>OY970761.1:10020000-16015000 GCA_963853795.1 Xestia rhomboidea | reverse complement strand
GGCGAAACAAAAGACTGCATCAAAACCAAGAAAAATCAAGAGTCGACGTAAAGGGACTGGACGCAGGGGGAATGATTCATTCCTTTATGTCTATTCAAATTTCCCATATTTCTACTTCTGCATTCAAAAAACATGTCTCTAAGTTACAATGTTTGCACTTTCTACATAACATAGTCGTGTATTCCAGTTATTTACTTATGTAGATCAAATAGAGGACCCGTTCGGCTCGTTCCACGGATCACCGGCTTTCTGTGCAAGATTCCCGCCCCTGGCAAAATGCCTATACATAGCTCACAAGTTCTTATAGATACCTATGATATTAATCGATCTTATTAAAATTGCTTTTATGAAAGTAAAGACACCTAGTAGTTAGCTTTTCGAGAGGTTGGAAATACAAAAATAACAATGTCATTTGTATTTATAATCAAGTTTTTCTTGTAAATGTGGACGAGACTTTCACTGAGGCGCGTTTCTGAGTTTTAGCTTGAAAAATTTAACACCCGGAGGGTTATATTTTTAACACGTAGGCTGTCAGGCGGCCGTGAAAATGTCATATTGTTTAATTCTACGACGCAATAATGTCCACCGTTTGAGATATCCCACAGAGTCACATCATTAAACTAAAAAAAACCATCTCATTAGTTTTAGCATAATAGACCTTTTCTCATACAAAGATCATTTATTTGACGTGCTATTGCCCATTTAAGACTCTTTAATACTAATAGCGTAAACTTTATTTACTGCAAGTGAGATAAAAGTAGGCCATCTTGAAAATAAAATTTCTCATAGGTGTTATAAATGTGTGAGAAATAGCAAAGAAACTATATCTACGCGGAGGGCCTTGTCAATTTATGCTCGACGATATCTACTCTGTAATCTCCTCAACAAGTCTTCAATAGATAGCATCCTATACTTTGTACACTATAAGATTACTTACGAACACGATCGTCTAGTAGGAAAAAGATAAGAAACATCGTCGAGTAAAAATATCTGGCTAAAGAATGCTAGTTCTTTTTCCCGCCGAATAGTGTGACGAAACTAAAACAACAATCGATTTGTTTCGTCCGCGTAATCGATGATTCAATTGATGGTTATCCGTTATTCGTCTCATCATAGACAATGCGATAGTGGTATAAAAAGAAAAAAAAAAACACTATAACACAAAGCAGTATCGACCGCAAGAGGTCGCCGGCCTATGATTGCTGGCTTCATGACGCAGTCCCACTTAACGATAATTTTAAATTCAAACCAAGGATTTATTTCACTAGACTGCAGGTTTACGATTGCACAAACATTATTTTCAGGAAAGATCTTAAAAATACGAATAAACAATCTGGCGAGGAGCACAAACTTTGGCCTTTTGCTACCAAAGTTTAATTGGGTTTTCCTGTTAGAAAAATCTCAGTTTTAGGAAGTTTTGGATTAGATCAGTGCTGGATTTAGAGGTGATACCTATACGCTAAGTCTATCGTCCATCTATCGCCTATCTGCTACCCAGACACCACATTATGTGAAATTTTATGTACGGTCGACCAAGCTATTTGGTTTACATTTTACAATGTAATTTGCTTGTTAAAATGTAAACCAAATAGCTTGGTCGACCATTGATACCTATGTAAAATCATATTATTCATTGTCTTAGTATTCGGCCACAAGAGTACTGAAACTTACCTTAACTTCTTAATAAAATTTATTTTTCTCCCATAGACACCAATGTTTTAAGTATCTTCACAGTGAGTCCATGGAAAGTAGTAGTTACCTACGTACAACAACTTACTCGGACAACAGGAGTTTCCAAGAATAATCGATCGTTCAAACATTCCTAAAGCCTTCAACTTGACTATTGACCGACAGAAAATGTTGCTTAGAAATATGATGTTTTCAAATACATTATATAGTAACAGATCTTATCACCGCTCCGGCAGTTCCTCCGCGGGTTCGGCAGAGGTGTACGTTAGGTTTCGCCAGTTACGTTTAAGTATAAGTGGTCAGCCAAATCTGTGGTGCTATATAAAGGAGAAAATAAAACTACTGTCAGGATGAAACCGCATACAAAATGAGGCGAGAAATTTCTTTAAATGTATTTTACAATATTGGTACTATTTAGTATCTACTCTATTCATTCAGTTGAAGGAATTAAAACGAATGCTCACCTACTCAAGGAATAGTCTTCTCAAACATTGTTACACGTTTTTTTTCTTAACAAACGTTTTATCCGTTTCAAGGAGTTCGAAGCCCACCTCTTCGAGCTAAGAGCACCCACTCGAAACTGTCGTAGATTCTTATTTTCTTAATATGACACGTGCTACTGCATTACACAACGTTTAGTTAAATGTAAAAAGAAAACAAATTGACATAACAAACTACGAGTACAATAATATTTTTTAAGAAACAAGAAAAGATAAGATATTTACACTAAATGAACAACACAGTTAATATTTGAAAAGCCAGAGACAATGAAAACTTTTGGCGGGAAATGAAAATTGGAAATGTCATACTTAAAAAGTTTTTACATAAGAATGAAAAATATTTTTTAAATTTTTCTTCGAATGATAAATTTTCCTAATCTTATTTTTATAACAAACAGCTACGTATGATGTAATTGGAATCCCGCAAAGTTAACCTTGAACTTTTTACACATAATCAAGACGCGGTCAACGACCGGATGACGTTTCATGCAGTGAACATTTTATTGTCTGTGGCCGCTAATGGCCGAGGTGTTAGCGGCAGAATAACTGTTTACAAAAGCTTTTTAACACTGCGTTTCGAATGTTCAACGGTTCCATGAAATATTTTCTCTATTACCATATCGATTCTAGCTGTATGGCTCACTAGGAATGTTATAATGTTTAAGACGGTCGATTGCTACGATAAATTACAGTACTTACGGTAGTATTCCAGGTCGGTTAATGGTCCTAAATTATTGTTTACTCAGGTGCTCGTAAAATGGATTGCTGACGGTTGATCCTGCAATATTTTGGAGGTATTCATAAAAAACCTCTACATATAATTTATGTTAGGGCTTTTAACATACTATATTTAAAACATGGCTAAATTTAGTGTAGTCAGGATGTAATATTAGAATAGGCTTGTGTCCTGAAAAAATCGAATTAGTCCGTCAGTTAGATTATCAAAAAATATTTGAAACGTATTTTGTCTTTTGTTACGTAAACCAAAATTGACGAAGATACGACGCTTTTAAAATTCTCACTGCGTCACGCCGTGCTATAATTTTTAGTGCGTTGTGTTTCAATATTCATTGATTTACAAAAACAAAAAATACGTGTTCATTATTTTCCAATACTCTAACTGACGGACTAAATAGATTTGCAATTTATTGATGGTGGAAACTAGCCTATTGCCTTCGTATACAAAATTATTCAAAAAGGCAAATAGGTCAAAATCGACTTGCAAAATTGCTTTACGCAACGAATGGATAAAAGTTATCAATAAAATCTTACGACTGTATTATAAAAGCGAAACATTTACTTTTTTAAGTTCAAAGAAAAATCCAAGAAGTCGATGAAACCACATTATAAATTAGGACCGGTAAATTGAAATTTATTAATTCATTCTTTTCTTGACTTCCCAGCTATTTTACTTTCGAAAAAGTACACGCTTGTGCAAATTAATTTTTTGCTGGTAAAATGTTCTAAATAAAGATGGCAGGCAAAAATTTAAAATTAGGTTGTGTTCGAATCTCTGCCAGTTTTTAAGAGTGTAGTATATATGGCAATGCTAACAAATTCGTTGGTAACCAGATACAAGATAATTAATAAAATAAAACTGACCGGCAGTTACAAAATTATTTTTAAAATAAATACTACTGAGATGACGAGTTCATATTAGAGAAGTATGTAAGAAGAATATGGTGCTGCACCGAACTCAAATAAATAGGAACACAAGCAGCAGAATGACGAAGATGATTTCTGAAACAGAACTCGTTTTTTGAAAAAAAAAAAAAAAAAAAAGAAGAATTAAGGAGGGTTGTGACTGTGATCTTATTTCATTTCAAAAGCGAGTATTGTCTATACTTCTATACTAATATTATAAACAGGTAAAAGTTTGTATGTAGCGGGTAATCTTCGGAACTAATGATCCGATTCCGAAAATTCTTTCACTAATGGGAAGCTACATTATCCTTGTTATAGGCTATATTTAAAACGCTGCCGTGGGATAATTCCCGACCACAAAAAGAGCGAGGCCGCAGAAAAAGCTAATATCTAATAATAACACACAATATAAAACTTCAGAGTAGACTCATCTCACCACACACGTTTAAAAAACAATCAATAAATAATTGATATACCAGAACCTGCTTCAAGTGAATAAGTAACATGTTGTATCTAATCCATCAAATGTTTTCCCTCTCGTGAGAGGATTAGAGGATCAAAGGCATCACTAACAGCTGAGTAACAACACTTTGTCTGTAAGCCTCAGCCTTAATGAAATATTCTGAACTTAGTTTCGTTCGCGGTCGCGATCGGCTTGTTGTAAACTAGGAAATGCTTGGTAACTATATTGTTACTTTGTTTTTGTTGAAAATATAAATAGTATGTGTATTAACAGATCAATAAAATAAAAGACACAAAGGTAAAAAAAAAATCAATACACAATGATTTTTTTTTAATTTTGCCTCCTCCCTTGGTATTATTATTAGGATATAAGATCTGTCTGTCTGTTGGTAACCTATTGACGCCTTGACGGTAGAACAAATTTTGATGAACAGACAGATATACCCTACCCTGGGTTAGTACATAGGATTTTATTATTCTGGCAGTATGATCCCGTAGGATAATTTCCGGCATGTAGGATCGCAAAGCCGCGAGCAAAATCCAGCACCTACTTAAATAACTAATGTAGTTCTACTGGTCCTATTAATTACAAATGTTATAAATGCGAAATATAAATTAATATTATAAATGCGAAAGTTTGTGAGTATGGATGTTTGTGACCGGATTTTGATGAAATTCGGCACACAGATAGTTTATAACCTGGCTTAGTACTTACATGGGATACTTTTTATCCCGGTAGTTCGATCCCGTGGGACAATTACCGAACTACACGCGGACGAAGCTGTTAGCAATAGATAGTGTATAATAAAACTAAACGTTCAAAACTATCGTATATTTTGCGGTGTACAGTTACTAACACTGCTAAAAATACATATAATTTAAACCCACTTTTCACAGACTCCCGGTATCTTAATAACTAGACTATGCAAGATCTGCAATGCCAAGCAATGCAAATTTTATAATCCAACGAAAGAAGTAATTAGTGTCTCAAGTCTTTAACAAATTAATAAACTTAATTTTATGTATGAGATAACAGTAAACATATGCAGGTAAAATTAATATGACCTGTAATTAATATTTTCATAATAAATTAGCCATGAAAGAACATCATGTGTGTGTGTGTGTATGTGTCACGTGTGTGTGTGTGTGTGTTTAATGGATATTGTATAAAATTACTATTAATATATCTATTTCTATGTATCTACTGATTTTTTCCGAAGGAAAAGAAAGCAGTACAACACTGAAATTGTCCATGAAATAAACTACATACACATGAAGTTTTAGAGATACTTCATTTATTAGTAGACTGGAAAACAGAAAACCTAAACAACGGAGTTACGAGGCCAATTTTGCGGAAAACTAAATCTATATTTTCAGTTTTATGAAATAAATCAAGTTTAGCCCGAAACCAAACCAGAACTTTTATGTTTAATACCCACGTCTATGTTACAGCACAGAACGAACAAAAAGTGCCCAAAGGCTACTAGCTGATACCGACCAATACAAAATTTTGTGGGCTCTTATCAAATTTTAAAAAATATGACCACACAAGGATCCTGATAGCCATAAATTCGAAGCATGCTAGCAATACTCTTATTTTATGGCACACACAACTGGTGGCAATCCCGTTTCCCAAGGCTAGTCATAACGGTACCACAACCAGTATTCCCATACTGGGTTTGGAATCCAGTACCACAAACCGTGCTAATAAGTCGGAGCAAATTAAACTTAATTGAGAAGTTATAAGCGCTATAAGAACTGTAATGGATAAATTTGTAGCTCTTGGTATGGAGGGACAGATGACGTTTGAGTTCGAATGATCTGTTCATGTCACTTGTCGTAAGTTTATGTCTTCCGATTGCTTGCGATTGCTCTTTATGAGTATGGAAAGTATGATGAATAGATCCTAGTGTGAATATAAGTTATGTAGGAACTTTTTCGAACTTTCTTTTAAATAAAGTATTAAATATTTTTTTGTTACTGTAAATTATATCCCATCTTTATAATAAATTAAATCACAAGTACTTACGTCAAAAGGTTGTGAATAAAGCTTTTACTTTCTCTGACTTATGATTAAAGCGAGAGAAACACATTTAATCTTACAGAGAGGCCGCCATGCGAAAAGATAAATGGCGGGAACAGCGTTATCTTTTTACAATCATCTTTTTCATACCAATTTCATGAAGGCAACGGAGTAAGGTATTCAGCCTCTCATGCTGTTTAATCAAGCGAATTTGTTTCATCCTGTACGCGTACAGTCAACCAAGCATATTTTAAATTCTTTTTTTAAAGTTAGCAACAGCTTTTGCAGGAAGACTAAAAGTAGTGTTGCGATATTTATAATAACATTGAAGTGAGTTTACTCTTTAAAATTTCCTCTCCTTCAGTTTTCAGTGCTAAAGTGACTTTAAAAGAATAGTTTATAAACTGCAAAGTGTACAGTTGGCAGTGTACATTTTGCACTATGTACGAAACGCAAACATAATTTCGCGAAGCAAAATATTTAGCTAAAACATGTACAAAATGTGAAATGACACTCGCAACTAAAAAAGCAACAAACTATTTAACATATGGCAACTTTAAGTAGAAAAAAGCAGGCGGTAATAACCGAGAGAGGTTCGTTATCTCGCAGACGGCACACGTCTGAATGGGCGCCATTGACGCCGGCGAGAAGCATTCGAGTATTGCCCCCCTTAATTAAGAGGGACGAAGAGTGGTTTGAAAGCGTCGGCGGTGTACAATGCCTAGGCATCCTGTTTGTTTGGAGGGCCTTCATTGTTCTTGGATCGCTGGCGTTTCCACCTGGAGTGAGGCGAGTAAGCCTCTAGTTTGACTCCACAAAGAGTTTTGTGAACGTACTGTATATGTCCGTAGTTATGCCTTTTAAGATGCTCGCAATTATTTTTAATTGCTAAGAACTTTTTGTATGAGGTGTGCAGTTTTAAAAACGTGCCTTTGATTTTTGTTTTTCTTGGCGTAGCGTCGTAAAATATTATGGTTTACTTAGTTACATGCTTTTGTAAGAGTACCTGAGTTAAAAGATTGTGTGTGTTTCTGCAAATGACTTTCTTTTTTCTGCGAAAGTGTCGGTAAAGATGTCGGAAAAAGATATTTCCAGTATTAACGTACTACGATCAATCCCTCTTCACTGAAAGAACTTTTACTACGAAAATCTCCTTTAGGAACTGATACAATATAAAAGCGTTGCTCATGCCAAATCGTAACAATCGATTAGCGGTTGACTGTACTGTGTCGATGTGACAATCTACGCATAGTATGTTTTATTAAGACAAAGTACAGGCAATAATCTCCCTCCAAACATTATTTACGGCTGTCAGTGTCCAAGGAACAAAGTACCAAACCTCCGAAACCCAAGTACCACGTATGTTGACGAGATAAATCCGGTATATCAACAAAAGCGTCCAATTCTCTTTTGTTGTAAGCAATTTTCTGTGAAAATCATATCAGAGGGTTCCTTTTGAATCGGTGTAAGAGGGTTTAGGCGGTCCCATTCATGCCTTAGTTACACTTGCGAGTTGTCACGTTAAACCAATGCGGTGTGGGGTGTCTTTCAATGGGATAATGTATGGTGTTTCGTGAAAGACGCGGAAAATACTGAGTTAAGGTGATAGTGTTTAGGGTGATGGAGTTTTTTAATCGCGAGTCTATTGTGTGTCTTTTTATGAGGGCGAGACACGATATTTTGTATCAAAAGTTGTTGCTTTTTGCTGTTGTTTTTTTGTACCTATAGGATCGACTCTTATAATGTTTTTAGATACCCATTACTAATGATAGTGTGCCGTTACTCCAAATTATTACATTATAGCACTAAACTATCAAACCGGACAATAGCGTCACATAAAACAAATCGGCCATAAGCACAACACGATTGCCCATAATCCAGATACACCATAAAATATTATGTCGCAGTAAAAACGATATAGCCTAACAGTCGTTACGTAACAAAGGAACTGTACACGCATAATAAATCTTTTGCACCTCGATTTGCTATGATTGGACAAATTACATGGCCATATCACCCGACCAATGTACCAAAACCCCTGATATATCACCCGCTGTCCTCTCTTTGTAGCGAAGTGTCAGGGACCAAGGGGGGTGGGGAATGCCATTTGCGGTGGTGGTGATAGGAATTGCTCGCATTCACCGGTGGACAATACGCTCAATGGGACCTTATACAATAGTTGAAATCCACAAAGTGGTTTCCTAGATATTTTTAGATAGGGCTGTTTCGAGATATTTTTTTGTTTTAAACGGGGTAGGAACTTTAAAAACGAGAAAATCGCAGCAGGCGGCCAGATAACATGATCCGTGATCGCATTATGAATAATGAAAAAGATTCGGACTTGAGGCTCATATTATAATTTATTTATTATTATAATATAATAATAATAAAATTATTTCAGACGTCAGAAGTCCATAATAAAAGCACTTGTTCTCTCCGTCATTGGGATATTTTTTTTTGTTCTAGGCCCTTTTGTTCATACCTGGGAACCTCCTAGTTACGGAGATATTGGGGGTTAAAGTTCTAACTATTTCACAAGTTTTTTTTTAAACATGTTTTTATTGTAAGATTTTTAAACACCTTCACGACCCCTGTACTATTCAATCCATCCATCAGCACAATGTTTTGAGTGCGTTACATTGAGTTCTACCGAAAAACGTGATTTTTCACCCCAAAAACAAGTCATTTCCCAGCAAACATTTTTGCGCAGTATTACTTAGTTTGATGTACAGAATGCTTGGTTGACGGCTTCGTAAAGAGTCTGTTTACACCATGTATAGGTAGTTATTACCTAAATATTTGTAGAGGAAATCTTTGTAACTTTATTTTACTTGCAATCTTTAATTAAAAAAATTAAATGCCCAGACTTGCCCAGACATAAGTTTTCACAAACTAGCGCCTACCTGTCATAAACGTTTGAACAGAAATAACCAAACAAAATTATTTGACCACTTTATGCGGTTTTTCACTCTGCAAATATTATACACCGCAAACAAAAACATTAAACGCTAAAATAATCACCAGTAAGTGAAATAAAGAAACCTAGATATGCCATATGTAAACTCCAATTAAAACTGAGCTTTTACTTAATATAATATGTTAGTACTTTGGTATCTCGCTTAATTGGTCGCTACACCGCTTTCACATACCCATGCGAATTATCATATCCGAATGATTTTCTAATTTAAACCGTAACTTAATTGAAATAAGGTACTATTCCTATATTCGTCATGAAATTATTTTGCAATGAAGAAACACAAACTGGCACCATACGGTGAAAGAAAACTTGGAAAACGTTTTCTAGGGTCGAACGAACATATGTTAGCCGGATATTTTATTGTTCTACTTATATCGCTACGTTTCTTGTAGATTTATATTTTTTGTTTTACATTGGCAAAAGTGTTGAAAAAAAGTCGATCAAGAAAAGTGTATAGCGACGTCAAATTACTAAGCAATTTGCCGTCGCAGTGAAATATCAGAAAAGTTCAACAAAGAAACTCGAGGAGAATTGTGGATCTGATCCAGTACAAAAGAGAAATACTTCGCATGTAACGCCTTGCTTTGTTTCCATTAAAATTTAATCAATACGACGTCTCATCACGATGATTAAATTTAGTCTATATTGTGACCACAGTGAAGTTTAGGGAAAATATTGTCGACATACAAAAAGCCACTAAATTCTTAACTAAAACAAAGGACTTTGTTAAAATAGAACTCAGTAAATCAGAACTTTCAAATAAAAATATCTTCGTTGAAAATGGCGCCAAGTCGTAGCACTGACGCGATATAAATTGCGAAAAGACGATAAAAATATCGTAATGGCTTTGTCGACTTCTATCGTTTGCAATAAAAAGCTTCAAGATTTCAAAAATATGATTCGCGACGCAGCCAAGGAATCCTTCGAAGACAGAGATGTAGCAAAAGAACACGGCTAAACCAAAGAAGCGTGGATTATTTTGGAATTCTATCTTACGTGATAGTTATAAAGTACAAATTCCTTTGACTATCCAATTTGGTTACATTACAGTACAGGAGTTGCAAGTACGCCGCCAAAATGAAAAATATTAAAGGACTCCTGAATTTCAAACGGGCATTTCCTATTGTACAAATTGAATGGAATTTCTTGATAATATCTACTGTCTTTATTAAAACAACAAAGAATGTGCAATGAAACATTTTAATGTAGAAATATTTGATGTTTCAGATGGGACAGTAGATAAGAATTTCTGAATGTAAGGACGGAAATATGAGAGCAATTTACTTCTAAGAAATGTTTCATTGAATAATTAAGACATAGGTTTTATGTTATTTGATGAATTACATAATTTGATAAATGATTACATTAAATGATAAACGATGTTTATTTGCAAAATAAACATCATTTATTATTATAATAGTACAGCTACGAACTACATCTACTACAGAGCAAAGCTGAAATTATTTTAAGAAATTGAAAGACAGAAATTCACCCAAACCTCTTCAATGCTCCTCAGAACGTTTCCGAACATAACAAATACCTACATTTAATGGAAGACATAGGGATCCAGACTTCCTTGGAACACTCCTTCATAATAGCAACAACTTAGTCTCAGAACATAAACCAGACGAAAATGCAGTCGGGTCTTAAATCCTTAATTGCTGTAGGAATAAAATTTTACAACGCTGCTGCCATAATATTAGCATAGGAAAACTTTTACTCAGAAGTGTTATAGCTTTGAAAAGTATCGGGGACAGTCAAGGATCTCAGGATTGGAAGTATAGAGGGTCTTGTGATGTCAAGTGTGGGTTCACCGGTTCTCGCCTCTTGGTGAGTGCCGCCCCTCGTGTCGTGGAGTGGAACAAGGGCCCATTGAGAAAGTTAACATTTGCAATGTAGGCACTTCACGCTTGTGATCTGGTTTTCAATGGTGTTCTTTCAAATGTCTAGTGTTTTGAAGATTTTTGCTTGCTTGTATTTTTGTTTGGTTATTTCGGTGATGTTACCTATATGATTAATGGCCGAATACTGAAACGTCACTCAAAATGTAAGTAGCACTTATATGTAACAGATACTCAAATGTGACGTTTGGCCATACAAAATTTAAATTTAGGAGCTGCTCAAATGTTAAGCAGCCCTTATATTTTGAGTGACATTTGAGTATTCGGGGGTAAGAGTGATGAATATAAATATAGATGTTTGGAGAAGCAGAGAAAGAACAGATAGATGGAATGTGGGAGGAATGATATGAAAGAAAACGGAGTTTTTACTCCTTTTCGTATCATTTGATAGCGCAACAGTTGCTAGAGGAGAAAGGGAGAAAATAAAAGAGTGTTGCGACCCCAAGTAACATGGTTCAAGGGCAGGAAGATGATGCTAGGTACTATCCTCTCTTTCTGTTAGTGGCAAAATTGTTACTGCTTTTAAACTAGCTACCAAAGTAAACTTTGACGGAGCGGTAGTTCAGGAAAACGTTGTACAAAAATATTTGCACTGTCTGTTACATAGTCTGTTTTAGTTGCATAAACTACCTTAGCTAGCCAGTGACCAATGTGGAACTAGGTTACCATGGAGTTTTATAGCCAGTTTATTTCAATTTGAATAAAGTTTTCCCACACTAAATTAATACAAATCTAAGCTAAATCTACGTGCTACACGAACCTTTTGGCGTTCAAATGGTGTTGATAGTGTGGTCTTATTGGTGAATATTTGCAAAATTGTTTTGGGGAAAGTTTTGAAAAAAAAAAACCATCTAACCCGCGCTGGACCAGCGTGGTGGATTACGGCCCATTCCCTTTCTTAGGGAAGAGGCCCGTGTTCCAGCAGTGGGAACATTATAGGCTAATAAGGAAAAATAAAGATGGAGGCGTTCTTCCTAAATTTAAAAATGCGCCAAAAGATCCATGCACTATTGTAGCTATTCGAACTATAATCGATAATAAGCATTAACTCGCAAGAAAAGCAACAAAATTGCAATCACAGAAACACACTTGCCCTGCCTGCATGCATTCATCTTACTGATAAACACTTATCAATCTGTTAGTCCATTAAAGTAGATACACGATACTAAGACCTCAACGCCACTTGAAGCTTCACACGCGTGTAGGCACAAATAGCTAAAAACCTGTCTTGGAATAGCTGGATGAACTTAATGATAATGGACAGAAGGTTGTTGGGCTACTTTGCTTCATTAGACCAGTTTCATTAGAGGTTTAATTATAACTGATAAATGTAGGGCTGTGATACTTTCATATGAAAGGTTGTCTTGAAAAGATCGATTTGAGCGATAAGACCGCCCATTGTGTCACCCTATGTGAAATGTTTTCTTTTGCGAATGTTGGTTGTATGGTTTACATTATAAAGAATATTCTATTCTACTCTATGAACCATCCAAAGCAGACATATCCTAGCAGAAGTGACTTTTTTGAGTTGTGTCCTTGTTTCTTTTTTTTTAATAAAATTGCCATTAGATTAAATAGCTTGCAATTGCCAGTTTCCAAAATGAAATCTATTAGAAGCGAGCGTTTCAGATTTATGGTAGCTCTACCTAAATGTCACTGAACACTTCCTCGAAAGCAGCAGTATATATATATTTATTAGTACCAACTATAGATACAACTATATATATAACTGAAAGTACATCAAAATCAAAATCACTCAACATTGCATATTGCTCAAATATTTGTTCCGGTCCCGAAATATCTTCTGTTACGGGAGCTATTATTATTAGCCCCGTATTGTCTTTAAAAGCATTCCTAAAAGGAACGACAATTTCATTGACAAGGATACATACAAGTATATATACTGTGCCCTTCTATTCTATCCTGCCATTCTATTTTTGCTCGGCTCCTTAGAGTCGAGGCGAGATTTTAAATAGTCTATAACTTTTTCTCAAGGGTTGGAATATGAAATGAAAAAGATTTTTTTAAATCCGACAAGCAGTTCCAGAAGTTAGCTAATATGATTTTGATAAAAAAAAACTAGCCTAACTAACTCCATATTATAACATGCCAGTGCAGATGTACCATGATATTCATACATTCAGAAAAAAGCGTTAATTTGAAATTACAAACAGACATTGTATAGAGAGTATAGATGTGTGAACTGTGAATCTACATTCATTCATTCTCTTTAACGGCTTTAATCTGCCTCTGTCTAACCCAGTGGCACTTAATGCTTCCCACAGATGTCCCGCGTACCGCTAAACCGGTCCGGCGCTGAACAAATATTTGTTCCGGTACGAGAATGTCTTGATGAACCTCATGTGAGCACAGATTATCAAATTACTGAAACTGTGACAAAGCGAAGGAAATAAAGGGTAAAGTTACTGAGTTTTTAGACGTATGTTTTAGGTTTTTTTTGCAAGATATCCTGCGTTGAACTTCCGAAATTGTGGTGAGAAGAATTTACTTGACAAAATTTTATACACTAGAGACACTTATGCTTGCAAGTAAGACCAAAGTTTTG
Source organism: Xestia rhomboidea (assembly GCA_963853795.1). Lineage (NCBI taxonomy): Eukaryota > Metazoa > Arthropoda > Insecta > Lepidoptera > Noctuidae > Xestia > Xestia rhomboidea. The sequence goes on along the minus strand of OY970761.1, from coordinate 16,001,238 downwards.
TTCACTGGACTGTAGGTAAGTTGGAAACCAAACCGCAGGAAGTTATATGGCCTTAATACGACAAGTTACTTAATCTCTAAGGAAGTCAGGTTAAAAGATAAGGCTTTTTTGTACAGCTTACATGGCTTCTTATGGTAAGACGTAGTAGAATCAATAACTTAAAGAAACAAAGACCATTAGGAAATTAGGTTGCCAGGACAAGAAAACTGTCTTATAATAAAGCTTGAATCACAGGACTCTAAACCTAGCATCAGCAAAAGCAATGACAGAGAAAAATACCCCCGTCATAAACAAGATAGATGAAACAAAATTACGAGTAAAGAAACAACGTCATAAGCGGACACACATAGTGCATGAATGTCCGTGGCGCGATGGTCGACCAAGCTTGACAAATTGGAGTCCCAGGATTATCCTCTCAATGTGCTATATTACGGGACCCGGGGAGAATTATATCGGGGCAATCGACTACCACGCTTTGTTTCATTACTTTAGCCGAGATTTTTAAACGGTCCCGCCGATTTTTGATCTGGATTATACCGTGGGATTATTTTCATTGGCTGTGGCTTAATTTGGGACATTTTGTTCGAGCGCCATTTTTGACACGCGGTTTTTGGACGTTTCGGGTTTATTTTATTTTTTTGCGGGATCAACACATAATTGTGATACTATAGTTTTTACCCTTGTTGGTATTTACGTTGGTATATGAATATATTTCAACATTGATTTAAAGTTGATCCCGTGTATACCGGGATTCATTTTATCTATGTAGTCAGTAAGTCTGACGTATAATGTCTATTGTCTATAGATGATTACATTTTGATTGATTGAAATTCTAGATCCCGCTAGATCTCAAAATGATCTCCGAACCTTTGTCACTTTGTCAAAGTTAAATGATGAATGTCCGTTTCTTGATGGAAAACATTGAGCCCGTAATTTATTTGGTATGATCGATAATACCCAATAATTCGTGATATATAAATGACAGCCGATTTTTCAGTGTTCTATCCAGAAAAATGGAAAATCCGGAATAAATGGGAAGCGTGCAAGAGTGTGTTTTCGGTGTAATTTATAAGCGGAGAGCGATTGAAACAGAGCAAACATATTTTATTAACGTGCTAGCATCTAGCCGCTAGACGCTAGACTTTAGCGACCAGAACTTGGGCGTCTTTTATGGATTTGCTAGGGGTTTTCTCATACATATTAGTTTGTGATTTCCTCATTAATTTATTCACTCTATCCAATTACCTTTTTTAAAAAATAAGCAAGAACAGAATACGTACTTCGCAGGCAGCTTTTATTACTGTAAACATTTAACTACATGCAAAAATTAGCATAGGCCCTCTAGGAGTAAGACATGATGAAACATTATGTAGAAGCGCTTCTTGCGCTTCATCTTATGCTTTACCCCATCTTAATATTATAGACGACATGTCGTTTGTATAAAAATGGCCAGCGAAAGCCCGGGGTAGGGTCTCCCAGGAAATGAACCGTGGACTTTGTGCCCCTTAATGTTGGAACACGCCAGACCCTGCCGATTTAGAATTACAAATATATTTCACACAACGTCTCCTTCAAGAATAAAGTAAAAGAGGAAACATTTTCCACCCATGGAACCATTCTTACGTTGGTATCTCTTCCTCCATTTATATTCATCAGGTATTACTCTTGACAACCTTATCTTGGTACTACATTTCTCAGAACTCCTTCCATATTTTTGCGCTTTAAAATAGACCTTACGTTCCAAAGGGATGATGTTCTGCCACATTAAGATGCATGTTTGACTCCATTAAAATTATCATTCGAAAATATGGCGTCTGGAGCACGCGAGTCCTGCGGGACGATTGTAGGGCAGTACAATTCAAACCTTATTGGAGAAAACGGTAAGTTGATTATAGTTTGATGTGTGAAGGGGGTAATTTGGTAAACTGTTTACGCTAATACAAGCCTCGGGGACCGGTTGCACTCGTATTTACCTGCACGCACACCCTGTCTTTTCCTTCCCTTTTTTTAGTAAACATCTCGTTGTGAGCCTTGATGGTTTATTTGGTTGCCGTGGACGTGAGCTAGTTACAGTTTGAATTCGTTTTTTTACTCTGTGGTTTTGAATATAGAGGAGATTGCGTTGATTTACAAAATCGATTCGGGTTACTTGAAAGATCGTTGGCAGTTTTTGTTTCTTTTCTGTTGGTTTAAAATGTGGTTTGGTGCAAATAGTACTTCCTACACCGTACAGTCAGCCAGACTAAACCTAGCTCAGTAAATAAGCTGTATAATATTGACGTCGGATTAAAAGAAATCGCACCTAGCTTTACTAACATAGTTTGAAATTGAAATGGAAATAATAAGTCCGGTGGAGACCTTCAAGAAAAATAATTTCTGCATCCTTTATTTTGCTTAAGATATGCAGACACCTTGGTATCCCTGTGATGATCTGTATTTAAGTTTCGCTCGATAATTAAGTACCTAGAGATAAACATTTACTGCATACCTGTGACATTTACGGTCAAGTACAGTTAGATAGTATATTTACTTATACATAGTTGGTATACATAATAATATAATGTACAGTATACTGTAATTGCCTGACTGCGAATGGTAAAATTAAGTGAGACCTAAGACGTAAGTACTGAAACTTAAACTATGTACTTATATAGTGTGTTCTCCTAGAGTAGGCAGATTAATATAATATTATGTAGGTACTAAAAATACATCTCAGGCAGAGACTGATATTATGTGCCTAGTAAAAAGATTTGAATCGCGAGATTCACCCTACCGCGTCAAAAAAATTATTATGCTTACGTTTTGTAGACAATTTTTCCGAGATGCAAATATCCTTTCATTTAGCTTCATGAGCCAGCTGTTAAATCTGAAATCACTGCATGCACAACCTTGTTTAGCTTATATTATTTACGTTTGTCAAATCATTAATAGATAATTATAACAATATTTGAATTGTCTTCCCACTCATACCTACTGTAAATCGTATACTAATTATCGCTCCATACCGTTAAGGACTACTTAGAAGACAAGTCAAGAAGACAGTCGCTTACACGCTTTACCTCTTTATAATATTAAGTATAGATTAGTAAAGTACATTATTTTGCACGCCATGTTAGGGTAGGATGTACTGAAACCAATTTACTGTAACACCTTATGTACCATATTCTAGAAAATAAATATTTTGATTGATTGATTGATGCGCCATGCGCGAGCTCACTCTTCTTAGTTAAAACTTTTTCACGTAACTCAAGTACGGTCACAGCACATCTATCGATTTCAATCTTCGGCCTAATAAGTAAGTATAGCAGCTGAAGACTGACAAACCTAAGGGCTTTCGCACACTATAGACAAGACTGTCTTTAGACAGAATATTGCTAAAGGGAGTACATAGTCTGTCTCGCTTGCACTAGTAGGGTTATTGTCTGTCTAAAGACAGTCTTGTCTATAGTTTGCGAAAGCTCGTAGGGTAATTGTCTGTCTAAAGACAATCTTGTCTATAGTATGCGAAAGCTCTTACTCATACAATCTCACAAAGTTAAAGCCACAAACAAATACGTGCCTACTACAGCCTCTTTATTACTATCCTCTAACATAAAGTTCCCGCGTTAAGTTGGCAAGTTAATCAAACTTAGGCATTACGGCTTAGTGACGTATACGAGACAAGATTGACCAAATATAATGTCGGAAGTAGGAGTTAAGTTACGACTTACAAGTCAGCCTAACTTAAGGTCAATGTTTAAGCTTAAGCCGAATTTAGGGCCGCACTTGCCAAAGCCGAATTCGGTCAAAGTTATGTAGGTATTGGGTAAGTTATAAAAGGGTTAGGTGTGGTTTGCGGTCTCTTAAATGAATGTAGAAATACTGTTATGGTCTGACTGGAATTTGATCTTGAGAGTTTTCGACTAAAATAATCAACTAGGTACCTTCTTCAATTTGTCACTATTGTTATTGTTAATTTTGAAAAGAGTTAACAATGTCTAACTTGTATAGGTTTTAATCACAGAAGGTAGGTATATCACTATTTTATCCTTTCATCGTTATTTTACCTTTGATTTCTATTTACGTTAAAATAAATAAATTATCATTAACACTAAAAACGGGATATACGGCTACCATGTTTACTATTTGCTATGAGTTCCCTCGCGTACTCACATGGTAATAGTGTTAGTGACCAATTCAGTTTAAAAAATGATGTAAAATAAGTAAGAAAAGAGCTTAGTCATCATTTTCTTGATTGCTTTAACGTATGATTCCTAATTCCAGGTCGTCTTTTGTTTTCCAACCAACCAGCCACTTCAGTCAAATTTGAAATTCGACCAATCCCGAACATATTCCCGAAGGCAGCCGAACTTAAATGGACAACGACGTGACGTCCAATGGCCGAATAGCCTATTCCGTAACACGCACCATAAACTAAACATATAATCGACGTACATGGGAATGTGTCCAGGGATAGGGGACATTGCCAAGGCGTTAAGGCGAAAATTACTAGGAATGGGTCATAACTTCATATGGTTTTGTGTCTAGACTGGTCAAATGCACATTTATTATGCGCACGGACAAAGTGTCTACCTGTCTGCTGCATCTGATGATAAAATTTATGATGTGATTGGTTGACCAATATAAAAATAATCCATTTGACATCAGATTAAATTAACTAGACTTTGAGCATTTAGTTACTAGCGGAGTTATTGAATAATTTGTTAACAACCAAGAGATGACAACATGTAAGCGTATGCGAAACGTGCCTGTGATAATATGGCATTTCGGTTTCGAAACTTTTGATGAACTGTGTAAACTACAAAATTTCACTGGAACGTATTTTTAGTAAAGTTTCCATTTTACCTTTATAACAAATAGACTTAAGTAACACGCAAAAACAGTAATACACGGCACAATAAAGGTAATCATAACCGAAAGATCTCTCTTATCAAAATGAATAGATAGATTATATTCTTAAATCATAGAACTCTCCCATCAAAATGAAAACCCTGTAAAGAGAAGAAGAAGAAGAAGCCCAAGAAAAACTATTTCCGAAAACATGTCAGGAAGCCAAAACATTTCGTCTACACACGACTAGCTTGTAAGACATTCACCCACGCTGAACATAACCCCAAAACTTTAACATCTGGGAGTAAAACAAGGAGTAAGGGAGGTCTGGTTTTCCTGGCTACGTGTGGTAGACAGTCATGTCGGATTTATAGGGCTTTCATCCTTTAATTGCGTCTATAATTAAGTAGCTTAGCAAACGCCTGCGTTTGAAGCCTGTCGGCTATTCTGACAAGCGATAATTGGATTGTATTTTATTATTTGTGTATTTTGTTGTGATCTGTTTGATTGGCTGTTTCAGTGGCGGTTGGTTGATGGGTAGATAAAATTATGTTTTAATTATGGTGTTCCGAGTTTTTACAGATACCGACGACCCGAATGGCGCAGCGGTAGTGAGGCTGCCTTACGTTCGTTGGGTCCCGGGTTCGAATCCTGGTAGGAGCAAATGTTTGTGTGATGAGCATGGACATTCGTTTCCGAATCATGGATGTTTATATGTATAATAAGTATGTATTTACAAACAAAAAGAATATATGTAGTATATCAACTATCTGGTGTCCACGACACAAGCCTCGTTGCTTAGTGTGGCGCTAGATGGCGCTGTGTGTATAGCCAGCGATATTTATTTATATACAAAGTTGGGGTCGGCTTCCAGTCTGACCCGATGGAGCTGAATACCAATATTTTACGAGGAGCGACTGCTTATCTGACCTTCACAACCCAGTTAGTACTGGGTAATATACGATACCCCTTGGTAAGACTGGTTATCAGACTTTAGGGCCGCTGACTACCTGTAACGACTGTTTTTACAGTTGATACCAAAGGTAAATTAGTTAATCATTAAATTTAGGCAATACTACTTAACCTGTGAATTAATAAAAAGAAAAAGTTATCTTTACTTAGGGCGAATTTTTTATCAGCAATCAGCTTATCTAAAAACCGCATTCAAGAGCGGTCAGCGTCAATTTGTTATGAATTATTGACACTAACAGCTCTTAAACGACGTTAAGATGTACTGATCGCGATCAGTTTCATTAGTGAAAATCGGTCTTACTCATAGCCTACATGATAATGCGTACGAGTGTATTTTTTATATTGCGATGTTTTTTTCGATTGAGCTCTAGCGTGAAGAACAATTGGGAGGTACCTACGTGGCTGTTAAGGTAATAAAAACCTAACGATTTCGGTACAACACGTTAAAAGTTTAAGGAAATTGTTGGATCACACCTATTAGGTACCATTAATTTTCAAGGTCTATAAACTTTGGACAATTTAACGCCACACGCAAAAGTTACATAATTTTATAATCTATTTTCGGTTTAAATCGATTTTTCGGTTAAGTCACACATAGGATGATTAACTCTATCTTTACGTAATCAAGAGTTATTATAAAATACCTGAACGGACCGTGTTGTTTCGTTTTAATATCGGAACGTCTAGATCGTGTGAATGAATGAATGAATGACACGAACATTCACGTTCATCTATTTTGGTTATATTTTGGGGGTAAGTTAAGTTTAAGTTGTAGTGAATGAGGTTGCGATGCGATATTGAAAATGTAATAAATAAATAATATACTTTTTTTTTCTCAATAGTCTTGTCCCACTGCTGGACAAAGGCTTCAATGAGAAAAAGGCGCGAGATCAGGAATGTGTATGTAAACCTTTTATTTACAATTATTTTAATTTTTTTATTTTTACAATTTTTTTGGAGAGATAATATTACAATAATATTCGGATATTTCGGAGGTTTTTGCAACGCTTTTAAAAACATATCAAATGAATGAATAAAATTCCGTTTTACGCAGTCAGTATAATAATATTATCACTGATTTTTTCAGTGCTTCCGTAAAAAAAGAAGACGCAATTACGTTTTATGCACGGTAAAATTTTCTTCGCTTGAAATGTAGTCTTTAAAATATTGCGTTTTATATTGCATTTTTCTTTACTAGGAATATTTTTACTCGGGAATGTAGAAATACATCTTGGTTGAGCATATTTTTCTGCGAAGCTGCGATGTCAACAACCAGCTGAAGTGGGTTATTATTACTTACGATGGCGCCTGTTTGGTAGTGGCCTAGTTTCTTTTTAAACTCTTTGTGAATTTACGACGAATGTCAACCTAGTTTTGGTTTTATCATAAGGTTGAATGTCATTTGCACCCCATAAATTGCCAAGACGGCTTAGACAAAGTTACATTCTATTAACGATAACTATGATGACCAAAAACAGACACTCGCATAGTGCGTGCGTTGCTGCATGTGTATGTTTCGTTTTTTTTTTTCACTGTATTACTGTACCCTTTAGTTTTTGCTTATAACAAGTACACAAATGATAATTATTGAGTTAGGAAGAGCGGAGTCTCCTAACACAGGCTTATATGCTTAAAAGGAGGCTCCAATCACTAATTTTTAATATTTACCTGTTAAAACAATAAACCATTTTTCATTTTCATTTTTTCAAACAAGTCAAAAATGTATAGTAATCCTATTGAAAGTCGTTGTTGAAATACGAAACGCTTTAAAAGCAATCACTTAGGCAATAGCTTTTAAAGCGTTTAGTCAATTTTTGCGTTAAGGCTTATGTTACCGTTAGACATAGACAGTAAAGCACTAACAAAATCGACTAAAGACAATCGTTTTATCAATAGCATAGCATAGCATCTCATAGACACCCAAGTGGGAGTAAACCTTAATACAGTCAAAGCATTCTGCCTGTTTGTGCAAGTGTGTTGTTTTTGACAGGCCACTTGGCTACGTCTTGTTTTGGACCACTACGGCCTACGTTAATCTGTAGAACCTTGAAGTTTGACCGGCCTAGGCAGGTTGAACAGACAGAAATATTAATAGATGTTTGTGAACGCCTGCAGATCTGAAGGCTGGAAATTGAATGAACCTCTACAAGTACGAGAATATTGGATTCTCGTACTTGTAGAGGTTCATTCAATTTCCAGTCGCAATCATAACTAGGTATGCGACACTCAACTAGGTAACTGAAGATGATTATTGATAAGAACATTTTGGGGGTATGAAGAACAGGGTGTAAAGCTCTTCATCCCCCATAGGAAAGGGAGGATCCTCCGACCAGACGGGTGTTATGTCTGGTGGGCCACTGCCCGACAGTTGTTGTCGGGTTCTCGTATGTAGTCTTATGTCGCGGATAACTTTGCTTGCGCGATGTAAGACTTTGACGTGTTTCGCTTTGTTAGTTCAACATTCATGATTCATGTCATAGATGGCGTTGTAGTACTTTTTGTCCAATGTAGCTGTAGTACTTTTTGTAGTACCGCTACAACCTTTTTGACTGATTGAGTTAGAATGCGGTAGGAACCTTATGGGTGTAAAAATACCCTAAACGAAGCTGAAAGGCATGTTTCCTCACCGTCTCGCATCATTGCGAATATTGCGATTATTTTATGGGAACATCATACCTGGGAACCTTCTAGTTACGGACCTATTGGAGGTCAAAGTTCTAACTTTTCTACAAGTTTTTTTTTTAAATACAATATTTAAGGGCGACTACAGGAGCTTGCACTACAAAGTGGTTGTAACGTCAGTCACTGCGGGCCGAATAGTGCGAAATTAGCGGTTTTTTGCGATTTGCAAAAAATCTATTGATTGCACTAAAACAATAAAACACTGCTAAACAATAAATCATGCTAATATGTGGCTTGTAGAATTATTTGCCAAAAAATCAGAATGATCGCATGTATTTGAGTATGGTTTTTTCTCGTTAAAAGAATTTTTTAGAGATAAGATCGTGTTTTTTTTTTTATCGAGTAATATTAGTTGTATTATGTTTTTAAAACACTATCATACTAGCATATATCCTGAAGAATATCATATATTTTTCTGGAATTATATAATCGCGTTTAGCTCCTGTAGTAGTTAATTTTTAACTTTACTTTAAACACCTCCATGACCCCTGTACTATTCAATGCATCCATCAGTACGTTTGAAACTGCGTTACAGTGATTTTTCACCCCAAAAAAATCGTACCCAGCAATAATTAAAAAATTGCGCAGTGTTATTAGTTTGATGCACTGAACGCTTGGTTAAAATATGTATATTTACTTATTTATTAAAACTTTATGCACAAGTAAAAACTGTACAATGGCGGACTTAATGCCATGGTATATCTGGAAGTTATTACTATTTCATTATAATTAGCATTAGGAATACCTCCATATACCAGCATATACATTGGAAAAGTAGGTTGGTGCTTCAGAAACTAAGTTTAGTTTCTGGATAGTTTCCACGTACTGGTAATCCGGATGTTTGTATCCCGGCATTTAATTACAAACTATGATATTTCGAATAGTTTGTTTGTATGCATAGTTTCAGCTGTTATATCTCTAGCCGTGTCCTAACCAAATCAACAAACGCGCGAACATGCGACTATCGCGTTCATTCTGTTTGGCGCACCGATTGACAGAGGGTTCCTTCTGGTTTACCAAACAGATAAGTCGCAAGTTATGATCGCGATGATTGTGTATTCGCACGACCAATCGCTTTAGTTAGGACATGGGGGCTATCTTCTTTATGCAGCCTTAAGGTAGTTAGTATAAGGATCATTTTAAACTTAACATCTTTAGCTTGTACAGGCTACTTTCTGCGCAAATAAAGAACTATTCTATTCTAATATGAAAACACCCCAATCAGCCACAATGTTTGCTCTACGATCTCAAAGTTAAATAAATCAACCTTTACGAGCAAATTATCTCAAAACCGAGCTCTGTTCAGGATGCAAGGGTATCCTGCTGGGAAGATTCAATTACAGTCGTCACGTGCCTTGGGGGCCATCAACGGTTAACGGAGAGACTGTTCGTATCTCGTACATGGCTCCCATGATCCTTTACCTTACGTATTTACTATTGTTCGCGGTTTTGCTCGCGTGGAAGTCGAAATTTTTTCCACGGGAACGTCCTGCCGCCGATACAAAAAATATCGTTTGTCTTAAAGTTTTGGTCTTAGATACGCTAGATTTCACCGATACACCGTATAGGCGTGAAGGCGTCACCAACAAACGTAAATTATAATAATACATTATAACGTTACTTGGTAAAAATATTAGTTGGTTAGGAGTTTATTTTTGTGTTTTTACGACGATGGTTAAAGTTGAGAAACTTTCAAACGTCAAAAAAGGTATGGTTAAACAGTCGTAAATCAATCCTCAACTTTTTCCTCAGCAATATCTATAAATAAATCCTTTAGTTATTTAATTGTGATAATCAATTGCTACAAAAAAGTTACCACGTATTAACAACGGCTATAAAACCTCTTTCACAGGTATTCGCGAAATAACAATCTCCCCGTTTATGGCAATAACTTAAATCATACAATCATCATGGAATTCCAATTCTTTCTCCATTTATCCATTGGCACGTAATTTAATTTGTCGTAAACTCTTTTGAAGCGTCCCATCAATCGTTGTGACCTTTTTATTGAATTTATATTCAGAAGAAACGATAACATTTCAATATTTATCATGGCAACACATTGATCGCTGAACAGATGGTATTTTTAATTTCCGCAAGAGAAGTTTGGCGTCGGCGCCGCTCGGGTGACATCGCGCATCGGGACGAAGCCAATCGTTCGGAAACACTCGGAATAAAGGTCTATTAGCATCTTTGTACCGCATCTGAATCTGGAATTTGAGCTTTGTTTTGTAAATTAATGAATTTGTGAGACGATTGTGCTTTATGAATAGGGATTTTATGCTAAGTTTGATCTCGATAAGTTAAAAATTGCGAGGGTGAATGGAGAGTGAAATTTAGAACTACCCATCCTTTACTTTTAGCGTGTAATCAGTCGAAACAAGACAGTGATTCGTTTAGTTGTCATAACCTAGGACATGTTTTCTGTTATCTTTTTTAGTTTGTGCAACAATATTATTGCTAACTGTGGAGGCTTGTAAATGGCTTTTCGTTGATTGTCTCACTATAAATGTTTGTATTGTTAGCTGTAAGCCACCCAAACAAAATAAAATTAACAAAATATTACCACACCCGCGGCGAAAGTTTTCAACTCGATGAGCAATTACGACGTGCTGAATTTTATCCTACAATTAAATTGACCATACTAACGAATGATTCAGTTGTAGTTAGTTGATGCAAGTATCTCTTGGCGCGACGCGTGGTCGTTATCGGAACGAATTCAGGCATATTATTTGTACTTGTAAGCACTTGTAAGTTCCATGCCTAGTATTTATTGTTTCCATGAGAAGTCAATGTCACTCAAGAGCCACAAGATCCTTGTGGCACAGTAACTGCAGACAACAATGCGCCACCAACAAAACACAAACTTACCCAATATTTCCATCACTCTCAAGTTTCAAATCCTCTATTATAAAGTCTATAATAATGATTTTACAAACAGCTATTTGCATGTATTAGGTGTGTGTTCAACAGAGGCGCTAAACTTATCATTTTATGGCGTCGTAAACACGGGTGGATGGCCTCGGCGTGGACTGCACTGCTAGAAGGGAGTACGGAAGGTGTGCTTTCAGTGGGGGGTAGTTTATTGGTTTAAGATGATAGAAAGCTATATGTCAATATGTTTGGGGTGTTTGTGGAAATTATCCATGCATGCCAATGTTATAAATGCGACAGTTACTCTGTTCGTCTGTTATTTTTTCACGCCTCAACGGTTGAATAGATTTCGATGAGATTTCGCTCACTCGTAAACCAAGACATGTCCAAACATGCAATGTTGTTTTTTATCCCAGTAGTATGTTCCCGTAGGATAAATCCTGAGCTCCTCGCGGCCGAAGGCAAAAACCAGTAGAATGTATATTCTACTGGTTTTTGCCTTCGGCCGCGAGGAGCTATGGATACAGCGTGTATCAGACAAGAGTGGTCATTATTTGAGGGTGTTATTCAAACTGAACAACTTCCTCCCTGGGACCACTACCGAAATCGAGAAAAAAACAAAACAAAAACAGCAAGATTAGCAACAGGAGCAGGCATGTAGGAATCGCAGTAAGTAGCTTTCAATTTCTGCCTCCATGGGCGTGAGTATGTGTAATTTCTTCCGAAGTAAATTAGATTTTACAGCAAGCGTATTGTGTATATTATTACAGAACCATGCCAGTGATATGGCAACATTTTTACATAATATCTACTAGTATTAAATAAACCGAAAATAACTCCTTCACCAGCAGCGCACTTCACTTTGTATATTTTTGCATAACAACGCAACACAGTTCACAATTTGTTCCCAGCTGCCGTCACTAACGAAACTACTTGAATAAACAAGATAACTATTTTTAAACAGACCCTTAGTCATATAAGACAAGGCATTTAGCCAATTTTAGACTCTTTAGCCAATTATTAGCATATCCTGCTATTATGCAATATGATAGCCCGCATCTGCATGAAAAGTCTTCTAGTTTATTGATATGACACTAAAAAGGATATTCTCTTAATTTGGTCGTGAGAACGAGTCAATTCGAGCCTAGACATGGAAAAGGTCAGTTATTATCTTACTTATAGTGTGTATAAATGTCATTGCCTGGTCTACTTATCTGCTAGGTTAATGATAAAATAAATGATAGGTCAAGGGCTTAATTCAGAAAGCGGTACTCCTGGTCACGGCTCGTATTATTAGGAGGTTCCTTTTTCTGGACTTCTGGACCCCTGACCGGCCAGTAACTTGGACCCTGTTCCCGATACCGGTGGGCTACATTTACATTAAAAAAAAAAAACTACGGAAGAAAATGAAAAAATTATATTTATTTCTGTAAGATGCATTGTGTAAGCTACCAACGATAAGCTGCCGAATAGTACCTTTGAAAACAAAGTAGCTGATGAAGTAGTGTCCACCGAATTTGTGTACCTAACCTTCTTTTTTTAATCATTGCTTTTATTTACACGACAACCAATAAACCAACCACACCAATAAACAATCAGGGGCCCAAGTCTGCTATTTTTATAAATTCGTCATTCCAACACGATCCCATTCTCATCCCATTGTCATTTTGCTAAAAGTTCGTAATCTGCTACATTCATAATGCTCGATGATTGGTCGGTTAATGGTCTCGTAATGGAATTGTGTTATAATGCCGTTGTCGTATTGTCATTATTATAAAACATTTTATTATTATTTCATTTATTTAAATTTTTACATATTATTTATTATTTTTTTATGCATGCAATCTGAAGTAGTAAGAAGTTCGTAAATAGCACCAGTCATTCATTTGTAATTATGTACGAGATTACCATTCTATGCCATTTCTTTCAATGGAGGGTCAGCGGTTGATCTTTGGAAAGTCATAATGACGCCATCATATTAGTAGATTAAGTACCAAACTTGTCAAAATCAACAATTATGAAATCAATGATAGACCATTCTGACACTATTGTAATAGCAGACTTGATGTGAATACAAGTGTAAGTAGTTTTATGTTCAATTAGGTGTACGTTGTGAAAATAGGAAATCAGAGTAAAAACTTGTTGGTTCTCGCTCAGCTTGGAGACTCAAGGAAATTGGCGCACTTACACGTTTCCTCTAGCTAGCTAATTAATGTAATTACTTACTAGCTTTTATAACATCTGTTTAATGACGCACAAACTTAAATGAATAGGAATGATAATGATCACGTACCTACTGGGGAACTTTCTGAAAGCAAATCACGGGTGACTCAATAAATGATTTGTAACTAATTGATAATTATACTATAACATAACACATACTATATTGATAATATAACACCACGCCTGTTATCGCCGAATAGTTAGAAAGCGGTGTACCTTATAGTACACACAAATTTCGCCAGGTATGTTTTTTAAGTCCCATGTAATAGGGGCGAGCCTATTGCCATCAACTGGCTACAAATCGAGACTCGTGGCAGCTTCTGAGAAATTCCTGATAGAAAACCCAAAAACGCTTTGCTCGATCTGGGAATGGAACCCTCTCCATGACCAGAGCCAGGCGGATTGATAATGATGTAAGGTACTTTTCCTATCCAACTAAAAACTATCTTTACAACCAAAGCCTCAGGTTCATAATAGTAGATTATTGCATCGAGCACAAAGTAATCTAACAGGCACGAGGGCAATATAAATTACTTAAGGCGAGGTGCATAATCTGCTTTTCTATCAACTATTACATATAGGAATAGTAGATAAAAGAAACTCATATCAAACAGTTAAAATAGAAGTTTAATTATTGAAATTAAAACTTATACTTGACTTGAGCAATTATTAAACGTAAGGTTGAGAGTTTTGTTGGGCAAATTTATATTTGTTTGTCTAACTTGGGACTGAATAATATTATCAGACGAGGTAGATGGGCCTGGCTGATTTGTTACAATGAAGTCGTTATCACGGGAAGTAGATGGGCGCGGCGATGTCGATTGATTTAAATTTCTTTCATTTTTAAATCAGAGTTAGCAGCAATCATTTTTTAAATTTGGAATAAGTAGGATAGAAACGAATAATACGTACGTAAAAAAAAGTATTGATATCGGCTGGCTGAATAGAGCTAATCCATTGAGATTGGCACCTTTTGGTGCGATTAAAAAAAAACTGTGCAATAATGAAATTTCATACATTTTTATTGCTCTAGAGCATTAAAGACTCGCTTTGTACTGAGTTTTTAGTGTGATTGTGATGAAATTAAAGCATAGTAGGAAGAAAAAGTAATTATTAACCCTACGTGTGAGAATAATAAATTATTAACGCAAGAAGATTTGATTAATAGATAAGTGGTTATGTATGGTGGTTATGATTATACGAGAATAAGGCCTCTTTTATCTTCATCATAAAAGAAGGTTATGATCATGTCTTCATTAAGATTATTATATTATATGAAGGAGAATGAGTAATACGACCCTTTTTAGATATAACAACTAAGCCTTTGTAACGTTGAGGCAGACATGATATGAATAGATTCAGGGCCTGATTTATAGTGTCTGGGGTCTGGATACTCAAACGTATGCAGAGTTTGAGGAATGCCAGGGCCTAGGACTTCATGAGAGAAAAAACCGGCCAATTGCGAGTCGAACTTGTGCATGAAGGGTTCCGTAATAAGGGTTCCGTAGTAAGGGAGCCCCCTTTAAATTTTAATTTATTGTTATAGCGGCAACAAAAATACACATAAACACAGTTTTAAGCTTTCACGGTTTAAAACTAAACTTATATTGTCACTCACGGGATATCTTCCGTGATTATTATTTGTTTTGAGCTTCCGATATTCAACCCACGATCATGGCGCTTGCAACAGCGATTGGGAGCTCAAAACTAATAATAATCACGGAAGATATCCCGTAAGTGAAAATATAAGTTTAATAAAATACACATTCTGTGAAAATTTCAACTGTCTACCTATAACGGACCATGAGATACAGCCCGCTGACACACAGATAGACGGATGGAAGGACTGCGGAAGCTTAGTAAAAGGGTATTAAGGGTAAAAAAATTAAGTAACAAATAGCTTGTGTCGTACTGAAGTTAAAGAAAGGACAAGAACGACTTGTGACAGAGAAGAGAATATATAAACTATAGATATAAAACATGCCTACCAGACAAATTAAGAAATTGAACGGAATTTGTATATGAAAGAGAATTCAACGGATTTTATTCCCGGAGTACGGAGTTATTGAAACAAACCATTGATAACACTAGAGAGAAAAGTCATCATCATATCAGCTCGGAATCACCCACTACTAGGTATAGGCCTCCCTTTTTTTCTGCCACACTTCCCGGTTCTGCGCGTCCCTTATCCAGGTGTTTCCCGCGACGTTGACGATGTCGTCGACCCAACGAGATTTAGGACAGCCCTGAGGCCCTACTCTCTAACGCTTCGTCCGTATATTCGCATCTATCCGTCTCTCTCGCGCACGTCTGCAGATGAGTGCGAGTGAGAGAGACGGATAGAGATGTTAGAGAGTAGGGCCTCTGGTTTTTTGGCCTGTCCTTGGCCACCACTGGGTCAAAGCCGTGCTCCAACGGCCATCACGGCGTATAGCCAGATGTCCTGCCCAGATCCACTTGAGGCGCACCGCCTGATCCCCGACGTCGTAGACTTTAATCCGACGGCGAATAACACTATAGTACCGGCGTAAATATTAGATATTTAATACTAATCGTGAAGCTAGCCCATTACTTCTAAAATAAAACAAAAATTCTCCCTATTTAACATTTCCACTCACATGATACCACCATTTATAACACTAATCTTATGCACACAAACCTGAACTCGCGATAACTCTTCCTGATAACATTTGAATCCGTTCCCCAATAGGGGGCAAGACATGACTGATTTGCATGTAACTGAAGCAAAGTTCTTGTTAGATTAATGTTAGCTTAGAGGTGCTACACATGTGTTCGGGTCGGCGATGATGATGATAAAAATAAATAAATATTTTATATAATATATATATATATATATTTATACATTTATATTTATACATATATATATGTATAATAGTAGTGAGATAAGATAAACGATCGAGAAAAAGCAAAGCTGTGCCGATCCGGATCGAATATGATTCAACGATGGTTGATGACGAATGGAATTTGCCGATCGGCACGAGCCGAAAGAACCCAATTAAGTGAAATAATAGCTTCCGCACGATTTTGTTGTTCAAAGAAAACTACCCAATCGAAAGTGTCGACACTTGTGTAATACCCCTTACTTCCCTGATGTTAGCAATTTGCTTTGAATAATCTAATAGAATTTATGGAATCAATTATGCGATGTAGCGGTTTCTGCTTTCTCGATTAATCTGATGTTTATTATGGTATTCGATATCTCGTTGATAACGCGCATCGTTCATCCCTTATGTGTAGCTGCAGGAGTTATCGAGAGCAATAATTTACTGACTGTTGTTCATTAAAATTAGTTATTGTGGCTACGAGCGATTAATGTGAAGGTAAGTGTTGCATGGTATGTAATGATCTACACGCTACTCGCTAGCAGATTTTTACAAAAATAAGCTCCAGCATAGAAAACAAGAGGAAAACGGTACCTGGCATTTCTGAAATTTCACCAAAACGTTCAGAGTCCTCTTTCCGAGATTCACTGAGATAAATTAAGTATGTAGATCATAGGCCATGCGGTCCCAGTGCCCACCTAGTCTTTCGAAACATCGCCAAGCGGTTGGTCGACTATTCCTGTGGTAGAGGGCGGGCCTATTTTTTGGTCGAAGATTCAGCATTGCCGTCCAACGTGGCAATGTTGTCAACCTTCTAGACACTATTCTCAGCGATGTGTGTGTTCTTTTCTATATACACATATTTTTATTACTATTTTAAGTTTGGTTAAGTATAGATAATTATGTAAAAAAATCTAGATCTAATTATTAATCGGTCTAAGAGTCACAGTTCCAAGCTAATAGATCATGACAACACCACAATGCATGTTTGTTTGCGACAAAAAGTAGCGATAGCACTTTCTTTTATTCCCACGGCGGAAAGTAATCCATTTGCAGATGTCATGGCAAGTCTAGAAAATGGTAAACCAATGAAATACTACATTTGTTTGAAGAAAAGTAGGTAATATAATCTTATGTCAAGAAAAAGGTATTGTAACTATCTACTAATTCAAAAGTTTTTGATTAACACTAGTTGAGTCATATAATTAGTTTAATTTACTACAAATTTACGTTGTCTAACTTACTTTATTGTATAACACGGAAAATTGGTGTAGTGTAACAAATAAATAACAAATTATATCCCTGAATGTACATACATGTTTTTATTCCCGAAACTGAACATTAATTCATTTCTTTTATTAACCGTTTATCCCAAATACTCGTATTGTGATTCATCAAAAGGTGTAACACCTACCAATATTTTAATATAAAAATATCTAAACCTCGATAAGCCGCATGCGTAGTCCCAGGTAAAACCCGATGAGTCAGCAACTCATTTGTTTCAGTATCGACTAACGATCCATAGAATATACAGGAATACTGGTTTACTTAGGTAATTAACTACAAACATACATAGGCACACAGAGAGCTCTAGATATGAAGAGAAAGTGACAAATGATGGACAAGTTGAACGAATAAATGTCAGGCTTAACGAAGTGATTGACACAAGCCATAATGTAGCGCAAAGATCTTTGATAGGTGAATTACTTGATCACAAAAGGGGATATTTTATTCCACAAAAACATTCTATGTACTTTGTAGACTGAATGCTTGACATTTACAAAATACACTATGATACGATTTCTTGAATCTTGATGGTATAAAGAAAGGACACACGCATTTGGGGAGACCCTCAGCCAAGTAATTATAAGAAACAAAAAATTTCCTGTTACTTTATCATAATGTGAGAAACCTGACGAATATTTAATACGGAAAATATACCTAATATCGAACGCCTTCTCTGGTAAATACTTTATCTATTTCGTAGAAATTGGTCACTCGTTTTGGCACAAGATTTACTGCCACGCTACGTTTGATGTACCTAGAAACTTTTATCATCACTCGTAGGTTGACTAATGTTACCGTCTTTTTCCAAGAAACATTCTGTTGTGAAGGCTGCATGTTACTCACTCCTTATTCTCCAACCCATTGAAGAAGTTCATTGCAAGCCACTTTACCTGGATTTACCTGGCCTTGTAAGTCAATGATCCAAAGCAATTAAAATGTTAGTTGTTAGAAGGTAAATCGTAAAGCCATAGAGTATTAGTTTTCTTTTATAGAAATAAGAATCAGAAACCAGCTTTTATTGTTGTCCAGCGTTCCTAAGATCCTTTAATTCGTTGAGTTTGTGTCTTTGCAAGTTTTAATTTAAGAATTACATTTTGTTTCCTATTGCCAAGGCGAAGTGTTTAATTTAAAAGAGTTGGTTCTCATTGTGCTAAAAGTTAATGAGGCGGGTCCAATGTTTGTTTGTTTTGTTTAAGAGCGAGAGAAAAACACTGAGTGAAAGGGAGATTATCATTAGTTACGCTTGTGGATGTGGGAACTGGATGTAATCGTTAACTGTAACTTAGGATAATTAAATCCAGCCTAATTTGTAGTATTCTGTAGTAGCATGCAATTTTAGCTGAATTCGTGTATACTAAAATCATTAAAAAATGGTCAAATTTATCTGTCTGTCTGCCTGGAATTCGATGAAATTAAGCACACGGGTAAGCCATGACTTAGGTTAGGACATAGGATACTTTTTATCCAGATAGGTCCGTTTGCATGGGATAGTTTCCGACCTTTACGCTAATTGGTAATGATTTAAAAGATCCATCACGCCTAGAGGTTTGTTACAGAAAAGGGATCAAGTAATCCCTGATAAATCCCGTAAGGCATTACAAAGTTTATCCAAGCATATTTCATCCGTGAAAGGCAACCATCCGGAAGTGTGGTTGCTCATCATGATCATGTACAGCTAAGCTTTAAATATATAATAGCTTTTTATCTTAGTTTGAAAGAATTTCAGATAATTTTCTAGTTTCAGTGAGGAAATTAATACAGTTTTATGTAGTTAAACTGAAAGCAATGATTTCAACTAGACCATTACAGGCAAAGGTTAAGAAAATACCGATATGTTTATAACCTAAACATCATAACTGGTTCAAAATCCAAAGACCAGAAAAAAACCAGCACTAAATGTGTAAAAAATTCACTTTCAGATGTTTTTCTTTGGCTGAAAGTACCAGGAGCGCAAAAGTAGTAAGGAGGCGAGCCCAGAGGAAGCTCCTATGAATAATGTAGGTCCGAGCGTATGTTTTTGATAGCGATACCACGTAACTAAGCTTGTTGTACTGTTTCAACAACATTTTGTTGTTTTTTTAGCTTACCGTTGTGGAAGGCAGTTGTTTTAAAGTGGGCAAGTGCATTGGACTAGTGTGTTTGCTGGTTTTGGTTTAAAAAATAATGGGGGACATATTTTCAGTTCTATTATTTGGACGGATACTTAAATATGTAAAACTATAAAATAAATAAATTAAACGCAATAGATTTACGTGGAGAACCCAAATCCATTTCTTTATTTGTGACACTTGTTTAATTTTGTTTTTATTTTTATTATTATTTTTTATTTACAAAAATTTCCTACCTTTGTACTTTAGATTATTTTTTTTACCTATTATTTGTGAATGAGTGAACATTGTAGGCTTTGTAGATTCCCAGATGCTTGTTAACATTTGTTAAGTTAAGTCTGATTTACGCTTTTTGTATAGTAAGCAACGACCTATTGTCGGGCCTACGCTGGCCCCCCACATTACGTACTAATGCTGTAACAAAATAATAATGTAATACCAAATGATTTGAAAAGAGTAACCATGGAGTTTCTTGCCGGTTCTTCTGCATGGAAACGACCACCGCGAACCGTGCACCTTTTTCGACGTTATAAAAGTGCCCATCTAGGCCTATGTGAAATAAAATATTTTGTTTTTGATTTTAAATGACAGTGCCAATGTACTGTCGAGGACACTCCCGCCTGATCACCACTAAGCTAATTTTTGCTTGCACTTAAAACATAGAAATGCTCTCTATCCCCTCCCCGTTGACTTTATATATAAATAATTACTTAATGAAAAAATACCGATCGGCGACACATGCCAAACGAGAGTTATTGTTATTTTGCGCGCCAGGGATGACGCTTTCCTAATAGGCCTAAAGTTTAAGGTGGAGTGGCTTGGCGCCTCCGCATGATGTAAGCGAAAAAAAAATTAACTGATCAGGCGGAAAAGACCACGACTGTACAGACGTCAGCACATCAAGCTACTACAATCTGTCAAATTTCTTTAATAGATTTTCAACTTTATCACTAAAGCGTTAGGTTCAAGGTTGGTTTGGAAAATTTGACAGTTTTGGGTAGTTTGTACTGGCGTCTGTACATGCAGAGTTTTTTTGATAGAGTAAACCTTGCAGCATAGAAATCTTGCCTTTCCATGTAAAAATAGTTTAAAAAACCTATCTTTTCATAAAATTCTTGTAAGACACTCTTCTTATAGGTAGATGGTCTATGTTGCTTAAACCTTCCTAAATAAGGTATCGTTCAACATCGTATAACTTCGAGTTTGCTGCGTTTTCCACAAATTGTGATAAACGAAGCTTCCTGTTTTAATGAAAAACCTTTTAAAGATATTAACCTCATGTTGCTCCTTAGAGGAACGTAATGCACTTTGCCCATATTTATTACCTAAGGTTATGGCTACTCAATCAACTCTGGCTAGATGGTGAAATTGTCTATTGCACCGTAACTATGATATTGTTGTTTCGAGGAATAAAGAGTGCCCATTTGGTAAATGTAATGAGGTTTTTACTGGGTACAGACGAGAGCACGAGACCTACCGAAACCGAGCGACCGAGCTTCCCGAAACTGTCAAATTTTCCAAATCAACCTTGAACCTAAAACTTTAGCGATAGAGTTGAAAATCCATTAAAGAAATTTGACGGATTGAATTAGCTTGATGTGCTTGGCGTCTGTACCTTTAAATTGAAAACAACATAAATCTCGTCAAAATTAACTAATATATATACTTAATGGCTTTCATTGTCTAGCAGTAAAATATAAAAAAAAAATATTTACAATAGTGCTGTATTAGATTTTTTTGAAATCTTTTTTTAGTTAAGTACCTTTAGGATCGCCAATCTTCGTCTCTGGAAATCTGGAAATAAAGAAAAACAACATTACTAAAAGTTGCTAAAACATCAGAATAATATTATTATTTCATTATTATAATACTAGGTTTGTCATTTATTTTGTAAATCGCAAAAAACAACTTATATCGCACTATTCGGCCCGCAGTGACTGACGTAACAACCACTTTGTAGTGCAAGCTGATAAATAAAGGTAACAGTTTCAATTTGTTTACCAAGAGAATAAAACATTAAAATGTATGAGTGAACACGCCTGAAATTAAAATTTTGTAGGGAGAGTACCCCAAACAAACAATGCCGTGATGTTAGCTAATTGTCGGGCCATGAAATACAATACAAACACGCCAGCCTGGCGGCCCTACACGGTACAGTCGACGACAGATGGTCAGAACTTTATGATTACATTTTTTTAGTTACGATTTTAGTTGTAACAGTTTGGGCACGTAATTTTGCTATAAATCAAGTAAGTTTTTGATATTGAATTTCATTCTATTTTTTCAAGCTTTGTAAGTTGGTAGACGTCAATCCACGTATTTTACTGCTATGGGGCCGTCCATTAATCACGTGATGTTTTTTAGCATTTTTCTCCCCCCCCCCTCCCCGTTGTGATATTTCGTGATTTTTACCAAACCCCTACCCCCCCTTTCGAGCCTCACGTGATCAATGGACGGCCCCTATCTACATTTGCTTTTGACGCAAAAGCGATTGTTCTCATATATTTGAAGTAGCTCCATGAAAATGTTTACTGCACATCTTAGATAGGTAGGTACCTACCTATATCCAGACCATCGCAATAAAATGAAATGCGTTCAGACTGATATGATCTAGTTAACATTATGGATATGGATGAAAATAAAGATAATTATGAATATGATATTTTGAATGTGGCTGTACTATGCCAAATCGAATGCCAAATAATCGAATATCAATTGATTCGTTAAAAATAACGAATGGTTAATACATTGAATATTCAATAAATCGTACACTGAACTGAATACATCGAATGTTCAAAACATCGAATGTTTGTTTGATCGAGCGTTTAGTTCTATAGAAATATCATTATATTTTGAAAAGAGTTTGCTGCTATTTTAAGACACACCACTCAACCGCCCCTGGCTGCTTTAGCAACCAGTAGCTATTTTGCGAAATGTCCCTGGCTGCTAAAGCAGCCAGTAGCGCCTTCGTCCAACAAATGCAATAAAAATTTATTAAACTGCTATTTCTAGAGCTTATTCCTCTTGTAGCTAACTCTATACTATATTCCTCAACGTTCGGACCAACAATAGCAACACTGTTCCATCGACAAATGTCAAAATAAAAGTAAAAACTTTAGTGTAAACAAAAACGTGTGGCGTCGTATTTCAATTGTTCTGTTATGTATATTGTTATTTTCGGATAGTGTTTTATATCAAATTAATCGTGAAAATCTGTGCTAGTTTTCGAATCTCAAAGTTGAGTATTTCGCCTCCGAAAAAGTGGGTGGTGATTGTGTTTATACAAGAAATAAGTGTTTTTGTGATTAAAACGTGTGTGTTAACGGAATAGCAGTGCATAATTAGTATTGTGAACATATTATTAAATTGTATATACAAAAACAAGTGGCTTCGTAAAGTTATAGGTACGTAAATAACCGTGTTCAAAAACAGTCGTTGGCGCAGGCCGCGTCAAAATAAACAGTGAGTATCCAAATTCTAATTTAATTCTAACTAGACTATCGTAAATAAACTAATAAGATTATGGTCTTATTGGAAAGGAAATATAATCTAGTTTATTTTTTAAAATTATTTTAATTGAAATTTAATATTTAGAAAAATTCAAATTAATATTTTAATAGCGAAATATCCGTTTTCATCACTGTTTTTCAAGTTCTACATTTTTTTTGAGTTTCAAATTAATATCAGTTTTTTTTTTAAATATATAGATTCCATAACTATTCAGCTATTCACTGTAAATTTTATTTAGCTATAACTCTTGTAGTTTGCGATTGTTTATCTAAAGTGTCAAATTACATGCGAATATTTCGCAATTTTTTGCACCCTGGGCGGTTTGGTGCAAAAAAGTCGCGCGCGGGGCGAGTGAGAGGTTATCGCACATGTTTATTCACTTTTTAGTGGTACAACACACAGCACAGCACAGCGCACCGGCGTGTTGTTGTGTTATGAACTGGTGTAAACAATAAACAGACGTGAGATTTCAGCAATCCCAGACCATTTGCTATCATTTATTGAGGAGTTCCGTTGCCTATCTCCGAAATTCTTCATCAGATCTTCACCAAAAAGTCGTTAGAAAGTACTCTTTCAAAAACTACCCAAATCGCTTCAAGTGTGCCTATAAAATTTGAAGAGTCCTCTCTATTTCTCCAGGATCCCATCATCAGATCCTGACTTGATGATCATGGGACCACCTGGGAAGTATACCCTTTCAACAAACAAAACAAAAAAAAAACAAATCGGTCCAGCCATCTTCGAGTAATCGGGGAACATACATAAAAAAAGGTTCCGACGAATTGAGAAACTCCTCCTTTTTGAAGTCGGTTAATAAAGAAGTATAGTGATATTTCTATAGAACGAATAATCAAACAAACATTCGATATTTTGAACACTCGATGCATTGAGTGTACGATATATTGAATGTCGATTTATTAACCAATCGATATTTTGAACGTTCGAGTATTTAGACGTTCGATTTATAGTGGTCGATCAATTGATTGATATGGCATAGAAACATATAATTATACCCTTTGGATTTGAATGAGTATTTGAAAATGACTTCTAAAATGAAACTTATTGACTGTTGCATTTTATGACAGCCGCTGTAATGTCTGTACCAACCTAATAAAAAAAATCCACTATTGCGATCGCCGCGGCCGGTTGGCGCGGCTTTGTTTGCGATAGTTCTAAATTAGATTCGTTTCACAGCCAGCCATTAATATCGCAGTTTATCTATTACCTCTAGTTCGCACCTAGGGAACTATTCCATATCCTGCTGGAAAATAATCGAACTATTCGATTCTATGATAAGTTATCTTGATTAAATCGAAGTTGGATTTAACGGCTCGAGTGCTTTAAGTAATGAATAACTTTTAAATGATTTATGGGAAAAGCTGTATTTTGCCGTTTTAGATTTGATTAGTATTATATCTCTGTGGTGAGTCCTGTAATTTTATTTTAACAAAATAAAATGTATGTTGCACAGTGTACAGTCGTGGTCTTTTCCGCCTTAAACATTTTTTCGCTTAAATCATGCGGTTGCGCCGAGCCACGCCCCTTAAAGTTTAGGCCTATTAGGAAAGCGTCAACTTTGGCGCGCAAAATAACAATAACTGTCGTTTGGCGTGCGTCGTCAGTGCGCTCGGCCGATCGGTATCTTTTCATTCATTATTTCTATACAAAGTCAACGGGGCGGGAGTGTCTTCGACAGTACCTCATTCCCTAATAAATAAATGAGGTAACATAACATCACGCCTGTAATTCCCGGAGGGATAGGCAGAGGTGTACCTAAAAGTACACCCAGGTTTCGCCAGTTATATTTATGTTCCATGTAATAGGAGGCAAGCCGATAATGTAGCCATCAACCGGGCACAAATCCAGACTCCGTGGCAGCTACTGAGAAATTCCAGATGGAAAAACCCAATAACACTTTGCCCGACCTGGGAGTAGAACCCTGGACCTCATGCCCAGCAGTCGCGCTTGCGTGCACTAGACTATGATGAGGTGACATTTAATATTTTGATTTCGAATAAAACATTTAATATTTTCAATTGAACGACGTGTTTAGGAATGCGTAATCAAATAGAGATGATTAACATTAAAGTTTTATGAAATAATAAACTGTCATAATTACCATTTGATGGCTGTACTATAACCCTATCAAGATAATCTGACACATCACTTACGGTTACAGGAAATGAAGAGGTCGATCCGCAATCAAGACTTCATATTAACACTTAGAAACTACCGTTCAGCCGTAACCAACTAGTTTAATAGCAGCACCGTCTTTGAGCCCACCAACCTGCTCTGAGGGTGATTAATTTTACAACGAGGCGTTTCATCGCCCGAAATTAGTACCTCAATAAATTAGGTACAACATAATCCAAGGAATTTACATAATATGAAGATTCCCATTCTGCAAGAACCTTACGTTTTAAGTGCTTGCTGTGGCCTATTCTTAATTAGGACGAAACTCTGCTGCCTTCCTTCACAATTTATGGGGTCACACATCTTGGAAATTATTTAGACCAAGGAAATTTCATATAAAAGGAAATTGCTGGATTTTGGGTTGGATTTATTCTAATAGGCAGCTGTTGTGGTATTTATTTGAATGATTTTGTTTAAGTATTATAAATGACGGTTGGACGGTAGGAGGGCAAAGAAAATTGACGTCGTAAGGGGCTGTAAGCTGCAGTCCCACTGTGGATAACGATACAATCGTTTTATTTAAGAGAGAACTTAATCGACTCGGAAATCTGCAAATAACAACAAAATAGTGTCCCTAATTGTGTCGAAAAATATCGACAGTGGTGTCGATTCTTGTGCACAAACTAAACTTAATTTAGGCTGTTGCTATCTTTTACTAAAAGGCAGTGCGAGAAACGGACGTCTATAGCTATGAACTGAGTTAGAGATGTCAAACTAGTTTATGCCTTGCGCTTCACCGTGTTTTTAGTCGACATGTTTTTACGAGCACCCTTCATTTGTATGGAAATATTAGATCCAATTAAATTTGACGCTCTAAATTACGTCCGTCTCTTTCTCGTTTTATTAGAGACAAAAAGATAGCAATAGCCTAAATTAAGTTTAGTTTGTGCACAACTGAATCGACAACAGTACCTAACTTATAAACCGTTGCAAAACAACAAAGCTTCCTAAAACATTTCCACCTAGTTAAACTTGTGTCAAAACATACGAGATGTAAGTGAAACTCTGAGGCTGCAACACCGGGTTCCACGTTAATTCAGGGGCTCACAAGTGCGAGGGGCGAAACGCAAATTGACAACTTTATTATATTCGTAGGGAACGGGACAGAATTACCCCACTACGGGGCTACGCTGTGCCGCCTCCGCAATCAAAGTTACCCGCAGATTTTTAACGAAATGCGTCAACCGATTTTTTTTTTGGTTGCTTTTTAGAGTAAAGCTCATTTTGCTGTGGCTGTTTTTCAAGTGACTTTTTGTATAATTATGTTGCGACTATTTCTTCACAATACTTTTAGATTTTTAAAGCCAGTGTTTCCAGCAAGAACGTTATTTAGGTAGCACAATGAAAACATGAATATGCATGCAATTTGCGGTAGCAAACCTACACGCAAGTACCTAGGAATTCTCACTTGCGTGCTAGGTGCAACATGCGCGAAAACAGAGATTACACCAAAGCAGTAGGTACGAAATGCTTACTTAAATACAAGCTAGGCTGGTACAAAATGTATGTAAACAATGATTAAACCATTTCTGCAGGCTTTAAACATACAATCTTGCCTAGAGATAGAACTAAGAACTGTCTAAAGGAAATATTCATACCGCAATCCCGGTATTCGCTATCACTAAAACACAATTCACTGAATAACTAACATAGTTTAGTGCTTCCAGCCCGAAATGTAAGACTATAAACCAGAAAATATAAAAATAAAAGGTTTAGCACTAAAGTTTGATATATACTAAGTGGATTGCTGTTGCTTCTAAGGTTAATTTTATTTATGTATTAAAAGACAAAGATTTAAAACATTAGATTTATGTATTTCGTTGAAAATGACATTGGGATAGTATTGTCTCGCTTACCAATCGAAATGCGAAGTCAATTTTCTCAGTATGAATACTTTTATGCGCGACCTAAGTACGGTAAGAGCACATCTAACGATATATTTCTTTGCGAAAATGTAGGTTTATTAGCCCTTAATGATCCTACTACAGGGAAAAGGTTTTAATTCTTATTTCCATTTATTTTCTGCCGTCTAAAGCCAATATTTTAGGATTTAATACCTACCTCTACGTACCGTAATTATTTCAAACAAACAAAAAGCTTTTATCAGATTGAAAAAGCTCGGTCAATAAGCTAATTAGTTTACATAACAAATTGTAATTTATTACAGTGATCGCGCAATTAGAAGGGAACATCTGCGGCCCCAGATGGGAGTCGAACCCGGACCCTCGCTTTGAATACCAGATGGAAAACATGTCGTTTGTCAATGTCCATTGGTGCTGCGCTCAATTTGTAATCATTAGACATGATTTGACAATTTTAATCCTTGTTCATAGTTTTTTTTTTCTTGAGGATTGATGAAGGAACTTTGAAGATAGTTATGGAGCACTCTGATAATTGTAGCGGGC
Organism: Xestia rhomboidea; assembly: GCA_963853795.1. Classification (NCBI taxonomy): domain Eukaryota; kingdom Metazoa; phylum Arthropoda; class Insecta; order Lepidoptera; family Noctuidae; genus Xestia; species Xestia rhomboidea. The sequence continues at coordinate 15,973,311 of OY970761.1, read as the reverse complement.
TTATTCGTCAACTGACGAGTGAGAAACTCGCGAGTGCGCGCGAGTTGGCAACTTCCGATTTTTTTTTGACGTGAATGCTTCAGCGATTAAGTTGAAAATCTATTAAATAAATTTGGCTGATTACATAGCTAGATGTGCTGGCATACATATTCTATGATATCTATGAATGTATGTACGGGACTTTTAACATCCACTGCAATTGGAAACGTAATATTGAACTCCTTTGTAATGTACTATCGAGGACACTCCCGCCTGATCACCACTAAGCTAATTTTTGCTTGCACTTAAAACATAGAAACGCTCTCTATCCCCGCCCCGTTGACTTTATAATAAATAATTAATGAAAAAAATACCGATCGGCGACACATGCCAAACGAGAGTTATTGTTATTTTGCGCGCCAAAGTTGACGCTTTCCTAATAGGCCTAAAGTTTAAGGTGGAGTGGCTCGGCGCCTCCGCATGATTTAAGTGAAAAAAAAATTAACTGATCAGGCGGAAAAGACCACGACTGTACATAATGTCTTATGTGGCCACTATTATTTTATACACATGACAACAGCGCTTTCTATACAATCTCTACAAAACAAAAAATAAAAAATACCGAATAAAAATCTACATGCCGAATTTACATACATTTTATAACGTATCACTTTAATAAAGACTAATTTATGTTTACATAAATTACTAACTCATACACACTCCAATTTCTCTTTCTTAATTAACTTCGAAATTATAATATTCGCTAAAATAAAGTTAGCAACCTGTGGGTAGTAATAAAATTAGGTTCAAGAATAAAATGCTGCTTTTGTGGGTAGTCGTGAAATTACTTTTGTGAATAATTTAGTAAGTTTCTACAACGTACATTATTTGTTCGGGTCGGGTATGAATTGTATTATCATATTAATTTTACAAAGAAATTGAAATTGAACCATTTCATAAGTATAAAGGGTTTAAACATTTTTCTTTTTTATATCGTGGTTGATATCCGTAATCTTCCCGCCCTTGTCTCATATCACTTGGGGTCTCTTTTCTTCTTCCATTCTCCCCTGTCAGCGGGCACCCTTTCATTTTGGGTTTTTACAGACGAGCGGCACGTTGCCAACTGCAGATAAACTGCAGCCGTCGACACACATTTACGCGGCATGCTATAACTGCAAGCGTCGCCACCCGTCGCCGGCAGTCGTCGACGCTTCGGCGGCTGCCCGGCGCGTCGACGACAGCTGTCGACAAGTGGCGACGGCTGCAGTTTATCTGCCGTTGGCTACGTGCCGCTCGTCTATAAGAACCCTTACTCTTTTATCTTTCATATGATTCCTCACGCAGTTAGTAGACAAGTATAAAACTGGATTCCGTTATCGAATTTTGTACCTAAAGATTGTCTTTAATAAAGTCGAACAAAAACACGTTCTGAACTTGATTCCCCGCGGTACATCCCTGTTATTAGTAAACAACACATACAGTTACAGCCATTACAACCTGAATCGCAAGGGATTGGTAGGCAAAATTATGGTAAGGTACACTCGACGTCACATCAAGTAAAATTTTCCAGTATTACATGGCCTCACTTTGTATAGATTTCCCATACAATAAGAGATCTGCATTAACTGGTTTTGTATAGCTTAATTGGTCGCCGTGTGTACTACTAACTCATCTAGGTACCTCAGCCCCAGCTCATTCTTTATTCTACTTGTTTTCCAGGCTTTGATGCTCGGTTCACGTTTACGCATCAGGACGATAAGTACTAACAGTTAACGATAGTACTCGCAAGGTGTACTGAATTTATTTTGTAGCAAGGGAATAGTAATGAGCTTATATATTAGGAAAACCTAGTAGGTAACTGAGGTTTTGTGAGAATTTTGTGTTGTTAAATTGTGTTTGTAACTCATACATAAACTCACTTGTACAAGTTATAAAGGGTGTAAAAAAGGCACTTGTTCTCCCCGTCATTGCGATCATTTTTTTGTTCTTTCTACACCATACCTGGGAACCTTCTAGTTACGTAGATATTGAAGTCAAAGTTCCGAATTTTTGACAAGTTTTTTTTTTTTTTTAATACAAGTTTTTAAAGTAAGATTTTTACTTTAAACACCTCCACGACCCCCGTACTATTTAATCCATCCATCAGCGCAATGTTTTGAGTGCGTTACCACAAAATATGATTTTTCACCCCAAAAAAAAAGTCGTTTCCCTCCAATATTTTTTGCATAAAGTTACTTAGTTTTGTGTACAGAATGCTTGGTTGGCTTCGTGATGAGGTTGTTTACACCCTGTATATTTTGGGTGTATCTTATACCGAAATGAAAGCCTGCATTATAATTGTCTTTTTAAAATATAATTTTAAAAAGAATGTCATGATGTCCTGAAACTAAAAATTCGAAGACATGTGAAATCTACCAATCCGCACTGGGCCCGCGTGGTCCCATACGCAAAATATGCGCTTTGACGTGGAGTTGCGGACACCAGCCCGTTATACAATATATACAATAATATATTTTTCCAGGGTACAAGGGAATTTATTTGATATAGAATCAAGAGGTAAAGCTAGAGACATAAAAGCAAAAGCAATTTATTTTCGTTCGTCGCAGCGCAGGGCGTACTACCGTAGAGGGCGTATTCTTCTTCCATACCATCTACATCAGTCATTGATGTATCAGAAACAACTTGGTTTTTAACCGACTTCCAAAAGGAGGAGGTTATCAATTCTGTTCGGTATTCAAGTCTGAATTCCATTTTTTTTGTTTGTATACTATGTTCAGCGATATCTTCGCCAATTGTGAACCTTTCTCTTTTAATCTTTTTTTGTTTGGAAGAATATTATTTCGCGGTGGTCCCGTTTAAGATTGGTGAAGATCTGATGCTGATTTTCGGAGATATACAAGGGAACTCTTCAATAATAGACGGCAAATTGGTCGTGATTGCTGCAATCGCTTGGACGTTTATTGTTTATACAACATCAAAGAAAAAACTGAATCGAACAAACAAAAGTCACCGACTTCTAAGGCTAAAGTTATTTTTCACTTTTTTGTGTTTTTGAAGTCGGTTTAATTTTTTGCAGAAAGTTTTTTTTATTTTTTTCATTTTTACGGCACTCTTCAATATAATAATTTAAAAAAATATTGATTCTTTTCAGCGCGCGTGAGTGTTCCGACTGAATACCATCCACAATCTCAAACTTCGAAGCCCCCAAAATAAAACAGGTCCATGTAGAAAAGCTGAATTAGCAAATAAACCGACACCGTTGCCATCATACCTTTACACCCTCTACTTAGGCAAAAACCCGTTATTTACGATATAATAGTCTAAGGGTTGCTTTGTGCAGCCTCCCACTAATTAGAAGCTCTGGTTATAAAGAGCTTCCTAGACGGTTACTTGCATATTTTAATGCCTTTATCAAGTTGTTCGTGCTGTAATCGCAACGGGACATCGTCTTGGGGACACACTGCCGGGGCGTGTGGAGAGTAATTTTATTGTATACGGTCTACATTGGTTTTAAAAGTGTTGTTTGGAAGTGAAGTGTGTTTAGACTTTCTTTACATTTTTTATAGTTTTAAATCTATTTTAATTGGATATTGATTTAACTAGGATGGAGTTCGAAATTCGAACCGGGTTTAAATTACTTTAAATAAAGAACCTACGTAACCTCTTCTATCTATTGCAGGGTATCTCATTTGAACTACGAAGACTGATCGGACGGCTTTCCAGCTGCTGCTGAATACTTTACATGGAACAACCTCCTATTTGACATCCATTTCTCAAAAAATGGGTAACACGATGCCCCTTGGTAAGACTGGCTGCAAGACTTTTGTTTCACCATCATCATTATAGATAGCCTTGTTCTACCCACTGCTGCGTACAGGTCCTACTATGACGTTTTATAGCAGTTACGGTTTTAATCTTATTCCAGTAGGTAGGAGATGGCACTAGACGTTCTCTATAGCTTCGTCTCTTTCCCACATTGGTGATATAAAAACAATACTGCTTTAATTCTTTATAAACGTCATGGTAATCCCTCAAGTTCCAATCCTCTTTGTACCATGTTTCAGCGCTTCATTGGTTATCTGTAACACCTAAAACATCTCTACCAAGTGCGCGAATTTGCTGCCTAAACTTCCCCACAGTATGTCCACTTGTTATCGCAGCCCACAGATACAGTTTCCCCTTCGAAGCTATATTTCATACAGTTTCCCGCTGCTGAGGCATAATGAAGGTATTGGAGACGATACTTAGCGAACTTGGAACACGTGTGCCGAGACGATTTGGCTGCCGGCTTCCTACAGTTAAATTTCATTACACTCTTGCGACTGTAAGCGCTTAAGTTTTAGTCTTCAGTGATTTCGTTTCAGTTTTATGAGCTGAGTGAAAACGACGGAATTTTGAAGATTTGAGGAATGCTCCAGAAAAGAAAAATATTCTATTAAAACAATGAATGAGTGGTCGTGTTTTCCAGCAACATGAACGAAACGAAAAAAAAAATTAAACAGAGAATAGACAAGTTTAGTTGTTTGCTGAACTGAAAAAAATTTCTAGGAAAGATATTTTCTATGCATCGAGATGGTACCCGGGTTTATTACTTTTGAATTATTTTTATTGAAACTCAGTTTGTGATGATACATTTTCATGTCATTGGATAGGAGACCGATTTGTTTTCATATCATGTATAGCTTAAGTGTTATGTTACGGGAGATGCAAACGACCCTAATATCTCATGGTGTCGGGTTGTTTAAAATAATAAGCTTGTCTTTTCAGTATGGTCGTAGGCGGTTGTAACAAATACGTGTTACGTGAATCACAGAACATTTCATAACATCATCTTTCGCTTGCCCGTATCCCAATTTATTTGGTGTCGGCGCAGCATGTCTTTTTCTTAACACTTCTCTATTACTCGTCATCTCAGCAGACACCTCCTTTCTTGCCATATCGTCCTTCACACAATCCATCCATCGTTTTTTTGTACCTCCTCTATGCATGTATCCATCCACATTCATTACTCAAAACTTTACTCACGACAATTTCATAACATAACGATTGTAACATCCGATGGGTTAGGCAGAGGGTTACCTATAAAACCTAATAGAGTACACCTACATCCCATGTAAAAGCGGGCGAGCCTATTGTCGTCTACCGGGCCCGATAGACTTCGGGCTTCTCCTGAGAAATTCTTGATAAAAAATCCAACAATGTTGAATACCTTTTTTTTTGGATGGTAAATCATCAAATGACTCCTCCCGCTCTGCGCGGAGCAGGAGGGAGTGTCAGACTTTTACTGACTAAAACCCATCCATGTTCCTTCATCGCCCTTTGTGTTCCGGGGCCACGGCATCTCTTTCGAATAGTCCCGCAGCCCCGGCAGGCATCGGCCCTTGCGGACCCCTTCCTTATTTCTGACTCTCTTTAAGGCGCGCGTGGAACACGAACGAAAATCCAACAATGTTGCATACCCGGGGATCTATTCGAACCCGAGACCGCATGCTCATCAGTAAATCTTACGACAAAATGACCAACGAGGCAATCTTGGTAAAACTTTTAATACAAGAAAAAACATTTTTAATGTCTGAAGAATCTTTTTCAAGCGTGGTTGGACTACATCAAGAAAATTAAGTACCAAACAAATACTGAAGTGTTTGTTTTTTCTTTCTAAACTTTTAGGGACGTCTTCATTCATTGTAATGATTTGCTTTGTGATTTATGAGGTACTGTTGTATAAAAGTTTTCTTTTGAAAGTAGATACCCACCTCTATGTATTTGAATGATGAAATACTCGTCTGTGCAGACTTCGTGATTTAGAATAAAGACGACGAGTCAATATTGAAGAATTGTTAACGTTAGGAAAAATCAGCTTCTTCGTTGGTCTAGTCTAGTGGTTACAAGCACGACTTCTGAGCACGGGGTCCGGGTTCGATTCCCAGCTCGGGAAAACTAAAATTCCAAGTAGCAGTCACGGAAACTGTATTTGTTTCCGATTGATGGCAATAGGCTCGCTCCCCTTGACTTAAACATAACCGGTGAAATATGGGTGTACTCTTAGGTACATCTCTGCGTCTATTTAAAAAAAGCTTCAGACGGTAAGATGCATAAATAATTTTATTAATTCTATTATATTCCAAGAACTGTATTTTACCCCGATGCCCCCAAGAAACAAACTCGAACGTAGACAATTTAAATAAATAAACTATTGCAAGTCGCACAACTCGCAAATGAAAACTGACTTCAACTATTTTGAAAACGCATAACTAATATTGCAAAGAGGTTTTCCCTGTTTGTAAAAGTTAAGTTTTGTTTTGACACTCTATGAAAAGAGAATTTGTAGAATAAAATTTCTTAATGAAAATCGTCGTTGACGTTCTAACCACGTATACCTACTTAAATAATTTTTTGGCGGTTTTGAAATGTTGATGCCGTTTGTTAGAGAATCGGCGTTGTTTCAGCCAATCACAAACAAGCAACGTCTCTATGTATTTAATTTAATGTGAACACAATAAAAACAGCACGTTAAGCCGTTGGTCCCGGCTGTCATTTGTAGATCTTTGACAGTCGTTACAGGTAGTCAGTGGCCCGAAAGTCTGACAACCAGTCTCACCAAGGGGTATTGTATTACCCAGTACTAACTGGGTTGTGGAGGTCCGATAGGCAGTCGCTCCATGTAAAATACTGGTATTCAGCTGCATCCGGTTAGACTGGAAGCCGGCCCCAACATAGTTGAAAAAAGGTGAGACAGATGATGGTATTGTACCATTACCTAGGTATAATAATGCAGTTCTTCACTCTCCTATAAAGTTGTAATTTTTGTCTTACGTGGAGTTAGAACTTCAGTGACAAAATGGCGTTATTACCATCGCAAAATTTCTTTACAGAAATGTTTTTAAACAAGCCAGATTTAGTTCTCAAGGTTCCATTTTTAAATTGTGACTGACTTTTATAAAGTTTGACATTAGAAATTAATGATCCAATGTTTCGGCTTTATTTGAGCTTGAAAGAATTAAACTTATATTAGCTTGGCAGGCGGATTATGAATGAATAATTACTATAAAAGTTCTTAATAGGCGGTTCCTCATTACATTAAAGTACAAACTTTTTATGACATCTACAAAGAGTAATAAAACCAGTTCAAAACATTACCCTTTTTCTAGGGCAGTCGGGTAAAAAGGTGTAGCGTTTGTATGGCCTACGACCTTACCACGTAATGAGCTCACGAATAGGAGCAGATCGTAACTAAGTAATCGGGTTAAAACGAATTATATACGCGAGTGAAAACGGTAAAAACAAAAGTTAGTATAAAATAAATAAATATCGCTGGACATTACACACAGCGCCACACTAAGCAACGAGGCTTGTGTCGTGGACACCAGATAGTTGATATTATACTACATAGATACTTTTTGTTTGTAAATACATACTTATTATACATATAAACATCCATGACTCGGAAACAAATGTCCATGCTCATCACACAAACATTTGCTAACACTAACAACTAACCAAACACCAACCAACTAAAACTGTCGATAGGTAAGTTTGATTTTTTTAACGCACATTTCCAATCTTCATTCATATCCATCACTACCACCTACTATTTCTAGGCGAATGTCAAAACCAAAGAGTATAATAATAAGGGAGGTCAGAACTGTCAAGCCGCCTAATTGTCAATTCGGAAAATCTACGTCCATCTTGAAATCGGACCAAGTGTTTACGAATACTACAGCAGATAGCATGATATGATAGTGGTCGGACAACATTGGAGAAATGAACATTAGAAGAAATTTAATTATAACAAATACGTGTCCCGCCATCAATACAATTTAAACAAAAGCCCTTGTAACAGGAAACCACCGAAAAAGTCAACACAGCAGAAAAGTCCCGAAAAGTCCGTCGAATCCTTTAATCTAAGTGTCACTCGACTTACAGCAGTCGCAATTGACCCCATGCAAGCGGACCCCCACGTGTCCTGAATACTAATATACTCACAAAGTGCACTTTGTCTTTTTCCTCTCTTTACGATTGTAATCTCAAGTTTACCGACCGTAAAACTCGAGGTAATAGAGACCCGAATTAAATTGGTATCTCACTTTATTGAGACGCACGGCAATTACTGTTTTATGATTCAATGATGGAAAGTATTGCATTTTTTACTGTGGGTACTATAGTATCTGTTTTATTACAGGTATTGTAATACTTACGTACATTTCACTACATTTATCATTAATTTTAAAACTTTTTATTAGTTTTTCTTCGTTTTACATAATGTATTTTCTTGTTATGACACTTACGTCAGAGTTGTCAAGCTGTCATTACTTTCTTTTAATTTTCTTACCAACCTACTCATCTCTCATAAATTGTATTTACTAAACATCATTGTATATCGATATAGTTAATCTAAATATGTATTTTATACCTAATTACATTGTCTAATAAATAATGGAATTATATATATTTTTTTAAAGATTTATTGTTTCTCATACAATTGTTCTACAGCACAAAATTGAGGCAGCCCCTTTAAGTTATAATTATAAGATTCCGGTTATTATCAAGGAGGTTTGATACGTCTTGGCCAACTACACCTGGCAGGTCAGATGAAGCCAGCCATATGGCTGCAAGAACTTAAATGGAAGGAACAGGTGAAAAGAAACTGAAGAAAAACGAGGGGGAGCCGCTGACGCGGTTCGAGCGATCTGGAATTGGATTTCAAGTGAGAAACATCGAAGTTGACTGTTACTAAAAGTGAACTAGTGTGAGGGTCGCTGACGCTCTGACGCGTCCCTGCACTTCTCAGGGAAGACACAGAGACTCGACAATACTACGTATTTACTTACCGGTGCTCCGCTAACAGACTTGCCCGAGATCTCCACCCCACCTGTACTTCGGAGCTGGCCCGTCATCTGCACTGCGCAGCTGATCAGACGCCTATACTGCAGACCTTGATCTGACATCTGTATCTTGGAGCAAGTACTGTAAACCTTAAATTTTCTTGGGGTGTAAGCAGTGACGTCTGTAGAGGGTGTTGTTCTGCTCATTTTAATATTGTTCGCTTTAAAAGTTGTGTAAGTAATTGCTTCAAAGTTAACCGCTCTAAAGTGATTAAAATTTATTGTTGTTCTTGTTTACGGTTCTAATTCACACGGAGAAGAGATAATATATTTACAGCCATATATTTTAAATTAATTAGAGTTGTTTTTTAATTGTTTTGCTGTTCTAAGAGAAAGGAGCAAACGCATGGGATTTAAAGCTGGTGAAAGTACTCATATACGTTGCGCAATAAATTCTAGTGCATAACTTGATGCCTGTACTCCCCGAAGGGATAGCAGAGGTATGCATTTATTGCTACCTACATTTCGCCAGGTAATAGGAAGCGAGCCTATTGCCATTACACAAAGCCAGACTCGATGGCATCTACTGAGAAACTGATGCGAAAACCCATTAACCCCACTTTGCTCGACGGGATCAAACGCAGGACCTCAACAGTAGTGCTTGCGACAGCTAGATCTAAAAGATTGTCAAAATTCAGGTACATTGTCAGGTTAATTACTGAATGATTTATGTATTTACACAAAGCAGTCTAGACTATAATTACCATCTTTATAATCGGGTGTAGTTTGATATGGCGCGACTACAAGACTAGTATAGTACAATCAAACAAAGAGATAGGTAGCCAGCGAAGTCGCCACTACTTTATTATGTATTAGCTGTAGGCTTTTACATCATTTCATTAAGTGTTGTGTGCTTAAACTTAAAAGTAGTTGCAGAGATAATTGTAATTGTTGTGTACGATATTTTTGTACATTGGCTCATAAATTCATAATGTCTTGCTTTTCCTTCAATATATCCTACGGTGGTCTGCAAAGGATCGTCTTGAAGACCACCCGTTGTACGCTAGTCTATACCAATATTATAAAGAGGTAAAAGTTTGTATGTATAGGGTAATCTACGGAACTAATGATCTGATTCTGAAAATTCTTATACTAACGGGAAGCTGCATTATCACCGAATGTTATAGGCTACATTTAAAACGTTCCCGTGAGTACATTCCGTATATAATAAAGGGAGCGAAGCCAAAAGCAAAAGCTATTGTTAAGTATGTTTGTCCCTTTTTGTATGATATTGTTTGTGTAAAAATTGTGTCGTGTGTTTTATGTTGTGTGCGTATAAAGGGTTTGATAAATAAATAAATAGTAATATTGGTCGCGTTGTGTGAATATTTTTCCTGTATACCTAACTCTTTGGTTGTCTGTACACGACCCACTTTGAAGCATTGTTATAGCGTGCATTGCACCGGCATTAATGGGAATACACTTTTATGAGATCCTTTGAATTATGTTGTTTGAGTACATTTCAGTGTTACTCAGCCCGTTTTTATTTCAACACACAAAGTATGAAAGGGTTATAAACCCTTTTAAAGTTATAAATTCAGGAAAATGGAGAAGTAGTTCATACCTACTCATTAGCGCCTTTTGGTAAAAAACTGGTAGGTACGATCAGCAATTAAAGTCCATTACCACTGTTACGTGTACACATCTTCAAAGCAGTGATTAAAAAAATCTGTTTTATAAACGGTATTTTTTACATTATAAATTACTAGCGGACGTCACGCGGTTTTACCCGCGTAGTTCCCGCTCTTGTGGGAGTACGGAGATAAAATATAGCCTAAATGTTACTCGCTGATAATGTAGCTATCTATTGCTGAAAGAATTTTTCAAATCGGTGCAATAGTTTTTAAGTTTATTCGTTATATACAAAAATACAAATCTTTCCTCTTTATAATATTGTTATATATTTTAGTTTAGATTAGTATAGATAATAGTAACAGTTAGTAAATATTTAAAACAGTGTGTGCGGGCTAGATTAAAAACAAAATCCCAGTATTTATGTATCTGGCATTGGCAGAAGTAAATGCAATAAAATCTATGTAACAAAAACACTATGAGCATAAAATTTTACTATTCCCACAGCAGTATTGAAAATGTTTGTTCGTTCGGAAAATATTGGATTTCGCACGAGCGATTTCAATAAAAGAAATTACATACACAGCATCTCTTTCTACGATAATATTTGAAAAACTTTAATTAGATAAATAATACGTGATGGAGTTTCGTTTGCGCTTGGCGTGAGTAAATTACTATCGAAATGCATGTTTACTTGTTCTTGCGATCTCGTTTTATTGCCGTATCTTACGTTTGATACGTCAGAAACGTCTAAATAATAATGTGACGCAACCAAAATTATAGATCTACATTACATTTCTGAATATTAGAAAAAATATCTACAATTATTGTACCTACCTAATTATCTCAATTTCAGGGCTGAATAAGATGATAAGCAATTATTTCTGAAAATAATAAGACTGCCAATGATGACAAATTACAATAATTTTGATGATACAAAAATCTAACTAGAATAATGAAATCGAGATAGCGTAAACACACTGGCCTATATTATTGGAAACAAACAAGACTGATTAACAGACGATTCTTTTATGAAAACAAAATGGCGCGAGGCCGCCCTAACTTATAATTTAAAAACTCTTTCATCAGTTCCAAATTAAATAACTCCCTTAGCCGTAAATTATCACTTTCTCCCTTTTATTTTCCCCGCAATTCCACAATCAAAGTTGTAGCAAGTTGGGCGTTATCAAGTCTCGGTGTTCACTTAGATAAGTCGAGGTAACTTAGCAGCAACTTAGAGATAACTTGGTGTCGGACGCGGTTCGCGAGGGGTTAACATCTAAAGTCCGGCTTTGCTCCCTTTCACGTTAAAATGTACTGCGTGACTTTATTGTGTGTTTGGGTTAAAAGTATGAAGACTGGTTTGTGATTATGGTAATATGATGGCTTAGGAATTAAGTTTATAATTTACTAGCTGCTGCTCGCGACTTCGTTCGCGTGGAAATCTTGATGAGTACGTGTGAGAAAAAAAGTATCATCTGTGCTATTCCAGACCATAATCTATCTTTGTGCCAAATTTCAACCAGATCCGTTCAGCCGTTGTGGCGTGATTGAGTAACAAACATCCATCCATCCGTCCAAACTTTCGCAATTATAATATTAGTACAGATTTAATGAGTGAATTCTTCTAAAGGGTTATGCTAGTTGCATTGGTCTCCAGCATGGTTAAGAATATTTCCAGAGGTGACCGCAAACCACAACGGCTAGGCTTAGTGACACGACCAGGTTTCTTCATAACCCTACGAAAATGCTTCCGTTAATTGCGACAGTGCCGCCTGATGGTTTTTCGTAGAGTTGTGTTGTTTCGTTGACTGGTTTTCGAGAGTACCATAACTTACTAAGAATAAAGTAAATAAAGCCGAGAAAGATTAGCAGATCAAGTATCTTGACTTGGCTCGCGAGGTTGTCGACATGTGAGATGAGGACTCAGCGATCATTGTGACGAGTCGTTTAAGCCAGTGGCTTAATTGCCAAGAGCCCCGATCAATACCTGAAGAGGCTCTCGTTAGGCAACTGGACGCTGGATCTTATTTAGAAGACAGTACTCCTCGATACGGCCCGCATTGTGAGGAGGTTCCTGTCTCTGGAGCCCTAACCACCGGTAGCTCAGACCCTGCTCCCAACAAAGACAAGCTCGGACAAACTACGGTAAGAAAACTATATTGTTCGAAGGAGCACGGCTGTTTACCAAATGACGTAAAAGATTGTGATAAAATTAAATTATTAACAAATTTAAACTAAAACTGAGAAAATACGTTTATGAAATGTAGTCATACCGCATATTAAATGTTAGCAATTACGTACTTCCTATATATTTGTTTTGTATAGCTTCACCAACACGCATCGGAGGCAAAATGTATTTATTTAGATGTAAGAAATTACTTTGTATCTCATTGTAAGTGAACCTTTGTATTGTTCTTATGAGAATAAATTCTTTAAACCGAACACCGGCGGACTAGTATTTTTTTAAAAGAAAAGTTTTTTTTTTAAAATAATGTATGTGTTTGAAAAATTAATAAAGGAAATAAGTAATAGAAGCTAATCATATACTCAACATTAACATGTCATGTCATTAAAATGTCTCCTACAAACACAGACAAATAACAGACATAGTTTTCTACTAGTTTGGCAACAATACTGGCTCCCATATTGCCCTATTATCCAACGGGTATTATACCAGCTATAATCCCGGAACAGGTACTTTCCCCGAACTGAAAATCCTTAACTAGTAAACAACAACAAGGATAAAGTTCAGAGCGCCACTGTTTCACAGAAATTAGTAAAAGAAAAATGAAAATCTCTTCTTGGCAATATGGCTGAACTGCCATGTCGTTACTTTCAGCAGTGTGTCTTTCTTTATTTTCTGATGCTGACAAAAGATTTCGCGGAACCTCGCTACGATATGTGTTTCAAAGTTTATTTTTAAAGGACGTCAAAATGAAAATGCTCCGCAAAAAGTACTGTGCCACCGTATTTAACACGATGGCAAAGTTAACCCAATTTTCATGAGAAAATCAGAGCTCGGTGCCACCCGGCCGTCAGTTTGTTAACTACGGAACGACATGAAAAAAAAGTGGAGTGGTTAATTGGATTTAAACTTGTAATTACGAGGAGGGTTTATATATAAACACTGCAGAAATTACGTAACGATTAGCGTCTGTTTAACCTTTTTTTTTGACGTGGAATCGAGGCTCATAACTTCGACTGCTGAATAAATTATAAATCCCTAAGGGCCAAATTCAAGATGTCCGAATAGCCACTATTTACCGAATAAATTAAAAAATGGAACAGAATTTATATGACGGGAATGAAAGGGAAACTGCGATTAGGATCGCAGGTGGTGAAACTAGGCCCTAAATATATTGTAGACTATTCTAAACCACTATAATGAAGCTATTAAAGACAAATCACCTTGCTTTAATAACAATTACCTACACTTTAATGTATGAAAAAAAAAACAAGCAAGAAACTCTAAATTTTCTCTGTAAACTATCTCTCTGGTTCGTTAAGTTGGCTGTAGAGATAAACTTAAATATATGTAGTAAGTATAAGAACTACTCACTTATCTTCTCGAGGCAGTCGTAAGAGGTAATTAAGGGCAATGCTACTAATGTTTGAAGGCAACAGGTTACTGTGGCTCGTTTTATTCGAGAGAATGTTATACCGCTTAATAATAGCTTACAGAACAGATAGATTTCAAAGTTTTATTAGCAGGTCGTTTGTGTTTATTTGAAGCAATTGATTTTGTAGCCTTGGTTATGCAAATTTTAGTGGGGGGAAAAGTCATGAGTGACGCACTTTAGGAGTAGGAGATGATCAAAAAACGATTGATAGTTTGTGTAATGATGTGACGCAGCTGGTGAGGCTGCCTTACGTTCTTAGGGTCCCGGGTTCGAATCCCGGTTGGAGCAAATGTTTGTGTGATGAGCATGGACATTTGTTTCCGAGTCATGGATGTTTATATGTATAATAAGTATGTATTTACAAACAAAAAGTATTTAGGTAGTATATCAACTATCTGGTGTCCACGACACAAGCCTCGTTGCTTAGTGTGGCATTAGATGGCGCTGTGTGTTAATGTCCAGCGATATTTATTTATTTTTATTTTATTTACTTATGAGTTCATCATCTGCCTAGCCTTCTCCCAACTATGTTGGGGGTATATTTACTAAGAATAATTTTATATCGTTTTGGATAGTCTAAATCTGTGTTTTACACGTTGTCTACTGAATAACAGAATTCTAAATTATAATTATAAGTTTCTCTCTCTCGCCCGCACTCTCAGAATTTATCTAGGAGGTTTTATAATACGTCTTGGCCGACTACACGTGGCTGGTCAAATGATTGGCAGGGGAGATGACATAATTATGTCAGGGGAAGAGATCGTATAAAAAAAGTTTGAGAGAGGATAGAAATATCCTCGAAAATAGAGATTTCCCTGATAAAATGAGCCGCAGAGGCAATTCCATCAGTTTTTTGTCTGGGTTCTGGTAAAGGCGCATCTCCACCACGGAAGAATCAACTGTATACTAAGAGTTTCACTTAAACTAAAGAGTGGATAAGTGTTAGGGGCGCCGACACTCTGACGCATCCCAACACTTAGTATCTTTCACTAAGAAGCTCGACCCGGGAGCTGGCCTGACTCGGAGCTCGGAGTACCCACGTACTGTAAATCTAAACTCCCTCCCTCTTGTCTGCAGAGAGCGTATTAGGTAGGTCTTTTTTTAAAATAACTGTATTTTTTTTATTACTGTAAATTAATTATATAAATTGTTCAAGTCTACTTTTATCTCTTTTATTTGTGAGGGATAGGTAACATGACAGTTTGACAACTCTGACGTAAGAGTCCATAACAACAAAATATAACATGAAAAACTGATAAAAAGACATAAAATGAATGATAAATGTAGTGAAACGTAAGTATAGCAGATACTATAGACTGGTTGTCAGACTTTTGGGTCACTGATTTTCATCGTAATAGCTAACTGCCCATATTGTTTTGATAATATTTTGCCGGCCACTCATGGTACTTTTCAATTAAAAACTTTTTCGCGTCGGTGATAAAACAATGTTTTGCTCCAACTTCGTTATAATGATGGACCTACATGTATCACCTCAAGTATATTTAGATCCCAACGCTGCTTGTATATAAACGAGTTTTGAATAACAATACTTGTCACATTTGTCACCTTGTCACCGTTCGACGGAAGAGGCGCTTTTGCAAAGCTGCGGTATGCATCGCACATTCTGCGCATACGGCGGTCATGCGCGGGAATTTATATTAAGATAATTATATAACATGGTGAGAACTAGGGACACAAAATAGGGAGTGTGGAATTGGGTTTTTATTTGGCACACATAATATATTATTTGTTCAAGACATTTTTTGACACATCTAAAGGTTTGTGTGTAAGACAACTTTATCTATCACTAGCTACAATAATCCTTTTTTTTTCGGATGGGAAATCATCAAACGACTCCTCCCGCTCTGGGCGGAGCAGGAGGGAGTGTCAGACTTTTACTGACTAAAACCCATCCATGTTCCTTCATCGCCCTTTGTGTTCCGCGGCCACGGTATCTCTTTCGAACAGTCCCGCAGCCCAAGCAGGCGTCGGCCCTTGCGGACCCCTTCCTTTTGCTGACTCTCTTTGAAGCGCGCGTGGAACCCGAACGCGACGTCGACACGGCCTGTCGTCATAAGACGGACGGACGGCGAGCTAGCCCATAGCTCATTATCCACAGGCCCGCGCCTACGGTGGCCGGGGGCCACCACGTGGACCCCGACGCCCGGGGCGTCTCCCGCGGCGAGCTACAATAACCCTATATTTGTAATTGTAAAAAAAAAATATATCCTAACGTGAGAACACATCTATGTGTTTTCAAAATCACCAAATAATTCGAAATTTGTAAGCACAATAATTAAAAGTTATTGCCTTTTCGTATTGGTCCTTAATACTGAAAAAATCTTCATAATATTACAATACGTAGAATTTTGATGGACCGTAATTCAAACCAGAATCATTAAATTTCAGCGAGAAGGTATAATTATGTAGTTGCAAAGGATATAAGGTTTATGGTGGCTGTAATATTATGTGCAATTGCTGCTTATTGCAGTTTAAATAGCGCGTCCCGTCGCTTAGGTTTCGCCTTTAATAAGAGAGAGAGAAACAGGGATAGCGCCTTCTTCTTCAGCTGAGTCAGCTTGGCGTAAAGAATGATTCTTAGTAGTATGTCAATTAACGAAAACCTGACCAAAGGCATTCTTCCAATAGTTCCTTGTTTGGTTTTATCTTGATGGAAAGGACGATAAGGACAGAAAAGGATTGAATTAGTCTTCTCAATTGTGCTGGCCCAGAACTAAGCCACTAGTTTGGCGTCTTCAGTAGCGAAAAAACCAAAGGTGTTTGCAATTTTTTTGTAAGCTTGCAAGCTTAATTATGACTTCAATCTTGACAGGAAATCATAAAACCCAGAGCGTCTTAAAATTAAGTTCAAAAACTACTCAAAACTTCAATTAAACGCACCAATCAGAAACACGCATCTTGCAGTGCACATCCAAAAGCAATCCCAACTTAGAATGACTTTTCAACTTTAATACTATGAAAATGCGGACAAAAGTACAACAAACGAAGATATTTTGGCCGCCAGCCTAATGGTAAGCGACGTGAATTGTTTCGCTGCATTCTGTTAGCTGTTGCTCCATGTAGACAGGGTTTTGCATATAAACGCCTGCCCGGCCGTTCGCCACGCAATATGGGCTTTTTAGTCTGGTCACAGAGTATGGAAGATAATGTAGCAGTCCTCTAAACAATGCTGGAAGAAAAAAGACGTGTGATTTATCGAACTTTAAGGTTCAAATTTTGGAGAAATCAAACATATGACGAACAGCTGCAGTATTTTTAGCTGTATTCTGTTATGTTCCGTATGCCCTGCAATATTTATGCAATTTAGTTTGGTCATAAGAAATGTAGCAGTAAATGTAAAAATATTGGAAAAAGGTTTACGGAATAATAAAAAAATGACGTTTAGGGAATAATGTGGTTGATATTTTTGAAGCAGGTGAAATTAAATCATTGTTATTTAAAGACCAGTTGACCGTTAATCTAAGGAGACAGAACAAAAGAAGGGGATTGTTGCAGCTATTCTATGTTTTATATTATAATCCAAATACTGTTTGTTTTATTTTCTTATTCATATTAGCAAATATTTATGCTGTCTTGGCTTCCGTACGTTTTTTCACGGGTTACCACTAAAAACCAGCGCTGTGCCGTGCTCCCCCCCCCCCCTCCCCATAGCTCAGCATCATGCTCAGCTGTCCACTTTTTTTTGTTCCGTCCTGTTGTAAGTATTTATAAATATTTGTTATGCGTTGTATGGTTATTGTTTTTATTTTTTTTATTTTTTTGTATGCACGTCATGTGCCTGCGTCATGTTTTTTCTTTCTTTTTCTTTCTACGGGAAAATAAGAAACTAATTAGATGTCCCGTTAAAATTGTTTTTATGAAAACAACATGACTTTTTTTGTCGAAAGTTTAAATATAAAAAAAATTGACATCAAAAGTAACTTACGATATCTCGGCCATAATGTTTGAGTTAGACATTTGTAACTAAAGTAATTAACATGACTAAAGTAGAATAGTCAAAGTTTTGATCCAAATACACTCGAGAGCAATGAATCCGGGTCACTTAAAGAATCCTAAAAATCTCGGAAACTAAAAATGCTAGGTTAATGCAATAAATTATATTTAATAGACAATGTAATACTCCTTAAATGAAGGTATTAAAACTTCTTAGTTATTGTATAGTTATATCATAAAAAAATCAAATTTGAAAAAGGGCCACTTTCGAAGATGGAACTACGAAATTACAGCATTTGGTTTTGCTTTTGTTTGTAATCTGTCGTTTATGTGGGTACATAAACCATGTTGATAGTGCTCTATATTCATTATTCAAGCTGAAATTATGTCGCTTACGCCTGAAGAATGCACCAGAATACTTACAATGCTGGAAACCGGCCGGAGTCAGCGCGATACAGCCAGGACTGTCGGTGTGTCGCTGTCAACAGTACAAAGAGTTCTCCGACGTTACGAAGAAACTGGTTCTAACCTACGCAGACCAGGAACGGGCAGAACCAGGTGTACCACTGCACGAGAAGACCGATACTTGGTGAACACCATGCTTCGAAATCGCTTTCTCACAGGAACTGAACTCACAAATCAGTTTCGACGCCTCGGAGGAAGTAACCCAAGTGCATGGACAGTAAGACGTCGGCTTGCTGAATCTAACTTAAAACCCCTTAGACCTGCAAACGGCCCTAAACTGGAGCGTGGGCATCGTATTTCAAGACTAAGATATGCCCAGAGCCACGTAAATTGGAGTATTGAAGATTGGTCAAAAGTTATGTTCTCCGACGAATCAAAATTTATGCTCTACAAGCACGATGGAAGACACAGAGTGTATCGAAGACCAGGGGAAAGATTCAAGCAAGCATGCATCGAAGAAAAAGTAGCCTACGGTGGTGGGTCTGTACTTGTGTGGGCCGGAATTTCTTCTGAAAGTCGCACAGAGCTGGTGATCATAGAAAACGGCTCTTTAACTAGCTTAAGATATGTGGAAGAAATCCTCAATGATCACGTTGGTCCATTTATGGTCAATTTAGGTGAGGATGCTATATTTATGCATGACAATGCCCGACCTCATACAGGTAGGATTGTGAATGACTACCTTCAAGAGATGAACATTACTCGTATGGAGTGGCCAGCGCGCAGCCCGGATATCAACCCGATCGAGCATGCTTGGGACGAGCTAGGCAGATGCGTAAAACAACGAAAACCTATCCCGCTATAACCCCAATCACGCTTCGTGAGCTCAAAATTGCTCTCACAGAGGAATGGGAGAATATTCCCCAAAATCGTATAAGGAACTTGGTGTACAGCATGCCAAACCGCGTAAACGCAGTAATGGAAGCACGAGGAGGCAATACGAAGTATTAAAATTCAAGAAAATCGTAATAAAGTTCAAAAATTTCATGTTTCCTATTTCTGTTTTAAGGAGAGATCAGCAGTTTTTTTCTTTATGTAATTTTGTGTTAATAAAATGTATGGTGACTCATATTTTTTTTACTTTCATTTAAGGAGTATTACATTGTCTATTAAATACAATTTATTGCATTAACCTATCATTTTTAGTTTCCGAGATTTTTAACATTCTTTAAGTGACCCGGATTCATTGCTCTCGAGTGTAGTTAATATAAATAATCCTAGTACACATAAATACTCGAACGAATGTGCTCTTAATTTGAAACTAAGAATTTAGATTTGTGTAAGTAAGAGAGCTGAAAGGGTGTTAGTTTAACTAATTATGTTAAAATAATACGTTAAAATCCTTAGGCTTAATATAAATGTGTACGATTGTACGTCTTTTCATGTTGATATTGAAATTCATCACCTGGCTAGCCTTTTCCCAACTATGTTGGGGTCGGCTTCCGGTCTAACCGGATGTAGCTGAACACCAGTATGTTACATGGACCGACTGCCTATCTGACCTCCACAACCCTATTAGTACTAGATAATACGATACCAATTGGTAAGACTGGTTGTCAGACTTTTGGGCCACTGACTACCTGTAACGACTGTCAAAGATCTACAAATGACAGCCGAGACCAACAGCTTAACGTGCTTTCCGAGGCACGGAGGAAACTCAGTATGTAAGGGTGGTCACCCATCCACAGACCAACCTACGCAAGAACGGCTTAACCTAAAGATCGACCCGAGCGGCTGTTATTATTTATTTTAGCCACGAGCCATGTTGATATTGAAATTGAGGATGTTATTTTGCATTTTTTTTTTTTTGCTTGTTTTTTTTTTTTTGTTTTTTGTTTTTGATTTACTAAAAATTAAACATATGCTAAGCACCATACACGGTGAGGAGGTACTTAAATACCCAGCTTCGGCGTAAAATAACAATATATACTCGTTGGTTCACCTTACCGTTGGCGTCGGCAAATTTTGCCTAAAATAACAATTTATCGCTTTCACATAAATGTCAAACTATAATTAGTATTCAAATTTATTTGCCATAAAATACCATCGAATATGGAAATGAACAAGAAATACCAGAACATAGTATTACTATCATTCTTTAAAATTCATAAATAACCGTTTGGCAGCAGTAAAACTTTAAAAAACAGGTAGCTGATGTCTTTATTCTACACATTCCAATGTCTATGGAACAACGCAAGGAATTCTCGACGTAATATTATACCGTGTCAGTTTGATATTCGACTCTATTAACTGTACAGTAGATTATAATAAAGATAAGAATACGTTTTGAATGTCTTCATCTGCTGGATAAGGAAGCCATGGGAATGAGAGCCAAGGTGATAAAGAGCGGGATACATTTGAAGGACCCGTTAAGATAATATTCCTAAAATTGAAAGATATATCTTGTTACGAGTTAAATTAAGTTTTGGAATTAAGAGATAATATTTCCAAAAACCGTATTAAAAATCTGATATCTTCAAGAGTATCGAAGAAAGCAGGATTATAAAACAAAATCAAAACAGACCATGATATTAAGAGACAAATAGAAACACGTAAAATAAACTCCAATCACTTCGATAAGGATCAAATGGAAAATGTAATCTCGGAAAAGAGTCCCTAAATAAAAAGGACAACAACTGAGGTAGAAAACGAAACAATCGCTATATTTCACAAGTACGAAAAACATTGGACAGAAACGATCAGAAACGGTCCAAAAAGAAAACCCAACGTAAAAGATATTGCTGTACCTTCCCGTGGACCGTCGCAAATGCTTCCTATTACTATAAAACTTGAAGATTCCGAAGCTATAATATAATCTTCGGATAATAATGTAGTTGGTATAATAATGGTAAAGGCACAATCAATGATGGGCTTCGATAGATAAGCATCAATTTTGGCCCATGTTCATGATTGATAATTTTCAGCCATTAAAACTGTACTCTTTAAATCTTTGCCAGATTGTCAGCTTTATGTTCAAGAAAAACAGGCGATTTAATATTCGCCGCTGGAATTGGGTTAGCTACAAAGTCAAAGGCTAAAATTGTTGTTCACAGTGTCCTAGTTTTTTCATTCCTATGTTCGCAGAGGAACTTTGCTGCAGTACAAAACATTGATTGTGATTTTCAGAGAAAATTACAAAAGGGAGCGGGGAAAATTGGATTAGTTGCGTATACGAATATTCTTTTTGTGCCTCCCAACCTTACTGTACCAACTTGTTTCTTATAACCCTATATAATGATAGGAAATCTAAGGGACTTAATATAGAAATGACAAATTATTAGTTCTCGCACGGTATAATTTGGTGGCGGTACAGATGGATGGACTAAGCACTGTTTCCAGTTGACATTTGCGGGGAGCAAAAAGCCGCCTATTTATATGAACAAAATGTCTTGCCTGGAGTCTTCCAAACTGGTTTGGTCAGGGTCTAGAAAATTGTACGCTCCACTTATTTAGCTAGCTGCAGGCTAGTTATTTCATCATGTACGATACGATAAGTTCTAAATAATTTCGGTGCGTAAGTTTATTGGTTGAGGACGAGCGTTGCATAATTGACGTGGACTTACGAGCATTTGGAGTTTTAAAAAGAATAAGTTGTTTCCAAAGTTTCCAAACCACCTCATTTAGGCTGAGGCCAAACGAGCGTCATTATGTGAGTCGCGTAAATTCGGTTTCATACATAGTTGGGCGCATTTTGGCTGGTTGGGTTTTGGCCTGGCCCTTATCGAATATTGTAATTTCTTTATGGCCAAACTTTTTTTGTCTTAACAAAGTTATCTTCTTACTCTCTAATGGCCTATAGTTCTGACCTTGACAGAATAAGGATTTCAATGACAAAGATGGATCTATTCTAGATTGCACGAAGGGTAAACTAAGAATGATTTACTCATTCGAAACAGTTCCTATTATAGGACTATTCGAACTAGAACGTTAATAACGATATAATAATTATAAATCAGATCTAGATTTAGTAGCCAGCTGTTAGTGTTACTAAACTGGTTTGTACCAGCGCGCTGATAAGATTTCTTAATGGAACTAGAATTTTATTCCACTGCTCATTAGTATCTCAGCTATGCTTTAACTAGAAATGACCAATACAAGTTATATTGCAAAACATAAAATACAAAGTACCTCTGTCGGTTTGCTAACTTTTCACGCCTTATTATTTCGATGTTTGGCAGAAGCTCGTGGGATAGGACAAAGGATACTTTTTATCCCAGCAATGCCGCGGGCGAAAGTTACTTTTAAATAAAACGACATTACCCTTGGCTTCTTTATAAAAACTTGTGAATTTTTTACTCCCCTTTTTGTTTCTGAAAACACAATGGGGGAATGTGAGAGAGTGCCCATCCGGTGACGCATCCGGGAGATTTTCCTCTTACATATTGACAGAAAATCTCTGCGCGTGAAGCTGTAAAGCAAACTTACACGTTCTTTCGTTCATTATGCATGTGTGTTATGTTTTCTACCAGTTATACATACAGAGTAGATGGATGAATGTTACCAGGCAAACAGAAAAAACAGTTTTAATAATTTTGCTACATTTAAAGAGTTTTATCACATTATTTTGCCGGGGAGACCTTTTGCCCAGATGCGGAAAATAGCTGGCTAAGATCTTAAATTCATTCTCCGGAAAACATCGCGTCATAATCAGGCTCCAGGCTTTCAGTCTAACCGGATGCAGCTGACTATCATTTTCCATGAAGCACGAGATCGAGGAAAAGAGAAAATCATAATACCAAACAAAATTCCAACACACCGCATACAGCTCAAACCAAAAATACCCAAAGCGATACCCGTAAAGGCGTAAAACGAGATCCCCCAAAAAGGTCCTGCGAAGGTGAGCGTAACAAATTGAAGGCGATTGATAACCCGTCCTGTCCATATCATTACAGTGACAGAACGAAAGACTAATCGCGGACATGAAGAGGGTCCTGATTAATTAGCTGCCCGATGAAATGACGCCAGAGTTCCCTACGACCATTAATATTGGCGGGTTCCTTCCTAGCCTTGAAACCAGGGCTTAGAGGCAAGCCTAAGTGCTCACGGTGTTACGTCATCCATCGATTTCCTGTCAGGTGCTACAGAAATGTAGAATTCCTTGGAATTAGCTGAAGATTAATTATTTATATTATTGAGAAGTAGAACTTTGTTTAGATTTTAGCTTCGTCAATAGTGCTCTAAAAATAAATCGTTAGAAAATTAGCAAATGCTTACAACCTTTCAATTTATGTGGTAAAGTTTCATTAAAAAAAAAATATCATTCAACTCCGTCCCGCGTAATCTGGTAAAAGCCACTTGACCAGACGTTTTAATTTTTCAAAAACAAAATACAGTCGCAACCGACGACACACTTGAGTTTGGACATCAGTTTGCATTTCATTAATTAAAACCTTGCCATCAACGAACCACTCGCGAATGTGACGAATAAAAAATATCAGTAAGGGTTGCGCCCCTGATGGCGAAATCTGTTGGTGTACGTTAACGGGAACCACCAATGAATAATTCATAGGCATCATTCTCGCTGCCAGTACTTATACTGTTTTATACAACCAGCGTATTAATGATTTGTCATCAGAACGTTGTTAATTGGATGTCAGATCTTCCCTGGCACATGATTGGATGCGGCTCGAGATAAAGCTTGAGAGGAGATTAATTGAACAGGGCTGACAATGTGTGGACGGAAAATAAAGGAAAAATTACAACATGAATCAAGGGAGCTATAAAGTTTAAGCTAAACGGTTTGAAGCCAGAACAATTGATGCAAAGCAGCTTAGAGAGCAGATTAAACGTGTGCAAGGAGTTACTGCTCTTTAGCATTGCATTAAGCTTAAACTGTGGCAAGTCTAGTAGATAAATGGCTTGTCTATTGCCTTTGCTATTCGAATTCACTAAGAGGATTTTATTCAGCAAAGCTTTCTGCAATTTAGACGATACTGGACGGGTCGACCGTCGACGTCGAAGCATCGACTCTTGTTCGAGTAAAACTCATCACTTGCATATTCGGAATTCGCCCGTGATTTTGATCGGAATCGGGCGTTCGTGAGTGATGACTTTTTCATGCTTGCACGAGTGATTCGGTAACGGACGGAATATTTGTGAATTGTAATCAAATAAGAGTTACACTCGACAGACTGTTTCTGATACCAATAATATAAATACGAATGTAACTCTGTCTGTATGTTAGGTACCTTTTCACGGCTTAACGGATGAACGGGTTTTGATGAAGTTTGGCATTTACGTATGACCTGGGTTAGGACATAGAACTTTTGTTTGTTATCCCGGCTAGAGTTCCCGTGGAATATTTTCCGATCTTCAGGCGAGCCAAGCTGCGGGAAAAATCCAGTTGAACAATAAAAAATAAAGTTAAGGGTTTTTAATAAAATCTGTTAGTCTCAACATTGTCCAGCTTTCAACGATGAAAGGTCAAACATAACCCTCGGTAAAGCGAAACAATGCCAGATTAAAGCTGTATTGTGGTACCCTAATATTTATGTTATATTTCGCGTTATATCCAGGACAATGTCCAGATACGTATCCAGTATTTATGAGTTTTGGCAGGTCTGGGGATTGCGAGGCGCCCTTGTAATTTATGCTGGGATTAAAATGTTATTCAGGTGCTTGACCCGGCTAACTAAAGTATGGAGTGTTGTTGTTAAAAATATGACAAGGCAGGGTCCATTAATGTGATGGATGATTTCTCGCTTCCACGATCTATGATGGAACAACTGTGCCAAGAAGATACCTGTTCACTCTTGCTTTGAAGGTTGACTGCTTTGGTGTATGGCATGGCAACATTGGCGCTGGCAAAGACAACCAAACTTTGGTTGTGCGCAGCATAATTAATATCTATGGTTGTCCTATGTCGCTATTTACTGGTATTCTTGTAGCGGCACTGCAAAAAGAACTACAACAATAAAGTACAGTCGTGGTGTTTTCCGCCTGATCAGTTAAAAATGTTTTCGCTTAAATCATGCGGAGGCACCGAGCCACGCCCCCTTAAAGTTTCGGCCTATTAGGAAAGCGTCAACTTTGGCGCGCAAGATAACAATAACTCTCGTTTGGCGTGCGTCGTCAGTGCGATCGGCCGATCGGTATTCTTTCATTTATTATTTCTATACAAAGTCAACGGGGCGGGGCTAGAGAGCGTTTCTATGCAAGCAAAAATTACATCAAAATTCTTAATCGCGCTATTAAAGTTACACGCGACTTAAGAGCGTATAAAAAACCTGACAACAACTGTCGGGCAGTGGTCCACCAGTCACAACCCCCGTCTGGTCGGAGGATCCTCCCTTTTCTGTGGGGGATGAAGAGCTTCACACCCTGTTTTTCATACCCCTACATATTCTCTAAAGTCATTGTATTTTACCTCTGCCATTTCATTTCCCTTTGTTTTTACACAATATTAATTATTTTAAAGGCCATACTAATTAGTTTGTTCCGTCAGTCACTACGTCTGAACAGCACCAGGCGGCAGCTGGCACTACCAATCGGTAATTAAGTTTCACTTATCGAATACCAATATATTTTATGTGTGTCTGAAATAACCAAATGTTGATGAGTTTTCTATTATTGTTATCTAGTATGATTACTTTGTTTATTTTACGATAGATTATTATTTTATTTATTTTTTTCGATATACGATAAGTACCTAATTGATTATTTTATACATATTAATTGTCACGATCATTCACTGGCTTGTAGTAGCACTACATAAAGTTCTACAGCAACATAGTACAAAAAGTATTGCAGCGCCATCTATGACTCAAATAAAAAACTACCCAATATAACATCAAAATTCTAAATCGCGTTATTATAGTTATCCGCGACTTTTAAGCTTAGAAAAAAGCCCAATAATGAAAAACTATAGTTTTTCATCCCCCATAGAATTAATACCTTCTTAATACCCCTACTATAGACTTGTGAAATAATGCCTAAAAGCATGTTTTTGCTGGCTTGTTGCACCTCAATCGACATAAAGTGATCAGCATGATGCATGTAGGTACTTCATCATGATTATCATCATTACAGCCGAAAGACGTCCACTGCTGGAGATATTATTTATGCCTCCCCCAAGTGTCGCCACATTGACCAGTCCCGTGCGCAACCTACTTATCGATAATTATATTATAAAAATACGAAAATAACTAATTTACTTCCTAAAGAATTTAGCTAAATACCTACTCTTCATTTAAGTACTGTTACCGTGGGATCGTTTCTAACCTAGCAAATTAAAGCTAATACTTTATTAACCATTACTAGTGAACAGTGCAGTATTTAAATCACGTACCTAAGCATTTCTGATGAACTGTATTAATTAGGAGCATGATCAGCTGAGTATGCATACTCATTAGACTCGGATTATGCGATTTGCTCGACACGGGATTCGCATTCCAGATCACTATGGGGAATTATGACATGAAAATATAAAAGTTTTGAAAATTTACAATCTAATGTTAAAAATTATTACTGTACCGGGTCAAATTCGCAGGTAGTGTAGTAATTGAAATATCTATTTTTTTTTATATCTAAATCTGTTTCACATTTTTATATGTAAACTTTCTCACAGACACGATTTTTATAATTATTTTAACTCGATGAAAACAATAATTTCCTAAAATCGCGCTCAAGAAAACATAAATTCATTTTTGTTTCGTTTTATCATGTGCAATCACTTGTGTAGTTTGGCTAGATAGTTTAAATTGTATTTTACGAACAAAACCATTAGAAATCTATAACCAGTACACATAAATGTCATAACATCAAACGGGTATAAAATCATGCAGTTTATAGAGACCCCCTCACCACTTATTTATATTGCTCTGTTATTATTTGAAATGAGTAGAGTACATACAAGTCAAACTTGCATAGGGGACCATACTCCGGTAGATGATGGATGGGATAACATCCACCTGCGCTCAGCACTGTCTATTTTATTTTATTTATTATGGGACAATAAACAGCTACAATATAATAATGTTTACAAATAACAATAATATAGGTACCTAATTATGAAGTATTAACAATATTGCAGCCAACATTATCCGCATGTTAACAAAATTAAGATAAGGTAAAAAGTACCACTAGATTTAGTATTACTTAGTTATATAATTTTAAGAAGAAAAAGAACATAGATTATTAAAACAAATACAATACAATTAATACGTTATTTAAGAAAATAAATAATAATTGGGGAAAAAAAAGGAAATTTTTGGGATTATTCGCTATTATCATACAAATGAGAATAATTGAAATTTTATAAAATAAGGAAATTGACAATAAATACAATGCAATTATAAATTCATACAATTCATTAATAAAAATAATTAAAACGGTTGAAAAAAAATTTTTAATAATAAATAATTCACACTATTTCTTATTGTCATTGGCTAAGATTTTAAAAACATTGGACTTAAATTTCGATTTGGAACATACAAAATATCAATATCAATGAAGTTGCTATTGACGTGTATCTATGGAAATAATACGTACCTATGTAAGCAAGCGCTTGAAAATATTAAGGAGTGTTTTCTCAATGTCCTTTGTTTTGTCTAGATTAAAGGTAAGGTCAACAGTACAGTGGTCTTGGATACTGACGGAAACTTCAGTAAGTATTTGTATGGAGGTGACTGAATCAGAAACCGCGTCAGCAACGAGACCGTACTAGTTAAACTGTTTAATCTTTTATACAGGCCCTTTTAGAAAAGAAACAACAGAAGTTAATATAACACAGAATAAGTACATACTACCCTGAACTCCTCGATCTAAAATCATAAAAACAGTTTCAACATCAAGTATCATCCAGATCTCATTATGCAAGACATCAAAACATTTACCACTTCACAATCCGAAGGCAAGAAGACGTACCAACAGATCTGTAAGATAAATTATACAACGGGAGCCTACAGGAGCCTTCTCCAAACATTTTCGACCCTCCAAGTGCTAACCCGTTTTGGTCGACCCTTCTGTCATGAGCTTAATTTGAATTATGTCGGGGCAGACGACCCACGATACGTAGGTATAAAATTCACGTTTATATCACCCCCGGGAACACGACATTGGGAAATACGCTACTCTTCTCGATGACTTTTAGTAGGCAAATGAATTTTTTATTGATTTTTCTGATCGATGTTTATTGTACTGAAAATACGCGTGTAATTTATTTTACTGCCGCTGGCCGCTACTGTTATAAATGACAGTGACGCGGATATTTTTTTATTAATTTAATATATCAATTTAATGTTACACTAGCTACATAATCAATTCGAAAGAAAAAAGTGTCTAGAGATTAAATCAATTCGAGAAACACAAAACGTAAAACTCTGCAACTAATTTCGATGGACAACTCACTTATTTTTTAAATCTTAAATGCCATCGATATGGTATAAAATCTGAGATAATCTTTCCACAGAAATTACACACTGTCGTCGGGTGATAAGCAGACCGATAAATTAACTTTAAATGGCATAATCCAAAAAACATAATAACACTAATAACTAAATACGAGAAAGAAAACTGGTATCGTTAAGTCCAAAACATTTTACCCGTACCGTACGATCACAAAACTTTTATGATTGCAATCGTAAACTCCGAAGACTTTATTAAATTCAGCAGAAACAGGTCCGGGAACGTATAACGGCACGGTTGCATCGAATACCGTGCCGTGCCGTAAGCCAGCGACGGCAGACGACAACTCAATATCAAGTTCAAAATTAGACCCCTTTGACGTAACGTGGGCCAAGTTACGGCTAAGTCGATCAGCTGAAACGGAATATAGAATGTTAGGGATCGATATTTTTGGTGGAAATCATGTGGGAAGGGTCGGATTTCGGTTTAGAACTATGTAGGGTTAAGCAGAAACTACTGTAAATTCCATACTAAGGTCCATTGATCTAACTTTGTGTTGTATTACATCACATGCATATACACACTAAAGACAAAGAGAGGTCTACAATTTCACTACATGCCGAAACCATATAAATACACAATTATATCTCTAAACAAATGCACGAAATCGCATTAGACAAAATCAAGAAGGCAGCTAACAAAAGAAACTTGATATGTATCCACACACTTATCCTTGGGAGGGTGAGGATAATCTCCTTTCGCAGGATATCCCTGTCTATCCGGCCGTATGCCCGGATAACAGTCGTGCCGGTTCATTAGTCACATATCAGTTAACGGGAATTGGATTCCACAAACATTATCAGATAAAGAGACGGTTTCCTACACTAAATAGAGAATGGGAGCGAAAATGGCGGAATGAGACAATTAGGGAAGTCGAATTCTAAATTAAATGTACGTGTGGTATAAAGAAAATTAACGGAAGAAATAATAGTAAAGAAACAAAACCTAATGGCACACGTTTGACAAATAAAACAGATAATGCAGCCGCACAATGCATGCTCCAGATTTTTATAATAGAAGCGAATTTAAGATTTGCAATCCCGTAATGAATTCAAACAATTCCGCACACAATGTGGAAAATAAAACTAAAAAGAAAACGGATAACACAGTCCATTCTTTATATAGCTTGATAAAGAAGTTCTCTGCAATAAAATATGCACCAGTACAACTGATCATTAAAACTTCAGGTAAGGAAGACGAGACTTACAACTTAAATATAGTTCTGTATCCGTGTTCCACTTTCCAGAGGTACAGAGGAACATGTAATCCCCCGTGCAATTGTACAACGTTAAGATCTGACAAAACTGTCTTTGCTAAGTTTGTTAAATTGCTTCGCCTGTAATAAATTGTTAACTGAAATTTCAAAAGTTGTAGCAACAAGCGTACCCAGAGCTCTACTTTAAGTTTGTACGCCTTCAACATCGTTACCAACGTTTCTTACATCTGTTCGAAAATTTAACGTACCCGTATTATTTCGAGAGTTTGTTTCGGAAACTCTGCAATTTGATGAAACTTATCCACAAACATTCTCAAGTCAATTCGTTCAATCTTTATGTCATCAACCTTTTTTGTTTATCATGAAAACGACTGAATTTATGTTCAGTACCTTCTGCCTTAGTGAATTCTTAACGTTTCGCAAACAAAATTAAATTACGTGGCATCATTAAATATTAAAACAACATCGTTTTACAGTCTTCGCGTGTTTGAACAGGCGTCACTTAAAAGCAATGGCCGGATTTTAAGGGGATTCACTTTTTTACAACCCCCGGGCTGGTAACAGACGATAAAAAATCGTTCAATCTCGGTACAACAGGATTCACGAGGCAAATAATGTTAGTACACACTATAAATCATTACGTCACGGTATCGTCACGCTGCCACACCGTTGATGGGCAGAAAAACAAATATTATCTTTATGGAATAGGGCATAGAGCAGTGATTCCTAAAGTGGTCCAGGACCCTCAGAGGTCTACGGGAGACTAATAGGAAAAATGAGGGTTCACAGGTTGTAAGTGGGGGTCCACGAAAATTTATCTGGTTTCTATACTAAAAAACAAAAATGTTGGCTTGGCTTTATCTATCAATGTAGCAATAATAAGCTACTGGAAAAAGTAAAAAAAAAAAAAAAATGTTCCGGTGATGACAGGTTGTATTTCGGTGAAAATGGTCGGATTGAGACTTTAAATCAAAAGCATTTCGAAGCTATAAGATTCTAATTTTCAGATTTTTCGCCAAAAAAATCTTAGGAGCTAAGGTCCTCATGCAATCCTATCAGATGGCGCGAAAAAATAATGTTGCAAATTTCTTGCTTTTATTTTTTGGTCCACGGGCTTGAAAAAAATGAAACGGCGGTTAACCGAAACCAGAAAATTTTGAAAGTTTGGGAACCGCTGGCATAGAACATCCACTAACTACTTTTATCGATTTACTTTGAAAGTCATCCTACTATGACGTTAACAACAGATTACTTGATCAGACTGCCTGCAAGTTTAGCAAAACTTCCAACACAGCTTAGAAAGTTCCTTAACTAAGAAATATTCTCAGAACTGAAATGAACCCTTGTGGCTTAAGACTGAATCTAGAGCAATAGTCATAAATTCAAAGCAGTTACAAGAAAATTAAAGCTACAACCAACACCGCAATGATCTAAGAAAAGATAAACTCGAGCGAAACCCGTGTATAAACTCAATAAACACATTTCAAGGCAAAGTCAAGTTAATGATTATTTTAAAATAAATGAAACGGAATCAATCAAAGTTATCCTTCGATCAAACCTTTTGGTTAAACATTTAACTTATAGCCCTGGGCGACTCCAAATTCGAAGGTATTAGGTAGCAAAAGAAGTTTGATCTTATCCACAATTTTATTGGTTACAAAATAACGTAAATAACTTCAAACGGTTTTGAAATATCGCAAATACTGCAAGCTGCTTATAGAATGTCTATTTATTCGAAGTAAGATTCTAAATATAGCGAAAGATGACTAACTTTGAATGCCTAACCGTAAGTAAGGAGCTAGAAACGTGAATAGCAAACACTATGACAAGATTATTCAAAATTCCTGCGGCGACTTTGTATTAAAGGAAGTGCCTGCCGCCTGTGGTACTGCAAAACTAGACATGTTCTACTCCGTGTAGTTTATCATCTACGAACAACTTAATAGCATGTTTCACTTCGCAAACAAGCTGCGAACGCTGATATAATCTGGTAAACTGTTTTTCTTCCATTCCCACGTCGGCTTCGAAACAATTCTTTAAATATTTATTGTGTTTGCATCCCCTTGCGATATGACCTTTATTTAAAATTCTTTCGCACGGACTCACGAATTGCCCGGTGTCGTTGTAAATTGTCCGTTGTTTTGTAAACTTTTACTGATATTTTTATTAAATCAGTGTTTATAAGTCTTTTTAGTGAGTCGGTGACAATGAAAATTCAGTCGGGATAGAACTGAGCTAGCAGTCGCGTCCATCAGTTTCTGTAGTAACCAAACGACAGGAGACACAGGACACTATACTCGTCAATGATATGGCTATGTTAGCTCACTCAAGTAGTTCCAAAAAGTGAAATGACTCTGCTTTCAAAACAAAATCAGATGCTATGCGTGAGTACGAATAAGGTTTTTTACAGACGAGCGGCACGTTGCCAACAGCAGATAAACTGCAGCCGTCGACGCTTGCAGTTGTGGCATGCCGCGTAAATGTGTGTCGACGGCAGCCGTCGACGCTTCGACGGCTGCAGTTTATCTGCAGTTGGCAACGTGCCGCTCGTCTGTAAAAACCCTAAAACGTATTCAATTCCATCATTTTAACATTTATTACCCCTCTCCCACCGTCTTTGAACTCTCGTCAATTCTATTATAATGGCCCTTTATTGATCTATACCTGCTTATTGATATATTTCTGGCTGTCTTTCAGTTCCCGCCTACATTGTAACTCGGGGCGAAGTTAAATGATTTTTGTGAACAAATCCACACAAAAAGCAATTTGTGAAGTGCCTCAGGTCAGGATGCAAAGCCACTTCTTCGGGTTCCTTTTGATGGTGTTCACTGAGCTTCCGTATTCTTTGTTTTTGATCATTTAGTAGAATTATTTAGTTAAAGTTATGGTTTGTTATTATATAATTATGAATATTACAAAATGTTCAAATATTGTTCTGCCTCTTTAGTTTAGTATTCGCAAATGTTGAGCATGAGGTCCTGGGTTATTGAGTTATTCCATCAGGAATTTCTCATTAGCAGTCACGGAGTCGATTCGTGCCCGATTGATGGCAATAGGCTCGCCCCCTATTACATGCAACTTAAACATAACTGGCGAAATGTGGGTGTACTATTAGGTACACCTCTGCCTAACCCTTCGGGGATTACAGGCGTGATGTTATGTGTTTTATCAAACGATTGTGTAGATTAGGTACTGAGTTGATTGATGATAATTATACTGCGTTTATTCATGTTTGGTAGATATTTTATTTATGTTCTAGTGTATTATTAACATTGTACTGATAGTTTAATGGTTACTCTTGATTAAATTATAAATCTATGCTGGTACTATTTTAATCTCTATCATTACAATGATATGAAGCTTCTACCGTCCAAGCCGCGTTTGAATAAAAATGGATGGCTTTGTAACGCTGGTGCAAACTTGACAATTCCAGTTACGCGGAGCAAGATAATCCAGTTCAGTTAATCGAGAATGAATACCTCTTTTATCCTTATTTTATTTTCAATAAATGCCTTTAACATTTCATAAATTTCTTTATCCTTATCACATGTACTGTTCAGTCAAGTGCTATAAAGTGTATGTTGTCGTTCAAGAATTGTTTAAGCTTAAGGTGGTAGCCCGAGAAATTATAAAATATATCGCTGGACATTAGGTACACACAGCGCCATCTAGTGCCACATTAAGCAAAGAGGCTTGTGTCGTAGACACCAGATAGTTGATATACTACATAGATGTATAATAAGTATGTATACTTATTATAAATACAACATGTATTACATGTAACGTAATTAACGCACACCCTCAGACACCCCAATTAGTTTATTATGTTATAATCATAATACATGCACTGAATTTTTAATTAAACATGTTTAAGCAATGATTATTTAATAAATTATTTTTCCTAATTCCGGAAGAATGTTGTAGTCACAGTACAAATCAACGAACGCACACAGTCGCATACGTAGATCTCATACCTACGTATGCGACTGTGTGAGTCTTGCTAGCCTAGTAGGTATTCGCTCGCGTTCGAGATCAGCTGTTAACGTAGTCGCTCGACTCAATTTCAATAGAAAAGTTCAATACATTTTAATGCCCGTTTTCTTAATTGAGGTTTTAATTTAGAAAGCACTTCGTCATTTTTTATCAAAAGCGTTCACCATCCTAATTTTTAGATCCTCGGCACTTGTTGTGGCACTAAAATAAACTAACGATTTAATACGTCCCCACAAAAAAAAGTCGTCAAATCAGCTGATTGGGGATTCTCATCGAATTAATCCCACGTACGAGTAGGTACGCCAATCGGATCCCCTGTCGATGGCTGTGTACTGAGTAGCAGCTAACATAGTCCTACCCTGCGGTCTACTCTTGTACCATACCTTTGGTTGACTTGAATGTTCTGCCAGGATGAACCACATTATCACCACACCACACCGTGCCACAGTCCTCACCATTAGTCACTATTTCACTAAACATTTTGTGTCAATTATTGGAAAGACATCGCGCGCGAAAAACTATATGCATACACTCTACGGAAGGGCGCGCGTGACTAAATATTGTTTACATTTATTTAAGTTAGCTTTGATCGCCCGCGCCGCCCGGTGTCATGGTGGCTATCTCGCTCTATCCCACGCTTTTAATTTGCACGAGAAAGGGAACGAAAACTGGTATGACATATTTTGTATTTTGTTGGTTAATCTATTGTGTCCTTTAACGGGTGCCTGTTTAGGCACTCGTTAAAGGACACAATAGAATGAATGGCGGAATTTGTATTAATACAAATAAAACTGCATTTTTAAAAGTCTTATTGCCTAGAGTTACGGTCCATTTTAGTTTGTTTGGTCTATACAGGGGCAGTGTGACTATAAATTACGTAGCTTTAATTATTTTTGGGATAAAAAATTACCTGTATTAAAAATTATAGAAATCGATTAAGTAAACGATTCTGAATTTCAGGATGTGCGTTAATTATGTTACATGTTGTATAAACATCCATGACTCGGCAACAAATGTCCATGCTCATCACACCAACATTTGCTCCTACCAGGATTCTAACCCGGGACCCTAAGAACGTAAGGAAGCCTCACTACAGCTGCGCCTTTCGGGTCGTCGAAAAATTCGAATTTTCTTACGTTTTTTGAAATTTGCAGGTCAGTGTCAGGTTGTATTTGTTGCCTATCGCCATCAACCGGACACAAATTCAGAGTTCCAGACTCCGTGGCTGTTACTGAGATTTTCCTGAAAAACAAATTCCAATAAAACTTTGCCCGACCTGGGAAGCGAACTAAGGACCTTATGCCCAGCAGTCGTGCTTGCAACCACAAGACCAACGAGGCAGTCCTTCTCTTTGTATTGCAGGTAATGAACTGAAGACATAGAACCTTGAGTCAATATGGATGTCATGGCTACAGGTAATAGGCAATGACCTTTGACGACTCGAATGGCGCAGCGGTAGTGAGGTTGCCTTACGTTCTTAGGGTCCAGGGTTCGAATCCCGGTAGGACCAAATGTTTGTGTGATGAGCATGGACATTTGTTTCCGAGTCATGGATGTTTATATGTATAATAAGTATGTATTTACAAACAAAAGAGTATCTATGTAGTACATCAACTATCTGGTGTCCACGACACAAGCCTCGTTGCTTAGTGTGGCACTAGATGGCGCTGTGTTTAATGTCCAGCGATATTTAATACGCGGTTCCTCGTAAATCGCACCTCTGAAAACAAAAGGTGAAACCTACCTAGAACGTAGGTATGTAAGTTTCAAATTATGATATCTTACATTTTCACAGATTAAGACAAACACTGTTACCACTACAACAAAAGCTATGTATTAACCCCGCCACTAACCCAGCTAGGTTAGTGGCAGGTTTAAACAACACGTGCATAACCTTACTAATTGAAGCGGAACTGCAGTACTGCCCGCCAGATATTCCCAATGGACCGTCTCAGAAACATCCTTAGTAGCACAAGAGGTCAGCGAGTTTCTGTTATGCAGAGGGTCAGGTAAGTTAACTTAGAATTATATTTTAATAAACTTATGTACGAGCTACGGCTGTACATTGACCTTTCGGTAGTTTGTACGTCATACTCATTTTATGCATATCGATATTGTTTAGGTGTGCATTTCTGTAACTTAGTATATAATCGTATCATTATAATTCAGTAGCAATAAATCCAACAAGGGTATCACTTGTCTGCTCATTTACATAACATAACAAACCTTACAAGTCTATACATAACAAGAATAACAAGTAACAAGAATAACATTTTCACTGTTGGGAGTTACGCCCCAGCACTTTTCACATGATCTGTCCACGAAGTAGACACAATAGTTAAACAATGGCGTCTCGAACAAATTGGTCATTTGACAGATCATGATTTATATATATATTGTCACTTTATTTTGAGCAAAAGAGAACAAAAGAGGGAAGACAGATTTGTCTGCTCCTAACAATTTTATTTCCATCCACCCGCATTCTCCAGTCAACCCGCGATCATGGCGCTTACTCGTACAATAGCGTCGAAATATCGGGAGCTCAAAATAAACAACAATAATGGAAGAACGTCCCGAACTATCCCGTACGTAAGAGACAATATGACTTTGGTTATAAACCGTGAAAACTAAAAACAGAGCTATTAACATTCTGACGTCACGATTAAGGAGAAGTTTTTCAGCCAGAAAGTAGTGGAAGTTTTTCATAATATAATATCGCTGTCGTATTCCTGAATAAAGGCAGATCAGTGCACCCACAAACGATGACGTTGTGGAGATTCATTGATGTACTGCTCTGGTTTGTAAATGTGGTGCTGTTCCACAAACGATGGGGCACTTAATATCGTGTCTTGTTGCTCATTACAGGAACTGATGTACGCTACTGAAAGCGCTAAATAGTGGCTCAGTTCTGGGCCGACAATTTAGATTGCCATCGAGATAAGATGAAGAAGTGTACCAACATTACACCCAGTTATGATGGAGTTCCCTAAAATAGGGGAGGAGCTTATGCGCGCATTAACTTGGGCTGCATACGTTATCTGTGGTGACGGTAGGCTTGCACTATATTCGTTCTACGAGTAGAAAAATTCTCTTTGGATTGATAGAAAATTATGTGAACACGTTTTGGAGATATTTTTAAAATTTTATGAAGACTATGGAAGCAATAGCTTTTAATGTTGTTTCTCCTAACAGGTTAGTAATAAGTAGAATTAAGTAGTGTTTAGAAAAGTAGGTACGGTACACTCTTTGTAAAATGTTTTCTCTAAATTAAATTTCTCCTTACAGAGCAACAACCTAATGCAGTTGTTTCAATAGATCTATAAATAACATATTACAAATATACTACAGTACACAATATTTACTACAGTGTCTCAATTCAATGCTTTATCTAGTCTATCGAAGAAGTAATATAAGATAATGTGTGATAAACTTCTAACACTTTTTCGATCCGTAACAAAAATTCACACTCAATAAACTAATCACTCTCACAATACGCGTGAACCGTGACGTCATTAACTAATTACGTAATAGACACGTATGTTCCCAACTATGGGCCATTGTGGCCCATCGTGGCGTATGGTTGGCCGGTGGACCGTGTCTCTTCGCTCTCGAGACCGACTCCGTAACGTAACGTGCGAAGGACGCCTGATGACGTCATTAGGAGAATGGATTCAGCCATTACGAGTGACGGTTATTGGTGAGGTAGGAAAGCTTGATCTTTGAAGGGTTAGGGGGAGAGGGGGGGGGGGGTGAGCCGATAACGATATTAGCTGTGCACTATTAATGCTCTGTCGATTTACCCGCATTTGGTGCAATTGTATTTGGGGGTTATATCAATAAGTTGCACTGTACAGCATTCCATTGCAACGATGTTAATTAAGGGGATGTCAACACCAAAATGCGCGCACACTGTCTATTTGTATCGGAGTAAATGAGAGCGAGAGAGTTACTGGGCAGCCAGGTTTTAGAAGAAAATAATGAATAAATATTGAAATAAAAACAGTGGATTATTTGTGAAATATGACTCATTAGCGGTTTAGGTATGAATATGTTGACTTCATGTTTTTAATTGCAGACCCTAGGAAAAGTAGTACATAGCCGAAAAATATTCTCCATGATATCTTAATTTGACATTCAAGTGGAAAATACCCTTATCCTTGTGACGTCATTAGAACAGGGGTACCCCGTGCACCATCATGGAAGGTAAAGTAAACGTATTGCGTAGAATAACGTTATTTCACATGAAAAAATATTTCCTTCCTCATTTCAGCATCGCCGCAGTCGGTTAAAAAAAAACCGTTCGTTTTTTGTAAAAAAAACATTAAAATGTTATTATTTCTTACGCTGTACGAATAGAGATGGTTCTATCAGACATTTCGTTTACATAAGAAAGTTGCTTGAAAAAGCAATTTAGGAAAGGTTTTGTGCCATTTCATGTTACCCGAGGTCAAGTTTTTATGGCCCTCACTAAACATAGAGGACTAACATAAAATCCTTTTGTATTTCCATTTTTGTGCCTATTGTTAGTTTTGGAATATACAAATAGATTTCATGGCACGCAAATAGCATCCACTGAATAAAAACTTCTTCGTAACACGGACTTGCATGGATCTTTTGGCGCTCGAGTGACGTTGACAAGAGTGCCATATATTTTTCAAGTGTATTGTGAAATATAAAAAAAAAAAATGGCGGCGATCGTTTCGATTTTGGCGACGTGCCAAAAGATCCTTGCCCAGCCATGACTGTGGTTTGAAGAAGTTGCTATAGTTAGTTTTCTTTCTTTTATGGAGGAAGCGCACGAAACTATAATTTTCTTACGTTTTTTGAGTTTTGCTGGCTACCCAGGCGTTTCCCCCTTAACTAGTAAAACTTACTTTTGATGAGTAAAGCTACAGTTATCCTCATATTTTATCTGATTCTTTGTAATAAAGGTCTTACCTGAAACAAAACACAATTTATTTAATTAATATTTGCATTTAATACGATGAACATTAATGTTAATGCCAAATAAAAGATTGATGGTTTGTGTGAGGAATGATATGAAAGAGAAAGGAGTAAATGATGCCGTGACGTCTGACAGGGGAGAATGAAAGAAAAAGAAAACGTGTTGCGCCGACCCCAAGTAGAATGGGACAAGATGATGATTCCATACGGGTGGGTGCACAAAGCACACTTCCACCCAATTTCCATCGCGCAAATTCTGATTCCGACACGAGATTACCATTTCCAGTTAACAAATTAAACAAAACAATGTAATCAGAAATAGCAAAGTGATGATTACACGCAAGACTAGCCAACCGCAAGTAACGGACTCAAATTAGAAGAAGAGCCGTAAACACGGACCCGTAATCCGGAGAACTGTATGGTAATTTGATGAATAGTAATAATTGTTACAACAGTGATTTATGAAGCGTATGTTTTGAATTTTCATGAGATAAGATCATGTAAACATTGTGATAATTAAACAAGTTTGTCGGTTATGTTGTGTCCCGTTTTTTGTTCCTGTCAGTGTACAGACGCGAAGCACATCCAAGCCACCCGAATCTGTCCAATTTTCCTAATCATCAACATCATCCACAGCCCGAACTCACCCACTGCTGGGTATAGGGTTCTCTTTTCTTGTGCCAACCTCATCCAGGTTTTACCCCCGACGGCAACTGGGTCGTCTGCCCATTAGTGCCCATCTCGCCGCCGGACGACTCACGTTCCTTTTTTTTTCTCGTTCTTGGACGCCATTCGGTGACAGCCTTGGTCCACCTGTCATCACTGCGCCTTGCTAGGTGTCCTGCCCAACTCCATTTGAGTTCCGTAACGCGATTTCCAATATCGAAAACCTTTGTGCGTTTTCGGATTTCCGATAGGAACCCGATCTATCAGCTTTATGCCGAGCATGGAACGCTCAATGGCTCTCTGTGCAACGCTCAGTCTGAACATAGCCTCCTGCGTGAGCGTCTATGTATCAGCACCGTACGTCAGTGTGGGCAGGACACACTGGTTACAGAGGCGGGACTCTAGACAGCGGAAATTTGGGTAATTTCAAAATATCGTCCAATTTGCTGAACGCAGCCCACCCAATCTGTATTCTTCGGGATTTCGCAATCATCCTTGAACCCTTAATGCTTTAGCGATAAAGTTAAAAATCTATTAAAGAAATTTGACAGATTGTAGTAGCTTGATGTGCTGTTGTCCATACCTACAATGCAGAATATCTGGCTGTTTTCGCCATGGACCGAATACTTACCAAATTGTAATAAATACTTCTATTTACCCTATATTTGTTATTGCAGTAAAATGTATTAGGTCTAAATAAGAAAATAAAACGGATTTAAAAACTATAAAAACGATTCTTGAATGTTTCAGGCTGAACTGAAAAGCAAATGTAATCTTATTGAAGTACCTAAAGCTTAGCCCTAGACGAATGGCCTTAAACTTGGCCATTCATCCCGGCCTGAGCTCGATTGAGGACCTATTTATTGTGACAGTCATTGCAAGATGAGGCGACATAATGGAAGATCAATGACAGGCGATAAAGAGTAAGTAGGCACTTGGTATTTCGAGAATGTTGATAGATATGTATTCCCCGCAGGGTTAGGCAGATGTGTAGTTAAACTTCACCTATATTTGATTAGCCGTTTGCCATCAATCGGGCACAAATCTTGAATCCGGCCTGCTACTAAGATATTCTTGATGGAGAAACCAACGAGGTAGTCTAAAATATTGGTTGAAAAATATTAAAGGTTAGAAAAAAAACGAATAAGGTTTAGTCAGATTGTGCTTTGTCCCCTGTTTCACAACTACTTCAAAAGTCATCATCATCATCATCTTCTCGCCCATGTTACTTGGGGTCAGCGCAACACGTTTTTTTTCTACCATTCTCCTCTGTCAACCGTCACGCTATCATTTACTCCTTTTTCTTCCATTCTCCTCTGTCAACCGTTACACTATCATTTACTCCTTTTTCTTCCATTCTCCTCTGTCAACCGTCACGCTATCATTTACTCCTTGTTCTACCATTCTCCTCTGTCAACCGTCACGCTATCATTTACTCCTTTTTCTTCCATTCTCCTCTGTCAACCCTTACGCTATCATTTACTCCTTTTTCTTCCATTCTCCTCTGTCAACCGTCACGCTATCATTTACTCCTTTTTCTTCCATTATCCTCTGTCAACCGTCACGCTATCATTTACTCCTTTTTCTTCCATTCTCCTCTGTCAACCGTTACGCTATCATTTACTCCTTTTTCTTCCATTCTCCTCTGTCAACCGTCACGCTATCATTTACTCCTTTTTCTTCCGTTTTCCTCTGTCAACCGTCACGCTATCATTTACTCCTTTTTCTACCATTCTCCTCTGTCAACCGTCACGCTATCATTTACTCCTTTTTCTTCCATTCTCCTCTGTCAACCGTCACGCTATCATTTACTCCTTTTTCTACCATTCTCCTCTGTCAACCGTCACGCTATCATTTACTCCTTTTTCTACCATTCTCCTCTGTCAACCGTCACGCTATAATTTACTCCTTTTTCTTCCATTCTCCTCTGTCAACCGTCACGCTATCATTTACTCCTTTTTCTTCCATTCTCCTCTGTCAACCGTCAACCTATCATTTACTCCTTTTTCTACCATTCTCCTCTGTCAACCGTCACGCTATCATTTACTCCTTTTTCTACCATTCTCCTCTGTCAACCGTCACGCTATCATTTACTCCTTTTTC
This sequence comes from Xestia rhomboidea, assembly GCA_963853795.1. Lineage (NCBI taxonomy): Eukaryota > Metazoa > Arthropoda > Insecta > Lepidoptera > Noctuidae > Xestia > Xestia rhomboidea. The sequence continues at coordinate 15,931,510 of OY970761.1, read as the reverse complement.
TTCCATTCTCCTCTGTCAACCGTCACGCTATCATTTACTCCTTTTTCTACCATTCTCCTCTGTCAACCGTCACGCTATCATTTACTCCTTTTTCTACCATTCTCCTCTGTCAACCGTCACGCTATCATTTACTCCTTTTTCTACCATTCTCCTCTGTCAACCGTCACGCTATCATTTACTCCTTTTTCTTCCATTCTCCTCTGTCAACCGTCACGCTATCATTTACTCCTTTTTCTTCCATTCTCCTCTGTCAACCGTCACGCTATCATTTACTCCTTTTTCTACCATTCTCCTCTGTCAACCGTCACGCTATCATTTACTCCTTTTTCTTCCATTTCATTCTTTACACAATCCATTCATCGTTTCCTTACTTTAAAAGTCACGTCACTAAAAAACCACACAGGAAACCGGGACTCGCGACACTAAAACAGGTTCAATTACACAAAACTCGTAATCATTACGTTAAACTACCCACTAAAGTTTCATTGCTTAGCAATTAGTGCCACAAAAGGCAATCCAGTTTGCAACAATAGGACATCTATCCGAAGTTTAATCAAGTTTGTGGAAAATTACGTTATTTAGCTTTAACCTCAAGCAGAGCGCCTAACAACGTGCCTTGTAATTTGTATCCGGAGATAGGCCTTGGTTCCTATTACGCGGCTCCTAACTCCGGACCAAAACAGCCACTGAATTAAACTGGCACCTTTTATTTTATGCATTAAATGGGAGCCAGGTAGCAGGAACGAACGCAGATGGAAAATACATAGTCGTGGTTTCAACAATGTTATCTTTTTTGTATTTCAGAGTTATGCAAGGAAATTGAGAATTAAAATAGCTGAAATAACGGAAAGTTTTAATACGAAATGAATATGTATTTAACACTGGTTCGGTTTTTAGTCTATAGAACCGTTTCTATTCAAATGAATGCTGTGCTTTATTCTAAGTTTTATCTTTTTGCCTTAAAACAGAAAGGTTCAGTGCAGTACTGCAGGTGTAGAATATGAGGGGTCAGTTTAACGTTATTATTTTGCCAATGTCTTCTGAATTCTATCTTTCTTTACATTTGACAAGCTTTTCCTGAAGTATATTTTTTTTACGCTGTACCTTTTGAAAATACAACTACAGAGAGGTCCAGCCAGTACAGATCAAGTAATCCCAGTAAAGCCTAGTTAGCATATCTGTTATCTGTATACCGACGTATCAATGAGACAGAGAGCGCCTCAGGCAACCAAGTTGTAGCCACGAGCACCGTGATTCACCACACGCATGTCAGGCTAAGCAGGCTAACTAACGCAGACGGTTGCTAGCCGTCGGATTGGTTGCCAAGTTTGGTTGCGCTAATGTTTTAGCTGCCTTCGTAATGGTGACGATTTGTTCCCGTACAGCAGGGCTATTACGTATCTTTCTGATATCCAGTGACTATCGGTTGTACACCGAACTTTGATGACAACCGTAAATGTCATAATAGAGGTATTACGTATCACACTGAGTGGTAGTGGTAGTGGTGGAGTACGGTGACTAACAGGGTCATACATAATACGAAACTAACCTTTTGACCGTTAATTGATGGACACTGAGCCCAGTTACTATAATTTCGAGCTGTCAACAGAGATACGTAATAGCCCTACTGATCGAGGTAAAATTTTCGCGGGAAGAAATACTTCGAAGCGCTGTCGAACTTATATTTTTCAATACTTACCTTTAGGTAAGTATTGAAAAATATAAGTTCGACGCAATCGTTTAGGTAAGTATTGAAAAGTATAAGTTCGTTGGGAGTAAATAGTGCGCATTATTGGCCATTTTTCCCAACTGTAACATAAAGCAGGTTATATTTCGTTTCTAATAGACATTTTATTTATCCATACGGTCCCTGTAGGTATGGCCCTAGGCAGAGGTATTGCTGTGCTGTGCAAATTCACTCCAAAATCGAGTGCAAAATCACCCCCTTCCATCACATTTAATTATATTCACCCTCAAAAATAAACAGATTCCCAAATAACCTAACAGCTGAATCTCCGTAGAACATGCTCTAACGAGAGGAATGTCCGGCAAAGAGTACACTGGTAACAAAAGAGGAACGGTGGCACAAAAGCAAAGGGAGCGAACCGGCTAGCGGCTGCCCGCGAGGTGAGCGCGTGTCCAGTGTGTCACGGACTTAAATTGGTGAGAGTGTGTACCAAGCATTCTGTACATCAAACTAAGTTATAACTTTACGCAAAAATGATTGCTTTATACCTTTGCATCTCCTTCAACCTGGACCTTCCTCCTAAACCAACCTTCCTCGCAAATATGTTATAAAACGTCGTATGACATACGTGCGCTTTGATAATTACAGCCTCTGCTTTTTTATCGCCCTCGCCTGCGGCTCGGGCTAGTAATATCGCCTCGGCTGTAATTTTCAACTCACCGCACTTATTATAATGTACTGTAAGGATTCACTCTATACATCGTACACTTTAGAAACACGATTACTTTTAGTTTCCTCGATAGAAAAAAAATCCAAAGTAATCTCTAAAAAACAAAATAAACCCTAAGTACGGCGTAAATACTTCATGGAAGATCATCAGATTTTGAATAATAACAAAACTACGTGTTTTCTATAACGCATACATTTTACATTTTCGAAATGTGTATTTGTTTGAATAATATAATATGAATAATGTGATGATAAATTAGCGTGCGTTCCACCCATTCAACCAGAGCCGCCACGCTTCCCCCCCATCCGCTTTAGTCCTGCTTCGTCCTGCTTAGGAATACCTAAAATCTATTAGCGCCAGAAGCTCGGTGCGCTCTTAACTCATGACAAAAATGTTTTTAGTTGTTTTATTTTATTTCTTCAAAAGTGTATTAAAAACATCGTTTGATACACGTGGACATTTGTTATTGCAGTTCTCGGCGCAATATTTGTCATCATCATCTTTTCAGCCGAATGACGTCCACTGCTGGACATAGGCCTCCCCGCCCGTGTCGCCACATTGACCAGTCCCGTGCGACTCGCATCCAACGGATTCCCGCAACCTTCACCAGGTCATCGGTCCTCCTAGTGGGAGGCCTTCCAACGCAACGTCTTCCGGTTCGCGGTCGCCACTCCAGAACTTTTCGGCCCAATCGGCCATCCGTTCTGCGAGCAATGTGCCCTGCCCACTGCCACTTAAGTTTGGAAAGACTTCAATATTTTTTTTGTAACTGTACAAAAATGGTCAGCCTCATGGCTGGCACAGGACCGTGGAGATTTGCACAAAAAATGCCAGGCCTTTTTTTTTTTCGGATGGGAAGTCATCAAATGACTCCTCCCGCTCTGGGCGGAGCAGGAGGGAGTGTCAGACTTTTACTGACTAAAACCCATCCATGTTCCTTCATCGCCCTTTGTGTTCCGGGGCCACGGTATCTCTTTCGAATAGTCCCGCAGCTCCGGCAGGCTTCGGCCCTAGCGGACCCTCTCTTTGAGGCACGCGTGGAACACGAACGCGCCGTCGTCACGGCCTGTCGTCATGAGACGGACGGACGGCGAGCTAAGAAATGCCAGGCCTGTACCCAGCAGTGGGTGAATTCAGGCTGTGGCGTCAATACCAAGGGGTATCGTATTAGGTACCCATTAACTGAGTTTTGGAGATGATGGTGTTCGGAACAAAACTCATTTTTATTCGCAAAATAATAATGTAAAATAAACATTTCCATGTCCCTATGAATAAAATTATAGTTAGTTTCAATATTGTTTGTATAAAATGAACTAAACAAAAATGAGATTTTTATTCGGTACTAAAGACTATTGTTTTTAAAGAATCGAATTACTTTATTATGCAAATTAATACAATATATTTAGGATTTATGCAAATATTTCACACTAGTATTCACCAAAATCTCGTTTTACAATGAACACGTGCAAAACCGGTTTACTCGTATGCAAATTGACTCCGGCCTCCCTAATTCAACCCCCAACGTATTTTGTGCCATAACATATTAAATTAGGGTTTAAAATTAAATGTAATTAGGTTCGCAGACCGCTTCTGTACGTTTAAAAAGTGTACGGTATCGGTTGATTAAAGGGAAGCCGTTGACGAAACCTTAGTATGGCGGATGTAATGACTTTAATTCGAATTGTGAGAGGGTGAAATGATACGGTGGTAGTCGTTAGCCCTTTTATAGACGATGACGTCAGAGGTGGCGCGACGGGACTGTACATATGTATATCGCATTTACTGCCCACATAGAGATATAGACGTCGTTACGTCCCAGCTGTCATTTGTAGATCTTTGACAGTCGTTACAGGTAGTCAGTGGTCCGAAAGTCACTATACGATACTCCTTGGTTCTTGGTTAGTATTACCCAGTACTAACTGGGTTGTGGAGGTCAGATAGGCAGTCGCTCCATGTAAAATACTGGTATTCAGCGGCTTCTGGTCGCTTCATGTAAAATACTGGTATTCAGCTGCTTCTGGTTAGACTCGAAGCTGACCCTACCATAGTTTGGGAAAAGGCTAGGCAAATTATGATGATGATAGAGTCATAGACTTAGCTATCCGAAGGTCTTTTAGTTAGTGTCCAAAATCGAGGCTACATCGCCTTTTGTTTTATTACGTTTTCGACCTTTGAGGGAACCATAACTATGGATAAAGTACAGCTACAATTGATGAGAAACCCCTTAAGACATATTTTTATTTAACTAAAATGATACCACTATCTATAGTGTTGTGTTCTTTAACATTTTTAAGTACTGAATTCGTGCTCCAAGCTGCTTAATTAATCTAAAAATCCGTTGTAAAGATTTTCACCAAATCCTTCGCTGCTATTTCTAGTGCTTTCTTTTCAAGACTATACTTCTAGGTGTATACCATTACCAACCTAGTGTTCCGAGGTAGGGAGTGTCTTGTACTTCCTAATGAGCATGACCATGTAGCTTTATGCTTAAGCTAAGACTCCGTACACGCCCTCAAGCTATGCAACTTGCATCAAGCAACATACATGCACGCGCATCTCTTGTTTCCGTCGTTCCGCAACTTGCGTCGCGTGGCGTGCTAATAAACAACTTCCTATGTTTGTTTTATTTGCTGGAATTCGCACGAGGTAACCCTACACAGTTCTAGATACTACAATATAAAGCCGAGTGCTCACAGCTAAGTTGGTCACGACACAAGTCACATTTGTCACAATAACAGCCGAACTAACGAAGCAATAAAGGTAGAAACAATAGTGTGCCGCGACAATCGTCTTGACTAACTAGTTACTAGTTTGACCACTGAGCACGCCGAAGTGTTCTTATTATTTGCGCTACACGATAAGTATAAGGCTGTGTACATACAAGCGGATAGATGACACCGTGAGATGACAAGTATTAGAGAAGTATGGAAGTAGAAGACATGCTGCGCCGACACCAAATAAATTAAGATAAGGGCAGGATAATGATGATAAATCGTCAATAGAGTCATTAAGTTGGTAAATTAATGAAGTCACAGGTTGCTATTACCACACACAATCTGTGAGGAATCGCATTTTGCCAACTCAAGAAAAGTATGTCAGTTGATTGGCGGTATCAACTACCCAATTCTCATTGTAAAATAAAATAACCCAACCATAACATAAATTGGAGCTTATATAGATAAAAGGAATCCGTACGTCATTGGCGTAGGGGCATAATTCAATACGAAAGCCAGTCCATATAATCCTTCCACAAATAATTCACGTATAATTAATTAAAAGGTTCGGCCAGGAAAACCGATACGATTCGTAATAAATAGACCTTAAATCACTAATACATATGTGCTATTTTAAAACGGCCAAACATCCTACCCAATACGATTAAAACCCGGAATTCCAGGTGATTGATATACCGACAGACTTTCCACCCAACATTCTAAAACCGTCCGTCTGAACTTACCTTTACCCAACTTTGTACATCGATGTGGCTGCGAACGGGTAATATATTACCCGACAAGTATTCCAGTTAGCAAGATTTACCTTGCTAAGTACATAGTCTACTTTGCAAAGTGAATAAAATAAATTATACAAGCTAAGCTTTACTTATTCTAATCCTCTTGCAGTTAGAATACGCGAATCCATTCTGGAAATGGAATATTACTCACTGGTTTTCATTTTGGAATTGGATTTTAATTTTGGAAGGTTAACGATTATTTTATGTTGCAGATCCGTGTTGGGGTTATAAATCTACGCGATGTGTTTTTAATTGTTGGCGTCCTTTTTTGTTTTTGGTGTAAATGAAAAAGGTTACAAATTAGTCATGTAGCTTACAAAATGTGTCATCAACTGTGCTGTTTTGTGTGAACTGAAAGAACTCCCAATGCCAAAAAAGGTATAGAGATCCACCATATTGTGTGAACAACACAAATTATACTGTTAATTTTTGTTTGCTGTACTCACTGTGGCTGTAGGTCAAAACTTCAAACGACCATAATGCACGTAATTTTAAATCATCCAAGTAATATGTGAACGTGGAGTTAATTGACTTGTTTGACAACAACGTTTTTAATACCCGCATATCCACACGCAAACACTACATAAAACTCGTATGTACACACAAAAAATGGCGTAGTAATTTTCATTCACTAATTCCACGAAAAACGCCAACAGAAATATTTATACGTCCTATTAAAACAACTTTGTCTACAGTATTTGTCTAGAACATTCATTTTGATAGTGACGTGCAAATTGCTATGCGAATTAAATCGATAAAACTTTTTGTGGCCGTGAGTCATTGAACAATTTTCGCAATCTCATTGAAGTGTGCTCGAATAGAAAGATCATTCGAACGTATTTATTCACATAAACTTAGCAGACAGAATCGGATTACGTCTGAGTCTCACTCACTCAAGCGACTTAAGTCTAGTAAAGGCTTACAGGAACCTTTCTTTCACCAAATCGCTTAAATGTTGAATACTGCATGAGCTGACTACCTTTTGTTAGAGAAACCTTTTACTAAATATAGAATATTGTGTTCTAAATCAAGCTTGCGAAACACAATGAATTACAAATCGTATATCTCTGTCTAAGATTTCAAGCAGCTTAGGTTTCTAACGTCACTCGAATAAGCATCGTGAATTCGACTATTCCACTCGATCACGTAAAGCTATTCGAGTGTTGCAATGTCGCATCACTAATTCAGATTTATCGCCAACTACAGTTAGAGACCGGTTTGAAGGCAGCTCGCTGTATTGTGATACTTTACGGTCCTGGTGTGAGACTGTGAGCTATTCCATGAGTTCACCATGTTTTATTCATGTAGAGAGAATAGAGCAAAACTTATGAATGATTTAGAGTTAATCTTATAATCATTTTGACTATTTCATAATTGTTGATTTTGACAAGTTTGGTAATCTGCTAATATAGTGGCGTTATTATGACTTTCCAATGATCACCCACTGACACTCCATTGAAACAAATGGCATAGAATGGTAATCTCGTACACAATGACAAATGATTGACTGACTTACGCGGTAATCTGCTAAAATTTTGACAGTTCCAGCCGAAATTGGCTTAATTAGCACCATTTTGTATTGCTATAAATATAGGCTTCTATATTAAAGATAATTTAATTAAAACACGAAAATGAAAATAAATCAAAACACCGACCGCTAGAAATAAAAACAAATAAAACGTCAGTAAGCAGTAATGCCACATTTGACTTTGACAGCTAAACAGATAAAATATTAGTGAATTGTATAGTTTCACAAATCCGCGTTACACATAACTTTTATGTTTTTTTTAATATTTACGAACTTCTTACTACTTCAGATTGCATAGAACACTAATAAATAATATATATAAATATATATAAATGAAATCTGGCATGATTAGATGTTCAAATTAAATTCTAGTTTTTCGAAAATCATTTCTATTAACAGGTTTTATAATAATGGCAATACATCATTGTCATTAAAACACAATTCTATTACGAGACCATTGACCGACCAATGATCGACCATTATGAATTTAGCAGATTACGAACTTTTAGCAAAATGACAATGACATCGATCAACAATTATGAAATCAATGATAGATCATTGTGACACTATTGTAATAGTAGACTCGACCCCCTGCTGGCTTGTCCACGCGTTGGCGCAGTGGCTGAGCGATTAGCTGCTGCGCTGCGTGTCGCAGGTTTGATTCCCACACGGAACAAATATTTGTACAGGTTGTTGATCCGGGTCTGGCTGTTTGTGTATGTGATTTTAAATGTGTGTAAACGCAACCACGATACAGGATAATATACCAGTGCTTTTTCTTCAAAAATAGTGACCGTTTTAAAGAAAAAAAATCGTATACACCTCTGGGTAATCTATTCGAGAAAAACAGGCATTCTATTAAGTTCACAAAGTAAGTACATACATACCTACCTAAAACTTACAAAAGATTTAAGTTCAAGTTTCCAAGATTTTATAAGAAATAGCCTAACTTAAAGAGGCTTTGAACTATTCATTGTGATGTTGATCCAATTTCGGAGTCAGGCCCACTAAGCCTTTGACTGAGTGATGGATAAGGGAAGCCGGAGGATTTCCATGATGGATTGACTTGTCACGAGGGAGAATTGGATTTTTTGGCTGTGTAATATGCGTGGAAGCCTTTTTAATGTCGTCATTCGCTGAAAAAAGTTTATAAGAAAAACTTCTGAAGACGGAAACCATCTAAGTAATGAGTTTAATAAATAAAATAAAGCCTTTAATTCCACCATAAATACTGATTGATTGGTAGAAATTCACCTCTGAAGTGTGAAATAAATAAATAAAAGAAAATCAGTGCAAGGCAAAGTTAAAAAATAAGTCCTAATCGAAAAATTCTAACCTTAGAACAAGTATCAAATTACTTGGAAAATTACAGAAGATTCTTAAAAACTTTTGTTCGGTAATAAGACATTGTTAAAAGCACTAAAGGTGTTAATGAAATAGTTAGAAACACGCCATCTTCGTTCATACTAAGCGAACCATTAAAAAGTTAGTCGTAGCTTCGTGCTGGTGTTATAAAATGCATGAAATTCTTAATAGTTAACTGCATTTTTTCTGCCTGCTATCTTCAAATTTTGTTAAAAGACGTTACAATAACACGGTCACGTTCTGTGCGAATCAGTAGTAGGAAGTTAATTTTTGTAGCTGTTGTATATTTTGAAGCAGGAAGCTACAGATGCCAAGCACACATCAAACTACAACAATCTGTCTTTATTTAATAGATTTTCAACATTATCACTAAAGCATTAGGTTCAAGGTTGATTTGGAAAATTTAGTTAGTTTTGGGTAGCTTGTTGTCCACCGCACTTATTTTTTAAGGAATTATTTTAAAACAAAAATCTTTTTTAATAAATACGTGTCTATGTCAACATCTTAATAGGCGAGACGACAAAAAAAATCTAATTAGTCAAAAAATATTTGACCCGTGTATTTTCTTTTGTTACATAAACCATAATTGACGAAGATATGACGCTTTTAAAATTCTCATTACGTCACGCTAAGGTATAATTTTTAGCTAGTTCTGACGTCACGAGCCCCCACTCCCGAGTTTTGATGCGTTTTATCTTTTGTCAATATTCATTGATTTACAAAAACAAAAAATACATGTCCATTAATTTCCAATACTCTAACTGACGGACTAAATAGATTTGCAATTTTTTGATACTGTCGTATGCAATCTACGTTGTAAGTTCAAGAGTTTTGTTAATTTTTTAACTCGATTTCTGCTTGTGGGTATCTCTGAATGCTACTTCAAGTCTTGCCTAACGAATATTTAATTAAATTCCAATGAGGCGATGCGTGGGATATTTCGACATTCCGAAGTAATATTCTATGGGCATTTTGAATTCGAGGAAGCCCAAATCATCATCAGCTGCCCAGCGTTTTCCCAACTATGTATGTGAGGATCGGCGTCCAGTGTAACCGTATGCAGATGAATACCTACCAGTATTTTACATGGAGCGACTGAAACAATTAAGGAAGTCCACGCGATTATTCTAAGTAGGTACCTAGTTTTCCAAAAGGTTGAAAAGGTCAGGCAGCAATTGTTTTAAGTAAAGTAGACCATGATTAAAGATACGAGGCGCAACAATTTCTAATGAGCGCGCATGTTCCTTTAAATAGAGCGGAAGTTTTCAATAGCCAGGCGCGCCAGGTGAATGAGGAACTCAGAATATATACGTCATTAGAAATGGAGTAACAGTCTTTTAATTCTTCTTCTTGGCGTGTCGATGGCAAACTAAATTGATTCAGCCCAAAAATTAGCGACTAGTTTGGCAGTTTCAGTGGCGTCCATCAGCTCCTGTGATGTGCAAACAACAGGTCAGGCAGGACACGTTATTAAATGTCCCATCTTTGCAAAAAATGTAAGAAAATTTGAATTTCGCGTGCTGGTTGGAGCATCCACCTTAAGGCTGGGGTATCAGCTAAATTAGCAACTCTATTTGTGGTGGTTCAAACTTCGTTTGAAACACTGTTAGAATAAAGTTCTAATCAGCTTGCACTACAAAGTGGTTGTTACGTCTGTCGCTGCGGGCCGAATAGTGCGAAATGAGTGGTTTTTATTCAATTGTAGCCTAATAAATCATTACATCAAAATGCCAATTGTACACTTTGTGAAGAAAAAAGTGACAAATATTTGTGTGAAAAAAAATACTAAAACTTAATACCGTTTAGGAGTAGTTACGAAATTTCAAAGAAAAAATGCTTCACTTTGAATATTTTTTTCATATAGTAATAATAAAGTTAGATTTATTTCAATTGTACCAATTAAAATTTAGAGTCTAATAAGTATTAACATGTATTTTTTTTGCACTTTTATATTCACTCATCAAAGAGGAGTTACATGGAGAAAACCTCTCGTTAGCTGGTACCACCCCCTTAAGTAAGAAGATAATGTTTCAATTAGCCTCATTTCTAACGCTTTTAAATCAAGACCTCTCAACTCTCATTCTTTCAAAGTTAATTTCAAAATTATTCTTAATTTAAATGCAACGTAATTCAGCCAAATAAGTGACGTCACGTCAGGTAATGTTAACCGAAGCGTTAACGCCGCTTTATACCGCGGCCTTGGCCATGAACCGCCCTTGAACTATCAACACAATACGTTGGAATACGTTACGGTTTAAGTATATTTTTGTAATGCTATAAATAGTTTATTAGAAATCCACTTTTGGAGTTTGAGTCAAGTGTATACAACACATTTCAACTACCAACAATGAAAACTCATGTGGCACGGTATAGTCGGTATTGCGAACATTATTCGGAATTTAAGTCCCTTTCTGCGTCTCTCTGTGTGACCGATTTGTGTATCCTAACTCCTTGACAGATTTTGATGCAGTTAATAGAACAATAATTTGATTCAATTAGAGAATTTATGTCAGAAGGTTTTTGTGTAGGTTTAAGACACAATAGTAAACTAACACAATTACACAACAAAGAAATTCCGATATTTTGTCAATATGTCATAACGGGTTTTTAACATAATACAAACTTAAATTAATACAGCTTGTTTGTTGGTTTTTCCTTGGGAACGTACGCCATTTGAGAACCGGTATTAACACTTCCGTATCCAGGTTTTATTTCCTATCTTTTCCTAAGTTTTCTTCAATAAAACTTGCACCGTTATTTCAGGAAGTAATAAAAACCTATTAATTGTTTGAGAACATCTTTGATTCTCAAATTCCATCATGTGAAAACCCATCATTTGATCACTTGTCGAGTTACATGTAAATAATCGTAAGCCATAAATAAGAAGCTGTTTAATGACTTACTAAATCAATGTCACAATATCCGTTGGATAGTCTCATCATTGCGGTTTAACATATTTACCCTACTTACCCACTTTTACGGTTATTTATAATACTTATACTTTTTATACATAACGATAACCACATTTTACGTGAGGCCAGACTTGTTGTCTACATGGTCTTAGTGTTCACAAGCGTCGATGAGCGATAGGTTCGATTTCCGGATCATGGGTTGCTCAGCGTAACTTGGGCACTGGGGTCCATGAGAGAACCCAGTTATGTAACTTTCCGGAATCTATATCGTCATTCTTCTGCCCTTACGCTAATTTATTTGTGGTCGGCGCAACAAGATTGTCTTCTTCTTCCATTTATGTATAACCTTAATTTAACAATCTTAGATCATTTAGTTTCACTTCAGACCGGTAACTTAAGATTGTCTTGCTTTCTAGCATAGGCCTCCTCTAGAGTTTTCTACTCCGCTCGGTTATGCGCTTGTCTCATCCAAGTAGTACCCGCCGTTCTTATAACGTCATCCTCCCATCTAAGACGCTGACGCAGGGAGCGTCAGCGTCTTAGATTGTCGTCTTAGATTCTTTCTTTTGTGTTGTCTTGGACACGACTCTGTTACATTCTTCTTCTTCCATACTTCTCTTTAACTCATCATCACATCAAACACCTCCTTTCTTGCGATATCATCCTTCACACATTCCATCCATCGTTTCTTTGGTCTACCTCTACTCTTATACCCACCCACATTCATACTCAGAACTTTCCTCATGACATTTTCCCTGAATCCATTTCATCATCATCATCTGCCGAGCCTTTTCCCAACTATGTTGTAATAAGTGATTGTATTTGAATTCCCCGAAGGAGTTTGGTTGTGGTGTCTTAAAACCTCATTTCGCTAGATTGGTTACCTATAATTTAGGTTTATTAGACCTGATATTTCGACATCATAAATAGATTCAGGGAAAATACAGGTATTCAGCTGCATTCGGTTAGACTGGAAGCCGACCACAACTTGTGCTCGGCTTTCAGTCTAACCGAATGGTCCGGTCCGGTCTAATAAACCTAAATTATAGGTAACCAATCTAGCGAAATGAGGTTTTAAGACACCAAAACCAAACTCCTTCGGGGAATTCAAATACAATCACTTATTAACACTCATAGGCTTAGGAAAGTATGTTCTATTCTCATTAAAAGCTAAGCAATTATAGAAGCACAAATAGCAATATACTCCATACATACTTAGTGAATCCGTAGAAGGACGAACGAATCGTTCATTAGCATACTCAAGACCAGTTCCTTTGTGGCTGAGCCAGCATGTTTCGAACCTACCTAAGTATAATATATAAATAGCAACCATTCATCTTGACTTCCTATTGAACAGAATCAACGACTAAATACAGATAATTGAAATTAATGAACCTCTGAACCATGATGAAGATCTACAAAAGATCTTTGTTGCTTACTTGGAAAAGCTTAAATAGAAGACAAAAGAAAGGATTTTGACCTTTCTGATGTTGTTCTTAATAGGTAATGAAACGCTATTGTTTATTATTCGCTAATGATTTGGGAAACAAAATTGTTACAATTATGGAGTTGATGGTAAGTTTACTATTACATAACTTTTAGAACACACAAGCTGTTCAGATTTATGTAGGTTCTTATTGAAAATTTTGCTTGCGTAACAAAATAACTATTATGGACTACCAAACAAACACGTCTTCACAGCGTTACTGAATTGGCTGCCGACACAGCAATGTATTGGTTTAGCGACGCATTTCACATTTAATACCTATTTTATTAACAAATTTTTACGTGTTGGAACAACTTACCCCTGGCACTTTGGACCCCGGCCTCAATACTACTAAAATTTCTAAATTTCTTTCATAATCTTTATTATTATTTTATTAATAAACGAATGTCTACTGTATACATTTACTTCACACTGATAATATGCTTTTGGTTTCCTCTTTCTTACACCCACACTAGTCCTATTTGCTCACACACACACACACACACACATACACACACATTCATACACCCACACACACATATACACACCCATACACAACACAGACACCACACATTTTTTATTTTATTTTTTTAAAACTAGTCTAAGTTTTTTTTTTCTACCTACTTTGTTTTAGTTATTAACAGGCTTTGTAAAGCGTTTGCACATAAACATGGAAGAGGGAGGTCTCCTGTTACAGGTATTTCCATACTTAAAAGAAGGCCTCTACAATGTAACAATGTATCTGTTAAAACCTGTTGATTACAAAATAATTTTTTATTATTATCTCCTTTATCATATAACATTTATTAGATAAGAACAACTCAAGAGTTAATGTACATTGCACACATTATCTCCTTTATTCATCTATGATCTCTTAATTTACATTTTAAATATTTCTTATAAAAAACTTAAAACATTTAAAAATATAAAAAAATAGTAGTCCGCCGGTGTCGGGAGCAGGGTCCAAGCCACCGGTGGTTAGGGCTGCAGAGACAGGAACCTCCTCACAATACACAACGCAGTACTGCTTTCTGAATCAGGCCCTTATTATTTTTACTAAGGTATTATTTCACCTGTCTATAACACTACCAAATAGTTATCGACTACTTTTGAATAACAAATGGAGCTAATTCCGAAGCAGGCTGTATTTCAATAGATTCGTTATAAGTATTATTACTCATTAGGTTATATTCACATGGATGGAAATTCATCTGTACATTCCGTAGCTGTAGATACATAATTATTTGATTCGTTTAGGATTAGATGTGTGCTCTATTAATTTCGTAATTAAAATTATCTCACTCAAGCATTTTACATTACATTAAACTTAATTTGTAAATCATCGCGGCTCGTCAAAAGACATGGCTTTCTCTTATTCCCGCTACTACTTTATATGAATGTAATGAAAGTATCTTAGAACGAATGTGTCTAAAAGAATTTGAATGACTAATTTTAGGTAGCGCCGAGGCCGGCCTAGAAAGAGTGGCGAGATGATCTAGACGCGCATCACGAAGGCTGGTCCGAGGTGGCGCAGGAGAAGAGTACCGGGAAGTATATAATAATAATAATAATAATATAATATCGCTGGACATTACACACAGCGCCATCTAGTGCCACACTAAGCAACGAGGCTTGTGTCGTGGACACCAGATAGTTGATATACGACATAGATACTTTTTGTTTGTAAATACATACTTATGGGGGAGGCCTTTGTCCAGCAGTGGGACATTCTAAGGTTACTAAAAAAAAAAATTGTTCACACGGCGATGTATCAAGTTATACATTTCCTGTATGGACATGGTTTAGCTTTGTATGGATTTCCCGTATAATAAGAGATCCGCATAAACTGGTTCTGTATAGCTTGATTTGTCGTCGTGAGTACAAACGGGCAGTCACGACTGTTCTTTGTAACGTGTCAATATGTAGTTAGCGACTGTGCTTTTGTAAAATCATTTTTACTGAGAAAGGGACGTAAAATTTTACAATCATTACCTACGGAAGTCTTTACAGAAGAGCTGATGTATTTATATTTACAGAACCTAAAATATTTTTGTAAAATTAATCATAAAAAAATCTATAAATCATTACTTATCCGCTTCGAAATATACGAATAAAGCTCCCAAAATTTCCAACATTAAATTATCATCAGTGTTAAGAAAACAACAAAAAATGGTTTATACTACAACTAAAAAACCCGACCACTGAAAAACCACGCTCTAATTAAATTCGGGGTTTACAAGGTAAAATCGACTCCTCCTATTGTTGAAGTCGGTTAAAATGTAGCCTATGTTACCCGGGCCATAATAACGAATCGATCGACACCTTACTCTTCAAAATCGGATCTCCTAAACTATTTAGGCGCTACGGAGGAACAACATATTAAACATATTATACATCCATTGTTTACATATACTGCAAAAATTATAGCCCTTCCTTTTGACTACGACGACCAGAACACAGATCCAAGATATCTCTCGCTTACACTTCCAACTAACCAAAAACGGCAAATAAACCAAGTAAAACATGATTAATCCACTTACTCCCGCCGTGGTGTAACCACACATTAGTCAAATTGCGACGTCCCAAGACATACAGACACATCTTAAAGATATTCAAAGGCTTAAAATAAGGAGAACGGGTCTTGAGACCAGAACACGACGACTTATTCATTAAATTTTCATGTTTGTGCAAATTCCGTAGGAGGACATTTAAGCGGCTTGCCGTGTCTGGCTTGATTATAGAGGTATCTATCTGTCTTTGTTGGTAGACTAAGGACAGAACTAGATGGTTGGATTAAGATGGTTTTGTGGTTATAATAGTTGGGCAGGTTCACGGTGGTGTTTTTAGTGGTTGCAAGCCCATATTACCAAGCCGTCTCCCCGGACGGTGCGTCAGTAATTTTTCACCGATTATTTAAAAAAAATGGGCCCATTACAATTTTCGTTAAAGTTGTTGTAAAGAGGCGGACTTAATATGGCCGACTTACATGGATGTCTGTAGTTATGAAATACTTAGTTAATGACCCAGACCCAGAAAATATCTTTTGGAGAAGAATGATTAGGAGAGCGATCCCAAATAATTATGGGATAAAGCCTGAAAAAGAGGTGGACTTAATTACTTAGGCATTTATTACCAGTCAAAGTTTCAGTGAAGCAGACGGAAGTATTTTTTTTGTCGGATAAACTAAAGAAAGTAAAGAGTATAAGAATGTTTAAGATATTAAACGCACACCAGGCAGAACAGAAATCATTCAGTAAAAAAACGAACAAAATAAGCTCATCAAACTTTATACAATTCTCGGAACCTCAAAAGAGATTACCAACAACTTGTTAACAAAAATAAACGAAAAAAAAAACTTCATTTGCATCCAGATGCTCCAATTAATTCGCCGTAACACTTAACTTACGATACAAGCACAAACATATTAAATAAAGCGGTTTAAACCGGTTCAATCAGAACAAGATGGCTGTATAAATATTTAAAGGATTATTTTTCGCGGCAAAAATCAATGGCGCATGAAACATCCTATTATAGTTTGACAGGTGTTAGTTGAGACGAGGGTAGTTTTTTGTGCGACGATTTTATTGAAGCGTCGCCAAGGCACAAAAGGCGTTGTTGCCTTTTCTTTCCGTTGTTGACTCTGGCTGAAGAGATTATTGTTTCTTTTTTTTTGGCTGCCTGAATAATGTCATAATATTTGGTCAGTGATCTCTTAGCAGTAGGATGATGACTGACAAAAAAAAATATGATTCTGTTTCAGTCAGTCCGTCAGTTAGATTATCGAAAAAGATTGGATACGTGGTTTTTGTTTTATCAAATTAATAAAAATAGACGAAGATAAAACGTGTCAAAGATCAAATGTGGGGGCTTGTGACGTCACATTTGAGTAAAAAATGTACTCAAATGTGACGTCACACGAGTTTTCGACGCCCTGTATCGTCTTGCATTTTTTGTTTACGTGAAAAAAGAAAAATAAAAACTTTTTTGGAAATCTATCTGACGGACTACTTAATTATAATTTTTTTGTTATCTACCCTATTGTAGTGACGTGAACACATGTATAACGGCCAACTTATCTGTGCAAGCGGGAAAACACAGGACTAATATAAATGTACCAAGTTTGACATAGCGATGCGTTTTTTCTTGACAAGCAACGCCACCTTGAACTGTACACATAAAGTGGTCATACTGTACAACACAGTAGGTAAGTACCTCCATTTCATGAATAGCATTAATCAGCCTACAAAGTTTCTACAGCTGGGATAGTACCAGCGGCAACAAACAGGGAACTTCAACGGCTACACATGCCTCCTGTAGCTGTTAATTCTGGCTTTCAGGAGACGCAGTGGTTTGGAAGAGTGAGGCGGGCTCGTCCTATAAAAAAAACATGCGGGGCAGTCTTTGGGGCCTGCCGATAGAAGTGAAAACTAAGTAACTTGTGAATTGTATCGTCGAGCTATTAGATTATTATTATTAAATTATTTTTGGTTTGTAAAGAAGTGTTTTCTTTTGTTTTTTCACGGTTTAAACCTTCTCTGGACTACGACAAACATTTCAAAAACAAAATCAGCTAAATGGGTCCAGCCATTCTCGAGTTTTAGCGAGCACAAACGAACGATGACGCGAGTTCCATGATTTTTGTTCACCCAAAAATGCTCAACGCGCCTAAAGAAGTTTTCACTTCAAAAAACATGCCTCCTCTATATGAGAGAACGCTGGCCTGGTTATCCCGGAATCCGACGTCAATAACAGCGGCATCATTTTTACGATTGTCAATACATTATTTTGACATCACACTTATTTGTATCACAAACTCAGTGGCAACTGTAACCGACAGATTGACAGAGAAACTTGTCCAGATGTCAACAATGTCGTCTTGTCTTGTTCGAGAACAGCGAGAACAAGTCTGACTGCTATTTCAAGACGACTACAAACAAGTTAAGAGATGTCTATCAACAGTTTTACGATTTATATTGAGACATTTTTGGGTTATAACAATGAATATATGTTTTGTGTGAATTCTGTAAACTTTTACAACTCTCAACACAAAAGCGTCTCTATTGTGTTGTGAAGTGTAAACAATGTTAAGGAGAGTTTCCTATGACATATATTTTATCTTGAATCTGTAAGTAAACCAAGCACTAACAAGTCTTTACTTTATTATGAATGGATAGACTAATCTATGTAATCGGTAAGGTGGAGACATTTTAAACAAATCTTTACCAATATAATAATAAAGAGGTAAGTTTGTAAGTATGTATGTGAGAGGTAATCTCCGGAACTAATATATCAATTCTAAAAATTCGTGGGTGCTTTAAGCGATAAATTATATTTATATCATGCATATTAGTCGAGCTATCACAACTTTTGCGGACGAAGTTGCGGGCGAAGTGCTAGTTTTATATGATTAATTTTCCACTTAATAAAAACTT
Source organism: Xestia rhomboidea (assembly GCA_963853795.1). Taxonomy (NCBI): domain Eukaryota; kingdom Metazoa; phylum Arthropoda; class Insecta; order Lepidoptera; family Noctuidae; genus Xestia; species Xestia rhomboidea. The sequence continues at coordinate 15,912,859 of OY970761.1, read as the reverse complement.
ATACAAAATACAAATACAAATTTGTTTATTGCATCAATTGGATATTACGTTACATGTCAATGTGTTTGGAGCCCCCATTTAGGAGCCTTCTAATACAGGCAAACAATGCCGGTTTTAGAAGGCTCCGCTCTTTCAACATCATTGTCGTACACTTATACTAACACGAATTCGATTTTCAAATTGTATCTTTCATTCAGAATACAGGCAATGACGTAGCCGGAAAAATAATAAACCGAAGTAAAATGTTAATACCTTGACTATCCGTTGGGAGTTCGAAAAATCGTAACTTACGCTAAATGTTATAAGTTTACAAAATGCCCAATAGTTTCAAGCCATCTAGACTATCATGAAACCGAGTCTAGAATTCTAAACTTTTGAGGCACACGTGCTAGTAAATCACCGAGGAGTGTGAGGAGGTAGGGATCTACTCAAAAGTTGTTGAGGTCAACCAATTAAAAGTTTCTCCTCACACTGTCTAAAACTTGAGATGATGTCACTGCAAGTTGCAAGCATGCACTAGCCGTTCGACGGAACTATTTGATAGTCTAAGCTTGCAATATTGAGAAAACTATTGGTGTAGTATTCGTAAGCGCTACTGTTGAGAATGAGGTCCTGGGTTCGATCCCCAGGACGGGTAAAGAAAGTTTTAACATAAGGATTTAAAATTTTCTTGGTGGCAGATCAGAGTCTAGATTCGAGTACAGTCGATGGCAAAAGTTCGGTCCCTTTTACTTGGGACTTAAAAATTACGGACGCAATGTGGTGTACTAGAACTACAGGTACACATTTGCCTAAAACTTGGAGTATTACAGGCCTGGTGTTAAGTAATATTATATGGGCTCTCACAAATATAAGCCAACCAAAAAACGGGAAAGGAAACTGTGGAACTAGTGGTGGTTCTGGTTCCCAACATCGCCATTCGTTGAAAATGTGGTAATGTCATTTTATATGACGACCCGAATGGCGCAGCGCTAGTGAGGCTACTCTACGTTCTTAGGGCCCCGGGTTCGAATTCCGGTTAGAGCCAATGTTTGTGTGATGAGCATGGACATTTGTTTCGGAGTCATGGATGTTTATATGTATAATAAGTATGTATTTACTAACAAAAACTATCTATATAGTATATCAACTATCTGGTGTCCACAACACAAGCCTCGTTGCTTAGTGTGGCATTACATTGCGCTGTGTGTTAATGTCCAGCGATATTTATTTATTTATATTTTCAAATAGCTTAACCTCATTGGTCCGATTGAGACCAGCTATGGTGGCGCCATCTTAGATTATCTTTGCCTGTGTCTCCCCATTAACTTCTTTCAAACAAGCTGTTCGGGGACAAGGCACATCAACAAGTGGTCCTACCAACACACTGTAGTAGTGGGACAGACAGGTCTTTTTTTTTACCTATAGATCACGTTTTACGGTAAAACTCAGTGTAACGCAGTCTAAACATTGACCTGATGGATGCATTCATCCATCAGGACAATGTTTGTAAAAATGTATAACTTGTAACAATGTATGTAGTAAAAGGGTCATTTAAAGTAAAATTATAACCTTAAAAACTAGTACTCAAAAAAATACTTGCGAAAAGGTTGGAACTTTGAGATATAATCCAGAACAAAAAAAAAATCGCTATGACGGAGAGAACAAGTGCCTTTCGGCTTCGTTAAGGGTCTATTTTCACCCTTTATATTGTCCCACTGCTGGACAAAAGTCTCCATTCTTCTCTGTGATGTCTTCTCCGGCCAATTTCTCATCCAGCCGTCATCTTATCAATTTTATTCGCTATAGGCTGCATCATAATCATTTCTGCCGAAAGACGTCCACTGCTGGACATAGGCCTCCCCCAAGTGTCGCCACATTGACCGGTCCCGTGCGACTCGCATCCAGCGGATTCCCGCAACCTTCACCAGGTCATCGGTCCACCTAGTGGGAGGCCTTCCAACGCAACGTCTTCTGGTTCGCGGTCGCCACTCCACTCCCATCGGCCATCCGTTCTGCGAGCAATGTGCCCTGCCCACTGCCACTTAAGTTTGGCAATTCTTCGGGCTAAGTCGGTAACCTTGGATATCTTGCGGATGTCTTATATTATATAAGATATTATTATAGGCTGCATAAACTCAACCAATGTTGAAGGTATCGTCATTTTGCACAACAAGCAACTTCCCCATCAGAGATCACAAGCAAAACTAGTGCACTATGCACTAGACCGGCCTAACTGAGTTAGCCAATGTTTAGCCTAGTTCCCCAAGTTCCTCCGTTTATTAAATTTTGCATCTTGAGACTTGCATTGTTAGGGCGGCGACGACTTGAGCCGAGCCTCGAGTTCATGGTCTAATCACATTGTTCTGTGTAGACTGTAGTCAGTGAATGATAAGTTTGGAGTAAGTTCTGCTACTGTTGGTGATTGTAGTATATTGTTATGAAACTGGATAACTTTGCATGAATTGATTTGCAAGCTAAGTCTCTTGTTAGAGTCCTGAAGACTGCGTGGTCTGATTAGAACTTAGCGGCGGATGAGTAATGCAACTGTAATTTGTTTTTGCAGCATAAATAAGATAACATACAGTAGGGCCAATTAAATAGACCACATTTGACATCTGTCAGTTTAGTACTACTACATTTTAATAGCTATTTATTCACCAAGGGGAGTAAGGCACAGATTACTATTCGAGTGTGCATTTGAGGCCCGACGCGAAGCGGAGGGCCGTGAACCACACGAGTTTAGTAATCTGTACTTACCCTCGAGTGATATATACTGCTTTATACTACCTTGCTTACAACGACTTTAAAAGAAAAACAATACGCGTTAGTAATGGATTACTACCCTGATTTTCACGGCAGTAATGAAATTCCATACAATATAACTGCCTAGATTTTTTAGAAGGTTTAATGAACAGCTTTCAAGCCTTTTAGTGGGGTAGTATTGGTACACTTACTAAACAAGTGTAGTATAAAATTTTATGCCAGCCGTTACAAGGTTACGTTGTTGTATTTTGATGAAGTGTCAAATGTGGTCTATTAAAGTGGCCCTTTTTTTTTTTTTTTTTAGGATGGGAAATCTTCAAATAACTACTCCCGCTCTGGGCGGAGCAGGAGGGAGTGTCAGACTTTTACTGACTAATAAAACCCATCCATGTTCCTTCCTCGCCCTTTGTGTTGCGGGGCCACGGTATCTCTTTCGAATAGTCTCGCAGCCCCGGCAGGCTTCGGCCCTTGCAATAGGGAAGGGGCCCCCTATTGCTGACTCTCTTTAAGGCGCGCGTGGAACACTCCTGCGCCGTCGACAAGGCCTGTCGTCATGAGACGGAAGGACGGCGAGCTAGCCCATAGCTCCCCATTTATTTATTTAATTAAATAGAACGGCCGAAGCCAATTACACTATTTAACATATAACATATAATTTATTTAACACAGTCATGCATTCTTCTCACAAAAATTCAAACATTCTAACAGTATCACCTTCCATTCATTCGCAAACATATCAAGATCTGTCGGCTAATGTCCGGGGAATAGGTGACTTGGAGTGTGCAACAGTACGACAAGTTGGAAAAGCTAGTAAGCGGTGTTTCCTGCCACGACAGTAATTTTCTGGGACAAATAGCTTGCAGATGTCATTATGCAGATCAGGAACATCAATAATACCCCAAAGAATTTTAAATAATACAATCATCTGATCGCGCAACCGTCTTACTTCTAGAGAATTGAAACCTAAGCAACCCAACAGGAATTTAGTGGGATACAAGAAAGGATAAAACCCGTGCAAGTGCTTGTAAAGGTATCTAAGGAATGCTTTTTGAACTTTTTCTAAAGTTAACGCATACTGCTTCTCAAAAGGATTCCATACGCACGCACTAGACTCAAGTTTACTACGGACCAATGCCCCTAAACAAGCTTGATAACGTGGGGGTTGTGGAAGTCACGACAGTTCCCAGAAGTCCCCATCCACAGGCCCGCGATTAAATTGGCCCTACTGTAGTAACTTTTATTTATAAACTGACTGGTTGGTTTAGTGGTCGCAAGCGCGACTGCTGGGCATGACGTCCTGGGTTCGAATCCCAGGTCGGGCAAAGTGTTATTAGGTTTTGTAACAGGAATATCTCAGTACAAGACATAGAGTCTGGATTTGTGCCCGGTTGATGGCTCGCCCCCTATTACATTGGAATTAAACATAACTGGCGAAATGTTGGTGTTCTATTAGAGTACATCTCTGTCTAACCCTTCGGGGTTTACAGGCGTGATGTTGTGGTATGTTGAACTTTCTACGAAGCCTTTTTATCATCATTGACGACCCGAATGTCGCAGCGGTAGTGAGGCTGTCTTACGTTTGTTGGGTCCCGGGTTCGAATCCCGGTAGGAGCAAATGTTTGTGTGATGAGCATGGACATTTGTTTCCGAGTCATGGATGTTTATATGTATATTAAGTATGTATTTACAAACCAAAAAGTATCTATGTAGTATATCAACTATCTGGTGTCCACGATTCAAGCCTCGTTGCTTAGTGTGGCGCTAGATGGCGCTGTGTGTAACGTCCAGCGATATTTATTTATTTATTTGCCTGGACTTTTCCTTAGTAAGTTGAGGACGGCTCCCAGTCTAAACCGCTGCAGTTGAATACCAGTATCTTACTTAAAATGACTGCCTATCTGATCTCCATAACCCTGGAACGGGGTAGTAGGATAGGTACCCCTTGAAAAGTCTGAAGCCACGAAGCTATTTGTAAAAGGTATAATTTCACACAGAAAGTACCTAATGGTTAGACATTTTCTGTGATCATTCTAAAAATATCTCTCTCAACCTCGAGGTCAAGCGTAAACTTTTTAAAACAGATGGCATTTGTTTCACGAGTCGACGTAAAGGGAATCGACGTAGAGGGAATGATTTCTCTATATTAGCTCCTGCACTACGATGCAAGTACTAAGATATTTATTGTAAGTAACTACGGCCAGAAGGTGACCATCCGATAAATTATTGAAGAGTCCGTAGCTGAGTACAGTCGAGCACATTATAGTGTTATGACGGCCGCCCGCTTCCCATTATTCGGAATCAGAACATTTGTATGCCACACGTACACTCGCGCAGACAACGCTTCTATCGGGACAGTGACAATTTTGAATTTAAACTTTTGTATAATCAGCCTCATCAGACTTTGATAGTTAACTGGAACTGGTTTTGTTTCTGGGTGTGTTCGTATGTGAAATTATTTAATATGATTTGGTTTTTACAGAGAGATTGAAGATTAAGAACACAATTTTATTTGTGTGCTTAAAGAATAGGGTAGATGACAAAAAAAACTAATTAGTCCGTCAGATAGATTTCCAAAAAATTTTGGACTTTTTTTTTCATGAAGACGATACGTCGAAAATTGACGTCACATTCGAGTACATTTTTTACTCAAATGTGACGTCACAAGCCCCCACTCATGATCTTTGACACGTTTTATCTTCGTAGGTATTTTTTTTTTAATTTGATAAAACAAATAACACGTCCAGTATATTTTGATAGGTACTCTAACTGACGGTCTAAACATAATCATATTTCTTTAAGACAGTCATCATCCCTATTTAATAAATAACTTACGATATTAAAAATACCACAAATATTAAAAAAAAAAAAAAAAAAAAAAAAAAAAAAAGGCAATAACTTATGTTCTGTTTTGAAAAATTGAAGCTGCACACAGTATAGCTGAAAATATGATCAAACGTATTGAAAGACTGGCGACGTAAAAAAAAGGAATTGAAAACGAATTAAATTTCGTGCAAATCTACAATTCATAAGAATACAACAAACGCATTGCAGAAGAAATCAACAACACAAATAAAATAGCTGACAATACTTTGGCACTTTTTAATCGCTTAGAAATGTACCCAACTCTTTGCAAAAAATTGACTATCGGCATCCGAAACTACTTCAAACTTACTTTAAAGTCATTCATAAAATCATCCACATCATCATCACCAGCCTACAGTGGTCCAATACTGGACATAGGCCTCCTCAATCGCACGCCACTTAACTCGATTCTCAGCAACTTTCCAACCTTTCAACCTGAGAAGATCGTAGCTCCATCGAGCCTGAGGAAATCATCCCCACTGACAGTAAATTCAAATCAGACCAAACACCGCACTTACAGTTATCACAACCGAAATCCAGCGTCTAAATTCCACAGGATACAGAAACACAAGTCATACGTTAATAAGCAATGTCCACGAGTATGAATCAATCGGACATTGGTAGTGGTAGTGATACTCATGAAATATGCACGTCGAGCGAACATATTCACCAGCCCTCCATCCTCACTAATAGAATGTGTTGCATATTTGATCAGGGCCTGTACCAGCTCATACCGCAGTATTTAATGTCATTTCAGCGTCAGTGAGGGAAAGGGACGGAGCTAGCCAGGACGTCTCTTTTCTTTATTCTAAATAGGCTTGCATTTGGCTGCAACTCCTCTAATATGAAGCAATGATGCAGCATAGGGTGGAGCACGCTTGCCTAAAACTAACCTATTCACTCGAACTTTGAATAGATCCATCCATATTATAATGATCAGGGAACAGAAAAGCTGGCAGTGAATTCAGCAGACTGGGGGTTCGCACAATAAATGTGGAAGCAAAGCGCTCCGTAGAACTTCAACCATATAACGGTAACGCTTCGCAGTATCTCTCCTCGTCTGATGATTGAATCGGGATGGGGTAATAGATATGCCTGTAAATTTTTCTTCACTTAAATTAATAAAATACTGTGTTATCAACCCAAGAGAAGTATTAAAAGTTAAGTTCAACTTCTGCTTGTCGCTCAAAAATGATATCAAACTCCTGCAATTTTCTTTGACAGTTCCAACGTCCGTGAATGTCGCGGCCATGATGTGACGTCATTTACCTCAATTTGCCTTGTTTACATCAATTTTTTGGGCCATAATAAAGTAATTTTACTGATTGTATGTGATTTGTTCAAGCAAAAATTGCGATAACGATATTATAATAAAATCTTAGTGAAACTTTACCTACTTTTCAACTAAAAGTGTTTTTTTAACACATAAACTTTGACGTCACTACCGGCGTTATCAAGAACGACGCGTTTTGAGAGTGTGTTCCGTTTCACCAAAAACATGCTACATAAAACAATAAATTGTAAAATAAGTGATGTTCTAGAAACTTAAACAAGTGTACCACAATGTTTTTATGCGCCAATACAAGGCATTTTTAATAATTAAAAAGAGTTTTGTATTTCTTGCATATTCCCTATTGATCAGGGAACAGAAAAGCTGGCAGTGAATTCCGCAGACTGGGGGTTCGCGCAATAAATGTGGAAGCATAGCGCTTTGTTCGGGTCCGTAGAACTTCAACCATATAATGGTGACGGTTCGCCGTATCTCTGCTCTACTAATTAAAGAATGGGGATGGGGGAATTAGATTATGTCTAGGTTCGACATGGCGCCTGTACATTCCCCAAGGATCAGGCAGAGGTATACCTAATAGTACACCCACATTTCGCCAGTTAAGTTTAAATCCCATGTAATACGGGGCGAGTCTTTTGCCGTCAACCGGGCGGAAATTCAGACACCGGTGCTGGAAAAAACCTTGATGGAAAAACTCAATAACTCTTTGCCCGATTTGGGAATCAAACCCAGGACCTCATCCTTAGCATTCGCGGTTGCGACCACAAGACCAATAATAACTAAGAGGTAATGGTAGGCCCCGGTCGTAACAATTCTGTGCCCGAGTATACCGCAATTTAACTGTAGGAATACCGATTCTGTTATCCGAATGCTATTGCGAAAGATTGTAAACGATTATTGGATTACGAGTGCTGTGTTATGTTATTTGGGAGGTAGCAATTTTGGCCTATAGGCTATACGGAAGACAATCGTATTACGTTGTGTGTATTAGGGAAATCGGTTTGGATAGTTTCCGTAAGTGTGTTATCGACTTTTTATTGAAGTTAGTAATATTATAGGTGGATTGTATAAGAACAAAATCAGGACATGAGGTTCAGTGTGAAACATAGACACGAGCTTGGCCTGTACAGCATGTTGTCGCCAGATAGGGGGGAGGGGGGTCCAGATTACGCGGCTGCTAATGAGAAATTCCTAATAAAACCCCAATAATACGTTGCGTTGGAAGGCCTCCCACTAGGTGTACCGATGACCTGGTGAAGGTTGCGGGGATCCGCTGGATGAGAGTCGCACGGGACCGGTCAATGTGGCGAAACTTGGGGGAGGCCTAATATGTCCTGCAGGGGACGTCTTTCGGCTGAAATGATGATGATGATCACTTTGCTCAACAAGGGAACTGAACCCAGGACCATCATGGCAATTCTAAACTAAACCTAGTTTCCTTTCAATAAATTCCGCCACAGACGAATAAACAATATTCTTTCCAATAAAATCTTCACAGTTTGGTAATTTTATTTCCCAAAAGACTTCGAAATAATTCCTATTGGAGATTAAATTGTCTTTTGTGTAAAATCGCCTAGAATTCGGTCGAGCACCCACCGACCACAAAACGCTTTGGGCCTGGGCATTCCATTAAACTTTTTGTCCGATTTCTAGAGTACAGGATAATTACTTAATTACGGACGATTTCAAGGTATTTTACCGCCGTATTTACATTTACTAGAGTGTTCTTTCACTATGTATACATACGCGTATGACTTGTATGTGATGATGAGGAACGAATCGTATGTGACTAAAAGAGTGATGAATATAAATTTTGATGGGTGGAGAGGGAGATGAAGACCAAGGAAACGATGGATAAATTGTGCGTGTGTTGTGTAAGGAACGGTATGAAGGAAAGGGTAAGGTTTGTTTTTCAATGCAAGTTATAAACAAGCAACCACTTCATCTTAGTCACTTAATAGGATTTATTCTAAGGATTTTGTATTTGGTACAAAATTATCCAACACCCTAATTCAACGACTATTACTGCTAAACTAATAAAGTTATCTTAACCGCTATAGTTTTCCTTTAAAGTTCATGAAATGCACTATCATCATGAATTTTTCCAGAATTTTCAAGCCAGCAGTTTAGCTTTTAGATGGGGGGGACGCCCTACTAGAACAAAAATTTGCACTTTAAAGTTTAATATTTCGTAAATGGAGCAATAAGTCGAAAAGTAGTATTAGCAACCCCTAAGTCATTTTAAAAGATCTATTCAACGATATCCCACACGAGACATGGGATTGACGAAGATAAAAAAAATCATCCCCAATTCAAAGTAGAGCTACCCTAAAAAAAATATTTTCCAAAATTTACCACTTTGTTGGCGTTATTGATATACACACCTCTACAAAATTACAGCTTTCTAGTACTTACGGTCTCTTAGCAAAACCTCTGACAGACAGACAGACAGACGGACATGGCGAAACTATAAGAGTTCCTTGTCAGGACTTCGGAACCCTAAAAAGGAGTCAATGATAGCGTGACGATTGACAAGGGAGAATGGAAGAAAAAACGTGTTGCGCCGACCCCAAATAACATGGGACAAGGACAGGAAGATGATGTTGATACATGTATGACCTGGGGGCCTAAAATGGCCGCTTATTCTTTCTTTATTTGGCTCACCAACAATTCAATACCTGCTTCAAAGATACAAGATACATCCAATAGAGTCACAGACAAGTGTATCAACCTCTTACAGGTAAGCACATCATGCACTACTTATTTGTCGTTGTCGAAAGTCTACTTAAAATCAGATGAGTACCTACCTCCTCCTACTCACCACACTCAGTTATGCTTTAAATCAAAATTAAAATCATTTTCAAAATCAAAATTAGCAGAAGCTTAAGCAGAATCACTCTGTATATGAATTACGTTACAATTCGTAAAATGGTAACAAGTGATAATTCTGCGTCTGAACCATTTTAACATTATAACGTGATGTATTCGGTTAAAGCGGCCATTTGAGGCCCCCAGATTTGTGAACCTGGTCGAAGCAAAAGGAGTATGTATTTGGACCGTAGCAGGTGGCGTTCTATAGTTTCTGCCGACCCCTAAGGGACACAGCTGTGAATTTATGCATGATTGTATGTATGTATGCAGGGAAGGCCTGTATCGAGCACGGAATGTCTTTAGGCTGAACTGAATACCGACGAGAAAATCACAGATAAACGTTAAATGGCTACAGGGTTAGGACAACTTTATATTGAGTTACATAGATAGCCTACTGGAGTGACCGTCGCGTCGGACTGCCAAGTCAGAGGTCTCAAGTTCGAACCCAAGAGGCCAAGACACGCACCTCTGATTTTTTGGCTTCATTCCAGATTCATATACACACACCCACCACTCACACACACATCCTTCACTTACACATACACACGTACTAACCCTGATTGTATAATTAGTAATACCACTGTCTTAATGTGTATTTTTATTATCTTTTGTTTTTTGCTCAATATTACTTACTGTATTAATTTGTGTACGAGTGCATAATTCTGTTCAAATGTGCTTCCGAAGGGGTGGAGACCTGGTGTCCTGAAATACAGGCTTTCGTCAAGCTTAGGCACCAGTCTCCCACAGTATAAAAAAACGCATGTATTGTTCACGAAACCTTAAATTGTGGCGAGAAATAAATCTTTATCTTATATGCCTACTGTTTAATTATCACTGGCTTCGGTGGAGGAAACCACCGCGAGGAAACCAAACCAGCATTTCTGAGAGATATTTCTCGACGGCATGTAAAGCCAAGTCAGAGGCCCATGGGAGGGTAAAAAACTCTGACAAAAGGTCCTAACCTGGTGTCAGAGTTTTTTACCCGCCCGCCGCCGCGCCGCCGCCGCTAATATTTTCTTTATCGTGTGGTTAGTGCCTACACTACACTATCCACACGATAAAGAAAAGATTAAGTAACTTATTACAGACAAGGTGTTTTTTTTTTTTTAATTAAAGCATCAACTAGGTATGTACTTTCACAAGGTATCACTGTACCACACCCTGACGGTAGTGTAATAAAAAATACTAAATAGGATGTCACATGTGTGTAATGGGCACCATTTCTGGGAATGAAAACGAATCTCATCAGCTGCCTGGCCGCCATAATCCGGTGTAATTTGTACACAAACTGGTTAAGCACTCGACTCGAGTAATTGACTGGATTGAAACACCGAGTGTCTCAACTTGAAAAGAAATTTAAATTTTATAATTAAAATGGTGCGAATTTTAAGAGGCCTAAACTGCGCAGATCATTGGGTACTTCTTCCTGAATTTTATTATTAAGTTCTTCTTTGAGTTTTGACCTTGCAAGGGATTTTAACTTATTTTTTTCGGATAATCCTGTGATAACGAGATGGTTTTCTTGTTGTTTCCCGGGATACGATGATCTGTATGGAATGAGATGATTATTTTGAGGGTTGCCATGGTGTTACTTCCTGTTGTTTTCGGCTCTAGGTTGGATCATGCTGGTTACATAAGCGCTTAATTAATTTTTCAATACACTTCCTCGAAAACTGGTTCTTATCGCACTACGATTAGGTTCAACATGCAATGTATTTCACACGCGTGCGATTTTTTCCACTTTCCAACACGTGTGCGGGAATGAAAATTGCCACAGATAACTATACCTATACTGCCTATACTTAGTTCAAATTGGTTCAATGCAATAAGTCGGAGGAGAATGTTTTTTTTTTAATTTTGGCAAAGCAATAATGCGTCTTTACCGCGTAAATATTTTTTAAATATTCAAATTGTGTTTATAAATAGAATATCATAGATAAACATGATTATTTTAAATTAATATTAACTTTTATAAACAAATTAACATTTATATGCGTTCTAATTTCAAAAATATATAAAAAAAAAATATATATATTAGGCTGTTTAGCGGCTTCATACCTTTGCTTCTCCTTCAACCTGGCGAAAGCAAAGCGCGGAAAAAAAGAAAATTAAAATCATAGTTTCCTAATAATTCATGACAAAAATATTTTTCGTTCTTTTAGTTTATTTCTTCAAAAGTGTATTGAAAAACGTCGTTTGATACACGTGGACATTTGTTATTGCAGTTCTCGGCTCAAAAGCACCCTTGCCTACGGCTCGGGAGTTAATTCCGCCTCGAATACAATAACAAACTTTCTCCACTTGTATCAAAATGTACTATTTCCATCAATAAGTTTTTATATCAGAGTGCCTCGTTGATTTAGTGGTCGCAAACGCAACTACTGAGCACGAGCATGGTCCTGGGTACGATTCCCAGGTCGGGCAAAGTGTTATTGGGTTTTTCCATCAGATTTTTTCAGTAGCAGCCAAGGAGTCTGGATTTGTGCCCGGTTGATGGCAATAGGTTCGCCCCCTATTACATTGGACGGGATCGGGATTTAAGGCGTGATGTAATGATATTATTTTATTTTGTTATGTGTCTGACACCTTTATTTTTATGAACAATTAGGTAGATAATACCAAACAACAGACTTCTCTGAGAAGTTTTTTTCTTAAAAACTTGTACAATGCAAGAACAATAATGCCACAAATCCACGATCCACCATACGGGTAACCGCAATTCCTTTTATAATTGCTGTGAATGACACTATAAACTATATCGATTCTCCTTAGACGCCATAATCCTTTAAGAATATAAACCTAGTATTAAAATGACATCGCTTACAAACCAATAGCAATTTTCGCTACATCCCACGACCGTGAGACCACACTTAGACAAAACAGTAACAATTATGTAATCATCTCTAGTCTCTACATGCTTTATAATAACTTATTACAAGTTTAACAGGTTTTATAAAAGTGTTTTATCCTGCCATACAGTTCGTATTTATAAAACTGCGATGTGTAGGCGAGCATTGGTATTTCCTGTCGCCATAATTAATGAAAAAAAAAGAATCAGAAGCTCTTTATTATCCTGCGTTAATTAAGTGGTTTCACATGCTTTAGATAAGCAAAACTTGATCATTAATGCTTCTAAAGTTATCTTAAATCTCGATCTACAATGGCCTGCAAAAATAAGTACTACACTTTTAAAATTTCATTTTTTTCTAAACTATAGAAGTTAGAGATTTAAAATAAAAAAACGTTTTATATCAATTTTTATCGGCTTTATTTGAAACTATAGACAAAATTAAACTATTTTTCAAGTCCTTTTTGTAAAAGATATCTTATGTACTCAAAAAGTTATTGCAATTTTAAAAGTGTGATACTTATTTTTGCAGGCCAGTGTACTTATGCTGTTTTTGTTCAAGTTCAGCCCAAATGATCGCTAGGTAACACAACTGCAAATCAAGGTGTATATTGAAGGACGAGCTGAGCTAGACTTCTACTAAAGAATCTGACTGCAATAGCAGTGAAAATAAGTGCGGAAAAGGAAGAGGCAGGCCATTGACCTGCAGTGGGACAATACGGGACAGTCTAATCTATCAAGGCATTGAAATTGAAAGCTTTGAAGGGCAGTATCAACAAGAACTGACTTCCTTGACTCCTCATCCTAATTTCAATCGCGAAGACGGCTTCAGACTCTCTGCCGCTTGGAATCCAGTGATCACTAAGTGTACTCGATAAGTGAAATCATCTCAGTATGCGGACACTGTTAGTGTAGTGTTCCATCCTAGTGTGAACCGGCCCTAATTAAAATTTATGAAGATCAAGTGAGGGTAGTTGAATAAACACCTTCGCTTTGCCGTGGCGGTACCTCCAATACTTCAGTCTTTCCGCGACCACGGCTGGTGCAATCCGGTCGAAACGTGGGGCTTATATTAAACGTAAAATTCGCGATGAATACCCGTTTCCAAATGTTTTATAATGTACCACAAACATCTTCATTCACTATTAAATAGAAGCTTGTGTAAGGTAACAGGAGATATCCCATCGCCGCGTATCGATACAATGGGGCAAGCTGTCGTCACGGTCCCACGCATGGGAACCGCCCGACCCCGTGAGTTCACGGGAACATGGCGTTAATTATGTCTTATACTCTATTTATAACATGCTCGTAAGAAAGGTGAGTAGCGACAGTTAGTTTATTATGATATTAAAGTTTTGTGCTCATTGGGTTGGCTTTTTGTTAATGCGGTTACCTTTTTTTTTTTTTTTGAGACGAGGCTGCATATCAGTATTTTAAATGTAGGATTTTTTTTACGCAGTTCAACCTATGAGGCTGATTGCTGCTTAACCGCGCTATCCTGTGGGTGCCTTGAGTGTTAGGTCTCCAGCCAGGGGGGAAATACTAATAAACTAAGGGCACCCCCTGTGGGATACCTACGAGCCTCGCCTTAAGGCGTCGCTGAGGAGGGCAGAAAAGGGACTAGCTGGATCTGAGTGAGATCATTATTTAGGGGCGGGAGTGAAAGGCTCTGAGAGAAAAACTGCTTCCTTTATAGAAGGCTGACTTGGATCTTGAGTTGGTCTAGCGTAGTACGCAGTTTCAATAGAAAAGAAGGTCAGCTTTTTGGAGTTTTGTTAGCTACTACGCCAAGAAAAATCTTTCCACAAGAAAATCCAACACATCCTGATAACGACGCGACGTTCGTCAATTGAGATAAACATAATATCATCCTTTTTTCTATACCAAAAGTTCTCGAAGAACTCTCTTAGCTTCTAGACATCGAATAGGTATTCACTTATTCTATAATCGAGAAGTCTGAAATCCAGTCTTACCAAGGGGTATCGTATTACCCTGTTGCTAGGTTGTGGAGGTCAGACAGGCAGTCGCTTCATGTAAAATACTGGTACTCAGCTGAATCCGGTTAGACTGGAAGCCAACCCCAACATAATTAAAGCAAAGGCTAGGCAGATGGTTATCATCGAGAACTTCTATCTAGAACCAAAAGAAAAACTCTAAGAAGGGTGACGACTCGTGGTCCCACTGGGATTGTACCACTATTACTCGTGGTCCCACTATCCCTGAAATCATGGGTTCGTGGTTCCACTGCTTAGTGGGACTACCAGTCATAGTTAAAATCGTAGGTTCGTGGCCCCACTGCATCAAGTTTATACGTAGAGTAAATACTTAAATTAAAGTGAGTTCTTCAGGTACTGGCCACTTGAGATACTGGCCTTTTTAGTCACAATTCACAATATATTATAATACTCCTTTTGTTTTTCTTTAAAAACAAAGAAAAATACTGTTACTGAACTCTCAAATAAACCGTATATAACCCACCCAAAAGTCCTGTCCAACTTTCCTTCAAATTTTTTTAATGTGGGATGTATAGTTTAAGTTACCACACTTTCCACGGTGAATGGCCGCGTAAATCGTGGCCAGAGGTGGGTAGTGAAAGGACAATACGCCACCGGGGAGGTATATGTCTCCGCAACTTGGCTGGGTAGCGTCCCGTGTGTTATTTATCCTAACTGGAGTGAGACGTTCCTTTTTAGAACTTTGCAGAAATTTTTTGGTACTAGGATAGCAGAATTTAGGCAAAAAAAATGATTCTTCTGGTTTCAAATCGATAGTTCGTCATATGAAGTTATTGACACCCAGTAGCTTTATTTTATGTCCCCTAAAATGCAGGTGTAAAGTGTTGGATGATTACGAAAACTCTAACAGTTATAGCCTAGTGGTGTGACCGTCGAACTGTTAAGTCATAGGTCTCAAGTTCGAACCCAAGACACGCACCTCTGATTTTTTGGATGCATGTGCGTATTTTAATCTATTATCACTTGCTTCGGTGAAGGAAAACATCGTGAGGAAACCAGCATGCCAGGTTAGGCAAAAACTACACGAGAAAGAATATTACGAAAACCAACCAGGAGGCGAGATTTAAGAAGTATTAACCCAAGATCTGTCCATGAAGTAGACACAATAGTTAAACAATGGCATATCAATTATCATAATTGCTATGCAATGGCCACCTCTCAAACTCCTCGTAAACGAAAAATGCTGAAGTTAAAGCGGCGGAAAAAAATCCGGAAAATCATTGGTAATGGATTATATTGATCACAGCATGTTAATATGTTAGAAGGTAATTCCGATATTTCTAAATATCCTCACTTCACGAATCCCTATAGGATGACACGCGACTAAAGAGATTTTTGAAAGAAACCCAACAACAGAATTATCCCCGGAAAAGGCGCAGAAAGATTAGTGGGTGAAACAACATAAAAGTTCAGAATGTCTTAATTTATTCATTGAACTCAAACAGCCATGAACTTGCTGTTCTGCCTACCCACATAATTAGACACAATCATAATGGAACATCATTGATTACTTGCCGCTGACTCTAATGTATACCTGGGATGGCATTCATTTCCAGTTAAACATGATACGATGTAATCCGAGTCGTTTTGCACGCTATGCAGAGGTCTGGCTTTAGTAGAAAACTGTTCCGTTAGTTCTTGTATCTGCAGTTTACTAACGACTAGCTATGCAGTATATTATGTATCCTGCCAATGCGAATATTATAAAACCGACTTCAAAAAACACACAAAAAAGTGAAAAATAACTTTAGCTTCAGAAGTAGGTGACAAAAAAACTAAATCAATCAATCACCGACTTCTGAAGCCTAAAGTTATTATTCACTTTTTTGTGTTTTTTGAAGTCGGTTTTATTTTTTGCAATAAAGTTTTTATTTTTCACTTTTTAGTGGTTCACATGTGCTTACCCCTTCATAGCATACCGACGTGATGTTATGTTATGAACTCGTGTAAACAATAGACAGACATGAGTTTTCAGCAATCCCAGTCCATTTACTATCATTTATTGAGGAGTGAGAGAGTGAGTTGCCTATCTCCGAAGTTCTTCATTAGATCTTCACCAAATTGAAATGGGACCACTCCGAGAAAGTACTCTTTCAAAACCTACCCAAATCGCTTCAATAAAAATAAAAAAGGTTCCGACGAATTGAGAATCTCCTCCTTTTTGAAGTCTGTTAAAAATCAGCTGTTCCTTTAGCGTTTTGAGTTTTTCACGCTTGCGTGACACAGCTGATTTTGTCTAAATACCCAAGGACAATGACTACGCGGGGATTTGAGAATCGTGTGCTGATAACATACTACACCTTGTATATCCTAATTAACCATTTCATCATAATCGACCGTCATTCATCATCACCTGGCTAGCCTTCTCCCAACTATGTTGGAGTCGGCTTCCAGTCTAACCAGTCGATGCAGCTGAATACCAGTATTGAACATGGAGCGACTGCCTATTCTGACCTCCACAATCCAGTTTGTACGGGTAAAACGGTACCCCTTTGTAAGACTGGTTGTCAGACTTTCGGGCCACTGACTACCTGTAACAACTGTAATAATAATCGACCGTCTACTCTGTAATAACATTATAACCACAAATGATTACTCTGAAACCGGACCTCAACATAAATAAATATCGCTGGACATTCCACACAGCGCCATCTAGTGCCACACTAAGCAACGAGGCTTGTGTCGTGGACACCAGATAGTTGATATACTACATAGATACTTTTTGTTTGTAAATACATACTTATTATACATATAAACATCCATGACTCGGAAACAAATGTCCATGCTCATCACACAAACATTTGCTCCCACCGGGATTCGAACCCGGGACCCTAAGAACGTAAGGCAGCCTCACTACCGCTGCGCCATTCGGGTCGTCAAAATAATTTGGGAAACAATACACAGATAACGAACATTTTAACAATTTCATCAATTTATTACGAAGTGTTATAAAGAGAAGAGTTTTAAGATATATTTTAAGTTCATAAATGTATGTACAGAATATATCAACCATAAACTTGTGTAAGAGCATGATAAACCAGACGATATAACATTCTTACTTAACTGAAATCCTTATAAACCAACCAAAACAAATTGCTCATAAAAAATCCTTTTACCAAGACGAAACGGGCGACTGGAGATCATTTCCACGTCTTTGTGTGGATGTATTCATGATGACAGGAATCAGCTGAGAACCCTCTTCATCAACTCGTGAGGCTTTGTTGACATAATGAGTCAACGGTTCATTTACCTAGGTACAGTCACGATCATAAATATGTACTCGTATTACATTGAGCAAGTGAAATAACGATTGAAACTTTGGGATAATATGGTATGTTTTATAATCGCACACATAATAAAAACTTATAGGCGTGATGTTTTTAAAATTCGAAGACATGTGTCATCTACCAATCCGCACTGGGCCCGCGTGGTGGATTATATATGTATAACCCATTCCCTCTCATCGAGAGGAGGCCGTGTCCCAGCAGTGGGAACATTATAGCCTTATGATGATGATGAAAATATGATGTTTTTATTATGTGTGACCGAAGGGTTCGGCAGAGGTGTACCTAATAGCACACCCACATTTCGCCAGTTATGTTTAACTCTTAAGCAAGCGTGGTGATCAATGCTCGTGCCTTCTCTGTATGAGAAGAGGCCTTTGCCCAGCAGTGGGACAGTAATAGGCGAGACGACAAAAAAAAACTAATTAGTCCGTCACTTAGATTATCAAATATATTTGACCCGCGTTTTTTCTTTTGTTACGTAAACCAAAATTGACGAAAATACGACGCTTTTAAAATTCTCAATACGTCACGCCATGGTATAATTTTTAGCTAGTTCTGACGTCACGAGCCCCCACTCCCGAGTTTTGATGCGTTTTATCTTTGTCAATATTCATTGATTTACAAAAACAAAAAATACGTGTCCATTATTTTCCAACACTCTAACTGACGGACTAAATAGAATTGCAATTTTTTTATACTGTCGTCATGCCTATAGCCTGGTATTATTATTATTATTATTTTTATGTTTAACTCCTACGTAATAGCGGGAGCGTATTGCCATCAACCGGGCACAAATCCAGACTCCGTGGCTGCTGCTGAGAAATTCCTGATGCAAAAACCCCATTATACTTTGCCCGACCTGGGGATCGAACCCAGGACCTCAAGCTCAACAGTCGCTCTAGCAACCACTAAACCAACGAGGCAGTTTTGTATTTGTATAGCATGGGTTTCAAAATCATATCCTCGTAATACCTACGTTATAAATTCAATAAAAAACTTAGGAGGAAATCGTTTTTGATGTCACAACCAGTCTTACCGAAGGGTATCGTATTGCCCAGTATTGGATTGTGGAGGTCAGACAGGCAGTCGTTGTATGTAAAATACTAGTACTCAGCGGTTAGCCCGGAAATTAGGCAGATGATGAGAACGAACTTTTGAAGCTGGTTAATTGTGCACAAAATATTTGTTTGTGACTGTACTCGGTTGTCTTTAAATTCTTTCGGGACTGTATTTTTTTGAAGCTTTAGCGTAACGTTAGAGAATTTTCTAACGATGCGCTTCAAAGTGTCAATTTAATGTTTTAATGCGATGGTTTTATGTTACTTTATGTCCTTAATGTTTATGCTTCGAGTTTTTACTGAATTCAGTCCATCTTCCTTGGTACTCTTGATGTAAACAGTTCAAATGGCATACAATGTATTACCTACCAATTTGCTTATGCTAGGTACTAATAATTTGTGGTCCAGGGTCCGATTCCCAGGTCAGTTTTATTGGGTTTTTCTGGATTTTTGCCCGGTTGATGGCAATAGGCTCGCCTCCATGGGACTTAAACAGAACTGGCGAAATGTGGGCGTAGGGACATCTCTGCCTAACCCTTCGAAGATTACAGGCGTGATATTATGTAATGTATTACCTACCTATTTGTTTGTGTTAAGTAGGTACTAAAATTTCACAACTATAAATTTTGGAGTCAAGTAAGTGTATTATTATTTATTTATTTATTATTCTAAAATGGTAAGTAGACTTATAAACTAAGCCCCACAAAACCGTTGCAATGGTTTGACTGTGGGGTCGGTGAGTCTCTAAACACTCATACTTAAACATAAAACTAAATGTGACTAATAAGATAAAATTAAAGTTCATTGCAACTACATAGCCTTGTTAGTATCAAGTATTAGTAACAATGGTGCTTAGGTACTAGGATAAAAAATCGGAGGTAACAGGTAATAGTAACCCTATAAAAACACTGCACCAAGCCCAGACGTATTACCCAACAAAAAACTTTTTCATTCGCCAAATTCAGTCAATAGCTTTACCAAAAATCAAATTAAAACTGATCAACTAGCCGTAAATAAAATGCTCAGCTCGTGTAGAGCATTCGTTTAACAGACCATTAATTAAAACCTAGTTCGGCTCAACTTTGGCTGGCGAAAAACTCGCGCTTCAACACACATAGTGATTCGTCTGTTGTTATACGGTTCAGTATGGATGTGCCAGTAAAGCCGGCCTGTCTGGTTCTTTATTAATGGAATATGTAGGTCCTACTGCAGCCGTTACGCATACATAATCCTATATTATAAAGTAGCTGTACCCCGAAACCTTCGTCTGCGTGAAATTATTGTAAAAATATTAAGTACTTACACTAATAGACAATAACCTAGGTTAGTTCAAAGGATACTTTTATCACGGGGGCAAAGCCGCGGAAGAAGCTCGATGTTGTTTAATTTGTTAAAAATCGCCTTATTAATAACCTACCTATCATTACTCAGTTCCCATATATCTGTTCAGACCAATTGTATTTGATGTATAGTCGTGGTCTTTTTCGCCTGATCAGTTAATTTTTTTTCGCTTAAATCATGCGGAGGCGCCGAGCCACGCCCCCTTAAAGTTTAGGCCTATTAGAGAAGCGCCAACTTTGGCGCGCAAAATAACAATAACTCTCGTTTGGCGTTTGTCGTCAGTGCGCTCGGCCGATCCGTATCTTTTCATACATTATTTCTATACAAAGTCAACGGGGCGGGGCTAGAGTGCGTTTCTATGTTGTAAGTGCAGGCAAAAATTAGCTTAGTGGTGATCAGGCGGGAGTGTCCTCGATAGTACTATGGTTCTGGTTAAGATGATTCTCCAACATGACGAAAGCTCTTACGTGTCAGATGTACGAAAGTACACATTATCACATCTCGATTCTAAGAATCGTCACAAACATGACGCTCTATCACTTTTCATTTATTTAAACCGAGTACACATCACATCACAACCAATTTCGTCACCTGTCAACACTGCTTTAACAAAACATGAACACGCGACAAGGAACTTCGTCGACCGCTCTTATATTTCCGAAAAGAGAAAAAAACAACAGTTTCGAAGACAACGTTGAAGCTACGTCTCAGCCCAACGTCTAATTAGAGCTGGGAACACACGCGATAAGTTCTAAAGAGTCTCGGGAAGTCTCGCCAAGTCTCGGCAACCTCACACTTCCTTGTCGAGATTTTTCCTTTCCCGAGTATAATCCGGATTAAAGCGGATTTGCTCTCCTATTAAAACTCTCTTGCCTTTCGACCTTTAAGGCTTTTCGCCAAAAGTGTTTGGGGTAATTAGTTGAGGCTTATAGGAGTGTTAGAACGGATTCATTTCGTGTGGATTTTAAGATTAAGAGAGCAGGTTATTAGCTTTTTCTCACGAGTGTTGTAAAATCAACTGGGTGTAAAGATTTTTAGTATGTTTTAAAGATAGCTCGCTGTACACGCATTTATCAAGAACTTATGTTTACTAGTCATTTTGTTTTAAGTGTAATTACCGCAAACCGGTAAGATAATTTGTTTGACTCGATTATTTTTGAAAATATACATGTTATTGCTTGCCGGATTATTAAGCAGACGACTTGTCTAGATATATGAAAGAAAACGGAACTGTGTGTCGACTGCAAGTCGCCGTTCCTGCAGGATTGGCCGCAGAATACGAAACTTAGAGAGGACCGGAGTAGCGAAGACCTTTTAGGAGTTTTTGGACTTAAAAGGCAATTACCACTAAAAGAAAAAAAGCAGCAGAATAATTTGGATAATCAAGGATCCTGCCAGCCAGTTCCAACGTCGAAATAACAAAAGTCTATCTCAAAAGACTGCTCTACCTTATTAGAAAACATTTTTATAGCATCCGCCATGCATCGATCTTCACATGTGAATCATAATTCACGGCATGTTATATCGATACGGCTCGAACATAAGTAACGAACAGATTCCCGAGGCAAGGACAATGGGCGGTTAGCATGCGAGACACGTTGCTCGGGTATGCGAGCATGCGATATACACTCGGCGACTCCACATACCATAGGTACCCCGCTGATCTATTCGCTACTTTATAAGTAGTTCGGGTAATATTGAGGGAAGACTTTTCCGAAATGGAAAGTCGGACTTATTTTTGAAAATATTCATCTTTTTTAAAGCATTCTGTAAGCGGTTTACATTCGATGTATTGTTTTATTGCCTGATATTAATTTAAGAAGACTGGAAGCAGACCCCAAGGAAAGGCTAGGCAGACGATGATGATTCATTTAAGAAACTCATAGTAAAATTGCAAGTTTAATATGTTTCATGATATTTTTTTGTGTCACAAATTCCATAGGGCCTAGAACACTGGCAATCTCTTTCGAAGTTATTTTCAACAGGATTAATAGTGCATCACCGCAGTTACTTTTTGTAGAGCAACGTTTCCAAGTGTTATTTATTGTTAGTATATGTTAAGTAATGTTGCTTATGAAAACAGTCAACACGAGGTGGTAACAGTTGATAACATTTAATAACATTGTTAGAATGTTACCTCAACATGCGGTGTCAAGCTACCGAAAAGCCTATGTTATGGTGCATCCACCATAACATAGGCTTTTCGGTAGCTTGTGTCAATTCATTAAGTACCTTTTTATCATCATACGGTTGATACGTCACTCTTTGTCTAAGCTCCAGATCTCGACACATTCTCGGAATACAGAGATATCCTTTAATAATAAGTTACTAGCTCTCCGTCTACATCCGCAAGTAAGAAGCCGCAGTCTTGGGAAGTGACGGAGCATACGCCTAAACGATTTAATCGGAAACACATTAAGCAAAGGCGCCGACTGTCTGAAACGATAAAGCATTGCACTCCGGCCGATGTTGCTTCGTCACTGATTTAGAATTGCTTCGATTTATTCACTTGGAAGCTTGACGATTATTTTACTAAGTTCTTTATTTTAGGTATGATTGGGAGCACCGATATTGAAAATAATTATTGTTTAGAATGAATTATTGAAAATAATGGTGGTTATTAGATGTTATCCACAAAAAGGAGTTGGTTGGGTTATAATTATCGAAGTTTCTCATTCTACATAGAGTCACAGAAATTAATTATCTGTCAAATTAGCAGACACACGTCAATTTGCCGAGTTTCAGCCACTTCGTACAACTTCGACATTTATTATTTAAATATACGGACAATTTAAGTTGGTAGTTTAGATAAGCAGTTATATTCCCTGACTTTACACATAGGTAGGTAACATAATTGATACTTCGGTATATGATGCAGGATTTTCAGAATACATTAACTAATAGATCGAACTATTACCGACCATAATTGAAAAGCCGAATATTTTCTATCAAACATAATAGCTGTCTTTATCGTTATTTAGCAGCAAGCTCCCTAAATTATTATAATTTCGGGGAACAATCATGGCGGTTCCGTAGTCTAAAAGCTTAAGCGATTTCCATATCGCTTACGGACAATAATAATCAATCAAGCGGCGTCTCTACGGTTGGGCGGTAGTTGTGAATCGCTGCAATTAGTCGCCATATTGCCCCCCGCGCCCCGCCCTCGCCGACGGACCCGCACGCTATGTCGTGTGACTTATGCGTTTGTTTAAACCAGACGAAGTTTGATCTAGATTAGTATTAAAAATTTATGTGGATGAAGGACTTAGGAAAATGTAACTTTTTTTAATGATTAGAGACCACGAATTTTGTGTTTCTTGGTAATGTAGATGACGTGATGTCTGAAACTTGAAGTTTTGGAGAAAATTACGTGGTTGTAACTTTTTTATTGTAAAAGTAATATATTCTTAGTCATGCGTAAATACGAATAGTCTAGAGATAGACGATTACAGCCTAGAGTTTCCCTCACAAGCAAATTCAAATTACAACCGAAGACAATACAGAAGTAAAGAACAAAACATGAAACAGCCATACACGTGCCTAACGCACGCACGAACAGATAAAAACCGGCCAAGTGCGTGTCGGGCCAAGCGCACTGTAGGGTTCCGTAGTAGCCCGTTATTTTTTAGATTTTGTTTTTCAATGCCAGTCTTCACCCGTTATAAACAAGCAACTACTTCATCTTAGTCACTTTATAGGATTTATTCTAAGGATTTTGTATTTGGTACAAAATTATCCAACACCCTAGTTCAACGACTATTACTGCTAAACGAATAAAGTTATCTTAACCGCTATAGTTTTCCTTTAAAGTTCATGAAATGCACTATGATCATGAATTTTTTCAGATTTTTCAAGCCAGCAGTTTAGCTTTTAGAGGGGGGGGGGGAGCACTACTGGAACAAAAATTGGCACTTTATAGTTTAATATTTCGTAAATAGAGCATTAAATCGAAAAGTAGTGTTAGCAACTCTTAAGTAATTTTAAAAGATCTATTCTACGATACCCCACACGATGGGGTAGACGACGAAAAAAATATTTCCCAAAATTTTATTTTATTTCTTTGTTGGCGTTATTGATTCACACACCTCTATAAAATCTTAGCAAAACTTCGGACAGACAGACAGGACAGGACAGGACTACGGAACCCTAAAAAAGACACATGCCAACAAAATCGTTACATCGAATCTTATTACATTTTTTACATCACTAATAAAATCTACATACTCATTATGAATTCAAATTTTAGATCATCTATTGTCTGAACGTCACGATAGGAATTCTAATTTGGAATCGGGGGTGGGATCACCCCTGGATTGACCCTGCTGCCCGATAATTGTAAATGACTCACCGGGCAGTGACTAAGGCTAACGAATAAAGTAATATACATGGTAATATGTTTTAATATGTATGTTTTATCTCTATGGTGGGAAGTATTAGATTTGTATCTATGTTGATATGCTGTATCTCGGGTGTAGAAAAGAGTAATTTTGGAAGGAAATTTCTTATAATTTAACAGATGACAGGTTAATTATTTATTTTATTTAAATAACTGCCAAATACGTCACTGTTTTTAAGATTACTAAAAAAAATTGTTATAAGGACATGCATGAGTTCCAGGTGGCCTACCATGACGTCTTAAAGCAGGATCGTTTTAATCGCGTTCCAGTGTGGGTAAGAAACGGAGCTATAGAGGACGTCTAGCGCCATCTCTTTCCCTCACTCGCACGCTATTAAAACGATCCTGCTTTAAGACGTCATGGTAGGCCCGCTGGGTTCGATTCCCGGGTCGGGTAAAGTGTTATTGGGTTATTTCCATCAGGAATTTCTACGTAGCAGCCACGGAGTCTGGATTTGTGCCCGGTTGATGGCAATAGGCTCGCCCTCTATTCCACTCTATTCCATGGCACTTAAACATAACTGGCGAAATGTGAGTGTGCTATTAGGTACACCTCTGCTTTACCTTTCGGGGATTACAGGCGTGATGTTGTGTTATGTAATAGTTATGGATTGAATTAACTTTCAGAATGCAAATAGTTTACATTATTGCTGTTAGAATCTTTTGATTCAAATTCATTATTTATTGGCATGAAACGTACCCCTTTATATAATCATTATTGTATGCTGGTATCGTAAACATGCTAAACTAACGATTAATTGCTTTCTGAATACAAATGATTCAGCATCGTACTCACATTAATTTTAGATTCGGGGTAACATTTGATTGCGAAGCAATTGGCGCCCAGCGTGGGACTCCAATTTGATACATTGATCCTTTACTGTGATTTATTTTATTTGTATGTGAAATACGTTAAGGACTTACATTTGGTGTTGATTCTTGAATTATTTGGTTGGAGACCTGAAACAAAGCAACAAAAATTCAATGAGAAAAATAGAACACGAAAAAACATAATTTAATATTAAAGCTAAAAAAACTCGCTCAAAAACCATTGAGTAAAATTCAAATATAGTCCCATCAAATCAAGAAAGCAATAGATAATCTCAACTTCCAAATATGAATCTACAGATTTGTTTTGAAAAAACCGTTGACAAACTCATTTAAATTCTGAAGCAGTACTAGCCCCTTCCCGTTCAATAATCGAATTTACAAGTTTTACAGAGAGCCTGACAAACTGTCTGATGGTGCCAGAAAGTTGTTCTACATCACCATGTAATGAGCATAACATACATCTTATGAGTCGTAGTTGCGACTTACGACTGCAAGCAAGGAATTGAGTTCGCAACTTCAGTTTAAACAACAAGTTATTTTAACGTTAGCACGACTCCCCGACTAAATTGCATTTGGAAGTACGAGATTTCGTTTTAAGGATCAAAAACAATATGCTGGCAGTACAATTGCAAGCTGCAAAGGTTTTACTTTTTCTTCTTCTTATCGTGTCGATGGCAATCTAAATTGTGTCAGCCCAGAATTGAGCTACTAGTTTGGCGCTTTCGGTAGCGTCCATCAGTTCCTGAAGTGAACAAACAACGGGACACGCAGGACACGATCTAAATTACCCCTTCGTTTGTGGAACAGCACCACATTCACACTCCAGGGCAGAGTAATTAATGAATCTCCACCTGAGCAGAATTTCCTTACTGCGACCAACCTGGGTCCGGAGTCTATTTATAAGGTGCTACTATTGCGTCATAATTTGCAAAGGCAGGTAAAGTCAGGCAAGACATCCTAATGATTTTTGTCAAACACATTTCCGCCAACATGATCACGGGTTCACTTCAGTTAAATTAAGACTCATTTGCCCACCGACTTTCACCCTATAATCGCATTTAGACAGGTTCATACCAACTCAGTCGGCAGAGCCGTCAAACTAGATGTTCCGGATGTCTTTTGTCAAATCGTCAGACGTAGGGGGTCCATTTGAGCGAATGCACTCGCGGGACTGCTAATGAGATTAGCGCTATGCTCTGCTGGGGTGCAGTGGGGCAAATTAACGCCCCGGGGCACTTTTGTACCCCGTTTGTGTGGACTATTTTTTTTCTTGGCCTTTGAAAAGTTGGTAGGCGTTGAGATTTATGTTTTTGGTGTTTTAATTACCGTGAACCTTGTGACTTTTAGAATACTTCTCATTTTTATTAAGATGTCTAGTTTTAAAGCCATGTCTTATGTTTAAACTCATGCGCTACTAAGTAAATCAGTGCTCGGAGTTTTTCGGCCAAAGTTGGATATGCTAGCCACTTGAGAGCACATGAAAGAGCAGCACACCAAAGCTCTCGACAACCACACTAGAAAGCCATCAAATGCAGAATGCAGTCGCTGTGGCCGAAATCGGCTAGATGGCATCATCATCTTCGTCATCATTTTATTAAAGTACGAATAATGCGTATATCCAAGTAAGTTCGAAAAATCCTATTAGATTACTCGGTTCTAAAGAAACACCGAGCTAAACCTCTGCATTCGAAAAGGTTTTATCCCAAATACTTCCTCACTCCATTGGTAGAGCATGTTTGCCGCCATGACAAGATCCTACATCATTCAGTGAGTCATGGCTATCCCCCGGATGCTCAGTCGTAAAACGTACAAAAACTCTTCGGGAACTCCACTGAAAACATCCAGTTTAACTTGTAAAGAGTTTCCGGAGTACGACAGAATTATGAGGCAAGTTTACGCTTAACTGCAGAAAGTATTCTGGGGAGAAAACAAAAATATATTACCTTAAGTAAATTGGAAGACCAACTTTGATGGCGGACATCTTAAAATTCGCAAGACATTGAACGAAAGTTTTGATAAAGGCATCTCTGATTTATAATCTCCTATTTGTCTATTAACCACAACTGCAAGTTGTTTACCATCTAAAGGGTGTAAAAAGACTCATAACGAAG
The DNA here is from genome assembly GCA_963853795.1 of Xestia rhomboidea. Lineage (NCBI taxonomy): Eukaryota > Metazoa > Arthropoda > Insecta > Lepidoptera > Noctuidae > Xestia > Xestia rhomboidea. The sequence continues at coordinate 15,885,206 of OY970761.1, read as the reverse complement.
CCGAAAGGTATTTGTTCTCCCCATCATTGCAATATTTTTTTTGTTCTAGACCATACCTGGGAACCTTCTAGTTACGGATATATTGGGGGACAAAGTTCCAACTTTTTCACAGGTTTTTTTCAAAATACATGGTTTTTTATGTACGAACTTTACTTCAAACAACTCCACGCCCCACACTATTCAATCCATCCACCAGCACGTTACATTGAGTTTTACCGTAAAACGTGATTTTTCACCCCAAAGTTTTGCTTAGTTTGATGTACAGAATGCTTGGTTAACGGCTTCGTGAAGAATCTGTTTACACCCCGTATACTGTGCTCTTAAGGAAAAAAAAACATTTTTCAAAATATTTGTCTCTCTGTCTGTTTGTTGCGGCTAATCTCCGAAACGGCTAGACCTATTTTGACGGGACTTTTACTAGCAGATAGCTGACTACTATAATTATTGAAAAACGATTTGGGTTCCGTGCAAAAAAATTAAAACCCTTGAAATTATTAACAAAATTCGATTAGAACAGGGAAGTAAATATTTTATAAATAATTCCACGTGGAGGAAGGTCACGGGCAAGAGCTGCTCTTCTACTAAGGAAAAAAAAAACAATAAACACAAATAGCAACGCTTAACACAGAAACACTGCGAGCTAAATACTTTGATTTAAGTTTACTTTAACGGAAAAGCAATAAGTAAATGACTTTACAATGAGAGTGCAGGTTCTACACAAGTGTTGTATTTCACACTATTTTATATCCACCATTTGATAGCAGTTTGTAAGTGTTTATGTCGCTAAAGATAAGCTTGAAGCGCTTTCGCGGGAATATTTTAATATGGCGCTAAGTTATTTTAAGTGGGATATGAATGTACTGTTGTTAGGGTTGTCTCTTAGACTAACATAAATAAACTATACTCTCCACGTGCTTTCTGTCACTGTCTAATTACAAGTGCAAGATAGAGAGAGGAATATATCTAAGCCAAATCACTACTTTTGAATTGAATTGAATAAACTGTTTGTCTCTGCATCACCCAAAGGTTGTCTGGTAGAAAATGCCTATGGTATTAAGTCCGCCTCTGTACTTGGTGCTTGAACTTGCTATATTCAAGCATGTGCTTGAACTCTGCCTAAATGGAGAATTAATTTTGTTGCTAAACTTCCATTATTTCATTTCTATGAAAGGTTGTTGTTCACGAGAAGAGCTCCTTATATATCGAGTATTCTTCCTTGTATAAAGAGAACCCATTGTCTATAAGTATCGATTAATATATCCAAGGTTTCAGATTCCATTTACGCGTGTATCCTCTTGTTATTTCTATAAAATCTTTATTCAATAGAATGTACAAAATATCAAAAGATCTTTATACCAGGCAAAAAGTTAACAACACAACACATGACATGAATACAAGAATAATTTATTGAATAAAAAAGCGGCTGTAAAGCGCTTTGCATCACAAAAAGCGCTTGTAACCAGTGTGTAGTTAGGGTGGCATGCACTTAGGGGTAACATCCCCTACAAAAGACGGTTGGCAACGCATTTGTATCGATTTACGCAAACCGGCCGTCACTATACGGTAACAAACTGTTGAACGCTAAGCAAAACTTTGATCATTATGAATAAGAAAACAAAGGAACGAAGTTAGGACTAACAATGCGGTAACTTTATTAATTTTTCTGATCAATATTAATATGAAGGAGATAATATTATCAGGATATTAATATCAGGGATGGTTTTGTACGAAACAAAACATAGGTACTAGAAAAACTAGGCCTTTATCTGATGTATACTAGCGACTCTCGACTATTAAACGGCCAACTTGACAAAACAACGTCATTTCGTGTAAGTTTAATACACTAAACTTCTTGAAATAAATGATCTAACTGTAAGTGGAAACTGTATCAAAATCCGTTGCGTTGTTGCGAATAACAACGCGCATCGTTTCAATAACAATTAAAGTTACTTTTCGTTATTATGTTAATGTTCACACATTCAGTTAATAACGAAAAGTAACTTCAATTTTATAATTTGTATAGAAGAAACCTTAACAAAAACGTCACTGAAAACGTTAAATAAAGAATAGTAAAGATTGCCTTGAACTTCTAAAATTAAACATTTGAAGCTGACGCAATCAAGCAGATTATTCAATGAATTGAATATTTTAACGAGGACGTTGACACCACGAGAGGATAACAATTTCAATGATTGCGTTTTAGAGTGCTACATCCTTTTCTGGACGTACATAAGACGTGACTTATTTATATCTTGTTACTATTTCTACGTTATGGATAGTTATCCGGAAATAAACACAGATTGAATCTACAGTCACTAGTTAATTTAAAAGACTTGCTTATGCCCGCGGCTTCGCCCGCGTGGAACTCGGTACTTGTCCCACGGGATCTTACTATCGGTGTAAAGAGTATCCTATTGTAAATCCAGGTTACAAACTATCTGTGTACCAAATTTCATCCAAATCCGTTTAGTAGTTTAGTTTAGTTAGACACCGTAACAAACATCCATCCATCCATCCTCACAAACTTTCCCATTTATAAATAGTAGTAAGATTTTAACACAAACACTAGTTCACAAGGTGAAAATTTTAACAAGAAAGCAACTGACAAGCATTCAAATAATGCAAAAAATAACGACAAAAATAAAACAACACCAGCAACTGACCTTGAATCTTATCAAGGTCAACTGGTACATAATATACTTTACAGGAAAGCAAGAACAGTAGATTCCAGGAACGCATATAATACTGATGATAATGATGATCAGAGACAACAATTGCTGAAACAAAAGACTCGCTAGACCAACATGCAGCGGTACAACAATGTCACAGATTTCAATAGGACCATTGATACGATTATTCAATTGCCAAGGTCGTGATGAAGCTAATGATGGACCGTGGGCGTCCACGGTCACCCCTATATAAACCTGTTTGACTAAATTACTGTAACTAGTGCAGAAATGGCTTTACTCTCGGTTACTGTGTTGTTGGTTGGAGCTCTGATGGGATGGAGCGTCGCGGCGCCCAGCGACCGTGAGTGTTTCAATACATACAATGTTAACGAAAATAGGACAAAAGGATCAAATACTTTTGCTGTCAAGAGAACAGCGGAACGGTGAAATGGGAAAAGGGATGAAAAAATAAAGATTCGGTTGAATAGTAAAGTTAAAATAGAAGTAGACATGACGATGCAAATCAATTTGTTTTCGACTATAGCGAGGACGATGTTAACAATAAAAGTGATGATATAACATTTTACGATACAGCGACGACCATATTAGACATCTAACTATGAATTAATCAAACTAAAACTAAGTACTACAATAATATACGAACTATTGGTATCACAAAATGCGTAGAATATTATTATTCAGCACGCTTCAACAAACTTTCTGTGAAGGTTCGTCTCTTTTGAGGTATGCCTCGGTTGTGATTGGATGGAGCCTCCCGACATAGGGCTGACGTGACCATTTCCACATAAATTTCAACTGGAGAAGTTCTGTCTACTACAATATTAACCACTGACCTTTGCGAAGTTACTGAATCCATTTTAGAAACCTAAACTCGGATAGCGTTTAAACTTTGTTAATTATTAACAGATGAAACCGGAATCGTTTGTAGGCCTTGAAATTCTAGCGTGAATGACTGAATAGTGATAAATTTAGTATAAAAAGCACAAGTAAATAAACAGGAATAGAATCTACATCTAAATTTTACCCTCGAAAGGAAAGGAACCGTGCAAGGACTCACCAAGGAGTAAGGGATCGATGCTAAAAACGCGGATAGTCTATAAATAAACTACGGGAAAATTTTACGCGAAACTGTATCGCTTACCAGAGGACTTACCTGGAGTTTCTTTGAAGAAAACTAAAGAGTTTTGTAATTTATTTGTGCTGACAAATTGATATTGAGTAGTGTGAGCGTTAGTAACAATTACGGGAGGGTTTGAGTGGGTACTCAAATATCTATCCAGACGTTTGAGAATTTTAAGCTAGAAAGTTTCTTAGAAATGTGAGTACTTAATTTAAAATAAATCTGTGTGAATGATCATAAGAGCAATCTTGAAAACTATTTAGCAGATGAAGATAATTTTATGAAAGAATACGAAGATAAAGATGAAAGGATAAAAAAAAAAATTCGCGACGATGAGCAAGAAATGAAAAACAACAAAATCACACCAATTTATTTCCAAACAATCACGGAGGTAAAAACCGTGATTTTATCTTCACACGCGAATGTAAGTACTCTTCAATTTATAAATAGTAATCTGAATTGCTTAACGGTCTTCGTAGACGATGGTAGCAATTGGTAATGACGAGGTAATGACTTTAGAATTGCTCAGTTAAATCCAATATGTGGTGGCTATATCCCAGGTCTAGCTACACACTTCACTAGAAAATGATGATTAAATGATCAATGATATTATATTACGCAATGTCAGTAATTGAAACTGATTTTGGTGGACATTGTCACAATATTGGTGAATCAAAGCCAATAGTAGACCGCAAAGTGGTCGAAATTAAAGGTACCTTCCATTTAGTAGCAAAATTCAAAGGCATAAAAGAGTCAATAATTGAAAGGTGACCGTGGCAAATTATGTGAACTCGCGTGCCGGAAAATTGTATTGGACGTAATATGGTAGTACTAATAATATCCGCTTTAAATTTGAGATCTAAATAGTTGATATCAAAATAATATGATTGAGCGCCGTCGCTACGCAACGCGATGCAAATAAGCGGTACTGAATTTACAGCATATGTTTATAAGGATATATTCAACGAACTATAAACCGAAGGGTGTAAAGAAAAAGTTGATGAAAACTTTAGCGAAAGAGGGAGATAACCTCAACCATTCACTTCTTTATTTGCAAACACCATGAGTCTTTGATGGAGAAATATTTTGCTCGCCCTCCGATTCCTCAATGCACAAGTTCGTTATTGCGAAAAGGGTTGTTCTCGCCCCGGGGCCGAACCCCATAAAAAGTCTGGAGGTCTAACGGCAAATAAATTGTTCGACGGTGGACCCACAGCTTTACGAGCACAAGACTCGTTGTAATGCGAAACTTTGGCCGCGCCAAAAGGTGTAGTATGGTTGCGCTTTGAAATTCATTTGCGTTTAACAAAAACTTAGATTGAACTATCAATGCGAAGAATTTGGTCTAGTATATTAAAGGGTGCTAAGGGCTTCTACCCCTATGAATAAAAGCAATGTAAATGTGGATAAAGAAAAAAGGGAAAGAGTACATTTAATTTAAAGTTTTAAGAAATAATTAAAATTAAGTGTCTCTTCTTGAATTTTCTTTCCTACTGTGGAAAGTAACTTTAATTTTAAATTTATATTTCTAATTAAACTCAAACAGACTAAAATATAAATTAACAAAACTCTGATTACTTTTAATGAAACTTATCTATAATCTTAACCTAAACGACTAGAAACTTTAAAAACCGGCCAAGGCGTGTCGGGCCACGCGCAGTGTAGGGTTCCGTAGTAGCCCGTTGTATTTTAGATTTTGTTTTTCAATGAAAGTCTTCACCCGTTGTAAACAAGCAACTACTTCATCTTAGTCACTTTATAGTATTTATTCTTAGGATTTTGTATTCGGTACAAAATTTTCCAACACCCTAGTTCAACGACTATTACTGCTAAACTAATAAAGTTATCTTAACCGCTATAGTTTTCCTTTAAAGTTCATGAAATGCACTATCATCATCATTTTTTCCAGATTTTTCAAGCCACCAGTTTAGCTTTTAGAGGGGGGCACTACTGGAACAAAAATTTGCACTTTGAAGTTTAATATTTCTTAAATGGAGCATTAAATCGAAAAGTAGTATTGGCAACCCCTAAGTTATTTTAAAAGACCTATCAACGAATTCCCACACGATGGGGAAGACGACGAATTTTATTTTACCACTTTGTCGGCGTTAGTGATATACAAACCTCTACAAAATTACAGCTTCTAGTACTAACAGTCTCTTAGCAAAACCTCGGACGGACAGACAGACAGACAGACAGACAGACGGACATAGCGAAACTATAAGGGTTCTTTGTCAGGACTACGGAACCCTAAAAAGAACTAATCTAAAAGATCAAGATCTAAAACAGAACTTTTTAATCAAACAGTCACAGAGGCGTACTTATTTACAGTGTAATTAATGAAAATATTTCGTCCAAAAAAAGTAGTCCAGAAGCAGTAGCTAGTTCAATCCATCGCGAGGTTGCTCCAGAACCAGTTTGCCCAGCACGAAGATGGGCTTATAATTGATTCAACTAATACAATTCATTTTTTACCTTAGCTCCTTTATTTTATGTTTCTTTTTCATAAAGCATGACGTGCGTCCGGCCGTACATTCTTTTGTAATTATTGAGTACAAAATAAAAGATAATTTAGAGGCACATGTAATAACATATTGACTTTGATGTGATGCAGGTGGACTCCAGGACTATTGAATAGGTACTTAGTAGATGTAATAACGATAATTTAGATACGTTTTAGTGATAGTAGATAAGCTTTATGAACTCATTATTGAGATAGGTCGCGTTAAGTGACTTTAGAAAAAAAAACTGTTAAACATCTTAATTTTTGTCCGTCAAAGGTTTCTTATAAAATCAAACCTAATGTTAAAATTATACGAAAGTTATGAGTTCTGAGACGAAATAATTTTTGTAGCGTCTTGTTTATGGGAACTTGACATGTTATCCTTGGGCGAGTATAATGGTAGGTATTGTGCTAGTCTGACTCAAAAATATCCTGCGGGGCAATCTCCTGTAATTATTTTATTACTTTCATAGTGATTGGTGAGTGAGTGCTGCGAAGTGAGTGTTGCGAAATGAGTGAGTGCTGCGAAGTCAGTGTTGCGAAATGAGTGAGTGCTGCGAAGTCAGTGTTGGGAAATGAGTGAATGTTGCGAAGTGAGTTGAGACACACACACACACACTCGTGTGTGTGTGTGTTTTAATAAAGTTTAACTTATTTATTTTTTTATTTAAAGTGTGGAAATGACTTGACCCCCTACCATGAAAAGATAAAAATAGTAATACGTCAACTTCTATAAGAAAACGAGACTTTTATTCGAATGAATAGCATTTTTTTTGTAAATTCAGGTTCTTTGCATTTACTTAACTACCAACTCGAAGAAAACTTCTTAACAAGTTCATATTTACTGATTAAATCCTATAAAGTATTATTTTACGTGATCAGTATAAAAATAATATTCTCATTTTGTTTCTCGCACCTGCGTCCATTATTTCTTACAAAAAATGGTTCCTATTAATCTGCCAAGGTACCAGGTAAATATTTTTTGTTAGTATTCGTACCCAAATCAAAGTTAATTACAAACCAGAACTGATTGCTAGTGATAGTAGATCGTTTAGATTGTTAAATGAGCTATGGATATTGGGTACCTTTAAAGAACAGTTTTTTGTAAAAAAAAAAAACTATTTTACCTTAAGTTATAATGCTGGTTTAGAAAGCAGCTGCCTGAGATTAATTTTGACACCATTTAGGGGTACACAGGTAGCGATTGTGTTCATGCTATAGAGTGTAAAGTTCTTCATCCTTATGTATAGAAAAACGGGGATCCCCCGACCAGACGGGTGTCATGTCTGGTGGGTCTCTGCCTGACAGTTGTTGTTGGGTTTTTCTAAAAAGTCTTAAGGCGCCTCCCCGAGCAAATGACCTCGAGCGAGCAGCTTTTTGGAGCCTACTCCTCTTTATTCAAAAGAAAAACGAACTACATATTCTTGACTCCAAAATTGTCGTTTTCTTTTTTTTAAGTAGCCTATTGTTTACTAAATCCCTTCACAACGAAACCACAGAAATGAGAAATAATGATTTATAACATGCTACTCCTCGTATATTTTGATTAGCTACTTATACAAATGGATAGGCAATTTAATAATGAACATAATGGTCGTTTTTTTCCAAAAGACGAATATTTGATTTTATAAAGAATAAAAACCACTCATTTCCCACTATTCGGCCCGCAGTGACTGACGTAACAATCACTTTGTAGCGGAATAGAACTTTATTCTAACAGTATTTCAAACGAAGTTTGAACCACCACAAATAGAGTTGCTAATTTTTGTCGGGGACGCGCCTTAAGTCACGGGTAACAGCGCGATTTAGAATTTTGATGCTAGTTTTTTCATTTGTGGCATAGATGGCGCTGTAGTAGTTTTTGCACTATGTTGCCATAGTAGTTTTTGTAGTGCCGCTACAATGCTTTATTATTTTAGTTTCTCCATCAAGATCAACCAAAATACCGAATGAGTCTACATCCTACAACCACATTTCAGACGCCAATGGGTCTCACAAAAGACATTCAGAACATAATTACTGATCTACAGATGACAAGAGTGAAAGTGTTACTGGAAAATCTGGTAATGGTTGAACATTAACACGTTTCAAATCTTATTTCGTTATACCACTTTATTTATTAAATAAGTAGGAAACCATATTTTATCATTCAAGTTTAAGGCCCGTTTCCACCACACCACAAATCACTGAATGCGTTTAAAGTTTAACGTATCACATAGTGCAACAACGTGTTATATCAATTCTGTTTCTGTCAATCGTTTGAAGGCATTAGATGATATAAACATTACTTTATGAAAACATACGTTACATGTTGTTTCGGCACGGTTGGCGCAGTAACGGAGCGATTGACTGCTGCGCTGCGTTTCCCTGTTCGATTCGCGCACGGAAAAAATATCATTTGTATGGTATGATAGTTGTAAACGCACCCACGATACAGGAGAAATTCCTAGTTTGGGGAAACGATATTTACAAAACAGGTTTAACGTTTAAGGCATTAATTAAGTGTTTGTGGTGCACAGTAAAACAAGTCAGTGCGCAAGCTATCCAGAATCCATAAGCAAATTAGCCCAGCACTAAACTAATTAGAATTCGAGACACCTTTTAGGCACGCGACCGCATCAAAGACTTTGTGAGGTCGACGTTTGAACCCACAAATGAACTAAACATTTCAGTGCTGAAGACTAATTCGTACATAATTTGTAGGTCTATTAATAAGCTAAGCTAAGGCACATACGAGTTCCAGAAAAGTTGAAAGCTAGCAATACTTAGATAATTTTTTGTTTTCCACACACGTATTCTGGGAAGTTAAGCGAGTCGAACCATTATGAATACATAATCAAAATGTTATGAGAGCAGCGGTGGCCCAGTGGTGGCGGTCTCGACTTACGAACAGTAAGTCGTGGGTTCGAGCCCAAACAAGCGCATTACTTTGTGTAATTTATTTCATCACCTCTGCTCTCAAAACGGTGAAGGAAAACATCGTGAGGAAACCGGCATGTTCTAGAACCAAATAATTCGAAGACATGTGACACCTACCAATCCGCACAGGGCCCGCATGGTGGATTATAGCCCATTCCCTCTCATAGAGGGGAGGCCCGTGTTCCAGCAGTGGGAACATTAATAGGCTGATAATGATGATGATAATGAATCAAAATGTTTTTTTTAATGAACGAGCGAATCGTAATTTTTTCTCGGCATAATTTATTTCTAACAATATTCCAGGATTGTGGATGCGTTTTCATTTTACGAAGTACGTGTGTAACACAACGCGTGATAAAGCCCTATGTAATATCGGATCATTCCCACTAGTTCTACAACACAGTTCCACGGTAGAATAGAATAGAATAGAACATAATTTTATTTTGCAAATATGAGTAATAAAATTAAATAGTTGTTATGACATAGTATAAAAGCTCAGCCATATTTTACCATTCGGCATGCAAACATTTACATTATTTATGAAACATATATCGCCCCTTTATTCATAAAACGAAACAACTCAAAATTTACGTTTTTCCATTTTTTATCATAAAGTGAATTAACTTCACACGGAGAATACGTACAGTCCAACAGCCAACTCGATACGATGAAAATGACGGAGATAGAAGACAGTAGTTCTCTTTTTGATTAATGCACTCGAACAAGTTGGTACTGGTGAAGTGAACCTTTTAGTGATGCACCGATCTTGCTCAAGGTAAGTTCTCGGAAGAATTTTAAAAAAGCGGGATAAAACGAAAAGAAATCGGTGTTTTGCTATCAGGTAATTATTTTATAAGCTTTTATTTATTCAAAAAGTGATTTCGTTTGAGTTATTTCTCTTTACTATAAAAACAGAGGTAACTTGTTTCGATAGTATTTTGACTTAATTCAGTTTTATATTAATTTTATCAACCCTATTACGACACATTTCCAGTTGATGCAGTTTTATAATAAAATGCATAAGCAAACCTAAATCGAATTATGTATTATTTCAGTATTATACTATAGTTTATCAAAAACGTAGTATTTTTTTGGTTTGTTCCTATTTACTGTTAACTTGTCAGGAATGGATTTGTTTTCATTTCGAGTTATTTTACTACTTTACTAAATTAATGAGTGTCGTTATTAAATTTAAACATTAACAAGGGTTTAATTATTTTCGCGTACTACTCCAAAAATGGAATCATCTCAATGAAAACAAAATAAAGTGAAACTTTTGCGTAATAAGGGCAAAACGTATATTTCCATGTCTAAAACACAATAGAGTGTTCCAGCCCGGTGTCTCAAAGAACCTTGCACAGAAAAATGCAGGCTTAAATGCACCACAAAAATAATTATAGACAGCAGATACGACCTCTTTCGGAATTTTTGGGATTTAGGAGATTTGGCGAAACAAAGAGCATTCATAAGTGCAAGCATGATTGATGTCCAGCCAAAATACAAGTATACAAACTGATTAGGGTCTGCAAAACGTTTTTCGAGCCACATTAGACATCTCGAACCGTATGATATTCACAACACAGAATAAAATAAAGAATAATGATTTTTTACTCAATGATTTTAGGGGAAGACATCAAAATCACAAGAAAAATTATCCTGAATTACGAGCTGCGATCATGAAACACATAAATTCTATCCCTAAAATTGAATCTCACTACGTACGAGCTTCTTCATCAAAGGAATACATAGAAGGCAGCAAAACTATTAAAGATTTATACAACGATTGTAAAGAAAACCAACAACAGAATAATAAAGATCCAGGTACCTAAGGGTGAATATCAAAGCAGCAAATTTTACGTGTCCACGTTGAGAATCAAGGTGTAAAATGATAGGATGTTTCTATTTTTTATTGTATAAGAATAAGAATAGAATAAGAATAATTTATTGTTTAGAAAAGTACATTCAATGTATTGATTCCTGAAACTCACACTAGGATTCCCTGTGTCGTGAGTTCCAGGCTCATTCGTTCCGTTTACATTTTATTGAGATACAAATAGTAGTATCCGCACAATAAATTTCTAAATCTAATCTAATCTAATAGTAATATATTATAGTATATCTCTATAAAGTAAACTACGTTACATGGTGCTACTAGGGCCACATTTTTTGTTGTTATTCGTGTTTATAAATAATCTGGAAAATAAAATTGTCTTAAAATTCAAGTTTGGTGGTTTGTCCCAGTTCTATTTTTAATATAATTGCATTCAACAAAGTAACAATTTAAGGTATAATGAAAAATAATCAATTTCCTTAGTTTATGCACTAGACACATTATCTAAAAACAATAAAACCATATTAGAATTACTAATTTAAAAGCACAGGACACTCGATCAAAGTTTGTCCAAAGAAACGCAAAATTTTGGTGGCACTTTTTCAACTTACTAATACGTGAAGTTTCGTGCGTGTGTGACCAGTTTTGTTTTTTTTATTTCGCAACCTCTCGATCGTGCGCTGGACTTGCCCGTAACAGGTGTGTGATTTCCCAAAAGCATTTGGGAAACTTCGTCCGGTCTTCTCGCAGCCCAGCCCAGCTGAATTCTTCGGTGAGTCTCAAAGTTGTTCTTACCAAACTTTAGAGTTTGCCCGAGATAAACATATTCTCGAACAACCTCGAGAGGACCACCATTGACAACAACAGTTCTGAGAAGATTTCAGAACTGACCAGGTCTCGACAGAGTCAAAAGCCTTCTCATAGTTCACAAATGCAAGACAGAGCGGCCGATTATACTCTTCAGACTTCTGTACATTCTGCCGCAAAGTGTGGATGGTGATGTCTATGGTGTTGCATTCTCCTCAAAACCCCGTATGTTTCGGTAGCTGGAAGTCGTCGAGTCTTTGCGCTAGACGATTCGGGACGACTCTTGAAAACCGCTTGTACAAATTGCTCTGTAATTCTTTAATAGGGTCTTCTTCCCCTTCTTAAAGAAAAGAACGACCACGCCTCTTCTCCACGCTTCTGGAGTTCTCCCAGATAACAGGACCGAGTTGAAAAGCTCCTGAAGCTCTCTTAATGCAGGCCTTCCACCCGCTTTCAGGAGCTCTGTCGTTATCCTATCCTCATCAGGGGTTTTTCCATTTTTAAGCTGTCTAAGAGCCGCCTCCATTTCATCTTGACTGAATCTTGACAGGTCTTCTGTGAAATGACGGGTTAAGGTGGTTCTGGAATCCTCATTTTCGGGATCAGGTCGAGATAAGCAGTACATGCGATGCATATTCAATTTTGGTGCCACTGATTTTCAATTTTGGTGGGCACTTTCGATTTTGGTGGGCGATTTTCAATTTTGGTGGCCACGCTACACTTTAAACTAAAATATCTCAAAAAGTAATCGAGATATTCTTGGGCCTCTTGAAGATTCTTTAAGCTTGGACTTTCTATTGTTACACCAGGTCCTTATTTTTCACGAAAACTGAAGAATAAATTTTGCCATCAAAATTGACAAAAAATGCACTTTGCCTTACCCTAAAATAATTTTAGAAGAACATTTAATATGAAGTTTTGTTTGGTTTTGACTTAGACATAGATTGTTATTTTGTGTTTTTTTTTTACTATTAAGTTAATTACAATTTCTATTTTTTTTTGCAATAAATTAAGATAAAAGAAGAAATATTTGTAAAGAAATCCACGAATTTTATTTGCGAATTAAAACTAACATAGAAACAATTATGAATATTTCTCAGACAGTTGATGCTTCTTAGTTAAACAATGCACTAAATCGAAATACTTCGTCTACTTGCAAGATTAATTTAATATAAAACTGCAACACTTACAGTTACCCCGACTGTATAATAATTATTTGATTACATATTTTATTGAAAAGTGAATTAACTACAAACTTATTTTTTCATTCTTGATTTAAGTGTCTTCCGGATACATTGTGTGTTTTTTTTTTCGATAATCTTGTAGTTTATTAATTAGGCTCACTATATCTACTTTTGAAATTGACCTAACCCATTTCTTTATTTTTTTGTGATTAATTAAAGCCGTAATGGTAAACATGTCAAACTTTAAATGAGTTTTCCCAAAAAAATGAAATTTTGAGTTATTTCGTTTTATGATTAAAGGGGCGATATGTACTTACATTATAAAGACCAAATCGATTATATTATTATTACAATTATCATTCAATATACATATAAATCAGTTAATAAATTATTATCATTTTCATTGAAATTATCATTAAATTACTAAATTGCCATTTTCATTACAATTATCATTCAATTAATAAAAAATCATTATTATTCAAATTAATCAAAAAAACATATTTTTCTCTGTTAGAAACTCGTCTATGCTATAGTACACTTTATCTGTTAAAAATTTACGTAGTCTACTCCTAAACAGTAGTAACCATGGTGTTTATAACGCGGGACCTATAGCTAGACAGGCCTGCCACACTATTCTCAAACCACTGAAACCCAGAATCAACAGTGGCGACCACCAGAAAAGCGACGCCACAATGAAGCTCGACGATGTCCCAGAGAAACAATTTAACTGTCTTGGATCCCGCAACGAAATTAATCAGAAAAAAAATAGCAGAAGGTTAGCTTACCCTACTATAGCTACATATTATCACATGGTTAGTTTTAAATGATTTAAAAGAATATTTATCAATCTATCTTAATGTTTAAGAATCTTAAATTGTAAGTAAAAGTACCCAACCTATCGTTATTAAAATTTTCTCTCACGTCCATTCCACAGATTAAGCTAAAGAAACTAAAATCTCTCGAGGCCATCTAAGCACACAAAATTAAAGTCCAAATTATTCCACGCCTAGTCTAACTTAGTTTTACAAACATGACCCTAATTCCAGCATTTGGGGATTGTTACAAACTGCCCACATTACAGAAACGCCTAGATTTCTAGGGTTTGGGTTAGGAAATTAACTATTATTACGAGTACCGCGGCGGCAGGGTTATGTATGTAATGTCATTAAACTTTATGGAATTATTCTATTCTACAGTTGGAATTTGTATGAGAATACTAAATCACAGTAATTTTGATGAATAATTTGATTTTGTAAATAAATCTAGTTAGTCTTGTTTACAATTTCACTTTGTGAGAGCGTGAAAAATATATAAAATGGGTATGCCCATTGTACTTTAGCCCATGTTTAGTTACTAAGCTTAAAAAAACCTAACTTAACAATAAACTAAAAAATTACGTCAAAAAGTTCCTCCTCAACGCTGTCAACTGGTAATGTCCCCCCCAAGCCAGCCCAAGCCCTTGGGTCACGGGAAGTATGGAATTAAAAATTAGTATGATTTGAAATTAAAAACTCTCTCTTTTTGCTCCTGGCGATCTATAATGCTTACTACTTACTGAAAAATAATTATTGAAATCTCTCCACTATTCTATTTACTTACTACACCTATTCTATTTACTTTTCTTTTATGTACTAACGCTACAAGCAAACAAAACATGAGAGACGAGCTCTGGGAATGATATAATTAAGTAATTTGACCCCAGTGCGTGAGGTCAAATTATTAAAAACAAAGGGCTTAATATTTAATTCCATTACTATTCTAGTTTCAGCCTCTAATCTATTTCTAATGCGAACACGATCAACCCTTCACACGCCGACGCGCGTAATCCCTCCCCATAAATTTTATAAATTTTAATCCCTTTATCGTGCAGACCCACACAACTCTTTGTTAGACAATCGGGTACAAACGGGAGTAGGTAGGATTAGGGCGAGCCTAATGTTTCAGGGATTTAACCGTCTCGCTGCTTAGGGTCAAACTGGACCGAAATAATCCCAATATTGTGACGAATCATTGAATTTGTTTGAAGTCTGACATTTGGTTTTGTTTATGTGTGGGTGTAACTCTCTTTATCAAAAGTATTGAAAAACGACGAAGAATTATGACTGAGGGATCCCAATTAGAGAAGAATAAGAATGTGGCTATGCCAACAAAAAAATATTTCAACAAGTGTTAGTATTTTTACTTTTGCTGATAAAGGGTGTAAAAAACCTCTTAACGAAGCTGAAAGGCACTTGTTTTCCTCGTCGTTGCGATCATTCTTTTGTTCTACACTGTACCTGGGAACTAGAGGGTTCCCAGGTACAGTGTAGAACAAAAGAGACGGAGATATATATATATATATTACGGAGATATAGGGGGTCAAAGTTCCAACTTTTTGACAATTTTTTTTAAATAAAAGTTTTTGTTGTAAGATTTTTACTTTAAACACCTCCACGACCCCCGTACTATTCAATCCATTCATCAGCACAATGTTTTGAGTGCGTTACATTGAGTTCTACCACAAAACATGTTTTTTCACCCCAAAAAAAAAGTCGTTTCCCAGCAATAATTTTTGCGTAAAGTTACTTAGTGCGATGTACAGAATGCTTGGTTGACGGCTTCGTGATGAGGTTGTTTACACCCTGTATATTCAAGGCCATAATTACCTACCTATAAGTTTCATAGACATACGAGTAACACCCCTTGAAGCGTAACTAATAACAATAGCGTAACGTAAGTATGTGACATTAAATTGTAATGTGTAATTATATCATCAAAAACAGTAATAACATTGTGGCAAACGTGGTTTATTCAAATCGTCACGCACACAGGGGTGCCTATAAACATTGATATTTTACGATTATTGCCACACTTATGACCTTTTTGCCTTGAATATAACTGCCATGTAATACATTTAAGGACATAAAGTTATTCGTACCTGAAATATTTCTGAAGCGTGCTGAACAGTGGGAGGTAGATATAAACGCAAATACTTTCATATTAAGGGTAGCCCGCGAAATTCAAATTTTCTTACATTTTTTGCAGCGGCCAGTTTTCAAGGTCAAAGTCATTCCTGCACCTTTATGCGCTCGGAGAGTTGTATTGATGATTTTGATGATTATAATTCTGTAACTACATACGTCTTACAGTCGCGAGGAATATTTTAATCAACATACAACCTAGCACTGGCCTACAAATAGCAAAAAACGTAAGAAAATTTGAATTTCGCGGGCTGGTTGGAGCATCCACCTTAAGCTGACAAACTACTTGGGTCGAATTCGATTAAACGTAGTATGTAAAGAAAGAATATTTATTTTATTTGTCATTAAAAACAAAAACACCTTAACTAAAAAAATTAATAAACAAATAAAACTAATGTAATGCCAAAAAGACCTCAGCTCAGCAATGTCTTATCCTGCGATATTTTTTTTACAGTTTTCCATCGAAAAACTGTCAGACGATTTTCATTCATAGGGTAAAACTTATATCTACAGTACTATATATAGTATAAACACAATGGTCGAATTTGCCCCAAATGTTCAACAGAACAGTAACCAAATATATTTTTAATAAAATAAATAAATATTTTTTCCTAGAATACGTTTGCTTTTTGCAAATGACAGTATGTACATTTTTTTCGTCTACCAACACAACAACTACAGAAAAACGTTTAAATTAATCAAAATGTTCAGACAGTCCCATAGGTGATTGTTCTAATACTGAAATCCATTTACAAATGGAAAACCCATGCTTCGGAGAGGGACTGGGCTTCTCACCCTCTTCTGAACTATAAAATATATACAGATGAATATTTTATTCTGAAACTTACGATACTCTATCCTAGAGAGGTGCTTTTATTGTTAACTTAGTATTTCTACAGTAACTCAAGTTGGTTATTATTAATAAATAGGTATTTGATGTTTGTTTATTTTGATAGTCTAAACTCAATTTGCCTTTGGGGCTCTTTAATCCTGATCATACAATATTTCGTAATTTAATCAATGAAACTAACGAATTTTGGCTTCTAAGAATATATAAGTTGGGAACTAATTTCGTGAGTATAATATAAACCTCCTTGGAGGTCAATTTTATCAGTGTAGTCTGCAAAATTACTTATATGCCTAGATATTAAGACCCATCTACACAAATAAATAAAAATAGACAGTGTCCGTTTATAATTTCAATAAGCTATAACAACATATAATATACGATACTTATAATAACAAAAAGATTTTTTTTTTAATGTTTGTCTGCCTGTTTATTCCGGGTAATCTCCGAAAGGGCTGGACCAAATTTGACTGGACTTTTACTGGCAGATAACTGATGATACTTTTATTTTAGAAAAATGATTAGGGTTCCGTACAAAAAAAACAAAACCCTTGAAATTGTGTACAAAATACGATTCAAAAAGAGAAGTAAATTTTTAGAAGATTTTTTTTTATTTTTTAAATATTTCTTTTAATAATAATTTCACGCGAAAGAATGTCGCGGACAACAGCTAGATAAAGTGTAATACGGCTACGGATTCGAAAGTATTATCTACTGGTGACACAGCAAGTAACTTCGGGTAGATTTTAATCGAACATTGCTCAGTTCGTGACTCCAATAAGCATTAATTACATTTTCAGTACTTCCACTGCGGCACGTATGAAAAAGATAATATTCCTTTGATTAACGGCCACGTTACTGATAAATTATTCTTTCGGGTTTTTCTCTTTTTTGCTATCGGGCTCAGGTTTATAAATTGTGACCTGTATGATGCATGTGATAGAAATGGAGGATGGGATAACGAGTTTTTTTTTAAGGTTTTGTAAAAAAAACCTTTTTATAATAAATAATGTACCTAAGGATACACTAGATACTAGCCCCATGGGAAAGAAAAGAGGTGTGAGTATGTAGTAGTTATGTATGAAACAATGATTCCCAGGCCGAGATCTATTTATTTATTTCTTCTCACTCTGAAATGCAATGTCCTGTTTAAATTTCATTCCATTTTAGCATCGACGCGATGCTAAAATCTGGCCTGCGCCGTATTTGTTTTTTAATCTGTCTTTGTTATTATTTACGAACTACCTCACAATTTGTTTTAAACTATGTGTTAACCATAAATTAACATTGATAATTTGCGACGTTAGTAAGCATACAAGTGTCTCAACATCCGGACAAACCTATTGAGGCTTTTGTGATGTTTCTCTCTTTATATTTTGTTTTGTTCTTTATTTAACAAACAATAAATAAAAAATGTTACATAGGACTAACTTTGGCTACGCGTTTTTCCTGTTACTGTCGCACAACTGCCAAACCAGAAGTGCAGGAGAGAGACGGGAACATGTTTGAGTCAAAGCACGCTACGTCACGTATAAAGTTAGTGTGAGTGATACCTAGACTTTTCAGAAAACAGTTAAAATAATGACAAGAATCATTTAGCATTTTGTAAAACACTGAAGGGAAATTAGCAAAGCAACTCTGACAATTTAATGTCTGTGTGATACTTTTTTTTACCATTTTCAAATTTAGTTCAATATATTTCCAAGTTTTTTTATAATTTTTCTTCTTTTGTAAGAATTAATTAATTACTAAAATAAACTGTTGTCTACAGTTTAGTCAAATTACCTTATATTGGACATCTAAAGCAATTCGTTTCTTGATGAATTCATTCAGAAACTTTTCAACAAATTAATGACAACTCACATTCCTTTAAGTAACTCGGCACGATAATCCATCGTTCGTCGATTATGAAGTCACCGAGTGTGATGAACCATGAAATATGGAAGTAGAGGGGGGAAGGGACCACGTGTGTGTGACAGCCGCGGACGATATTGTTGATTTTTGATTTTTGATAAATTGCACCCCTAAGGGCCTGTTAGGGGTAGATGTCGGGTATTGTATTGTAATTGAATAATAGAACTGGTAGTTGTATCCACTTCAAAATGTTTTGTAAACTAACGGGCCTTTTTTTACTTATTTAGAGGTTTTCTCATCACAGCACTGCAGCATTGCTATGAAAAAAGACATCATCCTCTAAAAGGGTTTAAAAGGGGATAAAGTTTACTTACGACATTTAATAATTGAATAATAGAACTGGTAGCTGTATCCACTTCAAAATGTTTTGTAAACTAACAGGATTTTTTTCTTATTTCGAGGTTTTTTCATCACAGCACTGCAGCACTACTATGAAAAAAGACATCATCCTCTAAAAGGGTTTAAAAGGGGATAAAGTTTACTTAAGACATTAATTAATTTTTGCTCTTTTTTTAAGTGTATAGTTAAATAAAATGTATCCATTGACTTTGGCAAAAATATTAAATATCTAATGAAATATCTCGAAATAATAAAAGAATAAGCTTGTTCGACGATGACAGTTACCTGTACCTTAAAATTACCATCTTCTAGCAATCTAATAATTTGTATAAAGATACAAATCAGCGGATACATTACTTAGGTAATCTAGTTTATACTTTCATCTGCACCCTGGTTATTGCACAGAGAAACCTTATTTATCTCTGACTACTGCCTTCATTTACGGCGACTTAAATACATATTGCTGCCATAAAACTTAACGATAGTCACTTTTTAGCTTTCTTGACACATTCATACTAAGTTAAGCTTATGCCCGCAGCTTCGCCCAGGTGGAATTCGATAATTGTCCCACGAGATCATAATATACTACTGGGATAAAAAGTATCCTATGTATTAATCCAGGTCATAAACTATCTGTGTGCTAAATTTCATCCAAATCCGTTCGGTAGTTTTTGCGTGAAAGAGTAACAAACAAACATACACATACAAACTTTCGCCTTTATAATATTTGTGTGTGATTGGATATTAAGGCTGTCCCTCAGTGGAAGCATTCGCCTGAAATATAACAGTTCAGATTCGAGAATTACATTAGTGAGTGAAAAAAACAAGCATTACAGTGCGCAACCTATAAAATCAATTATTTCTGTACAAAACTGAATGTTAGATTGTACCGGGAGCGGCTATTTCTATTAATGCTCAAAGTCAAATCTTGGAGTTTAGACATTACAGGTTCGGTGACGGAGCACCTTTAGGATCGCGGTCTTGGTACGATAGGCCATAAATCAGTGGTAACAAATTCAGTGTAAGCTAGGCCCTTAGGCATTCAGAGACGATGAAAATTTTTCAGGAATCCAATGGTCCATCATCATCCAATCATCCATCGTCTGCTTACCACCTCATTATATTGATAAGTCGTACTACGTCACGCCAGCTGAAGGTCAAATTCTCACCACCTAGTGTGGTCGACTGTACCTGGTACCTATATCAAACTGAATTTCCCCAGGGTGATAAAATACAGGCGTAGGGAAATGACCTTTTTTGAGTTTTAGGTTTAAGATTCGGTAGTGGTAGAGCCCCCTTGAAAGGACTAGTCCAGGCGAGTGCTTCTGCCACCTGGCAATCTTTGCTGAGCCAGTAATAAGCATTAATGCCGGGGCGATGAGGCATATTAGACAGTCTAGGTCTACTTTGTCTTTGAGCTAGTATTAGGCACCACATCAGCCAACCCCTTTAATGCTGGTGTCTATAACTCGCACGGGAACAACTTTCCATCGGGTCCCTTCCAGCCTATGGTTAAAAATATGTAAGTAAGTACTTGTACATAGTGTATATATTTTTCTGTTGTGCATTTATTGTCCCACAGGTGGGCAAAGGCCAATCTCTCATAAACGCCTCTAAGACGTCGCGCCAGCGTTTTCTATTCCTCCCTCGGCGTTGACGCCCGTCTTCTAGCACTGCGTGATGAGTCTGGACGATCAGTCCTGATGCATTCTACAGACTTGGCCCGCCCAATTCCACTTCAACCCAGCAGTCTTAAGGCCCACATCAGCAATTCCAGTTCTAGAGTGTATTGATATTGCTAATTCTGTCGCTGAGCTTCATACCTATACAAGATCAAATTAAGCTAGCCTAAAACCGCAGACATGATGGGTATCTAAACATGAAAAGTCATATTATTAAACTCATCCTGGTTAATCTGATAAAGACTCTGTATATCACATACTGTATAGAAACGGTCTTCCTTCACACCTAAACAATTTCACCAAGATTTCTCCATCAATCCCATTTGTAATTACATTGTCGTTACCAGGGTATAAAATAGAATGTAACAGTCTTATCGTGGCTGTAAAAGTCAGCGAAGAAAACTAAGTAATGGACTGGCAACCTGTAGGATAGGATAGGATAGTCTTTATGCTTGCTGGACCGTTTATGGGACTGCATGTGGCTTCCATGGTTGGAAATTACAGAGGGTTATGTAGAAGGATAAGTGAAGCAAGGTAGTTTTATATATTTAAATCAAAATCAAAAGTACCTGCTGCCGCGTTGGTTGAGTGGTAGCAAATCGCGACTGCTAAGCATGAGGTAAGTTCGATTCCCGTGTTGGGCAGTGTTATTAGAGTTTTCTATTAGGAATTTCACAGTAGCCGCCCCGGAGTCTATATTCGTGCCCAATTGATGGCAATAGGGTCGCCCCCTATTACATGGGACTTAAACATATCTGGCGAAATGTGGGTGTACTATTAGGTACACCTCTGCCTAACCCTTCGAGGATTACAGGCGTGATGTTATGTTATGTGTCAAAAGTATGATTTTTTCAAGGCTTAAAAGATCAGAACTTTATAATGATGAAGAATGAGCGTTTTACAATCCTGTAAAACGCTCATTCTTCATCATTTGGCAGTGTTCTAGCGAGGGAGAAGAAGTAGCGGAATTATAGAATGTCTTACGAATAAAATGGCTGGGTGACATTCGAACAGACACACGAAAAGACAAAATAAGAGTTTCGTTTTCGTCATTTGGGCTACGGATCCCAAAAAACACGCATATGAACTTTTCGTTGCCAGAATTTTCTTTTCCAGCTAATTATTTGGCAAGCAATACATGTAGCCGTAGGTAATATCGCCCGCAAGTTCCCGGTAATGCCACAACCGTACTTGGAAAGTAATAAAATCGGACAGCCACTGACAAATGTGTTTATCCGCTATGTTTGCAATTAATATGTTTGGGGTGTGGTGGAAATTAAGAGATACTCGCATAATGCATTTTTAATTACAGACCTCTCCGTGTAATTAAAAATGCATTATTAATGTTTTGTTTTAATGCCATAATATCTCATAGGTAAGTAACTATTGCCAGGAGACGCAATTTTTTCAATTTTCATCTTCGCAAAACTAGATAGAATTCGTTCTCTATAATTTTCTCCGTATTTTTTAAAATCTTATATAACATTAAATGCGCTTTAAAAACTTTTCTACACTAAAATAATATGCAATACTATGAGTTTTCATTAAGTTTGTCCCATGATTGATCCACAATCTACTGGCCATAAACATCTTGAGGAAACCAGCACGCCGGAGAGATATTTCTCAACGGCACGTAAAGTTAAGTCTGACACCAAGTTCGGCATTAACCACACGAAAAAGAAGATTAACCGTAACTTCCTACTAATGAACGTGAAACAAATCCAAACCAAGACTAAAATCAGTTCCACCATACATTTTCCTGAACTAAGTTTTGTGTAAATGTACTCCATATTTAACAAGGGCTTGGTCGCTTATGACTTGCACCACAAAACGAAAGTTGGCAAGAGGGACGGAACCCTGAATGAATCATACAATCGATCTGTTTCGCCAACTTGTTGTTAACACAACTTGGTGAGTCAACCTAATCTTTGTGTTTTTCGGCAGACGATTAGAAGAACATTCGTCATATTTGGGGAGTTATTGAACTTTTCGTTTTGTGATATATCTTGAGAAAAGTTTGTTAGGTTTGTTTGTTTGCTATGTAGATTTAGTGTAAATAAACGGTATTGTGTAGAAACATACATTACATACATAGCACACATAAATATAGAAATAATTCTGATTCACTAGATCAAGCTGTCACTAAAGTATTCCTGCTCCATCTCCACATTGAAAGGCCCTGACATGTTTTCGCGTGCCTCTTACTCTCATTAAAACTGCTCTTATAACTGAGATTTGTATTTTCACTTTCAACCAGTACAATATTTGAGAATATGCGTTTTTCCATTTCTCATTAAGCTTTTATGCGGTTTTTTTTTTTAAACTGTTATATTCAGTTCCTATAGCTCCATCGCATGATATGAATAACGGACGGAAATGAGGCTCTTTTATTGTACAATGAGACTTATAAAGTCGAAAGTCTGTCTGTTAACTTTTCTCGTCTAAACAGTTAAACGGATTTGGATGTTTGACACACAGGTGGAACGTGACCTGAGAGTTCCTTACGTCCCGGCCGCTGCGGGAGACGCCCCGGACGGGTGGCCCCCGGCCACCGTAGGCGCGGGCCTGTGGACGGGGAGCTATGGGCTAGCTCGCCGTCCGTCCGTCTCATGACGACAGGCCGTGTCGACGGCGCGTTCGTGTTCCACGCGCGTCTCAAAGAGAGTCAGCAAAAAAGGAGGGGTCCGCAAGGGCGGAAGCCTGCCGGGGCTGCGGGACTATTCGAAAGAGATACCGTGGCCCCGGAACACAAAGGGCGATGAAGGAACATAAATTGGTTTTAGTCAGTAAAAGTCGTACACTCCCTCCTGCTCCGCCTCGAGCATCATAGAGTCATTTGATGATTACCCATCCGAAAAAAAAAAAAAAAGTTGAAAGTTACCTAGGTTAGGACATAGTATGAAGACTACTTTTATCTCAGCGGTACGTTCCCTTAGGGATACTTATTATGTATTTATTTCTTACCACCGCGCGGCTGAAGCCACGGCCAAGCATAGGCTTTCGAAGGACTATCATTAAAGGATAGTGTAAAGTTATTAAAGGAGATGGCAGGTGTTTGTTATCTTACAGTCTCTCCGTTATCTGATAAGGATAACAAGGTGGATCAGCGAACTTGAACCTGAAATTAACTAGACTAAAGCTGGAACAATTACTATTTGAAACTTTAGCTTCTCTAACATCACGAGATAAGAATAGTCAGAAGAAGTGTGACAACCAGTCTTAACAAGGGGTAACGTCATCATCTCCCTGCGCTTGTCCCATATGCAGGGAGAACTGCGCCAGAAGGAGGGTTATGTTTTTCGAGAGTAATGTATGTATGTATGTAAGTATGTATTTATAATTGTTTAGCACGCTCTGTGGCCTGAACGGCCCGATGGATTTAGCTTGAGAGGTGTCGTTAGATTCGTATTTACTGTGAGAGTGACACTGGGTATATCAAAATTAAAATAAAAACAAAATGGCGGATTTTTGGCTCCAAATTCAAATGTTTGGCACGCTCTGCAGCCTGAACGGCTCGATAAAGAGCTATTCATGAGGATTTTAAAATGGTATATGTAAGTAACTAAAAAGTGTAAAATTATATTTATTTTTTCCATTCTCCTCTGTCAACCGTCACGCTATCATTTACTCCATTTCTTTGAGAGCATTCCGATCCATACAGTACGTAGGTAACGTTTAGCCCAGTACCAGGATTGTGGAGATCAGATATAGTTGGTGCCAGTTAAGATCGTAATAGCGGTCATTGCCCTTGCCCTAATATCTCTTCCTACGAAACAAAACAAATGAACCATGTATCGTTTTTCATTAGAAAAAATGTTGAAGTTCACGATAGATAACGATTCAAGACTTGAACAGGCTTATTTTGGATTTCAAAGTTAAGAACTTTAATAAAGGTAGGTGGGTCAATGACCTCTTTTGCGATCTTAACTGGCACCAACTAAACGCAATCAAATGGACGCATCCGGTTAGACTGGAAGCCGCGCCCAACTTAATTGGGAAAGGGATGATGATGATGGTGGTTTCTCTAACAACTTATTTCAATTATTAAAAATATCAGTAAATTATAATAAGCTGAACCAATGCTTGGTCAAAGATAAACACACGTACGAAGAGTAGGCAAGACGAGATGCATTAAGGCACGTATAAACCACGCGTCGCGCATATTGATGAAGGCAGTAGTCGCAGTGACAGGTTGTTGGTCTGAACCTGACTTTATAATATGACTTTATTATAATTTTGTTTATATTAATAAAGGTAAAGCAGGTACGGGCAATTTACAGGTCCAGAAACAAATAGAAGACCATTTCTTAATGACCGAAATAACTGGAAAACATCTCACATCATCATCCTGGCTTTGTCCCAATAGGCATGACGACAGTATCAAAAAATTGCAAATCTATTTAGTCCGTCAGTTAGAGCATTGGAAATTAATGGACACGTATTTTTTGTTTTTGTAAATCAATGAATATTGACAAAGTTAAAACGCATCAAAACTCGGGAGTGAGTGAGTCATGACGTCAGAACTAGCTAAAAATTATACCACGGCGTTACGTATTGAGAATTTTAAAAGCGTCGTATCTTCGTCAATTTTGGTTAACGTAACAAAAGAAAAAACACAGGTCAAATATTTTTTGATAATCTAAGTGACGGACTAATTAGATTTTTTTTGTCGTCTCGCCTATTATTTTGGGGTTGCCTTCCAGTCTCACCTGATGCAGCTGAATAGCAGTAGGTATAAGGAGACTGCTTATTTGACCTCAAGCTACTGGAAAACACGATACGGTCCGCTTGATATCATAGAAAACGTCTAGTTTCTATGGTTCGCTTAGCTGAATACAAAATAGTGTAAACATTGTCTACTTAGTATTTTCAGTAACAAAGGAGTATATCCATTATTCGTAGCAAATGTCACGTAACATGACTCGAAACACTCCAAGTAAAACAAAACATGTGAGATATTCGTGCTTTTTAGCGGTAATAATATTATTATATGCTATGTGAGCTAACGCGCTGGGTATAAAAGTTCAACGTACGTATACGGCTATAATTTCCACGGAAGTCGTAAAGAGACCCGCTCGGCGCGCCGCCATATTGGAAACATGGCGTGTGTTTTGGCGGGAAAATCTGACAGCTTAACAATGTTGCGTTTTCTTTAGGACATAGAGTAACGCTAGCGTGTTTAGCGCACTGAAAGCTAGAAACTGAAATTACTGGAATCACGCAGATTTCTATAGTTAGATAAGATTTAGAATTACATTTTAAACAAGGGCTTTGATAACCCTAGTATAATATATAAATGCGAAAGTTTGTGAGTATGGATGTATAGATGTCTGTTACTCTTTTACACAAAAACTACTAAACGGATTTGGATGAAATTTTGCACACAGATACTTTATAACTTGGATTAACATATAGGATACTTTTTATCCGAGAAGTAAGATCCCATGGGAGAATTATCAAACTTCACGCGGGCCAAGCCGCTGGTAGAAGCTAGTACAAAATAAATAAGAGAAGAAGAGGATTGAAATAAAATTGAAGCTTCAGTTAAGTGTTAAAACTTTTCTGTAACACAAAGTTTCGTTATCACTACCAATTTCGCGTTTCATGTTACAATAAACGACCCGAAAACGCAATTATAACTTCAAGTGAGTTGATATTATTATTAGTCGCAGACTACCGTAATCATTATTTTGTAACTGCCATGTATGTAATCATTTAAATGCTAATGTTTTGGTTACTTAAGTGTCAAGATAAGAAAACTTTAAACAATCTTCAGTTGAAGAGCATTAAGAACTGGATCAAATAGAAGTACCTAATAGATACTTTAAAGTCTAAAACAATGATGATACCAGCATCTGTATGCAAGGAAATGGTCTGCCCCCGAAGAACTATAAAATAACTACAGTACTTAAACTTACGTTTGCAGACAAAATGTGACGATGTTGTATATAAATAAAATTATTTAACATAAATTCATGGTTGTTATAATACAAGCATATATTTAATGTTCTCGGAAACCACCCCACAATAGTTATTTAAATGAGATGTTGAAATGGCTGAATAAAGTGGGGTTGACGTGGTGTACTTATTCACATTAATATGACGTGGGCAGTGAAGCGCGATATTTATATTATCATTAGGGCAACGCTTCACAGCAGCATACGGCTAAGCTAGGCGAGTGAACTTAGCTCTCCATTACCGTCATCATCATCTGCCTAGCCTTTTCCCAATTATGTTGGGGTCAGCTTCCAGTCTAACCGAACGCAGCTGTATATCTGCATTTTATATGGAGCGACAGCCTATCTGACCTCCACCACCCCGTTAGTACTATAGATAATACGATACTCTTATGGTAAGACTTGTTGTCAGACTTTTGGGCCGCTGACTACCCGACTGTGAAGGCTTTTCGTGTTTTCCAAGGCACAGAGGAAACTCGGTATGTAATGGACGGTCACCCATCTTACGGACTGGCCTTGTTAAGTGCAGCTTAGCCATCAATTAATTCATTCATCATATTCATCAATTATTATTTAGCCACGAGCTCGTCTCGTTTACTTAGCTCTTATTTGAATGAAAATGTAGGCAGGACGACGGGACCGTTGACGGCCACGCTACACTATAGTCCTTTTACAATTATTTTAACCTCTGACTTGGCATCACTGTCAAAATCACAATTTTTATTGTTATTAATAAAAGGTTGGGGTTGGATTGCTTCCACTGACAAGTCTCTCAAGATGACAATGTTCTTTATTCTAATTGCAATAAGGTTGCTATGGGGTTGCAGCTGAAAAATAACAGTGAAAGGACTAAACAGTGGTTCCCAACCTTTCTTGGACCAGGGACCAATTTGGTGTCTTTATTGTTAGCAGGCCATAAGGTCCTAGGACACTGACAGGATTGTATCTAGGGGGGAATGCAAAAATTGGAAAATGTGATGAGAACCTTTAGAAAGTGAAAGATAGGTACAAGACCGATCGAAGTAAGCTCAAAAAATGTAGCAATCATTCACACAAAAATAGGAATAAGTAGGTAGATTTTTGCAGAAATGCTTATGAATCTAGAAAGAGCGACCGCAGCAAGCTCAAAAGAATTAAGCACCTCGCCTCTAATAAGTTTTCATTTAGGTAGGGTCGAGTTTGCATCTTCTGTGCAAGTTAAAAAGTTCGAATAACATTTTTACCTTTCGCAGACCATATTCGAAGCTCTTGTGGACCATCGGTGGTCCGCGAACCATAGGTTGGGAACCACTGGACTATACCCACACACGGATGCGCGGCTAGCAAATAAATGGATCACGCCGCTAGCGAATCATACTCCCATGTACTATCTTGCAGTGGACGGTCGACTTCACTGGTACGTATTGTTATTTATAATGTGGATGCAGAAGTCTGCGTCGATAGGAAATGAAAATGTGTATGTCTGTGTGATTCGTGATATAGAATAATTTGGAGAGTCAGACTAAAGCTTCATCTGAGGCAATTAATTCTCGTTGTTTATGGGATTTGCTATAATCATGAGGCATCCACGCCACAGTTTACTTTTGTGAAGCAACACTGTGCAACACGGTAACATTAGGTAACAATATGTAGCTTTTGTTGCTACTTGTTGCTATTTGTTAAATGTTACTCATCGCGTTCATACCGCCTATAACATAAATTAACAAAATCTATCAAAGAGTTACTTTCGTTTGGGCAGGAGATGACGGCCACGTAGATTTGCAATTGCGTTAACAGATGTTATTTTATGTTGCCGTGTTGAGGTAACATGAAATAACAATGTCATCAATTGTTACCACGTGTTTACTGTTTTTAAAAGTTAGGCAACATTACTTAGCATGGTAGCCGCGCTACAGTTTACACTTTTGCAGCTACCATCGTTTTACTTGTTTGTTTACCTAATCTTGTGTTATTGTTCCGAAATAAACTTTTATTATTTATTTATTATTATTTAACATATACTAACACGGCAACACATATAACGATATAACAATGCACAGTAACACTTGGAAATGTTATTTTACGAACAGTAAGTGCGGTGTGGCATTGTGGATGCACCTTTAATCAAACCATTAGTTGAAACAACAATTGCACCGTCCAAACAGTGTTCAAAAACTTGAGACGATGCATCGTCGCTTCACTGGCAAGAAACTGGCATCACATTAATGAGTACTTGACAACCATACATTAACGAATCACGAATTAGGTAGTCGATATTCATTTAGAATTTAAAATGTTTAAATATGTTTTCAATACACTTCCTCGAAAACGGGTCCATAACGCACTACGATTAAGTTCAACATGCCATGTATTTCACACACGTGGATTGTTTTCATTTTCCATCACCGCGTGCTGTGCCGCGTGCAGAAAGTAGCCAATTTCGCACGCGGCACAGCACGCGGGTGTTGGAAAATTGCCACAGATAAAACTATACCTATAATTAGTACAAAATGGGGCCATGCCTCTAGTCGGCGGTGATTGTTTTTTTTTCCTTATTTTATTTTATTTCTTCAAAAGTGTATTGAAAAACGTCGTTTGATACACGTGAACATTTGTTATTGCAGTTCTCGGCTTAAAAACACCCGAGCCGTAGGCGAGGGTGTTTTTAAGCCGAATGTGTTAATTCCGCCTCGAATGCAATAACTAACACTAACAAACTTTCTCCACTTGTATCAAAATGTACTATTGTAGCATTTCTTTATGTTACAAATTAACTTTTAAATACTACGTCTTCTTCTTCTTAGTCTCCTTAGTCGATGACAATTCAAACCAAGTCAGCCAAAATTTAGCACGCTCAGTAGCGTCCATCAGCTCCTGTGATGTGCACATAACAGGCCAGGCAGGACACGATATCAAGTGTAACAACAGTGTGGGAACACCACATTTACACTCCAGAGAAGAGTCATCGATGAATCTCCACCTGAGACTGCAGACTGAAGACTACTAAGCAACAAGTATAACTAACCCCAAAACTCTCGATTTTGATTTCATAATAGAATTCAATGTTCGCAATAACATTAAAACATAACATGGCGCAATAAAAAAAACGATATCCTCGGTCTCGCGAGTGAAATATTGTAAAGTGCAATGCGATTCGGCTCCCCCAAAAGTTGGGACAAAGCATTTTGTTGAGTCACGCAAAAAAGTTTTTTACGAACATTGTTAGAAGGCGGTCTATAAGCTGACATTATGGAGGGAAACAACTTGATTTGGCGGTTTTTTAAACTTTGACGCTCGTGTTCATAGACGACCACTTTTGACAACAATTTTTTGTGGGTTGAAACTTCATAAGGGTTGAAAGTTAACTGACAAATAAATCTTGTTATGGCTAAAAAATAACAAGGTCAACTGTACACTCACTGGAGCCACAAATTAGTATTCTTATAGTCTCTATAGTATACAACTAGACGAATAAGACATTGTTACGAGTACCTAAGCCGAACACTAAACGTTTTCAACTTACCTAGAGCTGAAAACTTGTGATAATAATCAGTCATTATTTTGGGCTTACTTTTTGAATTAAATTCCAAAATTCGTGGTTCTTTATTGCATCTCCTGTTAATAACAATTAATACCTTAGCTTTATGTACCTAACAACGAAATTCTCTCAAACATACACTACTTGCTTCAAACATACAGACCGTTTTTTTTAATTACTCGAAAGGGAAACGATTGCGACACAATCTGTATCAATGATAAGTATGATAACCGGTGTGTTTAAATGAAGTCCTTAAAATCCGTTGGAATAATAATATTTTATCAGTCTGATCTAACGAGTGGTCGAGGACCGGTTCTGTACTCACCGCTAAAGGCATTAAGCATGGTTAATAATGATATAGATTTATTAAAGGATTACTGCTGATTAACTTCATACGATTAATACCAATTTGTTTCTGATGAATTCACACGAAAAGTTTGCTTATTTTAAGTACTATTTGTTTTAAAACGGCGAATATTTTAATTATTGCCTTTAGGACATGTTAAGTCTTTTTACTTATACTACTTCAGCTGAATTTGAATTCTCAAACTTTTAGATCTTGCTAAAGCATTTGAAAGCGTTGTTTATGTAGGTATAATGTGTTAGTAAACAATTCAGGAGCTGGTTTACGCTGGTACAGTGACAGCTGCGACATAACAACGTAGAAATATGCAAATTAACAAATCGACAAATATACATATTGCCGCGGTACGCGCCAACTAAACCCAACGAATTGCGCAGGGCACGCTTTTAGGGCCTATGTTATTTTTCACACATAGTTTTACACATAATCCAACAGATACATAATTTCATCATAAAGTAATATAAATTTGCCTATTAAAATCCTCTTGAATACAATAAAAATATTAAATATAAGCAGAGTTAGGTACATCATCATTTCTTCTGAATATTTCATTACGAAAAATACAAACTTAATAGTAGATCATCCAAAGCCCCAGATCGATAGATGAGTGTGGAGTGCATGGCTCGTACTGTACTAAGGGTAGGTACCGCAATATCTACGTGCAAGGGTCCTCCCCTCTGACTCATAAAGAGGGTGGTCTCCCTCCAACTTTTGAGGGTTTGGTCGATATTGCTCTCTTTTGTTTTCGCACTTTGAACGCAATGTGTACCGTTGAAACTCGATTTCGTGATAGTAGTATTAACTATTTAAAAGGTCGGCTAAGTAAGCGCGATATTATTAACTATGCGGAATTCACTTGGACAATCTGTTTACCTAAATGTGTGTTTGACTATTTCATTTTACAAATGAGGTTAAATAATAACATAAGACTTGTTTCTTGAAATAATCTGTACTTAGATGTAAAATGTAGGTGTACTATTAGGTACACCTCTACCTAACCCTTGGGGAATTAAAGGCGTGATGATATATATTGTGTAATAATACTTACTACCATGCTACGTCTGGAAAAGGCGCAGAGGGCCGTACTAAAGGTCTTATCAAAGAAACCAATCCGCTTTCCGACATTTGACCTCTATTCACTATGCAAGGTCCTCACGGTTAGGCAGCTCTTCGTACTACAGACTGTACTCGGAAGACACAAACAGATTCACTACACCAACCTACAGTCTAACCCTATACCAACAACTTACAGTACTGCAAAACGCCTCTCTGACAGAGTTTGCAAATATTTACCCTGTGGAACAGCAGTAGCGAGAAGACAGTTCAGGTTTCTCAGCCCCAGGCTCTATAACAACATAAATAAGACCCTACTTATTTATCATTTACCCCGTAGTCTTTTGAGAAAAAGTTCACTGAGTGGTTGAAATCATTGTCATATGACGCAACTGAAAAAATTGTGGAAACTTCTAGCAAATACACTTACACACACGCAAACTCTCACTCACACACTCAGACACTCCACACAAGCACACACAGCCACTCACACACTCCCCCCTCCCCTTCAGGCACACACTCACCTACATCCCCCCCCCCTTCTTTACGAAAGTTTACCCCAATGTTGGTTATATTGTATTTATAGTTTTAAGTCTGGAACAATTATTCTCTTGTTTATATGGGCCTTGATAGCTGCGACAGTTATAAACTTTTGTAGCTATCATCGTTTCCTTTGTAATTGTGCCAACTGTGTATGTTCCACAATAAAAACTTTTTACTTTTACTTAAAAAAAATATATATATATATATGTATTTAAACAAATAAATAATAATAATAAAGTGTCTGTTTGTAATTTCATAATAATAACTTTGTACTGGATGCATATGGAGAATATGAACGTATAATCGTATCTATACATATAATAAAATCGTTGAGACCAAAAAATCTGTTCATTGAAGATTAAAAAAAAAAAACCAGCCAGGGTGACTTGAAATAAGTAACTGAACATATTAAAACCATTTAAAAAAATTTTGTTTGTTTGTTTGTTTGTTTGAACGCGCATCACGTAAAAACTGCTGAACCGATTTTGTTGAAATGTTCACAAATCTGTTTAAATACATTCAGAATAACATATAGGCTATAGAAATTTTGGTTTTTTTTTTAAAAAGGGGGTGAAATGGGGGGGTAAAGTTTGTATGAAAAAAAAAATTTAGATTGTTCTAGAATCATGAAACTCAGAATAAATACTTATTAATAAAAATAAAGAAATACCGGTCTTAGCATTTTTTTTAAATCTCATCCAGAGGCGCAAAAAAGAGGGTTTTGTGTTTAAAATTAATAAACTTCAAACACCTATACAATCAAAACCAATGAAGTGTAACATTTTAAAGTTGCTACATATACTCCATATCTAATGCAGGTAAATATAATTTCTCAGTTTTCTTGAAATTTGATTTTTGAGGTGAATACGCACAAAATAGCGGAACTCAAGAAAATCAGCTTTCCTCGGTTTAAGTAGTTGGTACGAAATGTTTGTGCGCGCATCACGTCAAAATCACTGCATAGGCTTCTTCAATATTTAAACTATATATTATCACGCTACTTCCTTAAGGGGGTAGGCAATTTTGCATTGTTTCCGTATACTTCAATTGTTTGACGTTTCAGTCATGACGTAAGTACATGAGAACGGCTATTTGTGGCTTATGTCAACGAAGTAAATAGCCTTGCAGTTTCATGACCGCTCTGTAAACTACGGGGTTGCAGGTTCAAACCCTCCAACATTATTTTCACTTTTTGTGATTTGTTTAATTTTTTTTTTGATGCTGTGAGATTTCCTATATTTCATTTTGTATAAGTTGTGTGCATTTCTTACTTTTTTCGTGAAATATTTTTCCAAAAAGTAATAGAGTAGTACATAAGGAAGAAGAATACAATCATGCTACCCCCAAATAAATTGGGATAAGGGCAGGAGTATGATGATGAGGATGATTTCTCCAAAAAGAAGTATAGCGAACACCAGAAGCCTGATAAATCCACGTGTTCTTGCCGTGCAAGAACTGTGCTACGCTATTCGCAATAATCAATAATCCATACGCAGTTTACGTAGATTATATTTACAGCTAAATTGTTATTGGCCTCATATCGTGTTTTCGGGCGGGAGGAGACGCCCGGGTTCTTCCATTGTGAGGATCGACCGGCGGCCACGGTGGAGCACACTGTGGAGGTGTGCCCCACTTGGGCGGAGCACCGCCGTGTCCTCGAAGCGGCGATCGGCGGCGGCGACCTCTCTCTCCCAGCCCTGGTTCAATACATGGTCCGGAGCGAGACGGAATGGGATGCCATCACCTCCTTCTGCGAAGCAGTCATGCTAGCAAAGGAGGTGGCGGAACGTGAGAAGGAGAGATCCTCACGTCCCGGCCACAGCGGGAGACACCCCGGGCGTCGGGAGCCACGTATTGGCCCCCGGCCACTGTAGGCGCGGGCCTGTGGACGAGGAGCTATGGGCTAGCTCGCCGTCCGTCCGTCTCATGACGACAGGCCGTGTCGACGGAGCGTTCATGTTCTACGCGCGCCTCAAAGAGAGTCAGCAAAAAAGAAGGGGTCCGCAAGGGCCGATGCCTGCCGGGGCTGCGGGACTATTCGAAAGAGATACCGTGGCCCCGGAACACAAAGGGCGATGAAGGAACATGGATGGGTTTTAGTCAGTAAAAGTCTGACACTTCCTCCTGCTCCGGGAGGAGTCATTTGATGATTTCCCATCCGAAAAAAAAAGCTATATCATGTTTGGGCTCATTCATGCACCTTGATGAGAACTTTCGACCTAGCTGGAGTATGACTGTCATCGAGTGTCTAAGGATGAAAACCTAAGGCTGTCGAGGGAAGCCCCAAATTGGAAAAACATAGTACAATATTTTAACGATGATTGCATATAATTCCGAGAAATTAAATTGTTACCTACTTGAATCTATACTTATTATTATAAAGGATAAAAGTTTGTTTGTTTGGTTGGTTGAACGCGCTAATTTTAGGAACTACTGATTCCAGTTAAAAACATATTTTAGTGTTGGATAGCCCATTTATCGAGGAAGGCTATACGTTATATAACATCACGCTACAATCAATAGGAGCGAAGCATCAATGAAAATTGTTGCAAATACAGCGAAAAATTATTGCTTTTGAGAGCTTCCTTTCCGTGCGCTGCGTAAACGGTTAAAGTTGCTCAACAATCATACATGTATGACGGGATTGTTCCTCTTAAAAAGTCCGCTAAAGCATATTATCTGCTTTTTTTTTAGGTTGACTCACACTCTCTCTAAGCCTCTCTCTCTCTTACGTAACGCAGACGAAGTTGCGCGGGTCAGCTAGTTATACATATATACGGTACTTGTAATATAATCTTTTATTTTTGTCCTTCTGTCTGTTTGTTCCGAATAAACTCCGAAACGGCTGGACCGATTTTGACGAGACCTTTATTGGCATTGTATAGCTGATGTTATAAGGAGTAACGTAAGTTACTTTTATTTTAATGTGCCATCAGAAAAACTTGGTTATTTTACGCGACTGACGGTGAAGTATATAAATAAGCTTATCGTAAAAAAACATTTATGAAAACAAGCTTTTAAATACAGGTGACTTCATGTTTTCGTATTCTTCTCTGCATACCCTTATACATATATGATATCATGGGGGTGAAAAAAAAATAACTTGTTCGCCATCTTTGAGAATCCACCAGTTATTTTATTTGTTAATGACGTCACTTTTTTTTTCGTATGGGAAATCATCAAATGAATCCTCCCGATCTGGGCGGAGCAGGAGGGAGTGTCAGACTTTTACTGGCTAAAACCCATCCATATTCCTTCATCGCCCTTTTTGTTCCGGGGCCACGGTATCTCTTTCGAATAGTCCCGCAGCCCGGGCTTAATGACGTCACTTAGCTAACCGTGCATTGTCATTAAAACTAAACGGGTATGCATTTCAGTTCAATCTGTTGGGGATATCTGTTTTAAAATTCAGTTGCAAGATTTGACCTAAACCCCCCAAGATGAAAACATTACAATGTTTTCATCTTGGGGGGTTTAGCTCAAATCTTATCTATAAATCTTTTTGACTTGTAAAATCGGGTTGGATGAATTTTTTAAAGGTTTTATGATACAGTAAAAAAAAAAAAACAAATATGATGCACCAGGTGCAAGGCCACGAATCAATGGTGGCTAAGACTAGATCTTAGATACAACTATAATTGTTTGCACACACTTATTGCAGATTTCAATAAATAAGAACCAATTTATTTGTCGTGAAAGATCCCCGACAGCGTTGTTTTTTTTTAATGGTCTTGCAGTGCACCCCATTTAGGGGCTTCGTGGTCATTGAACTTGGGGGTGCAATCATCAATATGTATATGGACAGGGTACAGGATATTGCACTTTAGAGAACAACCGCAGTGTAATACGTCTATGTATGAAAATTAAACCAAACACTTTGCGTGTCTGCGGGCCTACCATGACGGGACAGAGACGGAGCTATAGAGGACGTCTAGCGCCATCTCTTTCCCTCACTGGCACGCAATTAAAACGATCCTGCTTTAAGACGTCATCATGAAAGAACAGAACATCAGTCCAGGTGGCCTACCACCTGGACTGATGTTCTGTTCTTTCATAGTTATTCTTTTTTACCTCTGACCTCACATCACTTTCAGAATCAGTCATGTTTATTCTATTTTAAAAGGTTGCTGTTGTGTTACTGCCTCTGATAAGTCTGACAAAAGGGCTTGGAAGATTTTTGTGAGAATCCTGGCCGGCCTAACTTCCGCCATTTGTTTTTCAATCTTGCGGCCACTGTAAACACCTATACTAATCGATAGCTGGTATCAATACAAAAAAGTTTTGAATAAGACAAATTGTTCTAAAGTGTCACGTTTCGGAGATATAAGCTATAATAGTAGAGGATCCCAAGTAGCAACGACGTTCGCCAATTTGATAACCAGGTTAAAATTAAAAAAATCAAAATCAAATTTAATCTTAGACTATCAAAGTTGTACTGATGATGCAATCAGTGAATGGACATTTGAAACATGACACATATAGAACATTTTACCTCAAACAAAACCCTCAGAAAGGGCAGTATGACAGTAGGTAATGTCGTGCACATAACTAAAATGAAAAGAACAAATTAAACATAATTGAATATAATAATATATAATTATTCATAATTCCGGACACATGACTTCGTACATGAAAGGCAACACTTCAATGCTCTACATAACTTTATGCCCAATTGACACGGAGACCACACAGCGACTGCCAAAAAAAATAATATTACATCCGCAAATTGTTTCCATGTTTGAAGAACAGTGAGACAACGCGGGTGTAGCCCAGCGAGCTTACAGGATGCGTTTAGCCACGGTTTCTCTTTCAGCGCAAGCATGAATTGACTCCAGCCGACGCCAGAGCCTGGTCGTCGCCAAAGGGCTTGCTTTTCAGAGTGCAGTGTAAAATTAGTTACAGGATGGTCCTTGAGATTTTCTTTATCCTCTTTCACACATTTCCTTGCTAGACATTTTAATTTGAAACGGCCGGGGCCGTTACTAACCGCCTTTTGGCACTTTTTCCATGCGCACTTAAGATCGCACTGGTACGACTTACATGTTTGGCATATCCCTTTTTGGCCAGAGACTACACTATGCAAATTACCTAAACTGTCTTCTAAACTCGCTAATTCTAACTTACTAATGTCATAAACGGATTTAGCTACAAGCAGAGAGTCAGATGTACTATTGTGTTTCGGGAGTTTTTTCAATTTATCTTGTTTCTTATCTATGATCTCTGTGTGACGGATAACAGCTCCTTGCTCCAGATTTTTCTTAGTTTTTTTTCTATTTGAATCTCTACAGTATCCAGATTCTGACGCAAGGGCTTCTTTCTCGGATTCAACAGGGCAAATATTTTTTTCACTTTCACGTCGTTTATATTTGATACATTCTGCACATCTGTCAGCTACTTCTTTGCATGTTAAACCTCTACATTCGCCGAGGTCACGTTTTTCTCCCTGCTTGGTCTTTTGGTTTGAGACAGACTTACAGGCGCCACATGGACACGCCTGTTCATTTTTTCGGTGTAACGCAGTTTCCTCTTTAAGTTTCTCAATTTTAGTTGGTATCACAACGTCCTTCGGTATAACAGTTGGTATTGTATCCTTATTGTTTTCCTTATCTAAAGAGATGCTAGCCGACGGAAGATTTCTTGTT
The DNA here is from genome assembly GCA_963853795.1 of Xestia rhomboidea. Taxonomy (NCBI): domain Eukaryota; kingdom Metazoa; phylum Arthropoda; class Insecta; order Lepidoptera; family Noctuidae; genus Xestia; species Xestia rhomboidea. Next base: position 15,847,334 of record OY970761.1, on the reverse strand, counting down.
CTTTTAATGCCTCCACAACAAGAACATAATTTAAAGTAATCAACATCATCAGATTTTTTTAATTTTGGACTTTTAAATAAAAACGAAATAGGTTTGGAATCTTTTTTTTGGTCTGTTACTATGGCATCGTTAGGCTTAAATTTTAATGTTTTATCAGTACGTAACGTGGTAAAACGAATATTTTCGTGAATAGTATGTTTGAGCTTGATTTGACAATTTTGTTTGAATTTTATATCAGTATTTTGTAATTTAGTACTTTTGTGGTCTCCAGATTGAAACCGAGAATATTTCTTTTTATAATCATTCTTTCCACTTGCTCTTGCAACTTTGAGGCTTTTAGATTTTTTTATATCTGCAGTAGCTGCTTTACTAGGATGGCGTTCACTATTAGAAGATTTTAAATTGTCTATCAATGGGCGTTTGTTGGTCGTATTATTAAATTCCGCCCTGCTCTCCAAATCCTTGGTATTTTGCTTATTAAATCGAGTTTTTAATAAATTCTTACAATAACAATATATTCTTTTGAGAGTAGATTTATTGGCTTCTAGGTGTTTATGTATATCCTGTGCTCCTTGTTTTATCGGGTCCATACTATAAAAATTACATTTGGGGCAACTACAACATTCTTTATGACGGTTATTTTTACCATATTTAACGGGTGCGTAAGACATTATTGTCTCTATTTCATGAGGATTTGATTTGTTATACTGTTTTGTAGACTGCTGTATTTGGTATTGGACCAAGCACTCTTTTGGTTTATAAAATGACAGTGGGCTAATTTCTTCTACTCTGCCAACAGTTATGACTTGAGGATGAGTTGCTTTGTGTAATTTTGGCGTGCATTTTCTACGACGAATGGAGTCGTAATCCATATCTGGAGGTACCTTTTCTTTAATTTTGTCCATAACTGGAGGTAACATTTCTTTGAAAAATTCAATATTGAAACTCAAGTTTGAAGTCATTTTTACGCCTTGTCTTGCATCTCTTCCAAGCAAAAACGAATATCGTGGTTCTTCTACTATATTTTCTACTTTTTCCGGTGAATAATGTTTTCCTTTATATTTTATTCTTTTATGTGTGCAACCCGGCAAGAATTGAGCAGCTATGCCGCTAACAGACCTGCGTGGTGCACGTTTTATACATATTCCAGTTCCAATATGTTTACGAGGTACTCCTCCGCATTCGAGATTTATTACGTGTGATACTTTATGTTTTCGACCTATGAGTCCAAAACTCTTTTTAAGGTTCTCAAACGGAGTGCATTCCCTTGGTTTGCGCCAATATTCACATAGAGGGTTTAATTGTTGCAATGGATCGAACTTTCGTTTTGTCGATGTTTTCCTATCTGACATTTTAAATGATGCTTTAACGGAGGGTTTTGGGAGCATATTACATTCACATGATTTTTTGCATTTGCAGATCGTATTTTTTTCTGATTTACATTCACATGTATTAGAAACACTTTTTTTCTGTTTTTTTGGCTTAGGACTCGTATCACATTTACATATTTTCGCTAAAAGATCATCACATCGACAGACAGATTTTTTAGCTTTAGGATAGCATTGACACTTTTTCGGTTCTTGATTCATAGGAGCCGTGAGCCGTGAATTCTTCCCTTTATTAGATGGCTGTTGGGGTTTTTGCACAGCGTGTATATTGCATTGAGATGTGGGGCATTTGCATTTTTTGCCTTTTCTACATGGAAGCTGGGATATTTCCAGAACGAGAGTATTGCATTTGCATGTGGCACATTTACATAGTTTACTTCTTTTACATGGATGCTTCTCTTGTTTCACAGAAATAATGTCTTGATCTCTTTTTTCAAAAACAGTTTTCTGATTTCTTTTTTTTTTAGTACAGGGTTCTGGGAGCATATTACATTCACATGTTGTAGAAACACTTTTTTTCTGGTTTCTTGCCTTAGGACTCGTATCACATTTACATATTTTAGCTAAAGGACGATCGCATCGACAGTTTTTAGTTTTAGTGCCTATATTGTGAGTGGACACCGATTTAAAGAAAGCATCTGCTGTTTTTTTACATATGAAGGATGATTTAGATATAACTTTGATAAGTTGTTCTTTTATAGACGATCTTTTACAGGACAAAGATTTTAACATTGTTTTTGTTTTAATTAACCACTGCTTTCCTATCTTTTCAAAGTTTAACGTACAAAAACAACGTTTAAGTACAGGTGTACCTGGACATGCACACTTGGTATCGGTTTTTTTGGTACTAATTAACCGCTGCTTTCCTTTCTTTTCAAATTTTAACGGACAAAAACAACGTTTAAGTACAGGTGTACCTGGACATGCACACTTGGTATCAGTTTTTTTGGTACTAATTAACCGCTGCTTTCCTTTCTTTTCAAATTTTAACGTACAAAAACAACGTTTAAGTACAGGTGTACTTGTACACTTGTTATCAGTTTTTTTGGTACTAATTAACGGCTGCTTTCCTTTCTTTTCAAATTTTAACGTACAAAAACAACGTTTAAGTACAGGTGTACCTGGACATGAACACTTGGTATCTTTCGTCGTTGGTTTTGGCTTAATATATATTATTTTTTTACAACTACTTTTCTTCACTTTACTAACTTTACGCACACATGGAATTTTCGGGGACACATCTTTGAAAAATTCAAGTTTAATATTGAAATTAGATCCCAAACGTACTGCTTCTCGATAAAGCTTAGTATCACATACGGCTTGGGTAGGAAAAGTGTCAACTTGATTTGTCCGACATGGACAACAAGACCTCGTTTTTGTTTTTGGTTTACATTTTCTTTTTCCATCTGATGAGCTACAAATTGGCGGGCATACATATTTACAATCGCTTCGAGGAATCTTAACATTTTTCCGAGGTGGAGAATAAGACCTGGCTTGTATTTTCTTAGGTCTACTTTTTTTTCTTTCAGGTGTTGAACTAGAAATCGATCGGCGTTTAGGCGGTACGGTACCAGCCTGTTTTGTCTCGTTCCTTCTTTTAATTAATTTTAAACATTCGTATGGATCACATTCGCCAGGCACACACACGCCAGGTTCGCATTCGTAGGGTTTAAGTTTTCTCCCAAGAAATTGTTTTTTAGTAAACTTACTTTTTTCTATGGATGTAGCATTTTCTTTTGTTAGGATTTTTTGTTTTTTTGTTTTTGAAAGATCAAACGAACATTCAAAGGGGTTTCCTTGGTTTTCCGTATTACAACGTAACTGTACAAATTGAGTTTGTTTTCTAGTATACTTATTTTTTTCTGCGTTAGAAACCTTTTCTTTTGTAAGGCTTTTTGGTATTTCTGTTTTTGAAATATCACTGATACATTCAAAGGGGCTTCCTTGGTTTACCGTATTACAAAGTAATTGGACAAATTGAGTTTGTTTTCTAGTATGCCTATTTTTTTCTGCCGCTGTAACCTTTTCTCGTTGTAGTTTTTGTATTTTTGTTTTTGAAAACTCACTGAAACATTCAAAGGGACTTCCCTGGTTTTCCGTGTTACAGCGTAACTGTAAAGTGCAAAAACATCGCTTCAAAAACGGTGCCACAGACCCAGTCTTTATAGAGCCCATTGATGGACCCGAAGCTTGAGAATCCTTATCTCGATTGTCCCTTGAATACTGCGCTCTGCTATTTCTGAAATAAGTCGATTGCCCTTCTGTAGATCTGATTCTCGTTATCTTGGGTTTGTCGACGTGACGTACCGCGTGTTGCTTCAATGGTTTCGAAGTTGCACCACACCCGCCGCCTGATTTATCTATAGCAAATTCTATGCCAATATTAACGTTAGATCCTATCTTCACAGCTTGTTTGTTTGATTTATCGGTACTTCTATTTTCTACGATTCTAGTCTGTGGTCCCACTTCTCTATACGTTCTTTCTCTATTCTGTCTTTTTTCACTATACGGTTTTCTTTCTTTAAACCGAGTTAAAGTATCTCTCGTCCTCATTGGTTTCTTACGTTGCATATCAGATTGCGAATCACTGTCTCGGTATCCCAGATCATACCTTGCCATGTTCGCAGTAGATCTTGTTTCACGTCGATCGGTCGATGTTCCTGATGAGTTCATAAGTCGTCTCTTCATACGTTTTAAGCACTCATAAGGATCACACTCACCAGGCACACAAATTCCAGGTTCACATTCGTAAGGCTCTAATTTATGGGTAAATGCAATATGTGGTCTCGCTGGCCTGAAACCTCCCACTGACTTCTTCGGTCTCATGACACGTCCCTTCGATTTTCTCGCTGTGATGATACTACTACCCTCCAACTTCTTGGCTGATATACTTGCCTCTGATTTTTTCGATGACGTTATAGTCTTAGGAGGTGTAACCTCTTCTACAAGAGGAGGACAAGTGCATATATTGGATTTTTGTTTGTCGCACAAGCATTTATGTTTGTTGCCCAACCATTTATGTTTGTCGCATAAGCATTTATGTCTTTTATTGGTGGTTTTTCGGTCTTGGGGTTCGGTTTCTTCGGCCACGTCTTTCGTCTTAGCTTTGGATTTGCCTCTGGTTTCGGCTTCGGTTTCTTCTTTTTTTTTTTGAAGTTGTAATATACAGAAACACCGTCTTAATATTGGGCCCAGGCCTCTCCTTGGTGTCGGCTCCATCTGAGAGTCACGGCAAAATGTTGGAAATCGTCTTCCTCTCAACCCCCTATCTCTGGTTCTTCGATACGATGGTCGATACTTTTTAACAATAGGAGCAGCCACTTGCACATTGAGATTAGGAGAACAGTCTTTAGAAAATTCTATGTTGAAACTGAAGTTCGAACAAATTCTAACGGCTTGTCTTTGTGGTGACTCATATGACCCTACTTTTTCTTCAATAACGCTTTCTCTAGGAGCATAATCTAGTTGTCTGCGCCTTCTCCGTGGGCGAGCGTACCTCCATTGTGTCATTCTTGATCTTGATGGGTTGGATGACGAAAAATAAGATGATGTTGATCTGGTTCGCGGTCTTCTCATACCAGTCTTTTGATTCCTTAATAACCTTTTTCTTAGCTCACGTGTTTGCGTCTGGTCAGAGACTTCATAGTTAGGTTCGTCTCTTAGTGTTTGCGTCTGGTCAGAGACTTCATAGTTAGGTTCGTCTCTTAGTGTTTGCGTCTGGTCAGAGACTTCATAGTTAGGTTCGTCTCTTAGTGTTTGCGTCTGGTCACAGACTTCATAGTTAGGTTCGTCTCTTCGTGTTTGCGTCTGGTCAGAGACTTCATAGTTAGGTTCGTCTCTTCGTGTTTGCGTCTGGTCAGAGATTTCATAGTTAGGTTCGTCTCTTAGTGTTTGCGTCTGGTCACAGACTTCATAGTTAGGTTCGTCTCTTCGTGTTTGCGTCTGGTCAGAGACTTCATAGTTAGGTTCGTCTCTTCGTGTTTGCGTCCTACCAATACGTCGTCTATACAATACACTAGATCTTTCGTGTCCTACGTTGCCATCTTTGTTAAGTCGTCTTTGATACGGGGACATCAATTTAAGAGTGCAGAAACATCGTTTCAGTTTTGCGAACCGATACGGCTTTCCTTGAGTTGATACGTCAACATTAAGTTGGCCTTGGGGATAACCAGTTGTCATTGTAGATTGACCACGGTGGTATATACCTATTTGTGTGTCGTCATCACGAGTAGATGTTCCATCTTGTGAATAGGTATCTAGTCTCATCCTTCTATTAGCGTATACACCTCTTTCAACTTTTCTAACTGGTTTTGATGCCCTTTCTTCATAAACTTCCGATGGCCGGGTATCAGTATCATGACAGGGACAAGTCTGATCTTTATAAAATTCAATGTTGAAGCTGAAGTTGGAACTGATCTTGACTGCTTGTCTTGATGGTATTGACTGACGGAGTGGTCTGTGCTGTCCTTGCTTGTTTATGGTGTCTATAGTCATTACAGAAGGGTTAGATCTTACAGAAGCAGTTCTAGGTCTTACAGAAGTGGTTCTAGATTTAACATGTTTTGCTCGAAAACTTCTTGCCTGTATTCGTTTTCTTTTTTGACTAGATGTGATGCTAGCGCTAGATGTATTTGAGGCCATTGAGTCTGTTCCAAAGTCTCTTCTATGTTTATTTCTTCTTTTTATCAATTCTAAACACTCATAAGGGTCACATTTGCCAGGGATGCAAATACCAGGTTCACATTCATATGGCAATAACCTACGTTTTCTACTTGTATTTTGACCTCTTTCAGTTGTTCTAAGAACAGGTATTTCGTCTCGAAATTCAGGCGGTGTTGATGTACCTAGTGAACCTTGTTCAATACCTCGTGACTCTAATTCGTTTTCCTGCCTTCCCTTGTTTTGTAATTTTAATGTGCAAAAACATCTTTTCAACATTGGTGTCATACTAGAAGCTCTATGACGCATTTGTCTCATCATCGATTGGGTTTCTGTGTTATTCCTACGATATTTTATTCCTCTATCCATACCACGGCTGGGATAGGTGGTAGAAAATCTGGATGATGTCTGGCGTTTTGGTACTCTGACAAAGTCTGTAGTAGGAGCTGATTTTGAACTGCCTTTAGAAAATTTTATCATCTCAAAACTAAATTTAGAACCAGTTTGGACGGCTTGCCTATTAGCTGGCGCCGCAGATGCTCGAGGTAACGTCTGGTATTTTAAGCCCTGAGGTCGGGGAGGTCTTGATCTGGGCATTCTTCTAGGACCGTGACCTTCTGTACGATATTTTCGTTCACGGCTTCTATCTGCTTGAATTTTTTTTACACTTGATCTACTTTCAGCGCCAGACATTCGTGAAACTTTTCTCATTAATCGCTTCATTATCAATTTTTGGCATTCGTACGGGTCACATTCGCCTGGTATACAAATTCCGGGCTCACACTCATAATCGAGTAGCTCCCTCTTTTGACGACTTACATGTATGTTCATGGTACAATAACACCGTCTAAGTAATGGTTGAACACCGGTCAGTTTATCAGGATTCCTTATATTTTGTACATTTTCCGTTTCAGAATTTTCCACTGTGCACTGTCTCAGAGCAAGCGTATCATTTGATTGTGCGATTTTGAGGATCTGTTTTTCTTTTTGATTGTCGATGTTATCAATGTCGCAAATGAATGCAGATTCAAATCGCAACAATTCATTTGAAGTAAAATGAAGCAAACTTTGATCTTTGGAGCTGATTTGCAATTTATGTTTGGCTTTGAATGCAATCATGGATATGGAGAACCCACATGTTGGATTTTCCTTGAAATACTGCCACTGCTTAGTGTGACTTGAAGTGTTCCTTGAGCAGTTTATAGGGCACAAAGAATCGATACAGTGGAAGTCATGATCGACTTGTAATATTTCTGGTGCTTTCATTTTATTTTCGGAAATAGCAACTGTATTTACGGCATAAACTTGTGTGAGTTCCTTTGTTCTAAATGATGCTAGCGATTTATTAATTCTGCGGTGTTTATCCATTTTTGACATTTGTAATGTACACAAACACCTGTTTGCTATCGGAGTAACTGTATTGGCCCCTAGCTGGGTTGTTTCATTGGAACTATATCTTTTGGTTTGAAAATTACCTTCTTGTTTATCGATTGAAAAATGATCATTCAAGTTTGGCCTGTTTTGGTATAAATTGTTTTCGTGTGAAATGCTTTTATAAAACTCTATATTAAAGCTAAAATTAGAACCCACATTAACACGTCGCTTCAATAATCTATCAATTTCCCTGACACGTTGTGGCAGGTGAGATAATTCAGGGTATTTTCTCATGTTCTTAAACGTGAATAATGAAGTATTTCGTTGTTGGAAATCAGATTTTACATATAAAATATTCGATGTGCTTCTTAATGTGTGTGTATCACTTGACTTTGATTTCGTTTTAGCTTTTTTAGTTACCATTCCCAACGTGTTATTATTTTCTAATTTAAACGGCTTTAAATGTTTTAGTTTGTAGCAGCTCAGCTGGTTTGTATATTTTGATTCAATACTTTTTGAGCTTCTTCGAAGGTCCGGATTCGTTTTATCTGTAATTGTGTTAGACTTTATATCAGTATTTACAACAACACTGCGTTTCTTACCATAAATAATAAATAAGTATCGCTGAACATTACACACACAGCGCCATCTAGTGCCACACTAAGCGAGGCTTGTGTCGTGGTCACCAGATAGTTGATACTACACAGGTACTTTTTATTTGTAAATACATACTTATTACACATAATATAAACATCCATGACTCGGAAACAAATGTCCATGCTCATCACACAAACATTTGATCCTACCGGGATTCAAACCCGGGAACCCTAAGAACGAAAGGCAGCCTCACTAGTCACTACCGCTGCGCCATTCGGGTCATATTTTCCTTTCTTATGTAACTTAAAAGTGCACCGCTTGTTTATGTGACCAAGTAATAAACCGTTTAATAATACCTATATCGTTTTCTAAATTCAAACCTTCCGAAGAACGAATTCTAGTGTCCCTTTTCAAGTTGTTGTCTTTGACCATCGGAAAGCAGAGACAAGGAGAACGCTTGCTTACTCGGTGCGGCGAAACATCTGATGACTGAATTTTGTCCAACATAGGTATAAGAGTTTTACTTCTATGAGAAATCAATATTGAATTTATATCTTTGATTCCACATAACAGCATTGATCGGAAAGTTAGAATATATATCTCACGGCAGAACGCCAATAGGTAGAGAATAGGTAGAGATCTTGATTTACGGAAATTACTTTTGAATTTTTTTTCCACGTTCCTACTTCTTGCTGTGAATAGCTGCCATAGTCGTAGGGTACATCGCCCGTCGTTAGTTTAATTTTATTTTGAGAAGACTGAACTTCAATGATTGGCTGGATTATTGTTACCTTCATTTCATTTCTTATATTTTTTCGTATCTTGCTTACCTAATTGTAATGTACAAAAGCATCTACGTAAATCGTGTTTTGTTCTAGTAGATGTAGCAGAGTTCCTTGTATGTGAATTCTTGTCTGATGGTCGTTTGGTTTCATCACCAAATCTGCATAAAGCCTTCACTTTGCTTTGGGTTATTTTAATTAAGTCATAGTCACAGTCGTAAGTTTTTAAGTTAGGCAGCAAATTCTTTAGGAGGATTGTTTGCCTATCTTTGATAATCAGATTCTCGTTCGTGATATTTTTACTAATCCTCGATTTGGTTGCATTAATTTTAAGTTTTCGACTGCAGAAACATCTCTTAAGAGTGTGGCTGCAGTTTTTCCTCGGAGTTAAGTTGAAAGACAGGCAGCGTTGATTGACTTCATCTGCAGGATTCTTTTCTTTAGATTTTTTTTGTTGATTTGTTTCTTTTAAAGTGTATTCCTTAGGATTTTGTATTCGAACTTTTTTTTGTCGTTTGTCGCCAGGTATAAAAGAAGTTTCTTTCGAAATACTTGTACTAGATGAGCTTGAAGTGTCACTTTTATTAGTATTTTCTTTTCGACTTTGATTGATTTTTCTTGTTCTATGTGCGAGTCTTTGTTTCAATTCAGAAATCTGCACTTTGCGTTTGCCACCAACATGTTCTATAAACTTTGTTGCAGTCTTATTATCATGAATCGTACTTTCTTCTGCTGTCTTCCCAACCATAGATCTCGACTCGGGTTCTTTTTTTTGTGAATATTTGCGATCAGATTTGAAACTATCAACGATAGGACTCGCCTCGGGTTCTTTTTTCTGTGAAATAATGCGTCCAGCCTTTAAACTATCTTTTATATGTTTCTGGGCAAGCTTTAACATTTCTTTGGATTCAGTTTTCTTAACGGCATTTTCATGAATTAGTTTTGGTTTTATTTGAAAACCAACGCCAACATTTTCCGTATCAACCATAGAACTCATATCGTGTACTTTTTTCTGTGAAATTATGCATGCAGCTTCTAAACTATCTTTTATATATTTCTGGGCAACCTTTAACATTTCTTTGGATTCCGTTTTCTTAATGACATTTTCATGAGTAAGTTTTGATTTGCTTCTTGTTTTATTACTACCTTCGCCAATATATTCCATATATGGAGACGGATAAGCTTTACCCCGTTTAAGTTTATGATGTGACTTTCTCAACATGCCATGATTAAGAGACACAAATTTATGGTCATTGGAAGCAGTAGAAAGACTATCTCGTTCAGTGATTTGCTGTCTGGGGCGAGTTTTGACAATCATTTCCCTTGTTTCCTTATTTTTTTCATATTCATACCTAGCACACGTGCAGGGGTCAGATTTTATATTTTTTGCTTCACCAGTTTCTTGCTTAGAACCAACACTAGATCTTAAAGGGATGTTACCGCCAGCGTGAACTGGTCTGTTCCTTCGGCTTTTCTGAACATTTTCATTAAGTTTTAATTTTGAACTACATCTACAACAACTGCAACACTCATTTAATTTTCTCATTCCAGTAACGACTCTTTTGTCCATTAAATCGACCAAAGTAGAAATATCACTACTTTTCTTAGCTTCCAAACAAGCTTTTCTCATTTCTCTAGAAGATTGTCTAGGCCTTAAATCAGATGCGCTACTTTCACTGCTAGAGAGCAACTGACTTCTGAGGGCGTCATACAATGCTCTCGTTTTGATTAACTTGTCCAATAGATGACTTTGTTTTAAATGCATATGATATTTACTAGTCAATAATCTATTTATTCTAGATCCTTGCACTAGCAATCGCTTGAATGTTTGGCGATCTGATTCACTTTTGGAATCGCATGAAGTGCAGGAGCAACTATTGTTGTGCACAGAGTCTCCTTGTAATGGCTTCATTGTTACGTTGCTTTTCTTGCCGGTTTTGTCAAAGACATTTAAATAATAGAGGTGAGTATGCTTGAAATTTTTGACAAATACAACTGCACATTAACAGTTAAATTAATAAAACTTCTTATACTGCGTCACGACATAATTTATCTGAAAATTGCAATGAAGTATTTAGGTAATATCAATATTTATTAAAGCCTATCATTGTAAGAAAAAATCATGTTGCGCCGACCCCAAATAACAAGGGACAAGGGCAGGAAGATAAAGAAAGAAGAAATATAACAGAAATCATCATTATCATGTGATAATGTGATAATGATGATTTCTGTTATATATTTCATTAGACTCTCTGAGTGTGTTAACACACGGTCGGATTGCATTGAAAGAAAGGGATTTAAAAGAAACAAGGATTGTATTGTTTTTTTCTACCAGGCCCTCTCTGGGTCCATCTATCTACAGCAAGACGCCTCGCCTCAAAGGGTAGGCCTCTATCCATCGCTATCTGTAAAGCCTCTATAATGATGGTCGAGTCTCCTACCTGAATCCTACTAATATTATAAATGCGAAAGTTTGTGACGATGGATGGATAGATGTTTGTTACTCTTTCACGCAAAAACTACTGACCGGATTTGGATGAAATTTGACACACGGATAGTTTATAACCTGAATTAACACGTAGGATACCTTTTTTTCTTATCCCGGTACTACGATCCCGTGGGATATTACCGGCCTCCACGCGGTCGAAGCCACGGGCATAAGCTAGTATAAGCTGTAACTTACTTTCAATAATTGATGCGTGGTACTATCGAGGACACTCCCGCCTGAACACTATGTTAATTTGCTTGCACTCGCAACATAGAAACGCTATCTAGCCCCGCCCCGTTGACTTTGTATTGAAGACAATACAGATCGGCCGAGCGCACTGACGACGCACGCCAAACTAAAACTAACACTAAAATAACAATAACTCTCGTTATTGTTATTTTGCGCGCCAAATTGACGCTTTCCTAATAGGCTAAAACTTTAAGGGGGCGTGGCTCGGCGCCTCCGCATGATTTAAGCGAAAAAAAAATTAACTGATCAGGCGGAAAAGATCACGACTGTACCTAATCCATACTCCATCCTAATAAGTACATATTTTAAATGCGAAAGTAAGTTTGTTTGTATGTTTGTTACCGATCGTCCTGAAATTTTGCATATACGTTGTTTATCCCGAAAAATGTCGTCGTGGCCCAGAGGTCAAGGCCTCGCCTCCCATGTATGAGGATGAGGGTCCAAATCCGGGCAAGTACCAATGTGACTTTTTCAATTCATATGTACTTTTCTAAGTTTATCTTCATCTGTTTATCTAAGACATTGGTGAAGGAAAACATCGTGAGGAAACCTGGACTTGCAATGAATACAAGTCTGAAATCGCCAACCCGTCTTAAGCAAGCAAGCGTGGTGATCAATGCTCGTGCCTTCTCTGTATGGGAAGAGGCCTTTGCCCAGCAGTGGGAGAGTAATAGGCTGGTATTATTTATCCCGAAAAAAAGTACTGTTCCCGAGGAAAACAACAATAACGTTCTTATGGTAATCTCTTCCTCAGTCTTTCGTATCATGGTTGAATTAAATGCAGAGTACAACCCGAGAGAGTATTGTCAAATTCTAAATTTACCAGAGCAAAGTAGTGGTGGGCGTTGCGACGGCGAACCGTTTTCAAAGACCGTTTTGAGTTCTGTGACAATGAAACCGTTTTACGTCCTGGGTTCAAACAGTCTTCGTTGCACAAACGACTCTTCGAATTACTTGGTGCCATTTTTTTATTTTACGCCTATGAAAATACAGTCGAAAACGCAATGATTCAACAATCTTTCTCACTAGTATCACTCGACGCGTCGTTCCGCGTTCGTTTACAAAACAGCCCTTACTATAGTTGTAAGAAACTGCAACTAGTTCACTCGACGAAAACGCAATTCAACGAACGACTCTCGACGACAACGCATGTTGGATAAGTTTCTTCCTTTAAGCCTTCTTCAAACCAGTTGCAACGACGACCGTTTTCTGCAACCGTTTTCGTCGTCGGGAAAACGGTTACGTTTCTTCCATCAAAAATTCAACAACGACCCACCACTAAAGCAAACCCGCGGCCAAAAGCTAGTATTTATATAATACCTACTGTGTTTTTGTCGTTTTGGTACTACTACGCAAGCTACCTTCAATACATAAGTTACGGAAACAAGTAGGTACCCTATTTACTTACCAAGACTAAAACACTAAAACAATGAACCAACACCGGTCCACACCGGGAGTTCAAATAAATAAACTATTTCGCAGCATTTTCGTATGATTTACTTCCAAACATGTTAATACATATCGCCTCCGAGGTCAAAAATAAAATTTGTAGATCGATTGGACAAAATATAAAAAAATCAACGAGAACGCCGCATCTTGGGGAAAAAAATTGACGCAGATGCCAAAATGACAGAAAGACAATAATTTAAAAAAAAAAACTGGATTAATTCATGTTACTACACAGATACGACCGTCTCGCGCCAGTAAGTAAGCCTTTGGCTCCTGACATTCCCGGAGGCGCGAAATTTGGATGTGATGACCACTCGTCACATTGGCTATTTCGTCGCTATCCCTAATAGGTCACATTCCCTAATACGCCACCTTGTGCAGCTGGTCAGTTTCCTAACTCGTTTCATGCTCTATTTCGTCTCATTCCCAACTCGTTCGACGCATATTTGAATCGCTCGCTCTTGCATCCGAGTCGAGGGAGTCCCGGTCGACGGAGCGGGGCTTTGCGGGGCTCAAGGCGATATAAAAAAGTCAATATAAAAATCAAACACATAATATAATAATTTAAAAAACAAACACAAAAAAAAGAAACTAAAAACAAAACTACTCGATTCAAAAAAAGAAAATCCTTAGGCTGGGATCGAACACGAGTCACGAGATTGTAACCCAGCGTTCTGTGCCCCGAGACTACAAGAAGAAAAGCTAGCTTGATAGGCTTGTTGAAAACCGTGGCGAATATGTAGATCATAGGCTGCTTCAACAAGGTCGGTAATGTTCGGCAATGTTCGGGATTATTCAGGATGTCAGGAGCCAAACGCCAACTGTCGCGAGTCGGTCCTCAGCAGATGGCCAGTCTTGCATTTAGTTTTTACCACGGAACTAAGAAGTACCCAGGTGCCTAATTGTTACAAATGTACATTTTCTCAGCTGACAAACTTACTGTGACTATCGTATAGCTGTTAGAGCCTTACACCCATTCTACGTACCTACGTCCTAACTTCGAAAGCTCTAGACTCGAGTCACTAGAGGAAATCTTTAGGCGTCTCTCGAAAGAAACTGTAAGTTAGTTTGGCAGGTAGATAACTTGCTTAAGCATCTCGCGATGTGGTTCTCCGAGCCTTTGTCACCCTGTTAGCCTCCCTCTGTGTATCGCCACCATAACTTTCTAAAACTTTGTCTGGATAAAAATCTTCACTCCTCGTTTCTTTTTTTTATCAGGAGGACTTTATCAAACACATTTAGCGACATACTGTTTAAATTCAAACAAACTAAGCATGCTGTCTAAAGTGGAATTAAATACTTACCTAACACAGCCAAATTTCGAGGAACTACTTACATAAACAAACCTGAGAATTGTAGGGATCTATTTATCTTGGTATCACATCTACAAATCACAACTATCAAGTTCTAATCAACGCATCCAAAGACAGCATTTAGGTATTCATCAGAGGTTAGTGACTTGCGACTTGCGAGACACCTGCGTGACAGGTTGCATGAAGTCAACGGACAAACTTACCGAAGTTCCAGAAGTAACAGCCTCCAAAAGTTCCAACTTCCAAATATATTTACACACACACCAAACACAGCACAATTATATTCACAAACATAGCACGCATAAAGTAAGTGAGAAATAAGTTATCCGCGAGTTTCATACAGCCACTGCACCAAACAATAACCAACTCACACACTCGGAAAGCAAAAGCAAACTAAACCGAAGAGCGGCACGGGCCAGCACGGCACCGCACAAACTTGGAACCGCGTAGAAAAAAAAAGCGAACTTTTGAATGGGGGCAAGTAACTCTCTCTAGCGAACCTAGTTCGAAACTTTTTATCAGTTCGTGCTACGGACAACAGATGGCGTCAATACAGTGGCCAATTTTCACGAATGCTTCTCAAATTGCAGAGTAGAGGTCGCTTATCACAATTCATAACACAATGCAATTTTTGTTCCAACTTCATCTGATACGAGTATGTAAAAATCTCTCTTTTTCGCGATCCAGGGTCTATGTCTATAATAAGTATGAGATTTCGTGTCTGAATAGATACACTTTATGTACATTAGACAAGCGGCAAAAAAATCACGTTTGTTGTATGGGAGCCCCCCCCAAGAAACATTTTTTTTTTAAATTATTTATTTGTAAAGACAATTTACAACTAAATATTCTGTGAATATTTCAAGCGTCTACCTGTTGCCATTTTTAATATCGAGAAAAAACGGCAAAAAATTACTTATTAATATTCTAATGACAATAACCACGATAGCCATAGGGTCCAGTTTAGGCGCCTTCTTTATCATAGCAGTAGGTAAGGACGATTTTTGTAGTGCAATGTGTGGTTGAGTGTAGGAATGTAGGTAGCTACATAAATAAAAGTTATTTTTTATTCTCTTTTGAGCAACATAATATTCTAAATAATCATAGCGTAAATTATGTGTCCCCAAAACTTTGTTTATTGGGTGTAAGCACATACATAATAAGGGAAAAGGAAAAATACATAAAATAAATAAATAATTTGGTAAAAATATCAGACTTACCTAATTAATAATTTTATTATTTAGACATTTACATAATACACTATATAATAAATATGTACACACAACATAGTATTTTGACACAATTGATTAACTATTGTGTCTACTTCGTGGACAGATCAAGGGTTAATAATTCACAAGTGATAGCCTAGTGGTGTGACCGTCGGACTGTCAAGTCATTGGTCTCAAGTCCAATCCCAAAACATAAACATGCACCTCTTACTTTTCGGATTCATGTGCGTATTATTATCACTTGCTTCGGTGAAGGAAAAGATTGTGAGGAAACCAGCATATGCCAGAGAGATATTTTCGACGGCAATGTAAGGCCAAGCCAGAGGCCAATGGATGACAGAAAAATTCTGACACCAGGTTAAGCACAAAGAAAAAAAAGAAAGAAAACCACACAATTAAAAAAATTTACTGGTACACAGGTAGATTTTTGAGATGAGGCAGTATGGACACACCGGCAACTTAACAGTTGTAGCTAAGAAAAACGTTTGTCCTTAAATTTTATGTTTATTTATTAACATAAAACAGTTTAGTTGGCTGGGCAATGTAAATGTTTATGATTTCATTGTTGCAGTTCCATATATTAATTGAGAGACTCTCCTAGACCAAGTGAGATAAGATTACTAGAAAAGAAAGAACAAATTGCAAACTTTTTATATGTATTAAATCTTTTCTTAATGGCTCCACCTCAAAAATCCACGTTACATACATGTTTACCAGGTGAGGCAAATAGTCACAGGCTATCAGTATCAGTAATATCCTTTAAACTGATGCTATGCATCAAACTTAATCAGCCACAAGTACAAACAAAAAGGACTAGTGCTCACTGCTCAGCATGGTTGGCCATAAAATAAATATGAAATATAAATATTGCTGGACATTGCACACATCGCCATCTAGTGCCACTCTAAGCAACGAGGCTTGTGTCGAGGACACCAGATAGTTGATATACGACATAGATACTATTTGTTTTTAAATACATACTTATTATACATTTAAACATCCATGACTCAGAAACAAATGTCAATGCTCATCACACAAACATTTGCTCGTACCGGGATTTGAACCCTACGAACGTAAGGAGGCCTCACTACCGCTGCTCCATTCGGGCCGTCAAAATATCAAAATCTCTCTTCTTTCTATTATTGTGGTTAGTGCGTAACCTGGTGTCAAAGTTTTTATGCCACCCATGAGCCACCGACTTGGCTTGACATGCCGTCGAGAAATATCTCTAAGACTCGCTGGTTTTACTCACAATGTTTTCCTTCACGAAAGGAAGTGATAATTATAAATAAAAAAGGAAGATCATAATCTTTTATAAAATTCAGTGTTCTAATTATGATTTAACGTCTTCTTCAGATTCAGTATCAGATTCAGTTGGGGGCCACATGTCCCGGTCATCCTTCTCATTTCTAGCTGATTCCAAATATTTCTCTTGAGCTTCTAACACACTTTTGCTATCGCTGCATGCAGCATATAAGTCAAGAGCTTCCGAGTTAAGTTCTAAGAATGAATGGCCCCATGAAAACTTTGATAAATAATATTTCCCTTCTTTTTTGTGTCCTGTGATAACCATGGCAGCAGCTAAGGCCTCTACACAACTCAACTGATACGGTTTCCCATAATTTATTGGGTTTGCTGCAACTAAAAAAGGTAATAACCTTGGATTTGGTGACTTCATTCTATCAAAAGGAGTCTCCTCTATTTTAGCCCATGAACAATCTATAACAGCCAGTCCGAATTTTTCAATGATGTCCTTATCATTTGGGCTGACACACTGTTTCCCAACAGGTGACAACACAAGACCCCGGAATTGCTGACCAAGTTTTAAATTCTTGATGAGGTTATGTCGTGAAAGTTTTCTGCCGGAACATTTCTTTGGATCGCAGTGGTTCAAATCCCACATGCTAACAGGAAACGCAGGTTCAACACCTTCCCCTTCAGAGTCACTGCCATCAGAATTACTTTCTTCTGAAGATTCTAAACGCAACTCGTTCAGTCTTTCAGCGTACTCTCGCTTTACATGATGATTTGAACGTTTGCCGTGCACATGGCCTTTTTTACCTGGTGCCATTATTATCTATAGTAAGTAAACTAATTCAGTTTTTTACTCAAGATATTTGTTATTTTCCCAGAAAATATATAATAACCCACGGCTTATGACACAAACTCAATCAGAATGAATATGACAGTGGCAGTCTTTGTCAAAATTGGAGTTGGGTGACATTTGACTCACAGAACAGCACAGATACTTACTTAGGGTACATGACGCCATTTCTCGTGACGACATAAATAACGACACCGAGCGCCGAGCGCGCGACGTGACGCGTCGCAATGGATAAATAGAATGTACTTCATTGTACATCGAACTGAAATAGTCGCACAGACACAGATCTGTTACAACATAGCTAATTTCTCCGTTTTAACGGTAGCTTCTAGCGATATCTTCAGTATTATTTTGTCATCACTAACGAATTTCAGCTACCAGATTTTGTTGGTTTGCTATCATGATGAAGCCACACAAAATTAAAAGAATAGTACCAGTGGTGGTTATAAGAAAATAACTAATTTTTTTCGCACAACACAGACTACATTTCTACATAGTCATGACATGTGACTAGACGACTTTATTATTCAATAACACTACTTTTTTTGGGCAGTCGTGAAAAAACTAAAAGGCCCGTTTTGACATTTATTGGTGTCAATTTACTATGGATTTGGCGGCTGTCAAAACGGACTTCTTACATTTCATTACAATGTACTCTGTGTATTCGACGCAAAGGGCGTGACATACTCTAAGTATATTCGTAAGGTTTATTCACTTTATGGTATTTTTTACAAACCGCGCTGTAATGAATGTTTTAATTTTTTTGCAATTTTTTATTTTTATCATCTTAGTGATTTTAAACTTTATGATTTTTTTTAACCTTTGTTTTATACAAATGATAAAGAAAACCCTTTACGTAAAACAATAAATTATCACATTGCTCGTAATACTTGGTTGGCCGCTTAATTAAATTATGAAGCCCGTCATTAAAATTATAAAAAAAGAGTTCTGCTGTCAATCATTTACTTATCAAAATATTAGGTTAGAGAGACCTAGATTTAATTGAGATTTAGTTTGATAATTAATTCAAGATTGATTTTACACGCGGCAGAATGAGCAGTGCCTCCATGGCGGGTAAGTTCGAAAAAAAATGTCGTTGTTTTATTCATAATCATTTTGGTCGGCTATAGGATGTACAAAATATTTTTATTGGAGACTGAATTATTTTGCTTGCTATCTTGGTTAAACGGTTAAATATATAATAATAATATTTTTTATTGGACTCAGTAAAATATAGCCTAATCCAATGACATCCAATAGGGGGTGTACAAAAAGGCTGCAAAAAACTAAATGGACGCCTGACTTCCAAACTAGGTAAAGAACCTGTATCTTGGAAATCAGTACACTTCCATGGAAAAAAAATATACAATAATTATATTAAAACTGACTAAAAAATAAAGAAAATTAAAAATCGTGACAAACAAGGAATTTAAGTGTGGTAGTATTTTGTTTGGTGTGGGGTGTGATAGTGAACATGTTACTGGTGTAAAATGAGTGAATGTGTTTTGATGTTTACGCAATTTTTTCCTGATGTTACTTCGGAACATTTATGATTTTTTCCGTTTGAGAATAATCTAATCTGAAAATAAATGGCTCCTTAACCTTTTAAGGAGCCATCGTGTGACACTTTGTTTGCATTTTTGCTTAGCTAAGGGATTTTGCAGATTGCCAGTGCCTGATTAATTTTATTATATATATGATGGCCACCTAAAAATGTGAAAAATCTCTGCGCGAATTGAGTGCGGCAGGCTCAAGACTCGCAAACTGTATGTTTCCTACGTTTATGTAGGAGAGCAATAGGATCATAAGTCGGACGACCATGTATTTTGATGATGGTGTGAAGTATGAAAAGTTGCCTCACTGTTAGAACTTCATAGGTTTGGTAAAGGGTGATAGTGGGATGATAGAAAGAAAGAAATGCACTAACTTTAAGTAATGCTCTCTGGGCACGCTCAAGTTTCAGCATTATGGTTCTAAACGCCCCACCCCAAGACGTTATACAATAAACTATAAGAGATTGGCATAAAGCGAAGTAGATTGTTTTTAAGACTTTCGAGTTTGCTATATGTCTGAGATTTTTAAATATATATATTAATTTACGAACTCTAGATGAAACAAGGTCGATGTGGGGTGCAAAATTTATTCTATTATCAAGTAGTACGCCAAGGTAATTTATTGTGTTAGTTTGCTGAAGTGTAGGACAGTCACAAGGTGATAGGCGACTACACATGTGCGAGTGTGCGATAATTTGTGCGTTAGCCAAGAGCAGCTGTGGGATATTCCGGAGAGAAAACGTTAGAAATTTTGTTTTGTCGACATTTAGGGTTAGGAGATTGGTTCTCAGCCAACGGTTAAATCATGATCTGTCAAATGAGCAATTTGGTCGAGACGCCATTGTTTAACTATTGTGTCTACTTCGTGGACAGATCAAGGGATAACAATGTTAAAGCCACGCTGTGCGTGCTGAAACGCATTGTCCCATGAGCTATCTCTGAAAATGAGGGCCGTGTCATCTGCAAAGGCAACAATCTTCCCATTTAGAAGTTCCAGTTCACAGAGATCATTGATATAAATGAGAAACAAGGTGGGTCCGAGGATGCTTCCTTGAGGTACCCCGTAGGTAATGGGAAGATCGCCACTTATCCACTCACCAACTCTCACATACTGAGACCGGTCGCTGAGATAATCCGTGAAGAATTCAAGTGGTAAATCCCTGATTCCCAGTCTCTCAAGCTTATTTATTCATCTGGGGACAGAGACCCTGTCAAATGCCCTAGCCAAATCAAGGAATATTGCTAAGACTTTATTTTGGTCATCGATACTGTTTACAATAAAGTCCGTAACCTCATGAACTGCATCACTAGTACCTTTATTGCATTTAAAACCAAATTGAGAGTCAGATAGCAGCTTATTTTTTACCAAGTAGTTTATCAGTCTTTTATTCATAAGTTTTTTTTAGGATTTTAGATAATGTAGGCAATATCGAAATTGGTTTATAATTATTGACACAGGCTCTGTCACCAGACTTAATTACGGGTGTTATTTGGTTTTTTTTGAAGTCTCGTGGGAAGGAACCGGTCTGAAATGACAAATTACAAATCTAAGCTAGCGGGGAGAGTAATGTAAGTCTATATCGAGATAGAATACTTGCAGATATATTATCACGTCCAACAGCACAGTTAATTTTAAGATTGAGGATAATATTGTTTATCTCATTTTCATCTGTTGGGAACATTACGAAAGAGTATGGACAAGACGATTTGGGAGGCAAAGGTGAGTCGGGTTTCAGGTTCCTGAGATAGATGTTTTTCTTCTAGAGATTTGTCCATGTTTGCAAAGAATGCATTTATGGTGTCAACGGAAAGTTGAGGGTTACTAGCAGATATTAATTCAGAGGCAATTTCCTTAGATCGAATAGTGTAAGTTATAGTTTTATAGCGGGCCATAGCTTTTTAGAATTATTTTCTGTCATATCGATTTCGTTCTTTTCATATTGTCTTTTCAGCTTTTTTAACAATCCGTTACAAAAATTTCTGTATCTGGTATAGGTTACTTTTAGAATTGTATTATTGGGAGATTTTTTCGACTTCAGATGCAGTTTATCCCTATTTCTCATGCATCTCAAGAGATCTGGAGTAATCCAGGGCTTCAAGATATTCTGCCTTCTGGTTACAGTTATAGTGTTAGTACACAATTCGAAAGCAGAATTAATAGAACCAGTGAAAAAGGCAACAGCGTCATTAACATCAGTCATAGTATAAAGGGGCGCGAAGTCGATGTTGGGGACTGCCGAGTCCAAAGAAGCATAGTCTATTTGTTTTAGCGTTCTTGTGTTCGGTCTTGCAGGGATAGACATGTCAATAGAAAGAAGAACAGTGTGGTGATCAGTAAGGGATGTTTCAGCTACGAGACATGATGCCAGAAACTTGCTTTTCAGCATAACATGATCGATGCAAGATTTAGTGAGCTGGTAACATGCCATGCGAAGCCATTAGGTTTAATTATTGGTGTTTCCGTACATCCAATGTCTTTTCAGTTATATCGATGATAATATCACCAGTTAAAACAAAGTTTTTGAATTTTTAAATAACGTCTTGCAGTCTTGGCTCTTCTACACATACATTAATTCCCCTCTTGATATAAACCACTACCTACTCCTTCGTTTTGGGATTTATTGTTATTAGTTGCATAATAATCATAACCAGCCATTAACGGAGGATTATGAACACCAAGCAACCAGCACTCGGTTAATATTATCACGTCCCAATCGACCCTGGATCTAGTCAAAAGAATGTGCATACCAGGCATATTACAATTAATGCTTCTTACATTTTGAATTAACATTTTGAATGATTAGGGTTGAGCATTGGTCTATGCTACAGGTAGACGCACTAGCCACGGATTTTAAGTCAGAAAAGTTATCCTGACTATTTATGTTATCGAATTTTGGATTGCAGTAAATTTTAAACTAAGGGTGTTAACAGAAAATAAATTTGCATGAACGGAATCACGCAGGAATTTGCGTACAGTTTTCAGTTGGGATTGTGAAAGTAAGTGTAGGTGTGTAAGTAAGTATATGTGTGTGGTATGGTCGTCGAAACGGTATGAACATGAGAAAAAACATTTGCTGAAAAAAAAAATCAAAGACTAAAACAAAAACTAAAAGAAACAGACAGACGGCTGTAGTCCTATTACTATGAAAACACAATGTTGTAATTTGAGCACTTATAATATATAGTCATGCTTGGGCTAGTTTGAGAATATCATCTTCGCTATCTATACGTATGGTTGGTTGATCACCTGTTTTCTTCATGTAGATTTTTCCGTAAGAATGCCAGCAACCCGTAAAATAATGTTTCTTAGCATGCTGCTGAGCTAAGTAAAACAGCTTTTTCGCAAGTGGCGTAAGCGACTCGGTTATACAGTGTTATTTGTAAAACACCGACAACCACTCAGGACTGTGTTACTAACATCATAATCAACCACTTTTGTTCTATGACTTTTAAAAATTCATCATAATTATTTTAGTTCATCAAATTTTCATAAAAAAATAAAAATATTTAAATTGAACGCTCTAAATGTTAAGAAATCTATGCGAAGCAAAAGAAAGCGATAGTACAATCGTGAGGGGAGCGGGGTCAGGGCGGTGAAGGCCCGTAAAAGCATTCAATTTAAATATTTTTATTTTTTTATGAAAATTTGATGAACTAAAATATGATGCATTTTTAAAAGTCATAGAACAAAAGTTGTTGATTATGATGTTAGTAACACAGTCCTGAGAGGTTGTCGGTGTTTTACAAATAACACTGTATAGACCGGTTGAGTAGGGCCGTCAATCATGAGATGCGAACTATTCAGCTTATTTTCTTTATTGCCTAAATGGGCTTGACTGACCCCTAAGTTGGCTATAACTAGCCAATTTGCTGGCTAGTTACCCATTTTATACTGTTCTACGTAGTTACCCATTTTATTCCACAACGATAAACAAATTTACTTGTTTCACTTGATCTAGTGACAGAAGTTGACAAAACACTTTGCCAGCCTTAAAAAAATATCCCAATTCTAATTCGAAAGTCTCTCACTCGACAAGCCAGGACTGCTGCGCCAATTTTCTTAGAAAACATTGTTATTCGTTCGGCGTGGCAAACATTTTATGTTAGGTCACGCCTTCTTCGTTAACAAATAGCATAATCTGATTATGCTGTTTGTGCCATGCTATGTGACATAACATGGCGCAGCGGACCCGGCTAAAGAGTGCTAGTTTCTTTTGAGCTTCTTAAAACAACACTTCGCATAGTGGAAATTATGTTGTTCTTACCTCCTTCGCTATTCTTTTCTGATTAATTTCGTTGCGGAATCCAAGACAGTTAAATTATTTCTCTGGGACTTCGTCGAGCTTCATTGTTTGGAGTGTCATCCTGAACTTCGACAGTTAATTATTTCGACACTGTCTCAATTTCGAATAACAATAGTTCGACTACTCATTAACATCGAAAGAACATACTTCGACAACACACACCTTCGAAAAACACTACTTCAGCAGATCCCTTCTTCGATATGCACTTGTGCGGCGGATTCCTATTTATATTCGGTTTGGCACTCAGATATCGAACAGCAAAAATACTCTTTACGAGATGGTGGGATGAAAAGTAAATTTATGAAGGAAAGACGGAAGTAGATAAGGAATATAAACAGATGGCATAAATTTCCCCTTCAAGGAAAACTACTGCGCCGTTGCAGATGTCTTGGAGGTCACACCCTAGATATACATATCTGTCAGGTAAATTATGCATGAAGTGGCTCCGTCCTTGAAAACATGTGAATTTGTCTACAGACGAACACCGATCGATAGAATACGCCATAAAGTATCATGCCGTGGTACCAATTACCTACTGCGTGTCTCATAATGACCATGGAGGCTCACAATCACAAATTGTCCGTTTTTTTTCTAGGTAAAGTTGATGGATGGTTTTGTTAACTTTTGTCCGCTTGATATTATGAAACTCTTTAGGTAGGTACACAATTATCTACGTACCTAGTTATTACAATAAGTATATCGTGTTTTCTTTTTGATGTTGAAGTTCTATCGATTTGAAAATAATAATATCGTTATGGAAATTGTGTTACTCGTATTAGAGACAACAGTTATGTAACATTAAATTATATGTAGATATATAGGGTGTTTGGTTGTTTTCTATTTATTGATACAAGTATTTTATTACTATGACGATAAATTAAATAGGTATACTTACTTACCTATTTTTAAAGTTTCTTAAAGCTTTACGATGATTTAGGTAGACTTATTTTTGTACTCAAATATTTTTTCGGTAGATCATGTCAAGTTACTGTGTGCATAGAATGATGTGACAACATTCTACACAACGTTACATAAAATACTGCAACGACCATGCAGTCTTTATTCTCCAAGTAAGGAACAAGGACATCTCCCGTTCAATGCCTTTGCGTCATTCTATCTTTTCATCTCGGCTGTTTCACATGTTTCCTTTACCTACCTATTTTAAAATAAAATAAGTACCTACAATGGCTACAATAGTAAATCATACCGTGTCCGTTCAACATAAATAATTAAAGTCAATTTGATTGGTGATCGATTTTGTGCCGTGTGACAAGTATAACGGCCATAAGCATTATAGAGTCACGTGTGGACGGTGCTGGCTGTATGCTCTTGTGTCTTTGCCTCACTTTTGAACCAACACATTAGAAGTTGTTAGGTAAGTCTACAGTATTTAGATAATATAATTGTGTATTTGTTGATTTTCTGTTAGATTTGAAGTTTTATCGACAGCTTTGACCAATGCTTAATACTACTTGCGGCAAAATATTATGGTTTGTTGGTAAAGTTGTACCTACCTGCCGTGGTTGGTAATATTATTTGATATTCATACATTTAGTATTTAGTTGCCGCTCTATACTTGCCTGTTCAAATACTAGGTAAGTACCTAAATGGTCGCGAAGCAAGGTAAGAAACATTTCATAAGACGAATTGTTTTTTTTTTAACGGAATACTTGTACATTTTGTGATACATAAATGCAGTTTATAATTTGTGAATAGGTACCTCAACCTAATGTAACCAATTGTTAGTAGGTAAAGAAAGGTGATTATCACTCAATATTTTATTTTAGTGTAGTTATGTGTATGTTCCAGTTATAACCCGCTTTTAGTTAAAACGCGTTTTCCCTAGGTATAACTAGTTTTTAATAATTGCCTTTGTTAAAACTAGTATTAATACTGCTGTTCAAAAATGAATATCAATTAAAACTAGTTTTAATTAGAGAAAACGCGTTTTGTCGAAATGATTCCGAAAACTGTTTCATTTCATTTTATGTGACTAGGTAGGTACGCTTCTAAGTACTGAAAATCTTATAGTGACTTTTCATACTTTAATTCTTCGATCAATAATAGTAGGTATTGATCGAAGCTTTAATTATTTTAATTACTTGAAATTAATATTGTCGCCATGGCATTATTGTTATACGTTTATGTTCCCTAATAATGTTACCTACGCTCTAAGTAAGATAATTCGGTGGATGCTCCAACCAGCCCGCGAAATTCAAATTAAGTAGGTATCTTACGTTTTTTGCAATTTGCAGACCAGTGCTAGGTTGTGTGTTGATTAAAATATTCCTCGCGACTGTAAGACGTATGTAGTTACAGAATTATAATCATCAAAATGGTTCCCTATCCATTTGCGTAAAATTTTAAGACCTAATATAACTTGGCATACTTTTGTTACTCCTAGTTATATTTTCGCATAACATTATTTACGCTTAACAGCTTACGCATACTTTTTTTAAGCATAATTTCTCTAATCATAATAATGATTAAGCATAACATTCTTAGGCATATGTTTATCCTGAAGCAGGTAATAACTAATAACATATTTGTTTTGAACATAGTTGATTGTGAACATATATTATGTGAGTTTTTTTCCCTGTAAGAAGCATGCAAACAATCATACACCATGCATGCAAACAAGCATACACCATGCATGCAGCAAACAGGCATACGCCATGCATGCAGTATGCAAACAAGCATACCCTATGCGTGATTGCGTGCACGGGCTTAGATTACACTCTCTAGGGGTAGGGCAGACAAGACTACGTGGAGTCGGTTTTGCAGCGAATCGTTTCTGTCACTAACTTTTGTAGCACAACTTAATGAATTTTTAATTCAAAATATATACGTAAAAATGACTAAAATTTGATTCCGTTATTTCTATGAATGGTATGCCTAAATACTATTATGCTAATAGTCATTCTGCCTAGTAACATTATGCGAATTCAATTTATGCCAAAATAAATTAGCCTTCAAGATGATTATGCCAACATAAACTGTATGCCAAAAAAAAAATGGCAAAGTATTATTATGGCAAAACAAATTATGCCAAAACAGTTATGCCAAAGTATATTAGGGAAAAGTACATTATGCAAAAAGAAGGGATCCCCATCAAAATCATCAATACAACCCTCCAAGCTCATACAGGTGAAAGAATGACTTTTTCAAGGTCGATGTTATTCCTGAACCTACCATTCTATCTACGCCATTTCTTTCAATGGAGTGTCAGTGGTTGATCATTGGAAATTCATAATGACGCCATCATATTAGTAGATTACCTAACTTGTCAAAATCTACAATTATGAAATCAATGATAGACCATTCTGACACTATTGTAATAGCAGACTTGAGTCGTCACACCATCTCCGCCGCGGTCTACCAGTGGCGATCGTTGCTCATGTCGCCGGGCGCATTCGTACTACGTAACCAGCCCACTCCCACTTCCGTGGGACAATATATGCTTATATAATTACAAAAGTAAGATGATTATTTTTGTTTAACATTAATTATTAATAAATATTTTAATAAATAATATCCATATTTTCAATCCCCAACAAGATTCTATAGGTAATTTTGCAGGATTTTAATGAACTTAGAGGGTTGAATTGATGATTTTAATGATTGTAATTTTGTAGGTAAATACATAGGTTACGCTACGTCACGCTACGTTTGACGCTACGCAAGTAACTCCGTTTCTATTATTATCCCCAAGTCGTAATTTCTACCAGTCGTCCTCGCTAAGACATGGGAAACCGCATTGTCCACAGCAAGTCTGACGTACGACAAATGTGTCCGGTCTACCCTCATTTATGCATGGCAGCTTACTAGGTGACACAGACAGTTAGCTAAGTAGGCCAGGAGTTTTAATATAATCAGCTGAAAACACACCTTCAGTACTTACTTAATTTAAATGTCCCGCAGTGGGTGTGTCTATTTTTATAGGTCAGTATAATTTGTGAAGGTAATTTCGGTTCTATTGTCCACTGTGCTAATCTATGATCTATGGGGATTACTGACCATAACGTGTTTTAATGGGGGTAAACCTACTTGATAATAAGTAACTAACATAAGTTCATAATTATCGATTCGATTTCAATGCTTTCGTTATATTGGTAGGTATGATATTATTTATATGTTTATCTGAAGGTTACACTAGGGTAGTTATTATGATAATTATGTGAAATGATTATCTGCTAATTATCTAGGTGACCTGTCATGCGAAGGTGATTGTAGTAGCATGTGTGATTTTGCGTGATGAAAGTGTTAGGTAGCTTTAAGGTTTTAAAAGACGTAAAATTAAACAATTTAAAAGATCTGTACCTAACAGGTTTTTGGGTTAATTTAATGAATATTTTTAAAATAGGTACCTACTTAATCTGCCTGCGCTTCGGATAGCACGTTAAGCTGTTGGTTCCTCTGTTGTCAACCATAGATTTTACAGTCGTTACGAATAATCAGTGGGCTCTAAAGTTTGACAAGTATAGTCTTGCTCCTACCCCATGCTAAGACTACTTGTGGCAGTCGGTCAGTCCATGTAAAATACTTATATTCAGCTGTATCTGGATCGACTAGAATTCAATCGCAAGTTTGAAGTTAGGGAAGACTAATAGTCAGCAAAACGTCTTCTCTGAATAAACAGGTCAAAAAGGTTACAAGTCGATACTGTATGTGAGTATTGAATCGTTCAGTCGATGTAGCGTTTGGCAATAAGGTTGTTTCGCAATAAATTCCATTCGAACAATCGTTCAGTCGACTTTCCATTAATCGAATATAATATGACTCTCGAAGTTATGTTCGCACCCAGTATAGATTACTATTGTGTTCACTTAGTTCTTGTGTGAAAATAATCGAGTTCCACGTATTGTCTATGAAATCGATTGTCTTCAAGGCTAGACAAGGACGCAAGGTCACAAACGGGTGCAGAAATTAAAGCACCCTTTCCACAAAGGAATCGTTTCGTCACCCCTCGTGTTCCCCAAAAGTACTTTGAAGCGCAGATAGTAAATGTAGGTCAATGTCGTACGACGTCGACCCTTACTTATTGGAATGTTTTGGGCATATCTCCAACTCACTCGGGATTGGTTAGGTATATTTACTTTATGTCCGGTATCATTTAAATTTGAACATAATAGAGCATTAGAAGATAGAAGACTTGCTACGTATGTTGCTGGGGAGTTTGTTGCACGCATCGCTAGGTATTCGCTACTTCTTCCGAGCTAAAACACTAGGAAGTGGTGAAGGGTGGGCGTTTTGGGGGGTACCCTACTGTTTTATGAAGTTTTGAAGTTCAAAAAGTACCGATTCTGACCCTTATTTGAATACCCGAGAACTTGGGCATTTTTAATTATACAACGCTTGAACCCAAATAAAAAGTTACTTGAAAGACCCGGGTGTAAACAGTCGTAGGATCTCGGTATGAATCGGGATTCGTCGGGACTTCTTTGTCTTGGTGCTTTTCTAGTCGTCGGTGCTTTTGATTCTGGCTTTCATGAATTGGGAATAATGTGGCGGGCTTATCGCAAAATATCCACATCGTGGAAGTTTTTTTGTAGCAACGTTTGCAAATGTTAGTGGGCATCAACAGTCAACAATAATGCAAATGCCGATATAGAAAGGTACCTACTCTATGTTACCATGGTGGTATACAAAAACCGGCCAAGTGCGAGTCGGACTCGCGCGTGAAGAGTTCCGTACTTCCACATCATCGTAGCCCCTACTAGGACCATACAAGAACTAGCCCCTTTTAATATTTTATTAATTTTTATTATTTGTTGTTATTGCGGCAACCGAAATACACATTCTGTTAAAAATTCAACTATCTACCTATTACGGATCATGAGATACAGCTCGCTGACAGACGGACGGACTGAAGGACAGCGGAGTCTTAAATAGTAATAAGCTAACTAGAGTCCTGTTGGTTACCCTTCGGTTACGGACACGGAACCCTAAAAAGTACCTTCGTTCTGGATGCACCATTACCAGCCCGCTATCTTTAAGCTGTATTTCTGTTAATGTTTTGATTGGTCAATAATGTAAGTGTTTTGTTCGCAGCCTGCTTCAACTACGATAACGTGTCGTCCAATTCGAATCCCAATCCCAACGCTGGGACAGGACACAAAGGGAAAGGAGATAAAAACGACGTCATGGATAGTGGTAAGTCTTTCATTAATTTAATTATTATTTAGGGCTCCAGAAAGTGGTTATTTTGGCTCACAGCCAGAAGGCGTCGCGGCAGGCCTCGAAGAAGATGGCGGGATGAGCTGGATAAAACCAACAATCAGTTGTCCACATTAGCCCCAGGGGGCCGAGTCTGCTATTAAAATAGTGTCACAAAGGTCTATCATTGATTTCATAATTCTTAATTTTGACAAGTTTGGTAACCTACTATTATAATGGCGTCATTATGACTTTCCAACGGTCAACCACTGACACTCCATTGAAAGAAATGGTAATCTCATACATAATGACAAATTAATGACTGACATAAGCGGTAATCTGCTAAAATTTTGACATTTGACGTTGACAGCCAAACATAAAATATTGAGCTGTATAGTTTCACATTTATCCGCGCTATGTTTTTTGCTATTTACGAACTTTTTACTACTTCAGATTGCTTATAACACTAATAAATAATATGTAAAAATATAATAAATGAAATCTGGCTTGAATAACCATTCAAGTTTAGTAGTAGTTTTTCGAAAATCATTTCTACTAACCGGTTTTATAATAATGGCAACAATACAACGTCATTATAACACAATTTTATTACGAGACCATAGACCGACCAATGATCGACCATTATGAATTTAGTAGATTACGAACTTTTAGCAAAATGACAATGGGATCGTGTTGGAATGAAAAATAGCAGACTTGAGGCCCTCTGGATAGAAACAACTGGAATTCATGGGGAGAGGCCTTTGCCCAGCAGTGGGACGACGAAAGCTAACAGTATCAGTATTATTTAGGAACTCGTGGCTTTATAATAACAGCCACACGGGTCGATTTTCAAGGTTATGCCGCGCTTGCCAAGGTCGGTCCGTGGATGGGTGACCATTTATTACATACCGGAGTTTCCTTCGTGCCTCGGAAAGCACTTTGAAAGAAAGCTGATGGTCCCGGCTGTCATTTGTTGATCTTTGACAATCGTTGTAGGTAGGCAGTGACCCGAAAGTCTGACAGCCAGTCTTACCAAGGGATATCGTATTACCCAGTACTAACTGGGTTGAGGGGGTCAGATAGGCGACTGCCTATCTGACCCCCTCTACATGGAGCGACTGCTCCATGTACAATCTGGTATTCAGCTGCTTCCAGTTAGACTGGAAGCCGACCCCTACATAGAAAAGGCTATTAGTGTAGGGTTGCCATAGCAGCTTAAGTACTGACCGGGACATTATTAGCAGTAAGTGACTGAAAATATCCATGTACTTAATGTAAAAGAAAAAAAAACATACCTACTTGTTACCATTTTAACTTTATTAATCAGGTTTATATAATAATTAAAAAGAAATTAGATATCCACACTGTAGATTCTACACATGAAACACTACTTGCTATGATATTTTTCAGATTTCTTCACCTTATCTAAGAGGTCCGGTTTGCCCATAACATACTTATGAAATTCTGAACATGTCATTTTATAATTGAACTTGCATTGAATAATGCTTTCGACCGTGTGGCGGCCTGGCCCGCCGCACCGCGCCACCGCCTCACCGCGCCGCCGCCGCCACCTCACCGGTCTACGCTGAACGCGTATTAGATACACATTGCAATTGAGGTATTTCAATTGCAATGTGTAAAGGGTGTAAAAAACCTCTTATCGAAGCCGAAAGGTACTTGTTCTCCCCGTCATTGTGATCATGTTTTTGTTCCACACCATACCTGGGAACCTTCTAGTTACGGAGATTTTGGGGGTCAAAGTTCCAACATTTTGACAAGTTTTTTTTTTAAACAAGTTTTTAATGTAGGTCAAAGTTCCAACATTTTGACAAGTGTTTTTTTTAAACAAGTGTTTAATATTTACTTTAAACACCTTCACGACACCCGTACTATTTAATCCATCCATCATTGCATTGAGTGTTACCACAAAACATGAATTTTCACCCCAACAAAAAAAAAAGTCGTTTCCCAGCATGCTTGGTTGACGGCTTCGTGATGAGGTTATTTACACCCTGTATGTATGCCTTAACGTGGACAAGATTGTGTATGAGTGTATGACCACTTCTAAAAACGCGAAAATATTTTCATTGTCTTTTCAAGCTACACCAAATTGTACTTAGTGTTTATTCACCGATATAGGTACATACCTACCTTACCTCCCTGTATGAGGTACCTAATGAATATTCTACGGGATGTGAACAGTTATAATGAAGATTAGTACCATGTATTGTAGGCTATATGTAATAGTTAATGGAGGTTTCGAAATGCGGGCTAATCGATTCAGCAATACTTTGCTTCCTAGGTTACATGATGATAATTATTACAACTAGATTAGTTAGGTATACTAGTAAGATTTGTATATATATAATAAGATTGTTAAGACAAAGTAGTACTTATCCGTTTTTACTAGCACGTGATACTATTCATTAGTGATGGAGTCATTTAGGTGTCGTTAGTAAAAAGGACATCAATTCGTGTCCCTAGTCTAAGGCCCGGTATCCTCCAAAGCCGAGACGAGCGGAGCGGAGAGGAGATGTGCGAAACCCACCAATCACATGTAGTTGAAATCTACATCAGGTCACTCGTCTATCCTGTGATTGGTTGAAGCTTGCACTTCTCCTCTCCGCTCCGTTCGTCTCCGCTTTGGTGGAAACCGGTCCTAAGGCTGCAAATGCCATAGGTACGTCCCGCTAGGAAAGCGGGGACGTGTCCCGATTTGGAACGTTGTGTCCCAGTCAATAAGTCATTTGTCCCTGTTTAGGTAGTTGGTTGATCCATCAGGGGGTCTGAAATGGCCGCTTTAGCAGAATCATAATATTATGAATCACGTTAAAAAATTAAAATTCTTATGTTAATGTACATAAAGACCATTTTAAGATTTTTTTTTAAACGTGATTCATATTATGATTCTGCTAAAGCGGCCATTGAACAGAATAGGTAATGAAGTTCGCACTCACTTTTCTCGCGTTAGGCCGCGTTCCAACTATGTCGTGACGATTAATTTATCGTTGCTTTTCAGTTGGCAAAACAAAAGTCGTGGACGACAGTAATCGCCTCGTCCTATACGTTAACACCTTCAAGCCACGACATTTAAAACTATACGATTATCTGTCGTCATGGTCACGACTAGAACACGCCCGTAGTCTTAGGTTAGTCACTGCTTCCGTAGGTATACTAGGTATACATATGTCGAAATGTCGCAAACCCCAATTGAAAAGGTGGCTGTTCTGCTAGCCATCTAGCCTTGGGCTGGCACTGTTGATCCCCAAAACCAAATACTTACAATCCCTGGTTTTGTCTCAAATTGACTTGTGTTTCAAAAACAGACCTCCACGAAAATATTTGTACATAGACCCAGAAATCCTTGAAAAATGTATCTTTCTCACATCGTCTTGTCCTATTTACCCTATGTCTATTACAAAATATGTCCCGGTCGGTATTTCAGCACTTAGGGTAGCTCTATGCTAGTCTCTTAATAAGTCATAACGCAATTTGGTCGTGGGTGTTGCGGACACCAGGGGCCCAAGTCTTCTATTTTTATAAAACCGTCATTCCAATACGACCTCATTCTCATCCCATTGTCATTTTGCTAAAAGTTCGTAATTTGCTAAATTTATAATGGTCGATCATTGGTCGGTCAATGGTCTCGTAATAGAATTGTGTTATAATGACATTGTCGTACCAGGGGCCCAAGTCTTCTATTTTTATAAAACCGTCATTCCAATACGACCTCATTCTCATCCCATTGTCATTTTGCTAAAAGTTCGTAATTTGCTAAATTTATAATGGTCGATCATTGGTCGGTCAATGGTCTCGTAATAGAATTGTGTTATAATGACATTGTCGTATTGCCATTATTATAAAACCCGCCAGATTTCAGTTATATATATTTTTACATATTATCTATTCGTTTTATAAGTAATCTGAAGTAAAAAGAATTTCGTAAATAGCACCAGTCATTCATTTGTCATTACGTACAAGATTACCATTCTATGCCATTTCTTTCAATGGAGTGTCAGTGGTTGACCATTAGAAAGTCATAATGACGCCATCATATTAGTAGATTACCAAACTTGTCAAAATCAACAATTATGAAATCAATGATAGACCATTTTGACACTATTGTAATGGCAGACTTGAGGCCCAGTCCAATATAAATATAATACTTACTACAATATAATAGGTACCTACTTACAAGTCGCAGGTATTTCTTTTCTCAAGAAAAACTTTTACTGCGATAAAATTTTCCGCAATGCAGAGATCTACCTGGTTTCAAGATGGAAGCTGTTCCCTGTAACGATTAATACCTACAACAAGACGCTGAAGTAAGAAACTAAAAAGACCACAAAGAACAATGTAGGTAAACTAATCTAAGTTTAAGCCGCGGAAGTAACAATTAAATTCCCTTCAAACTTAACTAGCTACGGCCTACGGGTAAACTAAAGTAACTGGCACACAATTAATAGAAGTACCTGTTAGTAATTGTTAGTTTGATTACGTGCTAAGGGATCACGCAAAGTTCACGACATGGCGTAGGTACACATAGCGACACATCAAGCTGTAGGTACATTTCCAGTTTAAAATGGCCTCGCTTTGTATAGATTTCCCGTACAATGAGAAATACGCTTGAACTGGAATTTTATAGCTTGATTGGTGTTGTGCGTACGAGGTTTCCATTATAAACGTGGAGGCAATGACCTATGAATAAATACTAATAAATTCAGATTACAGCTGTAGGCCCTCGTACTTGACAGAAAGAAAATTGTGGACAGAATACGGTGTTTTATTAATGAGGGCCTTTTGGTTTAAGTTCAATACACCCTGTGTCACAAAAGGTTCTAGATATATGTTTCAATAATTGTATCATATTTGATTCATCAATAAGGACAAGGAACCAATGATATTTCGATAGTAATTAATGAATATCAAAACGGTGAAGGCGAACATCTTGACGAAACCGTTCTAGAGCCTATTTTAAAATTCGAAGACATGTGACGTTTACCTACTTACCCGTTTTGGGCATGCGGGCCCACTCTCTCTCATAGAGAGGAGGCCTATTTCCCAACACTGGCACACTAGAAACAAAACAATGCTAAATGCTATTCAATGGCCAAAACTAACTTTCGAAGAGCCTATTTAAAACCTGTTAGCAAAATCGCATAACTACAACAGTCAACATGCAATTTTATTGCAGAAGCATTTAAAGTTAAAAAAACCAGGGGTTGGTTCATAGAAATATAAAAAAAAACTAACTTATTTCTAATATCTACGGGTTAGTCAGCTAGTGGCATTGTCTACGGTCTACCAATTCAATTTAAATCAGCTATAAATTTCAAGCGAAACAAAAATAATAAAAAATGTTTTGACATTTTATTCAAGTTCTAAGTAAATTATTCATATCAAAAGAAAAAGCTTTGTGTTGAAATGTTTAACAGTAAGTATTTTTTCAAACGTTTTACAGTTTTCATGACGGCAGTGTTGATATCATCAATCAAGTTTTTATAATAATTTTATGTTGATGAATCAAAATAGCGGTGAAGCAGGGTTGTTGCTTTCGCGAGGCCAAATAGAAAACCCTTTCTTCATATCTGAGATATGAAGATAGCAGATTGCACTAGTAACCGCTCGCTCAGTATAGGTGAATAGATACCGTAGACATCCTAATCTACCAAGATATCAAGAAACAAGACAGGTAGTTTGTCGGTACCTACTTCCGTTAGTCACTAGGTTTTGGTTTCTATCAGTCTGCATGATCCACTCTTGGGAAAAAGACTATAAAATCCAGGTTTAATGCGAGCCAGTACTAATGTGGACCACAGGTCACGTGTCTTGTACAAGTCGTTTTTTTTTCAATTATTTTTTCCATTATCCTTGCCCAATCCCCACTGTGCTTGGCCACTATGCTTGGCCGACCCCAAAATACATTTATTATGGAGACCGACCAAGCATTCTTTCCCCTTCTTAGTTATAGGACACATATTTATGTACCTACATACATAAGTATAAATCAATCTTCCCTTTTATTTCCAAGATGTCAAACTACAGGTGACTGGTTGACAAAAATGGGCTATTACCAGAAAATTAAGCAAGCAAACAGAAACATTAAATGAATCCTTAATTGGCTGTAAGATTAGTTATAATAGTCTAGGTTACAATTGTAAAGAGCTGTGGATTTTGTAATAAATAAATAAGTTTCCAGACTTATGCTCAGTGACAACCCTAAATCCACCGCCTTGAACTGTTTTAACTCTAACAATAAATTCATTAACTTTAAGCGCCATGTTTTTGGTGTTGCCACTAATTTTAAGGTATTCTGACTGAAATGGGTCTCACTTCGCTCTATGAAATTGACTTTCGTACCTATGTTGGTAACTTAGCCTACACGTCAGTGAAAAAAGGTTTCTCATAACTCCTACCAGCTGTTGCTGCTGCGCATGACCTAAAAGGTATTGGCGAAGGCTCACAGAACGGAATTTATATAACGTTCAAGACTAGGTACAGATGACACCAAAAATCGATAGTCCACGGGCCCTGGAGAGCTGTATGTAACACCACAGATTTCAAATGTAGCATCAATTTAGGTTGTTGCAGAGATCATGCGGATGAACTGCACTAGGTACAGTACCGCACAATTTACCTCTTTATTTAACGACTTAATAAACTAGATGAAATTACGCAATGGAAGGAATGGACTTCATTCTGATGGACACTCATTAAATCGAACTAGTGTTGTTGAAGAGATAAAGACCGGGATGAGACTCGCACAGACTAGAAGCACAGCATCATTTATGTAGGACTCGCTGCTGCTGGAATACCTATGCAGAGGCTAGTTTCCACCATCATGGAAAATAATGGACACATATATATATTTTTTTGTAAATTGATGAATATAGACAAAGATAAAACGCATCAAAACACTGTTGCCATTCAGATGCAAATAAAATACCAAGCTAACAAAAACGAGAACTAATTTGGCACCTATGTGTATAATTGGACCAAGGCTCGGAAACCGGTTGAAATTCTTAACCGGTTACGGTCATTGACCCCAAACCGAAATCGATATAGGTTAAAGGTCGTACTATACAGGTATTTACCGGTTTTTCATGAATTTTGGTATTGATAGTCAAAATTAACCGGGTAAAACCATGTTTGATAGGGTCCCCGGCCCCCGCCACTCGTTCACACAGTCTCGACGTTGCGATGTCTGTTTGATTGTATTTGACGTCCTCAGTCAGATCAAACATTTTTTTCATAATATTTTCTGGGGTAATGTCACTATAACTGGAAGTGTTAAAAAGTATACGTAAAAAACTACGAATAACGAAATTAACCGGCTAATTTGGGTGTCAAAACCGTTTGTGCTTAAGTAACCGGTAACATTTATCATTTTGGGTTACATAAAAACAGTTCACTTGTTTATCCGGTAAATGAAGGAACGATATACTTATTTACCGGTATTTAATCGAAATTAACCGCTCTTTTTAAACCGGTTCATAGCCCTGAATGGGATTAATCTCGTTTCACTTAAAATGCTTTAATTTAGTGGGTGGGCGGTAGCCTACATGCCTATTGCATTCAATTACATAATGTCCATATGTTGTTGACAGTTTATGTAACCAAATTATAGTTTGATACATATATAGGTACCTACCTATTAGGTAGATTTCCTTCTTACGGTCCATTAACCGAGATCGATGTTCCGGTATGATTCCATCCTATTGTTTTGATTCATGTCGAAGCCATTTTGATGTCTTCTTTAATGAGACTATTTCCTTGACATGAACTACTTTAAGTACCTAGCTACTCATGTATTTTATTAGTTAGTTATAAGTACCTAGTGCTGTATTTTCTTGGATCGGAAAAAATGTTAGGGTTATTATTTATTTTGATTAATTATTTATTTGTTTAGAATCTACAAGAATCTACAGAAGACTTTTAGAATCTTTATATATAAATAAAAATCAATTGCCGTAGGTACTTAAGTAGGTGTAGGTATGGCAGTATGAGGAATTGTTGATAAAAATGATTGTAAACGCAACCGCGCTACAGAAGAAATAGTTTTTTTTTTCGTTGTCTCTCACTAGTTACCTAGATAGGTACGTAGGTAGTACCTAGTCAACGAAAAAATAATTAACAAAGTTTGGAAGTTTTTTTTTAAATTCTCTTTTGTAAAATTTTATTATAAATTGCGCCTGTACGAAGCCCGGCCAGACTACATTCTAGAAATTACGTGCAAACTTAACCGTTCAACAAATTAAATCATAACTGCTTTTACCTGTAACCCACGTTCAAATCCGTTGCATTGTAGTGTACAGTACAGATCTAAACAATAATAACTGTACATTTTAACTACCATCGCGTATTTTTTCAACTATACTTGTAACTTTTCGCTTTTGGACTCGCGTAAGTATTCCGTCTCACTTTGACGCCACCCTAATTATGTAGACGCTCTTGCTCTTCCAGCGGCAGTCAGTAGTGATCGTCGAAGGCTCTAAGACGTGTATTCCTAAATTCCCCTGCCTATATCAACATGTTATGTGCCAGGATCTAATCAGTGTGTTGTGTTTGTGACGTTTTATATTATTATAGTTAGTGTTGGACAAAATGTATCTTGGCAAAATTAAAACCGCATCAAACAGTAAGTAATTGTGTTTGTTTACCGGTGTTTTAATTGAATATTTTGTTGACTTGTGTTCGGTTTTAAGTGACTTTTATGTTTTCTCGTGGTATTTTAATTGATAATTGCTCCAATTATCAACTAAACATTATTTATTATTTCAGTACTTTGCCTTTCACTGTGTTTTACGAATTACCTATTACCGACGAATTATCGGGGCAAACCTTTGTCGTAGCATTTTACTATACATAGTTAAATAAGCATTGACAAAAATGGCGGTTGGACCAATTTTTTTGTATCATGTCAAAATAAAACCGGGTTCCAGTCCTTATCCCCTAAAAATACCATTAAACATTTTTAGGTTATGTTACTCGTGGAACTGAAATATACTTATCGTAGGCTATTGAACTTGTGACGATTGTGACCTAAACTTGAGGATTAATAATTAATTTGGTAACGACAGCAGCTGTTAGATTTCCTACCGGTGCCGGTGAAGGTACATAATAATTAATGAAAACAGTTTAATAGTTGAACAACAGTGTTGTGAACTGTAAGTAATATCGATTTGACCGACTAGGTAGGTAGGGCTGGCTCGGTTGCCAACCCCTATGTAACGATGTAACGATAAAAAAAAATGTGTCATGCGGGACTTACAAATAAATAATTACTTGTCAGATGTGTGTGATTATAAAGTTCTAGGCATATAATTAACGAAATTACTTAGTTAGATACCTCTGTTCTTTGAAGCTAGAGCGATGGATCGTTTTGTTCCTATCGAAATCTTCTGATTTCAAGGAAGTTTATTCAACCTTCTTACCATTTATTTCAGTACGGGTCTCGCTCGAGGTCGAAAACTAATTGAATTTCTCTCACGAGTGGCAGGACTTTTGTTTTAGTACCAATTGGTTGTTAGATAAGTAGGTACCTACCTACCTTTAAGCTATACATATTTCGACTTATTTATATAATTCAGTTACATTTTTCCGCAATCCGCAATAGCATTTGAAAACAGGGAACTGTTACCAGGCAACGTTTTTTTTGTCGCATTACATATTTTTTTGTAAATTATATGAATATCAGGCACGTTTCCATTACTTTTCCTGAATAGTTTCATTTTAAAACGCTGCTATTTTTATTTTCATTCATTATTAAAAACGAATAATAACAACAGATGTTATCAGCGATAGATTTAGCAATCTGGTTAAATGTAGGTCAAAGAACTGTTTTTGATTTTTATCACAAAGTTTGCGATCGCGTGTCTAACCTCCTTGTTTTGTAAATACACCACATAAGTTACAGCAAAATGGTGCAGATTGAATTCTTCTATTGATATTTTGTAGACGATGGACTATTACGGCGCGCGGCGATTAGGTTATTAGTAGTTCAATGAAGCTGTTTTTGTCGTTACTGCTAAAACATTTTTAGTGCATTCACGTTTTACTTTAGATTCAAGGAAGGAGTAGGTATTGATGTTTATTTATTCTAAAGGCATCCGGATTAGGGGTTCTTCGTTTTCGTTAAAATAAAGCAGTTTATATACCTAGCCTTAAAACTAAATACCTACCTAGGGCATTATTTTATCCCTCACCGTTCGTTTGGCTGAGTTCCATCAAAAGTTTACGAGTGAAGACAAATGAACTGCATGAACAAAAAAAGTCGACTTGCGAATTTACAATTTGAATGCTGTATCAGTAAATACAGCAATGCGACTAGGTAGGTATATTATGTTCTGTAGCTGCAATGCAGGCGATTTTATATTATCAGTTTTAACACGCTTTCCATGTCGCACCAGCAGACGTGCTGTGCAGGCAGATGTTTCCTACATAGGTACAGTCGTGGTCTTTTCCGCCTGACCAGTTTAACATTTTTTCGCTTACATCATGCGGAGGCGCCGAGCCACGCCCCCTTAAAGTTTAAGCCTATTAGGAAAGCGTCAACTTTGGCGCGCAAAAATACAATAACTCACGTTTGACGTGCGTCGTCAGTGCGCTCGGCCGATTGGTATCTTCTCATTATTATTTCTGCACAAAGTCAACGGGGCGGGGCTAGAGAGCTTTTCTATGTTGTAAGTGCAAGCAAAAACAGGCTTAGTCGTGATCAGGCGGGAGTGTCCTCGATAGTACCTACCTACCTAGAAAATGTTCTGACTAGGTCACTAGGTGACTATCTCCGGCGCTGAAAGTAAGCATCCAAAATATGCAAGTGCAACTCCCATTAGTAAATGGTTTGAAAAAAGTATTACTTAAATAAAAAAAAACGGCTAAGTAGGTACCTACTTCCTTTAATTTTACAGACAATATTCCGTAGTAGGTTATCCGATTAGGAATCGTTATCAGCAACACTATCGACAAGTTCTATAATACAAGACGCTGTGTTTTGTAATGTAGCGCGTCCTTGACAATGAAAAAAGCGGGCTATACCTACTACGTTGATCTAAATACCATTTTAGCTTTTGAGTTGGTCTACATAGGGTTTAGAGTTACTTAATGCTGTTCAAGATTAAACAACATTCACATAGGTATTACTTTCTCAATGACTACGTTCAGATAACATTATGTAGGTGATAAGCCTGTACTATTTTAGTCTGTTGTTAGCCGGGGTTACAGACCCTGCGTTCATGCGTAGCACGTGGTGGGACTGAGACAAAAGTATTGTTTGTCTGACTCTAACGTTTTGTCGTCATTCTAGGCAATATAGGCGTTTCTAGAATGTGTGGGATCGGGTGACGATCTCGGTTGGATTTCTTGGTCTCGGCCTCCCGGCCTGTAGGTGTGTGTGGGCTTCAGAAATGCCTTATACAGAATGGGAACGAATACTATTAATAGATTGAAGTAGGTAGGTACAGTTACATAATTTTTATTGATGCGTTCGTAACAATATATTCATTAATTCCCGATTCCGAGTTTATTTACGTGCACGTTTCGGATTAATTAGCCGTCTGATCTAGATTAGAGCTAAAATTGAATCCGAGTGAACAACTTTCAACTAGGATTCGCGAATTTCGAAACTTGTTCACGCTTATTGTAGGTATTGATCGTTGTAACAACGTCTCGCATAAACATATTTCCCGGAAGACTATCCAGAGGTGTTTATTGATGTAGGTACCTACTTATACCTATGTCACATTATGTAGGTAGGTGCATACAAACAAAAACATACCACGTCTTTTTCCCATGGGGCCAACCACCGAACGCCTCTTGCTACGATTCTCACATACGGAGTAGGTATTGTTGTAAGCATCGTACCGACCTACCTAGCAGGTGGCGTCTTCGTCCTCTTTTATGGAGACTGCAGGAGTTAAATGCGAGTTTTATAATGCAAAAAAGCATAATATTCACTGCAATAAACAAAACCAGAAAAATACGAACATATCTCTCAAAATTTCTTTTAACGAGTAAAAACCATACTCAAATACATGCGATCATACTGATTTTTTGGAACATAATTCTACAAGCAACATATTAGCATGATAGTGTTTTATTTTTTTAGTCCAATCAATAGATTTTTTGGTAAATCGCAAAAAGCCACTCATTTCGCACTATTCGGCCCGCAATGAGTGACGTAACAACCACTTTGTAGTGCAAGCTGATTAGAACTTTATTCTAACAGTACCTATTTCAAAAGAAGTTTGAAGCACCACAATTAGAGTTGCTAATTTAGCTCCTGTAGTCGCCTTAAGTCACATGTAGGCACCGCTACAGGCGCTCCGTACCGAAACGTCCAAGTAGCAAAATGACACTTTAGCGAAATGCCCTATTAGCAAATCGGCCTATGAGCAAAGGGCCCTTCCTAAGCAAAGGAATGGAAATTGTAGTCATACATACCATTCCACACAATCACACAACACAATAGTACCTACATGTAGCTAGGTACTTACCTAAGTTGTTTAAAGAAATAAATATTTTTGGTCTATTCGAGACAATAAAATAAATCTAATAAAATTACGGGAGTGGGTCTACGGCTTGGCAGAATATGTCTTCGAATATTTGGTTCTGGGGAAATTGGTGATGAAATAATAACTCCGATATCCTATCCAAATTTTATTTTAACGTTCCCGGAAGGTCAAAGCGATGGAACGTGCCATTGCGTGTTCCATTTACCTCTACGAATTACAGGCAAAATTCATTTATAGTGCGTGCAAGTAGAAGCTTTAATAACATGTGTAAGCAGCATGATTTTGATGCTTTCATAACGAGTGTGTCTTCGGCCAGAAAGTGCTTGAGCCTTAGCTTTTTCAATTAAGATTTTGTTTGTTCAGGTTTTTTATCATTTTATTGAATGTGACATATTAAATGTAAATTTAGTTTAAGCTTGAAAGTTATCCTGTTTTTTTTTTTTGTAGCTGTAAGTATTGTGTTGTTCACACTATCTTTAAATCTGTTTTTAGAAGTGAGGACTTTTAATTGGCTGGCAGTCTCACATACTATTTTTTAATCTGTTTATCTTAGCTGTAAGTCTTCCATAGTTTAATAAATAAATAATTGGCTAGTTTCCACCATCAATAAATTTGCCAATCTATTGAGTCCGTCAGTTAGAGCATTGGAAAATAATGGACACGTATTTTTGGTTTGTTTTTGTAAATCAAACACAGATCATACAACGCATCAAAACTCGGGAGTGGGGGCTTGTGAAGTCAGAACGCACTAAAAATCATACCACGGCGTGACGTACCTATTAAGAATTTTAAAAGCGTCGTATCTTCGTCAATTTTGGTTTACGTAGGTAACCAAAGAAAAAAACGGGTTATAAATTTTGATAATCTAACTGACGGACTACTTAATTAGATTTTTTCAGTGGACAAGCCTATTTAATGCAAAAAACAGTGCCTACCAGCCAGGTCCTAGATTTTCTCCACCGACCGTCAGTGCGTTCGTCGACGTACGCACCAAGTTTGAAGACTCTCCCCAGAACCAATGGGGAATTTTCCAGTGCTTTTTATGAACGAACTAGATGGCGCTGATCAACCTTGGGAATAATAAAATGGCTCGTTTTTATGTCCACAAAGCCTTAACTGAAGTTCGGAGGAACCTAAGCTCGACTCGACGTACCAGGAGTTTAGACGTAACGCAAAAACACATAAGAACAACAGCAAAAACCATGCCAAAATTTGTAGTTCAGTTCAGTGATGCAAAAGAACAGTAGAATTTTTAGGTTAAAATATTTGACAGAAAAAAAGGTTCTTTACAGTTCTCACTTTATATACAACAATGAATAATAAAGAAATATTACTATACAATGAGTTTGACATGTGTCTAGGAGAATTTCTTTTTGCCCTGCTAAAAGATTTTACCATTGACCTATTATAATCTATTACGTAGTAAATTCTTTTTTCATTGGATTTTACTAGAACGCCGCTAAAAAAAAATCCCAAAGCTGATCAGCGCCATCTATTGGTATATACTGAAGCGTTTTGACAAACGTCAGTGGAAAATTCCCCATTATTCGAAGATAATAAATATGACATCCACCCCGTGCCGTTTTGCTAATAGGACGGTTCTATATGGAGCCACTACAGGTACTTCCGCGCTCACTGACGGTTGACCAATTTTCAACCTTATTGGTATAAGATATAAGGGTGAAAACTGTGAAAGGTGATCGACTGTCCGTGAACTCGGTAGTACCTAATAGCACTAGGCAGAGAGCATATTTTTGTGTTGCTTTATCACAAATCCAAACTCCAGGACCCCGCTGAGAAATTCCCCGAACAATACTACCTCTGGTGGTCTACTACCTACTCTCTAAGCACGAAATCCGTAGTTTCGGCCAAAGTTACGTCGTTCGTTTCCTACTTTGTGTTAGGTACTTACGATTCAAATTTCAAATATTCGTTATGGGCCCGAATTAAAAATGATTGACAATACGATGGGTCATCCGTACTCCCAATGTGTATTCAAAACTCATAAATCCGAAAATATTAGGGAGTAAGGTTCATAATTCAAAGTGTATGCTACTTTTATCTTCGTTGACGGACTTAAAAAGTAGACCCCTGTTTAACATGGAGTTCCGTCCCCAGAAATGATTAAGTTTGGTATACATACTAACATATTTCCTTTTTTGCAAACTTACAGTAGCATGGCACAGACCGCTATCAGGAACGTCGCGGGTGGAGGAGGAGTTGATGCAGAAGTCTGCGCGCGCGCTGAGTAATGCAACGGACCCTCTGGAGAAGCTGCGTCTGCTCTGCTTGTCGCGAGGTGCCTCTGGTATCCTGGGACTTGGCAGGTATAGCTTTCCATCATTATCATTCTGCTGTGTCAGGTGGCCGGCCACATTTGTCGAGGAATCAATGGCCGATGGAGAAACGAGTCTTGCCCGTGTAGCAT
Source organism: Xestia rhomboidea (assembly GCA_963853795.1). NCBI lineage: Eukaryota > Metazoa > Arthropoda > Insecta > Lepidoptera > Noctuidae > Xestia > Xestia rhomboidea. The sequence goes on along the minus strand of OY970761.1, from coordinate 15,802,749 downwards.
GACGACCGTAGAAACGGGTTTCTTCGAAGAAAGAATCGACAAAATGCCATTTCTTTTGTTCATCTGTCATTTATCTGTCATTTTGTCGATTCTTCGTCGACAAAACCGTTTCCACGACGGTCATGCTACGCGGGCTGGTGTGGAGACCAGGTATCCGCAAGCGTTGGGCTGGGAAAGACTGCAAGCGGAATACGGAGGGTGTTGTGGCACTTGCAGCAGCTTGGGAAAGGCATATATGTCCAACAGTGGGCTACTAAAGCTGAGTTGATTGAGTCATTACACTGCCTAAAGTGGTCTACTTGTGGGTATAAATCTCTCATTACTTCGATGCAACTACTGGTACCGTGCTTTCAGCCTTCAACAGGTCATTGGTCTACATAGGAAAGGGGGTTTACTCAAACTACACCTTTCGGTACGCGGCCACATCGGATGGTCATGAATTTTTCCATTGCCCATCTATTCAGTAAAGATATACTCCACCCACTGCAACAATTCAGCAGTATTTTGAGCTATATCGTTTATTTTAGTTCTGCTATAGATGTCTTTTTGATTCGAAAATTTTAGGAAAGATTTTTGTTTGTTTCTGTAGAGGTATAATCAAGTACTTAACCGTATTTTTTTTTTTTTTTGCAGGATCTTTCGCACGATGGATGACGATGGCAGCAAGCAGTTGAACCAGGACGAGTTCTTTAACGGGATCAGGGAAACTGGACTGGAACTCAGCCAAGATGTAAGACAATACTTTTCTAGTAGCTTTATGACCGCGGTTTCGCCCGCATGGAGTTGGGTCATTACCGAACTCCATGCGGACACCACCACCAGACCACCACGGACCATTGTCCCAGGGGATCGAACTACCAGTGTAAATATAATCTGATTCCTATGTGTTGTTACTCCAGGTTATAAACTATCTGTGTTTCATTTCATCCCAAGTCGTTCTGTACTTTTTGTGTGAAAGAGGAACCAACATCCATTCATCCTCCCAAACTTTCGCATCTATAATATTAAGAAGGAAAATCTAAAACAGATCTTAAGTAAATTAATATCTTTACACCGCATTGTTAGCTATAAAGACAAATTCCCCTGAATAATACTTGCACCACGACCACAGCAACAAGATACTTAATAAAACAATGGTTTCTTAACATCCCTTTCAAATGATGCCGAGACAAGACGGCATCCCGGCAAACAAAAGACCCCCGGCCGGCCTTGCAAAACACCCGGGTAACATGTGACTAACACAATGGAATGTGGGACGCAGACGCAGCATTCGCGTCGGAACAAAAAAACCGGTTTGCAAAGGGCTGTTTGCTAAGCATAGCATTTTAATGCATCATCAAATAGATGCTTGGAGGAATAAAGATGGATGAATGGAGGCTATCTTTAGAGTTGTGACATGGTTTGTCAATATGCGAGCGAGCGAGCGAGCCGGAAGAGCTTCTTTTCATACTTCGTTTCGGCTCTTTCGGTACTTCGCGGTGTGAACTAAAGTATAAAAAGAGGTGAAACGATGCCTCGCCCGGCTCCGTCCTCGTTGTCGAGGCTTGTCGCGACGCTCCGATACGAACCCTCCCCGTCCCTTGTTCGTCGCTGGGAGGGGTCCCAGCGACGCCCTAAGCCGAGGCCCACTCCGCAGGGGGTGCCCTTAGCGTTTATCTCGTTCGTCCGCTCGATATCTAGCTAGCGGTGTGGCCGGCTTGCGCTTTACGCTTAGCCAAAGTAAAGTTCCAAGATATTTATATTTATTAATAAGAGTTTTTTTTGTATTGCTTTCAGGACGCTGTAGAGCTGTTTGATAGATTCGACACTGACAAGAGTGGCTCCATCAGCCTTGACGAGTTCCTAGCGCACGTTCGTGTAAGTATTTCAATTTTGATATTACATAATAATATTTGTTTAATACACTAATAATGTTTAAAAAACCCTGTTCGATTCGTGAACCTATTATTAGGTATCGAGATTAGATTCTATTTATGTTATCCTTTTCATATAACAAATAAAAAAAAACCTGATAAAATACTACTATATAGGTACTATTATGAGGAAACTTACATTGCAACATTAGCAACACAGGACGCGGGCAGCGACACTCAGCAAACACATTGACAATCGAACATAATTATGCTGCAAAGGCCGAAGATGGTGTTGCCACATTAAAAAAAAAAAAACAATTTTAGGGAAATGGTGGTAATTTGGGCACAAAAATCATGCGTTTTAAAATTTACTAACTTGTTTACTTTCATGAATATTTTCTTTAGTTTTTTATTTTATTTTATTTGGTAATATCATACATTAGAATACCTACACGCCTCTTTCGGACAGGCTTTTTTTTAATATATTCGTTATTTCTTTATAATTTACTGATAAACAAATGTTTACAGCCTCCCATGTCAGATTCACGCCGGGCCATTGTGGAGCAAGCGTTCAAGAAGCTGGACAAGACTGGAGACGGCGTCATCACCGTCGAGGATATACGAGGAGTCTACTCCGTTACTGCACATCCCAGGTAATGAACAATACTACGTTGTTGATCTGGCTCTCATTATTTGACAGCAAGCAATTCATTCATCATCTGTCAAACCTTTACCCAACCTATATTGGAGTCTAAATACTAGTATTCAGTGCATCTTTATTTTATCTAGCTGACCCGACAGACGTTGTCCTGTCTTATCTATTACCTACCCTACCTACCTATCTATAAAAAAAAAAAAACAAAATAAAATATTCAAAAAATATAAGGTAAATGTTTACAGTTTTTCTTAAATCTATGTCAAGTTCACCCATGCTTTGAGCCTGAACTAGGTAATCCTGTGTTACAGGCAATTTGAGGTAACATTAATTGAAATATTAATAATATTGGTAACAATGTAAAAGGTATGCTAAGCTATGTAGTATAACAACTATCTGGTGTCCACGACACAAGGCTCGTTGCTTAGTGTGGCGCTAGATGGCGTTGTGTGAACAAAAAGTTAAAACCATTATCATGCATGCGGTAAAAAAAGAATTAACGAAATCAGTCCAAACATTCACTCGTGAAGCCATGACCAAGGGAAATAGGGATTCATTTTTAGGGTTCCGTACCTCAAAAGGTAAGTAAGGAACCCTTATTAGATCACTTTCTTGTCCGTCTGTCTGTCTGTCCGTCTGTCACCACCGATTTTCTCAAGAACGGGTGTACCTAACAAGTTAAAATTTATGCCAGATACTATACTATACTGGTCTATAGTCCATATGAGGTGTATAAAGATCAAGGTCCTGAGTCAACACGATAAAAAGATATGGGCAAATTTAGATTTTCGGGAAAACTTGTAAGTACCAAATTTTACCTTGATTTTCAACTTTTTTATTTTTCCGACTTTTCCCTTTACTTGTGCTGTAAGACCTTGTTTTTAAGGTGGATGCTCCAGGGTAGCCCGCGAAATTCAAATTTTCTTACGTTTTTTGCAATTTGCAGGTCAGTGTCAGGTTGTATGTTGATTAAAATATTTTTTTAATAGATAAGGGAGGTTTTAGTATATACTTTGCGGGCGGGCGAAGCCGCGGGCATCAGCTAGTTAAACATAAAATTAAATTAATTAAAATATTAACTGACCAATTTTTCTTTGTTTCCAGGTACATGAGCGGCGAAGAGACAGCAGACCTTATTCTGAACAAATTCCTCGCCAACTTCGAGTCTGAAGGACAGGTGGATGGAAAAGTAAGAGAATACGTCAAAATGTTTCCATTTTTTGTAATTCCTAACAACATTTATTTATAATCATAATCATGCCTATAATCCACGAAGAGTTAGACAGAGGTGTACTGAAAAGTTAACCCACATTTCGCCAGTTATGTCTATGCCCCTTGTAATATGGGGTAAGCCTATTGTCATCAACCGGGCACGAATCCAGACTCCGTGGCTGCCACTAAGAAACTGATCCTGATGGAAAAACCCACTAACACTGCCCGACCCGGAAATCGAACCTCAAGCTCCGGCAATCGCAGTCACCACTCGTCTAACGTGCCAGTCTAGTCAGTTATTTACATTCACCACGTCATATGCGCTTCATGTTTTTGTCCTGTCATGCTCTTACCAGAAAAACGAATCCCTTTCAGTTTATCTGTCACCAGCGCCACTTGTTTTTTCTTGCTTGGTATTTGAGAAGGATCGTCACCCTCATCATCATTCTCTTGCCCTTATCCCAATTCATGAGGGGTCGGCGCAGCATGTCTTCTTCTTCCATACTTCTCTATTACTCGTCATCTCATCAGACACCTTTCTTGGCGTTTCATTCTTTACACAGTCTATCCATCGTTTATGTGTTATTTGAGAAGGATCTAGAATCAAAAATCTGTTTTTCTCACAGGTGACTTTGGAGGAATTCATGAACTACTACAGCGGCATCAGCGTGTCCATCGACAATGATTGCTACTTCGACCTGATGATGCGTCAAGCATATAAACTGTAACTCTTCACCAAGCCTGTACGAAAGTACACACACAACGCTTCTTAAATTTATGTTATGTCAAATCACACCAAAAGCTTAAGACATCACGGAATGTATCATTCAGTTTATAATTATTCTGATTACTAAGTTCTATAAATTATTTTTCTTAGCTTTATTTTCAAAGAAGTCAATTTGATTTTGAAATCAACTTCGAGCTGTTATTATCTAAAAATATAGATACTATTTTGAATTGTAACAGAAATTTTATTAAGGGTCGTATACTGATTTTAAGAATTGATTCTTGTAATGTTTTATGTTGGATTATTAACATCTTCTATTTTGGTGCATCCGTCCGTTTGACCGTCCGTACATAAACAGATTACCAGAAGATTTATATTGAGCTGCAATTTCTATTTAGTCGCCATCTGAGGCTCTAGCATAATTATAATTTATTGTTTGTCTTAAAATTAAAATTTCTTCTGTGTATCGATGTTTCAAGTTCATTCCACAATTTCCTTTCCTCAATAACGTGATTATTGTAATATTTAATATAACATTATTAAAACTCGGTGTCTCGTACTTTAGCAAGTTCTTGTATCGCCCTTAACTGCACCTCTTGTCAAAACGGTCATGTTGACCTCTTTGTGTGCACTTATGTATTTCTAATGTTAATTTAATACAGTATTATATTTTTATTTAGTAATAAATTATTATCGTGTGGTATGATATTTATGTTGATTTCATTAAATTATTTTGATTTAAAATGGTTTTTTAGTTCTTTTCCTACTGAGATACCAAGCGAGCTAACGCAGTTTCAATAGTACCTACACTAAACGGGCTCGGTCGTGGTCCACCTGCTCAGTTCACCTGGGTGGACCACAGGCACTTTTTCTTGCCGGTGGATCACATAAATGATGAGGAATATGCAAATAAAAAATGTCTATTGGCCATGGACCACCTAAAATTGTGTCATTGTCACTGGCTTGGCCACCATAAAAGGGATTTTAATGTTGATAACAAAATAATTGTCGCTAATTGGCCAAATATCAGAATTTGTTGGTCACTGGTTCAAAAGATATAAGGGTTCATAGGTGGTATACGTTACCCCAGCAGGAAAGTGTCTCCTAGAGTTATACGAGTGGAACGTTTAATGTGTGCCCTAACTGCTGTAAATGTGCCCCCACATAAAAAATGTGTGCCCCTGTCGTTTTGAAAAAAAACGAAAAAAGCGATTCCTGCTGGGGTAACGTTTTTCGTGTGCATCTGGATTGAGAGCCCATTTTTTAAATCTTTGAGAAACGAAATAAGACTTCTAAGGAATTTAGTTAAAAATAGTAAAAACTTAAAGCAAGGCAATGAATTTCTTAAACGTGAATTAAAATAGTTATGATCAATTAACTTGGGCCCTCAATCCAGACGCTTGCGTAAAGTGTAAAGTACTATATCTGAGTTAATCATTTTTATTTAAGAATTTAGTTAAGAATTTCTTAAATTGTTTAAGAAATTCCCAAATCTGTAGAGTATCACATTACAAATTTATGACGGTTTATCTAGGGCCCTGAATTCATTCATGTCTGGACTGAGGAATCCGCAAAATATGAATTTATCTGAGGAAATACATAAATACGACTTTAATAGATTTTAGTTAATACCTCTGTGAATTAGTTAAAAAGAAATAATAACACAAAAGTTAATTGTTAAAAAGTAAATGAGAGTTGAATTTTACTAAAACGTCTGAACTGAGTAACTACTGACTAAAATATTATGACGTTTTTTGAAGTCAGTTTTATTTTTTGCAAAAAAGTTTTTATTTTTCACTTTTTAGTGGTTCACATGTGCTTACCCCTTCACAGCGTACCGGCGTGATGTTATGTTATGAACTGGTGTAAACAATAGACAGACATGAGATTTCAGTAATCCCAGTCCATTTGCTATCATTTATTGAGGAGTTCCGTTGTATATCTCCGAAGTTCTTAATCAGATCTTCACCAAATTGAAATGGGACTACTCCCAGAAAGTACTCTTCCAAAAACTACCCAAATTGCTTCAAGTGTGCCTATAAAATTTGAAGAGTTCTCTCTATTTTTTGACGACCCGAATGGCGCAGCGGTAGTGAGGCTGCCTTACGTTCTTAGGGTCCCGGGTTCGAATCCCGGTAGGAGCAAATGTTTGTGTGATGAGCATGGACATTTGTTTCCTAGTCATGGATGTTTATATGTATGATAAGTATGTATTTACAAACAAAAAGTATCTATGTAGTATATCAACTATCTGGTGTTCACGACACAAGCCTCGTTGCTTAGTGTGGCACTAGATGGCGCTGTGTGTAATGTCCAGCGATATTTATTATTTATTTATTATATTTATCCAGGATCCCATCATCAGATCCTGACTTGATGATCATAGGACCATCTGGGAAGTATACGCTCTCAAACAAAACAAAAAAAAAACCAAATCAGTCCAGCCATTTTCGAGTAATCGAGGAACATACATGAAAAAAAAATACACTACTGCACTGCGAGGTCTCTCGACCACTCTCGATTTTATTTTTTCCTTAGTGACAAGTTTATTTAAAAACAATACGTTACACATCAAGGCTTTAAATTTGATATCCTTAATGTAATAATTGACGAAACAAAAATGTTTTCATATTTGGTAATGGAACCATTTATTTAGCCGCTGTTTTCTCACAAAAATTATAGCATTCATAACTAGTTACTAGCTTCTTTAGACTTAACTATTTCTGATTTAAACCGTTTATTTGAATAAGTAGTTGTTACAAAAAGTTTTCAGACTATTGTTTTAGGTTACATTTATGTGAAGTAAATAGTTTTCTTACCAATCGTGTTTCATTTATCGACATGAATTTGATTGATTTGCAGATTGCGATGTCTCTCGCAAAATATCGTCCAAAAAAGTAACAAAATCATATCCACCCTACAAAATTTTCTCCTACGAAAAACATAAAATCAAATTTCTCTTAAAGTATGGCATTCAGAAGAACGAACGATATGTTATATTTTAGTTAAAAAATAGTAAAAAAACTTGTTCTAATTTGCGTTAATCTATGAGGTTGAGCCTAGTCAATAAAGCCGAAAATATTGGGCTCTCAGTTCAGACGTTTTAGTAAAATTCAACTCTCATTTACTTTTTAACAATTAACTTTTGTTATTATTTCTTTTTAAAAAATTCACAGAGGTATCTAACTAAAATCTATTAAAGTCGTATTTATGTATTTCTTCAGATAAATTCATATTTTGCAGATTCCTCAGTCCAGACATGAATGAATTGAGGGCCCTAGATAAACCGTCATAAATTTGTAATGTGATACTCTACAGATTTGGGAATTTCTTAATTTATTTAAGAAATTCTTAACTAAATCTATACATATAATAAAATCGTTGAGACCAAAAAATCTGTACATTGAAGATTAAAAAAAAAACCAGCTAGGGTGACTTGAAATAAGTAACTGAACATATTAAAACCATTTAAAAAAAAATTGTTTGTTTGTCTGTTTGTTTGTTTGACCGCGCATCACGTAAAAACTGCTGAACCGATTTTGTTGAAATGTTCACAAATCTGTTTAAATACATTCAGAATAACATTTAGGCTATATAAATTTTGGAAAATTTTGGAAAGGGTGAAAAGGGGGGGTAAAGTTTGTATGAAAAAAAAAATTAGATTGTTCTAGCATCATGAAACTCAAAATAAATACTTATTAATAAAAATAAAGAAATACCTTTCTTGGCATTTTTTTTAAATCTCATCCAGAGACGCAAAAAAGAGGGTTTTGTGTTTAAAATTAATAAACTTCAAACACTTATACAATCAAAACCAATGAAGTGTAACCTTTTAAAGTTGCTACATATACTTCATATCTAATACAGGTAAATATAATTTCTCAGTTTTCTCGAAATTTGATTTTTGAGGTGAATACGCACAAAATAGCGGAAATAAAAAAAATCAGCTTTCCTCGGTATAAGTAATTGGTACGAAATGTTTGTGCGCGCATCACGTCAAAACTACTGCATAGATTTCTTTAAAGGCTTCTTCAATATTTAGGCTATATAGTGTCACGCTACTTCCTTAAGCGGGTAGGCAATTTTGCATTATGTCCGTATACTCAAATTGTTTGACGTTTCAGTCATGACGTAAGTACATGAGAACGGCTATTTGTAGCTTATGTCAACGAAGTAAATAGCCTAGCGGTTTCATCACCGCTCTGTAAGCTACGGGCTTTGCAGGTTCAAACCCCCCCCCCCCCCACATTATTTTCACTTTTTGTGATTTGTTTATTTTTTTTATGTTGTGAGATTTCATGGATTTCTTTTTGTATTTAAATTGTTTGCATTTCTATATTTCTTATTTTTTTTCGTGGTGAAATATGTTTTTCCATAAAGTAATAGAGAAGTATAAAAGAAGAATAGAATCATGCTGCGTCTACCCCAAACAAATTGGGATAAGGAGCAGGAGTATGATGATGATTTCACCAAAAAGTAGTATAGCGAACGGAAGCCTGATAAATTCACGTGTTCTTGACGTGCAAGAACTGTGATGTGCTATTCGCAATAATCAATAATCCATACGCAGTTTACGTAGATTATATTTACAGCTTTATTGTTATTGGCCTCATTCCATGCATCTTGGTGAGAATTTAAGACCTGCCTGGACTGTCATCGAAGGTCGACGATGGAGACGGAAGGCAGTTGCAACAGATCATCAAGAGTTTACAGCATCTATATCGTGTTTGGGCGCATTTTATGCACCTTGATGAGAACTTTCGACGTAGATGGAGTATGACTGTCATCAAGTGTCTAAAGATGATAACGTAAGGCTGAGGAGGCTGGCGAGGGAAGCCCTTATTTAGAAAAACAGAATATTTTAGCGATTAATGCAAATATTTCAGAGAAATTAAATTGTTACCTACTTGACTCTATACTATGCCTAATATTATAAAGCTGAAGTGTTTATTTGGTTGGTTGAACACGCTAATTTCAGGAACTACTGGTTCGAGTTGAAAGTATCTATTAGTGTTGGATAGCCCATTTATCGGAGAAGGCAACAACGAACAACAACGTTGCAACGTTTATATAACATCACGCTACATTCAATAGGAGCAGAGCATCAATGAAAAATGTTGCAAAAAAAGGAAAAAAATATTCCTTTTGAGATCTTTCGTTGCGTGCGCTGCGTAAACGGTGAAAGTTACGCAACAATCGTGTATGACGGAATTGTTCCTCTTAAAAAGTTCTATAAAAAGTCCGCGATAGCATTATTATGTCTATCTTTTAAGGGTGTCTCACACTCTCTCTAACCATCTCTCTGTCTCTCTTATGTTACGCAGACGAAGTTGCGCGGGTCAGCTAGTTCTTAAATAAAAATAATTAACTCAGATATAGTACTTTTTGAGATTTAGACTATGCCACTTTACGCAAGCGTCTGGATTGAGGGCCCAAGTTATTTGATCATAACTATTTTAATTCATGTTTAAGAAATTCATGGCCTATTGCTTTAAGTTTTTACTATTTTTAACTAAATTCCCTATAAGTCTTATTTCGTTTCTCAAAGATTTAAAAAATGGGCTCTCAATCCAGATGCACACACGTTTTTCCAGCAAGAAAATTCTAAACGAATGATCGGAAAGAGAAACATTGTGCACATTGGACAGTGTTTCTGAGCGTTCTACTGCTAGAGGGGCAAACTAGACGTTTGTTTCGACGGTGGCGTAAAAATAGCAAAACTAGAACACGTTTCTTCACATCCATAGCTAAATGAAGACTGAAATCCACACTGGGACGCTGCGCTAGTGCGTTGCGATGGTGTGCGTCGTCGCAACGTAGGTGTGGCATACAATGCGTTGATCCGTTGCGACGACGCAGACATTGTGGCAGTAAAATAAGTAGGTCCGGAAGACCGAAGAGTCTGGTAATCCGAAAAGTAGGTTACTTGAGGTACCTAGTCAATGGTCACTTTGTAAAAAAAATTACATGACATGTTTTTGATTTCTGCTATCAAACCAAACTTACTCACAATAATATTTTTTTATCGTAATTTCGAGGTAATTTATAATAAACTACTGCTCATCAGCCAATTTAGCTGAATCAGTACTGTACATACATAGTTATTTAGTGCCAAAAGTTAGGTACCTACTTCTAACTAACTTATGTGAAAATCTTTCAGTAAACATTCAGCAGTTGATCACAACGAATGCCTCAATAACGCGCACCTAGCACCTAATTGTTGCGAGTCAATGCCAGCTCGGGCTAACGCCTAGTGCTTGGGCGGTGCACTTAATGGTTGTTTGCGTTGTTTCTACTCCGTCTGTGCTGTCTACGCCATAGCATCTTTATCTTCATATCTGTACTAATATTTTAAAGAGGTAAATTTTGATTGTAAGTTTCTATGTAGGGGGACACCGCGGGCGAAGTGTTAGTAAATTTATAAAACCGTTTGTCCTGACTGAGTACAGCATACAGCTCAAACCACTGGACGGGTCAGGCTACATTTGGCATACAGATAGCTAATATGACGTAGGCATCCGCTAAGAAAGGATTTGGAAAATCAATTCAACACCACAGCGGGAAAAAGTAAACCTCTTAAGGAACCTATGTGCCAAATTTGGAATGTCTAGACTCAGCGGTTTGGGCTGTGCATTGATTTTTAGAGTGTTACCCCACTTCCCCTTAGGGGTTGAATTCTGAAAAAACCTGAAATTCGTTTCTACTTATTTATCAAAAGGAGCACTCCTGTGAAGTTTCGAATAAAATAGTCCAACTGATCTTGTTTCCCCATACAAACTTTGGAGCCCCGTTTAATCCCCTTAGGGGGTGAATTTTGAAAAATTCTTTCTAAGTGCACCCCTAGACCACGTATGGAACCTACTTGCCATATTTGGAATTAATTAAAATAAAAAAGTTATAGATGGCCCTGTGCAATTTTTTTAGCTATTTGGGGCTGGCTTCTCCTTCTAGCTGGCGAAAGCAGAGAGCGGAAAAAAAATCAAATAAGTCATAGTTTCCTAATAATTCATGACAAAATTACATTTCGTTCTATTATTTTATTTCTTCGAAAGTGTGTTGAAAAACGTCGTTTGATATACGTGGGCATTTGTTACTGCAGTTCTCGGCTAATCAACAACCTCTCCTAGCGGCTCGGGTGTTAATTCCGCCTCGAATGCAGTTCAACAAAGTTTCCCCACTTACATCAAAATATACTAATAATTTTATTGTATGTATATAGTCGGAATTACGTAGTAATACTGCATCTACGACCATTGGACCAACGAGTCAGTCAAATAATTTATAATGTTTCAGATTGCAACCATGTGCCGAATAATTACCGTCCTGCTACAAACCATTGTATGCGTGTTTCAAATGTTGGTAAGGATTGTCATGACCATCTTAATGATGGTAGAAAACCTGATCAAAGTAGTATTAAACACAGTGTACAACTTCTTATCAATAATATTACAGATGATATCTATTATACCGGTGTGCATGATATTTATGCTGACCTCCAAGTTAAAATGCCTGATGTGTGGCAATGGTAACTGCTGTACAGGTCAAAGAGGTGGTATGTGCGACTGTGTTATGTCCCTAATATTCTTTTCCATCATATATTATGTGATGAAACAGTATGGGTACACTGATAAACTATTTTCAAAATTAGGTTATAAAAAAGTCCCAAAGAAAAAAGCGGGAAGATAATGTAGAAAGGTCATATTATTAATGATAAAGCATTAATTAGAAGTATGAAGAACAGGGTGAACAGTTATTCTTCATCGTCCTTTGAAAAGGTTGGATTCTTGCCAGAAGACACCACGGGCGCCGGCAGAATTATTTCTAGGGGGGTGCATCATCAGTTCCATGATAACAGCTCAATTTTTTTTGCATTCCACCTCTGATATGTTAGATTTTTTGACTGTACAAAGATCTTTTGGCGCGTGGTCAAAATCGAAACTAACGCCACTATTCTGTGGTCTATTCTATACTAGAGTGTTATTAGTTATGAATCTTTTGACTGTAAGTACAAAGATATTTTGGCGCGTGGCCAAAATCTGAACTAACGCCTCTATTTTGTTTATTTTTAAACAATTTCAATATTAAATAGTTCTATTTAGATTAATTTAATTAAGTTATCACTTCTGTCGAGCGTCCCGAGCCGAACACGTTTTTTTTGGACAAAGGGGGTGCAAGTGCACCCCCTCTTCCTCCTGCTGCCGGCGCCCATGGAAGATAACCGACTTCCAAAAAGAGGAGGTAATCAATTCGTCTGTTTTAACCTTTTTTTTATGTTTCCGACTTTTGCATGACGTAGGCACATTATATACGTAGAAGATACCTTCCTGTGTTTATGTCTGACTAGGCCAAAAAGCCGAGGTAAACAAGTTTTTTGTTTTACAGTTATCATCTTATACCCAATTTGTTTTAAGTAGTACCTAGAGTTATTTAATGCTAGGTAGTTATCATTTTAAACAATTTAATATGATTGTACTTTGTTTGTTTGATTGTATTTATCGATTTAAATAAAGAATTATTATTTGGAATATCTACCTTACGTGTTTTATTTCTTAGGTAGGTCTGTACGCCAATAGCATAATGCATTGTGCATCCTATCCTCATCCTGTCATATACTAACTTAATAATGCACATAAAGCCTAGACTCCACCAACGCGGAGATATGAGAAGCGGAGAGGAGATAAGATGCTTAGGAGCTAGGAAGTATCAACCGACGCTGTGCAGAGATGTTAGACCGGAGCAGAGATGTGTGTCAGGGTACTCACTCCCAGTTTAGCAACGGCTGCGCGCCTGTCACGGCTCTTCTCGTCTCCGCCCGCTGTGCGCTGTAGCCTGGAGGTATGTAGTGTGGTATCCAGCGTCCGCGAGGGGATAAAAGGTCTAAGGTACAATGAATGATCAGGTTAATTTGGCTAAGCATAGGTTGATTGGTTGTCGTGCGTACCTGAGTCCAGACACCGGCTCAAGATTGTAATAAAACCTTAAATCTGTAACTGAATCTCTTTAACTGATACCATAGAGACACATCAAAAGAAATACACCAATGTCTTTTGACACATTATTAATCAAATCTTAAATTGTCTTTCGTAACGTATGTCTCAGGACATATTTTTATTTTTTTATATTTATTTTTATTTTTATGTGTATTTTTATTATTTACTAACGTAAAAAAGTGCTGTAAACCGATGAGACGAACTGGAATTATTAATTCCCAATTTGAACAAATAACGACCAGGTAATATGTTCACTGAAATTAATTGAAACTGATTGATCACACTGGCCCGCCTGTTGCCTTAAGGCCTGCGCCTACTCATAGAGAGGAGGCCTGGATTATAGTAGTGGGATATTATAGACTAATAATGATATTAAAATGATTTAGCGTAACTAAACCGGACAGTTGTGAATTAGCTATGAGACAATTACTGTCTCCAATCCTTGAAAATCGGGCCCTACTCAAGACGCAGGGACTCCGCTCCACTGCTGAACATTTCTTCAAAAACTCTTGCCTAGGACCGACCGAGGCTCGTCACTCGGCTCGGTGCTTGTGAACACTGCTCTTACTGCTGTGCATTTCGCTGTTTTTAATCGACTTCCATTTTCAATTCGTCTGAATGCTTTTATTTGTAGGCTTAGCGATAATTCTCAACCACGTCGGCTGATTTCGTAGATTTACTTTTTATTGGAAACCGCGGTATCGCAGCGGTATCTCTCCCATATTAATTTGGTTACATTCTGAATGATCTATTTGAGGTAGCTTCTAGATTCTATAAAGCGTATATTTAATGTACTACTCCTATGTTAATGACATTACTAGTAGAATAATACTATAACACGTTTAACGGCCACGTAGGTCTGTTGGTCGCTAGCACGACTGCCCAACATGAGTAAAAAAATAATGTATGCCTTAATACCACGAATTTAGAAGCTTCTCATAATTTAGAATAATTGTAAAAGTATAACATGGAACTTAACACTGCTTATACATGTGGGTGGTGAGCTTTAAAACCATCGGCGACGATAAGCTCTCGTGGGACCGCCGGAGCCCGACAGCGCCGGAGCCGTGACATAAACCATGCCTGCTGCATGTTGCATGCTCGTTTGCATGCTGCATGCTTGCTTGCACGCTGCATGTTGCATGCTCGTTTGCTCGCTGCATGCTTGCTTGCACGCTGCATGCTTGCTGCAGCAATCACGGCACATTTAATTTTCATAATTAATTCATTCTATTGTCTATGTCCGAAGGTCTTATAGGATTACATAACATAACATCACGCCTGTAATCCCCGATGAGTTAGGCAGAGGTGTACCTAATAGTACACCCACATTTCACCAGTTATGTTAAGTCCCATGTATCAACCGGGCACGAATCTAGATTCCGTGGCTGTTACTCTGCCCATCCTGGGAATCGAACCCAGCACCTCATACTCGGCAATCGGGCTTGCGACCACTAGTCAAACGAGGCAGTCAAATAGTTTATAATGTTTCAGATTGCAACCATGTGCCGAACATGCAGCGTCCTGCTACAAACCATTATATGCATGTTTCAAATGATGGTAAGGATTGCCATGACCATCCTGATGATGGTAGAAAACCTGATCAAAGTAGTATTAAACACAGTATACAACTTCTTATCACTAATATTACAGCTGATATCTATTATACCGGTGTGCATAATATTTCTGCTGACCTCCAAGATGAAATGTCTGATGTGTGGCAATGGGTGCAGCTGCCCAGGTCAAAGAGGTGGTATGTGCCAGTGTCTTATGACCGCAGTCAGCTTGTCACTCATATATTATGTGTTAGATCGGAATGGGATAATCGATGATTTATTTGAAAAATTAGGTTATAAAAAAATCCCAAAGAGGTAGTTAATGAAACATATTAATATTGATAAAGTATTAATTAGAAGTATGAAGAACAGGGTGAACAATTATTCTTCATACTCCTTTGAAAAGGTTGGATTCTTGTCAGAAGACACCAGACGCAACGCCTGTTTCCCGACTACAACTTTGGTTCATGCTGAGATTTTGACTTTTGCGTGACGTGGCACACTACGTAGAAGATGTCTTATGTTTAAGTCTGGCTAGGCTTTATAGACGAGGTTAACAACTTTTTTGTTTAACAGTTTCATCCTTGACCTAATTTGTTTTAAGTAGTACCGAAACTTGTACCTAGTTATTTAATGCTAGGTATGGTTATCATTTTAAACAATTTAATATGATTGTACTTCGCTTTTTTTATTGTATTTATCGACTTTATTAAAGAAATATTTGTTAGAATATCTGCCTTACGTGTTTTATTTCTTAGGTAGGTCTGTACGCTAATAGCATAATGCATTGTGCATCCTATCCTCATCCTGTCATATACTAACTTAATAATGCACATAAAGCCTAGACTCCACCAACGCGGAGATATGAGAAGCGGAGAGGATATAAGATGCTTATGAGCTAGGAAGTATCAACCGACGCTGTGCAGAGATGTTAGACCGGAGCAGAGATGTGTGTCAGGGTACTCACTCCCAGTTTAGCAACGGCCGCGCGCCTGTCACGGCTCTTCTCATTTGCTTGGCCAAAACAAATATGACACAGCTCCTCTCCTATCTGCTCAGCTTTTTCCACTTAAGCTAAGCGGAGACGAGAAGTGTAAATGACGAAATTCTATTGGTGGTCTTACAACACATCTCCGCTCCTCTCGTCTCCGCCTAAATAGAGTCCGATTTAATCAATCACGCTTGAATGGATTTGGATAAAGTAAGGAATGAGTATATTAGAGGAAGTTTAAAAGTTGCGCCAGTTATAGAAAAGTTAAAAGGGAATACCGCTGGACTGGTCTATTTTAGTTACTTTCATGGTATAATGGCGGGTTGCACGACATTGGTCAAGTCTGATGTTCGCATATACAGGGTGTAAAGCATTATGTACACCAAACTAAGTAACTTTACGCAAAAAGTATTGCTGGGAAACTTGGGGTGAAAAATCATGTTTTGTGGAACTCAATGTAACGCACTCAAAACATTGTGCTCATGGATGGATTTAATAGTGCGGGGGTCATGGAGGTGTTTAAGGCCAGGATCAGGAGGTTTCAAAAAGGAGGAGGTTCTCAATTCGTCGGAACCTTTTTTATTATTTTGTTTGTTGTTCCCCGATTATTAATAATTACTATTAATACATTTCGCAAAAAAGAAATTTATCACAAAATTTAAATTGTAAGAGATCTTTGTGTTCTACTGGACAGCTATCACTAAGCTATCACTTAATCAACACGTAGAAAGAATTGTTAATAATTCATTTATTAACAATTCTTTCTACGTATGGTTTTGTTCTGCGATCATCTACAGAGTTCAAACGGCCCTCCACCTACCTTTACTTATACAAGACGCTTGTACGTTCGCAGCTCGAATATGCCGTCCCAATTTGGAACCCGTTTTATAGGAAATATATAGATATGATCGAGAAAGTCCAGCGTAAGTTTCTTCGCGCCGTGTACTTTAGGTGTTATAGAAGGTGTTTGTCATATTCACAATTACTAAATAAATATAATAGGTTAACATTAGAATCTAGACGAAAGTTTCTAGAAGCCAACGTACTACATGGTATTGTTCATAATCACTTCGATTCCATTGATCTCACGAATAAGTTATGCTACGTAGTCCCCCGCACTGTAAATAAGCGTAGTGTCCGTGCAGGTACATTGTTCGCTGTAAATACCTGTCGGACTAATTCAGGATTACGTTGCCCTATTCGTCGTATGGTGGAATCTTATAATAGCAACTTCATTGATATTGATATTTTTGTATGTTGCAAATCGAAATTTAAGTCCAATGTTTTTAAAATCTTAGCCAATGACAAGAAATAGTGTGAATTATTTATTATTAATAAATTTTTTTTTCAACCATTTTAATTATTTTTATTAATGAATGGTATGAATTTATAATTGTATTGTATTGTATTGTATTGTCAATTTCCATAATTTCAATTATTCTCATTTGTGATAATAACGAATAATCCCAAAATTTTCCTTTTTTTTTTCCTCAATTATTATTTATTTTCTTTTCTTTTCTTAGATAACGTATTAATTGTATTGTGTTTATTTTAATAATCTATGTTCTTTTTCTTCTTAAAATTATATAACTGAGTAATGTTAAATCTAGTGACACTTTTTACCTTATCTTAATTTTGTTAACATGCGGATAATGTAGTTGGCTGCAATATTGTTAATACTTCATAATTATGTATTTTATTGATATTTGTAAACATTAAATATTGTAGCTGTTTATTGTCCCATAATAATAAATAAAAATTACTCGAAGATGGCTGGACCGATTTGGATATTTTTTTGTTTGAAAGCGTATACTTCCCAGGGATCATAGGACCATGATCATCAAGTCAGAATCTGATGATGGAATCCTGGAGAAATAGAGAGAACTCTTCAAATTTTTGGAGTAGTCCCATTTCAATTTGGTGAAGATCTGATGAAGAACTTTGGAAATAGGCAATGGAACTCCTCAATAAATGATAGCAAATGGACTGGGATTGCTGAAATATCATGTCTGTCTATTGTTTACACCAATATATAATATAACATCACGCCGGTACGCTGTGAAGGGGTAAGCACATGTGAACAGTACAGTACAGAACAAAACACTATAAAGTGAAAAATAGAAACTTTTTTTGCAAAAAATAAAACCAATATGTAATTGGTTTTTTTGTCACCGACTTAGCTAACACCGAAGCTAAAGTTATTTTTCACTTTTTTATGTTTTTTGAATTCGGTTTTATGTTTTTAGATTGAGTCGTTTTAATCCAGAAAAAAAAATATGTTGTTGATTATAAATAAGAAATTACATTGTATACATTATTCTGAGGTTACTTTTGTTTAAATAATATGTCTTATTTTTATTCTAATAAATTAAAAACCACTCATTTCGCACTATTCGACCCGCGGTGACCGACGTAACAACCACTTTGTAGTGCTAGCTGATTAGAACTTTATTCTAACAGTATTTCAAACGAAGTTTGAACCACCACAAATAGAGTTGTTAATTTTAGAAGATCCTGGCCTTAAAGTAAAAATCTTACTTACATTAAAAACTTGTATTTTAATAAAAAACTTGTCAAAAAGCTGGAACTTTGACCCCAAATATCTCCGTAACTAGAAGGTTCCCCGGTATGGTGTAGAACAAAAAAAATATCGCAATGACGGGTAGAACAAGTGCCTTTCGGCTTCGTTAGGAGGTTTTTTACACCCTTTATAATATTCGTAGGCACGATTCTAGGGAACTGTTTCAGGAAATTAGCATCATGACGGTACATTGTCAATACATTTACGAAAACATAATGTACTTCAGAAAAGTCTGCATCTTTTTGGTAAAAGAGGTGACAGAAATAATTACAGTAGGTACTGGAAATAGGGACCAGCTAGTTTAGCCAGGCTTTAGACTCGATAAAAAAGAATCATCTTTCATGGGGTACTGTTTGAGATGCTATATTAAAATTCCACAAAGTATTCTTGAACTGAATGAGACGAAATTTAAAACATGCATTAAACGCATGCACGCTGTGTAAGCGCCTGCATATTACAAGTTGAGCGATTATATATTCACTGATAAAATGCTTGGCTCAATGCTGGTCCTGCTCCACAAGGACAGAGGCGCATATAAATCGATAGCATTAAATGGTATTGTTGGAGCTGCTGAAGATTGTATGTACATCTATCTATGCATTGTATAGATTTAATCGCTTTAGTATTATATAATCGCATAGCTCATATTGTGTGTGTAAACCAACGTCTTTTCTTGACTTGAATGTGCCCTGGCGGTTGAGAGTATGTCATGCTCACTCAATCGTCTCGCTTATGGTGGCGCATGTATCGGAACTAACGGGTCATTTAGTTCCCTTCAAGAGTTGAATGGTGCTGATCCATGCGTCATGTTCGTGAACGAGCGTTGTCAGTTGTGACTGGTCATCTCTTAGTTGCCAGGGCTTATTTTAATGAATTATTTTGTTTTTGAATTGTATTTTTTTTAAAGTATGTGAAACATCTATTAGGCGCGGGTAAACCAAAAAACAAATGAAAAATGCGTGGCGAGCGTGGCGATCCAACCAGGCCCGAACAAACCCGAACATTACCGACCTGTTGAAGCAGCATAAGATCTACATATTCGCCGTGGTTAACAATAAGCCAGCTGGTTTCGGGGCACAGAACGCTGGGATACAATCTTGTGACTTCGAGTTCGATTCCAGCATAAGGATTTCCTTTTTGTGAATAGAGTCATTTTGTTTTTATTTTATATATTATGACTGGGACTGTATATTTAATTTTCATCTTTGTTTTGACAATTCAAAAGTGCCTACTTGAAATAAATGCTTTGATTTTGATTCAATCGACTGTTGGTATGGATGTGATGAGGAGCGACGAATCACATGTGACTAGATGAGTGATGAATATAAATGACACGGGTAAGCAATAAGTAATCACTTTCTTCACGAATAATCAACATTATTATTTATTAGAAAGAAATGCAATGTTAAACACTTGGGCAGAGTTTCGTCTTATTTTATCTTCAACAGCTAAATGTATCTGCAAAATGTGCAATTTCCCGCCATTAACTGTCATTGGCTGGCTTGACTGACTTTGGCTTCAAATTGCCATGGGCTACCGTGTACACATGGCGTGGCGTTACCACAGAGCGTCATAATAATACTGGAGCGTTACAAAATATTTTTGGAAAGAGTGGGAGAGGAAGACCAAGAAAAGATTCCAAACACAATCCATCCAGGATTATGTTTGGCATTGATATGAAGGAAATCGTCACACTATCATTTATTCCTTGTAAATAATAGCGTGACAATTGACATGAGAGAATAGAAGAAAAAAACGTGTTGCGCCGACCCCAATTAACACAGGACAAGGGCAGGTAGATGGATTTGGATGGATTAGACACAGGAATAGACCACATTAGGTTAGCGCATTAGACTTAAGGCGATTTTTATTCCAACGGTAAGTTCCCATGGGAGAATTTCCGAAGTAGCGAATGGTTTGAAGGAGCGAGTCATGTCGATGTGAATGAATGTGAATGACGAGAAATGTGGACATGTACATAAAGGTGTTTCCAACTTGATCCAACCGATGCGTTTATAATATTGGTCAGGATCATTCCCTAAAATTCATAGAGTGGAGACCTTTTGACCTGTTTATTTTGGCGATGGGATAAAAGGTCTAAGGTACACACGGACCACGGCGATACAGCAGCAAGCTCAATATCAATATTTGTATGAGCTTCCCGTACAATGAGAGATCAGCTTAATTTGGTTAAGCATGGTTGATTGGTTGTCTTGCGTACCTGAGTGCAGACACCGGCTCAAGATTGTACTAAAACCTTAAATCTGTAACTGAATCTCTTTAACTGATACCATAGAGAAACATCAAAAGAAATCATCATCTTTTGACACATTATTAATCAAATCATATTGCCTTTTGTAACGTATGTCTTAGGACATATTTTTTATTTTTTTATATTTTTTTTATTTTTATGTATATTTTTATTATTAACTAATGTAATAAAGTGCTGTAAACCAATGAGACGAACTGGAATGATTCATTACCAATTTCAACAAAAAGCGACCAGGTAATATGTTCACTGAAACGAATTGAAACTTATTGATCACACTGGCCCGCTTGTTGCCAGATGGCCTGCGCCTACTCATAGAGAGGAGGCCTGGATTTTAGCAGTGGGATATTAATGGAGGGCAGGGACTCCGCTCCACTGCTGAACATTTCTTCAAAAACTCTTGCCTAGGACCGACCGATGCCCGTCACTCGGCTCGGCGCTTGTGAACACTGCTCTAACTGCTGTGCATTTCGCTGTTTTTAATCGACTTCGGTTTTCAATACGGGTGAATGCTTTTATTTGAAAGCTTAGCGATAGTTGACTTGTTAAAAAAAATTACACAATTTTTTAAATGTAATTTAAATCTTTATCATCAATTATATTAATGATAGAAGCTAAAAATTATTAATTCTTTTATTTTAAATTTAATATAGACAATTTAAAATTGATAAAATGTTGAAATTAGTCACGTGACTAGAAACGCGCCAAAATTGGTCGCCATGTTGGTGACGTCACAGTGTTAAAAAGGAATTGCTCAACAATACAGTGTAAATGTTCGTGAACTTTCAGCGTTAGATTTTATAATGAAAAATATGTCACGGCAGCTGTTTCATACGATAAGTTTGTAGTTAATATCTACAATAACGTGTTGAGGTCGGTAAAACGACATCAGTCTATTGCCAAATATGTGTAAAATACATATTACTATTACACCCAACTACACCCTACCAAAAAATAGGTAACAATGCACTGGAAATATTGTACATAAACAAGCTTCTCGTTTGCCAATAAAACTCGAAAGGTCAAAATGAAAACAGTCACATTCTATCTGCGTTCTCATTCTATTTTCGTCATTATTCATACATAATTTTCATACAAAACACAATCAGTCTTGACAATATTACTAAAAGAAAAACATGTTGCTTATCATCACTTCTTTTAGTATTGCTGACCGCAAACACGAGTTTTGTCATCACGATTAAAAAGTTGCATTCAGCCTAATCGATACTCGCAATGAAATTAAGTCTGGAAAAAAAGAGTTGATACTGAATACTGAAACTTCCTTGTATAAAAAACAATGGCGGCAACACTTGAAGGAAAACTCCAACGACTTTAAAATAGGTTTATTAACAATTTTGTTACAATCCACACTATTATAGTAATATCGGATAGGCAACTATCTTAATAATTGTCCGTCGTCTTTGACGTTCCACCCCAGCATCCCCGCTCGGGCATCAGCTCCTGACCAAGAATTACGCCGTACTCGAGGGAAAATCCAGCGCCCTGATTGGCTCACGACTTCACGCCACGTCAGTCTCGTGATCCAATCAGAGAACCGCTTCACTTTCGCGCCATACATTTTACAAATCAAATGATAGAACTATTGCCATTCTTACGGAATTAATGTTACCAGTTTACATAATAACATATAAAGCATTTCAGATGTGTTCACACGAAAAGCTATTAAATTAAAACGTTTAAATAAAATTATTTCTAAAAACATAGTAAATTAACTAGTAAAATCACGAAACCTAACAATCGTCCGTCCTGACATCGTGTGCATCCCTGCACACGACACCAGGTGGTAACCTAACAATCGGGTATCTTGGCCAGTAGCTTAATAACGTTACGTCCCAAAAATAATACAATGACAATAAATACAAAAAGTACAAGAATTACAAAATATGACAACTAAAAATTATATAATTGATTGTTAAAGAAAAACAAATTTGTACTGAGTAACGAACTAAACGGCTTTATACCATTATTTTCCAAATGAACTTGTTATTTAATAAATTTATATAATCTGGGCACTAGCTTAAACAGAAAAAAATAAAATCTAAAAGTAAGTGCAGTGAACACAAACGATCGATTAATTGAGTCACTAAACAACTTCACAAATTTTAACAAAAATGGTAATATTCTGACTGAAAAACAAGTAATAAACGTTGTCTACCAGATAGCCTTGATAATTAACAATAACAACTTTAATAACATTACAAGTAACAAGACGTTAAATCCGTCAGCAATCGATTTGCTGGTACTAAATATAGTGAACCCAAACGATCGATTAATTGGGTCAAAAAGAAAACAAAGTCACAACAGATCGATTATGTCGTGAGTATTCTGGACGATCGATTAATCCGAATACTGTTATTCCCTGAACGATCGATTAATTCAGGTGCCCTAACCTCCTGACGATCGATTAATCAGGATGCCTATCGACGCCAGTACGAGCCGATCTATGAATGCTCATAGTGGCTGCCGTAGGTCTTACTTGCTCTATTTTTATTTATTTATTAATATAAAATACTCATTATTTAATATAATGCATTTTATCAAATAATGTCCTGTATTCAGCCTGGCAACGGGCCCCAATACGTCCCGAATACCAGTGCTAACAGGCCCCAATATTACATTACCTTTTCTAGGGGTCATTCCATGAATTGTAGGGGTGTATAAATCAATTACTAAGGGTTGCTAGTACTATTTTTCGATTTAATGCTCCATTTACGAAATATTAAACTTCAAATTGCAAATATTTGTTCCAATCCCCCCCCCTCTAAAAGCTAAACTGCGGGCTTGAAAAATCTGGAAAAATTCTTGATGATAGTACATTTCATGAACTTTAAAGGAAAATTATAAACAACAATGGCGTCTCGACCAAATTGGTAATTTGACAGATCATGATTTATGATTACTTTATTAGTTCAGCAGTAATAGTCGTTGAACTTGGGTGTTGGATAATTTTGTACCAAATACAAAATCCTTAGAATAAATCTTCTAAAGTGACTAAGATGAAGTATTTGCTGTAGTTGCTAAACTGACAGATGTCAAATTTGATCTATTATATTAATTTTTTATTATTATTATTAACCGCTTCTACGGAGCCCTACACTGCGCGTGGTCTAACACGCACTTGGCCGGTTTTTTGGTCATTTGAATCCTTCTACATACTAAATAAAGAAATATCGCTGGACATTACACACAGCGCCATCTAGTGTCACACTAAGCAAAAAAGGCTTGTGTCGTGGACACCAGATAGTTGATATACTATATACATACTTTTTGTTTGTAAATGCATACTTATTATACATATAAACATCCATGACTCTGAAACAAATGTCCATGCTCATCACATAAACATTTGCTCCTACCGGGATTCGAACCCGGGGCCCTAAGAACGTAAGGCAGCCTCACTACCACTGCGCCAACCGGATCGTCAAACTTCGTCAAACAAACGTCAAACACTGCCAATACTTAATTGATTAATGGAAAAGTAATCGTTTTTAAACCAGACAATGTATTTGTTCCAGATACTCCATTAACCATGTGTCGCACAGCTCACGCGGTCCTCTCAACCGTAATATGCGGCATACAGATGTTAGTGAGGGTCTTCATGACCGTGATCCTCATGATTGAAAACATCATAAGAATGCTCCTGCAAACAATATACAACTTCATATCATTCGTGCTGCAAATGATATCTCTCATACCGATATGTTTTGTCTTCCTCCTGACGGCAAGGCTTAAATGTTGTATGTGCGGCGGTGGAGGGCCATGCGCAATCGGTGCAAGGGGCGGTACCTGCGATTGCGTCATGTCTTTTGTGGCTCTCCTTATCATTTTCCTGATATTCAGAGCTACTGGTGCCCTTGACAAGATATTCTACAGTCTAGGCTATGCCAAAGCTGAGCCACCATCACCATTTATGAAGTTTATCGCGACACCCGGTGAACTGACTGAGTGCTCGAGAGATACACCGAATAGCACCGATACTACTATGGCTATGAGCGATTGGATTGAGAAGTATAGTCATCTGTTCTCAAAGAAATCACTGCGAGAGGCAGAGGAACTAAGAACACATCCATGGGAACTGAGGACTGAGAGTTCAACGGAAGAAACTCCAACCACGCCATCAAATTGGACGACAGTACTTTATTATTTAGTATAAATAATAAAGTATAATAATATAAATAAAAAAACGGTTGTTTTTATTATGTATGGTGGTGTTTTGTAGAGGTGTTATGTTTAGGTTTATTCTCAAACAAGAATTGGTGTCAAAATCAAAATCAAAAGCATTTATTTCAAGTAGGCCAGTTACAGGCACTTTTGAATTGTCGAAACAAAGATGAAAATTAAATGTACCTACAGTCCCAGTCACAAGACATAAAAACTGTGAAAGTACTGTAGTTGCCCATTCCCTAGCGTAGATCTCTATGGAGAAGAACGGGCAAGAAACTCCATGGACACTCTTTGAAAACGAAATATTGTTACAAAATCTTGGTTACATCATTTATGTTGAGATGGTATATTATGCGAGAACAATGTAGCAAGATGTGCACGGTAAAGTGTCCATAGTAAAACAAACAACACCAAAAAATACAATTAAAAAACAAGAAAATTCATTCAAATAAGCTATGGCAACTGAGAGATGACCAGTCACAACTGATAGCGCCCGTTCACGAACATGACGCATGGATCAGCACCATTCAACTCAACCATTTTGAAGGGAGCTAAATGATCCGACACACGCGCCACCATCAGCGAGACATTGGAGTGAGTATGACATACTCACAACCGCCAGGGCACATTCAAGTCAAGAAAAGACGTAGGTTTCCAGTGAATGGTAGCTTTCTAGTTCATAGTACTCACACACTATGGGCTATGCGATTATATAATATTAATCATATTGAATCTCTATACAATGCAAAGATAGTTGTACAGTCTTCAGTAGCTCCAACAATATCAATACTACACACTAATACTATACTGTTTAATGCTATCAATTTATGCGCCCCTGTCCTTGTGGAGCAGGACCAGCATTGAGCCAAGCATTTTTATCAGCGATATAATCGCACAACATGTAATATGTTTGCTTACATAATGTGTGTTTAATGCATGTTTTAAATTTCGTCTCATTCAGTTCAAGAATACTTTGTGGAATTTGATAATAGCATCTCAAACAGTACCCCATGAAAGATGAGTCAACTTTAGCGAGTCTAAAGCCTGGCTAAATTAGTTGGTCCCTATTTCTAGTACTGTAATTATGTCTGTCACCTCTTTTACCAAAAAGATGCAGATTTTTTCTAACGTACAATATGTTTTCGTAGATGTATTGACAATGTACCATCATGATGTTAATTTCCTTAAACAGTTCCCGTAGAGAATCGCGCCTACGAAGATTATATATGGCTCTGATAGCTCTTTTTTGCAGAATAAATTTAGACTGAATATTTGCAGCCCGTCCCCATAGCAAAATGCCATAAGAGAATCTACATCAGTAAACTGACGGATTTTTCTAATGGCATAAGCAGCTGAACTTAGCCGCCCCGCAAGAGATGTTAAATGAGAACCCCACTGTAGCCTTGAATCAAGCGTAATCCCCAGGAAAACCGTTTCATCTATGAATACAAGTTTCTCTTTATTCAATACTAGCTGTTGTCCGCGGCTTCGCCCGCGTGTAGTTGCATAATTGTCCCACGGGATCATACTACTGGTATGAAAAGTATTCTACTCGTAAGTGTTAACCGAGATTATAAACTTTCTGTGTGCAAAATTTAACCCTCTTAGGGGTTGAATTCTGGAAAACGCAGAAATATGTAACTCATTATTTTTGCCGTACTCAATTCATACGCGTTTTCATGCAAATATTATGTCCAAGGAATTCATGCAAATACGTCCAAGAAATAAAAAGTTTCATACTAACTTTGATCCCCTATTTCACCCCCTTGGGGGTTGAATTTTGAAAAATCCTTCCTTACATGTGGGAAATTTCAATTTTCTAGCCTTAAGTGTTTGGCCTGTGCGTTGATACATCAGTCAATCACTTTTGCCTTTTATATAATTATATAGATTATATCACAATCACTACTTTTAACATTTGGTAAAGCGAATCTTATGCATTTAGTCTTTTTTTCATTGAATACTAAATTGTTTCCTGTGAACCAATTTTGGACCTGAAGTAGGGCATTATTCCCGTCATCTAGATTTTGGGCCCGTCTATGTATCTTAAAAATTAGGGATGTGTCATCAGCGAATAACACCATATTTTGAGGTTGGTTTTTCAATAAATTGGGTAGATCATTTATATATACTAGAAAGAGGAAAGGGCCCAATATTGAGCCCTGTGGAACCCCCATTTTTACTTTTAAACTCTGTGAATTAACACCATGTATATGAACAAATTGTTGTCTATTACTCAAATAAGATTTTACCAAACTGAGTGCAAATGTGTCGTGATTTACGCAATCAAATGCTTTGGAGAGGTCACAAAATATTCCTATGGCGTCTTGCGACTCTTCCCACGCCGTATATATGTGATTTAATAAGGTTACACCGGTATCAGTTGTACAACGTGCCTTGGTGAAACCATACTGATGATCGTGTAAGATTCTGTTGGTGTTAAAATGACTGAGCATTTGATTAAGCATTACCTTTTCAAACACCTTGCTAAAAGCTGGCAACACGGATACAGGTCTATAATTATTAGTATCTTTGCTATCCCCGGATTTGAAAAGAGGTATGACTTTACTGTATTTCATCAAATCAGGGAAAACTCCTTGGTCTACACACGAATAAAAAATTAAAGCTAAGCTAGGAGCTATAGTCGCAATTATGGATGTACAAACTTTGATAGACATTCCCCATAGATCTTCGGTCAGTTTAATTTTTATTTGCCGGAAAGCTTTAGTAACTATCGTAGGGTTTATGTGTTTAAATTTAAATTCAGCCTGGCATCCAGACACATTCGCCTTCAATAAACTAATTGAGACTTCAGGAGACGAATTAAGAGCCTCCGTAGTTTTTA
Source organism: Xestia rhomboidea (assembly GCA_963853795.1). Classification (NCBI taxonomy): domain Eukaryota; kingdom Metazoa; phylum Arthropoda; class Insecta; order Lepidoptera; family Noctuidae; genus Xestia; species Xestia rhomboidea. The sequence continues at coordinate 15,774,885 of OY970761.1, read as the reverse complement.
ACGGTACATCGGTAAAGAAATTTACAAATTCTTGAGCTACTTCCTGATTAAAGCCTGTAGGACCACATGCTGTATCTAATGTGTAGCTAGTGTTACGAACTTTCTTCCTGTTAGTCTCGTTAGTTATTACTTTCCAAACTGTCTTTATTTTATTTTCTGCTGTTTTGATCTTGTTGCTAATGTGCAGGGCTTTGGCAACCTTGCATGTATTTCTAAAAAATTTTGAATACTTAGCAACGTATTTGTTAAATGTTTCAGTGTTTATATAAGGCTTAAGGCCATAAAGCTCAAATAGTGTTTCCCTACTTTTTCGGATACCTCTAGTTGCCCAATCACTAAATATAACTTTAGGGCAGATACTTTTTGTCTTTTTTTCAAAAGTTTTGTTGAAGTCAGTGTGAACTATTGAAAAGAAATTATTATAAAATTGATTTATATTAATATCGTCATGGCTCATAACACTTAACTTGTTCTGTAGGGAAATATTATACCTATTTAATATGCTAGAAGTTATAGGTCTGAATTTACTGTGAACTTTTTGCAATGGAGTGTTATACCTAAAAGTTACAGTTTGTCTGCTATTGTCAGACGGCAGACAATTAACAATGGCTTTATCTTAGTAATCACAATCGCAGAAAACATTATCTATACAAGTAGCAGAAGATGGAGTGTCTCTAGTAGGTTCTACAAAAGTGTTGGTTAAGTCAAATGACCTATAAAGATTTAATACCGACTACTATTTGGATTTACTTCTAAAATATTGAAATTAAAATCACCAAAAATAATTGTAGATTTATTACTAGTTGCAAGTTTTGCCAGGACATCTTCCATTATTGATTCAAATAAGGAAAAGTTTTGATAGTTAGGGGGTCTGTACACACACACAATTACATGCTTATCTGCACAACACAGGACAGTTCGACGCAATGTTCAACCGAGAGACCTTCTATGTCATTACGTTGCTTATATTTCAAACTATTTTTTATTAATATTAGGGAACCTCCACGAAGCATAGTTTTACGGTTAAAGCAGCTACCCACCATATAGTTCTCATAATTAATAAGCATTTGGTAATCCTTTAGCCAAAGTTCAGTAAAACAAATAATGTCAAACTTAATATTTTCCAAAAACAATTGAATTTCTAATAATTTGCAAGAAATGCCTTGGATATTTTGGTGGAATAATTTTAAGGTGTTCTGCTGAGGCCCTTTTTTACTGACTAATTGAGTGCAAGAAGATACCTTGCTGTTGGTAAGATTAACAATATTGTTAATGGTACCTTCTGTTGTCTGACTTGTGTCACGTGTGGTTATACTACCAATAAAAAACCCAACTACGGAAAAATCACGCGCTATTAAATTCGGGGCTTAAAAGATAAAATCACCCCCTCCTATTATTGAAGTCGGTTAAAATGTAGCCTATGTTGCCCGGGCTATAATAACGAATAGATTGACACTTTTTTCATGAAAATCGGATGAATAGTTTAGGCGCTACGGAGAAACATACGTAAATACAAACATACATAGACTGCTAAAATCATTACTCTTCCTTTTGACTTCGCTGTAGTCGGGTAAAAAAGGCACAAAGTCACTGTCAAAGAACAGAGAACCTTAAAATGCATTAAACATTGTTTAGTGTTTTAACATCGTTTCATACGCACACCCAGTGCTTTCAAATTTTGTATGTGTAATACGGTACTTATAACAAACTTTTTTAAATATTTCTGTCTATCTGTCTGTTTGTTCCGGTTAATCGCAGAAACGGCTTTACTGATTTTGACGGGACTTCACTGGCAGGTAGCGTATGTTGTAAGGAGCAACTTAAGCTACTTTTAATTAAAAAAACGTAAATAAAATAAATTTGGCTACAATCTTTCATGTACTAAAAAGTATAAAACAATTATTCTGATAAGTTTATAGAAAAAGGAAAAAACAAACAGAAAAATCACAACACGAAGCGATTTTTAGAAAGAAGTCTTGAAGATGGTGACGGTGTCACACGTGAATGGCTGAACCGATTTAGCTAATTATTTTTTTGTTGTGTTAGTTATTGTCAGGAGGAGGTCCATGTAGGTAGTAGGTAGGAAATCGTGCATTGCAACGCATAGCACAGCTAATCTTTTTATAATAATTTTATGCGGACGTAGTTCGCGCGCAACTCTATACCAATATTAAAAAGAGGTAATTATAATCTTCGGAACTACTGATCCGATTCCAAAAATACTTACGAATACGAAGCTGCGTTCAAAATCAAAATCAAAGCATTTATTTCAAGTAGGCCAGTTACAGGCACTTTTGAATTGTCGAAACAAAGATGAAAATTAAATGTACCTACAGTCCCAGTCACAAGACATAAAGATTGTGAATGTACTGTAGTTGACCATTAGAGTGCGTACATCTCTATGGAGAAGAACCGGCAAGAAACTCCAAGGACACTCTTTTAAATCAAAATATTGTTACAAAATCTTGGTTACATCATTCATGTTGAGTTGGTATATTATGTGAGAACAATGTAACAAGATGTGTCCCTATTAAACACAAACAAAAAAAATACAATTCAAAAACAAAATAATTCATGCAAATAAGTCATGGCAACTGAGAGTTATCGTCGTTATCGTTATCCCCGAGTGTTGTATTGTAGGTTACATTTCAAACGTTCGTGTGGGTACATAACGGGAGCGAAGCCGCGAGCAAAAGCTACTAATTTATAATGAAAGCTGAAACCAAGCTGATTCTTTTTGGTATAAGTATAACTCTTTGGCTGACACCTCCTTTATGGCTGACACCCGTTTGGTATAAGTATTCAACTCCAAAACAGAAAAAAAGCGCGGGAATCATCGAATTCGGCGGGCATGATTTTCCTTTCGTTTTCTTTTAAATATTAAAAAAAGTCTGAGATTGGAGATAAGTTGTGTAGATTTATGTAAATATTCATTAGATTAGTTAATTTAATTGTTTGTAGATAAAATTCTTCATATAAATTCAAATTCATATATTTATTGCTCAACACAGTACATTTTATACATTTCTAGATGTCAAGTGAATGCGCAGTCCACTGTATTGTACCAATCTCAAAAAATCTAAATTATGAATTTTGCATGCCTAACATGCAAAATTCATAATTATAGTTATAAAGTTTCATTAATCAAATTAAATGTCATAAATTCAAACACAATACCTTCGACAATGATATAAATTCAAATTAATAAATAAGTACTGTCATAGATTCAAATTAAAGTAATGTCAGAGTATAATTATAATGTCAAAATAATTAAGGAATTTTTTTTTTAGAGATACCTGCATAATAATTGTTATAACTTGTTGTCACTGTGAGGTCTTAAGTTTCGGGCCTGTGGACGGGGAGCTATGGGCTAGCTCGCCGTCCGTACGTCTCATGACGACAGGCCGTGTCGACGGCGCGTTCGTGTTCCACGCGCGCCTCAAAGAGAGTCAGCAATAGGGAAGGGGTCCGCAAGGACCGAGGCCTGCCGGGGCTGCGGGACTATTCGAAAGAGATACCGTGGCCCCGGAACACAAAGGGCGAGGAAGGAACATGGATGGGTTTTAGTCAGTAAAAGTCTGACACTCCCTCCTGCTTCGCCCAGAGCGGGAGAAGTCATTTGATGATTTCCCATCCAAAAAAAAAAAAAAAGGTCTTAAGTTTGGAAAAATTGTCGTTTAAGAAGTCATTCAAGTTATAGTAACATTGATTAACTAAAAGGCTCTTTAGGCTTTTCTTAAATAAGGCAGTATTCATTGCCCTTATTTCTTTGGGTAATTTATTGAAAATTACAGGAGCCATGTGAAACACACTTTTGTGCATTAAAGCGGTATATGTTCGGCGGACACAGAGGCGAAATTCGTCACGTTGTTGCCTATTATTCACTTCTGAGGCTAATGTAAATAATTTTTTATTGGTCTTAACAAATACTGAGACCTCATATATATAAAGGCAAGGGACAGTTAAAATTTTGTATAATAGGGTAAGTTTTTTATATTTATTTTTTTCTGGCCAGTGTCCACAATGGACAATGAACCGACTGATCCGGGGCACAGTCCCCTCCGTTGGGCATAATATTACAATTTACGAATCCAGCTTGGATACAGACTCGTCTTTAACCAGATCGGAGCGGAAAAGGGCTAGAGCTCCACGAAAAATATGTAAAAATTGTAATAAAAGAAGGCGAAGTGGTCAACACTCAACAGGAATAAATAATGAAACAAATTGTCATTGTGATAATGAATCAGTAGTCACATTCAGTCCAAAAATAACATCAGACGTTCCGGTATATTCAATTTTAGTTCACGAAGAAGCCACTGCACGTTCTGTGGATGGTCCCCAGACTGAAAACCTCTTAAAGTCAGATCTTCCCCAGAAGGCGCCACAGGTTTGCTAGGGCTTTTTACGAAGCCACAGACCTGTCGCCATAAGTTGTACACATCCAAAAAAATGTTGATACACAAAACTCGGCTCAGACATTACACCCAATAACTTTAGGGCACTTTCTGAAAAATCGCAGATATAACAACATTATTAACGGTTCTCTAAAACGCATTGGTCGAAACAGAATATCTATAAGCTTCTCCCGTTACGTAGATGCTAACTCTTTTATAAATGACCCAAGTTTTGCCAAGGAGAAATTGAAGGCATTTGTTCCATCAATGAATGTGTGTCGCATTGGAATTATTATAAAGCGTACCTACCGAATGGTCTCCGGAGGAAATAATGGAAAATACAGGGCACGCCACAATAGTGGCGATAAGTCCCCTCTTTGAGGAGTGGCTGGAGAGACGCCACGGCATCCTCACCTTCCGCCTGACGCAGGTTCTTACCGGACACGGATGTTTCGGTAAGTTCCTGCACCGAATCGGGCGGGAGGAGACGCCCGGGTGCTTCCATTGTGAGGATGGACCGGAGGACACGGTGGAGCACACCGTGGAGGTGTGTCCCGCTTGGGCGGAGCACCGCCGTGTCCTCGAAGCGGCGATCGGCGGCGGTGACCTCTCGCTCCAGGCCCTGGTTTAATCCATGGTCCGGAGCGAGACGGAATGGGACGCCGTCACCTCCTTCTGTGAAGCAGTCATGCTAGCGTAGGAGGTGGCGGAACGTGAGAGGGAGAGATCCCTACGTCCCGGCCGCCGCGGGAGACGCCCCGGGCGTCGGGGGCCACGTGGTGGCTTCCGGCCACCGTAGGCGCAGGCCTGTGGACGGGGAGCTATGGGCTAGCTCGCCGTCCGTCCGTCTCATGACGACAGGCCGTGTCGACGGCGCGGTCGTGTTCCACGCGCGCCTCAAAGAGAGTCAGCAATAAGGAAGCGGTCCGCAAGGGCCGAAGCCTGCCGGGGCTGCGCGACTATTCGAAAGAGATATCGTGGCCCCGAACACAGAGGGCGATGAAGGAACATGGATGGGTTTTAGTCAGTAAAAGTCTGACACTCCCTCCTGCTCCGCCCAGAGCGGGAGGAGTGACATTGACATGAGAGAATGGAAGAAAAAAACGTGTTGAGCCGACCACAATTAAGACGGGACAAGGGCAGGAAGATGGATTTGGATGGATTAGACACAGGAATAGACCACATTAGATTAGTGCATTAGACTTAGGGCGATTTTAATCCCAATGGTAAGTTCCCATGGGAGAATTTCCGAAGAAGCGAATGGTTTGACGGTGTGAGTCATGTCTTCCGAACCCAAATCAGGCGAATGACGAGAAATGTGGACATGTGCATAAAGGTGTTTCCAACTTGATCCAACCGATGCGTTTATAATATTGGTCAGGATCATTCCCTAAAATTTAGAGAGCTGAGACCTTTTGACTTCTTATTTTAGCGATAGGATACAAGTCTAAGTTACACACGGACCACGGCGATACAGCAAGCTATATTATCCAGTATAACCTGACCTCAATTTGTATGAGCTTCCCGTACAATGAGAGATCAGCTTATTTTGGTTGATCATAGGTTGATTGGTTGTCGTGCTTACCTGAGTGCAGACACCGGCTCAAGATTGTAATAAAACCTTAAATCTGTAACTGAATCTCTTTAACTGATACCATAGAGACACATCAAAAGAAATACACCAATGTCTTTTGACACATTATTAATCAAATCATATTGCCTTTTGTAACGTATGTCTTAGGACATATTTTTATTTATTTTTTATTTTTATGTATATTTTTATTATTAACTAATGTAATAAAGTGCTGTAAACTGATGAGACGAACTGGAATGATTCATTACCAATTTCAACAAAAATCGACCAGGTAATATGTTCACTGAAACGAATTGAAACTGATTGATCACACTGGCCCGCCTGTTGCCTTATGGCCTGCGCCTACTCATAGAGAGGAGGCCTGGATTTTAGCAGTGGGATATTATAGACTAAAAATGATATTAAAATGATTTAGCGTAACTAAACCGGACAGTTGTGAATTAGCTATGATACAGTAATATCCTTGAAAATCGGGCCCTACTCAAGACGCAGGGACTCCGCTCCACTGCTGAACATTTCCTCAAAAACTCTTGCCTAGGACCGACCGATGCTCATCACTCGGCTCGGTGCTTGTGAACACTGCTCTAACTGCTGTGCATTTCGCTGTTTTTAATCGACTTCGGTTTTCAATTCGTGTGAATGCTTTTATTTGAATGCTTAGCGATAATTCTCAATCGCGTTGGCCGATTTCGTAGATTTATTTTTCATCGGGAAGGGGGTTTCCCAGAGTTTCTCTCCTATATTAATTTGGTTACATTCTGAATGATCTATTTGAGGTAACTTCCATAATGCGTATTTAATGTACTAGCCTATGTTAATGACATTACTAGTAGAATAATACTATATATCATGATCTGTCGAATGACCGATTTGGTCGAGACGCCATTGTTTAACTATTGTGTCTACTTCTTGGACAGATCATGGGATAACACGTATAACGGCCACTTATGTCTGGTGGTCATGAGGTCCTGCGTTCGATTCCCGAGTTGGACAGTGTTATTGGTTTTTTAGGGTATCGTACAAAAAATTAAAAAACTGAACCCTTATTTATTTATTTATTTACTCTCTAAACATACAAATATCCTTACAGGCTATACCCAATGCGATATTGTAGCACACTTAAAATTTAAAAAACATAGTTCAACTGTTTTTGACATAGCAAATTCTAAAGGTCTAAAGCTGTTCTTGTAAATTCACCCAAAGCGCAACAGAATATGTCCAAGTCCTCGGCAATGAGGTTGAGTGTGCGGAGCGCGCTCGTGAGCGGCGCCTCGCGCAGCAAGTTAGTTCGCGCGCGTGGTTCTACCAACAACCGCGGCTGGCGACGACGACCCACATACCCATCTGGCACGGCTAGCTCCACCCTTCGCAATATATCCGCATTGTGTATCTTCCCTCTAATTACCTTAAATATATAAGTCACTAGTGTGAGTTGCCTCCTGACCCTTAGTTCATTATATCCGACCATTCCCAAGACAAATAGAGTTGGATACATCAATGGATAAAATGGATATACCCCGTACTCCCTCATATATTTGTACCTAATAAATTTATTTTGTACTCGCTCCAACATGAGACTATACTTAGTTTCATGTGGAGCCCAGATGACTGCATTACATTCTAGTTGGCTTCTTACTAAAGAATTATATAATGCTGTTATAGCTTTAATATTCGTGAAGCCTTTAACCATTTTAAGCACAAAACCTAGATTTCTGTATGCTTTTTGCATACCTTAAGGTATGCAAAAAAGCACTGCACTGGACTAACATTTCGTGATCATATACTTAACCATTCTAATAGTCATAATAGTATATGATCACGAAATGTTAGTCCAGTGGTGAAACGAACTCCCAAATCCCTCACTTCAGTGGCCTTGTCCATCGGCACCCCGTCCACCTTATAGGTAAACGTGATGGGTGTGTGTGCACGCGAGAAACTTATGGTCACACACTTAGATGTGTTAAACTGCAGGAGATTACTCTTGCTCCAAGCTACCACTCTGTCTATATCTCTCTGCAGTCTTTCACAGTCATTCACGTTTGTGATGGGGAGATAAAGCTTGAGGTCGTCGGCAAACATTAAACACTTAGCATCTTGCACAACGTTTGGTAGGTCATTAATCATTAAGAGATATTCCAGAGGCCCTAGATTCGTTCCTTGGCTTACCCCAGATCTAGAAAAATATGCGTTCGATTGATATCCTGCATAGTCAACATACTGTTGTCTGATGATGATGTTATAGGATCACTCGTGTGTCTGTCTGTCTGTCCGTCCGTCTGTCACAGCCAATTTGCTCCGAATCTGTCCAGTAGATTAAATCAGCCGCTGCGCCAATCGGGTCGTCAAACTTACGTCAAACACTGCCTATACTTACTTGTTCAATGGAAAAGTAATCGTTTTTAAACCAGACAATGTATTTGTTCCAGATACTCCATAAACCATGTGTCGCACAGCTCACGCGGTCCTCTCAACCGTAATATGCGGCATACAGATGTTAGTGAGAGTCTTCATGACCGTGATCCTCATGATTGAAAACATCATAAGAATGCTCCTGCAAACATTATACAACTTCATATCATTCGTGCTGCAAATGATATCTCTCCTACCAATATGTTTTGTCTTCCTCCTGACGGCAAGGCTTAAATGTTTCATGTGTGGCGGTGGAGGGCCATGCCCAATCGGTGCAAGGGGCGGTACCTGCGATTGCGTCATGTCTTTTGTGGCTGTCCTTATCATTTTCCTGATATTCAGAGCCACTGGTGTCCTTGACAAGATATTCTACAGTCTAGGCTATGCCAAAGCTGAGCCACCTCCACCATTTATGAAGTTTATCCCGACACCCGGTGAACTGACTGAGTGCTCGAGAGGAGGTGATACACCGAATAGCACCGATACTACTATGGCTATGAGCGATTGGATTGAGAAGTATAGTCATCTGTTCACAAAGAAATCACTGCGAGAGTCTGAAGAACTAATAACATATCCATGGGAACTGAGGACTGAGAGTTCAACGGAAGAAACTCCAACCACGCCATCAAATTGGACGACAGTACTTTATTATTTAGTATAAATAATAAAGTATAATAATATAAATAAAAAAACCGGTTCCAAGACTGTTGTTTTTATTATGTATGGTGGTGTTTTGTAGAGGTAAAAAACCCGACTACGGAAAAATCACGCGCTAATAAATTAAAAGGTAAAATTACCTCCTCCTATTATTGAAGTCGGTTAAAATGTAGCCTATGTTACCCGGGCCATAATAACGAATAGATTGACACCTCCTTGATCAAAATCGGATGAATAGTTTAGGCGCTACGGAGGAACATACGTAAATACAAACAAACATACAAACATAGACTGCTAAAATCAAAATCAAAATCAATCAAAATCAAAGCATTTATTTCAAGTAGGCCAGTTACAGGCACTTTTGAACTGTCGAAACATATATGAAAATTAAAGTAGCTACAGTCCCAGTCACAAGGCATAAAAACTGTGAAAGTACTGTAGTTGCCCATTCCCTAGCGTAGATCTCTATGGAGAAGAACGGGCAAGAAACTCCATGGACACTCTTTTAAATCAGAATATTTTTACAAAACCTTGGTTACATCATTCATGTTGAGATGGTACATTATGTGAGAACAATGTAGCAAGATGTGCACGTTAAAGTGTCCATAGCAAAAACAAAACAAACAATTCAAAAATAAAAATATCAATTCAAATAAGCCGTGGCAACCAAGAGCTGACCATTCGCAACTGACAGCGCCCTTTCAGGAACATGACGCATGGATCAGCACCATTCAACTCAACCATTTTGAAGGGAGCTAAATGATCCGACACACGCGCCACAATCAGTGAGACATTTGAGTGAGCATGACATACTCTTAACCGCCAGGGCACATTCAAGTCAAGAAAAGACGTAGGTTTCCAGCGACTGATATCATTCTAGTACATAGCACTCACACAATATGGGATATGCGTCTATATAATGCCAAAAATATTGAATTTATACAATACAAAGATAGTTGTACAATCTTCAGCTGCTCCAACAATACAATTAGTGCTATCCATTTATGCGCCCTTGGCCTTGTGGAGCAGGACCGGCATTGAGCCAAGCATTTTTATCAGCGATATAATCGTCCAATTTGTTATATGCTTGCTTAGTTAATGTGTGTTTAATGCGTTTTAAATTTTGTTTCATTCAGTTCAAGAATGCTTTGTGGAATTTTATTATAGCATCTCAAACAGTACCACATGAAATAAGAGTCTACTTTAGCGAGTCTGAAGCCTGGCTGAACTAATTGGTCCCTATTTCTAGTACTGTAATTGTGTCTGTCACCTCTTTTACCAAAAAGATGTAGATTTTTTCTTACGTACATTATGTTTTCGTAGATGTATTGACAATGTACAGTCATGATGTTAATTTCCTTAAACAGTTCCCTCAGAGAATCGCGCCTACGAAGATTGTATAAGGCTCTGATGGCTCTTTTTTGCAGAATAAATATAGACTCAATGTCTGCAGCCTGTCCCCATAACAAAATGCCATAAGACATTATACTATGAAAGTAACTAAAATAGACCAATCTAGCAGTATCTACATCAGTAAATTGACGGATTTTCGTAATAGCATATGCTGCTGAACTTAGCCGCCCCGCCAGAGATGTTAAATGAGAACCCCATTGAAGCCTTGAATCAAGCGTAATCCCCAGGAAAACCGTTTTATCTACGAATTCAAGTTTCTCTTTATGTAATACTATACCACAATCGCTACTTTTAACATTCGGTAAAGCAAACCTTAAGCATTTCGTTTTTTTTTCATTGAGTACCAAATTGTTTGCTGTGAACCAATTATGGACTTAAAGTAGAGCATTATTCACGTCATCTAGATTTTGGGCTCGTCTATTTATCTTAAAAATTAGGGAAGTGTCATCGGCAAATAACCATATTTTCAGGTTGGTTTTTCAGTAAATACGGCAGATCATTTATATATACGAAAAAGAGGAAAGGACCCAATATTGAGCCTTGCGGAACCCCCGTAAAATCTCCGCTAAAATCATTACTCTTCCTTTTGACTTCGCTGTAGTCGGGTAAAAAGAGCATAAAGTCACTGTCAAAGAACAGAGAACCTTGAACTGCATTAAACATTGTTTAGTGTTTTAACATCGTTTCATACGCACATCCAGTGCTTTCAAATTTTGTGTAAAACGGTACGTACAACAAACTGTTTTTAAATATTTTTGTCTATCTGTCTGTTTTTTCCGGTTAATCTCAGAAACGCAACGAAACGAAAGCTGACACCAAGCTGATTCTTTTTGGTATAAGTATAACTCTTTGGCTGACACCTCTTTTATGGCTGATACCCATTTGGTATAAGTATTCAATTCCTAAACAATAGATACAATGCTTATAAGGTGATCTATGGTTAATTTTTTTGGCTGACACGTTCAGTCAATTTAGAAAAAAAACGTTACTTATAAAAAAATAAATGTCCTAAACAATTAATTACAATTAAAATCTAAGATAAAAATCGAAAAATCAAAAGTACGACACAGTTCCAAGTGATGTTAATAAAACAATTGTAAAAATATTGTCGACATTATAACTTTATGTTCAATTAGCACAGTGGGCTAAAATCAGAATGTGTTTTACGTTGCTGCCAATTTTCTGTACTTTGCAGACTATATTACGAGTTGTCATGACAACAGTGCTTGCGGTGGAAGATATATTACGTATGATTATTATAACAGTACACAATATGTTCTCCTCGATCTTCCACGCGCTGGCCATGTTCCCAATGTGCTGTTTCTACTTATGTACAAAGAATTGTTTCACCTCCTCATCGGCGTCGTCCCAGCTAAGGTGCTACCCTATGGGAAATAACTGCAGCTGTTGCGTTCTGTTTATAACAATGATCATAGTATTCTTTCTGGTCTATTACTATACTAATTATGTCGAGGATTTCTTTGCAACATTTGACATAGACATTCCATGTCTTTTTGGGAAAAATAAGAATAATACCAAACTTCAAGAAGCAAATGAGAATGAATCTCTTCTGACGAATGCTAAATCAGCACACAGAAGAGTTAACTCTTCTGTGTTCGGTTCACAAGATTCTGTACATGATGTATATAAGGATAACAGTCACTCAACAAAATCTAGGGAATATGTGAGAAAACTTCACCGAGATTATAGACGAGAAATAAAAAACAGTTTAGACTTTTCTTACATAGATCACTTTAAAGTAAATGTTAATAAATCCAACTAATTTTTCATAATTATGTTACTATCGTAGTCGATGCAATTGTAGAAAAGTCATCAAGTCATCATCATCAGATGATGACTCATCGTGAAAGTAGTATATTCACAACAAAAAAATGCCGACTTTAAGAAACTATCTAGAAATCTTGTTGTAAGAGGTTGTAACGTTGATGTTTAATTAAGGAAACTGACAACTAAGTAAATATTGAGTTTTTAATGTGGCATTTATTTTCAACAAAAGTTTTTTCAGATCCAGACAACTTCTGAAGATAATACCTCATTAAATTGCGCGAAAGCGACAGTGTTGGTTTAGAGCAGTAACTTGCGATGACGAACTTACCCAAAGAGTATAATAATAATAATAAGGGAGAACTTACTATTTGATTCGCTTCGTGTTCAGTTCACTACAACCAAGTTCTGCCTACCAAGGCCGCTACTACCACAGATGCATGGGGATGCGTAGCAAGAGATATAACATAACCAAGAACATAGGTTTTATTTTACAGTGTGAGCTAATCTAGCTTTATGGTTGGTTAGTTTAACGCACACGTCTTGTTACGCAACTAAGCATACCTGTGTAAGAAATACAGCCTTAGGGCCGGACTCCACCCAAGCGATGACGAGACAAGAGGAGAGATTTGTACCACACCTCTACTCTCGTCTTGTCTGCTAACTACCAGCCACAAATAAAATTTCGTTATTTAAACTTCTCGTCTCCGCTTTGATTTAGTGAAAACGGTTGAGTAGATAGGATAGGAGATGTCTCGTAATTGATTAGGCTAACTGAGACGAGAAGAGACGTTAGTGGCGTGCGGCGAGCGGTGTGCTGTGAGTGGTGTGTTGTGTGCGCGTGCGGTGAGCGGTTTGCTGTGAGCGGCGTGCGGTGAGCGGTGTGCTGTGAGCGGCGTGCCGCTTTGCACATCTCCTCTCCTCTCCGTTTTGGACACCTCAGCAAGGCTCCGGTGGATACACACTAACTTTTACGCATTTTCTCTCCTCTCCACTTCGCACCTCTCCGTTCGTCTCTATTTGGTGGTGGCTTCGGACTTCGTGAGAGGAGAAGTGCAAGATTCGACCAATCACAGGAGAGACGAGAGTCGTGATGTAGATATAAACTGATGTGATTGGTCGGTTTCTGTGATCTATAGTTTACCAATACAGTATGGGGTAAGGGAGGCACGGGTACGCATGAATATGTCTATATCATATTTTATGTCGTAACTAAGTAATTAATTTTAATGGTCCTTGTTGACCTACTTCCAATTTTAACTTAAGTATCTTGACGAGTAATAGAGAAGTATGGAAAAAGAAGACATGCTGCGCCGAATCAATCTCGACACTTCTTCGTCTGATCTTGACTTATCTTATTGCTAATAAATAAAATGTTAGCAAGAGAGGTCGTCTGTACCTCGGGACCGCGTATGTCGAATCAGAGCTTGTAATTCTTGATGCCGGGATGAATAAATATTTATGATTATGATTCTCGCTCGTCACGAATCTTACAAGTCGCTAGATGCTACCGGCACCAGCACAGCAGTTCCAGTACGACCAGTTTAAGTTTGCAGTTCAAGGTGGCGCTGCTTGTGAAGAAAACAAATATCTTAGCTTCTCACATTTATTTTAGTTCTCTGTTTTACCACTTGCATAGATATCTTGGTCGAAGCAACCGTGTCACAAGGCGCGCTGGACTAAGGAGTTCTGTATATTTTTGCAATATTCTGTTACTGGTTGTGAAACAAGAAACTTGGCGCTGCCACGCTGACAGGAAGCCATAGAGCATCCTAAATTTATACGGGAAGAAATATTTTTTTTAAGATGAGTTGACAAGAAATAAATACAATTTATTAATAATTTATTTTTAGTCAATTCTAAATCCTGTTGTAATGTGAATTTTCAGCAGTAACTTGGTTCCTTTGTTTAAGAAGGATTCAGGATGGTATTACATAAATAAGTTTGATACCTAGTTTCAATGAAAAATTGTTGTGAAGTCTACTACATTCCAATATTTGGAGTGTTTGTTTGGTATGTATTCGATTTTCTATATAAACTTATGTTCATCTACCACCAGTTTTCCAAGGGGTATTGTGATACCCAGTTCTTTGTAAAATTAAGGATCAGACTAGACAGATGATTTCCGCACGTTAAAAAGGCTAAAAGTTTTTTTAACGTGCGGAAATCCTCAGGAATGTCCCCCCTGCGATGGGCGTAGGTAGGTCAACGGGAACTACCATATAGGTTTTCGACCCAAAACCTATAGGGTACTTCCGGTTGACCTAGAATTGTCAATTTTGTTTAAAATCAAGGTCTTACAGCATAAGTAAAGGGAAAAGTCCGAAAAATAAAAAAGTTGATAATTAAGGTAAATTTTGGTCCTTACAAGTTTTTGCGAAAATGTAAATTTGCCCATATCTTTTTATTGTGTTGACCCAGGACCTTGATTTATTTTTAGAAAATCGGTGGTGACAGACGGACAGACAGACGGACAGACGAACAGACGGACAAGAAAGTGATCTTATAAGGGTTCCGTTTTTTTCCTTTTGAGGTACGGAACCCTAAAACATCAAAAATCCAGTAATTCTGTTGTAATTTAAAATCGAAATCGGGCCGGAGACTCCTTTTTATTTCTCACTATTTGTCATAGTTTCAGATTTGGCCAATCGACCCAACTTGAAAAATTCACCCTGTGTATCGTCGACGTCACTGAATATTAGTAAAATGTATGTCCTACTAACGTAATGAATGTTCTTACTTTACAGGTATTGTGCGAAACCAGATTCGTGACGTCTGTGGTAAATTGATTTGTAATGGTATTGTAATGTATTGAAGTTTATTTTTGGAAGGCAGTGTGTTCTAACACTGCTAAATTATATTGTGAATGTTTTAACAAATGAAACTGATCTGTAAATAATTACACAATGGAGCCATTCAGCATACATCCTGGAGGTTGCTCTTGCTCAGGTTGTGTAAATCGAAGCAGATTTAAAGAATCCAGTGTTCAACAATTATTACAAGAGGGGTCCGATATTGACAAACTTTATTTCGGTAAATTCTTACCGTTACGAGAAAGAAAGTTGCTCGAAAGATTGATAAGAACTCGTGACGTCTATGATGGCGTTCGAAACCAATTGTTATCATCTGCAAGTGAACAGACAATTCCCAAACATAAAAAGAAGAGACGGGACGAAGATCTTAGTTCAGAACAAAGTAGTGCCGTCCTAAACATGGTCGACTTAGTCGATAGAGGACTAATAGGATCTGCAACTGAAAGAAAGAAAGTAAGGGGTAGGCATAAAAAGCAACATAAGGAACATAGACACATTGGATCTGTAAGTGCAGGCAAAGCAACGTTAGGTAGCTGCTGTAGCTGTTGTTCTTGTGAAACTTTAAGGAAAATTAGAAAACAAATGGAAAGGGAAGATAAAAAATATCCAAAGGTACATAGACAGATTGTTACTTGTGAAGACATAGCTAAGTATTGTGAAGAAGCTGCAAAAAAAGGTAGAAAGCGACGGAGAAAACTAAGTACAAAATTTTCAAAATTAAGTTCAAAAGTTGGATCAGCGCGTTTTAAAATTAAAAGAAATCTCTCTGAACCAACCGTAATGATCAAATCAAGAGCTTTAATGAAAAGAATTCGATCAAAAATGAAAGTGACAGATAGCTCTACGGAAATTGTGACTAGAGACCAAGAAACTAAAACTGCCAAGGGTCAAAGAAGAAAAGTAAAAAAAAATCAAAGCTACAGTGCAGAAGACAGTGCGACAGTATTGGGAACACTCGCTGCTAAAATAATAAAAGATTCTTTAATATTATTTAAAGAAAAGTTGCTGAAAAAACGTCCTTATGATAAGAATAAACACGTAGAGTGTGAACCAGGAACATGTGAGGAAGGCACGTGTTCACCTGAAGAATGTTTCAAGAAATTAAAATCTAAAAGAGTTGGAGATACGGGAAGAAGAAAACATCATCACCGACATTCTGAGACAGGAAGACACAAATCTTATATTTCAATGAAAATACGACCCAAAAAAGTGAAAGGAAGAGAGTCTCAGGTCAAAATAGCTAAAACTAAATCCTCTTCTTCGTTGACGATTTCGAAAACGGATTTAAAAGGAATAAATGCAGTTTTCCCAAAGCCAGCCAAAGGAAAGCATGGAAAAACACTGTCTAAATCAGCTGCCTCAATGACATCTCTTCCAAAGTTGAAGGCAAAAGCTCAATTAGCGACAGAAGAAGAGACAGTTGCGCCTAAATTAAAAACAAAGGCAAACAGACGGCCTGTGGCAAGAGATAAGTATTTAGAAGAAAATGTCCCGGTGGAAGTTTTACATAAATCTAAAGCAAAAACAATAACTGCCACAAAATCTATATCTTCCTCATTAACATCTGTCGCAAAAGAGAAAGCTACGAAAGCTCGTTCTAAAAGTATTAAAACTTTAGAACGTCATGAAGGAGAACCCGCTTCACCACCTAAACGATACAAAACAGGTCGTCAAAAACCAAGACGTGAACTACTCCAGGATATGGAAGAAACAGACATACAAGAATCAATAGAACACTTAAAAGCTAAAAAAGAAAAAAGGATTAAACCTACCCACGGAAGGAAACAACGGCAAAAATACAAGCATAGCAAAACCCATTTTGCCGGTGCTTCGCCCAAAGCTAGTAAACATTCACGAGATTCTGCCAGCCGGTCATCTAAACCTCATCGCAGAAACGCTTTGTCAAAATCTAAAGGTATATCGGTAGAAAGTGCCGCCTTTTCACAGAAAACGAGCTCTGGATCGCGCACTAAATCTAAACAACAACAATCAAAAAGTGCTTTAAGTTTTCCAAAAAAATCTAAAAATATTTCGAAAGAACTTCCTCCCGAAATTGAAATTGAAAATTATATAGAATGCTACCCAAACAGACAAGCCGTCAAAATATCATCCAGTTTTAGTTTTAACATTGAATTTTATAAAGAAGCATATCCTTGCGTGGAAGTCTCTGAACAACCAGATTTTGAACCACCCCAGACCCCAAGACCCCGAAGGAGAATTAAACAAAAACAGCATCGAAGAAAATTTAAAGATCAAGCAACTGGACATATCCGCTCTCGGCATTATATGTCATCTCAATCAGGGTCAACAACACAATCATTTAAAAGCACCCAAGTTGCGCATAAACTGAAACGATGTTTTTGTACTCAAAAACTGATTCAAACGAAAAAACAAAAATTAAACTATCTCGAGTCGAAGAAAACAATGGCGTCACTTGATACTAACCGCGAGGTGACCGCACGTCAGATACGAACGCAAACCAAGCATTCAGGAATGGCTTACGTAGTACCAGCGTCTACATCAACCCAAGGTGAATTCAATCGTCGGGCTGGTAAACACGTTTCAAGAGATACAAATACTACTGATACCCAGGGTATTGTCCAGTCCCCAAAAGTTTCATCTGACAGATGGGACGGGACGGGACAGAGACAAGCTGTGCAGATAGGTTCAAATTTCAATTTTAGCGTTGAATTTTCCAAAACAAATATTAATAACAGAGTAACTGCTAATGCAATGATATGTGATAGGCCAATCCAAATGGAAAGGAGGCAAACGCGACCAAAAAGAATTAAGGTTTATAAACCTAGTGTTCGTCATGAGATTTCAGAAACAACCAGAATTAATGTTAAAACAAAGCAGACCCGTACCGAACCTTTTTTGCAAAGATGTCTTTGTACTCTAAAATTACTCAAAAAAAATAAGAAGAAAGTCGAAAATCTTTCGCCTTGGCGGAATAGAGATGAATATGTTATGCACATGCAAAATGGAGCAGAGAATCGTTATAATAACCCTTATGATTGCAAACCCGGCTCATGTATTCCTAGAGAATATCATCCGTATGATTGCGAAAAACTTATAAGATTGCGTCAAATTAAATTAAAGCAAAAATATTCAAATAAATGTGTACTTGGATCTCGATCAACATTTAGTAATACATCGGAGTCCACAACTTCTTCCAACTCTCAGACCACTCAGTTTTTTACTCGAGAGTCTCGACAGAAGGGAAACAAAATAAATCAACACTACAATGAAATAAATTTTACGCGTGATCGTTTTAAGCAACGTGTAATGCGAGGTGGGTCAAACTTGAGTTCAAAAATAGAGTTTTCCAAGAAAAAGTCGGCGCTCTGCAAGAGAAAAGATAATTTTATAACAACTGAAGACTGTATAAATAATCACACCCAAAACAAATACAAATCAAACACAAAAGATTCTCAACAAGTTGAGCATCCTGCCTACCATACATCAATAGATACTAAACCAAAACTAGAAAAGGGAAGTTCTGTTGTTTCCGTGATGAAAAAATGTTTCAGTATTTTGAAATTTCCAAGGAAGACAAATAAGTTGGAGCTGCAAAACAAAAATAACGTAATTAGCGAAAGTGAAAAAACTTCGCATCCCTTACCAAGTTCGCAGATCAGCGAATATAAAAATACTCGTGCCAGATCACGTAAACTCTTTGACGATTTGAGCAGTCATGAACGTTCTCCAAATTTTTTGATCTCCAGATTAGACAAACCATACGCCAACATAAACAGACCTAATAGAAAATCGGTCAAGAGTGTAACAAGCGGTTTTATTGGTAGTACAAAAGCCACTCAATCTAGATTATTAAAACAAAGAGGTATGAAAGCTGCACGTTCCTTTTCACCTTCACGTCTAGCAGTTTGTAAAGCATCTAAATTTAGTTTCAATAAGAAGAAATCAACAAATCGTTACATACCCTCTATTCGGAATACCACAATCAAAAATAGAGTTGAAAAGTATAACACAGTTAGTGACATTTCAAAGATAAATAGAATAAAAGATCAACTTTGTCCTTCACAAGAAAATAATTTCAGAAAAGAACACAAGGCATCAGACGTCGCACTTTTTCTGAAGAAGTGCTTCTGTAGACTGGGTCTTCAAAAGAAAAACATACCAGAACGTGAATTTCATTGGCAACAACCCATAACGACCCAATTTGTACGCGTCGAACATAATAACAAAAAAAATAATAGACACAATGTAACAAAATCAGGATGTAACGTTGTCACCAAGACATTGAATGCAAAAGAACGTCTACTATCAAAGTTATCGGAAGGTCGTTTTGTCTTTAAAGAAAACCTTTTTCAGAGGCAAAATGTTATTAAAACTTCACGTTGTAATGGTTCTCAAAATTTGCCAAACAGTTCCTTTACAAGACGAGCCCATATCAGATCTCAAATCGATGTTAATTTTGATAAAATAAAAAAAATACTGAGTATACAGAAGATTAATCCATTCTATCAATCCTTTTATGCGTTAAATATAAAAGTCTCTAAATCAAATGTTAAATCCTACGGTTCCTTCGATTCCAAAGCAGGTAAAAAACTTGGTGATTGCGCAGCGGGTCGGCGCGATGCAGAAGACTGTATACAGAGAGTTAGTCGACTGAAGCGGATGAAGCAAATACTAGCACCTGATCCACCATGTAAAGATATGCTTGAAATGAGTAAGTTTGATTGCTATGAAAAGTGTAAAAGAGAATTTGAAGGGAAAAAAGTAAAACCAGGCCCGTTTAAACCCCTGATTCTAGGATCAGATTTTAAAATTAGAGCGGGAGTTTACACAGACACAAATCCATACAAAGATAGCCATCGTCAAGCTGTTCGTATAGGATCAGATGTAAGGGTTGACGTCGATTTTTTCAGAGAACCGACAAGACGAAATATTTGTTTAACGGGTCCCATACATGCGGGTCCCATACCTAAAGACAGAATGATGATGGGATCTATATACAGTTTTGGGCGTAAGTCTAGGCAGGTTGAAGACACAACACCGAATGATGAACGTCGACAAAAACCTTCAAGAATAAAACTTATGATGAAACGGCTCAGCATAGGCTCAGCAAAATTGAAAAGGTCTGCTAGAAGTGATATAAACCAGAAAAGGGATGAAATAAGAATATATAGAGGTAAGTCAGTAAATCAGGAGTTAAGCCTAGCTTACTTACATATATCTTTATGGTCCGGTCAAGTTAGCTCAAAATAAAATTCAAAGTACAAATTTTTTTTGAAAAACAAGCTTAGTTAAATACACTAAAAAGAATTTAAAAAAAACTTTTCCTTTAAAACTTTTACTATCAACTTATAACGTCATTACATAATTTATATGATATGAAAGCTTGTCGCGAGATTTACGTACATGTATTTACTTAGTTTCATTTTTTTAAAATTAAAATCAGTTCGTCATGATCATCCACAGCCCGAATTCACCCACTGCTGGGTATAGGCCTCTCTTTTTAACCGACTTCAAAAAGGAGGAGGTTCTCAATTCGTCGGAACCTTTTTTTTATGTATGTTCCCCGATTACTCGAACATGGCTGGACCGATTTGGATTTTTTTGTTTTGTTTGAAAGGGTATACTTTCCAGGTTCCATGATCATCAAGTAAGGATCTGATGATGGGATCCTGGAGAAATAGAGAGAACTCTTCAAATTTTATAGGCACACTTGAAGCGATTTGGGTAGTTTCTGAAAGAGTACTTTCTCGGAGTAGTCCCATTTCAATTTGGTGAAGATCTGATGAAGAACTTCGGAGATAGGCAACGGACCTCCTCAATAAAAAAAAACTTTTTTGCAAAAAATAAAACCGACTTCAAAAAACACAAACAAGACCTTTGTTTGATTGATTTAGTTTTTTTGTCACCGACTTCTGAAGCTAAAGTTATTTTTCACTTTTTTGTGTTTTTTGAAGT
This sequence comes from Xestia rhomboidea, assembly GCA_963853795.1. NCBI lineage: Eukaryota > Metazoa > Arthropoda > Insecta > Lepidoptera > Noctuidae > Xestia > Xestia rhomboidea. Next base: position 15,753,883 of record OY970761.1, on the reverse strand, counting down.
CGGTTTTATTTTTTGCAAAAAAGTTTTTCTTGTGCCAACCTCATCCTGGTTTTTCCCCCGATGGCAACAATGTCGTCTGCCCATCTCGCCGCCGGACGACCCACGTTCCTTTTGCCAGCTCTTGGACGCCATTCGGTTACAGCCTTCGTGCACCTGTCATCACTGCGCCTTTGCTAGGAGTCCTGCCCAATTCCATTTGAGGTCCGTAACGCGATTTACAATGTCGAAAACTTTTGTGCGTTTTCGGATTTCAATATTAGGAACCCGATCTATCAGCTTTATGCTGATGAACGGAACGCCCTATGGCTCTCTGTGCAACTGTCTCTCAGTCTATTCACAGCCTCTTGCGTGAGCGTCCATGTTTCAGCACCGTACGTCAATGTGGGCAGGACACACTGGTTATAGAGGCGGGACTTTAAATATTGCGGAATTTTGGGTCAAAGTCAAAGCATTTATTTCAAGTAGGCCCAGTTACAGGCACTTTTGAATTGTCGAAACAAAGATGAAAATTAAATGTAGCTACAGTCCCAGTCACAAGGCATAAAAACTGTGAAAGCACTGTAGTTGCCCATTCCCTAGCGTAGATCTCTATGGAGAAGAACGGGCAAGAAACTCCATGAACACTCTTTTAAATCAGCATATTTTTACAAAACCTTGGTCATTACATCACATCATTCATGTTGAGATGGTAAATTATGTGAGAACAATGTAGCAAGATGTGCACGTTAAAAGTGTCCATAGTAAAAACAAAACTCCGGTTTCCAGCGACCGATAGCATTCTAGTACATAGCACTCACACAATATGGGTTATGCAGTTATAAAATATTAAAAATATTAAATTTGTACAATACAAAGATAGTTGCACAATCTTCAGCAGCTCCAACAATACAATTAGTGCTATCCATTTATGGATTTTTGGTGATTTCAAAATATCGTCTAATTTGCTGAACCCAAGCTGTATTCTTCGGGATATCTCCTTTTGTTGATGCTCTTTGCCAAATGAAAGCATATGACAAAGATAGACTACTGGTCAACCATCTCGAACTCTTTATTTCCGATTTTGACAGAAGGATTAAACAGTTTGCCATAATCTTCGTCTTGGTCATATTCATTCTAAGACCTACTTTAAAAGAAGCATCGTACAGGTTTTGAAGCATAACTTGAAGATCTCCGAAGTTCTCAGAAAAGAGGACAAGGTCGTCTGCAAATCTTAAATGCGACAGGTAAACACCATTGATATTAACACCACAGCAGTCCCAGTTTAAGCATTTCACAATGTCTTCGAGAACTGCTGTGAAAAGTTTTGGTGAAATGGTGTCACCCTGTCGCACCCCCCGCTTGATTTATACGGGTTTAGATAGGGTATGCATGCGAACCTGCAGAGTGGCTGATGAATATAGTTCCCGCAGCACAACGACGTAGCGGAAGTCGATATGGCAGTCATGTAGAGCGTAGAACACGGACCAATGCTCGACACTGTCGAAAGGCTTCTCGTAATCGACGAAAGCTGTGCATATAGGTCGGCTATACTCTTGGCACTTCTCCATCAACTGCTTTACCGTGTGGATATGGTCGATGGTCGAATATCTGCTGCCTGCTCGATGGGCTGTGCTTTTGTTGCAAATAATTTCTCGTTGAACTCTTCAACAATGGCTACCATCTGAGTCCGGTCCGTCACCATGTTATCATTGGGGATCCCTTCTTTTTGCATAATGTTCTTTTTTCTAATATAATTTGGCATAACTGTTTTGGCATAATTTGCTTTGCCATAATAATACTTTGCCATTTTTTTTTTGGCATACAGTTTATGTTGGCATAATCATCTTGAAGGCTAATTTATTTTGGCATAAGATGAATTCGCATAATGTTACTAGGCATAATGACTATTAGCATAATAGTATTTAGGCATACAATTAATAGAAATAACGGAATAAATTTAAGTTATTTTTACGTATTCATTTTGAATTAAACATTCATTAAGTTGAGCTACAAAACTTAGTGACAGAAACGAATCGCTGCAAAACCGACTCCACGTGGTCTTGTCTGCCCTGCCCCTAAAGTGTAATCGAAGCCCGCGTAGGCGCGGAGGGTCGAGGCGGCCCGCAAGCTGAGGAGCAGGTGGTTTTAACAGGCACCGCCGCGGCTGAGGTGCGGTGGTGAGCGTAAAACACATCTGCGACGATAAGCTCGCGTGGGACCGCCGGAGCCCCGCAGCACCGGAGTCGTAACAGAAACCATGCCTGCTGCATGTTGCATACTGCGTGCTTGCTTGCTTGCATGCTGCATGCTTGCTGCATGCATGGCGTATGCTTGTTTTCATGCTTCTTACAGGGAAAAAAACTCACATATGTTTACAATCAACTATGTTCAAAACAAATATGATAAGTATTACCTGCTTCAGGAGATATGGTTTTTTTTCCAATCGTCAAAATAAATTGGTATATCCAATCAGAGTATATCTAACATTTTAGGAGTTAATTATTATGCTTCTTTGTTATGCCTATAAAAAATATTCTTTAATTATGCGTAAATAAATTTATACCTAAAAATGTTATGCTTAATCATTATTATGATTACAGAAATTATGCTTAAAAAAATTATGCGTAAGCTGTTATGGGTAAATAATGTTATGCGAAAATATAATTAGGAGTAACAAAAGTATGCCAAGATATATTAGATCTTAAAATTTTATGCAAATGGATAGGGAACCTATCATTGTTATCTCTGAGCTTTATTATCTGATTGGTGCCTGTGCGAGTTTTCATTCGAATCAAGCTATTTAATTTACTTGTTGATCTAACTGGTAAATCTCGCGACAAGCTTTTGTATCATATAAATTGTGTAATGAAGTTATAAGTTGATAGTAAAAGTTTTAAAAGAATAGCTTTTTTAATTTCTTTTAGCGCATTTAAATAAAAGCTTGTTTTTAATAAAAGTTTTTCACTTTTAATTTTAACGTTTTAGTAGGTATTTATGATTCGGGATTTACTACGGCATAGTTCGCGTAGCGGCGTTTTCCCGTAGCCCGTAGTAATACGTAGTACGCACAATGTTATGTTTTGAGCACACATTATCTAAAGAAAAGAGAAAATAAGAAAAAGTATTTATTAGACTCATCTAATAAAACTCGATGGGGTAATGTCGTTTTATTACGAACTTCCTATGGCCACCTTCCAGCTCCATCATCAGACACTGGATTCCATCTAGAGACATAGTACTCGTCAAGACGAATCATACGAGCCCAAACTCGATAGGATTATGTCGTTTTATTACGGACTTCCTATGGCCACCTTCCAGCTTCATCATCAGACCCGGGATTCCATCTAGAGACAAAATACTTGTCTACACAAATTAAACGAGTCCAAAGTCGATGGGGTTATGTCGTTTTATTATGGACTTCCTATGGCCACCTTCCAGCTCCATCATCAAACCCTGGATTGCATCTAGAGACAAAGTACTCATCACAACGAATCATACGAGTTCAAACTCGACAGGGTTGTGTCGTTTTATAACGGAGTTCCTATGGCCACCTTCCCGCTCCATCATCAGATCAGCTCTATGTCATCATAATATTGCATTGTCACGCGTTATACATTATGTATGTATGCAAAATTTCAGCTCAATCAGTCGAAGATATCTCCATCAAAATTAAGTTGCTTAAATAAAAGCTTTGAAAATAGGGGTAAGTTTACTACAATAATTCGCGTAGTTTAAAATTGGTACGAATTTTGGGAACACCTTTACAAACGAAATGTCAAAAGTCCACTAGGTACTTCACCGATGGTGTGGAAACAAGGTGAAAACGGTTTACTAATGTTTGCCATAATTTAAAATGCAATAATATTATATACCATACTTTTATTTGCCATAATTTCATTAGAAATAACGCTTCAGTTGCCATAATCGTGAAATTACATAAAATCATTTTCCCTAATTTCATTGGTCATAATCGATCAAATGTCATAATAATTTTAATCCATAAATTTATTTGCAAATGTCGTTTTCCATAACTTTTATTCACCTTATTATTTATTTGCCCATACTAGCACAATAATGCTAGTCCTGTACAAGCGCAAACCAAGCAATGCAAGTTTACAGTCAGAATCTTCTTTTGGCATACATTTCACATCGATAGTCACTAAAAGGCAGAAAATCAATCAATCAATCAAAGAGTCAATCATTATAAAACTGTTGATTATGAACATATGTGGTTGTTATTTCCCTGGAAGAAGCAAGTAAACATGCAAAAACAACAATACACCATACAAGCAGCAAGCATGCAGCATGCAAGCAAACATACAGTATGCAAGCGAGCAGGCAACATGCAGCAGGCATGGTTTCTGTCATGGCTCCGGCGCTGCGGGCCTCCAGCGGTCCCATGCGAGCTTATGGTCGCAGATGTGTCTAACGCTCACCACCGCTTTGCCACCTTGCCTCTCTGCGCCTATGCGATTCTAAATTACACCCTAAGGGGTAGGCCAGACCCGGGGCTGCGGGATTATTCGAAAGAGATACCGTGGCCCCGGAACACAAACGGCGATGAAGGGACATGGATGGGTTTTAGTCAATAAAAGTCTGACACTCCCTCCTGCTCCGCCCAGAGCGGGAGAAGTCATTTGATGATTTCCCATCCTAAAAAAAAAAAAAAAGGGGTAGGGCAGACAAGATTGCGTGGAGTCGGATTTACAGCGATTCGTTTCTGTCACTAAAACCTAACTTATAGAAAATATTTTAGGACTAACAATGAATAAATGAATATTCGGAATAATACTCATGTATGTCATGTAAAATTAGGAGATCAAATTATTATACTACTAAAATCATCGAAAGAACTAAAGATTGTTTGCAGTAATAAATCATTTAATTACTGACCAATCGCCCTAATGACACTATCTATACAAGAAACGTTTCTAAATTATATTAAATGATGCATAAGTCAAATATTGATTATGTAATGTGTTACTTTTAGAAACTAATGATTATAACACGAATGTTATTAAGGAAACTTATTTTATGGCAAATAAAAGTTATGACTACTAAGTCGATATGACAAGTGTTATTAGTATAAATGATAATAGTGCAAGTAAATATTATGAGGGGGTACGATTCTGGAAAACAATAATAGTACAAATTATTTTATGGAAAACAAGATAATACCTGTGGAAACGAATGCATATTATGACGAACACAACTTTTTTAACTTTTTGAATAGCTATATTCCAGAAATTGTTGTTGTTTCGTGACCTTTGAATATTTTTTTTACAAAGGTCGGATCGATGGAGACTTTTTAAATTTCAATTGTAATAATGTTCCTAACATTCGGACCAATTTTTAGTTCCATGCGAATTATTGTAACCTTGCATGTCTAACAATAGATTATTTAGGCACCTTGTTGGCAACATACCATTATTGATTCAAAGCGGCAGGCCAAATACTTCCCTCCAAACCCCTTTGCACATAGGCCAGATAAATAAACGTAAACGAATCAAAGGAAGCATATAATAAGATCGAAACATATCTCGTCCTTTAGTTTCCTGTGCCTGCCCTTGTACGTACGTACACGTACGTCGTACGTATGTTTTTTGAAGGTAAAAGGTACAAAGGCTAATAAACGTCTGTCTTGGTTTTGGTACAGATCGTAGAAAGCGCAAGTCTACTCTTCGACTTCCATATAGAAGAGAATCTTCAAAATCGGGATATGTTCAATTCAAGGAATGTGCACCACAGCAACAGAAGCAGCTAGCTTCTGTCAGTAAATCTACATATAGAAATAATGTAACATTTAGTACTAACGTAAATTGTTTGGAATATGACAAAGAACGGAGAAGAAAAGGAGAGGGCGATGTAGGAAAACAATATGGTATTACTTTTATATTTTTCGTCCATTTTATTAGTAGGAAGCACTACATCATTTACCGTAAACTTAATATATTTAATTTTATAGGTTCAAAAACCGTGATGGACTGCCTTTGTAGATTAAAAAAAATAAAAGATAAATGCATGTCTGAAACTAAGACTGAAGCTAAAAGTCCTACAATTTGCACTTGTAGAGCTAAAACCAAAGCTAAACATATATGCAGGCAACTTGAAGAAGCTGAAAGAGAAATGAAAATTATTATGCCTTATTCAAAGAAAAAATTCAAAAAACTCGAAAGTCAATCAAAACTTCCCCCAGGCACAGATGAACAAAATGTGTGCGCACCTAAGTGTAGATCTGTAACAAAAGAAGCAAAGGAGGCAAAGAAGGTTGTAAAAGCCAAAACCACAGACAAAGCCAAAGATATAGAAAAACAAAAAACGCTCAAAAATCCAGTTCGAGTAACTCCATCATTCGAATGTTTATATAATCAGAAGGCGCGTCTTAGACGCCTTTGTCCTGTGTGCAGAGATAAAGCTAAGGGAAAGTTTAGAAAAGGGAAAAATAAATTGAAATGTACTTGTATGGATGGAGAAATAGTGCCAGAAAAGCCAAAGGACTTATCCAAGTGTCCTTGTTTTTGGAAAAATCCATTTTCAATAAAAGACGGCGATGGAGCAGTTGTAGCATCGGCAGTAGTAGTTGAGAAACTGGTGGACAATTCACCGCGCTTTAAATTCAAAATGACGCGTAACAAAGAAGCAAAGAAAGCAAATAAGGTTGCTAAAGCCAAGGCCAAAGATGGGAAAGAAAAACAAAAAATGCAGAAATGTTCAGAATACGACGTTCGAGTAACTACATCATTCAAATGTTTATGTAATCAGGAGACGCGTGATAGACACCAGTGTCCTGTGTGCAGAGATAAAGCTGAGGGAAAGTTTAGAAAAGGGAAAAGTAAATTGAAATGTACGTGTATGGATGAAGAAATAGTGCCAGAAAAGCCAAAGGACTTATCCAAGTGTCCTTGTTTTTGGAAAAATCCATTTTCAATAAAAGACGGCGATGGAGCAGTTGTAGCATCGGCAGTAGTAGTTGAGAAACCAGTGGCCAATTCACCGCGCTTTAAATTCAAAATGACGCGTAACAAAGAAGCAAAGAAGGTAGCTAAAGCCCAAGCCAAAGACGGGAAAGAAAAACAAAAAATGCAGAAATGTTCAGAATACAACGTTCGAGTAACTTCATCATTCGAATGTTTATGTAATCAGGAGACGCGTCATAGACCCCAGTGTCCTGTGTGCAGAGATAAAGCTGAGGGAAAGTTTAGAAAAGGGAAAAATAAATTGAAATGTACGTGTATGGATGAAGAAATAGTGCCAGATAAGCCAAAGGACTTATCCAAATGTCGAATTTGCAAAGAAGAGAGCGTAAATAAGACGATTTTGAAAGTACCCAAGTGTCCTTGTTGTTGGAAAAAAATATTTTCAATAAAAGACTGCCCTGGAGCAGCTGTAGTAAGGAAACCGGTAGACAATTCACTGCGCTTTGAAATGACGCTTAACACAACTAATATGAAAGTACTAAACAAAGAGGAGGTACTTAAAGAAATGAGCAAATCAAGCAAAGAGGCCGCCGACAGGCAGGAAAAAGGTAAGCAATTATTAAAATTTATTGTTTGGCATGTAATCGACTATTCAGGCCATAAGACTCCGTATAACAGGTAATGGATTTATAACTGAAAATACTCGTTTCGCACACAATATTTAGTTACTCTATTCATAACTCTGGCTGATAAAAAAATTTTATAACATGGTGGTGTGTTCCATAAAAAAATATCAAGTTCGATACTACCTGACAGGGCCTCTGATCTTTTATCACCGTTCAAATGCTTATATCAGTTTGGAGCCACCTACCAATTCAATAAAATATTACTATGTTCCCTAACCTTGCATGATACGGTGATGTATTAAAAACGATCAGACTTCAAGTTTTCAGAAAGATAGCTTAGCACACAGTTACTAATTGCATTTTAATTTTGGTTTATTAATAAAATTGAATGATCTTCGGGCGTTGTCGCCGAGGGGTGGGTGCCTAGAAAACGTTGCGCTGGAGTGACGACTTACATGCGTTTGTGAGAGATTGGTCGGAGATAACTGGAGGGAGAGAAGAGTGGGAGGCGGCTATGGGGGAGAAATTTGTCCAACAGTGGGAAAATATAGGCTAAGGAAAAAAAAAATAGGCAATTTCGTATTCAACTGTATAGTAATGTCCACACCAGTGTTTTCATATCCGTTTGGCATCTTCACCTTGCAATTCGTCTCGCAATATTGATGCCATTTAATCGCATGCAGTTCGTCTACACCTGTGCACCTGGGTTAGTCCTCAACATGGACGCGTGTGAATCTGTGTGGCATATTTAGAGTTAAGCGTTAGGGAAAAGGTAAGACAAGGAGAATCTACATTAAATATTATTAAAAGAAATTGGACACAGTATTGAAAGATTAGAAGACAATGACATCCTTTTAATAAAGTTTACTCGAATGTCACTTTCTACAAGATTTTGCAGCTCGACTATTTAGTCGAGCTAAAAATTACGATATATATTATATAAAATAAGTAATAACCCTTAGATTTTTGGCTACGGCTACAGTCTCGAAGCAAACCATTTCAGTTTTTACAAGCTTTTATTTAACTTGCAGTGTATGTAGTAAGTACGTATGTATGTATGTTTGTTCGGGTGGAATCTTGCAACTCAATTTTTAACCCTCGACGCAAAAATGACGGGGTGTTATAAATTTGACGTGTCTGTGTTGTGAAAAAGAATAAAATAAACTTTTCCTTTAAAACTTTTACTATCAACTTCTAAGGTCATTACACAATTTATATTATATAAACTAGCTGACCCGCGCAACTTCGTCTGCGTTACGTAAGAGAGAGAGAGGCTTAGAGAGAGTGTGAGTCAACCTAAAAAAAATGCAGATAATATGCTTTAGCGGACTTTTTAAGAGGAACAATCCCGTCATACATGTATGATTGTTGAGTAACTTTAACCGTTTACGCAACGCACGGAAAGGAAGCTCTCAAAAGCAATAATTTTTCGCTGTATTTGCAACAATTTTCATTGATGCTCCGCTCCTATTGTGTGTTTATGTGTTTTGTCCTGTGCGGGTTAATAAATGCTTTTTCTTTCTTTCTTTATTGATTGTAGCGTGATGTTATATAACGTATAGCCTTCCTCGATAAATGGGCTATCCAACACTAAAAGATGTTTTTAACTGGAATCAGTAGTTCCTAAAATTAGCGCGTTCAACCAACCAAACAAACAAACTTTTCTCCTTTATAATAATAAGTATAGATTCAAGTAGGTAACAATTTAATTTCTCGGAATTATATGCAATCATCGTTAAAATATTTTACTATGTTTTTCCAATTTGGGGCTTCCCTCGACAGCCTTAGGTTTTCATCCTTAGACACTCGATGACAGTCATACTCCAGCTTGGTCGAAAGTTCTCATCAAGGTGCATGAATGAGCCCAAACACGATATAGCTTTTTTTTTCGGATGGGAAATCATCAAATGACTCCTCCCGGAGCAGGAGGAAGTGTCAGACTTTTACTGACTAAAACCCATCCATGTTCCTTCATCGCCCTTTGTGTTCCGGGGCCACGGTATCTCTTTCGAATAGTCCCGCAGCCCCGGCAGGCATCGGCCCTTGCGGACCCCTTCTTTTTTGCTGACTCTCTTTGAGGCGCGCGTAGAACACGAACGCTCCGTCGACACGGCCTGTCGTCATGAGACGGACGGACGGCGAGCTAGCCCATAGCTCCTCGTCCACAGGCCCGCGCCTACGGTGGCCGGGGGCCAATACGTGGCTCCCGACGCCCGGGGTGTCTCCCGCTGTGGCCGGGACGTGAGGATCTCTCCCTCTCACCTTCCGCCACCTCCTTCGCTAGCATGACTGCTTCGCAGAAGGAGGTGATGGCATCCCATTCCGTCTCGCTCCGGACCATGTATTGAACCAGGGCTGGGAGAGAGAGGTCGCCGCCGCCGATCGCCGCTTCGAGGACACGGCGGTGCTTTGCCCAAGTGGGGCACACCTCCACAGTGTGCTCCACCGTGGCCTCCGGTCGATCCTCACAATGGAAGAACCCGGGCGTCTCCTCCCGCCCGAAAACACGATATGAGGCCAATAACAATTTAGCTGTAAATATAATCTACGTAAACTGCGTATGGATTATTGATTATTGCGAATAGCATAGCACAGTTCTTGCACGGCAAGAACACGTGGATTTATCAGGCTTCTGGTGTTCGCTATACTTCTTTTTGGAGAAATCATCCTCATCATCATACTCCTGCCCTTATTTCTTCTTTATTGTATTCTGATTGTATTCTTCTTCCTTATGTAGTACTACTCTATTACTTTTTGGAAAAATATTTCACGAAAAAAATAAGAAATGCACACAACTTATACAAAATGAAATATAGGAAATCTCACAGCATCAAAAAAAAAAATTAAACAAATCACAAAAAGTGAAAATAATGTTGGAGGGTTTGAACCTGCAACCCCGTAGTTTACAGAGCGGTCATGAAACTGCAAGGCTATTTACTTCGTTGACATAAGCCACAAATAGCCGTTCTCATGTACTTACGTCATGACTGAAACGTCAAACAATTGAAGTATACGGAAATAATGCAAAATTGCCTACCCCCTTAAGGAAGTAGCGTGATAATATATAGTTTAAATATTGAAGAAGCCTATGCAGTAATTTTGACGTGATGCGCGCACAAACATTTCGTACCAACTACTTAAACCGAGGAAAGCTGATTTTCTTGAGTTCTGCTATTTTGTGCGTATTCACCTCAAAAATCAAATTTCAAGAAAACTGAGAAATTATATTTACCTGTATTAGATATGGAGTATATGTAGCAACTTTAAAAGGTTACACTTCATTGGTTTTGATTGGTTTGAAGTTTATTAATTTTAAACACAAAACCCTCTTTTCTGCGCCTCTGGATGAGATTAAAAAAAATGCTAAGACAGGTGTTTCTTTATTTTTATTAATAAGTATTTATTCTGAGTTTCATGATTCTAGAACAATCTAAATTTTTTTTTTCATACAAACTTTACCCCCCCTTTTCACCCCCTTTTTCCAAAAAAATCCAAAATTTCTATAGTCTATATGTTATTCTGAATGTATTTAAACAGATTTGTGAACATTTCAACAAAATCGGTTCAGCAGTTTTTACGCGATGCGCGTTCAAACAAACAAACAAAAATTTTTTAAATGGTTTTAATATGTTCAGTTACTTATTTCAAGTCACCCTGGCTGGTTTTTTTTTTTTAATCTTCAATGAACAGATTTTTTGGTCTCAACGATTTTATTATATGTATATAGAAGCCAGTTGTGAGATTTACCAGTGTAGATAAACAAGTCAATTAAATAACTTGTTTTTATTTTTTTAATTTTCAATCTAAGTAAATACGAGTAGTTAAATTCGCGACAAGCTTTTATATCATATAAATAGTGTAATGACGTTATATAGTAAAAGTTTTAAAGGAAAAGTTTTTTTTAGCGCATTTAAATAAAAGCTTGTTCTAAAAAAGTTTTTTTTTACTTTTAATTTTACCAATAGTGTCAAAAGCTATAATGGAAGAATAAAAATATTGTTTAAAGAGTAAGTTTAAAGAACCCACCAGTGACGGATCAGCGTGCTCTGTGTTGTCAAATTCGAAGTGTATAAGGTTTCTCAGCCATGCGTCAGAGGAAGACGCAAGATGAATATGAATGCGCACTGGTATGGACACAGCTTATAGGCGTACGTGCAGTAGCGGGAGTCGATGTCTTTGGGAAGCGAGTAGAGGTATCAGCCTGAACAGTCAACGCTCAACTATTCATATTATGTATCTCCTGTACTGGCACGAGACCTACAATCTTTTTAAGGCGTCTCGAGCGAGATAATAGTCGATGATTAGTCGCTAGTCGCTTCGTCACCGGGGGCGGTGGAACTAGTGCCTTATTATGAAACACATAAACGCAGTTCAGTTTTCCTTGTCATTTGTACGTTTTAGGCATGCTTTACGCCAGGTCTTCGCGGGGCCGTGCTGTCCGTGTCTGCTAGATTCGTAGGGACCAAGACTCGTGCAGTAGGACTGCCATAAATGCTGAAACGCCGACGCCGAATGCGCCGAACGAATCGACCGCGGCGAAAGTTTTTTTTTTCCTAAATTTTCATTTCATAGTATTTCTTCTAAATTTCGATTCGTTCGGCGCGTTAAGCGTGTTCGGCGCGAATAAGTGTGCGTCCACCTTAACTGTACTAGAAGTAGGGTAAGCCATGGATGTGTGATGTGGACACGATACATTTTTCGAGGGCTTCTCGGTTTACGAAGACTTTTTCGTGGAGGTAGTGTTGTGTGAGATGTTGTTTAGGACCACGAAAGCTCTTGAGAACGCTTACCACGAAAACGTCAACTACGTAAAGGAGATGGACAAAACCTGCCCCACGTGTACAAAAACGAAAATACAAAAACTCAAAATAAATAGGAATTTTTATTTTTTTTCCCATATGAATTTCCTGTCGGCAACTTCTCAGTAGCCGTAAGAGGTTAAATCGGTCAAACTCGTTTTCCATAAAATATGTGTGTCCTCCGGATATCATCTTCAGCACTGAAATGAATTTGTTAACTATCAAAACTTGAAAAAATTGCTTCACAAGCACTATTGCATCAACTATGGTCTACAGTACTGATTTTCCTACTTACAAAATTAACTTTGAAGTTGCGCACAAATTTAGATTTTCCCATAAAGAACTTACTTATATCAATAAGGTTATTTGACTTATTATTTTTATAAAAATGGTATTAATGTTGTTCAAAGCAAGTACCAACATTAACAGTGAAAGCCATTTTTTTTTATTGTTTCCAGTTCTAAAACAAGCGAAGGGTCACGGCCGCAAATGTAAGTGTTGCGTTTGCCGCAGCTTAAAGAAAAGTAAACCTCTAGCTTTGATACCTAGTGCGGTTAAGAAGCCGTGCGTATGTGGAAGCGTGGTATGTAAAAAAGATTGGGATAAAATAAAACAAGACCAAGCAGCCCTGGCAGTTATGAAAAGCAAATTAAGAAAATGTGTTTGTGGCAGTGCCATATGTAAAGCAGAGTCTTCAAAAAGGTCCGATGAACTCTTAGAAGAAGCGCGGCAGGCGTTACAGGTCAAGAAATTTAAAAAACAGGCTCGATTGAGAGAGAAAGCGTATCAGAAAGCGAGGTTGCGTCGTAGGAAAATGTATGAGAAGGAACGTAAAAAACAAGATAAATTGAGAAAAAAACAGGATAAAGCGGACATGAAATCAATCAAAATGAACCCGAATCCGGGAGATGTTTCTATGGTAGCAGAATCATTGATAGATTTAGGCAATTTTGGCTCGAAAGCTTTTTGTGACGTTGCCACAACTATATTTAGAGGTGTTTTACATCCAAGAGACGCTATCACTGACATTAGAAAGGCGTCGAGTGATCCCGCCGCAGCAGCGAAACGTTTTCGGAGAAACGTCGAACGAACGGGTATATTTCCGACAATTAAAAGAATTAAGGCAAGGTTTTTGAAGATGCCGGCAACAATCCGTGCTGTTAAGGTATTGGAATCTCATCCTCCGACGAACTATCTTATTCACATGGCTGATAAAGACCCTAAGAAACGAATGAAGAAGTTTAAAACAAGTAAACCATCGAGAGAGCCAGTTGAATTCGAATGTAGTCCTTACATGTCCTCTTTAAGGAAAAGGCCTTGTCTGCGAGTATATTACATGTGTCCGTGGTTTTACCCTCACTGTATCAATTTGCTTGGCCTTTGGAAACAATTACAGGATATTCTACTATTCATATTAGCCGTTGCAGTATGGAGTCCATGCATAATGTGTATCGAGCTTTGCAGAGGTTTTGTGTGCTGCGTTATGTGCCAAGGATAGTGAGTTTTTTTTTTACTCTGTTAATAATAAAATGTCTTTAAGAAATATTCTATTTGATTTCTCATACTTTTCACTCTTTAGTCGTCATATAATTTTTGATGAGCTAAAGGTTCGGATTAAAGGTGTCTGCCCAATACACCGTACCGCACCATGACCGTGTTATAAACGTATCCAGGTATTAAAAGAATCTTGAAACAGGCTAACTATGCAGTTGGGTTGTTTCAAGTTTCTTTTAATACCTGGATACCACTAGAACGCATTGTTCTCAAACAGAACGGTTTTAGTAACGGTAGCATCCACTTCGGTTGGGGGAAAACCGTGAACATGAGTCCCATGACGAAAAATCCGCTACTATTTGCGGGCGAATTCTTTGGTTTTTATTTTGACTTCATATTCGATCAGAACGCCTTCGATAACCATGAAAAGGACACCCATAATGGAAAATTCACTAATTTTTGTAGTCGCCATCTTTGATATTGACCCTATATTCCCTTTGAACTCCCTCGATAACCATGAAAATGATACCCATTAAAAAAAAATCGCAATCCATCTACCTAGACCACTATGCGACCACTATGCGATCACTGAGGAAATAATGCAGACGTTTTTGTAAATAAACTAATTTTATGGTCGTTTTGGTAGAGGTATCTTCATTTAGTTTTTTTTTATACTTTCGTGTCAGTCAACTTTGAATAAAATTGAAAAATAACAGAAATCCACTGATAGTAATTCTGTATTTTTTTATAGCTAAAACTGGGAACACTGACAATTTTATTGCAATCACATCAAGGGAAAAAATATTTCTTACTGAATAATGAGGCAATTTTGACGACATGGATATGGTATTTGTAGGCTCGATAGATTTTGTAATAGGGTGTATTACAAAATCTATCGAGCCTACAAGTACAAGTTTCCTCGTAAGGAGTACTGAAATAGAACACTGAATTGCGTTGGGCGACGAAGACCTCTTTCAACACCTGAAACTCTTGTTGGGTAACAAGTTTTATGAATTAAAAAAAAAATGTAGTTATTATACATATACCCAATATTATTTTGCTAGTTTCCTTGTGTACTAGTTTAGATTTTCTCGGTAGATGGGTAGGTAGGTTAGGTTGTCATCTGTACTAGTTTCCATATTCGTCTGTTTCACTGGTTGCCAGAAAGTAAAGATGTCTGACGAATAAGAATTCGTCGAAATCTTTGTCTTTAGGTATGCATGTTCGCTTTGTGATTGCCGCTCGCTTATGACATATTTGTCTCTCCTGTCACCCTGGTCAGGGTTAACGCTGCGTGAACGGGGTGCGATGTTGGTAGTGGTGTGATACGGGAAGGCACTGCCATCGGCGTGAACAAGTATTAGGTCAATATCTTGTAACTTGTAAGTACCAAACCACATCATCATATTACAAAACTTATGTAATCAGGTAATAACTTAATAAGGAATGTCATTTACATTAATATAATAATATGACATGACACGACGGAGTAGTAAAATACAATCTAAACTAACTGACGAACAAGGAAACTTGTGTACAAAGAAAGTAACGGGTTAGGAACATGACGAAATGGCAAAACTGACAATATAAATTAACTGACGAACTAGCAAACCAGAAAACCAACTTAATAGGGAAATTGACAACTTAGTGAAACTGGCAAATAAGGAAATTGGCGAATTCAAAAACTGTCTAATGAGTAAACTGGTGAATTAGTGAGCTTGACGAGTAAGGAAACTGACCAGTGGTACGCTAACTCAAAATGTACTATAAACATTTCCTAGAATAAACCATTCGATTAGCGAAGCTAACAAATATTGAAACTAGCGGATCGCAATACTGGCAATTTCACGTAACTGACATCCTAGCAAAACTAGCGAAGGAAGAAACAGAAGAATCAGGAAAATGCGTAACTAGCGAAATTGTTAACCTACCGAACCTGTCTAATGAGTAAACTGCTGAATTAGTGAAATTGACGAGTAAGGAAACTGACCATTGGTACGCTAACTCTACATTTTATGTATCCTGTAGAAAGTATCTCTAGCTTCTTCTCTGATCATGACGTACTGTATGTCAATGTACTTTAATGTTTGTTTTCTATTAATAAAATGTCGTTTCACCAAAATACTTTATTTGATTTCTCACATTTTATTCTCTTTTTAGTCATTTTTTAGGGTTCCGTAGTCCTGACAAGGAACCCTTATAGTTTTGTCATGTCCGTCTGTCCGTTTGTCTGTTCGAGGTTTTGCTAAGAGACCGTTAGTACCAGAAATCTGTAATTTTGTAGGGGTGTGTTTATCAATTACGCCGACAAAGTAGTAAAATAAAATTTTGGAAAATATTTTTTTTAGGGTAGCACCCCTACATGTGAAGTGGGGATGAATTTTTTTTCTTCGTCTACCCCATCGAACGAGAGAACGACAAAAAAAAAATCATATAATGTTGAATAGGTCTTTTAAAATGACCTAAGTGTTGCAAATAATATTTTTCGATTTAATACTCCATTTACGAAATATTAAACTTTAAACTGCTAATATTTGTTCCAATAGGGCGTCCCCCCCCCCTCTAAAAGCTAAACTACTGGCTTGAAAAATCTGGAAACATTTATGATGATAGTGCATTTCATGAATTTTAGAGGAAAATTATAGCGGTCAAGATAACTTTATTAGTTTAGAAGTAATAGTCGTTGAATTTGGGTGTTGGATAATTTTGTGCCATATACAAAAACAACAGAATCGTTCTATATTGTGGTAACGGGCTACTACGGATCCCTACACTGCGCGTGGCCCGACACGCACTTGGTCGGTTTTTATTTTTTAATCGCACTGGCTTTAAAGCGTTGTACAGCTGGCAATCGCTATCCTCGTCTGACTAGTGATGTTACGCGCTAGCGGTCTTTCACTCAACCTTAAATATTTACCATCTTTAACAGCCAGCAACCCTTATTTGCAGCAACAGAAAAAATGCTTTAATTTGATACATAAATAATAAATGTACGTTAAGAACAAATAAATGTATCAAAATCATACCTTTTTACACCTTTTTTTTTTTTTCGGATGGGAAATCATCAAATGACTTCTCCCGCTCTGGGCTGAGCAGGAGGGAGTGTCAGACTTTTACTGACTAAAACCCATCCATGTTCCTTCATCGCCCTTTGTGTTCCGGGGCCACGGTATCTCTTTCGAATAGTCCCGCAGCCCCGGCAGGCTTTGGCCCTTGCGGACCCCTTCACTGTTGCTGACTTTCTTTGAGGCGCGCGTGGAACACGAACGCGCCGTCGACACGGCCTGTCGTCATGAGACGGACGGACGGCGAGCTAGCCCATAGCTCCCCGTCCACAGGCCCGCGCCTCAGTGGCCGGAAACCACCACGTGGCCCCCGACGCCCGGGGCTACCTTTTTACACCTGGCTGCGAAGAGGTGTGGCCAAGTGCGCAACGGCAACCGTGATTTTTCAGAGTCTTTATGTATATTGCCGTGAAGTGGACGATATTTTATTTAAAAAACAAGTGAATGTTTTTTTTTTCCGAAAAATCAATTAGCAATAATTTAATTAAAATATTAGCGGCCACATTTTGATAGGCAACCTGGTAGATATACAGGGTGTCCGGTAATTAATCAATAACCGTGAAACGGCTTATAGTAGAACTTATGGTCATTTAGAAAAAAATACGAAAAAAATTCTATCATAAGTAGTAAGCTTTTGTTTTGCAAGTGCAGCGCCATCTATCCAGCGACTAGGGAAGAGTTGAAAAGGAAAATCCCTCATTAAAAGTTGTAGAGACATCTAGTACGTGTATAGGTCAATTAAAAAACTTCAGAACCCAATGGTGTCGATTCTGTTGTGCACAAACTAAACTTAATTTAGGCTATTGCTATATTTTTCTCTCTAATAAAACGAGAAAGAGACGGACGTAATTTAGAGCTGTCAAATTTAATTGGAACTAATATTTCTATACAAATGTATGGAGTCACGTAAAAACATGTCGACTAAAAACACGGTGAAGCGCAAGGCATAAACTAGTTTGACATCTCTAACTTAGTTCATAGCTATAGCCGTCCTTTTCTCGCACTGCCTTTTAGTAAAAGATAGCAATAGCCTAAATTAAGTTTAGTTTGTACACAACAGAATCGACACCATTTATAGAGTGCAACCAAAACTATTGCTGTGTACGTGAAGGCAAGTTTCCCCCCCTGACTGTCACGTTTGACATCGTAACGTTTTTAGTAATATGGTAAGCGGTAAGCATATATCGTAAGGGAGACGATTTATTTATTTTTAATAATATTATGTTCCATGATACTGCACGTAGGAACCGGCAACTAGTCATATTAGATACGACTACGTTTAAAACCATGAATCAGCATTTAACGAATAAATTTAGTTTTTAATTTGGTAAGTAATATTTCAATCAATTTGTAGTCGTATCGGAAATTACAGAAATTAACATGTTTTCCTGCTGATTTCAGATCTAAATATACTTTTCATCTCAATGTTATTTACATGATAACAATATCTGAATTAATTTTACATTCCAAAATTCTTGGATAAATCTATGATTGTTTTCGCAAGTGCCTTCGTGACATTGTAGAGCCTGTGTTCGAAGAAATGCTTTTCATCTTACTCCTGCCCGTAAATATCGGATTTTAATATTCATTAAAAAAAAAAGCATAAAGGCGCCATTTCCAGTACGTAGTGACGATGGCTTGTGACGGCTTGTGTATTTAAATGGAGGTGTTCATATAGGACGACGCGATTACTGTCGTCCAAGACTTTTGCCAAAAAACCAACGATCAATTAGTCGTCACGACACTATGGGAACGGGGCCTTTTTTTTTTCGGATGGGAAATCATCAAATGACTCCTCCCGCTCTGGGCGGAGCAGGAGGGAGTGTCAGACTTTTACTGACTAAAACCCATCCATGTTCCCTCATCGCCCTTTGTGTTCCGGGGCCACGGTATCTCTTTCGAATAGTCCCGCAGCCCCGGCAGACTTCGGCGCTTGCGGACCCCTTCCTTATTGCTGACTCTCTTTGAGGCGCGCGTGGAAAACGAACGCGCCGTCGACACGGCCTGTCGTCATGAGACGGACGGACGGCGAGCTAGCCCATAGCTCACCGTCCACAGGCCCATCGCGATGGGAACGGAGGCCCCGTTCCTCATCATTTGGACAGATATTAACACATACTTAGCTAGTACACTAAATGCTTATTATTTTAAAATGCTGTGCATATAGATATCAACGACCTAATTTACGCTTTTACCCATTTACTTGATGTTATACAGAATATAGACGAAAACGTTAATATAGCTTGTCACACATGCAACCAATTAGAAGACTGTAGGGAAATTATATCGAAAAATAATAGCTGCTATACTCTCGTTTAATATAAGAAGTTACCAGCGTAACTTTGATGATTTTTGCATAGCTTTTAAACGACTAGACGCTGAATTCGTTGCTATTGTTTTGACTGAATGTTAGTTAAGTGAAGGGACAATTTTGGAGCCACTACCAGGTTATTCTGTTTCTCGCTCTCACTCACATTCGAACAAAAATGGTGGTGTCATAATTTACCCCAAATCGAGTAGAAAAGTAAAAGTGATATAACTATTCATTGCAGAAGCTGACAGTATTACAACTGACAGTATATATTTGTCCTGGACAACGAAGTAGCTGTTATAGATATTTATAGGTCGACATCTTTCTTAAATCTAAATAACTTCATTGCAACCCTAGACACTGCTTTAACTCAAATAAAAAGATATCCAACTATTGTTGTAGCCGGAGACCTAAACATCGACATAATTAATACACTACCTCAAATCATGCTGAATACTTAAGCCTGATGGCCTCATATGGTCTTCTACTTGCTATCACTGAACCAACCAGGGGGCGTTCTTGTCAATGATAATACTCGATAACAGATCACGATATGGTTAATTAGTTATGACTGTCATTTCGCAAAAAAATATTGGCACTCAATCTCATACAAGATCCCGATGGACAAAAAGAACGGACGATGACCCAATCGCGAAGGAGCTTACGAACGTCGACTATTTTAACTTTGTGCGTGTGTTTAATTCTTAGGTTGGTGATAATAGTGATGTGTATTTAAGAAAGAAACTCTTCCTAAGAATTAAACACACGCACAAAGTTAAAATAAGCAGAAGTAGATTCAATCTTAAGGCCTGGATCAATTCTGGGCTTATGAGGTACATTAAACACCGAGACAATCTTCATCAAGCTTCAAATTCTGACCCAGACGATGAAGTGAAAAGACTGTATACACTAGTTACAGGACGTTACTGACTAACTTAGTTGCTACTTACACTTTAAAGGAGAGCAGTCCATGGGAGCTTTTTTAGATCTGGCAAAGGCCTTCGATACAATATCAATTGAGATTCTTCTGAGAAAACTAGAATGTGCAGGTATACGAGGAGCTGCACTTGATTGGTTCACGAGTTACCTATCTAATCGCAAACAGCTAGTGAAAATAGATGGACACTCGAGTGACATACTCCCCATCGCCTTTGGAATTCCACAGGGCAGCACACTCGGCCCATCTCTATTCACCTTCTACATGAATAATATTTTGACATTCAACTAAATGACGCAGACATAATATCATGTGCTGACGACACTGTCATAATTTTCCACGCCAAATCCTGGGAACAGGTGTACTACTAGACTATTAACTGTTTTTGAGGCCCTTGACACAAATCTCCTGACTCGAATGTAAAAAAAAACCAAGTTCATTACCTTCTTCAATAGCTTCTCGACCTCCACGTCATCTTATGCTTAGATACCATACATGCTGCAGTTAACAAACATCACCGCTCACACACTGTACCTGCCTAGTTATAGATCACACTGCCTCAATCAAATACCTTGGCATCACACTAGACGAAAACCTCTCATGCAAATCACATATTCTCCTGCTCTCTGGACACGTTAGGAAACTGATATATGTAGCCAGACGATGCCCGTTTTACTCGTCTTATTCTTACCCATATTTATAATAAAATCAGCAAAAGCTGTGACATTAAAGACATGAGCAACTTTTCATGCAAGAAAACGATACTAAAATAGTTTGCCAAACTGTCATAATTATGAAGAGACCGAAGAAATTATAATTTAATAAAACTGTGAAACATAAAATAACTGCAAATAACCCATACATCTGCACACACACACACGCACACAAAGACACACACTCCCACACACACCTTCCCACACACACACTCTAACACAACATTACTAAACATTAGAATACTTTTTTTTATTATCTTTTTGTTTTTTGTAAAAACAGTATTCCTCATTTACCTACTTACCTTGTTAACTAACACATGAACCGTGAACCGTTCCGTGATTATTATTTGTTTTGAGCTCCCGAAAATTACAACGCTGTTGCAAGCGCCATGATCGCGAGTTGAATAATAATCACGGAAGATATCTCGTAAGTGACAATATAAGTTTTGTTTTAAACCATGAAAGCTTAAAACAACGAATTATATGTTTTAATTTGTAAACGCAACTCCGGCCCCCAAGACACAGGCGCAGTCAAGTTTGGGGACCTCTGTTTTCAAAATATGTTGAAATTTTACTTGTTACGATTCTATCATAGCGTTAAGTAAGGATGAAAATGTTTGTAACAATGGTTCAATAAATTGATCCTTATTCTTATTTGCATACCTTTACAAATACAATTATAAATAGGTAGATAGAATATCAGATTATTACTTCTATAATAATGGCCGTATGATCATTGCTTCGTGTCCGTAATTGACGATTGTATGTTTTTTTGCTAAGCTCACTTCTCATTTACTTCATTAGTAAATTGCACCCGGGCGAAGTCGAAGCGGGTCACTAGTTAAAAATAAATAGTAAGCTTTCACCTAACTTAGGCATGTGTAAAAAAATAATGTAACATATACTTCGTTACTACTGTTTTCAGAAGACCAGTGGATAACAAATTCTATGAAAAGAAATCTCTAGAGATGATGGTGAAACAAAATCTTGGTATTGATGAACTTTCACAACTTTAATGAAACTAATACTTCGTCAAGCTATTAATGAATTTACGTAAATAAAAAAGATATTCAAAATTTTCAACATGATTGATTCAATAACTGAATCCAATGAAAATGCAAAAAAACAATATTTAAAATCAACAAGAATGCATAAAATTAAACGTCCTGCGTTTGGGCCTAGTAAATCAGTGATTATGCATGTAGTTACCAAGACCAGATCTTTTAATAAAAACAACACTAGCGAATGTCGATCTGATTCATGCGTCTTCGGTAACAATGATCTGCTCAAACGTAATAAACGTACAAAAAAACGACGGCTGGCATTGAAATCCTCAAAATATGGTGGTCTAAATAACAAAAAACGAGTTTCACCAAGCCTTAAATTTTACATGTCGGGAAAATACATGCCCCCGGATTATTCTAAAACACGTTTGGTAAAAGAGAGAAATTATAATAAAATGGAAATTAAAAAAACGAAGAACCCATCAAAATCTACACTGAGAACGGCAATGAAATCAAAATCAATGAGCACAACTAAAATTAAAACAAAAATCTCCAATTTGAAGTGGAACAGGAAAAGTAGTTTACACGACACAGAGTCAATTGATACATACAAACAAAAGGAGGGCATCTTAATAAGCAGCATTGGCGATGGAAGAAATCAATATTCCAACAAAACTTCGCGCATAACATTCGAAGAAGTCCGGCGAACTAATGTGAAACATTTATTACTAACTGCTTTAGAACTTATTAAGAGCGAGGAACATCCAAAACAGGCTTTCAAACTTAATGTTCCAAATTACACGTCAACGCCCAAATCCACTTTAAGTTTAAGGAAGCAGAAATGTAACAAAATACACCTAGATGTTGATCAAGAATCAAACGAGACAAAACCACATTTGATTCAAAAATATGACAGACGAACTGATAAATTAGACAAATTAAATACTTTAAAACATGGTGTGCCAACTACTAGTAAAATAGAAAGTAATGACGAAGAAGACACAGAACAGAAAAATTCCACTACTATTTTGTATTCTGACATACATTCCGACAATAATCAGGGTCTACTTAAGAACTCAAGTACTCAAGTATTTACAAGTGCTTCTCAACCAAGAACTTTGTATGGCAAAACGAAAAGAGCTAAAGCTCCTAAATTAGAAAATAATAGAAAAAATGTATTAAAATTAGAACTGGTAAGAGACAAGGCATTCAAATTACAACTGGAAAAAGCTAACACAGACAGATTGCTAACAGAAAGAGCAAATGCAGTAAAAACAAAAAAAATGGAAATAACCGCAAAAGCAGAAAGATTAGAAACTGAAAGAGCCAATGCAAAAACAAATGCAGAAACGATTGAAAGACCTATTAAAGAAAGTTTACATATTAAAAGACCGAATGTATTTAGATTAGAATTGGGTAGAGGTTTTGGAGCCATACACCAAATAGGAAGGGCTGAAGAAAAAGAACTAGAAACTCTAATGCCTTTTTCGAAAAGTTTTATTGTGAAACCAAATACCAAAACGAAAACATCGAAGACAATGAAACCGTTTAAAGATGAAATGTCAATTAAATGTGATAATAAAAAAACACGTAGCTTTGCTAACAAAAGAAAAAATAAAAATAAAAGGAAGCCAATAACTGAAGAACAGAACGCTTTAGATGGTTATCGTTTCTCAAAAGAGTTAAGCACTAATTCAAATTTACACAAAGAAAACAAGAAAAGAACAAAAGAATTCAAAAGAAAATATGCTTTGACTATAAACAGTTCTAGTAATGAAAAACCCAGTAGCAGAAGTGACACTGAAATAACTAGCTCAATAATTAAAAAACATAGCATTATAACACTGGGTAATAAAATGAACCGGGTGATAAAAGAAATTGGATTAAAATCTTGGTATTTTTTAAAGAAGTCTTCTCCTATGAGGAAAGAACGTCATAGCAATTTGCCTGAGCAAGATCTTGCAATGCCAGATACAGAATTTACAAAATATGACGAGTCAAAACACATTAAGAAGATCTTGAGAGGTTAGCATTTAATTTACGTATTCTAGTTCAATCATTATCATTTCAGCTTAAAGACGTGCACTGCTGGACATATGCTTCCCCCATGTGTCCGACATTACACATGGTGTCGACATTACACAGGTCCGTACGTCTCGTATCCGTCCAAGTCCAGCCAGCAAGTTTTGGAGACTAGTTGTTCCGGACAGAGAGACGGACAATAGTTAAAAAAATGCTTTTTTGTTATAATTTTATTTATTTGTATAGATAGTATAATTTTTGTCTTGAAGTTTTATTAAGTCATATCCGTTACTTAAAAATCTTATTATCTCCATTTTAGTTTCAGTAGAAGGTAAAAAATCGTCATCTATGTTCGAGATTATTATTGATAAAAATACCGGTGATATTTTAAACTCAACGGAATTTAACAAAATGATTGCATCGTGGAAGAAAGGCAAACCCAAGGCCAAAAAATGTGTGTCGCTTTTTCCATTCAAGAAAACTACAAAAACAAATTCTACTGGAATAACGAATTGTAAAAATTCGCCACATGGTATGTATCAGTTTTTTTTATGTGCATTTTTACCCGACTGCGGCAAAGCCTAAAAGGTGGGTTGTGTGTTTGATTATTTATGTGCATCTTTGACGTTCATATTTAATACCGATCGTATGCAAAGGTTTACAAAACGCACCACGAGTGGCTTGCTTAGTGCCTAAAGCGCAGGCCACACCGTCATCTAGCAACCGAGAGAGCGAGCTTGCTATGAAACTGACCTGCAAATTGCAAAAACCTAAGAAATTTGAATTTCGCGGGCTACCTTGGTACTTCCCGCTTAAGGCGCTAGGCAAGTCACCTACCAGTGCGTTTACAGCCTAAGCAAACTTCCCTGATTCACCATTCTATTTCAGTATGCAACTCGTCCAGAGTTTCGAAATTTTCATTTTTTTAAATTAATTATCCGTAGTTTTATGTCAAGTTCGGTGCCTATAACTTTTGTAAGAAATCTGTTGCTATACCACCTGCAAGATTTGGGGGTAACGTTTTTTTTCACGAATTAATATCTAAAGATTACATAGGATTAGGTAGGTACTCATTGTTTTCATATTATCGGTTAATATTTATTTCAGCAACGGAAAAGCATGGAACTAACAAGACAAGTAAAACCTTCCGTCAAATCCGTAGAGGTAATGAGGAAAGTTTATATATGGCGACATCATCATCATCATCATCTTCCGGCCCTTCTCCCGTTCTACTCGGGGTCGGCGCAACACGTTTTCTTCTTCCATTCTCCCCTGTCAGACGTCACGGCATCATTTACTCCTTTCTCTTTCATATCATTCCTCACACAATCCATCCTTCTTTTCCTTGGCCTTCCAGCTCTTCCTCTCTCAATCCATCACTTTTTTAGTGCCATGCGTTTCATCCCTCCTCATTACATGTCCATACCAAGATAAACGACTTTCTTTCATTTTTTCTGTAACGGGCGCCTCTTTCAAACTTCATGGGAATCATTATGGGGTCTACATATAAAACTTCTATGCAAACTGTATAAACGTTACTTAGCACCTATTTTTATAGTTTGTTAGCTTGCCGAGTGTGTGGGAGTGTGTGTGTGTGTGTGTGTGCGTTCCGGCTCCGGCGCGGCAATAAATCGCCCGCACAGCGTAACAATTTCATGTTTTTTTTTTGCACGGAACCCTAATCCATATTCTAAAATAAAAGTAGCCTAAGAAATCAGTCCAGCCGTATTGGAGATTAGCCGGAACAAACAGACAGACAGACAAAAAAATAAATGTTTTTTTTTGTTAAAACTAACCCTACAGTACCTATACTTTCAAATGTGTTCAGTAAAAAGCTGTTTTTTCGAAATTTAAAAAAGGATTACTTTTTTTTGTATGTATCTAAAGATGAACAACCGTTGAGTAAAAACAAAAAGAAATGCACTAAAATAAATGTTCAAAAAACTGTTTTCAGCTATAAGTACGGGTGCAATAACACCATGCATGATTGAGACAGTTCTAAGCAAAAAACATGAAACATGCTTGAGCAAGGGTGGGGTCAGACAATGTTTGGCTCCAATGAGCAAAAGGATCATAGCCTCTAAACTCGGTACTCCTGAGGGTAAGGACGAAATCACGAGAAGGATGGAATACGGTAAGATATTAAATACATCATTCATTATCAGCTTCCGGCCCTTGTCCCATTCTACTCGGGGTCGGCGCAACACGTTTTCTTCTTCCATTCTCCCCTATCAGACGTCACGGCATCATTTACTCCTTTCTCTTTCATATCATTCCTCACACAAACCATCCATCTTTTCTTTGTCCTTCTTCTCTCTCTTCATCCATCAACATTCATATCCATTACTCACATATGCGTTTCATCATCAAATACATCATACCCCTCCTTAATCTTAAGCATGTTTTCTTCCATTCTATTTTTAGTCATCATTTCAGTTGATAGAAAATACCAAATAAACTAGACTATTTTTTCTTTTTCAATCTCAGCTGTATGTTTATTGAAAAAAAAAACAAAAAAGGTTGGTAAAAAAAAAAAAAAGAATCCTGTAGTTTGCTGGTTGTCCAAATTATTTTATCTAATAATTTTTGATCTGGAAAACTTCACAATCATGATCTTGAATGAATATTGAGGTCGACTTCTAGTCTAACCGGATACCAGTATTTTATATAGCAACACAACACAGTTACGGGTAATACGACACCAGACTGGTTGTCAGACTTTCAAAATTGCGGCGTCTCTCCAAAAAATTTCACAATATCACTTTGAAGACGGAAAACAAGTAAAGTCTTTTTCACTTCTCATGCTCTAAAAGTACGCCAATAAAGCCCTACGAAGCGGGACTAAAGTGACCACTTTAGTCCCTTAGGGAGTGAAAAGTAATTAGTTTTTTAATTTCCTTCATGTGGCATAGACAAACTCAAACAGCCAGTAAATATACTATTATCTGTGGAGTGTGAACTGTCGACCATCTTCATTGCGAAAATGTTGAGAGTTTTAGTTCCATGGTTTTTCCGCAAAAGAAGGTGGCGCCATGTATTTTAAATTGTTAATCTGTGACTGGTTTAGTTTATAAGAAAAAACTGACCGCGAAATTATCAGAATCTTTGTCGAGTGTAAATTTGTTCGGTTTTATATAAATTTAGAATTACCAGTGACAGTGAAGAGTTCGACCTACTCATGTGGTTTGACGTCGAGCTAAGAGCAAACGACATAATAGATAATCTTTTGCCGCCAAAATCGCGGCACATGATGTACCTAAAAACTTACGAAAGTTTTATGGACTGGAGAAATAAGAAACATTTGTGATTTTTATTTTATTAAGTAACATTTATTAAATATTTTTGTACTAAATTGTCTATTTTTCTCGCACTCAAAGTGAAAAGTATAGTTTGCACCTCGAGACTAAACGCCAAGTTACAACACCAACCCACGGTTTCATCAAACCACCTCTGGTATATTATGGCTTCGTTTAGTCCCTCGGTATAAAATATACAATTTTTCTTGAACTTTGGGGTAACAGTTATAGCTTAATTACAGCTATAGAAAATGGGCAAGTATCTCCAGCAATCGTGAAATTCTTGAGAGGTAGAATGAAAAGGAAACGATGGACCAGGGATGACATATGTGCAAGGCTTGGGACTGAAGATGGGAACGCTGAAATCATTAAGAAGGTCCGCAAAGGTTAGCATGTTAATCATAAATACTACTACTCATATTATTTAGACAGACTTGCTTGTTTAGTGGTCGCAACTGCAAGCTCGACTGCTGAGCATGAGCTCCTAGGTTCGATTCCCTGGTCGGGCAAAATGTTATTGGGTTTTTCCAACAGGAATTTCACGGTAGCAGCTAAGGAGTCTGGAAATTGGCCCGGTTGTAATAGGCTCGCCCCCCATTACATGGGACTTAAACATAACTGGCGAAATGTGGGTGTACTATTAAGTAAACCTCTTCCGTACCCTTCGGGGATTACAGGCGCGATGTTATGTTAGTTTATCATAAATTGTAGACCGTAAATTGAATACGTCTGTTAGAAAATGTTTGGCTTAGTAAAGAGTCATTTCGGGCCTGAGGACGGGGCGCTGAGGGCTAGCTCGCCGTCCGTCCGTCTCATGACGACAGGCCGTGTCGACGGCGCAGGAGTGTTCCACGCGCGCCTCAAAGAGAGTCAGCGTTAAGGAAGGGGTCTGCAAGGGCCGAAGCCTGCTGGGGCTGCGGGACTATTCGAAAGAGATACCGTGGCCCCGGAACATAAAGGGCGATGAAGGAACATGGATGGGTTTTAGTCAGTAAAAGTCTGACACTCCCTCCTGCTCCGCCCAGAGCGGGAGGAGTCACTTGATGATTTCCCATCCAAAAAAAAAAAGTAAAGAGTCATTTGTGTCAGTCATATCAGTGTCATCGCTTTATATAGCTTGATGTGTCCTGGAATGGAAGTCTCATAGCTAGATCTAAGCCAAATTATGTATTCAAACTCGTAGTTTCTTTACGAACGTAAAGAGGAATAACGTTTAAGGTCGATTGTGACTTGCACACCATAAAACGACAAGGTTGGTCTTAGTGACAGTTAGATACAGTCCTTCTCTCAGTTATTTTACCCTCTGACATAAACCTTAGGTCATTGAGCATAAAAGTCACTACTGCAAACTCAGAGGCTAAATAACGAAAGGACAGTAGACTCAGTTTGCAGGGAATTGCAGTCAAAAACTGAGGCCCTAGCACGCGCGGTGTAAAAGTAGCGTAAATGCGTTGATTTTTGATTCGAAAATACAATTGGCGAGACGACAAAAAAATCGAATTAGTCCGTCAGTTAGATATCCACAAAAAATGTTTGACCCGTGTTTTTTCTTTTGTTACGTATACCAAAATTGACGAAGATACGACGCTTTTAAAATTCTCAATACGTCACGCCTAGGTATAATTTTTAGCTAGTTCTGACGTCACGAGCCCCCACTCCCGAGTTTTGATGCGTTTTATCTTTTTTCAATATTCATTGATTTACAAAAACAAAAAATACGTGTCCATTAATTTCCAATACTCTAACTGACGGACTAAATAGATTTGTAATTTTTTGATACTGTCGTCATGCCTATTATAGCATTTCAGTTTAAATTTTTGCAACAAGCACAATCAGTATCGTTTAAATAATATGAAAATATTTTAATTTGACATGAGTATTTTTAATTAAAAACTCGACGTATTTATGTTACGTTTATACCGCACGCTCGTGCATTGCCTCTGATGGAGCAATTTCGCGGTTTTTTAGAAGTAGGTACAGTCGCCAGAGCATCAAGTTACTACAAACTGTCAAATTTTCTCATTTGATTTTGAACTTAACTCTCATCATTTTATGGTTTAAAAACATTTGGAGAAATTTAAAAAGTTAAAAAAGTTTTTTGAGACTTGTCACCCACTGTTTAAAACATCTTTTTATCATTCAGCCATCAGAAAAGGTCGAGTATCCCCATCACAAATATTGGCAACCAGGAAAGGTTTTGACCTATCGCACTTCAAATTGTTTGGAACCATAAAATTCCTGAATGAGAGAGAAATGCTTGATAAGAAATCAAGAATAATGAACCAGTTAAACACCAGTACTGGACAGGCTCAAATTTTGGATGAAATCAGTCAAGGTAGGGCGAACTTCTCTGTAAAACGTTGTCTCTGTATGCGAAACAAGGTCCTTCTCCTCCATAGAAAAGGGAGGGTCAACCCACCAAATGGGTGTTGTGCCTGGTGATGGGATACTGCCGACTGCGACGGTTGTTGTAATGCTATTGTAATTTTCAGGGTGTAAAAACACCCCTAGCGAAGCCGAAATACACTAGTTGTTCACCTTTAACCAAAAGGTTAAATGGGGGTATGAAGAACAGGGTGTAAAGCTCTTCATCCCCCATAGAAAAGGGAGGATCCTCCGACCAGACGGGTGTTGTGTCTGGTGGGCCACTGCCCGACAGTTGTTGTCGGGTTCTCGTATGTAGTCTTATGTCGCGGATAACTTTAACTGCGCGATTTAGGAATTTGATGTTAGGTCTTCATTTATGTCATAGATGGCGATGTAGTACTTTTTGTCGTGCCGCTACAGTTGCATCGAATACCACATCTAATCTCAAATTAAAAGTATTCTAGACAGACTAAGTACCTGGAAGATTTTAGCAGTAACCTTAATTTCAGTAATAAGGAATGGGCAGATAACACCTTCACTGATCAAAATAATAATAGACAAACCAAAGAAACAAGGGAGGATCAGTGAACCTCCCAGTGAACCTCGTGCAACACTAGTCGTAACACCGCCAGAGTCATCAGACAATACAAGCTGTAAGTCTTTAATGAAGCGGCTGCTGCATCTTCCTGCCCTTGTGCCATGTTACTTGGGGTCAATCCAACACGTTTTTAGGGTTCCGTACCTCGAAAGGTAAAAAAGGAACCCTTATAAGATCACTTTCTTGTCCGTCTGTCTGTCCGTCTGTCAAAACCGATTTTCTCAGGAACGGGTGGACCTAGCAAGTTAAAATTGATACCAGATAACAATAATAATATTTACTATTACTAACTTATTATTTGCGGTTGGTGCAATAGGTAGCTATTTTATGGGATCGAACAGCAAAGTTAAGTTTGTCCTTTAAAAAGTTTGTACGGAACCCTCGGTCCGCGAGTAAGACTCGCTCTTGGCCGGTTTTTTTTCTTCCATACTTCTCTGTCAACCGTTTCCTTTATATGTCCTCTTTCTTTCATATCATTCCTCACACAATCTGTGATGGATTGTGTGAGGTCTTCGTTCGTTCGTTCTTCGTTCGTTCCTTGGTCTTCCTCTCCCTCTCCATCCATCAACATTTATATTCATCACTCTTTTAGT
Organism: Xestia rhomboidea; assembly: GCA_963853795.1. NCBI lineage: Eukaryota > Metazoa > Arthropoda > Insecta > Lepidoptera > Noctuidae > Xestia > Xestia rhomboidea. The sequence continues at coordinate 15,723,162 of OY970761.1, read as the reverse complement.
GGCATACGATTCGTCCCGTCATCCGTAATGTAGAAGCTCCGTAATGGTAAATTTAGTCAATGATTGTATTATTATAAGCTAACTACAGTTATGGACTTAGCTTGTACAGTAAGCAAGCTGGAGTGGTAGCGAGCTGGCTGTTTGATGATATGACCGGTAGATTAGATTGGATGCGAATGCCGGAGGTCAGTGTGCTGTGACCGGGGAGTTGGGGAGTTGTGTCAAGTAATGAGCTGCGTTAGACTGAGTTGTTCAACATACAATACAGTCAACAAAAGAGTTAGGTATGTAGGCTAGCAATCTTCTTATTTAAAATGCAAAAGTTTGTGAGGATCGATTTTGGTTATTCTTTCACGCAGAAACTACTGAAGGGATTTGGATGAAATTGCAAACGGATTGATTATAACCCTTTCGCATTTATAATAGTAGTGAGAAGATTGCTAGCCTGCATACAAAACTCTTTCGTTGACTGTATATCATACACCTGGATATATTCAATTTTATTGAGTATTTCTTTATCCATTTTAATCAAGTCAAACCCATGCGCCGCAATATAAAAAATAAATCTTCGTACTATAATGAAACTATTAGTCATGTGAAATAAATATCGCTGGAAACAGCACAGCGCAATCTAGTGCCACACTAAGCCACGAGGCTTGTGTCGTGGACACCAGATAGCTGTTATACTACATAGATACTTTTTGTTTGTAAATACATACTTATTAGACATATAAACATCCATGACTCGGAAACAAAAGTCCATGCTCATCACACAAACATTTGCTCCAACCGGGATTCGGACCCGGGACCCTAAGAAAGTAAGGCAGCCAGAATTGATAGATATTAGTAGGTATTCGTGATATTTTTTTTTGGTTTTTAGCGTTCGGATCTGGGCCTAAAAAACCAGAACAGACGCTGACGCTCAAACCATCTACAGACATACCACTTAGTTCGCAAAGCACGAGTACTGAATCACCAGAACGAAGCTCTAGTAGTAAAGGTAAGTTACACTTAAAGTACTTACGGGATGATATCCGTGATTTTCTTTTGTTATATCATCCCGTAAGTACTTTATGTGTAGTGAATAACCGTGAAAGTCTAAAACAGTGCATTAAAGGTAAGTTATTTTTGCAGTTGTGCAATATTATCCGTAATTTAATCCAAACTGATATTATGAGTGCGAAAGTCCGGAGGGCTGAGAAAAATTCAAATTCCAAATCAAATTATTATTTTTATCAGGATATAATTTTTTTATCGTTTTTTTCGGTTAACTATCCTTTATTTCAATGTAAAATTACATTCTCTGTACGCAGCACTCCATTTATTAAATAATGCGGTTAATATAATAAAAACAACAACGGATGCTGAAATACTTAAATGAACGACGCGTGAAATCAACTGTTCGCTTCCTGCCTACCTAGACCTACAGAGTTCATCGCATTGTTCGTCGTGTTTGCCGTTCGCTTGCGTTGTTTCTCACGATTTGATGTCAAAAATGTTTCCTCAGGGACATACTATCGAGATAAATATCGAATACCATATCCTAATGCGGGATCTGGTCTACCATTGCGCCAAATTTCATTTAGATTCTTACAGCTGTTAAGGCTTGAAAGTTAACAGACATTATTAAGGACAGCCCTCCGCAGACTGATGCAGTTCGTCTTCAAGGACCCACCAAGCAGACCCACCGGTGGGTCTCCGAATACTGATGTGTCTCCTAAGACCTACTGACTGGTAGGACCTACGTGACTCTGTTGTATTATATCCCCTGAGACCCACCAGGAACTTAAATGTACGAAAGAAAACAATTACAAATAATCCTTTATGGGCGGCATGGGCACCGGGCCGTAGGTCGACGAAGGAGACCGGCGGAGGTCCGGCACTTCGGGGACAGATTTACGAGCCCTTATCTTTGACGCTACGTTTTCAATTTTTACCCACGACGAAACGTAGACGGTATATGCGTTTGGGGTGAGAGGATGTTTTTTTGTTTGTTTGTGCAAATACATGTTGCCATTTTTCTCCAAAACTACTAGTCCGAGTGGGTCTTCGAAGAACATAAAATCTCAGAGGACCCACTAGTAGGTCTTGGGAGACGCATCAGTATTCGGAGACCCACCGGTGGGTCTGCTTGGTGGGTCCTTGCAGACGAACTGCATCAGTCTGCGGAGGGCTGTTCTTTACACCCTGTATATGTCTGTTAACTTTCAAGCCTTAACAGATGAAAGAATCTAAATGAAATTTGGCGCAATGGTAGACCAGATCCCGGATTAGGGCATGGTATTCAAACTTTATCTCGATAGTATGTCCCTGAGGAAAAAAAATTGACATCAAATCGTGCGAAGCTTACGAGGAGAAAAGCAATACTATTTATAAAGGTTAAGTTTGGATAAAGGGATTCAAAACTACTGGAAAATAATCTAATGATAAGCTACCTTATCCCCGAGTGCCACATGCTGTTTAAAACGTCCCCGTGGGATAATTTGTGATATCAACACTATCGAAGCTACAAGCTTGCAAAAGCTAGTACTTACAGAATCAACATGGTCAAATTGTATTAGCTAGCGAGATTTTGGAGATCATCATCATCATTTCAGCCGAAAGACGTCCACTAAGAAATCAGTCAGGAGGAGTCTGAGGAGTCCGTCAGTCATTCAGGAACTACTTCGTTCCCGAACTCCTTCGTTACCGTTCCGAATCGAGTCACCCTCCCATAAGAAGTTATCACTTCAAAAAATATTTCAGATGATTTTCCGAAAACGGAGATAGGGGCACCGCTAAAACGCGTAGACAAGCCGTTCAAAGGAGCAAAAAATGTCGATTGTGGTCCAGTGGACAAGTATGAGTTAGAATATATCGAATCGGAAACTGAAATCCAGATTACATTGCCCACTTATCCCATTTCTTCCTCTAAAAATTTGGCTAAGACTAAGACACGTGAGTATGAACACAATCACTTTCATAGTGCTTGCACCTCTGCCAAAATCATGATCTTTATTTTTGTCACTGTAAGGTTGTATTTAGGTTTTTGTTGTCAATGGTAAAATAAATGTGAAAAGACTATAGACAGTTTTCAGTAAAAACGGTCAACACCATATACAGGGTGGAATTTTGTAATGCCACCTGGAGGGAAAGTATTCTTAATACTGCAGATAGAAAATTTTACTCAAAGGAAACATTCCTTTATTTTTGAATAGAAAACAAAATGCATTCAAAGATTTTCGAAAATTCTCTTCTCCCACACCCGGGAATCGAACCGGCTAAAACCAGAAAAAATTATACCCTGTACTTTTATTGCATCGATCGTTAGGGTCAATTATAAGGATGAAATCTCTCTAACAAACATGATAAATTAAATGAAAGGAAAACCAGGAAATCTGAAGTTACAAATTCAATGAGTCAAGTTAAAGCTCTCTAACTAACACCCATCTTTTGTAATGCAGACTCCTTTGCGACATACTCGTAGCTGCGTGTATGAGGTAATTTAAATATGGAATGTTAGATTAAAATTTGAAAATTAGATTGTCATAGTTGTTATTCACATTTGATTGTTTTTACAACTCATTTCACATTTTGTCTCACGGTGAAAATGGCTTATCAAGAACAGTTTGATTTAATGGAAGCTTATTTTTTAAATAACAAAAACGTGAATCTAGCTCTGCGGTGGTATGGAGAGAGATATCAAGACCGACAGGCACCAACTCGGTTCGTATTGAAAAGAATGGTAGAAAATTTAAAGAATACGGGTGGTTTCAAGAAGAGACTGCAAACTATTCAGCAAAGCTATTTCGATTTTGAACTAGATGTTTTAACATACTTTGAATCATTTCCGAAGGCTTCAAGTAGAGATGCTGCCGATGAATTAGGAACAACCCACACTCGCGTACTTAAAGTGCTGAAAAAGTATAAGTATAAATGCTATCGTGAAGGTCGGTTGGTGCAAAAATTGCATATTGGGGATCGTGAGAGACGATTACAATTTTGTGAAAACATGCTTGGAGAAATTGACCGAAACCCTAATTTTTTGAGTAACATTGTATGGTCTGACGAAACCAACTTCAGCAATAATGGCATGTACAATCGCCGCAATAACCATTATTGACCAATATTATTGGTCTCGAGTGAATCCCTTGCGTGTTCATGGAACTAACAATCAAGTAAGATTTTCGTTCAACGTTTGGTGCGGAATTATGAGAAATAATGTAGTGTTAGTCCACGTGTGCGAAGGTCATTTAAACACTGTCAAGTATATTGAAATACTGGATCTCTTAAGAAACGAGTTAAATGGTTTCCCCGAGGAAGAGCGAAACCAAATATTTCTACAGCAAGACGGTGCTCCAGCACATAACAGCAGAATCACTACTGCCTACATTAATAACCATTTTAATACGTGGATTGGTACAAACGGCACAATCAGATGGCCTGCGAGATCGCCAGATCTCACCCCATTAGATTTTTTTTTGTTGGGATTTGTAAAAAATCAAATTTTGAACGAGTTGAGAGTTGAAGTTCAGAATACGGTTTATAATATTCACCACAACACTTTATTAAAGGTTACTAGAAATGAATTCGTTAAAAGAATAAATTTGTGTATCCAAGAGAATGGAGCCCATTTCGAGCAACTAATTAGTTAGTTTACCATTTTTTGTAAATAATTAAATTAATTTAAGATTTCCTGGTTTTCCTTTCATTTAATTTATCATGTTTGTTAGAGAGATTTCATCCTTATAATTGACCCTAACGATCGATGCAATAAAAGTACAGGGTATAATTTTTTCAGATTTTAGCCGGTTCGAATTCCGGGTGTGGGTGAAGAGAATTTTCGAAAATCTTTGAATGCAGTTTGCTTTCTATTCAAAAATAAAGGAATGTTTCCTTTGAGTAAAATTTTCTATCTGCAGTATTAAGAGTACTTTCCCTCCAGGAGGCCTACCATGATCTAATTAAAAACGATTCAAAAGCAAGACAGTTCAGTTTAGGTTCCTAAACTGCATCGCTCAAACTCGTACCATGACGTCCAATACGCTCAGCGGCATTTGGATCGTTAAAAGTGAATGAAAGATCGCAATTTGTGGCTGAACCGCGTTTGAAACGTTTTTGGTGAAAAAGAGATAACGCTATTAGTATCAAATAACCTTGTTTCGCGCACATTTTAGTGTCAGACACGCTCAGAAGCAAGTAACGTTTTATTTGTTTTTAACTTAGTGTCTAGTATAATCTTCCTCAAAAAACTCAAACTAAAGCTGTTCATCAGACATCTCTTAGAGAAAAACAAATGTGGTTAAAAAAAGCATATAAATAGGTATTTTAGACTTTAAAAGAAAGATTACAGTACTCTTACATTGGTTTTAAAACTTTATTTTCGTCAATAATTCAGGAAACGTTTCAGTTTAAGATAAAGAAATAGTAACCTATATTGAATCGCTTATTTTGACAGTTGAGCGTTTCAGTTGAGCTGCTTTGTGGACGTCATGGTACCAAACTAGTGCAAAATTGAATGAATGAAACCAAAACTTGCGACTCAGTTTGGAGTCAATCGCTGTCAGATGGCATGGCCTAAATTGAATTGTTAAACTGACGTCATGGTACGAATTAGAAGAACAGTTCAGTTTAGGTCCTAAACTGGATCGCGTTAAGAGCTCGTGGTAGGCCTCCAGGTGGCATTACAAAATTCCACTCTGTATAAGTGCGTACCACAAAAACCTTACTGCTACGAATTTAAGGCGATGTCAATTATACATTGTTGCTATTGGCGTGCAATTGCTTGTACAGTCGATCTCATAAGTGCTTTACAACCCCTCATCCAGCGATACGCGATCTTTGCCCTTTGTTCTCATATTATTACATTCGCAAAATATTATATTCGCAAAATATTATATTCTCGAATTATTATATTCTCAAAATATTACACAAAGAACAATCACAGCGAAAAATGTTTTTAATTTGAGGGAAACAATAATAAATATTTGACATCATAACTTAAGTTATTCATCACATATATTTGTCTCGGATGGGAATCAAACCTACAACCCCTTTTTTAAGGTTTACATACCTTCTGTAAAATAAATCTAACTAATGATTTTATATCACCCAGTAGTAGGTAATCCTGAAGATATGCATTAATATAATATTATGTGCATTTATATTGAAGTTTTAATAGATAAACTCTTTGCTAGTAGTTCCTGTCAGATTACAATGAAAAACCTATGTTTGTACTAGTGTCAGTTTTTATTAATCAATTGTTTTTGATGTATACCTAATGTGACATTGTGAAAAATATATAGTGGGAATAAATTTTGCATTCTGTTAAATTAATATTAAAATAAAAATGTCTGAAGATAGTGAAGCCAAGTTTATAACGAGTCAAAAAGGCACGTCTGTTTTTTTATATAACGGTGTAACCGTATACACACCTTGAAGTTGTATAGTTACCTAGAAGTTGTATACAATACAACTTCTTCATAAAAAATAAAAATGGTACAACCAACTGGAGATGTTGCAACCAAAGGGAGTGCAAGACTTCGATTACACTAAGTTTGGATAAGAAAGTCGTTAGACAGCCCAAATATAGTTGCAGCGTTAATTTTGAAAGAAATATAATTGATATGGCAATGGAGGAGTGCAAAAAAGAAGTGTGCGAAAATTTTGAACCCATTCCAAAAATATTTGAAAAGCACTTCTTGGGTAAACAAGTTTTTCAAAATAAAGAGTATCTGATCCCATCATTTACGTCCAAAAAGGATACGCTGTACAGGAAACGAAATAATTTTTTTAATGTCGGTACATCAAAGACTACAAGTAATGTGAGATTGCCAGACCACTTTGTGCAAGACTTTTTTTTATTTGATGATTATGATAGTGAAACGGATGATAGAATTATAATATTTTCGATGTTACCTGCTCAAAAGCTACGAGAATTATTCCAGACAATTGATATTGTATACGGAGATGGTACATTCAAGGTGACACCGTCGCCTTTTTACCAATTGTACACCTTACATATTGATATCGCACGAGACCAAAACACAATTAGTTTTGTACCTATTGTCTATGGCTTATTACCAAAAAGAACACAAATACATACAAAAGGTTCTTTTCTGTACTTAGAAATCAATTTCGTATGAATATTAGTTCATACAAATGCGATTACGAAATTGCTGTAATTAATGCTATACGTGAGGTATATCCAGAAATAAAAGTAAAAGGCTGTTATTACCATTTTTTAAATGCTGTGTTTAGAATGAGTAAAAACTTGAATTTCAACGATACTCACTTAGGTCGCAAAATCACACAGTTGTGCACAAGTTTGGCTCTGTTACCACCCAATCTAATTCCAGAAGCATATCTTGCTATGAAATCGCACAAGAGACGGAAGTTTCACAGAAATTTCTAGACTATCTAATAACCAGTGGATACCAACCATTAATTACCAAAGACATTTTTAGCTGTTATGGTGAAAAGAACCGCACTACGAATGCAGTGGAAGGATGGCACAGAAGATTAAGAAGAAGAATTAACTCTCGAATTCCATCTCGACCAACCATTTTCCAATTTTTAGTAGCATTAAAAGTAGAAGATCAAATTCAAAATAAAAGATTGCTAAAAAGTGCTTTCCACTGCCCTGATAAAAAATAGTAGATTATTGCATCGAGCACAAAGTAATTTATTATTGCACCGAGTGCCTGATTTAGAGCCCGAGCGTCAGCGAGGGCTCTAATCTAACAGGCACGAGGGCAATATAAATTACTTAAGGCGTGGTGCATAATCTGCTTTTCTTTCAACTATTACCTATAGGAACAGTAGATAAAAGAAACTCATATCAAACAGTTAAAATAGAAGTTTCTATAACACTGTCGGCTTCATTTAGAATGTTTTCCGGAGTTAATGTGTCGCTAGATGATTCCATTTTAATTCGAAGCCGAAGCACTCAAAATCAAATAGTATCACACTTTATCGTTTCTAAAAATATTGTCAAGCAAAATTAACAAAGTTCCCGCCAAATCACTTTTTTAAATTTCTTTCATTTTTAAATCAGAGTTAGCAGCAATCATTTTTTAAAATTGGAACAAGTAGGATAGAAACGAATAATACGTACGTAAAAAAAAAAGTATTGATATCGGCTGGCCGAATAGAGCTAATCCATTGAGATTGGCACCTTTTGGTGCGATTAAAAAAAAAACTGTGCAATAATGAAATTTCATACATTTTTATTGCTCTAGAGCATTAAGTACTAAGTTTTTAGTGTGATTGTGATGAAATTAAAGCATAGTTGGAAGAAAAGATCTTTAAAATACATTGAAAATGATAGAAAAATTAATTGCATTATCACAAACTGTTTATCCAACAAAATTCAATCAATTGAACGCTTAACCATGTTAGCGGCGTTGAATAAGCTCCCATAAATTGTCCATGATGTATATACTTTTGCAATATTGTTGAGCGGCTGTACCAATCGTCGTGCTTGGAAACAGATGCCACTTGTGAAAACTTGTATGCACTTGATCACTCGGGATTTGTTTAGTTTCAGTTAAGTAAGTAATTTTATTAATGATAAATGCAAATAATTTTGCAATACTGTATGATACTGCAATTAATTTTTATTTTAATATTGTATTACGTTCGAAAGTGTTTCCATGATGCCTAGGTATTGGAATAAAGAGATTTTGATTTAAATAAATTAATTTTTATTTTTCACTGTGTTTGATTGTACTTCTAATATTTTGAGAATATAATAATTCGAGAATATAATATTTTGCGAATGTAATAATATGAGAACAAAGGATCTTTGCTTGCGTTTGTCTCTTATTTCTTCAGACAATCGGAAGGCCGTCTAACGGCCATTTTCAATAACTTACTAGCCGGTTTCGGTGGGTTTTCTGTCTGTTAGGTGTTTTATATTTAATATATCAATGACCGTCTATAACAACGCGTCGACGCAGTCGAGGTTGCTGAGCAAAGTGATCGCACCTGTCTCATTTTTGCTTCAAGACAGTGACAGTTGGTTAGAGCTTTCATGGGTCGCCGGGACGCCACCATCTTGATTATTCAAAAGTGATAAAGCAAATACGAGTTCGACTTACATTAGTTTAGCACTGAATACATTTTTGTCCATCAAGTATGAAATCTAATCATTAACTTTCTTTTTTTTTCAATAATATAATAATATTGATTTAAGGTAAACGAAAAAAAGGGGCTGTTAAGTTTATGAAAAATAAAAGCAAAACGGTAATATTACCTATGACAATGAACGAAATACTCACCAAAATGGGCACCAAGGTCGGCGAGGCTGAAATTATGGATGACATTTGTAACGGTAAATATAAAAGATAAAACTTAATATTATAGATAATGAAACCTACTTGCTTTAGAATAGAATAGAATGTCTCTTTAATCGAGTATCCATTACTCAAAAACTATTAGTAAAACTTACTATGTTAGTAAGCACTGATAGAACAAACACCACAACAAATAATGGTGGATCACTGCTGCGGCAACCCATGCTTTGCATGCAGATTGGCGAGAGAAAAAAATATTATGGATCACCATACTGGTGATCTTAATCATAGATTATAAGAACTAAAAACAGATTTCTGCTTCTGCTTCCGCAAATGCACGTCTTAATCTTCTATGGGACTAACCCAGATACTCAGTAATTGCAAATCGAAAGAAACAGGATTGCTTAATTTATAAAAAAGAAATTTTGGTTAAAATTTTCAAAGAAATGTAGGTATAGGAAGAGGTTTTTTGCAATTTCTGACTTTTTTAGTCTCTCAACCACCCAAGCACCAACTCCAACCTGGGTTGGTGCTGGTCCAATAGAAGTTTTTGATCAGTATTAGAAACAGGATCGCTTGCCATGTCCGTAAGTATTGAGGAGCCACATCAGAAAAGAATATTTCTACAAAAGCAAAGAAGAATGGATTCAGGTAGCAGCAGATAGAGAAAATTTTAAGTCGGCCACCCTGGAAACACTTCAGCGAAACTGACAGTGAATAAAATACTACTGACGACGAAACATATACACGAAAATAATGATTAAATAAGACGTCAAAAAGGAATGAAATCACAACCACCAGAAACGAACATGATTCTCCAATGCTAGAAGAGACCGATCAAACGAAGGTCAAAACACCAATGCTCATTCCTATGGATTATACCTGTCTTTACCACTATTCCTATATTGGCTCTAGGCTGCATAGTCGGCTGATTGTGCCCGACTGGCTGCGGTTGGTCGGGCTTCCTCTCCCATCCCAGACCATGTCTTTCCTTACAAAACAGTGCCCCCTGGTGTATCCGGCTTGTCCGGGTCAGGCTTGCTCCTGGCTGGGTGTGGTGCTCAATCAATCATCATTTTAATTCTGTATGTAAACACATGTTTAAGCTAATAAAATTTCTTATTCTTATTCTTATTCCTAAAGCCGCAAGAAAAGGGGATATATCGCCAATGCTCCTGGATATAGTGATAAATAACGAAATTTATCTCGGGGCTGAACAAAGTACTTTTTTCGAGAGATTACGGAGCGGAAATCGCATGAAAAAAATCGACCAAATTGAAATATTTTACAAGTTACGCAGCGATGAAGGTGTTGATGAAGTAATTGACCATATTGGAAAAGGTGGGTATGGTATATTCCAGTGGTAGTGGCCGTGGTGGATGGATAGTCGACCTTTAGATTTTAAAGGTTTATTGTCGCTTGTACTGCATAAAACATCTAAGTTTATTGTTGGAGGAGAAATGTGTCAGATAGTTTCAACCTCAGTGAATTTTCAATTTTTATTAAATAATTAAAATAATCTTGTTGTCTTGTATTGAATTTGTACACTATGACTTTTTAGTCGTCTTAGGGCCGGCGCACATATGGCGGAGCGCAGCGCAGAGCATTTTGTACTGTCAAATTATTACCGACATTGTCCTCATTGAAATAATATCTCAAATCAATTAACAACTACGCGCGAAAGCGCGCATTCTTGGTTTAATTGATTTTAGTTTAGTTCTACGTTTATAAGCACTTACAACGGCAGCTCGCTCCATGTATCCAATAACTACTAAACATTCACAAAAAAATTGGTATTTACGAGATTTAAAATATAAAATATTATTCGTTTTATTCATTTCTATACTTACATATGATTTGAATTATTAAATTGAAATATACATACAAATATATATTTAAATATTCCTATACAAAATAAAATAAAAAAAAACATAAAAAAAAATAAAAAAATCATTACTATGACGCATGACGTAATTAGAAACACCCTGTTTCGAGCGCGGTTCGTATTTATTTTTCTTTGTATTATGATCCTAATTATTGGTAGGTTAAAAAAACGCGACTTGAGGTATTTATGTCGGATACATGGAGCGGACCACCTTTGTAAGACGACTAAAAAGTCACGGTGTACTGACTTATAATATAATCCCTTTCAGCTATAAAATTAGGTCAAGTATCACCGTATCTCATAGAGCTGATGTTGAATAAAGATGAAGCAAGATTGTTTTTAAGAAGGCTGGCATCCAAAGATAGTCTGAAATCGTACACTAAGGCTAAAATATTTGACAAGTTAGCCACTTGTTATGGCAGAGCCGAAATCGTAAAAGAAATCAGTCAAGGTAGGAATTATGATGATACAACTGATAGTTTATTTTTAACTAGCTGATGCCCGCGGCTTCGCCCGCCCGCATATTATATACTAAAACCTTCCTCTTGAATCACTCTATCTATTAAAAAAAAACGCATCAAAATCCGTTGCGTAGTTTTAAAGATTTAAGTATACATAGGGATATAGGGACAGATAAAGCGACTTTGTTTTATACAATGTAGTGATAGTGAAGGCTCTGATAATAATCAATACAAGTTTCATCGTCATTCTCATCATTATCCTGCCCTTATCTCAATTTATTTAGGATCGGCGCAGCATGTCTTGTTTTCCATACTTCTCTATTACTCGTCATCTCATCAGTCACCTCCTTTCTAGCTATATCATCTTTCACACAGTCCATCCATCGTTTCTTTGGTCTTCCTCCACTCTTAAAGCCATCTACATTATAATCAATACAAGTTTAAATATATACATGGTGTTAAAGTAGTCGCGTGCCATAGCTTAAGGGTGAGTTCAGTATCGATAAAGGAACCCGTAAAAAACTAAAAAATAAATCCCAAACAAAATATTAAAAAAAAAAATTAAAACATAAAAAAAAATTGCAAGATCAACCTAATTTAGTACCTACTAACTTCAAATAGCAATATAAAATAATTTGAATTCTAAACGATTGCTATTTTAGGTTAATAGGTACTAAATTAGGTCGATGCAATAATAGGCATGACGACAGTATAAAAAAATTGCAAATCTATTCACTTTTTTACCTACACGGTAAAAATGTATGGAACGGCTGTTTTTTTTTGTTAAATCTCCGTTTCAAAATTTCTTTGTCGCTAAGGTTTGTGCGTGGGGTGTCCCTTCCACCGTTTAAACTGTGCCCTCCTCAAAAAAAAAAATATATCGCTGGACATTACACACAGCGCCATCTAGCGCCACAGGCAAGCAACGAGGCTTGTGTCGTGTGGACACCAGATAGTTGATAATACTACACATATACTTTTTTGCTTGTAAATACATACTTATTATACATATAAACATCCATGACTCGGAAACAAATGTCCATGCTCATCACACAAACATTTGCTACCGGGATTCGAACTCGGGACCCTAAGAACGTAAGGCAGCCTAGGAAAAGATCATGCCAGTCTTACGTTTTAATGGAAAATCTATCATATTACATCTCTTTCTGATCCAACGGTATCTGTACATATGATTAGAATTTATAATGCACATAAAATTTAATTTTTATAGTTGTATCTTCTTGATAATTCCAGCTTTAAAGAAGGGTCAAGTACCACCATCAATCATACTGAATATTTTAATTAAAGGTAAACAAAAATCACTGTTTAAAAGGTTTTATAGAACGGATGTTAACAGACCGATGAATACATATGAAATACTCGCCAAGTTAGCTACTAAAAACGGTGAATCTGAGATCTTGGACGAAATTAGTAAAGGTAAGTTGTCAGAAAACTACCAACCATCATCAATTGTACATATTTCTATATTGAAATATGTTCAATTGATGATGGGTAGTTCTTCAGAGGCAAAATTATCGATTTCTATTGGTATATTTTCTGTAACCAACTAAGAAAACGGCATTTTTTTTTTGTACAGTTTATATATCCCTAACTGGGACAAATTATATTTTTCAAATAATTGCTTTCTAGGTACAGAATAAAAAATTTGAAGTTTGTTCGTTGAGCATTCAAATGGAGCATTAAATGGAAAAGTAGGATTAGCAATCCCTAAGTCATTTTAAAAGACCTATTCAACGATATCCCACACGATGGGGTAGACGACGATACATAAACTCATCCCCACTTCACAAATAGAGGAGCTACCCTAAAACAAAATATTTTCCAAAATATTTATTTTACCACTTTGTCGGCGTAATTTATATACACGCCCCAACAAACTTTCTAGTACTAACGGTCTCTTAGCAAAACCTCGGACAGACAGACAGACAGACGGACATGACGAAACTATAAGGGTTCCTTGTCAGGACTACGGAACCCTAAAAACGAGTCCCTCATTCAAATATATGTTATTTGGTAAAAATATTTTCATATGAATATGTGTTACAAAGCAGAAAGTGAAATTAAATTTTGGCCATATGAATTAGTCGAAGAATGAAATTTCGAAGAACTACCCTGTTATCGTCTGTCATCACCATAAAACGTACGATACGTAAAATGGAAACATTGATGATATTCGTTATGACTGTGTCCGTCAGAACACACATTTTTGGTAATTGTTAAATTTAAAACAAACTTAACTATTTATTTAATTTCAGCCGTTACAGCTGGACAAGTATCGCCCTCTGTCTTAGAAATGATGATTAATGAAGAAACAGAGAAAACAACGCAGCCCAAAAAACTAAAGAAAATAGAAGATAGAGACGTCGACTTTGATATCAATAAAGCGAAGGATGAAGGTATTTATATACATTAACAAAATGATTAAGAAGGATTAGTATTATTTAGAAGGTTATTTTTTATTTATTTAATTTAATTATTTTATACCCTTTTACTAACATTATATGTTTATTGTAGCTATGCTAAAGGAGGTAATTCCGCCAACTGGAATCAAAATGCAAAAACCTAGAATTATATATGATACTGCGTCTGAAATAATCAATAAACACTCAGAAGAAGCTGAACAATTTTGCAGAAAGGTTTGTAGAGATAGAAAGAAAGAAGGTAGAAGGTATGACACTGACATGGAGCCAAAAAGGGATATTAATATAATACGTAAATACAAAAATGAAAAGAGTTTTATAAAGTTGGAAACAAATACAAATATCAGTAAAGGTAGTAAAGAAGATAGTAACGCTAAGTCAAAAAAGTGTCTATTTATAGAAGAAGGCACTGGTATTGACTCAGAGCTTGAAATATTCAGAGATATCTGTAAACGTAGAAAATATAGTAGCGACAAAACACCAGAAATATATGGAGATGTCTGTAAACGTAGAAAAAATGCTTGTAACACGACCTCAGAAATATTTGGAGATCTCTGTAAAAGTAGAAAAGATGCTTGTAACACGACCTCAGAAATATTTGGAAATGTCTGTAAATGTAGAAAAGATGCATGTAACACCACCTCAGAAATGTTTGGAGATGTCTGTAAACGAGTAAAAGATGCTTGTAACACGACGTCAGAAATATTTGGAAATGTCTGTAAACGTAGAAAAGATGCTTGTAACACGACCTCAGAAATATTTGGAAATGTCTGTAAACGTAGAAAAGATGCTTGTAACACGACCTCAGAAATATTTGGAAAGGTCTGTAAATGTAGAAAAGATGCTTGTAACACGAACTCAGATATATTCGGAAATATCTTTAAACGAATAAAAGATGTTAGTAACAAGACCTCAGAAATGTTTGGAGAAATCTGTAAACGAATAATAGATTATAGTGACAGTCATTCTGACGATAATAGCGACACAACGCCACAAAAATTTGGAGATGTCTGTAAATGTAGAAAAGATGCTTGTAACACGACCTCAGAAAAATTCGGAGTTATCTATAAATGTAGAAAGGATGCTAGTAACACGACCTCGAAAATATTCGGAGATTTCTTTAAATGTATAAAAGATGCTAGTAGCAACACGTCAGAAATATTCGGAGAAATCTGCAAACGAATAAAAGATGATAGTGACAGCCATTCCGACGATAATAGTGACACAACACCACAAATATTTGGAGAAGTCTGTAAACGTAGAAAAGATGCTTGTAACACGACCTCTGAAAAATTCGGAGTTATCTATAAACAAATAAAAGATGCTAGTAGCAATACGCCAGAAACATTCGGAGAAAGTTCTAAACGAATAAAAGATGATAGTGACAGTCATTTAAAATTCATCAGAAATCACGGTACATCTAGAAAAGAATATAAAGGTATCAAAGCGGCTGTTATCAGAAAAGGGGAAAAAAAAATAGAAACAACCAACTACCAACCACCAACAATCACCCATAAAAGAAAAAGAACCGTACCAAGCCTGCCAAGGGGATGGGCAGAGGAGTGTCAGGAACCCATATCAAAAGTATTACCAGGCCTGAAAATAAACATTAAAGGAAAGAAAAGAATACTGCCGGAGATAAGTTCGATTAAGACTAGAGTATCGAAAGAAGCTGATATAGTCTCGATTATTTCTAAATGCACTGAAACTGAAGAGGAGAGGAAAAGTAGTGAAGGTAATCCATCTTAAGTTATTATAGTTATTTTACTTCTAATTGGGCTTCACTCTCAAAATTACCGTGATCTTTATTCTAGACAATTCTATCAAATGATAGTGATCTTTGCTACCTTTACAATAAGTCTTTTGTTGGGTTGCTGGTGTCAGACTCAAACTAAATGTGGAAGGACTGTAGTAAGGTTTTAATATCGGTTAGTTTACTTTTTTTTTCTGACGAGAAAAAGCAGAAAATTGAATAGAATAGAATCATTTAGTTTCAACCAACAAAGGACACAACTGAAAATACAACAACACACACATATACAACACAACAAAACACTAACAGAACATAAAATAACACATTTTAAACTACAAGTACCTAACACTAAATATTTCAATGACTCAGATAATTAATGAACCAAAGGTTTGATTGCCAGCACCTCAACCATTGCTGTATGCAATGGTTGAGGTGCTGGCAATCAAACCTCTTGACGAATACTCTCAGGAAGCTGTTGGAGCAGGTCCGAACCTTGCGGACCAGAGCTGTGTACCGTTTTTGTATAGTCCTATAGAAACAGTCTACTTGCGACTGGGCAAACATCCCTTTTTGGTTTTTTTTTCGGATGGGAAATCATCAAATGACTCCTTCCGCTCTGGGTGGAGCAGGAGGGAGTGTCAGACTTTTACTGACTAAAACCCATCCATGTTCCTTCATCGCCCTTTGTGTTCCGGGGCCACGGTATCTCTTTCGAACAGTCCCGCAGCCCCTTGCCAGGGCTTGCCCTTCCATCCCTGATGCGCTACACTTCGGGGCAGCCTTATCAGCACCCAAATCGACAGACACACGCAGGACATTTTACTTTGAGCGCGTTTTGACCCCATAGGCTGCTCGTGTAGAAAGTAGAAAAGGATGAGGAAATCAGAAAGTCTCTAAACTCAAAATTCAATGTAAATTTTAGATTCTAATCTTAATTTTAAATAAATTTGAGATATCTACAGTCAACGGTTTTTACCCACGACGGAACGGAGACGGTATATGCGTTTTGGGTGAGAGGATGTTTGTGTGTGTGTTTGTGCAAATCCATGGGTTCGGGTTTGATTGGTGCATGTTCTTAGATAGGTGTTCCGGTGACAACTCACCAGGGGGCGCTGCAGCAAACATGGTTTGTGCAAATCCATGTTGCTATTTTTGTCCAATACTGCAAGTCCAATTTCGATGCAGTTTTCAGTTATGGGTTTGGGTTTGATTGGTGCATGTTCTTCGATAGGTGTTGAGACAACTCACCGGGGGGCGCTGCTGTAAACATTTGTTTGTGCAAAACCAAAACGACTAGTCCGGTTTTGATGCAGTTTGTGGTTGATTAGTGAAGGTACTTAAATCGATGTTACGGTAGTAACTCACTAGAGGGCGCTGCAGTAATATATTTTATATTAAATACTACATATTTAAGACATTTATGTGGAGCAAAAGACGTCGAGGGCTGCCACTAATATTTTAAATTTCATCGTAAATAAAAATAAGTATCATCATTAACTTCTAAAAAGTACCACCACCGGCGGCTTAATGGGTAGGCCCTGCCCACCGTAGGGGCAGGGCCTACCCATTAAGGGTGTACTTAAGTGTAGCGATAAAAAATCTCCAATTATTCTCGTTACTATAAAACTGCAAAAGCAGTTCATTGAATGGCAGCCCCCGACGGATATTCTTGGTTTTTATTTAATTCGGGGTTTTTTAAATTAATTTATCCTTTTTCAATTACTTTTTAACCGTCGTGGGTTTTTTTTATGTTACTTTTTATTTTAACCCATGATCTGTCCACGAAGTAGACACAATAGATAAACAATGGTGTCTCGAACAATATGGTCATTTGACAGATCATAATTTATTACAATTTGTGTTGTTACCTAGGTTCAAAAAATAACAATCAATATTACACTCTCCAAAATTCGAATGCCCAAGTGGCCGCTCCACTTGTGCTTCGCCGTTATAAAACCTCTGCTGCCCAAAGTGCAGAAGCGTCCGTAATGTGGAACGGCCATCGTTGATGTCAGTTTCTTCGTTGTCATCCACAGATGCCGCTCCAGGTACATCACGTAAATCTAAGGTGCGAAATATTATGGACAAATTGTCGAAAAGATTTTCTACAAAACCAAGCTCTAGAAGAAAGAAAAGAAAAGTCACGAGAAGGCACAGCCAGGGTAAATCAAAATCATTGTTACCAGCCCCCACCTTATTCAGTATTTTTGACACCTTTAATTGGGTTAATGACTGACTAAAATAAATATGATTCTGTTTTGTCCGTCAGTTAGATTATCGAAAAATATTAGATACGTGTTTTTTGTTTTATCAAATTAATAAAAACTGACGAAGATAAAACGTGTCAAAGATCATGAGTGGGGGGGGGGCTTGTGATGTCACATTTGAGTAAAAAATGTACTCAAATGTGACGTCACACGAGTTTTCGCCGAACGGTATCGGTTTCATTTTTTGTTAAAAAAAAAAATAAGAAAAATGTGTCCAATATTTTTTAGAAATCTATCTGACTGACTAATAGATTATTTTTGTCATCTACCCCCTATTTGAATATACACTCCCCATTTAATATTAAGTGACAACCGTCACAAGCATGATAATTTATGAATATAATTTATATTGTGAAATTAACGTAGATTCTAATACAAAATAGTGTTTTGGTTTTGCATAATTCGCTCTTTTTTTGTGCATATTTGCATGCATATTTGGACATTTTGATAGTGGATATAAACCGATGCCTATTGATCATACATCTGTATTAATATCAGCTATATAAGCCAAAAAAAGGGGTCAAAAAAGGGAATATACGAGGTTAAACCCCTATATCTTCTCTCTTTATTTAGTAGTCTCTCTTTAGTTAGTGCCTAACCTGTAGGCTTAGCCAAGTTGACAATCTACAATCGTTAACGCTAATAGAAAACTAACCAAATGTATGGGAATGACATCTATCAACGATAAGTCACGTGGTCAAAACAAACGAATGGAAACTTTAAACTTTAGTCAAAACTGTAAGTTGGCTACGATTTATATGGGATGTAGGGATCACGATTGTAGAAACGAATACATTTCATTCTATCATCTTGATCGATGTAAACTTGGTTACGAAAGTTTATATTCGCTTGTTTTGACCACGTGACTTAACGTTTACGATTGTAGAAAGAGAATCGATACGAATCGTTTGTAACTTGGCTAGGCCTCCTGGTGTTTTTATGCCGCCAATGGGCCTCTGGCTTGGCTTTACATGCTGTTTGAAAGTATCTCTCAGGATTCCACACGATGAACCCTGAACCCTTAAATGACCGGACTGCGGTTACAAATAAATATTTCAATTTCAAACTTTAGAAAAGGTGATAGAATGTACACCACTCCGTAAATTATTAGAAACAAAAGTCGGTCAAGATACCTTATTGAAGATGATCCGAAAAGGTAAATACAAAAATAAGTCCATACTACTGTTTCTAGTATTATTAACGTATTACTATACTATTTACTATAATATTTATATCCTGTGATTTATATCCTGCATAAATAATATATGCACCATCGAGGACACTCCCGCCCGATCACCACTAAGCTAATTTTTGCTTGCACTCGCAACATAAAAACGCTCTCTAGCCCCGCCCCGTTGATTTTGTATAGAAATAATGAATGAAAGACAATACCGATCGGCCGAGCCGACTGACGACGCATGCCAAACGAGAGTTATTGTTATTTTGCGCGTCAAATTTTCGCTTTCCTAATAGGTCTAAACTTTAAGGGGGGGTTGGCGCCTCCGCATGATTTAAGCGAAAAAAAATTTAACTGATCAGGCGCAAAAGACCACGATACAGTCGTGGTCTTTTGACTTTGATTGAGGTATTAGGAAAGCGTCAACTTTGGCGCGCAAAATAACAATAACTCTCGTTTGGTGTGCGTCGTCAGTGCGCTCGGCCGGTCGGTATCTTTTCATTCAATATTTATAAACAAAGTCAACGGGGTGGGGCTAGGGAGCGTTTCTATTTTCTAAGTGCAAGCAAAAATAAGCTTAGTGGTGATCAGGCGGAAGTGTCCTCGATAATAGATGTGAAAGAAACTCTGTCTGTTGTTTACGATTTGGGTGTTTAGTTTGTATAGCTGGTAAAGAAAGTACTCTATTTGCTACTGCTAACCCATATAGAATACTCTCAGTTCCAGTCCGTTCCCGTGGGTTAATTTCTGACTTCCATACGGACGAAAACCAGGGCAAAATCTAGTCTCTTATAAACACAAGTGCCCTTCAGAACATTGTTACTTTCAATACCACGGCTGTATTAGTATATATCTTTATATTGTATTGTAATTTTGTGTATTTTATCTATGGGCCTTAGGATGCCTGATAATAAAATGATTGATTGATTGAATCAAAATATTAGTTTTTTTAAATCTAAACATTTCAGGGTTGGAAACAAAAAAAGAAACGCCTTCGACCATGAATTTACTCAACAAGGAGCGCCCTGATTATTCTAAATCTGGAATAACTGGGAAATCTAGTAAGTATTGTTTAAAATAATTTATTAAGCTCCTGTCCTAAAATACAAAAATCAAGAGAACACAACAACGAAGGAATTTGGATGCAAGACTGTCTTCCTATTCCCCACCCATCTACTTACTAATTGAAAGAAAAAATGGGTCGTCATTTTCATAATTTGTACTGAAAGACGTTAACTGAGGCCACTCTCACATTAACAGTTCTTGAGTTTCTCTTATCCCGCACATTTACCATAGCAGATCTACCATATCATCATATGGTAGACGTCGCAAGAATCTCGCCGATATTTTTTTTTATTTCTTTATAGGTTCGGACGTAAAGAATAGCACCACCCATATCTTCCCGTGGGTGTCGTAAGAGGCGACTAAGGGGCTACCAGAGAATGGGCAGCAGCGTTCTCTGTGATTTTGTGACAACCGCACTGCGATCGCCAATCCGCCTGCCAAGCGTGGCGATTATGGCAAAAACCCCCCTTTTGGGGGAGGCCCATGTCCAGCAGTGGACGTCTTTCGGCTGAAATGATGATGATGATTTCTTTATAGAATAAGGACCATCAATCACTCTTTAACATTGTTCGTCGTTTCAGCCACAAGCGACATTAAATGTGAATCGCTCGGCAAGTTACTTAAAGACAAAAATGCAAATGAAGTCGATGCGATACTCGAATATTTACGTCCCAATGACTTGGAGGCTGCGAGGATAAAAAAAGTCCGTGAAGGTATGTTCAACAGATTGTCTTACGAATTCTCCTACAATGAGAGGAGTACCATCAACTACTTTATCTTGATGCTGCCAAATATTGAGCAAGCCAGCTAAGCCATCGCTGATATTTAAAAGAGAGTTGAGCTGTTCGTTCCAGTTTCTTGGATTAGTTAACCTGAATCTTGAGACGTATAAAGATTTAAATACGGTGATGTTTAGGAGTAGACTACGTAATTTTTTACAGATAAAGTGTAAATGAGTTTAGAACAGAAAAAGGTATTTGTTTATTATTTTGAATAATAATGATAATTTAGTAATTGAATTATAATTGTAATGAAAATGATAATTTAATTATTAAATGATAATTGTAATAATAATATAATCGATCTGGTCTTTAAAATGTAAGTACATGGTTCATAAATAATGTAAATGTTTGCATGCCGAAACAAAAAAATATGGCTGAGCTTTGATATGTCATAACAACTATTGTGTATTACCCATGTTCCATCACCGTACGAAACTAAACGAAATTTATTCTAATTCTACAAATTCTAGTAATCTATGTTCAACGCTCCATCAGTTTGCGATAACAAAACGCAGACCTTATAATTATAGTCTGTGGTGCATACCGTGACTCGTTGAAAGTTGGAGCGAAAACACCTTCTTTCGAAAAGCCCGTGTGTGTGAGAACATCTCCTTCCGCGCTTAACGTTCTCCTGTCCGAATACTGGACAAACCATCGTTTTGCTTTCTTCTACGCGCGTGACTCTCAGACTCGCATCCCGGAATTCCTGTGTTCCTGCCCTTGGAACCATCGGAGGTGAAAGGCTCAGCGTGTGTCGTAGCAGTCCAAGGTACGTGTGTGCACTGTATTTGCTATCGACATTCTGTGGAGTTTTTGAACATCGTGCTTTACTCGTCATCGTTGTGTTCCCTTTTTTTTTTTTTTTTTTTTTAGGATGGAAAATCATCAAATGACTTCTCCCGCTCTGGGCGGAGCAGGAGGGAGTGTCAGACTTTTACTGACTAAAACCCATCAATGTTCCTTCCTCGCCCTTTGTGTTCCGGGGCCACGGTATCTCTTTCGAATAGTCCCGCAGCCAATCGTTGTGTTCCCTAGTAGCAGAAAGCCACCCCTGCTATTTCGGCTTTGGTGCGCATGCTACAACCTAGAATTTGCAAAATAAAATTCTATGATATTCTATTCTATTCTTAGTTTTAAAAGGTATGAAAAACAGGGGAAGGAATTTTCTCAACCTTTTCAATTATTCGATCAGACGGGTTTTCTGTCTGGTTAGCAACCATGGTGTAGTAATAGTATCCCCATGCTTTTGCCTGCAGTCAGGTATGAGGCTTAGATCGTATGTGGCGATATTGATGCCGCTGCATTAAACAGAGAATAAAAATAAATAAAAAAGTGTGTAAGTTTTTAAAAGAGACTCAACTAAGAAAACGAACATTGAGAATTAATTATACTTCTTTCATTCTTCTTCTTCTCGAAGTGATGTCTCAGATTTTGTCCGAACAGTACGTAGCGCCCTAGACAGCTCTGTCGTTTCATTCAAATCCTGGAGGGTGCAATTAGTTGTGCACGACGGTTAGGAGAGAAGGTGTGGCATATCCTGCGTTAGGGCTTCGGTGCTTCGGCGGCGGCGACCTCTCGCTCCCAGCCCTGGTGCAATCCATGGTCCGGAGCGAGACGGAATGGGACGCCGTCACCTCCTTCTGCGAAGCAGTCATGCTAGCGAAGGAGGTGGCGGAACGTGATAGGGAAAGATCCACACGTCCCGGCCGCCGGCGGAGACGCCCGGGCGTCGGGGGCCACGTGGTGGCTTCCGGCCACCGTAGGCGCGGGCCTATGGACGGGGAGCTATGGGCTAGCTCGCCGTCCGTCCGTCTCATGACGACAGGCCGTGTCGACGACGACGACGCGCGCCTCAAAGAGAGTCAGTAATAAGGAAAGGGTCCGCAAGGGCCGAAGCCTGCCGGGGTTGCGGGACTATTCGAAAGAGATACCGTGGCCCCGGAACACAAAGGGCGATGAAGGAACATGGATGGGATTTAGTCAGTAAAAGTCTGACACTCCCTCCTGCTCCGCCCAGAGCGGGAGGAGTCATTTGACGATTTCCAAGCCGAAAAAAAAAAAAAAGGCTTCGGTGCTCCACACTCGCATTGTATCCGATATGGTTCGATTATACCCCATCCAGCCAAATGGGATCTATAGCGCCCAACTTGAGCCTGTAGTCAGTTCAAAGATTTAAGTATTATACTTAAAGTGTCACATTTCAGCGTTTAAAACTGGCCGAGTGACGTCATCACTTTTGGAGATTTTAGGAAAAATAGATGTTGGTGACACGGAAAGCCCTACTGATATATATTATAAGGCTATGGTTATAAAGAATATTCAAAAAGGTAAACCCGGCTTTAAAAATCTACTTAATAAAATTCATTCACTTGCGAGTCATGTAAAAAGAACGCTGACCGCTCAAGTAAACATTAATCTATTTCTTTAATTCCAGCCTATCCCAAAGTGCTAAATAGCTAGTAAAGTATCTATTATGATTCTTTATCAGATCAATTACACTTTTATTATAACACAATATAGCCTAGCCTATAGTACGTAATGTACGGGACTACGACGTGCGCAGACAAATCCCCTCCACTGCGCTAAGCGCTCTTTTTACGTGACGGGACTAATAATAGGCATGACGACAGTATCAAAAAATTGCAAATCTATTTAGTCCGTCAGTTAGAGTATTGGAAATTAATGGACACGTACTTTTTGTTTTTGTAAATCAATGAATATTGACAGAGATAAAACGCATCAAATCTCGGGAGTGGGGGCTCGTGACGTCAGAACTAGCTAAAAATTATACCATGGCGTGACGTATTGAGAATTTTAAAAGCGTCGTATCTTCGTCAATTTTGGTTTACGTAACAAAAGAAAAAACACGGGTCAAATATTTTTTGATAATCTAAGTGACGGACTAATTAGATTTTTTTTTGTCGTCTCGCCTATCTATATTCAATGCAAGTTAATAGTACGGAATTAGCACAAGACTATCTTATACAGGGTGGAAGCGACACCGACGCGATAATGGTTTCCACGTACTGAGTACATCGTTCTAAAGGTAAGTTAAGGTACAACTCGTGACACGAAAGATGAGACCTGTCAGACCACTTGTATACGAGTTAATTGTGTAACGAAATACTTCTTTTGACATAATTAGGTGTACGACACGTCATAAACCATCTTCCTACTTTGTTTTCTTAATGTTTTACCTCGAGGCATAATCAAGATTTCACAAATTTTCACTCGTTTCAAGTGACGTTACAGGTCTCATCTTTCGTGGCACGGACTGTATAGCAGTTTTTTAGGAAACTGCAGGTTTTATTTTTAATTCCCTATGAAAAAATTCTATGTGGGGTTCAAACTTATGTACTGAGTACGTGTTTTAGTCGCGTTGGTGTCCCTTCTACCCTGTATGATGAAAGTAAGCGGTAAAGAAGGCTAAAGGGATATAATTCCCGGGAGTTGGTGTGTATGAAATGGTTTGTAAATAATACATGTCTATGCTCGAACAACCTTCTAAGCGTGTGCTTGGCCCGCTGGGACTCGCCGATGTGGTAGCACTGGATGCGACTACACACTGCGGGTGGTTGCGTCCAGCCCGCGTAGCATGACACACGAGACACGAAAGAGAATCGACAAATCTTTTGTTCATCTGTCATATTGTCGATTCAATGATCTTAATGTGTATTTTTATTATCTTTTGTTTTTTGCTCAATATTACTTACCGTATTAATTTGTGTACGAGTGCATAATTCTGTTCAAATGTGCTTCCGAAGGGGTGGAGACCTGGTGTCCTGTAATACAGGCTTTTGTCTAGCTTATGCACCAGTCTCCCACACTATAAAAAAAAACGCATGTATTGTTCATGAAACCTAATAATGTACCTATCTATTGTGGCGAGAAATAAATCTTTATCTTATCTTAAATGACAGATAAACAAAAGATTTGTCGATTTTCTTTCGTGTCTACGGTGGTCATGCTACACGGGCGCGGGCTGGCAGTCTCGACAAAGATAACGACAAAATCACTAACTTTCGATCGCTGATAACTAATGAATAAATTCGATTGCTTGCGATGTTTGCGGGAAATGCTAGTCTCTACATTCAAGATGGGATTCTCGCAAGCATCGTTATTGCAACCGAATTTTGTCGCTAGTTATTAGCGATCGAAAGTTAGCGATTTCGTCGCTATCTATGTCGAGACTGGCGCCCAGGGGCTTGACATAAGCTGGCGCTCTTGTGCGGTGCCGCTTTTTTCTGTGGGTTTTGTTTTTGTATGTACAAACAATAGCTTTATAAAGTTTTTGTGTTACTAACAGTACATGGATTATGTCTGAAAAATAAATATCTTATTCTATTCTGTACTATAAGTGCATCGTTGAACTAGAAATATTATTTCAGCTATGAAGAACGGCCAAATATCATCCGAAGTCATGGACGATTTACTTTTGGATCTTCAACCTGGCGACACAAAGTCTCAAGTCTTCAACAAGGTTCACAAAGGTAAGAGAAAGAAAATCCTTACGCCTGAAAGAACTGAGATTTCAAATAAAATATGAAATAATAGTTATTTGTTTTACAAGAGTGCAAAGTTGCTTTTTAACCGCGTGCTCAATTTTGATAACCGAGCAAGCGAAGGATTCTAAAATTGAGTCACGAGCGCAGCGAGTGATTCAAAAATTAGAATCTTGAGCGTTAGCGAGGGAATCAAAAGAGCACGAGGTGAAAAATCTTTGCACTCGAGTGCAACACGTAACTTTTCATCCCACCTCAGCGAGGAAATGACTAAATGCAAAAAAAAAAACATTTACAATCACACGATACTTTTACTTTTATTTCAGTTTAGGTGTTAACTACTACATTATGGTAGATAAGTATTACAGAATAATCTTTAAATTATAACAAATAATACTTAGGTACAATTAAGAAAAATTTAAAGTAACGTTGCTACAGTTAGTTAAGTTGAGTGTAATATTTATTTATTAAAACTTTATGCACAAGTAAAAACTGTACAAAGGCGGACTTAATGCCTTGGGCATTTTCTACCTATTTTTTTTCAATTTTTTTAATATCGTACTGTTTCAAATCCTTCTCGCGTGATTGTTGAGGGAGAAAGCTCATTTGCGCATTATTAACAGTTTCAGTCAATTCTGTTGGCGTCAAATAAACTTCTTGGTCGCCAAAACCACTTATTTTACGTTTTTCACTTGTTTTTAACCTAAGGTTTTAACAATTGACCTGACAAGAAAGTGGCGCGCGCAAAGCAAATTATAAAAGTACACCAAGAAGGTTCCGAGTCTGAGTTTTTAACAAATTAAAAAAGGTTGTACCTATGATAAATTCGGCACCATGGAGGTAGAAGTAAATAGGTTTAATGATGTTTTGAATTCACAAACTTAGTGCACACGATGTTCTAAATTCAATTTACTTTATCCTCTAGAGGATAAAAACGACTTTTGCACTCAGATATCGAACAGCAAAAATACCCTTTCCGAGATGGGGGGATGAAAATTGATATTTATTTTTGTAAGGAGGTTAGATTAGGTTAGGTTATTATAAGTGACGACCCGAATGGCGCTGCGGTAGTGAGGCTGCCTTACGTTCTTAGGGTCCCGGGTTCGAATCCCGGTAGGAGCAAATGTTTGTGTGATGAGCATGGACATTTGTTTCCGAGTCATGGATGGTTATATGTATAATAAGTGTGTATTTACAAACAAAAAAGTATCTATGTAGTTTATCAACTATCTGGTGTCCACAACACAAGCCTCGTTGCTTTTTGTGGCACTAGATGGCGCTGTGTGTAATGTCCAGCGATATTTATTTTTTATAAATAGTGCAGCTGCTGAGCGTGAGACCTTGGGCTCGATTCCCAGGTCGGGCTGGGTCGGGTCGGATTTTTCAGGAATTTCCCAGTAGCAGCCAAATTCTGTAAGATAAGCTTTGGGATTAGTGTAACTGCGCATAGGAAACCTTTGGGATCTACTATCAACGGAATCTGGATTTCTGCCCGATTGATGGCAATAGGCTCGCCCCCTATAGCATGGGACTCTAACATAACTGGCGAAATGTGGGCGTACTATGAGGTACACCTCTGCCTGACCCTTCGGGAATTACAGGCGTGATGTTATTATAAATACTTTTTCGTGTATTTTTTTTCAAACATGATGATGACGATTTTTCTTATCTGACTACTCTAAGAGACCATCTCCACGAACGAGAGAATCGCGGCGATATTATCGTTGGGCCACGTATTTCTATACGATAATATCGCCGTGATTCTCTGGCTCGTGAAGATGGCCTTTTAGAATAAAAAACTGTGAGGTCACAGTATCTTTTAAATTCTAGACGTTGTCTTGGTCAAATCATGGGAGGACCATGCAGGTTCTCGTCTGAGATGATCTTATGAAGAAAGAATATTCTGCTGACCATAAATATTGTCAATTTCAGCGATAGCAGTGAGACATGTTATGCCATCTGCGATTGATGAAGTATTTGCTATTTGTGATATTAGTAATGAAGATAATAAATCTGAAATATTAAGGAAAGTTCGTAAGGGTAAGTCGATCAACAAAAAAATACATAAGTACAATAGGTACAGTACTTATGTTTTTTTTTTTGTTTTTTTATTTTTTTTTCCCGCCTTTTCACAAAAAAAATCACATACAGAAAAAAAACATCGAGATAAATAATTGAGTATTTTGACTTGGTCCTGTTTTTAAAATACTAGGTACTAGTAGTACTTTGATGGCAGCAAACGCCAAAACGGCAAGCCCAGGGGAAAATGGCGGGGCGAACTCGACTCGAAACCAAAAGATTGGCCAAAAACAGCAGTGGCTAAGCATAACTGAAAAGACAGGAAGGAAGGAAGGAAGTATGTCTTTGCACTGCAGTGGGACACAGATGATTTTTTTTCCTATTTTTTTTTTCCTATTTTTTTTT
Source organism: Xestia rhomboidea (assembly GCA_963853795.1). Lineage (NCBI taxonomy): Eukaryota > Metazoa > Arthropoda > Insecta > Lepidoptera > Noctuidae > Xestia > Xestia rhomboidea. The sequence goes on along the minus strand of OY970761.1, from coordinate 15,695,130 downwards.
TCTATTTTTTTCCCTCCGAACCGCGCGTCCTATTTCCAGTTCTGACGGAACCTATTTAGTTTGTAGCGGCACTACAAAAAGTACTATACCTACATGGAACAAAAAAGTCGCCATCTATGACACAGATAGCGAACTAACAGCGAAACACGTCAGAAATCCTACATCGCGCAAGCAAAGTTATCCGCGACATGAGACTACATACCAACCCGACAACAACTGTCGGGCAGTGGCCCACCAGACACAACACCCGTCTGGTCGGAGGATCCTCCCTTTTCTATGGGGGATGAAGAGCTTTACACCCTGTTCTTCATACCCCCAAAAGTTCGTCCCGCCAAGTCTTTCGTGGCCTGCCGCGTCCCCGTCTCAGATGGCTTAAATAATATTAATGCATTATGTATTGTTTTAGAGGCAGTAAAGAAACAAATACCGCTCGAATGTATTGCTGAAATTCTGAGTGACATAAACCCCACGGATAATAAGTTTGCAGTTATGAATAAAATCTGTAAAGGTAAGTTGATGTACAGACGCCAGCAAATCAAGCTCTACAATCTGACAAATTTCTTTAATAGATTTTCAACTTTATCACTGAAGCGTTAGGTTCAAAGTTGATTGAAAAGATCGTCAGTTTCGGGTAGCTTCATGTGCTTGGCATCTGTACCACAGAAACATCAACTTTATCATGTTCACAGATTCGAAAAGCTCTTTAGTAATCAATAAAGTGTTCCTTGACTAATAGGCGAATTTGTAATGCATATACAATATTATTTTCTCTGTAAAAAGTTTTTATCCCAAGTTTTCTTCGTCGTTCGATTTATATCGTGTGTTCAAACTCAAACTCAAATCATTTATTTCAATTAGACCATTACGGCACTTTTTTTACGAAAACACAAAAAAAGCAAAGCTACAGTCACAGTCACAAGGCATAATAACTTGAGAAAGTACTGTAGTTGTTCTTGTGGCGTCAGCGAAATTAACCTATTTTCTTTGTTCTATTCATATGTTGTGAGACTGTAAAATATATTTTACATTAAAATTCCGCTGTACATTATGTACTTATAGTTAAAATCAAATAGTTGGTACTCCCCGGCCTTCCGACACACGGTAGCAAAAGAATTTCAGTAGAACAGTCAGATACCTGTGAGGATGTCCCCATGGAATATGAGACTGTAGATAAGCTTAGTCACGTTAATACAAGTTATAGGAAAAAAAAATAGTAAAACTTAATGGCAAAAAAATAAAAAAGGGTTCTACATGGCCCCAAACTATCAATATAAAAAGTAAGTACTTAATTACAATATTCATACACTGATCATTCCAGCGTTAAAAAAGCGACAAATCCCGCAAAAAGTCTTGGATAACATCTTTAAAAATCAACCAGACCTCAGAGCTCGTGATAATTCAGAAGATATGTTATGCAACACTCAAAAAAGTGAGTTATTGTTTTTCACTTACAGCACGAATGATTTAATTGTACCTCATATGACTCTTAATTGAACCTCATATGACTCATATGACAAGACCACTTAGATCGTCATCATCATCCTCAGTCGAAAGACGTCCACAGCTTAACATAGGTCTTCCTAAAGCATCACCACGTCGACCTGTTTTGTGCTTCTTGTATCCCACGGATCCCCGACCTAGGCCGAGAAGGCCTTCTAAACCTTGCACTTTCTGGTATACGTGGTTAGCACTCCAGAAACTTTCGACCATCCGTTCTGTGAACAATGTGCCCTGACAATAGGCTTGTGTACTGAAACAATCTAATTAGTAAGTCAATTAGATTATCAAAAAATATTTGACCCGTATTTTTTCTTTTGTTACGTAAACCAAAATTGACGAAGATACGACGCTTTTAAAATTCTCAATACGTCGTGCCGTGGTATAATTTTTAGTGCGTTCTGACGTCACGAGCCCCCACTCCCGAGTTTTATGTGTTTTATCTTTGTCAATATTCAGTAATTTACAAAAACAAAAAATACGTGTCCATACTACTATTACTACTTATCGTGTGGTTAGTGTCTAACCTGGTGTCAGAGTTTTTATGCCGCCCATGGGCCTCTGACCTGGCTTTACATGTCGTCGAGAAAATCTCTCAGGCATGCTGGTTTCCTCACGATGTTTTCCTTCACCGAAGCTAGTGATCATTTTACAATACGCACATGAATCCGAAAAATCAGAGGTGCGTGTCTTGGGTTCGAACTCGAGACCTTATGACTTGGAAATCCGACGGTCACACCACTAGCCTATCACTGCTTATACGTGTCCATTATTTTCCAATACTGACTAAATAGATTTGCTATTTATTGATGGTGGAAACTAGCTTATTGCTACTAAAGGATCTCGCGCACTACATGCCCAGCACCATGACTTTTGGTCGCAGAAACGTCGACCAAGAAGAAAGTTTGGTCGTGCAACCGGTCGCCCGACCATTTCTGTTCAAGTTAACGGCCGGTCCCTAGGAAGAGGTCTCTAAAATTTGGCAATTATTCGGGCTATTTCGCTTAATTAATCATTCCAATTTATCCTCGTACTTAATATTAAAGTTTTGAATCTATTATACTTATTTTGCTAGTCAATGGTAAGCCTATTTTACTTATTTTCAGCAAAACCAAACAAACACATCACCTGCACCATGATGGATGATGTTCTTGCAAAAGTTCGAGATGGTGAGTCTGAAATGATGACCCGAATGGCGCAGCGGTAGTGAGGCTGCCTTACGTTCTTAGGGTCCCGGATTCGAATCTCGGTACGAGCAAATGTTTGTGTGATGAGCATGGACATTTGTTTCCGAGTCATGGATGTTTAATGTATAATAAGTATGTACTTACAAACAAAAAGTATCTATGTAGTATATCAACTATCTGGTGTCCACGACTCAAGCGTCGTTGCTTAGTGTGGCACTAGATGGCGCTGTGTGTAATGTCCAGCGATATTTATTATTATATTAAATCGTAGAGAACTATAAGCCGTTAGTCCCGGCCGTCATTTATAGATTTTTGTCAGTCGTTACAGTTAGTCAGTCAGTGGACCGAAAGTCTGACAATCAGTCTTACCAAGGCATATCGTATTACCCAGTAGTAACTGGGTTGTGGAGGTCAGATAGGCAGTCGTTCCATGTAAAATACCTATTGGTATTCAGCTGCATTCAGCAGATGAGGACTTTGAGATGGCAATGTATCACTGTGATGTTTCTGGTATTCCAGAAGCCTAAAGGCGGTGGTAGCCACATCATTATGATAACCACCTGCTTTTATGTTCTGTGATAACCAGCAACATCAGGGGCCGTGGCTTATTTACTGTACCTAAAATAAAACCTATTGAATAATGCAGCAGCAGAAAAAAGACAAAACACAGCCATTTTCTTGAGAATGAAATTCTTACCAGTATAGACATTTTTTTTGCAGCCATAGGTGAGAAACAACTTTGTCCTGCAGTCATGGATGATATACTCGCTAACATGAACTCTTCTGACATTCAATCTTTACTTTTGAAGAAGGTTCGGAAAGGTAAACTGAATTTGACTTTCACGTATCTAATAGTTTGGCTGACCGAGTACAGTGCCAGCACACCAAGTTATCACAAACTGTCAAATTTCTCAAAATGATTTTAAACCATAAAATGTTGACGGTAAAGTTCAAAATTGAATGAGATTTTTTTTCAAATTCAGTCATATTTTGCCTTGGTATCGGACTTAAATATTTACAAAAAAACCGAAACCTTTCAAAGATTTTTTTATATAATTTCAGCGATAGAAAAACAACATGTCACTCCATGCGACATGGATGATGTTCTTACGCAAATACACCACAGTAGACATAAGTGTGATATCATAAGGAATGTCCGTCAAGGTACAGTTAAACCAGATAAGGTAATCGCTTCGGCAATCTTCGTTTTCCCGAATTAGTACAACCGTTTCACTGTAGAGTCGCACCTCGGAGACAAAGCTTCTTAGTCTTGTACTGCCGAGTTTAGTACCATTGCACCTATCATTGCGCGTTGGTTGAAGCTTTCTCACTGTTGGGCTTCTCAGGTCACACTTTGTCACTTAAAAAAGGTTTTTGAAATAGGATAGAGTTGTTAATATCTAATTTTGTAAATCGAAACTAGTTAAGTTAAACCATGGTTGAAACAATTCTATTAGAGACGTCTTCATTACGTGTTTCTATTTCCGAAGATAGACGATAGTTGCCGAAGCGCATGCTTTTACTGAATGATCTGTAGACAAATAATAACGATTCTCCTATTTCATCCAAATTGACTTTAATTAATATTTTAGCGGTGAACCAGAGGCAGTTACCTCCTGATATTGTAAGTGAAATACTTGCAAGCATAACAGTAACAGACACTAAAAGTGACGTCATCGAAAAGGTCCGGAAAGGTAAATAAAAAAAGGCGTTTAGCTTTTTCTTGAAAATTTCTACACGCACACATACATAAACTTACGCCTTTTTTCCCATGAGGGTAGGCAGTAACTACAAAACGGCATCTGCTATCGTCATCTCTTACTCCATTTGCTTCGTCCACGTTCATTAATTTAGTCATACATGCACACCGTGTACTATGCACCTGACCTTGAAGTTATGCAATCAAAGTGTTAATAATATAAGTTTGTAATGGTTTTAAATTGCAGCGCTACTGAAAAGGTGTGTCCCGCGATGTGTCATGGATAATATCCTCGCTGGACAAAAGCAGAGTAAGACAATTTTTTTTTTTTTTTTTTTTTATGGTATAGTTTTCGATTCATAATAACCATATTTCTAGGATTAAAAAAACGACAAGTGCCAGCGAGCGACAAGAATTATATCCTCGCTAGTAGGCCAAGTGATAGAGAGTCAGAAGTTGTTGGAAAAATCGAAAAAAGTTTGTATTAACTATTAATTGAATTATTCTTTCCTTCTTTTCTTTATTGTTAAAGAACTGTCCAACGTCGAGGTCAAGAGCAAACCTTTTAAAACAGATGTCATTTTTTTACGAGTTGACATTTGACATAGCGGGAATCGACTTAGATGGAGTGATTTATAATCATATTTGTCATCATATCATATCATATCATTTATCATCACCCTACGATTTTTTTTTGTTCCCTGAATTTTGTTAATTTTTATTTGATTAGCATGTTATGTAGCCGGACAACGAATTTATAAATTATCAACTCTAAAACTAATTAATGTATTACAGTCATTGGAAAAGGAAGATTAGCGCCTTGTGTTTTAGATGATATAGCCGCGAATACAAGGCAATGTGACATGAGACCGCAAGTGTTAGAAAAAATCCGGAAAGGTAAATCGTTATCGTTTCATCGGTAATAAGACAGCTTTTCCATAGATTTAAGTAGCGAGTTAATAGGCTTCTCTCATCTCTGTCCTCACGACTAGATTGACCCATTAATATGGCCCGTAGAATATAAAAAAAAAACATTTTGACCGTGTAGGTATTGCAGTTTTGTACAAAACAGCTGTTTTTTTTTTATAACTGACGTTAAATGTCTATTTAGGTTCAGTTTGATGGACATTCCGTGCCATGAAAGAAGAGACCTGTTACACCACTTGTATCGACGGCTACCGTCGACGCGCCAGGCGGCAGCCGCCGAAGCGCCGACGACTGCCGTCGACGGGTCGCGACGCTTGCAGTTGTGGCATGCCGCGTAAATGTGTGTCGACGGCAGCCGTCGACAGGTGGCGAGCGACGGCTGCAGTTTATCTACAGTTGGCAACGTGCCGCTCGTCTGTAAGAACCCTTAATTGTGTAACTACTTCTTTTGAGATATGGGTGTACAGGTCGTAAACCATCTTCCTACTTTGTCTTCTTAACGTTTTACCTCGAGTCATAATCAAGATTTCACAAAGTTTCACTCGTTTCAAGTGACGTTACAGGTCTCATCTTTCGTGGCACGGTGTGTACTGAATACGTGATAATGGTTACCATTTTAGCGACGGTGTCCCTTCCACCTTGTATATTGAAAAATTGCAATTTCTATTAAAATAAAAAGCCCTCGGTTCGTTTTGTATGTATATTATTAGACCGAAAATAATAATACTTACATTACACTACAGATATATTAGATATCTTAGCTCGTACTTTTTCTCTCGTCACTTTCCCACAATTATCACACTTTAAAGTTTAGTATGTATACGATAGAGACAGCAATATACAGGGTGTAAACGGACCCTGCACGAAGCCATCAAGGCGTCAACCAAACATTCTGTACAAGAAAGTGGACTTTTTTTTAGTTTGAAAAAATCATGGCTTATGGTAACGCTCCAATAGAATAGAATAGAATGTCTCTTTCTTTTTTTGTCTTTTTCTTTCTTTCTTTTTATAATGTAACGCACTTAAAACTTTGTGCTGGTTGATGCATTGAATAGTACACAGGCCATGAAGGTATTTACAGTAAAGTTATAACAATAAAATCTAGCATTAAAAAAAATGCCGGAAATTTGACCTTTAATGTCTCCGTAACAAGGAGGTTCCCCGGTATGATCTAGAACAAACAAAATGATCGCAATGACGGGGAAAACAAGTGCCTTTCAGCTTTGTTAAGGATACTTTTACACCCACTATGTACAGTCGTGGTCTTTTCCGCCTGATCAGTTAAACATTTTTTCGCTTAAATCATGCGGAGGCGCCGAGCCTAAACTTTAAGGGGGCGTCCACTTAAAGTTTAGGCCTATTAGGAAAGCGTCAATTTGGCTTGCAAAATAACAATAACTCTCGTTTGGCGTGCGTCGTCTGTGCGGTTGGCCGATCGGTATTGTATTACATTCATTATTTCTACACAAAGTCAACGGGGCGGGGCTAGAGAGTGTTTCTATGTTGCGAGTGCAAGCAAAAATTAGCTTAGTAATGATCAGGCGGGAGTGGCCACGATAGTACGCCAAAGTACGGGCTATAGGTAACGTCTATTAATTTTGAATTTGGAGTTTGAAGTAAGCATAAAAAGTTAATTCCAGCTGTAGCAAAGTACCATATGACGCCCTCGGTGACTAAACAAATACTAGCTGATGTATACGACAGTGACGATTCATCTGAAATCATGAAAAAAGTCCGTAATGGTAAGTCAAAAATACTAATCAGATATTCTAACTAAATCGCACTGAGAAATGGTGGTTCGTGTCTCCCGTGTAAGGGTCTTTGACGTCATCAATCAATTTTTAAAATTTTTAATTTTTTGTAATAGGGTAGATGACAAAAATAAATTAATTAGTCCATCAGATAAATTTCCAAAAAATATTGGACACATATTTTTTCTTTTTTCTCAAAAACAAAAAATTAAGAGTCAAACTCAAACTCTTTATTGCATTAATGTAGACGATGTATTCGTATTAGATATAGTATAAGACGATACAGTGCGTCGAAAACTCGTGTGACGTCACATTTGAGAACATTTTTTACTCAAATGTGACGTCACAAGCCCCCACTCATGATCTTTGACACGTATTATCTTCGTCAATTTTTAGTTTTAGATAATCTAACTGACGGACTAAACAGAATCATATTTTTTTTAGTTAGTCATCATCCTTATTATGGGTAAATACACTTACTATATCTCCAAATACATATTTCATTATTCTCCGTTACGTTTTTGTTAAAATCAAACGTTGATTTCAGCGGCAGATATCGGGCATATACCGCCCCATGTAATGAATGATATATTGGCACATGTATGCCCTGACGACGATAAGTCAGATGTTTTGAAAAAAGTCCGTAAAGGTACCTTTATTTCTTTAATTGTTTTTTCAAAAGAGCTTCTTTTAACAATAACTCTTATGAGTGAACAGCAAATATGTGTTTACTAACGACCTCTTCAAAAATGATGAGATTTATAAATTAAGCATTAATAGAAACCAAAATATTTCAGCTTTGGAAAAGAGCCAAGTTCCAAATGAAATTGTAGATGTAATAGCAACATATCTTCGTCCTGAACCTGGAAAGGCAAACTCGCCACAGGTCCGGAAAGGTAAGTACAGATATCCTTGAATAATTATGTGCTTCGGAAATCATCGACTATTTTCGGAAATACGAACGCGCGATGCGATATCGTTCGACGGTCGTTCTAATACGGAAACATGAAGATTATCGAAGCGCACATCTTCTCTGGTTTAACTGTTACTATTTTTCCAAAATATTAATCAATTATATTGCGTTATCTTTCCGTAAAGTTCTAATTGATAAAACAAATTTCATTTAAGAGTTAAGAAAAAGGAAAATGAAGCAAAAGTTCAAAATGTCACACGTATTGAAGAAAAGTGACTCAAGCGTAACTGTCAAGAGATCTTTAGTTTTGAAAAAGATTCGTAAAGGTAAAGGTTATAATAAGTTATCAGGTCATAATAATATATTTACAAAAAAAAAAATAGTATCTATGTAGTGACCACGACACAAGCCTCGTTGCTTAGTGTGGCACTAGATGACGCTGTGGGCAATGTCCTGCGATATTTGTCGTCGATCTATCGGTTGAACATAGCATTGAATTATCTTGTGTTGAGCTAGATAAGCATGTAATAGTGTGCGTTTACAGACCCCCTAATTACCTTAACTACTCTATCTTTGAATCAGTAATGGAAGATGCTTTAGCAAAGCTTGTAACTGGTAATAAACCAATAATTATCTGTGGTGACTTTAATGTTAATATCTTAGAGAATAATGTAAATAGCAGTAGATTTTTAAGTCTCTTTAAATCATTTAATTTGTCAAATGTGTTTTCAGAACCAACTAGAATTACTACAAATACTGCTACATGTATTGATAATGTTTTTTGTTGCTGTGAGTACATAAATAAATTCATCGTAAATTACCTTCCTTCTGATCACAGTGGTCAGACCGTTGCTTTCGCGTCCAATATACAATTACAAAGAATTCAGATTCAATCTAGACAAATAACACCCAGCAATTTAGACAAGTTTAATCATAATTTAATTAGCAAGCTAGGTATACCGGGCCATATTATAAACGATGTAAATGAATTTTATGAAGAATTCTTTTCGGTAGTGCACACCGAGTTTAATAATACTTTAAAAAAGAAATTTAAAACTATTGGCCCAAAGTTTATTTTCAGTGACTGGGCAACACCGGGTATTAGGAAAAGTAGGGAACGATTGTTTGAGCTGTACGGCCTTAAGCCTTACATCAACACAGAATCTTTTATTAAATATGTTGCTACTTATTCGAAAATTTTTAAAAACACTTGCAAGGTAGCCAAATCCTTATTCATTAGCAACAAGATTAAATCAGCCGATAATAAAATAAAGACGGTTTGGAAAATTATCAACAGTGAAACAAATAGAAATAAAAAACTAAATAATGATTTCACACTAGAGACATCACGTGGCCTTGTGAGCTCCAACAATGAAGTTGCTCAAGAATTTGTAAATTTCTTTACCAGTATCCCACTTAAAACTACAGAAACCTTAAAATCCTCACCCTTGCTCTCTATTGATTTATTGAAAGCGAACGTTTCAGCCTGTCCAAATGAGTTTGAATTTCAGCATATAAACCCCACAATAGTCATAAAAGCTTTTAAGCAAATCAAGATCAAATTAACGGAAGATCTATGGGGTATGTCTATCAAAGCTTGTACCTCAATTATTGAGACTGTAGCGCCGTATTTAGCCTTAATATTTAATTTGTGCGTGGATCAAGGGGTCTTCCCGGATCTAATGAAATTCAGTAAGGTAATACCGCTTTTTAAATCTGGGGATAGTAAAGACACCAATAACTATAGGCCCGTATCCGTGTTGCCGGTTTTCAGCAAGGTGTTTGAAAAGATAATGCTCAATCAAATGCTTAACCATTTTAACACCAATAAAATATTGCACGAGCAACAGTATGGTTTCACCAAAGGACGTTGTACAACTGACGCCGGTGTCACTTTATTAAAACACATATTTACTGCGTGGGAAGAGGCACAAGATGCCATAGGAATCTTCTGTGACCTTTCGAAGGCATTTGATTGCGTAAATCACGAAACCCTGATCTTGAAACTTGAGCATTACGGTTTAGGTAAACTTGCGCTTAGTTTAGTAAAATCGTATTTGAATGATAGACAGCAGCAGGTACAAATAAATGGTGTCAATTCAATGGGTTTAAAAGTTAAAATGGGTGTACCACAAGGTTCGATATTGGGTCCCTTCCTCTTTTTAGTATATATTAATGACCTACCTCGTTTATTTAACAACCATCCGCATATGGTGTTGTTTGCTGACGATACTTCTTTAATATTTAGGATAAACAGACGTGCGACTGATCTTGACGACGTAAATAACGCCCTACTGCAGGTCCATAATTGGTTTACCGCTAATAATTTAGTACTAAATGGGAAAAAAACTAAGTGCATTAGATTTGCTCTACCGAGTTCAGCTGCATATGCTGTTAGAAAAATCCGTCAATTTACTGATATTGATACCGCGAGGCTAGTCTATTTTAGTTATTTTCATAGTATTATGTCATACGGTATTTTACTATGGGGACGGGCTGCAGACATCGAGTCTATATTTATTCTGCAGAAAAGAGCCATCAGAGCCATATATGAATTACGTAGACGCGATTCTCTAAGAGAACTGTTTAAGGAAATTAATATCATGACAGTACCTTGTCAATACATCTATGAAAACATCATGTACGTTAGGAAAAATCTGCATTTATTCAGTAAAAGAGGTGACAGACACCATTATAACACTAGAAATAGGGACCAACTAGTTCAGCCAGGTTTCAGGCTTGCTAAAGTAGATTCATCTTTCATGGGGTACTGTTTGAAATGTTACAATAAAATACCTCCCCACATTCTTCAACTGAATGAGACGAAATTTAAATCTTGTATAAAACGCACACTATGTAGGCAAGCATATTATAAGTTGGGGGATTACATTGATGATAAAAATGCTTGGCTAAATGCTGGTCCTGCTCCACAACCATAGTTGCAAACTAATTGATTGTACTGGTCGGGCATTATTTGAGTCTATCGACACGCAAAGAAGAAGAAGAATTGATTCCCATGTTAATGTATTGTGGAAGCTGCAGAAGATTGTAAAAATATACCTACTTGCATTGTATAGATTCCAGTTTTTAGTATTATATAATTGCATAGCACATGTGTGAGTACTTTGTACTGTTCAGCCGCCACTTACATTTAGTTATCTTTCATTGACTTGAATATGCCTTGGTGGCTATGAGAGGATGTCATGCTCACTCAAATGTCTCGCTGATGGTGGCGGGTGTGTCGGGTCACTTAGTTCCCTTAAATATGGTCGAGTTGAATGGTGCCGATACATGCGTCATGTTCGTGAACGGGCGCTATCAGTTGGGACTGGCCATCTCTTGGCTGCCACGGTTCGTTCATTTTAATTACTTTTTTTTTTTTTTTTTAAATTTTTGATTTATCATTTTACTCTGGACGCTCTTAATGTGCACGTCTTTCTACATCGTTCTCACATATACGTATAATCTCAACATGAATGATGTAACCAAGATTTTGTAACAATATTTTGATTTAAAAGAGTGTCCATGGAGTTTCTTGCCCGTTCTTCTCCATAGAGATCTACGTTAGGGAATGGGCAACTACAGTACTTTCTCAAGTTATTATGCCTTGTGACTGTGACTGTAGCTTTGCTTTTTTTTGTATTTTCGACATTCAAAAGTGCCGTAATGGTCTAATTGAAATAAATGATTTGAGTTTTGAGTTTGAGTTTGATTTATTTATTTAATGCTTAATTGTTGAGAAATATTATTTTATTAATATTTATTTTTGTAATAGTGCCTAATTGGAATTGAATATTAATTTTAGCGGTAGCAAGGGGAAAGCTTTCGCTTACTGTTTTAGATAATTTAATCACCAAAGTCGAATCAACGCATAATATGTTTGAAACTGTACAGAAGATACGCAAAGGTAACTCAACTCTTATAACAATAACAGAAAATATTTATGAAAACGCAATACTGCGCTCCATACAAATATAGCGGATGGGACTCCAAAGGCTGCCCAACTCAAATGGGACTGGGCAGGACATGTCTGTCACATGCCAGATAAACTGTGGGCCAAAATAGCAGGAAACTGGCGCCCTGCAACAGTGAGGTGGGGTCGCGGCAGGCCACGAAGGAGATGGCGGGACGAACTAGATAGGTTCCGTCAGAACTGGAAGGAGAAAGCGCTGGTTTGCGAGAAATGGAAAGAGTGGAGAGAAGCCTTTGCCCAGGAGTGGGACAGAGCAGGCTAGGAAAAATAAAAATAAAAACTTTATTTTCACTATATGACTAACCTAAACGGATCACGCTTAAATGAATTACATTGCTTTCACTTCAGAGGATAGCAAAACGGGTGCATCTGCGGAAAAAACAAATTAGCGTTATTTATTTAACAAAAGAAGGCGCACCTGGCCCATGTATCCCCATTCCTTTTCCTCAAACGGCCCTTTTTGCTTCGTTGTTTACTACGATTCAAATACTTTTTATTTTTAGCAATAGAAAAGAGGCACATTTCGCCGTTTGTCTATGAGGCTGTCCTTGACGACGCCGAGTCGAGTTCTGATGGACCAGAAATTGTAAACAAGATTCGAAAAGGTAACGAAAAGAGAATTAAAACGAGGTCACCAGCAACAAGTTCAATGTTGCTGACTTTGTTGGCGACGAAAGTATTATTTTATTTTATTCCCGTTGACAACGGGAAACAGACATGTTATAATTGGTTTTTTCCCGTTCAGTTATACCATGTTGTGTTACCCATTGGGAGAAAATATCCCGACAGGTAACACTGTAACTCAATGCCACGTTTCCTTTCCCATTAATTAACACACCTACACTGAATACAAAGATTATCCCACCGCATATCTCGAAAAAAAAGCAAAGACAAGTAGGATATGAGAAGATTCATGATGATTCATTTTCTTGTTGATTCATGTTGTTGAACATGAACAAACCTTATAATTGAATGGTGAAAAGCGTTCAATTGTAACATTAAGTATACCATGCATCTATTTATTTCAGCTGTAGACAACGGAATTCTGCCGCCCGATGTGCTGTCTGACATTCTCAGGAATGTTCTTCCAGGGGACAGCAAAGATGAAGTTATGAAGAAAGTCCGTGATGGTAAATCAGATAATAATTTGAAAAATACGTTATTTTAGTCTAGATGGTGGAAGTTTTAAATTCATTTCAACGTTATGCTCAGCGCCAAAAGTTTAAAATCCTACAGCACACTCATGTCCCTTACAACATTTGTTTCCACCATTGAGTATTTGTGTTTGAACATAATAATGATTATACCCATAAAATACTCTTTCAGCCTTCGTAAAGAAGAAGGTATGCCCGAGTGTCGTGAATGATGTATTTGCAAGTCTACAGAAAACTTACAATAAGGCTAAAGTCATAAAGAACATTCGAAAAGGTGTGTCGGCTTCATTAGGTTTTTGAAAATCTAAAACTACTCTAAGTCTACTTTTAGAAAAGCATACACTATGATCACATCAGTCATCACCACACTTACGAGTAGGTGAAAATTAATTAAGATATGTAAGTTGTTGCAAAACATCGAACTCTGTCTTAAATAACAGGCTCTCACCAGACAAGGGATTTTACGCAGAGAAACATATGTTAGAGCTCAAATTTATCAACGTTAATATATTTACACCCATTGCAGCGGTCGAGGATGGCCATCTATCAGCGCGTGTCCTGGATGATGTAGTTGCTACCGTACGACCTACTGACAATAAATCTCTAATCCTTAAGAAGGTCCACAAAGGTAAGTAAAATTTTAGATATGGTTATGTTCAATTTAACTGAAGCCCTGAGACAGCTAGACACAATCGTAGCAGATGGAGCAGAAGATGGCGGGATGACCTAGATGGCTTCCTCACAAACTGGCGAAAAGAAGTACAACACCAAGAGATGTGGAAGCAATGGTTGGCTTTTGCCAAGAAGAGGGGAAGTTCAGTGTTCATTTCTGCTTCCATCTCTGCATGCAAGTCTGCTTGACTGAACTAAGAAAATAGGGTCATCCAAAAGCGCGTTAGGTTGACGATATCTTCAAAATCGCGGGAAACAGATACATAAGGGACGCACAGAAAAGAGAAGAATGTCAGAAGAAAGGGGAGGCCTGTACCCAGCAGTAATGATTCCGGGCTGAAATGATGAAGACATATAATGAGTTGTGACTTCGAAATCTTCGTTAAGATTTCAGGTACCGCAATGTGAACAAGTCAAATAGTCGAAAGCCTGAGAGTCTGTCAACCAGTTTTACCAAGAGGTATCGTGCTATCCAGTAGCTAAGTCAGGTAGACAGTAGGTTCATGTAAAATGCTGTTAATCAGATGCATCCAGTTAGACAAGAAGCCGACGCCAACGTACTTATTATGTTGCGGACAGATGATGACGATAACTGTAATTTCAGCGGTAGCAAAAAGACATGTCTCACCATGTATCAAAGAAGATTTACTAGTACGTATATGCGCTAGTGGAGACAAAGCTAAGGCTTTGAAGACTGTGCGCAAAGGTAAGAAATCAAACAAGTCTTGTTCTTTCTTTATGTTCGTCGTGATTGTACTATTTTGGTTTGACTTACCTTAAATAGTATCCACACCGAACTTATTTAATGTAGAGCACCGTTCGCATTTTATATTTAGTTTTATTTCTTTTGTTTTTTTCCAGTGTGAATCCAATAAATGCTTTTTCTTTACTTTTTTCAACAACAGATAGCAAAATGTTATAGCATATTCCGCAAAAGTTTTAGAAGGTTACATACCTTAAATTATGTTGCACAATGTTATTCTGCAAAAAGTAAATTTTGTGTGGATGCATCTGACACGGCATTTATATCGCCGCGATTTATTTATTTTATTTATTGATTTCACAATTTATGTACACACTAAATATAAAAAAAGTAGAAAGGAACAGAAAATAGTACAAAGGTGATGCTTATTTCTAAAGAAATCTCTTCCAGCATACCTGCGAAAGGAGATACTAAAAAGAGATGTAGACATAGTGTGTAAAATTCTCTCGTGCGTGTATGAGTTATATTATTATGAGCTCTGATTCAATAAATATATTATTATGACAAAATATTTATTTCAGCGGTAGAAAGAGGAGAATTACCACGCGTCGTCCTGTGTGACTTACTTGGTGTTGTTCAGCCTAATGATACTAAGTCCATCATTGTGGGGAAAATCCAGACTGGTAAGGATACAAAACAGACACACACCCATGATACTATTCTGATCTAAGATCACAAACAAAAGTTGAAAACAGAACAGTTGCCGAACATTTTTTTTGGCACCTCGCAAGTATTGCGCAAGTTTTTTTTCTTTTTTTAATGACATTTCAAAGAGCATCTATGGAGGTTGTCGGGCTATGTCGGCTGCTCAACCGGGTAATCCTGTAGATTCTTGATAACCAAGGACTCCAACATTTTTTCCCATGAACACAAAACTTTAGGAACATGTTGCCAGTTACACTGCCACATTCTACGTTGTAATACAAAAACATCCTTTTTTTTTTGCGCAACAAAGTTGTGAAACTTTTGTTTCCCAATTCATACAGAGCTCGTCGATTTTGAAAATACAAAAAGCTGATATTATTTTTTCAGTGTTCAAAAAAAGGCAAGTTCCACCGTCTGTGATGCATGATATTGTTGCCAGCCTACAACCTAAAAGGAATGAAACTAAAGATAAAGTTGTAGTAAACATACGAAAAGGTTTGTAAGCTTGTAACTTAAATGATCTTCTTTCTTTATCGTGTGGTTAGTGCCTAATCTGGTGTCAGAGTTTTTATGCTACCCATGGGTACTTGTGTATGTGGTGGACTTGGTTTTGCATGGCGTCGAGAAATATTTCTCAGGCTCGCTGGTTTCCTCACGATGTTTTCCTTCACCGACGTAAGTGATAATAGGGAATATGCACGTAATTTATTCTTCACTTAAATCAACAAAATACAGTACTATCAACCCAAGAAAAGTTAATTTCAACGACTGCTTGTCGCACAAAAATAATATTAAACTCCTGCAATTTTCTACGACAGTTCAAAAGTCCGTAGCTTTCGCGGCCATGATGTGACGTCATTATCCACAATCTGCCTTGTTTACATCAAATTTTTAGGGCCTTAATAAAATAATTTTACCAATTGTACATGTGCTTTATTCAAGTAAAAATTGCAATAACAATATTATAATAAAATTGTAGTGAAACTTTTAGCTCTTTTCAAATAAAAATATTTTTTGACACAATGAACTCTGACGTCAATACCGGCGTTATCGAGGACGGTGTGTTTTGACAGTGCGTTCCGTTTCACAAAAAACATGCTACATAAAACAGTAAATTGTAAAATAAGTGATGTATAGACGAATAATACACACAATGTATTGTGTGTGACAAAGAATACCACAATGTTTTTATGCGCCAATACAAGGCATTTTTCATAAATAAAAAGAGTTTAGTATTTCATGCGTATTCCCTATTATGCAATACGGACATGAATCCGAAAAATCAGAGGTTCGTGTCTTAGGTTCAAACTCGAGACCTATGACTTGAAAACTAAAATGGTTTTAACTACCCGTCGGCCGCAGAAATGTTTGTTTCGTGCGGAAATCGAACCCGCCAAGCACAGTCAATCGCTCAGCCACAACGCCAACCATAGCGTTTCGCGTTCGAATTAAAAAAGGGCTAATCATGAAGAGTCTCAGCTATTGCTAAACTGCCTAGTTCCCATTTATTATCTGCCTAGCCTTTTCCCAACTATGTTGGGGTCGGCTTCCAGTCTTACCGGATGCAGCTGAATACTGGTATTCAGCAAAACACTGGCGTTTTACATGGAGCGACTGCCTATCTGACCTGGAGGTCAGACGTAGTAGGGTAACTGGGTTGTGGACAACCAAGTTAGTACTGGGTAATACAGTGCCTTTTGGTGAGACTGGTTGTCAGACTTTTTAGGCCACTGACTACCTGTAACGACTGTCAAAGATCTACAAATGACAGCCGGAACCAACAGCTTATCGTGCTTTCCGAAGCACGGAGGAAACTCGGTATGTAAGGGTAGTCACCCATTCACAGACCAACCTAGCCAAGTACGGCTTAACCTAAAGATCGACCCGAGCGGCTGTTATTATTTAGCCACCAGCTCCTCTATTATCTGCCTAGTTCCAATTCGTAACTATGAACACTTAAGACGAAACACAAGGGCCGTTTTTCCCTGTTTCCTCGCCTGGATAATGCCGGTAGAGCAATATTTTATTTTCCAAAAAATCTATGACCACTATTGGCATGTCCCTGTTTTCTTTTTTTTTTTCATAAATTGTTTATTTAAAGAGATATGAACCTTTCAAAACCTAAAAAATTGGCCAGATTTTCCGCTGTGTTAAACATCCAGAAAAAAAAATGACTAGATTGTATAAGAATTGAGAACCTCCTCCTTTTTGTAGTCGGTTAAAAAAGAAAACATAGGAACACGGCCAAAGGGCACGCCACAATAGTGGCGGTAAGTCCCCTCTTTGAGGAGTGGCTGGAGAGACGCCACGGCGTCCTCACCTTCCGCCTGACGCAGGTTCTTACCGGACACGGTTGTTTCGGTAAGTTCCTGCACCGAATCGGGCGGGAGGAAACGCCCGGGTGCTATCACTGCGAGGACCGACCGGAGGACACGGTGGAGCACACTGTGGAGGTGTGCCCCGCTTGGGCGGAGCACCGCCGTGTCCTCGTAGCGGCGATTGGCGGCGGCGACCTCTCGCTCCCGGCCTTGGTTCAATCCATGGTCTGGAGCGAGACGGAATCGGACGCCGTCACCTCTTTCTGCGAAGTAGTCATGCTAGCGAAGGAAGTGGCGGAACATGACAGGGAGAGATCCACACGTCCCGGCCGCCGCGGGAGACGCCCCGGGCGTCGGGGGCCACGTGGTGGCTTCCGGCCACCATAGGCGCGGGCCTGTGGACGGGGAGCTATGGGCTAGCTCGCCGTCCGTACGTCTCATGACGACAAGCCGTGTCGACGGTGCGTTCGTGTTCCACGCGCGCCTCAAAGAGAGTCAGCAATAGGGAAGGGGTCCGCAAGGACCGAAGCCTGCCGGGGCTGCGGGACTATTCGAAAGAGATACCGTGGCCCCGGAACACAAAGGGCGAGGAAGGAACATGGATGGGTTTTAGTCAGTAAAAGTCTGACACTCCCTCCTGCTCCGCCCAGAGCGGGAGAAGTCATTTGATGATTTCCCATCCTAACAAAAAAAAAAAGGAACATGGCCAAAACCTTTCTTTAATTTTTAAAAGTTTCGGGCATTATCTGGGGACTATGAAACGTTGTTTTTGTGTACTTTTAATTAGTATTTTCTGCTGTTGTCTCTTTCGCGCTCTGCGCGCGCTCGTTTGGGTACTGCGCGACAGCAATACATTTTACAAATACCTATTTCTCAATTCTCTCGCCCTTTTGGTGTCCTCTTAATATTGACTCATGATAAAGTATTTATATTTCAGCTGTAGAAAAAGGACAGCTCGCGCCTAATGTCATGGACGATGTACTACTCAACGTACGTAATTATGACAACGAGTCTCAAGTCGTGAAGAAAGTCCGTAAAGGCAAGTTACAAACACTTTAACTTAGACATTACAGAAAGATGATGAATTTTTGGCCCAGACCACACTACCACAGATATATGTAGATAACGCAAGAGCACCTTCTTCGCGTGCCCGGAGCAAGTTTTTTTTAAACTACAACGTTGCACAAAAAACGTAGTAATTTGGTACAGTTGCTTAATTGTTTGTATACTTAGTAACTATAAATAGTGCCTAAGACGTCATAGTAGATAGTTGAAACGTGGCACGCTTGGTTTCACGATTCATGAACCGTATGAGGTTCATGAATCGTGATACTTGCGTTCTCAAGGTATACGAGTATCTGTGGCCCAGACTATATACACTGCAAAAATAAGTAAGTACTACACTTTTAAAATTTCAATTTTTCCTAAACTATAGAAGCTAGAGAATTTAAAATAAAAAAACGTTATTAAGCAATTTTTATCAGCTTTATTTGAAACTATAGACAAAAATAAACTATTTTTCGAGTCCTTTTTGTTTAGAAAGTATATCTTGTATACTTAAAAAGTTATTGCAATTATAAAAGTGTGACACTTATTTTTGCAGGCCAGTTTATATATATATATAGCTGTGACTCCATAGATCTCGTTGAAAGCCAAACATACCTAGGACTTACCATTGATAGCCGACTTAATTGGAAGGAGCACATTAACGGCGTTTGTGATAAACTTAGATGTATATTAGCTACATTCTCTATTATAAAATGCAAAATTCCATATCAAGCCCTGTTAATGCTTTACAAAGCCCTGGCCGAATCAACGATACCCTATGTTCTGTCGAGCTATGGTAGGACATATATAAGACTCACCTTGATCAAATTTACGCACTCCAACTATACGTATAAAGCAATTGTCCCGCATCACAAGAAGAAATACATAAATGACTAAGTACCATAAATTATTTGAATTCTGTAAGATATTACCAATACATGAAAAAAATAAATATGTACCTACTATTAAAAGAAGAGTTTTTCAATGAAAATTTAAAGAAAACCAAAAACATGAATATGAATGAGATTAGGACTTGTAAGCGTCCTCAATGCTAAGCTGTTACTTCCAAAGTACACGAATTTACACGGCAAGAGATCGCTAAAGTATATAATACCTAACCTTATTAACTGAGAAAAACATAAAATACAAATGAAAGCAACATTTTTTACAAAATATTAGTTCCGAAGATAGGATGTTTATTAATAATAATGATATTGAATTAAAGATATTAATTTAATTCATCATAAATAGAGAGTTTAAAGCATACACTATAAAGCAAAAGTAATACAAACCAATCATAACATAACATTAAAAAAAACATTACTAAGTAATATACTTTTAGAAACAACCTGCTCTGTAAAACAAAAGTATCAATATGTTTGCTCTGTCCTGTTATACCTACGTTAATCGTATAGGGACTTACCCGAAACATCTAAAACTATAGGTAGGATAGGTGGTATATAATGTTATGTTAAGGAAAATACTTACTTCGGAAATTTACTGTAAAATCAAATCGCAACAGTGGTCATTTACCGACGTATGAAATGGTTATAACATGGTAAATTATAACCGTTTCAGACTTAGTAGACTGTTAGAAAATGCCCAAGGTATTAGGCCGCCTTTACACAGGTTTTACTTGTGCATAAAGTCTTCATAAAGAAATATACGGTCGCAATGTGTCAATTTGCAAAAATACTTATATGACTCTGAATTGATTTCGTAGCTAAGTTGCGTCGCCTCACGTCGATTGGATTTCTTTGTGTTACCTATAATATTTATAACATAAAATGGCATACATAACATCACGCCTGTAATCTCCGAAGAGCTAGGCAGAGGTGTACCTTAATAGTGCACCCACATTTCGCCAGTTATGTTTAAGTCTCATGTCATAGGAGGCGACCCTATTGCCATCAACCGGGCACAAATCCGTCACTAGATCAACGAGGTAGTCGTTATATTTAAGACCTAAAAAAAACGTTTACCAATATTAAAACAATATTATTTGCAGCGATATCTAAGAGTCACGTAACACCATCAGTAGCGAATGAAATGCTGGCCATCGCACGCACAAGTCGAAATAAAACAGTACTTACTAAGAATCTTCGTAAAGGTAAATATAATGAAACAAACGTTAAGGGCGAGATTAATAAATGTTACTTGGTATGTGCTTTGACTATGATTTTCCTGGGCAGGAAAGTAATGATGTTCCCGTGTCTAGCGAACATCATTACTATCCTGCCATTATCCCAACTGAATTAGGATCGGCAGCGTATCTTCCACACGTGTATTACTCGTCAGCTCAGAAATCACCTTCTTTTAAGCCCTATCAGCTTTAATGTACAATCTCAACATTAATGATGGAACTAACATTTTGTAACAATATTCTGATTTTAAAGAGTGTCCATGAAATTTCTTGTCCTATCTTCTCCATAGAGATCTACGCTTTGGAATGGGCAACAACAGTACTTTCACAGTTATTATGCCTTGTGACTGGGACTGTAGCTTCATTTTATTGTTATCTTTGTCTCAAAAGTGGCCTATTTGAAATAAATGCTTTGATCTTTGACCCATCTATCGTTTCTTTGACCTTAGTATTACATTTACATTAGTATTCAAAATTTTTTTTACGCCACCTAAACATAATTATCTAAACAAACCATGTGCTGAGTAACGTACACCGGGTGTAAACAACCTCATCACGAAGCCGTCAACCAAGCATTCTGTACATCAAACTAAGTAACTTTACGCAAAAAATATTACTGGGATACGACTTTTTTTTGGGGTGAAAAATCATGTTTTGTGGTAAAACTCAATGTAACGTACTCAAAACATTGTGCTGGTGGATAGATTGAATAATACGGGGGTCGTGGAGGTGTTTAAAAATCTTACATTAAAAACTTGTATTAAAAAAAAAAACTTGTCAAAAGTTGGAACGTTGACCCCCAATATCTCCGTAACTAGAAGGTTCCCAGGTCTGGTGTAGAACATAAAATGATCGCAATGACGGGGAGAACAAGTGCCTTTCGGCTTCGTTAAGAGGTGTTTTACACCCTTTATTAATTTCAGTCAACAATCATTGTTCATAGTAAAAACTTTTAATTGTAGCGGTAAACAGAGGAAAGCTACCACGAGAAGTAATGGACGATATTCTAGACAATATACGTCCTAGCGATAATAAGTCGGAAATCGTGGAGAAAGTCCGCTCAGGTAAGTCCTCATTGGTGAGGTTCTTCAGTAAGGTCAGGTACGTAGTACTCGCAACTCGGCGTGCGTGTATAACCAGCAGGCCTAGCCAAGTTACAAACGTTTCTTATCGATTCTCTTTCTACAATCGTAAACGCCTCGGCGTAAGCGATTGTAGAAAGCGCTAAATTGGTAGCCAAACTGACACGACTGAATCGATCGCTCGTTCTCTAATGTCTGTAGAAAAAACCTATACTTTAGTCTATGGTGAGCGTTCCTACCACAGAGTATAGCGATCAACATTGTAGAAACGATAACATTCTATTCTATCATTTTGAACGATGTAAACTTGTCTACGAATTTTCTATTCGTTTGTGTTGATCACGTGATTTAACGTTGAGATGATGTCATTCTACTAGCCTTAACGATTGTAGATTGTCAACTTGGCTAAGCCTGCAGGGGACTACTCTCTAAGCACGAAACCCGTAGTTTCGGCCGAAGTTACGGTCGTTTCCTACTCTGTATCATTTACGGACATAAGATTCGTTAGAGGCCCAAACTAAAATTGAATGACAACTAGATTGTTCATCTGTCCTTACTCCCGATGTGTTTTCAAACTCATGAATCCAAAAATATTAGGGAGTAGGTTCATTTCAAAGTATAAAGCTACTTTCGGACGGGTCCCGTATCTTCGTTGACGGATTTAGAGAGTAGCCGAGGTGTATGAACGTGGACGAGGCAAAAGGTGTATGTAAAGATTTGTAGCAGACGATCGTAAAATATATGGAAGTATCTTTTAATCTAATTGTACTTAAAAAAAAACCCGGGCATTTCTTCATTAGTTCTACTTTCAAAGAGGATTAAAGGTCTTAGCCGACATAAACGACTCCACTCCCACCCGGTAAAAAGAAAATAATTCAAATAAGGGCTTTATGTACTGCTCTTTAGATATACTTAGCAACCAAGCAGTCTGACGGCGGTAACCTCGCTGACAGCGAGCTGTCTGCTAATTTATTTTGCCAATGTAAAGTATAGCTCAGGCGCGATAGATAAAGCCCATATTTGAATTATATTCTTTTTGCCGGGTGGGAGCGAAGTCGTTTATGGGGCTATGAGCTTTATCCCACTGCCACGCAGTTGTTCTCGTTCAGTAGAAACTAGCAAAGCTGCTTTTATATAGTCTTTTCATCATCATTATCATCATCATTTCAGCCGATAGACGTCCACTGCTGGATATAGGCCTCCCCCAAGTATCGCCACATTGACCGGTCCGACTCGCATCCAGCGGATTCCCGCAACCTTTACCAAGTCAACGGTCCACCTAGTTTTCGTTGCGTTGGAAGGCTGGGAGACTTTTCAGCCCCAGTCAGGCAGTTTTTAATAAAAGCTAATCACACTATCTTTAGTTCACTTTGAACAGATTGGCAGTATGTAGGTTCCCAGTTGATGCATATTGCATTTGAAGTTTTAGAAAAAGTAAGGCTTTGAATAACTTCATATCTGTCTGCTTACTTTTGCCAGCAATTAACAAGAGACAAGTTTCACCTAATGTCCTGGATGATATAGTCACTGGTGCTGGAGAAAACAAAGACGAAATCATAAAGAACCTCCTTGTAGGTAAGTCAATGTCCTTAAATGCCATCTATCCATGCTGAGATAGGGGCCTTTTGACCTCATACGGGATCAATTTTAGACTTATGTATTTTTCTAATGTGTACTTTTTCTATTTTTCTTTTGACGTGATACCGTCTTATAAATCGATGAACACCGGTTGCACGCTCAAAAAAGAATCCTGCGATCAACGCCCAGCCCAAACCCTTGGACCTAGAAAACTGAAAATTTCCACAGTAGTTTCCTTTATAATGTAGACAAGGAATAAGAAAGGATTCTTCGAAATTCAACCCCTAAAGGAATTAAATAGGGGATGAAAGTTTGTATGAAAGTCCGTCAGTTTTTAAGTTAGGATCTTGAAATTTTGTGTTTAGGTTGACGAAAGAAATGTAATTTGTACGTGTCTCGGCGTTTTTGATAATTCCACCCCCAAAGGGTTAAAAAAGGGAATGAAGTTGTGTATGGAAAGTCCTTAATTTTCAAAGTAAAAATCACAAAATTTAAAATCTAGGCGTTTGGTTAGAAGCTAACGCAACGGTGTTGTTAGAATTTCAATCCTTAAGAGGGTGTAAAGGGGCATGATTTTTTTTTTATTAATTAAGTGAAAGTCACTAATATCATGAAAAATGACGATATCATCGTTGTCGTTATCGTCCGTAAACGAACTATAAAGATATATAACCTTTTTTTTTTGATAATTTTAATAATTTTGTTTTGTCCTGTGCGAGACAATTATATACTTTTACTTTCATTTCTTTCATTTTTAAATAAAAATGAAAAAAAATCCTCTCTCTTTTCTTAATGGCTATCCAACTGATGAAAATCGAGACTCTGTTTGAATTAGTCAACTTTTTCTCCATCTGTTAGGATCAGGGGCCTGGTTGATTTGCTCAGATATTTGATCGGTCCACCGTTCAAACAAGACACCGCCGCGGTGCCGCTGCATTAGTTACCTTTGGATTTGTATGAACCATTGATATATAGGGTGTAAACCACCTCATCACGAAGCCGTCAACCAAGCATTCTGTACATCAAACTAAGTAACTTTACGCAAAAATTATTGCTGGGAAACTACTTACTTTTTTTGAACTACTTTACTTTTTTTGGGGTGAAAAATCATGTTTTGTGGCAAAACTCAATGTAACGCACTCAAAACATTGTGCTGATGGATGGATTGAATAGTACGGGGGTCGTGGAGGTGTGTAAAAATCTTACATTAAAAACTTGTATTATACTATATAAAGCTAGATTACCACTCACTGACTGACAGAATTGTTCTCCTTGATGGTGGATGGGGAGGTAGGTATATTTTGACAGATTCGTAAACAACTAACTCTAAAACCTATGGGAAAAGTGCCAAACCTCCCCTTTTCGCCCCCCTTCACCCCCCTCCCTATTGTATCTTGGAAACCATGAGAACTGGAACATTTTTTTTTTCAGAATCGTATAGAGAAGGCTCGGAAAAGTAAAAACCAGTTTTCAAAGTTGTCCCCCTTTCCCCCCTTCTCCCCCCCTTTAGGCGGATCTCGGAAGTTAAGAGACTTGGAACATTTTTTTTTTCAGATTTGTATAAAGGGGCTGATTGTTAGTCGAAATCATTTTTCAAAACTCCCCACTCTCCCCCCCTTCACCCCTCCCCCTATCGTATCTCGGAAACCATGAGAATTGGAACATTTTTTTTTTCAGAATCGTATAGAGGAGGCTCGGAAAAGTAAAAACCAGTTTTCAAAGTTGTCCCCCTTTCCCCCCTTCTCCCCCCCTTTAGGCAGATCTCGGAAGTTAAGAGACTTCAAACATTTTTTTTTTCAGATTCGTATAAAGGGGCTGATTGTTAGTCGAAATCATTTTTCAAAACTCCCCACTCTCCCCCCCTTCACCCCTCCCCCTATCGTATCTCGGAAACTAGGACACATAGCGGCATTTTGATTTTGACTATACTTTATTATTGAGGGGCATTGAAATTTTTATACCCTCCCCTCCCCAACCTCCCCTAAAAGTCCAGAGTGGGTGAAGCTCCCCTCCCCAACCTCCCCTAAAATTGAAAGGGCTGTAACTTCGTAACGGTTAGCGGTAGCCATCAGGTAATTGAACAAATATTATAGTAGGCGTCGAAACCTGTCCGGTGGTAGGTAGGTCCTGAGCGGAGCGAACCTGCGAAACCGAGTGGAGCGAAGGGGGGAGGTGGCGAGCGAAGCGAGCCGCCGACCTCCGTAGCGTAACGAAGGTTGAGTGGGTGAAGCGTAACTCAGCAAACTTTAGGGTAATGTTTTTTATGGGAAAAGGTCTGAGTTTTTAAATAAGGTTTTATTAGGGGTCCGTAGGGGTTTTCATACTGTTTTACGCGTCCTGCGCGTCCTGCGTGGAGCGAGACCAAGTTAAGCGAAGGCGGGAGGTGGCGAGCGAAGCGAGCCGGCGACCTCTGTAGCGTAACGAAGGTTGAGTGGGTGAAGCTCCCCTCCCCAACCTCCCCTATAATTGGAAACGGCTGTAACTTAATAGCGGTTAGAGATAACTATCAGGTGTTTGAACAAATATTATAGTAGGTGTCGAAACCTGTCCGGTGGTAGGTAGGTCCTGAGTGGAGCGAAGGGGGGAGGTGGCGAGCGAAGCGAGCCGGCGACCTCCTTAGCGTAACGATGGTTGAGTTGGTGAAGCGTAACTCAGCAAACTTTAGGGTAATGTTTTTTATGGGAAAAGGTCTCAGTTTTTAAATAAGGTTTTATTAGGGGTCCGTAGGGGTTTTCATACTGTTTTAGGGGTAATTCTAACGGATTTTCCAATTCATTTAGGGGTGCCTATAGATTCTCAAAATTTTATAAGGGTAAGTAATAATTCTCATAAACACCAAACACGCGAGCTGCGCGCAGCTCGCGCACCCAAGCAAACTAGTTATATTATATAAAGCTGAATTACCACTGACTCACTCACTGACTCATTGACATAATTGTTCTCCCAGATGGTGGATGGGGAGGTGGGTATTTTTTGACAGATTCGTAAACAAGTAACTCCTGCGAGTATGGGAAAAGTGCCAAACCTCCCCTTTTTGCTCCCCTTCCTCCCCCTCCTTATCGTATCTCGGAAACTAAGGGACCCGTATTTTTTTGTTTTTACGGATTCGTATAGAGGAGGCTCGGAAAAGTAAAAACCAGTTTTCAAAGTTGTCCCCCTTTCTCCCCTTCTCCCCCCCTTTAGGCGGATCTCGGAAGTTAAGAGACTTGGAACATTTTTTTTTTCAGATTTGTATAAAGGGGCTGATTGTTAGTCGAAATCATTTTTCAAAACTCCCCACTCTCCCCCCCTTCACCCCTCCCCCTATCGTATCTCGGAAACCAAGAGTCTTGCAACATTTTTTTTTTCAGATTCGTATAGAGGAGGCTCGGAAAAGTAAAAACCATTTTTCAAAGTTGCCCCTTTGCCCCCCTTCTCCCCCCCCCCCCCGCCCTTAAGGTGAATCTTGGAAGTTGAGAGACTTGGAACATTTTTTTTTAGGATTCGTATCAAGGGGCCCCGTATTAGTCGAAATCATTTTTCAAAACTCCCCCCTCTCCACCCCTTCACCCCTCCCCCCATCGTATCTCGGAAACTAGGACACGTAGCGGCATTTTGATTTTTATTATCATTTATTATTTAGAGGCGTTGAAATTTTCATACCCTCCCCTCCCCAACCTCCCCTTTCCGGTGGTAGGTAGGTCCTGAGTGGAGCGAAGGGGGGAGGTGGCGAGCGAAGCGAGCCGGCGACCTCCGTAGCGTAACGAAGGTTGAGTGGGTGAAGCTCCCCTCCCCAACCTCCCCTATAATTGAAAAGGCTGTAACTTCATAACGGTTAGAGATAGCCATCAGGTGTTTGAACAAATATTATAGTAGGCGTCAAAACCTGTCCGGTGGTAGGTAGGTCCTGAGTGGGGCGAAGGGAGCCGGCGACCTCCGTAGCGTAACGATGATTGAATGGATGAAGCGTAACTCAGCAAACTTTAGAGTTATTTTTTTATGGAAAAGGTCTGAGTTTTTAAATAAGGTTTTATTAGGGGTCCGTAGGGGTTTTCATACTGTTTTAGGGGTAATTCTAATGGATTTTCCAATTCATTTAGGGGTGCCTATAGATTCTCAAAATTTGATGAGGGTGAGTAATACTTCTCAAAAACACCAAACACGCGAGCTGCGCGCAGCTCGCGCACCCAAGCAAACTAGTTATATTATATAAAGCTGAATTACCATTATATTATATAAAGCTGAATTACCACTGACTCACTGACTCATTGACATAATTGTTCTCCCAGATGGTGGATGGGGAGGTGGGTATTTTTTGACAGATTCGTAAACAAGTAACTCCCGCGAGTATGGGAAAAGTGCCAAACCTCCCCTTTTTGCTCCCCTTCCTCCCCCTCCCTATCGTATCTCGGAAACTAAGGGACCCGTATTTTTTGTTTTTTACGGGATCGTATAGAGGAGGCTCGGAAAAGTAAAAACCAGTTTTCAAAGTTGTCCCCCTTTCTCCCCTTCTCCCCCCCTTTAGGCGGATCTCGGAAGTTAAGAGACTTGGAACATTTTTTTTTTCAGATTCGTAAGAAGGGGCAATGCATTAGTCGAAATCATTTTTCAAAACTCCCCACTCTCCCCCCCTTCACCCCTCCCCCCATCGTATCTCGGAAACTAGGACACGTAGCGGAATTTTGATTTTTACTATACTTTATTATTGGGGGGCGTTGAAATTTTTATACCCTCCCCTTTCCGGTGGTAGGTAGGTCCTGAGTGGAGCGAACCTGCGAGACCGAGTGGAGCCAAGGGGGGAGGTGGCGAGCGAAGCGAGCCGGCGACCTCCGTAGCGTAACGAAGGTTGAGTGGGTGAAGCTCCCCTCCCCAACCTCCCCTAAAATTGAAAGGGCTGTAACTTCATAACGGTTAGAGATAGCCATCAGGTGTTTGAACAAATATTATAGTAGGCGTCGAAACCTGTCCGGTGGTAGGTTGGTCCTGAGCGGAGCGAACCTGCGAGACCGAGTGGAGCGAAGGGGGGAGGTGGCGAGCGAAGCGAGCCGCCGACCTCCGTAGCGTAACGAAGGTTGAGTGGGTGAAGCGTAACTCAGGGACGACGACAAGCAAACCTTAGGGTAATGTTATTTTTATACTTCTCAAATGTTTTAGGGGTTCTTACGGGTTCTCATACTGATTTAGGGGTAATTCTAACGGATTTTCCAATTTATTTAAGGATTCCTATGGATTCTTAAAATTTTATAAGGATAGGGAATACTTCTCAAAAACACGAAACCCGCGAGCTGCGCGCAGCTCGCGCACCCAAGCAAACTAGTTTAAAAATAAAGTTGTCAAAAAGTTGGAACTTTGACTCCCAATATCTCCGTAACCAGAAGGTTCCCAGGTATGATGTAGAACAAAAAAATGATCGCAATTAAGGGGAGAACAAGTGCCTTTCGGCTTCGTTAAGAGGTTTTTTACACCTTATTTGGCACCAGCGAGTCTTGATATCGCGACCGCGCCATGTGTAACGGCCCAAGTATAAGTAAAATCTGTCTTCGATACCAAAATCAAAATTAATTACTATTTCAGCGGTAGATAAAGGGGAGTTAGATCCAGTAGTCATGCAAGAAATACTAGCTGATTTAAGCTCAACTGACGACCAATCACATGTCATGATGAAAGTGCAAAGAGGTAATTTTTTTATTGTAACTTACTCTTTAAAGGTCGTCCTTTCTATGCTTATCATTCGACCCCGCCATACCTTATTATAATTAATAATATTATAATTTATCCACGAAGGGTATTCTCACAGCAGGGTTTTTTCATAGCATACGGCATTTCGTTACGTGACGCGTGACGATTTCTACTTAATCGCACTACCCATAAACCGCGTTAAGGAACTACGAAATATTAAACAGGGTGACATGGTCTTACTCGAGAACTAGGCTGGGCACATATTTGTAATACGGTACCTCACATTCCACCAGTTTATATTTCAAGGCAAGTTGCTGGTGAATAATCCTGGCCACTTGGTTGTGCCTGTGCAAGTACTCGCCGATAGCCAGATGAGAACGACCAAAAATAATAATGTCTTATGGACTAACCCGGTCGGTGGCATGCCCAACAGGACACACGTCCTGTATTTGTCAGTGAAGATAACTTCGACCTTAATCGCATAAACAAAACTTTCAGTTTCCTCAAAAAGGTCGCTGAAACTAAGCCATTCTAACGTCCGCATACGTTAGAATCATTATTATTATTTTCTTTATTGCCATTGTCATCATCATCATTATATGCCATCACCCACTGCTGGGTTAAGGCCTCCCCATTTTTCTGCCACACTTCCCGGTTCTGTGCGTGTTGTATCCAGGCCATATGTTATTGTCATTGCAGTCTGTTGCAAGCTAAGTTAAAACTTGATAGTTATTTAAACTTTATCCTCAAATTTCAGTAATAACTCAGAATTACATGTCCCCATCAGCGGTTAAAGTTGTTCTCGATAAAGTTGGCGATAGTGACAATAAGTGGCAGATCTTGCTTAACGTCCGCAAAGGCAAGTCGATTAAATTGATTTTTCCTTTAGGTTATACTTATAAAACATATTTGGTTGCGGTCTGGTTATAATGTCTCGGTATTTCGCAGACTATTTTACTACACAGGGCCGGAAGTCTCGACATAGATAGCGACAAAATCGCTAACTTTTGATCGCTGATTACTAACGATTAAATTGGGTTGCAATAACGATGCTTGCAAGAATCGCATCTTGGTTGTAGAAACTTGCATTTCCCGAAAGCATCGTTATTGCAACCGATTTTTTCGTGAGTTATTAGCGATCGAAAGTTAGCGATTTTGTCGCTATCTATGTCGAGACTGCCGGCCCAGGTCTTGTTAGTGGTGGACATTTAAACCAAGCTCCATACACTTTTATTCATTAGCCTTTTATTTATTGTCGAGTTTGTTTTAAGGTTACGTACAGTTTAGTTTTCAACTTAGTATTAATTTAGTCGTACGTTTTATATATCTCTAAAGTTCTTACACATTTCGTCTTGAGCGTTCTTCTATATTAGTCAATACTAATATTATAAAGAGGTGTAATTTGTTTGCAAGTTTGTCGGTTTGTAAGTTTGTCGCTTTGTACGTTTGTCGGTTTGTTAGTTTGAATGTAAGGACTAAATTATCCTAAATCCTACCTTATCATTCATTAAAACGTACCCGTTGGTTAACTCCCGTACATAGCGGTAGCGAAGCCGCGAACAAAATATATCTTAATATATATAAATCTCGTGTCACAATGTTTGTCCTCAATGGACTCCTAAACCACTTAACCGATTATAATTAAATTCGCACACCATGTGCAGTTCGATCCAACTTGAGAGATAGGATAGTTTAAATCTCAAATCATAGTCGGAATTTTAATTTATTGCTAATTATTTGTCTGTTATTATTTGACAGTCACAATTATCTGTTAACTCCAAATGATTCTAACAGATGTCGATACCTTTCGACTGGGTTGAGTAAGTAATCAATAGATGGCGCTGCTATGGTAAATCTACGAACGTGTCATATAAGCTAAAACAAAAAAAGAAAAAAAATACCAAACCCGTGCGAAGCCGGGACGGGCCGCTAGTTGTTTTATATGTAGGTACTTAATCATGATCTACGTAAGGTGCGCTGCTTTTGAAGGTTTGATGAACTTAAAATATTGATAATTACCATGTTGTGCATTGTGTTTGTTTCAGCGGTATTAGTAGGTGAAGTACCACTCGCAGTGTTAGATGAGATAAACGACGATGTGGGCAGCACCGATACCAAGTCTCAAGTCTTAGAAAAAGTTCGCAAAGGTAGATCAAACCCAACGTACAATATTATAATAAAAACCTACGGCCTGACCTAAAACAACCGGCAAGGTGCGAGTTAGTTCCGTATAAACTTGTAGACATTGATTCTTGCCAAATTTCATGATTCTGAAGAATTTGATTTTGAAGTGTCATCACGTTGCTTATGGTATTTATATTTATTTTTCAGCTATAGAAAAGAGGAAAATGCCTAAATACGTCATGAATGATTTAGTCGCAAAAATACAACCAACTGAAAATAAGGAACATGTCATGAAGAACATCCGTCGAGGTTAGTCTAATGGTGCATCCACACCGCAGTTGCTTTTTATAGATCAATGTTTCCAAATGTTACTGAGCAACATCCGATAGCAAAAAGTTATTTATTGTTAGTATATGTTGCCGTGTTAGTATATGTTAAGTAATGTTGCCTAACTTTTGAAAACAGTCAACATGTGGGAACAATTGAAAACATTGTTAGAGAATGTTACATCGGCATTTGTTCTATGTTATATTTATAGAACAAATGCCGTGCAACTCGCTTGTTGCTGAAACTTACTCTTTGTTATATTTTGTTAATTTATGTTATTGGCGGAATGGACGCGATGAGTAACATTCAACAAATAGCAACAAGTAGCCACAAAAGTTGCAGATTGTTATACCTAATGTTACCGTTACATTGTTGCTTCACATAAAGTAACTGCAGTGTGGATGCACCATTACATCCTTGTAACAATAAAGGTATATGTCTAATCAAAACATTGAAAATGTTATTTACTAAGAGATCAATGTCACCCAAATCATTGCCAAAGATGTCGGACAAAATCGAAAAATAAAATAAAAAACGATGAAAAATTGCTCAAAAGACAACGTTGCTCGACTTCTCTAGTAACACGTGTTGGGGGACATTTGTACCCTAGTGAATACGAGGCTCTATGCATGTCTGTTCCAGCGATTGAAAAGGGACAGCTGTCACCTGATGTCTTGTATGATCTACTCGCCGATGAATGTTCTTCGGATGATAAGCCTAGACTCATGGAGAAAGTCCGCAAAGGTCAAATAAAAATCTTTTTAAAACAATATTGTGATATATAAAGGGTGTAAAACATCTCTTAACGAAGCCGAAAGGCACTTGTTCTCCTCGTCATTGCGATCATTTTTTTGTTCTACATCATACCTGGGAACCTTCTGGTTACGGAGATATTGGGGGTCAAAGTTCCAACTTTTTGACAGCTTTTTTTTTTAATACAAGTTTTTAATGTTAGTGTTTTACTTTAAACACCTCCACGACCGCCGTACTATTCAATCCATCCACCAGCACAATGTTTTGAGTGCGTTACATTGAGGTCTACCACAAAACATGATTTTTCACCCCAAAAAAAAGTCGTTTCCCAGCAACAATTTTTGCGTTAAATTACTTAGTTTGATGTACAGAATGCTTGGTTGACGGCTTCGTGATCAGGTGGTTTACACCCTGTATAACAGACTGAAGTATTTTGCGAGTGTAAATATTGAAACGATTCTGCGTTGTCATTCATGTCACTTGCACATCTTAAAACTCAGAGGTCTATTCTTGCTCCAATGTGTCATTTCGTCAGCATAGGTAAAGAATGGTAAAATTTCAATAAAATGAAACATAATTACAATTCATTTCAGCAATAGCAAAGCGGCACGTTTGGCCAGCCACCATGGATGATGTTATGGCCCATGCAAACGCTTCTGCGAAAAAAGGTGACGTTTTGAGAAACGTTCTCAAAGGTGGGTCGCTGAACGCTTTGTAACATTAACTGGGCTCTAAAACAACCTTGATAAGAGGGCGCATTCAGAAAATTGGCAACCTCGCAAATATCTGTCAAATATTTACCTGTTTTAATTTTTTCGCAATATGGAAATAAGAAATATGGCTAACTGACTGTCTAGAATATTGATAATGAAATGCAATAATTAATATCGTAACATTGAATAATCAGTTTTAGGTGAAAAAAAAACTATTTGGAAACTTTCCAAATGCCTTTTCTACACATAAAACCGTTACAACATCAAATTCAGTATTTTAATTGCAATTTACTATTAATATTCTAGATAGTTAGCCATATTTCTTATTTCCATACAGTAATGTTGCCAAATTAATTAAAATAGGTAAATATTTGACAGCTATTTGCGACGTTGCCAACTTTTTGGAAACGCGCTCCTACGGTAGAAATTCAGTACAACAACAATACAATTATTTTGTGGCTTAACAAAGTTAATTTTCATTGGTAATTTAAAAAAAAATATGCTGTTTCATACAAACGCGCAACCTAAACGGTCAAAATGTATGGAAGAGTAGATTTTTCTTTAAACCGACAAAAGTTTTCTATGTGGGGGTTCGGATTCGGAATGACGTGCTGAATACCTGGTTACCGTTGATACAAACGCCAGTATATCAAGCTACTACAATCTGTCAAATTTCTTTAATAGAATTTCAACTTTATCGCTAAAGCATTAGGTTCAAGATTGATTGGGTATATTTGACAGTTTCGGGTAGGTTGATGTGTCTGTACGTCAATGTCCCGTCCACTCTGTATAGCTGTAAGTATAGGGACATCTTTTGGCTTGTAGCCTTAATAGGAACTAAGAAACAACGCCATCAGGGGATCTAAAATTACTACTTTAGCAGAATCATAATAGGATAATAAATTA
The DNA here is from genome assembly GCA_963853795.1 of Xestia rhomboidea. Classification (NCBI taxonomy): domain Eukaryota; kingdom Metazoa; phylum Arthropoda; class Insecta; order Lepidoptera; family Noctuidae; genus Xestia; species Xestia rhomboidea. The sequence goes on along the minus strand of OY970761.1, from coordinate 15,661,300 downwards.
AGCACACACAACCTACCAAACCTAACCTAACCAAAATATATATATATTATTCTGTTCTGTTCCAAATTATTGTCTAGCTATGAAAGAGCGGAGTCTCCTAATACAGGTTTTTCTTTGCTTAAAAGGAGGCTACAATCATCAACTTGTTGTTCTGTTTTGGTTATAGAATAAACGATTTTTTTTTTTTAATATCAATATGAACTGCGTTAACATTTTTAAAATGTTCACAGACAGTTAATATTATGAATTGTCTTTTAAGACCATATTAAAAATTTTAACGGAATTCATATTATCATCCTTTTATGATTCTGCTAAAGCGGCCATTTTAGACCCCCAGGTTTATCAAATAGATTTTGCAAAACAATTCCCAAATGTATTCAAACCATGTAGCATTGGAACACGTAGTAGTTGTACAATAATATGAATAAAATCGCAATTAAGTATACTTAAGCTTAAATAAAACTTACTTATGTCTTATGTTTTACATTATTCTAGCGGCAGAAAAGGGTCAACTACCGGCCGATTTCATGGCTGACCTCATTGATAATGTAAAATCGTGTGACACCAAGTCTGCAGTGATAGAAAAAGTTCAAAAAGGTATGCATGAACAAATCAAGACGGTTGTTATAACACTACATTGCTTGATTACCCAATAGTCATGACGACAGTATCAAAAAATTTCAAATCTATTTAGTTGTCAGTTCATCATCATCGCATCAAAACTCGGGAGTGGGGGCTCGTGATGTCAGAACTACCTAAAAATTATACCTAGGCGTGACCTATTGAGAACTTTAAAAGCGTCATATCTTCGTCAATTTTGTTTTACGTAACAAAAGAAAAAACACGTGTCTAATATTTTTTGATAATCTAACTGACGGACTTATTAGTTTTTTTTTGTCGTCTCGCCTATTTCTGGGTAATTTTCAAACAAAATGGCGCAATGACGCTTGCACAACACCCGTGACTGTTGACTGTGTTTCTGTAGCTGTAGAGGTTACAGACACTTTTAACAAGAAGTAAGTTTGGTGAAAGGACTGTCCCGGCCGGCCAACCTTTCGCAGCCAACCTTTCTTCTAGTGGTACGACTAGTCATAGTCATCGCGTATCATTTATTTTTTTAGCCTGTACTGTCCCACTGCTGGGCAAAGGCCTACCCAATTCCGTCCATGTGCTCTTTTCTCGTGCCTCTTTGAACCAACCTTCGCGGTACGCGTCCAAATCGCCCCGTCACTTCTTTCTGGGCCTAATTTTCACTTTTTTTAAAATTTTATTCGTATTAGAGAGACATAACAACATTGAAAACCAGATTCACCACAAATTAAAGAGTAGCTTCTGATGGACTATTTCATCTCATAGAAGCTCACTACGTAAATACATCAAAACAGATGGAAAATCGGACAGATTTATGGATTATTTTCTAAGACACATTGCCATGTAGCAGATATAACAAAAAAATATATATCTGTATCTGACCGTGGTATCACTTTGGGCCCTATCAGAATACCAGCGCTGTTTGTTTTAATGTTTCAGCACAATGCTGAGATAGGAGCCTTTTGGCCTCGTCCAGGACCAATTTAGTTTATTTTTTTTCTCTATAATTACTTTTTATTAATTTCACTGATAATTTTACCATTTTTTTTGTCCTGTGCGGGTTAATAAATTAATACTTTTTCTTTCTTTCTTTCCTTTTAACATGCGATGTCTTTAGAGAGGCTTATACATACGTCTTGCATTTTATTTGATTTTAGAATGTTATGACACTTTTTATTCAACATAATATTATAATGTTCAATTTTAGAACTCCAGAAGAGACAAGTGACACCACTCGTCCTCGATGATATTTTAGTAGAACCACAGCATTCAAGTGAAGATCAGGCTCAAGCCTTGAATGTAATCCAATATGGTAAGTTCGAATACAAGCTATCAATTTCAAAATGAAACTATTTTCAACCTTATTTGTATTAGTTTCAAGGCACAATTCCAAACTTCATCTACGGATGCATTTTCATGGTTACGTGACGAGTTTGCTTTTATGTTAATTTTACACGTTCAAGACTTACCTACGTACCAACTTTCCAACATCATATTACAAAAATGTACATATTTCAGCGGTGGACAAAGGACAACTATCACCTGATATTATGGGTGAAGTACTTCAAAAAATTAGTCCAACTGACAGAAAATCTCAACTTTTTAAGAAGATCCGCGACGGTAAGTTCAAATAAACTAGCATGTATAAGTCAAAAATGTATTGGATTCACTTTCGCAAGACTTTAGAAAGCACGAAACACATTTCCTTACATCAGTGGTTACCAACCTATGGTCCACGGACCACCGGTGGTCCGCAAGAGCTTAAAATATGGTCCGCGAATGGTTAAAAATTGCATAGAAGATGCAAGCTCAACGATATTAATTGAAAAGCTTGCTTTGCCTTGCTTTTATCCTTCACTATCTTAATTCTAAAGGTTTTCATCTCATTTTTCATTTTTTACATTACGTGAGCTAAAGATTAACCCCCCCCCCTTGCCCCCCCCCCCCTAGATATAATACTGTCGGTGTCCATGTTTATCTAGGACCTTATGGCCACAGCTAACAATAAAGTCATCAAAGTGGTCCCTGGTCCAAGAAAGGTTGGGAACCACTGCCTTACATAATAAATGTAGTTCAGGAATGAAGGGAACTACAGGGGTCCTCGTGTTACGAAATAATGACTGCTATCACCTTTAAAATGTTTTAATATTAGTCCGCCGTTGACGGCAAAACTATGTTTAGCAAATAAAAACGTAGACTTTGACTTTGACCATTAATGCAAACGGTGCCCGAGAAATTTGCGTGGTGCGGGAAGGAGCAGGCGAATGACAAAAAGCTCTCATGACACATAACCACTCCCCAGCTAGTCCGCGCATATACCTCAGGTATCGGCTCTGATATGCGGTAGGACAGTAGATAGTAATTCTTTTTTCCATACCACTCATCATTAAGACACCCGACCACAAGTAATCTTTACTGGTGTATGGGGTTTTTAATTATACTATTTTCTTGCTTTGTTTTCACAATGATTTAAAAGTAAAGCAGTAATAGCCTAGTGGTGTGGCCGTCGGACTGTCAAGTCATAGATCTTGAGTTCGAACCCAAGACGCGCACTTCTGATTTATTGGATTCATGTGCGTATTGTATGATTATCTCTTGCTGCTATCTCTTGCTGCGGTGAAGGAAAACATCGCGAGGAAACCAAACCAGCATGCCTGAGAGATATTTCCCGACGGCATTTAAAACCCAGTCAGAGGCGGCATAAAAACGACATAAAAATAACCGTAGCCCGAAGAATAGGCATGACGACAGTATCAAAAAATTACAAATCTATTTAGTCCGTCAGTTAGAGTATTGAAAATTAATGGACACGTATTTTTTGTTTTTGTACATCAATGTATATTGACAAAAGATAAAACGCATCAAAACTCGGGAGTGGGGGCTCGTGACGTCAGAACTAGCTAAAAATTATACCTAGGCGTGACGTATTTAGAATTTTAAAAGCGTCATATCGTCGTCAATTTTGGTTTACGTAACAAAAGAAAAAACACGGGTCAAATATTTTTTGATAATCTCACTGACGGACTAATTAGTTTTTTTTTGTCGTCTCGCCTATTGCCAAACTTAAGTGGCAGTGGGCAGGGCACATTGCTCGCAGAACGGATGGCCGATGGGGCCGAAAAGTTTTGAAGTGGCGTCACTAGGTGGACCGATGACCTGGTGAAGGCTGCGGGAATCCGCTGGATGCGAGTCGCACGGGACCGGTCAATGTGGCGACACTTGGGGGAGGCCTATGCCCAGCAGTGGACGTCTTGCGGCTGAAATGATGATGATGATGATGTGAAAAAAAACAGTGATACAGTATAACTCATTAAATTTATTTTAGCGGTAGAAAAGAGGCATGTGACGCCGTCGCTAAGGGATGAGGTAATGGCTGAGATATGCACAGGAGATAAGAAGTCTGCTGTCCTGAAAAACCTCCGAAAAGGTAGGAACTGTAAATACGCCCTACTAAATTACACTGAATATCCAATCATTGATAATTTACCCACACTTGATATCAGAATCGTAGATACAATTATTATGTTTTGAAACTACAAACTCTGCCACCACTATGAAAAGATAAAATTTCAATGCAAACAATTTGATGATTTTTTTTTTACAAATGGCCACTTTGAAATCGTTTTAGAATACAGAACGTTAAGTAACGTCAGTTGTTGTAATTAACGCATCAAGTTACAACAAACTGTCTAAATTCTCCAAATGATTTTAAACCATAAAATGTTGATGGTTAAGTTCAAAATCGAATAAGAAAATTTGACAGTTTGCAGTTACTTGATGCGCTGGCGACTGTACTTAACGTTCTGTATTCTAAATCGATTTCAAAGTGGCCATTTGTAAAAAAAAATATCAAATTGATTGAATTGAAATTTTATCTTTATCATAGTGGTGGCAGAGTTTGTAGTTTCAAAATATGATAATTATATCTACGATTCTGATATCAAGTTTGATAAATTTAATATATTTTAGTGGTGGAGAAGGGGCGACTACCGCCTAGTTTTATGGACGAAATACTCGATGGTGTGCGCCCGTGTGACAAAAAGTGTGAGGTTTTAAAAAAAATACGTAAAGGTAATATTTCAATTTCAATATTAAACTTAAAGTACTTACGGGGTTATATCCGTGATATTCTTTTGATGCTTTGAGCCCCGTAAGTACTTTAAGTGCAGTAAAAACCGTGAAAGTCTAAAACAGTGCTTCAATATTAAAGTCGACGAAATCTAAGAAGTCCGTTTTGACAGCCGTCAAATCCATAGTAAATTGACACCGCTATCGGAAATTGAACTTTATTACTATTATTAACAAATGTCAAAACGGATGTTTTGAATACTTTAGAATTTATATTATCCTCCGGCTTTCATTCACATTTAGGTGGTTTAGGTGAAATATGACTTCTTCCCACCGGAATAGCGATCATTGTTAAACTTATGTCATTTATAACCATATCAGCACTCACACGTCACTCCATTCATCATTTCTTTTTCACACACAGATATACTAAAAACCGACCTCACGCCATATTCCTCATTCCTCCATATCACATGCCGTAACACCTTTTTTTTTTCGGATGGGAAATCATCAAATGACTCCTCCCGCTCTGGGCGGAGCAGGAGGGAGTGTCAGACTTTTACTGACTAAAACCCATCCATGTTCCTTCATCGCCCTTTGTGTTCCGGGGCCACGGTATCTCTTTCGAATAGTCCAGCAGCCCCGGCAGGCTTCGGCCCTTGCGGACCCTTCCTTATTGCTGACTCTCTTTGAGGCGCGCGTGGAACACTCCTGCGCCGTCGACACGGCCTGTCGTCATGAGACGGACGGACGGTGAGCTAGCCCATAGCTCCCCGTCCACAGGCCCGCGATGCCGTAACGCCTAACTTTTACTTAGCTTCTTAGATACCGGCGCCACTTTCAGACTTCCTCTTCGATACTCATTTCTTCTCCCCTCGTCCCCACAACGTTAATATAAAACAATTGTGTTTTCAGCCTTAGAGAAAAGGCAAATATCGCCAGTAGTCATGGATGGTTTAGTCGCAAGTTTACAACCTTATAAGAAAAGCAAGAAAGCAGAAATTATAAAGAACATCCTTAAAGGTACAACAACTACTATATTATTTTTATTGTTATGTTGTGTTATGTTATTTATTTCATTTTTATTTACTGTGTAGTTGCCAGCAGCATCAGGTTGTAGCGGAACTACAAAAAAATGGTTGCCTGTAAAGTCGGTTTACGGACGATAACTTTACGTGATAACGTCATTAGAAAACCTTGATGAAAAATTGCATACTTTTATGAATTGAATTGAATTATTATCACAAAATTATCATTATTTCTCTTCTAGGATGATGTTTCAAAAACGCTGATATATTTGCAATTATTATTTACCAACCAAAAGGCTAAATACAAATTTTCATGATATTAGTGATTTTAACTTAAAAAACAAAATTTCGTCTCCCTTTTCACCCCCTTAAGGATTGAAATTCTAACAACACCGTTTCGTTAGCTTCCAACCATACGCCTAAATTATAAATTTTGTGAATTTTACTTCGAAAATTAAGGATTATCCATATACAACTTCATCCCCTTTTGCAAAATTTCAGTTTTCTAGGTCCAAGGGTTTGGGCTAGGCGTTGATAAGTCAAGCGGAACGTGACTGGCGCGCGGAACGGTGCGACACTTTTTCGTGCGTACAGCCGTTGTTCATCGATTTATAAGACGTTATCACATCAAAAAGTACTACAGCGCTATCTATACATAAATTAAGAATTAACATCAAATTCCTAAATCTGCAGTTCAAGTTATCCGCGATTTAAGACTTTATAGAAAAACCCGACAACAACACTATCGGGCTAGCCCGCCAGACATTACACTCGTCTGGTCGGAGGATCCTCCTTTTTCTAAGGGGGATGAAGGACTTTACACCCTGTTCTTCATACCCCCAAAAGGTGAAGTCAAAAAAATATAGCTGCATATTTTAATGTGTGTCCAAAATGTGAACTAACACCATTACCTCGTGTTTTTAATATTACAGCACCATGATTCTCCTGCCCTTGTCCCAATTTATTTGGGGTCGGTGCAACATGTCTTCTGCATAGCTATTCACAACGCTTCGATTCGATTTTCGATTCGGAAAGTCGTATGTCTATCTCGCTCGATTTGGTAATGTCAAAAAAAGATAGACATACGACTTTCCGAATCGAAAACCGAATCGAAGCGTTGTCAGGTCGTTGGCCAGGTCCCCTGTATTTTTTTTCAATATTTAATTAATATTTATAATAATAATTTCATGGAACTATTTTGAAAATGTTGGCCAACAACGCCCTTTTAGTAACGACATTCCAACGCCAAAATATTTTCCATCGAATCAGCACTGTAGCTTTAATTTTTTAATAACTCAGCAAAGTACTGCGATTTAATTTTTTTAAGACAAAAAGGCACCTACTTTAGCATTTAGCTGCGCATAGTTCATTTCATTATTGATCATCAAGTACTTAGCTAACACAAACAAACCACTAATTAAGATAATATTTAATGTAGGGGTAAAGAAAGGAGACCTACCGCCTGGGGTCATGGATGACCTAGCTGCCATCGATGTCGAATCTCATGACGGTGTATCTGAGGTTATGAAGAAGGTCCAAACTAGTAAGTTCTAATGAAACTTCTCCAAAAAACCCAAAGAATATTACACTCTGCCAGACAATGGTCGCTCTTCAGTAGTAATAATAGGCATGACGACAGTATCAAAAATTTGCAAATCTATTTAGTCCGTCAGTTAGAGTATTGGAAATTAATGGACACGTATTTTTTGTTTTTGTATATCAATGAATATTGACAAAGATAAAACGCATCACAACTCGGGAGTGGGGGCTCGTGACGTTAGAACTAGCTAAAAATTATACCATGGCGTGACGTATTAGGAATTTTAAAAGCGTCGTATCTTCGTCAATTTTGGTTTACGTAACAAAAGAAAAAACACGGGTCAAATATTTTTTGATAATCTAAGTGACGGACTAATTAGATTTTTTTTGTCGTCTTGCCTATTGTGTGGGGAATGATATGAAAGAAAAAGGAGTCAATGATAGCATGACGGTTGCCAGTGGAGAATGGACGTGTTGCGCCAACCCCAAGTAACAACAAAGGTTGGAAGATGATGACGTAGGTACCTTTTTTTTTTTCGGATAGGAAATCATCGAATGACTCCTCCCGCTCTGGGCGGAGCAGGAGGTAGTGTCAGACTTTTACTGACTAAAACCCATCTATGTTCCTTCATCGCCCTTTGTGTTCCGGGACCACGGTATCTCTTTCGAATAGTCCCGCAGCCCCGGCAGGCTTCGACCCTTGCGGACCCCTTCCCTATTGCTGACTCTCTTTGAGGCGCGCGTGGAACACGAACGCGCCGTGGGCACGGCCTGTCGTCATGAGACGGATGGACGGCGAGCTAGCCCATAGCTCCCCGTCCACAGGCCCGCATGATGTAGGTACCTAAAATTAACATAATAAATGGACCTATTAATACACAAACAATACTAAACTCTCATTATCAAAAATAACTTAACATGCGCCATGCAGTCTGGGTATTTCCTGTGAACAGTTATAGCTCTATGATGAAATTGTATTCCCGTTTTAGTTATGCAATATAAATTAACAATAGGCAAACAGTCGACTGTTTGCCTATAAATATATATAAAACTTTATTCTTATCTAAGAGTGATATTTTTAACTGTGGTAAAAACTTTTAAACCATTATATTATATTGGTTTGTCGATGGATGGATTGTGTGAGGAATGATATGAAAGAGAAAGGAGTAAATGATGCCGTGACGTCTGACAGGGGAGAATGGTAGAAGAAAACGTATTGCGCCGACCCCGAGTAGAATGGGACAAGGGCAGGAAGATGATAATAATGAGGTTTCGAATTGTTGATTCCTCATTTTTAGCTTGTGTTAGTAAAAAGACAAAAAAAATCCCTCATTAGGAGGTCTAAGTAGCTAAATGTCCAACAGCGCAAAAAGTATGTGTGTGAACTTGGCAGATCATTGTCCAGCAGATCAAAAATAAATCGGAGTTCTATTCGCATGCAGCTGAGACTTTTAAAATGATTTAATACGATGAAATTATTATTTTTCGACTTTTCGAAAAGTCTGACATGCTCTGATGGCAACTGAACGTGTGTTCAGAACTTAAAGAAAATACTAACTTAAAGAAAATACTACCTTAACATACTAACTTAAAGAAAATACTAGAAAATACTAAAGAATATTGTATCTAAAAAAATTAAATACCAATTTCAAAACAATGAGCATGGACTATTTTATCACTGTAAAATATTACCTGTACATACACAATTTAAATATTCATTGCTAAAAGAACAATATTTCAACGGTTATTTAGAGCAAAAAATTCAACATCCTGTATTCACACGGGCCGTCGCACGTAACCAGCTATGCACGGTTCGTGCAAATAACCTACGGCGAGCGGACATCTTCTTACCTAGTTCCCCGGTTAATTAACAACCTACCTTCCGATTTGCGCAGTGACATTACGCCAAGAAATATTAAAATAAAACTTAAGTCCCACTACCTACAACACATTGAATGCTAAATATGAAATGCAGTTTACGTAGTAACCTTTTTTTTTTTTTTTTTTTTTTTCGGATGGGAAATCATCAAATGACTTCTCCCGCTCTGGGCGGAGCGGGAGGGAGTGTCAGACTTTTACTGACTAAAACCCATCCATGTTCCTTCATCGCCCTTTGTGTTCCGGGACCACGGTATCTCTTTCGAATAGTCCCGCAGCCCCGGCAGGCTTCGGCCCTTGCGGACCCCTTCACGGTTGCTGACTCTCTTTGAGGCGCGCGTGGAACACGAACGCGCCGTCGACACGGCCTGTCGTCATGAGACGGACGGACGGCGAGCTAGCCCATAGCTCCCCGTCCACAGGCCCGCTTGAGATGAAGTTGCCAAATTTCGAATTAAGGTACATAATATATTATTATGATGTATTTTATTGTTTAAGTATCTTGATTTTGTTTTTACTACGATGTAGAATTACATGTAGCATTAAGTACAAACCTTAGTGGTTTATAAATGCTACTCTGCTAAAACAAATGTAATATTTTTTTAAATGGTAAATAAATGAAAAAAAAAAAAATATGGATGAAAAGTATCGGAAACTGTCGAACTCAGCTGCATGCGAAAATAACTCACATTTATTTTCGAACTGCTGAAAAATAATCAGATCATTATTTTCATTGACTTTTTTAGGTAAAAACGGCAGAACTATTTATAAAAAGTATCAAAAACTGTAGAACTCAGCTTCATACGAAAAGAACTCGCATTTATTTTCGATCTGCTGAAATATAATCTGCTACGGGATGTTGGCAGATCATTATTTTCATTTAATTTTTTAGGTAAAAACGGCAGAACTATTTATAAAAAGTATCAGGAACTGTAGAACTCAGCTTTAGCGAAAAGAACTCACATTTATTTTCGATCTGCTGAAAAATAATCTGCTACGGGAAGTTGGCAGATCATTATTTTCATTGACTTTTTTTTAGATAAAAACGCCAGAACGATTTATTAAAAGTATCAGGAACTGTAGAACTCAGCTTTAGCGAAAAGAACTCACATTTATTTTCGATCTGCTGAAAAATAATCTGCTACGGGAAGTTGGCAGATCATTATTTTCATTGACTTTTTTTAGATAAAAACGCCAGAACTATTTATAAAAAGTATCAGGAACTGTAGAACTCAGCTTTAGCGAAAAGAACTCACATTTATTTTCGATCTGCTGAAAAATAATCTGCTACGGGAAGTTGGCAAATCATTATTTTCATTGACTTTTTTTTAGATAAAAACGCCAGAACTATATATAAAAAGTATCAGGAACTGTAGAACTCAGCTTTAGCGAAAAGAACTCACATTTATTTTCGATCTGCTGAAAAATAATCTGCTACGGGAAGTTGGTTGGCAGATCATTATTTTCATTGACTTTTTTAGGTAAAAACGGCAGAACTATTTATAAAAAGTATCAGGAACTGTAGAACTCAGCTGCATGCGAAAAGAACTCACATTTATTTTCGATCTGCTGGACAATGATCTGCTACGGGAAGTTGGCAGATCAATATTTTCATTGGCTTTTTTAGGTAAAAACGCCAGAACTATTTATAAAATAAATCAGGAACTGTAGAACTCAGCTGCATGCGAAAAGAACTCCGATTTATTTTTGATCTGCTGGACAATGATCTGCCAAGTTCACACACATGCGAAAAGTCTAATGACCAGTAAGTCTTATAGCAAATTGTCCATGTAGCAAAACGTCCAACTATCAGATGGTCTGTATAGCGGAACATCTATTTAGCAAAAAGTCAGATTCTCAAAACGTCCGGATACTAAGGCATAAAATTCAACACACACTTTGTATCGAGAGGGAAACGGACATTATAATATATCAGTTTTATGCAGAGTTGGTGCTCGACCTACACTATTACGTGACATTAATATAGTAATTATAATTTCTAACAGAACAATGAATATTATGAAACTTTGAGGAGTAAACAGGAAAATAGGACATGAGACTCACTCTGAAATAATAATATAGGTACATACATTCAATGAGTCAGGAATGTAAACAAGTTTATTTTTAACCTTATTGTGTTTTGCTTACGCACTATTTTCTGCCAAAATGTTTTCTAACTTCCATAGCATCTGTCATTGAATTGACAAATGACAGATGAACAAAAGAATGGTCAATTCTTTCTTCAAAGAAACTCGTTGCCAAGGTGGTCAGGCTATGCGGGCAGAAGCTCCTTTATGTCTATTAAATTCTATTCTTTATTCATGTTTTTATCCCATAATCTGTCCACGAAGTACACAATAGTTAAACAATGGCGTCTCGACCAAATTGGTCATTTGACAGATCATAATTTATTCCATCGATGGGTTTGCTATATAAAGCTACAATCCGTTTTTCCATACCCATTCTACTAATTATTTATTTTTTTTGTAAATTTTATTTTGTACTCCTTACGGATGAAACATGTACAATCAGCTGCATTAATAGGTATCCGTCACGCGTTAAGACACTCAATAAAAGGGATTTAACGAATTAATGCAGCCGTCCGTACGTACGAAATATTAATATTGTGACATCCTGTATGATTAATTTGCATATATACGCATGTTTTGACAAATAAAATTATCTTAGTCTTTTATCTTTATCTAATCTGTAGGCTTAGCCAAGTTGACAATCTACAATCGTTAACGCTAATAGAAAATTAACCAAATGTATGGGAATGACATCTATCATCGTTAAGTAACGTGGTCAAAACAAACGAATGGAAATTTTAAAGTTTAGTCAAAACTGTAAGATGGCTACGATTTATATGGGATATAGGGATCACGATAGTAGAAACGAATACATTTCATTCTATCATCTTGATCGATGTAAACTTGTCTACGAAAGTTTATATTCGTTTGTTTTGACCACGTGACTTAACGTTTACGATTGTTGAAAGAGAATCGATACGAATCGTTTGTAACTTGGCTAGGCCTGCTGAAGTATCTATATCTTTTGCAGCATTAAGAAAGAAGCACGTTGTGGATAAACATATTGCCGAAAAAGTACTTGCCGAAGCCTGCACTACTAAGACGAAGTCTCAGATAATTGCCAACGTCCACAAATGTAATACAACATACAAAAAGTATTTATGTAGCATAGAACATTAGTTTTGTGTACTTTACCCCACGTTTACAAACCTGTAACGAGTTTACTCGTGATACAAGTCTTCAACAAGTTTTATAAAAGACTTTCCAAAAACATGTGTTTAAAACATGTTTCATACATTTGTATTGACGTTGTTTCATTCATGTTTTGTTAACTATTTAGTTCACCTTTATGAAAAAAAAAACACGTTTTAGATTGATACAGCTTTACGACATGTTTCCGCTGTTTTAGATGTAAATGAAAACGCATAGACACAACTTTGGTTGCTAATGTACTCATGGCATCACGCGATCTAATGTATGGTGGTTTCAAAATGTTGGCATTGTGCTATCCATTACTTTAAAGCCAAAAAAGTAGTCGTAGTGTGAAAGTAGGCATCGAGCTACGAAATCATTTAAATAAAGGGTGTAAAACACCTCTTAACGAAGCCGATTTTCATTTTTTTTTCATTTTGTGTATATATTTTGATTTTGTGTGCACTAAAGAATATGAATATATGAAGCCGAAATTCACTTGTTCTCCTCGTCATTGCGATATTTTTTATGTTCTACACCATACCTGGGAACCTTCTAGTTACGGAGATATTGGGGGTCAAAGTTCCAACTTTTTTTTTTTTTTAAATACATGTTTTTAATGTAATATTTTTACACCTCCACGACCCCCATACTATTCAATCCATCCATCAGCACAATGTTTTGAGTGCGTTACATTGAGTTGTCTACAAAGCATGATTTTTCATCCCAAAAAAAAAAGTCATTCCAGCAATATTTTTTGCGTAAAGTTACTTAGTTTGATATACAGAATGCTTGGTTGACGGCTTCGTGATGAGGTGGTTTACACCCTGTACAGGATGGATGGCACATATATCAACTTTAAAATGCTTATCACGACGTATTCACTACATACTTCTAAACATAGAAATTTTTAATTGGTAATAAAAAAACAAAAACAGATGTTACTTACATTTTGATCGTGTAGGTATTGCGGGTTTTGTAGGAAACAGTGGTTTTTTTTAATAACCGGCGAAAATTTTTAGCGTCGACCGTTTTAGCGTCGGTGACTATTCTACCTTGTGTAGTATCATTAATTGACGGTATCTGTTCCTATTGTAGCATGTATTAGAATGGCACATCTTGTTTTGTCACGTCATTCATACCTATGTTTGAGACAACCTCTTTCTAAAACTAGATATGCCATGTTGATGCCCAGGTTTCTATGCCATAAATTGTCATTTTAGATGTCGATAAAGGAGAACTACCGGTTGCTGTACTGGACGATATACTAATCTCCCCTAAAGACAAAAAAGCAACAGTCTTAAAGAAGCTAAATAAAGGTAATACGAATTAAAAGTCATATAAACTGTCGGCCTAAAATGACCGCTTGCGTAATATGAATTACGTTGCAATTCGTCAAATGGTCACAATATGACAATTCATAATATTAACTGCGCTTGTGACCATTTTAAGAATGTTAACGTGATTCTTAATATTATTCTATTAAGATTCGAAACACCAACAATACAACCACAACAAAAAATAAAGAAAAAACAAAACAATAATACAAGTAATACTAAAACAAAAAAATACAATAGTACAAAAATAAAAAAATAAGACAATAAAACAAAAGCCCGAAAAACAAAACAAACAGGGTGGAAACGGTCAACGGGGCAGTAAGGGGAGCTACCTTAACCGTTGCAGCTGTGTAGCTGGTGTAAATGGTCTTAGGAAACCATCCATAATAAAAAAAATCGTGAAATTTTGATCCAAGTTAAAAGAAAGTTTTAACCAAAATTTTACCGTTTCCACCCTAAGTATAAGAATTTATAGCTGCTCTTCAATTTTACTTATTTTTATGCACAGAAAACATAGACTACGAAATTACACAGTCGTTGTCGCTTTTAAAAATCAGCCTTTTAAATTCTGTATATTCTACCATTTCAACTCGCTTGTTAACTCATGAAACGTTCTCCCTAATATCGCTTCCTCTGACGCTAAAATAATTGCAATTTCAGCTGTTGCTAAGAGGATATTGCCAGCCCATATCCTGGATAACATTAAGACGAGTGTACAGCCTAACGATTATAAGGCTGAAGCTATAGAGACAATTAGTAAAGGTAAGTCGAAAGACAGTTGCTTCTAAGTTTAAATTGAACTTCACTTAAACATAGAGAGAGAGAAGAAGGGATATTAGGATTGCTTGCAAATAGAGAGTAGGATGAGCGATTGAACTGTGAATGTAAAGCCTTCTAGCGGTGACCGCATATCAAAAGGCGCATTGTCCCCCCCTCTCCCCCACTCACATACACACAGGGTGAACCAATAATATAGTAAAGGTGGTGATTTTGCTGGATGGTAGTCCTGCATGGCACATGACTAGCTGATAGTTTAGGGAGGCCAGCTGAGAACGTCATTGACTGGACTGGGTTATTCGTCGGGGCTGATCAAATAAATAGGGTTTTGAAGCAATTGCAATGTCACTGTTGAATAATATGTTTATATAATAAACTGCCACGGCCACGTAATTTATTCTGTCTACCTTGCCAGCTTTTTACACAACTGTACGGCTGGAAAGGACACCCGCACACAAACGGTTATTACGTTTCAGTACATCATGCTAAATATTTACATTTTAGTAATTTAAAAAAAATCTGCCACTTCCTACAGAAATGCATTACCTACACGGTCAAATGTATGGAAGCAGATATTTTTTTAAATCACTGATGAAAAGTTGAACGGCGGGTTCGGAATGAATTCGTTTGTGTGTCGGTATCTCGTCCATTCTGTATAATTACGTTAAATACTGGCAAATATTTAACATGGCGCGACTAACTATTAGGCCTCAACAACCCAGATAAAATACGATACCCCTAAGAAAACTGGTCGACAAACGTTCCAGATTTTATTTATTGTGAATGTTAATTTTAGCTATCAATGAAGGACAACTAGCTCCGGCCGTGTTGGAAGATGTACTCCTTAACATACGTTCTACTGACACCAACTCTGTAGTCATGAAGAAGGTTCGTCAAGGTAAGTCGGAGAAATAATAAACTTGCTTAAACAGTCAGTTTAAGGGCCTATTTCACGATGTCCGAAAAGCCACTAAATAGTCCGCGCGCGAGCTCCGAGGAATCGGTGGCTTACTTAAATCATCGGTGGAGTTATTTCAAGTACTTATTACCCTCATAGAATGATTTCATAATTTAGTACTCCACGCGAACTAAATTATGAAATCATTCTATGAGGGTGGAGGGACAGGCGTGTAAATAGCCGTGTATCTCTGCGGTTTGAGGACTTGTTATAATCTAACACCAGGATTGCGTGCCGATTCAAAATGCCTAAATTTGTCTGTATAATTTTTCAAGTTGGGAGTGGTGGCAGCAGACGGCGTATGGTGGTCTAACTCTAGCACGTAAATAAAAGCGGTACCTGATTCTTCCTTGTTCGGTCCCGAAAGTCTTCACAGGTGGTACCACCTGCCTTCCTGCTTGTGGTCTTGTACGCCGATCACCTTCGTCTTCTTGAGCACAAATTACACAGACGCGGTAATATGGGATTATTATTAATCCTTGGTAAATCCCCAATGCTTACGGGATAATACTCAGGATTTCAGGGTCTTGCGGGTGATGATGTCTTAAGATTTAAGACACGCGGTGAGACGTGTGATTACAGCGCGAGCGCACTTTGACATCTAATCCATCATGGCCACTGATTTCCCCAAAAAATGGCGGTCCCACACGCTATATCGATACATGCTTATAGCCGGGCACACACACACACCGTGATACTACACACCAACCAATTTGAAACTGAAGGGCGGTACTCGCCACACCAGAGGGTATTACGTACTTGAAATAAAACCACCGATGATCTAAGTAAGCCACCGAATCCTCGGAGCTCGCGCGCGGACTATACTTGCCAAATAAATTCAACAATGGAACAGATTTTTATGAAATTATCTGCCAAGTAAGTTATTGGGAACTATAACGTAGGTGGTGAAACAGGCCCTAAGTAGAACAAATTGTACGCTCGACTATCGGTCGTAAATAAGTCGATTTTGAAAATGTACGTCCTACTAACGGATATGTCTTTACTACCAACCAATATATCTCATCATCTACCTAGCCATCTCAACTATGTTGGGGTGCAGACCCCAACACAGTTTCAGTCTAACCGGATGTAGCTGAATACCAGTATTTTACATGAAGCGACTGCCTATCTGACCTTCACAACCCAGTTAGTACTGGGTAATACGATACCCCTTGGTCAGACTAGGTACCTACCAATATATCTAAAGATATATACAAATATTCGTTAGTGGGTTAGGTGTCGGACTTCACAGACAAAATGGATGGGAATGACCGCGGGTCTAGTTTAGTAAGACTTATATCAACAGTGGACTCTTGTATTTAGGCTATTGACGATAAAGGTAATTTTTTTAACAAAATTCTTTTACATTTGCCTTTTTTTCGTGGCCTGCTCTGTCCCAGTCCTGGGCAAAGGCCTCCATCCACTCTTTCCATTACTCGCGAACCCGCGTATCCTTCTTCCAGTTCCAATGGAATCTATCTAGTTCGTCCCGCCATCTCCTTCGTGGCCTGCCGCGACCCCGCCTCACTGTGTCACGGCACCAGTTTTCTTCTATTTTGGTCCACAGTTTTTCCGGCAGGCGGCAGACATGTACTGCCCAGTCCCATTTGAGTTCAGCAGCCTTTTGAGCCACACCAGCTATATTTGTTTTGGCTTTATCTACATAATTATTAAGCTTGAATATTGTTCTGGTAATTTAATTATGAATTTATACTGATATTGATGCTGATAACGCAAATTATAACTTGCAGCGATAGCAAAGAGCCACGTATCACAAACCGTCGCAAACGAGGTGATAGCAGATATACGCACTGCTGACCGTACGTCGGCTGTGTTGAAGAATGTCCAGAAAGGTAACCAATAGGGGAAAATCAGTTCCGATAACGATGTCGGAAGTTTGAAAAGTCGTATGCTATTCGATTTTCAGCTTTAAACACTGAGCTCAAAGTAAGAAATCAGACGGCACGCTCATTATCCCTTACGGTATATTTCCACTGTTGATATTTGGATTTATCACAGAGTATGGAAATATCTCGCCACTTTCAGAACAAACTGAGCGTGTCAGTAGTTTGTCATTGTTTAATTGTAATACGATACGAATGGCATAATTAGTATGTATTTAGAAACAAAAAGTATCTATGTAGTATATCAACTATCTGATGCCCATGACACAAGCCTCGTTGCTTAGTGTGGTACTAGATGGCGCTGTGTGTAATGTCCAGCGATATTCATTTATATATTTAAGTTATGAACCCAACGCACTTCCGACGTATACACACTTACACAGTGGAAAGCTACACATAACATTTTTTCATCGCAAAAAAAATCTACTGTTTTCTACTTATTACAGACGTCAAAATGTACGGAACAACGATTTTTTTTTATTCCGATCTTCCTCTTTACGTGTCGATGAACTCAAATTGTATTGCACCAGTATGTAGCCACCTGCACAGCTCTATCATTTGCTTCAATTAGATCTTGATAGGTGCAAGTGGTGGTACAGCATGGGCAGGACAGAAGGTGGAGCATATCCTGCAGGGTGCTCCACACTCACTGGCAATCTATTTCGGATGAATCGAGGATACCCCATTTAGCCAGATTATATCTACAGCGGACAACTTGGGTTCAAAATCGGTTAAGGGATTTCCAGATTGGCCACTGCAGTTCGTATGCGGGCGAAAATTTTCTTTGTGGTTCCCCCACATAGAAAATTGTCATCGGCTCAGAATGATGCACTGAAAAGATGGTGGCCAAGGTGGCCTTTCCAGCCTGTAAAGTCCGTATCTAGGCAGATATTCCGTGCTGTGTGGTTTTTTTTTTAATTATTTTCAACAGACTTATAACTCTACGTCTTATAACTAACTTAGAGTAACAAAAGTAAATAAATTGTTTTCTTTTTTTATTATTTTTTTTAGCTATAAAGAAAGGACAACTACCGCCAGATGTGATGGATGAAGTAAAGTGTGCTGTCAGTCCTGCTGACAGTAGATCTCAAGTCATAGGAAAGGTGCGAAAAGGTACAGCAGCTTCTTTGTACTAATAATTAATTAATTACTGTGTACCAAATCTCGTCCTTCATATTACGACTATTGTAATTGATATATAGTTTAAATTGCAACAAATAGGGATTTGTAAATTTTCGTTCAATGTCTTTTGACGCAAGAACGTAATTAAAACACTAATAAAATTAATATTGTTGATAATCACGATTACAGCGATAGAAAACAGGACGGTGCCACATTTAGTAATGGATAACATAATGGAAAATCTAGAATCGACTGAACGCAAAGAAAAAGCTCTAAATAAAATCCGTAAAGGTGAGACCTTGGTAATATGAAAGTAAAAAGTCGATGATAAACTAAAACCGTTCAGTCATCCTAGAAGCTTTTATGGTAAGGAATGTTAAAAAAAAAACAGTAAATAATATTTATTTCAGCGGTAGAAAAGGGTCAACTAGCGCCTGGAATCGTAGAAGAAGTAAAGGCCAAGGTCCAACCCAATGATAATAACTCAGTTGTTATAGAGAAGATCCAACAAGGTACGTGGTATAAAATAGCTACTACATAGACACAGAAAAACACACAACAAAACAAACAAAACAGATAGTAAATTAAAAAAAAAAGTTTTCCACGCGTAGTTCACAACGTCTTACTTACGCAA
This sequence comes from Xestia rhomboidea, assembly GCA_963853795.1. Taxonomy (NCBI): domain Eukaryota; kingdom Metazoa; phylum Arthropoda; class Insecta; order Lepidoptera; family Noctuidae; genus Xestia; species Xestia rhomboidea. The sequence continues at coordinate 15,642,243 of OY970761.1, read as the reverse complement.
CGGCTTAGCCCGCTCTATGCTACGGCGTATCCCGGTCTATGCTACGGTATAGCCCGGTCTATGCTACGGCGTAGCTTGCTCTATGCTACGGCGTAGCTTGCTCTATGCTACGTCGTAGCTTGCTCTATGCTACGAGGTAACTCACCCTATGCTACGTTCGCGTAGACGAAACATTTTAAAAAGCTTTCGTTGTGTGAACAATTGAAGCCTATCCTATTGGATAAAGCTTGTGGCGAGATTTACCAGTGTAGATTAACAAGTAAATTAAATAACTTGATCTAATCGATTTTAATTTTTAAAAAACTGACTAAGTAAATACGAGTACGTAAATCTCGCGACAAGCTTTTATATAATTTAAATTGTGTAATGACGTTATAAGTTGATAGTAAAAGTTTTAAAGGAAAAGTTCATTTTATTCTTTTTAGCGCATTAAATAAAAGCATGTTTAAAAAAAGATTTTTTTACTTAAAATTTTATTTCAAAGTACAAGCTTTACTTGCACAATATTTTACTTACAGCTGTAGCGAAGAAGCACGTGACACCACAAAACATGGCAGAAGTACTTCAGAAAGTAGACACAAGTGATAGAAAATCGGAAATCATTAAAAACGTTCGCCAAGGTCGATAATCTCAATTTGTATATTTTTAATGATTAAATTTAAATTTATGATTAACCTTAAATTATTTTTGTCGTGATAACGTCAGAGCACCGGCTGCACGCACGTAAATGTGTCACACCGTTCCGCGCGCAGTCTCGTTCCCCTGACTCGTCAACGCCCAGCCCAAACCCTTGGACCTAGAAAACTGAAATTTTGCACAGTGGTTCTTTTTATAAAGAACAAATAAGGAAAAAATTTTCCAAATTCAACCCCTAAGGGAATTAAATAGGGGATGAAAGTTTGTATGAAAGTTCGTCAGTTTTAAAGTTAGGATCTTAAAATTTTGTGTTTACGCTTACAATTTAAAATGAATTTGTATATGTCTCAGCGTTTTTGATAATTCCACCCCAAAGGGTTAAAAAGGGGGATGAAGTTGTGTATGGAAAGTCCTTAATTTTCGAAGTAAAAATCACAAAATGTATTATCTAGGCGTATGGTTGGAAGGTAACGCAACCATGTTGTTAGAATTTCAATAAGGGGGTGAAAATGGGGATGAGATTTTGTTTTTTAAGTTAAAATCCCTATCATGAAAATTTGTATTTAGCCTTTTGGTTGGTAATTAATAATTACATGAATCAGTGTTTTTGAAAAATCATCCTAGAAGAGAAATAATGATAATTCAGTGATAATAATTCAATACAATTCATAAAAGTATGCAATTTTTCATCAATGTTTTGTTATGGCGTTATCACGTAAAATTACCGTCCGTAAACCGACTTTACAGACAACCATTTTTTTTATTTTATCAACTTCTTCGACTTTGTTTTTGCATTAAAAGCCATTGGTTACGTCCAAGGGCCACTGAATCTGTGACATAATATTTTTGAGCTGGTACAGGTACCTGCCTACATTTCTATAAATAGCAATCCGTGTAATCCGTGACTACGAGTTAGTAGCACTCTAAGAAATCAATTGAATTCATTTATATTTCTTGATCCATAAGAGGAAGCCATGATTTTGCTAATATTGTGATCACTAAAACGAGGTCGGAACTGATGGGCTAGCATCGTCACCGAGGCAAGCCCAACAAACGCTGGCGTGACGATTTAGACTCGTTCCTGACTGATTAGCCAGAGGAGGCAAAACACCGAGAGAGAGGGAAAGGAATGTGGGAGGCCTTTGCCCAGCAGTGGGACAAAATAGGCTAATAAAAAATAAAAATAAAATATTTATTTCAGCGGTAGACAAGGAAAAGATACCGCCCGCTGTGTTGGACGAAGTACTCGCCGAGGTAAAGACTAGTGATGATAAGGATGCAGTCGCGAGGAAGGTCCGCAAAGGTAACACCAAAGTTGGACATTTCTGGTCACGACAATACGACAATAAATGAAAACACTGGTAATACTAGTTAATGGATTTCTTTTCTTTTACTTTAACAAATAAATTCTAACATGCGGTATACCGCATGACGCAGTTTAATTTATTGTCGTCTGCACCCTATATACTGGTCACAACATGTTTTAAAATTGTTGGTTTTCCTAAATCATGTCAATGTTAGTATTAAGGTCGGTTTCCCTATAAGCAAACCAAGCTATTTGTACATTATGCGTCACTTAGATAGAGCACACACTGAATGTATGCTGCGCGGCTCAATCATCATATAAGGTTCCCTCAGAGAAAATAATTGTTAAAACAAATTGCTATTTTGCAGCCATTTTATATAACTGTCAACACTAGTAATTGTTCCAAGAATAAACAGATCATTTAATAAAGTTGGTAAACCAACTTTTACAAACGTTTTTTTTTCCTTTAAATACTTCCATGACTCCTGTAATATTCAATGCTTGAGTTTCTGCACAATGTTTTTAGTGCGTTACATTCAGCGCTACAGTAAACTACGATTTTCACACAACAAAAAAGTAGTTTATCAGTAATAATTTTTGGGCAGTGTTGCTTAGTTTGCAGTTAAGAAAGCTTCATCAATCGTCATTTTACATCCTGTAAAGTATTGCAGAGGGTCTCAAGAATTTTCCTAATGTTTTAAAACACTTTAGCAGAACTCTTTAGCACAACTTTGCAACCTGATATCTGCCGCAAAGCCACCACGACCGACTTGTCATAATATCCAATTGTTCATCCCTATTAGGTTCATTCTATTTAGGTTCTTCCACATAAATAGTTTCAGCTTTTATAAAATTACGTAGGTCTGGTGGTCACGGGATCTCTCTCTAGAAGGTATTGGTACGAACATTCCTGCGGTTTGTGTGTATTATAAACCTAATTGAATTGTGAATTGTGAACATTTCAGCATTAGAAAAGAAGCAGGTACCTCCTTACGTCATGGAAAATATAACGGATGGTTTAAAACCTGGTGTAAATAAAGCAAAAGCGATAGATAATGTCAGTAAAGGTAAGTTGACGAACAACTAGATCGAAATTTTAAAAAATACCACCAGTCACCTAATTATTGTAAAATATATTTTTTGAACTAAATCTCAACAGAAATGGAATTGATAATTGCGTACACAATATCTTATGATGACACGGCATTATGGAATTCTAATGCAAGCCACTTAAAATTCTATTTTAATAGTGCATTCATTATTCCTCACATTGCTAAAAAAAACAAATAATATGTGAAACCTAGAATAAGTTTGTCGTTGTGAGGAAAAATAAAGAACTTATTATTATTATGAATTTACCAATACAAACTGCTAAAGCATTTAGCTGCACAGTGCACAGATTGTGCTCGAATTCTTCTTCTTAGCGTGTCGATGATAATTTAAATTGAGTCCGCTCAAAATTTGCATACGAGTTTGGCACTTTCAGTAGCGTCCATCAGCTCCTGTGATGTGCAAGCAACAGGACAGGCAGGACACGATAGCAAGTGTTCTGCCATTTGTGGGGCAACACCACATTTACACTCCACCTCCTTCTGCGAAGCAGTCATGCTAGCGAAGGAGGTGGCGGAACGTGAGAGGGAGTTATCCTCACGTCCCAGCCGCCGCGGGAGACGCCCCGGGCGTCGGGGGCCACGTGGTGGCTACCGGCCACCCTAGGCGCGGGCCTGTGGACGGGGAGCTATGGGCTAGCTCGCCGTCCGTCCGTCTCATGACGACAGGCCGTGTCGACGGCGCGTTCGTGTTCCACGCGCGCCTCAAAGAGAGTCAGCAACAGTGAAGGGGGCAAGGGCCGAAGCCTGCCGGGGCTGAGGGACTATTCGAAAGAGATACCGTGGCCCCGGAACACAAAGGGCGAGGAAGGAACATGGATGGGTTTTAGTCAGTAAAAGTCTGACACTCCCTCCTGCTCCGCCCAGAGCGGGAGAAGTCATTTGATGATTTCCTATCCAAAAAAAAAAAAAAAGGGCAGAGTCATCTACGAATCTCCACCTAAACAAGTTTTCCTTGCTTCGGCCAAACTGTGTCCAGTAAACTTGTGTGCTTAGATTAAAAACCCACACTGTGGCTTACCATTAATGTTAATTTCAGCGATAGACAGAGGCGAAATTTCGCCCGAAGTGTTGGACGAAATAACCGAAACTGTACGTCCGAGTGACAATAAGACACAAGTCAAGAAGAAGATCCGAAAAGGTTAGTGAATAACAGAGCTGAGACAGATCGTGAAAATTACTTTTGAAGTACCACCGAGTTCACTGACCATCGACCATTTTCATCCTTATGCCCTGAGTAATAAGGTTGAAAAGTGATCGTCCTACTAAAACACATTAGAGTTGCAGTTCATCCTCAGTTATTTGACCTCTGAAAGCAACCCATAAAATTATGATTACAAACCTTAGACTATCATCATTCTCTTGCCCTTATCCCAATTCATTTGGAGGCGACACAGCATGTTTTCCTTTTCTCTATTACTCATCTCATCAGACATCTCCTTTCTTGCTGTATCATCCTTCACACAGTCCATCCATCGTTTCTTTGGTCTTCCTCTACTCATATACCCATCCATATTCATACTCGAAACTTTCCTCACGACATTTTCCTCATTTCTCCCCATCACATACCCATACCACGTCAACCGATTACCAAACAACTTTTCAGTCAAGTTTTCAGTACCCATTTCTTATTTTATCCATTCTCGTAACATCGATCTTAAACCAACGGCTGTAAAGTTCATTGTGATGCAACGACAGAGATAAAATAACTAAAGAGGCTAGAAAGCTAATATTGATTTCTTAATTACAGCAGTAGAAAAGAAGTATGTAAGTCCAGACACTGCGGATCAAGTCCTTAAAGATATAAAGAAGGGCAAGAACAAAACTGAAATCATTGCTAATGTTCGTAAAGGTTCGTTTATTGTAGTCTTTTACTTACAACTAGACAATTAAGAAACAACTAGTACAGTACTCGGTGGTGAATATGGCACGAATTCGAAATGTAGGGCTATAATTATCTTATTTAAAAAACTTCAAATTCAGACAATAAAGGCCCATAATTTTATAGCAAAAAGTGATTACAATTTTTTTTTTTATTTATGAACAGTGATTTATTTAGAAGTATTACTGATGATCATAATTTTGTTTTTAGCTGTAGCCAGGGGAAAGCTACCTCCCGAAGTATTAGATGAAATTAATGCCGAGGTTAAACCCGGCGTCAGTAAAAGTAAGACCATGAAAAGGGTCCGTCAAGGTAAGAAAACAGATAACGCAACGTTGACGAAAAACCCGCGGAAATTCCTGGTATGTTTGATCTACCACCATGCATTGATTTTGTAGCGACATTGACAAAAATGCAGAAAGATCAGCAACGCCATCTATGTCACAAAATGAGAACTTAAATTCCTGCATGACGGAATCAAAATTGTCCGCGAGTTAAGTAATACTAGGACCTGACAACATAAGTAATATAGCCCACCTGACGCAGCCCCCGTCTGGTTGAAGGATCCTCCCTTTTCAATGGAAGATGAAGGCCTTTACACTCCATTCCACATACCTTTAAAAGGGGTTTGAATTTAATGGTCCGGCCTAACTTCCGCCATTTTTTTTTTCAAAAGTTGCGGCCACGCATAAACCCTATATTTATCGATAGCTGGTACCAATACAAACAAGTTTTGTATTAGACAAAATGTTCTAAATGTCACGTTTTCGAAATATGAGCTATCAAAGTAAACATCCATGCACTGATAAAAACGGCCGCAACTTTGAAAAAAAAAATTGCGGTAGTTAGGCCGGCCAGGCTTCATACACAATTATTCTTCCAAGCCCTTTCATCAATTATTGATCGATTTTAGTTTTCCTCTCCTTCCTTTCGGTCTTATTGTGAAAGATGCATTTTACATTACATTTGTAGGTAACACTAAAATAATAATTTCAGCTGTAGCAAAGAGAACAAAGACATCGAAGGCCATAGACGAAATAGTGGACGAGTTGCGACCAACTGACCCGAAATCTGAAGTTTTGAAGGATATCCGCAAAAGTAAATCTTTTAAGACTAAGGCCCGTTTTCTATAACTTACTTACGTACCAGCTGTCGGTGTGTTTTGTTTCTAACCGTCTGTTAGCAAAATGTCAAACAGACAGAGATAGCAACCTACCGGAACGGAACAGTAAGTTATTGAAAATGGCCGTAAGTTAAAAATAATAATCACTGGTATTATAAAGTAATTTTCTTTTGTAAGTTTTATTAGATACTGAATTCAATTCCCAAGTCGAGCAAATTGTGTTACACAAATGAAAAAAACCCGTTGTACTACTAAGTGAACCAGTAGTACCACGGGAAGTTGTTTTTACCCGTGGTACCACTGGGATTGGTACATAATTATGATCTAATCAACATTGAAAATCTCAACGATTCAAAATCTCAACGCGATCCTATCGTTTTCAACCGGATTCAGTATCGCCCCCTATTACATGGGACTTTAACTTATATCATAATCTGTCAAATGACCAATTTGGTCGAGACGCCATTGTTTAACTATAGCCGAGACGAAAAAAAAAATCTAATTAGTCCGTAACTTAGATTATCAAAAAATATTTGACCCGTGTTTTTTCTTTTGTTACGTAAACTAAAATTGACGAAGATACGACGCTTTTAAAATTCTCAATATATCACGCCATGGTAGAATTTTTAGCTAGTTCTGACGTCACGAGCCCCCACTCCCGAGTTTTGATGCGTTTTATCTTTGTCAATATTCATTGATTTACAAAAACAAAAATACGTGTCCATTATTTTCCAATACTCTAACTGACGGACTAAATAGATTTGCAATTTTTTGATACTGTCTTCAAGCCTATTGTGTCACTTCGTGGACAGATCAAGGGATAACTGGCGAAATGTAAACTAGTGTACTATAGACTATACCACTGTCTCACCTAACGGGGCTCACAGTCACAGGCGTGATATGTGTCATGATAGTAATGCATATGAAAGCTAATAATTGATAATCTTGCAGAAGTAGCCAAGGGAACTAGAGGCAAGGGTAGGCCCTCCGCCGCCACCGCCACCGTCGCCACCGCCGCAGCCGCAACTGCCGCCGCTGCCGCTCCCTCTGTCGCCGCCACAGAGGGGCCCTCACAGGGGGCCAGGTTGGAGGAAGCGGTAATGGAGTGCCAATAACGGCCCCATTACGCTTCCTCCAGGCGAATATCAACCACTGCGCCTGCGCTCAGGATCTCTTGCTCCAGAGCATGGCGCAGTGGTTGATTAACATCGCTGTGGTCGCTGAGCCGTATTTCGTCTGGCCCAGGGAAGACTGGGTGGCGGACCTAAGCGGCTCAGTGACCATAGTGTCGTCGGCCGCCGCCGGCACCCCGACCCTTGAAAGTGTCAGGAGGGGTCGGGGGTGCGTAGCAGCCCGGTTCGGGGAGATCGTCGTAGTGGGTGTCTACTTCTCCCCGAGCCGAACTCTCGCCGAGTTCCACAACTCTCTCGCAGAGTTGAGTGTCGTCGTCGGAAACCATTCCCTCCCCGTGCTTGTCCTCGGGGACTTCAATGCCAAGAACTTGGCTTGGGGTTCCCGTTGCACAGACGTGCGGGGAAGGATGGTGGAGGACTGGGCCCTGGAGAAGGGCCTGGTCGTCCTAAATCGGGGTTCTGTCGCCACGTGCGTGAGGATGCGGGGCGAGTCGGTGGTGGACATTTCGTTCGCTAGCCCCGCCCTGTCACCGCGTGTCGTTGACTGGCGCGTCATGGAGGGGGTGGAGACCTACTCCGACCACCGGTACATCCGGTTCGACGTCTCCACCCAGACCTCAAGCGCGCCGGTCCAACAGGCCCCGAGTGGTCCGCGTTGGGCGCTGAAGCAGCTGGACCGGGAGCTCCTCCTGGAAGCCTCGATCGTGCAGGCCTGGGTGACATCACCGGACAGGCCTGCCGACGTCAATGATGAGGCAGGGTGGTTCCAGGAGGCCATGTCCGACATATGTGACGTGGCAATGCCCCGAGTCCGGCCAGGAAGCGCCCGGCGTCAGGTGTACTGGTGGTCGCGAGAGCTGACGTCCCTACGGGAGGCGTGTGTGGCTGCGCGACACCTGTACGCCAGGCACCGCAGGCTCCGCATTCGCCCACCGAATGCGGCAGCCATTGAGGCGGAGCTTTATGAGGGCTACAGAGCGGCGAAGACCGCCCTCCGCGAGGCTGTCCTGCGGGCCAGAGATCTGGCCCGCGAGGAGATGCTGGGGGCTCTCGACAAAGATCCGTGGGGGCGCCCTTACAAGATGGTGCGGGATAAACTCCGCACCTGGGCCCCCCCGCTGACGCAGAGTCTCCGGCCTCAGCTCGTGGAGGACGTGGTGAGCGCTCTGTTCCCCTCGCGAGGGGAACACCCGCCCCCGCCTATGGCTCCGCCGGCTGCGGTGCCGGAAGCGGACCACCAAAGTGACGACGACGACGCTCCTGAAGTGACCGGGGTAGACCTGAGAGTGGCGGTACGAAGGCTAGGTGCCAAAAATACCGCCCCGGGACCCGACGGCTTGCCTGGCAAAGCCTGGGTCCTGGCCTCGGAGGCTCTCGGGCCCCGACTGGAAGGGCTCTTTAGCGCATGTTTGGAGAGAGGCCAGTTCCCGCTTCGTTGGAAGACGGGGAAGCTGGTCCTCATCCGGAAGCCGGGGCGCCCGGCGGACTCTCCGTCCGCCTACCGGCCCGTGGTGCTGCTCGACGAGGTGGGCAAGCTCTTTGAAAGAGTGATTGCAAACCGCCTCGCCGAGCACCTTGCGGGGATGGGGCCGGACCTTGCGGAACACCAGTATGGTTTCCGCAAGGGGCGCTCTACGGTGGACGCCATCATGCGCGTGAGGGCCCTCACGACGGGGGATGCGGTGTCCCGGGGTGGGGTTGTCTTGGCGGTGTCTCTCGACATCGCCAATGCCTTCAACTCCATGCCCTGGAGCTGCATAAGGGAGGCACTCCGGTATCACCGGGTGCCGACCTACCTCCGTCGTGTGGTCGGGGACTACCTGGCGGACAGGTATGTCATCTACCCCGGTCGCAGCGGAGACTGGAACCGGCGAGAGATGTCGTGCGGTGTTCCACAGGGATCGGTTTTGGGGCCGTCCTTGTGGAACATCGGGTACGACTGGGTGCTGCGCGCCGACCTCCCTAGCGGTGTCAGCGTAGTTTGCTACGCTGACGACACGTTGGTGCTGGCACAGGGGAGGTCGCACGAGGCGGCGGCCGACACTATGACACGCGGGGTTGCGATAGTCGTGGAGAGAATCCGGCAACTGGGTCTCGAGGTGGCACTGCACAAGTCCGAGGCCATGTGCTTTCATGGGCCTCGGAATGCGCCACCTCCGGGATCCTCAGTGATGGCAGGAGGGGTTTCCATCGGCGTCGAGTCGACGCTGAAGTACCTGGGACTTGTCCTCGACAGCCGGTGGAACTTCGTGGAGCACTTCCGACGTTTGGCCCCCAGACTGGAGCGGACAGGGGCTGCCTTCAGGCGGCTCCTGCCCAACCTGGGGGGGCCGAACGCCTCCTGCCGGAGGCTCTACGCGGGAGTCGTGCGGTCCATGGCCCTTTACGGGGCCCCGGTGTGGGCACGTTCATTGAGGCGGCGTGCCGCCCACCACTTGAACGTGCCCCAGAAGGTGGTAGCCGTAAGGCTGGTCCGGGGGTACCGCACGATCTCCCGCGAGGCGGCGAACCTCCTTGCCGGATTGCCGCCATGGGATCTGGAGGCAATAGTCCTCGCGCGCCTACATGAGTGGCGCGCGGAGGCGTTACGCCGGGGGGAAACTCCGCTGCCGCGGCAAATTGTCGCTCAGCGGACGGACTTCCGGCGGGATCTCATGGCGACATGGAGAGAGCGACTATCGCAACCCCGTGCAGGGCACGCCACAATAGTGGCGATAAGTCCCCTCTTTGAGGAGTGGCTGGAGAGACGCCACGGCGTCCTCACCTTCCGCCTGACGCAGGTTCTTACCGGACACGGATGCTTCGGTAAGTTCCTGCACCGAATCGGGCGGGAGGAGACGCCCGGGTGTCACCATTGTGAGGATCGACCGGAGGACACGGTGGAGCACACGGTGGAGGTGTGCCCCGCTTGGGCGGAGCACCGCCGTGTCCTCGTAACGGCGATTGGCGGCGGCGACCTCTCGCTCCCGGCCTTGGCTCGTGCCATGGTCCGGAGCGAGACGGAATGGGACGCCGTCACCTCCTTCTGCGAAGCAGTCATGCTAGCGAAGGAGGTGGCGGAACAGGACAGGGAGAGATCCTCACGTCCCGGCCGCCGCGGGAGACGCCCCGGGCGTCGGGGGCCACGTGGTGGCTTCCGGCCACCGTAGGCGCGGGCCTGTGGACGGGGAGCTATGGGCTAGCTCGCCGTCCGTACGTCTCAGGACGACAGGCCGTGTCGACGGCGCGTTCGTGTTCCACGCGCGCCTCAAAGAGAGTCAGCAATAAGGAAGGGGTCCGCAAGGGCCGAAGCCTGCCGGGGCTGCGGGACTATTCGAAAGAGATACCGTGGCCCCGGAACACAAAGGGCGATGAAGGAACATGGATGGGTTTTAGTCAGTAAAAGTCTGACACTCCCTCCTGCTCAGCCCAGAGCGGGAGAAGTCATTTGATGATTTCCCATCCGAAAAAAAAAAAAAAAAAAAAGTAGCCAAGGGAGTATTTTCTCCCGCTGTAATGGAAGATGTACTCGCCAACGTACAACCTTTCGACGACGGTGCTGTTATTTTAATGAAAGTGCAAAAAGGTGGGTTTTAATAAAATCTTAATAGTCTCTCAGACCGAATAGTGGCCAATCTTAATGGAGGCTAGCTACAAGTTATAGATTCAGGAGTTATTCTAGTGCACAGACATGTAAGAATCTCTTTTCTCACTTTTACAAATCGTTCTATGGGACGATTGTCATCCAAGGACACAACTAGAAAGAGTTTTTTTTTTTTAATCTTCTTTATTTAAGGGATTTTTGTTCACAATTGCGACGATGTCAATCCCATCGTACTTTTACAAATATTAACTTACATCCTAAACTAATTTATCTTATAAAAAACCTTAAACCGCACGAACTTAATCTAGTTTATTATCCAATAAAAAAGTATATAACATTTTTGCTGCTTCAGAGGTAGGCTTAGCTAAAATACCATGGAACACTCCAACATCAATTACTGATAATTTCATCGCATTTTTTATTTTATTTATTTATTTATCTTTAATTCAGGTAGAACCCATAAATTTGTTAGTATTCCTTAACCTATGTTAGTATAATAGACTAAAACACACTATTACTACTAATACTTAATTACGCCACCTCAGCATTGATAACTGCGTTTCTCTTATTAGTATATCGGACACATTCCACCAACACATGCTGTGCATCCTCTATCTTGCCACACCTAGAGAGAGATAAGACGCAGGACCGACTTAACATAGTACACTGTTTTTTTTTTTTTTTTTTTAAATAAAGTAACTGGGACGTTACATTGGTGAAGTGATCGCAAGCGCTACTGTAACTGCTGAGTTTGAGATCCTGGGCTTGCTTCCCGGGTCGGGCAAATTGTTATTGGGTTTTGGCATCAAAAAATTCTCAGTACCAGCCACGGAGTCTGCCCGGTAGATACCAATAGGCTCGCCCCTTATTAGATGGGACTTAAACATGACTGCCGAGATGTGGGTGTACTAATAATTAGGTATACCTCAGCTTCACCGTTCGGAGATCATAAGGTGTGATGTTATGCGACGCTACGTTGGAACTCGCCTTATTTATTCTTTAGTCATTGTGTGATGTGTGATATAAACGAAAGCAAATCCACGATGTGATGATGCAACTGTCAAAAAAATTTAACGCTGAACTCAAAGTGCCTTTTCTTTCGGATGGAAAATCATCAAATGACTCCTCCCGCTCTGGGCGGAGCAGGAGGGAGTGTCAGACTTTTACTGACCAAAACCCATCCATGTTCCTTCATCGCCCTTTGTGTTCCGGGGCCGCGGTATCTCTTTCGAATAGTCCCGCAGCCCCGGAACTCAAAGTGCCTATAACAATCATTTTACAGTAATTTTTTCATTGAAAGCAACATTATAGTTAGGACAATAAAGTTCACTGTAATTCAGAATCAGACTGTAATGTAGGACCAAGGAGGAAAGTGGAAGCAGCCACTGTTTTTGAAATCAATCGTGTTGTTAATTTCAGCGGTGGCCAAAAAGCATGTGACTCCGTCCATCGCAGATGAAGTGATCGCCGATGTTGAAAAGTCTAATGATAAAGATGAAATCCTTGAAAAAGTCCGAAGAGGTAGGCTGTCAGAAAATAGTGATGTTACTATACAGTGTTAGACTGCCTCGTTGGCTTTGTAGTCGCAAGCGAGATTGCTTAGCTGTATATGAGGTCCTTTTTTGAGGTTTGATTCCCGTGTCTGGCAAACTCATCATCATAATCACCATTCTCCTGCACTTATTCCAATTTCTTAGGGGTCGACACAGCATATTTTCTGCTTCCATTACTCGTTACCTCATCTAATCGTGTCTGGCAAACTAATAATGGGTTATTCCATCAGGAATTTCTCAGTAGCAGCCATGAAATCTAGATTTGTACCGGGTTGATGGCAAAAGGCATGCCCAAAGGTATTACATGGAACTTAAACATAACTGGCGAAATATGGGTGTACTATTACAGTCAGTTCACACCGAGACGCGACGCGACGCGACGCTGCGCACAGAGCGACTTAATATATAACTTTATTTACTACACGAAAAGATACACATTTCATTGTCGAGGCCCAGTGCTGCATGGTGCAACGTATTCTGAATTCTCTGCGCGCAGCGTCGCGTCGCGTCGCGTCGCGTCGCGTCTCGGTGTTAGCTGACCCTTAGGTACACCTCGAAAAATAATTCGGGAATTACAGGCGTTATGCATGCAGGCCCGAAGGCACCTAAGAAGCCGATTCTTGCCAGCTTCCCTACGCGAATAAAGCACTCTACGTAGTGTCTAGGTTTAGTATACAGTATAAATAGTATACAGGGTGTATACTATTTAACTACAGTGTGCATTTTGTACATCAAACTAAGTAACTTTACGCAAAAATTATTGCTGGGAAACGACTTTTTTTTTGGGGTGAAAAATCATGTTTTGTGGTAGAACTCAATGTAACACTCAAAACATTGTGCTGATGCATGGATTGAATAGGTGTTTAAAGTAAAAATCTCACATTCAAATTTTGTATTAAAAAAAAAACTTGTCAAAAAGTTGGAACTTTGAGCCCCTATATCTCCGTAAGTAAAAGGTTCCCAGGTATGGTGTAGAACAAAAAAATGATCGCAATGACGGGAGAACAAGTGCCTTTCGGCTTCGTTAAGAGGTGTTTTACATCTTTTATTACATATACATCTGTTGGTATCACAGTACAGACATTTAATACATAGAATTGAAAACATTACATAAATGCCAACATTTTCATGGCAACCTTTGTTGTTACATTTGTAACAGGCCCAGTGGTGGCGGCCCCGACTTACGAACAGTAAGTCGTGGGTTCGAACCCAGGGAGGCGCATTACTTTGTGTTGTTATTTATTTCATCAACACTGCTCTCAAAACGGTGAAGGAAAACATCGTGAGGAAACCGGCATGTCCTAAAACCAAAAAATTCGAAGACATGTGACATCTACCAATCCGCACTGGGGCCGCGTGGTGGATTATATCCCATTGCCTATCTTAGAGAGGAGACCTGTGTCCCAGCAGTGGGAATATTAATAGGCTGATGATGATGATGAAAAGTAACAGGTAGCGCCAAATAAGCCGGTGCTCGGATGTCAGATTTCAGACAATACTCTTTTTTATTCGGCTTCCCTTAACACAATTTTGAGTCTTTGCCACTGAAGTGATGTTATGTGCTATGTAACACAGTGTTAGATACTTTAAACTAGTTAGTTAGTCTAGTAAATATTAAAATTCATAAATTTTCGTACTCTTATTAATGATTAATCTCTATCGATCTTTTTTTAGCGGTTAACAAAGGACAACTTCCTCCCGCTGTTTTAGAAGATATAGTTGCCGATGTTAAGCCTGGTGACAAAATGCATACCGTCATGAAAAAAGTTAATAAAGGTAAGTCCTAACATAAGAAAAAACGTATGAGATACACAATTATTTGTTTATGTACACACAAACACTTACGAAAAGGAAAATACTAAAGAAAGACACCACAAACACACCTTCTGCTAATTTAACATTTTTTCAGAGGACCTGCGACAGGAAAGTTAAATGAGAGACAAAAACACAGGGCGGTTTCAGATGAGCGTGTTTTTAGCACACGTCGGCTCGTTTTATTAGAAGTGCGTTTATGCGCGCCTTTTACCACGCGCGCATACGTACGAGTGTTGACTAGCTTATAAGCTTGTAGCGGCACTACAAAAAGTACTACAGCGCCATCTATGAGAAGGATGATGAACTAATAGCGAAATACGTCAAAATCCTACATCGCGGTAGCAAAGTTATCCGCGACTTAAGACTGTATACGAGAACCCGACAGCAACTGTCTGACAGTGGCCCACCAGACATAACACCCGTCTGTTTGGAGGATCCTCCCTTTTCTAGGGATGAAGAGCTTTACACCCTGTTCTTCATTACCCCCAAACTAGGATGGCGCTGTAGTACTTTTTGGCCAATGTAGCTGTAGTACTTTTTGTAGTGCGGCACTGCAAAAAGTACTACATCTCCTAAGCTCAAGCTCGTATAAGCGCGGGCTGCAAGATATACTTACGTATTGCTACTAACTGAACCCACTGGTTTGAGTGAACATCTTGGAATAGTCTTGTGCGTGTTCAGTTTTTTGAAGCGCAAAATGTGGTGAGCGTGTATTGCGATACGATCTTTTACGAGCAAAAAAAATACGCTAGTCTGACACCGCTCACAGTGTGTAAAAGGCAATACAGGATAAATTAAATTAGTCTGTAGTAACCTTTTGCATATGTCACATTTTAATCACGTAAAATGTAAATTACAGCAATACAAAAGAGGATAGTAGCTCCAAAAGTTATAAAGGATGTGGCTGAACATATACAAACCAACCAAAAGGAAGAAACTTTGAAGAAAATTCGGACAGGTGAATTGCCTTTCATCATTTCAGTCCAGAGTCACCCACTACTGGGTTTAGGCCTTCCCTTTCTTCTGCCCGACTTTCCGGTTTTGCCAATCCGGGTGTTTCCTGTGACTTTCGCGATATCGTCAACCCAACCAGCTTTGGGAAGGACCTGTTTTTTTTTTTAAAAAAAAAGGCAAATGAAAATCAAATCTTAAAATTTTTGTGCATTTTTCTTTTCTAACAATTTTATCATGAACTAGCATGATCAGCATTATAACGTTCTCAGTGAAGGTTGGTGAATTTAACACGTCGATTGAATTAGACATGATCGTTTCCTCATAGTTCCACCAAGTTCCATAATAATTTAAATTAATTTCCATAGTTAACGTTACTCTGCTTTTTACAGCTTTTTTACAACTTTTATACAGCTAAGACTTTGTGTAGGATTGATAGTTCGTCGAAAACGAGAAAAAAGATGGCTTTGTAGAAGGCTACAAAGCAAACCCTTTTCTAAATTTTGAAGTGCAATCTCATCGGTCATCATCTCACTAAAAATTATTTTTAAATTTTCTTCTAAATTTTCTTATTTTAGCTGTTGATAAGGGTGAATTGTCACCCGATGTACTGGAAGAGGTAAAAAATGAGATCAATCCGAGTGATACAAGGTCTATAATTCAGAAGAAGATTGGGCAATGTAAGTCAATTAATCATGATCTTTCTTTAACGTGTGTGCCTAACCTGGTGTCAGAGATTTTATGCCGCCCTCTGAATTGGCTCTATGAGACCTGGGACTTTTGCGTGAAGGACACTAGCGCGAACCCACTTAAGCGAAAAGACATATGCGCGCATGGATTTGCATGCCGTCGAGAAATATCTCTCAGGCATGCTGGTTAACTGCCGGGGCTGCGGGACCGTTCGAAAGAGATACCGTGGCCCCGGAACACAAAGGGCGATGAAGGAACATGGATGGGTTTTAGTCAGTTAAAAGTCTGACACTCCCTTCCGCTCCACCCAGAGCGGGAAAAAAAGGCATTCTGGTTTCCTCACGATGTTTTCCTTCACCGAAGCAAGTGGTATTTATACAATACGCACATGAATCCGAAAATCTTGGGTTAGAACTCGACTATGACTTGGCAGTACGACACGGTAACACCACTAAGCTATCACAGCTTGTTAAAAAATCATGATAATTATATGTGAAAGTAACTCTGTTTGTTTGTATATCGACTTTTCTAAACCACTGAACAGATCGTCATAATATTTGACAGATAACTAGTCTGGAAGCTGAGCTGTCTTTGATCTACACTCGAGAGCAATGAATCCGGGTCACTTAAAGAATGTTAAAAATCTCGGAAACTAAAAATGATAGGTTAATGCAATAAATTGTATTTAACAGACAATGTAATACTCCTTAAATAAAAGTAAAAAAAATATGAGTCACCATACATTTTATTAACACAAAATTACATAAAGAAAAAAACTGCTGATCTCTCCTTAAAACAAAAATAGGAAACATGAAATTTTTGAACTTTATTACGATTTTCTTGAATTTTAATACTTCGTATTGCCTCCTCGTGCTTCCATTACTGCGTTTACGCGGTTTGGCATGCTGTACACCAAGTTCCTTATACGATTTTGGGGAATATTCTCCCATTCCTCTGTGAGAGCAATTTTGAGCTCACGAAGCGTGATTGGGGGAGGGTTTCGTTGTTTTACGCATCTGCCTAGCTCGTCCCAAGCATGCTCGATCGGGTTGATATCCGGGCTGCGCGCTGGCCACTCCATACGAGTAATGTTCATCTCTTGAAGGTAGTCATTCACAATCCTACCTGTATGAGGTCGGGCATTGTCATGCATAAATATAGCATCCTCACCTAAATTGACCATAAATGGACCAACGTGATCATTGAGGATTTCTTCCACATATCTTACGCTAGTTAAAGAGCCGTTTTCTATGATCACCAGCTCTGTGCGACTTTCAGAAGAAATTCCGGCCCACACAAGTACAGACCCACCACCGTAGGCTACTTTTTCTTCGATGCATGCTTGCTTGAATCTTTCCCCTGGTCTTCGATACACTCTGTGTCTTCCATCGTGCTTGTAGAGCATAAATTTTGATTCGTCGGAGAACATAACTTTTGACCAATCTTCAATACTCCAATTTACGTGGCTCTGGGCATATCTTAGTCTTGAAATACGATGCCCACGCTCCAGTTTAGGGCCGTTTGCAGGTCTAAGGGGTTTTAAGTTAGATTCAGCAAGCCGACGTCTTACTGTCCATGCACTTGGGTTACTTCTTCCGAGGCGTCGAAACTGATTTGTGAGTTCAGTTCCTGTGAGAAAGCGATTTCGAAGCATGGTGTTCACCAAGTATCGGTCTTCTCGTGCTGTGGTACACCTGGTTCTGCCCGTTCCTGGTCTGCGTAGGTTAGAACCAGTTTCTTCGTAACGTCGGAGAACTCTTTGTACTGTTGACAGTGACACACCGACAGTCCTGGCTGTATCGCGCTGACTCCGGCCGGTTTCCAGCATTGTAAGTATTCTGGTGCATTCTTCAGGCGTAAGCGACATAATTTCAGCTTGAATAATGAATATAGAGCACTATCAACATGGTTTATGTACCCACATAAATGACAGATTACAAACAAAAGCAAAACCAAATGCTGTAATTTCGTAGTTCCATCTTCGAAAGTGGCCCTTTTTCAAATTTGATTTTTTTATGATATAACTATACAATAACTAAGAAGTTTTAATACCTTCATTTAAGGAGTATTACATTGTCTATTAAATATAATTTATTGCATTAACCTAGCATTTTTAGTTTCCGAGATTTTTAGGATTCTTTAAGTGACCCGGATTCATTGCTCTCGAGTGTATATATATAAAAGGTAAAAGTGATTGGCTGATGTATCAACACACAGGCCAAACCCTTAGGGCTAGAATCTTGAAATTGGCACACGTATTCCTCTTATGCACGTAGGCATCCACTAAGAAAGGATTTTTCGAAATTCAACCCCCGAGGGGGTGAAATAAGGGATAAAAGTTGGTATGAAACTTTTTATTCCTTCGACATTTTTGCATGAAATTTCGTATGAATTGAGTGCGGTAAAAATAATGAGTTACGTATTTCAGCGTTTACCAAAATTCAACCCCTAAGAGGGTAAATAAAATTTTGCGCACAGGTAGTATAAAACCTCGATTAACACATACGAGTAGAATACTTTTCATCCAATTATCCAACTCCACGCGGGCGAAGCCACGGCTTTTCTTTTCTTTTCCGAAATGGCATCTCGCAGTTCAACCAGAGAGGTTGTCGTCTGCTTAACCGGACTTTCCTGTGGGTGCCTTAAGTGTAAGGCCTCCAGCCAGGGCAAAAAACTTACAAACTAAGCGACTACACGCTAAGGACACCCCCTGCGGGGTACGGGCCTCGGCTTAGGGCGTCGCTGGGAGAGGACAGCAAGGGGACAGGCTGGATCGGAGTGGGGGCGAAGCCACGGGTAACAGCTAGTCTAGTATAAGTATTAAAAACGATGAAATACAAAAATTCACGTACAACAGTTACTAACCTTATATTGGAAAAACTTTGTGAAGATACGAACACCACACGCCAGTAGATCAGTCAGTATTACGTGATATATTTTCTATTATATGTTTGTATTTTTTCATATTCTAGCAATTGCAAGGAGGCACGTAACTATTACTAAGGCCGACAAGGTCTTTGCCGATATATGCATGAGTAAGAATAAGGAAGAAGTAATGGTGAAGGTCAGAAAGGGTAAGTAAATACACATATAATAAATAAATAAATATCGCTGGACATTAACACACAGCGCCATCTAATGCCACACTAAGCAACGAGGCTTGTGTCGTGGACACCAGATAGTTGATATACTACATATATACTTTTTGTTTGTAAATACATACTTATTATACATATTAAACATCCATAACTCGGAAACAAATGTCCATGCTCATCACACAAACATTTCCTCCAACCGGGATTCGAACCCGGGACCGTAAGGCAGCCTCACTACCGCTGCGCCATTCGGGTCGTCGATATATTTGATGAAGAGGCGTAATGAGATTAGTGTCATACAATGGAGTTTGCGCTACTCAAACTGAGTCAAAGAGTCGTGTGTTCTTCAGGAAACCTGATCTTTATGAAGAATGCACCTTTGTTGACTGCGTAGTACTCCTAAAAAACCAAAAACAGTATGCCAAAAACTGAAAAGCATTTACTTCAATTAGACCATTACGGGCACTTTTGAATGTAAAAAAAATACGAGGTACAGTTCCAGTTACAAGGCATAATAACTTACACAAGTTATTATGCCTTGTAACAGTTGTGTTGTTGCAGTTGCCCATTCCAAAGCGTAGATCTCTATTAGATGGAAAAGAATGGCCAAGAAACTCCATAGACACCTAGACTTCATGGATGTTAGGATCGTAAGGTGGCGTTATGTAGTTTCTGCCTATCACTGGGGGGAAAAGGCGTGAATTTATGAGTGTCTGCAAAATGAGTCGGGTTAAAACCTAAGAGTCATTTATATGTAATTATTGACTCATTTTGTGTGACGCAAATTGCGCTGGAACATATTCGACGTCAGACCTGTTTACCTTTAAGGAAATAAGTAATATTATCGACTTGTTACAAACGGCCATAATACGGAGCCATAACGGGAATTATGTTTCCACGGTTGGGAAACACGCCTGCTTTCAGGGACAGGGACCTAATCCACGCAACCTGTCATCTTCCCCAAGCGCGACTACTGAGCACAAGGTCCTGGGTTCGATTCCCAGGTCGGGCAAAGTGTTATTGGGTTTTTCCATCAGGAATTTCTCAGTAGCAGCCACGGAGTCTGGATTTGTGCCCGGTTGACGGCAATAGGCTGGCCCCTTTTTACATGAGACTTAAACATAACTGGCGAAATGTTGGTGTACTATTAGGCACACCTCTGCCTAAACTTTTTTTTTTTTTTCGGATGGGAAGTCATCAAATGACTCCTCCCGCTCTGGGCGGAGCAGGGAGTGTCAGACTTTTACTGACTAAAACCCATCCATGTTCCTTCATCGCCCTTTGTGTTCCGGAGGCACGGTATCTCTTGCGAACAGTCCCGCAGCCCCGGCAGGCATCGGCCCTTGCGGACCTCTTCCTTATTGCTGACTCTCTTTGAGTCGCGCGTGGAACACGAACGCGCCGTCGACACGGCCTGTCGTCATGAGACCTCTGCGTAACCGTACGGTGAATACAGACGTGATGTTATGTTATTTAGTTCTAAGACATGTTTCGTCACGATTTCTTCACCGTTATACGAGATTTTTTTTCATGACCACACTTCAATTTGAAAACAGCGTTTTTTAGCCAATAATTTTAATTTTAGCCGTCCAGAAAGGACAACTGCCAGCTTCCGTCCTAGAAGAAACCGAAGCCGATGTAAAATTCAGTGACAAGATGCCTGAAGTTATAATGAAGGTCCGCAAAGGTAAGTTCTATTACAGTCCTCGCTGTTCACAATATGGGCCACTGTTATCTATTCTATACTATACAGGGTGGAATTTTTGGAGAGAAAGTACTCTAAATACTGGAGGTAGCAAATTTTACTCAAAGGAAACATTCCTTTATTTTTAAAAAGAAACAAATCTGCATTCACAGATTTTCGAAAATTTGCTTGCCACATTCGGAAATCGAACCGCCTAAAGTTCCAAAAAAATAACATCCTGTAAAAACGTACAGAATATTATTTATTTTTTCGAACTTAAGTCCATCCATCCCTGGTTCGATGGCCATACTTTCCCTACAGATGGCATTGAAAAATTCCACCATGTATAATTATAAAGAGATAAATTTTATGAGTTTAGAAGTAGGGGGTAATCTTTGGAACTACTGATCCAATTCCGAAAATTCTTTCACTAACGCGAAGCTACGTTTACCTTCGAGTGTCATAGGCTTATTTATTTAAAACGTTCCAGTGTGATTTTTGATCATGATGCGAGACAACCAAATTTTTTCCCTTGGATTGGTCCAAGGGAAAAAATTTGGTTGTAAGATTTTTGTATGTAACGTGGCTGGCCTGTCTAACATCCGAAATTTTATTTTATTTTCAAAATAGCGGCCACGGATCAAAACCTTCATTAATCAATAGCTGGTATCCAAACAAACAAATTTTGTATGAGAAAAGATCTTCTAAAGCGTCACGTTTCAAAAATATATGCCCTCATAGTAACAATCCTCGCCATCACTTTGATACCTTATATCTTCATTCTAGATGTAAACTGTGACCCCCGAACCTTCCTACTTATTGTGATAAATTATCAGAAGTCAATAATAACTGAACTAATCAAATCATCATAATTACAGTAATAGAAAAGAAGAAAGTATCACCAACTACCTTGATTGACTTCACTGATGATGCAATGGCAAAAGGTGATCAAGCTCAAGCCATGAAGAAAATACGTACAGGTCAGTTAACTGTAAGTTAAGATGGTGCCATTCTGGGGGCCTAAAAGGGCAGTTAGCAGAATAGGGAATATACATGAAATACAAAACTCTTTTTATTTATGATAAAAGCCTTATATTGGCGCATGAAAACATTGTGGTACACTTGTTTAAGTTTCTAATACATCACTTATTTTACAATTTACCGTTTTATGTAGCATGTTTTTGGTCAAACGGAACGCACTTTCAAAACACACCGTCCTCGATAACGCCGGTATTGACGTCAAAGTTCATTTTGTCAAAAAAAAAACACTTTTATTTGAAAAGTGCTAAAAGTTTCACTAAAATTTTATTATAATATTGTTATTGCAATTTTTACTTGAATAGAGCACATACAATTGGTCAAATTATTTTATTAAGGCCAAAAAAATTAGATGTAAACAAGGCAGATTGTGGATAATGACGCCACATCATGGCCACGACAGCCAGGGACGTTTGGACTGTCGTAGATAATTTCAGGAGATTAATATTATTTTTGTGCGACAAGCAGTAGTTGAATTTAACTTTTAATACTTTTCTTGGGTTGATAGTACTGTATTTTAATGATTTAAGTGAATAAAAAATTACGTGCATGATCCCTATTATAACAGGATAATAATATGAATCACGCTACAATTCTCAAAGTTGGTAATGTCGCAAATTGTTGTCAAATATTATAACGCTGGTAGGATGAATTTCTTTTATTTAAAGAAAATCGAATATCACTATAAGTCGCACTAAAATATTATTGATTATTAGTGGCAATAACTAATATAGTGACACTTAAAATTTAGGTTTAGCCGCAAAAGCGCTTGGAAATTATCGAAATACTTTCTTACATCTAAAATAGACCACACAGCATTATATTCAAAAGAATGATTAGTCCTATTTAATGATGGTGTCCTATTTGACCCAAATGTTGACTGGTAGAGAATGCCTTGTTGCATTAAATCTGCCTATGTTTAAATAAATTAGTCACTTATGTTGTATAATTAACTTTAGCGGTAGAAGATGGTCATCTTGCCCCCGCAGTCATGGACGAAGTTATGACCGAATTGCAGCCTGGTGACACGAAAAGTGAAATTAAAGTAAAGATCCGGAAAGGTAATGTGTTATGACCAAAGAAACGATGGATGGACTGTGTGAAAGATGATATGGCTAGAAATGAGGTGACTGCTGAGATGACGAGTAATAGAGAAGTATGGAAGAAGAAAATATGCTGCGCCGTCCTCAAATAAATTGGGATAAGGGCAAAAAAAAGTTTACTTAACGTTAAAATAACCGCAGAGTTGAGTAGGTACACAGGTTGGTTAGGTTTTTGAGATTAGGTAGTAAGGGAATCAAACTTAAATTGCTAACATTGATTAGACATTATTACTACATGTTGTTGCTTTCAGCGTTAGCAAAAAAATATGTAATGCCCGGAGTCATGGAAGAAGTTTTGGCCACTGTAAATGATAAAGACAATAAGAATGACATTATGAAAAAGATCAAGAAAGGTACGTATAGGTAGAATAAAAATATGTAGGCTATGGCTAAAAGGCAGAAAATCAAAAGTTCAAAACCCGCTAAGGGGGTATTTTGGTATAAAATGTGACGGTTAAATATTGAAGTCTATAAAATTTTATAAAACCAGACATACACCGTGTTTCCGGACGATATCGATAAACTTCGACCGGCGATTGTACTCATCATTATGAACAACTTTAACTACGTGACCAAACACATGTGTTTGGTCACGTAGTTAAAGTTGTTCATAATGATGGTACTATACGACGTGTGCACACGTCGTATAGTACCTACAAACGAAACATGTCGTATAGTACCTACCTATAATGTATCTATGGGCGCTGACTTGCTTTAGTAGTAGATTATACACCAAGAGGAAAAACAACAACATCAATTTATTAAAAAAAAATTGTTAAGCAATTAATTTTAATTGTAAAGTGTATTTATAAAGCAATGTCATAAGTCACGTACGGTATATTGAATTCAAAAAGGTCAGGAATGATGCTATGGTCCTCACGAGCGCAGCAAGGGACAGTCAACAACGGACTGAGAAGAGCGTAACTGCAAATTTTGACCAATAGAATTGCATATTTCGTGAATTGACGAGAACAGAACAAGCACACTATCGTGAGGAGTAGAAGGAATGGAGGGAGGCCTTTGCTCAGGAGCGGGACGGTGGGGGCTAACAAAAAAAAAATTGCATAAAATGAGCAGTGTGGTGGGATTTAAATTTGACGTAATTCTATTGGTCCAAATTAGAATCCTGAGCGCAGCGAGAGATTCAAGCTCGCCCAAGACGGAGACACCTTTATCCCCGAACAAAATACTGGACTTTTCACACATGATAACCAATTTGGTTTTTATAATTTTAGCGGTACAGAAAGGGCAACTACCTAAAACTGTTTACTGTGAATACGTCGCCTCTGTATCACCTTGCGACAGTAGAGAAATGGTCTTGAAAATGGCTAAAGAAGGTTGGTAGCATACGTTTTTTATTAAACAAAACATCATCTGCCTAGCTTTTTCCCAACTATGTTTGGGTCGGCTTTCAGTCTAACCAGATGCAGCTGAATACCAGTATTTTACATGGAGCGACTGCCTATCTGACTTCCAAAACCCAGTTAGTACTGGGTAATACGATACCCCTTAGTAAGACTGGTTGTCAGACTTTTTGGGCCACTAACTACCTGTAACGACTGTCAAAGATCTACAAATGACAGCCGGGACAAACTGCTTAACATGCTTTCCGAGGCACGGAGGAAACTCTGTATGTTATGAGTGGTCACCTATCCACAGACCAACCTGGGCAAGCACGGCTTAACCTAAAGATCGACCCGAGTGGCTGTTATTATTTAGCCATGAGCTCCTCTTATCTAACAAAACAATGTAAAAAGAAGTCCCTACTTCAATAAACATAACGTTAAAAAAAACGTATGTATAACCCACAAAATTGAAAAAAAAAAACTATATCATTATCACTGCAATTTTGACTAAAGTATCATTTTAATCTTTAAACGATGATAATTTTAGGCAATTTTTCGAACAAGGATAATGTGAACCAGTGCATTTAAATTTAAAAATAACTTTGCAATCAGTTTAATGTTTGTGGTAATTAACCGGGAAAAGATATATTTTAACTAGCTGTTGTCTGTGACTTTCCGCGTGAAATTATTATGAAGTATTACTTCCCTATGTGAATCGGATTTAGTTAACAATATCATGGGCTGTAATTTCTATGCACGAAACCCTAATCTTTTTTCTAAAAAGTATAAGTTACAGCTTATAGCATCAGCTATCTGCCAGTAAAAGTCCAGCTGTTTCGGAGATTACCCGGAACAGACAGACACACGGACCGACAGACAAACAGACCATATATAAAAAAAAGTTTTTCTGTTAAAAGTACTTACACAATACATTCAGTAAAAAACTGTTATTTTGAAATTACATACAGATACTTTAATTTTGTTTATTTGTATATAGATCTACGAGCAAACTTTCATTTGTAACACTTATTTCTCATGAAGGTAGGCAGAAATCATAAAACGTCATGCGCTCCATTCTTACGTTTAGGTCGGTGACATTGCCTCACCAACGGCTCTAAGGTCGTAGTGCGCTGCGAATGTTTGCGGTTATGGAACAACGTAACGTTTATCAAATTTCCATATAAATGGCGAAAGCAACTGACGTCCGCAGCGTCTGTCGTGAGGCGCTGTAATCGGCCTAAATACAAACCGTAATCCTGACAAAAAAAATATGATTTTGTTTAGTCCATCAGTTAGATTATCGAAAAATATTGGATGTTAAAATAAAATTAATAAAAAATTACAAAGATAAAACGCGTCAATGATCACGAGTGGGGACTTGTGACGTCACTTTCCGGTAAAAAATGTGTGACGTCACACGGGTTTTCGACGCACTGTATCGTCTTCATTTTTGGTTTACGTGAAAAAAGAAAAAATATGTGCCCATGATTTTTTGGAAATCTATCTGACGGACTGATTAGATTTTTTTGCCATCTACCCGATTAGGGCGTTTCATGCGTGTCATCTTGTTGTACTGAATAGGTACGTGGTAACCGTTTGTGCGTTACACACGAACGAGTAGGATTCTTTTTTGAGTATCTACGCTAATATTATAAAGAGGAAAGATTTGTATTTTTGTGTGTATGTTTGTAATGAATGAACTCAAAATCTACTGTGCCGATTTCCAAAATTCTTTCATCATTAGAAAGCCACGTCTTTACTGAGTAACATAGGTTATATTTTATCACCGTACTCTTACGGGAACGGGACCTACGCGGGTGTAACCGCGTGACGTCCGCTAGTATATTATAATTTAAAATCACTAATAATGCCTTTTAATATTCGTTCAGCCATGGAAAAAGCACAGGTCCCGCTAGAAGTTGTGTACGACCTGATGCTGCCTAGCGACAATAAGGGCCCAATCATGACGAAGGTCCGTATCGGTAAGTTACAATGTTAAATATCCTAGTGTTTATACCTGGGGAAAGACAAAAGAAGTTTATTTGATCAAAGATCTTATGCGATTGGTCTTCGATGAACCAGTAGAATCAGTGCTTGTTGTAGCAGCTGAGTTAACAGCGAATAGAAAAGCTTGCAGTATACTGCAAACAACTCTACTGGCTGTTAACTCAGTTTGCTCAGTCTTGGGGCCCAAGACAACTGCAAGCTTTTCAGAATGTAATTGAGCTAGAATGGCCGATCACAAAGGCCCACTTCAGACAAAAGCCGGCGATAGCTGCATGCGCTGAAAAGGCCTTAAAATGCTTTTACAGCGTTCCATGTGCACGCGCACGCTCTTTGTGTTTACAATAATGGACATTGGGCCGATATTTATTAACATAACTTAGTATTCGGTTGCCAAGTGATATTCCTGTCACTGTAGCATAGCTGTCAAATTGCAAGTTCAAGACAAAGAGAGAAACATGTCTTGATAGCTCATCGTTATATGTATTGCATAGCCATCAAAGATCTGCATAGCTATTCACAACGTTTCGATTCGATTTTCGATTCGGAAAGTCGTATGTCTATCTCGCTCGATTTCGTAATGTCAAAAAAAGATAGACATACGACTTTCCGAATTGAAAATCGAATCGAAGCGTTGTGAATAAGGGGCATGGTCTCCGATGTAATAACAGGCACTGAGGCAGTTAAGGCATTTCAGTTAAGGCGACTACAGGAGCTAAACGCGAATTTTATAATGCAAAAAAGCATAAGATTCATTGCAATAAACAAAACCAGAAAAATATATGATATTCTTCAGGATATATGCTAGTATGATAGTGTTTTGAAAACATAATATAACAAATTTTACTCGATAAAAAAAAATCACGAACTTATCTCCAAATAAAATCTTTTAACGAGTAATAACCATACTATATAATGTGATACGTGCACACTACACAATACATGCGATCATTCTGATTTTTTTGCAAATAATTCTACAAGCAACATAATTATTAGCATGATAGTGTTTTATTTTTTTTTAGTCCAATCAATAGATTTTATGTATATCGCAAAAAACCACTCATTTCGCACTATTCGGCTCGCAGTGACAGACGTAACAACCACTTTGTAGTGCAAGCAGATTAGAACTCTATTCTAACAGTATTTCAAACGAAGTTTGAACCACCACAAATAGAGTTGCTAATTTAGCTCTTGTGACTACAAGAGCTAAATTAGCCTTAAGCTTTGTCGCTGAGATCGCCTTGCTTCTATGATGTCTTCTGTGAATCTTTTATACAACGAATGCTCTTAATTTCAGCTATAAAAAAGAGGAAGCTAACTCCGTCTATCGTGGATGATATAGCCATCTATGTCAGTCCTGAAGAGAGGATGAAAGTCATAAGACAAGTTCGACAAGGTTAGTCATAGATAGTTGAATAGATAAAACAAAACGTTCTTGTATTTCCGAGTTCACTCGAGGGTCCACAACTTTTCAACCTTATTACTTACGGCCTAAGGGAGAAAACCGGTAGACCGTCAGTGAACTAGGTAGTAAGTACATAAAAATTGATAAACAGTTCTTTGACAATATTGGCAGTGATGATTAAATAATAATTCAAATACCAGTTGTACCTAGTACTTATAATTATTAATATTTGAAATCATTACTTCACACAATTATCAGAATTTACATCGCGGTAAATCTAAATATTTCCTCTTTGTTTCTGGCTAATTACGACGGGCAGTTATAGGAAGGAAACTATTATTTAATTACCTCCACAATCATGTTATGTATAATTTTATTTCCAGAAATGAGATAACAGTAGGTACATGTTTGTACATAATTATACTGTGATAACATTTCTGTAAAATGAAAACCTACATTATGTTAAACCAAGTTATGAAAAGAGGATATAGTTTAATATGCAAAATGTCCTTCAACAACCAACTTTCTCGAAAATCTCGAATCACTAAAGGATTCCGCCCACTGCACCGAAGCATACGGCATACCATGACTGTGCTATGAACGTATAAGGGTTCTTACAGACGAGCGGCAAGTTGCCAACTACAGATAAATTGCAGCCGTCGCCACCTGTCGACGGCTGCCGTCGACGCTTGCAGTTGTGGCGTCGGCGGCAGCCGCCGACGCGTCGACGGCAGTCGTCGACACATATTTACGCGGCATGCCACAACTGCAAGCGTCGACGCTTCGGCGGCTGCCGCCTGGTGCGTCGACGGCTGATGATGTAATATATTTAATATTTTTGAATAATTAATATTTGTAATTGTCTGTCGAAAGACAGTCCTGTCTATAGTGTGCGGTTGCCATAATGCAGAAATATGTTCTTTGTATTGAAAATTATGAGGCTACGCCCACTAAACCGTTCCGTTACTGACTAACCGTCGCGTGCCATGTACTGTCGACCAAGCTATTTGGTTTACATTTTAACATGCAAATTACATTGTAAAATGTAACCCAAATAGCTTGGTCGACCGAACGTAGCGTATCAGCACCGGCAAAATATTCTCACGGATTATGATGGAAAACCAATAAACTTAACGAAAGCCAAAGTTCAATAACTTTAGCGATAGCTGTAAAAGGCTAACCAATGATAACTTTAAAAGGCTAACCAATGATAACTTTAAAAGGCTAACCAATGATAACTTTAAAAGGCTAACCAATGATAACTTTAAAAGGCTAACCAATGATAACTTTAAAAAACTATCTCTGAACCCCTTGGGAAAATCATACTTTCTTTGTATGAGAAAGCCCTGTGCCATTTGTGGCCAAATGGCCACAAATAAACAAGCTGGTATTTTAAGAACAATCTTATTTTTTCTTCCTAGCCTCTCCTTTCAGTCCTAACGGAACTTGTCTTAGGGAAAGGGCAATGACCGCTTTTGCGATCTTAACTGGCACCAACTATAGTTCGTCCCGCCATCTCCATCGTGGCCTGCCGCGACCACGCCTCACTATGTCAGTTTTCTGCTATTCGTGGTCTACAGTTGGTCTGCGGCAGACATGTCCTGCTCAGTCCCATTTGAGTTGGGCAGTCTTTTAAGCCACGTCAGCTATATTTGTTTTTGGAGCGCAGTATTATACAATCTTGAATTGTTTCTTTATAATATTCTGGACATTTCAGCTGTGGAAAAGGGATGTTTGACGCCGTCCGTCATGAAAATTATACAAGATATAGACGAGGCTAAGCTAGCAAAAGATATGGAATATATCATCGACGACCTCAACCGCAGTAAAGATAAGGTTGAAATCATGAAAAAGCTCCGCATCGGTAAGCCTAGTTATAAAAGTTTCAAAACAGACATTTCACGGAGCCGTCAACCAAACATTATGTACGTCAAACTATGCAAAAAACTATGCATTCAATGCAAAAAAAAATGCTGAGAAACGACCTATTTTTGGGGTGAAAAATTACAGTTTACGGTAAGACTCTCAACTAACTTAAAAACATTGTGCTGATGAATGTATTAAATAGTACGGAGGGTTGTGGAGGGTATTTAAAGTAAAGTTAAAATTACATTAAATATTACATTAAAAAAGGTGGAACTTTGACCGTAACTAGAAGGTTTCCAGGTTTGGTACAGAACAATAAATTTATCGCGGTACGATTATTTATGACGGGGAGAACAAGTGCCTCTTAACTTCGTGAAGTGTATTCTTACACCCATTATTTACTGAATGATATACTTATTGCATCGTTGGTGTAATGATTGCAAACGTAATTACAAATTGTCATTTACTGACAATGACATGACATGTTTTGTTTTGTCCTCATTGTCCCTGAGGTCGGTCAATGTCTTATTCGGTTTTTTACATCAGAAATTTCTCAAAAGCTGCTCGAAGTCTGGATTATAGCTATGCTCGCCCTCTTCTACATCATCTGCCTAGACTTTTTTCACCGTCTTGTCTTACCGAATGCTGCTGAATACCAGTATTGTACATGGAGCGACTGCCTATTTGAACTCTACAACCCAGTAGTACTAGATAATACAACACCACTTGGTAAGACTGGTTGTCAGACTGTCGCGGGCCGCTGACTACCTGTAACGAGTCTCGCCCTCTGCAGCCTCTGCTACATGGGACTTAAAAAGAACTAGTTAGCGAAATATTGATGTATTATTGGGTACACCTCAGCCTTAAGGCCGCGGCCGAACTACTAAGGCGACTGCGACGCGACGGCGATTTTGTGAAAACAAACTCATATAAACATAATGTCGGTGGCCGCACTGCAGAAACGACAAGTGAAATTTGTTTATTCGTATCGTCGCCGCCGCGCCGCGTCGCTGTTGCTGTAGTGCGGCCTCGGCCCAAGATTCGGAGATTAAAGGCGTAATATTAAATTATTTAACTGTTACAGCGGTATACAGTGGTCGACTTCCACAGTCAGTGATGGATGACGTAGTTAAAAGCGTATCCGTTTTAGACAGGAAAGAAACCACGATAAAGAAGGTTGAAATAGGTAACCAACTTAATCTAGTAACTTGAATAAATAATATATGTAAAAGACTGCATTATCACGCTATTTTTCATTCCAGTCACTCACTAAGGGTATATCACACCACTGCATCGAGGATCATAGGTCTATAGAATAGAATAGAATATTTCTTTATTAGAGTATCCATGACTCAAAAAACTGTTAGTAATACTTAAAACTGTGTTAGTAAGCACTGAATAAAAGTAGACAACACCTAACGGTAGATCACTGCTGACACCCATGAGTAATTGCACAACAGCGACACACATAAACACAGTCCAGGCGACTGGCAATCATGCTTAAGATACTGTTGGTGCTGCCCCACACCCTGCGCACAAGGGAAGCACTCCTTTTACGCATTGTGGCGTAAAAACAATCCACATGCGCATCTGCGAACATCCCCGCGTTTAGAATGCTGGTGCATTCTAAACGCGTTATTATACTGAACGCGGAGAACACTGTTTGATCTTTGCGTACACCTAGCCCACAGGCTGCACGTTCCATGAGTCATAGAACAATTAATAATAATATAGAAGTCGGGAGAGGTTGCGTTGGAACGCCTCCCATTGGGTGGACCGATGACCTGGTGAAGGTTGCGGGGATCCGCTGGATGCGAGTCGCACGGGACCGGTCAATATGGCGACACTTTGGGGAGGCATAGACTAGCAGTGGACGTCTTTCGGCTGAAATGATGATGATGATGATAGAACCCACCACCACCATCATCGGTCCACCATAATTAATCAAGGAATATAATAATTTAAAATACTCAAGCAAAAAAATAATGAAAATACATTTATATAACACGAACTAAAAGGTACACAACATAATATGTACAGCAAACTTAACCATCATTATTATTTTCAGCTATGAGGAAGCGCAAATTAGTGGCAAAGTTATCGAAAATCAGAAAAAATAAGGATGGAAAAGCTAATGAGGCTATCGTCAGTCTCAGCCCAAGTGATGTAAAGCTGATCAATGAAGGTACAATTAACCAAAACTAAATACTCGATACTAAACTTAAATATTTTTTTCAATCTAGATTAAAATTATAAAGAGAAAAGTTTGTGTGTTAGTAAGTTTGGATGTTTGCATTGCTGAAGTGGCAATGGGCCAGCCAAATTAGCCGTAGAACCGATGACCATTGGGGTAGCCGTGTTGTTGAGTGGAGACCGCGAATCGGCAAACGTATGGTGTGACGCCCTCTGGCTCGTCGGATCGACGATCTTTGCAGGATGGCTGGTAGCAACTGGATGAGAGTTGCCGAGTTGAATGGCGTGTGATTGATTGAGTCCTACGTCCAGCTCCTGGACGTAGGACTCAATCAATGACCTACTGCTGGAGGCAGATGATGATGATGAAGTTTGGATGTAATTCTCTCGCTAATGGGAAGCTACATTATCCCAAGTAAGGAAGTTAGTGTCATAAGCTATATTTAAACGTTCTAGTGAGATAATTCCCGATAGCAACGCGAACGAAACTCCAGGCACAAGCTAATCATGAATATTTTCCTTATAGCCTTTACTTCCTAAATATTTCTCTATCAATTTCAGCTGCAAAAACAGGTCATATTTCGCAATCAGTAATGAATTTAGTTGACGAGATGAACTGCGATATTTGTTGCCAAACAAAAAATGAAACGACATTAAACAACTTTTGGAATAGAAAGAACAAAATTGTTGTTCATACGGAAGACATAGACGCATATAGGACTGGAGCCGATAATGACGCTCAAGTCCTGAAGAGGGCCAGAGCAGGTAATTATTAGCCTAGTTCTGCCTAGTCTATATCATGATGAGGATCCATGATTGGGGGGTGGCCACTCTTATCGAATGAATGATTAGTTTGACACCCCGCGTGTCCAAAAAGTACTTTCTGACCGGTTTAAGCTTCTGCGTCGATAAGTGAATATATAATATTCTATCGCTCAATCTGAATTTTTTTTTTGCTCATTAACTATAAAAATTGCAAAATTAATAAATGACTCTCAATAATTATTACATATTTCAGCAATAAAAAAAGGAGAAATATCACCGTCTGTCATGCAAATGCTACTAGATAAAGATAATGCTGATATCATATTTTCCGATGAAATTGTCAACAAACTACCGCATGGGAAGTCTAAAAAAGTAAAGAGATCCAAAAGCTTAAAAACGACTTTCGATTGCGATACTCAATCACTCAAACCCTCTAAAAGTGAACGTTACACGCAAGTTGGGCGTCATCCGGAAAGATACAAAAAATCTATTGGTACATATACGTCAGAATGCAAACGGAAATCTAAGTTCGGCGGTTTGTTCGACGGTATGCCAACATACACAACTGGGTTCACTGTTCGTACATGGCCCAAACTTTATGACCCTGCCGATATATCACCTTGCGGTCCTGCAAATATACCACCTTGCGATCATGCAAGGATAGGAACTTGTGGTCCTACAAGTATAGCAGCTGGTGGGTCTACTCGTATAGCACCTGGTGGTTCTACTCGTATAGCACCTGGTGGTTCTACTCATATAGCACCTGGTGGTTCTACTCGTATAGCACCTTGTGATCCTACAAAGATACAAACTTGTAAATCTACTTTAATCCCACCATGTATATGTGGAAGTACAAAATGTAGAAAAGATTCTGCAAAATCGAGTTTATCGCAGGTGACACTATCCGAGGCAAAATTAATAGCATGTTTATGTGGGAGTGACGTATGTACGAAAAAGTCGAAAAAGATACTTGACGCTTTATTAAAGGCCAAAAAGAGAAAAGCAAAAAAAGCTGAAGTAATTCGAAAAGAGGAAATCCAAAAACAAAAGCTAATACAGAAGGAACGATCAAAAGCACGTGAAAAGATCAGGAAAATAAAAGTGGCCTGTGTATTAGGACGACTGAAACGAAGAAAAAAATTGGATAAATGTGCTCAGAAACAGGTACAGCAGGAGAGTGCATATGCGACAGACGGAGAATTCGCAACCGAGTCAGCTTTAGATCTTGGCAGAATCGGCTTGAGTTGGGTTTCCAAGCTTTGGAAAAGCTCTGCAGACCCGTATGACCGTTCTGCTGAGGACCAAATCTATGAGTCAAGAAAACGGATTATTTATAGAACACGTGCAATGAAAATAACAAAAACATTTGGTCTGATCAGATCTGGGGAGTATTTTAAAAGGAGAAAGAGACGACTTCCCAAATTTGGATGTAACGACCTCTACGTGCAGACCCTAAAAAAAAGACCATGTTTATGGGTTTATTTTAAATGCCCATTTTTTTACCCCAGATGTATTAGTTTGATAACATTTTGGAGACAGTTGTGTCAAATGAGTCTTTTTGTATTAGCTATGATTATGTGGAGCCCATGTTTTATTTGTTTACAACTTATCAGAGTATTATGATTGCAGGCACCGCTTTTGTTTACAAATGTTATGTATCAAATGGTATAATCATTTTTTGTGAAAGAAAATGAAGTATTTTTATCGTATGTACTTAGTGTTTTATTATTTTCCTCTGTTGTATTCCAGTTAAATAAGCAGAACATTAATGAGAACTGTGAAAAACCGACTCAATTTCCATCTCTTCGCTTATTTCACTTGACTTTTAACATTTTAAACAACTTAACTTATACTTGTTGTTTAGGCGACATCTATATTTTTAGGTGCATATCTTGCATAAGTCAGATTTGGACACAGCACACAGATAGTTTGTAACCTAGATTAACATATAAGATACTTTTATCCCGGTAGTATGATCCCGTGGGACAAGCTTTTATATTTATTTTATTCCTGACATTGCATTGGCAAAATCTCTTCTCCTGTAACTGACAAGTTTGTCAAAATCTTCCCCCCATCGTACTCGTATTTCGGAAAATAGGACACGTAGATACACTGATTTGTATCCAAAATTATTAAGGGGCGTTGAAATTTGTATACCCCTCCCCAACCTCCCCGTATAGTATTGTATGACCACTATAGTGTGCAGTTTAAGGTGGCGTTGCTAGTCAAGAAAATTTGCATCGATATGTCAAACTTGATACAATTCTTTTGGTTCTGTTTTCCCGTCTGCACAGATAAGTTTGTTGAAGTGTCACTTTTAATCTTGTAACTTTATGCTTGCTGTTGAAATGCTGCTGACACAAGTGTTTAAGTTTTGACGTGAATACGTCTTTAAACTTACTTCCATCCTGGGAGGGGGGGGGGGGGCAAGTAAAAAAACGAATGACAAGAAAATCTGGGTATCAGTTTGGTGTTGCAGCTTTATATCTATCATCTCCATCCAAAATGTAATTACACCTTTGAATAGCTAAAGGATCAAAGAATTTGTTAGTCGCGCGCGGTGGAGGGGGAAGCGCCACCATTTTGAGGTAATTTTACTGCGTTTTGAGAATTCCATTTAAGTAGTATAACTTTTGACTGGAAGAAGCTACGACGATCGTTTGGAATTCAATCGCCAGCTCCTGTCATAATCTATCGATGCATATATGATACATTAGTGTAAAATAGTTACAGTGAACATCAAAGCCAAATCCAAATACATATATTGGCTATCTTCTTGGATCTTTCTAATGCATTTGACACTGTGTCCGTTCCCCACCTTTTATCTAAGCTGGAGGCTACGGGCATTTGCGGACATACCATAAAGGTTTTCCAGGATTGCCTTTGTGATAGAACTCAATGCGTTAAAATGATTAATGATGTTATTAGTAACACCATTTCATTGAGTTTTGGCGTTCCTCAGGGCTCAATCCTGGGTCCTACCCTTTTTCTTATCTATAATAACAAGTTATGCAAAATGTCTGTAATGTATTGTTAAATCTTCACTTACGCAGATGATACGGCAATGTTAATTCATGATAGTGACTGGCCTGATACAGTAAAATTACGTGGAACTTGCTCTGCACTCAGTGATGACATGGCTGTCAAATAATATCCTTGCCTTAAATTTAAATAAAACCGTATACTTACCTTTCTCCTTACTATCCACCAACCGGTTAATTTATTATGTGTTTCCGATTTTGAATCGCACTTTTTCACTACGCATTTACCATGAATTGTGTATTTTATTGGACAATTACGTCACAAATTAAGGTTATATTTTTTTTACATATTTGGGACGAGAATCGAATACTGAATACCTTCCCTCAATATGTCCCTCGTTTAACCTAACACACTGTATAATACTGAGGTAGATCCGTTTTACCGACGTCAGCGCGGCAATGAAAACACAAGCTGATCAGCTTGTGTGACCTCAGTCCGTCCTGTGCGACGCGAACTGGCGTTTAAGCGGGAGTTTGGTGTATGTAAATAAACAAATATGGCAAATTATGTGTTCAGAAAGTGCAGTTTAAAGTCGTGTCTTTCATCACAAAGGCAAGCTGAGAAGGTAAAGATGAAAGTAAAATTTAAATTGAAGAACAATGAAAAAGGATTTCATAAAAGAAGTATGGCAGGTGACTTTGATATAAATCCAATACAGCATTGCGATAAAACTGAAACTAACAATAAAATTAACGATTCATTCTTGAACAAATCCTTAGCAGGCATGATTAAGAATATGATTGTAGAAAAGTCGAAACAGCTATCAGACACAAGTATTAGACATAGACATATACGAAAATCGATTAAAATAAGATCCTTTAATAGCTATTCGTCCATTAATAACGATAAGTTTAAGGAAAGGTTTAAAAACAAGCGCGACATAAAATACCAGGCTCTACGTAATAATCATACAAATAAAAATATTTCAACTGCAAACAATTCACCGAACGTAAAAGAAAATAGGCAACTGGCAGACAGTAAAATAAAAAAAGAACACAAATTTTAAATTGAACAAGTATATAAAACAGAATTATTTAGAGAACTTTATACAGCGCATACAAATATGCGTTCCAAAAAATATTCGTCTACTACAATTGGACAGGAATCTTCAATAGATGATATTCCCAAGGTATCAGATGTTAGATGTAAAGCTACTGTTTTAAATATAAGGAAAGCTCGGAACAATAATTTAATATGTCCTGAAAGTGCTGCTTGTAAGAAAAAAAATACGGAAGAAAGAATCAATAGAACAGCAATTATGGAATGATATTTCAGAATCTTCTTTTAGACAGAAACATGTAGAAGATTTATTCATTAAAAAGACTCGTCAAAAAGTGATCCCAATAATAATGAAAGAATTGACGGATCAATTTTTTTCTGTAGCAAAAACAGAAACGAAAATAAATAACATGGAGAAACTAGGCAAGAATACTAGGGACCATATATGCATATCTTCCAACGATAAACTACACTCTACTCTGCCAATGACGAAATTAAATAATGATGGCAAAACAGAGGGTGGCCATCGAAAGTCACAGAATGTTATTATAGAAAAACAACTATCGAAAGATAAAAAACAAAAGAAAGGTGCTTCTCTGAAAGAAGTAAACAGCAGCAAACGTAGTTTAATAAAACTATGGTCAAGCGTACTAAATAAACTACCATTTTCTTTGAAAATAAAAAATAATTCACATCTTGAGAAACATACGTACAGACCAAAGGTAACTTAAGTATAAAAAACCGGCCAAGTGCGTGTCGGGCCACGCGCAGTGTAGGGTTCCGTAGTAGCCCGTTATCACAATATAGAACGAACCCGTTGGTACAGCGCCATCTAGCGGCAGCTTTGTGAAGCTTATGATAATTTATTGTTTTTCTAGTTTTTTTTTTTATTTTAGGTTTTGTTTTTCAATTTTTCAAGTCTTTACCCGTAATATACAAGCAACTGTTTCATCTTAGTCACTTTACAAGATATAATCTAAGGATTTTGTATTTGGTACAAAATTATCCAACACCCAAGTTCAACGACTATTACTGCTAAACCAATAAAGTTATCTTAACTGGTAATAGTTTCCCTTTAAAGTTCATGAAATGCACTATCATCATGATTTTTCCCGGATTTTTCAAGCCTGCAGTTTCGGTTTTTGGGGGGGGACAAAAATTTCTATTTTAAAGTCGAAAAGTAGTTTTAGCAACCCATAAGTCATTTTAAAATACCTATTCAACGATACCCCACACGATGGAGACCCCACATCTACATGTGAAGTGGGGATGAATTTTGTTTTCGTCGTGTGGGAGCTACCCTAAAAAAAATATTTTCCTAAATTTTATTTTACCACTTTGTCGGCGTTATTGATATACACACCTCTACAAAATTACAGCTTTCTAGTACTAACGGTCTTTTAGCAAAACCACGGACAGACAGACAGACGGACATGACGAAACTATAAGGGTTCCTTGTCAGGACTACGGAACCCTAAAAATATGTCTGAAACTGCTAAACAAATTAACAAGCATAGGTCAAACCTTTTAGTTAATGAAAAACTGTCTAAGGAGAAAAATAAGCAAGAAAACATTAAATCATCAAATTACCGGAAAAATAAGCTATCACATAAACATAGCAAAGCTGCAGAGAAACAGGAAAAAAATATTGATAGCCAAAACATTCCACAGGAAATCGACAGACTTTAAACATTAAACAATTGTGACAGTAAATCTGTATTTGAAAAGTAGTTGCGGGAAAGTAAGGTTACCCAAAAACAGCTTTATTTATTCTTAAAATACAAATTGTCACCGCGAGCCTATCCTCACCTTTTACATTTTATCACATATAAAAACAATATAAAAAACATTTAAAAATATAAAAATTGTAGCCCACCAGCGGAAGCGCTGGGAACAGGGTCCGAGCTGCCGGTGGTCAGGGCTCTTGAGAGAGGAACCTCCTAACAATACGTGCCGTGTCCAGAAGTACTGCTTTCTGAATCAAGCCCTTGATCCAGATGCCAAGCGAGAGCCTCCTAAGATGTTAATCGAGGCTTTTAGCATTAGCCGACACGACTATCGGCACAATTACTGCTGTACTCACGTCCCACATGTCGACAACCTCGCGAGTCAGATCTAGATATTTTTATTTTTATTTTGATGTATAATTATGATGATTGATGTACTTTTTTATTTGATTTCATAAGGCCAGCACACGGCGTATTAAGATGGTAAGAAAAACGCAAAACGTTCTATGAAAACGCAAAAGTCGGCATCTACGGCGCAGAAAACGTCGTCTGCGCGTTCTTTCTCTCTTTATCGTGTGGTTAGTGCCTAACCTGGTGTCAGAGTTAAAAATACGCCGTGTGCTAGGGCTCTAAGGTAAGGCAACTAAATGAACTTCACGCTATTTGTATGAATGCCTTGATTGATTGTTATTCGTAATCCATTGGCTGGTAAAAAACGTCACTTTCAGCTCAATTTTTGTAAAATATCTTTACTTTCGCAATGCCTGCATTAATAGGGATACAATGTTCAGTAATGTTGTCATCGTTTTCCTCAATGGGAAATTTTAGTTTTTGCATTTGGTAGGTAGATACTTTTGGTTTTAGTTCTGTTTTTACCAGTGCCAACAACATTGAGGTTTTTTACCAATTCCGTATCAGTCATGCTGCACCGTCAAAAATGCTCCACAGATCCAATCCACATCAGAACCCAAGTTGGTTGTAAAGTCGACCACGTAACCGTTCTACCACCTTGAGGGTTACAGGGAGTTTATGCAAAAGTGATAGAGCATTTACAACGTCGACTACACCATAAAGGATCAATCCATAAGTAGATCGAAATACTGTTTGTTTCTGCAGAGGACTTAAGGTTGAAAATACATGAAAAACAACTTATGTTAACAAACACATTGTTATTGTAGAAAATTGTAATGAAGTTTCAAAATAAAATTAATTATGTTAATTCTTACTTTTCCGTTTTATTTACAAAACTACTGTTAAACACACGATAAAATACATTGTAACTCTAGCGCCGCCCCGTCTCAAGTTCAGGCTTTGGAGCAAGGTCGACGAGTTGTGAACTCTGCTATCACTAAACATTGTTGACTGTCAGACCTATCAATTGATGGACGATACTACATAAGGACACAGAGCATCATCTAGACACGCGGTAGCATATCAAGCCAAGGCGAGCAGCACCGTGCGTAATATTACACGAACCATTTGGAGTCACTTTTGACCCCGTCATAACTCAAAAACTATTTCATATAAACATGTCAAATTTGGTTCATATATTGAGATTTACGAAATATATATGTGCTCTAAATTTCATAAACACACACATGAGATTTTTTTTATTATTTTTACTCAGTTTTAGCACCTGATATCTAAAAATTGGCCGTCGGCACAAGTTAGCAGGTATGCATACGTTCACATTACATACTAATACTACTTGATGCCACACATTTTGTTCATGAGAAAATAAGTAAGGTCTGGCGGCTCTGGGATCTTGGACTATTACGTCTTAACGTGAATATATGACGAGTG
Source organism: Xestia rhomboidea (assembly GCA_963853795.1). Classification (NCBI taxonomy): domain Eukaryota; kingdom Metazoa; phylum Arthropoda; class Insecta; order Lepidoptera; family Noctuidae; genus Xestia; species Xestia rhomboidea. The sequence goes on along the minus strand of OY970761.1, from coordinate 15,602,392 downwards.
GAATACCATCCTTATTTTTTATACTTTCTCTCCAGAGTTAAAACCTTAGATGGAGTACATCTTATCAACTTAGATCCAAGTCAAAGCAAGCCACAAGAGAGCTCTATTGCAGACTACAACCGCCTGCGCACGTTATATTGCCCCGACTTAGCCAAATTAAGTAGGTATATACAGAAAACGCGTAAAAAAAAAAACCGGATACTGAATGGGCAATTCACTCGAACATTTCAAAGGTACCAGAAAATATAGAAAATAACACAAAAAAGACAATTATATCCCGTAAACATAGGAAAATAAAGTAGATTAACAAAAACCATTTGGTATTTAAAAACCATTGGTCATTTTATTATGAATAATTTCTGTACAAAAAGTAATGATATTCCATCAAAAACATAAATGTGAAAGGAGAGCCAAGTTCAATATTATAATTATGCCTTGGTTGTTGACTTCAACGACAAAAGAAGTAAGATTTAAATGGCTGCCAAGTTCAATGGTCCGTCCTGAAATTTATTTATAACAAAATAAAATATTTTATAACAACTTAAAATATAATTTCTTATACCTTTGGATAATAATATATTGAAGCCTTTTTTTTTTTAGGATGGGAAATCATCAAATGACTTCTCCCGCTCTGGGCGGAGCAGGAGGGAGTGTCAGACTTTTACTGACTACAACCCATCCATGTTCCTTCATCGCCCTTTGTGTTCCGGGGCCACGGTATCTCTTTCGAATAGTCCCGCAGCCCCGGCAGGCTTCGGCCCTTGCAGACCCCTTCCTTATTGCTGACTCTCTTTGAAGCGCGCGTGGAACACGAACGTGCCGTCGACACGGCCTGTCGTCATGAGACGGACGGACGGCGAGCTAGCCCATAGCTCCCCGTCCACAGGCCCGCGCCTACGGTGGCCGGTAGCCACCACGTCTCCCGCGGCGGCCGGGACGTGAGGATATCTCCCTCTCACGTTCCGCCACCTCCTTCGCTAGCATGACTGCTTCGCAGAAGGAGGTGACGGCGTCCCATTCCGTCTCGCTCCGGACCATGGCACGAACCAGGGCCGGAAGCGAGAGGTCGCCGCCGCCGATCGCCATTTCGAGGACACGGCGGTGCTCCACCCAAGCAGGGCACACCTCCACCGTGTGCTCCACCGTGTCCTCCGGTCGATCCTCACAATGGAAACACCCGGGCGTCTCCTCCCGCCCGATTCGGTGCAGGAACTTACCGAAACATCCGTGTCCGGTAAGAACCTGCGTCAGGCGGAAGGTAAAGACGCCATGGCGTCTCTCCAGCCACTCCTCAAAGAGGGTAATACTTACCGCCACTATCGTGGCGTGCCCTGCACGGGGTTGCGACAGTCGCTCTCTCCATGTCGCCATGAGATCCCGCCGGAAGTCCATCCGCTGAGCGACAAGCGCCTCCGCGCGCCACTCGTGTAGGCGCGCGAGGACTATCGCCTCCAGATCCCATGGCGGCAATCCGGCAAGGAGGCTCGCTGCCTCGCGGGAGATCGTGCGGTATCCCCGGATCAGCCTTACGGCCACCACCTTCTGGGGCGCGTTCAAATGGTTGGCAGCTCGCTGCCTCAATGAACGCGCCCACACCGGGGCCCCGTAAAGGGCCATGGACCGCATGACTCCCGCGTAGAGCCTCCGGCAGGGGGCGTTAGGCCCCACCAGGTTGGGCAGGAGCCGCCTGAAGGCAGCCCCTGTCCGCTCCAGTTTGGGGGCCAAACGTCGGAAATGCTCCGCGAAGTTCCACCGGCTGTCGAGGACGAGACCTAGGTACTTCAACGTCGACTCGACGCCGATGGATACCCCTCCCGCCGTCACTGCTGATCCCGGAGGTGGCGCATTCCAAGGCCCATGAAAGCACATGGCCTCGGACTTGTGCCATGTCACCTCGAGACCCAGTTGCCGGATCCTCTCAACAATATATTGAAGCCTGACTTGGCTATTCAATCATACTATTGAACTTAGCGAGCAGAAACGCGCAACTAGACGGTGCGACTTTTTGAGAAGGTTCGAGACCACACGAGGACGGGTGCGTCAACGCGAGCCTACGCTAAATAACCGGCCGGGTTTGCGAGCTTTCGCATTGAATTATCATCATTCATTTACAGGGTTATTTGTAAAACACCGACAACCTCTCAGGACTGTGTTACTAACATCATAATCAACAACTTTTGTTCTATGACTTTTAAAAATTCATCATATTTTAGTTCATCAAATTTTCATAAAAAAAAATAAAAACATTTAAAATGAACGCTTTTACGGGCCGTCGCCGCCCTGACCCCGCTCCCGTCACTATTGTACCATCGCTTTCTTTTGCTTCGCATAGATTTCTTAACATTTAGAGCGTTCAATTTAAATATATTGATTTTTTTATATATTTTTATTTTTTTAATGAAAATTTGATGAACTAAAATATGATGAATTTTTAAAAGTCATAGAACAAAAGTTGTTGATTATGATGTTAGCAACACAGTCCTGAGAGGTTGTCGGTGTTTTACAAATAACCCTGTATATCTGTGTAATAAACATTTCAACTTTAAAAACATAAAATTCGGCATCAAAACGTTCAAATCTCGGCAACAACATTGAAAACGCAAGGAGCGCGGTGCACGAGGCGACGCTTGATACAGCGTCGATATTCACACAATTTTTTGCTTTATTTAGCAATGGTCATACGGTCCTATTTTCAATGCAGCTTGTAAATTGCTCGCACATTTTCCGTTCTGTCTGAACTAAGCCTTTTTTTTATTTTTATTTTTTTTGGATGGGAAATCATCAAATGACTCCTCCCGCTCAGGGCGGAGCAGGAGGGAGTGTCAGACTTTTACTGACTAAAACCCATCCATGTTCCTTCATCGCCCTTTGTGTTCCGGGGCCACGGTATCTCTTTCGAATAGTCCCGCAGCCCCGGCAGGCTTCGGCCCTTGCTGACTCTGAGACGGACGGACGGCGAGCTAGCCCATAGCTCCCCGTCCACAGGCCCGCGCCTACGGTGGCCGGAAGCCACCACGTGGCTCTCGACGCCCGGGGCGTCTCCCGCGGCGTCTGAACTAACCCTAAGACCCCGAATGACCTACGTGTATCCTACGCAGATCTTACATATACCCTGCGCGTACGGTACAAGTATAGTACTATCCACCGTGTCGTTCGCCCATTTGGCACGCCTCTTTTGAATCTCATCACATCTATTCGAAGTGTGGAAAGATCCCAAGCACATATCCCAAGTAAATCTTCTCACAAAACGTGCCTTGTTCACAACGACAATCTTGGACGACCAAATTAACGACGAACTCGTCGCACTACGCACCGAGCGATGCACACTATTGGATCACACTGTCAATAAGGTTGTCAACGATCACTGACCTCCATGATCAAATCGGCGGTGTGGCCAGAGGTAAAAAACACGCCCGTGACGAGTGATTGCGAGTGACACTTTAATTTGACACAATAATTTTAGACATTCGTTGTAATGTGCTAATTATTTGTAGGGATTAATAACATAATGTTAATAACACGTATTTTAATGTAGTTTTAAAAACTATAGTTTTGTATAAGCTACCTGCGGAGTGCGCGGTGAAATCACCAGTTTTGAGGCCATCATGCTTCTTCTCCTAATTCAAATATAGCTTAACTTATTGTTATGTAGGTACTTCACATGATCATAATGAAACATAGAGCCCTAACATTTGGCTAGTTTGATAAGAAGCCATGTAACAGCCAAAGAGCGAGCCTATTGCCGTCAACCGAGCACAAATCTAGACTCCGGGGAAACTTCCCATTGTTGTTGTATTCAATTTTCGTAATATTAACGCACTAACGTATAACAATTTACCAAAGATACATTTTTTTCCAGATTTACCACAGTTATACCAATATTACCTATATAGATGTAAAGAATAATTACATATTCTCCGTTATATAGAATTTATGCTAACTTCAGCCAATTTATTGTAAAGCAAATTGGAACAAAATCTAGAGGTGACACAAGTAATGGACCTGTTAAAAAAATAATAATCAACATTTCAAAGTATGAAGTAAAATTTTGTGTTACCCTATAAACTTAGATGAAACACGAAAATGCCTAGAAACGACAGACTGCTTCGTGACCAAACAACACGATGTAGCAATCATAAATCACGTTTACAAGAAAAGACGGTACCCTTACAAAGAAAAACTGCAAGTCTAATAAGCGTCAAAAGCTCCATAGAATCAAAGCTACATTTGACCAAGTCTTTCAATGAGGGTGACAAAGCTGTTCCATTAAAATCTTCTCGTCTCACATCACACAGGCAAAGTGAAAAGGTAAATATGAAAGTAAATCTTTATCGCAAAACGAGCGACGGTCCATTTCGTGATGATATAAATAAGAATATAAGGAAAAGAAAAGAATATGCAACAACACACCAGCAAGGTGTAATTTTGACAAACAAGCAAACAGGGTTACGTGGAAGAGGCATGGCAGGTGACAATACTTACAGCGGAACACAAATTAACATAAAGCCTAAAGAATATGAGAAATTTGAACCAGTAATTCGATTATGCACAACATTCTTTAGAAAACCCTTTGCAAAGCTGATAAAGAATATAATTATCGAAAAATCTAAGCAGCGTTCAGATACGAGTTTACGGCGTAGACGAAAGCCACTTAAATTAAGAGAATACAGCAGTTATTCAAAGATCATAAACGATAAAGCTAAGCTAAATTTAAATACGAGTGATGACATAAACCAGACCCTTGGTGAAAATAAAATAACCAATGCAATGAGAGAGGATAAAGAGTATAAAATCGCGCCCACAAAATATTTAACTCGACTGAAAATATGGGACAGATTAGATAAGACCAAAGTAAATATACATAGTCCAAACAAATTACCAAGGTCAACTTTCATTAAAAACAAGAAATCTAATAATACTCTTAAACAGGTAGACGGAGGCAAATCGCATGGCAATCGAAGTCTTCAACGAGAAAACAATGAAAAGCCAAAAAGAACCTTGTCTGCAATAGTTTATCAAGATGTCACGGGTAGGGAATTTAAGTTATGGAAAAATCGCAGTAAAAATAAAAAGAGATGTGTATTATACATAAGAACCGGAAAAAAAACTTCTAACAATAATATTAAGTACTATTCTGATAGCACAACTACTAATTCCAATAAATTAAATTCCAATCAACAAAGCGCTCTGGTCACCAACAGTACATTCATACAAACCCAAGAAATATTGAATGAACAATTAATTAATGACCTTCCGTCATCTTTGAATAGAACACCAATTGGAGACTCATCGAAAAAAGGTTTTACTAATGTTTTTTTCCATAAACTACTAAATGTTAACTTCCTAAACAGAAAACATTCGATGTTATGTAGACAACAGTCAAACTTGAGTACCAACTTATCTGAAAGACTTTCTGCGGCTTCAAACAAGTTTAATGAAAAATATCCAATTAATAATCAGTATTTAGAATACTCGTTTAATACCAAACAACAAGATATGGCAAAGTCTCAAATTCCAAAAAGTTCTCTTAATAAATTATTACATATAATCAAATCGAGAGCCTCTGAAAAAGTTCTTGCCGAAGTAAATTTAACCGTTTGCAGTAAATGTGAAAAAACTCTGTCTGAATGTAACAATAGATTTCTTATGACCCAACACAATAAATACCCTATGAAACAACACAATAAATATCCTGCGCGACAACACATCGAAAGTCCTGTGAAACAAGATATTGAATGTCCTGCAAAACAACACATTGAATGTCCTGCTAAGAAACACATTCAAAGCCTTATGAAACAACAAAATAAATATCCTGCGAGACAACACAATAAATATCCAGTGAGACAACTCATCGAAAGTCCTATGAAACAATATATTGAATGTCCTGCAAAGAAACACATTCAAAGCCCTATGAAACAACACAATAAATATCCTGCGAGACAACACATCGAAAGTCCTATGAAACAAGATATTGAATGTCCTGCAAAACAACACATCGAATGTCCTGCAGAAAAACCCATTCATCGCCCTATGAAAAGCGCTCCATTTTCTAAGATACTACGTAATCGGCTTGGTATCTTAGAACATAGTGAGAAATCATTTACATCATATGACAGGAGAGATGGTGGTGATAAGAGAGAGAATTTAGAAATTTCAAAATCTCGATCAAAAAATAAAAACAAACAAATCCAAAACAAACAATATCCTTTGAAACAACATTCTACCTGTTTAAGATATATTAAGAAAAAACTTCGTGCCTGTTGCGATTGTTTGTTACATGCAATGCGACGTTCCGGTGGTGACAAGAGAGAGAATTTAGAAATTTCAAAAACGCGATCAAAAAATAAAAACAAGCAAAAAGAGAAAAAAAATAATAAGAACATGATGCAAACACAATATAATAGCATGAAAGATCCTGCAAAGAAACCCATTCATAGCCCTATGAAAAGCGCTCCAGTTTCTAAGATACTACATAATCGGTATGTTTTCTTAGAACATAGTGAGAAATCATTTACATCATATGACAAGAGAGATGGTGGTGACAAGAGAGAGAATTTCAAAATTTCAAAATCTCGATCAAAAAATAAAAACAAACAAATCCGAAACAAACAATATCCTTTAAAACAACATTCTACCTGTTTAGGATATATTAAGAGAAAACTTCGTGCCTGTTGCGATTGTTTGTTACATGCAATGCAACGTTCTGGTGGTGACAAGAGAGAGAATTTAGAAATTTCAAAAACAAGATCAAATAATAAAAACAAACAAATCCAAAACAAACAATATCCTTTAAAACAACATTGTACCTGTTTAGGATATATTAAGAAAAAACTTCGTGCCTCTTGCGATTGTTTGTTACATGTAATGCAACGTTCTGATGGTGACAAGAGAGAGAATGTTAAAATTTCAAAAAATCTGTCAAAAAATAAAAACAAACAGAAAAATAAAAAACATAATAAGAACATGATGCAAACACAATATAATAGCATGAAAGATCCTGCAAAGAAGCCCATTCATAGCCCTATGAAAAGCGCTCCATTTTCTAAGATACTACGTAATCGGTATGTTGTCTTAAAACATAGTGAGAAATCATTTACATCATATGACAAGAGAGCTGGTGGTGACAAGACAGAGAATTTGGAAATTTCAAAATCTCAGTCAAAAAATAAATACAAACAAATCCAAAACAAACAATATCCTTTAAAACAACATTCTACCTGTTTAGGATATATTAAGAAAAAACTTCGTGCCTGTTGCGATTGTTTGTTACATGCAATGCAACGTTCTGGTGGTGACAAGAGAGAGAATTTCAAAATTTCAAAAACTCGATTAAAAAATAAAAACAAGCAAAAGAATAAAAAATATAATAAAAACATGATGCAAACACAATATAATAGCATGAAAGATCCTGCAAAAAAACCCATTCATAGCCCTATGAAAAGTGCTCCATTTTCTAAGATACAACGTAATCGGCATGGTATCTTAGAACATAGTGAGAAATCATTTACATCATATGGCAAGAGAGATGGTGGTGACAAGAGAGAGAATATAGAAACTTCAAAATCTCGATCAAAAAATAGAAACAAACAAATCCATAACAAACAATATCCTTTAAAACAACATTCTACCTGTTTAAGATATATTAAGAAAAAACTTCGTGCCTGTTGCGATTGTTTGTTACATGCAATGCAACGTTCTGGTGGCGACAAGAGAGAGAATTTAGAAATTTCAAAAACTCGATCAAAAAATAAAAACAAACAAAAAGAGAAAAAAAGTAATAAGAACATGATGCAAACACAATATAATAGCATGAAAGATCCTGCAAAGAAACCGGTTCATAACCCAATGAAAAGCGCTCCATTTTTTAAGATACAACGTAATCGGCATGGTATCTTAGAACATAGTGAGAAATCATTTACATCATATGACAAGAGAGATGGTGGTGACAAGAGAGAGAATATAGAAACTTCAAAATCTCGATCAAAAAATAGAAACAAACAAATCCATAACAAACAATATCCTTTAAAACAACATTCTACCTGTTTAAGTTATATTAAGAAAAAACTTCGTGCCTGTTGCGATTGTTTGTTACATGCAATGCAACGTTCTGGTGGCGACAAGAGAGAGAATTTAGAAATTTCAAAAACTCGATCAAAAAATAAAAACAAACAAAAAGAGAAAAAAAATAATAAGAACATGATGCAAACACAATATAATAGCATGAAAGATCCTGCAAAGAAACCCGTTCATAACCCAATGAAAAGCGCTCCATTTTTTAAGATACAACGTAATCGGCATGGTATCTTAGAACATAGTGAGAAATCATTTACATCATATGACAAGAGAGATGGTGGTGACATGAGAGTGAATTTAGAAATTTCAAAATCTCAATCAAAAAATAAAAACAAACAAATCCAAAACAATCAATATCCTTTAAAACAACATTGTACCTGTTTAGGACATATTAAGAAAAAACTTCATGCCTCTTGCGATTGTTTGTTACATGCAATGCAACGTTCTGGTGGTGACAAGAGAGAGAATTTAGAAATTTCAAAACCTAGATCAAAAAATAAAAACAAACAAAAAGAGAAAAAACATAATAAGAACATGATGCAAACACAATATAATAGCATGAAAGATCCTGCAAAGAAACCGGTTCATAGCCCAATGAAAAACGCTCCATTTTCTAAGATACAACGTAATCGGCATGGTATCTTAGAACATAGTGAGAAATCATTTACATCATATGACAAGAGAGATGGTGGTGACAAGAGAGTGATTTTAGAAATTTTAAAATCGCTATCAAAAAATAAAAACAAGCAAATCCAAAACAATCAATATCCTTTAAAACAACATTGTACCTGTTTAGGACATATTAAGAAAAAATTTCATGCCTCTTGCGATTGTTTGTTACATGCAATGCAACGTTCTGGTGGTGACAAGAGAGAGAATTTAGAAATTTCAAAAACTCGATTTAAAAATAAAAACAAACAAAAAGAGAAAAAACATAATAAGAACATGATGCAAACACAATATAATAGCATGAAAGATCCTGCAAAAGCACCCGTTCATAGCCCAATGAAAAGCGCTCCATTTTCTAAGATACAACGTAATGGGCATGTAATTTTAGAACATAGCGAGAAATCATTTTCATCATATGACAAGAGAGATGGTGGCGACAAGAGAGTGAATTTAGAAATTTCAAAATCTCTATCAAAAAATAAAAACAAACAAATCCAAAACAAACAATATCCTTTAAAACAACATTGTACCTGTTTAGGACATATTAAGAAAAAACTTCATGCCTCTTGCGATTGTTTGTTACATGCAATGCAACGTTCTGGCGGTGACAAGAGAGAGAATTTAGAAATTTCAAAAATTCGATCTAAAAATAAAAACAAACAAAAAAAGATAAAAAATAATAAGAACATGATGCAAACACAATATAAAAGCATGAAAGATACTGCAAAGAAACCCATTTATAACCCTATGAAAAGCGCTCCAGTTTCTAAGATACTACGTAATCGCTATGTTTTCTTAGAACATAGTGAGAAATCATTTACATCATATGACAAGAGAGCTGGTGGTGACAAGAGAGAGAATTTAGAAATTTCAAAATCTCGATCAAAAAATAAAAACAAACAAATCCAAAACAAACAATATCCTTTAAAACAACATTGTACCTGTTTAGGATATATTAAGAAAAAACTTCGTGCCTCTTGCGATTGTTCGTTATATGCAATGCAACGTTCTGGTGGTGACAAGAGAGAGAATTTAGAAATTTCAAAAACTCGATCAAAAAATAAAAACAAACAAAAAAAGAAAAAAAATAATAAGGACATGCAAAAACAATATAATAATAAATTTGAATCTAAACCTCTAAAAGAAACAACTCAGTCAGAAAAAAAAGGAAGAAATTATATTAGACGACTCTCACAGAGAAAAAGAAAAAGTACTAATAAAAATAAAATTCAAAAACGTACAAGAGGCAAAAGCAAGTCTAAGATAAAAAAAGAAGTGCCTGATAAAAGAAAATTTTGGCAAGGGTCCATCTTTAGGAAAATTCAACATCATTCCGAAAATTTTGAAATCGGTTGTAAAGATCACTATAGCTCGATAAAGCGGTCTTTCTTTGCATACAATAAGTTACCATGTGCCAAACGCGTTTCTGGTGCTAAACAAACTAAGCGAATAGCATATTTAGCTTTTGCTACAGTATTCTGGATGCCGTGTATTCTAACGCTGCCCTTTTTGGAAAGAATGATTTGTTGATTATGATAAAATACAAATGAACGAATTAATTGAGTTTTTTTTTATAGTAATAATAGTCCTGAACGTTCTCGGTCACGGCCGATCTCAGCAATGATTTGCCGTCGGCGCGGGACATTTTTTGTCAAAATTATTTGAAAGGTCTCAAGGCTTTATAATGCTCCCAGCTGTCATTTGTAGATCTTTGCCAGTTACAAGTAGTCAATGTCTCGAAAGTCTGACAACCAGTCTTACCAAGGGGTTTCGTATTACCCTAGTAAATGGGTTGTGGAGGTCAGATAGTTAGCCACTTTTGAATAACAAAAACAATAGGATACAACTGCAGTCCCAAGTGTATCGATCAAGTCAAATCAGTGAAAAAACCGAATATTTTTATACACATGGCTGATGGCACAAAAGGCGTACCATCATCTTTTATGGCATTAGGCACACCAGTCCTGTCATGAAATAATTGTTCACCGCTACAGCAAGAAGTTTTCGAAAACTTAGTACCGTAAGGAATCGGTTAAAAAAAAGAAAAACCCCGACACGACCGTTGAGAGACCAGGAGCAGAACCAGCGTCTTAACGCGCTTTCCAAGGCAAGGCGGTGTCACACCGCCTACTTCCAAACTCGGGTCTGCTACTGAGAAATTCCTTATGGAAAAAGCAATAACGCTGCCCGACCCGGGAATCGAACCCTACGAACTTGCTTATCATACCATCTAGCACCACCAGGGTCTGCCGAGAACAAGGGCATTTATAATACTTTGGTTAAGGGCAGCACTGGTTCGATTTCGGGAGGTAGCATGATAAATCTTCAACATCAGAAAGTACTCTCGTGTGAATCGCTGATTAGTGCGTCGACATATCAAGCCACATATTATATAACCATTACCATGCTGACCTCGCATTGTATGGAAATCAGCTAAAAATCCGAACGTGGCATCAGCGAAACAGAAGCCGCGAAAAAAATGGCGGACCGTTTTGAAGTGTTTGATAGGAATTGACGGCACTGCTACCGTCTGATACTACGAGATTATTTCGCACATTCAGAACAATGCTCGTATTTGATCGATTGAAATCGTTTGTGTGATAAAAATATAAGAAAACTTGAAAAAAAAAAAACAACTTTATTCTTGACAAATATTACAAACGCTAGATACATGTAAAACAGCACATAAAGCCACGACACAGTACTGTGCACAAAATACAAGGCGTCCAAAACACGACAGCCAAACAAAACAAGAACATTCGGAAAAACTGAAGACAATTCGACCTCAAACTCAAGAATCGAGGATAAAAGTCTGGACATATGTGATACACCCACAAACATGGTGTTTTCCTGATATGCACCAAAAGAGCTTTGAGTGCTCTTTTAGATCTATGTCTAATTCTTTTCCGTCTTCTTCTCCTCTGGGTTTCAATCATTTGTCTCTCCTTTAGAGTTCTACCTTTGCTAGCAAATGTTTTATAAACGGTCGTCTCTTTTGCCTCGTCCAAAATTATGCTCATATTTTCTGAGCAGACGGACTTGCTCATGTAAAACTTTTGGACTCTCCACTTGTATGCTGCCCATCTCTGCAATCGTTGCAACGTATGTCGTGGATCTTTCATCCATAGTCGAGTATGCATGTAACTTGTTTTTGGCTGTGTAATTATTTTAAACAGTACCATACTGAGACATCCTACAATACCCTTTCCCAAATTAAAAATACCTGAAAGAAAATCAGCAAAACAATTAGTATCAGTAGCTTTATACTTGTTTTTTAGTTCTTCCATTTCTTTATCTAGTTGCCTCTCTTGTTTAGTTCTTATCTTATTTTCTAGCTTTTGTTTCCTCATGTCTTTCTTCTTCTTGGTTGCTGACTTTTTAGGTTGAGGATCTGGTGTTCTAGTTTTAGTTGCACTTGTTTTATTAGTACGACTTTTTTTCAGCGGCAACTGCAATCCGCCTCTTCTGTGATAGTTTGTATAAAAGGGATGATGACTGACTAAAAAAAATATGATTCTGTTTAGTCCGTCAGTTAGATTATCGAAAATTATTGGATCCGTGTTTTTTGTTTTATCAAATTAATAAAAATTGACGAAGATAAAACGTGTCAAAGCTCATGAGTGGGAGCTTGTGACGTCACTTTTGAGTAAATAAATGTACTCAAATGTGACGTCACACGAGTTTTCGACGCACTGTATCGTCTTAATTTTTTGTTTACTTGAAAAAAGAAAAAATATGTGTCCAATAGTTTTTGGAAATCTATCTGACGAACTAATTAGTTTTTTTTTGTCATCTACCCCATGATCTGTCCACGAAGTAGACACAATAGTTAAACAATGGCGTCTCGACCAAATCGGTCATTCGACAGATCATGATCTACCCTATTCACTGTATACTTTTGTTTTTTATTTAAACCTGCCAAAGAACAACCCCTTTTATTAGTGGCTTCTGATCCATCCCAGATTTCCGAAGTTCGTGAGTCGATCACGAATAAATGAAAACATACATTTTATTTTTTCTTATTTCATTTTTATCAAAGGGATTCCTTCCCATTCTATGATGAGAACTTTTATTATTTACTTTACTTAATAACATTAACATCCAATAATACAAGAGATCAATTTCACCTTCAGCGTCAATATCTACGCATGTTAGTTTGGAGCATTCTGTAATGTCTTTATGTTTTTGCACACAGTTGCATCTGAAATTGCTCTCATTTTTAGACGCTACTGCACGCTTTCCACCAGGGCAAACTTCTTTAATAATCTTATTGATCTCATCAGAATTGTATCTTTTATTAATAACATTGCTTCCACAAGTTCTATTTGTGCATTCCTCTTCAACGTTTTTACGATGATGACATTTACAATTAAAACTGGTTTTCTTTTCTCTAAACATTTTTTGACAAATCTTTCCTTGACATCCATCCCGACCCACGTTACGTGAAGGACAAACACAAGTTGGTTTTCTTACATGACAAAAGTTTGACAGTTTGTGTTTTATTTCATCTGGGTTTAAAATACAGCTATTAATAACTTTAATTTGTAATGGTTCTCCTGTTTGATCAGCAGCATTTTTTGGGGTTTTAATAACACGTTCACATATTTCTCTTTTCTTGGATGTCTTCTTGGTTTTATTTTTTAACCTGATTATTAGATCTCCTGTTCCATCACCAGCGATTTCCGGGATTGCAATAAAACGTTCACGTTTATCTTTTTTATCAAGTTTTGTGACCTTAAAATCCCCTTTGCAAGATTCAGGATCACATAATACTGATTCATGACACGTCGGTTTCTTTTTCAGTGCATTTTTTGAATTATTGCACACGCATTTCAGTAGACTCTTAAGTTTGTTCAAATCTATCAGACTTTTACTTCCATATCTTCGTTTCGTCTTCGTTTCCTTCAATTTAGATTCATTTGGATTTACGCAGTCCAATGTATTTGTTTGTTTGTAAGGTTTGATTTTAATTGGACCAGCTACTTCACAATGTTTATTTACTTTCCAATAACATATTAGACTACTGGTTCTTCTTCGACGCCTTCGTTTTCTTAGCAATCTATTACATTTTCGTGTTGGCATATTTTCTAATTCTCTCTCATTTCCTATGCAACAGCATGCAGATTTTGTTTTTGGATGGATGTTTTTTTTTCTTGAAGTGTTTAGTTCATCGGCATCACATTTAACTTTTGACTGCGTGTTAGCATTTTTTTTTCTAAAACTATTGGTTCTCTTATTCTTTTTTTGATAATTTACATCAGTTTGTGCCACTGTGTCACTATGAATGATTTTTCCTACACAAAAACACTTCGGATAGTCAACATTTATATTCTTAATTTTGCAGCAGGGCGATCGCTCGACTTTGACTTTTCTAACTCTTAAATTTCTTTGTTTGGGAGGATTGGAATCCCCTTTCATAATTACTAAACAATTAAGTTCTTCTCTTTTATCACTAATTCTGCCTTCAGGATATTTTTTGAATGGACATGCGGCATTCTGAGTACGTAAATACTCTTGTATGTTTTTTACTCCCGTTTCGCCAATTACTTGTTGTAAAGTGGGATCTTTCAAGCAGTATTCTAAAGCTTGCTTTTCTTTGCTGTGTCCCATTTTTTACGATTACCTAAAATTTATCGTCTCAACCGAGGCAGTTCAATGCAATTTTTACGTATTTATTTTTATATGCTTAATTTTGATCATTTTTGTTATTTTTGCTTATCCTTTAAGTCATATTTATGTCAAATAACACTGACAAAAATTATTTGATTTATCGATGTCAAACAGTGTTTTTTTTTTCATGGGAATGTTGAGTTTTCAGTACTCTGTGGTTTATTTTAAACTATAGAGATGGGTTAAGCTTAGTATAGAGAATCTATGGTCAATCGACTCGATAGTTTCAAAGTACCGAGAGGTGTGTTGAGAGTTTTTTTTTGGGCAAAAACCCGCCCCACTGTTCCCTCTTTATCCATTGCTAATTCTGAAAACAATTTAACTGTCTTGCAACGAAATAAATCAGAAAATATAAAATAGCGGAGAAGTAGTAAAAACATAGTGTGCATATCCCATTACATCAGTATGAGACAGATAGGCACAAATTGAGGTTTAAAACTGGAATAAGCCCAGTTGTGTGTTGAGCTGAGAGATGCGCAGACGATCTACATTTCACATCACTATTAAGTATGATCCGGTGAGACGTTGCGCGTGTACGTAGGGCGACGCCCGCGCCCCACATAGTAGGGTTGCATAGGCCGATGATGACGAGTTGTTCGTTCAAGTCAGGTCTTTTTTTTTTAATTCGACACCGTGTCTATATTAGGCATTTCGATGTTATGTACCTATGACGATCACAATAATAAAATGAAAATCGCACTGATCATAGGGAAAAGTTAATTTTAAATGTAATGCCGGAAAAGTGTTTCGCATATTTATGATTAATAATGGGTATTGCCGCGTGTACCATTTAAGGAAGAAAATCATAAAACCATATTGTGCATAAATGAGTTTTATTAAGTCCATGTCACGCAGTCTGTAATACATTGGGCGTTGAGCTCTAGTGCCGTAAACATGTGTCGGTTCGTGGTAGTAGTTATTTTTATATCATGTGTGTCCTTCGGTGGTAAGTTACATGTTCAACAATTATTTAATAAACCAAAAAAAAATGCCACCCGCCGGCGTCGGAAGCAGGGTTCAATTTACCGGTAGTTAGAGCTCCTTAGACAGAAACCTCATCACAATGCAAGCCGTGACGAGGAGGGTCTTATGAATGTTCTTGGTCCTGAATGGCTCTTACTTATATTAAGGGTTTGACGCAGAATGTGTATTGTGCACAAAGCAAAATGTGCATTTGACGCAAAATGTGCACTTCACAAAATGTGAATTTCGCAAAATGTGCACTTCTCAAAATGAGCACTTATCAAAATGAGCACTACTCAAAATGAGTGTGAATTTTATCAGAATGGGTTTAAATAAAAACCGTTCACTGACTGTATTTTTTTTCTCTCTTTCGTCATACAGGTATGTGTAAATATGTTTTTTTTTTATTATACTTAATGTTCATCGCGAATGTAAATCTTTAACATTTACGTTTTCAATCATGGATTTCTTTTTTAATAATGATGATTACAGGATCACCAAATATTTGTATTATATACCAAATTTTTGTCTGGGGGACTGTTCGTGTATGTAAGTTTGATATGTGTATATATATATATGATATTAAATGTTTGTAAACCCACCCAGTCTCATATTTCGATATTTTATGTTTCATACAGCCCCTCCCTAGTCATCGTAACAAAAAATTGGAATTATGATTTAAAAACCATAGCAACAATGAATTAGGTAAAACTAAACCACAACATTAACTTAGTAAATAAGGATTAATCTGGGTTTACGTTATGCGTATAAAAAATCCATTATTAATTATTACTAAATATTAAATTCCTATGAATCCTACTGGATGAAACACTCATTCCCTGACGTAGGACACACATGGTCATTTTACCAACATCAATTAGGTACCTAACAACATCTAAATGAATCGCTATAAATGATTTCACTGTTGGAACTGTTATTTAAAAATCTTTGAACGCAGTTCTAATTATTTATTCAAATCAAAATGAAGTAATATTTCAGTAAAATTTCCTGAATACATTACGTGGGATGCTCTGAAAAATCAGAAATTTCAATAACACAATTTCAACAATTCTAACGTCGTCGCCATCACGTCCTAAAAGAACCAAACGTGGGAATAATTGTAGGAATAAACATTGACAATTACCCAGCTTATCAGCTAATTACAGCGACTTAGTGCGTCGCTCCAATTAACTTGAACCGCTTATTTACGACATTAAATTGATTTATTCTGCTGGGGCTTTTCCTTATGACATTTGTATATAGTATTGTTATTATTACATGAAATAAAATTATTATAACGGCATTCCGTAGCAGTTCACATATAAAGTTCACTGCCTTATCCTCGTAACGGTGTTTCCTCAGAGCAAAATTCACAAACCTTACCTTCATTGAATTCAATAAAAAGTTATTTTGAAATTACAAACAGAGACTTCAATTTTAGTTATTTGTAATGTTAGATGGCAAATGCTTACCGAATAAATAGTAACTAGGTTATTATAGGTTAGGAAGAGGAAAATATGTTTCTAAAACAAACCAATTTATTTGAGATCATTCCACGCTGGTAGATGAATGCCTAAATAAAAGCGCTGTGTAGGTTTTTAAACACTCTGATCGACGCCGAGAGTTCAAATTCCTGTGCAATAGTATTTAAGAATTCGTTTAGTTTTGGCAGTGTGTTAGTGAAAATACGCATGTGTCCCTGGCATAGGAATGACTTGCTCATTCCAAGATTAAAAGGAATTATTTCATTTAGTTCGAATTAATTTTATTTAAATAATTACACTAGGTACTTAAATACAAACTATAACTCTAAATAATAATAAAAATATGAACAAGTAACAATACGGTTACAGGGCGTCAAAAAATTCGTCCATATCGCTGTCAACAGGAAAAGTGCCCAGAAGGCTGGCAGCATTGCCACGTTGGATGGCAATGCTGATTCTTTGGCCAAAAATTGGCCCGCCCTCTAGTCACGTGAAGAGTCGACCAACCGCTTGGCGATTTCTCGAAATACTAGGTGGGCACTCGGACCCCATGACCCTAGTGTTTCAACCCCAAACGGCTCAATCATAATTACCAATTAAATTATTGTATTTGCGCCATTTGAGCACCTGCAGCAGCCGCCCCAGCGCAGCCCACTGTGCTAGGAAGATGGGATGGCGCAAGGGTGTCGACGCAAGTTGCGTCCCACACCAAAGGCCTACCCAAATTCCATGGCATTATGGTCATATGTTCGTGAATAACAAACATAGACTTCTATAATTCTACATTTCGTTACTAGGTAGTTTCCGATACTTTGACCGAATTCGCTTTGCAGTTTGATCTAGAATTATCTAGATGGTTCAGGGGTAAAATGCGCAATTTATTATCTAAACTGATTTGTCATGTAGGTACCCATTTCAAAATGATATCAACTCGGCTCGTTACGGAACAGTTTCCTTATTTAAAACCAAATGTGTTAGGGAAAAAAAATATCCGTCCCTTACAAATCGGGCAACAAGCGATCAGGCGATAAACATTATCGACTAACGGTCGTTATCTATAACTTACTTACGTATAACTGTTAGTTAATATGCCTACGTCTCGTAGCTATCGGTGTTTCTATAAACACAGTTAGTTTGAAATATCCTATCCGCGTCACCTCATAGAAAAATCAAAGAAAGGTTTTCTGTGACGTTTTGTTTCTAAAAGTCTGTAGGTAAGCTAAATGTCAAACAGACAGAGATAGCAACCTTCCACTACCTGTTAGTAAGTTATTAAAAATGGCCGAAATATATTCATATTATGAAAATTTGTATAATAAAAAAATAAAATATATAATAAATATTGTCATTGGATGTCGTCGAGGACCAAATTAGCTAATTGCATTGTACTTACGCTTCATCTAAGTAAAATATTTACATTACTTTTTCAGTTTTGGCGGAAGGGAACTTGACTAAGATAACTGAAGCAAATGCAACTTGTACGAAAAATGATCCGGTGCTGACCGTAAGTTCCTTTAGCTGGACAAGACACGTGGCCAAAACCACAACTGACGCCGCCATTTCTTTTTTCAATACATTTCACAAAATAATTTCTCAACATTCAAATACTTGTCGCACTCTCATGTCAGAAACAAGTACCTTAAGTTAAAAAAAAAACAATATAAATAGCATAAGCTAAAAAAGTAAAGCAGCATGATTACTTTGGCGCTTGAAAGACATTTAGACGACCCGAATGGCGCAGCGGTAGTGAGGCTGCCTTACGTTCTTAAGGTCACGGGTTCGAATCCCGGTATGAGCAATGTTTATGTGATGAGCATGGACATTTGTTTCTGAGTCATGGATGTTTATATATGTACAATAAGTATGTATTTACAAACAAAAAGTATCTATGTAGTTTAGCAACTATCTGGTGTCCACGACACAAGCCTTGTTGCTTAGTGTGGCATTAGATGGCGCTGTGTATAATGTCCAGCGATATTTATTTATTTACGGGAGCACTAATTAAAGGAGTTGGAAGATTTTTGCATGAACCGTGGCCGTCGCAATTATTATTTTTTAATAACGACCACGTATAGAACCCATTTTAATCAATAACTGGTATCAATACAAACAAGTTTCGAATCGAAAGTAAATCTTATAGAGCGTCACGTTTCCGAGAAAATTATGAGCCATCAAAGTTGTGCTGATTGCTGAGGTTGTAGCTTTGAAGGCTTATATAAAGGGTGTAAAACACCTCTTAACGAAGCCGAAAGCCACTTATTCTCCCCGTCATTGTGATCAATTTTTTGTTCTACACCGTACCTGGGAACCTTCTAGTTGCGGAGATATTGGGGGTCAAAGTTCCAACATTTGACAACTTTTTTTTAAATACAAGATTTTAATGTTAGATTTTTACTTTAAACACCTCCACGACCCCCGTACTATTTAATTCAGCCATCAGCGCAATGTTTTGAGTGCGTTACATTGAGTTCTAACACGAAAAATGATTTTTCACCCCAAAAAAAAAAGTCGTTTCCCAGCAATAATTTTTGCGTAAAGTTACTTAGTTTGATGTGCAGAATGCTTGGTTGACGGCTTCGTGATGAGATGGTTTATATCTCGAAAACGTGACACTTTAGAAGATTTTGTCTTATGCAATATTTGTTTGTATTGATGCCAACTATCGTTTTATATTAGTTTTATCAGTGGCTGCTATCTTGAAAATAATATAAAATGGCGGAAGTTAGTCAAATAATTCAAAGTCCTTTTCTGTGGAAATTGTATGGCAAAAACAGAAGTACGGCGATGATTCCGACTATGACCACGTGCCAAAATAACCTTGCTGCTTATAGATATTTTAGTTAGATTGAGATTTACAAACAGCGTTTTTAAAAATACGGGATTTGCCCCTCTGAAGTGTTAATCGACTTTCGTCGTTGACTACATTACACTTAACTACCCAACCGCTTCATGAATTTGGTAGCCATGTTTTTTTACTCCTTACTTTATTTATTTTAGGAGAAGAGACTAGAATGGCACAAATGCTTCAATAACACCGTTTACCTACACTTATATCCTGATAAACCTGTAACTGGGTAAGTTAGCATTTTAAATATGTACCTAATCCCTAACTATGTATAAGGCTCAGTTTAAATTGCCACGGAATGGAGTGAAGCGACTTTTTGTAAAGAAATTGTACGAAGCAATTGCAAACTAGAAACGAGCTGAACTCTTCGGATGTCGGAGGACCTATTTTTTGGATCGTAGAATTATACGTTAATTAAATGGAATAACGGTACTTAATAAATACTATGCTTATACTTAAAATGTCACTTACGGGATATCTTCTGTGATTATCCATTGTTTTGAGTTGCAAGCGCCATGATCGCGGGTTAACGGAAGATATCCCGTAAGTGACATTTTAAGTATAGTAAGTTATGAACCGTGAAAGCTTAAAATAGTGTTTGAATACTATATTTGTGCAATTTCGATATAAAAATCATTTCCATTTCGTTCCTTGGTAAGTTGGCAATGTAATCGACACTGTTGTCTACTTTAGTATCGAATTAAAACATAGGTAGCGACGTGGCGAAATGTGGGAAGACCACACTCCATCACGTTCCACGAGGCACAGATAATACAGAGTGTAAACATACTCTTCACGAAGCCGTCAACCAAGCATTCTTTACATCAAACTAACTAACTCTACGCAAAAAAATTTGCTAGGAAATGACTTTTTTTTGAGGTGAAAAATAACGTTTTAGGGTAAAACTCAATGAAATCACTCAAAACATTGTGCTTGTGGACGCGTTTAATAGTAAACTGGTTAAGGAAGTTTTTAAATTAAAGTTGCAACTTTGACCTCCAATATCTCCGAAACCAGAAGGTTCCCATGTATGGTCTAGAACAAATAAATGATCGCAATGACGGGGAGAATAAGTGGCTTTCGGCTTCGTTAAAGATATATTTACACCCTTTATAACACTAAGCAGGTATGTACACGAGGGTAAACCATAACTCAGTACACCTCTGCCAGATCGTTTGGAGAAGACAGGCGTGAGTGTAGTGACTTTAAGTGCATACTTTAAGGGGGTGGGATCTGCTAACGAGAGGTTTTCTCCATGTAAATCCTCTTTGATGAGTTAATTAAATGTGCAAAATAGTTATTTGTTATACAAGAGTGCAAAGTTGCTTTTTAACCACGTGCTCAATTTTGATAACCGAGCAAGCGAAGGATTCTAAAATTGAGTCACGAGCGCAGCGAGTGATTCAAAAATTAGAATCCTGGGCTGGCAGTCTCGACAGAGTTAACGACATTATCGTTAACTTTCGATCACTAAAATAACAATGAAAAAAAAACAGTTGCAATAACGATGCTTGCGAGAAAAGCAAGTCTTTACATCCAAGATGCTTTTCTCGCAAGCATAATTAGTTCAACTAAATTTATTCGTTAGTAATCGGCGATCGAAAGTTAGCGATTTTGTCGTTATCTCTGTCGAGACTGCCGGCCCTGAGCGTTAGCGAGGGAATCAAAAGAGCACGAGGTGAAAAATCTGTGCACTCGAGTGCAACACGTAACTTTTCATCCCACCTCAGCGAGGAAATTACTAAATGCAAAAAAAAAACATTTACAATCACAAGATACTTTTATTTCAGTTTAGGTGTTAACTACTACATTATGATAGGTAAGTATTACAGAATAATCTTTAAATTATAACAAATAATACTTAGGTACAATTAAGAAAAATTTAAAGTAACGTTGCTACAGTTAGTTAAATTGAGTGTAATATTTATTTATTTATTTATTAAAACTTTATGCACAAGTAAAATCTGTACAAAGGCGGACTTAATGCCTTGGGCATTTTCTACCTATTTTTTTTTCTATTTTTTTAATATCGTACTGTTTCAAATCCTTCTCGCGTGATTGTTGAGGGAGAAAGCTCATTTGCGCATTATTAACAGTTTCAGTCAATTCTGTTGGCGTCAAATAAACTTCTTCGTCGCCAAAACCACTTATTTTACGTTTTTCACTTGTTTTTAACCTAAGGTTTTAACAATTGACCTGACAAGAAAATGGCGCGCGCAAAGCAAATTATAAAAGTACACCAAGAAGGTTCCGAGTCTGAGTTTTTAACAAATTAAAAAAGGTTGTACCTATGATAAATTCGGCACCATGGAGGTAGAAGTAAATAGGTTTAATGATGTTTTGAATTCACAAACTTAGTGCACACGATGTTCTAAATTCAATTTACTTTATCCTCTAGAGGATAAAAACGACTTTTGCACTCAGATATCGAAGAGCAAAAATACTCTTTCCGAGATGGGGGGATGAAAAAAATATGTGTTGCTTTTTAGACTCTAAACTTTAATTGGTACAATTGAAATAATTCTAACTTTATTATTACTATATGAAAAAAATATTCAAAGCAAAGCGTTTTTTCTTTGAAATTTCGTAACTACTCCTAAACGGCATTAAGTTTTAGTATTTGTTTTTTCACATAAATATTTGTCACTTTTTTCTTCACAAAGTGTACAATTGGCATTTTGATCTTATGATTTATCAGGGTACAATTAATTAAAAACCACTCATTTCGCACTATTCGGCCCGCAGTGACTGACGTAACAACCACTTTGTAGTGCAAGCTTATTAGAACTTTATTCTAACAGTATTTCAAACGAAGTTTGAACCACCACAAATAGAGTTGCTAATTTAGCAGATACCCCAGCTTTAAGGTACTACACACTACACACACGCCTTTCTTTAATTCTATAGAATCCCATTGACGATGAAAGCATGCGATTGTCAACATTCTCACGATGCGTAACCTATAGGCCAGACCAGCATAGCTATTCACAACGCTTCGATTCGATTTTCGATTCGGAAAGGCATATGATCTCGCTCGATTTCGTAATGTCAAAAAAAGATTGACATACGACTTTCCGAATCGAAAATCGAATCGAAGCGTTGTGAATAAGGGGTCAGGACGGCATGGCAAGGGATGGACATTCAAACGTAATTATATAAAAATACGACTTAAATTGCTATGCTTTAAAATGATGCCATCGAAAGAGATTCCATTGCACGGTCGTATTTCTAGTCTACATCAATACGTTTGAATGTCCATCGGTAAAAATTTAAATCCATGCCATGCCGTCCCCGTCTGCGTAGGCCTTTAGTGTGACCAATAAGTATTTCCGAGTTCACTGACCGTCGACCTCTTTTCAACCTTATAACTAAAGGCATAAGGGTGAACAGTCGCAGACAGTCGGCGAACTCTGTAGTACCTACCACCTCGCTGACAAATATGATTACAGCCTTAGGCCTAAATTCCTACCACGCTTACGTCGCGCACGGTCGGTCGCGTATGGCGAGAAAAACAGTAGCAACATACGCGCCGCTGACGTCAGCGTCGCAGTATGGTGCTATACTTAGAGAACACAATGTATACTAGCACGCGCGACCGACGTCGGCGCAGGAGGAATTCAAGCTATAATAATATTACTAAACAATAGCTAACGGACTTTCGTAAACTTTTAATTTTTGATAACTCAATTGTTCTTATTTTATATTATTTGCTTTCAGAGATTGTCGTACTGCTACTGATTTTGGGAAAAAGATCGAGCTATATATACAATTTGTGAACAAAAGATGCAACAGAAATTTAACTTTAAACACGAAGAACCTGATAAAATTAATTGATTTCAGTTTAAAGGATGATTCTTTTAAGAGTAAGTTATGTTATCGTTTTACTGTCGGTTTCTGTACCTCTATTGAAAAGTAGAAAAAAATTACGTGTTTCTTATGTAATGCTTTAAGA
This sequence comes from Xestia rhomboidea, assembly GCA_963853795.1. Taxonomy (NCBI): domain Eukaryota; kingdom Metazoa; phylum Arthropoda; class Insecta; order Lepidoptera; family Noctuidae; genus Xestia; species Xestia rhomboidea. The sequence goes on along the minus strand of OY970761.1, from coordinate 15,578,736 downwards.
AGGTAGCAAGTTTTTAACATCAAATTCTCAGTTCATAACAGGTTTAAGACCCTTATTATCCTTAGTTTGCATACGCGTCAGCACATCAAGCTACCCGAAACTGTTATTTTTTCCAATTAACCTTGAAACAAATGCAATACCGACCTAAGTTGAAAGTATTTTATATAAATAAATTTGACAGATTGATAATAGCTTGATGTGCTGGTTCTGTGTACAAGTATCCACCTTTCACATTTTTCAGCATTTTACAAGGATATACAATGTGTGAAAAATAACGAACGTAACATAAGTAACACCTGTGTGAAACGCAACGTGGGATTCTTCAATATAACGGAAGAGAAAAAGCACACGTCGTGGGCAACCAAGGCAAGATTGTTTTACAGTGTAAGTGTCTCTTTTGACTTTTTATTTTCGGCGTTTGCGTTTCTTTTGGGGGAAGTCTTCTCTTTTTTAAGCTTTCACATTCCTGAAGGACAGAAAACACTCTGAGGCAGAACGAGTGGGAGAGTGTTCTGCCAAGCAAAGTACACCGAGGATAGACAAGATTTGCTAGATAGCAGCGCTATCCACCCACATCGTGAAGCTGACTGCTGTATGTCAGATTCACGATGTGGGTACCTTGAAAGCGTTCGGGTACCCAATTGATGCAGCCCTCCGTACCTACCTCCTCCACTTTCGCACTCGTCCTGTCTCGGAGTGGCTCGGCGATAGTGTATGTACAGTCCCCATAAGTGTCCGATGTTCAAAGCCACTGAACATCGGCGCTAAAGCAGACGACTAAGTTTTTGTCCGCGGACAAATTGTCCAGCATCTGCTCAGCGTTTGATTTGATGGACATTGACAAAAGATACGTACCACAGAGCACAGAGCAACCACTCCGGCAGCAACTCAAGACACGAGTTCTAATAAATATCTGACTATCCACCTACATTCGTGCGGACTGATGCCCTTTTTTTTTTTTTTTTTTTTAAATCATCAAATGACTTCTCCCGCTCTGGGCGGAGCAGGAGGGAGTGTCAGACTTGTACTGACTAAAACCCATCCATGTTCCTTCATCGCCCTTTGTGTTCCGGGGCCACGGTATCTCTTTCGAATAGTCCCGCAGCCCCGGCAGGCTTCGGCCCTTGCGGGCCCCTTCACTGTTGCTGACTCTCTTTGAGGCGCGCGTGGAACACGAACTTGCCGTCGACACGGCCTGTCGTCATGAGACGGACGGACGGCGAGCTAGCCCATAGCTCCCCGTCCACAGGCCCGCGCCTACGGTGGCCGGAAGCCACCACGTGGCCCCCGACGCCCGGGGCGTCTCCCGCGGCGGCCGGGACGTGTGGTTCTCTCCCTGTCCCATTCCGCCACCTCCTTCGCCAGCATGACTGCTTCGCAGAAGGAGGTGACGGCGTCCCATTCCGTCTCGCTCCGGACCATGGCACGAACCAGGGCCGGGGGTATTTTAGCTCGGATTTTGTAATAAGGATGTGACCTTTATTCTCGTTGTCGTAAGGTTTATTTCAGAGTTAAAACGGACGGCAACAGGTTCGCTTCCTACTTATTAGGTTCGTGACACTAAAACTCGAAATGTGGGTGTAGGTACTATCGAGGACACTTCCATCTGATCACCACTAAGCTAATTTTTGCTTGCAGTTACAACATAGAAACGTTGTCTAGCCCCGCCCCGTTGACTTTGTATAAAAATAAAAAATGAAAAGATACCGATCGGCTGAGCGCACTGACGCCACACGCCAAACGAGAGTTATTGTTGTAAAGTTGACGCTTTCCTAATAGGAATAAAACTTTAAGGGGGCGTGGCTCGGCACCTCAGAAAAAAATTAACTGATCAAGCGGAAATGACCACGACTGTAGGGGAGACCGGGTAGACTTCGGACGATTTTGACATAAGTTGATCTGAATAAATTTCCCTTAGGGTTATTGAAAATCTACATTTTTCCTGTCAAACTACACCTATTAAACTATACTTTAACGTTATTACTTTCTTCATACAAATTGATTTTCAGTGTTAAAATATTTTTTTTTAAAACATGTCATATGTCCGAAGTCTCCCGGTACCTGGGGTGACTTAGGACATATCTAGGGGAGAGTTTGGACATAAAATATACACATTTTAAATCAAATTAAGTCAATATTTTTATTTAAAAAACACTACTGTAGTTGGTACTCATCCAAATTGCAATGGAAATATATCATGCCCTGAAAGCGAGGCCTCTTGTCTTCTGAAGGAACTGGCAATACGAGCACTACATCCTCATAGGTGACGAATGCTTCTTCTTCATTCGTTCGTATAAATCTATTAGAAGGCATTTTCCTTTTATAAAACTCGACATTATAACCACCTGCCGTTATTTTTACAATCTTTGCTGCATAGTTACGGCCTGATTTTTTTCCAAATCCATAGACTTTAACAATTATAAACCTCCCTTCAGGCACATTAGAAGTATCAGCATTGTTGTCATCTAACTCTTCGTCATCAATGTCGTATGTACTGTCATTAGAAGAAATGTGTTGGTCTGTTGACTCATCTGATGATGTTACCTGGGGAATCGTTTTCTTTTTCAACTTTTTTTCTTGCAAAACCTTCTTCTTAACCGTCTTCTTTGATGTCTTTGTCATTCTTGCTTTTTTTGCAGCTTCAAGTGCTTCCTTTTCAGGGGTATCAGTGGCTATCATACATTTTCCTTTACGTCGTCCTCGATTATTCATGTTCAATTTCCGTGGAGCTGCTTTCGGAAAAGGACTAATTTGCTCAAGGGAAACAAATGAATCGATGGACCTTTGTCGACTTGGCGAAGTTGAGATATAGTCTTTATCAATTATTGCTTTATGTTTGTTTGTAGATGATCCTGGGACATTCGAAGTTGATGGCACGTCAATATTAAGATCAGCACTATGAGCCGAGATAATTGATGGAGTTTTTGATGGGGTTCTATGAGCTGTGAGAATTGCTGATGTTAGTTCATAATTCTCATCATCATCTGAACGATCTGATAGATCATTGGCAATTATTTTTTTATTATAGTTTCGGGTTGTTTCTGGAACTGGAACATTGGAACTAGTTGATGGCATGTCGATATTACCATCAGCACTATGAACTGAGGAAATTGATGGGGTTCTTGATGGGGTCCTGTAAACTGTAGGAATCGCTAGTGTTTGTGCATCATTGCCATCATCATCCAACCGATCTGATGCAAACAGTTGTCCAATCACTGAAGGTGAGACACATTCATCATCACTGTTTTGAGATTGTGCACGAACATTAGATTGATCAGTCTCCGGTCGATCTGTCACATAGGATGATAAGAAATCTACATCGGTAAATATTTTTCTATCAAAGGGCCAAATACCTGTGCATCTGAAACCAGATTTTACATTCATAGGATTGGCAGCTCTATCCCAAGCTAGAAGACTAATTTGTGGGATGTCATAAATGCTAATAGTTTGCCCAGGGTGTGCTAACATCCATGTATCCAAACCACTGTTGTAAAAAGTCTTAAATGGCCCAAACACAGTGCGATCCAGTGGTTGCAGCTTATTTGACGTGTGTGGTGGCAGGGTAAGAATGATGATCCCATTTGTTTTGCATAAATTTAATCCATCCACTGATAGATGGGATTCATGGTTGTCCATGATTAACAAGACCTTGTTTTCTATAGAACAACGCACATTCCGAGCAAAATATTCTAACACCTTCAAAAAATTCTCACTTGTCATCCAGCCAGAAGGGTAAACCAAACCAAGACCTGCAGTATCTGGAATACCTTGCATCATTTTCCTTTGGTCAAAGCGGTGACGAGGAAATATCCAAACCGGTGGTAAGGCATGACCAGCTGCACTTATGATTCCTACCTGTGTTACCAGCTCTCCTCTTTCTCGCGAGGTCACTTGTCCTACTTGATGTTGCCCTTTTTGAGCAATGACTTTCGGAACACGCTGCACTGTGGTTATCCCGGTTTCATCCAGATTATAAATCTGGGTTGGTGTGAAATTAAACCGTGTTATAACATCTTCAAGCTTGTTTTGAAATTCTGCTACAGTTGTTCTATTGAAACTCGTCATTCGTGCAAGACTCGTGGCTTCAGGTGTCCGTATTGAAAGGGTAGGGTGACGTTTTAAAAATGATGAGAACCAATCAGGTCCTGCAGATTTGGTTTCTTTCCATTTTGGCGGATACTTTATATTATTTCTCTCTGCATACTCATAAGCTAAGCGTCTAGTAGCTTTAGGTGTGAGACCATGAAACATTGTTGAGCATTTAATTAAATATTCAGCCAAAGCAGCTTCCATGAATGGAGGAAAAACTTGGCTTTTTCTGAAATTAGTTGTTAAATCAACAGACTCAATGTTATCCTCACCTTTAGTCTTTTTAAAATAATCAAAAAGTCTTGATTTGCTAACACCATGTTCAGCCGCACTCTTCCTGATGCTAAATTTTTTGGATCGTACATCTATTATGGCTTTTCTTAGTGCCTCAGGAGAAAATGTGCGATTCGTTTTTTTCTTATAATGCCTGGGCATCTTTTAACCTGTATATCCTCCTAACTGTAACAAAAAGCAATAGGACCTTTAAGCAAAATATTAATACGGGGAGACTACGGACACTATGGGAGACTTCGGACACCTCTGTCCAAAGTCTACCCCGGTAGTGAGGATTTAAAAATATCAATAAATTGTTAGAAAAATATTTGAAATTTATAAATACTTACGTTTTCAAATATCCCCAGGTAATCCTTCCTTATGAATAAAAACAGAAAACACTCTTAATATGATTGTAAATAACAAATAAACCATCCACTGGCTATCGAAAATTTTACATCAGAATTAAAAAAAAACGTTTTTTCAACTTCACCAACGTTTTTCCAGCGACGAACTGTCAACTGACTGATTCAAACCAATAATCGCAGGCTTGCCAACATATCGACCATAGACAAGATTGAATGAACGTGAATAATAGCGGCAAATTGAACGTGTCCATTGTCTCCCCGTGTCCGAAGTCTACCCGGTCTCCCCTACCTACTATTAGGTACCTACACCTCTGCTGCCTTTCCCTTCGGGGATTACAGGTGTGATGTTATGTTATATTAAAAATAATATACTATTGTTACAGAGGGGTACTTGTTCCACAAACAAGAAAGTGCGTAATTGTGTGCAAACAGTTCTGCGCAAAAGTTGTCAACCCTACACTGAGGAGTACATGAAAAACCTGTTTAATTACGCACAAGACCTCGGAAATTGTTCCCAGTTTCCTGAAACGACGCTTGCGACGGGTGGATCTGTAAGTATGAACATTATAAAGGGTGTAAAAAGACTCTTTAACGAAGCCAAAAGGCACTTTTTGCCCGTCATTAGGGTATTTTTTACCTAGTTTAGCCTAGTCTAGTTTAAGTCATACCATTTCTAGTTACGGAGATATTGGGGGTTAAAGTTTCAACTTTTTCACAAGTTTTTTTTTACATAAGTAGATACATGTAAGATTTTTACTTTAAATACCTTCACGACCCCCGTACTATTCAATCCATCCACCAGCACAATGTTTTAAGTGCGTTACATTAAATACTAACGAAAAACATGATTTTTCACTCCAAAAAAAAGTCTGTTCCCAGCAAAAATGTTTGCGTAGAGTTACTTAGTTAGATGTACAGAATGCTTGGTTGACGGCTTCGTGAAGAGTATGTTTACACCCTGTATTATTAACGAGCGACCTGACCCCCAGGATGGAAGGGAAAAAGACGCGCAAGCAGTTACCACGTATACGGTAGGTAGGTATATCATTCTGAACCCAGCCACATCTATATCACCGGTAATGGGGTGGGCAACTGGTGGAACTAATGGCGCTAGCATCGCATGAACCAAACATCGTCATTGGTTGAAAATCTGTCAATGTCATTTTATATTTCAAAATAGTTTGACCTCATTGGTCAGATTGGGTCTAAGCTATGGACGCGCCATCTACAACCAGCTTTAACCAGCCTTCCCCATTAATAAAAACAACAGCTGTTCCATAGTTCCATACATTCTGACCGTGTAGATATTGCACTTTTGTAGGAAGCAAGCAGCTTTTTTTTATAAATTACCTTTTAAAAATTCTAAAGGGGGTTTCAGAATGATGTAATGGATACGTGGAAACCGATTATGCGTCGGTATCCCTTTCACCCATTAGAGAAGCTATTAAACACATAAAAGACACTAAAGGTGGACGCACACTAGTTATCCGCGCCGAGTGCGCCGAACGAATCAACGGCGAAATATTTTTTTAGGATTTCATATAAGTAATTTTCAAATTCGATTCGTTCGGCGCGGATAAGTGCGCGTCCACTGCCTCGTGTAGTGGTCAAAATCAAAATATTTTATTTAGGCCTAGATGGGCACTTATAAAACGTCGAAAAATGTGCACGGTTCGGATTGGTCGTTTCCATGGAGAAGAACCTGCAAGAAACCGCTACTGCCGGGCATACGGTCGGCTCGCAAAGTAGCAAAGTGTCATTGGAGTTATTCCATCAGGAATTTCTCAGCCACGTGTCAGATTGACGTGCTCCACGAGTCAACCAGGGACTGATACTTGCCTACCTGTACCTACACGTCTGCGTAACCCTTCAAAGAATACAGGCTTGAAACTACAGAACACCACCGACTACGAATCCTCACATACCACACACACTCCTTTTAAATAAAATTTTATTTAACAATTACTTTTTTTTTCAGAATGTGCCGGCCGCCCCTTGGTTAACCTTACCGGTAATTATTACTTTAAGCATAGGAGCAGTGGTGGTAGTAGTAGCAATAATCATAATAGTAGTTTTAAAATGTAAAAATAAGTAAAGTAAAGCTACAAACATGCTTAGATCTCATATACCTCGCCGATAGATCCCATTTACTCAATACCACGATCAAAACTAAAATTACATTGTTTTAGGCTTCATAAACCTAACCTACCTAACCTACCGAAAATTTTCATCCGCCATTCAAGTTTTATCATTTCGTAAGGGACCTTTTTTCTTTTATTTTTTTACAGATCTGCTTACTGGCTGTTTTAATGCATGTTAGTGTGCAGAAGTTGAAGGTTAGGTAAGAAAATCGTCATGATCCTCTTGAGAGGATAAGGTCTTATAACCCTGCACTTTGCACATTTCCTCTGCACTCTCTTTTAGTATTTATTATCTCAGTATTCACCCAGTTTAGCCATATCATTTTTCACATAATCTATCCATTTGTTTTTTTTTTTGCCTACATTGATTATTATCAATTATCCCCTATCCACATTACTAAAAACATCCCTCACAGCATGCACTTCATTTATCATATATTCTCATCATATCAAATCAAATTACGACGCTGTAATTTGATTGGCCATCCATGTCAATCGATTAACATACATACTTACTATAAACAAGCGATGCAAATATTGCTGTTGGTTGCAAGATAGAATCAGGCACACGTCCTCAGTACGAGCCAGAGCTAGTGCTTTGGACATATGCCTGATTCTAACTTGAACCGTCAATATCTAGTTTGACAACCGTCACATTTGATAGAGCAATAACGGTTAGTCAAAGCATAAATGCTACTTAACGTTTTTAGATCTTGGCCTTATATTTCCTCATACTCCTTTCTCATTATACATAAACAATAGCACTCATCACTCGCCATTTCAGCACTATGATCTCAGCTGCATGCGTTTGGAATTCATTTTTAACTTTAGTGATCTTATATCAAATTTACTGATATCAAAAAGTATTGTAACAAAAACATTTAATATTGTACCACATATCATTCTCATGACACAAAACTATTTATTTTTCTTGAAAACTCATATTTGGTCCGCTTGCATCGCACATCACTAAATATATTGTGCGATAAATTAATTTAAAATAAACATAACGGACGTTCCCGTTATTAATTGTTTGAAGACAGACATAAGCGTTTGACAAAAACAGAATGATGTGCCAAATAAATTTTGCGTTTTAGTAACACAGTTTATATAATTGTTGTGCAAGCGTGCCTAAGTGAGTTGTTATTAGATTTTACAATTAGGTAAATAGGCATTGTAAGTGAACATAATTCTGTCTCTAGTACTAGCAATCTAGAAATAAATAATTTATTAAAACATGATAGACTCGGTAATAAGTACAGTCACAGTAATATGTTAACACTTAACAACTTTAAAAAAAGTGTTTTTCTCCTAGTGTTCTAATTAAAATTTCATATTGTTACGAGCATAGTATTCTGGAACTCATATTTTTATGAAAAGATGCTATCTCCAAGTTTCAATAGTTATTTCTGGCGAAAATTGCTTTTTAATTTAGGAAAGTGTGGTGTATACATATTGTGACTGTACCTGTCGGGAGTTTAGTTGAACGCCGCGCCGCCGGTGGCTTAGACCCTGAGGTGAAATTGTGTAACGCTGCCACTTTAAATAATTATACACTTTATTCGAATACACGTAGGGCATATTTTGTATTGCATAATATCACCTTTGGCTTAGTTGTAAGTGCTCAGAATTTAATTGATAAAACATATGAGTAATAACGAATGTCAACATTGGGTCTGAATGTCAAGCAAAATTAATACTGACTTTATGTAGTAGTTCTTAACAGTATTGTTACTAAAACCAAAGAAATAGTTGTAAAATTATTCTTAATGTCATCTTCTCATTTAATTTTAATGATTAGTTAATATTTTAATTACTTAAGTTGTTGTGTATAAATAAGGAATCCTAAGGTCTATTTCCATCCATTTGCAACGAAAATAAAATTCAAACGAGTCACTCATAAAATTAGTGACACAGTGTAATTTAAAGGTTTCAAATTGTTCTCGTAACATTTTTCAACTATATTTTTGTTTTTTTTAGGGCATATTTCACGATGTCCAATGTGATATAACAGAATTTGTATGAAATTATCTGTCAAGTAAGTTAACGGGAACTTAATCGAATGTGGTGAAACATGCCCTTATAGTAACATCAATGTAATGACAAAAAGTACCTACTCAAGTTGAAAAGGCACAGAAATTGACCTTAAATATACGTTTCTTCTCATTCTTTTTTTATTCAAATGGACAACTAATAGACAACGGTTGTTATACTTGTTGTGTCTACGTGTAAAATCGGATTATGTAATAGTAAAAGATACTTTGTAATCAAGCAGTACCTATTTACTTATTTATTCTTAACTGAACATTAAAATTATAATTATAAACTATATGCATTTTCAACAATGAGATTTTATTTACAAGTACCAATACTAGCCGACGTAGCCCGAAGAATTGCCAAACTTAAGTGGCAGTGGGCAGGGCACATTGCGCGCAGAACGGATGGCCGATTAGGCCGAAAAGTTCTGGAGTGGCGACCGCGAACCGGAAGACGTTGCGTTGGAAGGCCTCCCACTAGGTAGACCGATGACCTGGTGAAGGCTGCGGGAATCCGCTGGATGCGAGTCGCACGGGACCGGTCAACGTGGCGACACTTGGGGGAGGCCTATGTCCAGCAGTAGACGTCTTTCGGCTGAAATGATATGAAATGAAAATAGCCGTCTTCGATGAGGGCTCGTGGCTAAATAATATCATCCACACGGGTCTACCTTTAAAGTTAAGCAACCCTTGCCGAGATCGGTCCGTGGATGGACGACCATCCCCATTGTATACCGAGTTCCCTCCGTGCGTCGCACGTTAAGCCGTTGATCCCAGCTGTCATTTGAAGATTTGTGAGGGCCGTTAGGCAGAAGCCCGAAATTGACAACCAGTCTTACTAAGGGGTATCGTAATACCCAGTAACTGGGTTGTGGAGATCAGATAAGCAGTCCACATTAAATACTGGTATTCAGCTTCATGCGGTAAGACAAAAAGCCGACCCCAACATAGAAAATTGAAAATTCTAGGCATATGATGAATGATGCTAGCTCAGTCTTCCTTCTAAGGCTCTAGCTGATGCTTCCAAAGCACATTGTATGCCTTGCAATGCTCTGTTCATTCGCTCTTGCGCTATATGGATCCCTTGTAGGGCGTTCGCACAAAACTCAGTGTTGGCCTGTATGCCTTGCAGAGCTCGTGAAGACCTCTCTTCTACAGCGTTTCTTCTTTCCTCAAGGTTTCGGAGCCATTCGGCTGCGGGAGGCGGTGCTGGGCGATCTAAAATCAAAATTAGACTGATTACTACATATTTTGTACACTCTAAAGTTGGTGCCAGTTAAGATCGCAAAAGCGGTCATTGACCCACCTACATTTATTAAAGTTCTTAACGTTGAAATCCAAAAATAAGCCTGTTCAAGTCTTGAATCGTCATATTATATCGTGATCTTTAACATTTTTTCTAATGAAAAACGATGCATGGTTTATTTGTTTTGTTTCGTAGGAAGAGATATTAGGTAAAGGGTAATGACCGCTATTGCGATCTTAGCTGGCACCAACTATACAGACATACTACTTCAGTGTCGTGGCTACTTCTGCGTTCCGGACATATGCCACTGAATAGTTTTGCATACCTATTGTGGAAAGTTACTTTTAAGAATTGTACTGACTATGATTTGGTTGAAGATGTTTTTCATATTTTGGTGGAATGTGTTCGGAACGAGGCTGAGAGGGTATCTTTTAGGCTTGCTTACGGCATTAGCTTACACGACACTGGTGTATTTAATAGTATTCTTGCTGTCCCCTTATCAGAGGTAGCGAGATTCATATATTTATTTATTTAAAGACTTTGGAAGACTTCCACAATAGTGATAAAATACAGTATTATAATCAGACAACCAATTACAAGTCTTCAGGTCTAGAGCTTGTCTGGTATAAATATACTATGGAACAATATATACTTACACACTGCTAAATCTAAAAAATAAAAACATGCAAATAGAACATCACCTAGAATATATAAAAAATAATATATTTGTGACAGGTTATTTACCAGGAGGACCAAGATGTTAAAATTCAATTAAGAAAAAAGAAAATAATAATAAAACCAAAGTCCAAAGAAATTATGCTTTAAAAAATTGATTGTTAAGCACTTTTTTGCCGAGGTCACACTAATTTCCGAAAGATCAAAGTGGAACTGTTTGCACACCTTATTGAAATACCTACTTACAAGCACAACGTACGAATTTTGTCAGTATTTGCAAATGGCACCCGTAATGGTGGATTAAACCGTTTGGACTTGCTTGGAACGTTAAAGTAGAAAGTTGACAAAATATCAGAACTGTCTTCAACAAAAACATAGGTACAGTCAGAGATCTCACGAAGATTAATCAACTCATCACACAAACATTTGCTCCTACCGGGATTCGAATCCGGGACCCTAAGAACGTAACGCAGCTTCACTACCGCTGCGCCAATCGGGACGTTAATTCTGTACATCCAAATAACGCAAAAGAAATTGACGTCTGTTGCTAATCATCTTAACGTCATCTAGAGACCTCGCGCACTACACGTCCACGATCACAACTTCTCACATGACGGGCCGCTATCGTGGACAAAACTGATCGGACGCCCGCGGTCGCGAACGTACTTTCTTCCCAGTCAATGCTTCAGCGGCCAAAAGTCGTGGCCCTGATCACGTAATGCGCGAGGTCCTTTACTTACATCGTTTTCTTGCTGTTGATCCATAGGGGGCTGAATAAATTCTTGTTGATGTTTCATAGGCACCTGAAAAACCAAGATTGATATTATAGAAGCTCGTCAACAACACTCATATTAGGAGGAATAGGCGAGACGACAAAAAAAATCTAATTAGTCCGTCACTTAGATTATCAAAAAATATTTGACCCGTGTTTTTTCTTTTGTTACGTAAACCAAAATTGACGAAGATATACGACGCTTTTAATATCAATACGTCACGCCTAGATATAATTTTTTGCTAGTTCTAACGTTACGAGACCCCACTCCCGAGTTTTGAAGCGTTTTATCTTTGTCAATATTCATTGATTTACATAAACAAAAATACGTGTCCATTAATTTCCAATACTCCAACTGACGGACTAAATAGATTAGCAATTTTATGATACTGTCGTCATGCCTATTGTTTTTATTCATTATAGTTTACTTTGTTACGCCTTTGCCCAACAGAAGAAGAGTACAAAAAATAACAATTATCTAATAATAATGTGAGTAGAGCAGCGGTGGCCCAGTGGTGGCGGCCCCGACTTAAGGACAGTAAGTAAGTACAGACAAGCGCATTACTTTGAGTAATTTATTTCATCACCACTCCTCTCAAAACGGTGAAGGAAAACATCGTGAGGAAACCGGCATGTCCTAGAACCGAAAATTTGAAGACACGGGACATCTACCAATCCGCACTGGGCCCGCGTGGGAGATTATTGCCCAATCTCATGGAGAGGAGGCCTGTGTCCCAGCAGTTTGAACATTAATAGGCTGATAATGATGTGACTGGGAGAAACAAAAGAACGCCACGCCATGATCTTTACATATCCCTATTTAAGGAGACTGATTAAAACTCGAATTTAAAAAAGGCAAATACCTTTTTGATTTATTGCTCGGTTCCAAGCAAGTTTGGTTGGTGGTCGTGGTCTAACAGGCTGTGAAACTGAATGTTTTGATGCTGTATCAGTCTCAGATTCTTCTGATTCTGATCTAGCTTCTATTTTTGGGTCAGCAGTCAGTCCTAGTGATGCTTCTGGGTATGGTGAATCGGGAGGTTGTAAATCAGGAGGTGGAGAACCAGTTAGTGCCCCGTTAAGTCGTGTTGCATCCGATGAGGCATTGACTAATCCAAACTCCGGCATCGGAATCCCCAGGATTTTTAGCACTCTTCTACCTTTTTTTGTTAAGTTCAATAACTTTATCGGATCACCTTTTTTGAGTGATTTCAACTGTCTCCGAATTGTACAAGCCCTTTTTCGTGCTTTGCTTGCCAGTACTGCATGAAAAAAAATTACACTATTTAAAAAAAGAAATGGTTACCTTTGTATGATTTTTTTTGTGATTTGGGTTGATAGAATAATTAGTTATGATTGTGATGTTACTTACACAAAATTAAGCTAATCAATAGGTTACGTGCTAATTATGCCATTGTTTGAGAAATAACTCTACTGTGCCTAGACTGATGTATACTTTTAAAATACCTTTTAAATAAATTATTCTTATTGTATTGTTATTGTCTTTTTGTTCTTTCAGTCCATGCAAAGGATGTCTGAGCATACTAATAATGTATTGTCACATTCACGTACCAACTATCAACCCATATGATGCTAATAAATGTTTTGAATTTGATTTATGACTGCCTGTTTGTCATTTTTGTTTTATTTGGTATACAATTATGTGTTTAATAAATAAATAATATTTTAATACTTTTTATTAAGTAAGTATCAAGTATTAGAACCGGTCCTAGGAGTTACAGGAATGGCATATTTATGAAATTATGTAATATGTAAGTATTGTGGTTTCCATCCATGCTTTATTACTATTTGGGTCAACCACAACATAATATAATTTTAGCTAGTTAAGTGGCTGTACCGTGTAAATAAAGTAAATAAGTAATAAAAATAACTATTAAATAATGACTTTAAACACTTACATCTCGCCACCCTTTCAGGCTTCTTTTACAGCTAGATCCTTCGGAATTTAGTATAGACGCTAATTCATCCCACCGGTTGTGACTTTCGTCTCTTATTGCATGTGAAGTTAGATTCAAAGCATTGGCTAATTCAGGGTGGGCCTCTATATATTGAAGCAAAAGCTTCCATTGGCGGTCCGTAATAGTTGCAGGCATGTCTGAAAAATCTGAATGAAAAAGGAAATGTTAGGTATTCAAACAGCAAATTTACTTCGAAATATATTACGAACTGTAAGAATTTTAGACCGAGTACAACGAAAACTTTCTATAATCCCAAACCTAAGGCTTCAATCTTCACGAATTCCAAAATTACTTTCACTGTGATGTATTGTAAACATTGGCCACAGATTAAAATATGTATGAGACGTACTTTGTCAGACAGATTGTAAAACGTTTAGTTAATTCTGTCGTATTTTAGTAGTTGATGCAAGATGTTTTCAAACTATACACAACTTCACGTCCAATAAACTCTGAGGTCATTAGTCCTTACCATTACACCAAAGAGGCAGGTAGTAACGACTTTTTATATACCTACTAATTTCGTGTAAGTATTTAACGGTAGAGCAGCGGTGGCCCAGTGGTGGCGGCCCCGACTTACGAACAGTAAGTCGTGGGTTCGAACCCAGGCAGGCGCATTACTTTGTGTAATTTATTTCATCACCACTGATCTCAAAACGGTGAAGGAAAACATCGTGAGGAAACCGGCATGTCTTAGAACCAAAACATTCGAAGACATGTGACATCTACCAATCCGCACTGGGCCCGCGTAGTAGATTATAGCCCATTCCCTCTCTTAGAGAGGAGGCCTGTGTCCCAGCAGTGGGAACATATTAATAGGCTGATGATGATGATGATTTAACGGCGATTGTTTCTTGAACTTCCAACGATTTTATTTATATCTCTGGAATCCCTCATTGACTATTTTCGAGATTTGGCCTGTAACCTTATGACTATTTTTACCCGACTACAGCGAAGCCAAAAGGAAGGGTTATGATTTTTGCAGTATTTGTATGTTTGTATTTACGTATGTTCCACCGTAGCGCCGTAGCTATTCATCCGATTTTGATGAGTAAGGTAGCTATTTCTTTGCATCCAAAGGCCAGACCCTATTGAAAAAGTCACAAAAGAATTAAAAAAAAAAAAAAAAACCGACTGCATAAAAAATAACTTCTTATTAATATTTTTTTTTTTCCATTATTTAGTTACTTATAAATACCATTTTAAAATCCTCATGATGAGCCCTCTAACGAGCCGTTCATGCTGCAGAGCGTACTAGACATTTGAATTTGGCGCCAAAAATCCGCCATTTTGTTTCTTTTTTTATTTTGATATACCCAGTGTCACTCTCACAGTAATAAAAATAAAATAAAAATAACATCTCAAGCTAAAATCCATCGAGCCGTTCAGGCCACAGAGCGTGCCAAACAATTTTACAAACATAACCCTCCTTCTGGCGCAGTCGGGTAAAAATCAGTCTACGTTTGGAGCTCATATCAGTGACAAACTGACAAGTCTGCAAATTTAACTAAGAGGGCAGTTTTTCCTCCTTTGAAGCTATAGTTCGGCCTCTCTCCTTGCCGCATTTAAAATGACGCGATGTTGCAATAGCGTGGTGAGACATCGCACCACGCGTCATCTTCAATAGCTTGATACCTTATGCCCGGGCTGCACGAGCCTGGGAAGAAGACTGACGTTCCTCGGCCCATCCTCTACGGTCTGAGTGGACGTTCCTCAGCCCTCCAGGATGACGTTCCTCGCCTCTCCTCTACGGCCTGAGTGGATGATCCTTGGCCCGCCGCTGTGATGACTGACGTCTCTCGGCCTTTCTCTATGGCTTGAGTTGAGTGAATGTCCCTCGGCTTTCTATTCCATCCAGCACTCATCATCTCATCATCTTCAGTTTCATTCGCCGGCTCCCCTGGCATAGTTAGTAAGGTAGCTCTAACTCCATATAGGTATATAGATTTTGTAAGTTATAGGTTGTTCTTTGATGACATGAACATTCTCTTCTTATCTTGTTCCCTTGCTATTTTTCTTTTAACCGTACTCTCCTCCAGACTGAAAGTTAGGGTGTCCGTTTCGACTGGTCGGCCAGTGTGGTAGAAGAAAAACGA
Organism: Xestia rhomboidea; assembly: GCA_963853795.1. NCBI lineage: Eukaryota > Metazoa > Arthropoda > Insecta > Lepidoptera > Noctuidae > Xestia > Xestia rhomboidea. The sequence continues at coordinate 15,563,064 of OY970761.1, read as the reverse complement.
CTACGTCAACATTACGAAGGAATTTGTAAAACACTAACAATGAAAGTCGGAAATTCGTAGATCCAATATTCAGCAAGTTAGAAAGGTTTAATCATGGCCGCGCGGTCCGCACATGCAGAACCGCGCGATCACGCAGTTCTCTTAAACGTATCTTCGTAGAGGTCCCATTATTTTTGCTAACCACTGATACGATTTCGAAGAAAATATAGACAGTATGATTAAAGCCCTGTTTGGATTTCACGACCTACAGCACTTAAATGCTATGGCCGCGCGGTCCGCACATGGAAAACCGCGCGGCCCTCAGTTCTCTACAACGGAGCTTAGTTGAGAGTCCCATTCTTTTTGCTAACCACTAATGTGATTTGATTGACGCACCATAAATCTTGGTCACCCTACTTCTAACTTGCATTATAGGTTAGAAGTGCTATAGGTCGTGAAATCCAAACATTAGGGCTTTATTCATACTGTCTACATTTTCATCGAAATCGTATCAGTGGTTAGCAAGACGAATGGGAACTCTACTATGCTCCGTTTAAGAGAACTGCGTGGCCGCACGGTTCTCCATGTGCGGACCACGCGGCCATGGTTAAACCTTTATAACTTTCTGAATATTGGATCTACGAATTTGCGACTTTCATTGTTCGTGTTTTACAAATTCCTTCGTAATGTTGACGTAGTCGTTTTTCTTCTACTACACTGTGGCCGAGCAGTCGAAAGGGACACAAAGTTAGGTAGGTTCCTACCAGGAAAATGTAAAGTTATAAACTTCGGAATGTTATTGCGGCAATTTTTTAACCCTAGTGACTATTTCTTGACTATTTTTTTGCGTACTCAAAATAGATTTTCATGAAGTTTTCAAAGGTTGTGTAAAAGGGCACTCGCTTTCTATAAAACATAGGGAAGTAGATATAATGTAGTCAAAATAATGATTCTCATTTACTTAGTACTTTTTAATATCTTAATATTTTTTAAATTTCTTTAAAATACTATGATTTAAATACAGCCTATTCTTAATAGTATATTTTCCTATAATTTGATCTATATATCAACACATAATTATTATGTTAAAAACTGCTAGCAAAGTTGGAATTAACTGTTAATCCAATCGGATGAAGTAATAGCAGTAGCAAAGACAATTATCAATTGAAAAAAAAAATACACTTTTGAAAATAAATCATAGCATTTCCTAAGTGCAAGCATTTGAAGTGAAATCACTGCACACGCTTAAACTTATGAAATATTATTATTTCAAAAGTGTCATTTTTTTCCTATTACTAAATGTGTCTGTCCAGCAGGGCTCTTGCTGATACCTCCAACACAGCTTGTATGTCCTGCATGGTTTTGTTCAAGCGCTCTTGAGCAAATTGAATGCCCTGGAGAGTGTTCACACAGAATTCTGTGTTGGCAAATATGCCCTGTAGAGCTCTAGCTGATTGTTCTTCCACAGCAATTCTTCTTTCCTCTATGTCTCGTACCCATTCTGGCACAGGTGAATCATGGGGCGCGGAGGGCGCGGAGAGCGCGGAGGGGGCGGTAAGGGCAGGAGGCACCGCTTGATTATCTGGAACTAAAATAAGATTGATTATTAGATTACACTAGGCTGTGCTCCGCGACCTTTGTCCGCGTGAAATTATTATTAAAATACAACTTTCCTATACATATAAATCGGATTTTGTTAACAATTTCAAGGGTTTTAATTTATTTGCACGGAACCCTAATCCTTTTTTGAAAATAAAAGCCTACGTTGGTCCTTTAAACATCAGTTAACTGCCAGTAAACGTCCCTTCAAAATGAGTTCAGCAGTTTTGGTGATAAGCCGGAAAAAAACAGACAGCAAACAGACGACCGACAAAAATTAAAAAAAACGGGTCAGCTTTTGGTTGCTAATAAATAAAATCAAGAGCTAGTAAAATTTGACTGTTTAACAAACTTAACAACGAAAGATGTTGAACTAAGGCATTGCCATTGTAAATTTGTTATGAAATTAGCCTGTTGATATGGTTTAGAGATGGAAACCAAGACCACCTTCTTTGGGCAGTTTATTTTACAAATCTACCGTAACCGTACCGTCGTTTATCTTTACATAGTATAAAACAAAACCGCTCCCGCTATCTGTACGCTTGGATCTTTTAAACTAAGGATCGGATTTTAATGCAGTTTTAAGCAATATATAGAGTGATTAAAGAGGAAGGTTTATATCTACATTGCATCCGTGTTGCTAGTAAAAAAAACATGCGGGGCTTTGGGGACTGCCGTTAGGAATGAAAACTAAGTACATAACTTGTGAATTGTATCGTCGAGGGGTGCGCCAAAGTTCACCTAAATTTTCAACTCCGATAATTGGAAATCCGAAAATGTTCTTCCTAACAGTTTTCATCCTAACAATCACAATTCCTAACTACTCTGTCTCTAATGTTCATAATTCCGAAGCATTCAACTTCATAATGTCAGTAGCAATGAACATATATTATACTTTTATTTGTTTTCCTAAATTTTCTCAACATAACCATCTTTTACTTACACTATTATTCAAAGTCATATCTTTTTAGTTTAGATTTCTTTTTATTCATAATAATCAGTATTAAATACATTAATTTTGCGTAACTTTATTTTCACATAACATGTTTAACATATAATAATAATAGTACCATGGTACAAGTAGTTAAATACATCTTCTCATATACACATTTCAATTAAATTAGGATCCATAGGTTAGGTTTGGTTAGAACTGTGACCACAATGTGCCAGAACCGAATCGGTCCTATAGTTATTGGTTTAGGTACGGTTAAAACTGCGGTATAAACTCTCAGGCCATAAACTGGGTCTCGAGGTGGCACTGCACAAGTCCGAGGCCATGTGCTTCCATGGGCCTCGGAACGCGCCACCTCTGGGATCAGCAGTGACGGCGGGAGGGGTATCCATCGGCGTCGAGTCGACGTTGAAGTACCTAGGTCTTGTCCTCGACAGCCGGTGGAACTTCGCGGAGCATTTCCGACGTTTGGCCCCCAAACTGGAGCGGACAGGGGCTGCCTTCAGGCGGCTCCTGCCTAACCTGGGGGGGCCAAACGCCTCCTGCCGGAGGCTCTACGCGGGAGTCGTGCGGTCCATGGCCCTTTACGGGGCCCCGGTGTGGGCGCGTTCATTGAGGCAGCGAACTGCCAACCATTTGAACGCGCCCCAAAAGGTGGTGGCCGTAAGTCTGATCCGGGGGTACCGCACGATCTCCCGCGAGGCGGCGAGCCTCCTTGCCGGATTGCCGCCATGGGATCTGGAGGCGATAGTCCTCGCGCGCCTACACGAGTGGCGCGCGGAGGCGCTACGCCGGGGGGAAACTCCGCTGCCGCGGCAAATTGTCGCTCAGCGGACGGACTTCCGGCGGGATCTCGTGGCGACATGGAGAGAGCGACTGTCGCAACCCCGTGCAGGGCACGCCACGATAGTGGCGGTAAGTCCCCTCTTTGAGGAGTGGCTGGAGAGACGGCACGGCGTCCTCACCTTCCGCCTGACGCAGGTTCTTACCGGACACGGATGTTTCGGTAAGTTCCTGCACCAAATCGGGCGGGAGGAGACGCCCGGGTGTTTCCATTGTGAGGATCGACCGGAGGACACGGTGGAGCACACGGTGGAGGTGTGCCTTGCTTGGGTGGAGCACCGCCGTGTCCTCGAAATGGCGATCGGCGGCGGCGACCTCTCGCTTCCGGCCCTGGTTCGTGCCATGGTCCGGAGCGAGACGGAATGGGACGCCGTCACCTCCTTCTGCGAAGCAGTCATGCTAGCGAAGGAGGTGGCGGAACGTGAGAGGGAGATATCCTCACGTCCCGGCCGCCGCGGGAGACGCCCCGGGCGTCGGGGGCCACGTGGTGGCTTCCGGCCACCGTAGGCGCGGGCCTGTGGACGGGGAGCTATGGGCTAGCTCGCCGTCCGTACGTCTCACGACGACAGGCCGTGTCGACGGCGCGTTCGTGTTCCACGCGCGCCTCAAAGAGAGTCAGCAATAGGGAAGGGGTCCGCAAGGACCGAAGCCTGCCGGGGCTGCGGGACTATTCGAAAGAGATACCGTGGCCCTGGAACACAAAGGGCGAGGAAGGAACATGGATGGGTTTTAGTCAGTACAAGTCTGACACTCTCTCCTGCTCCGCCCAGAGCGGGAGAAGTCATTTGATGATTTCCCATCCTAAAAAAAAAAAAAAAAAAAGGCCATAAACATAACCGTAAATGAGTCGTGTTTTATGAATTTCGGTTAGAGTGTAGTCTTGGAGGCGCTACAGCGCGAGGACTTAGAAAAATTTAGCCAAAAAAAGTGTTATTTTTGCAAATCGTTTATTTTCTCGATTCTATCGTATAAAACACCTAAATATAAGGCTAAAAGTGTCTTGGGTGTTTTTTTGTCTCCGACTATCCGTTTATCGTAATAACGATGTGGAAGGGATCCATAGGTCAGGTTAGGTTAGAACTGTGACCAACTACGCGCGAGCCGAGCGAGCGGTGCCGCGGTAGCGGCCGGCAAGCTCTACCTCGAAATTGGTCGCGAAATTTTTTTACGTATTTTTTTTCATAGTGCCTCCAAGCCGACACTCTGACCTGAATTTCATTTATTTAAGACAAAAATCAGTGAAACGACCTTTAATCATTCTAAACAGTTGGTTTTTTAGACATAATTATCTCAGGTATAGTTATAGAAATAAGTATGTAACAACAATAACCAAAAATAAAATGGCTAAATGTAAATGTTGTTTTGTAATCACAAGAAATAGTTTAAAAACAAACCTTTTCCTTCAAAGCATCTGGTTATGAGTTATGAGTGAAAATATTATGGTAATTATGTTTAGGGATAAAAGCGTTATGTTATAAAACAGTAGGAGTTTAAATATATTTACATTAATGATATTATTAATTACAATTTTCGGAAACATGAGTGTTATGAACATCGCCGGTAGCATTACAAATAGTATTGAATGAAAACTTTAGGATGAAAAATTTTAGGAAGAGTGATCATTCGGATTACAAACCATTAGGAAGAACAATTTCGGGTATAGAACTTTAGGTGAGCCAATATGGACCCATCGTCGAGCTGTGTGTGTGTTCATTTTCTATTTTTCCCCTCCCCCTCCCCCCTCAGGCCCCGCCCCAGTCGTAGCGCTGCTACGGGTTGTGCCCCGCCCACGCCTAAGTGGTGCTACGCCGTAGCGGATAGGCTACGAGTGCTACGAAAAATGTATATGACGGTCACGCGATTTCCATGAATTTAATCCTAAAGAAGTTTTCATTTCAATAAAGTACAAAAACCACAAGGGCAGAGTCACAGGCGCGGAGCTTATCATCAAATTAAACAGAATGGATTTAAGGTGGAAGCTTAGACGCGCTTTCCCATACATTAATTTTGATATACATTCTCGATACTTATATGCTTTTTGTAGAAGTAATGAAACAACTTGATGTTATTATGAATTAGTGTTGTCGCAAAACCCTTCAAACATAAAGAAATAACAAGGATTTTAGGATTTCCAGGGCCGAAAAAAAACGAAAAATCTTTGCAAGTGTGCGTGCTTGGAGTCACGCCATCTATCGGATTTTCAAAGAACAATCGAACCTCTTGCTTAACAAAACTCGAAATAATTATCTGCTGATTACTAGATGGCGTGGCGTTGTCATTGTAAGGTCAAGGTAGTGGTCAAGTATGTGCGTGCGGGGAGTTTTGACTCGCGAATAATTCACATTTCGTTCGTCTAACAAGTAGGTAGGTAGGTACCGAACCGAACCAAAACCGCTGCAGCAGGCAGCGGTTTTGTTTGGGTGAATCAGATTTATCATTTTATTATGAATGATTTGAAGTTAGAAAAATTCTTATTATGTCATGTTGTTTACCCAAACCAAAGTTGAAAGTACATTAGGGATGAAATGTGTAGGTAATTCGGAGTTGGTTCTAATTTTATTGTGTGATAGCTAAAACTTATTAGTTATTAACAAGTAGGTATTCAGACATACCTGTATACTTTAGTTTTGTACGTGGACTTTTCGCGGTTTATGTAATAAACTAATAATGTACTTACATTATATAGGTAACATTACATTCATTCATCACACTATTTATATTCATGAAGGTAGGTACCTACTACCTGCTTACTTACTAAAACTTACGCGACGCAGCCAAGGGGGTCTAAAATGGCCGCTTTAGCAGAATCGTTTCGTGAATCACGTTAAAAATTTAAAATTCTTAAAATGGACTTTATGACTATTGACATAAAGTCCATTTTAAGAATTTAATTTTTTTAACGTGATTCGTGCTAAGATTCTGCTTAGATTCTGCTATAGCGGCCATTTTAGACCCGAAGGTCATGATGGGAGAAAAATAAGTGCCCTAACTATACCTACATAGTAATGAATAAAACCCCAATGAAAAACACAAACCTTACAGTCTGTTCAATCGATTTTGACTTCTATTGCGTTACCTTACAAATAGGTAGCTGCTGCAGTAAACAGTTGGTATTGTAACCACGTTTTTGCTTTTAATGCCATTCTTATGCCTACGGAATAGAAGTCAAAATCGGTTGACCGGACTGTAAACCGACCTGTTTGCGAAACCTGTTTGCAGAAAACCTGCAAAAAAAAAAGAAATGTGTGCTGGGCCACATACTAGAACTGAAACTTCAACGGACAAGTGGAAAAACGAATCGAGTTCATTTGTTTTTTTTTTCAATAAACCGCTTTCTATTTGCAAGCCAATTCGAAATTTAAAAAATACCTTTGATATGTTACCTCCTTGGTTGCCCTTGCCATGTTTCAGAGTAAAAGATCATTCCATTTTTAAATAACACGACAGATATGAGTTTACTATGTAATTTATTTGGCCGCTAAACATGACAGATATGTATTTTCAACCGACTTCCAAAAAGAGGAGGTTCTCAATTCGACTATATTTTTTTTTTGTGTTTGTTCGTTTGTGTTTCGACTGGGTGAACCGATTTTGATAACTCTTTTTTTATTTGAAAGCTGGTGGTTCCCATGTGGTCCTAATTTAATTTGGTGAACATCTGACGCTGTTCTTTGGAGATATACAATAGAACTGTTCAAAAATAGACGGCAAATCTGCCGTGATTGTTGGAATCACTTGGATGTTTATTGTTTATACAACATCATGACGTAACATCACGCCTGTATGCTCTGAGGGGGTATGCAGATGTGTACAATACATCCAGATTTCGACAGTTAGGTATGTAAAGTTGGAGCGTTCGTGTTCCACGCGCGCCTCAAAGAGATGGCAAATATTAGTTTGGGAACAACTAAAAATTAAAAATTAAAAACTATACATGCGACCAGCGGCCGGCAAAAGTTATATGAAAAAATAAAACAGACTTAAATACAAAAAAGCGAAAAATAACTTTAGCTTCAGAAGTCGGTGACAAAAAAAAACTAAATCAATCAAACAAAGGTCACCGACTTCTGAAGCTAGTTATTTTTCGCTTTTTTGTGTTTTTTGAAGTCGGTTTTATTTTTTCATATAACTTTTGCCGGCCGCTGGTCGCATGTATCGGGCCAGTACAGCAATTTCGAATCTCGAAGAAGGTTGTCAAAATAATGCTCAAATTTCCAAGCATGTTTGAGGAAAAATCTTATTATCTAGTCATGTTGTTCACCCAAACCAATGTTTGAAAGTAGGTATCTATAAAATAAACGCCCTAGCTATACCTAATAATAATGAACACAATGAAAAACACAAACCATACAGTCCGTTCAATTGATTTTGACTTCTATTGCGTTGCTCTACAAGTAGGTAGCTGCTGCAGTAAACAGTTGGTATTGTCAAGGGCGTCGCCAAGGGGGGGCAGGGAGGGGCAGCTGCCCCCCCCTCGAGATTCTAAAAAAGTTGCCAAATATAATGCAACCAAAGTCTTTGAGTTAATTTGCTTGAAGTTCAAGCCTTGAACAATCATTCCCGTACGTCGAAACTCGAATGAATTCACCAATTCCACTCCTAATATTCCGTACCCTCAACTACCCTCTGCTCTACTCTATCGTTGAAGCGGGAGAGGGGGAGTGGGGAAGCAACATGTAACCGCGCGGCGCTGCGCCCTCCGCACAGCCGCCTTTGTTACAAGAAACTTACAAGATTTTAATAATAAAGTGGTCGAGAAGTTTACAATGAATCCCCGAAAATTATGTTTTAATTAACCTAATATAAACAAACAACGACCGCTATAATATTAAAATCTGGTAATTTAAAAAAAAAAATACGCTGTACGCTGTACACTTATTCATATTCAAACTCCTTTTTATTATATTTTTCTAATAAATGTTATTATAACTTATTTACAAGTTTTTTATAGCATAGTCAAGAGCTCGTGCTCGTGTAGCTTCACACATTGGACTCTGTACTGTCACAGAATATATATGTATATAGTACTAAAATACTGTTGTTATTACAATCGCTGTAGATGTAAGGCTCGTAGTACAAGTGAAAAGCTTCATGTGCTGTCGACTTTACCTACAATTCATACCTACTTTTCTCATTCATAGAGAATGAGAAAAGTATGAATTGTAGTAGGTAAAGTCAACTTGCCCCCCCTGCGCCATCGGCTGGCGACGCTCTTGGGTATTGTAACCACGTTTTTGCTTTTAATGCCATTCTTATGCCTACGGAATAGAAGTCAAAATCGGTTGACCGGACTGTAACAAAGGCGAAGTGGCGAAGTTACGCGAACTAGAGCTGTCTATTTGTGTTCCCACGTTAGGGTATTTTCCCTAAATTTAGGGATTTTTTGAAAGAATTGTAGATTTTGGCAGAATCTTAGAAAACCTATGCCAAAAATTAGCAGAATTAGATATTGACAAATTACCTGTGCTTCACTTGGGTATAATTAGACTAAAATATCTATGGACCTCGATGCGCGCATCGAGGTCCTCCTCCTCCGAGGAGCCTCCTCCACATCCTAACAGAATCAAAATCACAAAATCAATGGGCGCTATTGTACAGTGCTTCCTGAAATTAGTTTTATTTCGGACCGCACTGGTGAGCGGATAAGATTGTAATGTTATGGTACCTAGTACAATCAGTGAACCCCTCAGCTGACCAGGTCATGACCTCTGACCCATATACCTATCAGCTGACCTAGATCGTTGACCCCCTGACCCTAGTACTCATCAGCTGACCAGGTCATGACCCCTGATCTTAGTACGAACCAGCTGGTCCATGGTCACCAACCTCTGAACCTCCACCCATGTACCCATGTGTAACCAGGTCATCGACCCCTACCTTATGTACCTGTCAGCTGGGCCGGGTCAACTATGTACTAATAAGTGTTCCAAGGCTTTGTATATGTATAAAGTGAAGATAAGAACTAAATAAGCTTTCAAACCAGTAGGAGTTTTTATTTGAAATCCCCAACAGTTTGTAAATATGTGAGCACCATGTACCTATCTATCACAGTCATAATTAATTTATGTCATTGCTTTATTTTTTATTCTTTTTACCTATTGTGGTACACTAATTTCATTATAAATGTGAGCACCATGTGGCCATTTAGTATATTTTATGTACTTTTGTGACATGAACGAGCATGGCAGTTGAGAATTTGACATGCTGTTTCGCTGATGTTGGATCATAGTTTCATTCAAAATGTTTGAGCAGAGTGGTGCTGATCCACGTGTCATGCTCGTGAATGGCCGCCGTTATTCGAGACTGCTGTTGTTGAACTTGTTTTTAAAAAGAGTGTCCATGTGTAACTAGAGACTGAGTCCTTGACAATTCAATAGTGCCTGTAAATGGTATTTAAATAAATGCTTTGAGTTTGTATCAATTGTATTTTTTTGCCTTCAATAATTTATTGTATAATGTAGTTGAAGGGTGGGCAGTGATGTTTAGGTTGTATGTTCAAACCCTGACAGGCTCTTTATTTTGGGTAAATGAATACTAATACTACTTGAATAAAAAGCATTACTTACAATAGTTAATTATATAATTAGTGTAAAACAACAAAACCACATTCATATTTTGTTAGAACAGAACTTCATTGCGGCATTGAAAACAGATGCAGTACTTTTATCAAATGGCACATACTACACAACACATAAAACACAAATAATTTAGAAGTTAGATCACAATTAATTTCGAATTTGTTATGTACAGAATGAGGAATCACTTTGACGTTTGGTGGTGGAACAAAATTAAATCATGCTATAGTCATCAGACATAAACAGTTCTATAGGTAAACTTTATGCTCCAGAGTAACTCAACTTTTGGACATAGCCGATTGCGGTGTCACCGTAAGATTCCCTTGTTGAAAGAACTGCTAGGCTAACCTAGGTACGGTATGAAAACTTTGATGTTTACTTCTAGAAGTTTAGTCCGTACAACCATGTCAACACTAACTTTCGGTAGATTCGAGTACAGAAAATACAATAGATTTTCGCTCTATATTCAGAATGTTTATCTTCACAACAGCTATAACCTCAAATAAACGAGAGTGATCGATGTCAGATGTCACTAGCTAGATGCTGATTGGTTTATTAAAACACGTTCCGTTTCAAGTTTGGTACTTTTGATTGGTAATTATTGTTAAAAATTCACATTAACTAAAATAAAAACGTTGCAGTGGCCCTTCTTGTATGTTTTTTTTTTACATTTTAGTCACAAAATATTGTTAAATATGTTATCTGCATCTTTCCTAATTAAACGTTTTTGATGAGAACGCCATCAAGCGGTTCAGAAAGTAAACTATTTACGTGTGCTTGTGTGTGTGCATGGTGTGTACAGATTTAAAGTGGAGACGGCTGGTGGATTTGTCACCAAATCTCCGTTTGAGAAGAGATAACAAGGAAACTGTTTATGTGGAAAAATCAAGACAAAAGGCTAGTTAGGCGCAATTAGAATATTGTCTATCTTAGTTATTTAGGTTAGGCGTAAACATAAATAATACCCAAATGCGAGACTACAACGCCATCTATTGAAAAAACGGCGGCGGGATGAGCAAAGGGATCCCCATAAACTAGAATATTAAAAAAAACATTTACCTTTTAGTTCTAATGGTACCCAATAATCTGGTGACGGTGGATGTGGATCTGGTTCAGATTTAATTTGTAGTGGTGGTGTTTCCTCCGGAGTAGGAGTGACTGATGGTTTCGTGTCTTTGTCTGGTTGTTGTGGTTCACCATCATCCAGCGGAGACTGTGGTCCATCCAGTACTGGGGAAACAGGAGGGGGCTTTCCTTTTATTCGTACATGTACTGGTATTGCGATCCCCAGACATGCTAGCACCCTCTTTTCATTTCTCGATAACAGAGTTTCCCCAATTATAGTTCCATTTATCTGTTTCCGGATAAGAACTACCTTTTTTCGAACCTTGTACTTTGCATTATTCCAATACTAGAAATTAAAATAGTATTATTTTCGTTTGCTATTATTTTGTTGACGCCGGGGAGTCTCCTGCGGTCTATTCCTACCCTGTGAGTATGGAACAGTATGGGGTACATTGATCATACATCCACATTCATAGTTTAAACTAAATAATAATACATCTAGTTCTTCAACCACTAAACCTGCATTCTGAGGTTGTTCATGCCTTTGTTATTCAAGCTATGAAATGCCAACTGCCTTGTTCATGGAATAAAATAGGTAGTTTATGTACATCCAAAAAATTATATAATTCTTAATAATGAATGTGAGTTGACTTGTCGGTCAGTGGATACGAAAGGAGGCACTAATTTTTGACTGCGACCAATTTCGAGGTAGTTGGTCACAGTTCTAACCTAACCTAACCTATATGGTCGGAATGAACGGAATTCCTTCGACATCGTTTTTACGACAAACGGTTGGTCGGAGACAAAAATCACCAAAAAAAATATTATTGCAAAAATTTTGTCTTTTTTCCTGTGCCCCGTTACATATACTCCAATGTAAAGTTCATGATCTGTGTTAGGTTATCGGAAACTTTTTATCTCGGGTCGAAAGTTCCTTTGGCGTAATTTCTGACCCCGCACGAATAATGCCACGGGCAATACCCAGTTACAAACAAATGTCACAATTTACTTACTTCTCGCCATTTAATATAACTCTTTATACAACCAGACCCAACGCTATTTAATCTGTTTGCTAAACGTTTCCACCTCATATTGTTTTCTTCCTTTGCTTCATGCCTGCTCATATTAGCGATGTTGCCTCTCGCAAAGATTGGGTTGGCATCCATGTAATCAAGCATAATGTTCCATTGGCCTTCCGAAAGAATTTTTGGTGCGGGCATTTCTGAAAACATAAACACAAGAAGTTAGTTGGGAAATCGATGATACGTACAAATAAAAACGATTAAGTACTTGTTTCTAAAGTAAGTACTCGAAATTTCACCTGCAGCGTGTGCTTAACAGCTATGTAAGCTTTATTTGAGTCAATACTCAATAGGTAGTTGACCATTACATATGTGTAAGAGATTGTAAAGGGGAGAACTATCACTTCGAATACATTACTTCACTCATTGCTATCAGTGCAAGACTATCTGTGTAAAACGTGTAAAACTGTCTGAAGCAGTGTTGCCAACTTTATTTTTACGAACCCACCAAATGTGGCCTCGTGGCCCACCAGAAAACAACTAATTCAACTCAATCAATCCCGTGCTAAGTGCTTATACCCTTATATGTTATTTGGAAATAAAACAATATTGTAAATAGAAATAAATTAAGAATTTATTTTTGGAATCACAAAATAGAACTGCCTACTAACTGGCTAAAGACGATCATCTTCAGAAGAGTCGCTTTAATTTGCATTTTCAGTTAATGAAGAATAGATTTCCTTAATCCAATTTTTTGCACTACACTATTTTGTATTAGATAATTAATACAGCATTTGTCTTCACGTGCTAAACCAGCACGAATTGTGAGAATTGAAGATAGAAGCTCTATCTTCATCCGGTTTCCTATGATACGGTGAATTAGCAACAAAAAAATGTACCCTTTTTCAATAATTTCTACCTAAGTATTTTTGTAAATCGTACTAGTGGTTGGTGGTTGTTGCACTAACTGAAGCAATCAAAGTCACTAGAAAAATCCACTAGCCACTAAAATACACACAAAATTTGTTCGCTAAAAGTATTTATTTATTTATTAAAGATTCACCAACAGCTTCTGTGTACAGCATTTAGGTATACATACGTTTTACAGTCTTGTACTTACACAGTCGCCAATTACAGGTTAACCAGCATTCACAAAAATAAGTGTTATAATAAAATAAAATAAAATAAAATAAGTGGCTATAGACATGAAATACATAGACCCAGAATAGTCTAAACCACCAGAATTAGTGGAAAATCCACTGAGTTGGCAACACTGAACTGAAGTGTGATGTAAACAACCAAACAACCACTTGGCACAAACCAAAAATTGACAGATGACAACAAATTACCCACAGAATAAAAATAACACAACTTTTGTAGAAAGAGGTACCCAAATTGGAATGTGAACGAACGGAGACGTTAGATTAACGGTTTTTACAATTTGACGCTGCCAGAGTTAACCATAGTTAAAGTTTTGAGGTAAGAATAGCGATACCTATTTAGATATTAGAATGAAAAGGGGTAAAAATTTAGTATGGTTTGGCAGGAGGAGGGAGGGGGGAGGTGCTCTTCTGCTCGTAGTGCACAAGTAATGAGGGATTTTCTTTTTAAACTCTTCCCTAGTCGCTGGATAGATGGCACTGAACTTGGTAAGCAGTAATGCAAGGAACGGAACGTCACATTATTTTACTTCGATGTAATACATAGCGTAAAGTAATTAATAACGGGTAATGTAATGGTTATATTGCAAACGAAAGTGTCATTAAAATATATTACTATACTACGATTCTACTACTTGGATTCATACTACGGTTATCAGCTGATTGTTTATATTGATAGAATTGAGGGAATTCAAAAGCGGTTCCTTCGTTTCCTTAAAAAACTAGAAAATATTCCATATCTTGCCACTGTATGAGCGGGGTTCCCTACTTGAAATCGAATGACGTTAGATCGAATAACACTTGCTCGAAAACGTTAACTCGATAGTACTTGAAATCGATAAATTATGAGCTCGACAGTTCACTACCTCGATGCATCAAAATCTCGAATAACTTTAAGCTCGAATCATCGGCAGTAATAATGTATTTTGTACGTTTAACTCTTTCTTTTGTTGTGTTTTCGTTTTCTTTTTTTGTTTCGAGTGTTTTAAAAATGCGGAAACTTGTAAATGGCCTTCGAATTCGTATATTTTATGAACATTGTTTATATTAACTGTAAGTTTCCCGAAAAGTTTAAAATAAAATAAAAATACTCTTTGGTGTCAGTCAACGACGTGTGACGTGACGCAATGTTTTTTTCCCCAAGTGTTTTGACTTTGGTAGAGTTGGACCTAGAGTAACGTAGTCAGTTCAACGCCATCTACAGAGTTCTTGGAAACTATGTTTTTTTTTGAATACTCAAAAAGATAACCTCTCATTGGTCGGACAAAGTCTGAGTCATTGTTTCGAAAAAAAGAAGAACGTATTACCACCAGCGCGCCGTTGCGGCAGGTTGCATTTCTATTTTATATGAAATCGTAGAATATCAACGCACTGGCTTGCGGCCAGCAGTCATTAAACATAATTATTAAATACCCAACACTGGCTAGCCAGAGAAAGGCGTACTGTCGCGTCTAACCGAAAGACATGCGCCCTGCAGCCTGAAGCTGCAGCAAACGGCACTCCGCAATGCGGCCAGCAGGCCAGTGCCAGCAGGAGCTCTAGTGCCTCAAATGCCTTCACCTTTTATCCCATGAACCATGAACCCGCCCTGTATGGTTTTCTTTTCTATTTCGTTGATTCTTCTATTTCAATGTTATTTTGACACTTGAATGTCAAATTGTTAACATTCATTCTGTAGAGAATGACCATTCAAAAAATTTCATTGTCTGACCAACAAATGAATGCATCCCCTCCACTCTATTGAGCAAAAGAGAGAGACCCAGCGATAGACTAGAAAGAGCAAGAACATTGAACCGGCGGCGCGTGGCGGCCCGACATATTATTCAATGTACTTTGGCCATTGCGTTGATATTGCCATAGGATAGCGTGTGCCATCAGTGCTGTTTAGAGTCAATTTATTCGAATTAAGTGTGTGGTAACGTGAATTGAAATACTACCTAAACTGTTTTAAAACACAAACCTGTTCCTCAAAATGGCTTTGATCTACTTTATTTTTCTTTTCATTGGTAAGTACACCGTGGAAGACATTAATTTCTTCCGGGCCAAGTAAGACTAAAAGTAATTTATATCGATGTTTTTTTAGATACAATGCTAATTAACACTAATACTGTGTATTAGATAGCGTCGCTATCTTTATTCCACTCGATTTAATAATATTCAAACTCTATCAGAGGGTAACCTACCCAAATCTTACACCGAAAAGATTGATTTAAATTGAATCCAAAATATCAAATCTTGGGTTCAATCAGTTCACTACTGTTCAATCATCTACCAACCTTGATGATTAGAAGATTCTAATTACTTTAGGATAACAATTAATGAGAATGTCAGAATGTGTGATTGTCGGTTGTCCTTATTCTTTTTGTTTATTTCCTGTCAATTGCTTGGTTTCCCGCGTAAAAATACTTAGAGGTCTATTTAAATTGATTTCGCTGTTTGCCTGTGCATAAGCTAGAAAAAATACTATTTTCTCTTCGTTACTAGGTATACTAGCATCTCTGTATTTCTATAATATTTTACTGCCCCTGTTAAAACATTGCTAAACATATTGTTAAAAAAAAGCAAATGACAGGGTTTTATGTCAAAACGTTATGTTTTTTTTTACACAATTACTGACAAGGAAGTGTTGTGTTTTTCAAAATGCTAAACTGTACAAACTCAGTCCCTAGGACTTCTTAAGCTTCTGCAGACTTAGGGGTGCTATGTAATCTGACCAAATAAAATGTGCAATTTATAAGAAAAATGTTGATGAAAATGTCAGCAGTCTCTCAATAGCTTACAGGGTATGACTTGGGTAATATGGCTATGATAGTATACTGTTCATTTTCTGGTCAGCCACATCTGATACAATCAGCAACAAAAGTAAGTTTACAACCTCAGCAGTTAGTATAATTTATAAACGAAAACTTGTAAAAAAATATTTACTAAGTAAAACTAACACCTTTACACAACATTCACTTTTCTTGGTGACTGTACAACATTAAAAATCAGTAGAGGAGTATTGAGATATAAACATTAAAAATCTACATAAATCATGTAAAAATTGAAACAAGTCTAGAAAATCAGCAATCAGGATTTTTAAATTCTATTATTTCATAATTCTAAATTTTTCATGTAACTAAAGCTTTTAAATTATTAGAGTTATATATTATATTAAGCTATATTTATATTATTTATTTATTATAGCTTATTTTTTGAGCTTTTTAATTTTTATTATTCTTTATGAGATGTATTTATACTACACATCAAGCGAATATTTAAATAAACCTTTAAAATGCAGTTCCGAGTTTTAAATGTTGAAGTACACCATTACGCACACAGTCCCACTCTTCTAATGGGACCCCAAAACATCAATAGTCTAATTTAAATGTGATTCAGTATGTATGTTTCCAGAACCATAAATTGATTTTATTGTCTAAATCAAAGAGTGGATTCCAAACTATTGACCAGTAATCAAAAGGTCATAAATATGGAAATGCTCCGCTCAACCCATCAGCTATTTAGCTAGTTTATCTTACCAAATAACTAACTATGAATTTGATAATAATAGTTCCCTTGTCTTGTTGATGTTGCTTGGCTGTCTGTTATTAGTCTGGTTTAAAAAAATATAAACTGCATACAAAAACCAAATCCAATCTTTGTTTTGTTTTTAGAGGTCCATTGTTTCATTTTATTACTGTTAAAAATAAATATGAACCAATAAGTAATAGGTGTAGGTTTATTCATATAGGGCCCAGCTATCTCCCACAATAATAACTCTTTGTGATCCCTATAACTTAAGCTTTTCTTTAAGACCTTGTAGTTTTCTCTAGATAGTGTAAAAGCTTTTCTCACATTTTAAAAACTTTCTAGGTACTGCCACAGCTCAGTTAAATGAAGACTCATCACTGTCAAACCCCATTACATTGCCACCTGAACTTCAGGAGAAATTGAATCAGTTCAATGAAACCGAAGTGGAAAAGTACAAGACACAGTACTTGGAGCAGTTTAAGAAGAAATGCGAGCAAAACGGGCATCCTGAACTTTTTGATAGTGCACAGGTAAGTTAGTTCAGCCATATTTTTGGTAACTTTGGTTTGTTTGTTTCATTCATTTTTGTTGTCGACTATTCAAGAATTTGTGCTGGAAAAAGTTCTTGAAATACGCAACACCAAAAAAAATACTTGGACTTTTTCAAGTGATCAGCTGATCAATATTGATTACAAATGTACCTATGGTTAAACTAAAAATAAGTACAGTTACTTACACTGTTGAACGCCCCAGGTTGAACGATAGTCAATCCAATAAAAAAATAATTTTTAGAAATACATAGGCAAACGTACACACACACGTATGTAACTTTGCACATGTGTTTAAGAAGCCCACCTAGACTAACATATTCGAATATTGTGCAATTCCCACATACATACGGGTCAAATCGATAACCTCCTTTTTTGATGCCGGTTAAAAACAATAATTGGGGCACTAAGGGCTCATTTACGAAGAAACGGCGCGTAGTGCGGCGCGGTCTGTAATGAATTCAAACACAGTGACGATGTATGAGAGCGGTTACGGAGAAGCGATTTTACGCGCGTTGGCTTGAAATGCAGCGTTAATTGCAGCGGAGCCCGCAGATGACATCGCGGCAAGCCAGTTCCTTATAATATTTTGTTCACGGAGAAGCGGCAAGTGGCCAAAGAAAGACCTAGCCGTTTGCTAGTCGTCTGGTTTTTGTTTTCGTATGGGAAATCATCAAACCTCCCGCTCTGGGCGGAGCAGGAGGGAGTGTCAGACTTTTACTGATTAAAACCCATCCATGTTCCTTCATCGCCCTTTATGTTCCGGGGGCACGGTATCTCTTGCGAACAGTCCCGCAGCCCCGGCAGGCATCGGCCCTTGCGGACCCCTTCCTCATTGCTGACTCTCTTTGAGGCGCGCGTGGATCACGAACGCGCTGTCGACACGGCCTGTCGTCATGCGACGGACGGACGGCGAGCTAGCCCATAGCTCACCGTCCACAGGCCCGCGCCTACGGTGGCCGGGAGCCACCACGTGGCCCCCGACGCCCAGGGCGTCTCCCGCGGCGGCCGGGACGTGAGGATCTCTCCCTCTCACGTTCCGCCGCCTCCTTCGCTAGCATGACTGCGTCGCAGAAGGAGGTGACGGCGTCCCATTCCGTCTCGCTCCGGACCTTGGCTTGAACCAGAGCCGGAAGCGAGTGGTCGCCGCCGCCGATCGCCGCTTCGAGGACACGGCGGTGCTCTGCCCAGGCGGGGCACGCCTCCACAGTGAGCTCCACCGTGTCCTCCGGTCGATCCTCACAATGGAAGCACCCGGGCGTCTCCTCCCGCCCGATTCGGTGCAGGAACTTACCGAAACATCCGTGTCCGGTAAGTTCCTGCGTCAGGCGGAAGGTGAGTATGCCGTGGCGTCTCTCCAGCCACTCTTCAAAGAGGGGACTTACCGCCATTATTGTGGCGTGCCCTGCACGGAGTTGCGACAGTCGCTCTCTCCATGTCGCCATTAGATCACGCCGGAAGTCCGTTCGCTGAGCGACAATTTGCCGCGGCAGCGGATTTTCCCCCCGGCGTAGCTTTTGGGGCGCGTTCAGATAGTGGGCGGCTCACCGCCTTAATGAACGCGCTCATTGGGACCCCCTGACGAATAAAATAATAATATATAAATCTAAACTAATATTATAAAGATTAATATTATAGAGATTTGTATTTTGAGATGTTATTTGTAAGTACCGAATTAACTCTCAAACTACTGAACCGATTTTAAACATTATTTTGCCGTTAGAAAGCTACATTATCACTGAGTAACTTAGGCTATAAATTATATTGATATCATGCAAATTAGCCGAGCTATCACAATTTTCGTGGACAAAGTCGCGGGCGAAGTGCTAGTAAATTATCTACATCTACACTAATATTATAAAGAGGAAATATTTGTATTTTTGTGTGTATGTTTGTAATGAATAAACTCAAAAACTACTGGGCCGATTTCAAAAATTCTTTCACCATTAAAAAGCCACGTCTTTACTGAGTAACACAGGCTATATTTTTCCCCGTACTCCCACGAAAACGGGAACTACGCGGGTGAAACCACGTGACGTCCGCTAGTATTTAATATGCTGTTACGAACATTAGTAGCTTCCTAAGGAGGAAAGGTGTTATGTTTATGGTAGTGCAAGTTTATTACATTCTCTCTGTAAGTATTTAAATCGGTATGTGGTTGGACTTATGGCTGCACAATAAAAAATTAATTTCACAAATATATTGCCAACAAGTTCAATTAATTAAATTGAATAATTCAATTAACACTTCCTTTAAATAAATGCAGGAGGTATATTTTTCCTGCATTATTTAAAGTAAAATTACAAATTTTATTTGGTTGCATCATAAAAGTGTATATATATATATTAACTTAATTAAAATTACAATAAACGACGATAAATAACTGATAAAGTACTTCTGGTACTAATACTATATCAAACTATTGAGGAAAACTTCTGGGATATTTTTTCAGATTGCTGTGTAGTATGGGTATAATTTTTAGATATTTAAAAACTAATGAGTACCGGAAATAAATGTTGTTTCAAATCATAGTTACGATTAGGCATTATTACAGGTAATTGCAGATAAAATCAAAATTATACAATGAAATACGCAAAACTAAAAAAAAAAGATACCCTTGCCTGTATGAACGTAGACGAGGCGAGGGGATATTTGCAGATGGCGTACTGTAGTTTCTAACTATCATGTGAAAAAAGGTGTTAGTTCATTCATTCTTTATTTCAATCAATACAGTGACCACATTGTCACAGACATCGTAAAGTACAACATACAGACGTTATGTCCCACAGATAGGCCCAAACTAGGTTTTCTCCTGTGACTTGGGCATACCGGTGATATGTCATGTAACCAAAAAAGTAGCGTAAAGAAAAAATAACAAAAAGTAATTAATTAAAAGATTAATTAGTACTGGGTGATAATAATTGTGCTTTTCGCAAAAAAATTAACCAACCGTTCGGGCAGGGACCGAATAATCTGGTTAAGAGGTTAACCGGTTTGACCTTTAACCCATATATGTTTGATTTACCATTATACCTACGGGTTAAGCGTTATAAATTATATGGGTTAACCCGTAACCAGAATGAAAGGGAAAAAGCACCGAGCGTGGGCTGACTCCGTCACTTTCTAGCATATTTTTCATGTACAAAAATGAACTCTGTGCGTGAACCGGTTACTACTGGCCTATAATACGGATTAGCCTTTATTCTTGGGTTTTCCACCTAACTCTAACAAATGAGTTCTCATCGAGGTATTTATCTAGGGACCAAAAAGGTTACCCGTATAACCTATACGGGTAACCTTTTCGGTCTCTAGCCTGGTCGGTGTTACCACCCAGGCCCTACGTGCAGTCAACTGTAGGTGCTACAAATTCAGTTTATGTTACTTTATATTTCTGCTTCGGCAATTATAACATTAGTTAATAAAAAGGGGATAAGATTAAACTATTATGAACATAGGCCTAGCCTCTATGTATGTATACACATTTATTATTTATCTTTGTGGCCGAGTTAGCGTTATCACTATATCATATCGTGGGATAACGCGCTCAAAATATTTTTTTAATGATTTCAACACATCAATGTATTGAGTACTTATTCTGGAAAGAAAAACGCCTTTATTTTCAGACACGACTTTAGATGTGTTGATAAATAGGTGCTTTAACACTTAATATGACACATCAAATGTCACAAAAAATTCAAACCTGTATGTGTTTCCGACATAGACTTCGGCAGTATATACTAAGTCTATGGTTTCCGAGGCGTCATAACATAACACAGCCCGACTGGGTAAATGCCTCTCTTTGCTTATGCCGATCTCCACGTTTCTGCGCCAGCCTCATCCAGGATATAAAAGGTAAAAAAGGAACCCTTATAAGATCACTCTCTAGTCCG
The DNA here is from genome assembly GCA_963853795.1 of Xestia rhomboidea. Classification (NCBI taxonomy): domain Eukaryota; kingdom Metazoa; phylum Arthropoda; class Insecta; order Lepidoptera; family Noctuidae; genus Xestia; species Xestia rhomboidea. The sequence continues at coordinate 15,541,921 of OY970761.1, read as the reverse complement.
TCTGTCTGTCCGTGTGTCACCACTGATTTTCTCAGGAACGGGTGGACCTAGCAACTTGAAATTTATACCAGATACTGAGGTCTATAGTCCCGTATTAGGTGTATAAAATCAAAATATATGGGCAAACTTAGATTTTCGCGAAAACTTGTAACTTGTACCAAAACTTACCTTTTTTTTTTTTTTTTTTTTTTTAGGATGGGAAATCATCAAATGACTTCTCCCGCTCTGGGCGGAGCAGGAGGGAGTGTCAGACTTTTACTGACTAAAACCCATCCATGTTCCTTCATCGCCCTTTGTGTTCCGGGGCCACGGTATCTCTTTCGAATAGTCCTGCAGCCCCGGCAGGCTTCGGCCCTTGCGGACCCCTTCCTTATTGCTGACTCTCTTTGAGGCGCGCGTGGAACACGAACGCGCCGTCGACACGGCCTGTCGTCATGAGACGGACGGACGGCGAGCTAGCCCATAGCTCCCCGTCCACAGGCCTGCGCCTACGGTGGCCGGTAGCCACCACGTGGCCCCCGACGCCCGGGGCGTCTCCCGCGGCGGCCGGGACGTGAGGATATCTCCCTCTCACGTTCCGCCACCTCCTTCGCTAGCATGACTGCTTCGCAGAAGGAGGTGACGGCGTCCCATTCCGTCTCGCTCCGGACCATGGCACGAACCAGGGCCGGAAGCGAGAGGTCGCCGCCGCCGATCGCCACCTCGAGGACACGGCGGTGCTCCACCCAAGCAGGGCACACCTCCACCGTGTGCTCCACCGTGTCCTCCGGTCGATCCTCACAATGGAAACACCCGGGCGTCTCCTCCCGCCCGATTCGGTGCAGGAACTTACCGAAACATCCGTGTCCGGTAAGAACCTGCGTCAGGCGGAAGGTGAGGACGCCGTGGCGTCTCTCCAGCCACTCCTCAAAGAGGGGACTTACCGCCACTATCGTGGCGTGCCCTGCACGGGGTTGCGACAGTCGCTCTCTCCATGTCGCCATGAGATCCCGCCGGAAGTCCGTCCGCTGAGCGACAATTTGCCGCGGCAGCGGAGTTTCCCCCCGGCGTAGCGCCTCCGCGCGCCACTCGTGTAGGCGCGCGAGGACTATCGCCTCCAGATCCCATGGCGGCAATCCGGCAAGGAGGCTCGCCGCCTCGCGGGAGATCGTGCGGTATCCCCGGATCAGCCTTACGGCCACCACCTTTTGGGGCGCGTTCAAATGGTTGGCAGCTCGCTGCCTCAATGAACGCGCCCACACCGGGGCCCCGTAAAGGGCCATGGACCGCACGACTCCCGCGTAGAGCCTCCGGCAGGAGGCGTTTGGCCCCCCCAGGTTGGGCAGGAGCCGCCTACCAAAACTTACCTTAATTTTCTTTTTTCTGAGGCATAGGGCTTTCATATTACTTACTTGTAATCTCCTGGCTACTAAGTACTGAGAAATTCTTAATCGAAAAACCCTATACTGTTAAGTATAGGGTTTTTTCCGACGCGGGAATCGGCCTCAGGATCCCGCGCTCAATAGACGCGCTTGAGACTACGACACCAACAGGCCGTTGCCATGTACTACCGAGTACACTGACGGTCTGGCACTTTTCACCCTTATGGCCTAAGTAATAAGGTTGAAAAGTTGTTGAAAGATAGAACCTTCTGTCAGTGCATAAATGACATCAAAACCTCTTCGTTATAAGTAGATAACCATTTATCAAAATTTAAGTTTTAAACGCCCGCGTAAACCTTGAAACTGAAAAAAAACCCGGTATCTCGTGCAAAACCACGGTTGTTTTTCTATACCTTGATGTAAACCTTAAATTCGCTAAAATTGTCACTTGAACATAGTTTTTCTGCAATAGTGTCAAGCAAAGATACTGTGAGTGATTACGAACGGATGTTTATGTGAGAAGTTAATTATAAGCGACCGGTTCTGTAATGAGTGACCTTCGTTAGTTGACGAGGTCGAGGCTTCAAAGATCAACATAGATTTTCTTTTAAGATTCTCTAGCTTTTGTGTAACAAATTCTGAATATTTATGTTTTTTCGGCTTATATTAAGTGCTAAGTAAGTCCAAAACCAAAGTTCCAAAAACAATCAATCCAGGATAAAAAGCGAAATAAAGTGTAATAATCAGTGTACGGTCAGCATCGTAAATCGGTTATAATTTTTTTTTTTTTAATTTGTTGCTGGTTAATTTTTTTTTAAATTGTCAAACAATACTTTGGCCGGTTTCAGTGGTAATTCACTCGCCTTCTTTTAAAATAGTTACATGGATATATTTTTAATTTCATTTAAATTGCAATGAAAATATAATAAAAGTTTAAAATTCACTTTAAGCATTGAACAGTTTCAAGCTGTGTTACATTTGTGTTTAATCTGAATGGTTTCCTTTCGTATATCTAAATAAACAAAAAAAAAGTTATGTAGCTTGCAAAAATACGTTTTTGTGTTTCCGCAAGTACATATAATCATAATACTGTTCGTATACAGTAGTTAACATTGAGTTTCTTTTTTTTTTTTCAAAATGAAAGATTTTATGGAAAAAAACGAATACCAATGTTTACGTAGCCATCATAAACACCTACACGTTTTAGAGAAGAAGATAAAACGTTAATTAGCATAAATTGATATGGAAATCATTAAATAAAATATTATGCCACAACTTTTTAGTTGACAAAAAAATAATAATACTATGTATCTTGCAAAAGTAGGTTTTTGTATTTTCGCAAATATTTTCAGGGTCGACATGTCAATTTTGATCATAATACTACTGTATAAATAATACCGTTCGTATATTGTAGGTAAAATTGCGTTAAAGATGTTTTTTTTTTAAACTAAATAATAACAATTATTTGGAAAATAAACTAAAACTATACTAACAATGGCTACGCAGACATTATATAAAACACCTAGGTACACGTTGTTGTAAAGAAGATAAAGCGTAAATTAGCATAAATTGATATGGAAGTCATGGTTAAATAAAAAATTCGAAAAGCCAGTTTAGTTGTTAAATTGAAGAAAACAGAAACGCATTTGCCTATTATCATTATAGCCTGTGTCAAACACTTAATCTACCTTTATAAACCTAACTATGTCACAAGATATCGATTAATAGTAAGTCTTTCGCACAAGGTTGAATAAAAGGTTTTTCCTTCCACCCACGCAATAATAGGCCGTATGTACTATCGAGGACACTCCCGCCTGATCACCACTAAGCTTATTTTTGCTTGCACTTACAACATAGAAACGCTCTTTAGCCTTTGTATAGAAATAACGAATTAAAAGATACCAATCGGCCGAGCGCACTGACGACACACGCCAAACGAGAGTTATTGTTATTTTGCGCGCCAAAGTTGACGCTTTCCTAATAGGTCTAATCTTTATGGGGCCGTGGCTCGACGCCTCCGCATGATTTTAGCGAAAAAATCTTCAACTGATCAGGCGGAAAAGACCACGACTGTACCTCTGTATCAAAATAGCCGGAAAATTGGGTCGTCTGCGCAATTTCGACTGTTTGACGATCGGCCTTGTTGTCCCTTTGCTAATAAACTTGAAGTACATCAGTCAATATGAACGAGTATTACAGAATTGCCCAGATTCTCATAAGCTTAATGGGGTGGGCAACTGGTGGAACTAATGGCGCTAGCATCGCATGAACGAAACATCGTCATTGGTTGAGAATCTGTCAATGTCATTGTATATTTCAAAATAGTTTGACCTCATTGGTCAATTGGGTCTAAGCTATGGACGCGCAATCTACAATCAGCATTGACCAGCCTTCCCCATTGAAAGTAAAACATATGAAACGTTTAGTTTTGAAAGTTTAGTTCTTCTTGTTCTAGTTCTAACTGTCTCCAGGAAAAGTGTTTTGTTTCTAACAATTTTTCATATTTTTTTCGGTCTTGCACATAAAAAATTCAACGATCCTCTGGTAGTAATTAGGATTTCGTAGCACGATGCCCACTTTCGCCCTATGACTACTTTTTGGTATTTCCAAATAGGTTGCTACCTACTTGGAACTAAACAAACAATGCCCAAATTTTGAATACCATTATTACCTACTTACTCATTGTTCGTAGCTCATTTGACGGGAAAGGCAAAATAACTAAGGAAGATTGAAGAGCTTTACCCAACAATGGGTCTGAACAGCCTAATAAAAATAAATAATTCATGTCGGAAATATCATCAGCAGATATTTATTGATACTAAGGTATTGTTTAACGACGCAATAAGGTTTGAAACAATAGAAATCGTATGTCCTTTGTTCTAACATCTTAGGCTTCCGGGAAAACCTTATGAAAAACTTCAGACCTCGAGGTCGATGTGGTAACGTGACAGTGTATTAGCTCTACTTCAAATCGTGAGATATTGCAGAAATACAGCCTGAACAGAATAGGTACCAAGTATTATTGCAATGTTGGAATTTTAACTGTCTGCTCATCAACATTCTTCTGCCTTCATCCAAATTTGTTTGGGTCGGCGCAGCGTGTCTTCTTCCATACTTATATATTACTCGTCATCTCAGCAGTCACCTTACAGCATATCATCCTTCACGCAGTCCATCCATCGTTTCCTCTACTCTTATAGCCATCAACATTCAAACTCACCTCATTCGTCCGCATCACATTTCCGTACCACGATAACCGATCACCACACAACTTTTCAGTCAGTGGGCTTAAAATCCAAAATATGGCTTTTATTTCGGCATTTATTTCAATATCGGTTACATTATAATTTGCTGTAGGTAAGCAACTGTTCAGATATTAAAAAGAATTAGACCTGCTATACAAAGAACTTTTTCTACGCTTTGTCCTTCCCTCAACCCAAAGAGACCAACATGGCTATTTAAACTCTTATCTTCAGCAAACCTTAGTCAGTCGCATTACTCATTTAAACTTAAGTATTAGTTTATAGCACATTCACACTTCAACATACATTGATTTGTATAATCCTCGGTTTATGAAATAACTCGTAATCAGTAATAACCTTGATTAATCAGTCCTAGTGCTAAGATATGGCTAGCCAATTATTGCATTTGTCAAGAGTGTGTAGATAGTGGATCGTTGATAAGTGTTAGCTCTCGGTCTACATGTTGTGATAAAAAATGATTAATTAAAACTGTAGCTTAGGAATACATATTTCCTCGGTAACCAACAATTTTGGTCAGCAAGAAAACCGATAATTTTCAGAAATCATCTTTATTGCCACAAAACTATATGATACTACCGTTTTCTTTTAAATAAATAAAATATGTGATATTTTCAGTAAACTTTTTAAAATAATTAAAGTGTTGATCAACTGCTGCCGCTGTCTGTACCTAGAGTATTATAGTTGCTGCCAGTTAAGATGACAATAGCGGTCATTGACCCACCTGCATTTATTAAAGTTCTTAACTTTGAAAACCAAAAATAAGCCTGTTCAAGTCTTAAATCGTCATCTATCGTGATCTTCAATTTTTTCTACTGAAAAACGATACATGGTTCATTTGTTTTGGTTTGTACGAAGTGATATTAGGGAAAGGGCAATGACCGCTATTGTCATCTTAACTGGCACCAACTGATAGTTGGTAGTCATAAAGTAAAATGATTTGAATCCCTTGAAAGCCTATACGTAAACGTATTGCTACGCCCTTTGTACATAAACGTGGGCGTTCTAAATGAGCACTAGCCTAAATCAATCGATCACGATATCGGGACCATGTCTACATTTCTCCGCGTTCGGGTTCTTGACCCACAAATCAAATTAAATGCGATAGAGCCTTCAGACATATGTACTTCAGGCATACTCGACGGCGACCTATTTCTGCTTCTATGTAGGTACTCATAGGGTTGGGGTCTGTGCCAATTCCATGTTCTAGTCCCAAATTGATCCTTCTTCTTATCGTATCGATGTTCCTTCCAATTACACGGTTTGGGCCCAGTAGGTGGCCACGTTTATTGCAGCCATAGAGGCGCTATACAGCAGGGCTATTACGTATCTTTCTGATATCCAGTGACTATCAAGCTTCGGTTGTACACCGAACTTTGATGACAACCGTGAATGTCTTAATATTGGTATTCAATTGGTATCGTATCACACTGAGTGGATATCACTTTACGGTGACTAACAGGGTCATACATAATACGAAACTAACATTTTGACTGTTAATTGATGGACACTGAGCCCAGTTACTATCATTTCGAGCTGTCAACAGAGATACGTAATAGCCCTACAGGTCGTCGAGAGTGCAGATAAACTAACACCTGGGACACAGGACACTCTAGCAGGTGGGGCATTGTTTGGTTCGGAGCGCCGCACTCGCACTCGGTGTTGGAAGAACCAATAATACCCCATTTTGCCAGGTTATGTTTGCAGCGGCCTAATTGGGTACGTAATCGATTAAGAGCTTTCCAAATAGGCCACTGCAGTTCACTGTCGAGAGCCAGGTGTTCTTGGGGCTTTAAGAAGTCGTGTGGTGGTGGACACTTCTCTTGCCATAACTTGCTTCATACTTTAGGTGGCCTGTCTTGGATTGCCTGAGTGGAGCGTAGGAAGCTTTTGCGGCTGTTTAGTCTGCCCGTGGTAGTTGTGTGGTCGTAGAGGGGATGTCGGGAATCGGATTCTTAGTTCTTTTTTTCCAGCACGCATGCGACATTCCTTCGTACAATCGTAAATTGATCCTAACTCCATCTTTGACTGTTAAGTACCTACTTTTAAACATAAACATAACATAACCTAATAGTACACCCACATTTCGCCAGTTATGTTATCCCATGTAATAGGGGGCGAGTCTATTGCCATTAACCGGGCGCAAATCCAGCTCCGTGGCTGCTACTGCGAAATAAAAAAAAAACCTGGGAATCTAACCCAGGACCTCATGGTCAGCGGTCGCGCTTGCGATCGCTAGACCAACAAGGCAGTCGGTTGTTTTCAAGTTGTTTTGTATTTCAGACTACACAGGACTTTGACACTTATAAAATGTTAGTAGGTATATCGGTGGATAAAATCCTATTATGATTCATAATAAAAATTGAATTGTGGGAAATCTGTTATCTGTATGTGTCAACACTTTAGTAGCAAGGGTCGGCATTTGAGTCACTCCCTGTCCGACTACAGGAGCTAAATTAGCAACTCTATTTGTGGTGGTTCAAACTTCGTTTGAAATACTGTTAGAATAAAGTTCTAACCAGCTTGCACAGAATTATTTCAATTGTATCAATTTAAGTTTAGAATCTAATAAGTAACATATATTTTTTTGCACCTTTATTCACTCATCAAAGAGGAGTTACATGGAGAAAACCTCTCGTTAGCAGATACCCTTAAGGAGCTGGGAGATTCCCATCCCGTTTGATGAGTCATCTCCGAAAGTGCGGTAAGACCGGCCGGTTTGGGTTCGGACTTTGACCGATAATACATAATTATTCCTACTGAAATAACTGTCAAGGTCTTGTGACTACATCTTGAAAGAATGTTCTATTATTAAATTGTGTTGTGTTTCTGCACTATACAAGGTGTCGCTTTTCATCCTGGTCAAATTCAAGGAGGTAATTTATGATTCTCGACCCGAATCAATAATACAGGGTGTAAACTACTTCATCGCGAAGCCGTCAACCAAGCATTCTGTACATCAAACTAAGTAACATTACGCAAAAAATATTGCTGGGAAACGACTTTTTTTTGGGTGAAAAATCATGTTTTGTGGTAGAACTCAATGCAGCGCACTCAAAACATTGAATAATACGGGGGTCGTGGAGGTGTTTAAAGTACACTTACATTAAAAAATTGTATTAACACGTATTTTTTGTTTTTGTAAATCAATGAATATTGACAAAAGATAAAACGCATCAAAACTCGGGAGTGGGGGCTCGTGACGTCAGAACTAGCTAAAAATTATACCTAGGCGTGACGTATTGAGAATTTTAAAAGCGTCATATCTTCGTCAATTTTGGTTTACGTAACGAAAGAAAAAACACGGGTCATCTATTTTTTGATAATCTAACTGACGGACTAATTAGATTTTGTTTTGTCGTCTCGCCTATTGTAAGAGTGTAAACGCAACCTGCGTTTCCACTAGAGATGAGCAAGGATTCTTAGCGAGGGATGTGTGTGGAACTAGCTATGTGATTGGTTAATTCCATACACATCCCTCGCTGCGTATCCTCGCTCAATGCTCATCTCTGGCGGAAACGCAGACTTAGATGGGTGTTTTCGCTCCGTTTAAGATCTTAATTGTATGTTTCAATTTATGGTCTCCACAGTCCGGTCTCACGGTAATTCATGAAATGATTATTTTTTTACCCATATTCCTTGTGGATAGTTGACCAGTTTGATGGTCTGAATCACCACCTAAGAGGTATTGCGCTAACAACCACCTAATCCAAAAAAACTTAACTTCTAAGAAAAAAACCGGCCAAGTGCGTGTCGGGCCACGCGCAATGTAGGGTTCCGTAGTGCCCGTTATCACAATATAGAACGAACCCGTTGGTACAGCGCCATCTAGCGGCAGCTTTGTGAAAATATAATTTATTATGTTTTTTTTTTTCAATTCAAGTCTTTACCCGTTATAAACAAGTAACTACTTCATCTTAGTCACTTTATAGGATTTATTCTAAGGATTTTGTGTGTGGTACAAAATTATACAACACCCAAGTTCAACGACTATTACTGCTAAACTAATAAAGTTATCTTAACCGCTGTAGTCTTCCTTTAAAGTTCATGAAATGCACTATCAATATGGATTTTTCCACATATTTCAAGCCCGCGGTTTAGCTTTTAGAGGGGGGACGCCCTACTGGAACAAAAAATTTCACTTTAAAGTTTAATATTTCGTAAATGGAGCATTAAATCGAAAAGTAGTATTAGCAACCCTTAAGTCATTTTAAAATACCTATTCAACGATACCCCCACACGATGGGGTAGACGACGAAAAAAAATGTATTCCCACTTCACATGTGCTTCACAGCTACCCTAAAAAAATATATTTTCCTATATTTTATTTTACCACACCTCTACAAAATTACAGCTTTCTAGTAATACCGGTCTCTTAGCAAAACCTCGGACAGACAGACAGACGGACATGACGAAACTATAAGGGTTCCTTGTCAGGACTACGGAACCCTAAAAATACTAAAAAGTGGAAATTACTGGACTGTGACTCTAGTAGAATACATATCCTCCTCCTTTTTTAGAAGTCGGTTATAAAGTCATCTTCTATCTTCCTGCCCTTGTCCCATGTTACGTGAAATGAAATTTATATATTTGCCAGAATATAGGTGCTTTCATGATAATTGGTAAAATAATTTTAGTTTCACTATATTCGACTTATCGTGCAAATATTTCTAGTACCTACATGCATAAATAATATCATTAAATTACATCAATGTCATTAGTCATACACAATATACCTACTAATCATTGTCATAATATAATTTACAGCAGTCTTGCTTAGATTAATATTAGTTAGGAACATTACATTATAAATCATGATCTGTCAAAGGACTGATTTGTTGGAGACACCATTGTTTAACTATTGTGTCTACTTCGTGGACAGATCAAGGGATAAAATATATTAAATTAAGTAGTTAGTAAAGGTGAGGTCGGCACACCACGTTTTTTTCTTCCTTTCTCCTCTGTCAACCGTCACGCTAGTATTCACTCCTTTATCTTTCATATCATTCCTCAAACAATCCATCTATCGTTTCTTTGGTCTAAAACAACTAAAATGTTCTGCTGCCTAGCCTAGGCTACGTTTCGGTAACGAATGAACTTTAGGTCATTGACCGTTCGTCTGTTTTGACTGTTATTATAATCGAAGTACGAACTCTTCTGTACGTTGACCCCGAGTCTCTATATAACGAGGTATCTATTGGAATTAAATTGACCTAAATACGTACACGTACAACCATGGTTACCATGGTCACCCTTATTTTGTCGACTACCATTGGCGATATGACTGGCAGGACCGGGAAGTTAGAAAAAAAATCGTTTTACTAAAGAACTCAGCAGATTTTGAGATGAGATGTACGGCCAACATCGACAGTTGATTAACACTTATGAAAATGATATAAGTAATATAATAATAATAGCAGCCTATTACTGTCCCACTGCTGGGCAAAGGCCTCTTCCCATACAGAGAAGGCACGAGCATTGATCACCACACTTGCTCAAGACGGGTTGGTGATTTCAGACTTATATTAATTATAAGTCCAGGTTCACTCTCGATGTTTTCCTTCACCGATGTATGTGATGTCCAAGATAAACTTAGAAAAGTACATATGAATTGAAAAAGTCACATTGGTACTTGCCCGGATTTGAACCCACAACCTCAACCTCAAACATGGAAGGCGAGGCCTTAACCTCTGGGCCATCACGACAAAATTAGGAAAATATAAAATGTATAAATCTATTTAAATCCTTCTTTCCAATGGACATTATTTGAATTTGCAGCGCAAACTGAACTTTATCGGTAGGTAACTATGTATTACATTTCCAAATAGCTCATATCTTATTTTCATGTTTTAAACTAAACAGCAAACACAGAGCTATAACATGCAATGAAACGAACAGACTGAACGACGTCTGTTACTAGCCGTACACAAAGAATCATTTAATTGAATATGATACCCTACTTACTGAAGGAAACGACACAACAAATTAACATCTATTTTATTCATCGAGTGAAGGTCGAGGAAGCTACCTAGACAAACAAATGATTTGCAAAAAGACAAAATGCTCTATATTAGTAAAATGAATAAGCCTGAATTCGGAGTAAATGAATAATACGTTTGAATTCGGAGAAAAATAAATAAAGACATGACAGCACGCTTTATTTATTACGCACCTGTAACAAATTGACCATGTTACAAAAAATCTTAGCCACGTCCCGGTTTCCGATTGAGGTGAAATTTTGCATACTTATATGTTTAGTTTGGATGTCAATGCATGGTTAGCTAAGTGACGTCATTCTAAATCCAAATTCGGATTAATTTTTTTTATGAATTCCCATGCTCTGGGTATCAAACGAAAAGGGTTTGCTGAGAAGAATACGAGAAGAGTAATGTTATTCAGTTTTTAATTGAACCTCAGATTAATAAGAAAATTTTATTCTGTTATCCAATTAATTTATCTATGCTCATGTATTTTTAATTTATGACTATTGTGATTGATGTATTTATTCATTGAGTTATTTATTAAGTTATCACTTGACATATATCTTACAACAGATTGATTTAAGAAATCTCTCACCAGCCACCAGGGTAGTAGAAAAGGCAGGGGAAATACAATCAATATTTTTGTATTTACGTTCAATAATTTAATGAACTTTGACAGCAAACACGTGAGTGATACTTTGGGATCCGATTGGCGCATATTCTTGTACTTGACTAAAAAATAAGTAATCCGAATTATGTACTTATATTCAGAAACCACCATTGCGACAACCGATAATGAAATATTGAAAATGAAGAATTAAATAAAAAAAACCGGCCAGAGAGTCGAACTCGCGCACCGCTGCGCGCTGGTTCCGTACAAACTTTTTAAAGGACAAACTTAACTTTGCTGTTCGATCCCTAGAAACGGCTACTGCACCAACCGCAAATAATAAGTTTGTAATACTAAAATCCCTTTTAAGGGTTCCGTACCTCAAAAGGTAAAAAAAGGAGCCCTTATAAGATCACTTTCTTGTCCGTCTTTCCGTCTGTCACCAACGATTTTCTCAAGAACGGATGGACCTTGCAAGTTTAAATTTATACCAGATACTGAGGTCTATAGTCCCTATTAGATGTATAAAAATCAAGGTCCTTTGTCAACACGATAAAAAGATATGGGCAAATTTAGATTTTCACGAAAACTTGTACGTAGCAAAATTTACCTTAATCTTCATTTTTTTTTATTTTTCGGACTTGTCCCTTTGCTTGTGCTGTAAGACCTTGCTTTTAAACAAAATTGACAATTCTAGGTCAACCGGAAGTACCCTATAGGTTTAGGGTCGAAAACCTATATGGTAGTTCCCGTTGACCTAGAATCAGGAAATTTGGCAAAAAGCAAGGTCTTACAGCACATGTAAAGGGAAAAATCTGAAAATGGTAAAATGTAGTTTAATAACAAAAACAAGCGAGTTTACTATTACAAACTTATTATTTGCGCTTGGTGCAATAGCCGTTTCTAGGGATCGAACAGCAAAGTTAAGTTTGTCCTTTAAAGAGCTTTTACGGAACCCTCGGTGCGCGAGTCCAATTCGTTCTTGGCCGGTTTTTTTTTTTATTAAACAGAAAAGGGAAAAATCTGAAAATCGTAAATATGTGTACGGTTTTCTGATTTTTCCCTTTACATGTTCGACCCAAAACCTATAAGGTACTTCCGGTTGACCTAGAATTGTCAACTTTGGTTAAAAGCAAGGTCTTACAGCACAAGTAATGGGAAAATTCCGAAAAATATTTAAGTTGAAAATTAAGGTAATTTTAGGTAAGTACTTAAATCTAAATTTGCCCATATCTTTTTATCGTGTTGACTCAGGACCTTGATTTCATACACATAATAGGGACTATAGACCTCAGTATCTGGTATAAATTTCAACTTGCTAGGTCCACCCGTTTTTGAGAAAATCGGTGGTGACAGACGGACAAGAAAGTGATATAAGGGTTCCTTTTTTTACCTTTTGAGGTACGGAACCCTAAAAATAAAAATAAAAACTAATTTGATCAAGCTAGTACAACGTCCCAGCGTTCCTCCATTCGGTATGTCACTTTCAGTCACTGGGAAGTACGTCAAACAACCATTAAGTCAATCCTATGGTCACTGTTCTAATTGTGGGTACTTAATACAGTTACTTAATTGTATTATGAACGTAAGAGTCAAAGTTCACTTCCATTCCATGTATGGTTGGTATCTAATCAGAGTCGGATGTGGCCGTTGTTATTAATAGGAAATATTATTGTGTAGACTATGCACTTGAGTACTTAGCACCTACGGGGTGATATAAACATGTTGTTAGTCAGTCAGCAGATCATATCTTAATATATATAAATCTCGTGTCACAATGTTTGTCCTCGATGGACTCCTAAACCACTTAACCGATTATAATAAAATTCGCACACCATGTGCAGTTCGATCCAACTTGAGAGATAGGATAGTTTAAATCTCAAATTACAGTCGCAATTTTAATTTATTGCTAATTATTTGTCTGTTATTATTTGACAGTCACAATTATCTGTTAACTCCAAATGATTGTAACAGATGTCGATACCTTTCGACTGGGTTGAGTAAGTAATCAATAGATGGCGCTGCTATGGTAAATCTACGAACGTGTCATATAAGCTAAAACAAAAAAAAAAAAAATTACCAAACCCGTGCGAAGCCGGGACGGGCCGCTAGTAAATCCATATAATACTTCCATACTAAAATTATAAATGCGAAAATGATTCTTTTTGTGTGATACCTTTTCATGACTAAATATATGGTTGGATCGTAATGAAATTTGGCAAGGAGATAGATTATATCCTGGGGAACGAGTTGGGCTCGTTTTTTTCTTCTTACGCACACATTAAAATTTTCCATGAGAACGATTCGCGGGCAACAGCTAGTATAATAGGCTAGTTTCCACCATCAATAAATTGCAAATCCATTTTGTCCGTCAGTTAGAGTATTGGAAAATAATGGACACGTATTTTTTGTTTTTGTAAATCAATGAATATCGACAAAGATAAAACGCATCAAATCTCGGGAGTCCCTCGTGGCGTCACAACGCACTAAAAATTATAGCACGGCGTGACGTATTGAGAATTTTAAAAGCGTCGTATCTTCGTTTCATTTTGGTCTACGTAACAAAAAAAAAATATACGTGTCAATTTTTTTTTTAAATTTAACAGACGGACTAATTAGATTTTTTCAGGACATAAGCCTAATATTACATTGATATCAAAGTGTCGTGAGAAAGGTATGCAATTATGCATGTCAGCGGCTTTGACTAAAATGTTAATGGTAATGTAGATGCTTTAATGACTGCAGGCTATCAGATAGAAATAATTAATAAGAAAAGCTTGATCAAGTCTGGTCATCACTATTCACTATTAAAAGTTTTATGATTGCTTTTGCAAATGTAAAGAGTTAATTACTCAGAGAGCCTTACCCTTATCCCAATTCATTTTGTTTCGGCGCTGCATGTCTTCTTTTTCCATACTTCCTTATTACTCTTCATCTCATTAGACACCTCCTTTCTTGCCATGTCAGCCTTGACACAGTCCATCCATCGTTTCTTTAGTCTTCCTCTACTGTTATATCCATCCACATTCCTACCCAAAACTTTCCTTTATTGCCTATATGGCTAGTTGACTAACACACATGCGCCACAAGAGCCTAAATATGTTGTTAGTAGGTAGGTACTGGTGGAAAAACACTACCTATTGGACTATTGACGTTGAGCTGAATGCTATTTACTTACCTCTCGGTACAGCGTCAATACAATTTTTCCACATTGCTCTTTTAGGCATTCATTTAACAATAACATAAATTATATGACTGGGAATTGGTGTAGGTACCCATTCATAACGTTTTTGTTGTTGTAGTTAATGCTTTAGGCATCTATCATAGGGTTTAGGTTTCCGCACTTAGTCCTTGAAGTGGAGCATTGTGCGTGATGCTTTAGGCATGAATGGTACATGTTATAACTTCGCCCTGTATGTATCACTTCGATTGACGTGATAATAATATGTGTGCCTCGTGATTATAACTATGGGTCAAAAGTCAGAATGCGCTTGCGTCTGCGTTGCCGAGCCAGACAGTTTACATAATTTATCATGGAAACTTACATTCATCATCATCATCATCATCATCATCAGCCTATTAATGTTACCACTGCTGGGACACAGGCCTCCTCTCTATGAAACTTACATTATGTATAGTAAATTAAGATTTCTAGATTTTTTTCTCATTGACTATGTGAAAAATTGAATTAAGCATGACTAAATCCAAAATAACTACCTGGAACAAAAAACAAAAATGCTCTGAACCTGCAAAGTATTAAAAAAAAAGTTGTTATGCGCACTTTGTTTTATTTTCTACGGGAGTTAATGCGCGCACACAGTGTCTATTTGTATCGGAGTAAACGAGAGCGAGAGAGTTGCGGGGCGGCCAGTTTTTGAAGAAAATAATGAATAAAATTAAATGTTTAAATAAAAAATCTATTGATTGGACTAAAAAAATAAAACACTATTAAGTTAATATGTTGCTTGTAGAATTATTTGCCAAAAAATCAGAATGATCGCATGTATTTTATTATGGTTTTTACTCGTTAAAATAAGTTTTTAGAGAAAAGATCGTGATTTTTCTTTATCGAGTAAAATTTGTTGTATTATGTTTTCAAAACACTATCATACTAGCATATATCCTGAAAAATATCATAAGTATATTTTTCTGGTTTTGTTTATTGCAGTGAATCATATGCTTTTTTGCATTAGGTATAAAACTCGCGTTTAGCTCCTGTAGTCCCCTTAAGGTAGGTTTACCACTTTGTTTTATTTTAATTTGGTTAACTTGTTTAACTAGGCCATTGAAAACTGTCTCATAAACACAAACGGGTATTCTCACTAATGTTGTGCTAAATAAGTTCTGCTACTAAACTAAACTACCAACACGAACCGTGCACCTTTTTGTCTAAGATTTATAAGTGCCCAACCCATGTATGCCTATGTGAAATAAAATATTTTGATTTTTACCTCGTTGGTCTATGGTCGCAATCGCGACTGCTGAGCAGGAAGCGTTGGGTTCGATTCGGTCGGGCAAATTGTTATTGTGTTTTTCCATCAAGAAAAAGGCACGACGACAGTATCAAAAAACTGCAAATCTATTTAGTCCGTCAGTTAGAGTATTGGAGAATAACGGAAACGTATTTTTGGTTTTTGTAAATCAATGAATATTGACAAAGATAAAACGCATCAAAACTCGGGAGTGGGGGCTCTTGGTCGCGACGTCAAAACGCACTAAAAATTATAGCACGGCGTGACGTATTGAGAATTTTAAAAGCGTCGTATCTTCGTGAATTTTGGTTTACGTAACAAAAGAAAAAATACGGGTCAAATATTTTTTGATAATCCAACTGACGTTTCAGTCGACAAGCCTATTCACAGTAGCAGCCACGAAGTCTGGATTTGTGCCCGGCTGATGGCAATAGGCTCGCCCTCTGTTATGGGACTTAAACATAACTGGCGAAATGTACTATTAGATAAATACTTCTACTAACCCTTCGGAGATTACAGGCGTTATTTTATGTTATGTAAGTTTAAAAAAAACTGGACTATTTTTTCTTAATCATAGAGGGAAATAGAGATTGTACCGATTGTAAACGAAACTTTTTCAATTTGATAACCTTTAAAATAAATTAAGAATACTTGATTGTAATATTTATCAACTAAGTTGTTTACACTGTTCATTTTAGTCCAACGACCTTTGTATAAACGAAAAGTAAGAAAAAAACCAATAAAGAAAAACCTGTTAGTTAGGTAACGTATTTTACGTAGTTGGTATTGTTTGTCCTACTTGCTATATTTGCTTTGGAATAGGCTCGCCCCCTATTACATGGTACTCAAATATAACTGGCGAAATGAGGGTGTACTAACAAGTTTACCTTTGCCTTACTCTTCGGACATTACCGGCGTGCTGTTATGTTATCTACTTACCATAGTATACTACGTATAATTCTGACCACTCCCACACATACAAACTGTTTCTCACCTACCATTCGCTTTACAATTGCTACTATTTAAAAACAACTCTCGCTGCACTTACTCCACATAAGTCTCCCTCACTCATACACTGCTCATTTGAATTACACATACATGACATCTCCTACAAGTCTAACACTTCACACAAGATACATGCTCACTCTCACACATGACTCCAAAACTTCTGCAAGATTATAGGTAGGCATTTCTTTTATTGTTATTACTTTTTTATGTTTTTGTTATTCATATTGTTTAACTTCTACTTTGTTTTTAATTTTGTTTGCTTATTGTTTAACTCTTACACGTTGTCTCTGTAAAAGCTAGTTCTAGCCTGGAAGGGGCCTGGTGACCTGTAACACAGGTTTTTCCCAAAACCTACATCAGGCACCAGTCTCTCACAAAGGTTGAAGGACAGCTAGACATTATATTGCACTCATTAACTTTAAGTCATCTTTGTGAAGAGAAAATAAATGATAAATAAATAATACCTTTGCCTGCGACACATCATAGTCACAAGCATAATTATGTGTACGACACACTTAGCAAAATTCAATAGAATTTGCACACTTTATCATCATCAGCCTAGCCTTTTCCCAACTATGTTGAGGTCGGCTTCCATTCTTACCAGATGCAGCTGAGTACCAGCATTTTACATTTATTTATTTATTTATTTATTTTATAAGGCTTCTCAACAATGAGTACACTGTTACATTATAATTTGTACATTGCAAATTTAAATCTAAGCGCCTCATCACTTACAGAAAAGCACAGCATGCACTACATTATGCGCAAATAATTAAATTATTAACTAAACAAGAAATACACAGTTTGGAAAAGTAAAACTATTAAAAATTCAAATTGATTACACTTAATTAAATTAAAATAAATAAAATAGATTAAATTAAATTAGAATAGAATAAATAAGTGAAATTGAATTTTTTTAAATTATTTAAATACAATTTATTTATTATTTTATTTTATTATAGATTCAATTTTTTTATATAAGATTAGGTAAATTTTGACTAGAGTAGAGTTGTCCATTAAATGGCAAGGGCGATTTTTTTTAGAGCACGTAACGAAGAGTTAAATAGATCAATGTCCGCTTCGTGCTCTTTGTATGCAGCATACATCCTTGATAGTGGGCAGAATTGCCTCAAGTTGGTGTGACATCTTGGCATGCAGAAAAGTCTCCTATTAGAACTTCTTGGCAGATTACGTGGCACATGGAATAAGACCCTACTGAGCAAATCGGGGCAGTTCAGAGAGCCCGTTACTAGCTTCTTCAGGAAAACCAAATCCAGCATATTCCTGCGTTTCTCCAGAGATACCATCCCAAAATACTTAAGCCGCTCTTGGTACGAGTTGAGCTTTTTTCCCATATTATTCGCATAGGTAAGATGCCACAAGAACCGTTTTTGCAGCCGTTCAATGCGCTTGATGTGGACCTTATACTCAGGTGACCAGACCACGCTGCAATACTCGAGATGGCTTTTGACCAACGAGTTATATATGATTTTTTTAATGTTGAGTTTTTTGAAATTTTTGCACTCTCTCATAACGAAGCCAAGCATCTTAGACGATTTCAATATTATTTTGTCAATATGTTCGACAAAACTTAACTTTTTGTCGAACTGAACACCTAGGTCTCGTATTGTTTCGACTTCCTCAAGCCGCTCACCATTCAATTTGTAAATTGACTGCATGATATTTTTCTTTTTTGTGAATTTGATATGATGGCATTCTTTACGTTCAGAGACATTTTGTTGTGCTCACACCACTTGGTCAGCCGGTCCAAGTCACTTTGAAATAGTACCGAGTCCGCAGGATTTCTTATTGATTTATAGGCTTTGAGGTCGTCAGCGAATAAGAATATATTTGAGTTCGGGAAGCATTTGTGTATGTCATTGATGAAAAGAGTAAACATAGGCGGACCCAAATGAGATCCCTGAGGGATTCCCGACGTTGCAATGTATGAATCAGAAGAGCAGCCATTTACTACAACGTTTAGCATCCGACCAGACAAATATGATTGAAACCAACTTAAGAGAGGGTCCGAAACACCGTACATTTTAAGTTTCTTGACGAGTATGTCATGGTTTACTGTGTCAAAAGCCTTGCTGAAGTCGGTATAGACTGCGTCAACCTGGACACGGGCATCAACCACCTCAACAATGCTTTCAACATAGGTCACCAAATTGGTAGCTGTCGATTTCCCCTTCATAAAACCATATTGGCTGTCTATTATTAGCTGTGATAAACATGGAGCGACTGCCTATCTGACCTCCGCAGCCCAGTCAATATTGGGTAATAAGATAGCGATACCCCTTAGTAAAGACTGCTTGTTAGTCTTTCGGGCCACTGACCAATGATGACCCTAGGTTACTGTGAAAACGAAATCTTTTGTTACTTTTTTTTGTAAAATTCTCACCATTATACGACGTGTTTCCGGACGATATCGATATACCTCTACCGGTCATTGTACTCATCATTATGAAAATTAAACCCTGAATCGCAAGAAAAAAATCAGTTATTCCATACATTTTGACGAGTTATGCGAACATAATTGTAGGGAACAGCTGATTTTTTTCGCGATTCAGGGTTTGGTCCCATAGTAAAAGTTGTTCACAATGATGAGTACAATGACCGGTCGAAGTTTATCGATATCGTCCGCAAACACGGTGTGTATAGAATCGAAACACTACCGCGAAGTCGGTTTTCGGTATATCGCTACAAGCGTACATAATATGTATTTATGCTTGTGGTTATAGGTTACAGTCAAAGTTGAGTGACACCTCAACTTAATATTTTTGCGTAGGTGGAATACCTTGAAAAATTTTTTTTTTGGCAAATTGACAACAAAATAAATACGATTTTGATATTTTTGTTATATTAAGTACAATAATTATCTTCAAAAGTTCGTGTCTTTGTATCAAAGAGTAATTTTATTTTCATCTCTAATTTCAGTCGGCGGCCGCCGACCTCATGAAGTGTTTCAATGAGTTGGTGGACGTGGAAGTCCTTCAACAGGAAATTGAAGACGCCAAGCCAACTGGACAGGTCGACGAGGTGTTTAAGAAGTTAGTATGACAATATAATTTATAATAATACCATCCTGCGGTGCTACTAGCATGAAGTCCTGGGTTCGATTCCGAGGTTGGTCAAAGTGTTATGGGGTTTTTCAATCAGGAATTTCTCAGTAGCAGCCACGGAGTCTAGTTTGTGCCCAGTTGCTGGCAATAGACTCGCCCCCTATTACATGGGATTTAAAACATAACTGGCGAACGTGGGTGTACTATGGAACACCTTTGCCTAACCCGCCGGGGATAACGGGTGTGATGTTATGTTATGTACGCCATGCAAATATGAATCTTGCTGCCCATATCTATAAATCTCAATTCATTTTATAGCCGGTAAATGGACTGGTTTATACCGTCTTTCACAGTAGGTACTTAAAAATAAACTCACTGGAAAGATTTTGTCATCAAAGCCAGAAAAGGAAAGAAGATAGGACGTCCTTCAGTCGATTAATAAGACCTAAGTACTATCAAGACTCGCGTCTCACATAAATAATGATAACTTCCCTTTATAACTACGTTTGTCGCAGTAAATGGGCCATGCTTATATAAGATGGCTCCTCTAAATAGACGCGACGTGACTTTTCAATCATAAACACAACATAATATCAAGCTTGCAATCCAGAAATGGGTAGCTATAGAGTTATTTAGTGTACACACATTTTGGCAGTATGACCAAAGCATTCCCTTGAAGATTGTTCGAATAAGCTCGAGTTTATTGTAAACTATAAGAGAAAGGCTACATATAGCAGCCGTTCAGGTCGATCTTCAGGCTAAACCGCGCTTGCCTAGGTTGGTCTGTGGATGGGTGACTACTCATTACATACCGAGTTTCCTCCGTACCTCAGAAAGCACGTTAAGGGCTACCGCAGACTAGACAAGACTGTCTTTAGACAGACAATGGTGTCGATTCTGTTGTGCACAAACTAAACTTAATTTAGGCTATTGCTATCTTTTACTAAAAGGCAATGCAAGAAAAAGACGGCTAAAGCTATGAACTAAGTTAGCTAAGTTAGAGATGTCAAACTAGTCTATGCCTTGCGCTTCACCGTGTTTTTAGTCGACATGTTTTTACGTGCACCCTTTATTTGTATGCTGCTGAAAGCTGTCAAATTTAATTCGAACTAATATTTCCATATTAGTTCGAATTAAATTTGACAGCTCTAAATTACGTCCATCTCTTACTCGTTTTATTAGAGAGAAAAAGATAGCAATAGCCTAAATTAAGTTTAGTTTGTGCACAACAGAATCGACACCAATAATTACCCTACTAGTGCGAGCGAGACAGACTTTGTATTCTCGCTCGCACTAGTAGGGTAATTAATTATTGTCTGTCTAAAGATAGCCTTGTCTATAATGTGGGGTAGCCCTAAGACGTTGGTCCCGGCTGTCATTTGTAGATCTTTGGCAGTCGTTACAGGTATTAATCAGTGACCCGAAAGTCTGACAACCAGTCTTACCAATGGGTATCGAATTACCCAGTACTAACTGGGTTGTGGAAGTCAGATTGGCACTCACTCCATGCAAAATACTGGTATTTAGCTACATCCGGTTTGACTTGAACCCGACCCTATTATTGTTCAGAAAAGGCTGGGCAGATAATGATGAAGAGAAAGAGAGTGTTCATTTTAGTATGAACTTCCGTACTATCTAAACCCCAATCAATTTTTGAGTGAGTTAGTTCCGTTGTAGACCTTAACCATGGTTTTTCATCAGACAGCGTTCAAAGTCAAGAGCGGATCCATTAAATAATAAAAGAAATATTATGCGACTCTCATACCTCACTGAGTTGCCACACGACTTTATACCTTAACCTGAAGGTTTATAAGTGTATTTTCATTTCCAGATACTGCGTCAAGACACCTGAATTTAAAGGATGTTTCAAGAAAATGACGGAGACGGTGAAACCTTGCTTCTCGCCTCCAGAACAGAAGAATTTCAAGACTTTATACAACGTCACGGAACAGTTGGCCGACTTCATCTGCTTTAAAGATGGCGACCGGATCGCATGTAAGTCCATTTGAAGAAATGATTGAAACCACAAACGCAGAAATAATTTAAAAAAATGTCGACCCCCGTTTGCTGAAAAACTTAGCAACTTGCAAATTATCATTTATCATCGGATGAGCTGTCGACTTGTATACCATCTATTAGCATATTACGCACAGTCACGAGCAAAGATATGCATACGCTTAGGTAAATTCAAAAGCGATTTTCTCGTATCGATTGAATTTTTGAGATAACACCTGTTTGTAATCTCGTTTGTTCTAGAAAACTTTGTAACAGCATAACATTACAATTGATACCGAGAAAATAACTTTTAAGCTTATTTTATGAGTTGCTACGTGTACTTAAAATGTCACTTACGGGATATCTTCCGTGATTATCCAGTATTGAGTATGCTCAAAAGTAGCAGCCAGCAACATAATAAGAACTTCACAAAACCTAGTGATACTGTGAGTGTGTTTTGCCGTGACTTAGTATCGAGTTCCAGTGGTGCGCGTAGCAAAAGACAAAGAAAGAGGGTAGACAGATTTGTCTGCTCCTAACAATTTTTTCCATCCACCCACATTCTCCAGTTGACCCGCGATCATGGCGCTTGCAACAGCGTCGAAATATCGGGAGCTCAAAAACAATAAATAATCACGGAAGATATCCCGTAAGTGCCATTTTAAGTATAGTTATGAACCGTGAAAGCTTAAAACAGTGTTTGCTACGTGTATACATAATTGTACTCGTGATATATTCCATGTTATTCTAATAGCTGCGAGCTCATCTGTTTACTATCAGACGTTCCGTTGGATATTTTACCAATAAACAAACTCCGAAAATCATTTAGCGCTGCCTCCCAAATAATATAAATATAAACGAATGTTTGATCCGCCATTCTGCTCGCCAGCTTCCTTCTTTATCGTGTGGTTAAGTGCCTACCCTAGCGTCAAAGTTTTTGGCCTCTGACTTGGATTTACATATCGTCAAGAAATATCTCTCAGTCATGCTGGTTTCCTCACGATGTTTTCCTTCACCGAAGCAAGTGATTATTATACAATATGCACATGAATCCGAAAAATCAGAAGGCCGTGCTTTGGATACGAAACTGAGACTATGGCTTGGCAGTCCAACGGTCACATCATTAGGTTTAAGGCGATAAAGCCCACCCAGCCAGCTAAAACTCAAAGAATTAGCGAAAAGGTATTCGAGCAGTTTGTTAGGACTGTTTATGTGCTTATTCTGAGCATGATTTGAACAAACCGCAACGTTCTCGTATAACCTCGAGGAATGATAATCTCGATATACGAGACCGTTGCGGTTTAAAAGAAAATCATCATCTGCCTAGCCTTTAACTATGTTGGGGTCGGCTTCCAGTCTGACCGGATGCAGCTGAATACCAGTATTTTACATGGAGCGACTGCCTATCTGACCTCAACAACCCAGTTAGTACTGGGTAATATGATACCCCTTGGTAAGACTGGTTGTCAGACTTTTTGGGCCACTGTCCACTTGTAACGACTGTCAAAGATCTACAAATGACAGCCGGGACCAACGGCTTAACGTGCTTTCCGAGGCAGGAGCAAACTCCGCATCTAAGGGTGGTCAACCATCCACAGACCAACCTAGCCAAGTACGGCTTAACCTAAAGATCGACCCGAGCGGCTGTTATTATTTAGCCACAAGCTCCTCGGTTTAAAAGAAAATGTAGTGACAATAACTGAAAAACGAATGTTTGGATGGTTTGGTCATGTGGAGAGAATGACTGAAAGGCGACTAACAAAAGGTATTTACAAGGCAGATGTGAGTGGGATGGGACACACTAGCTAGAACAGTGGTTCCCAACCTTTCTTGGACCAGGGACCATTTTAATGTCTTTATTGTTAGCAGGGACCATAAGGTCCTAGATAAACATGGACACCGACAGTATTATATCTAGAGCCCCCCCCCCCCCCTCTAGATATAATACTGTGTGAATCTTTAGCTCACATGATGTAAAAAATGAGATCAAAACCTTTAGAATTAAGATAGTGAAGGATACAAGAGCGATCATCGAAGTAAGCTCGAAATAAGAATAAATTAGTTGAAATGCTTTTGAATGATTTTCAAAGGCAGGCAAAGCAAGCTTTTCAATGAATAACGTTGAGCTTACATCTTCTGTGCAACAACTTAAAAAGTACGAATAACATTTTTAACCATTCGCGGACCATATTTTAAGCTCTTGCGGACCTTAGGTTGGGAACCAATGAGCTAGTAGGACATATACTGACCTTATTGGAGGGGTTGTTGAGAAATGTAAGGTGCGCAGTACTCGCAATCGGCGTGCGTGTATGACGAGATGTATGAACGTTGACGATGCAAAAGTAGTATGTAAATATCGTAGCAGGTGACGCTCTGTGGTTTCTTCGGCCTTCCCTCATGAGAAAAACGCGTGTTTATGTATTATTTGTAAATAAGGCATTTGATTTGCACTATAACTTGCACTACTTAACCCATGATTTGTCCAGGAAGTAGACACAATAGTTAAACAATAGCGTCTCTACCAAATTGGTCATTTGACAGATCATGATTAAATGTGTAAGCGTTATTTGAAACACCATGTACTTACTTTTATCTATGTGTCACAAATAAAAGTATTTGAATTTGATTTTTGGTAAACAAAATAACTTTTTTTTTCATAATTTCTAGTGTTCATCGCAGAAGGCGGCAAGGAGTGTTTCCAGGACAAAACGGATCTCATCCAGAACTGTTTCAACTCGACCTTCGACTCGGAGACCACAGAGACCCTCAAGAACATCACCGATTCTGGAATGTTGCAGCTTGATTTTAAGGTGAGAACATTATAAATGGAACTTGATGCGTGTACACATTTCCCTTAGATGTAGACACCTTTTCCTTCACGGGGAGAGCAGAGCTCGTATAACCGCAAAATGAGGTCATAGTCTGCCAGAATACTGACTGCCAGTATGCTACTGAGTTTCCTAATGAAAAATACTCAGTATCACTTCGCCTAACCCGATAATAATCATGGTCAGGCCCCATGCTCATGGTCAGTGGTGAAACCAGTTACAATATTATCAGAATGATATAGCTAAGGTCTAAAAGTGTCAATCATTCATAAATGGAGGATGCTGACTTGTTGCCGCAGTCATGGCTACTTACTTTTCTAGGTTAGGGAATATGCAAGAAATTCAACTCTTTTTATTTATCAAAAATGCCTTGTAATTGGCGCTTATAAACATTGTGGTACACTTGTTTAAGTTTCTAATACATCACTTATTTTACAATTTATTGTTTTATGTAGCATGTTTTTAGTGAAACGGAACGCACTCTTGAAACGCGTCGTCCTCGATAACGCCGGTAGTGTCAAAATCATGTGTCAAAAAAACACTTTCATTTGAAAAGTAGGTAAAGTTTCACTAAGATTTTATTATAATATCGTTATCGCAATTTTTGCTTTAACAAAGCACATACAATTAGTAAAATTACTTTATTGAGGCCAAAAAATAGATGTAAACAAGACAGATTTAGGTAAATGACGTCACATCATGGCCGCGACAGTCACGGACGTTTGAACTGTCATAGAAAATTGCAGGAGTTAGATATTATTTTTGAGCGACAAGCAGTAGTTGAACGTAACCTTTAATACTTTTCTTGGGTTGATAATACTCTATTTTATTGATTTAAGTGTTGACGACCCGAATGGCGCAGCGGTAGAAAGGCTGCCTTACGTTCTTAGGGTCCCGGGTTCGAATCCCGGTAGGAGCAAATGTTTGTGTGATGAGCATGGACATTTGTTTCCGAGTCATGGATGTTTATATAAAAAGTATACAGTATTTACAAACAAAAAGTATCAATGTGTATATCAACTATCTGGTGTCCACGACACAATGACGTAATTTCCAGCGATATTTATTTATTTAAGTGATGAAAAAATTACATGCATATTCCCTATTGAAATTTTCGCAGAATGCGTATTTCTGTTGCCGCTATAACAACAAATAATAAAATTAAAGGGGCTCCCCTCCTACGATGGTACGAAACCCTTCATGCCCGAGTCCGACTCGCACTTTGCCGGTTTTAAATCACTAAGTCATAATGAACAGTCATTAGACAAATAAATAAATTTCACATTTATGATGTCGAAAAGCGTCTCAATAAATCAAAATTATAAATTACGCTTCACATTTACAGGAAAAGCAGTGCGACCAGATGACGTCATTACAGAAGTGTGTCGTCAACGTGCTAGAGAAGTGCCCCAAGCCGACCTCGGCCAACATCGTGGACTCACTTTTCAACTTCATCAGGAAGGCCACGCCTTGCAAGCAGTTTATCAAAGTAAGTTGTTTTGTTCATACTAGACCACGAGAAGTGTTGCTTGTTAAATAACGCTGGATATAAGAATTTGTATCTGGCGTGGACATCTGTCGAGCGTATACGAGGCGTAGACGCCGCGCTATCGTCGCGTTTACGCAGCGTCCACGCGGCGTCAACGTCGATGCTGGAATACGCTTAGTGCAAATACACTGCGATTCAGAGGATGTGTTTTTTATGTTTTCTTGTTTGTAATTAATTAACAACTATACATAATCTTTTATTTTCCATAAAAAACAATAATTATCTATTTATTATACTCACGAAATGTTATAAAATATCCTAATTTATACTGTTTTTAACAATATTATTTCTTTCAGCTATTTAAATAATACCTATTTCTGTTTGCACTTACACACTTGCTCACAATATTGTAAAATGTAACGTATTTATTGCACTAATATATTATAATTATCCACGCATGTTTTAATAGGCGACTGACAAAGCAAAGGGCAGAGGTCGGAACACTGTAAGTTGTATCACCAGCACCAAAATCTATCATCATTACACCATTTTGTGAACGTCTTTTTCATCACACATGTCTGGCCTATCAGGTTCCCATTGCAGCATTGCTGGGACACAGGCCTCCTCTCTATGAGTAGGAGGAGGCCATAATCCATATTTTGTTCCATTGCACATGTGCTGTTCCATTTTATTTAAGAAAATCTGTCACGGTAAGTCACAAAAACTAAGGGATCCATTAACCATTTATGTGTGAAGGGTTTATAATAAAATTCCGTGTCCCAGCATTTTTTTTTTCTAATTTCAGGCGGAAGCGAGCGCGCCTGGTGCTGCTAGCGGTCTTGCTGTGACGACGGCAACGCTTATTACCGCTTTAGCCATGGCATTAATCGCTTAGAAAACCCTTACATAATACTTTAAGCTAAAGCACTCATAAAGTTATATCTTTAATTCCTACAACGCTATGCGAAAACTACCATGAACAATTAAAACATGCTTAAACAAGTACAAAAATACAGCATGCGATCTCAAACGCTGGTGCTGCCATCTATAATAAAAAGAAACGAAATGTGTTGCAAGGATAAAAAAATCAACATGACAGAACAGTTACAATTAATCAATATTTTATAGGCAATTTTAGATACATTTTTATGACGAGGTCGCATCTTTTTTTTTTTTTCATAATATATTGTATTTTTTGGGAAGGCGGGGATAGAACAAAGTACGTAATTTTAAGGTCTTTACGATTGTTGTGAAACAACGCTATGAAGCTGATAGGCGAAGGATCGGAGTAGTAAGGTCGGAGGGGAGCTCTTGTATAGAAATAAATGTCTGTCATTGGAGAATCACTGGCATCGGGTCATGTAGCTCATTTCCTATTGGTGACTGCATACTTTGTCGCGACGTTTGAACCTAGAAACATAGCACACCCACCCCGTTGTGTTTGAGCAAAATCCTTCTGTTCTTACTACTTCAGAACCAGAGTAAGTGATTTTAAATGAAGATGTAAATGGTCTCGAGTTTTGTGTCACATGCATGTCTCGACAAGAATTTAAGGCAAAATCGGCCAAATATTATCAGAAAATTATTATAAATATTCTATTATTGACATTCCAGTATTTTGAAAAGTCTTGTGAATTCAGGCTTATTTTTAATATATTATATAATCTAAACCCCGTTTTACTGTGTTAAGAGAATTGTGCACTTTTGATATTTTTATAAAAATATATTTACATTATTTAGCACTTCATTTGTCAATTGCGTTCCTTTAATTATATTCTATAATTATTATATTTAATATTGCTGATGCTTAAAGACTGTGATGACAACATTTTATAAATACATATTTTATTTCAATTATAATCATCAATAATATAATTTTACAAAAAAAGAAGTGAGACATTTATCGCAAAAGTTACATATCGTTACATATTTTCATAATATATTTGCCAAATAAATGTGGCCAACGAAATCATAACGCTTAGCTTTGTAGAATAAGTCAGAATTATCGAAAAATCGTCCTTTACGACATTTTAGATAAAAATAAAGGTAAAAACGACTTCTAAAACTAGGATGGAATCTAGATATAGTAAAAAAATGGTCTTTTTGCTTCTAATTTTTTCAAGAGCCGTCCGAATGATGTTTTGAGACTATTATCAAAACATCTTCCAACATCAGAATGTCCTAAAAGCGAAAGAAACCGGCAACACTGTAATATGAACTTTAGCTTGTAAGTTATAAAGTCGATAATAGCAAGTAAAACTGACACGTCTCGCTTTGTAAACGGATAAATGCTTCTGTCCATTCAATTGTTTTTAGAAATTAACGAAGTTTGGTGTTAGGGTTGGTGTTATAGTGAATAGTTTTAGCTTCGTCTGTAGATTGTCATTATAGAATCATAGAAAAGGAAATAATACTTCGTTCGCAAGCGAAACTGGGCGTATAATACTTCGTTCGCAAGCGAAGCTGGGCGAATAATACTTCGTTCACAAGGGAAACTGGGCGAATAAAACGCCTTAGGGTAATAGCGTAATTTAGAATTTCAGGGTTGGAAGTTTCGCTGCCTGAAGTATTATTTGTTTTTCTTTGTTTTCAATATCGTCCTTTATTTATTCGTGATATGTATTTGAGCCTGTAAAGTCCGTTAGTTTATTTATTAAAAATCTTTAAACATAAAGGCGTATTTTTGTATTTTTAAGTAATTGGTTTCAACTAAAAAAAAATGCCTTTGCATTTGAATATGTCTAAACAGTTGTACTGTGTGGTAAATCAGTTAAAAGTGTGAATTTTATAAAATCAAATATACTTTTTATTTTTTTTTATTTTGATATTCTTTATTTTAATTTTTATAAATATCTACAGGTACATATTACCTGCTCATTTAGCGATTCGTATGATTTCTCGTCTCCGCTCAAATGGGCAGAAGACCAAAATAATCAAAATACTTGATAGATTTTTTCTTTTTTGTAAATAGTGATAGATAATGTGAAGAGTAATTGTTTTATGACTACAAAATATATCAATAGTTTATAACAGATGTAATGTAGAAGACGTAGACCGCGTCCCAACAAAAGCAATCGTCGCGCGAACACGCGATCGTACATTTAATTCGGCGAAGCCGAATGCGTCGTGCGGCGACCTCCCCGATCATAATTTCCCTTACGGTATTGCGACCAAATTAATGTTTATGCGCGCGACTGATCGCTTCGGTTAGGACATGGTGTAACGTGTTAGGCGTAAAATAATAATTTCCGGCGCTTGCATACATATGAGTGCAGTTATTCTATGCCATACATGTTTTATATTTTAATTTTTATCAGCAAGTTGGTGATCTATCAACGGATTAGATGCGTTTATGAACCATTGCTTAGTTGACTGTTTAGTTAATAGGAGCCATATTCTTGTCCATGTTGTCAAAGGTACGTAGGTTCGATGTCCGGTAGGCGTCTAGGCTTTGTTTATGTTGCTACGTGGTTTCTAACCATTTTACAATATTTGCAAATAAATGATGAAATTATAAATAAATTTGTTTTATTTCTTGTAAAGGTATCAGGCATCACTTTTGCCCAAATACCTCTCTTTCCAACCCAATTATTTTCGCACACTTATCTGAGGCGAAAGTAGCGATAGAGCCAAAAGAATCGAATTTTAAAATGACGAGTATGAAATCCTATAAAACTTGGCACATTAACTGATCCGCGCCGAATCGGTCGAATAGATAACGTTATACGGACTCATATGATAGAACGTTTCGTTCGGCGCGGTCGATTCTTTCGGTGCGGACAAGTGTGCAATTACCTTTAAACTGGTATAGAATCAGTACCTAGTACCAACCTACCTTCGCTTAAACTAACCATACAGGGTGTAGACGAAGCCGTGAACCAAGCATTCTGTACTTACATCAAACTAAGTAACTACGCAAAAATGATTGCTGCTAGACGACTTTTTTGGGATGAAATTTTTTTTTAAATACCTAATGCAATAGTTTTTCTTAAGTTTTCTTCAGATACCATAGGTGCGGCGGATGACTGATGATGAAGATGAAGTAGGTAATTTAAAAAACGGGGGTAAAACAGTAAATAACACACATATTGGACTTATGTTTTATGTATTGAAAGTTACAGTTCTTGCACAACGATTTAAAATTACATAATTATTATTGGCACTTGAATCACACCCAACTCTTGGACTTTCAGCGACGATTCAGTTCTTCTGTAACAAACGAAATTAACCATTAAAGGTTTTTGGAATAAAATATAGTAGTCTATATAGTTCTAACAGTACCTACTCTTCCTGAAGATAAATTGTTGGTTTCAATCTGCAATTATTTAAAAAGATTCCAGGTTTCTGGGCCCCAAGAAACCTGTATCTTATCAAAGCATAGTCTGTAGGTCCAACCTTTAGGAGTAGGTTTTTTTTTATATGGGGCTGACCGCTAAAATGGCGGAAGTTAGGCAGGCCAAATATTTCCAAAGCCCTTTCGGATTTTCCCACATCCCCGGGCAATGAGTCGTTGAGTTTCTACACTAGAAATTTGTCAGCAGTACCTTTTAAAGTACTTATGAATTTCTGACAGGAATTTTCCACTGACGTTTGTCACAACGCTTTAGTATATATCAATAGATGGCGCTGATCACCTTGGGGAATATTTTTGTTAAGCGGCGTTCGAGTAAAGTCCAATGAAAAAAGAATTTACTACGTATTATATTATAGGTCAATGGCAAAATCTTTTAGCAGGGCAAAAAAACTCTCATACACATGTCAAACTCATTGTATAGTAAAATTCATTTATTATTCATTGTTGCATAAATAAAGTGAGAACTGTAAAGAACCTTTTTTCTGTCCAACATTTTTAACCTAAAAAGTCTACTGTTCTTTTGCAACACTGAGCTGAACTACAAGTTTTTGCATGGTTTTTGCTATTGTTCTTCTGAGTGTTTTTGCGTTACGTCTAAACTCCTGGCGCGTCGAGTCGAGCTTAGGTTCCTCCGAACTTCAATTAAGGCTTTGTGGACATACAACGAGCCATTTTATTATTCCCAAGGTTGATCAGCGCCATCTAGTTCGTTCATAAAAAGCACTGGAAAATTCCCCATTGACTCGTTCACTATTATATGGTTTACATGGACGGATATTTAAAGATGAAGTGTGGACTGTGGGTGTAGTAAAAGGGTAGATAACTTGGCGGTAGGTATTTAGACCGCTGCCAACTCCTTCGATGTGGATAGTAAATTCGTCGATGCTTACCAGAAATCAATCCTTATAGTTCTTTGTTACACGGCGATCCTTTGCGTACGAATCTAAAGAGGGACTCCGCCATGTTGCTTGGGGTGGGTGTGTCACACGTCTCCAATTTTGTGACAATACAAGTCGACAGCTCGTCGAACGTCGCGCACTTTTGCTGTAAATTGAATAAATGGAATTAGTCTCTTTTCAAGTAAACGAATCATCTGTTTTGCGTTTATTTTTGTTGTTTAGTGCAGCAAACCACATGATCAGTTTTCTTCTTTTCGAGTCGATGCTGCATGGTGAAAACATTATCAACTACCTGCACTATAATGAATGCAGTCATTCATTATAGTGCAGGTAGCAGGTAAGCATGAGGTCCTGAGTTCGATTCCGAGGTTAGGCAAAGTGTTATGGGGTATTTCTATCAGGAATGTATAATAATATTTTACAAAATATGCGTTTAACAGTTATTATAGCCAATTATAGGTTTCCCTGTATAACTGGGATATACAGGGTGTAAACCACCTCATCACGAGGCCGTCAACCAAGCATTCTGTAGGTACATCAAACTAAGTAACTTTACGCAAAAAATATTTTTGGGAAACGACTTTTTGTTTTGGGGTGAAAAAACATGTTTTGTGGTAGAACTGAATATAACGCACTCAAAACATTGTGCTGATGGATGGATTGAATAGTACGGGGGTCGTGGAGGTGTTTAAAGTAAAAATCTAATATGAAAAACTTGTATTTAAAAAAAAATTGTCAAAAAGTTGGAACTTTGACCCCCAATATCTCCGTAACTAGAAGGTTCCCAGGTATGGTGTAGAACAAAAAAAAATCGCAATGACGGGGAGAACAAGTGCCTTTCGGCTTCGTTAAGAGGTTTTTTACACCCTTTATACCCCTACCCTACCCCTTACCCTTACCCTTTTTTTCCTACATGCGAACGGACTAAGTAATAATATTTTCAATTAAACAACAAAATAAAATTACAAAACTTACAATACAAAATTACTTTTAAGTTAAATTTAGATTCAGATTACAATTTGGAAAAACATATCAAAAAAAGTTTGAACAATAAAAGATAGTACAAGAAGAAATAGAAGATTAGTTGCGTGTCATTTATTTCCGTTTATAATTTTCATTATTTTGATCAGTTCAGTTGCCAACAGGCTCGGCCCCCATTACATGGAACCTGAACATAATTGGCTAAAAGTTGGTGTTGGTACTATTAGGTAGGTACTCTGCCTAACCCTTCGGAGATAACAGGCGAAATATTATTATTATAAGGTTCTTACGTCAAGGCTGAGAGCTTTAGCGGCCTCGATGCTCGAGAACGTGTCTTTGATTTTGTTGGCGCAATCCCTGACTTCATTAACCTTGCTCTGGAAGCACTGGGGTCCGTTTTCAGCGATGAATACTGAAAAACAATAACAAGATTAATTGTAGTAGTACCTACGCATGTTTCATCGACGATTGTTACCAATCTTTTCATTTCGATTAAAAGTATTTTTACTTTTTCAAATTCAAATTTGTTTATTTGTGACAGATAGGTAAAAATAAATAGGTACATGACTACATGGTGTTATAAAAAAAAAATGTCTCACTATGTGTTGCCTTGCAAGGCGTACAAATAATGTCTACACTTATGTAGTGCAGGTAGTTTTTAAGTGTATAAAAACTGAAAGTTAAATAAAAATTAAAACTAACAGCTAGTTACCAACCTAATATTAAATCTTTAATAAAATATACATACAATAAACAAAAACAATTTTTAAACTATACAAAACTAAAAGAAAAATATGTCAATAAAAACTTGTAAATGAAGACTTGTATTGGCAATGTTGGCGTAGGAGTATTTTGACTTCAGAGATTACATTGCACTTTGACGCCGTTGAGTTGGTATGCTCTAGAAGTCTAGACGACTGAGCATTTAACAGATAAAATGATGGCTTATTATGGAAATGCCAAGAACAAGCCATTTTCTTAAATCGTTGATTTCCTTTCCAAATCCATTATTCGCCTTGGCTAAGAAACAAAAGCAGTGTAGGTATACTTACGGGCTATCCTGTCACCATCCTTGTAACAGATGAAGTCGATGAACTGGTTGGTGCCGTTCTTGAAGGAGCCCATCTGGTCGCGCGCGTTGGTGTCCATGCAAGGAGACATACCGTCCAGCAGGTTGTAGATGCAAGTCTTCAGTTCAGGGGTCTTGGCGCAATACCTGGGTTAGAACGATTGATTAGTTTTACCAACGTGGATCTGTTTTGGCAAGGAATTACTTATACTCCTATCCACGTCACGCTCCAATTGATTTTATTTTCGGTTGTTGAAACAATTTTGCCCTTTCCAGGTCCATAGTCGTTATAGGTATTATTTTTTATGAGAACCCATTACACGCAAAATTTGTCAGGGGGGAGTCCCTCTCTGTCAAACTTTGAGTAGAATGGGTTGGCCCAAATTGTTGTAGTCACAACAATTTGGGCTTAGACTTTGTACTCTACACCCTTTAACAATGGTTCTCATTTCGGTCAACTTCTAAGGAACTAAATTCCTTTTGCACACGCAACATTCTGTCGCATTCAAATGAGAATTCTAGCTACTTACTTCTTGAAGACCTCATCAAGAGCACCGTTGGGCTTGGCTTCCTCGATTTCCCTCTGTAGCGTGGGCACATCGATCAGTCCCTTGACGCAGTCTACGAAGGCCTTGCCAACAGCCTACAAATAATAAAAGGTACATTTTAATTATGAATTGATAAATAGTCATGCAAAAATATGCCTTATTAGCTTCGCAAGATGATTGGTTCGAGATAAAATTATGATCTAAGCAAGTGTATCAAGCTGGGAATACGAACACGAACGCGCCGTCGACACGGCCTGTTGTCGTCACAAGACGGACGGACGGACGGCGAGCTAGCCCCGTCCAAAAGCCCGCGCCTATACGGTGGCCAGGGGCCACGGCGTGGCTCCCGACGCCCGGTGCGTCTCCCGCGGCTGGGACGTGGAATTCTCTCCCTCTCACGTTCCGCCACCTCCTTCGCAAGCATGACTGCTTCGCAGAAAGTGGTGACGGCTTCCCATTCCCTCTCACTCCGGACCATGGATTGAACCAGGGCCTGACGCGAGAAGGTGCCGCCGCGCATTCCAATGGCCTTACTTCAACAGTATTTGATGTAAATTAATACATTTAGCGTCAAAAATTGCTATGAACAGATGTTTCTTCTCATTGTCATGATAATGTCCAGTATGCCAATTTTTTTGGGTTTTTAACATTCATTTGCACTAAGATTCAATAGTACAGGCATGACACATGATTTGTATATTATAGCAAGTACAAGGATGAACATATAACATAACATCTCGCCTGTATTCCCCGAAGGGTTAGACAGGGATGTACCTAATAGTACACCCAAATTTCGCCAGTTATGTTTAAGTCCATGTAGTAGGAGGTGAGCCGATTGCTATCAATCCAGACTCCGTGCGCTACTGAGAAATTGCTGGTGAAAAACCCTATAATACTACTCGACTAGATATGAGCGCCGCGCCGGCGCGCCGCCGCCGTCGCCGTGAATAAATTCATGTCGACGCGTCGCCGCCGTGTTTAGCGCGCGCACACTCGTCGCTCACGCAGTTGAGCGAATATTTTACCGAGTAAACGTGAATTGTTGTGTGGTGTTAACAACAAACAAAATATATGATACTACTTTAAATACTTGTACTTTCTGTTTTTTTTTTTTTTTTGTAATTTTTATGATATAAAGATAGTGCTCTAATTTAAAAAACTCGGTTTCACTTCAACTCAAAATGCTGATATGATTATTTTTCAGTAAACGTGATCTCCAATTATTATTTAGAAGACTAAACTTTTTTTTGTAACAACAATATGGTTTTCTTTGTTATTTAAAAAAAATCTATTCATGATAAAAAAATAAACTAAAACCCACGGCCGGCCATGCCGCGCCGCCGCCGTGCAAATTTCCAGGCCACGCCGCCGCCGCGAAATTGGCCATCGGCGCTCATATCTATACACGACCCGAAAATCGAACCTAGGACCTCATGCTTAGCAGTTGCGACCACTCGACCAACAAAGCACTTGAATGAAAATACAGGAGTTTGTTTTTGAATCGTGTTCCATTTATAAGTATTCGAGTGAATTATCTTTCCATAGTAAGTAGGTTGAGATAACGACTTATAACGTCTCACTCATACAATACTGGTATCATTAACCTATTGACATGTCAATCAATAGGTGTGCTGCGTGTAAACGTAGTATGTAGGTACGACGACCAATCAAGCCATTCAAAACCTTATACTGGTTTTAAATGGCTTGATTGGTCGTCGTAGTCACAGATATCATTGTAGTGGAAATCTATACAAAGTGCAATGAGGCTATGTAATACTGGAAATGTGTAGCGCGATATGTACCCTGTTAACCCTATGCATTAAGCAGGAATGTAGGTGAATTATGAAAACGACCACTTTATTCCTACGACAAATTCTTACTAATTTCGGCTTATTCACGGTGTGTGGAGACAGTGCCATGCTAACTCCAATTTACTTAGTTACACTGGACTCCGACACGAAAAATCATCCTTAAGGCGACTACAGGAGCTAAATTAGCAACTCTATTTGTGGTGGTTCAAACTTCGTTTGAAATACAGTTAGAATAAAGTTCTAATCAGCTTGCACTACAAAGTGGTTGTTACGTCAGTCACTGCGGGCCGAATAGTGCGAAAAGAGGGGGCTTTTTGCGATTTACAAAAAATCTATTGATTGGAATAAAAAAATAAAACACTATCATGCTAATATGTTGCTTGTAGAATTATTTGCCAAAACATCAGAATGATCTAGTATTTTAGAATGGTTTTTACTCGTTAAAAGAATTTTTTAGACATAAGTTCGTGATTTTTTTTATCGAGTGAAATTAGTTGTAGTATGTTTTCAAAACACTATCGTACTAGCATATATCTAGGTTTTGTTTATTGCAGTGAATCATATGCTTTTTTGCATTATAAAACTCGCGTTTAGCTCCTGTATCCCCATAAGAGACCTTCTTGGCAACATACCATATTAATTCAACAATAAAATCCGTTTGAAAGTTCTATCTCTATTCACTCCTGCATTTTTATGGACGGTATAAGCCTATGGTTTGCCCAGTTAGAGCTACCGCTCACTATAGACAAGACTGTCTTTAGACACAATTACCCTACTAGTGCTAGGGGGACAGAGTAACTATTCTCGCTCGCACTAGGAGGGTAGGTAATTTTGTCTGACTAAAGACAGTCTTGTCTATAGTATGCGGTAGCCATTTTTTTATTTTTTTTTCCGGATGGGAAATCATCAAATGACTCCTCCCGCTCTGGGCGGAGCAGGAGGGAGTGTCAGACTTTTACTGACTAAAACCCATCCATGTTCCTTAATCGCACTTACATGGCAAGTAGTGATAGCCCTTATAATTTTAAACACAACTGTAGGCTTAGCCAAGTTGACAATCTACAATCGTTAACGCTAGTAGAAAACTAACCAAATGTATGGGAATGTCATCTATCAACGATAAGTCACGTGGTCAAAACAAACGAATGGAAACTTTAAAGTTTAGTCAAAACTGTAAGTTGGCTACGATTTATATGGGATGTAGGAATCACGATTGTAGAAACGAATACATTTCATTCTATCGTCTTGATCGATGTAAACTTGTCTACGAAAGTTTATATTCGTTTGTTTTGACCACGTGACTTAACGTTTACGATTGTAGAAAGAGAATCGATACGAATCGTTTGTAACTTGGCTAGGCCTGCTGGTAACATGCAGGTGCTACTATACACCCTAGCAGTTACTCCTTACCTCAACTTGGTCAACTTTGTCTTCGGCGTTATTCTTTGCGCATTGTGATCTGAGCATCTCACGGATCTGAGCGCGCTTGTCATCAGGGATCGTGAAGTCGTCGGCCAAGACGGCTGAAACCAACAAAATAATCGATTAAAACCCATTCCAGGGAAACTTAATCATGTATTCTTCTTTCTCCGGATGTTCATGTTTTGTAACTACTGATCTAGGAGCAGGAATTACTTTTTCAAAGTCAAAGTCATTCCTGCATCTTTATGCGCTGGGAGGGTTGGATTGATGATTTTTATGATTATAATTCTCTCATTACATACGCCTTACAGTTGCAAGCAATATTTTAATCAACATACAACCTTGCACTGGCCTGCAAATTGCAAAAAACGTAAGAAAATTTGAATTTCGCGGGCTACCCTGGAGCACCTTAAGTAACTATCGTTTTTTTGCCCTATTAACAAATAAATAAAAACGATATCATTAAATCAAGTACTTAACAATAAATGTTATAATTTCGCGCTAAATTGATGTACTAACTGACAGACGTCAGAAACGCACTCTCTCAGCGGCCAAACTGTAGTTGAGCAGTTTATGTTTTAAGAAGTAACAGACAAACAAATACCCAGATTTCAATACCTGGTTTAGTATTTTTCAGGATCACGTATAAATTATCTAGTGCAAAATACTACTTAATATGCTTTGGAGAAGAATAATTAGGAGAGCCAAGCCCAAATAAAGATGGCCTAAGGCCGGATGAAGAATAAAAAGTAAATACTACTTAATCCGTCGATACATGTTTAAATTATATGATTATAGGCATCATACATTGTGATTGAGTTTCAACAACACTATTATAATTATTATTATGTAACTATCAATCTCTGCGATAGCTAAAGAATTACCTACCTACCACTTGTTACATTACCGGGACAAAGAGAGCAAAATGATAATAATTTTATAATACAAATGAATAATATTTATTCAAAGATAATTACTAACAATAATAACCGTTACTAAGAATTAAGTAAACTTATCAAATGACACCGATTTAACCTCTTTGAATCGAATAAAATAAACATATTTACACAAACAAGGAAAACTGTATACCTATAAAAATCTTTGGCGAGAATGATAACACCCGTGACCTTTTACATAAGGTGCTTACTATTAGTATCTACAACCAGTCTTACCAAAGGCTTCAGCTGCATCTGGTTAGACTGGAAGCCGACCCCAACATAGTTTGGGTAAGGTTAGACAGTCGTATGACTATTAGGAAGTATTATAATATCGATGCCATTAGTATATAAAGGACGTCGCTACATTTGAAGAAGTGCGGAAAGAAAAGCAAGCGAGTTATAAAAAAACGAGAAACGAAACATCCAGGAATGTACGACAGACCAACACGAACAATCATAAAATTAAGCATAGAAACATCACTTTTTGAACATCAAAATATCATAAGACGATCTCCCAAAACAACTCCAGGCAAGAAAATTTGTCGCAACAAACTACCCAGCAACACATTAGTGCGTTAATAAAAGAAGCACCATCTTAGCAGCACATGGCAGGAATCAGTCATTCACAATACGGTTACAATATTACGCAAAATGGAACATCCTCAGTTCTTAAATTGCCATTTGCGCGAGTGAACCTTGCCCAGTGCAGCAATGCATTCGAGTCTCCTCTCACGCAGCGGTGACACTACGAGCAGAGTTCAAAGGATAGTCTTGATCGAGTAAATTGGTAAATGGCCTGATGTGGCAGGAAGTGGGGGACCAGTTGAGAGGCCAACTGCGGCATATATACAAGTATCTCGGTACATGCGACCTCATAATGTACTCGTGCAGGAAGAAAGTCATAGTTTGAAGTCTCCTTTTATGACTGGCTGACCGTATGATCTGGTTTTATTGTTGGCCCATTATACGATGTGCATTTTATGTTGCATGGGCTTCGCGACGCGGTTATAATCGTGATTTATTCACACTGGTTTGAACTTTCATTGATGCTATATCCGCTTTAAAGTAACGGTTTTGTTATCAAAGGCTTCATGGAAAAGGATGCCTGGAATTACTGAACAAAATTAAAATGGCTGTTGGTGACGAGTGCCTATTTAATTTGTATCGTTATTCTGTGTCATACATTTTTTATTCAGGCCTTTGCCCAGCAGAGGGTTGGTTGGTTTTGCCAGATTTTCTACAAAATCTACATAGGTACTAATGATGCTATTAACTAAATGCTTGTTATTTAGGAAACACCATCCGTTATCTAAGAATGCAGCGCACGAATTATGGACGCACTAAATTGTTGTTGTTTTGCTAATACCCAAACTAGATATTTGACTTATCAACAATAAAGTTGTTATCGAATTCAAATTGTCAATAAGTGTTGTTGTTGTTCTTCAACTAGACAACATCTGTATTGCCACTGTTATGAAGCCGACATAACTAGTATTATCTAATCAAATAACAAAGATAATAATTGCTTATTAAAACTGCATACAATTATTATCAATAATACCTAATCTAATAAACGTTTATTTACTAAACATATTTACTAATGTTAAATAATTTATTGTAATTGGCAAAGTTCAAAGGCCTTTTGACAGATAAGATGACGGAAGGGCGCAAACAATCAAGTGGTAAAAGACATTATTGCACAATTTATAGTTTCCCGGGTATTGCACGACGACACTTAAGTGGGCCAATTTTTAATGACCGACGTCTTTTGCCTGTCTAGGTAGACATACCAATACCTACAAAGGTAGGTAATAGGTACAACGATTGTGTTGCTCCGGATAACAGTCAATTAATTAACTATATACCTACCCATCATAAAATAATAGGGTTACAATTAGTATTTCATGAGAATAGGAAATGAATAAATGAAGACAACCTTGGCTATATTATCTACTAAATGTCGATGGTTTGAAAGAAGATCAATACTTATAATAATACCATAAAAATTACAAATATAGGTACTCGTAAATTGCAGAAATTTTACAAATGTTGACACAATGGGCGTCATTGGGCCACACTGGGCGGTCGTATCGCTAAAAGTAAAATTTAAAAGACAAATTATCTGAAAAACAAAGCTAACTTCTATTGTTTCTGCAAGTTATAGATTTGTTTGAATTGCTAGCAACACTAATTGCTAGAGATGGGTGATAGGAAAGGAAATCAGTTTTAGATCGCAAGCAGTTTCATCACAAAAGTAGGTAGGTGTGCGTACTCTCCAACAATTCTTTCCTCCTCTTGGAAGTAATTAACATCTTAAGGCGCTTCCCCTAGCAAACGACCCTGAGCGAGCAGTTTTTTGGAGCCTAGTCCTCTTTATCCAAAAAAAAACGAACTATTAAAAAATACATTAAATCTCTACATACCTATTCTTGACTCCTCGTAAAGTAACCATTATTTTGATTAGCTACTTATTCTAATGGATAGGCAATTTAATAATAAACATAATGGTCGTTTTGTTTTCCAAAAGACGAATATTTGATTTTATAAAGAATAAAAACCACTCATTTCGCACTATTCGGCCCGCAGTGACTGACGTAACAATCATTTTGTAGTGCAAGCTGATTAGAACTTTATTCTAACAGTATTTCAAAAGAAGTTTGCACCACCACAAATAGAGTTGCTAATTTTGGTCGGGGAGGCGCCTTAAGGGAAACTCATTACGTTTATCTTAGTAACCTAAGTTCCTTCATGAATCATGCTATTCATCAGTCATCTACGGAAAACTCGCGAAAATGGTTCTCTAGGTCGATGCGCCACCAATAACGAACTACTTTAATGTCCTATTGCAATCTTTCAATTGTCTTAGCTGTGTTGTCTTGTATGGACATCGGGCAACGTAATTGTTTCCTATTGTTGTTGTAGGTTCTTATAATGGACACTACTGCAAGAGATGTAATGAATTACAGAGACATTTTCCCGTATTTTTTGCAGTTTCATTGATCAAATGCAAGTATATGGGTCTTAAGAAACACCTAAATAAAAACGACTATCAACCATCGGTTCACCACCACCACAAGAGTTGAAATGTGAAAGTGCTTTACATGGTATAGAGGCGTAATTTACAAAACGATAAAAAAAAAAAAAATATATATATATATATTAATTAGTAAATATTTTGTGTGTACATAAATAAATAAATAATAAACCTAGTCCTGTTGCAGACTATTGATTTTAAAGACAATTTAAAAAAGCACTGGAGATAGCTTCAAACTAAACCAAAGGAGAGTGTGTGTGCATTGGCTTTGTCATTGAAAGAGAAAAGAGTTCCGGGTTTTTCATCAAAACGATGATATTTGGTCGTTGGTCGTCTTTACATACTGCAGGGTAGTGTTTAAGGCAAATGCTACATGCGCAGCTACCTACGTAGCTGTCAGGGTCGGTCAAAAATTAATTCGTTATTTTTCAACCGCCGTTGCGTCTGACCAAAATAAATACCTACACATAACAAAAGAAGCTTTCTGTCATTTTTCCATTGATTCGAGAAGATGAAGAGAATACACATAAAGGGTGTAAAACACTTCTTAACGAAGCCGAAAGGCACTTGTTCTCCTCGTCATTGCGATCATATTTTTATTCTACACCATACCTGGGAACCTTCTAGTTACGGAGATATTGCGGGTCACTTTGACCCCCAATATCTCCGTAACTAGAAGGTCCAACTTTTTGACCAGATTTTTTTTAATACAAGTTTTTAATGTAA
Organism: Xestia rhomboidea; assembly: GCA_963853795.1. Taxonomy (NCBI): domain Eukaryota; kingdom Metazoa; phylum Arthropoda; class Insecta; order Lepidoptera; family Noctuidae; genus Xestia; species Xestia rhomboidea. The sequence goes on along the minus strand of OY970761.1, from coordinate 15,500,070 downwards.
GATTTTTACTTTAAACACCTCCACGACCCCCGTACTATTCAATCCATCCATCAGCACAATGTTTTGAGTGCGTTACATTGAGTTCTACCACAAAACATGATTTTTCACCCCAAAAAAGTCGTTTCCAGCAATAATTTTTGCGTAAAGTTACTTAGTTAGATGACCTCTAAGGACAAAAAAGAAAACAAACTTGCGTTCAAACGAAACAACAAACACCTTTGTATCATAACTAATGTGGTCATCATCATTATCACTAACTGCCCAGTTAACATAGCTACCTATTATAACATCAACAATGATAGTTATCAGCAACAAACACGGGTAGAGATTAAGGTCAGGAAAATTAATTGTTTATCAAACTGACTAAGAACTTAAGAGGGAACAGGGCCTGCGAGGAATTTGAAAAATATGTAGGTATTTGCAGAAACTATTGCCGTCGCGCTGCGTGAAGCCTGCCTCCGTAGAGTGCGATAGGGACAGCTGCAGCTCAGACCGATTATATCACAAAAAATTTGATGAGTTCGACATTTCGTATTCCTCTTTTTTCTCCTCGAAAATTGAGCCGATTCAATTATTTTTGACATTATAATTTTTAGAAAGAGTATGTCTATAATCCTAGTTAAAAACTTTTCGAATTTGCCTGGTAGTCCTCGAATCACTTGAATGAAATGACTATAGCCCGGCAAAATGGAGTAGAGTGTCCACTACAATTAGTGTTCCTGACTGTTTCTAAGTTCAGCAGGGCTATTACGTATCTTTCTGATATTCAGTGACTATCAAGCTTCGGTTGTACACCGAACTTTGATGACAACCGTGAATGTCATAATGTTGGTATTACGTATCACACTGAGTGGATATCACTTTACGGTGACTACAGGGTCATACATAATACGAAACTAACCTTTTGACAGTCAATAGAGATACGTAATAGCCCACTGGGCCCTGTTGTTTATGTCGATTGTAAAAAGTGTTAATGCACTCTGCTTTTTCCTAAGTATTACTTACTTGTGTATTGTACTAGATACAACTGAATATCGTCTAAGAAACTAGGTTGTTTAACAGGTTAAGATTCACATTCACACTATCTACAATTTACATAGAGGAGACTGAATGCAGAGGTCAGATGAAACCATATAGATAATTGGTTTCATCTGACCTCTGCAATCCTTTAAGTAATAAACGCATCGTCTTTTCGCTTTAACGCAACTATCACTGTGGTTCAAGTTTCCTATTGATTGCTAATAATTTTTTACCAAATATATATTGTAATAATGTATATTCACTTAGTAGTTTATTTTTAGAGAAGAACCTATCTATATAACATACCCTTTTTTGTATTCATATTTTTTTGTATTATAACTGTTATGATGCACCGGAAAAGGTCCTACTTAATGCCCTCCGAAATCTAATAATTAGTTACGATTATCTACCTAAAAATTTCCTACTAATTTAATTATTTAGCTACCACAAAAGTACACTCAATTTAACTCTACTTAACTCTACTTAACCAATTAAAATTCTTAAATGTTATAAAATTAATTATATGCTACCTAACAATTATTCATTTAACTTTCTATTTATTTTGCAAAAATATCTATAAAAAAAACTATTAAAAAAATTAAATCCTTGACAAAAACTTACCCACTGTGAGTACAGCGAAAACAATAGTTTTCAGCATCATTTTGAAGCACTGTTTAATACTTTGTGGCTACAGAACCAATGCCGAGCGGGGACTAAAGTGCCGTCAGTATTTTGTCGCTTTTTATACACGCGGTATTAGGATGATAACTCACTGATGCGATGTGGATGAACGTCACGACACACGTGAACGTTGTAGTCATGTTGGTTCTAGACTGATTTTAAATATGTACCTATAAGTATGACAATGTTTGAACCGTTTGCAAAGAAAATTACTTACCTCTCCACCAATAGGACAAATCGACGAAATAAACTCCTACTGACTAATTTTCTTAGATCATTCCTAGAAATACAAAAATTTCGTGTTCGTACTAACAAATTAAGAAGGAGCAAAAATAAGAACATGTTATTCTAGGAATTTCTAGGTTCTTGAAACTTTAGTTACCTTATTTTCATTTACCAGAACAATACGTTTTCTGGGAACGCGATTAGGTCGTCTCTAATTTTGTGGTAAAAATTGTTCATTCTACGAATTTGTAGAGATTACTTCGTTCTTTAGCGGATGCGTATAAGTTATAATTTGGATATATTATGTAGGTAGATAATAATGTATTGTTTTTAATCAAAGTCTAATTTAACAACATAACAACAAATGTCTCTTACACTTAAAGTACTTACGGGATGATATCCGTGATTTTCTTTTCGATCGACGAGCTCCCGATATTTAAAAAAATCAAAAAAAAAAAAACACGGATATCATCCCGTAAGTACTTTAAGTGTAGTGAAAAACCGTGAAAGTCTAAAACAGTGCAAATGTCTCTTATTTAAGCAGTAGTCTTAATACACAGATAAAAAATCTGAAAGAATCGCAAGCGTAGGTTACGCCATAGTCAGCAGCCGTCCTTAACACGACAATAGTCGTCTTAATATTAACCGAGACGATATCTGTGTGTCCTCGCTAACTAGTGGACAATATGTGGACTTACCATTTCAAACTTTTTCCCACTGTTGGGCAAAAATTTGGGATTGGAAGATGGAATTAAGAGCGTTAACAAAAGGAACTGGATTATACCTATTGGTACACAAAATAATAAATACGTAAACTTCGCGGAAACGCTAATGATGTTATTCAACAGCGACAATAGGCCTGAAAACCTAATTAAAACCTGGAAACACCATGCCCTATATTAATAAATGCGGAGTTGTGCCTAACTTAACTATCATTATTAATGTATACAGGGTGTAAACCACCTCATCACGAAGCCGTCAACCAAGCATTCTGTACATCAAACTAAGTAACTTTACGCAAAAATTATTGCTGGGAAACTTTGGACTTTTTTTTTGTGGTGAAAAATCATGTTTTGTGGTAGAACTCCATGTAACGCACTCAAAACATTATGCTGATGGATGGATTGAATAGTACGGGGGTCGTGGAGGTGTTTAAATAAAAATCATACATTAATTACTTTTATTTAAAAAAAAAGTTGTCAAAAAGTTGGAACTTTGACCCCCAATATCTCCATAACAAGAAGGTTCCCAGGTATGGTGTAGAACAAAAAAATGATTGCAATGATGAGGAGAACAAGTGCCTTTCGGCTTCGTTAAGAGGTGTTATACACCCTTTATACTTTGACCTATTCTTAAGCTTACCAGCATGCTACGCACTGGTCGGACGAAATCTGAGTAATCGATTCGGGAGAAGAAGATGTATCTACTTTGATTAACACGCACCTGACTGCGTTTAAAAAATTAAAAATGCTTTAAATTTTTATTAAACACAGACTAATAATTTACATTATTTACACACAAACGCGATAATAGAAATAAAAATATTTAAAAGTATCAAAAAGGGTTACAGGGCGTCGAAAAATTGCTTAAGTTTACAGGGTTATTTGTAAAACACCGGCAACCTCTCAGGACTGTGTTACTAACATCATAATCAACAACTTTTAAAAATTCATTCATTCAAATTTTCGTACAAAAATAAAAATATTTAAATTGAACGCTCTAAATGTTAAGAAATCTATGCGAAGCAAAAGAAAGCGATAGTACAATAGTGAGGGGAGCGGGGTCAGGGCGGCGAGGGCCCGTAAAAGCGTTCATTTTTTTATTATTTTAATGAAAATTTGATGAACTAAAATATGATGAATTTTTAAAAGTCATAGAACAAAAGTTGTTGATTATGATGTTAGTAACACAGTCCTGAGAGGATGTCTGTGTTTTACAAATAACCCTGTATAATTAGCTTACAACGTTCCCACTCCTTGGAAACAGGTCCCATCTCTGTGAGTAAGAGTGGAGCATTATGTTAGCCCAGTGTGGGTTGGTGGTTTCCACGTGTACCTATTCAAATTTCTGGTTCAGAACACGTTTCAAGACCTCATCATCATCTGCTTAGCCTTTTCCTAACAATGTTGGGGTTGGCACCCAGTCTCACCGGATGCAGCTGTATATTTATGATGCATCTGACCTCCACAACCCAGTTAGTAGGTACTGGGTAATACGATACACCTTGGTAAGACTGGACCGGCAGTCTCGACAGAGATAACAACAAAATCGCTAATTTCGATCGCTGATTACCAACGAATAAATTCGGTTGCAATAAAGATGCGGGGAATACAAGGTTGCAAAGTTATTAGCGATCGAAAGTGAGCGATTTTGTCGCTATCTTTGTCGAGACTGCCGGTCCTGTAGGCTTAGCCAAGTTGACAATCTACAATCGTTAACGCTAATAGAAAACTAACCAAAGGTATGGGAATGACATCTATCAACGATAAGTCACGTGGTCAAAATAAACGAATGGAAACATTAACACACATCAGCGGCTTCCTACAAAAGTGCATACTACGGTCCGGTACGTACGGTAGGTATGCACTTTTGTAGGAAGCCGCTGATTTAAAAAAAATTAAAAACCCGACTGCGTAAAAAATAACTAATACCTTTGATTATAAATTGAAAAGAAAAAAACAAGAACAAGAAACATACATACATACATGAACCCTGAAAACATAACACTCTTTTTTTGGGCAGTCGTGTAAAAAGAATACCGATGGAAAAGTTCTATGTCCATTTGGAATGATGTACTAAATACCTACATGGTAATTACATATTTGTCCCTACCAACCTATAATGTGTTATGTTTTAAATATTCCAAGAGGTAAATTAACCAGTTCTACTTAAATAGACTTCGTCCTTATCGGTAGAAATAGTTATAAAGTTGACTAGTACTTAATGAACAATAAAGTTAGTAGACATAGGTATTTTATTACTGCAGCTTAATGAGTGTTAAGTGGAATAGTAAATAGAAACATTAGTATGTAATAGTATCGTAAAGTTTTTAGTAAAAGCAGCTATCTTATACTAAATTCGACATAGTTCAAGGTTACTTAGTAATTAAAAGTAATTAATGGTTTGAGTTAAGTTAAACGAATAGGGGCCGTACCAAACCTATTCGTTCGGTACGATTCGGTGCGGCCCCTATCCGTTTAACTCAATGTAAGATTTATCACTAAAATATTTTTTCAGTTTATGGCTTCGACGCGTAAATAAAATCTAGGGATACCCGACAAGTTTCGAACCTGACCGAATGTTCACGAGGCGAGGTCAATAGGCTTGCAAGTCAGTCAGACGCGAATAATTTCGTTAGCCTTTAACAAAATTATGAAAACCATTGAAAAGTATTATCCCTCATTGCCGCTCAAAAAACGCACCCAAATCAAATCAAATCAAATCAAATCATTTATTTGCTTCAATTTTTATGATTTTCTATTCAAATGTCCCCGGACAGCTTCCAACTTTTATTTAATTTTAAATGTGCTTGTTTTCAGCTTTCAGTTTTTATAATGCAGTCAGTATTTTTTTTATATGTCTGTATGGCCGATTAGAATAGAATAGAATACTCTTTATTATGTACACCATAAAAAATACAGATACAAATGTTAAACATTTTACAAAGCGTGACACAACGGGCGGTCTTATCGCTAAAATCGTTTTTTTTAAAGACAACCTTTGGATGGATTTAAGGGGGAAGGAGATACAATACTGCAGGTAGCCTGTGGTGTACCATTTACATATATACATACATAAATATATATACACTTATATAAATATATACATTTTTTATTAGTTCTTAAACTACACACAACTGAATTGGACTCGGTTTTCACTATCATTGAGAGCATTTATTCCGAATGATTTATGTGTATAACACAGTAATCTACATCATAGACCACAGATATCTCGATGTTTGGACATTTCACCACATAGTACCGGGTTGCTTGTCTTTCTATATTCAAGAACAAGCAGTCCTGAATGTGTACCAATGCACCAAGTTAAGGCACCCCTCCTCACTTCATCAATCTGGCAGAACATCTTCCTCCTGGACAGGAACTGCAGTGGCCGATCTGGAAATCTCTTAACCGTTTGCGGGCCCAAGTTGGCCGCTGTCGAAGTAATCTGGCCAAATGGAGGTATCATCGACCCGTATACAAAGTCAGCGTGGAGCCCTTCTGCAGGATATGCCTCACCTCCTTTCTTGCCCATCCTGCACAGCCATCTGCACCTTCCAGGATTTAAACGAAGCCAACGACAGAGCTGTGCAGGTGGGAACATATTGGTCGGGTATTATTTGAGTCTATCGATAAGCAAAGAAGAAGAAGGTTCTAAGAATCACCAAGAAGATAAAATTCTACGAATGTACACCGAGGACATCATCTGATAAATAATAAAGATCCTACTCGTACTTACCAAGAAAGCGTCAGTTTCGAATTAAAGTCTAATAAGCCAGAAAGACATAAGATGATACCTCATTCAATTGGTGTTGAATTTCATTTCATACAGCTTGCATGAACATGATTACTAAGTATCCTACTTAATATTATGCGAAAGTTTGTGAGAATGGAAGGATGGATGGATGTTTCTTACTGTTTGACGCAAAAATTACTAACCGGATTTGGATGAAATTTGGCACACAGATAGTTTATTACCTCAATTAACAAAATCAAAGCATTTATTTTAGGTAGGCCAGTTACAAGCACTTTTGAAAGCCAACAGTGAAATGTAGCTACAGTACCAGTCACAAGACATAAAAACTGTGTAAGTACAGTAGTTGCCCATTTCAAAACGTAGATCTCTATGGAGAAGAACGGGCAAAAAAATTCCATGGACACTCTGTTAAATCAGAACGTCTAGGTTCAGAATGTTATATTGCTTATTGCTTTGCTTTGCTGTGGCGGTACCTCCAATACTTCAGTCTTCCCCGACTGGTGCAATCCGGTCGAAATGTCGTGCTTATAATAAAGGTAAAATTCGCGATAAACATCCATATGTTTCATAAAGGGTGGAAACAACTCGTAACGAAACCGAAAGGCACTTGTTCTCCCCGTCATTGCGATATTTTTTTTGTTCGACAGCATACCTGGGAACCTTCTAGTTACGGTGATGTTTTGAGTGCGTCGCATTGAGGTCTGCCACAAAACATGATTTTTCACCCACATCCCCCAACAACCACTTTGTAGTGCAAGCTGATTAGAACTTTATTCTAACAGTATTTCAAACGAAGTTTGAACCACCACAAATAGAGTTGCTAATTTAGCAGATACCCCAGCCTTAAGTGTTTTTATTATTACCAACCTATTGTGTGAACTGGCGAAATCTGCCTCTGCCTACCCCTTCGTGCCACGTAGTCGTGTAGTGTTATCTTATAACATTAAAAAGAGTCTGTTATACCATTTGACTTGCAGCTGGCTTCACCCTGACCTCGTTATCTTACTCCTAAAGTAAATAAGTACGATTATGTATTGTTTTGTTGAGAGCAGCGGTGGCCCAGTGGTGGCGGCCCCGACTTACGAACAGTAAGTCGTGAGTTCGAACCCAGGCAGGCGCATTACTTTGTGTAATTTATTTCATCACCACTGCTCTCAAAACGGTGAAGGAGAACCAAACATTTCGAAGACATGTGACATCTACCAATCCGCACTGGGCCCGCGTGGTAGATTATAGCCCATTCCCTCTCTTAGAGAGGAGGCTTGTGTCCCAGCAGTGGGAACATTAATAGGCTGATGATGATGATTTATTGTTTATTCGTACTCACAGAAGATTTGTTGATTTCAAAAATAGTTATGAAGACATTATTGACGAAAAGCAATGAAAGGTAGATCTCGTATGTAATATAATTGGGCAGATGACACCATTAACCAGTAATTCCAAGATGCAACGTCTCTCAAAATAGTAGATTATTGCATCGAGCACAAAGTAATTTAGAGCCCGAGCGTTAGCGAGGGCTCTAATCTAACAGGCACGAGGGCAATATAAATTACTTAAGGCGAGTTGCATAATCTGCTTTTCTTTCAAATAATACTTATATGAATAGTAGATAAAAGAAACTCATATCATCCAGTTAAAATAGAAGTTTAATTATTGAAATTAAAAGTTATACTTGAGCAATTATTAAACGTAAGGTTAAGAGTTTTGTTGGGCAAATTTATATTTGTTTGTTTAACTTGGGACTGAATAATATTATCAGACGAGGTAGATGGGCCTGGCTGATTTGTTACAATGAAGTCGTTATCACGGGAAGTAGATGGGCGCGGCGATGTCGATTGATTTAAATTTCTTTCATTTTTAAATCAGAGTTGGCAGCAATATTTTTTTTAAATTTGGAACAAGTAGGATAGAAACGAATAACACGTACGAAAAAAAAAATTATTGATATCGGCTGGCTGAATAGAGCTAATCCATTGAGATTGGCACCTTTTGGTGCGATTAAAAAAAAAAACTGTGCAATAATGAAATTTCATATATTTTTATTGCTCTAGAGCATTAAAGACTCGCTTTGTACTGAGTTTTTAGTGTGATTGTGATGAAATTAAAGCATAGTTGGAAGAGAATACAGTTTATTTTAGGCCGGAAAATCCGATTTGTCTTCAGTGAACTGTAAAATAAGATTTTTAGTTTCTTTAAAATAAAAAAATACATTGTTGGGTGATTGAATTGGCAAATGAGAATTCGAAGAGCTGGTGGCTGAATAATAACAGCCGCTCAGGTCGATCTTCATGGTAAGCCGCGCTTGCCTAGGTTGGGCTGGGGATGGGTGACCATCCATTACATACCGAATTTCCCCCGTGCCTCGGAAAGCACGTTATGCAGATGGTCCCGGCTGTCTTTTGTAGATCTTTGACAGTCGGTACAGTATACTAAGCATAGGTACTGCGATTACAATAATTTAGGAATATATTTTGTCAATATACGATTGTAGACTTATGCGAGATATGTAGGTGGTATTCAAAATGTTGGCATTGTACTTGGAAATACCAAAAAGTAGTCATAGCACGAAAGTAGGCATCCTGCTACGAAATCTCAAATATCACCCAGAGGATTATTCATTTTGCCGAAAAAATGTGTAAACACTTTTTCACCTCAGCACCTCAAACAAGCAGGTTTTGCTGTTTACAGACAGTGAGCAAAATTCGATTTTGCTGCGAGCGTGAGAGAAAGTAACTTTTTAATTATTTTTTTTTAAATATCGTGAACTGTGCAGGTCTAATCACAAAATTCGGAAGATTTCAACTTCACTTTGTTCTGTCACTTTCACTTCGATACAAAAAAAGCGAGAGATAGAAACAAGTCAATTCGAAATTCGATTTTCAAATTCTATATTTAATAGGCCCAAAAAAGAAACAAACAATAAAACGTTCGGATACCGATATTGTAAATCGATAACCGTAATATTGTAAATCACGTGTTTAGATTTTAAATGAAAAATTGTTATATTTCGAATAATCGAATTATATTTTTTATATCAAGATGAAGAATGTTGAAGAAAAAAAATACGAAGTTTATCATGTATCTACTTATTTATTTATAGTTACCTATAACAAACTTTATTATTGAGACAGAATACCGCGAGTGTAGTTTCAGAACACATTTTTTTTTAAATTGCGGGATTTAAATTTTAATTGTTTTATTTTCTGTGTGTTCTAGCAATAATTTGGTCAGTGTACACTAGCTACAAAGACAATAAAATTTGGATAATAAAGTAATAATAACAAATAAATATGAGTGAGTCCAGTGACGAAGTCTGCTATTTAACACCCGAAGAATAGAAGCATAATGTAAAAAATGCAGAATTATGTTTCCTGCCTGAAAAGTCTCGCGAAAACTGTTACTTTTAACAGTTCAGTCTCCATTGCTTAAAAATATCATAAGTTTTTAGATATTTTGCGCGAGACGAATTTGCAAAACTACAACCATTTCACTTTTGATTTTTTGAAATTATTTAAATGTTGTCATCATCATCAGCCTATTAATGTTCCCACTACTGGGACACTGCCTATTCTCAATGAGAGGGAAGGGGCTATAATCCACCACGCGGGCCCAGTGCGGATTGGTAGATGTCACATGTCTTCGAATTTCTGGTTCTAGGACATGCCGGTTTCCTCATGATGTTTTCCTTCACCGTTTTGAGAGCAGTGGTGATGAAATAAATTACACAAAGTCATGCGCCTGCCTAGGTTCGAACCCGCGACTTACTATTCGTAAGTCGGGGCCGCCACCACTGGGCCAACGCCGCTCTCATGTGTCTAGTCTCTTAATGTGGCGTGGTGGTTTAATTTTTACTATGTTGTTTTTTTTTACCTTTAGGTATATGTTCTCGCTGCTGAGGTGAAAAGTTGTGTGTGTTACTCGAGACCAAAGTTATTTGCATCTCGTGTCTTTGAATCCCTCGCTACGCTCAGGATTCTAATCTAGAATCACTCGCTACGCTCGTGATTCAACTATAGAATCCTTCGCTTACTCGGGATTCAAAATCAACACTCGCAGCAAAAACCCACTTTGCTCTCTTGTTGCACAAATAACTATTCCCTGGTGATAGCTGTTAGAACAAGAAGGGGCCAGGCAGGTAGTCAGTGGCTCGAAAGTCTGACAACTAGTCATACCAAGGGATTTTCGTATTACCCAGTACTAACTGGGTTGTGGAGGTCAGATAGGCAGTCGCTCCATTTAAAATGCTAGTACTCAACAACACAATCTCATGAAAATGTTACTGTATAATTAAGAGTTAATTTTCTGTTAATTATTTATTATTTTATCCACACAACTAAGAACTACGAAACGATAGGCAAGTGTTTACTGTTAATAGAGGTCGAGCACGAAGTTTTGATAAATTGTAATGATTGAATATCAAGTTCAATGACCTTGTTCACTGTTACTATGATGACGCATGTATTCAAATTTGTTGTGGATGATGGGTTGTGGTTTTGTATCGTCGTTGATTTACTTAACTCAAACATACCTTTTTTTTGGATGGGAAATCATCAAATGACGCGAGGGGGAGGGCCGCTCTGGGCTGAGCGGAAGAGAGTATCAGACTTGTACTGATTAATAGTACTTACATTGTTACCCTAAGGGTGAAAGTAACTTATTTAGTCCCGAAACGGGGTTTGGCGCCCGAACATAGCGAGGGCGCCAATAGTTCGAGGGACTAAATAAACTGTCTTTAACCCGAGGTAAACACTGTGCTTTTCATTACGAATACAAGGAAAGTTCCCCAACCGATCCATAGTCACACCAACAGCACTAGATTCAGACTGAATGGAAAAATGTGGTTTCGACGGCATCATACCCTTCAAATCAAAAAACAGTAGTAGTCGTGCGTCGGAAAGCACGTTAAGCCGTTGGTCCCGGCTGTCATTTGTAGATCTTTGACAGTCGTTACAGGTAGTCAGTGGCCCGAAAGTCTGACAACCAGTCTTACCAAGGGCATCGTATTACCCGGTACTAACTGGGCTGTAGAGGTCAGATAGGCAGTCGCTCCATGTAAAATACTGAAATTCTGCTGCATCCGGTTAGATTGGAAGCCAACCCCAACGTAGGTAGGAAAAGGCTAGGAATATGAGTCATTGCTGGTAGAAAACATAGTACAGACGCCAGCAGAAACTATGACAAATTTTCCCAATGAACCTTGAACCTAATGTTTTAGCGATAAAGTTGAAAATATATTAAAGAAATTTGACAGATTGTAGCACCTCCGCGCCCCCGTACTATTCAATCCATTCATCAGCACAATGTTTTGATTGCGTTGCATTGAGTCCTACCGTAAAACGTAACTTTTCACCCTTAAAACATGTCGTTTCCCAGCAATATTTTTTGCTTAGAGTTACTTAAATTGATGTAGCTGGGATGACTTCTTTTTAAGATACTTAAGTAATTACCACCACCTGATTACCTTTTGTTATTTCATAATATCGTCAGTAACGTCAGGCGCATCGTCCGATACTGTTTGTGTCTCTCTTGACCTTATCGTTACTCGTGCCGATAACTCGTAAGAGGTTATCTACACCTCTGAGTCAGAGGAAGATATAGTGCGGCGAAGATAGGAAAATTTTATTACACCACACTTGTAAGACGTTTAGGATTTAGTATTTAATGAACATTTCTGTACTAATAAACAGACATACCCGCACAACAAAATTGCACTATCAGACATCTATAATGTTTGGTGTATTTGGAAAGAATGCCTAGTTATCATCATCTGCCTAGCCTTTTCCCAACAAAAGGGTGTAAAAAAACCTCTTACCGAAGCCGAAAGGCATTTGTTCTGCGATCATTTTTTTACAAGTTTTTTTTAAATACAAGTTTTTAATGTAAGAACTTTACTTTAAACTCCTCCACGTCCCCCGTACTATTCAATCCATCCATCAGCACAATCTTTTGAGTGCGTTACATTGAGTTATACCACAAAACATGATTTTTCACCCAAAAAAAAAGTCGTTTCCCTGCAATATTTTTTGCGTAAAGTTACTTAGTTTGATGTACAGAAAGAATGCTTGGTTGACGGCTTCGTGATGAGGATGTTTACACCCTGTATGTTGGGGTCGGCTAACAGTCTAACCGCATGCAGCTGAATCCTAGTATTTTACATGGAGTGACTGCCCATCTGACCTCCACAACCCAATTAGTAATCTAATTGGGTTGTGGAGGTCAGATAGGTAATACGATACCCCTTGGTAAGACTGGTTGTCAGACTTTTTGGGTCACTGACTGCCTGTAACGAGTGTAACGACTGAATGCCGAGTACTGAAATATATTATTTCTAAATATAGGTGTTCCATCGATACACTGAATATATTTACAAAGTTGATTTTCGAGATGGGACAGTAAAGACAACGCCATGTGTGGGATTTTTCTCTTTTTGTGAATGATGTGGTGGGCTTGTCTTAAAAAAAATAAAATAACCATACTATAACCATCAACAGGACTTTTTCTAACGGCCATTTCTATTTCGTTTGTTTTATAACGTTTACTGACCCTAACGGCTCGCACATATAAACACGATACGACGTCGCATCGTGCTACGACGCAACATCGTGCACGATGCGACATCGTATCGTGGGACGCTGTTGCAACAGCGTCGAAATATCGGGAGCTCAAAACAAATAATAATCACGGAAGATATCCCGTAAGTGACAATAATATAAGTTTATCTTTGACGCAGCTCATTATCACAACACCACTACCAGATAAGCAGTACACCATACTCTCCTCCGATACTTATGTTATCTCAGTCACCCATGACATTGTCAGGAGGCCACTGCTAACAGCAGTCCGGGGCAGTGGCCCAACTGCTCTGTCCAACTACTTGGACTACTACTACTAAATAATAACTTGCAGTGGCCTGTTTAAAAAGTCACTTTTTACATATTTGTGAAATTATATTGAACAAACATGAATTTGTGTTGTAGTAGTATACAACACAAATTCATGTAACTCACTAAAAAACTCGACTAGGAAAAATCAGGCTGTAATTAAATTCGGGGTTTACAAGGTAAAATCGACTCCTCATATTGCTGAAGTCGGTTAAAATGTAGCCTATTATATTACCCGGGTCATAATAACGAATCAATTGACACCTTATTCGTCAAAATCGGATGAATAGTTCAGACGCTACGGAGAGACATACGTAAATACAAACAAACACACATACATAGACTGCTAAAATCAGAACCCTTCCTTTTTGCTTCGCCGTAGTTGGGTAAAAATGAAGATGGCGTTATTTGATCCGCCTATGGTCAAGCGCGTAAAGAGACATGCAGGCTTGCAGTACCACCTCAGATCAACCGAAATTGAGTTTAAAATTAATATAAAAAATATTTAAGCTGCCCTTGACGTGTTTCTGGTAAACGTAAAGTCATAGTTAAAAAATAACAACACACATTTTTGTTCTATTTTTTATTTTAAACATTATATGAATATTAGTGGCAATTTGTGGAACTCTACTGACTGAGTATGATTATAATATAATGCACTGCAGTTTTTCAGAATCCAAACTGCACGACAGACAATTTGCATATTAATTTTAAATTAGCTGAAACGGCTTTTCGTGCTTGGCTATCATATTTAGGCGGGAAAAGTCGGGACATTAACTTAGGAAACAAGTTACTGTCATTTAAACATTCAAACATTGATATGATATCCATTTTTGATTTGTCATATAATTGTATACACTGAACGTCTTATATAATATATTGCAAAGCAATAATTAGGTATTAAAATTACTTGCCTTCTTGACAAGCGCAAGCAGGATGTTGATTATAGCGTGGCAACATTGGGAGAGAAACGTCAATGGTAATTTCGTATTTTGCCTTAATATGGTATGATCGATTCGTCAAGATAGATAAGTAAATACATTTCTCCAAAAATGGCACGCTCTGGATCAACATCCTACACCTAAACATCATAATTATCTCGTATTAATATAACGTTATATAGACATTACTTAGGTTTACCATAAACCAATTATCAAGTCTCATCCATTTCAATAATATTGTTCAAAACAACACGGAATACAAATTAATTTTGTTCAACGGAAAATCGTCAACTAACACCTACCACAACGATCAGTAAAACATTCAAGTTCTTGTCACACAAGAGTATGTTTGTTACAATAAAATCACAGGTAAGTACTTTATCACTAAATACATAACTGCTAGAATAAATTCTCTTTAAGAGAACGAAAGTCCAGCCCGTCTAAGGGCTTGAATATCTAACACATATGAGATCGAGTATATTACACAATCACGAAACATATAAAGGGAGTAAATTAAAGTATAAACGAATAAATAAAGGTAACCACATCAATAAAGTCTTAGGCGGTAAGTTATATATAAACTTTTTCTTTCATATTTTTTTTTTGTTACTCCATTTTCGCCGTTATCGTCAATCCGAAATTCCGAAGCGTCAAGCTTCGCCCACGTCAAGGTTTTATTCTACTTTTCTCAGGTCGCGTAGTTATACACATAGAATAGCTATATAACTATTTTTATAAGTAGCTTTAACATTAATAAGATATAATTTAAAGGGGTATATGCTCGAAAGTTTCTTAGAATACCCCTAATTCATTTCGTCATAGTTTGTATTTACATAGCCACAATTTTCACATATTTTGATGTCATTCGTTAGCCACAAGAGTTTCTACAGAGTCCATAAATATCATATCATCAGATATATTTGAAAATCCGTCAAACAAATCAATCAAGTCCATTTTCTCCACGAAGGTGTGGTTTCCTTTCCCATTCCTATTTATTTATATGAGCGTACAGTCAGTTGCAAAAGTATTAAAAACTTCATAATCTATAACAACAAGAACTGTACGTTCGGCTACGAATATTCAAGGAGATAGCTTTTGCAACCATTCGTACTAAACAGCAATAGTATTATAATGTTGTATATTATTATTACAGTAAAACATTTAACGTGTCTATTATGTATATGTAATTTATGTAATTTAATACCTATGTAGATTAAATACTGCTTGTACTTTTCTTATGAACCCGTTCTAATTATCATGGTCAAATGTATTGAAAATCAGTGTTTTTTTACATTGTCTTAGTTCCGAGTCAAAGTTAAGTGTAGGGCAGTGAACGGTCAAAGATTTTCGTAATTTTGTATTACTTTAAATATTCACATTTTCTAACATATATCAGTACTACATAATGCCTATTAAGTTATATTATGTACAATTGTAATTTTGGGGTCTTTGCAGTAATGTGGATGTGTGGATCAATAATACATTTAAGTACTTGCGCAAAAACTTATGTAAACCCTCAACAAGTCGTTATTATGTGTAGATTTCTTCACATAATACAAATCAAGGTTTTAATAATATTTCCCTTTATAAAATGACAATAATTTGAACGAGGCTTAGGTTATTTATACACTGTGAATATTATGTACAGTTGCAGAATTGTATAGAATGACAATATTTGGCACTATACAATTTCACAAATAGGTAACCAAAATCAAATAGTAAGTTTATTACACTTATCCCGCTAAATCTTGTAGACATTGGGGCGTAAGTAGTAGATACAGAAATAGAGCAACTCGCTATTACACCAATTATATTCAAATATTCGGAAGCACTAGATTTTGCTGACGTCATTCTTGGTTACACAAAAATGGTTGTATTCACGCCGAATAAATTATTTTTAACTGAATTGCGAAATAACATTCTACTGACTGCTTGTCTAGTCTGTACACTATATTTAAATATTTATTAGTATGTGTGAAAGTAACACCAAAACATCGATACAACAGTATATTAATATGTTGTAAGTACTTATTTAATAATCATCATATTTATAAATTATGAAAAGGAGCGACAACCCTAACAAGCATCTTTTGTATAGAAGGGAAACTTACACTCCATAATGATGTCTGCAGTTCTAGGGTCGTCGTAAGAAACGTTGTATGCAGTCATGTGCTTGAGACATTGAAATATGAAGTATGAACTCTGGCATTGATTTAAATGAAATTAGATCGTTGGCGTTTGGTTTAAAACTAAAATTGAAAGGACGCGAGTTTCGCTTCTACACGCCTGTCTTTTACAATAAAGGGCTGTCGCATTCAAAAATGCTTTTGCAAGCAAGAGATTTATCAGAGGCTCTTTTATTGTGAGCCTTATTATCTTTGGTTTAGTTCGGAGTTTGATTGCTAGTTACTGTTTTCTGTTTATTGATGAGCGCGTTGATGAGCTTGATCCTGGCTTTGACAGCTTTGTATCTGAAGTATTCGTCCTCGTGTCCTTTCTTGTCATCCCTCTGTACCTTCCTGCTGTTCTGGAGCTCGAAGCTGACCTCGTACTCTTTTATAGTGCGGCGTAAAATCTGAAATAGAACAAGAATGTGATGAAGTAATTGTCTGCAGAAAAGTCATACACGAACAGTATTGCAGTGATGTTGATGAAGAGTGTTTACTGATGTTGGAAAACATATGCTGTAAAACTCGGCAGTGACGAAAGACGACTAAAATACCAACTACTAAGTTGACCAGACATTCAAATGATCAAAACTTTCGATGTTTTAGTGGTTTACGCCCGATTAGAGGCTGAACGCCGCCGCCAAAGAGAAGAAGAATCAGAGCTGAAGAAGAATTGTGCTTTGCAAAAAAATACCCAATCATCATACAAATAAAGTAGTGTATCAAACTTACAGATTTCTGCATCTTAGCTTCAGTGAGAGCTTTGTTCAATTCTTCAAGACCGAGGCAATGCAATCCTTCGTTGGAGGGCGTGGCCTCCTCACTTGTGGCTGACTGAGCTGATGATGTGGAGGAAGGAACCTCCTCTGCGGCTGCGGCGTTGTCACGTGTGGGAGGTGACTGGAGCGGAGTTTCTGCTGTTTCCTGGAAAGCGATGAAAAATATGATTTCAGATAATAGTCTCTTTACGCACGAGTAAGCTCCGGATGTTATCTAGAACACGAGGAAAAGTTTTACGTACTTACAAGTAGTTTTTTACTTTAAGGAAAATGCTCGGGTAAGTATTATAATTGTGATTTATTTCCTTAAATTAACTGTTATCGTTAAGGAAAATAGAACAGGACATATTTCAGCATAAGGACAATCAGAATATAAAAATTAATTGGTGTAGTCGTTTATCCTTAATTCTGTTGTGATTTATTCTGAATAGATTATTTGGCGGAAACTTCCTCAGATATAAAGATTGAGGCAAAAAAATACTCAAACATTATCTTGGTGTTAAGTTTAATGAATATCCTGTACGAGGACAAACACTTCGTGTATCTGCTTACCTGAGATGAATCTGAAGGTTTCTCCTGAGAATCGCTGGAACTATCCACACTTGAGTTGAAGAGCATAGTTTCATGCTCGTGAATCGTCGCCAGTTCGCCGTTTGTGCCGCCTATGATCTGGTACCGAAAAAATGTTGCAATAATGATTAATACCAGTTACTAAAACCACTCATCAAGACTGTTCAAGGAGCCCCAATAGGGTAGATGACAAAAAAATCCAATTAGTCCGTCAGATAGATATTCTAAAAATATTGGACACATATTTTTTCTTTTTTCACGTAAACGAAAAATGAAAAAACTACAGTGCGTCAAAAACTCGTGTGACTTCACATTTGAGTACATTTTTTACTCAAATGTGACGTCACAAGCACCTACTCACACACAACCACACACATGATCTTTGACACGTTTTATCTTCGTAAATTTTTATAAATTTGATAAACCATAAAACACGTATCCAATATTTTTCGATAAAATAACTGACGGAAGAAAAGAATCATATTTTTTTTTGTCAGTCTTCATCCTTATTAGCCTACTATTAATATCTAAAAGACACGATCTGAATTAAGGGTTTGTGAACGGCACACAAAGGAGGAAAGTTTTCCAATTACCTAAAAAAGCGACAAAAACATAAAACTTACAGCATCAGGCCTAGAAGAAGCCAGCACTCTCTTGACAGCCCTATACCGCTCATACAGATGCCGGGCCGCTCCACGCTCAGCGGAGTGGGCCGGTGGGCGTCCCCGGGCCGCTTCCAGTCGCAGTAGCACTCGCTGGACACACAGCTTCTCAGCAGCCAGCTGGGACGCTGTCCAGCTCGCCTCGGTCGTTGAAGGCCGACCAGCCGCCTGGCGACAGCCCTCTAACCACTGGAGAAAAGACCACAATCAATCTGTCCTTACACTTTCCTGACTAACCCCAGAGTCGTGGTAAAAAATTTTGATTAGTTTTAATTAGTAAGCCAATTGTTCCTAAAAAGATAAAGTGATTGATAACTTAATAGCAATTCCTAAATGAGGTGTTGAATCGTGGTTAAAATGTTTTGGTGAATCACTAGTTCACTACCTTAGCAAATTGATTTTTTAAATAATGGCACTAACTAATGTGCTCGTAATACATACTATTTGTGGGTTAATGCTATGTTTGAGAATGTGGACCCAATAAATTCAGCTGTTATCTAAACTCAACGAGTGCGCATACTGACTAGTAAAAAATTTGCTTAAAAATCACCTCTTCAATGTCCTTAACGATATCAGTCATAGCTTTGTCGCTCTTCAGCGACTCCTCAAGCTTGTCATCTCTTTCCTTCTGCTGTTTGGCCGCTTGTACCTTCAGAGCATACTCCACTGGGTCAGTCTTGATGAGGCGTTTCTCTGCCTGCAGTCGGCGCAACGTGTCGTTCATGCGTGTCAGCGCTACATCTGTGATCCTGTCACTCTGTGTCAAGGGATGGCCGTTCTTTGTTTCAAACTCGGCTTCGTACTTGGCGATGTTCTTCTTGAGTGCGGAGATCTGTAAATTTGTAAAGAATTATTCCTATCTTATTTATAAAACCTGCATTTTTGTGCAAATTTTATGTTAAGCTTTAAAGAGAGAGATAGAGCAATTTAGCAAACAGGTGTTCCAAAGTAGTCTAAAGGATATTACTTCGTTAGCTACCTTCTTGTTGATCTTCTCGAGCCGTCGATCAGGTACGGGCTGTTCTCGCCGAACGACGTTGAGCGGGGCGGCGCTGCGCTCGTCGCTGCGGGCTCGCTCGGCCTCCGAGCACAGGGCTGCGCCCTCCTCGCTCACACTCTCTGTGCGGCCTAAAACCCGGTGAAGTGCTCCTGCGTCCAGAGTCTCCGGTTCCTCGCATACTGCAAAATTCTTCAAAATATACCTTTTGCTCGATTTTGCGTTGATCAACTTCACACCTTGCTTCAAGCCCATGAAGTAATGCCAATATGTTGGATGTCTATGATGGAATAAACCAACGGGCGCGAAGGGCGGGGCGTTTGGTTTTTGTTTTTTTTTTTTAATTTAAAGATTAATTAAATAGACTTAATTTTTCATTGATCCAGCTCAACTTGCTAACGTTAATCGCACAGAATAGCATCCACTGCAGGACTATGATTGTGTTGCCCTTAAGCTGAAGACTACAAGTAGTTGCAGGTTTTAGATTGTTTGGTCACGGTCAAGCCATACTGTCGTCTCCTGCAGCAGTACTTACGTTGTGGTTTCTGCACGACGACGTAATCGAAGTGAGGCGGTGTGCTGCATCTGATCTCTTCGGATGTGGTGAAGCACTCGTTCTCCTTCGGGTTCTTGGGTGCCCGGGGCTGGGCGCGACGTCGTTTGCCGCCGAACTGCGGCCGGCGAGCGCGGGACAGCCGCTCAGCACGACGTTCCGACTGAAAGTGATGTGGTTTATTGCGGAGTTGCTTAATCTGATGATTTATTGAACGTGTTGATTTAGAGAGTTGGAAGGTGCACTGACAAGAGGATTAAATGTTAGAAGAAAAGACAATTTGCTTGTACGTGCTCTTCGCTCTCTGATATTATTATATGCCACATAAATATTTTTTGGCGTCACAAGGATTTTTTGGAATGATGTAGGTAAAAAAAGTATTGGCCCTTACCTCAATGCGGTTATGGTCGTGTAGCGGAGGCGGCGGCGGGGGCGGGGGAGGCCGCTCCTCGCTGTGCGGGCGCCGCTCTTTGCGCTCGTGCGCGCACCCCGAGTCGCGACGCTCGCGGCGCTTCCTTGCCTCTCGCTCGCACTCGGGCGCCGCCATATCTTCCGTCCTCTCGCGCTCGCGTTCGGAGCACTGCGCACGCCACCCGAGCCCAGATATTACTACCCGATGCTCGCTCGAGCGCTCACTTTCCTGTCCGTAGCCCTAACGTATCCAGGATGAGTCAATGTCAGTGTAATGTGCGAAAGAATGTAATTTTTTTGTGTCAAGATATAAGGTTGATTTTGGAGTGGGTGGGTTAAGCTGATGTTTGCGATTCGTATCGAATAGTGAGAAGGATGATTAGTGTTGATCATGTATGATACAGTAAATTGTGTAGATATATACGTAGGTACATATTAGTAGGATATCTTTGCTTAAAGCTATATTTCTAAATCTATCAAGGGACACGGGTTATTGAAAGCATTGGTTTTCTACTACACGGCTGTCACCTACTTAATTTATACAGGTTAGTTGGGCAAGCAACTCAAATAGGTACTCGAAGGCAACTACTACTTAGTTGTTAGTTTTCTAACCGTTAAGGATGGCATATAATATACATACAATTTCCCAGTAAACCCATGTATTTACGTATATATTGCAAAGCGTATATGTATAGGTAAAAGCTAATTTTTTATATATTTATAAAACGAGAAACTATTAATTGTTAAAATCACTAAAATGAATGTGAAGCCCCAGTATCTAATTTTTCAGAAATACCTGTAAAATTTCCAATTGTACCATTTTCGCTAACTCGGAAAATTATTTCCAATTTCCAAAAGTTTTCAGCCGTTAATGGGACGATTCTGAAATTAAATCATGTTTTGCACTAACGCAACTTAACGCATCTAAAAACAAAGCTCATTGTCTATGGCTCAAACAAAAACCTTCATAGTTGCGACCTAACGGACTTCCCTTGTTACAAGTTTAAAATTAGAATTTTTACTTTTACTTATTAATAAGGCATACTCACAATGCAGTATCTAGCAGCACCAACTATGGAATCCAAGATTCTGGATATGTTTTCTCTGGTACGGCTGGCCAGGGTCGCACTGGGGCCCGCTCGTGGGCTAAACCCCAACCAATGATCCACAACCAAACACTAAAACCACCGGGCTATTGCTTATCCTTTGATATAAAACAAATTGAAAGAAACAAAACGAAACGGCAGTGCAGAAACGCGCGCCGTTTTGACGGAAACTTGACACTAGACTATAGACACGGCTGTCTTCACGTCCAATATAAAACCTTATTTGATGATATCACTCCTCTGCACCGACATGTCCCGATCACGGCACATATTTGTACGGCACACACAGTCAATGGGGAGATTGTCTTTTAACAATTTACGGTTGCTTCAAAAAATGAGTCGACACCAGTCTGTAATTTAGCATTGATGGTTCGAATGTGATTGGTAGAGCTTTGTAGCCCTAAATCGGTGTTAATGCGACGTATTCATATTCAGAACTGTCGAAGTAATGGTCAAGATTGCGAAGAGCTTCACTTTAGCGGTGACACTGCGTCGTCAATTGTCTTCTATCATTTTGATGTCCATGTTCAAACACTTCACAATATTATGGAGTCGGAATGAGTTGGCAAGTTCGTTTACGGCAGTTTGGATCTGAAATGGAAAAGAACAAATTTTTAATGAGTTGGAAGCATGCCAAGAACTGAAAACCAGCGGGCTATAATCCAAAGTTGGTGGTGAGAATCTGATTATGTGTTTCAAATTCAACGTTCGTATTGCTTTGAAATTCTAAACAATCTGAAAGCCGCTGCTCACCTACACTTTCATAAATATTAATGAGCGCAGGAATTTTACTACATCGAGTTTAAATGGCTGGACCTATTTAAATGTCTGAGTAATTTAATTATACTTCATAGTTCACATAACGACGCGTGTTAAGCAATAAAGTTTTACTTCAATTATAATAATTTACAATCACAATTAACCTTGCCGGCTACATCAAACGTGGTCCCATTTGTGACATAACTTTCAGTGCCTGAAATATAGAACGATTCTGGGAACAATTAGCTAATTTATGTACACACCATGGCCGTTGAATGTCTAGTGATAGTCTATTATCCATTGATCACGCCACAGGATAAACAAATATGTATATACAGGATGTTTGGTCGACGGTTTTTTTCACAGAACCTATGGCTTAGGTGTCACAATAATTGAGTTATTATTTTGTTTATTTAGCGAAATGTGACATCCAAGTCAGTATTTCTTGAGGATGTAATAAAACGCAAAAATGTTTGGTGGACATTTCTTTTAGAAGTGTGAAGCCTCACAAGCCTCGTGGCTTAGTGTGGCGCTAGATGGCGCTGTGTGTAATGTCCAGCGATATTTTTTTAAATATATTTTTTTAATAAAAAAAGAAATCGATTTGGCTAGCCAAACACCTTGTATAGTAAGAATTTCATGATCGCACTGACGCTTTCAGAGTAATTGACTTTTAAATTTTGTTTATTCGCAGGCGTGCCGAATACGTTATTTACTCGGCGCTGTGATACGGGGTAACTGCTCGGTCGATGCTAAAGTTTACAAGCAATTTAAGCATGAAAGTTAAGTTTGTTTGATATGATCGGCATCGTATTAATATTAAGTGTAACCTTGTGTTTACTCATTTTAAAGGTCATATTGCTAGGTGTGTTTGTTGGTATCCAATACATTCTAGGAGTTGTTTTTGCCTGTTGTTGTTATTATCTACCTAGCCTTGCCTTTCCGAGGAGGAAAATCGGTATGTAATGGGTAGTCACCCATCCACGGACCAACCTAGGCAAGAGCCTCATTCACCCCGTTAATTATTTCATGCGATGGAGCCATAGGAACTGAATATAACAGTTTAAAAAAAAAACCGCAATCAAGCTTAATGAGAAATGGGGAAACGCATATTCTCAAATAGTGTACTGGTTGAAAGTTAAAATACAAATCTCAGTTATAAGAGTAGTTTCAATGAGAGTAAGAGGCACGCGAAAACATATCAGGGCCTTTCAATGTGAAGATCTCGTGGATCAGAATTCTATATTTATGTGTGCAATGTACATTAACTCTTGAGTTGTCTTATCTAATAAATGTTATTTAAAGGAACCTAGGCAAGATCGACCCATATGATATTTTACTTGTATCCAAGAAATAGTCACCAAATTAAAACGATTCTCGTGGAAACCTTCTGGCCTCAGCCTGACTTCTGCACCTACATACGTAATATGCTTAAATCATGAATTATCATCATCATCATCATCCACAACCCGACTTCACCCACTGCTAGGAATATGCCTCTCTTTGCTTGTGCCAAGCTCCACGTTCTTGTTCAATCTTGAATTAACGTCGGGGTAATAGGCATGACGACAGAATCAAAAAATTGCAAATCTATTTAGTCCGTCAGTTAGAGTATTGGAAATTAATGGACACGTATTTTTTGTTTTTGTAAATCAATGAATATTGACAAAGATAAAACGCATCAAAACTCGGGAGTGGGGGCTCGTGACGTCAGAACTAGCTAAAAATTATACCATGGCGTGACGTATTGAGAATTTTAAAAGCGTCGTATCTTCGTCAATTTTGATTACGTAACAAAAGAAAAAACACGGGTCAAATATTTTTTGATAATCTAAGTGACGGACTAATTAGATTTTTTTGTCGTCTCGCCGATTAAATGTTGAGCAAATTGTCCCGATACCTTATTCATTTTCATACAAGGGTCAGCCTGGCAGAAGTGATTAAAAAATACGGCCTAATTAAGTTGGTTCCTAATTCGTGTAATAAATCTAAAACTAAATCCGTTTCCAATCAAACAGCCTAATTTGCTATAATTATATGCACCACAAACTCCTTAACGCGATTAATTATTACGTTTCCAGTTAGTCTGTTCGTTATTTTGTCCAGATTGTTGGAGTTCTCCTATTGATTATTCAGCCGACCAATCCTATTACTGTGTTCAGTCGCCCACGTGGTGAATATCGCTCAAATTGTACCCACACAGTACGCCTACGAAATAGCGGATGGAAACCGGGAAGTAGGAAGTGGATTTTTATAGAACGATTTCGAGATATTGTTACATGTAACCACTAGAAACGGGATATTTACCATGTTAACTGTTTGTTTTGAGTACTTCAGTTTATTCGTGATCATGGTGCTTGCAACAGCGCCGAAATATCGGTAAACGTGGTGAATATCCCGTATCTAGTGTAAATGATAACGTTAGGGACCATGACAGTTTTAAAACTTACATTGTTACATGTGAGTATGAGTGATGAATATACCTAAATGTTTATGGATGACTAAGAAAACGCCGCAGTTAACTTTTGTGGAGCAACACTGTGCAGCACAGTAGCATTAGGTAACTTTCTGTAACTTTACAGAGACATTGGGGGTCAAGTTCCAACTTTTTGACAACTTTTTTAAATTACAGTTTTTAATGTAAGATTTTTACTTTAAACACCTCCACGATCCCCGTACTATTCAATCCGTGCATCAGCACAATGCTTTGAGTGCGTTACATTGAGCTCTATCACAAAACATGATTTTTCACCCCAAAAAAAAAAGTCGTTTCCCAGCAATAATTTTTGCGTAAAGTTACTTAGTTTGATGTACAGAATGCTTGGTTGACGGCTTCGTGATGACGCCCTGTATACCTACTAACAATAAATAACTTTTTGCTCTCGGTTGTTGCTCAGTAACTCTTGGAAACGTTGTTCTAGAAAAAGTGTCTGCGAAGTGGATGCACCAAAAGAAAATGTATACTATTGTCGCTCAGCGGACGGACTTCCGGCGGGATCTCATGGCGACATGGAGAGAGCGACTATCGCAACCCCGTGCAGGGCACGCCACAATAGTGGCGATAAGTCCCCTCTTTGAGGAGTGGCTGGAGAGACGCCACGGCGTCCTCACCTTCCGCCTGACGCAGGTTCTTACCGGACACGGATGTTTCGGTAAGTTCCTGCACCGAATCGGGCGGGAGGAAACGCCCGGGTGCTATCACTGTTAGGATAGGACGGAGGACACGGTGGAGCACACTGTGGAGGTGTGCCCCGCTTGGGTGGAGCACCGCCGTGTCCTCGAGGTGGCGATCGGCGGCGGCGACCTCTCGCTCCCGGCCCTGGTTCGTGCCATGGTCCGGAGCGAGACGGAATGGGACGCCGTCACCTCCTTCTGCGAAGCAGTCATGCTAGCGAAGGAGGTGGCGGAACAGGACAGGGAGAGATCCTCACGTCCCGGCCGCCACGGGAGACGCCCCGGGCGTCGGGGGCCACGTGGTGGCTTCCGGCCACCGTAGGCGCGGGCCTGTGGACGGGGAGCTATGGGCTAGCTCGCCAACCGTACGTCTCATGACGACAGGCCGTGTCGACGGCGCGTTCGTGTTCCACGCGCGCCTCAAAGAGAGTCAGCAATAGGGAAGGGGTCCGCAAGGACCGAAGCCTGCCGGGGCTGCGGGACTATTCGAAAGAGATACCGTGGCCCCGGAACACCAAGGGCGAGGAAGGAACATGGTAAAAAAAAAAAAAAAAAGGTATTGTTGCGATTCGATTTTGTTTGCAGAGATGTGTTAAAAAGTAAAGATATTTCAGTAACCGGACCAGATAAGTTTGATAGATATGAGATGAGAGAATGTAATGGTGTTGCACCACACGAGAGTAATTTAGTACATTATTATTATTATTATAAGCCTATATTGTCCCACTGCAGGGCAAAGGCCTCCCTGCGATTGTAGGCCAATCCTTTGCGAAAGAGGTAATTTTTGCCCATTGCTCCTCCGACATGCGGCAGACGTGACCAGCCCAGTTCCATTTCAACCTAGCAGCTGTAAGGCCAACATCAGCTATTTGGGTTTTGGAGCGAAGTATAGAGTTTCTGACGCGGTCCGTAAGAGTGACACTCAGTATACTTCGCTCCATAGCTCGATTAGTACATTGAATATATCGGATACTCAATGTACCTGATACTCAATATACTGCGATACTAAAGGGTGGATGGATATCTTTGCTACGAGTAGCTACGTAAAAAGTTTTTAAATATTCAATATAAACTTGTGAGAACAACCTGACTTTCTTATAAATTTTGATAAAGTAGGGAGAGATCATATCGGTCCCTGTAATCAAAACACAAAACTTTTAGGCGACGGACTTTGATTTGATTTGACTTATTATGCGACAAATAAACAAGAAACCTGTTGATAACGTCATGAAATCATTTCAACTGCGATACAGACAGAACGAGTATGAATGGAAATAAAATGACTAATCCCAATGGATGTTTCCCAACATCTGCCTAGCCTTTTCCCAACTATGTTGGGGCCTACATGGAGCGACTGCCTATCTGACGTCAACAACCAAGTTAGTACTGGGTAATACGATACCCCTTGGTAAGACTGGTAGGCCGCTAACTCCTTAACAAATGTCAAGGAACTACGAATGACAGCCGGGACCAACCAACCAACCACGGAGGATAACTTATGTAATTTGTGGTCACCTAACCACGGATTAACCTAGGCAAGGGCAGCTTAACCTGAAGATCAAATCAAGCGCCCGTTTAAGCCACGAGCTCCTCCAAACAGAACGATTATGAGTGGAAATAAAATGACTAATATAAATCCCAAGGTATGTTTCTACCTTTACACAAAAAACTCCGATAACTCGTCAGCATGTCACCGTTTCAATGTTATTCAATGTTTATTTACGTTAAAAACAGGGGTCGACTGGGTGAGCGAACACCGCGGGGAGCATGGTCTGACGTCATGCCACATCCTTTGCAGACTGTTCTGCTAGTGACACCTTTATGTTGATGGCATTGTTTTAGGGTTAATGGTATGAATAACCTGGTTATGTCAAGTGAAAAAATATGGCAAACTACACATCATATCTTCACGCCTGTAGGGCTCGTTAGGGCGAAGACCTTAGTAAACCTATACAGGGTGTAAACCACCTCATCACGAAGCCATCAACCAAGCATTCTGTATATCTAAGTAACTTTACGCAAAAATTATTGCTGGGAAACGACTTTTGTTTTTGGGGTGAAAAATCATGTTTTGTGGTAGAACTCAATGCAACGCACTCAAAACATTGTGCTGATGGATGGATTGAATAGTACGGGGTCGTGGAGGTGTTTAAAGTCTTGGTCTAGTCTAAAAATCTTACATTAAAGACATGTATTTAAAAAAAAAGTTGTCAATAAGTTAAAACTTTGACACCCAATATCTCCGTAACTAGAAGGTTTCCAGGTATGGTGTAGAACAAAAAAATGATCGCAATGATGAGGAAAACAATTGCCTTTCGGCTTTGTTAAGAGGTGTTTTACACCCTTTATATTGTATGCCATGTTTAGACATAGCAACCAGCCTGTTATCCTTTAAGGGTTAGGCAAAGGCGTAAAAGTACACCCATATTTCGCTAGTTATGACAACAAGTCCCATGTATTAGGAGGTTAGCCAATTGCCTTCAACCGGGCACAAATAAATAATAAATATCGCTGGACATTAACACACAGCGCCATCTGGTGCCACACTAAGCAACGAGGCTTGTGTCGTGGACACCAGATAGTTGATATACTACATAGATACTTTTTGTTTGTAAATACATACTTATTTACATATAAACATCCATGACTCGGAAACAAATGTCCATGCTCATAACACAAACATTTGCTCCTACTATAATATAAATGACTTCTTATCGGATACCTTTTGACATATTTTATCGATTGACATATTTTATATTACCGTTTGATATATTATTATTTTGTACCTTTTGACATATTTTACCTTTGCACATATTTCAGTTCTATCTTCATGAAAATTGGACAATGTGTATTTTTTGTTTATATTTGTATTATGTAATTCAAAGAAAATAATTAGTTATTATGAGTGTATCAGAGAAACAATGGCTAAAATATAAATATTATAATCCGCATAATTGTTAAAAAAAAAAAACAAATTTGTACACCTCACTATGTAAAACCTGTATACTGTAAAGTAGGGTAGGTCCCTACTCTACTTTACTAAAATCTTGCATGATCGATCTCGATTTGTGTGTAAACGCATGTTTTTAACAAATAAAGTATCTTTATCTTTATTGCCATAAACCGTGCACAGATCCAGACTTCAAGCTACTACCGCTACGTCTAAGGCTTCGATAATTCGTCAGCATCAAGCATGGTAATGTCACGTTGACGTTATAAAATGTTTATTTACGTCTGAAACAGGGTCCGACTGAGGGACCAGCCGCCGCGGGGTGCATGGTGACGTCATCGCGTGTCTTTTACAGAACGCTCTGCGAGTGACACGTTTTCCTGCTTGGTTTTAGGGTTAATGGTAGTACGAAGCGGGTTATGTTATGTGGCAAAATATAAGGAACTGTGATAATAAAACTATTAGGCGTTGGGATACATTTTTTTAGGGTTCAGTTCCTCAATCGGGGCCAAAACGGAGCCCTTATAGGACCACTTTGTTGTCCGTCTGTCAGGATCCTTTTTCTCAGGAACGCGTGGAGGTATCAAGCTACCCGTTAGAGCAGTGAAAAATCGATGAATCGAAAAAAAAATCTAATGATTGATGATCGAATATTTCGAGATTTCTCAAGGGAACCAAAATTTATAGGGTACTTCCCGTTGACCTAGAATCATGAAATTTGGCAGGAAGCAATTCCTTTAAGGACATGTTAAGGAGACAATCTGAAAACCGTAAATATGTAGTTTAACAACAAAATACCTACAACTTTATACAGAACCCTCGGTGCGCAATCTTATAGCACCATAATAATATTCGTCTTAGCTTTACATTATCGTTTCTGTCTGGGAACTCCGTCTAGTTTTATGACAACTTATGGAGCTCATAAATACAAAAATAGGAGACATACAAACAAAGGAGTACAAGACCACAATTTATCACAAAAACCGTACGTCTGCCGAATACAGAAAATCATATATCGGAATTCAATACGAGCATTACCTACTGAATACGAATAAGAATAGTCCAATTCTCCTCCATTTACCCTTTTAGTCACGCAAAGTATTGTCGAAACGAAAACCATTTCAGCTGAGATAAATGTAACATTTACAAAAATGTTACATAACTTTCGTAGCTCGTAGAGGGTGGGCTACGCCGTAGCGGGTGAAATGCGCCGTAGTGGGTCTACGGCGTAGTACCACACGAAGCGGTTACGGAGCACAGAGCGAAAATTTATTTGGGTCTGGGATGGATTTCAATGTTTTTATTATGTTTGTATGCAATAATGTATTCAGGTTTATGCTTATTCTGTTTTTGATAAAGTTATAGCTTCGATGGACATATTGCATGAATAAATATTAAGGTGTTAAAATATCAATATTTTTTTAAAATTTATTGCGGTAGGAGAGTTACTATGAATGGAGTTAGTAGTAGCTATGGTATCTACCCGTAACTAATGGTGACCTAGCATACATTACTGTATACATAATAGCTTAATCCGAAATCCTTCAATAGTATTGTTAAGTGCGGATACGAAATAAGTAAATATAGAAAGTAACGCTTAAAATAGCAGTACCAAAGCCTACCGATAAAGAATCGAATCCTAAAATACCAAACACACAGAATAGTCCCCATCTTAAAATACCAAACACTCGTAGCGAGGGGTGAGAGCTACGGCGTAGTACGCTACGGCGTAGTTAACCTTTTCCACTGCGTAGCAGCTGCGTATTATGGCCCTCGAGACAATTTTCTGGGAATGAGGTGGATTTTATTGACGCATAGGGTCTAAAGTTGACCAAAGATAATTCATTGATGGATATAAAAACGGAAGTTGATTGAAGGGTGGATAATGCTTATCCCTATATATATCTGAGGGATATGGACATTCCATGGGGTAATAAGACATTTCTCTATGACTCTAGGACGACAACGCACCAACTATGTCTCTGGTATTTCAGGTCTTCATTTTTTTTGAGACATCAGAAATCAATTCCAGGGCTCTTTAGTCAACTGACCCACACACGCGGGTCCACTCGACCTAGTGCATTTTTGAATTGGTCAACTGGACCCGTTGACCAATTTTGTTGTTTGAGTACTCAAGTAGAAAAGTTTTCTTGATAAGTATTCATCTATATCTACTATTTGTTGCCAATTATATTATGTGCCCCGTAGACACAAGAAAGCCCATTTGGCTTTGTCTTGCTCAGTTACTATCTGTATCCGTCTATTCCCAGTCGTCACCACCGGCTTTGTCACTACTAGCGACAAATGGGTAAAAATCCCGATTGTAAACGGAACAAAAACGTTTGTTGCCATTGAGAGATATACGCCACAAATTATTTACCCAAAAAGTACTAGGCTGGCATGAGTTCGAAGTGGTACAAATACCATCTTGGACTCATGCTGGCCTAGTACTTTTCGTGAGGTTACTGCCTATGACTAAGAGAATGTGTCGTGATTAGAATCAATCCTTAATTATTTATTATCCTCCTAACATTTTTCTACACGTTTGTACTCGAATTTAAAACATAATGACATTTTATTTTTATTTTAACTGCGGTTCCAATTCACTAAAGAAAACAACATGAAAATAATAATTTAGTAAACTCACCCCGCGGGTCCCAAATGAGTGGGATCAGTTTATTAAAGAGCCCAGGTTATTCTGCTTACTTTTGACGAGCAATAAAAAGTTACTTTAAAGATTCGCTTTTGATTGGAAAGCGCAGTGCTCGGTTGATGGTAATAGGCTCGCCCATCGGGACTTAAACATAACTGGAAAAACGTGGGCGTACTATAAGGACCTGCCTCTGCCCATCCATTCGAGGATTACATGCTTGATGTTATGTTATTAGATATCATGTTATGTTAAACATAATTTGTTAATGGATAACAAAGTGACCAGCTTGATTGATAGATATTGATGCCTATCCATTACAGAGTGTTATTACTGGCCAAGGGCCATACGCAAAAACACGTTGACCTACTTTCCTTTGTTTGTTTGCGAGAACGAGACATTTTCCGACGCCAGTAACTGTGTATCTGTTACGGTAAATGTGATTAATTGATTTTTTTTTTAATAATTACCGGTCATTATTAATAATTACCACATGATTTGGTAAATGTGAATTTAAAACAGAAATTTATATATTTTAGCAGTTATTATTAATAATTCACTACGCTCGTTGGTAAAAGTAATAACTGAACCGCAAAATAAACACAGTACTAATAAAAAATCCTACTTCTGAATAGTTTATAAAAAAATATCGGGGTGCCCCAAGTCGGTATAAAAAAAGTTAATATAAAAACAAACACATAAAATAAAATAGCATTAGCACTTAGAATTGCAACAAACGCGCATTTTTCCGCATTTACAGCGTTTATTTATTACATTTATCGGTACTAAGGTTAAATTATTAATAATCACCGACAAAAGTGATTAATTTCTTATTTTTACCTCGACTTTCGGTAATTATTAATAATGATCAGATAATTTTCAATTAATCACATTTACCGTGACATATCGATTGATCTTAAAATAAGACGAACTGCACACTTTGTAGTGGCCACTCAAACAGCATAAAAAATGATAAGAGTCAGTTTGTTGTGAATTTGTGATGTGAAAAATGGTTGTAGTGGCTATACAAACAGCATTGTGAAATAGAAAGGGTGACTTAGTTACATAATGTGAAATTTGCTATGATGTTCATCTATATTAAAATTATAAAGAGGTGCAATTTGTTTGTAAGTTTGTATGTGGCAGAAAGCTACATTATTCGTGGGTACTACTACAGGTAATATTTTGATTGTGTCCAACTATAATAACGAGTCCCTAGCTAACATTCCAATTTGTAGCGAAAGAGGCCAAACGTGTAGGAGTTGCCTGTTATTCCATAAATAGTTACCTATACAGAATGGACACGTGCTGAAATTATCTAGGAAACTTGGTTGTTATGTTGCTCTTTAATCGGGCATATAAATGTCTGATCTCACTGTGTCTGAATAAATATTCAGAAGTCAGCAAATTGCGTTTACAAATTAACAATTTATAAAAATAGAAGCACCATACAAAATAACATGCTTGTGTCCAAAGGGCCCTCAGCTCAGCATACACAATGTCTGTTATTAACAAATTATAATAAATCAAATACAAAATATTTTATTTCACCCACACGCACATTTCGCTTTCTAAACCAGAATTAGTTGCTCGGTTCGTTTTTGTCGTTTTCTATGGACTAGAACCGCCAAGAAACTCCATGATTATTGCAACTTGCTTGATATTACCACGTAAAGCCGATTTCCACCTTCAACCAGTACTGAATTAATTTCCTAATTTAAATAATAACGGCTAAGACAAAGGCTGCTTTGAGGTGGCACAGGAGAATAGTACCTGGACGGATATGAGGGAGGCCTTTGTCCAGCAGTGGGACATACAAGGCTATTAAAAAAAAGCCCTTTGCAAATAAATTAACAGTTGGCGTAAACTACATAGTATTCAAGCAGAAAGTACCACTACAATCTATAAAAAACCCTACCAATTAATTGTTCATTGCGTTCAATTTGTCAGAAGCATCTAAATTAAAACCCAGCTATTTATAAACCAACAATACCATTGCACTACTGCAAGCACTAAACAGAATTGCTGGAATAATTTATTTAATTGCAGTCTGGATGCAGAATGCGGAAAACAGAGTATTTGTAGAGTAATTTGGGTCAGGAATTACGTCCTGCAGAGGCAGGTTATAAGCTAATAAGTTTTGTTCAGGTGTTCTATTATTATGAGCATTTGAAGAGAGAGTCAGCAAAAAGGAAGGGTCCGCAAGGACAAAAAAAAAAAAAAAAAGAAACGTCCGCAAGGGCCGATGCCTGCCGGGGCTGCGGGACTATTCGAAAGAGATACCGTGGCCCCGGAACACAAAGGGCGATGAAGGACAATGGATGGGTTTTAGTCAGTAAAAGTCTGACACTCTCTCCTGCTCCGCCCAGAGCGGGAGGAGTCATTTGATGATTTCCCATCCGAAAAAAAAAATAGCCTTAATGACGAGTAAAGTCCGCACTATTATCAACCTCGCTGGCTGGATGGCTGCATCTATTTCAACCGCGTAAATCTATTTCAACCGCGTAAACTGTTCATGTTTGAAAACGAATGTTTCTTTTTATTATTCGTGTGGTAATGTATAACCTAGTGATAGAATTTTTATGCCGCCCATGGGCCTTTAACTTGGCTTTGCATGCCGTCGAGACATATATCACAGGCATGCTGATTTGGTTTCCTCATGATGTTTTCCTTCACCGAATCAAGTGATAATTATACAATTCGCACAAAAGAATCCCAAAAATCAGAGAAGCGTGTCTTGGGGTCGAACAGGAGACAAAAAAAAACGAAAACGAATGAAAAGTGAATTATTTATCGATAAGGAGACTGAAGCTTTTCATAGTAAACAAGGGGTAAAGAAATCTTAGTAAGATATGTCAAGAACACTTGATTTTTTTGTAAAACTAACGCCTTTTTACCATGAGGGTTGGCAGAAAAGATCCTGTGATCATAGATCGTTCTTCCTCCGTCCTTAGATTTAAAAATAATAACAGTAAGTACCAAATTGGGTTCTAAGCAAACATAAACCCTAGCCAGCTAAACATATGGCCTAGTTTGACCACAGTGGAGCCGCAGCTTCTAAGAACACAGTAGTGTGAGTAAATAAAATGTGAGAATGTGTTTGGCTACGCTAAAAGGAAGCGCTGCCAGCCGGGCACTCTGCCAATAGTACCCGTAGACGTGTAGCCTTGAGAAAGAGTTTGTCATACTACACTCAAAACTAGAAACTGCGAGTTCAACATCGCGAATAAAATCGGGAGTGAGTTGCCAAAAAGCTAATCAACTGACCTGGCTTTACATGCCGTTGAGAAATATATCTCAGGCATGCTGGTTTCCTCACGATGTTTTAATTTTCCGAAGCAAGTGATAAATAATTATACAATACGCACATGAATCCGAAAACCAGAGGTGCATGTCTTGGGTTCGAACTCAAAACCTATGACTTGGCAATGCAACGTTCACACTGCTAGGCCATCACTGCTATAAAGTCAGTCTGTTGTTCCTCTCCTTTTTGTCGTAATAAAGTACTTCTTTAAAACCTTATAACCCCAGAAAAATGCCCTTAGACCTTTCGGCTCAAAGTTTCCTACAAGACACTAGTCTATTAAGATAATGAGATTTTTATTACGAACTAGCTGACCCGCGCAACTTCGTCTGCGTTAAGTAAGAGAGAGAGAGGCTTAGAGAGAGTGTGAGTCAACCTAAAAAAAATGCAGATAATATGCTTTAGCGGACTTTTTAAGAGGAACAATCCCGTCATACATGTATGATTGTTGAGTAACTTTAACCGTTTACGCAGCACACGGAAAGGAAGCTCTCAAAAGCAATAATTTTTCGCTGTATTTGCAACAATTTTCATTGATGCTCCGCTCCTATTGATTGTAGCGTGATGTTATATAACGTATAGCCTTCCTCGATAAATGGGCTATCCAACACTAAAAGATGTTTTTAACTGGAATCAGTAGTTCCTAAAATTAGCGCGTTCAACCAACCAAACAAACAAACTTTTCTTCTTTATAATAATAAGTATAGATTTAAGTAGGTAACAATTTAATTTCTCGGAATTATATGCAATCATCGTTAAAATATTTTACTATGTTTTTCCAATTTGGGGCTTCCCTCGACAGCCTTAGGTTTTCATCCTTAGACACTCGATGACAGTCATACTCCAGCTAGGTCGAAAGTTCTCATCAAGGTGCATGAATGAGCCCAAACACGATATAGCTTTTTTTTTTCGGATGGGAAATCATCAAATGACTCCTCCCGGAGCAGGAGGAAGTGTCAGACTTTTACTGACTAAAACCCATCCATGTTCCTTCATCGCCCTTTGTGTTCCGGGGCCACGGTATCTCTTTCGAATAGTCCCGCAGCCCCGGCAGGCATCGGCCCTTGCGGACCCCTTCTTTTTTGCTGACTCTCTTTGAGGCGCGCGTAGAACACGAACGCTCCGTCGACACGGCCTGTCGTCATGAGACGGACGGACGGCGAGCTAGCCCATAGCTCCTCGTCCATAGGCCCGCGCCTACGGTGGCCGGGGGCCAATACGTGGCTCCCGACGCCCGGGGTGTCTCCCGCTGTGGCCGGGACGTGAGGATCTCTCCCTCTCACCTTCCGCCACCTCCTTCGCTAGCATGACTGCTTCGCAGAAGGAGTTGATGGCATCCCATTCCGTCTCGCTCCGGACCATGTATTGAACCAGGGCTGGGAGAGAGAGGTCGCCGCCGCCGATCGCCGCTTCGAGGACACGGCGGTGCTCCGCCCAAGTGGGGCACACCTCCACAGTGTGCTCCACCGTGTCCTCCGGTCGATCCTCACAATGGAAGAACCCGGGCGTCTCCTCCCGCCCGAAAACACGATATGAGGCCAATAACAATTTAGCGTAAATATAATCTACGTAAACTGCGTATGGATTATTGATTATTGCGAATAGCATAGCACAGTTCTTGCACGGCAAGAACACGTGGATTTATCAGGTTTCTGGTGTTCGCTATACTTCTTTTTGGAGAAATCATCCTCATCATCATACTCCTGCCCTTATCCCAATTTATTTGGGGGTAGCATGATTGTATTCTTCTTCCTTATGTACTACTCTATTACTTTTTGGAAAAATATTTCACGAAAAAAATAAGAAATGCACACAACTTATACAAAATGAAATATAGGAAATCTCACAGCATCAAAAAAAAAATTAAACAAATCACAAAAAGTGAAAATAATGTTGGAGGGTTTGAACCTGCAACCCCGTAGTTTACAGAGCGGTCATGAAACTGCAAGGCTATTTACTTCGTTGACATAAGCCACAAATAGCCGTTCTCATGTACTTACGTCATGACTGAAACGTCAAACAATTGAAGTATACGGAAATAATGCAAAATTGCCTACCCCCTTAAGGAAGTAGCGTGATAATATATAGTTTAAATATTGAAGAAGCCGATGCAGTAATTTTGACGTGATGCGCGCACAAACATTTCGTACCAACTACTTAAACCGAGGAAAGCTGATTTTCTTGAGTTCCGCTATTTTGTGCGTATTCACCTCAAAAATCAAATTTCAAGAAAACTGAGAAAATATATTTACCTGTATTAGATATGGAGTATATGTAGCAACTTTAAAAGGTTACACTTCATTGGTTTTGATTGTATAGGTGTTTGAAGTTTATTAATTTTAAACACAAAACCCTCTTTTTTGCGCCTCTGGATGAGATTTAAAAAAAATGCTAAGACAGATATTTCTTTATTTTCATTAATAAGTATTTATTCTGAGTTTCATGATTCTAGAACAATCTAAATTTTTTTTTCATACAAACTTTACCCCCCCTTTTCACCCCCTTTTTCCAAAAAAATCCAAAATTTCTATAGCCTATATGTTATTCTGAATGTATTTAAACAGATTTGTGAACATTTCAACAAAATCGGTTCAGCAGTTTTTACGTGATGCGCGTTCAAACAAACAAACAAACAAACAAAAATTTTTTAAATGGTTTTAATATGTTCAGTTACTTATTTCAAGTCACCCTGGCTGGTTTTTTTTTTTTAATCTTCAATGAACAGATTTTTTGGTCTCAACGATTTTATTATATGTATAGATAAACTTTCTCAAGGTCTAGCTTACAAGCTTTGGCTTGTCTGTCATAGGGCTTACGAGGCCACGAGGCTCCAGTTCCATACGAAGTCATTTAATATAATAAAACGACAATAACAGGATTTGCACACACGACGACACATCAAGCTATACATTTCCAGTATAACATGGCCTCGCTTTGTATAGATTTTCAATACAATGAGAGATCCGCATAAACTAGTTTTGTATAGTTTGATTGGTTGCCGTTAGTGCCACTTCAGACAGGCACCTTTTTTGTTTTGTGTAACCTAAATAGGTTATGTAAGGTACTACTACTTGAGACTGTAGTCTTCGACATATTTAAAAGTTTTCTTATGCAAACAAACGGTTTGGGCGAAGAACGTGAGAAACGCAACATGACAGATTAGCGAATTGTCAGGTTTTAGTATTTTGTCAGAAATGGTCAGAAACGCAAAAAGACAGATTAGCAAAATGACAGGATCACAATATGACAGATGCGGTAAACGTAGAGGTCGTAAATTTTCCCAAGGGAACTCAAACTCCAAGCATTTATTTCAATTAGACCATTACGGCACTTTTGAGCTAGAGAAAAAAGCGAAACTACAGTCACAGTCACAAGGCATAATAACTTGAGAAAGTACTGTAGTTGCACATTCCAAAGCCTAGATCTCTATGGAGAAGAATGGGCAAGAAACTCCATGGACACTCTTTTCAATCAAAATATTGTTACAAAATCTTGGTTACATCATTCATGTTGAGATTAGAACATTCTACTGGAATAAAAAGTATCCTTTGTCCTAGCCCACTTCATGGTCTGCTTGTGTACCAATCATCAAAATCCGTTGAGGCGTTAAAAGGCAAAGAGGTAATAGATAGAAACGGTAATTTTAGCATTTATAAATTTTATTTGCTTCACCTGGAACTATGTAGAAAAATCTGAGAAGCTAAACTTACCCCACATTCCAGTTTCCGATTAAATCATGATCTGTCGAATGACCAATTTGGTCGAGACGCCATTGTTTAACTATAGTGTCAACGTGGACAGATCATGGGTTATGGCTGAAATTTTGCATACATTTAGCTAATGTCTTTTTGCGTTTCTGACCATTTCGGACAAAATTCTAACACCTGGCAATTCGCTAATCGGTCATTTTGCGTTTCTGATGTTCTTCGCCCAAACCTTGTTTAGTTTGGATGATAATGCAAGGTTAGCTAAGTGAAGTAATTCTAAATCCAATATGGTCGACTCCCAAAGATCGTGGACTAGTTATTTTGTATGTAATCCCATGATTTGAATATCAAATGAGAGGTTTGCTGAGAAAAATACGAGACATTAAATGACGTCACTCTAAAGCGTGTTTTTTTTACCAATTTAATAATTATGTAATATGTATGGATGGTGATGACAGCATTCGTCACAACCTTTTATTGCTTGAACCGTCAGTTATAAAATCCAACCACAAGAAACCCAATAAAACGTGCTTCATTTCGAAGCTTTTAATAGCAACGATATTGGTCATTAATCGTAGAAACTTTACAAAGTATTCCATTAACTTTCAGCTAAAACGATTTCGTTGTCAGATAAAATGAGTTATGGCTTGAGCGATCGACAGGAAAATTACTTGTCATGTACGAAAGTACGAGCATAACGCAATGAAGGTAGAAAGCTATATTAGTCTATGGTAGAAAGTTAGTGTAGTGTAGGTACTAAACTACTTTATAGACATGTAAATGTAGTTCTTAGTTTTTTTTAGGAATGTTATGTGTTAGCTATTTTTATTATTTTGTTTAGATATATTAAGCAATGCTCTCAATATTATTCATTTTATAAATCGTGTTTGTTTCATATTTTATTTTGTAAGATTGCCATGTGCCCAAGTGAAATAACACTGAAAAATTGTTATTTAGTTGCTAAACTGAATTTTGTCGGTTGACAGCATTCAGCTGTCAAATGGTAGATTACTTGTCTATGTTCACTTGGGAGCATGGCATTTGAGTTTGAGCGCTCGTCGTGTGAAGACGTGTTAACTGTACTCAAAACAGTGTAATCAGTATTATTAAAAGTGATTATAAAGTTATACTGACTTTACTTTTCTAGGTAACCGTATAGTGGATTATACAGGGTGTTAAAGTAGTCGCGTGCCATAGCTGAGGGGTGAGCGCAGTATCGATAAAGGACCGCGTAAAAAAAATAAAAAATAAAATTGCATCAACCTATTTTAGTACCTACTAACTTAAAATAGCAATCGTTTAGAATTCAAATTATTTTATATTGCTATTTGAAGGTAGGTACTAAATTAGGTTGAAGCAATATATTTTTTTAATATTTTTTTGGATTTATTTTTTATTTTTTACGCGGTCCTTTATCGATACTGCGCTCACCCCTCAGCTATGGCACGCGACTACTTTAACACCCTGTATAATCCACTATACGGTTGCCTAGAAAAGTAAAGTCAGTATAACTGTGTGTTACAGTTATGTTTGAGTCCCATGTCCTTTCTTTGGTATTATTCGTCGTTTCGTTGAGCTCCTTGAGTTATAAGTCGAGCTACGCGATAACTAACAAATGCTTACACTGACTGGACAAGACCACTCAAATTTGTGTGGTTCTTTCTTCAAAAGACCATCTCAGACACTAATCTGCATAGTCCTCATGTGAATTGAGCAAGATTTTGTCTGGACTTCAAAAGAGACTATGACCTCTGAGTTTGTTTCGGCTGTTTCTTCTCAGAGTAGTCAGGTACGAAACACCGGCACCATTTAGTTTTTAAAAAAATGACGTGTAAAAGTGTTTGTAAAAACCTATTTGCAAAAATAAACATCATTTCATCATAATTTCATGAAAAAGGGAGGCAAGCATATAGCCATCAGCCGGCCACAAATCCAGACTTCCGTGGTAGCTACTGAGAAATTTCTGATGGAAAAACCCAATAACACTACCCGCCCCGAGAATCGAACCAAGTACCACATGCTCAGCTGTCGTGCTTGCAACCACTCGACCATCGAGGTAGTCTTATTGGCAACCTACACGAGAAACTAACCAAATTTTTATAGGCACCTAATGTGTTGAAAACATTTACACAGACGAAATCACATGATCACAAGATTATGTAGTTAAGTAGTATTAAGTAATATTTACTTATATATTTCATTATCATTCGACATACTATTATTAGGGTTTCTCTGTAAGAATATATATAATACATATCTAACTTATACTATAACTATACTCAATATAATTATATAACTCCTGAAAAATATTTATTGATAACGCAGAAAGTCTGTACCTACATTGTGGAATACTTTGTAGCCATTTATTGATAAAACATTGTGGTTTCAAATAAATACTTATGTTTGTTTGTGTGTTGAACAAAACCCAAGTTTATTACTAAGATCTTTCAAGCCTGCAATAAAATGCTCTATTACATATTTATGTAGGAACTATAAAATTCCATAATCTATTGTTTGACGTGACTCACATTCTTAAGGAGCAATAATAAACGCAATTTGTAATGTATTGCAGCCCGCATGGCTCTTATGTTATGATCAACGAGAATGCATTGAGAATAATAAAGCTATTTTTTCTTAGATTTAAAGAATGACGTTCTTAAGATTTATATATATACATATTATACATATAACATCCATGACTCGGAAACAAATGTCCATGCTCATCACACAAACATTTGCTCCCACCGGGATTCGAACCCGGGACCCTAAGAACGTAAGGCAGCCTCACTACCGCTGCGCCATTCGGGTCGTACAACCGTACAACAAGTACAACCTTATCGAATGTGTAGCCAAACAAGTGTGGCACACCGCTGAGATGTGTAGCCAGGGAAAACAAATCTCTAGTTGTAATTACAAAAAAGAAAAGACTGAAAACATAAAAACAGAGCGGATTGAAGGACGAATACACAAAAGAATTGACAATAAAAAATCCGATCTGTTATTAAAATGTTCTGGTTTCGTTTTATAGAAGTTACTTTTATCACAAAACATAACATCACGCGTATATTAGCCGAAAGGGTTAAACAGACGTGAGTGAACCGTTAATCATATACGTATGAAAACTGTAAACACGGATAGCTTACGGCAGGTTATTAGCATTAGAATCGCATTGATGAAGCCAACCGGGTGTTGCACGGTAAGGGATTATGTTAACGCGACTGCACAAGTCACATAGCTAATCTAATATGACATAGTACCTACATAATTGTGTATCAATTATTACTATGTATTCGTACTATGAATTTACACATACATAACATAATAACAACCGCTCAGGTCGATCTTTACGTTTAGCCGTGCTTGGCTAGGTTGGTCTGTGGATGGGTGACAAACCTTACATACCGAGTTTCCTCCGTGCCTCGGAAAACACGATAAGCTGTTGGTCCCGGCTGTCATTTGTAGATCTTTGACAGTCGTTACAGGTGGTCAGTGGCCCAAAAAGTCTGACAACCAGTCTTACCAAGGGGTATCGTATTACCCAGTACCCCAACCCAGTTAGGGTTGTGGAGGTCAGATATAGGCAGTCGCTCCATGTAAAATACTGGTGTTCAACTGCATCCGGTTAGACTGGATGATGACCCCAACATAGTTGG
Source organism: Xestia rhomboidea (assembly GCA_963853795.1). Taxonomy (NCBI): domain Eukaryota; kingdom Metazoa; phylum Arthropoda; class Insecta; order Lepidoptera; family Noctuidae; genus Xestia; species Xestia rhomboidea. The sequence goes on along the minus strand of OY970761.1, from coordinate 15,458,403 downwards.
GAAAAGGCTGAGCAGACGTTGATAACATAACATCACGCCTGTATTCCTCGAGGGTAAGGCACAGGTATCTAACAGTATACCCACATTTCACCTGATATTTGTAAGTTCAAAAAAAATCAAAGTATGTAAACATTCATATTTATTGCGTGATTATAATTATACTTATCAATCAAAAGATGTAGCGTGAATAACTATTCCAAATTATCTTTATTTTCTCGCTGCCGTAAAGGCATTTCCAACAAGAATCCCTGACAGGGCAGATATTCCTGTCAATTAGAACATTTATCTCGAGAGTTAGTTCACCACGTTAAGTGAAAAACGCCGGTCAATTCAAAAATTCACAGCAATTAACCCGGCAGCGTATCCCGAGGTACTTTACTCTAGCGAGTGACCCGATTTCCTGAGGTCAATGCACTGGATGGACTAGCTGAATAATGAATAAGTAAGTACAGGTAAAAAAAATGTGCTGGAATTATAGAAGTAAAGGCTGTGGAAATGAGAATGTTGTGATAATGGAAATGTTGGGTAAACACGACTTTAAAATAATTGGGTTAAAGGTGATTGATGATTGAAGGTGAGAAAGCTTTTAAAACGTAAAAGTCAGAAAGATCTCAGACCTACCTGTGACCTATTTCATTCTAGACGTGATAATTAATTGGTGTTGAATTAAATGATTGCTTCTTTCTCTATCATGGCTGAATACTCTGTCTAAAGTTCGAGTTCTAGTTTTAGAAATTACATTCATAAAAATGTTTGGCACTTCTGAAAACATATCATAACATCACACCTGTAATCCCGAAGGGTTAGGCAGAGCTGTACATAATACTACACCCACATTTTAGGGCGAGCCTAATGCCATCAACCAGTCACAAATCCAGACTCCGTGGCAGCTGCTGAGAAATTCCTGATAGAAAAACTGAATAACACTGTACCCGATCTGAGAATCGAGCCTAGGACCTACATAACTGGCGTTTATTATGCATACACAAATGCTTTGCATCATTGAGAGTAAAGTCATGGTGCCCAATTATATAATTTATGTTTTCAAAGTCTATATAATTTCCCTCATATATACTGGCCTGCAAAAATAAGTAACACACTTTTAAAATTGCAATAACTTTTTAGGTGCACAAGATATACTTTCGAAACAAAAAGGACTCGAAAAATATTTTAATTTTGTCTATAGTTTCAAAGAAAGCTGATAAAAATTGGTATAAAACGTTTAATTATTTTAAATATGGAACTTCTTTAATTAAGAAAAAATTGAAATTTTTAAAGTGTAGTACTTATTTTTGCAGGCCAGTGTATTTCCAGTCTATTAGACCCTTTCTATAAATAAATATAAAAGTACCCACAAATTCACGACTGCTTCATGACAACATGGACCTTAACGACATTACACATTAGATAAATTAGGTCAAGGAGACAACATACACGACCAGTGACTGCCACTTTTTGTAGCAAAACATAATGAAACACTTCTTGCGAAAAAGTCTTATTATTCGCTTGGGATTGCGTTCTTCAGAGGGTTACTTATTATGTGACGTCATTAGTAAGTTTAGTATAACTGTTGCTCGCAGAAAATAAAAAGCATCAAGTCTTAGTAGTTGCTAGATCTTATAAATGCGAAAGATGATAATATAATTGTGGGGATGTATGGGTGTAGGTACGTCACCAATTTTTTTTTCTTTTTTTACCTAAAGCCGTTCAACCGTTTTTGAGTGAAAGAGGAACAAATCACGCAAAAACGGTTGAACGGATTCGGGTGAATTTTGGCACACAAATACTTTTTAAAATGGATTAACATACAGGACTGGGTCATGGAGGTCAGATAGGTGCCCACAAACAGCCAGAATACCAGCATTTTACATGCAGTGGTCGCTCCATACGGTTAGACTGCAAGCAGCCCCCAATATAATTGGGAAAAGACTAGCTAGGCAAATTATGAATGCGGTGATCGGCGGCGGCGACCTCTCGCGACCGGCCCTGGTTCAGTCCATGGTCCGGAGAGAGACGGAATGGGAAGCCGTCACCTACTTCTGCGAAGCAGTCGAAGGAGGTGGCGAAACGTGATAGGGAGAAAACCTCACGTCCCAGCTGCCGCGGGAGACGCACCGGGCGTCGTTCGTGTTCCACGCGCGCCTCAAAGAGATGACAGCAAAAGGAGGGGGTCCGCAAGGGCCGATGCCTGCCGGGGCTGCGGGACTGTTCGAAAGAGATACCGTGGCCCCGGAACACAAAGGGCGATGAAGGAACATGGATGGGTTTTAGTCAGTCAAAGTCCGACACTCCATCCAGCTCCGCCCAGAGCGGGAGGAGTCATTTGATGATTTCCCATCCGAAAAAAAAGGGCAAATGATGAATACCTATATACAACATGATTCAAAAGAACAATACAAAGAGCAATATCTATATTATCAATGTCAAGTAGCAGAAGACATAGGACACATTTTTGTCAATATCCTATCATGATATCTTATGCAAGATTAGTTAACACGATAAAGAACATTAATGCAATAACACGGAAGCAACTACGCACGAAAAACAATGCTATCTGTATAAATTGCGAGTACATCTCGATGATTACACCTCTTATCTCACTTCCTTTTACTCAACAACGACGCATGTAAGACAAGACCTTGATCTAGCAAATAATAGTGGCTATGTAGGCTAAAGAGTCTGCCTTTTTGGCACTTGTGTACTCAGTGCGGACATTGGGATCCACATACATGGTACATGTGTGATTGTGAGAGATTTAGACCCGAACTTCACTAAAGTGGAAACAAGCAGAGCAGTGCAGAGAGGATCTTCTGTCTGCTCTGCTCGGCTCGTCATGCACATCTGTGCAAGATTCGACCAATCACAGACGAGACCAGAGAAAGTGATTTATCGGTTTTCGCACGTCTTCTCTCCGCTCCGCTTGTCTCTGCTTTAAGTCTCATACTGTGATTGGCATACCGAACCTAGTTTAATAAAAAAACTCAAGCCTATGACAATCTTATTCCAAACTTCGAAAGATTCTTATCTTCCGCCTAGCCTTTTCCCAATTACGTTGGGGTCGGCTGCCATCTAACCGGATGCAGCTGAGTACCAGTATTTCACATTGAGGAACTGCCTATCTGACCTCCACAACTCAGTTAGTACTGGGTAATAGCTCTTGGTAAGACTGAATGTCAGACTTTCGGGCCACTGACTACCTGCACAACGACTGTCAAAGATCTACAAATGATTGCCGAGACCGATGGCTTAACGTGCATTCCGAAGTACGCAGGAAACTAGGTATGTTATGGGTGGGTCACCCATTAGTTTAAGCCGTGCTCACCTAGGTTGGTCCGTGGGGACCAACCTAGATAAGCACGGCTAAAGTAAAAGAACGTAGTCTACCTAGCGTACCTATTCTCATTTTAAAATAGACGAGAGGTTGATGCGGTCGGCAACAGTTCTATAAACGAAGCCACTTCTCACCTACACATCACAACAAGTCGGAGACCGTCAACAAAAGGTCAGACCATTTGTCAGGCTTCTGACAACTGGCGACTCCTATAAATATAACGAAGAACGTCAGACTTTGGGGGCCTTTTAAAAACTCAAGTGAAACCCTTTGTCAAAGTTCTTACGGAAATACTCCAAATAAAGGTTATTATGGGTTGGCATTTCAAGAATTGTGAAGTTTTACAAGGTTTGTTTTTGTCGTATTTAAGGTTACGGTTCGTCGACATACCTAAAGGGAACTTCAATAGGCAATGAAAAAGATTGATGATATGAAAGCCTAGCCTTTTCCCAAACCGAAGTCCCAAAACGGCTACCAGTTTTACTAGATGCAGCTGAATAACAATATTTTATATGGAGCGACTGCCTATCTGACCCCCACTACCCAGTTACTGGGTAATACGATACCCCTTGGTAAGACTGGTTGTCAGACTTTCAGCCTCCTGAGAACTCGCAACGACTGTCAAAGATCTACAAATGAGAGCCGGGACCAACGTGCGTTCTGTCACTGAACGTGCTTTCCGAGGCACGGAGGAAACCCTGTATGTAATGATGGTCATCCATCCTAGGACTAAGACAAGCACTGCTAAACTTTGGATATCGACCCGGGGTTGCGCTCCAATATTCCTAACATGTTGTCTCATTGTGACTGTTATTTCCCGAATTTCCTTCGTTGGTGGTGGTTCCTACCTAATTACGATTGTAACAGTCTGTAATTTAACAAAGGAACCCTAAGCAAGCTTTACCCACTGCTAATGCGAAGTTTTCCTTCCAGAGTGGACGTGTAAAAAATTCGAAGACATGGGACATCTATCTAGTATCACTGGGCCCGCATGGTGGTATTAATGCCCCCTCCCTCCTCCTCCCCCCTCCATAGAGAGGAGACTTGTGTCCCAGCAGTGGGAACTAGTATATAAGAATGTATAATTACCACCCTTAATCGTGACTAATCTTGGGTCCTTTATGTTAAGTGTATTTTCCTTTCGGTGTAGACATAAAGAACCATAGACATTTATATTACAGCTTGTTTATGACATTCATGTCGTAATAAAAATGTATTTGCATTTCAAATATCTTTTTACGATGGCGCTCTAATTTTATGTTTATAAGAAAGTAAATTGTCGAGCCTCCTCCTATTTCAAATTGGTTGCCATAAAGCTTCGGATTTCAGGGTTAACGAAGCAAGCATTTTCTTTTTAAAAGTATATAGTACCTTGAGCAGTAAATATACAAAAGGCTTTTAGTATATAGGTAGCCGCCACGCCCGTTTTTCTCTAGGGAGAGAAGAGAATATAGTATCATAGTACAGAGTACACTCACCCCTTATGTAACTGTCTTGAACAACTGTATAAAATAACTAGCGACCCGCTCATGCTTTGCATAGTTTTAAGACTCGACAAAACAGACATATTTCTTGATTTTATGTTAGTTTAGTAATTAGAAGGGTAATAAAAACGGGTCTATACAATAATATAAAGTTCTGAAATAAAATATAAATGATGGTGAAAATCGCATCGAAATCCATGACAAAAAAGAAAAACGCGATCACAGTCACAAGAAAAACGAGTTTAATTTATAATATGTACAGACGAGTTCAGAGTTTTCACTTTTTTTTTAAAAAGGCTAAGCTAATCAGATACCAATAAGTGCTCACAGTTTTCAGGACTAACATGCTATCGTAGGTTGTTTGGTTGGTTGGTGGTTGTGGTTGGTTGGTTGAATGTCCATTGGTAAAAAATAAATCCCTTGCAATGGCCTTTAGACTATCTACAAAAGGACTTTTTGTATTAACTGGATTATAAAATATAAGCCCTTTTGTGGTTTATGAATTCACCATCTACCGATAAAACTCTTATCAAATCAAATTAGCCCCACAATAATATTCAAAGATCAAAGTGCTATGCGTGTCTGATATGAAAAATGATAAGACTTATTAGGTAATTTATTCAGAGTTGATGACTAAGCAGGTATGAAACTAAAAACTAGCACCCTTTGAGAATGCTATCGAAAAATTCCATCTATCCATTCATTTTTATATCAACGGACAAATTGCTATATCATCAGGCAATGGGCGGAAACGCAAATATAAAATCTTTAAATTCATAATGAATTTTATGTCAAGTTAATCTTTATTTCACCAAAAAATATACAATAACATATTTGATGACGTAATAAGCTTAGTATACAAATACTTAATATAGAATCCTCTGATGCCGAACTAGGACGGATCCTGTATCTCAGCAAATAGCGCCATCCCCTGACACATTCCATTTACCATTGAACTTCAGTTTTAACCAGTTCTATTTTCTCTAATTTAGTATATACCTATGTATAATCAGCTTATATTTTTCTTACTGGCTGGTACATAAGCCGCCTCTCTATGAAAAGAAGTGGGACGCAAACCACCACGCTGGCTCAATACGGGTTTCCACAAACGATGTGGCACATAATATCGTGTCCTGCGTGTCCTGTTGTTTGTTCACTGCAAGAACTGATGGACGCTACCGAAAGCGCCAAACTAGTAGTTCAGTTCTGGGCCGACACAATTTAGATTGCCATCGACACGCTAAGAAGAAGAATACGGGTTGGTGAATTTTCAGTCAAAACTTTTGTTGGTTTCTCCACACTATGGTCTCCTCCACCGTTCAACGCGCTTGAGTTCAAACCCACAACCTTCAACTCGTAAAACTGGCCACCACTCATCTTTCTGGACTCATCTTTTTTTTTTTTTTTTTGTTTCCGGGGTGGAAAATCCACACGGATGTCCTCCGCCCTAGGGCGGGCGGAGGGGTCTGTCGGACTATAACCGACTAAAAACCACCCCGGCGGTCTCGACCTCCCTCAACCTCTCCGCAGCCTCCTTCTGTGAGATGACCGTTTCACAGAAGGAGATCACCGCATCCCACGACTCTGCGCTCCCGACCATCGCGCAAGCGACGGCCGGCAGCGCTGGACTCATCATCTGGCCTAGCCTTTTCCCAACTGTGTTGGGATCAGCCTCGCAGTCTAACTGGATGCAGTTTTAGTTCCAGTTCCAGTATTTTACATGGAGCGACTGCCTATCTGACCTCCACAACCCAGTTGGTACTGTGTAATACGCCCCCCCCTGTGCCTGTGTAATACCCCTTGGTAAGACTGGTTGTCAGATTTTCAGGCCACTGGCTATCCTATAACGACTGTCAAAGGTCTACAAATGACAGCCGGGATCAGCTGAACGTGCTCTCCGAAGCACGGAAGACACTCGGTACGTAATGTGTGTTCACCCATCCACAGACCAACCTAGATCAAACTGAGTGGGTGTTATTATTTAGCCACAAGCTCCTCATTTTTCTGAACTACTTTCCATCAATAGTGTTTTGTACATTGTATGGTATGACGCACGTAATATTTGATGAGCGGTCAGTTACAAAGTAAACCTATACAAAAAGCTGTCAAAAACAAAGTAATGATCAATAATTCTGACGTAAAATAGAAGGAACATTATGGTTATTGTCCATGAACTATGAATACGCGCGATTGCATCATTGTCCGGGCATGTATGAAAAGATGAATGGATTTGGACAGATTAAAAAGAGTCTGTGAGTGCTGCTGGCGATTTTTAATGATAAATGATGATTGTTTTGTAAATTGATTTTAACATACACGCCAGAATAATAGTATTTTTGTAAAATTGGTGGGTTTTATAGTTCAGAATCAAAATTCTCTTTCCTAATGAATCATCATCATCATCATTTCAGCCGAAAGACGTCCACTGTTGGACATAGGCCTCCTCCAAGTGTCGCTACATTGTCCCGTGCTATTCGTTTCCAGCGGATCACCGCAACCTTCACCAGGTCATCGGCCCACCTAATGAATGGGGCTAAATATTTAGCTGCGGATCAACCAATGTCAAAAGTTACTCAAGACAACTGTCAGCAACGACAATAAAAAAAAATTCACGCTTAGAAAGAAGTTGTTGATAAAACTCAACGCTTTACTAAACCTCGATTTTCGTAGGTTCGAACTAATATGCTTTTGTTTTTCACTAGCGACACATTACATCTAAATTCAAATTGCTACGTTACATGAACCTCGGAAAAAACCTTAGTGAGAGGTAAAAATTGACACTATGAAGTTTCAGTTTCTCTTGTAAGGCGAACTCTAATAATAAAAGAAGGAAAATTGGATGTCTAAACTGTACTTTATTGTTACAATTGGACCCAAAGACGAATTAATTGCCGCAGCAAACACAAAAGGACCTGATCAGTAACAGAATTAACAGAGCAATTATTGGAATATTCTGTTTATCTTTGTCTAGTTGTCGCTATTGCAACTGTTGGGTACATTCCGTCAGGAATAGGGATGATGACTGACTAAAAAAATATGATTCTGTTTAGTCCGTCAGTTAGATTATCGAAAAATATTGGATACGTGTTTGTACGAAGATAAAACGTGTCAAAGATCATGAGTTGGGGCTTGTGACGTCACAGTTGAGTTAAAAATGTACGCAAATGTGACGTCACACGAGTTTTCGACGCACTGTATCGTCTTCATTTTTTGTTTACGTGAAAAAAGAAAAAATATCCATGTGTCCAATATATTTTGGAAATCTGTCTGAATGACGAACTAATTAGATTTTTTTGTCATCTACCCTTTTTCTTAGTAGCAGACCTTATTTTTCCCAACTGGTGGTAATAGTCTCGCCCCGTACTACGATGGACTCCAAACTGGCAAAATGTAGGTGATACACAATAGGTGCACCTCTGCCGAACCCTACAGGGAACACAAGCGTAAAGGTTATTAAGATAATTTACAAGATTGGACATTCAAATCCAACTCTGTTCCTTTACAATACTAAGTGCACAGCCTTGTGATTTTTGTCCCCAAAAAACTAGCTGACAAAATTCCTTTATTTATAAATTAAGGAATATGCAAAACCTCGAAATTGTTTAGCTTCCAAGGTGTTATTAAACGAATGCTTACATAAGTTATGTTCGGAAATGCTTGGTGGTTGACCCGATTACCGCGGGTTCGTTGTTCGCGAGTGGGCGTGTCGTCCGTTCATATTGACTAACATTCAGTAAGGAACAGGTTCTAGTGATGTAACGCTTCCAGTTGCTGAACGGGTGAAGGTTTGTGTATCTTGCGAAGCGAGAGCAAATTTGATGCGTAGTAGAGAAAATTAGGAGTTTGAGAAAAAAAATTGGTAACATATTTACCAATTTTTTTTAAACCCCTTAAATGTGGCCTCTGTATGTCCTTGTTAAAATGTGGCCTGTGTATTGTTTCTTTTTACATGTAGATACAATTTGGATAAACAAAAAGTAATAGGTACAGTGACCAATAAGACAATGAAAACATTTTAGGAAAAAAAAATACTCCGAAAATATTTAAATTAGGAAGAAAAGACTCTTCATTAATGCAAAGAAGTTTGTGAAACTTCTTGCACCACCCGAATATTGATCTAGCAACTACGCAGCTGCTATTAAAATCTCGGCTGTATATGCACCCACGATGTACACGCCTCCTTGCCTAGGTCAGGTCCCAAACGTAAAACCCTAACGTCATCCTTACTCCGCTTATTTATATTTACATTCTTCGAAACATCAACAAATCATAATCAACAAAATATCAGAAACAAAGTACTAGAATATCCCAAAACGAATGACATGTAAGTAGGTATGCACCTATATGCAGTAATGAACAAAAACGTCCTTGGGAGGCCATCCCGTTGTAGGGGTCTTAAAATAAACAAATCTATATTTATTGGAAAATAAATTGGGAAAAAACTCACCGTCAATATACAGCGTGTTGTCACGACACTTCCGTATTTAAAACTGAAATGGTGATTGAGTAGGAAGTGTTTAATTCACGGAATGGCGCCGAGATTCAAAATGGCGGAGAGACGTGCGTTCGCCAGCGCCTGCGGACTCGACTGAAGCCTGAAGGGAGGTTGGGCGGAGCCGGGCCTGATCAAGCGAATATTTTATCGATACTTTTGCTTTGAGATAGGAAATGAGAGACAATTATGTCTAACTAGCAACTGGGAAGTTCAAATATCCTATTAATAGGTTAGAAAATGCAGCGGTTTTATTGAGTTGCATCATGCGATGTTGTAAGTGGAGTAGTTACTGCGTGATAGACTCGGTGCATCAATTTTTATGAACTTTTTTCATTCATAGTTTTTTTTTACGTTCTGCTTTTTTATTAATTCTGATTAATGATTTCAGACTAGATAGAACCTCAACTGTGGCCAATGAATCAACCCGAAAAAGGCTAAAATCACTCAAAACTCTTTACTTCAATATGCAATAATCATAAATTGAATCTGAAAAAAAACAAAGATGATCCATCGACAGGACAAAAATTATGCGCCATATCAATGCAATGTAAACATATCGAAGCGCACGCTTGCCGGTCGGCGAGGCAAGGCGTCCTTAGAATGTATCAAAAATCAACCTTATATCTTCTATATGAAACCTTTAAGTATCCATAAACACAGCATCCACCGCGGTATTATAACCGAAGGTTATCCATCGCTGCAGTGAAAACAAAGCAATGTAAACCTCAAAAGCGAAAGTCTCGTAGCAAAGTCTACGACGTAGCACTTTCTACGGCGTAGAGGACTCGGCTACCCGAGCGAACACGCCTGTATTTCATCGTCACGAATATCTACATAATACAGTCAAGTTTAGTAAAACGGAAAATTGAAAATTCTCCGTAAAAAGGAACTGTTTCCAATCGGCACTTGAAAGAATTGACTTTCTTCGCGACAATTTTCCTTGAGAGGAATCTTCTAAAAATGAGAATATTAATTAAGCAGGTTCCTTAATTAGTGGTTTTCCGAGAATCGTGAGACAAGAGGTGGGTAGTACTGGTATCTAAATGGAAGCTCGCTAATTATTTACGTATTGCCTTTACAAACTATGTGCTACATAATGTACATTGTTTAGAGACTGACTGTCTAATCAAATCATAGAGAACTGTCTGCTGAGAATGTGGTTGAATAACACTAATTATTAAGCATTTTGTGGAGAACTTGCGAGTTGTGAATACAAGAACTTGTTATAAAGGGTGTAAAAAACCTCTTAACGAAGCCGAAAGACACTTGTTCTCCCCGTCATTGCGATCATTTTTACTTTAAACACCTCCACGACCCGGGTACTATTCAATCCATCCACCAGCACAATGTTTTTAGTGCGTTATATTGAGTTCTACCAAAAAACATGATTTTTTCACCCCAAAAAAAAAGTCATTTCCCAGCAATCATTTTTGCGTAAAGTTACTTAGTTTGATGTACAGAATGCTTGGTTGACGGCTTCGTGATGAGGTTGTTTACAACCTGTATTAGTGCTGGATCTACTTAGGTAGAGCGTGGTGGTTGTGGCTTGCCCAAAAAAACATCTTCTGCCAATAAAATATGATATTGATGATTTTAGAATGGGTTATATAGAATTTTATTGTGTCCTGAACAGAAAAATGCTAGGTCAGATTTTGATATCACCTCGCAAAAGCATGGAGAAGTTTTTGAAGGCCAAAGGAGACACGTTTTCATTAAATAAGTGTCTGTGTTCAAAACATCAGATTAATATATGAATGCGTAACCAAAAATAACCAAAGGAATTATTTAGCAATTATGTAGCGATTATTTTCATTATTTTCACTGTTATGTATCTTAGAGTTCATCTGTGAATAGTTTTGTGGGCTGTAATATTGTCTAAGAGTTTTATAAATGTTTCTTATTTCTTTGTTTTATATTGCAGTTATTTGTCGTTCCTTTTGAATAAAATAAAGAATACTTCATGTAAATTAAAATAACTCCGTTATAAGGGACTTACCTGCCATATTGCATATAGCATCGAGATCACACAAAGGAAATCACAAAAAAACAACCAAACCGAGCTTTTAAAACCAGAAACTTTTGATCGTCATAATGCATCGTTGCATAAAACCGAACTGAATCGAAACTCGAGCTTGGGTAACATATAACAAGTCCTCCTGTACTTCTTTGTTTACCAACAGTCTGCCCACGGATTCCCATCCAACATTTTCCCGTGAGACAGAGACAGATTATGCAACAGATATGTACATCTCTTTCACACGATGCGTCGATCGATGTGACCTTGGCAGTGGGGATATTTAAACCCTAATAGATGGGCACCCCGCAGGGAATATTAAGGGGTATTATGGAAATATGGTAATTACCTTTAATGTCGATAACTTTAGATTATTTTGGTAAAATGCTGAAGACTAAGCAGATATTTTAAGCATGGCTTCCTAATTTACTTCAAAGTTTGAGTTTATGTTTTCTGTCTCGACTTCTTGCGTGATTCGTGTCGAGAAATTGCATTTGCATTTAACATAACATCACGCCTGTAATCCCCGAAGGGTTAGGCAAAGGTGTACCTAATAGTACACCCACATTTCGCCAGTTATGTCATCAACAGCCACATCACGCCATCAACAGGCGCAAATCCAGACTCCGTGACTGCCACTGATAAATTCCTGATAAAAAAAACCCAGTAACATTTTGCCCAATGTATTAGGAGCGAGCCTATTGCCATCAACCGGGCGCAAATCCAGACTCCGTGGCTGCCACTGAGAAATTACTGATAAAAAAACCCAGTAACATTTTGCCCGACCTGGGAATCGACCCAGAACCTCATCAGTCGCGCTTGCAACCACTAAACACGAAACTAAAATACAAAATGGCTTTCAAAAACTATTGAGTCATCTTCTGAATAAAATAAGTCATGTTGACAAGAACATGAATGTGCAATCATGGAGCAATTTTCCACCATCTACATTCTATTAGAAATGTGCAAATAAACTTGTGAATGTACGATCGATACCACTGAATATTTATAAGCTGTTTACATCGTAAACATACTGACTATCGAACCTGGCCTTGAAATTGTGAGAGTCATTCTTGTGGGAAAACTTTCTATTGCGCGGAAAATTTAAACATTATTATTTTCCAAGGAACATTACTTTTTCCTTTGCCATTATCATCACTTTCCTGCCCATGTCCCATGTGACTTGGGGTCGGCGCAACATGTGTTTTTCTTCCATTCTCCTCTATCAAACGACACTCTATCATTTACTTATTTTTCTTTCATATCAATATTTTTTTCCTTTACCAATTACCATTTAAAATTTTACTGAGATACCCATAGTTATTATTACTATTCCATTTCATGGACATTAAAACAAATCATGCGATATAATTTTCATATCCAAGCTTGCCAAAATAAAGAAGTCAGTCATCTCATAATCGAATGGGTTCCTATTCTAGCCTCTACACTTCAAAGGCTCCCCTAATTAGAGCCCTACATAACCGAACACTCCAGGCAGTTGGAAACTAATAGATGAACACAAAGGGAATGTATTGAGTAAATAAAATCGATCACTTTGGAGCAATAGCTTGGGTTTGTATCTCCGTGAACTTGTCGGAAACTAGGAACTGAGGTACTATCGAGGACACTCCCGCCTGATCACCACTAACCTAATTTTTGCTTGCACTTACAACATAGAAACGCGCTCTAGCCCCACCCCGTTGACTTTGTATAGAAATAATGAATGAAAAGATACCGATCGGCCGAGCGCACTGACGACGCGAGATCCTAATAGGCTTAAACTTTAAGAGGGGGCGTGGATCGGCGCTTCCACATGATTTAAGCGAAAAAAAAATTAACTGATCAGGCGGAAAAGACCACGACTTTACCAACACGAACGGGCGACGTAAACATAACGTAAATTTGAACGAAAGCTATGTGCTATAGCATAACTTAACTTTACGCTTGTAAGTCTGAAGGCTAAGGCAGAGGTGTACCTAATAGCACACCCACATTTTGTCAGTTGTGTTTAGTTCTTATTCTTGTATATTGCCAACCTAGGCACAAATCCAAACTCCGCGGGTGCTACTGAAATATTCCTACCTACCACTAGAATCTACATAAACAAGGTCGGAGGCTGATCCTACAGCATTTGGGTTAAAATGTTTACAACAAGCATAATCAGCATCATCCATAGATCAGATATGAATGAAGTGAAATGAACAATCATTTTCAATTTTAAAAATCGTTCTTAATCACGTAATGTTGACGTACTCCGCGCGTTCCTGCTAGGCCCCCAGAAACATTCGTGCGCTGCGTTCTGTTATGCGGATTTACGATTTGTTGTGGTGCGCGGATTAGTTCACGTTTATGACACGAGGAAGAAGACAGACTGTTGTTACGTATTTATTTGTAAACACAAGCTGAAAGCTGGGTAACCACCCGGCCTTCAGCTGTAATAGGATCTTGTATAAAAGTGATTTGCACCAAAAAATCCACTCGCAATTTCGATTTTCTAAGCATGGTGCATTTCATGTTATGGCATGTCCAATATTCTTCATAGCGTGACGATGACAATTTAAATCGAGTCAGCCCAAAATTTGGCAACGACTTTGGTACTTTCAGTAGCGTCCATCAGCTCCTGTGATGTGCAAACACAGGACAATGCCCAATTTTATCGCCCGCGTAGCATGGCAATTCTATCTCTACTCTTCAAGACTCGACAAAGCTCTTTTCTATACAACTTGACATGTCTTAATGTCTTGACATGCCCGAGCATGCGGCGACCCATCGACTCGAGTTTGTACGAAGACAAAGACATAGAATGTCTTTCCATAGCAACGGAGAAGTAGCTAGTGACATTGAGGATTTTGCACTCAGCATCTGCGATCTAGAAGTAATAGAATTGATTATATTTTTTTAGATTGTTGATATTATGTTCATCACCATAAAAGAGATCACAGGATCTCTTGCTTCCCTGCAATCTCATATCATCTTTAATAATCTCATGATTTGTATCTTTAAATATCCATCAATGTTCAGTTGGTAAGAAAATAGTTTCTTACTAAGTTTTTGTTGTTTACTTAAAAATAATGTGGACCTGGGTAGAACATCTAGACGCAGAGATGGCTGATGAAGCAAGGCTTTGACCGAGTGGTGGCCAAGGTTTGGCCAAAGAAACCATGGCCGTCCTAAAGCTCGTTGAGTTGACGATATCGTCACGGTCGCGGGTAATACCTGGATCAGGGACGCACGGAACCGGGAAGTGTGGCGAAAGAAAGGGGAGGCCTATTATACCCAACAGTGGGTGATTCCGGGCTGATGTGATGATTGATGATGATGTATGCTAGCCACTTGAGAGCACATGAAAGTGCAGCACACCAAAGCACTCGACAACCACCCTAGAAAGCCATTGAATGCAGTCGCTGTGGCCGAAATCGGCTAGATGGCATTATCATCAAGGAACTCATTTTCCGGGATATCGAAAGCCGAAAGCGGTTACAGCTCGTACAGCGTTTCTTTTGGCATAAAAACTGAGGAGATGCCGACGGTAGGACCCCGACATGTTTTTAAAAACAAAATGGCTTACAAACACAAATTATATTTATAAAAATAATGTTGCCTAGGTCTGATGTGTTGTAGACTTTTTGACATTTGTTGCCTAGAAACGATTCCTACAACCAGTATCAAAAGTAGACAAAAAATGTCGCCAAGCTCGACGTTGTAGACTTTTATCGCTAAAGAATAGAAACCTTTATTTTCCACATGTCAAACATCGCCATGCTTAGGACGATAGAAGTCTTTCGACAATCTGTCATTTATCTGTCATTTTGACGATTGTCAGTCGACAAAACCCGTTTCCACGGCGGCCATGCTACGCGGGCTGAACTTCTTATAAGGTACTGCACCTGTACTATTTACAACTAAAGCGATACGCAATAATTATTGTTGAAATTCTGTAACTTCCTACTTTTATTAACCCAGCAAAAAAGTTCCTATATGGCTATAACTACAATAACTGTCATTATCTGGTAAAACTCCAAAAAATACGCTTGCCAAAAACATACCGCTATTAATATTGAACGCATGCGGCAGCGAGAAAACAGGATATTCTTCCAAGAAATTAGATTTCGTAGAAATTCCTTTTATATTTGAACCGGAATCGGAACAACAAGAACCCTAAAATGCATGACGAACAACAACAGAAATCTACATTGAAATCCAACTCGATAACCAAACTACACGTAAAGTAATATCTTGCAATGTTTTATGACCCTTCCCAACATATAAAATAATTCTGCAAGTCTCTCACAGACTCCATAATATATTGATGAAAATGTGAGTGAATTCCGGAGAGAGAGAAGCTAGAAATAAAACCGGTGCAGTTCAATATGGCCGTTAGAATCTAGGTATAGCGGTATTATAAGTCATACCGTTAGTATCTACGTGTAGATACTGCTATCGAAGCGGTATTGAATTTCTTTAGCTCTGATATCTGATAGGTCGGTACTAGGTAGATGTAGCGGATAGGAGAGGCTGGCCATAAATGAGATTTGTAATCAATTATGGTACTAGGTAATCTATCTCTAGTGATTCGTAATCAATTATGTCAACATTTATTAAATTTACTTGTAGGTACACAATTTATTTGTAACAAGCGGCCCGTTCCGGCCTCGCACGGATGGACTTTTTTTTTTTTCTAGTAATAAATATAGCTTATGTAACTCAGGGATAATGTAGCATTCTAATGTTGAAAGCATTTTGGAAATCGGTCCAGTACTTTTTGAGTTTATCCGTTACAAACATACAAATCGTTCCTCTTCATAATATTAGTGTAGTTAGGTAGGTACTACCTATTCCATTAAAATAAAATGTCACTTTTAAGAATTCTAACGTCATCTGCCTAACATTTTCTCAAATATGATAGATTTTGTCTTTTCTTTTTTTTTGTAAGTATATATTTTAAAACGTCAATGATGTAGGAGTAAATTTTCAGTCAAAGGGAACCTACATCTGCTCATCTGCCCACTCTAAAACTCATACGAAACAGATCCAGTATTCACAACGAATTAAAATATGGTACACAACATTCACACAATTGATACCCGCTCCAACAAACATACAATTCAGCTTCGATTATCAAAAGATGTATTAGAGCGAGAACGTATTTAGTCAACACAGGGGAATGAGTTGTTATTATGTT
Source organism: Xestia rhomboidea (assembly GCA_963853795.1). Taxonomy (NCBI): domain Eukaryota; kingdom Metazoa; phylum Arthropoda; class Insecta; order Lepidoptera; family Noctuidae; genus Xestia; species Xestia rhomboidea. Next base: position 15,441,897 of record OY970761.1, on the reverse strand, counting down.
TGTGGCGATAGGTATCGCTCGTAGCGCTTGTTGTGACTTTTGATGCGCGTAGCGATAAATATCGTTCGTAGCGCTTGGCGTAGCAATCTGTCACTGGTTGCATGAATCTGGATAGAAAGGAAAAGAAATATAGCTCGATCAGAATGATTTTAGGAGTTGTCTTTTAAGTATGTTTTGTTTTGACTAAGTTTTAATTGGCTACGTAAAAGAACGCTTGAAACCGTTGTTTATTTATAGGTACATAGGGTGGCACTGACAATAAATTAAACTACGTATCTTTCATGAAGTTCCTAGTCTGCATACAAAAATTAATTCGATTATATCCAGTAGTTAAGTCACAGGACATTATTTTTCATTTTCAACATTTTATACAGGATGTAGATGAGTAGGCTAGCATCAACAGGTTAATGACCCCCACATGCGCTTAATATAGAATAAAGGCGTTTTAGTCAACGTGACAATTATTACAAAGAAATCTCGATTTTTCGTCAAGTCATAATATGCGTGGGAAGCCCGAGCGGCCTGCCAGTCTAAATAACAACATCAACATCAAACAAAGTTGTATAACGCAAATATTTATATTAACAGACCCACGAAATAAAAACAAAAGAAGCCTACTAAATAGTAGCAATAACTTTCAGAACTCACAACAAAGCCTTTGGACGACGAGAAATTACGGCTTCTAACTAAATTACACGCAAAAAAATTAATTGAAAACTTCTCTTACATTTACGAAAACTCTGCCAAACACCCATCATATTAATAATATAATACCTTAAGAAAAGTTTTTAAACCCACGTGAAAGGAAGAAATCTATCTAAATTTACAGTAATGGTTGACATAATAAGTCCGAAGTATCGCTCTCTTAGATTCGTCAAAGTATTTCAAGTCTTATTCAGTAGTAACGTGATATCATATCTATCCTTTGTTTGGGTCCTGTGAGCACTACATTCAGCTTTTACAGGAGGGGGAGGGGGGACAGTCAATAGCTTCACGCCTGCGCACTTCATCTTCCTAACTTAATTTCTGCGGGAATTTCAACCTTATGTGAAGGGTTTAAGGTAGTCTTAACGTGTAGCCTTATCAGTTACAGGACAAAGGTGTCTGGATACTGGATTCTATGATAACAAAGAAACTGCAGGGAAAGGCTGCTCTTATTTAGTGAATTATTATTTTGGAATAAGTTATTTTTAGATAGCACTAAATAAAAACGTATAGTCCGCGCGCGAGCTCCGAGGAATCGGTGGCTTACTTATATCATCATTGGTTTTATTTCAAGTACATAATACCCTCAATGATTTCATAATTTAGTTCGCGCGGAGTACTAAATTATGAAATCATTCTATGAGGGTATTATGATTATTTTATTACCGATTATTTAAGTAAGCCACCAATTCCTCGGACTCGCGCGCGGACTATAGACCATTTTGTTTTAATTCTTTTGTTGGATCAGATAATCTATATTATTTCTTCTTTATCCTTCAGGATATAGTGCAGTTAAATATACCTAGGTCATACCTAAATTACCTGTTTTTGCAGCTACATAAGCTATTCTGTCTAAAACGAGATACTCCAAAACATCACTTACAAAAGTCATTCGGTTTAGCTAGTGCAATATTAAGGTTGCGATGTTAGTCACGTGAAATGAAATCATAAAAATATACTTACTTTGAAAGTTAAATAAGTGTAACCAAATTTAGATGAAGTCTTAATAAAACACGGCTGTACAAAACTTACGTAATGGGTGTAAAAATACCCTAACGAAGCGAAAAGCATTTGTTGTCCCCGTCGTCGTAGCGATGTTTTTTTTAGGACATGTTCACTTCCACCTTTTTCACATTTTTTTTTTATTCTCTTTCTTTATTTTGTGGTTAGTGCCTGACCATGGTATCAGAGTTTTTATGCCGCCCAAAGGCCTCTGACTTGGCTTAACATGCCGTCAAGAAGTATCTCTCAGGCATGCTAGTTTCCTCACGATGTTTTCCTTCATCGAAGCAAGTAATAATTATACAATACGCACAAGAAAGAGGCTTGGTTTGGGTTACATAAAAACAGTTCACTTTTTTTTTTTTGAACGATGTATTTATGTACTTAATCGAATTAACCGCTCTTTTTAAACCGGTTCAGAGCCCTGGCGTAGAGTGTATACAAAATGCTTGGTTGACGGCTTCGTGTGAAAGGTCCGTTTACACAGTGTATTTGTTGCTCTTTTACAAATACGTAAATTTTGAATTAATTATCATCTCAAAGTGGTACCTTCGCTCGTCATCTTTCACCAGATTTATTTTTATAAGAGAAACGAGCAAAAGAAATCGAATCAGCAAATTGGAATTTGAAATTGATTTCCGCTATGCCTCGCAAAGCGACTCATAAAAATTATTTGAGTTCTTTATACCAATGTATGTATGTATGTGTCAAGAAGTCGACCTCGATACAATAAAATGCTTGCCATCTCCCCTACTCCTAATAAAATAAGAGTAGATAATTTAATAAAACTGATTCTATGGAATTCTGCCGGGAACGTATGAATACGAAAACAAGTGAGTGAATTTATTGCGAAAAATGATTCAATAAAATGGCGATGAATCGTTGTACTGAGAAAATATTTTATACGACGGAATAAGTCCGCTATTTGCATAGCGAGCAAGTTCCTCTCGACCGGAGGATCCTGGAAAACTGCAAGGTGAATTTCAATTAGCCAGTAAATCTCCGTGGGTATGATGCGTATCAATATATAAACAGGATAAAACAAATAAAATGATTGACTCGACTCCAGGGGGCCTAAATTGGCCGCCTCGGCAGAATCGAAATAAGAATCACGTTAAAAAAATTAAATTCTTAAAATGTTCATAACCGTAACGTCCATCTTAAGAATTGCAATTTTTAACGTGATTCATTTAAGATTCTGCTAAAGCGGCTATTTTAGACCCCCTGAACATGAGGTCCTGGGTTCGATTCTCGGGTCGGGTAAAGTAGTGTTATTGGGTTTTTCCAACAAGTATTTCCCTGTAGCAGCGACGGTGTCTGGATTTGTGCCTGGTTGATGGCAATAGGCTCGCCCCCTATTGTACCTATAGGACTTTTTCACTTCTCATGCTCTAAAAGTACGCCAATATAGCCCTACGAAGCGGGACTAAAGTGACCACTTTAGTCCCTAGGGAGTAAAAAGTAATTCGTTTTTTTAATTCCTTCATGTGCCATAGACAAACTCAAACAGCCAGTTAATATACTACTATTATCTGTGGAGTGTGGACCATCTTCATTGCGAAAATGTTGAGAGTTTTAGTTACATGGTTTTTCCGCAAGGAAGGTGGCGCCATGCGTTTTAAATTCTTAATCTGTGACTGGTTTAGATGAAAAAACTGACCGCGAAAATTGCTGATTTTTTGTCGATCGTAAATTTGTTCGGTTTTATATAAATTTATTAGGAATGTCCAGTGACAGTGAAGAGTTTGACGTCGATAATCTTTTGCCGCCAAAAACGCGGAAGATTTACCTAAAACCTTACGAAAGTTCTATGGACTGGAGGAATAATTGAATAATTAATGTTTTTGTACTTAATTGACTATTTTTCTCGCACTCAAAGTGAAAAGTACAGTTTACACCTCGAGACTAAACGCCAACTTAATATACCCTCGGTTTTATTGACTCAAACTCAACTCAAACCACCTCTGGTATATTATGGCTTCATTTAGTCCCTCGATATAAAATATACTAAAACATAACTGCCGATATGTGGGTGTACTATTAGATACATACCTACCTAGATTGGTTCCCTTTGTGTCGAGACGCTTTACGTCGAGCCGAGAACCTTGTCTCGTTTGCCTACACCCCTGCCTAACCCTATGGGAATTACAGGCGTGATGTTATGTGTTTTTGTTTGGATTAAAAATTTAACCCGTTATGCCAGTAGACTTTCGCTTGACTTCGTATATTCAGAGTCCAAGTTTTAGAATCAAGTGGCCTACCATGACGTCTTAAAGCAGGATCGTTTTAATCGCGTTCCAGAGTGGGTAAGAGACGGAGCTATAGAGGACGTCTAGCGCTATCTCTTTCCCACACTGGCACGAAATTAAAACGATCCTGCTTTAAGACGTCATGGTAGGCCCGCAAGTGTCAGAAATCTCTTTATATTATTATGTGATGGGAGTTTATCTGCAAGTTACGCAAGCTTACCTAAGTCTAGATAGAACACAGAAATGAGAATTTAATTTCTATACTGCTCAGGGAAACAGAGTGTAGGACTATGCCCGTATCCAGGGTCTTATCTTCTACATCGTCATCTGCCAAGCCTTTTCCCAACTATGTTGGGGTCGGCTTCCAGTCTCACCTAATGCAGCTGAATATCAGTATTTTACATGGAGCGACTGCCTATCTGACCTCCACAACTCAGTTAGTACTGGGTAATACGATGCCCCTTGGTAAGACTGGTTGTCAGAGTTTTTGGGCCACTCACTACCTGTAACGGCTGTTGTTGGCGCGCACACCCGCCCCTCGCACGCATGAGCGGGACGCGGGAGGAGAGGATAGCTGAGGCCGGCCGGGCGGCCGCGCCACACTCGGCGTCTTACCCCGCGCGCCCGCACCGCGCGCCCCTCTGCGCGCGCGGCGGCCGCTCCCGCCTGCGCCGCGCACCAGTACGACCGCAACAGCCATTAAGAGCGGGCGTCGGCAGAAGCATCACGCGCGAACACTTTATATTGTCGCGTCGCGGTGTCCGACATTGTACTCATTTCATTTCATTATTCTATCTTTAAATATAGATTCAAAGTATTCGGAGCCTGCATTATTTATCTCCACACACTATCCTCATTTAAACGGGACGAGATCACAGCCCCAACATTGGTCCTTCGAGCCGGATATTGAAGAGAATTGGAAAAAACTACGTGGAACCTCAAGGCAGCAGCCGGCATCCCGTGGTTCGAGTCATCACGTCGTGTTTCAACGAGTCAAGTCCCGAAGTCCGTCGAGCGTGCCGACCGTGCCTCGTGGCATTGTTGCGTGCCCGCCGTGCCCGCGTGGTGACACGACAAAATGGCGTCGAAGTAGACGTGGGTCAACGAGCAGTACTATAGCCTGGAGGGCATTATTCTTGTGAGTTCGTTCCAATTTTCTTCCCAAAGTTAAAATCTCAATGTGGCTATCGCATTAATTAGCCCATAATACCGTCAACAGTCATTAATTTGTTGATCATTGCGTTTCATGAACTCAGTACCTACGTGACTGTCATTCTCATTAAAGACGTTTTAAATCATATAAATCCATCATAAACTGTGATTATCCCGTCCCTAGTTACGAACTCGTTATAAATTAACGTATTTCCTTAATAACAGTATCTTTTATCGCATTCCAACAGGATTTGCGCCAGGCCGAGCAGAACAGCGACGCCACGTGTCGCGCGTTGCTTCTGGTTTCGCCTGCACCGGGGCTACGCCCTTGCTTTCAAGTCGGACAGGGGCTGCTTGCCTGTCCAAGCGTGCCTTACCCGCTTCTTGCCTGTATCTGCACGCTTGCATTTAAGTATAACCTGCTGTCATTACACCTTCTTAGTTTGAGAGTTTCACTTTTACGTTTTATTGTGTGCATCTACCTACGGCTTGGTGTTATTAATACATATCATTTTAAGTTAAATAACTGTTCGCAATGCCTAACCTAAAAGAATTAAGAAAGAAACGTGCTTCATATAAAGCTAAACTCACACAGTTTGAGAAATATCTGTTAGTAATGTGCACATGTGACAAACCTAGTAACGTTCAACTCAGTGAGCTTGGGGCTAGGTTGCAAAAGATCGAAGAGTGTTACGGCGAATATGATTCCATACAGATTCAAATCGAAAGTTTGCCGGACATTACAGATGCTGAGTGTCAAGATGAATATAGTGAACGCGAGCGCTTCGAGACGCAGTACTTCGCGGCGGTCGGCAAGGCCCGAGAGGTGTTTGGCAGGCCGGGCTCTGTGGAAGCAGAGCACAACTTGGAGGGTTCAGTAACAGGTTCTGTCCTCACTGCAGGTGGGCCAAGCTTAAACCTAAAATTACCTACGATACATCTACCTACCTTCTCTGGGCAATATGAAAATTGGTTAGAGTTTCATGACACTTATGTATCTCTAATTCATGCGAATGGCAAAATACCTAAAATTAGTAAATTTCATTACTTACGGTCAGCATTAAAAGACAAGGCTGCGAACGTTATTACTTCTTTGGTTTTTTCTGAAAATAACTATGATACAGCATGGTCATTGTTATGTGAACGTTATCAAAATAACAACTTGCTTATCAACAATCATATTGATGCTTTATTCGACTTTGAAAACATTACAAAGGAATCTTCCTCATCATTGAGGAGCCTCATAGATACTGTAAATAAAAACCTTAGGTCTTTAAAAATGTTAGAGGTCAACATTCAAAATTGGGATCTTTTGATTATTCATGTTATGTGTAAAAAATTAGACAGTACAACTAACAGGACATGGAAAGAACATCTGAATCTTCAAAAACATAAAATACCCACCTTAGAACAATTTATCGATTTTGTTAAAAGGCGTGCTGAACTTTTAGAAACAATAGATCATACTAATAGAATCACCCGTAGGCACAGTGAACCTTCAAACGCTAAACCTAAAACATTCATTGCTAATCAAAACCATAAAAAACGAACAATGGATTCATACACATGTCCGCAGTGCAAGCAACCCCATCCTATCTATATGTGTCCTCAGTTCATGTCATTGTCAGCGACTGCTCGAATTGCAGAAGCTAAAAGACTTAACCTGTGCAACAATTGCTTAAGACAGGGACATGGACCTCAGGATTGCAAATTTGGGCCATGCAGAGTATGTAGCAAAAAACATAACACCACACTGCACACAGACGAACCTGCACTTCCACAGCAGTCCGATACTACTGTGTCTCAAAATAAATGTATTGTGTTAGCCTCACAGGAAGATTGCCACTCGAATATGGATTCAACAATTCAAACTGAAGTTGTCTTGTCATCTACACATAATGGTTGCGTATTGCTGTCTACAGCACTCATAGACGTTATTGATTGTATTGGTAGAAAACATACTGTCCGTGCCTTACTAGATAATGGTAGCACATCTAACTTTATAACAGAGAAGCTAAGTAACAGACTTAACTTGCCAGTTAAGTCTACTTCCATTTCAGTGGAAGGTTTAAGTCAATCATTACATGTGACTAAACATTCTAGTTTGACTATATCCTCACGTACACAGTCATACATAAACCTTATTGATTGCTTTATTGTACCAGGGATAACTCAATTATTACCTACCACACGTTTTGACATCTCACAGCTGAACATTCCAAAGAACTTAAAATTAGCTGACCCTAGTTTCAACATTCCTTCAGAAATAGACATATTGTTGAATGCTGAAATCTTTTGGTACATATTAGGTACAAAACGCATATCTTTAGGCAGGAATAAACCAGTTCTCATTGAAACAAAGGTGGGTTGGTTGGTATCAGGTGTGATGCATAAACAAGAAATTAAAGGTAATAAGCTCACCGCCTATTCAAACACAGCTCACTGTAACTTTTTAAATGATGGGCACCTTCAACAACAATTAGATAGATTTTTCGAATTAGAATCAATTTCATCACCTCGTACAACAACAAAGGAGGAAAATGAGTGTGAACAAAACTTTATAAAAACAACCACTCGTGAGAAAGATGGCCACTTTGTTGTAAAAATTCCTTTAAAACAGTCACCAGAAACATTAGGTGACTCATACGAACAAGCTTTATCTAGGTTTCAGTCTTTGGAAAGAAAGTTCAAACGTGACTCATTGTACAAAGAAAAATACTCAAATTTCATTAAAGAGTACATTGACCTCGGTCATATGTCTTTAGCTAATCATAGTACTGATAAATATTCATATTTTATGCCACATCATGGTGTAGTTAGAGACACTAGTTTAACTACTAAATTAAGAGTTGTATTTGATGCGTCGGCAAAGACTACATCACAGTTGTCATTTAATGACATTCAGTATGTAGGACCTACAGTCCAAGATAGTTTAATAGATATATTAATCCGATTTAGGCAACACAAATATGTTGTTACATCTGATTGCGAAAAAATGTACCGTTGTGTACTGGTAGCACCAGAGCAACGATGCCTTCAACAAGTCTTGTGGCGGTTTGATGCCACTCACAAAGTAGATACTTATAAGCTTAATACTGTAACCTATGGCACTGCAGCCGCTCCATATATGGCCACACGGTGTCTAGTGCAACTAGGTCAGGAGTGTTCTTCTCCTCTAATACGTGAAACAATATTACATGACTTCTATGTGGATGACTTTATATCAGGCCACAACTCAGAAGCAGAGTTGCTACAAATATGTCAAGGAGTCATTAAGGAATTAAAAAAGGGTCAATTTCATTTAAGAAAATGGCGTTCAAATAACATGTCTATATTAAACAGCATAAATGAAGGTGACATTAATGATCATTTGCTCAAATTAGTCAATGATGATCATGCAAAAACATTAGGTCTGCGATGGTCTTGTACGGCTGACACTCTGAGTTTTGCAACAATTAGCGACCCTTTAAAGAATAAAATAAGCAAACGATCTGTATTGTCAACAGTAGGACAGGTTTTTGATCCGTTAGGTCTTGTAAATCCTTGCATCTTACAGGCCAAGGTAATATTGCAAGAATTGTGGGTTTCAAAAATTGCGTGGGATGATACATTGCCACCTGAATTTACAGAAAGATGGTTGAAATTTTTGAAATCAGTGTCACAATTAAAGAACATTATTATACCCAGGCTCATTCTATGCGACCAAGCTGTACGCTATGAGCTACATACCTTTAGTGATGCTTCCTTGCAAGCATATAGTGCTTGTGTTTATGTTCGGTCAGTGTCAAAGGATGGCAACATTATGGTCCATCTCGTCATGGCTAAAAGCAGGGTAGCGCCTCTAAAGGGCATGACTATACCAAGATTAGAGCTCAGTGGAGCTTTAATAGCGGTTCGCCTAGCAATAAAAGTTAAAACCGCTCTAAGATTAAACATACATTCATGGACATTCTGGTGCGACTCCACAATTGTTTTGGGTTGGATACAAACACCAAAGTCATCTTTAAAGGCATTTGTTCGCAATAGAATCAACGAAATAACTGATGCTACCAATTCAAAGGATTGGAATTACATTCCCACTAAAATGAATCCAGCAGACATAGGATCTAGAGGTTGTAATGCCACTCAGCTGGAAGGTTCTAAACTGTGGTGGTCAGGACCACAATTTCTAATACAACCAAAACCACAATGGCCAACTCAAACCCATACCATACCCATCAACCTACCAGAAACTAAAGTACTGTGCAATCTTGTTCGTGAAGAAAACAAATTTATTCATAAGTTTTCAAGCTTTAGTAAATTGCAACGTATCACTGCTTACATATTACGTTTCATAAACAACTGTAAACATCCTCATAATAAACCTACAACATTCCTAACTATTTCTGAATTAAATTCAGCCACATTACTTTTATGTAAACTTATTCAACTAGATCGGTTTTCGGATGAATACTCCACATTAAAGAAAGGCCAGTCATTAAAGAGGTCACAGTTACTAAATCTTAACCCATTCATGTCACATGAAAGTGTAATAAGAGTTGGAGGTAGATTATCAAATTCAAATTATACTTATGATGTTAAACATCCTATTTTAATTCATGCTTCTCATTATGTTACCCAAATTTTATTCAGACATTATCATACATTATTAATGCATGCAGGACCTCAATTACTGCTTGCTACATTAAGACAGAGATTCTGGGTAATAGGTGGTCGCAGTCTTGCCAGAAAAATCACACATGAGTGTCATAAGTATTGTAGATTCGCCGGCAGAACTATTCAGCCAATCATGGCGGATCTGCCTAAAGAACGCGTTCATAGTGAGCATCCATTCAGTAATACAGCTGTCGATTATGCTGGGCCTATTCTAATTGCTAACAGAAAGGGTAGGGGTTGCCAACTTATAAAATCGTACATTTGTATATTTGTGTGCTTGGCAGTGAGGGCAGTTCATGTTGAACTAGTCACTGATCTAAGTACTGAAGCATTTATAGCTGCATTAAACAGATTTATCGCTCGCAGAGGTCGGCCTGTTAACATATACTCAGATAACGGTACAAACTTTGTAGGAGCCTACAATGAACTCTCAACCTTTCTGAAATCAAGGTGTAATGACATTAGTTTAAGTGCAGCAGAGCAGGCAATCAATTTCAAGTTCTCTCCTGCCTATAGCCCACATTTCAACGGCTTAGCTGAAGGCGCAGTTAAGTCAGTTAAACTCCTTCTCAAAAGGATTCTATCCCTAGCCCATTTAACTTACGAAGAGTTTTAAACACAGCATTAATCCAAATTGAAGGGATTTTAAATTCACGCCCTCTTATTCCATTATCTTCTGATCCCAACGATATGACTCCACTGACTCCCTCTCATTTTTTAATTGGACGAACGATCATGATGTTGCCCACTCAAGTGGACTCAGAAAGAGAGACTCGGATCAGTACTTTGCCTCGATATAAAAGGGCACAAGCCTTGGCGGCTCATTTTTGGAAACGATATCAGACAGAATATCTTTCAGAATTACAGAAACGTGCAAAATGGCAGCGCCATAACCAAGAGCTGCTGCAGCTGGGAGACATGGTCGTGGTCAAGGATGACCGCCTCCCACCAAACCATTGGCGACTCGGCCGCATCATAAAGCTGCACCCTGGCTCCGACGGCATCACACGCGTCGCTGACGTCAGGACGGCATTGGGCGTGCTTCGACGAGCCTACAATAGGCTCTGCTTGCTGCCCACTTCAGACTTTGGAACAAGTTCCAACGGGGGGAGCTTGTTGGCGCGCACACCCGCCCCTCGCACGCATGAGCGGGACGCGGGAGGAGAGGATAGCTGAGGCCGGCCGGGCGGCCGCGCCACACTCGGCGTCTTACCCCGCGCGCCCGCACCGCGCGCCCCTCTGCGCGCGCGGCGGCCGCTCCCGCCTGCGCCGCGCACCAGTACGACCGCAACAGCCATTAAGAGCGGGCGTCGGCAGAAGCATCACGCGCGAACACTTTATATTGTCGCGTCGCGGTGTCCGACATTGTACTCATTTCATTTCATTATTCTATCTTTAAATATAGATTCAAAGTATTCGGAGCCTGCATTATTTATCTCCACACACTATCCTCATTTAAACGGGACGAGATCACAGCCCCAACAGCTGTCAAAGATCTAGAAATGACAACCGGGACCAACAGCTTAACGTCCTTTTCGAGGCTGTCTTCTACGTCTACGTTAAAACTTTCAAGCTCTCTGTCTAACACTTACTTCAGTAAGGGCTACCTCACATTATAGACAAGACTGTCTTAAGACAGACAATTACCCTACTAGTGCGAGCGAGACAGACTATGTATTCTCGCTCGCACTAGTAGGGTAATTATCTGTCTTTAGGTGGATGCTCCAGGGTAGCCCGCGAAATTCAAATTTTCTTACATTTTTTGCAATTTGCAGGTCAGTGTCAGGTTGTACGTTGATTAAAATATGATTCGCGGCTGTAAGACGTATGTAGTTACAGAATTATAATAATTAAAATCATCAATACAACCCTCTAAGTTCATGTAACTGTCAAGAATGACTATTTCATTCTTGACAGTTACATGAACTGAATATGAATGTTTGATGATTTTGACCTGCAAATTGCAAAAAACGTAAGAAAATTTAAATTTCGCGGGCTACCGTGGAGCTTTCACCTTAAGACAGTCTTGTCTATAGTGTGCCTTAGCCCTAAATCTAGGCATGTTGCTAGGTACAGTTGATCAAACTTGCATTTGACCAACCGTTTTCTATATTGACGTGGATTCGTGGTTTAATTCACCTTCCCCACGAACACCCTTTCCGTCACAGGTTAAAAACGAGACAGCGTAGTGTAGCAACGCTCCAATATTTTTAACTTTTACTGCGTCAGCTGACGGTCTTTCAACCGCTACCCACGCAGCTCACAGCTGATTGTTGTTTTCGTACTTTTGTTATTTTAAAGAATGAGTTTGTTAAATTTCATCCGGAGTACTATAACTTTATTTTACGCGTTTCTTTTACAAGTTCATGCGAGCGGTTGACGCATTATCCTCCCTCCACTAAGCAGCTGACGATGTTTTTTAAGCTCAGTATGATGTTACAAACTATTTATGAAAAAAGTTTCAGCCGGCGTACTATGACTTAATTTTACCACCGCGGGTTCGTCAACTAACGCTGGGTTCACTCATCAGTCATTCGAGATCTATAGAACAAGATGGCAACCGATCGGCGTAAAAACACTACCTAAATTGCAACGCTCCTCCCGGACTTTAGCCTTTAACTTGAGCTGTGGACAAACTACACCAAAGCTGCACTGAGCGATATGCGAGTGCAGTATAACGACGCGTGGCGTGCGATGTTTCGACTGCCTCGGTGGTGCAGCGCGAGCGCCATGTTCGCAGCGGGCCACGCGCCCGGCTGGCAGGCGCTGCTTCGGACGCCGCACGCACCGCCATACTTCGATCGGCCAATTCCTTGGTGGCCGCGGTACGAGAATGGTACCACAGTCCCCTACATATAAGGTGGCAGTCCTACCACACGCCGATTACGTAGTCCTTTACATTAGAGGCGCGTGTGTGTGTGTGTATATATTGTCTATGTGTTTTGTTTATTTTATGTGTCTGTTTGTTGTATGTAGATTTTTATATCTGGTAAATAAAAATTTCATTTTATTTCATTTCATTTAGGGACTATTACTCCTGCTTGCAGCGGGCCCACCCGGCCGCTTCACCTTCCTTGGTCCTTTTTTAATCGAAAAAGGGTGGTTAAAGTCAACGAAATCTAAGAAGTCCGTTTTGACAGCCGTCAAATCCATAGTAAATTGACACCACTATCGGAAATTGAACTTTATTACTATAACGCTAACAACTGTCAAAACGGGCCTTTTATTTTTTGAATACTTTAAACATCTGTGATTTTTTTTCACACAACGTAATTAATAATTACTTATAAGTAATTCAAAAAGAAGAAGACGGGCGTCGTCGTCGCCAAGGGAGGCCTAGAAAACGCTGGCGTGACGACTTAGAGACGTTTGTGCGAGATTGGCGTGAAGAAACCGCGCGGAGAGAAGAGTGGAAGGCTAAGGCCTTTGCCCAGCAGTGGGACAATAAAGGTTAAAAAAAAATGTCTCGCAAATTTGTCGACCGATGTTTCATCATCATCAGCCTATTAATGTTCCCACTGCTGGGACACAGGCCTCCTCTCTATGAGAGGGAATGGGCTCTAATCCACCACGCGGGCCCAGCGCGGATCGGTTCTAGGACATGCCGGTTTCCTCACGATGTTTTCCTACACCGTTTTTGAGAGCAGTGGTGATGAAATAAATTACACAAAGCAATGCGCCTGCCCGGGTTCGAACCCACGACTTACTGTTCGTAAGTCGGGGCCGCCACCATTAGGCCACCGCGCCGCTGCCACAGACCTTTGTTTGTTTAAGTTTATTTTTTACCAATAGTACCTACTAACTATTGGTCCGCACAAAAATGGCCGGTAAACAGATATGGTGATCGTGTGCGAGGCATTTTGTTTTTAAATGAGCAGTCCTAGCTTTAGTCAACTGTAGGTAGAGGTACCTATATCAGCAGGGCTATTACGTATCTTTCTCATACCCAGTGACTATCAATCTTCGGTTGTACCTACCTACACCGAACTTTGATGACAACCGTGAATGTCATAATATTGATATTACGTATCACACTGAGTGGATATCACTTTGCGGTGACTAACAGGGTCATACATAATACGAAACTAACCTTATGACAGTTAATTGATGGACACTGAGCCCAGTTACTATCATTTCAAGCTGTCAACAGAGATACGTAATAGCCCTTTTTTTTTTTTTTTTCGGATGGGAAATCATCAAATGACTTCTCCCGCTCTGGGCTGAGCAGGAGGGAGTGTCAGACTTTTACTGACTAAAACCCATCCATGTTCCTTCATCGCCCTTTGTGTTCCGGGGCCACGGTATCTCTTTCGAATAGTCCCGCAGCCCCGGCAGGCTTCGGTCCTTGCGGACCCCTTCACTGTTGCTGACTCTCTTTGAGGCGCGCGTGGAACACGAACGCGCCGTCGACACGGCCTGTCGTCATGAGACGTACGGACGGCGAGCTAGCCCATAGCTCCCCGTCCACAGGCCCGCGCCTACGGTGGCCGGAAGCCACCACGTGGCCCCCGACGCCCGGGGCGTCTCCCGCGGCGGCCGGGACGTGAGGATCTCTCCCTGTCCTGTTCCGCCACCTCCTTCGCTAGCATGACTGCTTCGCAGAAGGAGGTGACGGCGTCCCATTCCGTCTCGCTCCGGACCATGGATTGAACCAAGGCCGGGAGCGAGAGGTCGCCGCCGCCAATCGCCGTTACGAGGACACGGCGGTGCTCCGCCCAAGCGGGGCACACCTCCAACGTAATAGCCCTGCAGGTAACTTATATGTGAAAGGTTTCGTAGAAATACCTTAGGGCAACGAAGTAACATAAACATGTATATCCCGTAACAACGCGCGTCTCAATTTACTCTCCCTCTTGTATGTTAGTACAAAAACGCTTCACCCCCGAGGGAGGGGATAGAATTACCAACTCAATCTTGTTGCTAATGCGAGCTCATTGTTTGTTTCTTTTGTCGCCTCAAGAACATGCGTAGATTTATTTACTGCATTGTAAGTTTATTCTACTTGTAGGTAACATTATGATGCACTACACAATACTTTCGTTAACTCTGCTCTCAAAAGGGTTAAGGGATACATCATGAGGAAACTGGCATGTCCTAGAAATGAAACGGTCGAACACATCTAACATACACAAACCCGCACTTGACAGGTGGTTTACAAGATTATGCACTGACTTAACTGCCTCGTTGGTCTAGTGGACGCAAGCGCGACTGCTGAGCATGACGTCCTGGGTTCGATTCCCGGGTCGGGTAAATTGTTATAGGGTTTTTCCATTTTCCTCAGTGGCAACCGTCAGCCACGGAGTTCGAATTTGTGCCCAGTTGATGGCAATCGCCCCATTCCAATGGGACTTAAACATAACTGGCGAAATAGGGTGTATCTACTATTAGGTACACATCTGCCTAAACATTCAGGGATTACAGGCGTGATGATAAGTTAGATTATGCAGTGTTCAGTGTAACTGGCTACCACCAATTCGTTTTAATGAATATATCGACAACTGCCAGTTGCCATGATTCTAAAGGACCAACTCTTAAAGTAAAGCGAATATCTTTGTCTCAATGCCGACGAAGAGATGTAGGTGCTAGGGCCAAAAATAATCATATTGAGATAGTAGGTACTAGGGTCAAAAATAATTATACAGAGATAGTAGATACTATAGTTGGTGCCAGTTAAGATCGCAAAAGCGGTCATTGACCCACCTACATTTATTAAAGTTCTTAACTTTGAAATCCAAAAATAAGCCTGTTCAAGTCTTGAATCGTCATCTTCAATCTATCGTGATCTTCAACATTTTTTCTATTGAAAAACGATACATGGTTCATTTGTTTTGTTTCCTAGGAAGAGATATTAGGGAAAGGGCAATGACCGCTACAAAAGCCAAAAAGAATCATAATGATAGGTTTTGTACCAAAACGTACTTACTAAAATAAATTTGGCTTTCTACGAAGTCTGTTCCCATTATGTTTATGCTTCTATAAAGAGCTAAATAAAACTTCTAAATATAACTGGTACCTACATGAACACACCTACCTTTCTTATCGTAAAATATCGGAAATATTAGTTAGACTTTTTATTGTCTTTCTAAAATAAATAATTTTCTTTCAAATTCTATTAACAAAAAACTACTACAACTACAATTAGAATTACCTAGTATTTCATAAAAAGTAATTTTCCACAAGAAACTTTCAAGCCGAGGCCTTGGTCCTAATGAACTCCGATGAAAATTAAAGTATGTAGGTACCTAAGTTGCGAACAAATAATATAAATTCGCTCGTGGAAGGTGTAAATGAGTTGGTCGACTAATCATGGTATGACGGTCGACTAGTTTTCACCCTTATACCCCTGAGCAATAAGGTTGAAACGTGGTCGACCGTCATTGAACGCGGTACCTAGTACTTAAGTCAAAAATTATCGAAACCGAACGTTGCAGCCCTCCTCATAACAAGGCTGCAACGTTCGGCTCGACATGATTTGTTAAATTCGTCGGTAAAATCGTATCTACAGATAAACGTCCGGGAACACGATTCAACGATGGTAAATGTTGAACGGAGTATGCCGACCGACACGAGCCGAAGCTGTAGTAGGTAATAGCTTCGAGTCGGCTTTGTTGTTCAACAAAATTAACTGCTGCCGAATCCGATTTCTGCTGAAGGAACCGGCCCCGGGAACAACTATATCCCTGCTCACCATTTTTCAGTTGCTGAACAGCTTTTGCTGCGTTTCGTTTCGAACGGACGCTGGTGAACTTACTTACGTAAACTTTTCTATAAGCCATCTAACCAAATATAATAATATTCGGAATAATATTAAGTTGTTCCGAATATGGTACTTTACAACTCATACTGTTATGAAATGTTAAAGTTGTAGTTAATCTATATTTCATGAGAAAATCGATAGGAACTACATGTTTAGACAGTGGAAATACATTTGAAAGTGAGTCATAGTGGACTAAATAAAGGTCCCTACCGATCTTAATTTCGGCTTAGATTTTATCAAAAGTGTTTTGTTCAATTTAAGCTGAGGATCACCACTTCTGACTGTGAGAATGACACAAAACAGTCTCCCAAAGCTGAAACACCAGGTTATGGTGAAGGCGGGCTTTACCACTACCTGGTGTCCTGGTGTTTTAGTACAGGACAAAATCGAGGGGGGGGGGAGCATGGGCGAAATAAACTCTCTATTAAGTCATCTGTCTGTTTAAAGTCCTATTAGAACACTAGATAGTTATAGCAGTTACAGATCAGACATTAGGTAGTGTCTACAGACCGTCTGTAGACACTACCTAATGTCGTTATGAGCTGCCAACTATTAATCCTATTTAACATGCAAAGCCGCTCGTCCCGTGCTGAATCGAATGTAATCGGATCATTGGGGGGGAGGGGGGGGGGGGTCGGTTTGAACTGTCCAAAGTTACATAGTTAGGTTTGTTACCTTTGTATACTAACCTATTTACAGTTATCAGAACCCCTCGACTTTCATGCGGCCTGAATCAGGAGAAAGAAAGTCTTTCTTTGACTCGCACTCGCACAAGACAAAACAAAATGATTAAATGAACAATAAAGAAAAATTATAAAAAGTTAAAACAAGACATACATTAGACTAAATTAGGAGGGGCGTCGTATTTATTTTGGGAGGAGAAAAGGAGACATTGTTATTGCTTATTCGCAGCTAGATCAAGGTAAGTATGTATTTCAAATCTTTGTACCTAAGTAATATGTATGTTCAGTAAATTCTTTAATAAAAATATATGATATCAGATAGATAAAATGTTAAATAATTATGTAGCAGTAGACAAGTATAGATATAATTACCTACTTTAAATTAGGTACAAACCGATTCAATAATTGTAAAAATAAATTATTCAGCTACCAAATATGCGGAAAAAGTCAGGAACACCAACGTTAATAACGTTATATTTTTCTACTAAGGTACTTATTTAGTTGTTGAGTTATTGCGTAGAACAGAATTCCCAGGGCTCGGTACGGATAAGATGCAGCAGCGGTGCATCGATCGCGCACGACCTACTTGCAGGTCAAACGGGCAAAGGGGTGCACCTACCTCCCCGCCTGACCTGCCCACCGCACCCCACTTCATTTGTTTAATCTGGATGCACTGGCAATCATGTGGGGCAAATAGGTACTGTCATGCTATTTTTTCTACGCTGTGTGAGTTTCAGGGTCAGCAGGAAAGGGGATGTGTGGTAGATACATGAAATCTGAATGGTGAAGTATTTATATTTGTTTGTCGACCTATTTAGGGGCCATCCATAAATTACGTCACACGTTAAGGGGGAGGGAGGGGGTCGACGAAGTGTGACATTGTGTGACAAGGGGTGGAAGGGGTCAAAAATTTCGTGACGTCAAATCTTTAATTAAAATAATTAATCGTTTTTGTAAAGGTTAAAAGGTTTATTAGATAGCCTCTATACTCCTAGTAACTTAGTTATGGATACGTATCTACCTATCTACTTACTTATATTTAGTTTTAATTTCAGAGAACAAAGTGGCATAATAGGGTAGATTCCAAAAAAAAAATCTAAAGAATCCGCCAGATAGATTTCCAAAAAATATTGAATACGTATTTTTTTCTTTTTTCAAGTACTTAAACAATAAATGAAGACGATACAGTGCGTCAAAAACTCGTGTGACGTCACATTTGAGTACCTACATTTTTTTACTCAAGTGTGACGTCTCAAGCCCCCACTCATGATCTTTGACACGTTTTATCTTTGTCAATTTTTATTAATTTGGCTAGCTGACCCGACAGACGTTGTCCTGTCTTAACTTTGTACTAGTCCACCCTACCTACCTAAGAACGTTCTCCTAACAATAACAAACAACAAAA
Source organism: Xestia rhomboidea (assembly GCA_963853795.1). Lineage (NCBI taxonomy): Eukaryota > Metazoa > Arthropoda > Insecta > Lepidoptera > Noctuidae > Xestia > Xestia rhomboidea. Next base: position 15,423,288 of record OY970761.1, on the reverse strand, counting down.
AAAGAATTAGCGAAATCGGTCCAGCCGTTCTCGCGTGATGCCGTGAAAAAACACGTAACCAATATTTTTCGATAATCTAACTGACGTGACGGACTAAACAGAATCATATTTTTTTAGACCTGAAAAAACCGACTCCAGAAAACACAAAAAAAAAGTGAAAAATAACTTCAGCTTCAGAAGTCGGTGACAAAGAAACCAAATCAATCAAACAAAAGACTTCTGAAGCTAAAGTTATTTTTCACTTTATTTTGAAGTCGGTTTTATTTTTTCCAAAAAACTTTTTATTTTTCTCTTTTTAGTGGTTTACATGTGCTTACCCTTTCATAGCGTACCGGCGTGATGTTATTTTATGAACTCGTGTAAACAATAGACAGACATGAGATTTCAGCAATCCCAGTCCATTTGCTATAATTTATTGAGGAGTTCCGTTGCCTATCTCCGAAGTTCTTAATCAGATCTTCACCAAATTTAAATGGGACTACTCCGAGAAAGTACTCTTCCAAAAACTACCCAAATCACTTCAAGTATGCGTATAAAATTTTAAGAGTTCCCTCTATTTCTCCAGGATGCCATCATCAGATCCTGACTTGATGATCATCGGACCACCTGGGAAGTATACCCTTACCCGTACCCTTTCAAACAAAACAAAAAAAATCCAAATCTGTCCAGCCATCTTCGAGTAATCGGGGAACATACATAAAAAAAATAAAAAAAAAGGTTCCGAAGCATTGAGAACTTCCTCCTTTTTGAAGTCGGTTAAAAATAAAATAGAAACTAGAACTAAAATGAAACATAACGGATTTTTACTCACTCAGTTCAACTTTCTAGATTTTGAGTGGTTTCCAGAATCAGCTTAGCTGGCTTCGTGGCATTGCCTGTTTTATTTACATTTCCACTGGAGTGAATGATAGTGATGATGTGAATAAATGTGACACAGAGTATATAATCACTACGTTAAATGTGTGATTAATCTTTTTTGCAGATTTGCACATGAATTTGCCAATTTTTTTTAAATTTTCGGAACTGACAGAATGTCAATGTGATAAGCATAGAGGTCCATCCAAATAGATTGAACATCGAAGGACGTAGTTCTGTAACAATCGCCGTATAGTGATAGTTGTGGATCATTCTCATTAGTTCCAACAGCAATTAGTTCCAAGGAATTATACGACGATCTTTTGAGCGTGGTCAAAATCGGATTTTACCCTTTACACCGCTTATTTTTTAACTGGACATTATCATCATTCTCCTTCCCTTACTCTTATTTATTTGGGGTCAGCGCAACATGTCTTCTTCCATACTTACTTCTCTATTACTCGTTATCTTTCTTTCCATATTATAGGTAATCCTTCACACAGACCATCCAACCAATTTAACCGGTCAATTTCACAAAATATTTACCAACGGTCTATTCTTGCCCATATATACATTGAATCATGAAAATATGCTTAATAGGTAAAGACCTTGAAGAAGAGAAGCTTGATTAAAGCCTATGATAAGAAAGTGGGTAGGTTACTACCCACTTTCTTACCATAGGCTTTAATCAAGCTCCACTATTCACTTTCAAGCTGTATTCGACACATTCATGAACATAATGGGCGGGGTAGATGATAAAATAAATACACATAGCGCCATCTAGTACCACACTAAGAAACAAGGCTCGTGTCGTGGACACCAGCTAGTTGATATACTACATAGATGTCCTAGAACTAGTAATTCGCGCCTAAATATAGGTCATGGCTTTATTTTATCAGCGGTTTTGAATCAACTATGCGTGCGCTTAATACAGGATAGGTCATATAATATTTAAATTATATTCAAATAGGCATCGGTCAATACAGAACGTAACATTTCGCCAATAAACTCCGAAGGGTTAGGCAGGGGTATAGAACCTCTTTCGCCAGTCATGTTTAAACCATGTAGTTGGGGCCGAGTCTATTGCAATCATTGATTGCAATGAACTGGGAACTAATCAAAACACCGAGCTTTTAATGAGAAGGTTCAAGGTTGATCGATTAAAAAGGTGTATTCACTGCCTTTTACTTCGGAATAATAAAACTAGAGAAAAAGATGGAAAATAAAATAAAACTAAAAATTTCCACGTACTCCTTATATTTCGGCAACCAGCACAAGCAGTATTGTTTCAGGAATATATTCACATTCATAGTTTTTTTTTTCATCTATTTTACCGAAAGTTGGCTTTTCATTCCGTGTGGTGTCTGATTTTTATACAGCATGTAGACTTTCTCATTACCATAATATAATACTTTAACTTATGACACATGGGTGTACAATTACATCAGGGGGTCTATAATGGACTTTATGGTCAGACCATAAAGTCCATTTTAAGATTTTTTTTTTATCGTGATTCACATTATGATTCTGTTAAAGCGGCCATTTTAGGCCCACAGTTAATTCCGTTTCTTTTATCTTTCAACGGCTTATAAGCAAGTAAGCAGGAAATTAAATCAAACTATTATAAAGATTTGAATCGTTAGATTCGCCTTATCGGAATAATGAATCGGTCAGTTTCTGTGACATGACAATGAGATTTTAAATTGTCTTGCATCATCATCTGCCTCGCCATTTCCCAACTATGTAATACGATACCCCTCGGTGAGACGAGCTGTTAGACTTTCGGGCAACTGACTACTGAACTACTGTCAAAGATCTATAATTGACAGCTGGGACCAACGGCTTACCGTGATTTCTATGATCACCCATCCGCGGCTTAACCTGAAGACCGACCCGAGCGGCAGTTATTATTTAGACACGACTCTTTGTTAAATTGCCTTGCATCCTCGTACATAAAATAAATTAGTTTCTATTTTTCCATGCGGAATCTGCGAGGTCCGTTTTCTCAGTGTGAACACTTTCGCACGACCAAAGTGCGGTAAGGGCACATCTAACGATTTAAATCATATCCTAATTATTCATCGATACTTAAGTTCCTGCTCACTTCTAAAAGACTGATAGATTTCTCTGCTAGATAATATTAAGTCTCAAATCAGCGGTACTCAAACTTTTATTAAACTGTTACATAACATCATAATACATCTAATAACCTTGTCTAAACAACCCTACCAAGAGCGCAAATGAACTAAAATTATATTTACAAAAATAACCTAATTAATTACATTAAAACAAACTAAATCCCTCGCGCGACTAAAGGTTGAGTAACGCTGTTTTAAAACCAAATCGTTTACATAATATAACTTTCTTTTTTGTGGATGGTAAAGTGACCTCGCAATTACTGTACCTATCACTTTCGACAACATTTTCCGGAATATTGGAACTTCATTATGCTTCTAACAAATACTAAACTTAGAACTGTCACATAGATAGACCTGAGAAATCTCTTACACGGGCAATTTTTTGTGAGCAATAATTGTTTGGCAACAATAATGGATCAATTAAGTGGAGCAAAGTGAAGCAACAAAAAAAAAATGCGGCAATTGTTTCGGGAATATTGGTTCTAATTGCTCCACATATTACACATTTCTCAATGTCGCCAATTTGAGTTTCCGAATATCATCATCATCATCAGCCTATTAATGTTCCCACTGCTGGGACACAGGCCTCCTCTCAATGAGAGGGAATGGGCTATAATCCACCACGCGGGCCCAGTGCGGGTTGGTAGATGTCACATATCTTCGAATTTTTGGTTCTAGGACATGCCGGTTTCGTCACGATGTTTTCCTTCACCGTTTTGAGAGCAGCGGTGATGAATTAAATTACACAAAGTTTTATTAAATTGCTCCATATTACATGGTATTGTGTGGGAGTATCTACGGCAACAGGTTGCTACAGTCGTGACGTCATAGTTGACGTTAATTTTGCTTTGCTCAATCCTGCAGGCCTAGCCAAGTTACAAACGATTCGTATCGATTTGTCTTTATACAATCGTAAACGTTAAGTCACGTTGTCAAAACAAACGAATATAAACTTTCGTAGACAAGTTTACATCGATCAAGATGATAGAATGAAATGTATTCGTTTCTACAACCGTGATCGCTACATCCCATATAAATCGTAGCCAACTTACAGTTTTGACTGAACCTTAGTTTCCATTCGTTTGTTTTGACCACGTGACTTAACGTTGAAATGACGTAATTCCCATACATTTGGTTAGTTTTCTATTAGCGTTAACGATTGTAGATTGTCAACTTGGCTAAGCCTACTGGTCAGGATTTGCTCAATCCTGGTCAGGATTGAGCAATTTGAGTTGCCCGTGTAAGCGCACCTTAAGGGTGATCAAGCAGTTACAGGATCTATTACACATATTTTTTTTCTAAAAGCACTTAGGTATGAAAGGTAATAAGTATTTTAGTTGAAATAGACAGCAGTAGAAAAACAGATTTTTATCGTTTATTTTACAGTAATTCTAATGTTATTTCAGATGAATATTCACAATTATAATTTTAAAATACAGTGTATGTATATTAATTCTGATAAAAACTTTTTTTTATTATCGGTACAAACCTTATTTCGATACTGCTATTTTCTTTTGATTATCTATGTAATTTATATAGTTTTTTGTTATGTAAGTATAGTTTTACAGTACTTATGAATTGTATAACTTAAAAATTAGAAACAAGCTTTTTTATTGGCAACAAAATACAATGACCTACACTAAAATAAGCGTCCATACATTCAACGAATACATTAAAAAAAAACCTATCAGTTAAACACTCCAATATTTTTATTTATAAAATTGTCCCATCTGCACTTATTACTTTATCTCATTGCACATCACTATCCATTGTCTCTGGTTACAATGTTATCATTTATGTTTACAGTAATTTCAAAGTTATTTTACTTCTGAAATAAACCTTATGACCACGAGAATAAAGCTCATTGTTCTGTGAAATCAGAGTTAGAATAACCATGAAAGGAGAACTTGGACACTTTATTCTAGCATAGACTATTGGCTTTTAAGATTATTTGTATGCTTCCTATTGTTGGTTTCTTAACCATTTTACTTTTTATTTTACATTTTACAAGGGAAGAAGTAATTTCTTAACTATTTCTTACAGTAGTAAAATTATTTATATTCTATGATGTAAATGTTGGCAATACTTTAAGGTCGTCTGTAGTAGGTACTATCTACTTATGAGAATGAACAACTTACTATTTTCGCAATTTCATGGTAAAAGTTGTTCATTATCATGAGTACTACACGCCCTTAAAGTATTGCCAACGTTTAATAAAACAAAATGTATATTATTGACTTTACTTACCTTATGCTATTGGACTTATTCTTTAACAAGGATTTTTTATGAATGTTAAGAGGTTTTCTTTTTGAGTATTTATAAAAAAATAGTTTCCAAGAACTCGGTAGATGGCGTTGTACTGACTACGTTACTAGGTGCCAAAGCCAAAAAGACTGGAATAAAAAAAAACTGCGTCACGTCACATACGCTCGTTGACTGACACTTTCGTTTGCTTATGCTTCCGAATATAACCATTACATCCAAGTGAAATGATGTAACGTTCCGTTCCTTGCAGTAACTTACCAAGTTCAGCGCCATCTATCCAGCGACTAGGGAAGAGTTGAAAAAGAAAATCCCTCATTGTAGATAACGTATATTTATTTTGATATCTAAGATCCTAGAAAATGCGTATTTTGAGACCTTATCTTTACATATACTCGACTTATTCTTGATTGAAAGTTATTAATCTAGCCATGTACTTTATTGCCAATAAATCAGATTATCATTTAATTTTTCACTGTACACAATATTGTTTTTGTAATAAAACTGTTTTTTACACTGCACAACCTAACCCTTTTAAATGTCACTGCTGTATTCACATGTCGTGGGATACATGAGCGGGTGTTGAAGTGAATTGGTCGTATAATACTTTGTGCAACTTGGTGGTGGTTGAATGGTAGATAATCCTTATGGCATTAAGTCCGCCTCTGTACTTTGTGCTTGAAGTGTTAAATAAATAAATACTTGTCGTCTCAAATTCATATGTATCTTTACTTAGTATTCCGATTGAGATAGAGTGGAGTTTTATTAATTTTATTTGTGGCTAACTATTGTTTTTTTAAAGCCTAAACTACTCGCGGGACAATAAATCAGATTGAATGTTGCGCGAAAAATATACGTTAGTAAACTTCAAATTGGTTGACTGCGATAAGATGTTTATATGCCTATCATAAATAATAGGTCCCTACGCTGTTTTGCATTTTTTTAAATGGTTGTGGTTATTTTTTAAGGGACAGCAGAGACGAATCACTAAGCGTACCCTCGAAACAAAACACTCAACCATAAGGTAAATAACAATTTTAAATAGTATAAATACATAATTTAATACACATAGCATGCATCTAAAGATTAAACGTAACATGCTTTCTGAACACAAAATAGTTTGTTGCATAATGCATAATTCTATTCATTTTTTAACAGACTTTTCCGATAAATAAATAGCTTTTATACTACACCTGCTTGGAAAGTACCTTGATACTTTATCAAATTTACGGTAGAAAGTACGTCATTGCATATCGAACAAATATGCGGGGAGAAAACGCATCTGAGCGGGAGAGAAAAGTGTATGAAAATCCATTTCTTACGTGGTTTTTCTTTTTTAATTTTGGGTAAGACTATGCGCCGGTAACCTAAATATCAAATGCCAAAAAGTTTTTACAGTGAGTTTTTATCTCCAAGTTCGCAAAATGACACTGGCCACTAGCTGTGTGTTGGATGGTGTCGGGCTGGCAGTGCGACCCTGCGGCGGCAGGATAAACAATTTGAAAAAAGAACATGTGAAAATTGCAGACTACGCCATTGGCGCCATTTTCAATTTGTGTGTTGTTTGAGGATTCAGTTTTCGTAGAAAGTAAAATAAAACTATCAAAATGATAAGTAGTGATAGTGATGATGAAGATTTTTAAACTCCGCTGCAGTTGAAGGAAACAGCAAAAATACTGATTGACAGCCTTCTACGAGCGCAGTGCCAACAGCACAGCCAGTTATTCCTCCTACATTGTCGCAAACATCTCAAACAAACATTAATGGAAAAAGTGTTACATTAAGCTTCACTAACTGCAATAATTTCAATATAAATTTAAATTAGTAAAGATTTAGTTTTTTATTTTCCTCGTAGGTAGGTAAGGTAGGTAGTATAAAGCACTATGTATCACTCGAGAGAAAGTGCGATTCCCGATCTCGGGTGTTTTAAAGCCTTCGCCTACGGCTCGGGCTTCAAACGACACCCTCGACGGTAATCGGTCACTTTCTCCTCTCGGTGAACAATGTACTATTTCTCAAAACGTGCTTAGAAATTTGAGCATTATTTTGACAACCTTCTTCGATATAAATCGAAATTGCTGTACTGGCCAGATAAATGCGACCATAGCGGCCGGCAAAAGTTGTAGGAAAATCCATATCTGTCGTGTTTAGCGGCCAAATAAATTACATAGTAAACTCATATCTGTCGTGTTATTTAAAAATGGAACGATCTTTTACTCTGAAACATGGCAACCAATGAGGTAACTTATCAAAAGGGTGTATTTAAATTTCGAATTGGCTTGCAATTAGATAGCCGTTTATTGAAAAAAAAAAACAAATGAACTCTATTGTTGTTTGTGTGCATCATTGATTTTGAAAAGTAATTGAATTCATTTCCTCGCAATATTTGAGAAAAGTACTATACAAGCCTTGGCCACAACTAGGCATTGATGGACTTACGTGTGTATGCCTCGGTTTCGCCTCGGCCCACATTTACACGTTCGTCCATCAATGCCTCTGTTGCTCGCCGCTGCAGTAATGTACTATATTTACACTATCGGAAAATCATATTAAAACCGACTATACTTCATCCCCAGTCACATAAACATCGCATCACAGTACCAACTTCATAAAAATACATCCTTGTACAGGTGTTGCCAACCTTGTGAAAAATAAATTAGTTTCTACAGCATGTATTAATTCACTTCAACAGCTCATTGACAAGCGCCCTCAGTAGTATACGTTGCTTCATGTGTTGCAGTTGCGGGGAGCGCGGGGCGGGCCGCGCGGGCGTGGCTAGGCTGGCTTGCCGGGCTGCCGGCGTATAATTACTAGCTAATAGCGATGACGATTCGGGTATATGTTGGGGTTCTGCACATTGCTGGACTGCTGCACCGGATAACCTTGAGTAATGCTGCCCGGTTTCGCCGTCTGAACAAAAGAAACCGATGAACAGTCCGTTCGGAGATACCTTTTGACCACCGTTCAGTTAAATCCAATCATTTTATATCGCTTTGAAATAGAACAACGAAATAAAGCTAGGAGAAGATGCTTTGAAGATATAAAATTATGAGAGAAGAGCATGCAAACAAAAGCAATTTTGTTTTAATTTTGTAAAATTTTGACAAATGGCGTTTTTTTTTGCAGCCATGGGCAGTCAAAAGGCTGAAATAAAAAACACACACACATTTATGTTTGAATTTAATTTCTGGGGCATAATTACTTTTAATTTGCAAAAAGTACTCAAGAAATTAAATTGTGCTCTTGTTTTTATTGTTTATAGAGCTGTATTAATAAAATAGCTTCACGCTCTTAATCTTTTTCGAGGAGAACAGAAGTCAGGTATTAATTATTTAAGACCTCACTTGGGTTTAAAAATCACAATTATGCCCTAGGGTTGTTCAAGGGTCTTCATAAAAGGACAACACAATTGCTCGCTGTCCTTAAACGACCTTTTACTTTGAGGTGAGCAACTAGCACAGTTCTACCAATGAAAGTATTTAAATAAAATATTGATCAAAAACCCAAAAACATTCGTTTTTCTGTATTTAATTCTTTCGTTCGTTAAATCTCAATCTGCTCACCTCGTAAAGGACAACGAGCGCAAAGATAAATAAAAAAGTCTTACAAATTTTGCGAGTAGGAAAGCCGCTACGGTCTATTTGGTTCTGATATATCCAGTAGCATTAAAATTATATTCAACTTGTAACAATATGTTATGGTATGTACACATCACACGGCGGTCGCAACGGGATACAACAACAACATCGAAGAACAAAACCTATCAAGCACAATATGGCACTGAGGAGACATTTAAAATATTTTTACATCTTTGAAGTATTTTTTTTACTGGGACATTCATTTCAACTATATTGTAATAACATGTTGTGTGTATGAGAATCCCTTGATCGACCAGAATAACTTGTTACTAGTCAAGATTCTCATCAGCACAAAATATTGGTAAACTCAATGGTGTTGTTCCCACTGCGGCACATCATAATTTATTTATCAAAATAATCCTATTTTCTAGTGGCATTCATGACAAGTAGGTATTGGGGCTATTACAATTGGTCGTTTACCCGCATTCGTGTAGGTACACATGTAATTCAGGGTGGCGGCCAAGAAATATGTCGAAAACACCCAACTAATGGCAGGATCACTCAGATTCAGTGTCCAATTTCGAGGCATTGAATTCGTTAATATTATTTTAGAATTCGAATAAGTTGTTCGTATTCGGTTACACGCATGCGGGCTAACGACCAAGTGCAGCTGGTTCTAAAGTTATCAAGCAATGGTTTATTTTGCTGTTTAATCAATTTGATATGGATTTGTAACGGTTGAATGTTAGCACAAAACTAGATGTTCATTGCTTCATTTAGGTATTTATAACTCACTTTTTACAACACTTACGAGGAAATTAGTTTTACTTTCTGAATGGTTTTAGTAGGCAAGCTCACATGACATTAAGCAATGATTAGAATAATTAATTTGAACAATAGAGGTATTGCTTATTTAGTGTTAGAGCGGAACCTTTACGGCAAAGCTAACAATGTTATAAAATATCTCAATGAACTCCTATCCTGGGGATTGAACTCAGGATAATACAAACTCAATTTTAGTCTAGTTATATCGGAATCAAGTTCTTTGAAATTATATAAAGTCAAGCACTAAGTACCCTCATATTTGATTCAGTTGTTTAAAAAGTAATCTCACACAAGACGCACATACATTAGCTCTTTTTATTCTCTATGGAAAATGGCCAGTTGATTTGCAAAACTACATTTTATGTTTTCATGTAAATCATGATCTGTCGAATGACCGATTTGGTCGAGACGCCATTGTTTTGTGTCTACTTCGTGGACAGATCATGGGATATTTACAACAAAAACTGCAATCAATATTAACAAACTGAAAGCCATATCATGTCACAGCCTAAACTAGCAAGATGTTAAAAAATTGTAGCCAGATTAATAAATCAAACAAAAGTTCTACTTATAATAAAAATAGAATGTTATGTACCTGCATATTGTTGTGTTGCGGGGGTGGGTGTATGGAGAGGTGGCGGGAGACGGGCGGCTGCGCGTACGCAACGCCGCTGCTGACTGACGGGTGGTGCGCTTCGCTGAGGCCGATCAGGACTTGTGGCTGACGAGAATGTGGGGTGGTTTTGTTAAATATGACAATTCTATGATTTTTCGCATTGATGAGCAGGCACCACTTGTTTAACACAGGAAATAAACATCCATGACGCATAATCACTATTTCTCACTCTCTTTCTTCCCTTAGTTGAAATCTTTATCTCCATCAGACAATTTTCTTATTAACTTTTAAATTTACTCAACATGAGTAACTGTAACACATGTAGCAGACGGTGGAGTTAAAACAGCCAAGATGAAGTGGGAATTGGATGGCAACGTCGCACAAATGCAACCAGAGAGGTGAGTATAGATCGTCACTCACTGAACGCTTGATGGAGGACTTCGTCGTCGGGGTAGATCACGGCGAAAGTGGTGTGACAATTTGATCATGTTCGCGGGGCCAACGTGGCCAGAAATTGCCCATAACGGAGAGGTTTGGAAGGAGAAAAGGGAGGCCTTTGCCCAGCTGTGGGACACGGTAAAAAAGGCCAAGGCCTATTAGGAACATTGCAATTTACCAAGCAATTACAATTGGGCAAGTCTCACTACATGACAGGTCTTTGTAGTCAAGGCTGCCTTTGAACGGCCCACAAGATTCAAACTACAACATCGAATGGTATGTATTGACCGGTCATCACAGCTTTATCGATGACTGGCTGGATGAATCACATCCGAAAAAGTTACAAAAAAGTCTATGACTAGGTAAGTACTCCTACAACCCACGAACCTGAGCCTCCTTCTTCTGCTCCTGATGTTGCTGTCCATCTCTATTCTTCAGCATATCGAGGTACATCTGCTGCGGCTGCGGCGCGGGCGCGTACATCAGGTTCGCGTGGTGCGGGGTGTGCGGAGTGTGCGGCGTGTGTGCGTGGTGCGCGTACAGCAGGGGAGGGGGGCGCTCCCCCACCACGCCCACTACGCCGGACGTCGGCATCGCGTAGTACGCGGTCGATGACACGGAGGAACCGCCCACGTTGGATCCGTATTGGGCTGGCTCTGCGGATTTTTGTTAAGCTGTTAGTTTTTAACTTTTGACATTGACAATAATATGGTCAACTCGCAATATAAATCAACAAGTAGAATTAAAGTTATTGAAAACATAATTCCGTGTTTGTCATCTTCAAATGATGGCGAAAGACAGGGCAAAGATTTAAAAACGTTTAGCGGCAAACGAATTAAGCGATTTGTGGTGTAATCAGGCCTAACAACGTACGTAGTGATGTTTTGCTGCGATTGCACCGTTCAACCGCACATAGGTACTCTGGGAACTGTTACGAACTTGAGCGCTTTTATCCCGTAACATTTAGAACTGTATTTGACGAGGCCGTGCGGTTGACCGTAAAATAAAACAGGTTCATAAACGTCACGAATACGTATGTCGCTCAGCAATCGGTTAGTAAATATCCCCTCAAAAAGCTATTTGGAAGATATATTCGTTTAAATATTTACAACTACAAATTGTTAACACGCCACACGTTGTTAAGAACATGCAAAGGTTAGAAAAAAATCAAAACAGATTGATGGTGTAAAAAATGGTGTTGTTAATGTTATGGTTCATATGAGTATTAGAAACAATGAAAATTATAATTTAATTATTATGCAAGGTGTATGAAGAGTAGAGAAAGATAAGACGATTGTAGTTAGAAAGGGGGTGGCATTAGGACGTCCCGCCCGCCACTTCTTCTGCCCAACTACAACACTAAGAAGAGGTGAAGGGGTTTTTTGAGGACTATCTCATGCAATGGGGGCTATCGTTTTTGAGCTCACCAGATGGCGCCACTGTCGAGTAAGGTCCTGTCAATAATTCTATTTCATACTTTAAAGTTAGTTAGTTATTTATCTATGGGCCAAAGTAGCCTGATTTTAAAGGTTTTATTATTATTATTACTATAAAAAGTTTATTTTATTACGTATAGTGTAAAGAATAGTTTATTTTATCACATAGTGTAAACTTCAGACATATATATACAATATTCTCCCTAAAATTAGCAAGCATGAACCATTTAAAAATAATTCTGCCTCCAAATACTAACAAATAAGATCTTAAGTTGCTACTTAAAATCTTCAAGTCTTATTAAATCAGAAATGGCTCAATCTAGACCACAATCGTGAGTATTAGTAAAAATACGTGATAAAAAAGCACGCAACGCACGAACACCGTATGACATTTCGGAAGACCCTACACGAACGCCTCTAGCGGCGAATTCATGCGCGATAGCCCCATTTATTGTAGACCCTAAGGGTAAGTGGCACAAATATTTTTTTTTAATTTTACCACTTTTATTTGTGGTCAACTACTTTATTCTAATTATGATGTTCAAAAGTATAAATTTGAATGAATGACCTTTGTTTGTCAATTGATTTGTATTGAAGAGCTGCTGATCCGATCCCAAATTAATTGGGAAAACAACAGTGCGTTGAAGAAAACAGATGGGACAGTAGTCAAGCATGAAGGTGAGAAGCGACAGACAAAATACAGTGATTCCTAGTCAATTAACTCACTGTTCCAAAGCACTGCACGAGCCATCTGACGGTTCATTCGGCCATCTTGTTCTACTTCTGCAAAAAACATGTATAATAAATACATATGTTATAATATACATAAATAGGTTTAAGTAATATTAAAAAGGGGTCTGAGTAAATAACAGTTAGAGTATAGAAAATAAATGTTTAAATACAAAATTATACTATATTTTGATAATTTTAATTCGTAGGGAAGTTCGTTTGCATAGTAATGACCAAAGGGCCAAAAAAAAAAATATCTCTTATAAATCTCTTTGGTCAGCTGTTTTAAAAACAATAAACATACAAGAGCCAGACTAAAAGGTTTTATGTTAAACAGTCTCTATTTTCTCTTGTGGCAGTAATTCGCTAGGCCATTTATTTTAAACCTGTCTCCAATCATAATTATGGGACAATAACTCACTATGGTCCGAGTAAACTTGCTGATGCTTCATCGGTGGCTGATGCAACCGATGCGCGTAGAGTGCATAAGTCGGTGAGGGACTTCTAGGTCTTTTGACCCCCGACTGAATGGGACCACGCACTATGGTCTGCTGTTGTGGGAACAACATGTGGTTTGAGTGCTTATGCTTAAACAAAGGAGAATAAACACGGTAATACAAACAGGTGCAACTAGTGGAAGTGGTTCAGTGTTGGTAGATGGGCTAGCAAGGATGTTGGGGGAGTTTAAAAGATGGAATTAAAAGATGAAGAAAAATCTATACAGCAGAAAGACGCTAGACGCCAGCACATCAAGCTAGCCGAAACTGTCAAATTTTCCCAATCGAGCTTAAGCCTAATGCTTTAGCGATAAAGTTGAAATTCTATTAAAGAAATTTGACAGATTGTAGTAGTTTATTGTGCTGGTGTCTGTTCAAAAGTTTAATTGTAAGTACATATTTATATAAATATGTTTATTATTTACACAGTAGCACCAATGTCAGTTAAACACGCTTCCTGTATTTTTCTGGACTAAAATAATATGCACTTAAGGTGGAAGCTCCGCGGTAGCCGGCGAAATTCAATGTAACCTGATTGAATGACTATTTCATGAAAAAGTCATTCAATCAGGTTGCATGAACTTAGAGAGGGTTGTATTGATGATTTTAATGCTGTAACTACATACGTGTTACAGCCGCGAATCATATTTTTATCAACATACAACCTGACACTGACCTACAAATTGCAAAAACGTAAAAAAAAATGAATTTCGCGGGCTACCGTGGAGCTTCCACTTGAGTGTGTTTGTGACAGAGAGGGATTACTGAAATGATCAAATGCATCTTTCAAATGTTGTAAAATGAGATTGTAAATGTAAAGTGCAATTCAATGAATCTATTTTCACACAGTGTAGTATTAAAATTGATGTTATTAAAGAAGCTAAAAAAAGCACTCAGAATGAAGATGAAAAAAAAAATCCATACTCAAAAATTACTTATACCTTGGTCATCATATGGGATGAATGAGGAGGAGGTCGTCCTTGATTCTGTTGTTGTTCTTGCCCAGTTGATGTGGGCATGGGGAACATGGGGATCTGAATGTTGCCCATCGGCTGCATCTTCATGGATTGCATCTCGCTGGAAAAGTCGCTGTGTTGTTTTTTTGCGTATCATTAGTTTGTCTACAGAGTGGTAGTGGTTAGTAAGTTTTTGGGTTAGTAGATTGTTAGTAGTTTTCTTTGAAACCTGTTGTTAAGTACAGGTTTCGTCATAGATAATTTGGCAATGATTTCAGAATTTCTGAAGGTTTCCTTGTCCTTTTTTATGGTATGTATTTGTTCTATCCTGTTTGTTTTCAAAACCTCCACAGGGCTTGTTTTTTTTATTATAACCACATTATAAATAAATAAATATAAATTAATTTATTTATTTCAGGTAAATAATACCCATTGCCAAATAAAAATTAAGATAAAAAGATTGTTACAAAAAAATAAAATAAAATCAGACTCAATCAACTAGAATTAAGTTAAATTATAGAATCAAAACAAAACAAATTCTCAAAATCTAAATCAACCAATTAATAAATAAGAATAAATTAACCAAAATAAATTAAATTATGTGTGAGTTTGATTTGTTTACAACATTCTCAAAAATAATTTAGCCTTCCACACAACTCACATAGATAATAATTATTGTTGTGATGCTTTTTATCAATAGGACCTTTTTTACTTTGATGATGTTTTTTTAAAAACAATCTTTTCTATTTGACCAATTTTAATAGCCACTTCTCACTCACTACAAAATGCCATGCTACAGAATAGCCAGAAACAAAAAACTATTTTTTTTAAGAACAATCATGAAACATGTTTCCCATACTCACTTAGTTTCCTTCTGTTGCTGTCTCTTTCTTACTTCATCTTCGTTCAGTACTTTTTTGAGTTGCATGAACAGTTGCTGTTTCTCTTTCTCTAGTTGTTTTAGTTTCTGTTCTAACTGTTCTATTTGTTCTTTTGTTTCCTCTGTAATGATATTTAAAAGAATCAATTGAAAATATTAGTTGTTATTGTTACGGCAACTAGATTAGGGGCCTTGATGACTTCTGTATCTGTGACGTCAGAGTCTATGTGTCAAAAAATACTTATATTTGAAAAGTAGTTAAAGTTTTACTAAGAATTCATTATAATATCGTTATCGCAATTTTTGCTTGAATAAAGCACATACAATTAGTAAAATTACTATAATAAGGCCAAAAACTTTATGTAAACAAGGCAGATTGAGGTAAACGACGTCACATCATGGCCGCGACAGTTACGGACATTTGAAGTGTCATAGAAAATTGCAGGAGTTTAATATTATTTTTGAGCAACAAGCATTACTTGAACTTAATTTTTAATACTTTTCTTGGGTTGAGCAATGTAGGTATTTTACTGATTTAAGTGAAGAAAAAATTACATGCATATTCCATAATGTGGTTATCAAGGTAGCCATTGTAATAAGTTATAAAAAACTGAATTAATGTACAATTTGATAGAAATATTACCAAGTGTCATGACATCCTGTCTTTCCCTTGCTTCCCGTTCTTTGCGGAGTCGCTCTTCTTCAACTTCAGCTTCATATTCTGGAAGAATATTTTTCTTTCATTGTTAGTTTCTATTCTCAGTCACAGACAAATCAGTACTTATCAAAATGGGAGGTCACCAGATCTTTTCGTTTAAATTAGCTTATACTGCAGAAGCTAATAAGTAGAATATAACAAGCAAACCATCTTCAGAAGAGAGCAATAGTGCAAACTGAACTCACTTCTAAATGAAGATATAAATAAATAATATTTATGTCAAAAAAATAAAATATTATTTATGAAATAATATTATTGTCAAAAAAAAAATTAATGTTTCCTAAATGTTTTGTTTAATTTTTAATTATGTAAACTTAATACCTAAACTATGAGTACAATGTGTTAGATATTTTAATTTTTAAGTTTGCATGCTGAAAGAAGTCAGCGAAATTATGTGAAACCTTTTATTCTTACGACCATCATGTACCTCATATTTTATGCCATTTTAGAATCTTGAATCTTGAAGGATTATGTACTTAATAAGAAAAGCATGAGGGAGGTCATAATATAGTTTTTATATTGTAATAAGAAGTCCTCAGTAAGGAGGCGCATAGAAACAGGGCTTTTTCTAAGAAACTATTTGGCTACATGCTACATCAATAAATTACATGAAAGTGTGAAATGTTTACCTTCTTTTTTTCTTTGTCTTTCACGTATAATATAGCGCTTTAGGGCGCTCCACATCTTCTCATCTGCTTCATTTTGCTCCTCTACAGAAGTTGAAGTAACAGCAGGCATCTTGTTAAGATTTCAACACTACTCCATGAAATAAGACGTAGTCACTTTTCCATTTTCGTTTATGGCCCCAAAGGCAGGCATTCTTTCGTAAGGTGTAGCAAATAATGTATATTTTATTAGGTTTCAATTTAAAAATCTAAATGTTTCTTGAAGATATCAAGCAATCAAGATTTATTCGCGTAATGAATGTGTACTTATTTGACAGACAAAGACAATACAATTAAAATTTTGTCTGTGGTCATTACATGCTGACGCTCGGAATCACAATTTCGATCAACAGGAAGGGACGGAGCGCGCTTCAGCCGTTTTGTGGTCAAATATAAAACGAATGTTGTCGAGCTATTTAATTGAATGTGCTTTTATAGAAAACTCAAACGTATTTTTTGTTGTCTGATTTTACCAATAATTGGAATTACTGAACGACTTCTTAAAAGTCATGTCGGCAGCGGCACTGACATGTCGGTCGGTGTCAAAGCCCCTCCCCCCCCTCCCCACTTTTACCCTTCTTACATTCAATGCAGCGTTGCCGGCGCGGAACTTTTGTTCCGAATTCGGAACTTTGAAGCCTTTGGCGGAACTTTTGCGGAACCTCAGCTTTGGCATAAAAACATTTATTTGTAAAAAATGTTGCAATAAATAAATACTGAATACTACACAGTACTACACAGTACACGTAAATCGTTGATCACAAAATGATCTGCGTCATATAGCTAGATTCACAATGCAAACTGCAAACAGACTGACTATAAAATCTTATTTCCGTTTCGACCAATCATAAGTAGCGATACCACAGAATATATGCGATACACTTCTGACTGTTTCGCACGAAAAAAAAAGAATCGCGTTTTCATTCAGGAATAACGCTTACTCTCTGATACTAATATCAAAATGCCATAGTATTTTGATATTATTATCCGAGGCCATGGACATGACTTAACACAAATGTTTGTAGAGAAGGTTTTTTCCGACCGTCTGGACTAAATTATATCATTGTAAAAAATTATATAATTATGTAGGTATGTTTTATTATCGTTTTTTTTTTTTATTTTAATCAGGCGGAACTTATCGGAACTTTTCAGATGAAGAATCGGAATAAATCGAAACTTGCTGCCGGCAAGGCAACACTGATTCAATGTCCCCCCTACTGTTTGTCTGTTTCTGATAATCCGATAGCACTGTCAATACCGTAGAATAACATTTTAATGTATGCAAAACTATGCGATTTTTATAAATAATTAAGCAAAACTTCTTGTTTCTAACATAAAAGATAGCTTGTGACGCTCAGTGATCCTCAGTAATCACGTAAAATGGACGGACCATCGGGACCTAAGAAGAAACTCAAAACGGTAAGTGTATTTCGTAATTTTATTAATTATTTACTGTTATACTACTGCGCTATCTTACAAACTTTTAGATTATTGTGTATTAAATCAATTTTCATTATCGGTGTTATTTGAACGTCGTGTAATTGCAATCTTGAAGATATTGAATTGAAACGTTGTAAGCGTGAAAGTACTAGGCTTATCGTAAAGAAATACGGTCAAGCGGATGTTATGTATGATGAGATTCAGGTAAACATTCTCACACACAGATTGATTCATGCTACATACATAATACAGTATGTTAAGTGCTATCAATCTTGTTGGTAAGACAAACTTGTTTCGGTGTTATTATGTAGAAAGTATCAAAGAATAATGAGATCATTACAATAATAATAATATTCTCTTTTGTGGAAAAATAAAATATATCAAATGTGACTTATTTATTTGTATGGGAAAAAGGGAACCAAAAATAGAAGGATACTTTGTTATAAAACTCAAGTTTGATTTTCCTACATCAAGAAATTATCTCATTAAAAATGTAGGAATAATAAATACATTTATTTATCGTCTTCTTGGATTTTTCAAAAGCTATTGGCTGGGCTTTCTTTTTAAATATTTTCTGACTCTGCCCTATTACATGGGAGTTAGTTTGAGTTTGACAGTTGAAATGTGAGTGTACTATACAATATGTCCGGTCATGGACTAGCAATATTCTTGTATAAGTTAAACCTCTGCCTTACCCTTTAGGGATTACAGGTGTGATATTATGTGTTCGTAAAAAAAATGTGGTTCTACAAATTTGTGCACACCATACACCTGTGATGGCGACCCAGTTACTGGGTAATCACACGGTGAGTCATATGAACCTCATAGAATTTGAAATTCATTAACACATGCAATACTCTTATTAGAGTACCCCTTAAATGCTTTATAGTCCACAGAGAAGTGCTAATTTTTAATTGGGCATTCTTTCATCATTCATTAACCTCAAAAGGATTTTGATTTGCCACAAAATTATAATGTAGGTACTGTTTAGATTTCTATTGTTGAAATCAGAAAAATCATAAATAGTATATTGACCTTCTCAGAATACAATAATTAGTAAACAGTTTTATTTGCTGAAAAATATGTAGGGCATTTGTATTTTCTACTGGTTTTCTGTCCTCATCTAGTCTGTCTACAATGAACAATTGGTAAAATATCATCCAGTAAAAATTCAGCACTGCACTTTCATTGTGTAACATTTTCGGTCATATATTAAAAACCCCTCGTCATTCTCCCGCCCTTATTCCAATTTATTTGTGGTCGGTTCAGCATGTCTTCTTCCATACATCCACATATTAAAAACTAAAGTCTGAAATATAATACACACACAACACAATAGTAGTTTTTTTAATATGTGTATGTATTTGTATGTATGTTTATTTCATAAATAGATATAGTTTTGTTTTAAGTTACAATTTAAATTTTCTTGTTTGAATTTTCTACACACTGTGTCTACATTTCTTATCCAACTTTCCTCTCGCAGGTCTGCTGGAAGAAATTTCTTAAGAAACAAGCAGTACCTTTGTGCGCTTCTATGTTAATATATTATCCTGTAAAGCATTTTGTGTGTACATAAATAAATAAATAATAATAAATAATATCAAGTATTTTGTTGAGGCAATATGTAAGCAATCATTTTTGTTTACTCACTACCCAGCAAGGTCAAACTCAAACTCCAGCATCTACTATCACCTATCCACATTATCATGCTGTGTGATAGTAGATACTCCATTTTATTTGATGTACTACTAAGTTGATTGACTATCAACCCCTTTTTTACCTTATAACTCATGCCATAAGGGTGAAAAGTGGTAGATTGTCATTAATAGTTGTGATGTTTCTCAAATCCAATGCTAGTTTTTCATTGATCTAACTTGATTGCTGTTCTTGACTTACTGATGAGGAACAAACACCGTTTTCACAATTTAATTTGTTCTGTTTATCAGCCCTAGGATCCTATCATTAATTCACCTGAACATGTACCTTCATACAATCAGCAACTGATAAGTGCTGTAGTTAGATAAGCAGTGTTTTTGTTGGTACTTGATTGGAGTTATTTTTAGTGTTTACCACTACTTAACACCAGGTTACGCACTAACCACATGATAAAGAAGAAAGAATGAAGACCAGTATCACTACATATTATAAAACAAAGTCCTCCGCCGCGTCTGTCTGTCTGTCGCGATAAACTCAAAAACTACGCGGGCGAAGCCGCGGGCATCAGCTAGTTTAAGACAAAACAACATAAATACTTCTTATTCATCTCTCGGCTCTCCAATTACTGAAGGTCAATCATCAACACGGAATATTGCTCCTTGTCTTTTGCGAGGTGGAACAACTCAGCAACTGTCGGGATTCCGGTCCATTCGCGAATGTATCTCAGCCAAAACTATTTTCAACGGCCAACGCCACGTTCCCATGCTACTTTGCCCATTATTATCAGATGCAGTAAGTCATACCTCGTGTCGATAAACGTGTCCGAGGTAAGCAACCTTTATTTGCTTGACCCAACAGCGGTCATCTGACGACAGTCTTTTAAGAATTACAAACCTGATCGCAGCTGTATTTTGTTTCTTATGAATTCATCCATTGTACAACTTTCAGAAATCTAAAAAGGAAAGTCTAACATTTTGGAGGCGGGTAGCAAAAATTTTTAGAGCTCGTTCCTGTAATCTTGTGTTTCTTACTTATTCTGGAACTTTTATGCAAAAGTCGACGAAGTCCATCCCAACTATTACGCACGTCGACTTGTGGAGATACTTGTCATAAAATTCGATCTTCTGTTTTTGTACAAATAATATTTTTGACCTCAGTATGAAGGTAATAAAAAAATCATTTACTTATTTTGGCTCTCTAGGCGCGGGCAGTCTCCCAAGTTGGTTCGATTACGGCCTCGGGACAACCACATTTGGTAAATCCCTGGGTCTTGTTTTCGTGTGGATATCCTACTTAATAGAAAATCCATTCTCTATCTGGGGTAAGGTGGAAGTTTATGTCTGCTTTTTGTAGACCACACTGGCTGTCGTCAATACGTGTGAAGGGGCTATGGCTATACGGAGTCCATTTCATCTTAAATCAATGGTACGTCACATAGGGAACTTTTTTCCCCACGAAAACGAATAACCAATCATTCTACCGTCCTTACGCTGCTGTCCTCTACTGTCATCCAGTCTTATTAAGTTGGACACGGATGCGGCAGCCTCCTCGTCGACTTCGCCTTAGGGCGGGTTTGGACCTTTCCCGATCCCGGTGTGATGCGTCCATCTATAGCATGAAACCTTCGTAGAAAAAAGACAGCGCTCCCAGTCTTTGCCTAGTATATACCCGACATTTCTACATATTAAACCTTTACTAAGGTACTAAAGGTACGTTTCATTAAGGTGTAACCCAGAAAAGGCTCACTCGTTACGTCAATAATAGATAACGAAAGTCTTATCTGTTACTAACGTAACGAGTGAGTCATTGTTTTATCTTTGATCAATGCGTTCATAGTATAAAAAAAACGTTTTATCACCCTTCCTTTTAGCGTGTCGTTAACAATCATAATTGAGTCGTCCCAAAATTTGTTGGTTTGGCACTTTCAGTAGCGTCCATCAGCTCCTGTGATGTGCAAACAAGAAGACAGGCAGGATATGATATCAAGTAGTGTCCCATCGTTTGTGGAGCAGCACCACATTTACACTCTAGGGCAGAGTCATCTATGAATCTCCACCTGAATACCTGATCAGGTGCACGAAAGGAGCCTCCCATAGCGACGTATCTTCTTTAACCACGATGGCAATACCAAGTCCTGCTTAGTAGTAGTTTGCTTTGCAGTTTGGCGGGGGTAATTATGTACCATGTAAACAATATTTTCGTGAATAAACACTTTTTAATTTTTTCCTTAACTCTTACATGAGCGTAGTCATTTGTTATTTTATTTATGAAGGTTAATTTATTTAATTATTTACTAAAAGGAGAACCAACAGCTAAAATAAATGACTAACAATTGTATAAGCGACACAGAGCCAATTACAGGTTCTCACGAGTAGACACTGAGAAGGTAGTAGAAACCTTAGGATCACAAAATAGCAAGTACACGAAAATAATAACAAATAAAAGGAATAACAAATAAGCAATAAGCACTAAATACACTCAGACACTAGGTTAGGCATTGTTGACATTGGAAAAAAAAAAAAAAAAAACTTAAGCACTACGCGCTTTTAAAAAAGTTTGCATTCAGCCGAGTGCGTACAGAATAGGCTTTGACGGAAAATGGGTCAAAAGAGAACTCTTTACAAAGAATATTAAAGTCCTTACTCGCTCGCACTAAGTATGAGTTTTGGCTCTAGTTGGATGAGGAAAAAGGAATGGAGATAGGTGGATTAAATCTATAGATATTGCTGATCAACAGCTTAAATACCAGCAAGTTCAATAATTGCCAACTAGTATAATTGAATCAATCACATCTAATTACGAATGCTGTGAACATAAACCGCTCTCTGATTTGAATTCTGCATAATGCTGAAATCTGCTGACTCTTACATGATAGACCCTAAATGGAAAGCACAAGCATGTAACGGTACCCAAGGTAACACTATCCCAAAAAACTCCAGCCTGGTAAATGACTAAAGAATTGGATAGGTTCCGTCTTGACGAGAAGGGCAATGTGCGGATTTGCGAGAAGTGGAAGAAGTGATGGGAGGCCTTTGCCTAGGAGTAGGACAAAAAAGACTATCCCAAAGAACGCTTAACCTAGAACTTCAGCGCGAAACAACGTCGTTCTGAATTACCGAAACGAAAAAAGAAAATAAAATTAGTCTATCAAACTGTTTTCGTTTTATGCTGAGTCACCCCCGTCGAGCTTAAGGCCCGGACTCCGGAGAGGAGATGTGTAAGCTTTAACCAATCACAGGATAGACGAGAGACCTGATGTAGATTTCAACTAGGTACATGTTATTGGTGGGTTTCCGCACATCTCCTTTCCGCTATGCTCGTCTCCGCTTTGGTGGAGTCTAGGCCTAACCGGGGTTAAGCTCGATGGGATGACTTGTTGAAGCTAAGCATTCGGGGTTAGAGCGGTCATCATTAGAACAAAGATCTGGGTCTGCCTTTTTTGAGTACCTATAATTTTCTGCAATTATCCCAATTTATAACAAAAGAAAAAAAAAACTTAACGCTCCATGTTTTAAGTTTTTTTTCTTCAAATCGTCTTATTCCCAGTGGGAATGGCAACTGTTCTTGAATTTACTAAAAATTATTACGTTAGTAATCAGTAAAAGGAAGAGATTAGGTCCATTGCAGAACTATGACCTGCAGTGACATAGCATATCTGGAGATTGTCGTGTCTGCGAAGTGATTCAACACGTTTTCTATTTCTGTAGTTAGCCTCAAGACCGCAAATTAAAGTGTTGTTGGGTCTGGTGTGTTTGCAGCTTCAAGTCAATAAAGTTTACGGGGGACAAAATTACAGAACATCTGAACCTTTGTTTTTGCGAGTAGGGGAGCAAATGTTGTTGTCCTGGTTAACCACGGTTGAGGTGATAACGTACATAATTACATATATATATCATAGCAAAATATATGGTTGGACTGAAATTGATTAATAGAATGGAATGGTTGGATTGGCTCTACAAGAGGCAACATTTTGATGAATTTGGAATGGAGCTGGAAAAGATTTTCACTGAGTCTTTGAGTTGCGTGTAGAAAAAAGTGGTGTCTGGACGAAAGAATCAGGTTAGAATATTGTCCAAAAAGACACTGATCAAAACACTGATCCGGAAAAAACGGGGTCTGGTTTTTCCGGATCCCAGTACTAGCTTTTAACCTGTATGTCAAAATGGATGTTTTGTAATTAAATTGTATTCTTACCGTTATGTACGTTCAATTAAATTCATTTCATAAGATGACCTATATCTTACAACAAGGCCCGTCTGCTGAAGGGCAGGGGGAAGGGGGAGTGTGTACTCGGTCTCTACTTGGCTCTAGGCTCCAGAAAAACATCGCCTTTTCGTTCTATTTAATTTTCAGCCTGCAAACTTGAACAAGGTGCAGCAGCCAACTAAATAAAAAATCTTGAAAGGCGCCAATAAATACTCCCCTAAAGTGACAGGCTTGACCAGTAATGCGAAAAATAGGTAGTAACTATACAAAAGCGAAAAAAAGTTTATTTTCCGGATATACAACAATCATTAACTAACAAGGCTAAAATGCAGTGCAACTGTACGTCCAATAACCTACTACCATTATTTACTAGCAATTTAAAATACAGTATCATTCAGCGAGCGCGCCAGTGTTGTGCACAACGGCGTCAGCGACGTGCGTGCTCCTGCGTTCGTTCGTAAACCGGATTTTTCGAACGCACCCGTTCTCGATTGGCGGGAAAGTTTTATTTGACAGTTGTTTTTTTAATTGCAAAAATGAGTTTGGAACAAAGGAACAAAAAGGTGACGGACGTCTACGAAAAATTTAAAATTGCGGAATGGGGCAACGGTCCTAAAAGAGCGGTTAGTGATTTTGCTATTATAACAATAATATTTACCTTTTGCAATAATCCTGAAGTAATAGGGAAAAGCATGTTATTTGAAAAATAGTGAATTTAATATTCATAATCGTAGGTATTTTAGGAATGCTGATTAAAAGTATCATTTATTGTTTACTTCCTCGAATTTGTGTAGTGATTAATGGCAGATCATGATAATATTTTATAACTAAGAAATGTCACAAATAATGTGATTTTTCTATCAGTAGAGAACACTAATTAATAAAAAATAATAAAAATAATAATCAAAATAATCTAATCTAATAATCTAATTAATTAATAAGTACGGTATTTCCGCAGTTAATTCTTACATCATGTGGGTAAATGCTTTCTCTGTTGATGTTGTTTCATAAACCTTTATAAAAGTAGCAGCTTTCTATCCGGTCTTAAAAATTGTAACTCTACTTCCGCTTACAAAATAAACGTTAATAAAATTAAACATAATATGACAATAATATCAAATATCCAATTCGTAGACTCGAATTCGCGAATTCCGCGCGAGGTATGTTCACAATGCTCAATGGACTTTCAATGTCCGAAAGATTTTTGTTTGCGAATGAAAGGAAGACTTAAATATAAATTTTATTTATTAGCTAATGGTTTTATTATATTATGTGTATCTAATTAAATCTATAAAATTCTCGTGTCACAGTGTTTGTTATCGAATTCCTCCGAAACGGCTCGACCGATTTTTATGTTTCTTTTGTGTATCTGAGAATAGGTCGAAGACAATTTTTTCTAAATGGCTAAACAACGTTTGCGGAGTCAGCTAGTTATTAATTAATATAATAATTTTATACATTCCTTAATATGGTGAATATTTTTATTGTTTTGTGTTTGTTGTAAGTTTGTGACTAATTAGATAAAAGCAATCATTTAATTGATTAGTTCCCTAATATTTCTTTGCAATTTTTTCCTGCTATTGTTGGGTTGAACTTAGTACTTCATGTATGGCTCAAAATTTATTATACATATTAATGTCACTGATAATAGACTCATTTGCATGTTGTTATACCTTATACAATTATTACTTACATTTTTCTTTATACGAACTCGTAAAAACACATTTAATTAATTCACTCGTTATCTATTTATTTGTAACCATTTATTTGTATATTATGTTTGAAACTGTTGTCTGGCATGAATGCTGAAATGGACCTTTTTGGCGCAGCCGTGAGGCACACAGCTCATACTATGTTTTCCTCCTTATTTTGTGTCTTTTTTATATTATTGTGTGTGTCGTGCTTTATTAACTGACGTCAAATAAATATTTTTCTTTCTTTACATATTTGGCTGAAATTTGTCTACAGCGGGTCAAATTAGTCCGTCCTTATTAACTGTAGTTTAACATGTTTGTTTTATATTTACTTATATAAATAAAAAGCACAGCCACGTCACATACTATTTTACTATATAGCATACCATATGCTAGAAACAGTCTTAAAATTTATCACAATGTGTTGACAAGCGTAACAAGCTGGTTATCAAACAGAAAAAAAGACATCTATAAGATGTCTTTTTTTCTGTCTGAAGACAGTAAAATTAAAAATGCAAAGAGAGTATTTATGATTTTCTTTTTCGTCAATTTGGTTCTGAGAATCAACCCTACTATATCATTATTCCAGAATAACGTATAAGCAACTAGCAACAAACAAAAGCGATATTTTTTTATAATTCAATCGTAAAACATTATTTCGTATTTTCCACGTAATCTGAGTGTGTCCCCATAATCTTGATACGCTAAACCAGTCCTTGACTTACTGATAACTTTTATATTGTTTTTATTTTTATTTTTTATTGCAATTGTACTTTCCTTATTCAAAATCTTGAATGACATTGACGTTTCAAAGTGGCAGAACACGTAGGTTCTACCGAGTGCACTGAGGGTCGATCACTTCAACCTTATTACTTAGAGTATACGGTTGAAAATTAGCAGATCGTCAGTGAACTCGGTAGTACTTAAATAAGGCGCAATTTTGATGGATTATGATAGTCATATGTTTATCGATTCCTTTATCATAAATTCATAAGTATGCAATGTTAGGGTATCTGAGTGGAATGATATAATAATACGTGTGTGGGCCATGATGGTGAATGAATTGTCAAGTCAGCATGGCTTTTTTATTTTTGTTGTTGACTGGACTTATCAGTGGGCAAACTTCTTCTTCTTTGCGTGTCGATAGACTCAAATAATACCCGACCTGGGGGGCGAGTCTGCTATTACAATAGTGTCTCAATCATCTATCATTGATTTCATAATAGTTGATTTTGACAAGTTTCGTAATCTACTAATATAGTGGCGTCATTATGACTTTCCAATGATCAACCACTGACACTCCATTGAAAGAAATGGCATAGAATGGTAATCTCGTACACAATGACAAATGAATGACTGACTTACGTACCGCGTAAGTCAGTCATTTGCTAAAATTTTGACAGTTCCAGCCGAAATTTGCTCAATTAGCACCATTTTGTATTGCTATAAATATGGGCTTTTATATAAAGATAATTTTAAACGCTTAAATGAAAATTAATTTAAAATACGCTAGAAATAAAAACAGATAAAACTTCAGTAGGCAGGCAGTAATGTCACATTTGACTTTGACAGCTAAACAGATAAATATTATTGAATTGTATAGTTTCTCTTTAATCCGCGTTACACATAACTTAATGTTTTTTGCTATTTACGAACTTCTTACTACTTCAGATTGCATAGAACACTAATAAATAATATGTAAAAACATTTATTTATTTATTAATTTTATTTATTTATTAAACTTATATAGTATATATACATATACATATAAATGAAATCTGGCATGATTAGATGTTCAAAGTTAATTATAGTTTTTCGAAAATCATTTCTATTAAGGTTTTTTTAATAATGGCAATACAACAATGTCATTTTATCACAATAATTCTATTACGAGACCATTGACCGAACAATGATCGACCATTATGAATTTAGCAGATTACGAATTTTTAGCAAAATGACCATTGTCATCGATCAACAATTATGAAATCAATAAAAGACCATTGTTACACTATTGTAATAGCAGACTCGGCCCCCTGTATGTTGCCACCTGCACAGCCCTGTCGTAGGCTTCGTTTAAATCCTGGAAGGTGCAGGTGGCTGTGCAGGATGGGCAAGAAAGGAGGAGTGGGCAGTGGTATATGTGTTACTACTGCCTTTTATTTAGTGGGAAGTAAATGAAAGGCAGTAACGCAGACCTAATGGATATTGTTGACATTGAAATACTTATGAGGTTGAATTGTCATTACTCTGCATGTTTCAAAAATGCATTGAATAGGCATGACGACAGTATCAAAAAATGCAAATCTATTTAGTCCTTCAGTTAGAGTATTGGAAATTAATGGACACGTATTTTTTGTTTTTGTAAGCCAATGAATATTGACAACAGATAAAACGCATCAAAACTCGGGAGTGGGGGCTCGTGACGTCAGAACTAGCTAAAAATTATACCTAGGCGTGACGTATTGAGAATTTTAAAAGCGTCATATCTTCGTCAATTTTGGTTTACGTAACAAAAGAAAAAACACGGGTCAAATATTTTTTGATAATCTCTTCATCTTTTTCCCTCTCTTAGAGAGGAGGCCTGTGTCCCAGCAGTGGGAACATTAATAGGCTGATGATGATGATGATGAATCTCTTCATCTTTTTTTTGTCCTCTCGCCTATTCTGCAGTACCTAGTGCAGTCGGTTAATAATTGATTGACACTAGCTGTTGCCCGCGAGTTCGTTCGAGTGAAAATTTTGATGTGAGACTCAGATCTAAGTAAGTACTACCTACCTACTTACACAAAAAAAATCATAAAAATCGGTCGGTGTTTCGACGGAGTTCGATAACAAACACTGTGACACGAGATTTTATATATTAAGTAGGTAGATTACTTTCCTATTTTAATCGGATTTAGTTAATACTTAATTTAAATTTTTTTAGCGGGGAACCCTAATGAATCCTTTTTCTGAAATAAAAGTAAGCTGCTCCTTTTAACATCAGCTATCTGCCAGTAAAAGTCCCGTCAAAATCGGTCCAGCTATTTCGGAGATTAGCCGGAACAAACAGGCAGACGAAAAAAAAAAAATATATTTTGCCATATATATTTTCATTTACATTCAGTAAAAAGCTGTTATTTTGAATACCAAAATTATTATACACCAAAGTTATTTTGAAAATAAAATTGAACCTTCTGTTTGTAAACAGAAGGTACAATTTTTTTTAGGTATTTGTATAGATTGAGCTATAAAAGGAGACTGTCTCAAAAGTGCTAGCTGAACTATTTCTAAAAGTTGATGTGCCTTATTTAGTGACAGAAACGTGTGCTGCCTCTGATTGTCTATGCCATTAAATCCAATCAGTTTAGAACGCGGAAGAGCACAACAAGACGCATCCGCTCGTTGTAACTGGTTTCTCAAGTAGTTAGGTACAGGCACAGTTCATCTGCTCATAGCCAAAATGCATAAAACAATCCTTTAGTAAACTGGGATAATGTTGGCATAAATAACATTGACAGTTTCATATTTAAATTCTTTGAGGAAGGTTCACAACCAGTCTTACCAAGGGGTTCCGTATTAACCAGTATAACTGGATTGTGGAGGTCAGATAGGCAGTCGCTTCACGTAAAATACTGTTATTCAGCTGCATCCGGTTAGACTGGAAGCCGACTCCAACGTAGTTGGGAAAAGGCTAGGCAGATGATGAGGAAGGTTCTACATAGAAAGAAAAAAACCCGAAAATACATTTATTTTGCACATCCTATAAGTACACACAATATTTTAAAACAAAAACAATTTTAAAATGCAACACACACAGTTCAGCGAAAATGCCGGGCAACTGGTGTTCGACATTGGTTTTCAACTAAACCTGGATTAGCGAGGTTATGGATGTAAAACAGTTTTATATGTTGTGTCAATGGTGGTGGACTGGTGGTGTATTAGGTACTATGTAAAATAGATGTGTACAAAAGAAAACAATAAGTACAATAAATTATTAGTAGGTAAAATAAAAGCACGAAAAAATAAATATCGCAAAACTGCAAAACAAACCAAAAACTGGCCAAGTCGGACTCGCGCATGAAAGGTTCCGTACTATCGTAATACAGGCCCCTTTAATTTCAAATTTATTCTTGTTTTTGTTATGTTGGTATTTGTTGTTATAGATAGCGGCAACAGAAATACATCATCTGTGAAAATTTCAACTGTCTAGCTATCACCCACGGTACATGAGATACAGCCTGGTGGCAGACAGACAGACGAGTCTTAGTAATAGGGTCCCGTTTTTAATCCTAAAAACAGACAGATAAATGGCACACACGCAATAGAACCAGTGTTTGGAACGATGACTTTTAACGGACAGTATTTTATTTATCCAAACATTTCGCCAAAAATACGATGCTAGCGGCCGAGAGCGCTGGACTAATTGAAATAAAACGGCTTTTCCTATCAAAGACTAAAATTTGTCCAACACTATATTATCTTCTGGACACGTGTGTTGCCGCTCTAGAAAACAAGGAGCAATAACAATTTGAGTGGATGCAATGCGGAGAGCATTGCACCGCAGGGAAATGAAAGTGCGCTTCTGCGAATACACCTCGTCGCAGTCACTACTTTCCGTTAAAGTGACAAAAAGGTCATGTTTGCCTGCTTTATGTGGACAAGTAAACATATGCGTTGGTTTCCTTTTATTCATAATTGCACTCCTTCATAATGCATTGTAGCGCATTAATTCACCTTAATGCAGCTGCACCTTGCCAGTTATCTTGCATCAGAATCCTGCATACCAGACTCATAAATTATGGGAGAGGTAAACTTAAAAGTTCAGTTGTTCAATCAATTGCTTCTCCGGTGTTTGTTTTCAGTTCCAAATCCAATATGCGTTGTCACTTACCATCATAGAACTCTTGAACCTTCAGAAATTAAACCAATCGTTGAACCTTCTGAAGTCTAGTCTGGTATCTAATAAATCATAGATCTCACTGTATACCAATGACTACTGGAGGAATCTTAAATCGGTACGCTGACTGAAAAAAATATTGTTTTTGAAATATAGAGGCCTTCCCTACGTTCTGTTGCTTAAGATCCCAAAAGACCTCAGAGTCGACAGAAATTTCGCTTAACATCACCCAATAAGTACACCTCCCTAATTTTTTACCATTTCCGAAGTACGTTTTCGCAAAAACGATTTCGTTCCTAAAACGATGATGCTTTAGAACAAAATCAATAAGCTGTATTATTTTTAGGGTGTTTCCCTGTTTACAACATTGTCCTCATTCCTCAGTAGGGACTACCGAATTCACTGACGGTGGACCACTTTTCATCCTTGAACCTTATAACTAAGAGTATAAAGATGAAAACTGGCAGGCCGTATTAGGTTCCTTTCCTGGAAATGCTAGTCTAAACTTCTTATTCAGGAAACAAACAATGCACTATATTCAAAGCCGAAGTCATGATGACGTTCTTCCACCGCATGTGGAGTATATTAGCTAAATCTTGGTATGTGTGGCTTAGTGTTTCTGCCCGGAGTCTAGATTTGCGCGGTTGATGGCAATAGACCCCCCCCTTTCAGGCCCCCTCTAACATGGGACCTAATTATGGCTGGCGAAATGTGGGTGTACTAGTGCCTAACCTGTCGGGGAATACAGTCGTAGTTTTATAGTTATGTGCTTATAATAATACCGGGCTATTACTGTCCCACTGCTGGGCAAAGGCCTGTTCTCATACAGAGAAGGCACGAGCATTGACCACCACGCTTGCTCAAGATTTCAGACTTCGGTATATTAATTAAAAGTCCAGATTTCCCCACGATATTTTCCTCCACCGATGTCTGTGATGTCCAAGATAAAGTTTATCTTGGACAAATCCAGGTCAAATTCGAACAGTCACACTGTTACTTGCCTGGATTTGACGTTCTCGTTAGTTTCTATTATATTGTACTATAAAAATCTCCGATTGGGTTATACGACACATACATCCCAAAAATTACTAATAATCCACATTTATTTCATGTTTAACTTTCATGGGCTGGTAAGGTTGTGGGTGTGGCTAATAAGTTATCCATGAAAGGTCTACCGCTCCCTTAGCTATAATCTAGATCCACCTAGCAAGACGAATACTATAAATCTAACTGTTGTCGCTCCATACCGTTGCACATTATCTTATCTTGCACTAGGCTCGTAAACATGTCATAACTGTTCTACTAATCTATGATGCAATGGTTCTTATTTGTGGTCGCAACAATTTTTCTTTCTTTCTATCTAACAGTTTATTTCTTCTGATTTCTTGTGATCTGTTTTACTGTATTTCATTTTCAGTTTCGTGGTCTTCTTTAAATAATTTAATACTTTCATCGACCGGTCCCTTTCGTAGCAAGTTTGTGTTGTAGTGATGAAATCCGATCAAATGTAGTTAAGCGTGTGGGTAGCAACAACTGTTTTATACACTTTTCCAATATTTCTTTGCACGTGGCTTACCATGGTACACGGTGGCCATCGGATTATTCTACGATTATTGCTTTTCGATTGATGAATAATTATGTGTTCCTGTTATACTTAAGCGTTCGAAACATTGTCCCAATCAATTGGTGGTAAATGCAGTGACCGAGTTCAATTGGAAAACGATATTAATAAATGATTATATCCATGGCGCCATAGGTTGCAAGGGCTATAAATAGGTACTTAGTATTTTTACCTAGCAGTTTGGGCGTTTCCGTATGGTGTGCCGCAAGGCACTGTTCTATAACCTTTAGTACCAGCCCCATGATTCTTTGCCCACTGTCACTTATAAAGCTTTGTTTATAATGTGCTATAGTTTCACAGTTTATAAGCAACATTATAGCATACAGGTGTATAGCATTATGTCACAGTTACGCTGCGGGCATTAGATTTACGTAAACATTCGACTTTCTCCGCATTTCTCGCGCGGATTCTTATGACTCGGTGGAGCTAGCTCGCAAAGCCACCCACGCAGTGCATACGATTCTACTAGTTCTTAAATCAACAGTTTGATGACAATATCTTCTTCTATATAGTCAGCAAAAGTAATAGGCACAAGAATAGCAGGGATGAAATAGCAAGACTTTCTTCGTTATCGAGATAGGTACTGAGACCGGATTATATGCAATTTAAAACTGCCAAAATATGTAACATTAAATTGAAATAAGTAGGTAATATTAAACAAGGTTTTTTTTATTAAGTACCTACTGCATTTTCAACAAGATTTTATAATTTTTGTTCCTGACAATTTTACCAATAATCGAGTAATCAGACGATTAAGCGTTTAATGGACACATCTTTGCATTTTTTCAGTTTCATGCAGTTAATATACCTATAATAATTAACTTCATTGCATTACTTAAGCAAATAAACATGCACACATGCATTTAAAAAATATATAAATTCAAGTTATCGTATTTTCTACATATAATTAGCATAACAAAGATGTAGATAGTATATAACTGTTTTATTTCCCCGACTTTATAATGAGCACAATGTTGTTGCACCACATAGCATAATAAGAAATCTAAATATTTAATTAGCTATGTAAAGCCATCGGAACAATACCTGACTGAATTATCATGACTTATTTATTTAACATATAAATTACTTTAGGTATGGATAAATAGTGAGATAATAACACGGTTACTCTATTGTTATTGACACCAAAAAGCTTTTCATTCGCCTTATCGTTTTCCTGCCAATTTCGCCTAATTGACTAAATTTCGTCAAATTCTCCCACTGTCAAATTCGCCCCGGTGTCAAATCCCCCACTGTCAAATTTGCCCCGGTGTCAAATTTCCCCAGTGTCAAGTTCGCTCTTTTGACTAATTAATCCCACTAGTAACTTGGCCCTACGGACTAATATAACTCACAAACAAAATCGTGCCTTACCAAAGTGAAACCTCTAAAAGGTGAGGAATCAAATATAGAGGTCAAAGGAGACATTGTTCTAGCTACATTATTTTTCCTTAACAGAACAGCTTTGATCAATATGATCATAGCAATGAAAATGATTGGGTACATTTACCACAATTTATGTAATGGGTTTATGATTAAAATTGTTCTTTGTGATGCTTATTATGATCTGCATTTCCAATAATCAAATAGCACGCTAGCCAACACTAACAGTACAATTCTAAGATGAGAGGAGTACTATTTACTATACATTTATTTATTACTTACTACTAGCTTGCCCGCGAACGTTTAATTATTCCTCCTTATCTATTTGAATCGAATTTTGTTAACAATTTCAACGGTTCTATTTTTTTTGTACGGGGCCATTCTTTTTCTAAAAGTAACGTAAGTTACTCTTTATAACATCAGCTATCTGTCTCTCTATCTTAAAAGTGTTGTTAAAATCGGTCCAGTCGTTTCGGAGATTAGCCGGAACAAACACCACAGACAGACGGACCGACAAACATACACTTCAATTTTATTTATGTATTAAATTTTAAATAAATTATTTGTGTAAATTCCTTCGGTTTTATTAAGTTTAACTGCAAATGCTCAAGGCAACCACGTAAATAACATCCAGTTTGTAGCACGTGTAAAATCTCATTTAAGTAGGTACTCAATATAAAAAAAAGCCGTATAAAAGAAGACAAAAAAAATTCGCAATGCCACAGTAGTTTTATTCCATTGACATTCATTTTCGAATGCAAATAACCCATTGCATTTAATAAGTTATCCAAGGTTGTACTATAGTGCCCTTCACCAATGAAGGTACTTATCCAATTTGCATTTAATGATTGAATTACGACGAACGGCATTTGATCTCTAGTTATTATGATGGTAGTTAGGCGAATGAGATTATTTTTCAAAATCAAAAGCATTTATTTCAAGTATAACTATAACTGGCCAGTTACAGGCACTTTTGAATTGTCGAAACAAAGATGAAAATTAAATGTAGCTACAGTCCCAGTCACAAGACATAAAAACTGTGAAAGTACTGTAGTTGCCCATTCCCTAGCGTAGATCTCTATGGAGAAGAACGGGCAAGAAACTCCATGGACACTCTTTTAAATCGAAATATTGTTACAAAATCTTGGCTACATGATTCATGTTGAGATGGTATTGTAATGATAAAAAAAAGAGAAAGAAAGGGGGGTTTTGTATGATATTATAAATGTGTGGTGTGCTCCAAATAAAAATAATAAGTAAAAGTGAAAATTCGGGCTCCAGGAGTACACACAAAACTATGCCTAGGATAGACTTACCTGCGGGAGCTGGCTTTTAATCTTCAAGCGGGAAGGTATCAATAAAAATCGACCATGAAAGTTACAGATCTATTTTATTACCCGAAGGCTGCTGGTTGGGAGAAAAACACAAGAAAATTCCTTTCTAAAATTAACAGATATGGTTCTAACTAGAGGTGTAAAACTAAGATGGAATAATTGTTATTTTATGGCCTGTCATTATTGCACTTTTGAAAATCTAAAATATGTACCACAAACCATACTAAATTCCGTCGAATAAACTAAACCCGAGGAGTCAAAACATGCTCATCTTGGTGACCTCCGCTGAGATGCCAACGGCGTCCATGATAAATTTTGGTAGAGGCGAGCGTTCAATTATTTAAGTTGAAGAAGAAAAATATAAGAAGAGAATGAAACGCCGTGGGGCTGTAAACAAACATTAATAATCGTTAGCTGAAATGCAGCGTTGATAAAAAATGGCGATCGACGCCAACGTTGTCACGAACAAATACGATTAAACTCACCGTTTCTTCCAAAATATTTAAATGTGGTCATCAGTAGATGATGCAATCCAAGCAAATATATGTGCAAGTTAAAAGATCCTGAAACAACCAAATATCGGAAACTATAAGCGTCTGCTATGAAAATAACCAAGACATGTGGAACGAACCGAAATTACGAAAACTCGCTTACCATCAAAAATATATGCTATCCAGGATGCGGGCAAGGGCAATCGGCTACCACATAATTGGGACTAGATGCCGCCCATCTGAAGGTATACTTCTAGATTTATTTTAGGAACGCTGCAATTACGCCATGACCCAAAAATTGTCGAGTCGAAAAGTGAGAAATGTCAAAGTGAACTTGACAGCGTAAAAAAATCAGTGTGACCACTACACTAATCCAAGTCAACCAAACAATGATTTTTTTATAAGGCAACACCCAAACTAAACAGTCAATTAAACGACGAGAATATGCATCCATGTGACGAGCTAAAAAGCCTCGTTACAGTATATTATGTGAGAACAATGTAGCAAGATGTGCACGGTAGTGTCCACAGTAAAGCAAACAAAAAAAAATACAATTAAAAAACAATATAATTTATTCAAATAAGCCATGGCAACTGAGACTAATTTTAGTACTTAATAAGTTGACGGAAATGGTGTATGTATAATGGCTGGGTGAATTATTGGTAATTGGCTGATTGTGTATGTGCGTTTTAATTTTTGTAAACGCAACCACAATAC
The DNA here is from genome assembly GCA_963853795.1 of Xestia rhomboidea. Taxonomy (NCBI): domain Eukaryota; kingdom Metazoa; phylum Arthropoda; class Insecta; order Lepidoptera; family Noctuidae; genus Xestia; species Xestia rhomboidea. The sequence goes on along the minus strand of OY970761.1, from coordinate 15,387,277 downwards.
AGGAAAAAATCCTACTCCAGGAATTTTCGGCGTTTTTAACGTCTTTATAAAAGCATACAATGAGCTTAATCGACTATCGAATGTAGTGCTTATTTCGTTCTATAGCATTCCCCATTCCCACTACTAGGATACTGACGACACAGTCATCATCTCCCCGTAGGAGGGATACAAAATCAAAGTATTTATAGATGGATGACTAACCCCCTAATACTGAAACGTCACTCAAAATTTAAGGGCTGCTTAACATTTGAGCAGCTTCTAAACTTTAAATTTCGTATGGCCAAACGTCACTTTCGAGTAAACTTTAAATTTCGTATGGCCAAACGTCACTTTTGAGTATCTGTTAAATATAAGTGCTACTTAATTTTTAAGTGACGTTTCAGTATTCGGGGTAACTTAGATTAAAAATAATATTAGAGATTTTTATTAGAAATTCAAGATAAAGCTTAATCAATTTATCAGATAAAGTTTACCTTGTTTGATAAAAACTGTCCAAATAAATAGTTTTGACTCTATTTCTATTCAGGTGAGTCATCTATGATTGTATCAATTACTTAACCGATTAAACATGACAAAAATTATAAATGACTCATTCACCTGCGTTCTAATTTCCTAGAACAATTACTTTATTTATTAGTAAGTTAAAGTAAATAAACGAGATACTTAATAGTATCACTGCAATTTTTTAATTGTTTCATTTGATGTTAATTTTATTACAAAAGAATTTAAATCGAAATAAAACTAATTTCGGAACTGCTTTTTTGATTCAATAATTTGTAGATATAAAATTGCAAAATAAAGAGTTTTGGGAGGGTCTCACAAATGTGACCAAAAATCATATGAAATTCGTGTGACGTAATTTATGGATGGCCCCTAAGGAGAATGTGCATGTATGCACAGTTGCACACACTGAATACCAAAGTAAGGGCATAAAAAACTAAAAAATTATAACTGTTTGTATTTTGTGCCTCGGAAAGGTACCGGTACCTTGGTCTCGGCGGTAATGGATATGTTGATGGATGGAGAGGAAGAGGAAGACCAAGGAAATGATGGATTGTGTGAGGAAAGAAAAAGAAGTAAATTAAAGCATGACGGTTGGCAGAGGAGAATGGAAGAAAATGCGCCGACCCCAAATAACATGGGACTAGGACAGAAAGATGGCAATGACCTAGGTTCCGGAAGTCAGAAGCCCAAAAGTGTGAGAACCAGTCTTACCAAGAGGAATCTCCATGTAAAATACTGGTATTCAGACTGGGAGCCGACCTCAACATAGTTGGGAAGATGCTAGGCAGATGATGATGCCCGTTTGTATGCGTGTTAAAAAACATACAGCAGTTATTTTTATGTGGGTAGGTGGTTCTTGATTATAATCTATGTAGTTGGCAGTCGATATGTTTTGTTGCACGTATAGGCATTGCACGAAGGTTTCAGCTCCCCGGGTCACTGATTTTAATCATACCAGAGTACCACGATAACATATTGTATGCGTCTATGAAATCTTTACATGGTGTAAAACAAAGTCGCTCCCGCTGTTTGTACGCTTAGATCTATTAAACTACGCAACGGATTTTAATGCTGTTTTAAGCAATATACAGGGTTATTTGTAAAACACCGACAACCTCTCAGGACTGTGTTACTAACATCATAATCAACAACTTTTGTTCTATGATTTTTAAAAATTCATCATATTTTAGTTCATCAAATTTTCGTACAAAAATAATAATATTTAAAGTGAACGCTCTAAATGTTAAGAAATCTTTGCGAAGCAAAAGAAAGCGATAGTACAATAGTGAGGGGAGCGGGGTCAGGGCGGCGAGCGCCCGTAAAAGCGTTCAATTTAAATATTTTTATTTTTTTATGAAAATTGATGAACTAAAATATGATGAATTTTTAAAAGTCATAGAACAAAAGTTGTTGATTATGATGTTAGTAACACAGTCCTGAGAGGTTGTCGGTGTTTTACAAATAGAGACAACCGAGAGAGAACCGAACCGTGAGATAGAGATTGGTTGTGGGTTTCGTTCTGTATAGAGTGGTTCAAGAGGAAGATATGTATTATTATGCTACATTTCACCCGTGTGAAGCCGGGGCGGATCGCCAGTAACAAACAAATGACCAACCCGCAATGGACCAGCTAGGTACATTGTAGCCCATTTTCCCTCATAGAGAGGAGGCCTGTGTCCCAACTGTGGGAAAATATAGTATACAGGGTGACTGGGTCTGGACTTACCATAGCAAATTCGCATTTAAAGGAGGTCATTTACTAATTATTGAACCGGGCCGTGATAGTGGGTTTTTTCATCAGGAATTTCTCAGTAGCAGCCACGGAGTTTGGATTTGTGCCCCGTTGATGGCAATAGGGTCGCCCCCTTTTACTTGAGACTTAAAATATAACTGGCGAAATGTGGGTGTACTATTACGTAAGTACACCGCTGCCTAGTTCTTCGGGGATTACGGGCTGATGTAATGTATGTACTTATGTAATTAAACACCATATCTAACATCCGAACCAAATCGGCATAAACTAAGGAAGAGGAAGTTAAATTACCAATGAATGGACCGTTTTGTTATTAAAATAAATGTACAAACGTGTAACACATATTTGACCTTTATCGAGGTCGAAACACGAGAGTTATTTGATTGTGTTCTCAGTTTCCAATCAAACCATTCTCGATGACCATCGGACACCTCGATGTAATGTGCCTATATAGTTTCCTGATTGCTATTTTTGGTTGCAATTAACTAACATAGCAATTTAATATTAAGTATTTTTAGCTGTACCTGGTGTTAGAATTATCTTGGGAAAAACAATTTTCTGAAAACAATATTTCCTGTAGTAGGTATTACAATCGGAATAAACCATTGTTGACAGTCGTTACGAGTAGTCAGATGCCCAAAATCTGACACCAGACTTAACAAAAGCTATAGTGTTCCCCAGTAACGCGTTATGTGTCAGATAGACAGTCGCTCCATGTAAAATACAGGTTAGGTTAGGGCTACCGCACACTTGAGACAAGACTGTCTTAAGACAGACTATTTCCCTACTAGTGCGAGCGAGACAGACTATTTATCTCTCGCTCGCACTAGTAGGGAAATAGTCTGTCCAGTCTAAAGGCTACCCCCTTAGACTGGAAGCCGACAGGAGCGACGACTCGGGGACATCCGTCTCCCGGCGCCCCCACGGACTCACACGGCACTCGACATCAGCACAATTTTTTTTCTATTTATTCTGAATTTGAAAAAGAAAGAAAGAAAGAAAGAAAACCCCCGAATGTAATGAATATCATACTCGACACACTTTCTTTTGCCATTGTTCATTAAAACAAATATCTCTTTGTTTCAGTGTGCACAAGTGGCCACAAATGTGGTGGAGCAGAAGCACCAGGTGTCCAGAGCTAAGAGAAGCCGTGCCCTCGGAAGCAGGGCTTTTAGAGGCAGCACAGTATGGTTCACAGGCCTTAGTGGTGCTGGGAAAACCAGCATAGCCTTCGCACTTGAGGCTTATCTGGTGTCCAAAGGTTGGTATAATTTTTATTTTCTGAACATTTTTTTTTAAACCTTGTCTTACTCTAGGAATAACTTTCGTATCGTGTGTGCGTTTACAAACATTTAAACTCGCACACAAACACCCCAGCCCCGGAACAACTACCTGTAGGTCATACCTACAAATAGTATTGCCGTGCGGGAATAGAACCCGCGACATGCAGCGCAGCAGCCAATCGCTCCGCCACTGTGCCAATCGTGCAGTCTTATTATTGATATAGGTAGAAAAAAGAGCGATCAGTGTAGAAGCACACACACACACATTGACAGTTGATGGCGTAAAATGGCCGCTTCCTCCATCCTATTATGGTTCTAATAAAGCGCCATTTTAGGCCACCTGTTCAACGTGCTCGGATGTTATGATTGCGTTCAGTTTAATTGGCAAAATTCGCCCTAAATGTTCAGTGTAAGAACCAGTGTTTCTGGTTGTTACCTCCATGCCTCTCAAAAAGAAATGATCGTTATTAGGTCGGTTGAAGAAAATGTACTTGAACACAAAGAAGTAGGCCTCCAGAGCCAGAAAGAGCTCTTTGAAGCCCAGATGAGTGGAAGTAGATCAGATGGTCTTCCGAGAGCCTTCCTAGAGTTTAACAAGACAAACGTGTAAAATACACTTAAAGTACTTACGGGATGATATCCGTGATTTTTTATTGAAGAAAAAAGAAATATCGAAAAAAATTAAAAGAAAAATAAATAATAAAATAATAAACAAACAATAATAATAATTTATTTTAAAGAAATACCGGGAGCTCATAGCAACAAAGAAGAATCACGGATATCATCCCGTAAGTACTTTAAGGTGACACTAGTTACGGGCTCGAACTCATTGGTGGGCGTGGCCAAAAAGCATGCTGTCTCACCTGGCATAGTGGCCGACAGAGTGAGTTCAGTGAGATGCACGATAATTCAAAGTAAAAAGCGCGCGTAAAAAAATACTAAAAGGCCTTTGGAAAATCGAGTTTTATGAAAAAACCAATGCATAAATCAATTAAGTACAAGTCAAATTTATTGACTTTTTCGCTAGTTGTGCTTTGTCGGTACCGACTTTGTTGTGTAGTAGTGTGGAGTAATACCCTCCCGAAATTTCTATGGACAGAATGTCGACTAGTGTCACCTTAAGTGTAGTGAAAAACCGTGAAAATCTAAAACAGTGCATTAAACCTATAAAATGTTATTGCTTTTGACTTGCTTTACTAAACTATCTTTAATGTTATTCTGTAAAACCATAAAGCGGAAAAGCGGTGTTTAAGTACTGTCGACTTATCTTGCCTTGTAACTAAGCTACACAATTATGTATCCAAAACAAATAAATAAACTTCAAGGTATTTGTGAGTGACAAGCCGGTATCGTTCAATAACCCCGACTAGAAACATTTACTAGAAACGTTTTTCCGTGGAAGGTAACAGATAGAGAGAGAGTTACTTTAATTAAAGTTAACCATAAAATGAAACATCAAATTGATTGATAGAATGGAACGTAAGAGGAGTGAACGGAAGGACGAATGAAAGAGATGGCGGAATGAGAAAATAACGTAACGACTACGTTAGAAAGAAAAAGTATTTTAAACGAAGAAGTTAAGGTGGATGCTCCAGGGTAGCCCGCGAAATTCAAATTTTCTTACGTTTTTTGCAATTTGCAGGTTGATTAAAATATGATTCGCGGCTGTAACACGTATTTAGTTATAGAATTATAATCATCAAAATCATTAAAATAACCCTCCAAGCTCATAAAAGTGCAGGAATTACTTTTTCAAGGTCAGTCATTCATTGCAAAAGACGTAAGAAAATTTGAATTTCGCGGGCTACCCTGGAGCATCCACCTTAAGAAAAAACTGCTTCTATCATCACGCACCTCTATATTAGTATTGATTAGGTAATTACCAATTGGCTAAGTCAAATCATGCACATAACATAACATAACATCGCGCGTCTAATCCCCGAATAGTTAAGCAGAGTTGTACCTAATAGTACAGCCACATTTCGCCAGTTGTTTAAGTCCCATGTTAAAGAGGACGAGCCTTTTGCCATCAACCGGGCACAATTCTAGACTCTGTGGCTGCTACTGAGAATTTCCTGATGAAAACCCGTCATATTTTAACTCGACCCGAGAATCGAACCCCAGAACCTCTTGCTTAGCAGTCGCGCTTTGCAATCATGCAATAGGCCATTAATAACACTCACATACAAATTTTACGTAAAATTAACAATAGGAATAATTCCTGACTAAAACAAATATGATTCTGTTTTTCCGTCCGTTAGATTATCGAAAAATATTGGATACGTGTTTTTTGTTTTATCAAATTAATAAAAATTAACGAAGATAAAACGCGTTAAAGATTGTGAGTGGGGTCTTGTGACGTCACTTTCCGGTAAAAAATGTACTCAAATGTGACGTCACACGAGTTTTCGACGCACTGTAAGTATCGTATTCTTAATTTTTTGTTTACGTGAAAAACGAAAAAAATATGTGTCCAATATTTTTTGGAAATCTGTCTGGCGGATTCTTTAGATTTTTTTTTGTCATCTACCCTATGGTGAGTCGCAGTATAGTTTTGTCGCGTACACTCCTATTATACAAATAGGTACAATAAAAAAAAATAAAAAAGTGACAATCATTTACATAAGTACTAGAAACAACTCACAAAATACTAATAAAAGAACACAAAAACCTAGTTAGTTGTTAATTAATTGATCATGTGTAAAATGTTGACCCACATAAGGTAATTTAAAACTGTAATTGGATACTATAACGTAACGTACTGTATTACGTGTTTGTGTAAATGCAGACGCCTTAGCATGCATATAGTTCAATTGTTTGTTTAGTCTAAACTTCTTAAGGGGTCATTGTACCCAGCATAATGAACAACTTTTACTTGGACAAAACCTACAATCGGGAATGTGAAACTAGGTGAAACTCATCTGTTCTCTGTTCGGAGGCCCTAAAATGGCCACTTTAGCAGGATAATAATATGAATCACATTAACATTCTTAAAATGGTCAATTGCGACTTTATCACCTTATTACGAATTGTAACGTAATTCATATTGTTATTTATTTATGTACACACAAAATACTTTACAGAACAATATATTAACATAGAAGAGCACAAAGGTACTGCTTGTTTCTTAAGAAATTTCTTCCAGCAGACCTGCGAGAGGAAAGTTGGATAAGAAATGTAGACACAGTGTGTAAAAAAGTCAAACAAGAAAATTTAAATTAAAACTTAAAACAAAACTATATCTATATCAAATACATATAAAAAAAACCTATTATGATTCAACCAAAGCGGCCATTTTAGGCCCCCTGAGCTACTCCTTGATTTTATGTCCATCGTTTAATTTAAGGGTTCCGGTGCCAAATGGCAAAAAACGGAACGCTTATAGATTCGTCCTGTCTGTCCGTCCGTGTGTCGCAGCTATTTTACTCAGAGTAGTTGTTAGACTGTTGGCACCACATGACCACACATTTGAAAGGAGAGCAGATGTCTTCTATGAAACTCTACACTAAACCGATGTGTAATTACGGCTTAAAAATATAGTGATGGCCCTCCATCCATGTAACTGAAAGTTGAAAAAAAAAAACTACGTAAGTAAGTAGTTATTAATTGTGTGGGGTGTCAATTGACAGCTCTTGAGAAATTATATCGAGTTAATAATATACTTTTTCTTGCTTCTGAAGCCGTGGATTTTTTTAAATTCTTATTTAAAAAAATACTTATGGAAGGAAGAAAATTCTAAAAAATGTGTGTTTGTAGAACGTGAAATGAACTTTAAACGAAAATTGATTTGAATAAGATTTGATATTTAATTAGAAACTGCAGCAGTAACTTTGTTTTTTATTAAAACAAGTACCTACTATGAAACAATTTGACTTTGATTTGACGACCCAAATGGCGCAGTGTTAGTGAAGCTGCCCTACGTTCTTAGGGTCCCAGGTTCAAATCCCGGTAGGAGCAAAATGTTTATGTGATGAGCATGGACATTTGTTTCCGAGTCATGGATGTTTATATGTAAAACAAGTATGTATTTACAAACAAAAAAAAAGTATCTTTGTAGTATATCAACTATCTGGTGTCGACGACACAAGCCTCGTTGCTTAGTGTGGCACTAGATGGCGCTGTGTGTAATGTCCAGCGATATTTATTTATATTGTTTGATTCTACGGAATAGATTTGTTTTAGTTGAGAACAGCCGATACCGAACCTTCAAAAATTTGTCTGGAAATGACCATAAATAATATTCGCACTGATCAAAGTCATGGACTCATTCTGTTTTGTCCTTGCACGTACTAAGTGTTACAATTCCTACTCATAGGAATCTGGTTCTCAGGTAAAGGATCGTGACTTTGAATTTTTTAATAGTAATTAGGTACAATTATGATATTAATGTCCTCAACGTTTATGATGGGCAGTTTAATTAATCATTTAAGTGTTAATTGCACCTACCACTGCTCGTTAGACTAGTGGTCCCAAGCGCGACTGCTAGCATGAGCTGATGGGTTCGATTCCCAGGTTGCCCCCTATTACATGGAACTTAATCATACGAACGAAACGAATCGAACGATATCGAACTGTGGGTGTACTGTTAGGTACACTTCTGCGTAACCCCAAGGGGATTATAAGGCGTTATGTTAAAAATAAATAAATATGTAAATATCGCTGGACATTACACACAGCGCCATCTAGTGCCACACTAAGCAACGAGGCGCGTGTCGTGGATACCAGATAGTTGAAATACTACACAGATACTTTTTGTTTGTAAATACATACTTATTATACATATAAACATCCATGACTCGGAAACAAATGTCCATGCTCCTCACACAAACATTTGCTTCTACCGGGATTCGAACCCGGGACCCTAAGAACGTAAGGCCGCCTCACTACCGCTGCGCCATTCGAGTCGTCGGTTATGGAGAATACATAATCGATCAAAAACAACATTTAGAAAGAAAGAAAAAAGTATTTATTAATCTCACACAGGACATAATAGAAACAAAAATATATAATTCGGTTTGACACAACTATATAACACAATTATATTTACACTATTAATGCAGTGACATTTAATAACAATAACGATGGATCACTTTTAGGTTAAGGCCAGTTAAGTCTGGAAAACAGATCTCTCGATTTCTCAGAACCTTTGTAGTTAATTGTAACGGTCAATGTAAATAACATCAATCGAAGGCAACTACTCATAATGTTATAAATTCTATTAAGACAGAAGTTGTGTAGCTTCAACCTCTGATAGGAACCTGTAAAGAAAATGTATGTAAAACCTCTTTTCACGACATCTTTGAATTTGGAACACACGAAGTTGTCCTTGGCATATAGCATAGACTATTATACTACAACAATACTTATTAGTCTCGGGAATGTCATTGTCCATTCACATTGCTAAAGCATAGACTTTTCAACTTGTTTTTTTTTTGTCTCAGGAATCCCAGCATACGGCCTCGACGGTGACAACATAAGGACTGGTCTGAACAAAAACTTGGGCTTCAGTAAAGAGGATCGAGAAGAAAACATAAGAAGAGTGGCAGAGGTCGCCAAACTCTTTGCTGACAGTGGTGTCGTTTGCCTGTGCAGTTTCGTCTCGCCATTCGCTGAGGTACTTATAGTATATTTTGTTTGATACAAGTGGGGAAACTATTAAGGCAGCTGAGGCGTGGGTGTAATGGAGAGAATCAAACTACGTTTTTCAATACACTCACGAAAAAAAACAACAGAACGAAAAGAATGAAAATTTTTGTCATTAATCATTATTAAGCTATGGTATAATTTGCTTTTTTCCCTGCGTTTTCCTGCGCAAATTGAAGGAGAAGCAAAGGTTTGAAGCTGCAAAACAGCCTAATTTTAAAAGAAAAAATGCTAATATGTATTTTCACCTCAGCACCTCAAACAAACAGGTTTTGCTGTTTACAAACAGTGAGCAAAATTCGATTTTGCTGCGAGCGTGAGACAAAGTAACTTTTTAATTCTTTTTTTTTATATCGAGAACTGTGCAGGTCTACTCACAAAATTCGAAAGATTTCAACTTCACTTTGTTCTGTCACTTTCACTTCGATACGAAAAAAGCGAGAGATAGAAACAAGTCGATTCGAAATTCGATTTTCAAATTCCATATCTATATCTAGTAGGCCCACAAAAGAAACAAACAATAGAACATTCGGATACCGATATTGTAAATCGATAACCGTTATATTGCCAATCACGAGTTAAGGTTTTAAGTGAAAAATTGATTTCGAATAATCGAATTATATTTTTTATACTTAAATCAAGATGAAAAATGTTGAAGAAAAAAATACGAAGTTTACCACCACCGCTGGATTTTGGACTGTTCTTCGAAAAGCAAACTACGTGTTGGTTGGTGGTAGACTAGTTTTAATAATGATGTAAAACAAAACAGTATCAAAAATAAACAACATTCGAAATATAAAAGAAACACTGTACAAAATCACCAAAAAGTATAAAACCGTAAAAAAGGGAAAAAAGCAAATTATACCATAGCTTAATAATGATTAATGACAAAAATTTTCATTCTTTTCGTTCTGTTGTTTTTTTTCGTGAGTGTATTGAAAAACGTAGTTTGATTCACTCCATTACACCCACGCCTCAGCTGCCATAAATTTATAGTTTTAATAATCTTTAATATTGAGACAGAATATCGCGAATGTAGTTTCAGCACGCATTTAAAAAAAATAGCGTTTAAATTTTTTATTGTTTTATTCTTTGTTACGCTAGCAATGATTTGATTAGGTCAATGTACGCTAGCTACAAAGTTCAATAAAATTTGGATAATAAAGTAATAATAATAAATAAATATGAGTGAGTCCAGTGACGAAGTGTGCTATTATAACACCCGAAGAATTAAAGCATAATGTAAAAAATGCAGAATTAAGTTTCCTGTCTGAAAAGTATCGCGAAAATTATCTAAAAACTTATGATAATTATTTTTAAGCAATGGACACTTCCAAAGGGTGGAAACACTTTTTCGGAGACTGTACTGTTATCGTACTTCATAGAATTATTATTATGTGGAGTATTTACTCAATGTTGAAAGCCACAATAAAAACAAAAGATGACGTGCAAATTGAAACCTATCCCAAACTTATTGCATTTTTGAAAACAATGTCAGTAGGGCACAAATCCAAATAACATATTTTTTTACAAATCTCAATATCTTTTCCTGTTTATTGTATCCTATAAAAATACACAAATCATCGTCTGGATATCTGTGTGTTTGTGATGTGGTGTGGTGGTTTAATTTTTACCATGATGTTTTTTTTTACCTTTAGGTATATGTTCTCGCTGCTGAGGTGAAAAGTTGTATGTGTTACAAGAGACCAAAGTTATTTGCATCTCGTGTCTTTGAATCCCTCGCTACGCTCAGGATTCTAACCTAGAATCACTCGCTACGCTCGTGATTCAACTATAGAATCCTTCGCTTACTCGGGATTCAAAACCAACACTCGCAGCAAAAATCCACTTTGCTCTCTTGTTGCACAAATAACTATTTTAAATTTAGGGCACAAAATAAATGTTAATTTATTGATAAAAGCAAACATTCTATTTATATACCCAATTTTCATTCAAATTCGCTTCTTTGCTGACATAATATCACCGCCGATTATACTATAAGAAATAAATGAAAAATATTCCACGAGTGTGAAATACATTGCATGTTGAAACTAATAGTAATGCGATAAGAGCCGGTTTTAGAGGAAATGTATTGAAATAGTACATTTTGATACAAAGTGGGGAAACTTTGTTATTGCATTCGAGGCGGAATTTACGAATTTATTTAGTTGTTATAGAGCCGAGATAAAGAACGTTTTTCAATACACTTTCGAAGAAATAAAATAATAGAACGAAAAGTATTTTTGTCATGAATTATTTGGAAACCATAACTTTAATTTTCTTTTTTTTCCTGCGCTTTGCTTTCGCCAGGTTGAAGGAGAAGCAAAGGTATGAAGCCGCTAAACAGCCTAATGTAAAAAGTGGAAAAAAATATATTTTTGAATTTAGAACACAATACTAAACTATAATATTATAAAGAGGAAAGATTTGATTTTTGTTTGTTACTATTTAACTCAAAAACTACTCGACCGCTTTAAATATTTTTTTTCACCATAAGAAAGCCACGTCTTTACCGAGTAACATAGGATACGATACGATACATAAAATAGTAATCTTTATAACTGTTCTACGTAAGAAAAATAGCTTAAAATGTATTGAAAAATAATTTCAAGTATTTTTTAAATCAAGCGCTAACTATACCCTAAACAGCCGAAACAAACTTAGAGATAATTGTCTGTTTTAAAGCCCAGACGTTGGTCAAAGGATCAAATCACATGCAGCAGCATGCAGCAGTGTCTGAAATGGTCTTTTGAAGGAAGAACCACACAGATTTGAGTGAATCTGTCCGGTCAGTGCAAGCATTTGTCAGTGATCGTGTAGCTTGACTCATAACTCAAGCAGCTCGACGACACCACGGACCAAAGAAAGGACATAATAATAAATACGTATATGGGATATAAATATATCGTATACTTACCGCATAAAGTACTTAATGTGCCCGATATTTATTTTTTTATTTTTGTTAACCTCTACTGTTCCACTGCTGGGCAAAGGCCTCCCCCAATTCCTTACATGTGCTCTTTTCCCCTGCCTCCTCGGACCAAACCTAATCGTCTCGCCACCTTTTTCTGGGTCGGCCGCGGCGGCGCCGTCCGTCTTCAACCATCGTGTGGAGACTTTTGCCAAGCGGTCATCGTGCATGCGACTGGCGTGACCCGCCCAATCCCATCCTAGCAGCATTCATGCCAACGTCCACTATGCCCGTTTTGGAACGCAGCGCGGTGTTTCGAAGTGATGAAATGAAAACAATGCTTTTCTGCAAAACAATGTTTGTCTGAAAGTCGGCGGCATTCGCCCACAACAGAATGTCGTACGACACTACACTATGGAAATAGCTGAAGTACACGAATCGGGCTGTCATACGTCAGTTAAATTACGAGTTTTTCTAAATGCGTATATTGCGGAGTTTAGCTTCTTTGACAATTTATCTAGATGTGGGCCCCACTGAAGTTTGTGTCTAAAGTTAAGCCCAGGAACACCGTGCTATAGTTGGTAAGTTAAGCTGTGAAGATGATGACTTATTCTGCTAAAACCCGCGAGCAATATTCAATCGACAAGATAACGATTGACTTGCCGATCAGTCATTTCATGGTTCACCTTTTTTGCATTTTTGTGAACCTTCCTTGACACTTCCGAACGTTGTCTTTAATTCATTAATTATTATTTTTGATGTGCGTCAGGATAATAAAATGTTGGTGTTTTACCATCAGTTCATTGACATTTCGGCGGGCTTGGTTCTGCCGAGACTGGGTTAAACATATTTAAAGGCGATTGGTCTTTATCAGAAGATGCCATCTTAAGCGTGCGTGGGTTTGCGGGCAAGGGGGCTCAAGTTAATAAAAGTCTTTGTACAATCACAAGTATCTAATCAAATTGTTGTTATTTAGCAATGATACGACATTCCACCGGGCACGTGGGGTACTAGTACAGCACTATATAGTTCGACTATCACAAGCGATCCAGTCACCACCAACAATAATTCACAAATTTACGATTACAGAAATACCATTAATCAATATCGGCTTCACGATCGATTTATCTGACATGCCTGTCAAGATTTCCCGCTCCCCAGTACCCGGTGTTACGTCAAGTTGACAGCTGCCATATTCGTACAGAAATCATTTATAAGAAGCGCGGTCGAACCAATTCTTTCGACGCGCCGTCACGGCCAGCCTGACTATAGCACGTCCTCGTGCTCTCTCTCATCCTGATATTGCACATCTGAAACGCCAGAGGAAATAGTATTCCATTAGGTTCAGCTCGTCCATTCCTGACAAGCGGAAGTGTCAGTTAACATTTAAGAATGTTCCACATAACAATGCATTGCTGTTTCGCACTGTTCGCACATACCGATTAATCGCATAGCCTTGTCAACTTCGTCCCATCGCCCAGCGACTATTCCATTCGCGCCGCGTAGACCGGGCATCCGAGGCCCCTTCGAGTAGCTCTTGACTCATTGTTGTAAGACCCACTTAAAAACAGATACTCAACACGCGGCGTAGGCTAGGCATACCAGGCCCATTCGCCTGACCACCAACTTATCATGCGGTGTGGTCCGAGCGTACTAGGCTCTTACGACCAACCATCAACTTACCATGCGGTGTGGACCGAGCATACTAGGCTCTTACGACCAACCACCAACTTACCATGCGGTGTGGTCCGAGCATACTAGGCTCTTACGACCAACCACCAACTTACCATGCGGTGTGGACCGAGCATACTAGGCTCTTACGACCAACCACCAACTTACCATGCGGTGTGGTCCGAGCATACTAGGCTCTTACGACCAACCACCAACTTACCATGCGGTGTGGACCGAGCATACTAGGCTCTTACGACCAACCACCAACTTACCATGCGGTGTGGTCCGAGCATACTAGGCTCTTACGACCAACCACCAACTTACCATGCGGTGTGGTCCGAGCATACTAGGCTCTTACGACCAACCACCAACTTACCATGCGGTGTGGTCCGAGCGTACTAGGCTCTTACGACCAACCACCAACTTACCATGTGGTGAGGACTGGGCGTACTAGGCCCTTACGACCTACCACCAACTTCCCACGTGGTGTGAACCGGGCGTTCTCGTCCCTGACGAACAACCACCAACTTATCAAATGGTGTGAACCGGGCGTTCTCGGCCCTGACGAACAACCACCTTCACCCCTTTGTGGCGTGGTTCGGGCGTACTCGGCCCTTTCGACCAGCCATCTACTAAAAACTCAAAATCACACTGCGTTAATCGGGAGTTCCGGGTTCCTTCCAATAACCACTCACTTACAAAACGGTTTGGACCGGGCGTCTCAAGCCCCTACGACCATGCTAAACCAATCCTACTATTAACAATGTATGTTAAAGAAGGTTTTAAATAATCACAACATACTTTCATTTTCATGTACGTCCGCTTCATGAATGATTGAATGTGATTCATTATCCGTAGCTGTAAGGGTATCCGAACCGGCAGTCACGGTGCCCTCGCTGGAGATCGAGAGAGTATCGCTGTCGATATCAACGGGTGTTATTTCGTCAATTTGTTCCGAATCACGCGCCGTCTCGGTTTCATCACCATCAATCATATTCGATGCTATCTCTACTAATCCTTCAAAACCTCTGGGTACTAGACGCAAATTTTCATGGGAATATTTGTAAATGCGGTTTTTGCCATTCATGGATCTCAATTCATAGCGATCATTATCAAGCACGCGAGTAATAACAAATGGTCCTCGAAATTTGCGCGAGAATTTCGTCTGGTTACGTTCGCTACACTTAACAAAAACGTAATCACCTTGCAAAAAGGGTCGGACTTCAGCTCTGCCGCGATTGAAACGTTGCGTATCGGCTGCTGCAGCCGCTTTAATACCGCGGCATGCGTCATTTCGTATTGTTTCTAAATTCGCGCGGGTAGGAGTATTCGAATCGGATGATATTTTAGCGATACCTAACGACTGAGCTTTGATACCGAACATAAGTTCAGTGGGCGTGTATCCCGTTACCCTGGACCGAGTGCTATTAAGAGCGAGCTGAACATCGTCAAGTTCATCCCGCCAAACTTTGTTTGAATCATTTTCGATCACCGTTAGTAGGCTCTTAAGTGTACGCATTACACGTTCGACCTGCCCGTTAGCCCTCGATGAACCCGTAGCGACCAAATGTAAGTCAATGTTATGTTCAAGGCAGTACTTTCTGAAGTCGGCACTAATGTAACATCTGCCCTGATCTGCGATGACTCTTCGCGGTGCTCCGAATAGAGATACAGCTCTTTTGAGGGCTTTTACTGCGCAAATAGCATCCAATGATTGAGTGTATTCTAGTAAAACGTATTTAGTAAACGCGTCAATAATTACAGAAGCATATTCTTTCCTGTCACTTTTACCACTTAGTTTTCCCGTAAGGTCGATGTGAATTGTATGCCACGGTACTGCAATTTTTGGGATGGGATGCAATCTCACTTGCTGGGCGCCTGAAGGCCCCTTCGAAGCTTTACATACAATACATGATTCAACGAACCTACGGACGTTCTTTGCCATTTCCGGAAACCAATATTGTTCATAGATTTTGTCGAGAGTTTTCTCATAGCCTAAGTGTTTAATTTCAGTGTGTATGTGATTGATAAGTGTCCAAATAAGAGATCTAGGCACAATTGGTAACCACGAACTGATTTTATTACGCTCTACTTTCCTATACAGAATACCGTCACGTACATCGTAGGTATGAGCGACAGCTTCGGGTATCTCGTTATTTAAGTGCTTGCTTACCATTCTTTGTATCTCGGTGTCTCGCTTCTGCTCTACTTGAAGCCAGCTGTCATGAAGCTCAACGAAGTTAACAATTTTACGGGATTGGGATGACTCCGCCTCAGTACTTACAGTATCACAAACGATAGCAGGCATATTACTTGCAGGTAACGGGTTTCGTGACAAGTAATCAGCATGTTCCATGCGGCGTCCTTCCTTATAAACTATGTCGAAATCATATGCCTGGAGATACGCCCACCAGCGGTGGACTCGCGGAGAAAGGTCAGTTTTTGCTTTAGAAGCTTTTAGGGAATTGCAGTCGGTATAAACAGTAAAATGCTGACCGTAAAGGTAATGCCGGAAGTTCTCCACCGCGCGCACCACCGCTAATGTCTCCAATTCATACGAGTGATACCTGGATTCGGTTTCAGTAGTGCGACGACTAAAATAGGCTACAACGTGCGGTACATTATTATTCTTTTGGATTAATATAGCCCCATATCCATTTGAACTAGCGTCCGTATGGAGTTCTATGGGGACATGGGGGTCGAATATTGTGAGAACTGGTTTTGATGTGAGAATATGCACAATTTTCTTGTGAACGTCGCTGTGTTCATCAGTCCAAACAATGGGGCCCTTCAGCTTAGTAAGAGGATATAGTGGACTAGCCAAAGTAGAAAAATTTGATATGAACCTTCTAAAGTACGAAGCTAAGCCAAGAAACTGTCTCACCTGCGTTGCCGTTTTGGGAGTTGGTGCCTCTTTGAGCGCTTGGACCTTGCGAGGATTAGGCCTTACCTCACCTGCCCTAATGACGTAGCCTAAATAGTCAATCTCACGTTTCATAAATTTGCACTTACGTACATTGAAGGAAAATCCTGCTTCACAAAGCGCTGCGAGGACGCTGTCGAGACGGTGTAAGCCCTCACTGATATCTGCTGAAAAACAAAGTACATCGTCCATGTATGCTAGAGCGACAGAATCCTTCAACGATTTTAGCGCCTTGTTAATGCATCGTTGGTAGACAGATGCTGCATTACGTAAGCCAAACGGCATGGCCAAATATTCGTACTGGCCGTCCGGAGTAACGAAAGCAGTACGCTCAACAGAATCAGGCGCCACGTTTATTTGATGGTACCCTGATGCCATATCTAACGAAGAAAAGAAATGGGCACCACTCAGGCGATCTACCTGTTCGTCGATCCTTGGAAGGGGATAGTGTTCAGGGCGCGTATTAGCGTTCAGTTCTCTATAATCAACACACATCCTGTCGGAGCCATCCTTTTTCTTAACCAGCAGGATGGGACTGGCAAAGGGTGATGAGCTTTCGCGAATTATACCAGGTTCCAGAAGAGTCTGTACTTTACCTTTGACAATATCTTTTTCAGCAGGTGACAACCGATATGGACGCCTCTGAACAGTCTTGCATGGGTCTATAAGATCAATTTTCAACTCACCTGTAGTCACGCGACGAGTAGGAACGCCATCTATGAAGAACTTACCATACTTCTGTAATACAACCACTAGTGCATCATAATCTTTACCTTCAAGATCGGTGTCCACATTGTCAAGGTCGAAATCATCTACTGTTTGGCATACCTGAATATCTTTACGTAAAGAGAATTTAATATAATTGCTATTAATTTCAACATGGACACCCTGTTCTAGGACATCTCTGCCTACAATTATTGGATCAGTTATAATATCATCTGGTATAATATGAAATAGTATTGTAAGAGGTATATCTTGAATTTGAACCGAACTTAGAACCTGTGTGGTGCATTTAATGTCCTCACCACCAATTCCCGTTAAATAGACTGAATCATTGCGTATAGTACCAAGGAGTTTATTAACAATGCTATTTTTTACTAATGAGCAAGAAGAACCACTATCAAATAGGAACAAAATGACCTCACCAGTTGATGTTGACAGGGTACCTCTTGTCATCTGATGGTTGCAAAGCTGAACTTCCTTCCGGGTTGTATATTGTTCAGACCCAGACTTTTTTTCCGGGCAGCTCGTACTAATGTGTCCGGGTTTCCCACAGACAAAACAGGTCACAGACTTTTCAGTTAATCTTGGCTTGGTTTCTGCATTGCGTTTCTTGCGACACTCTTCTTGCTTGTGACCTTTATTTCCACAGTAATGACAAGTTCCACTGAACCGTGTGTCATTGAATCGAGGCTTTTTGTTAAAATCATTGGTTTTAGTTTCAGAAGTGTCATGGTCCTCGCTGCGTCTCTTCAAGGAGATTCTATTTAAGACTCGGAAGAGCTGTGCTCTAGTGGAGATTGTATGTGAATTTAATTCTCTTCGTATAAAATTATCCCGCAGACAAAGTACAGAAATTAATAAACCCGTGGTAACCTCTTCATTAAAATCAACATTTGGTATTCGTTCAATAAGACCCCATAGTCGCATGGCAGCTTCACATGCTGTTTCTTTATTTCCTAACTGAAATCTTAAGATTTCATCAAAGTAATCTTGCATTAACATGGGACGTCCAAACTTAGCGAGTAGAACTTCCTTTATTTTTGGCCATGTTATTTCTGACACTTGAAGTTTAGTTAAGCAAGAGGCAGCTCTTCCTTTCAGAGAATCCATTAGGGCAAGTAACAGTTCAGGCCCACACAAATTTCTACTTTTAACAATTATTTCCGTCATCCTGCACCAACCTTCAATATCTGCTTCAGAATCATCGGGATCAAACCTTATTAATTTCATAGAAGAGTGACTAACCGGTGCTGTTTGTGTCGCCGTCAACAGGCGCGATAAAAGAGTCTCCATGTTCCCAAGTAAATTGCCAGTGTTCCCTTCATTGGTAACTTCACTTATCGTGGGTTGTTCTATAGGAATCTCACTAGCCTCCTTTGCATCCAGCCCTCTGCATCCCACTTCTGATAAAGGCGATTGGTCTTTATCAGAAGATGCCATCTTAAGCGTGCGTGGGTTTGCGGGCAAGGGGGCTCAAGTTAATAAAAGTCTTTGTACAATCACAAGTATCTAATCAAATTGTTGTTATTTAGCAATGATACGACATTCCACCGGGCACGTGGGGTACTAGTACAGCACTATATAGTTCGACTATCACAAGCGATCCAGTCACCACCAACAATAATTCACAAATTTACGATTACAGAAATACCATTAATCAATATCGGCTTCACGATCGATTTATCTGACATGCCTGTCAAGATTTCCCGCTCCCCAGTACCCGGTGTTACGTCAAGTTGACAGCTGCCATATTCGTACAGAAATCATTTATAAGAAGCGCGGTCGAACCAATTCTTTCGACGCGCCGTCATATTTATAACAAAACCTCGCAAATAAGTATGTTTATATTTTGTTTGCTAATAACAGTTTTATCAGTGTTAATTTCCTCTGTTTTTGTATCGCAGTATTGGTGTCAGATTGACCCCTAAGTTATCTAAAACATGTGTTTTCTTCACATTTTAATAGACTAATGTTTGGCTACTGTTCCAGTCATATCGAATAAGTACAGGCTTGCTTGCTTTGATGTAGGTAACCCATTCAAATGACTTATTATAAAGGTTAAGAACAGGTTTTTAGGTTTTCGTACTTCAAAAAAAGGTAAAAAAGGAACCCTTATAAGATCACTGTCTTGTCTGTCCGTGTGTCACCACCGATTTTTTCAGTAACGGGTGGACCTAGCAATTTCAAATTTATACCAGATTCTTAGGTCTAAAGTCCCTATTAGCTGTATAAAAATCAAGGTCTTGAGTCAACACGATTTAAAGATATGGGCAAATTAAGGCTTTCGCGAAAAACAGGGTGTAAACAACCTCACCACGAAGCCGTCAACCAAGCATTCTGTACATCAAAATAAGTAACTTTACGCAAAAATTATTGCTGTGAAACGACTTTTTTTTTGGGTGAAAAATCACGTTTTCTGATAGAACTCAATGTAACGCACTCAACACATTGTGCTAATGGATGGATTGAATAGTACGGGGGTCGTGGAGGTGTTTAAAAACCTTACATTAAAAACTTGTATTGGAAAAAAAAACTTGTCAAAAAGTTGGAACTCGCAATGCAAGGAGAACTAGTGCCTTTCGGCTTCGTTCAGAGGTTTTTTACACCCTTTATGGAGACGAAGGGGCAAGAAACTCTATGGACAGGGACACTCTTTTAAGTCAAAATATTGTTACAAAATCTTGGTAACATTATTCATGTTAAGATGGTACATTATGTGAGAACGCTGTAGCAAGATGCACGTTAAAAGTATCCATAGTAAAAACGAAAAAATACAATTCAAAAATAAAATAATTCATTCAAATACGCCGTGGCAACTAAGTAGATGACCAGTTACAACTGACAGCGCTCGTTCATGAACATGACGCATGGATCAGCACCATTCAACTCAACCATTTTGAAGGGAACTAAATGATCCGACACACGCGCCACCATCAGCATGACATTTAAATTCAATTCATTTGTCTCAGTTTTTGCCATGAAAATCAATAATACACATAATCTGCCTAAGCCTTTTCCCAACTATGTTGGGGTCGGCTTCCAGTTTTACCGGATGCAGCTTAATACCAGTATTTTACATGGAGCGACTGCCTATCTGACCTCCACAACCTAGTTAGTACCGTGTTGTGCTCTGTAGCCACGCCACAGTATATTTTTTTATAATGATATAACCCATTTTTATGTACGGTTGACGGTCATGTCGTACATGCATTGTTTGTGAATGTACGACTTTTAATTTAAAAGAAAAAAGTAAATTAATGTGGCGTTGCTGCGGAAAATTCTCTGTAGCCACGCCACCTGTAATCAACATTTGTAGATACAATTTCAGCTATTTCACTAAAGTTATATAATGTACGAACGCTGTGTATTATGTACACGTGATAAGTATGAAAAAATATGTTAATTCTAAACTCACAAATTGTCCCCTAGTGTTTTAAACGAGTAGAATACGGAATCTCGATGCACAAAATATCGATAAATGATTATACGATGCTACAAAACTGCGACGCACGTTACTGCGAAAAACCGTTTCTGCGAAAAACCGTTTCTGCGAAGCCACTACACTGCGATGCACGTTAACGCGATAGATCTTCACTGCGATACTACTTGACTTCGATGCACGTTACCGCGATAGATCTTCACTGCGATACTACTTGACTTCGATGCACGTTACCGCGATAGATCTTCACTGCGATACTACTTGACTTCAATGCACGTTACCACGAATGATCATTTCTACGGAGCCGCGGGCCAAAGCTAGTACATAATAAACGCTTGAAAATGAAAAATGCTTGAATTTTTAGGGCAAAATTAGTTTTACTTCTGAACTTCTCTTTTATAGCTTAATTATTTGTATGCAACGCCATCTAAATATAGGGCACGCCACAATAGTGGCGGCAAGTCCCCTCTTTGAGGAGTGGCTGAAAAGACGCCACGGCGTCCTCACCTTCCGCCTGACGCAGGTTCTTACCGGACACGGTTGTTTCGGTAAGTTCCTGCACCGAATCGGGCGGGAGGAGACGCCCGAGTGTTCCATTGCGAGGATCGACCGGAGGACACGGTGGAGCACACTGTGGAGGTGTGCCCCGCTTGGGTGGAGCACCGCCGTGTCCTCGAGGTGGCGATCGGCGGCGGCGACCTCTCGTTTCCGGCCCTGGTCCAAGCCATGGTCCGGAGCGAGACGGAATGGGACGCCGTCACCTCCTTCTGCGAAGCAGTCATGCTAGCGAAAGAGGTGGCGGAACGTGAGAGGGAGAGATCCTCACGTCCCGGCCGCCGCAGGAGACGTCCCGAGCGTCCGTACCGCAGGCGCGGGTCTGTGGACGGGGAGCTATGGGCTAGCTCGCCATCCTTCAGTCTCATGACGACAGGCCGTGTCGACGGCGCGTTCGTGTTCCACGCGCGCCTCAAAGAGAGTCAGCAACAATGAAGGGGTCCGCAAGGGCCGAAGCCTGCCTGGGCTGCGGGACTATTCGAAAGAGATACCGTGGCCCCGGAACACAAAGGGCGATGAAGGAACATGGATAGGTTTCCGGCCACCGTAGGCGCGGGCTTGTGGACGGGGAGCTATGGGCTAGCTCGCCGTCCGTTCGTCTCATGACGACAGGCCGTGTCGACGGCGCGTTCGTGTTCCACGCGCGCCTCAAAGAGAGTCAGCAATAATGAAGGGGCCCGCAAGGGCCGAAGCCTGCGGGACTATTCGAAAGAGATTCCGTGGTCCCGGAACACAAAGGGCGATGAAAGAACATGGATGGGTTTTAGTCAGTAAAAGTCTGACACTCTCTCCTGCTCCGCCCAGAGCGGGAGGAAACATTTGATGATTTCCCATCCGAAAAAAAAAAAAAAAGGCCATCTAAATACGTTAAAACATCCATGCCATCTTATACAGGGTGTAAACCACCTCATCACGAAGCCGTCAACCAAGTAAACTTTACGCAAAAATTATTGCTGGGAAACAACTTTTTTTTGGGGTGAAAAATGACTGACGGAAAAAAAAGGAACAAAAAAACACAGTACCTACTACAAAAAACTCCAAGAGCATAATAGTAAAGGTGATATGGATATGTTAACATGTTTAGATGGCCTTGAATATAATATATTCTACCTATAGAAATAAACGAATTTTCCCCTTCGAATTCATTGATTTATAGCATTTAAAACAGTGTTTAAATTTGGTTAAAACTAATATCAAGTTGTTATCTGTCAAGTTGATTAATTAGGTATACTTATTTAATGACAACCTGTAACCCTTTTTGATACTTGTAAATATTTTTGTTTCTAATAGAGTTAGTGTGTAAAAAATGTAAATATTATTAGTCTGTGTTTTAGTCGTATAAAATATCATTTAATGATTGTTTATCCTACTGTATAAACCGTAATGAAATACAATTTTTGTTCACATTAATTAAGCCCATTCAAAACATATTTTCGTTCTGTTATGTGTTATTATAATAGCTAACTACTCTGATTATGTTATGCTTTTGCCCGCGGCTCCGTAGAAATGATCATTCGCGGTAACGTGCATCGAAGTCAAGTAGTATCGCAGTGAATATCTATCGCGGTAACGTGCATCAAATTGTCAAGTACTATCGCAGTGAAGATCTATCGCGGTAACGTGCATCGCAGTGTAGCGGCTTCGCAGAAACGGTCTTTCGCAGTATCGTGCATCGCAGTTTTGTAGCATCGTATAAGCATTTATCGATATTTTGTGCGTCGAGATTCCGTATCCTACTCGTTTAAAACACTAGGGGACAATTTGTAAGTTTAGAATTATCATATTTTTTCATACTTATCACGTGTACCTAATACACAGCGTTCGTACATTATATAACTTTAGTGAAATAGCTGAAATTGTATCTACAAATGTTGATTACAGGTGGCGTGGCTACAGAGAATTTTCCGCAGCAACGCCACATTAATTTACTTTTTTCTTTTAAATTAAAAGTCGTACATTCACAAACAATGCATGTACATCATGACCGTCAGCCGTACATAAAAATGGGTTATATCATAATAAAAAAATATATTGTGGCGTGGCTACAGAGCACAACACGTTAGTACCGGGTAATACGATACCCATTGGTAAGACAGGTTGTCAGGCTTTTTGGGCCTCTGACTACCTGTAACGACTGTCAAAGATCTACAAATGACAGCCGGGACCAACGGCTTAACGTGCTTTCCGAGGCACGAAGAAACTCGGTATGTAATGCTTGGTCGGTCACCCATCTACAGACCAACCTAGGCAAGCACGGCTTAACCTAACGATCGACCCGAGCGGCTGTTATTATTTAGCCACGGGCTCCTAAAATCAATAATACACATTTTAATTAAATCATCAATGTTAGCTTAGCAATTTACATTTTGATTAAAATAGCTGATTGTATGGCACTCTCTAATTTATTATAATGACCATTATTTTTAACCTATTCTGGTGATAAATGTGGGAAGTACCTCGATGACGCAAATGTTCTTATTGTTTAAAATTTAACGTCGGATAAAGCAAATGTTTCAAAACTTTTCAATTACCTGTAACAAATTAGGTATGTCTTTTATGAGGTACAATAATGTAATTTCCATATTTTTGTTTGTGTTTTCTTCGGAATCAGGTAGAAAAACAGGTGATTTTGTCTTGAGAATACTTACTTGGTTATCAGGTAATTGTCAGGTAATGGTTGGTGAATTGATTGATTGGTGGGGATTGGTTGGTAATTGTATGCCTTTTTCAATAGGTAACTATTGTAATTTTAAAATAATGAAGTACCTACTCGTAACGTAACGTAAGTAAAAAAGTTGATACATGTTTGAGCGAATAACTGGACATAAAAAGGTTGGATTGACTTTACAGTGAGTTATTATGTTCCCATTCACTGAAGTAAAGCGGACTAATAACGAAAAAGCTGCAGATAATGTATCGCACATTCTGATTGTAATGACTAATGCGATCAAAAGTCAGTGTTACGTGGAACACTGCCATCGTTCCCGTTTTGATTAAAGTACAATGACATGATTTGTAGATTGTGTTAAATAAACATGTCTTACGTTAGTCATTCAGACGGCGAATATCGTGAGGAAACCCGCACTGGTTCCGTGTGGGGTATTTTGAGGAGGTTTGTGTCCCAGCAGTGGGAACATTGAACGCTGATTGCGCTTAGGCATCTCGGGACACTCGTTCGTCCCAGTATGTAGCATTCTGATTCAGAGCTGATTCAGAGCTTTAAACAACTCCAAGACCCCCGTTCTATTCAATCCATCAATCAGCACAATTTTTTGAGTGCGTTACATTGAGTTCTACCACAAAACATGATTTTTCACCCCAAAAAAAAAAAGAGTCGTTTCCCAGCAATAATTTTTGCGTGAAGTTACTTGGTTTGATGTACAGAATGCTTGGCTGACGGCTTCGTGATGAGGTTGTTTACACCCTGTATAGTTGATCTAATTTTTAAGTCTAGGTGAACCTACATAGTATGATTAGACTGTTATCTCATCCATGACTCCGAAGAAATTCCTTCCTGGTGTCTTTAGGGCAAAGTTTAGACAAAAGATAAGAAATAGAACCAGGCGTTAAATGGCACTTTCATTAGTAAACTTATCAGTAGCTGACACGGTTATTTTATACTTATAAAGTAATGACACCTAACAGTTACCGTAACTATCTTTATAAAAACTGTAAGGTAGGTACATATCGGAAGGTTTTTTTGTGTAGAGTAACCAAGAATCACTAAATGTGTCTATTTTTATATGGCACAAAGGCATAAGTTTTTGTATGTATTTTTATATACTAAACCAGTCTTTCCAATACAAGATTCGTTTTAATTTACTTTGCTTAGTTTTGCAATGACTCTTTAAAAGATTTGTGTAAATTAAAACTTAGTGTGACAAAATGAATGTACAAACAATGGTGCATTGCACCCTAATATTAAGCCACTGTTAGTTGCTTTCATCAAAGTCTCCAGGGGCGTCTTTTATATTATAGGGTGTATAAAAAAAAAACCTTTTTATACCTTTGTTCCTCGGGAACGTTGTCCATTTTGATGGTCTGAATTACCACCGTAGAGTGATTGCGCTTATTTTGTTACACCATGTATAACTTTTGAAGGAGTTCATTCTCTTAACACCACATTTTTGTCAACAGGATCGAGAAGTAGCTCGTCGCATCCACCAGGACTCCGACCTGCCATTCTTCGAGGTGTTCGTCGACACTCCTCTAGAAGTTTGCGAGCAGAGAGACACCAAGGGGCTGTATAAGAAAGCTAGAGATGGACAAATCAAGGTTTGTGATGATTTTATACTTATTTCTCTTTAAGGTAGATGCTCCAACCAGCCCGCGAAATTCAAATTTTCTTACGTTTTTTGCAATTTGCAGGCCAGTGCTAGGTTGCATGTTGATTAAAATATTGCTCGCGACTGTAAGACGTATGTAGTTATAGAAATATAATCATCAAAATCATCAATACAACCCTCCGAGGTCATAAAGGTGCAGGAATGACTTTGACCTTGAAAAAGTCATTCCTGCACCTGTATGAGCTTGGAGGTAAACGTAAGAAAATTTGAATTTCGCGGGCTGGTTGGAGCATCCACCTTAAATACTAGCTCGCTTCGCCCTAGACCGCATGGTCAATTTACATCAAGCAAGCCGCGGCCAAACGAAACCCAGTGTCTAGTAAAAAAAAATCTATTGCAAGATTTGACTAATGCATACTAACAAACTAACAAGGCAACTTGAATAAAAGCTTATAAAAGAAAATAAAGGGTGGTTTAATTTCTCATAAATGTTTGTATTTTGAAGCATGTGACCAGGCACTGACTGACAGTGACTTAATTGGTCTTATAAGCAAAAATATTGCTGGGAAAATACTTTTCATTTCTTGGGGGAAAAATCACATTTTACGGTGGAGCTCAATATGACGCAATCAAAACATTGTGTTGATCGATGCATTGTATCTTCACATTGTATACAAAATTATGGAACAATGGTTGTAGACAATGTACCTAATGGTTTCTTGTCCATGTTTACATCTTTTTGGAGCTGACTGTAGGACTCAATGTATCGTACTTAAAATATGGTTTTGATGAATGCATTGCATAGGACAGGTATAAATTTAAAACATGTTTTTTTTTTTAACTTGTGGAAAAGCTGAAAGTTTGAGACCTTTCAATATCTCCGTAACTAAAGGGTTCCCAGGTATCCCTTGATCTGTCCACGAGCCACGAAGTAGACACAATAGTTAAACAATGGTGTCTCGAACAAATTGGTTATTTGACAGATCATGATGTAAGGTCCAGAGCAAAAAAAAAATATTGCAATGACGCGAAGAACAAGTACTTTCCGGTTTCATTAAGGGTATTTTTACACCCATTACATAAACTAACGCTTTTCCTTAATCGCTATCCCGTAATTTCCGAAAAATAAGTCGAGTAGAAATAGGAATTAAAATAAAGCGTGTGTATGTTTGTAATAAATAAACTTAAAAACTACTGCGTTGATTTCAAAAATTCTTTCACCATTAGAAAGCCGCGTCTTTATTGAGTAACATAGGCTATATTATATCCCCGTACTCCCGCGGAAACGGGAACTACGCGGGTGAAATTTAAAATTAAGGATGAAATTGTCCTTCAAATAAATGCTCATTTATTTTCTCATTTATCGCTAAGTTACTTGTCATTAAAACAAATACACGCTGTACCTTATTTATAAGGAGTCTATGTATTCAGTAGGTATACATATGTAATCAAGTAAAGGACAATATAAATATTATGACGGAACGTGCGTCATAAATTATGATATTTGACATAACTTATTACTTTGTTGTCTGAGATGTGGTTTGTAGTTCCCCTTACTTATAATTAAAGTTATAATGGGTGTAAAATGACTCTTCACGAAACCGAAAACACATCATTCTCATCATTGCGATCATTTTTTTTTGTTTTGGATCAAACTTGGGAACCTTCTAGTTAGGTAGAGATAGATATTGGAGGTAAAGTTTCCAACTTTTTCTCAAGTTGTTTTCTTTTAATATGTTTAATTTTTAATAAAACAAACGTTTTTTCACGTTTTTTTTTATTTGAATTTGAATAAGTATACAGGGTGTCCGGTAATTAATGGATAACCTTGAAATGACTTATAGTAGAACTTATGGCCATTTAGAAAAAAATACGAAAAAAAACTATCATAAGTAGTACCTATAAGCATGTACATTTATTTTGGAAAATTAGTATGAATTAATTTTGTATATCAATGCTTTGAGTGTGTTACATTGACACCTACCGTAGACCGTGATATTTCACCCAAAAAAATAATAATTTCCCAGCAACAATATTTGCGTCGAGTTACTTAGTTTGATGTACAGAATGCTTGGATGTCAGCTTAGTTGCTCG
Source organism: Xestia rhomboidea (assembly GCA_963853795.1). Lineage (NCBI taxonomy): Eukaryota > Metazoa > Arthropoda > Insecta > Lepidoptera > Noctuidae > Xestia > Xestia rhomboidea. Next base: position 15,359,492 of record OY970761.1, on the reverse strand, counting down.
AGAAACTACCGAGGTTACCGCAACTGGAATGCTACTCAAATTACCTGACAAGAAAACCTAACCGACAACAAACTACGAATGTTGGAAGCGTTCTAACTAACTGCGTTCGATCACAAGCTGCATACTATTGTTTTCTAACAATCTGTAGGTTTAGGGTTATGAAGAACAGGGTGTAAAGTTCTTCATCCCCCAGAGAAAAGGGAGGATCCTCCGACCAGACAGGGGGTATGTCTGGTGGGCTACTACTCAGCAAATCGGATTCTTCTATAAAGGGTGTAAAAAACCTCTTGACGAAGCCGAAAGGCACTTGTTCTCCCCGTCATAGCGATAATTTTTTTGTTCTACACAATACCTGGGAACCTTCTAGTTCCGGAGATATTGGGGGTCAAAGTTCCAACTTTTTGACAAGTTTTTTTTTTAAATACATGATTTTAATGTAAGAACCAGCACAATGTTTTGAGTGCGTTACTTTGAGTTTAACCGTAAAACATGATTTTTCACCAGAAAAAGAAAGTCATTTCCCAGCAATAGTTTTTGCGTAGAGTTACTTAGTTTGATGTGCAGAATGCTTGGTTGACGGCTTCGTGATGAATCTGTTTACACCCTGTATAGTTTTACTTAAGTCGCGGACTTTAACTGCGCGATTTAGAATTTTGATGTTAGATCTTCATTTGTTTCATAGATGGCGCTGTAGTACTCTTTGTACTGTGTTTTAAAAGACGTTTCTTTTACTTAAAATGTCACTTACGGGATATCTTCCGTGATTATTTATTGCGATCATGGCGCTTGCAACGGTGTCGAAATATCGGGAGCTCAAAAACAATAAATAATCACGGAATATATCCCGTAAGTGACATTTTAAGTATATAGTTATGAACCGTGAAAGCTTAAAACGACGTTTCTTTTCTGCCACAGGGTTTCACAGGCATCACACAAGCGTATGAACGTCCCGAAGCGCCGGAGCTCATCGTACAGACTGTGGAAGACTCTATAGAGGAGTCTACCATGCATGTTGTACGGCTACTCGAGTCACAGGTAATAACTTATTCTATAACAAAAAAAAAAACCAGTATAAATCAATCACTTCATCATCTGCCTAGCCTTTTCCTATCTATGTTGGGGGTCGGCTTCCAGTCTAACCAGATGCAGCTGGGTATACTAGTATTCTATATGGAGTGACTGCCTATCTAACCTCCACAACCCAGTAGTACTGGGTCATAAGAAACCCCTTGGTAAGAGTGATTGTCAAACTTTTGGGCCACTGACTATCTAAAGACTGTCAAAGATCTACAATTGATAGCCGGGACCAACGGCTTAACGCGCTCTCCGAGGCACGGAGGAAACTCGGTATGTAATGAGATGGAAGATCGACCCGAGCGGCCGTTATTGTTTAAACACGAGCTCCTCCAGTTTAAATCAATGATTTTCAAATTAGTCAAATTCTAGCGTAGAGAAGCTCGCCGCTAAATAATAACAGCCGCTCGGGTCGAACTTCAGGTTAAGCTGCGTTTGCCTAGGTTGGTCCAAGGATGGGTGACCACCTATTACACAAACAGAGTTTCCTGTTGAAAGGCTCTTGCCATACCTTGACACTGCAGGAAACAAACCTAGCTTTAAAAAAAAAAAGAACAAAGCAGACACGGATATTAAGACTTTCAGTAATATAATTGACATTTAAAACCTTGCAAATCTGTAATATTCTCTGTATTAAAGACCAGGAAAATAGTTCAATTTAAAAGTCTTAATTGAAAAGACGTCATTTCTTTGTTCTTGTTAAACAGTGCTGGAAAATCAAGATCATTTTAATGAATTCTATAAATCATTTTTTTTTATAAATAAAAAAAAGTCATTCGCACATTCAACATGCTATTGTTGTTTTATTTTAGTATTCTATATTCAGATAATTTAATTTAAAATGATTAATAATACATACCTATGCTATATAATGGGGATTGTCTTAATTTTTTATCCATTACTTTTTATTTTATTTTTTTTGCAAATTTAGAGCATTTTGAGAAACTAATTTGAATATTTTGATGATTGGTTCAATAGTTATTTTTTATTTAATATTTTTTTTTAAGGTAGATGACGTCATCAGTGGCACAAAAGATTGTGCCGTTGCCTCACCAGTACATAATAAAAAAATTAAATCTGTCAATACAACATCTGTCAGTGTCAATAAACGTCACATAAATTCGAATCCTATGAAAATATAAACGTATTTTTTAAATACTTACATCAAAGTGATCTTTGCAACAATACATTACATAAACCTTGCACGCCCACATCACGACACCACTTTTCTCGCAAATCTTCTCTTATACGAACAAAAATTTTGTTTGGACTTTATTACTATTATTGCTGCAAGTTGGAACAAAGCACTTCCTATGTTCCATAACTCTCCCAGTATATTAAATATTGCCGAGTGTTGAGATAGTGTAATGAGATTTGAATTGATGATTTTACGAGACTATGAGGCAAGTCGCAGTAAGAATAATCGTAAAAACTTGAAACTTACTATATGTTTATATTTTTGACATTTATAATTTGACACTTGACAGATTGTAGACAATACTTGCCACTTACTTTTTAATTTCTGAGGCAACGATAAAACACTGTACGGCCAAAGCTGACGTAATTTGAAGGGCAATGAAGGTCAATCGTATTTTATCAAAAATATCAATAAAATATGAATATTTTTCATGATTAATTAGTCCGTCATGATCAGTAACGCTATTCCTCGAAATGGTTTTTCAATTACAACATCTTAAAAAAAATGAACAATGCCCATTGCAATTTATATGTATATTTGTTTTTTTTTGTGTGCAATAAAGAATAAGAATAGCCTTGAAATATTTCCTGCCATTCTCCAGACCTTGGGTATAAATCAATTACTGATTAATAAACATAAGAGTATGAAAGTAGACGACTAGAAAAGAAGTATGCAAGGATCGTAGCAAACGGCGTCCTGGCCCCTTATTCACAACGCTTCGATTCGATTTTTTATTTAAAGTCGTATGTCTATCTATTTTTGACATTACGAAATCGAGCGAGATAGCCATACGACTTTCCGAATCGAAAATCGAATCGAAGCGTTGTGAATAGCTATGCTGTAGTTTTTGGCTTGGGAAAATGGTATGAGTTTATACATAAAAAATAAAAATAAATAAATCATTTATTTCAGGTAACAAAGACCTATAGATAAATAAATACCTTAACTTATAAATACATACTAATAACAATTTTTGTTAGTATAAGCAACTTAAAAAACTATGTTAGTAGCACTACACAGGTACAGTACGACACACGAAAGGTGACCACAAATGGCGGCCGTCTGCTCATGTACACTCATGAAGAAAATACTTCAGACAAAATAATATTTTAAGTTAGCACCAATGGCGTCGCTCCGGTCTTGACGCATTCCTCCCGCGCACCACGTACTATACACAGGGTGTAACATAATAATACGCAAGACCTCTTCTTGTGTGGTGTCTCATACAATGAAACTGAACAACTTTTTATCTATGACTTCTGGAAATTCGTAACTTTTTTCTTAGTTTTACCATAATGGCGATCAGATGATCACGTCAGTTCCTACAGAAAGTTGAATTTTTTTCTTGCGAATTTCAAGACTTCTTAGACTTCTTCTTTCTTCTTCGTAGTTCAGTTTCATGGTCCAAAAGACCACACGACAGGTCTTGCGTTTATTATGTTACAGCTTGTATATATATGCGTGTAAGTAAAACAAGGAAAATAAAAACTCAATTCGCAATAAACCAAAAAGGTTTTTACATTTTAGTTTTTTTGTTTGTTTTTGCAATAGCCATTCCCTTTTCAGGGCCAGTATTCAATAAACATGACTAGGCAATATTAATAAAGTGGTTAAATAAAACCTAATAACAGTGATTACTTCCTGCAACGGTTTTAAAATTAATTGCAGTTTTATTTACAGTAATTAATTCGTGGTAGTGCAGTTAGAGTTTTATTGTGAACATAACAAATGGTTTTAATATGCCTTGAAGAACGTAGGTCTAACAATATAGATCTTTCGTGATTAAATTAGTTTTTTTTATAGGTATGCTATCGTAGTTAAGTACCTACACATTCTTATTTAAGTTAGGAAAAATCTCGGACTCTAGTTTTGAAAGATTCTAAAATAGTTTTGGTTACTATTAGAGCGGTTTTTGCTTGCTTAACTTCACACACTTGCATTTGCATTTTCAAACTTATAATATTATTCCTACTGTAATTGACTGTACATTTTGTAGTCTTTTTAGAGTAAGACTTCGTTATTATTATATCGTTTATTTATTCTATAACATATTTTTAAATTTTTAAATATTCCTAATATAAAACAATATAAATAAAAACATTTAAAAATATAAAAATAGTAGCCCACCAGCGCTGGGAACAGGGTCCGAGCTGCAGGTGGTCAGGGCTCTTGAGAGAGGAACCTCCTAACAATACGTGCCGTGTCCAGAAGTACTGCTTTCTGAATCAAGCCCTTGATCCAGCTGCCAAGCGAGAGCCTCCTAAGATGTTGGTCGAGGCTCTTGGCTATTAAGCCATTGGCCGACACGACTATCGGCACAATGACTGCTGTACTCACGTCCCACATGTCAACAACCTCGCGAGCCAGATCTAGATATTTAAATTGTTTATCTTTTTCTGCTTTCACGAGGTTCTCGTCATGCGGGACCGTTATATCAACAATCATTGTGCGACGCTCCAATCGATCTATCACCACAATGTCAGGCCTATTGGCAACAACAGTCCTGTCAGTGATGATAGGTCGATCCCAATACAACGTGATATTACCATTATCGAGAACTGGGTCGGGCGCATACTTATAGTATGGCACTTCTGATTCCACAAGGTTGTACTTCAAAGCAAGTTGCTGGTGGATAATCCTGGCAACAAGGTTGTGTCTATGCAAGTACTCTCCGTTAGCCAGACTAGAACACCCAGAAATTATTATTATTATTATTATTTATTTGTTCTTTATGTTTCTTCTCATTTAAGAGAGCTTAAGAAACCTTACACGCGGGTCGGAACCAAGGATGTAAGGTGAAATTTAAATAGAGAAAGTGGATGATAGTGTGGATGAAGTCAGAAACTTTCGGGTGATTCGACAGGTGTTGAGAATGGTGGCTTTTTGCAGCATGTAAAGTGTGTGATTAGGCATCTGTAGAGTGTTGAGGCTTTGTGTGAGAGATTTTGGTATAATACCAGTAGATGAGAGAACAATGGGGACTATATGAACAGTTTGTACTTTCCATTGGGTTTTAATTTCAATGGCAAGATCTTGGTATTTACTGAGCTTTTCTGATATTGTGGCTTGAATATTATGTGAGTTAGGTATTGCTATGTCTATCAGATAGATTGTTTTATTGGTTTTGTCGTGAACGGTAATGTCGGGTCTATTGTAATGAATGGTTTTATCGGTTATTATAGTTCGGTCCCAGTAAACTTTTTGATCGTTATTCTCTAATGCTACTTCTGGTTTATATTTATAATACGGTATCATTTCAGAAACTAATTTATATTTAAATGCTAACTGTTGGTGTATGATTGCAGCGACTTGGTCATGGCGGTGTTTGTAATCAGTTTGTGCAAGTGATTTGCATGCTCCTGTTATATGTTGTATAGTTTCGGAGGCATTGTTGCAATGTCTGCACAAGTCAGTCGGCTGGTTTGGGTCTTTTATGATGTATTTTCTGTAATTACGGGTAGCTATTATTTGATCTTGTATGGCCAGCATAAAACCCTCGGTCTCGGGAAACAATTCGCCCCGTTTGAGCCATTCGTTCGACTTAATTTTATCGACGTGTGGCTGGCTCAGGCAGGCTCGATGTCTTCCGTGTAGGGCTTTTTCAGACCATGCTGCAATTTTTTGTTGAGTACTTACGATGTGTTCATTTATTTGTGTGTTTCGGTTTTTTAGGTTTAGTGGTGTTAGTTTATTATCGGTCTCCGTTACTTGCTTGTGTAGTGATGAGGTTTCTGATTTTTTATGGAAGTATGCTCTGAGTGAAAGTATCTGTTTGTTGTATAAATTGTGTATGTCTATTAATCCTCTCCCTCCTTCTTGGCGTGGTAGTGTAAGTCGTTGTATGCATGATTTTGGATGGTGTTTTCTATGTTTGGTTAGGAGTGTATGGATAGTGCGCTGTAGTTTTTTAATATCAGTCTTTGACCATCGTATAATTCCGAAAGAGTATGTGAGAATGGGTATTGCAAAGGTGTTGATGGCTTTAATTGTATTTCTTGAATTAAGGTTGCTTTTTAAGATAAGGTTGAGGCGGTGTGTGAATTTTTTGAGCAGTTCTTGTTTTGACATCTTTTGTTGTATTTGTCTGGACTGTTTGAAACCTAAGTATTTGTATGTACTCTGTTCATCCATTGGCTCGATCGATGCTCCTGACAGAAGTGTGTAACTATTATTTTGAATTTTTCCTTTTACAATGGACAAAATTTTACATTTATCTACTCCGAATGACATACAAATATCATCAGAAAATTGTTGTGTGGCATCAGCTAGTTGACAAAGCGCTTCTTTATCAGCTGCATATAACTTTATGTCATCCATGTACATAAGGTGTGTTAACGTGTATTGTGTGTTATTGCTGTCCAGCGTGAATCCCGTGCCTGTTTGGTCTAACAAGTGTGAGAGTGGATTGAGTGCCATGCAAAACCACAGAGGACTTAGAGCATCTCCTTGAAAAATTCCACGTCTTATACAGATTGGTTCAGAAGTTATAGTTGAGGAGGAGGAATTGATTTTAAGAACAGTTTGCCAATTCTGCATGGAAGTTCCTAAAAATTGTTTAAGTGTAGGGTGAATTTTATAAAGATTTAATACGTGTAGCAACCAGCTGTGCGGAACTGAATCAAAGGCTTTTTGATAGTCTATAAACATTGTGTGAATATCCTTTCTACTTTTCACAGCGCTGTTCATAGTAATGGCGTCAATGGTTAGTTGCTCCTTACACCCTTGGCTATTCTTACGACAACCCTTTTGCTGTTCTGCTAGAATGTTATTTTTAGTTAAATGCTCATATACTATTTCGCTTATGCAGGCTGTTAGAATTTTGTATAAAGTTTGTAGGCAAGTGATTGGTCGGTATTTCGCAGGGTTTTTGGTGTCATTCGTGTCTTTAGGTATCATGTAAGTAACTCCGTGTGTTATGTATTGAGGAAGTAAATGTGGTGATTGGATGAATGTATTTAAATGGTTATATAGGAAAGGTTGTATGCTCGAGAATTTCTTATACCAGTAGTTGTGGATGTTGTCAGTGCCAGGCGATTTCCAGTTGTGTGTGCGTTTGATGACGTCTATAAATGTTTCTATTGGTATAAACTCAAATTCCATTTCTGGAACTTCTGGTGTAGCTTCTTTAGCCCATTCTGCGTGGTTATTATGGTGTACTGGATTTTCCCAAATGTTAGCCCAAAATTCTCGTAGTGTTTCGGATGTAGGTGTCTCTAGACTTTGGTTAGTGGTGTCTTTGTTATTAGATGTAAGATTCCTATAAAATATTTTTTCGTTGTTGATAAATTTTGTGTTTTCGACTTTGCGATTCGTGCATGTTATGTACCTTTTAAGTCTACTCGATGCAGCGCTTAATTTTTGTTTTAGAGTGTCCAAAAAGTGTGCTAATTCTGTGTTTGGGTTTTCGTGTTGTGCGTGTAGCTGATATTTTATCTTTATTTCTTCTACTGCAGCTATTAATTTTTGACTTCTACAACCATTAATGAAATGTGTCAGCCTACCTATGTTTGCTCTTAGATTTTCAATCTTCTTTTCTATTATTATTATTATTATACTTGTTACTTTATTTTATTTGAAGTATGTCATGGTGTTACTATACTTACTTATTTCGTAAATATGTTTTTATTTTTGTAAATTGGCACCTTGTTTTTTATAATAAGGTAAATTGTATAATTTAATTGTACTTCTGTGTGTTGTGTTATGTCTTTTGTGTGTACTAAGTTAATGGTTTATCAATCTATCTTATTTATTATTTTGCATTACATTACATATTATTTGTTGAATTACAAACATTGTTACTTGTTTGATTTTAAAACGATAGCAATCAGTGATATATCATCACCATTCCTTACTTACTTATATCAGTTCTATCCTGACTTATATATTTTTTTTGGGGTCGGCGCCACTCCTCATTTTCTTCTATTCTCAGGGAGGAATGGAAAAAGAATGGATGAAAAAGAAATATGAGAAAAAAGAACAAAAAAAGAGTATTGACATTGCATAAAGTAACTTCAAACTCAAAGCATTTATTTAAATTAGACCATTACGGCACTTTTGAATGTCAAAAATACAAAAAAAAAACAAAGCTACAGTCCCAGTCACAAGGCATAATAACATGAGAAAGTACTGTAGTTGCCCATTCCCTAGCGTAGAGCTCTATGGAGAAGAACAGGCAGGAAACTCCATGGACACTCTTTTAAATCAAAATGTTGTTACAAAATCTTGGTTACTTTTGAGTGTTTCATCATTTTTCATCATTAATTTTGAGAATTTAATTTTTATACATATATGTGAGAACAATTTAGAAAGACGTGCACATTAAGAGCGTCCAGAGTAAAAGATTAGATCAACAATTTTAAAATAAAGGAAATTAACAATTTTCATTATTCACAACTTTTTTTACCGACTTGCAAAAGGAGGAGGTTATCAATTCGTCTGTTTTTTTTAATGTATGTTGAGCGATATCTTCGCCAATTGTGAACCGATTTTGATAGTTATTTTTTTGTTTGGAAGAATAACATTTCGCGGTGGTCCCGTTTAAGTTTGGTGAAGATCTGATGCTGATTTTCGGAGATATACAAGAGAAGTCTTCAATAATAGACGGCAAATTCGTCGTGATTGCTGCAATCGCGATAGATTCGCTCGGTGTAGTCGGTGGCAAAAAAAAACTGAATCAAACAAACAAAGGTCACAGACTTCTGAGGCTAAAGTTATTTTTCACTTTTTTGTGTTTTTGAAGTCGGTTTTAGTTTTTGCAAAAGAGTTTTTTATTTTTGCCATTTTATTTCCCATCCTATACAATCCATCTATCTTGTTTCGGCTCAGCAATCAATAATTTCTCTATCTATTCACAGGGCATCATCCCCAGCTTTGAGAACAGCCGCAAGGGTGTTGAAGAACTGTTCATCTATGGCAACAGACTAACCAGCGCTATTGAGGAGGCTGCAAGACTGTCGCAGATTGAGATCAATACTTTGGATCTGCAGTGGGTACAGGTAAGGAGAAATTTATGTTCTATCTTTTGTTTATGCACTTTTGTAAATCTTGGGAAATTGGATCAAACACTGAAATGATCGAAGTCAATGGAAGAGCCAGTTTAGTGATAAATTATTATGTTCTCTGTTGGTTAACCTTTTGACCGCCACATTCGTGTATAGACGACTAACCAAAATGTGCCTAGCACGCCACGGTCGTGACTGCGTGACAGAATTTTAAACGTAAATAAATGTCATAAAACAGCATTGTTTTGTTTATTTCCCTTGTTAATTATGTACCTTGACTCTTCTTAATTTCTTTGAATTAAATTGTTTTCGTTAGATTTCATCTTTAGTAACGTAAGATGACAAAAAAGAAAACCAGTCATAAAGTTCGAAAAACATAGTACCCTCGACGCCACAGTCACCATAACAAAACACGTAGTGATGTAGGTAGCAGTCAATATAACAAGAATATCGACCTGGACGGCAACCTACATTATATTTAATTTACTCTGAATTCTGCACTAGTAAATAAATAAAACATTTGCTATTGAACTTTTATGTTTGGAAATCAAGAAAATTTTATTATACTGAACTATGCGCTCTATAAAAGTCGAGTGTTAGTTGATTATCGATTAATTTTAATGACTGTAATGGCCATCTCTATCACACATGTATTTTCTGTGCCGGGGACGCTACAGTCATCTATGTTTGACAGTCCCATGACGTCGAACGCGGTTTTTTTTTTTTAAATAGAGCAGTTCATTTACTGTTATTAAATATTATTAGTAATGGATGCGGTCTTCCATTATTAACCTTTTAACTAACCGCTTACTTAATCCGACAAATATTTTCGGGTCCATGACGATTTCGTCAGGGTCGTATACAGGATGTAAACAACCTAATCACGAAGCCGTCAACCAAGCATTCTGTACATCAAACTAAGTAAATTTACGCAAAAAATGGTGATGGAAAGGTATGGTGTGGAACAAAAAAAAATATTGCAATGACGGGGACAACAAGTGTCTTTAGCTTCGTTAAGAGGTGTTTTACACCCTATCATTACGACCAAATTAGCTCGTTTTTATTTAATTACATAATGATGCCTTAGAGCATTTTCCTGTTAGAATACTAACCGGCAAAAGTCAGCGATGCAAAGTATGTGCAGCAAAATAAAAACGGTCTGACACTCGTTTCATGTGCCAAAAATGCAAAGTTTAACCGTGCGTAGATCCATACTTATTTATGCGTTTAGTCTATTATGACCATGACCAACCATTAAAAACAAAATACCTGTTATTATTTCGATATTATTATGAAATATCGGTTGCGCACCTCTAGTGCAGAGGCGAGCAAATTAAAAGAGCCGTGCCAGCTACGCCACTGTCATCATAAGGTGACAAGAAAGTACGTCATGATTGAACATAGTGCTGTGATCGTATTGACTTGGTTTTATGGATTGTTGTTTTGAATTGTGGATTTAACGCCGAAACTGTGACACATATTATTATTTCTGTCATAAAGGACACAGCGGGATGAAATAAAACTCCTGTATTATATTGTTCCGGTATAGACCTTTTATTAAAAACATACTCTATGTTAAAAATTAATAGTTAGTGCTTTATCGATATAATTTCGAACTCACTACTATTTTGTATGTATTAAAGGATGAATTTATAGCTTGGCGCAGAGGGCACGCCTTTTCGTTTTTGACGTGGCGGTCAAAAGGTTAAACATACCTAATATACTAGGTGTACAGAATGCTGCAATGTAATCGTAGTGCGTTATGAACCAGTTTTCGAGGACACTTCCTATTGAAAAATATATTGCAGGAGCCAGTGCCTACCCCAATTAAATTAATGTAATTAGTCCAATTTAATCTGTTCTTCAATCTTATCACTGCTTGTATTTCATTTTGGTTATGAGTTAATCATAGCAGCTATCATAAAATATTACAGCTGATTTTGATAAACACACCTCTTTTTATTTCGTTTTGAAGGTCACTCAATGCCCAAATCGAAGGATAATAATGATAAATTCGAGTTATATGTATAACATTTATATAAAATATTGGCAATATATCAGATTAGATATAAATATAAATGATAACAATGAATTACCTGACTTGCATTTAAAAATTACCTACTTATTTAGTAACCATGACAATGTTTGTTTCAGGTTCTGTCCGAGGGTTGGGCGTTCCCTCTCAAAGGATTCATGAGGGAACATGAATATCTACAAGTGAGTAAAGCATAATGGTTGATGCACTATACTATTTAACTATGCGCTTTACGTTGTTTAAGTTGATTTTTGATTGAACGTTTGTAATAAGGTCCTAAATAAATTTCAACTGCAATCGTATTTTTGAACTTGGTACACTCTGATTGAGATTCGGAATTCAAAAGTAGTACTTCTCTAATACAGGGTGGGATTTCGATGCACAAACGGTTATTACGAGTTCAATACGTCATTCTGAGCTCAAAGAAGGAAACTTTTTGTCGGTAACTAGCGGACGTCACGCGGTTTCACCCGCGTAGTGCCCGTTCCCGTGGGAGTACGGGGATAAAATATAGCTTATGTTACTGACTGTTAATGTAGCTATCCATTGCTGAAAGAAATTTTCAAATCGGTCCAGTAGTTTTTAAGTTTATTCGTTACATACAAAAATACAAATCTTTCCTCTTTATAATATTAGTTAATAAAAAGTCTATGATAAAAAAACAGCTGTTTCCTACTACAGTACACCAGTCAGCAGTACAGCAGTCAAAATGTACGGAACAACTGTTTTTAATTACCGATCAATAATTTATCTCGGAATGTACTGACTGATCCATTAGGACCCTTAGGAATCCGACCACAATAGAAAAAATACAAGCTAAACTGAACCTTATTCCTTCCAGGCACTCCACTCAAACTGCCTAACTCTTGCCGACGGCTCAGTGGCCAACCAATCAGTGCCCGTCGTCCTGCCAGTGGCGACGGAGGTCAAGGACCGTTTGACAGGAGCTAACGCTATTGCTCTCACATACAATGGCAAAGCGGTGGCCGTGCTGAGATCGCCCGAGTTCTACCCGCATAGGAAGGAGGAGAGATGTTCAAGGCAATTTGGAATCTATCATGCTGAACATCCCTATATCAAGGTACGTTAATAAGGTCTTATATTGGGTGGCAAGGCTATTGCTCCTGCATATAATGGCAAAACTGTGGCCGTGCTGAGTTCGCCTGAGTTCTACCCGCATAGGAAGAAAGAGAGATGTTCAAGGCAATTCGGAATCTATCATGCTGAACATCCCTATACCAAGGTAGGTTAACAAGGTCTTATAATTGAATGGCAATGCCATCGGTCTTGCATATAATGGCAAAACTTTGGCCTGGTTAGGTCGTCTTAGTTCTACCCATATAGAATGGAGGAAAGATGTTCAAGGCAATTCGGAATCTATCATGCTGAACATCCCTATATCAAGGTACGTTAATAAGGTCTTATATTGGGTGGCAAGGCTATTGTTCTTGCATATAATGGCAAAACTGTGGCCGTGCTGAGGTCGCCTGAGTTCTACCCGCATGGGAAGAAAGAGAGATGTTCAAGGCAATTTAGAATCTATCATGCTGAACATCCCTATATCAAGGTATGTTAATAAGGTCTTATATTGGGTGGCAATGCTATCCCTCTTGCATATAAATGACAAAGCTGTGGCCTTGCTGAGGTCGCCCGAGTTCTACCCGCATAGGAAGACAGAGAGATGTTCAAGGCATTTTGGAATCTATCATGCTGAACATCCCTATATCATGGTAGGTTAACAAGGTCTTATAATTGAATGGCAATGCCATCGCTCTTGCATATAATGGCAAAACTGTGGTCGAGGTTAGGTTGTCTTAATTCTAACCACATAAAATAGAGGGAAGATGTTCAAGGCAATTTGGATTCTATCATGCTGAACATCCCTATATCAAGGTACGTTAATAAGGTCTTATATTGGGTGGTAATGCTATCCCTCTTGCATATAAATGGCAAAGCGGTGGCCGTGCTGAGGTCGCCTGAGTTCTACCCATATAGAATGGAGGAAAGATGTTCAAGGCATTTTGGAATCTTATCATGCTGAACATCCATATATCAAGGTAGGTTAAAAAGGTTTTATAATTGAATGGCAATGCCATCGGTCTTGCATATAATGGCAAAACTGTGGCCTGCTTAGGTCGTCTTAGTTCTAACCACATAGAATGGAGGAAAGATGTTGAAGGTAATTTGGAATTTATCATGCTTAACATCACTACATCAAGTTACGTTAATAAGGTGGCAATGCTATCGCTCTGGCATATAATGGCAAAACTGTGGTCGAGGTTAGGTCGTCTTAGTTCTAACCACATAAAATAGAGGGAAGATGTTCAAGGCAATTTGGAAACTATCATGCTGAACATCTTTATATCAAGGTACGTTAATAAGGCCTTATATTGAGTGGCAATGCTATCCCTCTTGCATATAAATGGCAAAGCGGTGGCCGTGCTGAAGTTGCCTGAGTTCTACCCGCATAGGAAGAAAGAGAGATGTTCAAGGCAATTTGGAATCTATCATGCTAAACATCCCTATATCAAGGTAGGTTAACAAGGTCTTATAATTGAATGGCAATGCCATCGGTCTTGCATATAATGGCAAAACTGTGGCCTGGTTAGGTCGTCTTAGTTCTAACCACATAGAATGGAGGAAAGATGTTGAAGGTAATTTGGAATTTATCATGCTTAACATCACTACATCAAGTTACGTTAATAAGGTGGCAATGCTATCGCTCTGGCATATAAATGGCAAAGCGGTGGCCGTGCTGAGGTCGCCTGCGTTCTACCCGCATGGGAAGGAAGAGAGATGTTCAAGGCAATTCGGAATATATGATGTTCAAGGCAATTCGGAATCTATCATGCTGAACATCCCTATACCAAGGTAGGTTAACAAGGTCTTATAATTGAATGGCAATGCCATCGGTCTTGCATATAATGGCAAAACTTTGGCCTGGTTAGGTCGTCTTAGTTCTACCCATATAGAATGGAGGAAAGATGTTCAAGGCAATTCGGAATCTATCATGCTGAACATCCCTATATCAAGGTACGTTAATAAGGTCTTATATTGGGTGGCAAGGCTTTTGCTCCTGCATATAATGGCAAAACTGTGGACCTGCTGAGGTCGCCTGAGTTCTACCCGCACAGGAAGAAAGAGAGATGTTCAAGGCAATTTAGAATCTATCATGCTGAACATCCCTATACCAAGGTAGGTTATTAAGGTCTTATATTGAGTGGCAATGCTATCGTTTTTAAACAGTGTAGAAGCACCGACGCACAAACGGTTACCACTTATTCGGATGTAATTAAAAAAAAATCTGCAATTCCATACATTTTGACCGTTTAGGTACCTCTCTTTATAACCGACTAAAAAAGGAGGCGGTTCTCAATTAGACGCGTATATTCTGTAGGAAACTGCAGATTTTTTTCAACATTACCGATGTAATTTTCAATGTCGGAAAATTAATGAAAAACTTTGTATACGAGTTCAATGTTGATAGATAAAACCTTCTTTTCATTAAAAAAAAACTTGGTTCTTCTTTTAAAAAAAATGTATTTTTTTCTTTTTACTCCTCAGATGATCAAAGAGGCCGGAGACTGGTTGGTGGGCGGCAGCCTGGAAGTGTTCGAACGTATTCGCTGGAACGACGGCTTGGACTCGTACAGGCTGACGCCCAACGAGCTCAGGCAGAAGTTCAAGGATCTTGAAGCTGACGCCGTGTTCGCATTCCAGGTTAGTATTTTACACTGCACCTTTTCTCGACGTTTCATAAGTGTCCTTGTAGGCCTGTGTGTAATAAAATATTTTGATTCATAACATAACATCACGCTTGTAATCTCCGAAGGGTTAGGAAGAGGTATACCTAATAGTACACCCACATTTCGCCAGTTATGTTTAAGTCCCATGTAATAGGGGGCAAGCCTCTTGCAATCAACCGGGCGCAAATCCAGACTCCGTGGCTGCTACTGAGAAATTCCTGATGGAAAACCCCAATAACACTTTGCCCGACCCGGGAATCGAACCCAGGACCTCATGCTCAGCAGTCGTGCTCTAGTCCCCTCTAGCCTGTCCTCCGGGGTGACAGCTGGGAATTGTCTTCCCAGTTGTCACCGGGGTGACAATTTGTACCGACTGTTCCCTTTGAAAAGTGACTAGAGGGGACAAATGGGAAGTCTGTTTCTCAGTTGTCGTCACCGGGGGGGGGGGGGGGGGGGGGCGACATTTACTACGATTCCTTCCTTCCCAGAAAAGAAAAAAGTTAATTATTATATTGCGGAATTTATTTTGTACGGCAAGACCGAGGTTAGTTTGACATTTTTAGTTACTTACTTAAGGTGGATGCTCCAGGATAGCCCGCAAAATTCAAATATTCTTACGTTTTTTGCAATTTGCAGGCCGGTGTCAGGTTGTATGTTGATTAAAATATGATTCGCGGCTGTAACACGTATGTAGTTACAGAATTATAATCATCAAAATCATCAATACGACCCTCCAAGCCCATAAAGGTGCAGGAATTATATATATAATTTAACTCAAAAACTACTCAACCGAATTTAACAATTCTTTCACCATTTGAAAGCTACATCTTTACCGAGTGACATAGGCTATAAATTATATTGATATTATGCAAATTAGCCGAGCTATCACAATTTTCGCGGACGTAGTCGCGGGCGAAATGCTAGTTTTAACATAAATCTTATCCTATGACATTCTATAATAGTGTAATTTTGCGTCAGAGAGAGAATTTTTAAAATCGTATGAGTTGTTTCGGAGATCTCCTACATACAAATTTAAACTCGTTTATAATATTAGCCTTGATCGAGAGAAGTACGGAATGTTTTAACAGTACATATAAATTAATTTCCCTGTTTGATCAGCTGAATGTACTAATCGATGCTTTTGTTTCTTAGCAGGAACTTGCCTAAGATACCATACAAATATGTTTAGCTGGTATGATTCATATGTTAACAGTGTAAAAACAAGGTTAACACGAAGTATTATATTATCTGTGACCAAAGAAACCATGGACAGAGGCTTAAGTCAACATAGAAAAGTCAGTAGTAGATTGCTGGTAATGGATTTTAATAATAAAATGTCAACTTTTGGAATTTCTTTTATTTTTATTTTATTTATTTGGGACAAAAAAAAACAGTTACACGTTGCAATATTAATAGTTAGCTAGGAATCAGGCGTCACTAACCAGAAATCCCTTACATTAAAATCCAAGCCTGGATCTTTTGACCCCACTCGAAGCCCAAAAAGAGGGTTATTTACGGAATTAAATAATAAATAAAATAATAAAATTTTATTAAAAAAATATAAGGTAAACGTTAACAGTTTTTCTTAAATCTATGTCAAGTTCACCCATGCTTTGAGCCAGAACTAGGTAATCCTGTGTTTCAGGCGATTTGAGGTAACATTAATTGATTAAATAATCATAATTATGTCATATTAATAATATTGGTAACAATGTAAAAAGGTATATAAATAAGGTATTAAACGTTTTATACTTGAATATGCTACTTATGCTCACTTACATAGTTTGTTATAAAGCTCGATTGTAATTGTTTCAGCTACGTAACCCCATTCACAATGGCCACGCGTTGTTGATGCAGGACACGCATCGTCAGCTAGTCGAGAGGGGATTCCAGAAACCGGTGCTTCTATTGCATCCTCTTGGTAAATTTGTTACTTGATTTTTATTGATAGTGTGCGAGAAGGATCTTTTGCCTTCTTTAGTGTCGGTGAAGTATTCAAAGTCAAATTAAATTTGGTACTGAAACTGCAAACTTGATGAAGAAAAAAACTGTTGAAGAATTTTTGGGGTCATGTTTATATATCCACAAGCTCTGTTCGGGTGAAAATAAAGAAAACGAATTTTCCTAGACATGAGACCTAGCTGGATTGATTTTTCGCCCCCGTATCTATAATGCAACTGTCATCACAATTGTTAGAGCCTTTTTCGAGAACGCGATTACAAATATTGCTCATTTAATAGAATAGGATGGAATACTCATCTGTGTTTTCAAAAAATATTTAACCTTGTATAAATCATGATCTGTCGAATGACCGATTTGGTCGAGACGCCATTGTTTAACTATTGTGTCTACTTCGTGGACAAATGAAATGTGTGTGTGATGGATCAGAGTAAATTGCTACTGTACAGAAATTTTTTATCCGGGTCTTCGTTGAGATTCATTGCCTGGGTGCTTTTCTGGTGGTCGCCACTGTTAATGCTGGTTTTGAGGAGTTGCAGTGGTTTGCGGTTAGGGAATTAGTTTGGCGGGCTTGTAAAGAAAAGTGCTAGATAGCGATACTGATGATCATACATGTATACCGCTCAGGGTACGTCACAAGTGATCAATCAAAACTCATTTGACATTTCAAATTAAGAATCAGCACTTTTTGAACTTCAACATTACACAAGACATTCCCACAAACTACTCCCTTTACGGCTTCCTAGTGTCTAAGCCGAGGAGAAGAAGTAAAGAAAGAAAATCAAACATCATCACTCTCTTGATGTGATTTATTTCCATGAAATTCAAAATAATCTGTGAATTGTGTGCCAGGTGGCTGGACGAAAGACGACGACGTTCCTCTAGAAGTGAGGATCAACCAACACAAGGCTGTGCTCAACGAAGGTGTACTGGACCCACAGTCCACGGTGCTGGCTATCTTCCCATCGCCCATGATGTATGCTGGACCTACTGAGGTATGTACTCGAAATGATATAGAAATGTGGTCCACACTTGTATCCAATTTTATATATTTTGGCTCGAACGGACGGATTCGCAGCTATACTGCGCAAAAAAGTATCTTCGTTATTGAGTAGAGTTCGTGCTAACCCTTATGGACCTTGTTGTTCGCAATAAATAATTATTTGATTTGATTTGATTTTATTAAATTGAGATTGACGAAATCCATGCTGGCAAACTGGTCCCAAATGAATGAATTCTTCTTTTCTTGCTTGCTTGTCAGTATTCTTAATATTTAATCGAATCTAAAAATCGAACGAGGACGAACGCGCACAAACTAGAAAGGAACAGTTTTGAAAGGCAATGAACGCCAGCTCCATACAGTCAAACATTTTTTTTTTACATTGAGTAAAGTATAGCGCCATCTATAATTTTTTAGTGGGAGCTGGCTTAGAAAAGGCCACATTGGAATTTTTTTAATTATTGCCAAACGGCTTTGAATAGTCAATAGCTTCGTAAAGGTCGAAAAAAAGTACACACATCAACACAAGCAATAACCTGCTCAGCCGAGGCGACGTACTAAAGCACTCTCACGTGATCTTATTTCCACTTTATGACACTCGTAATGAGGTCTATTATAGACAAATAAGTACTGTGTAACGATTTTGGTGTAGATTTGAGTAAACTTTATCTATGTTTTTCCACCTCAGCGTCCCTCTCAGTCTGCTCTAAGCCAAAATTGAAGTATACCAACACAGTAATTCCACATTCCCCCTCCAGGTACAATGGCACGCCAAGTCCCGTATGAACGCAGGCGCCAACCACTACATAGTGGGTCGCGACCCGGCCGGCCTGCCGCACCCGGCGGGCGGCGGGGACCTGTTCGACCCACGGCACGGCGCCATGGTACTCAAGATGGCGCCCGGACTTAACGAGCTGGAGGTATGTTACTCTACAAGGATCTCTGAACAGGTCCACTAAAACCTGTATACTGCTTTCCTCAAGCGACTACGTCAGACATAAACCTGCATGGTCTTCGTAATCGTCTGATCATTACAAAGTAATTTAAAGAAATTTTGAGCTCCGACTTTGTTTCG
Organism: Xestia rhomboidea; assembly: GCA_963853795.1. NCBI lineage: Eukaryota > Metazoa > Arthropoda > Insecta > Lepidoptera > Noctuidae > Xestia > Xestia rhomboidea. Next base: position 15,340,404 of record OY970761.1, on the reverse strand, counting down.
AAGTGTCTTCAGATAAGTAGTTTAAATAAAAAATGACGACTAAAAATTTTATTTTTAAGGAATTTACTAAATAAATATCGTTTAGCAAGGTGTAATTTAATTAACACTTAACAAGAAAAGGAATAATTAGCGAGAAAAAGAATCAACCGTTCCAAAATTGGTTTATAATGATGAGTTTGATGATTCTTTTTCGGGGTTTGAATAGGGTAGATGACAAAAAAATCTAATTAGTCCGTCAGATAGATTTCCAAAAAATATTGGACTCGTACTTTTTCTTTTTTCACGTAAACAAAAAATTAAGACGATACAGTGCGCCAAAAACTCGTGTGACGTCAGATTTGATTACATATTATACTTAAATGTGACGTCACAAGCCCCCACTCGTGATCTTTGACACGTTTTATCTTCGTCATTTTTTATTAATTTGATAAAACAAAAAACACGTATCAAATATTTTTCGATAATCTAACAGACGGACTAAACAGAATCATATTTTTTTATAGTCAGTCATCATCCCTATTGTATCTTTAATATCTTTAGCAGAAGAAACAGCAATAAAATAGTCCTCTCGGCCGTTTTCGGTAATGGCCAGTGATTAGACATCGATCCATATTATAGCGCATAAGCCTAAGCACAGGTGTACACCTCTCTTCCCCCACACTCATAATTCGGAAAAAACACAGCTGACTCCTTATTTATCTTTCAGATCATTCCTTTCCGCGTGGCTGCTTACGACACGTCTGTCGGTAAGATGGCATTCTTCGACCCCACTCGCAAAGAAGACTTTGACTTCATATCTGGAACTAGGATGAGAGGTAATTGACATCGTCGTTTTTTGTTAAATCATCCATTTGATTTCGATCACAATTGAAACTAAACTTAAGTCACTAAGGCTTCAGCTCTCATCGACCCTGACGGTATTTAGCTAGGGACAGCATCCTTGAAGTAAGTCCTAACTGATTAGCCAAGCAAAATAGAAAGTGATAGATATAAAGGTGGTAGTTCCACGGTAGCCCGCGAAATTTAAATTTTCTTACGTTTGTTGCAATTTAAAGGCCAGTGTCAGGTTGTATGTTGATTAAAATATGATTCGCGGATGTAAGACATCATTACAACCCTCTAAGTTCATGTAACTGTCAGGAATGACTATTTCATGAAAAAGTCATTCCTGACAGTTACATGAACTGACTTGTGTTTGTTTGATGATTTTAATTATTATAATGCTGTAACTTCAACTCTTCGTTAACGTCTTACAGCCGCGAATCATATTTTAATCAACATACAACCTGACACTGGCCTGCAAATTGCAAAAAACGTAAGAAAATTTAAATTTTGCGGGCTACCCTGGAGCATCCACCTTAAACTTTAGCTTATTAAAACGGACCTGTTTATGTACCCCATGTCCCTGCAAAATGTAACTATGATAAGCCAAGTTAACAACCAGTTTTTAAGTACACTTAAAGTACTATTAACTTACTACTACTACTTACTTGGTACTTTTACTTTTTTTAGTTTTTAAGTACTATTTAATAAACAATGCATCTTTCAGGTCTTGCCAAATCCGGCAAGGAGCCACCGAAAGGCTTCATGGCACCAACTGCATGGAAGGTCCTCTCCGAATACTACCAGTCCCTGAAATCCAAGATGGACACAAACTAAACTGTCAAAACGCTGCTATACTAAATCGAAGTATTATTTACAACTGTCAAAAAAAAAACGACTAAGCGTAATATTAGATTTCATCAGCAAAAAACTCTTTAATTTTGTCGAGAATTTATTGCTTTTCAATGTTATATGGTAAGTGAGTTTTTCACCGACTTTTCTGTATACAGAATTTGCACGACAGAATTTTCATCATAGATCGCCATTTTTTTTTACTGGCAATACTAACAAAAACTACTATTTACTTCTTTGATTATTTTATGAAATCATGTTTTTTTTTTCGTCTTTATAAGCTAGAATATCTTAATCTTTATACAAGCGAGATTTAATACTATACTCAGTTGATCATAATATTATGGGGCAAATGGTAGATTTATTTTTAAAAATTCCATATAATTGACATATAATTTTATTTATTTCTTTTTAGTAAGTACTTAAATTGTTTACATTGTCTTGTGCAACGACATAAATATCATGTGCAATATTTTTGTGATTAAATTATGTATATTTTTTTATTTATTTGTGATATACACATTCCTTTTGTGTAGAAATATACATTTCATTTATTTATACACGTATTTTACTTCTTAAGTTGTGTACGTTAAATTATGATACAATAAATTCGATGATTGGACTTATTTTTGTCAATATAATGGAACTTCAGATACATCTATGTAGTTTTTATATGGACGTGAAAATGCAACCTTTTTGCTACCAAACTGGCCTTCTCCAAAGGCCTCACACACCTTTTTTAAGGTTTTATAAACGTTTACCGAGGTGGTCAAAAAGGTAAAATTATTTCTTTGTAATATACATAGTTATTTTATTGTATTGTATGTATAATAACTAAATATACTTACCATTATATTATTCTTAAATAGTAGATACACGAACATATTACATACATTTCGGAGTTTCATTATATTTATTCTTTGTGACGTCAAAATAAATGAAAGATCAATGAAATACAACATAATTATGAGATCCTATTAATTTGTATTACTTTGTAATTCATGACGTAATTGATACAATGATAATTGTACTTGTTAATTTATAAGAGGTTTAATTATAAAATTGTTGTAATATTAGTGAATAAAGGTGCTTATAAAGTTAATGTAAAATAAAATATAAAAGTGATATTGAGATTTGTGTATTATTTATTGGATATAGTAATTAAATTCTAATAATTGTTAAAACTATTGACAATCACGTAGTTAGCATTGGGTGTCTGAGTTTTCATAAAATTATTTATGACTGGCTTTTGATAGCTAGCGGCTTCGCTTTTGCTTTTGCTTTCGCTATTGCGTGGAGATGGATAATATTCCTTCGGGCACGTATCTTTACTTATAGAAAAACTGTTTGGAAAAAAAGTAAATGAAACACCAAAACAACAAAAATCACCGACTTCCGGAAGTAAACCAATTTTCCACTTTTTAGTGTTTTTTGGGAAGTCTTATTTTTTTTTGCATTAAAAAGTTCTTATGGCTCACACAAATTCTTGTCGATTATTAATTTTTCATTGTTACTAAATGTTATTAGAAAATCATAAAAAAATATATAGGTACAGCCAAACATAGAACCTCCTTCTTTTTTTAGTCGGTTAAAAAGTATTATTAGTACCCGCCCAGGTCATGGTCAATTCCTCTGCCTTTCACCGTAATAATTTATTTTAGCGATTTTTTTTCACTTCACTTACTGTGATTTTTTATATATCTTATCGCCAATGATAAGGTTGTATAGCGTCAACTAATTTTACTCCAGTTTAATCAACGATCAGTAGGAATAATAATTGTTCGTAGATAGAGTTTTAGTGATTTGTGCCCGTCCTAATATTGGGTTTAAACAGGTGGCAAAATTTAGTTGTTCTATAGGTACCTACAGCACTGCCCACCCTTCGAGGATTACTGGCGTGATGTTAGAAAGGTTTTTTTACAGATTTTATGTAGCAAAACCAACGCAACTATATTTCCCCTTCTTATATATACCTAGAGAGATATAGATCATCTCTACAGTTTTGTTCGTAATTTTGTGGTGGCATAGTCAGAGCTAAATTTGTATTTTTTTTTCTTATTTAGTAATTGAGCTGATGTCGACTGTACCTATGTTAACAATGTAATGCGACCAACATCTTTACCTTGGAATATACAGGGTGTAAATCACCTCATCACGAAGCCGTCAACCAAGCATTCTCTACATCAAACTAAGTAACTGAACTACTTTTCTTTTTGGGGTGAAAAATCATCTTTTGTGGTAGAACTCAATGCAATTCAAAACATTGTGCTGATGGATGGATTGAATAGTACGGGGTCGTGGAGGTGTTTCAAGTAAAAATCTTACATTAAAAACTGGTACCTATTTAAAAAAAAAGTTGACAAAACGTTGGAACTTTGACCGCCAAAATCTCCGTAACTAGAAGGTTCCCAGGTATGGTGTAGAACAAAAAAATGATCGCAATGACGAGAAGAACAAGTGCCTTTCGGCTTCGTTAAGAGGTGTTTTACACCCTTTAGGTGGAGCTTCAGTGTGCTTGAATGTTTTTTGGTTTCCAGTTTTCAGTCTATCTCTGCATTTTCTGGAGAAAGAAATGAGTAGGTAGGTACTAAATTAATTTCAATATGCATGAAGTGACTTGTAGCATAAAAGTGTCTTCAGTTGTCAGTTATATAACTGTCCTCGACCCTGACTTTTAAATTTAAAATCTACTTTTCTCTTTTTTATTTGACGATTCGACATTCTCCAGTCTCCTAGAAACAAAAAAAAACATGACCAAATATTTATTCTTATTACGTTAATTGTTATCAAAACTCAAACGTTATCACCGAAAGAGTAATTATGATAATCCTTCACGTTATCTTGTTTGTCAAGCGAATTGCGTTGTTATTATCAAAACGTAGAGTTTATTTTGAATGGACAACTTTGTTCGATAAGTGTTTGGTTTGTTTGCTTGTCAGTACGTAGTTAACTTTGTGCAAGGAAGGTCGTATCACTATGGCAGTCCGTTTAGGTCGTGTAACGAGTATTTTATATAATTCCACGAGTAAAACCGGTACTCGATGCATGTCTTACTACCCGATCGACGAACATGTTTTTGGATTATCGAGTGAGCAACAACAGGCAAGTAATTATTTTTGTAAATATAGGTATAAAGTTGAATAACATAATATTGTGATTGTTCGATAACACAGCTGTGGTGTAATAAGTACCTACTTATATATTGAACGAAGTTTATCGGTATATCGGCTCTACAAAATAAGTGAATAATTCAGTAAATAATAGTTCAGTTTATGACCCAAGTTGACCCCGAACTGTTACAAGTCATGAATTGTGTATGATTGTTATTGTAGCGAACTCATTTATGTCATGATTCCGATAAAGTTTTTTCTCATCACTGTATAAATAATACAGTCTACTACTGTCCCACAGATGGGCAAAGGGTCAAAAGCCCTGACTCATACAGAGAAGGCACGAGCATGGATCACCACGCTTGCTTAAAATTGGTCAAAAACTTGGACTTATAATATATTTTTAAACCTAGTAGGTAGGAACCCTCAATACAAGGGAAAAGTATCTGTGTTAAAATCAATTACCTATGTTGCGAACCATACCTTGCCATGGTAAGTAGGTAGGCACACTCAACAAAGCTGGCTGTTGACCAATTTTTATCTTTCTTTTTCTTTTCGACAACTAAGATTTTGTCCGACCAGTATTTAACTTATCTTTTTTTATCCTTATACCCTTGGCAATAATAAGTTCGAAAAGTGGTGGTTTACTACAAACAATGAATATTAATGGTAACAAATTAGCAATAGGACAAGAGATGCACGACGGCGAACGAGTTTCATTGAAAAAACATTGTTCCTTTCCTTTATCTCTATTTATTTGATAATACTATCAATATTTAACATCCATATTTACTCAGCTGCTCTCAAGTAGGTAAAATGCATACCTATTACTTATCTATAATTTAAACTTTCAGCTCCGTCAATCCGTGTTCGACTTTGCACAAAAAGAACTGGCACCGAAAGCGCAGAAGATAGACAAAGAAAATAATTTCGCAGAAATAAGAGAATTCTGGAAGAAATGTGGCGAGATGGGGCTTTTAGGTGAGTCGGATTTGAAACAAAATGGCCTAATGCCCGTGTCCCAGAACCTCATTCGCAACAGTGGCACTTGCGACCACAAGACCAACTAGGCATCAAATTAACGTCTCTTGATAGATTAGATGAGGTAGTGAAGGAAGCTATAAGAACAGCCGTATAGTGTAGAAGACCAACTATTCCTACTTACGTCTAGCTGGTACTTATCTAGCCTATAGGTAGGTGCCTATTTTGGCTAGAAGTAGGACAACTCAGGCTAGGATTACTGTATTCGAAACCTCCCACTTTTGTTCTCTTGTACTTATCTTTGGTACCTATTACCGAGTATTTCATAGGTACTTACCAAAACGAATAAGATTACCATGGATATGAAGATCGATCGTCACTTAGGACCATGGTCCATGGACACTCTCAAAGAGGTAGATATGGATGGAGGGGAAAGTGACGATTGCCCTCATACCATTTGAATAACTTACCAGGGAAAGCTGAACACCATGCACACACAGTTCAAGAGAGCAAGGCTCATAGGTTGTTCACCTAAGAACAAATCGCAGAAGTTGAATAAATACGAATCAATTTAAATAGATTTTCGATTTTCTGTTAATAAGTATTTGGCGTAGAATACTGTAGGTTAACGTATAGTTTGGAATGTTTCAGGCATAACAGCGAATCCAGACTATGGCGGCACCGGCGGAAAGTACTCCGACCATTGCGTCATCATGGAGGAACTATCAAGGTACCTAGTACCTACCTAAGTATTATTCTACTACTTAGGTACTAACCTCGTATCATTGGTTAGGGCTACTAAGGACTATAAGTTCTTCGAAAGAGTCCAGCTTATCCCAAACCAATACTGGGCCATTAAATCTTCACAAGTTCTCCCCTGGGCCCAGGATCTGAATTCACACGTGGTGAACTGGATTCACTTACCACGATTATTACACCACGTGCTACTTACTACTGTTAGCATGTCTCATCCCACTGCTGGGCTAAGGCCTCTCCCCATGACTTCCAAAATCTTCGATCACGGGCCAATGTGAACCACGTGTATAATTTAGACTAAATTATGATAATTTCAGGGCCAGCGGTGGAATAGCGCTGTCTTACGGGGCACACTCCAATTTGTGCATCAACCAAATTAACAGGAACGGCACTGAAGAGCAAAAGAGAAAATATTTACCAAAAGTAAGTAGGTATACCTACCTACCTAACCTAGTATGAGTAGTTCTATTTCCATAAGCATTCATAAGAAAATTCCATGTTTTTCTTCGTAGTGTCGATGATTCCCTTTTTTTATAATCAAATTATTTTGACCAGAAGTCTGCCACTCTCTTGTCTGCATTGGTGGTGGCTTCAGACAGGTCCCTCAAAACCTAAGTGCAAAATCTAAATTCTAGCAAATTTTGGTAGAGTTTTTGGGGGAAGAAGTAATCTAACTCTAGTTTTTGGGGAATGTTTCTAAATTGTTCATACCAGGACATGCCTTTTTAAAATTGCGTCGGACCAGAATTTGGTTACGAGTTTAGCGTCCATCAGTTAATATTTTTTATTTGTAATTTCCAGTTATGTTCAGGAGAACACATAGGCGCTTTAGCCATGTCGGAACCTGGCGCGGGCAGTGACGTGGTGTCTATGAAGACGCGCGCCGAGAAGAAGGGCGACTACTACGTGCTTAACGGAAACAAGTTCTGGATCACCAATGGACCTGATGCTGATGTTTTAGTGGTAAGACTTTTAGGTTGAGCAATAGTGACTGTCGTGCCGAACTAAATGGTTGTATGGATTTGGATGAAATGTGGCATATCAGATGCGGTATAGAGGATGTCAGGGTTCTCTTACATATCTCACGCCTTTTCCTCATGGCCAACGCCCACCAAGATTATTCCAGTAAAAAGTTTTATAGGGATCCTAAACTCTACGGAAGTCTCGGTGGGTGCCAGCCCCAATCTCCCCTGGGTTGGGGCCGGTGGATGCTGTGGTATTATTATAACCAGAGCGTGAAATGCTACTATTGAAAGTATAACACTACACTGGCCTCTTCTTCTCGTACCAGAAGCTTTTGGTGCTTAGGAGAGCCTAATCATGCTAATAATAAAATTATTCTCACCATTTCAGGTATACGCCAAAACAGACACGTCAAGCAAACCACAGCACGGCATATCAGCGTTCCTGATAGAGAAGGGCTTCCCAGGGTTCAGTACCGCACAGAAATTGGACAAGCTTGGCATGAGGGGGTCCAACACTTGCGAATTAGTGTTCGAAGACTGCAAGGTAATTCCAACCTTCATACCAGCAGATGAAGGTCCATTAACTATCTGGTGTCCACGACACAAGCCTCGTTGCTTAGTGTGGCACTAGATGGCGCTGTGTGTAATGTCCAGCGATATTTGTTTATTATTGGAAAATGATCTTTACCGTATACTTCTACGGAGATCTGTTCTGGGTAACTCGTAACCGTTGATGATTTTATCAGGTCTTTAAACCGCCTGGAGGGACCGTCTAATGCTCCCCTAGCTGTTTCGTGGTATTTCCATTCGGGGGTCACTTTTCTGCTAGCACTATTTGGACCCTTTGTGTGTAGTGCTCAAATGCTGAGCATTAAAAGTAAACCATAACAAGATGAAAAGTCTGATAAACCTTAAGACTTTTGCTATTTGACTGAAAAAACTTTTATACCTACCTGTTGTTGACCTGTTCCTGGTACCTATGTGTTGGTCTACTCATTCTTTAAAGTAACAACGTCTTATCAAATAACTTATTCCCAAAAGATGGTCATGTAAAGTAACGCAAACGTATTAGAAGTTAGGTAAGTATTTGCAACATTGCAAAGGTAAATCCACCTCATAACGTATGTATTTTTTCTCTAAACCAGGTCCCGGCAACTAATCTTCTAGGAGCAGAAAACAAAGGAGTCTACGTACTAATGTCAGGTTTAGACCTGGAGAGGCTGGTGTTAGCCGCGGGACCCGTCGGGCTGATGCAGGCCGCGGTGGATACTGCCTTCGATTACGCACATACTAGAAAACAGTTCGGAAAGAGCATTGGAGAGTTCCAGTTGTTACAGGTGAGAGAAATAAAATACCGATTTCTTCATCTCAAAATCATCACCCCTGCTGGACATAGGCCTCCCCCGAGTGTCGCCACATTGACCGGTCCCGTGCGACTCGCATCCAGCGGATTCCCGCAACCTTCACCAGGTCATCGGTCCACCAAGTGGGAGGCCTTCCAACGCAACGTCTTCCGGTTCGCGGTCGCCACTCCAGAACTTTTCGGTCCCATCGGCCATACGTTCTGCGAGCAATGTGCCCTGCCCACTGCCACTTTAATTTGGCAATTCTTCAGGCTACGTCGGTAACCTTGGTTCTCTTGCGGATGTCTTCATTTCTGATTCGATCGCGCAAGGAAACTCCGAGCATAGCCCTCTCCATTGCCCTTTGGGTGACTTTAAGCCTTCTGATGAGGCCCATTGGCCAATCATCCTAAAATAGCCAATTGAAATGTCAGAGGCTAGATCATCAGGCCTGTGGACGGTCGGGCCTGTGGACGGTAAGCTATGGGCTAGCTCGCCGTCCGTCCGTCTCATGACGACAGGCCGTGTCGACGGCGCGTTCGTGTTCCACGCGCGCTTCAAAGAGAGTCAGCAACAAGGAAGGGGTCCGCAAGGGCCGAAGCCTGGCGGGGCTGCGGGACTGTTCGAAAGAGATAACGTGGCCCCGGAACACAAATGGCGATGAAGGAAAATGGATGGGTTTCAGGGGGAGGAGTCATTTGATGATTTCCCATCCGAAAAAAAAAATAAAAAAAGAGGATCGATCTTTGACCATCTCAGACGCTTATCTACATGATCTTCATAGGAACTGACCAAGACAACGTTTGGTGGTTCTTCTCAGAGTAATCAGAAAGGCAACACTGACCTCAAACAGAAAAAAAAGGCTGACGTGTTTGAACCTACTCTAATGAATATCAATCATCAGGAATATGTCAGCTTTTTCTAGAACATGGCCAACCTTCCCCAGAAATTACTTAGCTTTCCTGAATCATGCCTATCCTCCTTCGAAAGTGCCATCCTCTCAATCTTAGTGCTAACTGAATAAAACTAACAATATTTATACCTATACAATTTATTAGCAAGTTAGCAATATCTTTCATAATTCTTATTGTTTTTGCATTGTAATATTTGAACTTCGATAAAGTGAATAGGGAGAATGTCCTTTCATTGAAAACAAATTCAAATAAGATACCTGCGTCCAATGCTGTATGATTGGCCCATAAATCAGCTTTATTATTCAAAGCAAAACTGCAATAATTTCAGGGTAAAATGGCGGACATGTACACAACGCTAAGCGCCTGCCGAAGCTACCTCTACAACGTCGCGAGAGCGTGCGACGAAGGACATATCAACAGCAAGGACTGCGCAGGAGTCATTCTGTACTGCGCTGAGAAAGCTACGCAAGTCACGCTGGACGCTCTACAAATACTTGGTAAGTACCTACAGCAGGTGATAGCTACAGATGTAATAGCTACAGATGTAATTTAAAATAACTAAGTATAAAAACATGTTAATGTACTACCGAGTTCACCGACAGTCGACCACTTTCAACCTTATTACTTAGGGCATAAGGGTGAAAAGTGGCAGACCGTCAGTGAACTCGGTAGTAGCACAGTAGTAGGTATCGAAGTGATAAAACTGCTACCTTCATATAGCAAATTTTACCAATGATACTGAACGCGGAACACGGTCAGCACAGTTGAACTGCGTGCTAAACCTGTCAGTGACATCATTGCTATGGAATATTGACACTGATGAATCTTAAACGTCGGCGTCGTTTATAGTTGTACACTTTTTTATCTTTTGGCGCGTGGACAAAATCGGAACTAGCACCGCCATCTTATTTTTTTTAACAATGATGACTACTAACTTAGGAACGGCTCATGTTGTAAAGTCATATCAATGATAACAGAGCCAGAATTACCGTTGAAGCTATCTGCCTTAAATATCTAATCAGCCATTTTGGATTTTGTTGATATCACAATCACCTTACTTGACTTTCTACAAAACAGAACTCTTCTTTTTACAAAATAGAAATGTGGTAAATAACACAAGTATATAATAATTTAATTATTTTTAACTCCACTTTGATAAGATTTCAAAACTTTTCAAAGCATTGCGTTTTTCCTGACTTGATCTGGGAAGCACTTCTGAGATGTTCATCCGAGCTATTATAGAAACTTTATTAAATCTAAACACAGACAATGAATACCCAGAATTTTGACGAATATCTATTTATTTATGCATCACAAGTGAAAAGTTATTTAGGCTGGTAGCAGCTAGATTAGAGAGGATAAGGATCTAGTTAACCTTTTGATCACCATTGTCACATAAAGGGTGTAAAACACCTCTTAACGAAGCTGAAAGGCACTGGTTTTCCTCGTCATTGCGATCATTTTTTTGTTCTACACCATACCTGGGAACCTTCTCGTTCCGGAGATAGATAGATAGATAGAACTTTATGAGATTTTTTTAAATACAAGTTTTTAATGTAAGATTTTCACTTAAACACCTCCACGACCCCCGTACTATTCAATCCATCCATCAGCACAATGTTTTGAGTGCGTTACATTGAGTTCTACCACAAAACATGATTTTTGACCCCAAAAAAAAAAGTAGTTTCCCTGCAATAATTTTTGCGTAAAGTTACTTAGTTTGATATACAGAATGCTTGGTTGACGGCTTCTTGATGAGGTGGTTTACACCCTGTATACGTGACAAGCAAGCGCCGTGCCCTGTACGCCAAACGATACAAATGTGACAAAATGGTAGGTGAGATTGTGGCTTGGCATGGAGGGCACGCGCGTTCGTTTATGCTCTGCCACTCAAAAGGTTAAAATAGCGAACGATTCCAGAGGCCTATTTAAGTATGATAATAGAGTGACAATAACTGTTTTTTTTTTCTTTTTCCAGGTGGTAATGGCTATATCAACGACTACCCAACAGGCAGGCTACTCAGAGATGCAAAGCTTTATGAAATCGGTGCCGGAACCTCGGAAGTTAGACGGATGCTCATCGGAAGGGCATTGAACAGTGAATACAAATGAAATAAAATAGTCTATAAATTGTAAACTTTGTAATTATTTATTAAAGTTTTTAAAAAACTCGATTAAGTATATTTTATTTTGTGTTATTGCTAAGTATAATATAATTAAGTAAACATTGGGTTAAATTAATAAATGTTTAACATAAGCTGCCGAAGTTCCTTTTATAAATGGAAGACTTTGCCACCTAATATACTAATTATATTCTAAAGTGACTAAAACCAAGAAATGACTAATTAGACACTGGCTAAAAATGTTTACTGGTGTAGAGGTCAACAATCTTTCAATAATATAATTATACTTTTTCTTGCCATTAAAAACCTGGCAAACAAGCCAAATTAACACCACACTTGAATAACACATTAATATTATTACTCCCACCAAAAACTTACTGAAAAACTAATTGAGAGTGACTCAACAAAATGCCACCATTTTGGAGGAATATAAAGCATTTGACCAGGTTTTAGAATGCAATAATATGGAGTTGCACTTCTATATTTAGGATATTTTGCTAGATCTGGCTGCCGGGGATCTATTTGCGCTGTATTATTCAGTAATTCATGATCATGTGGGTAGAGGTGTTCTGAATCTGAAGGTGAAAATAAGAATAGCTGTTTTTCACCAACAACTTGAGTAAGCAAGTTTCTTTTCGGATCATGGTGTAGTGGTGAAACTGTGCCCTTAGGACCATACCAAGCCATGACATCTACAGGATCAGTATTGTCAGAAAAACAGCAGTATTCAGGCTCAGTGATATCATTCTTCAGTTCAGGGATTTGGTCAAACAGCTGGTACTGAGCAAGGTATCCAGTTGGGCCTTTGGTCTGGTAAATATACTCTTTAATAAACTCTTCTATTGTTATAAGTCTCTGTGTCCAATCAGAATCTGTGTATTTGCTTCCAATTTCAATTGATACTGTCCTTGGTCCAGCTAGTTTTATGAAATAGTTTTGATCTTTCCATTTTTCTAAAGCTGGCCAGTGATTTATGCAGTTGTCTAAAATAACTGGTCTTTCCTGAAGAATGTAATTTTTGAGAAAGTGTTCCATGCTTGGACAGTCAATTATTTCTATTGGGGTAGCATTGAATTTACAAGCTTCTGTTGTAGTATTACTGGGTGCAATACTGTCTTTGCTTGATAAGTCCCTAAAAAACCGGGCACTTTGTTGAACATTTACAGAACTTATTATAGTTGCACAATTTTGTAAAAGTTTAGGTTCTTTTTCCAAGGGGCATCCGAAGAGTATACCAAAGTCTATTATTTTAAAAGCCTGCTTTATCATTGTGTCCGTATCTTCATTAGAAAATCTCACATGAGCCAATAACTTTAGATAAGTGGCAATAGTTAGTGCTTTTCTTATGAACACTTTTACCTCTTTCCAGTTGCCGATATTGATTTTTTCATACATATAATCCAGTATAGCTTGTATTCTTATGACAGAAGAGGGGTCTGTGGAATCTGTACCGTTTATATACCGCTGTAATAACGATTTGGAGGCTGCATCTAACTCGTCAATTTCTGGTAATGATGTAGCGACACTGGCTTTATATTCTTCTAATTTATTACAAATATCGTGTAACGCTAGCATTGTGACTGAATTTAGTAATTTTCTTCTGGCTCTTTATTTATTGTTTACAACTTAATAACCTCCAAAAACACAGATAGATCAATGACATGACATCATTTACTTTCTCAATATGTTTCAGTTTACGCATTTATTTGGAACTCCCTTTCGATTTTCTATCTTTTGATGAAAAATGTCTGTAAATTTATGGGTCTGCTTGTAAAGAATTAATCACATGTTGTCTATGGTTACAGGATCAGAATGATTTGGTCACTAAAATGCAATCAATTGGGGAACAATAACAGTTATTTTTCTCCTTCTTAAAAACAATAAACATTCCAGTAATAGAAATTATAGATAGGATTTCATTGACCTTGACCTTTCAGAAAAAAGTAAATTTTTCTTGTCTATGCCAAATCATATGACTTTTGCACGTGATCTGACATATTATTTACATTTTATCAAAGTGTTTTCAAAAGTTTTTTTAACAATTTATTCCTAATTAGATTGCCAATATCATGCTAAGAAAGTCCCGTAATGAAAATTTCGTGAAATGTTACGTGTGACGCAATGGCCCTCTTCGACAAACTGTTTTCTCTCAAGAGAAAACTTGATGATCGCGAACCACGAAACCGCGACAGGTACGTCATGATGAAACGCTTTTCATTCATTTTAATCTATTTTTGTGAGTGGTGCGGTATGCGGTGGTGGGGTTGACGCACGAAGTATTAACCCGTGCCGGGAGACAGGTCTTCACGGGGGCACTATGTGGACCTTCGCGTAGAGGCAGGTGACGCACGCCAGTCTGGCAGTGCAGTGCGACGAGCATGTGATGAGTGCGCGGGGCGCGGGCCGCGGGCGTAGGCGAGCCAGCCGAGCGCGCGATCACGTCACTGCGAGAGGGGCGGGTCGCGCGCTATGTTTACTTGTTATTTACATGAGATGTAAGCTAGTACAACAGCACATTCCACTGCAAACGGACGCTCGTCTGCTGATACTCGCCTCTCGATGTGCATTTAGTGTTAATCATTATCAGTGGTTGCATTTCATTGATCAGTGAGTGCATATGACACAGTTTTGTCTTTGCATACTTTGCAACTTTGATACTGTGGTGAGCAGCTGTGGACAGCTGATGTGACTATGAAATAAAATGAAATTTAGGTAACAACTGTTTACTTTGTGTTTTCGTTAGATCTTAGGCAAGAACGGTAGCTGTGTCTAGAATTTAACTTATGAAGTCAGTTGGTCAATTTATTGAAGTTTGTATATTGTTTAGTTTGGAGCAGTATGCACTTGTTTGACACAAGCAATCAGAGTCACATTCTAATGTAGCATATTTAGGCTGAATGACAATAGACATGATGAGTTGATTTAGTGTATACTAGTGCTCTGATACATCAACACATTTGCTGGTACTATATCAACATGTTTGTACCTAAGTGTGTAAATGCACTCGAAATTATCAGTAGCACTCAAATGTAATAATGTAGTGATTGCAATATGACCGAAGAGAAAGTTTTCGTATTGTTTACTTTGTACTGAATACATACTACTTGCATGCATGTTGTTGGCCAATAAGATTACAAATAAGTGTAGTATACATTTACTTAAATAAAATATTTCAACCATGTTTTTCAGTTTTCACGAACACAAGTCAAAAAACTCATTGTTACAACTGTTTTACATTAATATCTGTATTTTGTTGTAGTAAACATTCTACTCATAATAAAATTATTGTTGTTTGTATAGTGTCTTATGCCAATAATATTCTAATTTGACAATCTTTATCAAATCATATCACAATTATCGATTAGTCCCGCTTTATCTTAAATACCTGATGACTTTATTTAAACTTGTTTTTCAATCATTTTGTCTGATTACTTCAGTGTGAGTGTGACAATAATTATTTAAATTGCTTATCTGAATCTTACTGGAAAAATATATTTGCAATGTAAGTTCTGTCTTCAAACAACTGCTTACAAAGGACTTTAAGTTAAATATTTACTGTTTTTGTCATAATTTATAACGATTGTTTAAGTCTGAATTCTTTGCATTGTGATTAAGTTCTAAATAAAGTTTAATATAATAATATCACGCCATGTTAACATAAGTTTTATTTATCAGTTTGTACATAAAAGCTTTGACTTTCCTCAAGTTTTCACAATTGATAACTTTATCAGATGGTTTGTATTAAGCTGTGACATATCCGAGAACGATAAAATTTATGGTGGTTGATATTTTTAGACAAAGTAGGTGTGTTTTATCATGTGATATCTTCACACGCCAGTTTATAAACAGCAAAAGCTAATTTTGGCTTAAAAAAGTGTTGATTACTATTGGTAAGTATACTACAAAAAAATAAAAAAAATCCTCTTCACTTCTTAAATTGAAAGTGGTCTAGATGGCATAAAACTTTGATAATAAATTTGATAGTGTATGTTCCCCATGATTAATAATTTTCAATTCATAGCTTAAAAGGCAGATGCAATTTTGCAAATAAAACAGGCAGAATAGGAAATATGCATGAAATACAAAACTCTTTTTATTTATGAAAAATGCCTTGTATTGGCGCATAAAAACATTGTGGTACACTTGATTAGTTTCTAATGCATCACTTATTTTGCAATTTACTGTTTTATGTAGCATGTTTTTTGCATGCATGCATGGTGAAACGGAACGCACTGTCAAAACACACCGTACTCGATAACCGGCGTTTTTGACACTATGAACTTTGACGTTAATACGGCGTATTGACGTCAAAGTTCATTGTGTCAAAAAAACACTTTTATTTAAAAATTGCTAAAACTTTCACTAAAATTTTAATATAATATTGTTATTGCAATTTTTACTTGAATAAAGCACATACAATTGGCAAAATTATTTTATTAAGGCCAAAAAAATTAGATGTAAACAAGGCAGGTTGTGGATAATGACGTCACATCATGGCCGCGACAGCTACGGACGTTTAAACTGTCGTAGAAAATTGCAGGAGTTTAATATTATTTTTGTGCGACAAGCAGTAGTTGAACTTAACTTTTAATACTTTTCTTGGGTTGATAGTTCTGTATTTTATTGATTTAAGTGAAGAAAAAATTACGTGCATATTCCCTATTCTCGTTTTTTTAAATTCAACCATTATTTCAACCTGTTAACATCTACTTATATTTCTCCTGCCCTCATCCCATTTTATTTGGGGTCAGTGCAGCATGTCTTCTTATCCCTTGATCTGTCCACGAAGTAGACACAATAGTTAAACAATGGTGTCTCGAACAAATTGGTCATTTGACAGATCATGATTTATGCCATACTTCTCTATTACTCGTCATCTCAGCTTTCTAGCCATATCATCCTTCACACAGTCCATCCACCGTTTCTATGGTCTTCTCTCATACCTACCACATCCTGTAAACATCTACTACCAATCATAAATCTTAATCCGAATTTTTATTTCCCTTTCTTGTATTTTGCCTTACCAGGTCCTGTCAGATAAATCCGGAGCAAGTGCGGCTGCTTCTATTCAAGGAGTGTGACTGGAGGGGCAGGAAACTCTTGTTCGACTCTGCTGCTATACAGAAGGTTCCAGCGAACAAAAATGACAAGCCAAATGTCAGACAGTCGGATGAGGTGCCATGCATTCTGGAGGTGTCCGAGGGGTTCACATATCTGGTAATTATGACTATCGTATATCTATGTTACCCAAGCTTTCACATTAGTATTTATAAAATACTAGTATATCGTGTAGAAACGAAACAGGTCGCTCCGAAGCCGTGAGCTAAGCGCAAATGCGTTTGTCCCAGAGCTCTGATGGCCGATTTTGTCAGCTCTTTGACTATGAGATATGGGGGTTGTCACATTTCGAAACAGTAAATTCAATCTATCTAAAGTACCAAACCGAACGTACCTTTCGTATCTTTGGTTCAGTAGGGCTATTACGTATCTCTTTTGACAGCTCGAAATGATAGTAACTGGCCTCAGTGTCCATCAATTAACGGTCAAAAGTTTAGTTTCGTATTATTTATGACCCTGTCAGTCACCGTAAAGTGAAATCCAATCAGTGTGATACGTAATACCAATATTATGACATTCACGGTTGTCATCAAAGTTCGGTGTTCAACCGAAGCTTGATAGTCACTGGATATCAGAAAGATACGTAATAGCCCTGCAGGACGCGATCGATTCTGTAAAAATCACTGCCCGATAGATGCGAGTGTTTTCGCATATGATTTCAAAATAATTGCAAATCGTAGGAACGGATCGGTACGATTGTCGAAATAAATTCAGAGAACCACACTAACAGGAACTTCCTAGTATAAGTAAGATATTCTTATCACATGTAAAGCTTGGATTCACCAAGAATTTTAAACAAGCGAAGACTACGACTTTCCTGTTATTTCAACAACATCTTCCGTTTCCTTATAATTTGAACTCCACTCTAATCTTCGAAGTGTACTGACGTAATCTCCTCTCAACGTTAACGGGAACAGTCAATAGGGAAAATTGTGGCAAAAAATGAGTACTAGAAGCCAAGTTTACTTACTGATAAAATTAAGAGCACTACGATAGTAGAGTGCATGAATGAGTAGGATGATAATAAGGTTGAGGTCGTAATGCATAAAGCTGCAAACAAAATGACTGACACAAAATTGCCATGACGGTAGAAGAAGTGGCTGACTAACAGATGAGCGGATGACATTCAAAAGATAGCGTGTCAATCCACAGACCACAGTTGCATGGCACTGGCATGACGAACCCTAAGACGATCCACGGCACTGACCCTCCGATTAGTGATTGTCAAATTGCCATGCAAGCTACTTGCATATTTTGGTGGCGCTTGCGAAGGACAGGATTGTGTATTACGTGCTAAAAAGCCGTATTTCGTTTTTAATGTGACTGTACTCTGTGACAGCTATGTCGAGGCGAAACAAAAGACAGTGCATCAAAACCAAGAAAAATCATGAGTCGACGTAAAGGGACTCGACGCAGGGGGAATGATTCCTTTAAGCGATATAATGGGCTTCCATTCTCCATATTAGTACTTTTGTTTTAAGAAAACCGTGTAACAGCAATAATAAGGACTATTGTTGCTCAGTTTCACTGTTGTCATTGTACCTGGTCTATGACGCTAAAGAACAATGTCAGTAGTTCGTGAAGAAATACTTATGATGCCAATGTGATTTATTGCATTGCATCTAGACATAGATTTAGATTCATGATCTTTTTTCTCATCATCATCATTTCAGACAAAAGACGTTCACTGCTGGACTTAAACCTCCTTGGAATCGGAATGCCTGAGCTGAAATCCGAAATCTCACTTTTATGTTACACACAGATCTAGACAATTTCTGTTAGTTTTGCTTTCTAAAATACAAAAATAATCGTCAGAATTACGATCCTAAATATGTTTTTATTTAATCTTTCAATAAGTATTCCACTAATTTGTTTTACTTCAACAAATTAATCCGTGTCGCATTAAAAAAATGAATTACGATTATACAAATCGTTTTAATATTTCCGACACTCTCGAATACGCGTATGTAGGCCGTTTACCTTAGCGTGTGATAATAATAATACGGCCACGAACGCTGAAGCACGTGACTCGCCAGCTGCTTACGTTCATACCGGCAACACGATGACGCGGCATCGGAACCGTGCAAAATTAATCAAAGAATAACAGAAACTTATCTCAATTTGTACAGTCTCAACATTTTAGTACAGGGCCAAGGATAGCACCTTTAGGGAACCCAACACAAAATATTCTATTTTTAACTTTATCTGTATTCTATCGATAAGATAGCATGTCAATGGACTTGATACTATGTATTTAGGTGACGTCACGAACGGGATTATCTCAAGTAGTTGTTGCTACTTGTACAAAGTTGAGTACATCGACTGATAAGGCCGATCGAAAGCTTCAATAACACCATTAAACAATTATTGATATAAGTTATACTGTTCTTGTTCACTTCTATGCATGTTTACCTTATTTACCCAACTCTCGGAAAGCGAAGAATTGAGATCTCGTTATTTTAGCCTGTAGATTAGTTTTAACACTGAAACAATTTACTCAAATGGTATATCCTTGAAACTCAACATCTTGAGCCGGCTAGTTAAGAATCCCTCTTATTTATACAACATGTCTTGTCATCATGAGATGGTCTATAAATCTTTTGCATCATTATCTTGTTCTTGGCAATGTAGAGCGGTTGTTGCCGTACATGTATAGGGAATGGAATTAGTATG
Organism: Xestia rhomboidea; assembly: GCA_963853795.1. Classification (NCBI taxonomy): domain Eukaryota; kingdom Metazoa; phylum Arthropoda; class Insecta; order Lepidoptera; family Noctuidae; genus Xestia; species Xestia rhomboidea. The sequence goes on along the minus strand of OY970761.1, from coordinate 15,320,747 downwards.
ATGGACACGTATTAACGTATCATGTTTTTAAATCCATGCAGTTGTACGCAGTAACACTTGTCTGAATCGGGTTAAAAAAAAAAATTACAGTTAGCGTGACGTAGAGGCGGAGTTTCAAAGAGAACTTTCTTTTTTCGCGCAATAACTTTATGAGAATAACGTCCTGCACATCCACAAGTGTAAGCGAACCTCACATCGCGATAAATGTTTAAAAATAACAACAATCGACATACGGAGCGGTCACAAGACCGACAATTTACTCTAACATTATCACTGGAGCATTCTATATTTAGATCACTTAAGATGTTAGCCTTTTCGATTATAAAGTGTGCCGTAAGTGGGACTTATGTGTGCGGACGGGCCGTAATTTTAGCTGGACACTAATTAATGGACATCACATGTCCCATTATAGTTGTGACAATTGTTTCTCTCATCTATATTTACTTTGGAAATCCTCTTTGTCACGTGATTATTTATTGCCTATTCACACTCCAGGCCTTCGTTAGTAGTAGCTTGTATAGCTCCATGTTTATTTATAGACATTATTATCTTAATAAGGAATCTAAATTGTACTGATCCGTGTGAGAACGTTTGAAAGGGTTGCCAAAGTGCGTTGTTTTAAATGACGGTTATTTTGAATGATGGATCCGACCTTCTTCCTTACCCTGGCTTTATAAATAAACGCCTGGTATGTCAAAGGAAAAACCGTGTCTTATTTGGGCACTGAAGGTGTGTACTGTTTTAATTAGGACAAAAATCAAGATCCTTTCCATATATGGTATTGTTTTCTCGCATTTGTCGTTTTTCACATAGGTCCTTTAATTAGTAAATAATGTCCTTTGCTGAACAAGGATTTGTCAAGTATCTTGTAAGGCATGATTCGACTTTTGTCAACAAAGAGGCATCGAACCTTAAAAGTTAGCGGAGATATTTTTGGAAAATATTTCTCTAAAAAATATTTATCACTTTGCCGTGTTACGTTGGCGTGGGCGTTGCTGTGAATAAAGATATTATTTTTGGCCTCCATTGACGTATTTGGGCGTACGACGTTTGTACCCCACCTGTCATGTAAATCATCGTCTTGATGAATGAGTGGGCTTTGTTTGTATCTTGGAAGGTCGAATGGTACACGACACAATGCCCTTTTTCGCCATCGTTGCAGATTTGGCATGTTATAATACTGACGTAGGTAGTGATGTTTGTGCTCGTCAAAGTCAGACTAGTTTTGTTAAACAGATGAACGGACAAAGAAGAAGTTTAGAAGACATGAACAAATCTGTAAATTGGTGAATCGTATGATTCTTACAAATAAATACTTATATTCCGAATCGTTAAAGTTGTCAATCTAATCCTGATATGTCTTTTGCTGGGTCTTTAATTTGCGAACATAACCATAATTATGTCAACGGATAAAAATCCTATGAACGAAAGCTTTAAATCAAATGATTAGATTCGTTTACTCTTCATCTGTTGGCTATCCCAAACTCGAAACAATGTCTAACCAGACCGGAGCAGCATACGGAGCACCTCATTTTGAACTACCCCCATAGTCCTTGAATCCTTGATCAGGCTAATTCCACCACAGAAACAAAAATTATCATTTAAGTTATTACAGTGTGTATTACTAACATTATTTACGGATCAAGGTCTGAAATAAAGTTTTTTTTTATTATATTTAATTTTTATTATTTTGTCTTGTACAGTACAAGGGACCGGCGGCCGATGCGAATGTACTCGGTGAGATGATATTTGGCGCAGTCGCAATGAACTACAAGAGTGTATCATTGAAAATCCACATCATGGATGAGCCAAGGAGGTAGAGTATTGTTTTTATTACCCTGTGTTGTCCCACTGCTGGGCTAAGTCCTCCATGGGGAAGCTGATTATAGTTGGCGTGTTCATAGCTAAGTCCTAATCTGACCAATGAGGTCAGGCTATTTTGAAATATTAAATGACAGCTTTAGATTTTCAACCAATGGTGATGCTTCGCTTTGCGCCATTATTTTTACAGTTACCAAACCTCCCCATTCATCTTACACCTCAACAAAAGAGGTATTATGTAAAAAGGTCAGATCAATTATACTGCAGTTTTTATTATCTGTGTGGCTGCATAAAAAAAATTGCCAGCTCATAGTTTATGAAAAGTTTTTTATTGGTTTATGCTCAATAAATTGCGATTATTTTATGCGACGTGAAAAAATAGCTTTTGCTTTTATTGCATAGAGTTTATAGCTTTTATATAATGCTAAGCAATAAATCAAGATATGTACCTTCCATAACGTACGTTTTTTCATGTTTTTATGATTGATAGATCATGATTTATCAATCATGAAAACCCTATGAAAACATCGAAATATTTGTTTGATGACTTGATCCTTTAACCGACATATTATTATGATCAATTTGTACCTCTATCTTAATATTAAAAGTCGTGAATTGGACCGTTCGTGAGACACGCGAATGACTTAAATTGACAACTACAAAAAGCAATCATAAAAAATGTTGTCATTAAATTTTTTCGATCTTTGACATCGCCCTGGATAGACGGAAGCCTCACATAGGCCAGTAGAAATTAACTTTAAAATCGCAAAGCATGATGTAGTTCTGCATTTTTGATACGTTGTATACTATCAGTTAGGGTGATGTGAATCCAAATTTGCAACTTCGAAAAACTTCTGCTCGCTGCGCACCACGCGATGGCCCTTTTAAGATAGCTAGTTTTTCTCGAAAATTTACAATTTTCGTATATCGCTCGTCGAAAATGCACAATTTTTGAGTTTTAGGGCAAAAAGTGAAAAAAGTTTCCAAATTTCGAAGTTTATCGCGTTTTTCATTTTCAAATATCTTTATTTACCATCAAATAATAATAACAAAATGCACTTACCCTAAGCTACATTAACACACTAAAAAATTTAAACACTTTATTAGGCTAACAATTCGCCTTTCAAAGCTTTTAAAACATAGATAGTCTAAAATAGTAATAACATAATATTAACGCACAATAATATAACAAAAGTGTCAATTATTTAGTTAGTCACAATTAACTGCTTGCATGTAGGTAAGACGAAAAAGTTAAATCACGCAGTCTACGTATGTAAACACAAGCAAACGCGCGACCAGTCAACTATCAGCGGACGGAGCCTCCCTGCCGCCCGCGCTCTTGCGTATTAGCGACCGTGGCCGGGATAGTATTGAGCGACTCAGTATTTTCGAATTGTAAATTTTCGAGAAAAACTAGCTATCTTAAAAGGGCCATCGCGTGGTGCGCAGCGAGCATAAGTTTTTCAAAGTTGCAAATTTGGATTCACATCACCCTAACTGATCTAGGTATACAACATATCAAAAATGCAGAACTACATCATGCTTTGCGCTTTTAGCCTTTTTTAGCGTCGATTTCTACTATCCTAACAGACTTATCAAAGGGGTTTTGTCAGTAACTGGGTTGTGTGTAGGTCAGCTATACAGTCGCTCCATATAAAATACTAGTTTTAGAGCGCGGCTTCGCACTCGGGGATAATTTAGCTTTCCGTTAGTGAGTTCCGAGAATGACGCCTTACATCCAAACTAACAAACTTTATCGCTTTAAGTGTACACTGGAGCTCAGCTGCATACAGGTAGATTGGAAGCCGCTAACATAGTTAGGAAAAGACGAAGCATATTTGTACTAGTTTTAAAATTATTCCTAGGTTGATGTGCTCAAAAGTGTTTTGCGTGCCATCGCGCCGGATAAGCCGGGTGGACCGTAACCCTGACAGAAGAGAAGCAAGCGGTTGCGGCGACAACGGCGACCGGTCCAAACCGCTCAGTGTTCCCCTCGTAAGAGAGGAAGGAGTGTCGTTGAGCTTCTCGCTTGACAGGGGAGATTCGGGTGAGTTGGACTTCATATGCATATAAAATATGCAAATTTGCATCTTATTAAGTTATTGAAAGGTCTAGTTTCGTAACAGGTTATCGTTTTTGTTGTTCTCTGAGTCAAATGTAGCGATAATGATATTCTGCATATTCTATTGATTTCATTTTTGGAAACTAAATAAATATCCCCCGATAACATTGGCAGGTTTCAATTGTAAGATTTTGTTTAGCCCCTTGAGTCACACGATGTTATGCTTTATTTCTGATACTAAATGAATAGAATATCTAACTAAATAATTATAAAAAAAACCATCCTGGAAATAACTAATTTCAAACAAACAAGAGTACTTCTAGAGTGAAATGTTTGTAATAAATTACACTTAATTATTTGAGTAGCTACAATATTTGAACGATACACACTAATGACCTTAATAGCTTATCGATATATCCGTCCTCTTCTCTGTTTAATTAATTAAAAATATGGTCTGCATCGAAATTAAGGATAATTTATACTAACATTAATAAACAAAACTACCTTTCTACTGCTTATTTCTTACTCTTATTATGTACATCAACAAAGTACGTGCATGAAATTAAATATCATTTTACGTACTACGGAATTCACTGAGGGTCGACCACTTTTCAACTTTATTACTTAGGACATAAGGGTGTAAAATGACCGTCAGTATACTCGGTAGGACATAGTGTGACTCTACGGGCGATTTTTACGCTAAAAGCGATCTTATTAACATGTTTAGTATTTTACAGGGTACTATGGAGATCATTCGCCATACAGTAGTGTGGGTTCCACGCACGATTACTTCTCAATGTGCGATATTTGGGACAGCAACAACCAAGACGATTTCTGCTCTTTTTATCGTAAGTATACTTTAAAGATTTTATTGACCCTTCTGCCCCCTCATTGGCCTCATTAGTCTGCGTCACGACTGCTAAGCATGAGGTCCTGGGTTCGATCCCCGGGTCGGACAAAGTGTTATTGGGTTTTTCCATCAGGAATTTCTCAGTAGCAGCCATGGAGTCTAGATTTGTGATCTGTTGATGGCAATATTACATGGAACTTAAACATACCTGGCGAAATGTATGTGTACTTATTAGGCACATCTCTGCCGATCCCTTCGGAAACTGTAAGCGTGATGTTTTATGTTATCTCTCCCCTCTCATGACCTCACTGTTTATCCATCCCTACTATAATATAAATTCGAAAGTAACTGTATATCTGTGAACGCTTTTCTCCATAACGGCTCAACGGACTTCGATGGAATTTAGCACGCAGGTATATTATAGACTGAGTTAGGACTTAGGACAAATTATATCTTTGTATCCCAGTTGTACGAACCCGTGGGGTAATTTAAGAAAGTTAAGAGCTAGTATACGCCACTACCCCTACTTCTCGAGGCATCAGAGAGGCCAATAAAAGGCGGACATTAAAATGAAAAAAAAAAGTTGATAACGAAGTCACGAGTTCTTGAAAAGGATGGAGAGTTTTAATAATCATTTATTTGTGCAGTAAATGTCAATACTTAATTTAGTTAAATGACTAACCAACCGGTTTATATTTATTCGCAAGATAAAATGTGCATTTGAAAGGACATGACGTTGCTTTAAAAATCATGTGACATATAATATTCAGTATTGTTTTTTTTTATAATACAAGATATTCAGAATAGGTACATATTTTGGGGTAAACAATTAAAAGTCCGCAAGAAACCAGTATTTTACAGACTGGGTAAACCCAAAGAGGCTTAGTCGAGGTATTTGGCTAAGTTTGCTCGAATAAAACGATACAAACATTAAACTTTTTCCATGTTTTCGGAAATTCACAGTTCTCGCGACTATAAACCAGAAATTTATCAAATATGCTTGCATCAGTCTAGCTAGAGTTAGACATACCCTTATCTAATAGGCGAGACGACAGAAAAATCTAATTAGTCCGTCAGTTAGATTATCAAAAAATATTTGACCCGTGTTTTTTCTTTTGTTACGTAAACCAAAATTGACGAAGATATGACGCTTTTAAAATTCTCAATACGTCACGCCTAGGTATAATTTTTAGCTAGTTCTGACGTCACGAGCCCCCACTCCCGAGTTATGACGCGTTTTATCTTTTGTCAATTTTCATTGATTTACAAAAACAAAAAACACGTGTCCATTAATTTCCAATACTCTAACTGACGGACTAAAAGATTTGCAATTTTTTGATACTGTCGTCATGCCTATTGCACACCATTTTACTCGATTTTCGGTTTCTTTAATCAAGACAAGTTGCTACCGTCACCCTGCGAAGATCGTCTCTCCACTTTCTCCACCTCTAAGGGGTGCTCCATACTTTGGCCTGGCCCAATTTGGCATGAGGGCGCAGGCCGATCCAGAGAACATTTAGCATGCCAAGAGTAGCACGTCTAACCCTGGTATCTATAGTCAAACTGATTATTTGAGTTCAAGTAAGGCATAAATTTGAACGAAGTAAGAAAGTAAAGCTAAGCATTCCAACTTTTGACGGTTCAAGTTCAATCAATTACTAAACTACAGATTAAAAATCTTAAGTTATTAACGACCCGAATGTCGCAGCGGTACTGAGGCTGCCTTAAGTTCTAAGGGTCCCGGGTTCAAATCCCGGTAGAAGCAAATGTTTGTGTGATGAGCATGGACATTTGTTTCCGAGTCATGGATGTATAAATGTATAATAAGTATGTATTTACAAAACAAAAAGCATCTATGTAGTATATCAACTATCTGGTGTCCACGACACAAGCCTCGTTGCTTAGTGTGGCACTAGATGGCGCTGTGTGTTATTTATTTATTTGCTCACTTTGGCTAATTTATAGATGCGTGTGTAAAGTAGTGTAGAGTCCCAAATATCCTACGTTTACTGTTTTCCCTCTTTCAGTCAAATATTTCCCAAGTGAAGTTTATTTGTTCTCCACCAGTACCACCTGGCAGAAAACTGAGTACCTCTAGCAACGGCAGTTGGCAGCGGAGAACGTTCCAGAACATGGCGACCAAGTTTGACGTTGGACATCAAAGTAGCAACACTACCAATCTACTAGGAGTTCCAACTAAAACTAGTGCTGCCAGTTCTGATTCACAGGTTAGTTGTTCGAATTTTAAAAGACTTTTGATGTTTTTTTTTCTGGAAGAGTCTGCTTGGATGCTTAGGATATGATTAGGATATTTGGCCTTTTTACTTTATCCTCATTTGTAAAATCTTACTATAGTTGGTGCCAGTTAAGATCGCAAAAGCGGTCATTGACCCACCTACATTTTTTAAAGTTCTAAATGTAGGTGAAACTTTGAAATCCAAAAATAATCCTGTTTAAGTCTTGAATCGTCATCTATCGTGATCTTCAACATTTTTTCTAATGAAAAACGATACATGAATGAATGGATGATTGTTACCGATTGTTACTCTTCTTAATATATAGCGCGATAACACACATAAGTTTGGTAATTTAGTTCCATAAGGTGTTCTATTTTCAAAATCAGACTAAGTATTATTTTACACTGAAAACTTGTTGGTAATCAGTTGTCGTGATATGGGCACGTGACGCGGAGGAATGAGGAAAATGTCGCGAGAAAAGTTTCAGTATGAATGTGGATGGGTATAAGAGTATAGAAAGACCAAAGAAACGCTGCATGGACTGTGTGAAGGACGATATGGCAAGAAAGGAGGGGTCTTATGAGATGACGAGTAATAGAGAAGTATGGAAGTAGAAGATATGTTGCGCCGATCCCAACTGAATTGGGAATAGGGCAAGAAATTGATGACTAAGTATTTTTTACACGTGTTTCGCACTAAACGTACTAGACATCGATCAACAGTGGAATCATATTGAATAATATCATTTCCACAATCTATTTTCCAAATAGACACGTCATAGTAAACATTGAAGCGGTGCTATAACAATATAACTGTCTGTCAAATGATTTGATGACGTCAGAGCCCTCGTGAGAAGATACTTCCTGTTTGATGTAAATTGCATATGATAGACAGTTCCAGAGATATATGATGGAGTAGCGTTGATAATAAGATGTGTGTCGGAATTGAAATACATGTTCTATTTCATTTGTTCTAAGATTGGACCTTCTTTAGGTTTTTAATTTGATTGCTGAAGTTTTTTTTTTTTCAAAATAGAGTTAGGTTAATCATAATTAAGTATAAATGGAGTCAGTAATAATCATGTAGGTTTGTATGTCTTTGACAGTCGTTACGAGTTGACAGGCTCGAGAGTTTGACAACCAGAGGGGTATTGTATTACTCAGTAACAGGAGGTTGTGGAGATGAGAAAGTCAGTCGCTCCATGTAAATTACTAGTATTCGGCTGCATCAGGTTCGACTGGAAGCCGACCCCAACATAGCTGGGAAAAGGCTAGGCAGATGTTGATGAGAATCAGTAAAGCGATGTTTTCTTGTAGTCGAACTTGCGGCCTCTTTAGTCGAGCGGTCCCAAGCGCTGCTGCTAAGCATGCGGACCTGGGTTCAATTCCCGGGTCGGGAAAAGTTTTATTAGGTTCAGCTCGCGCTTGGTAGGTATTTTTTACGTTACAATAGTATCTTAAATGTGTTTGGTCAGACTGGATGCAGTAAGCAGTTGTTGTGCCACTTCAGATCTATCAGCAGACAGCGATAAATCAAACAGCTTGAGATATTAAACAAAACACAATCGCCGATACACAAGTACCTTCGCAGAAAAACAAATGCTATCGAAAGCTCGGGGAACTAGGATAGTGCTATCACTAGGGGCAATTCAGTAATTGTTTACAAACAACACTATCAGCATTATCATTTGCGCGTGATGCCTGTCACATGATGTCCAGACTATCGTTCAGTCATGTGCCGTTATCAGGACAATGACAGAATGCTGAAGGTAGTTTTATAGCTGCAGCTTTGCTATGTTTGATTGTGGAATTTGATGCAATTAGTTCGATGTTTCTATTGTAGGAGCGTTGTTTAATTCGATATGGCGTATCGCGTTAGGTGGAAATATTCCTAACAAACTAAAAGAGTGATGAATGATGATGAGAGGAGCTCGTGGCTTTAAGTTAAGCCGTGCTTGCCTAGGTTGGTCCGTCGATGGGTGACCACCTATTACATACCGAGTTTGCTCCGTACCTCGGAAAGCACGTCACGCCGTTGGTCCCGGCTGTCATTTGTAGATCTTTGAGAGTTGTTATGCCCGTCAGTGGCTGAAAGTCTTGACAACCAGTGCTACCAAGTGGTATCGTATTACTCAGTAGTAACCTGGTTGCGGAGGTCAGATAGGCAGTCGCTCCATGTATTCAGCTGCATCTGGTAAGACTGGAAGCCGACTCCAACATAGTTGATAAAAGACGAGGCAGGTGATGACTAAAATAGTGATGAATATAAATGTTGGTGGATGAGAAGGTTGAGTAATGATATGAATGAAAAAGGAGTGAAAACGGCTGACCCGATATTGACAGGACTTTCACTGGCAGATAGCTGATGTTATAAAGAAGTAATTTTATTTAAAGAAAAGGTTTTGTGTTTCTGTGCAAAAAAAAATTAAACCCATTCAATAGGCTTGTGTTATGAAAAAATCTAACTAGTCCGTCAGTTAGATTATCAAAAAATATTTGACACGTATTCTTTCTTTTGTTACGTAGACCAACATTGACGGACTTACGACGCTTTTAAAATTCTCAATACGTCACGCCGTGCTATAATTTTTAGTGCGTTGTGACGTCACGAGCCCCCACTCCCGAGTTTTAATGCGTTTTATCTTTGTCAATATTCATTGATTTACAAAAACAAAAAATACGTGTCCATAATTTTCCAATACTCTAACTGACGGACTAAATAGATTTGCAATTTATTGATGGTGGAAACTAGCCTATTGTTAACAAATTTCGATTCAAAGAAGGAAGTAATATTTTTATAATTGACGGAGGTTGCGGCCAATAGCTAATTAGTAATAAAGTATAATCTAGAACAGCTAATACGATATTAAATTACTATTGCCTTTCACTGGCACCATCCTTTATTACAGAGAAAGTCGAATTAATCTAGAACTTGGCAATTGATTTACGAGTAAAACTATAATAATAATAAATATCGCTGGACATTAACACACAGCGCCATCTAGTGCCACACTAAGCAACGAGACTTGTGTCGTGGACACCAGATAGTTGATATACTACATAGATACTTTTTTGTTTGTAAATACATACTTATTATACATATAAACATCCATGACTCGGAAACAAATGTCCATGGTCATCACACAAACATTTGCTCCAACCGGGATTCGAACCCGGGACCCTAAGAACGTAAGGCGGCATCACTACCGCTGCGCCATTCGGGTCGTCAATAAAATAAAAAATAAAATATTACTTTACAATAAAAAAAACAAGCTACGATAACTTATCGTAGGTTTTTATTGCTGTACTTAATACTTTTATTGGTGTCTGTGAAAAGATAAACAAGCCCTACCTACCTACAACTACATACTAAGCTTATCTATAGAGAATGAATTGAGTTAATCTAGTTTTACAGGAGCCACGGAGTCTGGATTGCCCGGTTGATGGCAAAAGGCTCGCCCTCTATTACATGGGACTTAAACATAACTGGCGAAATGTGGGTGTACTATTAGGTACACCTCTGCTTTACCCTTCGGGGATTACAGGCGCGATGTTATGTTATGTAGTTTTATCTGGTTTACCCCCGAATACTGAAACGTCACTCAAAATTTAAGTAGCACTTATATTCAACAGATACTCAAAAGTGACGTTTGGCCATACGAAATTTAAAGTTTAGGAGCTGCTCAAACGTTAAGCAGCCCTTAAATTTTTAGTGACGTTTCAGTATTCGGGGGTTAGCCGTTTAGAGTTTAGACTGTATTAACAAAAATATCCGCCGTTATTAACTTAGGAATGCGAGTTACAATATAGGTTCCTATTAAACGAGAATGGCGAGGTTGGACCCAAGTAATTTAAAAATCAACGGAGCGCCGTTCACGGTCTAGTTTATATTAATTATAGTAAAGCGTTTATCAGAGTTCTATATAAAAATATTGAGTTACTAGGGGATGGGAAATAAAAGTTAAGAATGATTTTAATTTATATAAAAATGTCATCGTGCAGTTTCCGAACGCAAAGTTTGACATTTACCTTCTAACAACTGAAAAGTGGAACTTCAGTGTCAAATTCATCTGTGGACATAGTCTGTGGATCATTTCATTGTTTTTTTTTGTGTTCAACGGCTACGTGGAATTCGGATAAATGCTATTTTATGCCATTCTACTATTAAATAATGACCTATAAGTCCGTGCCTTAAGTTAGGTTATAATCTTCTACCTTTCATAACTTTTTTCTCCCAACTTCTATAACCTACTTTCCATTTGCTTTTTTGTTAGTCTTAAATCGTTCCTTAACTATTCACAATCTCACCATTCTCCTTTATACAAGCTTATACTAGTTGTTCTTAGTTACTATACACAGTATTACCAAAAGTACCGGTTCTTTCTTTCTTTATCGTTTAGTTAGTGACCTGGTGTCAGAGTTTTTATACCGCCCATGGGCTTCTGACCTGGCTTTTATCGAGAAATATCTCTCAAGCATACTGGTTTCCACACAATGTATCTGTTATTAAGTTTGGAATGCTAATTACAATATCAGTTCCCATATTGGTGCAAGCCTTGATTATAAGTTACATTAATACTGGTTTTCACGAACACTTCGCGCTGTCTAACTTAAATGAATATCTACGCTCGACTACAAACGAATGCACTTTTGTAATTTGTGCTCTTGACATTGAGCCGAATTTCTAAACATGGTAAAAACAATAGGGAAGAAGACAAAAAAATCTAATTAGTCCTTCAGATAGATTTTCAAAAAATATTGGACACATATTTTTTCTTTTTTCACGTACTTAAACAAAAAAATGAAGACGATTCAGTGCGTCGAAAACTCGTCACATTTGAGTACATTTTTTACTCAAATGTGACGTCATAAGCCCCCACTCATGATCTTTGACACGTTTTATTTTTTTATTTTCGTCAATTTTTTTGTCAACAAAAGACACGTACTAATCCAATATTTTTCGATAATCTAATTGACGGACTAAACAGAATCATATTTTTTTTAGTCAGTCATCATCCCTATTATCTAACGTTGGTAAAAACATGGTCCCTTTAAATTGAAATAAGCTTTGTCTTAGAGATGACCATTGACCATTATACTAAGACTAATCTTATTTAAATAAGAAGTCGGTTAAAAAGAAGACGAATGCGACATGACAACGATTGCCAGTGTCTACGAACAAAAGCCAGTCAGTTGTTTCCATCAATCACTTTCAACTCGCTTTTGTTTTTTTTTAATTTGGTACACTTTCGGCACATAAAATGTTGCAAACACAGTGAAGTGCTTGTTTTTAATGAAACTGTCAAAACATCTCAATAAATTTCATCTAACCATCATAAGATAATTAAGATCTTGAATTTACGTTTCTACGTAAGTGCTATAAATATCTTCTGAACCGTAAGTCGAAAACGCAAACCCTATCGAAAATTGAGCAAAGGCACTAAGAGTAAATAAAAAAAATCCTTAAATTAATTCAATTCAAGACCGGTGTCAGAAACCGGTCCCAAACAGAAACATCGAGGTTCGGTCACCGACTTGAGTCACGTGAGGACAGGACGAAGCCACTGCACCCTCGATTTGGAACCATAAAGGTCAAATGACTCAGAAAAGTTTGGCTGTATGTCATGTGACACGATTTTAACTAAAAAGGAAAAAGACGAATAGATTTTTACACTAAACACTCTTGCGGTTGGCCTCAACTGCTCTGATATGAAGCGATCAGCCGGTCTAGGGTGGATCACGCTGCTTGCCTAGAAGAAACCGAATAGGGAATATGCAAGAAATACAAAACTCTTTTTATTTATTAAAAATGCCTTGTTGCTCATAAAAACAGTGTGGTAAGCTTGTTTAAATTTCTAAAACATCACTTATTTTACAATTTATTGTTTTATGTAGCATTTTTTTTGGTGAAAAGGAACGCACTCTCAAAACGTGTCGTCCTCGATAACGCGGGTAGTGAAGACAAAGTCTATGTGTCAAAAAACACTTATTTGAAAAGTAGTTTCAATAAGATTTCATTATAATGTCGCTATCGTAATTTTTGCTTGAATAAATCACATACAAATAGTAAAATTACTATAATAAGGCCAAACAATTAGATGTAAACAAGGCAGATTGAGGTAAATGACGTCACATCATGGCCGCGACAGTCACGGACGTTTGAACTGTCATAGAAAATTGCAATAGTTTAATATTATTTTTGAGCGACAAGCAATAGTTGAACTTAAAATTTAATACTTTTCTTGGGTTGATAGTACTGTATTTTATTGATTTAAGTGAAGAAAACATTAGGTGCGTATTCCCTATTGTCGAATTGTGTGAGGAATCACAATGAAATAAACGAGAGTAAATGATAGCGGGACGGTTGACATTGAATTATTGAAGAAGAAAACGTTGCACTGACCCCAATTAACATGGACAAAGGCTGAAAGATAATAATCATTAACCTGATTTTGTAGGAGTCTGTAAATCCTATGGTGCGGTGTCGCTAGAGAGCTTTTTCATCTTTTTTTCTAGGTTGCCATCACCTAAACTGCACTATATTTTGTAAGGGTACAGGGGAGACACTAGAAAAAAACCGAAGGTCTTTGAATCGCAGACCTGGCCCCTTATTCACAACGCTTCGATTCGATTTTCGATTCGGAAAGTCGTATGTCTATCTTTTTTTGACATAACGAAATTGAGCGAGATAGACATACGACTTTCCAAATCGAATCAAAGTGTTCACAACATAGCTATGCTGGAGAGATATTGAATATTATGTTTCAGTAAAAAACTTAGGTCAAAGCACTACTACAAGTTTACATGAACTCCTTGAACTTCTTTTTACTCAGCGTCAATCATCTGTTTAGTTGACAGACAACTAGAAGAACTACCTACCTAACGTTATTTCAGTTTTTAGTAAAATATTTGTGTTTTATCGTGAAAATTGAAAGCCAAATAAGCATTTTGTTTGTAAATCGGAGAACGCAAACATTCATCTCATGTGAAATTAAATGATTCTGTTGTCCTTTGGCATTCATTTGCAATTCCATCTCCTTTTTCATACATAAGCTAAGCTAAACTATGAAGTGGATACTAACAATGAAAAAATCACACCTCTCCACTTGAAAATAAGGCAGGTAGGATTTTAAAACACTTAAGACTCAAGTTTTGATAAAGTTTTGAGTATTAAGAATGTTGCGTAAACTTTGGTTGAACTGTTTGAAAGATGATATGGCTAGAAAGTAGGGTGATTACTGTAAATACAATAAATGCATAAAATGTCATACTGTAAATAGAGAAGTATGGAAGAAAGAGAAGACAATATGCTGTGCCGGCCCCAAATAAATTGAGACAGGGCAGAAGATCGATGATACATTTGCATTTTTAACGTTAACGTATGTTGTGTGTGTTGGCTTGTGTCCTGAAAAAAACTAATCCGCCCACTCCGTCAGTTAGATTATCAAAAAATATTTGACACGTTTTTTTTTCTTTTGTAACGTAGACCAAAATTGACGAAGATACGACGCTTTTAAAATTCTCAATACGTCACGCCGTGCTATAATTTTAAGTGCGTTGTGACGTCACGAGCCCCCAATCCCGAGTTTTGATGCGTTTTATCTTTGCCATTATTCATTGATTTACAAAAACAAAAAATACTTGTCCATAATTTTCCAATACTCTAACTGACGGACTAAATAGATTTGCAATTTATTGATGGTGGAAACTAGCCTATTATCGATATTAATCGAGACCAAAATGTTGGTAGGGAAAATCCCTCGCTTCACCTAAGTAGCGGTCCGCCCGCGCCACTGCCATCAATCTACTCGCAAACTGAAGTCACGAGTCTCGTGGTCGACGGACAGACGGTGGGATTCGGACAAAACGTCGTTGATAATAATAAGATTAGATTAGAACTGTCGTAATCTAAATCACGACAAATGATGGACATACCGTGTTTAGAATAAATGTAACGCGTTCTATACATTCCTATATGTATACCTACTTATATTATTCGGGCCAGTATTAATCGGCACAGCCGGACAGTAAAACCAAGTTTATGTAGAAATAAGAGTTTGGGAAAAATGCCGCTTAATCTGCTGCAACGTGCAAATTCATCAAAGGTAGATGCTGACCGGAGTTAGCCAATCGGAAGCCATATAAATCATGATCTGTCAAAGGACCGATTTGTTCGAGACACCATTGTTTAACTATTGTGTCTACTTCGTGGATAGATCCAAGGGATAATATGTATTAGTTTTCGGGTCGTCTTTGTTTTTCAACAAATACTGCCAAATCGAATGTGTCGATCCAAACAAGTCTCTATAGTCGGTGCCAGTTAAGATCGCAAAAGCGGTCATAGACCCACCCACCTACATTTATTAAAGTTCTTAACTTTAAAATCCAAAAATAAGCCTGTTCAAGTCTTGAATCGTCATCTATCGTGATCTTCAACATTTTTTCTAATGAAAAACGATGTATGGTTCATTTGTTTTGTTTCATAGGAAGAGATACTAGGGAAAGGGCAATGACCGCCAATTAACTGGCACCAACTATAGTACGCTTATCAGTATTATATAAAGTGACTGATACAGCAAAATCAATCTTACAATCTAGAACAAATTAATTTGCCTAGTATTCTCCCAGATAATCTTTCCCAACTGTTACTGGAACAATTAGAGCGACTTAACAATCGACTCATTCATTACTCGAAAGGAAACGTTGGCTACGCATCACGTGCTTCTATAGCATTTACGTACAGTCTGTTAACTAAGTGAATATTCAAATACAGGCTGTTGACTTTCTTTTTTTGGCTATAACTCGTGAATGTGGGACGATTGTGTGTATGCGTGACTTATTATTAGCAACGATTGTTTACTTTCCAGATGTACAGTGATAATTTATTGAATCAAGTAAAGCAGCATATCAGAGACACATCCTAAACACTCCTACACACTCTAACATCCTAAACGTTTTATCTACGTCAATTTTTATTAATTTGATAAAACAAAAATTAGATTTTAGATTATCCGATAAGTAATCTAACTGACGGACTAAACAGAATCATAATTTATTTAGTCAGTCGTCATACCTATTGTTTCGGAGTTTCGTCTCTGTAGTCGACTACAAAATACCGACCCAATTGAACTGTTTGACGTTAACAAGGTTTTTTTTTACCAATTTTAACACACAAAATCAATTATGTGCCCTTTCCATGTTATTGAATTTACCTAAACACTTTTAATCACCAAATCTATGTGTTTGCCAACAGCTATACAGCAACAGCACGACAAGCGGTACTAGTGACAGCATAACAAGCACGGGGTCAGCGATGGTGCACAGGAAGAACAAGCTTGGCCTAGCGTTGCTGATCAGCGTCAATGATTCCACGCAAATGTGAGTAAAACTACGACTTTTTCTTTAATACTTTTTGGTCCTTCGTCTTTTATAAGGACCAATTTTCAGTCATTATAGGTCGCCATTTAGGAATCTGAAAAGTCCTGACAAAAAGGCCGGACATTTCGATAAAAGTCCGGACTTTTAGGTCACAAAATGGAAACATTACCCACTTAGTTACAGCGGTATGGTAGGCATGGTAGCAGACGCTCGCATTGCGAGGGGGGTAGGATGCGATGCGGGGTGCTTGATTTGATTGAAGACAATATTTTATCTTTGAACTAGTTAATTGTTTGCAAATTTCGCAGTAGAAGATTTATTATTAAGTCGATTGTTTGTTGATTAAAGACTGATTTGATATTAGCTTACTTAATATGTAGTTTTATTACTATATTCCACCTAATTTTAAAAAATCCGGACATATATAATGGCCGGACAAAGTCCGGACAAGAGTCTAAATGTCCGGACTAATCCGGACGGATGGTAACCCTAGTCATATACCCAGATACCAATCTCAACAGTAGTCCTGACTTCCAAGTGATGTTTATTTATTAAAACTTTATGCAGATAATGTACAATGGCGGACTTAATGCCTTGGGCATTTTCTACCAGTCTACCTTAGGGTGATGCAGAGAAAAAACAGTAGGTGCAATAGTACAGACAAATTTGAAGAATAAAATATAATAATAAATACATATAAACATACATATTATCAACATCATATTATTTTTATTATTAAGTATTCATATTATATGTTCAGGTTTTTTTTTAAATTGTATCGCAGTATTTTCACGTTGAAGTTTGGTTTGGTTGTATATAAACAATATCGAGAAATCACTTTAAAGTTCTTATCAGTGATGCACAATTTGGTTGCTGCTACTGAACTATTGTATGAGAATGGAGCAGCCTTGATGTATGACCTGAATGAGCTATTGTGTATAGATGTAGTATCATTATTAAGCATGTTCTACCATAGTAAGATTCAAGGCGGGTCTATCTCTGGTGGTTTAGAATTGTTTGTCTGGCTCTTCTTTAGACAAAGTCAAAATCGCATGTATTTCAGTGAATCTATGTATATTTTGCATTATTGCCCACTTACAATAATTTTGATGCATCATTGTCTACTTACATTATTTGTCATGGCCAACTTACAAAAAAAAATCAACCTGCCGGGTTAATCCCACTTTTTAGTTAGTTAAGTACATCACTATGTTACTTCAAAGAAAATCGGCAACCAAAAATATACGCATCGAATTTTCTTTGTCAGTTAAAAAAGGTCGAAATGTATTGTAGGTTTAATGTGTACCAGCTCTAAAATATTATAAATAGACGGCAACCTTGCCACGAGAAAGGATTTGTATTTATGTTTATGAAGCTCCAACTTGACGTTTGATGACTCGGAAGGTCATGTGAGTGTATGAACGAGTGTATGAACCATTCTATATATAAGTAATGGTTTTTTTCTCGAAATAGTGCAATCATCATTATGTAGTAAACAGTGAGACCAAATTATGTCTGGGTTACTTATAGTTTTAGTCCTATATTGCGCATTAGTTTGTAAGTTGTTTCTAACAATATGAGTACTTATCGATAGTCATTATTGCGTCTAGGTTGTTATGAAAAATAGATTACGATAAGTTGTCGGTTTTCAACTCTATTTTCGCGACGAGAGGTCATTAAAATTTGCTATTTGTCTATGCAAAGATTTTCAAATGCATTTTTGGGGAAAACCATAACTTTTTTGTTGGCTTTATATCAATGATGCATGCATAAATAGACTCGCTTCTGACCATTTGCCAAGACATGACAATGAAGTACTTACCTCCCCATCTTTGTTGGAACGAGAAGATCTGGTCGATTCCTGTGGATAATGTAGGAGACTTATAAAGCTTTTTAACGGTCTAGTATTGGTTTGGACTTTTTTAAGAACTTCTAAACTATCTAAATATAAGTACTTAATAAATATGATTATCAACGATTAACGATTGTAAAATGTTTGTATAGTGACGTAGTAAGAAGATGTCTGGAGCACTCGCCGCAGCTACAAGCACTGGTGTGTCGGCTGCGACTGGCGACTCTAGCGGCCGGCGCCACCGCCGGCCGCGTGTCTACGTTATACCGTGCGGCCGAACATGCGGCTAGCTGGTGAGTGACATATATGTGACGAAGTGACATGTCGGACACGCTCGCCGCAGCTACAAGCACTGTAGGCTTAGCCAAGTTGACAATCTACAATCGTTAACTCATAGAAAACTAACCAAATGTATGGGAATGACATCATTTCAACGTTAAGTCACGTGGTCAAAACAAACGAATAGAAACTAAAGTTCAGTCAAAACTGTAAGTTGGCTGACGATTTATATGTATGCGATGTAGCGATTACGATTATAGAAACGAATACATTTCGTTCTATCATCTTTGTTGTATTTATAACAATTTTATATTTATTATTTATTTATAACTAATATACCACTTCCCTTCATGCGCAGTGGAAGCGTGCTGGGCCCATAACCTGTTGTATTCAAATAAAGCACTTGAATATATTATTAACTGTTTTTATTTTATTAAAACATATTAATACTACTAGCAAACAGATTGACACGCGTCACGGAGCCGGTGAGAGAACGTAGACACCAAAGAGTTCGTTTATGCGTTCATATATTATCAACAATCTTGATCGATGTAAACTTGTCTACGAAGTGTCTATTCGTTTGTTTTGACCACGTGACTTAACGTTTACGATTGTAGAAAGAGAATCGATACGAATCGTTTGTAACTTGGCTAGGCCTGCTGGTGTGTCGGCTGCGACTGGCGACTTCTAGCTAACTTTTCGACGTTTTTTTCCAAATATAACACCGTTTTACTCTGTAGGTTATCAGACCTGGTGTACGGGCCGCGCCTCCAACCGGTGTGGTTGAATCTAGTCACGGGCGACTCGCGGTCGTCCAACAAACTCGCCGAGACGCTTCTGTCTGATCTCTGCTCTGTACTGTCTGTGGGAGACACGAAGACTACTAATTTGTAAGTACTATTATTAAGTACTTTATTATTTTATAAAATTCTCGATTTTGCCTACTGCTTCGTCGGTCGGAAACTATTTCATAATATAGCTTCCTAAATACTATGTTCGTGAAAACGTACAACGTATGTACTGTACAGTAGGAGAAAATCGCTTTTGAATTTTGCTAAGTGCATGCATTACTTTGCTCGTGACTGTACCTAAAGCACAACCACAATTTGGTGGTTAAATCCCATGTTATATATATGCTAGCCTATCGCCATCAACCGGGCACAAATCGGCAAAGACTCCGGGCAGTCATACGCCCATATCGAAACTGTTTATACAGGAATAAATTGTAAATAGTATATTATAGTTGAAGTAAAGTATGTACATTTTGGGCTACTATTATAGTGCCCCAATAACCTCAATTGATCGTAACAATTTTCGTTTGAGCAAGCAAACAGAAATTCTATTCAGTATTTCATTCATTTCAATTTTGCGTGGGCATAAGAATACTACAATTTATTTGGATTAGACTTTATCGTGCGAATATATTTTGTCTAGTTGAAAATAGTAGTGGATAATGGGGCTAACAACCTATAGACAAGAATAGTCTACGAATCATAGAGTTTTTACTTGTTCTATATTCAAACGATGACTAAAGAGTATCTTGTTAGATCATGTGTATAGTTGTCAAGAGTCTAGTTTTTATAGTCGATCACTTTATCAGTTGATGTAAAGTGGTTACTACCGCTAATGGATCAAGTACGAGTGCAAATATGGGTGCTCTTCAAACTGGAACACAGTAATATTTCTTGAGAAATAGGTTTAGGAGAATCCGAGAACCGGAGAATCATTACTATGGTAATGATTCTCCGGATTATTTCTAATTAATCTGTTTCAGCCTGTCCTATCCTTAAACCTGCTTGGCCTGTAAAAGGCCAGAAGGCCTGGCGCTAAGTGTGTTTTAAAAAGAAAAGGTGGATTTTAAACAAAAATTTAACGAAATTCAGTAATTAATTATTTTAAAAGCAGTTCATTACAGTTATGACAGGATCCTACTACTAGCCAAATCACTCAGTAAAACATCTGGAACAAGTTATATACAAATATTCTATTATGAAACGAAAAAAAAAATCATCTAAACTGTGGCGCGATAAATCGCCACCTCTGATTCCGGAGCGAAACCGCTCCGCTTATGAACCTTGTTCCACACCCGAAAATCATACGATACTTGTTTGTCTCCGGGTGCGAGCGCACTGGCGCTTACACGTGCCGCGTCCAGCCACTGCGCGCGTGATAATTGTACCAGCGAAGGCGGCAATGGCCTTGAGCAGCCGGGCGACGGCGTGCCCGCACACGACGACACCGTGCGCGCAGGCTACGTGTGAGGGAGCAGAGCAGCGAGCGTCAGTCCACCGTTGGCTACCAGCCTAGCTACTCGCGCCGCGCTTTGCTTTATTGTATAGACTTTTGCTTTGCTTTTATTTTGTTAACAGTTTAAGTTTAATCATTATATTAATTTCATCTCTCTATAAATAATATCATTCATTTCTACTCTTCATCACCTTCATTCTTCCCGCTTAACTTCGCAATCTTGTGCTTGCGCATAGCGCTTAAAAGCCTTACCATACGGGTTAAATTCCCGTGTGGAGTTAGTACAGTTATTGTACATAACGTACTACATTGGTGACCCCGACGTGATCTGACGGAGGACTCAGGCAGGTGCAGCTGTGCACAAGCATATCCAGTGAAAAAAGAAGAGCAGTGATTCAACTGGAGCCAAGTTTATTTATATCGGAGGTTGGTTGTGGTCCGAGCATAAGCGGTGAGCGATTTTTTTTTATTAAGTGAAGATCATGTCAGATGCCGAAGAATTTTCTGACGCTGACAATAAAGACGCGGTAGCGTTGCCAGCCGGAGAAGTAGCGAGAGTGGGGGTACGCTGCCCACCATTTTGTCCGGAAGAACCGGCATTATGGTTCGCGCAATTGGAGGGACAATTCGTCCTCTCAAAAGTAACCAGCGATACAACGAAATACTATTATGTCACCACTCAACTGGAGACTACATATGCACTGCAGGTTAAGGACATTATAACGAACCCACCCGCAACAAATAAATATACTAAACTCAAAACGGAGCTAATCAGTCGCCTGTCTGCATCGCAGGAAAAGCGGATACAGCAACTGCTAGTCCATGAGGAGCTCGGTGATAGGAGGCCGTCACAGTTTCTTCGGCATTTACAAAACTTAGCCGGACCCTCCGGAGCATCAGATTTTGTGAAGAGCGTATGGACCAACCGTTTACCGCATAACATACAAACTGTCATTGCTTCACAGATTGCTGATTTACAGGTGGAAAAACTAGCTGAGATCGCAGACAGGGTGCACGAGATAGCCCCGTCAACTCCACAAGTAGCGTCTACCAGCGCTGACAACACCGAGTTGGCCAAGCAAGTAAGCGAGCTCACGAAGCAAGTAGCCATGCTTACCACGAGGATGAACCGAGGGAGACGACACTCACGTTCACGCTCACGCTCACAGGCTCGATACAGAAGGTATGACCGCTCTAGATCACAACAGCCACCACCAAATCACCCGCACTGCTTCTACCATTACAAGTACGGTGATAAGGCGAATAAGTGCAAGCAGCCCTGCACGTTTACGACGGAAAACGCCAAGGGCGGTCGCAAGTAGCGGCTAACGACTGCCCCTCTTCAACAGGCCGTCTATTTATAACCGACCGGACAACAAAAGTCCAGTTCCTGGTCGACACAGGCTCGGACTTGTGCGTTTTTCCACGGTCGGCAGTCAAGACGCCAGTAATCCAATCTAAGTTTGACTTAGTGGCTGCCAACAACACTGTCATTCATACTTTTGGACCCATACAGCTACAACTAAACTTAGGTCTACGGAGGAACTACACCTGGAAATTTACGATAGCTGACGTGTCACGGGCGATAATAGGAGTAGACTTCCTGAGCTTCTACCACCTACTCGTTGACTGTCGAAACCAGCGCTTAATAGACAATGTAACGTCACTATCAGTGTCTGGAGTACATTGCAGGTCATCTGACGACATAGCATCAGTGAAGGCTGTAGTGGGAGACACAGAGTACCACAAAATTCTACGTGAGTACCCCGAGATAACACGGCCGCCAGGAACTCACCTACCCGGTAAGCATAGCACTATGCATCACATTAGGACGACGCCTGGACCACCTGTATCATCCAAACCCCGGCGTCTGGATCCCACTCGTACCTTGGCGGCCAAGAAAGAGTTCGAAGACATGATGGCGAGCGGAGTAGCCAGACAATCGGAGAGTGCATGGTCAGCCCCTCTTCACCTGGTAAGGAAAAAGGACGACGGATGGAGACCATGTGGTGACTACAGGGCACTAAACGCCAGAACAATACCAGACAGGTACCCCATCCGTCATATTCATGATTTTTCACACCAGCTGGCAGGGTGCGCAGTCTTCTCTACGATAGATCTGGTTAAGGCATATAACCAGATTGCTATCAACCCTGATGACATCCCAAAGACTGCCATAACAACACCGTTTGGCCTCTATGAATTCAGGTACATGACCTTTGGATTGCGAAACGCTGCACAGACCTTCCAGCGATTTATCGACGAAGTGCTGCTCGGGCTAGATTTCTGCTATGGGTACATCGACGATATATTAGTATACTCAAAAACTCCCGAACAGCACAAGCAGCATTTACGAATACTGTTCGAGCGGCTGAGAGACTACGGTATAGTAGTGAACACCACAAAGTGCAATATTGGACGCACAGAGGTAACTTTTTTGGGATACTGTGTGTCAGCAGCAGGTACGAAGCCTCTACAATCGAAAATACAGGCCATCCAGGATTACCCAGTACCCAAAACAGTCAAGGAGCTACGACGGTTTTTAGGAATGGTAAACTTTTACCACCGATTCATTCCACAAGCAGCTAAGACACAAGCGCCATTAAATGCCGTCCTCGCTGGCCCCAAAATCAAAGGAAGCCATCCCGTGGTGATGACACCAGAGCTACTAAAGGCTTTTGACGAAACCAAAACTTCACTTTGCAACGCAGCTCTACTGGCTCATCCAGATCCATCAGCTGAGTTGGCAATTGTGACCGATGCATCAGACACCGCCATAGGTGCCGTGTTACAACAGCAAAACGGTAACGACCACCAACCCTTAGCATTTTATTCTCACAAGCTCAGTCCCGCACAGAAAAAGTACAGTCCCTACGAACGCGAATTACTAGCGGCGTATGAGGCTGTGAAATACTTTCGCCATATGGTAGAAGCAAGAGTATTTGCCATATTTACAGACCACAAACCATTGGCGTACGCATTCAAGGCAAACAGGGAGAACTTGCCGCCAAGACAATTCCGGTACCTCGATTATATCGGACAATTTACAACCGACATCAGATATTTGCCAGGCAGAGAGAATGTGGTCGCTGACGCCTTGTCACGGGTGGAAGAAGTGTCACCAGCAATCAACTACGAAGATCTTGCAAGGTTTCAGAGCATAGATTCAGAACTGCAAGGCCTCATCCAAAACGGCTCATCCCTCAAGCTGGAGAAGGTAACCACACTGAACTGTAACAAGCACATATTTTGTGACACTTCCACGACAAACCCTCGCCCATATGTGACACCACAGCTAAGGAAGCAAGCCTTCAACTCACTACACAACTTACATCACCCGGGATGTTCCGCTACAGTGCGACTGGTAACTCAAAACTTTGTATGGCCTGGGATTCGCAAAAACTGTAGAGAGTGGGCTAGACAATGTTTGCAATGCCAAACTAGCAAAATTACCCGCCACACCTCTTCACCCCTATCCACATTCCCAACTACATCCTCCAGATTCACCCATATACACCTCGACATAATAGGGCCCCTAACCCCTTCTTATGATTTCAGGTACTGCCTCACTGTCATCGACCGATTTACTCGGTGGCCTGAGGCGTACCCATTAAAGGAGATCACCGCTGAGGCCTGCGCTGCTGCCTTGGTGTCTGGCTGGATAGCTAGATTTGGCTGTCCCGCACGTGTGACGACGGACCAGGGTCGCCAGTTCGAGAGCCACCTGTTCAAGGCCCTCACTACACTGGTTGGTGCGCGCCATCTTCGCACCACTGCCTACCACCCTGCAGCAAATGGCATCGTTGAGCGACTTCATCGTCAGCTTAAGGCAGCCATTATGTGCCATTCCTCGTCACAGTGGACAGAAGCCCTACCACTAGTACTACTCGGCATGCGGAGTTCATGGAAGCAAGACATCCAAGCTACGCCTGCGGATCTGGTATATGGAGAATCTATACGACTACCAGGCCAATTTCTATCTCCCACAGAGCAGTTCATCACAGGCGATGTTACACAGTATGCCACTCGTCTCCGAGCACACATGGCCAAACTTACTCCAAGGGCAACATCGTGGCACACGACTTCTCCTTTCTTCATTCCACGAGACCTCCATACCACTTCACACGTATTCCTTCGCCGTGACCACGTCCGAGGTTCTCTGGAGCCACCTTATGCTGGACCATACAAGGTCCTAGAAAGAAAATCGAAGTACTTCACCATAGAGGTAAAAGGAAAAAAAAGTAACGTTTCTGTTGACAGACTCAAACCAGCCTTTATGATGAAGGAAGAAGAGACGAAGCCAGAGGTAGCACCAACACCTATTGTCGTCACCACCTCTGAAACGGCGGGCGAAGAAAAGAGAACCAGAAGCGGGCGGTGCGTAAGATTCCCAAACTATTATCGACCGTAGCAACGGTCTGGCAGGGGGGAACTGTGGCGCGATAAATCGCCACCTCTGATTCCGGAGCGAAACCGCTCCGCTTATGAACCTTGTTCCACACCCGAAAATCATACGATACTTGTTTGTCTCCGGGTGCGAGCGCACTGGCGCTTACACGTGCCGCGTCCAGCCACTGCGCGCGTGATAATTGTACCAGCGAAGGCGGCAATGGCCTTGAGCAGCCGGGCGACGGCGTGCCCGCACACGACGACACCGTGCGCGCAGGCTACGTGTGAGGGAGCAGAGCAGCGAGCGTCAGTCCACCGTTGGCTACCAGCCTAGCTACTCGCGCCGCGCTTTGCTTTATTGTATAGACTTTTGCTTTGCTTTTATTTTGTTAACAGTTTAAGTTTAATCATTATATTAATTTCATCTCTCTATAAATAATATCATTCATTTCTACTCTTCATCACCTTCATTCTTCCCGCTTAACTTCGCAATCTTGTGCTTGCGCATAGCGCTTAAAAGCCTTACCATACGGGTTAAATTCCCGTGTGGAGTTAGTACAGTTATTGTACATAACGTACTACAAAACTATTTAATTAATCAAGATATCTGTCCATCAATACGCCAGCATCTAATTAATACAACACAGAATATATTACTCTAGTTTCAACATACCAACGCTTTCTACGCCCAAATAACTGCCCAGAGACTCTGCAACAATTATTTTTATCTTGATTTAGTGGCTCGATCACATGATGTTAAGACTTACACAATGAAAGAGATTAGAATGACAACCGTGGAAATACCGACTCTCGTAAATCACGTCACGGTTGATGTAATAAAAATCTAAAGGGAAAACATGTTTAGTACCTACAAACTATTTCTACAATAGACTAGTTTCCACCATCAATAAATTGCAAATCTATTTAGTCCGTCAGTTAGAGTATTGAAAAAAAATAGACACGTATTTTTTTGTTTTTGTAAATCAATGAATTACAAATATAAAACGCATCAAATCTCGGGAGTGGGGGCTCGTGACGTCAGAACGCACTAAAAATTATAGCACGGCGTGACGTATTGAGAATTTTAAAAGCGTCGTATCTTCGTCAATTTTGGTTTACGTAACAAAAGAAAGAATACGTGTCAAATATTTTTTGAAAATCCAACTAACGGACTAATTAGATTTTTTCAGGACAGAAGCCTATTCCCGTGTGGGGAATGTTTTATTGGGCTTTTCTATCAGGAATTTCACAGTGCTCCGTTGATGCCATTAGGCTCGCCCCCAATCTTCTTTAGCGTATCGATGGCAAAAAGTTCAAATATAATGTTTAGCCCAAAACTCAGCCACGCGAACCCCGCTCAATGATGCAGTAAATAGATCATTAAGAGCGCAGGTGCAAGATGGGAGGTGGGCCATTGTCTGTGGGGCCTCCTATTACATGTGACTTAAACATAACTGGCGAAATGCGGGCGCACTATTAGGTAAACTTCTGCCTAACCCTTCTGGGATGACAGGTGTGTGTGTTATAATATTGTCACAGT
Organism: Xestia rhomboidea; assembly: GCA_963853795.1. NCBI lineage: Eukaryota > Metazoa > Arthropoda > Insecta > Lepidoptera > Noctuidae > Xestia > Xestia rhomboidea. Next base: position 15,294,093 of record OY970761.1, on the reverse strand, counting down.
TTTTTATCTGGGATAGCAACGCAGCTGCGTCTAGTATTGTATGTAGCTGTCCATTGCCGTTGAAGGCCGATAACCATTAACACCACCTGGTCTGTAGGTAGAGATGTCCCTTGGGTGGCAATACAACTGTATCCTGAGGGCCCATAGGTGGTTGTGTCCACTTTCATCTGCTTATTTGCCTTTTAGCAAAACGAAGTGAAGACAAAAGTTATATTTGTATAGCCTGTACTGTCCCACTGCTGGGGAAAGGCCTCGCTAATTCCTTCTACCGTGCCTCCTAAAACCAGCCCTCGCGGTACGCGTCCAGATCGTCCCGCCACCTCTTGCTGTAGTTACATAAATGGAGAAAAAATTTACGAATGTATTGCCTAATAGGTTAATGATCACTAAATGATATCTCACGAGTCACGATTAATCTACTAAACGATGAATCATTCTGTTGTTTAGAACTGAGAAAGGGATTAACACATCCTTGCCTAATAAACTTACTACATGGTCGCAAATTAGGAGCAAATAAAAAATAAATTAACGTTTATAACACACTAGCGACCCGTCCCGGCTTCGCACGGGTGGACATTTTATTTTTTTAGTAATAAATATAGTCTATGACACTCAAATAACGTGGCTTTCTATTGGTAAAAGAATTTTCAAATTCGGTTTTAAATATTTTTATTTTTGTACGAAAATTTGATGAACTATAAAATATGATGAATTTTTAAAAGTCATAGAACAAAAGTTGTTGATTATGATGTTAGTAACACAGTCCTGAGAAGTTGTCCGTGGTTTACAAATAACCCTGTATAAATTCAATGCAAACGGTACCAAAAATACAGGGTGTAAACAACCTCATCACGAAGCCGTCAACCAAGCATTCCGTACATCAAACAAGTAACTTTACGCATAAAATATTGCTGAGAAACGTCTTTTTTTAACGCACTTAAATCATTGTGCTGATGAATGGATTGCATAGTAGGGGGATTGTAGAGGTGTTAAAAGTAAAAATCTTACAATAAAAACTTGTATTAAAAAAAAAAACCTTGTCAAAAAGTTGGAACTTTGACCCCCAATATCTCCGTAACTAGAAGGTTCCCAGGTATGGCATAGAACAAAAAAATGATCCAATTACGGGGAGAACAAGTGCTATTCGGCTTCGTTTTTTACACCCTTTATTGTTTAAAAAATGAAGCATCCGGATGTAAAGACTAAAAACTTAGATTACGGTTTGAACGACCAAAGATTTCTACGATGCGGATCCAGGATTTAAAAATGTTTTAAATGCGGCTGGAACTGCCAAAAATAACAGTTTTTAAATTCATCATTTTTCTCTTCGCTTGATCTTCTATACAAATAAATAAAGTTGAAGTGCCTGTTTATAATTTAAAAATAACAGTTTCTTACTGAATGTATATGAAAGTATATACGGTACATATAACAAAAAAAAATTACGTCTGGCTGTGTGTTCCGGCTAATCTCCGAAACGGCTGGACCGATTTTAACGGGACTTTAACTGGCAGATAGTTAATTTTATAAAGAGTAACTAAGGCTACTTCTATTGTAAACAAAATTTGATTCAAATAGAGAAGTTATACTTTTATAATTACTTCACGCTGAAGAATGTCACGGGGCACAGTTAGTCTTAATATGACGACAAACGCCCACCTGAAAATTCCTGGAAATTTAAACCTGTCGTTTAGTAATACCAGATTTTTAAAACACAGGTGTATTTCACAACCCACACATTTTTTATACCCAGTTATTCCAGGATTAATGTTTATGATTAACAAAACATAGATCATTGTTAAATTATGCAGATTTTATTAGTGTAATATTTACTAAATGGTGAGCCGGTGGTTTTCGTCAGAATTTACTTACATTTGGCTCGAGTCCCTAGTCCGAGGAAGCTAAGGAAGTCAGTTTGACGTCAAAAGAAGTACTCATTAGCGATAAATTACCAATTTCCTGTTGTGTTTTTGTATAGGAACAAAATATCATTTTCCTGCCCTTGTTTACATTCATTTGGGTTCGACGCGTCTTCAGCGGTATCTTCCATATTTTTTTCTATTACTCGTCATCTGAGTAGTCGTCCACTTTCTAGTCTACCCATATCATCTTTCACACAGTCCATCCATCCTTTCCTTGGTCTTCCCTACTCTTATAGCCATCCATACTATAATATAATAATAAGTATGTATTTACAAACAAAAAGTATCTATGTAGTATATCAACTATCTGGTGTCCACGACACAAGCCTCGTTGCTTAGTGTGGCACTAGATGGCGCTGTGTGTTATGTCCAGCGATATTTATTTATTTATTTATACTCATCAATTCATCATACTCAGAACTTTCCTCTCAACATTTTCCTCATTTCTTTCCTTAACAACATCATACATTTATTTTGGTCTTACACGTGCTTCAAATATCGTTACAACTACTCTACTCGAGAATATTCGGTAAATCAACATGTTGATGACCACTCTATGGGGTTATGGACCTCAGATGACCAATCGCGTCACAGCAAAAAGTCACTTCACTAAATTCCATGAGCAGTTTAGCACACGCAAAAACATCACCATGGCTTAAATTACACGAAATAGTAAATTTTGATACAAGTGGAGAAAGTTTGTTATTGCATTCGAGGCGGAATTAACTCCCGAGCCGTAGGCGAGGGTGTTTTTGAGCCGAGAACTGCAATAACAAATGTCCACGAGTATCAAACGACGTTTTTCAATACACTTTTGAAGAAATAAAATAAAATAATGAAAAAAAAAACCTGCACCGCTGACTATAGGCATTGCACCAATTTGTACTAAGTATATGTATAGTTTTATCTAAGGCAATTTTCCAAAACCCGCGTGCTGTGTCGCGTACGAAATTGGCTCCTTTCTGCACGCGGCACAGCACGCGGTGATGGAAAATAAAAACAATCCACGTGTGTGAAATAAATGGCATGTTGAACCTAACCGCACCGTAGTGCGCTAAAGACCCGTTTTCGAGGAAGAGTATTGAAAAAAATATTATATATGTCTTCTCATTTAGTGTGTGCTTTGGTACACACTTTAATACTAATAGCACAATTAGATATAAGAACTGCATCGGATCCACATAACCTCATTTTTACGAGAAGGTAGGATCCGAGGCGATGCCGTTTAATAGAAAGAATCGTGGACGATTTGAGTCTGCTGAGGTAATGCTGAACCCGTGCAGTGCTCTAACTGTGCGCTGACCTTCATTCTAACGGTCCTCATACCTGTCGGTCGGTCGGCTCGGTCTTCTATAGTCTATACTAGTCTACAGTAATATAATAATGAGGTAAAATATGTTTATAAGTTTGTACGTAGGGAGTAATCTCCGGGACTAATGATCCAATTCAATTTTTTTTTTCATAGATAGAAAGATAGGTACATTATTCGTGAGTGCTATGGGTTATAATAGTACATTATGGTACAAGTGTGTAATGTTGGTGATTACCGCTGAGGCGCCATTGAGACCCGAGGACGGTAATCATCAATACACACAATACAGAAAGCAATAGGTACATTAATTTATTTGTACTATTGAACACGATTTTTTTTTGTATCGAAACTTTTTTAAGAACAAAGCAACTCAACCAATAAAATAAAAAAAACCCTATAACTCACTTGTGAATAATAGCAATGAAAAAGTCACAGTTTGATTACAGGTGTCATTATGTGCTGTTCACAACCATGTTAGTCTAGAAACCGCTCACCAAGAGTTCAAAATGTAAAGTTGTACATTTGCAGAACTAGATGGTGTTGACGGCGAATTAGAAGTCGCAATTAAGGTTGTCACGCCGTTTGGTTAGGTCAAAGTACATAGAGTTCAGTTTCAGTTCAAAAATTATACAGTTCAAAATATGTCAAGTTTAAGTGTGTATTGAGTTCATAGTAAAAAGGTCATAAAGTACAGTGCTTGTGTTATTTGAAGAAGTGTACCATCCTCCGAGTCCTCCGGAACCCAACATTGGTCCTTCGAGCCGGATAGTCGGATCTTTGGACAGTTTTTGTCTTCTCCGACCCGTGTACTTGCAGTGGATTGCTGCAGCAAGGTACACGGTCCTCCTCACCCAGCATCGGCGGTGAGCTGAGTCAGCTGTGGAGGACTAGTTCAAGGAGTGGCCACAGAGGGCGTCACTCCCGTAAACGGTCCTCTGCACTAGCGGCAGCAGCTTCACCCAGCATTGGCGGTGAGGTGGGTCAGCAGTAGCGGACTAGTTCAAGGAGTGGCCACAGAGGGCGCCACTCCTAGATCAACACTTCAAGACGTTGACGCAGGTGCAGCCATCACTCGACGTCACAGGTGACGTCACGCGCAGTACAGACAGCAGCTACCAGACGGCACAACTGGCAGGTTGAAAACGGTGTTTGTGTAAAGTGCAATTTTGTGAGTACATTCTTTTATTTTATTTATCTTGTCCACGAATTAGACAAACAGGTCGAGTCAAACGATTTTGAACTCTATTCCAACAAAGTTAAACCAGAAGAAATAGTGACGAAGTTTCCACTTGGAAAAAAACTTCGTAATTTTGGACTTTGAAAATAAGTTAGTTAATTAATTTATTGTTAAATTTAACTATAGTTTAAATTTTGAAAACTTTCATTACTTACCAATTTGTGTGTCAAAATTAAGACTTTTGTAAAAATGGAAGGATTCATTAACGTTTTAAAAGATCAACAAAATGTTATCACAAAGGGATTAACAAATTTTAAGAAATCTGGTAAAGACAGATTAACGATAGAATATATAGAAACTAGGCAAGAACTATTAGAAAAAGATTGGGCATTGTTTAAAGAAATTAATACTAAATTATATGAACGTTTTAAAGCAGAAGATATTGTACAGAATGTGGTTGATATCTATGATGCTACAGAGGACACTTTTGTTACTTATAAATGTTTAATGAAAACAGCTCTTAATAAAATACGGTTAGATAAGGACTCTGTACATCAAACAAATGCTTCAACAAGTATTGTTAAATCTAGTACAAGTTCTTCCATAAAGTTGCCCAAGATCACAATTCCCATTTTTTCTGGCAAATACAGTGAATGGACAGCCTTCCACGATCTTTTTAAGTCGCTTGTACACAATAACGTATCTTTAGATAATGTGCAAAAACTGCACTATCTTAAAAGCCATCTTACCGGTGAAGCCGAACAGTTGATTAGGTATACACCAATCACAGATGCCAACTATAGTGAATGTTGGTCTCAGTTGGAAAAGCGTTATGCTAATAAAAGGTATTTAGTCAATTGTATTTTAAAAAGGTTGTTCAGCCAGAAGCGATTAAATGTAGAATCAGCTGGCGCATTAAAAGAGCTGTTAGATAACACAAGTGACTGCCTTAATGCGCTAACAAATTTAAACATCAATGTGAGTACATGGGATGTTATCATCATCCATATGGTAACATTTAAATTAGATCATGAAACGCGAAAACAATGGGAGTTAAGCAGTTCTAACGATTCAAGCAACAAGTTGCCCACCTTTGAAGAACTTAAAATATTTCTTGAAAGTCGTTTTCGCGCATTAGAATGTATAGAGCCGCGAAAAGCCGGGGCTCACCAGGCCAGTAATAGTTCACAGGTTCATAGTTCGAAAGCAATGCTAACCACAAAGCCATCCAATATGCGTTGCGAATTCTGTTCTGAAGCTCACAAACTTTGTTTTTGTAAAAAGTTTGCAAAACAAGCACTTGAAGCTAGGCGTGATTTTGTACGTAAAAACACAATATGCTTTAACTGTTTAGGCAGTAACCACACAGTTTATAACTGTAAAAAGGACACCAGGTGTAGAGTTTGCCAAAAGCGCCATCATTCGCTGTTACATATAAACAGTGGGTCGGCAAATGAAGACCAAGATCCTGAAGTTAAGCTAACTGCTGATAGTGCCAGTCCTTCGACTAGTGCTAACCAGATAGTTTCTTGCTTGTCAACAGGGAAGGTACCCAAACCCAGACAAGTTTTATTAGCCACTGCGCTAATAAAAGCTGAGTCAAAGACGGGTGGATACCAAATAGTTCGAGCCTTACTCGATCAAGGTTCACAGGCTTGTTTCATTACAGAAGCAGCAGTTCAATTTCTTAACCTGAAAAAGATTCCTATTCAAGGGTTTGTTTTAGGATTAGGAGACAATAGGTCAACCATGACAAAGTACATGGTACAAATAAAGATCAAGTCTCGCGTCGATTTTAGTTTTAAGTTCACGTTTAATGCTTACGTTTTAAGCAAGATCACCTCTTACTTACCAGAGCGAAGCTTAAGCACGGATGCTTTCGACTGGTTAGAGGTCAACAATCTGTGTTTAGCAGATCCAGATTTTAACACACCCAACAAAATCGGTATTCTGTTGGGTGCTGATGTTTATAGCTGCATTATTAAGGAAGGTTTAGTTAAGAGTCCTTCTGGTAGTCTTGTAGCACAGAGCACTAGATTAGGTTGGGTCCTGTCAGGTGTAGTGGGTCCTGAAAGTAATAGTTCAAATAAAATTAACGTAATGCATTGCAAGGTGCAAATAGACGATATTTTAAAGAAATTTTGGGAAATTGAAGAGCAAATTAGTACTAAACGGATATTTACACCAGAGGAGAAGAAATGCGAAGAGTTTTATAGTGAGACTACTAAGAGAGACAGCGATGGTAGATATGTAGTCAGGTTACCTTTCCGAGTTGAAGATCCTCCCTGTAAGTCTGGAAATTCACGTGGCATAGCTAAATCGAGATTTCAAGCATTAGAGAGAAGATTAGCAAAGAACAAAGTCTTAAAAGAAAAATACACAGAAGTAATAAATGAATATTTACAGTTAGGTCATATGAGGCACGTGAAGAAAGATGATAGCAAAAGGGACGAAGCAGTATATCTACCACATCACGCAGTCATTAGGGATGACAAGACCACCACTAAAGTTCGTGTTGTTTTCAACGCCTCTCAAAAGAACAACAAAGGAGTGTCACTAAATGATACGCTCATGGTTGGTCCAACATTGCAGGCTGATTTACGTCACACGGTTTTAAAATGGAGAGTACATGCTATAGGACTTGTAGCGGACATAGTAAAAATGTATCGTCAAGTGAAGGTAGCTGAAGAAGATGCAATGTTCCAAAGAATACTGTGGCGTGACAGTCTGAACAAAGAGATACAAGAGTACGAGCTTGTGACTGTGACATTTGGAACAGCTTCTGCACCGTACCAAGCAATCAAAACTTTACGTCAGATCGCTGTTGATGAAGGCGAAAACTACCCACTAGCAGCAGATAAGGTTTTAAATTGCTTCTACGTGGACGATTTTATGACAGGATGCAATAGTGTAGAAGAAGGCATTGAAATATATAAGCAAATGATAGCATTATTAGGAAAAGGTGGATTTGTATTACAAAAATGGAATAGTAACAGTCAAGAAGTACTTATGAGAATAGAAACAATTGAAAATAATGAAGTTAAAGAACACCGAGATCAAACAAGAACAAATGGTAATAAGGACAAAACAATAGGACAAATAGATATTAAACAGAATAAGGAGTTAGAGAAAATAGAACACAAAGAAGAGAAAGGGTTAGAGATCAAATTAGATGATACAATAAAAATTTTGGGACTTACCTGGAACCGCAACGAAGATACTTTCCAGTACTCGGTGAATCTTCCTCCGTTGACAACTGCACCTGTAACTAAAAGGACAATTATATCAGACATAGCTCGATTGTTCGACCCACTAGGTTGGTTAGCTCCTAGTGTGGTTTTAGCTAAAATGTTTATCCAAAAATTATGGCTTGCAGGTGTTAGTTGGGATGAAGAACTAAACACTGAATTAATAAAGGAATGGAGTACTTACCGTGAAGAGTTGTCACTACTTAGCAGAGTTCGCATACCTCGTTGGCTTGGAACTACGTCGCACGACGATCTTGAGCTGCATGGCTTCAGTGACGCTTCTAAAACCGCGTACTCAGCCGTAATCTACTTGCGGATAGTAGATATTGAAGGCAATGTTCATATTTCGTTGTTGGTTGCAAAAACCAGAGTAGCCCCCATCAAGCAAATTAGTATACCTCGTTTAGAGTTATGTGGCGCAGTTCTGTTGTCAAATCTTCTAATAGATACAGCAGATGTCCTGAATATTTCTAAGGATAAAATCAAGGCCTGGACAGATTCCACAGTCGTGTTGGCTTGGCTTAACAGCCATCCAAGCAGATGGAAGACATTTGTGGCGAATCGCACCTCGGAGATATTGACCACTATGAAGGCATCTCAATGGTTACATGTAAAAACTAAGGACAACCCAGCAGACTGCGCCTCACGAGGTATTTTACCTAGTGCATTTATAGATAATGATTTATGGTTTTCTGGACCACCATTTCTAACTCAGAGAACAATAGTTTATAAAAGGCCAAATGATTTGAATATCGACTTAGAAGAAACAACAAAAACACACATTGCTACAGTGCCAGAGCTTTCAATGTTTGAGCGGTATTCGTCATTACAAAAATTAGTTAGGGTAATCGCATACTGCAGACGTTTTTTAAAGAATAACACCTTTAAACGTAGTTATTTACACAATTTAGAGCTAGAAGCAGCTTTAGAATGTTGTATAAGACAAACACAAAAAGAAATATTTACAGTAGAATATCTACAATTACAGGACAAAGGTTATTTACAATTAAAATCTAGCAAACTGAAGTCACTTTGCCCTTTTCTTGACACAAAGGGTATCGTGAGAGCTCGAGGACGACTCGCAAAGTCGGAACTAGACGAAGATTCAAAACATCCGATCGTCTTACCACATTCTAGCCATCTGACTCATCTTATAGTAGCAGATGCGCATGAGAAAACACTGCATGGTCCTCAGTTGCTGTCAAACTTTTTAAGATCAGCCTATTGGATAATAGGTGCTAGATCTCTAATCCAACAACATGTTCGCAAATGTGTTATTTGTGCGAAACAGAGGGCTAGCGTTCGAAATCAACTGATGGGCGATCTTCCATCAGTCCGATGTAGGCCAGCAAGACCATTTTTACATAGCGGAGTGGATTATGCTGGACCCATAAACATAAGAACTACAAAGGGCCGTGGTCATCGTTCATACAAAGGCTATATATGCCTTTTCGTTTGTATGTCCACACGCGCTCTTCATTTAGAGGTAGTCAGTGATATGAGCACACAAGCGTTTTTAGCTGCCTTTCGGCGATTTGTGTCGAGACGAGGTCACTGTGCTAAATTGTGGAGCGATAATGGCACTAATTTTGTAGGTGCCTCCAGAGAGTTACAACAGTTGGCTTCTATACAGCCAGCAATAGCAGAACACCTGGAAGCCAACAATACTGAGTGGCATTTTATACCGCCTCATTCTCCCAATTTCGGTGGTCTTTGGGAAGCAGGTGTAAAATCCACCAAGTTTCACCTTAAAGGGGTAATCGGTGATTCTACACTTACGTACGAGGAAATGTCTACACTCCTCAACCAAGTGGAAGCATGCTTAAATTCGCGACCGATAAGCGTTATTAACTTTGCTGATCCTGGTGAACCCCTGCCATTAACCCCTGGACATTTTCTGATTGGCGAACCGATAGTTAATGTGCCAGATACAAACTATGAAAGTTCAAATGTAAGTTATTTGTCAAGGTGGCAATTTATTCAAAGGATGCTACAATCATTTTGGAAGCGCTGGTCCCAAGAATATTTGTCCAATCTTATAAACCGGTACAAATGGTCTTCTAAAATTCCTGAGCCAAAAATTGGTGACATTGTTTTAGTTAAGGAAGACGATTTGCCACCAAGTCGTTGGTTGTTAGGTCGCGTAGTAGAGAAGCATCCCGGTGCTGATAATATCACCCGTGTAGTCACATTACGCACTAAATCTTCTACTATTAAGAGGCCAACATCCAAACTTTGTATTTTACCAGTTGCAGATCACTGAATTTATGTTTATTTTTTAGCCATTTAAGTTAATTTTAGATTTAATATGTTTCAGTTTTTTTAATGTATAAACGTTTTTATGTTAAAAAGGAATCATTTATTAATTTAAGTTGTAGTTCATGAAGGACATACCTTCAATAATGTCCTTGGTGGGCGGTATGTTCACAACCATGTTAGTCTAGAAACCGCTCACCAAGAGTTCAAAATGTAAAGTTGTACATTTGCAGAACTAGATGGTGTTGACGGCGAATTAGAAGTCGCAATTAAGGTTGTCACGCCGTTTGGTTAGGTCAAAGTACATAGAGTTCAGTTTCAGTTCAAAAATTATACAGTTCAAAATATGTCAAGTTTAAGTGTGTATTGAGTTCATAGTAAAAAGGTCATAAAGTACAGTGCTTGTGTTATTTGAAGAAGTGTACCATCCTCCGAGTCCTCCGGAACCCAACAGTGCCTAATTGCGCAGAAATAGGAGCCATTTTATGAGCAAGTGTGTTGAAAATTATATTTATATCATGCATACCAGCCGAAGTATCACAATTTTTGCGGACGAAGTCGCGGACGAAGTGCTAGTGGCTAGTGTCAAAAAAAGTTCCGCATGTAACTGCCAAGCGTCCTTCTACGGATTCCTAAAATCGGGAAATTCTTGTGTTTATAAATTTTATTATTTCCTATAGAATTCACGTGATGCCGTGTAGGCGATAGAGAGATATTTTACGGTCGTTAAAGATATATGTCGGTACTTCGCGGCGTTGATTATATGCTCATCAGATAAATATTATCACATGATTTTCGTAAAGCTCACGCATTGTGTTATGTAATGTTTTATAAACGTAACAAAGGTGTTTGCTTTGGATATGAAAGTGGGTGTTTTATAGCTGTATTTACGGTTTTTGTTGAAACATAAATCAAGTTGTACTTACTTATTCTTAGTGCTGAGTATGCAGTATTACAAGAGCTTAGAATTTGAAAAGGTTTAAGTTTAGTGGGGTTTGAGTAGACGTAAAATTATAATGTCGCGGGATATCTTCTCAATCTCAATCTTATCAATTATTTAGAGCTCCCAATATTTCGACGCTGTTGCTGTTGTTGTTGTTAGTTTTAAACCGTGAAAGCTTAAAACTGTGTTTGAGTAGATGTGTATGTAGGTTAATTTAATTGCTTTGATAGAAAACTATATACTCGTAATTATCTTAGTCGGTGGCATAAAAAAATCATTGTGTCCTGAGTTCTAAAGCAACAAGTATACAGAATCCACTCACAGTTCCCGCAAAAATACTTTCAGTTCCTCTTTCACGAATACGATGACAAATCGACAAAAACCGCGTAACATTCACGCGCGATTATTTTTTAAATCAAAACAGTCGTTTCATTAGTCATATTTCATAGCAGACCGACCCACGCGACAATTATGTAAGTTCGATAATCAATCTCGGCTCCAGACGTGCCTATCGCTGCGTTCACCGTCTGGAACGAGTCCAACGCCACCGATTAATGACTAAATAAAAAAAAAACAACCGGTCAAGTGCGTGTTGGACCACACACAGGGGTTCGGTAGTCAGGATGAACATTTAGTGAATATTTAGACATATATAATTTGAAATCATCGGTCGCAAGAAAAGTTTCTTCTGCGTTTGTTCGCAAAACTGTCCACGCAACAATAAAGTGAGTTCGATATATAAATTAATCGCGACTCCAGACGTGCCTATAGCTGCGTTTAACGCCTGGAACGCGCCCAATGCCACCGATTAATGATTAATTTAAAAAAAAACACAACCGGGCAAGTGCGTGTCGGACCACACTCAATGAAGGGTTCGGTAGGGAATATTTACCCAAAATAACAGTACCTATAGATTTTATTTCACGCAAAAAATAAGTCGTTTCTGCGTTTGTACCCAAAAAATCACATGAAAGTGTGGATCGCAAAAAGCAGTCATTTAGAAACATCATAGTCACTTTAATTTATGAGCTAGGCTAGATTGACCTAACAGTAATATAAGAGTTCCGTTTTTGCCTACGGAACCCTAAATAACAACAAAAAGTATTACATATATTTGGCGCGATTTCGCTCGTCCATTATCCGAAACAAAGTGTGAATGGAAAAGCTGTCCGTTTCATTTCTTTATTTTATTTTTCGAAGTTAGTCAGGTATCGCTACTTAGCTATTTTCGTTGTAATGTTTACGTATTAGACTCACGTGATTCCTGATGTTGTTTTTTTAATAGATTGACGTCTGTTCAACAAATTGCCCAACATTGTTGTGCAACATAGGTCTGCGAAGGAGTTCGCAAAGCTAGAAATACATTGGCGATGATTCGAACACGTTTCCGAATGATTTATCTAATCGATACTTTAAATAAATATAGATTAGTTTTTTATCTGTATGTTTAATTTAAATAATGAACTCGATGCTGTTAATTGAATTAGTTTTATCAGATAAACTGATTCATTTTGACAGTTAACATTAACATTGAATTAATTAATTTAATTTAATTAGATTTTTATGGTAAATTTGATATGCTTCATTTGAAGGCTGCTTTAGTTAGTAAAAGTCTACATTTTCAATTAGGAACTTAGTGCATAATATTTATTATGCGACACATTCTTATTAAGCAATTATGTTTATTATTAGCTAATCGTGAATCGTGATCTGTTGATGAGTGAACCAAACGCTGATTAGCGTGATCGTGAGTGCACTAAACACTCTAATTAGATGTTTCTTTCGTTACAGTTTCATCAGCACGCTTCTGACGCACGTGCTGACCTACCACCTCGGCTGGGTGTCCACTGTGAGCCCCTACGATACTATGGACCAGCAGACCAGGCCGCAGGAGTCCTGCAAGCCCTACAACGCGCTCTGGGCGCAACTCAACGATCTGTGCGGGAACATCGGCTTCCCCCCCCGCGCCGCCCGCACCGTCATCAGCGGACCCACCAACACGCAGTTCCTCAACCGACTACTCGTCGTACTCACCTACTTCGTGCGCTGCGGTGACGTCAGACGAAATGACTTCCATTTCCAAGACTGCACCCTCAAAGAAAGTAAAGTGGTGAGTGTGACGCCCACGCCCGAACCCACCGGGATGCGCAGGACTGCTACACACGTGAACAAGCTCGCGCAGTGCGACGCGGACAGTTTAACAGTGCCGTCAGTGAATACTCAGAACAGTGATAGTAGTGTCAGTACTTTAGCGGCCAGCGAGATCAGCATCAAGCGATCGCCCACGCTCGCCAACTTAGGTCAAAAGCTCTCTAACAGCTCCGAGTTCGCCATAGATAGTAGTTCTACCAGCGACGTCCCCGTCACCAACCAACTGAAGAGGAACCCCACCATGATGCTGTCGTTGAAAGCCTCCTCGGATTCTAGTCTAAACTCGTCGCTCTCAGAGAACGACACGGAGGAGAAGAAAGTCGTGTTCGTGTTAGGTGACAACGACAAACTAGTCGGGCTGAAGAACAAGTCAGCTGACGGGAGATCTGTGAAGAAGTCTTCCAAAGTCCACAATGAACCCCTCGTCCTCGAAGTACCAGACAAGACGACTGAAACGTGCAATAGGAAAGGCTGTGAGCAGGATAAACGGGCCGACAGTCCGTCGAAATGCTGCGGGCAAACGCTTCAACATTCCAAACCAATCAAACATTCCGGTTTTAAGTTCGAGTTCGATAAGTACCCTCAGATAGTCACTAATTATATGAAGAGCAAAAACTTAGAGATATTAGATAGGCACTATATTGGTAAACCGGGGAATTTGAAGTTAGATAACTTCCAGTTTGACCCGACAATCGTGCCGCCGATACAGGAGGAGCGGTGTGAGACGTGCGTCAAGTGTCAGATGCTGGAGTCGATGCTGCAGACGCCGACCAACGCTTCTGAGATGGAGTATATGAACGATATGCCTCGTCAGATCGAGCCGCAGTTCGCTAAAGAAACCATCGTTGAATCGTCGCCAGAAAGAGAGGTGTCACCAAAAACATTCGTTCGGCAGCGTAAAGAGAATACAGTGGTAGTTAATATCGTGAAGACTAAGGAGGAAGTGTGTGGACCTAAAAGGCAGGAGAGGCCTGAAAGGAGGTCGAACAAGAAGTCGAGTGCGGAGCAGCTGGTGGACGTGAAGCAGGTGCTGGAGTTCCCGCCGGGCGGCCTGGCGCGGGACCTGGCGCGGGACCTGGCGCGGGACCTGGCGCGGGACCTGGCGCGGGACCTGGCGCGGGACCTGGCGCCCGCGCGCGCCGGGTACCACGCCTCGCTGCTGGGAGCCGTCACCGACCACTATGTACCTGATTTAGTTTTACAAGGTTAGTCTCTTTTTGTTACTTCGCTGAATTTGTTCGCTGCCTTGCAGGACTAAACATTTTGAGGCCAAATCCTCAAAATAGGTAGTAATTAATTTTATTTATTCATTTAATTCAGACACAATGGTCCATAATTTTGTTAGTGGTACACTTAAAACATAATGTTAGTAATCAAAAACAAAAAAATCTGAGAAAAAAATACACACTACACAATACTATTAATAATTTTACCAACAAAATAATATAAAATTAACACAATAATTTGTTATGTCAAATATAATTTAAAATGTCCAAAATTAAAAATAAAATAAAAATTTGTTAAAATTAAATAATAAATAAAGTCATTTGAAAACTGTTTTATATTAATTAAAATTACATGATTAGAATAAAACTTGTGGCGTGGGGCGAACTTGGAGTTAATATTTTTTTTTAGTAGGCCTCTTTTTAGGGATGACCTCGACATTTTTTGTCAGTGCCTTCGTGTGGGTAATTCAAATATTCGACAAAACCATCGATGACGGAGCCAGTCTAAACCATTTTGCGAATATTATAATATGAAACTGAGTCAAATACAAACTAAATTGTCATGAAACAAAGAAGTCACATCTGTTAGCTGAGATAATGACGATAATTTAAAAGTATGCTGCTACCTGTGTTTTTTTTTTCATGTAACAAAATTCCTTTGTGATTACAGGAACAATTGCCAAACCTTGTGCGTGGGAGACTGATCTACGTCGCGACTTGGACCTGACGTCGTACATCAACAAGACGACGGAGTCGCCCGTGCAAGCCGTCGCTATCATTGGAGACATTAATACTTGGTAATTATGTAACTTATGACACATTTTTATTCAATAGAAATACGTGCCGAACGTCATGCATAGACGGTACATGACGGTTGGCACGTATTTCTTCCAGCACACGAAGCTATCCGAAACTGTAAAATTTTCCCAATCAACCTTAAACCTAATGCTTAAGCGATAAAGTTGAAAATCTATTAAAGAAATTTGATAGATTGTAGCTTGATGTGCAAAAGTTTACATTGAAGCATTTATGCTGAGTTCTTTGCATAGAGCGAGCAGTAGCGTCTCATACGACAATATACCTTACTGTATCCTAACAGCAGCGTCTGGCAAATGCCTTGGGGTGTTGCTGGTTTATAACCTGCTAGTCGCTGAACTAGTTTTCCGTCATTGGATCTCATTGACCACCATTTAACAAAGAAGAAATTATGTAAAATAGACTTAAACGATGAACAATTAAAGACCAACGGCCACCGTTTTGTTGCAAACCAAGCTTATCTACGTATGTAGGTACTACCGCGCTCAACCACTTTCAACCTTATAACTCAGGGCATAAAGGCGAAAAATGTTCGACCGTCAGTGAACCTCGGTAGTACAATAGGCTAGTTTCCACCATCAATCAATTACAAATCTATTTAGTCCGTCAGTTAGAAAATAATGGACAAGTATTTTTTGTTTTTGTAAATCAATGAATATTGACAAAGATTAAACTCAGCACAGCACTACAGCGCGCGCGCTCCTGCGCGCTTTGTTACAGCACTATGCTGAGATAGGGGCCTTTTGGCCTTGTACAGGACCAATTTCGTTTTATTTTCTTTTTTATGTTTAATTTTTATTAGTTGATAATTTCACCTTTTTGTTTATGTGTTTTGTCCTGTGCGGGCTAATAAATGCTTTTTCTTTCTTTCTTTCTTTTAAACGCATCAAAACTCGGAAGTGGGGGCTCGTGACGTAAGAACGCACTGAAAATTATACCACGGCGTGACGTATTGACAATTTTAAAAGCGTCGTATCTTCGTCAATTTTGGTTTACGTAACAAAAGAAGAAATACGGGTCAAATATTTTTTGATAATCTAAGTGACGGAGTAATTAGATTTTTTCAGTACACAAGCCTATTGAAACACGAGTAGTACGAAAGTAATACCTTCGTTTGTGTCGTCCCCAGGGAAGTGCGTGTGATAGGCCGGGACTGCGGGTCGGGCGGCATGTCGTCACTGGTGGGCGCCATGCTGGACACTCTGCCCGCCATGTGGAGGGCGCGGGTGCCTGCGCAACAGGTAACTATTGTGCTTGATTCATATCATCTAACTCTGTGAAGTATCTATTGGGCATTTCCATTGCAACTAAATTTCTGCAAAAAAAACCATGGATAGTACTGAAAGATTCACAGTATGCCTTTTCGGCGGTATTTCGGGAATTTATGTGTATACACACATAAATTCCCGAAATACCGCTCCGAATGCGGTCAAAATCGCACCATTAAGAGGAAACACAAGGGCCTTTTTTTCCTTACAAACGTAGTCCCCAGTTTCCTCCCTGGAGAATGCCAGTAGAGGCCATATTTTTTTTTCCAAAAAAATCTATGGCCACTATTGGCATGTCCTCATGTTTTCCTTTTTTTTCATAACCTAATAATTACAAGAGATATGAACCTTCAAAAACGCTGTGTTCAAACATCTAGAAAACAAATTTGACTAGATTATATAAGAAAACGAAAACATAGGAACACGACCTAAACCTTTCTGTAATTTTTAATTAAAAAAAAGGAGTTAAATCGGTCAAGTTTTGGAGAAGTTATCAGGGGACTATGAAACGTTGATTTTGTGTACTTCGAATACATGTGACATCTACCAATCCGCACTGGGCCCGCGTGGTGGATTATAGCCCATTCCCTCTCTTAGAGAGGGGGCCTGTGTCCCAGCTGAGGGAACATTAATAGGCTGATGATGATGATGATGATGAATGGGTATTTTCAGTCCAAGCTGCAATTGTCTCTTTCGCGCTCAGCGCGCGTTTGTTCAGGCACTGCGCGACAGCAATACATCTTATAAATACCTTTTTTTTTAAAATTTTTCGCCCTCAGTGTTTCCTCTTAAGTATCCACGTTATGGAGCATCAGATGCGCCTTGTTTATATTACCAGCAGCATTCGTGTTTAGGCCCTCTAAACACCTAAAATTGCTACACGTATTTAAAACATTATTTTGCCTATGGCATTTTCAAACGATTAGCAGAAACACAAATATGTATTAAATACGTTTAAGGTTTAGTTTATTGATTTGTGGGCGCAAACGAGTCTTAGTACAAATAAGGCTTCAAAATAAACAAAAGGAAAAAAAAATAACACGTCTTCTTTTCGCTCTTCCAGTGCATAACCTTCCTCGAAGGGAAACTCCGTGAATTCTGCGTGCTATCAAAGACTTTAGCCGACATGTTAATGTCAACTGACTTCTGCGACATCGCAACGTTGACCAAATCCCTGAACATTGACGTCAACGATGTCCCTCTACTGCTCGCAGTCGCCACCACACATACACCACAAGTTGCTACAAGATACGGGCTCAGTTACGGATAACGTTGAAGAAACGCGTGGGTTTAACCACGCCTTGGTTTGATTCAGTAATCAGAGTATTTAAAAGAAGGTTTACTGTTCTGCAGGCGGACGTTAAAGATGGAACTTTTGTTAGGTAGAAGAAAATTTATTGCAGATTAAGAAGGTATGAAAACCAGCCTTTTAGCTAAACCATAAAGGGATTGATTATATCTATCAGCAAACTTGTATCTATTAAGGTACTATTATTTTAATTCTATCTATTTCTTATCTGACACTGTATTGGAAAATTGCAAGAACGATTTGTATTAGGTAAGAATTTACGATAAAATACACAAATTATAATATTGGCGGTGCGTAATGCCCTTAAGGGATATTGAGCGTGCTGGTGAATTTTAAACTTACGGTGCGGAGCAGAACGTTGTAAATCCCAACAACGCGTTCAATATCCCTTATGGCATTCCAAATGTCTAAAGTCGTCGTCGATATACGCACTTTTAAAATGACGTATGCCAATATTTTAAATCTGTTCAAAGCCAAAAGTCAATGGTACGTCGTATGTTGTCGAAATTTCTTCTGCTGTTACGTTGTCTTGCGACGTCGCTTATATGTGTCATGCTTGCGTCACGGAGTAGTAAATAAATGGAATGCCCACGTCGCGTTCTATGTCTGCAGAAGCAGTGCGTATGTCGCCGATATAATGGCCATTCCCATACAAATGGAATGCTACACTAGACCGTACGAAGCGCCATCATACGTTTCGATACTCTTCCGCATACGTCACCTATCTGTCAAATTCTATTCTTCGAATTGCGTGTTCTCTTTTTAATTATTACGCGCATCCGTTGACAACGTAGAAGGAATTCTATATTAAGTCTCAAAGTACACGTTAAGAGAATAAATACTTCGAAAGTCTGATTACACAAATATCTCTGCATTGCTATATTCCCTGATAGTCGTATGACCAAGTTGTATTAGGTATGAGTGACTCAATAATTATGATCCGATTTATAGTATGAAAGGATCTAAAATGTAGCTGTTGTCTTGTCAGTAGCTATGATGTAATATTCATCTTATTCCTATATATATTAAAGTTCACAATAAAGTGGCATACTTAATCGTTAGTTGTCAAGCAAGGAACCGCTAGAAAGCAGAAATTTAGCGACTCGCGCAGTATTGGATTGAAATTAGCAATTTTTCATAATACCTTGTTGGGAACCTGAAAAAAGTAATAATTGTATATATGTAGGTAATTTTAGAAAATAACGCTAAAATGCATAATAATCATTGATGCTAAATTATTCAAACTTGCCATAATGATTATAAAGGTAGATCAATCTTTTAACTATTTCAGAAGTTAAACTTTGAAATACAAATTCTTGCAGAAGGGCGTTGCGCGGGAATCTGTGATGTTTTAGTTATTTTTTGTAAAATCCAATAATTTATATTTTTGTAATTGTTGCGGGCAAAGTTCACTAAACATGGAATGTGGGAATTTTCCGATTGATGCCAGCATTGTCGTACTAAATTACGATTACCTAAGAAAAATGTGTGCACACTGCCCAGTCGATGACAACATTTCACGAATAGCGGACTTTGCTCGCAACACAGTATCTATTTTGATTGTGATAAATCTTGGAATGCTTGTAATTGTGATTTGAAATCAGTTCAGGTTTTTAAAAGGCCTACGTATAATTGTGATAGTCAATTTTATAAATTAATTTATACATTGTAGGCTCAAAAGCTGGCAAGATATTTTTATGGTAATATATTTTGTTTGTATGAGCCATGTTGTCGATGCACAATATTTTCAGTATAATCGCGTAGTTGTAGGATTTTGGCAGTATTCGGCAGCTAGGCAATTTGAAAGAATAGGGAAAAAAAATGTAATACTGCTTTTGTATTAAAAACTTTTCATCGTCAAACATTATCCAAAATAATGTAAACAGTTAGAAATATTATTCTACTAGCAGTGAAGTTACCGGTGCAAATAACTTCGATAAAGTGAACAAATAATAACCAAGACTAAATATAAACTAATTAGAATGGTCTGGCTGTTGTTCACCGAATAAACTAACATTACACTTTTGCTATGTTACTCTTTTGCTAAATTAAAAAGAGATAGAAGACATTACAGCTGTCAAAAGTGACGCTTAAACTTGAAGATGTCAGAATAGTTTGACAGCTCTAAACTGTCACTGTCACTTTTTGGAAAAATAATAAAGAATAGCAAAGCTGTTCGTTTAGTCGATGTGCCACAGAATCGGAACCAAAATATTCTTCACAAAATATAATACTCATATATCGATTTAATAAAAATAGAGCGACGTTCCCAGTCACGATACTTTCGATGCAGGAACATTCCATTGCGTGTTTTTATATCCGCTTTTTGTAATAGTTGTTTGAAATAGCGTGATGGAGTATTTGGAGTTTCGTGCTTGGTGTATTCGTAATGCCAATCGCACACATTGCTAAAGCCCGTTTCATGCGTAGCTTCAACTATTAGGTCATCCCTGCTGTTGGGGCGGTTTCCAGTGTAACCGAGTGCAGCTGTATTTTACATGGAGCGACTGCTTACCTGACCTCCACAACCGACTGATTAATATGATACCCCTTGGTAGGACTGGTTGTCAGGCTTTCGAGCCACTGACTACCTGTAACGACTGTCAAAGATCTACAAATGACAGCCGGAAGGCACGGTGGCTTGTTAAAAAAAAACTCAACCTGTGTATAATAGCTACGTGTGAAGCGGTCTTTATCTACTTAGCAAATTATCCTGTAATTCCTAGTTCTCGAACAATTGCACCAATGTTCGTTATTTGATAAGGGACATAGTAAAGTATGACTTTTGACGTTAAACGTTTTCATTCTGTAAAAATATTATATAGAGCTCTTCTTTGGATCTTTTAATTTGTATTAATTTCAAGTCTGATTCGATATTCTTAAAATATAACAGCCACGGGAAATTTTATCGGAATTAGTAGAGATTTGTCGGAATGGCATGAAAATATTTTTATTATCTATGCAAATCTGTCAAATCGCTACTAGTTCCAAGTTTCATCGATAGAGGCGCTGAAGGCATTCTCCTCTTTCAACTTATAGTTAACAAAATTACATCACAATACTAAATCAATTTGCGAAGCTGTGTGTGGGCGGCAATACCTGTATTACTATAAAGTTATAATAGAGCAAGATCCCAGAGCCGCCAGACCTTACTTATTTTCTCATGAACAAAATGTGTGGCATCAAGTAGTGTTAGTATGTACTGTAGACGTATGCGTACCTGCTAACTTGTGTCGACGGCCATTTTTTTTATATCAGGTGCTAAAGTTGCGTAAAAATAATACATTTTATTCTTAAAGGCCGAGTGCTTATTTTTTAATAATTATGTTTTCTAGAAGATTGTTAAAAAATATTATTAACACTTCCAAATGCTTTAGGTCAGCAGAAATTTCTGCCAAGCACTTCGAAGCACGGAAAAAATATGCGATTTTACCGATAGTCTGAGACTTAATAGATAGATAGCCTGAGAGTTTATATTTGATGCTCAGGAAATCATTTCAGTACTTATTTGAACCCAGACCAATTATAGTTGGGCCAAACATCCCCCAGACACAATTAAAATGTCGCAGTATGAGCGCATTGGTTTATTGAACTCATACAAAAATGATGAATTGCGACCCTACAATTGTTCTGACTGCTTACAATGACTATTAAAAAAACCCTCTGAGTATCAAAATATTAAAAAAAAATAGACTCTAACGTTTCACGTTATTTTGCCGCGCTTTAAAGCGTCTGGCAGAAATTTCCGTTAACGGGCGTTGTCAGGCAGTGTTGGTTATTAGTTTTTAACAATATTCTCTGTAACATATAAAAAAATCAGCACTCGGGCTATAATTTTTGTTTTTATTATTTTTACGCAACTTTATCAAGTAATATCTAAAAATTGGCCGTCGGCACAAGTTAGCAGGTATGCATACGTTCACAGTACATACTAATACTACTTGATGCATATTTTGTTCGTGAGAAAATAAGTAAAGTTGGCAGCTCTGGGATCTTGGACCATAAATACATATCCGTTTGTACCTAACCTGTACCTACTTTTACCTGAGACTATCTGCTGTACCTAAGTACCTTGTCTGTTTCGTGAGGTTGAGATGTATAGTTATTTTATAAGTTCTCATTTTTAAATAATGAGTTATATTTTTTTTATACTTTAATCTGATAATAAATATTTTTTTTTCATATTGAAAAATGTGTTTTAAATGCTAGTTGCTCCTCGTTCCCCAAAGTTATCCATTTTTATATTATAGATCAGCGAAATTTGAATTATTTGACCTGCCTAACATCCGCCATTTTATTTTCAAAATGGCGGCCATGCATCAAATCTGTATTAATCAATAGTTGGCATCAATGCAAACAAGTTTTGCCGCAGACAAAAGCTATTCATACATAATAGGGATGATGACTGACTAAAAAAAAATGATTCTCTTCAGTCCGTCAGATAGATTATCGAAAAATATTGGATAAGTGTTTTTTGTTTTATCAAATTAATAAAAATTTACGAAGATAAAACGTGTCAAAGATCATGAGTTGTGACGTCACATTTGAGTTCATGGCTTGTGACGTCACATTTCAGTAAAAAATGTACTCAAATGTGACGTCACACGAGTTTTCGACGCACTGTATCGTCTTCATATTTTGTTTACGTGAAAAAAGAAAAAATATGCGTCCAATATTTTTTGGAAATTATCTGACGGACTAATTAGATTTTTTTTTGTCATCTTCCCTATTGAATATCTGACAAAGCACAATCTAGTTATCTATCAAGCAAAACTCTCCTTTTGTACACAATAATTAAATTTAGGCAATTTTCCAACTACATAGCTAAGTTGTCCAAGTTCGCCGGTTTCGTCGACTCATTCCTCCCAACTTGGCTTACATTGCCCAAACTTGTCTATGAAGTTTAGTTTAAGGGTGTAAGAACTTCTGTATATAATTACGAAGTCCCTGTTTAAAAGTTGGTAACCGTCCGTTTTATCCCAAGAAGATTAACGAGTACCTACAGTACGGTCGCTAAAGAAAGTCGTATAGCCGTGTTACCTACTACGTTCGACAAAATACGAGCGTTATTAAAATGTATAAATATCGCTGGACATTACACACAGCGCCATCTAGTGCCACACTAAGCAACGAGGCTTGTGTCGTAGACACCAGATAGTTGATATACTACATAGATACTTTTTTTTTCTTATTATACATATAAACATCCATGACTCGGAAACAAATGCCCATGCTCATCACACAAACATTTGCTCCTACCGGGATTCGAACCCGGGACCCTACGAACGTAAGGCAGCCTCACTACCATTCGGAATTCAAATTCAATTCAAAACAACGTAGCATTATCAAGGCATCGATCTATAGTTATCGATGTAACAATTTTCGCAGAATAGTATTTCGAACACGTATAGGAAACTCCATAAGGGGCTAGCCAATAGTCGAGACGACAAAGAAATCGAATTAGTCTGTCACTAAGATTATCAAAAAATATTTGATCCGTGTTTTTTCTTTTGTTACGTAAACCAAAATTGACGAAGATACGACGCTTTTAAAATTCTCAATACGTCTCGCCCTGGTATAATTTTCGGCTAGTTCTGACGTCACGAGCCCCCACTCCCGAGTTTTGATGCGTTTTATCTTTGTCAATATCATTTATTTACAAAAACAAAAAATACGTGTCCATTAATTTTCAATACTCTAACTGACGGACTAAATAGATTTGCAAGTTTTTGATACTGTCGTCATGCCTATTGTCATCAATCAAAGTAATTTATGATGGAAAAACTCACTAACACGAAAATATAACCCAGGACCTCATGTTCAGCGCTCGGCGATCACTCGACCAACAACCAACCAATGCCACAAATTATTCTAGTATCTACTGTACTACAGTAACAATCGACTTTCGTTGCCAACTGTACGAACAACTTATATTATTTTCGGTTGGGGTTTGGTGTAAAATTAAGTATCTTTTATTTTATGACGGGAAAACGAAACTCATTTAAATTGCCTTCAGGGCTGTTTGTGGCGGACGTTGTAAATTCTTTTTGCAAGGTAAAAATTAACGTTTTTGTTGTTTTGAAACTGTAAGTATAAATGTTATTTTGGGTTCTTTATGCTGTTATTTTATTCCATCATTACTGAAAGCCAAAAAAATCGTAGGAAAACAACAGAAAACAAATCTTTTTCCAACTAACTACTTAATTATTTTAAGAAAACAACGACTTCTCAGTGTAGAATTTCAGAGAGTATTATTTATTGAGGTACAAAATAGGTAAAACTCAGTTATTCTAAACAAGATTTAAGTCTTACATTTTTGCGGTTTCTTAACAAAACGAATAATTTCCAAGTCTGGATTGAGTCGGCAATTTATATTTATAGATTGCTTCATCAATAAGTGTTACGAGTAAGTATAATGTTAATTAAAATAGTGTAGGTATTGAAACGTTAGCTCTAATAGATCAAGGAGTTTTCTTATTTACCTAATCTATAAAAAATAACATCCCGATTTTTATGTTATGAAAACACATAAATGATCACCACGTGTAGGTTGAGAATTATCCCACGGGAATGAACTACCGCGTACTGGGATAGATAGAAACTATCTTTTACCCGGGTCAAATGCCACTCGTTAGCCAAAAATTGAAATTGGTTCAGTCGTTACAGCGAGTGTGGAAAAGTCACAGATAGGATTTAGTTAAAACGCCATAAAAAATGTCGACATTTCATACCACGACCAAAATTTTTAAAATTCTCACTCCCAGACTATAATTCTGTATTCCAACCCCGCGATGCTCACGTCCCCTCCTCTCTAAGCTAATAACTAAAGCGCGCCGCGTAGGCTATTTCACTAATTAGCCTCTGGCGGCCCAACCGGGGCCATTACCGGGATTACCTTCGCACAAAGCTTATATTTTATGAAAGGATCACTTCACTCCGTTACGACTGCGCCTCATATCTTCGCAAGTTACGTCGGATTGCACTTTAATATTGATAATGGTGCCTTTTAGTGGGAATTGGGGCAGTTTTTTTGAAGAGTTCAAAAATGTTGTCGTATGCTGCTACGAGGCCTACGCCGTAGCAGCATCCTAGCTACAGTGCTACACAGTTTAACGTAGTCTAAATTTAATGGATTGAAGGAAGTTTAGCGGAATGAAGATGTCCTACTTTTAAAAGCTTTTTTAAAATATTTCAATTAAATAAAGATCACGCTTCAACACGCTTGATTTTCAATCCATACTGATATTATAAATTCGTAATTGTTTTTCTGTCGATGTTTAACTCACATGCAGGTAGATCAGGGTTACAACGTTAAGAGGGCTATTAGTATTACAGTTTTTCTTGTTTTTGAGTGTTTTAAGAGTCTAGCACAAAAATACAAAAAAAAAAATTGGCCATATCTAATCCATGATCACACATCAAAAATCTCCGTTTAGATGTGTGATTATGGTTTAGTTTATGGCCACAAAATTAAAAATATATATATATATATATGCCAGAGAAAGTTTGATTATTTCTCTATTGAGCGCTTTAAATAAAAATCAAGATTTTTCTTGTATTTGAGTGCTAGACTCTCAAAACACTCAAAAACAAGAAAAACTGTAATAGCCCTCTTAATACTTTTTACTGCGGTAGTACCTTTTTTTTTTTTCGTATGGGAAATCATCAAATGACTCCTCCCGCTCTGGGCGGAGCAGGAGGGAGTATCAGACTTTTACTGACTAAAACCCATCCATGTTCCTTCCTCGCCCTTTGTGTTCCGGGGCCACGGTATCTCTTTCGAATAGTCCCGCAGCCCCGGCAGGCTTCGGCCCTTGCGGACCCCTTCCCTATTGCTGACTCTCTTTGAAGCGCGCGTGGAACACGAACGCGCCGTCGACACGGCCTGTCGTCATGAGACGGACGGACGACGAGCTAGCCCATAGCTCGCCGTCCACAGGACCGCGCCTACGGTGGCCGGCAGCCACCACGTGGCCCCCGACGCCCGGGGCGTCTCCCGCGGCGGCCGGGACGTGTGGATCACTCCCTATCACGTTCCGCCACCTCCTTCGCTAGCATGACTGCTTCGCAGAAGGAGGTGACGGCGTCCCATTCCGTCTCGCTCCGGACCATGGATCGAACCAGGGCCGGGAGCGAGAGGTCGCCGCCGCCAATCGCCGCTTCGAGGACACGGCGGTGCTCCGCCCAAGCGGGGCACACCTCCACAGTGTGCGCCACGATCCTCACAGTGGAAGCACCCGGGCGTCTCCTCCCGCCCGATTCGGTGCAGGAACTTACCGAAACATCCGTGTCCGGTAAGAACCTGCGTCAGGCGGAAGGTGAGGACGCCGTGGCGTCTCTCCAGCCACTCCTCAAAGAGGGGACTTACCGCCACTATTGTGGCGTGCCCTACTGCGGTAGTACCTACGTCCTATATCCAGATGATTTCCGACATCCACGCAGGCGAAGCCGGAGGCAAGAACAACTTTAAAACAAAACAATATCTTAAATAAGGTACTTCCGAGTCCACCGACGGTCGACTACTTTTCAACCCTATTACTTAGGGTATAAGGGTCAAAAGTGGCAGACAGTTCGTGTTTGAGTTAAAAAGACGCATTTGAAATGTATCACTTTCGCATTGAGTTTAATATATTCCGTTGGTTACACAACTCTGAATAGTGAATCAACTTTAAACTCGGTTCATTCAAAGTTCTATTTTTCTGCCCAGAATACTTATGAACTGACTCCTACGTTAGTCTAGTGGTTGCAAGTAAGACTGGTGAGTGAGAATGAGGTCCTGGGTTCGGTTCCCGGGTCGGACAAAGTGTCATTGGGTTTTTCCATCAGAAATTTCTCAGTAGCAGCCATTGAGTCTGGATTTACGCCCCGTTGATGGCAATTGGCTCGCCCCCTATAACATCGGTACAAAACATAACTGGCGAAATGTGGGTATACCATTAGGTACACCTCTGCTTAACTCTTCGGTGATAACAGTCGTGATGTTATGTATTATGTAATACCTATGAACTCCTATCATACTTCAAACGAGTAGGTAATAAAATATTCCATTACAGTAATTTAAAAATTTTATTGCGTACCGTAGGGCTTTCTAGCTAGCCGACAGAAACACTATGGACGGAGGATTTACGAGGTTTTTATAGCTTCGCTTACATCCCCGCTGAGGTAATCTCGCGTGATTATGTAGAAATATAGCTCTTAATGTAAGTGTGTTATGTATGTCTTTACATTATATGGCTCGTTGAGTGACTTGTTGAATGGCAATAAATGGGATATAATTTGTGTCATATCGCATAGTTAAGGTACGGTATTTGATTACATAATGTGATTAGGTCTATAAATAAAAATGGTTGACAAAAAAATAGCTGTTTTTTTACTCCGCAATTGTTTCCACATGTAAGATTGACCAAGAACTTAATGCATAGGGTGACTGATATTTTAGAGACCGATTTTTAAGCACGTTGTTGTACTCAGCAACATGAAAAACTTTTACAATCGGACCAACTCAACAACTCTGAAATCGTGGAGACCAACACAAAAATTCTAATCTCCCTTTATTGTTTTCATTGTAGATAAACACGGTGTTTTGAACAGCTGTTTTTTTCACTTAACTCTTGCAAAATCTTTCAGATGAGGTTTTTCAATGAACTAATCCACTTCTTTCATGGAGAATTGCACATCTTCTAATGAAAAACTCCTTAACCGCAGAACAAAAGACAAAAACATAAACCCTCGTAAAGAATTCGTTATAAACGTTTCCACGTACGCCTATTACATATTTACCGGCGTACAGTCAGGACCACGAATATATAATGTATACTCTCACAATAATTCAAATGCAATTTTATTTTGAAATAACGGTAGCAACTTTTAGATACTACACTGGCCAAAACTAAGTATCACACTTTTAAAATTGCAATAACTTTTTAATTACACAAGATATTTATATACTTTCGAAACAAAAAGGACTCGAAAAATAGTTTAATATTGTCTATAGTTTCAAAGAAAGCTGATAAAAATTGCTATAAAGGTTTTTTTTTTGTTTTAAATCTCTAACTTCTATAATTTAGAAAAAATTGAAATTTTAAAAGTGTAGTACTTAGTTTTGCAGGTCAGTGTATGTACAGACACAAACTCTCGCCTTTTGTCTCATCGGGCTTAGGCAGAAACTACAAAATACCATCTGCTTCGACCAGGGCCGGATTTAAAGGTGTGGAGGCCCTGGGGCAATCAAAAATTGGACGTGGAATAGTTTTTTTTGGAACAGAAGAAAAAAATATGAATACAAGGTGTAACATAAACTTAACCGTACAACCTCTCGTGTGGTGTCTCGGACCATGAACCTGGTCATGGACACAAAGAATGTATTTTTTCGTATGTATAAAAAAAAACAAGTTTTGGAGGCCCCTTCCTTGTGGAGCCCTGTTGCCTTGCCCTAAATCCGGCGCTGGCTTCGACCTTTACATATCTACTCCTTTCGCCTCGTCCACGTTCATCCAGTTATACACTCTCACCGGTTACGAGTACCAACTACGCACCTGCATAGCTATTTATAATGCTTCGATTCGATTTTCGATTCGGAAAGTCGTATGTCTATCTCGCTCGATTTCGTAATGTCAAAAAAAGATAGACTTACGACGTTCCGAATCGAAAATCGTATCGAAGCGGTGTGAATAAGGGACCTGATCTTTCTGAAAAACATCACCAATAAGGTCTGTTAGACAACAAAGTTTTTATTATAAAATGGGTTTCTAACGGATGGCTATATGATTGAGGAGGCCTTTGTCCAGAAGTCGAACAGTTCAGGCTTACAAAAACAAAATGCGTTCTAAAATACTATGTTCGTAACAACATAAAATTGCATTATCAATACTGGAGAAGAAAATCACTGTCAATAGTTGCTTTTGTTCACATATTGCTGCTTGTGACTGTATCTCCCCAAAACAATCCAATTAGCGAAGAGCCTGAGCGTAACTTTTCCGGCACTCAACCCTCCGTGGCGGCTCGTAACCGCAGAAATACCTACGTATGAAATAATCTCACATTCTCGTATTGTTATGAAATATTCTTTCGCTGCGGTTTGCCCTGGTTCCGTCCGACCCTAAATTTGGTATTTAATATTGTAGTGAGGGGACTCCCCCTACATGTAAATTTTAAAACAGCTGGGTTGGTAGGTATGTGATAAATCCACGGAGTAGACTAAGCATAGGTATGTTCTAAATACTTTAAAAGTTAGTGACTTTGAGATACATTTTGGAATAAGATTTACGTTTCGATTTGCTAAAAGAACACACAGTAACAGAAGTGAAATCGCGGGCACAGCTAGTTTTGAAATAGAAACAAATGCTCGTCAACAGTCAAGAAAACGTTTTCATTATAGACGTGTTATGTGTTGTATTGTGTGATTTTTCACCAACATACGCAATAATATCTTTCTCAAATAACCGTAACATCAGGATAACATTGCAATAAAAAATACCTCATTCATGACTAATAAAATGCACGGAAAAGATGAAAATAACTTGTAACTTTTCATCCCCTTTCATCTTCAAACAGCAGAGAATAATGTGCAGATATTATAACATGACAACCCCTCCTTGTGACACAGAAGTCCCTCTTAAATCATGTCAGAAAAGTGCACGATTCAATAAATTCGTGCCATCGAAAATAGAGAAAGAATGGCTATGTGGAAAACTTGGTGAAGTAGTTTGTGATTTATACCTATTTTGCATACGATTTATAGACTAAAAATAATATTGCTAGCATCTATTGCTAGTAGTAGTAGCCCACGGTTGGTCAAAACAGTAGACAGGCCAATACATCACTTAATTTTAAACTTTTTTTTTTAACTCTATACGCTCATTAAACTTTGCCTACCCGTGCCAAGCAAAACTACGGGAAAACCAAAAGCACAACCAACATAATGATGGAATTATTAAAACAATTTCAGACGCTTCATTTTATTTTTATTTTGCATTACACACATTTGTAAAATGAATTCATTATATCATCGAGTCAAGCGTCTGCTATTGACATTACCAATAGCGGGGAACAAAACACGGTCCCGTGACCTACATGTGAGGTTTTGCAACCGAAGCTTGAAGGCCTGGAGGCCTGGCTAATCGAAGTTTAATTGACGTGGAGTAACGAGGAGCATCCATTGTTCGAATGTGCGGTGTGTGATATCCAGTACAGGCGGAGCTCTATCGACTAATTTAATGGTACGAGTATTGTCGTGGAGAGATGATAACTTGTTGTAGGTACTTATTATATTTACATTGTGATATTGTATAAATCGCCGAAAACTTATGTAGGACACCGAAAGTAAGTGAAGTTAGCTATCAAAGTATATCAGATAGATATTAAAATTATCTTTTTGTGACATAGGCAGACAGTTTGTATTGCAAACGGAATGTTCATGCTAGAGAAGGGAGGTAGGTCCAGTAGGATCCTTTTTTAAACGTTTACTTACGACATGACTACTTTTCGATAGGTAGACTCGACCCGTAGTACCAATTTCTTCATGTAAAAGAAAACACATTGATTATTTTCTAGTTTTACCTACCTATCGAATAGAGTGGATTTTTCACATCATTAAAATAGCGTTGCCTGCCTATACTTGCCAGCAAAACTCCACGTTACACTCAAATTAATTGGGAGTAGTTAATTGGCGTATCCCTCCCCGATCGGCATGGAAACTCGAGGCTTTCGCTGTGAAACGTGCTTCCATGTTGATGTACTTAGGAAGGAATTATGAGAAATAAAATATAAATTTTTACAGGTCAAATATTTTAGTTGTACTTATTCTGTGGTGATACTAGGTACTACTATCGTCCTATAAACAGGAATCATTCTGGAATTCTGTATTATTTTATGATAATTTCCTGCCTAATGTAACTTTGAAATGTTACTGTTAAAACCTGAATGCATTTTATAAAATAAGGCGTTTTTATGTACTTTACCCACCAGAGTTCAACACATGTCAGGTTACAATCAGTTAATATTGTGTGTAATACGAGAAAGTATTTGATTAGGTAAATATTTAAGTAAGTAAGCCTCTTGTAAGTCTTAGTTCTTGCATCATTTTAAATATTTACAATGTTGAGTTATTAGCTTCTCATTAATACATGCAGCAGAAACGCAGCCTCATCTAATCTTTAAGATCAACATCACATGAACAAGGTAAAGTCTGCACCCAGCATCGTATCCAACTTGCTAACAAGAACATCCGAGACATCGATCTTAATTAGAAGATCGATTAGACATCCAACTGGGCTGGATGTGAGCCTGTAGGTAATGTATTTATCTTGTACCAGTAATTACAAGCGATCTCTTGACAGTTTACTGAGAAATACTAATTATGAGAATGTATCCTATCGGTGCTGATTAAATGTTTAGTTTTAGCTTTGATTGAAAGTTCTAGGAACATAAGTACTTATACAAAAGGAAATCTGAAAATAGCTCCGGTGACTGAATAGTTGTGTGTTAATCGGTTGGTTTTCTATGCTATGTGATGCGAAGGAATGAGGAAATTGTCATGAGGAAAGTTTTTAGTATGAATGTGGATATATAAGAGTAGAGAAAGACCAAAGAAACGATGGATGGACTGTGTGTCTGCTGAGATGACGAGTACTAGAGGGGTATGGAAGAAGGAGACATGCTGCGCCGACTCCGAATAAATCGCCCGACGGTGTGGAAGAGCCGTGTCGTGTGAGAATCTCCTAACAGTCATATGAGCCGCCATGCTTGCTTGGCAAAAGAGAATCTAATCTAACAGAGCATAGCTTCCCCTGTTTCTGCGAAAACAACATAAACTTGATTGAATATTGCTTTTATATCTTGTATTTTATACCACAACCGCCGTAAACCCTCGTACTAACTGGACTCTGGATCGAGCCACAGTAGACATAGCAGTACTAACATTCAGTATCCCAACTGGGAACAAAATTATCGGAATTGGCTCACACACACACACACACACACATGCAAACCGTTTACACGAATTCTAAGCATCAGATAACAGGTTACTCGTGAGTAAAACGAAACCCTTTTATCGAGGCAAAAGGCTCAGAGAATGTTTCATTGGTAAAGTACAAAAAAATTAGATGACAGCCCTGACATACGCGTTTTATTTCAGAAAAAAAAACCGGTCAAGTGCGAGTCGGACTTGAAGGGTTCGGAAAAATGAAGCGTTTTTTTTTATATAGGCTATAAAAATAATACTTACTTACTTCAGTTATCTTTTCTGTTATTAGGGGTCATAGTAAAAATAAACACTGAAAATTTGTGTCTAACTGTCTACCCATTCAAAGATACAACCCTGTGACAGACGTACAGTACTAAGGTTCCGCTGTCTGTCCGTCCGTCGGTCATAGAGTCCCTAAAAAGGACCTGGTTGGCTTACTGTTTATCATTATACTGTACCGAACGCCGGCGAAGCGGATTATTGCAAAATGCGCCGCCGTTGTAATCCCATTTTATGCGGCAGGTCCGCGTTATTGATATCATGTGCGATAAACTGCATTATACTTGAATTACGTACTGTATCTACATATTGGTTTAATGTAATTGTAAATATAGTTGCTTGGAGCTTTGTAGTAGTATTGTTAACTGGATCTATCGATTTGTTAGTGTGTCTAAGTTTTCATATGAACATCAGAGATGTTATGGACATGACGTTTCGGATCTGGATACGGATATGGATCTAGGAATAAAATTATATCGGTTTCGGATACGGTTACGGATATGCAATTATTTCGGATTATCCGTTAGTTTCGGATAGTTTCGGTTACGGATATTTGATTGAAGTAAAAGAAAGAAAGAAAGAAAGAAAAATATTTATTTGACGTCAGTTATTAAAGCACACACAATAAAAATAAAGATACAAAATAAGGAGGAAAACAATATGTGCTGTGTGCCTCACGGCTGCGCCAAAAAGGTCCATTTCAGCATTCATGCCAGACAGGTGATGGTGAAGCTGTCTGACGCTGGTCTTCCAATGAACCTTGAGTAACTAGTTATGAAAGAGGTTATGTTATGACTAGAAATAACAAACAAACTGCAAGATTCACGTGGCGCGCGAGCGGTGAAACCAAAACCTGACGAAACATGTCGTTTTATTTAGAATCCGCCCCTAAACGAAACTATCCGAAACTTGTGAAACGGATACGGTTACGGTTACGGATATATTTTTATTTCGGATATCCGATAGTTTCGGTTACATCATGTTACGTTACGTTAACATCCCTGATTTTAAGTCAACCTGGTCGGTTTTTTTTTTTTAATCTTCAATGTTCAGATTTTTTGGTCTCAAAGATTTTATTAAATGTATAGACACCCTTTATATAGACTTATATTAAGGATACTTCCTTAGAAACTGGTGTATATCGAAGAATAACGGTTCCCTCTACTTTACTTGAGCGTTCCGTTAGACCTCCCAAAGGTGTATCGTGTGTCGGGTATTAGGTTATCATTCGATTCAATTGATCTTTGCTTCTCCCTAAAGAATGGAAGTTTCCAGTTACTTTTTCTTATTCTTACAAAGATTTTTGTAATGGAAGTCTCTGGACGAGGAGTTTTGGTGTAAAAATATCAAATAAGAAAATTGTATTCTAAATTATGTACCTATATTACCTAACACAGCCAGAAGGCGGTAGACCTTGCAGGAGATAGCGAGACGAGCTGGAGTGAACCAACGACAAGTGGTTCACACTAGTCCTAGATGGAAAGATTTGGAGGTCATGGGGAGAGGCCTTTGCCCAACAGTGGGATGACAACCATACCTACAGTAACCGTAACTTAGCTAATGATAAAGTGTTAAGTAGGTGAGTACATAAGAAATATTTACCTACCTATTGCACAGTAAGTCGGTATTTATAAATAACTATTGAATTATGAAGAAAGCTCCTGATAAAACAGCAAAGAAAAACGACCACCTACTTCGTAGAGTCTGTTAAGGGGGATGCTCCAGGGTAGCCCGCGAAATTCAAATTTTCTTAGGTTTTTTGCAATTTGCAGACCAGTGCTAGGTTGTATGTTGATTAAAATATTGTTCGCGACTGTAAGACGTATGTAGTTACAGAATTATAATCATCAAAATCATCAATACAACCCTCCGAGTTCATAAAGGTCGAGGAAAATTTTGACCTTGAAAAAGTCGTTCCTTGACTTTTATGAACTTGGAGGGTTGTATTGATGATTTTGATGATTATAATTCTGTAACTACATACGTCTTACAGTCGCGAACAATATTTTAATCAACATACAACCTAGCACTGGTCTACAAATTGCAAAAAACCTAAGAAAATTTGAATTTCGCGGGCTTGCCTGACGCTTTCACCTTAAGTAAAGTAAATAAAGAAAAAAGAAAACTGACGAACGATTTACATTTGTAAATCGTTTTCAACTTGTTCTTTCAAGGTGTTGTATCGGAAAATGTATAATTAATCACTTACTTTGCAGACTTTGTGAAGCTCCTTTAATAATTATTTTTAAGGTTCTGATAAGGTGCCCTCGATGGGCGTACACAAGCTGCAAACGCAACTAAGGAGTGCTTCTTTTTCAAGATTTACCTTTATTGTATAAAAAAAGTCATTTTATTTCTCGTATTATTCTCAGCAAACCATTTTAGTTGATACCCATAAATATCATGAAAATAGAATAGAATAGAATACTCTTTATTATGTACACCATAAAAATTACAGACACAAATGTAAAAACATTTTACAAGTGGTGACCCAATGGGCGGTCTTATCGCTAAAAGCGATCTTTTAAAGACAACCTTTGGATGGATTTAAGAGGGAAGGAGAGACAATACTGCAGGTAGCCTGTGGTGTACCATTTACATATATACAATAAATATATACAACACTTATATAAATATATATACAATATTAGCTTTTTATTATTCCTTTATTTTATTTTTTAACAAATTAATTACATTTTTAAATATTCTTTACAAAAAAAAATATAAAAACATTTAAAAATATAAAAAATTGTAGCCCACCGGTATCGGGAGCAGGGTTCAAGCTACCGGCGGTCAGGGCTCCAGAGAGAGGAACCTCCTAACAATACGAGCCGTGTCTAGGAGTACCGCTTTCTGAATCAAGCCCTTGATCCAGCTGCCTAACGAGAGCCTCCTCAGGTATTGATCGAGGCTCTTGGCAATTAATTAGCTTTTTATTATTATTATCAAGAAACAAGTGCGGAGAACTAACATTAAAAATACTTAGTAAACATTAAGCTTTAGGAGAGAGATACAGTTTTTTTAATCATGCTAAAATAATAAAATATCATAGGGATGCATAAAAAATAACCAGTCCACCATCTTCGGGAGCCCGCTATTTTGGATTTATAATGACGTCACTTAGCTAGTCAGCCTTGTCATTCAAACTAAGAGTGTATGCAAAATTACAACTCAGTTGGGGATAACTGCTTTTAAATTCAGTTGCAAGATTTGACTTAAACAAACATACCAACATTGCTAGTTAAATAAAAGCTAGTAAAAACGCTCAAAGCCCTGAGATAAAAAACCGAGACTAGACATACTTCAGGATTCACAACCCATTTATCAGCACCGTTTATCAATACCAACGCTAAAAAAGTTTGAAACAAATTCTGTACCAACGGCACGCAAAACTTTAGTAAAAGAGCTAGAAATAAAAAAAGCCTGCCCCACTAAACAGGCGGTATATAAAATACCGGCCGTGCGAGTCGAACTCGCGCATGAAGGGTGCCGTACTACCGTATATATTTTTTTATTTTTTTTTATAGCGGCAACTGAAATACACATTCTGTAAAAAATTAAACTGTCTAGCTATCACGGTTCATGAGATACAGCCTCGTGACAGACAGACAGACGGACAGTGGAGTTTTAGTAAGGGTTCCGTTTGTACTCTTAGGGTACGGAACCCTAAAAAAGAAGAAGGGAAAAAATAAAAAAGCGCCGAGTTTCAATGACGCGGTTGACGCGCAAAGTTTTCATATTTAATGAAAACTTTGCAAAGTTTGAGTGAGTCTGCCGGAGTTTGGTTTATGGCCGCGTACTATATTCATGGAGAGACACTGTGTTACATGAATTTGTAAGAATTGTAAAATCATGTTGTACATAGGTTTTTTAGGAAAATGTAGTGGAATTTTAATTTCTTCAGAAGAAATATGATAAGAAAAATGTTATTAATTAAATCTTAGTACATTTAGGGATTCTTTCACAATGTTCGGATAGGCACGAGGAAAAAACTGGTAAATGGACACATCGGAGGCAGCGAAGCCATGTATTGGCGGTGCGCCGCGCGGAGAGGCGGTGAGCGCCACTCTTTCGAGCGGTCGGGCGGTGTACTTGTGTTGGGCATCAACGCATTTCATACAAGCCAATGCGACGTGAGGTCCGCTTTATAATAGTTTCGCCTAACGATTTTTTTTTTTCAAAATATTTTAGAATGTAATAGAAAAACGTGAGTGAAGAATTTACATTTTGGCGGCAAATTAATTAATCCATATTTCTATTTATTTTCAATTCCTATTTAGGACAGTCATCAATCCAAAAGCGCGCTGGCTTTAGAATAACAGTAAACAATATTTGCATTTCTTGTTTAGCTCTCTGACATGTTCCCTTCTTACTTTGCATTTAAAATGCAATAAATCTAAACTGACAAAGAACAAGAGAAAGTTAAACAAAGAAGGCAAACTCTGGTCTTTAATAAATGCTTAAAGTATAACAATAAAAGGTCTAGCAGGGTGATTTATATTGCACACGGGTGCACGGAATAAATTACTCCTCGCTTTAGCTGACTGACAACGGTGCTAAAAGGTAAGCTTCGAATTAATTCTGTAATGGAAATGTTATTTGGGATTTTAGAGGCCAGATGCAGTTGAAAATTATGGGTTCCCATATATGGGTATGGTACTTGAAATCGAATGACGTTAGATCGAATAACACTTGCTCGAGTAGATTTTGGGCCAAGAATTGTGGTGTATCGGACGATTGCCTACTACGACTCATATGTCGTAGCCCTTAGTAAACACGCAACAACTATTAAATTGCACCCTACCCTCACTGCCCAAAACTTTTGTGTTCTTTCTTGTTTTTTGTGTGTAACCTACCTTCTTCTGATTTGTAATTTTGTACTTGTTATGCTAAAACAACGAATGTTAAGTCGAAGTATTATTGTAACGTAGTTTTAAGATGCATGTTAGTTTTTGTTTTTATCTATTACGCTTAACTGGCAGATAACATTGTAAACGTATTTATGTTTTTCTGTGTAAGTGAATTTGTAATTCTTTTGAGAAATAAAATATCTTTAACCGTATATCACTGTTAGCCTGTGTCATCCCACTGCAGGGCAAAGGCCTCCCCCATGACCTCCAAATCTTTCGATCCAGGGCCACTGATCTTTGATTCTGTCCAGCTCGTCTCGCCATCTCCTGCAAGGTCTACCGCGTCGCCTTCTGGCTGTGTCAGGACTCCACAACGTGGTTATAATGGCCCAGAGCTCGTCAGGCATACGGCAGACATGGCCAGTCCAGTCCCACTTTAGCTTAGACTCATGGTCATGTGAAAATGAAATTATTCTACTGGTTTTTGGAAACGAATTTAAGAAAGTATGAACGTGGATGGGTAAGGTGGGTAGAGGAAGACCAAAGAAACGATGGATGGACTGTGTGAAGGATGATATGTTAAGAAAGGTGTCTGAGGAGATGACGAGTAATCAAGAAGAATGGAAGACATGCTGCGCCCCCAAATTAATTGGGATAAGAGCAAATAAGCTTCACAGAACAAAGGTTGAGTGTTTATGTTGATAGACGGCAATCTAGCAGGTGGAATACCTGATAGTAAATTGTCACGATCAACAACCTACCTACTTCTCAGCAGTGAATAGCCAAAACGTGTCAATATCTCTGTCAAAATCTACACCAATCTAATACCTACTAGTTCTGATTGTAGAGTACCTAGTCAATTCGTTTTAACTACTTACGTTGTATAACTTTACCTTTTTTTTTTATTTGCGCTGCGCTTGTTACGGAAAAAGTCTCTAGTTTTTTCTTGTTGTTTTGAGATCTCATTAAAAGTTTTTCTTGTTTGATTTCGGGTTTCAAGTTTACTGCGCGGTAAGCTTTCGTTTTTTTTTATTTTACAAGCATCGGTATTATTGACGCAATACCTAGGTGTTATTTATTTTTAATCGACTTCAAAATGGATTTCAATTTTATTCGATTGTTTTAATATATTAGTATAGTATAAGTAAGAATTGTGAATGAGGTACTGGTTTGTATTTGAGAAACAGTCGTCAATTTTAAAAGTAATAAAGATCAGCACAAAAGAAAAAAAAATCTCACTATAAAATCAATGGATGGAGATTACGAATAACTTATGATAGCTACCTTTTATCGGCAAGAATTAAATAATCACAAATGCTTCGAAAGAGATAAGTAGTTTACCTACTCTTAAGTAGTGAAAGCGAACATTATTTCAACTTATTACATTTAATAATCGCATCCCATAAAATATTTTCCCGGAAAACCAGTATGACTTTGCTTCCTATAATACGAACCACAAATCCTGCCAGTAAGCTGCTTAGTCATACTATAAAACGTCTTCCGTGCTTCCGCTAAATGACGGTCTTATTATACGGCGGATTAGTCAGTCGTGCCACGTCTGTCGACTAGTTAGGACGTCCCGCACGGAGCTTCCCGGAGACGGTGGCTGGTTTAAAGATTATAATTAAGTTGATTAAGTTGTATTTACGTTTTAAGAGTTGGATCAAAAGCTTAAATGTCAACTAAGGGCGGCTTGTTTGAACAAACTTGTGTCAATGAAATCTCATGAAAAAATGAACAATCTTTTAATAATCTTGATCCGTACGCAAAATATGCGCATTGGACGTGGAGTTGCATACTAGCCCGATATGCAAAATAGTGATCTTGATATCATAGAGGACAACAACAACGAAATAACAACATAATGAATATGAAAATGAATATAGCATAATGCCGAAAATAGACAAACGTAAAATAAGAGTATCTAGTTACGAAGCTAACCCTTCAGTTATTATGTTTATTAGAAAACCATATTGACAAAATAATAAGATCTATTTTTGTCTTTAATTGCTCCAAACAGACTAATTATTATGAAAATACATATACAATCATTACTAAAAATAGATTCCTCATTTCTGTAAAATGAGCCCTATTAGAGCAGAGTAGTTAAGACGGCACAGTATTTAATTTCAAGCCTTGAAAATTTTCTACGGTGGAAAATGAAAACGTCGTAGTGTGAAAAGAATTCATTGGGGCAGGGCTGCTCTCATTTCGCTCAGTTTACCCTCGACTTTCGTTTTACAAAGCAATTGCAACAGGTTGCGATGTAAAGATTTTCTTTAAGCATGTACTTATGTACTTACTGTTTTGGGAAAGTGTGTCGGGTAGAATTTATGGACGTGTATATTATGTTGATATTATTTTCGTCGTTTTATTCTGTTGTTTCAGAGATACGGTACTTTTATGGCGATTGGTTGGTTTATAGCTGTGGTGTTTGATTTGATTGATTTATTGTGTTTGAGGTGGTCGTGTATAACTAAAGGAAGCTTTTTTTTGTTGCTAAGTACTATACTTTATATAGGTAATCAAGATGATTACTTGTATAATTTTCATAAAAACTAATGGACTATCATTTGATTTCGACATCTAATGAGAAGCTAGAAGCAATTGAAAGTAATATAAAAAAAAACACTAGTTTTGAGTCATCTACTTATTAAAGTACTCTCCATACCTTAACGTACTTCTGAAGGCAAGAAAATATAACTCAGAAAAAATAAAAATATAGGTCAAGATCCTTTTATGAGAAGTGTATTGTTAAGTCACAAAGAAATGCTCCGAGGGATACGGGGGTGCCGGAGGGAGCACTGTGGTGTCTACCACTAGGTACTTATGTAGTGGATACCTTTGTACTATAGATAGTAGATAGGTAGTCTATGTACTTACTTGTATAAAAGGTGTAAACCACCTCATCACGAAACCGTCAACCAAGCATTCTGTACATCAAACTAAGTAACTTTTCGCAAAAATTATTGCTGGTAAACGACTTTTTTTTTGGGGTGAAAAATCATGTTTTGTAACACAATGTAACGCACTTAAAACATAGTGCTGATGGATGGATTGAATAGTACGGGGATGGTGGAGGTGTTTAAAGTAAAAATCTTACATTAAAAACTTTTAGTAAAAAAAAAGTTGTCAAAAAGTTGGAACTTTGACCCCCAATATCTTCGTAACTAGAAGGTTCCCAGGTATGGTGTAGAACAAAAACAAATTGCAATGACGGGGAGAACAAGTGCCTTTCGGCTTCGTTAAGAGGTGGTTTACACCCTTTATGTCGCAAGATAATTGGAAACCAATTGGTTTACGAAAAACACCTGTGTCTGATCAAATTAAATCAAAATCATTTATCTGTTTAGAACCTTTAGGGTATTGTTTGCTGGTTGGCTAAACTAGTTAGGAGTCAATGGATAAATTTAATTCTGGTTCGTGGATGGGTGACACCACCCATTACATGCCGAGTTTCCTACATGCCTCGGAAAGCACGTTAAGCCGTTGGTCCCGGCTTTCAGATGTAGATCTTTGACAGTCGTTATAGGTAGTCAGTGGCCCGAAACTCTGACAATCAGTCTTACCAAGGGCTATTGTATTACTCAGTACCTACTACTTGGGGTTGTAGAGCTCAGATATGCAGTTGCTCAATGTAAAATACTGGTATTCAGCTGCATCTGGTTAGACTGGAAGCCGACCTTAACATAGTTGGGAAATGGCTAGGCACATGATAAAACAATAAATATCGCTGGACATTACACACAGCGCCATCTAGCGCCACACTAAGCAACGAGGCTTGTGTCGTGGACACCAGATAGTTGATATACTACATAGATACTTTTTTTTTTGTAAATACATACTTATTATACATATAAACATCCATGACTCAGAAACAAATGTCCATACTCATCACACAAACATTTGCTCCTACCGGGATTCGAACCCGGGACCCAATGAACGTAAGGCAGCCTCACTACCGCTGCGCCATTGGGGTCGTCAATCTATCAATACCTAGTCCCGTTTTCAGTACAAAACATGTATGTTAGTTTATTTAAGGAAGCAGTTTCTGTCTAGTTTTTCCAGAGCAATTTCCTGCATCCACGTCTAAGCGGGAAATAATAACATTATAAGAACTACAACGGAAGCCCAACCTGATTAATCTTGGAGTTATCAAGATAATAACGTTTTTGTACCTATTTATTATTAGACAAAATGTAACAATAGAATTACCTTCTTCATTGTAGCGTTTCGGAAAACACGGATGGCACGTTTTGTTCAAGTATAGTTACGAGTATAACGATTTGAGATCTATTATGATGTTTTCCTACATTAGGTGTAGATTTATGTAACTAAGTTGTTATTACATAAGTAATAAGAATGTTTTGAGTAGGCTATTGGCAATTGTGACTTATAACATCATCAAATTTTAAAAGGATTGTGTTGCAGTGGTGGCTTTTGTCAATCTGGAATTACAGGCAGAGTGTACTCATTTTGCACGTACGAGCCTGTTACCAACAACGGGGCACAACACTTAGCCCAACCTGGGAATCGAAGCCAGGGCCTCATGCTCGGCGGTAGCACTTGGAACCACCAGACCAAAGTAGCAGTTCATAATCAACAATCACGATCACGAACCAACACAAACCCGACCAAAACGTTTGCAACTACATAACCGCAAAACTGTCGGAATGTATCATCTCTCAAGTGTTGAGACCACCCTTATCTCCATCACACAAGGACCTTTCCCGCGTGGGTTTATTAATTAAATTAGTTAAAATACTCCCGGGCAACTCTCAGGCCACGAAACTTAACTCGCCCTGAGGGACTTAACTTTACCTTATAATGCTTGTGCTGTTAAAAATGTAAGACATTGGAAGGATGGGGCGAGAGCCTTTTTCATAATTAAGTCTTGGATTTCAGAGTGTTCCAGTCGCTCGGGTCGATCTTTAGGTTAAACCGTGCTTGCCTAGGTTGGTCTGTGGATGGGTGACCACCCATTACATACAAAGTTTCCTCCTTACCTCGGGCAGCATGTTAAGCCGTTGGTCCCGGCTGTCATTTGTAGATCTTTGACAGTCGTTACAGGTAGTCAGTGGCTTAAAAGTCTGACAACCAGTCTTACTAAAGAGTATCCTGTTACCCAGTGCTAACTGGGTTGTGCAGGTCAGATAGGCAGTCGCTCCATGCAAAATACTTGTATTCAGTAGCACATGGTTAGACTAGAAGCCGACCCCAACATAGTTGGTAGGCTAGGCAGATGATGAGTTTCAGACTGAAAGCTTGAAAATAAGCATCTAGAAGAAGCGGCTGGTTTCTTCGGTTTTCTCACTTTTGGCTAACTGTATATTCAAATAAGTATTCGTACATTACGAATACTTAGTTGGCCAAGTTTTTATGTGTTTTCATTATTTATCAGTTTCTGAAAGTCTATTTAATCTGTCGTCTTTTTACGTCAAGTGGCTTCTAGATTGTTATTGGTTAGGTCAACTAATCACACTATCTAATGTGAGATTTGATAGAAAATTTGTATAGATCACAGATCTGATTAGTCTCTCGTTAACCGGTTTCAATAGCGCCTTGTTCTGTCATTCACCTATAAGGGTTAGTTCCCACCGAGACACCGCGCGGCGCCTCGCGGCGGCAGAGCGGCGCTACGGCTCGCGAAGCCGCCGCCGTGACGACTTGTCTCGTCGTTCTCATTATGCGCTTGAAAATGGTAGACTGCAGGTGGACGCGGCGAATGTAGACACGTTCCGCTGCGTCGCGCGGCGTCTCGCTACGCAGCGAGGCGTCGTGCTGCCAACGATTATACCATGCGCTTCGCGACTTACGATGCGTCTCGCGGCGCCGCGCGGCGCAGCGCGAAATCACTGGCCTCTTCCAGTACCGTCGCGCCGCGTCTCGGTACTGTGAACTGATGCTAAGGGTGACCTATACGTATAATTAATACACGAAAATAATATAAAATAAAGGGCTACAGAATATGGCAATAAATGAAGACATCATCAAAAGGCAAAGACAACAGGAAAAGACTTTATTTAGATCCAATTAATGTAAAATTAGAGACTAAAGGCCACAACTTTGCCAAAAAAAAACCAACATTTTTCCTCAAGAAAATTTGAGCAATACGTCTTCTTTTTAACAAAATGTCGTCGTAACCTGTTGTTAAAAATTCTTTCGTTAGATTCCATCTAGGAGTTTTTCTGGAATATTCCATTTTGATTGCGTGATGAGGGGGGGAGAAAATGTTGCTTGGGGAAAAGCGAAACACCTGTGAATTAATCAAAACTTGGGATTTGTAAAAAACTGTCCGTTTTTATCCTGCTAATAGTAAGATAGATAGATAGAACATACTTTATTAGTAATGTTTGGTACAACTTCCTAATATCTTTGTTAAATCGAATAAGGTAAGTTACCGACTTACCTTTGATTTAACAAAGATCGGACCTATGTGTTGAAGCTACTCCATTATAGATTTATAGAAAGTATTATAAAACATAATTATAGTTAACTTTAGTAATTGAAAAAAAAATCACTATTTAACACATAATTTCATCACACCGTATGTACTTAAACGTTTGGCAGTTTTAAAATTATGTCAATAAAACCGAACCTCTTTGGTTCGATTCCCGGGTCGGGTAAGGTGTTATTAGGTTTTTCCAAGAGACATTTCTCGCAATAGGCTCGCCCCTTATTACAGGGAAGTGATGAATCGGGCAAAACTCACTTTAACATAACTGGCGAAATGTGGGTGTACTTGTTCGGTACACCTCTGCCTAATCCTTTTGGGATTACAAGGCGTGATGTTATATTAACATAACCCCAAGCAAATATCGTTTCAGCCTTAATAAGCACAACAAAATAATTGGGTTTCGGAAACTGGAGCACGTTTTTTAATAATCATCTTAAGGCGACTACAGGAGCAAAATTAGCAACTCTAATAGGCATGACGACAGTATCCAAAAATTGCAAATCTATTTAGTCCGTTAGTTTTTGTAAATCAATGAATATTGACAAAAGATAAAACGCATCAAAACTCGGGAGTGGGGGCTCGTGACGTCAGAACTAGCTAAAAATTATACCTAGGCGTGACGTATTGAGAATTTTAAAAGCGTCAATTTTGGTTTACTTAACAAGAGAAAAAACACGAGTCAAATATTTTTTGATAATCTAACTGACGGAC
Source organism: Xestia rhomboidea (assembly GCA_963853795.1). NCBI lineage: Eukaryota > Metazoa > Arthropoda > Insecta > Lepidoptera > Noctuidae > Xestia > Xestia rhomboidea. The sequence continues at coordinate 15,250,205 of OY970761.1, read as the reverse complement.
TAATTAGATTTTTTTGTCGTCTCGCCTATTGTTATACTGTTAGAATAAGGTTCTAATCAGCTTGCACTACAAAGTGGTTGTCACGCCAGTCACTGCGGGCCGAATAGTGCGAAATGAGTAGTTTTTTTACGATTTACAAAAAATCTATTGATTGGACTAAAAAAATAAAACACTATCATGTTGCTTGTAGAATTATTTGCCAAAAAATCAGAATGATCGCATGTATTTCAGTATGGTTTTTACTCGTTAAAAGAAATTTTTAGAGATAAGTTCGTGATTTTTTTTTATCGAGTAAAATTAGTTGTATTATGTTTTCAAAACACTATCATACTAGCAGGTTTTGTTTATTGCAGTGAATCATAAATGCTGTTTTTTCATTATAAAACACGCGTTTAGCTCCTGTAGTCCCCTTAAATATCTATAAGAAAATCTCTAGGTATAAAGGAAGTATCAGGCAGTAACGAGGGTGTCTGTTTTCTTCCTTATTATTAAGACACCTAAGATCAGTGGAGTACGGGCAGTGAACAGGATACTTCATAGTCTATAATAACTGTGTCGTAATATGAAAATTCATGAGCTTATACCAGGTATTGATTAGCATAACTTCCATTGTATAAAATTACTAACTGTTGCCTTTTTTTTCGGATGGGAAATCATCAAATGACTCCTCCCGCTCTGGGCGGAGCAGAAGGGAGTGTCAGACTTTTACTGACCAAAACCCAGCCATGTTTCTTCATCGCCCTTTGTGTTCCGGAGCCACGGTTTCTCTTTCGAATAGTCCCGCAGCCCCGGCAGGCTTCTTGCGGACCCCTTCCTTATTGCTGACTCTCTTTGAGGCGCGCGTGGAACACAAACGCGCCTTCGACACGGCCTGTCGTCATGAGACGGACGGACGGTGAGCTAACCCATAGCTCACCGTCCACAGGCCCGCGCTTACGGCGGCCGGGGCGTCTCCCGCGGCGGACTAACTATTGCCTGCGAATTCATTCGCGTGGAAATTTGGATGAGTATGTGTGAAACTAGAAAATAGCCTACAACCTATTCTCAGACCTACCAAATACACACAAAAAAACGCATAAAAATCGGTCAAGCCATTTCGGAGGAGTTCGATAACAAGCCTTATATATTAGGAGATATACAAATATTTTTGTTACTTTTATTGAGCTGTCTTTTTGTTTTAATTTTACTAAACGAAAAGTTTAATATTAAAAGTAAGACAGCAAAAAAACAGCTATACAGCTACAGCTATTATTATATATTCACATAAGTAGACAAAAATATGTAAGACTAGCGGACGTCACGCGGTTTCACCTGCGTAGTTCCCGTTCCCGTGGGAGTACGGGGATAAAATATAGACTATGTTACTCAGTAAAGACGTGGCTTTCTAATGGTGAAAGAATTTTGAAATCGGTGCAATAGTTTTTGAGAAAAAACATACACACACACAAAAATACAAATCTTTCCTCTTTATAATATTATATAGTGTAGATGACAGCTGCTTTTTTGTGTAATTACTAAATCTTGAGGAAGTTCCATCGTAACTTAATTTCGTAAGGAATTTTATATTAATGATCACAACAGTACGAATAGAGTTTTAGGGCGAAGGAATAATTAGCAAAGTTCCTTGAAAATAATTAAGGAACTACTTAAAGTGCCTTTTCTATGTGATTTTTTACATGTTTTGAGTATAAACAGTCTGCCGGGTTAAATATTTATGTAGCCTAAAATTGCTGTTCTGTAGGACCGGAACCGGATCTAGGTATTTTTGCACGTCATTCGTATTTGCAAACACCCACGAAACAGGAAAAAGAAACCATACTACCTGAAAAAATATGACCCAGTAGCGTGCCACCTCGAATGTTCTATGAAAAACGTTGTCCTACTCCCACTCCTCAGGTTTGAGTTCCGCACCTGAGGGCACTTTAGATAACAAAGAGTTATTCGGGAGACAACGTGGCACAGGAGGGACGCGCCTCGGTCACCCCCGGGCCTTACTCAGCTGAGAGCTTGCGGCTCTTAATAAAATAAAGGTAGGAGAACCTTTTGTCAGAGCGAGTTTTACGTTCATATGAGTTGGAAAAGTAATTAGAATGGTGGTATGAAAGTTTTATAATGGAAAATTTTGCGTTTAAATAAAGTCATCCTGCTTGAAGAACTAATCAATGTTAATACTTGTTTTAAATCATATTTGGGTAGATTTAAACTAATGAGTTCTTTTTGAATGTATAGTAAACCTATTAGGTTATACTTATGGCGTGCCCAGGGGCCAACAATACGGCAAGCCCATAAGGCAAGCAGGCTGTTCAGAAACCCTAACATCATGAAGAGTAGTAGGTTATAAGGACAAGCCGAACTTGTAGGCAGGGTAATTACCTAGGTGCATTATAGAGCAATTTATGCACGTTTTCTTTATACAAACATCGTAATCGACGTCGATCGTCAGATAGGTTTCCAAAAAATAATGGACACATATTTTTTCTTTTTTCACGTAAACAAAAAATGAAGACGATACAGTGCGTCGAAAACTCGTGTGACGTCACATTTGAGTACATTTTTTACTCAAATGTGACGTCACAAGCCCCCACTCATGATCTTTGACAGATTGTATCTTCGTCAATTATTATTATTTTGATAAAACAAAAAACACGTATCCAATATTTTTCGATAATCTAAGTGACGGACTAAACAGAATCATTCAAACATTTTATTTAGTCAGTCATCATCCCTATTACTACGAATAAAAAACTTATAAAAAAAAAATCAACTCTGTGTGATCGCATCGTTCTTCAACATTATGCCCAAGATTTTGATGCGAATTTGCATCATTATTCAGAGAATTTATTTTGTAAGGTTTAAGTGTAAACAAAACAATATTATCTCGCTGGTCATGTGGTCGCAAGCGGGACTACTGAGCTTGAGAGGTATGATAGTCCTGAGTTCGATACCCAGGTCGGGCCTGTTACATGGGCCAAGACAATTCAAAAGTGTCAAGTAAGCCAGTTACAGGCACTTTTGAATTGTCGAAACAAAGATGAAAATTAAATGTAGCTACAGTCCCAGTCAGAAGACATAAAAACTGTGAAAGTACTGTAGTTGCCCATTCCCTAGCGTAGATCTCTATGGACAAGAACGGGCAAGAAACTCCATGGACACTCTTTTAAATCAGAATATTGTTACAAAATATTGGTTACATCATTCATGTTGAGATGGTATATTATGTGAGAACAATGTAGCAAGATGTGCATGTTAAAAGTGTCCACAGTAAAACAAAACAAAAAAAAAACAATTTAAAAACTAAAATAATTCATTAAAATAAGCCATGGCAACTGAGAGATGACCAGACCAGGACTTAAACATACCCGGCGAAATGTGGGTCTAAGTACGTATTAATTACACCTCTACCTTACTCTTCGGGGATTATAAGGCGTGACGCTATGTAAACGTGCAATTATTCATGGCGAGCGCTCTACGAAAAGACTAAAGCTGTGGCAAGGCCGTGCATCCTTACCATTACCATTCGTTCCACCTGCTGAAAATCTCCCACCTGGACATGAGTTGCCATGGCCAACCAGGAAGTCTTTAAATAGACTCCGGACCCAGGTTGGCCGCAGCAAGGAAAACCTGCTCAGGTGGAGATTCATTAATGAATGTGCCCTGGAGTGCAAAATGTGGTGCTGTCCCACAAACGATGGGGCACTTAATATCGTGTCCTGCGTGTCCTGTTGTTTGTTCACTGTAGGAACTGATGGACGCGACCGAAAGCACCCGACCGACACAATTTAGATTGCCATCGACCCGCTAAGAAAAAGATTATTCATAAGAACGACAAAGAGCGTGAAAAACACATAAATAATAACACAATACCTAAGTACATACTTCCAGTACACCTATTTTTCACGTAAATCGTCCCCACCAATCACAACAGCGTCCTACGCCTACCCTTTGTTATTGTAATGACAGCACATAATCCTTTTGTTCGCGACTGTTCGCGACAGCACAGCGGACGAGCTGTATTTATAATTGAGGGGATTTATGGGCAGGACACGTGATTCTAAATTAATGCTATGTTGTTTAAAGTAATAAAGTGTGGAGGCAATTTTTTGTACTTTTGGTCTTGTGATAGGTTTGAAAAAAAAAATGAAAACTAATAATAATAATAAGTTCGTGAGTACAGCAGTCATTGTGCCGATAGTCGTGTCGGCCAATGGCTTAATAGTCAAGAGCTTCGACCAACATCTTAGGAGGCTCTCGCTTGGCAGCTGGATCAAGGGCTTGATTCAGAAAGCAGTACTTCTGGACACGGCACGTATTTTTAGAAGGTTCCTCTCTCAAGCGCCCTGACCACCGGCAGCTCGGACCCTGTTCCCAGCGCTGGTGGGCTACTATTTTTAAATGTTTTTATTTATATTGTTTTTGTATTAGGAATATTTAAAACTATAAAGATATGTTGTAAAATGCATAAACGAACATAATAAATTTCTTTATTGGCATAAAACAGGTTACAGAAGAATGTGAGACCCTGGCTCCAGAGCTAGGTTAGAGTACCTGTATTTCAGGTGCCAGTGACTTCTTCCATTTAAGTTACAATTAGGCAAGTTATATGCAGCAAAAGGTGACAAAATTAAATAACTTGAAATTAAGTTCAATAGTTATCATTAAACATTTAATTACATAATCACTAAAAATAGAATTAGAATAAAATCGGGATTAAAAATTTAGATTATTATATGAATTAAAAACAATATTAATTTAAAAATAATGATGTAAAAAATAAAAGCAGAATAAATTGCAATTCAGCTAGGATGAAACAAAATAATATGCGAAATAAGGGTGCAGGTATGTCAATGTGCATGTGGGCGTGGGTGTGATGAGTGGGGGTGTGTATGTGTGTGTGTATTTTTGTGTGTGTATGTGTGTGAATACAATGTATGATAAACTAAACTGAGATCATCCTACTAATATAAATGGATACGAGGATATCTGGATGTTTGTTACTCATTCACGCAAAAACTACTGTCCGGATTTAGATGAAATTATAGCCTGGATTAGCACATTTTCTTTTTTACCAAATGGGCCTGCTCTTGACGTCGACATAGGATACTTTTGTCCCGAAATTGAAGGCATGAGCTTTTATGTTTTAATTAAACATTGATTGCTTAGTGTGGCGCTAGATGGCGGTGTGTGTAATGTCCAGCGATATTTATTTATTTTATTTATATACTGAAGTCAACGAACCTTTACTCTGTTTATTTTTTCATTTCATTGCAGGAATGTCTTATTTACTGTAAAGATCGAAAAAAGACTCACATGTATTCCTCTATTCGTAGCAAAAAGATAGAAAACGTTACATAAAAGACACAAAAACTAGAACCTACGTGACACGATTCCATATGAATGCAAAAAGAAGCAAAAGAAGTATTGGGAACTGGCATCTAACTTTCAAAGGCGGATATGGCCGACAGGTCACACGCGAAATGTTTGGAAATAGCCTTCCAAATAGCCTCTGAATTTCAGGCCTCGGCACGTCGCTCGTCTCCGAACATTTTTTATTAGTTTTCGGCCAAACATCTTTTGTTTGAAGCTTTTACAGGTTGGTATAGTAGAATGTGTTAGAACTACTCTATTCAAAATTATTTTTTCCAACAGCCTGTTATTAAATAACAGTATTTAAAATGTTCATTTTGTAAGTTTAAGTAAGCATGGAGGGGCATGATATTAATTACCATTTTTTACGTAGAAAAATACAGTGCTTGAGGACCTAGCTTTCACATAAACTTAAATTCCGTTTTAGCTGCAAGCTGAGAAAACGATATAGGTTAGTATACCTATATGATATGAACTCTGTGTTATAATTGTTACCAATCTTTTATAGCTCTTGGTTCTCCTATTTATAAAATTAATTAATTAAACAAATATATATACTGTCTTAAAAAACAGTTGTTTTTGATATTTTGAAATCCGTTTTGAAACTCTGCAAAAAGATATCTTAGGGCTCGTACACATCGGGCCTGTGGACGCGGGAGCTATGGGCTAGCTCGCCGTCCGTCCGTCTCATGACGACAGGCCGTGTCGACGGCGCGTTCGAGTTCCACGCGCGCCTCAAAGAGAGTCAGCAATAGGGAAGGGGTCCGCAAGGGCCGAAGCCTGCCGGGGCTGTGGGACTATTCGAAAGAGATACCGTGGCCCCGGAACACAAAGGGCGATGAAGGAACATGGATGGGTTTTAGTCAGTAAAAGTCTGACACTCCCTCCTGCTCCGCCCAGAGCGGGAGAAGTCATTTGATGACTTCTCAACCTAAAAAAAAAAAAAAGGGCTCGTACACATGAACGCGATACGACGTTGCATCCTGCTACGACGTGTCATCGTTTCACGATCCGACGTCGTATCGTGGGAATCTATATCAAAACAGAGCAACAAAGTTGAAAGTAGCAATAAATCTGCAGTGTTCGCTGAAAATATCGTATTTCCCTGTTCTAAAGCACAGTAAAAATATAAGCAGTAGGTTGATATCGCATGTTGCCACAATGCACGGTACGACGTCGTTGAAACTATCTTTCGCCAGTGCTGCATTCATTTGTTATTGAATGTAGAGAGTAGGTCGTGCGGTCCATTTTTCGAAATTTACTGCGACCGACCACACGACGAAATCGTGACACGTTGCGATGTCTTTATAGATTCCCACGATACGACGTCGCATTCTGCTATGACACCGCGTCGTAGCACGATGCGACGTCGTATCGCGTTTATGTGTATACGCCCTTATGCAAATGAAATATTACTTATACCTAGTAGCGATCGTATCGACAACTGACAGAAGCAGAAATAAATAATTTATTACGTATTTAACAGAAAACAGGACACTCATCAGCCTACAATACATCATAGAGATTTTATCTTAGAACAGCCGCCCCCGACAGTAAGCATGTGTTTTATCAACGCACAGTACATAGTATACGTATATTTAAGGTGGATGCTCTAGGAGAGCACGCGAAATTCAAATTTTCTTACGTTTTTTGCAATTTGTAGACCCTCCGAGTTCATAAAGGTCGAGGAATGATTTTGACCTTGAAAAAGTCGTTCCTCGACTTTTATGAACTTGGATGAAGGAAATACAACCCGTATTGATGATTTTGATGATTATAATTCTGTAACTACATACGTCTTACAGTCGCGAACAATATTTAAATCAACTTACAACCTAGCACTGGTCTACAAATTGCAAAAAACGTAAGAAAATTTGAATTTCGCGGGCACCAGTAATATTAAACCAACTTTTTCTTTTTGTGAAATCTAACGCAGAGGTTATGGTTGTCAAATAAACTTGAATTTAAAATGCATGCTTAGAATTCGTGTAAAAGCCTTGCAAAGGTGTGTGAGCTGATTCCGATCATTTGTCCCTAGCTGAAATACTGTTTGTTAATCTACACATCTATACAAATAAATAGCAGATAGCTGATGATATAAGGATTAACTTGAGCAACTTTAATTTAGACAAAGGATTAGAATTAAATATTAATAAAAAAATGAAACCCTTGAAATTGTAAACAAAATCCGATTTAATTATGGGAGTATTATTTTTATAATATTTTTCTCGGACGAATGTCGCGATCAACAGCTAGTATACTTATATGTCTACTGCCCTGTGTCTCGTCCGATGACGTCATCCTTCCCAAACTTATCACAGAATTGTTTCAAGACTTTCTTTGAGAATCTCCCTTCAATCTTCCCTTTGAAGATAACAATCTAAGATGATTAAAGGCCCAACTTACAGTACATTTGCCGTCGGTTACGGTTAACGCTGTTCGTTGTTATATCGAAATATTTGGAATTACTGCTAAATTCAAGCTTGAATAAATTGGGATAAAGATGTTGTATTAGCTTATTGTGATGTTTATTAATAGGTATGTTATATTGGGAATAACACAACACGTGCGAAATTCGAACTACAAATTCAGGAGCGATCCTCTAATTCGCCCTCAAAGGTTTTCTGGTACTTACTAAACGTCGTTCTAATAATTACTGCGATATTTCGAGTATGTACTTATCTAATTAAATACGTCCAATATTTTACGTAGACGTGGAATTACGAAAACGTATTTAACTCGGCGTGAAATTCACAAAAGACGGCAACCAACCGTGAGTCTGTTTGCACGGGAATATTTGATGCGATGTCACGTGTAATGTTCAACTCATACCTCATTTCAGTAATTTCAGAGACAGAAGAAGAATATTTACAAAATTTCGGATTATGCCGCAGTATCTATGTATATATAAGTCGCTTTTGTTTCAGTTTGCGTTATCGTGTTGTTGTTTTTTACCCGACCACGGCGGAGAGTTACGATTTCAGCCTGTATGTAAGTGTATGTTCTACCAACTACTTAACAAAATTCGACAAATGAGGCAATGAGGAAATTCCTAATGAAAAAAAAAACCCAATAACAATTTGCCAGACCTGGGAATCGATCCTTGAACCTCATGCTCAGCAGCCGTGCTTGCGACCTCATGACCAACGAGGCAATAAAATAGTTAGTACCTTCAAAAACCTCGATGTTCTGCCAAGTCTTGAAAACCGTGCGGAGCAGGGGCGGGTTGCTAGTAGCATAGGTATAATATGTGTGTAGGGGTGGTTACCCGTGGTCCCGGTGGGTCGACCCATTACTGGGTCCATGGGTAATTTTTTTATTTTTTTTATTTTTTTTTATTTAGTATTTCTCTTACAAAAAAACAAGTTAATTTTTTACAGGTTTTACTCGCCAAACTTTACAGTTTGATGGCGAGCGAATTACCCGTGGTCCCATGGCATTAGGGATTGTTTCCTGGACTTCTGAAAATATCGATAGAAAATACAAAGCCATAGTAACAGCATATCATATCCCACCGGGACCACGGGTAACAGTCATTGCATAAATTGACAATGGGTTTATTGGTTTTTTTAAGGATAGTAAAGTCTCACAAACTACCAGGACGCCAGAATCATGAAGAAGTATTTTCTACATTGCATACTGCGTGATACTCGAAATGTACACGGATTGATTATGAGATTCCTATTAAACATATAAAATACCTCCTTTATGGTTCTGCCCTCCTGGTAGTTGGTAGATGAATAAAAAATAGAAAACCAATAAACCCGTTGTCAAATTATGCAATCACACCCGTGGTCCCGGTCCATGGGTAATTAAAATTACCCATGGACCCGGTAATGGGTCGACCCACTGGGACCGGATATTATCCTTTTGGTCACAATCCGCACATGAGAGGAGGAACCGTTTCCTCTTAAAAGACCTGCCCGGAGCCCCCTCTGTGCAACGCATGTTAAGGCTCATCCCTGGGGCGACTACTCCCTGAGACGTAGACATATCCTGCGGATATGTACGTGTAACGAGTACCTACCTACTTAGAGGCAACAAACGCTTGAAAGGAAATAGGGATACAGACGAGAAATAACATCATTTAAGGTATCTAGAGGGAAAATGTATAATTTATGGGTAAACCAGCTCTTATTTTTCTTGCTAGAGACAAGAAAATTAAAAGATAGCTTCTCTAGGTGTCATTTAAATGTACTTATGTAGTTGCAAGAGATAATTACATTTGGTAACGATTTCATAGTATTCTTTTAAACGTTGCCCTTCACTTGGAAAAGTTCCTGTATCGTGGGTACATACACATACTTAAAGTCACATACACAAACAGCCAGACAGAACAACTACCCGTAAGCCATACAAATACTTGTTCCGTACGGGGATCGAACCCGCGACACCGCAACGCAGCAGTCAACCGCTCCGCCACTTTAAGGATATCTACTTCCGAATATATCTTAATTAAAAATAACTTTTCTACCGCCAATTTTAAATGAGTGAATAATTCATTTTACAATACTATTAATCTATTCCCCTCAAAGTCGTAAATCTTACTGAAACTGGCGAATCTGCAAGCACAGGCCGACTGTTCCACAAAGTGGTTCACGCTAACGGCATTTCCGACGTAATGGACTACATGTAGCACGTAATTACGGACTAGCATCGTGAGAATAGGCATGACGACAGTATCAAAATATTGCAAATCTATTTAGTCCGTCAGTTAGAGTATTGGAAATTAATGGACAAGTATTTTTTGTTTTTGTAAATCAATGAATATTGACAAAAGATAAAACGCATCAAAACTCGGGAGTGGGGGCTCGTGACGTCAGAACTAGCTAAAACTTATATCTAGGCGTGACGTATTGAGAATTTTAAAAGCGTCGTATCTTCGTCAATTTTAGTTTACGTAACAAAAGAAAAAACACGGGTCAAATATTTTTTGATAATCTAACTAACGGACTAATTCGTTTTTTTTGTCGTCTCGCCTATTAGGTAAGCGATTCCTATATCCTGTTGGTAGGGTTGTTAACAGTAGTAAATTCATTGAACATTTTTAATGTCAAAAGTAGAACTGCTTAAGTTTATGAAAGCCGCTCGTTTCGTGTCGTCGCGGTGTCTGACAGCCAGTCATACCAAGGGGTATCGTATTACCCAGTAATAATTGGGTTGTGGAGGTCAGATAGGCAGTCGGTCAATGTAAAATACCGGTTAGATTGGAAGCCGACCCCAATATAGTTGTGAAAAGGCTAGGCAAATGATGACGAAAGTCTTGAACTAATAAAGCTACAACTTTTCGTCGCCATCGAGTCGGTTCCTGATACCAAGTGTCATTTATTCAAGTCTAGACTATTTATCAGATGTAACATTAAATGAAATCATCTATCTATACCTAATGGACTTGGAGCATACCTGAATACTCAGGTATGCTCCAAGTTTCCAAAATATCAACTTTAAGCAGATGAATTGTTTGAGACATTTTCATTCTGTGTCAAGTCTGAAGATGTCAAATCTTCCTATCTATAGAACGCTTGGTATAAAAGGTCATTGTCCTCATTAGCCTTTCCAAACTGAGTATCGGAATTTCAAAAGGATCGACACTCCTCTTGACCTCAGCAACCCAATTACTGAGGACATCGGCGGACGATATTTTTCGGCTTCTAATTACAAAAAACGCTTATGCAACACTATTTTTTAGTCGTTTTAATTAATTTATGGGCGTCTAGTACTAATGAAAATGAACCACTTTTACTATGGGACCGAGTGTGAAATCTCGAAAAAATTATCAGATGCTGTATTTTTTCGAGTTACTCGACCAATAATGCTGATTTTTTTTCGAGATTTCGAGATTTCCAGGAAATGATCTATACCTAGAAACTTTAATGATGTATTTCGGAAATATAATATATCAGCTTTATTTCTGTAGCATACCACCCACCACCCGTGCAGAGGAGGGCATGATTGGCGAACATAGACTCTTATTAATTATAGGTAAAGATTTCGTCATTATTAATCGCCGATATATACGTTTTTAGTCACTACTGCTTGTTACATAAAACTCACTATCTCTGATAGTAAAATTTAGATAATGAATTATTCACGTAGAACACCATCCATGGTGAAAACACGGCTTCATTTCACTCCCAAAGTTTCCGAAACAGACTATATTGAAAACCCTTCCGGACTTCACCGACGAACAAGGACGCATTCGGGAAACTTCGTCGTTTAGCCGTTCTAAATGCACTAGGTACTGTAGCATAGTAGTCATTAAGTATTAACATTATAGTATTTCAACTGGGAACAAAAAATAGTCTGCATCGACTCACACACACATGCAAAACGTTTACATTACACGATTCTCAGCATGCTTCATGTAACAAACAGGCTTACTCGAAGTCGGGTCTGTCGCATTGACACAAGAGGTTATGTGTTATGTGTGTAGTGCAACAAAAGATACTCGCCGAAAACATAACCTGCTTCTTTTTGTGACGTCGGTTCATGATGTTTAGTGGACAACCCAACATCCGCGTTTGATTTCACAAAAACCGGCCAAGTGTGTGTCGGGCTACGCGCAGTGTAGGGTTCCGTAGGAGCCCGTTTTCACAATATAGAACGATCCCGTTGGTAGCGCCATCTAGCGGCAGCTTTGTGAAACTTATGATAATTTATTGTTTTTATTTTTTAGATTTTGTTTTTCAATGCTAGTCTTTCCCCGTTATAAACAAGCAACTACTTCATCTTAGTCACTTTATAGGACAAAGACTATTACTGCTAAACTAATAAAGTTATCTTAACCACTATAGTTTTCCTTTAAAGTTCATGAAATGCACTATCATCATGAATTTTTCCAGATATTTCAAACCAGCAGCTTAGCTTTTAGAGGGGGGAGACGCCCTACTGGAACAAAAATTTGCACGTTAAAGTTTAATATTTCGTAAATGGAGCATTAAATCGAAAAGTAGTATAAGCTACTTAAGTTATTTTAAAAGATCTATTCAACTATACCCCACACGATGGGGTAGACGACGAAAAAAAAATTCATCCCCACTGCACATGTAGGGGAGCTACCCTAAAAAAAATATAATTCAAAAAATTTATTTTACCACTTTGTCGGCGTTATTGATATCCACGCCTGTACAAAATTACAGCTTTCTAGTACTAACGGTCTCTTAGCAAAACCTCGGACAGACAGACAGACGGACATGACGAAACTATAAGGGTTCCTTGTCAGGACTACGGAACCCTAAAAATGCTTAGTCGGTTTACTGGTTAATTTTATACACTGTGGCTATACGCAGGTAGTACAGGTACCATGGTACTACCTACAAGTAACATCACGTAGGTACCTAAGCACGTATATGTAATTAAATTGAAGCCAACTTAGTTGTCGGTTTGAATAAGATTAGGCCTGCTTTGTGAGGGTTGCCACGAATGGAGGTTTTAGAGGCTTTTAAAAAGGGTTGCTTGTATAAAATTGGGTTTATTGGTGTTTTCCTTTCAATTTTTTTGAGTGTGAAATTGAAAGCTTTTTGGAGACTCTTTTTGAATTAAGGTTCGAGCCACACACACAAAGTGATGTATATATAATTGCAAAACACTATAAATGCAATGTCTTTCAATTTGACAACAACTTATGTTCAAAATGAAAGGCACTATGATAACATAGTGCCTGAAATGTTTGAAAAATTCGTCTGCATGATATCGCAATGATTGATGAATGAATTTGATGCGTTTACGCCATTGTGATGCTGGTTGTCCTGTGTATTCGTCGTGTACGTTACCCCAGCAGGAAAGTGTCTCCTAGAGTTAAATAAGTGGAACGTATAATGTGTGCCCTAACTGCTGTAAATGTGCCCCCACATAAAAAATGTGTGCCCCGTGTCGTTTTGGAAAAAAACGGAAAAAACGATTCCTGCTGGGGTAACGTTTTTCTAGCAGGAAAATTCTAAACGAATGATCAGAGAGAGAAACATTGTGCATGGCCTTGTAGCGTAAAGTAGTGCCAAAGTGTGCCCCCAAAAATAAATTGTGTGCCCCTTCAGGTTTTCGAGATATTGCATTTCCTGCTGGGGTAACGTTTTGCAGAATCGTATATCTCTAAAACCATTGCATGTGCCCCTGTAAAATAAACATACACGCGTAGCTCTTCATGTGTGCCCCTCAGTGCCCCAATTAGATTTAAGAAAATATTTATAATTTCCAAGTTATCACGGTTTTATGAAAACTCGAAAAAACATCACAGCGCCTAAATGAGACAAGGTATAAGCTCGCTGAAAACTGTATTGGGTCCGCCTTGACGCTACTAATAACCATACAAAGTTTCAAAACTGGTCATGCATGCGTTTTTGAATTATCTTGATAAAACTCAAAAAGATGGTGTCATAACTTTGACGCCAAAAATACAAGGAACCAGCTCGATCCCAGATGTGTAGGTGTTAAGGAACTAGTGTGCCCTTAGTCAAAAATATATGGTGAAAATATTCAGCTTGGAATGTTTCGCATTAAGTAAATATTAACAAAAAACCAAACATGTAAACAATGGCTGGTTATCCGACCAAATTCGAATGACTACTAAAAAGCGACGGATTCATACATATCGATGACCTTCTTTAGTGGACGTATTATACCTAAGCTGTTGTCCGTACAGTCGCGTTCAAAAGTTTTGGGGGCTAATTAAAAATATGTTAACTGCACCTTGTGACCATATTAAATGAAACAGCTTATTGTTTGTTATTTTTAATCCCTTAATATTAATTCATAAAGTAATAGCTGCCATAGAACATTCTGTGAAAATCAAGTATTTAGCTATTTCGGCTAAAAAGATACAGCCCTATGATATGTTGACGGATTGTGGTCGAGTTTTGGAGTCTTGTGAATTCTTGTCATGAATTTTTTTTTACATTGTAACTAGAAGTTATTAAGGGATCATAATATGTCATCAACGTAGCACAAGAAGACAAAATACGTATTAAAAAAAAAAAAAAAACAAATGACTGAATCGATTTTGATGAAATTTCTTTTGGATCAATCGGAAAATATGTATATCCTTTCAGATGAAAACAAAACGAACATGATTTAGAACATTTTTGTTTACAAATAAATAAATCCTCCTGCAACAGCAGATATTCTATTTAAAATCTCCTTATTGAGTCTTGGTTTCAATTTTCATAGTATAATGTTTAATTATGGCTTTACTTAGTGTTTCCGACGACTTAGACGATTCCTTTGACATAGAATGTCGTTCTGTAGAATCACTTGAATCATCTTCATCTTGCAGGAGTATCCTTAAAGCTTCCACAGACAATATCAAGGTGCTAACATATAACATCAGAAGCTATCAAAAAAACTCTCTCAGACTCAGACTGGACTCAGATATCGACTTTATAATACTTACTGAATGCTGGCTATTATAGAAGACCTACGTGGTTATAGCGCTCACAGAACTACAAATCAAGTAAACAGAAATGGAGGTATTGTTGTCTACACAAGAACAGGCCAGAGTAGCAGTATTACTAATATAGAATCCAACCTTTCCAACGCCGATAGTATATTACTAAAAGTTAACAAAAACTTCAGTCTTTTAGCCATCTATAGGTCACCTTCCTTCACAAACGCAGAGAATTTTCTCAGTTCCCTTGACTCCACCCTTTTTCAACTTAAAAACCAACAAACACTCATTGTAGCCGGCGACATCAATCTTAACATTAACGACATAAGCAATAGTCAAGTAGCTAACTACGCGTGTCTCATGGCTTCACACGGGTTATCCCCCGCCATTACACTACCAACAAGACAAGGATCCTGTATCGACCACATATTCATAAAATCACCTAGAATACCTCTTGGTCTTGTATGTAGCTTATCTATTACTGATCATGAGCTTGCCCTATGTAGTGTACCTATTAAACCGGAAAAGCCCAAAAATCCTAAACGATGGCGGGTCAAAACTGACTGGACAGCCGTAGCTAATGAGATTATTAAAACAAACTGGGATTCTGTTACTAATGCAACCTGTGTGAACACTGCACTTAATTATTTCAACAACACAGTATCACGAGCCACTAAGACCCACACTCAAAATGTTAAAATAAGCCGCAAAATGGCTACTATTCAACCTGGGTTACCCCTTTTTTTTTTTTTTTTTGGATGGGAAATCATCAAATGACTTCTCCCGCTCTGGGCTGAGCAGGAGGGAGTGTCAGACTTTTACTGACTAAAACCCATCCATGTTCCTTCCTCGCCCTTTGTGTTCCGGGGCCACGGTATCTCTTTCGAATAGTCCCGCAGCCCCGGCAGGCTTCGGTCCTTGCGGACCCCTTCCCTATTGCTGACTCTCTTTGAGGCGCGCGTGGAACACGAACGCGCCGTCGACACGGCCTGTCGTCATGAGACGTACGGACGGCGAGCTAGCCCATAGCTCCCCGTCCACAGGCCCGCGCCTACGGTGGCCGGAAGCCACCACGTGGCCCCCGACGCCCGGGGCGTCTCCCGCGGCGGCCGGGACGTGAGGATATCTCCCTCTCACGTTCCGCCACCTCCTTCGCTAGCATGACTGCTTCGCAGAAGGAGGTGACGGCGTCCCATTCCGTCTCGCTCCGGACCATGGCACGAACCAGGGCCGGGAGCGAGAGGTCGCCGCCGCCGATCGCCACCTCGAGGACACGGCGGTGCTCCACCCAAGCGGGGCACACCTCCACAGTGTGCTCCACCGTGTCCTCCGGCCTATCCTCACAGTGATAGCACCCGGGCGTTTCCTCCCGCCCGATTCGGTGCAGGAACTTACCGAAACATCCGTGTCCGGTAAGAACCTGCGTCAGGCGGAAGGTGAGGACGCCGTGGCGTCTCTCCAGCCACTCCTCAAAGAGGGGACTTATCGCCACTATTGTGGCGTGCCCTGCACGGGGTTGCGATAGTCGCTCTCTCCATGTCGCCATGAGATCCCGCCGGAAGTCCGTCCGCTGAGCGACAATTTGCCGCGGCAGCGGAGTTTCTACCTGGGTTACCCCTGGATTAATAAGGTGCATGCGACACCGTGACAAACTCCATCTTGACTGCAAAGCCAACCCCGATGACCACACAAAACAATTAATTTACACTAGATACAGGAACCATGCAAACACACTTCTTCGCAATCTCAGAACATCACACAACAGACAAGAAATTGAAAGTAACCAGAACAATCCCAAAAAACTATGGACAGCAATAAAAGACATATGTAAGACCAAAAAATGCAACACTCAAAACACATCCATTAATTTAATCGCATCCAGTATATCTCCAACAACATCTCTAGACAACTGTAATCAGCATTTCGTCTCTGTAGGCGAAAAACACTCGGCCAAGATCCTCGACAAATTAGCAACCACTCACCAATCACTAATAGATTCACACATAACTCGGAGTTTTAACTCTCAATCGTTTTATTTGCACCCGACAGATGAAGAAGAAGTCTCTAACATAATACACAACCTGAAAATAGATAGTGCACCGGGACCAGATCAAGTAACAGTTCCACTAATCATAAACTGCAGGGAAAGCCTAATTAAACCACTTACGCACATATTTAACCTCAGTATAGAAACAGGTGTCTTCCCCGACGCCTGGAAAGTTGCTGCAGTTTCTCCTATCTATAAAAGCGGTCCCAAAGATTTGCCAGAAAACTACAGGCCTATTGCTCTGCTAAGTATAGTCTCCAAAATTCTGGAGAAAATAGTCAATAAAAGACTGGTCAATTTTCTGGACAAAACTAAAATAATCTCGGACAGACAATTCGGATTTCGACGAGGAAAGTCTACTGAAGACGCGGTGTCTCTTTTGATAACTAATCAAGTTTCACACCACAAAGAAAATGGGAAATGCTGCGTCGGTGTTTTTCTTGATTTGGCATAAGCATTCGACACCGTGTCTCCTGGGATTCTTCTAAAAAAGAGGCTAACGGCGGAGGCTAGAGGCTACGGGGATAAGGGGTATACCTTTGGAATGGTTCCGTAGCTACTTGACATCACGGTGCCAATACTCCAAAATAGGCAGTCTCCAAAGTACCTTGCTACCCATCACGTTTGGTGTTCCGCAAGGCAGTACCCTCGGCCCAACCCTTTTTACGCTGTACATAAATGAACTAGTAAGCCTATCAATAAACAGCGCGGAAGTGATCTGCTATGCCGACGACACTGCCATCATCTTTCACGATTCAACTTGGGAGCGGGTGTATCGTTCGGCGGAACAAGGCCTCACTCAGATAGCGCACGCCCTAGACACTAATTTACTGACATTAAATGTCAGTAAAAGTAAATATATTGCTTTTTCAAAAACCAGTGCCTCCAGCCCATCCCAAACTATGTCCATAAAAATACACACTTGCTCACAAGAACACAACAACGCTTCCCTCCACACATGCCTATGTGAAATACTTGAACAATACTTGAACGAACTGACATTATAAAATACCTCGGAATAACCATAGACAACCAATTAACTTACAAAGCCCACATATATGCCCTATCCTCCAGAGTTCGAAAACTGATCCATGTCATGAAAAAACTCCATGACTGTACCCCAATCGATGTACTGCGAACGGTCAACTACGCACTCTGCCAGTCAATCATGCAGTACTGCATCGGTATATGGGGTCGGGCTTGTAAAACCACATTTATTACATTAGAGAGGGCACAACGGGCACTGATCAAGGTTGCACTAAGAAAACCTTTCAGATTCCCCACAGATCTTGTTTACCAGGAGTTTAAAGTTCTAAGGGTACGACAACTGTTAATTCTTCAAGCAACTCTTAAGTATCACGCAACAGTAAAAAAACTGCCAGAATACAATAACTTAATAAACAAGCGGGTATTTAGAGTACCTATACCAATTACCAAATCGGAACTAGCTAGACGCTGTACTAATTTTTCCCATCCAAACACCTATAATTAAGTCAGTAAAATTTGCGACCTACGAGACTGCTTAACCACCACCTGTAAAAAAATGTTAAGAGTAGCCCTATTGAAATTGTCATACGATGCTACCGAAGCCTTGCTATAGAACCTGCATACAGCCACACACACCCATACACACACACACACCAACACTCATACACACACGTATACTCACAAGAACTCAAACACACCATAACACAAGCCCAAGAAATGCAAACGTTGTTTTTATTATTATTTTGCTATTTTGCATTGATCTGCACCCTGTTAATGGTTACCCTGTTATAATATTTTAATATCCACATGTTTGTTGTTTAAAATAATTATTTTTTTGTAAAATTCGCACTCCTGAGCCACAATATACAAGCGATGCTTAGTTTGTGGCTCACCGACTATTATGACACACCTGTATTTTTACATTGATTAATAAACTGATTTTGATTTTGATTTTGAAAAATAAAGTAATGAAAAAAAATCCAAGTACTTGTTAAGTGTACCTAAGTGCTTTCAAATAAGTCAAAACAGTGCCAATACTTACCACCGCAGATCGTGCCATCGTTGTAACTATTTTTACAAAGTTCACCACCCCTATAACCACATCATTGTTATACATGCTTAATTATTACGCCACTTACAACCAACTTAAAAAAAAAGTAAACATGCAACAGTGTCCTTGGCGTCATAACTGCAAATGTTTACCAATACCAAGTAATAATCCAGACGCACTTCCCTAGTCAAAAACAATTCGTATTATTCATCTATAGAGCGACGTTTAGGTAGGTATCTGTCTCTGTCCCACTAATACCGTATGCATACTAGCTGTCTCACTTTCTCCAAACTAGACAAAGCGATTCCTTGCAACACGACGTCAGCGGATGGAGCGCAACTAGAGATATGCAGCGTTGGGGAGGCGAAAAAGGGAATCTTCTATTAAGGTGGACGCTCCATGGTAGCCCGTGCAGGAATGAATTTGACCTTGAAAAAGTAATTCCTGCACCTTTCTAAGAAAATTTGAATTTCGCGGGCTACCCTGGAGCATCCACCTTAATGATGAAAAACTTAATGTTAATTTATCTAACCTACGGCTTATCAATAAATATATAAATACTTATTTTACTGTTGTGTTGTTTTTTTATTTATATACAAAAAAGAGCTACCTCTTTTTCGTAGTAGGTATTCATCACACATTTCATGAACTATATTTTTTTTAAAACATCCCCTAATCAAATTTTGGGTAAAAGACCTGGCAAATATCTGGATGTATGTCTTTCGTTCACACATAAATTACTAGATGTATTTTAATGAAATTTTGAATGAAGAAGATAGCCTGCCTTGAAATATCACACAGGCTACTATTTATAATGTACTTAATCATGTGCAAAATTACAGAAAAAGCTAGTAGAATATTATCCAATAACAACTTTATTTTATTACATATTACTTTTCTACTTCAGTGTACTCAGGCACAACACGTGTGAATCGGTTAGTGCGTAAATTAAAGAAGGTCATCGATATGTATGAATCCGTCGCTTTTTAGTAGTCATTCGAATTTGGTCGGATAACCAGCCATTGTTTACATGTTTGGTTTTTTGTTAATATTTACTTAATGCGAAACATTCCAAGCTGAATATTTTCACCATATATTTTTGACTAAGGGCACACTAGTTCCTTAACACCTACACATCTGGGATCGAGCTGGTTCCTTGTATTTTTGGCGTCAAAGTTATGACACCATCTTTTTGAGTTTTATCAAGATAATTCAAAAACGCATGCATGACCAGTTTTGAAACTTTGTATGGTTATTAGTAGCGTCAAGGCGGACCCAATACAGTTTTCAGCGAGCTTATACCTTGTCTCATTTAGGCGCTGTGATGTTTTTTCGAGTTTTCATAAAACCGTGATAACTTGGAAATTATAAATATTTTCTTAAATCTAATTGGGGCACTGAGGGGCACACATGAAGAGCTACGCGTGTATGTTTATTCTACAGGGGCACATGCAATGGTTTTAGAGATATACGATTCTGCAAAACGTTACCCCAGCAGGAAATGCAATATCTCGAAAACCTGAAGGGGCACACAATTTATTTTTGGGGGCACACTTTGGCACTACTTTACGCTACAAGGCCATGCACAATGTTTCTCTCTCTGATCATTCGTTTAGAATTTTCCTGCTAGAAAAACGTTACCCAGGGGGCACACATTTTTTATGTGGGGGCACATTTACAGCAGTTAGGGCACACATTATACGTTCCACTCATATAACTCTAGGAGACACTTTCCTGCTGGGGTAACGTACACGTATTCGTCTATACAAATAAATAAAATGTAAGTGTCTGTTTGTAATTTAAAAATAACAGCTTTTTACTAAACGCATATGAAAGTATATACGGTACCTACTTATAACAAAAGTAGGTACCTACTTTCTGTCTGTCTGTCGGTTTGTTCCGGATAATCTCCGAAATGGCTAGGCCCGAATTTGACGGGACTTTTCCTGGCAGATAGCTGACTGATGTTTTAAGAAGTAATTTAAGCTACTTTAATTTAAGAAAAAATCGAATTAGAATGTTCAACACTAGTTTGTGATGCAATTTAACTAACGACGTAACTCTGTCATAATGATCGTGATTAATTCCAGGATAGCTGTAGTTAAAATTATTCAGGGGAGGTATCATATAGAGATTTCAAACCCTCGGCCACTATTTTAAAGATCTTGAAATCTCGTAACTGTGAACAATATTACATAGTTATACACGACAACGTTCGTCTTGCGGCAGTCTTTCTCCCAGTAATCCTGTATCGCACAGATTTGAATACGCTCGTATGTAAAATAACAGGGCTGCGTAATTCTGTGTTTGTCGTGAATGGAATATTTTTATGTCTTCAGGCAAAACCGTATTTCAGCGTGAAAATGGCATAATGCGTATTTGGGACATTTTTCGACATTTGTAATGTAAAATTGTATGTTGAAAAAAGAAAGAAATGTAGGTGACTTAGTATTTTTAACTTCAAATGAATAATTCTTCAAAAGATTAGTCTGATTTGAGTCGAGATTTAAATATCAAGAGATAGTACATCGGTTTATTAGAATGTAAGGAGGTAACACACCCTGGTTCTCACAGTTTTACAGGTTAGCGCTGCAGATACAACTTGTTCTGGTGGGTTTATCCCGATAAACCAGGGTATGACAGCAGTGCATCAACCCAAACTATGGGTTGTCTCCTGTTCTGCTCTATGTGTAATTCCACCTGCATTTTGAGGAACCTGTCCGAAGGCACCACCAGGTCCGTCAAGGTAGCAGAGTTCCCAATGAAGCTTATTTGACTCTTAAAAGGAAATCATCAACAGGACGAAAAAGAGGGTGGTTAGAGTTTAGGTCTGCGACATACAATGTGCAATGGACGCTATCTAAACTAAAAATGTCACTTACGGGATATCTGCCGTGGTTATCATTAATTTTGAGCTCCCGATATTTCGACGCTGTTACAAGCGCCATAACCGCGGGTTGACTGGAGAATGTGGGTGGATGGAAAAAAATGTTAAGAGAAGACATCTGTCTACCCTCTTTCCGTCTTTTTTTTAATGACGCTATCTAGTCTTAATACAGTTCGGAATACAATGACTTAAATATGTAGGTACGCTGATTTATTAAAATTTTGCCGACTAAAACTCCGACCCCAATTCGCACGCGAAACAGTTATACAATAAGAGACTCTTAAACAAAGTTCACAGATGAACCCCAAACCAAACGTCCAAGGGAATATTGTAATACAGAAAAGTAAGATTACTTTTGGATTCTTTTACCAGAAAATGAGGTCCAGAGCTGCGGAGAAAAAGTCAGCAAAACTTTGGCCGCTTATACGAAGTTAATGTTAATCGTTATGCCGAAGAAATTAGGGGCTCTTGTCCTTTAGTTTTATCTTGAGAACGACAGAATTACTTTTGATGTGGTTTTCTCAGAGATAAACTTGTTATTCGCTGGGGCAATGACTCATTTCATGTTCACATTGCAACTTTTAGGACGAGGTAATTTACTGTGGCTCGCGTTGAATTTTTGTTAGCAGAAACTAAAATAGCTGTCGTATAATAAAGTCTTGAGTTTCCTCAAATAACTAAATTATTATAAGTCTCTTGAAGCACCAAGTGCTTCAGATATTTTCGTAAGCATATTAACGTGTTCTACAGTTTTTTTCTCAAGATTTTCTGACGAGTGTCTTGATTAAAGCTGAAGTGGAAGCCTTGGAATACATGTAGATATAAAACGGTATAAAGAAAATCGCTATTCAGACTTTGAATTGAAACGAATAAAATGATAATTAGACTTCTGAATCACTGAAAATTCTTCTCAATTGCGAATTAAAGGAATTTATTTGACCCTTCACCATTTAATCGAGTGCTGGAGCCTTCCATTGAAGAGAGATATCGCCGCAGGTGGGAATCTCGAGCGGTTCTTTTAAATAAATTGTTTTAATTAGCAGCCATTAAAGGAATGGACATTTTAAAAGGCAATTTCGTTTGAATTGAGCCTTCTCTTTTATTGTAAGTATCGAGTTGGAAAAATGGGAACTTCTGCCGTAACAGTATGTCTAAAAAGATGTCTGTCATTAACTTTTGATTTAACTAAGGTGATTTTATCACGCTTTATTAGCTAAATGATAAATCCTTAAAACTTGAAAAATAAATGTTTTTTGTAATGTTAATGTTTTTTTAGAATAAGTTAGATTATAAGATACATAAATTATAAGTCCTCTCCACATTATCTTACTTTTGCTGTGCCCGACAGGGTCCACGATTGTTTCCAAAGAAATGTTTACCACCTAAGACTACATTATGGAATGCAATAAAGAATTGAGTATTGAGTATTGAGCTTCACCTGTAACTAGGTAAAAAACCTTAAAACTTAATTTGGCCCACTTTCCGGTTTCTTTAATTGAGCCGAAATTAAATTTAAAAAATATGCATGTTACATGTTTGGATGACAATGCATGGTTGGCTAAGTGACGTCATTCTAAATCCAATATGGCGGACTTCCAAAGATGGCGGACTATTATTTTTTAAGCATTCCCATGATGCTGAGAAGAATACAAAAAATAAAATAACGTCACTCTAAAGGGTGTTTTTTTAGTTTTTTCCCTTTCTTTACCCGGGAAAAGATTGTGGGTAAATCTAATAATATCTGAGTGCATGTTCTTAAAAATCGAATTCTTTTAACTGTGTTAAGGCGACTACAGGAGCTAAATTAGCAACTTTATTTGTGGTCGTTTAAACTTCGTTTGAAATACTGTTAGAATAAAGTTGTAATCAGCTTGCACTACAAAGTGGTTGTTACGTCAGTCCCTTTTTTTTTTTTTTTTTTTTCGGTTGGGAAATCATCAAATGACTCCTCCCGCTCTGGGCGGAGCAGGAGGGAGTGTCAGACTTTTACTGACTAAATCCCATCCATGTTCCTTCATCGCCCTTTGTATTCCGGGGCCACGGTATCTCTTTCGAATAGTCCCGCAGCCCCGGCAGGCTTCGGCCCTTGCAGACCCCTTCACTGTTGCTTCGTGGTAAAAAAAAAAGATTAAGTGAAAAGTAAAGGTAAAGTGGTTGTTACGTCAGTCACTGCGGGCCGAATAGTGCGAAATGAGTGTTTTTTTGCGATTTACAAAAAATCTATTGATTGGACTAAAAAAATAAAACACTATCATGCTAATATGTTGCTTGTAGAAATATTTGCCAAAAAATCAGAATGATCGCATGTATTTTATTATGGTTTATACTCGTTAAAATATTTGTTTAAAATTAGTTGTATTATGTTTTCAATACACTTCCTCGAAAACTGGTTCATAACGCACTACGATTAGGTGCAACATGCAATGTATTTCACACACGTGTTATTTTTTTCATTTTCCAACACGTGTGCGGGCATGAAAATTGCCTATACCGCCTACCGCCGCCGCCGCCTTTACCTATACTGCCTATACTTAGTTCAAATTGGTTCAATGCATTAAGTCGGAGGTCTTCTTCTTTATCGTGTGGTTAGTGCCTAACCTGGTGTCTGAGTTTTTAAGCCGCCCATGGGCCTCTGACTTGGCTTAACATGCCGTCGAGAAATATCTCTCAGGCATGCTGGTTTCCTCACGATGTTTTCCTTCACCGAAGCAAGTGATAATTATACAATACGCACATGAATCCGAAAATTCAGAGGTGCGAGCCTTGGGTTCGAACTCGAGACCTATGACTTAGCAGTCCGACGGTCACACCACTAGGCTATCACTGCTGGTGAATGAACACTGGTGGTGTTGTGGTGAGGTGAATGTTTTTTTTTTAATTTTGGCAAAGCAATAATGCGTCTTTACCGCGGAAATATTTTTTAAATATTCAAATTGTGTTTATAAATAGAATATCATAGATAAACATGATTATTTAAAACTAATATTTACTTTTACAAACAAATTAACATTTATTTGTGTTCTAAATAAAAAATAAAAAAAAACTATTTTTTATATTAGGCTGTTTATCGGCTTCATACCTTTGCTTCTCCTTCAAACTGGCGAAAGCAAAGCGCGGAAAAAAAGAAAATTAAAATCATAGTTTCTTATTAATTTATGACAAAAATGTTTTTCGTTTTTTTATTTTATTTCTTCAAAAGTGTATTGAAAAACGTTGTTTGATCCACGTGGACATTTGTTATTGCAGTTCTCAGCTCAAAAACACTCTCGCCTACGGCTCGGGAGTTAATTCCGCCTCGAATGCAATAACAAACTTTCTCCACTTGTATCAAAATGTACTATTTCAATCCACTATCATTCTAGCATATAATTATCCTGCAGAACATTATATAATTTTCTGGTTTTGTTTATTGCAGTGAATTATAGTATGCTTTTTGCATTATAAAACTCGCGTTTAGCTCCTGTAGTCCCGCAAACAATTTGATCCATTTTTTTCCACGTTCAACATTTTATAATGACAGAGTTCCAGTGACATCCAGTTTATGTTTACAAATGTTTACGATATTACCATTCTTTTAAGACTTTGTCTTTGGGCAATTTTTTTTTTTTTTTTTTTTTTAATGTTTGCGGGTCATTTTGTCCGATGAAGTAGAAAGATCTTTGCAAATAATTTCCTTTCCTTTTCTAAAATTTAATACAGCGATACTTTCGGGGTTTTTCTTTGACCTCGAAACTTGGAAATAGAATGTTACGTGACCAAAATAACAGCCGAAAATATTGGAAGAGCCTTTAGCCTTATGATCGTTTATTTTATATAAAAGTACAAGAAATGTCTATAAAAAGAATCCATTGAATTCTTTTCTTAAATGCCTTTGCCGTGTTAAGATTTTCTTTGAAAAATTATAACGATTTGAGTCTTATAAAGCTGGTCATAATTAAACTTTTTAAAACCTAAGCTGACACATTCGAAATAAACGTGAACAAAAATACTTAAACATAACATGCCATCACGCCTGTACTTCCCGGAGGGTTAGACAGAGGTCTACCTAATAGTACAGCCACATTTCACCAGTTATGTTTACGTCCCATGTAATAGGGGGCGAGCCAATTGCCATCAACCGGGCGCAAAACCAGACTCCGCGGCTGCTAGTTAGAAATTCCTAATGGAAAACCCAATAGCACTTTGCCCGACCCGGGAATCGAACCCAGGACCTCAATGCTCTGCAGTCTAGCTTGCGACGTACTTAAAAATTACCGTAAACGCCAAATAATGGCCCTAAGCTAGTTAACAGGATTGTGTACTAAGATAATTTAGTCATTTTGTGGAGAGTCGTTAAGTTTTTAATCGCCTTAAGGTTCTGTCTCTCCGTTTCAATTATTCAAGCCGCGTTCTGAATTTAAAATATTTCGCGAAGAAGGTTGTTCTTTAAATTAGGACGAAAGGAGATTGGATTATATTGAAGAGTGTTGCCAGTCTGAATTATGACGACGGTTTCGTTTGAATGTTTGTTTGTGTTTTCTCAGAAATGAGTAAGTGACTGTTTCAGTGCCTTATTCAAAAGTCGTTCATTGCTGTACTATAAAAACTGTTTCGTCACCGTTATAGCAGGTGTAAGAGGCAGATTTCTGAAGAAAAGGAATGGGAAAATAAACCTCGATAGATGTAGTTTTTTTAGGGTTCCGTACCTAAAGGGTAAAAACGGGACCCTATTACTAAGACTCCACTGTCCGTCTGTCTGTCACCAGGCTGTATCTCATGAACCGTGATAGCTAGACAGTTGACAAATACTAAAAACAGAATAAAATTAATATTTAAGGGGGGCTCCCATATGTATGATCCCTTGCTAGACCAGACATTACTTTTAGATGATAGGTGAATGGAATAAAAGAAAGTAAAGTACTGAAACACTACTGTATTGTCCCAAAGGTACTTAAAGTAAAATGAGCTTAATGAACTGATGGTGTGGAAATGAAGCGAGTGACGCGGCCCTTGTTGGCTGTAACGAGAACGCCTGGCTGACTTGATAGCTCAACGCGAACTGAACTAATTATTATAAGTTGAAATGAATGTGGCGTAAACTGCTGAATTGCAGAATGTGCGGTTGCACCGTACATGCTCCCGAGCGGGAAGATGGATATAAGATGAACATGAAAAGATGAGTAACAAGGTGATGCCAATTGGTCCTTATATTAGATGATTGACAAGGTGATTCCAATTGGTCCTTATTCTATGTTTAGAGTCCCTACTTGAACTCCGTTTTACGAGACATAGGCACTGTACACTTGTCTAACTTATGCACTTTTGGAATTTCACTGTAATCTGATACACACGGAATCTCACACTGATTACGCGCACTAACACTATATTGAACTGTAGAAGATGATGTAGAGGCCCCAGCCTCTGCCCGTGCCGGAGTCACGTGTTGTGTGGTCCGTAGACTCGCCAAAGCGGCCCTTGCCACCTCGAGAGATGCGGTTCGCCTGTTACGCAGCCGTCGTACCATAAGGCCTGCTCCAATCACCAAAACAACTCCGATCACCACATAAAATGCTGTGTAGTGATGGATATCGTGATAAGAAAGTTGATTTGGCAAATTTTCACTTGCCTTGAGAACGTGGAGTTGCTTCTTGATTTCGTCAAGCTCTTTGCTGCTCGAGAGGAGTGTATAGTTTTGTATTAGTGGAGTTGGGATGCCAACGTCTATGATATGATTGATTGGTTCTATCTCAGGCAGCTTGAAAGATGGTTTTATGTCTAAAGTGCTAAATCCTTCATTGCGTGAGTAAACAGTAAAACTTTCGGTTTTAATTAGACAGTCGTGTTCGACTCCCAATATGCCTGCTTTTACTAACTGTCCCGGCGACACATTATTGTCGCATAGAACTCTTATTTGACACTGACTACAGCAGAAAAATGCATAATTGTTTATTTTGCTGAGAGCTGTCCATTGATTCGAACAAGTCGTAATGCTGATCTTGCATTTGCTGGAATCAGGTTCTACTTCACATAATTTTTCATCATTCTTGAGATGGTAAATCGGCTTCTCTATATGACATAGATAATTATCGACATTGTCACGTAGACATGTCTGGACGTCGTTTATAGACATCGGTAAATACGAGTCCTTCTTCAAATTGATTGCAACATGTTCAGCAATCGGAGTTAAAGTAGCCATACTTGAGTTACCTATGAGTTGTGGTATTGGAATAATTTTCATGATTGAAAATGTATCTCTAGACACCAGAGGCAATTTCAATTCGAAGATTAAAAATTCTTCAGTCATTCTTGCTTTGACTGTCAATAAATGATAAATATTTCTAAAGTTATTTTGTAAGTTATTGATCGGTAACGTAAGGTCCTTTGAAAGATGACTCGATATTGTATTCAGAGTGTCTTTCAGTTGTTCTGGTGACAATAAATGAAAATTGAGTCTCCCGTGATAAACATCTGTTATGGTATCTAATAAACTTGTTTGGATTGTTTTGAGTTGTCTTAAAACATTGCTCGTAGCGATTGCTCCCGTACTGAAATCGTTCATGGCTCGATTTCTCTCTGATTCGTTCAATAAAACGTTCTCCATCTTATCTAACTTGACTGATAGTGAATTAAGCATCTTGTGTTGCTTATTAATTGCTTGCCCGTTCCTTTTCAAAACGTTGTATTCTGCTTCAATGACCGTTGTTTGTTGTTTCAAGAGCGAGAGCAAATGATTTTCATTGTCATGTATTGATTGAATATCTTGTTTATATTGTTCTGCGAATCTGTCATCAAGTACACCGAATAAGCTGTTTGCAAGATACCCTATACCGTTGATAAAGCCTCGCTTGCGGCGGCGCAGTACGTGTGCGCGACGCGTGCTGGAATGCTGACTCAGCAACAGGTGGTTATAATACTCGAGTTCTGAGAATTCTTGCTGCAATTGAACTTGTATGACGTCACAATGTGACGTTTCTTTAAACTTGTTGCATAACTGATCCAAGTAGCTAAGATATTTGCTGCATGCTTCTGTACCTTGCCAAAATGAATTCATGTCATAGTATGTGACTATCTTCCATTCATCTCTGATTAATTGCATGTTTGCAATTTTGTCGAAATAAAGACCTTGATTGTCTTTTAATTGTGTAACATTGTATGAACAGTGAGCTGTGGTAAAAATGCTCATGAAAGACAAAAGTAACATTACCAGCGATGAGAAGCTGTAGTTTACTTTTTTGTTTTGATATAGCTTGCCATCTTTCTCTTCCTTAGAACGCAACTCTTGTTTGTCGATTCTATCATTCACAGGGAGAATAGACAGCTTGAGAATAGGCCTCTTGATAAGCCCATTCTTTGTTTTCAATGTGACCACCCTGATGTGGCCATCGGCACCGGGATGCAGCTGGACGACGCGGCCAACTGCCCACTTCCCAGGAGGTAAGTTTGCATCGTTAATTGTAACAATGTCATTTAGTTTAATGTCTGGTTGAGAATGTCTCCACTTGCTTCTTGCTGACAGCTGAGTGAGATATTCTGTATGCCAACGTTTCCAAATATCTTGTACTATTTTTTGAGTTAAATGCCATCTCGTCCGCATATCTTTTTCTGTTTCTAATATAGTCATGTCTTGATTTAGATTGATAAAGCTTGATGGAGTGAGGAAATCCAAATCGTTGGGATCTTCAGTCAGAGGATACAGTGGCCTCGAGTTAAGTACTACTTCGAATTGAGCCAGAACTGTGCTGAACTCTTCAAAGGTGAGCTTTTGCTCTCCAACTACTCTTCTTAAATGGTATTTTAAACTTTTGACCGCAGCCTCCCACAGCCCTCCTGCTGTAGGCCATGAGGGCGCATTAAAATGCCATTCGATCTCCATGCTAGTAATTTCCTTGATGAAATCTTGATCGAATGATTCTTGTATCTGCTCCAATTCTTCTTGTAAAATTTTGTTGGCGCCGACAAAGTTTGTACCGTTGTCGCTGTACAAGTGTTTCGGCGAGCCCTTTCTTCCAGCCATTCTTCGCAACGCAGCTATGAATGCTGATGATGTAAGGTCTGAGACCAAATCTATATGAACAAGCTTGGTCACCATACAGACAAATACAACCACGTAGCCCTTTGTGGTCTTGATTGTAAAATCGACGCCTGTATGTTCAAAAGGCTTTGCAACGTTACATCTCTGCGTAGGTAAATCACCCATCAACTGTGTCATTGTTTGTGTTTACGACAGGTAACGCAGGTACGTATACGCTTTTTGACTGCTCGATTACCGCCTATAATCCAGTAATTCTTGCGAATCAATGCTGATGTCACCCGTGCTCCTCCATGAAAGGTAAGTTTATGTGCTTGATCTATAATTAAATTTGTTAAGTGTCCTTCATGAGCTATGATAATCGGATGCATCATATCTTGATTAATGTTGGCCTTGCTTAGTCTTCCTCTGACTCTGAGAAGTCCCTCGTTGTCAAGGAATGGATTTAATTGCAATAACTTGTTTTTTGCTGATAGCGGCTTATTTTCTTGTAAATTATGTACTTCTTGGGCAAATTTTCTCTGCTGTACATGTAAAATTATTTTATGCTTAGAATTTACTAATTCTTGTAATGTAAAATAAGTTTGCATGCGGTTTGCTTTGTATCTCGCTTGCTTGATAAATCTTAATATCCATGCTAAAACTCTTGTTAGTTTGGCGAGTGAACTATATCTTGCTAATAAGTCACCCAAAATGTTATCGCTTTCTTGCTGCGATGTGTGATTAATAAGCTGCTCGGCTTTTCTTGCTTCTTCGTCTGTGGTAAACACTGCTTGCCCAGTTTCATGGTCAGGGTCGTAGTTCCGTAGCCACAACGGTCCTTCCCACCACAGCGAATGGTTTTTCAGTTGATCGATACCCAATCCGCGGCTTGCGCAGTCCGCTGGATTTTCTGCTGACTTGACGTAACGCCAGCTGCTTGTAGGTATCATGCTTGATATTTGTCGCACCCTGTTGGCGACAAAAGGCTTCCATCGTCCTGGCTCTCTTTGTAACCAGGCTAGGACTACCATTGAATCTGTCCAAGTATATATCTTGATGTTATGACTGATGAGGCATTGTTGAATTTTAGACAACAATTTTGCCAGTAGTAGAGCACCGCTAAGCTCTAATCTTGGTAATGAAATTGATTTGTTTACTGGAGCTAATCTTGCTTTTCCTGCTACTAAAGAGATGTGTGTTTCGCCGTTGTTTTTAGTCTTGCAATAAACAACGCATGCGTAGGCTTTATTAGAAAAATCGCAGAATCCATGTAATTCTAGCGTGTTGTTTTCTCCTGTACCCAACCAGCGCTCCAACTTGAATTGATTGATTTTGTGCATGTCACTTTTAATGTTGAGCCATTCTTTGCTGATTTGTTCGGGTAACTTGTCATCCCATTGACTACTTGACATCCAAACTTGCTGAAATAGCAGTTTTAGCTTGGTTGATATCGGTGACAGCCAACCAAGAGGGTCAAACAACTTTGATATGTCTGACAACATGGATCTCTTAGTTGGTGTTTTGTTAGATGGTTCAATTTTTGATTGAAATGTAAATAAGTCTGCTTTTGAATTCCAACGTAATCCCAAGGTTTTTGATGTCTCCATTTCCTTGAAATTGAAATTTTCTTGCTTGCTACTCGCCCCGATTGTATCGTCTTGTAAGGCTGATGCGTTGGAAGACCACTTTCTTAAATTGAACCCCCCTGATTTTAACAACGTGATTAAATCTTGCTTTAGTTTTACTGCTAACTCGACAGAATGAGACCCGTGTAGAACATCATCCATGTAGAATGACTGCTCCAATGCCTTGATTGCAACACTGTCGAAATTGTTTCTCTCATCTTCAGCCAATTGTTTTAATGTCATCATAGCTAAAAATGGTGCGGCCTTGGTGCCATATGTAACTGTGCATAGCTGGTATACCTGATGACGCATGTCAATGTTATCTCTCCAAATTATTTTTTGGAATCTTTGATCCTGTTTATTTAACCAAATGAACCGAAACATTTTTTCAATATCTGCCGTAAACGCGACGCGATATTGTCTCCACCTTAACAGTAAAGATTGGAGATCTTGCTGTAGATTTGGGCCTTTTAACATGACGTCATTTAAGCTGGTTCCTGTTGTTGTTTTTGAAGAAGCGTTGAAAACTACCCGAAGTGCTGTCGTAGTGGAATCGTTTCGCAATACACAATGGTGCGGTAAATAATAATCCGGTTGCTTGTTACCGCACGCTGGTATCATATGTCCTAAAGTTTTATATTCTTGAATAAATAATTTATATTGTTTTGCTACTTCTTCATTATTGTGAAATTTCCTTTCCAACTGTTGAAATTGCGCCACAGCTTTATTTTTAGACAATCCCAAATGTATCTCAAAGTTTTCTTGAAAAGGCAATCTTACTTCATACATGCCATTTTCATGTCTTGTTGTGGTTTTCTTGTAATACTCCATGCATTGAAGATCTTCTGCGGATAAATTGGATGATTCGGTGATGTCTTCGATCTCCCAAAATCTTTGTACTTCATCCACTTGATTCTGGACTACGTTACAGTGGAAAGTTTTGAAATTACCGCATAAGATCCATCCCAGTCGTGTCTGTTGCGCGACCGGTAATGATAGATCCGCCCTGATAATGCCTTCTAAAATGATATGGGAATACACATCGGCTCCCAGTAAGATGTCGATAGGACGACTGACATTGTATTCTGGATCGGCTAGTTGCATGCCGGCCAGGTGTGCCCATGTTGGCTTGGTAAATGTACATCTTGGTAATTGATTAATCAGCGTGTCCATGATTACCACATCTGTTTTAAATGTAAAGTCATTAAAATGCGAACAACATGTTATGTTCGTGACACCCTTGCTACTGCTCTCCTTCTCTCCTATCCCGCAAATAACGGCCCTGCAATACTTTCTTGATAAAGCTAGCTGTTGTGTCGCTCTGGCTGAGATCAGGGATGCTTGAGAGCCTTGATCTATTAGCGCACGCATTTTGTGGTATGATCCGTCACTTGCTTGAACTTTGATCATTGCAGTTGCTAATAATGTTTCGATCACGTTGTTGCCTTGTTGCGAAACGTGATTTTCTTGTGATTCTTGATTTTGCGTTCTAGTTGCAAGAACTGCTGGAGTGTCATTCTCCGTAATTATGTTACATGAAGACTTATTGTTAAAAGCTTCATGTAAAAGTGTATTATGTTTGCCGCGACATTCGCGGCAGCGTCTTTCTGACGTACATTCTTTATCCTCATGCGAATAAAGACAATTTTTGCACAAATGCAATCGTGTTATAGCTTGTCGCTTTGAACTTGGTGTCATATTTAAAAACGTGTGTGACTCTTTACACAACGGACATGTCAATTCGATATTATTCACAGAAGTCTTACTAGCTGAATATTTATTCTTGAAATTTGACGATGATGATTTATTTTGCTTGCTTGTTGATGGTTTGGAATTTTCGTTTTTCTTGCGCGAAGATTCCAAGGCGGTGAATCTGCTCTCTAAGAAGCTTAGAAACTCCGTCAATTTTGGCAGTTCTCTGGGTTTCTTCAGAGATTCCAAATAATGATCATGCGTATCCGCATCTAATTTTAGCAATAAAATACGCACTATGAATGGATCCCAGCTGTCTATATTTACACCTAGGTTCCTTATTGAGTTTAAACACTCTAGTGTAGTATCGTGAATTTTCTTGATCTGAGGGACGTTTGCTTGTTGAACTACTGGAAGATTCAGTACGAGATCTATGTGAGATGTAAAAATCAACCATGTGTTGTTGTACCTATTGTTCAATATCTCCCAGCAAACAGTGTAGTTGTCAGAACTGATTTGTAAATGCTGTATCAAACGTTCAGCTTCTCCCCGCACCTTGCTTTTAAGAAACTGCATCTTGTGGGCATTTGATAAGGAAACGTTACTGTGGATAGCTTCAACAAACAAGTCCTTAAAAGACACCCAATTTTGATAATTGCCATTGAAGTACGGGATGTCAATTTTTGGTGTCCAATTCTCCTTGTGAACTACGGACCCTAGTTTTCTATTAATTGCATTTTTTAATTCATTGTAAATAATTTCTTGCTTCGTATAAGATACCTCATATTCTTGATTCGTACCTTCCAATTCGCTGTCTAATTCCCAATGTAAGGAATCTATGATAGACCATCGAGACTGTAGAGTACGTAAGGCATCTTTTAACTCCCACTTTTCGGACATAAAATCCAAATTTATTCCTGCCACAGTGCGCTGCAGCGCCCTGAAGTTACTTGCTTGCTTCTTCAACAGTTCATCAAGTTTGCTAGATGAACCTCTGGAGCATACCTCGACGAGCGGCGATTGACGTCCCAACGGATCTGCTTGCTCAGACCGTGCAGGACCTTGTTCCTCCTGTGTAGAACCTCCCTGTTGAGCTTCTTTCATCTTTATCAACAAAACTTGATATTGTTGATTGATGAATGCCTTGGTCGAGATGTATAGCTCTTTTGTTTTTTCGTATGCACGGTCACTAAAATACGGATGAGACTTGCTTTCTTCCGTAAAAAGACGATCGTGATTGTACTGGTAATCGGACCAATACTGATTCAAGTTTTCTAAACGTCGCTTGAAATAGTCGGCAGTCTTACGATCCGCCGAGTCCTTTTTCATATTTGTAGCCAACTTTAGGATGGCTGTGTAAAGTTCGTCCTGATTTGCATGTATGGCCTCCATGACGAGGACTTAATTGAAGTAAGAAATAAATGGAAAGATCTTACTTGAATGTTCTTGATAACTGCTTACGGATCCTTGGTGATCCCCTGAGGCACCTGCTAGCGCCTCAGATCTTGATTATGAAACGCTTCCTGAGACACCTGGTTGTCCCAAAGTCTAAAATTCCTGTACTGAACTCCTGTTAGTTAACGGATCCTTGACGATCACTGAGACACTTGTTAGTCTGTAAGTCTGAAATCCCCACACTCAGCACCTAATAGTTTACGGATCCTTGTTGACCCTGGGTCACTTGTTAGTCCCAAAGTTTTATAGTCACTCAACACAGCACACACTTGAGTCACTGGATAGCTGCCCGCTACACTGTCCACGCGCGCGAAATGGACTATGTAGCGTCCGATGTTCACAGTCGAAGGACCAAAAAGAATGTATGATCCCTTGCTAGACCAGACATTACTTTTAGATGATAGGTGAATGGAATAAAAGAAAGTAAAGTACTGAAACACTACTGTATTGTCCCAAAGGTACTTAAAGTAAAATGAGCTTAATGAACTGATGGTGTGGAAATGAAGCGAGTGACGCGGCCCTTGTTGGCTGTAACGAGAACGCCTGGCTGACTTGATAGCTCAACGCGAACTGAACTAATTATTATAAGTTGAAATGAATGTGGCGTAAACTGCTGAATTGCAGAATGTGCGGTTGCACCGTACACCATACAACAAACGTGTTTTTTTTTTTGCCGTTTTTTGCTCGATATTAATAACGGCAACAGATAGACGCTTGAAATATTCACAGAACATTTAGTTGTGTTGTGTCTTTTTAAAAATAAATAGTTAAATTAAAATAAAATAAATATTTAAGGGGCAAAAAAATCACGTTTGTTGTATGGGAGCCATACAACAAACGTGATTTTTTTCCCGTTTTGTCTAATGTTGTATAGATAATGGTACGGAACCCCTCGTGCGCGAGGTCAACTAGCACTTGGCCGGTTTTTATTTACTGTTTCATTACAACCTCCTTTCCATTCCTTTTCGAAATACTGCAACAATCTGGCCCGCTTGCTGAAATGAAATTCGAACTTTGTTTTCGACAAAAGAAAAAAAAACTAGTGTTTCTATTTTTAAAATCAAGGACAGTTTATTAATTTGCGTGTGCTGTGACAATTTATGCCCATTGGACAAACAAATGGTCAGGACGCAAATAACTTGGGGGTAAGAATTTCCTTTCTCCTAGCGAGTGTTCTGATCGTTGCGCCTCTTCTAATATTTATCTTAGGCTGCCCCCAAATGCACTTCCGACGTTTGGCCCCCAAACTGGAGCGGACAGGGGCTGCCTTCAGGCGGCTCCTGCCCAACCTGGGGGGGCCAAACGCCTCCTGACGGAGGCTCTACGCGGGAGTCGTGCGGTCCATGGCCCTTTACGGGGCCCCGGTGTGGGCGCGTTCATTGAGGCAGCGAGCTGCCAACCATTTGAACGCGCCCCAAAAGGTGGTGGCCGTAAGGCTGATCCGGGGATACCGCACGATCTCCCGCGAGGCGGCGAGCCTCCTTGCCGGATTGCCGCCATGGGATCTGGAGGCGATAGTCCTCGCGCGCCTACACGAGTGGCGCGCGGAGGCGCTACGCCGGGGGGAAACTCCGCTGCCGCGGCAAATTGTCGCTCAGCGGACGGACTTCCGGCGGGATCTCATGGCGACATGGAGAGAGCGACTGTCGCAACCCCGTGCAGGGCACGCCACGATAGTGGCGGTAAGTCCCCTCTTTGAGGAGTGGCTGGAGAGACGCCACGGCGTCCTCACCTTCCGCCTGACGCAGGTTCTTACCGGACACGGATGCTTCGGTAAGTTCCTGCACCGAATCGGGCGGGAGGAGACGCCCGGGTGTCACCATTGTGAGGATCGACCGGAGGACACGGTGGAGCACACGGTGGAGGTGTGCCCCGCTTGGGCGGAGCCCCGCCGTGTCCTCGTAACGGCGATTGGCGGCGGCGACCTCTCGCTCCCGGCCTTGGTTCAATCCATGGTCCGGAGCGAGACGGAATGGGACGCCGTCACCTCCTTCTGCGAAGCAGTCATGCTAGCGAAGGAGGTGGCGGAACAGGACAGGGAGAGGTCCTCACGTCCCGGCCGCCGCGGGAGACGCCCCGGGCGTCGGGGGCCACGTGGTGGCTTCCGGCCACCGTAGGCGCGGGCCTGTGGACGGGGAGCTATGGGCTAGCTCGCCGTCCGTACGTCTCATGACGACAGGCCGTGTCGACGGCGCGTTCGTGTTCCACGCGCGCCTCAAAGAGAGTCAGCAACAGTGAAGGGGTCCGCAAGGACCGAAGCCTGCCGGGGCTGCGGGACTATTCGAAAGAGATACCGTGGCCCCGGAACACAAAGGGCGATGAAGGAACATGGATGGGTTTTAGTCAGTAAAAGTCTGACACTCCCTCCTGCTCAGCCCAGAGCGGGAGAAGTCATTTGATGATTTCCCATCCGAAAAAAAAAAAAAAAAAAAAAAAAAAAGGCTGCCCCCAAATGTATCGAGGCGTTATTCCTCGCACATTTAAAATAATAATTAGTGTGTCCTTTCTACTGGCAGCCACATTTATAAGTGCACCCACATTTGTGCCTAAAGTTAGTCCCTGCTCTCAATTCTACAAAATCGGCAAACATATCGACGACCCAAGTTCCCCACTTAAGTCTGGAACCGAGTTCAAGCACCAGCGAGTCTCCGTAGATAGTTGAGCCGAGTTCAACCGCAATCAATTCACAGAATTCTGGAAACTCAATCAGGTATAGTTTCTAAACTTTGTCAATAACTATAAATAATATTCGAAACAACTGTTTTGGTCTCGTACTGAATGTTACGGCTGTCGCTGAAAGTTCGCGCCGTAACCTGTAAGACGAGGAAAGATCAACAAAGGCTAAGCCGATAGGATTAGGTTTGTTTTCAACATACAGTATGTATACATAGGTATACCTCTTGGAGTGTTTGAGTTGGGAAATGAACAGCATGGGAACGGGAGATGGTGTTCAGAGGTATTCCTCGTAGCGCTCCCGTTTTGAAAAGCTCCCATCTAAGCGCTCCCGTTTTGTTCCTCCAAGCGCTCCCAAAAGGAGCGCTTCGAGGAACGATTAAAAATATTAAAATTTATTTCCTCGAAGCGCTCCCACGTTTAAAAAAAAGAAATTAAATACATCGGAGATAATAATAATAATAATATCGGAGAAATTAAATTGTTATCCACTTGAATCTATAATAATGTTATAAAGCTCAAGAGTTTGTTTGTTTGGTTAGTTGAACGCGCTAATTACAGAAACTACTGGTTCGAATTAAAAAAAATCTTTTAGTGTTGGATAGTCAATTTATTAAGGAAGGCTATAGGTTATCTAACACCACGCTACAACTGAAAGGAGCGAAGTCAACTATAAATCAATAAATGTTACAAAAACAGGGAAAATGTATTTCTGCTGAGAGCTTCCGTTGCGAGCGCTGCATAAACGGTTAAAGTTACGCAACAATCATGTATCATCATATACATTGATATCATTCATCATTACATATGATTGTTGCGTAATTATTCTTCTTAAAACGTTCTAAAAAAACCCCGATAGCGATATGTCTATCTTTTAGATGGCGAATAAAACCGACACCCAGTGGGTTTACTCACACTCTCTCTAACCCCCTCTCTCTATCTCTCATGTGACGCAGACGAAGTTGCGCGGGTCAGCTAGTAAAAAAATATGAATAGGTACATATGTCGGCAGATTATATTCATCTATTTGGTGGACTATAGGATTTACAATAAAACAAAAAAAAAAAAAACCAAACCCGTGCGAAGCCGGGACGGGCCGCTAGTTGTATATTATAACAATGTGTTCTACTTATTACCTAGTTATTATCGATAATTTCAGTTAGTATAGTCCCATCTCTATCCGAAAGTTAATCATGGGAGCGCTTCGAGAAAATAAATTTTAATATTTTTAATCGTTCCTCCAAGCGCTCCTTTTGGGAGCGCTTGCGGAGGAACAAAACGGGAGCGCTTAGATGGGAGCGTTTCAAAACGGGAGCGCTTCGAGGAATACCTCGGTGTTCATGTTAGCCTCTTTAAAAAGATACAAGAACAATTAGGTCAAAAACATTCACTAATTATTTTCAAGGATATAAAGGCATTTATTAGCCCGATATTTTTTGCGATTTAGCCTCTGTTGCTTCAGAAGGAGTGCTGAAACAGAACTCGGTTTCGCGTAGGGCGCGAGAGACCTCTTATCAATGCCTGATTAACCCAAGAAGCGCGAATATTATGAACTTTAAAAAAATTATGCGTAGTTATTAAGCATATAACCAATATCATGTTGCACTAAAATAACTGCAATTCATTTAATTTGCGATGCGGAGGAGTACTTTGACGCCTATTGACGTCGTTGTACATATATGTAGGTACGTACGTTTAATTTAATTTTGTAACTATATAGAGTTCTAGTTGTAGTATGTATATAATGTAAATATGGTTTATAATTATATTCATGAAATTTTAGTCAAAATAACATTGTGTTTTCGACGGGGTGTCAATTTTCTTGGACGGTCCTTAGACGTGTTGAAAAGAAACTTACTCATACAACTTGCTACCTGAAACCTCAACGTCCTTAGGTTTCGTCTGTACGTCTTTCCAGAATAGGTTTCAGTAAACATTATAAACCACTCACTAGCCGCGCGCGCGACTTTTTTGCACCCGACCGCTCGAGCGCGCAAAAGATTGCGAATATTCGCATGTAATTTGACACTTTAGATAAAAACACTTGACAATCGCAAACTACAAGAGTTATAGCTAAATAAAATTTACAGTGAATAGCTGAATAGTTATGGAAACTATATATGAAAAAAACTAATATTAATTTGAAACTCAAAAAAAATGTAGAACTTGAAAAACAGTGGTGAAAACGGATATTTCGCTATTAAAATATTAATTTGAATTTTTCTAAATATTAAATTTCAATTAAAATAATTTTAAAATAAACTAGATTATATTTCCTTTCCAATAAGACCATAATCTTATTAGTTTATTTACGATAGTCTAATTAGAATTAAATTAGAATTTGGATACTTACTGTTTATTTTGACGCGGCCTGCGCCAACGACTGTTTTTGAACACGGTTATTTACGTACCTTTAACTTTACGAAGCCACTTGTTTTTGTATATACAATTTAATAATATGCTCACAATACTAATTATGCACTGTTTTTTCCGTTAACACAGACGTTTTAATCACAAAAACACTTATTACTTGTATAAACACAATCACTATAGGTATTTAAACCTACCACTTTTTCGGAGGCGAAATACTAAACTTTGAGATTCGAAAACTAGATTTCCTTTATGATAATATAGTAGCACAGATTTTCACGATTAATTTGATTTGTAACACTATCCGAAAATAACAATATACATAGCAAGAAAATTAAAATACGACGCAACACGTCAGAAATGGCGGAGTTTGTTTACACTAAAGTTTTTACTTTTATTTTGACATTTGTCGATGGAATAGTGCTATGATCTTTGGTACGTCGTTCGGGAATATTGTAGAGATCGGACCTAAACCATTCAATCCACAGATAAACACAGATTTTATTCTTCCATATTCCACAAATTTTGTAACAAGTTAACAACAAGCTACTGGCTACCATGGTAGCCATGCGCATTTGGCAAAACAACTGATATTGTTTTCTCGATCACATTTTACTATTTTACATACGGTCTATTCGCGGCATTCATGTGAAAACCATCAAAACATAACAGCTTGTCACTAACTTTTGCGAAAATAATGTGAGTTGTTCTATAAATACCATCTTATAACGCTTTCACCTACATTCTCCAACACTTTAATATCACAAATTACAAAAGAAGGTCAAAATCAAAATACCTCTCGTTTCAACTTAGTTCCTGTAACTTGTTTTTAAGTTATAACTTTTGGCTATATATGGTAACTAGTTTGCTTGGGTGCGCGAGCTGCGCGCAGCTCGCGTGTTTGGTGTTTATGAGAAGTATTACTTACCCTTATAAAATTTTGACAATCTATAAGCATCCTTAAATGAATTGGAAAATCCGTTAGAATTACCCCTAAAACAGTATGAAAACCCCTACGAACCCCTAATTAAATCTAAAACCTTTTAACCTAAAGTTTGCCTGTCGTCGCCCCTGAGTTACGCTTCACCTACTCAATCATCGTTACGCTACGGAGGTCGCCGGCTCGCTTCGCTCACCACCTCCCCCCTTCGCTCCACTCAGGACCTACCTCCCCGGGGCTGCGGGACTATTCGAAAGATATACCGTGGCCCCGGAACACAAAGGGCGAGGAAGGAACATGGGTGGGTTTTAGTCAGTAAAAGTCTGACACTCCCTCCTGCTCCGCCCAGAGCGGGAGAAGTCATTTGATGATTTCCCATCCTAAAAAAAAAAAAAAAAGGACCTACCTCCCACCGAACAGGTTTCGACGCCTACTATAATGTTTGCTCAAACACCTAATAGCTATCTCTAACCGTTATGAAGTTACAGCCCTTTCAATTTTAGGGGAGGTTGGGGAGGGGAGCTTCACCCACTCAACCTTCGTTACGCTACGGAGGTCGCCGGCTCGCTTCGCTCGCCACCTCCCCCCTTCGCTCTACTCGGTCTCGCAGGCTCGCTCCATTCAGGACCTACCTACCACCGGAAAGCGGAGGGGAGCAAAGGGGAGGTTGGGGAGGGGAGGAAATACAAATTTCAACGCCCCTCAATAATAAAGTATAGTAAAAATCAAAATTCCGCTACGTGTCCTAGTTTCCGAGATACGATGGGGGGAGGGGTGAAGGGGGGAGAGTGGGGAGTTTTGAAAAATGATTTCGACAAACAATCGGCCCCTTTATACAAATCTGAAAAAAAAAATGTTCCAAGTCTCTTAACTTCCGAGATCCGCCTAAAGGGGGGGAGAAGGGGAGAAAGGGGGACAACTTTGAAAACTGGTTTTTACTTTTCCGAGCCTCCTCTATACGATCCCGTAAAAAACAAAAAATACGGGTCCCTTAGTTTCCGAGATACGATAAGGAGGGGGAGGAAGGGGAGCAAAAAGGGGAGGTTTGGCACTTTTCCCATACTCGCAGGAGTTACTTGTTTACGAATCTGTCAAAAAATACCCACCTCCCCATCCACCATCTGGGAGAACAATTATGTCAATGAGTCAGTGAGTGAGTCAGTGGTAATTCAGCTTTATATAATATAACTAGTTTGCGTGGGTGCGCGAGCTGCGCGCAGCTCGCGTGTTTGGTGTTTTTGAGAAGTATTACTGACCCTCATAAAATTTTTAGAATCTGTAGGCATCCTTAAATGAATTAGAAAATCCGTTCGAATTACCCCTAAAACAGTATGAAAACCCTTACGAACCCCTAAAACATTTGAGAAGTATAAACAAACATTACCCTAAGGTTTACTTGTCGTCGTCCCTGAGTTACGCTTCACCCACTCAAC
Organism: Xestia rhomboidea; assembly: GCA_963853795.1. Taxonomy (NCBI): domain Eukaryota; kingdom Metazoa; phylum Arthropoda; class Insecta; order Lepidoptera; family Noctuidae; genus Xestia; species Xestia rhomboidea. The sequence continues at coordinate 15,208,312 of OY970761.1, read as the reverse complement.
CTTCGTTACGCTACGGAGGTCGGCGGCTCGCTTCGCTCGCCACCTCCCCCCTTCGCTCCACTCGGTCTCGCAGGTTCGTTCCGCTCAGGACCTACCTACCACCAGACAGGTTTCAACGCCTACTATAATATTTGTTCAAGCACCTGATGGCTACCTCTAATCGTTATGAAGTTACAGCCCTTTCAATTTTAGGGGAGGTTGGGGAGGGGAGCTTCACCCACTCAACCTGCGTTACGCTACGGAGGTCGCCGGCTCGCTTCGCTCGCCACCTCCCCCCTTCGCTCCACTTGGTCTCGCAGGTTCGCTCCACTCAGGACCTACCTACCACCGGAAAGGGGAGGTTGGGGAGGGGAGGGTATAAAAATTTCAACGCCCCCCAATAATAAAGTATAGTAAAAATCAAAATTCCGCTACGTGTCCTAGTTTCCGAGATACGATGGGGGGAGGGGTGAAGGGGGGGAGAGTGGGGAGTTTTGAAAAATGATTTCGACTAATGCATTGCCCCTTTATACGAATCTGAAAAAAAAAATGTTCCAAGTCTCTTAACTTCCGAGATCCGCCTAAAGGGGGGGAGAAGGGGGGAAAGGGGGCCAACTCTGAAAATTGGTTTTTACTTTTCCCAGCCTCCTCTATACGAATCTGAAAAAAAAAATGTTCCAAGTCTCTTGGTTTCCGAGATACGATAGGGAGGGGTGAGAAGGGGGGCGAAAAGGGGAGGTTTGGGATTTTTCCCATTGGTTTTAGAGTTAGTTGTTTACGAATCTGTCAAAATATACCCACCTCCCCATCCACCATCTGGGAGAACAATTCTGTCAATCAGTGAGTGAGTCAGTGGTAATTCAGCTTTATATAGTATAATAATACCATAACGTGTTCTAAGTTAAACTTTGGTTCAAGGTGGTCTGTAGTTGGCTTACTTTAACGATCGTCGGTGCGTGACAAGAGATACAGTTGAACTTTGCTGGGCTTAAGTCACGAAAACTTGTATTAAGAAATGAAGTCAGATGTGTAAACTCATAGAGCAATAGCATTTATAAAACATGAACTTATCAAATGCCTTAAAGGGTTAGGCAGAGGTGTATGTTTTTACTTTTGATATTATAGCAACATAGGCTGTACGTCATCTGCCTAGCCTTTTCTCAAATATGTTGGGGTCGGCTTCCAGTCTAACCAAATGCAGCTGAATACCAGTATTTTACATGAAGCGACTGCCCATCTGACCTCCACAGCCCAGTTAGTACTGGGTAATACTGGGTCTTAGCGATAAGACCGCCCATTGTGTCACCCTTTGTAAAATGTTTTATTTATTTATTTATTTAAACTTCATGTACAAGAGTGGTACATAGGCGGACTTAATGCCACAAGGCATTCTCTACCAGTCAACCTTTGGGTTGAATAGGACAGCATTGTGATAGAGTACAAAAAAAAAACATAACAAAAATAAAATTTTAGCTAAAATAAACATTTACATTTGTATCTGTATATGGTGTACATTCTTTATTATGGACCCTCAACTTCATGTGGGGCTTCAGTTTCTGCGGAAACTGCGCACTTAGTCTTTAATGTGGACCATTGTGCGTGTACATATTAAAGAGTATTCTATTCTATTCTATTTTAATACGATACCCCTTGCCAAGACTGGTTGTCAGACTTTCGGGCCACTGACTACCTGTCACGACTGTAAAAGATCTACAACTGACAGCCAGGACCAACGCCACGGAGAAAACTCTTTATGTAATGGGTTGTCACCAATCCAAAGACCAATCCAGGCAAGCGCGGCTTAACCTAAAGATTCACCCAAGCGGCTGTATATGAAACTCCTAGTGTAGGGCAACGTTTTGAAAAAAAAAAAAAAATTACAATTATTCTGTAGCCACGAGCTCCTCTTGGAAAAAGTTCGTATTTCCACGTAAAGTTTAAAAGCAAAACATGCGTTCAAGAAACAATGCGCAGTGCAACGTGTAATGACAGGCAATAAACTACGTCAGTATGAAGTATTGCTTCTAGTATGTACTATAACTTGTAAGACGCGACGCTCGTAACTCATATCGTATGGTTTGTAGCGAGCTCGAAGAGTTTATAGGTCATCATTGTCATCCTAGTTTTCGCAGTAGATTAAGGGGGATCTACCACAGTCAGTATTATAGCGCTTTGCCTCATACTAGTTTTGCCCTGCCGATTTTGGGGATTTGGCTATAGATAGACCTTAACCTGAGATAAGTCATAGCATACTTTGTGTCCTGGAAGTACGTTCCCGTGTGACTTACACGCGGGCGAAGTTTCGAACATAACCTAACCTCAACGTCAATTTAAGCACACTGTACTTACCTACATATAATGCATTTCATATTATACAATAGGAATGACCTATATCTGTCAACTGTCAATAGAAAAGTAGGTATTACAACGGTTTGTTATAAAATTGTAATTTTACGATTGTAGGTATTTATCGTTTTCTTATATTAGTTTTTATGGCTTAATCCGTACTTTTCAAGTGAAAGTTTGCACATAGAGGTCATTGACGTTCCTATTCTTATTTGAAAAGCATTATAACTAAATGATTAAATAATATTAATGAACCAATGAGAAGCTTCTGTGACATCTACATGATGTTAAAATTATCTCTAAACGGACGCAAAAAGATCCTCACGAGCAAGTTTTCAATAACCACCTGTCCAAAGTTTAGTCGTTAACCCATAACCACCGTCTGCTTGAAATTGGTACGTTTACCTGAAATCAGTCAGAGACAGGGAGCCTACGCTACCTGCCTACCCTACCCTGCAGCGATAATTGTGAACTCCAATCAATTAAAACTTTTTCTACAGGACACAGGACAATGTTGGTGTAAGCAATCGGAAAGTTTTCTCATTTCCTCTTGCACCTCGCGACCGGGATTATATGTTGTGACAGATTTAAGTGAACGTAGACATATTGGATCGGATTTCTTTGTAGGGAGCTTGGGAAGTGTCTAGTTCGAGATTTATGAACGTTTTCCTTAAACAGGCAACGTGTTGTAATTACAATTCTGGAAATAAAATAGTAATAGCGTATTTATATAAAAAAATGGCTATAAAAGCATCACGCCTGTAATCCCCTGATTAGTACTCCTGCATTTCGCCAGTTATGTTTAAGTGCCATGTAATAGGGGGTGAGCCTATTGCCATCAACCGGGCACGAATCCGGACTACGTGGCTGCTATTAAGAAATTTCTGATGGAAAAACCTATAAACAATACTCTACCTGACCTGGTAATCGAATCCAGGACCTCATGTTTCATCATAACGTCCCGGCCGCCGCGGGAGACGCCCCGGGCGTCGGCCACCGTAGGCGCGGGCATGTGGATGGGGAGCTATGGGCTAGCTCGCCGTCCGTCCGTCTCATGACAACAGGCCGTGACGACGGCGCGTTCGTGTTCCACGCGCGCCTCAAAGAGAGTCAGCAACAGTGAAGGGGTCTGCAAGGGCCGAAGCCTGCCGGGGCTACAGGACTATTCGAAAGAGATACCGTGGCCCCGGAACACAAAGGGCGATGAAGGAACATGGATGGGTTTTAGTCAGTAAAAGTCTGACACTCCCTCCTGCTCCGCCCAGAGCGGGAGGAGTCATTTGATGATTTCCCATCCGAAAAAAAAAAGGACCTCATGTTCAGGAATCGCGCTTGCGATCACTTGACCAACGAGGCAGACAACAACGAGGTTAAAAAATTGATTCTTTATTTAATTTTAATCATTCGTTTAATACTTTATGCTATACAGGGTCTGTAATTGTAAATGAATTTAAATAAAATTCTTTAAAATTCCAATATATTATTATTTATGTACCCTATAATATATATATATAGTGGAAACGCTTTACCTAGTGCTAGCAATCGTCGGCGTTAAGGGGAAGGGACGATACAACAAACAGTTTCAGTCAACGGCTTTAACCTTTTGAACGCTAGAGCATAAACGCATGCGCGTGCCCTCCACGCCAAGCCACAATTTTACCTACCATTTTGTCACATATTTGTGTCGTGTTTGGCGTAATACGAGGCACGCACTTGATTGTCACGTATATGTGAGAATGGCGTTCAAAACGTTAAGGGGACTGCAGGAGCTAAACGCGAGTTTTATAATGCAAAAAAGCATATGATTCACTGCAATAAACAAACACCAGAAAAATATATGATATTCTTCAGGATATATGCTAGTATGATAGTGTTTTGAAAACGTAATACAACTAATTTTACTCTATAGAAAAAAATCACGAACTTTTCTCTAATAAAAAATTCTTTTAACGAGTAAAATCCATACTCAAAAACATGCGATCATTCAGATTTTTTGGTAAATAATTCTAGAAGCAACATATTAGCATGATAGTGTTTTATTTTTTAGTCCAATCAATAGATTTTTTGTAAATTGCAAAAAACCACTCATTTCGCACTATTCGGCCCGCGGTGACTGACATAACAACCACTTTGTTGTGCAAGCTGATTAGAACTTTATTCTAACAGTATTTCAAACGAAGTTTGAACCACCACAAATAGAGTTGCTAAATTAGTTCCCGTAGTCGCCTTAACGTACAAGCTTCGCAGGTGGCTGGTCAACTATCCAATATACCTTCCCATAGTATGGAAGCTTAAATCCACAAAAGTGCCTTTGATGGTCTTATCAGAGTGTTGGATCGATTGATCTCGTCAAAGCTGCTGTTGTCTTTGAGAATGATACCAGAGTTTAGGAAAAAAGGCCGTAGCACAAGCGGTAACTGTCTAACTCAAAACTCGCCCAAGGAAAAAAAAAAAAAAAAAAAAAAATTGAGTGTGAGGTTTTGGGTTCAATTCCCTGGTCAGGCAAATGTTATTGAGTTCTTCCATCAGGATTTACTCAGTAGCAGCCACTGGGTCTGGGTTTTTGTCCGGTTGATAGTAATAGACTCGCCCCCTATTACATGAGACAGTAAACATAACTGGCGAAATAAAGGGTGTAAAAGTCCCCTTTACGAAGCTGAAAGGTACTTGTTCTCCCCCTTATGGCGATCATATTTTTGTTTCAGATCATACCTGGGAATCTTCTAGTTACGGAGATACACAAGTTTTTTTTTTAAATACATGTTTTAAATGTAAGATTATATTACCTTTTAACTCATCCACGATCCCCGTACTATTCAATCCATCCACCAGCACAATTTTTTGAGTGCATTACATTGAGTTCTACCGTAAATAGTATATTTTATAACGAGGGACTAAACGAAGCCATAATATACCAGAGGTGGTTTGACTCCCGAGCTTGCGAGGGAGTCAATGAAACCGAGGGAATATTAAGTTGGCGTTTAGTCTCGAGGTGCAAACTGTACTTTTCAGTTTGAGTGCGAGAAAAATAGTCAATTTAGTACAAAAACATTAATTATTCCTCCAGTCCATAGAACTTTCGTAAGTTTTTAGGTAAATGTTCCGCGTTTTTGGCGGCAAAAGATTATCTATTATGTCTTTTGCTCTTTGCTCGACGTCAAACTCTTCACTGTCACTGGTCATTCTTAATAAATTTATTCATCTCTGCCTAACTCTTCGAGGATTACTGGCGCGATGTTATTATGTTATGAACGTTGAACAACGAAGGCAATACAATGATGCAACACCGACCGGACAACTTGCTCCGACATACCTAAGCTATTAATGTAAGATGCATTAGAGACAACAAACAGTATTACTGTTTGAAATGACCTTGTTACATTGTGTGGGATTGAGTATCATAGAGGATGTTTGAACGATATACATTGAAGGATACGGTTGCTTACGAGGTAATCATACAAGTTGTGATATCGTAAAAGCTGTAACTATGTATCTTGTAGTTTAATTCAGTACGGATATGTTTATGACATATTTCAAGGTAGATTAGAAGTTAGTATTATGGATTTTGCTTGTGGTGCATAATTGACGACCCGAATGGCGCAGCGGTAGTAAAGCTGCCTTACTTTCTTAGGGTCCCGGGTTCGCAAATCCCGGTACGAGCAAATGTTTGTGTGATGAGCATGGACATTTGTTTCCGAGTCATGGATGGTTATATGTATAATAAGTATGTATTTACAAACAAAAAGTATCTATGTAGTATATCAACTATCTGGTGTCACAAGCCTCGTTGCTTAGTGTGGCACTAGATGGCGATGTGTGTTTCCCCAGTCCAGCGATATTTATTATAGTCACACATAGAAATACCGAAAAGTTAGGCACATAAGTATACGGTGCACCCACATTTTGCCAGTTATGTTTCAGTCAATTGTCCGTGATGTCATGTTGTTACCTTTATCTACCTCGTTTGATATAAAATCAACATTTTTAAGAAAAGCGAAAAGGTGTAGGTTTGTCTGAGACTTCAGCTAATATCAAATTATTAAGGTCAGAGATAGTAGAGCGTAAGTAATGTCAATTTGATAGTCCATCGCCGTCGAGTTTCTAAGTAATCAATTTCCATCAAGACACTTAGGTTTAAATTAGGGATGACAGCCATTTTCTAGTGAATAATAATTCTAGTAAATTACGAAGTAGTTGAAGATTTCTATAATATCATTCTATACAGAAGTTATATTATCATATTCGTTTCTCTGGCAGGTACTATATTTTCATTTTTATTATTATTTATTTATTATTCAAAGATGGTAAGTAGACCTATAAACTAAGCCCTATAAAACCGTTGCAATGGTTTGACTGTGGGGTCAAACCTACCTGTTGGTACCTATGCTATGTGTAAAAAACAAAATCTTTGGAAAAAGAGGCTGGCGTCTAACATAACATCACAGGAGGTGTACCTAACAGTACGGCCACATTTCGCCAGTTATGTTTAAGTCCCATGTGAGAGGGGGTGAGCCTATTGCTATCAACCGGGAGCAAACTCAGACTGCTAAGCTGCTAAGAAATTCCTGATAGAAAAACCCAATATCACTTTGCTGGACCTGGGAGCGGGAATCGAACCCAGGACCTTATGCGCAGCAGTCGCACTTGCGAACACTAGAGTAACAAGGCAGTCATAGTTGTTGCTGTTGGCTTCTAAATACAGATGAAAATGTCAGTAATTAACATAGACCGAGAGCGTATCTGACTACCACAAGATCTGATCTCTAATTTTCCCAAATTTCTTTTTTCGGATGGGAAATCATCAAATGACTCCTTCCGCTCTGGGCGGAGCGGAAAGGAGTGTCAGACTTTTACTGACTAAAACCCATCCAAGTTCTTTCTTCGCCCTTTGTGTTCCGGGGCCACGGTATCTCTTTCAAACAGTCCCGGAGCCCCGGGCAGGCATCGGCTCTTGCGGATTCCTTCCTTTTGCTGACTCTCTTTGAGGCGCGCGTGGAACACGAACGCGCCGTCGACACGGACGGCGAGCTAGCTCATAGCTCACTGTGCACAGGCCCGCGCCTACGGTGGCCGGGAGCCACCACGTGGCCCCCGACGCCTGGTGCGTCTCCCGCGGCGGCTGGGACGTGAGTTTCTCTCCCTCTTACATTCTGCCACCTCCTTCGCCAGCATGACTGCTTCGCAGAAGGAGGTGACGTCGTCCCATTCCGTCTCACTCCGGACCATGGATTGAACCAGGGCCGGACGCGAGAGGTCGCCGCCGCCGATCGCCGCTACGAGGACACGGCGGTGCTCCGCCCACGCGGGGCAGACCTCCACCGTATGCTCCACCGTGTCCTCCGATCGATCCTTACAGGCAATGATACCACGATGAATGAATGATACCCTTGGTATGACTTTTACGACTTCAGCTAACTAGCTAGCCGGTAAGTGAATCAAATTTAATTTCTAAGATTTTTTAACATAGTTTGTTAGAGGAGAAGCTAATAAAAGCGTGTAAAAGAGAAAGACGAAGAATACCTCTCATTCACCGGTGTCTTATGACTTCATTATGTTCCCATCTTAGCTCATAAATATAGCGCAATTACATTGGAATGTCCTATAAACAGCACATAAACAAAACATTGAGTTCGAAGCTCTGTAATAAATTGGCTGCTGAATAATGTCTGCTCCCAATACCCAAATAATACTTAGGTAGTTATTAAACTGTGCTGTATTAAAAAAAAAAAACAAATCATTTATTTTAGATTTGGTTTTGTTTGGATTTGGTTATTGAAACAACTATAGGTACTCGAACAGTGTTGAGGTGTGAACGAACAAATATTTACTCGGGATTGGCCACTTGAGTGAGATTCGCGGTAATGAACTTCACACAATGGCACTTCTGTAATACTTAACACTTACAATGTCTCATCATCATCTGCCTTTTTCCAATTATGTTAGGGTCGGGTTCCAGTCTAACCGGCTGCAGCTAAATACCAGTATTTTACATGAGGCGACTGCCTATCTGACCTGTACAACCCAGTTAGTTCTGGGTAATATGATACCCCTTGGAAAGACTGGTTGTCAGACTTTTAGACTACTGAGAGTGAATGCCGTTTGCGGGTCAGGCTCTCTGATTAGTATTTCAATATTATCTTGTGTTGTAGCTTTTTATCAACAGTTAACCTTACCGTTGTAAGTTAAACCCTCTCGTGATTTAAAATCCTGCTGTGTGTCTGTTGCTCTTCTGGCAGTTGGCCTAAAGGTACCCACCATATAGCAACCCACAGCAAAAAAAACCTTTCGAAAATTGCCTGAATATTTTCATAAACAAAACAGCACGCCCTTGGCATCGATCATGGGCGCACGCGTCCCTCTGATGTCACACTCGCACGGTAACGGCTTTGTCTTCCCCTTATAATTGAAATCGGTTCAGTATAGTTTATGAATTACAAACACGGCGTGAGCTTGACAGCTGATGTGGGTACGGAAATAAAAATAACGTATGAAGGACTTGCAAGCTGTTTGGTTATAAAATAAAATATTTTGAAAATAGGTAGGGATTTACTGATTATGTGTGAAAATAAGAAGAATCGAGTTTTTGAGAAAAAATTGTTAGGTACAAATGACAGCATAAGTAATAGGCGAGACGACAAAATCTAATTAGTCCGTCAGTTAGATTATCAAAAAATATTTGACCCGTTTATCTTTTGTTACGAAAACCAAAATTGACGAAGATATGACGCTTTTAAAATTCTCAATACGTCACGCCTAGGTATAATTTTTAGCTAGTTCTGACGTCACGAGCCCCCACTCCCGAGTTTTGATGCGTTCTATCTTTTGTCAATATTTATTGATTTACAAAAACAATAATACGTGTCCATTAATTTCCAATACTCTAACTGACGGACTAAATAGATTTGCAATTTTTTGATATTGTCGTCATGCCTATTGTAATAAATTGTATTTAGTATAAAACTTTTTTCTGAACGGAAAATTTTTGCTAGGAGTTTCACAAGAATCCAATGTTTCCAATAAACCTGCGATGGATATAATTATTAAGTTCCCACTGGTTCAGGGTAAAAATAATATTGTTTTACGTGGCTACCTATAAAATTAACTGCTGTTAGATGAATCTATCACGTATAATTATGTCATAAAAATATCGTGTTATCTAAATAAATCTCCTTATCTATGAAAACTAACTAAATGTCTAGTCATTTTTACAGAGTACCTAGATATCATACTGAAAGCTAATCGCCAACGCTAGTGTCAGCTAAGAACTTACGACGTATATTGCAGTATTAGTAGCATCCATTAGTTCCTCTAAAGTAGGTGTCATCTCACGCTGGACGTAATACTAAGTGCTCCATCGTTTGCGGAACATATCGGGTTTAATAGCGAGGAAATGTAAAATAGAAAATGCACCGTAAAAGGATTTTATAACCTGAAACTTTGTTCTTCTTTTTGATTTTGCTTTCAGGTGCAGTAGAAAATTAGTAGATAATTATATTATATAATATCATCCGAAAATCCATTCTCAAGAACTTCATGTCATGTTATTAATTTTGTTTGACCTTGTAGTTACATTAAATTAGGGAGCTCAACTGCAATACCGGATAAATAATAATATCATATCTTTTTTTCTTCTGGGTCACATTTCCAGGATGGGTCAGGAAAGATGGGCCAGAATCGTCACACAGTGGGAGCCTGGTCGTTGTCACCGAGGCAGGCCCAAGATACGCTATCGTGACGATTTGGAATCGTCCTCCTTTCATTTCCTGAAACACCAGGAAATGAAAGGAGGAATGTGGAAGGCCATTGCCCAGCATAATCAGCCTATAATGTTCCCTGCTGCTGGTACACAGGCCTCCCCTCTATGAGAGGGAATGGGCTATATCCACCACGCGGGCCCAGTGCTGGTTGGTAGATCCAGCGGTGGGACAGACAAGGCAAATAAAAAAACTTCTGTTTATTTTAAAGTATTAAAAACTCGAATGGAGGTATAAATAGCAGATGGTACAATGGATATTTTATAGTGCAGTTAACGCCAACTCAAATGGCATATTTGATGATGATTGCGACATAATATACGGGGTGTGTAATATATGGCATAATAACAGATAGTATATTATCACTTGAAATAACGTTCACATGATATAATTGACGACCCGAATGGCGCAGCGGTAGTGAGGCTGCCTTACGTTCTTAGGGTCCCGGGTTCGAATCCCGGTTGGAGCAAATGTTTGTGTGATGAGCATGGACATTTGTGTCCGAGTCATGGATGTTTATATGTATAATAAGTATGTATTTACAAACAAAAAGTATATATGTAGTATATCAACTATCTGGTGTCCACGACACAAGCCTCGTTGATTAGTGTGGCATTAGATGGCGCTGTGTGTTAATGTCCAACGATATTTATTTATTTATTTATAATTTTCATATGCTATAAAAACAAATAACCTAATTTCACGGGTCTTATGTTACGTTTCATATGAACTTCTTTTGCTCTTATAACATTTAATATAACGTTCATTTCACATAATTTTCAATTTGTTTAATTCTCTTTTTATAATACTAATAACGTTCAGTTGACCTAATTTTCGATTTGACCTAATTTTCATATTAACTCATTTTCAGCCAAAATTCTGTAAATGCATAAGTAAATATCAGGAAACTGCTAACCTAACCCAGATTATTCACCAACAACAGAGGGGATCGGGGGGTGGAGCACGATAATGGCAGGCGTTTATAATCCAATCAGTTTTTGCAAAAGTATACAAAAGAAAGTAGACGTTTCAATAATATATTAAACGTTACTATGGATTTTTTTAGATTATACTAACTGAATATTAGTTTAAATGTGCGTTATAGAAAGTGTTAATTAAACCAAAAATTTATAAAATTTGGTAAAATAAAATTATATCTATAATTCATTTATATCATTTCATTGTTATACTAAAAAAAAGTATAATAAATGAAATTAAGTCATGTGATCGTTAGAACTTTTGTTATTATATCAAATAGTACGCACCCAAATATACGTTGACATGTGTACAATAACCTTCTCGTGAAATAATAATTAGCTTTTTGTTTGACATAGATGTCATAATGGAAATTGGTCACAGTTTTTAATTGTTTTCGTAATGAAAAACGTGACACCGCAAATTAATTATACTTTCGAAATCATTAAATTGTTGCTGGGTATTCAATTAATTTGGAATTAATAGATTTACCATAAAGATATGGTCGTGATTTTAAAGACCAAGGCGATCTAGAGTTTCAGATCTAGTTCTTCGAGTTTCAAAAATGGTCTTTTTAGATGCGTGTATACTTTATAATTTTAATGACTGACACATTAAATTTTATTACAACCACAACCAACACTCTGTGGATGGCCTTCTTTTTTGTTTATTGACTGAAATGCCCTCTTCCTTCCTTCTTCCTTTGCTTCTCAAAAGTTCCGTAATAAATCGAAAAAAAAAATGTAAATTAGCCTCTTAAAAAGTTTTATCTTATACATACTAATCGTACGTACAAATAAATAAAAATTAAGTGTCTGTTTATCATTTCAAAATAGTTAAGCTTTTACTGAATGTATAAGCAAGGATACAGTACGGTACTTCTAATAAAAAAAAAAACTTATTTTTTAATATTTGCGTCTGTCTGCTTTTTCCAGCTAATCTCCGAAACGGCTGGACCGCTTTTGACAGAACTTTTACTGGCATATAGCTGATTTTTATTTTAATAAAGAAAAAGGAGCCGTGCAAACAAATTCGAACTCTTGAAATTGTTAACAAAATCCGATTCAAATGCGGAAGTAATACTTTTAAAATAATTTCACGCGAATGATGGTCGCGGGCAACAGCTAGTCTATACTAATATTATAAAGAGGAAAGAGTTGTATTTTTGTATTTTTGAATAAACTTAAAACTACTGGACTGATTTGAAAAATGATTTCGGCAAAGGATAGCTACATTGACATAGGCTATATTTTATCCCCGTAATTCTACGGGAACTACGCGGGTGAAACCGCGTGACGTCCGCTAGCCATGTATAAAGATGGTCAAACTGTTTTTCAAATGTTAAAAACTGTTTTCTGAATGTAAAACCCTCTTCCTCACATTCAACAATCATAACGTCACATTTGAACTTTATTCTAATCCAATTCACAACTCACAAGATTCACTTCACTAGTAATTTGATAGGAAATAACTTCAGTAACATGGACGCTGCAGGAACGTTCGTTACACTTGCTATCTGGACGGCTATGTCGTATATAACAGCTATGTAGGCTATACATGTCGTGGTTGAATATGAGTAACTGTACACGTGCTTATATAATACTAGCTGATGCCCGCGGCTTCGCCCGCCCGCAAATTATATAATAAAACCTTCCTCTTGAATCACTCTATCTATTAAAAAAACCCGCATCAAAATCCGTTGCGTAGTTTTAAAGATTTAAGCATACATAGGGATATAGGGACAGAGAAAGTGACTTTGTTTTATACTATGTAGTGATGTATGAGCATTTATATACATTTTATCTACTAGAAGTTTGTGAAAAAAGTAAGCTAGGTTGTTTTATAATCGGGAAAACAGGAGAAACAGGATATTTACCATGTTTAGGTAAATATATATATATATATATATTCATATTCCGTTTTCAGTGTTACTGATAATGCTAGGGACCAGGTTAGTTAAAAAACGTAGATTGTTTCAAACAAAAAAAGAGAACCCGATTGACGGAACCATAAAAGCTATGTCTATAAATCATACAGTTGATTTAACCTTATCGTCCGTTAATTATATGCTCAAGTTATTCAGTAACTTACATCTCAGGTAAACGTCTGCATGAGAAAAATATGCTCGAATGGCTTTATTTATCTACTTCTGCTAACATTGTTATAGTTAGAAAGAACTTTATGTGGAACAGAATGTTGCTCTTTTTGCTCGCAATGATTTTGCTTGGTTCTGCATAAAATACAAATCCGTCATAGGTTAAAAAAATATGTATCTTTCTGTTGGAATTTTCCACCAGAATCAGATTGGTTAAAAAATAACTCCTGTTGGAGCACAGCTTCGCTAAAACACCCATTCCTCCGCTTTTCACGTCCAATCTGAACCAGCCACTTTTGAAAAGTAACAGATACGCGGTCTTCACTCCATGGCGACTTCAAGCAATATTGTTTTAATCTTATTCCAAAGTGGACAAGAGGTGGCACTAGATGTCTTAGCTATAGCTCCGTCTCTTTACCACAAGGTGACATTAAAACAATATTGGTTTAAGACGTTATGGTAACCCTCCAGTGCCTTCGAACAATTTTTTTGATAATGTAGCTTGTTTCACCAACTTTTCCCGTATAGTTTGAAATATAAATGATGCCGTGTGTACAGAGCTCGTCCACGGCTTTGTTTTACATAATTTATTCGGGCTCCCCACGACCGGCTTGTGGTCAAGCGGACGGTCAAACACAGATGTGCCTGTGCCTACAATGGTACCAAATGTTTTGTTTTGTTTTCTAACATTTTGTTACAATCGTTGTACAAACAGAATCCTGAATGAGCAGTGTCAATAATTTAAGTGCGTATGTTTGTTAATGTTTCATTGGTTTAGGAAAATTATATTTGCTTTGAATATAGAATATCATGGGGAAAGTTTTAATAAACGAAAGTTATTGAAACATGGCTCATAATTCTATTTAATCGTCTTCGTGTTCCGTCAAAGAGAGAACCCTTAAAAACTAGGTCATCATCCACACCCTGACTTCACCTCTCCTCCACCTCTCCACTCCCCACCTCTGCTGGATATAGGCCTTTCTTTTTGCTAGTGATGCTCCAAGTTCTTGTGCAAGCCTCATCCAGGATATTCCCGCGATGGCAACACTGTCGTCTGTCATCTTCTTTTTCCAGTCCTAGGATGCCACTCGGTCACAGCTACTCCACCTGCCATCCATCCCAGCTCCATTTGAGTTCCATAACGTGCACATAAACTAGGCATCTTAACACTAAATTAAATGTCGCATTTGAATCTAGGTCATGGCAGAAAGATTTTTGGAATACCAAGAGCGTATCAGACAAAATTAAAGAGAAAAAAGAACAAACATATTTACAAAATACGGGACAGGAAAACGATCACGTAAATGTCCTAGGTCTGGGAAATCTATCTAGATATAGGGTAAAAAGGCCAGCAGATAAGTTATTAATATAAAAGGACCCTTTTTCCCAATTTACCGCTGCTATGACCCAAAACAACCCAGACTTTTCGACTACTTTATAAACGACTTTCAGGCTTGCTACAAGTATGAGAACTACATTTCTCTCGTATATTTTTGTACTTACTAAGAATATCAGGACGGCGTACTGCTTTGGGACATTTACGTCCTGCTTCCACGGTTTATGTTCCATGTACCTTAAATTATTATTATTATCGTTTATTTCAGGCATTAACCCATATAACTCAGTTTACATTATTATTGCATAGATTAATTAATCATTAAAATTTACATCACATTACATTATTAAAATTATAATCAAAGTTAAAATCCACATTTAAATCAAATTCACCATTAAAATCTAAAACAAAAAAAAATAAAATAAAAATCAGAATGAAAGTCAACATTAAAATCAATATCACTAGGGATGGCTTTTACCTTGGCCAAAGGCTTAGCGTTGCCACACAGCATGGTAACGCCGCCAGTCTCTTGGGGACATTACCAGTTGACAGCGTTGAGGAGAAGTTTTTTGACGCCATTTTTTTAAGTTTTTGGTTTAAGTTAGTTAGCTTAGTTTATTTTAATAGTTTTCATGTCAGTTAACTTTACAAACTTCTACAATATATAATCTTACATAGAGGCCTCCTTTTAATACAATTTTTCTTTTTGTCAAATAAAATATAAAATGTCAAAAATAAAATAAAATAAGTTAATTTCAATACATAATCAAACCATTACTATTAAATACAATTTCGTTAAAATTCAATACAAAATCAACTAATAAATTAATAAAACACTATAAATCATAAACTATTTTAGATGATGTGGCGAGTTTACATTATTATCTGCCCCAGGCCTGATATACGGGTGCATGTAAGGCCTGCCAGTGCAGCATGAAAGGACCGTCCAACCTGTTGGCAACAGCGGTAAGAAGACTGTTGCCGCTGCTCCGCACTCTACTCGCTATCGAGGTCGCCCTCTTGCGCATGTTGGCATAAAAACAGTCAATGCGAACGCTTGCGAACATTCCCGATGCGCTGCAGAAGCGAGGCAGCCGCAGCAGCGCTCTCAGCGCGTTATTATATTGAACGCGGAGAGCGCTGTAGGATTTCTGCAAATATGACACCCACAGACTACTCGTATAAAAAGATGTGCAGTAGGCTCGAAACAAGGTGATCTTCACATCCTTGGAGCTACGAGCAAACCTGCGGGCAATCATATTTGCCCTCACCGACAGCGCCCTCCTTTCTCGCTCAATATCAGCGTCGTCCTTCAGGTCTGACGTCACAATATGGCCCAGATACTTAAAAGTATGTACCCGCTCCAAAGACACCCCACATAGCCTTACTGGTGGAACCTCCGCCGGACACTTAGAACCCGCATTGAAAACCATAAGCTCGCTCTTTTGGACGTTGTATCTTAGGCCATGTGCGTGGGCGTACGCTTCGCAAATGCTTATTAGCTCTCTGAGTCCCCCTATTGACGCACTCAGCAGCACCATATCATCAGCGTAGCTTATGTTGTTAAAACAAACATCATCAACATGGCATCCAACATGGCGGCTGCTGAGCCCGGCAACAAGTCCATCGATATACAGATTGAAGAGCGTTGGTGAGCTCAACCCCCCCTGCCTCACCCCGCACTCCAACCTGTACGAGTCCGACAGAGCTCCCGACCATTTAACATTATTGACCTGGTTCCCGTACCAGTGCTGGAAGATTTTAACAACTTCAGGCGCAATTCGCCTATCGAGCAACTTTTTCCACAGCACCTTGTACGAAACCAGGTCAAATGCCCTGGACAGATCGAGGAAGCAGGCGTAAACAGGCGTGTTCCGGTCCGTGTAATATCTGACAGCATGCTTTAAACTCAGTATAGCACTATCTGTGGACAGTTTGGGCCTGAAACCAAACTGGTTATCGTGCAAAGTTATTGTATTGTTTAACTGAGCATTAAGCATGCCGTCAAATACCTTCGCGATGACTGTCGCTAATGAGATCGGTCTGTAATTATTCTTATCTGAAATATCACCCGTTTTATTTTTAACAATTGGTACTACGACCGTCCTCATCAGCTCGTCTGGCAAGTATGAATGGCGAAGGCAGAACGTGAACAGCATGGCCAAAACACGCGGCAGGTGGGGACCTGCATGCTGTAGGTGCTCGATGCTGAGTCCGTCATGTCCTGGAGACTTACCCCTGGTCATACACCCTATGGTCTTAGCTATGTCCGCAGCTGAGAACTTAACTATTGGTTCCAGGACAGTGCACTGTGACTGAGCATCGGCCACCTCAGAGGGCGGAATACTGCTTGGCTCGACACAAAACTGGGATTTAAAAACATTGGCAATATCCCTTTCAGCAGACATGCCATCGACGCTCACCGGCAAACCAGGCCTAAGGTTGTGCTTTTTTGTAGACTTCCAGAAGTCCCGAAAGTCTTTTTTAGTGTGCAACTCGGCTAGGATGTCCATCTGGATTTGGTCTTGGTTATTTTGGCACCACTTTAATTTTGATTTAAAGGTCTTTCGAGTGTCACACATTTCCTCATAAATCACGCCTGACGTAGGTTTGCCACAATTAAGCCACTCATTAAACCTAAGCCTAGCGTACGAGTGAGCCTCGCTGACGTGTTTATTCCACCCCACCACGCGCTTCGGCCTTCTACCAATGACCCGTGTCTCTCTGCTAACGATTGCGGCTTCCCTTAGAGTGGATACCACATCCCGATACAGGCAATCAATTATTAGATTGTGGTCTGAATCACTACACATGCGATCACAACAATTGGACAATACGCGAGGAAAATCAACATTTCGCAATCGCCGATGACATTCTTGCCTGTAGGTGTTGATAGCTTCTGGGCTTTTTTGTCCCCACACAACTAAGTTGTCGTGGGACATACTCCGCTTTGCTTTCGGCCTAATTATATTAATGTCACATTCGATCAACAATGGGTAGTGATCCGACCACATTACATCATACTTAACGCTAACACTACGAACAGTTTTCCGAGCCGATTCTGTACAGAGACAATGATCAAGCCATCGCCTAGACCCATTACAGTCACTGACATACGTATACGTATTCGACGTCAATCCCAGCCTATCTACATCAACGCATGAAAAGTGATTATCACTACAGTAGTTGAACAAGTCCGTAAAAAATAGTCCATGCGGATGTGCGTTAAAGTCACCCAGGCAGTAAACCGCCTCCACATCACTACTGTCTACGATCGCACTTATCAGCCCTAAACAATGTGAGAATTCCGGTAGGTTACTTACTGCATCCGTGGGCATGTACACACTCATCACAATGAAAGGCCTTTCACTTGTATCAATACGTATCGCGCACACTCTCGGGTTATCACTCGGAACGACCGACACATTACTGAACGCACTTTTTCGCCATAACAGAGCCACCCCTCCATAGGGTCGCCCACGCAGCATGCCAGCAGACGTATCAACGGCCGACGTCCCCGTGCTGCTGAAGTCACCATGAATGGTGCCCAGGAACGGCAGCTCCTCCGGCAGCAGCCAGCACTCCTGAAGCGCTATAATGTCACACGTTGCGCAAAGTTCACGAACGCCCTCGATAGAACGCTTAACACTCTTACAATTAAAGCTGGCAAATCGTAACAAACTATTATCAGTCATTGTTGTTGTTTACAGAGCCGACTTTAAGCGAGTACTCGTCCTTACGTCTTTCACTATAATGCACAAAACGTCTGAATATTATATTTTGCGGCCAGATGTTCTCATCCAAGAATGCAGGTACTTTGGCTTCAGGTATATAAAACTTGTACGCATCATAGTCAACCCTTTTTCGTAGGGACAGTTTTTCCAATTTAACTACCTCGCCGGTTTTTATTTCAATGTGCTTTGTGATGTCAGCTGTATGTGAATCTTTGTGCACATTCGTGATAAACATTGGTACTTTCTTTTCAGCAGCTTTAAAGCACCCTACTATGTCTTTAGCAACCCCCGCTTTCCCAGCGTAACGGTACTTTTGCCTCGGTTTACGATGCGTTGCAACGATCCATCCATCATTCTCCTTTCCAGGCAAAACATCATCGCAATGTGGCACTTGTTTACAATCTAAGATCGTTCGCTGCGACTGCGACGTAACTCTCACAGCTGTTTGTACAGGCGACGGCGAGCGAGCCCGCGCCGTAAAACCGGTTCTAGACACAGATAACGGGCGCTCCTTCTCAACATACCCACTGCTTTGAATAAGCGGACTTTGTTTACCGGCAATATAAACCGAGTGTTTCGCGACACTTTCTTGATTTCTCGGACTTTGCACTGCATTTTTGGAAGCTTCCATACTTCTGTATGACGAGTTACCAAGAGAGACGTCCTCGTTGCCGCCCCCTCGTTTCAAATTCACACACTGTTCGCTCCGTGCATGCTCGATCAGCGATCCAAACTTAAGATCATACTGAAGATCCAACTTGAGTTTCTCCAATTGATCTACCGTCACACTTGTTGACTTCAATTCTCGCACTTCATCCTTGAGTAAGGTGAGATCCTTTAGCAACTTAGTCACATCCAGGTGATCAAATGTGACCGGTGGTAGATTCTCAAGGTGCCGCGCAACAAAAATCGGTATCACATCAGGGTCACTAGACTTGAACAGGCCAATTATATCTGCTAAGTCACGGTGTTCTTTGCCCTTTTGCTTCCGTTTGATGTTCCTTTTGTTAGTCGGAACAGATTCAAAAAGTAACGATTTTGAATTTTTAATTTCATCGTTACTAAAGGCCGACGAACATATGCGAATTAAGGTATCGTCATCACTCGTCGACAGTTTATTTTGCACGTAACATAACAGTTCGTCAATAACAATGTTACACTGAGGACACTTTACTGTGGCGGACATTTCGCTCGACGCAAAAAACCGATCGTAGCAAAAAGCAAGCGACGCGTACGGCTGCGCGCGCGCGACGCGCACGACTCTAAACTAAACTTAAATGTCCCCAGTGTTCGCTGAATGCGCTCGTAATTATAAAACCCTTTCATATTACTGAGATACGCTATGGTTCGCGGTTTGTTCATGAATGTAAGTGTTTTATATTATCTGTATTGCTGTACATATATGGTAGGTTTGCACACGTATATAGGTTTATTAATGTGAGTGAGACTTTGGTAAAAGCACCTACGTTGTGAAAACTGGTAAACTAAGTAGATATTTACTATGTAGAATACGAATACTGCAAGAAATGCGTTTTATCTATGTATATTAATATTTTATAGAGGTAAAAGGTAGGGTTTGTTTGTGAGCTTGTAATCTTGTATGTCGGGTGTAATCTCTGGAACTAATGATTCAATTCTAAAAATTATTTCACTTTCAGAAAGCTACATTATTCGTGATTGCTATTAGGCTTAATGATATTTATATCACGCATATTAGCCGAGCTAACACATCTTTTGCTGGCGAAGTCGCGGGTGAATTGAATAGGATAGAATAGAATACTCTTTATTGTGTACACCATAAAAATTACAGATACAAATGTAAAACATTTTACAAGGCGTGACAAAATGGGCGGTCTTATCGCTAAAAGCGATCTTTTAAAGACAACCTTTGGATGGCTTTAAGGGGAAGGAGAGAAAATACTGCAGGTAGCCTGTGGTGTACCATTTACATATATACAATAAATATATACATACATAAATATATACACTTATATAAATATATACAACTAGCGGACGTCACACGGTTTCACCCGCGTAGTTCCCGTTCCCTTGGGAGTACGGGGATAAAGTATTGCCTATGTTACTCAGTAAAGACAGTGGCTCAGTGGCTTTCTAATAGTGAAATAATTTTTGAAATCGGCGAAGTAGTTTTTGAGTTTATTAATTACAAACATACACACAAAAATCCAAATCTTTCCTCTTTATAACATTATTATAAATTATAAATATTATATTATATACTAAAATAATATAATATTAGTGTAGATGTAGATATTGTTAGTAACCCTTTATAAATGATTCTAAAAAGTCGAGAGTTCAAAATACTAATACCAACTAGAATGTTACCCTAACCACACACAAATATAAAATAGTATTTACGCAGTTCATAAGAAACGGTATGAAGGCCCTCTTCGGATTTCCCGTCTCTAAGCTAGCGACAAAAAAGGTTATAACGCCGTGAAAAATACACATAATATTTTTTGATTACCCTACCTATCCTTGCGACGTTTGCCTGCGTATGTAGACTCGCCATTCGTCTTGATTTTCTGGGATTTGTTCTCATTTTGGTTTCTTTGTTTGCATTCGAGACCAAGACGAATGTCTGAGACGAGCGTCTGCGACATTTTTTATTTGTTTTATTTAACATTTTATGTACACGAAGACGAAATTTTCTTTGCGAATTAGGGTTCTTGTAGTCTCGACTACCATTTAATCAGTTACCGTTAAAAGCCTTTGACATTTGGTACGTATTTTTTTGTTGTTTAGATATCGTTATTCTATTAAATTAATAAGGGTTTATGACCCAGTTAAGGCATTAGAATTACATGACTTTTCTAGAAAAAATAACTTGTCTACTCAATCAACATAACATTCCTATACAACATCAACATAACATTTTCACTGTTGGGAGTTACGCCCCAACAATATATTTAGGGGAAAATGTGACCGTTGAAAGAAAGAATTGGCATGATACATAAACTCGCATTTATGTAATTAAACTAAAATGCTATTGCCAGATGGGCGTCAGCTGAGCATAATGTCAATTTTCTTTGTGTTTCTTTCATACAAACGTCCTAGCCTACAATTCTCTATTTTCTAAACACTTCCTTCAAATACTCGTATCGTACATCCACTGATGACAAAAACATTTTATCCCAGCGGAAACAAATTCGTCTCCTTGCGACCCTACGCAAGTAAGTACTCTATGTAGGTATATGAATAGCTCCCTGCCATTCTATCTGCGACTTGCGATTTTTCCCTGTCGTGCACGTAATAAGCGAAGACTTTCCGCGGCTCTCATTAGCTCGGAGATCGATCTTACCGTAATCTTGCTTGTAGGTCTAAGAGACTTTTGTAGGGAGGTTTTTTAGACCAGATTTTGCATGGTAATGTTTGGATTTCATGTTGAAAGACTCTTTTGGATAGTATTATTATTTGATATTGCGGACTACGGTTTAAAGAGATTCAGTAGCGCTAAAGAGGTTAAACTGTTATAATTCGAAGAGGTAATGTGATCCTATTTTTCAGTGGTTGCAAGTTAAATGGCAAATTGCCATCAAGTATGACACGTGACACTTGTAGGTACCGATAGTACCTAACTAGGTAGTTGGTGATTGTTAGTAGTTTTAAGATTTTGTTCACGTTGTCCGTACTTACCTCTGAAGTATATTTAAATGTTTTTAGGTAGAACTCACAAGATGTTGAATAAACTCAGCAACTATTATGACGTTGAATTTCAGATTGAATGTGCTAGAAACCACAATAACTGCTATCCGATATGCAGATCATTAAAATCGCTTCCCTATGGAAATCTGACTGTGAATACGACTGAGGGACACAGAAGCAATGGTATTAGATTGCGAATTGAGTTCAGAGGATTTTTAATTTTACAATATTTTATGCAGTGTGAGCAGTGTCGGAGATTGAATGTACTATCGAGGTCACTCCCGCCTGATCACCACTAAGCTTATTTTTGCTTGCACTTACAACATAGAAACGCTCATTAGCCCGGCCGTAGAAATAACGAAGGAAAAGATACCAATCGGCCGAGCGCACTGACGACGCATGCCAAACGAGAGTTATTGTTATTTTGCGCGCCAAAGTTGACGCATTCCTAATAGGCCTAAACTTTAAGGGGCCGTGGCTCAACGCCTCCGCATGATTTAAGCGAAAAAAAAAATAACTGATCAGGCGGAAAAGACCACGACTGTACGTTATATTTGGACAAGTAAACAAGAAACATTCTATCTAGTCTTTCTTTTTTTATAGTGTAAGTAGTTAGTGCCTCACTTGGTGTCAGACTTTTTATCCAGCCCATGGGCCTTTGACTTGGCTTTAAGTGCCATCTAGAAATATCTCTCAGGCGTGCTGATTTCCTCACCATGTTTTCCTTCACCGCAGCAAGTGATAATTAAACAACGCTCATGAATCTGAAAAATCAGAGGTGCGTGTCTTGGGTTCGAATTCAAGACCTGTGACTTAGCAATCCGACAGTCACACCACTAGACTATCACTGCTTAATTCTATCTGGTGGCCTACTGAGAAGTCTTAAAGCAGTATTGTTTTAATCATTGCCAGATGGAGAATGAAATGGCGCTAGACGTCCTCTATAGCTCCGTCTCTTTCTCACACAGGAGTGACATTAAAACAATACTGCTTGGTAACCGCCTTGAATCGACAACAAAAAAGTAAGTTCTTACTGTATGCTCAAGGAAATCTGACTTCATAATAATCTATAACCACCAAAAGTTCCTGAAACCACCAGCTTACACTCAACTGTCTGTCCTCTAATAGCACATGCATCAGAACTTCGAGAACCCCTTTCAGCTCGTAATTACAAGTTGACTTCGTTGGAGCTCTGATGCACAACACATTAACAAGTTTTAAGTCGACCGTCCACAGTTAACATTAAGTATAGTGGTGGTAGGCATTGAGCTGTATCGCCGGTGCGCTAGTGTTACATTAGCTAAGCTGTTCATTTTTTTAGTCACCCTGTCGTGCGTAGTAACTTTGTTTATTTTATTTGTGGTCCCAATATATTTAGGGGGAATCCGGGACCGTGGTCCCGGTCCCAAAAGCCCCACGACCCGCTTGACCGTGGGTCGCAGTCACAAAGTACCTAAACACCGAGTAAAAGCGACATCGACGCAAACTACTTTTTCCTATAAAAGTGCAATACCTATACACTGTCAAAATATATAGAATAGCTGATTTAAAAAAAAAACCGTAGAAAATGTACATGTGTGTACTCGTCACTTCGTCAATCTATGAAGGGTGTAAAACACCTCTTAACGAAGCCAAAAGACACTTCTTCTCCTCGTCATTGCGATCATTTTTTTGTTCTACACCATACCTGGGAACCTTCTAGTTACGGAGATATTGGGGGTCAAAGTGTAACTTTTAACAGCTTTTTTTTTAAATACAAGTTATTATTATAAGATTTTTACTTCAAACACCTGCACGACCCCCGTACTATTCAATACATCCATCAACACAATGTTTTGAGTGCGTTACATTGAGTTCTACCACAAAACATGATTTTTCACCCCAAAAAAAAAGTCGTTTCCCAGCAATAATTTTTGCGTAAAGTTACTTAGTTTGATGTACAGAATGCTTGGTTGATGGCTTCGTGATGAGTTGGTTTACACCCTGTATATGTGGGCGTGTTCGGAATGATGAGTAGGTACTCAATACGTGATATCCGCGTGAAGGTCGATGTTCCTTCCATCAGGATGGAAGGAACATCGACCTTCACGCGGTTATACCAGAGGGCCTAAACAAAATCACATTCTATCAGCAATAATCATTTTAGAAAAGTCAAAAATGTATGTTAATGACGTAAGCCATCGATAAGCTTCGATCCTATTTCAATCCTTCTGAAAGTTTTAGTAGAAATACAAACGCTTCGGAAGCCATTGTCTTCTACCTTTTTTTTTCTGATGGGAAATCATCAAATGACTCCTCCCGCTCTGGGCAGAGCAGGAGGGAGTGTCAGACTTTTACTGACTAAAACCCATCCATGTTCGTTCATTGCCCTTTGTGTTCCGGGGCCACGGTATCTCCATGTTCCTTCATCGCCCTTTGTGTTCCGGGGCCACGGTATCTCCATGTTCCTTCATCGTCCTTTGTGTTCTGGGGCCACGGTATTTCCATGTTCCTTCATCGCCCTTTGTGTTCCGGGGCCACGGTATTTCCATGTTCCTTCATCGCCCTTTGTGTTCCGGGGCCACGGTATCTCCATGTTCCTTCATCGCCCTTTGTGTTCCGGGGCCACGGTATCTCCATGTTCCTTCATCGTCCTTTGTGTTCCGGGGCCACGGTATTTCCATGTTCCTTCATCGCCCTTTGTGTTCCGGGGCCACGGTATCTCTTTCGAACAGTCCCGCATGCCTGATGGCCTTCTACCCCTCAAATAGTGGACGATTCCGCTTACATACTTACACAAAGCAAAGCTAAGCAAACCTGAGTAGCTTAGCATTGCTGTTGTGGAGCGGCGGCTTAACAAGTTTAAATGCCTGTCGAGACTTGTCTCCACAAAACTTGAGGTTACAGTAATGATAGTTGATAATGTAGCTATTAGGTACTCGTGGCACAAATGGAGACGGTATTAAAGCAGCGAGAAACATTCTGGAGTTAGTTTTGTAAGCTTATTGCGGTTGCTTTTCAGGTTGGTTGAATGCAGATTGCAGTATGAAGCGGTTGGTTGGCTGTGTAAATTATGCCGTTGGGATGTGATGAGTTTGGTTTGTCTTTGATGTGAGTAGACTAGCCCGTACCCTGTGGCCTTCGTAAGTGTGAAATTATTTAAAAAATATATTAGGTACTTCCTTCTTAGGGAATCCGCTGGATGCAATTCGCACGGGACCGGTCAATGTGGCGACACTTGGGGGAGGCCTATGTCCAGCAGTGGAAGTATTTCGGCTGAAATGATGATGATGATTAGGTACTTCCCTATTTGAATCGGATTTTGTCAACAATTTCAAGGGTCTTTTTTTTTGTTTTTTGGACGGAATCCTAATCCATCTTCTAAAATCAAAGCCTAAATTACTCCTTATCAATCAATCAATCAATCATTTTATTATCAGGCATCATAAGGCCCATAGATAAAATACACAAAATTACATTACAACATAAAAATATACTAATACATACAAAATATAACTTATGAACTATGACACACGAAGTGGCGGCTTCGTGTTACGCTGCACGGTGTCACGTAGCCTGCCGCGAAACCGTCGGTAGACTACACCCTTCGGCCAAAACTCTTCCTTGAGAAACTTGTCGAGATGTTGTGTCGGAACTCGCACCACAAACGAATTGAAGTTGGTGTTGTAACGCGGTTCCAACTTCTCGACCCTCAAGGTCCAGCTGGTCTTCACCTTCATGTACTCCACGATCTCCTCAACCTTCGTGGAGTGATGCAGTCGGGACACATAAAGCAACGTCGATGGTATCGCTGGACGCAGCAGTATATTTGGTCTGACAGTCCAGTACCGCATTGATTGCGACAAGTAGGCTTCTTCTTCTTCTTCTGAACTGTGGTGAAGCCGTCCTCATCACACTCTTGCTTTGCTGGACAGCGCTGTACCGGATTCCTCGGAAGGGTATCACAGCGACGGTTCTGCTTTCCCCCTTTCTGCTGCTTAGGTCGTATTGCAGCTGAATTGCTTGAGGCAGCAATTGCGGCGTAAGCTGGTTTGGGGGTCAACGTAGCTACGCGTGTCGTATTCTCTACCGGAGCAGAGGGGCGGGGGACGGCGGGGCACGGTGCATCGCCCTCGCTGTTTGCAGTCGACGACATCATAGCATCAGCATTATAGCATCAGCTATCTGCCAGTAAAGTCCCGTCAAGTCGGTTGGAGTTTAGCTGGAAGAAACAGACAAAGAGACAGACAAAAAAAATATTTTGTATATTGTATAAGTACCATATTATACTTTCAGATGATTTCAGTGAAAAACTGTTGTTTTGAAATTACAAGATACATTTCAGTTTTATTTATTTATACGAATAGGTAAACTGACAGGTAAGAATGTCAAAAGTAGGTAATCATTTTGTCCAGTTACTGTCAACCACCAATGGAAAAGTAGAATCAAGTTAATAGGGAGACACCAGCACTGTTAGGATGCAATATACAGGGTGTAAACAGACTCTTCACGAAGCCGTCAACCAAGCATTCTGTACATCAAACTAAGTAACACTATTCAAAATTTATTGCTGGGAAATGACTTTTGGACTCGATGTAACGCACTTAAAACATTGTGCTGTTGGATGGATTGAATGTTACGGGGGTCGTGAAGGTATTTAAAGTAAAAATCTTATATTAAAAACATGTACTTGTTAAAAAAAAACTTGTGAAAACGTTGGAACTTTGACCCCCAATATCTCCGTAACTAGAAGGTTCCCAGGTATGGTCTAGAACAAAAAAAAGATCGCAATGACGGGGAGAACAAGTGCCTTTCGGCTTCGTTAAGAGTATTTTTACACCCTTATTAATTAACTTTACCTACTAATTCCAAGCAGGTTTCAAAGTCACAACCACATTACTCTCTTCTCATCCTCAATCCCTCTAAATTACTTAAAACAACCTCATCATAAGAATCTTGTATTTAAAGCACGTAATTGTAAGATAAGCAACTAAGCATGCGGGTTTAAAGCCCGAGGCTGTCGGCGGCGTTACGTCGGCTGACATGGAACCTAACGTTGGCCAAACCTCTCAGTTCTGTGCTTCGCTGTACCTACGCTGTTGCTCTGTACACATCGAGTGGCGGGTGGTAGTCCAAGGGAGAAGAGGATGCGGAGATTAGGTAAGGGATAGTAGAAAAAAACGCTTCGTTTTGGCAATAATATATATATAAAAAGAAACCCTTCCTGCCATAAAAGAAAAAGAGTTTTGGAGAAGCCCACCACACTATTACCAAACCACTGCAACTCCTGAAACTCAGAATCAACAGTGGCGACCACCAGAAAATCGCCAAGACAATGAAGTTCGACGAAATCCCAGATAAACTATTTAACTGTCTTGGATCCCGCAGCGAAATTGATCAGCAAAGAATAGCAGCAGAGGAAAGACTTAAAAAAGCGGTTTTAAAAATAAACATCATTTAAGTGACCATGACGGTTGCGGTACAAAGAACGGAGAACGCATGTTCAATTGTTCACCTTATATGAACTGATTATGAAAAATTATAGTATATCTAAGCTTTGAATCTACAAACACGGCATGTGATCGATTAAATAATCATGATTAGGTCTCTTATATTGCGCAGCCACCTACTGAACGAGTGCCTTCATAGATTAACCGTAACATACAATGATTTACACAAAAAAAAACAACCACGTAATCTCTTTTTCTTTGCACCATACAACATATACTATTTCACCTGAGAGGTTTTCATACACTAAAGATGGGTCAAATATCACTCGCCACTCGGCACGTTCGGTCCCGAAAACTGTATTGTTATTTCTTTTTCAAGTATTTATGTACATATCTATGTTTGTCTCGTGTTCCATTTTACATTGCTAGGAAATTAATAAAAAACGCATTTGTTTATTGTTTCCTGAAAAATATCGATTCCAGTACTCTATGACCTTGGTGGCCGAAAGGCTAGGCGTATGTTAAATTCTTGAAAGATTGTTATTATTTATTTATTATTTATTTATTATTTATTTATTATTTATTTATTATTTATTTTTTATTTATTTATTATTTATTTATTATTTATTTATTATTTATTTAGTATTTATGTATTTAGTTATTATGTATTTATTATTTATTTATTATTTATTTATTATTTATTTATTATTTATTTATTATTTATTTATTATTTATTTATTTATTATTTATTTATTTATTATTTATTTATTATTTATTTATTATTTATTTATTTATTATTTATTATTTATTTATTTATTATTTATTTATTATTTATTTATTATTTATTATTTATTTATTTATTATTTATTTATTTATTATTTAATTATTATTTATTTATTTACCAATTATAACACCATTACAGACTCGTCCAATACGATGCTATAATACATAGAATATAGAAAACATAAATTATAAACATAACATAGAAAAACACAATATAAATAAGTATAAGCTAATTAATTTACTACTACTTACTAATTTACTAAACCAATTAAACATGACAATGTTAATTCAAAATTACATACCTTTTTCAATAGAGATTGAAAAAGGTGAATTGAAGATGGAGAATACCTCATCGAAATCCTTTGCGAAGTTTAGAAGAAAGAAAAACAACTATATTTTTGCAAACGTAACAAGAGCACACAACAAAATTAGGTCTAAACAAAAAAGAAATGCATTATTGAGTGTCTGCGCCAAATAGGCCCAGTTCAGCAAACTGCCAGCAGATAGTGCCCGCAGACCTATAACAGTTTTATACTTTAGAAGAACAAAGCAGTCAAACCAACATAAACGAAAACTGCTACTACATTTTATAATAATTATTATGAATATAGAAATAGTTACAAGTATTGACTATAGATGACTATTTTGGCGAATAAATGATGGTATGAAAAACTTTCTTTGACCTTTTGCTTTTAATTTTATCTGGATGGATTAACCTAGAGATATTATTTCCCGGAACAGTTAAACTTCCCTTATAACATTGCTTAGTAGTTATAAACTCTACTCCGTACATAAAATACCGCAAATCCAATAGAGAACGCCATCTAAGCACTTGGCACACTGAATTCTTGGCAGTTGAAGTACCCACTGGATCCACCCTTAATCTTTGATCAAACGTAACAACAACCTGTCGGCCCTTTAGGCATGTCCTCTGAAGCGGATGTTCTAAATACATATAATCACTATATCTGGGAACTTTAGAAAGCTGACAGCATTTTTACCTATTAACTGACAGGTAGCATTATCATACTAATTACTATACGGTGAAAAATGTTGTTTATTTTTAAGTTTGTTTTTGTCTCGACTTTTTTGAGGTGGGCGTTAATCATTTCGACACAGTTTTATATTAATGCAGTTGTTATCGAACACATAGTTTTTGTAAACTAAGTTTTTTCGATCCAATTTTTTTTAATCAGCCTCGTCATCCTTGCCACTGTTGGGACACAGGCCTCCGTGATAGGGACAGATAGCGCACAGCCGCAAATACTGGGTCTAGATCAGGTTTTAGAAACTGGAAATTTTGTAGAAGAGTTTCTTTTTAACCGACTTCCAAAAGAGGAGGTTATCAAGTCGACTGAATTTTTTACTTGTTTGTGTGTATGTTCAGCTATATTTTCGCCAATTGTGAACCGATTTTGATGATTCTTTTTTTGTTTGGAAGAAAATTACTTCGCGGTGTTCCCGTTTAAATTTGGTGAAGATGTGATGCTTGTAATGTGATTCAGTAATAAACAATGGAACTCTTCAATATAGACAGCAAATCGATTTGCTGTAAAGTTATTTTTCACTTTGTGGTGTTTTTGAAGTCGGTTTTACTTTATGCAAAAAAGTTTTTTGTTTATCGAAGATGTGCACTAAGGAAGAATTTTCAAAAATTCATTCCATAAAGGGGTTAATAGGTGATGAATGATTTTAAGGAAGATCGTCATTTTTGCTGATGAAAAGCCAAAGTTTGGTATACAATTATAATATGGGTTCGTAAAACTTTAATAGCATAGTAAAAGATAGATCAATGAGGCCAGTTTACACCTCTGCTTCCGTCGGAAAAATCAGTTTGATATCATTTACGTCATCAAATGTTTTTGCAAATGCACAGATTTTTAGTAACATACATGCAAATATTTGGAGTGTCATCATGTCAGCGGGTAGTCACCCAATAAGTGCAGGCTTTAGTGGATGCTTGATATCTACTCAATACGACCGCATTTTACATTGTTTGCTAAAAATATTGAACACACAAAATACACGGTGAATCTTTAATAAGTTTTAGTCTTGATAACCCTATATGTCGCAACATTTTTTAAATCAAGGATTTAGTTACAGTCCCCAAAACCAACATAACTTTTCCATAAATTTCAACTATGTAGTCAAAATGTATGGAACATTTGACTTTTCCTTTAATAACTGACGAAAAGTTTGCCGTCCTTGTTGATCTAGAATCGTGTCCTGATCATAAAACTGTGTGTCACAATGTCGGATAACGCCGTGTATTTCATATTCATATTCCGTGTGTTTGGTTCATATCAGGCATGCTTTTACTTGATTAGTACCGATTTAATCAGTATCGTCTCTATTGACCCTAAATCCAGTTCACGAGACAAACACAAACCTTGAAAAAAGAAAAATCACCGCAAATCACAATACTTTCCTACGGGTCCCTGGATTGGAAAAGGGTTCATTCTCTGATCAAAAGTAAACATGAATTGCTTTTCTAACGAAACGACGGAAAGATAACACACGACCTATGTCATCGTGCAAAATATTCCCAAAATATTTCCATAAAATTCGCGTACATTTTTCGAGCACACTCCCCGTGTCAGTGTGCCGGGATCCAATCAGTGTTGGGTTCAGTGACGGCTCATTCCAACCATTTTAATCTCTGATTAAACGTAAACACTGCCTGCTTTCTCGTAATTACTTGTACGATACAACAACTCGGCCTATCTCATGATTAAAATTAAAGTTTTACCACAGAGTCATCCGAAATCGATTCGGATCTAAGAATGCGAAAGTACTTTTGTCTTTCTGTTATCTTTTTCCATTCTAACGGTTTATGATGAAATTTAGCATATCGTAGACCATAAGCTAGCTTCGGATAGAGGATACTTTTTATCCTGGCAGTAGTTTCCATTTATTTATTAAAACTTTATACACATAATGTAAAAAAGACTGCACAAAGACGGACTTAATCCCTTGGGCATTCAGTTTTTCGTACAAACTTCTTCTTAACTTGTCGATGACAAGCTGAATAGCGTCCATGGGTTTATTTTCGACCATAATGCGGTCGAAACCGCGGGCTGAATCAAGTGATAAAATAAAATCGTCGTACATTTTTTGGAGTGTGCTCGAGCCGTCAGCGCTGGCACCCAATCAGTGTTGGCTGGAGTGGCTGTTCGATCCGGCCGTACTTAATCTCTGATCGCACGTAAACAAGCCCACCCCTACACCCTCATGGTGGTTGTACACTCTCGCCGAGATACTTCGAGGCAGCGCCAGTGTGAGGAACACACAACCTAGACGAGCTCTCCTAAACAGGGTCTCACCCAAGAAGCCAAATCAAGCATTCTGAAAACAAAGTTACACTGCGCAAAAATTCTTACTGGAAAACGACTTTTTTTGTTGTGAAAATCACGGTGCTCAATGTTATCCACTCAAAACCTTGTGTTGATGGATGCATTGAATAGTACAGGAGTCATGGAAGTATTATAACTTGTATTTAACAACAAAAAAACCGTGAAAAAGTTGGAACTATTCCAACTTGTTAACACGGTTTTTTCAAGGCTAGAACATGTATCTCTCGGCTTCGATAAGGGTGGTTCAAGGTGCTGCCTCAAAGTATCTCGGCAAGAGCGTACAGCCACCTGAACATGTTACGGTTGACATACCCGACCCGACAGGATTCAATTAAAAGCCTCAAATATTTTTTCGTACAGAATACAACAGTTTTCGGTTTGGTTCGGAATTGGATGTTGATTGGAATAAACTTTTATCGGGGTTTCGTTCTTAGAAAGGATTACTGGATTAGGTTGCCTAAAATAAAATAAAAGCTCGTGGCTAAATAGGTAGGTCCGTCGATGGGTGACCACCCATTACATACAGACTTTCCTCAGTGCCTCAAAAAGCACTTTAAGCCGTTGGTACCTGTCACTTGAAGATATTTGTCGTTACAGGTATTGAGTGGCCCGTAAGTCTGACAACCAGTCTCACCAAGGGGTGTCGTTTTACCCAGTACTAACTGAGTTTGGAGGTCAGATAGGCAGTCGCTCCATGTAAAACCGACTCCAACATAGTTTGGAAAAGGCTCGGCATAATTATGATGAGGTTGCCTAAACTAAAACCGTCAGCGAAATAAGAATACCTTATAAAAATAAACGAAACAGTTTATTCCATTAATTAGGTACTTATTTATGTACCTAACTACGTACAGCCCTACAATTAACTCCCTTTGAATTGTACATACAGCAGGAGGCAGCACTAGCAGCTATCAGGCTTATGCACTTAGGCATATAGGGCAAGAACCACACCAGTCCCCACGCAGGCATCCTGGACCGGGGGATTGAGTATCAACCTCTCATCGCTGCCCCATGTGATAGGACACCTAATAAACCTATGTTCAACAAAAGCTATAGCATACAAACAACAGAGGAAGTAAGGGATCAGTCAGGAGCCAATGAAGTACGCATCTACACAGATTGCTCTAACACTCAAAACGGCTCAGGGGCTGGCGTACACTCCCTTGACCTCAACTTTAACTTTCACTTACCACCAGGCGAACACAGCTCGATAATCAAATGCGAGTATGTCGCCCTAACACAAGCTGCGACAGCCGTACAGCGTCTAGGGGTTCACAACTACACAATCAGATTCGTATCTGATAGCCTAACTGTGCTTAAAGCCCTAGAAAACAAACAAACTAACAATAAATTAATATTTGAATGTCACCTCGCCCTGGAGAATATATCGCTGTCTAACACCACCATCAAAATGTCTGTATCACCCTCCAGTGGATCAAGGGGCACAGTGGATCTCTAGGCAATGACGCCGCAGACGAACTTGCTAAGAGAGTTTCCGAGCTGGCAGTGCTAGGCCCGTACCCACTCCTTCCCGTACCTTTCTCACAATTCCGTACATGGTTTCGCCAGAGATTAACTGAACTCCATAACAACAAATTATCACGGTCTACAGACTGCAGGCAGTTAAAAATGGCGTTGCCAAGTCTACATCCGCGACTGCCAAAACGACTGCTCAGCCTAAGTAGAAATAATCTCAGAATAATAAGAACGGGCCATTGTCCTCTAAACAAACATCTCTTTAACATAGGCGCCACGGACAGCCCACTCTGCAGGGGTGGCTTTGACGCCGAAGAATCAGCTGCCCACGTCATCCTGGAATGCGAGGCCGTGGCTACCCAACGCAAACAAATCCTCGGAACGGTGAGGTCGCTCCGCGAAGCCTGTGAAGCTCCCAGGAAACTTCTCACCTCGCACAAGGGACCGAATAAGAGTCTAAGTACAGAAAATGGAGTCCCTACTCTACTCTACTACTCTACTCATGTACCTACGTATATAATGACAAGTTCTCAGAACATTCAGCAGACGGACTTGAAAACGTTTAAAGCAGCAGAAAGTCGTTACCCTCCTTTCACTTCGTTGGTCAAAGGACATCGCTTTGTACAAACCACTGTCCTTTTCCACGAATAATATCATCTAAGCTCATAGAACAGAAATCTGTAGCTCGTATTTATCGTGAACGTCTTGGATTTTATGAACCATCATTATTTTTATGTGCCATAATCTCCCCTGAAGTTTCATTAAGAGAACTTTGCCCATAAAAACGTGGTTTCGTCAAATCAAAGATTGATCTGAACTTTATTGCTTCGTAATATGGACTCGTTTGCTCCTTAAAATAATCATTTGAGGAAAATAAGATAATTATAATCCGAATAACGTTTACTGGACTATATGGGTATCTGTGTATTTCATTTGGAAATATGATTTCTTAACTTTGATTTATGGATTGAAGATTTCGTTGGCTTTATAAGAAACGCTCATAAACGTTAATCTGATAAGAAATTATTAATATCATTTTCATAGGTATTCAAATTCAATACCATATTTTAGTCTTACCAAGGGGTATCGTATTACCGTGTATTAAGTGTGTTGTGGAGGTCAGATAGGCAGTCGCTCCATGTTAAATACTGGTATTCAGCTGCATCCGGTTAGGCTGGAAGCCGACCCCAACATAGTTGGGAAAGGACTAGGCAGATGACGATGATTTTCTACTAACTAACTTACTACTTATTTTTTAAGTACCAGCCGTGCATTCTGTGGGATTTCCCATCGTCAAAAGTGAAGAGCTCTCATACTTATATATTTATACTTTTCAGAGGCGAATTCATAAATCCGTCCTCAGAAGTGTCCATCTCCGTTACATTTTATGCTGCACAGCATTTTGTCTGTCAGTAATTAATGAATGAATTTATGACCTTTACTAAGTATATGCATAAGAGTACTCACTTACACCATTGCAATGGACTTTCTTTCTAAGATCGTATCGCTAAATTATATAACGTACATGTATTCTACATGAGTATTCCAGTGCCGCGGTCAGTCTGCCCACTTAAACCTTGGAGCCCGTTTCGGGTAGTAATTTAGCACTAATTACGAAACAACTCAAGTCACGTTAAGCGTATTTCCAGTTCAATTAATAGAGGATATCGTTCGTGTTGCCTGATAGTGTTATACACCTAGTTACTTGTACGAAGATGGAGTGTAAATACTTTTTCATTACTCATACTCTGAAAGTAGGTCTGAAGTTGCCTGAGGAGCGGGTTGAAAGTAATACTTTTCAGCCCTAGGGAGAATCGTTTTCAACTGACAACTGTCAAATTATAAAAAAAAAATTGTTAATTTTTCTATTGAACCATGTTCCAATTTTCTATACAGCCACGATGTAAAATTGAAATAACAAAGTTAAGTATTAATTAAAGAATAGATATTTTTTAAATAACTTAATTATAATCAAGTTTCAACTATTCCTTTAAAATAACATAGATTTGGGCAAAA
Organism: Xestia rhomboidea; assembly: GCA_963853795.1. NCBI lineage: Eukaryota > Metazoa > Arthropoda > Insecta > Lepidoptera > Noctuidae > Xestia > Xestia rhomboidea. Next base: position 15,173,370 of record OY970761.1, on the reverse strand, counting down.
TATTTATCATTTTTTCGATGATGAAAATAAAAAATAGGTAATGGCTGAATAGGTAATGGCCGGCCATAGAAAAAAAAACAAAATAGGCGAGAAAAAGGCAATCCGATCTTCATTTTTTTTCGAGTTGATTCATGTTTTTGTTTTACTTTCCTTGTATTCGTAATGAAAAGCACAGTGTTTACCTCGGGTTAAAGACTTATTAAGTCCCTCGAACTATTAGCGCCCTCGCTTCGCTCGGGCACCAAACCCCGTCTCGGGACTAAATAAGTTACTTTCACCCCTAGGGTAACAATGTACTATTGAAGGTTATGTAAGGTTTTAGTTTTCGCAAACAATAAAGCTAGTCGTGATTACGTCAGCTAAAATACTTCTTTTTCAGCAGCTGATATATCTGTGTATAAAAGGATAAATACCAACGGCAAAGGAATCTTAATCCGGGATAATTTTGAAAAAAAAAACAAAATCTTGAGTAATTTAGGCACTAAGTACGTCCAATTTCTTATCTGGATTCCTCTAAAACATTGGGTGCTACATGCAGTTTATAATTCAATAATATGAAGTGCTATTGTATCAAATTAAACGTGAATCGTTTCAGTAAACAAAGCAGGCAAGGCATTCGCCGTAAATGCGGATAATACGTTAAATTAAGTGGTAATCCATTAGGGATCGGTAATCTGATGTATCTAACGTGATTATGTACATGAGTTATATACGGTTTTCCTCTTCTTGCGAGTGTTATTAAACCTTTTTGTTGGAATCGTTGTCTGTTGTTTTAACTATTTCTGTTTTTGGATTCAAGATGTAATTTTTAGAATCCGACACACTCAGACCCAAACAATAAAACCACGGAAATGAGGTTTACGCCCAAGTTCCAGATCCCATATTCTAACTAATACTATCCGTGTTTAGGGTTTCTTGTAGGTGGTACCTAGTGCTATAATGTGATAATAGGCATTCATCTAGGAACTGGTATACCTACATAGATGTTACAGGCCAAACCCGATTTCCGGCTAAACTACAGTTTGTCCTATAAGGCCAAACTAAGGCTCCTCACAAAAGGACGAGCGCCACATCCAAGTTGGGAGAATTGTAATTGCTTTGTTAGAGTTATACACGAGAAACCTATAATATAAATGGTGTAAAACACCTCTTAACGAAGCCGAAAGGCACTTGTTCTCCTCGTCATTGCGATCATTTTTTTGTTCCATACCTTACCTTGAAACCTTCTAGTTACGGAGATATTGGGGGCCAAAGTTCCACTTTTTGACAAGTTTTTTTTTTTTAAATACAAGTTTTCAATGTGAGATTTTTACTTTAAACACCTCCACGACCCCCGTACTATTCAATACATCCATCAGCACAATGTTTTGAGTGCGTTACATTGAGTTCAACCACAAAACATGATTTATCACCCCAAAAAAAAAAGTCGTTTCCCTGCAATAATTTTTGCGTAATGTTACTTAGTTCGATGTACAGAATGCTTGGTTGACGCCTTCGTGATGAGGTGGTTTACACCCTGTATATAATATATAAAACATACGAGGTCGTATGTGTTACCGACCGGTCATCAATTTAGGAAATATCAGCGGCGCGCATACCTCGGGCAGTCAGCACTGGCAACCTTGCTGATGGCGACCTATTCTCGTAGAAGTCCTCCCGATACGAGATAAGAATATGAATCACTACACGCATTTTTTTCTATTATATCAGCCTAGTTTATATCTACAAGCAATATGCTTACAGATATTGGAATAACATTTCTATTATCCTAACCGTTTTTACGCAGGGTTAAACCCAATATCGCAATATTACAACTTGCGAAATTAAAAGTTCGGCACAGCGAATTCGGCAGCTCTTATTTTTTTAAGTTTTTTTTCTTTACATACGTCCCGTTACTGTGTAAAATAATAGGTCATTATACTAGATTCACAATGTAATACGGTAAGACAGCAATCATTTCCCTACATGATCAAGTTGATTAGGGCAAAATTCCAATGTCACTCTGTCTTCTTTTCTAATCACTACTGTAGGACAATCCTCCTCTCCTGCCGGGGCTGCGGGACTGTTCGAAAGAGATACCGTGGCCCCGGAACCCAAAGGGCGATGAAGGAACATGGATGAGTTTTAGTCAGTAAAAATCTGACACGCGGAGCGGGAGGGAGTCATTTGATGATTTCCCATCCGAAAAAAAAGACAACAACGAAAATAATAACAAAGTCAACTATAATAATATTGTCTATAAATAAAAATAAATAAATATCGTTGGACATTATACACATCGCCATCTAGTGCCACACTAAGCAACGAGGCTGGTATCGTGGACACCAGATAGTTGATATACTACATAGATACTTTTTTACAATAACACTAATTACTTTTTTTTTCTATAAGTACTTATTTCCCCTAGACACTTTTACACACGCTGCGACTTTGATCGCCAAAGACTTACTGACGATTAGATATGATTCACAATTATTTTTCATGATATATCTTTAGTTAGATGTTCCAACATACCTAAAGCTATCATGAAAGAGATGTTTCCCACTTTTCTACAGGTTTCAATAATTACGGTTTTTCAATAAAAACAAACAATATATTTAATGTTGATATTTTTAATCTTATGTAGAGATAAACTTAAAAATGAAACATTTAAAGCGCTTCTGGTATATTTATAACGTTCTGTTTCTAGTTAAAACCTCGGTTTAGGAGCTTATACTTGATCGCAATTTCGTACTGAATTCTTTGCTGTGAAACCGCCATAATTTTCTAGTGTTTGCGTTACCTAGTACCCAAAAACAAATGGAGAATGCACAATGGTACATCGAAAATATATTGGTAACGATCAACGTCGTACTTATAAGTTTTTGGGTATATTCAATTTCTAGAAAAACTATCTTAAACACATCAAGAACCATCTGTTGGAAACAAAACAGAAAAATCAGCATAATCATCACTAGAACAATACGTATGTTTTTTTTGGATTTCATACTATTTTTTAGAACAGATTTGAGAGCTAAGATTAATAAAACTGCATTTGTAATCAGCACAGGCCACTTAATTATTAATATATATAATACTAAATACTTTTGAGTTGCTTCTTGACCTAAATGGAACATACAATGTAGTAATACAGCAACACTGATGGGGCCAAGCCACGCAATCAACGACACTTTCCAGAGACTCCAACTTTCGGTGATGAACACGTTAACCAAGCTGACGTATATTTGGCGACTAAACACAAACATCCAACATACGAGTGCCATTTCCGTATATATCATGAAAACAATGTCCAATAAGACGATACGTCCAGTATAAGGGCACATGTTGAACAATTTCTGAACGTCGCTGAAAAATCTCACGAACGTGTACATAAATCTGGCGAGCATAAATTGGATGAGGAGTTTATTTTTGTAACTCTTTCTCCATTCAGCAAACAGCACGGCGGTTAGAATGAGCAGTATTAAAGCAGCTGCTGACAAAGCTATCCCAAGTGAGCTCCATGTTAAAGTGAAGAGAGTCCAGAATGATGTTGTATTCTTTGGATTGTAGATCACATTGCCCTGTTCCACTTCGTACAAATGCAATTTAAATCGATAAACTTCATTGAAGTGCATTCTATTCATTTGACATGGAGTTAAGCTGTTATTGTCATTATCCATGTTTGGGATTACTTAGTCACTTAGAACATCACACACTGTAATTTATATGGCGATAAAACGCTATCTCCCGCCTGGTTATTGATCGTTATGTTCGTATAACACGTTTGGCATGTGTTTTTAGCATCATTATGTAGCACTTTTAGTTGCACTGGTAAATAACAAAACAATAAACTCTCCTTTGAAAGTAGCATCAAATAAATCTATCAGCAAGTGAGCGTCAGACGCGTCCACTGTTTAACAATAATTTATGGATTATGTACAAGCACATTACTTGATAACATGTTTTTTATCAAGCATGGATTAGATTGGATATTTTGGTATCAAACAAAGTACTTAAAGATACTTAATTAACATATCAATAACTTTCACTCGTGGGACCGGCAATAATATTTACTTACTAATTATCAGGTGTCAATTTATTCCATGGAATTATATTTGTGTGGGTGTTATTACTTGAACTTTTGAAGAACTTAACAAGGTTGATGTAAAAATAAGTAGAAACTCAATTATAAATAAATAAATATGACGAGTCAGACACATAAATAATAATTGTTATTCTTAATTTACTTTTCAATAAGATGTTTTTCTTTTTAATTATGGAATTCTAAAAATTCGTTTTCGTCTGGCTTGGTAAAAATTGCTTAGACACAAATTCTGCTGCTTAGAAAGCTATTTAAAAATTGTTCAGCATTCTATAAGAAAATAACGAGTCTCAAATTGGGAAGGTTGAATAAAAACACATTTTTAAGAAACACAGAGGATATATTTTCAGATATATAATGCCACGACAGGTCAAAAATAAAACTCACGTACGTGAGGAATAAGAAACGATAAATATATAAAACTCTATACAAATAGTTAACAAGGTGACAGTGTCTAACGATTATAGTAAGTATTAAAACTTATTGCAGACATGCAGTACACTTGAGGACAACGGTATTCCGGGGCTGCGGGACTGTTCGCAAGAGATGCCGTGGCCCCGGAACATAAAGGGCGATGAAGGAACATGGATGGGTTTTAGTCAGTAAAAGTCTGACACTCCCTCCTGCTCCGCCCAGAGCGGGAGGAGTCAACTGATGATTTCCCATCCGAAAAAAAAAAGGACAACGGTATTAAGTGCTTACACACTTCAGATTTAAAGTTAGCTGTGTAGTATTTGTTTTGTGCACATTCTGACGAGTACAAATTCCTTTTTCGTGACTCACTCTCTACGTTATTCGGTCCTCAAATGTAAACATCTATCGAATTTGCCTTCAAAACACTTTTAGCTTGTTTGTGACAGGTTAGGTTGATTTAAGAAGCGTAGAGTGCTGAGCTTTGTTTGTTTGAATGTATTTATTCAAATACTATTCAGAAGAGAATTCACTTGCCTATTCCACTACAAGTAAGTGCATCTACTTATGAAATATTATTGCATTGTCTAATTTATACATACATAAGTAACTTCTATGACCAACATTAAAATTTTAGAAATTCTACACAATAAAATGTATACTACTAATAGCATTTTTACTCGCTGCGTCAATCAAATTTTAATTAGATAACTATAATCGATATTTAATTAACGAACTACTATTAAAACTGACTGAATTAACAGAAGTTATAATTCAGTTCAAAATTCAAACAAGAAGTCAGCAGTTTTATCTTATTAGAATCAAAAACAATAAATAAGGAAGTTTATAATATATTTATAACAGCTACTTGGATAAAACTTTATCGCAGGGTGTAAAAGCTTATTATAATGTTTTTTTACAAACGTCAACTATAATCTTTGTGAATTAAATAAGTAACACTATTGTATACAAAGTTGCCATTGAAAAACTTTAAACTTTCATTACTTCTTATTTGTAATATTGATAACATTTTCTCATAAACACTTTTTAAATTTTAATTTTGTGTTGTCGCCAATTAGAAATTATAAAAGATAAAAAATGTTGTTACTAAGTTAGAAAAAACATTTCGATAGGTAGATTGTCTAATAGACGATAATATTACACTAACTATTTATAAGGACAACTCTTTGTAGTTTGAATACTATGTGTACTTATATAGAAGTCTTTATAAGGGATCACAGTTGGAAAACACTAGTTCGATACACAAATCGGGGAAATTACAATCTATTTATCTACTAAAACTACGCTTCTATTATTTAATTTAAAACTATTTATTTTTAGATTAACTTTATTATTTTAAATACTATTAAAACAGAACATAATTGATTAAAATTTCATAGTTTTAAACGAACATTCAACAATTTACGGAGTTGAAGTTAAACAAAAGTTTTATGAACAAATTAATTAAAACAAATATACGTACGTAAACCTAAAATGTATACAACGTTATCACACATACTTTGTTTTAAATATTGTACAAATTAATTTAACTTTGGTAAAACGATTAATGAAATAAATAAAACAATTAATAATGTTTTGCGTTCAAATGTAGCTTAAATTACAGCGAATTCGTTTTTAACACCTAAGAAGTGTTAAGTGCCTAGAATAATTATATATAGATGCTTATTTAAAGCTAATAAAATCAGTGGATACATAAAATCGACTAATAGCTTTAAACCGAGGCTTGAAGAGAACTAAGTTACCTACTAAGTACGTATTCCTAGAATTATTCTAAGTTAATAATTACCTACGTTAATACTTACTTAGTGTTTTTCTTCATTTGTCTTATTTTGTAAACAAATATGACGTACCTATGTACCAAGATTCTGGTAAAGCAGATTTGATATATTTGAAACCGTTCTTTATTGTTTCTTGCAATATGAAAATATCTTCTGTGTGATTTTTGTGCAGTGTTTGTTTACTAAATGAGAAATGTAAGAAAAAACACACTATACATTACAATGTGCTGACACAGTTTTATAGCGTGAATCAAAGTTATAGTAGAGTGAACTACATGAGGACCAGTTTCCAATATTTTTGTTCAAAATTGGTCTATTCGTTCTGGAATACATTGTTGGACATCGACTAGATTCTTTTTTTTTTAATGGAAATGTAAAGTGGTTGTTCGTTATTTTGCAATACAATTCGCTTATAATATTTGTTTTAAAAGAAACTGGCCCCAAAAGGAAGCTATAGTAAATTCTAGAAGATCACAATGCGTACATTTTAATTTAACTTATAACTTACTACAACAGTATCAGCAATTTTTTGCATTAAATATTTACTTAGTTCGTAATTTTTATTCTAACGTCTACTTTTCGTAAACGTACTTCGTATTTTTAAGTTAGCCATCTTTATTTTCTGGCATTGATTAATTTTGTTTTAAATAAGCTGATGACAAGAGATTTTTCTAAATATTTCTATTTTGAAAACTGAATTCAGATAAATGCAAAACAATGGCTCTCCAATTAAATAAAAACAGAAGCTTCGCATATGCTTTAAAATGCAAACAAGATTGAACTTAAAGTTCTGATGACTACGATTTAAAGTTGTAAAACAATTTAAATTTAACGATAGATATTAAAATGAAGTTTTCACAATCAATCATCGTTAGTCAAAAACTAATCAAAAAGCAGTTTGCAATTAACTACAAAACGAGACCAGCTCTCACTGAGGCAATTATTATATAAATTACATTAAATTAATAACTATAATAATCATTTTCCAATTGCTCTTTACTCGACCATGTGTTCTGTGAAAGAAAGAAATAAGGTTGATTTTAAGTCTTTGTTTTTTTTAAACAAAATAGATTATAAAATGAGTACATATACAACAGGATACATAAAAAGTCTAATATAGAGGCACCGGTGACTTACAAGTTGTGTATTAATCGGTTGTAATGGCATGTGATGTGGAGAAATTAAGTAAATGTCGTGAGGAAAGTTCCGAATATGATTGTGAATGGCTATAAGAATAGATGATCATGATCTGTCAAATGACCAATTTGGTCGAGACGCCACGCATTAACTATTGTGTCTACTTCGTGGACAGTTAATGTGGTAGGGGAAGACCAAAAACAAGGATGGATGGACTTTGTAAACGTTGAAATAGAGAAAAGAGGTGAACTGAGCAGACGTCTTGTATAGAAGTATGAAAGAACACATACTGCGCCGATACCAAATGAATTGGAAGATAGGCGGGAGAGGGCTGCAACAAAATATAACGCTGAAAAGTCCTCGAACGAATTGAAAACTTCGTATAAATAAGAAGATAAATCGATATCGCTATAAAAGATGAACGACGCATTGATGGATTGAAATTACAAAGTTTATCCCGACTTTGTATGCAAAGTGTATCGTCAAAGTTTTTGAATGGAAATTAATGTTGAACCTTTACTTGAGGGGAAGTCCATACTTTAAATTGATGAAAATTACATGTAGCCCGAATATAGTACGTACTTATATCGAAAGTTTCCTGCTTGTAATGTGTTAAAAATATTTTGTAGGAATAAAATTATTTTATAAGGAAAACATTTTTTTAAGGTTTCATTAAATTCGATTGGTCCGGACAAATCGATTTATTTGCTATAATCGGGATAAATGTAATTTTCATCGTCAATTTGTCCGTACAAATAGCGGACGCGGTTGCGGACACCGGGATAATGTGCTGGAGTATCTATCACTGTCTAATGTCCGAAGCTAATTTGACAAAATCTTTAATATTTTTAAAACATATGGAAACGGGCGTATTTATCGCGATTTTTTTTTGTTTTTTTTGCGTCGGGCTTATATTAAAGGTAAAATTCGCAATAACTACCCGTTTCCATACATTTTATAATGTGTTTATTCTTTTTCGTCTTTACTGTAGAAACGCTCTAACCAACGATTGATCTGCTGACGGAAACAAAACGGCTAGAATTTTAACACCATTTACTGTAACAAAGGATAACAAGAGAACAAAACAAATGAGAACAAAGTTAGAGGAAGTTACCTTGTTCCTCTACAGGCGTATGCTCTTCATCCGACGAGTCGAATCGGCTCTCGATTAGCGAACTTTGTTTTTGCAGTGACTGTAACAATGGATGCAATTATCGACTCGAATACAGGAACATTGTTTTTCAATTTATTTGTTGTTCTGTTCACAATAGACTTTTATTGTATAAAATTATTAGATACGTAGGAATTTGTTTTTTATTTCTTGTCCGAGATTATAGGGCAACTTTTTCAAGCCAGTATAACAAAATAGTGCTAGTTTAACTTGATTAAAATGACAGCTGTCAGAATGTACATAATTAGGACGATAATTTTATTTAAACTACGTTTTTATAGTTCAATTTAATTGTCCCTAATTAGCACCCATATTTACATGTCGTAAAATACTGACTGCCTAAACATGCATTTATAATTATTAATTTTGATATGGCCAAACCTACCTTTAGTTTTTCAGCTGTCATTTTGATCTAGTTAGATTTTATGGACTATAGTCACTAGCCTCGTTTTTATTTTAATGGTGTCAAGCTAGTGTGAAATTCACTATAATTAAATTTTTAATCATTTACCCTTTTACTTTTTCTTTTGCCTGAAAAACGTGAGGTAAGGCATTATGTTAAAAATCTTGAATTTGTTAAGAAACCTCACCAATGTCATAGTTATAATAAATCTAAAATAATCTAAAACGTCGACTGTAAGCAAAATAGCTTACATTTAAACCTAAATTTCGTTATAAAATGTCCGCCATACCTTATTAGACCGCCGTCTCGGCGGCGATATCTTGTTCCATAAAGCTTCCAGCTGATCGAAGTGCTGAGATTGCGCTATCGCCGCTTCTTCAGGCCCTAAGCTCACCTGCACATGACAGTTTATGTTAATTTTAAAGTTTATATTGGATACGAAATGCTAGAAGGAGTTTAGGTGTAGATATTACCTGTGAACCTAAATCTTTGTTCTTTGCTTCTTGTATTTTTGAGATCTCTTCCATTGATGCGGAAACTGAGAATCTAAAGAAAAAACCATACATTTACAGTCAGAAAAATGGGAATTAATTACAAAATACACAACCTTCTTCTTTTTTAGAAGTCGGTTAAAAATTTGCACCGATCATGTCTTTTACCTCCTCTTCAATCGTTCATCTACTTGAGCCATCATAGCTGCAGAAGTAAGATGTCCATATTTCTTCTGCCAAGTGTAAGTATCCAAGGATACTTCTTTCTTTAACAATCTTCTCATCGGCCGCTTTGGTGCCAGCGGACGCAATTCTGCAAACATAAATAACACATTCATTTTCGCGATCTTCATAAACGCTTAAGTTCCATATTAAATTACTATTTCTCTTTCTAAGTAATGACCATCGCTTTGATAGCAAAAGTTAATTAGTTATAGCTAAAAAGGTTCCATTAGAGTTATGAAACGTATATATGTTGGTACAACGTTAAATATGCCTTATAAAAATTGTGTGTTAGTAGTAAAATCTGGGACTTACTTGACTTACCATCAACATCTTTAGTTGGTGCAGCGTACGTTGGTATTTTTACGTACGTAGCTGGTGTATTATGTAGACAGATCATTGGTAGACAACCTGATAAAATAGTAAGTCCATGATATTTAAAAAAAAAAAAAAAACAAAAAATTACATTCAACCGCTGAAAAACGGGATTATCTTTGGTTTCTGATCATTTATAATATTGAATAAAACATCAACAACTTTTTACGTTACGTTTCAGTAAACTGGAAAAATACTATTAATACATATAATTACTTTTTTTCATCTTACGGTCTCAATATACAGGATGTTAAAGTAGTCACGTGCTATAGCTTCGGGGTGAGCTCAGTATCGATAAAGGAACCCGTAAAAAATGAAAAAAAAAACCAAAAAAAATATTTCCTAAAAAAAATATTAAAAATAAAAACAAAAAAAATATTGCAAGATGAACCTAATTTAGTACCTACTATCTTCAAATAGCAATATAAAATAATGTTTATTCCAAACGATTGCTATTTTAAGTTAGTAGGTACTAAAATAGGTTGATGCTTAAATTTTTTTATTTTTTTTATTAATGTTTTCGGGTTCCTGTATGTATATTTGTTTGCTAAACACTACAATACATTTGTAAATAAAGACATCGAACAAATGAATCAAATAATAATGTTTAAATTACATAAAAAGCATAGATCGTACCTCTATCCAAAAGATGGATGGCGATACGTGCACAATCGCTTGTTATCTGAAACCCGAGCAGAGGGACGTGGAGCGCCAAAGATGTCAAAGCCAGACCTCTTTTAGTTTCCCAGATGATAAGTGTTTTATCTTCGGCACCTAGTTTGGTAACAACAATACATTTTGTAAGTGATTTAGCTATAAAGGGCATGATATTGTAAAGTCTTTAACAGAAGTCTGGATAAAATGGAAACTAAGTTGGTATTAAAGTCAGCAACAAACTTGGGAGAGATTAATTAATTAGAAGTTGCCAATTATAACTTGCTTGTTTATAATTGAAGAGTACTTTGAAGACCAGTATTTCGATATGGTTATGTTAAAGTAATGTTTTAAGTTCCAAAGTTTTGTCAGACTGTGCAATTGAAATATGATCATGAATTTTCCGTTATTAATCAAGTATGAGATGAATTCGATGTGTTTGGGCCTTTTGGGGTTGAAACACTAGGGCCATGGGGTCCGAGTGCCCAACTTATCTTCCAACTTGGTTGGTCATCTCTTCCTGTGACCTCAGGGCCTATTTTTAGTCAAATAATCAGCATTGCTATCCAGCGTGGCAAAGCTGTCAACCCTCTGGGAACTATTCTTGTTGACAGCGATGTGGTTGAATTTTTTGGCGCCCTTTTATGCTTTCCTTTTTTCTATATGGACTATTGTGTACACTCCCACCTGATCACCACTAAGCTAATTTTTGCTTGCACTCGCAACATAGAGATGCTCTCTAGCCCCGCCCCGTTGAATTTGTATAGAAATAATGAATGAAAGACAATTACGAGTTATTGTTATTTCGCGCGCCAAATTGACGCTTTCTTAATAGGCCTAAACTTTAAGGGGGCGTGGCTCCTTGCCTCCGCATGATTTAACTTTTAACTGATCAGGCGGAAAAGACCATGACTGTACATATTTTAATTATTACTTTAAGCTTGGTTATAGATAATAAAGAAAATATTTAGTAAATAGATGAATTAATTTTCAGATTCGGTTTTTTACTTACTAGACACGCCAATAGTTCCATCTCCAGTAACTTTCACGCAGGTGACTTTTCCAAGATGTCCAGATAGCAAATGCAGGTCTGAACCAGTGTTAATGTCCCATACTATGAGGTTGCAGTCCCAGGACCCTGATACGATCTGAGTCTTGTTTGTGATCGATACTGCTACACAGGTCACTATGTCTGAGTGACCGACTAATACCTGCGGATAACATTAGGTTAAGTTGTGAATGCTTGCAAATGTGATATCCATTTGCTCTCATCCCGTTTTCCTCGGCGTCGCAACAATTAGTACGAAGGTTAGGGTAGTATTAACTGCTGTAATAAATAAGTAAGGTCGTACTGGTTTCCAAGAAAGAATATAAATATGTAAACATTAGAGTACCTACCTGCCATATTTTGAAAGAATTGAGTGATCAATTTGTTATAAATCTGTGGTGTGCAATATTTAATAGATATTCTTGGGAAATTTTTGGTCAAAGCAGCTTAGACACTAACCTGAGACAATTTCCCTCCATCCAACTTCCAGACCTTGAGCGACATATCCATAGACCCAGTGACTACATGTTGCGAGTCTGACGTCAGAGCAAAACATGTGATCCTTTCTGCGTGAGACACGTTTCTCTTTTCTTCTCCACTGTCACCACCAGCTAATGTCCAGATACGGACGGAGTTGTCACCGTCTGATAAAACCTGTATGATACATTATGATACATACAACATTGACAAAGGCATTGGGATTTTTTTTTTTTTTTTTTACAGATTGTGATGCAGAACGTTACTATAAAGTTAGAATACTTTATAGTAACGATATCGATCGATAGTATGCATTATCAAAATAAAAAACCAAAATCAAAGCATTTATTGCAAGTACGCCAGTTACAGACACTTTCGAACTGTCGAAACAAAGACAACAATGAAATATAGCCTCAGTCCCAGTCGCAAGGCATAAAAACTGCCATGTGAAAGTACTGTAGTTGCCCATTCTCTAGCGTAGATCTCTATGGAGAAGAACGGGAAAGACACTTCAAAAAATCGTAAAGTCGAATTTACCACGTAAAACCTCTTGTTCGTAACTGAAGTATGTTAAAATATCATAAGTTGGCGTTGGCGTAATAATAAGAGACTTTAACATTTACATCATTCGATGTTAGCTACTTACAAACCCACATTGAACATTTAACTCGTAAGAACTGGAATCTATGAGCCAAATCTAGTCAGAATTTTGAGTACAACTATTTCTGCGAAGTTAGTTAGAAACTTACGGAGAACTTCATGTTCAGGGTAACATCCAGACTGGCTGTGGGTGCAGCGGTCGAGTGCAGGACTATGCCGGAGTCCACAAGCCACACGTGAACATTCCGAGCTCGGTCACCCGACATCGCTCGTCTCCCATCAGACATCATGAGTAAAGTTTGAAGAGCTGCCGAATGGCCCTGCAAAAACTCCGCTATGTATAACTCAATATAAAATTGTTGGAAAGTTTGACGACGGAGTTAAGAAGACGAAGATAGAATGTTTGTTAACAAGAAGAGTTTTTTAATTAAATGCTCTATTCCGAACCTAAAAGTTTTCGGGTAAACGACCTAAATTTCTAAAGGATCCGAATTTAGGAACAAAAAAGCTTGATTACGAAGATTCTGGAAAAACAACCTTGTTCTTACTAACCTTATACGTCAATGATGGCGAATTATCAGCCAGTTGCCATACAACAATGGTCCTATCTTCGGACCCGCTCAATACTAACAGATTGTTAGGAGAGAAGGTCACACAGGTGACGTGACCCAAGTGCCCGTTCAGTGTGGTTTGAAGACGATGGGTGGAAAGATGCCATACTCTGACCAGACCTCTGGCACAGCCGCTGGCAGCCAGTTGGCCATCTCGAGAGATTTCTAGGCAGCTGATTGGGATTAGCTCACTTTGTTCTGCCTGTTAGGACAAAAATAATAAAAAACGATGATAAGACGGCTTTCTTAAGATATTTGTTGTTTCTACATAAATAAAAGCTTTTCATGTACGGTCGACCAAACTATTTGGTTTACATTTTAACATGCAAATTCCGTAGTAAACTGTAAACCAAATAGCTTGGTCGACCGTACAAATATCTTTTGATTATTAACTTTTGCCAGGGATTATCTTTCAACCCACCCTTTATACTTATTTCCGTCTCTATTTTTCCGTGTTTCTGTACAAGCAATATTGGCAGGATGAAAATATCGACACAAAACCATTTGGAGAAGGATCTAAATATAGGCTGGGATTGATTTCTGAGCGTTTACCTGTAACATTGTGACATTCGTCATGGATTTCGTTTGGCGTCTCTGTCTTTGCTTGGTTGGTCGGAAATTGGTCAAGTTGTCCTCTGTGTGGAACGAATATATCGTCACTCGGTTGCCGCCTGAAAATAATATAGTGTAAAGCTTTCTTCCCAAAGGAATAATGGTTATCATTACGCGTTGATCATATGTTTTAACTCTAAATAATTTTTCGAGAAATATGCAAATAATGTGTGACTTGAAAAGTTTATTAAAGCCTGCTTGCACCAAGAACTCACTATTCGGATTTACCCCTAAATACAGATATCTAGAAACAGAAATACGTGTGTGTTGCATCTAGAGATTTGTAGTGTAATCGGTCCTTCAAAACTATTTAATGAACTCACCAGCCGCCAACAAGAAGTGATCTTTATCAGCGACGGCCAGCGCCGCTAGGTCATGCGCCACAGACAACGTGCGCAGGAGTGTTGCGCTGTGCAGGCTGTACAAGTAGATCCTCTGGTCGGTGCAGCCTACCGCCGCGCGAGACGAGTCGTGAGCCACGCAGAAACATTTCACCTAAAAGAGTAAACTTCTATAAGTAATTTATTTCTGGTATCTTGTTATTGGTAATCCTATTGGTAGATTGGACACAACCAAATCATCATCATCTGCCTAGCCTTTTCCCAAGTATGTTGGGGTCGGATTCCAATCTAACCGGGTGCAGCTAATACACGGGTAAATAAATGCTTTTTCTTTCTTTCTTTCTTTATTACCAGTATTTTACAAAGAGCGACTTCCTATTTAAGCTCCACAACCCAGTTAGTAATATGATACCCTTTGGTAAGCCTGGTTGTCAAGACTCTTGGGCCACTGACTACCGGTAATGGCTGTCAAATATCTGGAAACAACCAAATCAATTATTATAAAATATTAATCCAATAGGAATGAAAGGGTATTATAGTACCCATGGTAACGTATTTTTTCTTTTGTTCTACATAATCCCCCGTAACTACATACTTTTAGAAAAATCGATGTTCAGAGTATCAATATAAAAATACGATTTCAGTAAAAGTGCGATATCTGTTAGGTTGCGCTTTACCAAAGAAGTATTGACATGGTTCTCAACTCTTCCTCAAGTTTTGCAACTTCAGAAATTCTCTTCTTGCTGATACCTGCTCCTACAAAACGTCTGAATATACTTCGTTCTCGTGATATTAATTAAAGCATCAATTAATACTTGTTCAAGTCAAAGTTTTCGATTCTATTCCCTACTAATTGAAAGTTCGTTATCGATATCGGAAAGAGGATCCCAGAAATGAATTAATTTTGTCCCTGGATTCATAGTTGTGAAAATAACTATTTAATTGCTCGTTATAATATCAAAATTATATTAGTGAATTTTCAGATTTTACGGAAGGGCAATTCAACATCGGTGTTTTCATAAATGTTAAATTTAATTTTTATTCTGTAAATATATATAATACCGGGATATAATACCAGGAAGGTGTATCTCATGTTCCCAGAACTCACTGATGATAGCAATCTACCTGTAACTACGGGTTTTGTAACATTGTGTGATTTGCTAGAAAATAGACACTGCCAATACTGATATTAATCCCTTTGACCGCACTATACAAGAGACTGGTCAACAACTAAATATAGATAAAATCTGTATACCCAATGATGTTAGGTATATCAAATCGTGATATTGCAAAAGTTTTAATTCATATTATAAATGCGAAAATGGCTCTGCAGGCCTAGCCAAGTTACAAACGATTCTATCGATTCTCTTTCTACAATCGTAAACGTTAAGTCACGTGGTCAAAACAAACGAATATAAACTTTCGTAGACAAGTTTACATCGATCAAGATGATAGAATGAAATGTTTTCGTTTCTACAATCGTGTTGGTCACGATTTATATGGTCAGTTGGCCACGATTTATATGGGATGTAGGGACATCCCATATAAATCGTGGCCAACTTACAGTTTTGACTAAACTTTAAAGTTTCCATTCGTTTGTTTTGACCACGTGACTTATCGTTGATAGATGTCATTCCCATACATTTGGTTAGTTTTCTATTAGCGTTAACGATTGTAGATTGTCAACTTGGCTAAGCCTACAGTTCATCTGTTATCTTTTGACTGGTGTTTGGATGAATTTTGGCACACCGATAGACCATAACCTGGCTACATATAGGATAGTCTTTTATCATGACCGTGCGTTCTTGTGGGATAATATTATGACCACCACGCGGGTGAAGCCACAGCCAAGAGCTAGTATACAAAAAACATGCTTCTACTCCAATAAACAAAGAAAGTTCCCGAATCCGCAATATCGATGGTAACATAATAGCACCGCTTAGCGGCGCGTCCACCAAATGTAATGAGAAACGGGTCCAAGAGCACTTAAAAGAAATCGGTGGTAATCTATTTTCTCTAACGAATAAAGAGCTTAACCAATTTGGTGATACCCAATTACGTTAGGTTGAATGTGCGGTGGATGCCAAGGTTGTATTGGGCTTAATATTTCGGTGGCAACTATTTGGCCACGGGTTTTGGGAAGTTTGGATTTATTAGGAATTAGAACTTTTTGGAATCTGGAGTTATTGGAGTGGTAGAATTTCGTTAGTCTCTTTGTGTATCTACCAACCGAATGGAATGTGCTTTGAAATGTATTAGGATCCAAGTTCAAGTTATAACTCATAAATTGATTTATTTATTATTCAAAATCATGTGAATATGCTTATTTTTGTTACTCTTGATGATAATGAGATTAGAAAATGCCTTCTAGTTAACGTTCAAGATGTGTAATGTGTGTGTAAAAATAAAGATAGAATTTTAAAAATAGGTTCCCATATTAAACAAATGTATGACTCGAAAACTATCAAGTCCCCTTGATTTGGAACACCCGTTACAGTAATAGTAAATAGTGGATATTTTATTATGGGCCGTGTTGTCATTACCTTTCCATCTGTTTTAAATCGACGATTTAATTAAAATCAACATTCAAAATGTAGCAAGATCGCGCCATCTTTAAAAACTTAGGAAGCGTTGTCTTTTTAATTTAACTAAACCCTCGTACCATAGCGTGAGATTAACGTTGCTCCAGATAATGGGAAGGTATTGCTGAACAAAGTTTTAAGATAAAGTTATGTTGCGACGCAACAGGGGTTCCCTTTAAAAACTTGTTCTTTTTGCTTCTAGCGAACAAAATGAAAGAGATTTTATTAAAATGAAAGTGATTCTACGTCGGGAAGATTTAATTTATGGTGGAAATCTGATTAATTTGCAAGGTCTGAGCGCAGTTGAGACTAAGACTGGCCTACAACCGATGCTATAATAACCCCGTCATCTTTTATGCCTTACTCAAGCAATATTAGATTAAGAACAGTACAAATGCCTGTCCTGCTGAAACTATTCTATATTTAAATACTTATTTTTTGTTTTCAGGGGGAAACCGTCAAAAGGCGACCGGTCTTTTGGGATAAGACCGCGAAGTGTAGGATTTTCACCGCACTAAAACCACCCCGGTGTTCACAATCCGCACATGGGAGGAGGCACCGTTTCCTCTTAAGGCTGGGGTATCTGCTAAATTAGCAACTCTATTTGTGGTGGTTCAAACTTCGTTTGAAATACTGTTAGAATAAAGTTCCAATCAGCTTGCACTACAAAGTGGTTGTTACGTCAGTCACTGCGGGCCGAATCGTTTTTATTTAATTGTAGCCTAATAAATCATTAGATCAAAATGCCAATTGTAAACTTTGTGAAGAAAAAAGTTACAAATATTTGTGTGAAAAAAGCACCCTCTGTGCGCCTGTTAAGGCACATCCTTGGGGTCTATTTAAATATGTACGGGATCCACAACGGAATTGTAAAACAAAAGATTACTTGTCTTATAGAAAGACAATAGGTCCGTTGTTTTGTATAAAGTTAATTAGATTGGTATTTGTTTTATTTTTCCTAAATAGCTACAAGATTTTGTTGTGATTAATTTAATTAGATTTTATGCGATGTTAAGCTTCGGAACGTGTTTTGTCTAAAGGAAGCAATGTTTCGGGTTTAAAAATAAGTAGAAGGTGAGACTAAATAAAGGCAATTTTTATTTTATTTTAGAAGTAGCATTATGCGAAATACTGTACCGAAAAACAGGCTAAGTTCAATATATAAGAAAAAATAAATGGTATATCGTCTCTTCATAGTAGGTATGTATCGGTATGCAGTGCGATCGGGAACAAATTGTCACCTGTCACTTCCATGTTTGCAACCTACATATTCACGGTTTCCTATGGGTTGTAACAGATTTGTTTGGGTTGACCTATTCGATTTGGTGAATAATAAAGCCATCCCGCATACGCCTAAAGCTATTACTACTCATATTTGGTTTTCATACGTTTGGGCAAATCTGACCATTGCCACATCATATCCGTGCAGCACAATTCGAACTAAAGTAAGTGGATTTGTATCTACATTCATTCAATATGATCGCTCTACTGAGCCGACCAAATGCATGAGACGACCCGAATGGCGCAACGGTAGTCAGGCTGCCTTGCGTTCTTAGGGTCCCGGGTTCGAATCCCGATAGGAGCATATGTTTGTGTGATGAGCATGGACATTTGTTTCCGAGTCATGGAAGTTTATATGTATAATAAGTATGTATTTACAAACAAAAAGTATCTACATAGTATATCAACTATCTGGTGTCCACGACACAAGCCTCATTGCTAAGTGTGGCACTAGATGGCGCTGTGTGTAAAGTCCAGCGATATTTATTATATTTATTTATTCATAAGCACCCTAAGCTAAGGTACACACAATTAAGTTTCATGTCTCCACTTACCTTAGCCTTATGCCTCTTCAATACATGCAGATGGGTCCCAGTGATAAACGTTCTGACATGCAATTCATTCTCTCCTTGTAAAGTTATAAGGAATACATTGTCATCTGTCACTTCCATGGTATTTATCGGTACTCCTGCGTTCACGGTACTGAGTAGAGTGAAGTTGTCGACGTTCCATGTGCATACTGTCCCGTCTTGTGAGCATGTGACAAGGATGTCGCCATCTTGGATTACTTTGACAGCTGTCACTGAGCCTCGGTGGTGGTCGAGTTTTGTTACCTGGTGGAAATTGGTGCTTTTAGTTTTATGAAACAGGAATTATGTATAACCAAAAGTGCTGTTTATTGGACAGCAAAATAATATGAGTAAAATACAGCAATCTGGAACACATTATTTTGTTTTACGATTTATGGATAGTTTCGATTACTGTACAGAAACTTACGATGAGAGTACAATTTGCATGGCCGCTTCTAGCATTTGGACAACAAAATGAATGCCTAATTGTAGGCGAGCTGTGCGATTTTCAATGCTCGGTTTAGGACCAAAACTTGAATATCCGATAGCGTGTTTAATTTACAAAACTTACTAATTATTATTCAACGGTATTCACTTACAACCTAACCAAAATGTTGTTTTTATTCATCTAAATGTAATCTAACTTTGAGAGACAAAAATAAGAAAAATATTCGTCTCTTACCAGTGCGCCATCAACGAGCGAAGTTACGATAACAGCGGAGTCCTCCCCCCCGCTGATCACTAATGACCTGTTCACGATGGCTGCCACGCACAGCACCGGCGCTATGTGTTCCCTGACAAACAATACGCATTGCCACATTTAACGTACATTTGTACTGTCAAACAAGCTACACACATAAATATTCACCATTCCATGCCAATATTCATTGTTATTGTTTGTGTAACATAACATCACGCCTGTAATACTCGAAAAGTTAAGCAGGGGTGTACCTAATAGTACACTCACATTTCGCCAGTTATTTACGTTAAAGACGACTACAGGAGCTAAATTAGCAACTCTATTTGTGGTGGTTCAAACTTCGTTTGAAATACGGTTAGAATAAAGCTCTAATCAGCTTGCACTACAAAGTGGTTGTTACGTCAGTCACTGCGGGCCGAATAGTGCGAAATGAGTGGTTTTTTGTGATTTACATAAAAACTATTAATTGGACTAAAAAAATAAAACACTATCATGCTAATATGTTGCTTGTAGAATTATTTGCCAAAAAATTAGAATGATCGCATGTATTTTAGTATGGTTTTTACTCGTTAGAAGAAAATTTTAGAGATAAGTTCGTGATTTTTTTTATCGAGTAAAATTGGTTGTAGTACGTTTTCGAAACACTATCATACTAGCATATATTCTGAAGAATATCATATATTTTTCTGGATTTATTTATTGCAGTGAATCATCAATCATCATTTTGCATTATAAAACTTGCGTTTAGCTCCTGTAGTCGCCTTAAGTATCATGTAATAGGGGGCGAGCCTATAGCCATCAACCGGGCACGAGTCCATACCTTATCTTCCGAATTTATTGTTTTGTGAATGTCGTGTTTACCTCTAAGTAATTGTGGAGCTGTTATTTAATTTTAAGAATGAATAATGTCACTGTATTCGCTGATGTGTCGCTAAATGCAGTTATTTGTTCGACTGTACCTATGTACAGTACTATTAGGTACTGTAGCACGAGTACAGGTGCTTACTATTAAATGAACAATGAGACGAGTGAAGCTGAAGTAATGAGCTCCTATTTACTGACTTATAACAAAGGACGACTGTACGTGGTTGAAATTTTGGTAGGGGAGTTGGGTAGGCGGTTTAATACATTGGGACGATTGTGATACGAGTATGTGAAAGCAAAGATTTGGTTAATGTTACATTATTTATTGCACTTTCTGCATGTGAATGTTTTTTTGGGTGGGGTGATGCTGCATTCTACATACAAAACTGGATCAATTTTTATGAAAGAGAAAGGAGTAAACGATGACGTGACGTCTGACAGGGGGAGTGGAAGAAGAAAACGTGTTGCGTCGACCCCAAGTATGATGGGACAAGGGCGGGAAAAATGATGATAATGAAGATTATCTTTTTAAACATCATCAAGAGATTATCTTGGGTGCAACACAGGCTTTAATTAAAATGGTTCATTTAATGATTATAACAACGTAGTTTTTATTATAGTTTATGTCTTCGTATCTTGATAATAACAAAGTTCTTTTATTGTGGTTTTCACTAGAAACACTAGTTAGGATTTTGAATAAAACCACCAAATTATCAGTAAGTATATGAACTCTTTAAGGGTACGTGTGCTCACTGCCCGGGATAAGTGGGGACTACTCAAACGACGGAACCTTAAAGCTCACGCTACGTTTATTAGTATATCACATCTCTTATAAATAACTATTTCTCTTGAAAATTATAGTAATTTGATAATGTTCCAAGACATTACAGAAAATCAAACTTCATTTCTGATAAAATGACCCTTGTAAATTTCTCCAAATTATAACTCATTTGGTCTGTGTTTTCAGGGATAATAGGGTGTAGGTCTCAACTCAAAATAATGTTGTTAGTACAATGGAACAAGAGATCAATTAGGTAATTGATTACTTGTTCGCCGTTTACCTAATCTTGTATCTACGAAGGACCGTATTCGTCGTGTCGTTTGTTAAGGCGTAATTACATGGTTCGCGTAATTCTTCGTGTATTGTTTAATTGAAAGCTAAATTCCATTATTAATACAATACTCTTACTAATGAAAGATTTATGTTATACGTAGTGTTTTATCCTTTCACTTTTGGACATAAATATACAAGCAGAAGCAGAATCTTGAAATTGTTTTCAAATGTGTACAGACACATTTTTTTTTGTTATTAAGTAATATTGAACTTTTTTTAACCCATGATCTGTCCACGAAGTAGACACAATAGTTAAACAATGGCGTCTCGACCAAATCGGTCATTCGACAGATCATGATTTAATAGGAACAGTATTATTAATAAAAGCATTACCTTTGTACTATTTTCTGTTCCTTTCTACTTTTTTATATTTATTGTGTACATAAATTATTAAATAAATAAATAAGATAGTATAAATACGAGTATAAATACCTATGTCTAGTGGTCGCAAGCGCAATTGCTGAGCATAGGGTCATGGGTTCGATTCCCGGGTCGGCCATAGTGTTATTGGGTTTTTTCATCAGGAATTTCTCAGTAGCAGCCACGGAGTCTGAATTTGTACCCGGCTGATGGTATAGGATAGACTCGCTCCCTAATAGACTAGACTTTTTATTACTTGTGGTTGTAATGTTGTGTTATTGAATTTTTAATTGTATTGATTTTAATTATTTAGATGATTTAGATGAGTTTTTATTTTTGTGATGTTATTGAATTTTATTTTATTGTTATATTATTTTCTATAATTTACTGTTAAATGTGTTAGTTTTTTAATTAAACGAACGTGATTTTTTTTTTGTATATTGTATATTAATGATTTCAAACACAGTGTGAATTGTTCCTAAATAAATTGAATTGAATTAATAAAAAAACATAACTGGCAAAATGTGGGTGTACCAGTAAATGGTACCTCTGCCTAACCCTTCAGAGATTACAGGCGTGATGTTATGCTATGTGGTAAACCAGTAATAGCAGACCTCTAATCAGGTTAACTATGCTAGCTCGGCCCAAGGTAAAAGTGTTCCCATCGACGCCAGGTCGTTTGTACAAGAATGATTCTATCATAGAGAATAAAATAGGAGGGGCTCTGAAAGTTACTTACAGTATTTTAGTCTTGACAGCCAACGTGTGAAGATCCCATACGATGACACTGGTATCTTCGGAACCAGTCAGTAGGTATTGGGATTCCCTTGTGACGCACATGCAAAGAATTCTTCCTGAATGACCTGGTAGCAAAGAATATAAAACTAGTTAATTTAAATATTAAATAGATTACACTTAAAAGTGATTGGACGCGAAGCCCTTAAATGTAGGAATATTGGTAATGAAGCAAGTATTTATAATATTCAATTGTGTAATTTATTTAAGGTAAAGGTCACAAGGAAATTGCTTCGAGAATGTTTTAGATACCATCTTAATATATATAAATCTCGTGTCACAATGTTGGTCCTCGATGGACTCCTAAACCACTTAACCGATTATAATAAAATTCGCACACCATGTGCAGTTCGATCCAACTTGAGAGATAGGATAGTTTAAATCTCAAATTATAGTCGCAATTTTAATTTATTGCTAATTATTTGTCTGTTATTATTTGACAGTCACAATTATCTGTTAACTCCAAATGATTCTAACAGATGTCGATACCTTTCGACTGGGTTGAGTAAGTAATCAATAGATGGCGCTGCTATGGTAAATCTACGAACGTGTCATATTGGTCCAGCGATATTTATTTATTTATTTATTTATTTATATAAGCTAAAACAAAAAAAAAAAAATTACCAAACCCGTGCGAAGCCGGGACGGGCCGCTAGTAGAGTAATAAAAACTTAACCTTATGGTTGGTTGGTCCTGAAGGTTGGTACTTTCCACTTTTAAGTGTAATCTATTAATATATTGTAAAATAGTAAGTAAAAGCCTTTATTTGATATAGCCCGCAAACACTGTGTAAATTCAAGTATTTGTAAAAGTTAACAAACATTATCATTAACACTGAAAACGGAATATTTACCACGTTTACGTTGTTTCATCAAGTGATTATCTTGGGTGCAACACAGGCTTTAATTAAAATGGTTCATTGAATGATTATAACTAACGTTGTTTTTGTTATAGTTTATATCTTCGTATCTTGATAATAACAAAGTTCTTTTATTGTGGTGTTCACTAGAAACACTAGTTAGGGTTTTGAATAAAACCACCAAATTATCAGTAAGTAGATGAACTCTTTAAGGTACGTGCCCTCGCTGCCCGGGATAAGTGGGGACTACTCGAACGACGGTACCTTAAAGCTCATGCTACGTTTATTAGTATATCACATCTCTTATAACTATGTATTTCTCTTGAAAATTATAGTACCTTATTTGATAACGTTCCAAGACATTACAGAAAATCAAACTTTATTTCTAATAAAATGACCCTTGTAAGTTTCTCCAAATTATAATCAATGTTATAATCTATTAGTATATTGTAAAACAGTCAGTAAAAGCCTCTATTTGACATAGCTTGCAAACACAAGTGTGTAAATTCAAGTATTTATAAAAGTTAACAAACATTATCAGTAACACTGAAAACGGGATATTTAACACGTTTACTGTTTGTTTTGAGTTCCCGATATTAAACGAACAAGGAAGAGGGTATACCGATCTGTGTGCTCATAAACCGAAATACCGGAACTCGAAACAAACAGTTCTCCACTCATCTTAAAAAGTGCTCCTTTTGCGAAGTGCACCAGTTGCGAAGTGTACCATATGAGAAGTGCACCAGTTGCTAAGTTCACCATTTGAGCATGGTGTACAAGTTAAGATGTGCACCAAATGCGTCAAACCCATGAGAAATAACCTGTTTTCAGTGTCAAGTATTTATGTAAGCACCAATGTAGAATACATAACCAAAAGCGCAGAGTAAGGGATGTACATTATAACCCTAACATGGCCCACAGTTGGCCGGGGTGTGTGGGTATTGCCTAACGCAAAACTGGATCGAAACTGCATCGTAACCATTTCCGTTCTGTTGCCTGAAAAGCGGGCGTGACGTGAAAATATTGACTTGAACATTCGCAAACTAGCTACAGTCGACCGTAGCAGGTTGTATGAAGCCTTTTATAGTGAAATGTTTCACATAATTTCACATTTTATTCAGCGTATGTGACATCTCAAACAACGCAAATAAATAAAATTGAAGTATCTGTTTGTAATTTTGAAAATAACAGATTTTCATTGAATACATAAGGCACTTATAACAAAAACACATTTTTTTCAACTTTTGTCTGTCAGTATGTTCCGGCTAATCTCTGGCTGAACCGATTTTGACGGGACTTATACTGGTAGATAGCTGGTGTTATAAGGAGTAACTTAGGCTACTTTTATTTCAGAAATTGAATTAGGTTTCCGTGCAAAAAAATTAAAACCCTTGAAAATGGTAACAAAATCCGATTCAAAAAGAGAAAATAATATTTTTTTATAATAATTTCACGCGAACGAATGTGGCGGGCACAGCTAGTTAGCAAAAAAACAAGAATAAAGTAATCAAGGATTTAAATTATGACACTTTCAGGAATTGATATTCAAAGGGAGCATTTGACCAAAACCAAGTGAAAGGACAAAAATGATCGTCGTTTGCTAGTTACTACGGCGTAGCTGGCATGGTTGCTACGCCGTAGCATTGAGTAGCCAGATTATCCCATTGAATGTGGTAAAAGACTTCCCATAGTCGTCTGTGTAAACTAGGAAATTTACAATGAAATTGATGGTGAAAAAACAAACCAATTAGCTTTACACGTTTCAAAGATTTAAAACTGAATAATAATATATTTTTTTATTCTGTTAGCCTGTACTGTCCCACTGCTGGGCAAAGGCCTCCCCAATTCCTTCCATTTGCTCTTTTCCCGTGCCTCCTCGGACCAACCCTCGCGGTACGCGTCCAAATCGTCTCGCCTCCAAATAAAAAAAAAATAAATTTAATAAAAAAAAACAAACAACAAAAAAGCAAACAAACAAACAAACATTGAATAATAATATTATAAAAAAAATACATTTTACAAAATTTATTGAACAGAGTTTACTGATTCACCCCCATCGAACAATTAAAAACAAATCATGCACGGTTGAAAGCCACATTATCAATATCCATTACGCCTTTGTTAAACAAAACACAATCGGCCCATATTCCACATTTAAATAATTTGATTTTAAATTGAATTCAATATCGGCTCTAGAACGAACGCGCAGGGTAAACGTAAAAGCGATCAACTGGGGCATTCGCCTGTCATATAACAGTTCAGATTCGAGCAATAAAAAACAGTCAGCGAGGAGAACTATATATATATATATTACAATGCGCAACCTGAAATAATATGTAGTAATCACTTGTTTCTGCACAAAATCTAACAGGCGAATACAGGGATCACCAGGAGCGTCTATGTGTAACGTAACGTTCAAAAATTGAATGTTACATTCTTACAACACAGGCGAATTGGAGTGCCTTAAAAGAAAACATTTTTTCACCTCAGCACCTCAAACAAGCAGGTTTTGCTGTTTACAGACAGTGAGCAAAATTCGATTTTGCTGCGAGCGTGAGACAAAGTAACTTTTTAATTTTTTTTTTAAATACCGACAACTGTGCAGGTCTACTCACTAAATTCGAAAGATTTCATTTTCACTTTGTTCTGTCACTTTCATTTCGATACGAAAAAAGCGAGAGATAGGAACAAGTCGATTCGAAATTCGATTTTCAAATTCCATATCTAGTAGGCCCAAAAAAGAAACAAACAATAAAACGTTCGGATACCGATATTGTAAATCGATAAACGTAATATTGCGTGTTTAGGTTGTAAATGAAAAAATGTTATATTTCGAATAATCGAATTATATTTTTTATATCAAGATCAAGAATGTTAAAGAAAAAAATACGAAGTTTATCATGTATCTACTTATTTATTTTTCGTAATAACAATCTTTAATATTGAGACAGAATACCGCGAGTGTAGTTTCAGAACGCATTTTAAAAAAATAGCGGGGTTTAAATTTTTATTGTTTTGTACGCTAGCAATGATTAACTCAATGTTTCTAGCTACAAAGTACAATAAAATTTGGATAATAAAGTAATAATAACAAATTAATATCAGTGAGTCCAGTGAAGAAGTCTGCTATTTAACTCCCGAGGAATTGAAGCATAATGTAAAAAATGCAGAATTAAGTTTCCTGCCTGAAAAGTCTCGCTAAAAATATCTAAAAACTTATGAAATTTTTAAGCATAGCTCCAGTGTTACTTTTTATTTGCAAAACTGCAACCATTTACTTTTAACTTTTGATATTGTTTAAATGTGGTCATCATCATCAGCCTATTAACGTTCCCACTGCTGGGACACGCACGGCCTCCTCTTAATGAGAGGGAATTATAAATAATATAAATATAAATATCGCTGGACATTAACACACAGCGCCATCTGGTGCCACACTAAGCAACGAGGCTTGTGTCGTGGACACCAGATAGTTGATATACTACATAGATACTTTTTGTTTGTAAATACATACTTATTATACATATAAACATCCATGACTTGGAAACAAATGTCCATGCTCGTCACACAAACATTTGCTCCAACCGGGATTCGAACCCAGGACCCTAAGAACGTAAGGCAGCCTTACTACCGCTGCGCCATTCGGGTCGTCGTCGTCATCGTCGTCGAATTGGCTATAATCCACCACGCAAGCCCAGTGCGGATTGGTAGATGTCACATGTCTTCGAATTTTTGGTTCTAGGACATGCCGGTTTTCTCACGATGTTTTCCTTTACCGTTTTGAGAGCAGTGGTGATGAAATAAATTACACAAAGTCATGCGCCTGCCTAGGTTCGAACCCACGACTTACTATTCGTAAGTCGGGGGCGCCACCACTGGGCCACCGCTGCTCTCATGTGTCTCATAGTGTGGTGTTCTGATTTAATTTTTACCATGTTGTTTTTTTTACCTTTCGGTATATGTTCTCGCTGCTGAGGTGAAAAGTTGTATGTGTTACACGAGACCAAAGTTATTTGCACCTCGTGTCTTTGAATCCCTCGCTACGCTCAGGATTCTAACCTAGAATCACTCGCTACGCTCGTGATTCAACTATAGAATCCTTCGCTTACTCGGGATTCAAAATCAACACTCGCAGCAAAAACCCACTTTGCTCTCTTGTTGCACAAATAACTATTTCACCTCAGCACCTCAAACAAGCAGGTTTTGCTGTTTACAAACAGTGAGCAAAATTCGATTTTGCTGCGAGCGTGAGACAAAGTAACTTTTTTTTTTCAACTCACAAAATACGAAAGATTTCAAATTCACTTTGTTCTGTCACTTTCACTTCGATACGAAAAAAGCGAGAGATAGAAACAAGTCGATTCGAAATTCGATTTTCAAATTCCATATCTAGTAGGCCAACAAAAGAAACAAACAATAAAACGTTCGGATACCGATATTGTACCTAAATCGATAACCGTTACATTTCCAATCACGAGTTAAGGTTTTAAGTGAAAAATTGTTATATTTCGAATAATCGAATTATATTTTTTGTAATTAAATCAAGATGAAGAATGTTGAAAAAAATACGAAGTTTATCATGTATCTACATATTTATTTATTTATAGTATTAATAATCTTTAATATTGAGACAGAATATCGCGAGTGTAGTTTCAGAACGCATTTAAATAAAATAGCGGGATTCAAATTTTTATTGTTTTATTCTCTGTTACGCTAGCAATGATTAGGTCAATGTACGCTAGCTACAAAGGGCAATAAAATTTGGATAATAAAGTAATAATAATAAATAAATATGAGTGAGTCCAGTGACGAAGTCTGCTATTATAATACCCGAAGAATTGAAGCATAATGTAAAAAATGCAGTATTAAGTTTCCTGCCTGAAAAATATCTAAAAACTTATGATATTTTTAAGCAATGGAGACTTACAAAGGGTGTAAACACTTTTTCGGAGACTGTACTGTTATCGTACTTCATAGAATTATCACAAACTTGGCAACCATCTACAATGTGGAGTGTTTACTCAATGTTGAAAGCCATAATAAAAACAAAAGATGACGTGCAAATTGAAACCTATCCCAAACTTATTGCATTTTTGAAAAGAATGTCAGTAGGGCACAAATCCAAATAACATTATTTTTTACAAATCTCAATATTTTTTCCTGTTTATTGTATCCTTTATAATACACAAATCATCGTCTGGATATTTGTGTTTGTGATGTGGTGTGTTGGTTAAATTTTGACCATGTTGTTTTTTTTACCTTTAGGTATATGTTCTCGCTGCTGAGGTGAAAAGTTGTATGTGTTACACGAGACCAAAGTTATTTGCATCTCGTGTCTTTGAATCCCTCGCTACGCTCAGGATTCTAACCTAGAATCACTCGCTACGCTCGTGATTCAACTATAGAATCCTTCGCTTACTCGGGATTCAAAATCAACACTCGCAGCAAAAACCCACTTTGCTCTCTTGTTGCACAAATAACTATTTTTTTTAATCGGCCAATGCGAAAACGTGGTTTTGCTGACAGAAGCCGGAAAGTGGGCTTTTCTAACGAATGCGTCACATATGAACCTAGTTGCGAATTCTCGCGACCGATCGCTTAAGTTAGGACGCAGTCATAGAATAATTGTTTTATTAATTCAAAACTCACTTTTGTCTGAAATACTCATTTTTATTCGTTAATGTTTTTGTGAAACTTTTAAATGTGTCTTTTCTGATGATAAATTTATTTATTATTATTTAATTATTTATTTATTATTTATTAAAAGTCATTCGGACTTATATTACACTTACCCCGCGCCTTCGTGCTAGGCCTACGAGTAATTGGTAACCAATCGACCCGGAGATAGGTATTCGTACAATGTAATTTACACGCGAACGAACACACAATACTCTTGAGTCAATAGCTCATCGGCCAATCACGATAATTACAAATGGAATATGATGTTGATTTTGTTAGTGATGCGTGAAAGGCGATATTATTGATAGATACGGAATTTATGCTGAAGTGTTTAAGCTTAAATGGAACCGAGTCTTTAAGAAGTTTAATTCTGACTTTAGAGTATCTGCAAAGATTGACAGAATTTAAAGAACTTTATATTATAAAATAAAGAATGAGTCCGTTCAGATTTCAGGGACATATTTAGGTTACTAACGAAACTACTTATAAAATAAAAATAGAACGAAGTAGTCAAATGAAACATGAATGCAATTTTAGGGAAATTAATTTTACCAATCAGTTTTTAGTTTTCCTGAAAAGCTTGGCTCTGCATAATTCGAACACATTCTTCCAAAATACCACTCCATATCATTGCGCTAAACGTCAAATTACAACGAATGCGTCGTAATACTCTTAACTGAAACGAACCTGCCTTAAACGTTAAACATAAACGCTTTCATGAGTGAATAAATTGTACCTATATCTTCCTCATATAAGGTTGAAATTGGTTTCACGGAGAGGGAATCCAATCTTTTAGATTGATCTTGGACATCGTCCTCGCGAGGAAATCGATGGATACTTAGATTATTGCTACTTTAACGTTACACGAAGGGTGGGTCTGCAATTTCAAACTTTTTGTTGCATTATTTAAGACAAAATTTGTGGCAGGTATTTGAATGTTATGCAAAGTCAAAGTTTTTTCTAAATCTTACCACGTGATATGACCACGGACACTGTGTGTACAGTAAGAGATATAAATCATTCATGAAATTGACACACTACATCAATTTTCCGTGTTATACCATTTTATATTATTCAATATTTAATCATCAAAGACGGTTGCGATTTAAATAAACAGACAATATCAAACCCATTTTCTACAATATTTTGTCAAATATTGTTATAACAATATTCTATCAAATATTGTTTTATCAATATTCTATCAACATTGTGGTAAGAATGGTTAGAAACTTAGTTCCATCGTCCACTGACGAGCGTAAAGTTATTTTTGAAAGAAAAACAAAATACGCAAGGAACACTTGATTTATTATTTGAGTTTATTAAAGTTGAGCTGACCAGTTTTAATTGCTTCAAAGTTTTTAATTAAACGCTGCTTGAAGTGGAGTAAGAGTATTACACATAAAGGAGGAGGATTATACTCAGCATGTGGGTGCATAAGTCTGCTAATGATGATGATGATGATGATCATTGTTTTATCAGTATTGTAATCAGGGATAGCAGTGCGACTACCAAGTCATAAGTCTCAAGTTCGAACCCAAAACATGCACCTCTGATTTTTTTGGATTCCTGTGCGTCTTGTAAATATGACTTGCTTTGGCGAAGGACAATATTGTGTGGAAATCAGCATGCCTGAGAGATATTTGTCGATGGCATGCAAAGCCAATTTAGAGGCCCATGTGCGGCATAAAAACTCTGACACCAGGTTAGGCATTAACCACACGAAAAGGAAGAAGCAGTATCCATGTATAAAAGGGTGTAAAACACGTCTTAACGAAGCCGAAAGGCACTTGTTCTCCTCGTCATTGCGATCATTTTTGTTCTACACCATACCTGGAACCTTCTAGTTACGGAGATATTGGGGGTCAAAGTTCCAACTTTTTGTCAACTTTTTTTTTAAATACAATAATATAGTAATAGTTTGATGTAAGATTTTTACTTTAAACACCTCTATGACCCCCCGTACTATTCAATCCATCCATCAGCACAATGTTTTGAGTGCGTTACATTGAGTTCTACCACAAAACATGTTTTTTCACCCCAAAAAAAAGGCGTTTCTCAGCAATAATTTTTGCGTAAAGTTACTTAGTTTGATGTACAGAATGCTTTGTTGATGGCTTCGTGATGAGGTGTTTACACCCTGTATATGAGTGTGAACCACTTTAAATAGTTATAGTCGTTAATAGACTGATGGCAGAAGTATTTCCTTTTTGCAACAGGATTAAAATGTTCGTTCACTCAATAATATCTAATATTCAAGTCGGATTTTTAATGCGTCGCCGCGTCGGGTGTTGGTACCTCGTTGTTAATTGTAATATTTTTCATGTCGAACTGTTAAATGTAGTGACAAAACTCAACGATATAATGATTTCTTGGATGCTTAATGAATTGACGCAATCGTTGAGAAACTAAATGCTAAAATAAGTATTTTCCGCAAAATTATGTTATTATTTTCTAGTGTAATACTGAACTTTACTCGAACCCAAGCCGAAAAAAGAAAAAATATATCTTTTACCTTTAAACGTATGAACTCTAGAATTAGACATGACATGCCACAGTTGAGGATCTCCAGCCGAAGGTGCTAGCACCAGATGCTGCCCTGACGGCGCTAGTTGCAGCAGCCTGGCTCCGGCTCCAGGAGTTGACCCTCCCACGGAGAGCACGCGGACTGTTGACGCTATTGGCGGTTGTAGCCTAGGAGGACAGAAAATAAACAAGTGAATGTCGGGCTGAAATAAAGGGTGTAGAAAGACTCTTAACGAAGCCGAAAAGCACTTGTTCTCCCCGTCATTGCGATCATTTTTTTGTTCTAGACCATACCTTGGAACCTTCTAGTTACAGAGATATTGGTTGTCAAAGTTCCAACTTTTTCACAACGACCCCCGTACTATTCAATCCATCCATTAACACAACGTTTTGAGTACGTTACATTGAGTTTTACCGTAAAACGAGATATTTCACCCAAAAAATAAAATCGTTTCCCAGCGATAATTTTTGATTGCGAAATATTCGCATGTAATTTGACACTTTAGATAAACAATCGCAAACTACAAGAGTTATAGCTAAATAAAATTTACAGTGAATAGCTGAATAGTTATGGAATCTATATATTGAAAAAAAAAAAAACTAATGTTAATTTGAAACTCAAAAAAAAATGTAGAACTTGAAAAACAGTGATGAAAACGCTATGGATATTTCGCTATTAAAATATTAATTAGAATTTTTCATAATATTAAATTTCAATTAAAATAATTTTAAAATAAACTAGATTATATTTCCTTTCCAATAAGACTATAATCTTATTAGTTTATTTACGATAGTCTACTTAGAATTAAATTAGAATTTGGATACTCACTGTTTATTTTGACTCGGCTAAATAACCGTGTTCAAAAACTGTCGTGGCGCACCACGACTGTTTTTGAACACGGTTATTTACGTACCTATAACTTTAAGAAGCCACTTGTTTTTGTATATACAATTTAATAATATGCTCACAATACTAATTATGCACTGTTTTTCCGTTAACACACACGTTTTAATCACAAAAACACTTATTTCTTGTATAAACACAATCACTATAGGTATTTAAACCTACCACTTTTTCGGAGGCGAAATACTCAACTTTGAGATTCGTAAACTAGATTTCCTTTATGATAATATAGTAGCACAGATTTTCACGATTAATTTGATATATAACACTATCCGAAAATAACAATATACATAACAGAACAATTGAAATACGACGCCACACGTCAGAAATGGCGGAGTTTGTTTACACTAAAGTTTTTACTTTTATTTTGACGTTTGTCGATGGAATAGTGTTGCTATTGTTGGTCCGAACGTTGAGGAATATAGTATAGAGTTTGCTACAAGAGGAATTTTAGTAGATTTTTTATTGAAAGTTTAGTAGATTTTTTATTGCATTTGTTGGACGAAGGCGCTACTGGCTGTATGTGCAGCCACGGACATTTCGCAAAACAGCTACTGGCTGCGAATGCAGCCAGTAGCGTTTGAGTGGCTAATTTGATGTACAGAATGCTTGATTTACGGCTTCGTGAAGAGTCCGTTTACATCTTGTATAACAGACTACAATTTGTTTTCAAGTCGACCATATATAAGGCTTTAAATCGCTAGATGTGCTCTCGCTGTACGTAGTCAAGCGCCGCGGTAATGATTATGTATTCAATGTTCTAAAAAAGCATGATGCCAATTTTTTTTATTTAAAATATCATTTTATTTGATCATATTGCCCCTATGACTTCTAATGCCATTATACAAACCACAAGGTCACGTCCAAATTCATTTATATGCCTGTTGATATTTAAGCAAATACTTACTAGTTTAATCTTACAAACCTATATATCTTTATTTAACGAACTAAATCGTATTGACATCAAAATCGTTATAAATGAGCGAAGGTACTGTTTTTAAGTAAATAAAATCCTGAATATTCTAAATTGGTGGTGGGTAGGTATGTCAAGTAACGAAGTAATATAAAAAGCCGTGCCTATAATATTCTGCAAGAAAGAAAACAATAGCACATTATTATCTTATTCATTCCAATTATTTTCTCTGGATTTCTCATTAAGGAAAATCGTCTTCTGTTGTCCCTGGGCACATTCATTACGAAAAACTTAATGGGAAAAGATAAGGGGAGCGATTATCAAGTTAATTAACAATAACGTTACTGCCTTAAAGGTAATACTGCCTTTTTGGGGTCTTTTTTTTTGTAAGAGTATCATGAGATAGTATCACGCTTGTGACATGTGTGTGCAGGCTGATGGGTGAGGCGGTAGATTAGGTTAGGTACTTATGCATCTTGCCATCAACCACGTACATACCCTAGCAGAAAAGACTGCCCGATCTAAGAATCGAATTCATGATCAACGCGATTGACTCGTTAAAATTACGTGTTTAGGCTCCCATTATTCATCCCTGATATCTCTATCAATTATTTACGAAAACTATATAATGGATTCATTCATTCAACTTATTGCAAAATTAAAGCAATATATGAACATTAAATGACAATAAATTGCTCTGAAATAGATACCAGTGGTCATTTTATTGCAAAAATACCGAAATGGTATTTTAAGAGACAATCACATTTTAGCCTATGAACATTTTACAGTTTTACCGTACTATGTAAATGAAAATATAGGTACCTACATTATCTCGGGCCTGTGGACAGGGAGACCTGGCTAGCTCGCCGTCCGTCCGTCTCATGACAACAGGCCGTGTCGACAGCGCGTTCGTGTTACACGCGCGCCTCAAAGAGAGTCAGCAATAAGGAAAGGGTCCGCAAGGGCCGATGCCTGCCGGGGCTGAGGGACTGTTCGCAAGAGATACCGTGCCCCCGGAACACAAAGGGCGATGCAGGAACATGGATGGGTTTTAGTCAGTAAAAGTCTGACACTCCCTCCTGCTCCGCCCAGAGCGGGAGGAGTCATTTGATGATTTCCCATCCGAAAAACAAATAATAATAAAGGTACCTACATTATGTACCTATTTGATAAGTCGTTGACTCATCACTCTAGTGACTGCTCGTACAACCGTAAAAAGAACCCTTTTCTTCGGTTGACATTTACAGATTGAGCAGGAAGGTAAACATTCCATCTATGTCTGTTTTTTTTTTCCTTCAAAATGTACGAGGTAACATTAACGATAGCAACTTAAAAGTTCATTCCTTTAGTTATTCAGGACACGAAATAGTTATTGTCTTTTCCGTGGCTTACCTAAGTTACTGTTATTTAGGTATCAATAAAGAAGAAATAAAAACAAACCAAATCTTGAACTGGTATTGGTCCAGTTTTTTATTTCTTTCGAGTTTGTTAGATGAATAAACACAGCATGAAAAAACTTCTTTAACGTGACTTTTATGACAGTCAAAAGCTATACGCTTGTGTGATAGTTAACCTGTTTAACATGAAACAACGGACCGTGATTTAACCCGTCGGCAATATGCTTCTGGATTTTCCATTTCGCTTCTTCTCTTTATCGCGAGGTTATAGCATATCCAGCTATCCTGGTGTCAGAGTTTTTATGCCGCCCATGGGCTTCACTTACTTTAGCAGTTTAAGGCTTGCTTTCATAGTATGCGCAGTTCGTTTTGCTCTTTACTGTATAAATCATGATCTGTCGGATGACCGATTTGGTTGAGACGCCATTGTTTAACTTTTGTGTCTACTTCGTGGACAGATCATGGGATAATCAGTCTATGATGTTCCCAATGATGAGAAACAGACTTCCTCTCAATGTGAGGGTCTTTGTTGCTTACATTCCTGTATTCCCATGTGAGCCATTTTGTCAAGGATCGCACCTTTACGGAAATATTCGTTTCGGGAAACCGTGAGTGAGTTAGCTACAGAACGTCATTCGGATATTTTATAAAGGAAATAGATCGGAAGCGTAATGTAGGAAGTTGAATGATTCTTATGAGTGTAGATTTCTATAAAATTGTTCTATATTCAGAAGTATTTAAGCCATGAGTAATCTTTCAAACATTATTTCTTGTTACAATGTTAATGCTTCAAAAACAAAATAAGGATTTGGGTGATTTAAGCAAGGTTTTCATGATTTTAATTAAATTAAAATGTGATCATTCATAAGTTTAACATTATGTCGACCACGACACGTCCACACTTCCACTAATGATGACCCAAAACTATTAGCTTTTCAGAAACTAGCTCCAACTTTAGAATAAACTAGAGATCAGGTGCATTCAAACGCGTCCAATACAAGTGAGTGTATTTTAACAGAATACGGGTAGGTACTATTATCCAGCTCTGTTAAGGTGCAACCAGACCGTGGTCATGAAATGCCGTCGACCAGTCGCTGTTGATCGCCTAAACATGACGTATTTGATAATTCAATATCAATTGTTGGACTAAACATTCATAATGTTGGATGTTGGTAAGGATAGATACCGTCGATCTCTATTTTAACTGCATATTTATAACTGCTCTACCGAATTAAAATAAATCACCTTTGTCGATAGAATCCGGCTGTTGCTATGCACCACACTGCGCTTTAAGAGTATTAAAATTACTACAACGATAGTCAACAGGAATGTCAAAAGCTTTTCTATAGCGTATAGCCATTCCTATTTCGTGCATATAGTATACACTTTCGATGTTTCCATGAATCATTTCCTTTTTTTTTCGGATGGGAAATCATCAAATAACTCCTCCTGCTCTGGGTGGAGCAGGAGGGAGTGTCAGACTTTTACTGACTAAAACCCATCCATGTTCCTTCATCGCCTTTCGTGTTCCGGGGCCACGGTATCTCTATCTAACAGTCCCGCAGCCCCGGCAGGCATCGGCTCTTGCTTTTTGCTGACTCTCTTTGAGACGCGCGTGGAACACGAACGCGCCGTCGACACGGCCGGTCGTCATGAGACGGACGGACGGTGAGCTAGCCCATAGCTCCCCGGGGGCCACCACGTGGCCCCCGACGCCCGGGGCGTCTCCCGCGGCGGTCGGGACGTAAGGTTCTCTACCTTTCCCGTTCCGCCACCTCCTTAGCTAGCATGACTGCTTCGCAGAAGGAGGTGACGGCGTCCCATTCCGTCTCGCTACTGACCATGGATTGAACCAGGGCCGGAAGCGAGATGTCGCCGCCGCCGATGAACCATTCCCTCTGTGTCGATTCTCGCTACGTCGATTAGCGACACAAATGACATATGTTTTAAAAAGTTTACGCTTGACCTCCCCATCGTTTAAATCGCTGATAGAATGTCTCTTTGTGTGGGACCTCTGAGCAGTTGGTTGATGCCAGCCTGGATGCACCTTTACCACGTTTAAGCCTGATTAATGACTTCTAGCGTTAGTTATGTCTAATTAATGACTACCAAATGCTTTGGATTTCCTCCAAAGTGGTGGTTAATTAGAATTTATGTCTCCCGGTATCTGTAATGTCTCCGCTACCGACATCTTGTGTACGTTCGGAGCAATTAATATTATAGAAGTTTGGCTTACTCAAGCCACATTGTATGGGAACTTTAGCGTTCGTTGTGTATCTGGATGGATTGTAGTTTAGTTGTTAATACCTAGGTATTGATTTGGTACGTGTGTGGGGTTTATTGATTACTTTCTGTCAATATGGAATAGATGGAAGACCATGAAATTGAGAAATAAGTATTCAATTGTCTAATTTGGTGTACTATGAGATAAAAAAATTAGTTCTTTAATCTGCAAATTGGATATGGGAATCCCACTATACCGTAGCATACCAGACCGTGCTATGAGCGTATCAGGCCCGGGAAAGACATGACACGTACTACAGTAATGGTATCAAAAGCGTTTCATACCTGTTTACGACGGGCTTAGAACGGTCATCATACGAAGATACGTAATATGTATTTAAAAAAATCGGATGAATAGCTTAGGCGCTACGATGGGACATACGTAAATACAAACATACATACATACATAGACTGCTATAATCATAACCCTTCCTTTTGGCTTTGCCGTAGTCGGGTAAAAAATTTGCTTGATGAACCAACATTTCCTATCTAAACTAACTACCTACTTACATCTGAAAGGAAATGGTTTTTTCATTAAACTGTTACGTATGTTTGGTTTTACATACTTAATATATTACGATTGCTAAACATAGTCTGTAAAAAGACTTAAATATTGCAAAATACCCTGCGAACCGTACAACATAATTGCGGCAATGTAAGTACCAAATATAATTTTGGATATTTTCTCCGAAATTAGTCTCGACGAAGTACCGAAATAATTATAAATTGAGGTAAAGGCACATTATTAACTTCATAGGTCACGTCAAAAGCATCCTTCTTCCCACAGCTCTATTGAGAAGGTCAGAAAACAAAAGAAAATGTGTGTTTAATAATAAACGTTTTTAAATAATTATTATTTAACCTTTTTACATGCGTGTCTTAACTTTTTGAAACCTACCAACTCCCAACGGAGGTTTGATAGAATAAATGTGATGCGTTGTGCGTTTTCATTAAGATACCGACGAGCGGATTGGAGTGAAGGTGTGTATCAATCACATTGGTTTAAATAAGGCACTCGACATATCCTCGCTTGTGATCCGCGGAATCCTGGCCCTCTTCTCTATAATTTAAAGGCACATTTGAAAACTGAATTCTGTAATTCCGTGAATGTGTAAGCCCGCAAATAGTTTAAGTGAAGATATTCAGTGCAATTCTTACCATCCATTCAGCGGTACAAGTATCGGTTTGTCGTAACCGTCACACCACGCCATTGCAGCGGTCACAAGTGTTGCCAGCACACCGCGTCGCGCCACCGCAGGCCGCAGCCATGCTATGATCTATGGAAGAAGAAATATTGTAGACCTTATTGATAATAAAATAAGACGGATTGCAACAAAGAATTGGTTAGGTGTCTTTTATTATTATGGTTCTACAGGGGATATAACTAACTAGTGGCCCATCCCAGCTTCGCATGGGTGGACATTTATTTCCCCTAATTCTCCCCCCCCCCTGAATTTTCCTAGTAATAAATACAGCCTATGTTATTCAGGGATAATGAAGCTTTCTAATGGCAAAATATTTTTTGAAATCCAGTAGTTTTTGAGTTTATTCTTTACTAACGTACAAAAATACAAAACTTCCTCTTTATAATATTAGTGTAGACAAAGCCGACAAAAGCTGAAATGTGTTTGTTAGTTTCCTCGTCAGTTGTACCAAAACCAGTCAAATCTGGCCTCTTATTTTATTGAAACTCCGTACTACGCAAGGCCAGCTAGCGGTTCATAAGGAGTCAAACAGTATAAACTCACAGGATAGATATCACGCCGTAGTACCTAGGTACCTAAACTTTGACTCTGACGATACTGATACAACTGCTCAACACAAAGCAGTAAAAATACAGAGGTCCGGCTCAGAAAACTTGCAAAATTCATGAAAAAACCAACATCAAAAGTAAATCGCGAAAGCTTTCAAAAGAGCCATTAGAGCCATAGTAGCCATCAGTTTACACAACAGTAGTTTTACAATAAAGTACACTCAAAATCTTTGCTACTAAATTCTAGTATAGTACTAAGTACTTAAGTAGGTAGTTTTACCGCCCCTAACTTTCAATGCTAGGAAGTTTATCTCACTAGTTCAACGGAGAATAAACCGCGTAGTAAAACCTCCTTTCTCGACTTTACAATTTGCATACTAGATATTCTATCACAGGAAATATATTGAGTTTTACACAATTTACACCCATTTGTCTTCTATATAACTTATTATTTGTATTGTGTTTTTTTTAATAATCTATGTTCTTGTTTTTCTTTTAATTATATATCTAAGTAATGCTAAATGCTTTTTACCTTATCTTAATTTTGTTAACTTGCGGATAATGTAGGCTGCAATATTTTTAATACTTCATAATTATATTATTGTTATTTGTAAACATTATACAACATGTAACATAATTAACCCACATCCTGAAATGACTTTGTTCAGAATCGTTTACTGAATCGATTTCTATAATTTTTAATATAGGTAATTTTTTATCCCAAAAATAATTAAAGCTACGTAATTTATAGTCACACTACCCCTGTATAGTCCAAGTAAACTGAAATTGGCCGTAACTCAAGGAATAAAGACTTTTAAAAGTGCAGTTTTATTTGTATTA
Organism: Xestia rhomboidea; assembly: GCA_963853795.1. Classification (NCBI taxonomy): domain Eukaryota; kingdom Metazoa; phylum Arthropoda; class Insecta; order Lepidoptera; family Noctuidae; genus Xestia; species Xestia rhomboidea. The sequence continues at coordinate 15,133,521 of OY970761.1, read as the reverse complement.
ATACAAATTCCGCCATTCAATACAAAATAAAGAAAAATGAACCTTGTTTCAAGTAAGTTAAAGTCGTTACAAATACAGTTAGGTAAACTTGGCGATTCAACCGCACGCACACACAACAGGCACTCGTTAAAGGACACAATAGATAAACCAACAAAATGCAAAATATGTCATACTTGTTTTCGTTCCCTTTCTCGTGCAAATTAAAAACCTGGGATAGAGCGAGATAGCCACCATGACACCGGGCGGCACCGGCGCCTACGATCAAAGCTAACTTAAATAAATGTAAACAATATTTAGTCACGCGCGGACTTCCGTACAGTGTATGCAGATAGTTTTTCGCGCGCGATGTCTTTCCAATAATTGACACAAAATGTTCAGTGAAATGGTGACTAATGGTGAGGACTATGGCACGGTGCAGTGTGGTGATAATGTGGTTCTAGCTGGCAGAACATTCAAGTCAACCAAAGGTATGGTACAAGAGTAGACCGCAGGGTAGGACTATGTTAGCTGCTACTTCGTGGCCATGGAACGTTCCGTCCGAACACAGCCGTTGACAGGGGAGCCGATTGGCGTACACGTACTCGTTTTTAAAACGAAATATGGGATTAATTCGATGAGAATCCCCAATCAGCTGATTTTACGACTTTTTTTGTGGGGACGTATTAAATCGTTAGTTTATTTTAGTGCGACAACAAGACGTGCCGAGGATCTAAAAAATAGGATAGTGAACGCTTTTGATATAAAATGACGAAGTGCTTTCTAAATTAAAACATCAATTAGGAAAACAGGCATTATAATGTATCGAACTTTACTATTGAAGTTGAGACGAGCGACGACGTTAACAGCTGTCTTGAACGCGAGCGAATACCTACTAGGCTAGCAAGACTCACACAGTCGCATACGTAGGTATGAGACCTACGTATGCGACTGTGTGCGTTCATTGATTTGTACTGTGACTACAACATTCTTCCAGAATTAGGAATTAAAAATTCAGTGCATGTATTATGATTATAACATAATAAACTAATTGGGGTGTCTGAGGGTGTGCGTTAATTACGTTACATGTTGTATATTGTAGCTGTTTATTGTCCCATAATAAATAAAATAAAAAATAAAATATGCTACTAAAAAGGGGAAGGAAAATATTGAGTTTTTGGTTTATGAGTTAACCATTTTGATTTTCATCTTTGATTTTGAAGTCTTCAAAAAGTACCGTAAAACATTTTGAATGAATAAAACTCCCCTCGCGAATACAATAATAATTTAATTTTGACTTAAAAATAAATAGCCACGTTGTCGACATGAATCGACATCCAATATTCTCGATATACTTTTCTACACTCTCTTAAACAAACTCGTCATACTCAAAGCCTCGCATCTTCATAGCTATATAGACTATTGAATTTGTGACTGTACGTAAACCAATTTCCAAAGTTGGGGAGAACAAAGGCTTATTGAAACTCGTTAAAGGGCTTTGTGGGGCCTGCTGACATCGAGGGCACTTTATTGATTGATACTTGATCCGCGATCTGATATCTATCTTACGTCCCTTCTTCTTAATAGGTATATATTTTTAAGAAGATTTTCTTTTAAAGGATTTGGTAAATGATTTTTAGGATGTGGTGGAGAAATAATATGTGCGCAAGTAACGTATAATAATTGTCTTGCGAAGAACGAAAATTAAATAAATTATAGTTAAACGGCTTCATGCTTAGCACATGCATAGTCAGCCTTCACCGTCTTCACTGTTGGACATAGGCTTTCTATGTATGAGAGGGAGTGCGCTTCCATAATGGTGGAAAACATTTTTGGAAATCGATGGTTATTCGTTATTCTACCATTAGTTTAACTAGAACTTAGTTTTTTAATAGTTGTGGCACCAGACTCTATTGAAATGTGGGTTTGGACATAATTATAGCAAAACATTGATGCTAAAAGATTTTTGAACACCAATTACTAGGTTCGATAAATATGTATTTTCTTCTTTATCAACCATCACTCATACTATCGAACCATTTCACTTTACAGACACATGAAATCAAGAATCGATTCCCAATTACCTGAGCCCCCAACTGCATAGGATCCCTGGTGAGGATATCGCTGGACTTCCTGACTGCTCCGTACACCAGCTCCACGTCTCGGTCCAGGATGTAACATCGCACGTGCTCCAGAATACACCGGAGATACGATATCGTCACTGTTTGTACCTGGGGGGAGAATAACATCGTTAGTTAAGAGGTCCATTCAGCAGTGTTTGTGTGAAAGAGTAACATGCATATAGCCATCCATCATCACAAACTTTCGCGTTTATAAAGAATATTGCGTTTTGCGTTTTTAATGCGTTTTTTTTTATTTTTTTATTGTTTTGTCCTGTGCGTGCTAATAAATGCTTTTTCTTTCTTTCTAAATAATTTTTAGAACAGGGATTAAGTCCCTTTGACTTGGTATGTTTTAGGTGCTTTCAGAAAAACTCTGATGAAAAACCACAATCGCACTTGTAGATAGATACACCTTTGCCTTTACTTTGCCTTTTAGGGATTACAGGCGTGATTATTTATTAACTGCGACTAAAATAACAATGGCCAATATTGATTGACAAGTCAGATATGATTTTTGTTTTAATTAGCCTTTCGGAAACCGGGTGAGACTGTTCAATGTAGCAGTCTCTAAAAAAAGCTAGAAAATTAGCAAGCAAGCAAGCTAGAATTTATCTGTTAGAAAATTGGCTTTGTTTTCGTTCACATAGTATCCATTAGTAACTTAGACAAGAATTCAAAACTCACAACACGATCAACACAGTGAACAGAACTAAAAGGTCAAATCCGATATCCATTTACTACTAACGAACCATTGTTTATAAAAACTGAATTTCAAACCAGCAACTGCAGCCAACAAATTAAGTAACGGTGGGTATAGCACGGAGGAACGATTTTACAATTGAAAATTTTCTCGCTTCACATAAAACATTAACTTATTTCTAAAACTTTATTCATATCTTTAAGTTATATTTTTATGGGCATCGCAATAAATACAACAAAATGCTGTAGCTTCTGTACCATCCGTGAAAAAAAATTAAACGTTCAGAATTCAGATTCACATGATTCTATACGAAATCGAATCTTGGATTGTTATATACCTAACAGGCGAAGGTTTTCGGTCGGGTAGCGCTTTTACGTATACATACGTGGCGCATTTGTGCTAGAGCTTCAGTATCATTCTCTTATAATGATAGCAATACAAAACATAGTACTTATCTGTGGTTTTCCGACCATTAAACTTAGTCGTTTCGGTACACGAATTAACGTTTTAATGGGTGTGCCTTGCGTAAACTTCGGAGGTCACCCATCCATTAACAGAGAAACTTGGAAAACTATCTGTTATCTACCTACGATGTTTCGGCCGGTACTAATTACACCTTTAGAACATTAAAGTGAGTGTCCCTTGGACGAAACGTTTTGTAATCGTCCGGTAGATCGATGGACGATGAAGTTTGGTCAAAAGACGTTGCTTTCAACAAATTGCATGGGAAGGTACAAGCTGTCTGCCTGCCTTTTTACACCATATCGGCTGAGCGGATTTAGATGATATTTAAGACAGATAAACCATGACTCTGGGACATAGGATAATATACTTTTTACCCCTTTAAGTCCTGTGAAATAATTTCCGACATGAATGCGGATGACGACGCCAAAGCAAGTACAAAATGAGTAAAATGGCGTCCTCAATTTTGTACCTTTGAATATAATGATTTATGGCCCAGAATGGTAATAGAATTACAACCTAATGTTAAGGTACTTTGTCCATTAAAAGGCGTAGGTACCTAGCTTCAGGGGACATCAAAGGAGGTACGATCTTTGAAGGAAATGGGAAGAAAATGAAAAATGATTCCGTAATGGCCATTACTTTTTACCGGCTTATTGTTATTTAATAGACCGCGTTTGTGGGTTTTGTTTTATTTTTATAGTTTAAATTTCGTTGTAATTCGATAATTTGAGTTTCGATATTTTAACATAACAAAACTTCATGCTTGCATTTTCTACGGGGTTAAGCAGGTTTATCCAGCACATTCCACCAGTGTCTACTCCTATGTAATATCGGGCGACTCTATTGGCACTAACTAACATAAATTCAAACTGGGCCGCTATTGACAAATTCCTGATAGGAAACCCAATATCATTTTGTCCAATCTAAGGTCCAAACGTCATGCTCTGCAGTTGCGCTTGTGTCTACTAGACCAACGAAGCAACACACTGAATAGGTAACTATTTCTAACGGTAGCACAATTGCCGAATTGTATTGAAATTTTACCCTGTGATGTGACATCAATGAAAACGATTAGTTTAAAAGCAACAATACAGTTTCACAGTTTGCATTCAATACACGTTGGTTTTTGTGAAACCAGTAATTTTGTACCTATATAAATCAGGCACATTAAAGGAGTGACCACACTTTTCGACGCGAATTAGCTTGAGCTGGTCCATGTCATAAAAAAGATTAGTCCGGCTCAGTGTTGAGCCACCGTCGTCCGCACTGAAACGACCCGTTAATGAATATTTTTTATTTGATTTTTTTTAAATAAAAAAAAATTTTATTGCATTAAAATAAAGCTTTTTGTGATCTCCTCAAGCCGATTCCACGTCGATAGGCGTGGTCTCTCTTTAAAACAACTTACCGCAGCGAGTAAAAAGTCGAAATTGCAGACAGTGAGGTCCTTCAGTTTTGAGAAGTCACCAGCCAGTAGTAGATGGAGCCAGGACTCTTCTACATGCCTCTGGGTGAAGGCGGCCGCTGTTCTACTGGCTGAATGGAATGGCGTCGAGTCCAGGAGTGCATCGTCGTCATTCTCGACGCAACCTATGAGGACACGGACTACTTTTGCGTTTAGTAGAGGTCATTATCAAAATTCAAGATGAACACACATAAATGATTTTATGAAATTTCAGAAAAGTGTCTAAATAATAGAATACTCCTGAAATATCTTCAAGCCGAGCGCACTAGTATTAGTAAAACACAAAATATCACATATGAATTCATAGGACTGCTACATAATCTACCTACTAGGTAGGTACTCGTATTCGAAAATCCATTGCACGATGCTGTTACATAAAATACCCATTTATTTCAGTAGTAATCCATCAATGGACGTAAACGTGTCCCTCAAGGTCCTTTGTGTACAAAATCCATTACATTACTCGTACCTATGTTAAAATTTGACATTTTCAAAGCGAACGTATACAACAAAATGTGTTACCATTCTGAAAACAATTCGCTCGTGAAATACGAGAAATATCCACTTTGGATGGAAAGGTTTGGTTTTCATCATCTCAGATATCTAAAGGAGTTTTCTTTGTGTGAAGGCGCAATAGTAGATGTACGGAATTCAATCAAAAGGAATTGAATGGCAGTTTCACGTTTTGGCGTGTTTTGGGGACACGTTTTCGTTCAAACTGATATAGTATTGTGCACCTCGCCTTTGTTCCGCTCTCTCTATAAATAGAAGGCTCTTTAATACGGGTAACATACAAATTACAGGTATAAGAAAATAGACATTTTACATAGGGTGATACAATTTGCGTTCTTTTCGCTTAAAGAGATATTTTCATTGAATTATTATATTTTCAAGACAAGCTTTAGAAGAAGTACAGGGAAAAGAACAGACAATACTATCTATCTATGCTCCATATTTTTGGTGAATCTTGTTTACAACATCCCTTATTAAAATTCCAACGGAAAAGCATTTCTAAGATTCCAGCAATTTAATATGAAATTATTGGCGTATTAACGCGCTTCGACGACGATGTCAACGAGATTATTAAAACGATCTTACGTGGTTCATTTGCTTAGGATCAGCGCCCTTAAGGAATTTTGTACGCATTACTGAAGAAGGCACGCGAGGGGTAGATAAGAGTACTGAGTGAAGGTATTTTAATGTCAGCAGAATTAAGGAATAAATCTACTGCCTTAAAGTCAAATTAAACTGAAATCTTGCTTGAAATGCAAGTTGAATCACTTTATCTGAAAAAGGTGAAATGAAAATCCAGTTCGATTCAAGTTTCCGAATTGTAATGCAGTTTGGTCCAACTGTGCTCCCCTGAGTGACACCTGGGATCACACACTAAATGACAAAGGAATGTCCCTATGTTCAATATTGTAATTAGTCTCCAGTGTTCATTTTGTACAAGGATTCTAGATCAACCGGATTTCAGCCCATGCTCTTCAGATGTGTTTGTATTAGAGTCACTAAGTAACTGGTAAAGAGATTCGAAAGCCTTTGGGAGTTTGTTAGCCTATAGCATAATAGTCAAATACACGATCTAAGTAATATCAAAGCGTTGTTAACTTGTCATATTTTCGTCGATACAATGCAAATAATAATAATGGTAAATATACAAGGAGCCCTGTTTTTTTTTGGTTTTTTAATAATCTCTGAAAACTTGCAACACCGCTGGTGGGACTAGAATTATGTTACAGAATTCACAGCTACAGTTTGTGTGTCAACATTATTACCCGGTGTTCCCTTTAAATCGGGTAATAATGATGTAATCCTTGCAATACTCAAACAGCAGATCTCAACTCACCAGGTTCCTGAGCTTCAGAAGTATCCGTGTCATCAGCTTCGTGTAGGAAGTTGGCGAAGTGTAACGCAGCCAGGTCGGAGTGAGCGTCCCTTAGGGCAGCCTGTGACCGCACGTAGCGACGACGAGCGCGTGAGCTAGCGGCAGCTGCCCGCCAACGCCATGTACATCGGCCCGATACTACGTTCTCCGATATTAAGTTTTCTGTGGAAGATTTAGTGGGTAAATAAACATTGAATGTTATTTTTTGGAAAGCAATTAAAGAAATCCTAGAACCAAAGTAATGGAGATTGAAGTATGGAATTAGAAGACATGCTATTTTGACCCCAAAAGAATTTGGAAAAGGGTAGGATGATGATGATGAGTTTAGGAAATCCAATAATGAAAGTACAATTTTTCCTGTCGGTTTGGCCTTACGTCTTTTGCAGAAAGAAAATTATCTTTTAGAATTGTGTGAAATATGATGTGACTCAGAGATGGCAGTAAACAGAGATGTTTGAAAGAAGAATGTTGCCCAAACTTGAATAAGTTAGAATAAAAGCAGAAAAAGGATGAACAGAATAATAGATCATGATCTGTCGAATGATCGACTTGGTCGAGTCGGCATTGTTTAACTATTGTGTCTACTTCGTGGACAGATCATGGGTTATACCTACATAATTATGACCAATGATGTTTATTTGGGCGATTACCCTTCATATGCGTGGCAGTAAATGATAAAGTTGCTATTCCGTCGTCAACGAGCATACATAAAATAGCGAATTGGCTAGGCTGGGATAATAAGCAAGCTTTATAACATTATCATATCCACATAAAGACGCAACAAAACTCGAATGAAGACAATAAAAAGTAACAACCAATTTCTATTTATGTATTTCGAATCGACATTGTTCCATAATCGGACAGCTTTGCAGATAAATTAAATAATAACGAAAACAAAATTATTCGAATGAATGTTATTAGCGACTAGCTTTTTGCCGTTATTTTCAAAATTCTATGATACTCGGGGATAATGTAGCTTCAAATTAGTGAAAAAAAATGATATTGAATCATCCTAAGATGACCCCTTACTTCCAAACAAACAATAGTTTACCTCCTCAACATATATTAGTATAGATATAGCAGATGTATTAGATATAGGCCACGTATCGTGTAATATGCAGTATGAAGCTAGAAGTAGGAGGATTGTAATTCAATTACATGACAAAGCTGGAATAGGTGCCGCAGAGCATATTATTTGTCATCGGAACGCCAGCTGTAGTTTGACAATTCCGATATTGGATTTGATATGGCCTGGACACAAAAAAGGACTAACTTTATCTATGAATTTGATGTGAGTAGAATCACAGTTGAGTGAGTTTATAAAAGTATGTCTTTAATAGAGTTGACTTATTAAACGACCTCTAAGAAAGGAGGAGATGATGGTGTAAGGCGCGTATTTTTTTTCATGGATATGGTATAGTATGTACAGACAGCTGCAATAAATAAGTATCCGTCACGCATTAAAACTAAAAGGGTAACGAATTAATGCAGCCGTCCGTACACCATATTCTGCGCCGATTTACGTGATTATTTTTTCATTTATTGATGATGACTTATTACCATATCTTGCTATGTCCAATAATTAGTGTGGGATATCAGAACTAAAAAGGGTAAAATAAAAAGTTTTTAGACGGATGCAGTTTTTAATAATTTGATTATTTTACAGTCTTTATCTATGCTTTAAATAAGTTACACTGTTTCTTATCATACAAGAGTATCTGCTAAAGCTGAGTAGTTCAGTGCATTTGTTTTATCGAAATAATGAAATAAAGTAGTCTACAGTAAAATATAAAAATATATTTTATATTTGGCCTTGACAACAATATGAAAACGAAAATTGGCCTTATCAGAGGATTAAGTTGTGGCAGAGGCTGGAACCCAATATTGTTGTGATTATATGTTATTATTATTGGAGAAACAATGACGGCATTATCGATATTTTCCCAACACTGCTCTCGTATAATATTGAGGACCGCAAAATTTATGACCATTGTATTTTTGTGTATACTACTCATAAAATTTTTAATAACAACAACAACGCTTCGTTCAAAACATTATTTTCACGGAGTTTAAATTGCATACTATGAATTGAAGAGATGTTTGTTTTCATAGGATGCGCTTAGACCTCTTCATGTAAAAGCTTTTCATTGTAGTGAAATAAAGACACAGACAACATTCCATTATTACATTATACGACTTTTTGATACGAATTCTTAATGTTTGTTTTTTTAATATAACTTTTTTTCGTTTGGGTAAGTAGATAAAAAAAAAGTTTCGAAAAATATTTTATTTTATTTCTTGTCTCTGTATACCGTGATCTGTTTCGATTTTGTCTTTTTTTTTTCATGTAGTCACGGATATTATGATCAGTGGGTAACACAACTCGCCGTGATCCGTGGCTAACGTGATCTGATACTGTGATCGGTGGAGACAAACCCCCTCAAAGGGTTAAATACAAAGTTCTTTAAAAATACCGCAAAACTGTTTCGCGGTCCCTCTTCTGTTTTAAATTGAGCTGAAACGGAACTAGACTAAAAAAACTGATTTATTTTTCGTTTGCCCCACTGAGTTTCGTCCCACGATTCTGCATGTCGTAGGCCAAAGTCATGACCAAGTGGAACCCTTTACGTGGCAAGTTGCTTAGACGGAAATAGTGGTATGAGCTGAACTCCTTTAATAAAGACTTACTTACGTATTACTCCGAAGTATGACAATGCAGGGTTAGTTATAAAAAAGTGAAGGTACAAATAACAGTTTGTTTGCGCATTTTTTTTTCTTTTATCGTGTCGTTAGTGCCTAACCTGTTGTCAGAGTTTTTATGCCGCCCATGGGCTTCTGACTTGGCTTTACATGCCGTCGAAAAATATCTCTCAGGCATGCTGGTTTTCTTACGATGCGCATTGACTCACGCAAAACATAAGCTAAAGTTAAACAATCGAAGACTGAAACATCAACATGAAATCAATGTAGAAAACTACAAAATAATTTTTAAAAATGAATAAATAAGTACATGAAATGAGCGTGAGAGACTACAAAAATGTAGCTACAATTTATTAACTAATACTTACTCATCATACACTTGGCGACACATATGGTGGAGAAGTTAAAGTTGGCTTCCTTCAGTGTAATAACTGCGTCGCTGTTACTGGTCGGCATCAGCAGTTCCAATAGTTCCAGTTCAGTCAGCCCGAACTCCGAACAAGTTATGTAACCTATGGGTAGTGTGTAAGAATTGTGAGAGACTGTTTCGGGGAAGTAATATAATGGATTTAAATATGTTTGTTTGCTAAAATATGTCCAAATTGAAAATACTAGAATGATTTATTTTGAAGAGTTGTTTGAACTACTAGCAAATATAAAAAAAAAATAGTTTTAGTTTCAATACAGCCGATGGAATGTCTTCCACAACCTTTAAAACAACAATGAATTGCAAATTAATAACAATTGAATAAAAAAAAATTAACACTTTTTTACATCAATTTAATATGTACTCATTATTATCTTTCTAATTGATAAATTATTATGTCAATGTCAATATATCTCTCATAATAAAAATTCATTCTCTTTAAATCATGTTTGTATTTGTTAATGTTTGTATTCAAAGTTTCCTCCTGACTATCAATCTTAAAACTACAAAGTAGATACTTACTTGCCAATTTGCTAAACGCTTTAGCACCGAAGGCCACTTCTAAGTTATCGAAGGCACCATCAATATAGTCTCCGTAGCTATTATTCTCCGGCGTCTCCTCTATCGCATCCAACAAATAGTAACAGTTCTGAACTTTGAACTTTTCTTTCTGGGCTGGCGTCAGCTGCAGTTGCTCTAGAGATACGGCACTAGTACACACAAGGAACACATTTCTTGGCAACGACATTGGCAGCCAAGATAACCCCGTCACTATATCACACTCCAAAGGATTCACTCTATGAACATTATCGATAAATATCAACAAAATCTCATTTTCCATCTCCTCACATTTCCTAAGCAGACTTTGGAACCAATTGTTAATATAAAGAGGATCAAAACTCGCGTCTTTTGGCAAGTAACCTTCGGGAATGTTTAAAATTATCGATATTTGTTGACACATCACTCGTAGCAGTTCCAAGTTATAGGCCGATCTCGGTGTGGAAGCAGAAAATCTTACTATCCTCAACACAGGCTTCGGGAAAATTTCTTCGCATTTGAAGTAAAGATGTGTCAATAAGGTGCTTTTCCCTGAGGCATCTGGGCCGTATATTAAAGCTGGTGGATGCCGAGTTCGATTTTCGTAATTTTCCATAGCGTTACTTAAAATACTTTTGGCTGCTTCTTCAATTTGCTTAACGTTAACCTTATACAAACGATTATGTTCTATACATATCCTAAGATGAGTGATGTGTTCCAGAAATACTTCCTGAAAGTAAAAGGAAAGACCAATAAATTATTCATGCGAGGAAAGTTGTCACATGAAGACAGTTAAGTTTGTTCGATATTCGAGACTTTAAACTTCAGAGTCTGTTATTTGATGTCTTCTTGCAGAATTTATATGAGTTTCTCTTCTGAGAGTTATTTGAATGCTGGCTTGAATTTGTCAGAATGTTCTAGAATGTATTCAAATTACCTGTACAGTCTTTTTTCTTCCCTTCCCCTGATCGGGTTCGGTGCTAAGGCTCTCGTCGATCAGCGAGCTGATCACAAGTTGTACCTTCTCCCTGAAAGGAGCTAACTTCTCTTCGTTGTCAGAAGCTCCGTCTGTTCTTGACGAATCTGCTGACAATGACCTATGGAGGGATACTGTATTTTAGACAGTTTTACACAACATAACATCAAGTTTCTAAACCTCGAAGGCTTAAGCTGAGGTGTACCATATGACCCATATTTCGACAGCTATATGTAAATTCAATAAGTAAGTAATATGGGACCTCATCCATCGCTATCCATCAGGCGTGATCGAGGTCGGGCCCATTACATAATAAAAAAATTGGGACCAGTTTTAGCCATCAAACTTCGGGCCGATACTTTGAAATGGGGATTCTCCACTTTTCAAAATTGCGCTAATAGGCATGACAACAGTATCAAAAATTGCAAATCTATTTAGTCCGTCAGTTAGAGTATTGGAAATTAATGGACACGTATTTTTTGTTTTTGTAAATCAATGAATATTGACAAAGATAAAACGCATCAAAACTCGGGAGTGGGGGCTCGTGACGTGAGAACTAGCTTAAAATGATACCAAGGCGTGTATTCAGAATTTTAAAAGCGTCGTATCTTCGTCAATATTGGTTTACGTAACAAAAGAAAAAAACACGGGTCAAATATTTTTTGATAATCGGACTAATTAGATTTTTTTGTCGTCTCGCCTATTTCATAACCATTTCGAGGAATAAGGCCTTCAATCATTTATTTCTCGTTAAAATGATAAAATAATCTACCACTATCCCAAGGAAAACGTTTCATAGTGAAAAATAATATTTCCTAGTGAAGACTAAGTAAGTTTGAAAAGCATCGGACATTCACTGGACTTAAATAAATTGTGCTCTGTAACTTTATCTAAGAAATTGCCAATAACGCTTGCCAAAAATTGCTATCGAGTGTCCCGCATTTGGAAATATAGTAAGAAATATTATTGCAATGGTCTTTTAAGTTTGTGTATCTCTTAGGTTTCATTTTACCAAGGGGTATCGTTATACCCAGTAACTGGGTTACGAAGGTCAGATAGGCAGTCGCTCCATGTAAAATTCCGGTATTCAGACGCAAACAGTCTAGAAGTTTGCTGAGCAGATGGCGGAAGGTTTCATTTAGTAACTGAAGCTTTAGAATTTTATTACTTGTTTTATTCAAAGCTTGCCAGTCTTCTCACCTTCAGGATCACAATCAACCTTAAAAGGTTTTTCAAAGACAAGACTAAAAATTAATCTTACTGAATTCATAATTTGAAAGCCTGGGAACTTCATTATTTCATTAACTTTCCTATTAATGAGAAAGGTTAAAAGTTCAGTCTTCAGTCTTGAGCTATTAAATATAATTTGCTTTATACTTAACTTTGATGAATAATGGCTCACGTTTGAGTCAAAATTTTGGTGCAGTCTAATTTTAATGAAACTGAAATTCATTTTAGGTGATTGATCATGGTCTTTTGTCTTACTAATGTTATTAAAGTGTTGAATGTGAGTAAGAACCTTAGTGAATTTGATGATGTATTCATACTTTGATTGGTTAACGTTCTTTGGTGGTGGAGATATCATTGTCTGGTAGTTTTAGTAATATTTCTGAAGATGTACACATTTTTAAATTTATGTATCTAAATATATGAGATTAATATACAGTATTTATTTCGGTGCAACTTGTTTTACATTCTCAATCAGTCACAAGAGTCGTAATGAATAAAAGACTAAAGAAAAGCCACCATTTTTCCTTCACCTACACGTCTAAAGAAAAATAAACTATTCATAGGCGAGGTTTCTGTACACTAGAGGAAAATATGTTTTCTTTTATCCTCTTTGACATAACTTGACTCGTAATGTACGTCAAATAGAACCTTAACAGCGACAAAGAATGACAATACAAAAAGACAGGAAAACCTTTTGTTAGATTGTCTTTTGTTATCTTAATCAGAAGCCAGAATAATCACAGTCAAGGTCAAAATTCTTGGGGAATTTTCTGCGGATGATGATGAGAAAAATGTAAGCAAAATTTTGATGAAAATTATGAATTTTAGACTCAAACTAATCTAGTTATTATGACAACTGGCCACTTCGCTTGCTCATTTAACAGTAAAGGTGAAGGGTTTTCGTAAATTTCGTATTCATTTATGTCTTTAGAGACTTAACCACTTGTGACAATCGCTTTTATAGCGTTTCTTAATAACGACTTTGAACAAGATTGAGGCTGCTCATGCGCAGCTCTGCGTGACGTTTTAGAGGCGTTTGTGAGAGATTGGCCATAAAATCCGCACGGAGAGTAGAGTCGGCTATTGGGGAGGTCTTCCCCATCAGTGTGATAATATAGGCTAAGGAATAAAACAGGACTGGGGTTAGCTTTCCTAATCCAATACCGTTTAGATATTTTCTATAGTATCGTTACTGCCGATTGAATGTCAACTAAGCTTTCATATCATCACATTTTAAGCCTTAAAAGCCATTAAATATATTATAATTTCTAAACAAGTACTTACTCTAACGTTACGATGTGTGTTTCAGGTAACGCCTCTTCCATTTTTCTTCTTAATTCTTTTAACCTGGTGTGCGCCAACACTGTTAACTTGGAGTCATCTGGTTCCAGGTCTGGCACATCCCTCACTACGGTTACCACCCCTTTTGGATGGATGCCGTTTGAAAGGAGGTCTGAAAAGAGGGATCTTGTTAGTTTTCAAAGATTTGTTGGTTATAAGGATTTTTATAATAGGTCGCGTCCTGACCAAAGCGATATTTACGCGAATGAACAATGTGCGCGTTGAATTTGTTTGGCGAACGCAAAGTCACGCCGACAAAGAGGTCGTCTTTTGGTTTTCAAACTAATGAGAAATTCACATTTGAACGCTACGTTCATGTATTCTCAAGAATGATTGCTTTGGTTAGGACACGAATTAAAGATAACATTCCCTTATTGCATTTATTAGCAGGATAATCTTTGTATAAGGGTCCGGTCGCCCGGAATAGGTACGCAAGGGCCGATGCCTGCCGGGGCTGCGGGGCTGTTCGAAACAGATACCGCAGCCCTGGAACACAAAGGGCTTTGAAGGAACATGGATGGGTTTTAGTCAGTATAAGTCTGACACTTCCATCCGCTCCGCTCCGAGCGGGAGATGATGGAAATGGAAAGTCAAAAATCAAAAGTCTTTGCTTAAAGTGAAATTGATTTTGGAAAAAGTACGTCGTAAGTTTGCCGTCTTCTATTACAATAGAATTCATCGATATTTTAACCCTAACATTTGATTCCATACCGTCATAATTAAAAATGCTGGCACAAAAACCAAATGTCCCATTTCATCATTCGCAAGAAACTTATATACTAACTGGAATGAGGACGGGCAAGCCATAAACGTTCGGAGCGAGAAAGCTTCAAGAGTGGATGTTGTCCCTTTCTAATAGGGTGTCCAATAATCATACTAACTCTTGAGACAGTTTAAGAGTATACTTAAAATGTCACTTACGGGATATCTTCCGTGATTATTTATTGTTTTTGAGCTCCCGATATTTCGACGCTGTTGCAAGCGCCATGATCGCATTTACCATGATGACATTTTAAGTATAGTTATGAACCGTGAAAGCTTAAAACAGAGTTTAAGAGTAGCTGTTATTTTATTATTTAATGATGATGACCTGCAACTCAATAGCATTCTAGGCGAAATAGCTTCAAGATTGGATGTCATTAACTTTTTACGTTAACTTAAATGTATGTCTGTACCGTCCAGTTGCAAAGTATCCATTTTGCAACCTGTCCATCCAGACGACTTTTGTATTCGGGGATTCGAGGACTCCATTAATATTATATATTTTTCAGACATAGAAAATCGCATATTAAAGCTACGACTGTTTACCTTAAATGTTTTAGTAACATTCGCCAATATTTATTTTAAATTCAGAAACTATTCATTTTCACTCGCAGCTCGCCAAATGGATTCTTTTGCTGGAGAAGCATGGAAAAATCCTTAGGACACGGCATGGTGCGGCGGACTCTTTTCTTTCAATATTTGTATGTAAAAAGCAAACTAGGTACCACCGAAACCATGTGCGATGTCCGATGTTTCTAATTTATATAATATACTTTTGATTACTATGTACGACAACGGTGTTCGAAACTTCGAACTTACTTACTTAATTTATTTGGATATTTCCCGTTTGTCAATCTAAAACTTGGTAACCCTAGTCGTAATAAACAACCAAAGTTAAAAAACTTCCCTAAAAAACGAAATTCCACATCCAGCAAACCCTTACTACTACACCCCTTCACACAACACAATTTTACCATTTTTAAAGCGGATTATTTCACTTAAATACAATAAAAGTACTTAAATGACTTCAACGCGAAAATGTATCGGCCATATTGTTTACATCGGTGACAAGGCAAGACAGGGACACCATCCACCTTTGTCGGTTTCTCGCTCGGAACGTTTTGTTTTTTTTCTTTTCTATTGAATCCATTGTACAAATTTAAACTCTAAGCTTTTGAGATAGGGTTTTTTTTTATTTTTTTAGAATTTTGTTTGTACTCATTCCAGTTAGTATATAATTTCCTTGATCATTCGTAAATGACACTTACATCCCGCTGCGCAAATAAAACCTCCATTGTTTCCGAAAGCACTATTGGAACTAAAAGTTTGATCAAAACATTCCCTGTACCGAAACAACAAAAGAGTTGTAGGCAATATAATATCAAAACAAGCCTTTCCTGATATTACACTGGCCTGCAAAAATAAGTATCACACTTTTAAAATTGCAATAACTTTTTAAGTACCTACACAATATATACTTTCGAAACAAAAAGGACTCGTAAAACTCGTATGTTACTAAATCACGCCAGATCATCATCAGATCTGAACTAGCATTCGAGTTTATTACTCTTGCCCCTTTTGTTGACTGTACAGTTCTCCATAACCGTAAAACCTATTGTAGTATTGCTAACAAATAAAAAAAACGTTGGTATTTTTACCCAGCTGCTGTTTTCACGTGGAACATTTTTATTGGATGAATATGCTGTAAAATCTCAACAACTCAATCAATTATTGATGAGGTAAAAGTATGATGAGGTATATACAGGGTGTAAACAACCTCATCACAAAGTCGTCAATCAAGCATTCTGTACATCAAACTAAGTAACTTTACGCAAAAAGTAAAATTATTGCTGGGAAACGACTTTTTCTCTTTTTTTTGGCGTGAAAAATCATGTTTTGTGGTAGAACTCAATGTAACGCACTCAAAATATTGTGCTGATGAATAGATTATGTGTATATTATATTATATATTAGTATGGGGGTCGTAGAGGTCTTTATTGTAAAAAACTTACAAAAAAAACTTTTATAAAAAAAAAAACTTGTCAAAAAGTTGGAACTTTGACCCCCAATATCTCCGTAACTAGAAGGTTCCCAGGTATGGTCTAGAACAAACAAAAATATCGCTATGACGAGGAGAAAAAGTGCCTTTCGGCTTCGTTTAGAGGTTTTTTACACCCTTTATTTCTTTCTTTCTAATTATTTTACATTCGTTCTAAAAACTGTAGGTAGATTTACCTGACACTAAAAAAATATCATTTGTGGTTTAAAATGATGCTTTGAACCAATAATAATTTCGAAATAATTTAGTAATAGTAATTTTTTCACTGTGGTAATTAATTTGCCAAAAATTCATTGCTCTTGTTGTTGAAAAATCAGCCTTGTTTTCCTTGTGTTGAATTTGTGTTACATATAATTGAAGCTGATGATGTAGGTATACATCATCAGCTTCAATTATATCTATTAGCCCTAGAGATCTTCTGAAAAAAAAACAACGGTAATACCGTCTATCTTCCCTTGAAATCGTTTTGTATTAAGTTCATTTAAATTACTTCTAATTTTACAGATTTTTTTAGTAGAATTGTTCCTCTATGACCGTAAAATTATAAAATTAACAAAAATAAAAAAAATTGTATTTTTGAAAATCTAAGATTTTGATGTACTCTCTAATCTACTAATATCTGTAAAAACGAAAAATAAAATGAAAACTGAAAGTTTTACTTACCTAAGGCTAATCCGCACTGTAATTCGACGGAGCTTCGAAGCAAGTCAGATACTTCAGCACCATTCTCTATTGCTTCCAGCACTATAGTGTTGAACGCCTTTTGCACCTCGAAAAGACGCCTCCGTTGTTCTTCGCGATCCATTAAGTCGCTAAACCTGTGGGAGAATATTAGTGTTAGTGAATATAATGGTATATTCTAACACCTGAAACATAATCAGACTAGGACGTTCCCCCATGCTGGGACTTACATAGTTTATTCTTTTTGAGAGAAATTAAGATTCCTGAGGAAAATAAATACAGCCTTTTAGAAACTACATGATCCGCGTAAGACTCGTTAGAATTTCGGACTTCTTGCTATACGTTACGCCTGTCAAAAAACAAAAAATGAAACCACGGGACCAACGGCTGAACGTGCTTTCTGACAACAAGACCAACGGCTGAATGTGCTTTCTCAGGCATGAAAGGGTATCGACATGTCTCGAATCGATGGTCTCATATCCACGGACTGATGACTCTTGCCTAATTTCTCTTAGGTTACTTATGTAAATAATATTAGAAAAACTTGTTAAAAGAAAACCTTGTAATAGTCGTTCATTATTTTCTACAAATACTTAAGTGTTAAAGCTCATTACCTATTTCCGCCAGTAACATTATTACTGCAGAAATTGTAAGCTTTGTCATGAATTCAATAAGAAGAACAAAGGAAAATAAATAGAGCACCTATTGTGGGAAGAAAATCCCTTATTAACGTATTTATTTTTATCCTCTATTGTCCTCCTAAAGCCCTAGTACCTACGTGAGCCTTCCAGAATGGTCCATTTCCCCCGCGTCCATTGCTTCCTTATACCCTCATATTTTGGGTTCCCTTGTCGCGCAATAAAATATAACCTGTGGGACCCACTTGAAGGTGTAGCAATATTTATGTGAACAGAACCCTCCGGGCTAAACAATAAATTATATATTTTACGATCCCGCTGAGTAATCGGACCTCGTACTAAGGAACCCATCGTAAATTGTTACGACCTAAATAGATGGACGCGATAAAGGATGATTCAAACTTCCTTTGTAAATTATTGAATGGCAGTCAACGAACAATTGTGGAGAACAATCGGAAGTTTTTGATAAAGGAATACCTCCTAAACCTTACAACTTTGTAGATAAGGAAAAATATAGGTCTTCATTTAGAAATGTCAACAAGGGTTGAAGTCAGTCTTAATGCCGTTTAACACAAGATATTTGAAGAAACGACAGATTTTCCACAATTTTCTTTTCCAAAATGTTTCATTCAGATATAAATGTATATTTTAAAGTACTTCTGAAATGCTCTTTATTATTATGAAAAATAAATACTGTTTTATAGATCTGTGATCCCAGATATTTACGATGTAATAACGCCCATTCTGTGAGGTCATTTAGCAACATTGTAGAAGAGACTGTTTTGTTGCACGCGTCATAATTATTTTTATCGCTAAATTGTTAAACGGGCAGTCTGGACTCAGGCTGACAGGCTTCAAGACTCAGCCCCGATCTATGGCTAAGCATTATTCCTGACATTATCGCATAAGTGTCAAACCAAAAATTGCAAGACTAAGTACGTGCTATCGTTTACAGATCGCAGCGTCAGTATTTTGGTACACCATCATCTGCTTAGCCTTTTCCCAACTATGTTGGGGTCGGCTTCCAGTCTAACCGGGTGCAGCTGAATAACAGTATTTTACATGGAGCGACTGCCTGTCTGACCTCCACAACCCAGTTAGTACTGGGTAATAAGATACCCCTTGTGGTAAGACTGGTTGTCAGACATTTTGGGCCACTGACCACCTGTAACGACTGTCAAAGATCACAAATGACAGCCGGGACCATCGGCTTAACGTGCTTTCCGAGGCAAGGAGGGAACTCGGTATGTAATGGTTGGTCACCCATCCACAGACGAACCTAAGCAAGCTCGGCTTAGCCTAAAGATCGACCCGAGCGGCTGTTATTATTTGGCCACGAGCATGAGTAAAAATTCTACTGTCATTTTTTACCGAAAATAGGCATGACGACAAAATAAAAAACTTGCAAATCTATTTAGTTCGTCAGTTAGAGTATTGGAAATTAATGGACATGTATTTTTTGTTTTTGTAAATCAATGAATATTGACAAAGATAAAACGCATCAAATCTCGGGAGTGGGGGCTCGTGACGTCAGAACTAGCTAAAAATTATACCATGGCGTGACATATTGAGAATTTTAAAAGCGTCGTATCTTCGTCAATTTTGGTTTACGTAAGAAAAGAAAAAACACGGTTCAAATATTTTTTGAAAATCTAAGAAAAATCTAATTAGATTTTTTTTTTTGTTTTTGGGAATGGCATCTCTTTTTGTCGTCTCGCTTATTATAGTTTTAATGAACTGCTTTCTACATACCACTTATCCTCTCCCTCGAGGTGGTAGTTACCATCCCCGTTCAGCCTGTAGCAAGCCCGAACGAGCGCCGACTGGGCAGAGTCCGACTTAACCAGCCCATCGAAGGTAGCTTCCGGGATCTTGAAGGGAAGAACTGGCTGGTACGACGTTGCGTCGCCTCCGATAAGGCACTAGGGGAAAAAAAGAGGTTTGATTGTAATTCCAGATGAATTTGGAGATACGTTAGAAAAATGACGATCAAATATTTTTAAGTTTGGATTTTGGGGATGATCTTAGGAACTTTCGATCCGATTCCGAAAATTCTTTCACGATGGAAAGCTGCATTATTGTTCTGATGTCATAGGCGATCATTATTTACGACTTTCTCGTGTAATAATTTCCAATCATAAGGCGAGCGAAGCAGCGGGCAATAGCTGTATATTAAAAAAAAAACAATGAGGTTCAACAGCAGTTGCTGCACTAAAGGTCATTCTAATTTGAAAAAAGATTAAAGGCCACCGTGGCGCACGGAGAGGCAACGCACTTCGGCTGTGTTAAGCTTCGTGATTGTGTCCACTGCAAACCACGGACACGCTATGCATGAATTGACGTCATTAGTACATGCGTGGCTTGCTCGAATAAGGCGCTTACATAGCTCAACGCTGTCAACGACTTGCACGCTGTGCATGCGGTACACGCTATACAATGACTATGCCGCGGTGGGCCCCGCACGCTACAGTTGTACATAGTCCTGGGCGTGTAGTTTGCACTGCAGTGGAAACGTATTAGACCCACTTTGTCAAACAAATGAATCCACGAAGCTAAAATGCGCCGCGTGCCCGTGCACAGCATGCACCGCGGTGGATTTTCGCCTTAATTCACACATTTTTTTTAAACAAAACATATAACATACAAGGCGTTCATTTAAGTGTCGCTTAAGGTACGATTCCGAAACACGCTGCACGCAGCAGTGCTGTCGCGGCACTACTGGTCCCCATACAATCTCTATAATCTTATATGAGATTACATTCCAAGCTAGGCAGGAATGTCGCGGCAGCAATGTAGCGGCAGCACTGCTGCGCGTCAGTGTCACCCTACCGCCGCGACAGACTAGTAGTGACGTGTCTGCCGCCGCAGCAAGAGTACCTACGTGAATGTTGACAAGTAAATTGACAACAAAAGGATGAACTTCTCTGACTCAGAAGAGGAACAGAGTGACATTGCCGCCTTGCTCGGAATCAGCGCGGCAGGCAGCATGCACTGCTGGGCAGCACTGCGGCAACAGCACTGCTGCTTGTTGCCGAGTTCGGAATCACACCTTTATACTAATAAATAAAATACATAAAACATAACACTCCTTTTTTTGGTCAGTCGTGTAAAAAATAAGTTAGATTGCGCCTAAAAGGTTAAAGTTTTGACGATTGTGATATATGATTGACGATTTTTATGTCTTACCTTAGCTAAGTAGTACCTTCAACAAAAGCATTAAACAAAAGCGAAACCATTATCTTCAAAGAATAAAAAAAGAAATTCTTTAAAAACTTTCTTTTCATAAAACGTTTAATTTCCCCTTTAATATAAGTTTTTAATTGTTCACAGCACTTTATAATTTGGAAAAGTGTGATGGAAAAAAATCCTCAGTAAAACGTGCTAGCACTAAGTCCAAATTACCAATTCCAATTACTTTAAAATAATTAGGTACTGGGTACAAAGAACCATCAATTATGTGTGAGTTTAATGGTTACTAGGTACAGTGACTATGTTTATAACCTAGGTTTCTTTGAAACGTTCTTGTGTAGAATCGGTATGTGTGAATACATTGGTTTTCGAACGCATTATATCTGCTAG
The DNA here is from genome assembly GCA_963853795.1 of Xestia rhomboidea. NCBI lineage: Eukaryota > Metazoa > Arthropoda > Insecta > Lepidoptera > Noctuidae > Xestia > Xestia rhomboidea. The sequence goes on along the minus strand of OY970761.1, from coordinate 15,111,974 downwards.
TTAAAGCTGAATAGAGATGGCCAAGACTTATCTTATCTTATCTTTAATTTTAATAAAGAAGGTTTAAATAATAATAGTAAAACTTACTTGAGAGTTAAATAATTTTCCATTTCCCACCAATAATAAACAAATGAAAAGCAAACAAAATGACAGGTCACAATATTGAATTTTTTTATGAATGTAAGCAAAGGTATTGAAACCAAACAGCCTGATATCTACTGCTAATGCCTTTTGTGAACAAACGCAAAATGTTTTTTTTTATTTGTTACGTGGGCAAAATAATGAATTAATTTACACAACAGTTTTTTTCAATTATTCTCTTTTTAGATTCGTGGAAAAAAATTGTTAATGTTTAATTCCTTTTTTGAAAATTGATTGCTACGTTCTGAAATAAAATTGAAGTTCGGACGAAAAAAAAACCTACATGACACGATTTTCCAGTCAGTTTTAACTGTTTTTTTTACTTACCACAAAATAACCAGCTTTCGATGTATGGTTGCAGCATTGTATTTCATCAAGGTAATAGTGGAGCAACGCCGGATTGGCTTCGTCTCCACCGTCGGTACCATAGTGCATGTCCACGAACTCGATCTACGAAGAAAAGAAACAAGCATTGAATTAGTTTGTCGAAAATATCAGATCTGACAATTTACACGAAATAATTATAGTATCTACTGCAACTATCGGCGCCTTTTTTTACTGCAAAATTCTCGGGTGAATGACATCCATTTATTTGAAACTAGGAAATAGTTTTTTTTTATATCAGACTCGTTTTCCGTTCCCGTGCGTAAAATATTTAGGTAGATGGAAATAAAATCGGTCACGGATTTAGTCGGAAGAATAAAAAAGTTGTAAAAAGTTTTGAAGCTTTCCAACAGTTTTTTTGACAAAATGGTACCTATTCCATTGACATTTGAATTAAGAATTAAAAAACAAAACCTTTATCGTGTGCCACATTTTAAGGTTAATTCCAATTTTAAAATGAAATTAGATCGTGTAGAACGTGGTTTTCTGGAGGATGATCCTCCAGAAAACCACGTTCTACACGATCTAATTTATTGGACTATTTTGCAGTGTGCAAAACTCTTCTAATATTATCAACTAGCACTTCTCAAACGCACATTCACCGCCATTTGATACCACAAAGCTAATCCCAGAGCTAACAAACCTCTTTTGATGTAACATCTTAACACCCAGCTACAGTTAATCCAGTCTTAAGACTAAAGTGCAGCACATTTGAAGAAAGCCTTTAAACCGAAGCGATGCGAAGTTTCTTTGGCTCAAGTAGAAACCGCATCCTACATAAGTTTGTACTTAACTTACTTTATTGAACGGTTACGTAGCGTTTAAGTTTTATTGATTTAGTTTGATTGCGTTTTGGATAGTTTTATTTGATGTACTTAGCTTCTTGCATTTTAAAGCTTTAAGAATACGGGGCAGGATTTTATTTGGGTAATTCAGATATTGGTTTTAAATACTTCAAATGGTTCTATGGTTAACTTGAAGTATGTACCTATTAGCTTTTTGAGGCGTTTGTAAGGGTAAATAATGTATCTCCTGGCTACTAATGATTTCTATTGATTGATAAATTATTGAGGTTTCTTTACTGCACAGTGCGAAGACTAATATTTACGCAATTATTACTTAATCTTTCTGAACAAACCTTGGTGAAAGCGCATTAAAACTTTTTGAGAAATTTTGAAAAACGACGCAGTCACACTGATAGAAGATGCGAAAAGTGACTAGATTCTACGTGATTGAATAGTAGTGCGTCCACAAGACCAACGAGAAAACTATGAAATGTACATATCTACCGAACTTCAATAACTACACTTGTATGAAATCATAGAACTCTACAGTTCCATATTTCATCGCACTCAATTAAATTACAGTTGTCTGCGAACTTAGTACCATCACTTATGTGGGTTGCAGTACTTGCAGTAATTCGCCCCACAAAGTTTCAGATGCAGTCGAACACACGGTACTAATGGTGCCCGCGGCGTACTACATTTGACTGAGATTTAAATTACGCTGTTCTGTGAAAATGTATAGGTAAATAAATAGTTTGGAAATTGTACATTGTTTTGTGTGGTTTTAACTTCCTAAAAGGGCCTCTCGCCCTATTCGTTCGATCAGACGGGTGTTGTGTCGGTGAGATTGCCCGAGAGTTGCTGTCGGGTTTTTTCTATATGGCCTTAGGTCGCGGATAACTTTAATAGCGCGATTCAGAAATGTTAGTTCTTAATGTGTGTCATAGATGGCGTTGTACTATGTTGCTGTAGTACTTTTTGAAATGCCGCTACAAGGGTTTAAAGACAGCGGCCGCAGAGGAACCAAATGAAAGAAGTTTCTTAGAACAAGTCACCAGATATCGATACGTGTGCGATATGATATTTAACGACAGCTACTACGGGTAGCAAATAGCAATCAATATCTTTTATGTAGGTACGTTTTTGGGTCAGACGCCAGCCAGCACATCAAGCAATTACAATCTGATAGATTTTCACCATTATCGCTAAAGCATTAGATTCAAGGTTGATTGCGATCGGGCCTGTGGACGGGGAGCTATGGGCTAGCTCGCCGTCCGTACGTCTCATGACGACAAGCCGTGTCGACGGCGCGTTCGTGTTCCACGCGCGCCTCAAAGAGAGTCAGCAATAGGGAAGGGGTCCGCAAGGACCGAAGCCTGCCGGGGCTGCGGGACTATTCGAAAGAGATACCGTGGCCCCGGAACACAAAGGGGAGGAAGGAACATGGATGGGTTTTAGTCAGTAAAAGTCTGACACTCCCTTCTGCTCCGCCCAGAGCGGGAGAAGTCATTTGATGATTTCCCATCCTAAAAAAAAAAAAAAAAAGATTGATTGGGATTTGTCAGTTTCGTGGCCTCTGTCAATTTCGCATTCAATTGTTTTGCCTAGTTAAAGCAATTAAGCAATTTGACTATGGCATCTTATTTACTTATGAAATTGTTCGCTACAAATTCATCATCATCACCATCCACAGCCCGACTTCACCCACTGCTGGGTATAGGCCTCTCTATGTTTGTGCCAAGCTCCACGCTCTTGTGCCAACCTCATCCAGGATATTCCTGCAATGGCAACAATATCGTCTGCCCATCTCGCCGCCGGACGACCAACACTTCTCTTTCCATTCCTTGGACGCCACTCGGTCGAAGCTTTACTCCACCTGCCATCACCGCGCTTTGCTAGGTGTCCTGACCAACTCCATTTGAGTTCCATAACTCGATTTCCAATATCGAACGTACTAATTCAATACACCCTAATTTAATCGTTGTTTACAACCTCTAATCGGGATATCCATAACGCGATTAAACATTAAATTGATTGTCGGTAAACCTGACCAGAATGTGGGACGGAAGGTTAATACGGGACCTCTAATTCTACTCGGTTAATTAATTCTGATCGCATAATCGAATAAAACCAGAATGAGGGTAGCCGTAAAACACATCTGGGCGGCCATTTTAGTTTTAGCTTTTCGTAGTTTGTTGCAGTAGAGTCACGAGCTATTTTCTCGAGAAATAACGATTGTAATTTGGCGATTGGATATTTTTCAAAAATATGAGTTCCAGAATACTATGCTCGTAACTACATGATAAATGATGTTTATTTTGCAAGTAGGTTTTTACAAACATGATTTTCGGAGTCGTGTGTGCACCGCGCTCTAAGGCGGACGTAATTAATACGTGTAATAATATAATTATTATTGTATAGCGCGGCGCAAGCCGACGCTCGAAACTTTTGTTGCCATGAGTGACACACTTGTGGTAAACGAGCTGCTGGCGTTCCTGCAACAGAAACTGGACGTGATGGACGAGGTGTCCGCCATCCAGATCTGTGGATCGAATTTCAGCGAGGACGACATTGCTGCTTCGAAGCTGCTGCTGTTTCGGTCGCTCAATAAAATAGACCAGATGGTGTCTCGTAGACGTGACGGGACAAAGAGAAGCCTGCAAGATATCATCACGCTGCTGAAAGCGACCGACTCTGACGACGTGCCGACGTTTGTGGCGAAGGATTAAAACAAATTACCTCCAGTCACTTTCGACCACGTCGACGTGACAAGCCTGCTGAAGGACATCGTCTTCTTGAAGGCTAGTTTGGCTGATGTGCAGAGAAATCTGGCAACATCCCAGAGCACCGTTGCAGACTTGCGCTCACAACTAGTTGAGTTGCGCAACTCTGTAACATTAACTGGGTCACCGGCACGTGTAAGCAACGTAAACACATGCCGAGGAGCCGGCTGCCTCAATGCATCGGCAACGAGTTTCGCGTCAGCGGTTTTGTCGCCGGCGCCGATTGCCGAGTCTGCGTTGTGCGCTGTAAGCGCGCCTCGCAGCCCCGCCCCCGCAGCTCCTCCCCGCAGCGCTGCCCGACCGACGCGACCACCTGAGCCAGTGGTCATTTCAAGCATCTCTGCTACTCTCCCCGCAAAGCCCGTGACTGCAAAGGCATCGGACCGGGCTGATGATGACGGTTTCGTGACGGTGCAAAGGAGGAAACGCCGTCAGCGAAGCTGTAAGAACCGCTCCGGCAAGGCTCCTGCGGAGCCCAACGTTAAACTTCGCGCCGCGAAGCCGAACACCCCGGTGTACATCTCTCGCCTACATTACACCACTGAGGCTGAGGACATCGAGGAGTACGTGCGCCAAAGATTGAAATACACGCCAAGAGTACAGTTACCCAAGTTCAAGGCGTTTGTGGTGCGCATCCCAACGTGTATGCTCCATTTGGTGTTGGAAGAAAGTTTTTGGCCGCAGGATGTGGTGTTCCGTCGCTTCCGCGGACAAATTCCACAAGAACGCACAAAACATCGTGCAAGTGAAGTGCTACTAACATAGTTTTAAGTTGCTTATACTAACAAAAATTGTTATTAGTATGTATTATTAGGTTAAGGTATTTATGTATGGGTCTTTGTTACCTGAAATAAATGGATTATTATTATTATTATTAATCAGAACATTAGGAGAAAGACACTTTAAAAAGTTATTAAGGGTTTACATATTGGTGCTCGTTACGGTACCTGTTAGTGCAATAAGCTGTTGCCTGATTTACGAGAAATCATTTATGAGCGGCTATAAAATATTTTACTTTCAAAATGTTGCAAAATTTATAGTGTATTTATAACAGGCCATCTAAGGCCTGTTATAAATACAAAAGAGGTTTTTAGTAAATTTTAGGTACCTATCTACCTCCGTCTCATAACGACAGGCCTTGTCGACGGCGAGTTCGTGTTCCACGCGCGCCTCAAAGAGAGTCAGCAAAAAAGAAGGGGTCCGCAAGGGCCGATGCCTGCCGGGGCTGCGGGACTATTCGAAAGAGATACCGTGGCCCCGGAACACAAAGGGCGATGAAGGAACATGGATGGGTTTTAGTCAGTAAAAGTCTGACACTCCCTCCTGCTCCGCCCAGAGCGGGAGGAGTCATTTGATGATTTCCCATTTGAAAAAAAAGGTACCTTATGTATTTCAATTAAACCATTGACCTCAGGCACTTTTCAACCCTTTTCCTGTTCCATAAACCATGATAATTATATGGTTTATTGCAATTATTTAACTATTGTGTCTACTTCGCGAGCAGATGTGTTAATAGTCAAGGGAGTCGATTAATTCAAAAGTTGCAGCATCCTACCACACCAACCGAGATGACTAATTTAAATTAAATGCAATAAATTCTATGATAAAAAAGCCATTAGTTACTATTATACTATATTACGTAGAAGCCACGAAACTTGTACATAAGTTAAAAAACAGACGTATTTTTAGCATTTTCTCGTGTGAAAGTGCGAGTGTCATTGAATATTTTATGACAGCCTTCGTATTTTGGTCCTCTTTCAAGTTTAAATTCGACGCGCAGAAGGTTTTCGAAAGAGCACTTAAGGGTTAAGTCGTGTGAGTTGGAAAAGGAAAAATTAAGAGGGTCTACGGGGTTGGTGAATATTAAATCTTAAAGGAGGCCCTTCGCTTGCGTGAAATTGTTAGAAAAATATTACTTCCATGTTTGAATCAGATTTTGTTAAAGATTTCAAAAGTATTTTTTTTTGCACGGAACCCTAATGCTTTTCCCAAAATAAACGTAGCCTTTTTTTTTTTTTTAGGATGGGAAATCATCAAATAACTCCTCCCGCTCTGGGCGGAGCAGGAGGGAGTGTCAGACTTTTACTGACTAAAACCCATCCATGTTCCTTCATCGCCCTTTGTGTTCCGGGGCCACGGTATCTCTTTCGAATAGTCCCGCAGCCCCGGCAGGCTTCGGCCCTTGCGGACCCCTTCCCTATTGCTGACTCTCTTTGAGGCGCGCGTAGAACACGAACGCGCCGTCGACACAGCCTGTCGTCATGAGACGGACGGACGGCGAGCTAGCCCATAGCTCCCCGTCCACAGGCCCGCGCCTCGTCTCCCGCGGCGGCCGGGACGTGAGGATCTCTCCCTCTCACGTTTCGCCACCTCCTTCGCTAGCATGACTGCTTCGCAGAAGGAGGTGACGGCATCCCATTCCGTCTCGCTCCGGACCATGGATTGAATCAAGGCCGGGAGCGAGAGGTCGCCGCCGCCAATCGCCGTTACGAGGACACGGCGGTGCTCCGCCCAAGCGGGGCACACCTCCACCGTGTCCTCCGGTCGATCCTCACAATGGTAACACCCGGACGTCTCCTCCCGCCCGATTCGGTGCAGGAACTTACCGAAACAGCCGTGTCCGGTAAGAACCTGCGTCAGGCGGAAGGTGAGGACGCCGTGGCGTCTCTCCAGCCACTCCTCAAAGAGGGGACTTATCGCCACTATTGTGGCGTGCCCTGCACGGGGTTGCGATAGTCGCTCTCTCCATGTCGCCATGAGATCCCGCCGGAAGTCCGTCCGCTGAGTGACAATTTGCCGCGGCAGCGGAGTTTCCCCCCAGCGTAGCGCCTCCGCGCTCCACTCATGTAGGCGCGCGAGGACTATCGCCTCCAGATCCCATGGCGGCAATCCGGCAAGGAGGTTCGCCGCCTCGCGGGAGATCGTGCGGTACCCCCGGACCAGCCTTACGGCTACCACCTTCTGGGGCACGTTCAAGGGTGGGAGCCGCCTGAAGGCAGCCCCTGTCCGCTCCAGTTTGGGGGCCAAACGTCGGAAATGCTCCACGAAGTTCCACCGGCTGTCGAGGACAAGTCCCAGGTACTTCAGCGTCGACTCGACGCCGAAGGAAACCCCTCCTGCCATCACTGAGGATCCCGGAGGAGGCGCATTCCGAGGCCCATGAAAGCACATGGCCTCGGACTTGTGCAATGCCACCTCGAGACCCAGGTCAAAATTGTTCCAGCCGTTTCAGAGATTAGCCGGAATAAACAGACAGACAGACAGACAGAGAAAAAATCAACGTATTATGTAAAAAGCTGTTTTTTTTTTATTATAAACAAAAACTTCAATTGGAGTTTTATTTATTTGTACAGACTACATTCTATTCCCGGAATCAAAGTAAACGAAATAACCAAGATCCTTTCAATGAGTTGGCACAAGCTGTTTGTTCTCATGACGTGACGTGGTGGTAAAATGGCAGAGAGGATGAGATGGGATGGATGGTGATGGAGTCAGCTAAGTGGAGTAGGTGTAACTTGTCAGTTGGGCTGGTTGTTAAGGCTTTACTAAGCGTGAGTACCAAGTGTTACTTGCGGAGGCACTTTTATTACTCCCCGGAGCTATGACGACTGTTTGCACTAACGTAGTAACCGAGTTCCCTCCGTGCCTCGGATAATGCGCTAAGCAGCTAGTCCTGGCTGTCAATAGGGAATATGTATGAAATACAAAACTCTTTTTATTTATGAAAAATGCCTTATATTGGCGCATAAAAACATTGTGGTACACTTGTTTAAGTTTCTAATACATCACTTATTTTACAATTTACTGTTTTATGTAGCATGTTTTTGGTGAAACGGAACGCACTGTCAAAATACACCGTCCTCAATAATGCCGGTATTGATCTCAAAGTTCATTGTGTCAAAAAAAAACACTTTTATTTGAAAAGTGCTAAAAGTTTCACTAAAATTTCATTATGATATTGTTATTGCAATTTTTACTTGAATAAAGCACACACAATTGGTAAAATCTAATCTTTTTGGCCTTAGTAAATAATGAAGGCCAAAAAGATTAGATGTAAACAAGGCAGATTGTGGATAATGACGTCACATCATGGCCGCGACAGCTACGGACGTTTGAACTGTCGTAGAAAATTGCAGGAGTTGACGATGACGTTCTTAAATGTTATTGTACTTTGGATTTTATTCAAATAAATAAATACCGCTAGACATTACACACAGCGCCATCAAGTGCCACACTAACCAACGAGGCTTGTGTTACAGTGTTAGTGAAAAAGGCCATAGGATGAGCCTACTAGCTTATCTTCATTATATTATTATTAATACTTAATTCAGTTTCCTTGTTCAGGAACGCGGGATAATAATAAAACAACAAAGGCCGTGGTCTTGTCAGAGGGTTTTACGGTAATCCGAAATGAAATTATTATTTTCTTTCATCTCCCGGAATATTTGACTTTCATATTTATAGGCCCCTTTTTTGTTTTAAATTGAACAACAGGTAACTGTTGACAAAATCGTAGGAGTTAACAATAAGGAATATGCATGTATTTTTTTTCTTCACTTAAATCAATAAAATCTAAAAATATGACAGTTCAAACGTCCGTGATTGTCGTGGCCGTGATGTGACGTCATTAACTTTAATCTGCCTTGTTTACATTTAATTTTTTGGCCTTAATAAAGTAATTTGACTAACTGTATGTGCTTTATTCAAGTAAAAATTGCAATAACGATGTTATAATAAAATCTTAGTCTAACTTTAACTACTCTTTAAATAAAAGTGTTTTTTTGACACATAGACTTTGACATCACTACCGGCGTTATCGAGGACGACGCGTTTTGAGAGTGCGTTCCGTTTAACCAAAAACGTGGTACTTAAAACAAGAAATTGTAAAATAAGTGATGTTTTAGAAACTTTAACAAGTGTACCACAATGTTTTTATGTGCCAATCTAAGGCATTTATAATAAATAAAAAAGTTTTGTATTTCTTGCATATTCCCTATTTCTTGATGGACTAGGAACTATGTATATTAAAAAAAAGAACTAAATCACGCCTGTGTTTCTCCGAATGGTACCTTTGCCGACATTTTGCCAGTTATATTTAATTCCAACGTAGTCCTAACAGAAATTCATATAGACAATCCTACGACTCATTTGTTCCAGGCGTAGTTTTCCCCACATAATATTCGGACCCACATCTGTTACATCTCAATATTACCCGACTTTTTGCGAAGCCTCACAAACGGACCAAAAGTCCCGAACTATAACTCCATTTACATTCAGCTGGCTAATATGGTCTGAGTAACTCTGCATGACAAACTTCAGGTAGCATCGTTTTGCGTCCAAAAGTTTTGGCTTCGTCCATGTTCGCACATTTTGTGGGCATGTAGTTTAATGGAAAGTTTGTGTTTCTATGCTTTGTCTGTTGGTAATGTGATATAATGTTGGTACTTAGTTGTTAACTGAAATAACTGCGACCGTCTGTGTGATTAAGAGAAAGTTTGTCAAACAGCTGTTTGAGTTCTCATACTTAGGTGAGGGTGCTGTTGTAAAATTAGTGTCAAATGGCTGAGTGTCATACGTTCAGGTAGAGGTACAATAAATTACTGGACAAATTTTCTGTTTACATAGACACTGGGGTGAATGGTAGCAGCTTGGTGACGAGAATCGAGTTGAATTAAGTGCCATTAGAGAGGCTTATTCAGCTGCGGACTGCTTAAGGCTAATGGTGTTTCGAAATAAACTTAGTACACGATTAATTTAAAATAAGTAGTAACGTATAGTTTATCCCATGATCTATCCACGAAGTAGACGCAGTAGTTAAACAATGGCGTCTCGACCAAATTGGTCATTTGACAGATCATGATTTATAGCATAGATTTATAGTGTATTGTTTATTACATCATTTTGAAACCCCACTCCAAAAAAACAATCCCAAAAATGCCTGCAATACCTTCACGATCAAAATGTATGGGACAGCAGATTTTTTTTTAATTCTATGAAAATTTTCTGTGATTCAGAATGATGCACTGGATACGTGCTAATCGTGGTAATAGGTGTCCGTTCCACCCTGTATCACTACATATTATAAAACAAAGTCCTCCACCGCGTCTGTCTGTCTGTTTGCGATAAACTCAAAAACCACTGCACTGATTTTCATGTTGTTTTCACCAATGGATATAGTGGTTCTCGAGGAAAATTTTAGTATTTAATTTGTCAAGTTTTTGTATACATTGGCTAAAATATAATGATATTTGTTGGAGGTGTCGGAAAGAAATAAGCCGTCTGGGAGCTTTACTTTTGGTCGCGATAACCGACATCCATGCGGGCGAAGCCGCGGGCATCAGTTAGTTAGTAAATAAACAAAGATGTATTGCAATTCACCTCAATGTATCGATCGTCGTACGTGGACTGCAACTCTGGTCCCACCATTTCCAGGATTTGTCGCCTTTCTTCACGGAATTCTGTGAAAAAAATCCTTACATTAATGGCAATTTCATCATCATCATCATTTCAGCCGAAAGACGTCCACTGCTGGACATAGGCCTCCCCCAAGTGTCACATTGCCCGGTCCCGTGCGACTCGCATCCAGCGGATTCCCGCAACCTTCACCAGGTCATCGTTCCACTTAGTGGGAGGCCTTCCAACGCAACGGCAATTAATTGCTTACAACTAACCCTTTGTGTGAATACCCTATTTGCGTGAAAACGTACTTTTTATTTGATCCCAAAGGTTTAATTCGTTAGATTCACAAAAAATTATCACGTTTCCCTCAGTTGACTCTAACATTCGAAGTATGTACCAAATATAGGTACTATTATTATCTCTATCAGTATCGCTACATGAGCGATCTGTGAGCTCAGTCTTATAAACTTTTGAACGCCATTGTTATACGTGACAAGCAAGAAGCAAGCGCGTGCCCCGTACGTCAAACGACACAGATATGTGACAAAATTGTAGGTGAAATTGTGGCTTTGCATGGAGGTCACGCGCGTGCGTTTATGTTCTGGTGTTCAAAAGGTTAAAAGATACGGACAATTTTCGTACGACCTAGGTAAGGCAAGTATAAAGATTTAAATCTTAACTGGGACATATAACACAAAGACAGACAAGTTGTAAAATTATATGACGTTTTCCATCGACTTATACCATCGAATACTAAATTGTATAACATTATATTCCGCATTGAGAAGGCAACGATGTAAGGCCCCTTGTCTGCTTTGTGGATATTCGGTACTACAGTATCTTGAGCTCCTACAGTACATTGATACAATTTCAAGTATTCCTCTGTCGGATTCCACTCCGCAAGGAAAATATAAAAGATGAGAATATTCATGAATATGAGACATGAACAGGCACTTGTGGATGCCGAGGGGCTCTTCAATGGATGCTGGGTTTCGTTGTTTGTTTCGCGAGGGAGAAAATATTGTTGAGGGTAGATACAAATTTGTTTTGAGGTGATTTTGATCAATGATAAGTGTATCCTCAAGTCCCGTTGTAAAGTGGCATAAGTAAGGAGTTTGTCAGGTCCCTATTTTGTGTCTTAACTTTTTAATAATGAAGCAAAATAAATATATATATAGCTGGAAATAAGCAACGAGGCTTGTGTCGTGGACACCAGATACTTAATTGATATACTACATGGATACTTTTTGTTTGTAATTACATATAAACATCCATGACTCAGAAACATATGTCCATGCTCATCACACAAACATTTGCTCCTACCGGGATTCGAACCCGGTAGAAAATAATTACAGAAGTTCTCATGTTTTGGATAGATTTACATGGAGGTCATATGACGATCCTTCATAGTGCGTGAAAACGGAGCTGCTTAGCTATCGGATTTAATTTTCACCGTGCGTAGGAAATAGCACTAAATCATTCATGGCTTTAGGATTCACACCTGGTACCCTGATTATTACTTTGCCGAAGTACCTAATTTGAAAGACCACACACCGAGACGACTAAGATTGTCGTAGTACTCGCTGTATTTCGAGTCTTAAGGACCCACAAAACTCTTTCACAGCCTCGGTTTCAAGTTTCCTTCTTAGAAGAAATAAAATATAGCCCTCAAGTACTCACCATTGTAGACGGCGGCAACGAAGATCTTGACAGCACGTGGGCCGGGCCACTTGTCGCTGGATTCCGTGAACCCCTTCAGTGCGTTGAGCACTGACGGCTCGGGAGCGCTCATGGCTCCCCGCTCCCCACAACCTCACCCCGCGCCACTCACGTCACGCCGCCGCATTCTGGAGACAAAGGAAACATGCTTTAGCATAAACATTCGGAAAATTGTGTACTCTTTTGCCGGGTGCATGATCTGGAAAATGTAGATACAGGACTTGTGTTTAATGGACAAAGTTGTCCAGCGTGTGTGTAATGGCTGCATGTCTAATGGGACGAGAACCGTGGGGCTGCATTTAGGTGGCTATAGAATTCTATTGGTTAAAATTTGCACATCAAAGCACAGCTCTAATGGAAAGGTAGATAGAAATAAATACGTCTGCGCTCTTAACCAACTGACTAGGTATAGTTTATATTTTACTAAGACAGACGTGAGCGAATTTTTGGGAACACGTCTAACGAAATATAGTAAAAACGCAAGCTGTTTTGATACGTATTGATATAAGTCTCTAGATTTATTTAAGAGTACTTGTAGTTTAAATAAATCTAAACATTGTAGGTGAACTGTAATTACTCTACTATAAGGCTAAAGTGTAAAACTTCACCCTGAATCTTCAGGGAAAACAACTATACATATTTTTTGCTGTTTATTCCTTAAAAATATATTTTCTGCTTTTTCAAAAATACGAGAGAACCCTACCATCAATATTATGAACCCGTAAAGCGATTGCTGAGATCGTAAATCATGAATGTCAAAAACAAGCCCTGCCTACGAGGAAAACTTATTTTTATCAAACAAATAACAAATTATAGCCATTTGTAGATATTTGTCTCATAACGAATGTTCGAGAGTTTCTTGTCCGAATAACAGTTGGTGATATAATCTAATAAATTGACAATTACTGTTAGACTTTTGCAATAAAAATGATAAGAACTTAAGTTTGCGTATTTCTATTGTGTTCACTTCGTTCTTTATATCAAAATGTTATTTACATCAACTGCCTAACATTTCCCCAACTATGTTGAGGTCGGTTTTCAGTAAACCGAGCAGTAAAATACTTATATTCATCAGTATTTTACATGAAGCGACTGCCTGGAGCTCGTGGCTAAATAATAACAACTGCAGCTTGGTCTTGCTAAGCCGTAAGCTGTAAGTCTGACAACCAGTCTTACCAATGGGCATCGTATTACCCAGTACTAACTGGGTTGTGGAGGTCAGATAGGCAGTCGCTCCATGTAAAATACTGGTATTCAGCTGCACCTGGTTAGACTGGAAGCCTACCCCAACATAGTTGAAAAGAGGCTAGGCAGATGATGACATGGAGCGACTACCTGTCTGATCTTCACAAGGTTAGCTGGTTCTCAACCCCCGCAACAAACGACTGTCTGGGTTATCAATTCACAGCCAGGTCCAATGGCTTATCGTGCTTTACAAGCACAGAGGCCTCGCCGAGTAATGGATGGTCAACCATCCACAGACCATCTTCAGCAAACGTAGCTGTACCATGAAGATCGACCCTTGCCGGTGCTATTATTAGCCATGAGCTTCATTTTTATCGAAATATACGGACATAATGAACACAATTATATCAAAATCAAAATATTTTATTTCACAGAGGCCTAGATGGGCACTTAGAAAACGTCGAAAAAGGAGCACGGTTCGGGTTGGTCGTTTCCATGGAGAAGAACCGGTAAGAAACTCCATGGTTTAATGCACGAACACTGTAAAATGATTTTGATGAAACTTGAATTTTCAAGCCATTATTACTTTATTCTGCTTGAGAAGCAAAGCTTACGCTTGACTTGGTGAGTATAATGCGATTAAATCTGTAGACCCAGCTGACTCGGCAGCAAAAGGCCATTCTTTGAATAAAGCGAAAACTACGTGGTCACCGTTTCATATAAAAATGGCAAAAATAATTTATATGATGCAAAAACGTGAGATGCTTCGAAATGGTTTCGATTGAAATCTGATAATTACTAATAATGCCAGCTCGTGTTCTCATTGCAGGGCAATAATCAGATAATATGGACTTTTAATTAAAATGCAACACGCAAAATATAGTCTTCCAGTGCGTTCACCAAAAACTTAGCCAGATGGGTGGGCACGCGGAAGATTACGTGCAAGTTCCACAGAAGATCGGACGACGAAAGGTCTTCACTTAGCAGTGCATGAAGCAGAGCGGCCAATGAATGCAATCACTCGAAAAAAGCATGAGCTGTCGTGAAAAAGAAAACAATATAGGTAGTAAGAATCGTTTTTAATTTTGCTGTGAACAGATACCATTTTTTTCAGATTGCTTTTTCCACCTAGTGCAAGGGTGTATTATAAAAGTAAAGTACGGGGGATGGACGGTTCTCGACTCAGATTGAGCGGAACACAAAAGAGCACAAATCAAAAGCAGTTTGCTGGAAATCTTTTTGCAGCTGGTGATCACACAATGAAGAATGAAGCTGCGAGATTTATAAGGGAGATTTTAGAGTGCGAATAGTAGTAGCTCTATGATGATTTTTAAAGGGGTTTTATTTGTGAACGTGGTTCTTTTGTAGTGCTAACCACAGCTCTTGAAATGCAGTTTATCCGAAATGCGACTCTAATTATGGTCAAAAACTTTAACCACCTACTTCGTGAATTCATTGGCAAGTTTAATTATACAAATTGAGTTTCTCACTCGTGCACATTTTAGAAAATTAATATGCTGCCTGTTTCTCTTCAATATAAAATTTCCAACACTGGCACTGAGGAAATGTATATATTGTTCGCCTACAAATTCAAATCTTCGAAACCTTATTTATGAGAGGCACAATTTTAAAGGATACAACACATTCAGGGCCTAGAGAAAATTTACAAGGAAATTGTTAATAAAAAGTCAGTACATGGTTCCAAACCCTCGTACTCGAAAAATTTAAATGCTACACTGTGTATAAATTACACTGAATTCATCGTTTACGTGAATAAATGGATTAGGTAGCATCGATGGGAGCTCATTGGCTGATACGCGAGCGCCCAATTAGGGCAGAATGTGTCGAACTGAAGAGTGCAAATGTCATTAGTTGGCATTCCAGATCCAATGGAAAGTGGAAATGTCGTTAGGACGAATTACTCATGTCCCGGAACGCAATTTGCCAATCAGGCAGATGGGTGTGTGTCAGATATGTTTGTAATGTATTGGAGCATCTGATGGTAATCGTCGACTTATTAGGTTTGACATTTTCATCCAGTTTCGTTTCGCGCTTTATTACATTTAAAAAAATATATAGAGTTAACTAGCTAGCTCAGCGGTCTCCCTGGTGTAGTGACACCAAAGAGGCAGTTAAGATCAAAGTCAGGGTCTGATTGTTTTAAAGTATAACAGTACCTATTGTACAATCTTCTTCTTCTTAGCGTGTCGATGGCAATCTAAATTGTTTCAGCCCAGAACTGAACTACTATATTTTGGCGCTTTCGCATTCTGCACTACTTCATAACATAGCTTCATAATGCCGCGAGGCCGCGACCAAGGAGGCGGCGTACGTATGTTGTTGGCTGGTTCTGCGGCATTCTATGTTTTTGACTTTTCATTGTGTCTGTCACTTTTTACTATACATTTTTTTCATGTCGTGATATAATATATTTTCATGTGATAACAATATTTTCCAACGTCTTTTCATGTTTATAGTTTACACCTAACTCCGAGTTTTTATTCGTGCTCTTCAATCAACTATCACCCCGGTTGCTCAGCACCTTCCATATATTCCGTATCTACCTCAGTATTATTTATATAATATATATAATACTGAGGTAGATACGTTTTACCGACGTCAGCGCGGCAATTCAAACACAAGCTGATCAGCTTGTGTGACCTCAGTCCGTCTTGTGCGTCTGGCCGCGACGCGAACTGACGTTTAAGCCGCAGTTTGGTGTATTAAAATAAACAAATATGGCAAGTTGTGTGTTCAGAAAGTGCAATACTTATACTGGGCCGGCTGTAAAAATCAAGAAAGACGTATCTTTTCATTTGTTAGTACTGTTTAGTCTATTTAAAATGGAAAATCATAAATTTTATTTTACACAAAAATCACTGCCGCGCTTTTGCCGCTTTGTCATCTACTCGAGACAAGTAGTGCGTTGCATATGAGTGACAGAGAGCACGAGATAATGGCGTGCGGTGTTGTCAGTTCGAACGACGCGTTCGAATATCGCCATGTTTTATTTCTTTATAATGAGTATGACGTCTCTATTGGTAAAATCTCATTGATTAAGAGGCCCGCCATAGGCGCCTTCACGATTATTTCTTTTTTTCTATTATATTATGTCCTACTCCTGGGCAAAGGCTAGCGAGCTCGTGCTTCCTCTGAACTTTCGCCTACACCTACAGTTTGTCCCTCATGCGGCAGACATGTCCTACCCTGGCTTATTTCAGTTGGGCGACCTAAAACTGCATTTAATTAACAGAATATATGCTGGAATTCTAACAACAAATACAACTTTAAATAGGCACTCGTGTAATCTAACATTTGGCACATTAATTCAGTTTGGACAGTACGGAAACTAGAATTTAGTGACACAATATAACTCAAACGCAATTGTATTTCCACTACAAACTGATTTGCATTTTGTTAAATAATTAATGTGGATACCCACGTCAGCCGCTGTACATGCAATTTGCGTATGTATTTTCTAACATTGAGAATTTATTTCGGTTACAATAATGTTTGTATGTGGCAGTTAAATATTATAGAAGTTGGTATGTCTAATAGGTACGACTTTCAAAGCCTTTATTTTTTATTTGTGGTAGATATTTTAATTAATTTTAACCGAATTCTAAAAAGGATGAGGTTATGTATTCGAACAGCATCTTTTCTGCAAACGTAATATTTTCATTAAAATCATATTAATTGTCATTCGTTACATATTTTATTCATAACATCACACCTATTTTGTCCAATGAAATAAGACGAACACATTTCATCAGTTATTTTTAAGGGGCGAGCCTATTGCAATAAACCGGGCATGAATACAAACACCGAGATGCTATTAAAAAATAAAACAAAAACAATCCAGCCTACACCTTGATCCACGAGGAGGTTCCAATATTAAAGTTTATTATCTCGACACTGAGACTCATTCACTCGTTTAAATATTCTTCTTCTTCCTTCTTTGGCCACCTAATGTTTAGTTTAGTTTAGTTTATTTATTCATAATGATGCCCGCGGCTTCGCCCGCCCGCAAATTATATACTAAAACCTTCCTCTTCAATCACTCTATCTATTAAAAAAAAACCGCATCAAAATCCGTTGCGTATAGCATAGGGACAGAGAAAGCGACTTTGTTTTATACTATGTAGTGATTATGAATAATTACAGGTCAATTTTATATAAAAAGGAAAAACACAAATCATTAAAAAGAGCATCGAATACAAAATTAAAATTATCATCAATTAAAATTCTCATCAATTAAAAAAAAAAACACACGTGATCCACAGACTAATAGAACCAAAAATTATCAAATTACCTGCAACCATTCTTTATAACACCTGGTTGGTTAGCCAGCCTTTGAGTTTAGCTGAGTAGGTCTCTTCCAAATCTTTTCGGTTTTTGTGATTTTGAGTCATGGTTATCCAGTTTCATCTGGCCACTAGTCTGTCCACCTAGTTGTCTTGCCTCCTTACTCATTACCTAATCCATATTACACACCCGCACCAGTTTCAATTTAAATGCATAATCTGCACACGTGTGCAAACATTGTGGTTTAGTTTCATGTTTGCTTTAATTAGTGCATTTACTTAATTAACCGAAAGCGCAATTTGAAACAACTAACAGCAGATTTAATGAATAGTCTACGCTATCGGAACCCAACATTTTGGAGTGTTTGGCATCTAATTTAAATTGGTATTTTACGTTTGAAATGCGTCAATTAGATTTATATCAGCGTTTGGCCGTTGATTATTTCATTATAATATTAATTCATCTAAATAAACAGGAATAGCCGTAAGTGGGGCTATGAAAACCGATAACTGGGACAATATTTTTTGTCCTCACAATGATACAAAATTTGAGAATATTTTATGTTTTAAGCACTAACTATATCGAAAAAATCACAGTTAATAATCTAGAGATTGTCGAGGTATCTTCATCACTCTCTTACCCTTAACCCAATTTATTTGGAGTCGGCGCAGCACGTCTTCTTCTTCCATAGGTACCTACTTCTCTATTACTCGTTATCTAAGCAGTCACCTTTTTTTAGGGTTCCGTACCCAAAGGGAAAAAACGGGACCCTATTACTAAGACTCTGCTGTCCGTCCGTCTGTCACCAGGCTGTATCTCATGAACCGTGAGAGCTAGACAGTTGCAATTTTCACAGATGATTTATTTCTGTTCCCGCTATAACAACAAATACAAAACAAACAAATATAAAAACAGAATAAAATAAATCTTTAAGGGGAGCTCCCATCAATAAACGTGATTTTTTTACCGTTTTGTCTTGTTTTGTATAGATAATAGTACGGAACCCTACGTGCGCGAGTCCGACTCGCACTCGGCCGGTTTGTCTTCTTTCTAGTTTCGAGGTAAATACCTACTTAAACTTGGTAAGACTAGCACCCATTTTATTAATTAAGAATTTGTAATTGAGATCTTGTCAACTCTATTTACGCGACACCTTAAATGTAGCCCACAAAATTCGAGATTTCTCGCGTTGAATTTCATCATCACCACATCATATAATGCTCAAGTAGAGTTGGAGGAACTTCAATTAATTAATTCGGAAACCTAGTATTTGTATCAAGCCTAAATAGAATACCTACCTAGTAATTTATGCGTAACACATTATTCAAAATAGGTTTTACTTGTTAATTTAACACCTTTGTTCAAACTCGAATTTAATACTTGGTTTATTATTCTCGAACATTTCATTTGATATAATATATCTTACATACAATATCACATTTCTGGCAGTAACATAATATTCTAGTACATATATTTTTACATAGTTCATTCAACGGGCAAAGAGACAATATTGTATTACAAAATACAGAGGGTGAGTTTTGTTAAGAAAAATGAAACTGTGACCTTTGATTTGCCACGTGACCCATACCTACATGGCTTTTCTTTGCAGAATTTGATCCTAGCATTTAAGGCTATTATTTCATAACGCAAAATTGATCAAGGTAATAGTTAATATGCAAGAAATACAAAACTCCTTTTATTTATTACAAATGCCTTGCATTGGCGCATAAAAACATTGTGGTACACTTTTTTAAGTTTATAAAACATCACTTACTTTATAATTTATTGCTTTATGTAGCATGTTTTTGGTGAAACGGGACTCACTCTCAAAACACGTCGTTCTCGATAATAATCGAGAATCACGTCAAAGTCAATGTATCAAAAAAACACTTTTATTTGTAAAGTAGTAAAAGTTTCACTAAGATTTTATTATAATATCGTTATCGCAATTTTTGCTTGAATAAAGCACATACAATGAGTAAAATTACTTTATTATGGCCAAAACACTAGATTTAAACAAGGTAGATTGAGGTAAATGTCGTCACATCATGGCCGCGACAGTCGAGGACGTTTGATTTGAGAGCAGTGGTGATGAAATAAATTACACAAAGTAATGCGCCTGCCTAGGTTCGAATCCACGACTTACTGTTCGTAAGTCAGAGCCGCCACCACTGGGCCACCGGTGCTCTCTAAAAGTCTTTAAAACATGGTATTACAGAAACAGGTCACACAAAGTATTCTGCCTCCTGTTTATTGATTCACCGTAGTCTACGAATATATTAAATTGTGCTCCACTTCAATTGAATTAATATTCAACGAGAACAAATTCTGGGGCTAAAAGTGTCAGACGGTTTGTGTTCCCGGTAATAATTGATACAGTTTTGTATTTCCACATTTTATCTTCGATTTCTACACGAGTTTTGCATTAAGGAGAAAATTTTGAGACTTGGTAAATAAAAACTTTATGTGCAGTAAATTAGACTGTCCAAGTGTCCAGTAGACACCTTTCGTAACGTTGGACACACATATTTTTACTTGGAAAAAGTATTTCAAAAACAACACTGCCAAATTATCATTAACAATAGAATAATAGACGACTAATGCAGAAAAGGAGGATATCAGTAATTTGTTGGGTATTATCGAAACTACTAGTCTAAAGTTTGGATTCGCCCTGAATCGCGAAATAACCAAGATGATGATAGTGGATAGAGCTCAGAAAGCAACCCAGATATCACACCAGTTCCCAACTGTGAAGTCGTCAATAGCTACATCTATTTGGGCTCTACTATCACCAATTGTGGGGGCTGTGACACCGAGATTAGACGACGTTGCGCCATAACTCGATCGGCTGCACAAAAGAGACGACGACTAAAGGCTAAAATATTCAAGAAGTTTTAGCAGTGATCACAACTAAACAAGGATATAATTATGGGTCGACTGATGCTTTGAATATATCTACAAACTATTTTACATCTTCATATAAACTAGCACATTTACAAACTACACATAAATGGAGTTTTTTTTTTGTTAGCCTGTATTGTGCTGCTGGGTAAAGGCCTCCCCCAATTCCTTCCATGTGCTCTTTTCCCGTGCCTCCTCGAACCCACCCTCGCGGTACGCGTCCAAATCGTCTCGCCACCTTTTTCTGGGTCGGTTTCGGCGGCGCCGTCCGTCTTCAACCATCGTGTGGAGACCTGCCAGCGGTCATCGTGCATGCGACTGACTGATCCCATTTTAGCCTAGCAGCCTTCATGCCAACATCCACTATGCCCGTTTTGGAACGCAGCGTGGTGTTTCAAACCCTGTCTTGTCTTTTGACACCCAGAATGCTGCGTTCCATTGCCCTTTGGCAAACTCCAAGGCGGAGCTTCTGAGACTCGGTGAGCGACCAGTAGGCTTAGCCAAGTTGACAATCTACAATCGTTAACGCTATTAGAAAACTAACCAAATGTATGGGAATGACATCTATCAACGATAAGTCACGTGGTCAAAATAAACGAATGGAAACTTTAAAGTTTAGTCAAAACTGTAAGTTGGCTACGATTTATATGGGATGTAGGGATCACGATTGTAGAAACGAATACATTTCATTCTATCATCTTGATCGATGTAAACTTGTCTACGAAAGTTTAAATTCGCTTGTTTTGACCACGTGACTTAACGTTTACGATTGTAGAAAGAGAATCGATACGAATCGTTTGTAACTTGGCTAGGCCTGCAGGTCTGAGCAACGTGGTATAGGACACCGGAGGTAGAAATGGAGTTAGATAAAGACTTTTACATGACGAATAAACATAACAAAGCAAAGAAACCTGACACATAGGCCATTAAAAGCAAGGTTTACTACAATATCAACACCCTCCTGGGTGTTACTCGAACATAATTATCATACTAATTTACTTAGTACACTTAGCACTAATGTATATGCTTAACATTCTTAGGCCGTATTACAGCTATCTGTACTTTATGTTAAGTACCTGTGCTAAGTACCTATAGTAACCTGTTGGGCTTAAATAGCAAAGTACACAGTTTGTTAAAGAAACTTACTACTTAGAATACTTTCGTTGGTTAATACTTGCTCCATAGTCTAATAGTTTGTTTTATGATGAGATAGTGTCTAGGGGAAATTTGAAATTTTTATCCATGAAGAAATTTTGACTGGCAATGAACTTGACAAAGGAGAAAATAGTTGGAATTTTAACCCATAAAGAAACATAGCCTGGCAATGAATTAGACAAAAGGGAAAACGTGCGAGCTACGTTATAGGCTAGATGAAATGTATCTGCGAATACATTACAAATGATGAACGGTCATAAAAATAGAACATCACCATCTGCCAAGCCTTTTCCCAACTATGTTAAGGTCGGCTTCCAGTCTAACCAGATGCAGCTGAATACCAGTATTTTACTTGGAGCGACTGTATATCTGACCTCCATAACCCAGTTAGTACTGGGTAATACGATATCCCTTGGTAAGACTGGTTGTTAGAATTTCGGGCCAGTAACTACCTGTAATGACTGTCAAAGATCTGCAAATGACCCGAGCGGTTGTTATTATTTAGCGACGAGCTCCTCATAGAAATAGCACAAACAAACTAATAAACACTCGACTCCATTAATATTAATAACATTAATGAAAAAGAATCCTTCTCCATAGTCAGCAACTGAGCACTTTCTACAAAATTACCAAAAAAAAATGCTCCAACGAAGGTTATAGTTCACCCCCCTCTTCCATCCACATCTATCATCATACAAGTGTGACGGGACCCAATTTCCTCCTTAAATCACTTAGGAAAAGATAATCCCGCTATGTTTTTCTTTCGTTCGCAGATCAGGATCTTAGTACCCATAAAATATGGCGTCAGAATAATCCAGAGATACTGTGAATAGAATTGAATATAATGCGTCTCATCCGGGGTGAATTATTCATTGGAAGAATAAAGTCTTGTGTTCGTATTCATAGCCTTTTATGGTAGTCTGAAATGGGAATGGTGTAATGTTTCGTCATGGAGGAAGATGAAATGGAATGCTAATATAACATTCTGATGATACAAACAAATCTTAACAAACACACACAATACAACCATATTATTTTTCTATAAACCTCGAAGGGTTAGAAACAGAAGCACCTTAAATACATTTCGCCAGTTATCACCTACAGAGAGAAAGAAAGAAACACAAATCCTGATCCTTGGCTGCCACTGAGAAATTTTCAATGGAAAAATCCAGTAAGACTTGGTTCGACTTGGGAACTGTACCTTAGCTCAGCACCACCTAGCTCAGACCAACACATCAACGAGGCATGCACAGAGTCTGAATTTGTGCCCGGTTCAGGGCAATAGGCACGCCTTCCATTATGTGGGACTTATACAGAACTGGCAAAATGGTAGTGTACTAAAAGCTCATTTTTATGCCTAATTAACCCTTCGGGGAAAACAGATGTTATGTTATGTAAGAAAATAAAAGTGGTACGTAGGCTTCAAAAAGAACTGAGATGGATGTCCATTGATGATTGGAATTGAATAATAAATATCGCAATACAGGCCAATGCAGGAAATCAACTCGTAATGCCTCAGTTTTATGAGACTTTTGACCCCATAGTGCTCCATTTATTTCTACTCCGTGCCATTTTATACGATACGATACGACATAATAACGTGTCTGTATTTATGTCATCATTATATCTTTTTATCCAAGTGCGGTAGAGCTAAAGAGAAATGTTTTATTTCCTTTACATTGTACTGGTATTTGGTGCTGGTAAACAAGGTCTTTATTTCCGTGAATGCTCATTTCCTGGTCTTTTAAGCATTATCGTCATCCGTGAGAGCGTTTGATGCTGGATGGTTAGCCGGATTTATTAAGGTACATGAATCAAAATTGCAACGTATTTAGGGTTCCGTTGCCATGATGTGGTCGACGATGGAACACGTTTGCCATACTCAAAACTGAAATGGCTTTTTTTTCAAAAGGTTTTTTAGAGATGGAGCTGCCTTGAATTGACTCACCAAATATCTAATAGCTATTTATTCACCAAGGGGAGTAAGGCACAGATTACTAATCGAGTGTGCATTTGAGGCTCGACGCGAAGCAGAGGGCCGTGAACCACACGAGTTTAGTAATCTGAACTTACCCTCGAGTGATATATAGCTGCTTTCAAGGAAATTATATACTAACTGGAATGAGTACGAACAAAATCCTCAAACAATAAAAAATAAAACTTTATCTCAAAGCTTAGAGTTTAAATTTGTACAATGCATTAAATAGAAAAGAAAAAATACATAACGTTCCGAGCGAGAAACTGACAAAGGTGGATGGTTTCTCTGTCTTGCCTTGTCACCGATGTAAACAATATGGCCGATACATTTTCGCGTTGAAGTCATCTAAGTACTTTTATTGTATTTAAGTAAAATAATCCGCTTTAAATATGGTAAAATTGTGTTGTGTGATGGGGTGTAGTAGTAAGGGTTTGCTGGATGTGGAATTTCGTTTTTAGGGAAGTTTTTTAACTTTGGTTGTTTTTTACGACTAGGGTTACCAATGTTTTAGATTAACAAACGGGAAATATCCAAATAAATTAAATATGTAAGTTCGAAGTTTCGAACATCGTTGTCGTACATAGTAATCAAAAGTATATTATATAAATTGGAAACATTTGCTTTTTAAATACAAATATTGAAAAGAAAAGAGTCCGCTGCACCGTGCCGTGCCATGCCGGTTCTAAGGATTTTTCCATGCTTCTCCAGCAAAAGAATCCATTTGGCGATCTGCGAGTGAAAATGAATG
Source organism: Xestia rhomboidea (assembly GCA_963853795.1). Classification (NCBI taxonomy): domain Eukaryota; kingdom Metazoa; phylum Arthropoda; class Insecta; order Lepidoptera; family Noctuidae; genus Xestia; species Xestia rhomboidea. The sequence goes on along the minus strand of OY970761.1, from coordinate 15,087,491 downwards.
GTGTCGGAATATAAAATAAATATTGGCGAATGTTACTAAAACATTATAGGTAAACAGTCATAGCATGAATATGCGATGTTCTATGTCTGAAAAAATATATAATATTAACGGAGTCCTCAAATCCCAGAATACAAAAGTCGTCTGGATAGACAGGTTGTAAAATGGATAATTTGCAACTGGACGGTACAGACATACATTTAAGTTAACCTAAAAAGTTAATGACATCCACTCTTGAAGCTATTTCACCTAGAATGCTATTGAGTTGCAGATCATCATCATTAAATAATAAAATAACAGCTACTCTTAAACTGTCTCAAGAGTTAGAATGATTATTGGACACCCTATTAGAAAGAGACAACATCCACTCTTGAAGCTTTCTCGCTCGGAACGTTTTTGGCTTGCCCGTCCTCATTCCAGTTAGTATATAAGTTTCTTGACTGCTTTATACTACAATCGCTTACAACGTCATCAAGACTTAAAAAAAAAACGCGTTAGTAATGTATTACTACCCTGATTTTTAGGGCAGTAATGAAATTCCATACAATATAATTGTCTAGATTTTTGAGAAGGTTTAATGTGTTCATTAAACCTTCTCAAAAATCTAGACAATTATATACTATCCCACAAAGGCTTGAAAGCTGTTGCTTTCAAGCCTTTGTGGGATAGTATTGGTACACTTAAAGCAAGTGAAGTATAAATAATATAATGCCTCGATTTTAAAAGAGAGCATGACTTCTGAGTTTTTTCCAACATTTCTTCTCAGGTATTAGTCAGGTGAAAATGAAATGTAAAATCATCTAAATTAGATTTTTGAGAAGGTTTAATGTGTTCATTAAACCTTCTCAAAAATCTAGACAATTATATACTATCCCATAAATAAATACTATCCCACAAAGATTTGAAAGCTGTTGCTTTCAAGCCTTTGTGGGATAGTATTGGTACACTTATAGCAAGTGAAGTATAAATAATATAATGCCTCGATTTTAAAAGAGAGCATGACCTCTGAGTTTTTTCCAACATTTCTTCTCAGGTATTAGTCAGGTGAAAATGAAATGTAAAACCATCTAAATAGAGTTACCTAAAGATAAAATTTTCTCATTGCATTTCATTATATTTTGGACTTGAATACCCCCAAGTAAATAACTGCTATCAATATTAAAGAGCTGTAGCCAAAGCAAGACATATTTTATCCACCGTTTCATTTCCAATGTCATCCAGAGGAAATTGTATTTCGAAATCTGTTTCATAATAACAGCTGAAATATTGTGGAATGAAGGATCGCCGAGGGCTAGTCTATTACTCGTTTAATAATACGGCTTTACGAGTATATATTGAAGTTTTCAATTTTCCATGCTGGATTTAGCTTCGGACGATGGGATTGATTTTTGTTTGTATTGAACTAAAATAGACATTTATAAGTATGGATAGAAATGTCAAATAAATGGTTTATTGGTGCTTCAACATTCTGTTTCTGTCAACTTCGAAAGATTGACGAAAATAGAACGATGTTTTATAATGCGATAAACGTAAAACTAAATCTAACTCAGCAAAGTATACTTGGCCCTAACACGCTTCCTTGTGGAACATCATGTTTAATCATCCGGTCCTTAGAGTGAAGTTATAAACATAAATATACCTAGTACTTGTAGCTTAAGGTGCCTTTCACATCAAGAGACAGGTCGTATGTTCTATTTTCGCCCGAGACCTCTAGCCCTCACCATAATATTATAAGTTATAGCTACAGCGAAAATATTTTCATTCGCCGACCCCACGAATAGCGCCCTTTTTGCTATAACCCTTTTTGTGTTTATTGAAGCAGCTTTATTTTATTCAGCGAGAGTTATTTCTATGATTGCTTAGCTGGCTATGAAATATTCACGTATCTCTTCTATTATTTTACCCTTTCTAGTACGCTACTTTGAAAGCAGCTTAGTATTTTACATAAAATTGTCAATTCCTTTAAATAGAAGAATATTTTCATGTACATTCTGCAATATGAGTGAGAAAATCAAACTAGATTTTTAAACTTGTTGTTGACTGGTCAATTTATTTATTGTAGGTTTGTACGGATGCTGCGTCTCAAAGTATTTTCTAGTGAAAAAACTGAACAGACTCAAGTGGTAATATCAACAGCGTCAGTAGCATCTACGTCAAACTATTTTTTCTTGTTGTCCTTTTCGTATCTCATGTTATAATTTTTTTTACGTTAAATGACAGCCCCTATGCTGGAATAGTACATTTTGATACAAGTGGAGCAAGTTTGTTATTGCATCCGAGGCGGAATTAACTCCCGAGCCGTAGGCGAGGGTGTTTTTGAGCCGAGAACTGCAATAACAAATGTCCACGTGTATCAAACGACGTTTTTCAATACATTTTTGAAGAAATAAAATAAAATAACGAAAAAAGCAATCACCGCCGACTGTAGGCATTGCACCAATTTGTACTAAGTATAAGTATAATTTTATCTGTGGCAATTTTCCAACACCCGCGTGCTGTGCCGCGTGCGAAATTGGCTCCTTTCTGCACGCGGCACAGCACGCGGTGATGGAAAATGAAAACAATCCACGTGTGTGAAATACATGGCATGTTGAACCTAATCGTAGTGCGATAAGGACCCGTTTTCGAGGAAGTGTATTGAAAATATAAAGATGCCTCCTCCGTACCTTTCCAATTTATTTTGGGTTTTGCCAGTCATATTTTATTTTCATAATCAAATATTCGGTCGTGTCACCTACATATTCAATGACTCTGCCTCTGCCTAGAATATTTTATTTAGTACTTACATAAAATAGTTCTAAAGACTAGTTACAAACTAAAGAGTAACAAAAGTCCGTCATTAATTAAGGGTTTACCCATAAGTGTTTAAGGTTAACACACACATAGAAGCACTTAGCGGGTAACGTTAACTTTCTCAATGGTGATCAAATCGCAATCGTGAAAAATAAAATCCGCTGTCCCTTATATACATCTGGGTTGAGTAGGCATTGAAAATGTGGGACATCTCATTTTTTTTCCGCAATTGTGATGATGGATATCCTTAAATATAAGCACACCTTTTTGATATCTATCAGAATATTTATGCTAGATATCAGAGGGCTAATTCACGTAATTTAATGACGCGCCGATGAAGTTGTAGTGCAGCTGCAGTTAAGCTCAAGTTCGAGTGATAAACGGTATTCTTGTAATCTTTGAACTGCGCGTAAGCTGCGCGTCAACTGCACGTCAAAAATCTTACTTATGGTGTGGCCATATGAGAGAAAAAATATTACTCACTAAATAATCGAATAGAATCGATTATATTTCAATGAATATGACGTTATTAAAATATTAAAATAATACCCCAGTACAGATTTTAGTGCTTTTTCTTACTTAACACAATACCGATCATGTTGCGTTCCGAAGCACGCACCAAAGACCCGCATCAGTAGAATGCCGTTATTGCGCACGCGTGACGCGAACGTGACGCGAGCGTGTCTGACAGCGGTAGAGAATACGAAAAGCGTTGTTTTGATCGAAACTTAACTGCAACTGCACTGCAACAGCACTTCTTTAGTTACGTGAATTAGCCTACTGAAAGGTGAGTTCATAATTAAGGATTTTCATTATCGTTATTGCGGAACAAGATTCAGCTGTGTGACATTTTTAAATGTAACAGCACCATGCGCACCATGCATTAAGCTAAATTGGTCCTGTACGAGGCCAAAAAGGCCCCTATCCGAATAGGGGCCTTTTTGGCCTCGTGCAGGACCAATTTAGCTTAATGCATATCTTATTAATTAATTTTGTTTTATTGTTTTGCTCTGTGCGAGTCTAATAAATACTTTTTATTTCGTTCTTTTCTGCTGTAGAAAGAATCTCAAATGGATCGAAGGAATGCTGAGCCCGTGTATTGCTAACAATGAGTGTGCGTTGTTCCTAACGCTGGAAATTAATTGAAAAGCTTTGTCGGGTCAGAGGGACCTGAATAACTTTAATTACTCGTTGATCGATCGTTTTGTTTTGAAAGTGAAGTTTACTGGGTTAGAAAATGTTCGTGTAATTTAATTAAGGTTTAGGTTATGTCTGGTTTTAGGAATCTTAGTTTTAGAACTGTGTTGGTGGCTGCTCGTTTTACTAGGTGATACCTTTTTATAAGCTTTTATTTTTATTTGCCTTGCTAGCTAAGTATGTCTATCGACCTTAAAACGAAAACAGCATCTTTCTTTGATCACTTTTTCTTCCCTACCACGGTGATTTTTGCACCGAATGATCTGAAAAATTAGAGTTTCAGCTGAAAATAAAATCGTCAGCTGTTATTTGTTTTAAGTTCTATTTTTATTATTCATCAATAATTTGATTCACGTAACTTAAAACACTGTTCTTTTCATCCATTTTACTGCAAACACGACACTGCCAAATATCAAATTTCAGTTTTAATATTAGCATAGCGACAATATCACCAAACACACTCATTAAATGGAGTTCCCGTTACGGTATTGAGGCCAAGCCTAAAACGAGGGGCTGACGTGGCACAACGTGGCGACTGGCGGCAAACGCACCTGTAGCTTTGCACGCATATCGATCTTAATATTGTGTTAGTGAGCCGTTCTCACGCCATTTACCATGTAACGTTGTTTGTTACATTTTCGAGGGGAACGGGGTACTGAAAATCTTGTTAAATTGGATATTGTTTGGTAAAGGAAAGTGGTAGAAGGGGGATGACGACATACCTAGCTAACGGAATATGCTTTTACATATCGATAAGTGAAAATAAAATATCATTATGAAAGGTGGTGACGACAATGCATGAAAACACATAGATCCTAACTACGAAACTTATATTTTAAAACAAACTAAGTAGCATAAACTGTTAACGAAATAGAACAACATTTATAACTATTTGTTTACTAATCTTAGGTATAATTTGCATTTGGAAATAAAATTTAAGGAACGAATTTGGCAAAGGTTTTTGAGGTAGCAAGTTGGCATCATATGTCTAGGGTTAATACCGAAGCGTGGGTCGTTAACCTCTCGGTGCTAGCCTATCTACATGATGTAGAAGATGCTGAAAATCGAAAATGTCTTGTGACTAAACTACTGGATATATTCTATTGAATTTTTGTATGCAGACTGGGAACGTCATGCGGTATACGCAGTTTAATTTTTTTCAATACACTTCCTCGAAAACGAGTTCTTATCGCACTACGATTACGTTCAACATGCAATGCATTTCACACACGTGGATCTTTTTCATTGTCCAACACCGTGTGCTGTGCCGCGTGCAGAAAGGAGCCAATTTCGCACGCGGCACAGCACGCGGGTGTTGGAAAATTGCCACAGATACAACTAAACCTATATTTAGTACAAATTAGTGCAATGCCTATAGTCGGCGGTGATTGTTTTTTTTTCCTCATTTTATTTTATTTCTTCAAAAGTGTATTGAAAAACGTCGTTTGATACATGTGCACATTTGTTATTGCAGTTCTCGGCTCAAAAACACCCTCGCCTATGGCTCGGGAGTTAATTCCGCCTCGAATGCAATAACTAACTTTCTCCACTTGTATCAAATTGTCGTATTCTCGTAGCCACCATCATCACATCCTCGGCCCGACCTCAGCAAGCGTAGCCAAACCTTCGATCAAACCATGCAGTTATTATTATTTAGCCACGGGCCCCTCGGCTATTTGGGTTTTATTGCACGAACATTATCAAGGGTTTTATGAAATTATGATGAACCGTTGATAGAATTTGAGATTGTATAGACACCCAAAAGCTGACCGTTTAGTGAAGCGTGACCTATCTTTCACGGTCAATTAAGTAAAGTAGCTTTCTACCTAAGAAGCTAAAGAGAAAATACGTACCTACTTAAGCGAAGGATCCAATGTATTAAATCAATGTTACGGCTTTCAAGGTTTTCGCCCATGCCAAAGTTGGTTCCCTAACGAACCAATGTCAAGACTATAAGCTATAAGTTCATTGACCGGCTAGCTTTGCAGTGTGTGGTATTGCGTGAAAGAAACAACCTGTGAACTTGTTTATTAAGGCTGGGGTATCTGCTAAATTAGCAACTCTATTTGTGGTGGTTCAAACTTCGTTTGATCTATACATATAATAAAATCGTTGAGACCAAAAAATCTGTACATTGAAGATTAAAAAAAAAAAAAAACCAGCCAGGGTGACTTAAAATAAGTAACTGAACATATTAAAACCATTTTAAAAATTTTTGTTTGTTTGTTTGTTTGACCGCGCATCACGTAAAAACTACTGAACCGATATTGTTGAAATCTTCACAAATCTATTTAAATAAATTCAGAATAACATATAGGCTATAGAAATTTTGTTTTTTTGTGGAAAAAGGGGGTGAAAAGGGGGGGTAAAGTTTGTATGAAAAAAAAAAATTAGATTGTTCTAGAATCATGAAACTCAGAGTAAATACTTATTAATAAAAATAAAGAAACACCTGTTTTAGCATTTTTTTAAAATCTCATCCAGAGACGCAAAAAAGAGGGTTTTGTGTTTAATATTAATAAACTTCAAACACCTATACAATCAAAACCAATGAAGTGTAACCTTTTAAAGTTGCTACATATACTTCATATCTAATACCGGTAAATATAATTTCTCAGTTTTCTTGAAATTTGATTTTTGAGGTTTCAACTTTCTTCGGTCAAAGTAGTTGCTACGATATGTTTGCGCGCGCATCACGTAAAAACTACTGCATAGGCTTCTTAAATATTTATGGTATATATTATCACGCTACTTCCTTAAGGGGGTAGGCAATTTAACATTATGTCCGTATACTTCAATTGTTTGACGTTTCAGTCATAACGTAAGTACATGCAAACAACAACTTGTACAACTTGTACAAATAGCCGTTCGGCTATTTGTAGCTTATGTCGACGAAGTAAATAGCCTAGCGGTTTCATGACCGCTTTGCAAACTACGGGGTTGCAGGTTCAAACCCCGCAACATTATTTTCACTTTTTGTGATTTGTTAATATTTTTTTTGAGGCTGTTAGATTGCCTATATTTCTTTTTGTATTTAAATTGTTTCCATTTCTATATTAAATAAATAAATATCGCTGGACATTAACACACAGCGCCATCTAATGCCACGCTAAGCAACGAGGCTTGTGTCATGGACACCAGATAGTTGATATACTACATAGATACTTTTTGTTTGTAAATACATACTTATTATACATATAAACATCCATGACTCGGAAACAAATGTCCATGCTCATCACACAAACATTTGCTCCAACCGGGATTCGAACCCGGGACCCTATTTCTTACTTGTTCGTGTTTTTTTTTCCACAAAGTATGGAAGAAGAATACAATCATGCTGCGCCGACCCCAAATAAATTGGGATAAGGAGCAGGAGTATGATGATGATTTCTCCAAAAAGTAGTATAGCGAACGGAAGCCTGATAAATTCACGTGTTCATGACGTGCAAGAACTGTGCTGTGCATACGCAGTTTACGTAGATTATATTTACAGCTATATTTTTATTGGCCTCATTCCATGCATCTTGGTGAGAATTTAAGACCTACCTGGACTGTCATCGAAGGTCTGACGGTGGAGACAAAAGTCAGTTGCAAGAGGTTCGCAATAGTTTGCAGCAGCTAAATCGTGTTTGGGCTCATTTCATGGACCTTGATGAAAACTTTAAACTTAGCTAGAGTATGACTTTCATCGAAGGTCGACGATGGAGACGGAAGGCAGTTGCAAGAGGTCATCAAGAGTTTACAGCATCTATATCGTGTTTGGGCTCATTTTATGCACCTGGATGAGAACTTTCGACGTAGATGGAGTATGACTGTCATCAAGTATCTAAGGATGATAACGTAAGGCTGAGGAGGCTAGGGCACACCACGATAGTGGCTGTAAGTCCCCTCTTTGAGGAGTGGCTGGAGAGACGCCACGGCGTCCTCACCTTCCGCCTGACGCAGGTTCTTACCGGACACGGATGTTTCGGTAAGTTCCTGCACCGAATCGGGCGGGAGGAGACGACCGGGTGTTACCATTGTGAGGATCGACCGGAGGACACGGTGGAGCACACGGTGGAGGTGTGACTGCTTGGGTGGGGCACCGCCGTGTCCTCGAGGTGGCGATCGGCGGCGGCGACCTCTCGCTTCCGGCCCTAGTTCGTGCCATGGTCCGGAACGAGACGGAATGGGACGCCGTCACCTCCTTCTGCGAAGCAGTCATGCTAGCGAAGGAGGTGGCAGAACGTGAGAGGGAGATATCCTCACGTCCCGGCCGCCGCGGGAGACGCCCCGGGCGTAGGGGCCCATGTGGTGGCTTCCGGCCACCGTAGGCGCGGGCCTGTGGACGGGGAGCTATGGGCTAGCTCGCCGTCCGTCCGTCTCATGACGACAGGCCGTGTCGACGGCGCGTTCGTGTTCCACGCGCGCCTCAAAGAGAGTCAGCAATAGGGAAGGGGTCCGCAAGGGCCGAAGCCTGCCGGGGCTGCGGGACTATTCGCAAGAGATACCGTGGCCCCGGAACACAAAGGGTGAGGAAGGAACATGGATGGGTTTTAGTCAGTAAAAGTCTGACACTCCCTCCCGCTCCGCCCAAAGCGGGAGGAGTTGTTTGATGATTTCCCATCCTAAAAAAAAAAAAAAAAAAGGCTGAGGAGGCTGGCGAGGGAAATATTTCAGAGAAATTAAATTGTTACCTACTTGATTCTATACTATACCTAATATTATAAAGCTGTGTTTGTTTGGTTGGTTGAACACGCTAATTTCAGGAACTACTGGTTCGAGTTGAAAGTATCTACTACTGTTGGATAACCCATTAATCGGGGAAGGCAACAACAACGTGGTGTCTCACACTCTCTCTAACCATCTCTCTATCTCTCTTATATAACGCATACGAAGTTGCGCGGGTCAGCTAGTTGTTAGAATAAAGTTCTAATCAGCTTGCACTACAAAGTGATGTTACGTCAGACACTGCGGGCCGAATAGTGCAAAATGAGTAGTTTTTATTGAATTGTGGCCTAATAAATCATTAGATCAAAATGCCAATTGTACACTTTGTGAAAAAAAAAGTGACAAATATTTGTGTGAAAAAAAAAATACTAAAACTTCATGCCGTTTAGGAGAAGTTACGAAATTTCAAAGAAAAAATGCTTCCCTTCGAATATTTTTTTTCATATAGTAATAATAAAGTTAGACTTATTTCAATTGTAACAATTAAAGTTTAGAGTCTTATAAGCAACATATATTTTTTTGCACATTTATATTCACTCATCAAAGAAGAGTTACATGGAGAAAACCTCTCCTTAGCAGATATCACAGCCTTAATAAATCATTACGCTCGGAAGTGTTCCTCGTAATAAATGTAAAATGCAGCACTGTTGTAATTTTGCAAATAGGCATCATCATCTGCCTAGTTTTTTCCCAAATACGTTTGGAGATGCTTCCAGTCTAACCGGATGCAGCTGAATACCAGTATTTAACATGGGGCTATGGTCTATCTGAACTCCACAACCCAATAAATACTAGGTAATACGATACCCATAGTCAGACTGGTTGTCAGATTTCTGGCCACTGACTACCTGTAGCGACTGTCAAAGATCTACAAATGACAGCCGGGAACAACGGCACTTTCCGAGGCACGTACAAAGTATGCAGTGCAGATTTTAGCGAATATATAGGCCACTTTATAGTCCAAAATTCTAATTGAATATAACCAGGACATAATTTATTTTAATGGCTAATGTTTAAGGGCCAGCAATAAGTCAGTTAAAGAAATTCAGCGTGTTAGCGCCTCGTCACATCTCTGGAATGGGCTATTAAAGTTGTTTATGAAGACAACAATTCAGCAGTTTGATAGGCTGTTATATTGTTTTTCTTAAGGCTGGTGAACGTTGATAAAGGCTATTTAGTTAGGTGTTAATTCCTTTGTTAATTACCATTTTCTGATTCTTATTTCAGATCATAGATTTTAACAAATCATTACCATCTCTTACCCGAAATCCAATTTATTTGGGGTTGGTGCGTTCATCTTCGTTACTAATATTATAAAGAGGTATTTGTAAAATTTTTTCACTGGCTATAAATATAAATAAATTAAAATAACAATAAATTATATTTATATCATGCGTATTTGCCCAGATATCATTTCTTTTGCGGACGAAGTCGCGGGCTAAGTGCTAGTATGTATGTATTGTGTCCAGTAATTAACGGATAACCTTGAAATGGCTTATAGTCGAACATATGGCCATTTAGAAAAAAATACGAAAAAAAATCTATCATAAGTAGTACCTGTAAGCAAGTTCATTTATTTTGGAAAATTAGTATGAATTAATTTTTAAACAAAAAAATGTATGCATACATGAGTGACCAATAATTTTGAAACAATGTCGGTTTCAAGTAGATTTGATAATGGTACAATTCATAATTGTATCTGCCTTAAATAGTGAATTATTGCTATGAATGTAGACAAGGAGAAAAAATTACTGAAGCAAAATAATGTAATATGGCACCACATTCTTATGCAGGTCCATCTGCGGATGAATTTTTTTTTTAAGATTTTTTTTTTTGTATCTTTTTTCTGAATGGCCATGGGTTCTACTATGGGCCATTTCAATCTTATCCATTCGTTGCTGGACACCCTGTATATACATCATCTCCACTGAAAAACTACCTTTGTGATATTATGCTTAATATCAACAAGGAAGTCAAAACGAATCCATGAAATTGACCTCATTCTGTAGTCATATTACCTTAATAGATAAAATATTTCAGTCATCACCAGTCAAGTTCTAGGCATGTGAATAAACAACTGATATATAGTATTGTATAGCGTATAAACCTACCCCTGTTGACCTAATAAATCTGAGTGAGTGCGATGTTTGTTTCAGGAATGTTTTGAGGGGAATAAAACGTGTACTTTAGTTGTTTTGTGGAGCAAGGCCACCATCAGAGTCTATTCACATTTTTATTACACGACAAACATGCCTTGTTTACGTAGATTTCCTCACATTATCAAATGGTGAAAAATAGGAGACGGCTGTTAACATGAATATCATGCTTATAGTTTAAAAATATTAATAGAATTATGAAGAACATAGTGAAAAGTATATTTATGCCGTAGACTGGATGGAAGATGGGAGAACAAAGAGCGGGAGTGGAGACCACGGACGGGGCGGAGGAATGTAGGAAGATAACCGACTAGGTGGACAGACGATCTCATCAAAGTGGCCTGAAGAAGCTAGATAGCCATGACATAAAACCGCCAAAAGTGGAGAGATTTGGAAGAGACCTACACTCAGCATGGGGTGGCCAAAGGTTGAAGAAGAACTGACCTTTCACACTATTGTTTGAATATTCCATCTCTCATTTTTTATCCTGTATGGATCGCGGATTATTGTTTTTTTTACCATCAGAATTTATATCAATTTTAATCATTTTATTTATTCTTCTATGTTTTTATTTCTACTAAAATAATTTGTATGTGTTTTATCATTCTTAAACTGCCAAAATTTATTTTCATTTTTTTATTAGGTGCTTAATTTATTAACTTTATTGTGCATGCTGTGGACTCAGAAAAAGGAGTACACCTACCCAATACCTTGTGTTTTACATTAAATAATTATGCTTTGTGTACATCTTTTGTTGGAGATCCTTAAATAAATAAAAAATAAGAAGAAGAAGAGTGTGGAGTTCTTCACCCTCGGTTAAAAAGGAAGGATCCTCCGAAGAGGCGGGTTTTGTGTGTGTCGGGGTATTGCCCAATATGTATTGTTGGATTTTTATTATTATGTAGGGTTTGCGAGATGTCAGGTGTGGTGCGCAGTTCGTATTGACGTTCACGTTGCACGCTTCAACGTCAACATAACACAAAATCATACACGTGAGCAAACACCAAGCAAAAATATCCGAACGCTAAAATATCTAACCAAATCATAATTGATGGTCAGTTACATTTAACCCATATGTTAATATTGGTTTTAGTGATTCGACCCGCATATTTGCATTGCTGCGTAACAAAACGGTGAAATGGCAAGAAACATTATATGAATCAGTAAAGTAAAAGGCACTTATTAATGTTATTTTAAGGAAATAGAATTGACTCTAGTTGCTTATTTGCATACATAGCTTCATACGGCGTAGAATGGTCAAGAAACTCCATGAAATGAATGTTTTTCCAGCGAAAACTTTCTTGAAGTTGTCACGACGAGCAGTTGCCAACTATTTTGTTCCGTTCTGTTAGTTTTATAAATATTTGTTTTGCTTTATGTATGTTTTCATTATACAGGGTGTAAAAAGATTCTTCACGAAGCCGTCAATCAAGCATCCTGTACATCATATATACTTATATTGACCTCTGTTTAATTGTTTTTTCATTTATCACACGACGTCTAATCTTGAATTATGTTAACTTTTGCTAATTAATTGATATATTTCGTTTTTTTTTTATGTTTCTTATATTTTATATTGTTTTGATTAATTGTTATTTTAGTTTTGCATTTACTTCGTGATGATTGCATGGAAGACTTCCTAAAAAAATATTGTTTTTAAATCAATAAATTTGTCTGCTATAAATTTGTACGCTTCACGGCAAAACATGGAGAATCTAAGTTCTACATTGTAACATCTCACACACTGTGTAACTAGCTATAAAAAAAGTTTCTTATTCTTCTTATTCTTATCAAACTAAGTAACTCTACGCAAAAATAGAGATGACTGACTAAAAAAATATGATTCTGTTAAGTCCGTCAATAAGATTATCGAAAAATATTGGATACTTAGGTACGTGTTTTTTGTTTTATCAAATTAATACAAAATCCCGAAGAAAACGTGTCAAAGATCATGAGTGGCGGGCTTGTGACGTCACACGAGTTTTCGATGCACTGTATCGTCTATTTTTTGTTAACGTGAAAAAAGAAAAAATACGTGTCCAATATTTTTTGTAAATCTATCTTACAAACTAATTAGATTTTTTGTCGTCTACCCTAGTATTGCTGGGAAAGACTGTCTTCTTCATTCTCGTATCGTACCTACTTTCGTACGGGTCCAACAATGGGCTTAGCCCTTTTACAACACAACGTTATCAGGTCAGCACATCCCACAACTCGCCTCTTTAAACCCAACCCTACCTAAGTACACACCTCACGCTCGTTTAGATTCGGGCTAACAAAGCTAATTCGTGCCTCCGTCGTTAAACCCTCCCAGAGGTCCGCCTGCACTTACACCGACCGCAATGTGCCTAATTAGTGCTATAATACACGTTTTAGTACGAATTTCTGCGGATTAGTGCCACCGTTAGTCACTTATCTACTCCGGTGTATTATCTTTTTGGTTGATTGCGTTTTTGTTGCATGTGAGTAACGGGTTTAGGTATATCTTGAATGTGGAGTTGCGGACACGAAAACATTAAACAAAAAACATGTCTTTTGTTTAATGTGCTCGTCGAAACACCGCTAGAAAACCAGCTGGCCTAGCCAAGTTACAAACGATTCGTATCGATTCTCTTTCTACAATCGTAAACGTTAAGTCACGTGGTCAAAACAAACGAATATAAACTTTCGTAGACAAGTTTACATCGATCAAGATGATAGAATGAAATGTTTCGTTTCTACAATCGTGATCCCTACATCCCACATAAATCGTAGCCAACTTACAGTTTTGACTAAACTTTAAAGTCTCCATTCGTTTGTTTTGACCACGTGACTTAACTTTGATAGATGTCATTCCCATACATTTGGTTAGTTTTCAGCGTTATCGATTGTAGATTGTCAACTTGGCTAAGCCTACTGGTTGTTTTCAAATAAAAAAAACCGCAACCAATTCGGTCCAGTCGTTTATGAGTTACGGTGCCACAGACAGACACACAGTGGTCAAACTTAGAGGGTTAATAAACTCCAAAAGAAAAAGTATACTTAGTTTTGCACTCGGAGTATAGTGTGATGTCACGTAACTAGGTGTATTTTTACTAAACTCAAACGTAAAACCAGGCTTTGGAAAAAAAAAAGGTCAGACATTGCACCATAGTGTGGAAACCTCGACTGATGTTCATCAAATGCTCCTCACCGGAATAGCTGTTCTTTTTCTCATTGAATATCTTTTACGCAAAAATGTCTTTATTGTTCTCTACATTTATCTTTTCCTCCCCATTTCGGTATGCTCATTTCAATTTACCCCTTGTATATTAACAATAAAACATTACCAGCGACGCTCCATGCAAACAAGAGAGTTTCATAGACACACGAAGCCTGTTGCACATCTGTCGACATGGCAATTTGTAGCCACAATTACGTAGATTGAAATGGCCAGGCTGCCATGCCTACACTGTGGGTCTATCGTCCTCAATCCGTTTTGTGAACGTTGGTATATCCCTTCCGCCATTTAATTTGTATTAATGAAGAGTTTTCAAAGGGTTTTAGTGTTGAAGTTTTCAGGTTTATGTCGTGGAATGAGTAATACGTTTGAAGTTGTTCGACGGCAAATATTAAGATAAAGTAATTATGAGGGAGAGAAGAGCAGTCTACAGAAGTGAGCCAGGTAAATAGTTTTATTCAGCCAGTCTTCTACACTAATCTATATAAATAATAGTAGATTGTTGCATCGAGCGCAAAGTGAGTTATTAATGCACGAGTGTTATGTTGGTGCCCGAGAGTGCATTAATTACTCACCGAAGCAAGGTGCGTAATCTACTTTTCTTTCAACTACTTACCAATCTACCTACCGAGATAAAATATACCTACTCAAAATAAAAACTCAAATTAATGTAAACAAAGTTTAATTCATCTTCTCCTCAAACATTTAAAACTTACAATTATTAAATGTGCAGTTTAAAAGTGAAATTTGCAATTTTACTTGGAACATTAATTCTATTCTGGAGTTGAATTCATATCGCCAAAGTTGTACAATGGTACAAAATGCGCGCCATTTGTTTTTTTCTTACCAAGTCGGTTTTATTCAGCCGATTTTTATTTTTATATTAAACTTGATGGGAGACAGTTTAAACCTCTGTGGTAAATTAATATCTAAATCAAAAATATAAAACTGTGCAACAACGAGATTTCATATAACATTTCTGCACTGTTTTGGTTCTAAGCAAAAAATACGTTTCTTTTGATCGGTTTGTAGTGATTAATGATAACTACTACGTAGTTGAAAGAAAAATATAATAATATAGAGCAAATAAGGGAGGTATTGGTCCAGCAACTAGACAAACTTCTTTTTATATCCTAACTGAAATCCCACTAGAATATAAAACAGCCAACATTACTAGTATGCATCTGGCATAGAAATAGAATGGTACTAGGATATCAGGAACAGTCAAGATGTGTTAGGCAATCCAATGTACCGTGACGTGGACATATCGAATACGCAGCTGAGGCCTGCGGATAATATAACGAACTCGGTCGAGTGGAGGTTTTTACGTTATCAGTCTGCCAGAGAAGAAATAAACTAAGAAATGCACATAGCAGTTTATAGTCAGAATGATTAGAAATAAATGTTATAATCGTTTGAATTATGGTTTGATAATAATGGTAATCGGGCGGGTGTGGCCTACAAACAGTAGAAGGCGTCTTTCTATATCGGGATCTCAAAATCTCAAGTTTTTAGTGTTAATGATGACGAAACTAGTATGTCCTAAAGCTGGAAATTCAAAACGTGTGACATGTACTATCGAGGACACTCCCGCCTGATCACCACTAAGCTAATTTTTGCTTGCACTTACAACATAGAAACGCTCTCTAGCCCCGCCCCGTAAACTTTGTGTAGAAATAATGAATGAAAAGATACCAATCGGCCGAGCGCACTGACGACACACGCCAAACGAGAGTTATTGTTATTTTGCGCGCCAAAGTTGACGCTTTCCTAATGGGCCTAAACTTTAAGGGGGCGTGGCTCGGCGCTTCCGCATGATTTAAGCGAAAAAAAATTAACTGATCAGGAGGAAAAAACCACGACTGTACTCGGCCGGAACTCCTCACAAAGAAGTGTGTCTCCCAGCAATGGGAACATCATAAACTTATTATGCATACCTTTGCTAATACCTACAGCATTGTCAATTATGGTTAACAGTGTCAAAATCTGTGTAATCTGCGGCTTCCCTGGCATTTCAGCAAATTATACAGGTAAGTAGGTACACATTTAATTAAATTTTGTACACATTCATGACGTCACTACGTGGTCTGACGTCATTTGAGTAACAAAACCTTTTTCGGTACCGCGCCGTAATCCCGTAATTCTGTAATATAATGTAATGTAATATTTACACGAACAACTTCGCCAGATTAAATTTTTTGATGTGTTTTGCATGGAATTGTGAATTTACTGTTTAACTTTTTATACATATAGTTGGGAAACTATCTATTCACTGACGTGATTTTATAGGAGTTTATGAAAAACATTAGCTATCTTCGACCGCATGGAGTTTGAAGGAATTTATAAAAAAACACATAGCTGATTCCCGCGACTTCGACCGCGTGGCTTCGGTAGTTGTCACACGGGATCGCACTATTGGGATAAAAAGTATCCTATGTGTTAATCCAGGTTATAAACTATGCTATGGGCTAGCTTGCCGTCCGTCCGTCTCATGACGACAGGCCGTGTCGACGGCGCGTTCGTGTTCCACGCGCGCCTCAAAGAGAGTCAGCAAAAAGGAAGGGGTCCGCAAGGGCCGATGCCTGCCGGGGTTGCGGGACTATTCGAAAGAGATACCGAGGCCCCGGAACACAAAGGGCGATGAAGGAACATGGATGGGTTTTAGTCAGTAAAAGACTGACACTCCCTCCTGCTCCGCCCAGAGCGGGAGGAGTCATTGGATGATTTCCCATCCGAAAAAAAAAAAAGCTTATAAACTATCTTTGTGCCACATCCAAATCCATTCAGTAATTTTTGCGTGAAATAATAATAGATAAACATCCATAAGGATGTATGGATGCCTCACTAACTTTCGCATTTATTGGTAAGTAAGATTTTTTATTTGCATATTTTAAGCAAAAAGCAGAACTGGGCTGCTGTCGGAAAATTCTTGATGAAAGTTCTGGTAATCACAAAACCTCATGCTGAGCAGACGAACTTATAATAAAGGATTCATCATCTGCCTAGCCTTTTCCCAATTATGTTGGGGTTGCCTTCCAGTCTAACCGGATGCAGCTAAATACCAGTATTTTACATGGAGCGACTGCATATCTGACCTCCACAACCCAGTTCATACTGGGTAATACGATACCACTTGGTAAAACTGGTTGTCAGACCTTTTAGGCCACTGACTTCCTGTAACGACTGTTAAAGATCTACAAATGACAGCCAGGACTAACAGCTTAACGAGCTTTCCGAGGCACGGAGGAAACTCGGTATGTAAGGGTTGTTACCCATCCACAGAAAAACCTAGGCAAGCACGGCTTAACCTAAAACCAACGAGCTCCTCTATAATAAAGGATTATTGTAGATAATTATAATCATCATCAAGCGCTGATTTGATTGAAATATTAGCCATAATCCTCAATAGCGATTAAATATATAGATGTACACGTACATACCGACATGTATAGTTCATCCACTTGAGAAATTGGAACCTTTTTCAAATAGAAGTTACTAACAATTTGTATTTACCATGTCTCTTTCTACCCTTTTCAAGTTATTCACCCCGATTAAGTGAATTGCTTCGGCCTTTTAATTCTATTTGTTACGTACTTCTCATATACCAAATGTCAGTCGTGCTGTTGTCCTTTTTAACCGACTTCAAAAAGGAGGAGGTTCTCAATTCGTCGGTAACTTTTTTTTTTTTTTTTTCTTTATGTATGTTCCCCGATTACTCGAAGATGGCTGGACCGATTTGGTTTTTTTTTGTTTTTTTTGAATGGGTATTCCAGGTGGCCCCATGATCATCAAGTCAGGATCTAATAATGGGATCCTGGAGAAATAGAGAGAACTCACTTGAAGCGATTTGGGTAGTTTTTGCAAGAGGACTTTCTCGGAGTGGTCCCATTTCAATTTGGTAAAGATCTGATGAAGAACTTCGAAGATAGGCAACGGAACTCCTCAATAAATGATAGGAAATGGACTAGGATTGCTGAAATCTCATGTCTGTATATTGTTTACACCAGTTCATAACATAACATCACGTCAGTACGCTGTGAAGGGGTAAGCACATGTGAACCACAAAAAAGTGAAAAATAACTTAAGCTTCAGAAGTCGGTGACCTTTGTTTGATTGATTTAGTTTTTTTGTCTCCGACTTCTGAAGCTAAAGTTATTTTTCACTTTTTTGTGTTTTTTGAAGTCGGTTTTATTTTTTGCAAAAATGTTTTTTTAAGTGAGGATACATATAGCTCTGATAAATTTATTTGGTTTTACTACTGTTGTTTGTTTGTGTGTTTGTTTTGTTTGTGTTTGTTTGTATGTTTGTTTGTGTGTGTTTGTTTGTTTGTGTTGTTTGTGTTTGTTTGTTTGGTTTGTTTTTTGTGTTTGTTTGTTGAACAGTCGTTACAGGTTGTGAGAGGCCCGAAAGTCTGGCAACCAGTTTTATCAAGGGGCACCGTACGTATTTCCCAGTACTAACTGGGTTGTGGAGAATCACATAGACAGTCGCTTCATGCAAATATAGGTATTCAGCAGCGTCCGGTAAGACTGAAAGCTGACCCCATTAAATTTGGGAATACTGCCTGGCTACTGAAGAAATGTTTATTTTGAAATTCTTACCTTTATATAAGTTACCTACATAACAGTCTACAAGCTCTAATAAAAATAGCCGATATAGCAGTTTAATTGTAGGTAGATAGCACTTTATTGACTGAGGCCGAGATCTATAAACGTCACTTAGACTCGATTCCGTATTTATCTTCTTTTAGTTTGACAGTTGTGAGAGTGACAGGGAAAACGGTTACCCCAAGTACGTGCTAAAAGTGTTTATAGATTTCAGCCTGACCATAGCTAACTGCCGACAATAGATACTACCTCATTCCTCTTACAACTCTCAAGGGGCGTAAGGTTCTATTTATAGCCCAGGAGTTCACCCTCTTGGGTGCATTTGTACTAAAAACCGACTATTCCAATTGCTACCAAAAGTTTCCCATTTAGCCAGACAGGACCCCTGTCCCTGGAGCGAAATAAATACACGCAGCAATAAATACCAAGAACGAGGATTCCATGGAGCAGGCCAAAAACATTTCCCGAACATAAAGAACTAACGCAGACTAACGTAAAAACGCGATAAAAGCCGGGCTTTCATTTATCTTTTTTTTTGCAAACGAAAAATAGCTAATTCTTTCTGCGCGTTATTGTCGGATCGCGTGCTCAAAGGTACTGAGTCACGGTCGTAATAACCGTGCAGGAACCGTCACGGTTGAAAACTGACGCTGTACAGTCGCGAGCATAAATATGTATATACATTTATAAATTCAAAAGCAAATGACTAGTGAAATAGCGATTGAAATAATCCCGAAATCATAAAAGATAGGTTTGAAAATGCTATAATCGAGATATTATAAAAAAATGTAAAAGTGTTTGGCGAAAACCGCTTTTTAATTTTACTAAGTGTAAACGTAAAGTTGTTCGTGACTGTACCAGCCAGAGTTTAATCACAGTCCTGCCCTAAATACGGGGTATTAAAATGCTAGCTATGAATGTATCGCTGGCTTTATAATAACAGCAAACAATAGACTCGGTTTCGTATTAATCCTTGTGTATTGTAAAATGAAAATGTAAGCCGCGGTTTACACTGAGTGGTCATAACATGGATAAGGCGTGCACCTTGCTACGTCTCGTTAATCAATACTCAGCCTTGACCACATAATAATATGCAAAGAGATTGCTTAACGTCTTATCACATAATAATATGCAAAGAGATTGCTTAACGTCTTATCACATAATAATATGCAAAGAGATTGCTTAACGTCTTATCACATAATAATATGCAAAGAGATTGCTTAACGTCTTATTAAGAGACATATTTATTAAAATTTTCATTAAAGACGAGTATCCACAGATTCAAATGACTTCCTATTGTCTTTACAAAGCTAATATTTCATACAATCTAACTATAATAATTTTAGCCCATAATGTTCCATAAGCTGGGACACAGCCACTGGTCTACAGATAACTATAGATACTCATTTTCCTGCCCTTGTCAAATCAAATCAAATCAAATCATAATTTATTTGTTAACATAGGTAAAAAAGTACAGATCTTATGTTTGATGAACAGAGCGCTATGTCATGTCAGGAGGCGTACAAATATGGAGTGCAAATCTAGCTGAGGATTACAATAATTACTAAATAAAATATTTGAAAAGCATGCAATAAGATAAGGTAAAAACTATGTCAGAATAATTAAAATGTCAAAATTATTTAAATGTCAATATTAATATTTGTCTCAAACCTCAATATTTGTAATTCTAAATTAATTCGTCATTTAAGTATTCGTTAATCCCATCCCATTATGTTCCATCTTAGTTGGGGTCAGCGCAACACGTTATTATTTCATACTCCCCTGTCAGCCGTTACGCTATCATTTAATTTTTTTACTACTGTCCTCTTTTTTTACAAAATAAATAAATCAACTAAGTTTAAGATAATAATGTGCGATACGCACCAAATCCATCTCATGTCCGCAGTACGTCCTTGTCTTGACCAACGTCCACTCTATGTGAACTACACCTTAGTCAGCCCTTTTGTTATATTCATGAAGTTATTTTTGTCTAAATGAAGCGTATGTGTGTACAATAAATTTTCAATGTGTGTGGATGTTTTATGAATTCATGGTAAATTTGTTTTTATGTTTACTGAATAAAGTGGGACTGGACTAAGCTGGGTAAAATATATCGGTGTTCACAATAAGTGCAATTTTCTGGCTACGTAACTCTAGTGACGGTTATGCCAGCTTACCTCTTTCCAAGTATACAGGGTGTAAACCACCTCATCACGAAGCTGTCAACCAAGCATTTTGTACAACATCAAACTAAGTAACTTTACGCAAAAATTATTGCTGGGAAACGACTTTTTTTTTGGGGTGAAAAATCATGTTTTGTGGTGGAACTCAATGTAACGTACTCAAAACATTGCGCTGATGGATGGATTAAATAGTACGGGGGTCGTGGAGGAGTTAGAGTAAAAATCTTACATTAAAAACTTGTATTTAAAAAAAAAGTTGCCAAAAAGTTGGTACTTTGACCCCCAATATCTCCGTAACTAGAAGGTTCCCAGGTATGGTGTAGAACAAAAACATGATCGCAATGACGTGGAGAAAAAGTGTCTTTCGGCTTCGTTAAGAGGTGTTTTACACCCTTTAGATAAATTAATGAGGTACAATACCTATCGATGAAACTGCGATTACTTCAGTTTCTTCAGTGTGACTCAGCCTTACCTGGAAAAGAACGATTGGATAGGTTAACAAAAGTGCCAGCGACATAAAATTCAGCAAATAACGTGGTAACAACACTTAAATATATTATGTTGACATATAAAAATACATAATAATATTATAAACACGAGAAGCGCCTATAATTTATGTAGAGAGATCTCTTAATTTTTAGATTTATTAATATGTAGATAGTTAAGGATAAATATAAATAAGGTGGACAAACGCGACTGTTGAGTATGAGGTCCTGGGTTCGATTCCCGGGTCGGGTAAATTGTTGTTTAGCATTTGTGCCCGGTTGTTGGCAATAGGCTCGCCCCCTATTACATAGAACTTTAACATAACTGGCGAAATGTGGGCCTGTACTATGAGGTACACCTCTGTCTAACCCTTCATAGATTACAGGCGTAATGTTATGTTATAAATATGGTTACGTTTTTTTTTCAATTTCAACATTTAATTAATCGATCCAATATTTGTTGGGTACTCTCCTTTATTCCTTTCGTTTTACCTTAATATTTTTATTTTTCAGGTCCTGAAATCGCGTGCCTAGGTTGAATACAGACCTTCATGTTCGTGAGCTATTTCTAATTCAATTATCACTATCTGCTGCGTTTATATGGACTGCACTACAGTCGTGAAATTATCGGACTTAATTGAATGGAGCTGAAATATTCAATACTTTAATCAATGAACAGCAAAAAAGGAGATATTTTTGGATATTTAAATTATTTGATGATCATGTTTCATACATTCGTGCACTCTGAAATTTTGTACTCAATAATTAACACTTTGTCTATCAACCAGTATTGCCAAGGGGTGTCTTGTTACGCAGCAACTGGGTTCTAGAAGTCGAAAAGGCAATCCTCCTATGAAAACTTCTGGTTTTACTCAACATAGTAAAAATAATAATCACAAATAATAATAAATTCTTACTTGACGTATAATGTACTTTTTTAAACAACTTTATCAAGTACCTACCTAGAATAGTTGCCATATACAAGGAGGTTACCTTTTACATACTTTTAATTAAAAACTTTATTTTAGGTCACGAGCCCATGACAGCAATATAAGAATCCTTATAAATAAAAAAAAAAACATTTTATTTCGAGTACCACTCGAGTGTTAAGTGATTTGAGTGCTCAAATTTGAGTGCTCAGTATGATGTCAACACCCTTTAATAAAAATGAGGAAAACAGGCATGAAAAATATACGAACAAACAAGAGAAAAGGACACAAACAAAAATAAAAGCTTAAGTCAAGAAACGGATGAAAGAGCAAACGTGTTAAGATTTCTATTGGTCAATGAGCTGTGATGATTGATTCGATTTGGTGGAAGACGTTACATATGAATAGCCGGGTATAAGTCGTTATGTTCACATGTAAGCTTTTCTGTTTTCTTATACAATTTACGAATTTAGGCACTTAAGTACAGTCTTCTTTATCTCTTGATCTGTCCACGAAGTAGACACAATAGTTAAACAATGGTGTCTCGAACAAATTGGTCATTTGACAGATCATGATTTATGGTGTGGTTAATGCATAACTTGGTGTCAGAGTTTTTATGGCGCCCATGGGCCTCTTGGCTTTACATGCCGTCAAGAAATATCTTTCAGGCATGCTGGTTAAAGTATACTTTAGCTTGTTGTTTTAATCCGGGGCTGCGGGACTATTCGAAAGAGATACCGTGGCCCCGGAACACAAAGGGCGATGAAGGAACATGGATGGGTTTTAGTCAGTAAAAGTCTGACACTCCCTCCTGCTCCGCCCAGAGCGGGAGAAGTCATTTGATGATTTCCCATCCTAAAAAAAAAAAAAGGCATGCTGGTTTTCTCACGATGTTTTCCTTCACCGAAGTGATAATCATACAATACGCACATGAATCAGAGGATTTTCAGGGGAGCCTTGGGTTCGAACTGGAGACCTATGACTTGGTAGTCCGAGGGTCACACCACTAGGCTATCACTGTTTCAGTAACAACACACACAGTAATACAGGAATGTACAGTTTAATATTTTGATTGAGAATAATTAAAATTATACCCCTGCACCTGAAAGTAACTCTCGACTGAAACCTGAACTTAATACAGTCTGAAATTGCCAACTTACATTGATCAAGTTAGTATGGTAATTTGTATTCGAGACATTTATTTATTTCCTTTATGAAGAAGTTAAGTCAGCTTTTATGATACCTTACATTTAAGTGCTGTATTATAGTCAAAAACAATTTTATAACTGTGTAAAGCAATTAGAGGCAAAGAGCTTGTATCAATTACTTTCCTGAAACGTTCACTGGCATGGACGCTGACTCTTAAACAATTTGGAAAGGAAAGCGCAAAATATTACATTCATAAGTAAATACGGAATCTTTGACAGAGAAAATTAATTTTCTTTTTTAATCTTTTACTTATGATAAAGGCATGTAATTTTCTCTTTCCTTTCTTAATTTTCCGTGTTTTGGGGGAAAAATGCTGTAAAATTCCACAACGCTTACCATCCAGCCTTTAGGCATATTCTCTTAAATTAATTTTGCCTTTGCTCTCGTAATTGTTCAAAATAATTTCAATTAAGCTCAAAGAATAAAGCAGGAGTATAGGTAGATTGGCATGGCGCAGCGGTACTGAGACTGCCTTACTTTCTTAGGGTCCCGGTTCGAATACCGGTAGGAGCAAATGTTTGTGTGATGAGCATGGACATTTGTTTCCGAGTCATGGATGTTTATATGTATAATAAGTACCTATGTATTTACAAACAAAAAGTATCTATGTAGTATATCAACTATCTGGTGTACACGACACAAGCCTCGTTGCTTAGTGTGGCACTAGATGGCGCTGTGTGTAATGTCCAGCGCTATTATTATTATATTATTCTTATTTATTCATTAATCGCTAGCCATATTGTAGGTACTTAAAAAAATGAGTTTGTTTTTGTATTACAATTTTGATACATTATAATGACTGCCTCGTTGGTCTAGCAGTTGCAAGCGCCACTGCTGGGCTTGAAGTCCTGGGTTCGATTCCCAGCAGGGCTATTAAGTATCTTTCTGATATCCAGTGACTATCAAGCTTCGGTTGTACACCGAACTTTGATGACAACCGTGAATGTCATAATAGTGGTATTACGTATCACACTGAGTGGATATCACTTTACGGTGACTAACAGGGTCATACATAATACGAAACTAACATTTTGACTGTTAATTGATGGACACTGAGCCT
This sequence comes from Xestia rhomboidea, assembly GCA_963853795.1. Lineage (NCBI taxonomy): Eukaryota > Metazoa > Arthropoda > Insecta > Lepidoptera > Noctuidae > Xestia > Xestia rhomboidea. The sequence continues at coordinate 15,062,966 of OY970761.1, read as the reverse complement.
AGTTACTATCATTTCAAGCTGTCAACAGAGATACGTAATGTCAAAAGCCATGACAGTAAATTGTTTAATTTCTACTATAGACACTACTACTAGACAGATAAAGTAGTAGTAATTACATAACATTTTAGATTATTTGATCTTTTATACATACTTAGCCAATGCCATCGTTTTTACATACATAGTTTAGTTTATAATATAGTTGTAAATCATTATCTAACTACCAATACCTTAACAATTGTTTTTTTTTCAGATATGAACCTTTGGTTCAGTAAATGAAAAGTTACCTACTGCAACAAAGTAGAATTTCGTTCACCTTTGCGGAATTTGCTGTAGAATTTCTAGCCGTCTCTCTGTTGCGTACAAACAAGCCTAAAAATGTGGAAATATTTTAATGCTGACGATCTCATAATCCACCATGTAATACACGGTGGAATCCGGCACGCTGCTCAACTTTAAGCCTGCATCGAGATAATGAGATTTAAAACATTTTGACGCGTTGCCGTGTTACGGGAATTAATATTACGGAAATTGAGCAATGGGACGTCATTTAATTTCGCTCATTTTAGTTTTATTACGTGTTATAATTGAATTGTATTAGGAGGAAGATTAAATAATAACAGCCGTTCGGGTCAATCTTTAGGTTAAGTAGCGCTTGCCTAGGTTGGTCCATGGATGGATGACCACTCATAACACACCGAGTTTCCTCCGTGCCTTTGAATTTGGTCCCGGCTGTCATTTGTAGATCTTTGATAGTCTTAACAGGTAGTAAGTGGCCCGAAAACCTGACATCTAGTCTTACCGAGGGGTATCGTATTACCTAGTACCAACTGGGTTGTGGAGGTCAGATAGGCAGTCGCTCCATTTAAAATACTGGTTTTCTACTGCATCCGGTTATACTGGAAGCCAATCCCAACATTGTTGGGTAAAGGCAAGGCAGATCACATCTTTTTCTCGAAATTTTCATCGGGCTACGCAAAAAGAAGGAAAATGAGTTTAAGTGTGTGTAGCTTATGCAAGCATGAAACATGCAGCAGGCATGGTTTCTGTCACAGCTCTGGCGCCTGCGGGGCTCCGGCGGTCTCACGCGAGTTTATCGTCCCAGAGAGTTTTAACGCTAACCACCGCAGCCGCAATACTCTTGAACATGGTTTAAAAGCTATAACTACGTTTAGAAGGAAAAAAGAGTAAATGCTTGCGTGACGGAGACAATGGAAGAATAAACGTGTTGTGCCGACCCCAAATAACATAAATAAATAAAATAAATAATATCGCTGGACATTAACACACAGCGCCATCTAGTGCTACACTAAGCAACCAGGCTTGTGTCGTAGACACCAGATAGTTGATATACTACATAGATACTTTTTGTTTGTAAATACATACTTATTATACATACACAGACATACTCATATATATGATTGTCTTATTACATGAGACAAGGACCGGAAAATAATGACATAACTACGTTTTGTAGTAGGTTCCTAATGCGATCCTAAATAACCTAACGCCTACTTTCTAATCTACAGCATCCTGTGAACTAATAAAACAACACACGAACTGTAAATAAGCTTAAAGTTGAGGGTAAATGTAGCGTAACTTTGTGTACAAAACTTAGTTTGTGCCTACATAGGTAATGGCTAACTTGGAGTGTAGTGTATTCATACAAAGTATCGTAAGAGCCTGTTCTCATGGTACGGAGACGATTTTATATTATAAATCATGATCTGTCGAATTACCAATTTATATATTTATTTGTTTAACTATTGTGTCTGCTTCGTGGACAGATCATGGGATAAGCCATAAAATCTTTTTGGACTTTCCGTGATTTATCTCCACTAGAATCGAAAATAAGTTCTGTAACTGAAACGGTGTAAAAAGAACCTTGGTACTTACTTCATAACTATATTCAATGAATCATTGCGATATTAATTTTCTTGCCATATCTAGAGTCCAATAGAATAATAATTATTCTATTCTGATAGACTTCATTTATCTTCAGCTATAAAAAACTTTTACTGCAATAATTGGAGAGTTCGGCTTCCATTAGGGTGTTTTATGCCGTATTTATGTACTGCAAAAGTAGAGAGGTACGGTACCTTTTATTGCACACCTAAATGGTTACACAGCTTTTTAATAAGAAGGTCTATCGTCACTACACAGTGGAAACCACCTCTAAGAACCAACCACCTACGCCCAACTTAAACAAAGAAGACCTCTAACAGCCAATCAGGGCCTTATCAGAAAATCCGCCGAGGTAAAAGGAAATTAGGAATTATTAATGTGACCCCCCTAATTTGAGGGAGAGGCGAGATTGCGTGCCTTCATAGTCGGTTTACCGTGAAATATAACCGTTAATAGCCCTGGTTTAGTGTTTTGTGACTTAATGGACGTTTACAACTGAATTTACGGGGTCTAGTTTAGTTTACGTGTTGGCATGATTACCGTTTCGTTTAGGTATGTCTTCTTTTGTTTTAATAAAAAACTTTTTTGCAAAAAATAAAACTGGTAGATGTAAATCTGCCATCTGGGCAAGTAGTGCAGTATTACGCAGTAATTAACGGAGTAATTACATGTGCGTTCCAGTAGGGCTATTACGTATCTCTGTTGACAGCTCGAAATGATTCATTCCTGTTCACTGTAACGTTTGTGATGAGAAAAATAAACACATTATTATAGTAACTGGGCTCAGTGTCCACCAATTAACGGTCAAAAGGTTAGTTTCGTATTATGTAGGACCCTGTTAGTCACCGTAAAGTGAATATCCACTCAGTGTGATACGTAATACCAATATTATGACATTCACGGTTGTCATCAAAGTTCGGACAAAGAAAGACAGATTGCACGTCGTGAGTGTGATAAACAAGTTACAACTACCTACGGCACCTACACATAAAGGAACGCTTCCTGAAAGTCGAAATCTCCAATAAGGAATATAGAATGTATTTTTTTCTTCACTTAAATCAATAAAATACAGTGTTCAACTACTGCTTGTCGCTCAAAAATAATATTAAACTCCTGCAATTTTCTATGACAGTTCAAACGTCCGTGACTGTCGCGGCCATGATGTGACGTCATTTACCTCAATCTGCCTTGTTTACATCTAATATTTTGGGCTTATAATAGTAATTTTACCAATTGTATGTGCTTTATTAAAGCAAAAATTGCGATAACGATATTATAATAAAATCTTAGTGAAACTTTTACTACTTTTCAATTAAAAGTGTTTTTTTGACACGTAGACTTTGACGTCACTACCGGCGTTATCGAGGACGACGCGTTTTGAGAGTGCGTTCCGTTTCACCAATAACATGCAACATTAAACAATAAATTGTAAAATAAGTGATGTTTTAGAAACTTAAACAAGTGTACCACAATGTTTTTATGCCCCAATACAAGGCATTTTTAATAAATAAAAAGAGTTTTGTATTTCTTGCATATTCCCTATTGCACCCCATTTAATTTGAGCCTCCCATCCCAATCTTACTCACTCTGCTCCATCCAGCTCGAATCCTTCCGTCAAGAGATATTCATAATATGCCAAAATGGCACCGCGTTGTAATGACTATGCAGGTTGTATGTTATTAGAAACCTAAATCAACATCGTACTGACAAACACGCATTTCAATATCTCTGAAGGAAGGTAGGGTTAGTTCAGGGATATCCATACGCAATTTCCCCAAACGATCCCTCCCCTCTCCCCATTGTATTCGCAGGCTATATAAAAATACTTTCGTTATAGGAGTGCGTATACACGTGCCCATTAGGGACCGCTGGCCCTGGGCACCTGTTGCGGGAGCATTAATATCGATCCTCCGATTCCGCCTTTTAGCCACGAACCGCGTTTTTAATAACGTGACCAAACATCGCAATATTGTCAAAGGAGGTTTTTGGGGACGCAGTTTTGAGATGGACTTTTTAAATAAAGTGTGTGGTCTTGATTTTCTTTTTTCAAATTCGTAGCCTGAATAATTAATTATTTTGACTCAACGTAGTAGAGTGCTGTTTTCAGCCAATAAATATGATCAATTACAAAGTGCTAATGGAACAAAAGGTTTTGTCATATGCTTTTAGGCATCAACCATTTTCAATACGGAAAAGTAGCCATATCTACGTACATGTATATTATTAATTAAAGTCTTCTTGCAATTTCGCAAAAGATTTTGAAGCAGTACACTATTTTTTGACAATTTATTCCGAAAGGTTTATGTGTGTATTAAACTAACAAACAAGACATCCCGATGTTTTTTTCTCTCCCAAACCAAGCGAAGCAAGCCCGCTTCTATAGTGTAATATTACCCATATTACACTATAGAAGCTATATTAACAGTCCTGAAACGCACATGTAATTACGCACAGTTAATTACTGCGTATAATGCACTGCCTGCCACTCAGAATTTGATTAAGCCAAATGTAGATGGCAGGTATACATCTACCAGCTAAATTGGGTTCTTCATTTACATATACATACTATAACTACTTGTGTAAGGAAGTATAAACAGGCCAATAACGCGATATTACAAGCTTGTTACACAATACAGGAGATTGTTTACAAAAGTGTGTGTATGAGGGTATACAGGCGTACGACCCGCACCCTCGGCGCACCTGTTGCGACCTATTATTATCGATCTACGCAATCTTTACGTCTGCCATCTTTGCAACGCGGCCTATTTTTGTGGACTTTTGTTTTAGACAGCCGTGTTTTGATTTTATGTCGCGTACTCTTTTGGTTCGTGAGAATGGGCATTTATCATGGAATTGGTAGTGATAATAGTGTAGTATAATTTAATAGGCGAGACGACAAAAAAATCTAATTAGGCCGTCCGCGGCAGTTAGATTATCAAAGAATATTTGACCCGTGTTTTTCTTTTGTTACGTAAACCAAAATTGACGAAGATATGACGCTTTTAAAATTCTCAAAACGTCACACCTAGGTATAATTTTAACTAATTCTGACGTCACGAGCCCCCACTCCCGAGTTTAAAAATACGTGTCCATTAATTTCCAATACTCCAACTGACGGACTTAATTTTGCAATTTTTTGATACTGTCGTCATGCCTATTGTAAAATTTGTACGCTGAACTGTACTAAGCAAAATATATAGAATCTTTTACTTATAAGGCCTCATTGTACAGACGCCAACAGACGAAACTACCCGGAACTGCAAAATTTTCTTAATCAACCTTCAACTTAATGCTCTAGCGATAAAGTTGAAAATCTATTAAAGAAATTTGACTTTGAAAATATTTCACGCAAATAAAGATTATACTATTCTGATGATCCAAGTACCTATTTGTATTGTGGTTGAGCACATTTTATTACGCCCATTGATTTTAATTTAACTAGGAAAATTTTGAGTAGGAATGTGAATGGGTATATGAGTAGAGGAAGACCAAAGAAACGATGGATGGACTGTGTTAAGAATGATATGGCAAGAAAAGAAGTGTGTGATGAGATGACGAAAAATAGAGAAGTATGGAAGAAGAAGACATGCTGCGCCGACCCCAAATCAATTAGGTTCAGGGCAAGAGAATGATGATGATTTTAATTTAACAACGAATATTTTATTTTAGTCGTAAATACATTGTAAACTTTGAAAGCTTAGCATATCAATTTTCAGAGCAGATTTTTTGCACTTGGCCTCGTTTTTCGATTAATATTTTACAAGTTATACGTGAAGCTTTTAGTGATATTAAAATTGAAGTACACCGACGTTTCCTTTATGTCCTCAATACGATATTGTCGATGTTATAACCTGGGGGTCTTAATATGAATCACGTTAGAAATTTAAAATTCTTAAAATGAACTTTATGCCTATGAACCTAAAGTCCATTTTAAGAATTTGAAATTTTTAACGTGATTTGTAATAAGATCCTGCTAAAGCGGCCATTTTAGGCCCCCTGTTCTTTCATGGGCTTTATTTTAGCCCTTTTATGTATCTTTTCCTTGATCATATTTCTTACAGTAATGGCTATGATTATCTGAGCATTCTTTTTAACGGTGCTTGAACGATTTTTGCTTCATGTTTTATTTTCGTCACGCCTTTTATATTTTGCACAACAAAAAAATTCTAAAGCCTCTATGGATTTAAAAATATACAGTGGTGATCATGATAGCTATATATTTATATATAATTATCTTATAAACCTTAAGGTTAACTAATTTAATACTTTTTATTTGCCTAAATTATTGCTTTAGGTAAATTAGACTTAAAACATTTTAAAACAAACAACCCAAAAGCCTCCGTCGAGGACCATGTATAAACAAGAATTCCTTTTAACAAAAGTGAGCAGTAATGTAATAAGATTTTCGAAAACGCTTGTTCGTCATATTTGGCGATAGTACTTCATTAGGCGCAAGGCTTTGTCAAGTAATATTTTGTATTGTTTTCTCGTTTGATATTAATGTGATTAGAAATAATTTAGAAAAAATAAAGTGTGTAAAGTGCGCTAAAAACTTTACAATATAAAGTTTACCAAAAAAGGACGATGGCTCAGGCTTGATCAAAGAAAATCTAGCTATACAAGTAATCGTGGGGTCAAAGAAGAATTTTACGTACAAACGGGCGGGTATCGCTTTAGTAACGTAAAGGCTCAGCGAGCAAGTAATTTTACGTACAAACGGGCGGGTATCGCTTTAGTAACGTAAAGGCTCAGCGAGCAAGTAATTTTACGTACAAACGGGCGGGTATCGCTTTAGTAACGTAAAGGTTCAGCGAGCAAGTAATTTTACGTACAAACGGGCGGGTATCGCTTTAGTAACGTAAAGGCTCAGCGAGCAAGTAATTTTACGTACAAACGGGCGGGAATCGCTTTAGTAACGTAAAAGCTCAGCGAGCAAGTAATTTTACGTACAAACGGGCGGGTATCGCTTTAGTAACGTAAAGGCTCAGCGAGCAAGTAATTTTACGTACAAACGGGCGGGAATCGCTTTAGTAACGTAAAGGCTCAGCGAGCAAGTAATTTTACGTACAAACGGGCGGGTATCGCTTTAGTAACGTAAAGGCTCAGCGAGCAAGTAATTTTACGTACAAACGGGCGGGTATCGCTTTAGTAACGTAAAGGCTCAGCGAGCAAGTAATTTTACGTACAAACGGGCGGGTATCGCTTTAGTAACGTAAAGGCTCAGCGAGCAAGTAATTTTACGTACAAACGGGCGGGTATCGCTTTAGTAACGTAAAGGCTCAGCGAGCAAGTAATTTTACGTACAAACGGGCGGGTATCGCTTTAGTAACGTAAAGGCTCAGCGAGCAAGTAATTTTACGTACAAACGGGCGGGTATCGCTTTAGTAACGTAAAGGCTCAGCGAGCAAGTAATTTTACGTACAAACGGGCGGGTATCGCTTTAGTAACGTAAAGGCTCAGCGAGCAAGTAATTTTACGTACAAACGGGCGGGTATCGCTTTAGTAACGTAAAGGCTCAGCGAGCAAGTCATTTTACGTACAAACGGGTGGGTATCGCTTTAGTAACGTAAAGGCTCAGCGAGCAAGTAATTGAATTAGTTGGGTAAAACTAGTTAAAAGAAATGAGAATGTTAAACGCTTTTTTTAGCTTCAGAGATTCTTCAGTGAAAGGTGAAATCTATTACATTTTTCAGGATTATAAAGGTAGTGTCAATTTTTATTCAGATTTTTTTATTGGTATACATAGTTTCTGAACAAATCTTTTAATTTGTTATGGTAGGTTCTTATAAATGGGTTTCGACCCGAATGGCGCAGCGGTAGTGAGGTTGCCTTACGTACGTTCTTAGGGTCCCGGGTTCGAATCCCAGTTGGACCAAATGTTTGTGTGTATATGTATAATAAGTATGTGTATACAAACAAAAAGTATAAATGTAGTATATCAACTATCTGGTGTCCACGACACAAGCCTCGTTGCTTAGTGTGGCACTAGATGGCGCTGTGTGTTAATGTCCAGCGATATTTAAATATTTTATTTATATATTTATTTTATATACGAAAAATAAGGTTATTTCTTGGTTACGGCTCGGTGTCTGGAACTGTGGCCGGTGATTGAAATAAGCTCTTCCCCTTTTATATATAACCTAAACATAACTGGAAAAATGTGGGTACAATGTAGGTACTTACTGTAGGTAACCCTTCGGGGATTACAGGTGTCAGCTTATGTGTTTTTATGTTTATAGTTGGTGCCAGTTAAGATCGCAATAGCGGTCATTGCCCTTTCCCTAATATCTCTTCCTACGAAACAAAACAAATGAACCATGTATCGTTTTTCATTAGAAAAAATGTTGAAGATCACGATAGATGACGATTCAAGACTTGAACAGGCTTATTTTTGGATTTCAAAGTTAGGAACTTTAATAAATGTAGGTGGGTCAATGACCGCTTTTGCGATCTTAACTGGCACCAACTATGGAACTGTTCTTTTTATTAAACCATAAGAAAATAGCCTGTATTTTTACCTTAAGTTTGAGTTGTGAATGAAAGGAATAGATACCGAGCCCTGATTTGATTTTGTCCCCTCAGGCTAAGTTTCTTTTGATTTCACAGTTCTAAAGATCTATTATCGAATTTAGACCTTTGATGTATTAAACATAAAAAGAGATCTTTCTAGTAGATATACGACTAACTATGTGGATATAAGTAAGCTGTTTTCGGTCTAATTCAGTACCTACATTCATGACAATAATGTGGTATAGTAAGTGTCAGTTAAGATCGCAATAGCGGTCATTGCCCTTTCCCTAATATCTATTCTTACAAACCAAAATAAACGAACCATAATTATATTGTTTTTCATTAGAACAAATGTTGAATATATGACGGTTCAAGACTTGAGCAGGCTTATTTTTGGATTTCAAAGTTAAAAACTTTAATAAATATAGGTGGGTCAATGACAGCTATTGCAATCTTAACTGGCACTTACTATAGGCTTAATTCTTAGCCACCAGTCTAAATTTAGATGAAGTGACATTCTGTCAGCATCATCATTTGCCTTTTCCCAACTATGTTAGGGTCGATTTTCAGTCTAACCGGAGGCAGCTGAACACCAGTATTTTACATGGAGCGATTGCCTACATATTTGACTTCTACATCCCAGTTAGTACAGAGAATACCATACCCCTTGGTAAGATTGGCTGCCAAACTTTTAGGCCACTGACTACCTGTTATGACTGTAAAAAATCTACAAATGACAGCCGGGAAGAACGGCTTATTGTGCTTTTCGAGTATTAGTATGTAAGTAGAGTACGCAGCGCGTGACACGACCTCAGCAGTCGATATTATACGTTAGCTCGGAACACATGTGTTTCCCTTCCCCGCAACCAACAGTGGCGACGAGGATGTGAGCTATTGAAATTTAAGGGTGAGGATGAGAGTCCACAGCCGGAACGTAGTTCACACGGTGGTCAAGTCATCGGTGCGAATGAACATCTACATAAGGAGCGTCCCCCCATTTTATTATCCTCGCCTTCACGCAGTCTGCAAATAAAAGATGTCACTCAGCCAGCGCCAGGAGTGGCTGGTGTCTCGTCCGCAAATATCTATGTCCTGTGCCTGTTAGCCTGTGTCATCCTACTGCTGGGCAGAGGATTCTTTCCCATGACTTCCAAATCTTTGGATCTAGGGTTAATTTGAAACAAGTGGTCCACATCACCGGGCGCACATTCAGATTTCGCGCCGCTACTGAGAATTAACCTTATTTTTGTTTATATGTGAAGAAGTTTTAACCTTATAAAGAGATTATAAGGTCGTTGGTTCTGTTCATCTCATCTCGCCACCTCCTGTCCTATCAGACTCGAATTTCATTAACTTGTGTAAGTAAAAGATCCAACTTCATATTCTGAAGTTGGATCATTTACTCACACAACTTCGAATATACACACACCACAGTCTCCTGTTGCTAAGTTGCAGTGATCAGAAGATGCCGTAGGTACAACCGATCAGCCAACCGTTAAGGATCGGCTGAGTGATGTAGAGATATCATGAGATATATATGTGTGGTATGTTGAGTGTAATAAATAAAAAGGCGTTTAGACGTTGAATTCAGATAATTATTGGAAAGAAATAATGAATTTACATTAACACCCATTGACGGACGCCTTTCGCCAGCCGCCAAAGAGTAGAATACTTATACCAAACGCTTAGGCTGTCTCTGCTTTCTTTTTCTATTTCGACTTTAATTTTTCTTTACAACGTGCCAGAGTTAACTCCTAAATTACGACAAAAACGGTCCCTACCTACACCTACTCACTGCTTATAGTTAACCAATAAACCAATACTCTTACAACAAAACCTTTGTATAATTAGTGTACTTAATTTAACGTTGAGGAGTTTTTTGATGCCCTTTTATAGTTTGTTGTTAGTTTATTTATTTTCGTTTGTTTAATAGTTATTTATATTAATTATGTATATGTATAGTTAGTTTATAATAATTCAATAACATTTAATGTTTTATTTAATTAACATTTTAATTATACGGCTAGGTATAAGTTTAGACTGTTACTAATGGAAGCACAGAAACTCAATTTGTTAGCTCGCGGTTTTCGCTAAATTTGTCAGAATTTGCCTTTGGTTGTATAAAGTTTTAGAATAGAAATGAACGAAACGATAAATTTTGTTCGCATTGTTATAAATTGATATAATTTTAATAGTTTAGATATTAGATATAATGGTTAAAGTTACAGGTTTTAAATTAAAAGGAAATCATTCTCGTGCTTCATGTTCTTGCAATACTTGCACAATATCCTTACAGTATCATAAAGTGATCACGTGTTTCCAAAACAAAAAAAAACATGTTGCTACAACAGTGTTGGGCAACTTTTGTTTCTCCCGAGTAAGAAGCTTATAAGGCTTCCTCATTTTCCTTCTATTTATTTACAAATATAAATATTTATTTAAAAATATATCATTTTATAAGAAAACAACGCAATGTGTTTGCAGCGTTGGCGATATTTTAGATGTTTTCGTCAAAAGAATCCTAACCCTCGTCAAACATGTCCTTAGATAAGGATGTATCTCACCGGTTTTGCTCGAAAGGTTAGGTAGAGGTGTAAAATAGTTCACCCACATTTCGTCAGTTATGTTGAATTTGGGCGAGCTTATTACCATCATCCGGGCACGAATCCAGACTCCAAACTGCTACTGAGAATTTGTAATAGACAAACTTATAGCAGTTTGCTCGACCTAGAGAATCGAACTTCAGATATTAAGCACAACAATAGGGTAGATGATAAAAAAATCTAATTAGTCCGTCAGATAGATTTCTAAAAAAATAATAAAAACATATTTTATCTTTTTTCACGTTAACAAAAATGAAGACGATACAGAGCGTCGAAAACTCGTGCGACGTCACATTTGAGTACTTTTTTTAGTTTCATTTTTTGACGGACTAAACAGAATCATATTTTTTTAAGTCAGTCATCATCCCTATTCCCGTTGACCCCACCAGCTTGGGGCGATCGGCGGTAGGGTCAACGGAAATACACCATGCTTGCAACCACTAGACCAACGACACAGAAAAGTATAAAAATAATAACAAAACACGAAACAGCGGCAACAAGTAGCCATACTCGCATTCAAAAAACCATTTTCCAAATAAATATTTATTACTCCGAACTCACTCCAGGGTCTTTGAATCCATTTTATTTAATGCGCAAAGCGAAGGGTGGTGTGCTAATATGGCCCAAAAGACCAGAGCTTATTCATGCTACAGGTTGTCTCTTGGGGTACCTACCTTTTGCGAAATGCTTTATAGGACCTTCCCCGTGGGTTGCTGTTTTAGGAACATCGTAATTAGTAATGTGTATTGTCTGCACGCAGGCATGCAAGATGAATTCGAAATTAGTGGTAAATTTTACCGCAATGTTCGAGTCTAAAGCTCCATATTTAATTATTATAAATACTACGTTAGTAGCTGACATGTTTTATTGTAGTAACTTGGAAGTATGAGTCATGATTTCTCGTACAGTATTACGGCAGTTCATGAAAAAATTCATCGATATGTCAAACTTGGTTACATTTATTTTAGTAAACCTATACTGTCATTTACGAGATATCTTTCGTGATTATTAATTATACCGTGAAAGCTTAAAACAGTGATTTATTTTAGTTCTGTGTTTTCTCGCCTGCACCGATAAATTGGTTTAAGTGTATACAGGGTGTAAACAAACTCTTTACGAAGCCGATAACCAAGCACGAGCATAAGCACGGTAAAACTTAATAGAACGCACTCAGAACTTTGTGCTGGTGGGTGCATTGAATAGTACGGGGGTTGTGGAGGTATTTAAAGTAAAGTTACAACATTAAATAAGTACCTACTTGTATTTAAAAAAACTTGTAAAAAGTTGGAACTTTGACCACCAATATCTCCGTAACTAGAAGGTTCCGAGGTGCCTTTCGGCTTCGTTAAAGAGTCTTTTTACACCCTTTAGATGGTCGATCTGTACTACAATAGGCGACACGACAAAAAAAAAACGAATTAGTCCGTCAGTTAGATTATCAAAAAATATTTGAGCCGTGTTTTTTCTTTTGTTTACGTAACAAAAGAAAAAACACGGGTCAAATATTTTAAATTTTTTTATTTATAATACCAAAATTAACGAAGATATGACGCTTTTAAAAATCTCAATACGTCATGCCTTGGTATAATTTTTAGCTAGTTCTGACGTCACGAGCCCTCACTCCCGAGTTTTGAAGCGTTTTATCGTTTGTCACTATTCATTGATTTACAAAAACAAAAAATACGTGTCCATTAATTTCCAATACTCTATCTAACTGACGGACTAAATAGATTTGCAATTCTTTGATACTGTCGTCATGCCTATTCTACCAAATAAAACATTATATTTGGAACGCTAAAATGAATGTAATGAACCACCGGAAAATTACAGCCACGTTTCCTACCCTGTTTTCCTGTTACACAACAACACGGCTCCAAACGAAGCCTGTTCGAAACAAACTTTTAATTTAATGCCTACCCTGTTTACCCGTTCAGCGAAAACGTGACAAAACATTCCTAACAACGTACCAAATAATCAAGCATCCAGATTATAGACACCACATGAATTTAACGAACTTACTCTTCCCAAGGACATAAAATAAACACGGGGCTATAAAAGTTTCTCCGACCGCGAAAATAAATTACGTCGCTTAAAACCTGTGAAAACATGGGCGAACCATGGGAACACCATATTGTAGGTGCCAGTAAAATTTTATTCGGAAACTTTTGGTATTAACACGAAATGTCGTGCTATTGGCTGGTAAAGGCGTTTCGAATTCTGAAGGCAATAATCAAATATACGTTACGGTTATTTCTCACCCCATATTTACTCGATTAAGGAAAGTCGTGGAGGGTTGTTATTTTAACAGGTTTTCGTTTATTAAGATATTAAGGTTAAAATGTTGAATAGTAATATATCATCACGCCTGTATGCTCGATGAGTTAGGCAGAGGGGTACCCATTGTGCGTATCATGATCTGCGTTCACCAGTTATTTATATAATTAAGTCAATTACGGGGCGAGCCCTCTTCTGCCTATGAGGCTTTTCCCAACTATGTTGGGTTCGGCTTAAAGTCTAACCGGATGCAGGTGAATATCGGTAATTTTCATGAAGGTTGCGGGCAACAATTAGTGACCAATACAAGGATATATATTATAGGTTTTATCCAGTGTAGTCATCATTACGAGTTAGGTACATACATTAGCACGACATTTTGTGTAAAGGGCGAATGGTGATCCCAGTTAGTGGTAATTACCGTACAGTGTGTTAAGGATTATATCTCTTGGGTTTAAGGCTGGTAGGATTGAGAGAGAGGTTTGTTTTGTGGAATAAAAAACGTAACTTGTTCATGGAGACAATCGAGATGCTATATTTTCTTGATATGACATAAAATAATGACATTGACACAACATGACAGAAGATGAAGTGTTGCGAGACAACAAATATAATTAATAAAATTTTGGGTATGCCAGCCAACGCCAAAGGGTAACACAGTGAACTAAATCCCAAAGGAAACATCAAATGGACTGTAATTATAACAACGTCGGCGTCGCTCGTCATCATTTAGTGTTTAAAAGTTTTATTTAAATGCATGTTATATAGAAAGACATGTATGTGTGACATAAAAGGGCACTGCTTAATTCATGAAGCTGTTGCTTCTTTATTCTTTAAAGTTCGTTTTTTTTTGTAAACTGATGTCAAGTTTTTGTTATTTTTGAAGTCGAGAAGTCATACAATTTCTTTATGGGCTACATTATTGATGGCTAATCATTGACGTATCGCAGAAAAGATGCACGAAGTCAGAAAAAAAAGTATCCATGTGCTGTTGTCGTGGACACTATACTTTGTGTAACTTATTTCATCGCCACTGCTATCAAAACGATGCAGGAACCCAAAAATTCCAAAACATGTCATCATCCTTATCAGACTGTTAATGTTCCCACTGCTGGGCCACAGGCCTCCTCTCGATGAGAGGGAATAGGTTTCCTATTCCACCACGCGGGCCCAGTGCGGATTGGTAGATGTCACAAGTCTTCGAATTTTTTGCTAGGACATGCCGGTTTCCTCACGATGTATTCCTTCACCGTTTTGAGAGCAGTGGTGATGAAATAAATTACACAAAGTGATGCGCCTCTCTGGGTTCGTACCCACGACTTACTGTTCGTAAGTCGGGGCCGCCACCACTGGGCCACCGCTGCAGCTCTGACATGTGAAAGCTAAATAACCTATGGTTGCCTTGCGTGGCTCCCAGGGAGGAGATGAAAGGCCTATGCCAAACCAGTGATAACATAGGTTAATTATGATGCATCGTTGGTCTAGTGGTTGCTAGTACGACTGAGCATGAGGTCCTGGGTTCGATTCTCAGGTTGGGTAAAGTGCTATTGGGTTGTTCCATCAGGTATTTCTCAATAGCATGCCACGGAGTTGGACTTCGTGCCCGGTTGAAGGCTGGCTCGCCTTAAGTCCCGTGTAATAGGTACACGGGACTTAAACATACCTGGCGAAATGTGGGTGTACAGTCGTGGTCTTTTCCGCCTGACCATTTAACATTTTTTCGCTTACATCATGCTTAGGCGCCGAGCTACGCCCCCTTAAATTTTAAGCCTATTAGGAAATCGTCAACTTTGGCGCGCAAAATAAAAATAACTCACGTTGGGCGAGCGTCGTCAGTGCGCTCGGCCGATTGGTATCTTTTCATTAATTATTTCTATACAAAGTCAACGGGGTGGGGCTAGAGAGCGTTTCTGTGCTGTGTGTGCAAGCAAAAATAGGCTTAGTGGTGATCAGGCGGGAGTGTCCTCGATAGTACCATCAGGTACACCTCTGTCTAACACGACGGGGATTACAGGCGTGTTGTTATGTGATACTAATGCCAGGGTCTGTTGTTGTTGTTATTGCAGACTCTTGTCTATTTCAAGCTCTCAATACAGTAATGAAATATCATATTCATTGAGGAATCTACATGTAATACTAGTACCGCGTTGTCTAAACATGGCTAATGGCTACCACATATTGTTTATAGTGTATGATTACATCGGCACATGCTGCGGGATATTGTTAATCTTCTGTGCTGCTTGATTATTTATCTTATTAAATACGCAGTAAGGAATAATTTGTTGTTTTAATTATAACAAAAAACCGGCTTAGTGCGAGTCGGACCCGCGCATGAAGGGTTCCGTGCTATCATAGTAAGGAAGCCCCCTTTTTTTTTTCGGATGGGAAATCATCAAATAAGGGGTCCGCTCTAAGTGGAGCGGAAGGGAGTGTAAAACTTTTACTGACTAAAACCCATCCATGTTCCTTCATCGCCCTTTGTGTTCCAATGTTTGTTATTCTTTCACGTAAAAACCACCATAGGGATTTGGATTAAACTTTGCACACAGATAGTTTATAACCTGACACCTGACTTTTTAACCTGAACCCATATATCACTAGCTTCGCTGAAGGAAAACTACGTGAGGAAACCAGCATGCCTGAGAGATTTTCTCGACGACATGTTAAGTCAAGTCAGAGGCCCAGAAGCAAAAAAGTAGCAAGCAAGCAAGCCAAGCAAGCAAGCAAAAAAAAGCAAGCAAGAGAAAAATAGCAAGGCAAGAAAATAAAGCTTAAAAAAAGAACAAAGAGCCAAGCCAAAAAAGCCAAGCCAAGCCAAGTAAAGTAACCTGAAAATAAAGGTTTTATAATTTATTTTTATTTATAAAAACTCTGACACCTGGTAAGGCACAAACCACACGATACAGGAAGGAACACATAGGACTTTTTATTCCAGTAGTACGATTCCGTAGGACATTATCGAACTCCACGCGGGTGAAGCCGTGACCATAAGCTAGTACATATCTTAGAGACCCTCATAATATTACTTTCCCATTTCTTTCGTGGTTAACTACAGCCCAGACATTTATCAAACGCAATCATTGGAACATTATCACGTTAGAACCCATAAATTAATCAGTATTCATACATTTTCTAGTTCCCCATTATTCCCGTTCATTAAGCTTGGCGCTATAAATTACTAGAGCCTCGTCATGTCCACTGTAATTCAAGTTACTAAAGCAACGAATATCACAGTTTCGTTCTCTTATTCATGAACCGAAAGCTGTACTCAAAATGGACAACAGTGTGTGAATATTCAGTGTTCCAGATTGTATTTTGGAAACAGAGTAAAATGATTGTTTGTTGTGAAACTGCGAAACAATTATAAATGTTCACTTTTGACGGTCGAACTGCATGACATTTTAATGAATAAAACATAACAGTACTTTTTTATGACCTTATGGAATATGTATGTATATGTATACCAATGGTATACTTAGATACACGTCTTGTATTAACAGTTTCTACATTTCGTTGTTTCAAATTCTAAGTAAACATGATCTTGGGCAGTTTTTCTCAGACACAGAGAACCATGTCCTACTACTGAATTTTAGAGATTAAATGGCGGTTCGCACTTACCGAATGTCACAATGAAATTAAATTAGGTAAGTTCATGACAAAACCTTAAAAAAAAAACATTCATCGTCATAATATCGGAGACATTCTAACAAAGTTTTAAATAATCTTTAGTAGTATCAAAATTATTAGGAGTTCCATAAATTACGAGTTTTTGATAGGGTCAAAGTTTACGTGACGGTTCACTAGATGGCGTTATGCAATTTATGTACATTCCTGAATCGCGGTGTTAAGATTTTCCGCGAAACAATGACCCCCCGTTAGTATAACATTTAATAACTTCGACTTTTATTGGTCCGTGTGCTTTTACAAAATTAAAAAGTATCTATTAATTGCTAAAATGGTCGTTTTTGATTGGATTGTCGATGATTAAATTATTGTTTTATGTTTATAGTTGTTTGTTTTCTTTCTGTGTCATGGACACTGAAACAGAAACGTTGACCATAAATGGCGTAGAAATGCAACACACCATCGTTCCTATAGTTGGTGATGGAGCCTGCTTGTTCAGGGCTATCGCTTATCTAATATTTGGCAATCAATACTTAGACCAACATATACGAGAAGAGGTTGTAGACCATGTCGTTGAACACTGGGATGAATTCGCAATACAGACGCATGACAGATATGGAAATAATTATAGCAGTGTAGAAGAGTACTACTCAGAAATGATTCTAAGCAGTACCTACGGCAGTGCGTGTGAATTAGCCGCAGCAGGCCAAATTTATCCGTATATGTTTGAAGTATATCGGCATGGCGAATTGTATGCAAAGTTTGGAATTGAAGGCAATCCCCCTGTGAGACTACGCTTTACTGATGATTTATCTAGAGGCCATTTTGACGCTTATTTGCAGACCAATTGGAGCTTGGCAAAATATATTTATTTATAGGGTAATTATATTGTTGTTGTATTAAAAATGTTATGCAAAAATATTTTGTTTTGATTCCGCTTAAAATAGAAGAATGCTGAATACAGCATCCAGCCAAAAGTAACGCAATATGCAACCCATACCTGCATTTTCCATCCAAGCCTGGACTGAATCTTGTTTTTGCGGAGTCAAAACATTTTTTTGCCTAAGATTTTAATGTCGTCGCCGAGGGAGGACTAAAAAACGTTGGCGTGAAGACTCTGAGACGTTTGTGCGAGATTGACCAGAAAAAACCGCACGGAGAGAAGACTGGAAGGCTCAGCAATGGGACAATAAAGACTAAAGAAAAAAAAGGTTTTACTGTCACAAAGTTTAGCATTGGAGTCACAAAACGAGGAAGAAGTGGGAGAAGAAACTCCAGGTACCTATGTGCTATAACTATATAATTATTGCTTTTAAACTGCAGTTTCCTTAACCTGATCAGTTTTACAGTTCTGTCGTGCAATTGGAGAAAAATGGTACTAAAGGATTCTCACAAAAAAAGGCGAGACATTGCTTACACTGACATAGATGCCAATGCCAAAACAAAATGTACCTACCTAACTTTAAACCAATCAACATGCTAGTCTTGCAAGAGTCATGTTTGATGATGATTGATCTCCTCCGCCAGTGTAATTCCTATGCTATGTAACAACATGTGTAAGATGCAACGCAAAACCACAGTAATTGCTTTCCGATTTCGATAGACAGAACGATTACAATTGAAATACTGAAACAGATCGTACTGCGCAAATGTATATACTATTTTTGCATTGTTATTTTATTTTTGACTTTTAGGGACATGGGCGCACAAAGGATAACCAGATGTTCATTACATTATTCCGAAACCCAAAAAAAACTGCTTTACATAGGCCTCCCCCAAGTGTCGCCACATTAACGGTCGCACACAGTCGCACCACCACCCGTGCGACTCGTACCCAGTGGATCCCCGCAACCTTCACCAGGTCATCAGCCCACCTAGTAGGAGACCTTCCAACGCAACGTCTTCCGGTTCGCGGTCGTCACTCCAGAACTTTTCGGCCCCATTGGCCATCCGTTTTGCGAGCAATGTGCCCTGCCCACTGCCACTTAAGTTTAGCAATTCTTCGGGCTACGTCGGTAACCTTGGTTCTTTTGCGGATGTCTTCATTTCTGATTCGATCGCGCAAGGAAACTCCGGGCATAGCCCTCTCCATTGCCCTTTGGGTGACTTTAAGCCTTCTAATGAGGCCCATTGTGAGCGACCACGTTTCGGTCCCGTATGTAATCACTGGCAACACACACTAGTAGACCATAAGGCTCATGTCACAGATAAAATAACTGTGAACAACTGTAAATAAAGATCACATCATGTCATAATTTTTCCTTGTATGTAATAACAGATCCGGTCTGAAAATAAATCGAGTCCGATTTAATATCGAAAATTTTTCTGCTTCATTTATGTTTTTGTACGTTTTATTTAAAGCCTGATCTTTTGCGTTATTTACTTCGATATAATTATGTGGAAAAAGTCTCTCTGTTTGAAATATTTCCTTTTGTTATGTAAAAAGTCATTTTTTACGTTTAAATGTTAAAATAAAAATAGGGACATTGCGGAGTAATCATAATTCTATTCTGCAATATTGCTTTGAACATTGCAGAGAAGACTATTCTTCTCTGAATGAAAAGAGGTCTTCGCTTCTTGGCAACGGTGACATGCTATTAGGATAAAAAATACCTATCCTATGAACCAGCCTAGGCCATGGCCTACCTAGGCAAATATCATAGATATCCGATCAGCCGCTAGTCCGTGACATTATACTACACAGGCAAACTGACAGACAGATTTACTTTCAATGACGAGCTCGTGGCGAGCTAATAACAGCCGTTCGTGGCGAAAATTAGTTTAGTCGCGCTTGCCTAGGTTGGTCCGTGGATGGGTGACCATCCATTACATACCGAGTTTCCCCCGTGCCTCGGAAAGCACGTTGAGCCGTTGGTCCCGGCTGTCATTTGTAGATCTTTGACAGTCGTTACAAGTGGACAGTGGCCCGTAAATCTAACAACTAATCACACCAAGAGATATCGTATTACCCAGTACTAACTGGTTTGTGGAGGTCAGATAGGCTGTCGTTCCATGTAAAATACTGGCATTCAGCTGCATACGGTTAGACTGGAAGTCGACCCATAGTTATAAAAAGCAAGGCAGTTGATGATTTAGATTACGTCCTGCACGTTTTCTTACTTTTTTACGTAAATGTAAAAAAAAAACATGATAAATTACAAAATATGCGGATGGAGCTGCTGGGCATAGCTGTACCTAATATACATTTTTCAGAATGATTTATTTAGGAGGCAGTATCAGCGTCTGATATTTATTGCTTAGGGGCGCGGACAGCTGACGGTTCATAAATATTAAGGGGACGCTTACTAAGTTTAAGGACGATGTTAATTATTATTTCATTATTTCACATCAGCGTTGTTGCTTCTTTTTTTTCTTTCTCTATTTTGTGCCGGTATTTTTTAATTTGTAGTTTTATTGGTCTTTGCTTCCTTGTTGGTTTAGATAACTCAACACTCTAACAATTGCGTTATTAAATACACTTTAAATCTATGAAGTAAGGAAGGGGTCCGCAAGGGCCGAAGCCTGCCGGGGCTACGGGACTATTCGATAGAGATACTGTGGCCCCGGAACACAAAGGGCGATGAAGGAACATGGATGGGTTTTAATCATTAAAGGCTGACATTCCCTCCTCGCCATTCCATTCGCGCCCAGAGTGGGAGAAGTCATTTGATGATTTCCCATCCGGAAAAAAAAGGGGTCTATGAAGGGAATCACTAATACATTGCTTCTCTATTTAATTACCTTTCTCGCCATACCAGCCTTCCTTCGCATCACATACTAAGCCAACCGATTACCAAATTACGCAAGCCATTAAATATGTGCGTGTTTTTAATATTTTGATATTTACATTGTTTTTGACAGTTAGTTTAATGTTAAAATTCAATCTTGGACAGATTAATGTAGCCGGATTATCCACCTTATATTCCTAATATGCTTAGATTCTACAATGTAACCTTTATTTTCATGAATGAACCTTTGGGGGTATGAAGAACAGGGTGTAAAGTCCTTCATCCTCCCTTTCCTATGGGGAATCTTCCTTTTTTTATTACCCTTTATTTCTTACCCGACAGTTGTTGTCGGGTTCTTGTAGTCCTAAGTCGCGGATAACTCTGCTTGCGCGATGTTGGACTTTGACGTATTTCGTTAATGAGCTCATCATCTTTATCATAGATGGCGCTGTAGTACTTTTTTGTTTTATGTAGCTGTAGTACTCTCTGTAGTGTCTTTAAAGTATAGGCGAAGAATATCAGAAATAACATGAATGGGTCACTTATAATCATAAGTAAAATCTTTGTACTTAAAATTAATTATTTGAAATTTGACAATTAACCATTTATAAAAATAAAATATAAATCCGTTTAATATAAACCTATTTTAAATATTAAACGGATTTCATTAGTTAGGCTTAAATGAACACGAAAGAGCTTGAAGTTTCTTTTCATACCTAATGATTTTTTATGATTTAAAAAACACTTATTCTATACCCAAGTTCCCGTTCGATAACTTAGCATGTTCACATTTAGTTTTCTTTGTTAAACTTGTGATTTCTTAAAATACTTATTTGGAATAAGTAGTTTTTTAAATGTGTAGGTAAATTCATAAAGTTGTAATTTTCAAGCGAGTTATTTTGTATTTTAGGGTGGTCTAATACTAAAACCTAATGTGATTTGTGGGGCAAACGGTGAAAAGTTTTGAGCATAGTTAAATTCGTCAAACGAAGATATTTAAAATGCATTACTAATTTTTGAACACTAAAATGTTAGTTGCTAAAATAACTTAAACTTTTTTGGAGAATTTCAGGACAAATGCTAATAAAGTACAATCAATTTTTTGGAGAATTTCAGGACAAATGCTAATAAAGTACAATCAAAAATAATTTCAGGGTTTTTCATAATGCGTTGTGCCTAAAAAACTTTGAGGAAAGCAAACACCCTCATCGACTGTATTTCATATCAATCAGTGTTACGTCAAAATCTCGCAAAACTAATCAAAATATTCTAAAATTAGATATTTATTTAATCAATCTCATACAGCAGTATGTGTACCTACTTGGTGCAGATACGGCGCATACTGAATTTAATTTTGTTGATAAGTCTGATTGCGTGCACTCAACTGCAACAATTTCACAAATTACTTGATAATGGAATGACTGAGTGTTATGATATATTTCGAGCTTTCAGTTTGTTTAAATTATGATTCAATATTTCAGAGAATTTTACATCTATTTTAATAATAAATTGCGCTTTGTGAAACTTCGGTCCCTGGTAAACTACTTAATAGATTTAAATGAAAGTGGATTTCAATTGTAATAAAATAGTTTAATGAAGGGAGGAATGTGAAAATACAACCGTCAAGGTGGACAAACGATCTTATTAATGTGTCTGGAAGAAACTGATGACACAAAACCGCCAAAATATTCAAATTTAGAATCTGAAAGAATCCTACGCTCAGCATTGGGTGGTGCCGTTCCACAAACCATGGGGCATTCAATATCGTGTCCTGCGTGTCCTGTTGTCTGTACAGGAACTGATGGATACCTACTACTGAAAGCGCCAAACTCGTGGCTCAGTTCCGGGTCGACACAATCACACGACACACACAACGACACAACACTACACGATTTGAAATACTCTTTCAGCAATGCATAGCTACATTATCAGCGAGTAACATAGGCTATATTTTATCCCCGTATTCCCACGGGAACGGGAACTACGCGGGTGAAAACGCGTGACGTCCGCTAGTGCTATATAATAACATTTCTGAATTCTAAGGCCCGCCGGAGCTCGTTGTTAAATAGCAGCCGCTGGGGTCGAGATGCAGGTTAAGCCAAGCTTGCCTGTCAATGAAATGAAGATTAGACAGGATGATGTTTTAAATGTATTTAACGTTAAACGCATTTAGTAAATACATATTTAAGTCACAGAAATATCGTTAGTAGAATTCCAAACACTGAAAGAAATAAAAGGAAACAATTTCAACTTGAGAGAATACAGAATTGGATTACGTAAGTAGATTACCAAAGTCTTTCTTTAGAAAGACTTCTTAGATTTTGTTCGTTCACTGAATTCATTAAAAAGTTTGTAATCCATAGGTTGTATAAATCTTTGGAACAACAGATACGATAACGATGTGCCAAAGTAGAATATCATATTATAATTGAAAAAGAAGCGATCATTTGTGTCGATAAACAGTGGGTTTGTCATGTTTGATGGGAGTTAGGACTTGAAGAGACTAAATTTTTTATCAAAGAAACTAAAATGCAAGAGCAAGTCGGACTCGCACAGTTAGTTCTGTACACTGAGCAGTCTCGAGTAAAATAATGTGTCTGTCACATTATTTTGCGAACTAGAAAGTGGCCTACAAAGCATGTTTTTGTTTTTTTTTAATGTTTTCCGCAACATGAATATCTCCTGTATGGTCTGTTGTGTTGTGTTTGTAAAAATTTAAAATCATTTACAAAAACAGCCAGAACTGCAACAACTACCTGAAGGCCATACAAATGTTTGCTCCGTGCGGGAATCGAAATCGCAACACGTAGCGCAGTGATCTATCGTTCAGCCAACCTGGGCCAACTATTCAATCCAACCAATCCTAATAAAGAAATATTATTAAATTTGGGGGGCCTGCTTATTTTTAATGATTTAGGTTAACACCTATTTTACTTAGATCACTTGCGGGTTATGGACAAAGTGCTTGCAGACATTTCTTATAAGTTACGATTTTGAATTTTAACAATATTAAAACAACAAGGTTTTTTTTCGGATGGGAAATCTTCAAATGACGCAGCCCCGGATTAATACAACAAGCTAAAGTATACTTTTCGAGAAATCGCCAAGCGGTTGGTTGACTCTTCACGTGACCAGAGGGCGGGTCTATTTTTTGGCCAAAGAATCAGCATCACCATCCAACGTGGCAATGCTGCCAGCCTTCTTGGCACTTTTCCTGTTGACAGCGATGTGGACGAATTTATTGACACCCTGTAACCCAGGTTAAAATTGTTAGGAATAGACCCTTCTATTTCAGCGTGTTTGGTCTGTGCCTAGTCAATCTTAGACAGAACACAATACCCTTCAAAAATCTTAACCAGTTATAAATACAGGTAAGATCTACTTTCTTAACTGTCACTCTCTGACAGATCAAGACATCTCACTCAATCCCCCACAGCTAAGAGATTTGACGGATGCTGATAACATAGAGATACTAATTCCCTTATCAGACGTATTTGTGCGGTAATTCGCGCATTAGGCGATAATCCACGTGACCTAATTCTGAAATAATTACGCCACAAGCGAGCGTGACGAACAATACATATGTGGTAGATAGTAGGCGCTAGGCGTTAGGCTGTGTACACATTGAGCGAGGGGGACCGGATTTTCTCGTGGTTATAACTTGCGGAGGGTTAGGATAGAGAGGTATAGCACACCGTCATTTTACCGATTGACTATCTCATTGGTTATTGGTCACAAGTACAACTGCTGAGATTCATTTGCTGGATTAAATTCCCGAGGATTGGGTTTTTTTATTAGTAGTCCACAAATTCCGAAATTTTGAATTTGGCGTTATGATATTCTCGTATCTAGGATAGCACGTCCTCTGATACCGTTGGATTGCCATCCTATTGGACTATGAGACTTAGTGGTTGCAATAAATGACTGAGAACTGTTATGAGGACTATTATTACTATTATTCCTCGTCTGATTCGATAAGCGAAATTCTGAACAGCTTGTTCTCTGAAAACTAAAATTTACAGTGTCTCGTTTCATAAATGCATTGACATAAACAACTACGCTCCGTACTACAAGTTGCCAAGCCATTAAGCACCGTCTGTTCTGTTTCATAAACCATACGACAAATAGACAGAGTCCATTAAAAGAATATTAATCATTTTATTCCAAGCCAAAATAGCGGCGATGTCATTTCATTGTGAAACTGCATAGCGCTGGAATATTTCACTGGCTTGGTATTGTCACTTCCAAACGGATATTCAGTGGTAAACGGAGATTAGCTGACTAACTGATCACTGCCAACATTTAGGTGAAACTGAATGGAGTCGGGCTTTGTTTGGTCTCGGTTGGATAACGTCCATTAAAGGTACAGTCACGAGCATACATAAATACTTTAGATTTTCACAACATTAAATCTGTTGATTTATTTTTTAAATATTAATTGATTTTTATGGGGTTATTTTTGCCAGCCCATACTATCCCACTGCTGGGTAGATGCCTATTTCTTCCAACGGTCAGTTTCCAATTTTCAAGGAAATCGTGATCACTGTCTTGTTCATGGTCTGCCGGTGTTTCAGGACACCAATCCTTTAGCAGGCTCGTTCGGCATACAACAGACATGTTCTGCCCAGTCCCATTTAAGTTGATCAATGTAGATAGTGTTTCGAACATAATAATGTTAATTATTGTGTAATTAACTTCATTCTCTTCAATCAAAATGTGGTCACAATCGTCGGTAGTTTTAAAAGAAATCACTTTTGAATTTTAAAATATTTGTGCCGGTGACTGTACGCAGGTATTGTAAGGATACATTTCTTGATATTCCATTTGGAACTGAATACCTGTCGATTTTTGAAAGCTTTATCTACCCACTGATTTAATTTACAGTATGCTGGTTGTAGTTTTGATTCGCTTAAGGAAAATACGAGTGTTTGTTTGGGCAACTACAGTACTTTCACAGTTTTTATGTCTTGTGACCGGGACTGTAGCTACATTTAATTTTCATCTTTGTTTCGACAGTTCAAAAGTGCCTGTAACTGGCTCTACTTGAAATTAATGCTTTTGATTTTGATTTTTACATGTGCAGCGCGCAACTTTCATGCCATATTTAGGCCCTTTATGGGATGAATTTCTACCGTAGATGTAAATAGAATTTTGGTACTAAATGTCATATTTCTAGAGCAAGTGGCTTACACTGTGCGTTGGTGTGACTTTTAATGAATGTATACGTATGATAAAGGACCGTAGCTAAATTCAACGCCATCGATTTAGCAGAATGGTCGAGGCAAATTTTAATTACTTAAATATTTATGAATTTATCGAACATCACATAAAAGAAGATGATAAAATTGCAGTCATTATCACATGTATAGAAGATGAGAAAATTGCAGCCTATTTATGTGTTAACATTGCAAAATTATTCAGACAAAGAGTGTTTTTATTTATTCAAGAATCTAACACTCAACTCACTCGACTCTAACCTTTTACCGTTTTTTTTTTTTATTTTGTTCGCCTGTAGTCACGTGCGGGTGACATTAGATGAACCGTTCCTTTTCACTCTTTGAACGTTACCCTGATTTACAATAATGACAAAATATTTTTTCACCTCAGCACCTCAAACAAGCAGGTTTTGCTGTTTACAGACAGTGAGCAAAATTCGATTTTGCTGCGAGCGTGAGACAAAGTAACTTTTTAATTTTTTCTTTTAAATACCGAGAACTGTGTAGGTCTACTCACAAAATTCGAAAGATTTCAACGCCGATTCGAAATTCGATTTTCAAATTTCATATCTAGTAGGCCCAAAAAAAAAAAGAATAAAACGTTTCGAATACCGATATTGTAAATCGATAAGCGTAATATTGTAAATAACGTGTTTTAAATGAAAAATTGTTATATTTCGAATAATCGAATTAAATTAAATTCAATCAAGATGAAGAATGTTGAAGAAAAAAAATACGAAGTTTATCATGTATCTACTTATTTATATATAGTTTTAACAATCTTTAATATTGAGACAGAATACCGTGAGTGTAGTTTAAGAACGTATTTAAAAAAATTGCGGCATTAAAATTTTTATTGTTTTATTCTCTGTTACGCTAACAATGATTAGGTCAATGTACGCTGTCTACAAAGTACCAGTGACGAAGTCTGCTATTTAACACCCGAAGAATTGAAGCATAATGTAAAAAAAGCAGAATTAAATTTCCTGTCTGACTTTGTCTCGCGAAAAATATCTAAAAAGAATTACAAAGGGTGCAAACACTTTTTCCGGGACTGTACTGTTATCGTAGTTCATAGAATTATCACAAACTAGGGTAACCATTTACAATGTGGAGTTGGAATCAATGTTGAAAGCCACAATAAAAACAAAAGATGACGTGCACATTGAAACTTATCCCAAACTTATTGCATTTTTGAAAAGAATCACAAATCCAAATAACATTATTTTTTTTTAATTCTCAATATCTTTTCCTGTTTATTGTATCCCATAAAAATACACAAAT
The DNA here is from genome assembly GCA_963853795.1 of Xestia rhomboidea. NCBI lineage: Eukaryota > Metazoa > Arthropoda > Insecta > Lepidoptera > Noctuidae > Xestia > Xestia rhomboidea. The sequence goes on along the minus strand of OY970761.1, from coordinate 15,035,825 downwards.
CATCGTCTGGATATCTGTGTGTTTGTGATGTGGTGTGGTGGTTTAATTTTACGATGTTGTTTTTTTTACCTTTATGTATATGTTCTCGCTGCTGAGGTAAAAAGTTGTATGTGTTACACGAGACCAAAGTTATTTGCATCTCGTGTCTTTGAATCCCTCGCTACGCTCAGGATTCTAACCTAGAATCACTCGCAACGCTCGTGATTCAACTATAGAATCCTTCGCTTACTCGGGATTCAAAATCAACACTCGCAGCAAAAACCCACTTTGCTCTCTTGTTGCACAAATAACTATAGCTGCACTCTAAATACTATAATCGTAAAATACGGAATCAGTTATAACTGTAATAAATTAAATAAATTTACCCTGCCAAAATGTTATTGTCTATAAATAAAATAAAATTGAAAGAAAAATTAAACAACGTGAAATACCTTATGACATGACGCCATGATAAGTCTAGTGATGGGATGTATTACTACGATGGATGGTCGATATTTTTTTATAGAAAAAGAAGTATAGATCTATTGAGGTAATGAAACAACAGAACTTATGTTATGATCCAAATTTTATTAATTTAAACTTACTGATATCGGAGTCAGAACCATCTGAATCGTTAGTGAATTACATACAAGACGCTAGCACTCACACTGACTGATACAAAATGTCAGCCAAAAGCACAAAAATTTTTCCACGAACAAACAATTTTTTTTATATCGGTTTTTTTTTTTTAATTTGTGTTAAAACAGGTATTATAAAATAAAATTATAATTAAATGAATAGAACGAGTATTTTAGCTGTGAGATTCGTTATAGATCAAATTTAATTGCATAATTTATTATTTTTCTTTAAAAATTATCGACTATCCATCATAAATACATCCCATCACTAAGAATGTTTTGGCTTCTAATGTCACCAAGTGTCACCCGCACGTTCCTGCGGTGAAAGGACTATGATTAAAGAATTTAGAAAAAGAAAAAAGGAACAGAAAGATGAAGAGAGATGTAGACACTGTGTGTAAGAGTAGAAGAGGTAATAGATTTTCATAAATCAAATACGTGTTTAAATTTTACACTGCTTGCCGCGCGCCTAAAGACGCTAGCATGTACAGTGCCTTAGCCCTGATCACAGCATGTGTTGCTTATGTAAGAACATATTCCATTGTTATGTTCTGATAATAACAAGATGTTGGATTGTATCTTGATATTAGTTACATATTAATTCAGTAAATGCGATGTTTTATGTACCTGTCCATCTAACACATTTGTATAGGTACGTAAATAGAGAACCGCAATCATGTTTTGCAAACTTTCTCAACGTTTATACCGCTGTTGGGTTTGATAAAGCAGGTGATGTTGGATTTGACACTTGTCGTCTTTTGTTTTTTGTCATGTTGGTTATTTACGTCCACAGATCGACCGCTGAGTCGGTTGCTCAGAGGTCTTGCGCGGTACGTGAGGGTGGTCACGTGCCCCGAGAGCTCAGGCATTCGCCCCCTGATATACGTCAACACCCTTCCTGCACTGCGCTGCTAGCTCAGGCATCTATACCGATAACCAGTCGGCCATTATTAAATTTTCGGTAGTTTCGTTATTCAGTCATGTGGAACTTAAATATTTAATAATTTCGCTTTCATTGAAACCGTTTAATTACATTACTGCTAATTATAATAAGCAAAACCATTATCAACCGTAATCAAGCAATAACAAAATTGCATTTAAAGAGTAATAATTATTACCAAGTAAACCAATTGAACAGATACAAAAAATTAAATATACAACAGTTTATTCGGTTCGGTATGGAATAGGTAAATGTTCTGATTTTTGTTTCATGTCGGAAATTCAGTGAACCACGTCGGCTCTCAATTAAAATCCTGCCTGTTATAGTAATTAAACCTGCTACCGTTATCGTATCGATATTGTTATTTACCTGTGAGGGTTTGTTTGCACGGTTGTAATATAATGGATGTAAAAGTACCCTTAACGAAGCCAAAAGGCTCCCGTCGTTGTGATTATTTTCGGAGATATTGGGGATCAAAATTATAGTCAAGTATTTAAACTAAAAGTTTTTAATTTAATTTTAAATAAGTTTTTTTACTATTCATTAGGTACATCCACAAGTAGAATATTTCGAGTACGTTACATTGAGTCCTACCGTAAAACGTGATATTTCATCCCAAACAGCAAAAAAAAATTCGTAGTTTGTTGTTACTTAGTTTGTGCAGTACAGAATGCTTGGTTGACGGCTTCGTTAAGGTTCCGTTTAGACCTTGTATGTTTTGTGCTAAGGAGAAAATAATAATGACGAGGGCGAAAAATAGATCTAGGAAAGTAGGTCTCATTTTTGGGCAAACTCGTTTTCTCTATTTTCACTCGAGCAGAGCTCGGTCGCCCAGGTACTCTTTATAATGCACCTTAATATGTGGCGTGTGGAGTGTGTGTCTTAGGGCGACTACAGGAGCTAAATTAGCAACTCTATTTGTGGTGGTTCAAACTTCGTTTGAAATTCTGTTAGAATAAAGTTCTAATCAGCTTGCACTACAAAGTGATTGTTACGTCGGTCACTGCGGGCCGAATAGTGCGAAATGAGTGATTTTTTGCGATTAAAGAAAAACAATTGAGTGGAAAATAAAACACTATCATGCTAATATGTTGCTTGTAGAATTATTTGCCAAAAAAATCAGAATGATCGCATGTATTTTAGTACGGTTTTATTCGTTAATTTTTTTTTTTTTGAGATAAGTTCGTGATTTTTTTATCGAGTAAAATTAGTTGTATTTAGTTTTTAAAACACTATCATACTAGCATATATCCTAAAGAGTATCTTGTATTTTTCTGGTTTTGTTTATTGCAGTAAATCATATGTTTTTTTGCATTATAAAACTCGCGTTTAGCTCTTGTAGTCCCCTTAATAAGGAATAAACTAATTAAACAGGAATACAAATATCAGTTGATTCAGATCGGTATGCTGTGTCTATTAAGATCTTTATTAATATCGGGACTGCGGTGAACCACGTCCGATCTCGATTAGATCTCCTGCCTGTTATATTAATTAAACCTGCTACTGATTCTATATAGGTACATTTTGTTATTTACCTGTGAAGGTGTGCACGGCAATAATAAATGGTTTGCTTTATATCGATTCGGGATGAGCTCAATTGGAAGTAGGTGTAGATATTCCTCTATCTAGGAAGGAGAGCGAGGGACTTGTTGTAACGGGGGTAAGTAGTAACAGGGTTTTTATGTTTTCGAGCGCAAGAATGCCGCTGAAAATAAGCGTCAGGTATCTTTGTGTGGCCATCGGGCATTATGCTGAGCCGATGAGCCGACGCCCGAGGAAGAGAAGCAAAACTGGTTGTCAGACTTTCGGGCTCCTAAATAGCTGTGACGACTGTCAAAGATCTACTAATGTCTGCCAGGACCAACGGCTTAAATTCGTTGCATATCTTAACTTTAAGCACCGTTGATACTTAAAGGCGTTACTGACTTTATTTCAATTGCTTTTTCGATGTCGAGTCCGATTGAAAATCCGATTGAAAAACAAAAGCTATAGTTACTTATAGCTTCTTTTTTTCCAACATATTTAAGAAATCATGGAGATTTCGAGTGAACTATATACACAATATGTAGAAGGTATGTACCTGAATGATTGCAGGTAAATACATAATACATAGATGCATATAGTAAATGCAAACAGCACTGGTTACGGCGTCTAACGAAGAGAGATAAGATAAATTAAGCAAACTTAGTTTAGTACACAAAGTTAAATACTTAAGCAAAGACCTCTGCGTTTGTATTGCTTGTTTGGTCTTCTAGTACATAGGTACTTACGAGAAACCTACCTTATGTATACTGAATTTTATGTACTCATAAAATACTTATTCAAAGTAAATTCCTGCATATTTCCAGTATTGTAACAGGCTCAGGAATTCGTTTAACACTTTTTCTTAAAATAATCGACAAATATTAAAGGTAAAAATCGTATGCATGTATGAAGGGGATGGCGGGGTCTAGTGAACGAGCAAAGTGAGCAAACGAAGGAGCTGCCTCCACGGGCGAGAGAATCGTGGCGATATTATCGTCTTTGCCACGTTTTTCTATACACTCTCTTTTAGGTCGTCTCCACGAGCGAGAGAATCGTGGCGATATTATCGTCTTTGCCACGTTTTTGTATACACTCTATTATGAGAAGTCGCCTCCCCCTTCATGGAGGCGGCCTCTAAGAATCAAAATTACAGTGGAACCTCACAACTAAAACGTTGAAATAAAGGTTGCTTCATATCTTCATGCATTCCATTATTCAGATGACGTTTATATAACTCACTTACGTCAGCACGCACCCTTGTCAATACGGTATCAGTACCTCGTGTTCATTGTGTAAGTCACCGTGACACTGCGTCAGTTTATATTTATAGATGGGTTCATGTTAAGTGGGTACATAATTAGGTATGCAATAATGTTATTATTGTGTTGAGAAAATTAATGAAAGGCAAAAGGCTGCAGATATAGATATAATTATGTATACAAGGTGTAAACAGACCCCTCATGAGCCGTGAAACAAGCATTCTGTACATCAAACTTAGTAACTTTACACAAAAATTATTGCTGAGAAACGACCTTTTTTTGGGTTGTAAAATCACGTGTTTCGGTAGGACTCAATGTAACTCACTCAAAACATTGTGCTGATGGATGGATTCAATAGTACGGGGGTCGTGGACGTGTATATAGTAAAAATCTTACAATAAAAAATAGTATTTAGAAACTTGTGAAGTTGGAACTTTGAATCCCAATATACGTAACTAGAATTATAATGACGGGGAGAACAAGTGCCTTTTGACTTCGTTAAGGGTCTTATCACACCCTTTAGATGCCTTAGTAACGCAAGTATGACGATACGTATGAAAACGAATCGTGCCACGTTTTGACTACCTACCTACTATGACGTCAAAAGCACTATTTAGTTACTATACATACAAATTATTATACAAAATAGACTACGTGTTTGTTCTTAAAATGTATAGAATTAAGTTCCTGAGTTGTAACGTTGTTGTTTTAAACAAATTGGCATGCTGCGACAGTAGCCACTTTAGTATTTTCTTTCTTTTCATATTGTATGTTAACTCATTTATCAATTTCTTTTTCCACTCATAACTAGAAACTGCAGAAAAACAATTAATTGCTCACCATCTTAAATAAATCATGATCTGTCAAATGACCAATTTGTTCGAGACACCATTGTTTAACTATTGTGTCTACTTCGTGGACAGATCAATGGTTAAGAAGACCTGTAAGTTCAGCACCATCAGAATCTACGAGGTTTCTTACTAAGGTTTTAAAACATAAATACAGACAAAAGACTTACATTGATATAGCAATCTGTTCATAATTTATTACACCTGACGCCGTAAAACATAAATCAAAAATAACTCCATAACACACCACATCAAAAAACATTATTTTTAATCTCCACGTCGACTGCAATGAATCATAGCAGACGAAATCAACTAACAGTCTATAAAACAGAAATAGAACGCGCGCGTTTACGTTACATCTGGTTCAAGATTAGTATTGTTTAGCGTTATTTAACTTTAAATCGCTGAATTTGAGGATAGTGACTTGCGAGTTTCGTTTCAGATGGTGATTGTTTATGTAATCAAGGTTACCGTTTATGAACATTATTATTCAATCAAGATACATATAGTCCGCGCGCGATCTCCAAGGAATCGGTGGCTTACTGAAATCATCGGTGGTTTTATTTCAAGTACATAATACCCTCATAGAATGATTTCATAATTTAGTACTCCGCGCGTACTAAATTAGTGAAGTAATAGAACTGGTTAGTGTGGGGCACTAGTTGCCACTATTTTTGCTGAACTGTGCCTATTTAGCGCTGCCGTGAGACACACAATATTCTCTTTTATGTGTGTTTAGATTTAAGTTTTTTGTTACTATTTACCTATTTTCTTTCTTCCATATTACATAAGTAAAAACATTGTTTTCTTCTGGAATATAGGAGATAGTGTAGACCTCTCATCATCTTCATCCATCGATCAGCCAGAGACCACTGGGCATAGGCAGAGGCGCAAGACCATTCCATGTTGCCAAGCTTGTAAGACGAACATCACATCACAACGTCGAACGGTCCTACACATCTCGTATCCAGCAGATTCTCGCAGCCATCACGTCCTCGGTCCATCTTGTGTGTGGTTTTTCAACCCCGCGACTTTCGATACGTGGTCGTCACTCTATAAATAGCTATTAATAGGAAAGTGAACAGGTCTCCGATCCAGCCTGTCCCCTTGCTGTCCTCTCCCAGCGACGCCCTAAGCCGAGGCCCGTACCCCGCAGGGGGTGCCCTTAGCGTGTAGTCGTTTAGTTTGTAAGTTTTTTGCCCTGGCTGGAGGCCTTACACTTAAGGCCCCACAGGAAAGTCCGGTTAAGCAGAAGACAACCACTCAGGTTGAACTGCGAGATGCCATTTCGAAAAAAAAAAAAGGGAACATGTGCCCAAGTCTAAGTATATAGTACATAAATCATAACTAAAATTTACATAGAACAAGATATCTCAGTCAATTTATAATAAACCACACTGAACAAAAACTTTGTAAACTGCTTCAAAACTTTGTATTTAAGTTAAGAGTACAATACGTTAAGTTCTAACCTCAGGATGTAACGATAATTACAAATGTGTTGTAACAAGTGGAAACTGTCATAACTCTAGTTTCAAGTTATCGTAACCGACTTTGGAAATTGGACTTAAATCTTAGGTAAAGTTCGAGTTCAATTTCCAAAGTCAACTTTCGTTCGAGAGGTTATAAGTAATGATGTATCTCGGCTTCGTAAAGTGAAATTAATTTTAAAAGTAGGTACTTACGTACTTGTTGCTTTTGTACGAAACCTTTCTCTGAAAATTCCCTTTTTGCTTCAGAAAAGATTAACGATATTGTTGGATAATCTCTGTTCACGCTCAAATTGGTTTCGTTAAAGAAAACTTTTAAAGCGTTAAAATTCAATAACTTTCGAGAGGTACCTATTCATCTTGTTTGTAGACTAGCTATTTTATTGAATTAAAATTACGTTCTAAAATATAGATAAATTATGAGTAAGTATACCAGATGTATTAACATTGAAGACTGACATTGTTATAGCAAAGGAAATATTATGGGTTACAACGATGTGTAGTTTTTGCCGACCCTGGGGAATGTAGGTTTGTTTTTGTAATACGACAAAAAATGTACCCTAATTTCAATGAAACATCACATTTAGAGATAGGACTTTGACTTTGGCCGACTAGCTCTCCGACTAGCTCTCTTAAATTACACAGAAAACGTATCATCGCACTTTAGCAAAACGCACTGCATCAAGGTATTCACACAATGCCAAACAAATATTTTCATTGCACTGTAAAAGTGGAAATCGAAAACAAAATAAAAAAAAACCACCAAAAAAATCTTCTGTAAAAACTTCTAGTCTCACCACAAGATCTAATTGGCCTTCAATCATCGTTCAAAGAACATTGACTCAAAGTGATTCATAATGTGAAGTGTAAAAAACGTTTGAGCTATCAATCATGTGCCACTTACTAACACGCGTGTACATTATCATCTATTAGGAACGTGACGCCCCCAAAAATTATAGGTATACTAGTTACTGCCCGCGGTTATACTCGTAAAGAATAAACGGGTACTTATTGTTGTTGAGAAATTATTGTTTTAGTAGACAGATTGTTATAATAAGATGTTGCATTTCTATAGCTTTGTTATACCTTGGAGACGTCTAAGGACAGCAGGCTTAGCCAAGTTGACAATCTACAATCGTTAACGCTAATAGAATGACATCATCTCAACGTTAAATCACGTGATCAACACAAACGAATAGAAAATTCGTAGACTAGTTAACATCAATGAATGTTATCGTTTCTACAATGTTGATCGGTATACTCTTTGGTAGGAACGCTCACCATAGACTAAAGTGTAGGTGTTTTCTACAGACATTAGAGAACGAGCGATCGACTCAGTCGTGTCAACTTGGCTATTACCAATTAAGCGCTTTCTACAATCGCTTACGCCGAGCCGTTTACGATTGTAGAAAGAGAATCGATATGAAACGTTTGTAACTTGGCTAGGCCTGCAGATTACTTGGCACATAACCGTAATTTCTTTCTACACCTTTCTTGACACTGTTGCACAAAAGCCAAACCAAACGTGCAAGATAGACACAGGAACATGTAGTACTCGTACTTGTAAAGTCAAATCATGTTACTCTTTAGTGTCACGTGCTTTGACTTATATAGGTACTTGAGTACTCACTCCTAAGTTCAATTCGACAGCATACCACCACCAAAGCATTGGAGACTGGAAAACTCTTACAAGAGCTTATAGTCCAGAATAAATGAAAAGGACGATAACAATTGTTCAGTCGACTTTCCGTTAATCGAACAAATGACTCTTGAAGTTATGTTAAGGACCCGATAATAATATCTAAGATATTTAAGTTCCTTTTTAAAATGGAAACTTTTCTAATGTAATAATATCGATTTGTGTAACAAATGATAACAAATAAATACCCTGCTAATTTCCGAGACTTCGAAGACGATGCTGTATTACACACAAAAAAATAAACACCGTACAAATAGCACGACGAAGGTTTTCTTTAAATTGTATCCCAATACTAATGTGAACGCTTATCTCATTTTTATATCAAATAGATTTCCCAGAGGGCGTGATGTAATTTGTATTCCATGTCAGAATCATGAATTATAGCAAATTGGTGGGTGTAGCGTATCTCAATTAAATACCGATAGATAAGCCAATTACTGATATTACATGCTATATAGTATATTGTATCGGAACAAACATTTATTATATAATTGCTATGGACATTAGTTTACAAGATGGAGCCGGTTTTATTTTCTTTTGGCAAGAGGTACAGTAAAAGATACAAGAAAAATAAACGTTTCTTTTTTTGAAGTATGTTGGTATGGACATGGCTTGAGACGGTGACCAAAAGTTTTATTTACATACAATAAAAGCGACGAGTCGGAAAGATGCGAATGTCGTCTTTTCGGTTTGTGATTTGGCGTCTTTTAGGCTTTTAATGTGGACAAAACGGACAAATACCAACTAAAATAAAATTTTGCGACTCGTAAACTATAAAACAAAAAAAAAAATACTGTTCCCATTAGCGCGTCCACTATTAAATGCATAAAGAAAGTCGATTCCTCGTGAATAATTAATGTCTTCAATTCCTACAGTCGAAAGAGTCCAGATCAGAAGAAGACCGTTTAGTCTGTCCGTGATTTCGTATAGTTATGTATGGTACCGATAGGTTTGTATGTACGTCATGTTAATTATTTTTTTTTAACATAACGATGCTTAAAAAAAAATTACGACACTTTTCAAAAATCTTATTTTTCTTCTCTGTACCTATCTTGTCAAAGAAAATAAAGCCTACTTCGTCTAAAAATAACCTCCATCCCTAATCCAATTTTAATAACAAATTACCTTAAAGGTAATATTGCAAAGCGTTGTCAAAGCCCCCACAAAAATAAAATAAGGTCGAAAAAACAAATATTTATTACTTTTTCATGTCAAAAGTTGAACTGTGCGAATCCGGCTTTTATTTTCTACTGGACGGTTTGTTTATCAAAGACCTTTGTAATTTGAAGTCAGTAGTTAGCCACAAGAGACGGATTCTTGTTTATTTAAAACAGGAATAGATATTTTTAAAAATAACCTGTAGATACAGGTATGTTTTTTGCCGTTTTTCGGCCTTGATATGCTGAAAAATGAGCTTTCAATAACGCGCGTATTGAAAGTAGTTTGTTAAGAATTTTTCAATGAAATTTGATTGGCGGGAGCTATTTCATGACTGAATGTAATAATAAATCATTGATTTTCTTGAAAGACGAGTAACAAACCATGCTTGTACGAATGCATTGGATTTGGAATCAATGCCATCCCCGTTGTTCGTCTTTTTATTTTAGTATAACATTTTTACATATTTTGATTTTTTTTGTAGTATTTTATATATCCTTGTTATCGTAATTGTTATCTGTAAATATCATCATTACAATTATTTTTAGATATCCTACACCTAACACTGTAGGTATGTGTCTGCATCACCCAAAGCTTGACAGGTAGGAAATGCCTATGGCATTAAGTCCACCCCTGTACTTTGAGCTTGAAGTGTTAAATAAATAAATAAACTATGCTCATTAGATTGCATTGAAATTATTTTACAACCGTCCGCGTAATCTGCATTGGAATCTCGAGAATTCAAGGTACGTTTACATATGGGGTTCCAGGGATAGAAAACGTAAACAACAAACACTCTAGTTTCAATCAAATACACTTCGCAAGATTGTTTAGTTCTGTCTTCAAGTATCTGCAAGAGGAAAGGAACGAAGACAAATATGTGAAGTGAGTTTGTAAAAACAATCCCTAAAGCTGGGATATAGGACATAGAAGTTTTTTCTTTTAGAACCTTTCCATATTGTATACTTGAAAATAATATAAATAAGTAGTGATTTCCCTAGGTCTAATAACACGGATGGTGAGCGTTTGCTCTTACTCAAGAAAAACATAATACGATTCTTTTTGTAATAATATCCTTAATTTAAAAGAACGCGGAAGCCATTTAAACATCAAAGAAAAAAAGCGACTAATCTTTAAAATATTGCTGTTGATTTTTCCTGTCTTCCTACTTCATTTTTAACTAAATATAATACGAAAAGTGTCATGACAAGGTCACTAGTTAAAAATCACAGAAGTAAAACGAAATAAATCTTCGTGCTGTAAAAAGAACATTCATGAACTCTGCGTGAAAATAAACGTAATTTCAGGAACTGTTTGCCAGTATAAACATTGACCGCTGAAACAAACTCCGTCATTGATGTTCGTTTCAGAACGATTTCGTGTAATCGTGTATTCTTAATCAGTTAAAAAGTAACGATTATATGATATGTTTCCTGCCTGGAATTTTATTCCATTGCATGTATAAAATCGCATTATGCAGATAGTTAAAATGAGTTCAGAGTTTCATACTAAAATAAGCATTGACAGCCTAGATAATGGTGTGACCGTTGGAGTGTCAAGTCGTAAGTCCCAAGTTCGAATTCAAGACACGCACCTTTTGTTTTTCGGATTCATGTGCGTATAAAATAAATAAAAATAAATATCCCTGGACATTACACACAGCGCCATCTAGTGCCACACTAAGCAACGAGGCTTGTGTCGTCGACACCAGATAGTTCGCTTCGCTTCGTTCGCTTTGGTGAAGGAAAACATCACGATGTCGTCGAGAAATATTTCTCAGGCATGCTGGTGGGTCACGACCTACCAGCATGCCTGAGAAATATTTCTCTACGCCAAATTAGAGGCCCATGGGCGGCATAGAAACTCTGACACCAGGTTAGGCACGAGAAAGAAAGAAGATACTAAAATCATATTCTGAAAATAGCAGATGCCAATGTTTTATTATATTGTATATATAAACAAAAAAAAACATGTCTTAAATAAAATACCGACACATTTTAAAAGTGGCCATCAATCTTTGGCGGTAATAAATCTTCATTAATTACAAAGATACTTTAGTCTTGCAGGAAAACCCATACAGAAGTGACTATCTCTAATGAGCTGATAAGATAACTATAAAACTCTTAGACATAAGCCATTCTCGCATAGAAACGAATCAATCATTCAAAATCAAAGCTCTATTCCAAGTAGTGCCAGTTACAGGCTCTTTTGAAATGTTGAAACAGATATAAGAATTAACAAATTGAAATGTAGTTACAGTCCCAGTCACACGTTGTAGTTGCCCATTTCGAAGGGGTTCATGCTAAGGTTATCAGTTGATTTTAAGAAATCCTTTATTGTCCTTTTGTCCGTAGCCATTTGCAGTACGCCTCACAAATGTGGCAAAGCGATTCCTACGTTTCTTGCAGTAAATACACTCCAAATTATGTGGCGCGATGCAAGAGATTCCATATCTTACCACTGTATGAGCGCAGACGCATTGCAGATATGGTATATTTATTTAAAATCGCGAATGGAACTATAGATTGCCCTCCCTGAGCTGTTGGGTGGTTTAGGATTAGTCACACATTGCAAAACGTGTCGCAAACCCAGTTTGTTGCATGTCCCTCACTCCAAGTCTGCGTACAGGCAGAATTAATTTCTGATCCATGCGTGCAGAAGTTTTAATAAGCTTATTAATGAACATGATTTGGACATAGTCAACACCAGTGTTACTTGGCTTAAGGGTTTATTAACGAGAAGCTTTTTTATGGATAAGTATTTGTGTCTGAATGTAGTTTTTCGTTATTTTAAATTTTTTGTTTGTAGTTTGTATTTAGTCGATCGTGTTGTTTAATGTAAGTATTTTGTACCTACCTGTTTCTTTTGTTGTGTTTTCTTTTTTTTTTTTGTTTCGAGTGTTTTTTATCTGCGGAAATTTGTAAATGGCCTTCAAATCCGTATAGTTTATGAACATTGTTTATATTAGCTGTAAGTTTCCCGAGCAGCATAAAATAAAATAAAATAAAAGCGTAGATCTCTATGAAGAAGATCGGGCAAGAAGCTCCATGGAAAATTTGAAAGTTAAATACTTCACTCCATTAGAAATCGATAATCACAATTACCGGAAACCACAAGATCACAATGAATAGTCACTAATCCACGGTCCGATCTAGTAGTAACTGACCGTAAATGTGTATAGTATAAAGTAGAATATTGAAGTTGAAATAGTCCCAGAAATGCAACAGATTGCAGTTACTAACTATGTTTGACTAAAACTAAACACCAAATGGGACGAATTCGTAACGCCAATATTTGCAGTGACAATATCAACACGCTGTTACACACGGGATTCGTCCAAATGAACAGCTTTCATATTCATATTTATTTGTCAATTCAGTTAGAAAGCCAGAAACATTACACACACTATTTGATTTAAAATTTAATTCATTGCAATTTTATAGAACGAACTGTAGTACGGTACGGTATCAGAAGGGTTTTTCTTAGACTTCGATATTCCAGACGCATCACGCATATACGCGGCGTGAGCGCCAATAACCACTTGACTTTTTGACTTTTACTGTGAAGACGCATATGCTTTGTTTTTTTAGGGTTCAATGTTTTTTTTTATATTCAATGCACTATATTTCGCAAAGTCTGCTGATGTGAGTTACGGCTTGTGTTAAGCGACTACCGCGTTCACACTTGTTCCTTAGTCTCACGTCCCTCATAGCGTGCTTTATGCCTCTTATTTCATTTGTTTTCTTCGCAGGTGCTGGCACACAACGCGTGTAGCATGTGGCCAAACGGTAACGCAGCGTATACGTGGCGTGAACGCGTACGCTTGCTGGGTTGAAAATTGAACTTTTTACTAAGAAAATCCACCGTCTTTTTTTACTGACGACCCTTATTAGAACACCCTAAATCAGCATTTATTTATTACAAAACTACTCTCAAACCTGCTGCCAATACAAGTAAGACATAATAATATAACATAAAATAAGGCAGGTGATATCTAACAAAGATAAATTACAAGTAAATATTGTTCTACACTTAAAGCGCCGCGCGTGGGTCGACGTGTGACGGCAGATGTAGGGGGACTACACACGATGTATTATCGTCTTATCTTTTAGTATGAGAAGTGTATTTATGATGAACATAACTTATATTCTATTGACGATGATTCGCAATCATCATTCGTCTGTCCGTATCCTAATATCTTTGGTTGGTGGTTATGTCTTCTTCTGTCATACTTCTCTATTATTTGTCACCTCAGTACTTTTCACACAATCCATCATATATCATTCGATATAAATGATTGAATAGGTAAGATATAGGTGATACGCAGGTTTTCATCTGTAACTAGCTGACCCGCGCAACTTCGTCTGCGATATATAAGAGAGACAGAGAGATGGTTAGAGAGAGTGTGAGACACCCTTAAAAGATGTTTCCGAACAAATGATGCTCGAATTTAATTAAGTAACCACGTTTCCGAACAATCAATGCTCTTTCAATATAGTCTATGGCTGTCTACATTGACATTCGTTACGCGCGTTTTTTTAAATATGCAAAATTAAATGTATATTTTTCAATATTTCTGAGAGATTTTCTTAATATTTTTTTTCCGTAAGAACCTTCTCCTAATAATAACAAATACAACAAAAAAAGAATTAGTGAAATCGGTCCAGCCATTCACGCGTGATGCCGTGACCAAGGAAAACGGGTTTCATTTTTATATATATAGATTTCAGTACGTCATTGATCGATTGAATTTTCGTTTAAAAGATGCAAATATTAAAACAATCTCATCTGGAGGCCACATATATCCATTACAATATACATTCAAATGGTGCCTTCACATTTTTTAGTCCTTGAGAAATATCGAGTTATCAGTGACTGGGTCCTATAACGGAAATCGTCTCTTCTCTACGTTAGACTGATATCGACAGCTTACATTAACACTTTACAGCTTCGGATTAAATCAGCAAACAAAGCCGCTCTTCGTGTGTAATCTCCCTAAGATACTCATGTTCAGCTGAGTGGATCGGCAAAGGCGTCTCCCGTCTAAACAAGCGTTAGTAACTCGATTGAGCACAACCAAAAAGGCGTAAGGCGTTTACTGTATAGCTTTTCTATGCTCCAGAATGTTCCCTATTCGAATCATTCGACTTTTCGATATCTGATTCGAAGACTTTAAGAATAGGTATTTGTTTCGGATTTGAAAAGGTTTTCGTAATAGACACCTGTCTACAAATTGATGAAGGTCTAGAATAGGTATTACTAAATCTAAATAATTCAGGTATATATAATGAAAATATGTACCTTAGATTATTACCTATTCAAAGGAGGTACAAAGGTATTTTCCGAAATGAGGCCGAAAATGTGGAGCATTATGTACGGGGCCTTCGTCAAAATAAACGTTGGGTACGAGGCCTATAAAAATCTAATACAAAATAAGAATAGAAATGCTCATTTAAAAAAAAATCCTACAGGTATATGACTTTGCAATTACGTTGAACAAATTGGAAAGGTTCCAAAGTTCATGATAAAAATGAAAAATGTAGTTTTTTAGCATAATGAAGGGAAGAATGGAAATTTAAGGCTGTACAATTCTCGTCGTCGTACAATTCACGTCTCACCACATTTTTCTTGTGAATGGATATTAATTACATTGTACAAAGTAACTTTAGAATTAGAATAGAATAGAATAACATCACGCCTGCAATGAATCGAACCCAGGACCTCAAGCTGCGGGCCTGTGGACGGGGAGCTATGGGCTAGCTCGCCGTCCGTCCGTCTCATGACGACAGGCCGTGTCGACGGCGCGTTCGTGTTCCACGCGCGCCTCAAAGAGAGTCAGCAATAGGGAAGGGGTCCGCAAGGGCCGATGCCTGCCGGGGCTGCGGGACTATTCGAAAGAGATACCGTGGCCCCGGAACACAAAGGGCGATGAAGGAACATGGATGGGTTTTAGTCAGTAAAAGTCTGACACTCCCTCCTGCTCCGCCCAGAGCGGGAGGAGTCATTTGATGATTTCCCATCCGAAAAAGAAAGGACTTCATGCTTAGCATTTGCGCTTGCGACCACTGGGCCAACGAGAGGCGTTTCAATGAGGGTGGCTATTATATGATGGGTGATTTTGTTTTATTTATAACTAGCGACCCGCCCCGGCTTCACACGGGTAGTAGGGCTACACAAATAAAATAAAATACAACATAAAACATACATATTTTTATCTGTTCAGGCAGCGTTTTCGATGAAAGCTCACAAGCGACTTGATTTTTTCCGGCACTTCGAACAATATATCGTCATATTTCAACAAATTTACACAAAACCTGACAAATTATATACTGAAACCTTCCTCATGAATCACTCTATCTATTTGTGGTAACTGCATGAAAATCTGATCAGTAGTTTTTTAGTTTATCGCGAACAGACAGACAGACGCGGCTGAGGACTTTGTTTTATAATATGTAGTGAAAACAAAAAAATAACAGATCAATGCAAAATAGTAAATACAATAACATGGACTCTCACCTAGTTAGTTAAGTAAATAAATCTATTAGCATAAATCTCAGCTCAAAATGTGTTCAACACGCTTCTCTGATGTTTCGTATAATTAGCAGATATTTGATTCTGTTTTCAGCAAGCGATGATGTACATTTCGATGTTTACTTATTGTCCGGCCAATGTACTAGAAGAATATATTTGTACTACCTAGATTGAAACAGTGTCTTAGTTTGTGGTCAACTGCACGCAGATCGATGCTGTGGGGGTTCTATAAAATGATAATTGCATGTACAGTCTGCATTTGAAAGCATTGACCATAATAGGCATGACGACAGTATAAAAAATTTCAAATCTATTTAGTCCGTCAATTAGAGTGTTGGAAATTAAAGGACACGTATTTTTTGTTTTTGTAAATCAATGAATATTGACAAAAGATAAAACGCATCAAAACTCGGGAGTGAGGGCTCGTGACGTCAGAACTAGCTAAAAATTATACCTAGGCGTGACGTATTGAGAATTTTAAAAGCGTCATAATATCTTCGTCAATTTTGGTTAACAAAAGAAAAAACACGGGTCAATTTTGTTGATAATCTAACTGACGGACTAATTAGATTTCTTTTTGTCGTCTCGCCTATTATTTAGAATGATTTCATATTAAATGCGATCCTAATAATGACGATAACGGCGTACTATATCAGTGGTGTCGGCACCGACTCACGATTGTTAGGTGGCTTCGAACCTAGATTGGAGCATTACTTTATGTAATTTATTACATCAACACTGCTCTCAAAACGGTGAAATATAATATCGTGAGGAAACTGGCATGTCCTAGAACCAAAAATTCGAAGACATGTGACATCCACCATTGGATTATAGCCCATTCGCTCTCATAGAGAGGAGGCTTATGGGTTGGAGTGTATATAACGGGGCACTGAGGAAAAAAGTAAAATAAAAAATAAAATAAAAATAAAAACACCTAAATATAAATAAGGCTAAAAGTATCTTGGTGTTTTTTGTCTCCGACTAACCGTTTGTCGTAAAAATGATGTCGATTTTTTTTATTCCTTAATGGGCGGCATGGGCACCGGGATGTAGGCCGATGAAGGAGGCCGGCGGAGGCCCGGCACTTCGGGAACAGAAGTCGTGTTATTCAATATGCGAGCTTGAGTGTTATTTATTATGCGAGTGAAACGAGCGCGCGTCATGCTGTCGTAGCACGTTAAGGTCAAAGCCAATATACCCGAGGTCAAGGTCAGTGATCTTAGGAGAATCGTGGATCTCGACTTTTGTAATTTTGACCTTGACCTCAAGGTCAATGACCCTAAGGTCAAGGTCAATGTCCTTGAAATGGCCCATGGTGTTTCCCCACCCTACTACTCCCACATCCCACCGGGTCGGGTGAAATTTTTCTAAATCTTTTTTTCATAGTGCCCCGTTTTGTATCCACTGACCGGCTTATGTCCTAACAGTGGGACAGATAGATAGAATAATATGACAGTGGTATAATTATGTAGGTTATTGACAAATAATCTAATAAAATGAACACAACTCTTATTAATCAACACTTCCTAAGGCAACATTTTTTGGGTTCTAGATGCTTCGAATGTTTTGTGATCAAGCGTATTGAGCAATGTTGACCTTTTATTTAAAAGTAAGGATGTACCTTTAATAATAATTGTGAGACCGGGTTGATACTAACCTGAAACAAAAAGAAAATCCACGTTAGATTTGGTAGATTACGTGAAATATGTAGGTCACGTCAGAAAAACAATACACGTGGTACCCGTTTGTGCGTCGAATTTTCCCAGATAAGAGACCTGGCTAGATCGATTTTTCGTACCCGTAAACCACATACTGCAACTTTCACCGACAACGTTAGAGTCGTTTTCGAGAACGTGATTACAAATGTTACTCATTTAATAGTATCGGATAAAACGACCAGTCTACAAGCTGCCAGTACTTGTTAACTTAGTACATTGATGTTATTCAAAGATGAGTTAAGTTTCACAAGTATAGCGATATGGCTAACACAACACACCACATTGAACATGAGATTATATAATTATGTTCCAAGAAAAAAGTTTGGAGTTGAAGAGTTTGTTCCAAAGTTTTTGTGCATGGTTGATTTATTTTACAGTGGTGATAAATCATTTCAGTGTACGTACTGTGATCTTTATCTTCGTAGTGGTAAGGTTGTTAATAGTTTGCTTCAACTGACAAGTCTGTACAAAACAACAGTTATCCTTTTTTTTAATGTAAAGGTTGATTTTGTCATTGGACTTGTCAGTGGCTAAAAAGTAATGGAAGGACGGTAGTTTCTAGACGGCATGTAAAGCCAAGTCAGAGGCCAATGGGTGGCATAAAAACTGTGACACCAGGTTAGGCACTAACCACTTAATAAAGAAGAAGTAGGTACACGTCAATAGAAACTACCCACTGTCAATTTATACAGATGCACGTAATTTGAATACAATGATGTCAAAAACAGATACAGCCAATAAAGTGTCCGAAACAGACCAGATATTTGGTTACACTATTAAATATTTTCATGGTCTGAAGGTCAATACTTATTTATTTATTTAAGGACAACCAACAAAGCATACACCAAAAATACATGTTTGCAAAATGCATGCATTAAACATAGGAGACAGAAAATGCAGTTACAAAACAGATTTTATTTGTTTAGATGTATCTAAACAAGTAAAATCCGCTTTGCGCTGCTTTGACTGTTTGTTTCTGTGTCTATTAACTGTATTTATATACCAATCTATTGGTACATAAAAACAGCTAATTGTGACATAAAGCTAACATTCAAATACGAATGAAAACTTTCTTGATAAATTTTTGTTCGACGTTGTGCCAACCAGAAAAAAATACAAACAATTTATCTATCATAAAGTACAATCTTTAAATACAATTCAAATATTCTGTTACGAAACCTGGCGGTTTTTTTTTTAATCTTCTTTGATTTTGATCTGATAAATGAAACATCGTGTGAAACGTAAGTTTTAAATACATACTCTCGAAAAACATCTGCAGTATTTTACATAAAAAAATAGTTGATGTCATGCTCGCAGGGAAAATTACTGTAGTGTCGAAGGGGATTTTTTCTAAAGCGGAGATTGCAACGGGTCTTGAAGTCAGTCCGGATATTGGCTGGAAGGAAAAATGTTAACGCCCCATCTATTTTGATATGTGTTGATCATCTTTTGAGCTGTAAATAGACTTCTAGATTTGCATCATGAAAAACATTTAAGTTAGAAGCAAACTCTGTTTTTTTTTTCATGTTAACAAATGTTAAGAAGATGTGTTAAAATATGGGAATTGCAACTTTATCTCTACAAACATACAAAATATTTAAATTTTGTAAAATTATGGATAAAATACACCATCGTTTTCAAAGGAAATAAGTACCCACATTTTCAAGACGTTTCTAAGTTAAAATGACATGTCAAGTTTGAGATATCATAACTTTATTAATAAAAATACTAGGAAACAAATAGGACAATCACAGGACCTTCTTCACGCATATTCAATGTATTCATTTCAAGACTTTGTTAATAAAAAAAGTTGTTTTTACCTCTCAGCAAGTTCTATTCTTACATTGAAGATTTCAGGGTGTTTGTCTTGTCTATCAGTTGAATAAACTGTGTGAAATATTCCGTACGGCCCGTGGAATTGTATTAACAATATCAATTCCTGTTTTTAATTGACGTTACAGAAGCACAGACGCTTTGAATATTGGGTTACCAGATCCACTAAATACTCGTAATTTAGTGGATCTGGCAAGTCAAAGTTATTTGGGTATGTCAGTTTATGATGAAAAGTGATAACAGGTACTATTTTTATAACTGTGAAATAACTTCAAGGACTGACTCGTTGCTCTAGTGATCCATGAAGGCCTGGGTTCGATTATTATATTCCCAGATTGGGAAAAGTGCTCACGAATTCATCAGGAGCCACGGAGCCTTAATTAGTGCCCGTGCTCGATGTAAATTGCCTCGCCCCCTATTACATGAGACTTAAACATAACTGTCGAAATACGGGTGTACTAATTAGGTAGTCCCATGGTCCCAACCCTAAAGGGTTACAGGCGTGACGACGTTGTGTAACTTGAATTAATGACAGTTAATTCTGGTTGATAATAACTATTGAAATAATGATCTATCTACCGATCTATACAACGTACTAACACAACAGTATCTAGGATATATTTTTAGACACGGCATTTCAACCATGTTTAGCTATCCATAATGCTCCCAATCGAGAACGAATCGGTGCTCTCTGAAAGCAAGTGTAAGCTCATAAGGGGAATGCCTATCTAGTTCCTTGTGATGTAGGTAATCTAGTTTCCTTTGAAATACAAACCCACTTCAGCGTTTGCAGACATCCAGTTCTGATCTGGTTTATCTAGCATAATCATCACTATAATGTACTGTGCTAAGTGCTAACGGACCAGTTGGCGCTCGAATGACATTTACAAGGGGCGCTGTTTGTAAACATGTTTTGAAAGTGTTTTGTGTAAGTACTGTATTCGAATAAAAAAAGATGGCGGAATTGCGTGTTAACAGTAGTTCTGTCCACCGCATTTAGACTTAATTTTGTCATATGGATAAGACACTGACCTCGATTAGGATAGTACACTTACGGCCATTTTCAATAACTTACTAGCCGGTTTCGGTAGGTTGCTATCGCTTGTCTGTTTGACATTTTGCTAACTGACCGGTTAGAAACAAAACGTCACAGAAAAGCTTTCTTTGATTTTTCTATGAATCAAGGGACAGGTAGGTGACGCGGATATAATATTCTTTGTTTATAGAAACACCGATAGCTACGGAAGCAGGCTTATTAACAAACAGTTATACGAAAGTAAGTTATAGAAAACCGCCGTTAGGATACTTCTTATCCTGCTAGGACTTTTCTAATTAAAATGAATTGTTCATGTATTAAATACTTTATTTTACAATAAAAATAATATTGTAGTTTTTGACTTTCACCCCATAAGCTAAATAGTTCGTAGTTTTCGGCTTATCTATCTTTCTGTTAAGAACAAGCAGAATGTTGTATAATCCAGAACTAACCTAGAGTGTTTAAATAAAATATATATTAAGAGGTCTTATCTTAGACAAATAACATTTAATCTTTTTCTCGTGAAATCAAGTTCGTACGTCCACCAATCAAGCTTTACAAAACCAGTTCATGCGGATCTCTCATTGCATAGGAAACATTTTATACAGAGCGAAGCCATGTTATACTGGACATGTATAGCTTGATGTGTGTACCAAAACAAGTAGGTTAAGTACTTATCTACCTACAAACTATGATCTAGTTAGTCTTAGGAGCAATCCCTAAATCTACTTAAGTTTTATTTATGTTTACTTTCGTTCACCTTTGGTAAGAGGATTCTAGCTACAATTAAAGGCACATAGGAGGATTCCGTAATCCTCCTATGTAATGGCCTTTAATTTGTGTGAGAACGTTCGTTTCCCCGTGGAAAGGAACGTTCTCACATAATAAGGTAGGCATTTTCCTGAAATGAATATTATGTTGGTAATATACAGGGTGTAAACAACCTCATGACGAAGCCGTTAACCAAACATTCTGAACATCAAACTAAGTAACAAAAATTATTGCTGGGAAACGACTTTTTTTTTGGGGTGAAAAATCATGTGTTGTAGTAAAACTCAATGTTACACGCTCAAAACATTGTGCTGATGGATGGATTGAATAATATGAGGGTCGTGGAGGTGTTTTAAGTAAAAATCACCATTAAGAACTTTTATTTAAAAAAAAACTTGTCAAAAAGTTGGAAATTTGACCCCCAATATCTCCGTAACTAGAAGGCTCCCAGGTATGGTGTAGAACAAGAAAATGATCGCAATGACGGGGTAAACAAGTGCCTTTTTCGCTTCTTTAAGAGGTTTTTACACCCTATATAGCTAATCAGGCTTCTTTTCCCCGTGTAACAGTCAAGAGATACCGTGGCCCCGGAACACAAAGGGCGAGGAAGGGACATGGATGGGTTTTAGTCAATAAAAGTCTGACACTCCTTTCTGCTCCGCCCAGAGCGGGAGAAGTCATTTGATGATTTCCCATCCTAAAAAAAAAAAAGGTCGACTGTAAGTATCTACACTTACATTTAACAGATAAAGGGTGCTAGAAGACCCTTAACAAAGCTGAAAGTCACTTGTTCGCCCCGTCATTGCATTTGGTTTTTGTTTTGGACCATACCTTGGGAACCTTCTATTTACTGAGTGAGATATTGGAAGTCAAAATTCTTTACTCTCAAGTTTTTTTGAAACACTAGTTTAAAGCTTTAAATACCACGATTCGTTTACACCTTGTATATTAGAAGTTCTATGGGCCGAATAGGAGCGAGCATATCTCCGTGAACCGGGTACACTTTCAGATGCAACGCAGCTTCACTGTCAACTTTTTTGATGCCGTGGACCAACTTAGTCTATTTGAGAATCAAACCTAGCCTTGTTCTTTGTCGTATGGCTACTAACCTGGTGTTAGAGTTTCATGCCGCCCATGGGCCATTGACTTGACTTTATATGCCGTTAAGAAATATCTCTCAGGCATGCTAGCTTCGTCACGATGTTTTCTTTCACCGAAGCAAATGATGATTATACAATACGCATATGAATCGGAAAAATTCTTGGGTTCGAACTTGAGACCTATGAAACCTTGAAACCTATCCAGCAGTCATCAGTAACGACGGCGCCCTCTGACCTATATACCAGAGTACCCTTAAAACGCACCACAAAAACCTTTCAACAAAGACCTCGAACTTTTTACTTTGTCTCAAAAGAATTTTTCAATTAAAACCAATCAGGCGGTAAAACTGGAACGTTGATATAAAGGTTTGTTCAAGAACTCGGCGATAGAAAACCACTTACAAATTGATTGGACCCACTAATTACGAGAAGTTTTCGGTTTGACCTAGAGGGGAGGCATTTTCTCTGGGGACCCGGAAATTAATTTCTATGTTTACTTGCTATGGAATATAGAGTAGACTATTAATAATATACTTATAGGAGGTTTGGTATCATTTCAGATCTATGTTTTATTTAAATCTAACACGGTTAAAGGTCAATTAAATTATTTTAAATATAGATCATCATCATCATCATTTCAGCCGAAAGACGTTCACTGCACTGGACATAGGCCTCCCCCACTAACCAGTCTCGTGCGACTCGCATCCAGCGGATTCACTCCACTCCAGAACTTTTCGGCCCCATCGGCCATCCGTTCTGCGAGCAATGTGCCCTGCCCACTTTTTTTTTTTTTTTTTCGGATGGGAAATCATCAAATGACTTCTCCCGCTCTGGGCGGAGCAGGAGGGAGTGTCAGACTTTTACTGACTAAAACCCATCCATGTTCCTTCCTCGCCCTTTGTGTTCCGGGGCCACGGTATCTCTTTCGAATAGTCCCGCAGCCCCGGCAGGCTTCGGTCCTTGCGGACCCCTTCCTTATTGCTGACTCTCTTTGAGGCGCGCGTGGAACACGAACGCGCCGTCGACACGGCCTGTCGTCATGATACGAACGGACGGCGAGCTAGCCCATAGCTCCCCGTCCACAGGCCCGCGTGCCCTGCCCACTGCCACTTAAGTTTGGCAATTCTTCGGGCTACGTCGGTAACCTTGGTTCTCTTGTGGATGTCTTTCTCATTCCATCACGCAAGGAAACTGTGAGCATAGCCCTCTCTATTGCCCTTTGGGTGACTTTAAGCCCTCTGATGAGGCCCATTGTTAGCGAACACGTTTCGGTTCCGTATGTGAACACTGGCAAAACACACTGGTCATAGACTTTCGTCTTGAGACACCGCGGTATGTTGGACGAGAAGATACTACGCAACTTCTCGAACGCTGCCCAGCCGAGTCGGATTCGACGATTGACCTCTTTCTCGAAGTTAGACTTACCTAACTGGACCGTTTGTCCTAGGTACACATAATCGTCTACAACTTCGAGTGTAGAGTCTCCGATCTTGATAGTTGATTTGCCTCTCCCTCTCCATCCATCAACATTTATATTCATCACTCTTTTAGTCACATGCGATTCATCCCTCATTATCACATTCCCATACTAGATATTTTAGTTAAATATTTTACACAGTTCGCCCATTATAGTAGACCTACCGAACCTTTTAGACATTTTTGTTTATTTTAAACATTGTCCAGTACACATGGCTTGTTGTGTGATCGCTTGATATATAAAACTGCTCAATAGATTTTGATACGGGTTTGACCATCATTTTGAATTTTCTGGAATGCTCCACCATAGCCATATTGGCTCCACCGCATTCCCTATCACCTCACTACTCTGGAAATCAAATACCGAGCCTCAAGAAACAAACTAACTGTCTATTTTATCTGTACAACAAAACTACACTGACCTGCAAAAATAAGTACTACACTTTTAAAATTTCAATTTTTCCTAAACTATAGAAGTTAGAGATTTAAAATAAAAAACGTTATAAAGCAATTTTTATCAGCTTTCTTAGAAACTATAGACAAAATAAAACTATTTTTCAAATCCTTTTTGTTTCCAAAGTATATCTTGTGTACTTAAAAAGTTATTTCAATTTTGAAAGTGTGATACTTATTTTTGCAGGCCAGTTTATGTTAACTAGTTTTAGGTAATATTTTAAAACACTTGTTACATCTCTTGTGTATATTTATACCTGCTTATGAATACATAAGCAGGTAATAACCTGGGCTATTTGTTGCCATTGTGGGCCAGCTAGTTTTTTGATATCATCATCCCATCTAGTAAATGGTCTTCCCCTGTAGCGTTTGCCCAGGACCGGGAGAAATGCAAAGCTCTGGAGTAGGCCTTCACCTGAAGGGGGTTCCAGTAAAATATTATATAATACTAGTTCGTACCTACTAATTCCTTATTAGTTATAATTATATTTAGATAATTTAGATTACATAGATACCTATTAACATTTTTTCTTAGTTTTTTTTCATGGTATAGGTATAAGTACATTAATCATTTGTAAGCTGGAAATAAAAGGCTTTTATTTTTTAATAAACAATTTTCCATTTCTATTTTCTCTATCCATAACCATGATTTAAAAAATAACTTGATATTTTATAAAGTCGTATAAGCAGTGCGCAGCAAAGGCGGCTAATAAAATACTATAAAATAAACGATTAACCCTATTAACGCAGTTAAAAAAGAACCACTTGTTACTCCCTTTGTTCTACATTCTTTTGAGTTAAACAGATTATTAATAAACAGGTTTATTATTAACTCCTGACTTAACTAGGTCGCACACGTCAACAAGTTAATTTATTACTAACTCATGAAAAATATACATAAAGATACATTTATAATTTTCGACGTTAATTTCCGTTATAACTGTTCATGGTATTTTATCGTTTATACCACCTTGCTCTAGAGTTATATAAGTTTTTGTAAGAGAATGTGTTTTCAGAATGAGGTTCTATTCTCTACGTTGTAATTATTCAGTTTTATCTACTTTCTAAAGCTCTTCTGATAACATAACATAACATCTCACCTGTAATCCCCAAAGGGTTAGACAGAGGTGTGCCTAATAGTACACCCACATTTCACCAGTTATGTTTAAGGCGACTAGGAGCTAAATTAGCAACTCTAATTGTGGTGGTTCAAACTTTGTTTGAAATACTGTTAGAATAAAGTTCTAATCAGCTTGCACTACAAAGTGGTTGTTACGTCAGTCACTGCAGGCCGAATAGTGCGAAATGAGTGTTTTTTTTTGCGATTTACAAATAATCTATTGATTGGACTAAAAAAATAAAAAACTATCATGCTAATATGTTGCTTGTAGAATTATTTGGCAAAAAATCAGAATGATCGATGTATTTGAGTATGGTTTTTACTCGGTAAAAGAAATTTTTTGAGATAAGTTTGTGTTTTTTTTATCGAGTAAAATTAGTTGCATTATGTTTTCAAAACATTATCATACTAGCATATATCCTGAAGAATATCATATCGTCATTTTGTTTATTGCAGTGAATCATACGTTTTTTTTTGCATTGTAAAACTCGTGTTTTGCTCCTGTAGTCCCCTTAAGTCCCATGTAATAGGGGGTGAGCCCATTGCCATCCACTGAGCGTAATTCCAGATTCACTCACTCCCGATAACGGTCACTCTTCTGATAACGTACGTATTTATTCCGATGTAAAAGAAATCCCTACAATTTCGCCTACTTAAATTGATTCTATAAATTCATTCATCATAAATTTTTCAGATTTAAGCCTACGACTGTTTGTCACTGCTTCACCCATAGGTTGACTGGTAGAAAATGCCTATGGCATTAAGTCAACCCCTGTACCCTGCTTAAAGTGTTTAAAAGATAAATACCTCCATAGTCTATAGTGTCAAACGACAATAGCATGGCAATAATCCCATAAGTGTATACATGTTTATCTACAAAATATAAACCTATAATAAAAAAAAAACATACATCTTCGTAGTACTAACATAAAATCAATCATGAACAATGCCTTAACTAAAATACCTCAAGAACCGTAATTAAAGCAGAAACGTTTAGATGATATCAAAGGAGCCGCCTTAGGACTATAACACTGAAACAATTTTACCGGATTTCTTCCGAAACAATGATTTTCAAGCCGCTTTCAGAGAACAACACTTTTGATAAGCTTTATTTCGGTGTTTATTCACTGTTCAGATAGAATGCCTTGTCTAAATAAAATTAGTTTGTGGAATTATTTAGAGAAACAACACGAAAATTGTATTCATTGAAGAGGCAGATAAAGGTGCTTAGTATCTGGATCCTAATGTCGAAAATATTACGTAACGTTGACAGTTACTATTTTATACCTCAGTTAAAGTTGAATGTCATTTTATCGCATTTAAGAGTTGATGTATACTCTTAATGATGTCAATTTTGGGACACATATAGTGTTTTTAATAGATTGCAACCTAAAACACAACAAATCACACGATAATTATATCACTAAAATAACAATAAGTTCCTATAATTTTCCTTTAACTTAAAACACAGCGAGAACGTTACATGCATGCTTTTTTGCCTCCCTTTAAAAGTAGCCACGAAAAGGTTATCAGTAGCTACAGCCTATAAAGGTAACAATTCCTTTTACAAAATGTAATAGAGAACAAGATGGAGGCCTCCCAGGGGTCATATTTTAAAGCGGAATTAACGGTAATGTTCCAAGTAGGAATGGGTCTTTAAAACTAAGTGGTTCGTTGTTCCAAAAAAGAAAACGTTTTCCTTCAACTCGTAGCTGTAACGACTTTGATTAATGAATTCTAAACGTATGAGATAAGGGAGTGTTTTTCTTTTTTTATTTCGGTTGTAATTAAACATTTAATGGTGATTAATTAATGTAGTGGAGGGCCACTTATTTTTAAAAGACTTGATTATTATTATTATTTTTTATTTGATTAAAGGGCTTCGTCGCTTAGCGACCTCATCGCCCAGACTTGATTATGTTTGTCCGTATTATTGAAATGTCAGTGAGTGAAAGGACTTAGGTAACGGATGATATTTTGGCTTTTCATTTACCTACCTAATGTATGTGAAGAATCTGTCAATTCTGAAAAAATGAATTTGGCAGAAAAAAAAAAACATGTAAGTGGCTAGCGACATAATCGTTGCCAAAACTACTCCATACCAGGCCCTTATTCACAACGCTTCGATTCGATTTTCGATTCGGAAAGTCGTATGCCTATCTTTTTTTGACATTACCAAATCGAGCGAGATAGACATACGACTTACCGAATCGAAAATCGAATCGAAGCGTTGTGAAACATTTGAAGACATATTTTAAGTTAGTTTAGGATTTAGCAATTTTGTTTTATAGTAAATGTCAATAATTTTATCAAAAAGACATCTAAGTTAAAATAAATAAGTAAGACAATCTTCGTTATCATCACAAAGGCCACTCCAACATTGAAATGCAAAATCTAAAAATACAGCTCTAAAATATTAATTTAAATTGAAATCCCGAAGACTCCTTTCCTCATCCGCACAAAAAAGTATTGTTGAGTGGTGCCTCCTTAAGAAAATCTACTCTTAAATCTGTGAAATTCGATTGGCCTTTATTGTATGCGGTTTACAGTCCTTTTTTGTCCATTATTTTATCTCCACCCTTGCAAAGCTGTCAAAACCACAATGATGTCTACTCTTAAAGCAATAAGGTTGTGGTTATGTTGTTGTCAGTGACAAGTCTGTCAAAATTATGGTGTTCTTTAATTTCATGGCTTTACGGTTGCTATTATACTGTAACTATCAGAGTTAAAATCTTGCAAGCTTTTAGCTACTTTTTACCCGACTGCGCCAGAAGGAGGGTTATGTTTTTTATGTTTTTCTTCTACCATTGTTATTCAGATAAAACGTTTCAATAAGCAGTAAACAACATTTTCCATACCAGTACTGTTTGTTTCGTTAATATATGGGATTGGAGAACTTATTATTTTTATAGTGAGACAGAGTTTTCCATGTTTTCAATATTAAACATATTCCAAGCAGTAACCCCTACTACCGTTTCCAAAACAAGGTTTTCACAGTAATGAATACGGGCTAATTAATAAATGTACGTAGATGAATTATCGATTTTGAAAATTCAGCCTCTCATGAATAAACAAATACCTTTTTCAATTGAATATTTAATAAGTTTTTTATTTGTTCACAAAATCAAAGTACGCGGGGATTTGATTAACTCTGTATTTATTTAGGATTGCCTCACAGTGAACGCGTGCCTGAAATAATTAATTTTGATCTCAAATTTTCGATTCTTCTTTATTTACGAAAGCTTTATTATAAGATACGTGCCATTCTATTCCACACAAAAGAATAGTGAAAATCTGCTATCATTGGGTTGGGTACCCACGAAGATAGGAGATCGAAACTTCTTTGGTCGTTATAAAATATTAAACGCTTTCCAACAGACTTAAACCTAAACCTAATCTGATTTCAGAGCTTTCCTAATTACACCTAAAACATTGTAGCAGCACGAAAAAATAGTACTACAGCAACATAGTACAAAAATTACTACAGCGCCATCTATGACACAAATGAAGAACTAACCCCAATTTTTTTATCGCAAGCAATTTCTAAATCGCGCAGATAAAGTTATAAGAAAAAAGACAGCAACTATCGGGCGGGTAGTCCACCAGAAACAACACCCATCTGGTCAGAGGATCCTGCCTTTTCCATGGGGGATGAAGAAGTTTTAGTGGCTACCCATTTAAAATAACGCAACCAAATAAACTAAAGCCCAGGTTAGAGTCAAAAATAGTAGAGGCAATACATCCGGCATCCCCGTGAGGCCATTAATAATTAATCCACCATTCGGCTGTGATGGCAGCCTATCCAAATTATTTATTTAAAAGCGACCCTATTTCGTTAAAGTTTCAGTGTTGTTTCACGTCGAAATTCTATTAACAAAAATAACAAACGAATTGCTTTAGTAGTCGCCTTTATAAATTGAATTAATTTTGTATAGTTTCTATGTAGTTTTATAAAGGTAGGTATGAAAATAGGTAATATAGAAAGATATGGTCCATTGACCTGGTGGAAGGTCGTGATAAACGAAAATCTAGACGATGGATGGACTGTGTGAAGGATGATGATATGGCTTGAAAGGAGGTGACTGATGAGATGAGTAATAGGGAGGAGACATGCCTGTCGACGCACGACCTCAGATGAATTAGGATAAAAGCAGGAGAGTGAAGATGTCCACGGGCTGATCGAAAAAAATAAATAAGTGTCATCATCGTTTTGTGTTAACCTTTAACGACATCTAGCTTATGGAATTATAGAATCCAGTTTTATTTGGTGGTATCGCATTACCCAGTACTAACTGGGTTGTGGAGGTCAGTTAGGCAGTAGCTCCATGTACTTGGAATACAGGTTCAGAGGAAGTTATAAAAAAAACTGTTATTCAGCTGCATCCGGTTAGGCTGAAAGCCGACCCCAACATAGTTGGGAAAGGTCAGACAGATGATAACTTGAAACACAACAATAACTTTCAAGTTTCAAGTCCTAATTAATGCCATGTAGAATAATCTCCGATGAAAATAAAAACACACAACAAAATCCAATGCAAAAGTTGGAAATTAAGTAGAAGAAAATAATTGGATGTAAGTAAAGTCGAGCGCTTTCTGAGTAGTTTAAGTTGCCACTTGTACCTCCATAATGTTCCCCCGTCCGTATTACTTACATAAGTACCAACTAGGATGCGTGGAATCATATGTATGTCTTGTTGTGTAAAGTCTATGAATAGAGTTTGTAAACAAATCTGTTTTGAAAATGGCGTGTTTAATTAGCCGACTGATAGTGGTTCCAAACCAACGTGACGAAAGTTCGAACTCAGGTATTCACTTTATTTTTTGTCTAATTATCACCACTCGCCTAAAAACGGCATAGGTTGTTCGTGAATTGAATTTCAATACTATGCAAACATCCTCATTTGTGATTATCAAATGTTATTTTTGTTTGCATTTAGCTTTAGCGAATACTCACGTAGATCTAGAACATTAACTGCTCATGATATTTATATTAACACATTGAAAAAAATACTACCTACAAAATAACAGAGGATGCATGGCCCAAGATCCAATACCTGACGACCTATGATCATGATCATTCACTTAGTCTTTTCCCTACTATGTTGCGGTTGGCTTCCATTCTAAACTGTAATTAGATTAGACCATTGATTAAATTTAAGACCATATAATGTACCATATTCTCTAGATGATGATCATTCACCTAGTCTTTTCCCTACTATGTTGCGGTTGGCTTCCATTCTAAACTGTAATTATACCATTGATTAAATTTAAGGCCATATAATGTACTATATTCTCTAGATCATGATCATTCACCTAGTCTTTTCCCTACTATGTTGCGGTTGGCTTCCATTCTAAACTGTAATTAGACCATTGATTAAATTTAAGACCATATAATGTACCATATTCTCTAGATCATGATCATTCAGCTAGTCTTTTCCCTACTATGTTGCGGTTGGCTTCCATTCTAAACTGTAATTAGACCATTGATTAAATTTAAGACCATATAATGTATCATATTCTCTAGATCATGATCATTCACCTAGTCTTTTCCCTACTATGTTGCGCTTGGCTTCCATTCTAAACTGTTATTAGACCAATGATTAAATTTAAGACCATATAATGTACCATGTTCTCTAAATCATGATCATTCACCTAGTCTTTTCCCTACAATGTTGCGGTTGGCTTCCATTCTAAACTGTAATTAGACCATTGATTAAATTTAAGACCGTGTAATGTACCATTTATTCTCTAGATTATGATCATTCACATAGTCTTTTCCCTACAATTTTGCGGTTGACTTCCACTCTAAACTGTAATTAAACCATTGATTAAATTTAAGGCCATATCATTATATGGCCTTACATTTAATCATACCATATTCTCTAAATCATGATCATTCACCTAGTCTGTTCCGTACTATGTTGAGGTTGGTTTCCATTCTAAACTGTAATTAGACCATTGAATTAATTTAAGACCGTATAATGTACCATTTATCTCTAGATCATGATCATTCACCTAGTCTGTTCCGTACTATGTTGCGGTTGGTTTCCATTCTAAACTGTAATTATAGCATTGATTAAATTTAAGACCATATAATGTACTATATTCTCTAGATCATGATCATTCACCTAGTCTTTTCCCTACTATGTTGCGGTTGGCTTCCATTCTAAACTGTAATTAGACCATTGATTAAATTTAAGACCGTGTAATGTACCATTTATTCTCTAGATCATGATCATTCACATAGTCTTTTCCCTACAATTTTGCGGTTGACTTCCACTCTAAACTGTAATTAAACCATTGATTAAATTTAAGGCCATATCATTATATGGCCTTACATTTAATCATACCATATTCTCTAAATCATGATCATTCACCTAGTCTGTTCCGTACTATGTTGAGGTTGGTTTCCATTCTAAACTGTAATTATACCATTGATTAAATTTAAGACCATATAATGTACTATATTCTCTAGATCATGATCATTCACCTAGTCTTTTCCCTACTATGTTGCGGTTGGCTTCCATTCTAAACTGTAATTATACCATTGATTAAATTTAAGACCATATAATGTACTATATTCTCTAGATCATGATCATTCACCTAGTCTTTTCCCTACTATGTTGCGGTTGGCTTCCATTCTAAACTGTAATTAGACCATTGATTAAATTTAAGACCGTATAATGTACCATTTATTCTCTAGATCATGATCATTCACCTAGTCTTTTCCCTACTATGTTGCGGTTGGCTTCCATTCTAAACTGTAATTAGACCATTGAGTCAATTTAAGACCATATAATGTACCATATTCTAACAAATAATAAATCAATTTGAAATTGAGTACCATTATTTCACATAGCAAATTCCTACCTGAACACCACAACTTAGTTCTTTGGTAACACGAAACCCCTTGATAAGTCTAATTGTCACGCTGTCAGCCTACTGACTATCCGTAACTACTCTCAAAGATCTATAAATGTCAGCTAAGACCAACAGTTTAACGTGCTTACGTCGGTTTGTAATAAACTTGCATTTTTAATAATAAAAAATATCTCAAGGTTTTGCCAAGCAGAGAAACCGTGCAATGCAGAGACGGGTTGCTAGACAAGCATAAAAGCAAATTTTCGACCCATATACCCCTTATCATTTTTCTAACCAAAGAAAGGCGCTCGGTTGAACAAAGCGAGCATTTCTCAACACAAGCTGACCCTTTAAATAATTCAGAGAGCTCGACCAAGCTTGGTGAGGTCCATCTCCCTTCCTTTTATACAATAACTCAACTGGACTTGTATTGATGCTCTAGCGTGATAAGGCATATTTTATGCTATGCAAAATGTTTGTTTGGAAGGAACTTTGAACGACTTTCTTGTTGTGGTGCCAATAGGGAATATGCAAGAAATTAAAAAAAAAACATCTCACCGTCAACTCACAGCATCACCAGGTTTTGTGAAGTTCTTATTATGTTGCTGGCTGCTACTTTTGAGCATACCCAATACTGGATTCCACGTACAATAAATAATCACGGAAGATATCCCGTAAGTGTCATTTTAAGTATAGTTATGAACCGTGAAAGCTTAAAACAGTGTTTATGTAGCGTGTTTTTGCTGAAACGGAACGCACTCCCAAAACGCGTCGTCGTCGATAACGCCGGTAGTGACGTCAAAGTCTATATGTCAAAAAACACTTTTATTTGAAAATTTGTTAAAGTTTCACTAAGATTTTTTTTAAAATCGCTATCGCAATATATGCTTGAATTAAGCAAATGAAATTAGTAAAAAATACTATATTATGGCCAAATAATTTGATTTAAACAAGGCAGATTGAGGTAAGTGACGTCACATCATGGCCGCGACAGTCACGGACGTTTAAACTGTCATATAAAATTGCAGGAGTTTAATATTATTTTCTTCTTTCTTTATCGTGTGGTTAGTGCCTAACCTGGTGTCAGAGTTTTTAAGCCGCCCATGGGCCTCTGACTTGGCTTAACATGCCGTCGAGAACTATCTCTCAGGCATGCTGGTTTCCTCACGATGTTTTTCCTTCACCGAAGCAAGTGATAATTATACAATACGCACATGAATCCGAAAATTCACAGGTGCGTGCCTTGGGTTCGAACTCGAGACCTATGACTTGGCAGTCCGACGGTCACACCACTAGGCTATCACTGGGAATATTATTTTTGAGCGACAAGTTGAACTTAACTTTTAATACTTTTCTTGGGTTGCCAATACTGTATCTTTTCTTTTAGATAAAGAAAAAAATACATGCAGGGATATTGCGACTGCTGAGCATGCAGTCCTGGGTTTGATTCCCAGGTCAAACTGTTATTGGATTTTTTCATCAGGAACTTCTTAGTAGCAGACACGGAGTCTGGATTTGTGCCCGGCTAATGGCAATAGGCTCGCCCATTACATGCCTAATAGGCATGGAATGGGCGAGTGTGGGTGTACTATTAGGGATATCTCTGCCTTACTTTTCAGGGATTATAGGCGTGATGTCACCTAAGTATTAAGATACTTAGATGAATGACTTAGCGTTAGTGAATACGGGCACAAGTTTTCGGCCAATTCGCAATTTAGCTCGACAATTTTACTCCCAATTCGCAATTTAGCTCGACAATTTTACCAACAACCTCAGAGTACTATAATTCAGAACTCAATTATCTAACTCTCGATATCACAAAGTGGGATCTTCATACATTCGTATGCAAATTCCAAGTTGTATGATCTAAACCCATTCAAAGTGTGAACTTTACCTGATGAACTCGAAATCTTCAGATAAGATACGGGGACCAGTCGTAGATGTTTGTTGTTGTATTAATAACTTCGGTTCCATACTATGGAATATACCCATTATTATGTTTGGAATTTGTGTTTGAAAGCGAGTTCATTTGCACAATCTAAGGAATTTGAACGGCTTATACGTAGGTACCTATACCTTAACTGATTTACATTATTATTTACATCTGAAGTATTTTATGGTTTAATAAACGAATAAGCATAGAATTATTTCAATCTTTTCCATTTTGGTAAACTACACTGGCCTGCATGACTAAGTATCACACTTTTAAAATTGCAATAACTTTTTAAGTACACAAGATATACTTTCGAAACAAAAAGGACTCGAAAAAGAGTCTATAGTTTCTTTCTAAAGCTGATAAAAATTTCTATAAAACCTTTTTTATTTTAAATCTCTAACTTCTACTTATCAGAAAAAAAATGAAATTTTAAAAGTGTAGTAGGTTCCTACTTAGTTTTGCAGACCAGTGTATTTCAATTGTATCAATAAAAAATATTTGTCTTTGCCGAAATCGATCACTATGCTTTTATTTTTAACAAACTAACGTGTGCGTAACTGGGTATGCACAACAAATAAAAACCTAGTTATAATGTAAAAAGTTTCCAGAAACTTTTAAATTTTAGACACACTATAATGAGCAAACAAAATCTAGTTAGAACATTTTATTTTATTTTACATTCATATTGTTAGCAGCATGTTAGGAGCTCG
Organism: Xestia rhomboidea; assembly: GCA_963853795.1. Lineage (NCBI taxonomy): Eukaryota > Metazoa > Arthropoda > Insecta > Lepidoptera > Noctuidae > Xestia > Xestia rhomboidea. The sequence continues at coordinate 15,000,748 of OY970761.1, read as the reverse complement.
TGGATGAATAAAAACAGCCGCTCGGGTCGATCTTTAGGTTAAGCCGTGCTTTCCTAGGTTGGTCTGTAGATGGGTGACCCCCCATTACATACCGAGTTTCTTCCGTGCCTCGGAAAGCACGTTAAGCCGTTGGTCCCGTCTGTCATTTGTAGATCTTTGACAGTCGTTACAGGATAGTCAGTGGCAAAAAGTCTGACAACCAGTACCAAGGGGTATCGTAAAAACCCAGTACTAACTGGGTTGTGGAGGCCAGATAGGCAGTCGCTCCATGTGAAATACTGGTATTCAGCTGCATCTGGTTAGACTGGAAGCCGACCCCAACATAGTTAGGAAAAAGCTAGGCAGATGATGATTGTTGGCGGCATGGGAAACATATATTTTGAATGTTTGTCCGTCCGTATAAAAGTGACTTTAGTTGGTTTTATTGAATTACGTACCAACTTACTTCCCTTGTGTTATTCAAGGATTTCTTTGAAAAAAACTGAAACACATTCGTCAGTGGGCTCGGAGCCTTATTTTTGAATTTGTGGTATTGACTTTCTAGCTGCGCGACTGGGCGTAGTTTAGTTTGGTTATTAATAATTATTAAAAATTACGGATGTGCAGGCCTAGCCAAGTTACAAACGATTCGTATCGATTCTCTTTCTACAATCGTAAACGTTAAGTCACGTGGTCAAAACAAACGAATAGAAAATTCGTAGACAAGTTAACATCGATCAAGATGATAGAATGAAATATTTCGTTTCTACAATCGTGATCGCTACATCCCATATAAATCGCAGCCAACTTACAGTTTTGACTGAACTTTAATGTTTCTATTCGTTTGTTGTGACCACGTAACTTAACGTTGTAATGATGTCATTCCCATACATTTGGTTAGTTTTCTATTAGCGTTAACGATTGTAGATTGTCAACTTGGCTAAGCCTACAGGAACGGTTACCGAACGCTTCAGAACTATGCCACATGAACAGCGTTATCTATGGCTTCATTCTGAACCCTCAAGGCATTTTATTATAATTAGTTTATAAACCAAGTGCAAACGTTGTAAAACAGATGCTTCGTTCAGACGCAAAAGCCTTTAAAGCTAGTGGAACGAAACTCTATCACTGGCTTGGCTTGAGATCTGAGCTAGTGAAATTAGTTATTTCTCGCTACGAGGATAGTAAAACAAAAGAACATTGCTTACTTGATTATGGATCTAAAGTTAGCTGAAATTATCTTAAATAATTGCTTTAAAGCAAATTCGACTACTTAATAGAAATTTATATGCGTAAATACCTTTAATGTAAGCTAAACCTAGCATACCTACTAACAGGCCCGATGGTCTAGTGGTGGTATGAGCTACTGCTGAGCGTAAAGAGCGTTCGATTCCCAGGTTTGCCAGGGTTATTGGGGTTTTTACATCAGGAATTTCCATAACACTGTTTAAAGCTATCACGGTTCATAACAAAACTTAAAATGTCACATAAGGGGTAACTTCCGTCTACGCGGGAGTCGTGCCTACGCGGGAGTCGTGCGGTCCATGGCCCTTTACGGGGCCCCGGTGTGGGCACGTTCATTGAGGCGGCGTGCCGCCCACCACTTGAACGTGCCCCAGAAGGTGGTAGCCGTAAGGCTGGTCCGGGGGTACCGCACGATCTCCCGCGAGGCGGCGAACCTCCTTGCCGGATTGCCGCCATGGGATCTGGAGGCAATAGTCCTCGCGCGCCTACATGAGTGGCGCGCGGAGGCGCTATGCCGGGGGGAAACTCCGCTGCCGCGGCAAATTGTCGCTCAGCGGACGGACTTCCGGCGGGATCTCATGGCGACATGGAGAGAGCGACTTTCGCAACCCCGTGCAGGGCACGCCACAATAGTGGCGGTAAGTCCCCTCTTTGAGGAGTGGCTGGAGAGACGCCACGGCGTCCTCACCTTCCGCCTGACGCAGGTTCTTACCGGACACGGCTGTTTCGGTAAGTTCCTGCACCGAATCGGGCGGGAGGAAACGTCCGGGTGTCACCATCGACCGGAGGACACGGTGGAGCACACGGTGGAGGTGTGCCCCGCTTGGGCGGAGCACCGCCGTGTCCTCGTAACGGCGATTGGCGGCGGCGACCTCTCGCTCCCGGCCTTGGTTCAATCCATGGTCCGGAGCGAGACGGAATGGGACGCCGTCACCTCCTTCTGCGAAGCAGTCATGCTAGCGAAGGAGGTGGCGGAACAGGACAGGGAGAGATCCTCACGTCCCGGCCGCCGCGGGAGACGCCCCGGGCGTCGGGGGCCACGTGGTGGCTTCCGGCCACCGTAGGCGCGGGCCTGTGGACGGGGAGCTATGGGCTAGCTCGCCGTCCGTTCGTCTCATGACGACAGGCCGTGTCGACGGCGCGTTCGTGTTCCACGCGCGCCTCAAAGAGAGTCAGCAATAGTGAAGGGGTCCGCAAGGACCGAAGCCTGCCGGGGCTGCGGGACTATTCGAAAGAGATACCGTGGCCCCGGAACACAAAGGGCGATGAAGGAACATGGATGGGTTTTAGTCAGTAAAAGTCTGACACTCCCTCCTGCTCAGCCCAGAGCGGGAGAAGTCATTTGATGATTTCCCATCCTAAAAAAAAAAAAAAAAAAAAAGAGGTAACTTCCGTGATTATTGAAGATATCCCGTAAGTGACATTTAAGTTTAGGAATTTCCATGTAGCCCAAAGTCGAATTTGTGCGCGGTTGATGGCCATAGGCTCGCCAGTGTGACGTGACATGAAACGTGGGTTTACTGATTTTAATAGATGCAGCTCTGCCTAACCCTACGGCTAAAACAGGCGTGATATTATGTAACTAACAAAACAGGCATCAAAATTCATGGAATGACGGCAAAGAAAATAAAATATTTCCTTCTAATCCATTTAAGATTAGCGGAAGTATTTGCTTTGATTTGGGGAGCGCTTTAAACTCCCACGCCGTATTAGCACGGTTTACCTCGCTTTTGATCTGAAATCTTTATATTTTTATGAACACTATATTTACAGTGTGTATCAGAAATATTTGGTCATATTTAAGAGTGCGGACGAAGACATTACAGTAGGCTTAGCCAAGTTGACAATGTACAATCGTTAACGCTAGTAGAAAACTAACCAAATGTATGGGAATGACATCTATCAACGATAAGTCACGTGGTCAAAACAGACAGACGAATGGAAACTTTAAAGTTTAGTCAAAACTGTAAGTTGGCTACGATTTATATGGGATGTAGGGATCACGATTGTAGAAACGAATACATTTCATTCTATCATCTTGATCGATGTAAACTGGTCTACGAAAGTTTATATTCGTTTGTTTTGACCACGTGACTTAACGTTTACGATTGTAGAAAGAGAATCGATACGAATCGTTTGTAACTTGGCTAGGCCTGCAGACCAGAAAACTGAACAGCATTCTTCATGAGACCAATACCGTAATCGCCGAAAAAATATCAGCTGGCCTATACATTTAAATAAGAAAGAAAGAAGAAAGAAAAAGTATTTATTAATCTCACACAGGACATGAAAGAAACAAAAATATAGAATTAGGTTTGACACAATTATTTATAAAGTAAACATGAGAACATAACGAACTATTAAATTTGATTAGTCCTGTGCAAGGTCAAAAGGCTCCTATCTCAGCAAGGTGCTGTGACATTTAAAAAAAAGAAAGTCACAGCGCTGGTATTCTAATAGGGCCCAAAGTGATGTCACGGTCAGTAAAATACGAATATAAATTTATAAGACAAAATACAAATATAAATATTTAATGTGTAGGTACTAAATACAGGTTGAAAAATAAAAATATCGTAAATATATAAATCGAGTAGATGTTGAAATTTTGGAAGAGCTCGTGGCTCGTGGCAACCGTGCTTACCTAGGTGGGTCCGTGGATGGGTAACCACCTATTATATATCGAGTATCCTCCCTGCATCGGAATGCGGTTGGTCCCAGCTGACATTTGTAGATCCTTGATAGTCGTTACAGGTAGTGAGGGGCTTGAAAGTCTGACAACTAGTCTTACCAAGCGTTATCGTATTACCCAGTACTAACTGGGTTGTGGAGGTCAGATAGGCAGTCGCTCCATGTAAAATACTGGTATTCAGCTGCATCCGCCTGCCCCAAGGTTTATGATGAGATGTCGAAGTTTTGAATGGGACAGCTGGTTTATTTTTTCGGGATTACGATATTGATTCCACTGAAAAAGTCAAACCTTAGGTGCTCTCATATAGAAGATATTCTAACCAGGACTATGTCATATCTAACTTTATTTGAAAAGAACGTGTCCATGGAGTTTTTTGCCTAGTCACCTCCATGAGATCTACGATTATGGAATGGGCAACTACCGTCCATCCACAGTAATAGGCGAGACGACTACAAAAATCTAATTATTCCGTCAGTTAGATTATCAAAAAATATTTGACCCATGTTTTTTCTTTGGTTACGTAAACCAAAATTGACGAAGATATGACGCTTTTAAAATTCTCAATACGTCACGCCTAGGTATAAGTTTTAGCTAGTTCTAATGTCACGCCCCCCACTCCCGAGTTTTGATGCGTTTTATCTTTTGTCAATATTCATTGATTTACAAAAACAAAAATACGTGTCCATTAATTTCCAATACTCTAACTGACGGACTAAATAGATTTGCATTTTTTTGACACTGTCGTCATGCCTATTATGCCTGTGGTTGGTGTTTAATGCCTGTCACGGGCCTATTTGAAATAAATGCTTTGAGTTTGAGTTAGAAACCTTGAATATGACCATGCATTTATTTGTTACACGCTGTAGAAACGCGGAAAATGACACCCACAATGCCAGTGTGAAACTGATCTAAACGTAGCGTTTATTTGCTATTACTACGAGTATTAATAAATACCTCGCCGGTACACTGACATGCATTAAATCGTGCACGCCGTCTCATTAATAGATAACGATAAAAATGTGACGAAACAGGGCAATTCCTACAACAGATGAACGATCAAAAAGTTTATAATACAGGGTGTAAATGAACCCTTCATGGAGCCCTCAACCAAGCATTCTGTACATCAAACTATCCTTATGATGTACACTGTTCAAAAACTATTGCTGGGGAGCGACGTGTTATTGGTGTGAAAAATTACATTTGATACCGCTCTGTGTTACATACTCAAAACACTATGCTAGTGTATGCATAAAATAGTATAGGGGCCATGAAGGTATTTAAAGTAAAGTTATAACACTTAAAGTTGGAACTTTGGATTTTGAATACCAGCTTGACCAAATCTTTTGTAGCTTTAACATACTTCGTCGTAAATCTTGACGTGTTTTAGAAGAAAGTAAATTTTCCTGAAACGTGATATTTACGACAGACAAAACGTTCGTCTTTGATGTTCAATAATGGCGAAATTGGCGAATCATCGTGTCTTGTTTCAATCGATCTTGAAAGAAGCTCATGTTCCGGGTTAGTAGGAAGGTATTTGGCTCTATCGCTGAAACACATACATATTATACTGGCTCCGTTGTTGAATTGTAGATTACATAATATTATGAATTTTGATAAGGTAAGGTGAGGTGAGATAATCGAAAGTTTTTAATTGCATTAAATGAAAGCCAAATGGTTTCGTCGAAATACGAGTTTCGTTCATTTGTTTGTCTTTCATCCACTAATGTTTGGAAGTAATTTAATTTAATATATATTTATTTAAACTTCATGTACAATGGTGGTAATATTCCACTAAGAAAGTTATATTCAATAAGAAATTGAATTAATTTACTAAAATATTTCCTGTATTGTTATAATAAACTAATGTCTATGTGGGGGGTTCTTTTTCAGAATGATGTACGTGTTAACAACACGTAATTTTAAACTCATCAATTATTCGCAGATAGAATAAACCGGATTTTGAATAAATTAAAAAATCCAATTTTACTCGAGCTTCTAATTTTAATCTTCAAATAAATTTTCGCCGATGCAATGATAGTCGTTCTGAAAATACGTAGTTTAAATGCCCTCCAAGATTGACAGTTCACATTGACGCAATGCTTCTACTATGGTAAACTTACATATTAAAAATAGGTCCAATAAATTTATTACATGGTAGAATCTGCTTTACCGTATTGATCAATAAGTTTAATGTCACAGAATGACACTCAGTTGATTTGAATCTGATCAAGGTTTTGACAGCTCGAAAGGTTTTGAAAATTGAAGTGTTTTTCATTTCAATTTTCATTATTTTACTATTTTCAATTACACGTTTCAAACCCGCATTGCAACATTTCTTAAAAACAATTTTCACGTAATTTAAACGAAAGTCCAGTCCAATCCTCAAGGATTTATAGTTTCCGAAGACCCAGTCACGTACTCCTAGTGTTTCAAGCTCGCAGATTTGTTACAAAAACATTTCACAAAGAATGTTACATCTACGCTTTGTATTTGTTACCAACGTTTGTTTAGGATCAGCCAATCTCGACTCCTGGCCTCGAAACGACAGGTCAATGAAAAAATGTGCCGGTTAATGTAATCCAGACGCTTTCTAAGATATTTTTTATCGTTCTTAGAGATACAGAATCTGATATGGACGGTTTAACTTAATGATGTTGGCAATCTCAGTAATTTTGTTAGATTTGTCTATTGTTTAGAGGTAAATGGTGATTTTTGTTGATAAAGAATATTCAATGCAGATCGGGTAGAATTTAATAATATACCGATTATTGAAATCTTGTTAATATAAAACCGACTTCAAAAACACAAAAAAGTCAAAAATAACTTCAGCTTCAGAAGTCGGTAACAAAAAAACTAAATCAATCAAACAAAGGTCCGCACCGACTTCTGAAGCTGAAGTTATTTTTCACTTTATTTGTGTTTTTGAAGTCGGTTTTATTTTTTGCAATAAAGTTTTTATTTTTCACTCTTTAGTGGTTCACATGTGCTTCACCCCTTCACAGCGTACCGGCGTGATGTTATGTTATGAACTCGTGTAAACAATAGACAAACATGAAATTTCAGCAATCCCACTCCATTTGCTATCATTTATTGAGGAGTTCCGTTGCCTATCTCCGAAGTTCATCATCAGATCTTCACCAAATTAAAATGGGACCACTCCGAGAAAGAACTCTTCCAAAAACTATCCGAATCGCTTCGAGTGAGCCTAGAAAATTTGAAGAGTTCTCTCTATTTCTCCAGAATCCCATCATCAGATCCTGACTTGAAGATCATGGGACCATTTGGAACGTATACCCTTTCAAACAAAACAAAAATGATCCAAATCGGTCCAGCCATCTACGAGTAATCGGGGAACATACAAAAAAAAAAAAAAAAATCGACGAATTGAGAACCTCCTCCTTTTTGAAGTCGGTTAAAAAGTGAATAAACTGCCAGAGCACCTCAAATGTTTATAACACATCTGCAACGATTATTCATGCTCAAAACGAGGTTATCAACATTGCCTTGTGGTATAAGGTTCGACGATATAAAATGCATGGGAAATGGACTGAGCGTAAGTCGATTTTCAGGAAAACTCCTAAAGACTTTCGCTGCAGCATATGGCGTGCTTGATGGGATTTAAATCTAGGGACTTCGTGGGCCCATCCAGGTCCGCCACGTTATGATATTTTGCAGCTTTACTTTGTACCTAAACGCGATCAGTTCTCCCGCTCGTTCCATGATTGTTCCGCCTTGATATGGATTTTGAATGTAGCTCTCACGACCAGGTGTTAGTAAACAAAAACAAATGTTTAAAAACACGTAAACCATACACACGCGTAAAGAATCTTGCACGAATATATAATTCCAATGACATGCCACTTGTGTTGTTATAAATTTTTATTTGTAAACCAACTATTTGCATGCCCACGTGATGGCAAAATGTGGAGAACCTTTTTATACTAGAACATCTATGTACCGATTATCCATGTTTGCAAAATAATAAACGATTTGATTTTATTTAAGGAATTCTATAAAACTAGTAATATAAATTTTTGTTATAAGTGAGTTGTACCTTTGTAAACAGTCTTTTAATTAAACCGTGAAAGTTTCTGGGAATTTAAACCGAAATTGCACAAAACTCGAAAAACATTGTTTTCATCAAAACGGATTTATAAACTTCTTTGAAGCAAAAATGTTAAACAATTTAATGGTAGAGAGGGAGGTATTTACGAGGAATTCGAATCCAGTATTTTTATGTTTCCTTAATAGATACCTATTACAATATCCGCTGGTGCATTTGTTTTCTTTTTAACCTGTTATATTATTTTAATAGGCTTTTTTCACTTGCCCATAACTGTAGTTAGTATTTTTAACCGACTTCCAAAAGGAGGACGTTACCAATAAAAAAACTCTTTTGCAAAAAATACAATCGACTTCAAAAACACAATAAAGTGACTAAAACTGAATTAAGCAAACAAAAGTCACCAACTTCTGAAGCCAAAGCTATTTTTCACTTTTTTTTTTGTTTTTGAAGTCGGTTTTATTTTTTGCAAAAAAACTTTTTATTTGAGGTGTTAACTAATATGGTATCTGAGTAAATATAGCTCAAGTATTTTCCATTATTCTCGCTAATACCAAAAAACAAGTATCTGGCTGGACCAAGATATCTACAAAATACATTTTACCAAAAACAGATAAGAGCAAAATAATACAAACTTCTAAATCAGTGAACCACAGAATTATTAATATTCTAAGAGGCTTCGAAACTGAAAAGGGCCCTCAGTAACAAGTATTAGAAAAGGGAAATTTTCCTTTACAGTGAATATAGGTACCTAGCTACTATTGAGTTCACTGACGGCCGACCAATTTTCAACCTTGTAACTTAGAGCATAAGAGCGAAAAGTGGCAGACCCTGACAAAACACGTTTTAGGGAGTCTGCTCGCTACACCGTACCATACCATAACCGACGACCGTGCTATGAACGTATCAGCCAAAAAGAAAAACACAACAAATAGGGTTATAACCGTGTATGATGACCGTTCTAAACCCGTTATGAACGGGTATGATGACCGTTCTAAACCCGTTATAAACAGGTATGATATGATATTATACGTTCTAGTGGGCATACTGGTCTGTGTCACGGATTTTTCCGTGGCTGATACATTCACAGCACGGCCAGTATGGTACTGTTTAGTGGGCGGAATCATTTGCTCGTGATTATAATTAGAAAATGGGGGTGAAGACGAAACTAATTTATACTTCCAAACATTTTACCTAAGAAGTTTACATAAAGCGCAGGACACATAGAAAAGACGTAAGACGAGGGCGGGGTGCGGACGGGGCGCAGACGGGGCGCCGTCGCGACTTTTTAAAACATATAGAAAAGACGAGGCTCGGACACCGGGCGCCGGACCCCGGGCGCCGGACCTCGGGCGCCACAAGAACGACGAGCGACGCGCGCGCAGCGTGATTCCCGGCACCCGTGTCCCACCCCGCCCGCACCCCCGCTCTCATCCGCCCCTTGTCCGCTTGTGTCCATGCCCCGTCCTTTCTATCTGTTTTTACAGAAGGCGCAGACGGGCAAGCGTCGTGTCCGCGCCCTGCCCGCGCCCTGCCCGCGCCCTGCCCGCGCCCTGCCTTTTCTGTGTGTTTTGCATCGCGACGTTTCTATACATTTTGTATGAAAAAGACGCGGTACAGACATAATATGTCTGCGCCCCATCTGCGTCTTACGTCTTTTCTGTGTGTCCTGCGCCTTAGCCTGCAATAATTTAGTTTAACCCCACAGTTCTTGTGGACTAGGAATATGCCTGGACATTTCTTTTGACTGGCTCGACTACCTCGTTGGTCGTAAGCACAGCTGTTGATCATAAGGTCCTGGGTTCGATTCCCGGGTCGGATAAAGTGTTATTGGGTTTTTTATTAGGAATTTCTCAGTGGCAGCAATGTACTACAAGCCTGTGGCTTACCCTTAGGGAATAACAGGCGTGATGTTATGTGTGTTTTGTATTTCTTTTGACTTTTGGTATTTAAAAACATATTCAAAATCAAAAAATTAAGACACAGTGCGCCGAAAACTCGTGTGACGTCACATTTTTACGCAATTGTGACGTCGCAAGTTCCATTCATGATCTTTGACACGTTTTATCTTTGTACATTTTTATTAATTTGATAAAACAGAAAACACGTATCCAATTTTTTTCGATAATCTAACTGACGGACTAAACAGAATCATATTTTTTTAGTCAGTCATCATCCTTATTTGTCGTTAAATTATTTTAGCGGGCAGGGCTAACTCCAGTAATTCTAGAAAAGATTCAGTATGCTGCTGCTGACAGTTTAACAGATTTCAAACGATTTTAGATTAGTTAAATTGGACCCAAAGGTTTGAAAAATAATACTATAACGAAATAATTTTATTACTAGAACAGACTTTTAGGCATTCCTTCGCGTATTTCATTTCGATTTATTGTCCTGTGCGTAGATTCGCTCAGGACCAAACAATAAATACTTTTTCTATTTTACCTTCTATCTTCTGCTATCATTTTTTTTTTGCACGCAATATATCTGGCCATATAAAATTTTCGTCCATCATCCTTTGTGAGAAGAATCAAGTTGCTGATTCATTGCTTCGTTCAAAAGGATTCGAGTGTTTGGAGAGGGCAGTATTGTACGATGGCGAAAACTGGGTAAAAAATTATACGTGGACGGATGAGATGGATCGAGAACATCGTTAGGTGAATTGATTCCAGGATTGTTGTGTGGTTTAGAAAAAAATCTGTTCCAAACGGTACCTACTTGGTAAAACTCGAATGTTATATAATTATATTATTTGACTTTGTTTTATATTCATTAACATCACGGTCACATCATCATTCGACTTCTTCTAGGCAAGTGTGCCCCATAGGCCGTATCATATCTTCACATCAGGCGAGTTGCGGCCAAACACGAGCTTACCTCGTATTATAGTACATTATGATATAAGTGCGGTAAGTTGAAAATTACAGCCGAGGCGATATTACTAGCCCGAGCCGTAGGTGAGGGCGATAAAAAAGCAGAAGCTGTAATTATCAAAGCGCACGTATACGACGTTTTATAACATATTTGCGAGGAAATAAATAAAACGAATAAAAACAATACAGCGAAAAGAAAAAGCGCACGTAATAATTTTTACTTGTTCACAAATTAGCGAGGCGCGCGCATCAGCGCTGTACACAAAAACAGCCAGTATTACTAATAAAGTAAATTAATATTTTTGTGTTTTTGTTACAGACGGTTGTAATGTATTGTCAAAATTAATTAAATTAAAGAATTAAATGTTTATTTATTATATTTCATCTCCCAAAGTTAATTTTATTCTTAAAATGCTGACCACTTTTCTGACATTAAAACTCTTTGCTAAGATTTAAAAAAGTATAAACCGTGCATTTTACTTTACAGTACAAGTATGTAATGGGATACATTACGATATTGAAATTGGTGAACTAAGAGACCCTTTACGAGCAAATGTGTAATAAAAAAAAAACACAAGTGAAAAGAAAATCTCGATGATGGAACATACGAGTACAATTTTATCGTATCTCATAAACTATAATTATCCTTAATTGAAGTATGTGGGATACTTAAAATGTCACTTACGGGATATCTTCCGTGATTATTGTTTGTTTTAGAGCTCCCAATATTTCGACGCTGTTGCAAGCGCCATGATCGCGGTTTTAGGAACCGTAAAGGTACACCAGTATGTGGGATACATCCGTACATACCTTGTATGTTACAATTCGCCAGCATGTATCGAAAATTACATAGTTACTGAGACCGACAAATGTGAAGCACTGCCCGCATTGGGTGTGAGTGGTGAATTACTGCCCAGTCCTTCTCATAGAGGGCCTATGACCCAGTTGTGGGAAAATTACAGGCTTATTTTTTGGGACAAGCCCACTACACTGTTCCTTACCACTCCATCCGCTAACACCCGGGCTGCGCACTGACTCCTGAAAATCTGAGTCAACAGTAGAACAAATAGTCATGGTGAAACAATTCAACTATCTTAGATCCTGCAAAGAAACAACGATCTCGTTGATTCTGCATGTAACGCAATGAATGTTTATTTTTCATGCAATTGCAATTTGTTGTTCGGCTTCATAACATACCATTACGCCTGTAAGCGACATACCACCTCGAACTTATTCTAGCCTAGTACTCAAATTTCAGTTAGCTTGGAGCAGCAAAAACTGGAGCTGTTTGGAATTAGGTGTTTCATACTGCTGCTATAGCGGTGCTATCCTTTCGGACATAATAATTATTATATTTGTGTCTTATGTCCTCACCGATAACAATTAGTTGTTTTTTACATCTATCGCCCGTGGTGACAAAGCCGGTGGTGACAACTGGGAATAGACGTCCTTGATGGATAGGCAAAGGCGTAATAGTACACCCACATTTCGCTAGTTACGTTTCTATCCTAAGTAATAGGGGGCAAGCCTATTGCCATCAACTGGGAACAAATCTGGACTCCGTGGCTGCTACTGAGAAATTCCTAATTGAAAAACCCAATAACAATTTGCCCGACCTGGGAATCGAACCCAGGACCTCATGCTAAACAGTCGCAAGTGCTGCCGTTAGACCACTGCTTCAGACTGTTATAACTCTACTTTTGCCACTGCATCACACAACAAAATCCCTTTTTCAACACAAAATGATACAACACTATATTTACCAGCATCCAGAATGCATCGAAAATGAACACAGTTACTGATAAACGCGAAGCCGCGAGTTATTCGTGATAATAATAAATAATGCGTTTTGGCGCGCTACCAGTCGCCGCGGTAAATAAATACTGTCTTGTTTTAGATGTAGTTGTGTACCATGTGATAGCTGTGAAGATATACACCATTTTACGTACGATGTTGGGATGGATGGTTTAAATTATAGTGACAGTAGTGGAAAGATACAAAAGATACTGGTCTCTCAAGGAAATTGTAAAATCTAAAGACAACCATATGGCAACGAAAAGAAAAGTATTCAACGCTGGTATTCTTCCATGCATCACCTACGGTTGTGAAACATGGTGCCTTACAAAATACCATAGAGACAAACTAGGAAAGTGCCAGAGAGGTATGGAACGAAGCATGACAGGAGCAAGATAGAATCAGCAATGTGCAATTAAGAGCAAAAACCAAATTAACCGATATCCTGGAAAAAATAGACCTCCAAAAATGGAGATGGACCGGACATACCAGCGCTGTGACGTTTTTTAATGTTACAGCACCATGCTGAGATAGGGGCCTTTTGGCTTTGTACAGGACCAATTTCGTTTTCTTTTTATTTTTAATTTCTTTTTTTTATGTTTAATTTTTATTAGTTGATAATTTCACCATTTTATTTTATGTGTTTTGTCCTGTGCGGGCTAATAAATGCTTTTTCTTTCTTTCTTTCTTACATATGTTGAGATCTATACAAGAAAAGTGGACCTAAATTATAACGAACTGGTATCCAAGAGATGGCAAAAGACGTCGAGGACGACAACTAATGTGCTGGGAAGATGAGCTCAAACTTACTGCGGGACCCAAATGGAGGAGAGTTGCACAAGACAGGAAGCAATGGAAACTACTGGAGGAGGCCTTTGCCAAAAGGCATACTGAGTTGAGGGACATCCTATAGCCAAACGCACCAAACAACAAATCCATGTTAGTTAAATCTCTCACCATACCACATAGACCATACCTGGAAACCTTCTAGTTACGAGGATATAGGAGGTCAAAGTTCCAACTTTTTCAGAAGTTTTTTTTTTTATACTAGTTTCCAAGGTTGTAGCTTTACTTTAAATGCCTCCATGACTCGTTTACTAGTTTTACGGGCTAAATAAATAATTAATAAACAGTAGAGGTAGCCGACTGGCTAAACTATTATAGATATGAAGCAGCTCGTGGCTAAATAGTAAAAGTCACTCGGGTCGATCTTTACGTTAAACCACGCTTGCCCGTGGATGGGTGACAACCCATCACATACCGAGTTTCCTCCGTGCCTCGGAAAGCACGTTAAGCCGTTGGTCCTGGCAGTTATTTGTAGATCTTAGTAGTCGTTACAGGACACAGGTAGTCAGTGGCCCGAATTGTAAATGTAATTTTTCAGGGGCAATAAAAAAATGTTGAAAATATTTACTGAAACTTGTAAAATGATTTTGATGTTCGGTAACGTACTTGGTACTCGAAAATAAGCAAAAATAATTCTTTGAACTTTGAAAAACCAGGTTTATACAAACGAGCAAAGATGCAGTCTAAGCGCAGCGCAGATTTGAGTTTTGGCGCTGTACCAGTGACCACGATGAATAAATATTTAATCGTTCTCACATGTGGCTTTGTACTGCATAATGGTTTTATAATATAGCGGTTAATGTGGAAATTGGCTTTTTGAAATATTGAAACAGAAATTGGAAAGGTAAACTAAACCTTATTTAACATCTAGTGTCTATAAGTTCTTAGGTAAAGACAGGGATATTAAGACCTACTTCGTGCTTTGAGTATATTTGAATAGGGAACTAGACAAACTATATTTGTGATAATTACTCTAATGTAATGTAGCAAGCGAAATTTAAAACATAAGTGGGTTTTGATAAGTTCTAAACACAACACATACAATTCAATCCAGAAACAATGATTGTAGTAAACGTATCTCTTTTTTTTGCTCGACTTGGCGGGGGGCACACTTCCATGGCCCCAGATTCCTACCAAAGATATCATTGTTTTATAGTTTGTTATACAAATAATTTCCCGGACTGTACCTATAGAAGTATTTAACTACCTTCTACTTAATATATATGTAGTCATGGTCAAGAATACCTACTTTTTAAGTAAGTAGTATATAATCTTGGGCCATCAATCAGAAGTGGGATATTATTAGACTTGTATTTGAACTACTTCTTGTCGAATGGCCTAGATAACATAATGTGAATCATGATCGGTAATTTTAGAAGGAAACACATGGAGTAAAACAGTACTGAGACTACTCCAACTAATCCATAAAATGTACGGGAATATAAAACAAGATTGATTTTGAGAAAACGGGTATGCGTCATCAAGTTGTAATAAGTAGCTCTTATTTATATGTAAGTATACATAAAAGGAATTTCTAACCTTGAATTTTAAACAGTATAACAATATTATACATCTACCGGTATAAATAGTTAAGATAGTTCAAGTCATTTGCGATTTAAAAAAAAACCTGACTTTCCATGTGACAACTGAAGCAAAAACACGAATGTCTACTTTTTTGCCTATACCTAGGCAAAAAAGTAGACATTCGTGTTGATTTTGAAAAATGTTCCTATTATAACTAATGGTAAAGCCAAAATGAATAGTTATGATTTCAGCAATCTTTGCATATAATAACAATGTAACATTGTATGTCCCACCATAACGCCTAAAAAATAGTGCATATATTAATAAATGAGGTAGGTATCAATCGATTAATATTTTATTTGTAGAAGTCATTGGTCCATGTATTTGTAACCTTTATACTTACTATAATCTCGGCCGCAACTTCGCCCGCAAAAAATGCGATAGCTCGACTAATATGCATGATATAAATATAATTTATAGCCAATAGCACCAGCGACTAATGCAGCTTTCTGCCAGTGAAAGAATTTCTAGAATTGGATCATAAGTTCCGTTCCTAATACCAACTTACAAACAAATTTTACCTTTTTATAATATTAGTATAGAGTATAGCATACATAGAGCATACATAAATGGCCGAACCAAATCAATGATCTAATAATAAGATTATAAACTGCTGTACTAGTTACGATCCATATTGGATTATGTAGATGAGCTAAAGAAAAAACAAGCCGGATACACAAAAAAAAACGTTTGGATAAAATATCCATTCCTGATTGATCTGCAGCAAAAAGTTGAACAAAAAACATTTAAAGACTCAGTAATAAATCACTCCACTTAAATTCTATCCGAGTTGTTCGTTCATAAGCTTTCTTTCATAACGAAATCCGGGTTTCGATTCTCTCTAAACAGCCTATAAATAATATTCGATATTGCGAGGTATCCGCGATGAAAAAAAGAACTACAGAAGATCTTTCAAATACAATTTTGAAAGTCAGTAAGGCCCGTTTGCACTGCGTTTGTTTTCAGTCTGGCTGTGCTGTTTGCGTTTGCGTGCTGGTCGTTGGTCGAGAGGTGAGTGGGCTGAGCATGAGGTCCTGGTTTGATTCTCGGGTCGGGCAAAAGTGTTATTAGGTTTATTCATCAGGAATTTCTCAGTAGCAACCATGTATCCTGGATTTTTGCCCGGTTGACGGCAATCCGGGCACAGCGGGCGTCAGGTGCCTAGCCAAGGCTCGCGAGACTGCGACAGCGCACCTGAGACTTAAAGCATAACTGGCAAAATGTGGGTGTGCTATTAGATACACGCTATCACGCCCTATCGGAATGACTGGGTATGAGTAGTTAAATTTATGATTTGTGCAATGCAATGATTAATTTGTAGAATCTTTATAATGCATAGAAAAAGGCGTAAAGCAAGGAGACCCGCTTTCACCTAAGCTTTTTAATTGTGCTCTTGAAGAAGTTTTCAAAAAACTAACGGCTAGTTGGGAGAGAAGCGGTATTGAAATCGGTGGGGCGCGGTTAACAAACCTTCGCTTCGCTGACGATATTGTCGTATTCTCTTCCACGGCGGCAGAACTAGAGCTAATGTTAAATCAACTCAGTAATGCAAGCCTTGAGGTTGGACTCGCGATGAACATGGCAAAGACCTTACTGATGTCAAACACCACTAAGCATAGGATCAGAGTGAATGGTGAAGAATTGCAATATGTCCATGAATACATCTACTTGGGCCAGTTAGTTTCTTTTCAGTCCAAGTAAGACAAGGAAGTCACAAGACGAACCGCGAAAATGCCTGGAAGAGAAAAAACTGGAAGTCATGGGCCTTTTCCCAGCAGTGGGATGACGCAGGCTAACAGTATCAGTATTATTATGCAATAGTACGTGCTTGCCTACAAGAACATCGAATGATTCTTAACGAAATACCACCTCATAGCCAAAAACCAAGTAATTGTTAAAACCATGTAGGCATGATATGGTTTTTACAAAGTACTCAGTTTCAAGATTCTTCATTACTTAAGACATTTTATCTAAATGACAGAGTTCTTGACAATTCAAGTCAACTTTTCGTAATTAGTATAATTGAAATAAATGCTTTGAGTTTGAGTATAAAGTTTGTTTATAACCATTACTCTATATGAGTATGTTAGCTTGTTAGAGTAAAATATAATTTTTGGACCTTTTGCCACATCTGCTTAGTGATAGAACTGAGTATGCGCGTGAGCATCTGGTCCTAATGACGTCATCTTAGCAGTTTACTTTTCTTTGTTTGCGCATGATTATGATAACGTTGGGAACATTTCCAATTATGTCATCTGTCATAACATTTGATTAGAATAATAATAGCGTTGAATTATTGATGGTTTTGCTATTTATTAGTTCTTTCCTAGAATATTTTGATATTTTGTCCGGGACTAAGAAAACTTATTTTAATCTTCAGTTACATTTAGGTGGATGCTCCAGGGTAGCCCACGAAATTCAAATTTTCTTACGTTCATTGCAATTTACGGGCCAGTGCTCGGTTATTTGTTGATTAAAATAGTGTTATAATAATAATAGTGTAAAGACGTGTGTGGTTACAGAATTATAATCATCAAAATCATCAATACAACCCTCCACATTTTTTTTTATTTTTTTATTTGAATTTCGCGAGCTCCCCAAATGCTTTCACCTTAAAGGATTTAGTTACAATATTTCACTGTTCCATTTATTATAAAAAATACTCTTTCTGGGCTCTACAGAAGCGACAAACAATGATTGTACACTGTCGCACTACGCATTAGGTGGAAAAGGTCAACTATTATTTCTGGCTTAATATTTGCAGTTTCGCTAGGTTCATCAGTAAACGGAAATCAAGTTGTTTAGTTTATTATTATCCTTTTTTAAACATATAATTCACATATTTTAAATATTTTTAAAACAAAAGCATATAAAACATAAAAATATAGTTTCAGTGTCGATCCTGTTACAACAGGACCTACACAACATTTATTCAGGAAAACCCAAAAAAGTCAAGTTTTAAATCCATTATCTAATAGGCATGACGACAGTATCAAAAAAATGCAAATCTATTTAGTCCGTCAGTTAGATTATTGGAAATTAATGGACGCGTACTTTTTGTTTTTGTAAATCAATGAATATTGACAAAGATAAAACGCATCAAAACTCGGGAGTGGGGGCTCGTGACGTCAGAACTAGCTAAAAATTATACCATGGCGTGACGTATTGAGAATTTTAAAAGCGTCGTGTCTTCGACAATTTTGGTTTACGTAACAAAAGAAAAAACACGGGTCAAATATTTTTTGATAATCTGAGTGACGGACTAATCAGATTTTTTTTGTCGTCTCGCCTATTTATACGTAACACAATATCAAATATTATATTCTATAGGTAATCCTCTCCATGGTTTAAGTACGCATGATCAATGTTATCATAGGTATTATAAATGGTCACATTTTCCTAATATATTCAATAGCCACGACGGGATATTGTGGTTGCCAAAACAATAATAATATAAATCATCCACATGTACGCACGGCGACCAATCAAGCTATACAAAACCAGTGTATGCGGATCTTTTATTGTATTGGAAATTTAGACAATGCGAGGCCATGTTATATTGGAAATGTATATCTTGAAGTGTCGCTGTGTGTTCCTACCCACTTATCATAAAGGTCTTTAACCTATTTGTGTTACAATGCTGTCTATTACTGAAATAATGGTTTCACGCCCTTTGTAATGATGCCACTTGATGAATTTCATTATTCATTCTGTGATAGTAATCTCATGATGACTATCATTATCTACCTAGGCTTGTCCCTAGACTACTTGAAAATATTAATAATAAATAAATAAAATAAATATCGCTGGACATTACACCCAGCGCCATCTAGTGCCACACTAAGCAACGAGGCTTGTGTCTTGGACACCAGATAGTTGATATACTACATAAATACTTTTTGTTTGTAAATACATACTTATTATACATATAAACATCCATGACTCGGAAACAAATGTCCATGCTCATCACACAAACATTTGCTCGTACCTGGATTCGAACCTGGGACCCTAAGAACGTAAGGCAGCTTCACTACCGCTGCGCCATTCGGGTCGTAATGTTACATTTGTTTCCAGTCTAATGGGCTGCAGCTGAATACCAGTATTTCACATGGAGCGACTGCCTATCTGACCTCCATAACCCAGTTAGTACTAGATAATACGGTACCCCTTGGTAAGACTGGTTGTCAGACAATCGGGTCACTGACTACGAACTACTGTCAAAGATATCTTATATAATTGCGTTTTTTTTTTCATGATATCAGATGGCAAACTAGCAGACGCTGAACGGTCTACCGCATGCTAAGTAATAACTGCCGTCTAAAGAACTTCTTGAATACCAAAGTATTACATTATACGTTTCTATTGCTGAGGTAAAGGTGATTAGCCATAGTAGGCCTCTATCTAAGTTCTTCAGTAGCTAATGAGTAATCTCTTAATATACAACCATCATCGTCATTATTCTTCCCTATCCCAATTTATTTGAGGTCGGCACAGCGTGTCTTCTTCCATACAACCGCCAGTGCGAAATGTGGAATACTATGGGCGATATATTCACATGGGTGGTCTCCAAATTATTGCTGATCGAAACTGAATACCTCAAAATATAATGCCTGTGCGTTAACCTTACGTCTAATCAAACATTTCTTTCTCTACAAAAAATGTTTCCAAAAAAAATACTCTTATAAATGGCGATATTAGTTCTTAATATGATAGGGGAGAGAGCGCGACCCTATCTCAGTTATTGCGAGCAATACCAATCCCGGGTTATGATTGAATTTTTTTCCGTGAGAAGAACCCAATTACCCTTTTAAACCGGTTTGGGATTGAAAACCCAGGACGGCCAGTGTGTGCAAAGCTTTAGATTTTCATTTAACGTTTTTTTTCTTCATTTTACGTGATCTAAGAAATTAAGGTAAGTGCTTGCTATTTTTATTTTTCCATTTAGTTTTGGCTGTTAATATTCTAAAAATTTCTATTAATGATGTTGATGATAATGCCACAGCAATAATTTTGGCCTCAGCGACAAGCCGATCCAACTTTGGCCGAAACACAGAGCACACAGTGAGCACTATTGACAGTATTGTAAGTGATAAATTGTAGGTAGTCTCGTTTTTGCATTCAGCAAATTGTTGTCCAATTGGCTGAATGCAAAAACTAGACCACCTACAGTTCTCAAAACAGTCAAAGTTCCACACTGCCTGAAGACTCGTCTCTATAATCAGTGTGTTCTGCCCATCATGACGTATGGTGCTGAGACGTGGACGCTCTCACAGGGGGCTGTGTACAGACTCAGAGTAGCACAGAGAGCCATGTAGCGTTCCATGTTCGGCATAAAATTAATAGACCGAGTTTCAAACGTCGAAATCCGAAGACGGACGAAGGTCTTCGATATTGGAAATCGAGTTATGGAAATCAAATGGAATTGGTCAGGACACCTAGCAAGTCGCGGTGATGGCAGGTGGAGTAAAGTTGTGACCGAGGGGCGTCCAAGAAATGGTAAGAGAAATGTTGGTCGTCCGGCGGCGAGTGGGCAGACGATATTGTTGCCATTGCGGGAATATCCTGGATGAGGTTGGCACAGGAGCGTGAGGTTGGCACAAGTAAAGAGAGGTCTATACCCAGCAGTGGGTGAAGACGGGCTGTGGATGATGATGATGGTCTAGTTTTAAATATATTTGTATAGCAAATGGAGCCACTATCGAAATGAATTACTGTCTCTGCACTGGCACACCTGTAACTAGGATATTGCCAGTTCACAAAATCAGACCAAAAAAACGTACAGGCACGTGCATACAATTTCGCCAATACCTTTTAAACCGGAACACAAAAATCCCTCTCGATGACTGACATACACGTCTGTGGTATAGAAAGTACTTTTGCCGAACGATCTCTTTGACGAATCCGTTCTACTCTTCATGTTTTTTGGATTTTTACGAAACTCGAATCCGTTTGCAAACGGATTTTTGGGAAGCGATGCTGCAAAAAAAGCAGATGCAAATCAAATTACGCCGTAGTACAGTCAACACAAAAGTTAGGTATGCAGGCTAGTAATCTTCTTACTACTATTATAAATGCGAAAGTTTGTGAGGATCAATTTTTGTTATTCTTTCACGCAGGAACTACCGAACGGATTTGGATGCAACTGCAAACACATTGATTACAACTCTTTCGCATTTATAATAGTAGTAAAAAGATTACTAGCCTGCATACCTAACTCTTTTGTTGACTGTACCTACTATGGGTTTGTAGCACGTAGCGCGTAGCACTCGTAGAGGATACCTGTAGCAAGAAACTGCGCACTACGAATCGAGTAATATTATTCAAATGTCATGTCAAATGAGAAATGGGCTAAAATAATCACCGAGTAGGTTCGATTACTCGCTAGACGACATCACGGCAGACCAAGGACGAAGATGGCTTAGGAAGCTTGACTGCTACGGAAAGCATTGGAAAAACACTGAATTGTGTGGAAAATTGAGAGGAAAGACTTCGCCCTGCTGTAATAGCACAATACAGCTTAGCTTTAGCCCACAGCTTGCACCGCTTGAGGAAACCAGCATGCCTGAGAGATATTTGTCAGCAGCATGTAAAACCAAGTCAGAAGACCATGCGCGGCATTAAAACTCTGACACCAGGTTAAGCACTAATCACATAAGATAAAAAAGACCGCTTGGAGGTCGGAAGAAAAACCTTCTCCATGAAAAAATACAAAAATACGTGCCAACTTTCATAGTGATCGGTCAAACACTGTCGAAGTATATTATTCTCATTCAGGTGTACCATATTCTGCCATCCATTTAATATATAAAACAAGTTCAACAACACATTCATACAAATCTACTATTCTTTTACGTATCAACATATTATGTAGATATGTATTCCATTGAAATATAATACAGCACTAGGTGAACACGATACTCTAGTACATAATGATGTTAGTGTCAATATTGGCACAGATACATTAATATGTAGATGATTGATGGCATACCTACATTAGTTACAAATGTAAGGCCCTACATAATATTCAGTACTATTTGTTGCTAGGGTGATAGAGCCGGGAAGTTCGGCAGAGAAAAGGATAGATTTTGATTTTGTTTTTTTTTGACCCAGTCGTGGGTGATTCCGGGCTGATATCATGTAGATGAACATAACAATGTTCATGGTAAATAATACACCTAGTTCATTATAATCAGCCCATAACATTCCCACTGCTGGACACAAAGCTCCGCTTGTGAGAAGAGGCCATAATTCGATGGCCACGGATGTCTAACGACTTCAAAGTTTTCGGCTTTAGGACATGCCGGATTCCTCACGATGTTTTCGTTTACCGTTTTCAAAGCAGTGGTGATGTAGTATTTAAATTACATAAAGGAAACTGCCTACCGAAACACATTTGTTGTCTCTCTTCACCACATACTTTTCCAAGCATACTTGATGAAAAAAGCTACCCTGGATTAAATGAAACTCCGATGGAATAGGTAAAAAATATAGCCTACATTCTTGATGAGTCGAATTGATGATTATAGTCTTATCTTAAAGAACTACGTCACTTCTCATCTAAACAAAATAATCAGACTGTTGATCTAAATTGCAGATGACTCTGCTAAATATAACTAATGTATTATAAAGTAAATAATGACGGCACTAAAGTTATACACCCAGTTAGTAGTAGTGTTATCTTATCACGGCTTATCTTCTAAACACAATAGATTATACTTTACTATAAGCATTGTACCTGTAAGTACATACATGTTGCATTGACTATTTATAGAGATCTATTGTAACTATGAATTCTGTAGAAAATTATTGATATAATTCGTAATAAGTATGAAGCAGTAAAATGATAATGATACATAATAATCACTGCTAACGCGAGTAGGTCTTAGTAACCAAATAACTTTATTATGAAAATCAGCTAAAAAAAGAAAAACAAAACAGTCAACAAAATGCCTCAAACATAATTAAATTCCTAGTACTAATGACTGCCATAATTCATAAGAAATTACAGAAATAATTATTACTTTCTGTCCATCACTATGCTAATTTTAATAACAATCTAAAAAACGTATTGTCATAGCCGTCGCGAACAAAAAGCTCGTTTAAATTAAACCTGTAAATAAAAAAAGAACGACGTAAAAAATGTCTTCCATTATTCTGAAAAAAACCGCTTACCTTAATTCAACAAAGCTCAATTAAAAACCGCCGTTTAGTCCTACAGCGATCACAGAAAGATAAAAAAATCACAGAGAGATGAAACTGAAAAAACTGAAACACAAACACTTGAAACACGCGTTGGGGAGAGTTTTTAGTTTTTATTTATGTGCTGATATTTGAGTTTTAATTCACGAATTGCGGATTATTGGTTCCGCGGCAGTGCGGGAAATTGTGACAAACGACCGACGGGCGTCACGCGCGGCTGTTCATTGGAGACTGCGGCGCGGGCGGAAGGCGCGGCTCAGCCAGACTCCCAAGTCCCCGATTCCCCGTGTCCCCGAGTCCCCGAGTCCGAAGTCTGCCCGCCCTCCGGACTCGCGCGGATACGATACCTCTTACTCCGCTAATTTCCTGCCTTCGTATATTCAGATTTTATGACGCCTTGTAAAATTTAAATATGAATTGGAATAGATTGCGCCGATTGTTCTCGTGATTGTATTGTTGATTGATACTAAATTAAGATTTCGGGTTGTTCGTTGTTATGAGTTTATTAGGATTTCGCTTCAGGCTGATTGTATAAAGACACAGAAAAGGATAATTCACTATCTCTTCAGGCTGAAAACATTTCTGATTCAAAAACCTGTCTCTATTTTCTGTTTTATTTTTGTATTAAAAAATAACAAGCTGCTGAAAAAGGGAGCTAGTAACACTCAGTATGAGGGTCTATAACCCAGGAGTATGTAGCCAAACTGCCCAACTAAACTTAGTCCTAGTTTTAGTAGGGACCGTGGTAGGCTGAGTTCGTGTCGCTGAATTAAATATTTTATAGTAAAATTGTTACTTACGACATTGACCTTGCAACGGGGATTTGAAGCTGAATTAACCGAGCGCTGAAGGATCAAAATGGCTAAATAGAATTTTCAGCAGTCGTGTTGTTAGACAAACTGTTGTTTGTATTATTGGAGTGCTGTGACTGTGAGTGAAGTGCGTTAATCCTTGGTTCCCAATCATTATCCATGTAAAGGACTACCTATAATTACAGAGCGGTCGAAACACTAACAATAGGGTGATCTTAAGGTGACAGCTGATAGGGCCGGGTAATACTATTGATACTGATAATCTCTTGATTTCGGTTAGACTAAAAGCCAACTGCCGGCGACCGGACTTTCAAAACCTGTTACTCAGAACCCTCATAATTACATTACCGAGCACTTTTCAAAAGTCAACGCCGGAACATTAACGACCTCCCCATCCATCTCGACTTATAACACCTTTAAACGCTTTATATTTCGGTAATTATTTCTATGAAAACTTTTTCTATTATAAAACTCATTTGAGAGTTGCCTCATCTTTTATGTACGGTTAAACTTTTTTGTTCTAAAGAATACAAAGACTTGGTGACGACGATTTTCCCTGGAAGGCTTAGTACGTCATGATTGATTGAGCATTACTGCTTTATTTTGGTGGAAAATGTGTATCGCGCTGTTGAAAATGCTCACTTGACTTGTTGGAGGCTGTTGTGTTTAATGTGTACTGAGATGGAATATTAAAATGTTTGGAGGAAGAAAAATGGACGACCCGAATAGCGCAGCGGTGGTGAGGCTGCCTTACTTTCTTAGGGTCCCGGGTTCGAATTAATGTTTGTGTGATGAGCATGGACATTTGTTTCCGAGTCATGGATGTTTATATGTATAATAAGTATGTATTTACAAACAAAAAAGTATCTACGTAGTATATCAACTATCTAGTGTCCACGACACAAGCCTCGTTGCTTAGTGTGGCACTAGATGGCGATGTGTGTAATGTCCAGCTATATTTATTTATTTAATTGTAAGCTGAAACAACATCGGTAATCAGATTTAATTCTTTGTTCAATAGTTTAAGCACACAATTATTATTATTATAGCTAGGCCATATTATCCCACTGCTGGGTAAAAGCCTCCCTCTATTCTTTCCTAACGGTCACGATTCTGTGTTACATTTTTCCAATTCTCAAGGAAGACACGCAGTTCGTCCCACCATTTCCTTCGAGGTCTTCCGCGACCCGTGTCACTGTTTCAGGGCACCAATCCTGAGCTTTAGGGGTCCCTCAGCTTGTTCGGCATACAACAGACATGTCCTGCACAATCCCATTTAAGTTGGGCAACCTTTTGAGCCACGTCAACGATTTGCATTTTGGAGCGTGGTGTAGTGTTTCAAACACAATCTGTTAATATAACACTCTTAAGATACTCTGCTCCATAGCACGTTGGCATACCTTTAGTTTGGCAATATAATGTATTTTCTAATTAAGAAATTATATTCATAATTGACTCAATATTTTATTCAACAAAACCAGACTTAATGCCACAGGCCTTTTAAGGATGACCCACGCTAGACCGTGTCGGGTCCGAGTTGAGTGTCGGCCGTCGCATGGTTAACTAAATATTACATAAATATTTTGTATTTACACACTCACACTATACCGAGCGGCAACCGAGTGACGGCCGAGCAACGGACAATACGATACAATACGGCCGACACGGTTTAGCGTGGGGCAAGTTCTAAACCTGTTAACCTTTATGTAAAGGATATTATTTTTACCCGCATAATAATTTTGACAGTTTTGTATAAAAGCTGTTCTGTTCTAAATTTAAATCTGACTATTGACAAATCAGGTCTAAAATATTTTAATATTATTCTACGGTGGTTATGATCTTGTTTCTATTCATTATGGCTTCAAGTCAGCCCTTATAGTCAGAGAAATCTCTTTGATTTGTGTAAAATAGGATAATGATCTAATAGATAACTTGAAAGACATTACAACTCTTTCAAAGAGTTTATAATCATTCTCAAAATTCGACTTAAAACCAGAATTGTAATCATAATAGTGAAATTCAAAACAGCGTCCATAAAGAGTAAGGGCCGAAAAAAAAAGTCAAGGGTTGAGCCCCAATCGGAAGTCCTTTGATTTCAAAAGCAATCATTTTGTCACGAATCTTTAAAAGGCGTTTTGACCCACAAAACGCCGTCGATCTTGAAAATACAATGCCGCAAGAGAAATTTTTGCGACGAAATCCTTTCTTGGATTCTATAGTTGACCACTATAACTTGGTACATTAAAAGTATCAATTTTATTAATAATCACTTTGATATCTAGACCGATAGGGTTCAGTACTTGCTGGCTGCTAATCCATATTCCCTTTAGAATAATAAAAGTGCCATTGAGGATAAAAAGTTTGACTTTCTCGCCGACACCTCGTGAATTATTTATTTAGTAAAACTTAAGTTTATTGGTTGAGGGAAGAATATAAATACTTTAATATTTAAATTCTCAAAGTTTGGAGTATTTTATTTACTTGGGAAAGTATAGCAAAGCTCGACAATTTTTCTTAAGGAGTCCTTCCAATTAATTCAATAAATCGTCGAAAATTTACATTTTCCACAACTCATTTAAAATAAAGTAGACCGTACACTTAAAGTACTTACGGGATGATATCCGTGATTTTGTTTTTGTTCGATGAGCTCCCGATATTTCGACGCTGTTGCAAGCATCATGAATAGCTTAATAGATAATATGAATAGCATTATGATTTCATCATGTTGTTTTAAGTGTAGTGAAAAACCGTGAAAGTCTAAAAAGTAGACCGTACTCTGAATGCCTTCCTCCTCATGAATAAATATGTAGTTTAATAACAAAAAAAAGCGATTTTACTTTACAAACTTATTATTTGCGGTTGGTGTAATAGTCGTTTCTAGGGATCGAACAGCAAAGTTAAGTTTGTCCTTTAAAAAGTTTGTACGGAACCCTCGGTGCGCGAGTATTGAAAGTCGACGCGACTAGAAGATTATGGCAAACTAGCAAAGGCCCGCGGCTTCGCCCGCGTGGTGTGATAATTGTCCCACGGGATTACACTATCGACATACGACATATCATACGTGTTAATTCAGGTTATAAACTATCTGTGTACTAAATTTCATCCAAAACCGTTCAGGAGTTTTTGCGTGAAAGAGTAACAAACTTCCATCCATTCATTCATCCTCACAAACTTGAATGCCTTCCTCCTCATGAGTTCTGAATGTAAACTTGCAATTCAAGGTATCGTTGGCAATTATAGAATATCAGATTTCAGTGCTTCAAAATGGTCGGTAGTTTCACGGAAGCTACGCAAGAGTCTGTTGTTGAATAATTGGTTTTCCAAAATTGCATTCGCCTGCTGGCAGGTCTGAGCAATTTAGGTTCGTCATTCGAGACAGCTTTAGTTCGTGGTAACTGCCTCAATACAATCACGTTTAATTTAGAGTCAGGAAATGTATATTCAGAATAGCTTGATAGTTTGTTATTCTTGCATTTTTTCTACTGATGCAAACAAAACTATGTTATCTGCACTTTTCTACAATCGAAAAGCAGTATGTGTGTTAATTATAGTGTTATAGTTTGTGTTCTCAATAACAATTCTGTGATAGTTTTCCTGACCGGACCTTTCCGGTGACCTAACACTCCTTTCTCGTATTAATAGGATATGGTTTATGGTAAAAGTTAAAGTCTCGAATTGTAAGAGAAATAGCTATATATTAAATCACTACAACACTTGATTACAAGACAATGGTAATGGTAATGGTGATGGTTTTCGAGTACGCGGTGTCTCTAATGAGATCTGAATACGAACTGGCCCACATTTTGGTGAACGAGCGAATGTGCATACTTGCGTTCGATGCAATTATGCATTTTCGCTTAGTGTTCGATTTAAACTCGAACAATAATAAAGCGCTACGCTTTGGAATACTACAGTACTTTCACAAGGTATTATGCCTTGTGACTGCGACTGTAGCTTTGATTTTTTTTCGTGACATTCTAAAGTAGTGTAGTAATGGTCTGAATGAAATGAATAGATTTTAAAACTCGAACTCAAAAGTTTGAGTTTAAATAACAAGGCGGATAGATCGACCGAGAAATGGTGTCTAAAGATAAGTATACTATGTGAACGTTCCAAAAATTATGAGAAGGGTTTTTTTTAGTTCGGTTTCCTTGATTACTACTTGAAAAGCAATTTCTCAACGATTAGTTTCTACCTCTTAAATTTTCAATTTGCTATTTTAATTTCCATTTCTTCAGTCCAATCTAAAAAGTATTTAGAATTCCAATAATTAGCATCCCAAAAGATTCGATGAAAAAACTTCTACTAAAGAGATAGCCACCTAAACACCTATAGCACGACGACTGCAAACATGACCTTTCTTTGAATGCGCTTGATTGCTTTCGTTTTGGAGACAGTTTTCAGCGGCAATCAAGGTGCAAAGGTTTTTTTTCTGAATATTTTATGATGTGGCTATAGTAAATGCAGAAACTTTGCCACGTGATTGATGTGTGTCTGTTTTTAGGGTTCCGTACCTCAAAAGGTAAAAAAAGGAACCCTTATAGGATCAATTTCTTGTCCGTCTGTCACCACCGATTTTCTCAGGAACGGGTGGACCTAGCAAGTTGAAGTTGAATTTATAACAGATACTGAGGTATATAGTCCCTATTAGATGTATAAAAATCAAGGTCCTGAGTCAACACGATAAAAACATATGGGCAAATTTAGATTTTGCAGATTTTCAAGAAAACTTGTAAGTTCCAAAATTTACCTTAATTTTCAACATTTTTTTTATTTTTCGGACTTTTCCCTTTACTTGTGCTGTAAGACGAGGTTGAGGACTCTTCCCGTTGACCTAGAATCACGAAATATGGCAAAACGAAAGGTCTTACAGCACATGTAAAGGCAAAAATCTTAAAACCGTAAATATGTAGTTGAATAACAAAAAAAAAGCGATTTTACTATTACAAACTAATTATTTGCGGTTGGTGCAATAGTCGTTTTTAGGGATCGAACAGCAAAGTTAAGTTTGTCCTTTAAAAAGTTTGTACTGAACCCTCGGTGCGCAAGTCCGACTCGCTCTTGGCCGGTTTTTTTTTTAATAGAACCATAAAATTGGGTGAACATAAATACTCACCAAATAATGACAGTATCGTAAGTCGACGCGACTAGAAGATTATGCCAAACTAGCAAAGGCCCGCGGCTTCGCCCGCGTGGTGTTCGGTAATTCTCCCCCGGGATTACACTATCGACATAAAAAGTATCCTACGTGTTAATCCAGGTTATGAACTATCTGTGTACTAAATTTCATCCAAATCCGTTCAGGAGTTTTTGCGTGAAGAAGTAACAAACATCTATCTATCCTCACAAACTTTCGCATTTATAATATGAGTAGGATGTAGGTACTAGTATGTGGATAAAGCTTCTCACTGTATGCAGTCAGTTATAAATAAATACTGACTTCACCTTTAGTGTCTTTTATTATATTGCCATATCAGTGTAGGTAGTACGTAGGTACACATTCACAATAATATACGTCTAGCGCGCCGAGAGCGCCGGATGTTAGTCGCAAAGCCACGCTACCTAACTAATATAGCATGTAAGCTATTCTTATAAGAAAATTGTACTTCGTGTCAATATGAGAGACGAGTTCCATACGGCTGGCGTGGTTCTTTAACCGTTAATTTTAAGGGTATTGCAATGACAAAATTTGCGACCATTATACTAGATATGTTCGAAGTTGAAAGGTTTGTGAGCTTAGATGCAGAATGCAAGCTCTGCCCTTCGCTGGCAAAAATATGCCGCGTATGACATGCGATAACTGTTATGCAATTTACAACCCAAACCTTTACTCGACATGTTTTGCAGGTCAAGCAAATGTGTGAGAGGGAGAGAACCTTATGTCCCGGCCGCCGCGGGAGACGCCCCGGGCGTCAGGGGCCACGTGGTGGCCTCCGGCCACCGTAGGCGCGGGCCTGTGGACGGTGAGCTATGGGCTAGCTCGCCGTCCGTTCGTCTCATGACGACAGGCCGTGTCGACGGCGCGTTCGTGTTCTAGGCGCGTCTCAAAGAGAGTCAGCAAAAAAGAAGGAGTCCGCAAGGGCCGGTGCCTGCCGGGGCTGCGGGACTGTTCGAAAGAGATACCGTGGCTCCGGAACACAAAGGGCGATGAATTAACATGGATGGGTTTTAGTCAGTAAAAGTCTGACACTCCC
This sequence comes from Xestia rhomboidea, assembly GCA_963853795.1. Taxonomy (NCBI): domain Eukaryota; kingdom Metazoa; phylum Arthropoda; class Insecta; order Lepidoptera; family Noctuidae; genus Xestia; species Xestia rhomboidea. The sequence continues at coordinate 14,970,470 of OY970761.1, read as the reverse complement.
TCCTGTTCCGCCCAGAGCGGGAGGAGTCATTTGATGATTTCCCATCCCAAAAAAAAAAGCAAATGTTCATGGGTTTTTCCTTCTAGAACTTCTCTGTAGCAGCCACGGGATCTGGATTTGATGAAAATAGGCTCGCCACCTATTACATGAGACACAAGATAACTGGCGACATGTGGGTACTATAAGGGACACCTCTGCGTAACTCTTTGGATAACAGGCGTGATGTAAATGATCACTAGTCACACTCGTCCAAGCGGAGCTGCCTTCTGCAACCAAACCGTTATCTAATTATTACGGAATTAGAACTAAATTCGATTGAATAACAATTTACTTTTAATGCTTTGAGCGTCCTATTTACAGTGGTCTCGCTATACCTACATAGCAGAGTGTGACTAAACAAAGTTATCGAGCACTTTCCCAGAGCGACGTTCGTTAAGATTAACAAGGGCTCGTGTTGGGTACCGAATCAGCTCCAATCAGTGTTGTGCTCTCCATAGAGCCTCTATTTATTCCTGTTATAGATGTGCTGATTCGTGAATACGGGATGTGGAATTGACGGCCATTAATGACGGTGACATGTTGCTGGAAAATATTTATTGTAGTTTAATACGCATATAACGATAAGCACTTGAGCGACCAAGCTCTGCTTGAGTCAAAATAGAGAAAAGGAATTTTCTCAGATATGGGACCGATTTCCCGCCCCCGTAAACTCGTGTATTGCAACTTACATGTAAATTGTTGTGGCCATTTTTGAGAACGTGTTTACAAATATTGTTCAGAATGACATAATGCAGAATCAAATCGAATTGTATCTCTGCCTGTCTATCTGTTTATATGCCTAATATTACCTTTTCACGCCTAAAGCCGGCCATAGACGATAGCATTGTGCAGTTTTGCCTGTACAGCCAAACTGTTACTTAAAAGCTACTGTTATTTCATGCAAATGCAGAATTAACTATACATAGCACGTCCCAGAAATACGCCATAATTGCAAGCGGAAACAGAAAAAAACACTTGTTCCCTAAATCTTTTATGGGCACGAAACATTAATTTATTTTTATAAATTCCTCAATACTTGAGAAACAAACTCGCTGCGGGTGTGAACACTTGGAACAATGTAATTTGCATGTTATTATGAACCAAGTAGGGGAAGCATTTCAATTTTGCCAGCTCATAAGGCTTGGCAATCGACTGGAGTCACACCCTCATTAAAGTTTGGGCTGACTTTCTGGGTGGCAGGGCCGCATCTTAAGTGACAGTTTAAAGATTATTTTTGATGTTTGTAGACTTTTTTTCAATGTTGGATTCACCCGTGCAAAACATTGCGAGGAAAATGTTCATTTCCTACGACCACAAAATTCAAAGACATATCGTAATATGACCATGTTGTAGTTGGCCTCAGAGAATAAATCTGTGTCCCAGCAATGGAAACTTTATAAGCTTATTTTAATAATTATACTACAGCCATACATTCCTGCCGTCTTAGTTCTAATTTTAAGCTAAGCGATACGCATTTTACATACCTCGCGCAAAGACATCACTTTCCTGTAGTTCGTATTGACCACGACTTCTTTCTAAGATAAGACTTAGCCTAAGCTTATTCCCAACAATGTTGAGGTCGGCTTCCAGCCTTAGTGGATTCAGCTGAATACCAGTGTTTTACATGGAGCGACTGCCCATCTGACCTCCCCAACCCAGTTTGTACTGGGCAATACGATACCCCTTGGTAATACTGGTTGTCAGACTTTCGGGCCACTGACCACCTGTAACGGCTGTCAAAGATCTACAATTGATAGCCGGGACCAAAGGTTTAGCTTTCCAAAGCACTCAGGTCATTCTAAGGTTTTATTAGCTAGGTACCTAATTAGCGCATAATCATATTATGCAGGCATCCAACTGCACATTAGCATTTATATTTATATAGCACTAAAACTACATTTGCACAACAGAGTGAGTTGTGACATTAAAGTAGAAAGCATTGCGAGGTCAGTGTGCTTGTAAGGACTGATAAAGTCTATGACGTGCAATGGTGTAAAATTTGTAGGCATTGTGTATGCAACCGTTACTTACATTTATAGTAAGTAGTACGACATGGTTTTTCTGGCACTTTGATGACATTGATAGGACGCTTTTGGTTTACATTTCTTGTTTTGGAAAATATCCTAGTATACAACTTTACAAATCTTTATTTTTGACGTGAAAACGTTTTGTAAATCGATGTACACCAGCTGCACGCACGAAAAAGTGTCACACCGTTCCTATCCGGCGATCAACGCCCAGCCCAAACCCTTGGACCTAGAAAACTGAAATTTTGCACAGTGGTTTCCTTTATAATGTAGACAAAGAATAAGGAAGGATTTTTCGAAATTCAACCCCTAAGGGAGTTAAATAGGGGATGAAAGTTAGTATGAAAGTCCGTCAGTTTTAAAGTTAGGATCTTAAAATTTTGTGTTTATGCTGACGATTGAAAATTAATTTATACGTGTCTAAGCGTTTTTGATAATACCACCCCCAAAGGGTTAAAAAAGGGGATAAAGTTGTGTATGGAAAGTCCTTAATTTCTAGTCTAAGGTGCAAGAATGAATTTTTCAAGGTCAAAATCATTCCTGCACCTCTAGGCGCTTGGAGGGTTGTATTGATGATTTTGATGATTATAATTCTGAAACTACATACGTCTTACAGTCGCGAGGAATATTTTAATCAATATTCAACCTAGCACTGGCCTGCAAATTGCAAAAAACGTAAGAAAATTTGAATTTCGTGGGCTGGTTGGAGCATCCACCTTAAACTTGCTTTCCGAGGTACAGAAGCCCCTACCTACCCACAGTACCATGTATTTATTAAGACATTTACTGCCACAGACCATCGAAATTATTCTTTACGGCTACCTAAATCCGTCTCTGTTCGAGAAGTGGTCTCGTTAATTCTCGGTCTTGTCAGGAACTTCTCACTTTTACAGACATTGTTATTCTTGTCTTGTGAATGTATTCCGACCGAAATTGACTTGCCGACGCGACGCCTTACTTCGTGTGAATTTTGGGGCTCAAATCACGGAACGTTGTGGGTAGGGACCGTCATCTGGGGCTTTAGATGTCCTAATTTAGAAACTACTGCTATGTTTATAGAACGTTTATAGCGTTGGATATTTTATAAAAGAGTTTATTATTAATAAAGATTCGCATTTAATATTTAAGGGTTTTACAAGCTTTTATTTAACTTGCACTGTTCGTAATTCGTATGTACGTAATATGTAAGGAGACACATTTTTCGACTACTTGTTGGAATTCGATTGAGCTGAAATTTTGCATACACCTTTGGTTTTGGTGACAAAACATTTTTATGACAGACGTTACTTTGGTCCTGCAGCCCTGATCGCTTCCTTACGAGAGAACTCCTCTACGGTGCAAAGCAAGGACACGAAACTTTGTGTACGTGTTCAATATTGATAGATAAACCTAATTTTCTTCTTATTAATTTAGGTTTTATTAAATTATACCTTGTTTATAACTTGTTTTTTATAGTTACATTTTATTATTGAATCTGTAAGTCTATGTTGTTTTCTTATAAGGAAGGCTCCACTGAAAACTCCCTGAATACGACAAAATACAATGTTGCATCACGCAATAAAACAACACACTAAAATGTCGCTTATAATTAGGTCTCGAAAAAGACTGAGTTCACCACTCTGATACTTTTTTCTTACATTCCGTCTTTCTGTAGCATGAAATTTAAACCCATTGTCCTACCGATTACTAGGGAGACTACAATTTTCGCTACATCTGTGAGACTTATCCTCTTGTACATTATCGTTACTTTCTGTGCGTTTAAATCAATATACAGGTTGTGATATTCGTTGTCAAAACCATGTCGTGCATCAAACATATTGTACTGACGATGTTTAAAACATGTATTGTTAACTATTTTGTTCATATTTGAACATTTTGGCAAGATTTCTAGAATTATACTATTTTACACACTGTTTTATGCTTTCACGATTTACATTATTTACACTGTCATTTACGGTAAATCTTCTGTGAATTTCAATTATTCTGGCTCCCGTTAACAAGATCACGGGAGCCAGAATGATATGCGCCATGATCACGGGATGACTATGATTGTTTTATATCTTATATAATAATAAAAAGTGGTTTAATATCTAGATATCTTAAAATAAATTAAAAATATTGCTAGCCTTTACATATTATTAAAAAAAAAACAACGCATGGAATTCATGCTTTGCGCCGGTTGAAAAGTATATCTATCACTTCACCACTTTTTCAACAGACAGGGACAGCACGATACTTCGTTCGTTTCGTTAAACCACTCGGTCAAAAGTTATTATTATTGTTAGTATACGCTCAACTTCTAGTACTCAGATGAAGTAATTTACAAGTGTGACGTAGAGAATCTGTCGTCAGAAAAGTTTTGAACAGAAAAAGTAATGAGATGAAAATCTCGAGACGTGTTTCATTATTAGACTTTGCGCGAGTTATGAATTAATTTTCTGTTACATGAAATTTGATTTTATTTATGTACCTACGTGCATATTTTATTTCTGTCTATTTGAGTGCTCATAGGTATTAGAAAAATATAATATGAGAAACAATGTCTTACTGAAGTAAGAAATATGACTATTCAGTGAGCTTACTCATATCTGATCTATTACTTTGATATTAATAATATTAACTTATCTGGTTATGAAATAAGGCTGCATAAAGAATCGATAAAAAATTTGAACATTATGAAAAAAAAAACTTGCCATTCTCTTGTAACATATTCCTTCTTGCAGAATAAATATCATAAGGCATTAAGTCTTTATACATTATGTGCATAATTTTTTAATAAATATATAATTACGGTAAAAAAAGTCTTCTGTTTGAAAAAATCGTAGTCACCATAGTGTCGAGTTAACCGCTGTTCCTTTTGTAGCTCTGAAATGCCCTGAAAGCCTTTGTGGCGAGCGTTTCCGTAAAATGCCCGACCCGACGACAACCTCAACTCACGCGCGTTATGTACGTACTTGTATGTACTGAACTGTTTGAAAAAAACACACGCAATGTTTAGTGAGAGGCCTTTGAGTAGGAATAAGATAAGGTTTTACTTAAAAAACGATGAAATGAGAAATTATAGTGCTCCATGAATTTCGGAATGTACACATGGCACTCAATTTTTTTTAAGTTTTAGTATGATAGAAAAAAGAAAAAAGCGAAAATATTTATTTGACGCAGGCACATGACGTGCAAAACATACAAAGCATAACAGACGTTTAAAATATAACAGAACGGAACAGAAACAGAATACAAATTAAATAAAGTATGACGAGGTATTTTGTGACGGGGTTTTTATCTCGCAGTATTTCTGTGTCTATGTGCAGTATTTCGCAGTATTTCTCTCTCTTTGCATGTCTTGCAAAACATGAAAAAGATAATACTTATTGTTTAATTTAAGCATAAGTAAACGAAGAAAAATTTTACTTTAGAAATCGCGTTATGGAACTCAAATAAATAAATAAATAATTATCGCTGGACATTACACACAGCGCCATCTAGTGCGATCGAGGCTTGTGTCGTGGACACCAGATAGTTGATATACTATATTGTTGTGAATAAGATGAAGCCATAAAACCAACCCGTCCGTATATAAGCGGGCGCTGCCCACAGCGCGCCCCTTATTGTTCCAGAACCGTCAGACCGTCAACACGTCATCGTAGCGTCCGACATTTATTTTTACCTAATTCTAATTTTTGTATTGCTAATTGCTGAATTTATTAAATTAATAACTGTACCTGTAAGATTTTTCTTTTTAAAAATAGTAACTTGCCATCTAATTTGCAACATCAGAAGTGGGATTCGATCCAATTTCTGTTTTTGTTGATTGGGTTTGTGCTTAAATAAAAAATGTCGGATCGCTCTCGGAGTCGTCGCCGTGAGTTAGGCCGGCGACATAGCAGACGTCGGGTTGGTACGCAGACTCCGGAGATTGACCTACAGCGGGAACTGAAGGTAATGCGAACGCGTTTGAAGGAGCTAGAAGATCAAGCGTCGTTTGCACAGCCGAAACGCTCGCGCAAACAGAGGGTATCTTCACATGAGTCACCGCGGTCCGAGCGTGGCGCGTCGCCACCGCCTGCCCGGCGCCAGACGACCCCGACAGCACGGCGCCATCCCCAGCGGGTTGTATCGCCGTTGCCAGGGCGATCGGCGCAAGCGCCGCGGTCACGTACGCCACCTCTGCCGTCCGCGCCGCCGAGCGTGCTCCGTGCCGGTTATACAGCTGAGTCCTCATTGGAACACGCCGGTGCAGTAAGCGATATCACCGCAACGGATCGCATAGTGGACGCGATTCGTTCCATCAATAATCGGGTAAGATCTGACCAACATTTTTTTATTTCTAGTTTCGATCCTAGTCTGAATAATATTAGTGATTGGTGTGACGAAGTTGATCGAGCAAAACTTTTAAATTATTGGAGTGATCATGAATGTCTTTCGCGAATAGGTAATTGTTTAAAAGGTGACGCTCGTACGTGGTTACGCGAGTGGGTTACCAGTGATCGTACGTGGAGTAATTTCAAAAAGGAATTTACACCTCTGTGTCCGAAAACGCCAGACATTGCAAACATTTTATTTGACGTAATGAACACAAATTCGGATAATTATACTACGTACGCGGATTACGCCCGACGCTCATTACTTCGATTACGCATAGTGCGCGGACTCAGTGACGAGCTTATCTCTGCGATTGTTGTTCGTGGTATTGTAGACCCTCACATTAGAGCGTCAGCTACTAATGCTAAGTTGTCACCTAACAACATAATTGAATTTTTATCAATTTATGTAAAACCGTCAAACTCTAAGGTGCAAAGTTCACGTCCTACCTCACAAAATAATTCGGGTAAAAATAATCACGCGAGTAATTTCATTAGAAAGCGTAGACTTGAGGAGGGGAAGTGTTTTTCGTGTGGTGTGGCCGGACATAAACCGGCTACTTGTAACAAGAAAACTAAGGTCGATACAAGCGAGAGTTTGAAACCTAGTGATTCAAATAATTTCCATTCCCAACCTGAAAAAGAACCTTGTTCTTTTTGCAAGAAGCCTGGCCACAAAGTGGATAAATGTTTCGCAAAACAAAAATCGGAGTTGCGCAACAAGAACAATGTTAATTTTTGTCTCGAAAATAAGACTACCCGCAATAACGATATTATCGTAGCCGTTATTCAGGGCAAACCGGTGGATGTTTTAATCGATAGTGGGTCAACCATATCACTTATTACATCGTCGCTGTTGAAACACTTATATTGCGCGCACAAGCCAGCATTCCGCGTATTAAGGGGATTGGGAAGTCAGGAGATTGAAAGCACTTCGTACGTCACCTTACCGATTGAGTTCGATGGTCTAACACTCGAGGTAGATTTATTTGTCGTGGCACCCGAGTTTATGAACACGCCAATCATTGTGGGAACCGACGTGCTCAATAGGGAGGGTGTACGGTACATTCGTACGCGTAATTTTCAATCACTTACTCGAAAGGTAGACAGTGCGGAAGACGTGATGACTGTTCAGTACAACGAGCCAATACCAGTTAACACGCCTCTCGTAGGTGATCAATTACAGCGTTTGCTTACTATGATAAATGAGTTTTCCATATATTTCATATCTGGTACCGCGAACTCGACTGTCAATACGGGGTGTATGACGATCAAACTGAATGATAATACTCCCGTCAACTACCGACCTTATCGAATGTCTCAAGCAGAAACACTTCGCGTTCGTGAAATAATTAAAGATTTGATAGCCAAAGGTGTTATTCGCGAATCAGAATCCGACTATGCAAGTCCAATTCTTTTAGTCAAAAAGAAAGACGGTTCGGATAGGATGTGCGTAGATTTCCGTAAGTTAAACGAAGTCACGGTTAAAGATCGTTTTCCACTGCCGCGAATCGACGATTACATAGACCGATTGGGACGTAATAAGTACTTCACCAGCCTTGATATGGCAACTGGCTTTCATCAGATAACTCTTAATGAGGAGTCCGTTCCACTAACTGGGTTCGTTACGCCTGAGGGCCATTTTGAATACTTAAAAATGCCGTATGGATTAGCAAATGCCCCGGTTGTGTATCAACGCATTATCTCAAAAACACTGCGCAAACTTATCAATTCTGGTGATGTACTTGTTTACATTGATGACATTCTAATTTTGAGCCAGACAATAGACCAGGGTTTTGATCTTCTGTACCAGGTGCTTAAAGCTCTAACAGAATCTGGTTTTTCTGTCAATTTGAAAAAATGTTCCTTTTTAACGACTGAAATAGAATATCTAGGACGTAGAATTAGCCAAGGTCAGGTAAGACCGAGCCCCAGTAAGATAAAGGCCCTGATCGATTCCCCTGAACCGAAAAACGTGAGACAAGTCCGCCAGTTTCTGGGCTTAGCCAGCTACTTTCGTAGATATATACCGCGTTTCGCTCAGAGGGCTGCTTGTATCGCTGCGCTTACTAGGAAAGGGATTGAATTTAATTGGGGAAAAGAACATCAGAACGCTCGTACAGAATTAGTTGAATGTCTTACTAATGAACCGGTCCTAGCGATATATGACCCTTCCTTGCCAATAGAAGTGCACACGGACGCTAGTTCCATTGGCTACGGAGCTGTATTGTTTCAAGTGCACGATGGCGGCCACAAGCGAGTGGTTGCCTATTTCAGTAGGCTTACACAAGGCGCGGAAAATAAGTATCACTCATATGAGCTAGAAACCCTTGCTGTGGTTAAAGCCTTGCAGCATTTCAGACCTTATCTTGTGGGTGTGCGTTTCACCGTTGTTACAGACTGTAATGCGTTGAAGCTCACACAACGCAAGAGAGATTTATTACCCAGGGTAGCCCGATGGTGGGTCTACCTTCAGGATTTTGATTTTGGCCTGGATTATCGTAAAGGCACACTTATGTCACATGCTGATTATCTGAGTCGGAATCCTGTCAATGTGTGTACGATTCAGAAACCTCAAAGTTGGGCACAGATTGCACAGGCTGCCGACGAAGAAACGCAGGTTCTCATACAAAGACTCAATGATGGGCAACTTGATGCCACGCGATATATCGTCAAAAACGATGTCCTTTACGTAAAGTATTCCCCTACTGGCGAAGCTTCCCGTTTCCTTTGTTATATCCCTAAAGGGCATCGGCTTAGTCTCCTTCGTGTGTTCCATGATGAACGTAATCATTTTGGGGTTGATAAAACGGTTGATTTAATTATAAAGCACTTTTGGTTCCCTGGTTTGCGCAATTTTGTGTTAAAATACATCTCACATTGCCTAGTGTGCATTGCGCATAAGAAGGTCACACGAGCCCCATTCCAACCTATTAGTTCTTGGGAAAAACCAGACCTACCCTTAGAAACCATTCATATGGATGCTTTGGGCCCTCTGCCTGAAGCTGATGGGTATCGTCATGTTTTAATAGTTATTGACGCATTTTCCAAGTTTTGCCTCCTTTACCCTATGTATCGGCAAGATGCAAATGAGCTAAAGCGACATTTCAACAATGTTATATCCCTATTTGGAACCCCCAAATTAATAGTAGCCGACAGGGGCCGCATGTTTCAAAGTGCCGAATTTCTTAACTGGGTTAAAATTATGGGGTGTGATACACACTTTATAACACCTGAGATGCACCAATCTAATGGGCAGGTCGAGCGTTATTGTCGGACGGTTCTTAATATGATACGTATCGAAACTAACTATCGACAAAACGCATGGCCGACGGTTATATGGAAAATCCAGCTGGTACTGAAATTCACCAAGCACAGAACTACGCAATGCTCTGCCCTCAATCTGCTGGCGGGTATTGAGGCAGCTACGCCGCTTATAAGAAGTTTGGTACGTGATGTTGCGTTCGAGGGTTCCAGTCCTAATAGAGAGAGCCTACGTGAAATGAGGAGACAGAGGACAACGGAACGACTTAGGCAGAATCGGCACCAGCAAGATGCTTACGTCAATCAAGGGAGAAAGCCTCCCCGAGCTTTTGAACTAAACGGTTTGGTCTTTGTGCGAAAGCAGGCTCAATCGACCGGAAAGTTGGACTCCTGTATGCGTGGCCCCTACCGCATCGTGAAGACGCTGCCACAAGGGCGCTACGAGCTCCAGCTCTTGGCCGGTTCGTATGGGAAGTACACGCAGGCGGCTGCGGAGTACATGATCCCTTGGCGCGGAGAGTGGACTCCTGAAGTATGTGCTGCTTACTTCGATGGTGAGTGCTCTATGCCTCTCTTATATATGAAGCTTCATATGTGTTTGTGTTTTATTGTTGTGTGTTGGGATAAGCTTCACGTAGTGCCTCTATCCTGACGAAATTTAGACCTTGTGTGTTGGGATAAGCTTCACGTAGTGCCTCTACCCTGACAAAATTGAGTTACGAGTACGCTTTACAGCTAGCCTCTGACTCCGCTAAGCCTTTTGCCACACAGTGGGGCTATTTCTTAGCTGAATATCAAGATGCGTCTTGATATATGACTCACCCGCTAATTTATCGAGACAAGCTTCACGTCGTGCCTCTATCTCGATGGCTTAGTGTGTGCCAGACCACAACCAATGATGTGCGTATGCACAATGCGCAGCGTTGTGCATAGAGCACATGGTTTTCTATCCTATGCAGATGCAGACCATGAAGATGAGGAGTCTACACTTGTTACGGTCGAGTCATTCTCGCCAGTCAACCAGTCTGTCTCCCAGCCACAACCTAGTACCTCCGGGACCCAGGCTGAAGCGCCGCGGCATCTCATCGAGCCTGAGCCACTACAGCTTCAGGTCGAGCCTGAGCTACTTCAGCTTCAGGTCGAGCCTGAGCAACTGCAGCTTCACATCGAGCCTGAAGGACCTCCAGCAGACATAGCCTCCTTCCCTATGCTGGAGACCGACCACCAGAGCTGAAGACATCATGAAGGAGCCCGGGACGGCCTCCTGTCAGGAGAGGCCGTGTTGTGAATAAGATGAAGCCATAAAACCAACCCGTCCGTATATAAGCGGGCGCTGCCCACAGCGCGCCCCTTATTGTTCCAGAACCGTCAGACCGTCAACACGTCATCGTAGCGTCCGACATTTATTTTTACCTAATTCTAATTTTTGTATTGCTAATTGCTGAATTTATTAAATTAATAACTGTACCTGTAAGATTTTTCTTTTTAAAAATAGTAACTTGCCATCTAATTTGCAACAATATAGATACTTTTTTGTTTGTAAATACATACTTAATATACATATACACTTAGATGACTCGGAAACAAATGTCCATGCTCATCACACAAACATTTGCTCCTACCGGGATTCGAACCCGGGACCCTAAGAACGTAAGGCAGCCTCAGTACCGCTGCGCCATTCGGGTCGTCGAAATTGGGATGGGGACGAAAGCTGTAACTTAGTGGCGTCCAAGGACTGGAAAGAGAAGTGGTGGTCGTCTGGCAGTGAGATGAGCAGACGACATAGTGGCCATTGCGGGTATAATCTTAATGAGGCTGGCAGAGGATTTTGGAGCTTGGTACAAGCAAAGAGAGGCCCATACCCAGTAGTGGATGAAGTCGGACTAGTCGGGAATAATGGTGAATGAAAATTCGATACTGATTACTATTAATACAGGGTGTAAACAACCTCATCACGAAGCCGAAAACCAAGCATTCTGTACTTCAAATTAAGTAAATTTACGCAAAAAATATTGATGGGAAACGACTTTTTTTTTGGGGTGAAAAATCATGTTTTGTGGTAGAACTCAATGTAACGCATTCAAAACATTGTGCTGATGGATGGATTGAATAGTACGGGGGTCGTGGAGGTGTTTAAAGTAAAAATCTTACATTAAAAACTTGTCAAAAAGTTGGAACTTTGATCCCCAATATCTCCGTAACTAGAAGGTTCCCAGGACAAAAAAATGATAGCAATGACGGGGAGAAGTAGTGTCTTTCGGCTTCGTTATGAGGTTTTTTACACCCTTTATTTGCATAACAAAAAAAAATGTGTCACAGGTACCTTCTTTTATTCACACGTTCAGGTCAGCTAAAACATGACAGTTTGTGCGGAACACGATAACAGAACTAAAAATACAATGGCGATTTTTTTGTAACCCGTATTTTGTCGCGTTACTTTTTTCCGGCGTGCTTTGTCGACATTTTCCTAAACGCTCCGATATGACAGCTCCGTGTAACTGTAATTGAATGGAAATAACGTAAAAAAAGTTTGCTGTGATATTCCGGTGTGTTTTTATTACGAGATTCATTTTTGATCTGTACGCGAAATACAGGGTGGATACGGTAAACGGGGCAGAAGGGGGACCTTAACCGTAGCAGCTACACGAAAATGGTCTTAGGTGACTATCCATAATTTTTCATTAAATTTTGATCCCCATTTACAGATTTCCGAAAAAATGTACACAGTTAGCAAGAAAATGGCCATTTAACACAATACTTTTTTTATTTTTCATTATTTAGTTTTACTCAACTACACTCAGTCTATCTAATCATATAATTGACATTGAACGGTGTAATTGAAAATTTCTAATGCGATAGATGATCGAATTTATTTGCTTGTTTATTTGTGGTGCAATTTATCTGTATTAATTTTTTGTTTTAATTTTAGATATTGTGCATGTATTAATACTTTTGTACGCCCTAGAGTTAAAACATAGCACCCTCAATGTATTGCCAAAGAAGAACTTATAATGTACCTATGTTTTACAATAAATAAATGAATCTGAATCTGAATCTGAAAACATTTTTTTGATGCCAATCGATCCTATTTCTACTACTGATCAAAAAGTTCTACCGAACCAACCCAGGTGAAAGTTGCAGAACCAATCCGCAAGGGTCTTACCATAAATAGTTTTTATGTAATTATCTTATTATATGACCAAAGACAACCAAAATCGTTTCAGACACACGACACCCTTTCATCTAAATACCCTCGTGTCGAAACAGCTTTCTGAAGTGTGTAACCTCACTCAGTGGCGAGCGCTCCACGGAAAGACTACAGCTGTGGCGAGGTAGTGCATCTTTACCAATCCCATCCGTTCCACCTGCTGAAAATCTCCCACCTGGACATGAGTTGCCATGGCTGACCTGGAAGTCTTTAAATAGACTCAGGACCCAGGTTGGCCGCAGCAAGGAAAACCTGCTCAGGTGGAGATTCATTAACGACTCTGCTCTGCCCGCGTAGCATGACCACCGTAGAAACAGTTTCTTCGAAGAAAGAATCGACAATCTTTTGTTTATCTGTCATTTTGTCGATTCAATGACAGATGAACAAAAGATTTGTCGATTCTGTCATGCTACGCTGGCTGGAGTGTAAATGTGGTGCTGTTCCACAAACGATGGGCACTTAATATCGTGTCCTGCGTGTTCTGTTGTTTATTCAGTACAGGAACTGATGGACGCTACCGAAAGCGCCGAACTAGTGGCTCAGTTCTGGGCCGACACAATTGTAGAGGTCAAATAAGCAGTCGCTCTATGTAAAATACTGGTATTCAGTTGCATCCAGTTAGACTGGAAGGCTAGGCAGATTATGAAAACTTAGTATTACAATAATTAAAATAAACCCAATATTTCGCTGTTTGAGCAACGGCAGTTACTTTTTCCCTTTCTCTTAATTGCATAACGTCGACGCAGACAATTAGATTGGACTTCAGTACATGTTAAAGTTTACCTGAAATTCTCTTCGTATAAAACTTTGAAACATGAGAAATAAACTTTTAAGACACTTTACTTTTCAATGCTTTGCAGTAACAAGATATTGTTGGCTTAAGTTACATGATATTAACTGTAATAGAATTTGAAGTAGATAGTAAAGTAGGACTTACTATCGAGGACACTCCCGCCTGATCACCACTAAGCTAATTTTTGCTTGCACTACAACATACAAACGCTCTCTAGCCCCGCCCCGTTGACTTTGTATAGAAATAATGAATGAAAAGATACCGATCGGCCGAGCGCACTGACGACGCACGCCAAACGAGAGTTATTGTTATTTTGCGCGCCAAAGTTGATGCTTTCCTAATTAATATGCCTAAACTTTAAGGGGGCTTGGCTCGGCGCCTGCGCATGATTTAAGCAAAAAAATTTTTTACTGATCAGGCGGAAAAGACCATGACCGTACATACGTCTACAGGGTGAAGAGAACATTGACGCACAAACGGTTACCATGATATTCCTGATGGAACAATCCAATAACACTTTGCCGACCAGGGCATCGAACCCAGAAGCTCAAGCTCAGAGGTTGCGCTTGCGACTACCGCGAGCCTGGCATCTGTTATTATTATTACACAAACAGGGTGTAAACAAGCTCATCACGAAGCCGTGAACCAAGCATTCTGTACATCAAACTAAGTAACTTTACGCAAAAATTATTGCTGGGAAACGACTTTTTTTAGGGGTGAAAAATCCTGTTTTGCTGTAAAACTCAATGTTACGCACTCAAAACATTGTGCTGATGGATGGATTGAATATTACGGGGTCGTGGAGGTTTAAAGTAAAAAAACTTACATTAAAAACTTGTATTTAAAAAAAAACGTTGTCAAAAAGTCGGAACTTTGACCCCGAATATCTCCGTAACTATGTAGAATGTTCCCCGGTATGGTGTAGCACAAAAAAATATCGTAATGACGGGAAGAACAAGTGCCTTTCGACTTCGTTAAGAGGTTTTTTACACCCTTTATTATTACCGACTTTATGCGCAATTATGATCAAACACAAATCTTTCTAGATCAATCTCTTTCTTTCTTTATCACACAATGTGTACTTATAGTACAGAGGCAACACTACGAAAATCACAATTTCTTGTACGACTCAAACACGGTTTTAATGTCAAATTGTTCCTCTGATGTGCAGTTGGCTGTACTGCCACGTATCTAATCTCAATTCAATCCTCCAATATTAGCGTGTAACATAGGAACCATGTTTCACTGTCCATTGCGTCATACGTATGCAGGGCGTCCAATAAAGTAATTACTGAGCCGTCAATGCAGTCATTGAATTGTGGTCAATGCTAACGTTCTGAGGACCCACACATATTGGATACATAGTAGGTATGTTATAAGAACAGAGACGTGAGTAATCCTATTTGCATTCAGTTAATTAACACACACAATATACGGGAAGCAGTTTCTGATTTGCTGATCAGTTATATAGCAAGTGTAATCTATGATTAGTTCAGTGGGCTGCAGTTGAAAATCAGCGTCAGGTGGTATACCTTGTGTTTCCATCTGGAATAGGGTATATGGAAAAAAAAACTAATTAGTCTGTCAGAAAAAAATCTAAAAAATATTGGACACATATTTTATCTTTTGTCACGTAAACAAAAAATGAAGAGCATACAGTGCGTCGAAAACTCGTGTGACGTCACATTTGAGTATATTTTTTACTCAAATGTGACGTCACAAACCCCCACTCATGATCTTTGACACGTTCTATGTTCGTCAATTTTGATTAATTTGATAAAACAAAAAACACGTATCCAATATTTTCTAACTGACGGACTAAACAGAGTCATATTTTTTTTGTCAGTCATCATCCCTATTATGCTGACCTAATGCCCCTCTTGACATTAAAAGCTTTAATTATTTATTTTATTTTGTTTAATTTAAGACGGTCTCAATGTAACGCATGTAAAGCATTATGCTGATGTCACATTGAATAATACATCAGGGGCCATGGAGGTTTTTAAAATAAAGTTATTTAATACTTGTTCTGTTTTTAAAGATTGAAAAAGTTGGAACTTTGATCTTCGATGTCTTACTTAACTAGATAGTTCCCGGGTATAGTCCATTACCAAAGAGATTATCGCAATGACGATGACGGGAAAAACACGTGCCTTGCGGCGTCGGTAAGGGTGTTTTACACACAACTAACGTTGGTAATTTTGTCATATAAAAGTCGATTGTAATTGTGTCACGCCTTGTACGCCACAAATTTGATTCAACATCATATCAAAAATACGTTTCGCACACAAAAGTTATATAACAATAGCCGATGTTTTTGTAACACAAAACATATCTGACGCCGCCCGGTGTGTTGAATAGTTTTCCATCAATCTTTCCTCATAAGGCAGGAATCCGGGCAATATGGGGGGAGGGGGCATGGCCATTCGGGCAATATTCGGGCTACTCGTATGTTTTCGTCTTTCTGGAAACACGGGACTATGAATATCACTGCAGACGTAATCAAAGTTTTTTTGATAAGCGCGGATTTCTTAGTAGTAAGAGGCTTTATCGTAAGTAGGGTACAAAATTTAAGTATAATTTTTACCCTACCACGACTGTGATTAGAAATTGTTGAGAACGACCGAAAATAAAAGAAAGACACAGATGAACATAGTCGCCAGTTATCAGAGTGTATTGCATGACAGAGTAGCAGCATGCAAAACACGAAACATTAACCAATTCCAAGAAAGTTCAACATTTAAATAATTCATCTATACAACGAAGTAATACCAAACAATCCATGGAAAATAAAAGACCATTTTAAAACCGTAATGCGGTTGTATTTGAAATGTAAACCGAAAGACGAGAAAAAGTTGAAGCGTGTGCAGTTAATTCCACTTCCGCTGTAAAAATGAATGTGGAAATCGGATTACCGCTCCGACTATCCCGATATTTCAACGTTATCTAATATTTATGTAGATCTACGACACGAGATCTATGTATCTTCAATGCACATTTAATCTATACTTAATATTATAATTGTTTGTAACTAGGGGGTAATTTCGGGGGGGTATCGGAACTACTGATACAATTCTAAAAATTCTTTCTCTGGCAGAAAGCTACATTATTCGTAAGTGCTATAGGCCAAATTATATTTATATCACACATATTAGCCGAGCTATCACAATTTTTGCGGACGAAGTCGCGGGTGAAGTGCTAGTTTGAGATATAACTAAAGATTTGTTGTTTTAGCATTCTCTTTTGAACTGCTTCTTCTCCTTTCGTGTCGATGGTACGACTTGATTAAATCTTTTGGGCCCAGTATGTGGCCACGTTAATCGCGGGCATCTGTGGTGTCTTTTAGGTCTTCTAAAATGCAGGTGTTGGGACACTTCTGACACTCCAGCAGTGAGTGGGATATCGACTGTTTGGGAGCACCGCATCCGAAGGATCTTTAATAGGCTTGTGTCCTGAAAAAATCTAATAAGTCCGTCAGCTTTTCAAAAAATATTTGACACGTTGACCAAAATTGACGAAGATACGACATTTTTTAAATTCTCAATACGTCACGCCGTGCTATAATTTTTAGTGCGTTGTGACGTGACGAGCCCCCACTCCCGAGATTTGAAGCGTTATATCTTTGTCAATATTCATTACTTTACAAAAACAAAAAATACGTGTCCATTATTTTCCAATACTCTAACTGACGGACTAAATAGATTTGCAATTTATTGATGGTGGAAACTAGCCTTTTCTGAACTGTGTTTACAGCGGCCTACTTGGATGCGCAATCGGTTAAGTGCTTTCCAAATTTTCTCTTGAACTACTCTCTCATTTATATTCTGAAGAAATAAATTACGCATCATCTGCCTAACATTTTCTCAACTCCATTTGGGTCATCTTTCCGCCTAACCGGATGCAGCTTAATACCAGTATTTAACATGGAGGGACTGGCTTTCTGCGTATCGATCTGCAATCGTAAATTACTGTCGATTTTGAACTAATTAGACAGTAAATAATTTCTCATAATTTGTCACACAATACATCATTTATTCAAAAGTTATTAAGTAGGCGTAACAAACAACACATGCAAGAGTTCTCATTCCGTTCCAAATTAGAACGTTCGAAGGTTAGTACTTTAGTTAAATTCATGCATAGGTCTCTTGTCTAGCTCTACTATATTTTTAGACAATGAACTTAATTGGTATGGTAACTGTGGTGTTCACTCGTACACTAGTTAGGGTTTAGAGTAAAACCACCATTTATCAGTGTGGTGTCTTTGTTCAGGGTTGTAGATATTACTGCGCTAGGCGTGCTGTCGCTACGACTGTTCGGACTAGACTGAGAGTGCGGCGCGTCGCCCCGCACTCCCTCCACCGCGCATCCCCCACCACAGCACGCATAACTCATTTATTAAATACCACAGTAACTATATTCATACATTTCAGTTAATGATGCAGTCGTGAGTACCTATCACCGCTCGAGACGATCTTCAGGTTGTCGCACGTTCGTGTTTCTTGGTTGCGGATGGCAATTAAAGATCTTTGACAGTCGTTAAGAAGTCAGTGACCCGAAAGTCTGACAATCAGTCTTACCAACGGGTATCGTATTACCCAGTACTAACTGGGCTGTGGAGGTCAGAACGGCAGTCGCTCCATCCATGTAGAATATTGGTAAGGCTAGGCAGATTATGATGCAGTCGTGAGTACCCAAACACAGATGTTTTTAAGAAACCCATGATGATTATTTTCATTTCTTCCAAATTCAAAAGCAGTTCAATAACAAATTCAAACCAGTACGAGGATCAAATCCGGGTCACAAACACCAGCCCACGCTAAAATCCATTTAAAAAATAATCGTTTTCTGCACAAACAAACGCCGGGGTCGATGCGGCGCGCCCTCAACTTTTGACATCTATAAACGATGGATGGGCAAACAAAATGATGATGGAATGTCCCTGGGCACACGCCTCAGCCCCACTTTGATACATCAAACCTGCATAGCAATGGATTAGTTCTGTTGGTTACGTAATTCTTTTGATGTAGTGAATCGTGGTAAATGTATTTTTGAATAAAAATGTTTTCGTCCTTTGTTGGTTTACTAGAATGTTCTACTGATATTTGTTTTGGATGAATGTTCAGTGTTGTTTATATTTACAGTAGCAATAAAGAAAGAACACCATGCAATCTGGGGACCGCGTACATTCGTAAAAATACTCTGTTAACGGACAATAGCGGCTAAGCGACTCGCTCCATGAAAAAAAGATTAACAACGTAACAGGCTCGCCCCTATTACATGGGACTTAAACAACACTGGCAAAATATGGATGTTCTAGTTATGGGTAAACCTATTCCTAATCCTCGAGCGAAAGTTAAGGGACTCAAATAACGACTACGAAGAGTGAAACAAGACCTCGGCTCATTGTGAATTGATCTCAATGTCAGAAAGTAGATGAACTTCTTGGACTTTTTTTTCTAAGCCTATATTGTCTCCCTG
Organism: Xestia rhomboidea; assembly: GCA_963853795.1. NCBI lineage: Eukaryota > Metazoa > Arthropoda > Insecta > Lepidoptera > Noctuidae > Xestia > Xestia rhomboidea. The sequence goes on along the minus strand of OY970761.1, from coordinate 14,951,303 downwards.
CTTGGCAAAGGCCTCCCCATAGCCTTCCAGTTTTTTATCTGTGCGGTTTTCTCCAGTGAATTTGTCACAAACGCTTCTATCCAGCTTCTTCATTTTTTTTTTTTCTACGTTTAAGGGCGCGTTTGCATATCAGGTAAAATTATGCTGTTTTTCGGTACAATTTTATGGCATAACCAAACAAAATCCAATATAACTAATACTACCTCGTATAGATTGGTTCTTCATCTTCAAATAATAGGAACTTGATCATTGAAAATTTTAGTTTTTTATAATGTAAAATCGATCTGTCGTTGCCATTTTCCCTAAAATTGACGATACAGGGTTGAGTTTAGGTACATTTTTTGTGCTATTATTAACATATTTTACTATTTCTAAAAATACTGTATGTTGGCAAACATAATCAATTCTTAATGCAAGGAATTTTTTTTATCTAAATGATTTATATAGTTGCAGAAAAAATGAAAACCAAATCTTATTTTTTTACATTTTTTGCTATTCTGGATGAATCTTAATCGATTGCATTAGGGGTTATTTTATTTTGGATACCCGTCTTGATTTATTGCACAAACACTTTGAATGAAACTTTAGTCCGCGCACGGCCGCCGTCGAGAGTGGACACGTAACGCCTGTTTGGAGCGGCTCGAGTTGAAAAAGATCGCTGTACAAACACAAAATATTCGATAAACCAAATTTGATACTTGACAAGGCAAGATTTTTATTATTTATTAGTTATGATGAGACCTTACCTCCGGACTTGATGAAGTGATTGGTGACTGCTACTGGATCTCTTTGACGTGTTGTACTAGGTGAGCTGAGTTTGGGCTCGTTTTGTTAGTTATGATGAAACCTTACCTCCGGACTTGATGGAGTGACCTGAAGGTGTACTTCGGTGATTGCTACTGGAACTCCTTCACATGTTGTACTAGGTGAGCCGAGTTTGGGCTCGTTTTGTTAGTTATGATGAGACCTTACCTCCGGACTTGATGGAGTGACCTGAAGGTGTACTTCGGTGATTGCCACTGGAACTCCTTCACATGTTGTACTAGGTGAGCCGAGTTTGGGCTTGTTTTGTTAGTTATGATGAGACCTTACCTCCGGACTTGATGGAGTGACCTGAAGGTGTACTTCGATGATTGCTACTGGAACTCCTTGACGTGTTGTACTAGGTGAGCCGAGTCTGGGCTCGTTTTGTTAGTTATGATGAGACCTTACCTCCGGACTTGATGGAGTGACCTGAAGGTGTACTTCGGTGATTGCCACTGGAACTCCTTCACATGTTGTACTAGGTGAGCCGAGTTTGGGCTTGTTTTGTTAGTTATGATGAGACCTTACCTCCGGACTTGATGGAGTGACCTGAAGGTGTACTTCGATGATTGCTACTGGAACTCCTTGACGTGTTGTACTAGGTGAGCCGAGTCTGGGCTCGTTTTGTTAGTTATGATGAAACCTTACCTCCGGACTTGATGGAGTGACCTGAAGGTGTACTTCGGTGATTGCTACTGGAACTCCTTCACATGTTGTACTAGGTGAGCCGAGTTTGGGCTCGTTTTGTTAGTTATGATGAGACTTTACCTCCGGACTTGATGGAGTGACCTGAAGGTGTACTTCGGTGATTGCTACTGGAACTCCTTCACATGTTGTACTAGGTGAGCCGAGTTTGGGCTCGTTTTGTTAGTTATGATGAGACTTTACCTCCGGACTTGATGGAGTGACCTGAAGGTGTACTTCGGTGATTGATACTGGAACTCCTTCACATGTTGTACTAGGTGAGCCGAGTTTGGGCTCGCCAACTCCGTCAAGGAGTTCCAGTAGCAATCATCGAAGTACACCTTCAGGTCACTCCATCAGGTCCGGAGGTAAGGTCTCATCATAACTAACAAAACGAGCCCAAACTCGGCTCACCTAGTACAACACATCGCGGAGTTCCAGTAGCAGTCAGCGAAGTACACCTTCAGGTCACTCCATCAAGTCCGGAGGTAAGGTCTCATCATAACTAACAAAACGAGCCCAAACTCGACTCACCAAGTACAACACGTCAAGGAGTTCCAGTAGCAGTCACCGATGTACACCTTCAGGTCACTCCATCAAGTCCGGAGGTAATTCGTAAAAACAGCAAAAATATTTTTTTTGTAGTGACCTACCATAATTTTATTTCTAAGAAATACGTAAAAATCTTTCAAAGCATCAAAATGAGTTCACTTGACTACTATTCTCGCAGTTAGTCGTGCGTACACTTGTGTGTATGACCCGTGTCAATGTAGTAGTTCGATTCTGTACCTATCAATTTTGCAAACGCGTCCTTAATTTCAACGTTTTACTTTATGTGTTTTGTCCTGTGCGGGCTAGTAAATGCTTTTTCTTTCTTTCTTTCTTTCCTAGCGTTTTCTTCTTTTTCGACTTGTGGCACCCACTGCGTGATGACTCTGGCCCAACGGTGCATTCCATTCATGCATTCCTTGCCTTGATTAACTTTTTGTTGATAGTTTAATACTTTTTATCTTCTACCCCCAAAATTAAAACAAATTTTTAGGCTTAAATGTCCTTATCTATAACATTGTGTTGTAATATCATATTTTGTTAAGTAAAACCTTCTGTTCTTCTGTGGGGTGGGGACCTGGTGATTTTGTAATACAGGAATTTTACGCCTAACTCTGACAAAAAACAAATAATATGTGAAACCTAGAATAAGTTTCTCATTGTGAGGAGAAATAAAGAACTTATTATATTAATATAATTATTATTCCACAGACATGACTAAAAACAACTAATTTAAAAAACTTACGTCACTTGTATTTTACCTTCCAATTCACACACAAATACCGCTACATAATCAACCATAAAAAACCCACACCTCATTCCAGTGACAAATGAAGGTCACCCAGGTCGCACCTTACCAATACATCATCTTCCATACCATTTCAACGTGTAACGACCTGTCCAGAACGGTTGGTCCCCCGTCCATATGGTCGGATCCTTACGTCCGAATTTCCCCGAGGTCTCATAACCATGAAGTGTGACGTCACAAGCGAAGGCTTTTAGAATTCATTGCGCTGGTTTGATGTGTTGATGTGTTCGTAGCTTTATTTTGAGCTGGATTAGGATTGACATGTGGATTAAGGTTAAGATTGATGAGGGCTAGTGGCTTATGGGAAGATGAAGTGGGGCGCGTAGCGCATAGCGTTATGCAAGACGCTGTTTGTATGAAATTTGATTATTTTTTCTTGGAAATAGCTCATGGCTCTTTTACCTTAAACTAGGTCGTTTTAAGCGTTCGGTCACAGATGAGTGTAAACGGTTTTTCAGACGAGGATAAATCAATTCGGAACTACCTACCTACTTCAAACATGACGATGTTTCAATTCCACGTTTCTTTGATTATTCGATGAAATCATCTTAACTTTGTTGCTTCGTTACAAGTATCTTGATAAGCCTTTCTTTGAACAAATTGCTTTGTGTGTTGATTTGTTGATGTATCAAAACAGATGTTTTTTGACTATTGATGCTCTTCTTATTCATTATAGTCTGATTAATGCCTAAACTGGTGTCAGAGTTTTATGCCACCCATGGGCCTGTGACTTGGCTTTACATGACGTCGAGAATTATCTCTCAGGAATGCTGGTTTTCTCATGATGTTTTCCTTCACCGAAACAAGTGTTAAAGTACTATAAAATACGCACATAAATCCGAAAAATCATTAATTCACCCCAAATATACTTTTGTTAGTCAATTTTCAGCGTGAAATTAATTACCGACCTCAAACCCAAAACCAACCAATCATTCCACACAAGGCATGACGCCACATATCTGCCATATTTCAGCCGTCACCCAGGGGTCCGTTTTCCACTTCACTTGAGTAATTACCCAACTTTACATCGGGTACAGCGAAAGTACGGAACTGTATGATTAATAGGACCTGGATTTCGTTTCAGCTTTGATGAAACTCCGCCGACCTGCTAGCTACGGGGTAGCGAACAGAACTTTGGAAAGATTAATTTTCGTGTACATATTTGTGTTTATGATTCTCTTGTGTTTGTAATGTCGGTATGGAAGCGGGTGGCAAGACTAAGTACCGGAGTTATGATTAGAGGATAATGAAAACTTGGAGTGCAAATTATTGGTGTATCATTACGCATGTTTTTACTTTTCAGAGAAGTAGTTGCTGACTGATTATTCTTTGGTCTAGTATTCGCAATCGCGACTGCTGAGCATGAGGTCCTGGGTTCGATTCCCGGGTCGGGCAAATTGTTATTAGGATTTTCCATCAAGAATTTCTCAATAGCAGCCACGGAGTCTGGATTTGAGCCCGGTTGATGGCAACAGGCTCGCCCCCTATTACATGGGCCTTAAACATAATGGGCAAAATGTGTGTGTACTATTAGGTACACCTCTGTCTAACCCCTCGGGGATTACAGGTGAGATGTTATGTTTATCAAAGTTTATAAAAACAACAACAAATTTAGCGTCATGATGGATTGATTGCCCTCTTAGGCACGAGGTTATTCATATCTGGGCAAGTATCGATGTCACTTTTTCAATTAATATTTTATCATGTATTTTAGAAGATCATCGCGGAATCAACGAAGACAAAAAAAAGAAGGAAGAAAATCATCACTAGGAATCCTTTGGAGCTCTTTTACTCCAAGCGTTAATTTTATGTTTAGCGTGTTAATTTTATGTTTAGCGTGTTAATTTTATGTTTTCTTATTTATGTTTATAAATTTTAATTTATGCTTATATTTTCACAGTATGAGGAAGGCTCTGCTGCTGCACTGGCACAAGAATAATCTGGCAACTTGGCAATGATTTACTTTTGACAACCGTTGTTGCGGTTCAAACACAAAGTGAATAATTATACCAGGGTTCATCCGTTTCTACCGTTATTTCTCGTAACCTTTGAGGAACGTTATCCTAAGACAGATTGTAGACACCTGCCAGTTAGAAACTTACCCCAATTAAATTAGTAATATTCATCCAAAATATTTAGATAGTAACCTCCTAAATCCATACCTAATTACGAACACAAAAGGCTCTCGAACCCAATTATATCCACCTGCATTCAATATATAGCAATATAGCAGAGCCCGCCTACGTCCGGTGCCCACAATAGGCCGAATAGCTTTGTTGCATTGATCGGGGCCACGGCTTAGGAACAATAGGGTGCTACCACAATAGATGATCAGAGGGAACATTATGGGTTGCAGAAGGCTTACTCGGTAGTGGCGAAGATTTTGGTCAACAAAAACTACAAAGGGACGTAAAATAAAGCGTATTTTTAGGAACGGGCAAAACATAACTCTTGGGCCACGTTTCCAGGTAGGCTTTGTATCGGGATGTTTTTTAAAACGTAGGATACGCTCTGTTTTATCCTCAACCACAAATAATTACCCAGTGAGCAGGTTGCGAGGCGGCTAAGTACACAGAGTAGGTAGGTACTCGGTAGAGTCCTCTTTTGAAAGAAGCATCGTTCGTAGGTACGAAAAAGGGGACTCTTTCTTCACAGCATAGTGAGCCTACTTATCATAAATAGCCAGCCAATAATTTGCCCCCTTTGGGATACAGGTATTTTCTGTGAAAGGAAACGGGTCGTAATTCACCAAGTCTTCAAAGTTTTGCTTCTGGGACATGCCGGTTTCCTCAGATATTTGATATTTTGATTTTAATCCACATTATATTTATTTATGACCATGTTTCACAGTCAAAGTCAAACAGTCCTTCTGAATCCATTTTTTTCGTGGTAAAATTGATGAATCAATAATGACACTGCTTGTCACTTTGAGGCGAAATCTTGATGTAAGGGGAGGCTTTGTTATTCGGTTCGTGAGTTCAGCGATGGTTTAATAGAAGGTAGTCAGAGGAAAATTAAGGCAATTTATTAGAGCGAACAAAACCTGTGGGGTTTTAGTAAAAGGTAAATATTTTAGAAGTAATTGTAATGGTCTCATTAATTGTGCAACATGTTTGTTTTTATGTTACAGGAGGGGTTCTGTTGTGAGAAGAATGGACGTGGAGAGCAGATAAAAGAGAGGCCTAGTCCTGCCCAGTGGATGATGAAGAAGAAATAGAATGTGCAGTCAAAACTGTTAATCGGTCAAAACCACTTTACATGATGTTTTTCAAAGGGTCACAAAAAAAAACCTAACAACCTAATAAGTTTCGAAGTAAATGTTAGTTATTGTTAAAATAGTTTTCACCGGTCAAAAGTAGTTTGGACTGATTAACAGTTTTGATTGTGACATAGATACCAAATTCAGTCTGTAATATTACCTTCAGATTAAATGTAAGATGTAACAGATAGACGAATATTATTTGTACACGTAACTAAATCCTGCTTTCTGCCACAAGTAGGTAGGTACTACCGAGTTCACTGACAGTCTGCCACTTTTATACTTTGCCACCCTTAGGCATCGTCCTAATAGAACGCAAATGCGCGATCATCGCGCGAGTAAGCGATGCGACCATCGTGTGTTCGCGCGATGGCAAAAACTGGGTGTCCTATCATTGCGCGAATTGATGACGCGAGCGAGCGAGCGACCGTGGACTAAGGCAGTGGCACGGTCAATACCAACAACCATGGATGTCAGAGACGCTCAATTATTGCTGTCGGGAAATATTTGAATGACTTATTGTGCGGGTTTAGATGGAAATGAATGCGGGCAGCGCAGTGCAGCGCAAATCGCGCGAATTTCAATTAGGACACCTATTCGAATTCAATATAGCAATAATAATATTATTTGATAGAGCGTTCGTACGAGTAAAATTAGCGCGAACCTACGATGATCGCGCATTCGCTTTCTATTAGGACGATGCCTTTTTTTTTTTTTTTTTTCGGATGGGAAATCATCAAATGACTTCTCCCGCTCTGGGCGGAGCAGGAGGGAGTGTCAGACTTTTACTGACTAAAACCCATCCATGTTCCTTCCTCGCCCTTTGTGTTCCGGGGCCACGGTATCTCTTTCGAATAGTCCCGCAGCCCCGGCAGGCTTCGGTCCTTGCGGACCCCTTCCTTATTGCTGACTCTCTTTGAGGCGCGCGTGGAACACGAACGCGCCGTCGGCACGGCATTAGGACGATGTCTTAGGCCTGAATTCTTGTCGCGCTGACGGTCGGTCGCGTACGGTCGGTCGTGACGTCAGCGAGAACAAAATACGACAGTCGGTCGCCACTGACAGTCAGCTTCGAAGTATGGTGCTATTTAGAACACAATGTATACTCGTACGTGACCGACCGTCAGCGCGATAAGAATTCAGGACTGGTGCGTTAAGTAATAAGGTTGAAAAGTGGTCGACCCTCAGTGAACTCGGCAGTACATGAAGAGTAACCTCACATTGCCAGCATAAAAACAATAGTATATCGTTACGTTACACGTAATAATAAACCCTTTTTCAAGAAAAACTCTTTGCTGACTACTAAAAATCCTTTCTATTCAAACTTCACACTAAACTGGAACCCAGAAAAAAAAATGTTTTCTCATTCTTTAATCCGCAAGTCATGTAACGGCTTTTCTTTGTGACCCAAATGCTGCTGGGCAAGACAAAAGTGACCCTTTTAGCCCGAAGCCGAAGCCGAAGCCGGGACTTCGCTTTCATAATAGACTTTCAGTGTTCCACATTTGCCTTTCAAATGACTATCGTTTAGTGTTGTGGTATGATTTGCTTTAGTTGAAATAAACGTTATGCGATTGTGGAGGTATCGATTTTTGTTGGGATACTAAAGTTTTTATTGGGCTGGTCTTTGCTCAACATAGGGCCATTCATAAAGTTTAGTTTTTTTTTGTAAATTCGTAAAAACAGTTTTCAGTTTTGTTTTGTTTTTTTATTGTACATTGAAAATTAATAACCTCTTCCAGTTCAATATTGAATTATGTCATCCTCTATTGCTGTACTTACCTATAAAAACACAGAAAATAACCAAGAGCTGATACCTTCACATCCTGTTCGCACCAATTTATTTTTTCCGAAGTCAACAAGAAAAAGATGAAACAAAAACAATTATCGGAAAAATGGAGCCCCTTCGGCTAAAGGTAGAATACACACGAAATTCGATTAAAAAATAATATAGATAAAGGTATCTTTTTATTCAAAAATATCTTACTCCAAAGCCCCTTTACCTTGAGTGTGAGGTACTAAATCTTTGACATGAAACAATATATATAAAGGTCTGGTGTTACCACGACCAACGAGATACTACACTCAAAGTGGCAAGCGAGTGGTGACACCGGCTGTGGAAAAACAAATGAAAAAATAATTCTCAGGGTGCTTTCAATTCAGACCTTTGGTGTCGCAGCGCTGCGGTGCCAAAGCTACGTCTAAATTGAAAGCGCCCTTAGAGTTTGCTATCGGTCATCACGATGCCAACGCAACTTAGGCCCGTAGTCCATCGAAGCGGAAACGAGAACAGAGGAGAGATGTGTTTTAAACTACCAATAGAAATTCATTATTAAAAGTTCTCGACTCCGCTTAGAGTGAGAATGCTTAAGGGGCTGACAACACCTAATTGATGTTATTTAAGCAGTTTTTTAAGAAAAACTATTTGTTCTAGCACGTGAAAAAATATGTATAAATAAATAATAATTCATCATATTTCAAATCGGCTCAATAGAAAATAATTGCAAAGAGTAGTCTAACATTAAAAAGTAATCAACATTAAACGGTTCTATGTCTTTATTTTCTTGACGTATGGGTCTGCAATTAAAAACACGAAGTCAACATATTCATACCTAAACCACCAACGAGTCATATTTCACAAATAATCTACACTTCATTTCTTTTTTTATTTCAATATTTATTCATTACTAGCCGTTGCCCGCGGCTTCGCCCGCGTGAAGTTCGGTTACTGTCCCACTGCATCATAATAAAAGGATAAATAGTATCCTACATGTTAATCAATCATTATCATCGTAATAACAATCACCATCACAATCACTGTCACAATCACTGTCACAATCACTGTCACAATCACTGTCACAATCACTGTCACAATCACTGTCACAATCACTGTCACAATCACTGTCACAATCACTGTCACAATCACTGTCACAATCACTGTCACAATCACTGTCACAATCACTGTCACAATCACTGTCACAATCACTGTCACAATCACTGTCACAATCACTGTCACAATCACTGTCACAATCACTGTCACAATCACTGTCACAATCACTGTCACAATCACTGTCACAATCACTGTCACAATCACTGTCACAATCACTGTCACAATCACTGTCACCCCTTTTCAACTCATTTATCAATAGGTGCACTCCTGTGAAGTTTCGAATAAAATAGTCTAACTAATCATGTTTCCCCATATAAACTTTGGAGCCCCGTTTAACCCCTTTAGGGGTTGAATTTTGAAAAATCCTTTCTTAGTGCACCCCTAGACCACATAAGGAACCTACTTGCCAAATTTGGAATCTGTAGACCCAGCGGCTTAGGCTCTGCATTGATTTTTAGACTTCGTCACCCCATTTCCCCCTCTTAGGGGTTGAATTCTGAAAAAACCTGAAACCCGTTTCTACTCATTTATTAATAAGAGCACTCCTGTGAAGTTTCGAATAAAATAGACTAACTAATCTTGTTTCCCCATACAAACTTTGGAGCCCCGTTTAACCCCGTTAGGGGTTGAATTTTGAAAAATCCTTTCTTCGAACTTAGACCTTCTGTCTTAGACCACATAAGAAACCTACTTGCCAAATTTGGAATCTGTAGACCCAGCGGTTTGGGCTGTGCGTTGACAGATGAGTCAGTCAGTCAGTCAGTCAGTTTCTTCTTTTATATATTTAGATTTTCTTCTAAAACCTGGCCGCCCAGTAACTCTCTCGCTCTCGTTTACTCCTATACAAATAGACAGTGGTGTCGATTCTGTTGTGCACAAAGTAAACTTAATTTAGGCTATTGCTATCTTTTACTAAAAGGCAGTGCGAGAAAAGGACGACTATAGCTACGAACTAAGTTAGAGTTGTCAAACTAGTTTATGCCTTGCGCTTCACCGTGGTTTTAGTCGACATGTTTTTACGTGCACCCTTCATTTGTATCGAAATATTAGTTCCAATTAAATTTACAGCTCTAAATTACGACCGTCTCTTTCTCGTTTTATTAGAGAGAAAAAGATAGCAATAGCCAAATTTAAATTTAGTTTGTGCACAACAGAATCGACACCAGTGTGCGCGCATTTTGGTGTTGACATCCCCTTAAGCGGAGAGGAGAGACTAGACATCATTGTTTAAGCCAGCCTCCGCACTCGGGGCACAGCGGGGATGAAAAGAGACGTGAGTGGCGTGAGGTGAGCGGTGGACGGCGGTAGCTGTACTGGGCGTGGGTAGCTACACACATCTCTACCCAGTAAGTTGAGTTGAGTCAGTAAGCTGAGTTTGTGAATAACACATACCACACACCACCGCACACCACTTTGATTCCGTCACTTTAATTCATTTCCCTAGTGAATATTGAGCATTATCCTGGAGAAGTAAGTTACCTTGTTATTTTTTATCAACACGTACGTGAAGCGATACATTTTCCTATTTACGCGCGACAATCAACCATTCTAGTGAGATTTATAGTACCTACTACAAACACGTTATGGATATATGAGTTTGTAGAAGCAAATTCTAAAAGCGATTTTGTTAACGTTTTACGTTTTCAAAGTCATAGTATTTTGGAAGCCATACTATAACGAAATAGGTCTTATCCGTTATTTCACGAGAAAATCGCTTTTGAATTTTGCTAAGTGTATAACATTTCAGCACTCGTGCCTGTACACAACTGCATACATAACGCTACTTGCATTTACCCCGCGCTTCGCAAACGACGCACCGTAACTCATTTCCTTCAGTTGACTTTTACAGTGCGCCGTAATAAATGGCTGACACAGTGTTTTTATTTTAATTTCCACTAGGAAATGCTGTTGCTCGGCTTATCGGGAGGGTTTATGGGTTCGTTGGAACTATCCGTGGATTTTTAGTTTTGGTAGGGACTAAAGCAAACTGACAATATTAACTGCCGAACTAATAACCTCCTCCATTTAGAAGTCCATTAAAAACCAGTTTTTGCGCACAAGTTCTATCTGTGCTCTGGGTGCTAGCACAAACGTGCGGTGAAAAGTGAAATTATAAGTTTGTCTAGCACTTAATTTTGACTAAGTTCTAAGAGTGATACTAATTGTTACGCAAACAATAAAAAATAGAAACATCGCATTGATCAAGATCTTGGTACTTCAACATAATAGATACTTAAGGTACAAAAGGATATATAATATGATCCTATCCATCCGTTAATTCCACAAGCAAGGTAGACTAAATTTTATTTAAAAATTGTATGATAATTTAATATCCTTCCTGTTTCATTTTCATGGAACCATAACAATCCGATACTTATTATCCTCCCTCATTATTTTCCGCATTTTTATGGCTTCCAACAACAAAGCCGCTTATTGCCAAATAAATGAGTCCCATTAAAATTCCATACAAAAACGGTGCCGTTAAAAATGAAATTGAGTAACAAAAACGTAAAGGAATTACTCCCGTGGTATCTTCTGACGCATCAAAAATGTTATATCCTTTTTACGGTACACAATTTAATTTCCGTTTTAGTGGAACCCAGTGGTCCTGCCTGTGTGGTGTATATTCGATTTTACATTTTTATAAAAGCTGTGCAGTAGTCCTTGGGGATGGTAAAAAAGGATTGGCGTCCATTTTTGTGGGGTAGTTGGGGCGTTATTGTTACTGTTTGTAGTGGTGGGTACTGGTAAATTTTATATCATTAAGTTCAATGATATTGAAGTTATTACTGGTATTTATCTGCATCTGGAACTGGACTCGACACCCACAAAACAAATCAAAATATTTTATTTCACACATGGCGTATGAAACGTCGAGAAAAGGTGCAACATACAATATTTGAAAAACTGCCTGGCAAATAATGATGATATTTGATTTAATGAATAAGTATATATTTTCGCGTCCCTCGTATGGTAAATATTATTATTGTCCCTGAATCGAGTTCTTTCCACTATGTTAAAACTATAAAATCATATCTTTCAACGTCCTACTGGTAAATGAGTAACTTCTAAACAACAATGTTATCTATACTTACTAATAACATTATAGAGAGGTTAAATTTGTTTGGAAGTATGCATGTTAAGGGTAATCTTCGGAAGTACTGACCCGATTCCGAAAATAAAAAAAAAATAAAAAAAATCAAAGCATTTATTTCAAATAGGCCAGTTACAGGCACTTTAGAATTGTCGAAACAAAGGTGAACATTAAATGTAGCTACAGTCCCAGTCACAAGACATAAAACTGTGAAAGTACTGTAGTTACAAACGAGAAGCTACATTTTCCCTGAGAGTCATTTCCGTACCGTAACGGGAGCGTAGCCCCGAGCAAAAGCCAGTATTACAATAAATATACTTACTTACTAACAAAAGAGCAGGTGTAAATATTCCTAAATTATTTCAACCAAAATTCCATCACACAAAACAATGCAATAGATGCCATAACGAGCACAATTCCACTCTCCCATCTCTAATTGTAAAATTCTTCACTGAAAAATCCAATTATACTTCGCTGGACTTAGAACCGGAACGGTGCTTAAACGGCAACGTTCACGGTACGAAGATAAAAAGTCTGCCCTTTAGATAAAATGCTTTTATTGGCCTGTGTTATGTCAGACTTTAAAAAAAATCTCGTCAAAATGGAAGTATTCGTTACAGTATTGAGGCTTCACAAGGAATTATAAGAAAGTAATAAAGCCTAAAACTGTGTATACAGGATGTAAACCACCTCATCACGAAGCCGTCAACCAAGCATTATGTACATCAAACTAAGTAACTTTACGCAAAAATTATTGCTGGGAAACGACTGTCATGTTTTGTGGTGGAACTCAATGTCACTCAAAACATTGTGCTGATGGATGGATTGAATAGTACAGGGGTCGTGGAGGTGTAAAAATCTTTAAAACTTGTATTTAAAAAAAACTTGTCAAAAAGTTGGAACTTTGACCCCAATATCTCCGTAACTAGAAGGTTCCCGGGTACGGTGTAGAACAAAAAAAATATCGCAATGAAGGGGAGAACAAGTGGCTTCGTTAAGAGGTGTTTTACACCCTTTTATAAGGATGACGTGTTATTAATAATGCCATGCCATACGCAATTACACAGATGCAATGCTGCAATAGCATTTCATTGCACTTCTAGATTTTTTCCTACAAAGCAATATTAAAACTTTATTGAAAATTCATCAAAATGTGATTAAAAGTATGTAACGCTGTTACGCTTCGCAATTGGTTGTTTTTGCTACATCTAAGCATCCTATAATGGGGTTCTATAATTCCAAGTTTTATAAAGCACCTTGAAAAATTCATAAAATCCTCACACTCTTTATAATAAATCAATTGAAAATTCATAATAACAAACGTGACACAAAAAATCTAAACAGAAAATACCATTTCATCAAATATGTTTGCCCCATTTTCGGTCCCATAGAGGGTGGTCATTCCGCTGCTAAAAATTGGGTCATCAAATACGAAGTCCGTGCTTACAATATGTCAGTATAAGTTACACCGATAACTTTGTTCGTTCCTATTCTGTGGTGTTATAAGGTCACATTAGTCTTGAAAAGTCGGTCATTAGAAAATGAGGTTGGATGCCTATGAAACAGGTTTAATGTTAATTATAGCCGGCTGCCAGACATTATTATCTATTCAACATTATCTTCTCTTTAACACCGAATGCTAAACTTGCGAAAAGGTACACCCACAGATATCATCATCATCATCATCATCAATGTTCCCACTGCTGGGACACGGCCTCCTCTCTATGAGAGGGAATGGGCTATAATCCACCACGCGGGCCCAGTGCGGATTGGTAGATGTCACTTGTCTTCGAATTTTTGGTTCTAGGACATGCCGGTTTCCTCACGATGTTTTCCTTCACCGTTTTGAGAGCAGCGGTGATGAAATTAATTACACAAAGTAATGCGCCTGCCTGGGTTCGAACCCACGACTTACTGTTCGTAAGTCGGGGCCGCTACCACTGAGCCACCGCTGCTCTCAAGATCACAGATATAGATATACCAAGATAGCACTATTTAGTTACTGTACAAAATAGACAAAGTTTTTGTTGTTCAAAAGTCTAGAATTAAGTTTTTAACTTGCAACGAATAAAGTGACAGGTAGGTGACGCGGATAGGACTCACTTTGTTTATAGAAACACCGATAGCTATGCATATTAACTGACAGTTATACGATCTATTTGCACGTTTTCTTTTCTATCTTTTGGCATTATTTGGCAGTGTGTATACTTGTTCCACAGTATATAATATACCAGACAAGCTCTAGACTGATTATCATACTGTTATTTATAATGCACTGTTTTAGACTTTCACGGTTCTTCACTACACTTAAAGTACTTACGGGATGACATCCGTGTTGTTATTTATAACTATTGTATTTAGCTGTAAGTCTTCCAAGGTCTTTAAATAAATAAATAATCAAATAAAAAAAAAGTAGGTAAGTTAAAGAAAACGGCCTTTTAACAAATTAGCTTCCTGCAACAGTAGCCACGTTAAGCATAAAATGCTTAAGCCGGGCATGCGAAGGAGGTGCTCTTGCGTTATCTAGGTACATCTATATCTGTGGGTGCCACTTATCGATCTCATCTGCGGCTTAGAGACCTTTTCCAATAAATTTCTAATCTTTCTTCTGACCTTTTCAATAAGCGCACGAGCCAACGGAAAATCAGTCAGACGTGAAAATATATTATAAGGTGCTGTACACACAGGTTAGACCTTTGTTTAATATAACATTTCAGGAATGGTGAAGAAAAGGCTTCGGGAAATTTTATTTAGGCTGTATGATGTTTGGTTTTTTCCCAATAAGTATTTGGGCGTTTCAAGCTTCAGGGATATACACGGTGGAATTTTTCAATGCTGGTGGCATGGAAAATTTCCATCCTGTATTTTCTTTATTTTGTTAACTAAGTTTGCTTTTAAAACAAAGTCTGTTGTAGTAAGAACTTAGTGTTAGCAAGGGAATTAGACATGTCCTTGTATCGAGAGGTCTATGTGACGAATATGCACAGGCTTGTTCTGTATAATATTGTTGTCTTATTTTTAACAGCAATTAATCATAGTACTGTTAATAGCCATGTGGCAAGTGTGTTGATGGCAAAGTTAATTAATTAATATCACTGACATGGAATATTGGAAGGTGACCTTTTTGAAATTCAAAAATAATGAGCATAAATTTAATTAGAAAACTAATGTTCAGATGATGAGATCAAACAATGGTTCAATCGTTATGTTTAGACGATTCCACCCTTACGAGTATACATACAGAGGACATTGATTTTATTACGAGTAAACCGTCAGTTTTTTTTTTGTGAATGACACCTTACTGATCAACCTGTGGCTGCCTTAAGTGTAAGGCCTCCAGCCAGTGGCAAGCAATGCGTCAGTGTGCACACGTGCCCTTGTAATATTAATCTTAATACATATTAATTTAGATGAATGTTTATTCACCTTTGCTGGCTGGCGAGCTTTACGATCACTAACGAGTAAGTAACGATCCAAGCAGAGGTTCATTTATATTTGCTCGACGTATGAACGTTTCATAAATTAGAAAGAGCGTGACTACAGAGGTGACGACTAATTGACATAACATAACATCACGCCTGTAATCAACGAAGAGCTAGGCAGAGGGGTACCTAATAGTATACCCATTTTGCCCGTTTTAAGTCCTGTGTGATTGGGGGCGAGCGTATTGCAATCAACCGGGCACAAATCCTGACTCCGTGGCTGCTACTAAGAAATTTCTAATAGACAAACTCAATTGCACTTTTCCCTACCGGGGAATTGAACCCAGGACCTCATTCTCAGCGGTCGTGTTCTCGACCACTCGACCAACGAAACAGTATCTTCTAATTAACTCGTAAAATTGCCTATAGTTCATCAATAATCAAACTTAACATGATATCTTCATAAACATCGTCAGCGGTCGCAAACAAACCTGACCTACCCACCCATAAAACTAACAGAAGTAAGTAGAAACACCAGGAGTACATAGCACGGGCGCATCTAATGTACACTGCAATGGTGCCAAGACGGTTTGTTCAAGAAATTCTCTTTGTAAAACGTCCCAGGTTAGTTTACAGCACTTATTTGCTCAGTTTTAAAGTGGAACGAGTATGTTTGTCTGGTACGTATTTTGAAACTTGACACTTCTAATGGAAACGGTTTGTTAGTAGCAAATGGATGTTAGATGCTGGCCAAGTATTTTTAACCAACTTCCTAAATGTTCAAAGCTAGTTTTAAAGGCTGGAAAAGGACTGGTTGACACCGAACGGTAGACATCTTAGTACTTACTGTTTAAGGCCGTTTTCAATAACTTACCTACGTATAACTGTCAGTTATTATGACTAGGTCTCGTAGCTATCGTGTTTCAACAACCGTCGGTAAGCTAAATGTCAAACAGACACAGATAGCAACCTACCAATACCTGTTGGTAAGTTATTGAAAATGGTCGTTAGTGTATTACACAAAGAAAAATCAATGTTCAGTATTGTTTGTAATTTATTACGTTTAAATAATTTTGGATAACGTTAAGAATTTTGAAATTATGATAATAAATTTACTAAGGCAAAACTGTTTTAAACAAAAAAACTAATTTGAAAGGCATAAGGAGATCTAGTTTCATACCCAGTAACTATAAATAGGTAATTTGTTCGACCGACGACATGGAACTTGAAAGGCCGTCTTATACAAGAGGATCGTGAACTTCACTTCAATGACCCTTGCCCCGTGGTCAGTACCACAGTGGAGGACTCATTAGTACGCGTCGCATACACCCCCGCCCTTATCTTACTCTCCAGAAATCGTACGAACATTTATGTTAGAATAAAAGAACTTCTAGAGAAGGATTTTGTTTTTGATTTTGGATTTTGTTTTTTTTTTCCACGCACCATGTATATTTAACCACCTTCCACTTTATTTTGACATTTTATTTGATTTTGACATTTTATTTGATTTTGACTTTAATTTTTTGTTCTTCTAGTAATTTAATTAAATTGATGTTTAAATTGGTAATGTTGTATGCTGTACCTATATCATGTAAGTTATTGTATAATTTGTATCTAAAAAAATCAAATAATTATTTTATATTATAAATATGAATAGTTAAAATTAATGAAATAATTTATCAAATTTTATTATTTATTACGCTTCATAATATTTGTACGCCGTAAAGGTAAAACATGACTGTGATCCTTTCTGTATTGTACTTAACATCGTGCATGCTTTGTGTGTGCATACTCATGTTTCTGACAAATAAATGAACTCTGAACTCTGAGGTACTGATTTTTCGACGAAGAAAAGTTGTGAACTAGCGTTAAGTTGAATTGAGTACCATATGTTTGTAGGCGGACTGTTTTGTTAGTCAGTGGTAGATTAGAGGTATGATGATGTTAATAATTTTTTATAGAGGGGTTAAATTCGTAAAAAAAACACGACTGTTCGCTTTCATATACAAAGTTCATGGACAGGCTCTTGAAAAAATACAGGCCACATATTGAATGTATTATATATTGGAAAAGGAATATTTTTTAAACTTCTTCAAAAGCCTCTAAGCCCTTGTTATTTGTTATGAGAGCGTCGCCACTTGTGGAAACCACACTCCGTCTGAAGTCTGCTTGTTAACTTCATAAGTATCGTAACAACTAGAAGTTCTCTCCAAATATGTTTTTCAATCCTCTTATGTTCGTATTCAAAGGCATAAAGCTGAAAATTTGTTTTGTTTTCTTTAATAAAAATAAGATTTAAAAGACAAAAGCACTTCGAATTCTATGAAATCGCTTTGTGGCCAGAGCATTGTATTTTTATTTGTGGAAAAGTATTTTAAATACAGTACCTATTTCGAAGAATTCATACATTTATGATACAATAAAACGTATTGCTACGCCGTAGCATTCACTGCTACGCCGTAGTACCAGACCATACGTTTCGCAAACAGTTTTTTTTTTATTTTCCGAAACAGAACGATGTGTATGTTCCTAAGTCGTGGAAAACTTTACTATCCTCATTTAAGAATTTGATGTATGTTCATCATTTGTGGCATAGTATTTTAGTACTATGTTGCTGTACTGCTTTTTGTAGTGCCGCTACAACTCTGTCAATCAAACTACTCGTTTTATTTGCTATTTAACTCCAGCGATGGCAAAGATGCCCAACTTAACTACATTACCATCCAGCGCACCACACTCACTCCACATTACTCGCACTAAACGCTATGCCTCATCGATTGCCTCACAGCTCGCTGCGTCCACTTTGACTTCACGATTAGCGGCACAAAGGCGCGTTCGGCTATTATCACTGACCAGCAGTTTCGCACACACGTGGCTTGTACTGGATAACGGTTCTGATTCTGCTCATAATTAGAGACTGGACTCTACACTCATGAAACTGAACGCGATCAGTTTATCTAAGCCGCGTTCAAGAGCTGTCAGTGAGTTTGATGTATGAAATCTGCTCTAAGTCTCATAGAAATACAGTAAACGTGGTAAACTGGTTTTTCCCACTTTAAAGATATTAATTTTCGGTCTCGACAGGAACTATACGAGAATAGATCATATTCAAATATTCAAAGAATAGTAAATTCAGATCACGTTTTTAATTTCACCTGAATCACTGTATACTTTGTCATAGAAGGATCTGAAACAATATATATTTGTCTAAGTTTCCTGGCGCTCAAATATGACAAGGATCAAGCACCTTCGTCAAATTATACTCCAACTTTTTTTTTGGCAATACTTTATGATTGAGTGTCTTCATTCTTTTTTTAAATTGGATTTCGGTATAGACTTTGAAATTCATAAATGTCTATTCTTATTTATAAGTCTGACAGAATATTATTTGGAAAACAATTTGTTAGCCTTCGGCCAAATCGTGACTTACAATAACTTGTTTTAAAATATAGCTTTTTCGTGGAAACTAAGTAGGTGCTTATCTTTATTGGGTTTTTTTAGCAAAGTGGGCCTTGTGTATTGTTTGAGCTATAATCATATAAATCACAGTAGAAACATCTACTACAAACATTTTCAATAAGCGCTAGATATTGTTTGAAACGAAAACGCTGAACGTGTGCCTTTGTACTAAGTTATTTTATAATGTTTCCTTAGGCTCTCTTGTGTGTGCATAAAAAATAAAGTGTTTGGTGCCCCAAATAACCTTAAAAATCAGTAGGTTTAGCCAAGTTTACAATCTACAATCGTTAACGCATAGAAAACTAACCAAATGTATGGGAATGACATCATTTCAACGTTAAGTCACGTGGTCAAAACAAACTAATAGAAACATTAAAGTTCAGTCAAAACTGTAAGTTGGCTACGATTTATATGGGATGTAGCGATCACGATTGTAGAAACGAATACATTTCATTCTATCATCTTGATCGATGTAAACTTGTCTACGAAGTTTCTATTCGTTTGTTTTGACCACGTGACTTAACGTTTACGATTGTAGAAAGAGAATCGATACGAATTGTTTGTAACTTGGCTAGGCCTGCAGGTTTTGCTAGGAAAATATCTCTGCAACCGTTATGTTTATATGAATAAGGTTTTTAGCAAAGAAGAGACGAAAGGTAAGCATCCTGTCAAAATAATAGATGAATGTAATTTGGTCATCTGAAAAAAATACAAATCATAACGCCTATAACAAATACTCAAAGGGTTAGGCTGAGCAGACGAGGCTGCTACTGAGAAATTCCTGAAAGAATCGATACGAATATGATACTCTAAAATTTTGCTACAATGTTGCGAAGAAAATCGCATTCAAGACAAGATAATTAAATTACTTTTGGCCAAAAACTTTATGTTCACGAAACTTTTCTATTACGACTTCGAGTAGGATTTCTGCATGGCAACTAGCCAAGAACTGAATGCTTCTGTTGGTGAAATATATTTTTATGTATGCGCCTATGTATTGGTCATTATCGTGAAATACTTTATATCCTTTGAATTTCTTCTAACGCGACTCGTGATTTGACGTAAACTGTGTTTCGTCACATGAATAACCCAGTTTATACAAAACGCAAGTCTTTTGAGAATAGCTACGGCGATCTACATCACGCCTTGTTCGGTTTAAGGCGACTACAGGAGCTAAACGCGAGTTTTATAATGCAAAAAAGCATACGAATTACTGCAATAAACAAAACCAAAAAAATATATGATATTCTTTAGGATATGTGCTAGTATGATAGTGTTTTGAAAACATAATACAAATAATTTTACTCGATAAAAAAAAATCACGAACTTATCTCTAAAAATTTCTTTTAACGAGTAAAATCCATACTAAAATACATGAGATCATTCTGATTTTTTGGCAAATAATTCTACAAGCAACATATTAGAATCGTAGTGTTTTATTTTTTTAGTCCAATCAATAGATGTTTTGTAAATTGCAAAAATACTCATTTCGCACTATTCGGCCCGCAGTGACTGACGTAACCACAACTTTGTATTGTAAGCTGATTAGAACTTTATTCTAACAGTTTTTCAAACGAAGTTTGAACCACCACAAAGAGAGTTGTTAATTTAGCTCCTTTAATCGTTTTAAATAGGTACAGCCAGGTGGTTAAATTGAATATAATATAGTAATTGCTTCGGGTCGACTTTTTCGGTTTGACAAATCCTGCGGAATCAATGGTTTGCCACGAAAAATTGCGTAGCACGTCCAAGTTCAACTTTATTGTAGATAAATATGCCTTTTGCCCTTCCTCTTCCCCCCGGACCTCTGAGGTGTTCAGACGCTTTTAACTAGACAGTATTTATTATTTTTATTCATATTTTTGTAATTTTATCGCAATTAAATAGCTGCGTAAAAATAGGAGTGCATAAAAGCGAGGAGCTTATTCAACATCGATCGCTCTGTTACTCATCGGCTGTGACTCAACGCCTGACCAGTGACAGCCCCGCCCCAGCGCTATCACCGCCCACTGCTGTCTGTCTTCCTGCGAAAGGGGCGTGACGAGGACCAACAAATCAACTGCGCGCGCGCAAGCTCACCACAGCTCTAGGGGCGGTACGTACACTTGCTCCTGGTACTTACTACACAGCAACGTAAGTACGGCTCTCATCTCTAATTGTTAACACCACCGTGCGCTACTGCTTGCCTAGTACTCTTCAATTACATTTAAAAACCACAATGCCTACGAATCGCTCGCCACCGAAGCAAATAGTTGTAACTGACACTGATTCTGAAAGCGTCGATGGTAGTGCTCGTGATCTGAAACCCACCGAAAATCGGATCAACATTAATACTAGGCGTTTGAAAAGAAAATGTGATAATGAATTAAGTTCCTTCATGGAAGAAGTCCGTGATATGTTTTCAAAATTTGCTTCTGAACAAAGAACCCGACTAGACATTTTAGAATCGTCGTTAACAGACATTAAAATGCAAAACGATACGATAAGCTTATCAATGTCGACTTTATCTGCCAAATATGATGAACTACAAAAGGAATTAGAAACTTTTAAACAGGAACGAAAGGAACACATATCTTACATAAAGTTATTGGAAAATAAATTAGAAAATCTCGAAAATCAGTCGTGCACAACCAAGCTAGAGATCAGAAATATTCCCAAATTTCAAAATGAGACCAAAGAACTACTTTGTAATACCATTAAAAAAATTGGTACCACTCTAAACTTACATTTACAAGCGGCAGATATTAGAAATGTTTATCGTCCGTTCGCTAAACCGGGCGTCACCAAACCCATAGTCGTCGAATTTACCTCAGTACTAACTAAAGAAAGATTAATCAGTAATCTCAAAAAACTCACACAACAGGAGAAAACAGATAAACTGAATACCAAGTTATTTGGCCCAGATAACAGCGAATCCAATAAACCAATTTACATCTCGGAATGTCTTACCCCTAAGGGAAGGCGACTGTTCTTCCTTGCAAGAGATTTTGCTAGTTCGAATGACTACAAGTACTGCTGGACATCTTATGGCAAAATTTACCTACGGAAAAAGGAAGGTATGGCACACGTCCGCATTGAAGAGGAGGCCGATCTCGCCAAATTAAAGGTCAACACAGCATGACTGTTACTAAAGACATGTCATTTTATTATAACTTATTGTAATGGTATTTATCTTCTCTCACATTCTTTTGGTCTTTTTATGTTGCATGCTATTTTAATTGAAATTGTTATTAACTATAGTCTTAATTGTGTAAGCTATTTACAATCTCTACACTATTCAAAAATATTTCTGAGGTTTCCATTTTTAAACATCTCATTCAAACACAAACTTAATATACATGCTTTACCATCTGATAATCCTTTTCGTCAGAAACAAATGTCCAGGTTATATTACTACTATATTGGTATATACGTTTTTAAATCTGCCACCTTTAGTTATAACTGCGACATCTATATCGCACTTGTCTTGTGTGACCTTAATACCTGTTCCCTTATACTTGATCATATGCTATTACTTGCCTTCACAAATGGATGATTTAGCTATGGAAATAGATAATATGATAGTTTCGGAATCCCGCTCTTGTAATGTTGAGGATTGCAAGCATCTAATAACGCATCCCGCTGAATGTCTCACTATCATAAATCAAAATATACGCAGTATAACGCGCAACTTTGATAGTTTCGTAGTAATGTTGGACAGGCTTGGTGTTGAGTGTGATATAGTTGTTTTGACTGAGTGCTGGTTATCGTGCTGTCCTACGGTGCCTAGGTTAGACGGTTATTGCTCATTTACATCGAAAAAAGTGTGTAATCAAAATGACGGAGTTTCGGTGTATGTTAAAACTACTCTTAGTGTTGTTGTAGACGAACCGCCTTGCCTAGATTGTAACTGTCTCATCATAAAAGTTGGTACTGAAATGGCAATTTTGGCTATTTATAGATCTCCATCATACAAGAAACTAGATAATTTCCTCCACTCACTCGATAATATGTTAACTGAGTTGTCTTCTTTCAAAAATGTTACCATTATTGGAGATATTAACATAAACATTTGCCCCGATCAAGTTTCTGGAGCTCAAATGGAGTACCTTAATTTATGTTCATATCATGGCCTCTTACCTGCTCATACGCTGCCCACAAGAAACGGCAAGGCATGTCTTGATCACGTGGTATTAAAAACAAAAAATCCAGCTCTTACATTAGTCCTGCAATCCACGATAACTGATCACGAAGCAGTCCTACTATGCCTTAATTATAAACAAAAAAGAACGTTTGCACATGTCAGTGTTAATAAGATAAATTCAGAGGGACTAAAAAACGAATTAGCCAGTATTAACTGGGAACCAATTTATCTCTCAAATGACGCTAATTTTGCCATGACATACTTCACCAATTCCATCCAACGTGCTATTATTTGTAACTCTGTCATATTAAAGTTATCAAGGAGAAATAAAGCCATTAAGCCGTGGATTACACCTGGACTAGTGCGATGTATGAGACATAGGGACACGCTCCACAAAAAAGTCAAACAGTCGCCAGAAAATGAAGATTTTAAATTAACGTATACCAGATATAGAAATTTCTGTAATAATTTGTTGAAAAAAGTTAAATTAGCATATAATAAAGAACTGCTAGAGCAGGCGGGTAAAAATAGTAAAAAAGTATGGGACGCAATAAAAAACATCACAAACACAACTAAAGCACAAAATCACGCTTTCGAACTAATAGACACTCCTTGTCCATCACAATCGATTGAAGATGTGAACGAGTACTTCGTCACGGTAGGAGAAACTTTAGCCAGCAAGACCTTCCGTTGCCAAAATCCTCGTCACTCCTTTGCTTCTAGTCCACGATCCACTAGTCCATTAAACTCTTTTGTAATGCTTGATACAGACGAGTCGGAGATAGAGCACCTGATTTTGGGTCTCAAAAACGTCTGTTGCACTGGGTGGGATTCTATACCAAATACCGTCCTTAAAGAAAATAGAAACTTGCTTATCCCTGCTCTGACCCATATTTTTAATATGTGCCTAGATGAAGGAACATTTCCCACTGTTCTAAAGAAGTCAGTTGTCCACCCGATCCATAAATCCGGTGATAAAGACCGTGTCACCAACTATAGGCCCATCTCTATTCTCCCGGGGGTCTCCAAGCTCTTGGAACGTATCATCAACAATAGATTGGTCAAATACATTGAAACGAACAACCTTCTTTCAAACAATCAGTTTGGTTTTAGAGCAGGTAAATCAACTTGTGATGCTGTCCACGAGCTTGTAGATTACGTAGTTAGGAACCTTGATTCCGGTAAAAAAACTGTTGGCATATTCTTGGACCTGGCAAAGGCCTTTGACACGGTCTCTGTGCCACTGCTTCTCAGTAAATTAGAAGGGTTAGGCATAAGAGGTAAGCAACTAAAATTGTTTGAAGATTACCTCTCAGGTCGCTGTCAATGTGTTAAAATTGATAAACACGTTAGCAGTGACTTACCTCTCACTTTTGGTGTACCACAGGGCAGTATTTTGGGTCCCAGTCTTTTTCTTGTGTACCTAAATGAACTCTGTGGTCTTACCTCTGTAGGTGGCAAAATTATTTCTTATGCAGATGACACTGTTCTTCTATTCTCCGCTGACACGTGGGAACAGGTATATGAGGATGCTCAACGTGGCTTTGACATCGTGTGCCACTGGTTAAGGAATAACATGCTGACACTTAACGCTGACAAAACGCAGTACATAACGTTTTCAATGCGCAATTCCAGTGCACCTCCTACACTACTCTCTCTATTTGCACACAACTGCTGCAATAATGTAATCTGCGAATGTCCAAAACTAGTCAAGACCAAGTGTACAAAATATTTAGGTATAACAATAGATAACAATCTCTCTTTTAGACCGCATATAGAACTAGTCACTGCTCGGCTAAGAAAACTGATATACGTCTTCAAAAATCTGAGACTTGTTGCAGACTCCAAACTAATAAAGATATCTGGCACTCGGTCAATCAATTTTGTCATATTGTATATCTGTATGGGGTGGTGCACCAAAAACCATACTAAAGCCACTTGAAGTGGCACAAAGAATTGTTCTCAAGGTAATTTCTTTCCGTCCGTATTTGTACCCAACTTATCAACTGTACCAAACTTGTGAGGTCCTCTCTGTCCGTCAATTGTTCATACTGCACACTATCTTGAAGCAACATAAGAAAGTGAATTTTAAAAAACGAGATATACCATCCAGACGACGAAAACCTATAGCCCGCACCGACAGTTCCATGTTCAAACACCCGTTTGTTAATAGGTATTTCTGCTTTTTAGGTCCGTACCTTTATGGCAGTATTGATGGAATTGTCGATATACAAGCTTTAAATATCAGAAGGTGTAAGAATGAAGTGTTTGAGTACATTCGTAAACTGACATACGACGAAACCGAAAACCTCTTGAAGATGCAACATTTTTTTTTTTTTTTTTTTTATAAACTCACCCTCCTACACACACTCACACATCTACATCATAGTTACACAAAAGGAGGTCACCACGACACTCTCCGATATTTTTATTTGTTTGTTTTTGTATTTTTACTTATTATTTTATTTTTATTTTTTTACTTTATTTACTCCTAGATGATTAAAACCTAATGTAATCTATAATTAAAGCCAATCTGAATCCTCAAGCTTATAAATAAATGTATATTTTTAAGGAAGAGCGCTGCTGTCTGAGATACAGATATTCATTTATCTAGTTCAGACACAGATGTCTTATCGAATTGTGTTAAATATAAGCTCCTTTAGGATAGTTTTTATGTAATGTATGCACTTAAATTGAATAAAAAATTATTATTTATTATTATTATTATTTTAATTTATTTATTATTACAGGACCACGTCCCGCTTTTGTTCAAGATTAGCCGACTACCAACCAACTTATCAGACTGTTGATACCATATTTTTAGTCAATAGTAACGAACATCCTAAGAAGTGTCTCATGAGATGACGAAAAATAGAGAAGTTTGGAAGAAGAAGAGATGCTGCGCCGACCCCAAATGAATTGGGATAAGCAAGAGAATAGGGTAGATGACACACCGATCAATTGACATACTTTTTAAGAGCTGTCAAAACGCGGCTCTCTCATAGATTTTGTATGGCAATAGCACGCTGTGACGTCACTATTTTGTCAACTCAATGACTCAACTATTTATTGATTTCAAAGCAACTAAAAATCTAATTTGGCAATTAATTGAAAATAAATCGGATTTTCAGGCCCAAAATAACGTTTTTTTTTAGAGATTGGTGTCTTGGAATTAGTGTTTTATGGTGTCATCTATCCAATTATGATGAGAAACTAACATCCTAATCCTAATATCCTAATAATATTATAAATGCCAAAGTGTGTGAGGATGGATGGATGGATGTTTGTTACTCTTTCATGCAAAAACTACTGACCGGATTTGGATGAAATTGGACCCTAGAACCTGGATTAACCCCTGAGATTTTTTATCCCGGTAGTAAGATTCCGTGGGTATAATCACCGAAATTAAAACGGGCGAAGCCGCGGCCATAAGCCAGTCGCTACATATTTCTATTTCAAACCCACAATTTCCACAACAAAGAAATCCAATATTACACGTCGAGCGTTAAGTTACTTTAAAAGCCTTCTTAGATCACAAAAGCCTCATGATGGTTGTGCTCACAAGTGCATAATATTTACTCAGATGTAAAAGCCGGGATTAGGATTAAAAAACCGGGATAGTCGAGATTAAAACTGTAGCTTCAATAGCGTTGGTGTTCGGCGGTAAATATTGCATGTTGGAAAAGCGGTTTGAACGAGATATCTTTTAATTTAATTTTATGGCCACAGAATCCTCTTTTAGTCAGTCTAGCGTGGACCACATCATTTTAATTACGTTTTTGTCTATAAGGACGTTAACATTTTTGAAGCTGTGCCACAATTAATTTATCCGCTTTACAAAGTTATGTCGCACACTACCTCACTGCTTCATTGATCGAGTAGTCGCAAGGACTACAGTTGAGCATGAGATCCTGGGTTCGATTTCCAAATCTAGCAAAGTGTTTTTGGGCTATTGCATCAGGAATTTATTAGTAGCAGCAGTCGGCAAAAGAGAACAAGACTATACCCACTAGCCCATTCCGTCACCGGCCAACACCGTCGCGTGCCATGCACGTAGCGTATCGGCCGGCACCGGCAAAATATTCTCCACGGCAATAGGGATGATGACTGACTAAAAAAACACTGATTCTGTTTAGTCCGTCAGTTAGATTATCGAAAAATATTGGATACGTGTATTTTGTTTTATCAAATTAATAAAAATTGGCGAAGATAAAACGTGTCAAAGATCATGACTGAGGGCTTGTAACGTCACATTTGAGTAAAAAATTTACTCAAATGTGACGTCACACGAGTTTTATACACACTGTATCGTCTTCATTTTTTGTTTACGTAAAAAAATAAAAATATTTGATCAATATTTTTTGGAAATCCATGTGACGGACTAATTCGATTTTTTTTGTCATCTACCCTATTTTTTACGTTCCGTGCCAGCTATCTCACCCCCTTTTACTTGAGACTTAAACTTACATCTCTACCTAACCCTTTCGGAATTACAGGCATGATATTATGTTAGGTAACACAGCTACAGTTACAGCAACATTTAAATTATTCAAATTCCGAACACGCAAAGTGCAGGTCATAAGTAGTTCGCGTAATGGAAACGTTGCTTGCATGCCAGTTGCCATTACGTTTTATTGATATGCGGCTTGCACGCAAGATAAAAGAAAACATTACTATGCAAGTAAAGTGGAAGCAGTACTTAAAGGAACATAAAAATTACAATCCTTACGAATCAGTTAGGCTGCTTTTCACAAGAGAGCGAGGTGGTGCAGCGAGGATTGTGCGTTAAAACTCTTATATGAAAAGAGACTCGATGTGTCAGAGTGTTGATGATCTTGACATATTCTCCACAAATGTCCCTAAGCTAAAAAATAATATAAAACTTCACGACTTCGAGCAATAGGTGGGATCTTGGTTCGAGTTCGATTCCCAGGGTGGGCAGTGTTATCGAGATTTTCCTTCAGGAATTTCTCATTAGCAGACACAGCGTCTGGATTTAAGCCCGTTTGGTAGATTCACACACATCCGGCGCTACTCATTCTTGCATGTTATTGTTAGAAACACAGCATTATAAAGAAAATCGCATTAAGATAAGAAACGACAGTCGCGGTAGTAATATTCCGAGCTCATTTAAAAAATTGTGATATTAAAGTCCCCAACGTCACATAAATGAAACCGTCCCGGGAAAACATAGTGTCCCATTTCCCGTGTCCCGGGAAAATGGAACGCGCCCCAACACTTTCTCATTGAAATATAACACTGTACTTGCTACAAGAATATGCCATTTAAAACTTTTCTGAGACTGACTAAAGTTGACTTTCAAACATCAATTAAGTAGCTTACGTACTCTTAAGTATTTTTGCTGAGAAAAGTATTTTAAAATTGAATTTTAATGCCTCTGAACTTTGCTTCTTAGTCTATATATTTTGTAACTAATTAGCTGAAGTAAAATAAATGTTTTGAAGACGTTAATGACTAAGTATCTTGTGAAATATTGTTTTAAGAATCACTTTGTTTTTGTAAAAGATACTGAGTTACACTAGTAGTTTTCACTACCTCTATACAGTAGGTATACAGTAGGTAACGGCGGGGGCTCTGCTTAAACTTGTAATTACTTAGCCGAGAGAGTGGGAGTGCGCCTGTATCTGCGGCGTATCACATATTTGTGCACTAGAAAATCGCGCCGATGTCCAATCTCCAATTTGACCAGACGCCGTGACGTCACGTAT
Source organism: Xestia rhomboidea (assembly GCA_963853795.1). Lineage (NCBI taxonomy): Eukaryota > Metazoa > Arthropoda > Insecta > Lepidoptera > Noctuidae > Xestia > Xestia rhomboidea. The sequence goes on along the minus strand of OY970761.1, from coordinate 14,922,482 downwards.
TATTATTACAGTATCGATATGGAATAATGAACGCGGCTCTGCTTATTCCGTACCGATTTAACCGAGCCTTTGAGAAAAACACAGAAAAATACAAAACACTCTCCGAAATTATATCTCTAAATTACAAATATTTCCCTCCGTTCGCCATTAGCGCTTTGATTCTCGAAAGCAAACATTCAAGCTCAATGCAAAACACACAGTGATTGGAGAGGGCGTATGATTTTTATCTCCTTTATTTACAGAACAAACTCTTCTCTTTGAGAGCAAATTGGTATAGAGGAAGCCTTTTTAGGCCAAAATGTTGTGTGAAGGATCATCACGCTTATAGCTCGAGAGTAAGTAGATGTTTTTTGCCTTTGTAGCTGATTTGGGGTTTAAGTTATTAAAACAGGCAATTTTCTCAATTTGTACGTGGCACTAAAAGTATTTCGCTGACACAACTAACTACATTTTAAAAGTTAGAAGGGAATCGACTGTCTTGGTATGTGATGGCACAGATGAATCGCATGTGATTAAAAGAGTGATGAATATAAATGTTGATGGATGGCGAGGGAGACGAAAACCAAGGAACCGATGGGTGGTTTGTGTGAGAAATGATTTGAAAGAAAAAGGTGTAAATAATTGCTTGATGGTTGACAGGGGAGAATGGCACTGATAATGACACTGATAACTACGTCTTCTGACCGATTTGGTTACAATTTCCATTACAAAAAATAAATAGATTACTAAGTCACTATGTTTTATTAATGCATAATAAAAACGTGATGCGCCGACTCCGAGTAGAATAGGTCGAGGGAAAGAATACATACCGTTAATGGAACTTCTAAATCTAAGATTTTACAATACCTCAGTATGTATAAAAAGTTACCGTCATACGTAGGAGGGTATATATGTTGTTATATTATTGCGAGGGACAGAGCGACGGTAATGAGGGGCATTGAGGTCCACCCCTGCGGCACAGTTTACGCGCGTACGAGTAATGTAGTTAGATAGGAGCATTATACTTACAAGTTATTATAACACGGTTTTATTTTTTGCGTTATCTCTAAACGCTTCTAAATTACAACAAAAATAAATTCTCGATCCAACCTAACACACTTTTAGAATAGAAAAGAATTAATATAATGTACACCAAAATTGAAAATCAACTGTTTTACAATATTGCCAATTCTGTGATTACATTTAGTATTAAAGGCTTATGCCGTACATGGTCACTCGTCTCGACCGAGGCTCCTCGGACGAGACATAGCCAGTGCTCTCGAGTGACAGTGTACAGCCGGCAAGGAATCGAGACACCGGAAGTTGGCCAAATGTATGACAAAACATTTAATGAATTTTGGCCCACTGAAAATTATATGTAAACATTATTAAATTAGACGCTCTGGCGAACAGGGCGGATGATCTGTAAATAATGGTAACATTTTAAATTAAGAGATCTGTTTCAGTCATTATCCGCAATTTGGTAATATTGATATCGAAATAAGTTACCTACTTGAAACCGATACTTGTGGAAGTCTAAAAAGTCTGAACGTATTTCATACAACAATCAATTGGATTTAAGGCCGAGTCAAATTTGTTTTTGTAGGTAATCCTTGTTTAAGAAGACTTTCTTTTGGGCGTTTGTAAAATATTCCTATGAACTAGTAGTATCAATGTTTTCATTTATTGTCGTTTTGTCGTCACAACTTTGTAAACACCAGTCATGTTAAATGTAATATTAAGTGAAAGTAAAATTGCTAACGACTGCATGCTGCCTGTGTACGTGATGACCTTATGATTGCATCAGCAGGAGGAGTTCGTTCGAAAAATGTTTGGCCACAAAATTCAATGTTGTTGTCTCAACATTATATCCTAATACATTTTCCATCTACTTTTGGTTTCGGAGCGTGAGAAACCTTTTTAACAATAAACTAATTACTCAGGATTTTTACCGCGGATAAAAATGAGAACACGTATTGCCGATTTGGAGCCGAGTTTTATTCTGAATTAAAAAGCATACATGACTCATCCCACGGGCATAAACCGCTGAGCTTGCAACGATATCTAGGTACTAGCATGGAGACAGACATATATGTACTTAGCCTAATCCAGAGCAGACGGGCGAGGTGTATCCTATGTATATAACTAACTTGGTTCTGTTTTGACTCCGAAATAGTCGGATGTAAGCTGGCTATTTTCCTATGATAGTATACGTATCATGGGTCGGCTACCCAGAATATAAAGGATTTGGTCGGGAAAACGCAGCCTAAGGGATTTGCATTGTTGTTGCTTTATTTCCGTCAATGTGGCGGGCGAAATGGAAAAATAAATAGTGAGGGGATGTATTTTTTTTTCTCTACCCTTTGCTCTTTTTAGTCCTCATACTATTATGATGATTAAGATGTTTAGATGTATGAAGAAATCTTAGGCAGAAGTTGAGATTTTTTTACAAAAAAAAAAGGACCTAGATTTAAAGATGAGCATAGATTTAAACCCATTAAATACAAACAGCCTAATTGGTCGAGTGGTTGCAAGCGCGACTACTGAGCGGTTGCAAGGTCGATTTCCTGGTCGAGTAAAATGTTATTGGGTTTCACCATCAGAAATGTCTCAGTAGCAGTCACGGAGTCTGGATTTGTGCCAGGTTGATGGCAATAGGCTCGCCCCCTGGTATGACTTAAACACAACGTGCGAAATGTGAGTAGTCCTATTAGGTACACCTCTGCCCACCCTTCGGGGATTACAAGCCTGATGTTATGTGTAAACAAAGTCTTAAAAAAAATCATCATCATCATCATTTCAGCCGAAAGACGTCCACTGCTGGGCATAGGCCTCCCCCAAGTGTCGCCACATTGACCGCTCCCGTGCGACTCGCATCCAGCGGATTCCCGCAACCTTCACCAGGTCATCGGTCCTCCTAGTGGGAGGTCTTCACAACGCAACGTCTTCCAAAAAAATAACTAGCAAGAAATATACAAAGAAGAATAAATTCTCATTAGTATTTCTTTTCAACCCTTTCCTGCTCACGTTCATCCCAGGGGATCAGAAAAACAAGCAACTCATTTGCTGGCACGGAAGCCGTATAGAAGCCAGTTTTGTGGTCAGATTTAAGTATCTTTAACATTACGTAAAATTATTTGTTTTATTCATCGTCATCATCAGCCTAATAATGTTCCCACTGCTGGGACACAGGCTTCATGAGAGGGAATGGGCTATAATCCACCACGCAGGCCCAGTGTGGATTGGTAGATGTCACATGTCTTCGAATTTTTGGTTCCAGGACATGCTGGTTTCCTCACGATGTTTTCCTTCACCGTTTTGAGAGCAGTGGTTATGAAATAAATTACACAAAGTAATGCCTAGGTTCGAACCCACAACTTACTGTTTGTAAGTCGGGCCGCTATCAATGGGCCACCGTTGCTCTAATTTTTTTATTGGTTGCGTAAATTAGCTTTGGTGAAAAAAAACCCGGCTAACTGCGAGCTCGAACCTTTCACTGGGTTCTTTACCATCAACCTTATTATAGTTTTTTTTTTAAATATATATCAGCCTACACTGTCACACTGCTAGGCAAAGGCCTCCCCATGACTTTCTAATTTTGTTAAACATTTGCCTTCTCCGATCAATCTGTTGAGAAGTTAAGTTTCTTTTTAATTCTGATAGAATTCTCTGTAAGTACTCTGTAAGCAATAACCAACAATAGCAGCTTAGTAATCATTTCCCCTTCAAAGACAGCACCTTGCAGTTTAGTATTGCATAATTTCAGGTTGCACCTTTTCAGAAAGTACTGGTAGCAAGGCAAAACAAGACAGAAAATATTGCCCCACACCATGAATTTAGTCTGTATCGTGAGTTCGTTTGCAAAAATTTAAATTGATACTGAACGAGGCATTTCAATACAAATATTCCCAGACTGACAGCCCTACTTATACAGGATGCCGTGAAAAATGATGATTAATTATGAAGTTCGCTGAACGCCTGATGGCCTAATGGTGTTGCCCAAAATTATTAATGGTAGTTCACAATACTGAGGGGTCGCGTATAACAAGGCCGCGCCATCAATTTCCAATAGCAGTAATTTGTGTAATTGTCAGGTTGATATCGTTTACTTAGAAATTATAGTCAGGTGAAATTAGTTTGCTGTAAATTTTTGATCGTACAATTCCAGCTGGTTGGTATCGTTTGTGTCATTAGAGGTTTCTACTTTAGGTTCAAGGACGTTATGTGTCATGGGTAATCGATTTTTTATGAGTATTTATGAGTACCACGATATACAAGACTCATGGTAGATGTCTTACATAATTATTTAGCTACCTTCACATTGTACTATTGTACTTATTGGTGATATAAGTTTTTGGGAAGTAAGGAATTAATGAAGATAACAATTTTGTAACAATTGTTGTAACACTTCACTTGCACTTCACATTTTGTTTCACTGTTAAACATTCAACGAAAACTTAACCGCACGAGAAAATCTCCATTCGTTTGTATGCCGCTAGAGTGAGAGAGACGGAAGATCGGTCCACTCACTCGAACGCTATGCCAGCCTCCGCTCGTGAGGATTCCGCGTGACAAGTTTCACGGAATGACTGGCAGCGCTCGAGATGAGACGGGAGATCGGTCCGTCTCTCTCTCGTTATACCTGCGATCGCGCTCGTGAGGTTTTGGTGTAACACAAGTTTCTGAACATGTCACCCGACTAAAACGATTTTAAAGACGTTATCACGTCAAAAAAAGTTGGAATTTTGACCCCCAATATCTCCGTAACTAGAAGGTTGCCAGGTATTTTTTATTTTATTTTTTTATTTTTATTCAAAAGGAACAACAATCAACTGCAATATAAAACATAGAAATAAGAAACAGATACAAAACTTATAGACAATATTGCAGCCCACAACGCTGTTCACAGATTAACTCTAAGATACATAATAGTTAAAATAATCGCTAGGGTTACAAATCGGAGAGATATAAAATGTTGTAAAAAAAAAACAATGTAAAAAGGTGTATAAATAATTAAGAAAGTTCCTTAAGTATAAGACGTTTAAACTTATAGGGGGAACATGCAAAAATGTCAATTTGCTCGAAAGTACTGTTGTAGGAATCGACCATTCTGCGAACAGGCGAACGCTGGCCAGAGTTAGACTTGCAGATACCCACGGAAAATAATCTACCAGCGCGCACCCTTCGCTTGTGGACGGTCCTAGGAACCGCATAACACAGCATATTGGATAGTTCAATACAGTCAAATTTATTTCGAGCAATATTATATAAATTCATGGCTTCTAGGTATGGTGTAGAACAAACAAATGATCGGAATGACATGAAGAACAAGTGTCTTTCGGCTTCGTTAAGAGGTGTTTCACACCCTTAATTGTCATTAACTTTATGTTTCTTCAAACTACTGAAAAGAGGGCTTAATAAGTACCAATAGCTTTTAAAGCGTTTCTTAAGTCTACAACGACTTAACATATAGCTTCATCATCATTTCAGCCGAAAGACGTCCACTGCTGGACATAGGCCTCCCTCAAATGTCGCCATATTGATCGGTCCCGTGCGACTCGCATCCAGCGGATGGGCAGCCTTCACCAGGTCATCGGTCCACCTAGTCGGCCTCCAACCTAACGTCTTAACTTTTGGAGGTCTTCCAAAGCAACGTCTTAACGTCTCAACATATATTATTGCTTAACGGTAGCGTATTCAATTTAATACAATTTGTATATAATACTGCAGTTAGCTTGTAAATAAATTCTCTCATGTAGACTTTATTTAAAAAAAAATACAATCTTGTGTTTCCTATAATCGTTTTCGCCATCAATGGTCACTGCCGGGTCCATTGTCTTTCGGAAACTGTGTCACTCGAGGCTAGACCTTCCGTGAATATGCTAAAAAAAATATTGTTTAGTAAATAAATCTCTACGAGACGGTTACTTTGTTCAATTTTCTTTTATAAAGTTGATGGATAGAACATAATACCTACGGGAAGGTAAATAGACAGTTACATCCCCGAGTTTGTTAATTTCACGCACAAAACTGACAACATTAACGAAACTGTAACGTAACGATCATTAATATTCATTGAACGATCTGGAAATATTTTTTAATGAAAAGATTTTCTTGTTGTTGGGAAACAACCTGTTAGTATGATTTATTATTTGATGGCACGGTTGGCGCAGTGGCTAAGCGATTGGGTTTAAAGATAGTTGTTCGGGGTCTGACTGTTTGTATAATTGAATATATTATAAATAAATAAAAAATATTAAAAAATAACAGTGTACTATCGAGGACACTCCCGCCTGTTCACCACTAAGCTAAGTTTTGCTTGCACTTACAACATAGAAACGCTATTTAGCCCCTCCCCGTTGACTTTGTATAGAAATAATGAATGAAAAGATACCGATCGGCCGAGCGCACTGACGACGCACGCCAAACGAGAGTTATTGTTATTTTGCGCGCCAAAGTTGACGCTTTCCTAATAGGCCTAAGGGGCGTGGCTCGGCGCTTCCGCATGATTTAAGCGAAAAAAAAATAACTGATCAGGCGAAAAAGACCACGACTGTACATACATAAACTCACTTCTTTTTCTTATGGGATAGGCAAAAAATACTGAACTCCACCTGTTACGATCCTTACTTACTCCTTTCACCTTGTTAACGTTCACACGTCCATTAATTAATTTCTAAGTCATTCATTCTTAACTGGATCTAATTCTAAATTATCTAGTCGATGATTTTGGTACACAGTAAAACCCTAATGAGTTTATGTTGGCACCAACTTAAATTAATTAAATGTACGTATAATATTGAATAAATAAATAAAAAAATAACTAAAATGCTATAGGATGATTGTATTTTCAATTTAAAAAAATACGTTTTTACGTTTATTTATCGGCATAGCGCATCATAATCATTCACGCACGCGCGCCTTTGCGAGTACTACGTGCGCAATTGACCTTTCTGAGATTATCTGTAGATTTAATGACTTATCTTTTTAACTGTCCAATAGTTATTAGCTTCGTCAACTTTGAAGTATGACAGCTGGTAACAATGTTGGCAAAGCCTGGAGAATTTAATAAAATTGGTTACGTAAAATTGAGCGATAAAATTCGGTCTAAGTAAAAATAAGTCCTCGGTAACTAATATTTCAAGCTAAATGATGTTTTACAAGGCTGCGATTGATGGGATTTACCGTCGGAAGAAATAAACTTCCATAAAACTTTCATCCTATTTTTTTTTATTCATCCCTTACCGGTATAAAGCAAGAATTAAAAGAATAATCTTCCTAATTCACCTTCGCCATTATGGATAATTCTTGCGCATTTTAAGATTTTAGATCTGTTTTGTTTTTATTTAGTAGAAGTCAGTATATTGGGAAGGCACTCATAATATTTTTATGTAACGAGAAAGTAGTATTCGTATCACAGTTTACAGAGCCATTTACAAAAAACCGGCCAAGTGCGTGTCGGGCCACGCGCAGTGTCGGGTTCCGTAGTAGCCCGTTATGTTTTAGATTTTGTTTTTCAATGCAAGTCTTCACCCGTTATAAACAAGCAACCACTTCATCTTAGTCACTTTATAGGATTTATTCTAATAGATTTTGTATTTGGTACAAAATTATCCAACACCCTAGTTAATACCCACCAACGACTATTACTACTAAACTAATAAAGTTATCTTAACCGCTATAGTTTTCCTTTAAAGTTCATGAAACGCACTAACATCATGATTTTTTTCTGAATTTTGAAGCCAGTAGTTTAGCTTTTAGAGGGGGGGGGGGACGCCCTACTGGAACAAAAATTTGCACTTTAAAGTTTAATAAACTGGCCTGCAAAAATAAGTATCACACTTAAAATTGCAATAACTTTTTAAGTACACAAGATATACTTTCAAAACAAAAAGGACTCGAAAAATAGTTTAATTTTGTCTATAGTTTCAAAGAAAGCTGATAAAAATTGTTTTATTGCGTTTTTTTATTTTAAATCTCTAACTTCTATAGTTTAGGAAAAATTGAAATTTAAAAGTGTAGTACTTATTTTTGCAGGTCAGTGTATTTCGTAAATGGTGCATTAAATCGAATAGTAGTACTAGCAACCCCTAAGTCATTTTAAAAGACCTATTCAACAATACCCCACACGATGGGGTAGACGACGAAAAAAAAATCATCCCCACTTCACATGCTACCCTAAAAAAAATATTTTCCAAAATTTTATTTTACCACTTTGTCGGCGTTATTGATATACATACCTCTACAAAATTACAGCTTTCTATTAGTAACGGTCTCTTAGCAAAATCTCGGACAGACAGACAGACGGACATGGCGAAACTATAAGGGTTCCTTGTCAGGACTGTCGGAACTCTAAAAACGTAAGAATAACGGAACAATTAAAAGAGTTCTTGTTCTATTTCCCTAAAAGCGTTCCTAATTGTAACAGGAACTAGCTAAATGATGGCCCTGCACGCGATATCCCTGACAATGTATTGCGACCAACGTTAGGCCAGTCGACATCGTATTCATTTGCCATTAGGGGAAATCCGGGATCGCGGTCCCGGTCCAAAAAGCTCCCCGACCCGTATTTGCTTTACCACTCTAAGGTGAAAGCCACTTACATTACGACCACTTTAAGTGTGCAGTTCAAGGTGTCGCTGCTTGTCAAGAAAAATCGCATCAATATGTCAAACTTGGTACGTTTATTTTGGTTCTGTGTCTTTCCCGGTTCGGTATTTGCCGACTTTCGCTGTACACTAGGGCATGCGGAATCGGATTTCCGAAAATCCGATTCCGCATGCTAGTTGCCACGTCATTAAACATCAACGTCAATTTTTGCATTAATATGAAACTAATGTGAAACATACACAAAATATATTCTTCTTTTATCTTGGAACTACTTGAAACAATTGCTTGTAGCTGTCAAGTTTGCGAATAAGATTATTACAGCTTCAGTAAAGACAAGAAAGAAAAATAAGATAAAATTCAGAGTGTAGTTTATGTTTGAGACAGGTCCAACTCGTATTTTAAGGCATACTAGAGTTCAATTGAAATCAATTACAGAACTAACAAGTATTTTTGTTCTTTAAGTCCACTAACTTTTTGCACGATATTAGCTAAAATCGATATCTATAGGTACAAATAAACAAAATTGCAGTGTTTGTTTGTAATTTGAAAAAAAAAACTGAATGCATATGAAAGTATATTATACTACTAGAAAAACTATATTTTCAATTTTTGCCTGTCTGTCGGTCTGTCAGTTAATTTCGGCTAATCTCCGAAACGGCTGGACCGAATTTGACGGGACTGGCAGATATGTCATGTTATAAGAAGTAACTTAGACTACTTTTATTTTCGAAAAAGGATTAGGGTTGTCAAGGCTTTCGTTAAATTAAATCTCAAAAACTATACCTTGATCATACCAAACGATTCATGCAGTCTGTTCAAACTTCAACAGCATAGAGAATCAGAGACATGGTCAGGTTACACGCACCTAAATGCTCGGTCGCGAGTCGTTTCGTCTTCAATTGATCGCTTCTTGGCTTACCAAGGAAATACACTGGCCTGCAAAAATAAGTAGTACACTTTAAAAATTGCAATTTTTCCTAAACTATAGAAGTTAGAGATTTAATATAAAAAACGTTTTATAGCATTTTTTATCAGCTTTCTTTGAAAATATAGACAAAATTAAACTACTTTTGAGTGTTTTTTGTTTCGAAAGTATAACTTGTGTACATAAAAAGTTATTGCAATTTAAAAAGTGTGATACTTATTTTTGCAGGCCAGTGTAGTTCACTTGAGTGAAAGCTGAGTCTATCTAAACTGCGATTCTTTAAAAGACAGTTGGGCCTTAACACGATGGTAATGGAAAAGACAAAAATGTATTGGGTTGTCATTTATTACATTATATTATCTGTGCTACGGTGAAAGTTATGGATATCCTGTTCGAAGTCGTATTAGAAATATTAAAAGCTGTGAAACGATTTCCACTTATATACTATATAGGTTCTCAAGGTATGCGAAGACATTGTATAGCGGGAACTATAAGAACTCATTATCGCCCAACTACAACCAAAATGCTTGCAAAACGAAAAGAAAAAAATATCGTTAACTCTTGAATTTTATTTTTCAAAAAGTAGCATTCACCCTCGCAAATAGAGAAGTAGTTAAGTTTTTCAGGGCAAGAACCTAGCCAATTTGCTAATGGCTTGAATATGTTCATGCAAAAATATTGTTGTAATTTTAATCCATGGCCGTAGGTACCTTAACTCGAACATATTACGGTCTATAAAAATACCTTTCAACTATGTAACAGGTATAGGTATAGGTATACCCGCTTTAGCAATTTGATCTGAACGGCTGATAAGGATAAAGTGATCCATCAAACTTCGATCAAGGAACCATTTTGATCACGATTAACTACATAGTTCCGAAAAGCAAACTGAACATAATAATGATGGGTATGACAATGACATATAAATCATTACAGATATTGTCACCAGCGGCATTCCAGGTTTATTAGAACCCAATGGCTTGGCACGCGACGATGGCAAGAGACCGAACGGCATGTCTTTGTTTCCATGGAAGATGGGTAGGCCTCTAGTGTGGGATGCTACATGTGTAGATACTCTTGCACCTTCCCATCTTCCTAGTTCATCGTGCTGTGCAGGGGCTGCCGCAGCGGTAGCGGAGAGCCTCAAGCGGCGAAATTATAGTAACCTTATTCGTAACTATATTTTCGAGCCGTTTGGGGTTGAAACTCTAGGACCGTGGGGTCCGAGCGCTCACAGCCTTTTCAAGGAAATGCTTAGTTTACACTTCCCGTGACCATAGGGCTGACTTTTACCTTGGCCAAAGGCTTAGCGTTGCTATAGAGCGTAGTAACGCCGCCAGTCTCTTGGGGACATTACCAGTTGACAGCGTTGAGGAGGAGTTTTTTGACGCCATTTTTTAAGTTATTAGTTTAAGTTAGTTTAGTTTATTTAGTTTTAGTAATAGATTTGTAAATTGTAAATAATGTAAACACCTAATAAATAATAATAATGACAGATATAAAATTCTAGACTTCCTACTATAAATAAAAAAGACTAGAATAAAAATTGTCACAAAATAACAAATCGGTCTGGTTTGGACATTTACTGGTATTCTCTTTATGACTTGGGGTTTTCGGTAGCGAAAATTGGAAAACTTGAATATATAATATTATAATTAAACATTTTAGAAAAACTTTTTTTTTTTTTTTTTCATTTTTTTTTTTTTTTTTTTATGTACAGACAAGACTGTAGGGTCAGTTAGTTAATCATAAAAATACTTTTCTTTGTACAACACAGCGAAGCAAAAAGAAAAACAAAGAAAAAAAACGTAGTAGGTAGTTTAGAGATGAAACTTTGAAAAAAGCTGATAACGATAATTTTATAATTTTCTGCCAATTAAAACTTTTAAAATGGTGAAATGTCATTGGGACATTTCCTTGAAACATTGCGTTAAAAACTTAATTTGAAGGTTTTTAATTTAACTAAGTAGTATAAATGGGACAACACTAGTTAGGAATAAATGGTGTGGATAAATCAGTGGTGTGACAAACGAGAAAAAAAATCCTGTTTGTCACACTGGTCTGATAATCTGGTGTGACTACGAGTCGGCAACGGTACGAAAGTAGAATATTACAATCAATACGAATAAATAATTAATTAGAAACGTTACAGCTGGCTGGAAAACGTACTTATAATTTAAAATAAGGTGTAAAAATACCCTTAACGAAGCCGAAAGGCACTTGTTTTCCCCGTCATTGCAAACATTTTTTTTCTAGATCATACCTGGGAACCACTAGTTACGGAGAAATGGGAGTTTAAAATTCCAACTTTTTCACAAGTTTTTTAGGTTGTAACTTTACTTTTCAATGCCTGCTTTAACATAATGTTTTCAGTGTGTTACATAGAGTTTTATCGTAAAACGTGCTTTTTCACCCCAAAAAAATAAGCAATTTCCCAGCAATAATTTTTGCGCATAATTCAATTCAATTCAATCATTTATTGCATCAAATATGGTAGGTACATGAAGTTCTTGTTTAAAATATTTAGTAACACACATTTGGCCAATATATAGCATGCAATAGTACAGGGTTTTACAGTTGAGATATTTATTATTATGTAACTACATTTTTCAGTTTATGTCTACTTTACAGTTAAATATGTCTGTGCTTAATAGTATAAAATATACAGGGACACTTTTGAAAGAACTCATCTATCGAATAAAAACACTCTTCCAACAACCACGTCCGCAACGCAACACAAAACTTATTGAAGGTTAGTTACTTCATTTGATGTACTATCGAGGACACTCCCGCCTGATCACCACTAAGCTAATTTTTGCTTGCATTTACAACATAGAAACGCTCTCGAGCTCCGCTCCGTTGACTTTGTATAGAAATAATCGGCCGAGCGCACTGACGACGCACGCCAACCAAGAGTTATTGTTATTTTGCGCGCCAAAGTTGACGCTTTCCTAATAGGCCTAAACTTTAAGGGGGCGTGAATCGGCACCACCGCATGATTTAAGCAAAAAAAAATGTAACTGATCAGGCAGAAAAGACCACGACTGAACAGAATGCTTGATGACGGCTTCGTGAAGGGTTCGTTTACACCTCGTAAAGCTCGTACACAGAAACAGTTAAAGCAATAAGTTTTTTTTTAACAAAAAAACAAAAGCGTCCCTCGAAAGGCCCTCAACCTAGAAACCTACTCTACCCTTATAAATTCTGATAAATGATAGCAAGGTCGACGGTGGCCATTAAGTTCGGAAATATAAAAAAAAATACAAGATACGGGACTCGTCTGGTATAAAACAGTGACAAATCGTTGCTCCAATATCTTCCCAGGCAGGCCATTTATACTTGATTGCAGTCTCTTTTCTTTCCAGTATTATAAATGAGCTATTTAGGGACAGTTTTAATTTATATTTGTTTTTGCTTAATGTTCTTTGTTTTGGGGTCATTAGATGCAAAGAATACTTCAGTATAATCGACCGGCTGTCTGTGTAATGTCATTCCCTTGCTTTGTTCATCGTAAAATTCGAAGGTTAGGTCAAGAAATGATGATAATATTCTGTCTTACTGCACGCGAAAATTATCCCACGGGAAGATAAAAAAAAGGCCAATGATATTCGGGGATAATGCAGCTTCCCGTATTGAAAGATTATTCGGAATCGGATACGTGCATAGATTACCCTCAACAGCCAAATATTTAAACATATAAACTTTACCTCTTTGTAATATAAGTTACAGATTTAAACTAGTAAGTGGAGCATTATCTCAAGCATACTAAGGTTTACCGCTGCGGTTTGTAGTTGCTGGTGCCTTGTGATGTGATGTGGTAAATGGGCATGACGACAGTATCAAAAAAATGCAAATCTATTTAGTCCGTCAGTAAGAGCATTTGAAACTAATGGACACGTATTTTTTGTTTTTGTAAATCAACGAATATCGACAAAGATAAAACGCATCAAAACACGGGAGTTTCAGCTAGTGACGTCAAAACGCACTAAAAATTATACCACGGCGTGACGTATTGAGAATTTTAAAAGCGTCGTATCTTCGTCAATTTTGGTTTACGTAACAAAAGAAAAAATACGAGTCAAATATTTTTTGATAATGTAACTGACGGACTAATTAGTTTTGTCTCAAACTCTCTCAAGTAACTATCCCGCATGACATATAAATCTGCTTTTCAGTCTTTGAAAACTATTCAAATGAATTTAATTTCTCTTCGTTGTTTTCAACACACATAACATGACATCACACCTGCAATTCCCGAAGGGTAAGGCAGACCCACAGTTGAGTTTTTGAAGTGACATGTAATAAAGGGCAAGCCTATTGCCGCCAATCAGGCACAAATCGAGACTCCGTGGCTGCTAATGAGAAATTCCTGATCGAAAAACCCAATAACACTATGTCAGACCTGAGAATTGAACCCAGGACTTCATGCTCAACAGTCACGCTTGAAACCAAGTAAAGTAAAGTAAAGAGAAATGAATAATAACACAATTTTCTTGCGACAAAAAGATTAATACACACTTTCTAGGAATATAAAATTCATAGCCACTCCAATCTCCTAGAAAAATAGTCTTGAGTGAACGCTATTGTAAGTTTCACTGGAAATTCAGTCCACTAAGAGAACTTAACTTGTCTCAAGAGGACTATTTCAGAGAAATTTGCAATTTCAACGTACATTATCTTGTTCAGAGGGTTAAAAGTGTAAGGAAACTGCTTTGTTTTGTTGGAATTGCAGCATTATTCTAGAATTTTTAATAAACATCCAAGTGCATTCCTTGGGAGATTATGATAGGAATGGGTTGATTGTTTTTCCAGGATTTCGTGCGAAACTACTTATCTCAGATATTTTGCACAGTTTGAAAGAATACCGGGAATGTTTTAAAATAAAAACGGAATATACCTAACCTATTAAATCCACCTTTAAAGAGACTTATCACAAACAGACACTCTATCTTTACATTATAATTTCAAGCGCCACGTTACCCGCAACAATGATTCCATGGAGCGTTTGGTAATTCAGGGAAGAGTCGAAGGCACGAGACCACGTGGTCGATCACCAACCCGATGGACAGACTCCATTAAATCTGTCACCAAAATCCCTCTGGCAGAATGTGCTCGCCATGCGGCAAATAGAGACCGGTGGACAAGGATCCTCATGACCACGACCACTCTGTCAAGAGTAAACGACTAAGAAGAAGAATTTCAAGCGACACTTACAATGTAATTTAAACCTATAATTTTGTTTTAATCAAGTTGCCTAGTTGTAGACCATCACAATCAGAATTTTCAATATTTGAATATATATATATATAGACGACCCGAATGGCGCAGCGGTAGTGAGGCTGCCTTACATTCTTAGGGTCCCGGGTTCGAATCCCGGTAGGAGCAAATGTTTGTGTGATGAGCATGGACATTTGTTTCCGAGTCATGGATGTTTATATGTATAATAAGTATGTATAGACAAACAAAAAGTATATATGTACTATATCAACTATCTGGTATCCACGACACAAGCCTCGTTGCTTAGTGTGGCATTAGATGGCGCTGTGTGTTAATGTCCAGCGATATTTATTTATTTATTTTATTTATCCATTTATTTATTTTTTCGGATGGGAAAAATGACTCCTCCCGCTCTGAGCGGAGCAGGAGGGAGTGTCAGACTTTTACTGACTCACCCATTAACCCATCCATGTTCCTTCATCGCCCTTTGTGTTCCGGGGGCACGGTATCTCTTGCGAACAGTCCCGCAGCCCCGGGAGTCCCGCAGCCCCGGATTTTCAATATCCATGCCGTAACAAAGAATGTTAGTTTGCTATAAAAACATGTTGGACCACACACAGTGAAGGGTTCTGTAATCGGGATTAATACTATGCAATGTGCTTGTATACACATACGTAATACAATAATACTGTGCTGTGTATGTGTAAACAAGCAAGCAAACTTGCAGAGTATTGATTTTACTGACCAAAACACATGTAATGTGTGTACGGCGAATAGATGGACAAAGATGAAATTATACGGATTCCGTGTTAACCATTTGGCTAAGAAACCCTGAAAAAACTAGTCAACGACAAGATCACCCCGCTTTTTCATGAATGAAATACCACAGAAGGGTTTTAACAAAGTACGACTTGAGGGAAACAATAAGCTGATACTGAAATAAATACATTCTTTTAGCTTTTACATGAATTATAAATTGTAGTTTAGAATCACGGAGTATAAAGTAATGGAGTACTGACACTTTTTTAGCGGACTTAGTGTCCAAACCTGTTTATGTCAGCGTCTTTGCCGATTAAAAAAGATGGTAGTTATAATATTTTTTTCTTAAAAAGGATCTATTTTCAAAGATGCATCTTTCAAAATGGATCCTTCTTTAGTTATTATAAACGTACTGGATACACTCTTTGTGGTATAATGCCGTTATTTATAGCGATCAGTGAACAAAAACTACTCAGAGTTTTTGAGCTCATGTAATAGGCATTCGTAAGATGAGAGACTGAAAACGAAACTTCAGCTATCATAGGATTGCAGTTAATTTTGATGAAATCTTATAAGCTGTTGATTTAGCAGACTCACAGAAATATTGATTGTGGCAATCAGCTACACATTATCTCTCCATTCTATAATACTCCAATATACTATAATACTCCATGTTGTTTCAGGGTACAGGTGGAAATAGCAGCTATTTAACGAAACTTACTGTGAATACTCCCCCAGACTATTCTTACTTCAACTGACATTATTAATCTTGACGGAATTGTCTGGAGAACGTATTTTTTGTCTGTAACTGACTGAAAATAGTACTCTTTCTGTATTTATAGTAATTGATGGCCTTGTAAGACACTACAGTTCTTTTCTTATATTTTCAGCATGTGGCCTCTTTGCAGATAAACTAACAGGAATTATAGCTGCAATGTAATGTAAAATTAGATATAATAAATGAATTCACCAGATGAATAAACGATGAACGTGTATAAAGAAAAAGGAGTATGCAAAAGTGGTTGTAGACTCTTAGCGTGTGTGTATATGTATAAGAGCGCTCGTCTAGCCTCGTTGTTCTCTTCTTGGTTGTGCACTCTTGCAGTAGTCCTGCCTCGGAGTGTCTCGGCGAGAGTGTACAACACACCATAAGGATTGTAGAAGGTTCCATCGAAGAAAAGCATGAGTTTATTTATGTTTCATTAAATTGTTAGTGGTCTATCAAATAGGCATGACGACAGTATCAAAAAATTGCAAATCTATTTAGTTCGGCAGTTAGAGTATTGGAAATTAATGGACACGTATTTTTTGTTTTTGTAAATCAATGAATATTGACAAAAGATAAAACGCATCAAAACTCGGGAGTGGGGGCTCGTGACGTCAGACCTAGTTAAAAATTATACCCAGGCGTGACGTATTGAGAATTTTAACGGGTCAAATATTTTTTGTTAATCTAACTGACGGACTAATTAGATTTTTTTGTCGTCTCGCCTATTATTTGTCATCATTAGCACGTTTATAAAGGCATAATAATTAGTAACAAACAGTTCAAAATCAACAGTTAATTAGACTTTGTAATAGTTCTTTAATTACTAAAATGTTGAACAGATTTGAAAACTTTAACCACAGCTAACTTGTCAGTTAATTTAGTGCAAATTGATGCAGATTACACAGCGATGAATATTTAAACACACAGCTTTATTGAAATTCTAACATTAAAGAGAACTTTCTAAAAATTATAAACTGGGGCACATGTAGCACTGTCGACGATTAGCGAAAAGCGAGGAGAGCTAGACACTGGATCCGAATTTTTGAAATTTCGGGTTCTATTCCCGGGTCGGGCAAAGTGTTATTGGGTTTTTCAATCAGGAACCACGATACAGGTGAAATTCCTAGAGGGGCAACGTTTAACAAAATGATTATAGTGTGTAGCAATAACTATAGTTGGTGCCAGTTAAGATGTCAATAGCGGTCATTGCCCTTTCCCTAATCTCTTTCTAAGAAACAAAACAAATGAACCATGTATCGTTTTTATTAGAAAAAATGTTGAAGATCACGATAGATGACGATTCAAGATTTGTACAGGCTTATTTTTGGATTTCAAAGTTAAATCATCATCATCATCATTTCAGCCGAAAGACGTCCACTGCTGGACATAGGCCTCCCCCAAGTGTCGCCACATTGACCGGTCCCATGCGACTCGCATCCAGCGGACTCCCGCAATCTTCACCAGGTCATCGGTCCACCTAGTGGGAGGTCTTCCAACGCAACGTCTTCCGGTTCGCGGTCGCCACTCCAGAACTTTTCGGCCCCATCGGCCATCCGTTCTGCGAGCAATGTGACCTGCCCACTGCCACTTAAGTTTGGCAATTCTTCGGGCTACGTCGGTAACCTTGGTTCTCTTGCGGATGTCTTCATTTCTGATTCGAGCGCGCAAGGAAACTCCGAGCATAGCCCTCTCCATTGCCCTTTGGGTGACTTTAAGCCTTCTGATGAGGCCCATTGTGAGCAACCACGTTTCGGTCCCGTTTGTAATCACTGGCAACACACACAGGTCATAGACTTTCGTCTTGAGACACTGCGGTAAGTTGGACGAGAAGATACCGCGCAACTTTCCGAACGATGCCCAGCCGAGTCGGATTCGACGATTGACCTCTTTCTCGAAGTTAGACCTACCTAACTGGACCGTTTGTCCCAGGTACACATAATCGTCTACAACTTCGAGTATAGAGTCTCCGATTTTGATAGGAGTGGGTGTGACATGGGCATTCAACATGACCTTGGTTTTGTCCATGTTCATTTTAAGACCCACTCTTCCGGAAGCTCTACTGAGGTCATCGAGCATCGTCCTGAGGTCCTCCATGGTCTCAGCCATGACCACTATATCGTCGGCAAACCGAAGGTGAGTGATGTACTCGCCATTGACGTTGATGCCTAGCCCTCTCCAGTCCAGAACCTTGAAGACATCCTCCAGTGCAGCGGTGAATAGTTTCGGAGATATGACGTCTCCCTGTCTCACACCTCGCTGCAGGAGGATAGGTTCCGAGGCTTGGTCCTGAAGTCGGACTGACATGGTGGCGTTTTTGTACAAACACTTCAACACCTCGATGTACCGATAGTCAATTTGGCACCGTTGGAGAGACTGCAGTACAGCCCAGGTCTCGATCGAATCGAAGGCTTTCTCGTAGTCCACAAACGCTAAACAGAGGGGCAGGTTATACTCTTCGGTCTTCTGTATAACCTGCCGCAGCGTATGTATGTGGTCCACGGTGCTAAAGCCTTTTCGGAAACCGGCTTGTTCGGTAGGCTGGAAATCGTCAAACCTGCGCGCGAGACGATTCGTGATGACTCTTGAAAACAACTTGTAGACATGGCTTAGAAGTGAGATGGGCCTATAATTCTTCAACCGGGCATTGTCGCCCTTCTTGAAGAAGAGTACCACCACACCCCTGCACCATGCCTGTGGCGTATTTCCCTCAAGTATGACGGAATTAAACAGCTTCTGAAGGGCCTTAAGAACCGGTTTTCCACCCGCCTTCAGGAGTTCGGCTGTAATTCCGTCATCACCCGGTGCCTTGTTGTTTTTGAGTTGCTTCAGAGCCATCCTAATCTCGTACAGGCTGACGTCCGGGATGTCTTCGGTATAGTGTCGGGTCAGTCTAGCTCTTGGGTCGTTTGCTAGATCTACGACGGGTTTATTGGTTGACGTGTACAACTGTCCATAGAAGCTCTCGATCTCCCTCAGAAGCTCCGGTTTGGCGGACAAGATCCTACCATCGTCGGTCTTCAGTTTCGTGAGCTGGCTCTGCCCAATAGCCAGATCTCTTGCAAATTCCTTGGAGCCTTTATTCCGCTCAATCGCGTCTTTAATACGCTCGGTATTAAAGCGGCGGAGGTCGCTCTTCAAGGATTTAGAGATCCGTCTATTGAGCTGCCGGTATTTACACGCCTCGTCTGAAGACTGCAGGGTCATCTCACGCCGCTCCTTCATGAGCTTGAGAGTGTGATCGGAGAGTCTCTTGTTCTGATCTGTACGACGTGCCTTGAAGAACTTAGACCCGGTCGCATGGACAGCTTCCAAGAACCCATCGTTATATTCGTCCACTGAGCTTCCTAGGCACTCGAAACGGTTCTGGAGTTCAAGCTGGAAGCTCTCGGGGTTTTGGATTTGGATCTGTGCTGGACGGAGCGTAGACTTCATCAGTCGATACCTTTCAAGCTTGATATTGATGTTCAATGTGCCTCTTACCATGCGGTGATCGCTCCCGGTTTTCACCGAATTGATCACAGAGACATCATTGAACATTTGCTTCTTGGTAGACATGATGAAGTCAATCTCATTTCTCGTTGCACCATCGGGGCTCTGCCAGGTCCACTTTCTGTGCTCAGGCTTTTTGAAGAAGGAGTTCATCATATAGAGGCCCTCCTTCTCCATAAAACTAGCCAGTTGGTGACCCCGGCGATTCCGACGTCCAACTCCAAATTGCCCCACCTGCAGCTCATCCAAAGTTAAATGTAGGTGAGTAAATGACCGCTTTTGCGATCTTAACTGGCACCAACTATAGTAAAGAGAGCTTTCGCCGGCAGTGGAAACAATTGGCGATCAACTATTCACATGGATCTAGCTTTTTTCCTCGTTGGTCAAACATGACTGCCGAACATGTCCCTGGGTTCAATTTTCCGGTCGGCCAAAGTGTTACCTTGTTTTATTATCTGTAGCAGCCACTGAGACTGGATTTGTGCCCGGTTGGAGTCAATTGGATCGCCCCTTATTACATGGGAGTAAGACAAAACTAGCGAAATGTATGATGGTGTATCTGAAGCCTAGCTCTTCGGGGTTTACAGGCGTTATGTTAATTATGATATATACCTATCTCGCTAGCAGCGGTGGCCCAGTGGTGGCGGCCCCGACTTACGAACAGTAAGTCGTGGGTTCGAACCCAGACAGGCACCATTACTAATTTATTTCATCACCGCTGCTCTCAAAACGGTGAATGAAAACATCGTGAGGAAAGCGGCATGTCTTAGAACTAAAAATTCGAAGACGTGTGACATCTACCAATCCGCACTGAGCCCGCGTGGTGGATTAAAGCCCCTTTCCCTCTCATAGAGTGGAGGTCTGTGTCCTAGCAGTGGGAACATTAATAGGCTGATGATGATGATGACCTATCTCGCTTACTACTACGGGGTCTATGATCTATTGTATGTTCTTTGAGCGAGAAAATAGTCGATAGCTATTCGCTTCCTCGCCGCAGCAGCATTGTATGAGATAAGTTTGGAAACTGCGTGTGCTGATATATAATATGATTTATTAACCTTTAATAATGTACAGCGCAGACATTAACGTTCAAATAAGGCTGGAATGTTTTTATTAATTTATGGCCAAGTCTCCGGTGCAACAGAATGCTTTTATCGCACACAGGATTGTATACCTCATTGTTAAAGTTACAAGGTTCAAAATGGATTGGAGATTTGTTTGCTTTTAGGATGTTTTTTTTGTAAGTGAGTATTTATGATACACAACTTTTCTGTTATTAAAACTGTTTGCTGAAATACAGTTGAATAGTTTTTATTTTTAATACAGCGGCGCTGTGGGTTCATTAGCCTAACAATGGACGAGCTATTTGTGTATAGTTCTCGCTTTTTCTTCGTTTATTAAAAGTAGTGAAATATTTAGTCAATAACTCTAGAATGAAGATAAGAATGTTTTAGGACTTACTATCATTTCTTAGGTAATCTGTATTTTTGAATATACAGGGTGGACACGGTAAACGGGGCAGCAAGGGGAACTACCTTCACCGTTGCAGCTACATGAAAATGATCTTAAGAGACTATACATAATTTTCCGTGAAATTTTGATACCCACTCACAGATTTTCGAAATCCACCATCCGTGTCTAATATCCAGTAATATGATTGAATGAAAGTTACATTATATTTATTTATAACACATTTGCTCGTAAAGGGTCTCTTATTTCACCAATTTCAATATTGTAATGTATCGTACTTACGTACTTGTGCTGTAAAGTAAAATACACGGTTTATACTTTTTTAAATCTTAGCAAAGAGTTTTTATGTCAGAAAAGTGGTTACCATTTTATTAATAAAATTAACTTTGGGAGATGAAATATAATAAATAATCATTTAATTCTTTAATTTAATAAATTTTGACAATAAATTACAACCATTTATCTGTAACATAAACACAAAAATATTAATTTACTTTATTAGTAATACTGGCTGCTTTTTGTGTATTTGCCTTAAAAAAAGCGCTGATGCGCATCGCTAATTTGTGAACAAGTATTTTCGCTGCATTGTTTTTATTTGTTTTATTTTTTTCCTCGCAAATATGTTATAAAACGTCGTATGACATACGTGCGCTTTGATAATTACAGCCTCTGCTTTCTTATAGCCCTCGCCTACGGCTCGGGCTAGCAATATCGCCTCGGCTGTAATTTTTAACTTACCGCACTTATATCATAATGTACTATTGTAAGTGTGAAGTATCATTCGGTGAGAACATAATAATCAGTTAGTTAATTTCCTTCGAACTGATAATTTAAATGAAGGTTATAAAATATTACTACGCATAAATCACACATAAGGTAGCTTAATTAAACTCAGTGACATTATGCAAAGACATGAATAAATAATAAATGCTTTATTTTACAAATTTTTCAATTTACATAAATCAAAGACACAATCATAAAATCAAAATCAAAAGCATTTATTTCAAGTAGGCCAGTTACAGACACTTTTGTATTGTCGAAACAAAGATGAAAATTAAATGTAGCTACAGTCCCAGTCACAAGACATAAAAACTGTGAAAGTACAGTAGTTTTACTATGTATAGAGATTGTCAACTTATTTTATCTCCTCTTGGTGGACAGCTTCAAAACCGCTTTGTTGTTACTTTAACCAATCACTTAATTTCATAGCGACATAGTATGGTACAAGGTGTAAACAGACCCTTCACGAAGCCGTCAACCAAGCATTCTGCACATCAAACTAAGGAATCATTCCCCCTGCGTCGATTCCCTTTACGTCGACTCATGATTTTTCTTGGTTTTGATGCACTGTCTTTTGTTTCACCTCGACATAGCTGACACAGAGTACAGTCACATTAAAAACGAAATACGGCTTTTTAATTAATAAAGTTATTTTGCTCATCCGGTGATTCGTATTTTTAAATAATACATTGATAACCCACCAAAAAGTACTAGGCTAGCATAAGTTCTAGGAGTTTTGTATTTTTATATTCCGGGTATCTGAGTGTAGGTACTTACTGTTGAGCTCATTACAGAGCTCAACGCTAGCAGTCTGTACTCGGTGGGCTATTCAAAAATTATTACTGTATTCCTACTCCTTCTCTGTTCACGCAGTACGTTTGTGGAACTCACTTCCGCCTAACATTCGAGATTCAAAAAATTTATTTCTCTTTAAAAAACAAGTCAATGAGCATTCATTACCACTCTTCTATACAGTAATATCCTTCATATGTATGTATGTATTTATTAGGTAAATATTAACAATAGTAGTTTTTTATATGAGTATGTATTTGTATGTATGTTTATTTTATAAATAGACATAGTTTTGTTTTAAGTTTAAATTTTCTTGTTTTACTTTTCAACACACTGTGTCTACATTTCTTATCCAACTTTCCTCTCGCAGGTCTGCTGGAAGAAATTTCTTAAGAAATAAGCAGTACCTTTGTGCTCTTCTATGTTAATATATTGTCCTGTAAAGTAATTTGTGTGTACATAAATAAATAAATAAGATTTATTTGTGGGAAACGACTTTTTTTTGTTGTTGTGAAAAATCACGTTTTACGTTAGGACTAACGACAAGGTAACGCACTCAAAACATTTTGCTGATGGATGCTTTGAATAGTAAACGGGTTATGAAGGTAATAAAGCTTAAATACCTTAACAAAATATTTAAAAAAAAGTTTTTCAAAATCTTGTGAAAATTTGGAACCCTGACCTCCAATATATTTATAACTAGAAGGTTTTCAGGTATGGTCCTGTACAAAAAACCTGATCGCAATGACGGGGAGAACAAGTGCCTATCGGCTTCGTTAAGGTTTATTTTAATGTAAATTGATTATATCGTTTCTCTGCACTCTACAGAATTGTACATATTCATATGTAACACAAACAGCTGGTATTAATCGCCCAGTTACATGTAAACGTCGCGCGTCGTCAGCTGGCGGTCAGGACAGACAAATGACTGTAATCAACGTGGTTCCGTACACCGGTGATTATGACCGCAAGCGTTCTCCGGTAATGTCTGCTGTTAACAAGTTTTGTTAGTAATAGATAGAAATTCCTAGTACATAATATAACGTCACGCCTGTAATCCCTGAAGGGTTAGATAGAGGTGTCCTAACAGTACACCCACATTTTGCCAGTAATTTTTATGTCCCATTTAATAGGGAGCGAGCTGATTACCATCAACTGGGCTCAAATCACGACTCCATTATGTTGGAAGTGTGGTTAACTGCCCATTATTAATCCGAAACCACTAGCAGCTCCTACTACATACAGGGTGTCAACCATCTTATCACGAAGCCGTCAACCAGGCATTCTGTACATCAAACTAAGTAACTTTACGTAAAAATTATTGCTGGGAAGCGACTATTTTTTTCGGGTAAAAAGTCATGTTTTGTGGTAGAACTCAATGTAACGCACTCAAAACATTGTGCTGATGGATGGATTGAATAGTACGGGGGCCGTGGAGGTGTTTAATGTAAAAATCTTACATTAAAAACTTGTATTTAAAAAAAAAAGTTGTCACAAAGTTGGAACTTTGACCACCAATATCTCCGTAACTAGAAGGTTCCCAGGTATGGTATAGAACAAAAAAATGATCGCAATGACGAGGAGAACAAGCGCCTTTCGGCTTCGTTAAGAGGTATTTTACACCCTTTATGTACGGTTGGGGCCGAGGGAGTGGCTTTTTAAAGTTTCGGCAACCCGTACAATCTCATTAAAGTTTGCACCAGTGATTCGTGCAGTAAGAATACTTAATAATGTCTCTCAGCGTTTAGACATAATTTTGCTTGTTTTTTGGCGGAATATCAGAGGGTGACACTGTATGTTGTCCACTGTGTAATTTGTGTGTTTATACCCAGAACCGTTACTTCAGACTGGATAATTAGCAATTTATGACTACTTTTGTTAGCTTGGGTTTTACCTGTTAAAACAAATGTATGTGTTAATGAATAAAAATCAATAAACAAAATAATGGTCGAAAAGTCACGTAAAACCTGATAACTTTCCTGGACTCATTGTTCTAAATAAAATAATAAGCAACATTTGTAATAAATGGCCGAAACAACTATCTACTCATATTTGATGGATCGCGTTAATTACGAATTATATTCAATGTACAAGTTACTGTATCATCATATAGCGTGGCCATTGCCACGTTGAATGGCAATGCTAATTCTTTGGCCAAAGAAAGAGCCAGCCCTCTGGTCACGCGAAGTGTCGACCAGTCGGTGAGAGATTTTCTTAAAAAGGAGACGCGCACTCGGACCCCATGACCCGAGCGTTTCGACCCCAAACGGCTCAAAGCTGTCCAATAAGGTTACAGTATTTGCGCCGTTTGAGGACCTTGGCAGCCGCAGCAGCAGCGCCTGCACAGCCCGCCGTGCTTGCAACGTGAGAAGGCGCAAGGGTGTCGACACAGGTTGCGCCCCACACCAAAGGCCTACCCACGCTCCAAGGCACCAACGTCATGCCGTCCGGTCTCTTGCCATCGTCACGCACCAAGCCGTTTGGTTCTAAAACCGCTGGTACGCCGGCGTTAGCAAGAGCTCGGCGAGTAATGTCGTTAATGCTGGCGTGCCGTGCAATGCGACCTGCGCTCCTGTAGCAGGACAGGCCATGGTGTCCGAGGCTGTCGACAGCTTCACCGCAGTGACACCGATGCGGAGCAACACAAGGTGCGCCTAAGCGTAGACTTGTAGCGACCCGAAACGATGCGTCATCCATCATAGTGCCAATGATGAATGACGGAAGTGCCTGAAGCCACAAGCCCGACTCCCATTCCCCCACGGCCAGCAGGCGGGCACGCTCCACAGTATTGATTGACGTGTGTAAAAGGGTATTCCGTACAATACTGCAGAGCGGCACGTCCCACTGTCTCTGGGAGGACAGGTTGTCGGGCAAATCCGTATTGGGACAAGCCATTTTCCAAACGTTCAACGCATCGGTCAAATACGGCACCTCAAAATCAACCAGTGAGAAAGATAAAATATCCCTGGTTAATTTTTCGGTACCGTAGACCGAGGAGAGGAAGGCTGGTAAACTTATACTTGAAATTTTGCGAACGCCGAGACCACCTAAGCGAATGGGAAGTGTGGCTTGCTGCCAAGCTCGGTCGTCCAGGGCCACATTAAGTATTGAAGTAAGAGTGTTCCTAATAATTTGGTCGACTTTTTCTAAAAGCTGTGGATGCTTATTATGATATTTGTTCTATTGTTAATATATTTTGATAGCATTATAAATACTCAAGTACCACTATTACTTCGGCGTATTCGACATACCAGGAAAATCATGAACGCTGTTATTTATTTTGCATTTTTATTTATTTATGCAGAAAAAGTTCAAACTAATGTCCCAAGTACTAATCTATACCTATTTATTACAAAAACAAACCCACTTTTCGTGTCTCTTTGTATGACCGCTTACCTCCCCTAAACTTCACAATGGATTTGATGTAATTTTCACCAACATTTAGGGCATTTCTTCCGAAATATTTCACTTAGATTTAGCATAGAAATCTCAATGTTTCGATATGTCATTTTTATGCCCGTGCGAAGCCTTTTAAGAAATTCAGCAGACAAATATACCAACTGAACCTAAAATATTTCGAGTAGTAACCCAAGACAAATTGCAATCTCCGTTTCATTCGAAGCGATACGCCGTAGCTTGCCGTCTAAGTGCTCACCACCACATGTACAATATTCAACAAGCACTTAGCTCAGCTAGGAATTCTGCATGGAATAACACCTATCCTCTGGATATACTGGCAACTCTCTCCGTAACGAACACTGCCTTGTATAGCAGAACACAGAGGCATTGAAAATTGGAACGTAATCATGTGTTAAGTGCATACAATTTTATATTTTCACAGTAAGTGAGTGATATTTTCTGGGAATAATTAAAATAAAATCGTTAAGTGAAACGCGATTTCCCAGAATATTAAAATTAAAGCTGCTCAGTATGAAACATTCAATTTTAAATTTGGTGAAGCGTCAATGCCTTTTTCAATATAAAATTAAATAATAATATTTTAGGATTCTCTCATAGAATAGATAGGTTATCATTTCAAATTAAGTATTTTAACTTCTCAATTGATGAATCCTCGCACCAATATTTGTTGCCGCAGCGCCCATTTATCGAAACTTTCTTGAGTGTTCTCTCAACATGGCCGACTCGCAACACAGTGTGTGTGCGCATCGCTCTGCCTTTAAAAAATCCATTTTGGTGAAACCTTGATGATACTCGTAAAATAAATGGACCTGCATCTGTGCTTCAATGAGAACTTATATTGCAGTGTTGATTTTTAGAGTTTTAACCAGTCTACCGGTGGATTTAAGAAGATTTAGCTCGCCGGCCGGCAGCCCATACAAGCCATCACGGCGCCTGAACGAGTTATTTTCTCATCTCCCTGGGTCTGAGTGGGATCTCTGGATTGCCGAGGTACGTGGGCAAGTTTTGCTGCTATTAATTCTTTGATATTGGTTTCTCGAAGGATTCATCAATAGGGAAATTGGTTTTATTTTGTGGTCCGCCATTACACTTTAACATAGGTTCTTAGTTCAAATTTATTTGTTGTTCTTAAAAAAAATCTACTCAAAGGAGGCGTGTAAATAGCGTGCAAGCTTACAGGCGTTACACGCCTCATCAAACCTAATGAATCGAATCAATTCATTATTTTGTTTTCCGGAAGAAATAAATAAAACACTCTCAATCGAAATAGTACATTTTGATACAAGTGGAGAAAGTTTGTTATTGCATTCGAGGAGAACTGCAATAACAAATGTCCACGTGTATCAAACGACGTTTTTCGATACACTTTTGAAGAAAAAAAAAAAATCACCGCCGACTAAAGGCATTGGCACGCGGTGATGGAAAATGAAACAATCCACGTGTGTGAAATACTTGGCATGTTGAACCTAATCGTAGTGCGATAAGAACCCATTTTTGAGGAAGTGTACTGAAAAATATTTTGAATGTAATTTTTGGGTGTGAATAGGCTTGTGTCCTAAAAAAATCTGATTAGTCCGTCAGTTAGATTATCAAAAAATATTTGACACGTATTTTTTCTTTTGTTACGTAAACCAACATTGATGAAGATACGACGCTTTTAAAATTCTCAATACGTCACGCCGTGCTATAATTTTTAGTGCGTTTTGACGTCACGAGCCGACTCTCGAGTTTTGATGCGTTTTATCTTTATCAATATACATTGATTTCTAAAAAAGAAACATACGTGTCCATTATTTTCCAATACTCTAACTGACGGACTAAATAGATTTGCAATTTATTGACGGTGGAAACTAGCCTATCAATCCTACCGACACTGCAAAATGAAGCAAACTAGATTGCACTCAACACGCTACCATGAAACTATGTATAAAGTACTAGCTGATGCCCGCGGCTTCGCCCTCGTTGAGTTTGGTACTTGTCCCACTTGATCGTGCTAATGAGATAAAAAGTACCCTATGCGCTAATTCAAGTGATAAACTAACTGTGTGCAGAATTTCATTGAAATCTGTTTTGTAGTTTTTTGTAGTAAGTTATTGCAGCGATATTTCTCTATATCTCGACTGGGTATTTAACTATCGTATTGTATTGTATTGTATTTAACTATTTAACTATTTTATTATTTTTTTTATTTTTATTTATTTTATTTACCCAATACGACATATTTCTCAATACGAACAGAATCTCTGTCGTCTGCAATTTATGTGCTAAACAGTGCACATAAAAATTTATAACACCACCTAAACTTGCAATGTTGGACAAGAATAAAGCGATCCCCTATTCTTGGAAAATAACATCAAGTTATTTATAGTGTCTAGTCATTCCATTAGATATTTTTAAAATAAAACAATGTTTGGCAAACGCGAAGATTAACGCTAAGTGTTTTTGAATTGAATTTTATTTTGGTTTGTTTAAAAGTTTTTCTATTTTCGATCAACAATAAACAACATCTAATAAGAGAATATTTTATTTTGAAAAGTTGAATAGTGACTGTTGACGACGCATAAAACTACTTTTGGAACACTTAAAGTACAATATCCGTGATTTTCTTTTGTTTCTATGAACTTTCGATAAGATCAACTCAGAGTTACATACATTGCACACATAAATATAGAAATAATTCTGATTCACGAGATCAAGCTGTAACTAAAGTATTGAAAGGCCCTGATATGTTTTCGCGTGTTTCTTACTCTCATTGAAACTGCTCTTATAACTGAGATTTGTATTTTCACTTTCAACCAGTACACTATTTGAGAATATGCGTTTCCCCATGAACTTTCGATATTATATTTTTAATTATTCCTTTATTTTTTTATACTTTTTGATGCTCTTTGGTTATACTGCTTCAAATGTTTTTTTTGTCATTATGTCACCTTTTGTTTGTTCTACCATTGTGCTTTAATAAAAACTGGAAGATAATCGGCCAAGTTTTCTTGGTAGTGCTCAATAGCAATTAACCGTCCACAGTGATAATACCTTATTTTTCACCGAATTGAGCGTAGAAAAAAAAGTTCTGTCATTAACTAAAACGACGAAAACACCTACCTATTGTTATCAGTTGCCAAAAAAACCTTTTCATTTCCAGGATAAATTTTCCACCAAGCTCTACATATAAGCACTAATGAACTGTCACTTTTCCATAAAAAATGTTGAAAAAGAAATATTTTCCCTACATTACATTTTCAGTTTTCAACTCCAGTTATAAAACGGTGAAAGCATCCCTGTGATACTTAATTCGTGCGCGGCGACTCATTACACGGCGAACTCAATAGAATATTCTAGATGCGGAGAACGTAGTACCGCTCTCCACAATACTCCCGGGTTTATTTGTATAGAAAATAAGAGAAAAACAGAAAATGAGTTGAGAAACTCGGAAAAGTAGGGCCTGAATAATTGAAGACTTTTTTTTTATTTGAATGCTGATTGTGGTCTCTTGTTTGAAAGTGGGTTACGATTATGTAAGTTAACTAGGCATTGTTGTATAATGGCTAAAACGAGGTCTTCTATTTTGCCAAAAATAAATTAATCCAGCTATCATGGCTGGATTTTTTTATTATTTTATTGTTTATTATTTTTTGTTTATTTATTTTTGGTCAGCCTCTATTGTTTATATGTATAATAAGTATGTATTTACAAACAAAAAAGTATCTATGTAGTATATCAACTATCTGGTGTCCACGACACAAGCCTCATTGCTTAGAGTGGCCCAAGATGGCGCTGTGTGTAATGTCCAGCGATATTTACATTTATTTATTTATTATTAATACGCTCGCCCCTATTACTTGGGACTTAAACATAACTGGCGAAATGTGGGTGTACTATTAAGTACACCTCTACCTAACCCTTCGGGAATTACAGGCGCGATGTTATGTTATGAAAAACGTTTCAGGATACCAGTGGATTCATGAATAAAAAGATTTTAAGTAAGTAAGTGGCCCCTCAGGTTGCAACACCGGCTTAAAATCTACAAGTGCCTAATTCCTTAGAAAGTCTTCCGTCTTATCAGAATTTCAATGAGGATACTCCGAATTCGTTTACAAGGGAAGGCGTGTGATTGTCTCATTTACAATTCAAACTATAATGCCCCAAAAGGCTTTCACTGTTTTAATTATATTAATTGAATAGCTCTCCCCCTTGAGTGGTTTCTGTTGTTTAAAATGAAGAGAACCTGTCTCCTGCTGTCGTACTTATTAAATTCACTCTGTTAATAGCTCGGCAGGTGGGACTTTGAAGGACTTAGTACTTTCATTTGCTGGTGCATTTTTATAAGAACTTGTGCTGGATTTGTTTTATTTTGCATATTTTCTTGTGTTTGTATTTATCAATGTTTAGACGAAAATGGTTTAAGGAATTGACGGTGAGCTATGGGCTAGCTCGCCGTCCGTCCGTCTTATGACGACAGGCCGTGTTGACGGCGCGTTCGTGTTCCACGCGCGCCTCAAAGAGAGTCAGCAAATGGCCTGCCGGGGCTCCGGGACTATTCGAAAGAGATACCGTGGCCCCGGAACACAAAGGGCGATGAAGGAACATGGATAGATTTTAGTCATTAAAAGTCTGACACTCCTGACGTCCTGTTCTGCCCAGAGCGGGAGGAGTCATTTGATGATTTCCCATCCGAAATTTTTTTTTTTTTTTTTTCTAATTATACTGCCTTGTTGGTTTAGTGTGAGCAGCGGTGGCCCAGTGGGAGCAGCGGTGGCCCAGTGGTGGCGGCCCCGACTTACGAACAGTAAGTCGTGGGTTCGAACCCAGGCAGGCGCATTACTTTGTGTAATTTATTTCATCACCGCTGCTCTCAAAACGGTGAAGGAAAACATCGTGAGGAAACCGGCATGTTCTAGAACCAAAAAATTCGACATGTGACATCTACTAATCCGCATTGGGCCCGCGTGGTGGATTATAGCCCATTCCCTCTCATAGAGAGGAGGCTTGTGTCCCAGCAGTGGGAACATTAATAGGCTGATGATGATGATGATGTTGGTTTAGTGGTCACAAAGTGCTGCTGCTGATGGTCTTGGGTTCGGTTCTCAGGTCCGTCAAAGTGTTATTGGGTTTTCCTTAGGAATTTCTCTTTTACTTACAACCCGGGTTCGAGATGTATGCCCGTAAAAAAGTAGGACTTACAACTAACTGGTGAAATTTTCCTGTATCACAGGTTGTCTTCGGCTATTTCAAGCTTGATTTTATGTAATGGTTAACTTAAAAAACCGGCCAAGTGCGAGTTGGACTTGCGCACCGATGGTTCCGTATCAACTTGTAGGTATTTTGTTATTGAACTACATATTTACGGTTTAAACATTTTTTCCTTTAAATGTGCTATAAGAAATTGCTTCTTCCAAATTTCATGATTCTAAGCTAACAGGCACAAGGGAATCAAGATCTATAGGGTTCCGCTATAGATCTTGATTCCCTAGTGCATTCCCATCGAATCGAATAATTGTCCAACAAAGAACCCAGCAAATACTTGCATTCAGAAAACATTGTATATTCATTCCCTTTTACAAACCTATGCATGAATGAATATTTGTATACCAAGAAATCTCAGAAAATATCCAATTAATACCGTCAAAAATGATTAATTAATTTTCATCTCTACTTCATCTAGGGATATCCAATAAAACTTTTCTGTATAAAATATTGAAACACTAACAAATGACCAACATCTTTCATTACTAACAACATAAATTCGTATGAAGCTTTAATATGATTTTACTGCAAACTCGACTATTGTAATAAATAAAGTTTTCAATAGTTGTTTGTCAAACAAAAACAATTGCTACAAAGGGACTGTAATATTAAAATGTCGCGTCGCTCCATCATTTTTAGAAAGTTCCGATATATTGCATTTTTGTGTAACTATTCGAATGTTGCCATGAATAATTCGAGTGTAGTCTGGATTGCGTTGTAGTTGTTGTTATTCTGTGTCAGTTATATGCTGAATTAAGGAGCATAGCTTTTAAATTGCTTTTAAATTTTTGAATTTTGTTAAAGTTGTGATCTTTATGTATGTGAAGGTTCTCAATGCGCTTCTGACGGTCAACCTTGAATGCGATGTGTTTGCATCTGCAAACACTAAAAATAAACATAAAAACTTTACTCCATTCATCTGAATGGAGTCTGGTGTTCTGTGAGAGAAAGTATACAAAGCTGTCCTCTGTTCCGCGTTAGTTTTAATTTAATTATATCCATTCATACAACTTTGTCAACTTATTCTTTATCTGTCTCTATGTTAATTATTGTGTTTAAAGTCTGAATAAATAAATGTTTTACTTGAAAAATCCACAAAAATCCCACAATTGCTCATTTATACCTGTATCTACAGATGTCCTGTTCAACACCCACAAAAGCTGAAGGTACGTAAGTCGGGCTCGGTACTATCATACCGCGCAATTCTAAATTATTATTTCACCCATTTTTCTTGCTAACAGTCGAACGTCTTACGTTGCTTTCGGGACCTCCCCATTGATTTCACAATTACTATTGATATAACAAAATCCAAGACACCACTTCACAGCTCCATGTTTTGTATCATATACATACACGAACCACCGTAGAAGGAGCTACTCCGAACGGATACAGACACGGCTGAGCATCTGCCGAGGTACAGCCGAGTACACTCGGATGCACCCAGACGAGCTACTGCAGTGCATACTTATATAAATATAAACTTTCATAACGAGAGCACCGTGAGCACACACGATGCGTTATATTTTTGCAAGCTAAGTTAAGAATAACATAATATTATTATTACTTAACCTAAAAGGTTAGACAGAGGTGTACTTGATAGTAAACCCACATTCCTCCAGTTAAGTTTGCAGTCCAAAGTAACAGCGCGCGAGCTTATTGCTTCAACCGGGCTAAGAATAAATAATAGTCCTCCTCGTTTTCGTCGGTTTTTCTTATCGGCTAATTTTAGCGGAGAGTAGCCATCGACGTGGGAGACATTAATGATTCATAGTTCCTGCACAACCACAGATGCACACTCCAAGTAGTAAGTCCCCAGTTGTTAAGTACTACGAGTACGAGTTATAGTAAGTTAGTCGTTAGTAATCATTATTAGTTCAAGTAGTTCATCGCAATCTTCATTCACAATCCGATTTTACCCATTGCTGGCAAGGCGTCTATTTGTTTGTGCCTTTTATGCTCTTGTCACTCTACTGATTTGGTGGAGTAAAAATATTTAAAAGTACATCAAAGTTGGGCACACACTACAATTTATTAATTCGAATTTAAAGATGGCCTTTTCTAACAAAGAAAGAAATAAAGACAATGACTTACGGCTATCAGTGAATACCTTGGCTTTTCAGATGTAAAATAGCAAGCTGCTAAGATAATATTAGTATTATTTTTAAAAGACTATTTTCCACGAAACAGAAATAACTTTTCATCGAATAAAATTATCCGGAATCAAATTGATTGAAAGTTAATGAGTTACAAGTATCAGTGTAGCGTAAAATTAACTTAAATTGGAACGCAAAGGAAATCAAGTGGATATATAAAAATAAATGCTTCAGCTGCATTTATTTGTTAATTGATCATGTAGCTGACACTCGACAGTCAAATAGAAATTATTTTTATTTTTGTTTTCGATTGTTATGAGTTTCGTTGGTTACTAATTAAACACATGGACTTTTTTTTAAACAAAAGTCAAATATATGTTGTTTTCTAGGAATGCGCAGAAAAAAAATGCTTTGACACAATTATTTATTTTTTTGGTTTCGCAGATTGATCTGTAACACACCTGTTCATGCTTTCTCTCAAAAATGTGGCATTGTCTTTTTTTATTAGTTTAAAAGTCACGATTTAATTTTTAAGTAATAGTTTATAATTTATTTTATTTATATTTTTTTCTTGTGCATGCACTTTCCCTTCACATTTAAAATGAATGACTTAACATTGTTTATAATGAAATAATCGAAATACCGTGTGGTCGGAACCTGGTGATCTGCTACACAGGTTTTCCTAGTGCAGACACCAGTCTCTCACAAACTTATCTACCGTAATTTTAAGTTCTATACATAATTTGTCATGTTTGTAAAGAGATAATAAATTATTTTGAATTTGAATTTGACAATAAAGGAGGATACTTTAAATTATTTCTAAGTATAGATTATTTTACAGTAGACAAGTCTGGTCATCGACTGACAAAATGACAGACAGGTAATAAGGTAAAAAAATCAGCCAAGTGCGTACCACATACAGTGAAGGGTTCCGTAGCCGAGACGTGGTCATACAAAAAAATGCGAAAAGCAAAAATTAAGAGGCACTAAAACCCGCACCAAATTGCATACAAAATAAAAGTTATCATCAAACACGAGCTCGCACGAGTCGAAGTTTCGTGTGTTAAACGGTATCCAACATCCGGTTTTGGAATCGCCGGAACTCTACACCTTTTGGCTAAATTCCGTCCTACATTTTTTGTCAAGTCAATACCTTCGCCACAAAGGAATTAAAATTCAAGTTAGAACGAAACTCCAAACAGGAGTGGTTGGATTTTCGCCCCAACGGGAATTTTACTACTCTTTAAAGCGAAATTCGTCTTGATGGAGAGCTTAACAATTTTCTAAACCTTTGAAGAGTCCTTATGAACTCTCGCGATACCTAAATTAAAGACAAGAACTTAACCTTTACAAATAAATAAAATGAAGTGTCTGTTTATAAAAGTAAATAACTGACAAAATAACAGTTTCTTACTGAATGCATTTTAAAGTTTCGGTATCTAGTATAATGGTCATCATCATCTGCCTAGCCTTTTCCATCTATGTTGGGGTCAGCTTCCAGTCTTACCAGATGCAGCTGAATACCAGTATTTCACATGGAGCGACTGCCTTTCCGACCTCCACAACCCAGTTAGTACCGGGTAATACGATACCCTTTGGTAAGACTGGTTGTCAGACTCTTTGGGCCTCTGACTACCTAACGACTGTCAAAGATCTACAAAAGACAGCCGGGACCAACGGTTTAACGTGCTTTTTGAGGCACGAAGGAACTTGGTATGTAATGGGTGGTCACGGTATACGGTGCTTATAACAAACAAAAACAAAACATTTATTTTAATTTTTGTTTGTCTGTCTGTCTGTTTGTTTCAGCTAATCTCCGAAACGGCTGGACCAATTTTGACGGTCCTTTTACTAGCAGATAGCTGCTGTTAGCGTGTTTACTCAACTTCAGCTCTGACCAGAGAGTTGAACATCCATCGGCGTGCTTTTGTTACGCCATGCGATAACGTGTATTCTTCAGTCAAAAGCTAAAAACTTTTGAGTTTACATACATAACATCACGCCTGTAACCACGCCACCCCCAAAGGGTTAGACAGAGGTGTACCTAATAGTACACCCACATTACACCAGATTTTTTTTAAATCCCATGTAATAGGAGGCGAGCCTATTGCCATCAACCGGGCTCAGATCCAGGCTGTTACTGAGAAATTCCTAATGGGAAACGCAATAACACTTTGCCCGACTTGGAAATCGAACCCAGGGCCGCACGCTCAGCAGCCGCGTTTGCGACCACCCGACCAAAGAGACAGCCAACTTAAGTTAAGCCAACGAATTTTTCGTCCAAAACAGCACTTTCATTCATTTCATGCTTATTATAGCAAAACCCTTTTACCCCTTGCTTATCTCTTAGTTTTACAGCTTACTCGCCTGCATTTACGAGCACATAACAACACGAACTCTTGCACTTAAATAATGATATACTACCTATAAATATTTTCATGATTCAGTAACCGCGAAATACCTACTTCCCTTTTATTTTTCTTGTTTAAATAATAATGATAAATTCATTTATTTCAGACATGGTCCATAGTTCCATACAGAATATAAAAATTTAAAAACACATGTATATTAAAATAAACAATCAAAAATAAAATTACACATACAATACAATTGAATTAAATTTTTATTTAAAAATTAAAACACTACTTATATACAAACTAAACCTCTAAATAATAATAAAAATATGTACAAGTAACAAAACGGTTAGCATTGAATTAAATTAAATATAAATTAAAATAGTTCGTTTTAAGTAGTAAGGGAAATATTTAGCATTTCTTCCGTGTCCTATCCCTGATTATAGTCCACTTGTATGCCAAGTTTCATCAATCTCTATGGGGTATTTTTTAAGGTAATGAGTTCGCTCTCATAATATTAGTATGATTATATATTAGTATACATTCAGCGAAATGTACTTTTTACCATGTTAGCTTGCTGAAAAGACATACACGTTGATATAACCTATAAGTTTAGTAACCGTATCCTATTAAATTAACTACTAAGTCTGCTTGGGTCGACATTTTAATTAAATGCAAGATTAATGACAATTATCGAACAAAATAATAAACCTTCTAGAATAAATTGTCTAAATAAAGATAAAATAAAAAAAAATGTGTTTATTTTCTCATCACAAACGTTACAGTGAACAAGAATGACTAAATCTAATACACAGGGTAAACATCTGTGAGAGACTGGTGCCCGAAATAGGTATACAATACCTGTGTTACGGGTCACCAGGCCCCCCAAGACTTACAAGTACAAAACTAATTTAGATTAATTACTAACAAAATGCGTGATGATTTTACTTAAATACTAAGTACAGAATGTTGGAAAATAAATTAAGAAAAATTATAATTACTCTAAAGGGGCATACATGTGTGATTTATGTGGAATGTGTGATTTGCGGTAGATAGTGTGTGTTTATGTAGTAGATGGATGTTTACCGGATTGGAATCAATAGACTTTCAGTTGCCTGATAGTCTAGAGTTTTCAACTATTTACAGACGGTTAATTTACAGACTGGTCTCCGCAGTGGATAAATTGAAAGTGTTGTGTTGATTTTATTGTACAAATATCCTCCAAGAAAACAGAAAAATCTTTGGGAGAGAATACTACGAAAAAAGCTTGTAGGACAGACATTACCCTTCCTCTGCTTATCTTTGTTAAGATTGGGTTCATATTGTATTTGTTTATGTTTTTGGAAACTATGGAAAGTATGAAGCTCTGCCTAACAGTTAGTACATCCCAACGTTTATAAAGTTCAGCAGTTTTGTAACGAAAAGGAAATCCAGCCCCTACCTTGAGAACCGCTCTTTGTGCTCCTCCCCAGGAGGTTATGCAATAATTTACTACAGATTGACAGCTAAATGCTAGAAATAACCACATAAAAAAAATTGATCCTCAATTTAGCACTTTGGTACTAAATATAATCTAGGATAATCTCAAGGAAATAATTATACTTTTCACAACTTTAAGTTACTTAACAATTTATTTCCCTAAAACTTCCTTCTTATAAGAAAAGTTTCAAACGGATCCTATTAAATTATCTACTCATCGAACTTCATTACTTAATACCCACCACACCGCTACGTGTTACGACTCCTCCGGGCACAGACTGCCGGTCCTCAGACACTTGACCCGCCGCGTCTATTTGGGTCGACATTTTAATTAGTTCATACCACAAGTTTTATTGCTGCCCGTGACAATTTTATCAACTGTCTGACGAGTCTAGTATAATGGTTTGCATATTTTATGAACACGTAGTTTCATAATTAATTAAATACTAGTTTACTATTCTACTACTGCAAGGCACAAGACACGGGCAATTGAGCAATCATCACCATTGCTCAAGAGACTTACATAAAAGTAGTTTATTACTGTCCCACTGCTGGGCAAAGACTCCACACCACCTTTGACAGACACCTTTCTCATACAGAGAAGGCACGAGCATTGATCACCACGCTTGCTCAAGACGGGTTGGCGATTTCAGACTTATATTAATTATAAGTCCAGGTTTCCTCACCATGTTTTCCTTCACCGATGTCTGTGATGTCCCAAGATAAACTTAGAAAGTACATAATTATGAATTGAAAAAGTCACATTGGTACTTGCCCGGATAAACCCACAACCTATGGAAAGACATATGGGAGGCGAGGCCTTAACCTCTGGCCCATCACAAAACTAGTAGTTTTATTAATTAAAAATAAAATTATTGTAAGAGCTGCATATTATCACAGGTCAAATGCAGCTTTTTATAGTATGCATAAATGTGCGTGGCTGCATTCTGTGTTTTATAAACTAAATAGGCTTGCGTTTGGCCGCAACTCGCCAGATCTTTCTTCTTCTTTTTCGTGTGATTAGTGCCTAACCTGGTGGTAACCATGGGCCTCTGACTTGGCTTAAACTGAAACTGAACTGAATCGCTTGATGTGAAGCGATGATGCGGCCTAGAGTGGAGCACGCTTGCCTAAAAGAAACCGATTCACTCGAACTTTGAATAGGTCCAGATAAATAAGAGTGGCTCGCCGTACACCAATTCAGCTGAAGATGCTTGTATATCATCCTTCCAGAACGATAAAGGGAACAGAGTTCCAGAAATAAATACATTTATTTAAAGCAGCACTTTTATAAGTTAAAAGGAAAATATTTTTATTTGAAAGTATGTTTTATTTAAGGTTTCATAGCACGGTTTATGTGATTTTTACTCACATAGAACAACACCTGTCAACTATTTGGTATGAAACACATAGTTAATCCGGGTTCATGAATAATTGAACTCAGGGATTGAGAGTGAAATATATATTGCTTTAAACCGCCCTGAAATATATCGTCCATATTTTAGCTACGTTTTTTTCATTTCATTTCATATTCTAGACTTGTAGAGTATATTCCGTTAATAAATATATATAGGTCATCAGTCAACTGATGGAGTGAGGAAAACGTTGAGTATAAATGAAGATGGATAAAAGACGTGTGAAGGATTATATGGCTAGAAAAGAGTTGACTGCTGAGATGACGAGTAATAGAGAAGTATGGAAGAAGAAGACATGCTGCGCTGACCCCAAATAAATTGGAATAAGGGCAAGAGAATGATGACGTCATCAGTCAAATTGATCAACTCAAAACCATACCCTTTCTCCTCAATCCTTTACTAATTTAATAATCAAAACGCCATTCATCTCTGAAGAACACAGATATTCTCAAATTGCATAGCGCCAGGCCTCCAAGCCTCCGATGTGGTACGAGATTGAATATAAATAATTCAGGCTTGAGCCGTGCGGCTCATCAAACGATACTGCTTGGCCACGAGATATATTCTCAAGCGACACGTGTTTCGGAGAAAAAACAAATAAAATAAGCTTATAGTAAAAAATCTTTTTTTGAAACAGGCTTTCAAATATTGGTGAGATGTAATTTTTTTTCGTATTCTTGTTAGCAAGCTCTATTAATTGATACCCATATCATGGGGGTGCATAAATACAATGAAAAAAACTAGTCCGCCATCTTTGGGAGTCCGCCATATTGGATTTAGAATGACTTGGCTAACCACGCATTGTCATCCAAACTAAACGTGTATGCCAAATTTCAGCACAATTGGTTGGGTATAGCTGTTTTAATATTCAATTGCAAGATTTGCCTAACTTACATACAAACATTGCAAGATAAAATAAAAGCTTGTAAAAGCAAAAACCAGCATATTTGGAACAGGCGGGACCTTTTATTATTTTTATATACAAACCTCCCGGCCTGCTTCCAAATGTGCTAGTTTTTTCCTTTTTTTTCAGTCGGGTTTTTTTTAGATTTATAATGACTAACTTTTTTATTTCCAGGCTGATAAACACATCACCTTCGTTTGCGTCGCGCAATTGATTATAATTAGTTGCTTAGAGCATACCACAACTCACAGTGACGCGACTTGTGGAGCGATGGCACTAATGCAAAGGAAACCACTGCACACGCGCGTCACTAGATGCAAGTTGCGTCGCCTGAAGTTCTTAGCTAGGCTTTACACAGCATTGATATCATAGCCTTATGTAAGGGATTTTATTAGAAGTTCACGAAACCAATTTCGGTATATTGTCTTTTAAATATTTTATGTTACCGTCAGCGTGGCCTTAATCATTTCTGTGGATTGATATAAAACGTGGAGGTCTTGGAGTTTTGTTGTATTGACGTAGGTTGAAAATGTAATCATTATACGTTATTAGAGCATTTGTTTTCTTGTTTTACTAAATATTGAATTGTTTAAATGCTTTTATTGGAAATCACCAAAAACCTAATACCTACTATGCACAATAATGTATTGAGCACAGAACGTATAAAGGTATGATATCGTCTCATTTTATTAGTTTTTTTTCTGCATAACAGAAAAACATCCTATTTTCTATTTCAGGTTCCAAAATAGTGTAAAAACATAGAAGACATCCGGATTTTCGCCCTAGCCAGATATTTACGAAAACCGTACAGTATATCAGATTTAAAATAACAACTAACAAACAAACCAATCAACCAACCAACAAACAACCAACCAACCAACTAATAATACCTCCACTATTTCTCTGTACATGCTTCATTTCAGCACATGAGTACTCGTAAGCATTAAGCTTGCAAATAATCTTCTAAGAACTCTTTAATATCTTAAAATCTTTGCTTGAAAACAATTCAAAGAAAATATTCTGTAAATTCTTGAGCTTCTTTCTTATATACAAAAGGTCAATACACCCACGTAGTTGTCTCCTCTTTCATAAAATACCGAGAAAAATTAAGGTATATTTTATTAGATGGTAATCTGATTAGGAAATCCTAGAAAAAGTCTAAATTAATATTGGGAATCTCGAGGAGGTTTAAAGGTTGTTGAACCCGTTTCTTAAAGTTTATAGCTTTTATCAAAGCTGTTTGTGTGTTGTGAGCACAATCTACTTAATATCTTTAAACGACGAAGCGTAAAATAAAAAAAAACTGCAAAAACAAACAAAAAGTATTTTTCCAAAAAAAAACCGACTTCCACTTTGACTTTTTTGGTTTCTTGACTTTTTTGCCACCGACTTCCGAAATTAAAAAATAAGGTTTTTTAGGGTTTTTTGTTTGGAACCCGGTTTGTTTTAGCAGTTTTTTTTTATTTTACCCTTTTTAGTTGTAGTTATACCACACAAATTCTTGTCATTAATAAATTTTTAGATTGTAACTAGATGTTATTAAGGGATCATAATGTCATCAACATGGATCCAACAAGAAAAATACGTATTGAAGGGAAAAAAAAAACAAATTAGTGAACCGACTTTAATGAAATTTCTTCGGAAACAAAAACAGATTTTTTCAAATCAGTTTAGAAATGAAGGAGTTATGAAGTAACAAACATAAAAAAAATACAACCGAATTGAGAACCTTCACCTTCCTTTTAGAAAAAAAGTCGTTTAAAAATATTAGATAACTTACAAACATACAATATAAAGTTACGACTTTTTCCCATGGGGGTATGCAGAAACCACAATACGCCAGTAAGTAATAAGTCGTAGGTTCAAACCCAGGCAGGCGCATTACTTTGTGTAATTTATTTCATCACCGCTGCTCTCAAAACGGTGAAGGAAAACATCGTGAGGAAACCGGCATGTCCTAGAACCAAAAAATCGCAGACATATACCAATCCGCACTGGGCCCGCGTGGTGAATTATAGCCCATTCCCCCTCATAGAGTGGAGGTCTGTGTCCCAGCAGTGGGAACATTAATAGGCTGATGATGATGATATCTTGGCTGCCTGTAAAGATAAAACGTGATGAAGAAATCTGCATTTATTACAAAGGTATACAGTGAGCAAAAGTGATAATATAAACAATGCCTTTTTCTATCTATTTTATCATTTTCTCTGTATTCTGTGCTCTGCAGCAAGATCAGCACAGGCTTATATCAATAAATTGCCTAAATTTGTGAGACTCCAAACATAATCAATTCAATCGGAAAGCGTAATCCAATATTTTTGGTAAATAAACACTCATTCGTATGAAATATACAGAATATCAATGAATTGATTTTCGTTGCAAATGATTTGGTAATATGTTCAAGAAATACGTTTTAATATTTGAGACATATTCGTAAATCTTCTCGAACGGAATTCAGTTTTTTTTTTTTGCAATTTGATATTTCAAACGATATTTTGAAATTATGCTAAGTGTGGGTTTAGCGAATTACCAAAAAATACTTGTTTTGAATTATTTATTTAGGTTAATGATTTTATTTATATCTTGGGTCATACTAATTATGCCTGCTGCCTATTTAAGTACCAACCTATAGAAAAATGTTAAATTGTCGACTCATCGTTTTTAAGTTACGTTAGGTTAACTTCTAGTATTTGTAATAGTGTCTAAGATGGGGAGACTTTTATAGTTTTAAGTGCCTTACTTTATATTTATAAACGAACTATATACATAATTAATTAAAAACGAGTAACTATTAAAAATCTTTCGACATGAAGGAAGGTTTCACCTAAATGGCTCATAATATCATAATTCCAATGAAATTAATTTACTAAATATTATGTTCAGCGACCCTCGACATTAAATCCCGATTGTAAGTCACCCACCAATATTATTAGAACAACAGACGTTTGTAATATCGTATCTCACAGTTATTGAATCCCGGCAACAGCTGGGAATTTACGTAGTCTAGTCTTGCTAATACAAATTTCTACGAAACAATATCTATTCGACAGCCGGTGTTATGCGAAACCTTTCGATGCGACCTGGTTAAAATAGTCCGTATAATAAAGATGTTAAGGTTCAAAAAGGCAGTGAGTGAAACCTTTTGATGCAAGCCAATGAAAATGAAGCATGAAGTAGTTAATATTTAGGAGCAGAGATAACAGCAGCCAACTGTATTACTTAATTGTTGAACTTTAACTTGTAGCTTTGATTGCAATTACTATTTTAATTTCAGTTGACACATAAAACTTCATCACGATCTAACCGATGGAATAGATAGATAGACATCAGCATTTTGCTAATTATTTTAAAAACCTGCACACGTCAGGAATTCAGGACCAAATGGCTGCTTCAGTGAACTGGTAGGTAGGTGTTATTTTTGCTATTGACATGGTAAGAACCAATGCAAAAATAACACCTAAAAATTTGGTACAGCGAACTGCTTGAGTTGAATTAAATTGAATACCTGACAAGTGGTACAAGATGCAGAAGGAAGATGTGGGGAGACACCACGTCATACTCTAACCGAAATCTAAACCGTCCATGAACTCCTCACATGTTGAAATTGTCTTACTGATAAGTCCCAAATGATATGGAGCGGACATATTATATAACCATTGAATTGGGATAAGGACAGGAGAATGATGATGATATTATATGTATAACCATTAGTATATGGCACTTTGAGCTGCCACTGAGAGATTGCTAATGAACAAACTTAATAACACTGCTCCACCTCATGATCAAACCAAGGACCTGTTCATTTCCTCAGAAGTCGCAGTTGGCAATCAAAGCAAAATTACGATTAGATGATTCAGTTAATCGAACAAACTAAATGGGTCAAACTCAAACTCAAACTCAAACTCAAATCATTTATTTCAATTAGACCATTACGGCACTTTTGAAAGTCGAAAATACAATAAAAGCAAAGCTACAGTCACAGTCACAAGGCATAATAACTTGAGAAAGTACTGTAGTTGCCCGTTCCCTAACGTAGATCTCTATGGAGAAGAACGGGCAAGAAACTCCATGGACACTCTTTTAAATCAAAATATTGTTACAAAATCTTGGTTACATCATTCATGTTGAGATTATACATATATGTGAGAACGATGTAGAAAGACGTGCACATTAAAGAGCGTCCAGAGTAAAATAATAAATCAAAAATTTTAAAAAAAATAAAAGTAATTAAAATGAACGAACCGTGGCAGCCAAGAGATGACCAGTCCCAACTGAGAGCGCCCGTTCACGAACATGACGCATGTATCGGCGCCAAACAACTCGACCATATTTAAGGGAATTAAATGACCCGACACACCCGCCACCATCAGCGAGACATTTGAGTGAGCATGACATTCTCTCTTAGCCACCAAGGCATATTCAAGTCAATGAAAGATAACTAAATGTAAGTAGTGGCTGAACAGTACAAAGTACTCACACATGTGCTATGAGATTATATAATACTAAAAACTGGAATCTATACAATGCAAATAGGTATATTTTTACAATCTTCCGCAGCTTCCACAATACATTAACATGGGAATCAATTCTTCTTCTACTTCTTTCCGTGTCGATAGACTCAAATAATGCCCGACCAGTGCAATCAATTAGTTTGCAACTATGGTTGTGGAGCAGGACCAGCATGTAGCCAAGCATTTTTATCATCAATGTAATCCCCCAACTTATAGTATGCTTGCCTACATAGTGTGCGTTTTATACAAGATTTAAATTTCGTCTCATTCAGTTGAAGAATGTTGGGAGGTATTTTATTGTAACATTTCAAACAGTACCCCATGAAAGATGAATCTACTTTATCAAGCCTGAAACCTGGCTGAACTAGTTGGTCCCTATTTCTAGTGTTATAGTGGTGTCTGTCACCTCTTTTACTGAATAAATGCAGATTTTTCCTAACGTACATGATGTTTTCATAGATGTATTGACAAGGTACTGTCATGATATTAATTTCCTTAAACAGTTCTCTTAGAGAATCGCGTCTACGTAATTCATATATGGCTCTGATGGCTCTTTTCTGCAGAATAAATATAGACTCGATGTCTGCAGCCCGTCCCCATAGTAAAATACCGTATGACATAATACTATGAAAATAACTAAAATACACTAGCCTCGCGGTATCAATATCAGTAAATTGACGGATTTTTCTAACAGCATATGCAGCTGAACTCAGCCGTCCTGCAAGAGATGTTA
The DNA here is from genome assembly GCA_963853795.1 of Xestia rhomboidea. Taxonomy (NCBI): domain Eukaryota; kingdom Metazoa; phylum Arthropoda; class Insecta; order Lepidoptera; family Noctuidae; genus Xestia; species Xestia rhomboidea. The sequence continues at coordinate 14,877,539 of OY970761.1, read as the reverse complement.
AATGAGGACCCCATTGTAACCTTGAGTCGAGCGTGATTCCCAAGAAAACCGTTTTATCGACAAATTCTAGTTTCTCTTGATTCAATATTATGTCACAATCATTACTTTTGACATTAGGTAGAGCAAATCTAATGCACTTAGTTTTTTTCCCATTTAGTACTAAATTATTAGCGGTAAACCAATTATGGACCTGCAGTAGGGCGTTATTTACGTCGTCAAGATCAGTGGCACGTCTGTTTATCCTAAATATTAAAGAAGTATCGTCAGCAAACAACACCATATGCGGATGGTTGTTAAATAAACGGGGTAGGTCATTAATATATACTAAAAACAGGAAGGGACCCAATATCGAACCTTGTGGTACACCCATTTTTACATTTAAACCCATTGAATTGACACCACTTATTTGTACCTGCTGCTGTCTATCATTCAAATACGATTTTACTAAACTGAGCGCAAGTTTACCTAAACCGTAATGCTCAAGTTTCAAGATCAGGGTTTCGTGATTTACGCAATCAAATGCCTTCGAAAGGTCACAAAAGATTCCTATGGCATCTTGTGCCTCTTCCCATGCAGTAAATATGTGTTTTAATAAAGTGACACCGGCGTCAGTTGTACAACGTCCTTTGGTGAAACCATACTGTTGCTCGTGCAATATTTTATTGGTGTTAAAATGGTTAAGCATTTGATTGAGCATTATCTTTTCAAACACCTTGCTGAAAACCGGCAACACGGATACGGGCCTATAGTTATTGGTGTCTTTACTATCCCCAGATTTAAAAAGCGGTATTACCTTACTGAATTTCATTAGATCCGGGAAGACCCCTTGATCCACGCACAAATTAAATATTAAGGCTAAATACGGTGCTACAGTCTCAATAATTGAGGTACAAGCTTTGATAGACATACCCCATAGATCTTCCGTTAATTTGATCTTGATTTGCTTAAAAGCTTTTATGACTATTAAGGGGTTTATATGCTGAAATTCAAACTCATTTGGACAGGCTGAAACGTTCGCTTTCAATAAATCAATAGAGAGCAAGGGAGAGGATTTTAAGGTTTCTGTAGTTTTAAGTGGGATACTGGTAAAGAAATTTACAAATTCTTGAGCAACTTCATTGTTGGAGCTCACAAGGCCACGTGATGTCTCTAGTGTGAAATCATTATTTAGTTTTTTATTTCTATTTGTTTCACTGTTGATAATTTTCCAAACCGTCTTTATTTTATTATCGGCTAATTTAATCTTGTTGCTAATGAATAAGGATTTGGCTACCTTGCAAGTGTTTTTAAAAATTTTCGAATAAGTAGCAACATATTTATTAAAAGATTCTGTGTTGATGTAAGGCTTAAGGCCGTACAGCTCAAACATTCGTTCCCTACTTTTCCTAATACCCGGTGTTGCCCAGTCACTAAAAATAAACTTTGGGCCAATAGTTTTAAATTTCTTTTTTAAAGTATTATTGAACTCGGTGTGCACTACCGAAAAGAATTCTTCATAAAATTCATTTACATTGTTTATAATATGGCCCGGTATACCTAGCTTGCTAATTAAATTATTATTAAACTTGTCCAAATTGCTGGGTGTTATTTGTCTAGATTGAATCTGAATTCTTTGTAATTGTATATTGGACGCGAAAGCAACGGTCTGACCGCTGTGATCAGAAGGAAGGTAATTTACGATGGATTTATCTAAGTACTCACAGCAACAAAAAACATTATCAATACATGTAGCAGTATTAGTAGTAATTCTAGTTGGTTCTGAAAACACATTTGACAAATTAAATGATTTAAAGAGACTTAAAAATCTACTGCTATTTACATTATTCTCTAAGATATTAACATTAAAGTCACCACAGATAATTATTGGTTTATTACCAGTTACAAGCTTTGCTAAAGCATCTTCCATTACTGACTCAAAGATAGAGTAGTTAAGGTAATTAGGGGGTCTGTAAACGCACACTATTACATGCTTATCTAGCTCAACACAAGATAATTCAATGCTATGTTCAACCGATAGATCGACTATATCATTACGAGACTTAGATTTAATACAATTTTTAACTAAGATTAATGAACCCCCACGCATCTTAGATTTCCGGTTATAGCAACTGCCCACGATGTAATTCTCATAATTTATTTGCATTAATTCATAATCTTTCATCCAATGTTCAGTAAAGCAGATAATATCATACTTGGTTTTTTCTAAAAATAGTTCTATTTCTAATTGTTTGGATGAAAATCCCTGAATATTTTGGTGAAACAATTTCAAGGAATTCTGCTCAGCCCCTTTATTACAATTAATTGATTGAGAGCTAGAAGATACCCCATAGTTGACACTGACAGGTTTAACTAAATTGTCACTCGTACCTTCTATTGTCCTAATGACTAGTTTAAATCTAAGCTAATATGTGTATAATTACAATTAGTATAATTACTAATTTCCGTAGACCTATTTACAAAAAACTGCGACATACCTCTTATGTCTGAGTTTAAATTAAAAGCTAATAGCCGAGCTATTTGACGTCTAAAACTAATAGGCAAGTACGCATTATTCCTCGTTGACTTCAATTTCTGAACGAAACTGTTAGTGTCGAAAAATGTCAACCTGTCACTATAGTGACTAGCTAATAAACACATGCGATTGTTTAGGTTATGGATGTAATGATTTTGCTTGCCTGACAACTTCTCAAAATAAGGAAAGGCACACAGAATTATTTTTTTACAATTTAGTTTCAACAGTTGAGTGACATTGTCAGTGATATCATCAATTTTTACGTTCAAACTATTACCAACAAATACAGTTACAGTAGCATTAGGATCTAATTCCTTCTGAGTAATGGATGACATTATCTGGTTGTAAGAAGCCTGAGGTGTACAGTAGTTTTGAGAAGAATGACTCAGATTGTTACTAATTAATTTTCCTAACCCTTTTCCTAAACTATCAGAAAACATAATGGAGCAGCAACAATGTGTATTACAACAAGGGAGAGAACTACTATCTGTTTGTTCTACCTGTGATGAACCTTGATCAATGTCTGGTGAATTTTGAATGGGGATACAGTCCGGAACACTGCCTAACCGGGTTGGGTCCTCCGCTACCTCAGGTAGGAGAGTGTCCGGGCTGGATTCCCTTTGTGATGTACATTGAGTGTTATTGCAGGTTATCATGTTAACATGGTCTGCATTACTATTACAACTATTGACTAACTCATTTGCAGCGAGAATGTGTTCCTTAATTTGTTTTTGAGAGTTTACATACTTTGCATAACATGACTGTAGTTGACGCTCTAGTACTTGAATTTCATACTGTAAGTTTTGAGTGTCTATTTCATAAAACTTCTTACTGTCCTCTAATTTAGTTTGATAGTTACTTAACTTTTTTATAAGAAAAACACGTTCTTTTCTTAGTTGGATGTACACCAATACGTAATTTATCATCGATATGAGAGCTCCCCCTTAACAAAAAGTAATTTGCTAAATAGTACGTACGTCATACTAGCTCAGCATGTAAATGTACAACATGAATAATGTATTCAGAACAAAGTATTCACGCTCAGGTGAAGGCTGTACGGGAGTTAAAACTGCGCCATTTTAGGCAACGACAATGTTTGCGTAGCTGCTACGGTCGTAGTCCCGCTACGGCGTAGACGTGCTACGGCGTAGATGGGGCTACAAGATCTTCGGTACTACGAATAGGGAGCCGAGAATTTCTAAGTGATTTGAAATATGTATGGTATCCCTTTTAGAGCGTGTTTGTGTGTTTGGGGTGCTTTGGAAACTTCCGTAGGATTTTGTTTTTCAAGGTGTCATTGAACACTGGCCTTCTTGTTTTTAATTTCAGTGATTATTGTTACGTGAGGATAAAAACAGCAGTCTCTGCTTTGCTCTTGTTCATTAAATGCTTCATTATCATAATTAATAAAAAATGGTTAAAATAAACCTAAATTACCGCATCATCGGATTTAAGACAGCCACAATTTTGCCCTTAAACTCAATTTCTCTGTGATACTCTCAGGCAAACCTCATTACACCGTACTTATTATCTCTCTAAGTGAGAACGAGTATACTTCACGAGCTAACCTCAGGCAAAGAATAAAATGAATAGAAGTGGAACTCCCGAAACAATATCATGAATTCATTAAACGAAACTGTATACATCGGTAAATGCAAGGTTGTTAGGATAATTATATCACGTCAAATACGAGTACTACATCGCATTAGAGAAATTATCTGCGAGATTTGAAACTACACATAAAAAAACGTAACGCCTGTAATTCCCGAATGTTAAAGCAAAGGTGTACCTTATAGAACACCCATAGTTTTTGTTTGAAGTGTAATATACCATGTAAGAGTTATTGCCATAAACATAAATCCAGACTCTGTGCCCGCTCCGGGGCTGCGGGACTATTCGAAAGAGATACCGTGGCCCCGGAACACAAAGGGCGATGAAGGAACATGGATGGGTTTTAGTCAGTAAAAGTCTGACACTCCCTCCTGCTCCGCCCAGAGCGGGAGGAGTCATTTGATGATTTCCCAACCAAAAAAAAAAGACTCCACGCTTGCTACAGAGATATGCCCAACCTGGGCATCGAACCGAGTACTTAATGCTTAGCAGTCGCTCTTGCAGTTTACTAGACCAAAGAGGGAGTCAAGTATCTTTTCTTTAGTCTTCCCTCAATGAACTTCGCTTCTACACATTTTCACTAATCCTTGTCAAAACAGAATTGCGCTTAAGTGCTTTTATAGTATTAAAATGGCGTCAGTATTGCACCGAGCTCAGTTAATGTAATAACGTCGTACTAAAAGGTGTGAGCTTACCTGTATTACTGAAAGAGCTTTCCCACGTAATAAAAATACAGAAAAAAATCCACGTTAAAGCACTTTCCTGTAATTTTTCAGTGTTCGGGCGTGGAAGATGTGATGTTGTTACGTCGTAATTTTATGTTTGCATGTTTTTTAGAGCGTGAATAATTTTTTTCTGGTTGGGTTTTATTTTGAGATAATTAAACAAATATGACATATGTATATCACGCCTTTATGCCCCAAAGGGGTAAACAGCCCAGTGACAGTTTAATGCCTTGTTATGAGTTAGCGTACTACTGGTCAGTTCCCTTACTCGTCAATTTAACTAATTCACTATGGGGAGCGGGACTCAGGCTATTTACCGGCCCGGGCTGCGAGACTATTCTAAAGAGATACCGTGGCCCCGGAACACAAAGGGCGATGAAGGAACATGGATAGGTTTTAGTCAGTAAAAGTCTGACACTCCTTCCTGCTCCGCCCAGAGCGGGAGGAGTCATTTGATGATTTCACATTTCCCATCCGAAAAAACAAAGCTATTTACCGGGAGTTATAAGATATTCCCGCACAAATGGAAACTTGAAACATGACTATAATATACCCTACGCACGGGATTGGTCTGTCGCAACAAAATCTTTAGGACATACTCATTCTATCTACTACTGTACTATTCAATCTAATAAATATTTGTATGAATATATTTGTAATCACGTTCTCCAAAATGGCTCTAACGATTTCGATAAAAATTGCAATATCGAGAGTTTACGGAGGCGAATAATCGATCTAGATAGGTCTCGTATCTGGGAAAATTAATTTTCTCTATTTTCATCCGAGCAGAGCTCGGTCGCCCAGGCTAGCATCAAATAAATTATGAACCCGTGATATTATCATGACCACGTGCTTTTCATTCCGAAAATCTACTCCACAATATTATACATGACGTCACTACACCCAAAAATAGACCAACAGCTTATAACAATAGACTCAGATTTAACCCCAAACCGACGTCATAACTATTTAAACTGACACTTTAAATCTGCGTGGGCGACGCATTCACGACGCACACAGATTTAATTGGATTCCTAGAACTAGTTACGTACGCTCCATTAATTGTAACTAGTAATATAAATGGACTGAAATTAATTCCTGTAACTGAACTGTCGGCCATGTATTGTAGTTAATTGAATTACCGTAATATAATACTCGTCGACCCGAATGGTGCAGCGGTAGTGAGGCTGCCTTACGTTCTTTGGGTCCCGGGTTCGAATCCCGGTAGGAGCAAATGTTTGTGTGATGAGCATGGACATTTGTTTCCAAGTCATGGATGTTTATATGTATAATAAGTATGAATTTACAAACAAAAAGTATCTATTTAGTATATCAACTATCTGGTGTCCACGACACAAGCCTCGTTGCTTAGTGTGGCATTAGATGGCGCTGTGTGTAATGTCCAGCGATATTTATTTATTTAGTATATCAACTATCTGGTGTCCACGACACAAGCCTCGTTGCTTAGTGTGGCACTAGATAGCACTGTGTCATAATGTCCAGCGATATTTATTTATTTATAATATTACGCCCATTTTCCACGAAAGGTTGAGCAGGGTATCCACCATAATTTTACTGATCATGATGTAAGTATCATGTCCTGAAAGTAAGTAAGACCAAAACAGAATACTTGTTCGACGAAATACGACGAAATTTCGGTAAAAAGTTTCACTAGCATACAATTCAGTACAATTTGACGGTTGTGTTTTTTTATATCATCGTTCTTTGTTGTTTTTTTTTTGGTATCATCGTTTTTTTGATATCTTTTTGTGTAACTCAGTAGATTTATGTTATGTTATTTTTTGTATATTTTTTTCTCTTTGTTTATCTTTTTTTTAAGCAATATCTATATAATGTTTCACCGTTACATAAGTTCAAGGTTATGTTTAAGTCAACAGCTCACTAACTCCTATAATACAAGCTTGACTTAGCTTAGGAGTTAGAGAATTCCAAAATTCTATGTGACAGCGTACAACCTCTAAAATAAGATTTAAATTGTTATTAGATTAAGAAATTCTTTTACCTACCTAGATGGAAATAAAGTTATTATATTATGTTTAGACCAGACGCCTACGTAGCGACATCTGGTGTCAGATAAAATCCGAAAAACCCTCATTGAACACTCCTTATCTATAAACCCATTAACTTAAATCTACATACTTTGTCAGTCACCATTAACTTGTTCTAAATTGAAGTGAACACTATGTTCTTATCTTAATGCGTTAAGGGGTGAACAGTATTCGATTATCTAAAAGGTTTAACGGGAGTTTAAACATTGTGTCAATTTTCATTATAGTTTCGACGGCGGCGCTCTGCTCAACTAAGCTCGTTTACGCTTTGATACAATTTTGCAGAACTAAATTTTTAATCGAATCACTTTTATGGGATTATTATAATAGTATGAGGAGGGAAAGGTTTTTGTTTTGAGAGCAAAACCATATTAGCATTTGCAGTAAGTATTCTAAATAGTGTTTGTCTGACCTTCAAATACTTCTTGCTAGAAGTACATCTTAGTTAATCAAAACAAAAATGTTTGATCTTAAAAATGGTCAGTTTCATTGCAAGACTTGCTGCAGGTACATTAATTTTAACAATAACCAGAGCTTTTGATGAAATAATGAAGTCTATTTATGCCATGTAACTAAATATATGTAGGCGTATCACAGCTTCGCGACTATAGTGGTGTATTCATTAGGAGAGCCGTCAACCGGCGGCGTCACGATCGCTCCATACTACACCGTCGTCTCATTAATTGTTTAATATGAGAGTGTTTGAATCCCCGTACTATTAAAGAAACTAGTAAGAAATAGCATAAATATTTATTTAATTATGAGTGATCGTCTAATGATAAAATAGTTACACTTTTATCAGTTTAATTCAGAAGCTTATGTAAACTTCAATTTTAAGCTTTATAATATACTAAATTTGTTTAGCCAAACAACTGTATTTAATAACTATACTACCGGGTGTAAACAGACCCTTCACGAAGTACGTAACAATAGAGAATAAGAACTAAGTAACAATACGCAGAAATCATTGCTGGGAAACGCCTTTTTTTTGGGTGAAAAATCACGTTTTACGGTAAAACTCAATGTAACGCAGAAAAAAAAACTTGTGAAAAAGTTGTAACTTTGACCTCCAATATCTCCGTAACTAGTAGGTTCCCAGGTCCTGAACAAAAAAATGGTCGCAATGACAGGGAGAACAAGTACCTTTCGGCTTTGTTAAGGGTCTAATTACACCCTTTTTTGGAAAGGGATGTACTGGCTACAAGTAAACGATCAGATATTATAAAGTATAAATAAATAAATAATTAATTAAATTTATGCTATGTATGTATTAATAAAAAGACAAAAACATATAACTTAACCCATGTACAAGATAATTCACTCACCTCCATTCAATCAATTCATTTACCAATAGTTTAATCCTTTCACCTTTAAGCCTCCCACAAAGTAAATACCTCGAGTGGATTGTTCGATGTGACGCTGACGTGACGTTAACGTCATGAATAATTCATCGGCGCATAAATCACTTCATCTGCGACTCTGACGTCGAAGCCGCGTCGTTACGTGAACGATGCGATTTTAAAATTTTACGTCGCATTCATATGCTGATCGGTGATATGGTTGGTGAATATTGGATTAACTGGGTGGGTACTAACCCAGTTCATTCAATAGACATGTTGATTGGGTGCTCCTTGAGATATCTACCTACATGTTTGGTATACAAGGTCTAAACTGATCCTTCACGAAGTCGACAACGAAGCATTCTGTACAAGAAATTAAGTAACTTTACGCAAAAATTATTGCTGGGTTTAACTTTTTTTTGGGGTGAAAAATCTTGTTGGACTTAATGTAAAGCATTTAAATTTTTTTACTGATGGATGCATTTAATTGTACCGGGGTCAATGAGGTATATAAAGTAAAGTTTTAACATTAAAAACTTGTGAAAACGTTGGAAGTTTGACCCCAAATAAAGTCGTAACTAGAAGGTTTCCAGGAATGTCAAAAATAATTATCGCAACAAAGTTTTTACACCCATTATCACATCGTAATATAACAACAGTGAGCATTATTGACTATTTGGGGTCAAATTCCATTCGTAGATTATTGATGAGGAAGTACAAGTGCAGTTCACCAGTGCTTGCCCTGGATTATTTCGCCTTCACAAGACAGGGGCAATCTATGAGGGAGGATTGTCAAAATATCAATATGAAATAGGACATCATAATAGGCGAGACGACAAAAAAAATCTAATTAGTCCGTCACAAAAGAAAAAACACGGGTCAAATATTTTTTGACAATGTATTATCAAAAATTATTTGACCCTTGTTTTTTCTTTTGTTACGTAAACCAAAATTGACGAAGATACGATGCTTTTAAAATTCTCAATACGTCACGCCATGGTATAATTTTTAGTTAGTTCTGACCCACTCCCGAGTTTTGATGTGTTTTATCTTTGTCAATATTCATTGATTTACAAAAACAAAAAATACGTGTCCATTAATTTCCAATACTCTAACTGACGGACTAAATAGATTTGCATTTTTTTGATACTGTCGTCATGCCTATTGTTTTGACAAAGAATTGATAGGTATGGCACAAATAGACGACAGTAGCTTATTCTGTGGTCAGCCAATCGGCAGGAACGTCGGACGGTTTAAGGCACGCCGAAAGTACCTACTTTTAGTATCGGACGCTCATGGAAGCTTTAAGAAATCCAAGAGATATAAACTTCAGCCATCTCCCATGAAAATCTCGCGCCATCTTGTTCTCATTGAAGAAAACAAAGTAAAGTCAGGTTTAAATAGACAATAAAATTAAAACAAGGCAACATTTCGTTCTCAATGCGGTTTCTAATGAATTATGTATGTGGGATTTGCGTTTCAGGTAGAGCAGATGTCGTTATGCTGCGACACGATGCTAGCCCTGTTTTGTGAGGCTGCGAAACCAGCGGTTATGGCAAATACAACTTAAATAAATAAAATAAAAACAACTCTAAATACAACTCCTACTGCCTTCTTGGTCTTGTCATCTTGTGGTCGCATGCGTTACTGTTGAGCATGAGGTCCGGTGTTTATGTTGTTCTGTGTAATATTTGGTATTTCCATCAGGAATTTCTCAGCAGTGACAGTGGCCTGAAGTCTGGATTTGTACCTCGACTGGGACTTAAACATAATATGTATGTGTGTGTGTGTAATATGTTTGTGTTAATGAATAAATAAATAAATAAATAATTGGAGACATATTATTGTAGTATAGGTATCTACACCTCAGCCTAACCTTACCGGGGAAATACAAGCGTGTTGTTAAGTTTACATGTAACAACGGCGTCATCGTTAAACATTTCATTATCCGTCCACATTGACAAGCTTTCCACCGCTATGGCTTATTTTTCAAGCTGAATTAGTAGCCCCACAAGCCTTAGCCTACAGCATATCTTGGCTCATTATTACACACATGCAATTGTAATAATAAATTACTTCACACACCGCGGGTTTCGGGGACGTACCTGTAATCCATTTACACGGCATATAATCGCGTTTCAAATCGCTCCAAATGACTACGATTATTATTTCGATTTTCGAGCTCTCGGATGAAATGTATCTTGTAATTTCTCTTGCGATTATTTTTAAGAACAAGGAGAAAGATATTGCGGACAGCCGTTACGTAAACATAGAATTACTTCAACCCGAATAAACCACTATTCTTCAAAATTTATTGTGTAAACCTCCAGTCTGCGGAATTCACCGCTGGCTTCTCTGTTTCCTGATCATTAAAATCTAGATCTCTTCAAAGTTCGACTGAATCAGTTTCTTCTAGACAAGCGTGCAACGCAAGCCAATTAGGAAAAAAAAAACAATTTTTACGTGTCGTTTTTATTGTCGACTTATTAACTGTTTTTCCATGTCAAAACTGTCATTTGAATTTCCTACCTCTCATTTACGCGGGAATAAATGTAGTGTGAGTGTTTTGTAATAATAACACTCAATTGATTGTACTTAGTGGCACTTTTTAACATGAATTTAACTAAAAATCATCGCACCTTACCTTCACAGTTCAATACAAACCAAAATAATAATAAAACCACAATTCAAAGTCACAGTATTTGAAAGCGTGTCTATTGAAGTATGAAGCTCTATACGTGCATATTGTATGCAATCTAATTTCTCCACTCGCTTCACAGTTTTCGAATAAAATTCTATTCAAATATCGAAATATTTGGAAGTAGCAAATCGACAGTCGATGTTGGAATATCGAGTACGAATTTGATAAATAAATATTTTCAACATTCGAAATTTGAAACTTTGGAATGTTGATAAGAATTTGTTCTTTTGTTTTTCTAAGGCCTGAAACACACATCAGAGGTCGCAGACCTGTAAGTATTCATGCACTAAACATGGCGGAATAATGATTCCACCATTAAACTTTGTGAAAATCATTTCATCACTGTCCTAGAACCAATACTTCGATATAATTGTGACATCCACCAAACTGCACTCGGTCTGCGTGGAGAACGACGGCTCCTTGTTTCTCACAGAGAGAACGTCTTAGCAGTACACTAGGTATAGGCTAATTATGCCACTAACATTTCCATTTAATTGGGTAGGTAATATGTAGATGGCAGCCTATAAAGATAGGAGAAATTTTAGTTCAACTTCTGAACCAAAATACCACCTATAAGTCACAACATTCTCTTTCCCAATTTATTTAGGGTCGACGCAGCATCGACGCAGCGTCTTCCAAATACCCCCATAAGTATTTATACAATTTGTATCCTACCCAATTTCTAATGATAATAAAATCGCCCTTACCTCGGAAGCCCTCGGGTGAAAACATGAATATTTCTAATGATATCCGTATACGTTATTCAAGTGGCAACCCATTGCCGCACCGGCGACCGGCCCGGCTATTCTGAAAAGTTTCCATGCGCCACCCTCCGAATTTCAATTACCTACCTACACCTGAAGGGTATACTTATAAAGCTGCTGTAATACTATGACTGAGCAATCATATTTTATGTTGGTTTGGAAATGAACGTATTTAAAAGCAAATATTATGTCATTGTAACTGAAAAAAATATTCTAGATTAGGTATCGATCAACGGCCATGGGCTTGCTCTCTATTAAATTGATAACTGGCCAAGTGAAGGTGTACTATAAGTACGTACACATCTGACTAACCCTTCATGGCTTTCAAGCGTGATGTTATATTTTGTAATCAAATTGTTGAAAACTTCACAAATGTGTGGGAACTTGAAACCAAATGTTAAACGTGTCTTACGGAGGCTACTGGCTAGCAAGAAAACCGTTTTCGTAACATTACCTAGATCCGTTTGGCCATGCTTAATATACTGTGTAACATTCACTGTAGTTTATCTGGTCACGTAACACGGTATCTAGCGGTAAGCCATACTGCGCTTTTCTTGGCATCTGCCCTGTAATACAAATGCACTAGACTATATGTACTTATTTTGTTTACAAAATGGTTTTGTGTTAAAATATATGGTTAAAGATAAAATCTTCGCTAGGTACTTTAGTTTAAAAATATCGATAGTCTTGTGTGTAGGGTAGGGTGTATGATTGCGTGATTCTTTTATTTTCTTGTCTATCGTGGAGTATACAGAGTAGAAGGGAAACCGACGCAAAAACGGTTACTGAATACGTGGTAACAACGTCTCCTCGTATAAGTACGATATCTGTCCATTTCTCATTTATAAAAAACTAGCTGAAGCCCGCGGCTTCTCCCGCGTGGATGTCGGTTATCGCGACCAAAAGTAAAGCTCCCAGACAGCTTATTTTTTTCCGACACCTCCAACAAATATCATTATATTTTAGCCAATGTATAAAAAAAACTTGACAAATTATATACTAAAACGTTCCTCGAGAACCACTCTATCCGTTGGTGAAACAACATGAAAGTCGGTGCTGCAGTTTTTGAGTTTATCGCGAACAGACAGACAGACGAGGCGGAGGAATTTGGTTTATATTAATATGTAGTGATAGTGATTTTGACTGAAATATCTTCTTACGTAAAATTCACTATTTTCTAAACATTTATACCACAGCGATTTTATGATTGCTTTCAAGGCTCCTTCAAAATTTTCTCGGCAAATCGATAACCTCAAAACCCCTTCCCTTTCTTCTTAATCCTTATCTTACAAAGTACTTGATTCAATCCAGATTTCTATTCCAACGTAATATGGATTATGATTTTGAACAAATTGGAAACAAATTCGATCGGGATCAACCGCAAATCTTGAAAGGCTTCTTCAATTAAGATTGTACAATAATCTCTTGCTGAGAAATCAGTATTGTACCAAATAGAAATCCTAGGGAGACAGAGAATACGAAGTATTTTACTGAAATACAAAAATGTTATGATCTCAAAAGTAGATAAAAGAAAACGTGGGGACGTCAAAAAGAAGAATTATTTGAATATCTATTCATAATCTTTTGTGAAATCTATTTCGACGAGGTAGATGACATATTTGACCTTAACCCGACGAGTATGTATTTTACCATTTTAGAATCAGACATTCGAAACCACGTGATATCCACTAACCGTACTAGACCCGCCTGGTAGTTGATGGCCCACTCACTCTTACAAAGTGGAGGCTTATATGCCAGCAGTGCACAGTGGGAACGTTATAAGGCTTTGGTGCTTACTCTTTGGGAAAAACGGAACTTAAAAGTTGCTTTTGAAAAATCAACAAGGTACTTACCGTCTTTTACAAAATTTAACCTCTGAAGTTTGACAAAATTACAGACTGTTTTTTCAGATCTTTATTCTTGCAACAACAAGGTTGATATTGGGTGACAGCTGTCAGTGGTAAAATAAATTTGAAAGCACTGTAGGTCAAATCCGACATTTATACAGGTTTAATTAAATAATATTACATTCTTGACGTATTTCTTTGCGAAAATTAACATTATGGAGTTCCAAGATAATTCCGTACACTTCAGTTTAGATCCGGGTATATTTCATGTTAAGTTGACAGAAGAATTATTAAAAGGGACTCGGATCTAAGGTAATTTATGTGACACGAGTAACTCAACGAAAGAATTGTTTTAATTAACTCAAGCGATCATTCCGACCGCGTACTTAACAGCTGACTGTAATATGGGTGTTGGTAATACCTCTTTTAATAGCGCCATTAGTCGGGGATAAATATTGCGTTATTAATTTTCAGGTAGCACTCGAGAATTATGTGGTATTATAATTATTGTAGAATCATAAATATTGCTTACTGTTGTGTTGTGTTTAGGGGTAAAGTTGTGTTTAGGGGTAAAACTAGTTATATTCCAACATAATAAGAGTTGGTTTACTATGTCACATCAATAACTACCTATAATATAAGTTTTTTTTTTATGTTTATTATATCTTTGTTCTTGAGGAAAATGTCGAGAGAAAAGTTCGGAGTATCAATGTGGATGGGTATAAGAGTAGAAGAAGACCAAATAAGAACGGACTGTTTAAAAGATGATATGTCAAGAAAGGACGAGTAATAGAGAAGTATGGAAGAAGAACACATGCTGCACCGACCACAAATGAATTGGGATAAGGGCAAGAGAATGATGAAGAATGATAAAGAATGATGAAGAATGATGAAGAATGACGAAGAATGATGAAGAATCATGAAGAATCATGAAGAATGATGATAATTTTTGTTGTAGCATTGCTACTATGCTGGTCTTTACGAGACAGCCTGTGGCCAGTAGGTCTCGTAAACTGGTCTAATCTTAGTAAACCTGTTAAGTAATTAATTGGGTCAGATAAGTGAAGTAACACGTGTAAAATCCTAATACTCAGCTACATCTAGTTAATCTGAAAACCGAGACCCAAACACGGGGAAAATTCCCGAGTAGAAAATAGTTGCGAACATTCCCTGTGGCTTCCTGTTGAAACCGCAACTAACCAGGCAGCTGTTCAAAGTAATCATCAAGTTACTCGATTTTAAGAATTTTAGGAGAGCATATTGTTTGTTTTTTAAGTTATTTCTGTACCTAAAGGCACTTTATAAGAAAACATAACATAACATCACGCCTGTAATCCCAGAAGGGTAAGGCAGAGGTGTACCTGGTAGTATACCCACATTTCGTCAGATATGGTCAAGACATGCTGCGCCGACCCCAAATGAATGGGGATATGGGCAAGAGAATGATGATGATGGTTTCGCCAGTTATGTTCAAGTCCCATGTAATACGGGGCGAGCCTATTTCCATCAACCGGGCACAAATCTAGACTCCGCGGCTGCTACTGAGAACTACATGATGGAAAAAAACATCGAGCACATACCCCAATAGAGCAGAAATGTTACTTATTTTGTTTGAAAACAATTCCACCAACTCACAGCTACTCACATCTGCGTTCACTACGCTCTGATTGGCTGACCCAAGTTCAAATAACACTCTCTCAATCTCTCTCTCACTGTTTTAGTGAGAGCGAGCGTAATATTTATAAGTGACAAATCACTTATTAGTTGCGGAGACGGATGGCCCGACATTACCCGCTCTACTGGGGTATGTGCTCGATGAAAAAAATAAAATATTTTGCCCGACCCGATAATCGAACCCAGGATTTCGTGATCAGCAGTCGCGATTGCGATCTCTCGCTTGAAATCTTCAAAAAATGAAAAGAACTCTAGATACTGTGTTTCAACATGGAGCAGTCGAGTTCCTGAACGTAATTAGGTAGACTTATATTACGGCATACCAATGTTACTCTTTTATTGCTCATTCCTGGAATACCTTTTGCGGTGGAATAAGTGTGTAAATTACTGGTTAGAATTTCCGTTGGCGTTTATTGGGTTATATTCTTTTAGTGGTTGTTAAAAGAATTCTTGGCGAGGTATACGGTTACTGCATTAAAGTGATTTTTTTTTTTTTAATTTAGTGTTCAGAAATTTTTAAACATGCTTTCATGCAAAATACCATGACAAGGTATCTACAAGAAACCCTTATTTCAAGTTTTAAAATATTCCAAGTCCCAGAAAATTAGACGTCATTTTATTTTTAAAGTTAACAGACTTGAGAAACAAGCTAAAAGATGACCCACGCTAGACTGTGTCGGGTCCGAGCCGAGCGTCGGCCGTAGCACGGTCAACTAAATATTACATAATATATTTTGTATGGACACACTCACTCTATAACGAGCGGCAACCGAGTGACGGCCGAGCAACGGACAATACGATACAATGCAGCTGACACTCGGCTGGGACCCGACACGGTCTAGCTTAAGTCAAGCTTTATTCGGTTTGCATTGGAAGCAGATATTACTTATACAAACAATGAAAATATAAATAACAGTGATAGCCTAGTTGTATAACCGTCGGACTGCCAAGTCGTAGGTCTCAAGTTCGAACCCAAGATCCTCCTCACAGGACCTCTCACTTTTTGGATTAGTATGATGACCATCACTTGCTTCGGTGAAGCAAAACATCGTAAGGAAACCAGCACGCCTGAGAGATATTTCCACATTTTGTTTTTTTAATTTTTTTTTTATATTTTTTTTATTTTTTTATTACTATCTGGTGTCCACGACACAAGCCTCGTTGCTTAGTGTGGCACTAGATGGCGCTGTGTGTTAATGTCCAGCGATATTTTTTTTATTATTATTATTTCTCGGCGGTATGTAAAGCCAAGTCAGAGGTCCATGGCATTAAAAACTCTGACATCATGTTAGGCACTAACCACACGAAAAATAAGAAGAAAAATGGAAATATAATAAATACCTACGCTATTATTACACTATATTTTTCTGGAAACAAAGCTATACAACACGTAATTATATACAGGAAATGGGTGGGATGTCACTAACAAGCTTATAGCGGATGTCCCTATTCCGAGGCTTTTAATGAGCATTGCCATGGTAACTATGAACTGAGGATGTAGGAAAAATAAGACGTGTCGCAGAAACAATCTATTTCCATAATAATCAATATCATAAATGCGAAAAACACTATTTGTCTGACTGATACTTTTTCACGCTTTGACGGCTGAAAGGATTTTGAAATTCGCAGTAGATCGTAGACCCGGGATAAATATAAAGGATAAATTGTATCGTAAGTCCTAAATAGGATACAATTTATCCTTATAGTACGTTCACATGATCCTTGCAGGGCCACTCTGCGATGTCGACGACGACGATCTTACGGTGGCCCTGCAAGTAGCCAAATATCGTGTAAAATGAACAGGTCGATGTAGTAAACTGCAGGGTAAACTGGAACCTAACTGTAACTTCTTAATTGGTCTTATTAGTAGGCAATGCGCTTGTTATTGCAATAGTGTTTTTTTCACTTTGACCTGGTAAAAGCAGAAAATTATAACAACTCAATATTATACCAAGAAAATATATATCCCGACAATCCTTCATTTTAACACCTAGCCCTTTTCAAAATACCTTTGCCACAATAATCCTTATAAATGTGACATCAGTGGGGCCCGCAAATGATCCGTCTTCTTTCAAAGTACTCATGGACCCTTTCCGTCGCTACCTGCAAAATGAGGTCGACTCTCTTCATTATCGATTTTTCTTTACTATCGCTTGGTAACCACGCCTATTTTTACAGTCCAATTCATTTTACGTTCACGGGTAGTGTACAGTTTTTACAAGATAAAAGAACGTGTGGATGGAGGCGATTTAGTAGTGGTTAGTTCAATGGGTAGTTATTTATATTAGTAAAATAATGAGGGTATAGTTTTTTTTTATTATAAAAAAAAAGTATTAAAATTGTCAATATAAAGTACCTACGCCACTTATACTTTATTTTGTAAGACTCCATATTAGAAAAAAGGGATTAACGCTACGAAATAAAGAAAAAAAAAACCAATTTTGAAAATCGAAATTTCTGTTATCCAAGATTTTTTCAAAACCGAAAACGGTGCTCCGAAATCATTGTCAAAGTAAACAAGAACATCCCTAAACACATCCAATTGACACAAATAAAATGCCTCAGTCAGTTGACTCCTGAAATCAGTCTACAAACAAACACGTTGCGTACAAAATGTTGAGTAACGAACCATGCTGTCGATCGTGATGTACATACAAATGGGCTTCGAGGTAGAACCGACTCTGTAAACAAACGACAGGTAATCGTTTAGGTACCTACGGAAAGGTAAAAAATAAAAGAGTGCATTGTATTTTTTGAAAATCCGCCATTTTGTTTTTTATTTTATTTTAATACCCAGTGACACTCTCACAGTAAATACGAATCTAACGACACCTCTCAAGCTAAAATCCATCGAGCGTTCAGGCCACAGTGCGTGCCAAACATTTACTTACATACATACTTGCATACATACATACTCTCGAAAAACATATCCCGCCTTCTGGCGCAGTCGGGTAAAAATACGGAAACTATCGCCCTTCCCGTTTAACGCAAATATTTGACAATAACACAGTCTATTACATTACAGTGTCGAGCACGACTTTGACCTCGCGTCCACATTGACCACCCCTAAAGCTGATCCCAAAATATTTACCCGCCGACCTTTTAGATATAAAGTGTTGATAATGTACCCTTTTCTACCAAAAGGAGCTTAAGAATATAGTCGTATTAGCGCTGCTAAGAGGTTTTGGATGGGCTTAATATCAACAGTCACGTATTCAATTGATCTGAAGTTAAGCTGAGCTTGTTGTGGTCATGCTGTGGATGGGTAACCATATTTTTAAAGCATCGAGAACGACTCCCTAATAGGCGAGACGACAAAAAAATCTAATTAGTCCGTCACTTAGATTATAAAAAAATATTTGACCCGTGTTTTTTCTTTTGTTATGTAAACCAATATTGACAAAGATACGAGGCTTTTAAAATTCTCAATACGTCACGCCATGGTATAATTTGTAGCTAGTTCTGACGTCACGAGCGCCCACTCCCGAGTTTTGATGCGTTTTATCTTTGTCAATATTCACTGATTTACAAATACAGAAAATACGTGTCCATTAATTTCCAATACTCTAACGGACGGACTAAATAGATTTGCAATTTTTTGATACTGTCGTCATGCCTATTGTTAAATCGTAGTATGAGTCAAAAGTATAATGTTAAATGCCGCGACGGTCTTGTGATCGCAAACATGACCTCTATGAGGTTTTGGGTTCGATTCCCAGATCGGGCAAAGTGTTATTGGGTTTTTAAATTGAGAATTTCGCAGTAACTTTCACGGAGTTGTGTGTGCCGGTTGATGGCAATAGGCTCGCCCCCTTTTTAAATTAAACTTAAACATAACTGTCGAAACATTCGTGTTTACCTAACCTCACGAGTAAGTCTTAGGTAAATTTTGTTGAACAATAACCTGTTTACTTGAAAATATTATGATCTTCCTCTACATTAGTATATTTATAGATACCGAGACCAACAAGTAAAAGGTTCTAGAAACCCCGTTTTCTCATTAAAATACAAGATACCTGCCCTCTCCGAATTACATCACCAATAGACGATGTCAAATATTCGTGAAATTATTCAGAAATCGTTATGAATATTAAGAAGATCGAATAATAAGATGAGGAAGAATTTCACTTTATGTGTGGCTTGAGTTTATTAATATTCACACACTTAAAGTGACACTCACGAAAGTGTCAAGTGTCACTTTAAGTGTAGTGAAAAACCGTGAAAGTCTAAAACTAGAATTATTAATATTCGACTCATAATCGGTTGGTGTGCGTTAGTACTAGGTACCTTTAAATTTAGATGCCGCATCACTTTTTTGAAAGAGAAAGAAGGTAATATAGATTATAATAAAATCCAAGTAAATCCTGTATCCTCACCTTATATAGTTCAGAAATTAACCAAGACAATGAACATACACAGCAAATAGTGTCAGGCCTCATTACTAAATTAAAGTTAGAACTAATCTATTTGAATACCCACACCTTGCTGACTATTCACATAATACTCATTAAAAATTAAACACAACGTCAAAACCGCTCATTCATCGTAATAAAATAATACGTTTGGTAATATTATTAATGCTTAATAATACTGTAGTCATCCATCAGTAATTAATACATACTGAAACACTACTACATTATTCGCACCTTATTAGTTAGTTATTTACCCACAAAACATCGATTTGCAGAAATATTAAACAAACAATGCGTCCATTTTAATATAAAAATCTAACAGCCAATATCTAAAATCACTTACTGTCTATCAGATTTAATTCCCTGTCGGTTTTAATGCAAATATTAATATTCGGCCATTCTGTGTTCGTCCACGGTTTGGCCAATCAGACAATGGAGGGGCTAGTGGAATCCATTAGCGACTCGTTTGTACCAGCTGTTTTTTTTTAATTTGAAATAAAATAAAGACTTAATACAGAAGGCAATTCTGTATGTATATGAAACAGCTGCACGTATAACGCGGCAGATGCACCTAGCTAGGGTATGGTTATAGGTAACAACACAAATAAAGTTTCAATCAATTAAAAAATGTGCTTGTGTGTATACGAAGACTAGTGGAGATCTAGAAAGGGATTTCATGACATTTGTATGCTTGAAAAAAAGGTAAATTGAAAAGATAATCGGGTGGCTGGGATTATAGTTATGTCCAGCAATGGACTATACCTAAGAGGATGAATGATATGTTGAGCTTTACAACCGTGAGCGAAATTTCCCGTTTTTCGCAAAGTATCTATGAGATGTGACAGTTTTATATTCGGTTACCCTACTACTTTCTGAGTATCTGCAATCTATTCGGAATTTGGGACTTTACTTCATCAAATGCAATTGGTTTTCTGTTGAATTTACAAATTAACATTCGAAGTACTGCTGCAGGTTGTGAAACGGGACGCATATTGCAAGTATTCTGGCGAATTTTGCAAAATTCGAGGTAAATCCAAAGTAGATTTGGAATCCATTAGCAAAACCGTTATTTATTCCGCTCAACAACAAAATGAACTTATCCGCTTTACCTCATTTCAATGAGAATCCATCGCATTCATCCGAAATTCAAAAGCCGTATAAAATAAATTGAAAAATAGTTCAGTAGAGAAATAATAAAGAAGAGCTAAAGGAAACGTTCCCCGGACATAGGCGTGGGACCGAAAGGGTCCAATGGGGAATACAATTGAGAGGCCTTAAGGACGGCCATGATACAACTGGATAAAGGTACGGAACCCTTTCGAGGGCTATTATTTGTATAGAGAATACGCAGACAGGGCAATTTATTATATTAAATGTATTGCTTATTGCTCCGGGCAAATATATTAAAGTTTATGGTAAATAGGGAGTTATATATCTTGTTTGATGTGAAACGTATTAATGGTATATATTCCATGTTTTGGTTTTTCCATCCTAACCAAATTTTATTTCGATTTTGCTAAATAAATACCGTTTGAAAATGATCTTAGAAATATTAATGAAATAGGTAGAGATGAAACGTAAAACTTGACAATTTCAGTTGGAAATGGATAAAAAACATTACTTTGTAGGTACCATGCTGTACTCTTAAATCAAAACACTAAGTCAACCGACAACAAAAATATTTTCACAATTTACAAATTTAGCGAAAATTTTCAGGAGTTTGAAAGGTGCAGCACCGCCCCTGTTGTGCTAAAAATCCAATTTACCGCTGTCATCCCTTGTCAGAAAATATTGTCTGTGTCATCGTGTGGTTTAGTATATCCTAACTGAGTGAAACATGTTCATTTTCTTTCACTTGGGTTTTTGCATTTTTGTTTAGATTAAGTTTTAACGAAACGGCCTTGCCTTACGAGTGGTAATCGGGATCTAACCTAGGCGTTATGGTGACGGAAAACATTGTGAGGCAACCGGCATGTTATAGAACTGAAAATACGAAGATATGTGACTATGCTTACCAAGTTTTAAAAGACTTACTAAGGGATTTTCGTATTGCCCAGTATATTGATATGCAGTTACATCCGTTTAGACTGGAAGCCGACCCTAACATAGTTGGGAAAAGCCTAGGTAGCTAAATAAAATAAGTAAATATTCAGATGACCAAAGATTTTGTATATTTTTATGCACCCACCAAACTGTGTAACAGTTGATATTGATTTGACTTCTACCAACGTGCACTGGATTACAACCGATTCCCTCTCACTGAAAGGAGTGAACATTATAGGCTGATTAAGCTAAGTTTAGTTTGTAGTGCTCTCCATCTTAGAATAGCTTAACCCATATTTAGGAATAGATCGTTCCCTCCGAAAGCGGTCGCCTTACATGTGGAGAGGCAGTAGTGCATAACTTAAGGTTGCTATTTTCGTTTTATCACATTGGCAGTTTTCTTTAAACCTACATAGCTTTTCTTAGTTCCGTCTATGTTAAGAATAAGTTTTGGGCTATAAGAGCCATTTTAGTAACCTTATCAAATTATTTTTATCGATTAAAAACTTTCCGTTTTTTATTATTCTTTTAAAACGTTTCAAATAGTTTTAGATTACCTAGCTGATTCTCTATCAGCCTTGCGTTGATGAGCTTGTCCAAAACCTGTCTTACCAATTGAGCTATTACTACTACATATACAATACGAAGACAGTACGAACAAAATCTGTGCTCCGTTCAACTGCTGTCGCTTGGTCGCCACAGCATTATATATACGGGGTTTTCTCTATACGTAGTAGTAATAGCTCAATGGTCTTACCCACATGACATGACTGACTAATATTGTCGTAAAATTCATCATTTTACGATAATTAGCCCGTTTACACACCATCAACAAATAATTTAACAGGACCAAACCAAGGGACAAACGTAGCTGTTACACTTGAAATGATTAATTGACTATACCTCGTTATTAAAATACCGTTGGGAGTGTAATAATTCTCGTTTGATTGATGATGGAGTAAGCTCACCTGTCGGGAAGGATCTTATATTTTAAGACAGTTATATTTTAGTAGGCATGTACTTGACTTTTGGTGGTAAATGGCCTACAAAGTAGAAATGGAATAAATAATTAGCTATATAAGTTATTTCAGCTTTTAATATGCCACACAGTTTCAGTTGTCGATGGCAAAACGAGCATGATACCTACTGGTAAGATTGGTAAACACTATCTCAAAATAGAAAGGATTGGAGGGGAAAAAGAGAGGCCTGTGCTCTGTAGTTGGTTGAAATAGGTTGTTAGGGTAAAAAAAAATATCATATGGTTTCAAGTCATCATCATCTGCCTAGCCTTTTCCAAACTATGTTAGAGTTGACTTCCAGTATAACCAGATGAAGCTGAATACCAGTATTTAACATGAAGCGATTGCCTTTCTGATCTCCAAAACCCAGTTATTCCTGGATAATCCGATACCCCTTGGTATGACTGGTTGTCAGACTTTCGGGGCACTGAGTACCTAACAACTGTCAAAGCTTTACAATTGACAGCCGGGACCAACGGTTTAACGTGCTTTCCGAGGCACGGAAGAAACTCGGTATGTAATTTTCTCGGTTTCAAGCTGTACAGAATGGAAAAAATCAAATAAAAATGGCTTCTTCAGTGGCATTCAAGGCATACATTCGGCCGCAAAAATAAATCAAATAACCAAAACAAGCATTTGAAAACCGAACGAAAGCGACCGCCAACATTTTTCATGAAATCAAAAAGTAATTTACGCTCTCCCGCGTCTATCTATTATTACTCTTCGTATAATTCTTTCTTTTTAATGCATTTCCTTCGGAACTTTTGATTTGAATTCTTAGATTTAGGTCGCAGCGTTCATTTTGCCATTTATCCTTTGAATTTTAATGGTGCCTGAAGGGAGGAATTAGTTAAGAAGTCAGCCATTTCCGTCCCTCACTAATTAACTACGGTTTTATTGATCAGGCGTCGCGAACTTTTTGGTGTTGTTGATAATTTATGTGCATAGTATTAGGTTAGTTCATATCTTAATATTTTCTAACTCTGGTAAAAATTTAATCCATTAATTCTGCATTGAATGGCATTACTGATGTTTTAGTAGGTACTAAACCTACTGACTCAAAGCATTCTTAGAGAATTTATCATGAAAAGACTTACGTACGTCCACGATTTTACAGCTCAGTTTCAATGCATATCTCAGTTTATTACCAAATTAAAACTAACATTATTTATAGGACTTGCATAAACATTCCTTCAGGGAACTCCTCTAACACCACCTCCACTAACTACTCTCGATTCTCACTAGTTTTAGAGTTTTAGAGATTGTGTGTGTCTTCATAATGAAAGATACTACTGACAGTTATAAAATCGTAGGATAAAATAACTTAAATAATAATCATCAAGGCTGGCCCCGGAACACAAAGGGCGATGAAGGAACATGGATGGGTTTTAGTCAGTAAAAGTCTGACACTCCCTCCTGCTCCGCCCAGAGCGGGAGGAGTCATTTGATGAATTCCCATTCGACAAAAAAAAAAGGTTGGCCGAAAGGGAAAGCAGAAAAGCCATATTTGTGTTTTAAATAGCTAAGTATCAAATCTGGACTCCGAGCTGCTACTAAGTTTATTAAACGAAAAAACCCAAGAAAACTTTTACCGACCTTTTTCGAGGATCGAAGCGAACTCTTTCGAGCTTACAACCATACTAGTTAAAGGAGGTAATGATTTTTCAATTTTGCACACATTTATGAGATGAAAAACTAAATACGTTATCAGCTGTACCAACCTGATTCGTTATATTTCACTCTATTTTTATCTCTCCCCGGAGTACAACTGGGTTCTATTTTTATGTAACTGATATATGTTCCTGTTTTCTGTATAAAGGCCAATCTGGTACCGATTGAATGCACCCGATGACGTCCACCTTTGTAAAATCACCTTTATAAAGCTACCTTCGACAAAGGACATTACTCTGGCAACCCGATCGTCTTTTGAACTTTCAAAATGACTCTCTAAGACTCCTTCGCAGTTTCCCAACCTGAGTCTCTGCAAATATACTGAAGCTCAACGTCAGAGAAGATTTAGCTAATCCCTCTGGTGGAAACTTGATTAGTAACTGGTACCGAGTCTCGGTACTTGAGTCCTATGGGGTTATTCCGTAACACACTCACTCTTCACGTTAAATGTTGTTGTGTATTTAAGTCGGATTACAAAATACAAAAAAATGGAAAATAACTTCCAGAAGTCGGTGACTTTTGCTTGTTTTATTGACTTGTTGCCACCGAATTACGAAACTAAAGTCATTTTCCACTTTAAAAAATATAAAATTCTTGTCGATGTCTCGAGTATTCATTTTATTTTTTATTTTTACCAAAAGTAATTAGCAGTTCATACACTTAGAATTAGAAGAAAAAATACGTATTATAGAAGAAAACTAATAAACTACCCAAGCCAAGTTTATGTGACCCCCGTGCGAGCTTCTTCTACCAAATGAACAATGAATCACGTAAATCGAACCAGTAATCACGGAGTTGAGTGGTAACAAACATTTGAAAAAACTACACAACCGAATTGAGAACCTCCTCCTTTTTTAAAAGTCAGTTTAAAAAAAGGTTACTCTCCGACATGCATGTGTTTCGCAATTGGGCTGCTGGTGCTGCTCTTCGAGAACGTTGGTTGATGTAATTTGGCAACCCATTAGCGTGTAGTGTTGGGAAATGCATTAGTAGTTTTGGGTGAATGAAATATCTAGATTTACATATTATACGTTTGCAAGTGTATTTCAGTGAGTGGAAGAAAGAGACCTTAAGTTTTTTCTTTTTTTTCGGTTCACACAGTCCCATTGAATGACTATTATATGAAAAAGTCTGTAAATGCAAACGTGCTTCGGTTACGGTTGGAAAACATATTTCAATCAACATACAACTAACCTGCAAAGAAAATTTGAATTTCGCGGCTACCTTTGCGCTTCCCCCTTAACTTTTGGACCATAGTCAAAAGGGTTTGGAATGGAACTGACTGACCAAAACCCTATGCTATACTATACTGACTATACTGACTGACCCTAACCCAAACAAACAACTACAAAGCTTAAGTCCTACAACTGTTGTCAAACAATACTGTTGACTGTCAGTACAAAGATTTAATTAGTGCAGTCATAAACAGTGCAAAAGTTGCGCCACAACTGAACTACAAGCACCAGTTCAACTTGTAAGTAAAAAACTTCGAAATTAGTTCACCGCGGTTAAGGGAAATGCAGTTGAAATGAATTCAGACTTTGTTTTTGTTATAGTTGAATAGGGCCTCGCACCTGCCTGTATTCTTTTTAAATTGCAGACAGTTCATGAGCTCATGATTTTACTAACCTGTTGTAAATAGGTTTTTATAAATATTTTCAGACAAGGTCTCTTTTTTAAACTAGATGAGACCGGTGCTTCCAAAACTAAGTCGGAGGTTTTACAGTCCAGACATAAAGGGTGTAAAAAACCTCTTATCGAAGCCGAAAGGCACTTGTTCTACGCGTCATTGCGATCATTTTTTTTTGTTGTATACCATACCTGGGAACCTTCTAATTACGAAGATATTGGAGATCAAAGTTCCAACTTTTTGACAAGTTTGTTAATGTAAGATTTTTACTTTATACACCTCCACGACCCCCGTACTATTCAATCCATCCATCAGGACAAAGTTTTGAGTGCGTTACATTGAGTTCTACCACAAAACATGATTTTTCACCCCAAAAAAAAAGTCATTTCCCAGCAATAATTTTTGAGTAAAGTTAGATGTACAGAATGCTTGGTCGACGGCTTCGTGATGAGGTTGTTTACACCCTGTTTATTATAATCTATCCTGGTCAACTCACATCCAAGAAACTTATATACTAACTGGAATGACGACGGGCAAGCCAAAAACGTTCCGAGCGAGAAAGCTTCAAGAGTGGATGTTGTCTCTTTCTAATAGGGTGTCCAATAATCATACTAACTCTTGAGACAGTTTAAGAGTAGCTGTTATTTTATTATTTAATGATGATGACCTACAACTCTATAGCATTCTAGGCGAAATAGCTTCAAGAGTGGATGTCATTAACTTTTTATGTTAACTTAAATGTATGTCTGTACCGTCCAGTTGTAAATTATCCATTTTGCAACCTGTCTATCCAGACGACTTTTGTATTCGGGGATTCGAGGACTCCGTTAATATTATATATTTTTTCAGACATAGAAAATCGCATATTCAAGCTATGTCTGTTTACCTATAATGTTTTAGTAACATTCGATAATATTATAATACTATATTCCGAAACCATTCATTTTCACTCGCAGCTCGCCAAATGGATTCTTTTGCTGGAGAAGCATGGAAAAATCCTTAGGACACGGCATGGTGCGGCAGACTCTTTTCTTTTCAATATTTGTATTTAAAAAGCAAACTAGGAACTACCGAAACCATGTGCGATGTCCGATGTTTCTAATTTATATAATATACTTTTGATTACTATGTACGACAACGTTGTTCGAAACTTTGAACTTACTTACATAATTTATTTGGATATTTCCCGTTTGTCAATCTAAAACTTGGTAACCCTAGTCGTAATAAACAACCAAAGTTGAAAAACTTCCCTAAAAAACGAAATTCCACATCCAGCAAACCCTTACTACTACACCCCTTCACACAACACAATTTTACCATTTTTATAGCGGATTATTTCACATAAATACAATAAAAGTACTTAAATGACTTCAACGCGAAAATGTATCGGCCATATTGTTTACATCGGTGACAAGGGAAGACAGGGACACCATCCACCTTTGTCGGTTTCTCGCTCGGAATGTTTTGTTTTTTTTCTTTTCTATTGAATCCATTGTACAAATTTAAACTCTAAGCTTTTGAGATAGGGTTTTTTTTTATTTTTTTAGCATTTTGTTCGTACTCATTCCAGTTAGTATATAATTTCCTTGCTCACATCAGACTATGCAGATAAATGTCAGTTATGGTCTTTTGAATAAAGAACCACACAGATTTAAGTGGTTCTGTCAAGCCAGTGCAAGTATTTGTCAGTTATCATGTAGCTCGACCAAGGAAATTATATACTAACTGGAATGAGTACGAACAAAATGCTAATAAAATAAAATAAAACTCTATCTTAAAAGCTTAGAGTTTAAATTTGTACAATGGATTCAAAAGAAAAGGAAAAAAAAAATCGTTCCGAGCGAGAAACTGACAAAGGTGGATGGTGCCTTGTCACCGACGTAAACAATATGGCCGATACATTTTCACGTTGAAGTCATTTAAGTACTTTTTATTGTATTTAAGTGAAATAATCCGCTTTAAATATGGTAAAATTGTGTTATGTGAAGGGGTGTAGTAGTAAGGGTATGCTGGATGTGGAATTTCGTTTTTCAGGGAAGTTTTTTAACTTTGGTTGTTTATTACGACTAGGGTTACCATGTTTTAGATTGACAAACGGGAAATATCCAAATAAATTAAGTAAGTAAGTTCGAAGTTTCGAACATCATTGTCGTACATAGTAATCAAAAGTATATTTTATAAATTAGAAACATCGGACATTTTTTAACGCACACCACTGAATTACTTATTTTGCGAGATTGAGTTCAGCAGGCTTAGCCAAGTTGACAATCTACAATCGTTAACGCTAGTAGAATGACATCATCTCAACGTTAAATCACGTGATCAATACAAACGAATAGAAAACTCGTAGACAAGTTTACATCGTTCAAAATGATAGAATAGAATGTTATCGTTTCTACAATGTTGATCGCTATACTCTTTGGTTGGAACGCTCGCCATAGACTAAAGTGTAGGTATTTTCTACAGACTTTAAAGAACGAGCGATCGACTCAGTCGTGTCAACTTGGCTACCAATTTAGCGCTTTCTACTTTGGGGGTATGAAGAACAGGGTGTAAAGCTCTTCATCCCCCGTGGAAAAGGGAGGATCCTCCGA
Organism: Xestia rhomboidea; assembly: GCA_963853795.1. Classification (NCBI taxonomy): domain Eukaryota; kingdom Metazoa; phylum Arthropoda; class Insecta; order Lepidoptera; family Noctuidae; genus Xestia; species Xestia rhomboidea. The sequence continues at coordinate 14,848,927 of OY970761.1, read as the reverse complement.
CCAGACGGGTGTTATGTCTGGTGGGCCACTGCCCGACAATTGTTGTCGGGTTCTCGTATGTAGTCTTATGTCGCGGATAACTTTGCTTGCGCGATGTAGGATTCTGACGTGATTCACTGTTAGTTCATCATTCATGTCATAGATGGCGTTGTAGTACTTTTTGTCCAATGTAGCTGAAGTACTTTTTGTAGTACCGCCACACTATAATCGCTTACGCCGACGCGTTTACGATTGTAGAAAGAGAATCGATATGAAACGTTTGTAACTTGGCTAGGCCTGCTGTAGGCTTAGCCAAGTTGACAATCTACAATCGTTAACGCTAATAGAAAACTACTCAAATGTATGGGATTGACATCATTTCAACGTTAAGTTACGTGGTCGAAACAAACGAATAGAAACTTTTAAGTTCAGTCAAAACTGTAACTTGGCTACGATTTATACGGGATGTAGCAATCACGATTGTAGAAACGAATACATTTAATTATATCATCTTAACCTATGTAAACTTGTCTACGAAGTTTTTATTTGCTTGTTTTGACCACGTGATTTAACGTTTACGATTGTAGAAAGAGAATCGATACGAATCGTTTGTAACTTGGCTATGCCTGCTGTTCTGTCAACACACTGACTGGTGGTGGTGACTTGCCTAACGAGTCGCCAGGCAAGTAGCGATGTGAAAAAAAAGTTCTACAATTTTCGCATCCAACCCACTGCGCGCTTGGCGCCTTCGCAAGTAACCATAATTATGTTAATCACAAAACTCTAGTTCCTAAGCAAGCCACCTTTCCGTGCGTTCGTAACCAAATGAAAATAGTTTTTGGCTGCTATTGTTCGCAAGCTTTGTGTATTTCATTTGATACCCTGTAACGTCGATCACAAAGATTATATTTATCTAAGGTATTTAGGATGCGAATCAAATAATTATGGTTTTTCTCCCTACTCATTCTTATACAGTGCCTTCTTTAGTCAGATCTTCCGAAGTAAATTAAAATAATAATAACTACAGAATGAATTGTAATAATATTCAAATCATACTTCACCTTAACTTAGCGTTGTACCGGACAAGTCTCCACCGCCGAGGCTCGGTCGGAAACGGAAATGAATTCGGTATCGCTACGTAGGTAGTAGACGTTTCGAATATCGAAACGTAAGCCAACCCGCCTCGGTATTGGTAAACTGGGTATCCATACTAATATTACAATTGTGAAAGTATCTCTGTCTGTCCGTTACTTTTTCAAGCCGTGGATTTCGATAGAATTTCATAGGTTTACACGGACATATGATCTGGGTTAGAACATCCATACTACCTACTTTATATTAAACAGGGTGTCTGGTGCATCAATTACCAAATTGAACGGGCCGAAAGAATTTGCTGTCTCTTCAGCCCCAATAACTCATCCTTAGTCCCACGGATTTCTTAATTTAATTTGGTTTGAAGGCCGAAAATATTTAGATTTTTTTTTTGTTAATGCAACCTCAATGCGGTGATTATAACCTACTTACACACAGACGATGGATACAAAGAATTGCTACAATCAAAGACATTTCACATAGTTATTTTTGCCTTGTTATTTCATTCATTATCATCATTTCAATCGAAAGACGTCCACTGCTGGACATAGGCCTCCCCCAAGTGTCGCCACATTGAGCGGTCCCATGCGACTCGCATCCAGCGGACTCCCGCAACCTTCACCAGGTCATCGGTCCACCTAGTGGGAGGTCTTCCAACGCAACGTCTTCCGGTTCGCGGTCGCCACTCCAGAACTTTTTGGCCCCATCGGCCATCCGTTCTGCGAGCAATGTGACCTGCCCACAGCCACTTAAGTTTGGTAATTCTTCGGGCTACGTCGGTAACCTTGGTTCTCTTGCAGATGTCTTCATTTCTGATTCGATCGCGCAAGGAAACTCCGAGCATAGCCCTCTCCATTGCCCTTTGGGTGACTTTAAGCCTTCTGATGAGGCCCATTGTGAGCGACCACGTTTAGGTCCCGTATGTAATCACTGGCAACACACACTGGTCATAGACTTTCGTCTTGAGACACTGCGGTAAGTAAGATACCGCGCAACTTCCCGAACGCTGCCCAGCCGAGTCGGATTTGACGATTGACCTCTTTCTAGAAGTTAGACCTACCTAACTGGACCGTTTGTCCCAGGTACACATAATCGTCTACAACTTCGAGTATAGAGTCTCCGATTTTGATAGGAGTGGGCATTCAACATGACCTTGGTTTTGTCCATGTTCATTTTAAGACCCACTCTTCCGGAAGCTCTACTGAGGTCATCGAGCATCGTCCTGAGGTCCTCCATGGTCTCAGCCATGACCACTATATCGTCGGCAAACCGAAGGTGAGTGATGTACTCGCCATTGACGTTGATGCCTAGCCCTCTCCAGTCCAGAACCTTGAAGACATCCTCCAGTGCAGCGGTGAACAGTTTCGGAGATATGACGACTCCCTGTCTCACACCTCGCTGCAGGAGGATAGGTTCCGAGGCTTGGTCCTGAAGTCGGACTGACATGGTGGCGTTTTTGTACAAACACTTCAACACCTCGATGTACCGATAGTCAATTTGGCACCGTTGGAGAGACTGCAGTACAGCCCAGGTCTCGATCGAATCGAAGGCTTTCTCGTAGTCCACAAACGCTAGACAGAGGGGCAGGTTATACTCTTCGGTCTTCTGTATAACCTGCCGCAGCGTATGTATGTGGTCCACGGTGCTAAAGCCTTTTCGGAAACCGGCTTGTTCGGTAGGCTGGAAATCGTCAAACCTGCGCGCGAGACGATTCGTGTTGACTCTTGAAAACAACTTGTAGACATGGCTTAAAAGTAAGATGGGCCTATAATTCCTCAGCCGGGCATTGTCGCCCTTCTTGAAGAAGAGTACCACCACACCCCTGCACCATGCCTGTGGCGTATTTCCCTAAAGTATGACGGAATTAAACAGCTTCTGAAGGGCCTTAAGAACCAGTTTTCCACCCGCCTTCAAGAGTTCGGCTGTAATTCCGTCATCACCCGATGCCTTGTTGTTTTTGAGTTGCTTCAGAGCCATCCTAATCTCGTACAGGCTGACGTCCGGGATGTCTTCGGTATAGTGTCGGGTCAGTCTAGCTCTTGGGTCGTTTGCTAGATCTACGACGGGTTTATTGGTTGACGTGTACAACTGTCCATAGAAGCTCTCGCTCTCCCTCAGAAGCTCCGGTTTGGCGGACAAGATCCTGCCATCGTCGGTCTTCAGTTTCGTGAGCTGGCTCTGCCCAATAGCTAGATCTCTTGCAAATACCCTGGAGCCTTTATTCCGCTCAATCGCGTCTTTAATACGCTCGGTATTAAAGCGGCGGAGGTCGCTCTTCAAGGATTTAAAGATCCGTCTATTGAGCTGCCGGTATTTACACGCCTCGTCTGAAGACTGCAGGATCATCTCACGCCGCTCCTTCATGAGCTTGAGAGTGTGATCGGAGAGTCTCTTGTTCTGATCTGTACGACGTGCCTTGAAGAACTTAGACCCGGTCGCATGGACAGCTTCCACGAACCCATCGTTATATTCGTCCACTGAGCTTCCTAGGCACTCGAAACGGTTCAGGAGTTCAAGCTGGAAGCTCTCGGGGTTTTGGATTTGGATCTGTGCTGGACGGAGCGTAGACTTCATCAGTCGATACCTTTCAAGCTTGATATTGATGTTCAATGAGGGGTTTTCACCGAATTGATCACAGAGACATCATTGAACATTTGCTTCTTGGTAGACATGATGAAGTCAATCTCATTTCTCGTTGCACCATCGGGGCTCTGCCAAGTCCACTTCCTGTGCTCAGGCTTTTTGAAGAAGGAGTTCATCATATAGAAGCCCTCCTTCTCCATAAAACTAGCCAGTTGGTGACCCCGGCGATTCCGACGTCCAAATCCAAATTGCCCCACCTGCAGCTCATTCCCGTCTCGTTTGCCCAGTTTCGCGTTGAAGTCCCCCATGACAACGGTAAAGTGAGTTTTGGAACCATGCATGGCTTTAGTAATATCCTCATACATGGTCTCCACTTCGTCGTCGGGGTGTGCCGAGGTCGGGGCGTAAACCTGTATGACCTTCAGCGAATATCTTGAGGATATTCTGAGTATAAGGTACGCCACCCTGGTCGACACACTCTCGATCTTCACTACGTTGTTCACGAGGGACTTGTGGACGATAAACCCGACACCACCCTGGGACTGCCGGTCACCCTCTTGGAAATAGAGCAGGTTGCCGGATTTCAGGATTATCGTGTCCTCCCCCTCTCTTCGGACTTCTGATAATCCCACAATACTCCATCGCAGCCTGCTCAATTCCTCTTCGAGTTCCGTTATCTTCTCGTCGGTCCGGAGTGTGCGTGTGTTATATGTTGCCAGGTCCAGTCGCTGGTATTGGCAGCCGGATCCCTTCCGGAGATTCTTCGCACCCCTTGCCACGCCGTAGCCTCGACCGCTGCCGTAGTCGAGGGTAGACGGGCTGCCGGGCACTAGGGGCCATTTCTTTGATGCGCTTTTCATGTGGGGGGGTTTTGCCATAATCGCCACGCTTGGCAGGCGGGTTGGCGATTGCAGTACGGTTGTTACAAAAGCACAGAGAACGCTGCTGCCCATTCTCTAGTAAGTCCCTTAGTCGCCTCTTACGACACCCACGGGAAGATATGGGATGGTGCTCTTCTTTACGTCCGACACCATACAGACCTTGTTATTTATCCTTTGATATCTTCAAAAGAATGCCTACAAGTCTCAAAATATCTGGATTTTGACAAAAATTAGAAATTTCTTAGGGCTTGAATGAATATTCTAATTTCGAACCACTTATTCAAATACTAACCCCGTTTTGCATTTTCCAATTTATCTTTTAGTTTTCAGTGATTTTATAAGAGGCTAGCGGACGTCACGCGGTTTCACCCGCTTAGTTCCCGTTCCCGTGGGAGTACGGGGATAAAATATAGCCTAAGTTCTCAGTAAAGACCTGGCTTTATTAATGGTGAAAGAATTTTAGAAATCGGCAAGTTGTTTTTGAGTTTATTCATTGCAAACATATACACAAAAATACAAATCTTTCCTCTTAATAAAATTAGTGTAGATTTAGATTTGTTTGTTATTCAAATAACTAAACATAAAGGTAAATTTGAAATTTTAATTTTTTAGACTAGAAAAACGAACTGAATAAAATTATAAAAAAGTAACTTAAAAAGTTATGTGCATAGTCTGTAAGACTTAGAATGCCTGTCTCGGATATTTCAAGATTGCACGATAAACTAAAATATTCCCAAAACCTACTCAGCAATGCGGTTATCAAATGCTTTCCAGTCAATTTTCTGATTGATAGCAGATAATAAGGTTTTCCAAGTAAATAAAGACCTTCTCATTATGACTTCAGGTTACTTTTTACTTCGCTCCCGGCCCGCCGTAGGCGCTGGCCTGTGGAAGGGGAGCTATGGGCTAGCTCGCCATCCATCCGTCTCATGACGACAGGCCGTCTCGACGGCGCGTTTGTGTTCCACGCGCGCCTCAAAGAGAGTCAGCAAAAGGGAAGGGGTCCGCAAGGGCTGATGCCTGCCGGGGCTGCGGGACTGTTCGCAAGAGATACCGTGGCCCTGGAACACAAAGGGCGATAAAGGAACATGGATGGGTTTTAGTCAGCAAAAGTCTAACACTCTCTCCTGCTCTGCCCAGAGCGAGAGGAGGAGTCATTTGAGGATTACCCATCCGAAAAAAAAAAAAAAAGATTAGTTTTTACTTGAATTTGTACATTATCAATGTTTAAAATAAACGATAGGGATACCCCAATACTTACCAACTTGTAGGCTTTTCGTTGTACAGACCTTCTCATCATCTGCCTAGCCTTTACCCAACTTGATTAGGGTCGGCAGCTGAATACCAGTATTTTACATGGAGCGACTGCCTAGATCTGACCTCCACAAGCCAGTTAGTCATCATTATCATCATCATCAGCCGAAAGAAGTCCACTACTGGACATAGGCCTCCTCCAAGTGTCGCCACATTGACCGGTCCCGTGCGACTTGCATCCAGCGGATTCCCGCAGCCTTCACCAGGTCATCGGTCCACCTAGTGGGAGGCCTTCCAACGCAACGTCTTCCGGTGCGCGGTCGCCACTCCAGAACTTTTCGGCCCCATCGGCCATCCGTTCTGCGAGTAATGTGCCCCACCCACTGCCAGTTAGTAGGTACTGGGTAAAACGATACCCAATGGTAAGACTGGTTGTCGGACTTTCGGGCCACTGACTACCTCCTGTAACGATCCTCAGAGATCTAGAAATGACAGCCGGGACACACGGCTTAATACACGACTTTTGCTTTCCGAAGCACGAAGCAAACTCGGTATGTAGTGATGGTCATCCATCCACAGGCCTACCTAGCCAAGCGCGGCTTAACCTTGAAGATCGACCCGTGCAGCTGTTATTATTTAACCACGAGTTATAAAGACCCTCTATTCCCATCTATTCCAAATGTTTTTTAACGCCATCTAGCGACTAAGCTGTAAATTAATAAGTTATTGTTTTAACCATCAACTTCAAACTTTAGTGTTAGGTACTATCGAGGACACTCCCGCCTGATCACCACTAAGCTAATTTTTGCTTGCCCTTACATCATAGAAACGCTCTCTAGCCTCGCCCCGTTGACTTTGTAAAGAAATAATGAATGAAAAAATACCGATCGGTCGAGCGCACTGACGACGTACGCCAAACGAGAGTTATTATTATTTTGCGCGCCAAAGTTGACGCTTTCCTAATAGGTCTAAGCTTTAAGGGGGCATGGCTCGGCGCCTCCGCATGATTTAAGCGTTCAGTTCATTGACGGTTGACCACTTTTCAACCTTATTACTTACGGCACAAGGGTGAAATCTGGCATACTGTGACAGTGAACTCAGTAGTACTTGGGTACTCACTAACCAGCTTGATGTTATCTCAATCAGAAGAAAGTTTTCCTTTGTCGTTTGAAAACATTCACTAATCATAAATCGAGAAGATACCTACTGCTTAAATTACTGCTAGATAAGGTTGCCTGGCGCTACTTCTAAATTCGTATTCGTGATGCAGAAGCATCATGTTCTGTTTCTTAGAATCCATACTAACTAAACTGACCTGCAAAAATAAGTACTACACACACTTTAAAATTTAAATTTTTACTAAACTATAGAAGTAAGAGATTAAAAAAAAAAAACGTAATAAAGCTAATTTTGTTAGCTTTCTTTGAAACTATATACAAAATTAAACTATCTTTCGAGTCCTTTTTGTTTCTAAAGTATATCTTGTGTACTTAAAAAGTTATTGCAATTTTAAAAGTGTGATACTTATTTTTGCAGGCCAGTGTATATCGTACCAACAGTAAATAATAAGTTTATTCACATACGCGTTGCCCACAGGTAGCCCGTCACATTATCAGATCTACGATAGATCAGAATGGTTTGATAATGTGACGTGAAAGCAAAAGGTCAGAGGGTCCTGGATAAGTGTTTGGCGGCGTATTAGTGGCCATATTCGGCATGAACGTCAGTGGTAAAAAGTAGACGGTATTTCAAACTCTTTGCTCGCATCAATATCACGTAGACTTATTTTTGTCGTAGGCAGATTTATTTATTTATATATTTACTTATTTATTTATTAATTCATTTATTTATCAACATACATAGACAGATTATAAGAACGATCTAGGTTGTCGCTGTTAGCAACTTTGATTGATTACTGAGGACCTCCACGTTACATAATTATAATCCCTACTGATATATCCCCGCTGGTAGAGAGTTTTTTTTTCCTATTATCGCTACCCGTTGGGATATATGTTTTTTTTTTTTTGAAATGGCATCTCGCAGTTCAACCAGAGAGGTTGTCGTCTGCTTAACCTTTCCTGTGGGTGCCTTAAGTGTAAGGCCTCCAGCCAGGGCAAAAAACTTACAAACTAAGCGACTACACGCTAAGGGCACCCCCTGCGGGGTACGGGCCTCGGCTTAGGGCGTCGCTGGGAGAGGACAGCAAGGGGACAGGCTGGATCGGAGTGGAAGGGATATATGGAACTTTGTACTCCATATATCCCTACTGATCGGCACTGGTGGGGATAATAAAATTATAAGCTAGGTAATAAAGTATATTGGCCCACACTACCTTCAATTCTACACAACTGCTGGCTGTTGTGTACCAATCTCTTTAGTGTAGACACACAGTGGGAGTGGCGCGGGCGGCAGGAGCGGATGCGGGTGTCGGCTGTAACTATGTTCACACGCGAACAAGCTGTGTGATAAAAAAAAACTACCCGCTTGCGGATTCCGCCGCCCGCGACGCTCCCTCTGTTTGAACACTTATAAATAAATAAATATCGCAGGACATTAGACACAGCGCCATCTAGGTGTCACACTAAGCAACGAGGCTTGTGTCGTGGACACCAGATAGTTGATATACTACATAGATACTTTTTTGTTTGTAAATACATACTTATTATACATATAAACATCCATGACTCGGAAACAAAATGTCCATGCTCATCACACAAACATTTGCTTCTACCGGGATTCGAACCCGGGACTCTAAGAACGTAAGGCAGCCTCACTACCGCTACGCCATTCGGGTCGTCAAAAAAATCTTATGTAGCGGTCCAGTTCGTCTCGTTAACATCATCGCCTGGGTTTTCCACGGCATCGTTTTCTGATCTTTAGTAGAGTGATCGTTTGCCATTACGAAATCCATGTTCCAGTCTCTTTTTAATTTTCCATTCCACTACATCGACAATTTTACGTCACAAAGAAGAATTGGATTTCTTATCCATAAAGTGATCAAAGGGTCAATAAATGAAACGATTATAACGTCGTATTATTTATTTTCGTGTGTGTTCCAGCCGCCCGGTACAGATACGGGCGGCGTTTACTCTTTACGTTAAGTTCACGTACGTAACGCTACTCTTTACCAAATTGTCGAAATACTGATATTATCAGAGGGACCATGGTCCCGCAACACAAACGTACAGCGGCATCAACTTTGAGAGAGTAACACCTGGCCATCTCTTCTTGCTATGTCTGTAACATCATAAAATCTAACAATAGAGAAGATCTTTAGAATAGATATAGAAAAACCACGATAATCTAAATTTTAAAGTTAAAGGTAGTCGTATCGTGTTTGTACGTAGGCCAAATTATACAGACAAGTCTCATAACAGAAGTTATTTTATACTTTGACGCTATATAACCATCAGTTTGCATATAAAAACTCTATCACCGTGTATATATCAACAAACAAACATCAAAACAAACAATAATGAAATTGTTTATCTACATTAAAATATATCGCATCTATCAATTAAATCGTTATATTCATTTAATTTGGAATATATCTAGTTAAACTTTTAATTGTTATAATATACAAGATACATGGGCGGGCAGATACCAAGTCAATGAATATGTAACTCTAATCGTGTATAATAAGTTTTATTTTCAATAAATTAATTTATCTATAGATGGATTCTAACAAGTGCTAAAATTACAAAGACATGTAATAACTGTATTACAATGTAATTTATCGGTATCTAGGTGTAACTTTTCAAACCTAGGCGAAACTTTTCGGAACCTAGTTGTAACATTTCATAACACAGGCGTAACTTTTCAAAACCTATGTATAACTTTTCAAAACCTAGTTGCAACTTTTCAGAACCTAGGTGTAACTTTTCAGAACCTAGGTGTAACTTTTCGGAACCTAAGTGTAATCTCTCAGAATTATTGCCCCATTGAAGCCAACTTAAGCTGTGCGCCGTAGTCACTACACACTACTATGGCTACAGCACTGTCGAGCGACACTTCAAGCCACTCACAACATTTAGAGCGTGTCCACATCACTAACGTTTTGATTTAGAGCTACTACTACTGTCACATGTTTCAATATTCAACTTTTCAAAAATGTTACATTCGATATACTTAATCTTTTAGGCTTTCCAATAATTCGTTTTTTATCAATAACAATACTTTAAATCCTTGTTCGTCTGATCTGAATGATTACAAAACATCGTCATGTAAAAGTGACAGCAAAATAACTCGTATGACAAAACATCGGCCATGCAAACACCCATACAGCTATAAGCATCCAAACACCACGCCTTAGTCTTGATTAAATGTGAACAATACAAGTCATGATCAATCGTATCAAAGTCTAAAGTATTACATAATAATAGGCGAGTCACCTACGTCGATTATAATGTCTTATGATTACAAGTGTATATTTTAAACGAATTTTGTTATAAGCTCATAATTTTACTAGAACGAGTAAGGCGCAGCGAGTGGAAGCTATCAATTCTTATCACCGGACAACATCGTGATAACAGTCACAACTAGATTTTCGTCCTTCAGACCAAAAGGACATCAGAAAAGACTCAAATATCTTCAAAATATTCATATAAGATCTCCCATCGAACAAAGAACTTATGATTGTACTACACTAAACACGTAACTGATCAATATGATCCACTGCGATCATCCCCATCTATTTAAATTGAGTGTTTATAACCCCTCTATTCTCTAATATTTATATATTTTGCAATATAAATTAGTTTTCCACACGTATATAAACAACATCTAAAACATTGTGTGTCCGGCGATATGAACCGACGAACAAAATCTTGATGAAGGCGACCGGTCGACTTAAACATGATTGATTAAAGTTATCGCTACATATTGTCATCATTATCAGCCTTCATACAAGATTATGTTTCTACTATTCGTACACGAATTCCTTTACAATAAAAGTTTATGATGAACGCGTCAGAGGCTCCTGCGAAAGATGAACAAATGAATGAGAATAAAGGGAATTCGTGCACCAACATTGATATTATTTAAATGTATAGAGGTACAGCAAAGGCGAGGTTCTCGAACGAAGCCCTAGTATCCATTATTACAAACGAGGAACAGGTACAAAAGGTTAAAAGTATCAAAAACATTTTGTGTCCCATATCAGTCGTGTTATTTGTGCAATGCTATTTTTATAAACAGTTTAATATTTAATAACAAAATTTCGTCTTGAAGTGTCGCTCAAAAGTAATAAGTAACCGTGTAGCCTCCGACAGACATATAAACAAGTGTATAATTATTATGCTTTCTAATATAAATGGACCAATCATGGCAGTGAAAGTAGGATCAGTGCTGTCATTGGTCGATTTCTCCCACTCTTATATGTCTAGCAGACGCTAGTTATGAGAACTGAGGTTATGTTTTCGAATTTCGAATGCTAACGTACTTTTTTAAATGCATATTTTTCTTTATTAAATTCATTTGACCGTTGGGATCACCCGATATTCGAACACAGCACCCCTGATCTTGAGAATGCGACCGATCCAAACGGATAAATTCCATTCCTTCATAGAATTAGCGACTCGTAAAAATGCTTTACTAACACTATATTTAATTAATATATTATGTTATATATTTATTACTTTATTAAAGAACGGGGATTATTTGAATAGTACTTTAACATTCACAACAGCTTTGCGTTTGCTAGACGTTTCCAATATGCACGTAATCGCTCGTTCTACGACGGATAGCCTTCGAGTCTACGAGCTACTCTGATATGGTCTCAGTCTCAAGACAGTCCGTACGTCTGATCTATGATACACTCTCCCTACTCGAGCTACTGACTTGTGTGCGTCGTCGATACTACAATATTGTGATTTTGAAATGATTATTTGATTATCGTTAGTCTTATATTTGGAAGCTGCTTTGTTAGTGGTGTCTGTTAGTCAATAACTTGGACATTCTCTTACATGGTTTCGATTCCGTACACAAGTCTCTGATATGTGGGATGATGTGTGTAGCGCCGCGGGCCGCCCGCCGCGGTCCCACCCGAATGGTACAAAATTGGAGCGTACCTACATATACGTTTATTATATACAATGTACAATACAATACGATAAACACTATAGTGGCTACGGGGCGGGACGCCGGCGGCCGGCGAGGCATGTCACCTCGCGCCTCAGCATGTATACATTCTCACAGTAATATACATCGTAACTCGCTCTATATATAACAAACATTACACGAACGCGCACCACGCTCGTCGAATAAACAACATAATATACAGCGGAATCGTAGCACTCTTTCGATTCGATTCAAAAAATTGACTAGAAAATCTCAATTCGCTACGAGCACTATGCGTGCGTGGAGGACGATGAGAATATGTCGGCGGCGCGCCACGCCTCGGCCTCCTCCTCCGCGTCGTACTGCTGCAGGAAGGGGTTGGTGGAGCTGTAGCGCGGAGACAGGCCGCCGCGGCCCGGCGAGTTCAGCGTCACGGCCAGCCCCGCCGACGTGCCCGGGATCACGGAGCGCGGAGACTCGCGGGAGCCTGGCTCGCGCGGCGTGTGCTCGCGCGAGTGGTCCCGCGACGAGTCCCGCGACTGGTGCTCCCTGTCCCGCGGCGTGCTAGTCCGCGGGGAGTCCCTCGGGGAGGCTCTTGGAGACGCGCGCGGTGAGGACCTCGGCGACGACCGCGGAGAGGCGGTGCGCTCCGGTTGCCTCAGTATGGAGGACACAGATCCTCCATGTTTAATTGTATCCGCAGGGCTGTGGCTCCCGGAGCTACTGCTGGGCGAACCGGGAGAGGATACTGTCACCTGTCGGGACCGAGGTGGCGCGGGCAGAGGGCCTCTGAGCGGCGACTGCGGACGATATTGGCCGCCCCTGACTGATGAGAGAACCTGCAACAAAAAAAGATGACGAATACATTATTATTTGGTTATATAAATCTGTGTTTCGTATTATAAATATTGTGAAATGGTGATTACATGTGCGGGCGGCGAGCGGTCTGGCGCGGGCCGACCCGAGAGAGCTGGCGGCGGAGATGCTGCTGATGCTGCCACTTGAGGCCGATATGGACTGACTGAGGGCGGAACTCGGCCTGTGCAGAAATAAAAAGGTGTTTATGGTCAAACTATTTTCAAAAGCTGCAATGGAATAAAGTAAAATGAAATGGAAAATGGTAGAATGGAATAAGAAAAAAGGTTTCATACTCAGTGTGTATAAAAAGTTGAAAGTGTTATAAGCCTGTCGGAAAACGATGATGATGGATATAGTGAATTGAAAAGACTACTTAAAATGTTTAATATCATCACCAAAAATAGTAATAATCCATGCATGCAAATTTCATGGCAATTACACTCTAACAGACCAGGTATTGTTGTTGTTTAAAATTTCAAATTTAGAATTCTGGCATGTCAGCAGATTGTGTTTTGTTTCTTTTTTTTTTCGTCTAATGCTTCTACTGCCAGCTATCCCATCCCATCTTACTCACAAGTAAGGAGGTAGTATGTAATACCTTGGGGGAGTGTGAGTGAGGCCGCTGGCGACGCACTGACTCTGTTTCCACGCGGCCCGGTTACTGACTCGCCGCGCCGAACTGTCTACAAACAAACATGCGTTAAGGGACCGCTTAGCCTTTAGACATTCAGTGTTCTTGTCTAGTGTATAAGTATAGTATAGATCAGCTAGGGCATGCAGAAGGAGAGCTAGAGGGTGTTCTAACGCGCGTTAGGGCTTTAATTTTCAAAGTTCATTCGCAAATAGGACCTACCTTCGCCAATGGGCAATTGGAATCAATTCTATTTCCTTATTTGACATTCAAAAGGGCCTCTCAATCGTCTAATCGAAGAAGTTCGTTTGATGTTGACTTTGGAGAGACCCGAAGATCTCCAAAGAGGACGATGGCCAGTAACCATCGGCGTGTAAATTCGTATTGAATTTTTGATCTCATACTATAGCCGAAAGGCAATTGTTCTCCCCATCATTGCAATCATTTTTTAGTTCTACACCATACCATTTAGTTACGGAGATAATTGGGGTATAAATGTTCCAACTTTTTGACAAGTTTTTTAAGTACAAGTTTTTATTGTAAGCTTTTTATACACCTCTACGACCCCAGTACTATTCAATCCATCCATCAGCACAATGTTTTAAGTGCGTTACATTGAGTTCTACCACAAAACATGATTTTTCACCCCAAAAAAAAGTTTCCCAGCAAAATTTTTTGCGTAAAGTAACTTGGTTTGATGTACAGAATGCTTGGTTGACGGCTTCGTGATGAGGTTGTTTACACCCTGTATGTATTCGAGGAGGTAGATCATTCTTGAGAAAAAAAAAATTGTTGAGGAGAGATTTGTTTTTTTTTTAACTGGATATTGCAATCTTAACTTTCTTCTAGAAGAATAGGAAGATCAGCCAAATTTCGGCGCGGAAACTTCAAACTGATCAAAATAATACGTTTTCTGTTCTATTGGAATAGAGCTTCAATTTTTTAAGAAATTTGCCCGGGTGCGCGAAGAGTGAAAGATCATATGACATGAGTAGGTACAGCAATAGGTGAAGTTAGCTTGGTGAGGAGTGGAATGTTGTCTAGTGGTGTTTTGAGTCTAACTTCTGGAGTAAGCTAGTGGGTGACTATGTGCGTGCTTCTGCTTCTAATTAGCATGGTGATGTAAAAAACAACATTGTGGATACTTTGTTAGTAATGCCAGTCATGACTCAGAGGTTTCCGACACTCTTACCAGTAGAGCTTCTTATCTGACCACCATCAGTCACAGGCAAATGCTTTATTTGAGAGTCACAATCTACACTGATTTTGTTTATGAACAATTTTATTCGATTTTAAATCAATATAACATCAATAAAAAGGATTATTGATGCCACATTTCCTTAGATTCAAGCAGTCAAAATAAGTTTTCCAACTATGTTGTTTTTTACATCTCAATCAGTCAATGTAGTCTAAAGATTGACACAAGAGGTGACATTACCTGAACGTTTAGGAGCAGGCCAGATCTGCAGGAGGCACTGCAGAACATTTATGGACCTCTGGTAATCCATTTCTGTTGGCGGTTGCGAATGAAGCATCAGTGGAGGAGCCAGAGCCACTGCCAGGTGTTGAGGGGACATCTTGTTACGGTCCTGAGCAGCCACGACCAGGGCTAAGTGGTCCAGGAGGAAGACCAGGGTGGCTCTTGATGCTCGAGGTAGCAACTCAACTACTGAAGCCATTAGTCGAGCGTTGCCTTCTCTGTCATCTGGGAGGCATATTCCTGAAACAATAAGAGGAGATTAGAATGATGGACGAGTTGAGTAACCTGATTAATTTATTATGCTTTGAAAAAATACTGTCTGACACACGGTTGCTGCGGGTTCGTAACTTTCGCGTTCGTTATTGCTTATTTTTTTTTCTGAACACTCTGTTTTGAAAGTATTTGTAACTGAAATGTGTACCTTTCTCCAATTAACATAATTATTAGAAGGTTTTTATTTCAGATACCAGGCATACCTGTAAATCATTTAGCCATTTGTTTAAGAAGGAAATATAATCTGTTTCCTATTTGGTATTTGATAGAATTTAAAACAAAAACATTGAAACGAACATTTTCTGGATCTCTTTTTACTCAGTGCTATCAAAATGTGTAATGCTTGTTTGCATTTAAACCTAGTCCACATAAACCACAGAACTCCATAAAATACTAACCCAGTGCATCAAGAGTCATCTGATACATGCAGCGACTGAACAGCGGCTGTGGCAGCTCCCTTAGGTAGTCCTTCAGCAGACCGGTGATGACGTTGATGTCAGGCACGGAGTCTGGGGCCAGTTCCACTCCTCGGGCGTTCCTCTCGAAAGCTTCTCGGAGGATGCGCTTTTTAATTGCTGAGCCGCATAGCCGGTACAGACCTGAAGAATAAGTATATATTTAGAAGCAGCTGACTTCTTTTTACTATGGAGAAATAATAAATCTGACTTTTGTCCCAATCCTTCAAGTATCAGTCAGTAGATATAAATTTTTTCGTCAATACGGTTCAGAAGCACTAATAACTCAACAAGCCCCTGTTGAGTTATAATGTATAATCAGTGTATGTTGTAATTAGTGTCCGACTGAAACAGGTTTTGTAGCCGAGACCAAAACCGATCTTTCGGCTAAGCCTTTTATTTTATATGACATGTTAAAATTTAGCGTGTATTTACTCAAATGCGAATGTTAACACGTGTTTAAGTAACGAAAAATAAACAATTGTCTTTTTTAATCTTTCACGATCAGAAAAAAATATTTCACGATAAATACCCATATGTTTTTAAAAAATAAACAAACAGCAATCATAGTATGTTTCAAAAAAAGATGCGATGAAAAGATTTCTTTCATTCAAGCATGCACTTACCAATAATATCCAAGCCACGTCTCTCAATCTCCTCGACACATCTTCTCACGATCATTGGCACGGGTGGCGCGTGCGGTGGTCGCGGCTCCCTTGCAACCACCGTGTCTAGCTCGGCACCAAACAGGGCGTTGCTTCGGGGAGGCGCCGGCCGTCTTCGGAAGAGATCGTGCGGTTCCGCGTGACGTACGCGGATGTATAACGTTCCACGGGGTTCCATCTGGGAACAGGATTTAAAGATTTGGATTTTTTTTAAATATGATGTTCAGAAATCGGCACCGTGATGACAAAAACGCCGATAAAGGTAAGTGATCACCGCCGCCTATAGATATTTGCAATACCGAAAATGAAAGCAGAAACCTTCGATCTAAAACACATCAACGCTGCTTGGCGACATTTTTAATTTATTTTGGGTATGACCACAGAAAATGTCTCAAATAATAGGTAGACAAGGACTTCTGAACAAAAATCAAACATTCCTGTTTTTTTTTCTTCTTCTTCCCTGTGTTTTGCAGAATCTGTTGAGTGTCTTTTAGTCTGGTCTATACTGACTGACTGTATTTTCTATATTCAACTTCGTTGATAGTTTACCTTGAGAGCCAGTTGATGAGAAGGTGAGCGCGAGAGCATGTCAGGCAAGGTCACAGCACTTCGGTAGCAGAGCTTGTGCCTATGCTGCGGGTCCCAGGAGTAGACCAGCACATCCAGTTGTCTATTGTCTACTAGGTCCAGCTCGAAAGACTCGTCCCAGTCGAAAGCTAGTTCACCGGTGCGGACCTACGATTTTAAAGAGGTATTTGTACATAAAGACACCAAGTTATTTGAATACGTGTAATTAAATGATCAAAGCCAAAACAATAATAGTGTATGGGCGATAATATAAAAAGGTTATACAGATATGAGTATTTTTTTTTAGATGTGGTCTATGTTATTACTGTATTAGCCTGCCAGTGTTTTCGATCCAGGGCTAATGTAGACCACTGATCTGGTTTGAGGTCCAGGCACTTTGGCTATTTTATATACCTACGAATAATGTTACACTTACCACAGTACGAGCTTTATGCACACGATCACATTCCAAAACGCAATACAGGTCTCTGGGTGCAACTGCTGGCTGCGGAGGGGCCAGGGGGCCCGAGGGAGGGGACCCCGGCGATGAACCTGACGCAGTAGGCCGCAGACCACGGCCCGCCAAGAGGTGTACAAATAGCATGCCTGATACCCCGCCAGACAACCGTGATAGACCGGTCATAGACGCAGAAAGACCGCCCGTAGTTGGCTTTTCTGCTTTATACTTTAAGAACTCTGCAATAAATGATATTATTTTGAAAACATTCTTGTTTAAAAAACAATTGTGACTGGTCAAAACTACACCCATTTTTTTCACTACAATAAAGCTATTGTTATTG
This sequence comes from Xestia rhomboidea, assembly GCA_963853795.1. NCBI lineage: Eukaryota > Metazoa > Arthropoda > Insecta > Lepidoptera > Noctuidae > Xestia > Xestia rhomboidea. The sequence continues at coordinate 14,831,352 of OY970761.1, read as the reverse complement.
TTACCAGCATCACAAAGTTCTGCGGCATACTAACGCAATAAAGGTGTATTTCAGTAATAGAATACAAGTTGTCGAAGAAAAATGAGCATTGTATACTGTACCATTAGGATTAATATCAAGGTGTCTTTGATGACGAGATCCTGGCGTTGGAACCGGGCTTGGGTTGGGACAGTTGAACCGTGACCCGAGTTCAAGTAGCTGGCGGACCCGACGGGCTGAAGGTGATCCTCCGGCCCCTGCTCCAAGCTGGTTCGTGGCACCCAGTTGCTGCGAAGAAACTGAGCGAGCAGGCAAGTGCCGTGGTCTTTCAACCCGACGACCTGCTAGACCTAATGATGATCCAAATCGGCTGGCACTTTCCATCTGAAAAGGAATTGTATTTATCGAGAGGAAAAATATCGATGAAACTAGCAAAAAACGAATACTGTAGAATTTCTTACGTTTTTGAGCGCATCATGTATATTTTCAGCTGAATAGTGCGTTGGAAGTCGTGGACGCAGCGTCTCATAGAGGGCGCTGGTAGAGGGCGCCCGCGACAGCCACGCCCTGTACTCGTCCGAAGTGAATACTGAAGGAGAGGACGGTAAACGACCTGTTAATCAAATGATCTTGGATGATGAATGAATGTCTTTTGCTATGGTTATTACAAATGAATCAATTGAATGTCTTTTGGTGTGTTTTTAGTCTTGTTTCGTTTATTTTCTTACCTCTGGAAGAACGAAGATCTAAACGTGATGACAAAGGCTCCGGCTCATCTTGAAGAACACTTCCTGCTCGCCTGCTTAGTCCCAACCTATTTGGAACAACAAAATTCATAGATAGAACTGTTTTTGGATACCAAACTGTGAGAGAAAGTGATGCTTACCTCTGTCCAGTTCCCCTAACATCTCTTGGCAACGAATTAAACTTCGAACCAATATCCCTGCCCAAAGTGCTACTCCTGTAACCACTGAGTCCAGAATAGTAAGGAGTTCTAGTAGGAGCCGTAGCCTCTGTGTCTGAAGAATAGTCCAGACTTCGGTTCCTTCTAGCTGTTCCAAATTTACTACTATACGATGGTAGACCAAGCCCAGTAGTTCCATATGCTCCTGACAGTGCGGAACCCAGGCCAGTTCCTCCTAAACCTGATCCTAGGCCAGAACTTGTCAGGCCTGATCCAACGAGGCTTGAACCAGTGAGGCCACTGAGTCCTGTGCTTGAGAGTCCCGAAGGAAGCCCAGGGCCTAAACTAGTTCCTCCCAATGCGGAGTCTGTCAATCCAGGGCCTGATAGGCCTGATCCGGGCATGCCTACTCCACCGTATCGTTGATTGTATCTTAGACTTGTTGCTGAAACAATATTACGCAATATTAGATGCACTCATGTAGACGTTAAGGTCTATTTTAGCACAAATATAAATTCAACAGAAAAACCCTTACCTCCAGTTGCAGCAGAAGCCTTCAAGCTTGATCTGAGTAAGGAATGTCTACCGAAATCAGAATGAGTTTCTGCTCTAGGCAACTGCTGTTCCGATCCTGACCGTGGAACACGGCCTCCAAAACGCGTACTGCAAAAAAAAACAAGAATTAAATTCAGAAGCCCAATAAATTAGAAGAGACAAGTCCTGTGTCAAAGAACTGTAAAAATAGAAACAAATCAGAATTTGTTCAAAATGAAGTAGTATGCTAGATTAGTTGATTAGAGGACCTAGAAACTGATGGATGCTACTGAAGGTGCCAAGCTGTTGGCTCAGTTCGGGGCCGACACAATTTAGATTGCCATCGACACACTAAGAAGACGACAAGGAGGACTTAGACATGTGGCAACCGCTTTCAAAATGCTTCGTATTCCTACAACTCTCAACAGCTTCTTCGCTAGAAAATGCCAGTCCCATTAATTTTTGACGTTTCCATCACTTGGACTTATATGCAGGTCATAAAACAGGCCATACAGGACATAAAATGCCATCTTTCTTACCCATCATATCTTCCGCTGTCAGCTGGGTAGAAAGAGTGCACCTTCTCCGCCAAACTATCCAGTGTGTTCGGATAGGATCGCTCGTATGGCACGAAATGCGTCGCTTGGGACTTTGGCTGCTCTGTTATCACCGGTGGTGGCGGACGGTAACTGTGGATGGGAGAAAATATAACTTCAAATTGTGTTTGATTGCTGTGGGCGATTCACGTCTATCTGACTAAGATAACAAAGGATTTCTTGTCATGAGTTTTTAGTATCACCTGGATGACCAGGTGATCTCAAAATAGTGGGGGTAAAGTTAGATAAAGATGACTTTATCTGTTTAATTTACCCCCACTATGTTGAGAAGGTATCCAACTGCATTCGGTTAGTGGTAATAAAATGGCTATTTAAAATGATCGTTAAAAAAATAATAATAATTCTTAGTAAGTTGCAGGCGGACTGTGAATTATGATATGGACAATTATTTTTTTAAAGCTGCTTGATAATTCACGTAACCAATAGGTACATCGAGGAACACCGATATGGTTTTAGTTAGTACGAGCCCGACAGACCTCACCGCTCTTACTGGGGCGAATTCATTGAGGATTTCCACATCGAGAAAAATAAAGAAACAATAGGTAACCAATGGGTATATGACAGTCATGACGATGTCTCCTGTAAGTACGTTATAACAATTCAATAAGAAATTAACACAATATTGTACCTCCATGTAGAATGATCAGACGGCGGTCTTGGATTGTAATATAAATCCAGAGCCGTAGAATCAGGAGACAAAGCACCAAGTTGCAGCCGACTTCTTTCTTCTCTGCCGTCACCAACTGGACGAACACCCCCCCCTGGCCCCGCTGACCGCAGCGTACCGTGTCTGTTGAGGTAACAAGTTAAGTACTTTAATTTTTAAGCCATGAAAAATTGGTAGACAGCGGGATCAGTTGACTAAAGAGCATTATTTCGAAAGTAAGTATTACGTTTCAGGACGATTAATACATAAGTATTTGTATAGAATTTAGACATTACCACTAATTTACAAAATAAATATCATTTTTCTTATATTGTTGTATTGCACACGCAGGGCATTAAACGTTTTCTGCGTGTATCTGGTCCACAGACTGCAAGTATAAAAGGTCTGGCAATAAGCCCTAAACAGAGTAATCTTGACATCTCTGTCACTGCGTTATAGCCTAACCCCCTAAACAGTTGTCAGTTTTATGCCACCCATGGACCTCTTACTTGGTTTTACATGCCTTAAAGAAACTCTTAGGCATGCTGGTTTCCTCACGATGATTTCCTTCACCAAAGCAAGTAACAATTATGTATTCGCACATGAATTCGCAGATCAGAGGTGCGCGAGGCAGTCCGACAGTCACACCACTGGGCCATCACTGCTACTCGTATACCATTTATTTATTCGAATCATCATGATCAAACAAGTTATAAAAGCAAGAAAAGACTCTGCAAGTTGTAAAACTTTTACATTATTGTTTTGATTACTAAGAAAAAAGATAGTAGACAAGATGTAAAGTGTGATTGAAAAAGTTGGTTTACAATTTGAACTGTGTCTGTTGTTGTCATATTGAGCAATTAGATTAAGAAGAAAAGAGGCAACCGTTTTTGTTCTAGAATTGGTTTTCAAATTGAGTTAAAGCTTGGTTATATACTTTTCGTGTCGGTATATGGCATCCAAAAGCAATCATTATAGCCTTGCTAATACATGTATACTTTTCATCACTCATACTCTGAAAGTAGGTCTGAAGTTGCCTGAGGAGCGGGTTGAAAATAATACTTTTCAGCCCTGGGGAGAATTGTTTTCAACTGACAACTGTCAAATTATAAAAAAAAAATTGTTCATTTTTCTATTGAACCATGTTCCAACTTTCTATACAGCCACGATGTAAAATTGTAATAACAAAGTTAAGTATTAATTAAAGAATAGATATTTTTTTAATAACTTTATTATAATTAAGTTTCAACTATTTCTTTAAAATGACATAGATTTGGGCAAAATATTTACCATTTTTTCGATGATGAAAATGAAAATTAGGTAATGGCTGAATAGCTGGCCGGCCATAGAAAAAAAAAACAAAATAGGCGGGAAAGCGGCAAACCGATCTTCATTTTTTTTTCGAGTTGATTCATGTTTTTATTTTTACTTTCCTTGTATTCGTAATGAAAAGCACAGTGTTTACCTCGGGTTAAAGACTTATTTAGTCCCTCAAACTATTAGCCCCTCGCTACGCTCGGGCACCAAACCCCGTCTCGGGACTAAATAAGTTACTTTCACCCCTAGGGTAACAATGTACTATTGTACTCCTCCGTTAGTCTCGCGGTCGCGAAGCGCGTCTACTGAGCATGGGGTCCTTGTTTCCATTCCCGGGTGTTATTGGAATTAGGAATTTCGCAATAGCAGCCCGCAATTTGGAAGTTAACGGTATGATCTTTCTTTATCGTGTGGTTAGTGCCTAACCTGGTATCAGAGTTTTTAAGCCGCCCATGGGCCTCTGACTTGGCTTAATATGCCGTCGAGAAATATCTCTCAGGCATGCTGGTTTCCTCACGATGTTTTCCTTCACCGAAGCAAGTGATAATTATACAATACGCACATGAATCCGAAAATTCAGAGGTGCGTGCCTTGGGTTCGAACTCGAGACCTATGACTTAGCAGTTCGACGGTCACACCACTAGGCTATCACTGCACGGTATGATACCCCCGTGCCTTGTAAGTACTTTAAGCCATTGGTCCTGTGCCTGATTTCTCTCCGGTCGTTTCGGATTGCCGTCCCTTTGGACTATGAGGGTAACAGAAGAGTGAGGACGCACTTGTGCTTGCTAGTTGCTTTCACTCTTGTACGCTACAATATCTGCCTTGCCGATAGCTCATCTCCACTGAGATTGGGCGCCGTGACCAAAACGGTATGGAGGTATTTAGACCAGGTGCAGAAAATTTTTGAAAACGAAAAAAATCATAGTACCATGAAACCCATTAGAAAAGAAAGAGAATATAACAAAAACGAAAGGAAAAATAATTTACGGGTGATCTGAGGTCGGGAAGTGGGACTTTAACTCGCACTTGGCCGGTTTTTTTTACACCAGCAGAAAGTAGTTTTTTTTTTAATGCAGATATTTTGACGTGAGAATTGTCGATTGAAAGTTAGGGTGCTTTTTCGATAATAAGTCAAAAAAAGGTGAAAAAAAAAATATTAAAAAAAAAATACAGTGTGTTTGGGAAAGATGTTTTGTAAAAGAACCTTGAGTATTTGAATTTCTATAGGACTTGTAGTTTTTCCGGAAACCGTTTTTTTTTCACTTAACCCCCCACTTACTGGTCTAAATATACATACTTTGATTTTAAATACTCACTGTGAATAAAGTCCATCAACTCGATCCCGTTCCCTCTCGTCCTCATCTCGACAGTCCCTCTTGAGCACAACGACTGGCGGTGGCTTGTGCTCCGACCGCGGCATGGATGGCGAGCCTGGTCCTGATTTACCTGTTGATTAGAACAGAATAAACACATGCTGAAAACAAGAAAAAAAGAGCAATTCTCGAAAGAACGCCTGTGTCAGTCTTTGCGCTTGAATATTTCAGAGGGAGAGAGTTTCTCAGGCAGAAACCTTGGCATGTCGCTATCTTTTTACGCTACTCTCAATTGATAAACCAAACAAAAGAGGGTTTTGGGGCTGTCGACGTTGGGACGGACGAAAAACGATTGTTTAATCGTCTTGTGTCTACGATTCCAGGCGCACTCTTTAGCTCGTTTATGATGCCACTAAACTCAGATTAGGTTCGGCCAAACTGGTGCGGACAACCCGTAAACGCGGTTCCGCACTCAAACAGCTCCAAATAAATATGTATTGAAACACACCGGCCTGCAAAACTAAGTATCACACTTTTAAAATTGCAAAAACTTTTTAAGTACACAAGATATACTTTCAAAACAAAACGGACTCGAAAAAGAGTTTAATTTTGTCTATATTTTCAAAGAAAGCTGATAAAAGTTGCTATAAAACGTTTTTTATTTTAAATCTCTAACTTCTATAGTTTATAAAAAAATAAAATTTTAAAAGTGTAGAACTTAGTGTTGCAGGCTAGTGTATCTATTGCTATCTGTCCTTAAAGTTTAACTGATCCCTTAACATCCTGCCGGGGCTGCGGGACTATTCGAAAGAGATACCGTGGCCCCGGAACACAAAAGGCGATGAAGGAACATGGATGGGTTTTAGTCAGTAAAAGTCTGACACTCCCTCCTGCTCCGCCCAGAGCGGGAGAAGTCATTTGATGATTTCCCATCCTAAAAAAAAAAAAAAAAAAAAAAAAAAAAATCCCTTAACATTAAACAGTTTTTGAAATCCTTCAAACAAAACCAACCTTTCCTCTGCCTCGTACACAACAACAGCCTCCTGGGTATCGACATGATAATGACGACATCATCCAGGGACATCCTCCTAACATCCACGAGGTTCACAGCCAAGATCTCATCCCCCACTTTGAGGCATCCACTGTTGTAGACGGCAGACTCCAGTGCTATCCGGGAGATGAACACCCCATCCGTCCGCGCACCTCCGTCGCCTTCCCTGATGTACAGCCCCAGGGTCTGGCCGGGTCGCTTCACTATTTCCACTAGTTGGACTATGTGACGGGAGTCCTGTGGAGAGAATGGCTGAATGTTTAAAAAGGTGTACAGAATTTTGTGCCACATAGGATACCCTTATTCGGGTACGTCCCGTTTGGTAACAATCCCATTTCGACAGCTAAACCAAAGACGTGCAAAACAAATGAAAAAAAGTCCTTTCTACACGACTGCCCAAAAAAGTAGTGTTATGTTTTCAGGGTTCATGTGTGTATGTATGCATGTTTGTGAGTTTCTTTATTCCACCATAACGTCTAAACGCCTAAACCGATTTCGATGTACGTGGTATCGTTAGAATCCTTGTGTTACCCCGGGTAACATTAAATAATCTAGACTAAAATCATTACATCCAATATGGGTCTCGACTGTTGCAGTCAATGTTCCGTATTAGAATTTTTTATTTATTCTTGTTTTTTTCTTTTCAGTTTTTATTTAAAGTTATTAGTTATTTTTTACGCAGTCGGGTTTTTGAATTTTTTTAATAATTATTTTTTCTTAACTATTCTAATCTTCATACATTGAAACATTTATTGATTTATAACTGTATTCATAGAAAATATCAGACAAAAACAAGACTATTTTTCATGTTAATACAATCTTATTAAGTCTTATAATAAGATTTTATTAACATGAAATATATCCTGTATTGAGACGACTACAGGCGATACTAAACGTTAAAAAGAAGATAATTTCAAAATCAGCGGATGAAACATGAACATAAAAAATCTCATTCAACAAAAAACGATGCTACAAATTGGTACTTTCAATTTCCAACCAAACTGACGCCTTACGACAATACTATTGTATTGCACAAAGCACAACGCAATACAAGGAAACCGCAAATGGAATAGACCACAGAATCTATACCGAACAATATTACATAGCTGTGGTATGAACCGTACTGCACATCCCAACAATGCTAGGCTAAATTGCGTTCACATTCCCAACGATCTAGGCCATCCCGGCTCGAACAAAAGGGTTCACTGGAGTAGCGTTCTTTCACAGTGGGTCCCGTACTAGGCTACGAGCAGACTATTCGGGTCAATGGAGCGGGAAAATTACCTGAAAAAACTGGTGTTTTTCAAAAAAAGAAGTCTTATCACCGTATCCAATCACTGTTTTGAACTGTTTTAAATATTAATGGCTAGTTTTTGCACGCGGCTTCACTCGCGTTAATTTAGAATTTGACAAATAATTCGGATTGTACTCTGCTTGTAATAATATAATTCATCAACCATGATTCGATTCGAAAGACACGTAGCGCCATCTATTATCATAAGAACGTTATTGTTGTTTTCCTGGGGGACAGTACTTTTTCACATAGGTATATCATCTTCTGCAAATCTCGCAACAAAAATAAGGTTTGCTGTAAGAAAACCCAATTCTGGCTTAAGCTCGTCGTTGTACATAAGCTATATATTTGAATTTTGTGTGTTTATTTTTTAATTTTGTGTGCAATACAGAATAAAGAATATGAATTTTTTTCGTAATGAAAGATGGTATCTCCGTTTCTGTACACCTGACAAAATATGTATATTTTGCAAAAATTTTGATCGGTTCAGTGGTTTAGGCGTGAAAAAGTAACAAACAAACTGTTTACGGTTTGCAAGCGCAGTGGCGGGTTGGCGCTTGCAACAACGCCGAAATATCGGGAGCTCAAAATTAATAATAACCATGGAAGATATCCCGAAGTGACATTTTAAGTTCAAACAAACTTACTTACTTATTTATAATGTTAGTTAGGATTCGTCGTTTTTATAAAGCACACTGTGAAATCATTAGAGTAGCTATTCGATTATTCATGAGTTCACTGTTTTCTTTTACATTTTCCAATCACGATGTTATTTCTACTTTATTTTCATAGAAGTTTGTGCCATAATCAGTATTCATTGCGCCCAACGATTTGTTTTCAATTTATTGTTGTTTGCTTTGCTATTGTGAAGAAAATAACAAAAGACGCCGAGAGTTTCAGCAAAGTTACACTGACTTGAATAAAATGCATTGTTTTAAGTTAAGATGGTTGCATAAAGCGAAAACTAATAGCGAACTCGTCTTTATATTATGCAGCTATGTTGAGTAAATAATAAAAAGCTTTAATACAAACATCAGAAGGTTCCATTTTGTTCCAGAAGTACTAACTTTATTAACTAAGGTTTCCGCGGTAACTTTAATAACAGGAGTTTATTAAATTCTGACCCTTTAAAAGTTTAAAAACGGCGTTTTTATTTTGTCCATAAAAATGTACAAAAAAAAAAACAAAGTTAACAGAGAGTTGTTACAATTTAATTAAGATTAAGACTTTAATAAAGAAGGAGACAAACTACCTTCTAATTTACACTACTTTACACCTTACACTAATACATTAGCAGTATTGCAATTAACACAGTCGTTTTAATACAACACAAAGACATATTTCATTATTGCACTTCATTAACTTGCTCATGCCCGAGGCTTCGCCCGCGTAAAGTTCGGTAATTGTCTCACAGGATCATACTACCGGGATAAAAGTATCCTATGTATTGATCCAGGTTATAAACTATCCATATGCTAAATTTTATCCAAATCCGTTCCTACTGAACGGATTTGGATAAAATTTTTGCTTGAAAGAATAACAAACATCTTTAAAACCACACATCCTCACAAACTTTCACATTTATAATAGTACGAGTAGTAAGGTTGCTAAAAGCAATGCTTTAAGGCGACTACAGGAGCTAAACGCGAGTTTTATAATGCAAAAAGTATATGATTCACTGTAATAAACAAAACCAGAAAAATAAATGATATTCTTCAGGATATATTTTATGCTAGTATGATAGTGTTTTGAAAATATAATACAACTAATTTTACTCGATAAAAAAAATCACGAACTTATCTCTAAAACTTTAATTTTAAAGAGAAAAACCATACTCGCATACATGATTTTTTGGCATATAATTCTACAAGCAACATATTAGCATGATAGTATTTTATTTTTTTAGTCCAATCAATAGATTTTTTGTAAATCGCAAAAAAACACTCATTTCGCACTATTCGGCCCGCAGTGACTGACATAACAGCCACTTTGTAGTGCAAGCTGATTAGAACTTTATTCTAACAGTATTTTAAACGAAGTTTGAACCACCACAATAAGAGTTGCTAATTTAGATCCTATGTCGCCTTAAGGATATAAGTTAAAGCTACCGCCATTTTCTTACCTGTAATGAGAAGAATTTCTTGGCGGCTTCAATATTGTTACGGCCCACTTGTCTAATCTCCAGGATTCGCACAATCATCTCGCCGCGGCGCTCTACCGCCTGAAAACATTGTACACAATATATCGAACACGCTCGGTAAACTGGAGACGATAAAAAAAGGGTTTCGATAAAAGCTACTTTCATTATTTTTCGTGGATATGATAAGCTTTTGAATGGCACATTTATATCGAGATCGAGATCTGTAAACGTTAGTAAGCACGTGTTTTGGCTTACACACGATCTAGTCTCTATCTTACACGTCTTGTAGTTTGGCAGTAGTGCAAGAACGAATACTTTCACAACAAGGAATATACACTTAGCCAAAGTACGTTCTAATTAAAGTTCTTATATCTCGGCCTGAAAATATTAAGTACCTACTTATATTTTGCAAACATGTTCATTGTCTAATCTATTGGCACCAATTTTAAATACATCTATGCACATTGTCTTAAACAATTTGATTATAGCTTTCATAGAGTGTGATATATTAATAAACGTAGTGTGAGCTTTGAGGTTGTTGACTCTTATCCCGGGCAGGGAGTGCACGCACCCTTAAAGTAGTTCATCTACTTATAATTTGGAGGTTTTATTCTAAACCCTAACTAGTGTTTCTAGTGAACACCACAAAGATTTTCTTGCCTATATTGCAAATGAGGTACCATATCACTATGAAATGGTTTTTTAATAACTTATTAATGGGAAACATTTGACAGAAATAAGTCGCCTCTCCTAATTAGGCGCAACATCAAAACGCGAACATTTTCCAAAGATATGCTAAGTACGCAAATTATTCCAATACTTAAGGAATAAGTTAAATATTTGGGTACTGACCTCGAGCGCCGCGGCGGTTGTTGAATCATGGTCATTCTCAACCATTTCAATCTGCCTGAATATTTCATTGCTCACTCCTGATACCTGTGTAGTGGAAATAATAGTTTTAGGTAAAGATATTTTGAAGAAGTTGAAAATACTTAGCGTAAATATAAGGACGTTGTACAGTCGTGGTCTTTTCCGCCTGATCAGTAAATTTTTTTTTCGCATAAATCGTGCGGAGGCGCCGAGCCACGCCCCCTTAAAGTTTAGGCCTATTAGGAAAGCGTCCACTTTGGCGCGCAAAATAACAATAACTCTCGTTTGGCATGCGTCGTCAGTGCGCTCGGCCGATCGGTATCATTTCATTCATTATTTCTATACAAAGTCAGCGGGGCGGGGCTAGAGAGCGTTCCTATGTTGTAAGTGCAAGCAAAAATTAGCTTGGTGGTGATCAGACGGGAGTGTCCACGAGAGTACATTGTCAATTTTCACCACCACTTAAAACGGGTATAGATTATAAAAGTTACGATGCCTAACATTGGAAATATTGGTCTGTGAAAAGAAGTAAAAGACACCAAAAACTGTTTGCGGCTAAGTAGAAATCAGATAGTTCTCGTAGCTCTAGCACAACGTCTAAGTAAGAGAAATATATTTGTCGGGTTTTTATAAATGGCTTACTGAAGTTGCACCCTTCGTTTGTAAAAATGAATGAGATTGTTCCAAATGCTGCAAAAAATACTGATAACATGTGGTGTGATGTGTATGAAGTGGTGTGATGAACAAGTTCAACATTTGAAAAGTTTGTAAGTACAGCTTTGGTTTCCAAACAGAGCACAGTTTGGACAGCAACGGCCGCTTAAGAAACCTAATAAAAGCTCTGGCGACTCTGAGGCGAATCGCGTTAGTTTGAACACCTCCAAACAAGTTATATTAAGAGCTTAGAATAATCCCTCTGTTTGGACACAGGCCTCTTCTTTCATTGGGAGCGAGCTGTTTTCCACCTTACGGACCCAGTACAGATAAGTAAATGTCACATGACTTGAATGTATGTCTTTTAGGACATGCTAGTTTCCTCACGACGTTTTCCTTCACCGTTTTGGAGCAGTGTGGTAATGAAATAAATTTCATAAAGTAACACAACTGCTTGGACTCATAATTTGAAGCCGTTACCACTGCCAAGATTTCCCCTTATCCACAACTTTATAGCACACTCTCCTTACTATATCACCATTGATATATAAAAAACCCAAGATACACACTCGGCGTCTCAAAATCGTCCGCAAAAAATACAGGCACAATTAGTAATTGTGCGCCTATTTTCAATTAGTCTCACGTCGCTCGCGTAACATAATTTTTATTGCTTTTTGTACACTGCTTTGTAAAAACAACTTGAAACAATCCGCGTAAGGTTGAATTTGCAAAAAAAAAATGTGTTTATACTACTACTTATGTAGTAGTGGGTTGTAGTGGTGAGTGTTTGGTGACAGTTTCGAGTGTTAGTTTTGTTCGAGACTGTGCATCTTGGGTTTTTTAACCGACTTCAAAAGGAGGAGGATCTCAATTCATCGGAACCTTTTTTTCATTTTTTTGTATATCAATGCTTATCACTGATATTTTTTTTCTCTCAATAGAATGGTTACCTTTCGGAAGTCTGGCTGCAGCACGCAGGGTGGTGCGTGGTTGGCGCGCGGCGGCTGCGGCGGCCCGGGCGGCGCGCGGCCCGGCGACGCCGTCAGGTCCGGCGCCGCGCGCCCGTTCTCCTGTCACAACAGAAAGATATCATGGTTAGTAACATGTCGACATACAAATCGAGGAATTTAAATGAAAAAAGTCATGAAAAAGATAGAAGGATTGTATGAGGAAGAGAAAGAAAAGATAGTAAATAGTAGCGTGATAGTTAACAGGGAAGAATAGAAAGTGTTGCGCCGACCTCATGTATGATAAGCGCAGATAGATGATGACGATGATAACAATATTTTTAATACTATACAGGGTGTAAACCACCTCATCACGAAGCCGTCAACCAAGCATTCTGTACATCAAACTAAGTAACTTTACGCAAAAAATATTGCTGGGAAACGACTTTTTTTTGTGGTAGAACTCAATGTAACGCACTCAAAACATTGTGCTGATGGATGGATTGAATAGTACGGGGGTCGTGGAGGTGTTTAAAGTAAAAATCAAACATTAAAAACTTGTATTTAAAAAAAAATTGCCATAAAGTTGGAACTTTGACCCCCAATATCTCCGTAACTGGAAGGTTCCCAGGTATGGTGTAGAACAAAAAAATTATCGCAATGACGAGGAGAACAAGTGCCTTTCGGCTTCGTTAAGAGGTGTTTTACACTCTTTATACATTTTTTCACAATAATAAATAATATACGTAATATTGTGATGCTTAAAAGAGGACTTGATACAAAAAGGGGTATACAATGATTGTTTCATGTGGCTTTTTGATGTTATGCGATCCCCTCATATTATTCTACCTGGCAATACCGAAATACAAACTAGATTTGAAAAAGAAACATAGCATCTAAAAATTGTAACAAAATGTTCGTAAACACTTCCGAATTTTCCGAAGGCGTACCCCACAGGTGCCAAAAATAAACCCAAGCAAATAGATCTATAAATCCCTCGTAGGTACCTTCCTATAACTTAATGTCTTCTCCGTAAGGCCTGTAAGTGACACTATTACTTATTATATTACTACGTAAACAGTCGACCAACTTGAAGCATATTGCGCGCCGGTTTCCAACATATTGCCTCATTTTTCTCGGACTATTTAGTAGGAAATAAATTGGCGGTAGTTTTATTTTTTATCAGCATGGTGGATTTTTATTGATGAGTTTATGATGTGTTTCTTATAAAACTTTACTAACAGCATATTACCTGAAGTAATGCTAAAAGACAATGGGTAGACGACACAGTTGCCATCGGGGGAAAACCTGAATGACACTGGCACAGCAACGTGGAGATTGGCACAAGAAAAGAGTGACCCATGGATGAATTTTTATGTTTTTTTGTTTTTTTGGTGTTATTTGTATATTAGTTTGTATAAGTTATCAGAATCAGAAATCATTTATTTGCCATGAATATGGGTACAAAATAAGATGTAAGCATTGTAAAAACAGTTCCAGCACACTCTACCTTACGGCATGCAAAAGTAAAAACCACCGTAGTAAAGATGGAGTAACAGAAGCAGAGTGTGACTTTCTATTGTAACTAGGCGAAATCTATGCAGAGATCGACACTGCAACCTTCAGAAGAGCTAAACGCTAACAGCAAAGCAATGAACAGATAACGATTACGATTATTTCAATCATTTCTAGGATTGGCGGATTAGTGCCACACAAAGTTATGTTGAAATTCGTATATTTCCAAGTAACTAATAAAAATATTTTAATATACTAAGTATTCTGTTAGTTCTAATCCCTCAAACGGCAGATCAATACGTAAAGGATCAATGAGATTTAATGTCAGATAAATAGGTCTATATCTTTGAACATTTTGTAAGTCTTCCTTTATATCCTAGAACAAGAGACTCAGAACAATACCTATACAGTATCTATCAAACTCCAGGCACGTGTAGCGGAGATAAGATTCTAATTAGCATAATATCGTATGCGTTCGATTTTCTCGTCCCAAGAACAAGGAAAGGGCCCTTTGAACGTCTTAATATGAAATTAACTACGTGCTCCGTCGGCGAACAACGAAGCTATTATTATTTGTGTTGTGAAGGAAAACATCAAATGATAATGCAGGAAGAAAGAATCTTCGGTTTTTTTTTACTTGCCTGTAATATTTGGCAAAAACTCCACTGGCCTGCAAAACTAAGTATTACACTTTTAAAATTGCAATAACTTTTTAAGTACACAAGATATACTTTCGAAACAAAAAGGACTCGAAAAAGAGTTATAATTTACTATAGTTTCAAAGAAAGCTGATAAAAATTGCTATAAAACGATTTTTTATTTTAAATCTCTCACTTCTATAGTTTAGAAAAAAAATGTAATTTTAAAAGTGTAGTACTTAGTTTTGCAGGCCAGTGTATAATGAAACTTAATCTTACGATGAAAGACCATCTTTTAACATCATTAAAACTTCTTTTACATGAAATAATCTGATCTTACTAACGTTATCATCACTCTCATAATTATCCTTATCCCAATCAACTTAGGATCGGCGAGCATGTCTTCTTTCATACTTATCTATTACTCATCATCCGTAGTCTTTCTCTTTCTAGCTAGATCATCGGTCAAATAGTTTGTCCAATAACAAATGTTTGAAATGGTAATTCAACTTCAAACATTTTTATGACTATTACGATTATTGTTTAGACTATTCTAATGCTAAGACGCTGACGCTACCAAATTGTAGTATCTAACCCTGTTTAGGGACTACTTATGGCCAACAATTTATTAATATTATACTGCGCAAGTACCAATGTGATTTTTTCAATTCATATGTACTTTCTCTGTTTATCTTGGACATCACTGACATCGGTGAAAGAAAACATCGTGGGAAACCTGGACTTATAATGAATATAAGTCTGAAATCACCAACCCGTCTTGAGCAAGCGTGGTGATCAATACTCGTGCCTTCTCTGTATGAGAAGAGGCCTTTGCCCAGCAGTGGGACAGTAATAGGCTGGTATTATTATTATACTGTTACTGTTAGCCTGTGTAATTCCACTGCAGTACAAAGGCCTCTCCCCATAACTTCCAAATCTTTCGATCTAGGGCTAATGTGGACCACTCATTAGTTCTATACAGCTCGTTCCACCATCTCCTGCGAGGTTTTATATTAGTTTATCTTCGAGTATTGCGTGGGACTTTAATATAACTGGTGAAATTAGGGTGTAGTAGATGTACATTTCTGCTTAACCCTTTGGGTAGTACAAACGTGAAAATTATGTTATACTAAATATATTAGTAATAAAACTCATTTCATTATAATACTTTCAAAATTGCTTCGAACCAAATACAATAATCTAATCACAGACTAACTTTTACGAACTCGAATTTCAAACCAACCGCCAAAGACCAAACATAACGTATCGTACATTTGAAGTTCGAACCCTTTCTCATTCAAATATGACGTCACAAACAAATATGGCCGGTATTCTTATTTCCTTCGTTCTTCCTTCGCGAGTAATATTGTCACTTCCTATTTGAATTGGAATGCGAATGTGGTGCGAAGAAGATAAGGAAAAGCCATTTTAAAGATAAATAGAGATTAAATAGCTTCGCGGCTTTCGTTTGAAATGTACTGAGAATGGGAAGTGAAGTAAATATTTCATTTGAATGATTTAGACGCAATGAGCTTAAATTGACGGTATTATTTTATGAGATTTGTCAACGCTGCGTGTATGACGATGTCAGAATTTAAGTTGATTCGCACCAGGAACGTCTTACTAAGGGGTATTGGGTAAAGGGTATTGTCCAGTACGGGGTTGTGGAGGTCAGACAGGCTGAGTTGCTGCATGTAAAATACTAGTATTTAGCTGCATCCAGTTAGACTGGTAGCCGACCCAACAAAATGTGAAAAGGCTAGGCAGATGATGATGAATAATGATTCACATCCATCCATAGAGATTTATAGAAAAAAAATGATCCCACCTTTCCATGATGAAGCTGAAGTAAAATGACAAGTAGCCAATTACGACACATTACATTTACGCTGTCCAATAATCGTTAGTAAAGTTAAATATCTTTATTCACACCCCAGTCCCCATTACCTTAATAATTTCTTAACATATTATTACGCTTGTAACCCTCAAAGGGCCAGGTAGACAGGCGACCTGTAGAACACTCATATTTTACAAGTTATGTCATCATCATATCAGCCCGGAACACCCACTGCTGGGTATAGGCCACCCCTTTTTTCTGCCACACTTCCCGGTTCTGTGCATCCCTTCCATCCAGGTGTTTTCTGCGACTTTAACGATATCGTCGACCCGACGAAGTCTAAGACGGTCCTGGTTTCTTGTTTTATCAATCTCACTTAACTCCATAGACAAATATATTTGACATTCTTAAAACAGATTTATCAATGGAATCGGATTTATTGAAATAAAAAAGACATATTTGAATTATTCAAACTAAAAAAAAAGGAATTCTAAAGCACATATCAACCAGCATATCAATCAGATTTATGAATAAATCTTTCTAAATAGAGTGTTGAATGAAAAACATGACGACTGACGTCACGTTGTAAAGTAGTAGATAGCTAGTAGGTACGTCATATGAATGATGAATGAAGTGTGAGTAGGGAATCAAATACAACTTGCAATCATTCATTGAAGTTGTAATTTCGAAATGAATGTGTTTTTTTTCAGTATTACCGCAAATTCACTGTTTTCTAAATAATATTCTGGCTGCAGACATTTTCGTTTTTTTCTTATTTATTAAAAAAAAAAACAGAAATCTACATACATTCAAATTATATCGAACGAAATACTCCATGCTCGTTGCGTACTTACAGTACAATCGCGTACAACTCCACAATTCGAAACTTCAAACTGTGCTCGTCTTTACAAATCAAACAATGATTTGTCGGCCTATCATTGTGTCCTTCCTCTGATTTTCGTTTGTGTGAGCGTTAAAATTTTTGGCGGTCGATCGAGTGCGGGGCAAAGGGGGGGGAGAGGAGTAAGGGGGCGGGTCCCTGACCTAGTTCCGTGTTCCCCCGCGCGCCCCGCTCGCGTACGCGTGAGGTCACTGTACTGCAGTTGCAAGCCCCCAAATACCGCAGGGTGACTGGACTCATCCCACAATACGGACCAACGACTGTAGTAGTCACGCAGCACTGTGTGCCAAAAAGTGTGAAAATTTTACCAAAAAATTGGCATGCATGAAAATTAAAACTCGATTTTCGAGAAGGAAAACGTTTTTTGATTTTTATCGTGAAAAGCATATAGCACATAGTTGAGCGTTCTACACTATATGATTTGAAAAAAATATATAAAGCCAAACATTAATTAACTAAGCTTAATATTTACAAAAAAACTGATTTTATTACGAAAGTTGCGATCCCATCTTACGCTTCCTGAATGACATCTGAAAATATTACATGTTGGGAAATTGTCGCTATATCCACTAGGAACACATAGGATGTCACTGCATCCGTATATCGGTACATTGTGGTTAGCTTTATTGCCGCGCTACATGCAAATGTCTACGCTTCGTAGACGGTGCTACGAATGTCTACGAGTTTCGTAGCAGTGTCTATTTTTTAAATATTCCTTTGTGTTTTTATGTGTTTACACGACAATGTATTTGTGTGAGCTCAATTTGTTCAAGTTTGTGAATAACGGTGCACAATGGAGCAAATTGTACGGAATAAAGTAATAAACATTTCTACAGGAACGTTGTGAGGTACACGAAATATTTCACGTTTTATGTTTTGTTATTTTAAGACTTTTTCGAGATTTAAAGACTATTTTGACTTCCGTTTTGGAAGAAATGTTACTTAGAATGAATAAACGAATATCAGATAGTTGACAAAAAAAAATGATCCAGAATAAACCTGCAAAAAAACATTAAAAAACTGAATTGTATCTAAAAATATATTTTCTCTACCAATTACACTAAAGTTAACGTTCATATTCAAGAGTTTCTTCATGCACTATAGTTAACGGTACCATATGTAAAAAAAAAGTTGCACGAAAGATCTACACCATATTTAAAATTTGCCTCAAACTAAATAACATCAAACCAAATCACAAAAAATCAAACGTGTGAACATAGAATCACTCATCAAGCTACCCAATATTTCACTTCAACAAATGTGCCATTGACTCACTCTGTACTCGCCCTAATGGCCTCCGCAAAAAAAAAACCAGTAACAAGTAAAAAAAGATCCGATTAAACCTGATTCAGCAAACGGGCCGACTAACCTTCTGTTTGCATACCAATTACACGGCCGCCATGTATTCACAAGAAACCAACACACCCTGTGCAACAACGACATAACTACCTCACAACCTGCCATTGAAAAATAAGTCTTAGTTTTGGGTAACAAGTCTCCATTTCTTTTGACAGATTTTTTAATATTCTGTTGGAGGGATAATAGACTTCTGTTGGCTGTCATGCAATATCCAGTGCAATATGACTGCGGGATCTAATCTTGGAGTTTTATTAGGGCACTAGATTCAAGGCACTTTGACTGGTTTCCTCGTAATCTAGACTCTAACGACAGAGACCTAAAGGCATTTTTAAACTGATGTTAAGGATAAGAGTTTTATGTTTGTTTGTTTTAAATTTATACGGAATTGATTGAGTGGTCGTTTGGGCGCCATAAACGGATAGGACTTTTATTTTTTAAAGTAAAGCACCTTGACAAAACAGTGAAATACATTCAGGCGAATTGAGAACTACCTCGTTTTGGCAGTCGGTTTAAGGTGAACGCACACTTATCCGCGCCGAATTTAAAGATCAGACCGCGCCGAAAGAAACATTAACTCATCCGTATAACTTTATCTATTCGTCCGATTCGACGCGGATAAGTGTGCGAGGTTTCACAGGATTTCATAGAAGTAATTCTTAAATTCGATTCTTTCGGCTCTTTCGCTTCCTTCGGCTCTGATAAGTGTGCGTTCACCTTTAAAAGTAATTCTAGATGTATTTGTCACTTGTTTTATCATAATCATCATTCTCCTACTCTTCATTTATTTGAAGTGGCGCAACATGCTTTGTTCTTTCATAGTTCTCTAAATCATCATCTCAGCAGTCCTCCTTTCTAGCCATACATTTATCTGTCACCTGTTTATTTCTGTCAATACATAAATCCGTCTTATATAATTTACTTTGTTAGCAAAAACCAAGGACCCAATTTTTTTCAACCCTTTGATACTTAACAACCCGAAATGAAGCCAGGAAAATGTTTTATTACTTATTTTACTTGTTGAGAACAATCGGCACGTGCCGATTTTGTAACATGTTTTAACTTAAATACACATGTTTTTGGTTGTCAACCTGTTGCTATTCATTTGAAAGGTAAGTTTTCTTTCAAATTGTGTTATTGTCTTTATTGGTAGTGGAGTTTTTATCTTTGAGTCAGAGTATATATAATGCGCTTCCAATATATGTTTTCATTACCACTTTAAGGCATCAAAACGAAATCCTAAATAAATACACTGTTGGAATTAGAACTCTCTACACCGACTTGAGACTTTTTAAAACTAGAAGCTCACATTTATGTCTGAATTTTCTTCGAAGTCTCAGAAATAGATTTCGTACTAGGGTTTTTGAATAAATCATTTGGACGAACTACCTTCAAATGAGGCTAGACGTGTCACGGGCTGTCATGTCACTTTGGAAACAATTTTGATGGATGCTTAAGGGTAAGCATGCCATAGTTGGGTTAGTTATGCATTACTGCCTCGTTGGTCTAGTGGTAGCAAGCGCGACAGCTGAACTCGGGGTTCTGGGTTCAATTCCCGGGTTGGTCAACGTGTTATTAGTGTGATATAAATATGTATCTCCATCCAGAGCCAGTCAGTTGTTATTTTTCAATAAAGAGTAAGGCTGCTCAACCCCAGGCCTGTGGGCCATAATGTGGCTCGCCAACGCATTTTAATTGGCCCGCAAAAAAGTAGCCAGTTGACGACAGTCTTTTAAAAGCAGATCTCAGGATCGAAAAAAAAATTCAAAACATATCGAAAAAAATGTTGCTCGTTATGAAATATCCAACAAACAATATGCAACTAACTGAAGTTAATAAAAATTAAAAGCTAAGCAAGTCTTATTTACTAGATGGCCCGCCGGTGGACACGAAATCAAATTTATGGCCCACCTTTAAAATAAGTTGAGCAGCCTTGCTTTAGAGAGGAATCATACGTCCACAAAATTAACTATTTTAGGCTGATGACGTTGTTGTGAAGTTGTTCTCTTGTTAATGAGTTATGTACATAGTAATAACCCTTAATTCTGAACACCTTTTCAGATTAATTCTTACGCCCAATCTTATTGCCGCTGCCATTGATGTGGCCACCTAGCCCAACTGATCTGAAGAGTACCACTGACACGGAAAAAACAAGAAGAACTTTATGTCAGTTTATTCAATTCCAACAAATCACTCCGGCAAACATAAACATCTATCAGGCCATCAACACAACTATAAATCTAGAACATAACGCCCATAGTTCCCGCTCGTCTCCAACATAAAGTAATTTTCACTAGCTGTCTCGCTGCGGAAACCGGCGCAGCTTGTAATCACCGGTCTTCGTAATAAAACTGTCGCGCGTTTCTGGAGCTGATTTATCATGTAGTGTTCTAGTTACAACATCAATATTATGATTTTTGAATGGTGCATTTTTGGCATGAAATAATATATGGATACAAATCTGATTTGATCAGTGGTTGGCACGGTTACGGTCCCCATTTACAAGTGGGTTGTAATTTCGAGCCCAGGCTGGAATAATTTCAATAGCACTGCTCTCAGTAAGAACAGTGGTAAGCCTAGAGGTATCAATCCCGAATTGGTCGTGAGTTTAAAGTTAGACAGCAGCTACGGTCCATCCAAAGATTGTCTAGAAGATATCGCTATAAGCGTTAAGACCGCCATTATAACCATAGAAAAAGCAATGTTGTCAAACAGTTGTGTTTAAATTTTGTGGTGTACAATAAAGTATATTCTCTTCTATTCTGCGTTATTTTGTGTGATTTTTTTTAACGCTACTGCTCTCAAAGCGGTGAAGAAAATCTTCGTGAGGAAACAGTCATAGCCTAGAATCTAAAAATTCAAAGACATTTTGATATCTACCAATATGCAATGGTCTTGCAGCCTACGCCCTGTCACAAAGAAGAGGTCTATGATCCAGAAGAACCTGTTATGTTTTTTTGAGAAACATTCCAGATTTAGGTGTTTAAGTTATATCTGTAAATATGAGTCAGCTTGGGCAAATAATGTGATGCTCGATAACTAGCTAAAACATGCACATAGATACAGATTGACAACCTTAATAAAGAGCCAAATTGTGTGCTTAACAAAAAGAAATACTCTTACCTCACTGGAATAATAAAATGATGACGTTTCAGACGGTGTAAACCACAAAAGAAGAATGAGATAAAAAAAATGCACGAGCAATGTTGAGTAATCTGGTTATTTTTAGCGAAGCTTCAAATAAATTGTCACACAAAAGTAAAAGTGACAAACACCAAAGTAACTCGCCTAATGATGACTGATTGAATGAAACGCTACGCCGTAGGCAGCGCGTAGCGTTCTCGTAGCGGGTGATCAATGCTGCGTAGCTCAAGTACTACGTGTGAGTGGTGCTACGCAGCAATTTTATATCCATTACTCGCTGTTTGGTACACACCTGACGCGTGAAGGGTGGATATTCGATGCATAATTCAATGATATACGGTAGGGTTTTCGATGTGTCTATCAGTGGATGAGAAATTCTTTTAAAGTAACATTTTATATGATTGATTTCTACCTGCATATTTAAGTGCTTGTATTTAAAGATTGATCCTTTACTTACAATATTTGACAAAAAAAATCTTGATTGGCTAATACTAGAATTCCACACCCATCGTAATCCTAACTAATATTATAAATGCGAAAGTGGTATTTTTGTTTGTTTTTTACCTTTTCACGCCTAAACCACTGCACACTAAACCGATCGTCCTGAAATTTTGCGTAAACGTTGTCAGGAGTACAGAAACAGGACATAAGGTACCTTTGATACCGAAAAAAGTACTATTCTCGAGGAAAACAACAATAACGTTTTTTATGATAATAGATGGCGCCACGTGTCTTTCGAATCATGATTGAATTATATTATTACAAGCAGAGTACAACCCGAATTGATTGTCAAATTCTAAATTAAAACAAGCGAAGCGGCGGACAAAAGCTAGTTCGAAATAAAACTCTAGAGCCCTGTACCTGTAAATTAAATATTTCCCATAAATCTATTGTTTGCTAATGACTTTTGTAAAAGTTACGAGGAAAATTTTCACCAAAAACGTTTTATACAGGCCATCAGTAACACTGATTGATTTTATTTTATCGTTTCGAAATATCTAACAAAACTTCACTTATTAAAAATAATAACTGAACTTTTAATATATCAATGGAACATGAAAATGTACACGGAAGATATCCCGTAAGTGACATTTTAAGTATAGTTATGAACCGTGAAAGCTTAAAACAGTGTATGAAAATGTATTTTATATAAACCAATATTGTACAGATTTATAAAAACTTCAATAAACAAGTCTTACCTGCCATTGTCATAAAATATGACAGCATAGAATTATAGTAACATAACAATTATGTAATGGGTGGTCACCATCCACGGACCAACCTAGGAAAGTACGGCTTAACCTGAAGATCGAACTACTATTATTTAACCACGAACCCCTACCGAGTACCTACAACTCCTAATATAATCATAAATAAATATAAGCCACCAATACTGTGTAATGTTACATGGTTTATATGACAAACTGCTGGTATTAATTACAGACTACAACCTGTAATGGCCCTACGTTCATGTGAATTTACAATGTTGCGGCGAATCGCTGTAATTTGATGGCGATAACAAGGCTTGTTTTCAAATGGAGCTGTTTTACATGTATTGGTTGTAGGGGAATTAGTTTGTATCTAGTGAGTTGGGTAAATATTGTATCATGGGATAACATAACGTAATAATAATGTTCTGGGATCAGTCTATCTTTACTGACAGGAATATTCGCCAATAAGCCTGACGTTGTGATGATAGACCGATCAGCGCGCTGCCTAATGACAATCGATGTTACCATTCTGCATGACGAGAACCTCGTGAAAACTGAGAAAGAGAAACAAATAAAATATCTCGACTTAGCACACGAGGTTCGCGACATCTAGAATATGAACTCGGTTGTCATTGTGCCGATTGTCGTGACGGCCAATGGCCTTATAGCCAAGAACTTCGATGACCATCTATCGAAGCTCTCTTTAGGCGCTTTGATCAAGGGCGTGATTCAGAAGGCAGTACTCCTCGATACGGCTCGCATTGTGAGGAGGTTCCTGTCTCTGCAGCCCTAACTATCGGTGGCTTGGACCCTGCTCCCGACACCGGCGAACCTCTATTTTTTATATGTTTAAACGTTTTTTTTTTGTATCGTCTCATTTTAAGAAATTCTTTAAAATGTAATTAGTTAAGAATGTGTGAATAAACGAAATAACAGTAATTTTATTTGAAACAAAAAAGTACACCCGGGTTGGGACAAAGTGTTATTGGGTTTTTCTATCAGGAATTTCTCAGTAGCAACCACGGATTTTGGCTTCGTGCCCAGTTGCTGGCAATAAGCAGGCAGCCTATTACATGGGACTTAAACATGACCGGCAAAATGTGTGTGTACTATTAAGTACAGCTCTGCCTAACCTTTCGATGATTACAGGCGTGATGTTATGTTATGTTAATTGACAGGATAAACCAACAATTAACCAGTAGTATAATGTTATAAGTGGCAAAAAATGTGCTCGGTTGATGGCTTAACGTTATGGGACTTACGAGTAAACATAACTGGCGAAATGCGACTGTACTAAGTATTAACCCTCAATCAATCAATATCTTTATTGTCCACCAGTGGTGGTAGATGCGACAAATAGTTACAACTGCCACCAGTGGTACGTACATAATACAGGTCTTAAAATAATTAGATAGTGATCAGCTATGACCCGTCCATTGGGCATACATACATTAAAAATACATTATTACATTATTGATACAAATGATTAAATTATTGAAATGTCACATGGAATATAATAAAGACAACAGTAAACACAGGAAGGTATACATCAGTGGGCTACTGAACGCATCGTGACTGAGGGAGACTGTATTGGAGTAGGGATTTGTCTGATAGGAAATCTTTTATTATTATTATACATTTATTATCAGAATTAAAAATATTCCTATATTTAAGTTTATAGAGCATTTGTTTACTATCAGATCATGGAGATTCTTTTTAAATGTTGTTATTTCTGGAATTATTCTAATAGGCCCCGGGATATTATTAAAGATGCGAGAAGCTGGGGATTACAGATATGTATATGTTTATGTTAAGCGGCAACGGCCTGGTTAGCGCAGTGGTGAGCGATTGGCTGCTGCGCTGCGTATCGCGGGTTCGATGCACGGAACAAATATTTGTATGGCCTGTTACAGGTCTTTCTGTTTGTGTATGTGAATTGAATTGTTTGTATACGCACCCACAATATAAGAGAATTACCAAGGAAAAAAAAAAATTACCATCAACGGTGCTCAAATTCAAACTCCGGACTAGCAAAAAAATTTAAACCCTATAACACTTTGCTTGACCAGAAAATCCAACACAGGTTGAACACCACTCACGATGTTGCTATTCCTAAAACAATTAGAAACTTTTCTACAATTACATTACACTTTGTAATAAAGTGTTCGTTGCATACCTTAAATATTGTGAATGAGGTCACAGCATATCGCTTCGTCATTGTCAAACTTTAGTATGAAGCTAACGCGCGAGAGCTGCAATTAATAAGATTTTGGGTGTGATGTTCAAATATTGTAGCGCATATTTGAGTTGCTTCCTCGTATTGCTAGTTACATGCTCTAACTTTGAAGTACACGAGACACTGAAGGCACATTTCTTGTGTCTCTAATTGCAGCGTATAGTAAATACGGGTTTTAGTACAAGTTTCCAATATTCGTTGCCTCAACCTTCTAACTACCCTCGTTGGTCGAGTGGTTGCAAGCGCGGCTGCTCAGCATGAAGTCCTGGGTTCGATTCCCGGGTCGGGCAAAGCATTAGTGGGTTTTTCCATCAGGACTTTTTCGGAGTCCGGATTTGTTCCCGGTTGATGGCAATAGGCTCGCCCCCTATTACATGGGACTTAAACATGGAAAAATGTGAGCGAACCTCTACCTAACCCTTTGGGGATTACAGGCGAGATGTTTTGTTATATTTCAAATATGCGTTTCACTATTACTGCCTTGTCCAACTAAAAGTTTAGTCCGACAATCTTCATGAAAATCATTGCTTCCTTGGATGGAGGGTTTCCATGCTTCCACCCAACCTTTACGCTAAAAAGAGAAAAGGGTGTTGGGTTTTGGTGGGGTTGTGAAGGGGGTTGCAAAAGACAACAACGTTTAGTAAATATAAGGACACACCAAAAGCAAAAGAAGATTTATTCCCGTGAAACCCATTGATTAATAAATTAACATCATCAACAGCCTATTAATTGTCCCACTGCTGGGACACAGGCCTCCCCTCTATGAGAAGGAATGGGCTATAATCCACCACGCGGGCCCAGTGCGGATTGGTAGATGTCACATGTCTTCGAATTTTTTGGTTCTAGGACATGCCGGTTTCCTCACGACGTTTTCCTTCACCTTTTTGAGAGCAGAGGTGATGAAATAAATTACACAAAGTAAACGCCTGTCTGGGTTCGAACCCACGACTTACTGTTCGTAAGTCGGGGCCGCCACCACTGGGCTACTGCTCTAATTGATTAATTAACACATTCCCAACAGTTCAAAGGTACTCTAAAACCAAAAAAACAAAGTTTATAAAACAAAATTAATAACGTATATTCCATTGAAAAGTTTAGTTAGTAACTTATTTTAATTAAATGAAATGTGAACTTCATTAACGCTTAGAACAAAGAAACAATTAATTTCATAAAACATTGCATTCAATTATATCTGTCTGAAGTAATGATAGTCATTATCTAGATGAAATTAATGAATGGATACAGCCGAGCAAGAATGAGGTCAAATGAACTGTAATAAATTAAAAGTCATATAAAATAAAAACAGTTCATTTGCTGCTCGCCAAACAAAGTACAAGTTCGCGGTATGAATGAACAGCAATTTGTAAATCATTAAGTAACACATGAATGGGGTAGAAATAGCTGTTTTGCATTCTTCAATGTTTTATTTTGTGAATATCAAAAGGTTGGAGTCGAAAAGTTTAAGACCGGCCACTCCCTACATCCCACACTCACACCCGTACAAATCAAAGTAACGGCGACGCCCTGAATACCCCACGTGTTCCGCTCTGTTCAATGGTAAAACGAATATACGCATTCCGTGAGGACATTCTTTTCTTTGAACTATAAAAGAAAGTGTCGACCTAAAAAAACTAAGAAAATTCAAGCAAGAATTTAAAATTCTCTGAAAAATAAACGTTAATTTGGACAAAGCAAACGATGTCCAATGTTTAATTAGTTAAAAAAATACCATAGACAAATCCAAGACGTACATTAAAAAGACGTTGTGGAGCACACAAGGGGCCACGGATCGATGGTCCGTCGTACACCTAATCGATAGCGCCGTACTACTGGCTCAATGGCGTGCGCGCGCCGCCCGACTTACATAACGCGCAGAACACCACCTGTTGCTTAATACTACCCCCCATTTATAACCCGACCACGCTGCAAAGGCCGTCTCACCTCCACGTAGAGTCGGTTCTCGTGTACTATCAAATTCGGGCGGGTAGCCGGAGTCAATGCACTTGGGCAACCTTCGGCGCTGCACTCAAGGGTGCATAGTAAGGTAGCGGTGTGTAGCATGATAATGATCTTCGTTACCGTTATTGGAAGGCGTAATGAAGAGTTTACGCTGTAAAGGGCATGGTAGTGCATAAAGTTGCTTGATGCTTCGCGGTTGTCCTTAAGTCCTAACAAAACAGATTTGTACTTGCAGATTTTTAAGCTTTAGTGCGGAATGCTGTTGTAAGCTTTAAATGGAGGTCGGGTGCCTGCCTAATGGAGTATTTGAGTATATTTTACGTACTTTTACGGTACTGTCTTTTTTTATAAACCTTTTTTCTGGACATAATTTAAATGCACGATTTTTTCTCTTTTCTTTCCCAAGTAGAAGAGAATTACCGTTCGTCCGTAAATAACCGATAAAATCGTGCGAGTATCCGGTTTTCCGGATGGTCGCAGAGATCAGGCGGCGCTACGCACGGGACCGGAAACTGTGCACGACACGGATGAACGGATCGGTCGTGTGTGTCCACTTGTTTAACTACGAATGCCCGCAATGAGGCGGGAAATACTTGGACGAAACAATTGGATCATTATTATTGTACATGTACATGAAGTTTAAATAAATAAATAAATTATTATTTTCTAAAATTTTCTCGTCTGTTTGTACGGCTCTTCAGTCAACTGATCCCACTCATTTGGATCCCGCGGTATCAGTTTACAAGTACGAGGGGATGACCAGAAGTCGACGTATTGGGTATTTTTTTTTCTGTCGGTATTAAATGCCCCACTTTTACAAACAAATGAGCATATATTGAGTGGCATATTTGTCTCTGCAACACTCTGAGGTAGACTAGTATAAAATGCCTCAGCCATTGAGCCTTTGAACAGTTATTTGTAATGATAAAAAATAAACAAACGTTGCTACGGTTCATGTCCAAAATTGTAGCAGATATTAATTAATGTAAATGGTAATGTCAAGTGGACTGGTAGAAAATGCCATTGGCATTAAGTCCACCTCTGTAAATTACGTGTGCTTAAACTATACTGAACTGCAAAAATAAGTACTACACTTTTAAAATTTCATTTTTTTCTAAACTATAGAAGTTAGAGATTTAAAATAATTAAACGTTTTATACCAATTTTTATCAGCTTTCTTAGAAACTATAGACAAAATTAAACAATTTTTCGAGTCCTTTTTGTTTCGAAAGTATATCTTGTGTACTTAAAAAGTTATTGCAATTTTAAAAGTGTGATATTTATTTTTGCAGGCCAGTGTATTAAATAAATAGGTAAATGTCAAATCCAGCGTCTTAATTCTTGTAAAAACAAGACCAAAAGATTTTACAATTCATTTGATTTCGAAGTGAATGCAAAATTACACCCACACTTTAAAATATTGCGTAGGTTTTCAAACGGATAGAATATCACGTTTCACTAACAGGCGTGGGTTTAAAGATCAGAATCGCTGAAGCATTGACAGGTTTGTAAGTACCGCCCACGGCGCCGCAGTGGAATGAAGCCCTTATTTGTGACGGGTGACAAGACATATTGCATGATGATTACTGGGTAATTTGTACGTATACCGGCTGGGGTGTTATAAGTAGAAGTGGTTTTTATGAATGCTTACGGTTTTAGTAAGGAATGTGGTGGTTTTCTTTTCCGATCATTTTGTTAATTGGAGAATGCATTTGCATGAAACTACTGATAAACCAACCGTGTTTATGGACTAGAGTCGTTTTACTGTCGTTTTATACAGCTGCAGAAGGTGAAAAGTGACACTTGCTTTTAAAGCGTTTTGTATTGCTACAACGACCTAAAACAGAATTGAAATAAGCTTTTCGCTTGAATTTCTTTAGAAAATTCAATCTTTTTTTTCCATCATAGTTATCTCTCTTTCTTCTCCATCTCGAATCTTTTAGTCTTTTTAACTGACCAGTACATGGCGACTAGGACAGCTCTGTCGTTTGCCTCATTTAAGTCCTGAAGGATGCAATTAGTTATGCACAACGGGACAGTTGGCTATCCTCTGTTGGGGCTTCACACTCGAATTGCGAGCGAGATGGGTCGATTAGACCCCATCTAGCCAAAATTCGATCATCAGCTGCCAACTTGAGCCCGCAGGGTTATTGCTGACATAATGTCTATTTGTCTTAGTTTTCAGGGTTATACTTTGTAGATGTAGCAATGAGATGATGACATATAAGTCCTCTGCGATAGGTTCGACGACCTTACAAAATGTTGTATTCTTAAGAATACCTAAGCGAAAAGTAACTTAATCTAAATTCGTTTATGCTCTAATTGGTTAAGAAACATCCAAGTAGTAAATAAATAATCGTCACAAAATTATTGTCACAAAAAATATGTCTAACAAGCAAATAAACTCACTCAACCTCCCGAAAGAAATTGCGAACATTACTAACATATTATTACATTATTTACGTCCTCTCATAACATTAAATTGGCATATAAAATTATCCCCGGGCATATAACCTTTCTGCCCACGACATAATTATCTTTATTCCAAGAACTTAAATAAAACATCAGTTTGATATTTAACGAATAATTTATCTTTTAAATAATCGTTGACATTATGAAAACAATTCACCCGTGGTTAATTGAATAACAATATTGTTTTAAGTATGGTATGGTAGAATCGGTTGGAATTTCGTATCTAACATAACATAACGCGTGTAATTCCTGAAGGGTTAGGCAGAGGTGAACCTAATAGTACCCACAATACGCCAAAAATGTTTAAGGCCCATGTACTAGGGGGCGTGCCTATTGCCATCAACCGGGCACAAATCTAAACTCCGTGGCTGATACTAAAAAATTCCTTATGGGAAAACCCAATAAAACTTTGCCCGACCGGGGAAACGAACCTAAGACCTAATGGGCTGGAACTATATTAGCATAAGCCAAAAAAGCATAGCCAGCTGCTAGGTTGAAATGGAACTGGGCTGGTCACGTCTGCCACATGTCGGAGGAGCTATGGGCAAAAATTACCACTCAGTGGATACCAAGTAGCAGGAAACGACAACGCGGTGGGCCCAGGAGATGGCGGGATGAGCTAGACTCTTTCGCAAAGGATTGGCCTACAATCGCATTAGATCGCAAGATGTGGAAGGAGGTAAGGCAGGCCTTTGCCTTGCAGTGGGACAATATAGGCTTATACTAATAATCAGCCTATATTGTTACTATGTTGTTGTTGTTGTTTTCTATGTTGTTGTTGTTGTTTTCTATGTTGTTGTTGTTTTGTTGTTGTTTGTGTCTGTTGTTGTTGTGGTCCACTACTGGGACACAGGCCTCCTGTCTATGAGCATGGGCGTGGGCTAAAATCCACATGCCCAGTGCGGGTAGATAAATAAGACATGACTTCGAATTTTTGGTTCTAAGACATAGCCGGTATTCAACAATTATTATTAAAGCGAATATTTCAAGAATACAGTCCCTTTATTTTTGTGATTTTTGTTCAAGTGACCCTTTATTTACTATAACTACGACTTATATCTTTACCCCAAATTTGGTGCTTAATCTCCCCATGAATAAAGTAAACGTTCTTCCTAACTTCCGTAACTTAATTCTGCTAGCCGTGGTTCAAGCATTAATACCACTTAGATCGGCCCTCACCCCATAAGAGAATTAGAGCGAAAAGATAAGTCCATTCAGTTTAATTATCCCATTCCAAGGGAAACCATCAGATTGCCATGAAAGTTGGCAGAATTGGATGATGAAAATTATTTATGGTTATGGCGTTGAGACCGTTGACTTTGGAATTTTTATCTGAGAGTATTACATAAGTTTATTACAAATAATTTGTAAATACAGTACAGTCAAATTATTGATTAATTATCTTATAAAACAAGCTCATTTATCCATCGCAATAAATTGAAATCGACGTCTTCTTGGTTCGTCGGCCGCTTTTCTAGGTAAGGCTGCTCCATCGCCGAAGCCAAATGACTTGGCTAATGGTTTAAATTTATGTCTTGTGCCGCGGATGCACACGCTAGTGGCACGGATTATTGACATGATGATTCTTGATCTTAACCAACCCATCACTACGCTAAAGGACCTGTTCCAGCGGTCAGCGATTGCAGCTCCAAGATGTTTTACGACAGTAGAGATTTGTGGAGCGAAGACTCGTTGACTATGGAATTGTGATCGGTGGCTTGTGGGAGCGAGCCTATTGCCATCAACTGGGTATGAATCATCAGACTCCCTGGCTGCTACTAAGAAATTCCATTCCATTCCAACAACAATTCGAACGAATCGAACCCAGGACCATAAGCTTAGTAGTCACGATTGCAACCATTAGACCAACAGTCATTCGTTCGTTCGTTATTATTCCGTGAATACATTATTATCTGCTTCGGTCGCAAATTCTATTTTGACCTTGGCTGAGACGATGACGATATCAAAAACTTAGTCTTTAAGAGAAGATAATAATGACGAAAGTTTGAAATTATCTGTACCCAGCAAAGGAAGAAGATAGTATGAGTTAATTTGAATTTTAGTCTCAGACGTTTTCACATAATAGGGAATATACACGTAATTTTTCCTTCATTTAAATCAATAAAATACAGTACTATCAAAAGAAAAGTATTAAAAGTTAAGTTCAACTACTGCTCGTCGCACAAAAATAATATTAAACTCCTGCAATTTTCTAGCTGTTGCGGCCATGATTTGACGTCATTATCCACAATTTGCCATGTTTACGTCTAATTTTTTTGGCCTTAATAAAATAATTTTACCAATTGTATGTGCTTTATTCAAGTAAAAATTATAATAACAATATTATAATAAAAAAATTGTGAAACTTTTACCACTTTTAAAATTAAAGTGTTTTTTTGACACAATGAACTTTGACGTCAATACTGGCTTTATCGAGGTGTTTTGACAGTGCGTTCCGTTTCACCAAAAACATGCTACATAAAACAGTAAATTGAAAATTAAGTGATGTATTAGAAACTTAAACAAGTGTACCACAATATTTTTATGCGCCAATACAAGGCATTTTCCATAATAAAAAGAGTTTTGTATTTCATGCATATTCCCTATTGTACCTACAAACATAGAATCCAGAAAATAATCTCAGCCTTAAATAAGTACCCAAATAGATCCAATAATAAATGGCTCTTTTAGAGCGTCCATGTACCCTTTCTGTTAAGTAAAGTCTAGCCAAACCTGCCAACGTTTGGCTAGACTAGCCAAGCCAAAAAAGAATCAGTAATTTTCATGGATAAAGAACACTGCACATTTCTTTCTTTTAGACAGAGATTAAGAACCTTTTAAGAGAAACTTGGCACAGCATCAAGTGAGTATGAATTTATGCAGACAAATTATTCCAATACGTGGGTTGTTAACATCTATTTTCACCTTGTTTGACATTAATTTCACTTTGGCATAACTCTACCCACACTGTCTACGCCCACTGAAAATCTGTCAGGGTTTAATTAATCCCTAGGGCTAGATGTTATAGCTAACCAAACTGTTAGGTAGTAATGTAGCTACGGTTAAGGTTTTGGGTGCCAATATCTCTACCTTGCTTTTTCAGAGTACATACATAAAACACGCCTTATTCCCATGAGGGTAGGTAGAAACCATGGTTGCAAATACTACGCACCTGACCTTTCTGAAAAACCTTTTTTTTTCAGAGTATTTTTAACAAATTGTGTATGTTAATGTCTTGATATGCGGTTAATCACCATCGACATTTGAGTCAGACGTACACTGCTAGACATCGACCATGCGTCGTAAGAATGTTTTCAATACACTTCCTCGAAAATGGGTTCTTATCGCACTACGATTAGGTTCAACATGTATGTATTTCACACACGTGGATCTTTTTCATTTTCCATCACCGCGTGCTGTGCCGCGTGCGGAGAGGAGCCATTCCCGCACGCGGCACAGCACGCGGGTGTTGGAAAATGGCCACAGATAAAACTATACCTATACTTAGTACAAATTGGTGCAATGCCTATAGTCAGCGGTGATTGTGTTTTTTCATTATTTTATTTTATTTCTTCAAAAGTGTATTAAAAAACGTCGTTTGATACACGTGGACATTTGTTATTGCACTTCTCGGCTCAAAAACACCTTCGCCTACGGCTCGCGTGTTAATTCCGCCTCGAATGCAATAACAAACTTTCTCTACTTGGATCAAAATGTACTATTCTCGCAACCAGCAGATTCCCGCAGCCTTCACCAGATCTACGGTTAGCCGGTTCACATAATATTTTGTACATATACATAATATAATTGACAAACTTCTGCATTCGCAGATTTGTGTTAGTACACATTTCTATGCATATCCATGATTGCTTTATTTCGTTTACAACCTAATTTCCATTACCTTTTTTCCAGCATATGAATCTGGAGGTTCATCACAAAAATTTTGATGGAATTTCCACGTGAAATACTTTTAGTGTACCCTAAGGTAGGCGTAAAGTGAAATTGCGAAAAACACACGCTACCTCCATAAAACATAGCCACATGAAATGGTGCAGAGTTTCCACAGAAGAACAGGGAACCCGGAGAATGGGGTTCCGTGAAATAGGCACTTCGGAATGCGATAAAGTTGTCACATCATTTGGACGTCTTGCCGGAGAATGAGGAACTATGGTTTGAGGACCTGTACCCTGATGCAGATGCAAAGATAGGGATGGTTTATGGCTACGTTCTTTTGTTAGAGGGGGTTCTAAATCTAAACGGTATCTATGGTATCGCAAAATGACAATATTGACGTCATCAACGAGATCCTAATACATAATTATGTATAATTATACAACTTGCAAAAGGCTTAATACATGAGGGTCGTTTCATGATTGACATAAGCTTTGTATAATTTTTTACTTCTCCATTATCGTAATCGACAATACAATGTCTCTTTTTTAAACAAAAATACCCCACATTTAGGAATTTCTTCCGTATCGTAGTTGCTTTTACAAACATTTAAACTCACATACACAAACAGCCAAACCCGAAACAACTACCTGTAGGCCATACAAATATTTTTACCGTGCGGGAACAAAACCCGCGCCACGCAGCGTAGCAACATCGCTCAGCCACTGCGCCAACCATGCTGTCTATATTTAGGCCCTCTAGATTTCATAAGTGTTGTATCAGGATAAGTGTACTACCGAGTTCAATGGCGATCGACTACTATTCACCTTTAAACCTTGAGTGATAAGGTTGAAAAGTGGATGCCCTTCAGTGAGCGCGGTAAACGCCATAAATGGTACTTAAATTTTCGCCGGGAAACCGGGATGCCGGGAAACCTGTCCAATGAACTCAAAAGTATTTAGTATAGTCTTCGATCTTTAAACGAAATATTCTTAACAAAAACATTCGCAACTTCAAAGTAAACAACAAAACAATATTAAAAGCCTTACAGCGTAACCACAAAATCAATTTCCTAGCTCCGCTTAGCAAAAAGCAGCGGAAAAGCGCTTTAATAAAAAAGCAATCAAGTTTTTCAATCAAAACAGCTGCATGTAATATCTGCAGCCCCGGGCTATGGGAGCGTCAAGGCTATCGTCTAGCCGGGACACAGACCAACTGACGGGTCTGATAATGTCATTCGACCTATGGACGATTGCTTTTGGGCACGAAATGCAGGCATAATGCAACGGATGGCACAAATTGCGCCGTGGATGAACTTCTAACATGTAGTCAGCAAAATGGTATCTACGTTTTAATATTTTGAATTATTTTGTTCTAAGAAAAGGAACCAAATTATAAGGTGTTACGTGGTCAAGAATTATGACCTCAACATAAATAAAAAAGATTCTGATGAATTAAGAACATTCTCCTTTTGAAGTTTTTAACATGATCAGGGGGCCTAAAATGGCTGCTTTAGTAAAATCTTAATTTGCATCACGTTAAAACTGTTATTTCTTAAAAAAAAATTAACGTGATTCATATTAAGATTCTGCTAAAGCGGCCATTTTAGACCCCCAGATTTACGAGCCAAACATGGCATGCACAAGATAGAGAGGTTTGGACAGATTACAAAAACAAAAGTTCTGGACTATGATGGTTGTCAAGTATACTAGAAATAGATGAAGGTCTTCACGCATTTTAATTACCAAATATACGAGTTTGTTAAACATTTCAGCAAAAAAAAAACAGCTGTATAACGTTACCCTTTTTGACGCCGGTTAAAATGTGATCAACAAAAGCACAGTGACGTAATTTCATCTCAATGTTTCCATGACAATAGAAAATATATCAAAATACCTTCTGTTAATATATGCTACCCCTTAGCATAAATCTAGTAGGGTAGCAGCTCAAGGATAACGTCTAGACAGGAGACAACCACCATTACCAATAATGTCTCTTGAAATTTGTTCTATTGCTCTTCTACTTGGTTGGGAATTGAATTATGTCAAAGTCAGACTCTGGGTAACTGTAAGGAGTTAGTTTAAGTATTTAATAAAGAGGAAGTAGTACGACATTAAATTATATTGAAAAACTCTGCATCATGCTTTGCTAGCATACAATTTTTCTTTAGTATCGGTACGAACTTGAAAACGCGAGTGCCATAACGCTACCCGACAGTTATTTTCATGTTGTAATGTAGCAGCAATTAATCATAGTCCCAATCACACGATTATTTAAAAATACTTCACGACTGTGAAAGTAAGTGGTCCATAGAGGTTTTATGCCGTTGCGCAACAGAGTTATTTACCTGCATGTGAAAACGTAGGAACTAACTTAGGAGATAACAGAAGGCCAACTTGTCATCCTTTAAACATGAAAATTGAACAGGAAGAGAGTCAGCAAAACCTCTCTGTTCTGTTTGTTTTTATATGTAAATGTATGTGTTGCTCTATTGTGTTGATGCTGTCCAGTAACGAATAAATGATTATTCTATTCTATTCTATTCTATTCTATTCTATTCTGTTCAAAAAAGCAGGGGTCCGCAAGGGCCGATGTCTGCCGGGGCTGCGGGACTATTCGAAAGAGATACCATGGCCCCAGAACACAAAGGGCGATGAAGGAACATGGATGGGTTTTAGTCAGTAAAAGTCTGACACTCCCTCCTGCTCCGCCCAGAGCGGGAGAAGTCATTTGATGAATACCCATACGAAAAAAAAAAACCGAGATAACATAGAAGGCCAACT
Source organism: Xestia rhomboidea (assembly GCA_963853795.1). Classification (NCBI taxonomy): domain Eukaryota; kingdom Metazoa; phylum Arthropoda; class Insecta; order Lepidoptera; family Noctuidae; genus Xestia; species Xestia rhomboidea. Next base: position 14,795,140 of record OY970761.1, on the reverse strand, counting down.
TGTATGACCTTTAAACATGAAAATTGAACAGCACAACTGAACTGATGTGACCAAAACTTGTTTGTGTATCCCAAACTAACTATTGCAAAATGTTTTGAGAACTATCCTATCTTTTCTCCTTTACCCATCAAAGTTTCTTTACTAAAATATATTACAAAACACCCCCATTAAAATCTTCCACAGTAACATCCCAGTTAACGCCGAGACAGGCGCCAGCCTCAAACCCCATTACAAGGCTGGTGACACCATGACGTCATCGCCATCGATAATTGACGCTCACGAGGACATGCCATGACCTTTCACAGACAACTGACACACTTTACAGATGAGTTAGTGGTGTGTTTGATGTCTAGGACGTTGTGAAGGGGTTTATTTAAGGCCAGAGGAAATTTTGTCGGTCGAAAGGTTTGGCGAAACTGGGATGGACAGATTGTGGACCGGCTACGCTCACAAACAGATAACATAACATAACATCACACCTGTAATCCCCGAAGGGTTAGACACAGTTGTACCTAATATCCGTAGCTGACCGTGGCATCACTCTCACCTTAGGCCCTATCAGAATACTAGCGCTGTGACTTTTTTTAATGTTACAGCACTATGCTGAGATAGGGGGCCTTTTGGCCTTGTACAGGACCAATTTCGTTTTCTTTTTATTTTCTTTTTTATGTTTAATTTTTATTAGTTGATAATTTCACCATTTTATTTATGTGTTTTGTCCTGTGCGGGCTAATAAATGCTTTTTCTTTCTTTCTTTCTTCTTCTTCTTTCTAATAATACACCCACATTTCGCCAGTTATGTTCAAGTCGCATGTAATAGGGGGCGAGTCTATTGCCATCCACCGGGCGCAAATCCAGACTCCGTGGCCCGTGAAAAACCCAATAACAATTTGCCTGACCTGGGAATCGAACCCAGATCCTCATGTTCAGTAGCCACGCTTGCAACCACTACACCAATGAGGCAGTCACTAACAGATACTTCAGCGCAATTTTTGTCAGTCCGGTGTCCGCAGCCGGACAGCAATCTGTCCGGAGCATTTCGACTGAACCTTTATCGTGTGTGGGATGCGTGAATCCTGATTTGTTGGGGTATGCCTGCGTTTTACAAGTAATTACTTTACTTAAATAAAATAAAACGCCTGTATTTCACAAAGGGTTTTACAGATGCGTTGTACATAATATTACGTACACCCAAATACCAGTCATGTTTTGGTTATTTTTGTCCTCCTCGGCCATGATACTTACGTATGCGCAGGCCTTTAGTGGGTATTTGAATACCTTCTTGACCTTGAAAAGGAGACTTGTTATTGTTTTTCTGTTTTTGTAAATAACCCTTTTCTTTTGAACAAGTTAGAAGATGAAGGAAACTTCTTATTAGATTCAGACTCGGAGCAAATAAAGCTATATTGTGTGCTAATCACAGATTAGTTTAGTTCATAAAGTTATTTAAGTTTTTGAATGTACTGATAAGCACATCTCGCAATCGAAGTAAAATTTGCTGTAAAATAAAAACATTTGTTGGTTAAGGTCGCCGTTGTATATAAGCTTTAGCATTGCAATTTATGTGTATATTTTTATAATTTTGTGTGCAATATATAATATGAATAAAAGTGTATGCTCTGATCGTTGGCATCGCTGCCATAGTGATCTCAGTTCTAAGTTCCTGTTTGTTATAAATGAAACAAAATGCCCGTTTTAATTATCACTGGGTCACCTATGAGTGTCTAAACCACCTATAAAATATTATGAATAAAAGCATGTTAGCACGATAAAGTCTTTAGTAACTACATTTACTGCCATTACTCTCAATTAAGTCTGTCAGTTATTCTCTGTAAGCAGTATTTTATCTTCTCACAATTTATTTTAATCTCATATAATTAAATCACAGGTACAATAGCAGGCACATTTGATGATAATATTCTATGATTCTCATTAATGTGTCTGGGACCTGTCTGAGCCTTTAATTTGGCTAGTCTATTGGGTTTCATTAATATTTTCTACTAGCATAAACCGTTTATGCAGTTCGGTAATTGCCTCACGGGATTGTACTACCGGGATAAAAAATATCCTATGTGTTAATCCTGGGAACAGACTATCTGTGTGCAAAATTTAATCCAAATTCGGTCAGTAGATTTTGCGTGTAAGAGTTACAAACATCCATAAACCCTCACATTTTTTTTTTCGTTTTTTTTATTAGTAGGATCTCATACCGCACCGTGAACAATATTTTGGGCAAACTACTAGGATGATGTATGAGTAGGTAATTAGTTTAGCATATAACGACTGGGTATGTAAATGTTAGCAAATAAAGATGACGCGTCGGTCTAAATGTTTGTATTAATCTCGGTAATTACTGGTCTGGGAACAGTGGCGTGTGAGTCTAGTAATAAATAATATTTATGAAGGCTGTGAATACCATTTTTTGCTTTCTTTAGTCTGCTAAAGACAGCAAAAAACCACTCATCCGCATGCACCGCAACCGCATTCGCAACTTGTATGGTGCCTGCCCAGAGGCATACATACAAGTTGTCAGGATGAGCGGGACGAATCTAACAACAAAACGCCAACACGCCATGGAACTAGTAGACCAAGATCCCATGAACACCATGACCGATTTTTTATAATATCACTAACATTGTAAACGCATTTTTTTTTCCGCACGCAAAATACGCGCTTTGACGTGGAATTGCTGACACCAGTCCGTTATACAATACAATAAAACATTGAAAAAGGGATATTTACCATGTTTACGGTTAGTTTCGAGTTCCTGATATTTCGGCGCTGTTGCGAGCACCATAATCACGGATTAACTAAACTAAATATTTAACTAAATTTTTGTCTGCGTTTCTATTGGTCCATGTAATCAATAAACGCAGATGCTGTAGTTACATGTACCAATTGTAACAATTTCAAAACAAGAACAAAGGAGTTAGCCTCACCCCGAGCAATGACCCATCTCACTCTGTCAATATCGGAAATGTGCGAGAGACATACTCAGTACTCGTTTGTTAAAAAAAGCGGCCAAGTGCGAGTCGGACTCGCTCATGAAGGGTTCCGTAGCAGCAAGTAACATAATATAAGAGTTCTTGTAGTTCGTTGTAACATTGATCGATGTTTTAATAATAGTGTATTTTTTTTTAATTTAAGTTATTAATAAGTAAAATGAAAGGTAATTTGCGGTTTACGATTTATGACGTATTAAAAAAAAACTACTTACTAGATCTCGTTCAAACCAATTTTCGGTGGAAGTTTACATGATAATGTACATCTTATATTTTATTAGTTTTATCATTCTCTTATTTTAGAAGTTACAGGGGGGAAGCACACATTTTACCACTTTGGAAATGTCTCTCGCGCAAACTATTCAGTTTAGCAAAAAATTATATTAGAAACCTCAATATCATTTTATTTTTGAAGACCTATCCATGGATAAGAATCCCCCACACGTTTGATGAAAAAAAAATATTGAGTTTCAGTTCTAAGTATGGGGAACCCCCAAAATTTAATGTTTTTTTTTACTATTTTTGTGTGAAAATCTTATTGCGGTTCACAGAATACATCTACTTTCCAAGTTTCAACAGCATAGTTCTTATAGTTTCGGAAAAAAGTGGCTGTGACATACGGACGGACAGACAGACATGACGAATCCATAAGGGTTCCGTTTTTTGCCATTTGGCTACGGAACCCTAAAAAACATACATTAATTATTGCTGGTGTGCATTACATGGTAAATATCCCGTTATCAGTATTAATGATGACGTTAGTGACCATGTCAGTTTAAAAACTTGTAGGTATACTAAGGTACTTCTACACACAAAGTTACAACTCTTATAAACTTACGTAAGTTCTGGCGGTTACGGGATCCTTTACTATAAAAGTCAAGGGTTTAGATTGCTTTGTCCAGCTGTGGAATCATTCAGGAAAACATTAACTGTTTTTTTTTTTAATCGGTTACTATAAAAATCTGAGTGTCATGCTGCATCATTTGATTAAAATACATTTATGTTATTTAAAGTGTTTATTTGGTAGTAAAGTTGTGCATGAAAATGAAGTGATAAAAGGAACCACTAAGTTGTGTTAACCAAGTAATTCTCATTCATCTCATTTTTTATTACTAAGTAACAAGGTTTCCAGCTGCCAACTGACTTGTAACTAACTCAATTAAAACTACGTCCGTACACTAATTATACTCAGAGACTTCGCCTTGGTAAATGTCAAAAAGATACTAAAAAAAAAAGAATAAATATTTCACTTGAACCAAAAATAGCCCAGCGCTTCTGGTGTGTATCGTGGGAGGTACCTAAAAAAAAAAAAAAAAAGAAAAAAAGAAAAAGAAAAATATTGTAAAAGAATAAATGGGTAACGGAATCCGCCTGTGCGTAGGTACTGCGTTTTGCAAGGAAAAGTTGTATTTTAGAATTACTGTAGAGCTGGCCCCTTATTCACAACGCTTCGAATCGATTTTCGATTCGGAAAGTCGTATGTCTATCTTTTTTTGACATTACGAAATCGAGCGAGATAGACATATGACTTTCCGAATCGAAAATCGAATCGAAGCGTTGTGAATAGCAATGCTGCTCCGTAAAGATTTTGGGTGATTAAATATGTGAAAGGCCGTGACGGCCTAGTGGTGTGACTGTCGGACTGGCAAGTAATAGGTCACAAGACACGCACGCAGAGATCTACGCTAGGGAATGGGCAACTACAGTACTTTCTCAAGTTATTATGCCTTGTGTCTTTTACTGACTGTAGCTTTGTTTTTTTGTATTTTTGACATTCAAAAGTGCCGTAATGGTCTAATTGAAATAAATGCTTTGAGTTTGAGCTTGCACCTCTGATTTTTCGGTGGAGGGACTTCGGTGAAGGAAAATATCGTGAAGAAACCAGCATGCCTGAGAGATATTTCTCTATGGCATGGAAAGCCTAGTCAGAGGCCCATAAGCAGCATAAAAATTCTGACAACGGGTTAGGTACTATAACCACACGATAAAGAAGAAGATCAAATATGTACATGCTTGTACAGAATTCAAGTCAAAGCATTATATTTAAAACTAGCTGACCCGCGCAACTTCGTCTGCGTCACATAAGAGAGAGAGAGATGGTTAGAGAGAGTGTGAGACACCCTTAAAAGACATAACAATGCTATTGCGATCTTTTCATAGAACTTTTTAAAAGGATCAATTCCGTCATACACGATTATTGCGTAACATTAACCGTTTACGCAGCTCACACAACCAAAATCTCAAAAGGAATATTTTTTTCCATTTTTTGCAATATTTTTCATTGATGCTCTGCTCCTATTGATTGTAGCGTGATGTTATATTAACGTTGTAACGTTGTTGTTAGTTGTTCCCTTCCCCAATAAATGGGCTATCCAACACTAATAGATACTTTCAACTCGAACCAGTAGTTCCTGAAATTAGCGCGTTCAACCATCTAAACAAACTCTTCAGCTTTATAATATTATAGTATGGATTCAAGTAGGTAACAATTTAATTTCTCTGAAATCTTTACATTAATCGCTAAAATATTCTGTTTTTCCAAACAAGGGCTTCCCTCGACAGCCTTACGTTATCATCCTTAGACACTCGATGACAGTCATCTCCAGCTAGGTCGAAAGTTCTCATCAAGGTGCATAAAATGAGCCGAAACACGATATAGATGCTGTAAATTCTTGATGACCTCTTACAATTGCCTTCCATCTCCATCGTCAGACCTTCGATGAAAGTCATACTCTAGCTAAGTTTAAAGTTCTCATCAAGGTCGATGAAATGAGCCCAAACACGATATAGCTGCTGCAAACTGTTACAGACCTCTTGCAACTGACTTTTATCTCCATCGTCAGACCTTCGATGACAGTCCAGGCAGGCCTTAAATTCTCACCAAGGTCCATGAAATGATTCCAATAACAATATAGCTGTAAATATAATCTACGTAAACTGCGTATGGGTTCTAGATTATTGCGAATAGCACAGCACAGTTTTTGCACGGCAAGAACACGTGAATTTATCAGGCTTCTGATGTTCGCTATACTACTTTTGGGAGAAATCATCATTATCATCATACTCCTGCCCTTATCCCAATTTATATGGGGTCGGCGCAGCATGATTGTATTCTAATTCCATACTTCTATATTACTTTTTGGAAAAATATTTCACGAAAAAATATAAGAACTATAGAAATGCAAACAATTTAAACACAAAAAGAAATATAGGAAATCTCACAGCATCAAAAAAAAATTAAACAAATGACAAAAAGTGAAAATAATGTTAGGGGGGTTTGAACCTGCAACCCCGTAGTTTACAGAGCGGTCATGAGACCGCTAGGCTATTTACTTCGTTGACATAAGCTACAAATAGCCGTTCTCATGTACTTACGTCATGACTGAAACGTCAAACAATTTAAGTATACGGACATAATGCAAAATTGCCTACCCCCTTAAGGAAGTAGCGTGATAATATAGCCTAAATATTGAAGAAGCTTATGCAGTAGTTTTGACGTGATGAGCTCACAAACATTTCGTTACCCAACTACGTATACCGAAGGAAGCTGATTTTCTTGAGTTCCGTTATTTTGTGCGTATTCACGTCAAAAATCAAATTTCAAGAAAACTGAGAAATTATATTTACCTGTATTAGATATGAAGTATATGTAGCAACTTTAAAAGGTTACACTTCATTGGTTTTTATTGTATAGGTGTTTGAAGTTTATTAATTTTAAACACAAAACCCTCCTTTTTGTGTCTCTGGATGAGATTTAAAAAAACGCAAAAACCGGTATTTCTTTATTTTTATTGATAAGTATTTATTCTGAGTTTCATGATTACAATCAAAATTTTTTTTTCATACAAACTTTACCCCCCCCCCTTTTCACACCCTTTTTCCCAAAAAATCCAAAATTTCTATAGCTTTAATGTTATTCTGAATGTATTTAAACAGATTTGTGAACATTTCAACAAAATCGGTTCAGCAGTTTTTACGTGATGCGCGGTCATACAAACAAACAAACAGACAAACAAACAAATAAAAAAATTTAAATGGTTTTAATATGTTCAGTTACTTATTTTAAGTCACCCTGGCTGGTTTTTTTTTTTAATCTTCAATGTACAGATTTTTTGGTCTCAACGATTTTATTATATGTATAGATTATATGTATAGATGCTGCAATCACATGAAAAAAGAAGGAAACACTTCTTCTCATAGCTTTTTCTTCAGTGACAAGACATTCGTGCATTTAAATCACGTCATTAGTGTGTGTGCACATAAGTCAAATCATTGACAATAATATGTCATGTAATCGACATTTGTTTAAAATTCATTATAACACAATCAAAAACCAAGTTCCCATCAATAAACAATTTAACTGATACCAAGAGAATTGATCAAACGGAAAGCCTCCAGCACCAAAACGTTTCACATAATTGTTTCACACGACTAACGTTTGAAAGTTCCCTTTGAAATGGTTAATTTATTCCTGACGTATATATATATATATTTACATAACAAAAGGTTGCTTTGTAAACAATGCCGTCAGAGGAATTCCTTTCACGAATAAAAGCTGTATCATACATCCCGTAACTTGTTGTAATCTCAAGTATTACAGGATAAGTTGAAAATAAGTTGGGTCTTCGCTGGTTCTAAGTTTAGTGTTTGAAAAGCATGTAAAATGTGATAAACAACATATGGTAAGTGCTCCTAAAGTTCTTGAGTTATAATTAGGCTTTAGTTTGCGGAAATAATGGCACTCAAGTTAAGGATTTAAATCGGTAGACGAGTCGTGAAAAAGTGTTACCCAGAGATGTGAGCTCACACATCCACTTAGAACATTAAATACGATTTGCAGTAAAAGTGAGAGATACAATACCTACCATTAATTATTGACATAACATAAACGTCAAAAATATGAGCATATTTGTAGCCTTTTAATCCTGAAGTAAATTAGTTTATTTAACAAATCATCAATAGCAACACGTAAAATATTTTAAACCATTTCTTTAAAACATCAAAGCAATATTTTCTACATCAAAACATCACGCCTGTTATCTCCGAAGGTTTTGACAGAGGTGTACCTAATAGTACTCACACATTTCGCTAGATATGTTTAAGTCCCATGTAATAGGGGCGAGCCTATTGCCATCAACCTGGGAACCCAATCCAGGACTTCATACTCTTCATCTGCCCAAATTTTTCGGTTGGCTTCCAGTCTAACCGTATATGACATTACATGTTATTATTATTATTATTTTTTATTTTATCTTGACATTTTAAGACTTCTATAAATTATTTTATTTGTGATTTGTGACATGTCTTACACCAATTGACATATAATTTTTATTTTTATTTCTTAATTATTGTAATTTTAGATGCTATTTGACACTATAATATGGTTATTGTTATCTTTTAAGCGTTTTGGTATAAAACTGTTAGCTTAAAATGTATTCTGAATAAATAAATACTCCGCAGTCGCGCGACCACTAGGCCAACGAGGTAGTAAATATTTTCTATTAAGTACCTACTTTACATTATTTTGCTCTAACTCTAACCTGCGCAATTGCTTGATATTGAATGCGTCAACAAGCCAGTGAAAAGGACAGCACACATAGGAGGGAGAGCAAGTCTCATAAGTCAATAGTTCAGTGTCTTAGTTGTTGATTCAAGCTAACCACGGAACGTTGAAGCTAGGCAAGCATGCGGGCGTTTCAAACAGATTGCTTCTGTGTAACTGTGGGTTTGCGGACAGTTTCCAGCAATTACCTACTAGGTGATGTGGAGACTAACCATTTTATACACATGCGAAAGGGAATTTAACATTTCGCTTGTTTGCGACAATAATGACATAACTCGAAAAATAAGAAACAAAAAATATTTTCATTATATTGCCCAAATTTTTTGCATAGAAACACTTTATCACAAGATGAAAGGTTTATTTTACGTACTTCGTTACTTTATTTAAAACTTACTTTTGTTACTTTTTTATTCAACTAAAACAACATCGAAAATCTGAGTTATGTCATCCTTGTCGCAAACCAGCGATTTGTGAAATTAAATGTACCCCTTTAGTAATTAATAAAATAATTTCATGACTTATTCAAAGCCCTCTGAAAATAAGCGTGAGAAATTATAATCAACAAATTTAAAACCAAATGTTCATGTTTACCATTTATTTATTTTTTAACTAAACTTCCGGAGTATGAGATGTGTATGGGTGTCAGTACTAAACATAATACACCTCTACTTATCCCTACGGGAAAAATCGTCATGTAGGTAGTGTTTAATGGAACATCTGATAATTCTATGACGCTGGAACAATTTTGTCAATTTTGACTAATTATCTTGTATGTTTTGTGTCAAACATAATATAGAAAGAGCCATAGTGTTTGACACACACAATTTATTGAAGTCGTGTGCAAAGCCTATATGAACCACACTGTATTGTTTTCATAGGTATTGGAACTTTCCTATCGTAGATCTATTTTGTGATGACATTGTTTTGTCTATCACCAGTCTATATAAAATTTTCATGCATATGAAATGAAGACTCGCTCACAATATTGCGCGAGTATGTGATGGGAAGTTTTAATCCGAGACGGTGTCAGGACAATGCATTTTGTTACGTACAGTCGTGGTCTTTTCCGCCTGATCAGTTGCAATTTTTTTCGCTTAAATCATGGGGAGGCGCCGAGTCCACGCCCCCTTAAAGTTGAGGCCTATTAGAAAAGCGTCAACTTTAGCGCGCAAAATAACAATAACTCTCGTTTGGCGTGCGTCGTCAGTGCGCTCGGCCGATTGGTATCTTTTCATTCATTATTTCTATACAAAGTCAACGGGGCGGGGCGTTTCTATGTTGTAAGTGCAAGCAAAAATTAACTTAGTGGTGATCAGGCGGGAGTGTCCTCCATAGTACATTGTTGCGTGCCTTTAGATTGAAGCTATGGTACAGTCGCCAGTATACCAAGTTACCACAAGCTGTCAAATTTCTTCGAATGATTGTTAACCATAAAATGTTGTTGATTGAGTTCAAAATCAAATGAGAAAATTTGACAGTTTGTAGTAACTCGATGCGCTGTCAACTGTACAAATATGATGAGTATGCACTGTTTTAGACATTCACGGTTTTTCACTACACTTAAAAATAATAACGGACTAACTATACACTACTGACTATACTTAATATCGGGAGCTCATCGAACAAAAACAAAATCACGGATATCATCCCGTAAGTACTTTAAGTGTATGATGAGTATGTTGTAAACATTAATATGATATTCACTGACTTGGGAATCACCAATTTCAGTGGAATGCAAAAAAACAGTCACTTTGATCTTAGTAAAAATCTTAAGAACGAAGAAAAACCAAGAAAATGCTGGGAATTTCCCTCGTAATAAATGTTTATTTTTCAATTTTCATTCACTGCTTATCCCAGAATTACGCCCAGACATTTACTTCAAAATAAGACATTAAATCAATCGAAGTTTGTTTATTGATGCTGCTCCAATATTAAAAGCCAATACATTAACGAAGTAAGTTACTTCAAGCGAACCAATACGTCTTAATGCTATCTCTACAAGTTTATTTACTAAGAGAGCAAAGCATATTTACGAGGTAATAAAATGTTTAATATCGATAAAGTTTTTAAAATAGTTAAAGGTTATTAATTATCACTTAGGTGAAAGATACATTATTTCTGACTTTAAGTTATAACTTATATTCGAATTTATCGAGCATGGTAAACAGATGGTTTATTAATTTAATTGGTGAAAAAAACACCGACTTAAAAAACACAAAAAAGTGAAAAAAAAACTGTAACTTCAAAAGTCGGTGACAAAAAACAAATTCAATCAAACAACTTTAAAGTGTTTCATATGTGCGTACCCCTTCACAGCGTACCGGCGTGATGTTATGTTATGAACTGGTGTAAACAATAGACAGACGTGAGATTTCAGAAATCCCAGTCCATTTGCTATCATTTATTGAGGAGTTCCGTTGCCTATCTCCGAAGTTCTTCATCAGATCTTCACCAAATTGAAATGGGACCACTCCGAGAAAGTACTCTTCCAAAAACAACCCAAATCGCTTCAAGTGTTTTCTCTAGGATTCCATCATCAGATCCTGACTTGATGATCATGGGACCACTTGGGAAGTATAACCTTTCAAACAAACAAAAAAATCCAAATCGGTCCAGCCATCTTCGGGTAATCGGGGAACATACATAAAAAAGGCTCCGACGAATTGAGAACCTCCTTTTTGAAGTCGGTTAAAAATATACCACCTCGGTGATGTTGTGGTCGCAATCGCAACTGCTGAGCATAAGCTACTGGATTCGATTCCCGGGTTGGGCAAATTGTTAATAAGTTTTTTATCCGGAATTTCTCAATAGCAGCCACGGAGTCTGGTTTGTGCCCAGATGATGTCAATATGCTCGCCCCCTACTACATGGGCCTTAAACATAACTACAGAAATGTGGGTGTACTAATAGGTACAGCTCTGCCTAACCCTTCGTGCATTGCAGGCGTGATGTTATTTAAAAAAAAAAGACAGCCAACAACAAATATAACAAAATTCTATTATAATTTCCATTAAGTTCACTCGTTAAGTGTCCACAGTTAACTGACAGTTGTGACAAATACCTACTTACTGATAATCCTTAAAATTAATTATTAGGCCCATATTGTGGAAACATTATCAATCTTGACTTTCAATGTAAAGCTAGATTTCAGCAAAAATTAGATACTATTAAATCTGTCAGTTTTAAATTAAGATTTGTGACCGAACATTGTTTTACAAAGTACCACAATCTTTTACGACATTCAACCAAACCTAGCTCAAACATCAAAGGGGAAAAGAAATTAATATTTAATCTTTCTGCGAATGAGTCCAAAGTAGAATACCGTAATAATAACCTAGTTATTTCACGAATAGGGCATTTTCAGAATGAGGCATATCGCAAATAAGTCCAAAAACGACTACAGGTCATTTCGCGAATAAGTCCAATGTCTCAAAAGCAAGCCATAAGCCATATAATATATGGAGTCCAAAATACTATAATACTTCTTACACTCTTTTTTTTGCTAGCCTGTTATGTATCCCATTGCTGGGAAAAGGCCTCCCCAAGTGGTCCTTCCAAACCTCACTATCTTGTACGATTTCTGGCTATTTTCACCCCGCAAATAAAATCAGATCGATCTCCTTACACTTATTCGTTTAAAGAGTTAAAAAATATTTTTTCTGTATTTTACCTGTGCTTAACAGACACAAAAAATATTGGATACACATTTTTTTTTTCACGTAACCAAGCAATGAAGACGATACAGTGCGTCGAAAACTTGTGTGACGTCACATTTGAGTACATTTTTCACTGAAATGTGACGTCACAAGCCCCCACTCATGATCTTTGACACGTTTTATCTTCGTCAATTTTTATCAATTTGATAAAACAAAACACACGTATCCAATATTTTTAGATAATCTAACTGACGGACTAAACAGAATCATGTGTTTTTAGTCAGTCACCATCCCTATTGTCTGCGAGACTTTTGGCTACAATTTTGGAAAACAAAAAAAAATAAAACTTCGAAGAGCAAACGTTAACGTAACGTTACCGTTTCTGCCTACCCCCATAGGAAAAAGGCATGAGTTTATGTATACACCATACAACCTTTTTACACAACATAGTAATTATTGTTATAAGAAGCAATACATCATAACCAAACCCACATGATCTCACCAAGAACATCCCACCATTGTCTTAACCATACCCTTAAACTCTGAATCATCCATCCATAGAGTACAGACGAACGTACATACGAACTCGACAAAGAAAGGAATTAATTTACCCGGTGACTCATAAAGCCTTAGGGGTGAGGTAGGCGTCTCCCGGTAATCCCACACTATGTCTAAGGTTTCTCTAGCAACTACCCATTTGTTCAAGTAGAAGGGAACTTGTTATAAGTAAAGGCGAAGTAAAATTAATTGGAGTAAGAAAAATGTTTGTAAGAAAAATATAAATTGTAAAATATAAATATCGATGGACATTACACACAGCGCCATCTAGTGCCACACTAAGCAACGAGGCTTGTGTCGTGGACACCAGATAGTTGATATACTACATAGATACTTTTTGTTTGTAAATACTTACTTAATATACATATTAATCTTAATTACATCCATGACTCGGAAACAAATGTCCATGCTCATCACACAAACATTTTCTCCTGCCGGGATTCGAACCCGGGACCCTAAGAAGGTAAGGCAGCCTCACTAACGCTGCGCCATTCGGGTAGTCTACTATCTCCTTCTTTTGTCATAATAACCACCTAAAAATTACATCATCTCGAAGGTCTATGTAAATATTTACGACACAACATTCGCCAACTTTCGTACTAAAAGCTTCACGCTGCTGCCGAAATTTTTAAGCGGGACGTATTCGCAAGTCGCCTAATGTCCCGTGGCGCTATTAAAGGCACTTCGCCCTGGTCCCACGTACGGCCCATTAAAAACTTTGTACCATATTACCCTCTACGTCTTGGGCCGAAAATTGAGGCTACTTTAAAAGGATTGATTTTTTTTTAAATGTGTTTTGTAATTTTTGCTACATCGGTGAAGGTTCTGCAGTTGTAGGTAATAGAATGAATGCATATTATTATGTTCTTGCCTATATAGATTATACTGCCATATTGTCGCTTAAATGTGTACACCACGTAAGTCAATAATAGCAATATTAAAGTAATATATAGTAGATTACTACTATATATTACTTTAAAATTATGTAATTAGTAAGTAATAATATAATGAAAAACTGCGTAAAGGATGCGTGGGACGAAGTTCGCAGACAGATGGTAGGCAAGGGAACTTTTTCTCAACTATAATATTCAACTACGTAGATACCATTTTATAATTCGTGTACTTTTCAAATTTAATAGAGACGTCGCTTCTTTCTGATTGGCTGAAACAATGCGTCTTCCGATTCTCCAGCAAACGGCATCAAAATGTCAAAAACTGACTTACGTGGTTTAAGAACATAAACAACGATACATATTATGACACAGCTACAGGATGTCATACTTTAACAAAGAATTTATCTTTTGCTTGAACAACAATTTCACAATTAAGTTTTAGCTATCTACCTCCTCCTATCTTTTTATATTTAATTAATTACATGTTTTATTTCAAATAATCGAATTATATTTTATAAATCAAGATGAAGAAGTTTATTTAAATAATTACACTACTTTTATATAAACTATAACTCTAAATAATAATAAAAATATGTACATGTAACAACCTGTAACCGTTACAGGGCGTCAAAAAATTCGTAATTCGTAATTTTTTGACTGGCTGGCAGCATTGCCACGTTGGATGGCAATGCTGATTTTTTGGCCAAAAAATAGGCCCGCCCTCTGGTCACGTGAAGAGTCGACCAACCGCTTGGCGATTTCTCGAAATACTAGGTGGGCAATCGGACCCCATGTCCCTAGTGTTTCAACCCCAAACGGCTCAAACACATAATTACCAATTAAATTATTGTATTTGCGCCGTTTGAGGTTTTCAGCACCTGCAGCAGCCGCCCCAGCGCAGCCCACTGTGCTAGGAAGATGGGATGGCGCAAGGGTGTCGACGCAAGTTGCGTCCCACACCAAAGGCCTACCCAACTTCCATGGCATTATGGTCATACCATCTGGTCTCTTCCCATTACATGTTTTTGAATATTATATATTAATTTTATAATAAAATCTCGCTTTCGACCAAAACATCGAAAAAAAAACAAAACACAAACCGAGTCTATTAATCTCGCTAAGTTTATTTACCGTCTTCACATTTTGATAATGGAAAATAATCGCTGCCGCTTTATAAATAAAGGTCAAGTTAGGTTATGGGATGTCACAGCTCATTAAGGACGCCTACACGTCTCTCTCTAGACGGCCACGCCCTCTTAAGTCTACACGCACTCTAGACATATTTAATGGTATGAGAATCGGAACGATTCGCGCATGAGAAGGTGCAAGAAATTCACGAAATTTTTGAAATCGTTAGTGCTTTGAAGATGCATGCTGTGTGTTTACATGAAGAAATGAAAGTGCAGTTAAATGAGAACTTATTATACGTACAAAGTGTACCTGGGCATTAATATGATACTTCGAGGTTTACTAAAAGACTAACTGAAACAAATGTGGCACACAGAAACGACGCTCTAGCCGAATTTTTCTTTTTAATGGCATCTCGCAGGTCATCCTATGTGGCTTGCTTCTGCCTAACCGGACTATCCTGTGGATGCCTTGAGTGTAAGGCCTCTAGCCAGTGAGATTTTTTTTGAAAACTGATATTCTATATGCACGGCAGCGTACTGCAGTATGCGTGGTATTTATCTACCTCCAAACAACATTCTGAAAGACTCATGATTATGGATTTCAGAATAAAAACATCGATCAAAACATGAAACTAAATCATTTCATCAGGATTGCACAACTGTACGTGCAATTTGATACAATGATTTAGTTTCATGTTCAAATTGCACGTACAGTCCTGATTGTGTTGCACAAAGCCTACAAAATAAACCCCGAATCAGTTACAAGCCAATTTGCAACTACACAGTAAATTGTAACGTAATAGCTGGGAAATTAATCACGGACGCTAAATACAGCGCTGTTTTAAAATAAAAGCCATTAATTACTGTAGCACACATTAAATTACTCCTTTAATTGCTTGATAAGTGAATGGTGACCGAAGCTTTTAAGCGCTTCCCGCAGGTGTATCGGACCATAGGGGAAAACTGTTTATTTTGTACCTACTATTATATTTTACACGCCTATCAGTGAGTGACAGTATTAAAGATTAATATTTATTCAATTACAACAAATTACCACAATCTGTCAAATTTCTCCAAATGATTTTAAGTCATAAAATATTGATGGTTAAGTTTAAAATCGAATGAGAAAACTTGACAGTAACTTGATGTGCTAGCAACTCTACATATTTTTTGTGTCAACAACACAAGAATTAATTCCTGCTTTCTTAAACATTTTAATTAAGTAGGGGGCGTTGTGCAAGTCACACTTAAAATTTTAAATTGACCTAAAAACATTCCATGGCAAAGAAGTTTATCAAACAACAGTTTTAACGTTCACATTTTTGACGTTAAATTAGATTTACGAATCGTAAATAATGTTGTAAATTATTGCTTTAATTTCATGTTCGCAGTACTTAACGCCTAACATTTTTATTTCAACCGTAAATTATAAGTTACGAAGTAATGAAACAACTTGTAATCACGGTTATTTATTAGTTTTGTCTCGCAACGAGGTTTTGGGAACCTTCAACAACTTTTAGCATTATTTTTCAAGGGAATCCAAGCGCATCAAAAGTGCGCCAATATCAGTAAGTGAGACTGTGTAAGAGTTTGTATGTGTAGTAGATATATAAAGAGCTAAGGAACAAAACGCTTCGTCTTAACGTACAATGGTCCTCCCGGTCTGACGCCATGCCTGCCACCCACTCCCCCCCCCCCGCTCACATCACACCCCTCGCCCGCCTGTCTCTGTGAGCGGCGCCTAATGAGAAGCGTTGAAACCTAAAATTTGGTGCCAACTCGAACTCTGAAGTGCTCTAGACGGTCGAGAGCTGAAACGTCGACAACTGGAGCGAACCTCCTCCCCATCAGTGACAAAGAAAAATAACTCCTATCTCTTCGTGATAAAGATAGAAGTGGATGCAGTAAATACATTTGTCAGTCTCAAGTGGCAAATGGCGGTATTGATAGAATTTTTACGGTTCTATTTTTAAGACCTTTTATGTCAGATGTAACCTGATTTTTCTCTTAGCAAATACGATTGCTTTTACGTGTACTTTGAGCCTGCATTTTTGAAACATGCCTTTGCTTTACATTAAACATCTTCTGACAAAAATATCTACTTTCTTTTTAAAAATGTATTTTCGATTGTTTATCTTGGTATTTTCTATCACCATTAACACATAATCGATACGAAACAGGGTCGGAATGATTACTCAACAACCCTTACCTATCGTTCGGCCTACCAATCGCTACGTTGATGTATAATTAATTAGAAAGACACAACACATAATTATACCTACAAACAGTAATTTGTGTCCCTAAAACAAAACAATAAATCATCACATAAATAAAATTTACGATTATCGAAAAACATATTCATCATAAAAAGCTCCTTTGAGGCAAACAATGAGATTCATTAAATAACAAATACTTTGTCTTCTTAACAAAAGCTTTTGCAGGAAATTATTCAATATTCTTATGATCCTGCAAAACGTCTTTTAAAAGCTACCAACGCACACTACCAAAGGGACCTAACAGTGAAAAATATTTTTCTTGTATTAAAAATTAAAGTAAGTTATTATCTAGAAGCAAATAAGCTTTTATGAAAAGAATTTCTAACGAAGAAAACATTTAGAACCTTTAGAGCTTATTAACATTTTCTTAGTTGTTTGTTACAAAGAATCGTTTTTCAGCGTAGCCGCTCGTAGTGCTACGAGAGTTCGTAGCACTACGAGAGTTCGTAGCTCACTCGTAGCGTACACTAATGAACTGTTTCTATCGACATGTTTGTATAAATATTTTGTATTTTCCTAGTGTATTTACTGTTTTGATAACAAATCTATGAAGGTTATAGCAATACGAAATAGAGGAATAACCGCTGGTTAAGGAGTTCTAAGAACCTGCAGCTTGCAAATTAAGAAAAAAGTCATCACATTTTCGTTGATATAAAAATTGTTTATGTAATTCATTAAACTATATTGGAGTATACTTATACCTATTTTTGTTCTACGACTCGCTAATTAAAGTCTAGTATTTCATATACAGGGTATTTGTAAAACACCGACAACCTCTCAGGACTGTGTTACTAACATCATAATCAACAACTTTTGTTCTATAACTTTTAAAAATTCATCATAAAATTTCATCAAATTTTCGTTCAAAAATAAAAATATTTAAATTTAACGCTCTAAATGTTAAGAAATCTATGCGAAGCAAAAGAAAGCGATAGTACAATAGTGAGGGGAGCGGGGTCAGGGTGGCGAGGGCCCGTAAAATCGTTCAATTTTTTATTTTTTTTTAATGAAAATTTGATGAACTAAAATATGATGATTTTTTTTAAAGTCATAGAACAAAAGTTTTTGATTATGATGTTAGTAACACAGTCCTGTGAGGTTGTCGGTGTTTTACAAATAACCCTGTATAAATTGAATGAATTTCCTGGTGTAGGTATATTTACAAAAATTACTTGTCATAATTTATGCAACATGAACGAAAAAACACGAAAACTAATGGGTTAATAATTGCATTGGGTTTCCGTATCTATCGACCGGCAGTAATTCCTCTGAAAGATAACAATCGAAATGGATTAACGTCGGGTGTTGCTGTGACCACTTCCTTCTTCAATGTTTTTTTAACTTTTTTTTAATATTTTGCTTAAATCAATGTTTGAATGTAGAACACTATTTTGTATTTTTTCAGTGTGATGGACTCGATTTTGAAATGGACAGAAACGATAATTTTCATAATTATCTTACCCAAAATAGCTCAACAAATTATTCTGACGATGGCTCTTTTGCAAAATAAAATGAATTCAGTGTCAGCAGCCCGGCCCCACAGTAAAATGCCATACGACATAATGCTGTGAAAGTAGCTAAAATTTACCAATCACGCTGTTTCTACGTCTGTTAACTGTCTTATCCTTCTAGCACCGTAAGCGTCCATGACGTCAAAACGTGGTTACGCTGATATTTTTAGCACACCTACGCCATAGATGGCAAGCTACCAACTGCACTAAGATTCAGTTTTCCAAGCTAGTTACCGTGTTTTTCATGTCAACCCACGTTATGTTCTGACTTTTCATATTTCTATTCATTTCATTCACATTAACACTCTTAACTTACTAACAATATTATACATTAACAAATAACCGAATAATGTACTAAAAAATGGCATAAAAAATCCACTCAGCATATTGACTTGAAATTCGTAACTTGCGAATGTCTACACAAAAAATGAACGTTATAATATAAGTAGACTTGTTGTTGAAACAACGTCAGCTCTCGTAACATGGCTATGTCATTACACAACAACGAGACTCGACACGTGTAACTCCACAGGCACACGTGTAATTTTTTTCCTTGTCAACACTACATAACATACCATCACGCCTGTAATCCATTATCCTTGAATAAGTATATCGAGAGATATCAGGCGTTATGCTATAATACTTGTGTGTGTGGTCCCTCGTGATAAGGGCGATCCTACTGCCATCAACTGCTTCAAATCTAGACTCCAGAGCTGCTACTGAGAAATTCTAGACGGAAAAACCAAATAACACATGTCCCGGACTAGAATTCGACAAATTAAAAGTATAAAGAGTTTTGTTTTTCAAACAAGTCTGAAGCTGTTGTACGTAACATGGCAAAGTCATTACACAACAACGAGACCCGACACGTGTAACTCTACGGGTACACGTGTACGTTTTCCTTGTCAACACTACATAACATATCGTCAGGTCTGTAATCCATTAGCCTTGAATATGTAGCTAGAAGTGTAGAATACTACAACCATCTACCGTCATCTACACTATGATCAACTTACATCTGTCTACTGCTGGTGAGACCCACAGACAAACCATGAAAAAGTTTAGTAGGAAAAGTTTAGTTTAGTTTTTATAATATAATAATACCAGCCTATTACTGTCGCAAAGCTGGGCAAAGGCCTCTTTTCATACACCGTAGGCCCAAGATCACAATACTTGCTCAAGACATGAGGTTGGCGATTTTAGACTCATATAATTTAAAGTCCTGAGGCCCTACTCCCTAACGCTTCGTCCGTATATTCAGATCTATCCGTCTCTCTCACTCGCACTCATCTGCAGACGTGCGCGAGAG
The DNA here is from genome assembly GCA_963853795.1 of Xestia rhomboidea. NCBI lineage: Eukaryota > Metazoa > Arthropoda > Insecta > Lepidoptera > Noctuidae > Xestia > Xestia rhomboidea. The sequence continues at coordinate 14,775,242 of OY970761.1, read as the reverse complement.
AGACGGATAGATCCAAAAATACGGACGAAGCGGTAAAGAGTAGGGCCCCAGGTTTCGTCAAGATGTTTTCCTTCACCGATGACAGTGATGTCCAAGATACACTTAGAAAGTACCGATTAATTGAAAAGGTACTTGCCTGATGTGCACCGCTCAAGTAACAATGTGACTTTTGCAATTTGCACGACTATGAACTCAATTTTTGGCAAGTTTCATCCCACCACTGCCAGCCACCCTGTGAAGATCGTCGCTTCACTGACTGAGGGCGTCCTACATTACGTTAGAACCATATCACACGCGGCTAAATAAACATTTTAAGTGCGACCTATTGCTATCACCATTCAGAACAGTTTGCGTAGATCGTTAATAAGTAAAGCGTTGATAATGATACGATCTATTCCCCTTAAAATAAATTTACAGCCATGGATCAAAAGGTTGAAACAAAGAGCGAAATACAATTTTTCTTCAGAAGCAACTTATACAAAGTTCTAAATTGGTTAAACGGCTGACAAAGTCGAGAAAGTCGACGGACGATTGAATTTATTATCCTAAGCTATTGTGGATTGAGTCGCTTGATTTATTTAAATTGAGCTGCTTTAATGGAAACAGTCGGTAGCTGCCAGCAATGATACTTTCAATTTATTTTAAGAATTTCGTTTTTAACTTTTCTTGTTGAAATCTTGCATGTTGTGATGTAATTTTTTGGGAAATTGCAATAGATTGTTTCATGATTTTAATTTTACAAAAAAAATCTTCCGTTCAGCAAAAAAACAACTTTTTTTAAGGAAGCCCGCCCTTTTTTGATATATTTTTAATGTTTAGGCTGCTCTTCCTTATTTTCGAGTATTTACTGAATGTAACATTATTACGTTAAATGGTTTAGCTCCATTGCAATTGGTGGCGACACCTGGTGATTTTATTTAAGGTCCTTAAGAAGTGTAGGAGTTTGGATACAATGCTGACTTATAAACACTACATAAGTACATTAAAATTTTATCTTTACGATGGTATCAAACACAACTCTTAAGGAAAAGCAGAACAATTGTCAATTTCAATTAAAAGTATTTCAAAACGTACCCCGTAATAACTTATTGAAACCCCATCGTGCATTGAACCTCAATTTAAATCGAAGCAGTAACAATAAGCATCAATAAACAAAAGCAAACAATATTCGAATCAGACAGCAAATTGATGGCTCAGTAAATAACAGTTAATGCACCATTATAACAATCGAATGTACCATTCCGAATAAAATTATTGAAGCTTAGGAGCCTTTCAACTTTTCAATCGTTTTTTATAAGAATCCTTGCAACTACACATTAACTTGATAGACCATTTAAGGCTAGCTCACATAGGGGAAGGCTTGGCAAGACATTTTATCTTTACCCAACGTAAATTCATACGTAGCTAGTAGTATCAAGACACAAATGAAACGTTTAGATATCGACCACAAAACATCAAAGAGGATTTCTCTTCGCAGCATTGAAAATTGGAATCTGTATCTTGTTATGGCAGTTACATATTATGAATTTACGTTGGTTAAAGATAAAATGCCGTGCCGTGCCCGGTTGGCGCGTCCTACACAAAGTGACGTATCAGCAATAACTACTCGTTGCAAAAGTCAAAAATGTGTGGGACTGACATAAGCTTTTGAAAAGCTTTTGTCTACACTTTAAACAATTTAGCTGTGCAGGTGGGAAAACCCAGAACTAAAATAAATGTACAAAGTTTGACATTTCGATGCATTTTTGTTTGACAAGCAGCGCCATCTTAGACTGTAGGTACACTTAAAGTAGTCATACCCTGTTGAAAGTCGTTGTGGTAATCGAAACGCTTTGTTAGCGATCGCTTCTTGTCTAGGCACCCTTTTAGATATATTTCAACGAATTGATTAACAAACTTGTGAGAGGCTACCTTTTATGGAGTATGGCCATCTTTTAGGATGCTAGTAAGCACCGAAACTCACAAACTCCGTGTAAAGACATCGCTGCACAAAAACATCGATCCTCAATGCACAACAGTCCTTGAACTTTACCCTCCTACCCATATCCAGGCTTTGTCCCCATTCATGAAGCATGTTTGCCTTCAGCAGTTGTCCGCCCACGAATGACGTCATAGGCTGCAATATTGTTTGCCGGGACAATAGATAGCTGAACACTTTTACTGATAAAGAGAACGCACTAAGCCTATTAGCGCGCTTCACTTAGCTCTTATCGCGTCACGTGCTTTTTAGGGTTGTGTCAGAAAACCGAGGAAAATGGAGCTGTATTCTGTCTGTTTCAGGCTTTTTTCAGCAGACGCAACAGAATGAAATTCATTTTGTTTTTTATCTTCTTTCTTTATCGAGTTAGTGCCTAACCTGGTGGCCAGAGTTTTTATGCCGCCCATGGGCCTCTGACTTAGCTTTACATGCCGTCGAGAAATATCTCTCAGGCATGCTGGTTTCCTCACGATGTTTTCCTTCACCAAAGCCAGTGATAATAAAATTGTACGATACTCACCTGAATCCAATGAAAAATCAGAGGTACCTAATGTGTTCGAATTCATTTTTTACTTATTATGAAAAGGGACCATATTTGTAACAAAATATACTATTTAAATTATACAGTATGTTTATTCTGTAAAATGGTTTTTACACATTATCACACGTATTTTTTTATTCAGAAACCTAGATGAGTTCGGATTTACTTACACCAAAGCACATTTCAATTTACGTTCAAAAACATACAAAATCCCTTACAGTGATAAACTTATTTGTTTACTGGCGACTAAACAAATAATTTTATCACTGTGCTTATGAATAATCTACGGAACCTTTCAACATGCGTTGAGCATCAAAGTTTTAAACAAACGTGTCACGCTCAGGGTTGACGCGGTTTAGCTAAACCCATATTTTTTTGCAGCAGACTCTTATCAGTGTTTGAAACTAACTAAGTGTTGCGATAAAAAACAACGGTAACAAATTGCATGCTTCCAATATTGAACGCGCTGACATTTTTTTATTTGGAATATGCTAATATTGTTACCACGTCTATCAAACTGGCTCGTTGGTTTGGTGGTCGCAAATGTGACTGCCAAGCATGAGCTCCCGAGTTCGATTCTCAGGTCGTGAAAAGTTTTATCGGGTGTAGCCTGGATTTTACTCAGTTGAAGGCGATTCGACGACTTAAACATATCTGGTGAAATGTGGGTGTAATTTTGGGTACAACTATGCCTAATCATTCGTGGATAGCAAGCGTGATGTTACGTGATGTGAATAAAACTAAAAACATATTTTTTAAAACTCTGACTAATTAAACAGAATTGGTTAAACGGCCCTTCTTAACTTTCACGAAAGTGTTAACTTAGCGGTATTTAAACTCCTTAACATAATTACCGTAACTATGCAAATCAACCCTAAACTGCGTAAGATACTTCATCGTCAAGTTGCGTCAACAAATAGTTGTCAAGTGTCCAACAAACCCCATGGAAACTTAGTTACTTATTCAAAGCGCGGAGTACTTTGATTATTGTAATTTGACGTAAGCCACGCCCGTGTCGGGGTACTCAACCCTCGGTAGAGGTTGAATGGAGTGAAGTCACTTCACATCACAATATTGTACTGTGGGTGTTGATTAGCTCTGACGTTCTGAAGTTGGTTTGAATGTAAACGCGAATAGAAATTACCGTGTGTGAAAAGGATGGAAAAATGCCGTGGAACTTCTTTAAAAGTTAGACTGTGCATTGATGTTGTTGTTCCGCGGATCTAGGTGTTGAGCTAGTCCTTCATGTAGTTTTAAAGTCACCAAGTAGGTTATTGTACGTAAACTGCTAGTAATCTTATAAATACTAAAGTGAATCATTTATTTCTTTGCAACCTCAGTCAATTGGTGCAAACACGTGTTTATATTATCAAAAAAAAAAAAATTTCCAGATTCAAGTGAATTCCAAATTTAACCCGTTCATTCTGAATTCCCAGAATATACAAAATCGGTGTCATCCACATTTAGATCGAAGGGAAAATACACTGCCCGCCGTTGCAAGGTTATATGAAATATGAGGACCCTTGAGGACCTTACATATATTACGTCATCAGCATAAAAAAGAACGAATGTCAAATGTTGATGCGAGCGTTCAGATGAATGTTGAAAAGTGTTATACTGAGAAAAAGTTATCGAAAAAACGTGAATATTTAAGTTAGGACCATTTTTTTGGTACAGAATTGTATGATAAAGCAAACGGCGATCCGTAGAATCGAGATCTCATGATTTTATTTACGAAATTATTCTCTTCTTTTTAGGGTATCGATCTCAAAAATTTCATATGCGTTTAGCCCAAAACTCAGCCACGCAAACTCTGTTCACTGATGCAGTAAATAGATCATCAAGTCCGCAGGTGATAGGGCATGCGTTGCAAGATGGAAGCTGGGCCATTTTCTGTAGGGAGACGCCGCATACGCACTTGTCTGAGTCGTCCATGAACCCCCATCTGCAAAGATTGTGTTTACTCCGTCCGACTTAAATAATAAATAAAATAAAAAGTTTTATTGTTTCTCATACAATTAAATTGTTCTGCAGCACAACATTCTTTCTTCTTCTTCTTCTCTTCTTTCTTTATCGTGTGGTTAGTGTCTAACCTGGTGTCAGAGTTTTTAAGCCGCCCATGGGCCGCTGACTTGGCTTAACATGCCGTCGAGAAATATCTCTCAGGCATGCTGGTTTCCTCACGATGTTTTTCCTTCATCGAAGCAAGTGATAATTATACAATACGCACATAAGTCCGAAAATTCAGAGGTGCGTGCCTTGGGTTCGAACTCGAGACCTATGACTTGGCAGTCCGACGATCACACCACTAGGCTATCACTGCTTGGCACACACAAAATTGACAGCACAAAATTAAGGCAGCTCCTTTAAGTTGCGGGCCTGTGGACGGGGAGCTATGGGCTAGCTCGCCGTCCGTACGTCTCATGACGACAGGCCGTGTCGACGGCGCGTTCGTGTTCCACGCGCGCCTCAAAGAGAGTCAGCAATAAGGAAGGGGTCCGCAAGGACCGAAGCCTGCCGGGGCTGCGGGACTATTCGAAAGAGATACCGTGGCCCCGGAACACAAAGGGCGAGGAAGGAACATGGATGGGTTTTAGTCAGTAAAAGTCTGACACTCCCTCCTGCACCGCCCAGACCGGGAGAAGTCATTTGATGATTTCCCATCCGAAAAAAAAAAAAAAAAAGCCCCTTTAAGTTATAAGGATACTTGTGAGTTGGGGTTACCTCGCAACTTCCCATGGGTTACGGTTTACAATGAAACGACTTGGGTAAAACTAAATCATTAGAACGACAAGTTATAAGGAACATGGCTTTCAGGATATCTTAAAACTGCCTGTTTCGTCAAGTAAAGAAAATGCTAGTTTTTAGTATCAATTTAATAGTATCTCTTGGGGACATTACCAGTTGGCAGCAATGAGGAGGAGTTTTTTGACGCCATTTTTTAAGTTATTCGTTATTGTTAGTTAGTTTAGGTTATTTTAATTTATAAATGTAAACAGTTGATTATTAAATAAATTTAATGGAATTCTGTGATCAATTTTGAAGTTATTCAAAACACCGCTGTAAAACAGAATAAAAACAGTTTTAAGCCCCAATTAAAACCTGATACCTTTTTAATTGACCAATCACTCTGTATAATTAAAAACAAATTATTTTTCATCTCAATCAAACATTTTTCAATATTGACCATCGCAGCGGTATAAGTAAAAAAATTAAAGCAGTAAATGAGGGTTGTAAAATTGTTTGTGTTATTTTGTGGGCTTTGCCTTTACCCCATTCAACCCCATACTGTAGGTACATATGGGGTTTGATTGACCTACATAACCGGTGACCAAACGTGGTTTGATGTTATGTTAATTATTCACCGTAGAAATGAGTTTAATCGGTAGCTATTCTGTTTATCCAAATCAAAATGAGGGGGTGAAATTTCAGAAGGAAAGGTAAAATTCGGCGGTTATTTTGCTATCCTACTTCCTACTAATATTATTATTTGTGAGAATGGATAGATGGATATTTGTTTGTTACTCTTTCACCCAAAAACTACTGACCCGATTTGAATGTTTGGCACACAGATAGGTTATAGTTATAACCTAGATTAACACATAAGATACGTTTTTTATCCCGGTAGTACCTACGACCCCGTGGGACAGTTACCGAACTCCACGCGGGCGAACCTCGGGCATGAGCTAGTAACCTAAAATACACATAACAGTAATAACATGTTTATTTTTTGACAGAATTACGACGTCAAATACTGCACTAATGTCCTTTATTTCGCCTGAATATGATACGCCTGCTGGAATTTGAACTTACAAGTGAAACAGATATTTATATGGTGCAATTTGGCAAAACCTATCATAAGTACAATCTAGAGAAACAATAGGTATTTGAGTTTTTTTTTTTTTACTATTTTGTTTATGAAGAGGTAGCAAGGCCACAGGGGTTGTTTCCTTAACTATATTTTTGATCTTCTTGTGTAATGTGTTACTGTAGATATTGATAATAAGTTTGTCCTCTGTAATCCTTACCTTTTTTTTTCGTATGGGAAATCATCAAATGACTCCTCCCGCTCTGGGCGGAGCAGGAGGGAGTGTCAGACTTTTACTGACTAAACCCCATCCATGTTCCGTCATTGCCCTTTGTGTTCCGGGGCCACGGTATCTCTTTCGAACAGTCCCGCAGCCCCGGCAGGCATCGGCCCTTGCGGACCCCTTCCTTTTTGCTGACTCTCTTTGAGGCGCGCGTGGAACACGAACGACACGGCCTGTCGTCATGAGACGAACGGACGGCGAGCTAGCCCATAGCTCCCCGTCCACAGGGTAATCCTTACCCTGAGCCTTTAAGTTTGTTTCATCAATTGAGACGTCTTGAGTCATCTTAATCCTTACGGTTAACCCTGACAGGTAGGTGACTTATGTCAGCCATAATTTGACCTACATAAGTTCTGTGGGACTTATGTTGAGGGACTTATGTAGAAGTTATGCCCGTTTTTAATTACATAAAGCGACACTTAAGTGAACGCCTAAATATTGGCCTTAATATTGTACCGAAGCAATAAAATGTATACACTTAGCAAAGTTTAAAAGAGCTTTCCTCGTGAAATTACGGTTTCAACTGTTTTAGATAAGACCTATTTCATAAAAAATAAATATTTATTTGCCCCTAACTGAAAAAAAATCCCATTATGAAATGTATTTATATGAAAATTATTTTTCTTGTAACAAGAAAGAGGTTCCAAGAAAAATAATTTTCCCAAAATCTAGATACCCAAACTGTCCTAATATAACTGTCGATAGGTAACTTTAGTAAAAACAGCACCAATTCGGATTCGTGACATGAATCATTACAACCATGTCACAATAAAACGCGACGAATAAAAGTCGAACATCATGTCAGAGCGGCACAAATTATTGTTCATATTTCTGACGTTACTCTTTGAATATTAAAACAATTCTTCTTCAGGTAAAATGTCTGCCGTGGTGATCGAGAGAGCGATACCGCCATTTTCTCGAAACTGTCTCGTTGGCCTGGGACTGTTTCGTTGGTCTAGGACTGCCTCGTTCGGTCCTGGGTTCGATTCCCGGGTCGAACAGTGTTATTGGGTTTCTTTTAAAGAAATTTCTCAGTAGCAGCCACGGAATCGGGATTTGTGCCCGGTTGATGGTAATAGGCTCGCCCCATATTAAATGGGACTTAAAACATAAATACATAAATAATACCAGCCTATTACTGCCCCACTGCTGGGCAAAGGCCTCTTCTCAACAGAGAAGGCACGATCATTGATCACCACGCTTGCACAAGACGGGTTGGCGATTTCAGACTCATATTAATTATAATTCCAGGTTAAACGTAGGTAAATGGCGAAATTTGAGTGTACTTGTTAATTACACCTCTGCCTAACCAGTCGAGGATTTCAGGCGTGATATTATGCTATATCCATCCATATCTTGCCTGTCATGTTTTAAATTTTCCATTTTATTATTAATAAAAATACAGCTAGCTTTTCCTCTTTATATTTTTTCAGACGAACTCTTTCAAAAGATAAACTAATCTTATAATTATGTAGTTCAACATACTACTGAAAAGAGGCATCCTAATGTTATAGGTACAACTTAATAAGTAGATGGTACAGTTTGGACTTAAACGGCACTTAAGTGACAACAATCACACGTCAACGTGTAATTACGGTTCCAAGTTTCAGTAGCTATTAACTCTTTGTCAATAAGTATAGTTTAATATATATTTATAGAATTTATATATATTTATAGTATTTTATATATCCTTGTAGTTTAGCTTAGTATTAATTAAATTATTTTCAGATGTACACCTACCACTGCTTGTCTCTAAATCACCCAAAGGTTGACTGGTAGAAAATGCCTACGGCATTAAGTCCGCCTCTGTACTTTGTGCTTGAAGTGTTAAATAAATAAATATAAAATAAGTCGGTATACTCCTTAAATGTTGTTGGTACAAAAATGTAACTATTATCGTAAGTATTTAATCGAGACTATTGAGATGGGACATTTTGTATGTATTATTATTTACAGTTTGAAAAATTCCAATGGTTAGGTTCACCGGTTAATTGACATAAGAACTGAGAACTGACTAATGAGAAATAAGACAGTATTCAATAGTAATAATTTAGTCAATTAAATAACGGTCATGTCCCAACACTATGAACTGGCAAACTAATAGTAACTACTAAAACTACCCGCAGATTGTCTATAAGTGTAGCTCAGTACCTACCGATGTCTTTGCACAAGATGGCGAGAAGCTGCGAGTACCTAAGGCGTTACAGCGCCGGCAACCATTATCGTAATTACTAACGGTTTACTATTAATTTAAAATACATTAATTTCACTGAAAATTACAGTATTTGATGTTTGAAATAGTTTGTTATAGAAATATGGGGTCAGTTGGTACCTAGCCACTCTGTCCCCCGTCTGGTCCGCTCCAAGTTTAAAATAGAGCAGCACCACAATCTATTTTCTATGATCATCACACCACATTGTCGATGGCTCTAAAATTAAATAATGATCGATTCAGCGGCCCACATTCATATGACCTACAGATTGATTACCCGCCCTTCAACCAAACTTCAGTAATTGCTTAGAAAACGTAAACTTTTCAAGCGTTCAGCAGTTAATTAAACTGTCACGATACTTTATAATTGTTCACAAATATAGATAGTTAAGTAATTAACGACTTGAAAAGCGGTTAAGTACTTAGCGCCCTGAAACATAAGGTAAGGATCGGGTGAAATTAACTACAGCAGGGTTGCAACTGAATAATTTGATAAATGAACTCGATGATGGATTTTCATGACATGAACTTAGGCTAAGAAAAGATGAGAGTCAAGAAGAAGCATGATTTAGTGAGGCATTAGTGAGCGGGGTCGTCGAACGGCGTAACGAAACGGCGTCGGCGTCCGGGCCGGGAGGGGCGACGGTTTCGGCGCGCGCTATCGATCGGATCGCATACCTTCCTGCGGCCGCAGCAGAGCATCCTCCGAGCGCGCGACTGTCCGCCCGGCGAAGACTTCAACCTGGTAAGTTTTCGCCACTGCATGGGTACAGGTTAGCGCGGCGCTTGCGGGAGCGGCCGCGGGGCCGGCTGCTCGCGCATCGCGACGCCGCGTGTGGACGCGGCCGGAGCGCGCGAGCCTTAATCGCGAAGTGCCCGCCGCACGCCCGCGCCTGCGCGCCGCGCCCACCCCGCCACCCTCGCTCACCCTTCGCCCCCCTCGCGCCCCCTTACTCCTCGCGATTAATAATTCCGGCTACGCTGCCAGTGCGTATGTGGGTTAGTTTTTTGGCGATCGATGCGATTATTCGGTGCGAGCCGCTTCCGGTCGCCAGACCATCGCGGTGCACCCCGAGACGCCAGACGACCTATTAATCGCTTTCTGACATCACCCCTTTAAGTGTCGCGTTGACGCTATAGGTTTCCTTAATCCAGAATATAGGTCAGACGCATAAGTAGTATAAAATCACTTAACATGCAAGGAAAGATTATGTGCCCTACTGAACTATATTGGCAGCTTTCATTGTAATGAACTGAATATTTAAGAAGCTCACGAAGGCTCGATTGGTTTTAAAGTAGATAACGGAGATTCAATAATTAATGAATTAGATTCTAGACCTGAGTAACTAATGCTAAGTGATGTTATAAAATACGTCAGTATAACTTCAACAGGTAATAAAAATAGCATCACAGCTCTACTTACCATAGTAAAAACACCCGCCGAAAGGCCGACAAAACCTAAAACTGTAAATAAACCCATCGCATCCCATTCGAGCATAATAAATTCATCGCAAACGTCCTAAAGCGCCAATAATTAAGGGTATAATAATTACGTAGAAAGGCTAAAAGTCAAACGTGTTTGGACTGATATTAGGCCACAATACAACGGCGAGGGTTACATCCGACCGCGCAGAGACCGGTCCAAACCACACAGGGCCCTCCTCCGCCCTCCGAGAGGAATCCAAGGCCCAAAAAACCGCCCAAGTGTGAGTCGAGACTCACCAAACACGGGTTCTATTCCACCAAAAAGATTATCATGGTTTACCTTTTTTTGAGTCATGATAAAGCAAGAAAGAAAAAGTATTTATTGCACAGGACAAAACAAAAATAAATTAACAAAAGTAAATTTAATTTCAAAATAAGAAACTTAATTGGTCCTGTACGAGACCAAAATGCCCCTATAGAGGGCGTTGTAGTTACACGTATTTCATCTGGCTACCTCAGCCCTGTAACAACAGATGTATATCTATCTAGTGCTACATAGTTATTTTGGCGCTTGAATGACATTGTAAGCAGAACGCTGTTGGTCACATTGGTGAAATCGTCTGTGGAAATTGTATTGAAAAAACAAGATGGTTGGTTTAGTTCCGATTATGGCCACGCGCCAATAAATACGCAATAAACTAAGATATAGTTCTGATCTCGTTACTGTGGGTATGGAACCCTAAACCGGGCTTTGAAACGCCCGGACGGATCACTTTCGTACTTAGGAGCAAATTAATGAAATTTTACTAACGTTTTTCCCGTACGCTGTTTTCCTTATACGGGACCCGTTATCGTGGACTGGGAAATCTCTTTTCAGGGAAACTTGAGGAAATGACTTGATAGCTTTGTGTGTTATCTGTTTTGGGAGATATATTGCGAGTACTTTGAAGTGGGTATTGTGTTGTAGCTCTGTATCTTCATAACTTAATATTATCTTAGCATAGGTATTGACTTCGGATTTTTAACATGCAACGCACTTTAAATCTACTTTCGCAGCTCTAAGATAAACGTTTTGTTACCCTCAAGCCAGGTCTTCAAGTGAAAAAAATACAATTGACTATTAATGTATAGGAAACTGTATTTTTTTCACTTGAAGACCTACATATTCTTTTTTTTTTACATAATAACTGGCAAGTATCAGTCGTCTTGCAAGTCTATGAAACGTTGCAAGGCTATGAAAAATGATATTACTATATGCTGTTGCCCGCGTGAAGTTCGGTAACTGTCCCACGGCATCATACTAAAGGGACAAATAGTATCCTACATGTTAATCTAGGTTATAAACTATCTATGTGCCAAATTTCATAATGATCACAATTATTGTCATCACTATGACGATCACCACCATTATAACAATTACCATCATTATCACAATCACCATCACAGTCATTATCACAATCACCATCACAGTCATTATCACAATCACCATCATTGTCACAATCACAATCACTATCATCATCACCATCATCATCACTATCACAATCACTATGACCACAGTCACTGTCACAATCACTGTCACAATCACTGTCACAATCACTGTCACAATCACTGTCACAATCACTGTCACAATCTCTGTCACAATCACTGTCATAATCACTGTCACAATCACTGTCACAATCACTGTCACAATCACTGTCACAATCACTGTCACAATCACTAAATCAATAAATCTTAAATAACCCTGTATAGAAGTCAAATCCACTATCTTCTGGATCTCAAAATAAATGCCATATTCGTAATCAGCACCCTTGATAATCTCGGTATCGACACCCATATTGATTTTTAGACATTTCAACCCCATCGCACCCCAATAGGGGATGATGAAATTTCAGGTCCGCCATTTTCAATCTTAAAATAGTTGTTTTTGCAATACACCTGACCAGATACACCATACAAACTATACCCATGTTGATTTTCAGACTTTGTGACCCCATTTTCCCCTCTTAGGGGTTGAATTCTGAAAAATCTTTTCTTAGAGCACCCCTAGACCACATAAGGAACCTACTTGCCAAATTTGGAATCTGTAGACCCAGCGGTTTGGGCTGTGCGTTGATAGAAAGAAGAAAAAAAAAGAAGAAACTGACTGACTGACTCATCAGTCAGTCAGTCAGTTTCTTCTTTTATATGTTTAGATTATTATACAAACACTATGGCAGTGGGCAGGTCACATTGCTCGCATAACGGATGGCCGATGGGGCCGAAAAGTTCTGGAATGGCGACCGCGAACCGGAAGACGCGTTGCGTTGGAAGCCCTCCCACTAGGTGGACTGATGACCTGGTGAAGGTTGCGGGAGTCCGCTGGATGCGAGTCGCATGGGACCGGTCAATGTGGCGACACTTGGGGGAGGCCTATGTCCAGCAGTGGACGTATTTCGGCTGAAATGATAATGATGATGACAAACACTATGAAATGAAAAATTTTGGAGATCAAATTCCGGATCCAGATTTGTTGGGTCTAGTAAGTAGATACCTATAACTATAGCAAGCCAACAGTCCTTAGGACCTCGGTTTCAGGAACAGCAACTACAAACTCTCTCCACTGACTGCTGTCACATTGTCATGACGATTTCATTAATTCCAGATGGATTCTGTCCACTGTCCCCCATAGAAGTCCGATTATTGTTTCTAAGAATAACATCGATTCATCGATTCATAAACAACAATGCTAACCTAACACTACTTAACACAACCTTCCTTCAAATTGCTAAAATAGCTAGTCCAATGTCTGTAAGAGCTAAGCATTCAACTGAATAACGGCTATTGGATTAACTGCTTACACCCCTTAGGGTTCTTACAGACGAGCGGCACGTTGCCAACGGCAGATAAACTGCAGCCGTCGTGACCTATCGACGACTGCCGCGCAGTCGACTGCAGCCGCCGACATAAATCTATTGCAGTCGGGGTCGACGGCAGTCGTCGACCCCGACTGCAATAGATTCGAGCTCGTTTGCCCTTAGCTGTAAACACGCTTCATACTTTCACACTTGGAATGCCTATTTGTTTATTGCGTGATCTTAGACAATGTCTATTGTTCACTGCTGTCCATGATGAAATGAAACAAGGTTCCAGAAAACGTAATGCTTTATTTTTATCATCATCTGCGTAGCCTTTTCCCAACTATGTTGGGGTAGGCTTCCATGCAGCTGAATACCTACCTGTATTTCACATAATTTAACATTATGCCATGTCAGAGGCATTAAAGCTCTGCCACCAGGTTAGGCACTAACTCAACTAACAAACACGATAAACAAAAAGTATTTTACAAGGAGCGACTGCCTATCTGACCTCCACAACCCAGTCAGTCCTGGGTAAGACTGTTTGACAGACTTTCTGGCCACTGACCACCTATAACGACTGTCAAAGATCTACAATTGACAGTTGGGACCAACAGCTTAACGTGCTTTCCGAGGTACGGAGAAAACTCAGTATGTAATGGGTGGTCATCCATGTACAGACCAACCTAGGCAAGCGCGCCTTATAACCTGAAGATTGATCTCCAACTAACTGCTTCATTTTTGAAAGGTCAAAAGCGCACTAGTCTTTCAAAACGGTCTGCGATCGATCTTACAGTTTCAGACATCGCCCTTCACTTCGCAGGTGGCTTCGTTTATGAAGACAAATGGCTCCAGTTTATAAAATGTCTCGAGCACTAGACCTTTTTAACCGTCTTCAAAAAGGAGGAGGTTCTCAATTCTTAACAGACTTCAAAAAGGAGGACATTCTCAATTCTTAAACGACTTAGAAAAGGAGGAGGTTCTCAATTCGTCGGTACCTTATTTTTTTTATGTATGTTTCCCGATTACTCGAAGATGGCTGGACCGATATGGATTTTTTTTGTTTTGTTTGAAAGGGTATACTTCCTAAGTGGTCCCGATCAAGTCAGGATCTGATGATGGGATCCTGGAGAAATAGAGAGAACTCTTCTAAATTTATAGGCACACTTGAAGCGATTTGGGTAGTTTTTGAAAGAGTACTTTCTCGGAGTGGTCCTATTTCAATTTGGTGAAGATCTGATGAAGAACTTTGGAGATAGGCAACAGGACTCCTCAATAAATGATAGCAAATGGACTGGGTTTGCTGAAATCTCATGTCTGTCTATTGTTTACACCAGGTCATAACATAATATCACGCCGCCGGTACGCTGTGAAGGGGTAAGCACATGTGAACCACTAAAAAGTGAAAAGTAAAACTTTTTTGAAGTCGGTTTTATTTTTTGCAAAAAAGTTTTTATACACTCGAGACAATTATCTATTGCAGGTCAATTCTATTCCATCAAAGTAATCATCCACGCATTGCCACGAGCGAGCATTTATGTGACAAGGTAGTACTTTTTGTAGCGCCGCTAAAATAATTATGTTGTTAGAAGTGTTAGGTTGGAATGGTCTGTCTGTTCTTCTACTTTCCGTTTCGATTGACCACTACTCCAATTTTGTCTCTCCAGGACAGCTCTGTCATCCGCCTCGTGCGAATCCTGCAATGTGCAAGTGGTTGACGTGCAGAGTGAGCAGGAAAGGAGATAAGTCATGACTTGTGAACAGCATTCTCTAACGGGGCATGCTATTTGTTACATGATACCTCTTTCAAAGATCAATCTTTTGTCACTATTTTCTTATCATCTTTTGGACCCAAGCGCGGGTGTACCTACTTTCTACACCCGGCTTGGCTCAGTTTTTCTATTCTATAACAGAATCACACGAGACTTTTATGTTTGTATAATGTAGATTCTACACATGAATAGTTTGCTACTTTAAATTTGTATTATAATACAAACATACATCACACACAACATCCATCCGATGTGGCAGTGACGAGTCTATTGCCAGAAACAGACGCTTGTCTAAACTTCGCGATGCTACTGGAAAATCCTAACGAAAAATCGTTTGCCCAACCTTGAATCTAAGGGTTCTTACTGACGAGCGTCACGTTGCCAACGGCAGATAAACTGCAGCCGTCGCGACCTATCGACGGCTGCCGTCGATGGGTGGCGACGCTTGCAGTTGTGGCATGCCGCGTAAATGTGTGTCGACGACTGCTGTCGACACGTCGGCGGCTGCCGCCGACGCTACAACTGCAAGCATCGACGGCAGCCGTCGACAGGTGGCGACGGCTGCAGTTTATCTGCAGTTGGCAACGTGTCGCTCATCTGTAAGAACCCTAAGACTTACTCTGTCACCACAACTTGAAAATAATGTCATCCTAAAATGATAACTTTCATAAAGTTTTTAACCAAAACGAAAAAACTGCAAATATCGACCGCGACTTATCAGAAAAACCGCTTCATAAACCGACAATCAGCCGAAAAACATCGGAATCTGCATAACAAGGTCACGGCTCCATAATTTCGGAATGGCGTGGTCCTCAACAGAATTGATTGGGGCAATTTCGTAAATTATATTTATTTAAGTTCCATTGGTGCGATGTGGCGAAAACCTCCGTATCGAATGTTGACTCTGTTGAAATAATAAATGGAAGTTTTTTCGGCCAAAATAAATTAGAGGGACCTTCGTCTTTTGTTTATTTTGACTTTGGTTTTTGCCTCCTTTGACTATCCCTAAGCTCGATTTACATTGGTGAAGTGTTTAGCGAAGTGGGAAAATACAGTTGTGTGAACCGATCGGACAGTAGCAAATAACCAGGCACTGTCTATTTTTTATACCAATATTATAAATGCGAAGCATGCGAACATATATAACTGTGTGAATCTATGTGCTTTGCTTTTCAAGTCGGTATAACACATTGCCATACAATAAATTCCGACATCCTTAAGGTTGAAGCCACAAAAGCTATAGTTACATCATCATTTATTATTTTTCCTTTATTCATTTCTTTACATATAATTTACATGTTTAAATATTCTTATGATAAAATATAATATAAAAAATAGTAGCCCTCCAGCGCTGGGAACAGGGTCCGAGCTGCCGGTGGTCAGGGCTCTTGAGAGAGGAACCTCCTAACAATACGTGCCGTGTCCAGAAGTACTGCTTTCTATTACTATAATCATTTATTATTAGGCTTCTCAACAATGAGTATACACTGTTACAATTTATAATTTGTACATTGCAAACTTAAGTCTAAGCGCCTCATCGCTTATAGAAAAGCACAGCATGCACTACATTATGCGCAGATAAGTACACAATTATATAATTAAAAACAAAAAATACACTTTTTGAAAAATCATCATCATAAATAATCATCATCACCCCAAGTCCGACTTCACCCACTGCTGGGGACCTATAGGCCTCTTTTTGCATACGTAAGCTCCACGTTTTTAGAATAGAATAGAAAGCTTTTATTTCAGACCGGAGTCCATAGGGTTAGTAACAATTTTACTTAACTCTTAACTTTGACGCGACAGCGTCGAAATATCGGGAGCTCATCGACCAAAAATAAAATCACGGATATCATCCCGTAAGTACTTTAAGTGTAGTGAAAAACCGTGAAAGTCTAAAACAGTGCAATTTTACTTAATTTCTAGTGTTAGTAGGTTACAGACACAGATGAAAATGTACAATCACAATTCAGCGTGGAGCCGCATCCACCTCCGCACCATCGGGGAATCCCACCGATCTGCGAATACACTGAGAATACTATTGGTTTTTGTTCCAGCCTCATCCAGAAAATTCCCGCGATGGCTACAATCTCTTCTGCCCACCCTAGTTACACATACTCGTAATTCATCTTAAAATTATTGTCCTATTAATAGTCCAATAGTAGCTACACATATTTTGGAGAACACACGGCTTTGTGTTCCATGTTTCTGGGCTGATATATGATGACACCTCTACTTAATTTGTCTCATAAACTCCAAAGATACTGGTGACAATAAATCGCTTAGGGCTTTATAAATTTTAGTGAACGAGAAAGAGCTATGATTGCAGTATACGGCAGGCTGTTAGACGATTATTTGTCGTCGTTTCCCCGGCGTTTTTCAGGACAGGCCACTCGGCAACCGTATTGAACGATCGAACTAGTGTTTACAGGAAAATAAATAAAGTAGCTATCATCAATATTTATTTTAACTAAGTCGCTTTTAGTGTCTGTACTGTGTTGACTTAGTTCTTCAAAACTATAGGATGGATTTTGATGCTTTTAATTTTCGTTCTGTATGGTGTCGGACGTAAAGAATAGCACCATCCCATATCTTCCCGTGGGGAATACCACCAATGGGGAAAGTAACTGTGGAACTAATGGCGCTAGCATAGCTGGTTCCCAACATCGTCATTGGTTGAAAAGGTGGTAATGTCATTTTATATTTCAAAATAGCTTAACCTCATTGGTCAGATTGAGACCAGCTATGGTGGTGCCATCTTAGATTGTCTTTGCCTGTGTCTCCCCAATGCTATTGCACCTGGGCTGTGTCCCTATTGACGGGTGACGGGTTTTTGTTAAAATGGCAGCTCACAAGTCAACCAATGAGACTGGCGTCTGCTTAACCGGACTATGACAGGAGACAGGGGCAGGTGACCACATTTAGTTTAAATAATAAGAATAAAAATTGTCGTTTTCTTCTATTTATGAACCTTTTAGTGTAGCCACTAGCCACGACATAAATAATACACTAAGCAAAATAAGACGGAAGTACCTACGTCCAATAGTAGTCGTTTTTTCGTAGCACAGTATGAGCTACGCCGTGATTGGCTCGTAGCATGGAGACTCGGGGGAAAAAGGTGCGCAGGCGCTACGCCTCAGCTTCATCTACACGGCTTTCTTGCGTTAAAATGAGTAGGAATACCAGCTAAAACCTGTTAATTGCTGTTAACTAGCTATATAAAACATTATGAATATGTCCGATAATTCAAAACATAATAGTTACATTAAATTTTTTCGACATTCTGTTTGGCTCAAATCAAACTTCTATCAAATCCATTCGATGAGCGCCTGCATACGACATAATGCAATTATGATGCTCATAGTAATCGCACTGTTCAAACATTAACAATGTGTGCAGCTTGTAATAAAAAACGCTAATAGAAAGCTTGACATTTTTTGCTGTAAGAATAGAATGAAGCATTTTGCACCCAAGTGTGATAGAACAATTACGTAAAGGTGTGTCTTAATAATTGGCCTATTCTAAACCAATTTCATTTGATCTACGTTGATAAACGTTGATCGACTTTTGAATGAAGTTGCAAGAACTATTAGAAACTAAATTGTTATTGATGACTTTGACATGTACTTAGAATATACTATGTGTATGAAGATTTACACTAGGTACCTACCTACGTGTATTTTAGAGTAAGATAGGGAAACAGGTAATTTCCTTCGGTTTTTCCTAACGACTTATTGAATTAAAGACAACCTACTTTTTAGATTTGACGGCAACAGCAACACAAAGATAAATTAATTGATTGTCATTAAACTGATTACAGCGGGCCTTATGTTGCTTGATTGATATATTCACCAAGCAGCATTAGGCCCGCTTTATGACACCAGTCGCTCTGACAAAGAGGTGGCCTTTGTGGAAGCAGTGAGAGCACTGTAAGCTGTTTGTGTATTAAACTAATGACGTCACCAAATCCTATAAGAACAGACCAACGATCTCGGATCTATCATGAGCTCATGACAGCCACTGTACAATCTGATGTCACCCTTCACGTTCTCCAAACGAATACACATACCTAGGATACAACACGGAGATAAAAATATGATATTAGTTTATTATCTAGTAGTTTGATCGCCACTTGCTTTTAAGTTGCAATAGGGTCTGCTAAATTAAAGAGGAGAATTCATGCTCAGTCGCTTCCCTTCTTCATACTTTCCTACATACAGACATACAGTAGGTAATAATGATGAATTCGAATTAACTACGCATCAATACCTACATAAGTATAGAGGTAAGTCAACGCTCACCTCAACTTATATGCTTGTACTCGTCGTCAATCCAACGTATTACACGTAGCTAACAGCGCTTAGGCCCCGACTCCACCAAATCGGAGACAAGCGGAAGGAATGGATATATTGGGATATATTGGGAACGGATATACTTACGGAGATATTGGGGGTCAAAGTTCCAAGTTTTTCACGCAAGTTCTTTTAAATTCAAGTTAGGTACGTAGGTAATATAACGCTTGGTTGATGTCTTTGAACATTCCGTTCACACCTTGTATATTTAAGTGTGTATAACATAGTTTCATGGAAGAATCCTGAACAGTTCGAGTTGGGGCGATACTGATCCCATAGCAACTTGCTCAACAAGTTCAAGTTTCCCTTCGAATAAGTTCTATCATATAATGAAGAAAGTTTTGTCTCCAAATTGTGATGACTGTGGAGTAATTGATGATGTTTTTCATATCCTGATGGAGTGTATCCGGAATGAAAATAGTAGAACATGTTTTTGGATGATATAAATCGTATAATATTGGCATTTGTAATACCATGCTAGCTTTTCCAGTGTCCGAGAAAGCAAAAGAATTGTATGAGCTAGTAATAAGTAGATCGTAAGTTAGTGTTAAATAGATCGTAAGTAATTTGCTTTCCTGCACTGGGCGATGTGGTCGCTAAGCAACAAAGCCCTTTTATAAAAAATTAATAAAAGTTCAAGTTGATGCAACTCTGATCCCGTTCAGTGCTTACACGTATCCGTCGACCTTTACACTGACACGAGTTATTTATTGACGTGACATAAGTAGATAGCGTCTGTAAAAATAAATATTGTGTTCTGTCTGACACATATAGGACATTATCCAGGTCAGAGATAAGAATGTAAATCGAATTGACCTCATTTCTATCATACATGATTATTGTTTGTAGGTCTCTCCGTCCATGTAAAAATAACACAGAGTTTAATTTTTCCACTGCTAGGACACATGTCTCCTGTCTACGAGAGAGAGGGGAGGGGGCCGTAATAAAAACACCATATCTTCGATTTTTTGATGAAAAAAACATCAATAAGCGCGGGTAAAATCAAAAAACTGTCAATCCGGCCCGAACAAGCCCGAACATCACCGACCTCTTGAAGCAGCATAAGATCTACATATTCGCTACGGGTTTCAATAAGTCAGCTAGTCTCAGGGCACAGTGCTGGGTTACAATCTCGTGACTTCGAGTTCGATCCCCAGCCTAAGGATTCTCTTTTTGTGAATCGAGTCATTTTGTTTTTATTTTCTTTTATTTTATTTGATGTGTATGTTTTTTTATATTGACTTTTTTATTTTCAGGGAAAAATAGTACCTAATATTTTATTTTTTCACTAAGCCATGTTTAGTTCCTGTCATAATCTGTTCTTTAAGCATATTACTTGTACAAAATGATTTCGATATTTCACATCTGCCAGGCGTCCTGTGACGGCTCACAATTTTTGTTTCTAGGACATGTCAGTTTTCCTTCAACGTTTTGAGAGTAGTGGTGATGAGTTATTTAGACTAAGTGCCCCCTGAATTAAAACCTTTAAGTCTTAAGTGGCGGCCATTTTCACTGGACCACTGCTCTCGTTCATGTCACCATCTATGTAAAATTACAGGGTTATATTTAATAATACTTTCAACCTTGTTAAGGCCGGGGTATCTGCTAAATTAGCAACAGCAGTGGTGGTTCAAACTTCGTTTGAAATTCTGTTAGAATAAAGTTCTAATTAGCTTGCACAGTTGCACTACAAAGTGGTTGGTACGTCACTCACTGCGGGCCGAATAGTGCGAAATGAGTGGTTTTTATTTAATTGTAGCCTAATAAATCATTAGATCAAAATGCCAATTATACACTTTGTGAAGAAAAAAGTGACAAATATTTGTGTGAAGAAAAAATACTAAAACTTAATGCCGTTTAGGAGTAGTTACGAAATTTCAAATGAAAAATACTTCACTTTGAATATTTTTTTCATATAGGTAGTACTTAATAATAAAGTTAGAACTATTTCAATTGTACCAATTAAAGTTTAGAGTCCATTAAGCAACATATATTTTTTTATATTCACTCATCAAAGAGGAGTTACACGGAGAAAACCTCGTTTTAGCAGATACCACACCCTTAACTTAGCAAAATCAGTTCGCGTCATCATGATCACCCTTGTTTGAATTAACAGCGCTGTAAATCATCTACCTTAGGCCTCTTTTACCCAGCTACCGCTAATCAAAATAAAAATTAACACCGCCTGTACGCCGTAGGAGTAAAGGCGACTTTCGCAATGCGAGAGATAACTACTTCTACATTCAACAAAGCCGCTCACGACTTCGGATTTCCCCATTTTTTACACGAATCAATCAAAACACGAATATATACAGGTAATTGAGGTGTTGTTCTTTTCTGAGGTATGAAGTTGCAGTAAACAACTACACATTAAATTAAAACACAACACTTACTTCACATATTTATTAAATAACTTCATCAACATCATCTGGACTTTGGTATCCATGGATTACTAATCGGTGGACACGTCTCGACGCACTCGTTGGTGAGGGAATCCCTCACTGTTCCAGCGTCGCACCAGCAGTCACAATAGTGTCTTCTGGCCGAATGGGCGCTGGGCAGACCGCAGATAACCTCGAAGGAGCAGTCGGGGCCAGGGTTGTATTGACCAGGGGGACAATCGGCTGAAATGATTTGAAGCGATTGTGAACATTGGGATGTAGAGAATCCTTGTGAAGGTGCCAACAATAGCGGCCCGAGTACTTTAGTAGTTTAGCTTTTAAGTAGTGTAAGGTAATAGGTGTCAACATATTAAAGAATCTCGTCTGCAGAATAAACAGCAAATAGAATTATGAACAAACCAGGATAGAGAAAATAACACAATTTTTTATAAGTAGGTACCTACGGTAGATGTGTTTAGCCTTTTGAAAAGTTTTCATTTCGAATAGCTATCTCTAATAAACTCAACACACCAAAGTCGCTGACATTCCCGGAGGCTTGGGCGAGCAGAGTCCATGTAAGGGGTCAGGAAAAAAGGTTGAGACAATATTATCCTAGCGAAATTCTACTGGCTGATAGGAGAATGTATTTTGATAGAAATTTATGATTTGAAGTACATAGAAAATCTACTAGGGCGCTACGATTCCTTTTTTTATCAAATTTTATCGTTTAACAAAAGGCGCATTATTTAACGAAACATCATTCTTTATCTGACTTGGTACAGTTGGTACTCTGCCTTTTAAAGAAACTTAGGTAAGCTAGGTGCAGTACTAGTTCATAATAAATTATAAACAGCAAAACAAAGTATCTAATGTCTTGTTCTTTGCATTAAATTATGGCAAGCTCGATATCATTCATCACAACCGGTCACGACTCTATAACAAAGCGTAAAATTATCTAATTACTATTAAGATTTCTTTAGAACCTAGCTCCTTGAGTAAAACCTTTGCATATATTACTGCTACATATCTAGATAATTATTAAAATACTCACCGATTGACTGCTGGAAACTAATTACAGACACAAACAATACAATTATCCAGAGTTTCATGTTGACGCCACACACAAACAAACTCGAATGCAGTTTATCACCACACATCACTGTTTAAATAACTTCTTCACCTTGATTATCTGTGCCACTAATTTGTACTAGTAGCTCATACAAATTCAATAAACCAAGTGAAACGTAGCAGCGTTTTATGGCCCCTGAACAATAGATTACTTCAGCTAAGGTACTATCTGAGGTCACTTTTATTGATTGATTTACTTCAAAGTCAAACTTTGATTATTAGCTCGTAAACAAATGACGCACACGTTCAAATTGGAACCATTTAATATCAAATAGTGTCAAAACGATTAATATTTCTACTGATAAACTAAACAGACAACCTTTTAGAGACGACACCACGAATGGTATAAGTACAGAAAACTAATTTTAAAACGATTAACTCTGAGCGAGCAGATGATACTGATTCACGGCAACAAGTTTCTCACGTGTTGTATGCAAACGAAGCATAACAATAGGAGTATATTAGGTACCTACTTACTCATAAGTTTAGTATATTATTAACGCTCACGTTCAGCCTACCTATTCTGCGTACTTAGATATACACAATTTAGTTTCTAAAAATGTACACAAACATCTGTGCTTAGAAAAATAACTTTGATAGCTACATATTTGGTTCAGTTTGAGCTACCACTTTAGACATATATGGCGATATCAAACGACAAATTGTACCTAAGTATGTAAGTCTAAAAAAAACCGGCCAGGTTGGACTCGCGCACCGAGAGTTCCGTATAAACTTGTAAGTATTTTGTTATTAAAACTTATACATATTTACGGTTTTCAGTTTTTTTTTTTTACTTTACGTGCGCTGTAAGACATTGCTTCTTGCCAAATTTCATGATGCTAGGTCAACGGGATTCGCAAAATAAACGACATAAACGGTCTTAGCTTTTGATTGCGTTGACGTTGTATGTTTAATTTTTTCACTGCTTCAAGGGGGAACCATAAAAAATTAACTTAATTTACACTGGTCATAATTTTATATTTGTTTGTGTTGAAATGACATCAATTGGAATTAAGGATTTGAATAGACTTTACCTACCTAATCTCAAGCCGTATACAGCGCGCAATAATTTGATATACCTACCTACTGTAAAAACACTGGTGATGCATGTTCTTGAGGAAGCAACAAAAACAATAGTAGTACGTATTGGAGATCTTCGCCATTGTATTATAAATCATTCAAATGAGTTCATTAGCGATAAGAGCCGTCACGGTCTGCAAGATGATGCTTAGTTTTAATTTGTGCTTCGGTCATAGACATGCTTAGTTGTAGAGGCAATTGTTTCTTTTTTTAGTTTCGTGGCTAATTATTTCTGCCAGGCATTACAAAGCCCACAAAAGATTTGATGAGTACTTAGGTGGTTTTTTTTTGTAATGACTACGTGTTTTTGATAAAAAATGTGACGAAACCGTTGGTCAGTGACGTAAAAAACTTGTAAGGATAGGTATAGTATTTTTGTATCCTATTTAATTTTTTTGCAGTTATTTTTTATTTGAATTTCTAGAAGAATAATTTAGTTGCGCTCAGATGGTTGCGTTTAAAAATAGGTGCGCTCTGTAGAATACCTCTTTCTTCGCGAAGTTCAAAAAAACTTACTTAAATCTATGTGCTGGATTTAACATAGTCTTACTTATGTATAGTAGGGGTACATAGGAAGGCAATTATCTATTGAATACTGACTCAAAACGTACCTATATAGGCTGAAAGAAAAAGGTAGGTAGGTACCGAAGTACTTAATTAACTTTTAGTGTGTTTAATTGCTGTTACATTTAGCTCAAAGGAAACCTAATAACCACCTACTTACTTAAATATTAAGTAGTAACTGAGAGGGCCAACTGATAAGTACCTACCTACTAAGTAATTGAGAGAGCTAGAAACTTTCAAACGTAAGATTCAAGACGGCTTACGTCTTTTGTGAAGAATTATAAAGTCTCCTAGAAGACACACCACGTTCGTCGGATACCTAGTCAAAAACCCGAATTTCATACAACCAGCTTTACCAGAGGTGTATTACTCAGTCACTGGGTTTTGGAGGTCAGATAAGCAGTCCCTTCATGTAAAATACTTACTGGTATTTAGCCGCATCAGGTTAGACTGGAAGGTGACCTCATGATAGTTGAGAAAAGCTAGAGAGATGATGAGTGTCTTCAAGTCGTCGGAAGGGTAGTTATACCTAACTACCCATAGCGTTATTAACCCTATGCTGATCGATGCAGGACACAATAATATGTAGCTCAGTTCAAATAACAATGTGGGTGCCCACTCAGTGTAATACTTGCAGGAGCGGATGGACGCTACTGAAAGTACCAAACTCGTCGCCAAATTTTGGGCTGACTCAATTTGAATAGGCATGACGACAGTAGAAAAAAAATGCAAATCTATTTAGTCCGTTAGTTAGAGTATTGGAAATTAATGGAGACGTATTTTTTGTTTTAGTAAATCAATGAATATTGACAAAGATAAAACGCATCAAAACTCGGGAGTGGGGGCTCGTGACGTCAGAACTAGCTAAAAATTGTACCATGGCGTGACGTATTGAGAATTTTAAAAGCGTCGTATCTTCGTCAGTTTTGGTTTACGTAACAAAAGAAAAAAAAACGGGTCAAATATTTTTTGAAAATCTAAGTGACGGACTAATTCGATTTTTTTGTCGTCTAGCCTATTGTCATCAATACGCTAAGAACTTAAGAAGAAGAAGTAGGTAAGACAACACAATATCAAAATCACTTTCATTTAACAATATCATTTAATCATAGCAATCGCCTATTTTCACACAGGCATCAGTATCCAGTCTTCTATAGGTGCCAGGTTTGCACCAACAATCGCAGGTATGTTTCGGATATGCGTGGGAGCTCTTTGTCGAACAGGAAGGTTCTAGGCCACAGTTGGGGCCTGGATCGTATTCACCATCGGGGCAGGCTCCTGGAAAGAAGGGATTTTCTGGTATTACAGGTACCTAAAGATCAATAAATTATCTACCAATGTAGGTATCTATCGTCTGGGCAGGTACTTTCCAGTATTGACTTTCGCACCTGCCCAGACGATAGATATTGGCATGGCATCAACTATAAAAAGAACACGTTGCGGCCATTGGGCTGCAACGTGTTCTTTCTATAGATGATGCCAATTAAGATCGCAAAAACGGTCATTGACCCACCTACATTTATTAAAGTTCTTAACTTTGGAATCCAAAAATAAGCCTGTTCAAGTCTTGAATCGTCATCTTTCGTGATCTTCAACATTTTTTCTAATGAAAAACGATACATGGTTCATTTGTTTTGTTTCTTATGAAGAGATATTATGGAAAGGGCAATGACCCCTATTGTGATCCTAACTGGCACCAACTATAGGTGAGTCTATGGCAGTCCATGGATTCGACTCACCTAGTTGAAAAACAGGTTGAAACCACCTGATCAACGAGGCACTCCTCGTTGATCAGGTGGTCGCAAGCCTTACCTACAGCTATGCATGATGTTTTGGATTAGATACCCACACCTGGCAGTGTTGTTGGTATTTCGATCAGAAACATAAGGAGTCTGGGAACTGAATTTATGCCCTGTGGATAGCTTGCAATAGGCTCGCTCTACTATTACCTAAAGTAAGACTTAAACGTAACCGACAAACTCCGTCTGTCAGATTGTGACAAGAATCAGTTATCAGCTATTAAACATATGGCCTAGTCAAAGGGCAATCGATTTCTAAACGTTTCGTGTTTTTACAATAACAACAGGGTTCACGTAATCTTTTCGGTAACTTATGTAAGCCAATCAAATTAATTTTGATCACCCACATCAGTGATGAAATTTCTCTTTCAGCCCTCGGTTATTTTCAGTTACAGCAGAATCTCACATTCAGAAAATTTAAGGGAATCGAACTCAACCACTGAGCCGGCCAAACGGTAGACGCAAGAAGTTGAATAGGTACCTACTACCTATAGGTACCGGGTCTTAACAAGTCTAGTAATCAAATTAGGTCGGATAAGTATAATAAGTATGATTGTATGACTTTAGGAATTGTAAATTTTATGAGAATTTCAACCGGTCTTGTGGAAACCAGTAACTTTAATGCTCCTTTGGAAACTGGTATATACCTATCTACTGAATGCCGGATATTACTGATACGTATGACACCTACCTACTTAGCTATCTAAGGTACTTACTGGAGGTAAGACAAGTAGGTATGTACCACCTAATTACTTACATATATAGGTAGGTACCTATTTATTGCAAAATTATTGACCTTACCTTTTACAAAAGGTACATATAATGTCAATCTCAATGCTTCTTCTATTACGAATTTTCGTTAAACTATCTAGATACCTAACTGTTTCGCTGAGAAAACTAAAACCAGGTAAGAACTTGGGTACCCACTTCTATGCTGAACCAGGGGCGTAGCTCTAGCTACCGCCGTATCAATCATTCGGGGCCCCTGAGTAACAAGGGGCCCCTACGTGTACAGGAAACAAAATACAAAATCTTTCAATAACCTCAAATTGTTATTGATAAGAGGTCCGTTATGATTAAATAATGAATACCTATTTAACTTATCGCAGTCTTCAATGAAGACTTGACTCGTCGCGGTCCAGAAAGTTAGGAATTTTCGAGCTCGCTTTTCTGGATTTTCGATGAATGCCTTTATCTGTGTGAGCCATGATCGTGGTAACTAAATTTTCTATCCCACTTTGCTCGATCTAACAATAACTTAAAAAAAATCAATGACATCTTAAGCTATGTACGTGATGCAATTTTAATTTTTTTTTGGTGTTCATGCATTCGATTTCGTCATGCCCCCAAACAATTTTGATTTAATAGGGCCTAATAGGGCCCTATTAGGCCTAGCTACGCCACTGTGCTGAACAGTGCGTAAATACTAGGTAAGGCAAACCGCAGTTTAGCAAAGCTTCTATGGATTCCAGTATTTAGTAAGTACTGTTATGAGTTTGTGAGCAAGTTCTTAGAGTGAGCAGGTGCAGCGTAGGAACAATAGTTCTGTAGCACTTTCTGTAGCAAGTAACATGGGTAGGACTGCTGCACCAGTGACAAATCAATTTACCTACACACTTCCTTTAAGGACTACTTATAGGTGCCTGCCGGGCCTGCGGGACTATTCGAAAGAGATACCGTGGCCCCGGAACACAAAGGGCGATGAAGGAACATGGATGGGTTTTAGTCAGTAAAAGTCTGACACTCCCTCCTGCTCCGCCCAGAGCGGGGGGAGTCATTTGATGATTTCCCATCCGAAAAAAAAAAAAAAAGGACTACTTATAGGTAATTTAGTCGAGTGATGAAGGTTGACTGCCTCGTTGATCTAGATGTTGCAAGCCCTACTGCTGAGCATGACGTCCTGGATTCGATTCCCAGGTCGGGCAAAGTGATAATGGGTTTTTTCATCAGGAATTTCTCAGTTACCGGCTGGTACTGAGACAGTTATGTTCAGTGACTACTGAGTCTGTTTTTGCGCCGGTTGATGGCAATAGGCTCGCTCCCTATTACATGGGACTTAAACATAACTGGCGAAATGTGGGTGAACTATATTAGGTACTATCGTGGACACTCCCGCCTGATCACCACTAAGCTAACTTTTGCTTGCACTCGCAACATAGAAACGCTCTCTAGCCCCGCACCGTTGACTTTGTATAGAGATAATGAATGAAAGACAATACCGATCCGCCGAGCGCACTGACGACGCACGCCAAACAAGAGTTAATGTTATTTTGCGCGCCAAATTGAAACTTCCATAATAGGCCTAAACTTTAAGGGGGCGTGGCTCGGCGCCTTCGCACGATTTCAGCGAAAAAAAATATTTACTGATCAGATGGAAAAGACCACGACTGTACACCTCTGCCTAACCCTTCGGGAAATACAGGCGTAATGCTTATGTGTTATGTTATGAAGGTAGACATTAAGGCAATATAACTTCACACCTGTATTTCCAGAAGAGGTAGGCTAAGATGTATCATCTATAGCAACGCATTTACCTCAACCGTGCACAAATCCGGACCGAAATTCACCAATTTAGCTCAGTCCGAGTTGGTGTACGTAACGTTTCTGATATTCTAAGTAGTTTATGAATAAGAAGAATCATATAGATCTATCAAAGTAAGAGTAATTTGTTACTCACCCAAAGCCAATGCCATATTGACGAGCACAACACAAAACACTAGCGACCAAAACTTCATCTTGTCTTTGATTCAGAGTGTTGTATGCAAATACACCGAGTCACCGAGCGAAGCACCTTTATACTGCACTATCGATAGAAAAAAGACAATCACGACCGGTCTGGTCACTCTCCATTGGGACTCTGGATTGTTTTATTTTAATGCGTACCCGATAAAAGGGTAAAGGACGTCTGTTTATTGAGTTCGTAGTGGTAGCAACATAAGTGGGTGACCCTTGGTCAATATTGATCCTTGGTCAACCTGCCGTTTTCTATAACTTACTTACCTACGTATAACTGTCAGTTAGTATGCCTACTCTCGTAGCTATCGGTATTTCTATAAACTAAGTTAGTCATATCCGCGTCACCTACCTGTCACTTTAGGTAGGTACCTATTCAAAGAAAAATCAAAGAAAGCTTTTCTGTGACGTTTTGTTTCTATCGGTCGGTAAACTAAATGTCAAACAGACAGAGATAGCCACCTACCAATACATGTTGGTAATAAGTTATTGAAAATGGCCGTTATAATGAGTTTTTAAAGAAAGTTATGATTTATGCACGCGTTAATTAATAAGTACGTTTCGCAAAGAAAGTTAATTAACACGGCTGTTTTATTAATATCATCTTTGACCTAAAATTAATAAATTGTTCGGTACAGTGTTTTACGCACAGCTAGTTTGTACTAGGTGCCTATCTTGTTTTCAGTACTCATTTACTTTATTGTTGCGAACTGGATATGTATATTATTTGTTTTTACCAACTAAAGCTTCTGTGATATGGAAACTCATGCCAAATCCGTACCTAAGTTATGGTTGCAAGTCTTTCAAGTCTTCCTCAAAAATTACAGTTCACTTATAATTCTGACTGTACCAAGGTACTTGTGATATTATTGTGCACCCATTTTAGTACAAGTAGGTACCTACCCATATTGTGTATTTACTACAAATGTTTACACTTTGATAAGTGGTTTAATTTGGTAATCAAATACTTAGAACATAATAGGTCCCTAACAAGTTAATCACAAGTTTGAAGGTACTTATGAATGAATGGCACCATTCATTATATACCTATAGGTAGATATTACATTCAATATCTAGCTTCCAAAAACATTTAGCGAGCTAATTATATTTATGAATCTGAACCACGCTGCACGCAGCAGTGCTGTCGCGGCACTACTGGGCCCCATACAATCTCTATAAGCTTATATGAGATTACATATTCCGAGCTAGGCAGCAATGTCGCGGCAGCAATGTAGCGGCAGCACTGCTGCGCGTCAGTGTCACCCTACCAAGATCCATCAGTGTAGATTCTTAGCTCTTTTGTACCTGAGTAGTCACACAACTCCGCTGTGAGCTCTATGTTGTAGTGTTTTTGGAAGCAGTGAGTCTTCAGGGTTTTATCGCTGGGTGATGCCATCATGGGCATGTTGTTTGATTGCATCTTCTCTGATGCGTGTGTGTTTAATTCTGGAATGGTTGCTTAGGGTGCCGGATGATTCGAGTCTGAAAGTCGCTATGGCCGCCTCCTCTCTTACAACGAGGTGTAGAGGTGGTAGTCCCAGCATCACCTGAAAGGCAGCAGTGGGGGAAGTTCTCATGCTACCGGTGATTGCTACGCAGGCAAATCTTTGTAGTTTCTCGAGATCCTTTTGGGTCGTACTTAGGTTGGTCCTCCTCCTCGGTCGGATAACTGTGGTGTAGGTATAACCAGTAGGTGATTTTGGGGCTTATGTCCCAATTTCTCTCGAGCAGTCTCTTACATTGCCATAGGGCTATACTGGCTTTTGTGGTTATGTAGGTAATCAGTGTGTTTTGCCCAGTTCAGTTGTTTGCCCAAAAAGATACCCAGGTATTTGGTTTCAGTCGATAGTCTTAGGGTGGTCCCAAAGAAGCTTGGTATTTGTAAAGTTGCCAACTTCCTTTTCTTTGTGAAGAGGACGAGTTCGGTTTTGGTAGGGTTCATCTGGGAGCTTTACTTTTGGTCGCGATAACCGACATCCACGCGGGCTAAGCCGCGGGCATCAGCTACCTAGTTATTTAACGAAAGCAAAAAGTGCCAAGGATCTTATAAAAGGTCATGTCAGGCATTGGAATGTTATTTTGTTACCATCAACACAATATAAATAGTGCAATAATTTTAGTATTTAAGTATTAAACAAACCTGATCAGACTGCAAGTTGTCTTATTTGAATACAATCTTCATTTGACATTGCAGTTCAATAATCTCATATTATTTATTAACTAGCTGACCCGCGCAACTTCGTCTGCGTTATATAAGAGAGACAGAGAGATGGTTAGAGAGAGTGTGAGACACCCTTAAAAGATAGGCATAATAATGCTATCGCGGATTTTTATAGAATTTTTACCGTCATACACGATTGTTGCGTAACTTTAACCGTTTACGCAGCGCACGCAACGAAAGATCTCAAAAAGAATATTTTTTTCCTTTTTTTGCAACATTTTTCATTGATGGTCTGCTCCTATTGATTGTAGCGTGATTTTATATAAACGTTGTAACGTTGTTGTTCGTTGTTGCCTTCCCCGATTAATGGGCTATCCAACAGTAATAGATACTTTCAACTCGAACCAGTAGTTCCTGAAATTAGCGTGTTCAACCAACCAAACAAACACAGCTTTATAATATTAGGTATAGTATAGAATCAAGTAGGTAACAATTTAATTTCTCTGAAATATTTGCATTAATCGCTAAAATATTCAGTTTTTCTAAATAAGGGTTTCCCTCGCCAGCCTCCTCAGCCTTACGTTATCATCCTTAGACACTTGATGACAGTCATACTCCATCTACGTCGAAAGTTCTCATCAAGGTGGATAAAATGAGCCCAAACACGATATAGATGCTGTAAACTCTTGATGACCTCTTGCAACTGCCTTCCGTCTCCATCGTCGACCTTCGATGAAGGTCATACTCTAGCTAAGTTTAAAGTTTTCATCAAGGTCCATGAAATGAGCCCAAACACGATTTAGCTGCTGCAAACTGTTGCGAACCTCTTGCAACTGACTTTTGTCTCCACCGTCAGACCTTGGATGACAGTCCAGGCAGGTCTTAAATTCTCACCAAGATGCATGGAATGAGGCCAATAACAATATAGCTGTAAATATAATCTACGTAAACTGCGTATGCACAGCATAGTTCTTGCACGTCAAGAACACGTGAATTATTTATCAGGCTTCCGTTCGCTATACTAGTTTTTGGAGAAATCATCATCATACTCCTGCTCCTTATCCCAATTTATTTGGGGTCGGCGCAGCATGATTGTGTTCTTCGTTGCGGGGTTTGAACCTGCCCCGTAGTTTGCAGAGCGGTCATGAAACCGCTAGGCTATTTACTTCGTCGACATAAGCTACAAATAGCCGTTCTCATGTACTTACGTCATGACTGAAACGTCATACAATTGAAGTATACGGACATAATGTTAAATTGCCTACCCCCTTAAGGAAGTAGCGTGATAATATATACCCTAAATATTTAAGAAGCCTATGCAGTAGTTTTGACGTGATGCGCGCACAAACATTTCGTAGCAACTACTTTTACCGAAGAAAGTTGATTTTCTTGAGTTCCACTATTTACCTCAAAAATCAAATTTCAAGAAAACTGAGAAATTATATTTACCTGTATTAGATATGAAGTATATGTAGCAACTTTAAAAGGTTACACTTCACTGGTTTTGATTGTATAGGTGTTTGAAGTTTATTAATTTTAAACACAAAACCCTCTTTTTTGCGTCTCTGGATGAGATTTTAAAAAAATGCTAAAGCAGGTATTTCTTTATTTTTATTAATAAGTATTTACTCTGAGTTTCATGATTCTAGAACAACCAAATTTTTTTTTTTCATACAAACTTTACCCCCCCTTTTCACCCCCTTTTTCCAAAAAAAAACAAAATTTCTATAGCCTATATTTTATTCTGAATTTATTTAAATAGATTTGTGAAGATTTCAACAATATCAGTTCAGTAGTTTTTACGTGATGCGCGGTCAAACAAACAAACAAACAAACAAAAAATTTTTAAATGGATTTAATATGTTCTGTTACTTATTTTAAGTCACCCTGGCTGGTTTTTTTTTTTTAATCTTCAATGAACAGATTTTTTGGTCTCAACGATTTTATTATATGTATAGATGTATAGATTACAGTGAAACTTGTTTAGTACCTACCTAACTAACATGCAGACGCAAGCTACTACAATCTGTCAAAGGTGATTGACTAATCTGGACCAAATGCTGCCCAGGCATGGGAATACTTTTATTTTTTCCTTACATGAAGAGATAGTAAAAAATATAATTAAAAAAAAAAACATCCACGGGATTATATTGTATTAGGTACGGTAAAATGGGGTGTATAGAAACGCAGGGGTGAATCGAGACAAAACTTTGAAAAGGATTTTAACGTTGAATTGAAATGACATGTTACCAAAAAGTGCTCTATTTTATTTGATTAATTTTACTTGAGATATCGTTCTATCGTTCGTACAAGCTCGCAAACATAACACAAACATTATTACAGGTACAACCATTCGACGACGACGAGTATGACAATTCTACCTATTTTAAACAATAATAACCTGATAAACTTTGTAAAAAGAAATATAAATTTTGTTTTTGTTTTGTTTTATTTGAAATGAGTATCAGTTGCATGTAATGTTATTGAATAACCTTGTAGTACTTAGAAACAATAAATAAGTTTATTAAAAAATAATCATAAAGTTTAAAAACTTCTAATTAAGCAGTTCAGTTGCATTTAGAGTTATTGAATAACCTTGTAGTAACAACAGCTAAAAAAATAAATTTCTTAAAATTGTTCTCTGCTTTACAAGTTTATCTACACTAATATTGTATAGACGAAAGATTTGTATTTTTGTGTGTGTGTGTGTTTGTAATGAATAAACTCAAAAACTACTGCGGAGATTTCAAAAATTCTTTCACCATTAGAAAGCTACGTCTTTACTGAGTAACTTAGGCTATATTTTATCCCCGTACTCCCACGGGAACGGGAACTACGCGTGACGTCTGCTAGTAAATTATAAAAAACTGCTAATTAAGCAATTTATCTTTAAAACAATAATTTATAATTTGTTACAAAACAACACATTTAAAATTAAATGGAAAAGGCAAACAGAAACCAAGGTAAAAAACGGTAAAAGTTCCATAATTACTACAGAGTTCACTGACAGTACTTCTGCCACTTGTGATCCTTACGGGTTCTTACAGACGAGCGGCAAGTTGCCAACGGTAGATAAACTACAGCCGTCGCCACCTGTCGACGGCTGCCGTCGACGCGCCGGGTGGCAGCCACCGAAGCGCCGACGACTGCCGTCGACGGGTCGCGACGCTTGCAGTTGTGGCATGCCGCGTAAATGTGTGTCGACGACTGCCGTCGACGCGTCGGCGGCTGCCGCCGACACCACAACTGCAAGCGTCGACGGCAGCCGTCGAGAGGTGGCGACGGCTGCAGTTTATCTGCAGTTGGCAACGTGCCGCTCGTCTTTCGGAACCCTTGGCCCGGTAGACCCGGTAGACTATTTAAAAAGTCATTTAATCAGGTTACATGAACTTAGACAGTTGTATTGATGATTTTAATGATTAAAATTCTGTAACTACTTACGTGTTACAGCCGCGAATCAACATACAATCTGACACTGACCTGCAAATTGCAAAAAACGTAAGAAAATTTGAATTTTGCGGGCTACCGTGGGGCTTTCACCTTAAGCCTTAAGTAATAAGGTTGAAAAGTGGTTGACTGTCAGTGAACTCCATAGTAGGTACATAATTTATTTGTCTAAAATGTGATAACAGAATAAAAACATGTGCAAAAAGCCAGGGTCAGCTTAAATAGTATGAAATGATGTTGTTGCACAGACGCCAGGACATCAAGCTTCTACAATCTATCAAATTTCTTTGATAGATTTCAACTTTATCGCGAAAGCATTAGGTTCAAGCTTGATTGGGAAAATTTGAGTTTCAGGTACCTAGCTTGATGTGCTGGCATCAAGAAGATCAAAGTACATACTTAGAAGAACTACAGATTACGTATGAGTAGGTAAGTATAATATTAGTCCCAAGGTGCAAGTTCAAAAGTATGACTTAAAAAGCTAAGTAACTATTAATATTGCTAACTATTAAGTTACCTTCAACCAATAAAATTATACTACTGCAGTAGTGAGATTACTAACAAATATTTTTGGGCAAAAAATATTACAGGGACATTGTTATTGTGACACAATCTTTTACCCAGGTTTCATAATCAGATAAAAGTTTGTGCTATTATCTGTCAGTATCTGATTTATATATTTGAATAGAGAACTAGTCAAACTTTATTTAAGGTGACTGACTCCTACAATGTGATGTAGACTTGCAAGTTCAAAATATAAAACCTAATTTGAGTTTGACAGGTTCTATTCTTCATTTACGCAATGAGACAGAAATCAGAAACCAGCAATATGTCCATTACATTGTGTTTATGGTAGTTTTTTTTTCTTATTAACTTTTGTAGCAAATTAAAGAAACTATTAGATTTTGAAAATTCACACAGTATCTGAGGTAGTGGTATGCTAAAGTTATAAATACATAAAACTTATACCTAAGTAGCATAATACAATTATGTACTACTATTATGTCTGCTGGCATTATATTGCCGAAGACTGGCCCATGGGTCTTGCAGCATTGAGGGGTGTAAGTAAGCATCTATGTTGTGTCTTTCTTGATAGCTGTTATTGCTCGAGTTGCTCTGTAAAAGAGTATATGGAATAATATTAGTACAGTTTGGCAAAATAGAGTATGGAAAAAATGAGGGTGTTGTTGCTACTTTCTGGCAACCCTGAGCAGTGACAAGCCAATGACATTGCCGAATTTGACAGAAAATGCGGTATTGCCAGGTTGGAGATTTGTAGTTCCAACTGTCACCGCATCAGACTCTTTTTTGCCAAGCTTTAAGTACACAGCACAGATTGTGGGTGGTTACAGGTAATCAGTGGCCCAAAAAGTCTGACAACCAGTCTTACCAAGGGGTATTGTGTTACCCAGTACTAACTGGGTTGTGGAGGTAAGACTGGAAACCGACCCCAACATAGTTGGGAAAAGCCTAGGCAGAAGAAGATTAGTAAGTATGCGCAACAACCAATCAAGCTATGAAAAAGCAGCATGACACTGATCTCTCATTGTATGGGAAGCGCATACAAAGCCAGGTCAGTTTATACTGGATATGTATAGCTTGATGTGTACCCATGTCTACAAGATTAGCCACAGCAAATAGAGGTCTGTACCTAGTAGCGGGTGAGTTCAGGCTGTGCATGATAATGATGTAGTACATCATTTCAAGTAGGAAAAATATTACAGAGCCCGTAATTACGTCCTAGCTTGAAGGAACTGTTGTAAGATCTTCTATAACAGTATGGAACCCAAATGAAAAACATAAGTATGAAAAACTTCTTTGTTACCCAACTTTGTGTGGTGTTTGGTGGAGCTCAAAAGGAGGGTAACGTTTTTGGTTGGTTTATAATATAACCAAAGCTATAATTTTCGACTGCAGATAAATTCAGCAACATAGTAGTCTTTGTTTTCACATAAGATAATACTTTGTTTGGAAAAAAGGTGCTATTGTATATCTAGTTAACATACTTACTCCATAGCTACTATTCCCCGAGTTATTCCAGTTATTATGGCCACCACCTCGCCATTTACCACTATGACCGTGTTGTCGATTGTTGAATCTTTGCTGCTGACTTTTGTCCTGTTGCTGCCATCTGTTTTGAACTGGCGTGCTCTGGTTTAAGGGTATGAAATTATCGGACATTTTTTAATTTGAACGTGTTACTTGATTGTTTGTATATTCCTTTTAGTTTTAGTTTTCCTAAAATTATTGTTGATATTTTAGGCAACCCGCAACAAACAATTCGGACAACTGACAAATCTCTACTAGAAACGTCAGTCAAACTGTCAAAGTTGACATTAGTAATGTTGGGATACACTGTTAACTTGATAGTCGAGAACATTAAGTTTAAGTTTTAGTTTCTGATATATTCAGAAACTTTAACAAATATTATGATTATATACAGGATGGAATTTTTCAATGCCACCTGTAGGGCTAAAATGTTAGTTTCGTGACCGTTCAAACGGTTAGTGTAAGACCCTTTTATTCACCGTAAAGTGATATCCATTCAATGTTATTTACAATACCAATATCATAACATTCACGGTTGTCATCAAAGTTAGGTGTACAACCGAAGCTTGATGGTCACTGGATATCAGAAAGATACGTAATTGCCCTGCATAGAAAAATTCCACCCTATTTATGATTCCATGATCACTTTGCGCACAGAATGATGAAGAGGCGCAGCGAAGCATGGTTCTTGGAATGGTTCAGAGGACGACATTCCACCTACTCTATGGATTCCACGCATCGCAGAGCAGCGAGCGCCGCTAGTCTAACAGCTTATAGTAGATGATATTTGTTTTAAAAAGAGCAAATTCATTCAGAAGTACTATTAAAAACAAGAATTTGAAAAATAATATTAATAAATTAAAGAGTTTTGCTCGGGCTAACTAATTATCGCAAACCTTTCTAATAGATTTATATTTTTTTTAAACTTTTGCTGTCCCAATTGAATTGAATTCCACATTTTCGTTACTTGCAACTGTTTTATGGTTTTCTTTTTGAGTATTTAAAAAAAAAATGTTTCCAAGTACTCGGTAGATGGCGTTGAACTGACTACGTTACTAGCCAAAGCCAAAACGCTTGGGAATAAAAACATTGCGTCACGTCACATACGCTCGTTGACTGACACTTTCGTTTGCGGAAGCGTAGTTCCGAATATAACCATTACATCCAAGTGAAATAATGTGACGCGGACGTTCCGTTCCTTGCAATAACTTCAGCGCCATCTATCCAGCGACTAGGGAAGAGTTGAAAAAGAAAATACCTCATT
Organism: Xestia rhomboidea; assembly: GCA_963853795.1. Taxonomy (NCBI): domain Eukaryota; kingdom Metazoa; phylum Arthropoda; class Insecta; order Lepidoptera; family Noctuidae; genus Xestia; species Xestia rhomboidea. The sequence goes on along the minus strand of OY970761.1, from coordinate 14,737,428 downwards.
AAACCATTGTTTGAGAAAATAACATCACTGCACTTAAATGTACACTTTTGTAATACTTTTTTTACTTAATTCTTCATGAAAGTGAAACACGTCTGGAACGGATTAAGCCGCTCTTTTATATTTATGACCTAAAATTAGCATAACATTAGTTTGCAATGAAAATCTGTATTATGTACTGGAACCAAAAAGCCAACTAGTAGTAAACTACAAAGTTGACACAAGAACTCGACTAACAGAACTACGAAACGAAACGTTATTTTATCTATATAATTATTTTTTAGTTTATTCTCTCTCATCACTTCTGTCAAAAAATTTGATCGAACGCTGGTTTTGTTCGGAATTGATTATCTATTTTCGGATGAAAATAACAATTCTCCAATAATGATTCAGTGAATGTTGTGTATAAAATTCGTTGAAGCTGGCAGCGTTTGGTGTGAAAATGTGGATTCCTACGAAATCGCCAAAGCTAGCTGTTGGTAAGTTGTATTTTTTTTAATCAATCAGCATTACCGCGGTCCGTATACATCCTGCCAATTACAGCGGAAACGTACTAACATGTTATGAATTTTAACTATTCTAGGTGAGTTATGAGAAGGCAACTAGATAGGCCCATGATCTGTTGATAACATCCCATGCAACTTGCTTTATCACTGAGTCCATTGTTTGTCAACCATGTCTGTGTTTTTCCTTACTTTCCGGCCTTGTTTTAGAAATCAAGGTGTTTTTTTTTATTAAGCCTAAGAATAAGTAGGGATGACTTAAACCACAACTTCAATAATGCTATGTATCATTAAAGAATTAGGAATACTGAATCACTTCCAAGTAAATGAAAGCAATACTTAATCATTATTTTAAATAGATTCCCACAAAAAATAGTTGGCCAGTAATAAAAATAGGTTGAGATTCAGATCCAATATTAGAAAAAATAAGAGTAAGGAAAACCATTCGATTTTCAGATAAAAAAAGCATTTGCAAATCTCAGCTCTTGTAAACTATCTTATCTGGCTGTGTTCAAGGATTTATTCACAGCCAATTGAACATATATCTAAAATACATAAATAAAACATTGGCAATTCATTCTGATTCATTGTCAGCCACCATTATACTGAATAAAAAAATTCTATCCATGTCTGGCCACTGGCAGGAAAATTAACAAAATATAAATTATTTCCTGTTTGTGGTCAAGAATGTGTTAAACATAACAATACCAGCTGTTCCCAAATTGGAGGACAAAGACTTCTTCTTCCTCCAATAGTAAAGCAATATTGTGTTAACTTTCATATTAGGTATTGACAGAGGTTGATTCGGCCCAACCAGGCCGAAAAATCAAATAGCTCATAGATGGAAAATAGGTAGGCATTGTGCCTAGCTAAACTGAACATGATTTAGCTATTTTAGATGCTAAATAGTGTTTATCAATCAGCTCACACCAAATAACTCCACTCATAATAATCGCTACAGGTCAGCTTTGTTGTACATCAAATACTGCCTAAAGCCAGGTCCGCAGAACCATGTCATATAAAAACAAAACATGTGTGGTGAAAAATAGGCACTGGGGAACTGGCTTAATTGAATGCGTCAACCTTAACAAGATGAAATCTATAGCACCCCACATTTCAAGTTTTAACAATGTAATCATTTTAATTTCAGCTGTATATAACTGGAAGGGAGATGTCAGATCTGGACTGCCATTGGAAATTGGAGAGACGGTCCAGATATTGGAGGAGCATGGAGGTAAATGAATTGTTCGCTAATTGTATTGTATTGTATCAATAAATAAAATAAATAATAGATAAATATCTCTGGACATTAACACACAGCGCCATCTAGTGCCACACTAAGCAACGAGGCTTGTGTAGTGGACACCAGATAGTTGATATACTACATAGATACTTTTTGTATGTAAATACATACTTATTATACATATAAACATCCACGACTCGGAAACAAATGGCCATGCTCATCACACAAACATTTGCTCCAACCGGGATTCGAACCCGGGACCCTAAGAACGTAAGGCAGCCTCACTACCGCTGCGCCATTCGGGTCGTCAAATAATAAATAGCGGGCTGGTGTTCGCAACTCCACGTCAAAGCCCGTATTTTGCCCGGTTCTGTAATTATATAAATACTGTTTTTAAGCAGCAGGAGTGAAAGGCACTCCAGGAAGTAATTGGTTTTATAATCAGTAAACTAGGACATTTCCTTATACTCAGATCATTTAGCATCGAAAATTGAAAGTAGCTTGTGATTAAATTAAACTGAAGTTATAGAACACATGACTAGTTCACTAGATTACATCATTCTGTGTTAATATTCATTAAAATACAGACAGACATTGGCACAAAAACACAATCTGAAATGTAAATTAGTTACAAATTCTAGTTCTCTTTATATTCATGCTTATCGGTAATGAAATACATACATTATTATGTACAAGTACCTATTTATCTTCCCACACAGTCCATGCAATTGACCCATAGGAAGAGACCTAGCTCTATTAATTAAATTAGTAGAACACTAATTACTTCATAACTAGTGTCAATGATGGATTTATACAAAAATTGCTAAAATAATAAATAAATATCGCTGGGCATTAACAAACGCCATCTAGTGCCACACTAAGCAACGAGGCTTGTGTCGTGGACACCAGATAGTTGAAATACTACATAGATACTTTTTGTTTGTAAATACATACTCTCGGAAACAAATGTCCATGCTCATCACACAAACATTTGCTCCAACCGGGATTCGAACCCGGGACCCTAAGAACGTAAGGCAGCCTCACTACCGCTGCGCTATTCGGGTCGTCAAGCGATCGATAACAAATAAGACCCACTTGCACCTTGCACCACCTGTAACTTTAGGGTACCTGTGGCTACGGTGAGGTGACCTGACACTGCTAAGTGATATTTCATAGAAGTCTTTAAAACTCACAAGCTAGCATCTTGCTTCAACACTCTTTGGGAGCCTAAATACATTTTACGCTAAATATATTTGAATCAGCTAAACATATTTTAATCATCAATCTATTTCTGTGAATTTTCAGCATTCAAAGTATTTAGTGCTGTGATGGACAAGTTCAACTTTCTCTTTGGTTGATTTCATTAGTGGTTTGGGTAATCCCCTGGTGCAGTTAAGATAATTATGATAAGTCAATGTTAGTTTGGTCATCCAATCTTATAATTATTATTGTTAGCCTGTATCTTCCGTAGGGAAAATACTTCTACACTATTCTTTACCAATATTATATAAGCTCTGGCCCAGTCCAAGCTCATTCTGCCTTCTCCAGCTGGGTCTGCAATGTTGTCTCTTGTCATTAGGGTTGCAGTTTGACCCATTGGTAACAGCATATTTCCAATTCTCTTTTGAAAACTGTTTGCTGTCTGTGAGTTTAAATGTTAGTAAACCCAAAAATACAGGAGAAATTCCAAGGGCAGGCAACTTAAAAAAAGAAAAAAAAAAGACTAGAACCGTGTTGACAGACGGGAGCATCACAAAGACTGTGTATTTCTATGTAAACCCTTTGGTGATTAAAATGGCCCTTCACTATTTTACCAGTGTTACATAGAAACCAATCATATTATAATCAGAGTTTTGGTCTTGAGAATGCTTATTTTTAAGATTAATGAATAATTTATTTCTTCTAGTCTGGTATCGAGGCTTCAGCTCCAAGAACAGGTCATCGTGGGGCATATTCCCGGCATGCGTGGTGACGATCCGGCCATGCATCGTGAAGGGATCAGGAGCCACTGCTATCGCTGAGCTGAAGGACGATCCACTGGTCCGGGAGATAGCTTGCGTCTTGAGAGAATGGGCAAGACTATGGAAGAAGCTTTATGTGGTAAGTAGTACGTATGTATTGTATAACGAGCTGGTGTCCGCAACGGCTTGTCCAAAGCGCGTTTCCAAAGTGCGATCGCGCGGCAGGCGACTCCCCGTTGAACTTGGAACCTTTTCGGCGGGAATTTGAAGGGTTCCCCAGGATGAGTCAACAACCACCACCACCGGTAGCTCAACTGGCCGCTTGACTGTATGCGAGGGGCACCTTACATTTTGCCTCGTTTGCATTATTGCTAGCTGTAGTTCCTACACGTTCAGGTTTGAAAAACACTTTGGTTGGGAAAAACTGGTCATTCGACCCACTCAACTCCCCAAGAAAGGCCATTTGATATGATAAGTGGCAGTAAAAGTCACATTGGCGATGGGGCCGAAAAGTTCTGGAGCGACGACCGGAACCGGATGGCGTGGCGTTGGTGACCTTCCACAGGGTAGATTAATGAACTGGTTAAGATTGTGGAAATTCCCTAGGTACAACGAAGCACTGGGCCTACGTCTAGCGGTGGACGTCTTTGATGACCTAAAGGTTCAGGAGGAAGTAGAATGTCCGAATGATTTAATTACTACAAATCATTCTCAGAAAACTGGTTTGGCACAAAGGGGGAAACTTTTGCAATAGCTGATTGTAATCACTTGACAAAATACTCTCTCTCTTGACTTGCAAATAAATGATTAGATTTGACTTGATATTTAGAGGACTTGGATAAAAATAAATTATATACATTGATTACAACCATACTATCATCAATATTTATATTATCTGAAGTGTTGTTTAGACTGCTGTCCCAAGCAGTCTGAGAAAAAAATGAGGTGCTTATTTTTATGGTATTCTCATTACTCGTGGAAAGCACGATAAGCCATTGATCCCGGCATTGTCATTTAAAGATCTTTGACAGTCGTTACAGGTAGTCAGTAGCCCGAAAGTCTGACAACCTGTTTTTCCAAGAGGTATCGTATTACTTAATACTACCGGGTTGTGGAGGTCAGATAGGCAGTCGCTCCATGTAAAATACTGGTATTCAGCTGCATCCGGTTAGACGGAACCCGACCCCAACATAGTTGGGAAAAGGCTAGGCAGATGATGATGAATCATTACTCACACAATACTTTCAGAATAATCATTTTTAGTATCTAAGTAACCAGCCTGTTGGTAGTTCTGTTGATGCTTGGGAGTGTCAAAAGCTGAAATGACAAGGAAGTACCCAGCTTATGGTTCAGTTTGCATAAGCATAATCCGCCTAAAAGGTCCCTTCTGCACGGGACACAGGTCTGTGAGAAGGAACCGGCCGTGATCCACCACGTGGGCGCAGTGCGGGTGGTGGACCCGTGGACATGTCGTTTTCGTCACCATGTTTTACTTTACCGTATCGAGAGCAGCATGCATGGTGCAGTTATTGAGTACTAACTAGGATAAGAATATAAAATTTAGCATTACATACTCACAAAACTATAGTAATGCTGAACATCTCTGACCTATGCGTCAAACGCATCTTAGCAATACAGCTGTGTTTATGTCTAGGTCAACAAACCTGCAATTAAAGTATGGTTCACTGGTCCGATCAATGTACTGTTCCGCAATGAATCATACTGCACAATAAAAAGGATCGCCTTTGTTTTGATATAGACGCGTTTCAGTAGGAACTTCTGTTTTGCCTGATATGAGCTGTGTTTTCAGTTTTTAGGGTTCCGTAGTCCTGACAAGGAACCCTTATAGTTTCGTCATGTCCGACTGTCCGTCTCACTGTCTGTCTGTCTATCTGTCCGAAGGTTTGCCAAGAGACCGTTAGTACGGGAAATTTGTAATTGTAGAGGTATGAATATCAATTACGCCGACAAAGTGGTAAAATAAAATTTTGGAAAATATTTCTTTTTAGGGTAGCTCCCCTACATGTGAAGTGGGGATTATTTTTTGTTGTTTACCTCATCTCGTGGGGTATCGTTGAATAGGTCTTTTAAAATGACTTAGGGGTTTCTAATACTATTTTTAAAACGATTTAATGCTCCATTTAACAAATATTCAACTTTAAAGTGAAAATTAAGCGGTTAAGATAACTTTATCAGTTTAGCAGTAATAGTTGTTGAACTTGGGTGTTGGATAGTTTTGTACCAAATACAAAATCCTTAGAATAAATCCTATAAAGTGACTAAGATGAATTATAGTTGCTTGAATATAACGGGCTACTACGGAACCCTATACTGCGCGTGACACGACACGCACTTGGCCGGTTTTTATTAATTAATATAGCTTTTGCTCGCGGCTTCGCTCCCGATATGTACGGTAATTAACCACGGGAACGTTTTAAATGCAGCCTGTAGCAATCGGGGATAATGTTCCCGTTAGTGAAAGATTTTTCGGAATCGGATCAGTAGTTCCGAAGATTACCCCCGACGTACAAACAAGTTTTACCTCTTTATAATTAGTATAGAGTCTATACTATAGATTAACTACCGCCCGCAACTTCGTCGTCGTATTGTTTTAGCACAATCATCTTCAACACCCGGCAATAAGCGTAGCTTTGTGTCCGTGAAAGATTTACCTACATGTAAACCAACAAACTTTGCTTCTTTATAATATCTGTGTAGATACTGCGCAAAAATTGCAGTAACTGTCATAAAAATAATACAAGGAACATGTTTCTTTTATTTATTAAATGAGGCAAAGAATTTATAATTAACAAAAAATTTATAAAATTTGTAAAGGAATCATAAGTAATTTATACCTAACTAGCGGACGTCACGCGGTTTCACCCGCGTAGTTCCCGTTCCCGTGGGAGTACGGAGATAAAATATAGCCTATGTTACTCGCTGATAATGTAGCTATCCATTGCTGAAATATTTTTTCAAATCGGTCCAGTAGTGTTTAAGTTTATTCGTTACATACAAAAATACAAATATTTCCTCTTTATAATATTAGTATAGATTAACAACAAATTATTTTATAGTGTGCTTATTATAATTAAATGCAATTAACAAATCCTTTCGCCACAAAAAGTTAATTGTTAACCTAAGTAGCAACGGCATGGCATTACACTGGCGAGACAGGAAACGAATCACGCGGATAGAATTTCTAGCACTATACTACGAGTATAAGGCATCTGTCCCACCGCAGGCGAGGAAGCGAATAGCCAACGAATATTTTCTTGCTTAAGAAACGTACAAAAGGTTGTAGGTCATAAATCACGGTTTACGGTAGGACTCAATGTAACGCACTCAAAAAATTGTGCTGGTAATTGCATTGAATAGTACAGAGGCCATGGAAGCATTTAATTTAAAGTTATAACATTAAATACAGATATTTCTTAAAAAGAAGAAATAATTTTTGTGAAGTTGCAATTTTTACCTTCAATATCTTCGTAACTAGAAGGTCACAGGTATGACCTAGAACAAAAAAAAAATCGCAAAGACGGGTAAAACAAATGCCTTTCAGTTTATACACCCATTATACACTTATACAGTCTCGCACTCGCCCTGCCTCGGAGTGTCTCGGCGATAATGTTCAGCCACCATTATTAACTACATAATATTATGTATTATTATGTACCTACCTAGCTGAACTCTGACTATTCACAGTTTCGCTGGCAAGTTCTCGTTAGGCGCAGTGACAAGAGCTATCAAAGAGAGCTTAGCTTAGCTTGCTTGGCAGGCAGAACACTCGCATAGCACATACAAATACATAGCGAGTATTCGCCAGTCGCTTTGTTCGCTGCTCGTTAGGTACTAGCACAACTCGCTAATCGCCGGCAGTAGGACACGGTGCTTTAGGATTGAACTTTAATTGCTACCCATACGTTTATATTTTATAAACTTAATGTAAAAAAAAATACGTTTTCCGGTAAGTACAGATAGTGTGACAGTAACAATGAATTGTTTTATTGGTACACAATTATTATTTTATGAAAATGAATCATCGGCATGAATGTAATGTGCAATGTATTTAGATAGTTATAACATATAGTTTCTGATCCCTTAAAGAACGACCTCCACCGTGCTGGTTAATGGATGAAAAGTATTTTGTATCACATTAAATATGTCAATAAATATATTGCAAATGGGTTGACTAAACAATTACAGTCCAGAATTATGATTAATTAACAATTTATATATATATTTTTTTACATTTCACTGGTTTGGTTAATAGACAAATTCCATACCAAAGTATTCAAAAGTATGAAGCCTATAGAATATGCAAACGTTAAGTTAACCTAACGTCGGCGACCTCTCGCTCCCGGCTCTGGTTCAATCCATGGTTCGGAGCGAGACGGAATGGGACGCCGTCACCTCCTTCTGCGAAGCAGTCATGCTAGCGAAGGAGGTGGCGGAACGTGAGAGGGAGAGATCCTCACGTCCCGTCCGCCGCGGCGGGACGTCCCGGGCGTCAGGGGGCCACGTGGTGGCCCCCGGCCACCGTAGGCGCGGGCCTGTGGATGGTGAGCTATGGGCTAGCTCGCCGTCCGTCCGTCTCATGACGACAGGCCGTATCGACAGGGCGTTCGTATTCCACGCGCTCCTCAAAGAGAGTCAGCAAAAAGGAAGGGGTCCGCAAGGGCCGATGCCTCTTGGGGCTGCGGGACTGTTCGCAAGAGATACCGTGGCCCCGGAACACAAAGGGCGAAAAGTCTGACACTCCCTCCTGCTCCGCCCAGAGCGGGAGGAGTCATTTGATGATTTCCCATCCGAAAAAAAAGGTTAGCCTAACGTAATAATAACATAACGTAACGTTCATAATTTCGATTGGTATGGATTTGTCTAATAGCCAAACCAGTGAAATGTAAATATATATATATGTTGTTAATTACTTAATCATATACTGGATTGAAAGTTTTTTAGTCAACCCATTTGCAATACATTTATTGATAAATAAAATACTTTTCATCCATTAACCAGCTCGGTGGAGGTCGTTCTTTAAGGGACCTCAGACCAATAGTAAATGCTACTGTTACTGTCCGTTTTACGAACTATAAGTGACAATTACTAACTGTATGCATCTTGAGGTGAACGCACACTTATCAGAGCCGAAAGAAGTGAAAGAGCCGAAGAATCGAATTTTAGAAATACTTGTATGAAATCCTATAAAACCTCGCACACTTATCCGTGTCGAATCGGACGAATAGATAACGTTATACGGATGAGAAAATGTTACTTTCAGTGGGCGTTCTCCTTAATAGTGCGCTTTTCTTAATCATTGCTTTAAGTGTCGTGTAGTGAAAACGGATAACAGTCTTTTAAAGTCAAGTATTGTCCTGAAAATAATCTTGTAAAGGCGGAAATATACTTACTGCAATGCTTAGCAGATAACCGGAGATCTGATTATTTTGCACGGCTGACTCATCATAGTAAAATAAATAATAAGTTGGAGGTTATATAACAAAGCTTTTTTTTTTGTTGTTTTGCGTCATCGTCTTCTGCAGGCGTGCGATTCATGAGACGTGTCATGTATTTCAAAACAAGCTGTTGCACACGGCCTCGCCTGCATGTTGGGCTAAAATAATCCCACTGGAACCTACTACCGAGACAAAGCCTACCTTAGATACTATGCGTATGCAAAACATCCAAATCCGTTTAGCCGTTGCGTAGGTTAAAAGTTATTGATAGATATGCCAATAGACAAACACAAATACTTTCCCATCCTAGTCAACTTGTCATATTTCTGGTCAGCATAGCAACATACTTAGGAAGTTTTCATCTCGTCGTGTTTGAACAAAAGTGGACATACTATGGCAGCTATTCAGCATAATATTTGTATAAGGCGAAAGATTTGTCATTTAAATAGCCTGTTCATAGTTTCGTTTGTCATTTATGAGTCATTGTTTGTCGTGCTCCGTGTGAAGCCTTTTCTTACAGTTTAGAATAATGTGAACTAACATTCCGAGAACCGTACATTGTAATGACCTGGATGAGACTCACATAGACTAGGAAAGCATAGCACAAAAGTGCCTATGTTCAGCAGTGGTAAGAAGCTGCCAATAAAGATGGTGATATCATTATGTTGATCATCAACTTCAATCCCCCCCCCCCCCCCAAGTGTCGCCACATTGCCCGGTCCCGTGCGTCTCGCATCCAGCGGATCCCCGCAACCTTCACCAGTAGGGCTATTACGTATCTTTGATGACAGCTCGAAATGATAGTAACTGGGCTCAGAGTCCATCAATTAACTGTCAAAAGATTAGTTTCGTATTATGTATGACCCTGTTAGTCACCGTAAAGTGATATCCACTTAGTGTGATACGTAATACCAATATTATGACATTCACGGTTGTCATCAAAGTTCGGTGTACAACCGAAGCTTGATAGTCACTGGATATCAGAAAGATACGTAATAGCCCTGCAGGTCACCGGTCTACTAGTGGGAGGACTTCCAACGTAACGTCTTATTACTACTATATGGTTAAAATGCTGACTTTTAACCATAAAAACACTCTTATAAAGATTTAATATACTTGAAAATTCAATTTACTTAAATGTATGCTCAATTACCGCCAACTTGGCCAGCAATGGGGACCAATGTAATTCATGTAAATGCTCAGCCTGTCAGTCAGTCATTATCAAATCATTTGTCAGCTGATATCATTGGGCAATTCACATTGTTATGAACATACAATTCTATTGCAGTATCCATAACATGTATAACATCTAACAATAGTAGCTAACTTTTCGGTCAGTTCACAATAACAATGCGTGTAGAATAACGCACATGATATGCGTGTGAGTGCGTTATATCAGACAACAGTAATTGTTCCAAAATGTTTACTATTATGTGGTCGCCCCCGCCGACTTCTTGGTGTGTGATCCTAGGTCTCCCAATGTCAACAATTTGCATAATGTTGGTGTGGCCGACCCCTTCCGAAAATACAGACGTAATGCATCATGCATATAAATAAGACGGCGATACAGGAAAGCAAGAACCAATCTCTTATTTTGTCTGTTACTTAAAATAACATCATTATACTTTAATCAGAAACACTGAAACGTACGAAATCGGTGTAATTTTTTTCAGAATAAAAAGTTTCATTAAAATAGTTTTAATCTTAAGCGAGTCAACATACGTCGATAATAATATAAAGATTTGTAACAATGAATTACGGTTTTTGAAAAGTAGGCTTTAACACGACTTTCAAGACTAGAAACCCTTTCCGTGATTGTGTGATCAGGATCACCCTGCCGTTTTGGGGTTTCGGAAAAAATTGCCACATTCTCACACTCACACACAAATTCTCAGGCGAGAATGTCAGGCATTTTGGATCCTCAACAACTCTCCTTTCCCTTCCAAACCTCTTTTGCGATCTCTGACCATATTTGCCCCGCAAACTTTATCAGGCGCTCAATGATTCTCCTTCAAAATGATAATAATTCAGAAAACTTTATAATATCATTCAACCCCTTTTCCAGGAGCGAGAGACCTACAGGTTCAGCGCAGTAGCGAAGGTGATGCGAGAACTCCTGAGTGGTAGACGAGCTCTTCTGGCCGGCACGCTGACCCAGGACCAAACGAGAGCTTTGAGGCTCAAGCTCGTCGCCAAACTCGATTGGGGGAACAGGTGAGTGTAGTTAGCATGGTTTTGGGAATGGAATGCACTAGTTTGAGACTGCAAAATTACGGACGCGTAACGGGTTTTCTGATAGTTTATTCTTGGGATTCATATGAAGTGAGAGGTCTTGATGAACATCTGTGTTGTTCAGGTCGGCCTTTTTTTATTTTATTTTTCGGATGGGAAATCATCAAATGACTCCACCCGCTCTAGGCGGAGCAGGAGGGAGTGTCAGACTTTTACTGACTAAAACCCATCCATGTTCCTTCATCGCCCTTTGTGTTCCGGGGCCACGGTATCTCTTTCGAATAGTACCGCAGCACCGGCAGGGTTCAGGTCGGCCTGAGGGACGATTCGGCACACTCGGGTGGCAAAATATGGTTTTGTTTGCCACCTCGCCAGTGCCGTATTTGGCTTAATACACTTGTTGGGTTACCGCAAGGTGAGTGTGAAGCACCCCTGACGCGTCTCGGGGTGCTTGGAATATATCCAAAAATGTAATACTGAGTAATGGCGAATTGATGATGATAGCTACAAAATGATTAGTCATAAGTATAATTTTTAAAGATAGGACGCTGATGCGAAAAAGGAAGATACAAATCTAAAATGGCGGACATTAAATATAACAAATTAATCGTCACGGGAATCATTTCCATGGTTTTTAGGGGTTTCGAGGGTGATCCTCCGGTTGATGAAACTGAAGAAAAATTGCAAATCCAAGGTGGTGGTGATATAGATAAGAGTTCACGTCGTGGTTTTCGGTTTTGGGGGGTGATTAAAGCAAAAATAAAGATGGGTCGGAAGTGAATTGATAGAAAGAGTTATACTAGGTGGAATGGAAATTGACGCTAAAACGGTTACTTACCACGTATGCAGTACTTACATCATTCTGAACACCACATACAGGGTGTAAACAGACCCTTCACGAAGTCGCCAACCAAGCATTCTGTACATCAAACTAAGTAACTTTTCGCAAAAATTATTGCTGCGAAACGACTTTTTTTTTGGGTGAAAAATCATGTTTTACGGTAGGACACAATGTAACGCACTCAAAACATTGTGCTGATAGATTGATTGAATAGTAACTACGGGGGTCGTGGAGGTGTTGAAAGTAAAAAAAATACATTAAAAACATGTAAGTACTTATTAAAAAAAAAAAACATGTGAAAAAGTCGGAACTTTGATCCCCAATATCTCCGTAACTAGAAGGTTCCCAGGTATGGTCTAGACTAGAACAACACAATAATCGCAATGACGGGGAGAACAAGTGCCTTTTTCCACCTTTCAAAAATTTTTCATTGAAAATTTAAAAACAAAATCAGTTGTGCCATAAAATAGGTATATTTTGACCGTGTAGGTGTTGCAGTTTTGTAGGAAACTGCTGGTTTTTAGGGTTCCGTGCAAAAAATGAAAAAAACGGAACCCTTATAGGATCACTCGTGCGTCTGTCTGTCACAGCCAATTAGCTCCGAATCTGTCTAATCTCTGGACCAAATCAGGTGAAATTTGGTAGGATGGCGTAAACACCCAAACACAGATGTGCAAAGTAAATAATTTTTTTTTTTTTAAGGGTAAAATGAAAAGTAAAAAAAAATGTTTTGCAAACAAACTGTGTCATTTAACAAATGAAAGGACTCTAAAATATATAGTTCATTAATGAAAGAAGACGATAATTGACCATTTCCTCCCTGATCTCCAAAATTACTTAGCCTAAAATTTTGAAAAAAATACAAAATATAGTTCATTGCTTGTAGATTACAGGAAAACCTATAAGAATTCTATCAATTGAAAATAAAGTCATTTTCGGGGGACAAATTAAGAAAAAAAAAAAAAAATAATTTGACTTGAACCCAGAACGGAACCCTCTTGACGCGAGTTCAACTCGCACTTGGCTGGTTTTTTTTTTAATAGCCGACAAAAATTTCCATGTGGGTTCAGACTTCAGAATGACGTACTTACTGAATAGCCGTTTTAGCGTCGGCGTCGTCGGTCTCCTTCTACCCTGTATACTACGTATACATATATATACTATGTATGAAATGTTGCACGCATGTCGCATGTTACTTAGATTATTTAAAAAATAGTATATTATAATTTTTCATCATTAACATTTACAATTTCGTAGAATTCTCATTTTGTTATACTGTGTGTCCAGGTGCTAAAAATATATTTGTTGTTTTATAAAGATCTCTCATAGCTTTTCTCTTTCTTAATAAAAGTATTTCACTATATGGCTCTCATTATTTCTTTCTTTGTCAAATCTGTAAATAACTTTTCCATTATTTCATACTAACTTGCTCCTTCTCCTCATGTATCGGTGTTTTTGTGTTGGTCTTTAGGAATTTGGTTTCTTTTTGTGTTCATCAAAGAATTATTTTCTGTTTTTTTTTTTTTTAAATTTTTTTTTAGTTTGGGGCCGATGTTAAACTTGATGACTGATGTTTTTGTTCTTTAGTAGGTATTCTGTATTAAAATGTTTATTACAAGTTTTTAGTACACAAATAAAACTAAAATACAATTATTTGAAGTCATTTATTACCAAATATAATGTAGACAATGTAACACATTGAAATAATGATTGTTGCAGTCTCAGAGATATTACGTAGGAAGTAAGGCAGCATCGTTTATCCACTACAAAACATTTTATATAGGAATGGCAAAGTTTATATTAAAAACTAGTAAATACAAGGCAAACTGCAAGTCGAGTTCCGTCTAAACACTGCTCGAGTGTGTGGAAGACATTTTTTTCGAGATTCCAAGAAAGTTTATCAATTCATACACACATATCTATTAAAATAATGCATGACTCAAAATCTTATTCTACAATAATATTTGAGATACGTTGAGACGGCCTTTCTCTTCTGATCATCTTATTTAATGGCACATTTAGAACAATTTATGAGTATAATGTATTCACTTCGAACTTATAGATAGACGTTCCTTGATTATTATTTATTCATTCACACTTGATACATATTTTTATGATTTCCCCTTTTTCTTAGTACCAAATATACTTTTGATATCAATCACGAGATTGAAGTAACATTATACGTATATAAAATTTGACTATCAGCAGATAAGACGTAGCTATTCATACACATAATTATGCTACTAGTTACATGTATAAACACGATGTTAACTAAACCAATGGAACAAATGAAAAGCACATAATATAAAATACTCTTATCATATAATATCTACTTAATTGTAATTGAAAGACTTAATTTCAAGTCGATATGTGTATTCTGAAGCATTGTTATAGTTTTAATTCTACTACAAGTAACTCACTGAATATTTCATATCAAATAGATTATCAATATTAAAGACCAGCCTGTATAAGATTTCATTGGAGTTTAAATCACTTATCTAATTTTATTAAAAATGCATTGCTATGGTCTTAATATTTTATCATCCTTAACGATACAAAAAAAGAAAAAAAATATAAAGAAAATGTTAAAATTAAAAATGTCTTCTATATCTCACGTGTGAGGTTACTAACAGCACGATATGGGCAAGTCATTTAATGATACATTATTAAAATATTTAATGATGGAAAATAAAATAAAAATACCTAGATGGTACTTGCACAGACCCCACTTGTTACAACCTCTATCAATTCATAATATCCTAATACAAAAGATATGCTATACTTAAAATAAAAAAAATGAATGTAGGTATGTATACTTTGTATGTACTTTAAATATCAATTGCATTTATCTGCGAGTTGTTTCGAACTTACAAAACTAACTAAACATGTAATTCAAATATTGTTAAAAAGTAAAATGTTGCTTATTCGCAAAGTCGTAGTACCACAGCAAATTCCATATCATAATAACAAACAAATTGATCAGTAGGTTATACGAAAAGTCTCAACAATTTTATTCTAATTAAAAATCATATAGTGATTCACTAAATTTAAAGCTCAAGGCAAAAAGGCAAATGTTTGTCTTACATAAACAGGTAAAATAAGGAATGTCATGGTCATTCATGTCGTTGGAACTGAATTTCTTACATTACTGCGAATGAGCATTACAATTACTCAAAGAACAATACACTGTGCCCTATACCTTCTTCACAGAAAGTAGTCTCGGATACAAGAATCGAGATCAATCGTAAATGGATTGTATAGGAATCTCATATGTTTTCTCGAAAGTCGTATTCGAGACAAAACCGCAATACATTTTCTAGGACTATTCTGGGAGTTTTGCGTGTATTGTCTAAGCTCAGTCTGGAAACTTACGTCTCTGTTTCCTTTGCGTACTTGTCAATGTTGGGGTAGATGGGGGCCATCTCGAGGGTCGAGGGGGCGGAGGGCGCGTTCGAGTTCATGTGCAGCCTTCGAGACAGCTCGTCTAGCACCTCGCCGAATACACGCAATGACATGTTCTGACCTAGCAGGTGCAGAAGTAGGAAGTCACCCACCTGAAGGAACAATCGAATTGATTAATATACAGTTGGAAATCACATCAAAATTCTCAAGAGTTTCAAAACTCCGAGAAGCTTAATGCCATTCACAGTTCAGATGAGCATTTAATGATTGGCTAAGGTTTTGACTGCAATCTACAATGGCACTTATATCTATATCAATATCAGGGTTAGGTTTTCAAAATATCTTTGAACACAAACCTGAGTTTTCTTAACGAGGTTCTCGACACCGGACGGTGTTCCGAAGCGGAATCGCCTCTTGAGGATCGTTTCGCGAGTGTTTGGCAATATGATTACTGCTGCTGAGTATATTAGGGCCAATCCGGTCACCACTGATAGGATGATAAACCTGAAAAAAATGAAACAAAAGAATAACGACAGTTCTTGGATTGGTCTAGCACGTGCAACTCATGAACGCGCGTCAAGGGAATCTTGCGTCATTGTTTTAAGGTATAAGTTGCAATGATTGATGCGGGTTCATGAAATGTAACAACTAGAAGTATCTGGTGGCAAGCACATCAAAAAGAATCTAGATGATCAAAAAAATCGCAACAGTTTCAATTGAGCAAAATAACAATTTTAAGACTATGCAAGGAAGTAAAAAGATAATTATCTACAGCAATATTTTAAATTCACACAGCACTTAGCAACGCATGAAATCATGTAGGTAAAGTAAATGGAGGTCAACGTACCAGAACCACAGGAAGATGAAAATCTTCTCATTGAGGATATTCAAGGCTAAGACACATAGCGCATCGTGTTTCTGGATTGTTCCAGAAGGACCAAACTTGTGGAATGTACACTTTGTTATTCTTGGGAAGACTTCAATCTGGAAAATAAAAAGTTATAAATATTAAGTACTAACTAGGACATAGAAGCAGTATGATGGTAGTGGGCGATTCTGACAAATTGGTTTAAAATCTATCTGTATGGGTCTGGGAGGCCACATTGGTAGTCGCTCCATGCTGCATGCTCTTGTATCCAGTTGCATCCGGTTAGACTGAAAGCCGACCTCAACATAGTTGGGAGAAGGTGCTAGGCAGATCATGATGTATCTGTCTCTTAGGGTATAAAAAAAAAGCTTAAGTATTGTTCAAGAGCAGCAGCTATGTAGATAATGCCATATAAGTACTCCAAGGTAATTTTTAAAAGGATGCTTGCTACACAATAAATAAATATCGCTAGACATTACACACAGCGCCATCTAGTGTTTTTACATACATACTTATGTTATTATATGACGACCCGAATGGCGCAGCGGTAGTGAGGCTGCCTTACGTTCGTTGGTTCCGGGTTCGAATCCCGGTAGGAGCAAATGTTTGTGCGATGAGCATGGACATTTGTTTCCGAGTCATGGATGTTTATATTTGTATAATAAGTATGTATTTACAAACAAAAGTTATCTAAGTATGTAGTATATCAACTATCTGGTGTCCACGACACAAGCCTCGTTGCTTAGTGTGGCACTAGATGGCGCTGTGTGTAAATGTCCAGCAATATTTATTCATGTCCAGCAATATTTATATTTTATTATATTATACAAGCGGACGTCACGCGGTTTCACCCGCGTAGTTCCCGTGGGATTACGGAGACAAAATATAGTCTATGTTAATCAGCAAAGACGTGGCTTTCTAATGGTGAAAGAAATTTTTGAAATCGGCGCAGTAGTTTTTGAGTTTATTCATTACAAACATACACACACAAAAATACAAATCATTCCTCTTTATAATATTAGTTTAGAAGTGTAGATTGTGATGTTTAAATGGACACCTTAAACATCATTTATTATAATAACATAAGTTCTAGTGACCAAAAGTAGATAGAGTTACGACCGAGTTTGTTTTACTCATTCATAATAATCTATTAGGGCATTGTTTAAACAATATAATTCAAACAAAGCAACTCAAATGTTAACGCAATAGACGTGTCTGTCTTTAGTATGATAATTATTGTAAGTTAAATCTTGCTAACTAGCCTAGTTGCATCTCCTGGAGAATTTTGCAAAGGGTTACTAACTCAAATAATGGCTTGCTAGTTATTGTCATTTAGAAACTATTGAATGAATTGCTGATGCTGGCCGCATCAGTGGCGAGTCTGGGGGCCAACAATACGGCGAACCTCTAGGGCAGAGGTCGGCAACCTTTTGAGTCGAAATTTTCTTGCCTACAATAAATAGTACTTGCATAAATAAAGTTTTTTGATAAAAAAAAAACTAATCTATTTATTCATAAGAAAAATATCTATTAATTCATTATATTAAGTAGTGTTTTATCACAACAAATTTGATTTTTTTTATATAAAATAAATAATATTTGCGTATGGGACTTTCAAGAGCCGCAGCTCCACATCCAAAGAGCCGCAGGTTGCTGAGCCCTATTCTAGGGCAAGCAGACTGTTCTGAAAACCTATATCATGACGAGTTATAAGGGGGCCAGCCAAGCTTTTAGGCATCTGTGAAAGTACCGCCACTAATGGCCGCAGGCTTGCCATCTAAACTGACATAACGTGGGTGTACTACAGGGTACACCTCTGTCCCCCTGGGGATTACAGACGTGCTATAATTGTAATAAAGGATGAATCAAATCTGTTTTTCACTTACCATAGGATCAGTTCTTTGCTCCTGGTTCATGTTTGAAAACCTGACGACATCCGTACCGTAAGTCAAGAAGGCACCACCGAGGAATGTGTCCAAGAAAAAGATATTACCAACCTGAAAATAACACACAGGGTAATTTAAACGAATGATACAAAGTCTTAAGATATTTTCATTAGAAGGAGATGAGTCTATGGTTAGCCACGCCTCCTATTATATGGCATCTTATCTTTGTAGGCGATCTGGTGCTGCAGGACAATGCACCCTTGATAGCATAGCGTGACGATACACGTTCACTAGTTGTCTTCAACTTGCTTTTAATCATAACTGACAGGCGTTATGTTTTATCAAGTATCTTCATAGTACTTACCACATTGATGAAGTTCAACGCCTCACAGAAGAAGTAACCGAAGGAATAAGTATTGTGCATGTGTCTGGTATCCACCAAATACTGGACAAGGCGATTCTGTAAAAAATAAATGACGAATATTAGCCTAGGAATATGGCAGAAGAGAATATTACATAATAGACGTTCCAGGCTCAGTTAATTTGTCTTATTAGGGACGTTCATCAAGTTTCATTAGTATCCGGACTTATCTCAATTGTACCACTTTATTAAGAAACAAGATACCTATGTATATTGGCCTTATTAATGTACTGACATTATCTGTTTGTTATTCTATTACCCACGGGAATATTCAAGGAGTAGGAAACGGTTTAAGACTCACCAGACGGTTGTTCTTGTCGTCAGATATGCTGGCAGCAGTTCCACGCATACCATCTGAGATCATGCGGACCTTGCCTTCTTCCCAGTTCTTCCATACCCAATGGGGCACGTAAAACAGCAGACCCTGAAAAATGAGGTTAATTGTCAATTACATCAATTACGAAATTATGCCGAAGTACACACACGCCATTATATATTCGAATAGAAAATTCATGATTGAACTTTAAACCTGTTTGTTTCTAGCAACAAAAACTTACGTATATAAGCAGCAAGTCATCAGGTTTACTTACTTGTTGAAAAATTACGTCATACTTTACGTAACGTCGTAATACAGAGACCTCTCGATCGAGTACAAAGAAATCGCAATTTTTAATGATCGATGTTTAATGATGATAAAATAAATGAAAGTGCTTACTTGGAAGAACAGCATGAACGGCACCCACTGGTAGTAGGCATGGATGCGTTTCTCTTCGCCAAAGTCATTGCCAAGACCTGGATGTGAGATACCTCTGGCTGGGGAGTTCGGAAGCGTGAACGTGTAGGTGATCCAGCAATAGGTGTTTAGGACGTGGGCAGGAACCGCTCCGTCGTTGATACATGAGATCGGGTCGCCTGAAAGGAAATAAACGATAAGAACTTCTGATGCATTGTTAAGTACCTACGCTTTTCAGTATAATGGAAATATTCACAATAGTACTCTATAAAAGACCTTCAATTAATATTTACAAAAACAACCAGGTCTTCCCTGGAACATGCTTAGTAACGTACAAAAAATACGTTTTTCTCAGGAGCCGTTACGCCGAACAGTTTTTCAATGAAATAATAAGTATTTAAATAAAGTGTGAAACCAAAAAACCGCAAACTGCATTGCGAAAGTCACCCTAACCGGGCACGTAGGCAAATCGTGTTCTGTGGCTTTTACCTGACGTGGATTAAATGTAAGTCGTGATGAATCACTGTTACGAGATTTAGGGTAGTTGAAGACTTCATTTTCCTTGTTTAAAAGCTTTTGATTTCCTAGTAGTTGTTAGCTTTTTTAGACCATGACCCCTGAGTCACTTTACGACTACTTATGAGTTTACTGTTATGTTTTAAAGTCCGTATTAACATACTCGTTATTATTAATGTCAGGCCTTGAAGGGCCGTTGAAACGCTTCGGGTTATAGATACTTATGTAGATTAGTATTCATTCTGTGGCCATGACATTGCAACAGCGTTTGCGGATGCGCTAATATCGTCAGTAATAGTGCATCTGCCCCACAACCTGTCGCAATTTGTCGACCCTGATTCAAATCACCTTGGTCGTGTCGAGGGCTGTGCTCCGATGTTTTATGTTCCTGTTATCGCTTTAAAAATAAACGACCCAATCACGTGGATAAGTTGTTGGATTTATCTCAAGAACGAGTCTTGTTTTAAAAAACAGACTGAGAATGAGAACGTCGTTGATAAAATAAATGTATCTAATGTTGCCGATTAAATTGGTTGTCTCCGAAATGACATAGCAGTTACGTATTTTAAATACCTTTTTTATCCTATATTACATTGCTGCCCTCGTAAATGAAAACACAGTAACTCCGAAAATGCCATTTTGTAGAAAACGCGGTTAAAGTTAAATTGTTAAATCGTTTTGTTATAGAAAAAACATTTAAGTTAGGTTGAAAATTACATTTTTATATGTTATAAAATGAACAAAGTGTTCAATTCAGTGTATTATGAACTAATATTTTATTGTTTTTGATTTAATTAAATCAGTTAATGTGTTATAAAATAGGAACAAAATCCATATATATATTTTTATATCAAAATCCAGTAACTGATTGGTTACTGTGGTCTAGGTTAGTTTTACACGTTACTGTGTTTTAACCATTTACAGACAGAAACTCTAG
Source organism: Xestia rhomboidea (assembly GCA_963853795.1). NCBI lineage: Eukaryota > Metazoa > Arthropoda > Insecta > Lepidoptera > Noctuidae > Xestia > Xestia rhomboidea. Next base: position 14,716,432 of record OY970761.1, on the reverse strand, counting down.
TGTTATTACGGCACAGTAACTGTACACATACTGGCTTAAAACCAAATAACAGCAGGCTTCGCCCAACGTAAACCCGGCTTAAACCCAGTAACTAAGATACTGTGATTAATTTAAGTTTAACTTTAGATACATTTTACGGAAATTTTACATAAAACCACAGTAGGTATTAGAAGCTGTGTTATATCCAAGCAAAACATATTTATATAAATACCTACATGAACACATATTATAGCACAGTAAATAGTAATTTACTGTGTTCAAACCTAAAAATTTTAACGCACTTTGTTTTTTATTAAAAATGTCTTCATTTTTAGCGAAATACTGTTTTTATCTATCGTATCTCCGTAACGGTCGTAGATACAGACAAACCGAAAATTTTCCCAGATAGCGCTTGGTCTCCTTATTACAATAACCAATACAAGCATAAACACAGTAACTGAAGTTACTGTGTTTTCATTTACGAGGGCAGATTGTAGGCACTAAGCATAATCGCATTAAATATAGACAAACGAGAATTTAATTTGTCCTGTTAAAACTAGTCATGATCTCATTTAATTTAAACTTGGTCTGTCTCGGATAGCGTTGAACTATACAATACGATGTCAATAATACAGAGGAGTACGTTAAATCGGTACCTGAGTGCACGTGACAATGTTGGGAGTGACCAGCTTGCTAAATAACGGATGCTGTAGGCAAGGCCCAATCCTGGGAAATTCACGTTTTAACCAGATATCGCACATAATGCGATCTTCTACCGTTTACCTGAATTTTCCAGTTTCCTCATAGGAAAATGTTGATGTTCCATTGATTGATTTGATTGACTGCAATTATTATTGATCACAATCAATGACTACCTACTAAATGAAGCAAAAACTTCCGTGGTAGTAATTTTGTGTTATTAACGTCCCTGGCATTGCCGATTAAATATCGATGGAATAATAATTACCCAACATTTCTAATGAAAAGTAAATTCCGCTATCTTATTCAAATATCTAAGAATTTACATGTGTAAGGGTCATTTCACATTGCGAATTATTGTATAATATGAATACCGTTAAGTCTGACTCAACAGCCGGGGTGTCGAATTGACTAAAGTCACATGCCAGCTAATTGCTCCATAACGAGCACTTGCAATTGTTAGTGCATTTATCATCATCTTGAGAATCTCAAACGGACATACAAATAAGAATGAATTAACTAACACAGTAGTGCGTGACATTTTTATGGCTTGAGGGGTGAGAGTAAGTGTGGCAACACTTGCAACTGCTATTGAAGATGTCATAGTCAAAGAAGAAATATAAAATTCCATCACAGTCAAGCTTTGATATGAACATCGAGATCTAAAAAGCACACGATCAAACAAAATAAGTAAAAAAGAAAGAGACAATTTAAAACGAATGTAAATTAGTAGCATTCTTCTTTATCGCTTCAAAGTGCATTGACTTCATAAATTCTAACAATCGAGAGAAATCGCAAGCGACTCATAACTGCACTATAATCGCACAGGTTTGTAGTGTATCCATCAACAAACCAAGCAAATTACCTTTCAAATGCTGTTAAATGTTATCGTCAGCTATTCAAGTTATGTTAATTCTAACCATGTAAGTTATTGTACCTACTAGTAAAAGTACACGATAAGGATTTAAAACGGTTCCATCAATAGTACCCTGAAATACTCGTTTAGCTGCGATTGCCTGGTTATTAGTGGGTCATGGTGAGCTGGGCTGCATGAACTTAACTGTCAAACACACATTATACTCGTATGTACATGCGCATATATGGGTACAAAAATATAATAAATGTGGAATGAAGAATTTAGGTCGTGACGTTGAATAATGTACGTCGTTATAATGTTGACGATTGCAAAATGTACTCACTGTCAGTTTTGTGTATGACCAAAAATTATGGACGTATTGTTTGTTGTGTACCTACGAGGTTTTATCTACCAGCACATCCCTTTTACTGTTTCTATTTCTAATTCTGATAACAGAATTCGGATTGTAAAAGGAACGTGCGGTGTGTGTGTGTTGAGTTACATGTGATGGTTTATACCATCTCATGTAACTCAACTATGATGAAAGTTAAACTATGTTTTTTAGAAGTCCGATTTTAGATGAATAATCATTGTAGAATGCAATCAGTATCCATAGTGGTATTAAATGTGAAATTATTTTTATTATACTGAAAATGCATAAAACTGTTCAGTGCTCTCACAGCGAGATGCATGGTAACAGCCAATCTGGAACTGTTATCGTTGCTAACGACTGTGTTTGGATTACCAACACCTGAGGCGCAAATGCGATTGTTCAGGCTGCATGTAGGGCAAAATATCACGGACTGCAACGCTGCAATAAACTCCATATGGATCGCTGACTAACTACCTATGAGACAATGTGTACGTGACCTAGCTAAGGAACCCTGGACGCTTTAGTATGCAGGTTTATTCGATATTACTATTGTTGGGTGGTACGTCTATGTACCTGCATACTGTTGGAAAGTTACAGACAATGCGCTACGCCCTAATGACCCATTAACTGTCTCGAGTCGTGTAAATTACCAACATACCTGTATGTAATTGTTTATTTTAGAATTCAAACTGTTGGACCTGATTTCTCGGTTGGCCAGTGGACACTAAATAGATTTGTTAAGGTAAACGCAGGTTCGACTAATTTGCTTGCAGTCAAATTGTCACGAAGTGGTCAACAACGTGCACAAATAAGGAAAACTAAGAATAGAAGTTGTTGCAAAACTAAACAAGTTAGTCAAATAGGATGAGGAAGATGACTAAATCAATGCTGTTACTTTATTAAATGATAATCCACTTAACATACTAAATACAGATCGTGCAACCGCAGAAGATAATAGTTTCATTCAAATCAATACAAACCTTGAACATTTCACATGTAAATTCTATAACGAATCACGAACTTATTTACTGAATCCGAATAGCTTATTCTATTTTTATCGTTTGCTCACACAGCTATAATCGTCAGAAGGTTAATAAGTATAAGTTACAAGTGGCTATTAAGCAGTAGTTTGTTTGTGTTTGTGGCTCATCGAATGGGGAGCTTGCGATAACGTTGAACGTAAACATCGTTTGTTCCACCGGCGTATTCGAACACTTCCTATCATCACGTTCTTTACATAATAACGGGTAATGAGTATCTTTGATTTGATGAGAACTAGTTTATTGCATGATTCCTTTATCTGAAACGGCGCGTTTAATTTGCCAATAGTAAATTTGACTGTTATGCATATTTGTCAAGATGCTTCACTTGTTGATATCGATCTTAAACGCGATATTGATCCAGTCCTCAATGAAACATAAACAATCAGTTTCATATACCTAAGGATCGGCCATGCAATAATACTGCATCTCACAGTCGCTTCATTAACACACGATATCGTTAGGTAATTGGGGATAATGTATACCTAATGTGTAGATGAGACGTTTAACGACTGTTTATGGTCTTTATCATGTGTATGATAATGATAACTGTTATGGTTCTAATAAGCCTCTGTCTTGAACCCGTCCAGATGTGCGTGATGTAACAGAAACTTTGAAGTGTGAATGAGACATGATTCGGACGTCACGGACAACCATTCAATGGATTGGTGAGGTTCCTAAAGATAATAGATGAGAAGGTTCAGAATCCGGATTTTAGGAAAGCCGATTAAAGCAGCAGAGGTACTAACGTACAATTACAAGCGTTCTTAAGATGGTTGAAGTAATACTAAAGATGGAGCAGATTAGATAGCCCAGTATATTAGGAAGGATTTCCACAGGATCCAACTAGTAACATAACATAAACTTCCGCAATAAAGGCTATTTATAAATTAAGTTGAACATGTAAACAGGAGCATTAACACGTTTTACATTGTATTTGACTTTGAACTTTAGAATAGTTGTACAACATCACTCGACCGTAAAAAGATTTCCATGGCCTTTACTTTTCTATGTTTAGGTGATCAGTTGACACAATTAGATCTAGTTGATTTTTTACAAGTTGGGAGTTTCTAATTTCAAGTGCACTGTTAAAATAATATTGTTCTGGGAGACTATCCAAAATACATTGATGGAAGAAAGGTACAAAATTCGACGATGAGTGAGTAAGTGGTCCCGTCATAGATCGGTATACAGAATATGTAGGTATAGATGACACAAAAGTTCCTGTCGGGAAACTCCGATTCTACGATGCTCAACCGGAAGATACAAATTATGATGAAAGTTCGGCGATGCCTGTGTGAGCAGACCTGCCATTATTTGTCGGGATTGATTTGCGATATAGGCATCTAAAGATGCTCAAGATTAAAACAACACAGTCACTGACGTTCGTGTTGTAGCAATACGAAAACTATGTGTTTGTGAAGAATGGTCGAGACATAGATGCAGCTGCTGCATTATGTCTCAGCCGCCTACGCAAATCACTACATGCACAAACTATCCATAATCGGTTCAATCAAATACACTTGTTGCCTAATACATAATCTTGTATACTCCGTAAGTTCACTGACCCGTTTCGCTCTACTGAATTGAATCTTATCACGTACGTATAGGTACGACTCTGCGTATGTTTGTACAATCAATTTGTCATGACGTCTCAATTTGGGTAACTGTTACACTCACGGTGTTCCTGTTCTGAACAATGACCTGAAAATGATTCACACTTTTACGGTAGTTACGAGATCAGACGAGACAGACTGTTATTTCTGGTTAGACACTTTGTGTTATTCGGTCTTTAGGTTAGTGTCTAGGTCAGACTTTGCATCTTTTTAAAAACACAAACGGTTGCAATTAGGGGTTCTGTTTTAATAAGCTTTCACTTGAACGTTACAATTTCTTGTTTTGCTCTCTCGTTGGTGATATGCTCAAGATAATTTTGTATTTTATTACACACTTGGTTTAATTTAAAGTTGCTTTGTACGTTCTCATGCTCGCAGCTTGAAATGATTGTGGTTCAGAAATTGCAATGATACGTTGGTAATGAGAGGTTGCCTGTCCAGTCCTCTGGAACTTGATTATCTCATTAGACCCTTTAGAACTTGAATAATAAAAAGACGCCTGCGTTTTTCTCAGTAATCCCAGTCCCTTGTTATGAGCTTGCAGTTTCCTATTGGTATCAATTTGACAAAAAAATACATTTACTTTAAGAAAAACTGTTACTGATACTTTTAATGTACTCCAGATTAAAATCAAGACATAAAAACAAATAGCCAATTCTTGTTGGCACATAAAACATGTCAAGTTTAAGAACAATACACAAATAAATTGACGATTTATCAAGAAGTCTATTTTAAGTAATGAGGTTAATAATAGTTAAATAACTCCATATTGAAGTAAATTATAACTTATAATACACCTTGTTACGAAACAGGTTGATTCTCCACTGAGCGTGAATAGGGGAATTAATTTAGTCAGGTTACGTTATGCTGGCTTAGTCACATCTTTTCATGGGAATAGTCTTGAATTCAATAGATACTACATTAAATTTACAAGGAAAAACGTTCGGGAAAGGCTACGTTTATCTTATTTGTTCTATTGTTCATTTCCTCGTGTTTTTGTATTTAATTGATTGTCTTTTTAAATTTACCTTTAATATTCGCATAGTAATAAATAAACAGTCGGAATATTCCCATGTTTGGCTTTCACACGCACTCGAAACAGTTTATCACATTGATATGACTACCAAATACCTTGTAGCATTCAAAATATCGCTAGTTTATATTCATGGGCATTTCTTTTCGTATTCTTCGACACTGTTCCGCATAATAAAGTATGCAATTTAAAGACAATACGAATAGATGGGTTGTAACAGGTTGCTGTCCCATCGTCTGCTTGTCTCGCAATGCGACAATGACCCATATCCCGTTTACAACTTCCGTGAGCAAATAACTAGTCAATACAAGCCATTTTTTAACATTGTTTTATCTACAATATGAGAATGCCTTACATAATATTCTATTTCTAGGGGCTTTAGTTCAATTTCCTACTGTCATATCCAAAGAAAGGTTCGATAACGGTCTCAAGAATAACAAAAACACTTGGAGTGCCGCAGGGAACGACCTTAGGCCCAAGTTGGAATTAGTAAAAAAAAAGTGTATGACTTACCAATAAGATTATTAGCGGTGACAAGAATACAGCACAGGAATAATATGGCTGATGTGATGCGGTAATGCATTCTGAACACCATGTTATCGATGACAGCCTTGTCGATGAGGTAGCGGACCTTCACGAAGCCCGCTACTGATGACACCAAACCAAATACCGCCATTTTGAATGTGTTTAATTACTTCGTTGTCTGAAACAAAAAAAAAAAGCAATGAAGATGGAGTTCCAAAGCATTGAACCTTTGATGAGGCAACACATTATGAAGTCAAAAGCCCTATGTAAGTGCACTTACAGATTTATCGTGATTTGTATTCTGTTTACCACCGTGCAATTGTAAATGAATTGCCAATGAATCTTTTACTTTACAACCAAAACAAACGGTAGACAATCTAAAGCAACCCTTTGTCTACATTAGAACACCAGTCACAAAAGACCACTATAAATACATCGACGTGTCTTAACTAACTTCGTGACAAGTGCCATACGCCACCCATACGAAATTAGAACTTAAACGGTAAACTTTATTAGTGTTTTGATTCCACCAATGTGCGTAACAGCTGTGTCGACTCGTCGTTCTCATGTCTTCATTTTCGTATAAATATTTGCTTTATAAGTTTATATCCCAATTCGATAAACAGTTATGTGAAGAGAACACGAATCCATGTAATAGGGCTGGTCTTCTCAATCAATGACCTCAGACATATTTCAACGTTGTAGCTACCTCTCGCCCACGTCTTGTCCAGTCGGGTCCAGCGGTTTTTTATAAACCAATATTTTTTCTTTGCCGCTAACACCACGTGTCAATAATGTGAAGTCGTCGTATTGACTTTTATACTTTACTAACTATGCTTGTCTTCATTCTGGTCTATTGCCGTAGGATGTGTGTAAATGAATGAATAGGTACTGTCTAGAAGACAACGCATGATAAATGGATCTAACCTTGACGACTTCTTGATCTCGATCCTACGCGGTGTCGCATCTAGCATGTGCTATTTAGGTCGCTCGCAGGGGGCAATATTAATTGATCATTGGTTATGCAATCAGCTCGGAGACGAGCGTAACGTATCTGTTATTGATACTATGTGTATAAAATATGTGATAGTCATCATAACGTTAACGTTTAAGTCAGTTTCCGCACCTATTGCATGTTACTCACACAATAAATTCTGCATCATGATAGCTATGTTCCATGAAACTCATTTTTAACTATTTTGCTAACATAATCGTAATCGTGTTAGGATGGAGTGCGGTGGAGGCGAATGGTGCGCCGGCGCAGGGCATGTGGCGGGTCGTCGACCGGCCGCTGTTCGTGCGCCTCCTGCGTTTTTAACCTCCCTCCTCCCCCGTGCCCCCTCGCTGCTTTACCTCAACCGACCCTGGCTGATGCATCGCTTGGCAACGCGAATTTTACGCGGAAACCAGTTTGAGCGGCGACAATCGTTGCCAGCTTTGCATGTCGCGATCTCGACAATCGATTAGCTTCGGAATATAGTTTGTTATAGTTGTTAATATTTGATATCTAAACTACCGACTTAATTGCTTGGCTGCAACATTATATTCGGAACACATTTTTGCGACTCTCGCATGTACCAGTCTTTTCCATCAAAGTAATCACAAATATTTGCTTATATCATTTGTGTATTCGATGAGATATCGATACGTCGTCATATTTCCTGAATGATGATAATATATTTTGAGGAACCCGTTGTTTGCTAACGCCGTGACTGATAATGGGCAAGGGAGGGGGAAAGGGAAGGCGTAGGTACATTCCGCTGTTTATGACATGCACAGGCGCGCAGGCAGTGGCGGGTGGGCTCCGTCCCTGAACCTTTGTGCCGCTCTTAACTGCATATCCTTGTTCCACTCGCTAGTTACCGCAGACCATTTATCACCGGTACAGGCGGCACTTCGCGTTGCTAACTCGGTTTTATTATCTTTCGTTGTAAATTACTTTGGCGTTTATAGGTTCCTCTTGTAAATCTTAACAATTAAGCGCTGTGAAGCGTATGGAAATTCTTGTCGATTTCTTTACAAGTCAGATTATACTCCTAAACTCGTGATAATAAGGTACAGTATGCAGCTGCCGTAGTTATTTGACTCAAACGGCACGTGTCGGCTCTCAACTGAATGGACACTAATTGCGGTAAATGTGAGCGCTTCAACCTGCACAGCACACGTTCAAACTTAATACAATACCGACTTTCGTGGGAAAGAATCTCAAACCTCTCGTATCGATGCCTCAGTCGGACAATAAGAATTTCATCAGAAAGCGTGACTAATGACGTGGAACGATTGGTCCGAATATTAGGTAACGTTGAGATTTGCAGTGCAAGTGAACGGCCCAGTTTGTCGCTTCTGTCGTAATTAACGTCTCAGCCTCGCGGCGAAGCAACGTACTGATTCAGTTTGGTCGGCTGCTGTCGTCTCGTGTCTGATATAATTAACTCTCATTGACTGCGTTGATTGTTAGTGGCATTCCTTGCTGCTTTGTTTACATTGTAGAAAAACAATGTGAAAACACGTGGTACTTATTAACGCAAGTAAAAGAACCCGTTGAAATTATACGGTGACCAGCAGATAAGCCGGTGTGGGTCATAACATCCGCGGTGACTATGCCTGCCTGCCTTTCGTCATGTTTTGTGTCCATTCATACGGAAATGCGCTTCTAATGTGGACCTGCGGTTGCGTTAATGCGGTCCGGCTTATGTTTCATAGACCTTTAAACTACACGCTCTGATAAAATTCTTCATATTATTTACGGACAGTATGCTATTGCAAAGAATCGATATCCTACAGCAGATAATGATGATTTATATCATTCTGGGGTCAAAGATGTGCTTTTAAATTCTCGATGGGTTGGTAAACAAAACCTCGCTTTGTAAAACTTATACGGGCTAATTGATAGCGCGTGTGCAGCGTACGCAATGAGGGATATAATTACCTCTCGAACGTGCTTAGTATTTTTCTGCATTTCTCTGCTATGTCTTACAGTGTCAAGCATAAGAATCCCAGAATAATTTACTCAAATTCCATTCCTTGGATTCTTAGGATCATTTGAATATGTAAAAAGATCTCTGGAGCCTTAGAAAGACAAGTATAACCGGGACTTTACTGCCAATTAGTATTACTAATATTTTTATATGAGAAACACGAATACCTAAACAAGTTTGCAAGTTCAAGGCGCGTTTTAGAGGTTATCGCCAGGCGCTTCGACGTCATCATGGATGCAGGTGCCGTGGCCGCGCGCCGTGACATGAATAATATGTGAGACCGGTTAAAGATGCCCCCTTTTGTGGCATCATACCAAAGAAACTCTCACACGGTACCTAATGGGAACCCGATAATTTCCTACACTCTTTCACGCGTTATTTGAAATTTAAATGCGCTATACGGTAAATGTTATGAAATAGCATTTAAACTATTCGACGTGTTGACCTTTTTACTCGTTCACCTTAGATGATGACACTACTGTGTGATTACATTAACGTCATTACTTCGGAAATTCCTGTTAAAACTTATTAAGTGCTCCTAATTAGTTAAATTGTTATTAATTATGTCGTCTAAATTACATCCAACTAATGTATCTACCTAGCTATGTAAGTTATTATTAGTACGCGGTCACTCGTACAGTAGGAAATTATTTTCTACAGTCACTAACAATGTGATTGTTATTTTGTTTTGTACGCGAACATGTCCGGGTTGTAACGATATTAAGCGGGCACTGCTTTGATTGTTTTTATTTCTTTATACACTGTGTCCTTGGTCCGGCACATCTTCAATGAAGCTTCGTGGACCGTGAATTTTGCGTGTTTAGGCACATGTATTACAGTTTCTTATTAAGAATCTGGTAATGATACATCGCGGTTTGTTTCTAATGTGTGTTAAACACAGTTCAAGATTTTTATGAATCGAAACGTGGTAATTATGTATCTAAACAAGGTGGTGTTTAAATATGTTCATCCCTTCGAGTGAACCTGCTTTGTCCATTCTATTCAAATGGAGTTCCCGGTAAATAGAATGGCGTCCCTTTCCCCCTCAGTTGTCGCTCAGGTAAACGGGGGCACAGTCGCTACCTGTGACCATGAGAAACTCTACACTGGCACATCGAGGCGTCTTTAATTCATAACATCATTACTTTTATATGAACCCATTAATCGTTCGTTCATTACTTACCCGCCATTCCTACCTCGCAAGACAGCGGGCGGAATAAAAAAGAAATGTGATGACTATGCACAAGGCTTTTGTTCCCGCACATGTATGCTGTCAAACAACATTCCTCGCGTCGTCGATATGAGTTAAGCTCGACTCAATCCATTCCAGTAAGCTTTTGTGACACAACTCACTTACCTTTTAAACCTAACTGTTACTTTCCAGCCACTTGAGTCTTAAAAATTTAATGATCGCAAGTCGCTCGTTCTTTTAAAAACACAACACTGTTCACAGTCTCACTTATACGTCTAATAATACTTTGCTACAATAGTTTTACGTCATTGTATTACAAGGGATATGTCATACAATATAATAAGCGGAGTAAAGCGAGTTGCAACTGGGGGCCCGCAGCACAACGCACCAGCTGCTCGTGTGTCGGAAACTTAACTGAACGAACGAGCGTCCGATTCGATCGGCCTCGCGCACGGTGACTCGCGCGGGTTTTCTACCGATGTTGAACGTCTATCTTGCGCACGCGCATCTATAGCTATCTCTCTCAGCCGTGTTCCAAGTTCGTAGGTCTCGTACATTTGCCGTCTCTCTCTAAATGCACAGTAGCCACGGGTACTGAACGAGTTGTGAGTCGAGAGGATTTTGACTCCAGTGCGAGCTTGCACCGTGAGCCATACATTGATCTTCGTGTCGATTTTTTTGGCGAGATTTTGATGACTGGTTTCGACGAGTGAGGACCGCTCGCGGCTGTTAATTAACACATTTTCGGGCCTTAGTAATTTATTTAAAAAGTTGCATTTATTTTGTTTGTGCTTTAAGTATATTAGGTCATTTTTATAAATTAGCAAAAGCTTCACGTGTTTTTTGGGTGGATTAGGGCTGATCATGAAAGTGGCCCCTGAGAGGCTTCAGCTAGCTTGCTAAAGAAGGATGATCTAGTAAGGGATGTCTAGTATTGTGATAAGGAATATAGGTACTTCTCTTTAATTTCAACTTTAGAGTCTTACTTTTTGGGCTTAACTGCCACCTAGGGATTCGGACGACTATTCGCTCGATACACTGAACATTAATAAAATAACAGAAAGTCGGAAGTGGCACGACAAGTGTCGAGCCTACGCAAATATTTTGCACTCTTATTTACATCAGATCATCAGGTCATTATTACTACCAATAAAGAGTCAATTATAAGCCTCAGTAATGACGGGTCCGGTCGTTGCAAAGCGCTGTCGATCGCTGTAGCCTCATTGGACAGGCGACCGTCTACCTGTTCCTCAGCCAGTATAAAAAGCTAGATACAGCTGAGATGTGGTTTTACCCGATTGCCCATATTCAGTGCTTTAAAAGCACATGATTGCGTAACCCGAAGCATGACCAGCATATCAGTAAGCTTGGTGCGTTCATTATTTTTATTTCTATACGGACATTTCTAAACGTTTTATCGTCTCATAATTTTCAAGTTAGCAGACTAGTTTTTGCTGACTCCGGTTTAGCTTGCGAAAATATTTCGCTTCTCATTCCTTTGAACGTATGACGGTGATTTATAATCTTTTTGGGCTTCAGATTTTTTTTTTAAATTCTTTTATTATTTTGAGTGATGCTGATGTCCGTGCAAAAAGATATATTATGCTGCTTTTCCCAATGAGGGTGCGATTTTGTTTGCATCTTGTCCTTGTTGCTTACTTCTACTGATTTATTTGACGTGATAACGTCTTATAAATCGATGACACGGGGGGCTGCACGCACGAAAAAGTGTTACTCCCGGCGATCAACGCCCAGCCCAAACCCTTGGACCTAGAAAACTGAAATTTGGCACAGTGGTTCCTTTTATAATATAGACAAGGAATAAGGAAGGATTTTACAGCCCAAACCCTTGGACCTAGAAAACTGAAATTTGGCACAGTGGTTCCTTTTATAATATAGACAAGGAATAAGGAAGGATTTTACGAAATCACCCCTAAGGGAGTTAAATACGATGAAAGTTAGTATGAAAGTCCGTCAGTTTTAAAGTTAGGATCTTAATATTTTGTGTTTAGGCTGACGATTGAAAATTAATTTATACGTGTCTCAGCGTTTTTGATAATTCCACCCCCAAAGGGTTAAAAAAGGGGATCCATGAAGTTGTGCATGGAAAGTCCTTAATTTTCTAAGTAAGAATCATAAAATTTATTATCTAGGCCTACGGTTGGAAGCTAACGCAACGGTGTTGTTAGAATTTCAATCCTTAAGGGGGTAAAAAGAGGGATGGAATTTGGTTTTTTAAGTGAAAAATGACGTTATCACGTAAAATTATCGTCCGTAAACCGACTTTACAGTCAACTATTTTTTTCTCTGAAAATCGAATAGAATTTTGCTTATCCAGAATCTGCATCAAACAGACTGTTAATCAAATAGCTTTTATGTCTTTGGCATAAATTATTATTAAAGGTTATCGCTCCAAGTGCTATTTTGCCAAAGTTTAAAATATTATTGCTCGTACTCTAGCCTAATAGGAAGTGGGTCCTCCTGTATATTTTAAGTTATTCAACAAGGCTGACCTTGGTGTCTAAAATCATAATAGGATAATAATATGAATTGCGTTACAATTTTTAAAATGGTCACTTTTTTTTTTGTTTTGGGAATGGCATCTCGCAGTTCAGTCGAGAAGAGACTGGCTACTGCTTAACCGGACTATACCTGTGGATGCCTTGAAGCTAAGGCCTCCAGCCAGGGGCATGTTAACTAAAAACTAAGCGACCACGCCTAAGGGCACCCCCTGTGGGGTACGAACCTCGGCTTAGGGCGTCGCTGGGGGCAGCAAAGGGACAGGCTGGATCTGAGTGTCATTATTTAGGGGCTGGTTTGACATTACTGGCTCAGCATCGCGGGCTGGCTCTAGCAAGGGTCGGGGGGGAATTGATCGGGGATTACGCGCCGGACCTCGGCGGCGAGGTCGGTATGTCTTCGGTTTGTATCTGTATTTTCTACGTACGGTGCTGGTGTCTTTGCTACTCTCCTGTAAGAGGGTAATAGCGTCGTCGGGGGTGACTAGAGTGTGCCGAGGACGGCGGACTGAGCTGATACGCGATGGGTCGTATCGGGCGGCCGATGCGATCAGGGGGTTCCTATGCTTAATAGAGGAGTCGAAAAAACGCTTTGCAAGACGTTTCATGAATTGCTGGATAGTGGGAATTCTAAGATCTAGGTGAAGACTATCGTTACGGACGTACGGGGGGGCTCCGGTGATCTTACGGAGAAAGCGGTTCTGGAAAATGGTCACGCTGTATATTGGGATGAACCGTTCCTCTTGGCCTGGTCCCTTGATCCCGCTATTTCTTATGAAAATAATTTCATTCTATTTTAGAAAGTTTTCAGCTAACCAAACAATGCTTAAAATTCACAACAAACTAAACACCATTTTATATAAAGGATTACGAAATGATTCTCTAATGAAACGTGGTAACGTGATGAAGTTCGATGCGCCGGAGTTGTGCAAAACTTGATTTACCTGTTTGGTCTGTCACGATGAAATCTAGCTTCATTTCTCGTTTATTTTCGGCTGGGTCTGAGAGACATTGATAGCTTTAGTCTAAAGTTTAGTCTATACTAGGTTTTTTTTAAAGTTGCCCATGCTTGTGTAAAGATATTTCTTTAGAGACAAAAGAGGGTAGATGACAAAAAAATCTAATCAGTCCGTCAGTTAGATTATCAAAAAACATTTCACCCGTTTTTTTTCTTTTGTTACGTAAACCAAAATTGACGAAGATACGACGCTTTTAAAATTCTCAATACGTCACGCCGTGGTATAATTTTTAGTGCGTTCTGACGTCACGAACACTCTCGAGTTTTGATCCGTTTTATCTTTGTCAATATTCATTGATTTACAAAACAAAAAATACGTGTCAATTAATTTTCATACTCTTACTGACTGACTAAATAGATTTGCAATTTATTGATGGTGGAAACTAGCCTATTCCTCTTGCACGTTTTATATAATTTATGTATCAACCTGGTTTGTACCTTGTAAATAAGACTAATATTATTAAATCCACATAATTATTAATACAATGGCAGTATTGTTCATTTTATTTTTAATTCGTGCGTATTTGATTTTGCCTGTAAACATGTTTTTGAAATAAGACAAACCATTGATACAATGTTATTGAATGTGACATGAATTATAATCTTCATTATGTGCAAAGGCAAACTATCTAGCCAACTTAATGTCAAACCTTTTCCTCTCTGTACCCACGAGAGCACAAGACAGAACCTTTACTAAGCAAAACTAGTGGTGTATTGCATCACCCTACTTTCACGGACACGTCAAACTCAAACAAGCTTCAACTGAAAGTATTCCTTCACGTAAAAGTAAAATAGGTGAATTTGAGAATTTGAGAATTTTGCCTGATGAATAAAACCAAGAACGGTAGACATGCAAAACACGTACGAATAAAATCATGCTTGTCATGCAGATTGCTAGTTTTAGAAACAAATAGACTTAAACAGACCACAGAACCTAGACCCATGTCCTTTAAAGAATGATCCAAACAAGTAAAAAATACTGACTAACTTAGTTGTAATGATAGTCATCATTACAACTAAGTTAATCAGTATTTTTTGATGATGACTCTGAATTTATTAACAATAACATAATCTTTGTCCTAGCAAATCAAGCAGGACTTGCAACTATTCCACATATCACCTATTTATATCCTCTATAAGTCTATACTAAGGAATAAGTATAACACAGATACGATTTATGACGTAAGTAGGTATCTCCATTTGAATATTACGATTATGTAGTATTGTAGTAGTAGTTCATAGATGGCAATTTACGTCATAAAACCACACGGAAATTTGAATAAGCTTACCGTTATAGATAGAAGACATGTCTTATGAAATAACAACATGTAAAATGTAAACCAAATAGCTTGATCGACCGTACAACAAGTGCCACCACACACCTAAACGATAAACATACATTACATACAAATTAGAGAGGCTTAAAATTTTATATTGCACTGACTTTAGCTCGCTGCTTCGCCTAGGTTAAAGTCTAAGACTATCCAACATGAGCGTAATACGAGGAGCCCTAGACCGCTCGATCCCCAGATACAGTCTATGGCAGAAATCGTTGAGCCCGCCCAGATTGGGTAGCAAACGCGCAAGAGCAGCTGCAGTGCTCATCAACCTGGGGACTAGCCGCTGAATGTGCGGTCCGAAGTCCCATCGGCTGTCAAGGGCGAGTCCCAGGTACTTCATCGAACCTCATCAATTCCATGTCAACGCTGAGGGCCAATTCTAAATATTGGTAAAAGAATTTCTGAATTCAGATGTGTAGTTTCGGAGATTACCTCGGCTCTAACATTCAAACTTTACCACTTTATATTGTTAGTGTAGATATACTTATTGATTCTATTCAAATATTTGAATGACGTCACATCCTGAGATATTGGAAATATTGCCGACGTCATCATATGTAAATAGTAGTCAGATAATTTCATGGTCTTATATCAACCGTCGATTAGACAGGTCATTCAACTTCGAATATTTAAGTAGGTGGCTATGCTATGCTATGTCAATTGGTCGTTGACCATGAGAATGAGGAAAGAATATTCACACCATCTATCTATAGCTGGTACTTGACTAGTACCTTAAATTAAGAGGGATTGATGGAAAATGACTGGCTATATTTTGTTGATGTTATTATAATTTGTATTGAGCTTTAAATGTCTAGGAAGCTTCCTTCATATTATGGATAAGATTTATTAACACAATACCATGTCTACCTACGTAAGTGTCTATGTCTTTGTATGATGACTCCTTATTAAGTAATTCTAAGGTTGATTTGGCGTCCACGTGCAAAATCGTCACCAGTTCACTTTAAGGCGCGTCCATTCTCATCCGTTCGGATTCGGAATAACCAACATACCTTGTCTGCATCGTTCACCGCTTACATTCATTATACCAGTTATGTAAAAAGAAATCAACAGTTCCTCGGAAGTATCACATACGTTAAATTCGAAGAAAAACCTTAACAAATACACGAATACTGTCCATACAATAATGTGAAAAATACAGTTAGGTGCAGCAACCGAACACTGTGCGTAGCCTTGAAATATTTCCGAAAATCCCAATTTATTTTTAAATTTAAAATGTCATCATACCTCGAATTCCTAGATGTCTTGTAGGTTCGATTTTTAAAGTTTCGAGTTCTTAATCGCTTGCGCATTGGGTGGCGTGCGGTAACCACCTCCAGACATCAGCCAGTGTCGCTTGAATAACTGGTTTGGTGACCTTTCTGTGTTGCACATTGAACGGACCCATACCATGGATTTATTTAGGCAATCATCAGCCAATAAGAACACTGTAGTCACATATTTGTTCTTATTAATCTCGAGCCGCTTTATAATGTTTAAAAAGTTTTTTTATACAAAATCAAACTTATTGGATAGTACCTACTTGACTAGTTGAATACTTGAATAGTTACACGGTCTTGTCTTGAATTTCACTGAACTGTCAACTTTAGTGCAGCTTAACTGTTTGTCCCATGGTAAAAAGTACACAATACTTTCGCATGTATTATGCATAGGACCTTCAAATGCTGAATAATAAAACGATATGTATGGATGGAGGGACTTATTTTCATAACAGAGTTTAAAACACCCGATATAGTTGCCACATGGCTAGGCTTTACATATACTGGATATAAGAATTACAATCTTGCATAATAATATATTGGCCTTAAACAAATTGAAATATCCTGGAATGTCTCTTGTGTGGGAGAGCTCTGCAAATACGAGCAAGCCGGTTATTTCGCGCGCATCGAAGGCATCCGATATAACCACGTGGCCACGCTATGCCATACCTTTGTTAGTCTGGGAATTTCTCAACATTTTTGCATATTACATGGAGGATTTAGGATAAGCGTAAAATCTACATTTTTCTTGTAGACAAAGTGAAATATAGAAGGAGTCGACAAGAGAAATGTGTTATGTAGTCTAGCCTAGTAAATCATAAGGACATTTTTGGAGGTCAACACATATAATTAATCGATGTTGCAATAGCTTCAGTAGTTCGAAAATCTCGCACATATACAAACATGTTCAGGAAAATTGATCATCCTTCAGCCACATTTCCGCCGCTGACATAAAAGGGAAACCTTCACAGAATTTTAATGTCATCCATGGTAGGTTATAAAACATAGTTGCATAGACCGCTTATAAAGATATTAATATTTATATCATGTTATTCTTGTCACAATACATACTTAAAATGGTTTTTATATACAAAGTGCTTTAAGGAAAACCGATGTAACGGGCTTGCATAGGTAATATTGTCAGTCTAGAATTAAAATAGGATGTGCCAGTTTGAAGATATCTGATCAACTGATCATATACGCAGGACATCATTTATTCTATTGGTATGTTTACTCAGTCCTTCATTTTTATGACTTTTTAAGAAAATGTGTAAAAGGAAATGCAAGGACAATGCTCCGCGATTTTACGTTTAAAAGCCATCACCTAGTGGACACTCGTAATATTATTGCTGGTGTAGCACAATGAGCCTTCAAGGTTGCCTTGGCAGGCGCAGAAAGAGGTCCTTCCTGCGATAGGGAGTCGGCTTATAGGTACCTACCTAATACACCATGCGGGTCCAGTGCTGCTTCGAGGATTATGAGTAATCGAATTTTTGGTTCCCAGACACATAAGCTGTATTGTGATTTTTTTTTATTTGTATATCTGCCAGTTGATTTTTGCTGCTGCATGCTGTTTCTTAAAAAATGCTGTGCACTTCATGTTATCTGCAACTGTTCGGCTCTATAAACTTTGACGTATTAGGTATTATTGTAGTTTTTGTGAGCTAACTTACTATTACAACTATATGGTAAGTAGTAGGCATCTACAGATTCCCAACATATCTTTTGGATATTTCCAAAACAATATCCCTTTGTTTGTTTTAATGACACCTTCACTGATTCACTTTATTTCTTTTAATTATTTTATCCCTATAGCCAATTGTTGAGAGGGAATTACAACTGCCATATTCAGCAATACCTATTCAGAAAACAATATAATTTGCATGGACCAAGAATCCATGTATTTGACTCATAATGTCGCAATATTTTTAAGTATTCAAACATTTATTGCAAAATGTGTGAAATATCTAAGTATCTTATAAATATTAGGGGAACTTTGACATTTGCCTGAGTCATATATACATAAATACATGCTTAGTCATTAAGTACTAAGTATAGAATTTTATAAAATCTGCTTATCACCGATTTCAATTATTGTCATTAGATAAATTCATCTTTTAGGTAGGTTTACGTAGATTCAATATTAGATTTCAATATTGGGAAACCCAGTAAGTAGGTCAAGTGCGTCAAATAGGTTATCAAATCACAAAAGCCTATCCTACTTTGTTGCTCTTACACGTGGCTTCAAGACAATATTATGTACAACAACATAGCATCGGCCAACTCAAATACCTACACATTCAGAACATAATTATTATATTATATATTCGAACCTCACGTGAATAAAGTGTCCTTTAATCACGTGAGGTTCGAATATCGAGGAGGGGCTCAAAAAAAATGAAAATAAAAATAAAAATATAGTAATGGGGGGAGGGCGGTTAATGTGACAATCGCGTCAGTGTATTTTTTCGTGACATAAAATATTTTTTTAATTGGTGTCTACAAATTAGTATTTTTTATAATTAAGACAAAAAGTTATGCTGGGAGGAGGGAGGAGGCGTAGCCTAAAACCTCAAAACGTATCACTTAAGGGGAGAGGGGCTATAAAAGTGGCCTATAAAACCGCACGTGGTTAAAGGATGGCCCCTTATTGAAGAATAAAAAAATAACTTTTTCATTCTGATTTGGCTTATTTCTTTATAATTAAAATACACTTAAATTTTATTTACCTGATGACATACGAAAAGAAATACCCACACAATTATTTCGCAATAATAAGGTATTTAAGATGCGTATATACAAAATATCCATATAATCATTTTACATCCAGGAAAACTCATAAAGCCTACTTACAAAGAAAAGTTGAATTTGAATGAAACCTTATTGTTTGCTAATAAAGTTTATTTTCATTCATGTCACATTTGAAGTTGAATAACAACATGCGCATGAGTTGATTGAAAGCTCAGACTACAACGGCGGGCGGTTACGTGACCGTTTACCCGTTCGTCTAATTTGGCTTTTAAAATAGTTGTTCTAAAACATATTATTATTATTTATTTGCAATCTCCGCCGCTTCAATTAGCTGCACGACCATATGGAATTAGAACCGTTTACAGTAAATTGGTTTTTAAATCTTGATCACCGTTAATCTAGTTGATGTTTAAATTGGATCAATGTCTCTACTCTAACACGTTTTGTATTGCTACGTCGACATTGAACGAAACTAGTTGTAGAATTAGATACCTACTTTCAGCCGCTCTCTGACTCCATGAAGATCTGGCTCTTAAAAGCTTTAAAATTTGTGTTCAGGAATCCAAAAGTTCTTTCCCTCAGATCCAAAATCCGAACTGTGATGTAGAAATTACTGCCTGAAGAACTGTTGGCTAGGACGCCGTAGGCTAGAACTATTACCTTTACATTAAACAGAGACTGGGTATGAGGTCCCGAACCCAGGACCTCACCTTACCGGGTCCGGCAAAGTGCTATTGGGTTTTTCCATCCGGAATTTCGCAGTAGCAGCCACGGAGTCTGTATTCTTGCCCGGTTGGTGGCAATAGGCTCGCCCCTATTATATGGGACTCAAACATAGCTGGCGAAATGTGGGTAGGTACACTAAAGGTAGCTACACCTCTGCCTAACACTATACGGGGATTACAGCCGTGATGTCATGTGTCAAGGAAGGAAGGGTAGAAACTTGCCAATTTAGGACACCTTTTTTTTTGTAGGGTGGTAAATCATCAAATGACTCCTCCCGGAGCAGGAGGGAGTGTCAGACTTTTACTGACTAAAACCCATCCATGTTCCTTCATCGACCTTTGTGTTCCGGGGCCACGGTATTCTTTCGAACAGTCCCGCAGCCCCGGCAGGCATCGGCCCTTGCGCGCCTCAAAGAGTTGTCAGCAAAAGGAAGGGGTCCCCTTCCTTTTGCTGACAACTCTTTGAGGCGCGCGTGGAACACGAACGCGCCGTCGACACGACCTGTCGTCATAAGACGGACGGACGACGAGCTAGCCCATAGCTCACCGTTCACAGACCCGCGCAATTTAGGACAACTAAAGTTAATACACTTGAAATAAAAGGTCTGCGGTTTGTCCCTTTTTGATTAAAAAGTTAAAGGTCCTTCTGACATTTAAGAACGCAACACTTGCTAACTAACGGCTGCGAGTTTTTGCTTTTCCAAGAATTCTTTGTTTCGGTGAATCATAGTATCCGCACGGTCAGGTATGCACGTAAGCGCGTAGACGGGGGTTTTATAAGAGGAAATCGGTTTCAAACTAACCGGTTTTCTCTGTGTCATCAATCATTTTGCATTTGCATGCGTTAATACCTAGAATACCTTATTTGTGTCAATAACATTAGCTTTCGTTTTGCCATAACCTGTATCCTGAACAAGGTCCCTTGAAACGAAGGCAACCAGCAAATTCTAGGCAAGCGTGCTCCACCCTAGGCCGCATCATCGCTTTACATCAGGCGAGTTGCGGCCAAAAGAAAGCCTATTTAGTATTTAAAAAAAAAAAACATATTTCCTGGAGTCAAAAGAAACTTGCCAGCCAAGCTTAACTAAACTTTTTCCGTATCGGATAACTTGTAACGACATTTTGATTGACGAAAACTTGAAAATTAATGGCTTTATCAGGAAAACTTTGGGTTTTACTCCCTCAAGATTGGAGACGTAAATGGAGGCACCAAATGCGTATTACATAGGTATTTACTTATTTAGGGATATATAATATCCCTTATCGCCTTGTTTGGCGATTTTCCGCAACAATAAATACAATAATTTGTAAACAATATATTTACGTACGTCAATCACACCTGCTGTGCTATTGTTAGCAAATTGACACAAATAAACCCAAAGCATATTCATTACCTAGACAATACAATTTACCTCCTTTTGAGCTTCGCAGTCTGAGAGATAAAATATGTGGGACAACACGAGAAGAGAGAAGCCTTTGTTCACTATTGAACTGCAATTGGCCTAAACCAAAATCAAAAGAATCATGGCAGACATACAACGGCGTATTGCACTTTCATACACCTGTTAAAAAAATTCATCGCTCTGGGTGGGTGGTTTAGAATCATCTTAGGTTTATGTCACTGTTTCTATTAGGTACACGGTGTATAACCTAAAGATGTATACCTATCTACGTATATATCTGTGGTATTATCCCTTTAAAATACTTACTAAGAAGATCACCTTGTAACTTAAATTAAGCCTAAATCTAAAGCTTCACATCTCGTTCTTTTCAGAAAACTTGGCTTGGAGCTGGTGCCTCGTCGTGGCGCGGAAGCGGTTGATCCTGAGGATATGAGCCTCGTGGAACTGTACAGGGTTCACGTTGAAAGCGCAGAAAGAGCGGCAGCTGTGAGTTTTCTTAGAATAATTCTTCTAGAGTTTGAATACGTCTTGTAAGGCATTTAATCAGTATTCAGTTACGAAGTTGCATCACTTCGAAGTAGGACGCGTGACACCAGTTGTCTGCTCCATCGCGAGGATTATGAGTGGCCCTAATTAAACAGAACATTATCTAGATACTGACCTGATGTAAGATAAGATGACCTGTCTCAACTACACTAATACAACGTGTTTAGAACCACTTGTAGAATGTGACTTGTCCCAAAAATGGAACGAATCCCCTGAATCGAGTTCATTTGTTTCCACCGATCGCGATATTATGGAAAAAGAAAGAGATTTCAAACAAGTACTTTCTTTTTCTATGTTTGCCAAGGTGGTTGTTGAGGAGCTCGTGGCTAAATTATAATAGCCACTTGGATCAGTCTTCCGGTTAAGCCATGCTTGCCTAAGTTGGGATCGGAGACCTGGCCCCTTATTCACAACGCTTCGATTCGATTTTCGATTCGGAAAGTCGTATGTCATCTTTTTTAACTCGAGCGAGATAGACATACGACTTTCCGACTTATCGAAGCGTTGTGAATAGCTATGCTGGTGGCTGTCATTTGTAGATCTTTGACAGACGTTGCAGGTAGTCAGTGGCCCGACAGTCTTGCCAAAGGGTATCTCGTATTACCCAGTACTAATAGTTCTACTCACTAGGTTGAGGGGGCCAGATAGACAGTCGCTCCATTTAAAATACTTTTATTTAGCTGCATCCGGTTAGACTTGAAGCTAACATTAACATGGTTGAAAAAAAGCTAGGCAGATGATGGTAAGGTTGTCGCTGCTCCGACTCCAAATAAATTGGGCTAAGTACAAATGGGTGAGGCCGTTGATAAGATGGTTTATTAAATTAAACTACTAAGGAGGTTTTTTCAAATGGTGGTGCTGCCGGTGATTAGTATGCCAATTACGCCCGAAGCAATTCAAGACGGCATAAGGAAAATGAATAAAATGTGGGTTAAAATGTAAACAGATGAAATCACCTGCTATTAGTTATGCAGGTGGGTTTAATAGGATTTACCCCGTGCTGTTTTTGCCTGACTTAGTATATTCATTGATGAAGGCTTTCCTGTTTACTCTTACGTTAAGGCGGGTCCCCGAGCAAAATTGGCAACTCTGTTTGTGGTGGTTCAAACTTCGTTTGAAATACTGTTACAATAAAGTTCTAATCAGCTTGCACTACAAAGTGGTTGTTACGTCGGTCACTGCGGGCCGAATAGTGCGAAATGAGTCGTTTCTAAACATTATAAAATCAAAAATTCGTCTTTTGGAAAATAAAAAACGACAATTATGTTCATTATTAAATTGCCTGTCCATTAGTATATGTAGCAAATCAAAATAATGGTTACTTTATGAGGAGTAGCATGTTATAAATCATTATTTCTCATTTCTGTGGTTTCGTTGTGGGGGAATTTATTAAACAATTGGCTACTCAAAAAAAAACAAAACACAACGACAATTTTGGAGTCAAGAATATGTAGAAATTAAATGTATTTTTTAATAGTTTGTTTTTCTTTTGGATAAAGAGGAGTAGGCTCCAAAAAACTGCTCGCTCAGGGTCATTTACTCGGGGAGGCGCCCTAATATGAAATCAATTAACTACTAGCGGACGTCACGCGGTTTCACACGCGTAGTTCCCGTTCCCGTGGGGGATAAAATATATTACTCAGTAAAGAAGCAGTAAAGCCACGGCTTTCTAATGGTGAAAGAATTTTTGAAATCGGCGCAGTAGTTTTTGAGTTTACTCATTACAAACATACACACAAAAATACAAATCTTTCCTCTTTATAATATTAGTGTTATGTAGATTAGCAAGCTAAGTAAAACATAGTTATAATTATTAAGGAACAATAGTAACGTAAAACTGATTGTTTTATTAATGAATGACGTATGCATAGACGTTCACACTGCATCTAGTTCAGTTATAACATAATAACTTTTAAATAACAGTCAATCAAAATGATTCATACAATTTTCCCAACTTTAAACAATGAGAGTGTATCTAGGCTTAGTACTGTTTCCCATTTATATCGGGATCGACTTCGAGCCTCACCGAGACATGGCAGAAAATAAAATCAGAATTTTACGATAAACTTCAAATTTAGGAACTCCGAAACCCAAAAACCGGCCAAGAGCGAGCCGGACTCGCGCACCGAGGGTTCCGTACAAACTTTTTAAAGGACAAACTTAAGTTTGCTGTTCGATCCCTAGAAATGGCTATTGCACCAATCGCAAATAATAAGTTCATTTACGGTTTTCAGACTTTTTCCTTTACCTTTTTTTTTGCTTTACCTTGCTTTTTGCCAAATTATGTGAATCTAGTTAAACGGGAACTACCATATAGGTTTTCGACTCAAAACCTATAGGGTACTTCCGGTTGACCTAGAATTATCAATTTTGGTTAAAAGCAACGTCTTACAGCACAAGTAAAGGGAAAAGTGCGAAAAAAAAAATGAAAATTAAGGTAAATTTTGGTAAGTACTTACTTTTTTCGCAGTTTTCGCGAAAATCTAAATTTGCCCATATCTTTTTTACGTGTATTTTTATACACCTAATAGGGACTATAGACTTCAGTACTATATGGTATAAATTTCAACTTGCTAGGTCCACCCGTTCCTGAGAAAATCGGTGGTGACAAACGGACAAGAAAGTGATCTTATAAGGGTTTCGTTATTCCTTATGAGGTACAGAACCCTAAAAATGACGAAAATACCTAATATACCTTTTATTACTGACGATTTAAAACACCAAGATGCGTTGACAACTTACCAACAAATAAACATGAGGGTATAAGTGAAATAAATAAAGCATACTTGATTCGACAACTTCGGTGATACTAATTCAAGTTATTAGCTCCACAACACTAATAGATGCCCCTTACTGTACATCAAAACCAGTAAACCTAAGAATATAAACCCCTTAGCTGATTCAGGTTATTCTAGTCCAACGAGAATACCCGTTTAATTATAGGAATTTGCGATAAGAGCTACCCGTAATGCTTCTTCAAACATGATCTAAACGTTAGTGGGAGTTACAGCCATCAAATGTACTTGAAATTACCTTCCTTATTCGTTATGATTGCGAGACCAAAAGGTGCCATAACAAGCAAATAATACAACAATTAATATTCGCAGAAAATGTATAGATCTGAGCATTATTTAAATTAACATAAATGAAGTTTGTGATTTTGTCAGCGCAAACTGGTTTTTCCTATTATTTACCTTATGTCTTACCCGTCCAAATTCTAGTGTCATAACACAAAAATGCAAAAGTATTTCTACTTTTGATCAACTGGTTAAGAGATGGTCGTTAACACCACCGTTTAGAGTTGTCAAACTAGTAACAAGTTGAAGTTTAGTGTCGCTTAAGGTGGATGCTCCAGGGTAGCTCGCGAAATTCAAATTTTCTTACGTTTTTTTGCAATTTGCAGGACAGTGTCAGGTTATGTTGATTAAAATATGATTCGCGGCTGTAAGACGTATGTAGTTACAGAATAATAATCATTAAATCATCAATACAACCCTCTAAGTTCATGTAACTGTCAAGAATGACTATTTCATGAAAAAGTCATTCTTGACAGTTACATGAACTGAATATGAATGTTTGATGATTTTAATGAAAAAACGTAAATTTAAATTTCGCGGGCTACCGTGGAGCTTCCGCCTTAAACTTCTATGGAAGCTTTAGTTCAACGGAAATTTTCTGCCTTCAACTTTTCATTTTGCTGCTGTAAGTTTTTTCCTTCACCCTATGGTTAAATGGCCAGTAGTCGCACAAAAAAATGTGGTTTGTGTAAATAAAGGGGAGGCTTTTGCCATTATTGAGGCACGATGCTAGCCAGCATCGTGCCCCAATCATGGCAAAACAAAAACAGTCAGCTAGTTGCAACCTTAGTGAACTTTCAGTTCAGCGGGGATTGTTGCCAAAAGTCATGCAGCAATTACGAGGTTATACTATCCCACTACCACCACTTCCACTCGGTAGGAGCAGTGAGCCTAGGGGTGTGACCGTCGGACTGCCAAGCCATAGGTCTCAAATTCGAACCCAAGCCAGTGCGTTTTGTATACTTAATAATAATAGGGTAGATGACAAAAAAAAAACGAATTAGTCCATCTGATAGATTTCCAAAAAATATTGGACACGTTTTTTTTTCTTTTTTCACGTAAACAAAAAATGAAGACGATACAGTGCGTCGAAAACTCGTGTGACGTCACATTTGAGTACATTTTTTACTCACATGTGACGTCACAAGCCCCGACTCATCCACGACGACCTTTGACACGTTTTATCTTCGTCAATTTTATTAATGAAACAAAAAACACTTATCCAACATTTTTTTATAATCTAACTGACGGACTAAACAGAATCATATTTTTTGTAGTCAGTCATCATCCCTATTACTTATCACTTGCTTCGGCGAAGGAATTCACTGGATTTCCTTCGCTGAAGCAAATGATAGGTAATAGGGTGTTAGTTTACATGCCGTCGAGAAATATCTCTCAGGCATTAGTAGATCACCAGTAGGCTTAGCCAAGTTGACAATCTACATTCGTTAACGCTAATAGAAAACTAATCAAATGTATGGGAATGACATCATTTCAACGTTTAGTCACGTGGTCGAAACAAACGAATAGAAACTTTTAAGTTCAGTCAAAACTGTAAGTTGGCTACGTTTTATGTGGGATGTAGCAATCACGATTGTAGAAACGAATACTTTTAATTCTGTCGTCTTAACCGATGCAAACTTGTCTACGAAGTTTCTATTCGCTTGTTTTGACCACGTGACTTAACGTTTACGATTGTAGAAAGAGAATACACACACACACACATACGATACGAATCGTTTGTAACTTGGCTAGGCCTGCTGATTAGACACTAACCATACAATAATGAAAGAAGACTATTCCACACACGAATGCTTTCTACATCCATCTACATTTCTCGATCTATAATTTCCTCCAGTCAATCTTAAAGAAAAGCATCCAAGTCATGGTTTATTCAGATCGCAATACATGCCTCTGTCATATTATAAACTGCCTACACCATCAGATAGGATGCTAAGTCGATATAACTTTATGGGCACCCTTAATCTACTTGCAGTACTTATGTACATCTGCTCACGGTTATAATGGGAACGTAAACCATATTTTATATCAGTACCTTCCCACCGGAAACCTTAGTATTCATTTACACCGTAACTAATATTTAATATCCTAAGTTATAAATGCAAGTTTATTGCTATGTTCGGGATTTTAATGACACAAATGTTTAATTGAGGAAACTTCCATGGGATAAATCACAGACTTGTTTTTTTTACCTGTTCGTCGTATTACCTATTTAGTTATTGTATTGTTGTTCCTAAAGATGAATAATTGTATTTTACTGCGCAATAAACATATTTTATCCTAATTTAATTACTAGTCATCAATAGTTTCCGCAGCGTATGCGATGAAAGAAATTTTTAAGCAAATTGTTTTACACCTTGGTTCACATTACTGAAGTTTTGGCAAGGATCTTTTATTTTTTCTAGTAATAAATATAGCTTATATTACTCAGGGATAATGTAGCATTCGAATGGTGAAATAATTTTTAAAAGTAGTTTTTTCGTCACAAACAACATATACAAAAATACAAAGCTTTCCTCTTTATAATATTAGTATAGATTTATCAGCTGAATTCCCAAAGTGTAATAGATGGTCGAGGAAACGGATTCTGTTGCGAGCTATCAACTAGCTCCCTTGTATCAGTTTCGGGTATAGTGTCTAATCTTCCGGTTTACTAAGAAATAGCTACTGAACATGGAAATAATATAATTTGACACACAACACAAATGTTTTGAGGAGATAAACTGTAGTATAGTTTATCTCAATACGTAATATTATGTGTGTACTGTTCTGACACTACATTGTGTCAGTATTGATAAGAAAAATAAAAATCTCCTAAAAGATCGGTGGTATTTCTCCGAAGAAGCTCTTTTTTCCTAGTCTTTTTTGTCCCACTCTGGGCACAGGCCTCCTTCATCTCCGTCTACATCCCGCAAACACGCGCGTCTTCCTTCAAATTCTGATGGAATCTATCCAGTTCGTGTGTGTGTGTTCAGTGTGTGTGTGTCATTTCCTTCGTGGCCTGCCGCAACCCTGCCGAGATATAAATTTCCACAAATATGTGTATGAGTGTTTCTATCACACGACATGTAACATAGATTCTGTCTGCGCTAGACTTAGTTATACAGTGGCCATTTATCACAAACTTGATAGGAGTGGCTTCACAAACATGGCATGGCATCTTTTTATATGAAGTCAGCAAATCTGTGCTTGCGAGCTTACACCATAAATAGACTTGCCTTCCATGGGACCTACCTAAGCTAAGTGAGTGATTTAACAGGTCGAATTTCATAACTTAGTAGCTTATGTCGCGTTTTATGTTGTGACAAAATTGTTTTTAATAATAGTCTTAGAAAGTTTAATGACCACAGTAGCTACAAGTTAGTATATGATAGTCACGGCGCATGCAGTGGGGATTTGTAGACTAATAAACAGTGTTACATCATTTTATCTTCCTTCCGCGCCACAGTTCAAGGACGCATATGTAACACATGTCATATTTGCGCGTTATAATACTGTCCATGGACATCTGTTCTAATTATGCGTGGCCGGGAATTATTCCACGGAAATGTACCTACAGGATATTAAGTACGTATGGTTATGCTATCTCCTAACCCAGGTTGATCTACAAAACATAAACATAACATCACGCCTTGTAATCCCCGATGGGTTAGGCAGAGATGTACCTAACAAGTACACCTACATTTCGCCTGTCCCATGTAACGGGGCGAGCCTATTGCCATCAACCGGCCACAAATCCAGACTCCGTGGGTGCTATTGAGAAATTCCTGATAGAAATACCCAATAACACTTTATCGGTCCCGGAAATCGAACCCCCTCAAGCTCAGCAGTCGCGCTCAAGATCTGTGGTAATCCTGCGACACGCTCCTTGTTGGCTTGTTTTGCTACTGTAACTGTCGTAATTATTAACAAAATCTCGAATTATCCATATGATTATGTAGACTTCCAGTCCATGGTCACGCTTAGACCTGTGTACTGCACAAACCCGGTTTCCTTGATAAATGCGGATGGCAGACGGCAGTCGCTCCACATAAAACTTGTCTGACTGTGATACTAAGTTGTTTATTATGGGTGAGAGGACTAGTCGTGCGCTTAATGAGCTCACGACAATGTTTCTTTGAGTGGAGCGAACATTGTATGGTAGCTAGAAAAACGCTTTTGGTCAGTTTTGTTGTTCAAAGTCAATGCCCAGGTATCTGTCAGGTAGGATGGTGACTATTGAGATGATAGCTTACAGAGATGAATGGAGTATGATAATGATGACTACCTCGTTGGTCGATTGGTCGCAAACGCGACTTTTGAACATGAGGTCCTATGTTCGATGCCGCCGCGGAAGACGCCCCGGGCGTCGGGGGCCACGGCCATCGTAGGCGCGATCCTGTGGACGGGGAGCTATGGGCTAGCTCGCCGTCCGTCCGTCTCATGACGACAGGCCGTGTCGTCGGCGCAGGAGTGTTCCACGCGCGCCTCAAAAAGATGTCAGCAGAAAGGAAGAGCCGATGCCTGCCAGGGCTGCGGGACTGCATGTTCGAAAGAGATACCGTGGCCCCGGAACACTAAGGGCGATGAAGGAACATGGATGGGTTTTAGTCAGTAAAAGTCCGACACTCCCTCCTGCTCCGCCCAGAGCGGGAGGAGTCATTTGATGATTTCCCATCCTAAAAAAAAACAAAAAAAAAGGTCTAAAAGGTTTTTACAGCAGGAATTTCTTAGTAGCAGCCACTGAGTCTGTATGGGTGCCCGGTTGATGGCAATAGGCTCGCCCCCTATCACATGGGACTTAAACATAACTGGCGAAATGTGGGTATTAGGCCTGCCTAACCCTTTGGGGATTACAGGCGTTACGTTATATTACCATGATCTAGCCTTTTCATTGACCGTCCCATTGATATAATATGTCTTTTGCTTGATAACTTATGCCTGTTATCACTTACCCAAGTTGTCATCTAAGTATATGCATTCCTAAAGTACACCGCACTGCTCAGACCAAATAAAAAAGTTAGACGGAACTCTGCGAACAGAGGAGTGAGGCCGGTTTCGTAAACATGTGTGCATTTATTGAGACGTAGTTTCATTGTAGTTTGATGTAAATGTGTGTGTGTGAGCGTGTATGCACAGAGCGAGACCTAGTTTTGCGCTGGTCACACTTTTATTGTTCGCAGCGCTATGTCTTGGTTTTTTATTTGGTCTGAGCCGCACTGTTGGATTTTCAACGTTAGGCTTAGCGTTAAGAATTGATAATCCAACAGTCCCATAATATTTAGGTGAATGCGTTTCCTAATGTTATTGAAAATGGTCATTGTAATTATAGTATCTACCTTTATCTATGAAACTCATGTTTATCTTTTCCCCAGTGGCGCGGCACACTCCGGCGCGCAGGCGGTTCAGGCAGCAGCTTCAACTCAGGGACCCTCACCTCGAACAGCTCAAACATCGTCACCACCACTCCTGTCCAATCCCACCACCTCATGTGCAGTATGAGAGACTTTGGACATACTGCGGGAGGAGACGAAGCAGAACTGCTGTTGTGGCTTCATGATGCCAGGAGAGGTCAACCGCTGTCTGAGAGATTCCGGATCAGGATAGCCAGGGATGGATTCTCGAATTACGTGGATCGGCTGCATGCGAACAGTACCTTATTTGCGGTAAGTACTGCTACTTTAATTTAAAATCACTGGCCAGGTTTTCCTCAATAAAGCTTAATAATTTTTAACCGCAAATCCTAGATAGGTATTGACGATGTGACAAGTCAGACATCTTTGTAGTTTAAACAAAAATATATATATTTTTTTAACATATAAGCGTTTTAATGCATTTTGACAGGTATTTTTTTTAAATTACTGATGAAAAATAGAGTTACTTAAAATGCAGTTGTGTTGCAATATAAAAACTGTTTCGCTCGCTTGTTTGTCGTTTGATAAAAATAACGAGGTGAGAGTAAAGCCGCGTTTGTGTTTATCGAGGTCTTGTGACCCGTTGATACGGTCAAAGCATAATGGAATTAATTTTGTTTTATTATGAATTTTCTTGTAAGCGATATTTAGCACACAGTAATCAGAAATCGTTAAACGCTCCAGTGCCGATATGCTCCGCTTCGATAAAATGCTATTCAAGTAGAAACAATACAAGCTTTAACACAATCGATATAACGTTCAGATATTGACACAATTCAATTCCAAACTCGATCATATCGATATTTGCATTGTTGTTTGAGAATTATCCTGAATTTACTGAAAATATTTATCAATACTGTCGGTAGATAGCTCTTTAGACTGAAACTAGTGCCCCGTCTATGGTTCGCGCGTTGTTTACGACTTGAAAGGGCAGGGAGACTTTATTTTATGTAGGTCAAATACTAAAGTATTGTACTTACATAAAGGGTGTAAAACACCTCTTAACGAAGCCGAAAGCCACTGGTTCTCCTCGTCTTTGCAATCATTTTTTTGTTCTACACCATACCTGGGAAACTTCTAGTTATGGAGATATTGGGGATCAAAGTTCCAACTTATTGGCAACTTTTTTTAAAATAAGTACAAGTTTTTAATGTAAGATTTTTACTTTAAACACCTCCACGACCCCCGTACTATTCAATCCATCCATCAGCTCAATGTTTTGAGTGCGTTACATTAAGTTCTACCACAAAACATGATTTTTCACCCCAAAAAAGAAGTCGTTTCCCAGCAATCATTTTTGCGTAAAGTTACTTAGTTTGATGTACAGAATGCTTGGTTGATGGCTTCGTGATGAGGTGGTTTACACCCGGTATAAACCTTTCGGAAATCATTCTATAAACTTGGGTGAAAACCGCACCAAAATCCTTTCTAGAGTTAAAAAGAACAACGCGGTCTCACAGACAGACACGAAAAGATATTTTAATTTATAATATTATGTGTCTGGAACTTCGAGGGAGGTCTGAGTCGCCGCCCGACCAGCCAGTCAGCCAGCCAAAGAGGTGGCGCTCAGTGGTTCCTGCGCGCCTTCGTAGCGAACGTGCGGTCGCTGGGTACGCCACACCTGGTGATCGGGCCCACCGGGAATGGCCGGCTGATACCAGTTGGGAGTGAACGCGAATATACTTGTATCTACCGGGGCCCCAACACATGGTAGCAGTAGAAACAGTGCAGGGTTTTAATTGGTTAGAGTCCGACATAACCCTCCGCTCGTCCCAGACGGAGGGTATCCATGAGCATTTTAACACTCAAAAACAAAGGTAGTCTTGCTGAATTCGCTGCAAATATTTATCGTTACCGTCGATATTTCTTCACACCTATACATAAACTTACGCCTTTTTGTCATGTCAGAAACTACATATCGCCTCCTCTTTATAATACTAGGCAGGACATTCAATCCAAAATATTTACTCTTAAGTGTAAACAACGTTCCTACATTTTTAATTGTAATATGATCGTTTTGCAACACGTCATTGAGGTTAAGGTAAGAAAACTGGTTCAGCGCAGCATAAGGTGAGGTGTCGATAACAGAAGGTACAATTTTTAGCGGCTTTGGCTTAAGGAGTAATGGCCGTTCCGATAAGAAGGGCTATTTACGGGTAGAGTGGACCTATAATTTGTGTAGCCGAGTTCTACTTGTACAAGGATCATTCATGTTATTGTTACTTATCTTGTGTGTACCTACAATCTTTGCAAATTGCTAACTAGCTTCGTAATTAGGTAGTTGCAAGTTTAAGCCCCCAGACACAAGTTCTCTAAAAAGAAAACCATTTTATTTTACACTTGATACCCGATTAATTTTTTATTGACTGTAAAATTTGATTTTTATTTGCTCTGAAATCAATAAATAGTACTTGAGTCATTGAGTTGGTAAATTAATGACGTCATAGGCTGCTGTTGCCATACAAAATATTGGGGAATCGCGTTTTGACAGCTCAAAAAAAGGTTTGTCAATTGATTGGTGGTTTGGCTTTGACACCTTAAATGTTAAATACACGCCTACTATTTATCTATAGATATAGATAGTTTCAACCTTATTATATTACTATAGATAGGGATAGTTTCAACCTTATTGTTGTGATAATAAATGAATAAGCAATGACGAGTTTAACTATACAGAAGATATGAATTAGAGCTGGCCGAAAAAAACAACAGGTTAACAAAAGTAAAGTGTCATAAGTTGTTGTGTGTATGTGTTTGTATTTGGTCTTTCTATTTTTGTTCTTTAAGGGTCTCGGACCAGAAATAAATGTTATTTTTTATAAGTTAAAAAAATAAATAGTTGATTGATAAAAACATAATTATTTATTTATTTTATTTATTAAAACCTTATGCACAAGTAAAAACTGTACAAAGGCGGACTTAATGCCTTGGGCATTTTCTACCAGTCTACCTTAGGGTGATGCAGAGATAATACACAGTAGGTGCAATAACAGAAAAAAAGACTAGAAAAAATATATCTAAAACATAAGATAAATACATATATAGATACATATAACAAAATATATAAAGTTAAGAGAGATAAACAAGAAAAACTATAATAACTTAACTACAACTTAACAATTATCTATTGTTATTCTGTATTGTTTATCCCTATTTATTGCAAAACTGTGCCGATTTAATTCAAGTGCATGTGCGTGTTTATTACTCATACGTGCCGAAGTAGGGTCAATTCCGATGCAATTAGTCGAAGACACGAAGCTTCACGCAGGTGTTTAAAGGCCAACATTATCTTCTAGGTGAAGGGCTTTTGATTGGCCTCTTTATTTATACGGTCCAATTCACTAACTTTATATAGACTGTATAGAATACTATAGAACGATGTCGCTTTTCTTGTCTGTCTTGACGATCGTTTATTTTTTAAACTGCACAGTGGACTTTAAGGGTTGCGTCACATCTATCAGCAAGGAGTCGCGTTTTTCCATACTCCTTTCGTTTTCTGTCGCTCAGAACCCTCATTTGCCAGAGCGAGAAACAGAACCGGACGATGAGCTGGTCAGCACTCTCTGTTTCTCGCTGCGAATCCGTGCTGATAGATGTGGCGCAACTAATGCGGTTTCCACGGTCATTTACAGAAATTATTTCAGTAGGTTAATGTGAACAAACAATAGGTTGTTCATTAAGAATATTAAACTCACTGGTAGAATACGCATACCTGCACTGCTGGGTCTAGAAGGTTGCAATTTTGCACAAGCCCATTATGTAACGAAGGTGGACCAATATACCAGAATTTTGTATGAAAGTTTGTATTTTCGTCCTTTATTGCAGATGGGAAATCCCATCGGCCGCATGGCTTGTATCATCATCATCTTGTGGCATCATCATCTCGAAGTTATGAATAACGCTATAAGATTTACCTACATCTGAAACATTCTTTGTCCATTCGTCAAATGTCACCACAAAAGAGTCATTGTTTCAGCGAAAGTTTACCTAGCTGAGGCATTGTTGCAGTAAGTAGTCATGCGCTATGATAAATGCGTTATTGCAGGATTACATTTATGTAAAAAAAAAACACAAATTCAAAGTTGTTGTTTATTTAAATAATTTGAGAGGCCAACTGCCGTAGCCCGAATTTTAAACAAAAAAAAAAACAGGCAAACAGTCTCTCTCACTAAAGGGTTCACTATGAAACATTTCATTTTAAATCTGACTTGAAGTCAACAAGATAACGATTTTGACTGTTTCATCGCCCTTTATTTCGTACTTGGTTTAGGAACACTTAGAACTACAAATACCGTCCTGTATTGATATCTTCTATAGATCTGCGACTGACTGAATACTATACTTTTACTTGTATATCCCAAATGTATTATCTAACATAACAACCATTATTCCAGGACCTATCAACAACAGATCTCACTCGCGAGTTATGGCTGGTCGCGTGGGTCATCCGCGTTGGTCGATGGGCAGGCGCAGGCAGTAGCGGCAGTGGGACTGGAGAACGAAGGGGCCCGGTAGCCAGGAGACCTCTGGGTGCCGGAGTGTTACCGTTAGCTGAGTTCCTTAGACAGCCGGGTCAGCATCCTGGGGAGAAGGAGTATACGTTTAAAGTAAGTGTGGAAGGTGCCTGTATATGTCTAGGTTCATAGTAGACAGTGGGACTAGAGAATGAAGAGGCCCAGTGACTAGGAGGCCTTTGGGAGCCGGAGTATTACCTCTAGCTGAGTTCCTAAGACAGCCGGGTCAGTATTCTGGGGAGAAGTTGTATACGTTTAAAGTAAGTGTGGAAGGTGCCTGTATATGTCTATGTTCATAGTAGACAGTGGGACTAGAGAATGAAGAGGCCCAGTGGCTAAGAAGTTTTTGGGAGCCGGAGTATTACCTCTAGCTGAGCTCCTAAGACAGCCGGGTCAGTATTCTGGGGAGAAGTTGTATACGTTTAAAGTAAGTGTGGGAGGTGTCTATATATGTCTAGCTTCATAGTAGACAGTGGAACTAGAGAATGAAGAGGCCCAGTGGCTAGGAGGCCTTTGGGAGCCGGAGTATTACCTCTAGGTGAGGTCCTAAGACAGCCGGGTCAGCATCCTGGGGAGAAGGTGTATACGTTTAAAGTAAGTTCCTGTTTAGGTCTAAGGTTGACAGTGGGTTTAGAGAATGAAAAAGCCTACCTGGAGGTATTTTGAGGCCGGAACGAGCCATTGGTACCTTTGACTGAGTTTCTTGGATATATAAATCTTTTAGAGACAAGTAAATCAGGAAGTAAGTATGGTTTAAGAGCTTGTATCACTCCCGCTCGTATGAATTACGGTAGCGACAAGGATATTGGTGAACCAAAGATTTCTGATGCATTATTTATAAATAGTATTAAATCAAAAGTGACTGCATTTTAAATATGTTATTTTAATAATTTTCAGCACACTTCCTGTTACCTGTCCT
Organism: Xestia rhomboidea; assembly: GCA_963853795.1. NCBI lineage: Eukaryota > Metazoa > Arthropoda > Insecta > Lepidoptera > Noctuidae > Xestia > Xestia rhomboidea. The sequence goes on along the minus strand of OY970761.1, from coordinate 14,680,638 downwards.
TAATCTTATATTTATTCTGCATTGCATTTTTTCTTTTTTGGTTCTAGGTCTACCAATGTGAAGAGAAAGACTTCCATCAGTTACACGACATGCTAATAAGAAAACAAACAAACAAGTGCAATATCCTACCTGGACAACCTAATTATGGTAAGTTGAATTAGTTTTTTAAACTACTTGCTTCTGCCAGCGGCTTCGCCCGCGTGACGGTCGAAAATTGTGCCATGGGATCTTACTACCGGGATAAAATGTATCCTATGTTTTAATCCAGGTTATAAACTATCTGTGTGCTAAATTTCATCCAAATCCGTTCAGTAGTTTTTGCGTGAAAGAGTAACAAACAACCAGACATCCATACTCACAAACTTTCGCATTTATAATATTAGAAGGATTTACAATTTACAATATTACCTAAACCTGCCTGAGTAGGCAAAGCAGGTGTTCACCAACTATGCTGATTCAAATAAAAACAAATCATTCGTTTAATTTACTTTATTATTGAACAAAACGTTTTTGAAGGTTGAAATTGATTCAATTGAAGTTTATGTCGATAATATATAAGGACATAGCAGCTTTATATGGAACCAAGCAACATATTTAGCCACGAGCAGTTTTTTATGATTCTGTTGCCAAATGTAAATAAACGAAAATTGGTTTGAATAAAATTTGATGTTGAGATTTTGAGTCATGGGACATTTTCGTGAAACTGCAGCAGTATCTTCGCTTTTTATGAACATACTATGAAAAACAAATTTAGTTTTGCTTAAGTGTAAATTGACCTATGATAATAAGCATTGTGGGCGAGGCCGACCCGCACTTGGCCAGTTTTTGTGCTGGTGTAAGTACGAATCAAATTAGTAGATAATCTTTCAGTCATACAAACTGAAAGCTCGTTTCGATGACCGGAACTGAAACTCTGTGAGCCTTACATATCTCTCTCAGACAATCTGTTTATAAAAAAATAACAAACATTTTGCAAATAAACAGATATATAATAAGGATCACGGAGCCGCCGCAAATAGCACAAAGCGAATCAAACTAACTAATTAAATCAGCGAATAAATTGCGGACATTAGATAACGTTACATATTGCGTCTAGAACCAGTCTCGCGCACCGTTTGTGACTTGTGTGAAACAAGAGAATGTCGATTGCGTATCTATTAGATAGATGTTAGGTATGTTGTTTACTGCTGTACGTATGATTGTTACTACCTCGTTTGCTTGGTGGTCGCGTGACTGGTGAGCTTGAGTTCTTGGGTTCGATTCCCAGGTCGAGCAAAGTGTTATTAGGATTCTCTATTAAGATTTTTTCTGTAGCAACCACTGAGTCTGGATCTGTGCCCGATTTGATGGTAATAAGCTCGCCCCCTATTAATGAAATAAATAAAATAAAAATAGCCTTTATTTTACTCTGACCTTAATACATAAACAAGTAATACATTTGCTTAAAACTAATCAGCTACCAGGTCAGACTGTCTTGCGACATAGGCCTCCTCTATTTCTCTCCAGCTATTCCTGTCCAGAGCAGTTCTTCGCCAGCACTTTGGCAGATCATCCTCCCGTCTTTTCATCTGTCTTGCTCTACGTCTTTTTCCATTTCTTGGGTACCATTCTGTGACTTTTTTGGTCCATTTTTCCGTCTTGGCTCTCATCATATGACCAGTCCATTTCCATTTGAGTGTTCTGGTTTTTACTCTAACGTCTGCCACTTTAGTGATGTTCCTTATTTTTACTCTAACGTCTGCCACTTTAGTGATGTTCCTTATTTTCGTAGCCTTCCATTTGTCTTGTAGTCTTAGGTTCATCATGCTCCTTTCCATATTACATGGGACTTAAACATAACTGGCGAAATGTTGGTGTACTTAGGTACACCTCTGTCTAACTCTGCGGGGATTACAGTCGTGATGTTATGTATGATTGGGAGTGAGCAAAATGTTACAAACATACATAGACTGCTATTTGGCTTTGCCGTAGTCGTGTAAAAAAACATTTGTATGGTCTGTTGTTGATGAATTCTATTACATTACCATATGGTGATATGGTAATGTAATAGAATTCATCAACAACCAAATAATATTAACCAAGTTTTATTTTAAATTAAGTAAATGATAATCAGAGCTTTCTAAAATTGCTCCTAATTTTGGGCAATTAGCATAATGACAGCTATAAATGCTATCCGAGACAGGTATAGCTATTCATTGTATGTAGGGTTGCCAGATCGGAAGACCAAAATATCTGCAGAAAATTTGGAAATGTTGTGATTTTGGGTTTGTTGTCGGGAGAAATAAATATTAAAAATAAAAACGACGAATGTTTGACATAATTTTAAATGATTATTTTGTAACGAACTTTCCCAAAAGCTATTTGTCTGGAGATATTGAGTTATGTCGGGAGTCATTTAAAATGTCGGGAAAATCCCGACGAATCCCGGCCATCTGGCAACCCTAGGTGTATGCGTGATACTGATAATCGTTACTGGCAAGGACCATTACATAGAAGACGAAAGAACACAATAATTCTCATTTTCTATTCTAAAGACCACACAAAATATAATCCGTGTAAATAAAGATTATACATACGTAATGTGACACAAAGTGGTGAATTAGTCAAAACATATCCGGTACCGTAAAAATCATTATAAAGGAAACAAGTAATTATCGCCTTGTCTAATTACAATTTATCATCGCCATCTCAAATACTAATAAATGGCTTCCCCTTATAGGATGAACAAGTGGACGTAAAGATAGTATCATCAAAAGATTACAGGAAGGCGACAATTTATTTTGCATTGTAAATTGAACTTCACAGTGGCATTTATACACTTAATAATCTTCATTAGCATAATTGATGCGTAAAGGTGCAACCACAGTGCATCCAAGCTATTTACTATTTTTTAAGAAGAATATTATCTTTATCTTAAAAAATCAGACTCACGCGCGTTCGCCTGTACTGTAACAATCCAAGATTCGATTTTTTACAGAAACAGGTAAAAAAATATAATACCAGCCAGTTACTGTCCCACTGCTGCAAAGGCTTTTTCTCATACAGAGAAGGTACGAGCATTGATCACCACGCTTGTTCAAGATGGGTTGGCGATTTCAGGCTTATATTAATTATTGGTCTAGGTTTCCTCACGATGTTTTCCATCACCGATTTCGTGATGGCCCAGAGGTTGAGGCCTCGCCTCTCATGTTGAGGTGGTGGGTTCAAATCCGGGCAAGTACCAATATGACTTAAACAATTCATATTATGTACTTTCTAAGTTTATCTTCGACATCACAGAAACAAGTGATTGTTACAAATTGTATCGTCACAGTGGCCCTACTCTCTAACGCTTCGTCCGTATATTCGGAACTATCCGTCTCTCTCACTCGCACTCATCTGTAGACGTGCGCGAGAGAGACGGATACATCCGAATATACGGACGAAGCGCTAGAGAGTAGGGCCCGGGTTGCGCATTGTAAAGTTTGGTTCTCCTCGCTTGCTCATGTATATTACTCGAATCTGTTCATTACATGTGGTTTTTTTTATTCGGACAAGCCCGCTATACTTTTCCCAAACCACTGTAACTTCTGAAAGCCAGAATGAACAGTGACGACCACCAGAAAAGCGCCGAGACAATGAAGTTCGACGAAGTCCCAAAAACCCGCAACGAAATTAATCAGAAAAGTATAGCGGAGGAACAGGAAAAACCGTAATTTCCACTTTCGTTACATGTGAATGCTCCCGGTGTAGAAGGGCCTTTACGATAACGTCGTATATTTTATTATACATGCGCGTTATTTGATAACAAAGAATAGTAAACAACACAGCACAATTTTGTTTAGAGTTTCTTCAGAGAACAATGAAAATTGTAAAACGATACGCGGCGTTATGGAAATTTGTTTTGATTTCCACAATGGCGTGGAAAGCAACTTTTCTCAAACATATTGTTTTATTATAAACAATAATAATTGCCAACCCACACACACTGAGTCAGCGTGGTAATTATTTTTCGTAATTTTTCTGTGTCAACTGAGGTCATTTTTCATGGAATGAGGCGGTGCAGCAGGCAAATTAATGAAAAACTGTTTACTTTCGAAGTCTCGACGTGCCGATAATTCTCATGATCTTATACTTTTGTTGGTGCGTCGGTGTTTATGTGCTCCTACATACTGATTGCAGTATAAGACCATAGACACGATCATGAGCATAGAAACTGACGAAAATACTTATTCCTAAGCTTCCATATTCCGGTCTTGGAAAATTTTACCTTAGACCTAATACGGCGCCCATCCAAAATCCGCCATGTTGCTTTTTTTTAACGTAACCAATGACATTTGCGCCGTCAAGACGAATCTAACAACTTATAATTTATTGATATTGGTTCATCCGTTTATGAGTTACGTGGGAACAAAGAAACAGACAGGAAAGACGGTAGAAAAATAGAATTGTCTTCGTTCAAAATTAGATATCATTAATTCGCCATGAATTTAGGTACAAAATAAGATGTAAACATTGTAAAAACAGTTCCAACACACTCTACCTTACGGCATGCAAAAGTAAAAAATATTTATATCTACTCAAGTATACAAACAAATAAACAAAAAAAAACAAATTTTACACTTATGTGGATCTACAATTCTACAGCCTTCTTACTACAGCTTTCATTGTGTACACATAAAATGTATATTTTTTTGCATATGGTGACATAATGTTTCGCTTTCTTGTCGCTGAAAGCGATACTTGACGTCAAACTCAGATTTTTTAAAAGGAGAACTAGAAACAACGCTGCTATTAGTCTATGGCGTAAAGAAAATTCAGCTATATCACCAAATAATTCTTTATTCCAGGCATAGTAGTCGCCCTTAGACTCCTAGCAAACGCAGGCAGCATATCAGAGGCAGTCGGTTCCGGGGCCACAATCACAGCTAAACGAGGCTTCCCTGACATCATTATGCCAGGAGACGTTCGCAACGACCTCTATCTAACGTTAGAGAAAGCAGAGTTTGAGAGAGGAGGGAAAAGTACAGCGAAGAATGTTCTGGCTACAGTTACCGTGCATGATAGTACGGGACAAGTTATTAATGTAAGTACAATATAAATAAATAAATACCGCTGGGCATTACACACAGCGCCATCTAGTGCCACACTAAGCAACGAGGCTTGTGTCGTGGACACCAGATAGTTGATATACTACATAGATACTTTTGTAACATACTGAATATATATATAAACATCCATAACTCGGAAACAAATGTCCATGCTCATCACACAAACATTTGCTCCTACCGGGATTCAAACCCGGGACCCTAAGAACGTAAGGCAGCCTCACTACCGCTGCGCCATTCGGGTCGTCAAACACAACAAACAATCCGTGCCACGAAAGATGAGACCTGTCACACCACTTGTATACAAAAGAAAGAAAAAGCATTTATTAGCCCGCACAGGACAAAACACATAAACAAAATGGTGAAATTATCAACTAATAATAATTAAACATAAAAAAGAAAACGAAACGAGAGAACGTAGTACACGAGTTAATTGTGTAACGAAATACTTCTTTTGACATATAGGTGTACACTTGTACAGGTCGTAAACCATCTTCCTACTTTGTCTTCTTAATATTTTACCTCGAGGCATAATCAAGATTTCACAAAGTTTCACTCGTTTCAAGTGGTGTGACAGGTCTCATCTTTCGTGGCACGGTGTGTATGTGTTTTTTTATTAGAAGAGAAAATGAAGAAGAAAATATTTTAAGAGGACCATGGTGTAAAGGTCCACATGCCCCGTTGAAAATAAGAGGATACTCCATCCAGACGGATCATTCTGTGACCTTGGTTAAGAAACACAATGAAAAAATTTAGCTTAGTATTGTGGGCCTCACGCCAAATATGAGCAGTTCAGCCCACTAACATACTAACAGCAAAATAATATTATGCAAAACAGCAACTTAAAAAAAACCAATGTAAAATGTGTTTTCCCATCATATTCACTGATTCACTGCTTTGGTCGACCACAGTCGGAACCACAGCGAATTCTTTCTAAACGGTGAAGTAGATGTATCATTCATTTCGACTGCCAGCGCCATCTGTCGGTTGTCTAGCGAAACAATGGGCTGGAAGTCGAACCGACAGATTTCAAAGCGGTGAATCACAAAAATCTTTTAAACTTGTTTTTTTTTACCATTGAGTAAGCTAGATGTCATTAACCTTTTGACATTGATTAATTAGCTAGATGTTATGCTTTCTGATACTAATATAACATGTGGCCCATTTTTAGAGATATTATTATTATTCCGCTCATACAAAAGTAACTCTAATCAAATATTTTTACCGTATATTTTGTATTGATCAAATAATGAAAGTACGCCAAGTATAGTGCTTATACATATACAAAATATCTCTTTGTTCACATAGGAATGTGTATGGGGCGCAAGCGGTACTGGCGCAACCTCGTACGAGTCAGTAGTACTGTACCACAACAACAGTCCGGCGTGGGGCGAACATCTCCGCCTCACCGTACCGTTGGAGACGTTTACCAATGCTCATGTGCGGATAGAATTCAGACATTGTTCCAGTAAGTATTGTTGTTACATCATTGCAGCTTGAAATCACTTACTGCTGAGTATAAGCTCCTTTCAATCTACTTATGCCTATATCCGACACATCACTTCGAGGGAAAGATGCTGAACGATAGGCAACAATAAACATAAGGTGAAGCGTCTGATATCAATGTAGGCAGGCGGACCGCTGGACGAAAAAGAAAAAAATAAATATGTCGTCGCTGTCTGTAGATACCTTTTGGATTGGAGGTATTGCAAGTGATTGAGACTAAGCTGAAGTGTCTACAGAAAACCACGTATAAATTGATACCCTGATCCACGCGATTGTATACATACGTAATAAACGTATGTGAAGCTAGTCGTAATAAACTACACGATTTTCGAAACTGTCAAGTTTTCCCAATCAACCTTTAACCTAATCCTATAGCGATAAAGTTGAAAATCTATTAAATAAATTTGACAGATTGTAGTAGCTTGATGTGCTGGCGTCTGTGCAAGGGTAAATAGTATACGATTTAACGGTAAAAGTTTCGATGCCAAATAAATAAAATATAAATATCGCTGGACATTACACACAGCGCCATCTAGCGCCACACCAGATAATTGATATACTACATAGATACTTTTTGTTTGTAAATACATACCTTATTATACTATATAAAGCTTTATACATATAAACATTCATGACTCGGAAACAAATGTCCATGCTCATCACACAAACATTTGCTCTTTCAATAGGTTTTTTCTCACTGAGCGAGCTATACAGCTCTCGCCATACTTAAAGCGCATTTACTTTATGAAACAATCAAATTCTTAATTATTAATTGAATTTCCAGCGAAGGACATAATACTTAATTGAAACAAATACAAGATATCATTAATATTTAATTGAATTTCCAGCGAGAGACAAAACCGAGAGAAAGCTGTATGGGTTCGCGTTCGCGCGACTGATGGAAGCAAGCGGCGCTACATTGAGGGATGGGGCACATGAACTTTACGTGTATAAGTGCGATGATCCCGCCAAGTAAGTAATTAATAGTTAAAACGCTTAGTTGACACTTCCCGTGATTCTAGGGCTGGCTTTTACCTTGGCCAAAGTCTTAGCGTTGCCAAACAGCGCCGCCAGTTTCTTGGGGACATTACCAGTTGACAGCGTTGAGGAGTTTTTGGCCGCCATTTTTTAAGTCTTTAGTTTAAGTTAGTTAGTTTATTTTATTTTAATAGATTTGTAAATTGTAAATACTCTTGAATTAAAAGAACATTCGATATTAATAGTATAATATAATTTCAACATTTTAGTGGCATGCATTTCCGCAGAGTGACTTCCTGCCCTTGTCCCATTCTACTCGGGGTCGGCGCAACACGTTTTCTTCCTCCATTTTCCCGTGCTAGTCGTCACGGCATCATTTACACCTTTCTGTTTCATATCATTCCTCACACATATTCCTGTAAAGGGCTGATGTTGATTTCGTTCCTGGCAAAATGTAATGTCACTTGATGTATTAATTAGGGTCAATCATATTTTTTTTTGTCAGTCGTCCGTCAGTAAGATTATCGAAAAATATTGGTTACATGTTTTTATTTTATCAAATTAATAAAAATTGACGAAGATGAAACGCGTCAAAGATCATGAGCGTACTCAAATGTGACGTCACACGAGTTTTAGACGCACTGTATCGTCTTCATTTTTTGTTTACGTGAAAGAAGAAAAAATATGTGTCCAATATTTTTTGGAAATCGTATCTGACGGACTAATTAGTTTTTTTTTGTCATCTACCCTATTATTCCGTTGTCTGAAAGGGATAGCAACGTTTGTCTTGATAGCTTCATTCTATTTCTATGACCAAAGCTCCTTAATCTTCACGTTTTTAAACATTATTATTCTTGTTAGGTTAACATCAGCAAGCTACTTATCGCTACCATCATGCGCGGCCGACACAGCCCGCGCGGGCTCCACTAACGGCGTGGTGCCAACATTCCAAAGAAGCTCCAAAGAAAACTGCACCATCAGCACCTTACTGTGTTCAACTAAGCTGACGCAAAATGGTAAGTTCTTGACACGATAAAGATACTTGAGCCAAAATCAACAAACAAACACACACACACACACACTATCGAAACACACACAGCACTATCGAATGTTTATAGATAGGTATTGTGTCTGATACCCCCCCCCCCCCACCTATTTTATTGTACAAAAGTAACTTACCGCGTGGCTAAAATTAGTACAAACGCTGCCGTAACGACTTCCTCCATTAATTTCGTTCTAGCGCAAAAAGATCCTGGTGTAGGTGGGAACAATAAGATTGGCGATAATACATGCTGAGTTAAAATATATTGCAGGGGGGTGATGACTCTTCACGCCAAAATTTAAAGAAAAAATTGGTGTACGTTCAAAAAGGGTCATTGGAATATGACCGTAAGACGTGAAGATCGCGACCACATTATGACACGTCTTCAAGCCATGCGGTATCCTGCAATGTGGGCTGTTAGGTACAAGCTGCTTCCAACAACCTTCTTGATCGCGTCTCACCACCGTACAGTTACAGTGATTCAAATATAGTTTATTGCGAACGCTAGAACGTCCAGGTCCACGCCCAACCACTATACATGAACGACATACTATCTGTTGCGTATGTTGCGGGAGACAAGTGAAACTACGGGCTGCTGTTGGCACACTGGTTTATTACATGTAGGCGGTCGGCCGGCGCGCGCGCACACACATGAACATGCGCGCACACATACCTAACACTATCAAACTCCTATTATTACCTAAAGCTCATTGATAAGGTCACGGAACATATCTGGCAGCAACAAAACGTCTTCAGTGACAAAATCCTTATGGCTAAACAAGTGTTTGCCAATCAAGAGGGTCGTGAGATCAAATGCTATTAATTTACTTTTGTATTGGTGTAAATCTAGTGTCATATTGGCACCCACAAGTGTTCGAATGACGTCTTCCAAAATGCAAAATCAGATCAACCTGATTTAAGTATTGTTTTTAACCGACTTCTAAAAAAGGAGGTTACGTATTCCACAGGCATCTGATTTTCCATGTATGTAGATACACCGATTACTCTGGGATTATTGGACCGATTTACATGATTCTTATTTCATTTGGAAGAAAGCCCACGCGGTGGTCTCATAAATTATAGTTGTCTTCCTAGTTTAAGAGTTAGCTCGTTTAATACGTACTTCTTCTTCCTGTTTTGGATTATCAACTTTACTGCAGATAGTCTGTGGTGTACCATTTGTACAAAAATATAAATACATACATTATATAAAAACATAAATACTAATCTATATCTTACTCATATTTTAAATGCGAAAGTTTGTGAAGATGGATGTACTCTTTCACGCGAAAACTAATTAATGTATTTGGATGAAATTTGGAACATAAGTACATAGTTTATAACCTGGATTAACATGTATGATACTTATTATCCCGGCAGTATTATCCCGTGGGACAGTTACTGAACTTCATGCGGGCGAAACCGCGGGCAATAGCTAGTAAATTAAAGTAATAACGAAACAAGAGCGATGAACCACATTTAGTGATGTTAAAGGAAGTAGTGTTTTTTGACCATATTTAAAGTGGCCAGGGTTTGAACGCGCTTTATTGCTATGGGCAAGGCATTCCATAACCGTACTGCTTCGACTGTATAAGATTCCTTTTCAGTCTTTAAACATTATTATATTGTTTGCAGAGGACCTCCTAGCGCTGCTCCAATGGCGGGCACGACCAGAGAAAGTACAAGAAACACTACTGCGAGTATTGAGGCTCGGCGACGGACTCAGTTGTGAAGAACTCATCAAGTTCCTTAGAGATGTGCTTGATGCTTTATTTGCTTTGTTCTCCACTGAAGACGGTAACAGGCAAGTATTTCACATAAAGTTATTTTATCCAACTTTCGGTTTCTAATGGCCCAACAGGGAATAATGCAAGAAATTCTATAAGCGTAAATAACACTTTTCTGTGAGAGGACCTAATATGGGTAGATGAAAAGGCCTAATTGGTCTTAACATACTTACATATAGTGAAATGTCATGACGACTTATTGAATCAAGTTATGATTGATTGAACTTTATTGAATAGCAAATTGGGTTCTTAAAAATGAAGCTCCTTTCTGTATTCAAATTATCTGCAATAAAACGTTGTTGGCCCACATGTACTAAAGATGCTGCCACACTGAAGTTACTGTTTTGTAACTGGGCAACAACGGATAGCAAAAACAGACAACAAAATGTTGCTTAGCGAAAACTAAATATGGTGTGGAAGCACCATATAAACCAGCAGTAGACCCATCCTAACTTATAATTAATTATGTTTTTCATTCAGCACTCCACATTCTGGCACAGTATTCCTTGTGCTGATATCGATATGCAGTTTGCTGGACGAGAGTCGGTTTCAGCACTTCAGACCAGTTCTCGACGTTTATATTGAAGAACATTTCTCAGCAGCCCTTGTGTATAAGTAAGTGATTTTAACGTTATGTATTTATCGCGATAGTTTTGTTGATTATGTTATGTAAATCGATTTTTTTATTATTTTTCAATACATTTCCTCGAAAACGGGCCCTTGTCGCACTAAGATTAGGTTCAACATGCCATGTATTTCACACACGTGGATTGTTTTCATTTACCATCACCTTGTGCTGTGCCGCGTGCAGAAAGGAGCCAATTTCGTACACGACACAGCACGCGGGTGTTGGAAAATTGCCACAGATAAAACTATGTCTATACTTAGTACAAATTGGTGCAATGCTTATAGTCGGCAGTGATTGTCTTTTTCATTATTTTATTTTATTTCTTCAAAAGTGTATTGAAATACGTCGTTTGATACACGTGGATATTTGTTATTGCAGTTCTCCGCTCAAACTCAACATAATTCCGCCTCGAATGCAATAACAAACTTTCTCCACTTGTATCAAAATGTACTATTATGTCGGTCCACTTTTGAACATTTTTCTCCATCCGCAATATTTCTAATCCCACGCATTTTGTGACGACCAGAGAATTTTCACTCAGAACGCATGAAGAGTGTAAATAGACGTTAACGTCCTGTAGATGCTTCGTAAATATGTTAGTCATATTAGCGACTTGTTTCCGTATTTTCGACGCCTAGGCTACAAACAAGATTTATATTCCGATGTTATCTTCCCCAGAGGCCTGCTGTCGTCGGTGCAGCACTGCGCGGAGTGGGCGGCCAGCGCGGAGGGCCAGGAGCCCATCCGCAAGTGCCTGCGCTCGCTGGGCGCCGTGTTCCGCCTGGCCGTGCGCTCGCGCCGCCTGTTCGCGCGCGCCACGGGCGGCCAGTACGAGGACAGCTTCCGGCGGGACGTGCGGGCGGCGCTGCATGCCTTGAAAGCGTTTGCGCAACACCCTTACAAGGAACATCTGGCGCCCGCGCAGGTTTGGGATTTTCCTAGAGAAAATTACTTGTTCGTGAAAAAAATTGCGGGTGTCTTTCCTAGTGAAATACCTTAATACCTATAGCGATATGCAATAATGTACCCTGGCAGAAACCTTTATTTATGGAAAGTTGACGAAGCCAAAGCATTTCGCTTGCTATAATTATGCAAAAGGTCGGCCAATAGTGGAATAGCATGGATCAAATTAAAGTCACTAAACATACACATTTAAACATTGTGCGTTAATATCGCAAAGCAATTTATAGAAAATATTTCGACAAATCAAGACATGTATCTTTAAGCAAGCACCCTTAGTGTTCAAACCCAGTGGGAACGGCGCGGGCGGCGGAATCCGCAAGCGGGTGTCGTTAACACACAGCTTGTTCGCGTGTGAACATAGTTACAGCGGCGCGGGTGCGCGGTTTCCGTAGCGAGACAAGCGGGCAGCGCCGGCGGTGCGGAAACGCAAACCAGTTTGCGTTTCCCGCTCGTGGTGGCGTTCGGTCATGTCTTCCTCGACAGAAGACTTGATATTGCTGCTACGCGTTTACGCTGCGACGCCCCACGAAGTACTGTGTTCACGAGAATATGCGTTTACCGCCCTTCCCGCATCCGCTCTCGACGCCCGCGCCGCTCGCACTATGTTTGGACACTTGCACCTTGTAATGAAGACCTATGATTGCATTCGTGACTTAGCAGTATATAACATCCAAATGCAGGTAGCCCTAATGTCATCATGGGCGGAAGTAACCCGCGAGGTGTGCGGCGCTCTAGGCGCCAGTGAAGCGGCGCGTGCGGCCGCCCTGGTGCTGGACGCGCCGCAGCTGCAGCCGGCGCCGCAGCTGGCGCGGGCGCGCCTGCACGCGGCGCAGGACATACTGAAGGGGCCGCTGGGAGAGGATCCAGGCACGATCTAACATTATGCATAGGGGAACTTATATAACGTGTAGTTTTGCATCCTAGTCAAAATTCTGGAGCTTTCGACAGTATTTCAGAATAACACGAAAGTAATAGAAGAATCACCCATCGCGCGACATGCTATGCGCATGTTATTTGTGTGTGGGAAGGCGCGGTTATAGGGCCAGTTACAAATAGGCTGCGTTTTAATACAGGTGGTTTACACTTACCGATTTCCGTAAATAAGAAAAAAAAAAACAAACCTTTTTATCGAGAATCATTAGCATAGATAGCTCCTTGAATTTGACCAGGATGCAAAGCGACACCTTATATGCCTCTGGAGTCTTGACTCATCTAAAGCCATGGTTTGATTCAGTATGCATATAGAACCGCTACTCTCAGAAAATTGATTAATAATCGCAGTGTGTCTTTGAAAGCTACTAAATTGTCTCCATTGATGACTTCCGCGATTAGTATTAGGGTTCCGTACCCGAAAGGTAACCAACGGGACCCTATTACTTAGCCCCCGCTGTCCGTCCGTCTGTCTGTAAACGGGCTGTATCTCATGATCCGTAATAGGTATACAGTTGAAATTTTCACAGAATGTGTTTCTGTTGCCGCTATAACAACAAATAATTAAAAATTAAAGGTGGCTCCCCCTACTACGATGATACGGAACCCTTCATGCTTGAGTCCGACTCGCACTTGGCCAGTTTAATTTTATAACTACAAAAATCAAATCTATTAAAAACGTTACAGATTAGCAAATAATTATGTATAAATATTTTCTTCGTTATCTAGAGGCAAGAAACATCATCCTAACCACAGCCTGTCATCATTTACGAGTCCACCTCGCGCGTCGCGACGAACTATCACAATGCGCCGAAATGATCGGCGAACTAGTAGCTCTACTATGGAAGAAACATGACCCCGACCGGCCTATAGAAGATGATGAACTTGACCCAGACGTAGATGTGCTGTGTTTGAACACCTTGGATGTACTGGTCGAGACTGTACTGCATCTGATTGGAGGGAATTCGCCTGTGCTTGTAAGTTTTGTTTGATTTATTTTGGTGAACGATCGAAGGTCCTCAGACTAAGAGAACCACAACCTTCCCTTCGTCTAGAAAACTGGTTATGTTGAATTTGTACCCATTAAAACTCCATGATGTCACTCGTGATACCAAACATCGGGAAATAGGTTCGCTCTCCGATATGGTTCTGTAGAAAAATAAATTCGATTTCCACTTTTACCTTTTAAGTTATTGAATCGTATAGATCCGGTGTGCTTTGTTTTATTTTCAACACAGTGAACTATTTAGGATGTTAGTCAATTTACTTATACAATATAGCGTCCACAATGCCGTGTTGCAACCTTTAAATGCATCTTTTCCTCCTCAGGGTTCAATGGTAGCCGGTCTTCTCGGTGTAATGGAACTACTAAAGCCTGTCCACTACCAGCGACTGTGGAGCCATCTCGCGCCGCACCCACACGACCGGAAACCCTTGAAGGACTTCCTGATGCGAGCCTTCTTAGTGTTCAGACATCTTATTGAACAGGACGTAAGTATGGTTGCTATTTAAAATACATGTAGTAGTATTTTACAAATTTCTGTCGTGGAATAGTGTTGCTGCGTATTTTAGTTTTTACAGACACGTTTCTGCTTTGAATCTGAGATGGCAACGCATCTGGTATTAGTGCGCGGGCCAAGTGGGAGCGGGTGCGGACAGCGTATAAAACAAATGATTGACACCCGTAAAGCAAATTACAAAGAAGACGCCCGGACGCGTCCTCATCAAGAGCGGCAACGCGTCTTGCTCGCCAGCGGGCCTACCATGACGTCTTAAAGCAGGATCGTTTTAATTGCGTGCGAGTGAGGGAAAGAGATGGCGCTAGACGTCCTCTATAGCTCCGTTTCTTTCCCTCACTCGCACGCAATTAAAACGATCCTGCTTTAAGACGTCATGGTAGGCCCGCTGATGGCTTTACACGTTAGTCGCAGCTCGCCCGCAGTCCGCACCCGCAAGCGCCTGGGCCACGCACTTACAGATTTCCATAAGTGACCGCAGTGATTGTTTGTCAACTCGATGACATGTCTAGAAGGAAAAGCAAATACACAAAAATAAAAAAAATAAACATCTACTTCCACCTACCTAACGACACTAATATCCATCCACGTCCCGTTTACTTATAAGTCCATGTTTAACACAACTATGGGGATCGTTTGTCAGGTCTTCCCAGCAGACTGGATGGTGCTACGAGTACAAAGCTGTAAAGTGTTGCTGTCCGCGTTACAAGACCTGGCTCAGCCGTTACTTGAGAGGTTCTTAGGAGATGAACCACCTCAGTTTGATTCACAGGTATGTTAGACTTTAACATCAGATATGATGAAAAAGAAATATTATTGTCAATCCTTTTTCTTCTATAAATATCTTCTTCTTTTTTTTACATGTTCATTAACGAATTTATGCGCCTGTGGTGGTCTAATTTTCCAGCATACTACGTTTTAAACACAAACATTATAGGGGCATTTTTTTTTTGTCTGTTTAAATGACTAAAACCGGACTGTGTTGTTCGACTACTTTTGAGCGGGGTGCAAGAGTACTTGCGCAGTTAGTCACTTTTCCTCGGCCATGTGTCGGCCCGCATAAACAATTGTACATGCGGGCCCCGTCACCCTCTGTGGCCTGACACGGTCCTAGTTCCTCTTGAGAGGCGCGCGCAGAACATGGCGGGCAGTCACCGCAGCAGTGAACCTCAGATAGACCTACGGCACGGGTACTCTCCGAAGCACCCAGGGCCCAGAAACACGGCCTACTCATTAATCACGGGTCTTACCGCCACGAAAGTGGCGTGACGACCTGCATGTAGGGAAGGAGACCCCAGACTAAACGAATCAGTGTTTGATACGAAGATAACCTAGTTTTGAGAAGGATACATTTATATTCTCATGTCATAACCAATGTTTCGTCAGTTATGGTCGGGCTACATGGAGCTAGGCGTGGCGCTAGTGACGTCCACAGCGCTGCAGCCGGAGCGCTGGTCGGGGCGCGGGCCCGACCGCCCGCGCATGCGCGCTGCCGCCGGGATGAGAGTACTCGCCACGTGGAACATGTTGGGTGAGATATTACGAGTATTTAGGCTACAGGTGCACCAACACAGCTCGAAGAATTGTCAATCTTAAAGCGCAGATACACTAGAGAAGAAAAATTGTTTCCTAGCATAACACGCTAACTCAACCTACATGACGCTGCAACATGTTGCTAAACATTTTTCGACACATTTACGTGACGTGAAACATGTTGTAGGCTCCCGCTCTGTAGGCTAATTCACGTAACTAAAGAAGTGCTGTTGCAGCGCAGTTGCAGTTAAGTTTCGATCAAAACAACGTTTTTCGTATTCTCTACCGCTGTCAATCACGCTCGCGTCAAGTTCGCGTCACGCGAGCGCAATAACGGCATTCTACTGTTGCGCGTCTTTGGTGCGTGCTTCGGAACGCAACGTGATCGGTATTCTACAAGTAAGAAAAAGCACTAAAATCTGTACTGGGATATTATTTTAATGTTTTAATAACGTCATATTCATTTAAATTTAATCGATTCTATTCGATTACTCAGTGAGTAATATTTTTTCTCTCATTTGGTCACACCATAAGTAAGTTTAGTAGAGTTTGGTTGTCGTACAGTTGACGTGCAGTTCACGTGCAACTTACGCGCAGTTCAAAGATTACAAGAATATCGTTTATCACTCGAACTTGAACTTAACTGCAACTGCACTACAACTTCATCGGCGCGTCATAAAATTACGTGAATTAGCCCTCTGAAGACGAGCGCGCGTGCGTAACCTTTTCCGCACCGATTAATGTGACCTGCAAAATGTTCCGCGACATTGTCCAGGGCCAGTTCATTGCGTAGTTGTGCGGCATGATGTGCATCATGTTGCTTCATTTTTACCCGACTGCGCCAGAAGGAGGGTTATGTTTTTCGAGAGTATGTATGTATGTATGTATATTTGTTTGGCACGCTCTGTGGCCTGAACGGCTCGATGGATTTTAGCTTGAGAGGTGTCGTTAGATTCGTATTTACTGTGAGAGTGACACTGGGTATATCAAAATGGCGGATTTCTGGCGCCAAATTCAAATGTTTGGCACGCTCTGCAGCCTGAACGGCTCGATAAAGGGCTCATCATGAGGATTTTAAAATGGTATGTGTTATAACTAAGTAACTAAAAAGTGTAAAATAAAAAAAATAATTTAAAAAATTAAAAACCCGACTGCTTAAAAATAACTAATAACTTTAAACAAAAACTGAATAGAAAAAAACAAGTTCAGGACAACAGGACATATTGACTGCAACAGTCGGGACCCATTAAATAATCTAGACTAAAATCATTACGTATGGGTCCCGACCACAGATATAGATAGACATAGATAACGCAAGTATCACGATCTGTATGAAAACCAAGCGTGCCATTTTTTGACTACCTACTATGACGTCACAAGCACTATTTAGTGATGGGAAAATCAAATCGATTTAAAGATTAGCCGCGTGCGTCACCCGTCTCGCCCCACACCCCGCCTAGCGCCAGCGCTCACCCAGCCCAGCAGTACGTTGAGAGTGTTAGGGAGAGGATGCGTGCTCGAGCGCTCGCGTTCCGTCAACGTGCTAGTTTTTGGATACATTTGCCATAATTTAAAGTAAGTTCATCAGTATAAACACGTAAAATAATATTCGATTGAAACACCTTATATTCAATGTAATTCTAGTGTTTACAAAAAGCAACGGGATTCTACCCTTTTTCATCTCTTTCTCTCACTCAAAGATTTGCTGGGTGAAAACTCAATTTTGAATAAAGTTCGCCTTTGTATATACCATTTCTCAATTCAATTTTCCTCTTTCTTGGAAATAACGAAGCTTTTTCTGGCGTAAATTTTGGATCTATATTCTGTAATACAAGTACAAGTAAAATTCAACATTTAAGACTTTACACACTTATAATAAAAACCTCGAAAGTACATAGACTTATCAATTAACTAACTTCATCAGTTATGATACTTATGATCTTCAGTAAATCAATAGTCGGATATGCTTCTTTTGTCAATATTCGTTGCTTTTTCCCTTCAACAAAGCTTGCTTCCTCAAAATGTATTGAACATATAGTGCTATGCTTTGTTGGGAACCAATCTTTATTTCCCGTCGCCTCAATCCATTTTTCTTTCAAATTGGGTTCATGTGGAAAACTAAAATAATCACGAAACATTACGATTATTTATTAAAATTGTCTATATATTAAGTACCTATAAAATACAAAATCATTCCTCTGTTTCCAAAATCGATTCTTGAGAATCGATTGGTGTTGCATAGTATGAACAGCACTAATCGCTAAAATGGACAGAAAAATGATAAAAGCGCCTGTACTACGAAACCGAAGCGATATACGATAGTATCACTTGTTTCGATATCCATCATCTGTTAAAACAAAACATCGCATCAACCGCTCCAAGTAAAAGCGGCAATGTAATACGAATATGCATCTTACTTTTGACGACCTATGTTTTTCTCAAATTTAGTATTACCAGATATTACTGTGCGTATTAGATTCAAAATAATTGATTTTAAAATTAATTACGCATAATATTAATCACAAAATGACTTACCGATGGAAGGAAACGTTTACTTTATTTTTTCTCACCAGATTTGAACTGTTTTTACAATTTATAACAGCACAATTAACCATTTTAAGTTTTTTAACTGACGTCCGACTAGCGCGGCCACACCGATGCGACTGAGCGCGAAAGTGGCGGCTTATGATTCTGCATCATAAGCTGGGCACGCGAAGTAGTTGCTTTTGCGTTATCTATGTCTATCTATATCTGTGGTCCCGACGTTATTTAAAGTTATTAGTTATTTTTAAGCAGTCGGGTTAGTTATTTTTTTTAATTATTTTTCACCAAGTGTATCGTTGAAGTTACAGTGGACAGGGCACAAAGTTCACAGAACGAATGGCAGATCATTCAATGCGGCTTCGCTTGTTTGTACGCTTCATTGATACAACTAAGTGACGAATAAAGAATAAAACTTGGAACTAGTTGCGAATCTCAGTTTCGAAAACGGCCGGAGGGGAAAAAAACCTATTTTTTTTTAATAACTCTGAATGTCCCACTGCTGGGCAAAGGCCTCCCCCATATCGTTCCAGGTACTCTTCTCCTGCGCCACCTCGGACCAGCCTTCGTGATGCATCATCTCGCCATCACTTCCTAGGCCGGCCTCGGCGGCGACATCCATCCTCAGGCACCCATCGTGTTGAGATCTTTGCCCAGTGGTCGTTTGGCATGCGGCTCACGTGACAATAAATAACACATGACATTCCTCCAGGTGCCGCCCAACTACACTTGGTACCCGGAGCAGTAGGCGCTCTCCTAGAAATCACTCTGGTCAATGAGTTACGTCGCGCCGCTCTCGGGGCTCTGGTAGCTCTGATGGCGGCCGAGCGAGCGCACACGGGGGAGGCGAGGCGGACGGAAGCAGCTTTAGTCGACAAACTTGACTCGCTCGTCGCGGATAATAAGGCCGACGATCATTATCGGAGACTGTTTGATACGGTGTAAGTAGTTTATTAATTTGAAACACGTTGTTAGCGGTATTCTCTGTCCTTAGAATTTGATACAACGTAACCGCACACGCCTGAACAATTTGAACGCATAGCCCCATACATATACAGGGTGTAAACAGACTCATTACGAAGCCGTCAACCAAGCACTATGTGCAGTCGTGGTCTTTTCCGCCTGATCAGTTAAAAATTAAACTTATGTTTATGCGGAAGCGCCAAGTCATGCCCCCTTAAAGTTTTGACATATTAGAAAAGCGTCAATTTGGCGCGCAAAATAACAATAACTCTCGTTTGGCGTGCGTCGTCAGTGCGCTCGGCCGATCGGTAACAATTCATTATTCCTATACAAAGTCAACGGGGCGGGGCTAGAGAGCGTTTCTATGTTGCGAGTGCAAGCAAAAATTAGCTTAGTGGTGATCAGGCGGGAGTGTCCACGATAGTACATCAAACTAAGTAACTTTACGCAAAAGTAATTGCTAGGAAACGACTTTTTTTTTGGGGTGAAAAATCATTTTTTGTGGTAGAACTCAATGTTTTGCACTCAAAACATTGTGCTGATGGATGAATTGAATAGTACGGGGGTCGTAAAGGTGTTTGTGTCTTACATTAACTTGTATTAAAAAAAAAACTTGTCAAAAAGTTAGAACTTTGACCCCCAATATCTCCGTAACTTGAAGGTTTCCAGGTATGGTGTAGAAGAAAAAAATTATCGCAATGACTAGGATAACAAGTGCCTTTCCGCTTTGTTAAGAGTCTTTTTACACCCTTTATTACCGGTGCTATTCAGCTTGTCAAGACTGCGCTTATTCAAATACCATCATGCATGCTGACCGGCATTTGCGTTGTTCTATCGCAGACCTAAGATGAAGACCGCAAGCGACTGATAAAAAATAATTGGAAGCATAATTTTGTTATCAGGAGGTTTAGACATTGTGCTTTTATTTTCTTTCACTTGATTGTGTTTCAATATGTAGGCAAAACACTAGATTCCAGTGATGGTTTTGATTCAAGTATTGTTACATGTTTTTTAGAATGTTCTTTAATTTTTTCGCTTTCATTCTTAATTATACAACATCATGTTACCTTATTCTACTTGCACTTCAGTGCGCTTCAATATGTAGGTAAAGCATTAGATTCCAGTGTGCACATTGTTATAATTCAAGTGTAGTTAGAATTTTTTTTCCTTTCATTTTAAGCTATGCACCACTTTTTTTTTTCGGATGGGAAATCATCAAATGACTCCTCCCGCTCTGGGCGGAGCAAGAGGGAGTGTCAGACTTTTACTGACTAAAACCCATCCATGTTCCTTCATCGCCCTTTATGATCCGGGGCCACGGTATCTCTTGCGAACAGTCCCGCAGCCCCAAAACTATGCACCATCATGTTACCTTAATCTTGCTACTACTACGACCTAAACTATGATCAAATAACATTTCGTCTAATCAAACTTCTATTGTCCACGCTACTCAGGGAACATTTGAGCTCAGTGTAAGTACCACAACCGTTAATTATGACGTCACCTAGTAACAACACATTATTTTAGCCAATTAAAACAATACAATCTAAACACGTTTTCATTTTTATTAATTACTCCTTAATTACTTTGACACTACTAAATTTATTCACCGTCAGTTGGTCGGTGAATTTGTTTGATAACAGACGAAACAAAATGTTTGCGTGTTTTTCAACGTATTTTGTGAAGAATATTCTCATTGAATGTTACAATTAAGTATCTGCTAATTTTAGTGTTGTGAACGATTTCTTTCGCCAAGTTGACATAATGACAGTGTTAAAGAAACTAGTACGGACAAACTGCGGACGCAGTTCCGGACATGGACACTTACGGATATTTCAGTAAGTATTTGCATGGTGATGTTCGTGTCCGGAGCCGCATGCGCACTTTGTCCGTACGAGAGGAACTGATCCTCAAACAGTCTTATCGAATGTCAGAGTTTCCTAGCTAATTTTCGTGTGAATAGACTTACAGTACTTCTCTTTTAACTGAACTAAATGTAGCGATTTGGACGGCCCGTCTGTTTACCACATTTTAAATGGAAGCGCCAGAGTAGCCCGTGAAATTTAAATTTTCCTGCGTTTTTCTGCAATTTGCAAATCAGTGGAAATAATCTAGCCGCGTCAAAAACGAAAACTCTGGATCAAAAAATTATACCAAAATCCCACAACATTTTTAAACTTCCAAATAATTGTATTAAACGAATACAGTCTTCTTTATCAATTTTTATCTCGTGAGCGTCGTTACATCCGTCCACACCGCGCGAGCAGCTCCGACTGAGGTGCTTTTGAGCATCGGCAAAAACCTACAACGTATGGCTCGCGGTCGAGCGGCGGTGACAATGAAAATGAGACTTATACTGAAACAGTCAACTGGAAAAACAAATATTTCAATACAAAATTGCATACCAGTATCTATCTACCATTCTACCTTCAGTTCTTCACAGTTGTTTTACCATAATCTCAGGTTAATGGAACGAGTGTCAACGGAAGGATGGCGGGAAGCCGGCGCGGCTTTCGTGGCGTGTGTGACGCGCTTGTTGGAGCGCCTGCTGGACTACCGCGCTGTCATGCAGGGCGCTGAGCACAGAGATAAGAGGATGGCTGCTACTGTTAATTTATTGGTGAGTGGAATGTATTGCTTATGAGTTTACGCTAATTCCTCGTTGCCCTTGTGTGTTTCGGCACAAGACATTTGCATAAGATGCGATGTTTGATTAGAAGAGAATAACATAACCAAGATATTATGCCTGAGATCTGTATCACAATTTGTGTAAACAGTGCTGAAATGAACTTAAAATGTCTGTGTGATTATTATTCATTTTGACCTCCGATATTTCGTCGCTGTGGCAAGCGCCAAACACACACATTCAGACAGCGTCATTTTAAGTATAGTTATAACTAAAACAGTGAGTAATGAAATGGTCTGAAATAGGCACTCGTGCTGCTAAAAAGCAAGAAGGTGCTGTCCTAGACACTATCTACAGCTGCAACTAGGTTCAACATGATGTGATTTTAAGAATGTCTTGCTGATTTGTTCATTCACTTATATTTCAGAACTTCTACAAGAATGAGATCGATCGCAAAGAGATGTACTTGCGCTACGTGTATAAGCTGCACGACCTTCACATCGCGTCTGATAACTTTGTGGAAGCCGGTTGCACTTTATTGGTAAGCTGTGTTAATATAATAGACCGTTGCGGGTTGCCTTCAGACTGCATTATCCCTCCTCATGACTTCCAACTCCCGTGACTCTACCACTTATCGTTTTATTTTGGCCAGCTCTTCCGGCCATCTTATTCGGGGTCTGGTTTAATTTTAGCTGTGTAGAAAGTTTAATAGTGACAATGTAATCGTAGTTTACATTTTCTTAAACTCTACTGTAAATAAAAATCTAAATTATTTCAACCTTTAGAAAAATAATAGTAAAAGACATATTACTTTATAACACATTTGCTCGTAAAGGGTCTCTTATTTCACCAATTTCAATATCGTAATGTATCTCATTACGTACTTGTGCTGTAAAGTAAAATGCACGGTTTATACTTTTTTAAATCTTAGCAAAGAGTTTTTATGTCAGAAAAGTGGTCAACATTTTATGAATAAAATTAACTAAGATGAAATATAACAAATAAACATATAATTCTTTAATTTAATTAATTTTGACAATACATTACAACCATTTATCTGTAACAAAAACACAAAAATATTAATTTACTTTATTAGTAATACTGGCTGTTTTTTTTTCTTTGCCTTAAAAAAACGCGCTGATGCGCGCGCCTCGCTAATTTGTGAACAAGTAAAGATTATTCCGCGCACTTTATCTTTTCGCTGTATTGTTTTTATTTGTTTTATTTATTTCCTCGCAAATATGTTATAAAACGTCGTATGACACACGTACGCTTTGATAATTACAGCCTCTGCTTTTTTATCGCCCTCGCCTACGGCTCGGGCTAGTAATATCGCCTCGGCTGTAATTTTCAACTTACCGCACTTATATCATAATGTACTATTACCATCCTCTGTATATTTTCAGTTGTATGCAGAAACTTTGAGTTGGGAGAGCGATCAAATCGGCGTGGACTCTGAACACCCGGAGATGCCCGAGTGGAAACGAAAAGAAGCGTTGTACAACCAAGTGCTGCAATACTTTAACCGCGGAAAGGTATAACTTACTTTAATCTTTTTTCGCGTTTGAATTGGTATAAAAACGTAAGATCCCTTTAAAGAAATAAAAAAATACTAATGCCAAAAGCTCGAGCATGTTAGATGGCAACACTAGATAGTGGCTACCATCACCTACCACCTTTTTTTTTTTTTTCGGATGGGAAATCATCAAATGACTTCTCCCGCTCTGGGCGGAGCAGGAGGGAGTGTCAAACTTTTACTGACTAAAACCCATCCATGTTCCTTCCTCGTCCTTTGTGTTCCGGGGCCACGGTATCTCTTTCGAATAGTCCCGCAGCCCCGGCAGGCCGCGGTCCTTGGAGCAAGAGATCCTGAGCGCAGGCGCAGTGGTTGATATTCGCCTGGAGGAAGCGTAATGGGGCCGTTATTGGCACTCCATTACCGCTTCCTCCAACCTGGCCCCCTGTGAGGGAGCGGCAGCGGCGGCAGTTGCGGCTGCGGCATTGGCGACGGTGGCGGTGGTGGCGGAGGGCCTACCTTTGCCTCTAGTGGCCTTGGTGGGCGGAGCGCAGGCCTTGCTCCCAGCCCGCCGGCCAGCCAGCCTGCCGGGGGCTGCGGGACTATTCGAAAGAGATACCGTGGCCCCGGAACACAAAGGGCGATGAAGGAACATGGATGGGTTTTAGTCAGTAAAAGTCTGACACTCCCTCCTGCTCAGCCCAGAGCGGGAGAAGTCATTTGATGATTTCCCATCCGAAAAAAAAAAAAAAAAAAAGGCTTCGGTCCTTGCGGACCTCTTCCTTATTGCTGACTCTCTTTGAGGCGCGCGTGGAACACGAACGTGCCGTCGACACGGCCTGTCGTCATGAGACGGACGGACGGCGAGCTAGCCCATAGCTCCCCGGCCACAGGCCCGCGCCTACGGTGGCCGGAAGCCACCACGTGGCCCCCGACGCCCGGGGCGTCTCCCGCGGCGATCACCTGCCACCTGATGTTGATTTGAACTGCAGCTCGCTGTTTCGTTTGCCCATAGAGAAATTTGTTTTTTAATGTGAGTGTTTGCATACAACGCTTATCGCTTACGCGTCCCGTGTGTCAAATAAAACTTGGTACACATTTAAGAAGATAAGTTCTAAGTAGAGTAACATCCACCTAATATTCATTCAAAACGTAAAAACAATGCGATCTCGATAAATTGTTTTGTCTTTTGATTTAGCCAGATTTATCAATTACTGTGTAATGGTCCCATATCAATAGACGATAGTAATAATGCTAATTTTCATTTCAGTGCTGGGAAAAAGGCCTGCCACTACTCCGCGAGCTGGCAACACTATACGAAGTGAAGTTATGTGACTACCCTCGTCTGTCGAACTGTTTGCGCACACACGCGACATTCTTGGATTCTGTGATGGAGCAGCTGAGACCAGAGCCTGAGTACTTTAGGGTTGGTTTCTACGGGAAAGGATGCCCACTGTTCGTGAGGGTAAGAAACAATTTTGGAATAATTCATAACATGTATACTGTAAGACCCTAGTGGGCCCTATCAGAATACCAGCGCTGTGACTTTTTTAAATGTCACAGCACCTTGCTGAGATAGGAGCCTTTTGACCTGGCACAAAACCAATAAAATTTGATTGCTTTTTTTATTTTTCTCATGTTTACATTTTTAATAATTTTGTCATAATTATATCTTTTTGTTTCTATTATGTCCTGTGTGAGTTTAATAATAGTACATTACGATATTAGTGCGTTAAGATGGTTATAACATGCGAGGCGGAATTTCAGCCCGAGCCGAAAGCGAGGGCGTAATTGAGCCGAGCATGTTATAACCAATACGCACGTATATCGTACGACGTTTTTTAACACATTTGCGAGGAAACAGAAAAAAAAACATTTTTCATACGTGGTTATGTATCTGTCCTTGGATATTGACGGCAGCAAGCTGTCGCATGCGGTTCGCGCTTCTGTTAGTAAATCCGGTGGAGTTGAAGTAATAAATTGCTCATCTTCATTATTGAAAGTTGCCATTTTTAGATATTCACAATACAAGTACCTACAAAGAAAAGAAAATTTGAGAAAAATGGCGCGAGGATTATTTTCTGCCGTGGCTGCGTGAAAATGTTGGCAAAGACGCTAGAGCATGCAGCCAAGTTTTTAAATTACCGAATAAACTGTTTATTTTTTATTAAAAAAAAAACTCAATCTGTGAATGCACACTGTTGCCTTCCCGCCATTTTAACAGCGCGCTAGCGCTGCCTACTGACTGGCGCCGCGCGGCGATTAGTTCGAAATTTGAATAGCAACAGCGCGCTGCTCACTAGCTGGAGTCGTGCGGCGGCGATCAGTTCCATATTTGAAATGGCAAATAATACTGTTATGGAATTTGTATGGACTATAACTTAACTATTTGATTTGATAACACACGCGTTTTTTATGACCCGCTTTACATATTTAAAACCGGTGGAATTACATCAGCTTTACGAGCAAGGGTGTTAAAAATACTTTTTCTTTCTTTCTAAGATGCATAACATCTAAATTAACAAGACATCTTAGTTAAGTTTTTCGGAAAACGCTATTCTTGGTGTGTCTTAGGCTCCACACAGCAGTCTTAGTAAGGCTATTCAGGTAGCGTTAGAATTTAATACACTCACTTTGTGAATATTGGATACATTTCATAAACTAAAGTGTGTCCGCAGTTCCGCCTTTAATTTATGAAATAAAGAGTCTGTGTGTCGCATTATCCTATCAAAATTTGCGCTTTATTGTCACACCTGAATAACTACTTGTTGAATTCTCATTTTTACATGGTGTCAACATTTTTACAGAACAAACAATTCGTATACCGCGGCCATGACTACGAGCGTATCGGTGCGTTCACTCAAAGACTTCAGGCAGAGTACGTCGCCGCGCATATACTGATGCGGAACACGCCGCCCGATGACTCCATCATCGCTAATGATGGACAATGTGAGTGTACACAGTAGTCCAGCAAGTTCATTAGGAAACAAAGTTGTGCTACATTTCAGTCACATGTTTTTGTGTTGCGGGAAATACGCTTTCTACAGCACAAAAATATGTGGTTACCATGGAGAATATTGCAGTGACTGACAACGTGTTGCGTTCCATATGCATGGTAAACAAGAGAACATCCCACAACATCAATTGTTGCTGGCAACAGTGTTGCACGATTGTTTCCAATGAATACTAGACACAATGGAGTAAGGTGGGCTAAAGACCGTTTCATAACGCATTTTAAAAGTACTAGAAACTTCTTCAGAAAGTTTCTGTAGTTGATGCATTTTTATTAAAACCTCCATAGTTTGTTTAAAATATATTTATTTAGTTAAAATAACTATGTTTGCTCATCCTGTTTACAGACATACAAATCTGCAACGTAAAGCCAGTCGCGTCCCGGCGCCAATGGCCGTCCGGCACTCCCGACCAGGTGAAGCGTTTCTACGCGTGCAACGACGTCGACACGTTCCTGTGCGACCGGCCGCTGCAGAAGCCGCCTATTGATAAGGATAACGAGTTCAAGGTAAACTAACCACCACTAAAATAAGCCATAAAAAAGGCTACTTAGGGCTCATTTTATAGGAGTTTCGGGATTTTTCATTATATTATATAAAGCTAAATTACCACTGACTCACTGACTCATTGACATAATTGTTCTCCCAGATGGTGGATGGGAAGGTGGGTATTTTTTGACAGATTCGTAAACAAGTAACTCTGTTGAGTATGGGAAAAGTGCCAAACCTCCCCTTTTTGCTCCCCTTCCTCCCCCTACCTATCGTATCTCGGAAACTAAGGTACCCGTGTTTTTTGTTTTTTACGGGATCGTATAGAGGAGGCTCGGAAAAGTAAAAACCAGTTTTCAAAGTTGTTCCCCTTTCTCCCCTTCTCCCCCCCTTTAGGCGGATCTCGGAAGTTAAGAGACTTGGAACATTTTTTTTTTCAGATGTGTATAAAGGGGCCGATTGTTAGTCGAAATCATTTTTCAAAGCCCCCCACTCTCCCCCCTTCACCCCTCCCCCCATCGTATCTCGGAAACTAGGACACGTAGCGGAATTTTGATTTTTACTATACTTTATTATTGAGGGGCGTTGAAATTTGTATTTCCTCCCCTCCCCAACCTCCCCTTTGCTCCCCTCCGCTTTCCGGTGGTAGGTAGGTCCTGAATGGAGCGAACCTGCGAGACCGAGTAGAGCGAAGGGGGGAGCTGGCGAGCGAAGCGAGCCGGCGACCTCCGTAGCGTAACGAAGGTTGAGTGGGTGCAGCTCCCCTCCCGAACCTCCCCTAAAATTGAAAGGGCTGTAACTTCATAACGGTTAGAGATAACCATCAGATGTTTGAACAAATATATTAGTAGGCGTCGAAACCTGTCCGGTGGTAGGTAGGTCCTGAGCGGAGCGAACCTGCAAGACCGAGTGGAGCGAAGGGGGGAGGTGGCGAGCGAAGCGAGTCGCCGACCTCCGTAGCGTAACGAAGGTTGAGTGGGTGAAGCGTAACTCAGGCACGACGACAAGCAAACCTTAGGGTAATGTTTTTTTTAAACTTCTCAAATGTTTCAGGGGTTCTTATGGGTTCTCATACTGATTTAGGGGTAATACTAACGGATTTTCCAATTCATTTAAGGATTCCTATGGATTCTCAAAATTTTATAAGGATAGGGAATACTTCTCAAAAACCACTGACCAATGACCACCAATTACCACTCACTGACTCACTCACTGACAGAATTGTTCTCCCGGATGGTGGATGGGGAGGTGGGTATATTTTGACAGATTCGTAAACAACTAACTCTGAAACCTATGGGAAAAGTGCCAAACCTCCCCTTTTCGCCCCCCTTCTCCCCCCTCCCTATCGTATCTCGGAAACCGAGAGACTTGGAACATTTTTTTTTTCACATTCGTATAGAGGAGACTCGGAAAAGTAAAAACCAGTTTTCAAAGTTTCTCCCCTTTCCCCCCCTCTCCCCCCCTTTAGGCGGATCTCGGAAGTTAAGAGACTTGGAACATTTTTTTTTCAGATTTGTATAAAGGGGCTGAATTTTATTCAAAATAATTTTTCAAAACTCCCCCCTCGCCCCCCCTTCACCCCTCCGCCCATCGTATCTCGGAAAGTAGGACACGTAGCGGAATTTTGATTTTTACTATACTTTATTATTGGGGGGCGTTGAAAATTTTATGCCCTCCCCTCCCCTCCCCAACCTCCCCTTTCCGGTGGTAGGTAGGTCCTGAACCTGCGAGACCGAGTTAAGTGAAGGGGGGAGGTGGCGAGCGAAGCGAGCCGGCGACCTCCGTAGCGTAACGAAAGTTGAGTGGGTGAAGCTCCCCTCCCCAACCTCCCCTAAAATTGAAAGGGCTGTAACTTCATAACGGTTAGAGATAGCCATCAGGTGTTTGAACAAATATTATAGTAGGCGTCGAAACCTGTCCGGTGGTAGGTAGGTCCTGAGTGGAGCGAACCTGCGAGACCGAGTGGAGCGAAGGGGGAAGGTGGTGAGCGAAGCGAGCCGCCGACCTCCGTAGCGTAACGAAGGTTGAGTGGGTGAAGCGTAACTCAGGGACGACGACAAGCAACCCTTAGGGTAATGTTTTTTTATACTTCTCAAATGTTTTAGGGGTGCTTAAGGGTTCTCATACTGATTTAGGGGTAATTCTAACGGATTTTTCAATTCATTTAAAGATGCCTATGGATTCTCAAAATTTTATAAGGATATGAAATACTTCTCAAAAACACCAAACACGCGAGCTGCGCGCAGCTCGCGCACCCAAGCAAACTAGTTATATTATATAAAGCTGAATTACCATTGACTCACTGATTGACAGAATTGTTCTCCGAGATGGTGGATGGGGAGGTGGGTATATTTTTGCAGATTCGTAAACAACTAACTCTGAAACCTATGGGAAAAGTGCCAAACCTCCCCTTTTCACCCCCCTTCTCACCCCTCCCTATCGTATCTCGGAAACCAAGAGACTTGGAACATTTTTTTTTTCAGATTCGTATAGAGGAGGCTCGGAAAAGTAAAAAC
Source organism: Xestia rhomboidea (assembly GCA_963853795.1). Taxonomy (NCBI): domain Eukaryota; kingdom Metazoa; phylum Arthropoda; class Insecta; order Lepidoptera; family Noctuidae; genus Xestia; species Xestia rhomboidea. The sequence continues at coordinate 14,651,005 of OY970761.1, read as the reverse complement.
CAGTTTTCAAAGTTGTCCCCCTTTCTCCCCTTCTCCCCCCCTTTAGGCGGATCTCGGAAGTTAAGAGACTTGGAACATTTTTTTTTTCAGATTTGTATAAAGGGGCTGATTGTTAGTCGAAATCATTTTTCAAAACTCCCCACTCTCCCCCCTTCACCCCTCCCCCCATCGTATCTCGGAAACTAAGACACGTAGCGGAATTTTGATTTTTACTATACTTTATTATTGAGGGGCGTTGAAATTTGTATTTCCTCCCCTCCCCAACCTCCCCTTTGCTCCCCTTCGCTTTCCGGTGGTAGGTAGGTCCTGAATGGAGCGAGCCTGCGAGACCGAGTAGAGCGAAGGGGGGAGGTGGCGACCTCCGTAGCGTAACGAAGGTTGAGTGGGTGAAGCTCCCCTCCCCAACCTCCCCTAAAATTGAAAGGGCTGTAACTTCATAACGGTTAGAGATAGCTATTAGGTGTTTGAACAAATATTATAGTAGGCGTCGAAACCTGTTCGGTGGGAGGTAAGTCCTTTTTTTTTTTTTTTTTTTAGTATGGGAAATCATCAAATGACTTCTCCCGCTCTGGGAGGAGCAGGAGGGAGTGTCAGACTTTTACTGACTAAAACCCATCCATGTTCCTTCCTCGCCCTTTGTGTTCCGGGGCCACGGTATCTCTTTCGAATAGTCCCGCAGCCCCGGGGAGGTAGGTCCTGAGTGGAGCGAAGGGGAGAGGTGGTGAGCGAAGCGAGCCGGCGACCTCCGTAGCGTAACGATGGTTGAGTAGGTGAAGCGTAACTCAGGGGCGACGACAGGCAAACTTTAGGTTAAAAGGTTTTAGATTTAATTAGGGGTTCGTAGGGGTTTTCATACTGTTTTAGGGGTAATTCTAACGGATTTTCCAATTCATTTAAGGATGCTTATAGATTGTCAAAATTTTATAAGGGTAAGTAATACTTCTCAAAAACACCAAACACGCGAGCTGCGCGCAGCTCGCGCACCCAAGCAAACTAGTTATTATATTATATAAAGCTGAATTACCACTGACTCACTCACTGACTCATTGACATAATTGTTCTCCCAGATGGTGGATGGGGAGGTGGGTATTTTTTGACAGATTCGTAAACAAGTAACTCCTGCGAGTATGGGAAAAGTGCCAAACCTCCCCTTTTTGCTCCCCTTCCTCCCCCTCCCTATCGTATCTCGGAAACTAAGGGACCCGTATTTTTTGTTTTTTACGGGATAGTATAGAAGAGGCTCGGAAAAGTAAAAACCAGTTTTCAAAGTTGTCCCCCTTTCTCCCCTTCTCTCCCCCTTTATGCGGATCTCGGAAGTTAAAAGACTTGGAACATTTTTTTTTTCAGATTTGTATAAAGGGGCTGATTGTTAGTCGAAATCATTTTTCAAAACTCCCCACTCTCCCCCCCTTCACCCCTCCCCCTATCGTATCTCGGAAACTAGAACACGTAGCGGCATTTTGATTTTTATTATCATTTATTATTTAGAGGCGTTGAAATTTTCATACCCTCCCCTCCCCAACCTCCCCTTTCCGGTGGTAGGTAGGTCTTGAGTGGAGCGAACCTGCGAGACCGAGTGGAGCGAAGGGGGGAGGTGGCGAGCGAAGCGAGCCGGCGACCTCCGTAGCGTAACGAAGGTTGAGTGGGTGAAGCTCCCCTCCCCAACCTCCCCTATAATTGAAAAGGCTGTAACTTCATAACGGTTAGAGATAGCCATCAGGTGTTTGAACTAATATTATAGTAGGCGTCAAAACCTGTCCGGTGGTAGGTAAAGAGACTTGGAACATTTCTTTTTTCAGATTCGTGTGCAATGCATTAGTCGAAATCATTTTTCAAAACTCCCCACTCCCCCCCCCTTCACCCCTCCCCCCATCATATCTCGGTAACTAGGACACGTAGCGGAATTTTGATTTTTACTATACTTTATTATTGGGGGGCGTTGAAAATTTTATACCCTCCCCTCCCCTCCCCAACCTCCCCTTTCCGGTGGTAGGTAGGTCCTAAGTGGAGCGAACCTGCGAGACCGAGTAAAGCGAAGGGGGGAGGTGGCGAGCGAAGCGAGCCGGCGACCCCCATAGCGTAACGAAGGTTGAGTGGGTGAAGCTCCCCTACCCAACCTCCCCTATGATTGAAAAGGGCTGTAACTTAATAACGGTTAGAGATAACTATCAGGTGTTTGAACAAATATTATAGTAGGTGTCGAAACCTGGCCGGTGGTAGGTAAAGAGACTTGGAACATTTCTTTTTTCAGATTCGGGTGCAATGCATTAGTCGAAATCATTTTTCAAAACTCCCCACTCTCCCCCCCTTCACCCCTCCCCCCATCATATCTCGGTAACTAGGACACGTAGCGGAATTTTGATTTTTACTATACTTTATTATTGGGGGGCGTTGAAAATTTTATACCCTCCCCTCCCCTCCCCAACCTCCCCTTTCCGGTGGTAGGTAGGTCCTAAGTGGAGCGAACCTGCGAGACCGAGTAAAGCGAAGGGGGAAGGTGGCGAGCGAAGCGAGCCGGCGACCCCCATAGCGTAACGAAGGTTGAGTGGGTGAAGCTCCCCTCCCCAACCTCCCCTATGATTGAAAAGGGCTGTAACTTAATAACGGTTAGAGATAGCTATTAGGTGTTTGAACTAATATTATAGTAGGCGTCGAAACCTGTTCGGTGGGAGGTAGGTCCTTTTTTTTTTTTTTTTTAGGATGGGAAATCATCAAATGACTTCTCCCGCTCTGGGCGGAGCAGGAGGGAGTGTCAGACTTTTACTGACTAAAACCCATCCATGTTCCTTCCTCGCCCTTTGTGTTCCGGGGCCACGGTATCTCTTTCGAATAGTCCCGCAGCCCCGGGGAGGTAGGTCCTGAGTGGAGCGAAGGGGGGAGGTGGTGAGCGAAGCGAGCCGGCGACCTCCGTAGCGTAACGATGGTTGAGTAGGTGAAGCGTAACTCAGGGGCGACGACAGGCAAACTTTAGGTTAAAAGGTTTTAGATTTAATTAGGGGTTCGTAGGGGTTTTCATACTGTTTTAGGGGTAATTCTAACGGATTTTCCAATTCATTTAAGGATTCCTATGGATTCTCAAAATTTTATAAGGATAGGGAAATACTTCTCAAAAGACCAAACCCGCGAGCTGCGTGCAGCTCGCGCACCCAAGCAAACTAGTTATACTATATAAAGCTGAATTACCACTGACTCACTGACAGAATTGTTCTCCCAGATGGTGGATGGGGAGGTGGGTATTTTTTGACAGATTCGTAAACAACTAACTCTGAAACCTATGGGAAAAATCCCAAACCTCCCCTTTTCGCCCCCCTTCTCACCCCTCCCTATCGTATCTCGGAAACCAAAAGACTTGGAACATTTTTTTTTTCAGATTCGTATAGAGGAGGCTGGGAAAAGTAAAAATCACTTTTCAGAGTTGTCCCCCTTGTCCCCCTTCTCCCCCCCTTTAGGCGGATCTCGGAAGTTAAGAGACTTGGAACATTTTTTTTTTCAGATTCGTATAAAAGGGCAATGCATTAGTCGAAATCATTTTTCAAAACTCCCCACTCTCCCCCCCTTCACCCCTCCCCCCATCGTATCTCGGAAACTAAGAGACCCGTATTTTGTGTTTTTTACGGATTCGTATAGAGGAGGCTAGGAATAGTAAAAACCGGTTTTAAAAGTTGCTCCCCTTTCCCCCCTTCTCCCCCCCTTTAGGCAGATCTCGGAAGTTAAGAGACTTAGAACATTTTTTTTTTCAGATTCGTAAGAAGGGGCAAAGAGTAGGTCAAAATCATTTTTCAAAACTCCCCCCTCTCCCCGCCTTCACCCCTCCCCCCATCGTATCTCGGAAACTAGGACACGTAGCGGCATTTTGATTTTGACTGTACTTTATTATTGAGGAGCGTTACAATTTTTATACCCTCCCTTCCCCAACCTCCCCTTTCCGGTGGTAGATAGGTCCTGAGTGGAGCGAACCTGCGAGACCGAGTGGAGCGAAGGGGGGAGGTGGCGAGCGAAGCGAGCCGGCGACCTCCGTAGCGTAACGAAGGTTGAGTGGGTGAAGCTCCCCTCCCCAACCTCCCCTAAAATTGAAAGGGCTGTAACTTCATAACGGTTAGAGCTAGCCATCAGGTGTTTGAACAAATATTATAGTAGGTGTCGAAACCTGTCCGGTGGTAGCTAGGTCTCGAGTGGAGCGAAGGCGGGAGGTGGCGACCTCCGTAGCGTAACGATGATTGAGTGGGTGAAGCGTAACTCAGCAAACTTTAGGGTAATGATTTTTATGGGAAAAGGGAGGAAGAGTTTTTTAAATAAGGTTTTATTAGGGGTCCGTAGGGGTTTTCATACTGTTTTAGGGGTAATTTTAACGGATTTATCAATTCATTTTGGGGTGCCCATTGATTCTCAAAATTTTATAAGGGTAAGTAATACTTCTCAAAAACACCAAACACGCGAGCTGCGCGCAGCTCGCGCACCCAAGCAAACTAGTTATACTATATAAAGCTCGATTACCACTCACTGACTCACTGACTCATTGACATAATTGTTCTCCCAGATGGTGGATGGGGAGGTGGGTATTTTTTGACAGATTCGTAAACAAGTAACTCCCGCGAGTATGGGAAAAGTGCCAAACCTCCCCTTTTTGCTCCCCTTCCTCCCCCTCCCTATCGTATCTCGGAAACTAAGGGACCCGTATTTTTTGTTTTTTACGGGATCGTATAGAGGAGGCTCGGAAAAGTAAAAACCAGTTTTCAAAATTGACCCCCTTTCCCCCCTTCTCCCCCCCTTTAGGCGGATCTCGGAAGTTAAGAACACACTTGGAACATTTTTTTTTTCAGATTCGTAAGAAGGGGCTGATTGTTAGTCGAAATCATTTTTCAAAACTCCCCCCTCCCCCCCCCCCCCTTCACCCCTCCCCCCATCGTATCTCGGAAACTAGGACACGTAGCAGCATTTTGATTTTGACTATACTTTATTATTGAGGAACGTTAAAATTTTTATACCCTCCCCTCCCCAACCTCCCCTTTCCGGTGGTAGGTAGGTCGTGAGTGGAGCGAACCTGCGAGACCGAGTAGAGCGAAGGGGGGAGGTGGCGAGCGAAGCGAGCCGGCGACCTCCGTAGCGTAACGAAGGTTGAGTGGGTGAAGCGTAACTCAGGGACGACGACAAGCAAACCTTAGGGTAATGTTTTTTTTATAATTCTCAAATGTTTTAGGGGTTCTTAAGGGTTCTCATACTGATTTACCTTTTCGCCCCCCTTCTCCCCCCTCCCTATCGTATCTCGGAAACCAAGAGACTTGGAACATTTTTTTTTACGGATTCGTATAGTGGAGGCTCGGAAAAGTAAACCCAGTTTTCAAAGTTGTCCCCCTTTCCCCCCTTCTCCCCCCCTTTAGGCGGATCTCGGAAGTTAAGAGACTTGGAACATTTTTTTTTTTAGATTCGTATAAAGGGGCAATGCATAAGTCGAAATCATTTTTCAAAACTCCCCCCTCTCCCCCCTTTCACCCCTCCCCCCATCGTATCTCGGAAACTAGGACACGTAGCGGCTTTTTGATTTTGACTATACTTTATTATTAAGGGGCGTTGAAATTTGTATACCCTCCGCTCCCCTCCCCAACCTCCCCTAAAATTGAAAGGTAGTAGCTTTCCGGGGGTAGGTAGGAGGTCCTAAGTGGAGCGAACCCGCGAGACCGAGTAGAGCGTAGGGGGGAGGTTACCAGCTCGATTACCACTCACTGACTCACTCACTGATTGACAGAATTGTTCTCCCAGATGGTGGATGGGGAGGTGGGTATATTTTGACAGATTCGTAAACAACTAACTCTAAAACCTATGGGAAAAATCCCAAACCTCCCCTTTTTGCCCCCCTTCTCACCCCTCCCTATCGTATCTCGGAAACCAAGAGACTTGGAACATTTTTTTTTTCAGATTCGTATAGAGGAAGCTGGGAAAAGTAAAAACCACTTTTCAGAGTTGGCCCCCTTTCCCCCCTTCTCCCCCCCTTTAGGTGGATCTCAAAAGTTAAGAGACTTGGAACATTTTTTTTTTCAGATTCGTATAAAGGGGCAATGCATTAGTCGAAATCATTTTTCAAAACTCCCCACTCTCCCCCCTTCACCCCTCCCCCTATCGTATCTCGGAAACTAGGACACGTAGCGGAATTTTGATTTTTACTATACTTTATTATTGGGGGGCGTTGAAATTTTTATACCCTCCCCTCCCCTCCCCAACCTCCTTTTTCCGGCGGTAGGTAGGTCCTGAGTGGAGCGAACCTGCGAGACCGAGTGGAGCGAAGGGGGGAGGTGGCGAGCGAAGCAAGCCGGCGACCTCTGTAGCGTAACGAAGGTTGAGTGGGTGAAGCTCCCCTCCCCAACCTCCCCTATAATTGAAAACGGCTGTAACTTAATAACGGTTAGAGATAACTATCAGGTGTTTGAACAAATATTACAGTAGGTGTCGAAACCTGTCCGGTGGTAGGTAGGCCCTGAGTGGAGCGAAGGGGGGAGGTGGCGAGCGAAGCGAGCCGGCGACCTCCTTAGCGTAACGATGGTTGAGTTGGTGAAGTGTAACTCAGCAAACTTTAGGGTAATGTTTTCTATGGGAAAAGGTCTCAGTTTTTAAATAAGGTTTTATTAGGGGTCCGTAGAGGTTTTCATACTGTTTTAGGGGTAATTCTAACGGATTTTCCAATTTATTTAGGAGTGCCTATAGATTCTCAAAATTTTATAAGGGTAAGTAATACTTCTCATAAACACCAAACACGCGAGCTGCGCGCAGCTCGCGCACCCAAGCAAACTAGTTATATTATATAAAGCTGAATTACCACTGACTCACTGATTGACAGAATTGTTCTCCGAGATGGTGGATGGGGAGGTGGGTATATTTTTGCAGATTCGTAAACAACTAACTCTGAAACCTATGGGAAAAGTGCCAAACCTCCCCTTTTCACCCCCCTTCTCACCCCACCCTTTCGTATCTCGGAAACCAAGAGACTTGGAACATTTTTTTTTTCAGATTCGTATAGAGGAGGCTGGGAAAAGTAAAAATCATTTTTCAAAGTTGTCCCCCTTTCTCCCCTTCTCCCCCCCTTTAGGCGAATCTCGGAAGTTAAGAGACTTCGAACATTTTTTTTTTCAGATTCGTATAAAGGGGCCGATTTTTAGTTAAATTCTCATTTCAAAACTCCCCCGTCTCCCCCCCCCCCTTCACCCCTCCCCCAATCGTATCTCGGAAACTAGGACACGTAGCGGAATTTTGATTTTTACTTTACTTTATTATTAGGGGGCGTTGAAATTTTTATACCCTCCCCTCCCCTCCCCAACCTCCCCTTTCCGGCGGTAGGTAGGTCCTGAGTGGAGCGAACCTGCGAGACCGAGTTAAGCGAAGGGGGGAGGTGGCGAGCGAAGCGAGCCGGCGACCTCTGTAGCGTAACGAAGGTTGAGTGGGTGAAGCTCCCCTCCCCAACCTCCCCTATAATTGAAAACGGCTGTAACTTAATAACGGTTAGAGATAACTATCAGGTGTTTGAACAAATATTATAGTAGGTGTCGAAACCTGTCCGGTGGTAGGTAGGTCCTGAGTGAAGCGAAGGGGGGAGGTGGCGAGCGAAGCGAGCCGGCGACCTCCTTAGCGTAACGATGGTTGAGTTGGTGAAGCGTAACTCAGCAAACTTTAGGGTAATGTTTTTTATGGGAAAAGGTCTCAGTTTTAAAATAAGGTTTTATTAGGGGTCCGTAGGGGTTTTCATACTGTTTTAGGGGTAATTAAACTAAGGGACCCGTATTTTTTTATTTTTACGGATTCGTATAGAGGAGGCTTGGAAAAGTAAAAACCAGTTTTCAAAGTTGTCCCCCTTTCTCCCCTTCTCTCCCCCTTTAGGCGGATCTCGGGAAGTTAAGAGACTTGGAACATTATTTTTTTTAGATTTGTATAAAGGGTCTAATTGTTAGTCGAAATCATTTTTCAAAACTCCCCACTCTCCCCCCCTTCACCCCTCCCCCCATCGTATCTCGGAAACTAGGACACGTAGCGGCATTTTGATTTTGACTATAATTTATTATTGAGGGGCGTTGAAATTTGTATACCCTCCCCTCCCCAACCTCCCCTAAAAGTTCAGAGTGGAGCGAACCTGCGAGACCGAGTAGAGCGAAGGGGGGAGGTGGCGAGCGAAGCGAGCCGGCGACCTCCGTAGCGTAACGAAGGTTGAGTGGGTGAAGCTCCCCTCCCCAACCTCCCCTATAATTGAAAACGGCTGTAACTTCATAACGGTTAGAGATAACTATCAGGTGTTTGAACAAATATTATAGTAGGTGTCGAAACCTGTCCGGTGGTAGGTAGGTCCTGAGTGGAGCGAAGGGAGGAGGTGGCGAGCGAAGCGAGCCGGCGACCTCCGTAGCAAAACGATGATTGAGTGGGTGAAGCGTAACTCAGCAAACTTTAGGGTAATGTTTTTTATGGGAAAAGGTTTGAGTTTTGGAATGAGGTTTTATTAGGGGTCCGTAGGGGTTTTCATACTGTTTTAGGGGTAATTCTAACGGATTTTCCTAATTTTATAAGGGTAAGTAATACTTCTCACGAACACCAAACACGCGAGCTGCGCGCAGCTCGCGCACCCAAGCAAACTAGTTATACTATATAAAGCTCGATTACCACTCACTGACTCACTCACTGACAGAATTGTTCTCCCAGATGGTGGATGGGGAGGTGGGTATATTTTGACAGATTCGTAAACATATAACTCTGAAACCTTTGGGAAAAGTGCCAAACCTCCCCTTTTCGCCCCCCTTCTCCCCCCTCCCTATCGTATCTCGGAAACCAAGAGACTTGGAACATTTTTTTTTTCAGATTCGTTTAAAGGAGGCTCGGAAAAGTAAAAACCATTTTTCAAAGTGGCCCCCTTTTCCCCCCTTCTCCCCCCCCCCTTAAGGTGAATCTTGGAAGTTGAGAGACTTGGAACATTTTTTTTTAGGATTCGTATCAAGGGGCCCCGTATTAGTCGAAATCATTTTTCAAAACTCCCCACTCTCCCCCCCTTCACCGCTCCCCAACCTCCCCTAAAATTGAAAGGGCTGTAACTTCATAACGATTAGAGATAGCCATCTGGTGTTTGAACAAATAATCTCCTAAAAACCTCCCCTCCCCAACCTCCCCTAAAAGTCCAGAGTGGAGCGAACATGCGAGACCGAGTAGAGCGAAGGGGGGAGGTGGCGAGCGAAGCGAGCCGGCGACCTCCGTAGCGTAATGAAGGTTGAGTGGGTGAAGCTCCCCTCCCCAACATCCCCTATAATTGAAATGGGCTGTAACTTAATAACGGTTAGAGATAGCTATCAGGTGTTTGAACAAATATTATAGTAGGTGTCGAAACCTGTCCGGTGGTAGGTAGGTGAAGCGTAACTCAGCAAACTTTAGAGTTATTTTTTTTATGGAAAAGGTCTGAGTTTTTAAATAAGGTTTTATTAGGGGTCCGTAGGGGTTTTCATACTGTTTTAGGGGTAATTCTAACGGATTTTTCAATTCATTTAGGGGTGCCTATAGATTCTCAAAATTTTATAACGGTAAGTAATACTTCTCAAAACCAATTTTCAAAGTTGTTCCCCTCTCTCCCCTTCTCCCCCCGTTTAGGCGGATCTCGGAAGTTAAGAGACTTGGAACATTTTTTTTTCAGATTTGTATAAAGGGGCTGATTGTTAGTCGAAATCATTTTTCAAAACTCCCCATTCTCCCCCCCCTTCACCCCTCCCCCTATCGTATCTCGGAAACTAGGACACATAGCGGCATTTTGATTTTGACTATACTTTATTATTGAGGGGCGTTGAAATTTTTATACCCTCCCCTCCCCAACCTCCCCTAAAATTGAAAGGGCTGTAACTTCATAACGGTTAGAGATAGTCATCAGGTGTTTTAACAAATATTATAGTAGGTGTCGAAACCTGTCCGGTGGTAGGTAGCTCCTGAGCGGAGCGAGCCTGCGAGACCGAGTGGAGCGAAGGGGGGAGGTGGCGAGCGAAGCGAGCCGCCGACCTCCGTAGCGTAACGAAGGTTGAGTGGGTGAAGCGTAACTCAGGGACGACGGCAAGCAAACATTAGGTTAATGTTTTGTTTTTATACTTCTCAAATGTTTTAGGGGTTCTTAAGGGTTCTCAAACTGTTTTAGGGGTAATTTTAACGGATTTTCCAATTCATTTAAGGATTCCTATGGATTCTCAAAATTTTTTAGGGGTAAGGAATACTTCTCAAAAAAACGAAACACGCGAGCTGCGTGCAGCTCGCGCACCCACGCAAATACTAGTCTCGTTATATAAAACTTGACTTCTGATAGTTTTTGTACAACGACAATCTTCGCGTGGCGAATATTAATGGTTGAAAGTGACCGAGAATTGAGGTCAAAGCTATGAAATCGGGGAGGCCTATACCCAACAAATTGTTTTAGTTTTTAGTGTAATAATGCAAAAAAAAATAATTGTAATAAATACTATGAGAATGTGAAGTAGGACTGATACCTCTTTTGTTTTGATTTTCAGAGCCTCTGGATTGAAAGAACAACACTAGTGACAGAAGTCTCATTACCAGGCATTTTGAGGTGGTCTGAAGTTATTTCAAGATCTGTAGAAGAAATACCACCGGTTGAAGTGAGTTTTTGTTTCTGTTAATATGATGTGAGGGGTTGTTTTCTGTGTATCTCTCTTTCATGGCCGATCACCATACAATAGGGATACTGCGGATCATGCAAATAACTGTATAAAAATAAAATATGTAACAATTTATAAAGTTCATATTAGTAGCTAGCACAAACCCAGCATCTGAGCACCTGAATCTGTTCCCCTCGCAGTACGCGTGCGAGACCATGGAGGCGACGGAGCGCGAGCTGCGCAGCCTGATCTCCGCGTACACGGCGGCGCCGGCGCAGAACATCAACCCCTTCTCCATGCGCCTGCAGGGCACCATCGACGCCAACGTGCAGGGCGGCATCTCCAAGTACGAGCAGGCCTTCCTCACGCACGACTTCGCGCGCGCCGCCAGCCCCAGGGAAGCCGCGGCGGCGGCCAAGGTATGTACACTCCCGCCTGATCACCACTAAGCTCATGTTTTCTTGCTTTCACAACATAGAAGCGCTCTCCGCCCCGTTGACTTTGTATAGAAATAATGATAAAGTACCAATAACTTCATAAAAAGTTCATTTTATTACGTGTAACAACAGTATAAACTTCAGATACATATTTACAATATTCTCCCAAAAATTATCAAGCACGAAACATTTAAAAATAATTCTACCTCCAAATACTAACAAATAAGATCTTAAGTTGCTACTTAAAATCTTCAAGTCTTATTAAATCAGAAATGGCTCAATCTAGACCACAATCGTGAGTATTAGTAATAATACGTGATAAAAAAGCACGCAACGCGCGAACACTGTATGACATCTGACATTTCGGAAGACCCTACTCCCAGGGATTCAAGAATCATTTACTGAATACGTGGAATAATGTTCCAGACATCAGTTTGTATAGTGTTACTCTGTTTTACCTAACAATAGGGTATTACACCTATTTTTGAAAAGTGTCTCAATTAGATTATATAGTGATAATGAACCACTAAAAAATTCACAAAATAATTATTCAATCATTAAGTGCCCTAAAAATGCATTTAAATTTTCATTTTCAAATTTCGCGCGTAATTTGACGAAAACGCTGGACGCAGTGGACGCCATATTGCTCTGTGGTCATGACGTCAGTTGGCTATGTAAACAAATGCAGTGATATTTGAATTTGACAGTTGACACTTCTAAGTTTACATAGCCGTATGACGTAATAACATGGCGACTACTCTAATAGTGTTATGAAACAGATTAAAAAGCTGAAACCTTTGAATTGAATTTTAACTTTTAGTTTGCTATTTTATGAACTAAAACTAACGTTTTCCGACTGCTTTTTTCCTAAGCTATCTCTAATATATTTTTAGATTTTTTCTTATTTAAAGTAAAATACCCTATTATTTCTGTATTTTAGCTGAGGAGGCTAGTGTCCTCGCAGCTTGCTGTGGTCGATGCCGGCTTGTCACTACACGGAAGATTAGCGCCGGAAGAGGTTAAGCCGTTGCACAGGTTAGTTGCATTTTAATTTGCATGCCGTACCGCGCATGGCATCGTGTATAGTAATTATATCTGAAATACCCATATTTACAAAAAAATAATTTGATTGACTTGTATAACAAAGCAGCCTACAGACCCCCAAAATTTCAACAACACAATATTTACAACAATACAATGTATTTTTTACTATGGCGTTGATGAAATGTATTATTTTATTTCAGGCGGCTCGTAGAACGATTCAACCAACTGCGGCAGAACTTAGGACCAGGATTGGCTCGTGCACGAAGACAACTATCAGAAAGTATTGTAAAGTAAGCAAATTCTTCTTCTTTATAATGAAGTACACAATCATAAAATACTCCAGAAGATAAATTCGTATTTCGAAATATTAATAAATGTTATTATTCACATTTTCAGCACTCCGCTACCGCCAGTCCCAGCATTAGACAAACGATCTCAAAGTATTCAACAAAGTGATAACTACTACGATGATGGACACCTCTATGATAAGCCGGTAAGTCACGCCATCTGTTGGACAATACACAAGACATACAAACATCAGCAGAAGGAATCTACAGAGAATTCGATTGAACAGCCAAGTTTTAAGATGAACGCACTATGTAATTGTACATGTACTGAATGTGTATTTCTGTAAAAATTAAACGGGAGCCTTACCTACCCTACTACGATGATACGGAACCTTTCATGCGCGAGTCCTACTCGCACTTGGCTGGTTTTTTGTTTCAAATACGAATGGTCCAAAACATTGCTAAAAATAGCGACGTTTGCCTTAGGTCAACCTTTTCTCAAACTGTTCCACTTAGCTCGGTTATATGTCACCATTTTGATCATGAATTAATTCACAAGCTCTGAATATCAACATCACAACACCTTTAGTAGCGCCATCTTAACCCTGAAACATACCAACAGCTGTCAATGGAAGACGCGATGGAGCAGCAGAGCATAATGTCAAGCAGTCTACCGATCAGCGACAACCGTGACTGCGTGGAAGATAACTCTATGATCAAGTCGGCGCCACCGTTGCCGATCAGACCCAAGTCTGGAGACCCCAGGAGTCCTACAAGACCGCCTCTAGAGAAATACCGGTAAGTGACATTCAAATCTGCACCCGTTTTCACAAACGCTTCCATTCGACAAGTTAAATGTCTATCTTTTTTTGGCACAACTATAGCGAGCGAGAGAGATTATACGACTTTCCGAAACGAAATCGAATCGAAGTGTTTCTACTTTTGATTTTGCATTACTATCAAACACAGATATCTTTTGCTGGGATCACATCCAACTCTAACCTCCTTACAAAAAATGGTTGTTGGGTTGCTGTTGAGAGGTTAAATAACTCGGCAAGGACTTTGTGCTGTTCTTTTTCTTCAAACAGGCAATTACTGGTCAAACTAAGCCATTTGTGATCTTCCCTCCCTTCTTTCCCCAACTATTTTGGGTCGGCTTTCAGTCTAACCAGATGCAGCTGCATCTGCAGTCGGCAGTTGCTAAATTTTAGCGACTGCCTATCTGACCGCCAGAACCCAGTTGGTACTGGGTAATACCATACCCCACAGTTAGACTGGTTGTCTGACTACTCGTAGCGACTGCCAAAGATCTATAAATGACAACGTATTATGTACGTACACGTATTTACAGTGTCACAGTCGAAACAATTCTGTGACGATTAACGTGGAGGTGCTATTCCGCCTGCGAATTCCCCTCTATCAGACGTGGAATAGAACATTCAAACTATGGTTACTTTCAGGGACTCGATCGACGGAGAATTGGTGGAACAGTGCCGACACAGTAGTCGTGCGTCGTGGAGCGAACCGGGCGACGCTCCTCCATTACCGCCCAGAGTTTCTGGTAAGTACTCCTTCTCTATTTGAATAATGATCAAAAATTTTGCGAGATTAATGCGAATTATCTAAAATCAGTACATTTTGCCCAGTTAGGCGAGGTTAAAATGTACTGAACAGCTATTTTTTTCTGATTTCAGGTTTGGTCCCGTAGTAAAAGTTGTTTGTTATCATGAGTACAATCACGTGTTTAAGTATCGTACACTAATTACCAGTCACCCTATATAATATGCGTTTTAACGTTTATAAACCAACGTTTTTGTGAAGATGCGATGGGGCTGTCATCATTCAGTGGGCAAATATCTTCGCATCAGCCAAACGGGCTTCTCCGTGACAAGTTGCATCGAATATTTACCTATTAACTTGTTACAGGAGACAAACGCTCATGGATAGAAGCTCCGCCGGCGATCCCACGTCGCGGCACGCGCTCCATAGACACGCCGGACGACGCGCGCGACTCGGGCGTCAGCGTGGACCACGCCTACGGGAACGCTGACGACCACGCACATCTGCACAAAGGTACGTACAACTTGCTCATTCACTTTTTTAGGCTGGACTCACACATTCTGAATATTCAGAGTCGGAATTCATATTATTAATTAAGAAAACCCGGAGATGCATACAATTTCATTATACCCCACACATTCTGTTTTTTTTTTTCAGATTATGATTATAATAGGCGAGACGACAAAAAAAATCTAATTAGTCCGTCACTTAGATTATCAAAAAATATTTGACCCGTGTTTTTTCTTTTGTTACGTAAACCAAAATAGGCGAAGATACGACGTTTTTAAAATTCTCAATACGTCACGCCATGGTATAATTTTTAGCTAGTTCTGACGTCACGAGCCCCCACTCCCGAGTTTTGATGCGTTTCATCTTTGTCAATATTCATTGTTTTACAAAAACAAAAAATACTTGTCCATTAATTTCCAATACTCTAACTGGTGGACTAAATAGATTTGCAATTTTTTTGATACTGTCGTCATGCCTATTAAATTATGACTCTGAATTCAGAGAGGAATTCAGAATGTGTGAGAGAGCCCTTGCTATCACAGTCAGTTTGAGACCGGGTAATAGCGAGCCCTGGCTGTACATGATATTGCTGCCCAAAGCCGGGTAGAGGATCTATCCATAGTTCTACCCGTTCCTAAGAGCTTATGCACGGAGTCACAGCGCGTAAACGACTCACTTCTCTGTAAACGCTTACATACATCGCCATTATGTTTAAATTCATTGCGGACCGCGCCGCGCCGCGTCTCCGTTAATGAGCTTGTAGGCGAAAGGCCGCTGCTTGGCATAGGTCTCTTCTAAGGATAGCACCAATCACCGGTTCTGCTGTGCCCAAGATTTCCGCAACCTATTTGATGTTCTGATTACAATAGGGAATATGCATGAAATACATAACTCTTTTTATTTATTAAAGATGCCTTGTATTGGCCAATAAAAACATTGTGGTACACTTGTTTAAGTTGCTAATACATCACATAATTATACAATTTACTGTTTTATGTAGCATGTTTTTGGTGAAACGGAACGTACTCTCAAAACGCGTCGTTCTCGGTAACGCCAGTAGTGACTTCAAAGTCTATGTGTCAAAAAACCACTTTTATTTGAAAATTAGTTAGTTTCACTAAGATTTTACTATTTTACAAGGCAGATTGTGGTAAATGACGTCACATCATGGCCGCGACAGCTACGGACGTTTGAACTGTCATAGAAAATTGCAGGAGTGAATATTATTTTTAACTTTTAATACTTTTCTTGGGTGATAGTACTGTATTTTATTTAAGTGAAGAAAAAATTACGTGCGTGTTCCTTAGTATTGCTTTAGCTTCAGAGTCAAAGCAATAATAGGGAATATGCACGTAATTTTATATCAAATTTCATTTCTATTGGACTTTCATTTCTATTGGACCTATTAGTTTATCCTCGACATGGCTGACCATGTCGAGGATAAACGAATAGGTCCAATAGAATACATCAGAATGTGGAAGTGGGAAAAGGAGGCCCTGCAGTAGTACGATACAGGCGAAATAGATCAGAGTTAATCACTGAGCGTAGCCATATAAATACAGTTCACATTTACATACAACTGAATGCAAATAACCACACTAAAATAGTGTAAATACTACAGCACCAAGATCTCTTCCAGAACTCGACCTAACAGTAGACTCGCTGCGCTACGAGGAAATAATCTCGATGATGTCTGAACCTCTGCGGGTGGACGAAGGAGAGAAGCCTCCCCCCATCCCGCCGAAAGGACTCGGACACCTCAGCTCCTTCGATTCCGGGCACCACGAGAATGGGGAGTCCCATTGTTAAAGAAGTAAGATAAATATAACACCTATCAGGTTTCTGAAAGTCTACTCGCCATTTCTGAAAGTTTGTTCCATCTATTGTCATAACTTTGCGTTGTCCTGTGTTGGTTAGTGTACTTTTCGTCTACCAATCGTAACAGTTAGCAAGTAATTTCGCAGCTTTGTACTTGGTCAGGCTTTAAGAAAAAGATTTTGAAAATTAGCCTGTTAGCGCAAAAGTGGAATATCCAAAACCATTTGCAAAGTTGCACAAATTCAATTTAAATTGAAACTTATGTCGTAAAAAGTTACCACACTATATTATGTCGCGTGCAATGACTTTTTTAACAGAAAAGCTCTTAATATTTAACTCGGGATACGCCAGTTTAGCTCTGCCAGTGCTTAATAGTCAACAACAAACCTGAGCAAAAGTATGAAATGTAGCAGCTAATGTTGTAAATGCGTTTAAAAATGCAAAGTCCGAACGTCGTAGATTTGAAGAAGAATATTATTATGTACTGTACCTACATCTATCAGCATCTCTCAGCTGAAACGAGATGCAAAACCTTTGTAGGTAAAAATGTCTAAAACACGCTTTCTTTTGCACCATGTATTTGTGGACTCAAAAGGAATAACGACACGTAACATTAAAACAAGAAAGAATCTTGAAGTATTATTATGTTGAAGGAAAAATAAGACTGGCAATGCAGATCATTACATTGGTGCGAAAGAAAATGTCGTTTCTATATTTTCGAATAGCGAGTAAACGAATTAAAACTTTTCCGTCATAAAAATAAAAACTATTTTAAAATGAATTGATTAAATTAAATATAGTGTATGTGCGTTATTAAACTCGAATTGCTGTTTCGTAATAATCAAATGACGCCTGCTAGAAGATTCGTAGCAAGGAGTCGCACGAAATTCCATTGCTTTTCTTTTTCAAAAGGCGTAACATAGCGAAAACGATGGTAGTATATTTTGAATTATTTTAATATACTTATTATATATTATGCATATCATTCCGTCAATGGAATTAAATTATTAGATTTTATTTTTCGTGATTATAAAATTGTATTTTTTGTTTTGGCACAGAAAGCATTTAGTTTTTTATGTCGGGGCCATATAACAGTGATATAATATTAATTTACATACAGCTAAAACTTTACAAACTTAACAATAGACTGAATTAATCAGTTTTTTATTAACTTTATGATAGTTATTTTCTATTTCAATGTAAGAAAACAAAATTTGAAAAATATTGTATCTTTATTTTTTATATTGCTACTTTAAATATTATTATTTTGCAATCATTTTGTTTATTACGGAAATCATTATATTTTTAACGTAGGGTTAAAATCCTCGAATGTCTTTCACATCTTATGTCTTTTATATTGTGTATTCGTGATTTTATTTGAAATAATTCCTATAAAAAGTATTAGTTTGGCAACATTTTATGAATTGACGTTTAGCAGATTAATTTTAATTGTATTTAATTTTGTATGAATTTTATTTGAGATATATCTGCAGCTTATTATATTGTAGTGAGTAACGTTATTATAAACAGTATTGCTTTTGCATAATATAATAATGTCTCATCAACAAATGTTTGACAAGTAATTTTGGGCTTTATTACTATGTGTTAGAGAATATATTTATTCAAATATGTTTAAAGCTTTTATAGCCGACATCGTAGTAAAAATGTGTCTATCATTTTAGTCCGTATTCCTTTGCTCAATATGTAGTTAATTATTTTAGTTCCTCTTCTATGTGGAATAATATTATAAAATTTAGAAAAGAGTATTTTCTACTGTGTCGTCGTACACAGAATTAAAAAATATGTTTGAGTTATATTTGTACGTATATGCAGATTCATATTAATTTATTATATTTTGAAATACCCAAAGATTCTGTACTCATTATATGATGCCTTTCGTAAAATTGAAATGTAGCTGTAATCCTCCCTATTCTATATGGTGCAATTTTTATTTAGTCTCTTTATATCACATTTTGATAAATTTTAATACAATTTTCGTAAGCTGTATTTTACAAATATTGTAATTTTTATGAAATATCTACTTTTTGTTCTTAAAAATTATAAAATCTTTTTACATTTTTACCTTATTGACTTTTCGTATTTAAAATATATCGCTTTAAATATTTTGATCTCTTGATTTTTAAATGGAAAAAAAATTACAACATTTTAAATTTATAACGCGACCTAACTTAGTAACATTTTGCGTATCCAACGCATTATGGTCGCTTGCTACTTCTACAATGACAGCTTTTTACAGTAGTGTAACTCATCTCTATTAGAGGATAGGGATTACACTAAAATAATCGGTGTAGACAGACTCTTAACGAAGTCGAAAGGAACTGGGGCCCTACTCTCTAGCGCTTCGTCCGTATATTCGGATCTATCCATCTCTCTCGCGCACGTCTGCAGATGAGTGTGAGTGAGAGAGACTGATAGCTCCGAATATTAGAAAGTAGGGCCCCCGGTTCTCCCCGTCATTGCGTTTTTTTTTTGTTCTGGACCATACATCTTGTTACAGAGATATTGGAGATCAAAGTTTAAACTTTACTTTAAATACCTCCATGACCCGTCCCGTATCAGCACAATGTTTTGAGTGCGTTACATTGTTTTTTTTTTTTACCGTAAAACATTATTTTTCACCACAAAAAAAAACTCGTTTCCCAGCCATATTTTTTGCGTAAAGTTACTTAGTTTGATGTACAGAATGCTTGGTTGACGGCTTCGTGATGGGTCCGTTTACACCTTGTATACCTAAAAAATGTTAAATACATTTTGTGACAAAAAAAAAATGCAATATAAATACCAAATAATAAACTAAATAAAATTTCTACTCCAAACTAACAAGTCTTTCATAAAAGTCTTTCCGATAATCAAGTGATATTTTTCATACGTTTACGAATTACATTTTTTAACTATAGTTCTTAAGTTCTAGGTGTTAAGGTTTACATTTCCAACGAACAATTTCATACAAATCTCTACATCTGTTATTGTGTTTACTCTATGTAATCGTAACTTGTATTGTTCCACATTTTATATTTTACTATGATATGTATTATCTAGTTTTTATGACTCTATAACTGTTGTAAACTTGATAATTTTTCGATAGCCATCGCCATTACGCCATCTTGGAAGTACAGTCTGCATATAAATTAAGATAAGAACGGTGTGTATAATTTACATAGAAATTAAATTAGATCTTTCTCACAGTTACGAAAACATGCAACTTATTATAACAATGACCATTTTTTTATGTTCTCGGTTATTTACTATTGACTGTGCAGTGATTATCTTATTATTTACGAATTTATTATACTGTTAAAATAAGTCTCAATGCTCTTTAAATGTTAAGTTACTTGCATT
The DNA here is from genome assembly GCA_963853795.1 of Xestia rhomboidea. NCBI lineage: Eukaryota > Metazoa > Arthropoda > Insecta > Lepidoptera > Noctuidae > Xestia > Xestia rhomboidea. The sequence continues at coordinate 14,631,376 of OY970761.1, read as the reverse complement.
AAATCCAATTAATACGACTTTGTAAAACTTACATAATTGTTATAAATAAAATCGTTACTATATATAATTACCCATTTGAGTAAATATTGTCAATAAGATCTTTGAATTTGTTGATGGCTATCAATAAATATACTTACGGCACAAACCACATTCGAATATAAGCAGTGTTTGTTCTTACAAATAAAATAACTTCTTGAGTTAATTTTATACAGTTTTATAATATACACTTAAGTGTGAGTTTCACCAACCCAAATTTATTTTAATTTCTCACTTATTCGTCAATTTTATATCAAATTATTCCATTTAAAATATTTGGGTTAGTGGAACACACCCGTAATAGAAGTTTTTAAACATTTTGATGTTTCTATTAAATGATAAAGTATTGAGTTACCTAAGCTGAATGATTTTCGACTGATATTCTACTAGTTACTGTATGGTTATGTGTGATTATTGTATTCCTTTATGTTAATGTTACATATTTCTCAGTAGAGTTAGTCCATTCGTATTTAAAACTAATTTTAGATTAAATAATTATAATCGTACCAAAAATTTCTTCAGCTATTTTTATAAATAATTTAATATTACCTACATACGCATTGGTATTTATTATGTTTTAATATTGTATTTAACGATTGTACTGTACTGTTTGCGAATTGGTATATATATCATACATTGAATAGTTAGGTGGATAGTTCGCCAAATGAAATTATTCAGTACAAAGCGTAGTTGAGTTTGAGGCGCGCTCACTAGTGATGAAACGTAGCCATTTATCATCAATTTATATTATAAATGGGCGAAATAAATATTTAGTTGGATGCATGAATATGTGTTTTATTTTACTTTGTCCACTTTTCCCTACTCAAAAAAGCTAGTCATGCCAAGTTTTTGCGAAGCAATGATTTATCCAAAATTACAATCACACTAACATAAATTAATTATCATACAAAACCAACATACAAATATAATAATATTAATATAAGCAGACATTTTTTTTTTTAATTAAAATAAGCAGACTGTAGATTTACAACTTTTTTACATTACTTACATTAACAACAGGTAAAACCGAATTGTGTTCTACAATGCTGTGGGTGAAGCTCTGTCCTCCTAGCTAAACACAGTTTCGATCCCTAGGTACTCATTGGCTCTGGTACGTGTTACGTGTGCAGATTGTTGTGCAGATATTGAAGAAAAATCTACAATGAGTAAATAAAAGAAAATAAAAAGTAAAAATTAATAAAAACAAATGTAGCATGCAATTATGTGTGTGGGTGTGTGTATGTGTTCAATCAACGACAAGAATTAACAACCATCAACCATCATCTGCCCAGCCTTTGTCCAACTTTCTTGGGGTCAGCTTCCAGTCTAACCGGATGCAGATGATACCAGTATTTTACATGGAGCGACTGCCTATCTGACCTCCATAACCCAGTTAGTACTGTATGTACCCTTTGGTAAGACTGGTTGTCAGACTTTCGGACCACTGACTACCTGTACCTAACGACTGCCAAAGATCTCGGGACCAACGGCTTAACGGGCTTTCCGAGGCATGGAGGAATCTAGGTAAGTAATGGGGACCAACGTAGGCAAGCACGGTATTAATTAACAATAATATCGATTAAAATAAAGCTCATAATCCTGATTCGATACCTAATTAAGTCCTAACGAAACCGAAAGTGGACCGCGGCACGCCGCCGGCTAACGCGTTGTCATGCGAAACGATTATTGTATTTACCGATTGAATTTCTAAATAATAAGCACTCTTAGGCCAGTAATTGAAGGTAGTCAGTTCGAACGTCGCCCCGCCTAGAAGCGCGGAGTTAAACGGGTTGCGACCGCAGACGTATCTGAAGATATCTATCGGTTATGACAGTTTTTTAAGAGTGTCGAATACAGTTCCGTTTCAGCAGGTGTGCCAGCCCGGTTTTAGTCATTCAGCGACGCCTAAATGATTGCCTAATTAAACTCCACTTTCGCGTTCCTACGTTCAACATCATTAGCGCCGTAAGTTTAAATTTAAAGAGTAATAATAAGTATTTAGGCTTTCATTTAGGTGACGTGACTTGGTGAAAACGGGCATACTTAGCTTTCTTTCGACTGTATTTTGACAATCATAATTTCGAAGACATGATAAGTTCATTATGCCTAATACTTACTGTCTACTTCAGTATTGGTCACACATTCACGTAATAGACTGTCCCATATCGCACACTAGCGGACGTCACGCGGTTTCACCCGCGTGGTTCCCGTTCCCATAGGATTACGGGGATAAAATATAGCCTATGTTACTCGCTAATAATGTAGCTATCCATTGCTGAAAGAATTTTTAAAATCGGTCCAGTAGTTTTAGAGAGTTAAATCGTAACAAATACACAAACAAACAAAAAATCAAATCTTTGCTGTTTATAATATTAGTATAGATGTAACCGGTCTCCTTACAAACGCAGTCCTCTTCTCAAATGGACAACATCTATATTGATAACTTGTAGTACAAGTAGTAAGTTACTTGTTCTAATTTATTACCTAGCGCCCCGCTGGCGTCGCAATCTTGTCATATTCAGACTCTAGCGAATGCCAAGTAATTTGCCTTACTGATCAATTCTTAGAAACACCTTAACTTGGCACAAAGATGCGACGTTCCAGTGAAAGTGCCAAGATGGTATTGCCTTCCTAACTTTGTAGCCTACCAATTACCTGAGTCAATTTATAACCTTATTTAAGCTCTATAAACCTTATAGAGACCAAGATATGGCCGTTCAAAGATAGTAATTTTTTCCCGAAAATGTATAATTTTAAGTTTTGCTCACGTCCGAAGCAAAATATTGGCAAATCGGTCGGCCTATGAGAAACGTCATCAACTAAAAGTCGTAGTACATCTAATTGACTTTCATGTACCTAAGCATAAATCGAAGTTTGTGAGACTAGGTGATAGTTCACTAGCAATCTTGAAAAAACAAACAGAAGGTAAAAATGGATTTTTGAAGAATTGAGACAAAAGACATTAACATTATAATCGCAAAGCGTGCATTTTGGATATGTTATAAATATCAGTTAGGATGGTGTGAATCCAAATTTGCAACTTCGAAAAATTTCGCAGTTTCGCGTGGTTAGCAGCGAGCACATGCTTTTCGAAGTTGCAAATTTGGATTCACATCACCCTAACTGATCTATAGAACATATCAAAAATTAAGAATTACATCATGCTTTGCGATTTTAGCCTTTTTTAGCGATTTCTAATGGCGTAATGGTAAATATCCCGTTTTAGGTTAATAATACCTATATCAGTACCTAAGTACTTTGGTCTATCACGATGCCGAATGAAATTAAATTAAATATTAAATATCGCTGGACATTACACACAGCGCCATCTAGTGCCACACTAAGCTACGAGTCTTGTGTCGTGAACACCAGATAGTTGATATACTACATAGATACTTTTTGTTTGTAAATACATACTTATTATACATATAAACATCCATGACTAGGAAACAAATATCTATGCTGATCACACAAACATTTGCTCCTACCGGGATTCGAACCCGGGACCCTAAGAACGTAAATTGATTAATTAATTGAAATTGATTAATTAATTAATCAATTTACGTTCTTAGGGTCGATTAATTGAAATTTAATTGTTATTTTTGTTGTGTTGTTTTCCGGTTGTGTTAAGTTGTGATACACCTCTCTGGAACGTCTCGTCCAGTCTCGAACTTAGAAGAATAAAGAACAGGCTATCTCTCTACAGTAAATCTCATTTCCTATCTTAAGACTCATCACTACCACAGTAACACCACGTACACGACCCGATAACTTCTCAATATCACCGCCCACTCTCGCCCTTAATGGACGCGCGCTATATTTGACAATATTCGACACATTAATGAGAGGGAAGACGTCTGAAGACACCCATTGAACTCACGGCATGTTGCGAATACTTGTCTTATAGGTAGCTACTAGCTAGCTCCGTTGATGCAAGCATCTTATGAAATGAGCTCATTGTATTACGATACCCGTAATAAAGGTAATAAATTCTGCAGTTACGCATGTGCTTAAATTCTTATTGTAACTTGGAGATAATTGTATGCAAGTTGGTTTCTTTTTATTATGGTAGGTATGAGATGTAAGCTCTAGTTTTAATTGTTATGCGTTATGTCATTGCATATTGATGATCTGCTCATGGTACTTACAGCTTGTCTTACCCTTGTCGATTAAACAGGGTCCTGTTTTGGCGCTCTCTCTCCTAAGTAAACAAGCGAGCAGAATACAATACTTAAACTCAATTTTTTCGAGTGTATTATATTCTCTTTATTCATTTTTATAACACATTTTTTTTTTATATTGGTCCGCCAGTTTCTGAACCAAGGTCCAAGCTACCGGTGGTTAAGGTTCCAGAGAGAGGAACCTCCTCACGATGCGGGCGTTGGTCTGTGGCACCGATAATACACACTCGTGCTTTTTCTTTACCAATCAATGATGGCATTTTGTTTTTCCTGTAAGCTGCATGATTGGTTGCTACGGTCATTTCACGTCAAAAACTGTATTTGTGCGAATAGCACATTAGACCGTGTTATACGAATCTACCGGTAGCGACTACTTAATTAATGCATCATTTATCAGCTTAATCATTCGTCATTTTCAAAAAACAAATAGGACACAATAATTCTTAGGCAAGAACTCCCACTGAATACATCCATAAAATTGTCATAGCCAATTCATAACACCCGATTAAAACCTAAATACTGAAATCTAATTAACCATTACTTATACAGTTAAATAAAAAGGGAATTTCATTAGAATTTTTAATGCTCATGTCAGTTGTCCATTACATTAATTGCGACATAAATTGCTTAAATGTATTAAAAATTATGTATGGACGGACGGGGTACCTAAGTGAATAAACGAAGTTATAGAGACACCTGCTTTTTTGTACCAATTAATTATGATAACACACGTATGCCAATCATATCTGCAAGCTGATGTGAAGTCGATAGTTGAATCAGTTATGAGTTAAATAGTCGACCTCATAAACCCTTTACCCCCCTTTACCTTAGGTTGAATGTCGCTTGCACATCATAAATCAACAAGGTCAATGTTCTGTCTTTACATACCATAACATCACGTCTGTTATCCCCGTAAGATTAGACAGCGGTGTATCTAATTGTAGATTCACATTTCGCCAGTTATGTTTAAGTCCCATATTTTAGGAGGAGACGAGCCTATTGACATCAACCGGGCACGAATCTAGACTCTGTGGCTGGTAATGAGAAATTCCTGGTGGAAAAATCCTATATATAGCACTTTGCCCGACCCGGAAATCGAACCCAGGCCCTCATGCTCAGATGTCGCACTTGTGACTTGTTGACCAACGAGACAATTCATATCTATTGCTGATTTCGTCTTTATGACAGATTAATTGCATTCGTACCAAGGGGAGGTAGTAGTACCTTTATTATCAGATTTAGCTTTAATATCAGAATTAAATGGATCTTATTCTCTTATGCATAAGGCTTTTTTTTTTTTTTTTTAGGATGGGAAATCATCAAATGACTTCTCCCGCTCTGGGCTGAGCAGGAGGGAGTGTCAGACTTTTACTGACTAAAACCCATCCATGTTCCTTCATCGCCCTTTGTGTTCCGGGGCCACGGTATCTCTTTCGAATAGTCCCGCAGCCCCGGCAGGCTTCGGTCCTTGCGGACCCCTTCTCTATTGCTGACTCTCTTTGAGGCGCGCGTGGAACACGAACGCGCCGTCGACACGGCCTGTCGTCATGAGACGGACGGACGGCGAGCTAGCCCATAGCTCCCCGTCCACAGGCCCGCTTATGCATAAGGCTGTTGTCAGAAGAAATATGTCTGAAAAGACGACAAGTTGAGAAGATTCGTCGACATACTGTGACTTGTCAAAAGTGATAAAGCTTTTATGAGACCGACTATACCTACCTGTACAGGTACCTATAGTATAGTGTAAAGTGCTGTATTAACAAGCAGACCTGCCAACTATTAGTCTTATTAAGTACAATGGTCAGTTAATTATAGACTTGTTAAGTAACGTAATAGGGAAGTTTTTTGTCTTGTAGTCTGTGGCAAAGTGGGCCTTTAATGCTGTATAAATTGCATTATAATGCGGTCAATTATAGTAGTAATCGGGATGTTATAAATATCAGGAGTCAATCAGAACAGTAAAGACTCAATTATGGCTATAATTGAGTCTTTACTGTTTGATAAACCTAATCATGCTAAGTTTCGTATTTTTAAGTTATTCATTAAAACCTATAAAACGAAAACCTTTGTGGTCTAATTACAAACTCGATGAACTTTTTAAGCCAGAGAAAAAGAACAAAAATTGACATCTACCGCGTGAATGAAATCTGCAAAGAATTTCTCTGATTAAATTCTTTGATTTCAATTGCTGTGATTCAACAAAAAAAAAATTACCCACCATGGCAGTCGCATTACCAATGGAATCCAACCCGGAAACCATGAATAAGTATTTGCAAAAGTTGGGTGTGTCGGAAAAATGGCGGATGGTTGACGTGATCGGTTTAGAAGCAGACGCATTGAGCTGGGTCCCCCGGCCTGTGTTAGCCGTAATCCTACTTTTCCCGCTCTCCGACGCCTATGAGCAACATCGCAGCGACCAGGAGAAAGACCTGCTATCCAAAGGACTACAGCCCCCTAAAGATGTGTTCCACCTGAAACAAGTTCTCAGCAACGTTTGTGGAACCATCGCCTTGGTGCACAGCATCGCAAACAACATGCAACGCATTGAGCTCAATGATGGCATGTTGAAGAGTTACCTCGATGCAGCCAAGAATCTGGATGCGTCTGAAAAAGGAGAGCTGCTCGAGAAGTCCGCCGCTATTCTGAACGCTTATCGCGAGATTGTGCGCACGGGAAATGCATCTGGCGGCGAGGCAGAGGAATCTGTCACCAATCATTTCGTTACTTTCGTCAACAGCAACGGCCACCTGTTCGAGTTGGATGGACGCAAGTCTTATCCCATAGACCACGGCGCTACCACGGCGGACACTCTCCTGGAAGACGCGGTGAAGGTCTGCCACCAATTTATCGCCAGAGACCCGGACAACATCGGCTTCAATGTGGTAGCTCTTGTGCCTACTAAGTAATAATTTCCATTTATTTGTTTTTTTGCGTTTAAATTCATTAATTTAAATAAATATTAATTACACTGTCAGACAGTCATTTACGAACACGTAGAGTTAATGTGAGTCATATTCTTTTTGCTACAAGTATCATCGCTAATGAAATAATCGCATAGCAGTGCCGTGACGGGGCTGCGCAGCGGCTACACGCGATCCTTCAATATGGCACTACGAAAAATGGCGTTCATTAATTCTCTTCATTAGCGAATACCCGGCACATTCAGTTAGCGTTCACCGCTGCACGGACGTCGATTTAAGTCTTTAATTCATAATTAATCTTGCAGTATTTAACAAATCGCCACTCGGTGTTCGAAACGGTGCGTTCGTCTCAATTAAGATATCCGCGCGCACTGCCAACACGACTCCCGCATTCCTCCTTAAAATTCTCTATCTTCGGAAACTAATTAAAAATTCGCCTCGCCTCCGTGGTTCGGTGTTCAATCGGGACGATATAACTTCATTTAAAAACGAGCAATCTTGTCGAAGATAAGGGCTGGCGAGAAAACAACGAAGAGCAGCGCTCGCCACACGCGGCAGCGACGCGGCCGGACAAAAAGACAAACCAAAGAAAGAACTCCAAACTTTTAAATGGAACGCGAGAGAATTCACCGCGTTAACTATGTCGATACTGGGAAGGACGCGACATCGGTAAGTCACGTCACCGAATAAATGACGCCGGCACTGAAATAAATATATAAATATTGTGTAAATAAACAAAATAATACGGCGGGGACCCGAAATGCTTTAAATATTCAAATGAAGCGAGCCGAGGTGAAATACGAAGGTGCGCTCGCTCGAGTTGAGCCCAATTAAATCGGTGCCACTGAGGTAGAAATTAAAAACAAAAGGAAGATGACGGGGGTCCGGCGCGCATTTTTCTCATGAGTATTATTAGCGCGATGTCAACCCACAAAAAATGGAGTTAGAGGGTTGTCGTGGCCGCGATCATTATCGACTACATCCCGCGTTTTGTATTGTTTTGATAAGTGTGATGCTCTTGCGCTCCGACGTTTTGTTGACATTTTATATTCACCATACACACGTGATTGATATGCTCGCATTTAAATTAATTATGCTGAGTTTTAGGCTGCATTCCTTTGCTGGTGGTGTTATGTAAAGTATTATACAACATACTCCTTACATTCTCACAGACTGATTTAAATTTCGAACCGTTTCAACTCGCTCCTCGCTCATTTTAATATCGATTTCTATGCTGCCTTTTATCAAGTTCACATGTCCCATTGTGCACAAAATAGTGCGTCAATCAACTGACAAGTGCGCATGAGTTGAATTAATGGGTGAAAAACAAAACCTAAAGCAGTGTTGCTTACGGTCATTAGTCATGAGGAGCCTGGCGAGAACAGATTTAATATTTGCCTATAAATCAATTATAGACGTGTGGAGTCGCTTAGCACTTAACGCTTTATTATTGGACTGCTTTCTTAAATAGCTATGATAAATTACATACGTGCGTTCTCTTTAGAATTACTTTTGTGCACTTATGTATGAATGTAGGTGCAAATGAACTGAACAGAATGAAGGATTACCAAAAATATACTCTACTTTTGAAAGCTTTGAAAATTTTAAATATTTGGAGCTTACAGAGGCATCCTGGATACGCTTTCTGAAATGAATCCAACTGTTGATTCCTTAGTCCCTACCGATAAATTATTGATATCATGACTTAGAACATCTTCTTTTGCGTAAATGAGAAACTCTCTACAATGGAAGAGGTAGAGTTAGAGTTCATATAATCAATGTTATGAGTGAGTATTTCCCAAAAGGATCTGATCTGATGCATTGAGATGCACTTGTATCTATGTATATTTGTTGTTCCCATTTTGTATTATAAAGTTCAGATTCATTAACACTCGTCGCGACCTCCGCGCCTCTTGCACGATTTATCCAAACAAAACACATTTATTTTAGACAATGAGGATCTAAGTGCTTATTGGGAGAGCAATCTACCACGGAACCAATCCTCACTTCACTCCACAAGTATGACTAACATACATTGCTGAGTACATGCAGGATTTTTTTGTAAAAGGTGGTATCAAAACGGTGATGGAGCGTGAAGTCTTGATTGGTTGGTAAACGATATGGTAAGTGATAGTGCAGGGTCACTCCAGGGGTCCCGCCGAGGCCTACCGACGCTCATCACTATTCAATAAGCTCCATTTATTGAAATTACATAATTTGTGTGTGAATAATGACGATTGTGATGAATCTTCGTGGGCGATACGTGAGACTTGAAGCCGATTAACTTTTGACCGCTCGACAATATTAATAAGCTGTTCGTTCGACACTCGCTCGGCTTAATGACATGGAAATGGAGTGCGCCATAAGCTGTGCGTTCACTCTGATTTCTGACGTCGTTTATTTGAATGGATCGTGTTGTATGGGAAGCTTTTGGACTAGTCGGAATGTTGTTTGTTGATATATTAGGTCTGTACAGAGTAACGGATAGACGATTTAACTTTACAGTAACTGATGTACATTATATCAAAAATCTTCTTTATTAAAAAAGGTAATTTTTTGGAATGTTTCTCTAAAACGACTTAAACTTAACTTTATTTTCAGAAATATAATAAAAGCGTCTGGTCTTGGCAAGCTTTTACAAAGTAGGTACACCGAAAGACAAACAAACATGAACGTATTATTTTAAATTCACAATATTTATTTATTATACCTAGTTGTAGGACATTGCAGAAACATTTGCGACGTACATTATTTATAGTGGCTTATGAATAAAACATAATTCTGGTATACTTTACAAAACGCAGGAATGCGACAATCCATTGCTTGATTTCGACATTTTGGTAAATAACGACTGAATTTATTGCATGACTATTATTGATTGTTGTAAACGCCACCCCATTCACCTTTGTGAACAATATTAATATTCAGCTTCTGTAGACATTGGATTCCACAACATAATAGTAAAGATGGTACTAGACCCAAACGGAATTTTGATGGAGGCAAGTACTTATGGCAGTTTTATATTTTGCCATAACTATTAGGAATATAATATCACAAGGGTTAAACTCCTACTGAACTAAACCTATGTACCTACCTATGTATCTATGTATAATTTAGTACCGACTAACCTGTAACATAATTATTATTATTTGACGGAGCTCAATCATCAAGTTGTTCTGAATAACAACAATAGACCCCCGAGTCCTTAAGAAGTGTATAGAATGACAACACAACCTTAAGTATGCAGTTCAAGGTAGCATTTCTTGTCTTGAAAATTGGCATCGATATGTCAAACTTGGTACATTTATTTTAGTTCTGTATTTTCTATATGTTCTGATAAGTTGGTTGAAGTGTAAGAGAAGATTTCCCTACTACTGCTTAGTGTGATGAAAAATAGGCTTGTGTTTTACCCGACTACGGAAAAGTCAAAAGGGACGGAGGCACTAGCTTTTACAGATTTTGAGCATTGTTAGTTAAAATATAATGGCTATTACCAGGTCCTCCATGGATCTGCTTGGAAAAATATGGAGAAGCAGAAACATCACAAAGGCCACTAAAGTGAGACTTATCAGGGCTTTAGTGTTTCCTATATATTTTTACGGTGCTGAAACATGGACTTTATGAGGAAGCGAGAAAAAGAAGATAGACGCCCTCGAAATGTGGTGCTGGAGGAGAATGCTTGGCATTACCTGGACACAGTTCCGAACCAACGTCTCAATCCTCCAGGAACTTCGAATCAAACAGCGTCTTTCTTCCATCGTCCAATGTCGTATCCTCACTTTCTTTGGACATATCACACGTCTAGAAGACACATGTGTGGAGCGACTTGTAGTGCAGGGTAAGGTTGAAGGCACAAGAGCGCGCGGCAGGTCACCAATGCGTTGGACCGACCAAGTCAAAACTGCACTCAATGGTCCACTCCACGAATGCACAAGAAAAGCCACAGTACGGGAGGAATGGCGACGGATTGTGAAGTTTGCCACCACCCCTGATGTGACGATCACGACCACTCTGCCAAGAGTGTGACGACGACGAACGACGAAGAAGAAGAGAATTAAAATATTCCGGATTAATAAAATTTTCAAAAGAGATCTTTTCTCGCAATATCTATTATATCAAACAGCTCCACATAGCCAACACATCAAACAGCAGAAAGCTAATAGAAACACAGATCTAAGAACAGCTAATCAATATTCACTTCTAGGTTACAATAACTTAGTACGAAGAAAAACAATTATTTTCTTCATCCGCTATTGTAATGCTGAGCGGGTACTCTAAGACTGTGCACACGTACAGGTCCAGTTATTATACATTATTTAGATCGAGCGTATACCTGCGGCATGCCTTCATGTCCAACTTACTATGCAAAAACTACATCTCCATTATTAATAGCCAATAAATTATGACGTTTAAAGATCAGACTTTCCGCTAATACATTTTCCATATTTTCATGGTAATGGCGGAAATAAAAACGTGGGCTTTTGCTATTTAAAAAATTGATGGTTAAATTTAAATTTAACCATCAAGTGAGGGAAATTGATCATTTACATGACAATGATTCCGACGTGTGTTTATCTACGTGCGGGGTAAACTTGAACTCTAGTGTAGACTAATTTTGAGAAACTTTTCATTCATTCACGATTAGGTTTTCACTCACTGAGATTTTGGACGAAGCGGACATTAGAATTTCGGAAAATACGTAGAAGTTTCCATCGACAGGAGAGGTTTATCCATCAACCGGATGATATTCGTTGACCAGAAGATCAAATCTAACCCAAAATAAGATCATGTTGTCAAAACATATCCTTTAAGTTGACACCTGTGGCCAAGAGGTGTTATTCTTCATTGCGCTATTCCTGACTTCTCAGAAAAAAGACACCCACATCCAGCGACTTATTTACAAAATCAAACCATTATTTATATTTTTTCATCCGGATTTTCGGGTAAACGACCGAAACACCAACATCCAACGACATATACGTAGAAAGCTGGATGATATGTACCTACAAATGCGCCCGCGCAGCCATGCCGAGCGTTTACGACTTCCGAGAATCGGCCGAAGGTACCCGACGCTATCCGAAATACGGTAAATCGTCTAAATTAAGTAGATGTGACCACTCCGACCCGTATTTAATAATATAAGGTATGTATTAATTTGGATATTAGTTTTCTGGTAGCAGTCTTTATTTTTAATTATCATGATGTAAATTGTAAAGTATCGTGTGTTAATTGGTGATCCTCGGTAGTTGATTGATAAGGATATCGCACGTTAGGAGATACAATCCAAATATTATATTTTTTTAAAAGCTTCTGTTTGCCTTTCAAATTGGGTGAAGTTTGGGAAGCTTACTTCCCAGAAATAATTTTTCAATTATTTACCTGAAAATGTACTCATTACAGTTTGTAAATTGAGAATGGTCTCATTGACTGTTTACAAATTAATTATAGTGGTCCCATGTCCATTGAAGAAGAAGTAACAAATGCAATAGTTGCCTTTTCGTTTTCCTAACCCTTTTCAATTAAAATATAAAAAGCATATTTATTAAAAGCTCACCATGATTGAGTTCTCATCTAAGTCTAAAGACAAAGCTACTCCAAAAATCTTAGATACTATTTGCTACCATTTACGACGATGGGTGACCTGTAAGTTAGAAAGAAAGAAAGAAAAATATTTATTTGACGTCAGTTATTGGAGCACACACAAAAAAAAAGATACAAAATAAGGAGGAAAACATAGTATGTGCTGTGTGCCTCACGGCTGCACCAAAAAGGTCCATTTCAGCATTCATGCCAGACAGGTGATGGCGATGCTCTCTGACGCTGGTCTTCCAATGAACCTTAAGGGGGTAGGTAAGTGACGAGTTCACCAAACATGAATTCAAAAATTTTTACCTGACAAGCAACGATTGGCAAATACATTACTTATTTGTCATTTCACAATTATACAACAACAATTTTATCAAATAATTCACTTAGCAAAATAATTATGCGATAAACTTTTATTTAATAACGTATTATTTGACAAACAATTCATATTTTTTTCATTTTATAACTTTTGGAAAAAAGACTTAAAATAAATATTGATTGTGACATTTCTAAAAAAAAGAGAAAATAAATGAATTTTGTTTTCTATAAATACAAATTTAGTGACAGAAATGAATCGCTGCAAAACCGACTCCACGTAGTCTTTTATGCCCTACCCCTAGAGTGTAATTTAAGCCCGCGTAGGCGCGGAGGAGCAGGTGCTCACCACCGCGGGCGTTAAAACCCTCTACTCTACGACGATAAGCTCGCGTAGGACCGCCGGAGCCTCGCAGCGCCACAGCTGTGACAGAAACCATGCCTGCTGCATGTTGCATGCTTGCATACTACATGATTGCTGCATGTTGCATGCTTGCTGCTTGCTTGGTGCATGCTTGCAGCTTGCTTTTTTAAATCTAAGATTAAGGTACTTGAACCGTCCGCCAAGCTCATTATTTCATATGCACCAGAGCTAAAGCCTTGCATTGCATGTCAGCTAAGTACACAGTTAATAAGCTTCCAGTCCACTGTTGTTAAACTGAGGAGGATGATGGATAGGGCTACTGACCACGATATATCTGTGCGCTAAACAACAAGAATGCATAGATAAGTTATTCCATCTATTTTTACACCCAGTTCAGTCCTTCGCGGTTTTGTATCAATCATGGGACAACTCCTTTACGCTTTATTTTGAACAACCTTTTCAATAACAAGGAAAAGTGTTTACACGGTTCCGATTTCGGCAAATTTTAATCATAATTTTGCATACAATTATCTTTGCGAATACGATTTTTACATATTCGGTAGTCAACAAAGGGCATAAACAGTTGTAGGTTCAAATTCGGCAGCGGCCGCCCGCGGCGCGCTTACTCCCTCAATTATTACCCGAATGAATTCCATTAAACAAACGCAGCATTTTACTGCTGCGACATTAAGTCGACAGTACTCGTAAACTCACCACTTGATTGATAAATTCTCTTCGGTAACTGCCGGAGCGTCGCCCGCGTTATGATTGCTACCGAACGACATTAAAATCGCTGCGTCCGCGTGTAATGTACCAACATAGTTATAACATGAAGTAGGCCACTTAAACTTGGCAATATCAGTAAGTTGCAAACGTTATGAACCCTTATGGTTTCCGAGCGAATAAGTATTATGTTCACTTAAATTCATTACCTTACTGTTCTTCGTATGGAGCGTTTCGTAGTCCGTTAGGTGTCAAAATCTTTTTGACCGCACGAAGTACGTGTGAGATAAATAACGCTGTACGAACATTTTTTACATAATATGGGCAATAATTTTAATTTTATTGAGTCGGACAATGAAAGTGACGAAGCCGAATGAAATACGTTTATTACTCTATAAAATATTCGACACTGACTGTGTAAGTAAATTATTGACAATATTTTAATTTCGGATTCTGATTTATATTTACTCAGTCTGACATGTTAATCATTCTATATTACCCATTCTTCAGAGTCTACATTTGTCTAAAATTAATTTGCTATCTTTTTTGTAAGTTCCGAATGATAATTCAAGTAGCTCATTTTTTGTCAGGCTCCTTTGAATATGTCAAATGAAATATGGCTCACATAATAGGTGTCATAAATCTTGTAATATTGTCACATCGACTCTGCTTCTCCTATTAGATATTAGTTGTTCTGTCAGATATTTTAGGATAACTGTATCTGTTTCTTGGAACCGTAGATACCTATGTACAGTCGTGTCCGGTTAATTGGTAAAGTGGTGGGTTAGAGTGGGGAGTGGGTAGATTAATGAGCGGCTACCGCTTGCTTATCGCGCAGCATCTCGCGCATGACTGATCATCTGTCGTGGGCCTGCGCCTCTATGGGTTTAGTGACGAACAAAACACTGCCTTCAGACTTTTTCTATCGATACATTTCATTTATTGATATTCAAATAAAGAATACCTGTATCTGTTAAATGCTCAGACTAAACTTTATTTTCTACTAATTGAATCTAGCGATACAAAACCCAACAGCCAGATATAACAATTAAAATACTACAAACCAGTCAGCTAGTCCCGCATAAAATAACAATTTCGCTATTTTACGATAAAATAATATGAAACCTTATTGGTCAATAATATCGATAATGGTATTCGTAAGGTAGTAAGGCCTACCTTACGGTCGTGATATGAGGGCGACCGCGTGGTTTCCGAGAAGTACTCGGTACCTTACGGCCGCGCCACATTCGACCGGGCTTTTTTCTTTTCCACCTTTTAACGGACGCATTGAAATATTTTTGTGGAGATCAAACGACGTTTAGATACGTACATTAGGATTAATGTTGGACATCAGTTACTCCCGTATGTAGAGGTAGGTACTGTTACCAAGAACTTGGAATCGGATGTTGGGTGTATGAGGATTGTTCTCGCACGATTTTTAGATAGAATGCCCATTGTGTTGAGGTATTGTTGGTTAGTAAACATAATATGGCTTCGGGAATGTTAGTTATTTTAAAACGGGTCCCATGTCCCATCACCCCGTGGGAGAAAAGTTCTGAGCTGGCTGCATTGAGATTGTCATTTGTTATTGGTTTGCTTCACTGTGCTTCGTTAACGAGAACAAAATAATATGAATGGAAAAGTCTTGAAAAGCTAAAGAAGAAAGTTATGCTCAGAATTGATATATTTCGAACATGAAATTTGAACAAAAAAGGCTTATAGTAGGCTTGTAAAGTGATGGCCTGAAACACAGGTTTAAATAAACCTAGATCAGGCAAGTCATTACCTAACATTTGAATTCGACATTTTCGTTACTTGTGATTGTTAAATATTTTGTAGTGATAGTTTACTTATAAGCACTAATTATACAATGGTTTAAGAAATAACTCTACTGCACTTAAATGTACACTTTTGTATTATCTACTTTTTAAATAAATTATTCTTATTCTTCTTATTCTTATAATTTATCATTTAAGCACGTAGCTGCACAGTGTAGTAAACTGTTATTCTTTTCTCTCAAAAACTATATCGTTTGTAAACTTTATGTACTGGGCAGACGGTAAACAATTTGCCCACAACTCACAACACAACAGTAATTTTTAAAATTATAGCACGAAACAAAACACTTGTGCCAAAATTGCGTGATTAGTAGCCATATTTCTTTAAAAGAAAATATATCTTCACGTTTTGTATTGTGGACAGCGTATAAGTACAAAAAAGAACCATAAATGATACCGATACTGCTACTGCACTTGAAAAGTATCATTTTCAACCATAACAAATCTTTCAACTTAAATTATGAAACTTTTTATGGAAAGATCATGAATTTCTCTTAATTATTACTTATCTTCGGCTCTTTTTAAAACATCCCAAAATCATCCAGAAGCACTCATACGTATAAATTAATCGTTAATTTAAATACAAAGACTAATTTAATAAGTGACCCGACTTCCAAATGTCAAAGCGTTAAAAAAAGAACGATGCAAGAAGGATGGCAGTAAAGGAGAACGCCCAAGTCGGTGTCAGGAGAGATGTGACTTTTTTATACTCTAAATAAATTGGGAGTCATTTTTTAAGTTTTTTTTTCTTTTTTGTTTGTTATTGAGTACAATGGGAGGACAAGATGGTCTGTTAGGTAACATTTTTAACATCATTATAAGTGGAAAGCCGTGAGTGATGGTCGCCAGGCGCTTGTTACTGATGGACTGGACTTCTAGGAAGTTTAAGTCTTTAATATTGTTTGTATGGGAAGTTATGTGCACTTGATAAATAGCTATGAACCCTAAATGTTATTTTTTAGGATAAAACGACTGCCTGAATTAATTTTGTTGTATTAAATGTAGAAATCTGTTCTAATTCGTTTGCCCGTGCTACCGTGAGTTCGTGACCCTTAAATATCTTTTTGACACCACTCTTTGTAAGTTATTTTCTACAATGTTGTTGAACTGGGGTTTGGAAAATTCTTGTCACTTTAATTATTCAGGATTGTAATCCTTTCTTAAAGACTAATGAATCCATTTGAACCATTGTTTCATTGCTCTAGATATGGAGATTCCTATATGTTCCCCCACACCACATTGAATGAGAAAATACAGTAAGCCTAAAGCTACTACCTATAGTTGTTATTATGACCTACGCTAACCGATTTGCTGTTTTGCAAACTCCAACTAAATAAATAAAATAAATATCGCTGGACACTACACACAGCGCCATCTTGTGCCACACTAAGCAACGAGCTTTGTGTCGTGGACACCAGATAGTTGATATAACTACATAGATACTTTTTTGTTTGTTCACTTCAACTGTTTTCATTTTTCATCAAAGCTTTTGTTTTCAACAAATATTAAAAAAAACAACAATCAAAGTACAGATACCATAATAAAACTATGAGATAAAAATCTTCGCCTCACTTCCGCTTGGAATTCGAAGCAAAAACCAACTTTTTTTCAAAACTGACATTCTTGAATATGTTGGTACCGTGGGATTGTCTGGGTGCTCCCCTGGGGGCCGGGGACTTCGGTAGCGCCACCGGAGCACCCCGCCGCTTCGCCACTTACAAAACCAATATTTAATTATGATAAGTTATAATGATTATAAATTAATTTTAGGAGGCTGGGCTGGTTAGGATTATGGATTCATTAAACATAATGTCTGTTCACGCTTTTTAGTGGGTTTAGTTTATGGGATAGTCGTAAATGTCAGAATGAGAAGGGGTTCCGTACCTGGGTTAATGTATAACGTAAAGGGAGACACTGCTGCAGTGGTAGGACTTGTCAAGCTAGCTAGCTGTCACTGGTACGGTCTACACTTCAACCAACTTATCTGTGCAGTCGGGAAAACACAGAACTAAAATAAATGTACCAAGTTTGACATATCGATGTAAATCTTGACATGCAGCGCCACCGTGAACTGCACAATTAAAGTGGTCATACTATATTGTACTGCATGGATATCTTGGCGCTTAGCCACTGTCAGAAATAACGCCAGTACCTATCTTGTTTTTTTTTTTTCAAAACGATTTCCACAGATAGTTTCACAAATGTTTACCAACAACATGAATGACATTGCCAGAAAAGCTCGGACAATATAATACAAGCGCCAAAATAATCGTGCAACACTGTATTACAAAATCTTCCAATTTTAGCTTGATGAAAGAAAGCTGCCTCTTGTCTTTGTCCTTGTGAAATTAGAAAACGATCTAAAGACAACACTTCAAGTGCGATCAGCCTTGCTGAAGTTTGCCAAGTGATCCTTCTAGTATTGTATTTTAGCTTCCAGTCCTAGCTAGTCTGAAATGGACTGAAAATATTACTTTCTTTTGAATAAAACTAATAGATCCTCGGCGGTTAGAATGGCAGTAGCTAGGACCTCGACTCTGTTCGACAAGTCTTCACCCTTTGGCTGAGATTTCATTGTCTCAGTTTTTAACAATAGTAGGTAAGCTTAAATACAATCTAAAGATCTGAAAGTTGTTCAAAAAGTTCTAGACCGGACCGGAAATAAATTATTTAGAAAGCCAATACCTAAGTTACAGCATTTAAAAACTTTTATCTTACCTATACAGTATGTTAATTCTATTACGCGATAATGATGTCGATTCTGTTGTGCACAAACTAAACTTAATTTAGGCTATTAAGTTTACTAACTTTCTCTCTAATAAAACGAGAAAGAGACGGACGTAATTTAGAGCTGTCAAATTTAATTGGAACTAATATTTCCATACAAATGAAGGGTACACGTAAAAACATGTCTACTAAAAACACCGTGAAGCTCAAGGCATAAACTAGTTTGACATCTCTAACTTAGTTCATTGCTATAGCCGTCCTTTTCGCGCACTGCCTTTTAGTAAAAGATAGCAATAGCCTAAATTAAGTTTAGTTTGTGCACAACAGAATCGACACCAATGTCTAACAACACATACACAGATAGAATAAAAGGCTTTATAGAAGCCAACTGGAAGCATGTCTATAATGCTATTACAATAATGGTAAAAAAAAACAACAAGGATGCCATTTAGTTACAGTGGACAACAAAATGAATCAAAGGTATCCAAAAACATTAATGATACGACAGAAAATAAATCATTTGAATAAACAATGTTTAACAGGTCAATGTTAGAGATTGTAATAAAATATCATTGAAAATTCAGAACGGTCCCCCGCAAAATAGACTCTATTGCAAAGCCATTGAGAGGACATTGAAAAACGTAACTCGTCCAAAAGAGTTGGTGTTCATATCTCAAACAAAACATGCAAAGTATTTCTTTAACGATCTCTTATTTTTTATACGGAATCTTCGAATTCTTACCTCTAGTTACTGACTCAAACAGATCATGAGATAGGCGATGTTTAACTTTTTTTGGTCACATAAAACTAACATAACCTTCTATGATATTTAAGTATCGACAGATACATCTGGGACGTTCGGCTCGGAACACAGCCGCTGCGCGATAAGAGATGATAAAGTAATGGCCGAGATAGCAGCCCCGCTACCGAATCTGATACGACACAGTAGCGCGCGCAACACTCAGTCATACCATACGCCATTTAGTTTATTGAATTCCATTCTAATGAGCGATCGACATCTTGACCGACTCGGTATTTAACTCACATATAAAAGAATACGACCGTCCGCGACAAAGCTAACACTACACGCTAATTTTATTACACGGCCAGCCTACAGACGTTCTGCTGAAGGACTAATCCGAAAGCCATCAATACATCGTTATCTAGAACGGCTCTGTAAACCAAGTATACGATCCATAAATGAGTCGACAAGTGCCGGCGCTCCAACCCTAATCGCGCGTGCAGATACCCACGAGGAAGAAACTGCCAATATTTATAATACTAAACATAAAATACCACAATAAAACGAAATGCGTCGACGCGCAAAACTTTATGCTAATCGCCACTAAAAATATAATAAAACTGTGACCTTGTGGACTCGCCGCGTTCCCGACGCCGACGTGCCGTTATTAACCCGAGGTGTTATTCTTAACCACATATTGTATGCCTACACAACTCCTAAAATCTGTCATCGTGAGTTAAACGACACATAAATCGTGAAGAATTTGACACCGCATGAGCGAGTCCTATTGATTTATCGCTTTCCTTATACATGAAACATGATACGCGAATAGAATCCATTAAACGCTTAGAAGTTCTACCTCCAGAGGAGATTTGGTAACAAGCTTACTTGAAATTAATATTGCAATGTATGATGCATTTGTTAGATGGTGAGGGGCGCAGTGGCGGCCATCGGCGGCTAATCACGAACACAGGTAGCGTATCACCATCATCTCGCTCGCGACTTACGATCCATTCCGGTTATTAATGAACCCGAACCATTTTCGAATTTCGCCGCCGCCCGGACAGACTATTGACAGCTGTTTATTTATCAATGTCTACTTGACTCGGGCCGAGGCATCATCCGTTGCAAATATTTGAATTAGTATTCAATGAGCACTCGCTTCGCTTTCACAACTTTGACTTGTAGCAGTGTAGCGACCTATTATTGTTCATAGAAGTGTACAATAAGAAAATCAAACAGATTCCCGCTGGTTTCTTTGCTCGTATCGGTCGCTGCGAGTTTTTCCTCGAGGAGCTGCATTTTCATAACAAACCTGTCGGCAACTACGGGAATCCGCGTTTATTATTACGTAGACATCATGCTAATTGTCTTCTAAAAACTAAGCTTCGCCGGAAAAGTTATCCGGCCGTGTCCAGGGGTTCGCAGTGCCGCCGTATTACGATTAATTGATGCTAATTAATAAATTAATTAACCATGTTAATACTACGCTTGAGAGATTCCAGTTTTTCATGTGCCACGTTCGTATTTGTCCGAGCTGCATTTGTATTGCCAACCGCAGCATTCTGCCTTTTTGTTAGACGTTCTCGATACGGCATGATCTCGTTATATGTGACCATGTTCATATTTCGATATTAATTTATTGAAATTGATTATGTGCTTCGAGATGAACCACGCTCCTAATTAGGACTCTGTTATGACAGTCATTCATATAGTTATGATTGAATCGGACCGGCATTTGATCATTATTTATGTCATATTTTCTCATTTGTTTTCGCAGTGATTAGAGGAGATCCGACTGCTACCATGTTTTGTATCGAGTTCCTGCGAGTTAGCGACGTTAAGATAAGCAAAAATGATCTGCGGAACGTCTTCTTGTTGCGATTCCTACGTCCGGAAAAATATCATTAGGTAGTACATGTCTTAATAGCGTTTCAAGTTTTTTATGTCGTACGCGTGGATATGAAGATATAATAAATAATATATAACGCCACTATGCGGCGGGTATAGTGGTCGGTGGAAAAACTGGAAAAACTTAGTGGCACGCGCGTGGTCCCATTGAAGTCTCGCCGCCGCTAAGTATGTTGTCACGTATAGAACACTTGACTAAGATTTCTTCTTCGAAATGCATTCTGTTTCAAGAACACGACACAGCCCGTTCCTTCCTAAATCTAGATTTGGAAATTGCAGTACGTGATTCAGCGAGGCGAGTGCCGCCGCCGCGTGGGCGTACCACTATTTTGATACCGTCTTTGTCTTCTCGGAATTTTAGTTTGAATCTAATATGATAAGCAAATTGTACAAAGAAAAGTTAACAATACCTCCATGTATTGTCGTTACGACCGACAAAGATACAGCTTGTGTGCCATCGTAAAAAATGCTTGAAGCTCGCGATATTAGAACAAATCATAATAAAAGTGCAGCGAAAACAAATTTTGTTGGCTCGCAAGAATTTACAAGAGTCGGGCTCGCAAGCGGCGAGCACGCGTCCGAAGCGAACATAAATACGAACTCCTCGGCCACATAATATAACGAGTATAGGAGGCCAATTTAACAGACTTATTGTCTCCGTGCGGGTACAATGCGAGACGTGGAGGGAGACGCAAAAGGACCACGATGCCGGGGACCCCGAGCCTGCCGATACAAAACAATGGTATTTAATCAACGATGATAAATGCTGTATTCAAGCACGTTTTTTAACGATACTGCCGTATTGTTTTGGCGGGAGCTTACCGTTGAATACGGAGATAAGTCGCCGCTGAGAGTGGCTTAGCTGACAAATTGGAATAAAAGGAATATTTATTCGTGTTGGAAATCGTGGGGCCTTGACGTGGGGAGCTTGCGATTCCTTGATATATTCACGTATTCTGCAGACACAAGGCAGACACGACACTGACCCCTTATAAGATGTTCACCATTTTACATTTTAACATATATTACACTGAGATTTTATGGAAGTTTAAGAACAACAAGCAGTTGTCATAAAACTTACGCCATATTACATTTCAGACCTACCTTATTAACTCTTTCAGTTTTGATCCCTCATCTCATCAGTTTTCATAGACACTAAACTACTGGTGCTAGGACAGAGGAAGACAGTCTCCACCTGCTAGCTAATAACAACATTGAAGACTATACCGTTTACGACGCAAAGTGTTCGCTCCTGTCACTAGTTGTTATAGCGAACATCCAATTGAGTTGCGTTCTTTTTTTAAATCTAGAAAAAACATCATCATATGCTGAATTCATGGCAAAAGTTTGATACTTCCACTTGCTTACATTAACACCTTGTCGTCTAGTCTATATCACCAAAAATTTCAGCCCATAAAAATCCTCATTGCAAGATATATTTCGTAATTCCAACACAAACTGCAGTTCCAACACTCCCAATCCAAATATTACGTCATATAAGATATATTAGCATTGCGTACGATGAGTTTTGTATAAATCACGTGCATTTTGTTGAAATAACGTTGGGAATACGATTGGCATCTGGTCTGCGAGAGGCATCGTAAATTTGTGAGGTTAAACAGCATGACGCCGTATTGAGTTTGAAGGACGAAGCATAGAGCAATGATTTATAAGCACTGGGAACTGGGTACTGGGCACTGGGCAAGCATGACGCACCTGATGTATTTGTTCGAATGTCGACACATGACAATGACGATTGTTCTTTATGAGTTATGAAAGCGCTGCAGATATTGGAAATTGAAATGTGGTTGTTATTTGCAATGTTGGGGTTGGTTTATCAGTATTAGTGCTCGTAGGCTTTATATGCATAAAGCCTTGTTATGATCTGTCTGATTGTTGCTAGGCTCAGTTTGTATCTCATAATACTTGACTATGTGACCCAAGCTATTTGAATTATTGTCGTTCGCTGTCTGCCTTTCTGCAATTTCACTAAAAAGTTTTTCTATCACAATTTTTGGCCCAATTGAAGATTCAACCAATGGGGAATGCTGGTCAAAGCTGATTGTAGATGGCGCGTCCATAGCTTAGACCCAATCTGACCAATGAGGTCAAACTATTTTGAAATATAAAATGACATTGACAGATTCTCAACCAATGACGATGTTTGGTTCATGCGATGCTAGCGCTATTAGTTCCACCAGTTGCCCACCCCATTGGTATCCCGAATTCCACACGCATGGTGCAATAGAATAAGTTAGGTATTCGTTTTGCTCAGATTCGATGGAGATGAAAATTCTTTTGGAACTTTGCTAAACCATGACAAAAACGATTTCGCCATTAAGGATGGGTCAAGTCATCAAGAATGTCAGCAACTGATTTATAGTACCTACTTTACTTATTCAAATCATATATCATCAACCCAGCAACAAGAGAACTAAAACAAAAACGGATCCAGGTACTAACAAGATACGGATCTAAACGTCTCAAAAATGGCACTAACGGTGTTCGCAAACCTGATAACATTCCGTAACAATCAACAAAAACAATTATGTTATAGACATCGTTTTGTGTTGTGTGTGTCCCAGAGGAACGGACCCGTGGACAAATATTTATGCAATTTATTCATATTGTGCTCGTGTGGACTGAGCAGTTGGTAGGCTTCTATCATCATGATTTTTTTTCCAGATTTTTCAAGCCAGCAGTTTAGCTGGACTAGACGGACATAGCGAAACTATTAAGGGCTCCTTGTCAGGACTACGGAACCCTAAAAAGCAGTGATAGCCAGTGGTGTGACCGTCGGGCTGCTAAGTCACGAGTTCGAACCCAGGGCACACACTTCTGATGTTTCGGATTCATTCTTGCGTATTGTATAATTATCACTAGCTTCGGTGAAAGAAAAACATCGTAAGGAAACCAAACATGCGTGAGGCGTATTTCTCGACAGCATGTAAAGCCAAGTCAGAGGCCATCTCTCAGAGGCAAACTCTGACATCATGTTAGGCACTAACCACAGGAAAAAGAAAGAAGATAGCATAGCCTATAATATTCCTACTGCTGGGAAACAAGCCTTCTCTCTGTACCATAATCAACCACGCGGATCCAGCGCGGCTTGGTGGTCACATGATATTTTTGGTATCCTAATCCCGGTTTCCTCATGATGCTTTCCTTGACCGTTTTGAGGGTTGTTTTGTTGCAAACCAAACAATAAGAGTTTGCATGACCGCCACCGTGACAATCCCATAGATCAGCGTGTACAGTAGCCAACTTGTACCCCTTGAATGTTATCATAATTATAGGCTTTTTGCAGACTCAACGGCATGTATCATAACCACGCCGTTTTTGTAAGAATCTTATGATATTCTATTGTTCCAACAGAGGAGCTCCCGTGTATGAATTGTAGCGCGAACGAATATGAAAAAGGGAGAAAATAAAACAAAACCTGATACAATAGGCTTCAGTATCGGAGCTGAGAGGATCGTTGTCAAATTTTTATATGCCTTGGTGTTGCCATTGTTGAGAAATGGAGTTTGATTGTAGAATGGGGAAGACCGTTCAAAGTTAATTTTAGATGGCGCGACTATAGCTGGGTCTCAATCTGACCAATGAAAAAATATAAAATGACATTACCAGAATTTCGCCATTAGTTACACAGTTTCCATCCCCATTAGCTAATTTATTCTATAACTTGAAGGTACTATAATCCTGTCTTCAATTTTTTTTTTAATAATTTCATCCGATAGGTTTAGCTCGCGAATTATTTAAAACTAAAAATGTTTTCCTCTTCGGAAATTGGTTTTCCTCGGCTGTAACCAAAAGGTTTTCTTTGATTTTAGATGATTATCCTACCCCTGCTCTCCAGAATTCATTTTCAGAACGTCGAACAGGTGAGTTTTCAATAACTTGGTGAATAGCTAACTTAATAGCTTACTAGCTACTATTAGCTTAACTTGAATAGGTAACTTGGTGGTTTTGGATACGGTTTTCATTATTTACGCCAAGTCTTTCAATAAGGAAAAATTCTTTACGATCAAAAATGGATCCCCAAAAATTGATTTCCTATTCTTAGGTGTATTGATAATGGCAACACTAACAGCCATCAGTGTTGCAATAAATACGTCTGGCGGTGACAGGCAAAAAGGCGGGAATGCGCGGGTGGCAAGCGCGCCCGGCGGTCTCCGCGCATACGTATGCCGTGACGGTTTTTGACCAAATTCATATTTAGAAGCACGAGTTTTGTTTCTATTTTGTGTATTAACAAATCGTTTTGGTGCCATTGTGTTCGCAATATTAGTATGATTTAAGATGGTCATTAACATTTCGACATATCTAAAACCTATCATTTAATGTTCCTTTAACTTCAAAAGCATGAAAAAGCCCTAGCAAACCTTTCAGCCAGTATAAAAGTACTGCAACATGCATAAGGATTCATTTAAACCGATCAATAAGAACGTATCGACAAGTTTTTTCTCTTATAAAACTATTTCAGGCGCGTTGCGATTGTAGATATCGCTGAAAATAGTTGCATGTCTCATTTAATGAAACCACATTTACAGAAAATGTCGTTCTTGCTAACTTTCTCAGGTGACATGAACTGGTACCTAGAGTCATGTTGCCTAGATCTAGAAGTGGCTACAATTTCGCAACTCGCAGATCGCAAGTCGGCACAGCATTTGCGTGCTGGGCTTGCCCGAACGTGCAACATTCTCGCGGCGGCCGCTATCAGATGTGCGGGCGCACGTGACGGAATCCCGCCCTCCTCAACCCTCCCCCTCCTCGTCTTCCCAGAAACAGAGCATCTGAAAGCATTCGAGAGCAGCCGACGTGTCCCCACGTCTAAGTACAAGTCTAACGCTACTCCGGAATGGGGCGTGCGTGAGTCGTTTCGAGTCCAGCTTTATCTTGCCTAGATGACTGTGCTCTGGCATTTTTACGACTCGTTCCGTGAATAAGCTAATAAGGATATCAAATGTACCTGTTGGGTTACATGTCTGACCATGTAGGGTTAAGAATTTCAAGTAAATAGTCTATCCACGATGATAAACAAAGACAACATTTTGTTCAAGTCGTGAGCATAGGTCTTGTGTGAAAGCTCTAACTGCACGCAACGAGTCAAATGCATCTGCGAAATGAGCGCTAAAATTACACGTTCTTAGAAATCGGTATGTCAACAATGGCAGCAGGGCGCAGGGCGCGGGGCGGTCAGGCGGCGGCACAGACCACAGACACGCTGGATGCCTCTCTTTGAATAATTCGCGTTGTTGTTCGGCGCCGGTGTTAGCAATTGTCGCGCGGTTGTTTTACGATAGCATCGCGCCGCCGCGAGTCGGCGCCGCTGATCTAGATCGCGGCGTCCGCTCACCAAAGACGTGCACTCGACGGATAAAGTCGTCACACACGACGTTCGCACCCGCGCCAGGTATGCCTTTGAAAAACGCAGCGCAATCGCAAAGTATTCAGCGTGCGCTCGTGATGGCATCCTAGCAACACTGTCGATGGCTTAATTTACTGCGAACCGCATTTGTTTTAAGCTTTGAGAGCTGTAAAGTATGTTAGATTTATAATCACTGGCGCTGTCTAGTGCGAGCGCGTTTGAACTTCGCGCTTCAGTAGACGTGTGTTATCTGGTATCGCGTTTTGGAGCGAAAGCAGGTGCATATCCTATCTCCTGCTTAAGGAAAAAGATAATCGTGAAAAATTTACATTCCAAGCTCTACAATCTGTCAAATTTCAACTTTATCGCTAAAGCATTACGTTCAAGGTTGATTGGGAACATTTGGCAGTTTCAGGTAGCTTGATGTGCTGGCATTTGTACATCATAAAGTAGAAAATGAACGAAACTAAACGTAGAAATAACAAAATACTGTGTACTCTCGTAGACATGCATCGTAGAGCGCTACGCCAGGCGTAGCACTGATACAATTTAATCAAGAATGTATCAATAAAACTTTCTTAAAACGCCTCAACGTATGCGAACACCAACCAAGTCAGATTCAAAGAATCAACCGCGCAAACATAACCGCAACACCAAATTTTTCGCTCCCAAAAATTAATAACCACTAAACAGATTATCGGCATAGCATCGACACCACTACAAAGTTTTTCTCACGCGGTTGACATCACTAATTCATACCATCCTCTCACGTATGGTCTACAACATTTTATCTGTGTAACGACAGCATTCAAACCTTTCTGTTGTCCTAAAATTATTCACAAATGGCACGTTGAGGCGTAAGAAGTCCAATTGTTTTCACCGGAATGCTATAACATTGTTTCTTCTGGGCCAGGCTTCGTCACCAGCCGTGTCGAATATGGCACAGCATGGGCCATGTTGGCGCATTCCTGCTTTTTCTACAATATTAAGCGGAGTGGCCGATATGGGCTGGCACACATAACCGAGGTGTGTATTGTAATTTTATCGCCGCACGTATTCGTTGATAGGTAATTTGTCGAATCGCTTCGATATTAATGTTTTTGGTTCACATTTTGGTGTTCTCGTTATGAAGTTGTTCTGAATCAAAGTATATTTTAAAATATGCTGCATTTGTGGATGAACTCTGTATGTAGTTCAAAAGAAGTTCATCGAGTATTTCTAAATCGGTTAAATTCTCGTTAATCAAATTCATTATGAAAATGGAATATCGGTGAAATAAAAAGACTCTTAATTTGCCGCAATGGCTCATAGAGTTTTTAACTGCACGAATGTTATTTATTCAATTCAGATACAAGAACTTACAATTTAATTCATGTAGGTGTATAGCCACGAGCAACACTTTCCTAAATTTTAATGCAATTTTCGCGAGAAATAACGAGTGTTACTTGGAAATATGATCTTTTTCATAA
The DNA here is from genome assembly GCA_963853795.1 of Xestia rhomboidea. Classification (NCBI taxonomy): domain Eukaryota; kingdom Metazoa; phylum Arthropoda; class Insecta; order Lepidoptera; family Noctuidae; genus Xestia; species Xestia rhomboidea. The sequence continues at coordinate 14,603,192 of OY970761.1, read as the reverse complement.
AAATATGAGTTCCAAAATACTATGTTCGTAACAACATGAAATTGTGATCAGACCAGTAGGAGAAAAACACCTTTAAAAGTTGTTAAGTGGTAATATTGGTGCTCGTCTGTACACTATGTACTGAGATACTACATATTTACTCAGCTCAGTACGTCTCGCCTGTTATCGATCACAACCGTCTCTAAACTCCCCAAATATTTGACTCCTCTAAAAAAAGTTGTTAAGCTCTTATACCCAAATTATAGTGTTCAAACATTTTAATACAAGGCTAAGAAATGTGCGTAAAAGTTTACAAAATGGTGGGCCATAATATATGTACCGGTGCCTTCTGGCGGCCATTACTTAGGTCCGGGCTTGTTATTAAATTCGGCCTTACTTATTTATTTATGAGCATGTTTATTGTATGCGACGTGGCCTGTGGTTGTGGCCTACCATTCCTGGCCAGTGACTGAAATTGGGAGCTTCGTGAAAATTTCTTTTCTGGGGAATGAGATACCACCGTGAAAGCTTAGAGGTGGTATTTTTATGGTTTCTGTCAGTACGTTGCATACAGATTAAATTATCTATTCAGAGAAAATGCATACCTAAAGAAAGAAAGCAACTACTTACCTGACATTGTTGGATGAAGTTGGAAAGGATTGTCTCTAACAGCCTGAAAATATAGACAATTTCTTATATCTTGAGATTTTTTCAGATTGAACGAATAAATTTCGTAATTTACCGACAGCATCTTTTAGGTAGTTTAAATTACTACGCTTAAAGTACTTACGGGATAATATCCTATATATATATATATATATATATAATATAATATAGTACTTTAAGTTTTGTGAAAAACCGTGAAAGTCTAAACAGTGCAGTTTAAATTACTGTTCATAACACCATTTAAACTCTGAACGGATACCAAAAAGCTCAATATTACCAAAGATTAACTAGTAGATTGACACCGCCACCCAAAACTAAGTCCATTGTCGTAGCCCCAAAACAAATAACACGCACGACCAACAAAAGTGACGATTATAGCGCCTAGCGACTCGAGAGAACTTTAATCCAAACTTAATTACAGATGAGCGGCGATCACATGAAATATCGATTTGGGAGGAATATTCAAACGATCGGTACAGGTGCCGCGTCACGCCTCCCCCTTAGGCTCACACACTTACGTGTCGGGACCAAAGATACCTTCAATACTTTCCCATTAATTTATTAACACGAAATAATTCGCATAGAAACAGCCAAGGTTTTAAAATTCAAATAAATATCTCCGCAAACTTCGTAACTATATGCAACGGACGCAGAAGTAAGAAAGTCTTTTCCCAATCTCTCAGATTTATCTCTAAAACCTACTCGGCTTTCTCGGATCGTTTGCAAGGAACATAAGCGAGGCTCGCGCGTCGTCGGCAGATGCATCGGGCACGAATCGAGTTTCCCAATAATTTCATAGTGAACGAGCTTCGATCGAAGACCCTCAGTATCTGTGGATCCATCTCTCGCCGACGGCCACGCGGCCAGCTATGTACGGCCCTTATTAAATGCAAAATATTGCAGCTTTACATAACCGAGATCTCGTTAATATTGCATTAACGATATTTTATAAGACGCCATGTTTTCGCCTCGGCTTTGTACGTGATATGTTAGTAACGATGTGTAGAACATAAGGGATCAATGATTTTGTGTACGTTTTGTTCGATGGGCTTGGTTCTTGGGTCAAAGTTTTGTCGTTGCTGAAACCTAACTTACAAATGTATATTACGAATTGAGCTTACAAGAAAATAGATACGGTCTTCGTCATACGAGACTTTAAGAATATAGAATATCTGGTATTATCTACATAAATAACATTGTTTCTAAAGGATTTTAACATGAGTACGTTATTGGTTACTGAACACTGAGAAAGATTTTCTTCTTCAACATTGATTAAAGACTGGTGACTAGAGAGCTTAAAGTAAACTTATGGATCATTTAAATAATTAGCATAATTGAATGCGCCATCCTCAAATAATCTGGGATCATTGAGGAGGAGAATGATGATGGTGTTGATGACAAAGTCCAAACACTGCATATGTTAAACAGTAACTAACTTCGTTAAGCAACGGTCACGAAATTGTAGAAATCTATGTAGATGAGTATCGGGCGGGTATTCAAAAAATGTTGATTTCCCGAATGCAAGGCAGTTGTTATCAGCAACAGTATCTGAACAACGAACATCAGTTCCTTCTTCTGTAGCAGTGCAGTGATGTAACTAGTTTACTAGTTGTTGTATTATGTATACAACAGGTGTCGGTTTTGGTTGGAAAGTTGAGCTTATTCATGTCTAAGGAGAAGTTTTGTCAAAAGTAGTGCAACTGTTGTGAATGGGGTTCTGGGTTTGATTCCCGGATTGGGAAGCGTGATATTGGGTTTTCCATCAGGAATTTCGCAGCAATAGGCTCGCCCCCATGAAACTTCTACATTACTGGCAACTGAAAATGTGGGGAATTAACTAGCCAGTTATCGGAGCAACAATGGTTTTGCTGAATTTCATCTTTTCATTTTCAACAAGACGTGTTTCAGTTAAGCGCGAACAAAACAAATCAATATAACCGGGACCATTTTTCTGCCACCCTGCTAGATGTAAGGTTGTCTTTGGCAGACCACCTTTAAAGTCCTGTAATAACAAACTATAAATGATAGTACAAGTACTAGATATGATAGTAAAGTATGCTGATAGTACAACCGTTACAGTTTTTGCATGACCTAAGGAGCTTGTCTAGTGACCATGTTATACAGCGGAAATCAACGGATTGATGACGTTATGATTAATATTTTCCTACTAAACATGCGGTTAAAGTATTTCAACAGTAAACTCTCATGTTTTTAGATTTAACCAAGATACCTAACATAACTACAAGCTACGCATGCACACATGGTCCGTTATCTGATAATAATTAGCTAATTAAAACAGCTACTTATCCAGTTACAAGGAAATACTATTTACACAAACTGTACAATTACACGGTTCGCGCTTGTTGCTAAAATAGTAGGTTTATCGTTAAAATAAATAGGTTTATCTGTACTTGTAATGATAGTGTTTAAAGAAGCATTGTAATTGTTTTTAATTATAATCATTTCGTAGAAAACAAACCTATTTATCTTTGTCCACGGTTGGACTAAAGTTTCTACAGAAAATACTTAGAAAATACTTTAGGTACTAAATCAAACTGATTGGCATATGGATTGTGTTGATATGTTGACGTTTTTCAAAATGTTTTGTGACATAAAGTCTTTTAAACAGTAAAATATAAAAAAATAAACTAATGCGCAATCGGTACACGCAGATTTATTTTATTTTTATATTTATTTATTTTATAAATTACATGTTCAGACACACTTATACAAAGCACACAATTAGACCTCTGAGGTCTGTCTTAGCATGCCATGGCCTGAGATTTGATCAACGCGCTATTGAAAGTTAAGTTATAATCGACTTGATGTAATATGAAACACATAAATTAAGGGAGTTTGGTAATCTAAATGATTTAAGAGTAATTTTAATTTTAAGAGTACTTTCTGAAACCAAAAAGCAAGGGCTAACTGTAATTATACAATCACACATCAACAACATGGGATAACACTCATCCAGGATGTATGTATACAAATTAAATATAAGTACTTACTTAAATAATAAGTATCATTTGCAACTGGAGGTAACGACCTCACATACAATTAACTTGGGTGGCCAAATAGTAGCCAAGCCGCGCGACATAAAAATATTAATACAATAATAATATCAATCTAAACGCGCATCAAGTTGAACCACTCTAACTAAACGGAGCTTAATCACAACTTTAGAATAAATTAAGCATCACTAGTATGTCAGTCAAGTCTATTTAAAATATTTTAATCTTATAAAAAAGTAATTACAGAAGTTGATATACACGACACCGGTTGGTAGCGGTTGCTTGTTAATTTTGAATTTTAATTAGTGACTCATGCTCACAAGCTCGTATATACTGTTCCTTTTTTGCTTGCTGAGACCGTAAATAAATATCAAATGAACGTTATGCTTGGTTATGATAGTACCAAGCAGTTAAGCCTATTCAGCATCATTATTCTTCTGTTCTTTTTAGCGTGTCGATGACAATTTAAATTGTTTGCACTGTTTTAGCCTTTCACGGTTTTTCACTACACTTAAAGTACTTACGGGATGATATCCGTGATAGAATAAAAGACTAAGAAAGAGGGTAGACAGATTTCTCTGCTCATAATAAATAATTTTCGTCCCACCCGCATACCTCTTCAGTATTCCCGCGATCATGATGCTTGCAACAGCGTCGAAATATCGGGAGCTCATAGTAACAAAAGAAAATCACAGATATCATCCCGTAAGTACTCTTAGTGTAATTTAAATTGATTTAGCCCAAAATTTGGCGACGAGTTTGGCACTTTCAGTAGCGTCCATCAGCTCCTGTAATGTGCAAGCAGCTAGAAAGGCAGGACATGATATCAAGTTTCCCATCGTTTGTGGAGCAAAACCGCGTTTACGCTCCAGGGCAGAGTCATCCATGAATGTCCACCTGAACAGGTTATACAATCATACTTCATTGGGAGCCTCGTTCCACCCTGCTAAGTATAGACCTCCTATCTTTTGTGCTATTCTGCCCTGGTCTGCGCGAATCTCAACGAGATCTTACCCGTTCTGCTGAATGTCATCCACCCATTTAGCAGTTGTTGCCATTACATTATTTATTTATGGAATACCTGTCCCCAGATTTGTTTACAAGAAAAGTTTTAAGTTCTGTTTGATACTTACAAGGGGTCAAGTTCATTCATCAGTAGGTAGCATCCGATTCTTGGGTGTATACCAATACCTAATAGTGAGATGCCTAATCGGCCAGGTGCTCTATCTATGTAATCTGAAGAAAAAACTTGTGATACTGGTCAAGGAAGTTGTAGCATATTATTATATTTTGTAGTGATTTTGTCTTGATCGGGTGTTCGTTTGGTTTGGAAAGATATGTAACGACTAGGTGCATTACTTTTCATGGTATCTTGTTAAAGATAGTGTCAAGAGTTAGTTGAATTTCGAACTCTCTGAACTTCACTCTCTTAATAAAATGTTGACAGTTAATTGAAGTTTTTTTTTCTTATTATCTTACAGCTGTTTAAATGTTACGCATTGTTTATGCCAACAACTTTAACCCCACTCAAATTATACCGGCGTACTTTTGAATATATTATTTTGATTCCTGAAAATTACTTTTACCGCTTTACAACGGATAACTGTGGGTATCCAGTGCCTAATTATTGGAGCAGTTTAGTGCTACTTCGTGTATAAACATTGGTTATAGTAAGTAAAGTATCGGTTAGGTGAGTTCGTTACATCTGTCACAATTACAGGCCGCACCTGCGCGGCAAGCGGCGCGGGCGCACTCCAACATCACATTTACATAAAATGAAATCGCCCCGTGGACGATACACCACGGAATTCTGAATATCCATAAATGTAGCTGCCAGCATACCGAGGGCCATACTTAAAAACAAAATTAAAGGGGATAGCCGTACGATAATATGAATTAAAAATAATAAAACAACAAAATAGGAGTCACGGATCGCCTCGAGTAACTTTTTTTCGAGTTTTTTAAGCGATGCCTGCGAACAGAGTTCGGCCGGTATCTCCTGACAATATCTTTGACGAGTTTTTTATGCGGCATTATTTTTAAATGAACAGATTATAAATGGTTGTTTGGCGATTTAACGCCCAATCTAATTAGGCAAATGATATGTGTTTTCTGGTAAAGATCAACGCGTGATAGCCTGCACTATTGTTGATTGATTTATATTCGTGTTGTGATTCATATCGACTGATAACTTTCAGTTAGGCTGATAATAGAGATTACTTTGTTTTAGATTGTTTTGTAATTATAGTTGAGCTTTATTTTATAGCGCATTATTATAATCATGTTTGTGTATAACTTTGCGAAGCTTTGTTGTCGTGATGGATTTATTTATTTACAGTATGGTTAGGAATGATGACTTTTAGTGTCTAGCATTAATATTTTGATCAGTTGGTATACGTTACAAGCTTTATAAATGGCTGTGTCTGCTTTACAAGTGACAAGACAAACTTAAAACAACTATGCAGTAGACAAGCTGTTCTACTAAACTAACTGCTGTCTTAACTCTTTTAACCAAATGAGCTTTTCGCACATAGATCCTTATAGATAAAGAAAAGGCAAGACTAAGTAGATTTAAATTTAGGAAATGTGGAGATTATGCTGATTTACATTGGACTTTGTTTAGTTAAAATAATGTCCCGAAGATTTGATATTTAATGTTATATATAGGCGACTTTAAAATAATGATATATTCCTTAAACTTCATTAGTATTTATTTAAAGGTGGAAAGAACCACGGGTATATTTTTATGAACTCTGGGTATAAGACCCACAGAATTGAAATATTTCTCAAATTGTAGCTTATATCTTTACTAGGTCTTCACTTCAATCTATCAAAACAAGAACCTAAATCGCCGGAGAACGGCAATAGAGGCACTTGAAGTTGAAATATGTTTTCTTTTTCTGTATTTAGCCAAAGATTCTGCCTTTTAGTTATTCAAACTAATGATAATCCTAGTTTAACAAGGGGATTCCGTATCACAGGCTCTACAATCCTCAATCTATTTTAGGACATCACCGGCGTAGCTCGGATTTATAAATGTATGCTTAGCTTTAGCACAATGTTTTCAACATGATTTACTATAAAAACAAATGACTGTTGTAGTCAAATTTTTCGACAAAATATAGGAAATTGCAATATTTTTAATTGGCTCTGGACTTTGGCACTTGTCTTGTCGCAATAGTCTGAATTAGAAAACTGATTGTGAGTTGTGGTTTGAGACATATTTCAATTTTGATGGACTTACGACCTTTTTGACAAAAACCCTTAACTGTACATTGTTCTTGTTCTTGGTCAAGTTCCAGTATCAAGTTGACCTTGGGGAACTTATTCCAAAATAAAAAGCCAGCTATCAAATCTTTTTGAACAATTAAAGGCAGTCCCCCAAAACTCCCGCACGGGTTCTGTTTCAATACACACTAGACTATTTAGAATTCCGCTTATTTAGTAGAGATCACCTTTTGCTGCACCTAGTCAAGCCTCCAGTTTAAGAAACACATTCTTTTGTAATTCTTAATAAAAACAATATCTTTGAGAACTTTTTCAGTAAAATAGCTTGAAGATCACAAAAGTTCTGTTATATCTATGATTAACGTAGGACGTGCAATGGAATCTTTGTGTACAATTTTTATTCGATACCATCAGGAAACATTGAGACTTCAAATTGCACAGCAAAGCTTCTGGGTTTTTTCTGTTTCTAATAAACTAGTCAACCATAGGATAACTTGTAGCGAGCTAACATTTTTGTCAGTAGGGTTGAAACAAAACTATGTAATTGTATATGAATTGTATCAACAAACTATCCAACTCTTCAATTATTCTTCTCAAAAATATCCCCATTTCTGGTTGACTGGTAGAGAATGCCGTGGGCATTAATCTGCCTTCGTATGGTCGAACAAGCTATTTGGTTTACATTTTACAATGTTATTTGTGGGTTAAACTGTAAACCAAATAGCTTGTTCGACCGTACCTTTTTGTGTGAGTCATCTTAAAATAAATACATAATATACTTATACCAACCCTTTCCATTCTTGACTTCACGAAAATGACTAGATTGTTGGGTAAAAAAAATACCGACTACTAAAAGCAAGAATTAGTAGTTAAGTTTGCGATAAACCTAATTAACACTTATGAGGACGTTGCTTCCTATTATTTTAACGTTACATGTGACTTTTTACTTGATAGGTATGTATCTTAGTTGATAACTGGAAACTTCTACACCTACTGAAAATCATGAACTGTTTATTCGTATGCGGAATGTTGAAGCTTTTATTCCTAGTTTTTTTTATTACCTATTTTAAGTCGTACCTCAGAGGGTATGTAGATAGGTAGGTACTACATAAGTTTATTTCAATAGCTTAGCACCCTCTAAAGTATACTATACTATATATACTACTATACCAACTAGCTATACAAATAAGCTGAAAAATGTTGTCCTCTCTGCATTTTGCTGAGTGTTAACCTACGAGTGTTCAGTTTTCATACGTCTCATACTAGTAAATATAATTATTTCACTATTTAATTTACTGAAACTAGTTAATGTCAGTTAATTATTTCTGCAGTAGTGCTGAATTGTTGAAATTAAAGTTAACGATTTCATTATCTCTATATAACTAAACGGTTCTCCAATCACTTCTTCTATAATTGAATAAACAAACGGGCTTCTTTAAGTGTTTCAATTAACAAGTGCGTGTTAATGGATTTTATGTTGAGAAATATAGAGGTGTAGTTAAGAAATAAATCAACGGTGTATAACTTGACTGCCAGCTGAATCAATGTGTTTAGCCTGTCGATGAGTATAATGTGAGAATGAAACGAAGTGAGTGGCGAATAACTTAGATGTATCTTGACACTTAGCTCATTGCGAGCACGTTTCATACAATAAAAATCCAATGAAATTAAATATATGGGAGTCGCAGGCGCACCCGGGCTCTCCGTAAAAACTGTGAACCATTCAGCAGGGCTGGGAGCTGCTTCAGCCAACATCATAATTTAACATCGCAAAAACTCGCGTCTTAATAAATAAATCAACGTATTTTTTCACCATCCATAACTTAAGGAGCCGAGGCGGGAAATCGGATGGAAGTCGAGGGCGCAACTTTTAAAAAAGGAAACTGCTCTTGCGGCGTTCGCGCGCGTCGCCATTGGCCGGTGCGGCGGGGGCGGGAAGCGGCCTGCGCGCGATTGGTCGCCCGCCGACGCACCGTAGGCGCGTTCATCTCGAGACACGAACAAATAGATTTTTTTAAACAAAAGCAATTTTCCTATTCTTCTTGTTGTGGCTCCGTTTCTATAGTTTGTTTTTGCTCGGCGACGTTTTGTATTGTTTACAGTGGTCGAGTGCGCGACAATCCGCTGCCGGTTAATTCTCATTGATATTAACAACTCGACTCCTCCGCGTTTTGTTTGCTGGCGCATGCAAATTTTGTAAAAACAAGCGATTGTTGTGAAAAACAAGCACGCAGCTTGTTGCAACTCCTCGGCAGTAGGAAGGTTTGGCGTGAATGTAATTAACGCGATACGGACGCATTGTGCGATGACAATAGGCGTCGCCACTCACAATACACCTGAACATTTCTTGCTGCTTCGAGATAACATTTACATTAACTAAGTCCTCATTATTATACTTATCTATATTCAATAAAACTTTAATGCTAATTGTCTGCAGATGATGAAACAACGAAACAATCCTGTGACAAACACTTCCACATTTTCTTTTAATTTGAGAACTGTGGGAATGCATTTTTATACCCTAAAGTCGTATTACTTATACTACACAATTATCTTTATGAACATGTTCAGCAATTGGTATTATATAGTTTTGCTCAAAAACTAAAAAAAGTTTTGTCTGCACTTCAGTAGCGTAGGGTCAATTTTTGTAAGAGGTAACCCGGGGTACATATCTTTAATGTGATTATATTATTTGTCTAAAGAATACTGACTGCGCCATTTTACAAAGGGAATCCGGTAGGGTAGGGTAGGATGGTTTTCTTATTCATATTTCATATTCCATGGGTCTCTTGATCTCATTTGTTTGACACAGATTGAGAGCTGACACCAAAGCAAGAAGGGCTTGCTCAGTAAAGAATGATCATCTGTCCAAGACATGACATTGTCATACGCTAACGTCGTAGATAGATCGATCTATGCGTAAGTAACTATGTCAGTAGCTTGTGCTTAATTAACATGAGTTATTTCCGACCTTGGGTCTGGTTGATAATTCTGGTTTAATGAAATTGATTGACACTGTCAGCACCACAAATTTTCTTGATAACTTCTTAAATTAACAAATTTAAGGTGTGCACAAAGCATGTGTTATTATTCCTGTCGATTACATTAAGACTAAAATGGTAGTTCGCCAGAATCTGAAAGAGGTTTCAGGTCGCAAATTTCTTCATCGAAACCTCAATATTTGTGATAATTTTGTTTCTGCCGGTTCTACTACCCGTACCCGTGTTCCTTCATCGTCCAATTTCAATTATTATTCACCTGAATTCAAAAAATCTGCAAGTTAAAACGTCTAGAGTGCTATAGTCGAATTCGAGTAAACTTATTTGGACACCCGTATGCGGGCGAACGACCCAAAGTTATTGTGCCTTATAGACAGGGAAAAGCGTGTTTACCAACCTAAGTAGGTAAGCACGCTTTTCCCTTTCCAGAAATTGTACCAGAGACCTCTAGATCTTTCACCATATTTGTAACCATTAGACCCATGCAAGCACTTTTCCATCTCAACCACAGATATCACAAAAGTCGTGTTTCATATTTATACAGAAACTCTGTAAAATATTCATTAGGTGAAATGCAAGTCGTGCAGCGCAAGAGATGAATAATAAATATCTAGATTGATATCGTCATATTTTAATCTATATCAGTTCAAACGTGCTTGGAATTATACCTAAAATAGGATCTGAAATCTGACCTGGGCGTCACGAAGTGTAGACACTTCAAAATTGTAATTTTGACTTCAAATAAGTATTTCAAACATGGTGAACTTAGGTCAAGATATATTATTTTTTATAGGAATAAAAAGTCACCTGGTAAGTATAAAGGGTGTAAAACACCTCTTAACGAAGCCGAAAGGCACTGGTTTTCTTCGTCATTGCGATCTTTTTTTTGTTCTGCACCACACCTGGGAACCTTCTAGTTACGTAGATATTGGGGGTCAAAGTTCCAACGTTAGTCATTTTTTTTTTTTAATACAAGTTTTTAAGGTAAGATTTTTACTTTAAATACCTCCACGAACCCCGTACTATTCATCCATCCATCAGCACAATGTTTTGAATGCGTTACATTGAGTTCTACCACAAAACGTGATTTTTCACCCAAAAAATAAAGTCGTTTCCCAGTAATAATTTTTGCGTAAAGTTACTTAGTTTGATGTACAGAATGGTTGGTTGACGGCTACGTGATGAGGTGGTTTACACCCTGTATGATTGGCATTTATTGCATTGAGCATGCATGCTCATGAAACTTTTCTTTTCAACCATTTCTATATTCAGCTAGTTTATTATAAAGCTGGCAAAAGCTTTTACAGTTCTCAATAGATATAAGTAAAGGGCAGACACATATTACTATGATCCAATAAGGGTTCCGTTTTTGCCGAAGGTACGGAATAACGGATCCCGAAAAACACTATTTGAAAGCTCTTCATTTCCAACTTTCAAATATCGTGAGAAAACCATTGAGCACTCTAAACTTCCATCTAATAGACACGAGCACATCCGAACTAACCCGAATTCGTCCGAGATGTCCCGAGCGAGATCGTGGCCATTTTTCCTCCAAATTGCGCCCTTTGTTATGCAAAGCGCAGGCGCCGTGTGCGGGCGCACAATCGCTCGTTTGTGCCCCGCGCCCGTGTGACACGGCCTTATCGTGCATCGCACGGCGAACCACCACACTTTTTACAATGACTAGTGACTGATTAGAATATTTCATCAGTCTGTCTAGACCTAGGGCTGCGCAAACAACATGCTTTGCTTTGATTAAAATACAAGTTACAAAATACTAGGGTTCGAAGTGATAATTATCTTGTTCCGATAAATATCAAAGAAAATAATTGTCTTTTAAATTTCGAACCCTACAAAACATAAAATACAATTTACAAAATATTTTCAAGTCGATTATTTGAAATACAAAATACATTCAGAACTTTTGACTGAAATACTAATTACAAAAAACCACAGCGTCAGGAATTTGAAATAAGAATTACAAATTACATTTTAAGGAAGTAGGTATAATAGAAATACAAATACCAGATACGTATTTGTATTTCAAATTTCAATAACCTGCATGTAATTCAAATACTGCCCAGCCCTGTCTAGGCCTAACTCATACTGTTTTTAATTACGCATTTAAATCTAGCTGGGAGGTCGAGTGACAAATCTGTTTGGTGGATGTTTATGTGCTTACCTTTGAGGATATGGTTGTGATGAAATTCGATTACGATCTTAATGTTATTGTATTATTTAATTTGAGTTCATTATGTCTCCGATTTGTGAGTTATGGTATTGTTACTCCATATTTAGAAGAGGAACTACTTGATCCATTAATTAAAATTCGACTTCAATCGACGTTTATGATTTATTGTTCTAAAAATTAAACTGCCTCGTTGGCCTAGTGGTCACAAGTACGACTGCTGAGCGTGAGATGCTGGGTTCGTTTCCCAGGTCAGGCAAAGTGTTTTTGGGTTTTTGATCAGGATTTTAGCAGTAGCAGCCACGGAGTCTGGATTGGACCTCTATAAGTTATAGACATGACTGATGAAGTATGGGTATACTATTAGGTACCTACTGCACTTCTGCCTAACCCTTCGGGGCCTACAGGCGTGATGTTATGCAAAAACCTACCAACATGAATGCAAGTAACATTCAACCGCATTGCTAGATAACTTTTACGTAAAACTTTTGAAAAAGAGAGTCGTACATCAACACAAAGGTCCGATCATTCATTTCACACAGCCGAGTAATCTACAAAATGAGACCTCATTGATTTTCCTACATTACTAATTGCGATAGCAAAATAACAACCAACTTACACATACACATTCTGAACCACCCTTGTTACTTTTAACCTCCTTATATGCGAAGCAATAAAGTTCATAATCGCTTGATCATCGGTTGCACTGTCTCCAACAGATATACTTTAAACGGTTCGACTGTTATCGTTGATCGCGCCAATGCATCATATTTGCCGCGTGTTTCGTCAGTTCGCCATCACATCGATAATGAAGCGACTACATTAAAAATATTAGCTGCAAACTGAACTGAGCATGTATTCGTCATTGTAGGAATAAATTATAGGCAACTACATAGATATGGCTCAATTAATTTCTCTTTGGAAAACGATGCATCAATTTCTTTCATAATATTGTTTGTTTATGTTATTTGTGTTGTGTCTAGTTAGAATTCTTATTTGAATTGCGTAAATTGATTAATTTATACGTATCTAATGAAAAGAAAAGGTCAAAGCTATTCATTTTCTTGTAAACCTTAAGGGTCGCCTTAAGGTTGCTAGTGCAGTTGCTAAATTTGCAACTCTATTTGTTTAAACTTCGTTTGAAATACTGTTAGAATAAAGTTCTAATCAGCTTGCACTACAAAGTGGTTGTTACGTCAGTCACTGCGGGCCGAATAGTGCGAAATGAGTGGTCTTTTGCGATTTACAAAAAATCTATTGATTGGACTAAAAAAATAAAACACTATGATGCTAATATGTTGCTTGTGGAATTATTTGCCAATAAATCAGAATGATCACATGTATTTTAGTATGGTTTTGCTCGTTAAAAGAATTTTTTAGAGATAAGTTCGTGATTTTTTTTTATCGAGTAAAATTAGTTGTATTATGTTTTCAAATACTATCGTACTAGCATGTAACCTGAAGAATATCATATATTTTTCTGGTTTAGTTTATTGCAGTGAATCATATGATTTTTAGCATTATAAAACTCGCGTTTAGCTCCTGTAGTCCCCTTAATGACCAAGACACTTAGGCATATTGTTTATCTAACTTTCTGTAAACTTGTTATACAACGACGTAGTTTTTCGTGTCTCTCTGTTGACTTCCTAGAATTTGTAAACTACACTGATTCTCTTTTCATCTTCCTTTTTTTCCGATTTATTGCAGAGGGATGCATGAATATTTAATGGAGGTACGACATAATACAGAAATCTTGAAGTTTTGACATGTCGCCATATCAGTACGTCGTTGTACCCGCAAAGTCCCCTGCTTTAGGGTTAATTAGCAGCAAAACAGATTTTATTTTCCTGATTGAATTTTTAGTTAGGATTAATTTTTATTCTTCTGCACAAGACAAAATACTTTCTTTAAAATCTACTTACCTACACCTACAGTCCTATTAAAAGAAAGGGCGGCACTGAATTTTGAAATCTCCGAAAAGCAGAAAGATATAGAGAATAATATAGACCAATATCACGTGAGATTGGAAGCTGGCGCGTGTTTATCCAGCGTCTGTTAAACATGCAAGCAAACGAAGACGTAGCTACCTACTGCATTTGAATGAAACAGCAGATATTTAGGGTTCCGTATCCGAAGGGTAACCAAAGGGACCCTATTACAAAGTCTCCTCTGTCTGTCCGTCAGTACATACATCCATCCGTTTGTCTGTCATCAGGCTGTATCTCCTGATCCGTAATACAGTTGAAATTTTCACAAAATGTGTTTCTATTGCCGCAAAACTAACAAATAAGTAATAAAAATATATTAAAAATTAAAGGGGGCTCCCCTACTACGGCGGAACTCTTTATGCGCGAGTCGGACTCCCACTTGGCCGGTTTTTTTTTAACTGACGCAAAACTCCCATGTTGGGTTCTAGAACTATGTACCGACTTCATGGTAACAGTTCACCCGTTGACGTCCTTTACCCCGTGTTTTATTTTTAGAAAACAATTAAAGAAAATAGTCTCAACTAAATCCCTCCCATTCTTACCCACTATCACACGCTTTACACAAACGCGATCGATACAAAAATAAAACTCGCACAATCCAATCAACGGTAAAAAGTGGTTGTCTTAGGAAGAAAAAACAAGAATAAGATCTCGTGAGATTATGCCTCTTGCCTTGTTTTTACTCGAAGCCCGCCTTTATACGTATACTTGGCATAAATTTAAATTTGCCGTGTTATCGAAATAGTTGGGTAATTTATGAGCGACGCGGAACTGCATGAGTTATGTGATCGTTTGTCGTAACGTAATGTTTGGATACACGCATGTTATGTCTAATTGCATTCTTTGATAGTTGATAGTATTACTATTGTGCTTTTGTGTTCCTGGATTTGTTTTGTAGAAAGTTATTTTGCTTAGCTTTGCATGATTAAGTAGTAGATCTGCATTTGTTTTAGAACTAGTAATGGTTATTAGTTGAAACGTGGCTTTAGACTCAAACAATTTCTTTTTTTGTTGCACTGAACATTTTTTTGTTGGCTTGCGTTTAGCCACAACTCGCCTGATGTAAAGAGATGATGCGGCCTAGAGTGGAACACGCTTGCCTAGAATCATCATCATCATCATCAGCCTATTAATGTTCCCACTGCTGGGACACAGGCCTCCTCTCTAAGAGAGGGAATGGGCTATAATCTACCACGCGGGCGCAGTACGGATTGGTAGATGTCACATGTCTTCGAATTTTTTGGTTCTCTCTTGCCTAGAATAAATGCTTGTTTTTCTAAGTCCCTAGTTTGTTCGCCCTTTTCACCATCGTGGAATTCTGATAGCACAGTACTAACATGCTTCTTCTTAGTGTATATGTTAAAAACTTCAAAAATGTTTCGCACAATATGGATGCAGTCAAAAGGTCTCCAAATGCAAAAGACATGACGGGCCCACTTACTTGGTTCCACCTTCAAAGTCTTCCTTGCTGCTTTTACTTTAAATTACTAACCTTTTTATCCAACCCCCGCAAGCCAACCACAGTCTTTCAACAACATTACGGAAAACAGCACAAAAAATACGAATATCAACGAAATAATTTAATAAATTCAACATAATTGATTCACCAACAGGTCTGATCTCAACTACCCTTGCGGTTACGGCCCGTGTTGATCGTTCTGATCATGTTGATCATACTGATCATTTTGATCACGCGAGCCGTCATCAAGTCGTCACTGTGGTCGTAACAACCGGTGTTCGATGTAGTGGCTAATCTACTGCTGATCGATCATTTCCTATCCGTGTTCCTGCGTAAATGACAACCTTTTTTAATGAATTTCTTAGAACTGTTAGATCTGTTTATTTTTAACCGACATCCAAAAGGGGAGGTTATCAATTCGTCTGATTTTTTTTTGTTTGTATGTTCAGCGATATATCTTCGCCAATTGTGAACCGATTCTAATGGTTCTTTTTTTATTTGGAAGAATATTATTTCACGGTGGTCCCGTTTAAGTTTGGTGAAGAACTTATGCTGATTTTCGAAGATAATAAACAGCAAATCTGTCGTGATTGCTGCAATCGCTTGGATGTTTATTGTTTACACATCATTACATAACATCACGCCAATGGAAAAAATATAAAACTTTTTTACAATAACTAAAACCGACTTAAAAAACACTGAATCGAACAACCAAAAGTCACCGACTTTTGGTTGTTCGATTCAGTTTTATTTTTGCAACCGACTTTTGAAGCTAAAGTAATTTTTATTTTTTTTGTGTTATTGAGGTCGGTTTCATTTTTTGCAAAAAAGTTTTTGTTATACATAAAGACGAATCGTTTCAGGAAGATAGTAAGTGGGTACAGCATAGAGTGATGCTCACTCTCTCTGTCTTTTTTTCACTAATCTGGTATAGTCGAAGTGTCGAAACCAGGGTTTGAAATGATAATTATCATTGATCTTGTACCCGGTCGCGATTTGGCGTTTCCGCACGTATCCAAACACGTTAAGTCTTAACTTAAAAATAACGGTCAAAAACATTGTTTAATCAATTTAATCTTAGTTTTAAAGAATATGTAAAAAAAATAAGAGATCTAATGAATCAGCATTGATGTTATCTGTTAATAAGCAAACAAAATAATTATCTTGATAATTTCTGAAACCAGAAAAACTTCAAAAATATTTGAACAATTAATTAAAGAGATAGTATATTTATTTTCTAGCCAGTTAAGAATCTTTACTTCTATATCAAAAACACATAAATTGCTTAAATCATTTTATGATGAAGCAAATGCAAAAGGGCGGATAATGCATATTTTTTCTAATTAAATGCCCTAGCATTAACTGAACTTAGAACCGCAAAAATTCTATACAAAAAGAATTAGGTACCATCAATAACCCAATAAATTAACTCACTTGAGTGCAAATAACACAAAGATAATGTCATAAACGATGCACTTTGTTAATCAATTAATCTTAAAATGACAGTCAAATAAGCAATTATAATGTACAATTATTGTGATAATATCCTTGAAGAATTGAAGGTGCCGACACCTGCATGTCTGCTTATGCCGTAGTCATTAATTTACTATTTACAAAATTGCACATTCTATTTCCAAAGTTCATCCCAATCAATTTTGTATCTTAGCCTCCCCATTTTAAGGTGGAAAACCAGTTGAGTGTGTGATAAATGCAAGTTGGTAGCGAATTTTTCACACCTTAATAGGCCCTGCTTATGACGGACTCACTAATTATCTATATAAAAATTGCAAATTCTTTTACCAAACTTCATCCATTCAATTTTGTATCTTACTGTCCCAATTTTAAAGTGTAAAACCAATTGGATGGGTGATAAATGTATGTATGTATGGTAGTAGGGAATTTTTCACACCTGAATTGGCTCTATTAAGAGATATAGAGCAAAGTGCAGTGGTCGACGCTGGCTGATTAAAATTATTATTGTTTTTAATTAATCATACGTAGTTACTCGTGTTTAGTGTATCGGAACTTGCCAAGCTTTTTGCGCGAGTAGGGTTAGCAATGTAGGTGGGATTATAATAAATAAATAAATATAAATATCGCTGGACATTAACACACAGCGCCATCTAGTGCCACACTAAGCAGCGAGGCTTGTGTCGTGGGCACCAGATAGTTGATATACTACATAGATACTTTTTGTTTGTAAATACATACTTATCATACATATAACATCCAAGACTCGGAAACAAATGTCCATGCTCATCACACAAACATTTGCTCCAACCGGGATTCGAACCCGGGACCCTAAGAACGTAAGGCAGCCTCACTACCGCTGCGCCATTCGGGTCGTCAAATAATGTATTGAGTCTTTACTTTGTATGAAACTTTGTAAGGGGGATGCTTGGTTTTACATGGAAATCATAACATAACATCACGCCTGTAACCCCCGAAGGGTTTGGCAGAGATGTACTTACCTAATAGTACACCCATATTTCGCCAGTTATATGTGAGTTCCATATAATAGTGGTAACCAACCGCAAATAATAAGTTTGTAATAGTAAAATCGCTTTTTTTGTTATTAAACTAATATTTACGGTTTTCAGACTTTTCCCTTTACACGTACTGTAAGACCTTGCTTTTTGCCAAATTTTGTGATTCTAAGTCAACGGGAACTGATAGGTTTTCGACCGGTTGACCTAGAATTGACAATTTTGGTTAAAAGCAAAGTCTTATAGCACAAGTAAAGGGAAAAGTCCGAAAATTAAAAATAGTTGAAAATTAAGGTACATTTTGGTACTTACTTACAAGTTTTCGCGAAAATCTAAATTTGCCCATATCTTTTTATCGTGTTGACTCAGGACCTTGACTTTTATACACTTATTAGGGACTATAAACTTCAGTACATGGTATAAATTTCAACTTGCTAGGTCCACCCATTCCTGAGAAAATAGGTGGTGACAGACGGACAGACGGACAACAAAGTGGTCTTAAAAGGGTTCTGTTTTTTCCTTTTGAGGTATGGAACCCTAAAAAGAAAGAATGACCAAGATATTTTTTCGTCCACATAAGTCACTAATTTATTCTATTAGGTAGGTATATGTAAGTATTAAATTCAACGACTTTTCTTGCTTGAAATCATTTCCCAACTCTACACTGCTGTCGGTACTCGTTGAGCGATTGCATCGTCTGCCTTGCGCCCCTGCGCGACGCCAGGCGACGTTCCAACTGAACTGCTACGCTCGCACAATTCACACGCAACATACATGCAACACACACATTAACAATACATACATTAACAACTAGCTTGTACCCGCGGCTTCGGCGCGTGGAGGTCAGAAATTATCCCACTTGAACGAAATACCGGGGTATAGAGTATCCTATGTCATAACCCAGGTATATCTTCTTCTTCCATACTTCTCTATTAATTGTCATCCTTGATAAGTCACCGCTTTCTAGCTATTTCATCTATTGACATCTACGAGTATGACTAGAAAGGAGCTAGCAGCTTCGCTCACATAGAGGTCTGAATTTATCCCGCGGGAACGTCCTACGAATAAAAAGTATCGTAAGTAACTACTAACCTAGGCCATGGCCTATTTTTACGCCAAATTTCATCGATACTCGACCAACCGTTAATGAGTCAAGGTGACAAAAAGACAAACAAACTTTTACATTTTACAATATTAGTTAAGATACACGTACTTACACAAGTGTATAAGTAACGCATTAATTATGATATTAATAACTAATGCCACATAATTGAGTTGTAATTAAAGTGTAGACACGTTCTTATTGGTTGTTATTGATACTAGTAGATACCCACGTGTTCGTATATCTATTTTATGTTTAAATAACACGCTCTTTGTACATTTAACAGGACAATTCGTAGGCCAATTTTGGTCTAGTTTGCAATTTACATTAATGGTGTCGATTCTGTTGTGCACAAACTAAACTTAATTTAAGCACTATCTTTTTCTCTCTAATAAAACGAGAAAGAGACGGACGTAATTTAGAAATTTTTTCTTTCAAATTTAATTGGAACTAATATTTAAATACAAACGAAGGGTGCACGTAAAAACATGTCGACTAAAAACACGGTGAAGCGCAAGGCATAAACTAAACTGGCCTGCAAAAATAAGTACTACACTTTTAAAATTTCCATTTTTCCTAAACTATAGAAGTTAGAGATTTAAAATAAAAAAAACGTTTTATAGCAATTTTTATCAGCTTTCTTTGAAACTATAGACAAAATTAAACTATTTTTCGAGTCCTTTTTGTTTCGAAAGTATATCTTGTGTACTTTAAAAGTTATTGCAATTTTAAAAGTGTGATACTTATTTTTGCAGGTCAGTGTAGTTTGACATCTCTAACTTAGTCCATAGCTATAGCCGTCCTTTTCACGCACTGCCTTTTAGTAAAAGATAGCAATAGCCTAAATTAAGTTTAGTTTGTGCACAACAGAATCGACACCATTGTATTACTAAATTTCTCAAAGTTCATGGACAACCTAAGCTCAGCTTGTAAATGTTTTAAATATAAGTGCTATAATACTCATTGTCAAGGCAGTATTATCAGCCTGTAAGAGAAGTTCAACAAGTTAGAGAAGGTATATAAGAGAAACATACATATAGTACAAGCACACTTGACAATTTTTTGAAATATTTGTATTTCCTTCAGTTGGTATCCTCAATTTTCTCTGTCTACCTTCAAAGGAGACCGATTCTAAGACTAGACACATTTACTCATAAATATCTTCAACGTCTTCCATACCTTTTACAAACTTCAAGGACAGATCATTAATAAATATTTCCTAGATTTACATCTAGATTTTCCTTAACTTTCTTTGCCTAGATCTATCGGCTAGCCAGTCTATCTACCACACCATCTGTGGGGTATCAAAGCCTAACCTCTGACTAATTAGACAACGAAACTTCTGAATCTTGATTGGCAATTTGTATAGTTTAGAGCTAGAAAATTCATGGGCCTTTAAGAAAGCTAAGTCAGAGGCCCGTGGGCCTCATGGCCCATGCGTAAAAACTCTGACAGCATGATAGCCACTAACCATACAAAAATAAATAAAGATGGGCCTTTAAGGTTCTACGGTTCTTTGGCAAACCTATAGCATATATAAATACTTTTGTGTGTATGTGTATGTGTCTGGTTTGTGTGTGTGTGTGTGTGTGAGAGAGGTGTGAGTATGTGTGTGTGTGTGTGATGAGTGTGTGAAAGTGATAGGGGCCATGTAACACTGCCGAATAGATTTTCTGATTCGTCATAATCGTATTTTTCTAACCAGTCAATAATACAATTTTTAAATTGAAAGTTGTTAAGTTTTATGAGTTGTTGTATCCCTTTTTCCTGACCGATTTTGTTGTAAAGACGTGGGGCAATATGGTGGTAGTTTTTGCTGGCGAAGACGCTCTTGGTACCTTGGACTGGGCACCTGACTATTCTTTTGGATGAGGATTATTATTTTATATATTTTTATTATTATATTATCTCGTTATCATCTACTGCTTGGACATAACATCACGCCTGTTATCCCTGAAGAGTTAGGCAGAGGTGTACCTAATAGTGCACCCACATTTCGCTAGTTATGTTCAAAAAAGTCCCATGTAATAGGGGGCGAGCCTATTGTCATCAACTGGGCACAGATTCAGACTCCGTGGCTGCTACTGAGAAATTCCTGATGGAAAAACTGAAGAACACTCTGCTTGGACATGTGCTTCCAAATATCTCAATGTCGGCTAAAGTAAGCGGAAGTAGTCCCAGCATACTGCTATCGTCCGTTATGGTTTTACCGTATCCCTAATACCTACCTACAAGAAAGTTTGCCCACAAAAGGGAGCTTTTTCTATCATAATGTGTATAAATAAAAGTATTGAAGCTTTATCTTTAAGCTTTTTTTTTTAATAAACAAATAATTATATTTAATTTAATTTAATTTATCGAGTAAGTTGGTAGGTAGAGAAAGTAGATAGTTTTGTGTCATGATATTTTTTGTTCATTTAGTTAAAGCTCTACTCTAAGTAGGTAAATTATTTAACACAAACATGACGTACGTATTCCACAGATTTACTGTTACAATTCTTCCCCCCACTAGCAAGCTTGTTAGTTCAAAGAAGGAAGTTTGTTATAATTTATCGCAAGTAATATCAAAGAGGCCGCACGTAGGGATGCTCCGTTACGTTTTTACAAACACCGATACACAGATACGCGACAATTAACCGATGGAATCGCAAATTCGAAAGCGAAAATGTTCATTTTAAAGTAATTTTCGTAGTTATTTGCATTGAAATTGAATTTTTTTAACGGCTGCGTCGCGTCCGCTCGCGTTGTGCGTACACGCATGTTCAATGCGCATGTCCAATTAAAATGCGCAATAGTACTTCATTATGTTAAAATATTTTTATTGGCCGCCCGATATGTAAAAGTTTTCGCGTGAGAATAAAAAAAAAATGTTTTATTTTTCGATACTTACATTTTAAAGCGTCGTAACCTTCGGCGTTCAACTTGTAAGTCGTTACTTTGACGAGCATTAACTTAAGAAAGTGCGTGGCGATAAACATCTACGATAAACCATTTTGGGTAAACAAATGCTTAAATTAGCTTTTTCTAGAATTACTTATTAGTGGAATACAAAACAACTGCCTCTTACGCAGACAAAGAAACCAATGTCATTAATTTCAGTTGAAACCTCCATTTCACCTTCATTTTTATTTAATTTTGCTCTAAAAATCTAATACGTACAAGTTAATTCTAGAACACAAAAGAAGCAAAAACGTCCTCTATTGTTTGTGAGGCAGAGCCCACCTCTATTTGTAGCCTATAGAAAACGTTTATATTGATTAAACCATTTTTCAAACAACCAACAAGGCAATTAAACAACGCAATGGGATTTTATTCAGATTCATCAAACCAATTCGAAATCATAATTGATCTGCCATGTAAAAAAATATAGAGGGCTGTTAGGAATGGAATAGGCGCCAAAAATACAAAACTAGAGCGATGACTGGCCGAAACACTTGGAGCCGAAAGTCAATTAACGATCGGCCGGGCACGTGGAACAGAACCGACTGATAACGCAGTATATGGGAAAATTTCAGAGCAATGTGTTCAGTAAAACGTGTTTTTTATAGTTTCTACAGTAGGAAGCGTTGGTAAATTACCTACGTTGACGTAATCCCTCAAGAAATATGTTTATGGATCACGGACATTTTATGGGTTTACAATATTTTAAATTAAACCCTAAATAAGACGAATCTGATAGGATCACTGATAGGAGACCATTTTGTGCATCCATAGGTACTTACCAGAAATTAACTCTGTTTGTTTGAATCCTCTTAACGCCTTAAAAGCTGAACCGAACTTGATTAGACACTGTTAAAAATCATAATCTGTCGAATGACCGATTTGGTCGAGACGCCATTGTTTAACTATTGTGTCTACTTCGTGGACAGATCATGGGATACGCTTTCACGGATTAAAACTAAACTTATATTGTCACTTACGGGATATCTTCCGTGATTGTTTATTACGGAAGATAGTCAGTGTAGTAAGTGAGAATATAAGTTTTGAACTTGATTAAATTCAGGCAGACCACGACTTGAGTTAGGACATTGATTTACATTAATATTACAAAGGAGTTACATTTTTTTTCTCGGTAGTGCACACCCGTCGGATTATTCTCAAACTTCATTCGTGCGATACCGCCTGCTCAAGCTAGTCCAATGGAGTTATGCCCGATTCGTCACGATTCTGATATTCGTTTGAAAAATAATAATATGTCTCAAAATTACATGTGTTAAAAAATATTAATTCAAAGTAGTTTGATAATTTTTCTCTTTATTCTTTCATTTATGAAAAATCTAACCAGGGTAGCCTGCAAAATTCATTTTTTTTACGTTTTTTGCAATGTGTGGTCAGCGTCAGGCCGTGTGTTAAACAAAATATGATACGCGACCGTAACACGTATTATAATCTTTACATAGTATGAAACAAAGTCGCTTCCGCTGTTTGTAATACGCTTAGATCGTATTATACTATGCAACGAATTTTAATTCAGATATCAGCAATAGATACAGTGATTCTGTAAGAAGTTAGTACAATATAATTTCATAATAATATGGACAGCAACACTTTCCCTTCATTGCTGAACTTTCAGCAATAGATAGAGTGATTTAAAAGGAAGGTTTATATGTATATGCCACATTGCATTGCACCCGTGCGAAGCCGGGGCTGGTCGCTAGTGAATTATAATCATCAATACAACCCTCTAAGTTCATTGAATTCCACTAAATGACTATTTGAACGTTGCATGAAATGATAAATTAAAAAAAAACTTAAGAAAATGTTTAATTTCGGGGGTTACCCTGGCGGGTTACCATAACATTCATAACATTTGGGGGGTCGATACTTAAATCTATTAAAATTTTATCTATATCTCAAGCATATACTGCGTAGAATTTTGTTGTGTATTCGAGGTCCCAGTTGGCGGCTCGTGTCCGCTACCCGATATCGTTCATCCGAATTTCTGCAATTCTGTTTAGAGCGCACGCACCCAATCCGTGCTGGATTTAGATAACATATTCAAAATAATTTTTGTTTCAGGATAAGTTCACTTTGAAATAAATGCGTCTATTAGATATTTCGTTTTAATAAGACACAATTCAGAATCAATTTCAAGTAGTTAAACTGTCATAGTCACTATCATAGTCATTAACACTGGAAATGGGATATTTACCTTGTTTACTAAACAAATAGTAACCATACAAATAAGAATATGCCTGCCTATACTGTCCCAGCATTGATCACCACGCTGGCTCAAGACTGGTTGGCGATTTCAGACTTATACTACGTACCCTAACATACCATACTAAAAATGTCTTACCTATCAGATGCCTCGAATGGCACTTGTTTCAAATTTATTGGCAATATTATAATTTACTACCGAAGTACTATTTTGTGCCACTGGCAGTAGAAACCACTGGTTGCTGGGGGTCCGACGCTATCAAATTTGTGGCGGAGATCGGCCGTCGACTTAGAGAGAGGGGCGGTGACCCACACTCTGGTTCTTTCCTGGTGCAGAGGCTAGCCCTGGCAATTCAGCGCGGAAACGCTGCAAGTGTCATGGGCTCCTTTGCGCCGGGAACGTCTAGGGACTGTGGATTTATGGTGACGTAAGGTTTTTGTATACTGGTTTTATGTATTCGACATGTATTAATATTTTTTTCTTTTTTTTAATACACTCCACTCTTAATATTTACTACCGAACCGCATAATTATTTCAGATGAAGTTGAAGTCTGCATCTTGTGTAGGCACAACCAGCCCCACCTTATTTTCCAATACCAAGGTAACAATAATCCGTCCAGACCCATCATATCACAAAAGTACATAACAACCAATATTTACGTACACAAGCCACTTTTCCAGCCATAATAATTTCACGATCCGCCGACACGAGTGGTAACTGGCATCGCATCGTTGAATTTCGTTATCGCTACAACAATGAGTTTCTGACTCGCTGGCCATCTTCAAAAGTAATTCGCATTTTTCACGTAGAGAGGCGGGACCGACCCGTACCGTACTTGTGTAGGTAGGTATGGACTTATGTAGTACTGTGTATTGGTGATGTATGGCTGTCCGTGATTGTGATTTGAATTTTGTTTTCGGAAATTCCGAGTTTTTCTTTTTATTCATGTGTTCTAGTTTATTCGGTTGTGTTTGCACTTGATGAAGTTTCCTGGTTACATTATGGTTTTTTCATTTAATTCTCTTTGGAGTATGTGTGTGAAGATCGTAGCAGGTGGGGTTTTGTGGTTTCTGCCATGGGAAAAATGAATGAGTTTATATTATTTATTCAACCGTTTAGATGATTTCTTTGTAATTTCAAGGAATTAAAAAGTGTGATATTATATAGTAACCAGCACCAAGTTAATAAGCTAACGAACGTCGAAGGACTTGCAGATACTTTACAGTCGGTTAAGATAAACCTAGTTATTCATGTGTGTTTTCCAATTTTCTCTAGGCCGATCTACTTCTAAACGTGTTGTTGGCAATTCTTATCTTTTTTCCTTACCGTCGGTGCGTTTACAAATATTTAAAGTCACATACACAAACAGACAGACTCGGAACAACAACCTGTAGGTCATACAAATATTTGTTCCGTGCGGGGATTGATCCCGCGACACGCAGCGCAGCAGCCAATCGGTCAGCCACTGCGCCCACCAATCACAATCTTTAAAATTGACGTGTGAAAGTCTTAATAGATCTCCTTACAGAAATAGACGCCATGTCATTTAATCTTGATTGTATCGATTTTTGTGAAGTATCTGTAGCGGCATTACAAAAAGTGCTGCGCTACATGGAACAAAAAGTACTACAACGCCATCTATGACACAGATGATGAACTAACTGTGAAAGACGTCAGAATTCCTACATCGCGCAAGCAAAGTTATCCGCGACTTAAGACTACTTTCTTATCCAACTTTCCTCTCGCAGATCTGCTGGAAGAAATTTCTTAAGAAATAAGCAGTACCTTTGTGCTCTTCTATGTTAATATATTGTCCTGTAAAATATTTTGTGTGTACTTACATAAATAATACATACGAGAACCCGACAAAAACTGTTTGGTAGTCCCACCAGACTTAACACCCATCTGGTCGGAAAATCCTCCCTTTTCTACGGGGGATAAAGAGCTTTACACCCTGTTCTTCATACCCCCAAATATCCTTAAATATAATCAGTATCAACATCAAAATATCGACATAAATAAGTACAAACATTGCCACGTTACGCAGTGGTTATCGTAAGTTCACACCGTGGTGGTCACGGGTATTGTAAATCGGCCTCCAGTGTCGAAAGGGCCGCGTCGTGTTTGTGACTGATACACTTATTACAACTTATTAATAAAATCATTATTAATTTAAAATAATTTAACGCTTCGAAAAGCTTCATTGACTTATTATATGGAACTGGTTCTCAATTTGAATGGTTTATTCAATGGTTTATATTATATTATTTGAATGGTCATTCGTTTGAGTTTATTTAAGCTTATTTTATTCGAATGGTTTCGAAAAGGTGTTTTTAGTTTTATGTTAAAATAGGTCACACGCAACACTTTTCAATATTTTTGCCACCAGTGTTCATGATACTAAAATAACGTTCAAAATACTGAAGTGGTGTTACTCAGTCGAATATATGTTCTGTCGAATCAATGAGTAGTCGAACTATTGTTTTTCCGTGTCGTGTGTGTGAAGTTCAGGATGACACTCGTTTGCGGAGAGAGATTGGCCCAAGAAAACTGCATGGATTTCTATCCATGCGGTTTTCTTGAGCTATTTGGGAGTCTTTGCTTACCAGTGCGACAGTATAGGCTGAGAAAAAAAAATCGGAGACAGTTCTTAAAGGTCACAAAATGAAACAATGAACAACGCCTGGTTTAGAGTAGTCCAACACCCATTTAAAAATGAACCATGCCTAATAAAAACATCTGGGTAACAACAAAATTCAGACTATTAAACCACAAAACACACACCACCTCATATACGTCACTGGAAAATTCTAAGAACTAGTACTTCAGCACCTTCTGACATTGAGTCGGCTTGCTCCAAGTGCCCATAAGGCGACTATACATTGTTTTAATTAATTGTTATTGCCTCTGCCATGTACCTCAATGGGCAGCTAGCATGAAAGCCTTAAACTCACCTACTTACAGTAGGCATTGTCACGAATGTACTGAAGATAAATTTTCGGTTTAATCACTTTAAAGCCAACGTTAGAAAAGGCTTTTTATTTTATTGTGAGGTTAAGGTTTTTTTTTGTTTTACTGGGTATTTTGGATAGGGTGGTCGGAATGTTATGTTAGGTATTTGTTATAATTGTTTTTTATTGCTTCAGATGTGGAAACATACATAATACAGAAAACCGTAGTAGCTATTTCTCTATTAAAATCCAGTCTTAGCAATCCTGACTTTTTCCAAGATTGGTCTGCAAAACACTATGTGCATGAGATCTTCAAAGTTAATAATGACGAACTTCTATCCAAAACATTAATAAACTCTACAAAATAATGAACGAATTTTCAAAAATCCGTCAAATTACGAACGCGAGGTCTGCTTCCAGAACTGGCGGTTTTGACTGCGCGTTGTCTGAAAATAAATGGGTGAATTTAAGTTTTTTTGTTGTTGAATGTAATATTAAGCATACCGTTAATTGATTCAAGTATGTGATGTCTGAATCCTACTTGTTCTGACAGAGGAAAGTGGCTATCAACCAGCTGATCCTGTGCTACGAAATTCGTAGCAAATGCTACGAGAAACGTGAATCTGTCTAAAACGGTAAAGTACACTCCTGTAATTAGTGGATCACGACGCACTAGACAACAGACCTACTTAATTACTCCACAAACCCTTTCCACCAATCAATAAAGAAAAAAACACGCAACCGAAATAATTATCCACCAATTACAGCAACGTATTAAAACTTTATTTTATGTCTAGGAAAACAATAAAACTACTTATACGACCAAAAACGAAGCCCGGCTTGTATTGGGTCCGAACGGTACCTCACAAACTAGACAGGTTGAGGGACAAAAGGTGCGTTACTTCTCTTGTCTGGCTTTAGATTAATCATTAAAATATTTATCTAACTGTTTTTTATAGATTGTTCGCCAATTTATTGACTTCACTTTATAGTTTTGGAACCTGAAGACTTTAAGACACAGTATAAAAATAACTCCGATCTATAAACTCTAAGAGTAAGTCTGAAAGTGGCGCCGCTGACCGAAACTAGCCCATAACTGACAAATGTGATGCGGAGGAATGAGGAAAATGTATGGAGAAAATTTTTGAGTATGAATGTGGATGGTTATAAGAGTAGAGGAAGATCAAAGAAACAATGGATGGACTGCGCGAAGGATGATATGGATGAAAAGGAGGTGACTGCTGAGATGTCAAGTAATAGACAAGTATGGAAGAAGAAGACATGCTGCGCCGATCACAAATAAATTGGAATAAGGCCGGAAAATTATGTCGAAACTCCACATTACAAGTTATCGAAATTGAAACTCGCCAAGACAATACGAGAAAACTAAAAAACTACCAGTGAGCTTCTACGGATTGAACGTGCCAAACTCGAAACCAAATCTTGGGCTGAATCGATTTAGATTGTCATCGACACGCTAAGACGAAGTCTACTAATTAAACCCTTTTTTTTTCGGATGGGAAATCATCAAATGACTCCTCCCGCTCAGGGCGGAGCAGGAGGGAGTGTCAGACTTTTACTGACTAAAACCCATCCATGTTCCTTCATCGCCCTTTGTGTTCCGGGGCCACGGTATCTCTTTCGAATAGTCCCGCAGCCCACTAATTAAACCCTGACATAGTTTTCTACTGAGACAGTTTATTCATACATAATTATACATATAGACTTCAGTTTCTGTTTGAAGTAAACCTTTTCAAATTATCTTCCACGTGTAGCTGTCTCCTACCCCGCATAATTAAAAGCTAGCCGAACGATTACTATGCAAATACGTGAAGGTAATGTCGTAGCGACACGACTGCTGTACCCCCGAGTTTAGTGGTCGTGATAGTTATGTGTGTCTACACTGTACACGATGTATAGATAAGGTTTCGGTGATCGACGGTGTTGGCTTTCCACTTCGTCTCTTTGGTTTTTCGTATGTGGAATGAGAGGCAGTGTCGGTTTATGTTAGTGAGTTGTAATAGTAGGTATCAGATCTATACATGGAGATATAAGAGATCTATAGATGGAGATATAAGAGTAGAAGACCAAAACAATGATGGTTGGACTGTGTGAAGGATATGGCTAGAAAGGAAGTGACTCTCACATAATATACCATCTCAACATGAATGATGTAACCAAGATTTTGTAACAATATTTTGATTTAAAAGAGTGTCCATGGAGTTTCTTGCCCGTTCTTCTCCATAGAGATCTACGCTAAGGAATGGGCAACTACAGTACTTTCACAGTTTTAATGTCTTGTGACTGGGACTGTAGCTACATTTAATTTTCATCTTTGTTTCGACAATTCAAAAGTGCCTGTAACTGGCCTACTTGAAATAAATGCTTTGATTTTGATTTTGACTACTGAGATGACTGAAAGAGGAGTATGGAAGAGCAAAACATGCTGCGATCTCAAATAAATTGGCATAAGGGCAGGAGAATATTGATGATGAGATCTACAGATGACGTTCTTTAGCCAGTGGTGTGTAATCGGAGTATAGGATTCTTGAAAGCTGAGAATGAAATTATCAATATTTAAAACTTTGGAATTACTCAATTTTCATTAGATTCACAAAGGAGAATGGCGAAGTTGGACCTAAGTAATTCAAAAATCAACGGAGTGCCGTTCACGGTCTAGTTTATATTAATTATAGTAAAGAGTTTTTCAGAGTTCTGTATAAATAATATTGAGTTACTAGGCGATGGGAAATAAAAGTTGGAATAGTAGGAATGATTTTAATTTATATAAAATAAGTTATCGTCCAAGATAAACTTAGAAAAGTACATAATAAATTGAAAAAGTCACATTGGTACTTGCCCCCATTGTATCACAGACATCGGTGAAGGAAAACATCGTGAGGAAACCTTTTTTTTTTTTTTTTTAGGATGGGAAATCATCAAATGACTTCTCCCGCTCTGGGCGAAGCAGGAGGGAGTGTCAGACTTTTACTGACTAAAACCCATCCATGTTCCTTCCTCGGACTTTGTGTTCCGGGGCCACGGTATCTCTTTCGAATAGTCCCGCAGCCCCGGCAGGCTTCGGTCCTTGCGGATCCCTTCCCTATTGCTGAGTCTCTTTGAGGCGCGCGTGGAACACGAACGCGCCGTCGACACGGCCTGTCGTCATGAGACGTACGGACGGCGAGCTAGCCCATAGCTCCCCGTCCACAGGCCCGCGCCTACGGTGGCCGGAAGCCACCACGTGGCCTGCGACGCCCGGGGCGTCTCCCGCGGCGGCCGGGACGTGAGGATCTCTCCCTGTCCTGTTCCGCCACCTCCTTCGCTAGCATGACTGCTTCGCAGAAGGAGGTGACGGCGTCCCATTCCGTCTCGCTCCGGACCATGGCACGAACCAGGGCCGGAAGCGAGAGGTCGCCGCCGCCAATCGCCACCTCGATGACACGGCGGTGCTCCACCCAAGCGGGGCACACCTTCACAGTGTGCTCCACCGTGTCCTCCGGCCTATCCTCACAGTGATAGCACCCGGGCGTTTCCTCCCGCCCGATTCGGTGCAGGAACTTACCGAAACAGCCGTGTCCGGTAAGAACCTGCGTCAGGCGGAAGGTGAAGACGCCGTGGCGTCTCTCCAGCCACTCCTCAAAGAGGGGACTTACCGCCACTATCGTGGCGTGCCCTGCACGGGGTTGCGACAGTCGCTCTCTCCATGTCGCCATGAGATCCCGCCGGAAGTCCGTCCGCTGAGCGACAATTTGCCGCGGCAGCGGAGTTTCCCCCCGGCGTAGCGCCTCCGCGCGCCACTCGTGTAGGCGCGCGAGGACTATCGCCTCCAGATCCCACGGCGGCAATCCGGCAAGGAGGCTCGCCGCCTCGCGGGAGCTCGTGCGGTACCCCCGGATCAGCCTTACGGCCACCACCTTTTGGGGCGCGTTCAAATGGTTGGCAGCTCGCTGCCTCAATAAACGCGCCCACACCGGGGCCCCGTAAAGGGCCATGGACCGCACGACTTCCGCGTAGAGCCTCCGGCAGGAGGCGTTTGGCCCCCCCAGGTTGGGCAGGAGCCGCCTGAAAGCAGCCCCTGTCCGCTCCAGTTTGGGGGCCAAACGTCGGAAATGCTCCGCGAAGTTCCACCGGCTGTCGAGGACGAGACCTAGGTACTTCAACGTCGACTCGACGCCGATGGATACCCCTCCCGCCGTCACTGCTGATCCCGGAGGTGGCGCATTCCGAGGCCCATGAAAGTACATGGCCTCGGACTTGTGCAATGCCACCTCGAGACCCAGTTGCCGGATCCTCTCAACGACTATCGCAACCATCGTGAGGAAACCTGGACTTATAATTAATATGAGTCTGAAATCACCAACCCGTCTTGGTGATCAATGCTCGTGCCTTCTCTATATGAGAAGAGGTCTTTGCCCAGCAGTGGGAAAGTAATAGGCTGGTATTATTTATTATTAAGTTATCGTGCAGTTTCCGAACGCAACGTTCGACATTTACCTTCTTATAACTGAAAAATGGAACGTCAGTGCGAAATTCATCAGTGGACATAGTCTGTGGATCATTCCATTGTTTTTTTTTGTGTTCAACGGCTACGTTGAATACGGATAAATGCTATTTTATGCCATTCTACTACTAAATAATAACCAATAAGTTCGTGCCTTATAAGTGAGGTTATAATCTTCTACCTTTCATATCTTTTTTCTCCCAACTTCTATAACCTACTTTCCGTTTGCTTTTTTGTTAGTCTTATGTCGTTCTTTAACTATTCATAAGTTTCCATAATGTACGCTACCCCTATCACTGGGTCCTGAATTATATGCAATCTCGCCATTGAACCGAAACCCCCGAATGGCGCAGCGGTAGTGAGGCTGCCTTACGTTGTTAGGGTACCGGGTATGAATCCCGGTAGGAGCAAATGTTTGTGTGATGAGCATGGACATTTGTTTCCTAGTCATGGATGTTTATATGTATAATAAGTGTGTATTTACAAACAAAAAGTATCTATGTAGTATATCAACTATCTGGTGTTCACGACACAAGCCTCGTTGCGTAGTGTGGCACTAGATGGCGCTGTGTGTAATGTCCAGCGATATTTATTATTTATTTATTTATTCTCCTTTCATAATTTAATGTTTTTATCATTAAATACTATATTATCTTTTTCATATGATTGTAAACATACAAGAAAGATGGCAGAGATTATATGATAGTCGCATATTAAGACCAAAAAGAAACTGCATTTAATGCAGTTGACTGGTTGGCAGTGCCAAACAACATACTAATTCAGTTTGGTACTACCATGTCAAATGTTAATTAGCTACGAACATTAACTTCATAACGTTGGTGAAACCAAAAATGGATAAAGCAATTAAACATTTCGCCCATAGCGTTGTTATGCGCCAATGTAACATTAACATTTTTGGATACACTAAGTAGATAAACAACAGAAATATAATTATTTTGACATGGATATTATGAACATGGACACACTTTTGTTTAGTCAACCATTACGTCCCACTGCTGGGCTAAGGTCTCCACCATACTTTTCCAGCATACTTAGTTTAGTTTTCAGAATCGAATCCAAAGCCTCAAGCCAGCATTTCATGTTACCTTTGTGAAAAAACTTTGATTAATCAGAGACTCAGAAGGAGACTGACCAAGAACATAATATTTCGTCCTACATTTTTTTAATTCTGTAAAAGTCTTTACATTCTTTATTCAAGAGAAAGTTTCTAATTAACCACGGAAATCCTCTTGCTAAAGTGTAGATTGAGGCTAGTTTCCACCATCAATAAATTGCAAATCTGTTCAGTCCGTCAGGTAGAGTATTGGAAAATAATGGACACGTATTTTTTGTTTTTGTAAATCAATGAATATTGACAAAGATAAAACGCATCAAAACTAGAGAGTGGCATCAGAACGCACTAAAATTATTATGCGGCGTGAAGTATTGAGAATTTTAAAAGCGTATCTTCGTCAATTTTGGTTTACGTAACAAAAGAAAAAGTACGGGTCAAAAGTTTTTTGATAATCTATCTGGCGGACTAATTAGATATTTCAGTTGACAAGCCTATTCCGGCTAGTTTTACCATTAAAACGAAACTACCAAAATTTTAAATCAAAAGATTACTTTATACCAAGTCCAACTCGCAACTTCGCCAAACGCACCTTCTGCGGCACAACTTCACAAACCCAATCATTGATGACTTTGTAATAAAATGATGTTTCCCTTTCACTAATGATTACCTTCAACCTATGACTCCAAGGTGACGAACAGCGAGGTGAATATCAAATCAGCAGGGGTACTGCTGACCTGGCTGACCGATGATTGGTTATTAAAGAGACCTGATTAGAAAAGGCTGGCGATTTCTATTGTTCACTTGTAAATTATTTTTTGTTATAATGATAATTTTATTGCAAACGCAATTACGAAATTGTGTAGGATTATTTTGCAATTACAATGTTAAAAGTATTATTCTTCGTGGATCGTAGAAAAATTTAATCCATCTATGTAAGTACCATTGCTAGATATTTTTTCAATTTGTAAAAGTATAGGTTGGATTCACACATTTAATAACATTTGACTTTGAATGTTACAGTCGTATCCATCTTTTCTTAGCCCTTCCTCTCCCTCAATCATCATCTGCTTAGCCTTTTCCCAACTATATTGGGGTCGGTTTCCAGTCTAACCGAATGCAGCAGAATACCAGTATTCTCTTCCTCTCTATCTCTCTCCATCAACATTAAAATCCATCACTTTTTCAGTAACATGCGTTTCCTCCATCAAGTCATATCAATGATGTAACTAGTATAAACAACGTGTAGTATAGACTAACATTCATTGGTCCGTGTTCCCTGGATGGGTGGTCACCCATCACCTAGGCAACCGCTGCTTAACCTGAAGATCTACCCGACCGGCTGTTGTTATTTACCCACGAGCTCCTCAAATATTTGGAAAATGTTCCTACAAAAAAAAATAGTACATTTTGATACAAGTGGAGAAAGTGTGTTATTGCATTCGAGGCGGAATTAACTCCCGAGCCGTAGGCGAGGGTGTTTTTGAGCCGAGAACTGCAAAAACAAATGTCCACGTGAATCAAACGACGTTTTTCAATACACTTGTGAAGAAATAAAATGAAATAATGAAAAAAACAATCACCGCTGGCTATAGGCATTGCACCAATTTGTACTAAGTATAGGTACAGTTTTATCTGAGGCAATTTTTCAACACCCGCGTGCTGTGCCGCGTGCGAAATTGGCTCCTTTCTGCACGCGGCACAGCAGGCAGTGATGGAAAATGAAAACAATCCACGTGTGTGAAATACATGGCATGTTGAATCTAATCGTAGTGCGATAAGAACCCGTTTTCGAGGAAGTGTATTGAAAAATATTATACAGTGTGTATCAAAAATAGCTACCCAATGTCAAGACGATTTCACAACGCCATCCACCAAAACATTAAGCTTATTGTCTAATGAAAAGTAATTAACTATGTTCCATGGCTCGGGGTGAGGGGAGGGAGGCATATTGACAGACAATGCCGAATATAACAATCAGTGGGAAGAGCTACGGAGAAGATGCTGAGTCAGCGAGTACCGGAGACCGTAACTAGACGCGTGCGCCGACGAACTAATAAATTAGTTAGTTTGTTTGTAGGTTGATTTGTATGTGTTTCTCGGAAATGAGGAGCAGGAAAACTGTTGGGTAATGCTTAACCGCCGGTGCCGCTGGTGTGTCGTGGAATACCAATTTATTTGGTACTAATAAAGCTTTTGTGATCACTGTCTGTTATGTCTAATCGAAACTCTTTCTTTTCATCTTGAATAGGTACATGTAGCACAGCCAATTTTTGTTTATTAGGTTGGTACCTAGGCGTGTATTTGTATCTATAAATACAAGTCTTAGTGGCTATAAATACAAGAGGATAAAAACTTAGATATAGTAGGTATATTTAAAGTAACATCAAGCCACATGTCCCACTTGATAGGGGAAGAGCCTACTGCCCTCAACTGGGCACGAATCCAGAGTCTGTGGCTGGTACTGAGAAATTTCTGATGGAAAAAACCGATACCACTTTTCGCGACCCGGGAATCGAACCCAGGACCTCATGCTCAGTAGTCGCGCTTGCGACGACTGTACCGACGAGACAGTTAAAGTAGATGTGATAAGTAAATCGATTTTTACAAATATGTAACAAAAAATGTAGCACCACCTTTGCTTAATTTCCATTGAAATTAATTTATCGTCACTAACATTCACCCAAACAATTTTTCAGTTCCATCCAGACCAAAAGTTTTAAATTAGTTTCGGGAGCAAACTTGAAAAAAAGTTTCTAAATTAGCTAACTTCAAGTACAGTCTCTTTTATAACAAAGATAAGAGAATATACATTTTCGAGAACTACATAGGAAGTACTAAAACACTTAAGTGCCTAACTTGTAGCCGTAATTTTATTTAAATGTTTCTTTTTTAGGGAAACTTTAGCATGTTCCTAACCTCTGGCTTTTTCAGGGACCTTTGGTACATGCTTATATTCATATTGTCTACTATGTTGAGGCTTTCAATAAAGGCGTTGCACCTTCTTACGGCCATTTTCAATAATTTACCGACAGGTATCGGTAGGTTGCTATCTCTGTCTGTTTGACATTTAGCTTACGGACCGATAGAAACAAAACGTCACAGAAAAGCTTTCTTTGTTTTTTCAATGAATCAAGTGACTAGTAGGTGACGCGGATAGGATATTTCAAGCTAACTTTGTATATAGAAACACCGATAGCTACGAGACGTAGACATATTAACTGCCAGTTTTATACGTAAATAAGTTGTAGAAAAAGGCCTTTAGGGAATTGTATAGTACCGACAGTTAAAGATACTGTATTTATAATGCTCGAAATATCGAGCATTATAAATTACAACTGTGTAAATGGGATGCTCCTTAGGTGAGTGTGAATTGTCACACCTTTACTATATTAATTTGACCGTATGCGTAAAGTGGTGGAGCAGCTTTGATTCAACCAATCATGTTACACTTATCTCGATGAACATCATATTAATAAACCTGTAGGTGGTATTGGTTTTCCTTCGAATTACTTTTTTTTTCCCACATCCCGAAATACACTCAAAGCAAAAAGTCAACATGGGAAATATCCTGTTTTTAGTGTTAATGATAGGAATAGTAATATCTGATAATCAATTAATCATCAATAGTCTATAACCTCAAAGATTTTCCTTGAACAATCCAAAGAAGAAACCATATTCCGAAACAGAGAAATTCAACAAAAGACATAACACAACAAATCTTAGTCGTCCCACAAACAATTTAAACCAGCACTACTAAGTTTCTCAGAGATCAGCCCACCGGTCCATACCACATCCATTCTCCGTAGGTACCCCTCAATGTGTTCGCTTAGTTAAACCGTAAAGACGCCGACATAACTTCATTGATTAAAGTTCATGTTAACCGCACGTTCTCTCTGATTTGTGAATTTGTTCTGAGGATGGAGCTCGGCTTGTTTGTTAGTTTGTGCGGAGCTGTGGAGCATCGTGTGTTGTAAGATTTAAGTATGTTCTGATATCGGAAATATTCTGATGTTTATTCTAAGACGTTGGTATTCTTGAACCAAAACTTTCAATTACTGAATGTTCTCACTGAAATGTTGAGTATGAATGTAGAAGTCTATAAGAGTAGAGGAAGACCAAAGAAACGATGAATGAACTGTGTGAAGGATGACATGGCTAGAAAGGAGGTGACTGCTGAAATAACGAGTAATAGAGATGTATGGAAGAAGAAGACATGCTGCCCCGACCCTAAATAAATTGGGATAAGGGCAGGAGAATGAAGATGATGAATGATCTAAAACGAGAAGATCCGATAACTAACATATATTGCAGAGGAAGCAAGCAAAAGTTGCTATCCATGTTTGTCGAAGGACCAACGGCCGATATGGAGTAAACGAAACCCGGAGTGCAGGCCGCGTATCGTCAAGAGAAGTGTAGGACGCCCTCAGTTGGATGGACCGATGTGTTAGGATGTTGTGACAGATGCAGCCTGTGTAGGAAAATAGGTATAATTTACCAATGTTTACTGAATATTTCTAGGCTCGACTCGATACATAACTGTAGGAATCATCCAAGTGTTTAATATTAAAATAATAATTTAACCAACAAATTGATTAAACAAAAAACACATTTTAATTAATTTTACCACTGGCCAAAACCTTCCCCTAACAATTGGTTATTAAGCAGAGTCCTAACTAATCAACTAAGAGGAAGGGGTCCGCGGTCCGCACGCATGCGCACGCGGCGTGAAGATGCCGCGATACCAACCGCCGCCGAGCTGGTCGTGGACACTGAGTGAGCAGAATCAGAAGGGTTACTTTCTGATGGCTTGGGCATTTTTTGCCTATTGTGTGTGTTTCTGCGCAGTTAACTTCAACACCACTTGTCTCAAAACGGTAAAGGAAACCATCGTGAAGTAATACTTCTGAGTAACCGTGGAGTTTCTTGCCAGTTCTTCTCCATAGGACATAATCAATTCGAACCTCACACCCAACTTCTGGCGTTTCTGAAGTGCCCATGTAGATTTGTCTATACAAATATTATAAAGAGGTAGAGTTTGTGAGGTTGAACTAGGTAATCTCTGGACCTACTGAATCGATTTTGATAATTATTTTACCAATAGAAAGCCACGTTATCTGTGAGTGTCATAAGTTATATTTATTACTAGAAAAATAAGGGGGGGGGGGATTAGAGGAAAATAAAATAATGTCCACCCGTGCGAAGCCGAGATGGGCCCCTAGTGTGAAATAAAATGATTTGAATATGAAGTTGAGCTGGTTACCGTACGTGCGTTGCAGTCAGTAACCCTTTTGTACTTTCCTGCTTAGGTGTCAACAACGGCCGGCCACATGACGCGGCGAGGTGCACCGCGCGGTCGCACCTCGCCGCGCTTGCGTGTCACACTTGCGAAATTACTACAAACTTTCTGGTCAACTATTTAATTTTTCGTTTTATTTGGTGTTTTCATTTGTTTATTAGGCTCTGCTGGTACCAAGTTCTAAATAAATAGAATTTAATAAATTAATTTTATTTATCCTATAAATCATGATCTGTCAAAAGACCAATTTGTTCGAGACACCATTGTTTAACTATCGTGTCTACTTCGTGGACAGATCAAGG
Source organism: Xestia rhomboidea (assembly GCA_963853795.1). Taxonomy (NCBI): domain Eukaryota; kingdom Metazoa; phylum Arthropoda; class Insecta; order Lepidoptera; family Noctuidae; genus Xestia; species Xestia rhomboidea. The sequence continues at coordinate 14,564,793 of OY970761.1, read as the reverse complement.
GTTAATGTCATATTATTCTTGAGCTTGTCCGTTCTTGCTCATTGATGGAAGATTTCAAACTTATTTTAAAGTTACCTCTTTTAGGCAGAGTCCATATTCTAGAAACAAATCACGCACGCACGGTTTGCTACGTTCGTACTTACGTAATAAGACAGAATTTGCATAATATTTAGTCTGTCTAGCCGTCGCCTTGTTTGAAACTGTGATTTCTACGTGATTTAAATTCTTATTAGAACCTACAAGGCCTACCTCTTTAGATTTACGATAGATTTCTGGCAGAACCCTAAGGCCCACGTAGTAAAGATTTCTTAAACATATTTAAGACATTATTCTATTCTGTTTCACATGTAACTGATTGACAGAAAAAGAGCGATGTATTAAACTCGTTTTGCGCTTAACATATTTAGTGATTTATGGTGCAAATGGGCTTTAATCTACGTCTACTCTAAAAAAATTCAATATCTCATTCTTGTCAAGGGTACAATATACTTCTATGTCTAGTCTACTGCCCATACTTGAGGCTTGGTGATAAATCAGTCCATCAAAGCTCAAATGTTCCTTCTCATCATTTCGCTACATGGTTCTCAAACTTAATAATTCCCAACAACACGACCATATCAGCACTTCTCCGTAACAATGATGGGAGGTGCTGTTTTACATCACATAATGAATCTGAGAACAAGGGAGCAATCAAACATCGAGGAGTGTTACATACGGGGCTTACGGACTCAAATTTAATTAATATTGTAACAAACGGTCAGTCGTACGTAGGCGGACTTGAAGCGCAGAATCCGATGATTGCTTTCTGATACCGTCTTACGAAATACACCGTTAGTAGACAAACTAAAAATTAAAATAGCTAAACGGCCGGTGGTGAGGCGGCTAAGCAGGGCAATTGTAGAACCCAGCGGGCGGTTCGCCTTTCATTATTTTATAATAACTCGTATAGAGGGCGAGCGAAACCACCGTGTCATGCTGCCGGCCCACGGCAAATAAGCAACTCTTACCGAATTAATTGCCCCATTCTGGGCGGTAACGTCAATCTGGATCGAGTCAATCGGGTGATTGTCGCTTCGCAGAATCGATAGATCCGCTACTTATTGTTAGAAGACCTGGTTTTATCTGAAGTCTAGCTTGTTTGGTACAGTTTCAGTCTAAAAAAATATCTCTTATCTTCTTCATCTTTAATCGATTTAATAATGGGGTCGTTTTCAGCGACACTATTGTTAAAAACATTATTAATTCCCTTTTATCATTATTAATTGTCTTATCCTTCCTTTTAGGATTACGGCATGATCTGCGGTCACAATGAACAATACTTTTTCACAGAATTCACCATTACACTTCATGTCATACAGAAAGTACGTGGGGATTTCCATCAACATGACGCATTTTTATTTAAATTCAATTTCAATTGCAATTCAATTACATGCAAATGAATTACATGACATTTCCCTGTTTTACTTTATGAAATTGGATCAACGCATTTTTGTTGTTTTTGCGGATTCATTAAATAAAGTGACAACAAAGACTGGCAACGATGTGAATGTAACAATAACCTGCCTATAAAACGATCGATCTTAAACTATTCAAATCAACGCAGCCCAACGAGGTCCACTACTGAACATAGGACTCCCACAAGGTACGCCACAACACCCTGATCTCCGACTATCCTAAACCAATGAATTTCATTAAAACATAATGAGATGATAGACTCTCAAACCACAACTTATTACAAGCACATCTAGTTATCATTAGAACGAAACCAATCCTACTCCCCTATCACACACCTAAAAAGCAACAGCACTACTCACAAGAATATCAGCCACATCCCACAAGATCCCATCCCTAGTTCACGCCGATACACGGGAACTCATAACCAGGCGCCGCAAACATCTGTAGCGATGGATATAGCACTCGATCGAACCACAGATTATGCTAAGGCGATGTCGAGACGTGTCGAACGCCTATCTCAGATCGATATAAATCATCTTATTAACTATTGTTTTGGGAGGTGTGGTGTGAACGAGCCGATCTTATCGACACTCTGATGTGTTTTAAATTAACATAATAGGTTTTGTGAATGGATATTGCGTTTGTGTTTGTTGTGACTGTAGGCCTATGGGAACGTTTAAGGGTTTCGATGCGTTTGGCAGATGTTCTCTTGTTATGATTGAGTCTTGACGGCCCGATTAATGGATAGTCAATCCAAGCCCTGCTAGTATTTTACCTGGGCCATGCTTATCTAAATGGCAAAACAAACATTCGTCTAGTCCCCCAAAGGATTTTCTAACTAAATAAGAGTTTTATCCTCGTTAAAACAATTTATTTAAGATAAATTGGCAAAAAAATGTGCATGCTTCACTAGTTTTTTCAAACGGATTGGTAAGCTTTGTTGAACTCAAAATTAACAACAGGAACTGTACTGATCCAAATATTATTGATTCCAGATAAAAGCTTATGAATAGAAAAAACACAAACTAGAAATAATACTAAATAAAAGGACAAAAATAACCCTATGATTAATCGTAAAACATTATAAACGGTCACTTCTATTTTAGAACTGGACATTTACAATCAAATGCCCCTAGCAATATGCTGACATAAACGTTAGGTGTTAACTGACATATGGAGTAGGCGGAGGTTACGTTTCTACACCCACATTTAGTAGATGAAAGTGTTAACTCCTAATATGATAAGAGAGAATAGTTATCGCTCTCATCTAGCACGATATGTCGATTTGTTTTTGGTATTTAGAAGTTTGATGAAGGGCCAATATAAAAATTGAGTAGTATACATACAATTGTGTTCTTTCATTTGAATCAAACTTTTAAAAACTATTTTTGATTGTTTGCAATTGGCTGAGCAACTTTATTTGTTCTGTATCTTGGACAGATTTTATGACGTCATTGCAAAGAACATTGAACTTGAGAAAGCAAACAGTAAGAAAGCTGAAAAAGGCGTAAGAAAATGTCTGTAGTAATTTTGTACTTGAATTTTCCAAATACTGTACGTGTATATCAGTCATAAAAACTAGATTTTAAAACCTTTAAAGTGATTCTACACAATTATAATTTGAATTTTGAGAAATCGGCAGATTATTTTACAAAAAATTCGCTTGTGAATTTTGCTAAGTGTGTACTTAATAAAGCTCATACGTTTACCTCCGTAACCAGTCAAGAAGTCAAAATTTATATGCAGATTTTGATGCCTTGCCAAAAACGTGACGTGATAGGCCTATTCACTTCACCATTTTATTTTATGTGTTTTGTCCTGTGCGGGCTTTCTATCTTTCTTTATTTATTCAACTACACGTAATGCACCGCAAAAAATCAAATCATCGCAACAAACCTAATGCGGTGTACATCCGTTTTCTGTCTCGTTGTACCCTCATATAGCCTACTTACACGTTTCTGATAGTAATGTGTCATCGGCAAAAAAACAAAGAGTTGAATGCCCGGCGAGGTACAACGAAACATCGAATTAGTATGTATGGAGCGAGGGTCTAGCGGCGAACATGAGAAACGTATGCCTGCTGACTCATTGGATGGCCTATCATCTCTGTACCAGTGCCGTGAACTTTCGGGGATTTATTAAAGCTCTTGAATATATTTGGGACACGAATGTGGTTTAGAAGCTGTAAATCTGTGGTTGGGAGGATCTTTTTGAGGTCCATTTTGTTAGATGTATTTTATATCCATTTTAATTAGAAGTGTGATGATGGCATGACAATAACAATATTATACTTTGCTTCTACACAAACCTAATATTACTTTCTAATTTTTTACACCTAAAAGCAGGGAACCCCAAATGGTAATTCAAAATCATATGACATATTACTAGGCCGACGGTTTATAATTAGATATTATAGGTAATCTCTAGATGTCATCAGCTCTCTAGCTAGAAAAAATGTTTTCAAAATTAAAAACTTAAAAAATCCTCATTAAATTAAATCTTCATTAATTAAACACAATTTCCGAAACCTCGATACATTTTTCCCTCACATCCTGTATGGTAACGAAACAATGCAGCTTGCTAAACAGTTCTTCGGATCAGTTATAATTAGCTCCATTTAATTCCCCTGTAATCCGTCTTACTTTTTGTGAGTCGTAGTGATGTGGCCGAATTGTTTCGTCGCGGTCATCGAGTTTGTGGAAGAGCCAAGTCTTGGAATAGCCACAAGGATTGATTTTACTTGTAACTGTCAGGTTGCGGTTTTGATTGCATTAAATCATTTGTGTTTCTGCATGTTTATAAACATTTTAAAGGACATTGTGACATAAACTTTTGCCAAGGAATCAGTACATACATCATGATTCTTGATCCTCAACCAGCTGTGGATCTCTTCGGTTATTTTAAAAATATTTAAATGGAACACGCTGGCGGTCTAAAATGATTTTATTTTTATTGCGTTGTTTGTATATGTTTGCTTTACTATAATTGCAGAATCATACACATTATAGTTTTTTTTACTTTTAAATATAGTGTGACATTTTTTGATTCACACGAATAAAAAACGACTTCAATTGTTAATAGAGTCGTTTTAATTCGTGATAATCCTATCCTAGCACTGACCAGCTTGATGGGTTGATAAATTTTACAAAGTAGCCCATCGTTTTAGAATGTATTAAAATATCGTTGTTGCTACCAAACAAAACCAAAAAATACTGCGTCAATGCCATCTCGATCTTAAGCCTAGATCTCAGAACAATAAAAGGTATCTCTTCTAGGTAAGCGCTACATCCGTGTAGCTGTCCCTATTAGGAGCCGCGGAATGACGGGAAGTGATTGTCGTAAATATGATTAAACTGAGCGCAGTTACTTAACAGAATTTGTTATTGTTATGATTTTAAATGGGAATATAGTGAAATCATCTTTGAAACCGTCCTTCTGTAGAACTAAAAGCGGATAAGCGGGAACTGCGTTCAAGGACCGTAAAAGGCCCAATATGCAATATTCAATAGCAACGGTGAAACTAATATCCCTTGAACGCAATTTAAATGTGCTGACTGCGTTCAGTTTGTTCAGGCAATGAGAAACTGCGAAAAAATGTTTTTTTTTATTACATCATGGGCCTGCTCTTGACCTCGATCACGCCTGATTGAAAGCGATGGATGAGGTCTATGAGGGAACGAGCGTGCCTAGAAGATGCCTGTTCACTCTTGCTTCGAAGACAGGCGGGTTAAATCTGGGTGGGAACACAGATGAAGGCAGAGAGTTCCACACTTTGGCTGTGCGCATAATAAAAGTGGAGGAGAAGCGTTTCGTACGACTCGATCTACCAAGTACGGATGGTACGACGCAGTGCGTCTGCTAGTCCGGTGGTAGAAAGTTGATGATGGGATCAGGTCGTGGAGCTCCTGCGCACACGACAAGTACAGTCTGTAGAAGACTGTGAAGACTAGGCTGTGAAGCGAAGCTACCAATGTTTCGTCGCCTATAAGCCTTTTAGTTTTGCATTCCACCGAGTCAAGTGTGATGTGTTCCATCGATGTCATACACACTCTTACGTATAATACTTTTGGTACCATATTCATTGTATACATACCGCTAAGGAGAGAGACTCCTTGGTAGAGTATGATGTGTTTTATAGCTCTTTCCTAGGTCATCTATTCTCGAGTGAATAGGTTACTTTTACATACGTTTTATAACTCCAGTTTGAACTCTTTCACCCGTACTGAGAAATCCTGGTACCCTAATGTTCAGAGAATAGCGGGACTGCAGCTGGTGACCAATACGTATGTAATGTGTAAACGTGAGGAGAATCAGGATTATGGAGTATTGCGGAAACCAGAGGACAATGTCGTAGTGGCTTGAAGGTTTACGGGAAATAATTTAAAAAACGAGGTCATGCATGATTTGGAAAGATTTCAAATGATGACGGAACTCATGTACATACACTGTTTTGGATGATTTTACAGACCGGACGTTTTGTAAGAACATCAAAACTAGTGACAAGCTGAAATTAAAACACATCTAACGTACTCATCACCAAAGACACTAAGGTAATAACATAATATCCGCCTTTGTACATTTTTTACTTGTGCAAAAAGTTTTATTAAACAAACATCACACCTGGGGGGCGAATCTGCTATTACAATGGTGTCACAATGATCTATCATTGATATCATAATAGTTGATTTTGACAAGTTTCGTAATCTACTAATATAGTGGCGTCAATATGACTTTCCAATGACTTTCCAATAATTAACCACTGACACTCCATTGAAAGAAATGGCATAGAATGGTAATCTCGTACACAATGACAAATGAATGACTGACTTACGCGGTAATCTGCTAAAACGTTGACAGTTCCAGCTGAAATTTGCTCAATTAGCACTATTTTGTATTGCTATAAATATAGGCTTCTATATTAATTTAAAACACTTAAATGAAAATAAATCAAAACACCGACCGCTAGAAATAAAAACAGATAAAACGTCAGTAGGCAGTAATGTCACATTTGACTTTGACAGCTAAACAGATAAATATTATTGAATTGAATAGTTTCACATTAATCCGCGTTATACATAACTTAATGTTTTTTGCTATTTACGAACTTCTTACTACTTCAGATTGCATAGAACACTAATAAATAATATGTAAAAACATATATAAATGAAATCTGGCATGATTAGATGTTCAAATTTAATTCTAGTATTTCGAAAATAATTTCTATTTAGGTTTTTTAATAATGGAAATACAACAATGTAATTTTATCACAATTCGATTACGAGACCATTGACCGAACAATGATCGACCATTATGAATTTAGCAGATTACGAATTTTTAGCAAAATGACCATTGTCATTGATCAACAATGATGAAATCAATGATAGATCATTGAGACACTATTGTAATAGCAGACTCGACACCCTGTAATCCCCGAAGGGTTAGGCAGTTATGTTAAAGGTTCATGTAATAGGGGGCTAGCCTATTGCCATCAAATCCTCCGACGACTCTGTGGCTGCTACTGAGAAATTCCTGATTAAAAAACCCAATAACAATTTGCCCGACCCAGGAATCAAACCCAGGAACTCATGCTCAGCAGCCGCGCTTGCAACCACTAAACCAACGAGACTCTGAGGTAATGACTTTACGATAAGCTTGTTTCAAACATGTACACATCATCAGCCTAGCCTTTTCCCAACTATGTTGGGGTCGGCTTCCAGTCTAACCGGATGCAGCTGCATTAAACCGCGGGCTCCTCCTCACGAGAACCTTGTACTACCTAAAGCTTCTATATTCCATGTACATGTTTCATATACAGCATCACATAGACACTACTTAAACTCCATATACTAAAAGTAATTATCAAAAGGAAACGTGAGCGATACGAAAATAATGTACATCCAAGTAAGGTAGGTCATCAGACTGGCAATTTTATCATTTTTCATTCAAGATTAATTTTCTTAAGCAGCTGTCAGTCGAAGTTGTGATGTTAATAAGTCTTAAACTCGTAATAGTTCACAGTTAATGGTTGAGTGTGATCATCGATAGTGGAGTGCTAGTTACTGGCATCATTCTGTAGCTGTGTTACGGGTTTAGTACATCTTGTTGTATAGGCAAGTTAATTAAATATTTATCCTACCATATTTTTCAGCTCGAAAATTTAATATTGTGATCCTGGTAGGTATTCTATTATAATACCCCAATTATGGGGATAATCCAAAAAAAATCTAATTACTTAGTCCGTCAGATAGATTTCCAAAAAATATTGGAAACGTATTTTTTCTTTTTTCTCGTAAACAAAAATGAAGACGATACAAAGCGTCGAAAACTCGTGTGACGTCACATGTAATGTAGGTACCCTTTGTACTAGTTTTTACCCGACGTTTTACGACGTCACAAGCCCCCACTCATGATCTTTGATGCGTTTTATCTTCGTCAATTTTTATTGATATGATAAAACAAAAATACGTAGGTATCCAATATTTTTCGATAATCTAACTGACGGACTAAATAAAATCATAGTTTTTTTAGTCAGAAGCGGGGATGCTTCTGACTAAAATAACTATTGTTGGACAAAGGTTATTTAAAGACTTATCAATCACTCATTAAATATTCAAAGAACATAAAAAAATATTTTCTACCTATGCTTAATTGGAATTATTGCCCGTTAAAGGGTAAAAAGGAGTACAACAAAAAAAACTTCTCTTTCGTTTCAGAAAATGGAAGATATTCAAGGACTTTAATAAAGAAAAGTGGATGAAATAATAGGCCAACATCTTTACCTCCAGGTTTTTGAAAAGAAGACATAATTATGATGCTCTGAATCTCACGCGCGATAGTTTCAACAAATATTGGTTTGCCTATATTGGCAATGTCTTCATATCTTCCAAACTTATATGCCAAATATAACTATTTGTATAAATTAATACCTTGTATAAAGGGTGTAAAACATCTCTTAACGAAGCCGAAAGGCACTTATTCTCCTCGTCATTGCGATCATGTTTTTGTTCTACACCATAAATGGGAACCTTCTAGTTACGGAGATATTGGGGGTTAAAGTTCCAACTTTTTCACAATTTTTATTAATTTTTAATACAAGTTTTTAATGTAAGATTTTTACTTTAAACACCTCCACGACCCCCGTACTATTCAATCCATCCATCAGCACACTGTTTTGAGTGCGTTACATTGAGTTCTACCACAAAACATGATTTTTCACACCTAAAAAAAAGTCGTTTCCCAGCAATAATTTTTGCGAAATGTTACTTAGTTTGATGTACAGAATGCTTGGTTGACGGCTTCGTGATGAGGTGGTCTACACCCTGTATATTGATTGATATGATTCATCATCATCATCCATAGCCCGACTTCACCCACTGCTCCGCTGTGATGTTCTTGTCCATTTTTTTGCAATTATTTAAATATCTTAAGTTATTAATTCCTATAATAATAGTAAAAGCGCCGAGCCTAAGGCCGAAAGCCTTAACACCAGTTATGTATTCAAAACTGTATTTCCATTATCGATATAAATATTTTACTGGCGTTAAAATTACACTCCTGTTTAAATATAGGTTAATGTGATGGGTTGACACTGTTGACAGCAGTTTAAAAGCTGAAGGAGTATAAAATTAAGTAAGTTTTGATCATTATGTTTTAACTTATACTTAAGTGACATAATTATGATCTTTTGACTTGGAAAGTGCAGTCTTCTGGTGCTATTTTTACCGATTAAACTTTAGTTAGTGTTAGTGCTATTTTATTAAAACGCACTTTAGGAAAAAAAGATGATCCCATCAAAAACAAATGTGAAATGAGAGCCAAGTTCAACATTATGATATATGCCTTGGTTGTTGACTTGAACGACAAAAGAAGTGAGATCTAAATGGGTGCTAAGTTTAATGGTCAGTCCTGAAATTTTTTTATAACAGCATACAATATTTTGTAGCACCTTAAAATCTTATTTCTTCTTATAACTTATGATAATATATTGAAGCCTAAGGTCTGACTTGGCTAGTTCTCATATACGAATTATTATTAAGTATGTACCTACTAAAACAGTCAAGGAAGAGTCCTATGTTCGATGGCTAGTTTTACCAGCAAGCCTTTTCGGAAGAATAAAATAAGAACTTAGAACTTGCGAAGGCTATAATATAATTCGTGGAGCACATATGTATCTCGCAAGTCTCTCAATATATGAGCCAAATTTGACATGTTTATGTGAAATAGTGTTTGAGTTATGAGGGGGTCAAAACTGGCTCCAAATGGAACTGGCGAGCAGCACCGTGTGTAGGTAAATATTACACGTATTTACCTACACACGGTGCTGCTCGCCAGTTCTGTTAGCTTGAACTTTGGCTTGACACGCTACCGCGTGTCTAGATGAGAGGATTTTGGTTTTTGCTTAGATAAAATACATTGTTGGCATTTTCAAATACTTAAATAAGTAAATTGAAGAATAGTTATTTATCCAACATGTGAGGAAAGTTCGTTTTTCCTATGAGTTTTGATTTTGAGTCTTGAGCGAGCGAAGGATTGAAAAATAGGATCACGAGCGCAGCGAGTGATTATAAATTTCAATCCTGAGTAAGCGAAAGACTGTACAAAATGAATAGCAAATGAACTTGCTCACTTGTTGCATACAAAACTTTTCACCACTCCCAGCAAGAAAGTATTCAGTCATCATAGGTAAATAAATTAAATAGTCACAAAGCAAATCAAAATAATTCTTTATTATAAAATGAAAAGAGCTGATAATCATGAAAATTTTTTTTTTTTTTAAATATCTTTAAAATTTAACATGAAAAAATCAGGCAAGGTTAGTTTCTGAACGGGATCATTACTTTCCTCACGTTCCTCCTCGTGGTTTTTCCTCACTGTTTGAACAAATCAAAACTCATAGGAAAAACGAACTTTCCTCACATGTTGGATAAATAACTATTAAAGTCACGAAAACGCTGTGGGTGATTGTGGTAATCAATTCTTTTTCTTCTTAAATCTTATTAGTAAATATGAAGTATTATGTAGTTTAGGGGTAGTCTCCGTGAGCGGTATACGAACAACAGACATAACATCTCGAGGTTATTGAACTTTTAAAACATGTAAAGATATTGGTGCGTCTGAAGCGAAACAAAATTATATTACACTTACCGACCCTCCTTAGGTATTTCCAGCCATTACCATGGCACATTTCATAATATAATACTTATGAATACAGCTTGTCCGAGGTGATTAGTAGTGGGATTGTCCAATAAATAACGTCTCATTATAATGGCGGCTCCACTACAGATCGGTCGGTATTTCGCGCGCCCTCGCGCTTTGGGGCGCAAGCGCAGGGCCGCAGTTAGATCTTGCACTGAAGTCGAAAATAAAATCACATTGTTCATTAATGGAGCGTCTTACGTAAGTATGCAAATAAATGTTATAGTTTTAAAATGCCCTTTCCTTAAAATAAAACTAAAAATGTGTCCATGTCCTGAAAAATTTGATTTCACTTTGTCCTATTTCCGGAAATCCAAACCAATACTAGTCGTCTCGTGGCTCTTAAACGCGCTGTATTCTAAAGGATTATCAGTTACTGGCTCCTGGTTAAAATGGACGACTGGCAGACTTTTCAGGAGCTTCGTAATAAAATGGTTTTCCAGCACGTGTGATTGTAGTAAAATGTCTATTGGACTACGTTGAGTAGAGATAGTCATACTTCATGTGCATGCAAAAGCTCTTTCAATTCGAGATTTTGAAAGTTTGGAACAGTTACAACTAAACGCTTCTTTGCTCGCCTTAGAACCTCCAATCTTTTTAGCAGCAGGCACTCCAGGTCCGCTCCTGCGCATTGTGAGACTCAGAACTCCTTTAAAGATCAAAAGATGAAAATTACTGGCAGTTTTTCTTCCTCGTGCATTTTCTGCGAATCTTAATTTTCACACCTTAGAACCTCCCGTGTTTTAGCGGCAGTACCCACTCCAAGCAGATAAAACTTTATTTTGTGTTAAAAATATAATCATCACTGCTCTCAAAACGTTGGAGGAAAACATCTTGAGGAAACTGGTACGTCCTAGAACGAAAATTTCAAAGACTTGTGACACCCACCAACCGGCACCAGCTCGCGTGTGGCTTATAGCTCCCTTCAAAAGGACCTGTGTCCCAGCAGTGGAACAATTTAGGCAGATTATGTACGCACTCCAGGTCCGCTCCTGCTTGGGGCGTGGTGGTCGTGCAGGCGCCGCGGGCGGGGGGCGGGCGCGGGGCGAGCGCGTGCGATAAATGGCCCGTCCGAGTGCGCCGCCGGCGCATGCTCTGCTTTGCGCACTTTTGTTATGAGTTTTGTGGCTGTTCTGCTGGGCGAGCGGTTTCTTGAAGGAATGAGTTTTCTTAGGATATTTTCGCCAAGGCAAGTTACGACAATACATAATTATGATCTTTAAATACCACCATAGAAGATTTTTTTTGTGTCCAGTAGCTTTTTTGATTACTGAGTCAAGTCACAAATCTTCAATGGCTACCAGCTTCCAGCTTGCTTGTAATTGAAGAATTTCCGAATTTGGAAACGGTCAAACATTAAAACATCAGATGTGCGTCAATTTGTAATTCTGTGTTATTAGTAAGAAATAAATTGTCTCTAAGTTACCGTTGTTGCTGTATGTCTATACTTTTGCGTTACTAGCTGATCGAGTCTATACATCATTAGCTCGTTCAGTAAAACCCACCCTTAACTAAAAGTCGATACCTGATTTGCTTTTTATCACAAACGTTTGAGCAATGGTGGATATTTGTCTCGAAATAGCTCGATATGGATACATGCTTATTACTTACAGCATAAATATCAAAGTTTTACATATATAACCTTCGTCATAAATATAGGGGGCGGGTGAACAATAGAAAGCTTGTTAAATTACATCTACAACTTACAAGGCTGTTGGAAGATCGTAAATCAGAATAAACTTTATATATTTGCGAGGAGTAATATCCGTGTGCGGCGGCGATTGGATTCATCTTTCACTGTTGTGTAGTGGGGAGACTCAACGTAGGTACTTACATGGTGTAGTAGGATATGTAGATAATATAACAAGCCACGCCGCTAAGCGTTTCATTACATAGTATAAAACAAAGTCGCTTTCTCTCTCCCTATATCCCTTATGTATGCTTAAATCTTTAAAACTACGCAACGGATTTTGATGCGGGTTTTTTTAAAGATAGAGTGATTCAAGAGGAAGGTTTTAGTATATAATTTGCGGGTGGGCGAAGCTGCGGGCAACAGCTAGTTAAAACTAATATCAGTCTGTAATACCTACCTAGGTAAGAATACGATTAGCTTTCTTATATCGGTTTTTCTTATTTCAGGTTGTTCTGTGGATGGGTGACCACCCATTACATACAAAGTTTCCTCCGTGCCTTGGAAAGCATGTTAGGCCGTTGGTCCCGGCTGTCATTTGTAGATCTTTGACAGTCGTTACAGGTAGTTAGATGGCAATAAAATCTGTCAACGAGTTTTACCAAGGGGAACTGTATTACCCAGTACTAACTGGGTTGTGGCGGTCAGATACAGGTATTCAGCTGCATCCGGTTAGACTGGAAGCCGACCCCAACATAGTTGGACAAGGCAGGCTGATGATAACAAGCCACGTCGATTTCATAGAAAGTTACGTCAATTAAAGTATTTAACAATATGAGTTACTCAATAGGCTGTTGTTACTATATCCTTTTTTTTATTTTTCGATTGGGAAATCATCAAATGACTCCTCCCGCTCTGGGCGGAGCAGGAGGGGGGAGTATCAGACTTTTACTAACTAAAACCCATCCATGTTCCTTCATCGCCCCTTGTGTTCCGAGGCCACGGTATCTCTTTCGAACAGTCCCGCAGCCCCGACAGGCATCGGCCCTTACGGACCCCTTCCTTTTTGCTGACTCTCTTTGAGGCGCGCGTGGAACACGAACGCGCCGTCGACACGGCCTGTCGTGATGAGACGGACTGCCGGCGAGCTAGCCCTTAGCTCCCCGTCCACAGGCCTGCTTGTTACTGTATCCTCGCTAGTACATTTAAGAGGTTAAGCAACATTTGCCGGGGTCTTTCCGTGGATGGGGGGTTCATCATTATACACAGTGACCGCTCTGTACCGCTATTGGTCCTAGCTTTAATCCCGCTAAACTAAGCTATTAATCCCGGCTGTCACATGTAGACCTTTCACTGTCGTTACGGATGATCAAGACCCTGAAAGCTGGACAAATAGTCTTACCTAGATGTATCGTATTACCCAGTAACTGTGTGGTGGAAGTCAGATACGAATAGTGGCAAGTGGCTCATCAATTAAAGTCCTCGACTGTACATGATACAGGCTAAGCAGATGATGATGACTGTGTAGTAGGATAAAATAACTACGTTGATTTCGTCTGAGGTTCGCAAATCTAATAATGTTTTAGGTACCCAAAGTTGGTACTGATCTAACTACTGTCACTTAAGTAAAACTATTTTACAATTTTCCTTTTTTAGAAGCTACGCTAAGCGTACGTGTTTTGCCATCAATTTTCTTACTAACCTAATTATGTGACTTGGGTAACTTTACCACATCATAATAACTTATAACATCTACAACCGTAACGACTTGCAATAACTGTACTCACCTGTACCTCAGCGCAACGACTGCGGAGATATACTGAATTTCTCAAATAATCCAATTGTACATATTACCATTACCGGAACGTATTGTAGAGAATTACATAAATTTTATTAGGTAATATGTTGTTGTGTTTGTATATTAAAAAATATTTTATTTTCCTTCTGTTAACAATTTCTTTGTTTGCGTTTTTTTTGTTTTGTGTTGAACAACTTTAAAACACACTGGTCTTAGTTACCTAATTTAAGGTTTGTTTCACATTTAGTTAATGTATTTTGAAATTAGCATCTAATACTTTAATGTTTGCATGACAATTTTATGGCGAAATGTGTCATTGCTCTACATAATTATTTTTACTATCTTTTGTACCACATTTATTGCAAAATAAATAATTTTGGAATCCGCTGGATGCGATTCGCACGGGACCGGTCAATGTGGCGACACTTGGCCTCCGCCACTGCTCCACTGCTGGACATGTGCCTCCGCATATGTCCAGCAGTGGACGTCTTTCGGCTGAAATGATGTTGAATGATGATGATAAATAATTTTAACTTTGACTTGATAGTACATTTTTGTACATTATGATACCAACCGCTTGGCAACTGATTTTCAATAAAGTCAAAACCAAGCGGTTGGATAACCTTCTTGGACACATGCTGTGCACGATGTACCGATACGAACAAACCTTACCACGATTATGGCACACAATTCCTCACAACCCCAAACCCAAATCGTGTCCCGCGACCCACCATCCAATCTCCAGTAGGTGTGAATGATAATTTCTTTCTCCCTCACCAGTGTTATCATTTAACAGTGATTCATATCTCGCGAGGTGAGCCTGGTTTAATAAACAGCGATAATTAAATGTTGTAACTTGAGTTGTTTATGCCGCATGCTCCGGGACGCCGGTGGAGGCCGGGGCTCCGCCCTCTAGCGCCCGCCTCGTTATGACCGTAAGGGATTAACGAGGATCTTGTATTGTTGTGTGTTACACTTATAAAGGAGTTTTGTTATGTTGGATTTGGTATGGATGGGAGATTCTGTACAAGTTGTTTATGTTTTTAATCTTTATATAAGTGGTAGCAGCGGTACCTACAGCATTCACTCTCATTCTTTTGCGATATTGCAACTTATATAATATATCCTGGAATTCACTGAATTCACTTTCTATGATTTGGTTTTCCTTAGTGTTGTTTATTTATCATTCTCAATTTTTATCATTTACGGGTGACTTCATTTCGTCTCATTAGTCCGATCCGTATGTAGCTACCTCGACGGCTCTGTCTAGAACTAGAAATTCACCTTACAATAAATGACCTTTTGAATTTGCAATAATCCATTTCATAATTCCTTACTCTTACTTATAACATTATAAATACTAAAGTAAGTAAGTTTGTTTGTTACCTTTTCACGCCTAAACCACTGAACCGGTCATCCTGAAATTTTGCATATACGTTGTCAGGTGTACAGAAATGGACATAGCGTACCGTACCTTTCACCCCGAAAAAAGTCCTGTACCCGAGGAAAACAACAATAGCGTTATTATGATAATAGATGGCGCCACGTGTCTTCCGACTCATGATTAAATTATATTAGTCTATAAGTCGCAGGCAATAGTTAGTGAATAATAATTGTGAATATGTCTAACAAGAACTATGTTTTAAAGTAATCTAGGTACCTACCTTCTAAAATTACTTGAAATTTTCCATCCTTACCTACTGCTTCAACTGAAGTTCTTGGAGGCAATGATTTAAAAAAAAGTAAAACTATGTATAAAAATGAATTAATGCCTATAGAATATTTATGTTGAAAATGGAGCCATGTTTCAAGTTGCAAATTAAAAACACGGGTGTTATTTAAAATACAGGTTTTGAGATCACTTTAATTTATAAAGTGTGAGTGATGACAAACTATTAGCCCATCAATAAAAGACCTAGGTAGCTATGTCCCTGTTATAAAGCCCTAAGCCACGCGATTTTTCACATAAAAAAGTAAGATGATAAACTTTATAAATTACCATGTAGGCACCAAGGTATATTTATTGAGATTTTTGACATACGGGGACCATAGCACTTTTCAAAACTTATATCAAGATTTCAATCTAGTCCTGGTTACAGTAAATTTGTGTGAAATGCGACCGTCAGTCTGTTCTCCGGGTACTACTGTACTAGATGGACAACTAAGTAAATCCATAGATTTACTTAGTGACGAGATAGTTAGTTATAGTATCTCATCAACTTGAACCATAACGCTGCAGATCCAACCTGGCTAGGCTAGATGGGATGTAATCAACCTACCTCCCAGAGAATGTGAGTGTGGAGCCCCAACATATGAAATGCTACACCTTCTCCTGTCCGTCGTGCATAACTATTTGCACCCTCTAGGAGTTGAGTGCGGCATATGCCTGAGCTGTCCGGGTTGCTTCATATACTGGTCGAAGAAAATCTGAGTCATCGATTCGAAAAGAACACGACCCTCGAGCATTACAAACACATTTCATTTGGTATCTAGCCGAAGACCGTTGCTGTCTGGCAAACCACTGTTATTGGTCCATAATTTTATGTAAGGCGTATTGACTGATTGTTATTGTTAGCATGTGTCATCCCACTGCTGGAATCCTTCGATCCAGGGCTAATGTGGACCACTGGTCGCCCGTTTTCTAGGTACAATTTTTCTGCCATGTCTGCCGTATGCTCAACAAGATGTGAGCCAAAATACCACGATGTGGAGCCCTGACACAGCCAGAAGTCGACGCAGTAGGCTTCGCAAGATTGTCGTTGACCTAAAATCAAAGCTTTAGATACAACTGAACTTTACTTGCTTAAGGTAAAGTAGCTACTAAAGTTAATCTAGGCTACAAACATTGCCATTATAACAAGACAAACAAACCAACTCATATAACAATCTAAATGAACACCCACGCTACGCCACTAGAGCCAGCAAAACCATGTAACAGTACGCAAAACGAATTTTAAAGTCATTTCTGTTCCAAATCTCAAGCATATTGCTAACAAATCACAGGCGAATGGGTCGTTTAGCCACCATTTGTTGCCCTGGGAGCGACGCGGGGAGGTAATTGTGTTTACAATACATCCCCCCTTGCTTTCCACCCCCCCTTCCGCTCATTTCTCATCCTCAAACATCAGGGCAACGCTTAGCGATTTCACCTCGGGAAATCTGGGGAAAAGTGGAAAATGCGCTGTTATGAGAGAGGCGCCGATAGCTAAATGTTCGCCGTGTTCGGGTTCGCCTTTGTGTTCCAACGAGCTGGCTAAGTTGGGTTCTGTATTGAGAAGTACCTACAGGTAGGAGGATTGAATTGTTGTGCGTTTATTGGTAGTACCTAGATGTCACTCTCTTTAACGAGTACTTGTGGATGTTTTTTTTTTGTCAACAGACTGCGTTATTCATGCGTTTAACTATTTACGTTTACACTACTGCTAAGCTATTATACAATCTTATCGTATTAACTAGCCTCGTTCCCGATGGCGTTTCCAATTGGCAATTTTACATGAACCTTAGGTAATTAGTGAAAACGAAGATACTTACTTAAAAATAAGTAGGCTAAATAAAACCTTTCTCGTTTTATGTTCAAATTGAGGTACCACTTTAACTCCTTTTAGCTCCTTACTTGCTCCCTTTAACAAATCTACCTAATTGTCGCTATATTTATCATCGTTCAATTAACTATTTTGCGTGATTATAATTGGTCGATTAGCGTCAAAAGTATTTTGTCAAGATATATTTCATAAAGTGAAAAAAAATTACCTGACTCTATCTTGTAGCAAAAATTACTGTAAGTATAATGAAAGATACATAACAACACTTTTTCAGAATTCATACGAAAAGTCACGCTTCTAAAATAAAAGTCATAAAATACGTATGTACCATGCACTTTACTGAGTTAAATAATCTGAACTGTGAGGTATTACTTAAAAAATGCCAAAAAAACTTAAACAAACGCTAAAAATTCCAGCGACAAACAATAACCTTGGTGGCTGCCATGGATTATGAACGAATGGAGCGCTAAGCTGAAAATTTCAGTTACCAAACCGGTTAGTAACTCTTTTAATTTTTCATTGCGCAGAGAAAATGTTTTGAAGGTAGGTTTCAAAACACAATCAATCACAAAAAAATAGGTGGTTTGTAAGTTAGTATTTAAATTGCAAATAGAATATAATGTCCGATGTGTGTGTATTACCAGATTTGTTTGAACGTGGACGAGGCGAAAGGAGTATGTAAGGATCTATGGGTTTCTTTCTGTTACTGCCAATCCCCATATGACAAAAAGTGAATGATTAAATATAAGTAAGTCAGATTTATATGAACGCTGACTATTTTTTGTTTGTTTTCGTATCTATCAGAAAATAGTCAGCGTTAATTTAGATCTGACCGTGTGTTAGACGTTTCATTACTATTTCATGTTTAACAAACATGGGACTGTCTCAAAGCACAAAAAAAATCTAAATAAATATTGGTAATATCTAAAGATATATTATATACACAAGGTCAGATCTAAATTAACGCTGACTCTTTTCTGATTGATTTCGTATCAATCAGAAAAAAGGTCAGCGTTAATTTACATCTGACCTTGTGTTAGACGTTTCATTACTATTTCATGTCTAACAAACATGGGACTGTCTTAAAGCACAAAAAAAATCTAAAGAATTATTGTTCAAGAAAATCTTCTAAATTAACACTCCACTCGCTCCAACGCTCATTCCGTCATAACCACCTTTAACGAGTCTGGGACGATCGTCCTCATGAAAATCCCATAAAAAATAATAAACAATTTACGTTCACCGACACGCTCCAAGTCTGTCGCCTCACCTTTCGTATTAGCCAAGAGGTTTACAACGCTATTTTTTAAAAGAAATCTGCTTCCCCTCCTAGATAATGCGGGAGGGATATAAAAAAATAATTGCGATGGGTAACTCTTTTGAGCTGAGGTTCTGATGAAAATCTGCTAGAAGAAACTGTGTTGAAGTAGTCTGTGACGAATTTTCCTTCGGAAGTGATATTTTGGATGTATCCAAAGTATGTACCCTGTACTTAATATCCAGCAAATCAACTGAAGATAACCGTATTATGACTAGTACCTGGGTGACCGAGCTATACTCGGGTGAAAATAGAGAAAATAAATTTTCCCAGATATGAGACATTTTTTGCCCCCGTAAACGCGTATATTGCATCTTTCAAACTCGTCAGAGCCGTTTTCGAGAACGTGATAGCAAATATTGCACATGAATGTATACAAACATTGCTAATTTAAAAGTATAGGATGTAAACTGACCTATAACTCTTGATAATTAATAAACTAAACTAAACTAACTAAGACATCTTCGTTAGCCTCATCATCGTCTCTATTCTGCTGAGCTCTACGTTTCCTGCGATCTATTTCTATTAGTCGTTCAGCTATTAATGTGAAAAGATAACGGACAGATATAATTTTGCAGTGACAATACTTTGCAACATGTTTAATATTTTAACAGTCAATTACGTACCAACTTTAACATGCAAACAGTAAATAGCAATCTAACCAGAAAACAAAGAAAGAAATAAATAAAAATCGCTGGACATTACACACAGAGCCATCTAGTGCCACACTAAGCAACCAGGCTTGTGTTGTGGACACCAGATAAATGATATACTACATGATACTTTCAAAAACAAATAAAACCTTTACTGTAGGTAACTTAAAATTTAGATCACAAAACATCAATAAATGGGAAATGAACTTCTTTCTTTAATTCTTTTTTAATTACTTTGATTCTTCTGTTTTTTTCCAGCTACACAGCTGGACACTTCTGTAAGCACCGGTACCCCACGCTGTATGGTACCAGCATACCTTAGATTTTGTGGGTGACTGGCTTGCTAAACGACCCACGCTCGGGGACCTCGAACGACTCTCCCGCTTAACAGACTCTTCCAACGCCACGACTTGCTTCCCTATCTCATCTAAGCACTGTTGTATATTATCTACTGCTGTATTATGAAAAGTGGAGTTCTCAGGTTGTTTACTTGCCTCCATAGTTTTGTCTCAGCCAATTTTGAAAGCCTTACTTCAAACCTACCGGCCAAAATCTCTTCCAATAAGTTTTGAGTAAGTTAATAATGGATCGTTACGAGAACAATACTTTTGCCATATTTGTTCTTTCGCCTTCATCTAGAACACTAGTTTTTACAAATTAATTTGTCCGGGCATTGAGCGGCGCTCGATGGGTCCAAGCTCGCGTGTAATCCCGGGATTATGCGACAGTTGCCAGCGGTCATTAGTAATGCAGGTGGACTGCCGTGTCCATGTATGATGTTCAGTTTGTACTAGTATTTATTTATTAAGAAATATGAAATTTATAATGTGAAGTTGAATTGTGGATTGAGTTTGGTGGTCATTTTTTGTGAAGGGTTTAAGTTTTTTTACCAATTTTTTTAAGGTATTTATTTGGTGTGGCATATTTACCCAGGTTTAAAACAATAAAGTAATTAAGGAAGGAACATGACAAGAACCCAGATGGGGCAAGAAGGGTAACTATAGAACACAAAAAAAAAGAAAGGAACAAAAATAGTCTTTTTATAAATAGGTACCTAGCTAGGGACCAGGATTCTTGGACGCAAACTACATACTCACTAAACATAATAACGAAGCTTAACTCATAAACAAAAAACATACATAAAACTAATAAGGCTAGGCCTACATTTTTCATGACTAGAACTCGAAACTAAAGTCCAACGAAATACGGAGAAGCAATACGATATCATCTATCTATCTCGTTAGACCATTCATTACGGGACACTGAAAATAAACCGGCCGAGAGACCAACAAGTGTATAATTCCTGGAATACCTAACAAATGTTAAGTTTTTTCCGTCGGTCTGTACATGGCCCAATTAAGGGCCCGACAACGACCAAACGACTCTCTATATAATTTATTCGCTAAGGATTTTGTCTTGTGCCACGTTTTTCGAGATATCGATCGATATCGGAATCGTAAACACCTTGTTTAGCTCTTTTGTTATCGATAAAGTTTCGTAATGCCATATCGATTGTAATCGATATTGGGTTTCATTCGGTTTCGGTTATGATGATTTTTAAGGGGGCGTTTTTGAGATAAATGTTGGAAATTAGATGTGATCTTTTTTTGTATTTTTTATTGGTTTTGTTATCTTTTATTAAATTGTAATGCAATGACCATTACGAAGAATGTCGTAAGTTCCATGTTATTGACATTATACAATCTTTATTCAATCGGTCTCATTTATTGATACAAAAAGTTGATATCGGTTATAATCCTCCACTCTTAAACTTGGGCTTCCATTATCTCTACATCAAGCCCTCTTACGTCATCACTGTACCTTCTTACACATTTTATGCACCAATCGAATTTTGGATATCCCTACCTGATATCTATCGACTTGTCAACTATTCCCATGAAATTTTTCGTCAAGTTTAGAAAAAAGTCCTCTTTATTCTTATTTTGAATTTTTGACCGTAACATAGTACTTACTTTTGTGTGAAACAGATTTTTTTGAACAACCAACGACAAATTGAAGTCTACAATCGTGTGATGTGTCTATCCTTGAAATAATATTTTAGCCACAAGACTTATCTCTGAGAATAAAAAATATAAGCTCTTCGTCACATTACGACCCAAGCATATAATGTGCATTACGTTACATATAGATACAATTATTTTTATCCCCTGTTCATACGAATGGCGTAACTATATTCGTGCGGGCTCCGTGCAGTCCTGCAGCATCGATTCTCGGAACCCTTTAATTGCACCCACTCCGACGCAGATCGAACGTTTAAAATCGATTTTTTTATTCGATTTATTTCATGTGAGCCTCGAGTTCAAAATCGTGTTTTTGTTTTGCGATAGCGAACGCTGTGTATATGCAAATTTTACACGCATCTACTGAAACTTCTCAATTAATTAAATTGTGTGACAGTTAGTTTTTGTCATAAAGTTAATTAAGTTATAGAGTTAGCGTTGAGTTAAGTGATTCGTCGCTGGCACGAAATAATGATAAACTGCTTCCGACTAGATAAGTAATATAATATCAAGTTGTTTTAATAAAAATACAGACAGATTACTGAATTCAGATCTAATGATTAAAAAGTCAATGACAAAATGGCATTATATAATACTGGTATCATAATTCTTACCATTAAAAATTCCAAAACTGGTATAGCCCGATACCTGGAAACGATTTAATTGGTAACATAAAAATAGCGAACCATTAGTCCCACTTCTGTATTCGAATGAGCAAAATTGTCGCATTCACCCTACGTCCGAACAAACGGCCAGCTTGTGTTTTCACACCTAAGAAATTCTAGAGCATCCAAACCATTTTCAGCTTTATTTCTTATAGTTTAAAGTTAAAATTCGATTGCGATGTTCCTCATAATCAGGGCAGATATAAAATCAGGCAATTCAGAAATTTCTAGCCCGAACTTTTGAGTCGAATTTTGTATAGTAACCGTCTTCAACGGAAGCCAGTATGCATGATTAGGGTTTGAAAAATAAACTCTATTTTAAGCAGTGTATGGTTGAATTTTAGTTGATAAATAAGCATATAATCCAAGAAATGTCGGTGATATTCGTGCACGTAATGAGGTGAAACAATTCAAAGTACGAATGGACAAAGACTTATGGACTTTTATTTTTTAAATAAATGAAATTAAATTCGCTACATTCCCGAAGCTTGTTAGTGTGTAACTTTTTCAATTTCTTTTCTCAAAATATTCCAATAAGACGGTAGGTTTCAGTGTATTAGAAAAAGTTGAACTGTGGTATGTATTCTGTTATCGTTCCTCACACCTTCTTTAATAAGTTAAGCATAATATTGGTAAATGGGTAATTTTTAGGTTCTCTTGGGTAAAACTAGCTTTAAAAAATGTTGATCTTATAAGACCATTCTTGGAAAAACATCTGTTTGGTACCTTCCGATGGGTCAGCCCACGAAACAATTTTAGGGTAAGTAAGTACAATTCATTATACTTAGACACTAGCTAGACGTTTCAATAGTGCTACCATTTTTCCATGTTAACAGGTCACAGTAGGGCCAAAGTTAGAAAGAGACAGTAATAGCTATTATAATCATGTAAATGAGTGAAATAGATATATCTTCCACAAAACACACAAAAGTGAGAAGTATATTTGGATTTGAAAACTTTTTGTTTTAGATAAAAATACAACTCATTATTGATGTACGTTTACTTAGAACATATTACGACTGATTATTCTTGGAATATAAACTCGCACATAAACCTATGAGCCTTCGCCTCGTGGCTATACGCACTAGTGAGAGTTTTTCACCGCGCAAATGTACACCTACCACTTACGCCACTTATTTTTCAAATTCACCCCGAATAAACCTTCTGGCTCATATTTTTCACGTTGGGACAGTTAAAATTTGGAGCAAGGTGCACCGAACACCATCGATCAGGTGTATTTGTTTAAACAAGGTGCACCCAAACCCAATGAAGTTAATTCATAAAATAGTCCATTCCGACATTCGTGGAATTTACTATTAATCGTGTAATAATATAATTTAGTGCAATCGTAAATACAAGTATCGAATGAAATAACATAGCAACAAACAACTCAAAATAAAAAAAATAATTTCGTGTGTTATACCTACCTTAAGTAACAATACGAATAAGCTTTCATCTTACTTCGTGATTTCTAATAAGTTAATCCAGCTTATAACCCTTACCGACAGCTGAGAACCTATTGACTTGGCTTAATTTGACTTGATTGGAGAAAGAAGCATTGATTGCTCATTGACTTTTTAGATTATTCAGAAGACTTTTCACTTTTCGGCTCTCATAGAAATTTAAAGTCTTTTTAACGAAATATTAGTTTGTTGTCTTTAAAATATGATTATTAATAAAGGATTATCCTCCTTTCACCACAAATTAATAAAGTATAATGTAAGGTAACGCGATACAAGCTGCGCCCGCGTCGTCACCCGGTGAGATTACATGCGGATCGACGCACTCGGGACGCGTGCGACGCACCTGCTCGAGTTACGATAGGAATTTGGGTATGGACTTGTGATTGTAACCACAAAATAAACTAAACTTTAGGTTAGTATCTGTTGTTTTCTTTTAAAACATGACGGAAAGAATTTATAGAAGTCCTAGGTCCTAATACAATTTCTTTACCTACCTTGATCTCAAAACGTAACGCCTGAAAACAGGTGCAGATTCAATTCAAAATGCTAGTGAAAAGGCTCTTGAAAAATCTAAAAAGTCAATGATGTTTTTAATCTTTTTTTTTGGAGTTGATGTGAGGCTTGCTTTGCATCATTAAAATCTTAGCTTTCCAAAGCATTATGTTGAATGAGTACCTAGAACTTTTTTTAAAAATAAATATCATCAAATATTTATTTCTTCTTTCTTCTTCTTCTTTCTGATGAGAAAGAGTTCTACAGCCTAGTTCTAACGGAAAGATGAACAGGGGTTAAAAACAGGGGTGTAAAATTAAAAATTCTTAAAATGGACCATAATTATGGTTATGACCATAAAGTCTCGAACATTTTTTTTTAACGTGATTCATATTATGATTCTGCTAAAGCGGCCATTTTAGGCCCGCAGAGATCCTAGCACGAGCGCGCAATGTAAATACGTCGTATTTACGTTACGCACTCAAACATTTTTTTTCTGTAATTTACCCAGGCTTTTAAACTGGAGAAAGCTGAATTAATACACTAATCTAATTATAACTAATAGATCCGCCATAGATACAAAGGTGTTAAAAGGCAGGTGCACACGTTGTCACCGAGCTAACGACAAAGATTACATATTTATTAATTACATCAGATTATAATGACATTAGTTGTACGAACACGCAATTAAAATACTAGGCTGACAGCGAAAAGTAGGTCTTATTTTATTTTTATGCTAAATTATTAAAATGGAATCTTTTTTTGTCTCGAAGTTATGTGCGAAAAATAAGCGGTTTTATACCAACAAATAGTTAATTATTTATTGAAGCTTATCTGCATGTTCATAAAAGATGTTTGTCGGTGACCGAGTCTATTCATGTTTAAATCACAAAAGTTCTAATGTAATTAATAAAATAGACTCTATGATAACTTAGGTGTGAATTTTGTTAAAAGTGAAAATTTGATTAGACACAGCATTCTAACAAACTTTTGGTTAGCTCGTTCCATTGTCGAACTCACTTCTGTCTTAGGACAAGATTGAGGTAGACATCAATCTTGTCCTAACACCCCCCCCCCCCATTAAAGCACCCTCCCACCCCCATTTCATATTTAAAAAAACATTGCACTGTGCCCTGTCTTTAGTCTACTCAGTTCAAGATGTTATCAACTATAATAAAATTGTCCTTTTTGAAAAAAAGAGATAATGGAAAAGATTCGCCCCGTATAAGTTCCCCCTCTCCCATGCTGAAATAATGATGGCTAGGTATATCACTTCATAGTAAGTATACCCCAGTCGTTACAGGTAGTCAGTGGCCCGAAAGTCTGACAACCAGTCTTACCAAAGGGTACCGTATTACCCGGTACTAACTGGGTTGTGGAGATCAGATAGTCAGTCGCTCCATGTAAAACACTGGTACACAGCTCCGGTTAGACTGGAAGCCGACCCCAACGAAGGGGAAAAGGCTAGGCACATGATGATTAGGTATACACCTATAATTTCTTCTACTAGTCCATCATTGGATAAAATCGAATTCATATTAACATAAATATGAAATAAAAATATAACGAACCATTAAGCATGCATATTTAAATTATTTTTTTTCCGATGGTGCTAAAACTGCGAAGATATTGGCTGTTATCTTTTGGGTGCTTATCACATCGCCTGTTATCGCTTATTACTATAAAGTATAAAGTTTCTTGTACTACGTATAGCAGTTTGTATAATTATATTATTTGACTTTCTGAAAGATTATACGTCTGTGGTATATTGTGTTTCATGTTACATATATTTGACAGTATCTTGAATCGAACTCTCGACTATGTGGTAATAGGCGAGACGACAAGAAAAATCTAATTAATCCGTCAGTTAATCAAAAAATATTTGACCCGTGTTTTTTCTTTTGTTACTTAAACCAAAATTGACGAAGATATGACGCTTTTTAAATTCTCAGTACGTCACACCTTGGTATAATTTTTAGCTAGTTCTGACGTCACGAGCCCTCACTCCCGAGTTTTATCTTTGTCAATATTTATTGATTTACAAAAACAAAAAATACGTGTCTATTAATTTCCAATACTCTAACTGACGGACTAAATAGATTTGCTATTTTTTGATACTGTCGTCATGCCTATTTGTGCAATATGGAATAAGACTTAAAGTTACCATTTCTAATAGATAAGAGAGGATAAAAAATAATGGGTTAATCTTGTGACAAACTGAAAATATGTGACCATGAAAAACTTATCATTTTATCTAACATAATCTCAATAAACTAAATATTTTTGACCAGGCATCATGAAACTACATTGCATATCAGAATTAGAATCTATCCATTTATAAATTGAAATCGCTTTTCGTAAACTGCACCACTGCTCTTTTGACGCAGTTTTTACCATCATTTAGAGCATTTATTTGGAAAGTATACGTGACAAGAAATACATGACTATTTAACTTTGATATAGACAGAAATCTGGATGTTTTAATGTCTCCATTGTATGTACCCATGGAGAGCAGATGCAAACTAAACTATGTAGTACTCTATCACTACATAGTATAAAACAAAGTCGCTTTCTCTGTCCCTATATCCCTATGTATGCTTAAATCTTTAAAACTACGCAACGGATTTTGATGCGGGTTTTTTAATAGATATAGTGATTCAAGAGGAAGTTTTAGTATATAACTTGCGGGCGGGCGAAGCCGCGGGCATCAGCTAGTTAATCTATAATTTATTTACAAAACGCCTCAAACCACAACAAGAAAGAAACAAAAGGCTTTAAACACCTTACGATGAAAACACAACGCTGTAATGTAACCAGGTCAAAACTGTATACGAGGCACTAAAAGGTGCGTAGGTACTTCCGCTAGAGGGTCGGAAGTGAGGGTGCTTTCGATCGGCACATAAACCGACCAGTAAAATACCTGGCAGACTGGCACAGGTGCTAGGAATACCTGTGCCTCATTTTAACTAGGATTTTTTTTCGTGATTTAAAGTAATTAATAATACGAAATTGTATTTAATAGTAATGGTTTAAATAAAAAAATAGAATAGATTAGAGTTTTTGTTTGAGAAAACAATGCAGTTAACGTAGTTAGCCATCAAAGAGGGCACACATACATCCGGACTCCGTGGTTGCTATTGAGAAATTCCTGAGGGAAAAACCCAATAACACTTTGTGCGACCCAGGAATCGAACCCAGGACCTCATGCCCAACAGTCGCGCTTGCAACCACTAGGCCAACGAGGCAGTCCCAGTTATACCTTTGTTATTATCTTAGTAAAGGTTTATTAAGCGTGTGTTTTACAGTTCTTACACTATAAAACATTAAATACATCTAGCACTAACTAACGTCTTTAAATTATAGTCCCGTTTCTGTTAATCGCTTAAAATTAGACAGCGACAGAATGATTTTTAAATGCGTCTAGCACTAGTGCAAGTGGCTCTAAAATTTGATTTCCAATTTCAAAAGTTTA
The DNA here is from genome assembly GCA_963853795.1 of Xestia rhomboidea. Classification (NCBI taxonomy): domain Eukaryota; kingdom Metazoa; phylum Arthropoda; class Insecta; order Lepidoptera; family Noctuidae; genus Xestia; species Xestia rhomboidea. The sequence continues at coordinate 14,537,089 of OY970761.1, read as the reverse complement.
GAGACAGGCAGATTATAGACCATAGAAAAAAAAAACATCTTTTTTAATCTATGCTTTGTACCCTTGCCTTGACATGAATTTCAAAAAAAGAATTTATGCCAACAGTTGAAACATGCATTTCTTTTGTTTTCGAAACAAAAGTAAATTGGAATGTTTCCAGTTTCAGCTGCTTGTCATTTGTTAGTCATAAAAATCGAAGGGGAGAAACTTGCTTTTGCATGGTATTTACCGAAATTGGACCTACCGTGACTACAACCTTTTAAGGGTTTGTAAAAAGAAATAAAAATAAAATAAAATAAAAGAAATATAATCTATGTGAATCTACTTGTAAAATTTCATTTGGACATTTTGACAAGTTTGGTTGAAACAGACAATCCACTTATTGGAAAAAAAATGTTTTCACTGCACCTACACTAATCATGTCATTAGAAAATCTCTTGAAACAAACAGACAAAGAAGAAAAATTCAAAATACAAAGAAGGAACTCATGCTTAGGTCATCATCTACCTATCCTTTTCCCAATAGGTCTCTAGCCCATCCAGATACAGCTGAGTACCAGCAGTATGTTACATAGTTCGACAGCATATCTGATCTCCTCAACAAGGGCACGGAGAGTAAATATAAATAAATAATAAATATCACTGGACATCACACAGGGCCATCTAGTGCCACACTAAGCAACGAGGCTTGTGTCGTGGACACCAGATAGTTGATATACTACATATATACTTATTGTTTGTAAATACATACTTATTATACATATACACACCCATGACTCGGAAACAAATATCCATGTTCATCACACAAACATTTGCTCCTACCGGGATTCGAACCTGGGTAGGGTCCCATAGAACGTAAGGAAGCCTCACTACCGCTACGCCATTCAGGTCGTCCAAGGTGGCTCTGTTTATTATAGATGGTCATCCATCCACGGATCGACCTCGGTAACCGTTGCTTAACCTAGAAGATCGAACCCTCTGCGGCTGGTATTATACAGTCAGAAACAAGAATAATATTAAAACGGTTCCTCGTACAAAGACACAGTTTAACTTTCAGAGCCCCGATTGGTTAAACATTGTGACATTCCTGTAAGCAAGCCCGCATGGCATGGCTTAATGAAATTCTGACAACATACCTAATTAGAATATCAAATACGTACGTGACGTTCCCGAAAATAAGTTGAAGGTACTTTTAATGTAGGTTCTTTGCAATTTAATAGTAACCTCAATTTACTGTTGAAATATTTCTGAAACATTGTTTTCTTTTTATAAGTTGTTTAGCATACTTAATACAGTAGTGAGTACCCGGGCGACCAACGTCTGCTCGGGTGAAAATAGAGAAAACGAGTTTTTCCAAATATGAGGCCTAGCTATAGTTGCTGCCAATGACCGTTATTGTCATCTTAACGATGACAATAACGGTCATTGCCCTTTTCCTAATATCTCTTCGTACGAACCAAAACAAATGAACCATGTGTCGTTTTTCATTAGAAAAAATGTTGAAGATTACGATAGATGACGATTCAAGACTTGAACAGGCTTATTTTTGGTTTTCAAAGTTAAGAACTTTAATAAAATATGTAGGGTCAATGACCGCTATTGTCATCTTAACTGGCGGCAACCTATAGATCGATTTTCGCCCCTGTAAGACTTTACAGGGGCTTTACAGGAACTTTACAGTTGAAGCTAAAGATGCCAATATAGGACTCTATATTGGCTTATTTAGCTTCAATTAGCATTGAAATCGTTAGAGCCGTTTACGAGAACATGAATACAAATATTTCTCTTTTAAAACTACAACAAATATAACATAAAATCAAAAGCGCGTATAGCGTAAAATCTAATAAAAATACTAGATAATGTCACAAAAACTTCTAATCTAATGAGTCTCTGGATAGATTAAAGATTAGACTCATTAGAGTAGAGTTTTCGTTTAAATAAGATGAGACTGAAAGCTATGTAAAGTTAAATATTATTTCAAAAAGACTTTCAATAAGCTTGATGGCTAGCCGGCCATAAATCATCATAAACAAATACAGGTGTATTTAACGTACAATCTAATAAGAATACTAGGTGAATGTCACATACAACAAAAACGAGTCAAATTGTACAAAAATTGATATTACGAATTCCTTTTAAATACTTAACTCAAAACAGAGACTTGTAAGTTACAGTAAACATTATTAGTTACAAAATTGGGTACCAACCGTTTTTGTTCATTCATATCGCAATAAACAATTCAGAAATATGACTGCATCATTTCATCAAAATTCCGTCAGTTTTTGTCGCCCGTGTCACCTGTCTTAAGACCCTTGTACAACGTCCGTTACTACCGCTACGATTATCATACTTTGGCCTCAAAAAAAGATTATTACTCGCCCCCAATACTGGAGTTAATATTCAATACGTTTACACCAAATAATAATTACAGCAGTTCGTCTGCCGAATGCAATAAGGGGTCGTTTTCCTTGTATATATTATAATATTAATGTGCCGGGGAGGGCGCGCGGGCAGGTGCATCCAACGTTATTAAGTTACAGATACTCAATACCCACACACTTTGTTTATTATTATGAGCCGCGTACGTAAATAACATATTATAAGATGTAATAACTTACGTATACCCTACGCTACGTTCACTTGTCGACCAGTCTTCGCCTCTGCGTCATTTGAAATAGGTATTTTATTCGTAATGTCGCCTCCGACTCACAGCTGAATTCCGTCTGGGAGTTAATCGTTTCTGTTTAATTTAAATGATCTTTGATCTGTTATCTAATAGGAGTAGTTCCAGGAACTGTATGTTCTGATTCCAGCGTGTCGGGGAACTGGTTCCGCCATCATTTGTTTCACAGTTTAATGATCGAGTTTACAATATTAAACATTTTTATGTTTATTATTTTTAACTAACTGTAAAACGATATCAGAAGTTACATCTCAAGTTTCCAAGATCAGTCGTGAAACTATGTTTTTAGAGTTGTTGAAAACATTAGGCTTTAGGATTCTGCGATCGTCATAAAGAAGTGTACACATTGCACAGTTGAGTGGATCGGTATGCACTCAGTTTTCCCCTTTTTTTGAGCGTTGTTTTCTAATTCAATAAAGTAATGTTCATCCTTTTTTCCGTTAGTAAATTAATGTTTGTAAGCTAAGCAAGAGATAGGTGAACGCTTATTAGATTAGATTCATATCGTTTATTGAAAATATTGCTTGATTAAATAATTACATGCAGAAAATAGAAACGGTAGTTGTGGCTCCGGTATAAAGATTAATAGCTCATTTATTTACTGGGTACATAGCGATTTTAGCTTCTAGTATTTTAGCACTATAATAAATTAAGTTAACTTTATTTAACTGTCGATAATGAATGTCAAGAAGAAAAACGGTAAAATCTCCAGCGTTTATGCCTTCCTCTCATGTTAGTAATGACTTGCTTAATAAACTGCAATAATATCTAGTAGATACCTGTGTTAAAGGAGATTGCTCATCTTCGTATGAGAATTGGTCCAATTGCTACCCAGGAATGGGTGTACCTGTGCTGGCTTGGGCAATCTCCTTTAACTCAGTGCTAAGATCATTTTTATACACATAACATAACACCACGCCTGTAATCACCGCGGAGGGTAAGGCAGAGGTGTACTTAACTACACCCACATTTCGCCAGTTACGTTCTAAGTCCCATGTAATAGGGGGCGAGTCTATTGCCATCAACCGAGCGCAATTCCAGACCCCGTGGCTGCTACTGAGAAATTCCTGATGGAAAAACCCAATAACACTTTACCAGACCCGGGAATCGAACCCAGGACCTCATGCTTAGCAGCCGCGACCAACGAAGCAGGCATTTTTAGCTACTTAATACAAAATTTGAGATACTTCAGCAAACACAAACACCACGGGTCCACACTCAACCCTTCATTCCGGTCACCCCGATAATAAAAATCACTTTGCGTACCTCTCATTCAGAGCCAATGAAGCGACAGGAAGAGTAGCCAGTACAAAATTGAAAAGCAAATCAAACGCGTCGTGACACAGCGCGGGGTCAGTGAGATAACGCCGTCTAAGTCCCAGATTGATTCCCGGATCAGGCGGATAGTCGCGGCCGCTCAAGTGTGTACGATCCCTTACTCACGACTCGGTGACTATGAGGCTCCCTCAGGATTTGTGGACGTTACGTTTGCTTCTTTAAATTCAGAGGCTTGAGTTTATGTTTTTGTTGGTTATAGTGTTTTGTCTTGTGATGAGGAACGTGCGCGTACGAGGCTAGAACTCTTCACAGATGGCAGAAGATTTTAGGCTGATTATGTTATGTATAATCAGCCTCTGTAATTGATATAAATGTACCCTTAACGAAGCCAAAAGGCACTTGTTCTCCCCGTCATTGTAATATTTGGTTTGTTCTAGCTAGACCATTCCTGGGAACCTTTTAGTTACGAAGGTCAAAGTTCCAAATTGTTCACAAGTTTTTTTTTTAATACGAGTTTTAAATGTTATAACCTTGCTTTAAATAGCTCCACGACCCACGAGTTGCATATTTTGATGTAAGGACAGAGTGCTTGGGCTTCGTGAAGGGCCCGTTTACATGTATACCTTAACGTTCCCACTGTTGAGACATGGGCCTTCTTTTTATTACAGGACCTGGGCCAATGCAGGTTGATGGATGGTGGGTGTTAGTGTGCAGCACGATGTTTTCCTTCAAGAGTTTGAAAGAAATACTGATAAAATAAGATGTAGGAAGCGCCTGCCTGGTTCTAACCAGCTTTCCTTATAGTTAATTAAAATGAAGTAAAAAGTAGTATTTTAGCTCTTCCGTCGGAATAAATCGAGTTGCACCAATGAAAGAGTGGATGGACAGCTTTTACATTATGTATTTTAGTTTCTGAACCTTTAGATGGAGTTACACCTACCGATGGGTTTACTTCATAGTCACATCTAGGTACACCTGTGTTGGTAGCCACACCACAAACATATTTCAATTTCGTGGTAAGTAAGTTTCTTTTGTCATTCTTATTTACGGTACTTTTAATCCCTAACCGTGTTTAGACCTGAGTATAGGAATATGCAACCACAACCACCCCAGGCTACTTCGATGTACCAGCTGGAGAAACTATTATGGTCCGCCTTCTATCCTCCCGTCTGAGCACCAAAACATGCAGGCATTCACGACTTTAGTTAGAGCCCAGATTTTTTTCTGTTTCTAGATATACTTATCTTCTAATACTAATTGTGATGATGCAATGATTTAAAAGAGTGTCCATGGAGTTTCTTGCCCGTTCTTCTCCATAGAGATCTACGCTAGGGAATGGGCAACTACAGTACTTTCACAGTTTTTATGTCTTGTGACTGGGACTGCTGCACTAGCTACATTTAATTTTCATCTTTGTTTCGACAATTCAAAGGTGCCTGTAACTGGCCTACTTGAAATAAATACTTTGATTGATTTTGATTAGATTTGTACAGTTACGAATCGAAAGACGATACACATTTAATAAACAAACCAATTATTTCCATCACGATAGTTTGGGAGCTGCGTATTATAGCTATTGTCAAAAGCTTTTTCAGACGGTTACCCCACTGTTGCCCACTTGCTGTCTTCCTAGTGCTGTGGAAACCAGAAATGATACAATGGGCCATTTCAATTTTATCTCTCAGGCTCTTGCAATTTGTCTAAAATGAATTGTGTTCGAGTTTGTAACCTATTTGGCAAATGTTGCTCCTTAGTCGTGTGAATGTGAGCCTGCTTTTTAATTGCAATAATTATCTAGTTTAGAGGCTTGCGCATGTTTTGTTGCCTTTTATTGTTTGAGGCTAACGAGAGCTTCTCTGTGAATATGCTGGATGTGAATTTTAAACATAATTTCATTCTCAGAGCATTGCGATGGTCAATTTCCGAATCAGTCAAGGTCAATCTGAATGAAACGTTTATTTCGCCAAATGATTTTCCAACTTTATTGACATGAACCGCTACGCGTGCCCATTCGACAATTACACGATATATTACGCGTCATTCAATAAAATTAAACAAATAAATCGTCTGGTGCGAACATACCGCCGTACGTTAACGCTCGTAATTTTGCCAAGTGCGAAGTTCCGTCACATCGGGGGGTAGTCGCATACCGCTTTAGGTGTAAGAATATTCGTCCAAGTGTCGGCTCTCGAATATTCCGCGGTGTTGCCGTGTGCAATAAATCGCAGGGAGTGATGCCGCGGTTTTTGCCTGGCGACATTTTTTCCCGCGCTAGCGGTGCATTTATCACCACGCTGGACTGGCCGCGCCGGCCGGTGACTTATGCCCGCTCCACTCCCGAGCAAAATGCCGTTTCGTTTTTAAAACTACAAACAAGCCACTTCTTGTTTTGTTTTTGGGAAAGGATATAAGTAACTATAGGAGTAAAGGGAGATCTTTGTCTCGGTTTTATTTGAATAACTTCCGTCGACTACGATTTTTGTACGATTGTTTTTGTTATAACCTTATTGAGGAATTTTCCTCTTCTCTAATCAAAGTCTCACCTCTGATGGATACCTAGTATTTCAACTTTCAAACTTATTTATAAAAATCGTAAATTCTCGGATATCCAATCATCTCATCCAATAAACTCAAATGCGTTCATAATCACAGTAACGTACACAATATTGTCTACCTTGCGACATCAGGTAACAACATGGCTCCACATATAATCCTCAACAAAGAATGTATCTAAATTCATAAGGATATATGTGCAACAGAAATCTTTACAAATGTCAAGTCGTGCGATCACATCTCCACCGAAGCATGAACGCTAAGCGGTCGCAGAATAACCGTGCAACTTAAAAAGATCAAAAGCAAACAATAATTGTTTACCAACAAAGGCACCCTTAAAATCCGTCGGAATGAACCGCAAATAAAACCAACGTTAATAAGTAAGGCCTATCGTCGACCGGGAACCATTTTATACGTACTTTTATCCAATGTCCATTCTTCTGAAATGCGATTAAAATTGAATAGGTCCATATGTCGCCGGCATCGGAGCCGTTGCGTCACAATCACACGGCCGGCTGCATTTTCAATTTGCCGCGAGATAAGCGCGAGTTTTGGACGACTTTTTCTGCAGAATAGCGGAATTGATCCGGTGACTTATGGCGGACAACGTATAAGACGACGTAATTGGATGGTCAATTGATCTGCTTTCCAATTTAAAAGGACCTCCGCTCCTTACATAGGGACAGCGGGAATTACTCTCATGTTTATCAATTCAATGAGCTTAAGCTTTGTGAGGGAGAGAAAATGAAATAAACGTTTAATATCAATATTGATAATTTATTCACAATTTCATTTAAAATACACAACTTCACAATGTTTTGTTTTAAAAACTTAAAACTTTAGGTACGGGATATCGTTATAGGCTGTTTTGCAGTGATCTCTAATTTACATCTCTTTTTTAATCTGATAGTCTTATAATGATTTCATTTATTTTCTACATGTTTCATTTACATTTCATATTTACATATTTTGGGGTACAGGAATATGTTTGTGGTTGTAATGTGTAATTATATTCAACGATCATGATTCGGCAAATGCAGGTAGTGATTGGAGCGTAATAGCCCATGGATTAAAAAAATAATGAGCAAGCACAAGGATGGTACAAGGTGCATTTTAATATTGAAACATTGTGGTACCACCTTGCACAAAATACCTTTCTTTTGTTCATGCTAAATGTTACAACCACATACACAGACCCGTAATTTTTAAATTTATGGCCACTCAATATTCTTAATTTTACAACGGTAATGTGATACAAAACTTTATAATACACCTTGTGACAAACAAATTTATTTGTATACATAAATATTCAATAGCTAATTCGATTTAGTGACCACTTGAATAATTTATTGAACGAAATCATGGTTAATGCGATAACAAAGTCAGTTCTGCGAAATGTCACTATTCAAAACTGCTATTTATTTACAAATTGCATGTATAACTATTACATAAATTACTATTGCATTTCATTCATATAACATCTACACAAATAATAAAATGTACAAAAAAAAACTTCTTCGCTTTATCTTTCTGAACACATCACAATTCCTATAGCGATACGAAACGTTCGAATTAAATATTAAAAAAATAAAATCAATGTACACAGGAACAGAATATAACTTATAGAGATATGTACAAATACACAAAATTATTTCTTCTTTTTTTGAACTATACTTATACGATTAAGACTTCGTAACCGACCTTACTTATCATTATAATACTGTACAATTTCGCTAGTTACTTCATGTAAAACACTCTTAATTTAATACTTGTAGGAAACTGATCGTGGTATATCAAAGTCTTTCATTGGGGAACGATATAAACTGGGACAAAGTTTCATTGTGTTCAAAATCAGGATATGTTCAGTTCAATTCAAACTGTAAGGCGAGGTGCTACAGCGGGCGTGCGACGGCGTTGCCTCAACAGGGGAGCCTCAAGGATCGATTCAATCGCTGTTCTTTTCTTGAATTCAAAAGCCTCGTCAATCACAGTGTGTCGCCGTCGCTTTCCGCTCTCGTTGTTACCTCAGCCTAGTTCGTTATTGTAAACGTCAATTCTGTTCAACAGTCTTATTTATTAATGTGATGTGTCGAGTTTATATCTATGAGTGAATATACTCATAATTACGAAATCACAGCGTGTTTTGTTGCCTCTGATTTCTTTGTAAGGTCATAGGTGTCCGTCCGTTGGGGACAGGACACTTGTTTTCTAAAGACATTATATTAATAACTGCGTTCTCCTGGGTTTGGTTGACTTATCACGTGTACTCACTCCTCCAGCCAGTCTGTAAACAAGAAAATATTGTTAATTTTATAGTTATAGGAATGGATATTGCCTTATGTGAGAATTTTTCATAATTTCTTGATAACGGGCGTTTGAATTTCGTCTGCAGCTGCAATTTATGAAAGCTGTACCATATATTTTACATTTTATTCAGAAACTCCTATTAAAGGACGGTAAAATTCAAAATAGTAAGACTTAGGGGAGGTTTTTACCCAGCAGTGGGACAATGAGGCACTCTAAAATCAAAAACCATCAGGAAAAGCTACAGTAAAGCAAATTTACACCCTACGTCAATTTGCCGTGTTGAAATGGCCATTTCAACTGTAAAAAGAACAACAGTTTTGATGGGTACCTAGACACTATTTAAGTTGGAGGTCAAGTTGCTTAATTCAAGTCAAGGCTTCACAATTAATTTTAGTGGTTTTACGTTTTATTATTTGCACCCAACTATGGGTGCTTCTAATAAAAAGATAATCAAAGAAAAAAGAAAGATAAATTAAGATAATTCTGGGTTAAGCTCGCCATATTAGATAAGCAATTGCAATTATTGCAATTTGTACGGCTATTTTATTTTATATGTAGTAAAGAATTAGAATAATTTTGCGCCAAGCCATGTAACCTACGCTTCGATATTAGCAAAGATACGAAAGTGTGTATTCCAGTCAATAACCGTCGGTAAAACTTATAGGAATCGGGCATAACTAATAGTAATAATTATACCAGATAATTTTACATTATATACCTACTTATTCTTACGAAACTGCGTAATATGAACTTAACATTATTTACGAGGTTCTTTAACATACATATTTAAACAATTTAGTGACATTTTTAGTGTTGGCAGGTAATTTAAAGTTTTGCATATTATAAGTAAATGGGTATTTTTAACATGTTAGCAGATCTTTTTAACATGAGTTTTACATGTAAGCAAATTAATCAAAGTAGATAGGACTAATATAGTCTTTATATAAATTAATATTTTAGTGAGAAAATTGGAACAGAACCTAACTGGCTGATATTTTTAATTAATTTACATAATTCTAAAATCTACATAATCTGAATAATAAATACCTACTCTATTTTTATTGGATGAAATAAAAACGGTTTTTCTTTGGCGTTTCCAACGATTAAATTCTTATGCAATAGTATCGAACTCTTGTAATACTTGTTACAAGATACGACAGTATCTTGTAACAAGTATTACAAGAGTTCTTTACTTACTTACAGGATATCTTCCGAGATTTTCAATTGATAATTAATTAATTGAAAATTCAATCAATTCATTTAATTTCAGGTAATTAATGCTCTGTTTTAGACTTTCACGGTTTTTCACTACACTTAAAGTATACTTACGGGATCGGGATCTGATCAGGAGCTCATAGTAACTAAGGAAAATCACGGATATCATCCCGTAAGTACTTTAAGTTCAGTTAATTATTTGAAAATCACGGAAGATATCCCGTGAGTGACAGTGTAAGCCCAAAACAGTGTTTAAGTATAGTGTGTTATAATCCAAATTGACTAAGCGAATAATGAATTCATCATCATCATCAGCGAATAACGAATAAAGGTCCTCATGAAACATCAGGATTTTAACTAGTTTCTAACTTGAAAATATTAGTTTGCTATTGAAACTTACCATAGAATTGAGCTGCGCGAGGTGGTGGTGATGGTAGGGGTTGTGCGAGGCAGGTGGGGGGGCGAAGCCCTGGTGCGGCGCCCCGTACCAGTGCGACATGTGCGCCGCCGCCGGGTGCACTAGACCCACTTGGTGCTGACCTGGTGGACAAACGAGACATTGATTAATATAATAATCTATTTAGCAGAGTATAATCTCAAGGAAGCTTGAGCTAGCCAGTGTCTTCTCCGTCGTGTCTTTGATTCTTATGTTTAAGATAAATAAGCTTTGACCAGAACTCTTCTACTTGACGACCCGAATGGCGCAGCGGTAGTGAGGCTGCCTCACGTTCTTAGGGTTCCGGATTCGAATCCCGGTAGGAGCAAATGTTTGTGTTTCCGAGTCATGGATGTTTATATGTATAATAAGTATGTATTTACAAACAAAAAGTATCTATGTAGCTTTTCAACTATCTGGTGTCCACGACACAAGCTTTGTTGCTTAGTGTGGCACTAGATGGCGCTTTGTGTAATGTCCAGCGATATTTATATTTGTACTTCGACTGCGTTAGCCGTGGATTTGGAGGTTCCTCAAAGTGCAGGGTTCAAAGTAGTTTGTAATGTGACTCCGTAGTCATACTTTGCTATGATAAAATCTGTGCTGTTTTTTTTTTAATTTTCAGCTAGCAAATCTGAAGTTCTATCAGGACTTGATTCACTTACTCGAGTATTAAGACAGGTATGACTGTATGAGAAACTAATCATTTCCACAAAATCATCTACATTTATATTCCGAAAAAAGGATATAAAATTTTCTTCTAACCCTTCAAATTCGACTGGAATTTACAAAACCAAGGAGTGTGTCCTTGGTTTTGTAAATTCCAGTATATAATAATTAATATTACATAAGTTAACGCTCCTGATTTCGCTCAAGTATTTAACTCGCATAAAATATAAAGCCTCAGTAGAATTTATTTACAGATTACAAGTAATGGTTCTGCAAACCAGTCTGCAAGTTAGAACCTATTCATCTCCACGCGCTCTGAGATAACTTGCTGATACGCTTAATATTTTCCCTTCATTAACTCATTACTTAGTTAAGTCTTAATTAAGTTAATACTGGAAGGTTTTTTACTTGGGACTTAAAGATCGGACAACTCTTTGGCTTTAACTTGCAATGAATTGGCGGATTATAAATGTAATTAGGAGGATTGTTTATTTTGAAATTGATTGTTTTTTTTTTTTTGTTGTATTGGTAATAGGGATGATGACTGACTAAAAACATATGGTTCTGTTTAGTCCGTCAATTAGATTATCAAAAATTTTGGATACGTATTTTAAATTGACGAAGATAAACCGTGTCAAAGATCATAAGTGCGGGCTTGTGACGTCACATTTGAGTAAAAAATGTACTCAAATGTGACGTCACACGAGTTTTCGACGCACTGTATCTATGTCTTCATTTTTGTTTACTTGAAAAAAGAAAAAATACTTAGGTATATTATGTGTCCAATATTTTTGTAAATCTATCTGACGGACTAATTAGTTCATCTACCCTATTGCTGGTGGAGCGTGGAGATTGGCTATAAAGGAGTCATCGTCATCTGCCTATAAGTCGTTCCCCAATCTATGTTGGGGTCGGCTTTCAGTTTAACCGGATGACCTCCACAACAAAGTAACTGGGTAATACGATACCCCTTGCTAAGACTGGATGTCAGACTTTTGGCTTCTGACTAGGTACTCGTAACGACTGTCAAAGATCTACAAAATACAGCCGTACCAACGGCTTAAGGTTCTATCTGAGGCACTGAGGAAACTGAGTATGTATGATCACCCATCCAAGGACCAACCTCAGCAAGCACAGCTTAACTTTGAAGATCGACGTGCAGCTGTTATTTTTTAGCCACGAGCCTACTACAGGAGTGTGTCCAGCAATAGGTGAAGTCAGGCTCCAGACGATTATATTACTTTATTTCTTAGTCGAGAATTTCAGCAATCATCATCAGCTTTTATAGTGTTCTCCAATGTCTAGATTGGTCTATCCTGTCCCTCTTCTTCACTAAAGTAGGCCCTCCTACTTTAGTGAGGAAGAGGGACAGGATGAGGAGCTTAGTTATAATACTTAGATACCTATTGCATTTTCTAATTATTATTCTCGAGCCAAAGATAACTGGGTCTACAATTCCAACTGCTTTGCATCTTATTATGCATAGTTCCCAACATAATTAGACTTAAGTGAGGTGAGATATTCTGTTAAAATTAATTGGACTGCCAATCGAACGGCTCATGCAAATTGTAACATTTTAAATCTGTTAATTGCATAGACAAACATAACAGCCAGATTACCATCAATATTTTAATAAACACATAAATAATAGAGTAGTCGTAAACTCTAAATTGTCTGTCGACTTTGAAAATTGATATGAATTTAAATAATGACGAATTTTATTGCAAAAATGTCATAAAACAGCGTGATTATGTTTTTGTTCCGACATCGAGAAAAAAAAAACAATTTTGACTTTAATAAATATTGATATTATATGGCCGTTAACTGAGTCTAAACATTTTTTAACACGTCATGAATATGTATGTAGTCAATTTAGGGTTAAAAATAAATTCTTACACGTGTGGTTATTGAACCATATTAATAAAATAACTTAAACATGTTTGGTCCTTTGACGATGGTGTCATATTACTACTGATTTTAATGTGACTTTTTGACGCCAGTATCATATCGACTACCTTGTCGGTCCCAAGGGCTACTGCAGATTGTGAAATAAGTTTACCTAGGGAAAGTTTCACTAGCAACTCGGAGGTCAGGATTTGTGCCCAGTTAAATGCTCGTCCACTATTTGGTACATGAGTTTCGTAGTCAGTTTAAATGTAGACTACATTTAGCAGGGTAAAGCAGCTCTAAAACTAGGCCCAAACCCTGTTACCCGGGAATATACATGATGTCAGTTCTATTCTACAGATATATCACTACAAGTTCATATAATATAACTTACCAAATACTAACTTACTTGACCTTTATAATAACAACTTACAGTACTTACCGAAGTCCATAGCAGAAGGGAAGGCGGACCCGCCGAAACCCTTGCTGCCGTCTCCTAGAGGCTTGATCATGTCTCCCATGACTCCTCCGAGGGCCAGAGCACAAGCGCCGCCTCCTCCCATGCCCATTCCACCCTTCTTCTTCTTACTCTTACTACTTAGCTTGCGGTTTCTCGTTTGAATACCTTCTTTCTTCATTGTAAGAGGTCGGTTAACCTGTTGACAAAGAATTTTGGGGTTTAGTGTGATGGTTATAAAGGGAAAATTTGAGAACAGGTTTAGTTAACATAGCATTGCATATGACGGACTGCCAAATCATAGGTCTCGTATTCGAACCCAAGACACGCACCTCTGGTTTTTTGGATTCATGTGCGAATTGTATAATTATCACTTGCTTCGGTGAAGGAAAACATCGTGAGAAAACCAGCATCCCTGAGAGATAATTTTTGACGGCATGTAAAGTCAAGTCAGGAGGCCAATGGGTGGCATAAAAACTCTGACAACAGATTAGTCACTAACCACACGACAAAGAAAATTGCATATAGTGGAGGTTTGAACAAAATAAACAGTTAAGGGAAACAAAACAGAGCGCAGATTTCGGCCGTAGTGATTGATGTTAAAAAGTACCACAATAGGGAAAAACATTATCATAATAGCAAAACAAAAGACGCACGCCAACTATCATTGTCTTGAATGAGAATGACATTATGACGTGCAGCCATCATTAACATAAATAAAACAAAGCAACTAGGATTTACTTGAACAAGCAAATCACGTATCGACCAAATTATTCACTCTGAATATAATATTTCGCTTAATTGAACCATCAGTATATCCTCGACGACCGCGAAGCTAATAAGCCGTAATTGTCCCATGTTGAATCACACAATTTTGTTACCAGTCAGTATTCCATTTTATTGCTCTGACACGACATTTAGCGGTATGAAAAAACGTCTGCGGTACCAATTTAGAATGCTAACTACGGAGTATAAAGGCAGGCCGAAACCATAAAATGGTATCACAATAGTTGTGTGCGAATATTCAGCTGTTTGGTGTCCGATGCCGCCGCCGTCGGCGTCACACTGTGCATCCTAATTAGTGCAGCGATGCACTGTGATGCCTGCTTGGGCTCGTACGCTTTGGTGGGAAACTGCCGTGACACGCGATTTGAGGTTAAGGTCCTCACACCATATAGATCGCGAATTTCCTGTAAGAAGGAAATGGCCAGAAAACGTGGCCTCTTTAAAGAAATTTCTGACACTCACAGGTTTTGTTTTAGACAAAGGGATAGGCAATAAGGAGCCTGTTTATTTATTTAAATGTACTGAATATAAGGGACATCTGAGTCCATGATTACGTTAAGATAAAGTCCGCAGCGTGCTTTCCCCATCAGATATCCTCATATACATTTCCATAATTGTGCAATTTCTCTGCCAAATTCTCAGGTCAACTATGTCGGTCAGTTCTGCTTTGCATCGTGTGGTTCTTAGAACCGTGCGTCACGACGGACGGACGGACGGACAATGAGTTATTCATCGCCTTCCAGGGAACTTGGCGGCGGCATGTGGGCCCTAAACGCACGATTGCATTGCGCCTGCGCGAACGCAGCCCATGCGCATGACCTGCCCTTGTTTGTGTTTGTTTTTGGCGATGTGCAATTGAGTTTACTTGTGTCGTGGGCTTTTGAGCATGAGACTGGCAGTTTGAGTGTCTTACAATCTTCTTATGAAAATACTGCCATTTTGTTCTAAATCTGCAGATGAAGGATGATGAGAAACTACCGCATGTTTTTCTTGAAGATTTGGCATTTGTTTCTTTTATCTTATTTAGTGTACACATGGATTGTGACTGTGACTTTACCCAATAGAATAAACAAATTCTGAAACGCAGTACAAAGTGCAATTTCTCCAGACGGACAGTGATAAAGCTTCATTAATCTGTTGCTAAAGTACTGCGCACTGCGTAGTTCAGTGCGTGCCAGATCCCGGCGTCCCTAATGCGTTCCCGCGAAGCGCCCACACAGCGCGCATACCGCGCCGTCGCGCGTCTCTCCTCCCAATTGAACCAATATAAAATGCATTAACATCACTGCATGCCGGCAGATTTAGACTGCAACCAAATTAGGTCACTGCGAAGCCTTCACTAGCTATATTTTTTCTTAATTGCCCACTGGAGCGCGCACACGTAAAACGGTCTGGTAGCTTTTATTTTTCCGTATCAATTATTGCAAATTAGTTCCTTGTTAGAAAGTACATACCTGCTTTTATTGCTAGTAATAAAAATGTGTGTTAAATAAATAATATATGACGGCAAACGCGAATAGTTACGTAAACAAGATGACTTGGAGATAATCATCTCATACTCCTGATGTGTTTTAGATTTTTTTATCGCACGTAATTTAAAGACGAATAAATATTGAATGCCAAGCAATTTGTAACATGATCCGTTAATGAATTCCATTTCAGGAATAAATTAATAACATTATAATGAATTAGATTCAAATCGTTGAAGTAATTCTTGAATCACTTTATCGTATAGTTGAGTATCAGGCATCGGTTAGTTAGTATGCGAAACAATAGCACCTATGGATTACGTTCGCCCATAGGTGGGTAGCGGAAAAGGGCGCAAGTAGTGGGGTATGTGGCTGACAAGACATCCGCCTCGTTCGCGCAGAAATTGCTTAATAACTGGCCTTTATGCCAGGTAATTACGTCTGCCTGTTCCCACTGTCCGTGCTGTTGGATGGATGAACGATTGTACCTATGTGTATTCAGTAGACTATACGAGAAGATATAAGGAAGTAAATACGTATAGTACCTGTATCAATTACCTGTGTTTGCGAATACTGCACCCCAATTTACGATCATAATTACTTTTAGTTTTTAACCGATTTCCAAAAGGAGGACGTTATGGATTTAAACAGTTTTACTCGTAGGTAAAAACAGGTGATATAAGTTCCAAAACAATCAAGAAAATGCAAAGTTGTATGTATCTAGCTATTGTTTTATTCATCCTCGAAAAGGCCATCTCTGATGTGGGGATTCTGTATACAGTCATAAACTTTGAATCATTGCAAATGGACTTTTGATCATTTGAAATGCGAATTGGCTCTACAAATGCATGAGGGAATCTAGGCATAAACGAGTATGACAGGATGAGTGTACATGATCGTGATAAATGTTCAGACGCCAGTAAATCAAACTACCCGAAACAGTCTAATTTTCCCAAGTAACCTTGAACCTAATACTTCAGCGATAAAGTTGAAAATCTATTAAAGAAATTTGTCAGATTATAGTAGTTCCATCGGTTACGTATACCCTTTAGCAGCAGAACTTCCTCATCCAATTTTTGCGTTCCATATTCCTGAGAGCTACTTAGTATGCGCTTAACGTTATCAGCGCAAAGTTTCCACGGACTCATAATTACGGTCAGAAATACAGCGGTCATACGGCAATGAATTTGACCAAACATGGTCTTTGCATGCAACGATACGGGGTACAGACGTAATCAGACCAATGTGGGTCGTTTGTAAAAAGGATTTGGGTACCAAAGCTTATTATTTAGTCAGAAATAATATGTAACTGTTGTTATAAAGTGAAGCCCTTTTATTGAATACTAGCTTCTGACGGCTTTGTTCGCGTTGTGGTGGAAATTATGCCACAGGACCGTTTTAAATAGGTATAGAATAATGTACGTTTCAAATAGTGAAAGAATTTTCAAATAGATGGCGTGGTTCCGAAGATTACTATCCGCGTACATGCAAACTGTCTTTATAATATTAAGGATTAGATCACTGATAAAAAACTAACTGGATGCTCCATTGCAAAGAACTTAAAATATTCTTTGCCTACTTATCTAGGTAGGCAAAAAATTCTATCATCGCCATAGCTGGATACTACGGTTCGTTTCTGCTAGACAAATAATTGAAGATAAATTTAACTCAAAATTGAGTTAGAACTCATTTTCGTAATCGAATTTAAACTCAATTTTACGGATCTTGAGTTAGCATTAATATCTGATACCATCTAATGAAGGTCTTTCTGAAAACCAATATATAGAAACCATGAGAAAACCTAGTTTTCAAATATTCAGCATAGTGAACAAATGGAAGCAATCTTCAAGTGAAGCTAGCGTGCTCCAAACTCATAACTGTATACTCACTGTATGCATTCTTGTAAATTGTACTTACCAAACATACATACTTACAAGTTAGTAGCTAACATGAATTTGATTTGTAGAAATCAAAGTATTATGTAGTAGGTTCGAATTGTGGTGTGTGTATTGAGTTATGGTTACAAGTGACACAATGTGTTCTTGGAAAACAGGGTTCAATTCCGAAAACAACCATTTCGACTTCAACTTGATCGAAAAGAATGAGTTTCCATGAAGATTTCCAGCTTTTCTTTCCGCATATATAATAAATGTAGTTTGCTCTTCTTTTTACAATAATATATACCTTACTGTATAACCTAAATACCTTCATCGAGAATCAAAATAAAGATTCTTGATTTTACTACTTTTGTAAAGTGATTTATGTACCCATTAATATACTGTCTATCTACCCCGGCTTCGCACGGGTAGTAGGGAATATTATGCCTTCATCTTTTGTCTGTCGAGGCAGAGTTTTCGATGAAAGCTCGACTTTTCCGACACTTCTAACAATTATCGTCATATTTCAACCAATTTACACAAAACCTTGATAAATTATACGAGTATACTTAAACCTTTCTCATGAATCATTCTATTTATTCGTGAAAACTGCATGAAAATAAGATTAGTGGTTTTTAAGTTTATTGCGAACAGATATACAGACGTGGCGGAGGACTTTGTTTTATAAAATGTAGGGAAGATTAGCAATTAATCAGATTTAATTGTTGTACTGTGTTATACCTAGGCAAATTGATAACTATTGCAGAATAATATTATCAGGCAAGTTGGGGTTTTATTTACAATCACAAAGTCAAACAGAACACCAGTAGCAAAACTAAAAAGGTAAATAAAAAACGTAGCTAGTAATTTCGTTTTAAAATTCCACTTTTGTCATTCGATGGAATATCGTGCAGTACAGTTCAGGGTTAGTAAAACAGCGGGTACAGTCGGCATGCGCAACATGCATCTAGTTGTCAATGTAATATCGCCTGAACACGCCATGCTGAATAAACTATGAACTGTACCTACCTACACTAACTATATCTACAGCCTGAATACAATAGCATGAGTATAAATGGTTTCTATTTACTTATTGATTTATTTCTGTGTTAGTTTCTTTTCCATACTGCACTTATTAGAAAACACTAATTATTTCATAAAATATACGTAT
The DNA here is from genome assembly GCA_963853795.1 of Xestia rhomboidea. Lineage (NCBI taxonomy): Eukaryota > Metazoa > Arthropoda > Insecta > Lepidoptera > Noctuidae > Xestia > Xestia rhomboidea. Next base: position 14,518,302 of record OY970761.1, on the reverse strand, counting down.
TATGAACGCGTCCGTAAAATATAATAACATAAAACTACATGCGACCGCTGCGCTGTCGTGCATTTAACGCATACGTGCACCAATTTACGCAATCACACTGTGAGACTAGACGGTTTTTGTGGTATTGCACGCATTACATCGACTGCTATCATAGGAAAAGGTGTTAAACATTGGAAAAAAACAGTGCAATGGTGGCGTGACAAAGCGAAATATTCGCGAAGAACAAACGCGTATTGCGTCTCGTTGTGCGTGCGAATAATTGCGTTATGTTTCTAGGCCGGAGAGTGCGCTTATTACGCTATCTGCGCTCATCTGCACAAACACAGCCATAAAACCGCTCAAATGGGAAAATAACAGGCTCACACCACAATGCCATGGAAAATGTTGCTCACGGCCCCTCACTGTAATTTTTTCCAACCGCTAGAAAGCTTTATTATGTCGTTAATTGTTGGAAAACGGCGAACATGCCTTTTATTGGACATAAATATTGTAATGAAACGGAACGGGACGTACGAACCAATCGCAGAGCAGTAAAATTGTGGCGTAATGTTCGATAAAACAAAGCTGACACGTTATTGTTGCGAAACAAAGCGTTGTAAACGAGATGTAGCCACCTTAACCCGATATCTAGATGGGGGTTAAGTAGCAGAGATACCGATTATATTGATATCAATCATGAAGGTAATATAAACGCAGGTAGCACTTAAACAAATGCATCTTTGAACGACTTCTTTTATAAAGCCTTTAAGGCTTATAATCTTGATTTAGTTTGACTAAAACTAAATTTGAAATCAGGAACCTTTCACATGGCGAGATTTGGGTGTACTTATGGGTATCTCTGCCTAACCCTTTGGGGATTACAGGCGTGATTTTATGTCATGTTATGAGTAAAATGTCTCTCTAAATGTACAATATTCAAACATTTCATTATTTTATTTCTCTACATACTGAAGTGAATCTCAATAAGTACATTACGGTGCAAAGATACATCTTTTTCACTTCAGAACCGTAAATTCCATGAACTAAGCTATGAAAATCGAGACTGTCAACTTCACGTAAATCAATAGATAAAGATCCAATACAAATTAAAGCCGCCAACACCACACACTTTAAGAATTATCACCAATTACACAGCAAAAACACTACACACCTATTAAGGGGCAAAAACTCGAAAATTGCTGTATTGAAACCGATGACGCTATTACCCTGTGTGACTTTAGTTTTTATCTCAAATACGCTTTGTCAATGTTTACCTAAATAACGACTAGTTGTTGGTAACAGTAACCTGCTGTTAGTTGTAAGTAATTGTTCGTCGATTAACTTTTTTCGTGTTCTGATGATAAGTTGCATGTTTTTTTCGTCTGTAATGCACCTATTAGTTACTTGACGAGTGATTTATAGCTTATAGAGTGTATCTAATGATAAACTGGTGTTAAAAACACGTAATTGTAATGGTTTTTGACCGCGGTACAATCTAATTGGTAAGTTTTTCTTTCACTTGCACGAGTTATTATGTTTAAGTACTGTTGTGCAACTCAGCAAGTAGATTTGTTGGCTATTTGTATAGCTGAAAAGTGAAAGAATTATATTTAATACCTACTGTTTTTAAAGATATTATCGCATTAAGCTACTTATTTATAAACTATGGCAATTTTTAAACAAAGGTACCTACTCAAGTAATTTTACTAAACGAAAAAAGTACCTAACTAAAAGATTTTTATCATGTATTTCAAACATTCGCAGAGCAAGAAAGTTTGCAATTAATAAAAACAAGACAGCTGGTGTCAATCCAATATCAAAAAATAACAGTTTTCAGTAGTCATGCGCACTGTCTGTCTGTATCGTTTAGTGGACTTATTAGTGACACTTCACTTAAGATCGTTAAGGCGACAACGTCTACAGCGTTATAAAGCGCTTTATTTTTTACCTTTTTAAATCACACCACTCACTCTTGCAGCTAAAATTGCTAAATTAAAAAGGGCTTTCAACTTCAAAGTTTAAAAAGCATTCTTAATTCGAATCACTCTTTCAAAACGTCAGGTATTTAGCGAGCGATTGTGATAAGATCAGCAAAAAGTTCTTATGATATAGAAGCTATTGTCACGTCGTACGTGAAACTATAAATAATTGTACGCCATTCCGATGCATTGTCTTATTAATTTGCCGCGAGCTGGCGACACCTTAAGCATCGCGTGCGAGTTTTTCAAGCGCGTTTTAAATCTCAACTCATTATAGTAAGAAATACAGTTCGGCCGTGCATTTTTGCGAGACGTGTGAATTGTGAGAGCAACGTTTGACAGATTCAAAGTAGGAGAGAAAGTGTTTAACAGCGATCACCAATATGGCGGTAACTTTAAATACATTGCGAGGTATATGGACCTGTCAAAGTGGGCAGATAACGATGTAAGGAGAGTGTAATAAATATTTTTTCGTTGGTCATAAGAAATGTGATTGGATTTTATTTGCTTTCATAGATTGCAGGGGAAGATTCCGTTATCTTGATTAAAACTATTTTCGAAGAGTCTATACGTATTAATTTGAACTATACACTCAAATTAAACTAAAGATCTCGTGAATTCGTGAGCAATAAGTTTTTTTTTGCAATTAGTAAAAACCCCTTTTCTTGGTTAACTAAAACATCATAGGATATTACTATTAAAAAATGCAAGAAAGTATCCATTGAATATACGACATAAGTGGCAAGATTTTATTATAGTTAACCTGCGGTCAGGGATAATTTAATTAGTATCTTACATTACGTGTCGCGTGGCTTGCATTTGATTTTTGCACATTTCTTAAGCATAAAACTGGCTGGTAACGAAATTAAAACTGAGTCTGCGTACCTAGTTTTACGAGGCCCAGTTGCTTCTTCTGTGAATTTAGAGCTGGGTTGCTAAATATTTCGGTTCCACATTTAAACATTTCAAAATGTTTCGAATTTTTTAACGAATCTGTTGAAGTGACCTCCGTAACTGAAAACGTGAAGGTATGTATATTTGTCATTGTTGCAGGTATTATCAAAAGATGACTTTGTGATCACTACGACTAGCAGTTTTTTACATGGCAATATTTTCCCGTAACTCGGTCGTACCAAGGAGTATCGTATTACCCAATACTAACTGGGTTGTGGAGGTCAGATAGGCAATCGCTCCATGTAAAATACTGATATTCAGCTGCATCCGGTTAGACTGGAAGCCGACTCCAACATAGTTAGGAAAAGGCAGATGATGATTTCCCAGTAACTATAATCGTCCACGTTTGATCTATTAAAGCACAAAATTTATTCTTAAATGAAAGAGATGGATGTATTCTAACCATAGTCAACATGCTAGACCCTCAGTTTCTTAAACTTTGTCTTTTATCACAGGTTCTCAGCTTAGCTCTTCAACCATAGACTTGGTGCAAGAGATGAAATCAGTCCATTTCTCTACCAATTGACTCAAATCTCCAATCGTAACGTGCTAATCTCACCGATGCCATCAACTGAAACACCAACATATTCAGTAAGTTCTCGCTAAACTGATAATTTCTAGGAAGCTTCTATCTCGCAATAGGATATTAACAAGTCGGCCATAACTCGTTGCTTGAATCTTGATAATGTTTGTGTAATCGCTCTCTCAGCTTTGGAAATGGAAAGCAGTTTAAAATTTAGATGGATATTTTGAAAATATGTAGTTATAGAATTACTTAAATTGGAAAGCTTTGCGCGAAACTGATCAGATCAGGATATTTAATTCAATTCCTTTATTTCAATCAATAGTTGGATCATATAATAGCATGAGGTAACATTAAATAAAAATTAATAGAAAAATAAATAAAAAATATGTAAGAGACAATATTGTTTATGAAATTGAATTTACATTGCTTACGTCAAACTAGGAACAAGTCATCAAAATCTATTCAAAACCAATAGATTCTTACTATGATTTAATTATCATTAGTTCCCTAATCATCATCATCATCATCATATTACTCGTCATCTCGTCAGACATCTGACATTTCTTGACATATCGCCGTTCCGTCCTATTGCAAGTTCTGCTAACATCAGCAGGCCTAGCCAAGTTACAAACGATTCGTATCGATACTCTTTCTACAATCGTAAACGTTAAGTCACGAGGTCAAAACAAACGAATATAAACTTTCGTAGACAAGTTTACATCGATCAAGATGATAGAATGAAATGTATTCGTTTCTACAATCGTGATCCCTACATCCCATATAAATCGTAGCCAACTTACAGTTTTGACTAATAAACTTAAAAGTTTCCATTCGTTTGTTTTGACCACGTGACTTAACGTTGATAGATGTCATTCCCATACATTTGGTTAGTTTTCTATTAGCGTTAACGACTGTAGATTGTCAACTTGGCTGAGCCTACAGTTTAGATTTCAAAACAATAACGAAAAATACACATCTGACCAAAAAAACGTAGCCCCGACAATATCGTGTCGAAAGTTGCAATTAAGAGCAGTGCAGGAGATGTACCGTGGAGCACAAACAAACAAGCCGTTGTCAATTGGCCGCGGCGAACGCCAGCGGAGGCCACACAGATACTACGAGGAATCATGTGCGCTGGTGAAATGTTATTAAAAATAATTGTGGGTTTGTTTTTTTGGGCTGACACTGTACGTGATTTTCGCTAGTTATTTGTCGAGTAGCAGTTGAGGGAGGAAATGTGTGTAGATAGTTAAATAGGTACTGTATTTTCAGAATTGTAGCTATTTAGAGCGAATTTGATGCATGAGAACTAATTTTAACGAACATCATTATAATTACTTTGTAAAGTTAATTAGCCATGACTTCACCCACTGCTGGCCTCTCTTTTCTTGTGCCAAGCTCCACGTTCTTGTGCCAGTCTCGTCCAGGATATTCCCGCGATGGCAACAATGTCGTCCATCTCGCCGCCGCACGACCAACACTTCTTCTCTTTCCAATCCTTTTGAACACAGTTTTACTTCTTCTAAAGGATGTCCATAAACTCCGAAGAATTATTTCTCTTTGGTCATTGCGAGAGGGAACAGAATAGCTCAGCAGCAGTCGTTACAGTTATAATTAGAATTCCTAAAAACTTTCGCTTATCGCTTTCAGCTAAACGCTTCATTAAAACCCAACCTACTACAACATAAAGGGTTCTAAAAGCAACCCTAGAAATAGATATTTTTTTGCCCAACAATAACTCAAAAAGTATATTTTCGTTGACGTGTGCAATGAACTAATAAGACAAAAAGCGGCTGCGGTAATGTCTCTGGTGAATTAGTTCCGCATAGTTAGTCCGCGCGGCAATCAACCGCGCCCGGCGCCTGCGCAGGCTACTGAAAACCCCGCGGTATGGAGCTACAGAGGCAAAAATAAAAATGAAACTTTTTTTATTGGTATCATTATCTGCCTAGACTTTTCCCAACTATGTTGGGGTCGGCTTCCAGTCTAACCGGATGCAGCTGAATACCAGTATTTTACATGGAGCGACTGCCTATCTGACCTCCACAACCCAGTTAGTACTGGGTAATACGATACCCCTTGGTAAGACTGGTTGTCAGACTTTCGGGCCACTAAACTACCTGTTACGACTGTCAAAGATCAAGAAAAGACAGCCGGGACCAACGGCTTAACGTGTTTTCCGAGACACGGACGAAACTCAGTACCTATGTAATGGGTGGTCACCCATCCTCAGACCAACCTAGGCAAGCACGGCTTAACCTGAAGATTAATCCGAGCGGCTGTTATTATCAAGCCACGAGCTCCTCTCCGGATTGGTTCCGAACCATAACGTATCCAACTAATTACAAAAAGAACGAAATAAAATTTACTACTAAACTAAAAAACCTAACAAAAATATAAAATAGAGTGTTAAAAATTCCCCCACAACTCTGTCGATTATAATATCGGTATTGTGCCCAATTCTGGCCCAAGCAGTATGGCAATGCTAACACTCAGGCCAAGATAAATGTAACTGAAGTATCTTTTTTTTCAAGCTGAGTATTGTTATCAATAAATATCGAATTATATCGTAATTATGTTCTTTAACATATGAGTAAAAGAAGAAATACCATATTATGTATTTATTTACCCACTTGAAAAATTACAATCTTTGATATACGTATATATGTAACAAAAACTGATCTAGATTATCATTAATCCACATTCTTTCGAAAATAACCAAGGTATCCATCACTTTTTACTCCCTATATGCTCCCTATCAACGCAAGAGTAAGTCATTAGAGAATACCTGCCTTTTTCTATTCGAATTCCACTTTTTAACTTGGATTTACGTACCTACATGGTGCACTAAACGTTCTCAGCTCACTAAACGCCTTTTAAGTATTCCTTCTAAAGGACAGAGTAGGTTCTAGTACTTTATATGCGCGTGTGGCAATGAATCAAATAGGGCGACTGCCTTTAATCAAGTGGCGCCTCAACTATTTAACACGACCTAACGCCTGCCGGATCACGCAACTAATTTAATTAGGAAAAATAACTATCGTAACGTAACACTATAGCAATGATTGCTATTTATGCAATTTCTCCTTTTATAGCTCAACAACTAACATGCACTTTACGTGTATGCAATTTAAGTGAAATAGAAACTCAATAATTAAAATAAGTAAATTCCATAATTAAGGATGTGTTGCAAGACATGTCGATAAAACACGGTCGTGTTTGATATGTGCACGTGATTAAAATAAATACTCCGGGCAGTAGTCGGGAGTGCGCCGACAGCTGCTACTCCGGGGGATAATTGAAACGACGATTTATACACCCGCCAAATTTATCGACATCCACGATTTATAGTGTGAGCAAGGCCTTATGCATCGGTTATTATTGTAACGTTTCATTTTTGCCATGCTCTCGATCATTTCACGTATAACGCGATTCAAATAAAGATAAATCCGTGAAGTATACGCTTTCTCAATAACCTTATGTAATTAAACAACGCAATTAAAATGTCACTTAGTAATTATCATTTGAACAAGACAATCAGTGAAATGCAATTATTGTAGTAGATTAGTTGCCGTTGATATCTAGTGAAATTAAATCGTTTCTTTACAAAAGTATCATTATGATTTATCCTTATCTTATTAAGTACTAGTGCCTATATTTTGTGGCACGGATTTAACAAATTATTATTAAGTCAATTATCAGGTATCGATAAAAATATTGACAATTACAATTTGGGGAGTTGATAATGAAGTCATGTTTGTCGTTTTATTAACACTCTAGATAAGGATTAAGAAATAAGTCTTACGGTTGTGCAAGACGTTATGTACCGCATTGAATTGTCACGATACCTTTCAAATGAGAATGTTGTTATTTTAATATCGTAATTTCATGTAACAATAGTCGATTTATATTCGATTAAGGCATGAACGTAACGGTGCTCTCACTTAAAACCATATTTGCAATGAAGATAGTATATGTGGCAGGAGCCCCAACTTCACATCTCAAAAACAATTATGGAAACCAATAAATTTAAATGTTTCGCGCCTGTGGCAGTGAACCCGGTCCAATTAGAGTCTGGCGGCGTCCGCACTAAATCTCACGATGCTACCACGCTACACTAATTCATACGAGCCCGCAGCCCGCCAACGAGACCTCGTAACTGTCCACGTCGACACAAACTTTAACAGCTTCTCGATTATCGATAACTTCTGCTTCCCAACACTAATGTTGCGTACAGCTGAATAAGTTGCTATTGAACACAGGAGTCTAGAGTACAGTTATTTTGAACTTATTTGCGCTTTAATTACATTTGATTATTATGTAAAAATTCTAACACTATTGCAATAATCTACATATTAGGTAAAGCGGCGAAAGCTGCCAGTTCTCTGTTTACAACTTAACCACACACACACCACATTTTATACAGCCGTATAACAAACCGTCATATAACGAACTAAAGAACAAAAACCACTATCTTATATCAAGTAATAGTCATTTGTCTTTCGTTCGGTCAGCAGTAAAAGCCGCCCGATCGACGCGTGCGCATGGCACCTGCTCCTAAACCCCCACTAATTATTCCACCACTTATTATATGATTACGAGACTTTTTTGGTGCTTTCAATCAAATTACACCTTGGCCTGGCCACTTTGTACGAGTGAGATGTCATAAAAGTTTTTTTTTAACTCCAATTATATTCCGACGGTTGCGTGCCGGTGTAAAACGAAGTATTATCCATTATTATTATATATTATTTTAAAATATTTGGGGTCAACTGGAGTAAGTGCTCCTCATAGCTTTCTAGCATTTTTTTGTCAATAATTTTCGGCACCAAAGCAGAGTAGAAGTAAGCCCAGGCAAAAACAGAAGTGAGCAAGTACTTAAGGATTAAGATAACGTATTGTTAAATACAGAATACTGACAAAGGCATTTCTTTGTATTTACATACGGAACAATAGAAACAGATTAACACAACGTTTGCCACAAACAGTAGCACTCAAGACACACTCAAATCCCGGATTTACAAAACGACCCAAAAAAAACGAAGACATTGCGCTAATTTCAGTTTCAACTGTCAACGAGATTACCTACATGATAACGAAACGGAGTTCTAAATATGAATTCGTGTAATGCCCGCACAGTTTTGCACTCAAGCGCATCGATGGTGTGATACGAGGACATAAATAAATAATTAGACGGAGGAGAGGAAGTCGGGGGCGCGGCGGGCGGGAGGAGGGTACGATAGTTTTGAGATAGTATCTCCCGCAACCGCGCTTTGTGTCAAACGTCAGATGTTTATCAGGAAGATGTTTACAGATGTACTGGAGGGGTAACGGCCCGAACATCTCATGGATGCAATCAACCGTACAACACTAATACGCTTGATAGACTGTTCGTTAATTATGTGCTTTGTTTTACGTATCGCTGTCATAAACCACTCTTTTTTTAGAGTACTTTAGAAACTACCGCTTTTAAATAAAAAAATCTTATGTAAAGCAACGTGCGGATTATTCCTGTGCTCGTAGATCACGCTAGATGGCGCTGATAGGGTGGCGCAGCGCCAGATCTGCGATCATCTCATTCCCGGCGTTTCATCGCCTAATTACAAGACGTTCACGTTACTAAACACGGTTATCAGAGGGTACATCTTTCCTCTAATAGTTTTTCTATTTTTATGGAGTTTAGCAAGTGGTTGTTTTGTTAAATGTCATGTAGGTCGCAGTGATTGCCATCTAACATTAAGATTGACGTCCTTCTGCCATTTTAAATGTTGTTTTTGTATTTCAAAATGAAATATTTGATGCTACAATCAAGTCAAGGTTTTGTTCAATGTTTTTGAGTCTTGACAATGCATTTTTTGACGCAGCGGTAGTGAGGCTGCCTTACGTTCTTAGGGTCCCGGGTTCGAATCCCGGTAGGAGCAAATGTTTGTGTGATGAGCATGGACATTTGTTTCCGAGTCATGGATGTATATGTATAATAAGTATGTATTTACAAACGAAAAGTATATATATATAGCCTCGTTGCTTAGTTCAACACTAGATCGCGCTGTGTGTAATGTCCAGCGATGTTTATTTATTATTTATTTATTTATTTTATTTTGCATACCTACTTAACTATGGAAACAGTTAGTTATTCAAAATGCAAGATCTTGAGAATGCAAATGATGTCAACATCATTCAACCTTACTGAAATGCATAGACATACCTACAATACTAAAATTTAAGTAGTAGACCAAAATACAAGCAATATTCAAAATTGAAAATAGATTTCTTACCGGCCAAAAAAAAAGAAACAGCAAAAGTAATCGATACACAGGATCAACTAAAAAGTGCCGTACCAATCGAATAGCACTCGAAATATCGATAGTTACAAATATAGCGACAAAAGCTTGCGTACAATGATTGTTGCGAAACTCTCGGTGCAAGCCCAAGTAATTGTTTTGTAGAAGGACACACCGAGTTATCGCGCGAACGATCAACGAGTGACGTGCAGCTGCTATTTCGGTTCCTTTTTTAAATTTACCCGTGGAACTAGTGGAAATGGAAATTGGTTTGACCGTTATATTGGTAGGTACTTGTGATTTTTTTTTTGTGAGGAATTGAAGATGGCCAGTCTATTGCTCAGTTTGCCAAAATTTTGATAGTTGTCGATGGTACATGAACATAAGTACATACATACAATACACACACACACACTCATTTGGTAATACTGATTGTGGTTTTATTTACAACATAAGTAACGCAGAATTGTGTAAAAATATGTAGAGAGTATTTATGAATGAAGGTGATAATTTTATTGTTTATGGTTAAAACAGAACTAAGTTAATCAATTAGGGATAAATGCTACCCTAACTACTTTTAGTATTTTCTAGATTTCTATGCAACAACACTTAAATTAAATTAAAAGCCTGGGAACAGCGGCTAGTTTCTAAAACATATTCGTTTATTATGTACTTAAAATAGAATTTAATTGCTTTTGCGCAGTTTCGTGAATAATTCTCACATTTTCACAAAATTTATATCCAAGACAGTAAATCAGCTGGGCCCCCGCTCACTAAACAAAATGGGAGCTTAAGGCTCATGAATAAAAACATCCTATTTAGCGCTACACTCACCACGTACTCAAGTGTACCGAAACATCTGACCAGAAGCCTGGTACACGATACGTTACCCTAAACATATCAGTAGCAAGAATCAAAATTGCTTATAAACTTTATCGGACTTATCGCTTTTCGGCAATGTAAGGTTGTTCTACGCAAACGCATTTCCGGCCGAACGCTGCCGGGAAAAAGCCATTTAAAACAAAAAAAGAAAAAAATAGTAACGCGCCGCGCGCCGCTCGGACACTTCCGGTGGGCGCCATTTTTTCTGTATTGCCAACAGATAAAATCTTTCCGGCCTACTGCGCGAACGCCCGCTTTTATTCCTTTTATTTTATGTGATCACTTTTTGGCAAAATTATACACATTTGTTAAAAAAAGAAACGTTTTGTTTTATTGAAAAAACAACCGAGTTGGTTCTATTGATTTCTATTTTACACGTCTTAAACAAAAACAATTAACTCTTCAGCCTTTTACGTTAGGTTCAAAGTATTTGAGATGAAACATGATTATGGTACTTCATGGATTTTATTCAGAGACAAGAGATATTACACTGTTGCTGGAAATAGTGGGTTAATTTAAATGAACGTGAGGAGTAGGTACCTATCATACAGCAGAAGCAATAAGCCAAAATTTAAAAATTAACCAATAAAAACACAACAAAGAAAGCCCTTAACAAGTTAAAAACAGTAAGCATAATGAACTAACATTGAAAATGTTAACTGGAACAATGAACATCACAATTAGTGTAGCGAATAGCATTTGCATCGCCACAAAATTCAACGGTCGAACTTATGTAAATGGGATAGCTGTTCAATGTTGAATATTCAAATTGATGTCATTATAACATTCGGCCAAACGCGTCGGCCGTTTGGCCGGCAGCCAGCCGCACCGACGAATATGTAATGTAAAGTAATGAGTAAATTAAACCTACCTCGTTTTTTTATCTCACACGCGAGTTAAAGCCTGGCTGCCTGACTTCTACCACTAGTGGCCACGTTCCACAATGTTTGGCGGTTGCGAAGAGAATTTTAACAAGCCTAACTTTCGCATGTTCGCTGCGATTAACTTAAGTCAGCTCGGAAATGCAAACTTCATTTTGCGAGACTTGTAGCGCAGTAAGGAACTAAATCATAGATTACGCGTCTCAAATGCAAACTGCTTACTAAGATTTCTCTAGTACTAGACAAGGATTGTGCTTTCGTGACCGTTTTGTTACACAGTTTCACTATATTGAGTCTAGACAAATAAACATCTCGCGAACAAAAAGAGTAGCGGACAAATTCGTGAAGATATCCTTATCTCAAACACATTGTATCCATAGCCTAACATTAAATCTAATGTCAAAGAAAAACGGGTGAAAAAACAGTGACTGTCAAATTCTCTCGGATGTTGGCTGAACAAAACAGCACTTTAGACGATAAAAAAAAAGAAAACTAGAAGAGCGTTCTCGATTCAAAAATTGAATTGATCGCCCCATTGTATTCCAAATGTATCATTTGAGCTGTTATTATGGTCCCTCTCTCTCTAGCTCCATACAAACTGGTAATCCAATACTTTTGTATGGCAGGCACTTAACGCACCGCTCTAGGAACGAAACGTCCGATGTGTAATAAGGTATTAATTTGTTTAGTGTTTTATTGGCTTGCGCTTAAGAAACTTATTGTATTAAGAATGTACTACACGTCGTTACAAATGTTTTAGAGTGTACAGGATGATAGTTATTAGCGATATTACAAGGCTCGTCTTCTTTATTAGCTGTATGAAGTATGACAAGCAATTCACATAGAAAAAATATCTTAGATTATTGCTTATAGGCAAAGGAAGCTTCGAATGAAACTTCCTTTTACGGTCCCGTCGGCTAACCAAGCAAGAAATCGAAGCAATCGAATGTTACCGCAAAAACTTAATACCAATTCATTGGGAGCAAAAGGTTGGTCGAAAAAAAATTGAATACAAACCACAAAAAGCTAATCGGCTATAACACGAAGGAAGTAACGTATAAACGAGCGTGATAAATTAAATAAACAAATTTATAAAAAGTGAGGCGAACATACGGCTGTATCGTTTTGTTGCGGTGGGCAGGTACGGGACTCGAACCCACGCTCCGTACTGTAATCCTATTAACCGGCCATTGTGGATGGCCAAATAAATAATTTATTTTCAATCACGCATTTATTGGTACCTACTGGGTTAAGTTCCGAGCCCTTGGGAGCTGTAACCGTTTGTCAACTCATCCGTGTTGGCAAATATTGCAATTCATTGTCATATTTTTTGGGGTAAATCTATACTTTAATCCTGATTTTATTCATGTATCAAAACCGTGTGTTCGCTCTATAACAAACACAATATTACCCAACTAAGACTTCACATCCTGAAAGAGTCAAAATCTTAAAAAAAATAAACATTTCTGAAACCATTCAATTAGTTTCCCACATCAATCAAACAAAACAGTATCACAATCCAATAAATGTTCTTATTAAAAACAATAACACAAAGCGTTATGGCCTCTCAGGCCAAAATAACAAGACCCTTGTCGGCTTCTCGGGTCTATATAGCCTGTATGAGGGCAATTTGAACGCTTATGGGCATTTATAGTTAAGTTACACAACCAAATAGGCCCACTAAAGGATATATTTTGAGTAAACATACTTGAGCATTGTTTGAACTGTACGCCGACCGAACGATGTTGATATTTGACCCTTTTGGTAATTTCGGCAAGAAAGAATAATATCTTTATACGCAAAGAGAAATAGAAGAACTAGGTTTATCGCATGATACTTACTGATACAAAATAACTTAAACAAAATGTGTAGTTACATTTTACAGTTTTCCGTAAACGATTAATTTAAAAGAACATCGGATGCTTTTCTAAATCCGGTTGCTCATAATTTTTAAAGTCTAATCATGATGAGAGAATAACTTAGCAACAGATCGAAGCTATATTTTAATGAAATGATTTTTTTACATTGTTTTCATAGGTATCTAAAATTCTGATTAATATCACAGGTATCGAATTTACAGCACCGTGAGAAAATCTACAAATGTTATACCTAACAAATTAAAAACATAAAATATCACACTTTGTATAATCCGCATAGATAATGCTGTTGTGACATAGTCTTGACGTCATTTAAGTCTCTATTTACATAAAATGCGATTACTATCAATAATGGCGTTAACTGTTTAGCTTGTGCAAAAACCTTAGCCTTTTAGGTGTCGTCACTTCGTCAGATCATGAGGAAAATAAAATAAGAGACAATTTATGATACTCAAACTGTTATTAATTCTATACTAATTTGTACACTATTTTGGCTACAACTTTCCCAGTTTTTTCAAGCTTCCGTGTTATCATAATATTTTTAATGTATTCATAAGTATCAAGACTATAAAGTCCCATGTGTGAGGGTGACGTTGGCTCGAAATCACAATGCGCTCGTGCTTTGTTATATGAATTGCGTTTTTTGAGTGAAATCGATCACGACGTGTCCGCCTCGGGGGCTGGCTAATATCATACTGTATTTATTTACACATTGTTACTTTAAATTTGCTTTTGAAATCTCTATACATGAGCAATCGGCTTCCGAAACCGCTTTATAACTACGCAGAGAAAAAAAAATGCGATTTATGGCTGATATTGGGCCCCGCTGCAATTTTCTCACATAATTTGATCGTTATTCTAAAAGATGGACCAAACATTATATAGTTTCGAGATATACTATGAGCAATTAAGTTTATTAGAACATGATATCGTAATAAATCCACAAATGCAGATCATCTCAAATTAAGACCAAGGCATTTTCGAGCCTCATTCACATGACATAACACCGAATTTATTATGCCATTAATTTATGTTACACAAACATGAGATACATAAGTTTATGCACACGCATATAATATATAATAATTGTTAAATTATTCTATTTTGTTGAATAAACTGTAGTATTAAAACAGTGCGACTTTACAATCCGGGTATCAATTTTATGTGTTAACAACTAATGTCAAAATTTGAATATTTGTCTTCGTTACTATTCATGTATTCTCTAAAAACATGGTTTTGGCGAATGATTAATTTATTTATTGCATTTGGAATCTGTGTCTTAAAGGGCATGGAATCTGTAGCGAATGTGTAAGTGAGCCGTGCATAAATATGTATGAAGAGGCGGGCACGGAGCCTTGACAATACTACTGCTATTCCCGTATTGTACCCCCGTCATTATGCCTTCAACGTCTGAAGTAGCAGGCACTCCCATTCGCTCCTTTGTCGCTCCTTCCGAATAATTAGAGCAAACAACATTGTTGCTCTCATACTTGTAGTCGGCAATAAAGTATACATTTCAATGTAAAAAATCTGGAGAGTCCTTAGCGAAGGGTCGCTTTGACAGTTAATTTTTGTCATTGTTGGTCCCGCGACCCGAGCGTTGTTTGTACTTTTTCCGTACGAATGTAAGTACAGCGAGCATCGCGTGAGGGTTTAAGTTTATTGTTTCGACGGGCTGCGAGAGTCGTGAGAATTGTTACTTAGTACTGCTTGACATTTAAACTTACATCTTGTTAAATCTGCGATAAAACGGGTTCTATTTTTGCGGGCCGCAGCCGGATATTGGAATCGCTACCATTGTTCAGTGTTCGGTAACACTTTATCTATTAATTATCTTGGAGCTAAATCTCGGTTCATTTAATTTTTGTGCCACTGTCTACCTCGGCTTATGTAATACGGCTAATTGAATAACCTGACAATATACATATATAACCAGTCTTTTGTTATTTTATCTAATACCTTTCCCTCTGCATTTTTCAATCGCATGATTTTTTACCCATTGTTTATTGTTTTAGATTATTTAACTTTGTATATTATTTTGTTTTTTTTTTTTGAAATCTAATGGTCTTCCGTCCTATTTTGTGCACCAGCCATGGTCAAACATGTGCCAAAGAATATCCTGTAACATCTATATTAAGCATCATACCTGTATATTATCTACACATGTTTTTGCAAATAAACAAATCTTTATCTGCTCTTACAATTCCTTTATTTAAAATACTTTTAAAACTCAGTAGACTCATATAGAAACTTACTTAGCCCTGGATAGAAACAACTAGAAGTCACGGAGAGAGGCCTTTTCCCAGCAGTGGGATGTCGCAGGCTAACATTATCAGTATCAGACTTATATACTACCTATCCAGTTTCCTTTCAAGGTTTTCCATGAAAGTCCATAACTATTTCAGTATAAACTTGTATTTCTTTAATTTTAAAAATTAAAGATAATTAGGTGCATCCACACCATGTTCGGTGTTAATTCTTATTAGCAATGCAACATCTTAGCTTCCATAAGTAGATCATCAGATAGCTATAAATTTATTTAATGGCTTTATTGCAACACTAGATAAATAAACTAACCACAAAGATAAAGAAATAACAAAACGGTTGGTAATTGATACAGTAACATATTGTGAACATGTAAAAGGAAAAACCGGACTACTATAATATGTTCGATTTCATAATACGTTTTTTATAATACTTAAATAGCTTCAATTGGAGCCCAATCAAAACACTCAGTGCTGAACATTTGCCTAAAAGCTAGAAAAATTATTCCAGTTACTGGATGTATCTTAGGTCTTACAATTAGTAACTAACCATCATCATCATCTGCCTAGCCTTTTCCCAACTATGTTCGACTGCCTATCTGAACTCCACAACCCAGTTACTACTGGGTAATACGATACCCCTTGGTAAGACTGGTTGTCAGAATTTCGATCCACTACTTGTAATGACTGTCAAAGATCTACAAATAACAGCAGGGCCCAACGGCTTAACGTTCTTTCCGAGGCACGGAGGAAACTCAGTATATAATGGGTCGTCACCCATCCACGGACCAACCTTGGCAAGCGCGGCTTAACTTGAAGATCAAACCGAGCGGCTATTATTAATTAACCACGAGCTTCCTCTTTTAATGAGAGGTTTTCAGTTTGAGTATTTAAAAAAAATATTTTCCAAGAACTCGGTAGATGGCGTTGAACTGACTACGTTACTACCTAGGTGCCAAAGACAAAACGCTTGGAATAAAAACATTGCGTCACGTCACATACGCTCGTTGACTGACACTTTCGTTTGCTTATGCTTCCGAATATAACCAAGCCAAGTGAAATAATGTGACGTTCCGTTCCTTGCAGTAACTTACCAAGTTCAGCGCCATCTATCCAGCGACTAGGGAAGAGTTGAAAAAGAAAATCCCTCATTAGCTAACTAACCATTATCCAAAAACGAATCAACCTCAATCACTAAAATCACATTACTCAACCGTTTAGAGACGGTATCACAATCGTAATTCATCCGAGACAATCGTATTGCCTTTTATGACGCATTACAGGCCCAGCTTACCCCCAGTTATCTGTCACCAAGATACCGTCAACTGTCCCGGGGGATCGCGGGATACCCCGGGACACCCCGGGATTAACCGGCGAGGAACCGATTTAGATTTGGGACTTTATTAGACTTATTTTATTCTGGTTATAGACGATTTGATTTTTAATTTGAATTTTGGGGTTGGGGTGTTATTTATACTTTAAGAAGTAGGGTTAGATGTTTAGGGCTATTTAAGTGTATTTCTACCAGCTAGGGTGTAAAATAATTTAGCTTTATCTGTGAGTGGATCTTATCATACTGTTGTAGAAGTTTTGCTTATTCTACAAAATTTGTAGTTGGTAAAAGGGGCGTTTGTAGGGTTTCTGTCTTACCCAAAAATTTAAAGAGTCGTGAAATCAACTGCATAATATAACCTCACAGTAAATCTTGTATTTAATGTTATTGTATTAAATTATCTTACTTGAATTTAATAACTTTCCTCCAATGGAATCTGATATATTTGCCATTTCAGAACCAGTCCATCATTCCAGCTTAGTAGGCATGATCATTATACAACTAGAAGTGAATTCTAGACTCGTGTGACCGAATTATAATTACCGTGTGCATACAATAAATCTGTATCAAATGTTACATCCTTATTGTAAAGTTAGTCAGGTGTATTTTTGTTTGCAAAAAAATGTGCTACACTTTTCTTTACTTTAACAAAAGTTGTCGTAGTCCATTGTTACTGTCATACATACATATACATATCATATCTAGACGGATAAGATAAAATTGTTATTGTAATTGTTCTATGTAAGATGTTATGTACAGTTTGCTAGCGCATCAAGTTACTACAAACTGTCAAATTTTCTCATTCGATTTTGTACTTAACCATCAACATGTTATGGTTTAAAATCATTTGGAGACAGTTTGACAGTTTGTGGTTAATTGATGTGCCAGCGACTCTACTTACTTCAGTTTTAAAGAAATTACAATTTCTGTGCTACGAAAACTGCTACGCTTTTCTTTACTTTGTCATAATAATTATACTCATTGTGACTTATGTGTCTCAGCACATTTATGTATATACGTTCGACCGTATTAAATTACATAATGGGTATAGTAGTAAATGTATTTTGAAAAGATATTATAAGAAGAAGTTAAAACGTTTAAAAACTTCATTATTCCTTTGCTACGAAAAGTGCTACGCTTTTCTTTCATTTTAAAACTCCATTTAATTATTTGTTAATTCAATGTGATTTTTTTTTGGTAAGTTATAAAGGTGTTTCAGGATTCGTTCTTAATCATAACATATAAGGCCTATCATAGAAGTCGTTTCAAGAATATGTTTGAGAAAATATAGAGGCAGTTAGTATAAGTTATTGCCGTGTTTAGAAGGAAGAAACGAATGGTCTTTTTTGCCTTTCACATCCTGTATACATATAGGTACTATCAAATGCAATATTTTTATGTATATGAATGTGTAATCACGTTCTTGAAAACGGTTCTAACGATTTCGATGAAAGTGGCACTGACACAGATGATTTTACGGTGGCGAAAAATCGATTTAACTAGGTCTCAATATATTTCTAGATTTCTGGGACACTGCTGTAATGTATTTTACATTACGGCAGTGTCAAATAAAAGTGTACTCACATTATGTAGTTTGTAGTAAAGGCCGCACGCGTTGCAGACGGGCTCGCCGTTCTGGTTGCGTCGCCAAAGTGTCGTGGTCGTGGTCTTGCAGTTGGCGCACGAGGTGCCTGCCCGCCGGGCTGCGCTTTGTAGCGACTGCAACAAAGATTGATGGAGGTTAGATTTCATGCTTAAAGGACAAATAGTTCATTTACTTAATTAACAAGAAGTGAACAGTGTTTGCCCAATGTCAAATGGCCCAGCTTAAGGCACGGACTACACGTCTAAAGCGGAGACAACCGGAGCGGAGAGAAATGTGAAAACCGACCAATCAGATTGGTTGTAATCTACATTACGTCTCTCGTCTCTCCTGTGATTGATTGAATCTTCTATATAAAATTGATTTGCATAAAAACATGGTATAGAATCTATACCATGTTTTTATGCAAATATTTTGTATTCTTACTCTATTCTTGCACATCTCCTCTCAGCTCCGTTTGTCTCCGCTTTCGTGAGGTCTGTAGAGTTGTAGACTGAACACAGTTTGCACGTCTTTTGTTTAGATGGCGAATCGGCAAAGTTACTAAACGGGATGTGGCCAGACAGGCGCGATGCTTTGAGTAATTTAATTCATCAACACTGCTTCAAAAACGGTGAAGGAAACTATAATATGGCATGTCTTAAATGTGATGTCAACCGACCCGCATTGGGAACGGGTTGCGGATTGGAGCCTCTCGCAGAGGGAGGACTGCGACTGAGGAACTGTTATAGTCTGTTAATCATAAGGAAACATATCGGAAAATCTTCAATAAGCCATAGGGACAGGTACCCAATACAAAAGGATTCTTGTTTTGAAAAGGGTTTATTGCATGGATATTCTACTTAGTTCCAGAGCTTGAGGGTCTCAATTAGGTGATTGCGTTGTTTAGTAGCCCACTTTAAGTTACACGATAAAGTATCACATTGATGGGTTTTATAGCCTTATAAAGTCTGGAGGACAATGATAATGAATTTCACTCAGTAAACTTTTACGTGTGCGGTATATGAAACAGCTGACCAATTCGAGCACGTAACTCCATGGAAATTAAATTGTATTTTAATTTTATTGTATTACAACACTTTTGTTATTAATTGTACCCATCGAAGAAGTTATTATGCAGTAAAGTGACAGTAATGCGTTTATTATTTTAAGTTACATTTTTTGAAAGGGCAGTCGTGTAATAATGATAAAATAAGAATACGCGACTGAAATTGTTGAATACGTGAGTTTAAGATCCACAGATGTGGACAATTTATGATTATGTTGATTTCATAAAAGGTAATACGAAATGACAAGAGAATGGCGATGCTACAACTTGAATGTAGTTCCACATACAAATTAATGAATTAACGTCCCTGAAGAGTAATCAACTATAATTTTTGAAGACAAAAGCGATTAAAACAAAATGTGCGTCCAAATTATTACCGAAAGCATTTTAGAGCCAAAATTTACTACCCTATTAATGTACGTTAAAACAATCAACATAAAATACTCGCTTGAGTCGCAAAATGACACGACGGATAAAAAGTGAATATTCGAATATCGAAACGAAAAAGCGAGGTAGCTATCGGCGGGCTCTCTTACGCACCTGCCCATTACTACCCGTCAATCAGACAAAAAATATCCAAGGCATGCGGTGGCCGTTTTATACAGTCCACAAAAGTGCCTCACTCAATTAAAAATGCATTCGTCCTAAACCGACACCAAAATAAAAAGAGCCGGCGCAATCCGACTCATAATAAATCCATTAATTTGTCATGTCATTTATCGAATAAAAAGTATTGAGGTCGTAAAACATTACGAGAGGAACTATTCGGGACGGATGAGGTTCTCGGACTTCTCGGTAACTAGAATCGAATACTACCAAAGATTATCGTGACCGCACCGCGGCCGTATTGTCCGATTTAATATCGTAAGTGACTGTGTCGGCCTCAGCCAGCGGTACAATCGAGCACAAAAGGCTTTACATCCCGAATATTACTATACAAACATGTAGGTATCGTACGTACTGCGCAATATCAAATCACTGTTGCTTTATAGTCCATTTTTAATCCACTATAAGCATTATCTTTCAGATAATGTGACATTCAATCATTTTATCAATTCCCAACACAATTTTGATTTTATGATAACACTATCTTTGTCTTGGCCTTCGCTGAGCCGTTTATAATATTTTTAATCTTGTTAAATAAAAGAACTGATTTGTAAATCATGTACTCATGCAACTAATGTAATGTACTTAATTGATTAATTTTGTTATCTTTCTAGATAGGTATCCATTAAAATAAAACATACATTGTCAGTTAACAGTTTTCGGAGAAAATTCCCCCTAATCTAAACGCCCTTGGCACTTTTATTGCAGTGATTTAGATAAGTTACTCGTCATAATCAATTACATTATAATAATTCTTCAGAAAAATTTAGATGTATTTTAGGCACCATAATCATGGAAAAAGGCTTCGATCAAAAACTAAAAGGTTTCCTTGTTCCACGTGTTATTAACAAACTAAAAAATGTAAACGATTAAAACAAAACAATTATGTTTACAGTAAGCACCATTCCACCCGCCAGTACTAGCATATTGGAATACCTAAATATTAAATGGTTTGCGTCAATATCTGCCGCGTCATGGCAGCTTCTTTGTGCCAGTATAAGATTAGAGCTGGCTATATTAGCCGAGCCTACAACACACACTTTTTTTTCTCGTTTTCACTGTGGACTCGAATGAATGTTCCATTTGTGACATACGAGCTAAAGACTTATTTGTTTTTTTTTTGTGGTGCTATATTGAGAGATGCTTAAAATAAATATAAATATGTCACGATGTGACAGATGTGATGTTTAAAGATGGATGTTGGTCTTAATAAAAATGGGAGAAATACCCTAGGGGACCTAGTTTTGTCATTTCTTATGTATATTGGTTGATCTTTAAACACTGTTGCAACGAAAAACAAATATTTTTTTACAATCCAGGTTCATTCCTTCCATGGCTTTTTATTATTTTAAGTAGCTATAAACATCAGGTTATAGTGCTTATGTCTGATCTAACCTTTGCAAATACAACTTCGTAACTCATATCAGCTTAATATCAAAATTAACTGCACTAGTTTACAACTCAATTACCAGAATCCGATTATATTAAGCGAGATAAGAGTTCTCATCAAGTTATAACTGTTGGTGCATCACGCATGATCCCAGGGGAAAAGGGGGTCAAATCAGAGGGGTTCAATGGTAAGCCGATTACAGGAGTCAACCCATAACCGACCTACCAGTCACCCCCCGGTTTTATTTCAGTGGAAAAACGGCTGTTTACTCGTAATTTTATGGACGAATTACTTTCTCTCCTCAAACGCTGAAATGGCTGGAAAAAGTCGTAAATTTTACGAGTCGGATTATTTTTTATTTGGGTCATTTTTTATTGTGCGGACCTTGCCAGTGAAAACGTTGTATTTAGATGACCCAGAATAAAATAAAGGTTTGTTTATTATCGGTGATAAAATTCATTGTTTTTCTGATAGAAAATCTTTATCGGAATCTGAAGTGATTAATCATAGCTACATCCCTGATTGCATAGAATGCCCACTTAAAAAACGATACGGCTACATAAAATACAAAGAATCCCGAGTATTCGAACACTTGTCCTCTATATCAGAGAGGTTTATTAATTGTTAAACCCATTTCACTGTCAACGACATTCCTCTCGGATCGATATCTTACATACACGCCAAAAAAATACCAAACAAACGCCGGCAAAGATAAAAAGCATCACGAACAGACAGTACATATTGTTGGCCACTTTAATTTCCACTGTAGTGTAAACTGAAGAGCTATGACAACAGAGGACTCCATTGTGAATGTGACGCGAACAAAAACATCGCTTTTGTGCTTTTACAAACGGAATTATAGCTTAAAGATGTAAGCTGACCGTATTAAGTGGACACTGCACAATAGCACCGAACAATTTCACGAGCTTCTAAACATGAAAACAGCTGCTTATTAAAACAACATTCCAAACAAAATTCCTGTGGTTAGAAAGTGATTAGGGCACGTATTAAATATCTAAATTATATAACCGAGCCATTGAACATTAAGTTAATTATCAACAGCGACACATCAAACGGATTAGTCCCGCGTCGTTTCACACTAACTCCCGCTAATTCAATAACCCACCCACATTAAAAACATATTTCCATAAAGCCGTGCCCCCCGAGCGATCCAATCAGCGTTATCTCCCCCGTCCCTAGCAAACACCTCCTAATCAAATCAAATCACAGCCTCCGTCTTGCCTAATCTATCTACCTATCTACGCTACAACGTAAAATTATATTGCAAAAAGGGATACCTACGTCCCCTCATATATTTGCTAACACAAGCGAAATTTATCCAGCCCGGAAGCAGCCCTCTTACAATACATACCTACACGATTTTGTAGCCGGAAAACACAAAGCTATGCTCTACACAGACACACACACACACACAGACACGACGCAGTCACATCGCGCGCACACTCCACCGCCTATCAGCATATCTACACCATCTAGATCCCACTATGAGAACCCCCAAGGGGGAGGCAATCCATTTACCAGGCCCGACACCGCACTGAAAATTTCCTCTTATCCATATAAAGTTAGAGATGACAATCGCGCGGCAAAAGCAATGTTTTTAAAGGTTTACACGGCCCCTAGCAGTGAAAGCGCGGAATCGATGTAGCCTTTACCCCTCGCCCCGCGCCAGTTTTTCCGGCGCTCCGTCCTTATCTGACCGGAGCGATTAGATAAAGAGAGATAGAGCGTGAAAATAAAGATTTTCATCGTGTTCACTCACACCACGAGGGTTTCAGCCGTGTAGTAATGTAAATGTAATAGCGGTGTCGTTGTGTGTGTCGTTCACATAGGAACCGGGACGTATAGACGGAAGGGCTCTCCGAATAGAGCGGGGGTCGACAAAACTTTGATGTTGTGTAGGCTCTTTTGAGGCTGCTATCGTGCCTATTTATTCATAAAGTACATACATTCTTGGCAGCGTTGGGTGATTAAATATCTTTGAAGTAATACCCATAAAATGGCTAGACAGAACTTGTAGAATGTGACAACATTGTTAATGTATTTGTAGATGATTGATTCGTGTAGGTAGAGTCTGTAGCTGAAATCGTTAAAAGTTAAAGTTGATTGTACTTAAAAGACAAAGTAATTTCAGTGTAAGTACGAATATTGTGTGTACAGCCATAAAGTAATTTACAACTTGTCGATCGTGTCTCGCTGGAAGTTTATCACGTCGCTCGTCGGGCGCCTGCGAGCATCGTCGAAGCGGTCATAAAAATAAAAGCGGTGCTCGTAATTTTTTAAATTTTCACACGAAGATGCAGCGCCGCGCCGCCCCCGCCCCGCGCCGCCCCCTGCCTCCCATTGGCCGTATCCGCGGAAGCCATGTTGGGAAATTCGCTTAACGATTTATTTGTGTGCGGATCGTAGCGCGGCCGGCCGCGTACTCGATTGCCGTGTTACAAGCAGAAATAGGACGCGTGAAACTGATTCACCTTTAATTTTCGCGGTCGGTTGTCTATGTAAATTGAGGCTTCACGGAAATATTTATTGGAAAGGCGGCCGGTATTGTCCGCCCGGTATCTGTTCATGGGCCGTCGAATTTTATAAGTCCGTTAGGATAACAAAGCGTGGCGGTTGCCCAATAGGAGCTATCGGCCGATAGCGATCGACGCTCGCTCGGATTGACACATCAGACCGCCAGTCGCTCGTTGAGATTACCATCGAAATACATTCGCCTCGTAATCGACACGCCGACGTCACGCTCCGCCTCATTGATGCTGCCAAATATCTCTCCGTGCATCCTTATCCGTGCTCAATAATAGAAACATCCTAGTTAAGATTCCGAGATAAATAGCTATTTTATATGTCTGACACCTAGAACGGACGGCTTCATGAATATAATGATGGCGTAAAGTCGCAATGCGAAGATTATGTCATTTACAATTAGATGGGCAGTATAAAACGCAATAATTATCTTGTTCCGACGTTGATTGATACTTTACATTTTGCTACTGCTACTGAGTCACACAACTGTCTCATTAGCACAGCAGGTAAACAATTTATAGAATATATTAGAGAAGAGATTTATAAATAATCACCTTTTTTTTATAAAAACCTCATTAAAGCTCTACTATGAATTCAAATCCATAATTTATTGTACTTCAAACAAGAAAAGAAGTGGTACGCAAAAAGCCCAAAAGGCTAGACCTAACGGCAACATTAAGCGTTGCCAAAGGGCCAAAAACTATGAGAGTTAGGTACTCTCTAAATATTGTTATTCGAGTCTAATAAAAAATAGGTTGTAACTTATAAAAACATTCAAATATATTTGCATACCAACACCATTACGACATAGTCAGAGCTCCTTCAATACGCAAATACAATTTACAACGCCAATCCCTCATCTACCAACCCATCCATTCCTTTAAGCCACGATAATGACAAACGTCAAACAAAATAACCTATTCGCTATCTTCTACCGAACAAGAATGAAGGATGTGTTCAAGCGCATTCAAGATGGATGACAGTTGCGCAGGCGTCAGTGCATCATAGTAGAGTGTCACCAGGTGAAGGCCCAATCTTGATACTTGATAGATATGTATACATGTTAATGGCCGTTTAGATTTATAGCCTGAATTAACAAAACAATATTGATAGAGATCTACATAAGTAATTTTCGTTGTGTTCTATTATACAAATTGTCTTAGCTACCTACATATTATTGCACACATAATTATAATAAGCAGGTAGAAGTGTGTGTGTGTGCGTGAGTATGTGTGTGTGTGTGTTTGGATTCAGAAGATTACACACACACACACACACACACACACAAACCATAGACACAATATTTGGCACGTGAGTGTGTGTCTTAAACGTAGTTCATAAATTGAAACAGAATGTCAGTAATTCAGAGATATAATCGTATATCACTAACAATCAGCATATTTGGCTAAACAGTGACGTTATAAATCGCACATAACTATGATAATTTCGTTAAAAATAGAAGAGATTAACTTTTAATGAGTTTTTCTAGGAAAATAAAGCTCTTTCAGTTTCAAGTGTTAATTTTAGTATTTAAATTCGTTGCATAAAATTAAGATACTATTATACTACGTACTTATACATACGTCAGTCTCATCTATACAAATAAATACAATTAAAGTGTGTTTCTTATATCAAAATAACAGCCTTTTACTGAATGTATAACAAACATTTTAATAACAAAAACCCTCTTTTTTTTACAAGTTTGTCTATCTGTCTGTATGTTCCAGCTAATCTCCGAAACGGCTGTACCGATTTTAACGAGACTTCTACTGGCAGAAAGCTGGTGTTATAAGGTCTAACAAAGCTACTTTTATTTTAGAATAAAAACCCTTGAAATCGGTAACTTAATCCGATTAAAAAAGAAAGTAATCTTTTTTTGTAAAAAATTCACGGGAACGAAATTCGCGGGCAACACCTAGTCGTAAGTATATTATATAGGTATTTAGGTACCTATTTATCTAAAGCAACCATATAACGTGATGCCTAAAAGCCCAGCGGCAAGGTTTCGAACTTCTAATCGGTAGGTCGTGAGCTTAGAGCCGTTCCCAGTGAACTATTGCGATGAGCCCACTTGCAACCTTGTTTCATAAATGAATAGTAGGCAGTACTCGAAGTCATAAATTACTCATTTCAGGAAATAAGGAACATTGAGAGGAGGCCTGTGTCCCAGCCGTGGGAACATTAATAGGTTGATGATGATGATTAATGAACATAACATAGTAAAGTCCCTCTCAATGAGAGGAGGCCTGTGTCCCAGCAGTGGGAACATTAATAGGCTGATGATGATGATGAAGGAACATTACATAGTGAAGTCCCTCTCATTGAGAGGAGGCCTGTGTCCCAGCAGTGGGAACACTAATAGGCTGATGATGATGATGAAGGAAGATTACATAGTGAAGTCCCTATCATTGAGAGGAGGCCGGTGTCCCAGCAGTGGGAACATTAATAGGCTGATGATGATGATGATGAAGGAACATTACATAGTGAAAGCATTTTAATTGAGAGCAGGCCTGTTCCCCAGCAGTGGGAACAATAATAGGCTGATGATGATGATGAAGGAACATTACATAGTGAAGTCCCTATCATTGAGAGGAGGCTTGTATCCCAGCAGTGGGAACATTAATAGGCTGATGATGATGATGAAGGAACATTATACATAATGAAGTGTTACGAGTATTATGTCGTTTCACCACAACTGATAGCTCCCTTACCCATTTGTTAACTCTTTTATTAACACGTTCAGTAGCTTACTAGCTCTAAGAACTTTCATACACGATCACACTTCCCATTCATCATAAAATACTCATTTAAAGACCGCAAAAACACACCATATTTACATAATCTAATAATTCAGTTAGCAAGCCACAAGTTAAACGTTACCTCATATAAAAAGACAGGTGTAACGTGTAACACTTAAAAAGAAATACAAGCAACTTCTAAATTACACAAACAAGGCGTCAGTCCTGCGAAATTACAAAGTAACTCCGGAATTATGTCCTGCAGGCGACTAAACGCTAGTAATTCTACCTCGAAACGCTTCTTATAACGTATGAATTTGCATTGAATGGGAAAGGACACTGCGGGCGTTTTCAAAACTGACACACACAGAATTCCGTGTACCGCCGTGCCGCGTATCTCACATCTCATCCTCGAACACCGTGTTTCTAATACACTTAGCTGGAAAACTGCTTGGGAATGTAATACCCGAATGTAGGCTTCACGACTACCTTCCGAGCTTTGATTTAGCTCAGCTAACACTTTATTCGAAGTGACGTAATTCATATTTGTTGTATATGAAATGAGAGATGAATATTTTAACAAAGTAATATGGCTTAGACGTGATAATACAATAGAAAAACAGTGGTCGGTAATGGCCCATTGTTGAATGAAGAGTTGCTGCAGCCAAAGTCGTTGAGATGCTAGTCGTAAGAACAATTTACGAAACATTGGTGATATAGGCTGAGAAGCGGCTTCTATTTTTATAAAAATGAGTTTAAGGTCATCTGTTACCTAGGATTTGTAATAAACAGCTTTCAATAGCCTTTTGAATTATACCCAGAATAAATTCAACCTGTCATCGTAAAAAATAGCAATACAGCAGCGATGGGTCTTCAAAAAACCATTTCACATCAAAGTGTTCTTTCTTAACGTGTAGATAATGATACAATTATATGACAGGCCGATTGGTTGTAGCAATTAATCAAGTGAAACAGGTGCATAAAACAGTGCAAGTGAGCGAATGCCCCGGGTTGTGTTGTAAAGCTGCGCCCGCGCCTGTGGAAGTCGTAAATACGATGGCAGCTGCCCATCGCCAATCCCCTTAATATACAGTTCTACCTTCTTGATGATTTGACATTTGTATAGAAATTGTACGCAGTATTTGAAAATGTGCAAATGAACATCCAATTCGAACAAAAACTGAGTTCGTTAACATGTTGTAAAACAAAAGTAAACTAAACTGCAATGCTTAAAACAAAAGCCTGTGAAGGCGTTCTTAGATTGAATCGTCGGTTTATCTGATTTAACACTTTATGTTAAGGGTCGTTTTGATAAAACACACGCTAGATGTGGGTACGCACGACACATTGCGCAGGAGTGCGAACGCCGCGCGTCGGTCCCTCCGGGTCGGCAGGTCAGTTCGCACAGTTTAGCACCGCGTCATATTTATAATTACGGCAGGCGGGCGCATGCGCGCTAGGCACTCTCCCGCGCAGCGCCCAAGCCGATAAATCAAAATTTTAAATCACCGGTGGGCGTACCGAACCGCTCGACCAGCGCCGAATAAAATGAATTAAAAATAAAATAACGCGAGGGGGCGAGCGCGTCCTGAGAAAATTTAAAGATATTTCGCTTTAGTTTTTTTAATTAATACCTTGTTAAAATTTAATATTGAGGGCGCATGCGTTATTACAATGGGTGTGCGGGAGATTTTAAACTCGCTTTCGGTAACTTATTGAAGCTGCGGGACCTTTTAATTGGATCATTTTTTAACGAGAAATGATAACATTCGATCACGGCTGAGACGAGATCATTACGTGGTTCAATCGATCTCGCAAATTTATTGCAGAATGTTGTTGAACATGTATTTTTGTTACGAAAGGTTTCTTATGGTGCGGTGCAAGGCTGCTATAGTCTACGGGAGGCCTTTTGACTCTGTATAATGGGTTCTCACAGCTGGAATGTGAACACGAACGTCACGGTAACATCTGAGGCGATCAAAGTAGACAAGCATTAAACTCGGTCCCACACAGTTAACGTCGTGTCAAATTATAGTTCCGCTCATGTTATCTAATAAACTTATTGTAATTTTGTAAGAATGGTAATAATTTTAATGTTTTTATTAACGTAATTGAGATTGGATCAGACGTGTTGACCACATAGATAGTAAAATATTTTGGAAAATGGAATAAGTAGCATGATTTCAAGAACATAAGGTCTAGAATACAAGATACAAAAACAATAGTACATTGTTACCCTAGGGGTGAAAGTAACTTGTTTAGTCCCGAGACGGGGTCTGGTGCCCGAGCGCAGCGAGGGCGCTAATAGTTCGAGGGACTAAATAAGTCTTTAACCCGAGGTAAACACTGTGCTTTTCATTACGAATACAAGGAAAGTAAAAATAAAAACATGAATCAACTCGAAAAAAAATGAAGATCAGATTGCCGCTTTCCCGCCTATTTCGTTTTTTTTTTCTATGGCCGGCCAGCTATTCAGCCATTATTACCTATTTTTCATTTTCATCATCGAAAAAATGGTAAATATTTTGCCCAAATCTATGTTATTTTAAAGAAATAGTTGAAACTTAATTATAATAAAGTTATTTAAAAAATATTTATTCTTTAATTATTACTTTACTTTGTTATTTCAATTTTACATCGTGGCTGTATAGAAAGTTGGAACATGGTTCAATAGAAAAATGAACAATTTATTTTTTATAATTTGACAGTTGCTAGTTGAAAACGATTCTCCCTAGGGCTGAAAAGTATTACTTTCAACCCGCTCCTCAAGCAACTTCAGACCTACTTTCAGAGTATGAGTAATGAAAAATAGTTTATTGTGTCAATTAGATATTACATTACAACGACGACATACACACACACACACACACACACATACATTATTAGACGTGACAAAGAAGAAGCAGCGTTGGCACTTTTCTTATTGTCTTCTCTTTATTCAGCTACATTCGGTTATACTGAAAGCTGACCTTAACATTGTTAGTCTTAACAATGCAGTTCGACAAGGCAGATGAAGATGTATTTCCTTTCATTGCATCAAAGTAGGAGTTGCCACAAGACGTATAAAACCTTTTAGTAAAAAACTAGCATACGTATCAAAATTTTAGTCTCAAAATCAGCACCCACCTCTAATTTACCCATATCAATAGTACCCCATCATTGCCCGGCAGCTTAACCCCGAAGGTCAGGGTGCCTACATGAGCAGCCGTCGGTTGGTAGCCTTCACTCCTGACAGCTCATCGGGTAGACATAATGTTGATGAGTGTACTTTTTTAATCATACTCTTTGCCGACGGTGCGTAGTGCGTAAGTGAGGTGGTTTTTTTGATTTTTTTTTTGTTCTCTTTTTGAATTTTTGTGGTTTGCGTGGCTGGCCATTGGTTTTTATTTAAGTTTTATTAAAGCTTGGTTTTAAAACATAATAATATTAAGCCTGTTATCATCGACGGGATAGGCAGAGGATCCCAGAACTTCATGCGTAGCAGTAGCTGACTTTGCTATCACAACACCAACGAGACCTGCCTGGTTTTATATCATTTCCTTTGGTGATAAAACTTAGTCACCATGATTACTTAAAGCAACAATAAAAGCTGTGATTTTACAGTTATTGAATCTAATTCAATCTTCCCATTAAGGCTTCCTCTGACATAAAACATATTGAAAAAGGTTGACAAGCCTCTGTCAGACTTCCATCATCTCATACATTCGCCTTTTTAACACTCAATAAAAAATCACTAGGTAGGAATCATAAAGATTGCCATACTTCCATTCAAATCTACAACATAAATCTTAGAAAACGAAGTGCACACATGTAATTTAACATTCTTATCAACACGATAGACTTTTATCTATTAATCTATTTATAGTTAATCTATTAATCGATTAAATATCGAAACTGTGGTAGTGTTAATTGATAAATAATTCAATAAAACCGCTTTATTTGGCGAGTGCAACAAAACGGTTACATAAAGATAAAATATAGTAGTTAATAAACACATTTGTATTGAATTTATTGATCCGAGCCGACGTTATGTTAATATTGCAAAACTACTGCATGTTTTGTTCAATATGATGAATGAACAGGATTTGGATGTACTTACTAGTATTTCTGTGGTACAAAGGATGTGAGTTTTAAGTTGTGTTGATAACCCGTAGCACCTGTTAGAACTACGAAGAAAGCTCTTAAAGAAAATTCAACATTTAAACGATAGAAATTGTATTGGGTGTGGAATAATACGCCTATGGATGTATCCTGAATTGCAGACACATATATCTTACTATGGTTAGATATTTATTTCTGGATTAATTTCTAACAGTAATATGACAGCATCGCAGTTGGGTTGAACACAACGCCCAACATTACGATTTTGCAAGTCCCAATGTGAGGAACGTCTAGTTAGTCTGTTTTAGAACCACTCATTTCTACCTACTACTTAAATATCAATAATACTTCGTTTCACTCGACAATAAAACCAAAGAGGTTACACACCAAGGGGTCGTAGTATTTCTATTTCCAATGTCACTGGCCAAACAGACGAGAATTTATTTCAAAACTATTCCAATTCGTTCGATATTCATTTGTTTTTTAAATGTCGTCACAATAGTACCTAGGCAGTCCGGCTGATTTAGTACCGCCGTATATTGTAGAAAGGTACAAGGGCAGGTGGGTGCCGTAGGTCGTTCAAGGTGGATGGCATTTTGGTTTATCGCTACCATTTAGTGCGCCTTACATCCAATGTTGTTGGTAGCAGTGACGATCGGCACGCGTATTTGTTTTATACAGGTGCTTTTGGGTAATCTGCAGTATAGAATATTCAAAGACATCTTTCTTTGATAGTTTCAGGAATTTGGTGCAAACATGAGTAATTTTACTCATGTTTTATTTGGTTACTTTTTCGGGAAAATAGATTATTCGTTTATTTTTCTGTTTTTTTTTTGTTTACTAAAAATTACAAAAAAAAAAATAAAAACAATAATGTCGGATAGGTGACGGTCAACAGGCGTATTTGTTTTGAACAAGTGCCTTGGGTTAATCTGCAGGTTTATATTGACAGGCATTGATGACATTTCTTTGATAATAGTGTGTTAATTAATTACGGAAATTTGGTGTAAATTACTCGTGTTTTATTCATACGGTCATGTGGGGTGCATAGATACTTAACATAATAAATGACTTAAGAATGTTACAGCTTCAATAAAATTGCTTTTATGATTTTTTTTTCTAAGTAAAATATCTTGAGATTCTTATCAGGTGTTTTAACTTGTGATCAACACGGCCAGTAGCACATTAATAAATTAAACTTTAAGTAAGTCGCTTAGTTATTGACCAACTAGCCTATAAATAAATTACAACTGCTTTGTTACAATGGGAACTGTATGCTCTTTAAAAAAAATTACAGCTCGGTTTTTTGTAAGGATTCAATTATTATTAAAAGCTAACAAAAAACATGATAAAATAAATCATTATTCAAGATATTCACTGCACGTAACACCTAACAGATAAAACTACATGGCCATTAAAATCAATTAAATATTAATCTTGTATACTTTATCTAGCAAAACCAATTCTTTTTTTATTACGTAGGTATCTAAACATAAAATACACACGAATATCATTCCAATTACGTTAAGTAGGCCTGTACAATATAATTAAAGAAAAATAATAATTTTACGTGGCTGAACTTTTTTCTAAATATAAAATTCAATTAGATAGGTAAATAAAGAAATAATGTCTCTTTAAAAGTTTTCATACCTATCATATACTTACCTACATTTCTTAACAGATTGTGACATATTGCTTGTATGCTATTGTTGCATATTGTTGGTTTGCATAATTATTGCTTTTACCTTTGTGACCTATATTGTATCTGTGTATCTTTTGTTGGAGATCCAAATAAATAATTAGGTAATTTTTAAGATTTCCTGCCAACTAACAGTTTTCTCTCGATATAGGTAAGTGTCCTCTTACCCAAAGATAGGGTTTTAATAAAGTAAAATTATTAATTTAAAACCTGCACTTTAAAAATACACAAAATTATACGATACCTACCTACTCGATATTCAACGTTTATTAATATATTTACTTCCCCGAGGCCAAACGTGCTCCCGTGAGTTAGTTTAAGTCCTGATTAACATAATGGTATTTATATAACAAATGTACTAGTAGACGTATTACAAAGGTCACTGTTAATTACCCAATAAATATAACACTATCTGAGACAACAATGTGAAGACAAATAGCGCAAATTAATACGTCCGCGCAACAATTAGTCAACTACTTATTACTTGAATCGCAAACCCTGTAAACTTCATTAAAAAAGGATACTCGTTTTCGTTCGTTCACTAATACAATAATAATTAATTTAATCAACCTCCGCGTGCCCGAACTGACCGTGAAATGACATTCGAAGAACATAATGTTTATTTGTTTAAAAAAAACGAACATATTTTCAGTTTTTGTGCCAACAACACGTGAGCATGCGCAGAACATACCTCACTATCCAATTATTTAATGAGCGAAACATTAGACTTCGTTTATCCAACCATTTTTTCGCTAAAAACTTTTAAAGAGGGTGTTATTTAATTTATGTTGAAGTTTATACCAGCGCATGCGCATCCTACTCATAAAATTTTATACCGTGCGAATAGCGGAATACATCAGTTTTAATTAAACTCTAATTGCAATCGTATTCTTTATTTAACGTAAGCCTATTGGCATTTTATTGGCGAATTAAATTCTTAGATTTAGGTATAAAGAAACGGAACGTAATATGAATTTAGAATGAAGAACAAAAAGGATGCACAAATTAAAAGTATGGTAACAGGACAAAGGGTCGGGTAAACAAGGGTGGCCCGTTTCAGTTAACAATACGGATTAATTATCGGCCCAAATCGACGACTCAAATATACCTGTCACGAGTGTAGAACGTCGCGGTCCAATTTATATGGGCCCCGGGCCCCCGAACAATGGTAAAAGCGGTAAACACAATGGGAAACGGGTGCAAAATGAGCAAAAGTGGAGCGCCCGCGCCGCGAGATATCCCGTACATATGCAGACTATACAGCAGAAATGTACGAAACGATTAATTACTTTAATAGACTCTTGTTACTACCAAACGTAGCTTACAAACAAGCTTCAATTTTCCTGCATGAACTTCAACCTTAAGGGAAAAACACTACAACATATTTTTTCCGTATTAAGGTACTTACAGCTAATGACTACTGGTATGAAAGCAATTGTCCCTACATGTGGGGCTCTGTATGTAAATGTTTAGGGTTGCAATACATGCGAACGCCGCCGAGCACGCGCGTGCACTGACACGCGGACCACCAAGCTGCGGTGTCAGCCCTTGATTCACTGACGTATAACTTAGGGTTGCCAGAACGAAAAATATAATATAGGAAAAAATGCTGTTATTATACCGTCTGTTGTTGGTGTCAATTAGAATTGGAAACATGAAGTACATTTTGATTTATGTATAAATCTATTAGAATTACTGTAGCTAGACAGTTTGTAGGTTAGTGCAATGTGGGTTATTTATTTATGAACAAGAGAGATTTCGGCATCAGTTAATGAAAACGAGTTGACTGCAAGTGATATGTTGTAAGACCCTTTTTCAGTCAGTTAGTATAGTACGTATGCTTCATTATTCGCACATATTGTGAAACTTGTTGAGCCAACCCTGTGCGAGCGGCGTGGCGGCAGCGACAAGCGTAGCATTGTTAGGCGGAGGCCGCCCTCAGCCCTGAATAAATACATTCATATTGCCACTCTAAATATCTGCGATCGATGCTCCGTACGCCTCTCAAATGCCGACGCACCACAAAAAAAAGATCATCCATTAAACAACACATTATTACGTTTTATTTCTTCCAGAATTCATTATGGATCAGATGTTTAATTCTCGGTCTCAGCACTGACCAAATGACCAGTGACAGCGTCTACGAGTTCTACGACAACTCCCATAAGAACTATCTATTTAAGTATTCATCCCCGCGACAGTGATGTCAGCCTGTAAGCACTATTATCCATATAAACTCACATCAGCTGAGGTGTTTACGAACGATTTAGATCGTTAACACTAACAACTTATTCTATCGACCTCCCGCGTTTAATCGCGCAAAATCTACCGCATCGCGTCGCATTCGGCGCGCCAAAATGTGCAGAAAATGGAAAAAACATGGCGCTAAACCGCGAATCCGTATGTATTTAAACGCCGAATTCGAGATTCCGATTCTCAAAAAAGCGGCCAGCGTTCGGTCATTTAAATTTTTCCAAAACGTGAACACAATGGAACAGATTCAGAAAGTTTGTTGATTTTCTTGTTTTATTTTTAATTTTAAATATAAAAAAGGTATTCGGTTCGGCAAGGGCTGTCACATCATTCCAGCGCTGCTAAGTGACGCCGGACGCACGTCAGTCCCTGGATGTGTTTTATTTTCATACGAATCGGACTGACTCGACTTGTTTTTTGTTATCATAGTTGTTGTAACCGAGTCTCGTACCTAATACGGATATTTTTATAATTGTTTATCGTGTGATCCTTTGTTGGGCTTTTAATTTTATTGTGAGCTTTTGATTTTAAATTCATTCGTTCAACATTCCAATAACATTTCAAAATAATGTTTTTACACACATCTTAAGCTTTGTTTATTACTATAACCGATACATAATTTCGAGAAATATTTAGCAGATGGGTCTAGATAGCAAAATTAATATTCATAAGTTATTTCTAACCAGCGCAGCCTAGATTACGAAACGCAAGAAATGCGCAACGGAACGAGTTTAGAAACGTCTATAAGTTTTACGTTCATGGCATAGGTCGGCTATTCGTCATTTTGTATCAGATTAGAAGAAATTTCACGAGACTGATTAAAAGTAACTGTAGCTGAGATAGAATATCAGGGTAAGACAATAAAGGCTCGCTGAGGCGACACGCCGCGTCTTGGCGCGATTGACGTCCGAGCACATGACGCTAAAAGGTCTATTGTATACGAAACGCTCGTTACGACGCCGTCCAACCGGTCTTTAACACGCTCGGACAATGATCACTCTATACATAGTAGCCGTTCATCTTCCGCGCGGTGAAACATAGCTCGTATTAGAGATATTAGCTCACCGACCTGTTTTAATTGTGGAGCCTATTTCTTTACGTTTATTTTAATGTGTTTGGGGGCGTGGTTGAAATGGAGTTAATTCTAATGTTGATAGGTGTATTTCACTGTTTAGACGGCTTTATGCTTAATATTTAGTGAGGTCTAAAGTTATATTTATGACTCAAATTCAAATAACGCCGACATGAACATGTTAAACGAATTAAAGTGCGAAAAATTTGCATTTAAATACGACATCTATGCTAACTGTTACCCGAAATACAGTAAAGCTAGTAATAAAAACAATTATGCTAATCCGTAGCTCATTAAACAATTCACGGGTAAATACTGTCACAATCGTTATGGCTATCGCATCGCGATGCGTGATCTTACATCGCGGATAATATCGGATTGCGTCAATTACGCGATCCGCCTCGATCGCGCGATACATACAAATGTATTGTATGCAACGACCTTTATTTAGCGGACGAGTGGAAGCCAGTGTACAACCGCTTTACAATACGAATCATAAAATAAAAGGCACAAGCATCCCACTAATAGTAACCGAGGATTTAACGTTCTTCACAGAAACGAAAGAATCGTTGTTATAACCCTGTTTGAAGGTAAATTATAGATTTATTGTATACCTGTATACTGTATGAATCATCTACTGCTATTCCGTTAGGTTTTCTTACATAATAAAACCATCTAGGCGCGCAATGTTCTCCATAATAAATGCCAGTATTAACCCTGCCACTACCGAGTTGCTCTCATTTTATTAAGAGTAACCGTTAGAGTAGTTAACTTTTCATATCATCCTGATTGATGAGACTTGTTCCATTAGAACATTCTGCTTTTGTTTCAGAACAGGGCTGCAAATGGTAGGGACCCTATTATCATTTATTGGAGACATAAGTGTCACCAATAGGAGAGCGGGAGAGCACTATCAGATTCTAATTTGACCGGCGCGGCGGCGGGAGTGTCGTTTGTTCCATTTAGCGGAGCAGTAGCGAGACACGGAAGTGACCGGAGACCCCAAGTAGGTCCCGGTGGCTTGTACCCAGCCCGCGTGGGACGACATTACAACGTTGACAAAACACTCGCCTTTACCCAGTATTAACGTCTGCGAATACAGTTAAATGGAATTATACGCGCTTCCAGATACAACGCAAACTCGCATGCACACCAAGATTAATTTGTACTGATGTTTCACGTTGATAAATAACATTATAAAACATACAATTAAAGTGAATGAATAAAATCAAAACAGAGGTTTACATGTCCCGCGGCATATGTTGCAGATATCAATAATTGAAAAGCGAACTTATTAAATATGCTTATAACACGGTGTTGGCATTGTTCGGGAGTCGCGTCATTAGTCAGGGAGACACCGCTCGCTCCACCCGCTCAACCCGACAATTTGAGCGGCGCGCACTCGCCGAACGCACCAGTAAATTGCGGGTTGCCACCTCGCACCGCTACTTTTATTTATTTGTATTTATAAAGCATTCGGATCCTAATTATATTGGCGGTGAACGTAAACTGTGATTCGAGTAATGCTTTTTGGAACAGTTGGTGGTGCGGCGCGCTGACGGGTTAATGACAGCCCGAGCTTCCTGCTATGTTAATTGTGTAGAGGAAGTCAATAGGCGCGGGCGCATCGCATTATTTATTACATCGAGTTTTGGTTTTGTTTTCTTGCGTCACGTTCGGTAGCAGGCACAGGCACTTACCCGTCTGTCAGTCTCTCGGAGGCTTAGTCCAGATTATAACGTAATACGGTAGTTTGCTTGTCCGTTGTGCCATTCAAACGATTGCTTAATGCATTTAATTGCTGGACGACCAACAAAAAGTTAGTGACGAATTTTTGACACTCACGGATAAGATTTTTTCGTCGATTAATCGCCAATGATTAGGCACTTGTTCACGGGCGTGCTTTTTATTATTAGAGTGTAAGATAACATCTAGATACATGTTTAGATTTTAATGTTCTAAGCGTATTGATTTGTCGAGTTTTTTCACTGGAATGTAACTCTAAAATATTTCTAATTAAAGTTCTGAATCATACAACTACCTGCAAACTTGGAATATAAAAGGTATAGAAGTGTTGATTGCACATGATGTTAAATCGAGATAATTGGCCCGGTAATCCCGCGCCGTGCAATTTGAGGCTTTAAATCATTGGGGACGCTTCGCTCCTGCCAGCAGCTACTGATAAATAACAACGAAGCCGCGAGACGATTAGTGTAACAAGAGAATCATTCATTTTTAACTGCGATACAGCTTTTATTAAGCTATTATGCCACTGAACATTAATAATGCCGAATGTCAAGTTGGAGAACATTAAGAAAAGGTGCTGTTCTTTGAGCTTTTTAGATAGGTTGGCTAAAAGCTTTAATGACACACGGAAATTATCATTCTCATTTGCACACATTCTACTTAGCCATCTTTATTAGGCTGAGTCAATTGCAACTAACAAAAAAAAATGGAATGAATTCTCCACTCAATAGACATTAATTACGAGCATACACGTTCTGTTTATAAATTCTATCGTCTAATTAAAAAGGCAATAGGTATTAGTGTGCATTCTATTAGCTTGACATGTGCAGGCCTAGTTACAGGCTTCCAAGCTTGTGAATGGAGGCACGTTCAGACCGAGGAATCGATTCTCCCCGCTTCGCCGCGTGAAATCGGGCGCGCGCTCTCATTTACAATCGATCGCCATTTACTCGACCGCCTGATTCGATTACACAAACCCTTATTCGATGAATCGATAGTTCGATACCGACTTAACATGATATTGGTTACGCTAATGAAACTGTATAGTTGTCTTTTGTTGCAGGTGAGGAGTTGAAGTGATGTGAGTAGCTATAAGGATTACTTATTAATAGTTTGGATCAGGGGTTTCACGGAGGATGACAATGCAGTTTTCAGTAAGTTCCACTTCTATGATGGATCAGGACAGATGGGCAAGAATAGTCACACAGTAGGTGCCTGAAGACGGAGGTCGCAACCAAAGCAGCCTGAGAAACGCTGGCGTGACGAATTCGACTCATTCCAGAAGATGGCTGGAGAAAGCAAGACATAAGGAAGAATTAAAAAGGATAGGGGGGGGGCTTTTGCCCAGAAACGGGATAGCAGAGACTAACAAAAAAAAGTTTGAGCTAAACCCAAACCTTGCCTAAGGAAATATAAAAACAAACAAAATAATAGCCAACAAAAAATGTCAAACCATATTTTGACAAGAAATGGGCATGTTTCTCCGATACACTCCATCATTAGAATTTATGGCTCCCACAAAGTCTGTTTCCTCGTTATTAATATCAACATTAATTGTGTCCCAATATCCTGACCATAAATGTCATGGCCACTGGCGCCTAGCACAGGTACAAAAAAAAACTATAAAAGTACGTACAAAAACGTTCAATTCCCCACACAATGAACGGTGAGTCAGGTGAAAAAAAAACTCCAAAATTTATAACACCCCGGCCACCGGTATAAAAATCCTGAGAATAGTAATTTTTCTTACAAAATTTAGTGATATGTCAAACCTGTTCGACGTAGCAAATAAAAATGTACGAAGCGATGTAGAAAAAACAAAACTAAAGACTTTGGGTTATTGCTAAAACAAGGGACGGTTACCATATCAATCAAGGCGTTGACAAAAGTGTATTTTTTTCCTCGTACAGGCCGTGGGATGAAAAAAGGGTCCGTGTTTATGGAAATGCAATAAAAGAGAAGCGAGCGTTGCGCGGGCGCTGCCAGAGTGCCCCACTCTACCCCTCTGTAGCGTCACTTGCTTTAAGTGGGTATTTGTTTCATTTCTATGTTTTTGTATAGGTCGCTTTTTCTGTTAGTTTTTTATTGATAGCTAGAGTCTCTTATAATGTTTTATAGGGATGGGTAGAACAATAAAAACATCATCAATAATTATACACCATGTTAACATTACCTACTAACAAGTAACCTGTAGACACATCTAGATGACACGTTTAACACGTGGGTATTTTCAATAAGCCACATAGTTGATAAAAGCCTTTCCACTCAAAATCAACCCAAGAATCGAACCTCATCCTTCCGTTACCTTTAACAACTCCACCTTCCTGACACACTGTCAGGTAGGTTGGATGGAGTGCGAGAACAGTAAAAATGTTAGTGCGATGCGACCCCCGCGGCGCGGATAGGCCCGTGTGTCACTCACGGTCTCACGGCACGATACGTTGCGTCGCCTTCGACCGGGCATTTTTTGCCGGACTCACTCATGTTTTGGCGTTTATCGTGTCATTATTAAGGTATGTGATGGAGTTTTATACCTTTAAAAGTATAATATTATAGCTGAAACAATTTAACACGACAGTTTCATTTTGCAGCAAAAAATATTTAAGTAAATCTTACCACTGAACCATTAAAAACTGAAAGCAAATAATAAGACTAAAATTCACTAACAAATTAAAATATAATAAAATTGCGCAGTCACAGACTAATTCTGAATCTACCGAAATTCGCTGTCAGCTTATACTATGCGTCGCACCAAAACGGCCTAGGTAAGCTATCATTTTATTTTAGCATACAGCAACTTTCCATCGGCTACTATTTTAAATTGAGCATTACTTTCTAGATCAAATATCTATACTAGCATGCAAGTATATATACCTACGTAATTAGGTTACATGAAACTTACGTTACTTATAAGATGAACTTATTCTTTCTTATGTTCTAAAACAATTAGTCGAATCTGTCAAAATCAATTTTAATTAAAGCTAGTAAGTTGACATACATAAATAAACATGCATACACGTCTGCAAGGATTGCGATACGGATCTTAAACTGCAGTATTAATTCAACAGCCCGTTATAATTTCAATCATAAACAATAATACAAATCAACATATCATAGATCGTAGACAGACTTTATTTGACCAACAAAACTTGAGACATGTGGATAGCGCTGCTGGTTAAGAAAAATATCATCCACCTGTCAAATTCAGTACATTTTAAAAATAGTTCTAAATTCTACCACGTCTCAAGATATTTTGGTCGTGGAATAGAGTAGGTAATCCGTGATAGCTGGTGACCGCAAACGTGAGCGACTATAGACAATCAGTTGCCGGTGACATGATATGAGTCAGACGGTTGTCTAATAAACTGATATTG
Organism: Xestia rhomboidea; assembly: GCA_963853795.1. Classification (NCBI taxonomy): domain Eukaryota; kingdom Metazoa; phylum Arthropoda; class Insecta; order Lepidoptera; family Noctuidae; genus Xestia; species Xestia rhomboidea. The sequence goes on along the minus strand of OY970761.1, from coordinate 14,477,172 downwards.
TTCATATACTCATAGTTCTCGTGATGAAATTTCATTTAGGGACAGAAGTGTAGGTCAATATTTGTTTTATTTTAGAGAGATGAAGAGTCACTCTAACGAATTCTTTTTCGATCTAGGTATGTCAAAGCATTGCTTTAGTTTTCAAGTTACATATTTTCTGATAAAATTAGCCACAAGGCTAGATCGATTCTGTCTTTTTTAATATTTTAGCAAAACTATAGAGAACTACAAGGATAAAATTGGAAATAGCACACATTACACCACCTACATCGGTAGTTGTTTTAATTGTCATTGTGCATCACAGTCTTCTTCTTTATCTGTGGTTAGTGCCTAACCTAGTGTCAGAGTTTTATCACACAGTGAACTTGATACTTGCAGCAACAAGGTTGCCGTTGGGTTGCTGATGGCATTGATGAATATAAAAGGACCGCCCAGGTACAAATAAGATGTGTAAAAAATATATAAAAATCAATATTTATAAAACAAAAATCGCTTGTCCCTCTAACTTTGACCACGCTCACGGCCACAATTTATTCGACGGCGCGCGGTGATCGATGACCGGCGAGACTTGTCCGGCCACCGAGACACGGACAACGGCCACTACCGTTCCTAATGTTACAAAAAATATTTTACCACGATCCAAATACGAAAATTTTAATTATTTCTTTATTTTAGTTACACTGGCAGTCAATGTTTTGGAGGGACTTTTGTTTGTCTCGAGGTTGAGAGAAGTCTAATATTTACCCGACTACGGCGAAGCCAAAAGGTAGGGTTATGATTTTAGCAGTATATAATGTATGTTTGTTTGTATATACGTACGTTCCTCCATAGTGCCTAAACTATTCATCTGATTTTGAAGAATATGTCAATCGATTTGTATTATGGCCCGGGGTTAACTACATTAGAACCGACTTCAACAATAGGAGGATTCGATTTTACCTTGTAAACCACGAATTTAATTAGAGCGTGATTTTCTAGTAGTCCGGTGTTTTAGTTGTAGTTTACGACACAAATTCTTGTTGTGTTTGTAAGTTGTATTGGACTTTTACAAATGTCATAGGAGCTTGAACTTCACAGTCTTTAGGCAAATAAGTTTGAGAAAGCGTTTGGAAATGTTTAATGGTATACTTATTGTTTTTTTTACTACATATTCTCTTTGACCCAGCTGCTGCCTTTAGAAATAATCCCACGGTAACTTACTATCAGATACCGACAACCAGGATAAAAAGTATTCTACATAATATTGAATGTGTGAAAAGGTATAGTTAAGACAGAGTTACTTTCGCATTTAAATTATTAGTATATTTTCTAATGACATTGAGTGGTAAACCTACAGGCCTATCTGATGGTAAGTGTTCTCTAACATACCTATATATATATAGCCATCTGCATTACTAGAAGTATCAGTGGCGAAGGACCCAATACAACTCGATTCCTACCGGATTCCATTTGAAAAATGGCACACTCAGTATTCTATAGACAAATAATACACACATTAAATATATGTACTCCGGCCTATATACAGGGTGTCTGGTAATTAATGGTTAACCTTGAAATGGCTTATAGTAGAAATTATGGCCATTTAGAAAAAAATACGAAAAATAATCTATCATAAGTAGAACCTGTAAGCAAGTTCATTTATTTTGGAAAATTAGTATGAATTAATTTTTCAACAAAGTTTAAACATCTTGGGTAAAAAAAAAATGTAAGCATACATGAGTGACCAATAATTTTAAAATGATGTCGGTTTCAAGTAGATTTGATAATGGTACAATTCCTAATTGTATCTGCCTTAAATAGTGAATTATTGCTATTCATGTAGACAAGAAGAAAAAATTACTGAAGCAAAATAATGTAATATGGCACCACATTCTTATGCAGGCCCTACATCTGCGGATGAAAATTTTTATAAGATGGATTTTTGGGTTGGGTTCTGCTATGAGCCATTTCAAGGTTATCCATTCGTTGCTGGACACTCTGTATATGTACCCTCTTACAAAAATTGACCCTTCGCTACTCCGAAGTATCATATGCCTGTATTTACACATCCTCATTCATTAACCGGAATCATTGAAACAATCGGAAAACTTGGCACCTAACACAATAAATTGTCCGTAATTTATGACATCACGCCGATTAATAGATCAGGCACAGGCAGACAGTGTGGGACCGATTCCTGTCCCAACTTTTAAGGCACAGAATTCTTATTGTAATCGTTTATTTGGCAGACGCATTGCTCCTGAATGCCAAATAGGAAAGTTCTATGACCGTCGGTTTGGTTGATATTTAAATATGTATGTACTACATGTACTGTGGTACATTTTGTATTCAGAGAACAGATGTTGAGCAATAAAAATTAATTGAAGTTAGTTTTAGTTTCATTTATATTTTAAAACAATACGCTTAGGTAATTGGATGCGTGTCGACTTTAGCCTTAGGTCATTTGAGAAAGTATAATATCCATACAAATACTTGGAAACTTAGCTTTCTGCTTGAAATGAGAAGAAATGGGCAACGTTTTCTCCTAAATAGTACTACGAACAGCACCTAAAGTCGGTTAACACATAAATCCGTGTTTGTAAAATGTATTTACTATAGGCAAGAATGAAAAAAGAAAGTTTTTCGTCACGGCCTGTAAATATAACATGATGTTATAAAACTGTATGAAGCTACCACCGACGGAAACAGAATAGCAAATTACATTATTATTAAAATTTACATAATCCCTGATATTTAGTTTATTACCTGTACATAATCCCTATTGAATGTATTTCAATGCAATACATATTATTATATTTTGTAGCAATGTATACGTTATATAACTAGTCACATTTTTTTTAAATACTTAAGTTACTAGTAATTTTCTTTAAATACTTAAGTTTTGCAAAAAAAGGGGGGTAAAAAACCTCTTTTTCGAAGCCGAAAGGCACTTGTTGACCCCGCCATTGCTTTCATTCATTTCTTTTTGTCATTCGTCATCTTTTTTTACAAGTTTTTTTTTTTAAATACAAGTTTTTAATGTAAGATTTTTACTTTAAAGAGCTGCACGACCCCTGTACTATTCAATCCATCCATCAGCACAATGTTTTGAGTGCGTTACATTGAGTTCTACCACAAAACATGATTTTTCACCCCAAAAAAGAAATTTGTTTCCCAGCAATAATTTTTGCATAAAGTTACTTAGTTTGATGTACAGAATGCTTGGTTGACGGCTTTGTGATGAGGTGGTTTACACCCTGTATATCTAAAAATTCTAATAATAAAATCCCAATAATTGTTTTATTTTAATTTAAATGAACATTTAGAATCGTACGTAGCAGGCAATATTTTGCAGGTTAAATAAAACCGTTTTTGCGTAAGTATAATTTTACACGAAATGGTCAGTAGTTATAAATATATTACGCGGCTTGTTAGACTTTATATTGTTGTTAATAAATAAATAGTTAAGTTACACATATAAATAAATAAAAGAAAAATAGAAACAACACATGTAACATAATCGCATAGGATACGTGTCCACACTACTGTACACATATATTTGTGCTTGCTCCGGCGCCTGCGCCCTGCGATTTATCCCCTTTTCGTGGAAGCGCTCTTTATTCAACTCCTGCGCAATGCTAGAGAAATTGCTGTGCTTTGTTTGCATCGTTAGTTTAATGGAAGAGCTTGAGCTGAACAATGAGGCACTGGGTTCGATACCCAGGTCGAGCAAAGTGTTATTGGGGTTTTTCAACTAGAGATTACCCAGTAGCAGACCGGAGTTTGTATTTGTACTTGGTTGATGGCAATAGGCTCGGTCTCTATTACATTGGTCTTAATCACAATTATCGAGGGTGTACTATACTATACACGTGCCTTACCCTGCGAGGAAATCGATGTAGCATGGATGAGAATGGCTGAGGATGGAGTTAAATGGCTAGTGGCAGTACTTTCATTCAAGTCTACAAGTTTGTCTTGCTCTTATAACCTACTTATACTCTTCATAATGTCAGGGTTTCTGAAAAGTCTGCTCGCCTAATGGGTTTGTCGTATTTTTGGCTCCTTGCCATACCACTGAATGGCGTGTAATGGAAGAGGCAAACAGTGTACCAACACAAACTGATGATCATGATGGAGCATTACGTGACTCAGATACGGAAAATAAATGGTTGAGGAAATAGTGTAAAAGTAAATCCTGAAACCAACTAAGAAGGAAGAGTGTGTCTTCTTTTATTAGGACAGCCATAAATCATCATCATACAAGTACCAATGTCAATTTGATCATTTTTTAAAAGCACCAACTGGTCTTCACATAGTTTTTCCTTAGAGGAAAATCAGACGTTTCCCTGTCCATTTCAGTTCATTGAGATGATTAGCACTGTCATATTGAACAGATTTCACTCATCATCAATATCCTGCCCTTATCCTAATTCATTTGGGGCCGGCGCAGCATGCTTCCATACTTCTCATTACTCTTCATCTCATCAGACACCTCCTTGCTTGCCATAATTATCATCCTTAACACAGTCCATCCATCGTTTCTTTGGTCTTCCTCTACTCTTATAACCAGATTCCACTATAACCTTAATTTTATGACTAGAGCTGTAGAAAACAGTGGCCATGACATGTTAAATCATGTTCTGTCAAATGACCAATTTGTTCGAGACGCCATTGTTAAACTATTGTGTCTACTTCGTGAACAGATCAAGGGTTAAGAAGAAAATAGTTAAATAGATAGACACAGTAAAAACTAGCTTGCAAATACATTGTCCCTCTGTTTGTAAATAGTAGGTATCTATTATTAACTTCTTAAAATTGAATGTTAATCTTGGTTATTGCTGTGCCCCGACAGGGTCCATAATTGTCCTTAGCTGTAACCACACTGTAACATCTTTTTAAACTTATGGTATGCAAAATAAAATGAATGCTAATTAACCACTGATACAAGTGGTCGATCGTTAACTTTGACGGTTCAGATAGATCCAGTGTAGTGCCGGTGGTAGCCGGGTTATATCCATATATGTTTTGAAGCGAACAATTTATTAGCGACTGGACGTCTAAAAGTTTTTTTTTTCCTAAAATAAAGTTAACTTCTCAAAAAAACATTACACTCGAATCGTAGTTGCCATATAGCACATGCAAATAAAATCGCATAACGTTAACACTGGTGTCCACTTATATTTCTGTCGGCTCCCGGCCCGGTGACCGGCGATATATTGCGAGATACCCCTCGTAATGTATGAAGCTCTTTATAGTCGCCTGCGCAGCTTTATTGCTTTCGAACTTAAGGAGAAGGTACACAGGATGGTATTTTCAAAAAAGGAGGGAAAAAATCCAGTTGTTATAGTTTTCTTTTTCTATGAAAAATAGAGCTGATGGTACTATCAGCCCTAGATGAACCATGTAGTAGTCTGGTGGACTTTAATGATGTTATTGTTTTGTCAACTTGACCTAAAAATATTGTGTTTTTCTACCATTTAGGAGGGGCATTGTTTTAATAATGATGCCTAGCAAACAACACGACTGAAGTTTAAACGATGTACAAAACTTTTGAAAATTGAAAAGAAGAATACTACAAGTAAATTAATGGCTTACGCGACACAAAAACAACGAGTTACAGCAAATAATTATACTAATTTTTCCATCAATAAGGACTTCATTACACGTCTGCTCGTGTATAATTATATGTGATAGATGGACATGTACAACTGTCCCTATAATTTATTGACATTGAATAATATACCCAACAACACTATACATGTTGTAATTTTTTTCATAGATCTTAATAGTTATTTCCAGACCAACTTTATCTTAAAACGTGACATGACTGTCATTGATTACCATTTGAGGAGAAAATAAACATTATGTTACAAAAAAACATGTTGTCATACATTTGTAGACATGTATTTAACATGTTCCAAAAACACACTTGTCAAACGTCAAAGTTGAAGTTCGAACACGTGTTAGTGTCAAGTGGGTATGGTTCCTTATGTGTTCAGAAATACAGGTGCACGCGCATAGTCTTTTATTTTCCATAATTCTATTTTATACTTATACAATTTATTGTTCACGTTGCCAGTACTGACAAACAAAGCCTGCCGACATTACGAGTTTGCGCAAAGTAAATATTTTTATGAATTATTCTGCAAAGACATATCTTTAATTCTTTTCTTTTTAAATGCCTGGGATTTTAAATGTGAATGTGAAAAATTGCTTTTAATTTCATTTATTTTTAAAGGAGTGAATTAATTGTGAGACTTTAAAAGAATATTACATTCAGTACCTACTTAAAAGTCAGATGTACTAAAAACAAACTTTGCATATTATGTTTTATGCAAAGTGTCAAAGTCCTGTTAATACAAAACGCATAAAAAAGAAAATAAAACCCTCCGGACCATGAAGTAATGCGTAAGTCTTTTAATTTTCAGAAACAATTAAAAGGCCATAAAAATATTATTCAGAAATTAACAAAATAAGACACGATATTTAAATCCATATTTTGTGACGTCAGCAGTATTTCGTACCTATTCAACGCTATATAATAACCTGTTCTCAGTAAAACTATGAATTCTTATGTTTTTAATTAAAACATATATATCTATATATATAAAATTTTACTAAAATTGCCTTATTTTGGTAATAAAATCTTTATCGCAGACCATCTTAGTTTTTAACATAAAAATGCTATGTGTTCGCTACAGCCGCACATAGTTGTAACTATATTTGCATTTTTAATTTTGCAAAGTGACACAAGTTGTGTAAGGAAATTAATCATTGTCTATGGTTCTCGTAATTTAGTTTAATTTATTGAACTGCATTTACTGGATTAAAATGTTTAAGTTTTTGGTTTTGTTAACCATGTGGATTTTACTTTATTACTGCTCAAAGAATAATCCTATTTCACTAATTAATGTGTGCAATATTCCGCAGTGATTACGCAAAGGTTATATTACTGTAACACTATTGTCTTAGTACAAGGTTACCTCCATTAATTTATTAAGAAAAATAACTGTATTTAGTCCACACATTTGACTGCGTATTGTCCTTAGTTTCCCACTTCATTTTAATTCGTGTCAAGTGCAGTTCATAATTGGGCTAGCCCAATTATTATGAATAGAAATTATTGTTTTAATTCATTGTTTTGCTTGCATTAAATAATTAACGCATTGTCCAATTAGTTAGAACAAGGCCGTTGTTTCTTAATGCCTTAATTGCCGCCATTTTGCCGTGTAACAATTTAATTTTAATTAATTCTAATAAGAACGTTTGCAGATTGATGTTTAAAATGTTAGTTGGTTAACTCTGAATACTATTGTCTAGGACACGAAGTTAAGGACTAGGTGGGGCTTTTGTTTTGCAATCGATAAGTTTGTATTGCCAATGAGGTACTCGACCTGATACATTCATATTGCAATATCGTACTTCAGAAGTGAGCTTAGAGAAACAATAACAGGCTGCTCTTGTACCCATGTGGTAAAGGAAACGTAGCGTACTTAGCAGCAGTTAGCACTATTGTATCGCCATAAAAATAAACGTTATCTTGATTTCTAAATAACGTTATTAGAGTCATTGTGGCCCAAGCAGACGTTCCTCAGGATTAGCCAAGAGCACGGACAGCGGCGGGAGGCGCGCATTGTCTCACATTTCCCACAACGAAAATAAAAGTGAGAATTCAATCTTTCCCCGTAGCACATTAACGGTATCTCTCCACACTACAGTGAATCTAAATATTAAAACCGCGTTACGTACATCCGGGTTTAAAAACCATGACTACGCTCTCGTATAAGTTGTTTTACAAAATCGCTCCTATTATACTATTGTAGAAACAAAAAACGTTACTTTAAGTTAGTTTATCAATTTAAGTAATCGTTAAACAGGAACGCTATTATACGCATGTGCCTCGCAGCCGCAGGCCTCCGGGCCCAGCCATAACGCTGTACGTTGCAATGAAATCATAACGCTGGCATTACGTAATTTGGCCAACAAAAGGCAAATATTCCGAGCCATTCCGCTAGTTTATGTCTGCGAGACGGGTATTAAGGTAAATTGTAGGTACAATTGCGCGCACGGGCCACTCGTTAGCCGACATGGGCTGACGTGACACCGAGCCCGCCGTATGTCGCATTGTTTCAGTTTTATGCGTACCCGACCTTAGATTAAATGTTAACTCCAAGATTTATGGCGGTCATGCGGAGGCTAGTTTAGTGGACGTTGAGGTCTTTCGTCGAAACGTTCAACTTTCATAAGAGCCCAATTTGTGGGAGCGCTTAATGCTGTGTCGTGCACGGGCGTGCATGCTCCGCCTTTTTATTGCTGCCCCTTTAACTGTACACAACACCCATTCTCTCCGAGATTGTCTCGCTATGCTATTTGTAGATGATGGAATGTTATCTCGAACACACGCGACTTGGAAAAGGTGCACTGTGGGTAACAATGCGCTCAAATGCTAATAAAACTGGTGTTTGATGAGATCTACAATCGTAAAATGAATCGCTTTCGTTACGACTGTGTAGTGAGCACTCGGAAACGAAGCATTGTGGTAAAAAGTGGAGTAGTGAGCCAATACATCATACTTGCACGTTAATCTAATTAATATAATAGTCTGTTAATGAATGCACATACATTAGTTCTAAACGGGATTGATTGGGATTAACGAGTCGAATCGAATAACGTAACAAATGTCTGGAACTTAATTAACACATGATATACGAACGATAGCGGATATTTCTGTGTAGTTGTAGTAAAACTATTAATTTGTTAGAATTCCAAAAAGTGTCTAAGAACTTGTCTAGATAAACCGATCTAACATGCCTTTATGAACATTACATGCTGAACGTCAGGATTCGTATTATTTATTATACCGACGTTTGTGGTTTAGCGCACATTGACTTCTTTTTTTATTTAAGTCTTTATTATATTCAATAAATTACTACAAGCCTCTCTTAATAATCTCCTGAAAAAGTTGGAGAAGCCTCTTGAGTTTTTATTTTTTCCAATCGGTTTACCCAGACAATCGAAAACAACAAAATTGGTCGGATTCTTACACTCACCAATCTTCGCTTGGGCTTGATCAGGGGTCGATTCTGTCCGTTCATCTTGTAGTAGAGGCCGCAGGCGTTGCAGAGGTAGTGGCCGGTGCCGTCGCGTCGCCATAGAGGTGTGCTGGTCGCCCCGCAGTTGACGCACTCTCGCCCCTCTGTGTCGTAGACAAGATAGTCAGATGGGGCAAAAAAAAGGTCGAGATTCGTGTGCCTTTAGTTGAGACAGAATTTGAAAAAGGAAAGTTCAAAAAATATTTTTTTTTTTGTTATTGCAAAGAGGTTTTGAAAGGAGTTTGATAATTGAAATGTGAATGGTCAAATAATAAAAATAGCTTTTGTAATGAATTATTTCACAGTTGAAAACAAATAAAAAAATGATTTTATGCAAGGCAAAAATAATGGAGAAGCGAAACGGTAACACCAAAGTCGACAAAACCGCCAAGTAAACGAAATGTATGTACCAAACCATAGATAATATAGCATTGTATGGAAGGGTGGAAATTACCTGTCTCCTGGCAGGCTGGGAAAGATGAGAGAAAATCACATTCAGAAACATTACAAATAGAATTTCACTAACTAACAAAGCATGCTAACACCAAGCAATTACATAAATGTTCTACATCATCCTTCACAACACTTTTATCTCAACATCAACATAATTGCAATTACTACGAAAAAATAGTAAAATATTCAATTAACTAGGGAAAGCGCGACGAGTTTCACTTTGAAGAAAAAATATCAAGATTTTTTACACGCGAAGGAAAACTAAGAGAAAGTAAAGTAATGCTTGCATCGGTAGTTAAGTTTGACGGACAACTAAGAAACGCCCTTACATCGTCTATGCATATTTTTTTCAAACTCTCAATAAACCAAACTATAATTTAGGCTTGCTTTAAAGTATGTATGAATATAAAAAGAAAGAAGGAAAAAACCCTAAAACTCGCTGAAGTACAAAAAGGATTCATTCAAAAATAATAACAACAACTAGATCAATAACGCATAATGATTCGGACTGCAACAACAAAAGCGAGTTGCTACAAAAATAAATAGTTGTTGCAAAAACATTGGTGAGCGTCTAGTACTAAACAGAGCGGAACCAGAACTATAAACTATTACCCACATGCTAATTTTCGCTGTGTGTAATTGTACACCTACGTCTAAAACAATTTCAAACGCAAGCCATCGCCCCTCATCCATGAACCGACTTGAATTGCAAATCTTCGTAAACGAATCAAACAAAAAACGATCTTATAAATTCTACGTTTGACACCTAATTCATCAAACTAGCCAAGCGATGAAATACAGTATTAAATAAAACGCTAAGTCGATACTTTTACTCATGCGTTAAGTTTATAAATTCATGCAAAATCTGACCCCAAGATGAGCCGCCCTCCGGGAAACTTGTTAATACGATTTTTTAAGATCACAATAAGCAATTTTACCAAAGTGCTTACATGGTTAGTGAGAGGATGTGTTCACATATGGGATGCGCGTGCGCCGCCCACAATCTTTCTCTAAACTCGATTACACGATCGATGATTTACCGAGATCGAATTTAAAAGCTCGTTACAACCTCGCATCCTCCTCAGAGGCGTTCGATAACAAACTAACCACTATCAGTGTGGGAAATCAGACGACGCGTGACAAACACCGCCGCACTTATCTATTAGTTTGTTTGTATAGAACTGGTTTTGAGCCGAGCATATCGATCGGAACTGTATCAATACGTATCGTAATAATTATGTATCTAGATCTGATTATCCGAGTCCCCAGTCGCAGGGCGGTGCGCTGAATAAATAATAATATGCCGGAACGCCACGAAGGTGAAAGTGCTCAAATATCTGATAGAAAAAATACGTTAAACGAACCGAAAATGTTTTACGAGCTTTAGGCAGTCCAGCCATTCATCTTTTTTATGTAAAACCAGATCAAAACCGGCAATTAAATCGCCCGGACCTTATCGAAAACTTATTGCGATCGGGCCAACGACTCACTTTTTGGACTAACCCTTTACATTTTTTGTTACATCGATAAAACCTGTAATTTGTATCGAAGTTTGTAATAAATAAACACCAATAACGATTATTAGGAAAAAATAACAGTATATTACACGAGCCGCGATGTTTTATGATAGTGTCTCTAGCTTTAGAGACGGATTTAGTTCATTAGTAACGTCTCTATTGGTAAAAACGTTTGTGAAAGCCCCGAGAGCCGCGGGCGGCGACGCGGACGTTTCACAAGATTTACAGCGGCCTGCCCCTCATACATCGACATTACACGTATTATTAAAGAGAACACTGTTCTGATTAATTACTATCCGTTTTAATTGTTCGATCCGGTTCAATGGTAACGTTTTAATACATTCACACCGAAGAGTTATTTCTTAATTTCCCCTGACGGACGATCTCGGCTGCCCGAGCTGCTCCGCCCGGCACGTGATTTAGACTCGACATAAAGATATCATTTTATTTTATCCGTAACGGTACGAGTCCGCAGAGACTGCCTATCCTGATCTACTGCAAAACGTATGAGGCTCAGCGAAAAATTCCAGTGTTTATTCAAAATTAGAATGCGGCGCGCTCTTTATACCCCGGAGTGACGTGCGCTCGTGACGCGGCGGCGCTACGTGACCGCGATAAAAGATTTTCATCTGCCATATTTACGTAGGCGAGTGGGCGGTTTTTATTTTTCGAGAGTCTCCAGGCACTCGGGGCCCGTCGAGAACTCGCAAAGTTTTCACACGCTCCCCGTCGCGTAGGGAAAACACTGCACACGGCGCGTTTCGCTGAGACTGCACCTCACGCCACTCCAGCGATGTTGACCTCAGAGCTATCGATGCGTTCGAAACAAACGAAGCCGGCCCGTTACTACTCGATGAAACCACAAAGTAAAAACTCGTACATAGTCACGTATAACGTTAATGTGCACCAGGGTAATGTAATTTAAATGAAGGACTAATTCGCTCTCGTGTACCGTGACGCGCTCTCTCGGCGCATCGGCCCATCAACACGTAACGGTGAAGCTATTTTGCATACAAACCATTAAATTATTGCTCAAAACTTATTCTTTGTTGCGCCACAGAGGCTGTTATTACGCTTTAATTATATGCCTGTATGCAAATAGAAAAATTTAATGGAAGCTGATGGTCTCGCTCGAGGTTTATTTTTATTGAGCATTGTGTTGCCAGGAAATATGTTAAAAGCAAAAAAAGGGATGTTACAAGTCATTGACTGGCTAATTTTATTTCACTTTTGTTTAGTCATTTAGTGTCGGTTGATAGTTGTTAGGTACAGTATGATGTAACGATCGGTGATCAGGAATGAAGCCATTTTTCACGGCGCTTGCACCGCACCGATGCTGTGCCGGTCGGCGGCGGTCGGCGGACGCTCGTATTTGCATTCGTTATTAGCATACTGCGAGATAATTACGTGTGACGAGCGATGTGATGCCGCTCAGTAGCAACTTGCACTGCACCCGATGTAATTATTATATACCGGTCATGTGATGTCCGAGTATACCGCACACTTCTCGCAACCGGTCCGCACTATGATTTTTTGCTATAACCAGACTTTAACTGTTCGATTTGCATGAAACCATGAACCGTTCGGATGCAGCGTGTATTTTAAGCTGAGCAAGATAACGTAACATCTCAGTCCTCTAATTTTATAATTGAATTAATAGCTCCGCGGATGTCCAACGTAAAATGCAAATTTCATGTTGATGCAACACTGTGGGCAACAATGCGTGTCGGCAGACCGTGACGAATTTACTATACCTAACAACACTAACTTTGTACAATAAACTTGGAAACATTCATTTAAGTACGTTCGGATTAAATGAATTGGTTGGTGAGTAACTAAGGTAGGTACCCGAAACGTGAGAGAAAGATTTATTATTTGTATTAAGTGTTGTCTGTTGGTATTATACTGGACATAACAAAAAGTATTGCGTCGTCGGGCAAAAATAATAACATATTAAGAGTTGGCCGGAGCCTCATTCCTGCTGTGTGGCGGTCCGTGGCGCGGGCGCACGTCACCGCTAATTGGTTGCGCAACCGCGGCGCGTGCGCGTTGCAGCAACACGCTGCGTGTCTCGCATCCCAATGTTACACGCGAAATTTTCTCTACCACTGTCAACGCGTATTTTCCAATTAATTATTGATTTTCACACGGATTACTCGCTGTTTTCAAGTGAACGAACTTTCTTTAGTTGCCGGTTTTCTATCACATTATTATGTCAAATTTACGAAGACTACGATACATTAACTCGCTTTGAATGTCTTACTCACCGTTCAATTCTCGACTTTACCTAAAGGCCATAAGAAAATAATTGCAAGGTCTATCAGTCGAACAAAGCGGTTGCATTTGAATTGTTATTGAACACAAAATCATTGAATAATTTGAATACAGTCTAAGTGAACGCAACATTGTTTTAGAAAGTGTTGAATGGTACTGTTTAAGAAATAGCCTGTATAATAACAGGTTACCATTGGAACTGACCGTTTATTATTCGAATTGCCCTTTGCATGACATTCTTCAAATACAAACTACGTTTTAGGTCACGATTTTTCGATTGTTCGATCTAAATGCTACGTTGTAGTTAATCTTGTATCATTAATTCGTAATGTACAAAGAATTGATACTATAACATTATCCGATGTTCAGGACCGAAGGCCGAAGTACTTGAGTACCTTGGTTTACCTAACAATTGACTTTGATAACCTTTTGCATTGTGCCTTTGAATCACTGACTATATTTAAGTAAGTAGAATGAATCCAGCTATCGATTGAAGTAGTTCCTATCTTTGTACCAGCAAAGTCTAGTCCTCAAACATTGCTATGAAGTGCTGCATTAATTTGTCCTAAAGTCCGCGTATATTGTAATAGGCAGGAGGCTCGAGGTCAGGCGATCGCTAGCACAATGGAATGGTCCACATCCGGCCGCAGCGCATTATCATAATACCGCTTCCACCAAGGAACTGCCACCTACTACCCGAGATATATACACCATAGTGTATATTTCAGCGGCTCAAGTACATTTGATGTCCCTATAACCATCTAATACTCAACACTTGATACCACGATCCGCACCCGTGTGTTTAGACTCCATTTTGTTAGCCTAATTGGCTAACAGAATCACGAGAGAATAACATTTCCCCTTGTTTAAAATGGAAATCATCCGTCTTTCATTTATATCCTCACATATACGCAATAAAAAATAATTAGTTATTGTTAATACCAATTATAAAAGCATCACAAGCCGTGGTTTCGTGATGATTAATTATGAAAAAAAAAACATTATATTAAAAACAAATGAATCGGGCAGCGTGCACGACGGAATATCAATTAAATAAGTGAGCTAATAAACTATTTCCAATTACAAACACACATTATTATGCGGGCGTGTATTGAGTTTTTACGACAATTATCAAGAATACGTCGGTTTAACAAAAACTTAACGACGCGTGACAAAGAATCTTTTTTCAATTGACATACTTTTTTGTAATCTGCATTATTTGAAAATGGAATGCTAATTTTGTCCGTGGGAGACTTTTTTAATCTGTGGGCGAGGGCTAAATGTCAAATGACATTTTTAATCAGCTCTCTCCCATTGCAATACCAATGATTGTATTCAATCTACTATGAATATTTAATTTAAAATGAATTGTTAGAACAGACAATAGACATAATTACTGTCGACATCTTAAATCACAACAAATTAGCTTTGTTGTATAACATTTGAAAGAATTTGCGAAACGAATTCTTTGGAGAGATTTACATTTTCATAATACACGGAAGTGTAAAAGAATAAATAAGTGTGTACTTAGTTAATGGCTTTATCCAGCGCAATTAACGCAGCGCCTACTTTTTTTCAATACGTATCTAATTATATCATGAGAAATCCATTATAACAATCTAGATGCGACCGCGTTCGTGAGCCAGCATGCTAATCCATTTGAAATTTCACAAAATATTGAACAAACATAATTGTAACGGGAACTATTTAATTGTCTGTCTATATTAACAGTCATTGTACATAATTCTGCACGTTCATTATTCTAATATGAGACAATAAGCCGCCATTTTAGTTCCCGGCCATTGTCAAAGTTTAACAAGTACGGGAGATATAATTACATTTTCAAATATAAAATAAAGCTGCATTATGTGGTGTTAATACAATTAGTGTTGTGTAATTCTTTGTGTTATGTTGGCAATGACGTGGCTGATGGCTAAGAGTGCTCTCGTTACGAAAATGCGTCTAACAATTAAAGGTCATCATTGAGTATGACTATATAATTATATGGGTAGGTATTTTTTGCAAGCCTGGAGTATAAATTATAGACATAAAACTTTTCCTACATAATAGAGAAAGAGAAGAAGCATCTTTGTTAATTTATTGTGAAAGTAAACAAGAGCCGTCTCTCCTAATTTAGAGGACTGTCACGACACTTAATAGAAATCTACTTAAGAGAATTTATTTAATTATCTAGTTAGAAAACAATGGCAGGTCGCAATTAAATAATGAGAAACGTCTAGCTTGTTTGGTCAACATCAGTGGAGGCCGCGTCAGTTCACATGTACCGCGTAACAATGAGGTGCACACGCCGGCCGCGGCCGCCCGGCTTACACACTAATATATTAGACAAGTTAATTGGGGAATTCCTGTTCTCATATACCGACAGAAGATTGATTAAATTCGCTTTGAAACTATACGCTTTCCAACGAAAAACTAACCACGGTTGTCGCTAGCACAGAATTTACTTATCTCGAGCCGTAACTGCAAAGAGCCAATATCATAAATTATTAGTACAACACCTCCACCGTTGAGCAGTTAGTAAGAGAAGCGTTAGAACCCGACATGAACCCAAGCCCTAGTCCCGTGTCATAGACTCGTGAGGCGCCACAACCCCCGGTGCAAGAGCCGCGCTTATCCGAACACATCGCGATATCACTCGACAATGCCATTTCGAAACCAAATGAAATATTAATCTTGCTACGTTTATCGAATTAATATATCTCAATTGTCGATGAGACAATCTGCAGAGATTCTAATTACGCGGGATATCTCCGCTGCCATTCTGTAAAGCCTTCTATTAGGCCTTGGATGGTCGCGTATTTGATTTATTAACTGATTAGAGACCATTTAAATGAAAGCTTTCTTAGGCGTAATGTGAGTGGGTATCGTGAGCGAGAGATGTGGATCATCTGAACGCTTACTGTGATATCTCGAGCCAGTGATGCTGTTATTAGTGATCGGATAAGCGCGTGTCGTGGTGTGTGTGGTGAGTGCACGCAGCGGGAGCGGTGCAGGCGGTGCGGACCGCGGACTCACCGGCGCTCGTTCGCGTCTTGTTCGGGCGCGGCTTGCTCTGCGGCTGCCCGCTATACCCCTTGCCCTGGTAGTTGTAGTAGTCGCCGCCGGCGGCGTTGTACTGCGCGTTGTATTCCCCGGAGGGCTGGCTCGACTCCTGGGGGCACGAGTCCGGCTGCGCACCTTCGCGCTGCTTGGACGGCGGCGCGCCCATCATGGGCTTGACGTCGCCGCACAGCGGCAGCTCTTGCTGCTGCTGCATGAAGGCAACGCTCATGGCGGTGGCGTGCGCGACGGCGGCCTGGTAGTCCTGTTGGCCGAGCGCAGCCGCCGCCACGGAGTCCGGCGTCGAGTCCTTGGGCGGCGTGGGGGGGAACGAGAACAGCGGGTGTGGATGGTGGTGCTGCGCGGGTGACAGGGGCTTGTCCGCCTGCGCCGCGTCCTGCTGGAATCCGCTGCCCCACGCGCCGCCACTCAGCGCCTTGGACTCCAGCCAGGGGTGCAGCGGCGTGTGGAAGTGCGGCCGGCATACCTGCCCGCTGCCGCCGCTGAGCGTCCGACCTGCACACAAAAAAGAACGCCCTTTAATATCAACCATAATAGTGATGATTCCTCCGCAATTTGATTCCTAAACCTCTCATGTTCACGAGCGTTTAAGTAACCATTACCGTAGCTGAGATCCAGCGATAGACAGTCATCGTAACACGAGTCCGAAACATCTAAACTTGTTGTCATTAAAGCGGACAATTTGGAGGCGTTTTGTTACCCCAGCGAGCTCACCTAAATTAATATCATTTGTATCTAACAACTGGTCTTTCACACGACATCTTCATTCTCAAATATTGTAATTGTAATCATGAATATTCCGGGTTCTAATGGCTATTTGATAAACAAATAATGGAGGCATTACGCGGGTCTCGATGGCTGCGTCCGTGAACAAAAGGCCTTACTTTTCCGAAACGTTTCAAAAGCGGCGTATCACAACAGTAACAATTAAAATTGTAGGCCAGCTGGAAATTTCATTAATTATGTACGTAGTAGTGTTAGTTTTGATTATACACTGTGTTCATTAGTTTGCATACGCGCTTCGTAAATGTTTTGATCATTATGTTTACGTTTGGATTTCGGTGCAGTTGAAGTTTTCGAATAAAAATAATACGTGGGGATTTAAAACGCTCATGTAGAGTCGCTCCCCATTTTAATTTCCGAAGCAACATTCGTCAATTATTATTTATAGAAGTGAAAGCAAACATATGTACCTACGTACGGGTGCATTTGTTAACCGAGGGTGGCGGCAGTAATGATATCTGTGTTGGTGAACTGTTCGACGATTGGTTGATTTCAGTTAGGGGCGCATCCCTTCACGCTATTCCCTACGGTAGTGTGGCAGGGAGCTCAGACACCGAGCGTCCCCGCGGCGCACTGCGGGTACTTAACAACTAGTTACACTCAACTTACTACCGAACGTATGTTCAATACTATGTGATTTCAACCAGATACAATTGATCTACGACTACGAGCCAATGCATTTACAATAACTATAGAGATGGTTTAACGAGATAAAACAATACAAATTAATACCTTGACCTTCCTAAACAAAGCTGGCCGATTATAAAATGGTATCGTTGCGTCAATGAATTCGTCGCAAAACAATGTTATAGATATATCTACACAAGCCCGCATCGTGTCGATCCAGGTGTCGATCGCAGTTTGAGATTATCAACGATTGTTATCACAAGGGCACCCGTACATTGCGGCCTAGTCACGGCTAGACCAGCTGGGGGAATGAACCTTACCGACAGTGAATGTTGCTGAATGTTGAAAGTACATATTTAATTAGTAACATCAGATAAGCCAACAGCACCTGAAACCTCCAATCAGACCGGTGTCCCCAAATCATTTGACAGATTGTAATGACTGTAAATCTGATAAAAGTTTCAAAAATAAAGTCACAAAAGAATCACTCATGACATATTCATGAGACAATTGAAACATATAGATTTCAATCAGTATACTTGCAGCTATCATAATTATTTTAGAGGGCCAGTTTGTCTGAACCGAATTGCGTTGGACGAGTTAAATGGTCGATAACATCGCGGTGGGCTTCACTAAAATAATCGAACATCGGGCTGGAGTCATTACGGTAAACAACACGGAATAAAACAATAATCAATCCGTACGGGCGTCACATTAGGCCGAATACACACAACAACGTTGTGACATCGTCCGCGACAACCGGGAGCCACCCCTCGCGCGTTAGGCCGGGTTCACAATAGCCCCAGCGATGGCGGACCGATAACGCGCGTATGAATAATTCCTGTTATCGCACCATCTCGCCACATGCCCTACCTGGCCGCTACCAAGCTCCTCCAAAACAGCCGTTCCGATGCGACAGTTTTATCCGTTCCCCTACAATAATACAACAAAGCTGATTTTCCGGCGATATCGTGGTACCGGGTGGCCACCGGCGCTTTTTATTCATTAGAGGGCTGCAAGTTTCGGCCATTGTACTAGATACGCAGTTTGTATACCACTAAGCCTTGATTGTTATGGGATTTTGTGTTTTACAAGCACGCGGGACTAATAGAAAACAAAAACTATAAACATAATAGTAAATACGGTGGAAATTGAATTAGGAGATCCTCTTTTGTCGTTATCTCTGGATCACTGTGCGAATGTGAAGTTCTAATCCGGGATTTTATAACCAGCATGTTTGGTCGGTGAGTTCAGTTGTTTATGATGGAACATAGTTCTTATTATTATTATTATACAATTGAAATATTGAACTGCTTTTATTGATCCGAATTCCCTTCAAATCATCTCCCATCGTCTCAAATTCTATCTCTTCTATCATCTTCAGCAAATTACGCGCAACACAGTCACCAGACCAATCAATCATCAACACTCATAGGGGTCAATAAATCATTATTAGGTAAAAACCCCCATTTCTCACACAGTAATTAAAGCCAAGTAAATACGAAAATCAAATCATAAACCAATCATAGCTAAGCCGTTAGTTCCCACAGACGGCGCCGAAACAAAACACCGGAATTGAACCCCGGCCCTTGCCATGTGCCTACCCTCGGCAGATGCAGCATGAGATCTTATCACCGCGCCACAGGGCACTAACACTGGTGTTCAAATTGACGATGTACACCCGCCTTATGCATTTACTGTAACGGTTTTGTAACCCTCCGAATTTTTTTCGGGTTGCGAATTTTCACATACTCATTGGGTGGGTTAAGAATAATTAAAGTACTGGCTGGCCCGCACTTTCATGCGTGGTGACTTTTTTTTTAGGCATGAGAACTCTTTGGTCTGTTGACATGTAAACTTCCTGTTGTCAGTTGAATTAGTTCTATATTTGAAAAGCTTCGTCTAACTCGTTGTGACAGTGGATTCGTGAAAACAGACCCACCGGTGAGTCAGTTTTTCCTGGTGGGTCTCAGGGGATATAAAACTAAATAGTAAAATAGACCAGTCAGTAGGTCTTGGGAGACACATCAGTATTCGGAGACCCACCGGTGGGTCTGCTTGGTGGGTCCTTGAAGACGAAGTGAAAATTCAGTGGAAACACTCTTTCGCTATGTTATGATGAGTAAAACTAAAATCAGGAAATAAGTAAGACTGGATGCGAATATGGAAATACTATTGGTTGTGAAGCGACTCTGATTGTTAAGAAAAGTGGAAGTGTTCGTTTACTTCGTCTATATTAAGAAATTGCTGTTTTTCTTGTAATTCTCCACAACACACAAATGCCAATGTCAGTCAGGCTACAAATTGAATATTGTATGAACTTCATACGGAGTTTCAGACTCAGACGTCGTGTTGGGTGTTACAGCCCGTCTGGTTGTCCCTTTTTATTCCACTAACTCGAGAGCATACGCCAAATTTATCGCGTTCATATTGGATATCCGTAAAAATTCATTGAGTCCATTAACCCGCCCCTTGGTCTTGCATCCACACAAGCGTTAAGGCGTGGTTACACTGAAACCGAGCTCCCTCCTTTATGCTCCTTGCTTGCGGCGAAAATTGCCCCTTACGGCCCAAAGTGCCTCGTAACTGGTGGCTGGTGCATATGTACGTAATAAACTATAATGTGTGTTGTGCCAGCGTGACGTCTTCCGGTGACAGTTACAACTTGTAATAATTATAGCCCTAGACTTAGGTGATTTTATTGCGCGCGTCGACATGCGTTTTAATGAAACGAATTATGTTTTCTGCGGAATTGAAAGAAGTGAAATTATAAATACAATAAAGTAAAGCATTTACTTTAGTTAAAAAAGGCATGCTTTTGACGATAGAGCAATAGTTAAGAATCTATTTTATTTTATAATTTTTTTTTATTTAGTGCTGAAAAAAAACACTCGGTATAATGTTGTGCATGTAGTCCTTGATTGGAATTAACTCATGAACGAGAAGTGACAGGCCTCGTGAGAACTTTCCCGGGGCGCGTCAAGGTCAGCCGCCCAGCGTCGTCCAGTCTGCCGCGGTTTATTTGCACGCCGTGACATCAGCCGCATCCGCATGCGAGCTGCGTGCCCGCGCGTGTGTTCACGTCTTTACAACCGCCAATACGCACGCCATCTTATCCCTTCCACTTATTGTATTTAGACGTGTTATCCTTTGTTCCCGCGGTCGATCATTACGTGCCCGATCATCGCGACATCGGTAATCCCTATGTACGTTGTCATAAAGGACACATTCCCTCGACGAACGCGCCCTGTGAAATGTCCGACGTGTTAGCGAATGATAAATGTAGGCGTCGGTATCGCGTATCGGATCTCACCGTTCGCACGCCGAATTAATTTTAATTTATTGATCGTCGTATCGACGAAGAGTATTTTAGGTGCCTACTAACGTCGCAACGCTGCTTTGCTTTTAAAGTATTTATTTACAACATTGTCTTTTCACTGGTTTAATAATATATTGCCCCTGAAGTTGAGCTACTTCTCATGATTCTTTTGTTGTGTTCTCACCTTGTTATTGGCCAAATTGTAACGTTTAACTGACTATTTGCATTAATATGTTAAGAATACGCGTAATTTCTTATGCATTCACCACAAAAACGGGCTGCATCATGTTATTTCCGATTTAGGTTACCATTATTTAAATGGATTCCCCGTTAACGCAGGAACTATGCAATTCAAAATATAGACTTTTTATGATTGCAATACAACTTCTGCTACAAAAATGTACGGCAGTTAACTTCATAATTATTGACAGTAAAAATATAAAATCGTTTATTGTAAAGGAGCGAGGAACGTTTGCGAGCCAGCCATGACGGTCAGATGGAAAATATTCGCACGCTAATTAGCCGGATTTCCCTTATTATGAAAGTATGTAAATTATATTTGGGGCAATAAAATACCAACCTTTATTTCAAAAATTTGGTCGATGTTTGTGTTTTACGATGCACGGTAACTTTATACTTAAAAAGTGAAACCCAAACAAAACCAGTTGCGAAGTGTCGTTGGTTTATGCTTATTTGTTTCTGTATTTTATGCAGTGGTTACTCCCTGCGAAGGGAACTATGGGAATATTGAATAGAGCTAACATACTTAGAATAAAGTTTGGTTGAGACTTTATTGATCAAACAGCCCGACAATAAAATGTCGCTCGCTTGTAATAATGATCGAATTCGCGTTCGAAAACGTCAATGAACTTAGTCGAGAATTCGGGGAACGCGATCCGCAGCTGAAGTCGAAAGTGATCGAATGGGACTGCACGCGTACGAATACTCCCACAGTCGTGTGTGTCTTGTACTGACCATTTACTTCTAATTCTTCGACCAAAATTATTTTTATGATCGACATGGCCGCGTACCGAATGGTAAACGTGCTCACGGGCGGTCACACCTCACCTTACCTCCTGATTGGATTATAATGCTTTTATATTACAATTCTTATTATTACGGATGGCTGCTACCGAGTGGCGTGTGACAAGTGACGCAGGGAATATCAACTAGTGTCGAAGGCGGACGGAAAAGCTGTCTTTTCGAACGCTGTCGAACGCCGGGCGACACAACTTCGACAGATTCGAAACAGTCGTGGTTTTAATTCTGGCTTGACATTTTTCTAATTAAAATCTAGGATTGTAGAGATTTTTAGTAATTTTTTATTTAATTGGGTACATTTCTGATGTAATCGTTTTAATGACATAGAAGTTGTGTCTGACTGAACATGGAATATATATCATTTTTTATGTTAAAACAATAATGTCAATAAAGTTACTTCCAGAAAATTCGTATCTAAAATATAAATTACAGCAATTACTTCACATTTTTCCGCATTTTGGAATTGTCACCGTCGCTGTTCGCCTATCGCCTACAGCGAACTCGGTTTTCGACACGACACGATCGGTTAAGCCCACTTGGATTAGAGTACGACTAGTCGAACGTCGTCTCGTCGTGGGTGTCTCTTTGATTTACGACAACTCACATCGGGACGGTTATACACTTTCTATATAATAAATACCACTAAAATCCTGTTGTCTCGTGGTAAACATAACTAATTAACGAACGAACGGCAGTTTAGTAACTGCTGTAAACTTTAACTTACCAAATAAAGTTTTACGCAATAAATTCCATAGTTTACGCTTATATAACCCACTACTTTAAGTATGCCTTATCTCGTTATGCCAAATAACTATCTAATATTTCGTAGTATCAAACTACCAAATGAATAAAAGAACATCATTTAAGAATCTAAAATATGAAACTCAGCAAATATCTAAGCATTTAGACGTTATCTTTTTCAGATAGAATCTGCGTCTACGAATAATTGTTGGTCAAAGCTACTTTAACGCTTCGGTTAGGTATTGCATCAATCGATTCTTGATCTTGTTAATCGATTAGCACGCATTGAATTGTTTGATTCTCGCCCTTACATGGTCGAGTTAAGGTTTTAATTTTCATTCAGTGGTTGAGTAGAAGGTACCTTCAATTAATCATGCGTAAATACAGCAATAGGTTTATCATAATGCGGTAGTTTAGTACTCGGGATGAGAGGACAATTTCTTATCGGTTGCTGTGATACGGTGGGAGGAATGTCTTGCATACAGGACATGTAATTTCAAGCGCATGCGCGCCGCATACCGAATGCGCCCGCCTCGTTGGAACCCGGGGTGGGTACATTGTATTTTTATTTTATTTTCTGACGAACCCATCACTTCTCATTAAGTGGCGTTTGGAGAATAACTTAACATCACTAATGTCCGGACACGAATTTTATTGTTATTGCATTTTAATAAATTTTCATTGTTCCAACTTGTCAATGGCCCTCTCTATATATTTCCGAGTATTTAGGAAGGAACCTGCCTTTGTTATTGTTTATTGGTGATTTAAAGGTGTTTATTGAATATGAATATAATTATTAGACACACGCGTCGATAGAACCAGCACCATCGATATAAATTTTTAGAACCGACGACACATATCAAATATCTTCTATTCGACTAAACAATAATTATCGTAAGCTAATTCTACATCAAAAACTACGCAAAACGGAAGTTACAGTCAATCGCATTATGCCGAGACATTGCAATAACCAAACCCAATCTATCACGAGTTAGAAACCCGAATCCGATTCGACTCGATTCTTAACCGACAGATATCGATATGCCAGTAGTGAGACATCGGTACTCTTGAAAGCGTTCATGGATCCGTAAGAAGTCGACTGACTGTAGGGATTCCATGTAACAAGAAAACTATAGAAGTTAAACTGCTCATCAACATCGAAACTACGCGATACGTTGAAACCGTGCGTCGATGCTACGCGTCTGTGGGCGTAGTAGGTCAGGCGCTACGCCGTAGCCATGCTACGCCGATCGTAGCCGATAGATTAAGATCTACGAAGCTACGGTCTTTTAAGCAGATAGTTTAGAAACGACGCGGTGACGCTGCTACATTCTTCGTTGACGACGGAAGAATTACTACGCCACTCTGCGGTCTTCGTACTTGATAAAGCGCTACGATTATCATAGAGCATTAGAATAGTAAAACGCTTCAGTCTTTGTAGACAACGTATAAAATGTTATTCTGCTACTGGTCACAAGTTAAGGAGTCAGGGAATTAAATTTATTGTGACCTAGTTATAAGCCTTATATGCTCTTATTTATTATTTATGGTCTACTGACAACCTGATTTTGCAAAATTGAATAGAAAGATTACTGTAACAATCTTTGTCAAGCGACCAAAACAATCAATATCATACAAAGTGAACCTTCTGCCTCTACCTTCACAGTCGGTATTCTTAAAAGCGCTCATAGATCCGTAAGAAGCCGGCTGACCGCAGGGCCACCGTCGACCGTCGGCCAGTATGTCACGGCATACAGCATCAGATGATCAAACGTGCCGTGCGGGGAGTACTGACCAGTTTCCGCTACATTTCACTTGGGAGACTGCTTAGCAGGTGAGTTATGAGTGCTTATGAGTTACTTCGTTATGTTTGTTGGTGAAAAAGAAAGGGATTAGGTAATGTTATTTGCTCTCAATTTACCCACATTTTGCCAGTTATGTAACAGGGGGCGAGATTATTCCCATCAACCAGGCATAAATCCAGACTCCGTGAGATGCTACTGAGAAATAACAACAAAACATATAATATGACGACCCGAATGGCGCAGCGGTAGTGAGGCTGCCTTACGTTCTTAGGGTCCCGGGTTCGAATCCCGTTAGGAGCAAATGTTTGTGTGATGAGCATGGGCATTTGTTTCCGAGTCATGGATGTTTATATGTATAATAAGTATGTATTTACAAACAAAAAGTATCTATGTAGTATATCAACTATCTGGTGTTCACGGCACAAGCCTCGTTGCTTAGTGTGGCACTAGATGGCGCTGTGTTAATGTACAGCGATATTTATTTATTTTATTTATTTATTAATATAACCACATAACATAACATCACGCCTGTAATCCCCGAAGGGTTAGGCAGATATGTAGGTACCCAATAGTACACCAACATTTTGCCTGTTTTGTTTAAGTGTAATGCACAAATTCAGACGGGTTATTCCCAAAGTACTCCATTTCCTTTGAACTACAAATATAAGAATCTCATACATTAATTCCCAAGTTAGTCCAAGGGATTATTATTAATTAGAAATACTTGTCAATTTGTTCCCATTCTGCTCCAGAGGTTTTAGGAGCATTATTCTCAAAGTACCTCACCGATTCAATTCTCACTACGTGGCTGCTACTGACAAATTCCTGAAGGAAAAACCTAATAACTCTGCCCGATCCGGGAATTGAGCCCAGGACCTCATGTTCAGTAGTCGCGCTTGCGACCAACGAGGCAGTCAAACGAGAGAGAGAGAGAGAGAGGGAGAGAGACGGTGAATTTATGTGGGACCTATTGTAAGAAAGTTCAACCAATTACGAAACTGAAATCTTATTTAAATTAAACCGAAAGGAACACTATACAGGGTGTAAACCACCTCATCACGAAGCCGTCAACCAAGCATTCTGTACATTAAACCAAGTAATTATTACGCAAAAATAATTGCTGGGAAACGACTTTTTTTTTGGGATGAAAAATCATGTTTTGTGCAAGAACACAATGTAACGCACTCAAAAAATTGTGTTGATGGATGGATTGAATAGTACGGGGGTCGTGGAGGTGTTTAAAGTAAAAATCTTACATTAAAAACTTGTATTTAAAAAAAAAGTTCCCATGTATGGTGTAGAACATAAAAATGATCACAATGATGAGAAGAACAAGTGCCTTTCGGCTTCGTTAAGAGGTGTTTTACACCCTTATTAGGTACCCTTTGTCTACACATACGCATAGTATCACCAGTCAGATCACTTCTGGAATCCTAGTAAGCTAGTCCTAAGCTAAGTACACGTAAGTATACCTACTCAATTTAGATTTACCGTGCCGCAGGCTATGAATTAAATATGAAGGTACTTAATGACACGTTTACAACATAAAGCGATTTATCATGTATAAGTTTACTACTTTATTTTATTTTATATAAATACAATAGGTATCTAAGTCGTCTATAAATAGTTACTGTTGAACATGGTAACTAATCATGTAAATAATTTAAATGGGGTTTTATTTTATCGTCAATAGTCAAGACGACAAAAAAATAATAATTAGTCCGTCACTTAGATTATCAAAAAATATTAGGCCCTTTTTCTTTTGTTACGTAAACCAAAATTGACGAAAATACGACGCTTTTAAAATTCTCAATACGTCACGCCATGGTATAATTTTTAGCTACTGACGTCACGAGCCCCCGAGTTTTGATGCGTTTTATCTTTGTCAATATTCATTGATTTACAAAAACAAAAAATATGTGTCCATTAATTTCCAATACTCTAACTGACGGACTAAATAGATTTGCAAGTTTTTGATACTGTCGTCATGCCTATTTTGTTCACAAGTGACTTTTGAACCTACCCGCTCGCCATATCTGGCGAGTACTTTCTTACTGCTATCCCACTACTTCTACGTCCTGGGTTCGATTCTCAAGTCGGACAAAGTGTTATTGGGTTTTTCCATTAGGGATTTCTCAGTAGGGCCACGGCGGAGTCTGGAATTGTGTCCGGTTGATGGCATTAAGCTCACCTCTTATTAGATGGGAATTAAATTAAATTTGTTAGATGTGGGTGTACTTAATGGGTACACCTCTGCCTTACCCTTGGGGGATTTTTGGCGTGACGTTATTTTATGAGATCATACAACTAATTCTCAATACAAATAACGAACCTTTGTTAAAAGGAACTATACAACATAAATCTTTGTGAAACGACCAAAGAATTCAAAAATATACGCTGATAATCCATGTCTTAACAAAATGATAGCTTATCTCAAGAGCGTCTTAGTCTATCGGCGCCGACTATCAAAACACATGCTTTGGTTTGCGCAAGCGCAAGGGCACGTTTATAATATTAGAGCTAGTACAGACAAGGACAAAAATATGTAGATATAGACTTAGCTAGTATAGAATTATTACTCTCACAAAAAAAACACCTACTGTATATTCGTTAAATATTTCACAAATTCTCATGCTAAAGGGGGGGGGGTCGTAAAGTAATAATCTTACATTAAAAACATGTACTTATTTAAAAAAAAAACTTGTGAATAAATAGGAACTTAGACCCCCAATATCTCCGTTCTCAGGTATGGTCTAGAACAAAAAAAATATCGCAATGACGGGGAGAATAAGTGCCTTTTGGCTTCGTTAAGAATCTTTTTTCACCCTTTTAGTTTTGCTCGTGACTGTACATCAGTCTCTTATAATAAACGCTCTGCGACGTCTTTGTGATAATAATTCACGGTAGCAATCACTGCTTGTACGCATCCATGATAGACATATACATGAGTACGTCAATCTGAACAAATGCACGTAAGAACTGATTAGATAAGTGCCTAGGAACGATATAAACCAAAGAAACGGACGTAGAAAATGACACATCATGTGATGGAACCTTTAGGATATGAAAACTATACTTGAACCATGACAAGTAGCAAAATATGTATAACTAGCGGACGTCAAGAGGTTTCACCCGCGTAGTTCCCGTTCCTGTGGGAGTACGGGGATAAAATATAGCCTATGTTTCTCAGTAAAGACGTGGCTTTCTAATGGTGAAAGAATTTTTGAAATCAGCGCAGTAGTTTTTGAGTTTATTCAATACAAACATACATACAAACAAAAATACAAATCTTTCCTCTATATAATATTAGTGTAGATAAAAGTAAAAATAAAAATCGTGTACCAAACTCATGCTTCCTCAATAAAAAGAGGAGGAAAATAAACACAGAGAACATCCTAAAACACGTATAAAATAAATTAAGTTAGCAACATAACCACTCAAATAAGGCTCGTAACTCGTATAACATATAGCAAATAATGACAATAACATACCACAAGCACGACGTGAGAACAATATGAGTCGTCATTATCATTTTCATAATTAATAACCGTGTACCAGTCACGAGGTCTATCATAGAGCGTGATCTAAGAAGCAACAGCTTGAGTTTTCATCAGCGAACACGAACAAATTGTTTTACAAGCTACGATTTATTGGGTTATAGGAATTGCGAAATTACAACTTGGCTAACATCGTCCGGGGTCTGTCTGACCCCACAATCTTGACAATGGCGGGCGAGAGGCCGAGTGTTCCTGTAATAATGCCTATAATGACGGCGCCCGCGCCGGCCAGCAGCATGCTTACATAACAGTTCGTGACTTGCGCATTACGGTATCGGGAGAAAAATACGAGTCCACAACATACAGGCACGCATCTAACGTCAGCCTTGTATCGATATTCCATCATTTATTCGTGAAGTTCTACTGTTCGAAGTCGTACTGCACAACGCATCTATCTATACGTAAGTACGAAGATTTCGCAGAAGAAATTTAATGAGGGAAATATAAAGAATAGCTTGTTTGTTCGCTAGTGAAAAGTAATGAACCAAAACAACTAATTAATTAGCGATAAGTTATTATAACCGTCGCAACTGTACTCCTTAAAGCCAGGGGCGTACTTCCGAACATCCACAGTTCAATGACGATATAAGATCATTAACGATATGTTCGCTAAAACTTTTTATATTTTATTTAACATTTTAAATTACGCCTGAACTTTTATATTAAAACCGTACAACACATAATAAATTACTAAAATAATTATACAGCCATAAATTGCAATAGAATAATATTAGATTCAGCTGTATGTAAAAAGGCATTTCTAACACGCGATCGGGTTAATACTTTGATCATTGGAAAGAAAACGTTAAAACAGTTCTTAATTTATTGGTTGGTTTATTAATGAGTCGATATCTTTCTATATTAATTTAAATTTATCGACGTTTGCAGTCCGCCCCTGTGGTCGCAGGAACTCGTTCGCAGGTCGTCAACTATAACTTAATCCTTGTAGATAGGTAACTTCGATCGACCTTTCGTATGATTCATGATCACGGTTTTAGTGTTTATGGTTTAAGTCAAAACAACACAATAATTTACTTTTTACGTAATTACCGCATCTCTAAATGTCAATTCATGTGAAAAAGTTCCGCAAAAGAAATCTAATAAAAAATTCTAACCTTCCAAATGCGGTAATGGGATTATAGGACTGCAATCAAATGCATAGTTTTAATGACTGGTAACTAGAAACTGCAGGGCGTAGCTTTATAATGGGTATTGTGTTGATTAATATTTCTGTTACGACCTGTCAGTGTTTGGCTCGATTAAATTAATTTGTCTTTTGAACAAGACAAGGTAAAGACACCTTGCTTGATCCTTGACTCTAAGGTCACATTTGTTCATCATTCATTTTAAATATAAGTCTTCTTTAAACATACTTTTGAGTCAAAACTTCGGTCTTTCAATAACTAAAGACTAGTTATCTTACAAATTGTGCAGGTGACGAGCCTGGGCAAATCGATCATGAATTTTAAACCATTCATCATAATTATCAAATTCTTTCTATTTTGCGATACAAATCGATCATGCAGATAACTTATGATCTGAGATCTGATTTATTACTTTTAAGAGAAATGCTTCTCTTAGTTTATTCTTAGAACATAATAACATCACACACATGGTACGCACAATGACTAATCAAGCTATACAAAACCAGTATACGTGGATATCTCATTGTACAGAAAATCTATACAAAGCGAGGCCATGTTATACTGCAAATGCATATAGGTTGATGTGTCGCCGTGTGTACGATTATCATGGTTAGGCAGAGGTGTATCTACAGTACACCCACGTTTCGTCAATAATTATATTGAAATCCTTTGTAATAGAGGTAGAGCCTATTTCCATCAAACGGGCACGAATTCATCAAACTCCAGCTCCTATCCGGCTCGAATACGGTCCATTGTAGTACCCTGCTAAAACCTTCAAACTAGCCTTAATCTTCTAATTCCAAAACACTAATTTATTATTTTCAACTTGCCATAGACAACTTCGGTGTTACATTGCAATCAAATATAATAAATCAATAGCAACATTATTACTTACTTAGTGGACATTTTAATCAATGTTATTCTGATGACAGATCGCTGTGATCGGCCGTAGACTGTGATCAATATATCTCTACAAGTTCTACGAGTCACGAATACTGGCCATAGTTGCTTATAGACAGTACTAATTTGTGGCCCGTTATATGTAAGTTGGTGACGTCATCAAAGTTAGTACTTAGGTAAAATGCGTGGTTTGAAGTGTGAAACGAACTGCCTTAAGAACATTTTACTTTGTGTGCATTACTTGAGTTAAAACCTGTTTGTCGTCTTCATTAATTAAATAAATAATAACACAGCTCTATCTAGTGCCACACTAAGCAACGAGGCTTGTGTCGTGGACACCAGACAGTTGATATACTACATAGATACTTTTTTTTTGTATATACATACTTATCATACATATAAACATCCATGACTCGGAAACAAATTCATCAAATGACTTCTCCCGCTCTGGGCTGAGCAGGAGGGAGTGTCAGACTTTTACTGACTAAAACCCATCCATGTTCCTTCATCGCCCTTTGTGTTCCGGGGCCACGGTATCTCTTTCGAATAGTCCCGCAGCCCCGGACCGAATCCGGGACCCTAAGAACGTAAGGCAGCCTCACTACCGCTGCGCCATTCGGGTCGTCAAAATTCACCCTGTCATTGCACCCTGATATGTTATTTTTAATAGATAACTACTATAGCTCTTAAAGGTCTGATAATATCCTATAAACACTGACCGTAACAAAATCAGCGTTTGCACCCAATTCTGATTCTATTTTAAATATTCGGAATTTTCCAAGAGATTTCTTAAACATACTCACCTACATAATACTTTATGTTGTCCGTTACCTAGTAATGTTTTTTGTATATCTTATGTTGGAGATCCGAAAATAAATAAATACCGGGCGAAATATGGGTACCGTAGGCGTAGGATATCTGCTAAATTCTTCGGGAACGGAAAATACAGGCTTGATGATTTCCCATCCGAAAAAAATAAAAAAATATATATTGTACGTTATTCTTTGTAGTAGCTATTCTGCCAAGTTCCTAGTCAGTAAACACAACTTTCGCATCGAAGCCCTATTAAATACTTCCCTCCTCGTTAAAGATTCTAACAAAAATGTGCAAAATCCCGTCCTAACAACAACACTAACAAGTAAACAAGTCGCCATAAGCACGTAACAGCACACCTGCGGCCGCGCCACTGATGACGGTTATTGCGCGCGCGCACCCGCCAACCGTGCTCTTATTACCAGAGTACACAGTACACAGACTGGGCGAATTGTTGCCTTGTCAGGTGCCGTATGGATGGGGTCAATGGTTTGATGACCACAGTGTTACTGGCTAGGGAATTCAGTAGGTCAACTGGTTTTGAAAGAACCTGCTTAATTTGATCCCTCCTTCTCTATTCATAAGAGGGTTCAAGTAACGCAGAGCACTCCTTCTTAGGGTATCGATTGCAATTTAAATTGAGTCAGCCCAAACTTTAGCGAGGAGTTTGGCACTTTCAGTTGCGTCCATCAGCTTCTGTGATGTGCAAACAAAATGACAGGCAGGACACGATATCAAGTGTTCCATCGCAGGCCATTGGCTTTATACCACTTCGATTAGTTTTTTATGTGTCATTACATGCATTAATAAGCTTTAGGTGTATCTGCTTTTATGTTAATAATAATATGGTCTGACCTTTTAGTATATTCTTAACTTTAGTGAAATCGGTGTTGGTTTCTTTTTATTTAGTGGGACCTAGCTTTAACCAAAATGACAAAATGTGGGGGGTACCGTCCACCAGGGATACAAGCATGATGATAGAATAAGTTAGATCTGCAATTTCCATGGGATTTAGAAGAGTGGCAGACTCATTATAAAGGGTAGTTACAGTCACACTCGCCTGTCAACACAGCCCGTTACCTACTAATTAAACAAACTGCTTCAATTAATTTAATCACAATAAGTGAACCAACATTCATTAATTGTGAATACTTATGTAATGAGCTGTAAACTAATGAAAAACATACGCTTCCTCACACATAAATATACGACGCTTTTATTTAATTATCGAGCATAACCAATAGAAATGTTGATTTACAATTAAGTGCACTCATTGAGAAAATTATAACTGCTTTTTAATAAAACTGATATTTTTTGCCGACCTGATCAATGGATGAAGATTAATTTCTGAACTTTAAATCGATACTA
This sequence comes from Xestia rhomboidea, assembly GCA_963853795.1. Lineage (NCBI taxonomy): Eukaryota > Metazoa > Arthropoda > Insecta > Lepidoptera > Noctuidae > Xestia > Xestia rhomboidea. The sequence continues at coordinate 14,444,677 of OY970761.1, read as the reverse complement.
ACATTATAAAGAGTTTCTTTGTCTATTAGAGAGGTCTGACCGGGATTTTTCACTATTGGACGTCCTGTGGGATAATTTCCCACCATAACGCGAGCAAAGCCGCGTAATAGCAAGTACATTTTAAACTGGATTTTGAGTCCATTAGAATTGAACCCTCTGTTGCTAAGAATCTGTGGTAAGCGACCGGTACTCGTCCGGCGTCCTCTACAAAGATTAACGACCGAATAATTCAGACGCGTCATTACGACTACATTATAAAATTACAAGATTAAAAGCACTGTTTGTTTAATTAAACATTATTATATTTTAATAAAAAACTTTATTTTCAAAATAATATATTCCTAATAGCATCAACATGATGATAGTATGAACCAACTTTCAGTAGCAGATAGAAATCAGATAATAGAGCTCGAGTATCCAAGACGATGGGTATCTACATTCAGAAGTAACAAAGAAAGACAAATGCCATACTTGCCTTGCACAAAGGAGTGTCCATTCTTTACCGGGGTTGCGGTAATGAGTCTTTGTCGCTGGCCCTTGGTAGCCAGTACAGAACAGTGGGGCATAAATCATGGCTGGCCAGGAAATCATTCATCCTCAGTAATGTGCTGCGAAAATAGGCTTCTACTCGCTACGGCGCCGCGACGCTCACGCCCCGCGCCCTAAATGTATTATAAAAGTAAAAAAAACGTACGACGCTAATGAAAATATAAATCTGAAATTCTTGGCAATTTACACTACAACGGTTCTTTAACGTGTATTACCTACACCAGGCCAATGCTCTAATTATTAACTATATTTTTTTTAACAGAAGATCTAGATTACGGTTTAGATTGGTATAAAAAGAAAGCGATCCTAGATTGGTAAAGGAACAACCGTAAATTGAGTGAACCAAATTGATCAACAGTATTTACAGTATATTTCTTTCGAAGGTTAATGTTAAGTTTAACGGCAGGCTACCAATCGGTTACTATTTATACCCGGTCGCGAACCTGATACACTTGTAATTCTCTTCACCCAAAACAAAAAACCAAGAGCGGACACACAACTAACTGTGTTCGAAACATATTTGAGAGCAGAAAAACAACGAGCTCCTGAGGTAACTGCTTTATACTTTATTTATATTTGTTATCTCATCAGTTTAACTAACGATCCTCTTATCTTTTATTGTTAGATACACTGTCTATAAAACACAGTATATATAAATCGTGAATTAATAATTAAGTCTCAGTTTATTGTAGTCGCTCTGTTAACAAGTTATTTTGTTGTGGCACGATCGCCATTAGTCGGACATTCGAGCCCAATCAATTAAAAAGAGTACAGCCACAGTTCGTTGGCCGTTCCCACGACATTTTTGTCATAACTTCTGCTTAAATTTTGAGCTGTAACCATTCTTAGGGATGTAACCGCATATCGATGTATGACAAATCGTGACAAAACCACCGACTCATCTACACTAGATAGGAGTTCAAAGTTGTCTAAAACTAGGTGCAGTCAATTCTGAACCTTATTTGATTGGGGTAAGAGAGTGGTGAGATAGAAGAGTATCTTTGTGGGCAGAAAAATAAAGTTGGCATTTGTGTACACGAATTCATGTGGCTGAGCCGCATGCCTGCGCCTGCGCTGGCTTCATCCATCAAGCTCGGCGCGCATCACCTTCAGCGCGGCAATCGACCGGAAACATACCCTGCCAGCCTCTGATTTGGACAGACCGCGTAATTAAACAGCTTTTCTACCTAATGCGAACACATGCAGTGAAGAAACAAACAACAAGACACAAGAAGGATCACTTCTTGAAAATCGTTTTTCTCAATGTAACTTTGTATGGCCCAGCATGTTCTTTTTTTGCTACATGCCCAGTGTATCGCAACTTGATGAGATAAGGTAAATATGACATTTAGATACACTTTCATTTTGATAGACTTTGAGAAGTTAGCGCTATCGTAATTTTATTTGCACGCTCACATTAAGCGTCAAGTTGATAATAACTTCATTGTGGATAAAAAGAAACTTAAAACAACATTAAGTTTTATAGCAGTTAAGACGCAATTCAGAAAAAACTGCAATTACTTTTAATTTCAAGCAGTAGATATCATTTTCATCACGGGGATTTTTTGCCGCTTCATAAAAACACTTCCTAACATGTCCCATACGCGATTATTATTCATTATCATGCGAACGACATGGAAAATAGTGTGCTGTCCCTGTTTGTCCCATGTCACTGTGTATTTCCATCTCTGTCGCGGGCCGGTCGCCAGAATTTAATATCAAATATCAATATTTGGATGCAATCAATCAAAGTTAATCACGCGAAAGATATAAAAGCAAAATGAATACATTAAGTTCTTTAGTGAGCGGCGTCGGGTGCATTCGAGCGAGCTGTACCAGCATTATTTTTTGTACGGGGCCTAATAATGACCGATTAGAAAAAAAAATACGCTGGGAACTCTGTAGCCCATTGTATTAAATACATTGTCATGACGTAAGCACATTTAAATATTAATTAGCTTAGATTAGAATGGTAAGCTGGAGGTAATCAAATGGAGCCAATGGTTCTCAAACGGACCCGTCTGGCCGTCTCCTTTATATGTAAATTAGTTGGGTAGCTAAGTACAAATTAAAATAATGTTTATTGGTTGGTTGGACGTTTTTTAGTTACTAAGATTTGTGTTTTAATTGCTTTAGTGTTAGCTATAGCATTAAGACTATGCTAATTTACTTAGTCGAGGCCAGAGAAGTTTATAAGGATTATAAATGACCACTGTAGTTTCTCCCTAACTCAATGAAAAACTGTGTTAAAAAGTCTAAGTTACAATCCAGGAAAATAGCCTACTATAACACAACGTCAAAGCATAATTTGAAACCCACAAAACCACACAAAAATTTCCTCTACCAATTTCTGTAACACATTAAACTTCACCCAAGTGCACTATTTGTTTTCAAACAAGCTTAAAATAAAACGAGCATTAAGAACTAAAGTTCTAGACAAAGAACAAATGTGTGGTAATTTAAAAACTTAAGTAATTAGGTCAACTGCTCCCCGCTCGATCGATGGTAGAGAAGCACGCCAAACTTTTAACTACGGCAAACGTCAATAAAACGGTGTTTTCTAGTTGTTTGTTTGAAGCCAGCAATCGATATTTGTAAGCGTTGTTGTTAGATTGTTGGCGTGTTTTGTTTGTTAATTGTTTTGTTTTATGCTTTATTTGTTTAAGTTTTCAGTATGTTATTGTTTCAGGGCTGAAATTGGAGGTTGGTGAGATGGAAAAGTTGTTTTGGTTTTGAGAGCGTTTGTTATTGTTTGATGGAAAATTGATGTGATAGAAGCATAGTAAGTGGTTGAGCATACTGATCGCCATCACGCTTTTTGTGAATAACAGGTTCAGCAAGGATTAAACCTCGATTCTACTTTTTTTTTAAATACAGTGACTGATACACGGTCTTACTTTGGTTAAGTATTGATTAGCCTCTTACTTATCTAGCAAATAACTGATAAAAAGAGGTAAAGTTACTGTACGTACTAACCTCATTTACACACAGATTAGCTTAATTATTTCTAGTAATAAACCTAGGCACTACAAAGTAACATAAACTATACACGATAGACAAAAACCAAATACATTGCTTACACATATGGTCTGTAATAGACCAAAGTACTTTTACAGTGTTATAGTACTTTTTGTTCACGTTTACTTTTTCTTCGGTTATTAGGTACGGTTTGATCAAAGCTTCAAGAAAAACAACTGGCTTGCTTTAAGAAAAAACTGTGTGTACTTAAGCAAATGGTCTTGAACCACGTACATAGTTGCTCTTTCAATTTATATGTTGTTAAAGAATTTAAAAGACCGAAAAGTTTAAATAGGTAAAATGAATGATTGCCTGACTTTGTTGTCACCAAACATTTGAATGCAGAGTAATGATCCAAAAAAAGGTATTTAGGTAATTCTTTATAATTTGGCACATTTTCATGAGGTAATAGATCGGATTTATAGGTAGCAATTTATTATTTTACCTGGCGGAAAATGGCATTTTATTTGTGTTTTTTTTTCATGGTTTAGGGGAAAAAATAATGAATTAGGTGATTTTCGAACAAATATAATATCAATCATCTTCCCCATCTAAGTACTTTTAACCTGTCCACATCGGAGACAGTTTGGCTTGCCTTGCAACAGTTGGGATTGCGCCACGCTTCTTAATTCAAACGTAAACTCAAAATGGCCGCCGCTAAATGTATTGTGACGGCTAATAATATAAGTGGCCAGTATAACAGACAGTTTGACTTAATTAATGTTGAAGTGCTTCTGGGCAGGGTATGTCTACTTTCGATTTTTATTTAGTTATTACTATCTTTACATCTGAACTCTTAGAATATTTTTGGTTAAATTCAGCGATGCGTTTCAAACAATGTGGTTACCCTACGCTACAATGACTAGTTACGTATGGTACAGTCATGTGGAAAAAATACTACCTTATTTTTGTGTCTTAATTTAATTAGCATGAAAAGCCTGAGTAAGGATTTTCGTAATACAATCACGTAAATTAGTATTCTTTGGCACTGTCAATATGTAATGAACCTACCTATCTAATAATTAGACTGAAAAACTAGACTGCCTAGCAATCTACTAGGCTGAAATAAAGTATTACTCTGCCTAGTAACAAAAACAAAGCTGCAGTTTCTGTTATGTTGTCAAAACAATACTCCAATGTTTTACATTCTCCACAGAAGATTTTTTCAGATAAAAGGCAATTGTAGAATTACCCCCAAACCTATCAATAACCCCACAAATCTAAGAAATATGGCCTTTTATTAGAACCTATAAATAGTAGTCTATGCTGTATCTATTTTACCGTGGCTATGTTTCTAGCTGGGAAACGCATCTTGGATGTAAAGACTTGCTTTACTCGCAAGCATCATTATTACAACCGAATTTATTCATTAGTAATTAGCAATCGAAAGTTAGCGATTTTGTCGAGACTGCCGACCCTGATGATGGCTATTCCATTCTCTGGCGATCGTTGTCGACTGCCCGGCGCGTATCGATTGTGTGATAGCCCTGAATGTATGGAGAAGTAGCTGGTAGGCTAAGTACAACCGCATACAAAGGGGCATGAGAAAATATTTTTCGTTGTAAAATATTCACGCATTATCAATAATCCAGTAACCTGAACGGTTAGAAAATTAGTAGAGGCTTTCTTTTTTTGTTTTAGTTTCTAAATGCAGAGTTATTTAAAATAATCAATAAACTCCAGCCTAATATTACCTAGTCTTGAATAAAAGCCAAATAAAATAACGCTTTTACCGACACTTTCTCCAATTCAATATAGGTCTATCTGTTTCTATAATATTATTCTGCAAATTTTTGAAGTGAGGCATAAAATTAAAATATTTTTTAGATTTAAAAGAAAGTCTAAGAACAAAAACAACTCCCGACACAAAGTTGAACTATCAAGGCTAATGGCATAATTTATAATAGGTAAACAAACATTTTATGTTAAAAAGAATGCAAAGAAGTGCTAATTTAGACGCCTGTGTGGCAACAACTCCGTTGTTTTTTCTAGCAAATATTTAATTCATGCGGTCTAACTATGCATGTCGCCAGTCCACGGCCAGGCTCTGGTTGCAAAGTGCAGGGGGAAAATAATTAACCGTTGATGGCAGCATTATTTCGTGGCATGATTACGGGTAACGCAGCAGTGTGCGTCTGGGAGGAGATGTCGTGGCGTGCGCGGGCGCAAGCCCCTCCCCGCGCGCTAATTGCGCCAATCTGCGGGGCGCGACGCACGCACACACGCACAACTCACGCACACACCTCCCCCCGCGGTGACAAACGCTGCATTCGCCAAATGTATGTAGTACCTCCGTCACTAGTGTATGTAAATGAAAATGTACAGAAGAGCACGAGGAATCAACAGCAGTCATTATACGGGAGCACTCACAATAGTGGGATCATCATTTTAGTGGGAATTGTTTATGTTTTATTTTTTTATGTCGCAGCCATTCAATTATTTTTAATTGTGCCATGTTTCGCACAATTACTTGCCGTAATAAGGGTTTGTTGTACTTACGTAAAAGTATAAGGATGGAAGTCACTGAAAAATGACACTTCGGTCGAGTTGAGCAGGCAAAAGAATTTGCAAAAGGAAGGTTTAATCAATTGAAAGGTGTAGGTGGATGAGGCAGTGCGACGACAGGCGACAGGCGGCCGACGCTGACGCACTCGCTACTACATTCATTTATTTAACCAACAGAACGCGGTAATTGAAAAAATCTCATTTTCTCCCGTCTAGTGATGTAAACTTGTGTTAAAGGAATAATAAAAAACAAATGAACGTCTGGCGGTCGGTCCGGCAGCCAAGCCGGCCGGCTACTTGTTTGCTCATGTTTTACTATACCTACATAAGTACATAGGTAAACCTTCAGTTTTACTCAACCACATTATTCAGCCATGCGAAACTGCAAGTGTTAGGTACTACTCATGGGATTTTTATGGCTCACATTTGCATAAACATTCCAGTCCATAGACTTGTAGCAAAAACGACACTGGAATAGCAACAACGGTAGTCTATTGAAGGCTATCTTTTTTAGGAACATCGTAGGTAACTGAATAACACATACAATTTGTTGCCTTTAACAGGTGAGCTCAGCAGTCATTACAATCCACTTATCTACATGTGGGATTGCGTAAGTGCACACAAGCCAATAATTTAAAACAACGTATCATAACAATTACTATTTTTTATAGTCACATACGACATTGGATAGTTGACTCTATGCTGCCGTGATATAAGGCTGTGTTTCAGTTATCTTGGTAGAGATTACGAGTGGCCCGATGGTTGTCATTGCTCAATAGGTGTGAAATTGGCGATGAGTCGATACAGAACGGTGGATTGAATAATGTGTCTGGTTTTGTTTGTCTGTTTGTTTGCGGTTTTGCCTTTCATATTGTTGCCCGGGCAAGGGGACTTTGGGAAAAATAATTGTATGGAGATTGCATAATGAAAGGAAAAATTGCTGAAATACTTTTAGGTATTTTATTTTGTGTGTTTAGCTTAGTAGGAGTGGATTGGTAGGTATAGGTTTATTTAGGTAATTTTAATAAATAAGTAAAAAAATACTAAATTTAACAAAACACAATGGACAATCTACACTAATATTATAAAGAGGTAAGATTTGTATTTATATATTTTAGGGATATGTATATTTTAGGGGAACTACGCGGGTGAAACCGCGTGACGTCCGCTAGTCACTACATAGTATAAAACAAAGTCGCTTTCTCTGTCCTTATATCCCTATGTATGCTTAAATCTTTAAAACTACGCAACGGATTTCGATGCGCGTTTTATTTAATAGATAGAGTGATTCAAGAGAAAGGTTTTAGTATATCATTTGCGAGCGGGCGAAGCCGCGGGCATCAGCTAGTAATAAATAAATAACGAACTATTTGATTTAACAACACTGAGAAAATTAAATCACAAGAAAAATAAATTCGGGTAGAATTAAAAAGTGTTTAGTTGGAAAACTTGTGACGTCTGAACCATTCAATTTAACAACAAAAAACCCTGAGAACCAGACATTTTTATTTTCATTTACCGTCAGTCCACAAATCAAATGAAACATAAGCCGACCTCCATTAAGTAGGTATCGCGCAATAGGTGTAACATTTCAGAAGTTACACCGAATAAAAACAACAATAAAAGTGAAACTCTCTCAGTGGAATAAATAATTTCCACTATGTCATCAATCGCTTCACTAAACCATAAATTGTGAGCGCGCGTTTGACGCGGGGTATCGCGTTACAGGGACACAGCCGTCACCATGGCAACCGAACTGTCATTAAAAAAAACGTTTCATTAGCTCGCCACCACGTCCCAACGAATTCCACCCAAATTAACATAAATTGTTCTCCTTGACTCTAGATAACTTCGTTCTTAGATACTTTACGATCACAAGCAAACTTTTATATGAACGCGAGTACGCGACACATCCATGCAGTTTAATTCGTAAATAAAATAAGTAGGTATAATAATACCAGATATTATGCCGGTGACGTGAGAGGCATATACCTGGTAATAAAGTCAGTGACCAAAGTGAAAACGATCCGAGTTGTCATCGTAGTAAGTTTATGGCTGTCTGTGTACATGGTCAAATACACTTTTTATAACTCCACGAACCAAGCTCCGCGATGAAGCACCGATTCTACAAAGAGAAACATTCCAAAACCGCCTATTTATGTGCAATTTAAAAATATAAACATTTAAGTAACCCGTGTTACTTTTATATGGGAGATAACAAAAGTGAGCAGCGACATTCGGGTAATATTTTTTAATTTACTTATCTGTCCGCGGGAATCAATGTTTCACATAATGTTATGTGTAAGTAACCTAATCGAAACGCCGCCGTGTGTCGACGGACGAATTTACCAGATTCAGATATAATCAGAGCGACAAGAAGCCGCATCGGACCTCGCCACTAACACGATAACAGAGTGGGTTTACAAACAGGACCAAGCGCGGGTGGACGGGCGGTCGCGTCCTCCGAGCCCCGACATCGACACACATAAACTAACACACATAACTGCTGTGAACGCGACGAAATCAATTCCCAGTTCCGATTCCGAGAAGTGACACAGTTTCTTAAGTGTCGCATCACTACCGACCGACCGCTAAATAAATTCTAATCGTCCCATACTGTCCACATGCCAATCTAGTCCCTAACACCACCGTATAGACGAACTTTTGTACAACCGCCCGAGTAGTTGGAATATAAAGAAGAGCCACCTGTCCCCACGAAAATCTTTATAGCCGCCATAAAATTTAAACCTCAAAAGAAAAAACAAAAAGTATGGATTCATTTTTTTTTTCTTTTACGAGCGGGGCCCATTTTAGATCGTGTTTACCTAAGCTGTCACCTTACAGAATGGCGATTTTGACTGGTCGGGTCCGTTGAATTAATTGTGGAGTTTTGGAGAGATATCGTCTGATGTGCGATAACGTCGGACAGACGAGCTGCCTACCGTCCGTGGGAGCAATTTGCTTAATTCTGACAGTTTCGCTCGCGGAATTAGAGGTCTGCTTAACGTGCTTAATTGTTACGACGTCCAGTTCTGAGAGCCAAAGTTCGTAAATTGTACGTAATGTGAGTGATTTAGAGTTCAGGCGGTATTATCAATTAAACGGATGCTGTGAACTTCAGACCGGCAGAAGTCATCCAACTTGCTAGTCCACATGTATACATATTTACTGCACACTGGCGATGAGTACATCGCCGTTGAGAAAGGCCTGTCAATACAACATTGACAGCTTTATAAACATGACATGTCGAACGGATCAATAAACGTGTACTTACCGTGCGAGCTGACAGCGGCGGAGTAGGGGGCGTGCATCTGTTGATGGTAGTAGCGGGCGCGGCTGTGATGGCCGCCTTCCAGCGGGGAGTGGAAGAAGCCGTCGCCATTGGCGTCGGCGTTGACGTCGCCGGCGGCCGGGCTGCCGTTGACGCGGCCCTCGTACCACCGCTGCTGCAGCGCGCTCGCCCCCGCCCCCGCGCCCTCTCCACTCATGTCCATGGCCGATCCGACCTCACACACCATGCATCGCTTTTATACACACACACTATAAGTCCACTCCCCTATCAACATTCCTAAAGTCAACTCGGTTTGGTGTATGAGAACCCGAACTAAAGAGAAGTCGGGCTCAGTGTTTGCATTAGTAGGCCTCAACTTGACGCGGTGGTTGACGACCAGCTCATATTGCACGTATCTGTGGAAGATAAAACATTATTAGTATTGTTTCTATACGATTAAAAACAAAAAAGGGAATTACACAAATAATTCCAAGGAAAAACCAAACTTGTGGCACACGGATATCATGAGGTCATTTTGGTCGACATCAAAGAAATTCGTACGATAAATCTGAGCCGGTGTTTTGTCAAAAAATAGACAATCAATTAAGATAATAGTGGTGTGCTATCAAATACGTCTGCGATATCGATACGCTCCCAATTTGATTAAGTGATAAGGAGCGAACAACACTCGAACCGCCGCGATAAGCGATAACCGGGTATTAAGCGTTGTTAGCCAACCAAGCAGTGATTTTTATTACTACCGAAAAACTGCCAGAGATATCTTTATCTGCTTTAGACGCATTTGTTTAACATTCGTGAATAACCAGCACCTTCTGAACAAGGTGATAATAAAAGGATAGTAGTAGAATCTGGTAAATTATGACAAGTCTGCAACATGAAATGAAATTAAAAGAAATTATTTATTTTGCAAATAGGATTATTAAATTATTATTAAATCACTTTTACACGTCAATATTTTGTTTAAAGAGAACGTTGGCGCCGGCATTTCCTAACTGACTACCCCTGAGAAGAAATACCGAAACTAACTCAGGTATCGTGGTCTCTTTTAAAGTCCAGACACTATTATTTGTGATGATTTCAATGTGAGTGTGGGCGATGTTTCTTTTTGTCGGGCCTTATAGGCGTATGGGTAACTCTACAAAATGTATATGGTTTCATAAGGAATGAGCTTAGAAAGTAACTTATTCCACAAGTCCTGAACTGATTTCATAACAAGTACTATCCTTGCATGTCGCATTTGACAAAGTAAAGTGTTGCAATTGTTGACATTTCATTCTAAGTGTACAAATATGATACTTGATAGCCCATCGCCACACCCATAAACTATTATATTAGTTAACTCCGAGCTGTATGTCAACAATAAAAGAACTTCATAGGCATGCCAAAATATATGAGCTATCAAATACATAATAGAGGTATTTTAATGTCATTGTGTGTACACAATACAATTTATATAAATTACATATAATTTTGGCTCTTTGTGTTATATGAGTAGGCTGATAACGAAATTGAATAATATATTTAAGTCGTATTTTGTAGGTCATCTCTACTACAGCTTTATGATTCTTGTTAAGATATTTTGTCAATGTTAATGCAACCTTCAATATATAGTGCACATAACATAGTATGATGCTAAAATTACAGACACTTTATTATTAGTTATTAAAATATATTTTTTTAGCCTATTCTGTCCCACTGCTGGGCATATTCTCCCCCATTCCTTTCCAACTCTCTCGGTTTTTTGCCTTCTCTGGCGAATCAGTAAAGAACGAGTCCAAATACACTCTTAACATTTAATATAATATGTATGTATATTTTTTTAAGATGCCAATGCCAACGTTAAAAATCTTTATTGAGTTAGACGTTTCTAACTCAATAAAGATTTTTAACGTTGGCCAAAGTTATAAAATCAACATTCAAACTCAAAGACATTTTTTAAACGCGTCCGGAATGAAATTATGAAGATAGGTTTATTGCAAGAGAAATATTTCACGAATCTAGAAATTATTAGGACTTCATCATAAGTTTTAATGAAGTGTAGCCCACTATGTTCCTATCAATATTTGTTTGTGCTTGTTCTGATGTTATTTGTACGTATTTTGTTTTCTTATATTTTATTATTCCTTATTGCAAATATGTTTATTTTAACTGTGCAATCGCTTGAATTTACGACTGTTATATTGTACGTGTTTTCTAGAATAAATAAATTATAACATGCTTTGAATTTGGTTCTTGTGATACAGGAACTCCTAGTACAAGAGCCAGGGCTACACTGATGTTTGAGCAATCATTTGTCAATAAAGATTTATTATTATAATTAGTGTAAAAATAATACGATTTAAAAAAAATGCATTTTCATCAGTTTTTTTAACGATATTAAGAATGACCTAACTATATCAGTTCCAGTTTAAAACATTTTGAACTTTTTTCTTTTTGGATTATATGCAAATGCATACTTGCATTATTGCATATAGTGGTGTTTTTTGAAAATAATGCATATTTTAGCTATAATCGGGATATCTTGCATATTTGGGCATGTTCTTTCCTTTAAATTTATCTGCTCCTAACTGGAAAAATGTAAAAAGTGCCAAAGATAAAAAGTGCCATGGGTAAAAAGTGCCATAATTGCAAAAAAAAACACCTAAATTCAAATAGTGCCCATTGATCTGAGTGGATGTAGAACGATTGGTATCAAGTTATAACAATTCTTTTAATTAATAGAAGGCTTAATGGTACTAGTAATAATTAGGAACAAAATTAGGTTTTCATTTAAAAAAATCTAGGCGAAAATGCAGTACCTACGAGTAAATTAAATTAAAAACATTATTTTGGAGTACTTATTTCAATTTTACTTTGCATATTTTTGCACTTTAGTTGCATATGTTGAGTATTTATGGTGCATATTTCAACGATGTTTGATGATTTATGATGATATTTTATGCTGCAATCCGGTCTTTACTAATTTTTATTGCCGGGCATAAATCCAGACTCTGTGACTGCTACTGAGAAATATACAAATTAAATATTTCTAATAGGAAATAATAGGCAGAGCATGTCCAGTGCATTTCGGTTTATAGCTGAAAGGCCCTTCCCAGCTATCGTGCAATACCATAATGATGGTTCATATTTTTATTTGCTGAGGAGCTCCAACCCGACAGTCCATATGCTCTAATACCTATAACACTCCAAGGTAAGGCAGATTTAATGTCAAATTTAGCCCGCTTAGCTTTATAAAATATTTATACGTTCCATCTGCTTAGCGTTTTCCCAATTATGTTGGGTTTGGCTTTCAGTCTAACCGGATGCAGCTGAATACCAGTATTTTACATGGAGCAACTGCCTATCTGACCTGCACACTAAAATGATACCCCTTGCTAAGACTGGTTGTCAGACTTTCAGGCCACTGACTACCTGTAACGACTGGCAAAGATCTAGAAATGACAGCCGGGACCAACGGCCTAACGTGCTTTCCGAGGCACGAAGGAAACTCGGTATGTAGTGGGTGGTCACCCATCCACGGTTCAACCTAGGCAAGCACGGCTTAACTAAAATATCGATCCGAGCGACTGTTATTATTAAGCCACGAGCTCCAATGAGTTCCGTAGTGCTGAAGAAAATTGTTTAGAAGATATTGGCACTAGAACTCTTTATCTTTTAAAGTAGGTATACATGTGTAGCCATTTTCTAAAAACTTGAGGATACTTTCAACAAGGACTTAGTACTTATTTCTTTTAGTACTTATTTTTAAGCAATTAATTATCGTTACGATAAGAACGTCAGATAGGCCAATCGCGATAAAATCGATTTATTTTATCGCAAAAAGAATTATTTTATTAAAAGCAAATTCGAACACTTGGCTTTACTTATCAAGCTTATTATTTGATAAAATTATTTTTTTGTTTACCTAATTTCCTGCCCCTTAGATAGCGATAAGAATCTAAGCATTACATTTTAAATATATATTTACTTAGGCTCCTAATCAATATTAGATACTTATATTTATATGAGGTTTTTAAAATTCTATCAATTATGCTGTATTAATTATAAAATAAACTTGTGAAAGTTTAAACATTTTATAAGTAACGTTTGGAACTCTATAGCGCGTAACTGTTAGATGGATTTGGATAAATTTTGCATTCAGGTAGACTACTAAATGAATGGGTACTTTTGGTCTAAAATAATACTTCAGGATGACAAATAAGTACTTAATTTCAAACAAGTAGGTTAGTAATTGGACACTGAAAAATCTGTTGCAACGAAACAAGGTATTTGGCAGATAAACCACGCAAATGTCATTGAAAGCACGAAATAAATGAAGAATAACTTTGACAAAAAAAACGTTGCTATGTGCAATGATACATAAAAAAACGATCTTCTAGTATATATTTCTGACCACTTAAATCTGAAGCGGTTTAAACTATCATAAACTCTGGAATGTTCGTAGTTCTAATACAGTAAAGTTTAACTTATACATATATGTTGGCGTGCAGTGACGAACTTATTATTAACTAGCGACCCGCCCAGGCTTTGCACGGGTCCAATGTAGCAATATACTATATGTAAACCTTCCTCTTGAATCACTCTATCTATTTGAAAACTGCGTTAAAATCCGTAGCATAGTTTAAAAGATCTAAGCGTAAATCAGCGGGAGCGACTTTGTTTTATACTATCTAGAGATATGTAAAGATTTAGGGTTTTTTGAGGGTAAGATAGCAAAAGGTTCTCTGTTCTCATGTCTCATGACTTTGTCTTTTTTGAGAACAAATTTCTTCGTGATGAGGTTGTTTACCCCCTGTCGAAGTCGCCACCCATCACGAAGCCTTCAACCAAGCATTCTGTACAACAAACTAAGTAACCTTACGCAAAAATTATTGCTGGGAAACGACATTTTTTTTGGGGTGAATAAACATGTTTTGTTGTAGAACTCAATGTAACGCACTCAAAACATTGTGCTGATGGATGGATTGATTAGTACGGGGGTCGTGGATGTGTTTAAAGTAAAAATCTTGCATTTAAAAACTTGTATTAAAAAAAAGTCGGAACTTTGACCCCCAATATCTCCGTAACTAGAAGTTTCCCAGGTATGGTGTAGAACAAAAAAATGTTCGCAATGACGGGAAGAACAAGTGCCTTTCGGCTTCGTTAAGAGGTTTTTTACACCCTTTATAGCACAGATATTTCGATGTTTAAACATAGGCTTTGTTGCTAGTTTATTTACGAATAGGTACCTAAGTAGGTACTGGTCTTGAGTTATGCAAAGCTACTTAACTAAAAATGACTATAGCATAGCTCACCAAGAGCTTGTCTTAGGGCATAATTAACACAAGAAGCCAAAACGCGAGAAGTACCAAATTGGACGGATAATAATTGATCTATACCAAATTATTATTAACTAAATAAATAATAATAATTGATTAATTATTATACTAAATTATTAACTGTTCACAAATAAAAATAAACATCGCTGGACATTAACACACAGCGCCATCACGTGCCAGTGCCACACTAAGCAACGAGGCTTATGTCGTGGACACCAGATAGTTGATATACTACATAGAAACTTTTTGTTTGTAAATACATACTTATTATTATACATATAAACATCCATGACTCGAAAACAAATGTCCATGCTCATCACACAAACATTTGCTCCTACCGGGATGCGAACCCGGGACCCTAAGAACGTAAGGCAGCCTCACTACCGCTGCGCCATTCGGTTCGTCAAATTTATAAAGAGAGAAAATATAAATGATGGTAAATGTTTATTTACTGAACAATTTTAGGGGAAAATGCACAGAAATAAACTAACACTTATTTGTGGCCAGCAGTGGTTTAAGACAAAAAGGCTGTTCTACCTAAAATTATCGCATGGAGGAAGGCAGAAACCACAGAGAATTACTCAAAGAAATGGTAAAAAAAAACGTATCTAGATAGGCCCCTTATATGAAATACTGCATGACTGCAAAGATATGTTCAATGAGATCTTAATTTTCATATTCCGAGAACGGGTTAAAATTAATTATCTAGGTAACGACTAGGTATTGATAGTAATTAATTTAAATCTTCAATAATTATTTTCAACACGACAAAAAAGACCCAACGTTGTCTGTTATAGATCTAGATTATAAAAACAATTGAGAGCTACGACTAGATATACGCGTCGTATTGAGAAACACCTCCTTTTTTTTTGGTCGGAAAAAAATAAAAATAAAAATGCAAGTGAATCTACAAGCTGTTGTTACAATGTAAAACAAAATTCTAACTTTTCTAAGTATTCAAATGAACTAACTTTTATGTCTTTTACATGCCTCACAAAGGTATACAAACGAGCGAACCATATGTAGAACATAAAAACTATAACGGTCAACACGATCAGTTTAAAATACCTTCACATTTACGACATTATAAAATACCTATTTAATTGTGAATACATTTTGTCCATAATCAAGAAAAAAAATACAAGGTCTTTCAAAGCCAAAACATAATCAAACACAAAATGAAAGCAAATATTCAAGTAGCTGCTGTATCTCTTACCACTGATAAGATGAAAATCTCCAGTTTGCTCGATAATTCCCAAAGAATAAGTATAAAAGATATAGTATAAGTAATGATCTATCACAACCAACACATCCGCTATCTGGCCATCGACTGAAAAATGGATTTGCCGATAAAAAAAGAAATCTCACGTTTTTATCGCAAATTACGTCGATTTTATGTGATTTCCTCGTAGTATCAGACGATAAGGAAACTTATCGGGCGGCACCATTGCTCTGTAATCACTATTTTTCACTAATTCAACGATTTTAAAACCTTATCAATAATATTATACCAATTGATTTAACATACACAGATTTTTTTTTTAATTTTTGGCGGCAACTGACCTGGTGTAATGTCAACTATTCAGCCAGCATTAAAGGCACACTTATTATAAGTATATTTTTGTTATCTTGGATATTGAAACTGACAACAATTAAATTTACTTAGGTGCCTAATTAAAAATGAATTAATTGTGTAGGTATTTCTTGAAAGTTCCCTAAAAGCTTCATTGTTTTGAGGAAAGTCTACCTACCATCATCTGCCGGGCCGTCCTGGGGTTGTTGCAACACATTAATGAGAGAAAACACCTACCATTTTTTCTTCATAAAACGACATTGACGTTATTAAAAGTTGCCAAATTACACAATAATTTGAATAAACATAGCCCACTTTTAAAGCACGTCAGAAGTAGGCAATTCTCAATTCAGATGCATAAATTCACACCCAATACTGTCGAATCATTATTCATAAAGACGTCATAATAATAGATTATCATAATTTTATATTAGACCATATTTTCACAAATGGCTCTAAATCGCCCATAGAACTCCTGCTGTGAAATTGCCCATCATACATTTGAAGTGACATTTATCAAAAAAAAAACTAACATAATCATTAATTCTATACTTAGGCTCAAAATTACAGAGGACTATTTTTATATACAACCAACCCTTTATAACTGTAATTTTATTTACTTAGGTACTTACGCACATACATATTACAATATTATAATGATGTGGTTTAAACCAAAAATAGTATGTATATTAATTAAATATGTCGAATGGTTGGTTTTGTTGTTGTTTTATTTGCTGGGCCCTGCATAAACTGGTCTTAAAATTGATCTGCGCAAGCGCAAGTGATCGATGCGCCCGCGCCTGTTACTTATCTATACGGTACGTAGGCCTATCGCGGCTGGGATCGAGCGATCGCGAGCGGTAGCACATTCGAGTTATAAATCATCGCTGATTGCCTATAACTCGGTACCAATGATAAACATTGTGATTTTACACCCGTCCAACGGTTTAAATTATAACTTCATGAATATTATTAGGGTCCCGTGGGATGTTGCTAAAAGCCCTTCTGTATTGTGCAGTCTCTTTGTTCTAAATTTAAAAACTAACTATGCCTGCTTTTTTTTTATTTAGAATAATAGTTCTACATAGTAGTCCTCTTGTATTGTGTCGTCTCAATATTCTAAATTTAAAAACTTGACTGTAGCTGTGGAATAAGACGGTTAAAAATAGAACTTAAGATTAATATTATTTTATAAGTAGCTGTATATTCTATACCTACTTTTGTGTTAAAAAAAAACTTAACCTTGTGACTGTCATTGTGGTTAGTTAAATACGTATCACGGTTAGATCTATCACAGATATCAGATACCAGGAACACTGCCTTGCTTTCAACTTTAATTTTATCACTTTTCACCCTAGTTCTAAACCTGGCACGACTTTAGAGCCCCTGTTCTATTAACAACATAACAAAAATCGTACATACCAACTTAAAGATTCAGATATATGATAAGGCCTAATACTACAGCGAGAACCCCTGAATATGTATATGTAGCTACGACTGGCGATTGACCGTTTCGCAACGAGTTTCCCTATTTGCATCAAACAGTGTTGTTGTATGTATTCAGTACATAGTGACACTTTCAATTGACGCCCTCTGTATTCAACTATGACAATGTATTCAGGAATAAGCATTCCTGAATGTAAAATACGGAATCCCGCATCTTAACTCTTTATTCATTAGTTCAGAGAAAATCGTTGAATTACTAAGAAAATAGTTCATAGGCTTAAAATTGTAACCAGCGAATATAATTTGTGAAAGTAGGATGACTACTTTGACGCCTATTGACGTCGTTGTATATACGTAGGTATATAATGTAAATATGGTTTATAATTAAATAATTAATCATTTGTGAAATAGCTCAAAACACCAGAATCAAAAACCTTTAAATAGGACTCTTTTTTTATGAAAACAAAGTAATTTAGTAGTCTATTAATATATTGAAACATTGCTTCAATAGTATGTAGATCAAATTTCTTCAAAAGTAAAAAAAAAACCTCTTTTAGCAAACATGTGGTAGTTACATTGCCAAACTTCGCCAAAATCAAACTAAACACAAAACAAACCGATCCTAATCAATATAAAATAGAGAAACAAATTAATATAAATCTAACAATCATCATCTAACCTTACACACGCGTTTACACTTCCCTATCGCTCTTATTAAGATTAGGCAAGGCCCAATTAAGATAATTGATTTCCCTCGGACCTCCCGGCTGAACGAGCGAGGCCTAAAAACTTAAACAAAAAAAAAACTTGTTCTATCTTCCACGTTAATCGACTCGTTTCGATACTAAACCGATCATGAACTTTTACTATAAATATTTGGTGTAAAACCTTTTTGTTAATAGTTATTTTATTATTGTTATTATGATCAGAGAGATTTCGTTGAAAATGGCGATGTATCGGAGTTTCTTCCCACGTGTGTTTGGTGGCTTCAGATTATGGATAAGCCTTCGAACATGGTACTACTCTTTTTTAACAATCATTTAATGATAATATTTATAAGCCTGTGTTAGTTTTATTTACTGTAAATTGATTTATCAGTTTCTAAATTAGCTCATAGAAGTATTAACGCATTATTTAAATTAATATTTTACCCTAAAACCAAGCCTTGGGACTTGTCATTGTGACTTGATGAAATGTGAGTGACTTGGAAGGTGTACATACGTTTCTGCCTAATCCTTCTGGGATTATAGGCGTGATATTGTGTTCGTTTTAATCTAAAACTGTCCACATAGGTATCACAGAATCAAAAATAACTTTATACATTATTTCAAGATGAAAGCAACTACAGGACAGTGCCGGCACAGTAAGCTAGCTAACTAATTGACTGCTATTAAAGACAAAACAAACTAAACTGTGAAACTTACATGTCACAACGGATCTAATAGCTTCATATGAAAGGCGTCGAAACAAAGGTTATAATAGCATATTGCAAGGTGCTGGTAACTGCCCTATATTAAAAGGACTTCGAAATAAATAAGATTGTTTGGTGAATGTTTTAAAAGCCTAAAGCAGCCAGTCCTATGCAAACTAAATAGCCGTTTTGCCCTTAAATTGCAGGTGCCGTACCTATAATTTGTAGGCAATACTACAGTCACTGTACGTTTAATTTCAGGCTAAAACCAAGATTTATTGTACCAACAATTTGTGACTAAAACGAAGCGATACAACAGTCAAACCGATTACCTGCGCTGATCACTCAGATTGATCGATGCCTTTTAAAATAACAGTATCGAATAATTTATCGATTCTACCAATTTTTCATCGAAAACTTATAATCGAATGCTGATAGGTGTTTATTCAACCGTTTGAATTTATTAACTGAACAATTTGTAGACGATTGTGTTAATTGAATGATTAACTAATGGCTGTATCGTTTAATATTATTGAACGTTGAATGCTATGTTTGCATATTTACACCTTGTTGACATCAAATAATATATATTTAATATTAGATGTACTTACAGAAATGTATGTAAATAAATTATGTAAAATTTCAACATAAACTAAATTATAATGTTCAAAGTTAGTATCTGATTTTTAATAAATAACTAATGATACATATCTTCATATGTTGTTTGTTGATCTGCGTAAATAATTTAGTATCCAAAAAAAAACTACCACAAATAATATTCTACCTACAATTTTTAATATCTATAGAGCATAATTAAAGCTATGGCCTTTTTAAGTACTGAATAAAAGGATTTGTATAAGACTATGTCTTATTTATGATATATTTAGGTAAAACATTACTTAAGAATTAAGATTAGCAAAAAAGAAATCTAGGCTATAGATTTCTAATAGGTATTTTTTGCGGTACCTACTTTAAATTTTATTGCCATATTGATTTCTATCTACTAATTATCTCATCAATTTAAAAAAACTTAAATACAAATAGTATTTTCATTAAAAGTAACGCTTCAAATAGTAAAAATAATAGCATTAACTATGTATTAATGCCATGACATTTTTCAAGATATAGAGATGGTGGAAAAAAATATGTTTTACCATATTTATGTCATGTATATTTAAATGTAATAATTTATCACCACATCTTTGTAATTCAAAATCAAAAACCTTGTTAACATGTAATACAATCCGAGAATATCAATAAACGGTATCTACTTGGTTTATTCAGAGATATAATCTACAGCCTCTACCCATCTATCTACTTAGGTAATCTAGGCTTTATTTGGCTGCCTATTTATGCTAATTCTCATATAGGTATTCAATATATTTTTAGACTGTACCACGGTGCCAAGAAATCACTCGTCAGTTTGCCTCGTTAGCCTAACAGCAAGATTATTTTTAAAATAATGTTAATTAATTAATTTCTAATAATTATTAAATAAATTATAGCTCAACTAGGCAGGATGTAACACTACATAGAACCTCGAACGGAAACGTTGACTTCATACAAACTCACACATACACAAACTGTGAAGGCTTATCGGCAGCTAATCGATTTGCGTTTGCGCATCTCGGAGCGCATTCAAATTTCGATCGCGGACTGTCATGGCGGCCCGATTGGCCGAAAACAGCCGAACGGCCGATATGAAACCGAAACGTAGTGACATTGACATTGATTGGTTGTTGAGAAACTTCAAACAAAGGGTACGTAGATTCTATTCGGTTACACACTGGCATTAGTATAAATATATTCAGATTATAATGCACACACACACATATTTAAATCCGTTTTCTTTGCATGTGAGTGTAAGTTATAGGTATCTACAATTCTACATAGCACTTACTTCTTTGTGCTGTGTGTAAATTTTTCCTTTGAAAATCGTTTCACAATAGGTAGATGGTTATATTTTAAATTCATAATACATCTTTGAAAGTCGTTTAACAATTTATTATTTTTAAAAGGAAATAGAAAATATATTCTTGTTTCATAAATTAAACATGAAATAATCCTTAGATTTGGTGTATGAATAGAAATAAAAATAAGGAAAGTAACCTAGCTGCTAATGAGTGTACTTCTGCTTGCATTTGTTTAAACACTTTTCTTAGACTAGATTATTTGATGTCTTTGATTATTGTACTAATGCATTAATTTCAATAAAATTATCTGTCATAGTGGTCTTAAATCTTAATGATTGCATTTCTTAAAATTAAATAATTTTTAAACATGTTGCAAATAAAAATAAATACATAACATTTAGTAACTATGAATTGTAAACATAAAATAGACCAACATAGAAGGTAATTAAAATTTGCAAATCAGTTGAAAACTTTTATTTGAAAATTTTAATTTAAAAAAATTGGAAAAAATCGTTTATGTCTTTTATTAGAACAAAACAGTTTTCATACAAAATATTAGACCCCAAGATTAATATAAATTGAATATAAATTATACATTGAATACATAATTTGAGTCATTTGAAATGATAATTGGTATTTACCTTATGCTGATAAATAATCATTTAGGCACATTTATGATAAAAAGTAATGGATATTAAATCTTGCTCAATAAAACTGAAAGATGAGCCATAGGTATATGTTTACGAGGTTATTTTTATTTTTAAAACAAGTTGTTATTAAAAAATAAATATATTTTTATTTTCGCGCTCTTTCCGTCGGACGTAGAGTCGACTCTACATTTTGTGACGTGAAAAATAACGGCTTAGAAACAAAGTTTTCGAGCATTGTGGATATTTAGCAACTAATTTATATAATCACTGTGTGTGTATTGGGTATTTTAATTCATATTGTACCGTTTTGATTATTTTTTTGCAAACTTTGCGTCATTCGTTTTTAATCAAAACATAGAGCGGTATGCTGATGTTGTTTTAAAGAAACTACATTTGAAACAGGCTTTTCTTTATGAAGGCACTTAGGAAAGCATGATCACTTCATGTTAGAAAAGACAAGAAGGAAATATTTTGGAAAAACTTTAAGAAAATTCGCCCATACAATGTTTGTAACAGCAGTAAAATAATAAAAATGATTAAATACCTCGAATGTCCTTATCAGATGCTTATCACAATGAAGTTCACTATCACTATTTATCACTGTAAATACTGTGCAGATGCAGAAACACACTGAAATCATGAGCTCCATTCCGTTTGCGTGTTCATTTTCATCGGAAAATTCTTTATTATCACAGGTCACAACTGGTCCTATATTCTACGATGGTTATGTATGTGGAGGATAGTACTAAAGCGCGTTAATATTGTTTGAAATTACAAAAACAGTCCATGTTAAGAGCGCAAGCGCAAGTGCGGCGACGTTGAGGCGTGCGGCACGTGATGCGGCGTCGATGGGACGCAACCCGACACTAAACCAGTCGTGTGACTTTTTGTTGTGAACGCGCGCAATCGGACGCCCTCGGGTGCGCTCGCCGCCGACGACTGCCGTTCGGCTGGCGCGCGACTCTCATTGGTCGACGCGAGAAACAGAGGGAGGAGCCTACACCGCGATGGGAGTGTTCTTCTTTTAAAATTTTCTTTTTCTCTTTTTGGGCGGTAGTGCGGTGGTGTGCGTCAGTCGAGGCGCGCGAGCCGCGGGTGATGGATGGCTCCGCGGTCGCCCGCACTGTATTCTGTTATGCCGGATGATGGCGGCCCGACGGCTCCTAACAAGATTAATTGCCTGAAATTAGTGGTACTTTCACAATCAAAACGACACCCCATTAAACAATAGCGGTCACTTTATTTAGAACCGGTCTATTTTAACTCTTATTTGTGAGTTTCTTGATAAAAACATTCTATATTTTAAATAGATAATAAGTAATTTAAGCATTATCCATTGGTAGCTTAACGACCTATTTGATTGAACCATAAAGATATAGCAGCCATAGACACTACATACAATTTCAGTTTATTTTCATAAAATAATGGAAAATGTTGCTTAAATGAGTAACTATTTCCTGCGTTATAACATTAGAATAAAGGCAAGTAACATAATCTGTTTTGATACTTAAGTTTTTCTTTAATAAGAAAGATGCATCTTTCTTATTCAAGAAAAACTTAAGTTTATTCATTAATTAGTGCTTTTTTATACATAAGCTTTATCTAACTTTTGTATGAATATTAGCATTTTAGTAGGTGTTGTTGATATTTATGTAAGTCGTAACATGAAGATTTTATTCAGATACCGATGCCGATATAGCTGTATAAGTGTTTACATAATGCTGTATGTATAGATAATGTTTTTACCCATAAGCACATAATTGCTTCAATATAATTACAGAAGCTATAAGTATGTGTAGTTACTTAGGTATTATGCAAGTGGAAATTATTATGAATTTCCACTAGAACCGGTAGCGTATTATTATACGTAATTAGAATTACAATATAGTTAGGCCTAAGGATATTCTAAAATTAGACAAGAAGTCAAAATCATGTCTATGTTTTTATACTGACTGCCTCGTTGGACCAGCAGTCGCCGAAGCTTCTACTATGCATAAGGTCTTTTTTTTTTCGGATGGGAAATCATCAAATGACTCCTCCCGCTCTGGGCGGAGCAGGAGGGAGTGTCAGACTTTTACTGAACTAAAACCTATCCATGTTCCTTCATCGCCCTTGGTGTTCCGGGGCCACGGTATCTCTTTCGAACAGTCCCGCAGCCCCGGCAGGATGCATAAGGTCTAGGGTTCGAATCCCAGGTAAAAAGTTATTGGATATTTCCATCATAATTTTCTCAGTAGCAGCTTAATCTGGATTTTCCCTATTGATGGCAAAAGGCTTGCCTCTTTTATTAGGTACCTTAAAAAGAACTGGCAAAATGTTAAGAGGTATACTTAACCTACATCCATTTTCCCTTTGGGAATTAAGTACAGACCTGAGCTTTTCTAATACCTAACTTAGAACCGGAAATTTCTTTAGGAAAACTTACCTAGACTTACTTAGACGGATTTAAGTATACAAGTTTTATCAATAGAAATTAGTCTTTTATTTGTGTTTTAAATTAGTAAAAGAACAGAAGTTTTATTCTTAATGTTAAGTAGTGTTTTTCATACTTACATACTTAATACGGTTTATCTTTGACGTACCTTAACATGATATGTTCTTAAATTAACCAGGGTTAAGCTGTTCGTAGTAATTTGTGTTGGGAGAGAAATATCTATTAAGTCATGTAGAGTTTTGGGAATGCGAAAAGAAACTATGACTTTACGAGTATTTTCATTAAGGCACATTTGAACATTGGGCCCTACTTAAATTAAACTTCATTTTTGGTAGACTCTACATTTAAATATTTGCTAAGCGCTAGGTAGGTAGCCCTACCTATTTCGATCTCTGATAGTTTAAGTATATAGACATATACACATATTGCCTAGACTTCAAAGAAGTAAGTAGCATATTATTAATTGGGTACAATCTAACCATCAACCAACCATCTAACCATCTATCTTCTATTATTAAAATAGAATATAAATATGACAAAAAATAACATAAATTACATAAATGGCTTATTGACAATTGTTTTTATAGTGTAAAAGAATTCTTTGAAAAAAAAGTATCCGATAGATATAGCTACTAAGTAACAAAGTATTGTAAGTTGATTTATTTTTTAGTTTTCTCTATAATAATTCTAAGAGTCTATTAATTACTGAAAATTTAAAATAGACATGAATCCTGAATTGTGAGTGCTATTCTTATTATCCAGACATTGTAATATTAATATTTACACCAATATTGATGTTGTGTAAAAATTTTACGTTTATGATGTTCTAATATTTGTATGCCATTTCTATGGCGAAACATGTAAGTTCATAACCCTATCCATAAGACCTTAATGTACCATGTTTTTATACAAATAAATTATTCTATTCTATTCTATTGTATTCTATTTTTAAGTTTCGAAATAAATTTGCATTTGAGGGAGGTATTATCCACATGTTGCTTACTTCCTTGAATTATGCTTTCTCACAGTATACTCATAACATGTTTAGCAAAGGCTTACCTAAGCATGTATGTAGGTCCATCTAGTTGTTTGATGAACAGTCACAAGTACTACTTAATAATATGTCAAAATAACTTAGAAAAATTCAGAGGCAATTTTCTCGAGAAAAAATGGTTTCTACTTTGAGATAAGACTTATTTTGTAATAATATGGTTTCCAAAACACTATGTTTGAGAAAACGTAAAACATGAAACCAATACAGTACGAGTTACTTCGTCATAATAGTGAAATTGTAACCATAGAATTAGCAGTATTGTTAAACAGTTGTGTTTTAAATTTAGTGTACAAAAATAGTAGGTTTTAGAACTAGTGCACAAAAGGAACCATTTTAACCGAGACTTTTAGCAGCCCGAGCTAGTAATGTCGATGATAAAATGGTTTTGCGGACGAGTTATAAACTCTGCTTTTCACTTCGAATGCGAGGAAATAAAATAGTAGTATAACATAACATTTCTTTAATTAAAATTTAAAGTAAAATTAGTACAGTTTTGAATACTGAAGGAAATTGTTTTTCCCGGCATATCGCCGCTTTATTTTTAATATTTAAATCTTACGACATTGATATTAGGCTTGGGCTGCAGACCTATACAGCCTACTATTAAATTAATTTTGTAATAATAATTTTCTTAAATTAATTAAATAACCTACCGTACTTGAATTTAAATTTTTATATCTTTTATGTCTTAAAAAACACATAAGGCAAATAAATTAAAGTAAATATTTTAAAATAACAAATTATATACATGAAATTCTTATTGTGTTTGGCTGTATGGCTCATTTTCTTTGCCTTAATATAGATACATTTATGAGTAGATACGTTAATGCACTTGTGCACAAAATTCGATTTTGTGCAGCCTACATCCTGCACAAATAAGCACTTTCCTCACAAGCACTCAACCTTGAACCTAATACATTAGCAATAAAGTTGAAAACGACACGAAAGAGGTTTTACATTGTAGTAGCTTGATATGCTGGCGTATGTAAGTACTTATATTTTTTTTTAAAGTATAAATACCTACTCACCTAAACCACTTTCCAAAACCAGGCACACCAAAGCGTCTATCAACCCTAAACCCAACAAGAAAAAAAAAGACAATAGCTCCCCAGAATGTCTAAGACTACCCTCCCTTTGAGCGTGATTTATTCTATATACCCGCGCTATAAATCTGTCGGGCACAACACTATCGCTAGTGCTGCGCGGTAATGGCTAATGACATAACACCCGGCTGCCAGAGTTCGGGCTAAAAATGGCTTCTTAATCGGCGTGTATGGATAAATGTGTAAGGTGGAGGAGATATCTTGTTTATGCTTTCAGCTGATTTAAGGAGGCACTGGTTTTTGATGGATTTCTTAGTTGAATAACATAACATCGCGCCTGTAGTCCCCGTAGGCTTAGGCTGCGGGCCTGTGGACGGTGACCTATGGGCTAGCTTGCCGTCCGTCCGTCAGATGACGACAGGCCGTGTCGACAGCAAGTTCGTGTTCCACGCGCGCCTCAAAGAGAGTCAGCAATAGGGAAGGGGTCCGCAAGGACCGAAGCCTGCCGGGGCTGCGGGACTATTCGAAAGAGATACCGTGGCCCCGGAACACAAAGGGCGATGAAGGAACATGGATGGGTTTTAGTCAGTAAAAGTCTGACACTCCCTCCTGCTCCGCCCAGAGCGGGAGGAGTCATTTGATGATTTCCCATCCAAAAAAAAAAAAGGCTTAGGCTGAGGTGTATTCTAATAGTACACCCACATTCTGCCCGTTATGTTAAAATCCTGTGTAATAAGAGGCGAGCCTATTGCCTTAAACCGGACTTGAATACAAACTCCGTGGGTGCTGCTGAGAAATTCCTGATGGAAAAACCTAATAGCACTTTGCCCGATCCGAGAATCGAACCTAGGACCTCAAGCTCAGCAGTCGGGCTTACGACCACTCGACCAACGAGCAGTCCTTCTTAGTTAAATATCGTGTCAATACAAAGGTCAATTGCAGTGCTCATCCTAATGCACTAAGCTAAAAACATGTATCCACTTGACTATAGTATCTCATAAAACATGAGCGGTATAAAACTCTGACAACAGGTTAGGCACTAACCACACGAAAACGAAGAAAAAGAGTTGACTAGTTTTCTGTCTTCGTTTAACATTACACCTTAATCAATGGTTGAATAAAACATCAAAAATATTTAAAAAGCTGCACAAAATAATTGACGGTAATGACGGTTTTCTGCTTAACGTTTACTAAGGTTTTATCGTGTTTTTACACATCAGCAGATATGTGGAGTTTTGCTAGTTATGCTCGTTTGAGCCTGTTTAATGCGTATTCAGTCTATAATGTTCCCACTGCTGGGCTGGGACACAGGCCTCCTCTCTGTGCGATAGAATGGCTATTATCTACGAAGCTGGCCCAGTGCGGGTTGGTACCCACCTACAATTAATTGATGCTAAGTACCTACTACATCCTTCTCATTATCTCGTTACGGTTGTCGATGCTTTATCTCGTAAATTGTGAGTTATAACAATAAGTGATTATAAGTGTGAATCTCACACGTATTCTTATGAAACTTAACTAGTTCTAGTTAATAGGCAAAACGGTAGGTAACTATAATACAGCTACATTTCGTTTGTCTGTTTGTTTCGCGGCTGTACCATATCATGACCTATATCTCTGCCTAACACTAACAGGGGATTACAGGCGAGATGTCATGTTTTTCAGGTGTGTGTGTGTGTGTGTATCGATGTTTACCATATCAAAGATTTACACAAATTAAATAAGATATACATTTAAGACTTCTCTACAAATAAAAAGGTTTCTACAATTTGGCTTTCTTTAAAATTAAATTAAAATACCTGCTTAGACAATTAACCCATAACTTAGGTGGTACTTACTGGTATTTTTTTTTACAAAAAACCCTAAGAAAAAACAATAATTAAGTACAATTATAAATAAATATAAATATCGCTGGGCATTACACACAGCGCCATCTAGTGCCACACTAAGCAACGAAGCTTGTGTCGTGGACACCAGATAGTTGATATACTACATAGATACTTTTTGTTTGTAAATACATACTTATTATACATATAAACATACATGACTCGGAAACAAATGTTCATGCTCATCACACAAACATTTGCTCCTACCGTGATTCGAACCCGGGACCCTAAGAACGTAAGGCAGCCTCACTACCGCTGCGATATTCGGGTCGTCAATTACAAGCAACTTACAATCCTACACCCATATTTCGCTTGTGTTTACGTCACATGTAATAAGGACCTAATTCCATCAACCGGGTACAAATCTAACCACCGGCATCGGTCTGCAACTGAAAAAAAACCTAATGGACAAACGCAATTTCATTTGGCCTAGCCTAGACATCGAACACAGGACCTCGTGCTCAACGGTAGAGCTTTCCACTGCTAGACAAACGAGGCAAACCGCTCCTGAAAAATAACAGAATTAATACAGACCGGACAGATTACAGACTGGTATTGTATGACTGTATGACTACTTAAAGGGTGTAAAAAACCTCTTAACGAAGCCGAAAGGCACTCGTTCTCCCCGTCATTGCGATATTTTTTTTCTTCTACACCATACCTGGGAACTTTCTAGTTACGGAGATATTGGGGGTCAAAGTTTTTTTTTTAATACAAGTTTTAATCTTAATCAATAAAAAATAAAATAGTAAAAATCTTAATTTTTACTTCAAACACCTCGACCGACCGAAACGACCTCAAACGACCCCCGTTTTGTTCAATTCATCCATCAGAACAATGTTTTGAGTGCGTTACATTGAGTTTTACCACCAAATAAGATTTTTGACCCAAAAAGAAAGTCGTTTCCCAGCAATATTTTTTGCGTAAAGTTACTTAGTTTGATGTACAGAATGCTTGGTTGACGGCTTCGTGATGAGGTTGTTTACACCCTGAATGATAAGGTCTTAAACAATATTGGCGGAATGTGAGTGTACTACTAGGTAGGGTTAGACAGAGGTGTACACCTCTGTCTAACCCTTGGGGGATTACAGGCGTTATGTATGACTACCTAAGGTTCATTCAAATCATTGTTTTCAGTTGGTGTTATTTCCGCTTAAATGGTTTTTTTTTCGTGTGTAAAAAATCAAAATGAACGTAATTTTCAAGAATAAATATTGAAAGTATTATAAAAATGTTGATCTTATATCGTGAACTAAACTTTAAGTGTAGGTAAGTTTTCCAAAAACTCGTATTTGTTAACTTTTTTGTAAACTTAATTGCGAGTTTAGCTTACTTGAAAAATCTAGCACCTTCTTTAGCAAACTCTTCATTCAGGTACTTAGTCAGCTTTCATCCCTCACAATCACAAATAATCTACATGCTCGTACATATCTACATACTCGCATGTAGGTACTACACGAGCCTAATACATAAGCTCTTCATCATCAATAGACATTAAATACGCACGTATATGAAGGCTACACACATAGGTACCTACATACAAACGCATATAGACGTAGTAAGCTACGTATGTAATGTCTCGACAACAGTTAATCAGTGCGAGGTCGTGTGTCTCGAAATTACTGAGCGAACACAAGAGCGTATTACTGACTACGTCATAGCGAATTTTACCAATAACACTGAACATGATCAGGATATCTAAACTGCGTTTAAGTGCTGTCAGTATCAATGACACAGACTGCTCTTGAGCGCAGTTTAAATGTGTTAATCGCATTAATTAAATTAGCCGTTAATATGTCTCGAGTTCGAACCCTGAACATGCACCTCTGATTTTTCAGATTCATGTGCGTATTGTATAATAATTATCACTTGCTTCGGTGAAGTAAAACGTCGTGAGGAAACCAGCATGCCTGAGAGATATTTCTCGACGGCATGTAAAGCCAAGTCAGAGACCCAAGGGTAGCATAAAAACTCTGACACCAAGTTAGGCACTAACCACACGAAAGACGAAGAAGCTATTAGTAATTAGCATACATCATGAACCTCAAATCTATATTATTTATACGACGACCCAAATGGCGCAAGCTTTAATGAGGCTGCCTTACGTTCTTAGGGTCCCGGGTTCGAATCCCGGTTGGAGCAAATGTTTGTGTGATGAGCATGGACATTTGTTTCCAAGTCATGGATGTTTATATGTATAATAAGTATGTATTTACGAACAAAAAGTATCTATGTAGTATATCAACTATCTGGTGTCCATGACACAAGCCTCGTTGCTTAGTGTGGCACTAGATGGCGCTGTGTGTTAATGTCCAGCGATATATATATATAGCGATATATATATATATTTATCGAATTAATTATGACAAAATGAATAAGGATTTTACACACAGTTAAACAGTGTACCAGCAACTGCATTAGTATTATATTGATTCAAGTTTGCAAACCCGCTAGCCAAAGCTGTTGTATAGATAGATCTAAATACAGCAACATCACAATACGGAGTATCCATCTCATCCTACATTAGCAATAATGACGTAGCTTGGCCGATCGTACACTAACCTACAAAATTATTTGGCCTCGCAAGTCCTTTGTCACTTTTGACAAGAACTGCCAGTAAAATACTATAAAAAAAGGTTAACATGATCTAACTTTTACATAGACAAATATTAGCTGTACCTGTACATACATTTAAGCTTTTGGTAAAAAAAAATCTGAACGAGTATACCATCTATATTTGCTGCCAGTTAACATCGCAATTTTCCATAATATCTCTTCGTACGAACCAAAGCAAATGAACCATGTGTGTGTGTGTGTGTGTGTGTGTGTGTGTTTCCATGTGTGTGAGTGTGTATGACGATTCAAGACTTAAACAGGCTTATTTTGGATTTAGAAGTTAAGAACTTTAATAAATGTAGGTGGGTCAATGACCGCTATTGCGATCTTAACTGGCAGCAACTATATTTCAACACATTGTTTGCCAAAAGAGCCTTACATAACTGTAGACATTGTCGTTTCATGAAAAAGTCTACATGTCAGTATAACTGTCTATCTGACAGTCATTGTCGTTTCATGAAAGAGTCTACATGTCAGTATAACTGTCTATCTGACAGTCAGATAGACAGTCGCTCCATGAAAAATACTGGTATTCAGCTACATCCAGTTAGACTGGAAGCCGTGCCCAACATAGTTGGGAAAAGGCTGGGCAGGTGATAATGATTTGTCATTCCATGTCATTCAGCTTTGAGTGGTAAAGCAATTGCGAGGCCGACTACTCCCATACATTATCCACGTAATATCTATATATGTACAATGTATACATTATGTAGTACATGTAGGTTATTACTTAGACATGTCTAGTTAACGCAGGTTTGAGGCTCCGCCTGAGGTGCTTAATCAATATCTAAAGGAGAATTCATCTTAGTAGGCTTTGTATTATAGTTAGTATAGAATGTGGTGTTATCAATACGTTTGTATATATATCTAGGGTTAAAATACCCTCCACGTGCAAGTATTGTAATGTATAAATGGTGTAAAAATACCCTTAACGAAGCTGAAAGGCACTTGTTGTCCCTGTCATTGCGATAAATAATCGATCATTGTATGGTACCATGCCTAGGAGTTCCCAGGCATTACGTACAATATCTCCGTAACTAGAAGGTTTTCTAGTTACGGAGATATTGTACGTCCAAGTTCTATTTTTTACTATTTTTAAACAATTATTTTAGATAATAACTTTACTTTAAGGTGGATGCTCCAGGGTAGCCCCAGTAATTCAATTTTTCTTATGTTTTTTGCGATTTGCAGGCCAGTGCTAGGTTTTATGTTGATGAAAATATGATTCGCGGCTGTAAAACGTATGTACCCCTAGTTACTGAGTTATTATAATCATCAAAATCATCAATACAAGCCGCCAAGTTCCGGGGCTGCGGGACTGTTCGAAAAAGATACCGTGGCCCCGGAACACAAAGGGCGATGAAGGAACATGGATGGGTTTTAGTCAGTAAAAGTCTGACACGCCCTCCTGCTCCGCCCAGAGCGGGAGGAGACATTTGATGATTTCCCATCCGAAAAAAAAAAAACAAAAAAGCCTCCAAGTTCATGTAACTCTCAAGAATGACTTTTTCAAGCAATACTCATTCTTGACAGTTATAATATGAACTTGGAGGGTTGTATCTTAAGTACTCTCCTGTTTACTATTCAGCACAGTCTTGAGTGTGCTATATTGAGTTTTACCGTAAAACGTGATGTTTCACTCAAAGAACTAGTCGTTTCCCAGCAATTTTCATGCGTAGGGTTACTTAGTTAGATGTAGTACTTACATAATGCTTGGTTAACGGCTTCGTGAAGGGTCCGTTTACACCCTGTAAATACATCCAGAGAAATTTATAAGCAAATTGACACCGTAATGTACAAGGTCGGCAGTTGTGATTTATATGTACGGACTATTTAAGTTGTATGTTGTTGTTGTTGTATGTTGTTGTATGTATAATAAGTATGTATTTATTAACAAAAAGTATCTATGTAGTATATCAACTATCTGGTGTCCACGACACAAGCCTCGTTGCTTAGTGTGGCACTAGATGGCGTGTAATGTCCAGCGATATTTATTTATTTATTTGATGGTCAATTTGCCATACAATAATTTCCATGTCAGGCAGCTCAGCCTCTCTGATTGTTTTATATTTTTACCACGACAAGAAATTTTTATAAGTACCTAGAACGTGCCGATTTGAGACAAAAAAATGTATAGATTTGTTTTTCTGATATTTTATCTTCCTCCATGGACTGCTTCTCTATCTTTTGCTAACGCACTTCTTATTTTTACATAACATGATATCACGCCTGTAATCCCTGAAGGGTTAGGCAAAGGTTTACCCATTAGTACAGTTATATTTGAGTCGCATGTAATAGGGGGCGAGCCTATTGCCATCAACCGGGCACAAATCCAGATGCTAATTGGTTCAAAATTTACTCTATTTTCTTTTACCTATGTTAACATTGAGAGCGAGTTATGCTTCATAACTTTTAATAAGTTAAACAGGATGCACATACTTAATGAACATTGAAAATGATATCTAGATCAAAATAATGATATTCTAAATACTTCTGTCGCTTGATGCATAGAGATGATGAGATGCGACCACCGACGTAGAAGTTCTTAATCTTATTGACAATTAAATTTTATTTCTACAAGATATAATCAGCAAATTGCGTTAGTTTCGTAATTAACATATTCAATGGGTTCTATTAGAATTTACATTACATTTGTCAAGAAAACGTCGCTGTACAAAAAGGAAGGTGCTGTTTATATAATACAGAAATGTTTATGTAAGGTAAATAATAGGGATGAGAATAACACAAATACCTACTTTGGTGTACGCCGAAAACAGTACGGTGAGGGCTCCAAGGCCCCACGACACCCACACATTTTCTAAGCGGGCAGCCAGTCTGAATAACATTTAACCCCTTTGAAATGTAAAAGCATTACGGAATGAAAAAACAGCACTTATGTACCCTGCGACTCAGATAAACCATCTCCCGTACAAAGAGCACAAAGATACAATACCTCTGAAAGGGTTCAAGAACGCACTTTTAAATTAACCGCTATGAATTCTAGAACGACTTACATCATACACAAACTTCAAGCCATTTCCAACCTTAGCAACACCATCAAGCAAATATTAGACGTCATAATCGTATGAACCAAAAGTACGATATAAAATATTAGTCGTCGCAATACGCCTATTTAAAATAGGTCCGTTTACATTTTTCCTTTTCATGTCATTGTCTCTGGCCGAGAGCGCTTGCAACCGTCACGTTCCAATTTTGAAAAGTGTCGGAACAAAATGGTAGTCGCTTTGTGTAGTGCCCCCGCTCCTGACTCGAGTTTGGTAATTTAGCAGATGTTCAGAGAGCCCCGACTACCTTTGAAGTCGACTGCAGCTTCCAACTAAAGAAAATGAAGTTTCAACATTTGTTTATTTGACTGCGTAGTTAGGAAACACGAAGCGATTTCTGAGAAATGTGTTTGGTAAGTTGTCGGTACGTTTGGAATCGTTCGGAACATGATTCGTAATTATTCAAACCGCATGCCGACGTCAAAAACATCATCCGACATACACGAGGAGTCATAGATCCAACCACCCATCAGTGGAGGCTGGTAACCAAATTGGAACATCACTGTGCCGTGTTTACAACTCGACAAAAAAAAAATAACAAAGGAGCCGAATTTAAATTCCAATCGAACTTTGACACATGTCTGCCACCATAAACAATGGAAATTCAAATCATCGTTGCAGCGGGCTGCGGCGGACTAATGCGATTGTGGCGTGAGTGAGTCTATTGCTCTTCATCTATAAATAGGAGCCTTTTCTCTCGCTTTTTCTTCACAGAATCTGAGTCGAGATCGTGCGATAAGCTATCTCGTGTGAGACGGTCTCAATATCCACAGATGGCCTTGCTCTGGAGTAATCTCTGTGCCCGACGTGGATATTTTTGACATTTTTTGCTTGTGATTCTTTGAAAATCTCGCTTTGTGCTCTAATAGGGACATTATTTTGACGTGGAGCACGCCGCTGTAATATTGTAAACACTGATTGAGTATAGATAAGTAAGACAATCAGACATTTTGTCCTTGGTTGTGACGTTTTTTTTTTGTGGTGGCGCGAATTTAAGCCTTAGATTGAGGCTTGATGTTACCGGGAAATGTTGGCAGCTGTCCTCTGTACACACTGGAGTATGTGTGGTGTTAAGTACATTAACCTACGAACGATCTACACTGATATAAAAATGGCAGCCGTATGTTTTTTACTTGTTTGGCAACCTCAGCTCTACGGAAAGGCCGCGATTTTGAGATATGGTCAAACTTAGGACAGAAGCAAACAGGAAAATAAACAAAATATTTGCAAGTTAAGGTGTTTAGATGTTCTTATTTATTGTTTGTGTTCAAATATAAATGTGGCAGTGTGCACTAAGCTGAAATATTATGTTAACCAGTAGTTTTGAATCCATATAAATAGGAGTCATTATAATACAATTTGTAGCGGAAAATTCTTAATGATGCCACTGCACAAAACAAATTGGAATCATTATCCGTACTACAAGTGGGTACCTAAAACATGCACAATAATGTTTTTGAGACAAACTAGTTAATGGCAGACAACATCTCGTAAACATTTCTAATATATCAAAAGTTCCACAATTTTAATTAAAAATGTCTAGCTTGCTAATGAATAAAATTATCCTCAACACAACCCACGCTAAGTGTACGCTACAGCTCTTGTTAAACAAGTTATTTAAATATTTTAAGACCAACAAAGGCAAAGACAAGCTCAGTGTTATTCAATATGTCGGTAAAGTGTGTGGTTTTATGAAAACCTCTGTAAGAGAGACTCGGGTGACAGTTGACGATCAACGCTCCAATAACGGTTAGTTCTGTCGAATTAAGCGATAAACTCGCACCGGACAGGAATCGGGAATTTACAAGACATACCGTGTCGATAAGCCACACGATTAAAGCCTAATAATACCTAAACTAAAAAGAGGTACTCAATACGAATACTCCTTGCTTATAAAATCGCTTCGTGTTAATCTGATAACATTTTAATTTCACGTCAAAGTTCGTTAGCTCGGCAAAATATTTCACGTTAATCATACTTTTTTTTAAAACCTGTTTTCTTATTATTCCATGTTTTGTACCCACATTTTTCGGTAATACGAAGCAGAAATTTAATGTGACTGAATCTGAAATATTTCACATAACAAACTCGTTTTTCTTTGTTAGTCGCGTTGCATTTAATACGTTTGAACCGAAGACATTCGGTTTAGAATTAATACCAGTCGTATTTAAAGTCGCAGTATTTAAATGAACATAAATAAAAAGGAACATTGCATGAAGTAGTGCTAAGTGAAAGTGCGATAACCGTCTGATTGTAGGTAATGTTGGGTTCTTTCTGTTCCACGGTTGGTCATTTAAACAGTTTCATGACTTTCCTCACGTGCCACGGGCTTACACGTGATGGATTGTTTGTAAATGAATAATTAATTTTATTTCTCATAAAGCTACGAAGAAGCACGTAATAAAACAATGACGAACAGAAATAAAAACACGAGTGGGTAGTTGACAAAAATACGGCGGCACACGTCGTCCGGCCAAGCAGACAATCTCCGTACCTATCCCTTATCTGTGCAACTTAGCAAACAAAACATCGCAACCGGCAATAAGCATAAAACAAAATCGTTTCGACCCCACACACGCCGTCGCCCGAACACTTGGAAAAATCCCTATGGATTTTCCGCGCGGGGTGACGAGGGCGACCGGCGGCGCGCGGGGGCAGGGGGAAGGAACGTAAAAGAGAAAAGCTGCGAGTTTTTATCTCGGCGCCATAAATTTTATTCGTAGCGTGATTTAGTGCGCAGATTGCCCCCCGCGCCCCGCGTCCCGCCCGCCCCGCGCCTACGCCTCGCCCGGGTAAGGCTGCTAGTCATTGTCAAAATTATTGCACCCCTATCTACTGAAGCTTTAAATATATGTCCCCGACACGTAGTTATGCCTACAACCCGTTCCTACGTTGATATAAATTTTATAAGATGTTCCACATAAAGAATTGCTTTTACACGATTTTGTACTTACCTAAACATTTGAGTAAAAGTGAAAATAAATAAAAGAAAGCAAACAATCGAACAAAGGATACAATACAAATGTATTGGCAAGTACAAAATCCATTTGAATTAAGCCTATTCATTCCTTTGTATCAGCTATGTTTATTCTAGTGGATAGTTACGCAAGCTTCGCTTTCCTTGGGACTCGATTGCATCCAAGTTTCCACTTGATTTGTTTAGAGTATTGCAGCTAACACTGCATAAGCATCGAACCGACTGCAGAATAATGCAATATTGGACTAAGCAATGGCGCCAAGCATTTCTAAGAGAATGCTTCAAAAAAACAGCGCCGTCCTAATCCTTCATTCTTACTGTGAGAGTAAATCTTACTTATTTGTCAATACCGAGCCACAAAGGCGTCCAAATACCCTTACACTGGATGAAAAGCATAATACACGCCTCATAATAGTGTAGCAATTCAGAAACTGTTAAATTCATAATGCACTTTTGTTGTGCTCTTGACAGCTTGGTTTTTTCAACAGTGGTTTCGTGTTGCCGGCCAGCTCGAAAGTGATGTCCGCGATTTCTAGCGAATCGATCACTATCTACGGGGCGTATTTTATGTAAACACGACAAATTTCGTGATGTAAAATAAGTAGCTACAGATGCGGCCGTGTTATTTTTATTGTCTGCGCGAGAGCTGCGGGTTCGGAGGATCGCATTTGATCCGGGACTCACTCCACACTGTGTCTTATCTCGGATCTGGTTTTATGAAACCCTAAATTTACGACTGCGGCGAGGGGTGGGGGCTGTATTAAGCCGACTCTCGTCGCTTCGCTGCGACAGACACTTTTGTCACCAACAATTCATGGTTGAAGCACGTTCGGCAAAAATTTTGCGTGTCAAATTACAACGCAGCGAACAGTCGATTGATGACGAGATTAGGCAATACGAGTGTCGTTATGAAACGTACTTCACTTTACGATTATTACTTATGTAAATGATGGCATAAAAGATTCTTTTGTAGCAAATAAATGGAGGTTTACTTAAGTAATTTTGTTGTTCAGTTTGGGACGTAACAGACTACTTGTCTGGGGAATTCACATAAAGATAACTTTTTCACTGATAAATTCTGTACACTAAAGCAACAATCTTGAAGCTATAAGTTCTTTAAAAACACCTTATTTAACACATCAAAATCACCTTCACGTCAAAACAAACACGTTTTCCCTCTCATCCATAACTAAATCTGTTGATAAATTATTATATTATAGATTATAGCATCTTAATTAGGGGAGGAGGTTATTCTTAATTGCGAGCCGCTTGCCGGGGCGGGCGGGTTAGCCCAGATACAGACCGATCCTCTATAAATTACGGGAATAAATCCCGGGAAAGAAAAATTGCCCTCTAGAGCACATAATTCTTGCCTTGTCACAAGCTCTCCTTATCTATAGCCAATACCGGATTACAATGTGATTTTTATTTCATGCTATATTCGTTGGTACTTCCAACCTACTTACGTTGTCTTTATGTTAAGTTATTTATGTTACCTATGTGGAATTTGTTTTCGTATGTTTGGGGGATGTGGGGAATATTTTTCATTTGATTTTTCAGTAGTATTTTGGTTGTCTTATTTCAGTGTAGAGATTTATGGCTGAAATAATAAAGTAAACTATACTTCTTCTTCTCTTTTCTCATTACAAGGTTGACTAACACTCCAGGGACAACCGGCCGCCGGGGCTGCGGGACTATTCGAAAGAGATACCGTGGCCCCGGAACACAAAGGGCGATGAAGGAACATGGATGGGTTTTAGTCAGTAAAAGTCTGACACTCCCTCCTGCTCCGCCTAGAGCGGGAAAAGTCATTTGATGAATTCCCGTCCTAAAAAAAAAAAAAAAAAAGGGACAACCGGCAATAGACTTTTGGCTATGATTCCCACTAATAGCGGTTCTTTCATTCAAGCCTGAAAGCTTGGCTTGTCTTTATAACCTGCTACTCTTCGTGATGTTAGGGTTTCTGAACCGCGGACCTATGGACGGGGAGCTAAGGGCTAGCTCGCCGTCCGTCCGTCTCATGACGACAGGCCATGTCGACGGCGCGTTCGTGTTCCACGCGCGCCTCAAAGAGAGTCAGCAATAGGGAAGGCATCCGCAAGGGCCGAAGCCTGCCGGGGCTGCGGGACTATTCGAAAGAGATACCGTGGCCCCGGAACACAACGGGCGATGAAGGAACATGGATGGGTTTTAGTAAAAGTAAAAGTCTGACACTCCCTCCTGCTCCGCCCAGAGCGGGAGGAGTCATTTGATGATTTCTGAACAGTTTGCTTGCCTTATGAGCTTGCCATATTGTTGCCTTCTAGGCACGCCACTAGTTCCCACGCCTATGGAAGCTCTAAATGTGCTCTCTTTCCTAGGTAAATTGAAAGTAGTAAGGTAGTACTGTACTAGATACTCACTACAAGTTTTAGCGGCCTAACTTGCTTCTCCTTCTTCACGCTCCCAAGTTTAATTAAGTAAGAATTGGTTAGTCGTAACTCTTTCGGTTCATAGCGCTACCATTTGCTTCAACCGTACTTTTGGTATGTTGTTCAATTAGTCCACATTTTCCCCGAGTGACATTATAGGCAGGACAATGTAAGATACATTTTATATCCTGCTGTAGAGATAAAAAAATACCTAAATTTCAGTCGGAAAAGTCTGAAGTTTGACGTAGAAATAGTACCTAAAGAGATTTTCAGTTTGACATAAAACCAGCATGCCTGAGAGATATTTCTTGAATTTTTTGAAGTGCATGTGAAGTCATGTCAGAGGCCCATGGGCGGCATAAAACTCTGATACCGGGTTAGGCACTAATCACACGATAAAAACGAACAAGTTTGACATAAGTATAATACATTCTCTTCTTACATTATGTAAGCAAGTAGATAGGTAGATACCTAATCCCCTAATCATGATGAAGGTGAATATCCCCTCTGCCTTCACAAAACTAAGCCCTAAACACTTTCCTTCACTTTTAGCTTCACAGAAAACAACCCCTATTTGTGAACCTAGTGCAAACATAACAACACCGAGTATTCCACAATAAACTACCAAATCATTGCCAAGTGTAAATCAATACTTAAGCTAATATTTTATAATGTTACCCAACAATATCTTCTAATGGACAATGACAAATGATTCTCTTTGTATCGAATTGAGATGTCACGGCGCTTTGTACGACAACAAACGAATTCACGAAAAATACAAGAAAAAAATTCAACCTTCTCAAAATTTGAACGAAATATTTTGACAACATAATGAATGGGCAGGTATCGCTGAGTGACTAGCTAATGATCGTTTAATAGTGGATGGATGTAGGTGAAATTCCGTGGTTTGGAGAAAAAAAAAAAAAATCTGTGATTATCATTCCTGGATACTTTCGCTGTTTGTTGATTGCAGAAATTAGAACATTTTTATTTGAAATCTCTGCCAAAAAAAAACTCTTTAGGTACTGGGGATTAGGGCAATAGGGATGATGACTGACTAAAAAAACTATGATTCTGTTTAGTCCGTCAGTTAGATTATCGAAAAATATTGAAACCGTGTTTTTTGTTTAATCAAATCAATAAAAATAGACGAAGATAAAACGTGTCAAAGATCATTAGCGGGGACTTGTGACGTCACACTTGAGTAAAAAATGTACTCAAATGTGACGTCACACAAGTTTTCGACGCACTGAATCGTCTTCAATTTGTCAAAAAAGAAAAAATATGTGTCCAATATTTTTTGGAAATCTATCTGATGGACTAATTCGATTGGCATCTACCCTATTATATGGGAATATGTAGTACGTATACTTACAACAGAAGGTATTTAGTAAACTGACATTAATATTTAACAGGTATATTTGCAGTTAGTTATATAAACTCTAAAGTTTTAAACAACTTGTTAGGTAGAACAAACAAAAATTACAAAATATTCAATTAAATTCACTTTAGTAACTTTCGTTTGCACCTAGAAAAAAAACCAAGCTTCACAAACATTTTAAGAGATTTGTTGACCTCGGTAAAAATATTAAATTCTTCGGTCAAAAACATTTTATGTAAGTAACAACCTAATTATTTCACTTATTACGTATGTATTATAACCGCAGCCACATTCGTTAGTAAATTCCTTCGCGTATCATCTCGTACGATCTCAAAAATCGAGCATTTTAATCTCAACACACCGCTCTTTGGAACCACCCCGCATTACTTGAACCCTGACCAAAGCGCTGCTTGTTAAAAGATCTTTCAAAAGTCTATACTAAAACTTAGTTTCATAAGTTACCGTATGTCAAAATATGCTGGCCGTACGAACTTGACATTCATAATGCGTATTAAACTTGTTTTATTAATTCCTAAGTTTATATTAATTAATATTAATGGATACAGAAGGGATGACTGTTAGAAATTTAATAGGCACGAATTTCTTTGATTCATATTTAGGCATGCATTCGTATGTCTAATTAGTAATTACTCTCTAGTTTTAATTTAATTACTTCTGTAAATGTTACTATTAATCAAGATGCACTTTGATTATGGACCCACTAGGTTTAACCTGGTACAGTACCGAATTCTTATTAGTGCATACTTACTGTGCACCACAAAGGCACACTTTGAAGTCAAAATTAGGATTGATCTAATTTAATGAGTAAGTATGGCTCCTTTTGGGTCAACATATGAATCCCTTGGACATAATAAAGTCGGGATCATCCACCAAATGATTAAGAATTTGAATGATACTATATTGTCTTGGCTCGGGTTATTAAACCTTGCTTCATATGTACTACATAGGTAAGTTACCATCATAAGCAGTTGCAGCGAAAGAAGCAGCAGATAATTATATACTGCCACAGATTAATATCTACAGTGACATAAAATCTCGCTTGAATACAATAAATAATATCTAATGTTTAAGCCAACGAGTCTGTAAATACAATCGATACTCAATCACATACTCATCACGCCTATTCACAACTTCACATACACTATCCAATTTCAAATAATTGCATAACGAATGCGGTGACACAGCATTGTATTAGAATTTATTATTTTCTTTTGTTGGCAACATCCAACCCAGTGGGTCGCGGTTGGCAACACAGAGCACGATAATGCTGATATTTATTTGTGTAGAGGAGATTATTTATTTATTTTTGTTTGTAAAGATACAACGTTGATGTTTTGTTATCGGTTCAATGGCTGCACAAATGATTTCCATTGCTCCTGTAGTGAGCAAACACTTAAGTGTGTTGTGTTATTAAAAAAAGTTGAGAGGTAACACTTAACCTTTTTTGTGCCAGCGTTGATTCGAAATTCAAAATTATAGTAACAGTAGCTGGCACTTCAAATAAAAATAAATCGCTATGCAGTGATTTTGACACACCATATTGGCAGCAAACTACGAAACCCGACATATTAAGATAAAAAAAATATAATATGTAGTCGCGGAAATCATTCGAACTCAATATCAAAACATTATCAACAAAATGTTTTTGCAGACGATTAGATTCTAAAATTAATACATAATTGCTTAAAAATAGATAAGCCAATATCCGGCTGAAGATATCGCCAAGGCAACATGTAACATCTTTCGATAATTTTATTGCTCATCGTAGATACTGCAAGCTACATCCGTTTTGATTCACGGTTATTCCTAATTAATATTAAAAGAAATCGAACTATCACGAAAGTTTATAGTTTATTACCTAATTGGTAAGTAATATTCAAAAAATTTAAATTTCATTCACGTCACTAGATAAGTAACTTTAATCAAAACAACAAACATTGCCCCTAAGGCCCACTGACCACATTAGCAAAAGACAAGGGTTACTCTAACCACAGCTATTCAATCCATCTATTATTTTTTTACTAATTTACTACAGTTTGGCCGCTGAGAGAATGCGTTCCTGACAGGTCGCGAGTATTAGTATTATTGGTGATGTTATATAACTTATAGCTTATACCTTACCTATTATTACCATTTTTGACCTAATAACAAATAATATTATTAAAAACGATATAATTCAATCAAGTAACAATAAATGTTATTGTTTCGCCAACTGACAGACGTCAGGAACGCATTCTCTCAGCGGCCAAACTGTAATCCCATTTTGCCAACACGTCTTTTTCGCTCCACCATTTTGTCCAATCCAGAGTGCTCAGCTCATTTTTTTTTCTGAAACATACAAGAGTGCAAAAAACAAACAGCCAGCAAGCTAGC
This sequence comes from Xestia rhomboidea, assembly GCA_963853795.1. Lineage (NCBI taxonomy): Eukaryota > Metazoa > Arthropoda > Insecta > Lepidoptera > Noctuidae > Xestia > Xestia rhomboidea. The sequence goes on along the minus strand of OY970761.1, from coordinate 14,401,741 downwards.
CTTTATCTGTCGCTTGGTTTGATGCCTTTGTCTCGCTACCTCAGGCGAGCCCCGTTAAATGCTCTGTTAACCATCACATAACAAAGGATTCAAGGAGATTATAGCTATGTTTTTATGTAATGGGACTTGGGAGTGAGTTTTCATTTCGCTGAAATCGGATTGTAATCTGTGGTCTGTGCCTAGATGTTGTGATGTGGGATGGATAAGGAGAGTGAAAAAATACATCGTTAAAAGAAAAGATGATAAAAGTAGAGTTTAATTTAAAACAAAATTGATTTTGACAGATTGCCTTTGATTCCCCGATCTGTTGATTAATTTCTAAAGAAAAACACCAAAATCCAACTTTTCACTTCGAAAAAAATACACATTTCGCTAAGTAATTCACTTTTTAAATTCATAATTTACTATTTAATTTATAATCTATGCATGCTAATGGCAGTAAAAAATTACTTCTGTACACTAAAAAAAGTAAGTTGTAATACAAAACTTTTACCAACAGTTACAAAGTAATTAAAATTACGCAATCATCCAGAAGAGCAACAAAAATATTTAACTCCGGAGTGACAACTATGTTAGCCATCCCAAATATTTGCACGAAACATTATCTCAAGTTTAAACTCAAACAGAGCAACCATAAATCAAAAAACAAACGCAAAACCAGAAACAATTTACGCTGAAGGAAAAAAAAAACTCGACCACCGGGACGAGGCAGCCACGGGCTCCACCGGGCGGCTCCACGGCACACGGTTACGGCCCAAACCCCACGATTGCACGCTCTATTAGACCTAATAGCATTCGGCATGGCCCGCCTTGTTACCAAACAGACATATTTATTGCAATATTAGAATTAACGATGTGAACATGGCAACATTACCCCTAAATAAGAAGATAATTCGGTCAGACTTTAATACGCTGACAAAGATCACTCAACTTTGTAATCGTCCGGGCGTGCTGCTCAGGCTGCGATTTCAATTTTATGTGTCGTTTAATTGTGAGAAAGTTGTGTTCAATTATTTTGCTGTTAAATTAATTGCGGAAGAACGGGCGCTATCTCGCGGTGATAAAAAATATTATATGATAGCATCAGAAAATGATTTAAAATGATATTAATGGCAACTGTATGATACGATACGTCTGATGAGTCAAATTGAGACAGAGACAATTTTATGTCCAGCTCCTGTACTTAGGTCCTTTAAATAAAAAAGTACATCATTCGTCATATTAGGTAACTAATCTATGATAATCACTACATAGTATAAAACAAAGTCACTTTCTCTGTCCCTATATCCCTATGTATGCTTAAATCTTTAAAACTACGCAACGGATTTTGATGCGGGTTTTTTTAATGGATAGAGTGATTCAAGAGGAAGGTTTTAGTATATAATTTGCGGGCGGGCGAAGCCGCGGGCATCAGCTAGTATATCTATAAATGCGAGAGTAAATGAACTATGTCGTTAAACTAACTTGTGTGAAATGTCACATGGATAAGCTATGACCGGAGTTTGACATCAACATCATCTGCCTAGCCTTTCCCAACCATGTTGAGGTCGGCTTCCAGTCTAACCGGATACAGCCGAATACCAGCATTTTATATACCAATAGTACGATAATGTGGGATTCAAACCGACCTACAAACGGCAAATTAAAGAAAGAAAAAGCATTTAATAGCCCGCCAGGACAAAACACACAAAGGTAAAAAAAAATGGTAAATGCCAGTCTACCTCTAGATAAGTTTGACATAAGAGGTTCTTGTTGCCCAAATAATATATTGGTCTTTGCTTTCATGCTAGCTACCACAACAACACCAGGGACGAAAACAATATTCTTGATGTACTACGGTGGGCTGCATCAAATAGGTAAGTACCCCTGTTGGGTACCCCAGTACCCCGGGTTCGAACGTGGGTGCTTTCAAGGGGGATACCACATCGTGAAGGTGACTGTATGTTTCTAAAACGTTCTATTCTACTCCTTCCTCATCATCTGCCTAGCCTTTTCTTAACTATGTTGGGATCGGCTTCCAGTCTAACCGGATGCAGCTGAATACCAGTATTTTACATGCGGAGCAACGGCCTATCTGACCTCCACAAGTTCCACAACCCTGTTAATACTGAGTAATACGATACCCCTAGGGCTACCGCACACTATAGACAAGACTGTCTTTAGACAGACAATTACCCTACTAGTGCGAGCGAGAATACATAGTCTGTCTCGCTCGCACTAGTAGGGTAATTGTCTGTCTAAAGACAGTCTTGTCTATAGTGTGCGGTAGCCCTTAGTAAGACTGGTTGTCAGACTTTCGGGCCAGTGACTATCTGTAAGGACTGCCAAATCTAGTCTATTCCTAGTCTATTCCATAACATTCATTCTAATTTTAATTTCTTTTATACGTATAGTAGTTAATGTTCCTACTACAAACCTATATTTTGTAATCTACATTGTCAAACGTAACTGACGAACATATCTCGCGCCATAGCAACATATATCTATTTTGTTATCATTCGTCGGTGCTTTGATACCAAATATTTTATTTTATGGCGCTTATCTTGTCTTCTCGAGTATCGTAAAATGTTGATTTTCGTCTTATATTCCGTGATAGAAGGATTTTTGCATACGGCTTATTGCTTTTTTATTGTTTTTGGTGATTTGGTTTAAAACAATGTGTAAGTAAGTATTTTTATAGCTTCTAAGATTTTCGCTTTTTTCTGATCATTTTGAATTTATCGTAAGTAGTTCGTAAAATGGCTGTAGAGCATTTTTTATAGATTTTTTTCTTCTTTTATCTTATGTCTATGAAGTCTTATAAACCAATCTAATAATATTCAAACTTTCAAAGCCTGGCTACAATTTTTTTTATTATTTAATTAAAAGGTCAATTTAATTTACAAGATAACAGTATTATTTACAAACTACAACTCTATACCACAACAGTCTAACAGTAATAAAAATATGTCAAGTATCAAAAGGATTACAGGGCGTCAAAAAATTAGAAGGGAAGGCTGGCAGCATTGCCACGTTAAATGGCAATGCTGATTCATAAAAGGTAATTTTATTTCTTGCTGTCTCTTCAACCGTAGAACCTACTACTTTTTGAAACTATAGATATTGTAGCTGTAATCTCATTCATTTGAAAAACACAAGATAATATTACAAATATTTCTAACACATTAGTACCGACACTCAAAGCCACATAAAGCACATAAATCCAACTTAATCGCCACTTATAACGGTTTATTTCGCCTAATTACCACAATTTTGCACACAAGGTCGCACTAGCGGCACACTTTAAAATCGGTTTGCTCAACTTAATTTTGCATAATACGCCGTATTTCTGGTTATAAAATAATACACCGTAAATACATAACGCCAATAAAACGCAAATTACGACTGTGTTTAGGGTCCATGATTAGTCGCGGTCCATCAGAGATTTGCCATGGCTGGTGATAAACTTAGGGGCGGTCCGTAGGCAAATTGTTATTTATCTATTTCGTGTGTGTTGGTACCACGCGTTAGTGTGGTTGGTTAATTAAATTAGACACGAGTTAAATTGACGAATGAGTCATTAAGTCAGAGCTTGTGTGATGTGTTATGATCTGCTCGTCGAAATAGTAGTAAATGTTTTCACATACTTACTACAAAAACGTTTCTTCCTCCGTCAAGTCCTGCATAGCTATTCACAACGCTTTGATTCGATATTCGATTCGGAAAGTCGTATGTCTATCTCACTCGATTTCATAATGTCAAAACAAGATAGACATACGACTTTCCGAATCGAAAATCGAATCGAAGCGTTGTGAATAAGGGGGCTGAAGTCGATAAAGTGTGTGAATTTTCCCCTACTTTGCTGAATAAAGGATCAATTTTTGTTGTCTCTTTTAGTATTTTTCAGTCGAGGTAACTGTTCTGGGACCAAGAAACCCCTTTCCAGCTTAACATAGCTCAAAATTCACTTATTAGTAAGCTACTGTAAGCCGTAGTCGTTAGCATTGACCAAAACTTTGATCTTACCCACTACACATTCACATCCTGTATATATAAAGACAAGTTAATTATCTAATCGAATACAAGATTATTACAGAACACTACCAATAACATTATCTTCTTACGACCACGACAGCTCGTGGTGACATTAAAACATATTGCAATAACCATTTTATTTCCTAATTCCGTCGCCGACTCAATTAAAACAGGCTCTAAACGTCAATTACGTGTCTATTATTTTACGACAAAATCTTCTAATTAGTCTCCCGGCCAGTAAGCACCATGCGTCTCCATACGAATTATTAAGTTAATATTTTATAGCCCCGTAATCCTTGCCACAAGGCAATAGAGATTACCATCGCTTCCGAACGCATCTCGATTTCTTTCATTACATCTAATTAGTCTAATTATATTTCTCTCCGAGAAGGCCGGTAGCTGGCTTGTAAATTAATATTACGATTGGGTAATGTAATATAAAATTCACATATGGAAGCCGTTATGACAAGGTTAGGTCGTGTGTGCACACTCCGGATGCCAAAATGGCTGGACAGCCTCATCGTAACTCCAAACATACGACATATTTTTATATGTTTCCCATATCGTAAATAACATTTTCGTCATATTTAGCAATACTATTATAATTTAGCGCCATTTTAGGAATTAATAGGTTTTTTATTATTTATGAATTCCGCGCTAATCATAGAACGGAATATAAAGTATCCGTTGCTTTTTCCCACGCGGGTTAAAAGTCACAGAAGACATTTATTATTTGCTAATTTACAGCCGGACTAGATCATTATTTGACACAATTTAATGTCAATCGTTTTATACTTGTTTTGAGGTCAATGGCAGAAACTAGGAGTAGCGGTACGATGTGACACCGTCAAAAAAGTGTAGCACAAGCTTATGAACAACAAGATATAAACGAAGCCAAAAGGCACTTGTTCTCCCCGTCATTGCGATATTTTTTTGTTCTATACCATACTTTGAAACTTCTAGTTATCAAAGTTCCAACTTTTACACAAGTTTTTTTTTTTAATACAGGGTGTAAACAACCTCATCACGAAGCCGTCAACCAAGCATTCTGTACATCAAACTAAGTAACTTTACGCAAAAATTATTGCTGGGAAACGACTTTTTTTTTGGGGTGAAAAATCATGTTTTGTGGTAGAAATTAATGTAACGCACTCAAAACATTGTGCTGATGAGGTATTTAAAGTAAAATACTTACATCAAAAACTTGTATATTTAAAAAAAACTTGTTAAAAAGTTGGAACTTTGACCCCCAATATCTCCGTAACTAAGGTTCCCAGGTATGGTTTAGGACAAAAAAATGATCGCAATGACGGCTAGAATAAGTGCCTTTCGGCTTCGTTAAAAGGTTTTAAACACCCTTTATAAGATTTTACTTTAAATACCTCCACGAACCCCATACTATAGAATCCATCCACCAGCACAATGTTGTGAGTGCGTTACATTGAGTCCTACCGTAAAACGTGATTTTTCACTCCAAAAAAAGAGTCGTTTCCCAACAATAATTTTCGCGTAAACTTAAGTACTTAGTTTGATGTCGTGGCTTCGTGAAAGGTCTGTTTATACCCTGTAGATTCAACCAACATTAAGCGATAATAATATTCTACATTTGAACTTCTTTAATGACTACACTATAGACAAAATATTCTCATGAGAGCTAGTTGTAAACACGCAAAACTAAATAAGTCCTGGACAGGTTTTAATCGGATATTGAGTCATATAAATAAAGGCTAATCAATAAACCGCTGTCTGTGCCAACTTTGCGTAACATTTAATTTATTCAAGGTCTCGTTTCCTTTTGTTTTAGTATAGAATTATGATAAACAAAGACTTCTCTTTGACCAATCCCCTGGTGTTAAGCGATCACGGTGCATTATTTCCTATAAATAAAAAACGATTAAATAGCGTAAACAAAAATACTGTGGGTGTGCCTCTTCCTAATCCTTAGGGAGGTACAGGCATGATTTTGTGTGACGAAAATTCATCAACATCTGCCTAGCGTTTTTCCAACTATATAGTTGGGGTCGGCTTCCAGCCTAACTGGATGCAGCTAAATGCCAGTATTTTACATGGAGCGATTGCCTATCTGACCTCCACAACCCAGTTAGTACTGGGTAATACGATACCCCTTGGTAAGACTGGTTGTCAGACTTTCGGGCCACTGACTATGACTGAACTTGACTTGACTTGTGTGAAGAAAACTATTGAACGGTAACGAACCCCGCTACAGAGAAATGTAGACAAGTACCAATTATTTGTAAAACAACTCTCAATCAAATCCTCGCAAGCCACCATAGACACGGATGACATGGACCACATACCCTCATAGTACAGGTAAATGCATTTAAATTAATTAAGGGGGAGTCAGACCGCCCGCACGGCTACCGTCCCGGCGGGGCGCCCGTGACGACTTCATGCGGCTTCCCCGAAGCGGGACAGAACGGGACGCGGGATTTAGTGAAACTAGTACCTGGCTACGTGACACGAATGCGAGTAGTTACGTCACGGACTCACGGGTCAGCGGAGTGGATAGTTTGGATGCAAGCGGTAAATGCAAGCGTTTGCTTTTTGAAGTGGTCTACTTGGTACTTACATAAAGTTCGCAACGGTAAAGGTTATTTTAACGCCGAGGTTTTTTGCTCGTTTTATAAGGTGAAATAGAAATTATCTAGGTCTTCAATTAAATACCGGGTAAAATGGGGTGTATAGAAACGCAGGGGTCAATCGAGACAAAACTTTGAAAGGGATTTTAACGTTGAATTAATATGACATGTTACCAAAAAGTGCTCTATTTTATTTGCTTAATTTTACTTGAGATATCGCGATCGTTGGCAGCATACCATCATTACTATTTCAACGTTAAAATCCCTGTCAAAGTTTTGTCTCGATTCACCCCTGCGTTTATATACACCCCATTTTACGGTAATTTTGATTACTTATTTTAGAAAAAAGGTTTCATTAATTGCTTGTGAAATGCATTATTTTTCGTTAGTCGGAAAATTATTTGGCTACGCTGCGTTGTTTCAATTTATTGTTCCCAAGGATAAGTTATTGATTTCAAGAAGCTACGAATTGAACTGGTGTTCAATTATTGGACATCATGGCTGACGGCTTCGACAGTGCTTCAATCAGATGCAAACTGGTCTCATTTTGTTTTTAACTTCATGGGTCCTACAGATTAAACGTCAAACAATGGTAGCAATGATAAACCACAGTCATAGAGCATCAATATATACGACCACAGTAGTCCAGTAGCTCTGATAAAAACATACATAGGAACCATCACGCCGGGGATTCCCGAATGGTCAGGCAGAGGTGTATTCCTCTGCCTAGTACCTAATAGAATATAGTGCACCCATTTTCCGCCAGTTATGTTTAATTCCCATGTTATATGTATGGGTGAGCCTACTGCCATCAACCGGGCGCAAATCTGGGCTCCGTGGCTGCTACTGAGAAATTCTGGATGTAAAAACCCAAATTTCCCGTCCCGGAAATTGCGACCACTCACTAGACAAGGCGAGGCAGTCAAAGACATACTTATACTAATATTACACAAAAGTAAAATTCAAGGTGATCATTTGTATGCTAATTAAACAATTAAAATTTCACAACTAATACAGGGATCCCATGTATCTCATGTCACGACTTGTGTTATTGGCTGCCCACTGTGCAGCTACCTGTGCAAACATTGTCACAATAGGCGTTCGCCCTTAACTCACCCTTAACTCGCCCGCTATGAGTTATAGCAACTGCCCCTTAAATATTTCATCGATTTTATTGTGGCTCCAATGTCAACCCCGTCTCGACGATGGCTATAAAGACTGTCGTTAATTTTTTGCGCAATAACGCAAATCGTGTTTCGCGCCGATTTTTATGTTAATCACAAGTTTAAGTAAGATTTGTTTTTACTGTCTAGATAACACGTAAACTAAACTGTTTTTCTAAAATATTGTAGGTAAATTAGATTCGATTTTTAACTACTTTTTTCAAAAACTTTGCGCGTTTGTACAAATTTGTGCCAAACTGCAACGCATGAGTAAAGTCAATCAAATCTTCTTGCCCTTTCTTTTAACATTTGCGCGGGCTATCTTTTCCTGTACGTACTCAAACCATACCGGATTATCTCGAATAAAAAATGAGGCCCACCAATGCGTAATACTATAACATAGACACATAATAGGTTGTATAGAAGGCTGTATGGAGTTAACCCGTGCTCACCTGGCGTCACCCGCGCTCTCCCACAGATAAAAAACTCTTATAAAGAGATAAATTATTGCGTTATGGCTTTTTGAAAGAGTCCACTGCTGCTGAGAAATGACAATATTATTAAAAAGTACGCGTCTTTGTCACAATATCTTTTTGTGTTCGATATATTGTCGCCATAATAAATGCTGCCCCTTTATGGGTCGAGCATTGTGCTCCGTACCTTTGTGGACATTATTAAATATATTTTAAAGAGTTTTATTAATGGTGGGCGTCGTAAAGAGAATGTTTGATTTATTTTTTCGACGCGTGTGCTCGATGTTAGTTTGATAGCCTTCAATCATGAGAATAAATTTGTGGGAGAAAAATAAATGTCCTCAGAAGACAGACGTCGCGACGTACGTATTGCACAGAATTCATAACAGCAAATAACGAAACATCCGCGAGTAGGTACTAATGACCAATAAACAGGAATAACGTCCGTCGCTTACGTTTTTATTGCGAACGCGTCGATAATGCAATAGCCACGCTGCAAGTTCGAATAAAAAAAACATTCCCGCGCTGTCAATAAACGTAAAACTTGCGAAAAATTGTCATATCGAATTCGTTGTTTTGAAATACGATTCGCTTACCTCCTTCAAGTATCTTCACGCCTTCGATGCTTTTATAAAAACATTTTTATTATGTTGATTTTGTTTATCTCGTTGTGTAGACGAGAATATGAGATCTTGTTACGTGTACAGGTATGTGACCACAATTAAATTTTTTGCCCCCACCTACGAGTGTCGAGTCATGAGATAAAATATGTTTTTATGTGATTTTGTGATCTGCTTAACACCTGCGAGAGCTCAGAAAAAACGTCTAATGTGTACCATCATTTTGATATGTAAATGTTCTTGGTAAATAATAGTTTGGTTTAATTTTTCAAAAGCGCGAACTCTTATCGGCAGACTTAATTGTTGTAATCTCTTGCAATCTTTTAAATTTAGTCTCAATGTTCGCTTCTTATTTGTATTATGATTCGTTGTGAATTACTTAAAAAAATCCTAGAATGTGAGACTGCCTACTAAAATGTGCAAAACAAACAACAGAATCGTTCAAAATTTTGAAATTGGAGCGCCGGTAGCGGTAAAAAAAAAAGTCCCCGTCTGTCTTAAAACAAACCTTCTTCATGATAAACGTCACATTAATTTTATAATAGTCACAAATCAATGCTTACCTACCTGCAGTTTTCATGTCATTCAGGTTTGCAGGTGCAAAACTTCTGCCTTTTGGAAGGACAGTGATAGACTGTTAGTCTTATCTGTCCACATTAGTTGTAAGAATTTGTGAAAGCTGTTGCTGTCATCCGTATTTAAAATAATAAGCAGGGTAAAGTTATCACTACTTAAAACCCATAAAGATATAAAAAGATCCGCTCCTTAATGCTGATACAATTACCTATCTCTTACTTCTAGATCATGTGTGTCATCATCACTGTAAGGGTGCCTACCCTACAGGGTGTAAATAAAACTAAAAGAAATATGATTTTTTTTTCGTCCTTTTCTACCTTGATCGGTATGGAGTTTTGCTAGCTGTTTTTATTTGATCCTGTGTATCACCTATATTCTTTGAATCCTACTTCTTCCGTACTTACCTAATTATTCAGGAAAGTCATATCATGTGTGTATCAGTTGATGCAAACTCTCTAGGGAAACGAGCAGATGGTCCATTCTTCACACCTAAGCAACACACCATAAACTAACTAAAAACATAACAATCTATCAAGGAATCTCCTATCAGAATTTAATAGACAAACTTACACTTACTCAGACATCTAAAGACAGTTAATTCATGCATCCTTGAAGATGTACCATTGACGCAGCAGCCTGCTAGCCTGCCCGGTCCCATCGGAAATCGTGAAGGCCAATAAATAATATAGTACCATCACGTGGCGCTTAACAAATGGTCACTTCGTGCTTTGCCACCGGTTCACCTGACTTGTTGCATAGATAATGGAAGTATGAGATGGGACAACCTGCTTGTACTCTGCCAAGAAAGTACTGAAATCATACCAATTTTGTGGAGGGCCCGCAAAATTCAAATTTTCTTCTAATCAACATACAACCTGACACTGACCTGCAAATTGCAAAAAAAAAAACGTAAGTTAATTTAAATTTCGCGGGCTACCTTAGCGCATCCTGCCTAAACTGAAAAAAATAGGGAAATCAGCTTTCCTCTCAAGTAAAATTATATCTGCCTCGTTGGTCCAGTAAACAAAGTCTTAAAGAAGTCTGATCAAAAAACAAAAAAAAATGGTAGGTTAGTGAAGTTCCAATCAAAATCTAATATCCCCAAAACTCTTGAAACTAAGGGTTTGCGTCATATGAATTCTTAAAGGAATCAGAAACTAACAAGACCCAAAAAATCCTATCTGTCCACAAAACTCCTACTCTTTGGCGGGACCCCCGCGATTCGCCGGCAGCTGGTGTGTCTCCGCCGTTCAATAGTATCATTAATATCGTCCATACTAACATTAAATTGATTTTAAAATACATTCGCCTGTTCTATAGGTATTCGCGGCAATTTCGTATGCTGGAATGCTTGGTTAGCGGTTCCTTATATTGCCGATTAGCTTGTCTGTATATATTATTATTGTCTATTGAAATTACGAAGTTTATAGGCATTTAATGTGCTGTTTGTCCTTGAAAATATTAGTTACTGTTATTTTATTCGTTGGATTTTATGCCTGTTTTGATGTTCTTAAAGTTGCCATTCATTATTTAAAAAAATTGTAGAACTCATATTTGTGTTACAAGATTAACATTGTCCATCTTTAAAACCATTACAATTATCTAATTAGAATAAAGAATAAATCCAGAATCATCATTATCTGCCTAGCCTTTTTCTAACTTTGTTGGGATCGGCTCCCAGCCTTACTGGATTCAGCTGAATACCAGTATTTAGTAGTAGAATATACCCAGAAAAACAAACTTATAACACTTCTACGCGACGACTGCCAATTCCTATTAATTCCTACAAGAATCCAACACAAAACTCATTCTTTCTAAAAAGTATTTTACAATTTGCTTCTTATTATAATCGCAACGTAATACCATCCAAGCAAACCGCTGTTTCATAAAAAGTCTCGGCGAGCAATTCCCGGCTCGCCAATAACATTTTAAAGTCTATTTAGACCCGTTATCTTTAGTGTTATGTGCTATGCTCAGTTAAGTTAGACTCGTTATATTTTAGACAAAAGATGCCCAAGACCCTGGATCTAGTGCTTAGCTGGGTTTCAAAGATATTGTTCGATGAAGTACTTGAATCTTTATTGAGTGTAAAACTTACTACGATGCACATGTCTTCTTCGTGTATTAAATGCTGGTTTAAAACTTCGACACATCTACGGTGTGTTGTTATAAAAAAAACTATTTCTATTCGAAAAATAAAAACAATGAGGACTTATTGATAGTGATGCCATTTAGCCGATTTCGGCCACTGTGACTGCTTGCGATGGCTTTCTAGAGCTTTAGTCGAGAGCTTTGGAAAGCTGATCTTTCATGATAACTTTGACTCCTAAATGATTAAGGACCCACTCCCCTAAACTAAGTGATCATTAGACGGCTTGCTAAACAGGAATATTGTTTATAAATATTTAAAACAAATGTATGCTGTTGAGTATTCGATGCTCGACTCAGGAACAAAAGTTTATAATCCGCCTATAGTTATTAAACAGGAGTGGCTCTGGAACACAAAGGGCAAAGAAGGAACATGGATGGGTTTTAGTCAGTAAAAGTCTGACACTCCCTCATCAAAAAAAAAAGCATTCGTCCATACCCTGTTTAGACAAAGCTCATACCTTTATCCTTCTGTTTATTTTCGTCCTATACCTTTTCTTTAAATCCTAAAAAAACCTGTCTCCGATAGAACTACTTCAACTGCCTACATCAAAATTACAGTTAATAAAACATGTTTTGTGATGAATTTTCTAATAAAAAATCATAGATAAACCGACTATTAAGTGATTAAACTGTTACACTGCCAAAATACTTGGGTGGTCTTGCCCTGGGGCGATGGCACGCGCTTGAACATTACAAAATAGATTTTATGATCACCTGTCTCGTTGGTCAAGTGCTTGCAAGCTGAGCATGAGGTCCTGAGTTTGATTCCTCCTTCCAAAAGCTGGATGAAAGAAAGAAATAGTATATTATGCAACTAGTGAATAAAGAACGGATTTAAAGCGAGGGCCGTAGATGAGTCACGAGCAAGTGCAGGATTCTAATGATTGAATCACGAGCGCAGCGAGTGATTCAACTGTTAGAATCCTGAACGACGCGAGTGATTCATGGCCCTCGATATAAATTTGTACTTTATTCAGGAGTTGCATACTTTACTTTATATCATGACTACGAGAAAAGACATAATTTAAGCGAAAATAGAAATTTAATCAAGAAATAAGAATTGTTACATTAATTGAAATGGACATTAAAATTAGAGCAATGACTGAAATTAAGCGTAATTTTCTTATTATTATTAGGGTGGTCAACTTGTGAAACAATATTTATTTCTTGTCGATGGTCAGAACTTTCTGCTGGAGGAAACTCTTGGGCATCTTTGGACGTTGAAGGGCGTGGAGTCCATGGGTCTTCAGGTTTCTTTAGGTTTATGCTGCTTGCTTTCTGAAGGCTGCGTTTCGATTTATTTTCGATACAATCTTCGATATAACCCTCAGCCACGGTAGTGGACTTCCATCCACCATGTCGCTTTAATTCCGTCATATCTGCACCAGTGTTTGCTAATAACGTGGCAGAGGTTCTTCGGAAAGAATGCCCTGTATACATCTCGGGATTTGGTAGCTTTAAAAATGTTGCAATGTCTTTTGGCATGGAACCAATTTTATTTATTCCAATTGGATTTTTTGTACATTTATTTTTAGAATAGAACAAAAAGAATCTATTTGTGTTCCAAATTCAAACACCAAAATAGTGAATAAAAACCAAACAGTGAATAAAAGGCCTTTTTATTCACTGTTTTGCGTGAATAAAATAAGCTTTTTAGAGTAGGTATGGTATAAAAGTATTTATTAAACTCACTCAAGACGTAATAGAAACAAAAAGATAGAATAGACATTATGAAAAAAATATATAAAAAAGTAAACATGTACAAACAAACAAAAATAAAATACAATCAAATTGGTCCTGTGCAAGGTCAAAAGGCTCCTATCTCAGCAAGGTGCTGTGATATTTAAAAAAAAAGTCACAGCGCTGGTATTCTGATAGGGCCCAAAGTGATGCCATGGTCAGTTATACGAATATAAAGTTTTAAGACAAAATAATACTAATAAACAAATATAAATATTTAATGTGTAATAAATACGGGTTGAAGACTAAAAAATAAAATAATTTTATCTGCACCCAACGTCGCCGTGGATAGGTATCCGGTTGATGGCAATAGGCTCGTCCTCTATGATATGTCGTGATCAAGCGATTTTATTAATAACTAGCTTTGCCCGCGGCATTGCTTACGTTATGATCGGAAATCATTTCCTATGACATCAACGCTTCCCATAAATGAAAATTCTTTCACCAATGGGAAGATTTCAGAATCGGATCAGTAGTTTCGAAGATTACCGCTACTTCCAAACTTACAAACTTTACCTCTATAGTATACTTAAAGACTAAATCCTCACTGCGGTGGTCTGCCCACCGGGTGACAGCACGTGCCTCGCTTTGCCTACTTACCACCACTCCTGCTGCAAAACTTCCGGTAGGACACAAGTGAAGCACCCTTTACTCTAAGACTAAGTATTTAAGGCGACTACAGGAGCTAAATTAGCAACTCTATTTGTAGTGGTTAAAACTTCCTTTGAAATACTGTTAGAATAAAGTTCTAATCAACTTGCACTACAAAGTGGTTGTTACGTCAGTCACTGCGGGCCGAATAGTGCGAAATGAGTGGTATTCTGTGATTTGCAAAAAAACGATTAATTGGACTAAAAAAATAAAACACTATCATGCTGATATGTTGCTTGTAGAATTATTTGCCAAAAAGCAGAATGATCGCATGTATTTTAGTATGGTTTTTACTCGTTAAAAGATTTTTTTAGGGATAAGTTCGTGATTTTTTTCTATCGAGTATAATTAGTTGTATTATGTTTTCAAAACACTATCATACTAGCATAATATATCCTGAAGAATATCATATATTTTTCTGGTTTTGTTTATTGCAGTGAATCATATGCTTTTTTGCATTATAAAACTCGCGTTTAGCTCCTGTAGTCCCCTTAATAGAAATACCACACAGCAAAATAACTAGTGGTAGTTGCGTTTACATTTTGAATTTAAAGTAACCCTTATATATAACGTTGTAAAGTTATCAACTCTTGTTAGCACCTCGGGTTTCTGTTTGCCATCTTGGTTGGGACATCCGATAAGTTTTATCCTGGTTGAACTTTCCCATGTTATTATTATTGACCACATTTCTTTACTGTTGCACCACACTGGAAATTTCTCCTGTATCGTGGGTGCGTTTACAAACATTTAGACCCACATACACAAACAGCCAAACCTGGAACCACTACCTGTAGGCCCTACAAATATTTGTTTCGTACAGGAATCGAACTCGCAACACGCAGAACAGCAACCAATCGCTCAGCGCGAACCGTACCGTTGCCGTGCGTGCCGTGGCATTGAAAATCACGCGGATGAGGACTTGGACAAAATCCAGTCTATCTAACAACACCTAATTTGAATATTTGCGAACAGACTACTAAAGTCTATGAGATCTACCAAGTCTTGTATTTACTTACTTCTAAAATCAACTTTACCTTCCTAATGTTTATAATTATTTTTGAATATCCTAATTACACCACCGGTGGTCTACCTCCGTAGCACGCGCCTCAGTTTGCCCACTCGAAGCCACTTCAGCGAACTTCCGCAACAATACACCAAAGTACAGCGCTTTACACCAATATACCGCGCTTTACATCGCTTTAGCAGCTGCGCACGCGCTCTCAATGATGTCATTGTTTCGAGTGTCAAGTACTTACCTCGGTGGTCTGTTAGCATGTTACCATATTGATGGCCACTTAATAATTTCCCTGTTTGTAACAAATTGAATTCTTCCCTTCGTTTATTTTTTTTTCAAGATCTTTTGACACGCGATCTTTCAGGTTTTTTTTTCTTTGATGACATTACTAGCTAAGTATAGGTTGATTATCAACTGTTAGCAGTTAATTAATGAGTAATTTAGTTGCGTGTGGCCGCAACGCTAATGTTATGTTTGCTTCCATTTGTGAAGGAAAAAAACTTCAGTAGTCTTACGACTCACTTGATCACCTTGACTACTGCGAATCCAAAATCTGATAGATTTTGGACCTGGATTTTTTTAACCACGTATTCAATTAAGTTATAATGACGATTGTATTTGGCGCAACCTTGAGGCACACGTGTTTCTTGTTTCGTTTTTTTTTTATTTATTATTTATTTCATATTTAGGAAAACTTACAGCTAAACAGATAGTGAGTAATAGTTTAAACAAAATATGGCCAGTTACAAGTTGTTGTTTTATAAAATAAATAACAAATAAATAAATAAATATCGCTGGACATTACACACATCGCCATCTAGTGCCACACTAAGCAACGAGGCTTGTGTCGTGGACACCAGATAGTTGTTATACTACACAGATACTTTTTTGTTTGTAAATACATACTTATTATACATATAAACATCCATGACTCGGAAACAAATGTCCATGCTCATCACAGAAACATTTGCTCGTACCGGGATTCGAACCCAGGACCCTAAGAACGTAAGGCAGCCTCACTACCGCTGCGCTATTCGGGTCGTCAAATATATGTTAAAGTGTAAGTTATATTCTGTGCTCTTGTTGTTTTCTTTCTTTCGTTTTTCATCTACAAAGAAAGATCCTGTATCTCAGCGACGACTCGCCATCGAAGCAGCCGTCACTCTCACAGATCGATGGGTCGTCAATCGGGCATGGTCAGAGAAAGATCAGGTCCCTGGGCCTACCAACTGCTTTACGTGCTTTTCAAAGCATTGGGATATTGCAAACTTCGAAACTCCGTACTGCTACTGAATATCTAATGGAAAAATGTAAAAACCCTTTGCCCGACCTGAGTATCGAACCTACCTACGCTCAATTTTTTTATAATAATAATCATAATAATTTATTAATTTGCGAATATGGGTACAAAATTAAAGGTCTTAAATAAGCAATTATAATAGTGTCCATTAGTCATATCCTACCATAAGGATAAGGCATGCAAATTTACATAGGTAGTTCATTATATATAAGTTTGTCCTGTAAATATTCAGTGACAGAGTAATATCCTTTTTTTTTGTAACAGTGTTTTTATATTGTTTTTATATTATTATATTTATATATAAAATATATTTTCATCCCCCCATCTCGGAAAGAGTATTTTTGCTCTTCGATATCTGAGTGCAAAAGTCGTTTTTATCCTCTAGAGGATAAAGTAAATTGAATTTAGAACATCGTGTGCACTAAGTTTGTGAATTCAAAACATGATTAAACCTATTTACTTCTACCTCCATGGTGCCGAATTTATCATAGGTACAACCTTTTTTAATTTGTTAAAAACTCAGACTCGGAACCTTCTTGGTGTACTTTTATAATTTGCTTTGCGCGCGCCATTTTCTTGTCAGGTCAATTGTTAAAACCTTAGGTTAAAAACAAGTGAAAAACGTAAAATAAGTGGTTTTGGCGACCAAGAAGTTTATTTGACGCCAACAGAATTGACTGAAACTGTTAATAATGCGCAAATGAGCTTTCTCCCTCAACAATCACGCGAGAAGGATTTGAAACAGTACGATATTAAAAAAAATTAAAAAAAAAATAGGTAGAAAATGCCCAAGGCATTAAGTCCGCCTTTGTACAGTTTTTATTTGTGCATAAAGTTTTAATAAATAAATAAATAAATATTACACTCAACTTAACTAACTGTAGCAACGTTACTTTAAATTTTTCTTAATTGTACCTAAGTATTATTTGTTATAATTTAAAGATTATTCTGTAATACTTACCTACCATAATGTAGTAGTTAACACCTAAACTGAAATAAAAGTAAAAGTATCTTGTGATTGTAAATGTTTTTTTTTTTGCATTTAGTCATTTCCTCGCTGAGGTGGGATGAAAAGTTACGTGTTGCACTCGAGTGCAAAGATTTTTCACCTCGTGCTCTTTTGATTCCCTCGCTAACGCTCAGGATTCTAATTTTTGAATCACTCGCTGCGCTCGTGACTCAATTTTAGAATCCTTCGCTTGCTCGGTTATCAAAATTGAGCACGCGGTTAAAAAGCAACTTTGCACTCTTGTATAACAAATAACTATTATATCATTTATCTCCAGGAATGAGTTTGGTAAATGGTTATATATGCATGGAGCCATACATAATACACTTTTATTTAATAACGCTGTTTTATTGATTGGTAAGCATATATTGAACTTGCCTCTTTTCTTATGTAATTTACTAAAGAAGTTTGTACTTTTTCTTACAAACATTATTTAACCTCAAATATACATACACGTACACGTATACATGGTAACGTTAGAATATTTACTTATTTTTGAAGGCCACGAAACCAACGGGGCTGTCAAAAAGAATAAAAGTACAGCGTACTACGAAATACGTCAAAAATTGGCGACACACGCAGCTGCACGCGCCCTCAATGAGGCCATTGTTTGTCGTGTCAAGTATTTGTCGGCGTCATTACCCGGTGGTCTGCCAAGTATTAACATATTGATGACCTCTTAATGAGTTCCCTACTTTACTAACTCTTGAACTCAACCACTGCTACGAAGTGCTACGGATCGTAGGCTCGTAGCCGTAGCAATAATCGTTTACAAAAACATCGATTTTGATTTGTTAACTGCCTCGTTGTGGTCACAACCGTTACTTGTTAATGCTCAGCGGCATTAGGTTCGATTCCCAGGAGAAAGTTTTATTGTGTTATTCAATCAGGAATTCGAAGTAGCAGCACTGAATCAGGATTTGATGATGGAAATGTACTGGAATACTCCAGTCAATATTTGATTTTATAGGCGTATTTAATTGATCTTTCAATTAAGCACTATACCTATATATAAACAAAATACCCTTGACCTAATAGGCATAACGACAGTATCAAAAGATTGCAAATCTATTTAGTCCGTCAGTTAGACTAGTATTGGAAATTAATGGACACGTATTTTTTGTTTTGGTAAATCAATGAATATTGACAAAGATAAAACGCATCAAAATTCGGGAGTGAGGGCTCCTGACGTCAGAACTAGCCAAAAATTATACCATGGCGTGACGTATTAAGAATTTTAAAAGCGTCGTATCTTCGTCAATTTTGGTTTACGTAACAAAAGAAAAAACACGGGTCAAATATTTTTTGATAATCTAAGTGACGGACTAATTAGATTTTTTTTGTCGTCTCGCCTATTACTAGACAGTAATTCAAAACCGTGTATCCCCAGGGTAGGGTCGAACTGTCATCCATAGTTGTTGGCGTACGATATTAAGTCCCAAAGGATCGATTCATTTGCCATCATCATGCACTCTAATTTGTCAAGATTTACACTAGATTTTGAATCATGTTAGATTTTCGATTTGATAATGGAAAATGAAGGCAAACAATACAACAATTTTCTTTTATTAAAATTTTTACTGTAATATTTTTCGCTGTTGTATTTTTCATAGACTTTTCTGTATAAATTGACAAAGTGACCACTCGTACAAATTGACAAACAAAAATGTTACATATCTTGGATAGAGCTGGTGTGCACAAAAAAATTCAAGCTGTTTTCATGGAACTGATGTTGCACCCCCCTGGAAATAATCCCGCCGGCGCCCATGCATCAGTCCATCTATCGTTTCTTTGGTCTTCTACTATGTTTTAACATTCCAGTATATACAGCAGCGCTAATTTTAACCAATAACAGGGCAATCTAGACCAAATACCTGATATAAGATAAGATAAGATAAGATAAGATAAGATAAGATAAGATAAGATAAGATAAGATAAGATAAGATAAGATAAGATAAGATAAGATAAAGATTTATTTCTCGCCACAATACATAGGTACATTATTAGGTTTCGTGAGCAATACATGCGTTTTTTTATACTGTGGGAGACTGGTGCCTAAGCTAAACGAAAGCCTGTATTTCAGGACACCAGGTCTCCACCCCTTCGGAAGCACATTTGAACAGTATTATGCACTCGTACACAAATTAATACGGTAAGTAATATTGAGCAAAAAACAAAAGGTAATAAAAATACACATTAAGACAGTGGTATTACTAATTATACAATCAGGGTTAGTACGTGTGTATGTGTAAGTGAAGGATGTGCGTGTGAGTGGTGGATATGCCTAACTTCTAAGTTCTCCTAAATTCCAAACTTATATACAGGCCGTTTCCCTTTACCAAACAACCCCAAAACTGCAGATGACAACACAGGATCAGGTTGATAACTCAAAATAAAATTTTCCCGTTATGTCTTTGTAAATAAGCAAGGGCGGATCGCCGTTTGAAGTGGAGGGTACAAAGGGATGGGGATGGGGGGTACCGCAGATCCTATCGGCGTGTCCAAACTGCCACAGACAGATAACTGTGCGTGTGTGAGTTGAATTTTAATACACCTTGTGTTAGTTACGGACTAAATGTTTAATTGAAAATTCGTTTTATGTAGTTGGTGCTTGTTTTATGCTAGATAACATAACATCGCGCCTGTAATCCCTGAAGGGTTAAGCAGAGGTATTAGATACCTAATAGTAGGTACACCCACATTGCGCCAGTTATGTTTAAGTTCCATGTAATAGGGGGCGATCCTATTGCCATCAACTGGGCACAAATCCAAACTCCGTGGCTGCTACTGAGAAATTGCTGGAATTTATGTTAGATGTTGTTTTAATGTGCTAGTTGCTATTGTCGAACTCTTTAGAAGAACCTGTCATAAATGTTTGTGTTGCAAAAGTAAAGATAAATGCGCCATTGCGATTGTACCTCGATCATCGGATCAGGGTCTAAACTGTTTGAATTCCGTTTGAAATCTTAAGGTTTTTGGGCTGTTGTAAAGTTATATTCCTCTATAGGATAAATAGAGATTTTATTTCAACTACAGCATCAACATGATTTAATCTAAACATTTCTTTTTTTTTAGATGACACGAAATCTAAGGTAGAATATAAAATACTTTATTGTACACCAAGATTGAAACACAACTGTTTTACAATATTGTTAATAGGCACAACGACAGTATCAAAAATTGCAAATCTATTTAGTCCGTCAGTTAGAGTATTGGAAATTAATGGACATGTATTTTTTGTTTTTGTAAATCTATGAATATTGACAAAAGATAAAACGCATCAAAACTCGGGAGCTAAAAATTATACCTAGGCGTGACGTATTGAGAATTTTAAGAACGTCATATCTTTGTCAATTTTGGTTTACGTAACAAAAGAAAAAACACGGGTTAAATATTTTTTGATAATCTAACTGACGGACTAATTACATTTTTTTTGTCGTCTCGCCTACTAAATGGATATACATGAGATACAGGGTTATTCAAAAAGATTCCAAGTTTTACTATTAGGTGAATCTGAATTCAACTTAACTTACTGGGGCTGCCTCAATTTATGTGTGACACAATGTTTGAGAAGTAATAAATATTTTTGTATTTGTATTTTGTAATTCATATTAATAAAACCGTTACTTTGTTCCTTATCTAAAATGAAGATAAAAATCAAAACATTTTTATCAGATTAGATCGTTATCTGAAACTAAAGATAAATAATAGAACAAGCATTTTCAAGTTTACCCTGAAAAATGTGCAGGGTCGGCTTCGGGTCGATACTAAAGCACCCCCCGCGCCCCGCAGGTGCGACGAGATAATCCAAGATGGCCGCCGAGATAGGACGTGACGTCACAGCGCAGCCCGCGTGCCCCCCGCACGCCTCAGCCGCCCCCGGCGCATCCTCGAAGCCTCTCGCCACCCTCCTTAGATCCTTTCAGAAATCCGCCGAGTAGCGTCAGAAGAAAATTTTTCTTGGTTGGGAATATACATTTTTCAAGTACCCAATCTGGATTATAGAGAAAACTTTGTGTTATCATTACTTTCCACGTAAATACATGCTTTTAGAAATATTGTGTTAATGTCCTAACAAGGAAATCGTACTTTGTGAAAGCCACTCTTTTGTTTGATAAGGCGGAATCCCCTTTGGATATGATTTTATTTTTCAACTTTTTAGGAGGTTTATTAGTTTTATTTATTTACGTATCAAGAATCGCCTCTAATTAAATATTTAAACCTTTAACTACTATTGCTTGAAAGTTCTATGACATAGAACTTCAAACATAGAATCTATGTTTTGAAAAAAATACAATAACATTCCTAACTATTACAATTTTTCTACTTTCCAAATGAATGCACCTGTGTAAACTACCGTGTTAAAACATATTAGCATATTACCTACGCGTGCTATAACAGTAAAATTCAATATGATTACAACAATTTCTTTAAGTTTTTGGGAATTTATTTAACTTTCGCTTAATTTCACTTTCGTTATTTTATCTTGACATTTGTTGCGGAAATGGATCTTATTAACTGTACAATTTACATTTACTTAATCGTATAAAATAAATTACTTATAACGTTATGTAAATGATGTTATAAAATTAAGTGGATTTTGGCAAAAATATCGAGTTAAGGACTTCCGAAAACTATAAGCAGAAGTATAAATAAATAAATAAATAAAGGTAAAGCACAGGATTTAATCAATGTTTTGACATACATAGCGATGATGCTGGCTTCCGTTTACCATTACTTTTTATTTAAAAGATTATATATTTATAAGTCCTTTCTTACACGTGCAAAGTGCCCCTTTACTTTTCCCCGCAAATAATATTTAAAGTAGGTTACTAACTTTTACGGTAAGTTACTGTTTGTCTTAAATGAAATATTATCTGTACGTTGAACATTGAATTGAAAAAGAGAAACAAACCTCTTTGTTTTTCGAACACGAAAAAGCAGAAACTTGCATATTGCAAAAAAGCAGCATATTCCCTGGAGTTTCCCCCTTAATTATGTAAGGTTTAAAATGAGCAAACCTTAAGTTTACATCACACTTAAGATTTGAATATTTGTAAAACTACACCAAAAACGACTTGTTTTACTGTCGCTACATAGGGTGGTGTGGCGCTATGTGCTCTGAGCTATGTAAGGGGTTATCTCTCCAGCCGCGGCTCTATCTAAATCTCTATTATCGCAACACGCCGAATAATTATTACTACATGTATAAACTGTACTACTATACTTTACTTATGTATGTACAGTACATTGTACATCTGTACATGTACAGCGTGTGTCAGTAAGGTGCGCTCATATTTGAGGGTGTGAAAGTATTTAGAAACCATCAGACTGAACCATTTTCCCAATGGGAGTAACAACGTATTTGTTAAAAATAGACAGCGGTCCCATACATTTCGGTGGAGTAGGTATTAAAGTTTTGTATAGGACAGCTGATTTTTTCGCGATTACGATAATAGACAAAATTGTTCAGTTTAATGGCCTATAATATACCACCTCTATCTTCTATAGAAATAAATAAAATTGAAGTGTCTGTAATATCAAAATAACATATTTTTACTGAAAGTACCTATGTGTCCGGCTGTCAGTCTGTTTGTTCCGGCTAATCTCGGAAACGGCTTTACCGATTTTGACGGGACTTTTACTGGCAGATAGCTTGATAATGTTGTAAAGTCTAACTTAAGAGTCTACTTAAATTTTAGAAAATAATTAGGGTTCCGTGCAAAAAAAATAAAACCCTTGAAATTGGTTACCAAATCCGATTCATGGGAAGTAATATTTTATTATAATAATGTAAATAAATCTTAAAATATGACCACAACTCTTTCTGATACATGCTGTATAGGTATTAAGATGATGTCTCTGCTATTCAACGCTTTGATTTGTATCTGCAAAGTTTTTAAGGGTTACCTAAGTCATTTAAGTTTGTTATTATGACTTAAAATGTAATTGGTTCAGTTATAGACGTTGTAGTGTATTTGAATTTAGTTTTCAGTCGCTCTATCAAATTTCGAAGGTGATTCATGTGATTATTGTCTAACGTAGAATCGACATGAGTAGATGGCCGTCCAGTCATTACGAGCTATTCATAAATACCTATTTTAAGTCTCTATTTCGCTTCAAATGCATTTTTTAGTTATTCAAATGGGATTGCATTGTTCAGCGTCATGTTGACCTGTATTTAATTATTTTAAAACAACCATGAACCATGTGATTGAATCAGAAATTATACGAAAATCTTATACCATTAAAGTTAACTTACTTTATGTATGTAAATATCAAATTTAAGTGTTATCAACTTGAAAACTTACTACTTATTAATTGGTTTGTAATTATAATTTGAATTATGATAAGTATTTATGTAATTGCTAATTACTAAATGTGTACTGCATGCTATTAGTATACCAAGATGTAAAATCTCAATATTTGTATGGCCGAAATGCCGAATAAAGTGAAACCCATAGATATTAAGAGCTTATGTTTAACTTCCTATATTCTTGCAAATAAATTCGAAAAAAGACTGTATTATGTTGAATGAATGATACCATTCATTCAACATAATAAAGTCTACATCTACGAATATCTTACAGGCTTACCTACTTATAAAACCCGTAAACCTTATGTAAAAAAGAGTAAAGAGTACAGTGCCCCACCACAAACCATTCTCAACTAAGCATTCCCTTTCAGACACCTTCACTCATTTACTGAGCGCCTCTCGATCCGTACTCAGACTGAAAAATCACATAAAAGCATAATCCTCCGAGGAACAATCCTGTTTCCCTCTTCAAGAACAAAGGAGGAAGCTGAGGACCAGGTCCCTCAGTCCTCAGTCATGAGGACTTGAGGAGCAGTCTGCCTTATCGATGTCATCAGAGTAGGTGCTTAGTATCGATTATTTCATTCAGTAATGCGTTCAATCGATGACTTTATGCTCCAATGTTAGGGTTGGATTTATTTGGACTATATACACTGGCCTGCAAAAATAAGTACTACACTTTTAAAATTCATTTTTTTTCTAAACTATAGAAGTTTGAGATTTAAAATAAAATAAACGTTATATAGCAATTTTTTTCAGCTTCCTTTGAAACTATAGACAAAATTAAACTATTTTTCGAGTCGTTTTTGTTTCGAAAGTGTACTCTAAACACGACACGACACGACACGTGTGTGTCTTGTGTACTTAAAAAGTTATTGCAATTTGAAAAGTGTGATACTTAGTTTTGCAGGCCAGTTTATAATGAATAGTACGATAGTACTAAACTAGCTATTAATGGATATATAGTAGGATTGCCTCGTTGGTCTAGTGGTTGCAAGAGCAACTGCTGATCATGAGGTCCTGGGTTCGATTCCCTGGTCGGGTAATAAGTGAAAAGGAACATCTTACACTCGAATTCGTAGGGCGACGAAATTTCGTATTCATCCCTTGTTGTTCTTTTACATATAAAATACAGAGATATCGTTATAATAAGGACAGCTTATGTTTAAAAGGCCTTTTACCTAGTTGTCGCAATCGCGACCGCTGAGTATGAGATCCTAGGTTCGATTCCCGGGTCGGGCAAATTGTTACCTACTTGGTGTTTCCATTAGGAATTTCTTAGTACCAGCCAGCAGTTCTCATCATCAGCCTATTAATGTTCCCACTGCTGGGATACAGGCCTCCTCTTTATGAGAGGGAATGGGCCCAGTGCGGATTGGTAGATGTCACATGTCTTCGAATTTTTTGGTTCTAGGACATGCCGGTTTCCTCACGATGTTTTCCTTCACCGTTTTGAGAGCAGTTCTAGCACCCTATTTATTACACAGGACCTAAAACAAAACTAGCGAAATGTGGATGTAGATACTATTAGGTTAACCTCTTCCCTTCGCGTATTACAGACGTGATGTTATATTTGTGTTGAATTCGCCTTTCCGAAAAACGGCTACTATACATTCTACTACGACTCCATTCAAGAATTCAGTCCTTAATTTATAGTGATTTTTAGTTCTATTGTATCACAAACATGTCATCAAGCTCTCTATTACACCCAATGATCGTCAATGTAGACACACATTACAGCCGGTACCTCATATAATAGTGTTGCGACTGCGCCCTATGGGGTAGGACAGAGGGCCTAGGGTCGTTTTCAACAAGACATTTGTTTGCCTTGTTGCGGCATGTTCTGTATGTTCACACTACGCATTTGGGCAATTGTGATGTGTTTAGGGTAGTTTTAATTGATTTAGGCATATGGCAGCGGTAGTGTGGATAAACAAATGGATCCATTGTATATCCATAAAGAGGAAAGAATTATATTTTTGTATGTAACGAATAAACTTAAAACTACTGGACCGATTTCAAAAATTATTTTGCCGTTAGAAAGCTACATTATCACCGAGTAACATAGGCTATACATTATATTCATATCATGCAAATTAGCCGAGCCATAACAATTTTCGCGGACGAAGTCGCGGGTCAAGTACTAGTAGTGAAATAATAAAATTAAATAGTGACCTTTCTTCTCGAAAGAGGTATCTTTTTGATTTCGCTGTATTTTTTTTTTTGCTTAATGGAAGACGATGGACCTGGGTGATGAGTCTGTAATGGCACTAGCCTGCCCAGAAGATAATCTTACTTTGGTGGCAGGTGGGATATAAATGGGATGGGATGGGAGCAGCGGTGGCCCAGTGGTGGCGGCGCCGACTTACGAACAGTAAGTCGTGGGTTCGAACTCAGGCAGGCGCATTACTTTGTGTAATTTATTTCATCACCGCTGCTCTCAAAACGGTGAAGGAAAACATCGTGAGGAAACCGGCATGTCCTAGAACCAAAAAATTTGAAGACATGTGACATCTACCAATCCGCACTAAGCCCGCGTGGTGGAATAGCCCATTCCCTCTTATAGAGAGGAGGCCTGTCCCAGCAGTGGGAACATTAATAGGCTGATGATGATGATGGGTTATAAAATCAATAAAAAAATAAAAATTCTCCCCATGACCAAGTTTGGGTGCAAAAAAGAAGTCCAGGAATGGTGACTCGGACTTAACTATAACGACACAGAAAACCTACTTGCAATTGAGTACTAGCCTACACATACACACCAACACATACAAACTAACACTCATCTTAACATACACACACTGAGTTACCTTTTAGTTTGCTTTCATGATTGGAACCGTTGCATTTGATACCTCTTCATTATCGACCCTATTTGTCGAGAGAGACTGGATCCTGCGACACAGGGTATCCTAGTGCAGGATCCAGTGTCACATCTTAATGTAACACTTTTTAAGAAACAATAAAAATGTATTATTATTATTAAAAGGAAGGGATTACACCAAGCAGAGTAGGTACCAGCCTAAGTGGATATCAACCAAATCTTTTACTGCCATCCAGCTTATGCCCTCAACTTCGACCACTCGATGTTCCAATAACTCCGTAGCTCTGAGTTTCCCAGACCGGTATAGTCCAAAACGAAAAACAACGCAATAGCGGGGAGAACAAGTGCCTTTCGGCGGCTTCACTAAGGGTCTTTTTACACCTAAATTATATTAGATCTAAAGAAAGAATTGTGCTAAAAATTTTACAAGCTTTCAACAGCTTAACCATGCATTGCTAATCTCTAAATCTTAGGCACCCTACCTATACCTAACTATATACCACTTTCCTTAAACAACCCTCTACACTGTACATATAGGTACGTGGTAGTAATTAGGCGACGCACGAGCCGGTGGGAGGTGGGCGCAGGAACCGGAAGCTCGCCGGAGATGAAGGCGCGATACAATATCCGGTTAGACGCCATTTCCGCCGCGAGACGACAAGCGCGTGTGTGGATGCCTTTACTTACAGATAGATACTGGAGTGTGATTTTGGATTGGTTAATGTGGAGCTATGTTAGGTAGATAGGTTAGGTTTCGATGGGATTGTTTGAGGTTCCGTTGGGAGCCAAGCCTCTTTGAAGTTAGCTTGAGGAACAACATGTTAAAAGTAAATTTGACCTGTAGGGCTATTACGTATCTCTGATGACAGCTCGAAATGATAGTAACTGGGCTCAGTGTCCATCAATTAACAGTCAAAAGGTAAGTTTCTTATTATGACCCTGTCAGTCACCGAAAAGTGATATCCACTCAGTGTGATACGTAATACCAATATTATGACATTCACGGTTGTCATCAAAGTTTGGTGTACAACCGAAGCTTGATATGGATATCAGAAAGATACGTAATAGCCCTGCAGAACAGAACCATACAATCATCTTGAGAGAAAAATATCAGTGGAAAACGAAGTTAGGTATATAAATATCTAAAACAAACTATGTGTGACTGAAATAGTGCTTTATTGTTACTCGTATGAATATTCATATGTCTATTAAGTAATAATTAGCATAATTATCTAATCAAGTCATTACTTTACATTCTGGTATCGTCTTGTGTTCATGAAAATGCGCATAAGTCACTAAAATTAGTTTCGGATTCAGATATCTGCCCGGAATTATGTATAAATCTACTCTATTTTTTATACTGAAAGACGAAGAAAAGATACTCAATTTTATTTATTTGTTGGTATAGACAAAAATCACAACTGTCTGTATTGACAGTTATATGAAATAGCTAGATTGACGTAGGATTTCAGTTTGCTCAACCAATTATTTCTCTTAGGTGTCGTTACTTTACATGGATATTTATAGGTAAATGGCTGAAGTTCAAGGCCTAATGTGTTGACTTAACTATCTTAAAGGTCGGAAGTTCACACCCTTTTCCGTAGAAGCAAATTCTAGCTCCACTGTATTCTGCGTAGGCAGCTAAGCAATCAGGGATGCCAGTACATCATATAGGTATAATGTAGTTTATTTTAACTATTATAGATCGCAAGAAGTATCTGATGGGTTCCCAGATCTATAAAAAGTTTTTCAGAGAAAATAGCGGGGCAGTTTCGGACCTCACTCACAACTCCAATGCATTCTGACAGTTCAACAAACAACAAAATATTAATTTCGTTAAGAAATTTAATGTAATAATTTTAACTTAATGATATATTATAAATTTAACTTAATGAATTTGAAAAGCTCACTAGTGTTAAAGCTTACCTGTTAGTGTTAGGTTCAGCCTTCCGGCAGTTATGTATGTGCTTAGTGTGATCTATGTTTTTCTTTCATATCTTCTCCCGAAGGCTGGTACGAGGTGGCGCAGGAGAAGAGTACCTGGAAGGATATGGGGGAGGTCTTTATCAAGCAGACAAACAAGGCTATTGAAAATATACAGGGTGTTAAAGTAGCCGCGTGCCATAGCTTAGGGGTGAGTTCATTATCGAGAAAAAAAAATCCAAAAAGAAAAAAAAAAAAAATGCAAGATCAACCTACTTTAGTACCTACTAACTTCAAATAGCAATATAAAATAAGTTTAATTCTAAACGATTGCTATTTAAGCTAGTAGGTACTAAATTAGGTCGATCTTGCAATATTTTTTTTTGTTTTTAATTTTATTTATTTAAAAAAAAAATTGATTTATTTTTTATTTTTTACGGGTACCTTGATCGATACTGAACTCACCCCTAAGGTATGGCACGCGATTACTTTAACACCCTGTATACATATATATGTCGGATCCGGTCATGAGTACGGACGGACGGGATCGCAAGCCCGCCAGTGGTGGCATCACGCGACTTACTTACCAGTCTACCCCACCGTGGCGTGCTTCCACAGAGTCCTGATGTTGACAGCTCGCGGGCGGCGAGGCGGACCTTATGGGTCCTGATCGCTTGAGATGAGACGTCTTGAAACTGTACCGGTATTATGTACTGTGTATTCATTGTGCCTCGTGTTGTTGTGTAAAAGTGTAATTGCAAGTATTTTGATAGTAAGTGTATCTCATTCAGTTTGTTTTCATAGCACGAAACCCATCTTCTGCCCCCATAATGCTCGAGCCTAACGAAATAAATCCTGACAACCCGACATATATCCACACCACACCACAGTCCACACTACACTATAATATACTTTACTAGTTTTACTAGTTCATTTTCAATAATAATTTTAATTTTGTAAATCTAGTTTTTCCCTTTGTTTGTTTACTGCGTTCTTCTACTAAAGATTACAATAATTTGTTAAGATTTAATACTAAAACATTGTTTTTGGGGGGGGGCTGGTAATCTGTGTGACAGGGTTTTCCTAGTGCAGATACCAGTCTCCCACAAAAGATTTATCTGATGTACTTAGTATAGGTATTCATATTTTTAAGGCGCCTTTGTGAAAGAGAAATAAAATGTTTATTTATTTATTATTATATTACTAGCTGATGCCCGCGGCTTCGCCCGCCCGCAAATTATATACTAAAACCTTCCTCTTGAATCACTCTATCTATTAAAAAAACCCGCATCAAAATCCGTTGCGTAGTTTTAAAGATTTAAGCATACATAGGGATATAGGGACAGAGAAAGCGACTTTGTTTTATACTATGTAGTGTATAACCCATGATCTGTCCACGAAGTAGACACAATAGTTAAACAATGGCGTCTCGACCAAATCGGTCATTCGACAGATCATGATTTTTATAGTATTTTTTTTTCTCCAAACATCATGATAAATAAAAGAAAATAATCCCTTTGGAAAAATTCCTAAAAATCTAAGAGCCCTTCAAATAAAATG
This sequence comes from Xestia rhomboidea, assembly GCA_963853795.1. Classification (NCBI taxonomy): domain Eukaryota; kingdom Metazoa; phylum Arthropoda; class Insecta; order Lepidoptera; family Noctuidae; genus Xestia; species Xestia rhomboidea. The sequence goes on along the minus strand of OY970761.1, from coordinate 14,371,809 downwards.
AGCACACATTATCTCCAAATCACAAACCCTTCACACTGCACGCCGTGCCTTATCTGCCACAGGACAGGTCACAAGTTCACTCCAGCTTCCCATATCTAGTCAGGAAGCGTGAATTAGCGCGGTCTGCGCCGGCGCCGCGGCGCGTGCGACGTGCCTTTGTTTGGCGTGCGTTTGCGCGGGTGTGTACTTCCCCTAGCTGTCAGATGTGTACTAGGTAGTTAGATGGCAATTGTTTTGGATTTTTGCTTGAAGTGTTTTTTTTTTTGGAATGTGGTTTGATGGTATGATGCAATTGAGGAGATTGAAAGAAGTGAGATTATACTATACTCTGTAGTAGGTTTCGTGCATCAGGATATGAGCATATGAGTAGTGCCACTTTATTTATACCTTCTAAGTAACAGACGGCACATCAAGCTACCCGAAACTGTCAAAATTTCCCAATCAACCTTGGACCTAATGCTTTAGCGATAAAGTTGAAAATCTATTATAGGCATTTGACAGTTCGTAGTAGCTTGATATGGGCGTTATGTTTAAGTACCACATATTGTACCAACCCTAACTTAGATATGAATAGGCTGGACAGCTGATGATGAGGACGTACCTACCATTTTAATCCCCACCTTTTACTTAAGGAGAAAGCGTCAGGGTAGCCCGCGAAATTCAAATTTTCTTACGTTTTCTGCAATTTGCAGGCCAGTGCTAGGTTGTATGTTGATTAAAATATTCCTCGCGACTGTAAGACGTATGTAGTTACACCTTAAAGACAGTACAGAGTGAAACTGTAAATAATACTTAGTAGTTTTAAATGCCCTTAAAACAACATTTAATTCTAAGAATAACTGCAGTTAATCACACTGTTACATTAATTAATTGAATTTATAAATAGACGAGTGATTTCAAACAGTCCAGCTTCATAGTTTCTCATAATTCTTGTTTGTGACAGATGCTAGTTTAATTTCTTTTTAAAGACTCGTGCGCATCAAAATTATCTTATAATTAAGAGCAGATGCAGATGCAAAGGGAAGATCTTTATGAGTCTTTGATAGCAGTATTAATTTAAATAAACATAGTCTATTCTTTGTGCAGAACAAAATGCAGACACAACATTAAATAAACTAAATGGTACTTACAACTTTACTAAACAACTCTTTATGTTATTAGGCGTTATTGGTTTCAGCTTTGTAATAAGAAGCTGAATTCAGGATTTAATAATATATGTAATTATGAGTTAACCTTCAGTTGATAATTTGTGTAGATTTATTAATTACTCTCCTATTGAAAATGTTACCAAAAAAAATCTCGAAACACAACAAGCTTAATTCTTAGAAAGCAATTTTCATACAATTGGGTATTTCCTGTATTCTACCTATTGATAGTCATTGTGAGTATTGTAGTGTAAATCCTGAACATCTCTACAAAATAAATATCTACTTAAATCTCAGTAACCGCAAGTACCGTGCGGCGGGTGGGTTGCTGGAGTTGCCCCACAATGGGTTTGATTTACCCCCGGCTCCCGTTACACCCCTTGTTGCTACCCGTGATGTGCTACAGTATCTATATCTCTATACTCTGATACTTATATAATAAGGATGGTTTAATAATCGTGACTTACGTTAATTGTAGGTTAAAAAGTGTGTCAAATCAAAATCAATACCTATACACGCATAAAATGGGTATAGATAAGTGCATTACATGAAGGTTACATTACATTTATCCTCCTCCTCATCTTTGTCTTTTGTCTTTGCCTGAGCTGTTTTATAGGCTGTATTAAAATACCTAAAAGCAGCGGCGGCCCAGTGGTGGCGGCCCCGAATTACGAACAGTAAGTCGTGGGTTCAAACCCAGGCAGGCGCATTACTTTGTGTAATTTATTTCATCACCGCTGCTCTCAAAACGGTAAAGGAAAACATCGTGAGGAAACTGTTAAAGTATAGTAGTAGTAGTAGTAGTAGTAAGTAAATGTTCTAGAACCAAAAAATTCGAAGACATGTGACATCTACCAATCCGCACTGGGCCCGCGTGGTGGATTAAAATTATGTAGCCCATTCCCTCTCATAGAGAGGAGGCCTGTGTCCCAGCAGTGGAAACATTAATAGGCTGATGATGATGATGATTAGAATACCTAAGTTCCTTCTTCTGAAATATCAACGGAACATCTTACCTAAAGGGTGTAAATAGACCCTTAACGAAGCCGAAAGGCACTTGTTCTCCCCGTAGATAATTGCGATATATTTTATTTTTATTTTAGACCATACCTGGGAACCTTCTAGTTACGGAGATATTGGAGGTCAAAGTTCCAACTTTTTCAGAAGTTTTTTTTTTAAATAAGTTAGTACTAGTTTTTAAGGATGTAGTTTTACCGTAAAATGTGAATTTTCAGCCCAAATAAAAAGTCGTTTCCCAGCAATATTTCTTGCGTAGAGTTACTTAGTTTGATGTACAGGGGGGTCTTGAATGGCCGCTTTATCAGAATCAAAATATGAATCACGTTAAGAATTTAATTTCTTAAAATGATCATAAGGTCATAACTATAAGTCCATTTTAAGAAAAAAACATTATTACGTGATTCATATTAAGATTCTGCTAAAGCGGCCATTTTAGGCCCCCTGAACGCTTGGTTGGCTTCGTGAACTTCGTGAAGGGTCCGTTTACACCTTGAAATGATGAAATGATGTTTATTTTTGCAAGTAGGTTTTTACAAACACTTTTACACGTCATTTTTTAAAAACTAGATGGGGCCGGTGTTTCGTACCTGACTACTCTGAGAAGAAACAGCCGAAACAAACTCAGAAGTCATAGTCTCTTTTGAAGTCCGGACATATTTAATCTTGCTCAATTCACATGAGGACGATGCAGATTAGTGTCTGAGATGGTCTTTTGAAGAAAGAACCACACAGATTTGAGTGGACCTGTCCTTGTATAAGTAACAGTATAAATTGTTTGGGCCCAGTACCTATGTCGCAGCCAATTCGTATAACTCGCCGTATTACATAATGGCACGCCGGATTGAAAAACGTCGCCGTTATGTAATGGTCTTCACGTTCAGCCGGATTGTGGTGGCGATACGTTCGACAAAGCGGCGTCCAACGTTTAGCCATATTGTCAGCAAGAAGAAACGACCGAATAAAATACTTAAAATTCCGAAAATAAGGCGTAGTCGACGTAGCCCCGCTACGCATAGGGCTCCTATTTCTGTCTGCAGGGCTGTCGACGTGCACGACATCATATAAATCTCTTCATTCTTGAAATTAATATCCAAATTAAATTTCTAGATATTTCCATTTATGTCTAAATTACTGGTCCTTGTAACTTTATAAAATGGAATAATCGACATCAATTTTATGTGGATTAAACATTATTTTTATAATGTCATCACAAAAGTGACAAGAAGTAAATAATTGCGAACCGCGGCTAATAAAAAAATAAAACCGACTGTTAATGGCCAGTCTCCCACAGCGTTAATTACACTGACATTCCTTCCACTCGTTCGATTCCGTTCATTCATTCACAATTACATCTGTTAACTAAACTATCGGCGTCACCCTCCACTTTGGACTCTGGGGTTCATTTAACCCCTCGAATATAAAAGGAACAATAACATTGACTGGTCCGCTCCAGCAACTGATTGCGCAGTATCAAATCAAAGGCGTTGGTGTTTTAATTCTATTTTTTGTTGAATGCTTTGTTATTGTTTGTGTCAATCAGCTTCGGTCTCGAGATAATTCAATTTGATATTAAGATAGATGAACACGTTTGTGTTAAAGATAAGTATCAAGCAATGAAATTCGTTGAGTTGATTTATCATACCTAACAATATAATGCTATGAAGTTTTAATACAAACCCCGCTGATCCCCTAATCGTCCTAGCAGACAATGAGGATTTCATAAATCAATCATCAAACTTTCAAACAAAGATCATAACTCCAACGCAACGACTCTTCTGGAAAACTTAAATTACTCTTTTTTCCGCAATGCGAGTGCGAATAATCTTCTTGACGGGCTGAGAAATTGATGGCGTCGAAAAAACGCCAAGTCAAAATCCGACAAACTTTTTACGTCAGCCGAGTTTCACTTAGAGAAGTTTCTACATCCATTTAGAAGTTACTCCTATACGACAAGCTGACAAATTTTAATGAACCCAAGAGGGCTGCTAATGTCTGCGACTCGCGTAATGGGAAAACTTTGACGCGCTCCCCCGCCGCCGCCTCCGTTCGCAACCAACGCGCTCCACATTTTTACCTCACATATTCTATTGTTTCCAAGACATATTTACCAAAGTCAAGACAAAACAGCGATTGTGAGTTCGCCAACTCACATTACGAACACAGAATTGTTTGATTACTTTATCCGCTAATTTTCGACCGACGAAAAGTGAACGTTATGGGAAATAAAATGTAATGCTATACCCCTGGGTGCTTTACAATAAAAAGCGCAATCATTTTGACGTGTGCCATTTCAACTCTTTCACCGAACTCCGCCTAGTATAAATTACATTATAAATTTTAACCTAATCGTTCAGTGACCAACGAAAAAATGTATTAGGGGTGGCATGATTGTGATTTAAACGGCTAACCCCCGCTTAAGGGCGGTGTCGCGTCATCCATCATACGCTTTACATATGTTTGAATAAAGCTCGTGGGAAAAGGATTTCCTCTCAGAAGTCAAAGCGGCATTTTGCTACATTGTAGGGTGGCCAACTGAGCGAAAATAGTGGATTCTAAAGGGATGGATAGGTCTTCTGAATGCCCAAGCTTGTACTTAAGTACACCCACGCCCACAATACGCGTACGCCCACGTCATATTACGTTAGGAACTTACGTACTAAGTTTAGTCTGATTGATCTTTTACTTTGTTACACCATATTTAAGTAATTTATGGAATGCAATAAATAATTGAGTATTGAGATGAGGGTAAGCCTTAAAATTAAGTTCTAGATCAAGCACCCTCTTAGCTCCCATAGATTTAGGGCTAGGGATAGAGGCCTATAATACTAACTCTGCTTAGCTTTCTTCACCTTCTATGAATGTATACCGTCTTGAAACGTATAGGTTATATTTTTCCCAGACAGCCAATCGATGGATTCCGCTAGCCTATAAACCCATGGTAACCCTATCCTACAAATAGCGGATTAGGGCAGTTTGGCAAACAAGGCGTCGCCGGCGCGGCGCGTGCGACGCTTATAACTAATGCTGTATTAATGTCTATTAGCTGCCCGCCATTGTTCTGCACCTAGCCTTAGCTATTTGTTTGGATTTGCGCTAGTAATGCGACAGTGAGGACTAAGCCGATGAATTTCGCACGAGAGGCGTTAATAGAAGTCAAGTATGGACGTTTGTTGTGATTTCTAAAGATTAGGGTGTAATGCAATTTCGTTTTTATGTAATTGTTCCCAGGGTGTTGTGAAGGGTAACTAGGGTACCTATACTCCGGGGCTGCGGGACTATTCGAAAGAGGTACCGTGGCCCCGGAACACAAAGGGCAATGAAGGAACATGGATGGGTTTTAGTCAGTAAAAGTCTGACACTTCCTCCTGCTCGGCCCAGAGCGGGAGGAGTCATTTGATGACTACCCACCCTAAAAAAAAAAAAAGAGTACCTATACTAATTTTCGCAACTAACCGATCATCAGTAGGTACACAGTAGTTGTGTGGCACACAAACTCGTTTTCTACATAATGCTAAGCATTTATTATCCGTTAGTCTACAGTCTATGGAATTATTTTCAGACAACCCTAAAAACGACAGGGAAGGATCTAAATAAAATAAATTCAAACTCAAAGTATTTATTTAAATTAACCATTACGGCACTTTTGAATGTCAAAAATACCAAAAAAGCAATGCTACAGTCACAGACACAAGGCATAATAACTTGAGAAAGTACTGTAGTTGCCCATTCCCTAGCGTAGATCTCTATGGAGAAGAACGGGCAAGAAACTCCATGGACACTCTTTTAAATCAAAAAATTGTTACAAAATCTTGGTTACATCTTTCATGTTGAGATTATGCATATATGTGAAAACGATGTAAATCGCGAGGCTATCCCCGTTCAATTCAATTTTATTTAGCCAAGTCACCTCAAGTTAGTTACCTTGACCACAAAAGTCAAGCCCTTAAAGATTTGGCTAGAACTAGACCCCAAACTCTGATGGGCATCTGGAAATCAAACCGAGGGCCGTCCGATCAGCAGTCGCGCTTCTATTATCGTCATAATATTTGTTACCGTGTCTAACAGAGTTTGAGGTCCTGGGTTCGAGCTCGGGCAGTGTTTATTGAGTTTCAAATCAGGAATTTCTCAGTAGCAGCCATGGAGTCTGGATTGGTCCCTGGTGCCTAACCATCTGCCTAACCTTTCGGGGACTACAGGCGTGATGTTATGTTATGTTATCACGATAATTATGATAAGATCTTTCGGATAACCATTATTTCACAAATGTTTACTCAGCGCCTCTATCACCGTCCTTCTAGCACAGCATTGTACTTAGAAGGTATTGAATCTGAAGCTTCAGATCACGCCAAACAAACCTACCTTAGTTTCTACTTTAGTTCTCAACATTACCATAGCAAAACTTGCACCAACTTTACAAGGCCAATGCCGCAGATCGATCCGCTTCCTGCCAGGCGATATTAGTCGCGATAAAACAGTAGTAACAGGGGCTGCCTGCTGCCTTATCGCGGGTGGCGCGTGTCATCAGCTAACTCAATGCACCCCATCATTGTTCTGACGTAAGAAAATGGCATTCAGGTCATTGTTATTGTGAACTTGGCAGTTGAGGGCAGTTTGAGTTTTTAAGATTGTGTATTTAGCTATAGAAATGAAAAGAATAGTGTTAGTAAATAAGGTTTTGCATGCCGCACGTCAGTGCTAACAATACTTATATAAGCTAGCCTTTTCTATTGAAACTTAATTTGAACTACGCTAAGCCAGCTCCAGGTCAAGATAGATACAAGCAGAAGTTATGTTCTTCTAAGAGTATGCTCTTTTTCGTGAATTTGTAGAAGTTTTAGTAAAAAGAAAGTCATAAAATATACCTCTCCTATTGTGAAAGCAGTTCCATTGGTATTTGCAAAAAGGGTTACCGAGATTTTCAAGTCGCTATCTAAAATAGTGTAGGTACCTACGCATCACGATTCAGGCCAGAAACCGCTAACGGCAACCAATAATACAATAACACTTTATTTCCTATCACATTACATCGGTCCTCCCACAAAGCGTTCTCATTACCGGCGTTTCACTTTACACTTCCTGCTCATTCGTGTGCAATCTGTAGTGTGCAAATCCGTTAATCTTATTTGGTGGGTAGTCGGAACGCACGTGGCGCCACGTGGCGCAAAATCAAACTAATCTCTAGGCCGTACGCGTCGCCGGGCAGCGCGCGTGCGCCGACCCGATAACGCCAAGAAACGCCATTCATTCCCGCTCTTTTGTAGTGAACAATCACTTATTTATTTATGATATTTGCTACTAGTCAACCTGCCACCCTCGTGAGTTAATGTGTACTTAACTCTGCTAAAGCCCCGCGTCGTCAGATAGGGTGTCTTATAGTGTAGGGGTGTTATAGTTGCTGTCTGCGTAAAACTTATGACACTGATTCGATATTTTAGTACTAAGTACCTAATGTTTTTGTTTACGCTACGCCATATTTATTGCCCAAAAAATGCACTTTACGGGCCAACGGACACTAAGCAGGCAGAAAACAAGTACTGTAGAACCATTTGATTCGATTAAAATTATTAAAAAAAAATGAATTGTGTCTAATAAATTAATTTCGTGCAGAAATTCAGAGAACACTATTATGCTATGCTACTAACATGAAAGTACAGGTTGATACGATTATTCTAACTAAATCATAGAGTAAAGTAATATAACGGGTAGTCTAAATTCATGAATAAACAGTGTATTGGGTTAAAAACGAGAGGCATACATTAAGAACAGCTGATAACTTTTTTCATATTTCAGGTTAGAGTTAATACTTTTCATGAGTAGTAGTACCATACTTCTTAACCTCTTGTTTAACTTATCATAGTATTGTATAGACGCGCCCAAACCTCAAGTTGCCCTAAAATAGACAATGAACAAATCCTAGAATCATAATCACTAAGTCTACCTTTACTTATAACATGTCAAACTAATATCTGTTTCAAAACTACAAGAATTTGAGCTATGGGGTTTGAATGACATTGCCAGGAGGGTGCTGTTGGTAAACATGTATTGAAATAACCTTCTCCTTTTTTGAAGTCGATGGCGGCGTTAGTTCCAACTACGGATACATGCCCAAGGAACCATGAAGCCTTATATTTTAAATCACATTCATTAGATCGAAAAGAACCTACTTACACTACGAAAAAAAAAAGGCAGTGAAAGTCAAATTATTTTGATTATAACGCCATGCAAAAAGCTTAGTGCTCCAAGTCATAAAAAAGTGTTAGTCTTACTGAAAGTGACAGTTAACTAAGTGACAGTGACACTGACAACTCTATCAAGTATCAATCGCGTCATTGGAGTTGGACTCATTATTTTTGTTTTCCAAAAAAATACGTAGCGTAAAAATAGAAAAAAAAACTCTCTTATAATGGGTGAAGAGGACGAATACGCTTGTGTAAACAAAGCACACCTAAAAATCAAGGACACATCTGGTATCAAGAAAAAAAAGAAGAAGAAAGCCAAAAAGGAGACTGAGAAACTGATGGAGAATGAAGTAAAACAACAGGTCCAGCAACAACAACAGCAGCAACCACCAACTGTCGCAGTTGTTAACACTAAGACGAAGGCTGAGATGGCGTTTCAGAAGATGCAGGAAAAAATGGTAAATAAACAGTTCTTAAATTACCAGCTGATAAAATTCATGTTTATGTTAGCATTAAGGTCGGTTTCCCCTACACTTGACTAAGTGTGATGATAGTTAGATTGCTGTATTCCTGACAAGTTGTTACTTTCCATAAGACAACCCTCAAACTGTAAATTGCTGCTGTCCAGGCCATATTTCTAAAATTCGATTCTTAGGCTCCTTAGCTTCCTTTGGCTCTGATAAGTGCGCGTTCACTTTTTGAACAACTCAAATCCTGTTTTTGCATAAGGTATTTTAGAGTGTAGCTAATTCCTGATCAACAAACAGCGCCACAATTTCCATGTATGAATTTTCTGTTCTACTAACCAGACTCTTATTTCATTGCAGCAAAAACAGAGAATACAGCAGAAAGCCGAGATGACTCACAAACAAAGAGTGGAGAAGTTCAACCAGCATCTAGACAGCCTAACTGAGCACTTTGATATACCCAAAGTATCTTGGACTAAGTGAAATTCTGCTACAAGTATTTTGATATTATTCTTGTTACTGAAAAACAAGGATGTTTGAGAACTGTAATCCATACTCATATTCAGATGTGTAATTATTTGTTACCGTGTAAGACGTAGGTTTAAGTATGTAATTAATAAATGTATACCTGTTTTCACAGACACTACGTGACACTTAAATGATTGCTGAAACAAAAGTACTTTGGATTATATTTTTAATTTTTGTTATGTGCATTAATATTTAGGTGTTGTTTAATGTAAGGTGGTGTAAGTGAAAACAGACATTGAATGCACCTTTATTTTTGTTTAGAAATACCCAGATATAATATAGGATATAAGAGAAACTCAACAATATTTTGTCGTCCGAAAAATGTTTGTGAAATTTAGTGCTGCTCATGGCAGTTGTTAAATTTCCTACACCAATAATATAAAAAGAAGATTATTAAAATCAAACACTAAGAATAATTTTTATAACATTTTATTGATTTCTAAACAAATTATAAAAAACATGTATATTTATTGTGTCTTATTTTGGACGGAAAACATTACTTTTCACAATGTTACTGTAAATAGATTTAGTCATTGCACAACATAAAATTGTAAAAACAAAAGTATTTGATACCTAGGTAACATTACTCAATAAAGTAATATGAGACTGATTCCATATTCTGTTAAGCCTATTAAGAGCAAACATTCTTCTGAATCGTAAATCTTTAAATAGATTAGATTTATGCATTTCTAAGGCACATAAAATCAAGGCTTTTTAAATAGGTCCTAGTTATCAGCCATAAATATACAAAAAAGTAATTAGCTGTGAAGGAAATATTAACATCATAGATAGCTAATCTTATTTCGAGTTTTAATTATAAGGTAAATTATATTTTTAAGAAGGGAAATTGATTGACTTGGTAATTGGTGGATAATCATAGAAAATAAATAATCTATGTTAAAAATTGGTCCACATTAAGGGTTCTTTCAGACGAGCGGCACGTTGCCAACTGCAGCCGTCGCCATATGTCGACGGCTGCCGTCGACACACATTTACGCGGCATGCCACAACTGCAAGTGTTGCGCCACAACTGCAAGCGTCGCGCCACAACTGCAAGCGTCGCCACCTGTCGACGGCTGCCGTCGATCTGCAGTTGGCAACGTGCCGCTCGTCTGTAAGAACCCTAAGACCCAGAATGCGCGTTAAAATAACAATTCTGGGAAAAGCTGCAGTCATGAATGTGCTATTCACTGTCCTCACAAAATTATAACTAAATGCCTATCTAATTAAAATGTTTACAACATTATGTCTTCTTGAATTTCTTTAAAAATCACTTGAATCATTTAAAAGTAAAATTAATGATGAACAATTATACATACAATACTAAGTAGTTAGTAAAATATTTATATACATAATGTAAGGCACATTGAAATTATTGAGATTCGTCAGATAATTCTATAGCGTAATAAGTACAGAATAAAACCCAAGATATTAAACAAAAAGTAAATAAAATAAATTCATGTAAAAAAAACTGGAATTATATTTATAACTGGACGGACTGGATAAAAACAGCCAGTAAAATTAAATTTAGTAGCATTTCTACAGCAGAGAATGAAAATGTGTAAGTGAACAAAACATTGATAAGGAGGAAGCACCAAGACAGCCCATGAAATTCAGATTATGTTACGATTCACGACCGTAGAACGTATGTATTTACAGAATTAAAATCGTCAATACAACTCTCTCAGTTAATTTTCCTGTAAATTTCATAGAAACGTAATACAATTTGAATTTCAGGCTACCTTCGCGCATCTTCCTCAAGACAACCTACTTGTAATCTACATCAGTCTAATCACCAAAACTCAAACGCTACTTAAGTTTACAATACCTATTCTTAGTTTTGCTGTCTCTACAATTTATGTCAACTGAGACGGCATAAGGCACTGCCCTACTAGAAAGCGATCGTGTGACTGACACTGGCTTGGCCAGCATTAGGGATTTTAATTTTGACAACACAAAAAATTTGTCGCTAATTAGTCGAAATTTGTCGCCAAATATCAGGATTTGTCGGTCACTGGTTCAAAAGATAGTAATAGTTCTAGAACTATTTTGTACTTGCTTGTACCACTGTATGGGGAAATTGAATTCTATAATATCTTTTTAATTACACACCATCTGAATCTGTTACCTAGCGACGCATTGCGACTAATTAGCGATTAAATTTGGAACAAAACAGATCTTCGCTAGTTTTTTGGGATATAAATGTAGCCAAGCTTGGGAGACTCCAGATCGGCCACCTATAAACCCTTATATCTTTTTAACCAGTGACCGACAAATTCTGATATTTGTCGACAAATTTCGACTTATTTTTGTGTTTTCAAAATTAAAATCCCTGATGGTAGCCAAACCAGTGTCAGTCACACAAAGCGATCGCGTATTCGTGCGAATCGCTTCTTATCAAGACTCAGGAAACTTGGTAAGGCCTCGTGCTAATAGAAAACGGTCGTCGCGCGAATACACAATCTTTTATATGAATATGAAGTACTCACGCAGTCAATCAAATCGGTTTTCGTACTCTTTCGGTAAAACTTGACGCGACCGTCGAATACGCGATCGTTTATTATAAGTATGTCGATAAAACGATCGCGCGAGACCGAACCGCAACGGTTAGGACATGACCTTAAAATTATGTTGCGTTTGAGTATTCGGCCGTGCACTTATATTTACTGTATTAACGTAAGTAAAGCTACCAAAAATATCGTTACGGTGGCAACGACCGTTGTAGCAGCAGAATTACTACCCCAAAATGAGAAACTGAACACTTTGATATAGTTTTCCTTCGTGGACCAGGGGTCGCCGCCGTCGTCGAAATGCATCGGACATTGGTCGCGTTCCCTCTCATATTCTTCCATCTCGATAGCAACTGCTGCACCTTCTGTGTAGTTCCATGATGTTACGTCTTGCTTTAAGTCGCAATATGGACCTAAGGCTTGAGACATTAGTATTCTGAAAGAACAAAAGCAATAATTTAGCATACAAGCTTGTTGCAACAAAACGCATTCGATGGATAGATGGAACAAAATACACATAGAACAAAAGATCAGCAATTTAATCTGGATTTTTTTGTTTGTCAATCTGTAAAATATCTTACATACCTATTCAGATCAGCCCGCTGATACACCCAACATCTATACTTAGAGAAGGGATCTAACTCATCATAAGTAATCAGGTAAGACTTGAGGTTCTCCTTCCAAAAACCTATGCATTTCATCCTGTAATCTGGATCACTGTAGATATCAACTGGTCTACCCAAGTAATCTACAGACAGACAGTAATTCTCCTTGATCTGTATGGTTTTCTGGTCTATATCACATACTGAGAAGTCACTGAGATTCAGTTTGCAGTACAAGTTTGGCCGAGGACTTAAAGTGACACCTCCCAATATTCTCGTTTCGAATCTTACGTCGCCTTTTTGCGTAAAATTGAACTTTCCTGCGACAGGGCATCGGATGGGTGAAGGGTCCTTTTTCAAGAATATATCATAGCGCCATTCTTGTTTGTTTTTGAACTGCACCCAGGAGCATACTGTGTGGAAGTTGCTCTGAATCATAGCCAAGCCTTTACGGTATCTAGAAAGAAGAAAAAGATAAATCTCTGCTATTTGAAATACCTACTAAAATATAAATGTAAGAGAGATGATTAAATAAAGGTTTACCTTATAACATTGTGATGCTGTGGTACAAAGTCGAAGCACACATAATCCTTTTGACAACCATCAACTGTGAGACGAGCCATCATTACTCGGCTGTCACGCTGCTCTCTGCAAAGAAAATAGTGAAAAAAGAAATCAGAAACAGTAACTTTTAAAGAGTAATATGGAGTTACACATTAATATTGGTCAACATGATCCATTCTTCTAGTTTTAATACACATCGTTTTACATACAATAGGACCAATAAATATAAATAATATGCATAGCATAGCAAAGCCAGCCTATTACATCCGACAGAATGTGAGCTGGGACACAGCTGTCCTCTTTATACTGCATCAGGGTAGCTTGTTTTAATAACATGTATGATGAAACTGTTTTACATTTCTATATTAGTAACAGGATAACATATTCATTAAAATTTAAAAGGGCAAGAAATTACCTGCAAACATAAATGGTTCTCCTGAATCTACCCTCGTCTGGATAATAAGTTTCTATGATATGTGTTTCATTGATAAATACATCTGCGTCAATGTTAGCAGTGTTGATCCAATCTCCGGAAAAGTTTTGCGGTAATCTACATCCTGGTTCTACCACTTCAGCCTGTAAAAAAAACAGAAAACAATAATATTTCTTATTTTATTCAGTTTGAAGGTTCAATTCCGAATGCAATTGCAAACTGCAATGGCAAAGTTCAGTTAGGTATCACAATGTTCTATAATTGCGATTGGGTGGTGTACAACCACAACCACAGGTGAAGATTGCCTTTACAAGAATTTTTTTATGCATGAATTTTATTATGCCATAAAATATTTTTGCCTTACCTTTACAGCTGTAACTCGGTATCTTTCAGGTGATTTCTCCACAGTCTTCAATGTGTTACATTCTGGTGTAATTGAAGCACCTATATACAGATCGTCATCTCTGTTCTTGAGGAAACAGCGGTATCGTTCGTCTTTACGAGACTCTTTCGTGTTCGCCACCGCAAAGAAGTGATTCTTGTTTACAAACCAATGGCCTGAAACAAAACACATTTTTGTAAAAATACATGAACATTCCGCTTACTTACTTCAAAACTGTTGGAGTGCAAAAAAGAACAGTCATGACTGTTAACCCTAAAAGGTAAGGCAGAAGTGTATCCACATTTTGCCAAATACAATTTAATGCAGATTCCAGGCAGCTACTGAAAACTCCCTTTGGAAAGACACTGGCTAACTTGGAAATCTAGGACCTGTGGATGTCTGCTTATTAGTAACACTTGCAGCTAACTCATAAAGCAATTAATAAGTTGAGCTAACTTATGTGTCCACAGACTAACCAAGCATCCTAACAACCTAGCAAGACTGCTTATGTCCAGGAAACCTCATGTGACGCTATTGAAGAAAAGGACCGGCCACCGTAGGCGCGGGCCTGTGGACGGTGAGCTATAGGCTAGCTCGCCATCCGTCCGTCTCATGACGACAGGCCGTGTCGACGGCGCGTTCGTGTTCCACGCGCGCCTCAAAGAGAGTCAGCAATAAGCAAGGGGTCCGCAAGGGCCGAAGCCCGCCGAGGCTGCGGGACTATTCGAAAGAGATACCGTGGCCCCGGAACACAAAGGGCGATGAAGGAACATGGATGGGGTTTTAGTCAGTAAAAGACTGACACTCCCTCCTGCTCCGCCCAGAGCGGCAGGAGTCATTTGATGATTTCCCATCCGAAAAAAAAAACCTTTTTTTTTTCACGTCAAGTTATACCTAAGAGACGGTGCATCACTGGATGCATACCCGGCAAGTCCAACTGCGAGAATATCCAAAGTACAGCTGATTGTCCTCAAACTAGGACAGATTGCAGTAGAAAAAGGGGTTATAAAAAAACGAAAAACTTATGTGTCCTGGTAAGCATAATCAGCTATAATGTTCCAACTGCTGGAATACAGGCCTCTTCTCTATGAGAGAGAACAACTATGATCCACCTGGTTCAGTGTGGGTTGGTGGTGTATCCTGGTAAAAAAGTCAAATTAAAATACTAAACTTACCCAAACAACTGTATTCCACAACACCATTAAAAGTATTAGACATTCCAGCGCATTTCCTATACGTAATATTGAACTTCTGATTGGTGATCAAGAACTGAGTACCAGCTGTCTGACAGGACTTGATCTGTGCGTCGGGGTGATTACATTCTCCTGTGAACCGGAAACGGTTCTGATATGCAAACTGCCACACACCTTCCAGAGATGAACGACAATTCACCTAGAATTTAAGGAACTGTGTTAATGAACTAGATACCAACAGCGACTAGTAACAAAATAAATACTGTTAAATTTATCATAAATAAATAATCTATTCATTTTATTTTATAACTCGTGGCTAATATGGCTGAGATGAGAACGCTAAGGGGCCTTAAGTGGCGCCGGTGACTGAAAAGATGTGTGGTAATTGGTTATTGTGGGATGGACATACGATGTGGAGGAATGAGGAAAATGTTGTGAGGAAAGCTTTGAGCATGAATGTGGATGGCTATAATAGGAGAGGAAGACCAAAGAAACAATGGATGGGCTGTATAAGTTGACATGGCTAGAAAGGAGGTGACAGTTGAGATGACGAATAATAGAGAAGTATGGAAGAAGATAATTATGTTGAAGAGTGCCGACCCCAAATAAATTGGGATAAGGGCAGGAGTATGATGGTGAATTATAAATAACTCAAGCCAGACAAACAAATGTGATAAGTTAGTTATAAGAAATTAAGTTAATAACTTAGGCTACAGAAACAAATATTATAACTTATAGCATTTGTTTATCTAGCTTGACTTATCACATTAAGCCAAATATTTACAAAGATGAAACATATTTGCATCAACTCCACCTTTTCAGAATATGGAACACTGCTTGTTTCACACTCAAACAAATGACAATCCCAATTAGATTCAAATTATCAATTAGTGAATAATATAAGAATAATCTTATATGAAACTTACAGGTACATAGTTTTCAGAGAACAAAGTTATAAGTCCCTGTTGATCAGGATTAAGGCCTCGACACACCCTCTCCACAGTAGGTTCTTCATCAGGGGCTAAGTTCACACAAGGGGATTCAATCTTCTCCAGTACATTCACAGTTCTAACAATCAGCTTCACACAGTAATAACACTTTGTGTATGAAAACACCATTGTGTAGTTTACTCGGAATTCTGCCTTTATGTTAACACATACACCCCTGTAGATAAATATGAGGTAAATTAGTGTTAATATTTTACAGTGACTATCGTTACTGAATTTATTATGCTTCATCATGTCTTAGTGTAGCAATAAAAAAAATACAATGAAGCTATTAAAAATAATGAATATATTATTTGCCGGTTTTATCTCAAGATTATTATTTGAACTCTAATTATCCATGTTGTGACTCATAAAAAACGAAATACATTACCTCCCAGTCATATCACTTGCATTGATATCAGTTATAGTTTGTTTGCCATTTTCGAAGGAAAACCAAGTGTTTCTCAGCACTAAAGGTATCATACATTCTGCGACAACAGTAGCAACTAAAACAATACAATAAAAACGTTAGGCACTGGGCGTTACCAATAACGATAAATTAAAATTTAAAAACATTGCAAACAACTTACCACCAAGCGATAGAAAAGCTATCACAGAGATTATGGCTAAGTTCCGTGCCATCTTTCTGGTAGTATTTAATTTACAGATACATTAAAATAAATAAAATGTACGCAAACTTGTCAACAGTGGTAACAAACCAAACTTTTTGACAAGATGCAGCACTCCGACGGACGGCACTCCGCAGGGACAGGGAGGGCAGGGAGGAAACATAGACTAATATAGGAGGAAATGCGCGTGCTGTCAACGGATAAAGACACCTACTAATATTCTCGCAAATAGCGATAACCATAAATCCCGGGATTTTGCATTGCACAAACAAATAGCAAAAATCATAAAAATATATGGTTTAAATTGAGAAAGTAGTAAAATGAGTTTCCTCAATCGATATTAAACTATGATACATCCCACTAGACATTCTCCTACAATCCTTCAATACAAACTCTGTGGAACATGCTGCCTAATGGCCAGTCTGTAGAGAATTTACTTTTTTTTACTCTTGCAGTAATTTTCTTTCTGCGTTCGTGCAGCCTGTGTTTCTGCTGTGTGCTGCTCGTGTAATTTCCTTGGCTGCTCGCAGCTAGTTCCATAGACTATTAAAATATATAGAATGAGAGCTAGTTCTGTCAAAACTTGACGTGTTCGTGTTTTGGGTTGCGGGATTCAATAACAAAATATTTGTCGCCTTAGCTGTGATTAATTAAGTAAGTACCACAATTATTTATTGAAATATCCTAAAAAGAGGTAGAACGTTGCTCCTTGTCCCTATCAAACGTCTGTTCTCAAGTACTACGTCTCATCCAATAAACTATTGCTTCATTCAAAATTTTCAGGCATGGGTCGCCGAAAATCAAAACGAAAGCCTCCGCCAAAGCGAAAGGCCATCGAGCCACTGGACCAGCAGTTCAACTGCCCATTTTGTAACCACGAGAAGTCTTGTGAGGTGAAAATGTACGTATGGACATGATTAATAACTGAATCCATCAGCTGATGAGTGATGACATTTGCCTACGTATTTTGCGAACCATTTGTAACGGAACATATTTTGTTTTTCAGGGATCGAGCTCGAAATACGGCTCGGATACAGTGTCGAGTTTGTTTAGAAGACTTTCAGACTACAACAAACGTGTTATCCGAGCCGATAGACGTCTATAACGACTGGGTGGATGCATGCGAAAGCGCCAATTAGTTTTATGCCATTGGTTACTTTTAAGTTATCTTCTTTTCTATCTTTAATAAAGTATGAAAAATACCACTCATTGACTGGCTAATCATGAAATCTCACTTACCAACTTGAAATTTGACAAGATTCATAGACTATGTAGTTGCCTGCTAGAGATCCATAATTTTTAAGACGAGAAGCATTCTACAAGTATTTACTTTACTAGGCAGGTTTACTATAAATCTTGACAATGTTTAAGTGTGCTAAAGATGCTATAACAAGCTACAGATTTAATTAACTATATAGGGGTGTATGGGACATCAATGCGGAGTCAATTACTATGAATTCAGCACAAGAAGCTAGACCAATTAAAAAAAAATATAGGTTATTAAAACTGCAGTATACAAAAAGGGCAATACCTGTACAGTCAAAACAGATGGAACAGATGTTTTTTTGATATGGTAATGATTTGCACATTGATGTCCGTTCCACCTTGTTTGTGACAAGTATCAAAATGTATACTATTTTATACCTTGGAAGAAGCATGTGATTGTTTTGTAATAATGTAACTTATTATAAAGGATATTCAAATAAATTCTCAAAGAACATTTAAGTTTGTCATTCACTTTATTTACCAACAATAAAGCTTACAGGATAATGTGACACAGCCGCTGTAAGCAATGTTCATTACATTTAAGCAATTTTCCGCATTAAATACAAACTAACTATACAAATAATCTGCATTACTGAGTCTTGTTAATAAGACAAACTTTCTTTTTGATCAAAATTAAATAAATTTTGAATAAAATTTAGTACTTAAAAATAACAATATCATACAATGCAACAGTTAATATTTTGTTTAATAAATTAGTATCTAATACTATTTAACTTAATGGTTTTAATATAAATTGTATATCATTTTCAATAATAAATTTTTGAGGCAAGGGAGCGTTCAAGTATTACGTAACGAATTTAGGGGTCTTGTAAAACGTTATGATGCGTTACAGGGGCGAGAGAGGGTCGGTTTGATCTGCGCGTTACGTAACATTGTTTTTTAAGCCTTCAGAATAGCAAAGGTATTTTAGACACTTTCCGGGACTTTACGCCACATAATTGTGACTTTTAGGTAAAAATGGTCACTTGATGGTTACGGAACCTAAGGGGGAGGGGGGTACAGAAAAACATTACGGGCGCGTAACATGGGGGGAGCGGGATCAAAAACCTCAAAAAAATTGCGTTACGTAATACTTGAACACTCCCCAATCCTTTCAATATTATAATAATTAGGCATAGTACAGAATATGCAGTACATCTTAGGCTAGGGACCATATGATAAGTTGTTTCATATAACAGGAGGCCCGGGCCACCATAATATGCATGCAAGATAACAACATAGAAACCATAACAATAAAAATTATGCCTCTAACAAATTAACCATGTTTTGCAGAACATTCTATTCAGGAGCTATGTCTCATATATCTCATTTACAATTCCACATATTTTTTTACATACATAGATGAAAATATATGATAGCGGATAGTATATTAAAAGCTCTAATGCTAATTCATGACCTAAAAGCTTTATCAAGATATAAGAAAATTTCACGATTTTTTATCAATTATATATTTGAGATTATATATTTCTAAAACACAGTACTACACTGACTCAGTTTTGAATGTGAGTGGAATGTATTATCCTAGATTAAAGACGATAACAATGCATCTAGCCTGTAGAATGTAACAATAAATAACTACAAATGTATAGCAACAATATTATAGCTATGATTCGTTAAATATTAGAGATATTTTTTTATTTATAATAAAGATCGCAACATTCGTTTAATTTACGCACGCGCTACATAATTTATCATGTATTAAATATTTACCACCTACATAACATTTATGTAGAGGCGTTCTCTAGACAATTTCCTGATAGTATCTTGTTATCAATCCAACAAGGTTGAATATTATTAGTAGTGTTCGTTAATTGACCGTAAAATTCACTACATGTGCAGGTAAGTAAAGTACTTAAACTTTAATTGTACTAACGCTCAAGTCAAAGCTTCGAGTCCTACTGAGTTATAACAACAATATTCCTCAAATGTTTCATAATACTACATATTTATTGACATTATCAATATCATTCCCTTACAGCTATCGATATTACACATTGATCAAAATATCCCTATATAAGTATTAACACAATAAGACAGCGTCAAGCTGCATCACATTTCAATAACAAATTGAAATAAATAAAAAATCACTCTATAAAAATAATATAATACATTGTCGATAATTGAGCTATTGCCTAGACTTACAACCCAGGGATATCTGTAACCATGTCATCGTTCAGTAACTGTATACATACTAAATTGCACGCGCTATGGAAACATTAAGTAATATTTACAAAAAGACTACAGAGTAGTAAAACTATAACAAATGTGTAAAGAGACATGACATGGTTACGAGAGCCGCATACCACCGAGCCCCTCTGTGCACAAGCTGTGTTAAGAAGGCATATAAGGTGTCAGAATAGCTCACACTAAAAGTTCACCGCACTGGCGTACTAAAACAGGACTTACTTACTTGTAATCAAATCCTTCAATAATTCAATTGGAATGTGTTTGTCAAACTATCAATGTAAGTAAATAATAACCATTCATAACTAATATGCGACGTTATACAGCAATCTGCATTACACTTGTTAAAATCCATTATAGCGTTAGATAGAAACATTCACAGAGAAGCACAATTAGTTAATGCAAAAGTTTAAACATGTTTATATAGGTACTCGAATATTAAAATTTGCCCATGTCTATGAAAGAATCGTACTGTAGATCGTAGCTGTCGCCGACAGTATTGTCGTCAGACGAAACGTTGCTACTGAGGCTTGTCAGGTGTTGTATTGGAGCGTCGTCACACGTAGCCGTGTTGTCCGAATCATCGGAACTATCACTGTTACTGTCAATGTACTCATACAGCCTGGTCGTCTCGGCTGCCATGCTACAGACCTCGGACAACTCGTACGAGCTCATTAACGTCGACGTCTTCTCAATGTTGATCGCGTCAAACGTGCTCGAAAGTAAAGCGTCTTCGATGGGAACCGTTTCGAAATGAGATGAACAAGCTTCTTCGGTGAAGCGACCCGAATCGCCGATCTCGGACACATTCGGCGACATAGTCTCGTCGAGGGCTAATGTAATACATTCACTTTGTACGTGAGAAGGTTCATCGACGTCTTGGAAACTTATTAGGGGAATATCAATTTTAGGAACGTCTTTGACGATATCTTTTGCTATTGAAACTGAATTGTCATCTGACAAGTCTTCTTCAGCGTTGAGTGTCACTGTGTCGTAGTTGAGATCCTTCTCGATGTTCAAAGGCTCTAAGTCATCCACACATTTGGTGGAATCATCGCTGCTGTCAGACGCTATGAACTCAATGCTCCTATCCAAGATACCAGTGTCCGTACAAGTGGACAGTTCGTCTTCGAAAACAATTTCTACACTCCTAATCCTCATGAGAGGCATTTTAGATGGTGACATTTCGTTACCTTTAGCGGTCCTACCTTTTTTGTGATGACTAGTATCGATTAACGACTCGGTGCATTCGCTAATTTCGTCGTAATCGATTTCGTAGCTCCTAAGATCGGAAACGCAAGGTGAGCTCTCGGTAACTTTGACGGTAGGTGTTTTAGATGTACAGATATGTGCATTAGTGTGATCGGGTGAGGGCGATAGTGTGGTATGCGCGAGGTGTCCCTAAGGTTGCAATGATTCTTATTGTACATTCGTGCCTAGATCTAGACCGCCCTCCTCCTGCATTTTCGTGAGGAACTTGAACACTCTGTGATTCTCGTCTGTTTGCTTCACCATGTCGATTAGTGCTAGCAGCTTCTTGATGCCAATGAAGATCCTGCGGAACAAGGAACAAATTATCACAAATGCTTTTTTTTTATTAAAGACGGAATGTAATTAGGGTGGTGACTTTTTTAAATGACTATTCTCTCAATATTCATATCACAGCGCAGTTAACAACTCCAATTTTATTTTGGTCCTTTTGGGCATAAAAATTCAAAATATGGTTCATCAAATCGTCACTTACCTGTCTTGTTGGACATTGTGCAGAGTCAGATTTGTACAGAGTTATATTTTCAACAAATGAAACTCTACATACCTTTCTCCTGGGAAAGCAAGTTAGATCTAGGTCTAAAGGACTATTATAGGACCCAAACCAAACAAACGAGTACTGCTCAATAAATTAGTGCAATCTAATCTAATCGGCGGCGAAGATAATCTAACTGAGAAAAAGACTTTGAAACAAACGCAAGCATCTGCCTAGCCTTTTCCCAACTTATGTTGGGGGGTCTAACCGAGGTCATTCAGTTGAATATCTGTATTTTACATGGAGCGACTGCCTATCTGACCACCACAACCCAGTTAGTACTGGGTAATACGATTCTCTTTGGTAAGACTAGTTGTCAGACTTTCGGGCCACTGACTACCTGTAGCTACTGTCAAAGATCTACAAATGACAGCCCGGACCAACGGCTTGACTTGCTTTCCAAGACACAGAGGAAACTCGGTATGTAATCCACGTCACCTACCCACGGACCAACAACGTAAGCACGGCTTAACCTAAAGATCGACCCGAGCGGCTGTTTTTATTTAGCCACGGGCTCCTCAATCAAAACAAACGCAAGCAAAAACGTAAGAAACAAACTAAAAAAAAATGGTGGGCAAAGTCACCTTGGGTTTGCCTCTGCATAAGCAATTTCTTCTTCAGTATGCTGTGGGGCATTGCTCAGGAACCTTTTCAGCTTCTTCATGCGGGAAGGTCTATAAACGAATAGGACAACATTCATATTGCACCTGTGCTCTCGAAGCTGTTGACGAACTTTGGGAGTGAAAAAGATAACATCGAAAACCGAGGCGAGATAGTTGGCCATACAGCTTGCACGGATAATCTTCAACCTCCATACTAAATGTTTTAGTCTGCCTTTGCTACTCAATCCCTTCAGACTATCGCACACCTTCCATCATGCGCTGCATACCCTCACACCTGAGCACTTGACGATCTTATGACTCCATCAGCGAGCACAGTTTGCCTAGCTGAATTTTGAGCCAGATATATTTAATGATGAAAATTTGCCATCGAGAAGCTAAGTCTGCCTTGGAACACCTACGAGTTGAGACATAAATAAACCCGTTATGACTTCGATAATGAGGAGCCCGCGGCTTAACAATAACACTCGGCTAATAATGGGCATGACGACAGTATCAAAAAATTGCAAATCTATTTAGTCCGTCAGTTTGAGCATTGGAAATTAATGGACACGTATTTTTTGTTTTTGTAAATCAATGAATATTGACAAAGATAAAACGCATCAAAACTCGGGAGTGGGGGCTCGTGACGTCAGAACTAGCTAAAAATTATACCATGGCGTGACGTATTGAGAATTTTAAAAGCGTCGTATCTTCGTCAATTTTGGTTTACGTAACCAAAGAAAAAACACGGGTCAAATATTTTTTGATAATCTAAGTGACGGACTAATTAGATTTTTTTTGTCGTCTCGCCTATAGTCAGCTCGGGTCGATCTTTAGATTAAGCCGTGCTTGCCTAGATTGGTCCGTGGATGGGTCACCACCCATTACATACCGAGTTTCTTCCGTGCCTCGAAAATAACGATAAGCCATTGGTCCCGGCTGTTATTTGTAGATCTTTGACAGTCGTTACAGGTAGTCAGTGGCCTGAAAGGCTGACAACCTGTCTTACCAAAGGATAACTGGGTTAGTGGAGGTCAGGTAGGCAGTCGCTCCATGTAAAATACTGGTATTCAACTGCATCCCGTTACACTGACGCATCGTCCTAATAGAAAGCGAATGCGCGATCATCGCAAGTTCGCGCGAATTTTACTCGTACGAACGTGCGATTAAACATATTGAACTCGAATAGGTGTCCTAACTGACAATCGCATGACGCGGTCGCGCGACTTAAATGTTTGATCTATTCACACGATGGTCGAAACGCTTACTCGCGCGATGATCGCGCATTCGCGTTCTATTAGGACGATGCCTTTGCCGACCCCAACATAGTTGGGAAAAGGCTAGACAGATGGTGATGACTTTGATAATTTCTTCTGCGTACCTGGCTAGTCCCCGTTAAGATGAGCTGCCATAACCAAAATTCGGTTGGAAGGATTTTATTTGACTTGAGATAGGATCAATAATTAAGTAATCCGTAGCAGCACTAAACTCATCGAAACTGATCTAATTGAGCTTGCCCGACTGAGCGCCAGTTACATTGAGCGACAGTCACATAATGCCAACCAAGGTTAATCTGCGCTCTCTATCATCTAAAAATGTTTATTATACGTGCGTGTTGGCTCTTTTAAGCGTTTCAATCACATAGTCAGGAAAACGCTGGCAGGCAGTTGTCTATTAAATTGTATTAAAAAAAAAATAGTGGCGTTAGTGCCGGCTATGGCTAAGCGCTAAAAAACCATGAATTCAACAAAACCTGGCGTAATTTCACGACCTCCTTGCTCCAAGTCTCCTTTGGTAGTCACCTCGAAATAGCTTTAAACAAAATATTTTCCTTCGCCTACCTGGAATGTTGAGTTTGAAGAACCAGTCAACCCGCATGCGTGATATTTTGCACTACCTCTCAAGTAAAATCAGGGAAATTCACTGTTAACCTACTAAAATTTACACTAAACCTCAACTGTTATTTAACCTTTTGAGAGCCGCCGCCAGAGCATAAACGCATGCGCGTGCCCTCCACGCCAAGCCACAATCTCACCTACCAGTCCAGTTTGGCGTATGAGGCACGCACGTATATGTGACAATGGCGTACAAAAGGTTAAAGATCTTTGAAGTAGTTACGGGTAGTCAAAAGCTATCGTGTTACCATGTAACTGGCCTGTGTAGAGCTGTAGGCTTAGCCAAGTTGACAATCTACAATCGTTAACGCATAGAAAACTAAACTCGTTAACGCATAAGAAACTAAATGTATGGGAATGACATAATTTCAACGTTAAGTCACGTGGTCAAAACAAACGAATTGAAACTTTAAAGTTCAGTCACAACTGTAAGTTGGCTACGATTTATATGGGATGTAGCAATTACGATTGTAGAAACGAATTCTATCATCTTGATCGATGTAAACTTGTCTACGAAGTTTCTATTCGCTTGTTTTGACCACGTGACTTAACGTTTACGATTGTAGAAAGAGAATCGATACGAATCGTTTGTAACTTGGCTAGGCCCTCAGATAGGCATCTGCATCCGGCTTGACTAGAAGCCGACGTAGTTAGGAATAGGGTAGGCAGATCATGAAGTTTCATTCTTTGACAGTTGCATGTAATGCCTAAAACACGGCAAATTGACGTAGGGTGACAATCTGCTTAACAATTTAATTCCCTGACTTGACTTATTCGCTAGTTTAACGTACCTTATTCTTTTTGCGAGTAACGCCTTCATATGGCGCCCGGGCAGTGTCGGACGCTTACCTCACTAAAACCAGTTCGATAGTCACCAGCATCATAACGAAAGAGGGCACCAAGTGTAACATACCTAGCTCCGCGGATATCATGCTGTATCTTCTGCAAGTCTTGCTTGGAGAAGGCATCGCTCTCCTCAAGCACGGCCATCACATGTTCCGGTTGGGACAGGTTCGGTACGTGAAGGACGCCGGTGAACGCGGAGAGCATCTCCATGTCTTCGAGGACTTGTCTGGGGATGAAACATATGATTTAATGTAGGTACTTGTAAAGGACGGTACTTGATTTGACAGCACGGATGGCTGCGTGTCGCGGGTTCGATTCTCACACGGAACAAATATTTGTATGACCTACAGGAGTTGTTCCGGGTCTGCCTGTTTGTGTATGTGAGTCTAAAAGTTTGTAAACGCACACAAGATACTGGAGAAATTCCTAGTGTGGTGCAACATTTTAAAGGAAAAAAAGGGTCAAATTAAATTTGCTGGCGAAGCTTAAGCTTATTAGCTTCTAAAAAGATACAATAGAAAGAAAGTTTACACTGTATTTGATTATAATTTTCTTAGCCATTGAAGTGAATGCCTAAGCATTGCACTGTTGGATTTTCGACTCTGTAAAACCGTGTTGAAGGTTGAAAATTGGATCTTGATGCCGTTTTCAACGTTAAATACACTTTCATTTAGGTTTTGCTTAGTGTAAGTGAAAACAAAGTATAGTTATTCGGCACCAACATAGTCTCTCATGGAGTGGAAAGATAATACGGCTCTCGCAAATAGACCATAACTAAAATGTACCTGAAAATAGAGAAAACGATTTTTCCTAGATAATTATGAGACCTAGCTAGATCGATTTTTCGACCACGTACTTACATGTGCAAATCATGCATCATGCGAATCATGTTCTCGAAAACGGCTCTATTTCGATGAAAGTTGCACTTTTCATCGAAACACAGCCGTTTTCGAGAACATGATTCAATTTTGATTACATAATATTTCTCATTTAATAGTATAGGATACGACGAGTCGTTCATATACATAGGGTAGATGACAAAAAAATCTAATTAGTCCGTCAGATAGATTTCCAAAAAATATTGGACACATATTTTTTCTTTTTTCACGTAAACAAAAAATGAAGACGATACAGTGCGTCGAAAACTCGTGTGACGTCACATTTGAGTACATTTTTTACTCAAATGTGACGTCACAAGCCCACACTCATGATCTATGACACGTTTTATCTTCGACAATTTTTATTAATTTGATAAAACAAAGACACGTATCCAATGTTATTTGATAATCTAACTGACGGACTAAACAGAATCTTATTTTTTTGTCAGTCATCATCACTATTCAACAATTAATTCATCCTTACCTCCGACTGCTAGTACACAGAATAAGCAGTTTCCGTCCCTTAGGCGGCTGTTTCTTCAACAGCACGAGTAACGCCTGCAACGTCAAGTTGGAGTACCGCGGTCCGATGGGACCGTAGTCGAGAAGACGCTCGATGTTGTCCACAAGGATGCAGGATAGGGTTGAGCGGTAGGCGTCGTCGAAGTACTGCGGACGGAAAGAACGTTGTTGTGTAGATGAAATTGATCTTGATTGCAAACAGACCACAGACAGGTTGAGGGCCTATTTCACGATCTCCGAATAGTTTGAGTTTTACCGTAAAACGTGTTAAGTTGTTCTCGCACGCGAAATACGCGCTTTGACGTGGAGTTGCGGACTCCAGCCCGTTATACAATACAATACCATAAAACGTGATTTTTTACCCCAAAAAAAAATGTCGTTTCTCAGCAATAATTTTTGCGTAAAGTTATTTAGTTTGATGGACAGAATGCTTGGTTGACGGCTTCGTGATGGGTATGTTTACACTCTGTATGTAAACTACTAAGGTGCAAAGTGTTGCGAGATATCCGTTTTTGGACCTTTGGACCTCCAAACCGACGGACAATCTAGATTTTAAATTTTTTGAACTTTAAGAATTAAGAAAATCTAGGCTGCTAGAGCGGCGGGCCTGTTGACGGGGAGCTATGGGCTAGCTCGCCGTCCGTCCGTCTCATGACGACAGGCCGTGTCGACGGCGCAGGAGTGTTCCACGCGCGCCTCAAAGAGAGTCAGCAATAGGGAAGGGCAAGGGCCGAAGCCTGCCGGGGCTGCGGGACTATTCGAAAGAGATACCGTGGCCCCGGAACACAAAGGGCGATGCAGGAACAGGACTAAAACCCATCCATGGGGTTTTAGTCAGTGAAAGTCTGACACTCCCTCCTGCTCCGCCCAGAGCGGGAGGAGTCATTTGATGATTTCCCATCCGAAAAAAAAAGACTGCTAGAGCGAGCGAAGCGACTAGCAACCAAGGTTATCTAAGCGTGGGTAACGCGGGCCTATTTTCCTTATCGCACCAGAACCCTGGGCCACAAAGTTATACCACTAATATCATGTTTTATTGAGTATTGACTGTTGTACCACAAGTAATTTCTAACACCACAAACAATATAAACTTACCTTCCTGATCTGCAGGCACTTGGATGTCTCCGTGAAGCCAACCATGTCCTCTGGCGAGCAAACCTTCACGAACGGGAAGTCCGACAGTTTCGCCAGCTCAGCGGCCAACGCGGTCTTACCGCTGTTCGGGGGTCCTTCCAACAGGACTGATACTAAACCTGTGTCAAAGAGTATAAGTGTAAGTGGAATATTAGGTCAAACGAGCCTTAAAGGCCAAAACGATTTGTAGTGTGCGTATGTCTATTGTGTGAATCTACGAAGTTCAACGTTAAAATCGCGACACAACGTCCGTGTCGTGCTATAGTCTGCGCCAGATAAGTAGGAATTAAAGGTCATTGCTCTTTCCTTAATTTCTCTGTGTAGGTACCCCGACAATACACTATAAATCGTTTTTTATTACTAGAAAAAGTCAAGGATCACGATAAAGGTAGTTTCGGGACAAGTTTATTATATCTGTTTTCGGAATTATGTATTTGAATAAATGTAAGCGGGTTAATGACCTTTATTTCCTACTTATCTGGCGCAGACTATAGCTGAAGTTGCACTCGTGCAGAAATGATGGAAAGAAATGGGTGGGTTCAGTTATTTCTGTGGGAAGCCATCCTGACACGTGTGGTTACACGATACGACAACGCGTCGTGAATTTATACGATGCGCGTCATTTAGATTTCCACGACACGATATCGCATCGCAACACGTAGCCATGATGGTATCGCGTGTATGAATTTTTGCGCTAAGGAGGTTGTAATAAAACCCAATGCTGGGTTAGCTCGCCTATGTACATTTAAAGCTAAATGATTGCAATTTGTAAGGAAATTCTTGCCAATTAGATATGGAACTCTAAAAACCACACAGTATCAGTAGCTTACCGCTAGCTTCAGTAGCGCGCGCCTGCTGGATATACAGCTGTCCATCTTCCAGCAGAGACGAAACCGGACTGCCCCAGTTAATAATGCCACGGCTCAAGAAGTGTTCCAACGCCTCGGCAGCAGTACCGAATGCTGGCTTGATATCGTTCTCAAGCGCGTGCAGGAAGTCGCCTCGCTCAACCATGAGCTTCTCCATAGCTTCGGGGTCTACCTCCACCTTGCTTGAGGCTTTGATCAGACGGTTCATGGCCGTTGACTGAGCGGCACGGACTAAGCCTTCCAGTTCCGCGCCGGAGAAGTTCTTTGTTAGGGTTGCGAGTTCCTGAGGGAAGCAATAATAATATCAATATAAGTACGCATTGCATCCTCAGCAACTTGATTCTTTTAGAGGGTATGAAGTATTGAAATAATAGTCTGTAGGCAATGCCATTACGCTTTACGGTAACAGCATCGCCTAGGACAGCAATCAGTATAATTTAGGTGTTGTGATGGCAATCCAGGGCCTTGTGTAATGTGTGTCCTTCAAATATTCCACAAACCTTAGAATCAACATCCTCAGCAATCTTCTTATACTCCTTCATACGCTTGGTGTGAATGTTGAGGATCTGAACCCTGCCCTTCTCGTCGGGCAGACCGATCTCCATCTGCACCTCGAGACGACCAGGTCGCATGAGCGCCTCGTCTATCATGTCGCGACGATTCGTCATACCGATCACCAGGATGTTGTTGAGTTGGTCAACACCTGGAGAGAACGTGGTGTTTAGGCTAGTTTTTTGTCTATGTGCTTTTATTCAGTACTGGTGGACAGGCTCCCGTCCCACTGAAGGCGTTTAGGGAAAAGTGCGTTGACCTAACAACTAAATGCGAATTATTTGTTCGCCAGAGTTCTCGTAGGCGGTGTTAACAGTCCGCGATCAAATGTATTTCTTTTACTGATATGGGACTTACAATCTTTTGTACATTTCTTGAGCGTCGTCACTCCTGTGGCAGGACAGGAGTATTATGCTACTTTTTGATGTTAAAACGACCGTTCAGTCAGTACCGGAAGTAAGCTCAATATTTCAATCCGAAAAAAATATTGTAGATTTATTGTTGCATGATTATTTTCGTGCTAGACTTAATCGAAAGTAACGCCGCCACGTTGCTTTTAAACAATAACTTTACATAGCAAAATAATTTCACTTTACCATAAGCAGGTATACCATACATAATCTCACGTTTTTTCTAAGGCAGAAACCATAGAATGCCACCCGCTATGAAGACCAATTATATGCTTACCATCAATCTTTGAGAGCAGCTGGTTCACGACAGTATCATGCACGCCCGTGTTGCCACCCACAGATCCTCTCGCTTTGCAAATAGCGTCGATCTCGTCAAAGATGATAATGTGGAGACCACTGTTTGGTCCACACTGCAAGAAAAAATTATATAAGTACAGATCACCCATGGAAAGTATGCGCTTCGGTAATCATCGACTATTTTCGGAAAAGAACGGGCTGTGGGCTGGGGGTCTACTCTCTAAGACCGTCAACGAAGACACGGGCCCGTCCGAAAGTCGCTCGAAACCCCACTTCATGTTAATTTCATTTTCAAAAACACAGGGAGTAGGGAAAACTGTCAATCGTGTTGTCATTCTTTCTTAGTGCGGGCCCAAACCTGTCAATCGTGTTGTCATTCATTCTTAGTGCGGGCCCCGAACTAATCTAAGTCCGTAGGCAAACCAGAGTAGGAAACGCTCGTAACTTCGGCCTAAACTACGGGAGAATAGACAACTATACTATATATTTTGCATTACCATGGTTAAAATATGTACAACTTCAAGTAATTTCAAAAAACTTCATAAAAACACGATATGATGGGTAAATGAGTGCACTATGACAAAGCGGGGCAGTACAGAAGTAACAAACTTAGCCTCTGTGAGGAGGTTACTCTGTGGCGCGACGTTCGTGCTACTTTGAAACACGAAGCTTCGAAGAACATACCTCTTCTGATTAAATAAAATATGTTCATTTTAATTAACTAGCTTCTGCCAGCGGCTTCGCCCGCGTGAAGTTTGATAACTGTCCCATGGGATCTTACTACTGGGATAAAAAGTAACCTACGTGTTAATCCAGGTTATAAACTATCTGTGTGCTAAGTTTCATCCAAATCCGTTCAGTAGTTTTTGCGTGAAAGAGTAACAAACATCCATACATACATACTCACAAACTTTCGCTTTTATAATGTTAGTAGGACTTAGTAAGCTTGTATATGCAATGTCCCAAGTAATGATAGGTTAAAATGTATTACACAATATTTAGCCAACTCTTACCCGTTTCTCTTCCTCTTCAGCATCAGCGAACAGCCGTCGAATGTTGGCCTCGCTCTCACCAACATATTTGTCCAAGATTTGCGGGCCATTCACAATCTTCGGCTCCCGTGCATTCAGCATGTTACCGATCTGACGAGCCATGAGAGTCTTACCGGTACCGGGAGGACCGTACAGTAAGATACCCTTGACGTGCTTGCAGCCTAAAATAATATGAAACGGTAGTTTAATTTACTAATATATTCATGCTTGGAAAACTTTATTGTGAATTATATCTCATTTTAAAACAGCGTCACTAATTTACGAGGTAGGTACTATAGAAAAGAGACGCCTAAATGTAATTTTGCCAATGTACCTCATTATATTGCTGTATAAACTTGTATAAAAGGGACAAGATTTATCGACGCGTAATTAGATTGATCAGAAAGCGGTTTATATCCATGCAATAAAAGCAAACAACGAACGAGACGAGACAAATGACGTCCTTTTCGCTTTTATTTAATGGAGATAAGTTTGGTCACTCTCTTAGGTACAGTCCGTGTCACGAAAGATGACATCTGTCACACCACTTTTATACGAGTTATTTGTGTAACAAAATACTACTTTTGACTTAAAGGTCCTACATGTCGTAAAACATCTTCCTACTTAGTCTTCTATAAGACAAACGAACGACGACCGAGGTAAAACATTAGTTTTACCTCGATGCATAACCAAGATTTCACAAAGTTTTACTCGTTTCAAGTGGTGTGACAGGTCTCATCTTTCGGGGCACGGATCGTATGTCCCGGTTTAAAGAAAGAAAGAAAACATATTTATTTGGCACATGCCATAAGTGCACACAACAAAACAAAAATAACAATAAAATAATATTTAAAACTACACAGTTAAAAAACTTAAAACTTGTGTGTCTCACGGCTGCGCCAAATAAGCCCAGTTCAGCAAACTGCCGAGCAGCTAGTGTCCGACGCTGGTTTTTAACTGGACCTGAGATGGTGATGGAGATTGGTGTTGTGCGGACATAAAACAGAACAACGAACACAAATAAATATGCACTGTTTTAGACTTTCACGGTTTTTCACTACACTTAAAGTACATACGGGATGATATCCGTGATTTTCTTTGGGTACTATGTGCTCCCGATATTTCGACACTGTTGCAAGCAACATGATCGCGGGGAGTGATACTGTGAGTGCATTTTGTCGTGAGTTACAATCGAGTTCCAGTAGTGCGCGTAATAAAAGACTAAGAAAGAGGGTAGACAGATTTGTCTGCTCATAATAAATAATTTTCGTCCCACCCGCATACCTCTTCAGTATTCCCGCGATCATGATGCTTGCAAAAGCGTCGAAATATCGGGAGCTCATAGTAACCAAGGAAAATCACGGATATCATCCCGTAAGTACTTTAAGTGTAGTGACAAATAAATATGTTTTCTTTCCTCTTTCTTAAAGTAGTTTAGAATTGACCAATTCCTGCCGGGTACCCTTGTTCCCACAAACAAGGCACACTACGTAGTGTCTACTGTAACGAAATACTCTATAAACAAGAATGTATATTAGTATAGGTATTTACCTAATTGCTCCACAACTTCAGGAGGAAACACTCGAGAAGCGAAGGCTCGTCGGAAGATAGCGTTGAACTCTCTGTCCAGGCCGCCGATACCCATCTTTCCGAAGTCCCAGTCTGGGTTGATGATAGACTGGCGTGGCTGTCTCCTATATTATGTCGAAAATATTATTATAATAATATGAATGTAAAGGGTAGCAACCTCATCACGAAGCCGTCCATCAAGCATTCTGTACATCAAACTAAGTAACTTTACGCAAAAATTATTGCTGAGAAACGACTTTTTTTTGTAGGGGTGAAAAATCATGTTTTGTGGTAAAACTCAATGTAACGCACTCAATGCAATGTGCTGATGGATGGATTGAATAATACGGGGGTCGTGGAAATGTTTAAAGTAAAAATCTTCAATAAAAAAATTGTATTATTGTGTCCCCCAATATCTCCGTAACTAGAAGGTTCCCAGGTATGGTGTAGAACAAAAAATGATCACAATTATGAGGAGAACAAGTGCCTTTCGGCTTCGTTAAGAGGTTTTTTACACCCTTTAGATATTTTGACAAGCTGTCGTAAGAACCGTGCACTAGTCGCTATAAGATAAATTCAGATTGAGGTTTAAAATCTTTTTTATTTTCTAAATACGAATACTGCTTACCCCTTAGCCTTTCCGACTAAGTTGAGGGAAGAGT
This sequence comes from Xestia rhomboidea, assembly GCA_963853795.1. Lineage (NCBI taxonomy): Eukaryota > Metazoa > Arthropoda > Insecta > Lepidoptera > Noctuidae > Xestia > Xestia rhomboidea. The sequence goes on along the minus strand of OY970761.1, from coordinate 14,338,629 downwards.
TTTCGGCTTTATCGAACTGAATGTGGCCATCAGGAAGGAGACGACCCATCCTGACGCGTCGGGGTACGGCAGTGTTAGCGCCGGCCGCTAAAGCTTGGACGTCCACAGCTATAACAAATACACATAGCATGTAGATTATATTAGAACAAAAAAAAAAGAGGATACTTTACTTGACAGATTTACTCCATAGACACGAGCACTAATAGGGAATATGCATGAAATACAGAAACTCTTTTTATTTATTAAAAATGCCTTGTATTAGCGCATAAAAACATTGTGGTACACTTATTTAAGTTTCTAATACATCACTTATTTTACAATTTACTGTTTTATGTAGCATGTGTTTCGTGAAACGGAACGCAGTGTCAAAACACACCGTCCTCGATAACGCCGGTATTGACGTCAAAGTTCATTGTGTCAAAAAAAAACTTTTATTAGAAAATTGCTAAAAGTTTAACTAAAATTTTATTATAATATTGTTATTGCAATTTTTACTTGAATAAAGCACACACAATTGGTCAAATGATTTTAAGGCCAAAAAAAATTGATGTAAACAAGGCAGATTGTGGATAATGACGTCACATCATGGCCGCGACAGCTACGAACGTTTGAACTGTCGTAGAAAATTGCAGGAGTTTAATATTATTTTTATGCGACAAGCAGTAGTTGAACTTAACTTTTAATAACTTAACTTTCATTTCTTGGGTTGATAGTACTGTATTTTATTAATTTAAGTGAAGAAAAAATTACGTGCATATTCCCTATTGTGTGAAAAGTTAATTCAATATTAGAACATGCGAGATAATAGGCCTATTTCCAAAACAAAAACTATTTTCGTAGCAGTAAAATATATCATTTTTATAAGTAGTTAATACGTGTTAATTCATATTGCTCATGACTGTACTGTGTGGTATATTTATCGAGCCCAGCTTGTTGCGTTCCAGCACTACTTTTAATTCGTCCGAACTTTTTTATATCATGTTTAATTTATGTATGATTTGCATTAATTATCAAGGCAGGAAAGGTTATTTCATCACTTATTCTAGTTTCCTCAACTTTGTATGTTTCCTACATTTAAATTGAATATGTTAGTGTTGCCAGAGTTTACAAAATTAAAAATAAAAACCGAAAAAATATCCAACCTTCTAAATTCTTGACAACGAGAGACAAAACCTTCTTGTCTTGGAAAGCGAAAGCCAACTGCTGACCAACAGTGAAGATCTGGTTGGAGAACTGGATCAAGAAGTCGCGAGCCATTTGCTCCGAATCGTAGGGATCCATGGATGTACTGTAAAATAATTATCACAATCAGTTCATGAAGCTCCCACCGCTGGGAGCCAGCCCCCTTCGATGTGACAGAGAGTGAGCTAATGCACCAGTCGGGCCCAGCGCTCGGTTGGTAGATGTTACATGTCTTCAAATTTTCAGTTCTACGGCATGCCGGTTTTTTTACGATGATTTCCTGCATGGTATCATTATTAACTTACTCTTAATCCACTACCCCTATTAAAATCCCACTAAACACCACACCATGAGTCCTAGGGACTCACATAGATTTAAAAAAAAAAAAAAACAGTCGTCTAATATTTTATTTCTCTTTTTAGGGTTCCGTAGTCCTTACAAGGATCCTTTATAGTTATAGAATTTAGGAAAAAAAATTTTTTAGGGTAGCACCCCTACATGTGAAGTGGGGATGTTTTTTTTTCGTCGTCTACCCCATCGTGTGGGTTATCTTTGAATAGGTCTTTTAAAATGACTTAGGGGTTGCTAATATTACTTTTCGATTTAATGCTCCATTTACGAAATATTCAACTTTACAGTGCAATTTTTTGTTCCAGTAGGGCGCCCCCCCCTCTAAAAGCTAAACTTCTGGCTTGAAAAATCTGAAAAAAATCATGATGATAGTGCATTTCATGAACTTTAAAGGAAAACTATAGCGGTTAAGATAACTTTATTAGTTTAGCAGTAATAGTCGTTGAACTAGGGTGTTGGATAATTTTGTACCAAATACAAAATCCTTAGAATAAATCCGCTAAAGTGACTAAGATGAAGTGGTTGCTTGTTTATAACGGGTAAAGACTTGCATTGAAAACAAAATCTAAAATATAACGAGCTATAAGCCTATCAGCTGTTTATCGGTTACATTTTAGCGAGTGTGCGTTGGATAGCACGTCGTAATTCCGCAAAACCGATTTTATCAGCGAACTATCAAACGTACGGCGATGGAGTCATACGGCGTTTACGCCGAGTGCTATTTTATGGTGGACATTCCAACAATACGCACAAAACACTTGGAAAGTTTTACTATGCATGTGCTGTGTTTCCATATACAGGGTAGAATGTTTCAATGCCACCTGGAGGGACAGTACTCGAAATACTGGAGATAGCAAATTTTGCTCAAAGGAAACACCTTTATTTTTAAAAAGAAACAAATCTGCATTTACAGATTTTCGAAAATTCGCTTGCCATACTCGGGAATCGAACCCGGGATGGATCAACTAAACTTCGAAAAAATTACATTCTGTACCTTTTTGACATCAATCGATAGGGTAAATCATATGGATCAAATCTCTCTAACAGACATGTTAAATTAACGAGATGACTCATTAACTTTGCTTGAATAGCTTATGAGTTATCTCCTTTTAATACGTATTTTTTGTCCTTGGCCTATGTTGATGACATGAGTTACAATGTAAAATTCATTCATGACAAGGAGTTGTGTGACTTCAACTAAAAAAGGTAAAATAAAAAACATTGTTGCGAAAAACAAAACCGACTTCGAAATCGGTTATTTTTTGTGTTGAATCCTATCGAGCACAAAATCGTTTATAATACACCCACGTATGTACACACTCATGGTACATATGTATACTATGTATTAGGTATTGCAGATGACTCACATAATTGGATTGCGCCACAGATACTCACGTTTTCTTCAACATGAAGTCAGCCTCTAAGGTCACACTGCACAGGCATTCTGCATTCTGGGGTTTGAATGGCTTTACATCAATGGGCTGCAACAAAAGCCTAATTTAATTTCTTTCCTGTTTGAAAGATGGTTTAATTTACGATAACACAATGACGAGTTGGCTGTTTTACTAAATCATGAGTATTCTTCACTATCTAGCATGTAGTCATACTATGTCATCTGACATAGTATGAAGTCAAAACATTTTTTTAAGTGATATTGGGTTTTCCCATTAGGAATTTCTCAGTAGTAGCCACGGAGTCTGGATTTGTGTCCAGCTGAGCAATAGGCTCTCCCCCTAAATACACACACACATGGCAATGAAAAACATAACTGGCGAAAAACTGGATGTACTATTAGGTACACCTCTGCTTTACTCTTCGGGAAATACAGGCGTGATGTTTTATTTTATTTTATAGACATTCATGATTATTTTCAAATTATTAAGGACAACATCATTGAAGTAGCTGGTCCGAGTTGGATGGAGTTGGCCCAAAACAGGGAAAATTGGCATGGGATGGAAGAGGCTTTTACCCAAAAGGGATCCATATCCAAATAACATATAAACTATTAATTTGTAAATACATATGTAAAGAAAAATATGGAATAAATAAGCTTCATTATTATTATTACTACCAATAAAGAATGATTTTCAAGTGATATAATATTGATTGTAGTTATTCCTTTACAACTTACCTGACCAATGGAGAGAGTAGCCCATTTCCTCTGTGGGGCAGAGAATCCCACAGTGCCACGGTCCACACCATTGTAGAACTTTACACTGAACACAAAGTGCTGTGATGGCCCGGTAGATATTTCAACATGCCTGTAAATAATGTTTAATTTATTTTCATACTTCAAGGGGTAACAAGAAATGGTCAATAGATTTTGTAGTCATATGAATGGGTCATATGAGGTCATCTCCCGGATTTTAAGTCCAATAGTTTTAAATATTGAAACATTTCTGTCTTTTAAACAGACATTTGATATTTATAACACTCAACTAATAGGAGTATTAATAGGCATGACGACAGTAACAAAAAATTGCAAATCTATTTAGTCCGTCAGTTAGAGTATTGGAAATTAATGGACACGTATTTTTTGTTTTTGTAAATCAATGAATATTGACAAAGATAAAACGCATCAAAACTCGGGAGTGGGGGCTCGTGACGTCAGAACTAGCTAAAAATTATACCATGGCGTGACGTATTGAGAATTTTAAAAGCGTCGTTTCTTCGTCAATTTTGGTTTCCGTAACAAAAGAAAAAACACGGGTCAAATATTTTTTGATAATCTAAGTGACGGACTAATTAGATTTTTTTTGTCGTCTCGCCTATTGAGTCGATTACAGGTGGTACGTGAATGGTCTTTAAAATTTTCAGGACAGATGAGGAAGAACACTTGTTAATATGAAATCCATAACAACTGGAATTGGAACTGGTATTTGATTGAGGCCACACCCAATAATTATGAGGTTTTCCATTGTCACAGTGTCTGCTAATATCTTCTTTATTGTTTCAACAAACCTTATTGCTACAGTTTGGCAGCAAGCATTGCCAGACTTAACCTACCACATAGGGCAATGGGGTAGACAGGAATTTCGTGAAATCCCTAGAGCTATCACAAAATCACAGAAAATGTCAAATATTCTAATCTATTACATCTTACAATTATTGACATTGTTGTACATCAAAATTACATAATACTGTCTGGCAAAATTTCCCTTTACCACTTTCTAGTGTTTTGGCTGGATAGAAGAAGTGGTGGAACTAGGCACGTATCCGGAGGGGGGGGGTTAGTTGGGATTTATCCCCCCCCCCCCAAATCTGACTATAAATATATACTACGGTACTTTAAGTTGTTAAAAAAAAAATTTACACCTTTCACATGGTTGTTTCAACATTTGTCCCCCCCCCCCCCCCCCCCGAACCAAAACTTTGGATATGTGCTTGGGTGGAACAGTTCCCAGCAAACCCTTTTCAGATCACTGCTTAGCATCGATGTTTATTACAGCAACATGACTGATTTATTACCGTAATTAGCATAGTTAATGTAGCTTGAATGTCCGAGAGAAGTGAATCAGCAACTTATTGCAAAATCCATAAACTAAGTGTATAGGGAGTGTAGTGTATCTCTCACTGTTTTAAACATAAATTTTTAATACAGTGAGAGATATATGTGATATGTTTTATGTTTAGAACAAGCTCAAGCTGTGTATAGATCTTAGCCTTAGAAACAGTGCTTTTCAGACAGTCTCCCATTATTATGTTTTAAATGATGATGATGAGTTATAATGACTTACTTGACATCACTGTTGAAGTCATCCGGGTTGATGAGCGCACAGTTTGTGATGGCAAGCTCGTCCGAAGGACATTTGGCTGCCTTCATTCGCTGTGAAGAATAAAACAAACCATTAAAAAGTTTGTTCATAAATAATGAGTTTCCAGACATGATAAGGGTGTTTGTAGTTCCTATGCTTTATGATAAGAATTTAACATGAATTTTAATTAAAAAATTATGGCCATTAAGATAAATTATAAATGGTGTACTACTTTTACTCTAGCATAATTAATAGATGCAGTTAATATGTACTGTAAATTATGTTAATCAATAAAACTAAATTCTATAGTTGAGTTTGAACATAAGACAGAATGGTCTCTGATGATGACAGACCAACTTGTTCTAGTTTTCAGTTTCAATTAGCAAAAATGAACCTTATGCAGGTGTTTCCTGTGGATAAACTAATATTTGGTATTAGTCAGCTACCAAAATGTATTCTAAGAAAAGTCATAATTACAGTAATACCTTCTTATAGGATACTGGGGACAGTGTCCATAATATTATTTTATGGAATGAAACTTACCATTGAAGACATTTTGATGTGGATTCCTTTACTTTTTATAGTACTATTTTGAGTTGCTCTTGGATTTTGACAAATGATTCACGTCGACTGATTTGACATCAGCCTCCTGAACCGTCACCGCTAAACAACGAATGACTGCATTGAATTTATTTTGCCTGAAAAACCATTGGTCCAGCGATCAATACTTGGATCCACAGACTAATATATAGAACTCTTTTGCTGGTTTTCTTCGATCGACGGAGATCTGTGGCACAGTGTTGCCATCATAAATACTAATCTTCACAGAACCATGGTGTAATTATGAGGCTCTGTTTCTTCAACAGAATTTTTAAAACCCAAAATCAATTCTGGCATGTTTCATGATAATAGCTAATGTAAACAACAGCAATTCAACACGATATTCGAATCTATGCCTAGATAAACCATGTCCATGCCAACCTTTTTACCGGGATTACCGGTTATTCAACTACCGTTAATTTCCCTTCACTCAAAATTACAAATGGCCGAAAAAATTGGATCGGTGTCGAAGAAGGAATGTTATTTTTGCGCTAAGTGTAGCGTTCTGAAAAAATAAGAGTGACCTAAAAAAATATTACACAAGAACAGTAACGTTTTATTGATGTGATGTTTGTAATGATGGAAGATACTTAGTACACAGTACGGAGGAAAGAGCTAATTTTCTAATAACATAACCTTAGTTAATATAAAAAATGGAGCTTCCGCAGCCGCCACAAGGTGCGTCCTAATTTAATCAGATATATTTTATTTGGACACGTATAATGGGTGCTTCAGTATCTAAAAATAAGTTATATTTCTAGACCAAGACCTGCGCAACATAATAGACAAACTCGCCCAGTTTGTCGCTAGAAATGGACCTGAATTTGAAAAAATGACCAAGAACAAGCAAAAAAACAATCCAAAATTCAGCTTCCTTTACGGCGGGGACTACTTCAACTACTACCAGTACAAAGTGACAACGGAGCAAGCAAGTAAGCATAATGAAAATGATGATGGAAGAGTTTTGAAAATTCCAATGATCGCTGATTGAGTGTTGTTATAACCGATTAAGTGAACCTCCGCTGTTTATAGTTCTAAAGCAATCGGCCGGTGGCCAGCCGGCTCCTGCTCCCGCCGGGGCTTATATGGCACAAAACAGGCAATATGTAATGCCCCAGCAGGCCGGAGCTACTCCCGCTCAGCTGGGCCTAGCGGCTTCGATGGCGGTGGCACCCGCGCTGCAGCAGTGGCTCGCGGCCAACTCGGCGCCGCCCGGCACCCCGCAGCACGCCCACCATGACCTCGACAACATCTCCGCACAGATCAACATGCTCAAAGAGCAAATAACTCAATCTGAGAATAATCTTAATGCTCAACACACAGTAAGTTTCACCTTGTTTGGATTTTTGTTTGTTTTGATTATAAAAACCCATTAATTTTCCAAAACACTGATGATTAGTAATAGTAGTTACTGATTCGTGAACTAGACAATCACTGAGGTAATTCAAGTTAGATTGAAATGCATGTTTAAAAGATTGGTCAGTGTTGTATTAGATTTCTGTGTGACTTGCTGGTTTACAAATTCAATATTTATTATTATTTGCAGGCTGTATTTAGGGTGGTTCTATTCTACAAACTATGTGTACTTTATTTTGCTATTCTTTCCATATTTAATTCTACATAATTGTTCTATGTTGTCTCATATTTAGCACAACTTACTTAATTTCTGTTCAATTTTCTTATAAATGCACTTTTATTAATTTGACGATCAATACAAATGCTGTATAAATGTTTTAGGTGTTGATTCAACAACAGCAAGCTAAAATCAACGAGTTGGTGAGCAAGGCTCAAGTGGAGAAGATCCAGATGATGGCAGAAGACAACCATATCAGCCTCAGCGAACTGGACAGCATATTGCAGCCAATCATTGACACATGCACCAAAGACAGCATATCATCAGGTGACAATGATCTCCAGATTTGCACCTAACATTTTGATAATTTAATAGGAATTGTGTGTCCACATAAATGATAAAACATTAAAAAAGCCACACCTATAACCCAAAGTTTTTATCAAAAACAGGAAACAGTAAAGACACCTGAATATATTTTAAAATACAAAACAAATGTTTTTAGTGGCTAAATAAAACTGTTTAAAAGAATAAGAATTTTTTACTTAAATTTTTGCCTGTCAATTCCCAATAGGCAAAGGCTGGATATTACAGCATGCCACATCACACGACGCTGGCAAAGTCATATCGCAACATCTCCTACGAAAAGTGACTCAGCCCGGCGCAGCGTTCACACAGAAACTCCACATCATTTACCTGGTCAATGATGTGCTCCACCATTGGTTAGTACGAACACCAGAATAATTAACACCTAAGCTCATTTGTTCATGTTCAGGGATCTCGTATTTGTTGATAACCTAATCTTAGTTGTTTTGCTTTCAAATCCTTGATTAATTAGTGGTTCTTATTGGTTTCTTGGCAATAGAATAATGGTATTCTTTTTTTGTTATTGTAACCTAAATATTTTGTTTAGAAATGATAATTTTGTATGGTCTTTCTAAGTTTCAATTCTCATCTATTTATTGTAAAAGTATGCATAACAAGCAGGTATTTAATTCTAATTCATTACTTATTTTAATACAAGAACAATGCAACGGCGATACGTAAACCATATTTTATTTGTATTTTAAGCATTTTTTTAAATCCCCTTTAAGATTGTGTACCTCCCTTTACGTGTCATTATCAAATCGGTGTCTATGATGCTATTATTCCTAATTACAGCGCACGCAAAAACGCAGAAGATCTCAAGAAAAATTTGGAAAATGTGGTGGTTCCAATGTTTTGCAATGCCAGTATAGGTAACATATTTATAATAATGCCCTCAAGATGTAGGTCTCTCTTGTTCGATTGTGCATTCTCATCTTCAAGTTAAAGCATTTTTAGTACATCATCGCCTGTGGTTTGTGCCAGTCAGGTAACTTGCTTAGTGTCGGCCTCGGCTCGTATGACAACTCTTTAATCGTTTTGCTGTTTCAGCCGTCACTGAAGAGCAGGAAGCTAAACTTAACAAATTGCTTCGACTTTGGGAATCCAAGTCGAACTATTTCGAGACCGCCGTCATTGAGAAAATGAAGAGTCCCACCAGCTCCTACCAGGAGTACCAGAACAATCTGATCTCTCAACACTCAAATGCTATTGCTCATCTAACACAACAAACTAAATCTACCTTCGAAAAGTAAGTGCAATATTTATGTACATGTGGGGGATTATATCCTATGACTCATTGAAATTGCTTTCACTGTTAAAATATTACTTATGTGAAGATTTTTAAACTATCCTCATTTTCCAGCTATCAAACTCAACACCAAGCTTTTGTCGCGCACACAATGCAGCAGATTCAGCAATTGGAAATGCAGAAACATGCCATTGAACTACAGAACTCCCACGATCCGAGTAAAGACATTGTACAGCAGAACAACATGCAAAACAATTTTCAAAATAACAATTTCAACGACCAAGGCTTCCCACCAATGGGTGGCTATGAACCAAACTTCAATTCAAACAACCAATATGGCAGCGAAAGTGGCGACAACTATGCCTCTAACAATAGCCTAAGCGGAAACGAAAACAGTTACGACAGCCAGACATTTGACCAAATAACTAGTCAGAAGATGAAGAATGAGATTAATGAAGAGCCAGATTTGTCTATTCTTCCAAATATCAACTTCTCCCAACCACCTCCTGGTTTCATGCCCAACAATGACAACTCAGCACTGTTAGCATTCCAAAATGGTCTACCAGATCTTAGTAAGCCCCCACCTGGATTTCCTCCATTCCCTGATATAAACAATGAAGATCTAATGCCTTCTGTACCCTATTTCGAGCTACCGGCTGGTTTGATGGTCCCGCTCATAATGGTATGTAAATTTAATTATTTTCTTTGTGAATGAGGAGTAACAAACAAATGGAGTGATAACATACAAATAATGACAGGTGTGTGCGTTGATATCTGTGTAATAAATGTGTGCATTGGACTAGTCATTTTCCCCTGCTTTTCTGTCAACATAAATCAATTTATGATCAAGGAGAAAGATTATTAGCACTCCTTTTGTTAACAACTCCATTTCCTTCTGTAGCTGTTTTATAATTCTCTTCTCTGATGAAATATGTTTATTTTAGTTGGAAGACGATAGATATCGGCCATTGGATCCGGCGATGATTCGACTTCCTCCTCCCGCCCCGCCTAACGATAGATTACTGGCAGCTGTCGACGCGTTCTATGCCTCACCTAATCACGAACGGCCTAGAGACAAGTCAGTACATTAAAACAATAATTATATGTTTTACTTTGACCAATTTTGCAATTTATGTAACATACCCAAAACACATCTATTTTTCATATTTACGCATTATTCAATAACATTTCTTCTCTTTTCTGCAGTGAGGGCTGGGAGAAATTGGGCCTGTATGAGTACTACAAAGCTAAGAATTCTGCTAGGAAAATGAAGGAAGAAGCAGTGGCACAGGGCTTCCGGGAAAAGTCAAGATCACCTAGTCCTATACCAAAAGACTTGCAGAAACAACCTACCCCACCCGGCAGAAGATATAGGTATGATTTGATTTTGTTCCTGTCACAACCAAAGCTCTATGGAAATTGAGTCGTAGTTTTCGAAAAGCCACTAAGCGGCTGGATTCTGCGTCGCCGACCATTTTTTATGAATTTTCTTTTAACTTGCTCTCAAATACGGTAACCAAGGTAAGAAGTAAAATTATGAACACTCCACTTATTCAAGACTCTGTGTTTCTGTGTTTATTCAGTGTTCAATGACTGTCATTCAGTGTCGTGCGATATGCAGTACAGTAAAATAAATATTCTTTATTATGTACTCAGATCAAAAAGTAAAACTCCAGAGAAACCCTCGCCTACAAAATCAAAGTCAAGATCACCATCTCCGAGAAGAAAGTCGACGTCATCCTCATCAACTTCGTGGAGAAGAGAGAGGGACAGAGAGAATCGAGAAAGTAAGTTCTATTTTCTTTTAGTAATTAAAATGGCGGCGTGACGTGCGTTTATGAGCATGTTGTAAGAATGTGGATGCAAAAGGAGTATGTAAGGATCGTAGCCGGTGGCGTTTTGTTGTTTCTCTTCACACCCATGGGAAAAAAAACATGAATTTACATAAACTCATGTTTTTTTCCCCCCAATGGTGTGAAGAGAAACAACAAAGACGTTCACAGCTGCTCTAAAAATTGGTCTCCCCAACACCAGTTGTGCACTAGTCACATACAATCTGTCTATTTTACATACATTTGTTTGGTGTATGGTTTTGGGGAGACCAATTTTTAGAGCAGCTGTGAACGTCTTTAGGCTCATTTAATAATAATATCAAATAAATTCTAGTAAAATCAGCCAAATATGAATATGAGCAGACAGGTGCGTTACTTTGTGTAATTAATTTTTAGAAAAAGATCTTGAGGAAACCAGCTTGTTCTAAAACAAGTTGCTAGTTTCCACCATCAATAAATTGCGCATCAAAACTCGGGAGTGGGGGCTCATGACGTCAGAACGCACTAAAAATTATACCACGGCGCGGCGTGACGTATTGAGAATTTTAAAGCGTCGTATCTTCGTCAATTCTGGTCTATCTAACAAAAGAAAATACTGGTCAAATATTTTTTGATAATCTAACTGACGGACTAATTAGCCTATTTTCCCGCAACACGAGTCTGTGAAGTATTTGGGCATGCAACCTGACCGCAGGCTCACATGGAGGAAACATGTCGAAACGAAAAGAGAAGAAATGAACCTGAAATACAGAGGTCTTTTCTGACTTCTAGGAAGAAACTCAAAACTGTCGATAGACAACAAACTCCTCTTATACAAGACTATACTAAAGCCAATAGACTAGAATAGAATAGAATACTCTTTATTATGTACACCATGAAAATTACAGATACAAATGTAAAACATTTTACAAAGGGTGACACAATGGGCGGTCTTATCGCTAAAAGCGATCTTTTAAAGACAACCTTTGGATGGATTTAAGGGGGAAGGAGAGACAATACTGCAGGTAGCCTGTGGTGTACCATTTACATATATACAATAATAAATATACATACATAAATATATACAAAACTTATTTATATAATAATATACAATATTATCTTTTTATTTTATTATCAAGAAACAAGTCCGAAGAACTAAAGTTAAAATCAAATAAAAAAATAAAAACATCCAATCTGGACATACGGCATCGAACTTTGGGGATCAGCCAGTGCCTCCAATTTAATGAAAGTGCAAAGGACACAAAACTATATACTTAAACAAATATCAAACCCACCATGGTTTATTAAGACAACAGAGATCCATGAAATCCTCAATATATCCCCGCTGCTGAAGCATCCAAATAACCTTGCGGGGCAGCTAACCTCCCAGAAAGTATCCGTTGACTGAAAAAGCGACGGGACATTTTTGACCAGAATAGTCTGTGAGAAGAATGACTTAAGAAAGATAGGGCAGACTCTCGCGCCTAACACGCCATCTGAACCATCTCATCTGCTCATAGTCTGAGAGACTGATCATAAGATTAAAATATAAAAAAAAACTACCCTATTAATGTGACATAATACTTAGATGCATGCTCGGCATAAAATTAATAGACCGAGTTCCAAACGCCGAAATCCGAAGACGTACGAAGGTCTTCGACATTGGAAATCGAGTTAGGGAACTCAAATGGAGTTGGTCAGGACACCCAGCAAGGCGCGGTGTTGGCAGGTGGAGTAAAGCTGTGACCGAATGGCGTCCAAGGAATGGAAAGAGAAGTGTTGGTCGTCCGGCGGCGAGATGGGCAGACGATATTGTTGCCATTGCGGGAATATCCTGGATGAGGTTGGCACAGGAGCGTGAAGCTTGGCACAAACAAAGAGAGGCCTATACCCAGCAGTGGGTGAAGTCGGGCCTGCGTGGTAGATTACAGCCCACTCCCGTTCTCCAGAGAGGAGGTATCATATGTCTGCAGTGGGAACATTACAGGTCGTTACTGTTTATGATGCATTCAAGAGGAGAAATAAATTCATGCTCTCTACTACAGCATGCCGTTAAACCGTTATCAGAAAATTGTTGTACCTTGGCATGTTGTGTAACTGATACATAACAGATATATTCAATACATTATTAAATAGATGATAACTAACGAAAGCTAACTAAAATGGAAAGAAGCATGATAGGCATCAAGAAACAAGACAGGAAACGAAACACCTATATAAGAGCCAAGACAAGAGTTATGGATGTACTTACGAAGATAGACCAACTAAAATGGAGATGGACAGGTCACATGTTAAGGAGCACTCATGAAAAGTGGAGTAAAATTGTGACAGACTGGTATCCCAGAGATGGAAAAAGGAAGCAGGGAAGACAACTTAAGAGATGGGAAGATGAGTTGAAGCTTACAGCGGGTCCTTACTGGAGAAGGGTTGCCAGAGATAGAACACAATGGAAAATGTTAGAGGAGGCCTTTGCCAACAGGCACACTGAACTTAGAGATATCCTCTAAATGAGGAAGACAAATACTTTAAAACTACGAAAGTTCAGGATAGAGGGCTTATTGATTGATTGATTGAACTAACGAAAGAGATTTCTTTGCGTTCATAAAATATTATTAACTTATGACTTTAAAGACCTCAAACTAGATGTTTAGCAGAATACTGTGTAAAAACCCTTGACGAAATCACGTTTTTAGCAATCGGGTGTTTTCATTGGATATAAAGGATAGTTAGCAGTAACATCGATCTCTGCGTCCATACTACGAAATAGTGGGTTGCACGACATTGGTCGAGTCTGATTTTCGTCAAATCGGCAATTCGTCAAATTTGATATTAGTTATGAAATTTGCCAAATACGCTATTGGTCAAGACATATAAGTACAATCAACTGTAAAAATGAAAGAAATGTCTTTCTTGTAATTTAACCCCTCATTACCGATGAAGCCTCGACTGCGTTGGTGGTTTTAAGGCGTTCAGTTGCACAACACCACATGTCCTGAGAAATCCATAATGCCATTTTCCGCCTAGATCCTACTCTTACAGATTCGAAGGAGGTAACAATCGAAACAATTTAAACACCAGAATACTAAATTACTATTTACTACATTTTAATGATGTAAATAGGAACCTACAGCAGGCGGCTTTTCCTTTTGTAAGTCTAGGGTAAGTTGTGTGAATTCAAAACACATTTATTTTCATCGAGTGTACATGGACTTGACCAATAGCGTATTTGGCAAATTTCGTAATTGGACAAAAAGACGATTTGACGAACTACAGCTATGACCAATATCAAATTTGACGAATTGCCGATTTGACGAATATCAGACTTGACCAATGTCGTGCAACCCGAAATAGTGATAAATCTGTTACCACAACTATAATTAGACAACAGAAAGCACGTGAAGTCATTGGTCCCCAGCTCTCACTTGTAGATCTTTAATTGCCCTTACGTATAGTCGAAAGCCCAAAGTCTGTCCGCCAGTACTCCTTGTACCAAGGGGTATCATATTACCCAGTTACTGGGTTGTCTAGGGCAAATAGGGGATCTCTCATTGTGAGTTAAACTGGAACCCATCTCCAACATGATAAGACTATGCAGAGAGTAAAAATACAGTACTAAAATGAAAATGGTATAATAACAGGTCGGCGGCGATCCCGATCAAGATCCAGGTCGCGATCACGAAGCAGATCAAGGGAACGGGACAGGCACCGGGAGTCACCGAGGTCACGGCGCGTTGAACGTTCTAAATCGCCCACACCTCCTAGTTTCCTGTGAGTATGATGCTCATCTATCTACAAATGTTCAATTGTTTTTCAGGTGACATGTTTTTGAGATTGCAAGACGCAGTTTACGAATTCGATATAAAAATATAACATGATCCGCAAAATTCCTATTGAAAATGTGTAAAATTGGATTCAGGATGTTGACCATCGTCATTGATGCTGCCATTACGCTGCCCAACAGGACCGATTTTAAAACCAAGACTCCTAAAAGAAAAAATCTCATATTAGAAAGTTAAGAAAAAGGATGTGTGGTACCATGGAATTGGTCTAATGATCCAGCCCTCAACAGAAAGCCTGTCTGTTTTTTGGTCTTGGATTTGTCTGCCTTAAATCACTGTAGAACATTTTGTAAGAGTACTGTTCCATTTAATAATTATTGATTTAAATTCCCATAGTGGTGGAGCATACCCCAGTACATCTACGTCAGGTCTAGACTCGAGCAACAAAGGTCACCAGCTGCTACAGAAGATGGGCTGGAGCGCCGGCGGCCTGGGCGCTTCCGGGCAGGGTATCGCCGAACCAATCAGCGGCGGCATTGTTAGAGATAGACAAGATCAGTATAAAGGTAAATATGGACAAAAATATTAATTAAAATAATTATAAATACCAAAAACTTGAATATCTTTTCGAAAAGTGTAACACAGACCGAAAGTAATTTAAGTTTCCATAGTTGATTGGTGGTTTCGGTTTTGTTATTCGGAAGCCCTCTCTCTTTTATTCGAGTTTGGTAAAGCCAAAAGGAAAGTTTATGATTTTAGCAGTAGCAGTTAGTTTGTAACATTATTACGTTTAGCTATAGCTCCTAAACTACTGAGCCGATTTTATTGAAAAAAGTGTCAATAGATACGAAATTGTTAACTTTTACAAAAGTGTAGGGACTGATTTGATAATCCTTATTTCTTTTGTTGCCCACAGGTGTAGGTGTAAACCTCAATGATCCCTATGAGAACTTCAGAAAGAACAAAGGTGCAGCATTTATTACGAGAATGAAGGAAAGAGCATTAGAGCGTTCATCGTGATCGCTGGTCTAACTCATAATATGAATTGATGTAAATGTGTATGTACGTTGCGATAGTGTGGATGGGATATGATTTATTTTATCTAAATCATCTTATTAAATAAAGTTATATGAATTTTCAAACGCGCTTTTATTTTTATATCAGCTGAAACAAATACACGATCGGTGTTGTCACGTCGTGGCGACATTCATTAGGCCGCACTAGACTGGCGCGGCGTTGTGATTTTAATTATGATAACACAAAAAAATTGTCGAAATTTGTCGCCAAATATCAGAATGTGTCGGTCACTGGTTCAAAAGATAAATTATACGGGTTTATAGGTGGCCGATCTGCAGAATCTCCCCAGCTTGGCCACCTTTATATCTCAAAAACTAGGGCACCTAGCGAAGATGATTTGTTTCTAATTTAATTGCTAATCCCTGATGGTGGCAAAACCAGTGTCAGTCGCACTCCAGATCGGCCACCTATAAACCCTTATATCTTTTGAACCAGTGACCGATAGATTCTGATATTTGGCGACAATTTTTTTGTTATCAAAATTAAAATCGCTGATGGTGGCCAAGCCAGTGTCAGTCACACGGCGTGGTGGATTACGGCCCCTTGATACACAAAGCGGAAAGCTCTTGACATTTGGTAGTCTAATGGGCCTCTAAAAGCTCCGGGACCCCAGAGTCCCGAGAAGTGTCAAAGATAATAATATACATTTCATATTTTAACAATTTCCTTCCGGCCGAATTTTAATCTCGTCAGCCAATCTCAACGAGGAATGTACGTAGAAACTAGTGCTCAAGTGTGTACGCAGACGCAGGTACACTCCCCCTCCGACACGAATGGGGAGAAACCAGGTGCAGTCCTAACAACTTTACGTGTTTTCCAAGACATGTTGGTGGTGGACACCACCTGGTGCTGCGGGACTGTTCAAGAGATACCGTGGCCCCGGAAAACAAAGGGCGATGAAGGAACATGGATGGGTTTTAGTCAGTAAAAGTCTGACACTCCCTCCTGCTCCGCCCAGAGCGGGAGGAGTCGTTTGCTGATTTCCCATCCGAAAAAAAAAAGGGGTGGGACACCACCAACTTCTTTACATTGGGCGTCTACTGCGAGATTCCTATTGGAAAAACTCAAGAACACTACCGGCTCTGGAAATCGAACCCAGGAGTAAGTAGTTGCAGTTGCCACTACAACCCCAATAGGGCAGCAAATATTTGAGTAGTGTAAAGAAAGTAAACATTGGCAAAGTTTTATTAAAGCTTATTGTTAAGTCATTTTATAAATGCAGTGAGTAGATTATAATTATACATATTACATTACAGTTCAAAATCATCTTCATAGTTATCTTTGAATTCTGCTAGCTTATCTAAAGTTTCACTGTACTCTGAAGCTTCAAATCCTTCTTGGTTAAACTTGTGCAGTTTGGCAAATTTAAGCCTACTAGTTTCTCTGTGTAGTTTTTCAATCATATCTGACATGAAATTACCGTTGTGGTATCCTGCAACAACAGCACAACTCTCAACCTTCTCTTGGGTAGCGTCACTTCTTACAAACCCATATTTATTAAGTTCGTTTGAGAAAAAAAATGGGTAAGGAGTTTTAACTTCGAGGGGCTTTTCACATATTGTCACGTTTGTGGCTGAAAGGAAGTTGTTTGCTTGGAAATATAATTCAAACATCTCCTTCACATTATTACACTGGTATGCTGGCATATTCAATTGTTCTTTGGCTTCTTTCAAAGGTGCTTTCAAGTAGCTTTCTGGAACTCCTCTCACAGTGATCAATTGGAATATTTTATCTGAAGCAATTTTACAACTAGGTGTTATACTTGTGTAAATAGGTTTTGTAGTAGTATTCAAATAATCTATCAAATATTGTGATTCATTTAATGGTAATGGCATTCCTAATGAGGCTGAAGCCATTTTTCTGCCATAACCTGTGAGATCAGCACAAATATCTGATAGTGTGAAAATGTTGTTTTTGTGTCTGTACTTCTGACTCAATGTGTCCATTGCAGATGCTAATAAAGCTGAACTGTGATAATACAGTTCAGGATTGTAGTTAATGTAGTCAAATTTTCTAGGACTCCCTGGTTTCCTCCACCCTTTCTCTCCAGTGCATATGGGTACAAACAATGTTGCATACTCGGACAGCTCTTGAATAGAAACTGCTGTGTTCACAAGCCTTGTGGAATCTTTAACATTGGCCTTATCTCTTTCTTCTTGTGTCGTAGGACTGTTATCAGGGAAATGTGAAGGTATAATTGGGTATGCTAGAATTGTTTTGGTATATTCGTCTGCGAGATGCTCTATACAACTGAGAGCAAGGCCTGCGAACCCATCCACACAGTCAAAGTTGACTTGAAAACCTTGCATGCTGTCACATTCCTCTACATATCTTCGGATGTTGTCTGTAAATGCTTCGCCAAAATCTAGCTTCCACACTGATTTGCCGGTATGATAAATATCCATACATTCCTGAAAGTAAAAGAAATATGATTATATTGACAAATACTTTTAGCATGATTAAAGTTTACACAACTCTAAGGACAAAACTTACTGTATCATCTCCATGAACATATTCTTTTACAATATTAATTGTTCTCTCATGAAGCCTGGGGTATAAATAATCAGTCCATGTTTTAACATCTTCTTCAAAGTTGTATTCTTTTGTGGGAACACTTGGTCCCTGACTTTCAATATCTGCCAAGTACTCATTTTTCGGTGGAGCTGGTTCTTTGATTGTCTCAACAGCATCCCAATTTATTGTATTTTCTTCGCCTCCACTAGACAAACCACCACTTTCAGGCAAAGTTTTCAGGGAACCTTTAAGGTCAGCCAAAAGGAGTCGTGGTGTGTATGTCACTTCACGCTTAGCGGTTTGACCTTCACGGTATAAAATATCGTGGTTAACATCTGTTGGCACAGTTCCTGTATAATCAAAACTAAGTTCTTGTAAGTTCCAAAAGTGTGCACCAACATAGTTCGCGTAGTGACCAAATTGTAAGGTGAGTATTTCACGGGTAGACATGATAGAAACGCATAAACTAAACCTAGATTTAACAAGAATGTAATATCATTTCGAAGTTTAAGAAATAAAGTTCAATCGGTTCAAACAAATGCAGTACCATGCAGTACTCAAAATGACAGTATTATAATATACATGTGTACCTCTGTATACACGAACACAGCCTACTTACACAAGTCTCACACAAAGACACTAGTTATTATACTCTTTGGACACTAGCTAGAGCCAGACAGGCGGTTGCAGTGTTGCCAATGCCAACTCGGATTTAAAAAAACCGGCCAAGAGCGAGTCGGACTCGCGCACCGAGGGTTCCGTACAAACTTTTGATAGCACAAACTTAACTTTGCTGTTCGATCCCTAGAAACGACTATTGCACCAACCGCAAAGAATACGTTTGTAATAGTTAAATCGCTTTTTTTGTTATTAAAAACTACTTATTTACGGTTTTCCGATTTTTCCCTTTACATGTGCTGTAAGACCTTGCTTTGTGCCAAATTTCGTGATTCTAGGTCAAAAGGTTTTCGACCCAAAACCTATAGGGAATTTCTGGTCGATCTAGAATTGTCAATTTTGGTTAAAAGCAAGGTCTTACAGCACAAGTAAAGGGAAAAGTCCAGCAAATAAAAAAAGTTAAAACTAAAGGTAAATTTTCGCGAAAATCTAAATTTGCCCATATCTTTTTATCGTGTTGACCCAGGACCTTGATTTTTAAACACCTAAATAGGGACTATTGACTTCAGTATATAGTATGAATTTCAACTTGCTAGGTCCACCGGTTCCTGAGAAAATCGGTGGTGACAGACAGACAGACAGACGGACAAGAAAGTGATCTTATAAGGCTTCCGTTTTTTCCTTTTGCGGTACGAACCCCTAAAAACAACTATTTCTTACAAAAGTACAAAACCTACACGGTCAAAATGTATGTCGGTGTCCCTGCCATCCTTCCATCCCGTATACGTCGCAATGAGACGTTTCGTTTTACACACTCACATGAGATGAGATTAGTCAGTTGCAGCCAAGAAATTTATATACCAACTGGAATGAGGACAGGCAACCCAAAAACGTTCCGAGCGGATGAAAGCTTCAAGAGTGGATGTTGTCTCTTTCTAATAGGGTGTCCAATAATCATACTAACTCTTGAGACAGTTACAGAGTAGCTGTTATTTTATTATTTAATTATGATGACCTGCAACTCAATAGCATTCTAGGCGAAATAGCTTCAAGAGCGGATGTCATTAATTTTTTATGTAGACTTAAATGTATGTCTGTACCGTCCAGTTGCAAATTATCAATTTTGCAACCTGTCTATCCCGACTGTTTAGTATTCGGGGATTCGAGGACTCCGTTAATATTATATATTTTTTCAGACATAGAAAATCGCATATCCAAGCTATGACTGTTTACATAAAATGTTTTAGTAACATTCGCCAATATTTATTTTATATTCCGAAACCATTCATTTTCACTCGCAGCTCGCCATATGGATTCTTTTGCTGGAGAAGCATGGCAAAATCCTTAAACCGGCATGGCACGGCACGGTGCGGCGGACTCTTTTCTATTAAATATTTGTATTTAAAAAGCAAACTTTGTACTACCGACACCATGTGCGATGTCCGACGTTTCTAAATTTATAAAATATACTTTTGATTACTATGTACGACAACGATGTTCGAAACTTCGAACTTACTTAATTTATTTGGATATTTCCCGTTTGTCAATCTAAAACATTGGTAACCCTAGTCGTAATAAACAACCAAAGTTAAAAACTTCCCTGAAAAACGAAATCCCACATCCAGCATACCCTTACTACTACACCCCTTCACACAACACAATATGACCATGACCATATTTAAAGCGGATTAGAAAGAGACAACATCCACACTTGAACTTTCTCGCTCGGAACGTTTATTGGGATGCCCGTCCTCATTCCAGTTAGTATATAAGTTTCTTGGTACAAACCCCTTGTTCATTTAATCATATTTAATAACGCCTGTGTCATCCTATTGCTAAGCAAAGGCCATTACTATACTCTTTGGCAAAGGCCTCTCCTCATGACTTCCAAAGTCTTCGAACCAGGGCCAATGTGGACCACTGGTCGTTGTCCAGCTCGTCCCGCCATCTCCTGCTAGGTCTACCGCGTCGCCTCCTAGCTGTGTGAGGGCTCCACATCGTGGTTATTTTGGCCCACAGCTCGTCGGGCATGCGGCAGACATGGCCCATGTCCCACTTTAGCTTAGCGGCTTTTTGAGCAACGTCAGCAATTGGTGTTTTGGAGGGCAGTGTGGTGTTGCGTATATGAAGTAAGTTTGACGTCTAGGATACTACGCTCCATTGCACGTTGGCAATCCTTGAGTTTGGAATTTTGAATGTTTGTCCAAGACCAAGTCTGGGATCCATTATGTCAAAATGCGAAGAATGCACATGTCTATTTCGCAGACTTATCGCCGATGTTCGATAAGTCTGTGAGATTAAATTGGGACTGGGCGGTCACACAGTGGGTGCCTGAAAACGGTCATCGTCACCGAAGCAAACCCAAGAAACGCTGGCGTGACGATTTGGACTCGTTCCTGACTAATTGGCCAGAAAAAGCATAACACCGGGATAGTTGGAAAGGAATGGGAGAGGCCTTTGCTCAACAGTGGGACAGTATAGGCTAATCAAAAAAAATATTATTTCATGCTAGTCATAGGGTTAATTAAATGAACTTATGAGGGCTTTAGTGATACTTTTAATTCTGTAACAAGATACAGCGGGCTCCACATTCGCGCCGCGAACAACTGTCAAATTCGCGCCTGTAATTTGGCCGCGAAGTCGTCGCGAAAAACATGTTCCTCCACATTCGCAATCGTTCACAACTTCACGGTTTAGTTCGCGTTCGCGCGCTCGTTGAGAATGGACGTCGAATGCTATACAGAATTGCTATACATAAATATAAGTATGCTTGCTCCAGACTTCTTTTTAGAATCCATCACCTTTTTCCTATATTTTCTTTATCTGGACATTAGATCATCTTGCAGTGATCATCTTCAGTGCAGCAGTCACTTCAATATTAATTATTTTCACACGCGAGTGTGGATGCGCTTGCGTTCACGTGTGCTTTACCCCACCCAGATATTCTCGAAAATCGTCATCTAAGTGCAATAGATAATTAATAATACAGTTTCTGCAATTGGTAAGCAGATTTTTAAATTTGGTAAGCTGATAGTTTTTTAATTATTTGATAAAAACACTTCCGGCTGGAGTAACGTTACCCCAGCCAAATCTTTTGTTTTCTAATGGATATTTTGAAATAAATCTTATCTAAATAATTGAAAAACGAAATTCCACCCCTCACTAATAAAGAAGAAAGTTCAAAATTCACACAACACAATTATACCATATTTAAAGCGGATTAATAAAAAGCACTCAAATGACTAACGCGAAAGTGTATCGGCCATATTGTTTACATCGGTGACAAGGCAAGACAGAGACACCATCCACCAATTTCGGTTTCTCGCTCGGAACGTTTCTTTTCTAATAAATCCATTGTACAAATTGAAACTCTAAGCTTTTGAGATAGTTTTTCTTTTTTTTTTTGCATTTTGTTCGTACTTATTCCAGTTAGTATATAAGTTCCTTGATGGCACTTAGATGACGATTTTCGACAATATCTGGCTGGGGTAACGCACACTGCGTTCACAGGACTAACTAATAACTTGCTAGTTTGTTCAGTTTTAGGGTTCCGTTGCCCAGACAATGAACCTGATAGTTTTAGACCTAATAGTTTCGTCATGTCCGTCTGTCTGAGGTTTTGCTAAGAGACCGTTAGTACAGAAAGCTGTAATTTTGTGCATATCAATAACGCTGACAAAGTGGTAAAATAAATATTGTTTTTTTTTTTTTACGGTGCTCCCCTTTAAGTGAAGAGGGGATGAATTTTTTTTCGTAGTCCACCCCATCGTGTGGGGTATCTTTAAATAGGTCTTTTAAAATGACTTAGGGGTTGCTAATATTACTTTTCGATTTAATGCTCCATTTACGAAATATTCAACTTTACAGTGCATTTTTTGGTCCAGTAGGGCGCCCCCCCCCCCCTCTAAAAGCTAAACTGCTGGTTTGAAAAATTTCATGATAATAGTGCATTTTATGAACTATATAGGAAAACTATAGCGGTTAAGATAACTATTAGTTTAGCAGTAATAGTCGTTGAACTTGGGTGTTGGATAATTTTGAACCAAATACAAAATCCTTAGAATTAATCCTATACAGTGACTAAGATGAAGTAGTTGCTTGTTTATAACGGGTAAAGACTTGCATTGAAAATCAAAATCTTAAATAAAAGAATTTGAAAATCTTTAAATTATCATAAGTTTCACAAAGCTGCCGCTAGATAACGGACTACTACGGAACCCTACACTGCGCGTGGCCCGACACGCGCTTGGCCGATTTTTTATTATCTATATCGTTTACAAGTGGCCAGTTCTAAAAACTTTCAGTCTCGCCCTCGTAACAATAGCTGGCAAAGCCCAAATTACACGTGATTTGAAAAAAAATTTTTTTTTCGGTATTAGTCTCTGTTATGGTTACCATCCGTGCGGTGCGAATTTATTAGGACACATCCCGGCTTTTTGGTAATCCATCCGCATTATCTAGTCTACGAATACTATCATCTAAGGAATAGGCTCTAATTAAAACAACTGAACATAAATGATCAATCAATTTTATTACAAAAATGTTATGAAAAATCGTTCAAATCATCTAGGTTTCCTTAGGTGTATTACTAAAAGCTAAACTAATGGCTACACTTATTCTAAATGCTTATTACTTGGATGTTGCAATACTGGCAGTGGAAAAATACGTCAACTATTTTGTATTGTACAAATTACAGCTAATTCTCGGCTAGTGACAAATTGTTGAATAACTTACAATTGGTGTCGATTCTGTTGTGCACAAACTAAAATTAATTTAGGCTATTGCTACCTTTTACTAAAAGGCAGTGCGAGAAAAGGACGACTATAGCTATGAACTAAGTTAGAGATGTCAATCTAGTTTATGCCTTGCGCTTCACCGTGTTTTTAGTCGACATGTTTTTACGTGCACCCTTTATTTGTATGGAAATATTAGTTCCAATTAAATTTGACAGCTCTAAATTACGTCCGTCTCTTTCTCGTTTTATTAGAGAGAAAAAGATAGCAATAGCCTAAATTAAGTTTAGTTTGTGCACAACAGAATCTACACCAAATGTGGGTTATTTCCAAATCGATTTCTTTATTAAATATCCGCATTGGATTTCCTAAAGCGTGGCTGCAGTCAGTATAATTATCAACAATACAGGGTGGAAGGGACACCGACGCGAAAACTGTTACTACGTAGTGGTACATGATTCTGAAACCCAGCACATCGTTTTTATCGTCGGAAATTAAAAAAAAACAGCTGTGTCCTACTTAAGTGCAACCTTGACCTAAACGGTCAAAATGTATGGAACGGCTGTTTTTTTATTAAATTACCCACCCACCCTGCTGGTACCATATAATATTAACTATTACATTACTTTGGAAATGGCATCTACAAATACAACCATAAACACGATTAATTTATTTAATTAGATTCACACGCACACTATCGAATTATAGCAGGAGATATCAAAACGCACTATAATAGAATATTATATACACAATTGCACTGTTGTGTCTAAGTATACATAGAGCACCTAATTTAAACGCATTTGTTGAGGATTCTTCCATGGTGTTTTCGTATTTAGTTTTCTAAGTATAATCCTACCTACTAACTATTGAATGAAAACGTTTTATTTAGGTACATTGGAATAACCAACTAAAGGTTGCTACTGGTGGTGAAAGATCGACCGCGCCTGGGTTTTTAACCGCTGTGAACTTAGTTTCAAACAAACGATTGGGCTTGTTGATTACACTTTGATAACAATACGCCAATTACAAGGGTCTAAAACGCATGACGCGCACCAAGTGACGGTTACGCAGGGTGCGCGTAATTTTACTAATCCTGTAAGACTTCTACCTCATAAGCACAATACAATATCAACGATAATAATACGTCACTTCTAAACTACAATATAAGGCAGTATTTTGTACATTTCTCTATAGTGCTAGCACCCCTACACAGTAACCTGAAAGCATACGTTTCTGAACTTTCTAATAAAAACGAAGTCTAGCAAATCGTTCACCAAAAGTAGCAACCCTGTATAGACCAGACGCAATACCTAATAGGCGATGTGAAATACCCGTCTCACATGAAACGTAATAGATAGGAAAACGAAGACAGCTTAGAGTTTTCTCATTATGCTGTAACATGAGGAAAGACTATGCTGTCTTAGTTTCTTTACATCTGTTTACTTTGGAGCCTTTTTCGACAATTGAACGTAGTTTTGCCTAATCGCCTCGTACACTATACTAACTGCAAAGCAGAAATCTTACAAACAGTTAAACCTGAGTTTTTTAATAACTTGTGATAAATATGATTAATTTCCATGGGTGATTTCAATATTGCTTCATATCACAGTATCATCTAATCTAATATGTATTTAAGAAATAATTGGACTATATTTGAATATATTTTGATAAATAACTTGTTATTATGCGTATATAGTAAATATATGTATCCGGTACTAGCATTAAACATGTTGTTTGTCTTTAAATATATCTGCTCTTTATAACCGTATCTAGACTTACATTTCGCAAGGCTGGCGCATTTGTCAGTACAACACAACTGAGACAAAATAACCAGCAGGTCTCGATATGGTTACAAATCGACTTGAAACTTATAATGCCTCGACGGGCGCAAATGTTGTTATATTTGCGCCCGTTGAGTATGCAAAATTAGTATTTAAATTCATTTGGAATTCATTGAATGAAATATTACGATTCATGCTCTAGTGTCGTTTTCCAACCTATAACTAATGCATATTTATTCTAAACTCACAATTTCATTTACTACTTTCGAGAGATCCACTAACACAACCAATACTACAAAGACCAAGTCTATTTCATTACAATCCATCTTCTTATCTCACAATACACTAATCAAAGCATGTATGTACTTCGCAATGTATTCATTATGTTTCGGCAATAACAATTTACTCAATTCCTGAAAATGTGACAAATTGTTCTTAAGAAAACAGTGAATTCATTGACGAACTCATTACATTCACATATTTTTCTCTAAATCTATGCGTTTTGTATTGATGTTGGATTATCCAATTACATCGACACCTGTATTAACCACTGAAATTGCATATCTTACGTGTAAAATCGCAACATAATAAAAATTAATGTGGTATGTTTCTACTACAAAAATAACATAAATGTATGAAGACACAAGGTTATTTATAACAGGTACAACGTAAAGTAACTAAAAATAAGTTTTGCAGCAGTGTATAGTCGAAGTCAGCTATAACCTAATCTTATCCAAGAATTGCCAACTGAAGTTACTTAGCGTGTGGCATCATTTCTCATTAATTTAAAAGACACATAAAAATGTCTTGTAATTATGTCATAGTTAGCTATTTTCGACTTACGGCAGCATTAATCAAATGATAGGTATTATAAATTCCGGAAAAAAGCTGCCACTAACAACAAATAGTATGCAAATAAAATACATAACACAATATGTACATTTATATCAGCGGTGGGAACTTCACATACCCGCTATAGCGTTTGCTGCTAGATTGAGACATCATTATTTTCATGTGTACTTTCCTATTTTATTTAAACAGCTTTTCGTACTTTAGTCCATATAAACGAACAAACAATAAAATAAAACATTGCCCTGTCTCCAAATGGAAAAAAAATCTCCATCTTGATAAAATAAAAAGGTCAGTTCGCCTATATGAAATATTCCGTACTTCAGCCATAAGTAACTTGCTAAGCTAAACAAACTTTTTTTACAACATCATGTTTTGAACGCTATTAGGCAGTATTCAACGTCACTTCTTTAAATCAAACCAACACAAATCGACATCACCCGATGGTGACCTAATAAGAACTAACTTACACATCAAAATCGAGATGCATCTTCTTTCAGGTTTACACTTAACAAATAATATTATTTTACAGTGTAAGATATGTAACAAGTGTTCCGTTTTTGTAAAAAACATGTAAATACACTTATCTGGTACAGACTATCACGATCGAATTTGATACATAATACAAACATTCAGCATTCTGAGACACATTCACAGCTAATCATTAAGATTCGAATTATTAAACGTAATCTAAGTTATCTAACAATGGAACAATCACTGGAGAGACTACGCTATGATCTATCGTTGACCCCATAACGTTATGATCACAATTTTATATGAATACAAGTCTTTTAGGTTGTTTAGGAATTTCGCTTAAATTAATGCGACTCTGTTGACGAGTGGCGTTTTTCTTCTACTAGTGTGCGTCTGAGTTGTCACAGGTTGATAAATGAAGCTTGTCTTTGCCCGTTTTGTTTGATGTACTGGAAAATAAAATGAATTAAATAAATATTAAATATTTACCTAAGTTATACTACCATTTTCAATTCACAATTTAAAGTCATTTGAAACTGAGGTCTTAATGATTTGTATTATATGCAAAACTTTATTTTATTTATAATATGTTGTCGAGATATTTTGTGGTATTAGAGCAGCATGATAAATCAATTTAGCTCATAATGCAGATTAGGGAGTTTAACAAAATTACTATCTTGATAAATAACATCTTAACTTACTTGTATAATTTTCTGTCATAGACAAGTCTAATTTCACAGGTTTTGTAACATCAATGTCGATTTCTTCATACGATTGATCTAGTATCTAGAAAGATAAAGCATTTAGAAATGTTAGTTAAATTGACAATATTTTATGAATAACACCACAAATTACTAGATCATCTTTCTGTCTCTGTCATCTTTAAAAAACTGACAGAAATAGAACAATGATTCAAATTCAGTTTATGCAGTTTCACCACTAATGATTAATTTACGTGTAGGTAATTTGATACAAATTATGTTCCATTTTTGAATTTATTCGGTGAGTACTGACTATTCGGACATCGTGAAACAGGCTCTAAGTGTAACGCTGGAAACATTTAAGCATCAATTTTACTCACTTCAATATCGCTGACTTCTTCACCAGATTCCACGTCGGTCATGTATGAGGTAAGAGATGATGGTCCCGTTGCGAGTAGTCGGTACGTGCCACCGACCATGCCTGTCCCTTCCACCACTTCTTCAACTTCCAACTCTTGATCAGACACCTCCTACGTAAAATCATTAAAGGTTACTCCACTGACACAAAAACAACATAACTAAATTCGGCCTATCAGTGGAACAAACAGCCCCAAACAAGCAACCCCTTAAATATTTATTTTATTTTTTAATTATTTATTTCTAAAGTGCGTATACAACTAAATATTTTGTGAATATTTCAAGTGTCTACCTGTTGCCGTTATTAATATCGAACAAAAACCGGCGAAAAAATCACGTTTTTTGTATGGCCCTTAAATATTAATTTTATTCTGTTTTTAGTATTTGTTGTGAAAGCGGCAACAGAAGTACACATTCTGTGAAAATTTCAACTGTCTACCTATCACGGATCATGAGATACAGCCCGGTGACAGACAGACGGACGGACGGATGGACAGCGAAGGCTTAGTAATATGGTCCCGTTGGTTACCATTCGGGTACGGAACCCTACAAAAGACGATAAAGATTTGACATTTCGGTGCACCGGTTTCTACAATTCGTAAGCGAGGTCTTTGGCCGCGAAAATAAAAACATGTTTTTAAAAACACTATATTTATTTTGGGTCTAAGGCTTAAAGTTTCGAGAAATAATTGAAAAAACAATGATATGCATATTTTGTCTGCATGCAACTGCTCAAGTTTTTGTTAAAATGGTATTTAATAGATGCATGAATCTAGATTTTAGTTTCTTACGTTTACCTATTCTTTACACAGATGAAAATATTTGAATTCGTATCACTATGGTATGTGCAAAGAGACCAATTTTCTAAAGGTAAAATTAGAAATGTCTTAATTCGGAACGTATCACGCCTTATCAAAAGGATAGAGTGCATAAAAGAACATCCACATATGGCGATGCATACAGCCGCGCTTGCAATCAGAGTGCGCATGCAAGCAGCAAGTTTCTCTTGTTCGTACCAATAAATAACTCACCTGTTCAACAATAGCCTCTTCCTCTTCAACTTCTTCCTTAACTTCGGGGTCTAATTCCACGTCAGCGTCCAGTTCCGGGTCAGCGTCAACATCGGCATCATCATCCGCGTCATTGTCCCCGCTTGCTCCACTGTACTTCATTTCACCTCTTTCTAGAGCCTCTAAGTTTTCTGTAAAATTCATAACAATATTAAACATAAATGCGAAAGTAACTGACTTTTTTCACTCCTTAGGGTAAGGCCAAAGAACAAGGCTGAATTAACACGGGATGGGTGAAATTGCGGCAGGTCATTAAACATTCCCCTTAAATTTAAGGTGAAGATTTATAAAACAATGGTTAGACCTGCTGTCTTGTATGGATTAGAATGTTGGGCCACAAAAGGGATGAATGAAAGGCATTTGCATGTGGCGTGAGAATGCTGAGCGGGATGTGTGGTGTCACGAGAATGGATAAAATAAGAAATGACTACATAAGAGGAAGTCTGAAAATGGCGCCGGTGACTGTAAAGTTGTGCGATAATCGGATGTCGTGGTATGGGCTGGTATGTGATGCTGAGGAATGAGGAAAATGTCGTGAGGAAAGTTGAGTATGACTGTGGATAAGTATAATAATAGAGGAAAAACAAAGAAACGATGGACGGACTGTGAAAAGGATGATATGGCAAGAAAGGAGTTGTCTGATGAGATGACGAGTAATAGAAAAGTTTGGAAGAAGACATGCTGCGCCGCCCCAAATGAATTGGGATAAGTGCAAGATGTGATGATGCCAAACGAACGTAATATGAGTATGAGTCGCGTAATTTACGCCACATTTCCATACGAAAGTCTGGTTTGTGCCACAAGCCCATACTGTGTATGAAACCGACTCATTTTACGCGACTCACAGTTCAAAAAATTACGCTCGTTTGGTCTAACCCTTACTGGCTGAAGAAAGAATTTTGGTGGCCAGTATGTAGTGACTTTTTGAAATTAATAATCATTCAATCGACTTCATGAACTTGGGAGGGTTGAATTGATTATTTTGATGATTATAATTCTTACAGCCGCGAATCATATTTTAATCAACATACAACCTAGCATTGGCCTGCAAATTGCAAAAAACGTAAGAAAATTTGAATTTCGCGGGCTATCCTGAAGCATTCACCTTATGGTCAGTTCACACCGAGACGCGACGCTGTGAGAATTCAGAATACGTTGCACCATGCAGCACTGCGCTTCGACAATGAAATGTGTATCTTTTAGTGTAGTAAATAAAGTTATATTTTGAGTCGCTCTGCGCGCAGCGTCGCGTCTTGGTGTGAGCTGACCCTTAAGCGAAAACGGGTAGAAATCACAAGGCGGGCCCGTCGTTCTCTCGATAGTAAACTTATACCATGTCCCATAATTAGAAAGCAAAACTGTACCTGGATAAACCATCGCCTTCTTGATGGCTTGTGGATCTTTCCGTGACCATTTTTGCACTTCTTCATCCATTTTTCCTATTTTTGAAGGATTCATAGCCCATAAGCAACCTGTAAGAACAAAAATTAAGAAACTATAGTTTGAATTGTGATATTTTAAACATTCTCCTATGTTTATTTTCTGGCTTTGGTATGACGAGTTAGACTGGATTTGCTTGCAGTGCGTAAAAGATGAGACCAGACGCAGCTTTGGTTGGAAGCGAAGCTGATAACCGTACGCTCGGCGCTGTACCTCATTCATGGAGTTTCGCAGCCCGTAATAGGCCATATAACAAGATTTAGTTTTCATAGCAGACGTCGGATTAATTTGCGAGTTAGGTGCAAAAGAACAAGATAATTACCTTTCCTTTGACTTCCATTTGTCGATGGTTTTTCAATCTTTTCAAAACATTTATTCAAACTAAGATTATGTCTGACTGAATTTTTCCAACCATTTGGTGCAGTTTTGAAATAAGGGAAATGCTGGCTGAAAATGAAAAGAATTTTATTATTTGCCGAATCAACGACATATTAATTATTTCATGTTCTTAGAAGTGTGAAACTTACCACATGAAGTTGTAAATCTCTGAAACAGGTAAGCTACCTGTTCTTGAATTTTTCAGCGCCATTGCTATTAAACATGAATAAGAGTATGCTGGCTTAGGAAACTCTCCAACATTACTTTTGCTAGAAGCGTTTATAAACTTCGTATGGCTAGTATCTAACGTAAAACCACCACTTACTGAAGTTTTAATAATTTGCCTATTGTTATTTAATGAATTATCAATTAAAATTGTTGCCTGGTTTTTGTTACCATTAGCTAAAATTGTTCTAGAATTGTTAATTTGTTGAGGATCCAGTATGTGTATATTACCAGATATAATTGTTTTCGTTCCTAATGAGTGAGCTACCTTTTGGCTTGTATTTAAAATTGAACAGCTTTTGTTATTCACTTTTATTAATTCTGTTTGACTTTTTATTCTGAGCGTTGGTGTTGATAAACTTGATACTTTAGATTTGTCCAAGTCTTTTAACAAGTCCTTCACAACATTTTTCTCTTGTTTCCTTACATAAATCACCATTTGTGTGGCTTCTTCTAATTCCGATGTTTTCTTGGTTTTTGGTTCTTCTGCTTCCTGTACTTTTGATACTTTTATCGCATTGGGCGAAAACGTTAAGTGACTCTTTTCTTCTTTGGGACTTGGAAGTGATATGCTATTACTGCTTAAATCGTCGGTTGCGGCCGCCGATGTTAGCAATAAGTTCGACGCTTCCTCTTTCACTATGCTTTTTACAGGAGTTTCTACAAATGTAGAAGGCATAACAGAATTTGGATTAACCATCACTGCGTTTGCCTCCGATCCATACAAATCCAGATTATGAACAAAACTAGAACTATTATTGAGCCAAGTTGCAGAATTATCGGTGTCCATATCTAATAAAGGAGGCAACTCCGAAAAGTGTGACCCTAATGTGTCCTGAAAAGAAAAAAGTAAGGTAAAATACATGTAGAATGTGAACAAATGATGTATTTCAATAAATTACTTTAAGAAACAATAAACTTACAGCAAAATCCGTCATACTGCTAAGGTCCGTTGCTATCTCATTTTTTATATCCATATCCAGCATATCCTGGAGTGAATCTGTGATATATAAATCCATGTCTGAGCACCACTGAAACAAAAAAAAGTTCATTTTGTAGACGTACAACAAAACAGACCGCTAAATAAAAAAAATTATCTAAGTGTGTTAAGAATTAATGAATGACCGACATAAGTTTTTCATAAACATTGGATTGGATTTCGCGCCCATTTCTTATACAGTAACTTTTGATCTACGGAGCAGAGTGAGACAGAAGTACGGGAGAGACGCGAGGCGGTACAATGAAACCACTACGTAGTACAGAAACCTGTTTTTGTATTAAGGTATGCGCTACCCTAACAGCGACGGAGTACAACTGTTTTGTTTACACTTTAATGAAACAGTCATTTTTAAATATTCCTTTGTTTCACGTAGCGTAGCAGGACATTCATTACATTGTTTTAGCTGTGCTTATTTGAAAAGCAAAATTACCTAAATTGATATTATCACGTGAGGTGACCGAGCTAAAAACATTTTTATATCCCATTCGATCCTTTTTTTTAAGACCTACACCAACCCACGAACACTTGGACGAGGGTTCGAGCTGTCCGGACTGGGTCGTTTACAACTGACGTGTATAAAAACTAACGAACGGAACCACTCGGAAGGCTTCCAACATTCGGGACGCAGTTTTTTGTCCATGCTTTTACTCGTATCTATAAATAACTTGTTCTGGTATGCTGTGTCCGTGATCCATTAAATTGTATATTTACATGTGGTGTGTAATAGTAACCTAGAACTTTCATCTTCTTTTAATCAAATACCTATGAATGTATTATATAAAGAATTGATTTTTTTTTAAAGCATTTTACTTATTTTCAATGCCTACATAAGTGAATGTAGTGAATACTGGGGCTGCAACTACTAACTAAAGTCCTTGACACAAACAAGTCTTACTGCTTTAGGTATCTTAAATGTAGTTGGTACCTATGAAGTATGAACTGATTTAGATCGAAGTTGAAGGATGTATTTATCTGAATTCTTGTCATCTCGAATAATCGTACCTACATCGATTTCGCGTAAGGATATTGAAGATGTGGTTTTCTTCACGCAAAACCTATGTATTTATACGCTTTTTTTTAAGTTTGGCAATGGTCCCAAAATAATTACAACAAAACTAGTTTTACAAAACAATACATTTAAAAATAATTTCTTATTAAATTCCTCTAATTTTACAGATTCAGACACCCCGCAAATCGGTCGCTATCCAGAACAATAAAATTGTTCAATTTTTTCTGATCTACGTTTACTCAACAATTCGGCAACACATTTTCTTTATTGTTACAAGTTTATCTCGTCAACATGCCAGCTAAATCCATATGAACGAGTGCAGTGACTGATAAGTGCCCATGCGATATCAACAAACTATGCCTATTAAATTCAGTTTATTTTTAATTATTCAATTTGGCAGTCAGACTTGTTGGTCAGTTAAGTATTTTCGTTAGGTAATACATACTTGTTTAGCGCCAAAATAATTTTGAATAGGTCAAAAAAGGGCAATTACAGTCAAACAGTTCATGGATTATTCTGTATCCCAAAAGTCGTACCTAACCAAGTATCAACTTTTCCCGCCCAAACAGGATAACGGGATCGAAAATTGGACACACCTTACTCCGCAGGCAGAACGAGAAGGGTACAAATGGGGTGAGAAAAAGAGATAGCGATATAGGATCGAAAGAGGGGTGAATCAACCCCTAATACATAGCAGCCGCGCAAAGCGCGCCGCTCCCTTTTGAAGTTTACGCAAGCATTTTGTTTTGGGAACTAGGAGGTAGGCATTCATTTTAGCAGATTAAAACATCCTGCAGGCAACGTGGCTAGTTGCAAAATATAAGGTTAAGTATGAGATAAAATTCTACGAGGCAGGTAATTGGTTTGGTAATAGTTTAAAAATATGTTCATCGCGAAGCACTGATGTCGTGTCATTGAGGACCATGAACCCAAAATTTTATATTTCTCGAGTTCATCTTAGTCACGAACAAACGACAACGTGCTATATGAATATGACTACATCGGCAGACATTGGTTCAAGTTTTTGCATAGTCAGTACTTAGACGGTATTGTTTAAAAATGTCCTAAGCAGGTATTATGTTAGGATTTTTTTTCATCGTATATTAGCTAAGTAGGTATATCAGGTAAGTCTCTCACAAGTTTTACAAGTTTGATATCTGTCAATGAGTCTACTTAAATAATGATGTAACATGTCTAGTGCTAAGTTGCCAAATAGAAATCGCTAGGTATGCTGCCATATTGGTTTACGTACCTAAGTTATAAGAGTTTAAATGCGTGGACAGTGGGCAATTTTTACATTCGAGTTTAGGACTAAGTCAGAAAATAATACATCAGCATCAGCTAGTGATTTTGAAACCATGATGGCTGATGGCAGATGAAGTTTACACTAGCACCTCGTTCACCTTTATGTATTTTTCTGAAACACATTTTTTAATGAATAGGAGAATTTCCACTTTTCGTCGATTAAAATTCAGCCCCTACAAGTTTCAGCAGAGTAGATACTAGTGGGTAATGGTGGGGAGATGTGGAGGCGCCGCAAGGGGCCCGCCGCCGCCGCCGCTGTGTCCTCGAACCTGACCGCGCGCGCTCGCCTTGAACTCATCGTGGTCGGCTCTTGCGCCGATGGCCGGCCGGGCACTCGTGAACGAGCGGCGGAAAGTCGACGTCTCGGAAAATTTTATTGAATGATTTTTTAACTTTTTAGGTAATTAAGGCTTGGAGTTATGCGCTATATGTATAGTAAAATAAAAAACTTTTTAAAGGACAAACTTAACTTTGCTTTTCGATCCCATGAAACGGCTATTGCACCAACCGCAAATAATAAGTTTGTAATAGTAAAATCGCCTTTTTTTGTTACATATTTACGGTTTTCAGATTTGTCCATGTGTTTCCATTTTCACATGTGCTGTAAGACATTGCTT
Source organism: Xestia rhomboidea (assembly GCA_963853795.1). Lineage (NCBI taxonomy): Eukaryota > Metazoa > Arthropoda > Insecta > Lepidoptera > Noctuidae > Xestia > Xestia rhomboidea. The sequence continues at coordinate 14,303,758 of OY970761.1, read as the reverse complement.
TTCGCCAATTCGTGGTGCTAAGTCAACGGGAACTACCTACCATATTATAGGTTTTCGACCCAAAACCTAAGGGTACTTCCAGTTGACCTAGAATTGACGATTTTGGTTAAAAGCAAGGTTTTACAGCACAAGTAAAGTTGAAAATTAAGGTAAATTTTGGTACCTACTTACAAGCTTCGCTAAAATCAAAATTTGCCCATTGGATATCTTTTTATCGTGTTGACTCAAGACCTTGATTTTTATTATACATTTTACCTCAGTATCTGGTATAAATTTCAACTTGCTAGGTCCACCCGTTCTTGACAAAATCGGTGGTGACAGACGGACAAGTGTTCTTGTATGGGTTTCTTTTTTTACCTTTTGAGGTAGGTACGGAACCCTAATAAATTGATTAAAAGTAATTGTGCACCACTGAATCCTACTAAAGAATTTACCCTTACGTCTTTATCTGATAAATCCTATCCACATTCATACCACAATATCATTAATTATTTTACGAAATGATTTGGCGCGAAAATACGCATTGGGATAATATTGCGCGCGCAACCTCGATACTAAAGCATCTGGGTGGGGTTCCGTCGTATTGATTGCATGCGCGAGTGTGTCCCCTCGCGCCATAGCCAGCTTTCTCGAAGTTGCCCGTTTTAAACGCGGGGAGGGAAACAGAAATATTTCAGCTCAACTTTTATAGCTAGGTTTGGTGGTGTTCATGTAGGTATAAGCCAAGTCTAGACCGGAAAACGAGATGGTTATTTGTCGAACAGCAATTTTTTGCATAGTTTAATAGTCTATTTGAAATTTTGTACCTAGTAGGTATTCTTTCAATAATAGAAGAGATGTTGCTCGTAAAACATTGTTTTTACAATTTAGAAAATAATTATGTAGGTATTATTTAAAGTTTGCACAAGATACGTGAGGCAGGCGGAAAAGACAGATGGCGGAGGTCAACGGCCTCACTGTAAGTCGACGACTACGAACGACGAACGATCTATGAATAAGAATATAGGTACCTACCTACTTTATTTCACATTTTCCGAATATTTACTTACCTACCGAGTTTTCGTAATTTTAATTGCTTCTATTAAATAAGATTTTTTAGACTAGGTACTATCGAGGACACTCCCGCCTGATCACCACTAAGCTAATTTTTGCTTGCACTTACAACATAGAAACGCTCTCTATCCCCGCCCCGTTGACTTTATATAGAAATAATTAATGAAAAGATACCGATCGGCGACACATGCCAAACGAGAGTTATTGTTATTTTGCGCGCCAAAGTTGACGCTTTCCTAATAGGCCTAAACTTTAAGGTGGAGTGGCTCGGCGCCTCCGCTGAATTTAAGCGAAAAAAATTTTAACTGGTCAGGCGGAAAAGACCACGACTGTACCTACTTAAGTACGTAAGTAGGTTTGAAGAAAAGTTTTGTTGTTGATAACATTTTCTTTGATCTAGTTGAGTGGCCGACCTTTTCTTTATCGAATGATTCGATCGCTTTTAACTTGAAATTTTAATAACACAGTGACCTAAAAATATAAATTAGAGTAGGTAGGTACGTAACCCCAGGCAGACTAGGTTAGTACATGGTTAATATATAATTATGTACATACTTAAATAAAGAGGTTATTTTAGAAAATAATAGGTAACTAGATGACCATCCCTATTTTAATTAAATCCGTAATTTCACGTCACTTTTGTGTAGCGCACAAAAGTGACACCTGCTCATATACAGAGTGGAATTTTTTAATGCCACCTGGAGGGAAAGTACTCGAAATACTGGAGATAGCAAATTTTACTCAAAGGAAACATTCCTTTATTTTTAAAAAGAAACAAATCTGCATTCACACATTTTCGAAAATTTGCTTACCACACTCGGGAATCGAACCGACTAAAGTTCGAAAAATAACATGTACTTTTTTTACATTAATTAATTGGGGCTATCATAAGGATCAAATCTCTCTAACAAACAAAATAAATTAAATGAAGGGAAAATCACGAAATCTAAAGAACAGTATAAATTCAATGGGATCAATTCAATAAGATAAAGCACTTTTATTCATGGTTTTACTTTCATTTAATTTATCATGTTTGTTAGAGAGATTTGATCCATATGATTGACCCTATCGATTGATGTAAAAAGGTACAGAATGTTATTTTTTCGAACTTTAGTCGATCCATCCCGGCTTCAATGCCCGAATGAATCAAGCGAATTTTCGAAAATCTGTGAAAGCAGATTTGTTTCTTTTAAAAATAAAGGAATGTTTCCTTTGAGGAAAATTTGCCATCTCCAGTAGGTATTTAGAGTACTTTCCCTCCAGGTGGCATTGAAAAATTCCACCCTGTATGAAGTTCAAATGTGTGGTGCCAACAGTTTCGGAGTAAATTGGATGTGACATACGGATGGCCAGACGGACAGGACTAATCTATTAGGGTACCGTTTTTGCCACTTGGCAACGGAACCCTAAAAAGCAGGTAGGTAGTCAGTTCGTATTAATTATGTAGGTAGGTGAAATAGGTACCTACACTACACTTCAGTGGTCAGTACCTATAAGTAATTTTTATGTTCGCGAAGGATAGACGTGAGAGACTTCCTAATTATTATTTTTTGTTTTACTTTATGTAACTTTCCATAAGTACTTACGTCGTCAAGAATTATTTACATTATAACAGTATATTTCCGAGAGCTTGTTATTGATAGACAGCATCAAAATATTTACTGTAAATTGTCATCTTGTTATTTATACCCACTCAGAAATACATTGATAAACTCGGCGCATTCATAGGTTGTGCAGTAAAACGCCACCCGGCCCGTCTCGCTGAGTGCACTACCGCACGCACACACGCTCACGATGCAATGCCACACCGATCCGTGCATTCACAACTACAAGAGCACGTTGCACTCATTGTTCAACGTTTTGAAATTCTCGCTCGCTCAAAACCGGCCGTGGGAACAAATCGCTTCGTGGATTTCTGTACGTTATACCTATTACCATTATACAATAACAAAACAGTTGTATATTACTGAGCTGATTTATCGATTTTTTTTTTCAAGTCCAACTCCGTAAAAGTAAGGCAGGTTTTTTTTCTCACGGTGTTACATTAAAGGAATTATTACCTACTGTATCCTTCTAGGAAGCCCGTTTAAAACAGCTATGCCTAAATATGCATCTAAGTACATATTAGGCAGGTACATAAATTTAGATTTACATATTTACTATCTGTAAATAGTTAGTAGATAAACAACACAAAAATTCATAAATTTGACATATTTTGAAACTGAAGTCTTGTAGTACCTTGGTTTGGTATTTTAATTCAAAACTATTTTGATGAAGTTACCGAACACCAACCGAATTACGAAACTACCACAAGGCACTAAGTCTGTATAATCTAATACCTGTAAAACGAGGCAACCTTTTGTCGTAAATAGGACAGGAATACCTACGGGCTACGTTTCCTATAACAACTACAATTTTACAACTGATCGTGAGCTTGTTGTAAGTTCATTGACGAGTAATTGCCGCCGATTCTAACTGCTACCTTTCTATATTTAGTAAAGATATCAACATGCCGTAATAAACATCATTATCTAATCTATCAGCATGTTTTTAAAATACAAATACACACGAACAAAATAATAATAATTTTCACGTTGTCGTTTCGTTATCAACAAGACATTGAAGACTTGCGAGGAAAAGAGACAGAATATAAAATAATGAATGTCCGTTACTTGTGTTTGTATAGAGAAAATGGGTTCATGGAAAACAAAAACAGTTTATCATTTAGCGCATGGTATTTTACACATTTTTAAAACAAGTAATCAGCAATTTTATAGGTGGTACGTTCTCAGACATTACCTAATCAACTAGGTAGGTATTTTGTAAGAGCTATTACACCGTCCATGAGAGAAAGAGCTGGAATGATTTCCCGCCACTTTGACAGAGTTACTACAATACTAAAAACAATCAGTAGGTAATAATCGAAGGTGGAGATTTAGAATAATGTTTTACCACACAATTATCATAATTCGTTTCGCTGATGACAACAAAATTGATAAATGACATCAAAAAGAGCGGGACATGTTAACTCGTTGGACTTTCCCATTACAAATTCCTTGTTTTTCGAACTAAAATGAATTATAGGTTTATTGTATGATTGTAACTTCACTTACCGAATATTTATTGTTATAAATATCCTTAAGCTCGAAAGAATAATCCTGAATTTCACACATTTACGCTTTTAACGACATTAGATTGACAGATATACACCACTCACTCCTATAAAAACCACAATCTGTTTTACTATTCTGTGAAAAGGTACACAAAGAATGGTCTTCCCTTCTATTGGAGGACCGAGCCCACGTGACCAATTGTAAACGATTTCTATTGGTGTTCACCCCGACATGAATTGACGTCACTACTCAATTGACGTACTATTTACAATTTATTTGATCAAAAATGCTTTTGAGTATTTCTTCAAATTTGATAATTATAATGATAATTTATTATTGTATTACTTTAGCTTAAAATGTATTTTTCATTATACTTACGACAACACTCACCGGTTACATGGCTCGTCCATTCACAACAACATGGCGGTTTGTTTACACCGGCATGATAAGGCGGGAAGTACTTCTGCCGTGTGTGTAAATGTATACCGATGAAAGTCTATGTTAAAATAATCATTACTTTTAAAAGAATATTTTTATTGAAGTAAATAGTAGAATGTCCAAAACTTAGCGAATAAAATGAGAAACTGAAAGCACATGGGCGATACCACTTTTTTCTGACGCCAGCGCTCTCTAGTGGCAACTTACAGCAACGTTGAACATTCTGGCGGTAAACTTGAAACATACAAATTCAGTCTTTCTGCATTTATCCACATCAATTATCGAAACCTTTGTATTTCATAATTATTATAAGCACTGTTCATAGGTACTTTAAAAATAATATTAATTTGAAATCATAAATTGATGTGATTAAACACATTATACAGGACAACGCACAGAAAAGTATCAACTAAATATATGCCCTGCATCATAGCTTTCCATACTGCCTTCAGTAGCTATTTTTTTTTACAAAGCTTTGATTCCAGTCATTTCAATTACAAACTTAAAATCTAACACAAAAATTATAATAATAGTAAAATTAATTAATTGTAGAAAAACAAGCAAAAGATCAACCAAGCTAGACACAAGAAGAAATAACTTGTCAGTCAACAATAAAAGTTTTAAAGCCGTTTGTAGACAATGCTTTCCAAAACCTATATTTACTTTTGGCAGTTTTTAATTTATAATTACTGTAACATTAACAAGTCTATAAAAATCTAACAATAAAGAGATATTACAGCCAAATTAATGAGTAGATAAACAGCCTATAAACTAAATTAACACTGGAAAATAATCAGGCGGTATCACGGCAACATAGTTTAAATCCACTGGAGAATGTTAGAATTTGGCAATTTTAATATTCCTTTGTCGTTTATACATTTCAAATGTCCCTAATTTTTTTATTCTTTTCTGAAGGAGGTAATCGTTTTTGAAGTTGGATATATCGCTAGATTGTGCAACAAATTGTGTTTGCTGAGAAATTACATTGACTTTAAATTTAGTGGTAAAACCACTGTCTGATGTTGAGGCCGTTGGTATGAAGGGCAAAACCTTAGGGTTCTTGATGGAACGTTTTTGCTTTTTCTCATCCATATCGTCGTTATTACAATAAACACTTTCTTCCAAATAGTTCGAAGGTTTATTTCTTCTTCTTTTCGTTTCTTCGACAACGAACTCCGATGTAGCTACGATTTTCGTTTTCTTAGCTTCAGCTACACCTTTTTTAGGTTTGTCATCTAGCTGTTTTATAACATTCGGAGGCAAGCGTGGAACATGAACCTTGTCGAACGAATTTTGTTTAAGAACCTGTAAAAAGGAAGATAATTATTATAACAAATATAGTACCTAATGTGTTTGCTAATGATAATAATAAAAAAAAAATACTCGACCTTTGATATTTCACTGGCATCGTCGTCATCATCCCTTTCCTTCCGTTTTTTGTTCTTTTTGGTTGCTCCTGAAATTAACAATAACATGTACTTACTATAGTAGCAGAAAGTTTAAACAATTATTATTTGTCCTTTATTATTATAATAAATTAAATCTTAATCCTAAATTTATAAATAAAAATATTATTAAAAATAATATTATCTGAACCGTTCCAAATATATTTTTTATCCCTGGTATTTAGTAAGATTTTTGATAACAAAATTAAGAAAAAAATACCTTCATCAATTTCATTGACGTTTTGACGTTGTACTTTATTTTTCTTTTTGGTAGTTTCAACAGTTGTGAGTTCTTGCTCCTGTGTTTCGGTTACCACATCTAAAATTGATTAAATCATATTAAATTGCGGTATGAGCTTTGGGGACAAATCCTTAGCAATTAAACTTTAGGTTTTGAACCTGCAGCCGGAAGCTCGGAAGCATAGATAAATCATAACTTGAAGACGAGAGCTAAGCGTGAGGAATTGGGACTCAATCAGTAACAATGGATTTGATTTGGAAGTTGCGACGGTTCGCTTTTCAGAGTAACCAGCTAAAATAACAAGTATCGGCGCGCCACCATTGTAGTAGGTATGAAAAAAAACATGGGTTTTATTCCGAATCAACAGGTGAGGTGTGGTACAACGAGGTGAAAAATCATGACCTCTAAATTAAAATAAAAAAGATCGAATCATATTTCTTACATGTAACGTTATGATTGGCACAAGCAAAAAGAGAGGTATATACAGGGTGTAAACAACCTCATCACGAAGCCGGCAACCAAGCATTCTGTATATCAAACTAAGTAACTTTACGCAAAAATTATTGCTGGAAAACGACTTTTTCTTTGTGGTGAAAAATCATGTTTTGTGGTAGAACTCAATGTAACGCACTCAAAACATTGTGCTGGTGGATGGATTGAATAGTACGGGGGTCGTTGAGGTGTTTAAAGTAAAAATCTTACATTAAAAACTTGTATTTAAAAAAAACTTGTCAAAAAGTTGGAACTTTGACCCCCAATATCTCCGTAACTAAAATGATGACAGGGAGAACAATTGCCTTTCGGCTTCGTTAAGAGGTTTTTTACACCCTTTATATAATTATACGCTATATGGATGAAGTTGGGGTGTTGATGATAATGATGTTATTGGGCTACCTACTTTCAATTTGAGTTTTGTCTTCGTCATTGTTAGAAATTTTCCGTTTCTTCTTTTGATTCTTTGTCAGTATAGACTCGTCCTGAGTGAGTTTAACATCATCTGGAATAAAATAATCAAATCAAATATTTCAAATCAAATATTTGTTTATTTATGGCAACTAGGCCCAATTGTTAATAACATAACATTATTCCTAAAAACTATTGTTAGTAAACACAACACGGGAACACAAACATATACAAAGAGAAAATTGTGAGGTTAGGTGTGGGGTCTTCTGGCCAGCACCTCCACGGCGTGCGACAACCAAGGTGCGTCGAACTTCTCTATCAACATACTTAGGCTTACTTACATAATAATTTTAAAATAAATCTAGCTTCTGCCGGCGACCTCCTACTCGTGTAGATTTCCATTATTGCAAAGTTTTTATGAAATCAGATGAATTAATAACTTTCCTCTTAAATCCTATACTATTAAATGAGCAATTTTGAAATAAAAAACAGCTCCAACAATTTCGATGAAAGTTGCAATATAGGGCTAAAAATCGATCTAGCTAGGTCTCATATCAGGGAAAATTCGTTTTCTCTATTTTTATCTGAGTAGAGCTTGGTCGCCCAGTTACTTATTTTTATTAGTCAAGACTACACCACGCCTGAATTATGCAAAGTGGTCCAGATTTTGAATAATATGTATAATAATTCAGTTTTAATTCTGAAAACTAGGCTTCGTAGCCTGTAGTGTCAAGTATACGTGGTGTATACTTGACACTACAGGCTACGAAGCCTAGTTTAGTTGTTTTAAAACCTAGTTGTTTTAAAAGGTTTGGTTATAAATCTGATCTAAGTACCTTTAATAATTATTTCCTCCATTGTTTGATTGGCAGATGATTTGCGTTTGCGCTTCTTTGCGACCAAGTCTTGATTGATTACATCTACTTCATTTTCTGCGGCAGATTTATATTACGTAATTATGGATTAAATTTAAAACATATGATAATATAACAACAATTTAAGCTATGTACTTGTTAAAATAAACCATATTAAAAATATATATACTACTACACACCTTTGTTTCCAATCTCGGTCTCAACTAAGTTATTTTCTGAAGCAGTTCTTTGTTTATGTTTCTTAGCGCTCCCTAAAGAAATATTTTGGTTAATTTCTGCGGTTTTCTCAATTTCTGTAAACAAAACATTATTTTTAATTGATCAATGCTAAAAAAATTGGTTGGTAAAACTTCATAGACATGACGAATCATGATAAAACCTTGAACCATTCCACTTGTGGAAGATTAACTAATAAATACATACCTGTTTCTGGTTCTGGTTCTGTTTGCGATTCAGACAGTCTGTTCTTTTTCTTTTTGGCACTGCCTTCTATATTGGTCACCGATACATTAATCGACTTTTGTGCAACATCATCTGAAATATTACATAAATATAAGTTACTATTGAAATGAGGTGCAAGTGCAACTCATAATATTTTATGCATCAAGACTAACAAATGAACTAAGAAAACCACATAACTGTTCGTCTTGCCTGCTGTGTATGAAGTATGAACAATAATAATAGAGCAATACAGTTGAAAGAACTTGTAAATATGTTGTCAGAAACTGTACATAAGTATGGTACTTGGAAGCATAATATCTATTATGAAATAGGACATAATCTTAAAGTTGAAACCGATACGTTACAAGAAAGTTGCTTTTGAATTTTGCGTCGTTAAACAGAGCAATAGTCATCATCATAGACAGCTTTGTTACATCAACGACTGAGTATTAATAAATGACAACACACCTGCAGTTTCAATTACACTAATGTCTGCAACATTTTGCGAACTGTTCAGTCCTGTCTTATTCTTTTTCTTCTTTTTGGAACTTTGGTTTGGAGTTCCAACAGCGGGGCTATTCTCTTTAGTTCCATCATTATTTTGAGAAGTATTTAAATCTTGTTTTGATTTGTTCTTCTCCCTGCGGTATGAAACTTCAAGCGGAGCTTCGTTAGAATCGTCTGGAAAATTGAAAATGGATCTACTAAGAAAACTGTTGAGATACACTAATATTTATTTATTTTATTTAATATGAGAACTGCTGATATTATCATGCAAATGGTCATTAAAACTACGACAAATATGATTAAGAATGTGCTCTAGAGCATAATGGTAATATTAAAATCATGTATAACTCTACAGGCACAAATGTTTTTTTTTTTTAATAAATATATTTTTAAACCAGTACGGGATTGCGGACGCGGTCCCGGACCCCATTTCTGACAGATAATGTTTTGATGTATCTGTCAGAGCGTGGTATCAGCAGCCGATTCGCAATCTAATCGGTCTGACCGAACTGTCAGCCAACAGGAAGGTATATCAAATAAACCTACCATCAAGTGGAATTTCCTCTCTACCGGTGAGAGACACATGCTTTTGTTTATTCTTCTTTGCACTGTTTTTTATTGAAATATTTGCATCAGTCTTATTTTCGTCTGCGAGGGTGCCAGTTGTGTCTATGAAGAAGCCTAAGCTTTCATCTTCAGGGGCACCTGGAATTGATAAAACTTCACTTTGTAATGATCTATTGCCTTATTTTGGACTTTAGTTGGTGTAAGTAACACTAGAGACATTCTAATATTCCGTTGACCAAAAGACAAAGCAATGTAAATTATATACTTGAAACTGAAAAACAACAATGCTGGGTGAAGCCAAAAATGTAAATGGTTAGATTTAACTTGATCAGATGCTTCACAAAGGGCTTTACTAATATTCTACAATAAAGATGGTTAAACTTACCCATTTCTAAAGTATCTTGAGACTGGAAAGATTTGCGCTTATTTTTCTTCTTGCCACTTGCATTCAATATTGATTCATCATTCGATTTGTTAGCAATGTCTGAAAAATAAATTATTTCCAAAAAACTTGTAACACTTGTGTAAATAAAGCTAGTGTGTATTTTGATTTTTTTTCAGTGCATTTCGAACCGTGTCTGGTAAAGTTTATCACGTGAATCAATATTTTAGTTAAAACAACCAAGTGTTAATAAGAGAATTCCTCTTTTAGTGGCAAAGTCAGTCAATTTAAATTAAGTATAATTAATACTGTAAAAAAGTATCAAAACAAAAATAAACACACCTGTATTTTCAAAAATGTTTGTTTTGCCTGGAGTTCTCTTTATAGGTATGTAATCACTGGGAGCTTCTTCATCATTCTCTTTCTTCTTGGCTGTTACCACTTCACTGTCATTGCTATCTTCAGGGAACAACAGTTTCATGTCAATAGAATCAGATGAACCTTCAGACATCATAGTGTCTTGTTTAACAACTTTGTCTACACTCTTGTTCAAAGATTTGCCTTGTTTCTTATTCTCGTCAGCAATTTCAGCTGCATGAGCTTTGTTTTTCTTGGATTTTTTGACTTGAGTAAGATTTAGTTGGTCTACAATTGGTTCTTTAGATTTCTGCTTTGTTTTCTTGTTGAGATCCAAAGAAATGTTTGATGCTTTGATTTTCTTTGAGCCAGACTTGTTCAAATTGTTAAGAACAGATTCATAGTTTTGTGTTATTTCTTCATTTTCACTTATTGAACCATCATCACTGATATCCTCTTCATCATTTTCGGCAACAGTTGCTTGTAATGGGTCAGATGTTTGATTTGACTTCATGATTGATGTGTTTTCGTCTACATTTACTTCTTCAACTTCATCAATATTGGTAACAGTTACTGTCGAAATGTTGAGGTCTTTTTGAGGAGTCTTTGGCTCTTCCTTGATAATATTGAGGAAAGTTAAAGGATCATCTTTGTCTGTCTGGTTATCATCACAAATGGTGATTTCTTTCTCATTTGTTTCATCTTCATCACACATGGACTCCGATAAGCGTTTGACTTTCTTTTTCTTTGATAGCGACTTATCGGTTTCTGATTGTAAAGCACTTGTGTCATGACTGGAATCGATTCTTTGACGCCTATTCTTCATAGGCTGTGCGGTAACTTCATCATCCGATTCTGACGAAGACGTGTCAAAACGTTGTCGATTATTTTTCTTTGACTTGGGTGATTTGCTCTTATCAGATTCCTTCAATTTATGTCTTGCTTCATACATTTCTCTGGAAGCTTTTTTCTGTTCTTTTATCTTGCGTTCGTTGAATTTCTTCTTAGATTTCGCTGTCATTGTGAGTTCGTCAGCGCTCATGGAGAGGTCATCGCCGGAGCCACTAAGCAAATCTTCATCTTCTTCATCGGAACTTACAATAAATGAGTCATTTTCGTAATTTGAATCATCTGAAAATTCTACTTCTTCTGAATCTAGTGTTTCACCCTTTTCTCTTATCTGGTTTTCTTCTTCATATTCTCTTTCTTCCTCGTCCCTACTGTCTCCCGATTCGTAATCATCGCTGGCTTCTTCAGCCTCATCGTGGATCATTATGCTTTTTTTCAATGACGCATCGTCTTCTTCTTCCGATTCTTCTTCGGCATCCTCTTCCTCTTCTGAAGAATCCGAACCTTCCTCTTCTGACATGATAGATGCTTCTTTCTTAGACCTATTCAAAATTTCCTTTTTCTCTGTTTTGTTAGCACTGTTAGGGGCAATTATTGAAGTGTTGATCTGCAGGCCTAACTTTTTCATAGCTTTTTGTTGAAGAGGTGTACTTGTAGAATATGTTAGTGACAGATTCTTCTTGTCATCTTTTTCTGTGACAACATTTGGCACATTCACTGATTTTGACAATTGTTCATTTGAATCATCTTTGGTTACATTGGACTCCGCATTTATATCATTTTCTGACACATCTTTTAGTTGAGACAAGACCAAAGTACTTTTATTTTCGTTTTCATAAAGAGTAGATTTGTTTTTAGATTTATCAGAGTTCTTATTTATGCTGTCATCATTACGCATATTGGAAATTGATGACTTCCTCTTAGATTTGTTAGAACTTTTATTTATCTTGTCCTCATTATCATCTAAAATAGAGGTTTTTATTTTATCTGTACTAACTTCAACAACCATAGTGGTCACGGATGATTTTCTTTTAGATTTATTTAAACTCTTGTCCATATTCTCATCATTAGCCAGGAAGAAATCCGCTGAAGATTTCCTTGTTGATTTGTTTGTGATTTCATTAGTATTTTCTTCAGAAACAATGTAAGATATTGAAGACTTTCTCTTTGATTTATTGGACTCTTTATTTAAACCTGCATCATTAGACTTTTCTGCATTTAATGACTTCCTTGCAGAGTTATTGGAATCCTCATCTGTTTTATCAGTCACAACATTTGATATTGAAGACTTTCTTTTAGACTTATTGGCATTTTTATTATTATTAATACTATCATCTTGGTTATACTCTTTATTTATACTTGCATCATTAGACTTTTCTGCATTTAATGAATTCCGTGCAGAGCTGCTATTGGAATCCTCATCTGTATTATGTTCAGTTACAACATTTGATATAGAAGACTTTCTTTTGGACTTATTGGCCTTTTTATTATTATTAATACTATCATCGTGGTTATACACGTCGGCTGCTGACGAATTGCGGTTAGACACATTGACAATGCCATCTGTAGTATCTTCAGAAACTTCATTGGTAATTGACGACTTTCTTTTAGATTTATTATTATCGCCTACTGCATTATTGATCACCTCTGATATGGAAGACTTTCTTGGCGATTTAGAGGAAGTCGCTTGACTGCTGTTTTCTAAACTCAAATCTGGTATCACAGACTTCCTTTTAGACTTATTGTGACTATCATTTTTAACTTGAGACATGTTTAATATTGACTTTTTTTTTTCTGATGCTGACTCATTCTCATCTACAAAATTTGTAAGTGATACATTTTCTGGCATAGTCTCATCAATATCCATTGGTTCATAACTTAGATTAACTTTTGTTTCTTTAGCTGTTTCATTTTCTAACGGGTGGATTACAACCGGGACACATTGATCTCCACTATCAAAACCTTTGTCATTCTCTTTTTCTTGATTAGAGTCTGAATCTTCAATAAATATCAAAGATTGAACAACGCCGCTTGGTGGTTGCTCAAATAATTTTTGAGTTACACTTGTGTTATGTTGCTTTGATGAATTTAGGTTATTGATTTCTTCAGAACCATTTTTAACTTCAGTAAGTTCTGTTGCTGATTTGTTCACAGATGTATTTAAAATCGAAACGTCATGTACAGATGTTTCTGTCTCAACTGTCATGGATGTTTCATGCCTTTTCTTCTTCTTCTTGTGAGACAAAGTTGAAGAATTCATAGAAACATTATCTTGTTCTTTGTCAGCTTCGTTATTTTTATTGCTTGTGTTCATCATACCATCACCAGAACCAGAAATGTTCGAAAAGTTAAGGCTATCATCCTTCTTTTTGTTCTTTTTCTTGCTGGCCTCGCTATCACTACAGAAGTTGATCTCCTGAGGAGATTCGACAGAGATTGTGGTCCATGACTTGGTTCTGTTCCGTTTAGTTTTGATCTGTGGTTCGTCAACTGCTGTGGTGCTTTTATTCAAGATGCTTTTGGCTTTTTTGGGTGCTTCTTGTAATTCTTGTATGAGATTCTTACTGGCTGCTGACAGGTTGATTTGATCTGATGCTTTCTGGTCTACCACTTCAGTTGCCTCTTCAAGTTTAGGTTCTGACACAGATTTATCAGCGGCCGCAGTTGTATCACCTGCTTCTTTGTCACTTCGGAGTTCATTTTCTTTGTTTTCATTATCAATTGAAGAACTGTTCCTACCAGATTTGCCAACCAATCTGGGACTTTTTCTGACTGAGAGTGAGTCATTTTTAGATGTTTCAGTAGTTGGGGTTTCTTTGATGTTGTTCTCAGATTCTTCTACAATGACTTCTTTAATTTCACCACCTAATTTGCCAGCAATAGGTTCAACTGAAACAATAATAACATGTTTTGAAGCACCAGTTATAACTTAAAACAAGCTAAGTGTGTGTTAGACCAACCACGCACACCACAGTGAAGGGTTAATTATTTGGGATGTGTATTTACATGCATGGAAAGTATTGATTTTACAAGTGCACTATTTATTTATCTATGTACACACCCTACTTAAAACAGTAAATAACAAAAAGATAGAAGAGCACCAAGGTTCTGTATTTGATAGTGTTCATGAAGAGAAAAATTAATTACCTGACTTGTCAATACTAGAAGTGGAGTTGTTCCTAGTTCTTCTTGTTGGTCTAGCTGGGGTAATTGGAGCTTCATTATCACTTCCTGTAAAATTAAAATTTTATGTTCAATAACTAGACGATAGTTTTATTGACCAAGTTTGTTTTTGAACAAAACAAAAAATAATATGCAAATATTTTAAGGGTGCATTCTGAAAATTGGCAACATTGCGTAAAACTAAAATATCATCAATACAATAATGTTACTGAACCAAATTATGAAATACTAATGACTACTACCATCATCATCATTCTCTTGCACTTATCCCAATTCACTTAGGGTCGGCGTAGCATTTCTTCTTCCATACTTCTCTATTACTCATTGTCTCATCAGATACCTCCTTTCTTGCCATTTATTCTTTATACAGTCCATTCATCGTTTCTTTAGTCTTCCTCTATTCTTATACCCATCCATACATTCATACTCAGAACTTTACTCACGACATTTTCCTCATCAATTACTACTAAATTGTATAATAAAATATTGATTTTGAATTGCAATTAATTAAAGCAAGAGATTGCTGCCCGTAGCACAAACTACCAGAAAAAGCTTACCAAACACGTCAACTCACTGGCTGCTGATTTATCGGGGTCCGGAAGTATTGTATACACAAGACTTAAGAGGAACAGTGTTCCAAGTTTAATCATAAGATTCTCAGCAGAATGAGTGAGAATGGTCAATGGACAATTCCTTACTGCTACAAAGACCAAAACGCAGATGAAATTCGAACAAAAGAGCAGCTAAATGTCCATGACAGATTGTTGTAATGAACAGGATGCATAAAAGAAAAAAAAAATGAATTGCAATCACCAATACCCAGACACTAAATATTTAGTTTAAAGGTGTTAAACAGCAACTGGAAACAACAACAGCCACTTTGATTACATTCTCCTAAAACGATAACAACACCTAATTCAGTGGTTTCATTGCAATTCATAACCAAAATTGTACAGCAACTTACTGAACTTACATAAAGTGATATAACCTAATTTATAATACTGTAATATTATACATTTATTACAGTAATACTATCACACACTTAAAACAAGTCCAATTTTTGAACAAAATATCATGAACTGGTCAGAGAAATGTTCTATCTGCAATTCTTTACTGATCTATCATTTCAATTGGTATTCCAATCAGTTGTATTGATTGGACCTGATTGATTTGGTGGCTATGTGTTGTTTTTTTTTTTATTAAAGCATCTGTCACAGACAGTAAACTCAACATAATGAATTAACTCTGACCCTTTATTTATATTATCCTAAAGTCTCAATATCAAAACTGTTAAAATAAGAGGCTGATAATAAGTTTTACTCATCTGCCTAGCCTTACCCGGGGTCAGCTTCCAGTCTAACTGGATGTAGCTGAATACCAGCATTTTACATAAGTTTTACGATGGAAAAAAATAGTTCAATGACCTTCAAATCATTAGTAGCATAAAAGACTAAATATGATGTTTATTGAGCTAAAAAGACTGGACTTGGGAGAGGCCTATTCTCAGCAGTGTGACAATTTGGGCTAAGAAAAAAAAAAACAAGCCAATCCTTACCCACTAGTGAGGTTCTTCTAGCAGCCCTCTTCGCTCTGGGCGAGTTAACATTCACAGGCTCTGCTATAAGGCTGGTATTAGACTTGATCCGAGTGCTACGCCTAGATGGTGTGCCTTTGTCTTCAGCCATATCTCCAGGAGTCTCAGATACTATGCTGGTGTTTGACCTGATCCTGGTACTGCGTCTGGATGGTGTGATCGCTTTCTCTTCCACAGGCTCTACCTCTTTGACTGTTGACTTCCTGGTCTTTTTAGGGGCTGCGTCTGGAGCTGAAAGGTTATGAGTTCAAATTTCAAAATTTATACTAGAGAGAGGTGACTGAGTTTTATCCAGTAAAGATTTTTAAGTAAAATTGTAAAGGTCATTGTTTATGGAAATTTAGTTTTAAAACGAGTGCAATGCTGTATACAAGCTTAGTTTTTGTTTACATTGAACCTTTGAGGGGTCATTGCACTCATTATTTTTGATTAAAAAAATAGAGATCAGTTGCTCCTTAAATTTGTGTGCAAAATGGGGAAAACAGCAGATTGTTTTTTTTTTGTGATTTCAGGATTACAATGAACCCAAAAGAGGTTTAGGCTACAAAAACACAAATGTTGTGCAAGGATTACACAGTTCAGCATTATTATGCTTATTCCTTGCTTAAAATGTGATTTCAAATTATATACATATTTCAAAATGCTTATTGTAATTAAAATAAACATTTTTTTTTTATGCAGAAC
This sequence comes from Xestia rhomboidea, assembly GCA_963853795.1. Taxonomy (NCBI): domain Eukaryota; kingdom Metazoa; phylum Arthropoda; class Insecta; order Lepidoptera; family Noctuidae; genus Xestia; species Xestia rhomboidea. Next base: position 14,287,126 of record OY970761.1, on the reverse strand, counting down.
TGTTTGCCGGTTATGGATATGGCTTTAGTCACTAGCTGCATTCATTTACAGATAAGTAATAAATTAAGTAGTAAATAAATATTAACAATTCAATCATGGCAAACTTGGGCAGCTTACAGCTAGACTGGTAGAGCCTTATGGTACTAAATCTGTATCTAGCAGTGTTTAAATCAAACCATGTTACATTAACTATTTTGATACTAAAAAAAACAATATTTTAACAGGTTCATGTATGTACCTATAAGTTCAAGTTACTCACAGCCTGTCACTGTATGTGCAATGTACAATAAATAAATAAATACAATAGCAAAAACATCATTAGGTACATCAGTTTATTAGCTTAGATTTTAAAAGTCAACAGACATGCTAAACATAAATCACAAAATTCCATTTATATGCATGCTGTGGTCTCCAGTAATTGAAAGAACACATGTAAAAGAAACTTTTCTTTTATTGTGATCTCTATTACCTATGTCTGTGAATCCTTTGTTGGACATTACAAATAAAATAAATCAATCTTATGATTTCACTGAACTGATAATCCTGTCATGTGGGGGTTAAGTACATTTTTTTTGGTTGGTATAAATAGAAAACACATGTCATAAGCCTGTAGTTTTTTACTTGTTTGTCAACCCTACTGTGTTTTATCATTATCTGAAGAAATATTTCACCATTATTCCTTAGACTTGAAGATAAGATTTCTTATTGTGCTTGTTATAAACCCTACTGAATAAATAAGACATATTTGTATAAATCATTTGCTAACAGTCAATTGGTTTGTATTTCTTACCATTTTCATCAATGAGTTCCAGCTGTGGCTTGGCAGCTAGTCGGCCACCTCTCTTCTTTGTTGGTGTGGATTGTGTTGAGGGTGACTTCACATCTTCAGCCTCTACTGACAGCCTTCTCCTTAGCCGTGTTACTGTGAATACATGGTTTAGTATCATTTTTTGAACAACCCTTATCTGAAATACCTTTTGCTTCTAAAACATTTTTGACCTAAAGATGGCTTACCTGTCTGAAGAAAACCTGGCTTTTAGGTAATGTTCTGTATATTCCTCAAAAAGGAACACATACATAATTACAATTACATGTCAAATATAACCAGAAATATAACAAAAGTACTAGTGAATTAAAATTGAGGCTGGTAAACTTAAAAGGAAGTAATTTGGAATGTTTGGAATATAATCACAGGAAAATGCTTTGAAATTACAGCCTGATATTATAGAGAGACTTGTTTAAATTTGGATTGGCCAACATATCCCTACAAGTCGTAAAGGTATTATCAAAATTCAGTCTTGAAGGTGGGCTATGTGTCCATGTTCTAGCGTGCGCGTTGCGTGAGTATTACTATGCGACTATCGATTTTCGCAAGTCTAGATAACAATATGTAGAATAAGGTATAATACAGCACCCTGGGAACTAAAATGCACCTGATAATATTACGAAATAACATCGCAATAGCGAATTGCGTCGCTTACGAAGTGAAGCGAAGCTCAAAAATGCTATTACAACATGTGGGCACTTATCTACTTAACTTGATTAAGAAAAATCAAGTAAGACTAAAATATAATTACATCTTCATAGAATACAGCTTCTAGAATGCTTTAGATTTACCGGTAGCGTGATCGCTTTATCACGAAAGCTAGCGTACCACGCTTCCATGCCGCATTTAGTGGTTGTTAAGTTTTAAAATTTACCTTTAATGCCGACTTCTTCTTCCATTTTTAACACTTTTCAAACATTAACAACAATACTTTTTCAAATGAACCTTCAGACACGTGCAAACAGCTCAACCGAATTTAAAATCGTGCTTTTTCGAGGCAATTGGTAAAACAGCTGTTGGGACGCGACGAACTGTCAAATCAAATTCGATGCGTGCTTTGCCTATGGCAACACAGCTGTTTCCGCCGAATAAGGATGTACTAATTAAATAGTCCTATTGGTTTAGTTACGGTTTTTATTTGAGTGAGGCAAGGAACTTATATACTAACTGAAATGAGGACGGGCCACCCAAAAAACGTTCCGAGCGAGAAAGCTTCAAGAGTGGATGTTGTCTCTTTTTAATAGGGTGTCCAATAATCATACTAACTCTTGAGACAGTTACAGACTACTGTTAATTTATTATTTAATGATGATGACCTGCAACTCAATAGCATTCTAGGCGAGATAGCTACAAGAGTGGATGTCATTAACTTTTTATGTTCTCTTATTATCTATAATTCAAATGTATGTCTGTACCGTCCAGTTGCAAAATATTCATTTTGCAACCTGTCTATCCAGACGACTTTTGTATTCGGTGATTCGAGGACTCCGATAATATTATACATATATTTTTTCAGACATAGAAAATCGCATATTCATGCTATGACTGTTTACCTATAATGTTTTAGTAACATTCTCCAATATTTATTTTATATTCCGAAACCATTCATTTTCACTGCATGGAAAAATCCTTAGGACCGGCATGGCACGGCACGGTGCGGCAGACTCTTTTCTTTTCAATATTTATATTTAAAAAGCAAACCAGGTACTACCGACACCATGTGCGATGTCCGATGTTTCTAATGTATAAAATATACTTTTGACTAATAGAGACAACGATGTTCGAAACTTCGAACTTAATTTATTTGGATATTACCGTTTGTCAATTTAAAACATTGGTAACCCTAGTCGTAATAAACAATCAAGTGTATCGGCCTTATTGTTTACATCGGTGACAAAGCAAGACAGAGACACCATCCACCCATGTCGGTTTCTCGCTAGGAACGTTTTTTTTCTATTGAATCCATTGTACAAATTGAAACTAAGCTTTTGAGAGTTTTTTTATCATTTTGTTCGTACTCATTCCAGTTAGTATATAAGTTCCTTGACACAGACTAGCGGAGTCAGTTTGACTAATATCTTTGCCAATTTGTGAACTGATTTCGATGATTCTTATTGTTTGGAAGAAAATTACTTCGCTTCCCTTTGGTGAACATCTGATGCTGATCTTCGGAGATATATACTGGAACTCTTCAATTATAGACAGCAAATCGCTTGGATGATTATTGTTTTCACAACATCACGCCTCTATGATCTGAGGGGGTTAGCAGAATTGTCTACAGTACGCTAGTATATAAGCCTATTACCATGACATGTATTGTTCATGAAAAATTAATGAGTGCCTCGTTGGTCTAGTGGTGGCCACTACTGCGCATGAGGTCCTAGATTCGAGGAATCGACCTGGGAACAGGTCGGGCAGTATTATTGGGTTTTTCCATCAGGAATTTCTCAGTAGCAGCCTCGGAGTCTGGATCTGCACCCGCGCTCGCCCCGTATTACATGGGATTAAAACATGACTGGTGAAATGTGGGTGTAGGTACTATTGGGTACACCTCAGCCCAACCCTTTCGGGGATTACATGCGTGATGTTACGTTACGTTAAAATATATGTATAGCTAATATTTGTATCGGATATTACAACTAAAGTGGAAAAATAAAAATCATTTGCAAAAATAAAACAGACTTCAAAAACAAGAAAGTGAAAACGTCACTTTGTTGTGTTTTTGAAGACGATTTTATTTTTTTGCAAAAACATGTTTTTATTACGACGTAATAAAGCAAAACAAACATTTTATTAATCAGCTGATAATACCTACTACTTTCATTAGTAAGATTTCTGCGTTGTAATGATTCTTAAAAATGAGTTAATTATCAAGAAAAGATTCATGACAATAACGTAGGTGATTTTATTGAATAATTATATTAGAGACATTGAACATGGCTATCGGTTACATCGGTACCCTAGAGCTATCGGTTAATTTCGAATTAATGTTATTGTGTGCATCATGCAGCGGCGCCATTTAACGAGAGAGGAAATGTTAAGGGCAGTAGGCATGTTCCAAGCTGGGGCTACTCAACGGAGTATTGCTGAGAAGATTGGAACAAGACAAAACGTGATATCAAGGTTATGGTCACGTTATCGTGCTACTGGTGAAGTGGCTGAAAGACACCCAGGCGGGAAGCGCATAACTACTCAACGACAAGACCGATTTTTGCAAGTTGCCGCGAGAAGACAACCACACGTCACGGCCATGCAGTTGGTTCAGAGGCTCAGTCAGAGCACCAGTTTTTAATTCTCAAAAAATCCAACTGTCATTCTTACCATTACCGGAATGTATTGTAGAATTTGTAGAGAATTACTATTATAATAATGTTGATTTGTTTGTTTATTAAAAAATATTTTATAATCCTTCTGTTGACAATTTGCTTGTTTGGTTTTTTTGTTTTGTGTTGTGTAACTTTGAAACACCCTGGCCTTAGTTGCCTAATTTAAGGTTTGTTTCACATTTAGTTAAATTAGCATCTAAAACTATTAATGTTTGCATGCCAATTTTATGGCGAAATGTGTCATTGCTCTATATATTATTTTTACCATCTTTTGTACCACATTTATTGCAAATAAATAATTTTGACAGTTGCTTGTGAGTGACCAAACTGTGAGAAGGCTGCATGAAGCTAACCTTCATGCTCGCAGACCGCTTCGAACGCCAGCACTACGCCGAGGAAATCGTGGACGACGACTAGAGTGGGCTCGTGAACATTTGCTCTGGGAAGATAACCAGTGGTCTGTAGTGCTCTGTGCTATTTACCGATGAGTCCCGGTTCGGTTTCCATTCCGATACACGTAGAGTACTTGTTTGGCGAGTTCCTGGTCGTGAGAGCCGTCTGCAACATCCTAAGGAAGTCCATTCATACCACGGCGGGACAATTATGGTTTGGGCTCCCATTCGTGTTGGTGGAAGAACAGACCTCGTTTGGATCAGAAACACCATGACGGCTGAAAAATACCGTAACGAGGTGCTCGTACCAATAATCTACCCCCATCGACTACAAATGGGCCAAGAATTCACGCTCATGCACGATAACGCCCGTCCGCACACAGCGAGAGTGGTGACGAGCTGGTTGCAGGAGCACGACGTATCGGTCTTAGGCTGGCTCGCTCAATCGCCTGACCTAAACCCCATAGAACACGCGTGGGACATGCTCCAAAGAAGGGCTTTGAGGAATTTTCCTGCAAACATTGCGACGGAAGAGCAACTTTTTTTGCATCTTAGCCGGACCTGGGACAATATACCGCAGCAAGACTTGGATAACTTAATCCAAAGCATGAAAAATCGTTGCAGAACCGTTATTAACGTCATGGGAGGTTTTACTGACTACCGATTTTTCACATTACTGTTAAAAAGATTAATTTTTCCTTATTTTTCACTTTTTCTTGAGAAACACTTTCACGTTTTTTCCTTATTGGAATAAAAAATTTGTTTACGCAAATAAAAATAGTTTTCTTTTATTCTGGAGTGTGGTTTGATAAATGGACTTTATAAAAATAACATGTTGTATGTTATTTTTAATAAATTTTGAGTAAATTAAGTAAATCCAAAATATCCCTAGACAGTGTTGATGTGTATTTAAGTATGGGTTCCTGAAGGTGTATCGTGTAAAGAAGGCTACATAAGTTTGTAAATTACAAAAGGCGTTATATGGGCTTAAACAAGCCGCTAGGTGTCGGTTCGAAGTAAGTATTCGAACATGCTTTGAAAGAAAAAGGGTTAAGTACCTATAGAATTCTTCAGTTGACAGATGTAAATATATACTAGCTAATGGGTATATAATTATGTAAAAATATATAAGTACGTAGTGTTATACGTTGATGATTTAGTAGTAGTGTGTGCTGACATAAATACTTTGACTAATTTGAAAAGATATTTAATGAGCAAATTCGAAATGACCGATTTAAATGAAATAAAACTGTTTCTAGGCATAAAAATCGCTAGAGTAGGTGACCAAGTGTTTTTAGAGCAAAGTGCATACATCCAAACAGTCTTGACTGTTTAATATGCATGAGTGTAAACCTGTGTCTACCCCCTTAAAAAATAAGTTAAACTGACGCGTTGAATTCCGAGGACAGATATGACGCACCCTGTCGAAACGTCATAGGATGCCTTATGTATATTATGCTATGTACTAGGCTCGATTAAAGCGTCACGCGTCAGTGTAAACATACTGAGTAGCTACACACATCAAAATAATAAAGAATTATGGCAATGTCTTAAACGGGTATTATGGTACTAAGGCACAACAGATCTTAAATTGTGTTACAAAAGGTGTAAATACAATGATATTTTATGTGGGTACGTAGACTCAGATTGGGGTGGCAATGATACACATGACAGAAAGAGTATTCATATTCTATAATGCACACAAAATAAGAGAAAAATAAGAGTACAACTGGGTATTTGTTTAAACTCTTTGACCGGCGCACGATCTCCTGGTGTCCACGAAAACAATCGTCAGTCGCGGCTTCTTCAACTAAAGCTGAGTATAGGGCATTGTTCGAAGCAGTTAGAGAAGCATTGTGGCTTAAGTCTTTAGCGGCCAGTATATTATATACTTTTCACTGTACCAATTGTCATTTATGAAGACAATAATGGCTGTTTAAGTATAGCCAATAACCCGTCAAGTCATAAACGCTCAAAACATATTGATATAAAATATCACTTTTCTCGGGAACAAGCTGAGAAAAATATAATAAAATAAAATTACATTCCTACAGGTGAACAGCTAGCCGACGCACTGACAAAAGCTCTGCCTGCAAGCACATTTCACGTGATGAGATGTAATATGGGTGTACAACAGTGCTGTGTAAATAACTGTACAAAATCGATGAACAAATTTCGAATTTTAATAATATGTATTAATTTTATTTGAATTGGTCTGGTTGAAGGTTATACTGGGTTTTCCTCAATCCTCGAACGAATGTTGGACCAAATTGTAATTCCCCAGCAAGTATTTGGAAGTTAATGTAATTTATTTAGGTAGTCAATTTAAATCTATTTTTGTTTGTATAGCTACCAATTAATTTTTGAGCGGGCGTGTTGAATTTCTTCATAAATTAGTTACAAAAATTAACTTAAATAAGTTTCTAAACAACTAAGCTTTGTACGCGCCTGCCCTCTATCGTTCTTTTCATTCGTCCCGTTCGTGTGTGTGCTAGACGCATTGCTTCCAAATTAAATATAAAGGATTAATAAACGACTATAGTAAAGTGAATATCCTAATTACGTGTTTTAATTACTCTCACAACCGTCCCATACTGCTCACGTCAGCAGAAGTGAGCAGTATGGACTCAATGTGGCAGGTGCCTGGCCAGCGGTGTACAACATTTCTTCCATGTACTGCCTTTCAGCTAGTTCCAGCTGTTGTCAGCCGTACTTGGTAGATGTTGATGGCATGACTAGCTGGAACTCCCGGAATGTCTGCTGCATGTCTTGACTGATGCTGACTTTTTTCTGAACTGGAAGTAAAATTTTGTATTAGAGTTTCTGTGTGTGTTGTGATTAATTTTAAATTAGAATGTACTTTATTTACTCTTTCTTTCTAAAAGTTGATCAAATTTTAGATGAATATGTTATTAAGCAAACCATACTGAATAAATATAGAATAATTTTAATTAATACTAATTTATTTATATTATGTCCATTAAAACACGAGATTTTGGTAAATCAGTTTAATGCGCTGAGTAGCATAGCACAGTACAATTGAATGTGTCAAATAACAACCTACCCTCGACTTAGCGAATATTTTTAATAAAAGAATATTTCACAAGTATTGAAGGTACCTACGTTATTCCATATATGACATACCTTCCCCCCAAGTATGTAAAACATAATAATAATATGAAAACAAATATAAACTTTATAACATACTACAAAATTGATGTTACTTATTTTAACCCTTCACCACATATTACTAAACTTAAATATATCAATTAATCCTAATTTTATAACTAAGCATTTGGCAATCTGAAAAAGTATGAGGTTACAAAACATGAATTTTTATTAACTACAGCATAAAGTTATAATTTGGAGCTGGTCTAGTATAGGGAGTTTTTCCATGGATAGCAAGTTTGTTCCTAATTTTACCGCCTGAAAAACAAGGTTCTGACTCCAATGGAAAACCTAACATTTCAGCCCATTTGTCTGAACTGGGTATTTCTATAATTTGCTCTCTTTCCTGTATATCCGATTGATCCTGATCCCTTTGCTGATATTGTCTTTCCCCATAACTTTGTTCTACCGTGTCCCTTTCCTCAGTCTGGCCTAATTCCTCATTAGCAATTTGTCTTTCGGAATTCAGTACATTCTGTTGTCTGACTAACTGGTCTATATGTCTACTGACTACCGTTCCATTTCCAGTTTCCACTCGATAACTGGCTGGACCATCTTTGTTTACTACAGCACCTGGTAACCAACGAGGTCCACTGCTAAAATTCTTGTACATAACCTTCTGCCCTACGTCTGTCTGTCTGTTCTTCTTTTGACTATTTCTTACGATTTGATTTTCCCTCTTTTTGCGTTTCTCATCATGTGGAATAATAGTGTCTAGCAATGTGCGGATCCGTCTGTTAAACAAAAGCTCTGCTGGACTTTTGTTAGTAGCCGCACATGGGATTGCCCTTAGTCCTAAGAGCATGTTTGGTATTTTAACATCCCAGGACATACTGTCCATTTTACGAAGTTTATCTTTAACTGTCTGTACCATACATTCTGCCAAACCGTTAGTGGATGGATGAAAAGGTGCAGAAGTAATGTGTTTAATCTTGTTAGCTTCTAGGAATGCTTTCATCTCAGAAGAAACAAAAGGAGTACCGTTATCCGATACTAATGTCTCACACAGTCCATGGATAGAAAAAATCATTCTCAAGTGCTTAATGACGGTGGCTGAAGTCATATTATTGACAATGAACACTTCTGGCCATTTCGAATATGCGTCAACTATAATCAAAAAAGTTTTGTTTTGGAAAGGTCCGGCAAAATCCATATTTAACCTAGACCAAGGCTTCACTGGCATCACCCACTCATAACTAGTTTTTGGTGGCATATGCCGGTTTTCAGAACATTTATTGCAAGTCTGTACCAAAGTCTCAATGTCGTCATTTAACTGTGGCCACCAAACATAACTTCGGGCGAGTGATTTAGTTTGAAGAATGTCACTGTGCGTTTTGTGAAGAGCATGCAGCACTGCTTCACGAAGCGGTGGAGGTACAACTACGCGGCAGCCTAGAAGGATGCAGTCCTCAAGCAACGATAATTCAGCCCGATGCAGCCAGTATGGACGTAGCTGATCATCTGATATTTTTGCTGGCCAACCGCATAGAATGTGGTGACTTGCTCGATTAAGAACATGGTCCTGTTTTGTAGCGTGTGCTATTTTGTCCACATCAATCGGAAAGTCCTCAGGGGCCTCTGCCATTAACAGTATGTCACAGAGCTGTGGTTCAGCTTGTTCAGGAACAGGCTGCGGCCAGCGACTCAGTCCATCAGCATGACCTATCTGTGTTCCTGGTTTATGTATAATGTCGTAACTATAGGAAGTTAATATTAAAGCTATTCGTGTTAAACGTGGTGATAAAACATGCGGTATGGGCCTTTTGGGATCAAAAATTCCTAACAATGGTTTATGATCCGTAACTATCGTAAAAGATCTACCCATTAGGTAATTCTGGAATTTATTTATTCCAAACATTATAGCAGCAGCTTCTTTATCTAGTTGCGAGTAACGACGCTCGTGCGAATGCAATGTCCTAGAGCCCATGGCATTTTATTTTATTTTATAAATTATTTTAGTTTGTAGGTCTAAACTTGCATGGTCTGTTAAGCTTGTATTTCTCTTTAATGTATTCCGTGGAAAATGTTGTTGGTAACACATTTACACATACTTGTTTTTATTGTTTTTTATATAAATGTAATGTGTCACTGCTTGTTTTCCCCAATAAATAAAATAAAATAAAAATAGGACGCTCATGTCCGTCCTCCATGATGTGGGACAAGACAGCTCCCGCTCCGTACTCTGAACTGTCGCAGGTCAGGACCAACGGCTTGTTCAAGTCATAGTGTACAAGTGTGAGATCAGAAGATAGTAAACGCTTGGCAGTATTGAAACTGGCCTGCTCTCGGTCAGTCCACGCCCACTTCTGCGATTTGTCGAGCAATCTATGTAGAGGCTCTAATATCGTGGCCTTATGGGGTACGAACCTTTCATAAAAGTTATATAACCCAAGAAATGCTTGTAATTGTTGCACATTTTTAGGTTCTGGAGTATTGAGTATGGACTCAACCTTACTCGGTGCCGGGTGAATCCCGTCAGCATCGATAACAAAACCCAAAAATTCCACTCGCTCCTTTGCGAATTTACATTTGTCCTTATTGAGACGTAAACCTGCCTTCTCAATACGTCCTAATACTGTGTCAAGACGCTGCGTCATCTCTGCCATGGTGCGGCCGCTGATGATGACGTCATCAATCAGCACGGCGACACCAGGCACGCCTGCCAGCAACGCTGTCATTAACCGTTGAAAGATGCCAGGGCACGCTTTCACACCGAATGCTAACCTATGTACAGTATAAAGACCTTTGCATGTGTTTAGTGTTAAGAGGCGAGACGTGTCTTCTGTAACGACCACTTGTGTGTATGCACGATCAAGGTCTAATGTCGTAAAGAATTTTCCTCCAGATATAGTTGCAAATATTTCACTAGCTGTAGGCATCGGGTAAGTATCGGTTTCCGTAGCCTGATTCACCGTACTACGATAATCGCCGCACAGACGGACCGCACCGTTCTTTTTTATTATTGGGACTACCGGAGTGGCCCAATCTGAATATGATACGGGTTGCAAAACATTTTCACCTACCAATCGATCTATCTCTTGTTCAACCCTAGCTTTAATAGCGAATGGTACCGGTCTAGCTTTCAAAAACTTAGGCGTTGCATTCGGTTTCAAATGAATCGCGACGCGGTCTCCTCGGTAAGTACCGAGTTCGTCCTTGAAAACCTCCCCATACTTGGTTAATAATGCATTCGTTGCTGACAAGTCAATATCTAAAATTTTATTTAAGTTTATAGAAATTTCGAGGGGCTCAAACCAATCACGTCCCAATAAGTTTGGCCCTGAACCTCTAGCCACTATTACGTATAATTCAGTTTTAATGTCCTTATACATGACCTTGACCGTTGCTTGTCCAATGACCGAAACCTGTGAGTTGTTCCAAGTGCGCAGCCGAGTGTGCATGGGACGCGGCGCGGCGGCGGCGCGCGGTTGTAGGCGCGCCCACGTGCGCTCGTTGACCAGTGAGAAAGCGGCGCCCGAGTCCACTTCCATGTCCACAGGCACGTCGTTCAGCAACACACGTAGCTTGTAGGCAGGAACGCGCGTGTTCGCGCCCTCCACTTTGTAAATCCCGTTAAGCTGCGCATCAGACTGCACCTCTTCAGCGTGGTTTACTTTTCCTGAGGTACTTTTCTTTTTAGCTGTGCAGATTTTCTCGATATGGTCATATTTCGTTATATTTCACTTTTTCTTGCAAAAATGACAAACTGCATTGATAAAACGGCATTCACCACCGTGACGATCACCACATCTGTAGCAAAGACGAATATTTGTTTTTGTTTTTAACGCGTTGACATCCATCGGCTCAAGCGGGGGCGGCGCGGCGGCGGTATCGGCGTGTGCCAGCGTGGCCGCGCGCTCAGCCTGCTGCATCATGCGCGCGTCCCTCCCCGCGGATTCGGCAGAGACCATGGCGTCAACGACGTCCTTGTACTCGAGATTGTCTTTCTTCAACAGCTCGTACTGCAGTTTGAGATCGCTCATGCCACACACCAATCTGTCCCGCAACATGCGTTCCAGATTTGGAAAATTACAGTTGGTACTGATTTTTCTTAACTGAGCGATATATTCCGTCGCTGTCTCGTCCTTTGTTTGATCACGATGTTAAAATTTATATGACATTGATATTTCATTTGGTTTTGGACTATAATGTTTGGTCAACACATCTATAACTTCCGGATAAGTTACTTCACTTGAATTTTTTGGAGTGATTAATGCAAGAACAGTATCGAAAGTCTGAGCACCACAAATCGTAAAAAAGTTAGCTTTTTTGACTGAATCGAGGACGATTCCACTAGCTTCAAAGCAATAATTGAGTCGAGTTATGTAACTATCCCAATTGTCTGTTTTCACATTGAACTCATGAAATTTCACTAATTTACGCTCCATAGTTCACAATTTACACTCGTCGCCACTATTATGTCCATTAAAACACGAGATTTTGGTAAATCAGTTTAATGCGCTGAGTAGCATAGCACAGTACAATTGAATGTGTCAAATAACAACCTACCCTCGACTTAGCGAATATTTTTAATAAAAGAATATTTCATAAGTATTGAAGGTACCTACGTTATTCCATATATGACAATTTAAAAAGTGGATATGACAAAAGTGTACATTTGGGTGCAGTCGTGTTATTTCTTAAACAATTGTATAATTAGTGCTTATAAGTAAACTATAACTTCAATATTTAAAAAAGTTGCAAGTAACGAAAATGTTGAAATAAAATGTTAGGTAGGGACCTGCCTGATCTAGGTTTATTTAAACCTGTGTTTCAGGCCATCACTTTACAATGCATTATTTAATGACTAATAATACTATAAATAATACTTGCTGTCTATTGCTAAGATAATAGTAGAAGCTGCTCTCCTCTTATCCCAAGTGTTTCAAGCTTCTGCAAAAGACTAGTGCAAGAAATAGTGTCAAATGCCTTGGCAAGGTTTAGAAAGATACCTAACTGTATGCATTCCCCTATCCAAACTTGTAGAAATGTAATTAATCAATTTGTTTACTGCTTAGCTAGTTAATTTTTTATGCCTACACCCATACTGATTGTCTGAAAGAAGTTTGTGAACTTCCAAATTATTTTGATCAGTCTATTTATGATTTTTTCTAAAATTTTGATAGACCCGTTAGTACTGAAATGGGTCTGTAGTTATTCACACTCATTTTGCCTCCAGACTTGAATAAAACATATTTGTTTAAATCATTTGCTAAACAGTCAATTGGTTTGTATTTCTTACCATTTTCATCAATGAGTTCCAGCTGTGGCTTGGCAGCTAGTCGGCCACCTCTCTTCTTTCTTGATGTGGATTGTGTTGAGGGTGACTTCACATCTTCAGCCTCTACTGACAGCCTTCTCCTTAGCCGTGTTACTGTGAATACATGGTTTAGTATCATTTTTTGAACAACCCTTATCTGAAATACCTTTTGCTTCTAAAAACATGTTTGACCTTAAGATGGTTTACCTGTCTGAAGAAAACCTGGCTTTTGAGTAATGATCTGTACATTCCTCAATAAGAAACACCTACTTAATTACAATTAAATGACCATAGCCAGAATTATAACAAAAGTACAACTTCACTTCTTGAATTTAATTGCCTGTAAATTATACATCCTCCATCTTTTCTCATCCGTGGTACTATATAATATATGATGCTCTCTACGAATCTTATGATATAGTAATATTGATTGATTGAGTTTGAGTCATCATGATGGACATGGACCTGGACAGGAACTGCAGTGGCCAATCTGGAAATCTTTTAACCATTTGCGGGCTCAGGTTGACCGCTGCAGAAATAATCAGGCCAAATGGGGTATCACCGACCCGTCCCATATACAATGTCAGTGTGGAGCCCCCCTGCAGGATATGCCCTATCTCTTTTCTTGCCCATCCTGCACAGCCACTTGCACCTCCCAGGATTTAAACGAAGCCAACGACAAAGTCGTGCAGGTGGCAACATACTGGTTGGGTATTATTTGAGTCTATCGACATGCAAAGAAGAAGAAGTAATATAGATCTGCGAATCCTTCCCTGACATACAGTGTTGTCACACCATCAGCATCATCTTACATTCCCTCATTCAATTGTGTTGCCACATAACTCGCCTTACATTCCCACAGTGAAATAAAATTGAGGCTGGTAAACTATAACGAATTAGTTCGGAATGTTTGTAATATCATTTCAGGAAAATGCCTTGAAATTACAGCCTGAATATTTTAGAGAGACTAGTTTAGATTTGGATTGGCCAACTTAATCTTAAAAGTCGTAAAGGTATTATCAAAATTCATTCTTGAAGGTGGGCTTTGTGTCCATGTTTTAGCGTGCGCGTTGCGTGACTATTGTTGCGACAATCGATTTTCGCAAGTCTAGTTAGCAATATTTAGAATAAGGTATAATACAGCACCCTGGGAACTAAAATGCACCTGATAATATTACGAAATAATATCGCAATAGCCTCAGATCAACAAAAAAGGGTTTTTAAAGGTTTTTGTTGATCTGAGTCTGAGGCAATAGCGAATTGCGTCGCTGAAGAAGTGCAGCTCAAAAATGCTATTAAGTACAACATGTGGGCACATAACTACTTAGCTTACATCAAGTAAGACTAAAATATAATTACATCTTTAAAGAATACTGCTTCTAGAATGCTTTAAATTTACCGGTTGCGTGATCGCCATAGCACGCAACCTAGCGTACCACGCTTCCATGCCGCATATAATGGAAAGTTTTAAAATTTACCTCTAATGCTGAATTCTTCTTTCATTTTTAAAACCAACAATACTTTTGAAATGACCTTCAGACATGTGCAAACAGTTCAACCGAATTTAAAATCGTGTTTTTTCGGGGCAATTGGTACAACGGCTATTGGGACGCGACGAACTGTCAAAACAAATTCGATCGATGCGTGCTTTGCGGTTTGCCCATGGCAGCACAGGTGTTTCCGCCGAATAAGGATGTACTAGTTAGATTGTCCTATAGGTTTAGTTACGGTTTTTATCGCAGTAAGGTTTAATTTTGTAGTACACTTATTTGCAACTATCGCTTACTTAGAGTACTTTTAGTGTTTTAGGCGCCTACTTGCGCCGATCTTCAAATGAAACTCGAGTGCATGTTGTATCATCACTATATTCTTCAATCAATATAATTGTACATGTAAACTTCTAAATATCGACTAACAATGTATATGTAGCTATTGTGTGATAACTTTATCAAATTGCCTGAGGTCCAGGAAAAACTTCTTGTTTCCTTTTTTCTGACCATAGAGTGCCAATCAAAATCGTCGTGGGAACCATAGATAATAAATACAGATAACTATGATTCGCCACACCACCCCCCTACGGAGAAAACAAGGGTGTCACGCAAAATATGACATAAAAACAAAACATAAAAACAGAGCAACTTAAAATATAAACAATTTAACACAAGAGAAAAAAAACGAATTAACCAATAAACTATAAATCTAGGATGTCCCTAAACTTAACCCGTCTGCCAGTTCTGGTGGTGACAGCAGTTGGAGGCGGTGGAGTACTCGGAGTGGGAGTAGGTGGATTAGTTGGGGTAGGAGCAGATGGTTGCAACGAAGATTGCGGTGCAGGTGTCAGAGTGGAAGGAGAAACAGGCACTGTAAACGGTTCAGAATCCACATAAGCTGGCTTAACGCGGTCTATGCTGACCGTTGCTTCTCTTCCATGAATCTCCAAGGTTAGGGTTTTGTCCCTTCTTCTCAGGACGCGGTATGGGCCAGTGTAAGGAGGCTGCAAGGGCCGCCGAACGGTGTCGTCACGGAGAAGAACATGAGTCGATGTCGCCAACTTTTTGAATACAAAGGTTGACGGTGGAGCGTGTCGTGAGGCTGGTATAGGACGTAAAACTTCCATCCGGCTCCTCAGCTCCGTGACGAAATCCGTGATGTCGTGTGGACTCCTGGGTTGTTCCGCCGGCATGATTAGTTCTCCAGGAAGGCGGAGAGGTTCCCCATAGACCAGTTCAGCAGACGAGGAGTTTAAGTCCTCCTTGAGCGCAGTCCTCATGCCAAGGAGTACTAATGGAAGTGCCTTGCTCCATGTTTGGGAATGGCACATTAATGAAGCTTTTAGCTGGCGGTGCATACGTTCTACCATGCCATTTGCACACGGGTGGTAACTGGTTGTGCGAATCCGCTTTGTTGCGCACACGTTCATGAGGCGCCGAAACAAGTCAGATTCAAACTGACGACCCTGGTCGGTTGTCACGGTATTTGGTACCCCAAAACGGGATATCCACCCAGTCACCAGCGTGTCTGCTACTTCTTCCGCTGTGATAGATGTCATAGGCCACGCCTCGGGCCAGCGCGTGAATCTGTCGACCGCGGTTAGGCAATATTTGAAATTGCAAGAGGGCGGCAGCGGTCCTATGATGTCAATGTGAATATGGCAGAATCGGCTTGATGCGATCGGGAAGGTCATAAGCGGTGATGATGTGTGTCTGGTCACCTTACTGCGCTGGCACTGTAAACATGACTTCGCCCATTTCCGGCAGTCGTTGTTAACATTCAGCCACACGTATCGCTCAGTCACCAAACGTAAACTTGCTTTCACGCCAGGGTGACTGAGATTATGCAGTCGATCAAAGGCTGCTCGACGGAATGGTAAGGTTAGATAAGGGCGAGGTCTACCTGTCGACGTGTCGCAGAGAATGGAAGTGTTTGTTCCGGGAACCAAGATATTCTTTAAATTCATAGAAGTAGAAGAAACTAACTCTTTTAGTTCGTCGTCTTCCTCTTGGGACTTGGCCAGGGCTTGATAGTCTTCCTCCAATGTGATGGATTCTACCCGTGACATGGCGTCTGCGACTAAATTGTCAGTTCCCTTTATGTATTGTATGTCGGTGGTGAATTGGCTGATGAAAGTTAATTGATTGAGTTGTATTGGTGGGAGCTTGTCACGGCGTTGTGTAAAGGCATGAACCAGAGGCTTGTGATCGGTAAAAATGGTTGCGTTTTGCACTTCTAGTATGTGCCGAAAGTGTTGAACGCTCTCGTACACGGCTAGAAGTTCCCTATAATAAGCAGGCCACTGAGACTGTTTCTCGGTCAGCTTTTTGCTAAAGTACGCAAGAGGGTGCCAGTTATCATCAGCTTTCTGTTGTAAGCATGCGCCTATGTGCATGCTGGATGCGTCAGTAAAGAGACCTAAGGGAGCCTCACAGTTCGGATGCGAAAGGCTGGTAACATTGACTAAACTTTTCTTGCAGTCATTAAAACATTGCTCGAGTATGGGTGTCCATGGAAATGGTTTTGCACCCTTACTGTTAGTAGCAGCCACTGCATCTATTAGAGGAGCCTGATATTTAGCGGCGTCTGGCAAAAATCTGCGGTAATAATTAACCATGCCCAGGAATCTGCGAACACCTTGCACGGTCTTAGGGAGAGGAAACTCCACTAAAGCGCGAATACGGTCTTCGGGAGGATGTGTGCCTGCGGCATTTATGCGGTAACCCAAAAAGGTTACCTCGGCTGCACCAAGTACGCACTTCGCTGGGTTGATAACCACGCCATACTGATGTAGTCGTTGAAACAAGAGCCTCAGGTGTTCAGCATGTTGCTGGAGATCCACTGAGTAGACGAGGATATCATCCACGTAAGCGAAACAGAAATTAAACCCCCGCACAACCTCGTCAATGAACCTTTGAAATGTCTGCCCGGCATTTCGCAGGCCAAAGGTCATATAGGGGAATTCAAAAAGCCCAAAAGGTGTGATTATGGCTGTTTTACAAATATCATCAGGATTAACTGGGATTTGTTGATATGCTTTTACTAAATCTAAGGTACTGAAAACTGTGCATCCAAATAAGTTCTGGCCGAAATCCCCTATATGACGGACAGGATAGCGGTCTGGGACTGTGCGGGCGTTCAAAGCTCGGTAGTCACCGCACGGGCGATAAGACTCGTCCTTTTTCAGCGCAAGATGTAATGGAGAGGACCATGAGCTGCTGGAAGGTCTGGCAGTGCCCACGTGAATCATCTCTTCAAATTCTTTTTGAGCAGCTCGAAGCTTTTGTGGAGCGAGACGACGTGGTCGTGCTGACACCGGTGGGCCATCAGTGGTGTTAATGAAATGCACTGTGGTGTGCTTCGGATCTTTAGGCGCGCCAGGAGGACGTGAGATGCTAGGGAACTCGGCCAAGATGTGAGCGAATGGAGAATCGGGTGATTGAATTACTTTAATGCTGGGTTGGTCGATGAACGAGATTTCAGTTTCAACTGACAAACTTGTTTTATCGTCTCGTAACCTTCCATGAGCACAGTCCGGTAAGAGGTGGTAATGCGCTAGAAAGTCTGAACCAATTATAGGAATTCCTACCTCAGCAACTATGAATTTCCATGTAAAGTCGCGTCTTAAACCCAAGTTTAACTTTAGTTCTATTAAACCAAAGGTATTTATTTTGGTGCCATTAGCTGCTAACAGTTCGTATGGTAGTGGCTGCTTGTTACCCTGGGAGAACCGTCTAGGTAGGCAAGATAAGTCAGACCCGGTGTCGATTAAGAATCGTCGGCCGGAGTACCGATCGGTAACAAATAGACGGCGACTAGGCAGGGAGCAGTCAGTGGTCGCCGCTACTGACTGCTGTTTGAGTTTCCCTGTGTTGCAGGGGCAGACCAAGTGCATGGTTGTATGCACTTAGAAGCCTTTGCAGCAAATTGCTTATGGTACCAACACAGGCCGTTAAAAGTGCGAGACCGTGAGCCTGACCGGCTGCGGCTATTTCTACTGTTTCCTGTGGTGATGCTGGTTACCAGCCGTGTCAAGTCTGCTACCTGTTGCTGAAGCAACCTAAGTTGCTCTTTGGTGTCATCACTAGGCGCTGCTACCCTACTGGCTGCATGAATATGCATTGGTTGCGCACTGATTTCTTGCAACTTATCAGCCAACTCACCCGAGTCTTCAAGGGATGATTGTTTTTGAGCCACCAAAATGCCTTGTATGTGGTGCGGTAATCTATTTGTCCAAATTGTGAGGAGAAGCTGCTCCGGAAAAGAAGGACCAGCGAGAGTCCTGAGATGCCGCAAGAATGAGGAGGGTTTTCTATCTCCGATCTCCTCTTTCTCCAGGAGCCTCCTAACTTTTTCTTCATATGATAAGGAGAAACGGGAGATTAGAGCCTTTTTCAGACATGTGTAAGGTTCTTCTTTTGGCGGCTCAATAATTATGTCCTCCACTTCTGATGCGGATTTAGTGTCTAACTGGCTGACGGCATAGTAGTACTTAGTTAGTTCTTGTGTGATGCCATTAATGTGGAACTGTGCCTCTAAACTGGCAAACCAGAGACCAGGCCGGTCAGGCCAGAAGGGGGGAACACGGATTGACACTCGGTTTACCAAGATAGTTTGAGGGTTGGATGTGGAAGGGTCAACTGAATGTCCACCCTCAGTTCTGGATTCGGTGTCAAGAAATATTTCTTTTCCTTCGGTTGGCATGTTATTAGTAAATCCAGACAAAACAAAATGAAAAAAAATACATTAAAAAAAATTAAAAATTTAACCAGAGGGGCACAATATAAATTATTAAAAATAGTACAACAGTGAGATCAAATGATTTGTATGAGAAAACAAATTAAAATAATGCTAACACGCAAGTAGCTACAATGTAAAACTGTAAACAGTGTAGCAGTAAAATAAAAAATACACAATACTGAACCTCCTGCTACTTGAGTTCAAAGTTTTGTATATAAACAAACAAAATTCCAAAGAAAACACTGAATTAGAGTTGAATAAGTTTGTTATTGCTGTAATTATATTGTAAAAGGTAGCCGGTGAAAGATTAAAGAAGAAGACACTTATTGTTTGATATATACCTAGCTCTATGGTTGTGACATCTAGGCAAGCTGCTGTGTACGCGCCGACACGGGGTAAGTCGTAATGTCCAAGCAGGGTTTGAAAAATAAAAAAAACTTACAGTCTTTCACACTTTTGAGTACTTTCCATTCTTGATGTAATCTCTGGAACGCAGCCGAAGACGTTTGACATCTAGCAGATGACGGTTTTGACAGTTGACAGGATAGCTTTTCGCGCTCTAACTTCGAAGTTGCTTGAAAAAAACGCACAAGAAAAAATGGCGCTGTTGTCGCTGAATTTGATGATTTTCTTTGTTTATAGTATAAAATATTAGAAACAGTATAAATTCTCACAGAAAACCACGTCTGCTCACTAAAACACAGATTCACGCACTATCGTAGGACGACTGGGCGAATTTTCAACAAAAATCCTTCAATGTTCGCCGACAAACTCGCGTGATGGCTGGCGAGTAGGTAAACTTCCAATGGATGTATCTGTCCGAAGGCTGAAGGAAGCTGCTGCCCGGAGTGAATGTGGATTCGATGCTCGTTCTCGGACTGGATCCCAATTCTTCTCTAAAGGCGGATATTGTTCTTCTATCGTCGGGGTCACCAATTTAGGCGCCTACTTGCGCCGATCTTCAAATGAAACTCGAGTGCATGTTGTATCATCACTATATTCTTCAATCAATATAATTGTACATGTAAACTTCTAAATATCGACTAACAATGTATATGTAGCTATTGTGTGATAACTTTATCAAATTGCCTGAGGTCCAGGAAAAACTTCTTGTTTCCTTTTTTCTGACCATAGAGTGCCAATCAAAATCGTCGTGGGAACCATAGATAATAAATACAGATAACTATGATTCGCCACAGTGTATTCACTAAAATACAACTTAGAACAACATATTTTAAGGACTAGCCAAAATCACTCTGGTTTTCCACGCCTCCTAGTTATTTTATAGTGTGACGCTTTGATTACGGACCAAAGTACTAATATAAGCAGTGTTTCCGTTTTGGTGGCTCCACGGACTTCAGCAGACTTGGAAAGGCAAGGCCGACTTCACAGAGTTCAGGTTATTTCGTGTAGATGGCGCCACTGATGTTTGTTATCTTACGTCCCGTGCCCACTAACTATGTCGAGACAACAGATAATCGTGTAAAATCGTTTTAGTATTAAGTGTCGTGGCTTGTGCATTTAAATGGAGGTGTTCACATATAGGACGACACGATTACTGTCGTCCGTGAGTTTTGCCAACTAAAAACCAAGGAAAAATTAATTTTCAAAACACTTCCTCGAAAACTGGTTCTTATCGCACTACGATTAGGTTCAACATGCAAAATATTTCACACGCGTGCGATTTTTTTCATTTTCCAACACGTGTGCGGGAATGAAAATTGCCACAGATAACTATACCTATACTTAGTTCAAATTGGTTCAATGCATAAAGTCGGAGATGAATGTTTTTTTAAATTTTGGCAAAGCAATAATGCGTCTTTACGGCGTAAATATATTTGAATATTCAAATTGTGTTTATAAATAGAATATCATAGATAAACATGATTATTTAAAAAACGAATATTTACTTTTATAAACAAATTAACATTTATTTGTGTTAAAAACTATTTTTTATATTAGGCTGTATAAGGGCTTCATACCTTTGCTACTCGTTCAACCTGCCAAAGCAAAGCGCGGAAAAAAAGAAAATTAAAATCATAGGTAGTTTCTTACTAATTCATTTATCAAAATATTTTTCCTTCTTTTATTTTATTTATTTCTTCAAAAGTGTATTGAAAAACGTCGTTTGATACACGTGGACATTTGTTATTGCAGTTCTCGACTCAAAAACACCCTCGCCTACGGCTCGGGAGTTAATTCTGCCTCGGATGCAATAACAAACTTTCTCCACTTGTATCAAAATGTACTATGTCACGACATAGTGGGAACGGGGCCCTATGGGTTTATTCAACGTCATAAAGTAATGCTACCTATTAGTAATACATCGAGAATGAGCGAGATCTTTCTGGCATCATGACAAATTGACAATGCAATAGTATGGCACTAATGATGCGGCGCCGGTAGCTAGTTGTGTTTCGACTGATTAGATTTGTCTTTACAAGTACCGATAGGTACACTAGGCCGAAGTGCAGTTCAAGATCTGATGATGGAGCTGGAAGGTCGCTAGTAGAACACCTCAACTAACCAAGATACCTGCGCAGCAAGAAAGGAAGATTTTGGCCGACAGGGCCTACTCTAGAATATTGGTTGTTCACGTACCGTCAAACCGTACAAATTTGCCCAAATTTCTTAAAATTTTTGTTAAACTTTAAATAAAATAATAATATGTGTGATTGTGCTACACGATATTTAATAGTACCTACAGTAGGTATTTGCATAGGCTATATAATAATATCATGAAAATAAGTATTTATGTGCTAAAAAGCTCAATTTATACAGCGGGCCAAATTTTATGTACTTTTTACAAGTTTGCCCATTTTGCAGAAACTTTTGTAACTTCGGTATTTTAGGGATCATTGTAGAAAAATAATCAATCTATCATAGGACCTTAATACTAAACGTTTAAACGTTCATATTGCCTGTCACATTTGAGTAGGCAAAGTAGCAACGATATTTTTCGTCATTATTCATTCAATTAAACGGAAAAACCAGGAGGCCTACCACGAGCTCTTAACGCGATCCATTTTAGGACCTAAACTGAACTGTTCTTTTAATTCGTACCATGACGTCAGTTTAACGATTCAATTTAGGCCATGCCATCTGACAGCGATTGACCCCAAACTGAGTCGCAAGTTTTGGTTTCATTCATTCAATTTTGTACTTGTTTGGTACCATGACGTCCATAGAGCAGCTCAACTGAAACGCTCAACTGTCAAAATAAGCGATTCAATAAAAGTTACTATTTCTCTAACATAAACTGAAACGTTTGGTGAATTATTGACGAAAATAAAGTTTTAAAACTAATGTAAGTGTACTTTAATCTTTCTTTTAAGTCTAAAATACCTATTTAAATACCTTTTTTAACCGCATTTGTTTTTCTCCAACAGATGTCTGATGAACAGCTTTAGTTTGAGTTTTTTGAGGAAGATTAAACTAGACTATACTATTAAATTAAAAACAAATAAAACATTACTAGCTTCTGAGCGTGTCTGACACTAAAATGTGCGCGAAACAAAGTTATTTGATACTAATAGCGTTGTCTCTTTTTCACCAAAAACGTTTCAAACACGGTTCAGCCACAATTTGCGATCTTCCATTCACTTTTAACGATCCAAATGCCGCTGAGCGTATTGGACGTCATGGTACGAGTTTGAGCGATGCAGTTTAGGAACCTAAACTGAACTGTCTTGCTTTTGAATCGTTTTTAATTAGATCATGGTAGGCCTCGGCCTAGGTTTGTCATTTATAACCGACTTCTAAAAAAGGAGGAGGTTATGTATTCCACCAGTATCTTTTTTTATTGTACATCAGTACGGTGTACGCAGGTACGTGACGATCAAATAGTTCGTTCTTAAATATTAATCTAAAAATATAAAATTAGCAGTGTTTTACAACAAACAATGTTATATTATGATTATTATCAAGTCATAATATTCATTTCTGTATGCTTTTGATCCAAATGTTTTTGTTTTTTTCTTGTAACTCTGTTGCTAATTTTTAGTCACCCTAATTATTTTGCAATAAATTCAGTGTACTTTTACATCGAAATTTACATTTTTATCACATGTATTGATAATTTATTGTAAACTAGCTGACCCGCGAAACTTCGTCTGCGTTACGTAAGAGAGAGAGAGGCTTAGAGAGAGTGTGAGTCAACCTAAAAAAAATGCAGATACTATATGCTTTAGCGGACTTTTTAAGAGGAACAATCCCGTCATACATGTATGATTGTTGAGTTACTTTAACCGTTTACGCAACGCACGGAACGGAAGCTCTCAAAAGCAATAGTTTTTCGCTGTATTTGCAACAATTTTCATTGATTCTCCGCTCCTATTGATTGTATCGTGATGTTATATAACGTATAGCCTTCCTCGATAAATGGGCTATCCAACACTAAAAGATGTTTTTCACTGGAATCAGTAGTTCCTAAAATTAGCGCGTTCAACCAACCAAACAAACAAACTTTACTCCTTTATAATAAGTATAGATTCAAGTAGGTAACAATTTAATTTTTCGGAAATATATGCAATCATCGTTAAAATATTGTACTATGTTTTTCCAATTTGGGACTTCCCTCGACAGCCTTAGGTTTTCATCCTTAGACACTCGATGACAGTCATACTCCAGCTAGGTCGAAAGTTCTCATCAAGGTGCATGAATTGAGCCCAAACACGATACTTATAGGTTAATTTTTCTCGGATGGGAAATCATCAAATGACTCCTCCCGGAGCAGGAGGAAGTGTCAGACTTTTACTGACTAAAACCCATCCATGTTCCTTCATCGCCCTTTGTGTTCCGGGGACACGGTATCTCTTTCGAATAGTCCCGCAGCCCCGGCAGGCATCGGCCCTTGCGGACCCCTTCTTTTTTGCTGACTCTCTTTGAGGCGCGCGTAGAACACGAACGCGCCGTCGACACGGCCTGTCGTCATGAGACGGACGGACGGCGAGCTAGCCCATAGCTCCCCGTCCACAGGCCTGCGCCTACGGTGGGCGGGGGCCACCACGTGGCTCCCGACGCCCGGGGCGTCTCCCGCGGTGGCCGGGACGTAAGGATCTCTCCCTCTCACGTTCCGCCACCTCCTTTGCTAACATGACTGCTTCGCAGAAGGAGGTGACGGCGTCCCATTCCGTCTCGCTCCGGACCATGTATTGAACCAGGGCCGGGAGAGAGAGGTCGCCGCCGCCGATTGCCGCTTCGCACCGTGTCCTCCGGTCGATCCTCAGAATGGAACCCGGGCGTCTCCTCTCGCCCGAAAATACGATATGAGGCCAATAACAATTGAGCTGTAAATATAATCTACGTAAACTGCGTATGGATGATTGATTATTGCGAATAGCATAGCACAGTTCTTGCACGGCAGGAACACGTGGATTTATCAGGCTTCTGATGTTCGCTATACTACTTTTTGGAGAAATCATCCTCATCATCATACTCCTGCCCTTATCCCAATTTATTTGGGGTCGGCGCAGCATGATTGTATTCATTCTTCCATACTTCTCTATTACTTTTTGGAAAAATATTTCACGAAAAAAATAAGAAATATAGAAATGCACACAATTTAAATACAAAATGAAATATAGGAAATCTCACAGCATCAAAAAAAAAAAATTAAACAAATCACAAAAAGTGAAAATAATGTTGGAGGGTTTGAACCTGCAACCCCGTAGTTTACAGAGCGGTAGCGGAGGCTATTTACTTCATTGACATAAGCCACAAATAGCCGTTCTCATGTCCTTACGTCATGACTGAAACGTCAAACAATTGAAGTATACGGAAATAATGCAAAATTGCCTACCCCCTTAAGGAAGTAGCGTGATAATATGTAGTCTAAATATTAAAGAAGCCTATGCAGTAATTTTGACGTGATGCGCGCACAAACATTTCGTAACAACTACTTATACTGAAGAAAGCTGATGTTCTTGAGTTCCGCTATTTTGTGCGTATTCACGTCAAAAATCAAATTTCAAGAAAATTGAGAAATTATATTTACCTGTATTAGATACGAAGTATATGTAGCAACTTTAAAAGGTTACACTTCATTGGATTTGATTGTTATAGGTGTTTGAAGTTTATTAATTTTAAACACAAAACCCTCTTTTTTGCGTCTCTGGATGAGATTTAAAAAAAATGCTGAAACAGGTATTGCTTTATTTTTATTAATAAGTATTTATTCTAAATTTCATGATTCTAGAACAATCTAAAATTTTTTTTTCATACAAACTTTACCCCCCCATTTCACCCCCTTTCTCCAAAAAAATCCAAAATTTCTATAGCCTATATGTTATTCTAAATGTATTTAAATAGATTTGTGAACATTTCAACAATATCGGTTCAGTAGTTTTTGCGTGATGCGCGGTCAAACAAACAAACAAACAAACAACCAAACAAAAATTTTTAAAATGGTTTTAATATCTTCAGTTACTTATTTTAAGTCACCCTGGCTGGTTTTTTTTTTAAATCTTCAATGAACAGATTTTTTGGTCTCAACGATTTTATTATATGTATATAGACTTGTAGACTCTTGTTTTATCAACATTAAATTACGAAGTTACATATAAATAAAAGTACCAGCTTATCTGTGATGCAATTTGACGTTGAGGTGACAACCCTTTTTTTTTTTTTTTTTTCGGATGGGAAATCTACAAATGACTTCTCCCGCTCTGGGCGGAGCAGGCCCCTTATTCACAACGCTTCGATTCGATTTTCGGTTCGGAAAGTCGTATGTCTATCTTTTTTTGATATTACGAAATCGAGCGAGATAGACATATGACTTTCCGAATCGAAAATCGAATCGTAGCGTTGTGAATAGCTATGCAGGAGGGAGTGTCAGACTTTTACTGACTAAAACCCATCCATGTTCCTTCATCGCCCTTTGTGTTCTGGGGCCACGGTATCTCTTTCGAATAGTCTTCGACTCTCTTTGAGGCGCGCGTGGAACACTCCTGCGCCGTCGACACGGCCTGTCGTCATGAGACGTACGGACGGCGAGCTAGCCCATAGCTCCCCGTCCACAGGCCCGAGGTGACAACCCTTTTTTTTTTTTTTTTTTTTTTTCGGATGGGAAATCATCAAATGACTTCTCCCGCTCTGGGCTGAGCAGGAGGGAGTGTCAGACTTTTACTGACTAAAACCCATCCATGTTCCTTCATCGCCCTTTGTGTTCCGGGGCCACGGTATCTCTTTCGAATAGTCCCGCAGCCCCGGCAGGCTTCGGTCCTTGCGGACCCCTTCCTTATTGCTGACTCTCTTTGAGGCGCGCGTGGAACACGAACGCGCCGTCGACACGGCCTGTCGTCATGAGACGAACGGACGGCGAGCTAGCCCATAGCTCCCCGTCCACAGGCCCGCGCCTACGGTGGCCGGAAGCCACCACGTGGCCCCCGACGCCCGGGGCGTCTCCCGCGGCGGCCGGGACGTGAGGATCTCTCCCTGTCCTGTTCCGCCACCTCCTTCGCTAGCATGACTGCTTCGCAGAAGGAGGTGACGGCGTCCCATTCCGTCTCGCTCCGGACCATGGATTGAACCAAGGCCGGGAGCGAGAGGTCGCCGCCGCCAATCGCCGTTACGAGGACACGGCGGTGCTCCGCCCAAGCGGGGCACACCTCCACCGTGTGCTCCACCGTGTCCTCCGGTCGATCCTCACAATGGTGACACCCGGGCGTCTCCTCCCGCCCGATTCGGTGCAGGAACTTACCGAAGCATCCGTGTCCGGTAAGAACCTGCGTCAGGCGGAAGGTGAGGACGCCGTGGCGTCTCTCCAGCCACTCCTCAAAGAGGGGACTTATCGCCACTATTGTGGCGTGCCCTGCACGAGGTTGCGATAGTCGCTCTCTCCATGTCGCCATGAGATCCCGCCGGAAGTCCGTCCGCTGAGCGACAATATGCCGCGGCAGCGGAGTTTCCCCCCGGCGTAGCGCCTCCGCGCGCCACTCATGTAGGCGCGCGAGGACTATTGCCTCCAGATCCCATGGCGGCAATCCGGCAAGGAGGTTCGCCGCCTCGCGGGAGATCGTGCGGTACCCCCGGACCAGCCTTACGGCTACCACCTTCTGGGGCACGTTCAAGTGGTGGGCGGCACGCCGCCTCAATGAACGTGCCCACACCGGGGCCCCGTAAAGGGCCATGGAACGCACGACTCCCGCGTAGAGCCTCCGGCAGGAGGCGTTCGGCCCCCCCAGGTTGGGCAGGAGCCGCCTGAAGGCAGCCCCTGTCCGCTCCAGTCTGGGGGCCAAACGTCGGAAATGCTCCACGAAGTTCCACCGGCTGTCGAGGACAAGTCCCAGGTACTTCAGCGTCGACTCGACGCCGATGGAAACCCCTCCTGCCATCACTGAGGATCCCGGAGGTGGCGCATTCCGAGGCCCATGAAAGCACATGGCCTCGGACTTGTGCAATGCCACCTCGAGACCCAGTTGCCGGATCCTCTCAACGACTATCGCAACCCCGCGTGTCATAACTTCGGCCGCCGCCTCGTGCGACCCCCCCTGTGCGAGCACCAGCGTGTCGTCCGCATAGCAGACCACGCTGACGCCGCTAGGGAGGTCGGCTCGCAGCACCCAGTCGTAACCGATGTTCCACAAGGATGGGCCTAGAACCGATCCCTGCGGAACACCGCACGACATCTCTCGCCGGTTCCAGTCTCCACTGCGACCGGGGTAGATGACGTACCTGTCCGCCAGGTAGTCCCCGACCACACGACGGAGGTAGGTCGGCACCCGGTGATACCGGAGTGCCTCCCTTATGCAGCTCCAGGGCATGGAGTTGAAGGCATTGGCGATGTCGAGAGACACCGCCAAGACAACCCCACCCCGGGACACCGCATCCCCCGTCGTGAGGGCCCTCACGCGCATGATGGCGTCCACCGTAGAGCGCCCCTTGCGGAAACCATACTGGTGTTCCGCAAGGTCCGGCCCCATCCCCGCAAGGTGCTCGGCGAGGCGGTTTGCAACTACTCTTTCAAAGAGCTTGCCCACCTCGTCGAGCAGCACCACGGGCCGGTAGGCGGACGGAGAGTCCGCCGGGCGCCCCGGCTTCCGGATGAGGACCAGCTTCCCCGTCTTCCAACGAAGCGGGAACTGGCCTCTCTCCAAACATGCGCTAAAGAGCCCTTCCAGTCGGGGCCCGAGAGCCTCCGAGGCCAGGACCCAGGCTTTGCCAGGCAAGCCGTCGGGTCCCGGGGCGGTATTTTTGGCACCTAGCCTTCGTACCGCCACTCTCAGGTCTACCCCGGTCACTTCAGGAGCGTCGTCGTCGTCACTTTGGTGGTCCGCTTCCGGCACCGCAGCCGGCGGAGCCATAGGCGGGGGCGGGTGTTCCCCTCGCGAGGGGAACAGAGCGCTCACCACGTCCTCCACAAGCTGAGGCCGGAGACTCTGCGTCAGCGGGGGGGCCCAGGTGCGGAGTTTGTCCCGCACCATCTTGTAAGGGCGCCCCCACGGATCTCTGTCGAGAGCCCCCAGCATCTCCTCGCGGGCCAGATCTCTGGCCCGCAGGACAGCCTCGCGGAGGGCGGTCTTCGCCGCTCTGTAGCCCTCATAAAGCTCCGCCTCAATGGCTGCCGCATTCGGTGGGCGAATGCGGAGCCTGCGGTGCCTGGCGTACAGGTGTCGCGCAGCCACACACGCCTCCCGTAGGGACGTCAGCTCTCGCGACCACCAGTACACCTGACGCCGGGCGCTTCCTGGCCGGACTCGGGGCATTGCCACGTCACATATGTCGGACATGGCCTCCTGGAACCACCCTGCCTCATCATTGACGTCGGCAGGCCTGCCCGGTGATGTCGAGGTGACAACCCTAACGGTAATATTTTGGTGGGCAAAGATGTAACAACTGCTTCTGAAAAACTGATTTAACATTGCCCACCATCATATTTTCGATGTTGAGAGAAATTTCGCTTTGTATATTCGATCTTCCTTGTGTATTTATTACAAATGAACAGTGGTTTAAAATTTAATTTTCTGCTGTAATTAGAAATCGAGTTTTAATGAAAGTTTTTCACACGAGTTTTGGCCGGCAAAATATACTACCAATTGCGACATGGTTTTACAGCCGACTTAAGGTGAATGCGCCAGGGTGGCCCGCGAAATTCAAATTTTCTTACGTTTTTTGCAATTTGCAGGTCAGTGTCAGGTTGTATGTTGATTAAACTATGAATCGCGGCTGTAAGACGTATGTAGTTACAGAATTATAATCATCAAAATCATCAATACAACCCTCCAAGCTCATAAAGGTGTATTAGTATAGGTGTACTTGATTATACCAACCATCACATTTTTTATTTATATTGATATAAGTTTGTTTACTTTGTTTACCAAGTCCAACATGTCTGCGTCAGGAAGCACACAAAACTTTCCCCAGCATCCTTCCGCCTGATACAAACTGTTTTCTCGTGATTTCTTTCAGCACATAGTCGTGTCTTTTGAAAAATAATGGCCCTCTTTATTCTGCAAAACCTGGCACGATGAAAAGTTACTGCAGATTGAATCGCAGAAAAAGACGCCGGCTTAAATAAGAATATTCAGAGTTTGCTTTTTAAATAAATTTTGAACATCTTTTGCAGCGTGGGCAAATAGAAAATTATGCGGTAGGTAATCCAATAGGGTGATTCATACTTCCGGTTTTTGAATTGAGAATTTGATGCTTGGGGACTTGTGTAATTCAACTTTAAAAAACATTTTATACCTACATATTTATTAGATAGTCACCTAAAAACTCTTATTGAGTACCTATTGATAAAAACAACAGAAGAAAATACTACTTACATTAAATTAAATAGAACGGTAATCGTTTCGTATGTACTCTATAATCGTACCTAAGAACCACGAACCACGGTGTCGTTGGCAATAATACATACAATTGAAAATATTAAAAGCTCCGTGGATTCCATTAGTTTTTCCGAGTTGACAGCGAATAGCAGCAAACTCCGCCCCGCGTTAGGGTTAAGTGGGTCCGCACTTAAAAAGACATCAAGGGTACAGAAATGGCATTATATCTTCCTGATGACCCCTCTTCAGAAATTACGTTCAACGTTGTTAACCCCATTTCTCTCTAGGGACGTCCGTCTCGAACACCCTCGAAGGGAAATACTGGTAAATGCGACGGGACAGATATGACGTTGATTGTGTAAAATTAAGGTTAACCTCACCTGTGAGGGCGAATAAGCGAATGGAGAGTATTGGCCCTTATCTTATTTGCTGATCCCTATACATAGCACATACGCCACTTACGTTACGTGTGCCGCAGATAGGTGATCAGTACCGACTTTACATGTATGTATCGCTAAGCTATACATACAGTAAATTCGGTGCTGAAATGTCGCTGACATTTCGTAATCTTGCATAGCAAGCAAAACGCTTAAGCAGTAGGTATTCCCCTTACTACATATTAAGGGTTAAGCAAAGATCTATCTTCGTAGGTATCCCAGTATCGTTTTTATTTTCTATCTTAGTAGGTTTTAGTTTCTTAATCTTGATTAAAAGTATGCATTTCCCATTAACTTGCTTAGGTTCCAGATAAGTTGTAGTTACTTTCGTTAGGTTACCTGCCTATCGTAGATTCTTATCACCTTGGCAGCTTGAAGAAGGCAAATGTACAAATTACCGTAATCAAGTTAGCACTGAGTTATGCAATTAATAGTATCGAGTCATGGACTGTAGATGAGATTTTCTACGTAGATATGTCGATTGTATCGAGTTAAAGGAATGGCTTTGAACCGATCAACCGAATTTAATTCCCAACTACCTCGAGATATAGCAGTCCAATCGAGCTTTAATATCACAAAAATCACAAAAGAGATGCGGATCTACCAAAATAAATCCTACAAGCACATTTTCTCGTATTCTGCTAATGAATTTTTCATCCACAAGTGCAACATAAATTTTATATACAGGTAAAATGAAAATGGTGCACAACGGGCGCAAAAAACGGATTTCGTAGCACGATGCCTACTTCCGCACCGGATGATTGCGTTTACCTAATTTGATTTACAAATTTAATGCTGACAACTGCAGGCATTCAGCAAAATGCGGAATAGCCTATAAATGGCCATACTTTTTTTATCTTTGCGGTGAAAAACAGAACTTTTTCATAGACAAAGCGAAAGGGCACAATAGGGGGAGGAACGGTGGTACCGAGATCAGGCATTTCCATGGAACAAAACCAGTTTTGTAGTCTCGACCGTGGTCGGACTTTATTGCAGCAACGGATTTTACAGTTCGGAGTTGCTGGCTAATTTCAGTCCTGATTAAAGAGCTTCCTTACAAACTTAGCAAATGTACGAAACAACACTGGCCGTATTAAATAGCATGGACGAAGTTCGTCTGATCGTTTAGCTTTAATTGTGTTTTGGTTTTGCTCATATTTTAGTCATTAGTTTTTGTCGGAGTACCTATAGTAGAGGGTAGGACATAATTTTGTTTTTCGCATGATACTACGAACTTACGATCAGATACTTTAAGTACGTTTAGTCATCAATTAAACTTAGGGTTTCTATATTTTGTTCTTACTCAGGCATCAAGACGACATGACTTAACCATGGGCAAACAATAGCTAAGTAAATCACCATCAAAAACCCTATCCAAGGAGAGAAAAATCCTTCTAAAGGAAACTCAAAAGAGAAGTTACTGCTAGCTAAGCTACTACTTTGAAACGCAACTTTCAAAGCCCTATTCTGCTAATTCTTGTTATTTCTTAATAAATAGCTAGCTTACCACTTTACTTACCTAAGTCCTAACAACTTGCGCCATAACGTTGATGGTTCTTGGAGTTTTGCCCACACCGGGAAATGAAGGTGAATTTCATTGAATTTTCATTCAGTTTTCTAAGCATCAACGATTTTATCGACGTGTTAGTACGTTTTCTCCGTAATGAGTCCAAATTACCACTTGACTGTGGAATTAAGTAGGTGTAAAATATACAGACGATGGATAGAAGATAGATACATTACTTGACAGTTGATAGTATCGTCTAATGGTAGTTATGTAGGCTGGTCTGTAGATTATGATGGGAAAACCCAATAACAATTTGCCCGACCCGGGAATCGAACCCAGGACCTCATGCTCAGTAGTCGTGACCACGACCACTAGACCAGCGAGGTGGTCAACATATTATTATGTTGCACTTAAATTACTTACGGGATGATATCCGTGATTTTTCTTGGTTACTATGAGCTCCCGATATCTATACATATAATAAAATCGTTGAGACCAAAAAATCTGTACATAGAAGATTAAAAAAAAAAAACCAGCGAGGGTGACTTGAAATAAGTAACTGAACATATTAAGACCATTTAAAAAAAAATTGTTTGTTTGTTTGTTTGTTTGTTTGACCACGCATCACGTAAAAACTGCTAAACCGATTTTGTTGAAATGTTCACAAATCTGTTTAAATACATTCAGAATAACATATAGGCTATAGAAATTTTGGATTTTTTTGGAAAAAGGGGGTGAAAAGGGGGGGTAAAGTTTGTATGAAAAAAAAAATTTAGATTGTTCTAGAATCATGAAACTCAGAATAAATACTTATTAATAAAAATAAAGAAATACCTGTCTTAGCATTTTTTTCAAATCTCATCCAGAGGCGCAAAAAAGAGGGTTTTGTGTTTAAAATTAATAAACTTCAAACACCTATATCAAAACCAATGAAGTGTAACCTTTTAAAGTTGCTACATATACTCCGTATCTAATACAGGTAAATATAATTTCTCAGTTTTCTTGAAATTTGATTTTTGAGGTGAATACGCACAAAATAGCGGAACTCAAGAAAATCAGCTTTCCTCGGTTTAAGTACCTGGTACGAAATGTTTGTGCGCGCATCACGTCAAAATTACTGTATCCACTCACCCGCCCCGCGCGCGACTTTTTTGCACCAAACCGTCCAGGGTGCAAAAAATTGCGAAGTATTCGCATGTAATTTGACACTTTAGATAAACAATCGCAAACTACAAGAGTTATAGCTAAATAAAATTTACAGTGAATAGCTGAATAGTTATGGAATCTATATATTAAAAAAAAAAAAAAAAACTGATATTAATTTGAAACTCAAAAAAAATGTAGAACTTGAAAAACAGTGATGAAAACGGATATTTCGCTATTAAAATATTAATTTGAATTTTTCTAAATATTAAATTTTAATTAAAATAATTTTAAAATAAACTAGATTATATTTCCTTTCCAATAAGACCATAATCTTATTAGTTTATTTACGATAGTCTAGTTAGAATTAAATTAGAATTTGAATACTCACTGTTTATTTTGACGCGGCCTGCGCCAACGACTTATTTTGAACACGGTTATTTACGTACCTATAACTTTACGAAGCCACTTGTTTTTGTATATACAATTTAATAATATGTTCACAGTACTAATTATGCACTGTTTTTCCGTTAACACACACGTTTTAATCACAAAAACACTTATTTCTTGTATAAACACAATCACTATAGGTATTTAAACCTACCACCTTTCGGAGGCGAAATACTCAACTTTGAGATTCGAAAACTAGATTTCCTTTATGATAATATAGTAGCACAGATTTTTACGATTAATTTGATATATAACACTATCCGAAAACAACAATATACATAACAGAACAATTGAAATACGACGCCACACGTCAGAAATGGCGGAGTTTGTTTACACTACAGTTTTTACTTTTATTTTGAGATTTGTCGATGGAATAGTGTTGCTATTGTTGGTCCGAACGTTGAGGAATATAGTATAGAGAATGCTACAAGAGGAATAAGCTCTAGAAATAGCAGTTTAATAAATTTTTATTGCATTTGTTGGACGAAGGCGCTACTGGCTGCTTTAGCAGCCAGGGACATTTGGCAAATCGGCAACTGGCTGCTAAAGCAGCCAGGGGCGGTTGAGTGGGTATAGGCTTCTTCAATATTGAAACTATATATTATCACGCTACTTCCTTAAGGGGGTAGGCAATTTTGCATTATTTCCGTATACTTCAATTGTTTGACGTTTCAGTCATGACGTAAGTACATGAGAACGGCTATTTGTGGCTTTTGTCAACGAAGTAAATAGCCTTGCGGTTTCATGACCGCTCTGTAAACTACGGGGTTGCAGGTTCAAACCCTCCAACATTATTTTCACTTTTGTGATTTGTTTAATTTTTTTTTTATGCTGTGAGATTTCCTATATTTCATTTTGTGTTTAAGTTGTGTGCATTTCTTATTTTTTTCGTGAAATATTTTTCCAAAAAGTAATAGAGTAGTACTTATGGAAGAAGAATACAATAATGCTACCCCCAAATAAATTGGGATACGGGCAGGAGTATGATGAAGAGGATGATTTCTCCAAAAAGAAGTATAGCGAACACCAGAAGCCTGATAAATCCACGTGTTCTTGCCGTGCAAGAACTGTGCTATGCTATTCGCAATAATCAATAATCCATACGCAGTTTACGTAGATTATATTTACAGCTAAATTGTTATTGGCCTCATATCGTGTTTTCGGGCGGGAGGAGACGCCCGGGTTCTTCCATTGTGAGGATCGACTGGAGGCCACGGTGGAGCACACTGTGGAGGTGTGCCCCATTTGGGCGGAGCACCGCCGTGTCCTCGAAGCGGCGATC
The DNA here is from genome assembly GCA_963853795.1 of Xestia rhomboidea. Taxonomy (NCBI): domain Eukaryota; kingdom Metazoa; phylum Arthropoda; class Insecta; order Lepidoptera; family Noctuidae; genus Xestia; species Xestia rhomboidea. The sequence continues at coordinate 14,252,335 of OY970761.1, read as the reverse complement.
GGCGGCGGCGACCTCTCTCTCCCAGCCCTGGTTCAATACATGGTCCGGAGCGAGACGGAATGGGATGCCGTCACCTCCTTCTGCGAAGTAGTCATGCTAGCGAAGGAGGTGGCGGAACGTGAGAGGGAGAGATCCTTACGTCCCGGCCACAGCGGGAGACACCCCGGGCGTCGGGAGCCACGTATTGGCCCCCGGCCACCGTAGGCGCGGGCCTGTGGACGGGAAGCTATGGGCTAGCTCGCCGTCCGTCCGTCTCATGACGACAGGCCGTGTTGACGGCGCGTTCGTGTTCTACGCGCGCCTCAAAGAGAGTCAGCAAAAAAGAAGGGGTCCGCAAAGGCCGATGCCTGCCGGGGCTGCGGGACTATTCGAAAGAGATACCGTGGCCCCGGAACACAAAGGGCGATGAAGGAACATGGATGGGTTTTAGTCAGTAAAAGTCTGACACTTCCTCCTGCTCCGGGAGGAGTCATTTGATGATTTCCCATCCGAAAAAAAAAAGCTATATCGTGTTTGGGCTCAATTCATGCACCTTGATATGAACTTTCGACCTAGCTGGAGTATGACTGTCATCGAGTGTCTAATGATGAAAAGTATGAAAACCTAAGGTTGTCGAGGGAAGCCCCAAATTGGAAAAACATAGTACAATATTTTACGGAGATTGCATATATTTTATTTTAAATTGTTACCTACTTGAATCTATACTTATTATAAAGGAGAAAAGTTTGTTTGTTTAGTTGGTTGAACGCGCTAATTTTAGGAACTACTGATTCCAGTTAAAAACATCTTTTAGTGTTGGATAGCCTATTTATCGAGGAAGGCTATACGTTATATAACATCACGCTACAATCAATAGGAGCGGAGCATCAATGAAAAATGTTGCAAATACAGCGAAAAATTATTGTTTTTGAGAGCTTCCTTTCCGGCCGCTGCGTAAACGGTTAAAGTTACTCAACAATCATACATGTATGACGGGATTGTTCCTCTTAAAAAGTCCGCTAAAGCATATTATCTGCATTTTTTTTAGGTTGACTCACACTCTCTCTAATCCTCTCTCTCTTTTACGTAACGCAGACGAAGTTGCGCGGGTCAGCTAGTAATAAATAATTTTCGTCCCACCCGCATACCTCTTCAGTATTCCCGCGATCATGATGCTTGCAACAGCGTCGAAATATCGGGAGCTCATAGTAACCAAGGAAAATCACGGATATCATCCCGTAAGTACTTTAAGTGTAGTGAAAAACCGTGAAAGTCTAAAACAGTGCATATTACACTCGAGAGCAATGAATCCGGGTCACTTAAAGAATCCTAAAAATCTCGGAAACTAAAAATGCTAGGTTAATGCAATAAATTATATTTAATAGACAATGTAATACTCCTTAAATGAAGGTATTAAAACTTCTTAGTTATTGTATAGTTATATCATAAAAAAATCAAATTTGAAAAAGGGCCACTTTCGAAGATGGAACTACGAAATTACAGCATTTGGTTTTGCTTTTGTTTGTAATCTGTCATTTATGTGGGTACATAAACCATGTTGATAGTGCTCTATATTCATTATTCAAGCTGAAATTATGTCGCTTACGCCTGAAGAATGCACCAGAATACTTACAATGCTGGAAACCGGCCGGAGTCAGCGCGATACAGCCAGGACTGTCGGTGTGTCGCTGTCAACAGTACAAAGAGTTCTCCGACGTTACGAAGAAACTGGTTCTAACCTACGCAGACCAGGAACGGGCAGAACCAGGTGTACCACAGCACGAGAAGACCGATACTTGGTGAACACCATGCTTCGAAATCGCTTTCTCACAGGAACTGAACTCACAAATCAGTTTCGACGCCTCGGAGGAAGTAACCCAAGTGCATGGACAGTAGGACGTCGGCTTGCTGAATCTAACTTAAAACCCCTTAGACCTGCAAACGGCCCTAAACTGGAGCGTGGGCATCGTATTTCAAGACTAAGATATGCCCAGAGCCACGTAAATTGGAGTATTGAAGATTGGTCAAAAGTTATGTTCTCCGACGAATCAAAATTTATGCTCTACAAGCACGATGGAAGACACAGAGTGTATCGAAGACCAGGGGAAAGATTCAAGCAAGCATGCATCGAAGAAAAAGTAGCCTACGGTGGTGGGTCTGTACATGTGTGGGCCGGAATTTCTTCTGAAAGTCGCACAGAGCTGGTGATCATAGAAAACGGCTCTTTAACTAGCGTAAGATATGTGGAAGAAATCCTCAATGATCACGTTGGTCCATTTATGGTCAATTTAGGTGAGGATGCTATATTTATGCATGACAATGCCCGACCTCATACAGGTAGGATTGTGAATGACTACCTTCAAGAGATGAACATTACTCGTATGGAGTGGCCAGCGCGCAGCCCGGATATCAACCCGATCGAACATGCTTGGGACGAGCTAGGCAGATGCGTAAAACAACGAAACCCTCCCCCAATCACGCTTCGTGAGCTCAAAATTGCTCTCACAGAGGAATGGGAGAATATTCCCCAAAATCGTATAAGGAACTTGGTGTACAGCATGCCAAACCACGTAAACGCAGTAATGGAAGCACGAGGAGGCAATAAGAAGTATTAAAATTCAAGAAAATCGTAATAAAGTTCAAAAATTTCATGTTTCCTATTTTTGTTTTAAGGAGAGATCAGCAGTTTTTTTCTTTATGTAATTTTGTGTTAATAAAATGTATGGTGACTCATATTTTTTTTACTTTCATTTAAGGAGTATTACATTGTCTATTAAATACAATTTATTGCATTAACCTATCATTTTTAGTTTCCGAGATTTTTAACATTCTTTAAGTGACCCGGATTCATTGCTCTCGAGTGTATTATGTTATTGTATAGGTTTCTTGAGTCAGAAAAAAGATATCGATAGCTATACAAAGTCGATAGTTATTTTGGCAGTCATTACAATCTTATGATCAGCAGTAGACATAATACGGGCTTACATTTCTATCGAATCGATAGGCACATAACTACCTAAGTGCTCAATTTCGATTATTGTAATGGTCTCAATTTATCCGTTCGATCAAAGGGATTTTATTGCGATGTTTCTATTGATTGCCCGATATAAAATATTTTTGCCTAGTGTTACCCTTTACTTTGATTTATTTGATACGGACCTGACGATATCCATTACCTGATTACACAAACCATTGCCGTTAGGTTTTGTACGAAACTTCCAACATATTGGGTTAAAATATTTTAGTTGTTGATGTTTTGTGTTAGTATGGTTTTAAGCTGAAAAATAGTGTTGGAAATGAATGTTGATGGATGGAAAGGGAGAAGGCGGAAGAAAAGACGAATGGATCGTGTGAGGAATTATGTAAAACAGAAAAGAGTAGGTAAATTATATAGTATAGTATGGTCGACGATCCGAATGGCGCAGCGGTAGTGAGGCTGCCTTACGTTCTTAGGGTGGTTTGTGTGATGAGTAATGCACATTTGTTTCCGAGTCATGGATGTTAATATGTATAATAAGTATGTAATATATTTACAAACAAAAAGTATCTATGTAGTATATCAACTATCTGGTGTCCACGACACAAGCCTCGTTGCTTAGTGTGGCACAAGAAGGCGCTGTGTGTAATGTCCAGCGATATTTATACATATATTTAGTAATAGTGACGTCTCACAGGGGAGAATGAAAGAAGAAAACGTGTTGCGCCGACCCCGAGTAGAATGGGATAAGGGCAGGAATATGATGATGCTTTTAAGCTGTTCTTTGAAGTATAGAGTTCCTATAATAAAAACTGGAAAGTAGATTTCTGAAAGGAGACAATTTTTTTTAGGCCCACTTGGACGTTGCGTTTATTATTCTTAATACACCAAAAATAAGTAACAGTTTTATCATAGTAACAAACGAAAGATTACATAGAAACGAAACCGGAATCTTAAAATCATAATAAAAAGTTATATTATGATATTTTTTTGCGAGTCAAATCATTTCTGTTGTGGTCAATGTCATTTGACAGAACATACTTACGTGAATAGCGACGCTGTTTCCGTTTACAAAATAAAGTACAGTACCCAGTGGTAATCATATATCTGCTTTAATGAAAACAGAATAGAATATAAAAAGAAATGTAATAAAACTGTGAGCATTTTTATGCTATTTTTAAAGGTTTACGCTAAATCGCATAGATGGTTTAAACAATCAGCGTGTGACAGAGCGTAGTAAATCCGCCTTTTTAGTGGTTGATAGACAACTTCATTATTTTGACACTTATTCTTTCTGTTTATTTCGATTTTCGTAAAAGTGTTTTTGTATTTTTCGCATTTATTACGGTTAGACAAGGCTTAGCTAATATAACCACTGTAATCTAGAAATTCTAGGGAAGAAATCAATGTACGTTTCATGATGCTACAACTTATGTGGGTGGCCTAATCTCCAAACAAAAAAAAAAATGTCTCCTTTCACGTGAGATTACATAATATTTGTTTGAGCAAAATTGCCTATTATAGCAATTTGACATCGTTGCCCCCCAACAACGATGTCCTTTATAAGAACACGTCACTCTTGTATTAACAGTTGATACACAAAACAATCCCACAATCCCGCACGTCCATCATATTTGTCTATTATTTCTGTCTCGAAAAGAATTTTGGTAACTTTCTGCATGATTACATTCAGGGGTCGTTTAATGTCGGAAGTAACCAGTCTGCGAGCTTCGCCGCTGGGACCGAGCCGAGCGAACGTAGTTCGCTCGACCATGAAATTGCACCGCCGAGTCTAGCTTAAATGACGTGATAATTTACAAGTGTGTTCATCCACACTTCTGTCGTCCTGTAAAGCGAAACTTTCATATTAATTTTAGCCGTTGAAAACTAGGGACTGCGTCCATATGTGTGTGCTTTAAATATTTTGGCGTTTGCTATTTATTTTGAGGTTTCAAAATCTGCGTTTTCCACAGGTAGTTTTCTTTGAATTTTATTTGTGTCTTCAAATTATTAAGTATCTAATAGGGAAGCGTTTTAAAACCACTTAAGTTAATTAACTTATACTTAATGTTCCTGATCAAAACAAATTATAAAAAATATCGTAACCTTAAAATATTTTTCGTTTTATTCATTTTTCTCTGATTTTGTTCATTTCGTATTTTATGGCTGTATACCAATATACAGCCGTAAAATACGAAATGAACAAAATCCGAAACACGAAACCACCTCAATGGGTCATATCTGCCGTAAAACGAAACCCTCGTTGTAGTTCTATTGATAATTGACCACACCGCGGGCTGCCACTTTTAATTGGCACGCCGCATTGTGGTTAATTTGAAGAAGAAGCCTAACGAACCAACCGCTCCTAGTTAGTGGACAGGTAAAGGATTTATCTGCATTTTTAACATTCCGAATAAAAATGAAATGCCCGGAAAACTTGGAGTTTTTATTCGCTGCAAGTTTTCTCTGAACCGTTTTTATGGTGGGCCGCTATGAAAAATGTATGTCATACAATAGAGTGTTTAGTAGTACTACTAGTGTTTACGTACTGTAGGCTAATTCACGTAACTAAAGAAGTGCTGTTGCAGTGCAGTTGCAGTTAAGTTTCGATCAAAACAACGTTTTTCGTATTCTCTACCGCTGTCAGATACGCCCGCGTCAAGTTAGCGTCACGCGAGCGCAATAACGGCATTCTACTGTTGCGCGTCTTTGGTGCGTGCTTCGGTACGCAACATGATCGGTAAGTAAGAAAAAACACAAAAATCTGTACTGGGGTATTATTTTAATATCTTAATAACGTTATATTCATTGAAATGTAATCGATTTTATTCGATTATTTAGTGAGTAATATTTTTTCTCTCCTATGGCCACACCATAAGTAAGTTTTGCTGTCGTACAGTTGACGTGCAGTTCACGCGCAGCTTACGCGCAGTTGAAAGATTATAAGAATACCGTTAATCACTCAAACTTGCACTTAACTGCAAATGCACTACAACTCTGCTTGTAAATTGTAGTATTTCTTGGGTGCCCTGAATATCGGTTAAGATAAGAGTTTTTGGAAGAATAACATCGCGCCTGTAATACCCGAAGGGTTATTCAGAAGTGTACCTCGTATAAAACACCCACATTTCGCCAGTTATGTTTTAAGTCCCATCATCCCATGTAAAAGGGGGCGAGCCTATTGCCACCAACCGGGCACAAATACCTGAGACTTATATGACATAACTAAGATATGCCTGATGGAAAAAACCCAATAACACTTTGCCCGACCCGGGAATCCAACCACAAGCTCAGCAGTCGCGTTTGCGACAACTTGACCAACGAGGCAGTCGAGGGAGTAGTTTTTGGAAAGTAGGTATGTAATATTATCAAAATGGTATTATGTACGGTCCCATCGCCGTACATTTTTCTGCTTACTCGGTAACCTACTTTAGGCCAACGATGCGCGTCACAATTTAGCGTAATAAAACTACATGACTAACAAATAAATATATTGTGAACTTATAACTTGGTATAGCTATCAACAATTGAGAGAAATAATCGCCTTCTAATATATTACTGTAACTTACTTTTACCTAAAATAAACTTAACTACTTAGTGCATTTTAAAACGTGTTTCTCTAAACTAACAAAACCTTCACGACAAATCGGTGTACGGAGTTAACTACTACAACCCGTACAATGAGGTATAGTTGCTTGTTATTTCGTATTCGCGTGAGATTTGGATTCTCCAAGCTTGCAGCGAAAAGTCCCTAATAAGTAGTTTTTCTGGCTATCTAATCCACAATTGCGCTTTTGCAAAGAAACTACGCTACCGCTGAAAGTAACACGTAACACTAACGTCACGGCCTGAAACAGAACACAGAAAGGGCTAAAAGATAAAATCTTTGAACCTGTCTAGTTAGATTTACGATTACTACTTCTTGCATGTTCGCGGGTTTGTTTATTGCGGCATTAAAGTAAATAGGCTAAGATATGCCTGGCAGCCTAGCATTCGTCTCAAAGAATGCAAGAACTGTTTAAAATGCATTTGCGAAAGATTCAAAAACATTCTAGAACTTGAAGATATAAAAAACAAAAAAGGAACAATTTGTGGAATCACTCGCTATCACGTTTATATTCTGTAGAACGGGTAAAGGCGAAATTTCGTTATCTCTTGCTACTACTCGTAGTTTGCTAATGACAACATTAGGTCCCTCCCAATGTATCAAAATGGAGTCCATCGCCATTTCCTCGGATGTAGTCCTAATCACAGACTAATAGTGAGAATTTCCTAATAGGAATTCGCAATTACATTTGGACGATGGGATCGAATTCAGAACCACATAAGCGTAGTAGTTTGAGGTAGTGATTAGAACTCCGGACAATGACGCACACGCATTATGTACTCGATTTACGTCACAATTGCACCGTAGCCACATATTTGTGTTGTCAGAACCATCTGTAAAGCTGTGTAAATGTTAGACAACAGTAATCCTGTTAGTGGAAACAATTACCAAGGTCCCTGTTTATTTTTATGTGATACGTTCGCGAGTTATACATATCTATTCGTTCAAGTTTATTTTACGGACGTCTTTTATACTTTGTAAACTAGGCAAGGAATTAGGTATGCTTTGCTATATTGCATAGTATGTGTTACCGGCAATCTGTATAATACGCTATTCTAAACAATTCCTAGGTAATGTATAGAATAAGTTAATTACCAAAGGCTTAGTTAGCGTTGCCATACAGCGTGATAACGCCGCCAGTCTCTTGGGGACATTACCAGTTGACAGCGTTGAGGAGTTTTTTGACGCCATTTTTTAAGTTTTTAGTTTAAGTTAGTTAGTTTAGTTTATTTTAATAGTTTTTTTCTTGAATGAATGATTCAATCCTTTTTTTAAAACAATAAAAATTAAATACGAAACATAAAATATTCATGAAAGTAGATAAATAAATTAGGTAATGAATTTTAAAATGCATGATTTGTGTGCCCTAATTACCACCATTTCCCTAAAATTAACATATTGTATACAACGTTTTAAGACATTTTATATTGTAATCACAATATTTTACTTTAAAAACTGTTCAGTACGAACACTACGAACCTGTGAACGCAGCCATAGTCGACGCACCAAGCTCCCTGAAATAGTGACAAAACATATTTATGTACTTAGTTATATAAATGGATACAAAATCTCACACACCATTGGGATTAGATACAGGAGGCTGTCGGAAAGTTGGTGTTGGTGTGTCTAGTAAGTTTTATACGTACTTTCGCTTGTATTTTCCGAGCGGAGCGGAAGGAAACTTCCTCCGGATCGTGCTACACTGACTCAATAGTTGTGTTGCTGTCATATGTAGGTAGTATATAGGTAGGTATGTATAGTGGGGGATGCAAGGGAGAGGGACGTGATTAATTATTGGATATATTTTTTGTAAATAAAGATGGAATGGAGCTATTTATTGTTGTTATTTACATTGATGTGAAAAGTTATGTGTTAAAAGAAAATAATAGCGTTTCGTATTCCTGCGACAGGAATTACAAACGTTAATTCTAAACGTAAAAAAAAAACTATCACCGCTGACTCTATAGTCAGCGGTGATAGTTTTTTTAAATTTAGGAATAAAAATATTTGAATCTTAAATTTTTCGTATTAGGCTTTTTAGCGGCTTTTCCTTCAACCTGCAAAAGCAAACCGCCGAAAAAAGAAAATTAAAACAATTTATTTCCTAACAATTCATAACAAAAATAATAAATAACGTCGTTTAATACACGTGGACATTTTGTCACTGCAGTTCCCGGCTCTATAACAATCTTTCGGCTCGGGTGTGAATTCTGCCTCGGCTGCAATGGCAAGGTTTAATTGTATCAAAACCACCCAAAACCCCACAAATAAAAACCCACTTGTATCAAAATGCACTATTTTACTTTTTCATCATCGTTACCGCTCATGGAACGTCACTTTGTATATCCTTCTGTCTCTAGTGTGTGCTAAAACAGTCTTCTATTCATCACAGCATTTTACAATACATCTGTAGATCTAGGTCAGAATTTGGTTCTAGCTAGTAACACACCACTCCGTAGAGCGACATCTCAAATATGTTTTGGGTCATCAAATGCTTGAAGTGCTTCTACGTTCAGCACAAGGAAATTGATTTTCATTTTAAGACATGCTTACTGAAATGTTTATCCCAAAAATGAGAATCAATTTCCTAAGGTACCCTGTACCTACTCACCACTGATGAAGAATAGAAAAATATATTTAAAGGAATACAAAAGACGAGTACCTGCTTACATAAAACGCCGCCCACGACAATAGATTTTCTTTGTATAGGTTAAGAAATTCTCGTTAAATAAATTCAGGCTCTCATCCAATACTGAAAATGTGCTTCAAGATAATGATTCCTGTGCTTTATATGTCGCTGGATACTTCGCAAAAATGGAATATTTGTAAAATTCCTAGGATTTTTTTATTATTACAATATTAACAACGATTTTAGAAAAACACCCTGTTTAGGATGGTAACCTGTCACATCACCAAACGTTAATTAAAAAACGTTTACTTGACAAACAACGATTGACAACAACATTATTTGTTATTTCATCATTATACAACAACAAGTTTAGAGCTTTTATTTAATAACGTATTGACAAACGATTTATTATTTTTTCATTTTATCTCATAAAACAACGTTTCGATTATAATCCAAACATTCTTTTATGAGTTATGACATTACACATATATTATTGATTGTGACATTTCTAAAAAAAGAGAAATTAAATGAATTTTGTTTTCTATTAGCACAAATTTAGGGACAGAAATGAATCGCTGCAAAATCGTCTCCAAGTAGTCTTTTATGTCCTACCCCTAGAGTGTAATTTAAGCCTGCGTCGGCGCGGAGGGGAGAGGCAGCCCGTGAACTGGGGAGCAGGTGGGTTTAAGGCTCGCGAAGCTGCAGTGGTGAGCGTTAAAACCCTCTGCGACGATAAGCTCGCGTGGGACCGCCAGAGCCCCGCAGCGACGGAGCTGCGACAGAAACCATGCATATTGGTGTTGCTTGCTGCTTGCATATTACATTATTACATGCTTGCTGCTTGCTTGTTGCATGCTTGCTGTATACTTGCTGCTTGCTTGCTGCTTGCTTGCTGCTTGCTTGCTGCTTGCTTGCTAGTTGCATGCTGCTTGCTTGCTTGCTGCTTGCTATAACTGCTGTTCGAGATTGACCTAAGCTAAGCTGGTTTACTGCAAAAACATTTTTTTTTATTAGCCTATTCTGTCCCACTGCTGGGCATAGACCTCCCCCATTTCCTTCCATCTCTCCCGGTGTTTTACCAAAAATTACTAGGTACTATTATTACTGAAATCGTTCTTCGTTTACAACGTTATGTATTGGTCTATACCAACTTTGAACCAAAATGTCCCACAAGTTTATTTTTTTAGGTCAATTGCATATTTTATTTTACCTATGGTTAATTGTCAAATTAATTTTAAGTACCTACTTTCAATTTTAACTCTAGAATCTTGACTTAATTTTTTGCTAAAATTAAAATGTTATATCTAAGGAGTTGATCTGTATTTTCCTACTTCGGACACCTTTCTCTATTTAAGTTTGTGCATAATGTTAACCAGCGAATGTAATTCCTGATGTCGAGATAAATAAACATTTATAATTATGATTCCTTTTTTTTTTCAATAAAGTCTAGAACTTTTGCAAAGATTCTAATCTTACAATAATCCTGCGACATAATATACAGCTTTGTTTACATTTTATGTTATGAGGACGTTCGGTTCGACATCATTTAACAAGAAACTCAAGAAAAGAAACATGGTTGAAAGATAATTTCGTCGTTCGAACGAGTCGAGTCGAAAAAAAGGCGTAGGTTCTGATAATAAGCTGCATCCGCCATTGAACAGCATGTGCTTATTCCGCTTTGATAAAAATAATGGCTGAATATAAATCAGCTTGTGTTGTCTTGAAGAATACTGAGCGACGCTTCGGGAGCCGAGTATACATAAAGCCTTATTTATTCACAAATATTTGTTTACTTTGTGAGATCATTCGTACGAGGGCCTAAAAGCTGAGCCTCTAATTTTTTGGGCTTACTGTGTAAGTATTGTTACTTTAACTTTCGCTTGTACACATCATTTTGACTTAAAGTCGCTTTTTGGGGTGAAAAACGCTTATAATATTAGGTACTGTTTCATGGAACATAACATCAATCCTGTAATCCCTGAAGAGCAAGGCAGAAGTGAACCCAATAGTACTTATAACCACATTTTGCCAGTTAAAATTATGTTTAAATGTTTCATAAGTTAACAATTTGTCAAAATGTGGTTGAAATTAATAATTTGAGGTTATTAATTTGGTACAGCTAACAAATATTGGTTTATCAATGAAAGTCAATCTAGTTGAAGGCAAATATTTGATGCTATTTTGTGTTAGCAATTAATCTAATCCATTATTTGGTGAAGGCATGCATTAGTTGAATAAACAAGCTCTAATTATTTTGGTTTCATTGATTTGTCGTTCGAAAGCGTATTTTGCAACTGGACTTTTTCGGATTCCGTTTTCATTCTAGACAAAGATTATAGGGTAACTTTTATTACAATCGCCAGTACATTAAGGTACCCGAAACTGTAAATTTTTCCCAATCATCTTTAAACCTAATGCTTTAGCGATAAAGTTGAAAATCTATTATAGGAATTTTACAGATAGTAGTCGCTTGATGTACTGGGGTCTATACCTCAACAATAAATTTATACAGATTCATACCTATATGAGCTGACACTGAAGTACGTTTTTGTGGGTTAACTTAATGCATTTCCAGATAAAATAATATGATAATTCCACAGAAGCGGCTGTTCTCAGAAACTGTAACAAAGTTATTACTTGTTTACCCAAGAAAAGAGCGCAGTTTCGCAGAAGTCCACTTTTCAGCCACGAAATCTTTTCACTCGACCGAATACGCTTGGGTGGTATTTACTTCTGCATTTATAACGATAATAAATAGTGCTTTTAAAAATGGTGTTTAGCAGTTTAAGAACTCCAATAAGTCTACTAAGTAGAGCTAGAACGAAATTCGTTTCACATTCGATAACACTGAATATTAAGCTGATTTTACCGAATTTCCGTATTCGGTCGAAGTTTAAGTTCATGGACCGAATATTCGGTTTACGTACCGAACATTCGGCATTCACAAGGCTTCGTTCGGCAGAATCCACGTCTCTATAACTAAGTACTTGCACAATTAAAATCCTGTATTAGCTGGCCTTTTATTTTATTGGAACTCCGTACTATTTTAGACTAGCTCAAGAACAAAGTATAACCACGGACGTACCAGTCCACTATACCACAGACTACTATTTATATGACTTTAGTCCATAGATACTACGTTCACACTCGCACACAAGGCGCCAGTACTGGATTTGCTCCTAGCGATGGATGACACTATCTGTCTCTAGTCTAATGCCACTTTACGCGATTGCGTTTAGCGATACAAGCTTCTTTATAGTATTTACTAGTCAGCTTGAAATACAAATAAAATTCCATGATAACTGAATTGACGTTCACAAAACAAAATATTTGTAAGTAAATATTTGAGGTTTTTGAGATTTTATTTCTTCGGGAATCTTTGTCATTGCAGCTGAGGCGGAATTCATGTTATGGAACCGAGAACTGCAGTGACAAATGCATGAATCAAACGACGTTTTTTTAACACTTACTAATAAATAAAATAACAGAACGAAAAGATGTTTGTCATTAATCATAATACGCTGCGCTGGATGGGTAGCGAACATCATGCGTAACGCGCGACCCATCCGCCAAGGTGACAGTAGGATACGGCGGTGTTTTTTTGTGTGTGCAAGCCCCTCATAACCAAGACATCTCCGCGGACGTCAGGCATTTTGAAGCGTTTAAAAAAAAGGAACGTGAAGATCGAGGCTAACAAGAGTATACCCAGCAGTGGATAAGGTCAGGGGGTGAATGATGATAAGAGGTTTCCACAAAAAACCTTTCGAGCCGACCATAGATCTAATTGTCATGAATAAATCTACTTTGTGTTCAGTTATCCAGATAGTAAATGCATTCTGTAGACGCCATAATGTTATCTCCTAAGCTTCAGCTTAAGTTTCAAACTAGCAACATAATCCACTATACTACGAAATTTAAAACGAATTATCCATCTAGCTTTAGTGCAAAGTTTCAATAAGTAGGTACGTTCTCAGTGTCCGTGTGAGATCTAATGAATGAAGCTTGTTCTCTCTGCAAGTGCGCACTTCCGTAGCGAAAGCATTCGAATTGAATTACAAGACACCCACCCTGCTACACGTGAACGAAGTATTTATAAGATCAGAGCTGAGACGGGGAGCTAGAGAGCCAAGTCGGGCAGTGCAGTGCTACGTATGTTAAGCCACTTATAGACTACTTGTGTCTCTGTTGAGTTATGAATTGTTAAAATAAAATGAAGCATGAATGTGATGAAGTGTGCATCCGACCTTTTTCAACCTACTTGCTGGCTCTTATTGCACCGAATTTAGGTCCACAATACAGATTTCAATTATTTCACGTTTACAACACAATATACATTATAGTGTACTTAAAACGTGTGTTTTTTACTATATTTACTAGTGCGGAAAAGTAAGCTTCAGATAACTTATACATGCTAGTGGCAAAGGTGCGTTTTTTAAATCTCAGCATATTACTTTCATGCCTTCACATACCTAATCGTTGCAGTTACAGAACAAAAGAAGATCTAAGGATGTACCTTGTTAAAGGTCAGTTTAAAGGTTAGTTTGCAGGGACCAAGCAATGGTAAAAGAAAGAAGTGACAGTTGGTAGTTCTTTATTTGAAAACATTGTTCTGTTTTAGAAATCTTTAATAGTTGATGGCAGAATTTGGCTCCCACGACGGCAAACGCCTATTTATTTAAAATTGGGGAAATCTCCAACCTCTTTATTCAAAAAGGTAACATATTGAGTGGAAAATAAGAGTACAAAGCACCGCGCCCGGGGTGGCGTCGTCGGCGCCTCTCTGATGTACCGTGGGTCCTTCCTGATTTACGCCCCCGTTATTTGGTTTTCTTAATGGATTTTTGATACACATCTGCCTTTTTATGGAAGGAAACTGGGTTTGCCAGATGAGTTTTTTTTTTGTTTTTTGAAGATGATGGATTTATGCATATTGGCTTGTCCATGATTATCTTGGAGGTGTAATGAGAATTTCTGAAGTACTAGCTTCTGCCAGCGGCTTCGCCCGCGTGGAGTTCGGTAATGTCCCACGAGATCATACTACCGGGATAAAAAGTATCCTATATGTTAATCCAGTTATCTAATATATAATACCTTTAAACGAGCAATTCTTGTATATAATATACTAGCTTCAGCCAGCGGCTTCGCCCGCGTGAAGTTTGATAACTGTCCCATGGGATCTTACTACTGGGATAAAAAATATCCTATGCTTTAATTTAGGTGCCCTACTATCTGTGTGCCAAATTTCATCCAAATCTGGTCAGTAGTTTTTGCGTAAAAGGTAATAAACATTCTTACATCCATCCTCATAAACTTTCGCATTTATAATATTAGTAGGAAGCATATGGCAAAATAAGGTTTTGAAGAGCCCGAAAAATATTGATTTAAAGCGAGAGAGAGAGAGAGAATGAGAGTGTACAGTCACCATAATAGTTTTATTACCTTAGATCACGTCGGTGAATAGTAGAATTGTTTCTGTAAATTCCCAAAAAACACTGAGAAACTCCCACAAGAAAGTACAATAACCTATGGCCCGCATTATGCGTAAGGATCGAATAGTCTTCAAGTTTATTCGACCCGGTTGGCGAACAGAAGGCAAGCTACCCTTTTATATGAAAAGTTTCCCCATAAATTAAACTGTGAAACACCTCGGACCTTCAAAGTAAACACACCATGATTTAGTAACGCTTAAATAAAATGAATGAAGATGAGCTATTCAGTCAAAGAGGCGCTGAGGGTCATACAGATAGCGATAGGTATAGGTACATATTTTTACAAAATAATGTCTATTATTGCTGATGTATTTGTAGATCTTTGACAGTCGTTACAGGTAGTCAGTGGCCCGAAAGTCTGACAACCAGTCTTACCAAGGGGTATCGTACTAACTGGGTTGTGGAGGTCAGATAGACAGTCGCTCTATATAAAATACTGCATTTAGCTGGCACAACAGTAGTGTCGACGGCGCGTTCGTGTTCCACGCGCGCCTCAAAGAGATGTCAGCAGAAAGAAAGGGGTCCGCAAGGGCCGATGCCTGCCGGGGCTGCGGGAATGTTCGAAAGAGATACCGTGGCCCCGGAACACAAAGGGCGAAGAAGGATCATGAATACGCTCCGCCCAGAGCGGGAGGAGTCATTTGATGATTCCTCATCCGAAAAAAAAAGGTCCAGGGTATTGTTTTACACAGTTAAATTAACTGGCAGTCTCTCCATGAACAATTCGGGTTTTTAGTTATATCCAGTTATAACGTAAGCCGATTCCAATAATTAGTGGCCGTATGACGTATTCTATGATGTTGCTGTAAAAGTGAAAAGTTTGGCATACCGATAAGATACGAAAAAGGATAAACAAAGAGTTATACTGCAAAATTGGATTGGTATGCTACTTACTGATACAAATACAAAAACGCTTTTTAAATCTGGGGATAGTAAAGACACCAATAACTATAGGCCTGTATCCGTGTTGCCGGTTTTCAGCAAGGTGTTTGAAAAGATAATGCTCAATCAAATGCTTAACCATTTTAACACCAATAAAATATTGCACGAGCAACAGTATGGTTTCACCAAAGGACGTTGTACAACTGACGCCGGTGTCACTTTATTAAAACACATATTTACTGCGTGGGAAGAGGCACAAGATGCCATAGGAGTCTTCTGTGACCTTTCGAAGGCATTTGATTGCGTAAATCACGAAACCCTAATCTTGAAACTTGAGCATTACGGTTTAGGTAAACTTGCGCTTTGTTTAGTAAAATCGTATTTGAATGATAGACAGCAGCAGGTACAAATAAATGGTGTCAATTCAATGGGTTCAAAAGTAAAAATGGGTGTACCACAAGGTTCGATATTGGGTCCCTTCCTCTTTTTAGTATATATTAATGACCTACCCCGTTTATGTAACAACCATCCGCATATGGTGTTGTTTGCTGACGATACTTCTTTAATATTTAGGATAAACAGACGTGCCACTGATCTTGACAACGTAAATAACGCCCTACTGCAGGTCCATAATTGGTTTACCGCTAATAATTTAGTACTAAATGGGAAAAAAACTAAGTGCATTAGATTTGCTCAACCACATGTCAAAAGTAATGATTGTGACATAATATTGAATGAAGAGAAACTAGAATTTGTCGATAAAACGGTTTTCTTGGGAATCACGCTCGACTCAAGGTTACAATGGGGTCCTCATTTAACATCTCTTGCAGGACGGCTGAGTTCAGCTGCATATGCTGTTAGAAAAATCCGTCAATTTACTGATATTGATACCGCGAGGCTAGTCTATTTTAGTTATTTTCATAGTATTATGTCATACGGTATTTTACTATGGGGACGGGCTGCAGACATCGAGTCTATATTTATTCTGCAGAAAAGAGCCATTAGAGCCATATATGAATTACGTAGACGCGATTCTCTAAGAGAACTGTTTAAGGAAATTAATATCATGACAGTACCTTGTCAATACATCTATGAAAATATCATGGACGTTAGGAAAAATCTGCATTTATTCAGTAAAAGAGGTGACAGACACCACTATAGCACTAGAAATAGGGACCAACTAGTTCAGCCAGGTTTCAGGCTTGCTAAAGTAGATTCATCTTTCATGGGGTACTGTTTGAAATGTTACAATAAAATACCTCCCCACATTCTTCAACTGAATGAGACGAAATTTAAATCTTGTATAAAACGCACACTATGTAGGCAACCATATTATAAGTTGGGGGATTACATTGATGATAAAAGTGCTTGGCTAAATGCTGGTCCTGCTCCACAACCATAGTTGCAAACTAATTGATTGTACTGGTCGGGCATTATTTGAGTCTAGCGACACGCAAAGAAGAAGAAGAATTGATTCCCATGTTAATGTATTGTGGAAGCTGCAGAAGATTGTAAAAATATACCTACTTGCATTGTATAGATTCCAGTTTTTAGTATTATATAATTGCCTAGCACATGTGTGAGTACTTTGTACTGTTCAGCCACCACTTACATTTAGTTATCTTACATTGACTTGAATATGCCTTGGTGGCTACGAGAGAATGTCATGCTCACTCAAATGTCTCGCTGATGGTGGCGGGTGTGTCGGGTCACTTAGTTCCCTTAAATATGGTCGAGTTGAATGGTGCCGATACATGCGTCATGTTCGTGAACGGGCGCTCTCAGTTGGGACTGGTCATCTTTTAGCTGCCACGGTTCGTTCATTTTAATTACTTTATTTTATTTTTATTTTTGATTTATCATTTTACTCTGGACGCTCTTAATGTGCACGTCTTTCTACATCGTTCTCACATATATGTATAATCTCAACATGAATGATGTTACCAGGATTTTGTAACAATATTTTGATTTAAAAGAGTGTCCATGGAGTTTCTTGCCCGTTCTTCTCCATAGAGATCTATGTTAGGGAATGGGCAACTACAGTACTTTCTCAAGTTATTATGCCTTGTGACTGTGACTGTAGCTTTGCCGTAATGGTCTAATTGAAATAAATGATTTGAGTTTGAGTTTACAATCATTAGCGTAAGATTAGGTCTAATTTCACAAAATCCCCATGTTTACGTTGCCCCACTTTAGGAATTTCTCCTGTACTTATAGTGAATGCGTTTACAAACATTTTAACTCACATACACAAACAACCAGACCCGGAATAGGAAAAAGGCCATACAAATATATGTTCCGTGCGGGATTCGAACCTACGACACGCAGCGCAGCAGCCAAACGCTCAGCCACGTCGCCGAAAGAGGAGAAAAAAAAATTAACTCTCACTTAAAAGGCATAACTCCAAACTAAACAAAAACGGTACCTACCGTTTACGTTCCTATATTCTCAAGCCAAGTCGCACATTATATTCGCAGCAAACTCTCTGGCAGTTAAAGCGGCGTTAAACCACGGTTACGCTAATGACGGCATGCAACTGCGGTGTGTAAGTCACGCCGGCGCCGGTGACATTGCAGCCGGCACTCAAACTACTTCTGCAAGTATTCAACTTCTAACTAAGCGTAATGGAATAGGGATTTAGTTGAGACATTGTTTGTTTTTAGGGTTCCGCACCTCAAAAGGAAAAAAATGGAACCCTTATAAGATCACTTTCTTGTCCGTCTGTCCGTCTGTCACCACCAATTTTCACAGGAATGGGTGGACCTAGCAAGTTGAAATTTATACCATATACTGAGGTCTATAGTCCCTATTAGGTGTATAAAAATCAAGGTCCTGAATCAACACTATAAAAAGATATGGGCAAATTTAGATTTTCGCGAAAATTTGTAAGTACCAAAATTGACCTTAATTTTCAACGTTTTTATTTTTCGGAGTTTTCCCTTTACATGTGCTGTAAGACCTTGCTTTTAACTAAAATTAACAATTATAGGTCAACCGGAAGTACCTTATAGGTTTTGGGTCGAAAACCTATATGGTAGTTCCCGTTGACCTAGAATCACAAAATTTGGAAAAAAGTAAGGTCTTACAGCACATGTAAAGGGAAAAGTCTGGAAACCGTAAATATGTAGTTTAATAACAAAAAAAAAAGAGATTTTACTATTACAAACTTAGTATTTGCGGTTGGAGCAATAGCCGTTTCTACGGATAACACAATACAGCAAACAGCAAAGTTAAGTTTGTCCTTTAAAAAGTTTGTACGGAACCCTCGATGCGCGAGTCCAACTCAGAGCGAGTTGGCCGGTTATTTTTGTTGGCTTAGAATGCCGTTAAAGGATTAAGGATAGGAAGGTCCGGTTATTTGGGAAAAGAAATCAAAGTTCAAGTTATAAGCACTGCACAGCATCAGCAATGCATCAACTCGAGTCGTTCGTAATTATTTTTAGGAGCCTCCATCTTGCAAAGCGCCTCATTCGCCTAGGATCGGTTAAAAAACTAAAAAAAACACGCTTTAGAATGACGTCATTTAATTTTCAATACACTTCCTGAAAACGGGTTCTTAACGCACTACAATTAGGTTCAACATGCAATGTATTTCACACGCGTGCGTTTCCTTCATTTTCCCGTGTGCGGGAAAAAAATCCACAGGCAACGTACACTTATACGAAGTTCAAATCCGTTCAATGCTTCTAATCGGAGGTTTATACCATACCTTTGCTTCTTCAACCTGGCGAAACTAAAGCGCGGAAAAAAAAGGAAAATTAAAATCATGGTCTCCTAATAATTCATGACAAAAATGTTTCATTCTCTTGTTTTATTTCTTCAAAGGTGTATTGAAAAACGTCGTTTGATACACGTGGACATTTGTTTTTGCAGTTCTCGGCTCAATAACTCCCTCGCCTACGGCTCGTGTGTTAATTCCGCCTGGAATGCAATAACAAACTTTCTCCACTTGTATCAAGATGTACTATTTCAATACACTACCTCGAAAACTGGTTCTTAACGCACTATGATTAGGCTCAACATGCAATGTGTTTCACACGCGTGCGATTTATTTCATTTTCCAACACGTGTGCGGGAATGAAAATTACCACAGATAACTATACCTATACTTAGTCCAAATTGGTTCAATGCCTACAGTCGGAGGTGAATGTTTTTTTTTCAATTTCGGCAAAGCAATAATGCGTCTTTACGGCGTAAATATTTTTTGAATATTCAAATTGTGTTTATAAATAGAATATCATAGATAAACATGATTATTTAAACCTAAAATTTACTTTTATACTTAAACAAATTCACATTTATTTGTGTTCTAAATTCAAAAATATTAAAAAAAACTATTTTTTATTTTAGGCTGTTTAGCGACTTCATACCTTTGCTTCTCCTTCAACCTGGCGAAAGCAAAGCGCGGAAAAAAATAAATAAAATCATAGTTAAGTACTTTAGTTCATGACAAAAATATTTTTGTTCTTTTATTTTATTTCTTCAAAAGTGTATTGAAAAACGTCGTTTGATACACGTGGACATTTGTTATTGTAGTTCTCGGCTCAAAAACACCTTCGCCTACGGCTCGGGAGTTAATTCCGCCTCGGTTGCAATAACAAACTTTCTCCACTTGTATCAAAATGTACTATTCTCGTAAATTTCTCAGCAAACCCTTTCATTTGATTCCCTTATATCATATCAGGGGAATTAATAAAACATCCGGAAGGGAATCCCCCATAGTGGGTTTAGAATTTAGAATGACATCACTAGGCTAATCATGCAGTCATCGAAACTAAACATGTTTGCGAAATTACAACTAAATCAAAAACCGGGAGGTGGTTAAAATTTAACTTCTAGGATTTTTTACATAGTTAGTTAGTTACAGGTGTAGCTAAGAAAAGCGTGTTAAAAATGAGGTGAGGTGATTCCCATCCCGATTTGTGCTTATAAAGTGTGCAATGGGCTAGTCATCAAATACACATAGGTTTCTATGTTTTCACTGACTGAGAATGTCCTGACCAACGTGGAAGAAGAATAGCCTTGAAAGCGAATGTTACCAGTCCTCTCTGATCAAAGGCTGAGGAAAAATGACAAACGCACAACGCAATACGTTGTAAAGCTGACCTCAAGTCACCAAACCAGGCAGGCAGACTTTCGCACTTTCAATTTAAATTCATCGGCATCACAAAACTTCACTGTAACTCCTATTACTTCCCATAGTTCCAACACGCTCAACACATCGCCATTACTCGACACACACCCACACACGTACTTATATCACTTCCAAAGTTCCCGTCAATAGGACTTCGCTTTAGCACAGGCAGCGAACTCAAATACCAAGTGTTCGGATCGTGCCCTAGACTGCGATGCTGCGAACAAGGTGAGCTAATTACCTATTAATTTGAGAGCTCCACGGCTCTACGAGTATGCACTTTGTTAGGAGCGAGTGTGGAACGAGATAGCTTGGGTAATGGACCATAAACACATCGGGCTTTTTAAGGAGTTGAGCTGAAAGAAGTTGCGTAATGAGTCGTTTGGAACAAAGGAAAGAAGAAATTATTGAAGTATTATTATTATTATTATATTTGTGAGAAAAATTTGGCTTAATTTTTATTGATCACAGCTAGTATTCACAGTCTTACTAAGGAGTTATTTACAGTTTTATTTTAATATTTAGGTTAACCCGCGCTTCCCTAGGTTAGTCTGTGGATGGGTGACCACTCATTACATAACGAGTTTCCTTCGTGCCTTGGAAAGCACGTAAATCAGTTGGTCCCGGCTGTAATTTGTAGATCTTTGACACTCGTTACAGTTAGTCAGTGGCCCAAACAATCTGACAACCAGTCTTATCAAGGGGTATCGTATTACCCAGTTCTAACTGGGTTGTGGATGTCAGATAGGCAGTCGCTCTGTGTAAAATACTGGTATTCAGCTGCATCCGGTTAGACTGGCAGCCGACCGCCGAAAAGGCTATGCAGATGATGATGATGATTCACAGTTTTATTTAATTGGCCCTAATTAATACCCATAGCGTAAAAATACAAACTGCTTAAATATATGGAATATACATTTGTAAAATTATTAATTTTCTAGTCCCTTTAGTTTGGCAGCTGTCATTTTAATCAAGTTACATAATATGGACTACACAAAATGAAATCAGTCACGAAAATTTAAACAATATTGGCATTTATTTAAATACCTTTATTATGTGACACGCAGTTGGCACAGTTCAACTGTTTTCCCCAGAGTACAAAAAAAAGCAACTCCGAAAATAAAAGCCGAAAATACGCATTTAAACTGGTTAGTGCAAATTATATGCACATTAAGTGGAATTGTATGTGTCCAGTGTCTAAAGAAATATGCAAGTTATATTTACGAACCAATTTTTTTAACCACTTGCGCGAAAAGGGAGTCTTTGCAGTGTATTTACAACGTGTGCTTTCTGCACTAGTGTGAAAAGAACACCACATTTATATAATAACACTATTATACCTCAGTCAGAGATGTGCGATTTTTAAACATCAGGCAATAACTCAGTAAAAAGCATTTGATAGACAAAATTATGTAAATATCTTGCTATGAAGTACATTAATAAAATTGTGTAAGTAAATAAAAAATACATTAACATTACTGTGCCTTTTTAGTGGGTCTTGTACTATAATAATACTGTTTTTTTGTAAGTTGGCAAGTATTGCGGGGCTAGTCGTTGGGTGGTTTCTCCTTGCGGCCGCCAGGGGGCGCTTGTCGTGGTCAGTGTCGAAAAACCAAACAGAATATAATGGCAAATGTATATTTTATGTTACTTTGGGGTGTTACATTTTATATGAGAAACAGTTTTTTGAAATGTTCTTTGTTTTAGCATAGGTACCTATGCAAGCAAACTGAATAATATGTAGATACCTGTATAGAGTAGATACTTACATAATTTTGTTACTTGATTTGAATCTGAACTTTGTTTGAAAATATTTGTGATAATTTATAAAAAAAAAATTAGCAGCCCCTAAAATTAAAGAAACCCTTAAGACTTATTGAACAAAAAGTTCTAATAAGAATGAATAAGCTTTGCTATGGGACTAAACTGGAATCGCCAAAAAATAAAACTACTCCTCCATACAAACATTTCACTTATATAACTCCACAAAATGTAGCGCACCACTGATTAATTATTCTTTCATATTTAAGGTTTGGTCCCATAGCAAAAGTTGTTCCATTCTATGAGTAAAACACACCCTTACAATACCTCCCTCATTTAACCCTACACCCCGTAGATCCCTCCACATACAGAGAATTGCGAAACAAGTGTAATTTAAAACATTCAGCTACTTTACAATTTGCAGTGGCGTGAATTTTAGTTAAAATTCCGCGCTCAACTTGAGCGGGCATTGGCGGCCACCTAATGAATGAACGTCCTTGTCTTTGCAATTCAAGAATGGGAGACAGCACGACTTTTATACTGTTGTACTGGAATCTTCGCATGTATTCTGGGACTGGTAATTGCGACCATTCTGGTAATTACATTCCGGTGAGTTCCAGAGGGATAGAGTTCTTTTCAGGTTTTTATTTTCTTGATTTGACTTAAAATCATGAGCAGCAGTAAAGTCTCCGGAAACGTGAACAATGATTCTAAGACCATAGGGTATTTTACTATATTCACATGGGACTGATAATTGCTACAGTAAATTGTGGTAATTACATTCTGGAGAGCAAGTTTGGTTCGTTTTAGTATTTTTTCCTCGATGTCCGGTAAAAAAAACATTCTGAGATCATTAAGGTGACATTGTAGGGTTTTAATATAATAGACATTTGCACGTTGGTGGTAATAATTTGAGAGGTACCTAGATACCTAAATCCTACCAGCATTTAGGTAACAAGGCAATTGGCAGCAAAAGAAAAGTAAAAATTATACTTACCTACCCAAGATTTACTTTGGCTTTAGCACTTTACATTTTTAAAAACGTTATAACTTCCAATCAAAATAGAAAGCGCTTTTGCTTCGGGATAGAATTTAATTACCTAATAGGTACCCTTATAATATAATCTTAATTACTCATTTAGGATTAATGTCTTGAGGGAATGATTATTCAGACATTTATAATCTACTACTAACAGCTCGCCCGTCGTTTGCATATTCCTAATACGACAGAACGGTAAGATAAATAGTAAATACATGGTGGATGTCATACCGTGTCAAAGTTTTATCATGGATTCAGGACAGAATTCTAGATCCACCATGTTTATTTTCGGCGCCAATTAAAAATATATAGATGTTTCATAATAAAATGCAATATCTACGTAGTCGAAATGTGTGATACAGCAGATTTTTTTGATAAATACTCTTTGCGCACTTGGTATTTACTTACTTTACAAACTTTATCGAAATGCATGGGTAATACTAATTTTGCTTTTTGAAAAATTTAAACGATACTTTCGTTTAAATTTTTCAAAAAGCAAAATTAGTATTACCTACCTACCTTGAAAAAAATACCTTAAAATACTTTGGAAGCGAATTTCCATAACTTTTACGTCGCGAGTTCGTTCTTGAGCAATTTTAAATAACCGACGAAATCTGTCGAAGCTTATGACATACTATTGATATATTTGCTTGTATTATGATCTCCCTTAAATTGTGTATTCTAAATAACTCCTTCCGTGTTTTTAATACATTAATAATTTTAATATTGATTCTTGTCAAAAAGTGTCATCCACAAATTAAACAAACGAAACAACATTTAATTTATTTTACAACGTAAAATCACAATCACAACCAAACTTAAAATAATAAGTTGAACCGATTCAAAAGTGTTACTTATTGTCCTATAGGCGATAACCAGGCAGGATGCACGAATGTGGCCTTAAATATTATATCAGGTAGACGAAGTTCGTAGTCCATACATTTTTGATGAGTGCTTAAGGCACTTGATCGGCGCTGTGACATTTATACACCATGTATATAAATAAAGGTCTGATAAACGAAACAAAACAATGCTTTTAAAAAGTTCTGGTTTATTTAATAGGCTTTTATCGAATTATTGTGTTTATTAAAAGTTTCAGTTTAGCTTTTCAGGTTAATTACTTAAGAAGCAATTGGTTTTGCTTCGCTTTCTCTTGTATGGGCTTTTGACTGTAACGATGATTGATGATGTGAGAATTTCACTACATAAAGAAATTGAACGCACTGACTGCCTCGTTGATCTAGTGGGCAGCTGGGCATGAGGTCCTGAGTTCGATTCCCGGGTCGGACAAACTGTGATTGAGTTTTCCCATCAGGTACTCAGTACCACGAAATCTAGATTTGTGCCCGCGCGGTATATAGTACAATAGGCTTAGTACGCGTGCGACACCCGCGCGATGCACCACGGTCAGATGTCGTCGCTGTAGCACGACGACGTCTAAGCCTTCTTCTTGGGCAAGAGCACCGCCTGGATGTTCGGCAGCACACCACCTTGAGCGATCGTATGGGACTTAAATATAACTGGTGAAATGTGGGTGTACTATTAGGTACACCTCTGTCTAACCCTTCGGAGGTGATGTGTAAATTGAACGCAGTCAGCACATGTAAACCGCGTTCATCGTTGCTATGGAATATTGACCCTGATAAACTCTTAAACGCGGCTAAGATTTGTGTTCAACGCGTTTAGTTTTATTGATCTGGTGAAATTCTTATTCTTTATTGTACACAAAAAAAAAAAACAAATGTACATATAAATTGCAATTATATAACATAGGTACAAAGGCGAGCTTAACCCAGAATTGGGTTTTGGTTGGGAGTTGGGTTTTTTTTTTGTCTTAAATTCGCTCTAAATAAGACCTATTTCCAACATTTTCTGTCTCGGTATCCACTCACTAGTAATAGTTTGGGTCCTACGCTACCTATCCAAAAATTTCGTTACAAATTGCAAAACCCTGGTACAATATTGTCCTCGGCGATTTTGTAGAAATTCTATAACATCAAATGGGATGGCAGCAATCTCGAAGATATACTGTGAACAATGTTTTCGAAAGGTTTTCTACTAACATTTTCAACATTGTAAGTTTTGCACGCAGACTGCGTTTTATGACCCGTACTTTTAATACTTCGGGGAATTGATAACTCATGGCAACAAAATAGTGCGTTTTGACGCATGTTCGCATAAGATGTATCGAATGACGTTTTTCGCTATGGTGAGGCTGACTTGCATTTGAGGATAAAAACTATAAAAACACACTTGTAAGGAAAATATATCTTGACATAATGTTTTGTCACAAATATTGGTGAAAAATGGTTTGCAGATTTTTTGCCTTCGCGTTTTGCAGGAGAGTCACAGCGAATGGGGAGACTAAAAGCTGTCGAACAGTCTAATAAACTAAGGAAGTGTCTGATTAGGATTTCGCAGTTTGAAAACTACTGATAAAAAAACTTGGGTTTTTTCAATAATCGGTTAACTTTTTTATTTTCTAAAATAAATCCGAAATAAAGCCGAAATGTCCCAAAACATAAACCCCGGACATGTCCATAAAAATCGGAACGGATGGTAACCCTATCTGTGATGTAATCTTTAACTTGATCGAGTTCAATGTACTACCACCAAGTGTAGTGCTAAACTGATCTATACTATACAGTATCGATATTATGTAGGTACGTCATATGTGGAGTTGGTAAGAAAAACTAAAATAACAAGAAAAGTTTTTATTACTAGAACTTATTTTATAATCATATTTATTTTTTATTTAATAGGAACTTCAAGCATAAAATACAGAGGCGGACTTAATGCTGTGGGCATTTTCTACCAGTCGACCTTTAGGTGATGCAGAGACAAGCAGTGGTAGGTGTATACAACATGTAACATAATTAACGCACATCCTGAAATTACTTTGTTCAGAATCGTTTACTGAATCGATTTGTATAAATATTTTTAATATAGGTAATTTTTTATCCCAAAAATAATTAAAGCTACGTAATTTATAGTCACACTACCCTTGTATAGTCCAAACAAACTGAAATGGACCGTAACTCAAGGCAATAAGACTTTTAAAAGTGCAGTTTTATTTGTATTAATACAAATTCCGTCATTCAATACAAAATAAAGAAAAATGAACCTTATTTCAAGC
Organism: Xestia rhomboidea; assembly: GCA_963853795.1. NCBI lineage: Eukaryota > Metazoa > Arthropoda > Insecta > Lepidoptera > Noctuidae > Xestia > Xestia rhomboidea. The sequence continues at coordinate 14,225,702 of OY970761.1, read as the reverse complement.
AACTTAAAGTCTTCACAAAAACAGTTGAAGTAAACTTGGAGATTTAACCGCACACACACACTAACAGACACTGGATACAAAGGAAACAATAGTTACCCATACCAACAAAATGCGAAATATGTCATACTTGTTTTCGTTCCCTTTCTCGTGCAAATTAAAAACCTGGGATAGAGCGAGATAGTCGGTGGTGGACATTTCGTTCGCCAGCCCCGCCCTGTCACCGCGTGTCGTTGACTGGCGCGTCATGGAGGGGGTGGAGACCTATTCCGACCACCGGTACATCCGGTTCGACGTCTCCACCCAGACCTCAAGCGCGCCGGTCCAACAGGCCCCGAGTGGTCCGCGCTGGGCGCTGAAGCAGCTGGACCGGGAGCTCCTCCTGGAAGCCTCGATCGTGCAGGCCTGGGTGACATCACCGGACAGGCCTGCCGACGTTAACGATGAGGCAGGGTGGTTCCAGGAGGCCATGTCCGATATCTGTGACGTGGCAATGCCCCGAGTCCGGCCAGGAAGCGCCCGGCGTCAGGTGTACTGGTGGTCGCGTGAGCTGACGTCTTTACGGGAGGCGTGCGTGGCTGCGCGACACCTGTACGCCAGGCACCGCAGGCTCCGCATTCGCCCACCGAATGCGGCAGCCATTGGGGCGGAGTTATATGAGGGCTACAGAGCGGCGAAGACCGCCCTCCGCGAGGCTGTCCTGCGGGCCGGAGATCTGGCCCGCGAGGAGATGCTGGGGGCTCTCGACAGAGATCCGTGGGGGCGCCCTTACAAGATGGTGCGGGATAAACTCCGCACCTGGGCCCCCCCGCTGACGCAGAGTCTCCGGCCTCAGCTCGTGGAGGACGTGGTGAGCGCTCTGTTCCCCTCGCGAGGGGAACACCCGCCCCCGCCTATGGCTCCGCCGGCTGCGGTGCCGGAAGCGGACCACGGAAGCGACGACGACGACGCTCCGGAAGTGACCGGGGTAGAACTGAGAGTGGCGTTACGCAGGCTCAGTGCCAAAAATACCGCCCCGGGACCCGACGGCTTGCCTGGCAAAGCCTGGGTCCTGGCCTCGGAGGCTCTCGGTCCCCGACTGGAGGGGTTCTTAAGCGCATGCTTGGAGAGGGGCCAGTTCCCGCTTCGCTGGAAGACGGGGAAGCTGGTCCTCATCCGGAAGCCGGGGCGCCCGGCGGACTCTCCGTCCGCCTACCGGCCCGTGGTGTTGCTCGACGAGGTGGGCAAGCTCTTTGAAAGAGTCATTGCAAACCACCTCGTCGAGCACCTTGCGGGGACGAGGCCGGACCTTGCGGGGACGGGGCCGGACCTTGCGGAACACCAATATGGTTTCCGCAAGGGGCGCTCTACGGTGGACGCCATCATGCGCGTGAGAGCCCTCACGACGAGGGATGCGGTGTCCAGGGGTGGGGTGGTCTTGGCGGTGTCTCTCGACATCGCCAACGCCTTCAACTCCATGCCCTGGAGCTGCATAAGGGAGGCACTCCGGTATCACCGGGTGCCGACCTACCTTCGTCGTGTGGTCGGGGACTACCTGACGGATAGGGCCGTCATCTACCCCGGTCGCAGCGGAGACTGGAACCGGCGAGAGATGTCGTGCGGTGTTCCACAGGGATTGGTTCTGGGGCCGTCCTTGTGGAACATCGGGTACGACTGGGTGCTGCGCGCCGACCTCCCTAGCGGTGTCAGCGTAGTTTGCTACGCTGACGACACGCTGGTGCTGGCACAGGGGAGGTCGCACGAGGCGGCGGCCGACACTATGACACGCGGGGTTGCGATAGTCGTTGAGAGGATCCGGCAACTGGGTCTCGAGGTGGCATTGCACAAGTCCGAGGCCATGTGCTTTCATGGGCCTCGGAATGCGCCACCTCCGGGATCCTCAGTGATGGCAGGAGGGGTTTCCATCGGCGTCGAGTCGACGTTGAAGTACCTGGGACTTGTCCTCGACAGCCGGTGGAACTTCGTGGAGCATTTCCGACGTTTGGCCCCCAAACTGGAGCGGACAGGGGCTGCCTTCAGGCGGCTCCTGCCCAACCTGGGGGGGCCAAACGCCTCCTGCCGGAGGCTCTACGCGGGAGTCGTGCGGTCCATGGCCCTTTACGGGGCCCCGGTGTGGGCACGTTCATTGAGGCGGCGTGCCGCCCACCACTTGAACGTGCCCCAGAAGGTGGTAGCCGTAAGGCTGGTCTGGGGGTACCGCACGATCTCCCGCGAGGCGGCGAACCTCCTTGCCGGATTGCCGCCATGGGATCTGGAGGCAATAGTCCTCGCGCGCCTACACGAGTGGCGCGCGGAGGCGCTACGCCGGGGGGAAACTCCGCTGCCGCGGCAAATTGTCGCTCAGCGGACGGACTTCCGGCGGGATCTCATGGCGACATGGAGAGAGCGACTATCGCAACCCCGTGCAGGGCACGCCACAATAGTGGCGATAAGTCCCCTCTTTGAGGAGTGGCTGGAGAGACGCCACGGCGTCCTCACCTTCCGCCTGACGCAGGTTCTTACCGGACACGGATGTTTCGGTAAGTTCCTGCACCGAATCGGGCGGGAGGAAACGCCCGGGTGCTATCACTGTGAGGATAGGCCGGAGGACACGGTGGAGCACACTGTGGAGGTGTGCCCCGCTTGGGTGGAGCACCGCCGTGTCCTCGAGGTGGCGATCGGCGGCAGCGACCTCTCGCTCCCGGCCCTGGTTCGTGCCATGGTCCGGAGCGAGACGGAATGGGACGCCGTCACCTCCTTCTGTGAAGCAGTCATGCTAGCGAAGGAGGTGGCGGAACAGGACAGCGAGAGATCCTCACGTCCCGGCCGCCGCGGGAGACGCCCCGGGCGTCGGGGGCCACGTGGTGGCTTCCGGCCACCGTAGGCGCGGGCCTGTGGACGGGGAGCTATGGGCTAGCTCGCCGTCCGTACGTCTCATGACGACAGGCCGTGTCGACGGCGCGTTCGTGTTCCACGCGCGCCTCAAAGAGAGTCAGCAATAGGGAAGGGGTCCGCAAGGACCGAAGCCTGCCGGGGCTGCGGGACTATTCGAAAGAGATACCGTGGCCCCGGAACACAAAGGGCGATGAAGGAACATGGATGGGTTTTAGTCAGTAAAAGTCTGACACTCCCTCCTGCTCCGCCCAGAGCGGGAGAAGTGATGAAGTGACGGATGATTTCCCATCCGAAAAAAAAAAAAAAAAAAAAGGTATGGTACAAGAGTAGACCGCAGGGTAGGACTATGTTAGCTGCTACTTCGTGGCCATGGAACGTTCCGCCCAAACACAGCCATCGACAGGGGAGCCGATTGGCGTACACGTAGGTACTCGTTTTCAAAACGAAATATGGGATTAATTCGATGAGAATCCCCAATCAGCTGATTTTACGACTTTTTTTGTGGGGACGTATGTGCCAAGGATCTAAAAAATAGGATAGTGAACGCTTTTGATAAAAAAGCAGCTCTCAAAAGCAATAATTTTTCGCTGTATTTGCAACAATTTTCATTGATGCTCTGCTCCTATTGATTGTAGCGTGATGTTATATAACGTATAGCCTTCCCCGATAAATGGGCTATCCAACACTAAAATATGTTTTTAACTGGAATCAGTAGTTCCTAAAATTAGCGCGTTCAACCAATCAAACAAACAAACTTTTCTACTTTATAATAAGTATAGATTCAAGTAGGTAACAATTTAAAATAAAATATATGCAATCATCGTTAAAATATTGTACTATGTTTTTCCAATTTGGGGCTTCCCTCGACAACCTTAGGTTTTCATCCTTAGACACTCGATGACAGTCATACTCCGGCTAGGTCGAAAGTTCATATCAAGGTGCATGAATTTAGCCCAAACACGATATAGCTTTTTTTTTCGGATGGGAAATCATCAAATGACTCCTCCCGGAGCAGGAGGAAGTGTCAGACTTTTACTGACTAAAACCCATCCATGTTCCTTCATCGCCCTTTGTGTTCCGGGGCCACGGTATCTCTTTCGAATAGTCCCGCAGCCCCGGCAGGCATCGGCCTTTGCGGACCCCTTCTTTTTTGCTGACTCTCTTTGAGGCGCGCGTAGAACACGAACGCGCCGTCAACACGGCCTGTCGTCATGAGACGGACGGACGGCGAGCTAGCCCATAGCTTCCCGTCCACAGGCCCGCGCCTACGGTGGCCGGGGGCCAATACGTGGCTCCCGACGCCCGGGGTGTCTCCCGCTGTGGCCGGGACGTAAGAATCTCTCCCTCTCACGTTCCACCACCTCCTTCGCTAGCATGACTGCTTCGCAGAAGGAGGTGACGGCATCCCATTCCGTCTCGCTCCGGACCATGTATTGAACCAGGGCTGGGAGAGAGAGGTCGCCACCGCCGATCGCCGCTTCGAGGACACGGCGGTGCTCCGCCCAAGTGGGGCACACCTCCACAGTGTGCTCCACCGTGGCCTCCAGTCGATCCTCACAATGGAAGAACCCGGGCGTCTCCTCCCGCCCGAAAACACGATATGAGGCCAATAACAATTTAGCTGTAAATATAATCTACGTAAACTGCGTATGGATTATTGATTATTGCGAATAGCATTGCACAGTTCTTGCACGGTAAGAACACGTGGATTTATCATTCTTATTATCAGTGGCTTCTGGTGTTCACTATACTTCTTTTTGGAGAAATCATCCTCTTCATCATACTCCTGCCCGTATCCCAATTTATTTGGGGGTAGCATGATTGTATTCTTCTTCCTTATGTACTACTCTATTACTTTTTGGAAAAATATGAAGAAATGCACACAACTTAAATACAAAATGAAATATAGGAAATCTCACAGCATCAAAAAAAAAAATTAAACAAATCACAAAAAGTGAAAATAATGTTGGAGGGTTTGAACCTGCAACCCCGTAGTTTACAGAGCGGTCATGAAACCGCAAGGCTATTTACTTCGTTGACATAAGCCACAAATAGCCGTTCTCATGTACTTACGTCATGACTGAAACGTCAAACAATTGAAGTATACGGAAATAATGCAAAATTGCCTACCCCCTTAATGAAGTAGCGTGATAATATATAGTTTAAATATTGAAGAAGCCTATGCAGTAATTTTGACGTGATGCGCGCACAAACATTTCGTACCAAGTACTTAAACCGAGAAAAGCTGATTTTCTTGAGTTCCGCTATTTTGTGCGTATTCACCTCAAAAATCAAATTTCAATAAAACTGAGAAATATATTTACCTGTATTAGATATGGAGTATATGTAGCAACTTTAAAAGGTTACACTTCATTGGTTTTGATTGTATAGGTGTTTGAAGTTTATTAATTTTAAACACAAAACCCTCTTTTTTGCGCCTCTGGATGAGATTTAAAAAAAATGCTAAGACAGGTATTTCTTTATTTTTATTAATAAGTATTTATTCTGAGTTTCATGATTCTAGAACAATCTAAAATTTTTTTTTCATACAAACTTTACGCCCCTCTTCACCCCCTTTTTCCAAAAAAATCCATATATTCTATAGCCTATATGTTATTCTGAATGTATTTAAACAGATTTGTGAACATTTCAACAAAATCGGTTCAGCAGTTTTTACGTGATGCGCGGTCAAACAAACAAACTAAATTTTTTTAAATGGTTTTAATATGTTCAGTTACTTATTTCAAGTCACCCTGGCTGGTTTTTTTTTTAATCTTCAATGTACAGATTTTTTGGTCTCAACGATTTTATTATATGTATAGATCATTGCCTAGACATGTTTAATTAAAGATTCAGTGCATGTATTATGATTATAACATAATAAACTAATTGGGGTGTCTGAGGGTGTGCGTTAATTACGTTACATGTTGTATATTATCTGGAAACAATATTAATTTAGTTCTAAGATAAACTACTAGGATATATAAAATACTATAAATATATCAAATACCATAATGATTTATTTTCAAGATTACTTTTAAAGGTTTAATCAAAGTAATCATAAGCACTTACAAGAAGCTCATTACCTATCTATATCGTTATACGTAATAGGCTATTCATTTATAGGTACATAGTATTGCCACTCAGCCAGATCATTGAGTAAACTTAAAGCACACATTAGCGGTTTCGTTCATACGTATGATCTACCAGCGCAGCGATCGAGCAGCGGTGGCCCAGTGGTGGCGGCCCCGACTTACGAACAGTAAGTCGTTGGTTCGAACTCAGGCAGGCGCATTACTTTGTGTAATTTATTTCATTACCGCTGCTCTCAAAACGGTGAAGGAAAACATCTTGAGGAAGTCAAGTCCTAGAACCAAAAAATTCGAAGACATATGTGACATCTACCAACCCGCACTGGGCCCGCGTGGTGGATTATAGCCCATTCCCTCTCATAGAGAGGAGGCCTGTCCCAGCAGTGGGAACATTAATAGGCTGATGATGATGATGATCTACCAATATACAACATGTAACATAATTAACGCACATCCTGAAATTACTTTGTTCAGAATCGTTTACTGAATCGATTTCTATAATTTTTAATACAGGTAATTTTTTATCCCAAAAATAATTAAAGCTACGTAATTTATAGTCACACTACCCCTGTATAGTCCAAGCAAACTGAAATGGACCGTAACTCAAGGCAATAAGACTTTTAAAAGTGCAGTTTTATTTGTATTAATACAAATTCTTATTAAATAATCATTGCCTAGACATGTTTAATTAAAAATTCAGTGCATGTATTATGATTATAACATAATAAAGTAATTGGGGTGTCTGAGGGTGTGCGTTAATTACGTTACATGTTGTATAGCCGACGACAGCAAAATTGTCAAGATACGTATATGTTTATTGAAATGTATATATTAAACTTAACCTCTAGACCGCAAGCTATGCGTGTAGCGACAGAGGAGACTATAAATGAAAGAAATTGCTTAGTAAGACACGACTCCACGAGTCACCACGAAATAAACGACGTACGCGCGTGTCGCTGGATGCCAGTCGCAAGTCGCACCGCCTGGACATTATGTACGGGGCGTTACACCTTGAGCTAGTGATGGGATAAGGTAATAGCCCCTAAATATTTTGAATGCAATTAACGGCATCACTTGCTTCCTACTATGGCGCGAGCCCTGGCTCCAGCACTGGAGCGAGCACTGGAGCGAGTACTGGCTCCAGCACTGGAGCGAGCACTTGCTTTCAGCACTGCCGCGAACACTTGCTGCCCGCGCTGGCTTGCGACACTGGATTGCACCGCAATGTTATGCAAAAAATCGTTCTTTATTAATAAATGAATAATTCGTTATTATGTATCGTTGTAAAAAAATAGCACAATTTTATAGGCACTGCGGAATGAAAACGCTAGAATTTTCTTCAAAAATCCAGAATGTTCCCCTAGTTATGCATCAGTGAACCCTAATGACAACTGACAAGTCTAACTACCCCATGACAAGGTATTACCGCACGTCACGCTGGTTATAAACTATCGATAGCGTGCACACAGCGGCAGCGAGACGAGACAGATGCGTGATTAATTATCGCGTCCCTTCACAGCATCAACGTAATGATAGTTTAATTTATTCGGATGACCTACTTCAGTTATTGGTTATTGAATGGAAATAATGTGGAATTGATGAGAGTCTGTCTGATTCGGAACCTTTGCTATGATTATACCTATTAAGACAAAAAGTTTCAAAATTAATAATCATCATCCTACTGCAATTTTCTCAATTTATTTGTGATCAGAATTTATGATAAATGATCAGAAGTTACTAATATTATTAATGCGAAAGTTTGTGAGGATTGATGGATGCAAAGCAGTCTAAGCAACTTAATAGGTTCCACTTAAGTTAGTTTTTAAACTGTAAGCTGTATAGCAGGCTATTTTAAGTCTTAATAAGCGGTTATGAATGCGTTATAAGTGTAAAAAGGGCCAATATTAGACAGCTTTTTGCGTTAGTTTAGTAAAGTGTAGTGCTGTATAAGAAACCATTACACAAAGATAATTATCTTATAAGTATTTTGTATATGAGTAAACGGAAAAAACGACTCTCTGTGAATGAACCCCTAGTGCTTACTTGTGTCCCAGATATATTAGTTAATCATAACCTTACCTTAACCTTGTACAAACAGAAATACACGCAACATAGCCCTAATTAACGTGTGTTTAAAATATCTTGTTCTACTTTAATTACCCGACTGTTGCCAGCTTCCTATTTTCGCCTCAATATCTCTCGTAAAACGTTGCTGCGTTTATTGGATCTCGTATAACCGTATCGGCTTTCACTACATCTTACCAACAGAAGCATAACTTCTTGTTCTTAGGAAAACTCACAACATGATATTATTAAGGTGGATGCTCCAGGGTAGCCCGCGAAATTCTAATTTTCTTACGTTTTTTGCAATTTGCAGGTCAGTGTCAGGTTTATGTTGATTAAACTATGAATCGCGGCTGTAAGACGTATGTAGTTACAGAATTATAATCATCAAAATCATCAATACAATCCTCCAAGCGCATGAAGGTGCAGGAATGACTTTGACCTTGAATAAGTAAATTCATACACCTTTATGAGCTTGGAGGGTTGTATTGATGATTTTGATGATTATAATTCCCTAACAACATACGTCTTACAGCCGCGATTCATAGTTTAATCAACGTACAACCTGACACTGACCTGCAAATTGCAAAAAACGTAAGAAAATTTGAATTTCGCGGGCCACCCTGGCGCATTCACCTTAATGTAAGAAAAGAATCCATTCAAAACTATTTAATGAGCGAATTACATACACAACATCACGCCTGTAATCCCCGAAGGGCTAAGCAGAGGTGTACTTTACGCCCAACGTAGAGTCCACATTTTTTCCTACCGGGTAATAAATAGTACCTATACCTGACCGATGACGGTTGCGGAAATCCGCTAGATGCGAGTCGCACGGGAGCGGTCAATGTGCCGACACTTGGGGGAGGAATATGTCCAGCAGTGGACGTCTTTCGGCTGAAATGATGAAGATGATTGAGTTTGGATGATTAAATAATTACTAAAATAGCAATTTAGCTATTACACCCTTATGGTTTTCTATTGCTCCATCTATATATATAAAAAAGGCAAAAGTGATTAACTGATGTATCAACGCACAGGCCAAACACTTAAGGCTAGAAAATTGAAACTTCGCACACGTATTCCTCATATGACGCAAGCATCCACTAAGGAAGGATTTTTCAAAATTCAACCCCCAAGGGGGTGAAATAGTGGATACAAGTTTGTATGAAACTTTTTATTCCTTGGACATATCCAAGGAATAAAAAGTTTAGCTTAGTGGATGCATGCGTCATATGAGGAATACGTGTGTGAAGTTTCAATTTGCATGAAATTTCGTATGAATTGAGTACGGCAAAAATAATGTGTTAAGTATTTCAGCGTTTTCCAAAATTCAACCCTTAAGAGGGTAAATGAAATTTTGTTTTTATGTTTATAACTTCGGTTAACACATACGAGTAGGCGAATACTTTTCATCCCAGTAGTATGATCCCGTGGGACAATTATCCAACTCCACGCGGGCGAAGCAGCGGGCAACAGCTAGTTGGTTATATAATTTATTCCTGTATAGATCCATAGAAAAAGGAATTACATAAACATAAATTTTATATTATAATTTTTATGACACATTTGCTCGTAAAGGGTCTCTTATTTCACCAATTTCAATGTCGTAATGTGTCTCATTACGTAACTTGTGCTGTAAAGTAAAATCACGGTTTATACTTTTTTAAATCTTAGCAAAGAGTTTTATGTTAGAAAAGTGGTCAACATTTTATGAATAAAATTAACTTTGGGAGATGATATATAATAAATAAACATTTAATTCTTTAATTTAATGAATTTTGACAATAAATTACAACCATTTATCTGTAAAAAAACACAAAAATATTAATTTAGTTTATTAGTAATACTGGCTGTTTTAGTGTCTTTGCCTTAAAAAAAAAGCACTGATGCGCGCGCCTCGCTAATTTGTGAACAAGTAAAAATTATTCCGCGCGCTTTTTCTTTTCGCTGTATTATTTTTATTTGTTTTATTTATTTCCTCGCAAAAATGTTATAAAACGTCGTATGACATACGTGCGCTTTGATAATTACAGCCTCTGATTTTTTATCGCCCTCACCTACGGCTCGGGCAAGCAATATCGCCTCAGCTGTAATTTTCAACTTACCGCACTTATATCATAATGTACTATTACAGAACAGTAATAATATAATAAGTTAAATGTTTATTATTTTGACACTTTATAATTTACAGTTACCACGGTGTGCATGTGCCAAAAGTATAAAGATGTAAATATGTATATCTCCAGCAGAACAAATTGAAAAAGTTTTCCATTATATTACGGTACTACAGAGCCTGAGTTTTCAACTTTCTATCAAGTTAAATAAGCCATAAGCTCTAACTCAATAAGAATCGACATTTCTTTGAGACTAGTCTTGATCGACGGAATATTTACTTAAATAAAAAGTTTTTTGTTTATTGTCATTCAATACGAAGTCAATTATTAATATTTTTTACAATTAGATACTGGTTGTTGAGACCTTATATAAATTGTCAACGCACTTCAGCACATTTCTGGAACAAAAATTAGAAGTAACATCTTACTTCAAGATTACGTAGATGCGCTTCGGAATTTTCCAAACATTATGAAGCAGTGGAAAATAAAGTTTATTTGAAATCTTTCGGCTTAAGATGGAAAGTGTGTATGTTACGCAGTTGGGGTGCAGCGCAGGTACGCATTTAAATTGTGATATACTCATAAATATTCCAAGTTCACGTTCCAAGTTCCAAGTTTGGTTACGTGTCTTCTTCTTGTGGCTTCACACTTCCCTTCCTTCCTTTCACTTATAAGCCAAAAAAGGAACATAGTCACGTGGGCGAACCCGCGGCTACAGCTAGTTTTGCAAATTTTGCGCCGGAATCATATATTATTATTAAATCAGTCCACGGTGTCCGACTGCCGGGCATTTGTCCAGCCACGCAACAGCCGCGAAAAATTAGTGGATGGAGGCAAATGCCTCCATCCACTCATTTTCCGCGGCTGCCCGCTGCTGTAGTCCGGTCTTTTGATGTCTAACTCGTCTCGACATCTTGGCTTAACCCTGCCAAGACGACGTCAAGTTCTCTCCTTTGGCACCTATTGTCTGACATTCCACATACATGACCGGCCTAGTCCTATTTCAGTTTGCTTTTGCCACGTAACAATAGGTGTATGAAGAAAATCGCTCTAGTTGTTTTTATTTACGATAAATCCTAGTGCCTTTTAACTGTACATAAAAGAAAGACCTATAAGTTCCAAAATGGCGACTGTAGGCACGTACTCAGTTATGTTATAGTGTTGTTATATGTTTATTGTTGTATCGGGAATAAGACTGAGTGCCCGATTGTGCGGTTTTATTAGAAGAATTTTCTTCGAGAAAACTAGCAATGCGTGATGGTTTAGTATTTTTTCTTTTTATTTCTACCCCATTGGAGTTGTAGCGCAGAAATAATAAAAAGTTCATTGCTAACTTTGTTCCTACTTTGAGCTTCCTTTGTTTGTCTACGCCTTTGGTCCTATTAGCTGTCAAGATTTGGAGATCTTTGGCAGTCATTACGGGTAGTCTGAAGCCCGACATCGACAGTCTTACCAACAGGTATCGTGTTATCTACCCAGAAACTGAGTTGTGACAGACAGGCAATCGCTTCATCTATACTCTCTATACTAATATTACAAAGAGGAAAGATTTGTATTTTTGTATATAACGAATAAACTTAAAAACTACTGGACCGATTTGAAAAATTCTTTCAGCAGTGGATAGCAACATTATCAGCGAGTAACATAGGCTATATTTTATTCTCGTACTCCCACGGGAACGGGAACTACGCGGGTGAAACCGCGTGACGTCCGCTAGTTTAAAATACTTACATATTCAACTGCATCCGGTTAAACTGGAAGCCACCACAACATAGTGGGAAAAGGCTAGGCAGATGACAATGGTAGCTTGGTTCCTAGAATCTACCAATATCTAACGATAAGAATGGTAATAAAAAGTCCAAAACATAAAATAAACTCTACTAATTTCATTTAAATATTTAATATTTCTTCAACAATGGCTTCTTAAGGTGGATGCTCCAGGGTAGCCCGCGAAATTCAAATTTTCTTACGTTTTTTGCAATTTGCAGTTACGTTTTTTTTTTTTTACTTTTTCAATGTCAAAGTCATCCCTGCACCTTTATGCGCTTGGAGGGTTGTATTGACGATTTTGATGATTATAATTATATAACTACATACGTGTTATAGCCGCGAATCATATTTTAATCAACATACAACCTGACACTGACCTGCAAATTGCAAAAAACGTAAGAAAATTTGAATTTCGCGGGCTACCCTGGAGCATCCTCCTTAATACGACCTATCCTTTATAAACAAAAAGTTCAATTTGTTAATTTACAAGGCAATATCAATATTTCCATCACCTCCCCATAGCCATAAAGCTTGTATAGGTGTTGTAAACAAACTATTCGTTATTGATAACGATCGCAACGTAATTAAATTGGGCACAGTGGGCACAGCAGGCACCGATGAAGGCATAAATTGTTTTGTATCTATGTCGATCTTAATTAATGAACATCTAACTTTGTGCTGTAAATAATTTACAAATAGGGTAGGTAAGTATTTATTGGCAGCATAGGGAGGTGGCACATAGGGGAGGTTTTGGTAGCGTTACCATAGCAGATGATCCGAAAGGCAGGTAGGTTAATCTCCCCGGAACAAAAAGGGCGATGAAGGAACATGGATGGGTTTTAGTCAGTAAAAGTCTGACACTCCCTCCTGCTCCGCCCAGAGCGGGAGGCGTCATTTGATGATTTCCCACCCGAAAAAAGGTTAATGTGTTTGACAGTGACTGTTTAGCACCTCGCCTAAGCCGTCAGCCCCGACACCATCTTACCGCTTGGACACGAGCTAGTAGCTATTGAAGGAGATCCCGTGACTGCCAGACCTACGTCATGTTATAAAAGCTAAAACCTTTTTGGTGGAAGTTGGTCGTCGAGGAATATCTCGGTAGCCTTTCTCTCTGCATGTCAGTCAGTACGTACCCTTTCACATCTAAACTATTGAACCGATAGTTATACATAGTTGGTGCCAGTTAAGATCGCAATAGCGGTCATTACCCTTTCCATAATATCTCTTCGTACGAAATAAAACAAATGCACAATGTATCGTTTTTCATTAGAAAAAATGTTGAAGATCACTATAGATGACGATTCAAGACTTGAAAAGGCTTATTTTTGGATTTCAAAGTTAAGAACTAATTAAAAAAAAAAAACAAAAAAAAAAGAACAAATATTATCTTATCTTAAATGTAGGTGGGTCAATGACCGCTTTTGCGATCTTAACTGGCACCAACTTTAGTTTTACAGATACGAGTAGGTAGTCTGGAGAAGGTCTTATAGTCTAGATAGCAGATGAAGTCGCTAGAAAAAGCTAGTCAAAATATAAAACAGAGAAAATAAATGATATAATTAGTCTGCTAACCACAATGACAAATTGCCAGTCATAATATGCTCAATATTTCTCAACATGTCTGGAGTTCTATAACAAAGTGTAGTCTCAAAAAAAGGCTTGACTGAGATGTAATAGCTTATTTATAATAATTATATGCACAAGTACTAGCAAGCTGTTACTGAGTTATGTTTATAATAAGCTTTTTTTAAAATAGGTTTTCATTTAAATTCTGCAGGGAGACAATGACGAGATAATGGATTTTTCAGTTGCTCCATGTGTGGACTGCCTCGTAGATGCAAGTGCTACTGCTGCGCTTGGTTCGATTGCCAGGTCGAGCAGTGTTAGTAGGATTACAGGTGTGATAGCACGTTATGTTTCCAGGTTATATTTTGGTATACAGCTGCATCCGATTAGACTAGAACTCGACCCCAAAATAGTTGGGAAATATGTACCTATAGTTCGGTACATACATTTCGCCAGTTATGATTAAGCCCCAAAAAAGAAATTCCATTTCCAAGAGAAATTCCTAATGGAAAAATCCAATAACATTTTGACGGACCCAGGGATCGATACTAGGACCGCAGCACTAACAATACCACGGTATTTAAAAAAAAGAAAAACAAAAAACGGGCACGCTCTTGGCATTTTTGCCATAGAAGCATTTCCTGAAACGAAATCTAGCTGCAAAATTTTCTTGAAAAAAATTCTCAACAAAAATCTCGTCAGTCTTTTCAAACATATTGAAATTTTAATATAACATAGTCTATCAATGTTGGAGGCTAATATTACTGGGAGAACGGCTGGGGCAATACAATTCGCGTTAGTGTGAAATTTCCCCACCCACTGTGATATAATAAAAGCGAGGGTAAGGACTAAGCGGGTGCATTTTACGCCAAATAGAATTTTGCCAATATGCTACTTCATAAAAGCATTATGGACCCTTTGGTTTTGATTTTAGAGTATTAAGGATGTGATTGCCTTTTAACCGGGTATTACTTCGGTAGGTAAGGAAGGAAGGAATATTATTATTATTAAACGTTTTTTCAGACTTTCGTCCATAGCATTTTACATCTCAATTAAAATAAAATCGCAACACAATTTTACATTTAAAATCATAAAAAATTACACAATTATTAACCATTAAATTATATAATTCTAAAATAACATTAAATTAATAACAAAATAAATAACAAAACAATCAATTACAAAAATAAAATATATAGATAAAATGAATAATCTTATAAATAAAATAAAATAAAAACAACGATCAATCGGCGAGCCAGACACGTCACCTACATCCCTATATAAGGCCTCCGCCAGACACCACAAATTCCAATAACACATATTTATGGGGTTTATATTTTAATGTTTTATTAATACATTAATAAAACATTACATTTATTTAATTAATTTATTTATATTTTGTGACTGCCTCTTTGGTTTAGTGGTCCCCAGCACGACTGCTGAGCAAGAGTCCTGGGTTCGATTCCCGGGTTGGGCAAAGAGAAATTGGGTTTTTCCAACAGGAATTTCTCAGTAGCAGCCACGGAGTCTGCAATTGCGCTCGGTTGATGGCAATAGGCTCGCCACCTATTACATGGGACTTAAACATAACTGGCGAAATGTGGGTGTACTATTAGGTACTCTTCTGTCTAACCCTTCGGGGATTACAGGCGAGATGTTATAGTTTTTAAATAGATGACATTTTTGGGAAGGTGATTCTCCTGTTGACTTATGAGGCTATCTTAGAAAGAAAACCAGCAGGCCTAGCCAAGTTACAAACGATTCGTATCGATTCCAGGTCTAGCCAAGTTACAAACGATTCGTATCGATTCTCTTTCTACAATCGTAAACGTTAAGTCACGTGGTCAAAACAAACGAATTTAGACTTTCGTAGACAAGTTTACATCGATCAAGATGATAGAATGAAATGTATTCGTTTCTACAATCGTGATCCCTACATCCCATATAAATCGTACCCAACTTACAGTTTTGACTAAACTTTAAAGTTTCCATTCGTTTGTTTTGACCACGTGACTTAACGTTGATAGATGTCATTCCCATACATTTGGTTAGTTTTCTATGCGTTAACGGTTGTAGATTGTCAACTTGGCTAAGCCTACAGATTTTGTAGACAAATCCTGTTTCCATGATGACATCCTATGAATGTTCGAACGGTTCAATAGCTGGAATTGTTTAGTAGAAGTTAAGTGCTTTTATGAATCAACATAACTTACATAATATATTGTGTTTCTTTTAGTAGGTGCTAAATAAATGAATTTTCTTTCTATAAAAGTAAACACCGTAGCTCATACGACAGCGTCGACAGGTAGCGCCATCTATACGTATTACACTAATCATAAACCATCGGAGCACGTGAGCAGGGTCTAACACACTCTGTGATCGCACTGACAATTTTTCCACCTATTTGCTCGAAATTTCGCTCTTATGACACTGCTTTTAGGATCATATTGCAGTGTATTTAACAGCGTGCTTTTTACTTTGCATTTTGGAACTAGTTTGGGAAATTACGCTATAGATTAGATAAAGGTACTTGTTAGATACAGGGTGTAAACGGACTCTTCACGAAGTCGTCAACCAAGCATTCTGTACATCAAACTAATTAACTCTACGCAAAAATGAATGCTGGAAAACGACTTTTATTTTTGGGGTGAAAACTACGTTTAACGGTAAGAATCTATGTTACGCACTCAAAACATTCTGCTGATGGATATTTAGATAAGTACGGGTGTCGTGGAGGTATTTATATAAGTTATACAATATGTGTCCTTTTTTTAATCTAAGGAAAGTTGCCTTGTCATCAAAAGCACACGTGAACTCAACAGATTTATCTTTAATCCTTCATCTCATTCAACAATAGTTCAGAAATGCAACTTATAACAAGTTATAGTTACTAAGAAACGATTGTAGAAACCGACTGTGTCTTGAACAAAGCCGGCAGATTGTTCAAGTGCTCACATGCACACTACTTTATAAGTCGAGTTGACTCCTCGCTGTTATGATTGCGCTTTGTTTGTTTTTGTTTCAAATTAATTAAGAATTATGTTGACGGATGTGGAGTTTTTCTTTATTGTGTTTCAGGACATCGTTAAGCGGTTGGACGACTCTAGACTGAATAAAGGGCTAGCTTTTTTTAGGCTAAAGAATCATTTTTATTGCTGCCAGCTGAATGGGTACGTCTCCAATTGACAGCGATGCGGTTTTTTTTTGTATCCTAGGAGCGTTATCATTTTTTACTATACGTAAGTATAGTAAAATTAACTACTATCACTACTATTATTTACACTAATTCTAACTTTTCACTAATTCTAACTACAACTATCACTACTATTATTTACACTAATTCTAACTTTTCACTAATTCCAACTACAACTATCACTACTATTATTTAAACTAATTCTAACTTTACACTAATTCTAAATTTTCACGAATTCTAATTTTACTTGTGGTCGTCGCAATCAGTTTTCCTTTTCACGCTATCATAGACTCACTTTTCTTTCATTAAGTTACACTGACCTGCAAAAATAAGCACTACACTTTTAAAATTTCATTTTATTTTAAACTATAGAAGTTAGAAATTTAAAATATATAACGTTTTAATTTTAATTTTTAAAATAAGTCTACCGACTATGAAGTCTTTATGTACAAAATTACGAGTCCTTTTTGTTTCGAAAGTATATCTTGTGTGCTTAAAAAGTTATTGCAATGTTAAAAGTGTGATACTTATTTTTGCAGGCCAGTGTAGATACCAACCTCCACACTTAAATGCGGACCTTCCTCCAAGTATCTCAATGACGGATTCTGCACTGCAGCCAACAGAAAAAAAAAACAAATGAAAGTTCAAAAATTAGAACAACAAACCAACACTAAATCTGAACCGGAATACAACAGTAAATCCGAGTTGTTTAAAACATATGATTCTAATTCTGCAGTGAGCAGAAAGAAGTAATTTGTTCTGAAGCAGCTAGACTTGCTGCTTTCCTCTTGGGTAATCATAACCCGCTAGCCTGAACTAACAACAGTTCGCTCAAAATGAGCTTCAACACAAAATAGTAAAGAGCAACTTAAACTAAGTAAGACTGCCTTGGTTGACGAGTGGTCGTAAGCGCGATTACTACGCAGTAGGTCCTGAAATCCTGAGTTTGATTCCCAGGGTGGGCAAAGTTTTGAATTTTTAAAATTATTCAATGCGCGTTTCTGGAAATAGCCCACGGTCAAAGGCTTCTGCCATGTCACTCACAGAGAGAGGCCTGTACCACAACTTTCCAACCATGGGAACGTCATAAGCGGGTTATATTCTTGCTTCTCTGTTCTTGCCACATGATTATTGTATATGTATAATATTCAGTGACTGCCTCGTGGGTCTAGCGGTAGCAATTGCGACAGCTGAGCATGAGTTCTTGGGTTCGATTCACGTGTTGAGCAAATTGTTCTTGGGTTTTCCATCAGGAATTTCTCAGTATCAGCCACGGAGTCTGGATTTGTGCTCGATTGATGGGGCACTACTACACCATCTATTTTTTTAAATCATATTACTTATAACATAACTGTCGAAATGTAGTTGCAATATTAGTTAGGCACACTACCTAACCCTTCAGGAATTACAGGCGTGATGGTATTTAATGATATACATTTGATCAAACATGCACAATATTAAAGATAACATGTCTAAGCTACATAAACCTTGATCACAGCCTTTTTAATGTTCCCACTGCTGGGACGCAGGCCTCCTCTCTATGATAGGGTATAAACCTTAAAGATCAATAAAACAAAACAATATTTTACGCTCCGTATTAACATACATTTGTATTTTTGTAACTTAAAAACTCCTGGACCGATTAGAAAAATTCTTTCAGCAATGGATAGCTACATTATCAGCGAGTAACATAGGCTATATTTTATCCCCGTAATCCAACGGGAACTAAGCGGGTAAAACCGCGTGATGTCCGCTAGTACACAAATAAACGGACACCTTTTTTCTGTGGGGGTTGGCAGAAACCACAGTACGCTACCAGCTCGGTCATACACACACGCCTATTGACCTTTCTGGAAAACATCACGTTCAGCATTCATTCATTCACGCTCAGCTTTTATCATAATATATTTAAAAGGCATCCATGAAATTTCTTGTCAGTTCTTCTGCATAAAAATCTAAGTTTTGGAACGGGCAGCTAGCAATTCCAATTAAAACCGATGGACTTCTTGACAATGCAAATACACTCACTCTAAACTTAAATTAAGATAAAGTTTATTTAAATAATTATACTACTTATATACAAACTACAACTCTAAATAAAACTCTCATAATAAAAATATTTACAAGTAAACAAAACGGTTACAGGGCGTCAAAAAATTCGTCCACATCGCTGTCAACAGGAAAAGTGCCCAGAAGGCTGGCAGCATTGCCACGTTGGATAGCAATGCTGATTTTATGGCCGAAAAATAGGCCCGCCTTAGGTTAGGTTAGGTCACGAGAAGAGTCGACTTAAATAACTAACTTAACTTACTCACTCTAAATAGTTTTTGAAATTAATGCTTTGAGTTTATCCCAGCTCTGGAAAAGCATTTGTAATGTGCCATATCAACCAATAACAATAGCAACCGTCGGAGCCAATAACACTGTTGAAATACAACACGTTGATTAAAAAAATACTAAAAAGAAAACATTAAAAAACTACTTCTAACTAACAAACATCATGAAATGAACACAGAATAACAACAGCACATTCACAGTCTGCAACTCAAAAAGATAATAGCGAACCGCTAATAAAACTGGCTTCAGCTACAGCATGATTTTCGACAAAAGAAACCATAGACTTTTCAATATTGGATTCTTCAATAAGTCGGTGCTGAGAGAACGAACAATGGTAGGACGCGGCTTCTGAGGCCGCTCTTAGCTCTGCATAGTGTATAGAAAAGTATTACAATACGCGATGCGAAGTGCGTCCGCCCCATTATCGAACGATTGGAATAATTGAAACTATTCGAAACAGATATTGGAAGTTGCTGTAGACCAGTAGTAAAGGGTTCTTTGAAAAGTAGATAAAATTAGAATTCAAGCATTGCTCGTTGTTTGTAACTTTCCGGGAATGGCATTTGTTGCATGGCATCTATGTTCGATGCATTGCTCCTTAAATAACGGGTTTGTCAATGACATATTACTACTACTATTATTACTTATTTTATATTGTGTGTTTTTCTATGTTATGTGTTTATATTTTCTGTTTTCTATATTGTATGTATTATAGCATCGTATTGGACGAGTCTGTAATGATGTTATAATTGATAAATAAATAAATAATAATAAATAAATATTTTACTTTCACAAGTAAAGGATTTAGATTTAGACTGACCAAGCAAAAATAGCCAAAATTTATAGGCATGAACAAAGTCTATGAATACATTTCCCTATTCAAGTATTCATGGAGTAGTATGGTAGGTACAAACAAAGTTCACGCTTGACTTAAAATAAACGGAAATGATTTACAATATAAATGAAAACGAGAAGCCCGTTTATTATTATCAACATAAACAGAACAAACTTAACCAACAATCTCATTGTTAAATACAAACAACAACCGTCGAACTTCTATTAAGTAAACTCTAAAGAAAAGAACTTTAAAAAGTTAACAAGGCGGACCGAGAGCTGAACTATTAAAGAATAAAATGGTTTTGTACATCTGGTCTCCGATATTGAGTGGGGAGTATTACTGCTTTCTTGAAAGTCGAGTCGAACTCGACCATCTCCTGTCTCTCTCTAACCTTTGAGGAAGAAGGGAGATCGTGTAATAAATAGTGGTGTTTTATCAAGGTGAGTAGGGCCGTTCTGTTGCACTATCGGTCGTGGGCTGTGACTCAAAAGACAATCCAATTACAGCGAGATATAGCGGCGACGCTCTAATAAGATTGCAATCGAAGGTCGGCCAAATAGAAATGTGCACGGACAAAGATCAGTTCTGATTTTAATCTGTTATTTTCTTAATTGGTAGCCTTTTGCCCACAAGAGTGGTGTAATAGCAGGATTACTTATTCTTATTTTTTCATCGGGCTCTTTTAAACATTTTATAACTTAATTGTGATGAAACTCAATTTAAAAGGTTAAATTCTGTTATGCATGGATGACGGAATTACTCGTACTAGTATTCTGTGCAACTAGTTTACAACTAGGAAGTACATCATCAATCATTGAAACAACTGGTTCTATGAATTTAAAAGTAAACGTAAGCAAGACCATAGACAAGCCGATAAAAAAAACGCGAAGAATTCGAATCATGTTCCAAAAATAAAAATATTATGTGAAACACGGCTGTTCTAAGTTCAATTGTTAAAGGACGTATATAGGTTTAGGTACTCTGTCTGCCATACCAATTAAGTTGCTGAACAATTTAAAGATCGCTTTGGGGTTAGTAGGCAACCCTTTCCCGCCCATGGGTGTCGTAAAAGGCAAGCAGAGGAGTTTATCTGGGGAATTGCGAACACTTACTCTCCTAATAAGTGAATATATTATTGTAGACATCCACTCAACCGCCCCTGGCTGCTTTAGCAGCCAGTTGCCGTTTTGCGAAATGTCCCTGGCTGCTAAAGCAGCCAGTAGCGCCTTCGTCCAACAAATGCAATAAAAAATTATTAAACTGCTATTTCTAGAGCTTATTCCTCTTGTAGCAAACTCTATACTATATTCCTCAACGTTCGGACCAACAATAGCAACACTATTCAATCGACAAATGTCAAAATAAAAGTAAAAACTTTAGTGTAAACAAACTCCGCCATTTCTGACGTGTGGCGTCGTATTTCAATTGTTCTGTTATGTATATTGTTGTTTTCGGATAGTGTTATATATCAAATTAATCGTGAAAATCTGTGCTACTATATTATCATAAAGGAAATCTAGTTTTCGAATCTCAAAGTTGAGTATTTCGCCTCCGAAAGGTGGTAGGTTTAAATACCTATAGTGATTGTGTTTATACAAGAAATAAGTGTTTTTGTGATTAAAACGTGTGTGTTAACGGAAAAACAGTGCATAATTAGTATTGTGAACATATTATTAAATTGTATATACAAAAACAAGTGGCTTCGTAAAGTTATAGGTACGTAAATAACCGTGTTCAAAAACAGTCGTTGGCGCAGGCCGCGTCAAAATAAACAGTGAGTATTCAAATTCTAATTTAATTCTAACTAGACTATCGTAAATAAACTAATAAGATTATGGTCTTATTGGAAAGGAAATATAATCTAGTTTATTTTAAAATTAATTTAATTGAAATTTAATATTTAGAAAAATTCAAATTAATATTTTAATAGCGAAATATCCGTTTTCATCACTGTTTTTCAAGTTCTACATTTTTTTTGAGTTTCAAATTAATATCAGTTTTTTTTTTTTATATATATAGATTCCATAACTATTCAGCTATTCACTGTAAATTTTATTTAGCTATAACTCTTGTAGTTTGCGATTGTTTATCTAAAGTGTCAAATTACATGCGAATATTTCGCAATTTTTTGCACCCTGGGCGGTTTGGTGCAAAAAAGTCGCGCGTGGGGCGGGTGAGTGGATACGTACATAGTTGGAAAACCTAAAAATATACACATACAAACAGTTGTTTAACTAACCCAGGCTTGCCTTATGTTGATTTCAACAGAAAACATGAAAAGTCTATTTTCAATCTCTCGATCAAGATATTAACATTCTTTGGGTTACTTAACTTCTGTAGGTGGCGAAGGCTCTTAGTTCCACGTGCCAAAGATACCTTAGTACCACATTTATGAATTTATACAAAAAGTTAAAAAATTTGGTTACGAAAAAAGAAAATCATAAAAAGACTACAAAAATAATATGCATATGTACAACATACGTAATCAAGGAAAATTGTTAGAATGTTACCTGTTTAGGGTGTGCTCTTTGTAGGTAACACGAACATATTTCTTCTACTAACTTTGTTTTTCAATTTGAGTAAGCACAAATTGAAATTATTTTTCGCAAGGTTGGTTTTCCCCTCTATCTATTCATACACGAAATCTCTTAAGGGGTCATTGTACTCATCATTATGAACGTTTACTATGGGACCACAGCCTGGATCGCGAAAAAAATATCAGCTGTTCCCTAAAATATGTTCGCATTAACTCGTTATAATGTATGGAACAGCTATTTTTATACTATTTTTTAACCAGATTAGTTGTTTAAATCCAGGTAGCATAATCCCTAGGTATTAGTTCTTTTTTATATAAATGGCCGTCATCCATACACATTGACTTAAATTAAAAAATGTTTGTCGGAATTCCCAGGTTTAGTTGTCATAAAAAGCCTCGTGGAACCTAAAATAACATAGATTTCATAAAATATTTGTGTAGGTACCCCAGCTTTGTAACTTTATTTATTTAGCCAGCTATGCGAATTCAGGTACTTCAAGATTTTATATCTTTATTATTTTAGTTCAACGCGGTACAGTCTCAAGCACTTAGAAACTTCTAACAGTGATTTACTAGCCAGGGTAGCCCGCAAAATATAAATTATGTTACGTTTTTGGCAATTTGCAGGTCAGTATGTTGATGAAAATATGATTCGCGCAAGTAACACGTATGTAGTTATACAGAATCATAATCATTAAAATCATCAATACAACCATTTCAGCTCATTGAATGACTTTTTCATGAATTAGTTATGAAGATTGAATTAATTGAAACTTGTGTATAAAGTTTTAGTAAATAGGTACATATTGGTGCTGGTAACTGTACGGTGACCTATATAAAATAACGTATATTTAAGCAAAATAATGTTCCATGATCGTCATGTGGTGTCCCAGGGTAGTTCTGTCCCGTGTCACGTCGAACAATATTGTCCCGTTGTGTTTACCGTCGCGTCCCGGGAATGGACCCCGGAGTCCGGACCTCAGAGACGGGTTTCTTGCTAGTCACGGGAGGTTGCTTTTTAAATTACTTAAATTTGGTGGCGGTGGGATACATGCATTTAATTAGGATAAATGTTTTGAAAATATATAATTAAGAAAAGGTTATAAATTATACGTCATCATCATCTGACATTTCCCAACTGTCATAATTATGTCGGCTTCCAGTCTAAACGCATACAGCCAGTTGGAAATGCGAAACCCCTTCGTAAGACTGGTTGTAAGGACTGTCAAAGTTCTACAGATGGCAGCCGGTGCCAACGACCATTTCATTAATAATTTATCCAATTAAATCAACGTGATTTAATTTCAATCAATTCAAACTATAAGCTTGTTGGCCTCCTTTGAACCGCCAGAATTTAAGTTTTCTGAAACTGCGCTACCTAGCTCAATATTGCTCTGTGGTCCTCCTCTATGTTCGTCTGGAGTTACTAGGGTGTTCCGAAATGTATATGTAGGTAACTAAATAGTGCATTACTTTTATGAAGCTGGGAGGTTGACTACAAATTGTATACGCAACTGATTAATTTTGACCCACTCTGCTCACCATATATTTTCTTCCGGTGTAATGAAATAATCCCTACACGAAATAGAGTCGATCCGAACTAAACTAAAAATTGTTTTGGTTACTCATTTAAAGGATAACTCGACCGATCGATACTTAATACTTAATACGTAATTCTCAACTTAAATATTATATTACTGAAGCATGTAGTGACATTGGAATTGTAAGCTGGAAATAAATATTTATTTATTATTATTATTACTTGAGCAAAAAATTAAGTAAGGATGCCTAAACATTTTCATAAAAAGAGAAATTCCTAAGAGTATCTCCCGGTATATCTTACAGGTTCCGCTTGTTTTGTTCAGTTTCTGTCTGCCCCGTTGATCTCGTGGTCTTGCGACCACGAGATCAACGGGGCACGACTGCTGAGCGTGGGGTTCTGCGTTCGTTTTTCGGGTCGGGCGAAAGGTTTTTCCATTAGAAACTCAGTAGTAGCCCGGAGTTTGGAAGTTGGCGGTATGTTTTTTTTTTAACATTTAAATATTGTGTTTTTATAGTTAGGGAACGTAGTACAGAAGCTATGATTATATTAGATGTTGATATTTGTACCTAGTTCTAGTTTTTTTGTGTTTATCATAGTTTTATATTGTAAGTAATGTCTCTGAAAGCACGTTAAGCCGTTGGTCCTGCGCCTGATCTCTCTCCCAGTCGTGTCGGATTGCCGTCCCTGAGGACTATGAGAGTAAAGGAACAGAGAGTGCACCTGTGTCTGCGCACACGCATGTGCACTACAATATCTCCCGCGCCGATGGCCAATCTCCTGTAAGATTGGCCGCTGTGACCGAGAACTCTCAGCTCAGCAGGACTATATACAGGGTGTAAACTACCTCATCACGAAGCCGTCAACCAAGCATTCTGTACATCAAACTAAGTAACTTTACGCAAAAAATATTGCTGGGAAACAACTTTTTTTTTGGGGTGAAAAATCATGTTTTGTGATAGAACTCAATGTAACGCACTCAAAACATTGTGCTTATGGATGAATTGAATAGTATGAGGGTCGTGGAGGTGTTTAAAGTAAAAATCTTACATTAAAAACTTGTATTTAAAAAAAAAGTTGCCAAAAAGTTGGAACTTTGACCCCCAATATCTCCGTATGGTGTAGAATAAAAAAATGATCGCAATGACGAGGAGAACAAATGCCTTTCGGCTTCGTTAAGAGGTGTTTTACACCCTTTGCAACTTCCGATTTCTCATACTGCAAAAAAAAAAACATAAAATTAAGCCCTAACCTACACGTATTGTTTTCTGTTACAACGTTCATTGGTGAATTGTGTCTACTAGTTCTACAATATGGAACTTATCTCAATTTTGCTATTTGGGTATTAAACAGATTGTCAGAGTTAATAAATAATTAAACATTATGCTCCCGACAACTCGGATAAGGTCTACATCTGTTACCAAGCTAAAATAATTCAATTCCAGAATTACTCGCCTCACAATTTTGGTAGTCTTAATAACACAAACTTAAGCGCAAGCTAATTAATAATGTAGTGTAACCCGTATTCACTAAGCGTTACGTATTAGCATACAAAGGTATATCATCACACATATGACGGCATTCTCATTTAACGGATCTCTGAAATGGAAATATATCGCGGGGTGTGTCGGCGCGGGGAAGCCAACAAACGGTGACTGGCACAAGGGAACAGTTTCATTTCCTCTCGCACATATTCACGAGGCGACGAACAATATCTCAGTAACAATGGCTTCGTAATTTGGACGAGATGGCGCCCACGGGACAATACGTCAAGTGACTCATTATTGCGGAGAAAAGCTTCGGGCAGAAATCATTCTTCTCGCGAGAGCACAATGTGTGATGCGTGCGTGTGAATACGTCACAAATGTCACCTTAACACGAGAAAACATATAACGCACAATAAACAACCTTAAGGTCCTATACTTAAGGACCATCGAGATATAACGAGGCACTTCTTGAGCGTAAGTTCGGTTTTATTCAGTATTGAGAGGCAGTGGCCGGGCGCTTCCTCGCTAACCATTAGACGCGAGTAGTGAAGGAATGCTATCTCGAGTCGAGATTGGTCAATCGAGATCTTATCCGGCTTTGTGTTGAAATCGAGATTTGGCTATGAAAGCCAGCCTATTCAAATTTTAATTCATAAAGTGCCTACGTGGGTTCGAACTCGCCACCTATTATACGTAACTTGGTGCAGAAACCACTGGGTCACCACTAAATCCACTGATTTGATTTCTACCTACTTTAAAAGTAATGAGTTTTTCTAATCAACAACCTATTTACATACAGGGTATTTCGGAGGAGCGGTGACTTGTGAGAATCGCCATAGTGTTACCTATATAAAAAAAAAAAAAACGCATGAATGGAAAAAGAAGCATAGTGTGCGCTTATTCTCGAAATCTAGAATGTAATCTCGACCAATAGGTACATACGGTTGAGATCCCACGAGATACTCTTCCCACGAGATTGAATCTCGAAAGAGTCTCGAGATCTCTTTTTGATCGAGGCAGCATTCCCTAGTCGTGACCCGTTCGAGAGCACTACTGCTTCTCGCCATTATTGTGAAATAATAATGCAATTATAACGTCGGACTTTTTTTGTGATGGCAATTGACACACAATTTTTTTTAATAATCTAAAGGTTGAAATAAATAAGACTTAAAAAAAAACATTATATTTTTGAAAATTGGAAAGAAGAAAAGAAGGCGAAATAGGCTAAAAAAATATATATATATATAATAGACTAATAATATTTTAAAATTACGTTTTGGAACATATATTTGAAAAAAAGTTCTCATGGATTTATGTATTTTTGTGCGCCGTGCCTTTCACTCTTTAAAAGAGGAATCGCGAATTGAACCATCTCAAATATGAAAAAATAACACCTTTCTTTTCCGACACGAATCAATACAGTGCCAATCATAAGAATAAATTATTTCTCTATTATAAACATCATTATGAAAAAAACTAATGAAGTTTTCTATTTGCAATAGCAAAGGCGGTACAAAGGCGCTTATTGAAATATTGAATTATAGATAATTTGAATGAGCAAGTTTCCCGTACCACAAATGCTAGAAAGTACGAATGATTAGAATGTTAAACCCACATTTCGCCAATTTTGTTTAAGTCTCCTGTAATAAGGCGATGCTATTGCCATCAACGGAGCACATGTTCTGACTTGAGACTGCTACTGAGAATTTTCAGGTAAAAAAACCCAATAACACTTTGGCCGACATGGGAATCGAACCCCCCTATGCTCAGTAGGAGCGCTGGCAACCACTAGGCCAAGGCAGTCGAAGAAAGTAGCATTTACCAATTATAAGTCTTTCAGTAGGTACAGTGACATGTAAAATTGATTGTAAGAAGCTACATACAAAAACCAACATCATCATTTATCAGAAATGTAGGTTATTATTTCGATTTATTTCGTTCCTCACACTTAAATGTCGATGTTATTCGTCTTCAACGTGCCATTTACTTCGTTTTCTTTCTTCGTAACTTATCTATCAAAGTATCCATTGTTCGACTAACACATGTGGACGTGGTACTTACATTTATGTAGGCACAATACATACGGCCGTGTACGTAACAGTAACAGATGCTAAAGTTCGGGTGTTATTTCAGAGGTATTTCGGCTCGTTCGCATTTCAGGTCGTACATATTGTCTCGTTGGGACAATACGACACGCGAGTCACAGAGAGTCAGCGCAGGTAATCTGTGCGAGGGCAAACACACGTCGTTTGTAATTAGCCATCTCACGTCGCCGCGACAAAAGACAGGCGGGCCTAAAGCCATGGCCTTTGAGTCGTGTTCCGGTAGGCGCGCTACGTAAGCCATGCGTGTAGAATGGTGCTACGACGATACGTAGCCGCTACGAGCCGAGCCTACGGCGTAGCAATTCATTACATACTCGCAGATTAAAATATACGTTTCAAAGGACTTACTATGTAATACTTTTGAGTTTTATTTTAATATTTCTTTTGAGTTCTAAGAGAAGTTTGTTTTGATTAAGATTACGATATTTCATATTCAGTGTTGTCAAAGGAAACTTACTTCCATTCAGTTCATAAGCTAACTAGAACGTAAATAACAGGTAAATTTACTAAATATTTTATGAAAACTTATTGGAAAAAGGGCTACGTGAGTAATGTAATAAACGTAGGGTTATAAAAGTAAATATCCTTGTTTATAAAGTCTACATCAAAGGTTTAATATTATATTTGATATTTTAACAACCTTGGAGGTTATCATAAACAAATATTTTTCCGTTATATTACGGGGTTAGAATCAAAGAGAATTAATTTATATTAGGTGCCTACGTGTTATTAAATATTTGTACCTTTCACCTAAACATACATATATCTTAGTACTCTTAGTACTCATACACATTGATACATATATCAATGTGTAGGAGTCTTGGGTCATATTGGAGTTTCTGATGGGTCTTTGAATATCGTGTTACCTTTGTATAAATCAAATATCCATTTTCCCATTTGATACATACATTTCCATATGTAACTTTCTATACAGAATACGTGGATTTACCGTATTGATGAAAAGGGAAACATCTAATTAGGCAGGATGATATAGCAACATAATGAAAAGGGCTTTAAGCCTGGCCTTAATGGTGGAATCTAAATACGGGTATTCCACCTATCTTTTGATGTGAAGCAGCCGTTTGTAAACTCATCACAAATGATATAAACTTAACGTCAGTAACCCCTGAAAGATTAAGCAGGTTATGTATGATATAATTCGGTAGTAAACCCGGTCCACTGATGACGGTCTACCTCCCAAGAGAGCGTATCCTCGTTTACCAGCATAATTCTAACTCTGAGAGTGTAACCAATTGCCAATAGCAAAACCCAATTAAACTTCGTCAGTACTATGATTCAAAGTCCGACCTCAAATTATTCAATGCGCGTTTCTGGAAATAGCCCACGGTCAAAGGCTTCTGCCATGTCACTCACAGAGAGAGGCCTGTACCACAACTTTCCAACCATGGGAACGTCATAAGCGGGTTATATTCTTGCTTCTCTGTTCTTGCCACATGATTATTGTATATGTATAATATTCAGTGACTGCCTCGTGGGTCTAGCGGTAGCAATTGCGACAGCTGAGCATGAGTTCCTGGGTTCGATTCACGTTTTGAGCAAATTGTTCTTGGGTTTTCCATCAGGAATTTCTCAGTAGCAGCCACGGACTCTGGATTTGTGCCCGGTTGATGGCATTTGGCTCGCCCCCTATTACATAGGACTTAAACATAACTGGTGAAATGTGAGTGCACTATTAGGTACACCTCTGTCTAACCCTTCGGGGATTCAGGCGTGATGTGATGTAAACATTTATATAGATTTGTATATGCTTTATGTATGTATGAATATTAATATGTAATTAATACGCCACAGTCTAACAGTGTTTTCGCTCTCTCTTCCTGTGATAAAAGGTTGTCTTGGAAAGATCGCGTTTAGCGATAAGACCGCGCCCAAGCCCATTGTGGCACCCTATGTGAAGGGTTTTCTTTTATGAATTTTACTTGTACATAATAAAGAATATTCTATTATATTCTTTAATTGCTACAGGTATCTATTCACAGAATTGAATTACATTCGAAGAAGGTGATTAGTATTAAAATAAAAAGATTTTTTTAACTACATGTATGTGTCTTAAGAACCTAGCTAAAAGTCTTTGCTATCTGCCATCTGAGTGTGTGAAATGGTACTTCATGCTGTGTTAAAAATATAAGCCAATCAGCAAGATGATAGCAGACGTCTTGCAGGGTTGTCGTCCCAAGGTAGGCTCAACATACATTTGAACATACAGCTGTATGAGCATGTTCATGCAACCCCGTGCTGTGTGGTGAGGAAAAGTGAAAATTATGTTTATTTCTAATCTTGCTATTCTTTTCTAGTTAATTTCGTTGCGGGATCCAAGACAGTTAAATTCTTTTTCTGGGACTTCGACGAGCTTCACTGTCTTGGCCGTTTTTCTGGTGGTCGCCACTGTTGATTCTGGGTTTCAGTAGTTGTACTGGTTTCGGAAGAATGGGGCGGGCTTCTCCCGATAAAAAACCCCGTACTGTACTGTGAGCATTAATCAAGCAATCTCTTTTATTGAATGAACGTCAACGAGCCACGTACAATACAGATACTCGTACGTAGGGGTCGTTTGTGAACCATATTCGAAAAAAACGAATGGCAGGATTTTATCAGTCAGTGTTGCACATGTGGTGCATTTTCAGGATTCCGTAGCCGAATGGCAGAAACGGAACCCTTGTAATTTAATCATGTTTGTCTTTTTAGATTGCTTATTAACCTTACTCGGAGACTATTGCCACTATATAGATGAAAATTGGAGAGGTGTGTTCTGTGCACGCTAAATAATGGTGTAGTGAAATTAGGAAAAAAGTAATTATAGGTGGCAGTTTGCTCACATCTAACCAAGGGATGTAAAACATTGGACATAACTGTATGATGTATTATTGGATCCCATACTTAAAAAATGTGATGATGTTTCCAAGTGACTTTTTTATTGAAGTCTATGGTTTGTAAGCGATATAGGATATTTCCGCTTGCAAGCTATTTTTTGCGGTGGATAAAATCAGTACCGTGCATGTGTAAATATCGTCGTGACTAGGTACGGAACCCTTCACTGCGCGCGGTACGACAGTCTCTTGATCAGTTTTTTTCAATGTGCCCCCAAGTTTCGGCCTGTTAACATGCTGTTAACGATTTCTAGTTTCACGTCAGTCACGTTTGCGTCGATACGTGCCCCCATGCTATGCTGCGATATCAATTTTGGGGTGAATTATTGCTGTACTGTGGTTTATATACTAGTATGGAAAAGTTTATTCCATGGGACTTAAACATAGAGGAAGACCAAAGAAAACATGGATGGATTGTGTGAAGAATGAAATGAAGGATAAAGGAGTAAATGATAGCAGGACGATTGACAGGGGAGAATACAAGAAAAAAACACGTTTTTTGAGGAGCAGGAAGATGATGATGATGATGAAGATGATGAAGCATATAAACAGGCAAAATGTTGGTATACTATACAGGGTGTAAACCACCCCATCACGAAGCCGTCAACCAAGCATTCTGTGCATCAAACTAAGTAAGTTTACGCTAAAAATATTGCTGGGAAATGACTTTTTTTTTTGGGGTGAAAAATCATGTTTTGTGGTAGAACTCAATGTTACGCTCACAAAACATTGTGCTAATGGACGGATTGAATACCTAGTACGGGGGTCGTGGAGATGTTTAGAGTAAAAATCTTGCATTAAAAACTTGTATTTCAAAAAAAAGTTGTCAATAAGTTGGAACTTTGACCCCCGATATCTCCGTAACTAGAAGGTTCCCAGGTATGGTGTAGAACAAAAAAACGATCGCAATAATGAGTAGAACAAGTGCCTTTCGACTTCGTTAAGACGTGTTTTACACCCTTTAGCACCTCTGCCTAACACTGGGTAGATTACAGGTGTGATTTTCTGGAGAAGTTTCTTTCTACGCTTGGTAAGCAAGGTGAAGTATATGGCCGTATTGTAGTATTTTTCTTCTTATTGTTAAAAAAATCCGCGTGACATAGATACAAGAGACTTTTAAACAAAGTTTTTGTTGTGTATGATTCAATAAACCAAATCAAACCATTCGTTTGTAAGAATATGGGTAAGTATTCGTATCATCGCCTAGACTTTTCCCAACTATGTTGTGGTCGGTTTCCAGTCTTACCGAATACAGCTGAATACCAGTATTTTACATGGGGCGACTGTCTATCTGACCTCCACAACCCAGTTAGAACTGGGTAATACGATACCCCTTGGTAAGACTGGTTGTCAGACTTTTTTGGTTCACTGACTACTATAGTTAAGTAGTATATTAGGAGATATTTATAACAAAAGTAGCCAAAGAACAAGCCCAGTCATTTAATAACCGTGAAATTGTTCATTTCACAATTTATACCAACTAGTATATTCCGACTGTAACTCATATTTATTCAAACTGTCGTATAAACTTCGGTATCATAATATGGGGTTGGCGCCGGGATGTTACGTCACTACCGGTTTGCAGGTTACATATACACTCATATATTGTATCCGTACATACATACATTAAACATTGTTCCATAACTGTGTATACCACGATGCACGCTCTGCTGATGTTCTCTCTCATTCTGATATTTACAGGACTGGAATCGACACAAATTCAAAAAATATTTTTAATTTCGGATGTAGCCTTATGTGTATGGAATTTATATTATGTATTGTGAGGTACGTAGTTCCGAAGTGACCGTTTAAACGGTGGAATGTGAGTTTTTCTCCAAAACTGTAATCTAGCATTCGCAATATTCTCGTTCTGCCAACGGGCGCAAGGCCGCATGTTTCTTCTTCAACCCTTGGCTACCCATTGCTCAGTGTAGGCCTCTTCCAAATCTCTCCACTTTTGGCGGTTTAGTTTCATGGCTATCCAGTTTCTTCCGGCCAGTTTAGTGAGATCGTCTATTCACCTAGTCGGTTGTCTTCCCACATTCCTCCGCCCCGTCCGTGGTCTCCACTCCAGCATTTTCTTCCCCCATCTTCCATCCAGTCTACGGCATATATGGCCCGCCCATTTTCAATTTCTTTTTGCAATCACATCCGCTATGTCCAGCATTACCCACAGCTTAATCAGCCTATAACGTTCACACTACTGTGATAAAGGCCTTCTTTTAGTGAGAGGGCATGGGCTATAATTCATCATTGAGGCCCAGTCTGAGAGGGTGAATGTCCCAAGCCTTTGAATTTTCGGTTCTGAGACAAGTCGGTTTCCCTTACCATTTTCAGCCATGATGGAATAAAATTTACCTAAAGTAAAGCTAGCTTAAGTTCGAACCTCCGACCTTCAATTGTAGTCGGGGTCGATATCAGCTCGGCTGGGTCACCACTACTCTACTGTGCCACCGATGCTCAATTAAACTGAGTGACTGTCGTTACAGTATGACCACTTTAAGTGTGCAGTTCAAGATGCCGCCGCTTGTCAAGAAAAAATGCATCGATATGTCAAACTAGGTTCATACATTTATTTTATTTCTGTGTACATACTTTTATTTTATTCCCACTTGCACTGATAAGTTGGTTGAAGTGTATCTCTTAAAGCATAGGAATGCTAACAGCTAATCTAAGCAAAAAAGTAAGTATGTATGTGAGGACCGCAGCAGGTGGTGTTGTGTAATTTCTGCTTTCCCCTATCTACGCACTACGTACACCGTTCATGTTAGTTCCTATCGATCTCCGGTGCCATACATTATGTCATTTTTGCTCCATATGTTACTCGCGCGGACACCTAGCCGGCAGCCAACGAATACGACCATAAAGTAAAGTCACATGGACAACATGGTATCAATCTGAATTGTGACTTGGATCTATGCGGACTGGACTGCAGATTGAGTTCTGTTTCATGCAGTGTTTTAGGCGTTTTTATAGGTTTTAAAGCATAGTTTTAAAGGAAATCCATGCATTTAGGCAAATATCCATCTTTCTCCACATGTTTACGTACTTGATGACCTTATTACTACATCAGTTAGCTGAATTTTGGGCCAAATATTTTTGGACTTTTTTCCAGCGATATGCTTAGAATATCTTAATAATTAATTTAACACAAAGCTTTAGTTAGGCAGTGGTAATTCAGAAACGTAAAAATCCCAGTTTTGTATTTCACAGGAGCAATCCTGTCTGCCTTATGAGAAAAGACTTGTGACTTTGAGCTGATCCTGTATCATATATTATGTCAATATAAGAATATTAAGTATATAATATAGTTTATAATAATCCCAACGTTGGGACACAGGCTTCTTCTCTATGAGAGGGAGTGAGCTGTAGTCCACCATGGGCACACTACGGGTTGAAAAATTTCATGTCTTCGAAATTTTGGATCTAGGATGTGTCATGTCGAACATGTCAATTTGTCATGTAGATTTAAAACTATAACAACAGTTTGGATGTCCGTTTACACATAGACAAGTAAGCATAGTATAACGCCATGTTTCCACTGTAAAGTGTAAATAAATATTTTGATGTTTCGATACGCGCCAACGATCTGTTTTTAGTTTCCGTTTTGTTACGCAGAGTTTGTATTTATAGTGATTGTTCGCTGTGCTTTATGTTAGGAAAATGGTGTAACAAAATTGTTTTTTCTCGACCCTCATGTATAGTACTGCATAGTTTATATGAATGACGTTGATGGGAGAGTGGTAAACATTTATTCAAAGTCAAAGTCAAAATGATTTATTTGCAATAAATGTGGTACAAAAGATGGTAAAAATAATATATAGAGCAATGACACATTTCGCCATAAAATTGGCATGCAAACATTAAATTAGTTTTAGATGCTAATTTTAAAAGTGTGTAAAAATGAAAATACCCCTGGAAATTGTATTTAAAAACTCAAGATGAGGCCTTAGTTCTGATTGATACCGTTATGTACGTAGTAGTAAAGTCCATTCACTGGTGGCATCTTCAGCTAGATAGCGCCGGTTTTTTTAAATACACTTTTTCCTGAGACTTCGCTCGCATTATAGTCCAAAACTATCCCACGGGAACGTCCTGCAAATAGCCTATGTCACTCTAGAATAATGTAGCTTCTTGTTAGTGAAAGAATTTTCGGAATCGGATCAGTAGTTCCGAAGATTACCCCCAAACTGAATTACATACAAACTTACAAACAAATACCGCTTCATAACATTAAATATAGATGTGTCAAATGTCTATATCTTATGTCCTGAAAAATCAATTACTATATCTAGCTATTCGATAGAACCTCAATTAATTTTCAATACTACTACAGGCCAGGTCTTCTATTGTTATAGACCCCATTATATTCCTACACAAATGCCATACATACAGGTGCGGACTCTCAAAACAGCAACAACAATGGCATCGAGCCCACGACCCGTGAACCTGACGTCCCTGACCAAAGGTCATCTGCGCCATTAAGTCGTCAAATGTCAATGATGCTTATATAACTTATATGTATGAATATGAAATCTAGAGCGGGCTTACATATAGACATACAGGGAAATTGAAATCGATTACCAATGGGTTAGGTGGCGAGTCAATTGGCTCAACTATTCAATGCTTACAATAGTGAGGATGGAATATTATTTCCTTTTGGCAAAGATGGGACTTCTTCATAGGCATATTGCCGGGCGTAACTTGCCAAACTTGCCTAACTTGACAAATGCAGGTACAAAAACTTTTTTGTAAAAAAAACCGACCTCCAAAAAAAAAGAGAAAAATTTGCAAATATAATATTAAAGAGAGATTCTATGTGAATGATGTGGCAAAACTTCTATAGAAGAAGAAGAAATATGGGATCACCACGCAAACTTCCTCTACCAAATGAAAAAAGAATCACTTAAATTGGACCAGTAATCACGGAGAAATTGGTGTACATATATGAAAAAAAAAGATCCTGGCTGAATACATAACCACCTCCTCTTTTAGAAGTCAGTTAAAAATAACCACCAATTTGCAATCAGTCAAATCTAAAAGCTTTATTCGGACGGAACTTATTCTTCAATAATTTCTCACCTCACACAAAACGACCGAACGATCCACATTAGTCTGTATAACATAAAAACGCCTCTAGGATCCTCCCGAAAAAGTTCGAAATATACTCGTAATACGTTCACCAATATCTGAAAAATGCCAAGCTATGGCGTGATATGAAAGGACGCCGACGGGAGCGTTAGGAAATAGGTTTGTGCAGATTGATGGAGGGCTTTTTCTGTCACGGCAACACGGCCGCACATGAGACTACGTTTTTCCAGATTCCACGAACTCATTGTTTGCGGTGTGTCCTCGTATTTCTGGGAATGATGACGTCAATATTTCCACCGTTTTGCATTTGTTTTTGTTGGTGCCGTGTTCAATCATTTTTTTTCGTGCATCGTTTATTATTGCTCCTCATTTTTCTAATCGACTACTTCGATGGTCAAGTGGTTGTTGCTGAGCATGTTGTACTGGGTCAAATTCCCGGGTAAAGTGGGGTTGGGCTTTCCCGTCAGCTTATTCAGTCAGCCACGGAGTCTGGATCTGCGCCCGGTTGATGTTAATAGGCTCGCCTCCAATTACATGGGACTTTAAACATAACTGGCGAAATGTGGTTGTACTATTAGGTACTCTTCTGCCTTACCCTTTGAGAATTACAGGCGTGATGTAATATTATTTTTTCAACGATTTTTATTGTGAAGTTTCAGTTGATCAAACATTTTTTCGAGTAGCACGATAAGTTTGTATCATATGAAGCGTATTATTTCTGTCTATTAAGTAAGATATAGTCGTTCGGTTTGCTTTGAATAGTGTTTCTTGGAATAAGGTTATTCAATTACGATGACAAATACTCGTATCATGTATTGGTAATGTAACAATAGGGGTTCGGGTCCATGTTTGTAATGTCCCAGGAACTTGTGTGCTATAAGGACATTAATTTAGTAGGGTATTTACTTAGAAAATGTATAGTGTGAAAGTAAATAATGAGTAAGAACATATTTATTTTATCATGGTTTATCCACGGGGTATGAAGAACAGGGTATAAAGTTCCTCAATAATCCATAGAAAGGGGATCCTCCGACCAGACGGGTGTTGTGTCAGTTTTTCATTATAAAACTTTAATAGCGCGATTCAGAATGTTGATGTTAGTTCTTCGTTTGTGTCATTGATGGCGCTGTTGTACTTTTTGTTCTATATTGCCGCTACAAGTTTATAACCCGATAAATCGATCCCATGGGAAAATTACCAGTTCCCACGCATGTGAAGCCGCAGGCTTAAATGAGTGCGACTTAAAATCTAGTGTTTGGGTTTTCCTAGTATTATACCTACAGGTTGCAAGGTAGAAGGTGGAAGGAACATACGTGGTAAACTGTTGTCCGTCGATTCCCCTTTCACACTGTTTACTACGTGTATATGCCTTGATTTAGGTGCCACACGAATGTCGTTATCAAAATCAGTCATCCAGGATCCAGACGGATGACTGGCACCCGATGCATCCTCGATGCATCGTTCGTTATCCACAGTTAAGACCTGTCTCGTCCTATATCGTTTAAATACCCCTGAACACCTCTATTGGGGGAAAATTGCAATTTATTTAGGGTTAGGAGTTTCGGATGGGGAAAGTCCACTGCTCCTGGATAAAGTCACTCCATTGACGTTCGTGTTCGAGATTTGAAGATAGATGTTGTATGTTTCATTGTTTGACGTTTGATTTATAAGCACCAGAGGAAAAAGATGGCGTTTAGTATTATTGCTTTTTCACCCGTTTGCTGCAGTGTTCATATAAACTTCTGGCTTTTTTTTACCTATAATATTTCAAGTACCCAACCTGTGGTCATTGACCCTAAATAAAAGTCATAAAATTTTGTTTTAGCATATTTAGATATCGATAGTCATGACGTCCAATTCTTAGTGCGGAGCGTTAAATAATAATATAATAAAAAAAATGCTAGCTATAATTTAATTTGACCTTCTCTAAGTGTCGCACTTATCCACACTATCGTGCGACAGTGAAAAAGCACGCGTGTTAAATTTAATTTATAATCCATTGTGAACCCGTGCTATAAGAGCCACATTTCGAACAAGTGTGTCGGATACAAAATAAAAGCACAGGTCACGCCCGAACGCGGAACTCCGTAGCTTCTAACAGGAGTGATTCCCGGCGGTATTCTAATGCCGCGGTATCTTTATTGGGCATATTTTTCGATTTCCCGGAGTGTGCTCCCGCCGATTTTATTTTTCAACGGCGGCCATATGCGAAACAAAGTTACGTGCAGATGGAAACAGTAATTTCACAGTTATGACGAGAGATCAAATAAAATGAACCTTAAAATCATCGAAATATGCATTAAAAATGCTCAAACTATGCAACAAAGTGCCAAAATATGCAACACAATTGAAATAAGTATCATAAGTATTTAAACTGACATAGTCGCGGCATGGTGGTGATTGGAAATATCGGGAACTCAAAACAATCAGTAAACATGGTAAATATCCGTTTCTAGTGTTAATAATAAAGAAATAAGTAAAAACTTAAAAACTAATTTATTTTTAATTTGCTTCATTTTCGACCATTTTCTTCTTCTTGAAAACCGAGTACCGATCCGAACTATCAGTAATGCCCGTGCCAGACTGTTGTAAACAAACCCTCCACACACCTCCACATCGGTCTCCACCGGCGGTTTACAACAGCACGCACTAGTGTAAGCCGCCGGTGGAGACACACACGCACACGCATAATTTTTTTCATGGGTATCCACTGAAAACCAGCGCTGTGCTGTGGGCTTCCCATAGCACAGCATTCATTCTGAGTGGTAAACCTGTTTGTCGCAATCACAACGTGCAACTTTTATTAAATTACTATTTTTTGTTTTTGTTCCGCTCTGTGTTACAATTTTTATTAACCGATTTCAAAAAGGAGGAGGTTCTCAATTCGTCGGAAACTTTTTTTTTTATGTATGTTCGCCGATTACTCGAAGATGGCTGGACCGATTTGGATTTTTTTTTGTTTTGTTTGAAAGGGATCCTGGAGAAATCGCGACAACTCTTCAAATTTTATAGGCACACTTGAAGCGATTTGGGTAGTTTTAAAAAGAGTACTTTCTCGGAGTGGTCCCATTTCAATTTGGTGAAGATCTGATGAAGAACTTCGGAGATAGGCAACGGAACTCCTCAATAAATGATAGCAAATGGACTGGGTTTGCTGAAATCTCATGTCTGTGTATTGTTTACACCAGTTCATAACATAACATCACGCCGGTACGCTGTAAAGGGGTAAGCACATGTGAGTCGGTGACCTTTGTTTGATTGATTTAGTTTTTTTGTCACCGACTTCTGAACCTAAAGTTATTTTTCACGTTTTTGTGTTTTTGGAAGTCGGTTTTATTTTTTGCAAAAAAGTTTTTATTATATGTATATAATGTTTTATATAATGTGGTTCTGTTGTATTCTTAATGTTTGTGTTTGTCTAAATGCGTTGTATGTCTATGGTTTGCTTTTCCTAACATTGTATGCACGTCATGTCCTTGCGACGAATAAATATTTTTGCTTTCTTTCTAATTCATAACTTGAAAATGACCGTTCTACGTACACTTAGGTCAATTGGCACTATTTGATTTTAAGTGCATTTTGGTGGTCAATCATCTCTGACACATTTGGTATTTTGGAGTTATGCATTATTTTCAAAAAACAGCAATAACATGCAAATGCATATATGCAAATAGGACTTTGCATTTAATCCGGTCTATAGTTATGACATAAACCTAATGCCAACGAGAATAAAGGTCATTGCTGGTCGTTTAGTCGTGCTGTAAAATACATAAAATAACTATGAAAGAACTATGCGAAACAAAGTAGGTACCATGTATGTGCATAGTGCGCTGATTTGTACAAGTCATTTACTCTGATAAATGACTGGCTGGGAAAAAGAATGACTTTAATGCCATGGGATTGGAGGGTGGTGCGTTCGTGTAGGTTTGTTGTAAAATGTTTTGATGGTTATGTTTTTTATAGAAATAAGCGCAAAGGTCATTTTTACTGCAAGTTTTGGGGCAGAAAAGCCAGGACGTGGAACAAAGCCTGTGACATGGCTTCATTTTTGCACCTTGATACCGTTCCGTTGACGTAGCCCGACTGACACTGATGACTCCATTGGAAGTGGCGAAGTTTAGATCCAACAAAATTTCAAGTATGTCTTGCCAGCGACACTAAGGAGAACAACAACCGTAGCTTTTCTTAATTACATTAGCAAATTCTTTAAATATAGGTATACGTTATATATTTTTTGCTAAAATAAATTTTTAAAGAGTTAGCATTTCAAACAGGAATATTTTAATAAAAATGCTCAAAATTCTTCTTCATCATATTTCTTTAAATTCACTAGCAAAATCTTTGGAAAATACAAGTTGCCGAGTAAAATTCTCGTACAGTTAAAATGTTTAGTATTTCAAACAAAAAATAAAGTCTCCATTTTCTGGAAAAAAAGAATACCTTACTCTTTTACTAAAAATAGACAGCGAGCCTCAGCGAGCGCTTAAATTGAATAAATAAGGGGTCTGGAATGACAAGTTCGTAAAGTAATTTCAGGATAGCTTACATACTAAGATACCTACCCGTCTTTCAATATGAGGTAGGTCTAGCTCTTAAGTATTCACGGTCATATGGAATTGTCAATTGGGGTGGCACACTGAGGATAAATAAATCCGTCATTGTTCTGTCATTCCATTCCAATTGTGCGAAGGGCTGCCAATCATACTATTAAAATAACATAATATACCTGTTGTACCTAATAGTGCTCCCACATTTGATCACTTAGTTAGTTTTTTCGGAGGGCAGGCTATTACCATCAGCCAGGCACAAGTCTAAAATCCAATAGCAATTTGCCTGACCCGAGCACCGATCCCAGGAACTCATGTTCAGCAGTCGCGGTGGCGACTACTAGACCAACGAGGCAGTCAAAAATAATAATCAAATAATGGAAAGCCCGGGTTCGATTCCCGGGTCGGGCAAAGCGTTATTGGATTTTTCACTGGGATTTCCAGGTTGATGGCATAGGCCCCGCCCCCTATTAAATGGGACTTCATCATAACTGGCGAAATGTGGGTTTTACTATTAGATACACCTTCTTTTTTTTTTTCGGACGAGATATCATCAAATGACTCCTCCCGCTCTAGGCGGAGCGGGAGGGAGTGTCAGACTCTTACTGACTAAAACCCATCCATGTTCCTTCATCACCCGTTGTGTTCCGCGGCCACGGTATCTCTTTCGAACAGTCCCGCAGCACTATTAGATACACCTCTGCCTAACCTTCAGGGCACAGGCGTGATGTTATGTTATGTGTTTACGATAAGATCACTAAAACATTTGAATGTACCACATAAAAACCGTGGAATCACAAGACACCATTCTAAGTGACCGTGAGTCGCAGGTTTCATTATACAACGAAAACAAACCCGTATTTACCTTGCAATAGCATTTCAATAAACCCGCTTCCGAATCTTCATACAAAAAGATTTTCGTTTTAATAAAAGTCGTACATAATTTCGTCGGCGTATCTATTGTTTCAGAAACAAAAGTACGTGTTATATCATAGTGCAAGCTTCATTTCATGTGGCCATTGTTTTTGTTGAGAGTTATGAAAAATTCGACTTCATTCATAAATGTCTGGATTTAATGCTACCTGCTTTCTTTTTGAATGGAGTACTGTCGGTGACTGAAGTGTTCATGAGTGACCGAAATTAAACACGCGGCTGAATTATGAAAAAATAATTTTATTTCGATTTTAATTTTGTTTTTGTTTTTTTGGACATTGATATTAATTTTGATTTTAATTTGCTTTAATTTTGATTATGATTCTAATTATGGTTTGGGTTTTGAATTTGATTATGATTTTAATTGTAATTTTATTTCGATTTTTTTTTCTGTTTTTGTCTCTAGTTTGTTATGCTCTAGTGAATTTTACTTTTTACCACTAATATTAGTTTTATATTCCTTAACATGATGTTAATTTAAACTTGTTAATTTTATAGTACAGTGCTTGTGGCACTTCTAATATGTTTATGGAGCATGCGGTGCTAACCTGTAAGAAATTGTTACACTAACTTTAAATAACGGTAGATTGTTACTTGAAATATTTATAGTGTAAACAATTGTTGGTTGGCCAAAAAAGGAAAAAAATAAATAAAAAAAAATGTTTATCTGTGAATAACGATACCGGTCATATAGAAGCACAGGGTTAAAACTCAAAGTCTTAATTTCGGTTAATAATCTTACTCTTACTAATATTTTAAAAGCGAAAGTTTGTGAGGATGGATGGATGAATGTTTGTTACTCTTTTACTCAATAACTACTCAATGGATTTCAATGAAATTAAACACACGGATAGTTTATAACCTAGATTAACACATGAGATACTTTTTAGCCCAGTAGATACTGTACTAACTATCTGTCAAACTTCGATGTACGCAGCCAGTCCGCAGTCAAGTCCAGGCTGTTTGACCGCAATTTGAGAATTTCAAGAGATTAGGCAGTACTGTCCACTTGTTACACAAACCGATTACTAATGCGTCTAACAACTGTGATGATTACAGCAATTTGCGCTTTGGCTGTTCAGCGTAGCGGCCATTGCGCACCATTCGACGTAATGCGAAAATGAATGCTGATCAATGTGTCTGGAGGGCAGTCAAAGTAAAGCCGTGCTGCATTTGTAGTATCTCAACAGGTAAATAAAAAAGTTTTTGAAAATATAGCTTTACTAGCTGATGCCCGCGGCTTCGCCCGCCCGCAAATTATATACTAAAACCTTCCTCTTGAATCACTCTGTCTATTAAAAAAACCCGCATCAAAATCCGTTGCGTAGTTTTAAAGATTTAAGCATATATAGGGACAGAGAAAGCGACTTTGTTTTATACTATGTAGTGATTCTTCATCATCGGCCTATTAATGTTGGCCTATTAATGTTCCCCCTGCTGGGACACAGGCCTCCACTCTATGAGAGGGAAAATAAGGTTCAGTTAACGTTACAAGTTCGAAGTAAGACTTTAAATAACTACTACCATTCTCTAATTATTTCCATGGATTCTGTTCTGTCTTTCTCTTTTAATTATTTTCCACATAGGTGCAGAGAGTGCCAACTTCTAACTCAATTTCATTTTGATTAGCATGGGGACATGCTAATCAAAATGAAATTGAGTTAGAAGCTATTTGACTACGATAATTTATTTCGATTACCTAAAATTAGCTTATAGTCCAGTCATTATAGTAAGTTCACCTCGGAATTCGAGATACCCAGCTGTAAGTCTGTAAATACTTGTATATTGACACCCTAAAAGTTGTCTCAAAATCTACATATGGTAGGGTGTAGGTACGCAACTATTAAATTTCAAGGTCAAAGGTCACAAAAATCGGTTTTTTTGCGTTTTTTTTTTGTAAATACATATCTCATTTCCTATGGGTTTTTTGCTATTTGTATTTATCATCAATATTGTAGAATACAAAATTCTCTACAAATTTTGTTTAAATTTTTTTTTATACGTTGAACCGTTTTCGGGATAGAGGGCGGAGAGCGCGCGGTCACAGTATCGCTTCAGGTCAACCGGTGCCTCCAGTCGAAAACGCGCCATATATAGTTGATGAACTATCGATAAATCAATGATTATAAATATTTGTCAATTTTTATTAACTGTTATATTATATTTTATCATTTTCTTCATGCATTAAATCTATATCTATTCAATAATACTGATAACCGTTTCCTAAAATTAAAAAATAATTAGGTTTTGAGGCAACTTTTAGGGTGTCAATATACAAGTATTTACATACTTACAGCTGGGTATCTCGAATTCCGAGATTCTTACCTAATTTAAGCTTAAATGACTGGACTATATAATAATAACCGAGTTAGGTACTAAATAGTTCATGTAATAGTATGATTTGAATGTTCTGGGATAAAACTAACACACAAAATTGGTCAAGTGCGTGTCGGAGTGGCGCGAATATTAGTTTGTATCTAGTATTTCTATGAAAAACATAGTTATTTCTGTGGTTGTGACCGGAAAGGGTTCCTTGTGTTACAAAGGAACACTAAAACTCACACATTACTTTTGTAGGAAAATGAACAAATTTAACTATACTGTCACTTACGGGATATCTTCCGTGATTGGTATTTATTTTGAGCTCTCGATATTTCGACGCTGTTGCAAGCGCCATGATCGCGGGTTGACTGGAGAATGCGGGTGGATGAAAATAAAATTGTTGAGAGCAGACAAATCTGTCTACCCTCTGTCTTTGTCTTTTCGTGAAAGCTTAAAACAGTGGTTAAATGAACAACTAAGTCGTTTTCCTAGAACTCATTTATATCTCACATCATAATATCTAAATTACTTTTCACTACTTAAAAGAAACACGCTAGAAGAAACTCCCAACTCAATTTTCTTTGTTCACGTTTGTCGTCGTCAACTCTTCATAACACAATAGAAGCACGGAATAGTTAAGTATCGAGTAGTAATAAAAGTAATAACTTAGCTTGGCTTACTTACAACTTAGTCTTAAGTCTGGTTTACATTGGGAGAGTTGGTGGTTCAGCGAGCGAGAGAGTACTTGGAAACAAGTTCAGTTTTGAACTTGCCCAATTTTATTGCTAGTAAACAGAATATCATATACCTATATTAGTAACCTACTATAGGTATATGATATTCTGTTTACTAGCAATAAAATTGGGCCTACCCTAACCTATTAAGGTTCATCCCTTATTACACGAGACTTTAACATAACTAACGAAATGTCACTGTTGTTTAAATAAACTAAAAAATCATTACTGGGGCCACACCTCTGCCTACGGTTTGAAGATTACAGGCGTGATATTATGTGATACGCAGGTTATTGGTAAGGACGCAGTACTTTTAGAAATATTCTGTTGACCCCATTGACTGCAG
Organism: Xestia rhomboidea; assembly: GCA_963853795.1. Lineage (NCBI taxonomy): Eukaryota > Metazoa > Arthropoda > Insecta > Lepidoptera > Noctuidae > Xestia > Xestia rhomboidea. The sequence continues at coordinate 14,181,325 of OY970761.1, read as the reverse complement.
ATATGCTTCGTTCGTCCATTGAAGCATGGTTTTTCAATTAGTTTACTACTGAAATTTTCAGCCATCAACGTCACGAAACACAATACGTGTGGTATTGTGTTTCGTGACGTTGCGTTTTATGAAATAGGCTTCTCTGTATGATTCCTGTTACCCTTTTGTTAGTCCACCCCACATTGGGTAATTCAGATCCTACTCTACTGGATTACTTACTCGACCAATGTAAACTGAGCTTTAAGTGGAAGCCAGCGCCTTCTGTTTGCGGTAATAAGAGAACTTGGTAGATATACAACCGCTGCGCTGCCCCGTTGTAACACGACTACTTTGTACTTGTTGCCTAGTAATTAGGACATTATTAGCACTGTCCCTCAAAACCTAACGACTTGCTGTTCAAATTTGCATACGATTACCCCTTCGCAGTTTCGTTCAGATTGTTTTGTAAGGTATTTTTTGTATGTAAAAATAGATTTTTAACACACTTGCTCGAAAACTGGCTCTTATTACACAACATTTAGGGTCACACTATAAAGTATTTAACACATGCAATTTTTTTCTTTGTATTCCGGCACTTATAGTGTGCGATACTATACGTGATAAAAATGTGTAATTTTCTTTTATCTCAGCAAAGTCCTAGTAAACATATAAATAAAATATAATAAATTATTATTACACATGTATATGGCTGCCTTACGTTCTTAAGGTACCGGGTTCGAATCCCAGTAGGAGCAAATGTTTGTGTGATGAGCATGGACATTTGTTTCCGAGTCATATGGATGTATATAATGTATAATAAGTATGACCCGAATGGTGCAGCGGTAGTGAGGCTGCCTTACGTTCTTCGGGTCCCGGGTTCGAATCCCGGTTGGAGCAAATGTTTGTGTGATGAGCATGGACATTTGTTTCCGAGTCATGGATGTTTAATAAGTATAATAAGTATGTATTTACAAACAAAAAGTATCTATGTAGTATATCAACTATCTGGTGTCCACGACACAAGCCTCGTTGCTTAGTGTGGCACCAGATGGCGCTGTGTGTTAATGTCGAGCGATATTTATTTATTTATTTATTTATGTATTTACAAACAAAAAGTATCTATGTAGTATATCAACTATCTGGTGTCCACGACACAAGCCTCGTTGCTTAGTGTGGCACTAGATGGCGCTGTGTGTAATGTCCAGCGATATTTATTTAATACACTTGTTTGAAAACTGACCCTTATTTCACCGATTTTATTTCACAACACTATGTTCTGTAGTGTGTTCCATACAAAACATTGTCATTGCAGAAAATTTTATAATGTTACTGGTATTTCTGAAATATATTGGTACGCTATTTCCTATTATAACTTACCTTATTAAAAACTAAAACAGTTTCTCTAATAACCAACTTTGCAATGTGATAGCTTAGTTTTAAACGAGGAAAACGTATAATGACGAACAAATTGTTCCATGAAAATAAAAATAAAAAAGTTTCATGTTTTCAGGAAATATTCCGTGTTATATACTTTTAACATACTTTTCAATGTTTCCAAAAGCAATGCTGAGTGCTGATATAAATGCTAAACACTCGTAAAACTCGTTATTCCAAATTATGTCGTTCATGATAGTAAAAATTGGTATTACATCCATTATAAAGGTAAATGTTGACAATACGGTCCCTTTCCTCGAGCATATTTTTTTGTTATCAAGGGTATAATACGACTTAACGTGTTCCCTTGATATACGAATATTTCTGCGACCTTTGTCAGCCTTTATTGAGACCCATTTTATTCGTAATCGTCCGTATTAAGTTTTCAATCGATGTTCGTCCTAATGTGCATAATTTGAACGTAAGCGTGTCTTTTGTTACGTTAACAAAGGATTTCAATAATCCGCCATTCTTCTTTTCGGTGAAGCGGGTATAGTGGCGTTTGATGCAGGGCACGTAGTCAACTTCCAGCGGAGATCGGCCGACGCCTGCAAAAGTTATCGCAAGTGTCATTCACCCTGCACCAAGATAGAATTCTTCGCCCCACTTGTCAAACTTGTCACAATATATTCCCGTCCCTTTATCACGTTGTTTTACATAGGGTCGGTATATTTGCGAGATCACAGTCGCAAGGGAAATTACGCAAAGGTGCTTGTGTCAAATTGCCCAATATCACGGAGATGTTAAAGAATCCTATAATACACGCGCATTACCGTCGTTACGGGCGCCAGTTGTACTTAAACATACCATAATATCACGCCTGATATCTCCAAAGTATTAGGCAGAGGTCTACCTAATAGCACATCTACGTCGGCAGATATGTTTAAGACCCGTGTAATACGGCAGCCTATTGCCATTAATTGGGCACAAATCCAGCCTCCGTGGCTGCTACAGCCTCATGTTTTGTACAGCTCGTCACGCTGACAGCTACATTATGGATTTATGGTTGTTGGGTGATAAATGTAAATCACTTGTATTCTGTTCACGAGTACAAACTTGTGTATAAGTAAATTAAAAGTTGGTCACGTTTTCCTCTTTTCCAAATTATCACGTCGGCGCTCGTCCAACTCCTTGTAACCAGAGAGTTACAAAGTTTTGTAATGGATGCCTATCCATTACATCCTACATACGTTAGTTAAGACTGAGCACCATTAGGTTTTCCTGGAAAATCTTAGGATTCACCGCAGTATGAGCTTTAACAGTAACACATTTTGTCAACTATAACAATGTTTCGATCTTGTTGATCTAGTGATCGCAAGCGCTGCTGAGCATGGATCCTGGGTTCAATTCGAGGTTGGACCAAGTTTTTCCTTCAAGAAATTTCTCAGTACAAGCCACGGATACCTGATTTGTACCCGGTCGGTGGTACTGGGCTCGCCCCTTATTACATGAGACATAACTGGCGAAATGTAGGTAAACATCTGCTTAACTCTTCGGTGATACAGTCTCAATGTTATGTTACATTCAGTATGTTTTTATATTTTACAGCTGTGTTAGTGCAGAGGTTAGTACAGGCGCGTATGAATAAATCACTCAATATGAAAATGGAGTGATTTGTGATGAGTCTGTGTGTACCGTGTAGTGTTGCTTGGCAGTCGAAGCACGTCGCTCCAAGTTCCGGCACTCGATGGCTTTCTGGTCCCAGATATTTGTCAGTGCTGGAGCGTACTAAGTATATCGAGCGCAAGCCACTCCTATAAAACTTGGCAGTACATACTTTTCGTATAGTTCAAAAGGTACAGGTTATAAAGAACATAGTTTTGTATGCAAATTGTTCTTACTTTTTTTCTTGATTTCTTTGGAGCGAGCTACTTTGCTTAGATAAAATTGTTTTATTTGTTTTTATGCTACATAAAAGTTAAGAATGGGCAGGCGGCAGGGAAGAGACACATTACTTTTTAAGTGGACTGTTTGTATGCCGAGATTCTTTCGCTGAGTAGTATTTCAAAGATCTTGGCAGGGTGAGCGTATAATGATAATATTGTGGTAACAGTTTAATTTGTACGTACATCAGTAGTTCATAAACATTGGTGTCGATTCTGTTGTGCACAAACTAAACCTAATTTAGGCTATTGCTATCTTTTACTAAAAGGCAGTGCGAGAAAAGGACGGCTATAGCTATGAATTAAGATAGAGATGTCAAACTATATAGTTTATGCCTTGCGCTCCACCGTGATTTTAGTCGACATGTTTTTACGTGCACCCTTCATTTGTGTGGAAATATTAGTTCCAACTAAATAACGTCCGTCTCTTTCTCGATTTATTAGAGAGAAAAAGATAGCAATAGCCTAAATTAAGTTTAGTATGTGCACAACAGAATCGACACCAGTGACTACCTTTTGGCACGTAAACACATAACAGAGTACATTATGGTTGGCCTTTTTTTTTGCGTGTGGAAATTATGACAATTTCCACACGTTGTCCTGGGCTGGGCAAAGGGGTCTGTCATATTTTTAGTGACTAAAACCACACGGTGTTTTTCGTCTACCTTTGGCCGGTCTAGACATAATACTAACCTGTAATTTCTTACCTTTTAATATTACTAACTTCGCCCGCCGGAGTTCGGGAATTGCCCATGGCATCGTACTTCCGGGATAAAAAGTAGCCTATGTGCTATTCCAGACTATTATCTATCTCTGTGCTAAATTTTATACAGATCCGTTCGGGCGTTCTGGCGTGGTTAAGTTAAAAACATCTATTCATCCAAATTTTCGCATTTATAATAATGTAGAAGTAAGATAAATTTTGATCACGTTTCTTGGAAAGAATTTCATCTGAATAAGGTCAGTTCATCGAGAATATGGAGTCATATTTTTTATACGACTCCTATTGATAACATGCCTTTTATTTTCCTATAAAAATATAAACAGTGAATCAGGAGGAAAATGGACCATATCTTTTTGTGTCAAAGTAAATACATATATCCAGAGGATCATCATAAAATAACCTAAGTCATGAATGAACCTACTATAAAGACGAAGTTTTTCAAATAAAAAAAACTTTGTTATAATAATACAGGGTGTAAACGGACCCTTAACGCCGTCAACCAAGCATTCTGTAGGTACATCAAACTAAGTAACTTTACGCAAAAATTATTGCTGAGAAACGTCTTTTTTTTTGGAGTGATAAACCACGTTTTAAGTAGAACTCAATGTAACGCACTCAAAACATGGTGCTGATGGATCCATTGAATAGCACGGGGGTCGTGGCGGTATTAAAAGTGAAGCTATAACATTAAAAACTTGTTTAAAAATAAAAATAAACTTTTGAAAAAGTTGGAACTTTGTACTAAAAGGTTCCCAGATATGGTCTAGAATAAAAAAAAGATCGCAATGATAATAAGTGCCTTTCGGCTTTATTAAGGGTAGTGTTATAGTTGCTTACACCCAGTGTAGTGTAAGTGTTTTTTAACTTTTTAACTTTTTAATGTATTTATAAGTTTCGGTGTAGGTATTCATTAAACTCAATACAGTAATAAAAACGGCTGGCCAGTGACCTTTCTTAAATGCTTAGTGTAATTTGATACGGAGCCCTAATTATCCGAACACAACTCGCTCTTAGTCGAGATTTCAATTTATTTAATTAAGCAGAATATCCACTGGTTACGTAAGCACAAAGTATTATTTTATCATAAAATATCCCTTGAAATACCCACTTTATTGGGAAAATAAGTACATTTTGATACAAGTGGAGAATGTTTGTTTATTGCATCCGAGGCGGAATTAACACCCGAGCCGTAGGCAAGGGTGTTTTTGAGCCGAGAACTGCAATAACAAATGTCCACGTGTATCAAACAACGTTTTTCAATACACTTTTGAAGAAATAAAATAAAATAATGAAAAAAATAACAATCACCGCCGACTATAGGCATTGAACCAATTTGGACTACATAATCGTAGTGCGATAAGAACCCGTTTTCGAGGAACTTTGTTAAAAAGTAATTTTATTTATTTATTAAAACTTTATGCACAAGTAAAAACTGTACAAAGGCGGACTTAATGCCTTGGGCATTTTCTACCAGTCTACCTTAGTGTGCAGAGATAATACACAGTAGGTGCAATAACAGAAAAAAAAAGACTAGAAAAATGTATTTCTAAAACATAAGAATAAATACATATATATTTTATCCTGTTTGCTCAATCACTTCATAAATAAGGTAGGTAATCTGTGGTGAAACTACTTATTTTTCATCAAGTTTCCGAGAAATCGTGTTTCGTTAATAATAGTTAGGTCGGTACAAGATGAGCCTGGCTGAATAGCGGATAGTTTTATTACAGAGTTGGGCTACGCTACGGCGCGCGGCGAGTTAGCTTATGAAAGGCAGACTAGAGGAAGCTGTTCCGATGACTTCCTCCTTGAATGCCTTCGACGGCACAACTTTCCGACTTTTCCGGTTCTTCTTTCCTTTACGCAACATCAAGCAAGTTTAATTAAAACATCGCCATTTTCCAAAGGAGAACATCCAAAAGTTTTTATGTTTATTCGAAAAAGTACATTTCAAATTAAATGTTTGTTCTGAAGCTAAGCGTTTATGTTTCTCGGGATTTTCTTGTCCGTACTTTTCCGATACATTATGATTTGAAAGAGATAGGAGGTTGGAGTTTTCGCTGGCTTTATTTTTTGTGGGGAAATTATATTGAAAATTAGTTTTGGAAAGTTTGGTTTGTTATTTATTTATGTTTTTTTTTGTTTTGTGTTTTATTGGTGGCAGTAATAATTGTAAAAAAAGGTTTTTACTTCTTTGCATGGAAGTTGGTATAGTTAAACATATAATATACCGTAAAAGGGTGAATTTACAGGGGTGGGATGCTCTAGAGATCTGCTCTAGATTTCATTTAGCGATATTTACCTCTTATTATCTCGGCAACGTGTCACTATGAACACCATATCCCTAAACAGTTTTTTATTTGTTTTAGTGTCCTCTATCCATGAAATTCTCACCATTGCGCTGCAACTTGCAGAAAAAATCTAAATGGCGATGGAGTGACTAATTGACTATGCTACATCGGTTCCCCGCCCTTTTAGTTCCGTTGAACATAGTGTTCACTATTTGTTCTAGCGTGCTCCGTCCATATTCAATATAAACGTTTGAAACAAAACAATTTTGAACGTTTGTGAAATATTGAAAAATATTTTTTTATGTTTCAAAAACAATACTAGGATGAAAGTCGACACATGACACAAATTAAAAATAGTTGGTACATCGTTTTTTATCGGTAAAAAATATTGTGTTATTATGAATACTAAATAACAAAAAGTGTATCTATCCAATGATCGCGAAGGATATAGCGTGTATAATCCATGGTTTCAAAAAGGTACAGTTTCGAGCAGTAATACGTATCTATCCTTAACCATAATTAAAAAGAAATTTTCTCCTGGAAAAACGATTGCAACTTTGAGATGAGACGTAACCGTATAAAATTACCAACCATACAAAAGGAGGATATTACTTTTAAAAGTTGCTACGTATACACATATTAGTGTTCGTGACTGTACGTCTCCATATTGGATTTCTTTTCCCCTCAACACAACACCGACATCGAAGTATTGTCTACCAAAATAGTAGTAGTACTGATTTAGTTTCGTATTATTGATACGAAGAATAAACTAGAAGGCTTACGAGGGCTTTGAGCTTACTATGCGGATCAAACAACGCAAACCAGAAGAACGATCTTTCATATCAATACAGTGCGTCAGTTTGTTTCCGATCAAATGGCTTGTATAGCCAGCGGCTGCATGAAAAGCCGAACAAGACACAAAGGGAGCTGAGATAAGCCGTGTAAATCTTCAAGCATACAAATGCGGACTCACCGTACAGACGGATACGTCTGCTGATCTCTTTTGGGGAGTTACTATTACTATATATCACTCTGAAATGTAGCTCTAGTTATCTATCAATTTTGCAAGGTCATCTTTGGGGGTTTGTGTAATGTGAAGGGGATTTTAAAGGAAATTGCTTTTCGGAGCCTTCTTCTCTCTTATAAAGAAGAGTGTGTGTCACACAATGAAACCAACATAACGTAATTGAAGTTATAATACCACGTAGGTAAATTTTGACGTTTTTGACATTTTACTTGTAATTTTTTGATAGCGTTTGCTAGAGAATCGGAAAACGCATTTTTTCAGCACAAATTATAAAATGGCATTGTACCATTACATTTTTAAATCGGTGTTAGAACTTCAAGGACGTTAAGCTGTTAATAGTTTTTGGTGAAAGCCGCTAGAAAATGTTTGCGTATTTTTAAATTATTTGAGAAATTCTGTTGAAAAAAGTAAATTGACACAAAGATTATCACCTGGGAGCTGCGACATAAACATACCTACAAGTGAATATGTGGAAAACATTCGAATTGGACGTTTTCATTACCTACAGATCGACAGATGGACGAGTGGACAGGCTGACAGACAGATGGATAGGTGAAGTTTATTGTGGCAAAGTAAGTGGCGCAGAAAGACGTAGGGGCTGGAATCTGTTTATTTACCACAAATACAAAAGGTTACTTTCAAAGAGGTTGAAAAAGTTGGATATCTAAGAAAAAGGTACTTTTATTTATTTCAATGGAAAGTCTTTCTAGGGATTCATTCAATTCTTGCCTTTTTTAGGGCTCCGAAAGTCACAAATATAACTCTTATTGTCATAATTTCATCCTATCCGTCTGTCTGTCGGTACTGCCATTCTTCTTTAAATGTCAGCTTCAAGTTCAAACAGTGATCAAAGCTATAAATGAAAAATTATGTTCACTTTGGATACTTTTCCGAATCAATGAAAGGAAAAAGCATTGGCGCCACACATTGTTTGTTACCTAAAGAACCAGCACCTCTTAAAAGGAATAGAACTAATGTGGCATTTTGTTTTTTGTTCAAAGTTGCGACGCACGATGAAACTGATATTCACGGATAGAGGAAAACGCAGATATGTGGTGCCCTAAAGACGTGTTGCCGAGGACTTGAGGATCGTGAAATGAGAACTGTACCTCCAAACATCTCAGCAACAACTTGGTTATTTCATTGTCCTCTATATATGCACACGTACAGTTAAGTATTACTTGAAGTAATGGCACATGGCGTACCTGGACTACCTGGTTTATATAGGATATAAATAAACAATATTATAATCACCCAATTTGCATCACAACCTGGCATTCTCCCCTATTATTAACCCAAACATTATCCACAGGTCCTCTAGTCCGCTTGCAAATTCCTAAGCCCATCGATCAGTTAGCTTTTGGCAACGCCGCGCGGTTACCGAGGCGCTCGATTTTGGCGGTCCTCCAGGAACCAGCACATCATTTGGACATAATCTCACACTCCTGCAAGCCCAATAGTCCGTGGTAAAAAACATTTGTTGGCCTACTAACCTTGCTGAGGAATTGGCAACGTTTGGCCGCCGTGTGGACATTAATAATGCATGATACACGAATAGTTTGTACGGGAATGTTATGGCTCTGTTTATGGTGAATGTGATTTGTTTTTGAACTATTATTGCAGTTGGATGTTGTTGTGGGTTTAAAGGGATGGTTCTTGAGTTGTATTGTTTTTTTTTGTGTCTTATTTATAGCCATTTGACTCGGAGAGTATCGGCACTACATTGTTAACGACAGGAATGTGAAAATAATGTAATTTGTTCGGGTGGGTGAACCTCGCCAAGTCTCCCCGAGCTCCTAGAAGAGGATTACGACGTCATCGGGAGAGCTAAAAAGAAACACATGGCAGCCAAGGCATACTCTCATGTATGCCTTGGCTGCCATGTGTTTCTTTCTAGCTCGCCACCTCTTACAGTAACGAAATCGGTGTACTGTTAGCTTGTTGAATGTGACAGTCTATAATCATCATACGTAATAGTATATTACTGCAGCGGCCAGCAACAGAGGCATTGATGGACGAACGTGTAAATGTGGGCCGAGGCGAACCCGAGGCATACATACGTAAGTCCATCAATGCCTAGTTGTGGCCAAGGCTTGTGTGAAATTAATACAATTACTTTTCAGAATCAATGATGCACACAAACAACAATAATTTTTCTCGCGCTAAGTTCATTTGTTTTTTCTTCAATAAACTGCTTTCTATTTGCATGCCAATTCGAAATTTAAATAAAACCTTTGATAAGTTACCTCCTTGGTTGCCATGTTTCAGATTTGATGTAGAAACCTTAATTTTTTGTAGGTTATCAATGTTTTGTTAGAAAACGGTATCACCGGATGAGCGAAAATACTTTATTAATTAAAAGCACATTTCGTTTTTAATGTGACTGTACTCTCTGACAGCCATACCGAGGTGAAACAAAACAACAAAAGACAATAAATATATCAAAAGCAAGTAAAGGGAATCGACATAGCGGGAATGATTCATTTTCACAACAAAGACACATTAATGGTAATAATATTATTGTCTCGTTCGTCTAGTGCGTCGACTGATGAGCATGTGCTCCTGGATTTCCAGGGTGGGCAGTGTTATTACATTTTTTCATTAGCAATTTCTCAGTAGTTCGGATTCGGGATTTGTGCCTGGTTGATGACAATAGCCTCGCCCCTATAACATGGGACTAAAATATAACTGGCGAAATGTGAATGTACTATTAAGTAGATACACCCCTGCATAACCCTTCGGTGAATATAGGCGTGATGTTATGTTATGTAATATAAATATTACACATGCCTACAGGCGCAGTACGCTGACGTCTGTTTATTTATGACATGCAGTGAATATGACGATACAGCCGGATGTTCCCATATGTCACCTTATTCACCCATCCGTTGAACATTTTTATGACTGACCTATTTTTATGGATATTGCGCTTTATAATTTATTTTAAATATCAAATTCCGATGCGTTTTATACAACGGGGTATTTAATTTGCATATTTCATGGGTATTTTTACCTGTATCAAGTGGCCATCAACTTTTAATATACATAAGGCCATTCCACAGTTTTAGCCGTTCACATCCAGTCATTCCGTGGTGTCCTATGTACTACGCATCAGGTGCCTGACATCACGCAAGCACAGTTAACCTCAAAATCCACAGCCTGACAACAACGGTGGGCCAGTAGCTCACCAGACGCAACCCACTTTAGATACTACATATAAGTTTGGGGAAAAAGTCTATGAGTATGAACTTGTAATAAAATCTCTTTGGCTATACTATTTGTATCTGGCTGGTTTTGATATCATTGAAAGTTTAAATTTTAAAGAACACAATTACAACATAATTCCAAATTCAAATTAGGAAAATGTGTGATTTTCATTTGTTTTTCGTACAGTCAAGATGAGTGAATCTAATGAAGAAATTCGATACATTTTAATTAATTTTCGATAAATTTTACTACAAAAAAGGTAAAAATGCAAAGCAAGCCGCGAAAAAAATTTGCGATGTTTATGAACCTAGTGCAGTGTCTGTGAGAGAAGCACAAATTTGGTTTAAGCGTTTTCAATCCGGAAATTTTGATGTCAAAGATGCACGTCGCTCTGGTCGCCCTATTACGGATAAAATGGATGCCATTTTTGAAAAAGTGGAGCAAGATCGGCATATCAGTAGTTACGACGTAGCTGAAGAACTGGGAATTGACCACAAAAAAGTTTTGGCGCATTTGAAAAAAACTGGGTACACAAAAATGCTCGATATTTGGGTACCTCACGAGCTCACTGAAAGAAACCTAATGAACCGTGTACTCATTTGTGATTCTTTATTACGTCGTAATGAAACCGAACCATTTTTGAAGAAGCTGATAACTGGTGATGAAAAGTGGATCACGTATGACAAGAACGTGCGAAAAAGGTCGTGGTCAAAGGCCGGTCAGGCTTCACAGACTTTGGCTAAACCAGGGTTAACACCGCAACAAGGTGATGCTGTGTGCGTGGTGGGATTGGAAGGCATTATTCATTATGAGCTGTTACCACCAGGCAGGACCATCGATTCTGAACTCTACTGCGAACAACTGATGAGATTAAAGCAAGAAGTTGAGAGAAAGCGGCCGGAATTAATCAACAGAAGGGGTGTGGTTTTTCATCATGAGAACGCTAGACCTCACACATCTTTAGCCACTCAGCAAAAAATAAGAGAGTTTGGCTGGGAGGTGTTAATGCATCTGCCGTATAGTCCTGACCTTGCACCTTCAGATTTCCACCTGTTTCGGTCTCTTCAGAATTCTTTAGGCAGTGTCAGGTTAACATCACAAGAGGACTGCCAAAACCAGTTGTCGCGGTATTTTGATCAGAAGTCCCAAAATTTCTATAGCAATGGGATCATGTTCCTACCTACAAGATGGCAAAAAGTTATCGAACAAAAGGTACCTACATACTTTAGTTGAATGTAAATAAACTATATTAAAAAATGTTTTGATTTTTTTTTAAAGTGCGAAGAAACTTTTTCCTCAACCTATTATTACCTTTTCTATGGACGATGAGGAATTCTTCACCCTGTTCCACATTGCTTCCAAACTTTAACGTCAGCGCAGTCTTCGAGCAGCTACTCCATCGTGACGTCATCATTTCTATATCATGTTTTCGAGCTTCATGAGAGTCATACACTGTATTATGCTTTCACGGATTAAAACTAAGAGAGTCCCTTTATGTAAAGAAATACGATGAAGTCCTGGGTTAGATTTCTGGGGTCACAGTTTTTATTTCTAACAATATTTTGATTTAAAAGAGTGTCCATGGAGTTTCTTGCCCGCTCTTCTCCATAGAGATCTACGCTAGGGAATCGGCAACTTCAGTACTTTCTCAAGTTATTATGCCTTGTGACTGTGATTGCAGCTTTGCTTTATTTGCATTTTTGACATTCAAAAGTGCGGTAATGGTCTAATTGAAATAAATGCTTTGAGTTTGAGTTTATGCCTTGTGACTGGGACTGTAGCTACATTTAATTTTCATCTTTGTTTCGACAGTCAAAAGTGCCTGTAATTGGCCTACTTGAAATAAATGCTTTGATTTTGATTTTGATTCCCAGGTCAGGAAAATTTAAATTGTTTTTTCCAGCAGGAATTTCTAAGTAGTAGCCATGGAGTCTGGATTTGTGCCCGATTGATGGAAACATAACTGGCGAAATGTGTGTGTACTATAAAGTACATCTCTGCCATACCTTTCGAGGATTACAGGCGTGATGTTATGTTTTGACGACCCGAATGGCGCAGCGGTAGTGTGGCTGCCTTACGTTCTTAGGGTCCCGGGTTCGAATCCCGGTAGGAGCAAATGTTTGTGTGATGAGCATGGACATTTGTTTCAAAGTTATGGATGTTTATATGTATAATAAGTATGTATTTACAAACAAAAAGTATATATGTAGTAAATCAACTATCTGATGTCCACGACACAAGCCTCGTTGTTTAGTGTGGCACTAGATGGCGCTGTGTGTAATGTCCAGCGATATTTATTTATACCTTTTCAATGATGAGCTGATCGCGTTCACTTTTATTGCTGAAATCCGTTTTTTAAATTTTACCTTTCGACGTTCATCCCTAAATAGTAATGTGATTCACGTATCAAAAGAAACGACTGCGATTGCCTTGCACGTTCGTCGCGTACACTCTCATCAAGTTCGCACTTAGCTAAGCGATATATTTATTAAACCGATGATGGCTTCTTCATACCAAAAGACCTTAAAAAACAGCTTAAGTGCTTTTACGAAAGTCTTGTTTCGAACTTTTATCAGTTTTCACCCGTCGCCATTGTAACGTCGCTTCTGAAATCCTGCCTGCCTCAATTACCGTCATTTCTATGCCGCTCTTGTGGCGTCTAAAATTTTATTGGTTGCTCTAAACCTCGGGAAGTACCACCGGCGAAACTTCTCGAACGTACCTGCCTGTAAATCCCTGAAAACACGCTAGAAAAGTATGCCAATCAGCTGTAGTATGCTGATTGCTCATTTACTGAATACTCTTTGAGCATTTTAAAACTAGCAGACGTGAACTAGTAATTTTCCGATAAAATGATCCAAGATCCCCAGGGCCGCCAGACGTCACTTATTTTCTCATTAACAAAATGTCTGACATCGAGTAGTTTTAGTAACACTGGGATCTTGCTCTAAAAGTTGATAAAATAAAAGTATGTCATGTGTAACACTGACTTGACAGGTTCTTTTGAATAAGACAGCGTCATAGACTTTGTAAATCGTTTTTCGTCATCGATTAATAATTAATGGTTTTAGTTTCCGTAAAAAACTGGAAACGAGAACCTTTTAGGTTATGGTACTCACTGTAGCATGTGTTTAGCCCCAATTCTTATTTGTAACGGCGTCAAATCGGAATCAAAGCTAAGATCAATCCCGAATGCTTTAATAGCGCTACCATGAGCTATTAGATTACTTACATAAATGATCGCGTAGAGTCAATTAAGTTATCCCCAAGATGAGAGACTTGAGAGGTAAATTAGACGTTAACGCAATAAGGGACGCCATTTTGTGCCGGTCCCTGACTTACAAGGTGCTTGTGAATCATGCAGAGCAGAAGGGAAATTAGTTCCGTAAATACATTTAAAATTGATAAATCACGGTTTGCCAAAATAAGTACATAACATAAAATGTCAAATATTTCAAAGGTGTATCCATGAACCAATTCATGATTGTATGAATTAAGTATAAAATTGGACTTGTCATATTGTATGCCTCGCTTTGTGACAAACTTTCAAGGAGACGTGCCCTGGTCCTTGCAGCTTAAGTTGCAGGGATTTGGTGCTTTTAGGTCTTTATAATTTAATCAAGTTGCTACGATTTTATAAAATCAGAAAACTTCACCATAAATATGAATTGTCTAAACCCGCTCGTAAAATCTACCTCTCGCGTGTATCGCAAACGTATTAACACAGTATTTTTTCCCAAATCCTCTCATGAATGTAACAACAGTCTCATGAATTTTATTGCGCGCCGTGTGGTCGAGAACGGACGATTGTACGAAGAATTGCGGTCTCTACTAGTCATCATTGAATTACAAATCATAGTGTGGAAGCGAGCGGAGCGGAGCGAGGGCTTGCGGTGCGGAGCTGCGCGGTTACGGAACACTGGTGGTCCGTCATTCGGCAATCGAGTTCAATATTCGAACCTATATACCACCGCAACTTTGATATTGCACGCTCCTTTCGTGCCAATCCGCAGCCGCAAATTGTGAACGTGCCTGTCCCTCGGCTAATAGACGTACCCACGAAATTCAGGCGGAAAAATCCGCTGAAAAGTGATACACGGAGCACGGATCATGTAAGTGTTACCAGACTAAGAATCAGAATATGTTTAGGAATACTCGTACCTAGATTGTAACCGCTATAATGATTCATACCCATATAGCTAATTTATTGTAATTACGAAACAAAATCCTGCTTTTTACCCAACTGTGGCGAAGCCCAAATGGAGGGTAATTTATGTTTTAGGTATTATACTGGGAGAAAATACTAATGACTTCTGTCATATAGTCTTTTACGTTTGTCGTTGTTTGAAAGAAATCAAGGTGTCAAATATCTTTGTATCATCTGTAAATCAACAGAAATGATTAATGATTATTACCCTGGAGTCCCAGATCTTTGGGAAAGTTACGAGAAAAACCAAAGACAAATCGTACTGCAAGAAATGGAATGAGGCACCAACCACCGATTATTTATCTACGATTATTTATCTCTGCAAAATATATATGCAAATGCACTCAAAGGCAATGCAGCCGGTTAATGCAGGGCTATTTACAGAATATGGAAACAAGGTATTAATTTGTTATTAGCTATTTTTGTTCTGTACTAAAAAGTCCTTATATCAAATCTTAATAAAACGATATTGTAGCAACATATTAGCAAATCGTCCTATGATATCCTGGTCATGCCCTGATATCAGAATGTCGTATTTGTAAATCAGGTACAGTAATAAGGAAAAGTCACAATCGGATTATCGTCATCATGGGTGGACTGTCTGCTTAAAACTATGCAATGACTATGTGCCTGACCAAAGTCATGTGGCACGTATATAATGCCATTATTCCAGGCTCGCACTGAATAAATCCCTAATAAACTGCCTAAAACAGGAACAAACATAATGGAAATGGTTCAGAATTGCGTGCTCCTATTGATGGCACTGCCAGCTAATTACACCAGGAGTACCTATGCGTATATTTAATTAATGAGTTGTTGGGGCGTCAAGCGGTGAGCACTGAGCGCTCTCTCCCATCGACTGTCAGAAAATATTAGCTGATGTTTGACGAGCCCTACGTCAGCGGTAGTTCGTTTAATCAAATGCACTTCAAACGAAATCATCGGTACCTAAATTAAACCAAAACTACACGCCTGTTGTTCATTATATCTTCTATGCATATTTTCTAGTGTTTATCATAGTTTAATATTATCATAACATCAAGCCTGTGGCCATTTATGGTTAACTTAAACCATAAATGGCCTAACCCTTCACGGATGGTGATGACGGAGTATTGACAATAGGCGAGACGACAAAAATAAATCTAATTAGTCCGTCAGTTAGATTATCAAAAACCGTGTTTTTTCTTTTGTTGCGTAAACCAAAATTGACGAAGATAAATGACGGTTTTAAAATTCTCAATACGAAACGCCTCGGTATAATTTTTAGCTAGTTCTGACGTCACGAGCACTCCATCCGTCCCCACTCCCGAGTTTTGATGCGTTTTATCTTTTTCAATATTCATTGATTTACAAAAACAAAAAATACGTGTCCATTAATTTCCAATACTCCAACTGACGGACTAAACAGATTTGCAATTTTTTGATACTGTCGTCATGCCTATCACGGGCATAAATCAAGACTCCATGGCGGCCTGCTACTGAGAAATTCCTTATGAAAAAGCCCAATACCTATTGCTCGACTTGGGAATCAACCCAGTACCTGAAGCTCAGCAGTCGCGTCAGCGACCACTAGACCTACCAGGCACCTTTAAAATAATGATGATAGATTATAATGTTACATTTCCTATGTTATAACTCTTATTATAATATTTAGTATACCGGTTTTTTTAATATATGCAGGTATGGGGAGAGTAATAAAAGGGTGGCAGATTAATTTTAGGGTGAAAACCAACTTATTATTAATATTTAACATTATATCTACTAAGAATTTACTTACTGTTTTCGTGTCAATATAAAAGCAATGAAATCTCTTAAATTCATGTAAGAAGTGGTTGTTTGCTAGCATTTCGTCATGTATTCACGATACTAGGTAATGAATGACAATGAGTAATGTGGCTAAAACACTTTGGTTGAAATATTACGCCATGGTCTCGACTGTTTTGACGAAATTTATTGGACACTAAGGGTTTCATACGCTTTTATGTTTTCGGGAGATTACGGCACCAGCCGTTTGCCGGTGCCCGATGTTTATTAAGAGTCCTCGCCTTCGGAAGGCACGCGCGGAATTGCTTCTTTTCCAAACAATATTTGCGCTTCAATGTTTTTCAAAATCAATTTTTACAACCAGCTCGTCGAATGTGAAACTCTGTTTCTGTGTTGATTGTAGTGCTTATTTAACGGACGTGAGTTTTGGAGAATGCGCTAAGGTTGCCCGCGAAATTCAAATTTCATGAAGAAGTCAGTAAATACTTACGTACGTGTTTCGGTAGCGAATTATTTTCTTCAACATACAATCTGATACTAACCGGCAAATTTTGCGGGCTACCCTGACGCTTCCACCTTAACTGTTATGGTTCTAACAGGTTCATAAATATTTTGACGCGTGGCTATAATCGGAACTAACGCCGCCATCTTGTTTTTTTCAAAGAAAGAAAGATAGATAACATAATATTTATTTGGTACATGCCACAAGTGCACACAACAAAACAAAAATAAAATAAAAAACTTAAAACTACACAATAAAAAAATAAACTTAAAACCAAACAGAAAAAAAGAAGAAATAATATTGTGTGTCTCACAGCTGCACCAAATAGATCCAGCATAATGCAACATAATTTCCACCGGTAATTTCACAAATGTTTACCAAAAGCATCCTCCTGACAATGTCATAATTTACCTGTTATTACGAGTACAAAAAGTGTAGGCAAAACTTCAAAACAAAATAAAGTTTGACAGCGAGGTGGTGGCGGGCTACGTCAGTGACTAGCCCCCGTCGCTTTCCGCTCAATATACGCTCGCAGGCCGCGCAAGTTTCACCCTAGGCCGGCCGCACGCCGCCGCACCGCTTCCCGACGTACTACCTACAATAACAACTTTTGGCACAACTTTTTGGCAGAAAGCTTCATTCAACTTTACGTCACCTCGCTCAGGATTTGTGTTCCGTTTGTGGTTTGTGTCTTTCAGATTGAAAATAGGAACACATTGCAAGCGTTTACATAAAGGATTTTTTTTTGCATCACCGATAGATTTTCGAGAAGAAAACGTGTTGCACCGACCCCAAATAGAATGGGACAAAGGCAGGGAGATGATATTGATAAGAAAATACCTAAATGGGAGGACCAAAGACAGTTTTACTCTATGAGTACTGGCACTAAATGATATTTCTTTTGTTAGTTGGTTAAAAAAAAATCACTTGAAACTTTTCCGTCGTGTTCTAATTACCTTATTAGTAAACAATACAGCGATCCTGTTTTCTCTTTCCAAAACAGTTTTCTTACTTTATTAGTCCTATGTTTTCGCTTAAATTCGTTATGTACAAACAAATCCATATTTCAAACTTTCAACGATGTTTTAGCTTGAATGTGATTGATTTGTTACGGATGGAAAATCTGTCAGTAATTTGTGTGTGGCTCATCCTACTGACTAGGCGTTTGTGATTGAGTTTAGAGTTAGTATAGGTACGAGTCCTAGAGAAAAGAATCTACATTTTATTGTATTTGGCAGATAGCTATTTTATTTTAATATCAGAACGTATAAATTCGATATTACAAGGATCAATTGAATCAACATAAATATTCTTCCAAATAAATACGATAAGTCGGTTTAGTCGCGTTGCCTAGCAATCCAGCTTTGCTATGTTAATGTTGTTGGAATCGAACAATAACTCGTTCGATATCGTTTCTAATTGAGTTGTCACTCCTTAGAGTTCCTTTACTTTATTGTTTGTTATTTTAATATTTAAGCGGTAGTTAGTTAGTTAGTCTTGTTCTTGAGTGGAGACTGTAATTTGCAAACGTATATAAGGTGAGACGCCATTAGTCTGGGAGGCGGGCGGATATTCGCATGGTGGATGTCCTGTGATTGGAGATACCCATATCTAGCAGTGGCCTACTAAAGGCTGATTATATTGATATTTTAACCAAATATTTTATTCTAATATTCGCTATGTAAAGTAAACAAATCAATAAATTAACTTTTAATAATCGACATCTACTGTCGATATTTGTTGAATACGGAGTGGAACGATCTATGAAAATATTTGAAATAGCCAATCTTAGAGCACATGTGTTCCTCCTCGCACCCACCCCAAACAAAGAACTAAATTTGCAACAAGCGGGACCTCGAGGAGGAAATCTGATTATGTCCCACTCATGTCCCACAACACTGGAGAATGGAGATGCAGGTCACATAAACGCCCATTGTCCTTGAAAAATTGTTTCTGTTTTCAAATTTTGTGTGCGCACGTCATGTCCCTGCGATAAATATATATATTATCTTATATAATATTTTCTTTCTTTTCTTTTCTTTTAACACGATACTAGGTACCTAACTAATAATCTAATTAACACAACATCTCGATAAGAGACAACATTTTCCTAACCTAACCCTTGAAAATCTAATGATGTTAAAGCAAGTACCGTGAAACTCAATTTAATATTAATAAACGTTTACTTACGTTAATTTTTGAGGGAGTCTGTCAGCCATAAGGTAAAGTAAAGTATATGAGCGTATGTAAGTGGCTGAGAGAATTCGATGCCCGGCTTCGCCCCGCTAACGTAAACTCGCTTCTTTACGTAACAACTAGCTCTCTACCGACAGTGCACTCATATTGGCTCCCTTATGTATGCAGTGACCTTTTCATGAATACTCAACTTATATAGATATTTCAGCATTCTATGTACTATGTACATTGTTCTTCTATACTAATCACTACATATTATAAAACAAAGTCGCCCGCCGCGTCTGTCCTGTCATGCTTAGATCTTTAAAACTACGCAATGGATTTTAATAGATAGAGTGATTCAAGAGGAAGGTTTTAGTATATAATTTGCGGGCGGGCGAAGCCGCGGGTATCAGCTAGTAATATTATAAAGAGGTAAAATTCGTTTGTAACTTTGTATGTAATCTCTGATCTCCGGAACTCATGATCCAATTCTAAAAATTATTTCACTGGCAGAAAACTACATTATTCGTGGATGTTATAGGCTATAAATTAAGCTATCACAATTTTTACGGACGAAGTCTTGGTTAATGTGCTAGTAGTTAATACAGTGTTTTACGCAAAGTGTTTTAGATTGATATATATATATATTAATTTTATTATAAGCATCTATTATTGTTTAAATTTCGAATATATTAATTCTAATAATTAGATATATTTATATTAATAGCTCAACAAATTGATGTTTCGTGTTATAATTCCATGTTAAATTCCAATATTTGTATGGCATTCTATGGCGAAAAATGTAAGTTCACAACGCTATTTATAAGACCTAAATGTACCATGTTTTTACACAAATAAAATTATTCTATTATATTCAGATATTTTTTCTTAACAATAAAATGTCTCGTTGGCTTAGTGGTCACAAGCGCTATTTATTACTGAACAAGGGTTCTTGGATTCGATTCCCGGGCCGGGAAGAGTTATTTGGTTTTTAAATTACGATTTTTTTTTAGGTAGAAGCCTGGAGATTTGTGTTTGGTTGATGGCAATAGGCTTAACTCTATTACATGGGACTGTGGGTGATCTAGGTACACCTCTAACTTTGCCTTCCAGGAATGAAGTTGTGATGTCATGCTATGCAAAGTAGACATCTATCTAACACACTGCCATCGGATGTGGCATGTGTGCAGTTTATTTTTTGTTTTTATTCAAAGTGTGAATCCAATAAAATAGCCTCGGGCCGAGCTTTGTCACGCTATACATATCTACTTACAGTGCAGTGCAACCCTCTGATTCCGGAGTGTTGACACTGGCAGTCGATCAGCCGTGTTGGAAGCTGAACGCTTGGAAATTCCACACAGTGTGTGTCAGTTCGCGGTATTTACAATTGCGGCAGCACTGACCGTATTAGTTCTAAATCCTTTATGATGGTTTCAGAAAAACCATTGAATATAACCTTGATGGGACATGGGACTTAAACAAAACTGGCCAAAATGTGGGTACTATAATAGGATACAGCTCAACCTAACCCTTTGAGGATCACAGGCGTTATGTTATTTAATGTGTACTCTATCTATCTGTGCATGAGGTCCTGGGTTAGATTCTCGGTTTGGGCAAACTGTTATTGGGTTTTTCCCAAAAGCAATTTCTGGAGTCTGGATTTGTGCACCCTGGCAATAGGCTCGCCCCTATTACAAGGTCCTAAACATAACTGGCGAAATGTGTGTGTACTATTAGGTACACTTCTGCCCAACCTTTCTGGGATTACAGGCGTGGTGTACAGCGAATGAAATTCCGCAGTGAATGTGTATGTCAGCTTCGCGGTATTTACTGTTTTGGCAGGACTGACCGTATTAGTTCTAAATCCTTTATTTTGCTTTACAAAAACCATTGAATATTCACCGTGATTAAATTCCTCGAACCGAATTGAGAGGTATCGTTTACTTTTTTACTTTTCCATTTACATTCTGTATGTTTGTTTATTTGAATATCGACAAAATCGGTTCTATCGTCGACCTACACATTTTCAGTGGTGTTGAAATATCGGAACCCTTTTAATTAAAACAGGAACGCGGTTGTTAATTAGCTGCTCGTCTATGGGGGGACTATGAGGGGAGCGCCAAGGTACAACCGAAATTCAAGTTTCCTTAAGTTTTTTTCAATTTGCAGGTCATTATTAGGCTGAATCTTGAACAAAATATGTTTTGCACATATGTATTTACAGAATTCTTAGTCTTATATATCTTGACAAAGATTATTGGCTATTTATCATCACGCTACGAACCTTAGGAGCCGAGCAAAAAGAGAAGCGGCATAAAATCGCGGAGCACAGCTAGTCTGTAATGAGAACTTAAGGAAACTCGTTAGAATTTGCTATTTATAATAAGGGAGTCACATCACCCACAGAATTTCCCATAAATTAGGGAGAGCTTACATTTTTCATGGAATGGAGTATAATTTTTCGCTTTCGAAAAATTAATACTCTATTCCATGAAAAATAGCAGCAAGCATTTTCTCAACATTATTTTTGGCTTGTTATTTCCCCTTTCATACGCTACTTAATGATCCATGATAAAAGTCTTTTTCTGAGAATTCTTTTGTTGCTCAAAGGCTGTTTACTGTGAAATCTGTAAAGAAGAGCAGTCAAAATGCGGGTTATCGATGTCTTGCAGCGTATTTTTAATAGGATAAGTGGAAGTGAATGCATTCTCCACCCTGAAGAGTTTCTTCTCCCTGAAGGAGATCAGGGTGATGGTAAGCTATGAATGGATAAATGTATTCGTTTATTCAGCCTTTGTACCAAAGCACACACTCCATTTTAATTTAACCGATCGATATTATATGAATCATGCTTAGAAAGTAGCGTTTTATTTAATTGTGGATGTAAGCTGTAGATGTAAGTAAATTACAGCAAGAAAACTCCCAACCACAGCGCTTTGGCGGTGTTGTGCGCAAAAACTAGTTTCGTAATATACTACTTTCGAAAGCTACAAAATTTCCCGAAAACGACCTTTGTACGAAAATGCCTACAATTCCTATAAGTCCACAACTCCAAATACAAAATAAACCACAAACATAAACTTTTAATATTTTCGCATAATAACGTGAAATTACTAGGAACTGCTATTCATTTAATATCTGTTTAGGGGTACCTACCTTAAAAGAGTCACGTTACGCAGAAATTGTTATCTCAGAGGCTTATTAAAATATTACAGGCAATTACGCGGGTACACAAGGAACTTCGGAGGGGTAAAGTGCTGATCGGCTCACAGCGAGCGTCAAACATCTCGGTCAAGAGGCCCTCCCCAAGAATTTTAACCGAGATTAATAAACGTTGAGTACGCTGAAAGGTGCTTCTTTTGTGTTCACCATGGGTCTATTATGTATTGCTCGCTATTCACGTATTCACTCGCTTTTTTAAGTGTTTGATTTACAAAAAAAAACGATGTTGACGTCAACCGGGTCTCTTTCCTCTAATGAGATTCAGTTCTGTCTCCGAGTTTGTTTTCTTCGTATCTCTTTGCCGTAGTTTATATACAAGCGGGTCGACTGAAAATATTTTCTATTAAGTCTTGTAGTGTCGTCATAGTACTGGTAGGCTTCTTTTTTCTCGGGCCATTGAGGTCAGAAAAGTCAGTCATTTAATTTATTACGAGAGATAAAATGTTTGGAAAATGTGTGTTGTGCATCGGTTCGGATGCGATATACTTACGGTAGCTGAAATTAGAAATGTGAATTTGTTATATGAGGACTGGTTTTTAGTTTAGTGTTTACTACTTTATTTAAATATGGCTTTTTAAATTCCACTTGGCTAGTACACTGTTAGCTTTAGGTGATGTGCATTGCTATATGTAGGTTGTGTTTAGGGCTTTTGAGATTATTATACATATATTCGTTTTGCAATGGCCTGGCTGATTTTCAGTACTAAAATATGATAAATCTGCCTTGATAACAGACCGTTACGGGGTTGAGAACGTAGCACATAGCCGCAAGACCCATGGCGTGTACGTCAAAAAAAGTCCATCAGATACATATTATTCCTCTGGGTATCATAAAATATATGACATGTCGTTATCATGTCGTTTTATGCGAATGAAAATAAATATAGTCGAGGTTGCGCCGTTTATTTTCGTGTAACCTTCTGTCACAGTACACACATCTGTATCCAAGCCTAGCCTAGCGAGAGGAGTGCCCTAAACTATTTTCATCCAGTACTCAGTGTTACTTTGCCAGCCAGTAGCCACTATCGCACCAAGCTTGCCCCTCGTCATGCATGCTATGCTGGTTAAACGATGGGTTTTCGTAACGCTAGTGTAGAGAGCATAGTTTTGTGACGAGTGAGCGAAGCGAGCCCCTCTCAAGGCAAGCGGCTGGAGCAAGCGTACACGTCATGGGTAAATGAATTTTGACTGAAAATTTGTCGAAATATAACTTTTCTTTTGCAAGCTTAACCTTTACCTCATGCCTTATGATTATAAGTCTCGTAGTTATTAGAGATAAAAATGTAACAATATTTTCTCGGTTGGAAATATTAAACATCGACCAGTAAATAAAGCATGGACGGCACTATATTTATTTGCGTCCCACGTAAACAGATTATCCCGGTAATTTACCCTTATCAGTGAAAGGGTTTTACCGTTTCTATCCAGTTTAGTATCGGATACTGATCAAATCTATAGAGGACTGGTTAAACATTACGACCGCCGAAAAGCTTTAAATGACGGAGTAATTATTTTAATCGTAATGTGTACCGTATAGGTAGGTAAGTATTTGTGTTTTAAATAAAAAAATATTTTCATTTGTTTATCGTGGATGACATGTTTTAAATTAAGATCCAATAATTATTGGAGTTTAATTTTTGATTTTCCCTTTTTGTATTCCTAGAAATATTAATGGATGCTATTACAGTAAATGAGCAGTTTTAGTGATGCTCAAAAAACCCATTTAGTTGTGAGTATTTTTAATACGAAATAGCAAAATAACTGCGACCAACTTGTATGTGGAGATGCAGGCCGCTGCCGTGGCACCGGTCGGTCAGATCGCGCGTGATAGGTCCCAGCCCAGTTCGAACCTAACCCGAACCCGATTTGGTTTGGTTTGGTGTGACCAACTTTGAGAAAAGGCTAAAAAGTTCGGAAGACTTTATTTATAAAAAACAAATCAAATAATTAATATGAAAATAAATAAAAGCAGAAACCTCGCGCAAATGAAAACGAATAATGACGGTATTTTTAATGGAAAATTTTTCGTCTGACAATTCGGAGAAGTGGTAAGAGAGACCATAAAAATATCTAATTGATAAGAAATCATCCCGAGTACTTAGTCGCTTATATAATGGCTAATTATGCTATAAATCCTATTCTCCGGAAGGTTGCAAAAATCATCGTTGTGTGAATTTCATCTTCATAACGTAAAGATTATGCAAATACGAAAATAACATTCTTCTTTCAAAATTTAGTTTCAAAATCTCATTTAGTTTTAATACGTTCATACGTCGGGGAGCGAAAATATTTTCGTTACAGTTTATAACACGGAGCATTATTACATTCATTTTAAATTGCATAGCATGCAATGTTTGCTGCAACTCCATGTGGAAACCGAGCGAAATACAAAATTTCTTACATTTTTAGGGTTTCATAGTCCTGACAAGGACCTCTTATAGTTTCATCAAGTCCGTCTGTCCGTCCGTCTGTCCGAGGTTTTGCTAAGAGACCGTTAGTACTAGAAAGCTGTAATTTTGTAGGGGTGTGTATATCAATTACGCCGACAAAGTGGTAAAATAAAATTTTGAAAATATTTTTTTAGGGTAGCTCCCCTACATGTGAAGTGGGGAAGAATTTTTTTTCGTTTTCTACCCCATACCGATAGGTCTTTTAAAAGAATACAAATTTTCGATTTAATGCTCCATTTACGAAATATTAACAAATTTTTGTTCCAGTAGGCTTGAAGAATCTGGAAAAATACATGATGATAGTGCATTTCATGAACTATAAAGGAAAATTATAGCGGTTAAACAAGATAACTTTATTAGTTTAGCAGTAATAATCGTTGAACTTGGGTGTTGGATAATTTTGTACCAAATACAAAATCCTTAGAATAAAACGTTCTATATTGTGATAACGGGCTACTACCACATGAGTAATCTACTCATGTGCTACTACGGAACCCTGTACTGCGCGTGGCCTGACACGCACTTGGCTGGTTTAGTATTACAGGACAGTATCATGTTGTATGATGATGATTAATTGCGACTGTAACAAACATGTATTTACAGCATTATAATGAAAAGAATCATCAAACTGCCTGTGGAAATAGGGACGATGACTGACTAAAAAAATATGATTCTGTTTAGTCTGTCAGTTAGATTATCGAAAAATGTTGGATACGAGTTTTTTTGTTTTAACAAATTTATAAAAATTGACGAACATAAAACGTGTCAAAGATCATGATCACGAGATTGCGACGCACTGTATCGTCTTCACTTTTTGGAAAAAAGAAAAAATATGGGTGACGACTCGTGGTCCCACTGGGATTGTACCACTATTACTCGTGGTCCCACTATCCCTGAAATCATGGGTTCGTGGTTCCACTGCTTAGTGGGACTACCAGTCATAGTTAAAATCGTAGGTTCGTGGCCCCACTGCATCAAGTTTATACGTAGAGTAAATACTTGAATTAAAGTGAGTTCTTCAGGTACTGGCCACTTGAGATACTGATAAACCAGGAGATCACAGTTGGTTATTTTTTAGAAAAGTTAAGATAAATATAAAAATTAGTTTAAAGAGTACAAACTCTAAGTTTTGTTCATTAAGTTCATTGTTAGAAATAAAAATAATTATTTTGCTTCACGTTTTTATGCTAGCCTTTTGTATTTTCGGCTTATTCCTGTTTTGAATCCCCCTTAGGCGGAAAAACTTTAATAATAAAATAAAATAATTTGATAATAAATTCCTGAGTCAATCCTCGATCGACCATCGATTCTTGATTCTGAGTCGCTCGACGACTCAGAAGTCCGTTTGACTTAACTGTAACCGGACTACTGAGACTACACCAAATATATTTGTGTTATAGCTCTTATGACCAAATCAGTGCGACCACGAGCGACTGCATTACGTTGACTGATGGTCCCACCAAACAGTGGGACCACGAGCCCATTAAATCGACACACTGTCCCACCAGTGGGTCAAATTAGTGGGACCACGAGTCGCGACTCAAAAATATATGTCCAATATTTTTTTGGAAATCTATCTGACGGACTAATTAGATTTTTTTGTCATCTACCCTATATAGATAGATATATACCCTATATCTTGTATTGAAAAACTGGCGACGCGGTGTTAGTTTCGATTAAAGCTGAAAAGATTGAATGAATGAATTGAAGATTTTGTTGGATTTTGATGTTTTGGTGCATTAGCACGTGCTAATGCACCAAAACATCCTTCAACCCAGAAAAAGATGACATTCACAACTACTGGGTGTAAAAGTGCCCTTAACGAACCCAAATGGCACTTGTTCTTCCCCTCTCTTGTACCATTGCGATATTTTTTTGTTCTAGACCATACCATACATTTCCATAACCAGAAGCATCCCAACCATCAAGTTATGGAAATATTGGGGGTCAAAGTTCCAAGTTTATTTTTTTAACTCAATTTTTTGATGTTACCTTTAAATACTTCCAAGACTACCGTACTATTCAATGCATCAATCCGCACAATGTTTTGTTTGCGTTACATTGAGTCCTACCGTAAAACGTGATTTTCACCCAAAAAAAAAAGTCGTTTCCCAGCAATAATTTTTGCGTAGGGTTACTTAGTTTGATGTACAGAATGCTTGGTTGACGTCTTCGTGAACATTCCGTTTACTAATGCAACGTCATGAAAGTTGTCATGTGTGTCCTATTTCTACTCAGACACACGATATTATTAAAACAGTTTTAAGTCGAAACTTGAAATTAATGGCTCCATCAGGAGGACAAACGGTATTGTCATTAGAGATTGACAGTGATTAGGACTTACCTACCTTGTTGAATTTATGTCGAGCGCATTATGAGGGTCATTTGTTATCGGAGCGCTTTCAATCTGCGGCTGACCCATCTGAATTATTATCTGCGAGAAAAGTTATTCGTGGATTTTGAGCTGTAAACTGCGGTAACGTAATTTAATAATGATTGCTGATGGTAGATATCAGTTCTAGAAGTTATTTAGGGAAGACCTCACAAGGTCTGCTTAAAAGATTTTGAGGAGATCCTTATAAATTGCAGGTATTCCAATAAAAATCTAGGGCTTTTCAGAGATTTCTTCGCATGGCTAACCCACAATAATTTTCAATAAGACCAACTAAAGCAAGTCAAAGTACTCTTACAATGAACGGACGGCAGTCTTTTCTTGATGGCAGATATTTCCAGGGGAAAATCTCTATGTTTTACGGCCCACGATATAACCACCCACAATTGTTTGTGCCTAATACAACTTTGATATCCCGGTTTATTATTAATTTATTCATCTGAGCAATTAAAATGCTTCGCAAGGATCATAACCGTAGAATTTGTTTCCAACGATAATAATTATCAAGTCTTTTGTAAACGTTAACCCTCGCGGGCGACCGTATCGCTGTGAAAATTTCTATGTAGCTACAACACGTAATTACGGGACAATCGGCGAAGTTATTACCATTATAAATTCCGTGTTCTCAGCGGGAAAAAGATCCTTTTAATGCGTGCTTAAATCATTTTTATTAACTTGAAAAGGTTGGATTTATGTGAGAGGCCTGGTGCTTGTAATTTGCGAGGCCTCGACGGAATTAGGCCTCGATTTAAGTTCAAGATATGGCAGTGGTTTGGGAGAGAAGCTAAGAATAGAGAATTCCACTAACAACTATGATAGATACTATGCAATGTAAGCAGGAATACAAAATAGTTTTATGTTAAACTCCAATTTATGAATGTTTAATTATTTATGAGTTTAATGATCCTATTGAAGTAATGGTGTATCTTCAATTGCATACTACCACAAATATTGCAACGAAATTACGCAAAATACGGCAACAGGCATACATTATTAATTATAAGTAAAAAAATACTGCCACAAATAATTATCGATTCCAGCATAGAATAACATTGGTGTTTATTTTTATAACTTTACAAACAGTGTGTCTGATAGTATGTCTATCGACAAAATTGGGAAAAAAGTAAGCCCTTGTCAACTCATGAGAAACAATTCGTGCTTTAAGACCAAGCATTGTCTGTCAGTGAATGATTAAATTCAAGATTTTTGGTAAAATATGCAATATTTTATATTTACAAAATATACGTATGATCAACATTTTCGTACGAAACAACGAATTTCCTAGCTGACAGTAGATCAATACCTAAACACAATTGTGTTTAAACTTCAATGTGGTGGGTACTAAAAGAACATTTGGGAGATGTATCGTTGTTCCAAAATAGGACAAAGTTGTTGGAGATGACTTGTAAGTTTTGTGATTGCGATTACTTCAGAGATCGATCGCAGTAAGCGGAGATCAGAACAACATTGTTCAAGATAGGAAGTTTGAGAATATCCGTGCGGTTACAGACGGTTTGGCGGAATGATTTTACATTTTGTTGATGCTGTTTTCTCTTTAATAGATACCCATTTTTTTGTTTTCTTTTCTGGAATGTGTTGAATTACATTAGTTTTCATAGCATTTTTTGTTGTACTTTACACAAAATGGTGTACCGTACAAATCATGTTTTTTGTCAACCTGTATTGTCTCTCAGCTAAAAAGTTTTCCCATTACCTTATATTCTTGATTATGTGCGATTTCCTTCTACCTTTCTCCCAGAAATACCTCTAAGTGGTTGTTCGTTTTCTTTGGATAACGGGTTCAAATGTAGCCAGCATGAGTTGAGGTGAACATCGGCGGAAAATGAAACTGGTATAATAAAACAAAGGCACACTTGAAGGAAAACTCCAACGACTTTAAAATAGGTTTATTAACAATTTTGTTACAATCCACACTATTATAGTAATATCGGATAGGCAACTATCTTAATAATTGTCCGTCGTCTTTGACGTTCCACCAACCGAATGCCCGGTCGGGCATCAGCTCCTGACCAAGAATCCCGCCCTTCTCGAGGCAAAATCCAGCGCCCTAATTGGCTCACGACTTCACGCCACGTCAGTCTCGTGATCCAATCAGAGAACCGCTTCACTTTCGCGCCATACATTTTACAAATCAAATGATAGAACTATTGCCATTCTTACGGAATGAATGTTACCAGTTTAGAAAATAACATATAAAGTATTTAAGATGTGAGGGGTATAGAATCATAGGCAGCTATATCCACCTAGGTATTTTTTTCGTAAAACAGAAAAAACGTTTTATTTTATTTTTACTGTGGCAACACGATGAAAAAAAAGACGAAAGAAAGTATTTGGAATGGTGGTACCACTGAACACACACAAATCAGTAAATCCAATGATTAAATTACTTATAATGGTAATTTTAAAATCACTTAGCTGCATTTGATACCAAAAAAATCCTTTGGATTTAGCTGTTTTTGATGATTGTATTGGATATAGCTGTTTTTGTTTCAAATCACACCCACGCAAACACTGTTTTGTATGAAATCCGCCATCTTGTTATTTCGACAACCTAGACCTGTGATTGGCCAGCCGCAATTTTAGCTGTGTTTGTTTCCAAACTGTGTGGATTTAGCTACCTTTGGTTCTGAACCGTTTCTTTAACGTGAATTTTGGCTGGGATTTAGCTGATTTAGATGCCAAACAATTTTGTAAATTTATTTAAAATAGTATGAAGATTAAGATGGCATTCACAGTTTAAAAACGACTTGTTCTGGATATAGCTGCCTTTGATTCTATACCCCTCATGTGTTCACACGAAAAGCTATTAAATTAAAACGTTTAAATAAAATTATTTCTAAAAACATAGTAAATTAACTAGTAAAATCACGAAACCTAACACTGGTGATGAACTTAATTGATTTATTTACTATACACAGTTATTTCCACACATTGATTACTTCGGTAGAACGATTGCAACACAACGCACCATGCGTTATACAACATTTATGAGTTAGAGTGATGATGAGCGACCGTCCGCCATGAGAGTTAGTGGTCAAGTGCTTTCCGGAACCGGAATTTGGTTGACAGTGATTCCTTTTTAACCACAGATTACATAAATGACAAAATTAGTGCACAAATGTTGCAAGCAATGAATAGTCTCGATATAAAACACAGATAATATTAGAAAATTATGGACCTCAACATTATATCTCTTAATGATAAGAAATTACGCAAAATACATGTTCATTTGAATTAACAGTGGTCATGACAGTGTTTCAGGCCCTCCTCGACGACAACGCCTGTCTTCTGGCACCAACTGCGCGACAACTCTGGCCCATCGATCTTGATGCACAAACTCCTAGCTGATAAATCAAATAATACGACAAAATTAGGATTAACGCTTATTTCGCTAACTCTCTCATTAATCAGCCAATCAGCCCGGCACTCAATGCAATCCCCTAATGTCGCTCACGAAGTACAAACAAGTTGCACAGTAAATAAGACCGTTATTACTGGCTGCCGCAATGTTTCAACTCTTAATCCCAGTTAGCTACATGCACGGGCCCCAGACATTTTTGTTTCAGCAAACGAACTGCCGCGGACCCGCTGTAAACCTTTTATGATGGAAAACTAGAAAACATTACAAAAAGGAAAATGCTAAGTGTCCGTTGTTTATGGCATAATTATATAAAATTGATCTTTGGGCAGAATGACGGTCAGTAGCTGAGGCTATCACTCAGTCCGGGGCTGCGGGACTTCGAAAGAGATACCGTGGCCCCGGAACACAAAGGGAGATGAAGGAACATGGATGGGTTTTAGTCAGTAAAAGTCTGACACTCCCTCCTGCTTCGCCCAGAGCGGGAGGAGTCAATTAATGATTTCCAATCCAAAAAAAAAAAAAGCTATCACTCAGTTTATTCGAGACTATCTTGTTGGTGTAGTGGTCGCTAAGCATTGTCGTAAATGAAAGATGAGTTGACCGAGACTGAATTTTATTCTTACCCACAAGTACATAATTATTACGATATGACATCTTTCTTATACATTTTTGAATTTTTTATTATTCATTTTACGTTATTTTTTGGATTTAGCTAGATATTCGGTAGTAATTATAAACCATGCATGCAATCTACCATGATTACAATATATCATGATCTGTCAAATGACCAATTTGTTCGAGACACCATTGCTTAACTATTGTGTCTACTTCGCGGACAGATCATGGGATATTATAGTACTCACACTCTTACCTATGTAATTTGAAAGAGTGGGTATACAATCATTATTCATTTATTTTTAAGTAGGATATAAACATTTGACACTTAGTTTAACTAATTAGCTAGTATTATTAGGGTTCGTTTTCCAGGTCTGGTAAAATGTTATTGGGTATTTCTATCAGGAGTTTTTCAGTAGTAGCCTGGAGGTAGGAGTCGTACCTGGTTGATGGCAATAGACTCGCCCCTTTTTACATGGGGCTAAAACTTGCTAAACTAACTAAGCTAACTTGTGAAATGTGGACGTTTCAGAGTTTACGCACAGTTTTGCTTAACCTTTCAAGGATTACAAGTGTGATGTTATGTTATTTTATAACAAATTTGCTCGTAAAGGGTATCTTATTTCACCAATTTCAATATCGTAATGTATCTCATTACGTACTTGTGCTGTAAAGTAAAATGCACGGTTTATACTTTTTTAAATCTTAGCAAAGAGTTTTTATGTCAGAAAAGTGGTCAACATTATATGAATAAAATTAACTTTCGGAGATGAAATATTATTAAATAAACATTTAATTCTTTAATTTAATTAATTTTGACAATAAATTACAACCATCTGTAACAAAAACACAAAAATACTAATTTACTTTATTAGTAATACTGGCTGTTTTAGTGTCTTTGCCTTAAAAAAAAAGCACTGATGCGCGCGCCTCGCTAATTTGTGAACAAGTAAAAATTATTCCGCGCGCTTTTTCTTTTCGCTGTATTGTTTTTAATTGTTTTATTTATTTCCTCGCAAATATGTTATAAAACGTCGTGTGACATACGTGCGCTTTGATAATTACAGCCTCTGCTTTTTTACCACCCTCGCCTACGGCTCGGGCTAGCAATATCGCCTCGGCTGTAATTTTCAACTTACCGCAAATATCATAATGTACTATTACTTAACACTTTATTCTTGACTTATTTCCAATTTTTATATTCGCCTTACCAATACAACATTATTGTTAATGTTTTAGTTGCGAACATATTTTCGACGACCTCCTTGACACAAATTGCTATACCAAAGCTAATAAAACTGCTCAAATAACGACGAGTACGAAAGTAATTGGAAATATTTATGATACAAAATATTGTCAACTCCTCGTAGATTCGAAAGCCAATACACATTAAATATGAAACATATAAGTAAAACATTGGTCATAAATATCGAAGTCAGAAGATATAAACATAGTAGCTGAAGGCATTACTTACTTATAAGGAAATTTCGTTAATAGGTATCTAATGTTTGGTGCCACTAACGGCGAAACTTTCCCCGTTATGGTTAATAAATAACCCATCGTTTGCTTTTATACGTATAATTTGAGAATCAAAGTTGAAAGCCTGGCAATCAGTTTTAGGAAAGGGTAGATAGTATTGACTGGGTTGTGGAGGTCAGATAGGCAGTCGCTCCTCGTAAAATAATATTAACCTGCATCCGGTTAGGCTTTAAGCGGTCGGCTTTCAGTCTAACAGATTAGTCTATAATGAACTGGGAATCAAACGAGCTTGCTCACTCAGCCCTGCCTTGATTCTATACTTATGAGCGACAATCTGAATCAAAACTGTTATAATATAATATCAACACAAAATCCCAAATTTTTATTTTATTACCACTTTTTCGGCGTAATTGATTGAAACACCTCTACAAAATTACAGCTCTCTAGTACTAACGGTCTCTTAGCAAAACCTCGGACAGACGGACGGACATACGGGCATGACGAAACTATAAGGGTTCCTTGTCAGGACTACGGAACCCTAAAAGAAAAATTATTCTTGCGATTTCAAAGCGCGCGAAAAAATGATGACACAGAATAGAAAGACACTTTATGGGAAAACGGCACGAACATTTTTAAATGGGAAGCGCCTGTCTCTTCATTATTTAGTAACAAATCTTCCAATTGGCTTTGTAATATACACAGGTGCCTAAATTTAATTTAATTAACAGCAGAATTACGAACCTTGGGCATTTCATGCTTGTGTGTCCCTAAAATTGAATCTCTCTCGATTAATGTCAGCTCACGTTAAGCGAACTACGAAGCATTGATTTGATAGGTGTCACCGACCGCGACGGTTTGCCGGATCGGCGCTTCAAAAGTTGATGCTGTAATCACCGGCACACACGGTCACATGGACCTGTAATACTTGGACATGGGAGTTAGGGGTTACTGTGGCTACTTTGTGTGGCTTAAATTGTTAAAATGACTGTTATTTTTAGTACAGGTTTAAAAAAAGAAATCCTTAAGTTTTGTTAAAATCACTTACTTGAAACATAATCTTCAATATAATTGAAGATTATGTTTCAAGTAAGTGATTTTTTCAACTTGAACAAACCTGCATACAAGCTACAACTTGTTTAATGTAGTTTGAACTTGTACATTTCTTATTCAAGTGACGTGCAAATTGAACGCGCAAACGTTAGTTGCACGTTTTGAATTGCGAACGAGTGAAGTGTCCTACTCAATTGTTGATAATCTTCACTTGTATGCAAGTAAAACCTGCATGCAATTTGCACCCTCTTGAAAACATATTTCCAATGCAAGCAACTTGTACGCAAATTAGACGTCATACTTGCATGCAAGACTTGCCTAATGGAATCGCGCCTTTACAATACGTCAGGTCAAACCAAGCCGACCAGACAGCGGCCTAGCTGCGGGCACCGAAGTTTGACAGATATTTCAGTACATTATCTGAGAAACAGTTTGACCACACCTTTGCGTGTTTTGGTGCATCCACACCGCATGTTGAGGTAACATTCTCTAACAATGTTATCTATTGTTACCACGTGTTGACTGTTTTCAAAAGTTAGGCAACTTTTCTTAAAGTATACTAACATGGAAATATATCACTATCACTATCACTACATCAATGACACTACATCACTATCACTACAGATTTAAATTATAAATTAACATATTATAAAACACAGTCCGCCGCCGCGTTTGTCTGTCTGTCTGTTCTCGAGAAACTCAAAAACTGCTGCACCGATTTTCATGCTCTTTTCATCAATGGATAGAGTGGTTCTCGATGAAGGTTTTAGTAAATAATTTGTAAAGTTTTTGTATACATTGGCTAAAATTTAATGATATTTGTTGGAGGTGTCGGAAAAAAATAAGCCGCCTGGGAGCTTTCAACGAAAACGCTGCCTAAACCCTTTGAGATATAACAAAATGATGTATGGTGGAATTGTGTATCTAATATAGGTCTACAGAAAAGTCCGTAATGGCATATGTCTCTCTCTTAAGGATAACATACTATATCCATTTTAATACTTAATAAAATGGGCGGCTTAATAAAGCGGTAATTGGAAAGCTATTTACACAAATACGGTATTAATCCTTATATAAGTTAGAGGCTTTATGCTTTTCATGCACATTATTTTACTCTTTTACACTATAATTTAAACGAATATCTTAGGAGTAATCGCAAAAAAATTACGGACGCGAGAATAAAATTCAAGCGCCTCGCTTCGCTCGATGCAATCGCCGACCCTCTCCCGCACCGTTTTGCCTACTGTTTAGCTAATAAGCCGAACGATAACGCGCGCGTGATCCCCTAATAAACTGACTTGGAGCGGATGGAGGTGACGACTGACGACTGTGTTTAGGCTACTTTTTATACCTGGAATAGGTTCCCATGGGTTGCGGGAGCGGGATCAAAATTTCATGATTATTTTGGTCGCGATAACCAACATCCACGCGGGCGAAGCCGCGGCCATCAGCTAGTACTAACAATAAATAACACTTTGAAACGTTGCTCTACCAAAAGTAACTGCGGTGTGGGTGCACAATTTGAAAATGCTACGTCGTAGTACTACGCCGCTACGGTAAGCAAGAGCTGGCGCTACGGCGTAGCATTTTGCTACGAATCCGTAACTTAATCAAAGCGTAAGTGAAAGTGAAGTGTAATTAACCTTTGTTGTATTTTAAATAACATACAATACAATTTGGGTTGCTCGTGCCGTTTGTCTCGAATAGAGTCGCACTTAACTACGAGTTGACATCTTTTGTGAGTATTCAAAACGACGTGAAGATGCCACTGATTTATGAGCGCCCATTATTCTTACTTAGTGTGACGTAAACACATGCCGTTCATTCCAACACCCGATACGTAGCGAAATAAAGAGAACGAGACTTATATAGTAAGTAGGTACTACGTGCGTTTCGTATATTTTATATTCGGGAGATGTTTAATGGGAGCTTTCGTTGAGACTTTTTTATGTAGCGGGAAGATTATGGCCATTACTTAGCGTCATAATACGCGATGGCGGCCAACTTTTATTTAAATTCTATTTTTAAACGAGTTCTTGTTTTGAATGATACGTTCTGTATTGTTTTCGAGGTGCAAGAGAACTTTGAAGTCAAATTTGGAATTCAAGGCATCAAAAAGAACATTTCGATGCGCCTTGCTAGATGGATGCTTTCGTCACAAAATGTAGGAGATGGGAATCTTGGCAACACAAATAGTAATAAGCTCGAGAGGTCGCTCAAACTCTGCCGGGGCTTTCGGAATCTTGGCAAATATTACGACAAAGCGACACAAACTTAGATATTGTTTGTTGGCCGTCCTTCTGTCGTAGATTGCGCCACAAGACACGCCGTCGTATTTATTAGGTAGGCAACAATCAACTGTTTATTTTGTCAGACCCTTTGTGCGCGCTGTTGTATTTTAATTTTACTACCTCATTAATTTTGTATTGGCAATACTAAATTCGATTCGCACTAATTAATCACTCCGTTGTTATTTTGTTTCTTTAAAAAACAAAGCTCAATTCGGAATAAAAATGATTCATTTATTTGGTTTGCTTTCATAAACAAAGGCTACAGAAATGAGTTAACTAACATTGAAGATCATTGCTTATTTACTTGCTCTTACAGTGGCTCTTATTGCATCGCTTTTAGGTTCACTGTGTATGTATGGTCACAGTGTATTTAACCTACTAAGCTGAAACGAGCAGGTATTCAGTTTTATATTTTCCATAATGAATAAATACTCTTGAAAAAAAAACCTATATTTGATTTTTCATTGCATTCTAGCATCTACCTACTGTTGTAAAATATACTTAATATGCTCAACCTTTCCAGTGTAGCTATTGTTTATAGTAAGCTTATTTCGATAAAACGGAGTACTTACCTACACATATACGACATTCTTAGGTTTCTACCCTACACTATTACGGGTCGATGAGCTCGTCAAATTCGCGTTATCACCAGCACTAACAAACACTAGACATTCGGGCCCGCGTTAGTATCTCGCCTACTTCCAAATACTGCTCTAGAATGGGCGTATCCTGCAACCCGTATTGCAACTCCGTAAGGCACATCACAGACGAAACATCTCAGAATTTGGAGCGACGGTATCTTTGTAATAAAGCTCGCTGGCGTCGGCACATCATAAAACGGCAAAATGTTTAGTACTCAACTACATCTAGGTGCATAACACCCGAGTAATGCCGCTACCCATATAATTGGTTGATGCGAATGCGCTCCCTTGCTCATTCTAAGACATTTTTATTACGCCCGGCAAAGAGTTAATATCACTTTATGTAAAATGCTTTAGCAAGCTTAATTCAATTTTTATTCTGCCTTTATTAAATCCGTTTATTCATAAAAATAGCTGGCTGGAAGTTTTCTTGCGGTTCTAATTTTCTTACTGTTAGGTGCACATTGCAAAATGTGTACTTAGAAAGAAATGCAGCAGTATCCCCATAAGCTTTTTATGTAAATTAAGTACTTACTATTATGGTTTACTTGGAGATTTTATACAATTTAGGATAAATTTGTTTCTGTGCTATTATGTCATAAATTTGGTAAGTATATGAAATAAGTAGCCCCATTAAGTCTCACAATAATAAACAATTTAATAGGCATGACGACAGTATCAAAAAATTGTAAATCTATTTAGTCCGTCAGTTAGAGTATTGGAAATTAATGGACACGTAATTTTTGTTTTTGTAAATCAATGAATATTGACAAAGATAAAACGCATCAAAACTCGGGAGTGGGGGCTTGTGACGTCAGAACTAGCTAAAAATTATACCATGGCGTGACGTATTGAGAATTTTAAAAGCGTCGTATCTTCGTCAATTTTGATTTACATAACAAAAGAAAAAACACTGGTCAAACAATTTTTGATAATCTAAGTGACGGACTAATTAGATTTTTTTGTCGTCTCACCTATTGTGTATGCGATGTTGATAATTTTCAAGTGGGTCACGAGAATTTTAAAGCAAAAATTATTAATTATTCCCTAATTGCACTTCGGTAATTACTTATGCATTTTAACTTGTTGTGTGTGTTTTGTCTTGTTGTGTTTGTTTATTGGCCACACTATTCGATCTTCAAATGTATAAGTTATGAAGCAACCCGCCAGCAGCTCTTGTAGAAAAGAGAAAGAAGATCTTTGTAGCCCTGCCCAAAACGTTAGCTCAACAACATTTTAACGTGTCAATTTATAGTTAGTTTGATGGAGCAGCCACGCCGAGCATCAGGCGGACCCTTAATCGCAGATAAATGAATTATGTAGGCACCAGTCATCCATCACTGTCGTAATTTTAAGATAAAAGCCATGATGCGAGCTTGCTTCATCAGCTGACTTATGGTGCTGTCGTGAAGACGATCTAATGCTTTAAATCTTAACAAACACCAGAAGACTGTTAATCTTGGTTTTTGATTATGACTTTACCAATTTGTCTTTCTATGATTTGTTTTAGGAACGCCATCTTTTTTTTTGCACGTATTATGGGTACTACTCTATTGAAAACCGAATCGATAAGTTTTTTTAGCCGATCGACTGAAGTTCGAGCCTTTTACACCCCAATAAAATATCGTAATGGACATTTCGTAAATAAGTATCGTAATGCTATATCATAATGCTTACCAACCAGAAAAATAATAGTTTTCTCACTTTATGTATGAAACTGGGAAAATAATATTAATTTTAACATTTATTTTATAAATATTCTGAAGGGGAAATCCTGAAAATTCGTTTGTTTTCATATCAAACCTTACGATTACCAATTCAGTAACATAATATCCAATCGAAACTACAATACTAGTCGTGAACTAGGGCGCGATACGTGCTTTCTTCCTACACTGAGTTCACATATACGCGTGATAAGCGTTTCCGACCTACATATTGGTTGGAAGTTGGGTAACTATTGAAAAATTTAATATATGTTTGTGAACTTTAGTTTATGCATGACTTGTTTATCGAATGTACAGCTACTTACCTAGGCGGATTTTTCTGCATTGCTTTTCTCGTTACCTCGCTGCTCGCAAACAGACTGCCATTTGAGGGGATGTAGATTCTTGAGTTCGAGCCCATGATGAGCAGTGTTGGGTTAAGTTTCCCTTCAGGTTTCGTTTTTCCTATTCCGAATGAGTGTGTGTTTTTAATGGGAAAAGCCCGCCACTCTATTCCCAAACCACTGTAACTCCTGAAAGCCGAATGAGTGTCTGTTGGTGGCAATAATAATAATAATACCAGCCTATTACTGTCCCACTGCTGGGCAAAGGCCTCTTCTCGCACAGAGAAGGCACGAGCATTGATCACCACGCTTGCTCAAGACAGGTTGGCGATTTCAGACTTATATTAATTATAAGTCCAGGTTTCCTCACGATGTCTTCCTTCACCGATGTCTGTGATGTCAAAGATAAACTTAGAAAAGTACATATGAATTGAAAAAGTCATATTGGTACTTGCCCAGATTTGAACCCACAACCTCAGATATGGGAGGCGAGACCTTAACCTCTGGGCCATCACAACATCGACATCGTTAGTGGCAATAGAACTGGCGAAATATGCATCTGGTAACTTCTTCGTTAAACAATACGTGACAGTTGAGGTTCACATATACCTTGTTAATACAACAATACTTAGGTACTTATATATATCTTAAAATAATAATTGTTCCAGTAGCTACTATCTCATTATGGGTAGATCCTGCAAAAATGTCAGTTATAACCTTCACAAAACGTCTGCCTTGAAAATGTAAGAAACTACCTACATTACTAGGAAAAAGAATGGCAATATTATGTTCTCTCTAATAATTTGCCATTATCTTATCGACGTCGGCAGTTCAATGTTTGTCACGCCATTCGTGTTCCACTGATATTCTTCAATCTTTTATTGCGTTCCGCACAAAGTATCTTTTTACCGATCCCAAGTTTCTTATTAACTTTTGTTCTATTGTATTTCATGGACAATTTCTTTCATTTTTCACTGAAAAAGAAAACTGAACAAAGGAGCGCAGCTAATGCGTTTCTTTTGTTTAAGTATGCACATATCGATACCGCAACTTATGGCTGAGCATAGCCCGACGTTCTGTATCGACTATCGAACAATACGAGAGCTAGGTAATACATTTTTCAAGGCGCTCGGGGGCGGTTAGGTTGTATCTCTTCACAATTGCACTCGACTGCCAGTGTTACGTATTACAGGAAATATACGGAAGGATATTTAAGAGATCCAATATATCTACATGTCCCAGTTAGCGATCTAGTTCGTAGATCCACGTCGTTATCTAAACGTTTGTAGAAGCCATTACACTGCTAATCATTTGAATGAATTCCAGTTAGTGCACACAAGAATTTAGAGGAGCTCGTAGCTTAATATTAACAGCCGCTCAGGTCGTTCTTTAAGTTAAGCCGTTCTTGCCTAGGTTGATCCGTGGATGGGTGACCACACTTACATACCGAGTTTCCTCCGTATCTCGGAAAGCACGATAAGCGTTGGTCCCGGCTGTCATTGGTAGATCTTTGACAGTCGTTACAGGTAGTCAGTGGCCTGAAAGTCTGACAACCAGTCTTATCATGGGGTATCGTATTCCCCAGTATCGATACCGGTACCGGATGGAGGTGAGATAGGCAGTTGCTCCATGTAAAGTACTGGTATTCAGCAGCATCCGGTTAGACTGGAAGCCAACCCCAACATAGTTGGGGTAAGCTAGGCAGATGAGAGCACAAAGGAATTTGTTAGAGGGTTGAACACAAACACATTTGAGGTTTAAATCATTTAATAAAATAAGTGATGTATTAATTTCTTACAAAGAACACATTTTAAGAGCAGTCATTGGCTGTATCGTTATAAACGAGTCTCTAAATAAAATAAGATCTATTATGTATTCATGAGAAATGAACATAGGCGTTCTCTAATTGATTTCACATTGATGCTAACATTTTCGAGTAAAACATAAAATAGTTAGACAACAATGCGTCCTCGTGGCTGGCACAATGACTGATGTAAACGACCCAATATGTCGAGACATGTTCACAAATTGCAACACCGTAACAAGTTTCATAGCTCGCTTCTAAACATTGTAAGGCCGTTTTCTACGTAACACACATCTTCACAATATACCAAGAACATCTGAAGTTTTATATAAATTTAATATGAAG
Organism: Xestia rhomboidea; assembly: GCA_963853795.1. Classification (NCBI taxonomy): domain Eukaryota; kingdom Metazoa; phylum Arthropoda; class Insecta; order Lepidoptera; family Noctuidae; genus Xestia; species Xestia rhomboidea. The sequence goes on along the minus strand of OY970761.1, from coordinate 14,140,421 downwards.
CCTCTCGACAAACATTACAACAGAAAGAGAATAAACGTATGTACCATAAAAATATTAGTATTTAACGCTATATTCAAATATCGATTTCGTAATATTTATTTTTCTGTACTTTTCTATGTTTTTCTCACGAGAAAAGATTTTTTTTACAAGTTTTTTTTAAGTACCGACAACTACTACAACAAAGAGTAAGAAACGTTCTCTAATGAATCAGTTTTTACAAAAAACTTTTATTTTCCTTGCCGAGTAATCTGGCCAATAAATTTATGCATATCAAAATATATACCAAATACATTTGTTTCATTCGCTGGGTCGTCATTGATATCATTTTCTTTAAAATATAACGCGACATCTTCAATATGTATATTAAAAATTCTTACGGCTAATTGGGTAACTGAGAACATAAAAAGTGATGAGTCGGATGTAATATTAATTCATAGTAGTGTTCGACTGTCAATGGCACAAGAAATGTCCACTTGAGTTTAACCGAAGTGTTTCTGCCGCATTACATAAAAGACTAGTGTTTTGTTCTACTGCAAAATATCTGTAGATATTAAAATAAAACATAATATTGAGTGTCACTTGAGAATGGGGAACTTGCACCAAGTTAAAATGAATAAAGTGTTTAACAGATATATTTCAATAACAAGTTACGTCAATCCCTGTCAAGGGATCGTGGGTCGTGGCAAGGACGTTGACGGGGCCCTGTTGGTAAATATTTGTGAAATTGGTATTAATTCTTTTTTTGGATACCCGCCAAAAGGTCCTTTTGCAGTTATACTGACATCTTTATATTTCAAAATGTGACGTCACGTCAAGTATGTAAGCGTTTTCGTGTCAAGTTCCCTCAGAAATACAAGCAGATTGTTAAAATAAAGTTAGACCTACACTAATATGAAACGTACAAAATTAACTACAAATTTACAAATTGCATCAGGTACGTACATTGTAATTAAACTAAAGTATTAAAATAAGCGTGTAGCGACGGTCGGTTAGTTTACTATTTTGTATGTATAACATAAAATATTAATAATTATACCTAATTACGAAGCGTTATCAATTAAGCATAAAATCATGATGAGATAACAACGTAATAGCGTGTAATACAAACAAGACGAATTCGTAATAACCGAACATGTACAAGTTGAATGAAACTACTAACAAATAGCACCTAGACCGGCGCACGAGTGCCGGGCGCTGTCCATACAAATATGGCTAAGAAACAACATGATCAGGCAAGCAAAGTCGAATCGTAACCGTTTCACTGGGAACACACAGTCATTCACTACACCCTACAGAGTCAAAATTAAAACAATAATATCAATCTTCATCTCGTTCAAACAGATCCAAGAACTTTAAGTCGTTTTATATCACTCTTTTAAAAACATTATATTACAAGAATCGATAGACAAAGATATTCGTTCAACAAGAGTACTCTCTCATTGAAACACTTTGAAAGAACAACATTGCGTAGTGCGCGAGTGAAGGCGACGCCGCAGTTTGTAACTGGAGGAGTGCCGTCGTATCGCCGACCCTTGGCGTTTTCAAGGGATACTGATGACACAGACTTTGATCAAGCCGTGCACCACTTTCTTATTTCGTCTCAACCTTATAGGTTGAAAGATATGCTATCCGTTGGACGACAGTTCGTCTTTGAGCCACTGCGGAACAGTCCTGCCTATCCTCACGAGGAGTTTAGACAGCGCTGTGTTGTGGGGCGTGTAGTAACGCTTCAGGAACTTGGCGGACTTTTCCTCCATTGGCGGATATATCCGACCTTTGGATTTACCGAGACATTTCGTCCTGTCGTTGCCTACTGCTTGGCAGAAAAATCCTTTTTTAGCATCGTATCTGAAACAAAAACTTGTGAAAATATTTGTATTAAAACCTATCTCTACTCATACATCACGCAGCGCCTTTGTCCTATTGACGTTTAATGTACACAGGACTATTATTTACAGGACAGTAGACAAACGATCCATCTTGTACATTATTTACCTACATTCCTTGTCTCAGAATCCCTTTCTCATGCTCATGTCTATTATTCCGTGAGTCTTTCAATAATTTTACCCACCCACCCATATTGCTCGAAGCGTCCGAACCAACGGAGCGTGCTTTCCCGTTATTGCAAACCAACGTCCTATTTAGTTCCATAAAGCATATATTATTCAGTGCCTATTATATCGATACGACGCGTCGAGCGCAAAGACCTATTTGACGTGGTTTAAATCGAAACTATTCTACTTCAGTATTAAATGAAACAACATTTGCGAGTGCGAGATACAGAATTTTCATTGGAGGCGAGTCCGACGGCGAGGAACGAGAGGCTATTTTCCTAAGTAAGGCTTAGAATTGCAACAAGCTGCTTTATGTAGATAGGGCATTATGCAGTGATATTAGTCCCAGCGAGTTGCTTCTGCGAAGTTGTGCGCCTAGAGTTTAAGGGGCCATTGTAGCTAAGTTATCGCCAATTGCAGAGGTTGCTGGTCTCGCCGGCGACCGTACAATATCACTTTACAAGGTGTGGACCAGTTTTATGTCTTCGTATCTTCTCGAGTTTGTTGTCTCGGCACAATACAGTTGGGCGAAAACGCGGCGTTACTTAATGGTTATAAGCAACATTATCTTTTACATTAATTTGGCGTCGTTATTTTTGGTGTACTTACAAGAAGTTGACAGGAACAACATTAACAGAAGTGGGAAAAAACCACTTGAGATATAACGTGAGTGAGGAAGTCCTACGCAATGACCTTTATATCTTTGTAAAGGTGTAGGTGGCAACTTTAGTACGTGAATGTCATTTCAACTGGTCTAAATCCTGGAATAAACCTTTTATCAAAGATTCCATGTCTTATAGATCGTCACTTCATGATATCTAAAGGCAGATCAACATACATTTTTAGGTCGTTTTTAGCGATAAGACCGCCTATGTAAAAATTCTATACCTGTTTGGTGTACATCCTACTAATATTATAAATGAGAAAGTTTGTGAGTATGGATGTATGAATGTTTGTTACTCTTTTACTGATCGGATTTGGATGAAATTTTGCACACAGATAGTTTATAATCTGGATTAACACATAGGATAGAAGATCCCATGGGACAATTATCAAACTTAACGTGGGCCAAGCCGCGGGCAGAAGCTAGTAATGAAGATAATTTAATCTTTTCCCTGTTTTCGAAAGGACTTACTTGAGCAACTTATTGTAGTCGATATGCGGCGATATCTTGAGGAACTTCTGCAGGGTGTTCATGACGGCGGCTGGCTCCGAGCGCAGCTGCGACCCGTCGATGATGTGCAGCTGATGACTACTGTACTCCGCCAGCCAACGCTCCAGGTAGTGGCTGTACTTGCCCGGGTTTAGGCAACGGTTTCTATGGAAATATTGGTTTGTTGAAGTTGGTATTTTGTGGAAAGTCGTGTAAAGGTCCGGTCAAACACAGGCCGGACAGCGGGCGACTTTGATAAGTACACGTTTCTGTCCATTATCCTGTCCGTAGTCCGGTTATCTCTCCTGTCCGCTTGGTTTGAACTAACCTTTACATGGTCAGCTCTAATTTTCATTAAAAAGTGAATGTTTTTTTTTATGTTTTCATAAACGTGTCACATACAAGGCGGAAGAGAAGTGACGCCCCCACATTCAATTTTTTCGACCGTTTGAGAAAAAAAAATCTGCTGTAGGAAACAGCTGTTTTTTTTAAATTAACGATCAACGTTTATATGTAGGGGTATTCGGAATTTTGTACTGAATACGTCGTAATGATTTATGCGTCGATGTCCCGTTAAACCTGTTTAATATAACATTATTTACATCAGAGGTTCATCGTTAAAAACCTCACAAAAAACCCTAAATTTCCAATTCAACAAAATAATAATATTTAAGGTAGAAAACGCAAACAATATCAATTTTAATAATCCATTCTGAGCACATTACCCTGCGGAGGGAATGCGCGTGATGCCTGATAATAAATTCATGGCGTTGTCAAGTACACAATAATCTTTGAGGCGCACGCTCACAAATATAACTGGCTTATTTTAATGTTAAATGGATTTCGTGGATGTACCGTCACGTAGTCTTGAGGGAGTTGAGCTGGATTATAAATGTTATAATATATGGTGTTATTTTGCGAAAGATAAGGAACTATGAATATTGATGCAGCAAAAATATTTACTATGCCAGGAATCCAGAGTTCCGGTTACGTAATGACGTCCCCCTGTGTATGGGAGGTACATTTACGGTCTGATCATCCAACTTTATCTATAGGTTGGGTCTTAAAAGTACCTGCTTAGATACCTATGACGGCAATAGGCTCGCCCTAATAAGGTATATCTATACCTGTGCCTAACCCTTCGCGGATTCCAGTCGTGATTGTTATGTGAAAATAAAAAAAATATCATCGATAAAGAAGCACTTAAACGTCTAGTATCTTGATCAATTCAATCCCAGCGTATTTTTTATACGCTGACAACAAAAGAAAAAAGAAAGCATTTTCAATTGATCTAAAAATGAAATAATAACGACGTTGCTCTTCCCGATCTCCAGATCGCTATCTGTACTTCAAACTCCGAACTGAAGGGTCTTGTTATCTATCTGAACATCTTATTCGGGTGGAAACGTTTACAGCATTGTGTATTTCCACTAAGCAAGTTGAAATCAGAATTTCTATACATTCCGATTATAATTTGCTTAATAATCAGTATTACCGTGTATTCTGATCTTGATACTCAGTATTTCTATACATTTTGATTATAAGTTGCTTGATAATCAGAAATTCTATACATTCTGATTATAATTTGCTTAGAAGAAAAGCGCAATCGCTGTACACGATTGAGCACAACATATTTCACGATCCCCAAGTTCGGTTGTTAATTGAAACTAAATCGTTTTCATGCCTATTGGCCCTCCAAATGGGATTACGTAAGTCAATAAGCCCCTCACTTCATCCGCACCGTTATAGCGTGAAGTTAAGGAACCAAATGGCATAAACGAGTAGGGGGATATAATAAAAGTACAGTGAAGGCATTACATTTGTTATTAATGTACAAGAGCCGGGTTCGCGCACAAAAATTGTGATCCAATATGAGAGGGTCGAAGGCCGACGTAAAATACACGCCTTTGCGTGAGATCGAAAAAAAATACTATATTAAGAAACCGTAGTTGGTCCCGATGTCTACGAGATGTTTTATTACAGTGTGGAACAAAGAACATGTATTTTATGTTTGTTTTGGACACTTAGCTCTGCAGTAAATTGAAGTTTAAATGGTTCACTGGTGTAATAGAACGTGACTTCGTTGTAAGAGGAAAACACTTAGGAACTTAGGACATGATGCATTAGGTTGTTTTCATCATATCTAATTACTGTTATCTTTGCAAACATTACGAAAAATCACGTCAAGTCTAATATGTTTTTAAAATACATCGCTGTAGAAGGAAAACATTCAGGATACAGTGCCCACTCAAATACTAATTTTCGTCATGTTTTCAAAATGTCTTTCCTACTTACGTATTTAAAAAAATGAAACATGCAAGTAAAGTAGAACAGATACTAGTGAAAATACAAATTCCCGTAAATAAACCAACCTACTACCCTAAAATAATATTTGAAAATATGCTTACCTCAAATCCCTTAGGGGTTTCGGTGCGGAATCATTCGCCGCGATGACTGTATGAAACGTATAGTTGTTCGCGACCGCATCGCCGTGCGACCGAATGTGCTGGTACCACGAATACGCCCTGCACAACAAACACACGGATTTTTATGTGAATTATTCAGAGCACGACACGTTACTGTGATATTAAAAATATTTGTTAATTTCTGTAGGAGTCTGATGGCTTTTTGTTTCGTTTTTCGAGTTGTCGGACTGAGCTTTTAATAAGTATCTTCTGGTGTTTATGTGTGCAAACATTTATGGTTGATAATTTATTACTGAGATGAAAGGACAAATGGTATTATGCGTATAGTATTTTAGAAGGAGAAGAATTTATTTATTTCATTATTTAAATTCAAACGAAGGGCAAATTTTATAAAATATAAATATATATCCAAATAGCACATCTAAAAACATCGTTTCAGGGCCTTCAGTATCAATATTCCGTTACCATGTTGAAAGTGACGATTCTTGAACGCAGGTCAGATGTGTTGACTACGTTCAGTGTCAAAAGTAACCTAACCCTAAATACAGTACCGTAAAACGGGGCTATTTGGGCTTTGGGGGCTATTTGGGATGACCCAGAATTTCGAACAAAAATATCGATAACTGTCGGTTGGTGTATGGTAGCAGTTATTTTACAATGTCTAGAAACACTTTGATTGGCTACTACTGAAAAAATCCTGATGGAAATACCCAATAACATTTTGGTTTATATGGGACCAAAAAGCCCCCAAAAACCCTAATACCCCCGTTTTACTGTATTGCAGATATTTTACGGCATTTGATTAAAATACATATGCAAAAGTCTTGAGCGGTATAAACTCAAGATGGGTAGCCATTCCTTGACACCGCAACGCAATAACGTTACGGATTTGAGCAAGCAGTTTTACTGGCTTAAGTTACGAGCTTCTTTTGCAGTCCACGTTTTTCCTCAATCGACAGTAATTTACTTAATACTACTAATGACAAATTACACGAGATAGCTTTTCCTTGATGTTTTTTTTTTATTTAGGTAAGTATTTGGGTTCGATTTGTGAATACTATTGCAGTAAGATACAGGTGGTGTGTTGTTATTTAAATGTGTTTAGTAATCAAATATGGGTTAATCCTTGTGTTTCTTAAATCGACCAAAACGTTCATTTCATAACATTTATGATTTTTAACCATTTTTTTCTTTTCTCGAATCGATGACTCAGATTTTGTCCGACCAGTACGTAGCAACCCGAACAGCTCTGTCACTTGCCTCTTTCATGTCTTGGAGGTTGCAATTAGTTATGCACGACGGGCAGGATAGAAGGTGTAGCATGTCCCGTGTTGTATTGTTGAAACCATTGAAAACTGGTGATTTTCGTTAATGTACTAAACGAGACTTTTCAGAAGACACAGATGAAATACCATAGATATGTATATAATACTCTATAGCTGGTACGTAATACGTAAACGTATACGTCGCGCTCTTTCTTCAAAGACATTCTTTGTTAACTATATGTCCTCAATTCATAGATGCTTAACACGTACCTACTGTAATTAATTATACCGTATCTACTTCACATAGGTATATGTACTTTATTCTCCTTTGTCCCTGACTACGGGGCATTTTAAGTATGACCATAAATAGCGTTATTCATAGTGTTGCTACAATTAAAAACTCGCATGTCACATGGCGTGTTTGGGTACACCAATGCTTTTATTTAGGAAGCCTTGGCCTTTAAATTGAGAGAAGAATTTGATTCGAGCTGGCAGTTTTGTAGATTTCTACATTTGAATTCAACTGATCATTGAGCATTGTTAACGAAATGATTTTTATCGAAGGCATAGTGTGAGAAAAGTCTTTTTAGGCTACATTAGGATTTCTTAATAACACCAGTAGGAGACGAATTTAGGACGCACAATGCATGCGGGCCTGTGGACGAGGAGCTACGGGCTAACTCGCCGTCCTTCCGTCTCATGACGACAGGCCGTGTCGACGGCGCGTTCGTGTTACACGCGCGCCTCAAAGAGAGTCAGCAATAAGGAAGGGGTCCGCAAGGGCCGAAGCCTGCCGGGGCTGCGGGACTATTCGAAAGAGATGCCGTGGCCCCGGAACACAAAGGGCGATGAAGGAACATGGATGGGTTTTAGTCAGTAAAAGTCTGACACTCCCTCCTGCTCCGCCCAGAGCGGGAGGAGTCATTTGATGATTTCCCATCCGAAAAAAAATAAGGAATGAGTTTATTAAAGGAAGCTTGGAAGTGGCGCCTGTTACAGAAAAAAATTTAGGAAGTTGTTTGTCTTGGTATGGACATGTCATGAGGAGGAATGAAACGCATGTGACTAAATGAGCGATGGACATGAATGTTAATGGATGGAGATGCAGAGGATGGCCAAAGAAAAGATGGATGGATTGTGGGAGAAATGATACGTAGAAGCAGAGCAGAGAAGAGAAAGTAGTAAATGATGCCGTGACGTCTGACAGGGGCGAATGGGAGAAGAAAACGTGTTCCGCCGACCCCAAATAGAATGGGACAAGGGCGGGAAGAGATGATTCAGTAACAAAAACCTAAGCCTAAGACCAATAATGTAACAGTCTAAACATTCCGCCCGCGCCACTAGGTTCAAATAGCTAAATATTTGCTCGCGTAATTTTTGTTTTAATCTTCACGAAAAGTTTATACTAAAGGCTACGAACTACATTTCGGTGCTTCTAAGAAATGTAATCAAAATAGCTCTATAAAGGAATTCAAATGAATTTTCTTGGAAAACTTTTGCGGATATAAATTCAGATTTTAAATTTGCATTTTGATGAACGAGGCCTGACGGGTGGCTGATAAAATATTTTCTTTTAGAATCTTCTAATTACGATTAAGACTGTAAGATTGATGTGCATTTTCCTGTTTTAATTGCTGCCTTTTCGTAATGTGGCGTATCGTTCAGCGCTTGGAGATTTTGCTGATATGATAAAATTGTTGTTGTGCTCGTACGGCGGCGAGATGGGCAGACGCCATTGCGAGTTAATGTTGAATTAGGCTGGCACAAGGGTTTGGAGCTTAGCACAAGCAAAGAGAGGCATATGCCCAGCAGTGGGTGAATTCAGGCTGTGGATGATGATGAATTAAATTATGGCTGGTTCGGGAAGATATGAGAGAAGCCTTTGTCCAGCCAGCAGTGGGACATCCATGGCTATTTAAAAAATATATATTAAATCTCAGTTACTAACAGAATCTTAATAAACGGGATGCTCATTAAGTAAATTAATTTTATAATTCATGAAGTAACGTGTCCTGAAAAATTGTTGAGATAACTTCGTTAAGGTCCTTTTGAATACTAAAAGGTCATGGAAATTAGGTTACTAAAACAAAAACCGTTCAAGTGCGTGCCGGATCGAGCAGCCACAGTACAGTAGTACAGTCGGGATGAAAACAGGGTGACGATTTCCTCCCCGGGAATCGTCAAGGGAAAGATTCTACCCTGCTTGCTAAAAACTTGTGCAATGTACCGTAAAAGAAAATAAGTTATCATATGCATCGAATTTACATCCTTATTGTGTTTATTTTTATTTAATGTATTTATATAGGTTGTAACAAAATAAACGCAAGACATCTCGTTTGGTGTCTCAGAACATGAAACTGAACAATTTTTGTTCTATGTCTTAAGGTAATTCATAACATTTTTTTAGTTTTCCATAAATGTTGATCAGCTGATCAGGTCAATTCCTATAAAAAAGACCTTTTTTTTAACAAATTTCCTGAAGTCGTAGAACAAAAGTTGTTCAGATTCATGTTCCGAGACTTCACGAGACGTCTTGCATTTATTACGTTACGCCTTTGTATAGTTAGGCAGTTAAGAGCGAGATAGTGTGTTGTAAAATACTACGATCGTTTTATTTTGGAATTTAACATTATTTTGTTCTTAATAGGTAAGTGCTACATGGTGAGAATTTGAATGGAAGTCGCTTTGGTACGCATTCCGGCGCGCGGTAGGATCGCCAATGCGTTAAGTCCTAGATCCTCGGGATTTACATACAAACCAGTGCCCACGATACGACTCGCAATGTATGTGCACTTGTGCAGCTGCAGTATAATTCTCTCTCGATTGTTTATATGTTTATTTAAACTCAAGCCCTTTTACCAGGAAGGTATAAATAAAGTGAAATTATTTTATTAGGTAAATAAGTTATCAAAATTAACCTTTGTAAGGTGTATTTTAAACAACAAAACCTAAATGGGACGTTTCCTATCTAACCCTGAGAAGTAATGGCGAAAGAAACTCAAGGGCTCTTTTAAACTCTAAGACAATTAACCTCCAAATCACACCCTCATTAGGTCGTCTTAAAAGACAGGGACCAAATGTATGGAGGAATGGTGCCTTTTTATTTTTTCGCGGCCTTTAACGTATTATCCCATGATCTGTCCACGAAGTAGACACAATAGTTAAACAATGGCGTTTCGACCAAATCGGTCATTCGACAGATCATGATTTAACGAGTAAATATGGGAAAAAATAACTTGAAAAATAGGATTTTGTATGGCGGTAAAGCTCAACACTAAATGTGACTAATTCAAGCTGCTAAAATTGCTGTTTTTTTGCTCCTCCAAAATTAAGATCATGGTTCCTTTAACCATTTTGCTCTACTACCTATAGTTTTGTATTTAGCTCTGACGAGCTAACGTAAAAATCACGCTGTATAAACTGATTTAACTTAGTCCGGACTGAGTTCCAAGCCTTACAAAATTCTGTTTGTTATGCTATTGTGTCCTTTATGGAAATAGTTTCTTTAGTAGCCGTAAAAAAAATAGGTTTTGTCATTGTCTTTTGGCACTAAAGTGATATGACCCGTGTAAGGACATATATGTAGACATAGTCCATAAGACGTAGTACATTCCCGTGGGATAATTTCTGACCATTATCAAATCACAATTCAAATCAAATCATAATTTTTTTGAAAACATAGGTAAAAAAAAGTAGGTACAGATCTTATGTTTGATGAACAGAGCGCTATGTTATGTCAGGAGGCGTACAAATATAGTGTGCAAATCTAGCTGAGGACTACAATTATTACTACAATATTTGAATTATGCACATGAAGCCATGAAAAGAACCCAGTAAATAAAAAATCCTTCTTACCTTTTAGATGGTGATATGAGGATGGCGATGATTTTAGCGTTGGGCAGCAGAGCGTGCGCTCTCCGCGGTACCAGGTCACCGTCGAAGTACGTCGCAGACTTCTCAAACGTGACCTGAGTGGTGGTGTTGCTCATGTTTGGTGGGAAGAAGTTCAGGTACCTGGTGGAGAATATAGATATTATGACAACCAGTCACATTGCATCCTACCTAGTTTATACTTATAATATGATAAAGAGGAAAGATTTGTATTTTTGTATGTAACCAATAAACTTAAAAACTACTGGACCGATTTGAAAAATTATTTCAGCAATGGATGGAACATTAGCAGTAAGTAGCCTATGCTACTGTTACTACCCGTTCCCGTGAACGGGAACTACGCGGCTGAAACCGCGTGACGTCCGCTAGTTTAATGTATCGTAAAACGTGACACTTTTTTTTTCGGATGGGAAATCATCAAATGACTCTTCCCGCTCTGGGCGGAGCAGGAGGGAGTGTCAGACTTTTACTGACTAAAACCCATCCAGGATCCTTCATCGCCCTTTGTGTTCCGGGACCACGGTATCTCTTTCGAATAGTCCCGCAGCTCCGGCAGGCTTCGGCCCTTGCGGACCCCTTCATTTTTGCTGACTCTCTTTGAGGCGCGCGTGGAACACGAACGAGCCGTCGACATAGCCTGTCGTCATGAGACGGACAGACGGCGAGCTAGCCCATTGCTCCCCGTCCACAGGCCCGCGCCTACGGTGGCCGGAAGCCACCACGTGGCCCCCGACGCCCGGGGCGTCTCCCGCGGCGGCCGGGACGTGAGGATATCTCCCTCTCAAGTTCCGCCACCTCCTTCGCTAGCATGACTGCTTCGCAGAAGGAGGTGACGGCGTCCCATTCCGTCTCGCTTCGGACCATGGCGCGAACCAGGGCCGGAAGCGAAAGGTCGCCGCCGCCGATTAGAACGTGACCCTTAAGCTGCGTTTCCACCAGAGATGAGCGAGTATATCGCTTCTTTTTCACAGCTTGAGCTATTCTATGCTAACTATGTGACTGGTTAGTTCCACACTCATCCCTCGCTACGCATCTTTTCGACGCAGAATCTAAAATTATTTTTTGTACCTTATCACAACGTTGTACTATTTAACCCAAAGCTTGACTGGTAGAGAATAATACCTTGTGGCATTAAGTCCGCTTATGTACCACTACTGTACATGATGTTTAAATCAATACATAATCGGCTTGAACTGTTCAGAAAGAGCTTAAAAAGGCAATTCCGCGTCAAAAAGGCGTACGCTACAGCTTAAATTATCTTTTGGTTTAAAAATATTATTATTGATAATGCAGTACATATTACCGTTGACTCATAATGCAGCTTATGCGCTACTGCGTAAGTAAGGCCATCAATCGATTTTCCTTTGTCTGTTGCATGGCGTCCATAATAGCTCAAGCCATTATACTTAAGTATAGTGGGAAATATGGTACAGAATAATAGACGCTAGTACTTAGGAAATACGGTTTAATACAAAATCAATATAATAGCACCTAGTTTATTCATTGACCTGTTGAATCGTAATTGAATCCTTAGCCTAGGCTCTGGGTTTAGCTAAGCTTAAACTTACAATAACATCCCTCGAAAATATATGACCATTTAACGTATTTTATTCATTGTAATAAATCTAGCGTTGGAAATTAATCAAAGAATAACTTTAATTATTTTTATATAGAGTTGATTTTCATTTAAGACTAACTGTTTTCATGAATTCAAAGGAAATAGGTTGAATGCCTAATTAGCCGTTCATTTATCGAGATCCAATCTTCTCATTGGTTGTCAAAGGAACGAGGTATGTACAGGCGTGCCGTTTGCAACACACGTACGAAGTTAACAAGGTAATATACGTGCTTCGGTTCACCTAGCGGTCTAGAACTTATCTAGGCTATAAATTGGATAAACATGAGTCTTCTTACGGGCTTATTATGCAGAATCTTGCGAGAAACTCGTGTGATTTATGTTGATGGTGGTTTCGAATGAATACAGTTGATTAGTGGATTTGTTGTGGTTAATATCGAGATATTTATGTAGCGTGTATCAAAAACGTGTATATAAATATAGGGTAAAAAGACCCTTAACGAAGCCGAAAGGCACTTGTTCTCCCTGTCATTGCGATATTTTTTTTGTTTTAGACCATATCTGGGAACCTTCTAGTTACGGAGATATTGGGGGTCACAGTTCCAACTTTTTCACAAGTTTTTTTTCAAATAGATGTTTTTAGAGTAAGAGAGTTCTCATTTAAACACCTCCACGACCCCCGTACTATTCAATACATCCATCAGCACAATGTTTTGAGTACGGAACATTGAGGTTTACTTTAAAACGTGATTTTTCACCCCAAAAAAAAGTCGTTTCCCAGCAATAATTTTTGCGTTAAGTTACATAGTTTGATGTACAGAATGCTTGGTTGACGGCTTCGTGAAGAGTCTGTTTACACCTTGCAAAAGAACTAGCTATTGTTCACGACCTTTTTTCGCGTGAAATTATTAGAAAAATATTACTTCCCTCTTTGAATCGGATTTTGATAACAATTTCATGGCTTTAAATTTTTTTGCAAGGAATCTTAATCCATTTGTAAAAATAAAAGTAGCCTTAGTTACTCTTTATAACATCAACTATCTGCCGTAGTCCCGTCGAATCGGTCCAGCCGTTTCGGAAATTGCCCGGAACAAACAGACAGATAGACCGACATAAGTACAAAAATAAAAAAGGGTTTGTTTGTTATTAGTATCGTGTACAGGGTGTAAACAGACTCTTCACGAAGCCTTTTACCAAGCATTCTGTACATCAAACTAAGTAAGTAAAGTAACTCTACGCAAAAAAAACAATGTTGAGAAATAACATTATTTTTGGGTGAAAAATCACGTTTTTCGGTAGGACTCAATGTAACGCACTTAAAACATTGTGCTGATGGCCATCCATCAGCACAATGTTTTAAGTGCATTGAATAGTACGGGGGTCGTGAAGGTGTTTAAAGTAAAACCGGCAAAGTGCGTGACGGGCCTCGCGCAGTGTACGGTTGCGTAGTAGCCCGTTATATTTTAGATTTTGGTTTTCAATGCAAGTCTTCACCCGTTTTAAACAAGCAACCACTTCATCTTAGTCACTTTATAGGATTTATTCTAAAGATTTTGTATTTGGTACAAAATTATCCAACACCTTAGTTCAACGACTATTACTGCTAAACTAATAAAGTTATCTTAACCGCTATAGTTTTCATTTAAAGTTCATGAACTGCACTATCATGATTTTTTCCAGAATTTTCAAGCCAGCAGTTTAGCTTGTCAGGACTACGGAACCATCCTGCCGGGGCTGCGGGACTATTCGAAAGAGATACTGTGGCCCCGGAACACAAAGGGCGATGAAGGAACATGGATGGGTTTTAGTCAGTAAAAGTCTGACACTCCCTCCTGCTCCGCCCAGAGCGGGAGAAGTCATTTGATGATTTCCCATCCTAAAAAAAAAAAAAAAGGACTACGGAACCATAAAAATCTTACATTAATAACAAGTATTTAAAAAAAAGTTGGGACTCTTGAACAAGAAAAACAAAAAAAAATATCGCAATAACGGAGAGAACAAGTGCCTTTTGGCTTCGTTAAGAGTCTTTTTACACCCTATATACTTTCATAACTTAATAAAAAGCTGTTATTTTTAAATTACAATTCAGAAACTAGGTAACAGTATGCTGTCGATGTGCTAAAACTATACTTAAGCTTAACAATTTTGTTAAACGAACACTTCTGTAAGTGTAAAAGCCATTTAAATTCTATTCACCGAAATGCACATTAACATGCACCAGACTTGCTCCCCATTAAATCCGCATTGTAACATTCTGTGACGTCATTGAAATAAGGAGAAAAGCTTTCGCTGAAAGCATTAAAACCTTCCATGGCCATTCCTTCGTAGTGTTGAGTTGATTCAGCTTCACTCTGACGAACACTGGCTGGCATGTTTCATAGCTACCGCTAGTTCTGTTATTATCCTTGATAATATTAGATTACGCATGAGTTATTCAGTTATTTTTCATTCACAAAGCGTTACTGAGTGGGGTTGGGAATATAATGCTTTTAATACCGCTATGTCGGTATCGGTATGAACCGAGAGGTTAAGATTAAGCGGTGGAGGGTTTAGCGTAGGGATGTAACGATATAAAATTCTGCAGAAACGATACCAATACCGATAATTGTAGTAAATAATCTGCGATACCGATACCGATGGCTTAGTAGATAGGTAATAAATCAAACTGTCTTATTAAATGCTACCTAAAAGTTACCTATATTTTATAGAGAATCGACTTTGTGAAGTGTGAAAACATAGAAAAAAAATAAACACCTAAATTGTAAAATGTATAATAAGTATGTATTTACAAACAAAAAGTATCTATGTAGTATATCAACTATCTGGTGTCCACGACACAAGCCTCGTTGCTTAGTGTGGCACTAGATGGCGCTGTGTGTTAATGTTCAGCGATATTTATTTAAATTAATAAAATGCCAAACCAAACATTCACAGAAACATTTATTTAGGTAAGTATATGAAATATTATCAAGCAATCAAAGTGGTGATTAATTCATTACACAAAATAATCAAAAAAACCGATACATAAAATAAAGTCAAGTCAGTAGTTAAAGTTTACTTTAGGTAGATTTTTGTAGGTTAGGTTGATTTTTACGAACTGTTTGATACTTATCGGTTGTATTTTAATCGGTATATCGGCCGATTTATCGGTATCGGAATCGTTACATCCCTAGTTTAGAGTAATGGTTCCGTTTAAAAATGTTTATACTATAGCAACGTTTATAATTATAAACCCTATATTTGTGAACTTTGCTTTAAATTAAGTAATGATTAACGTCTTTTTAATTTAGCATTAGGTCCTGGGTATCGAACCCAGGACGTCATGCTAAATTAAAAAGACGTTCGAGACGTTCGTTCGTTCGTCCGAGTCGAGGAAAGTGTTATTGAGTTTTTCCGTCAGGTTATTTTCAGTAGCAGCCACGGAGTCTGGATAAGTGCCCGGTTGATGGGAATAAAAAACCGCCGAAGGCCAAGTAAATTTAAATAAAACCCAAAAAGTAAAATCTCGAAGTATAATGTAATAGAATGTTTCAATACACTTTTCGAAAACTGGTTCTTATCGCACTACGATTAGGTTCAACATGCAATGAATGTACCCGTACGTGTTCTTCATTTTATTTATTTAACGGCTTCATACCTTTGCTTCTCCTTCAAATTGGCGAAATCAAAACGCGGGAAAAAAAGAAAATTCAAATCATAGTCTGCTAATAACTCATGACAAAAATATATTTTATTTCTTCAAAGTGTATTGAAAAAACGTCGTTTGATACACGTGGACATTTTTTATTGCAGTTTTCGGCTCAATAACACCCTCGAGGTCCTGGGTATCGAATCCAGGACCTCATGCTAAATTAAAAAGACGTTCGAGACGTTCGTTCGTTCGTCCGAGTCGAGTAAAGTGTTATAGAGTTTTTCCGTCAGGTTATTTTCAGTAGCAGCCACGGAGTCTGGATAAGTGCCCGGTTGATGGGAATAGGCTCGCCCCCCATTACACGGGACTTAAACATAACTGGCGAAATTTGGGTATAATATAAGGTTCAACTTTGCCTTTGCCCCTTCGGGAATTACAGGCGTGATGTTGTGTAATAAATAGATCATTAAACAGCTTAGGTTAGCAGGAATACGGGTGTCTTGCGTTTATGTTACATATTGTACGGAAAACTGAAAGAGAGGTGATGATTGATCTTTTGTAAGGGTTTGGATTTACTATTTGATCTAGTTAATATGCTGAATAGCCATAAAATATCTGGACAGTCTAAAAACAAAAGTTGACTACAAAGGAAATGTTTAATCAATTTCAACGTGAACACTTCCGCACTTCAACTTCAAGTTAAACGCATTGTGCAAACAAAAGAAACTATTTCCATGACGCTAAAATCAAAGAAATAAAACGCTAAAATAACACTGACGGGTAAAGACCGATTGGATCAAGTTCGGGTTACAAATATGTACAGAAGGTTTACTCAATATAAGGCCTTACTATTGCTTATACAGGGTATAAACGGACCCTTTACGAAGCCGGGAACCAAGCATTCTGTACATCAAACTAAGTAATACTGCGCAAAAATTATTCCTGGGAAACGACTATTTTGTTTTTGTGTAAAATCACGATTTATGGTAGCGCTCAATGTAACGAACTAAAACCATTGTGCTGATGAATACATTGAATAGTACAGGAGTCATGGAGATTTTTAAAGTAAAGTTATTTCATTTAAAACTTGTATTTTTTTAATGTTGAAACTTTAACATTCAATATCTCCGTAACTAGAAGATTCCCAGGCATACAAAAAACAACAAGCACTCCAGAACAAAAAAATATCTTTACCGATTTCTTGACGGAAACAATATCAGCTGTTATAAAATATTTGTCAGGTAACAAACATATAAGAGTTTAGAACCATACTGCACTATAATCCTTTATGTTCTCGTATGTAAGTATTAGGAGGTTAGAATGAAACCCAAAAGAATAGTACATTTTGATACAAGTGGAGAAAGTTTGTTTATTGCATTCGAGGCGGAAATAACACACGAGTCGCAGGCGAGGGTGTTATTGAGCCGAGAACTGCAATAACAAATGTCCACGTGTATCAAACGACGTTTTCTCAATACACTTTGAAGAAATAAAATATATTTTTGTCATGAATTATTAGGAGACTATGATTTGAATTTTCTTTTTTTCCCGCGTTTTGATTTCGCCAATTTGAAGGAGAAGCAAAGGTATGAAGCCGTTAAATAGTCTAATATAAGAAATAGTTTTTTTTTTGTATTTTTGAATGTAGTACTCAAATAAATGTTAATTTGAAAGTAAATATTAGTTTTAAATAATCATGTTTATCCATGATATTCTGTTTATAAACACAATTTGAATATTCAAAAAATATTTACGCCGTAATGACGCACATTGCTTTGCCAAAATTAAAAAAAAATACATTCACCTCCGACTATAGGCATTAAACCGATTTGAACTTCGTATAAGTATACGTTACCTGTGGATTTTTTTTTCCGCACACGTGCGGTGAAAATGAAGAACACGTACGGGTACTCGTTGCATGTTGAACCTAATCGTAGTGCGATAAGAACCAGTTTTCGAAAAGTGTATTGAAAAATTCTATTACATTATACTTCGAGATTTTACTTTTTGGGTTTTATTTAAATTTACTTGGCCTTCGGCGGTTTTTTTGTACTCAAGACCTCTATTTGCAATATAGCTGCAGTCGGTTTACTGCCGTCTCCCGTTCGATCGAGATTACAGCCTTCAAAGCCATAAACTTCCAATACCGATGTGCCACAACATAGTTCTTGTTTCTTTGGAAATAAACTAGGAAAACGTGTTAATAAAAAGCTCAGATACATACATTCTTCCATTTTAATTTAGGACTATGTTTATTTTATAATCATCGCGCGAATTCCCTTCGCGAATTTGCTGCGCGAGCATTCGTTACGTGATGAATGAACATTCGCGAAACGAACAGTTTGAAAAGGACGATAATCCAAACAAAACAACAATTATGAATTATCTAGAACCCGCTTACGAATGTTTACAAAACAAAATCATCAGGCGAATGCTTGTTGTAGTAAGTTTTGGTAAGTTATGGTTATTGATTTTCTCGATAGGTATACAAAATTAAAACTACAATGTTCGGTAAAACTTTTAATATCGGCAATATTAATATCCTGGAATGTTTTGTAGCCGCATTAATTAATTATTCGTTGGGGTTTAATAGTTGGCATGACCGCTTCATTGGACTAGCGGTCGCTAGCGCGGCTACTGAATTGGGAAGTTTTGGCTTCAATCCCTAGAACTGCTAGGATTATTAAACATTCTGGGAAGAAAATTCTCAGCATTAACTGTTCAAGATTGACATTGTGCCCGATTAAGGGCGATGGGCTTGTCCCCTTACACACGAGACCTAACAGTTCCGAACTTGGTATATATACCACTTACACTTCTACCTTTGGGAAAACCGAACTCGACAGTTATGACGCCTAATTAATAGTTCCGTGGTGGAAATACCAGACCTCTCGTTAGAATATTAACTTAAACGTAGCTCGTATAATACTTTAATTTAAGCGTACCTCGCTGTTATATTAATGCGATGTAACGCGTCACCCCAGTTCTAAAATATACGTGGGCTTTGTAACCGCCGCCGGCATACCTAAACAGTTCATACTTTTTACCCAAATGAGAATCGCGTAGAAAGAGAACATTAAAATAAAGTAAATAGAATAATTAACCCCGCACACCCTAGATACATATCTTGTTTTAAAATATATTTTCCCGGAAAACTGTGTTGGACGCGCCTAATAAATTGGTGGAAAAAGTGAAAATATATTGTGGAAATTTTTCACGTGGCTACAACGTGGACATTTGTTAACTTTAACAGCTTTTTGAAATGTTTGTTAAATGTGGAGTCTTATGTTGGTCGACATTTCGATGAATTAATATTGTGTGTAAATGCCCGGGGAAAATTAATGCTGTAGTACCGACATGTTCATGCAAGTGAGTAATGTCAAACGCTTACGCGTGTATAATGATGTTTTGCAACTCATTTACGTTGGAAAACTTAATATAATAAAAAAAAAATTAAAACAAATTTTTGAGAAAATAATCATTTTCTGTTTCTTTACCGCACTTTCTTAAAAACACACGTGTTAAATACATTTACATTGCGAACATCGCTTTTACATTGTGAACCTAAAAGTGGTGCTATAAAAGTCAAGTTTAGAGCATGTGTATTGAAAAAAAAAATACTTTTGTTTGCACAGAGAATTTTCGCGTGTGTTTAGGAGTAGCGAGGAAAGCTTCGACCGCTGAGTGTGTGGCGAGGAATGTTTATAGCGCGGTTCTGCAGTCTGAAGTGGCCTCTTTGCTGAGAACCGCGGTAGAACACCGCACCGCTTGCTCTTCGAAACACAAGCTAGCATAAAAGAGTATCGCAACCGAGGAAGCAAGCGGTAGAGCGCAAGTTGAATGTGTGGATGCAGCAACCACACAACCTTAGGATTTTCCTTCGTTATAAATTAAACTAGAAATACATATGCTAGTAACATGCTTTCCATTCACGTTAAAGTAATACACCAATCGGAAGTTACTATCGGATAATAGCATACTGGCATTGCCGGTGTATTCCTTCTTTAAAATTCTGAGATTCCGTGGTGTCAGAGCATTCTTTCTGGTAGGTACAGGGCAATGAATGTTCGACCCCAAGTAAAATGTGACAAGGGAAGGAAGATGATGTTGACAGAGCAAATGAATCCAGAGTTACTTTCGTCGTTAACATTACTAAAAGTGTCAAAAAGTAATACTTATCCCTTGATCTGTCCACGAAGTAGGCACAATAGTTAAGGTGAAAGCGTCAGGCTAGCCCGCGAAATTCAATTTTTCTTACGTTTTTTGCAATTTTTCAAGTTCATAAAAGTCGAGGAACGACTTTTTCAAGGTCATAATCATTCCTCGACCTTTATGAACTCGGAGGGTTGTACTGATGATTTTGATGATTATAATTCTGTAACTACATACGTCTTACAGTCGCGAACAATATTTTAATCAACCTACAACCTAGCACTGGTCTACAAATTGGAAAAAACGTAAGAAAAATTGAATTTCGCGGGCTACCCTGGAGCATCCACCTTAAACAATGGTGTCTCGAACAAATCGGTCCTTTGACAAATCATGATTTATATGATGATAATTTAAATTAATTGACTTACCAATCAAGTCCCTTGAGATAATTGTTATTGTTGAAGAACTGGAGCTCTTCGTACGTGGCGGGGCTTGGCAAGTTCGGTGCTAGCGCTGGATGCATCGCCAGGAAGGTGTACAAGGCAGTACTGCCCGTCTTCTGTGGCCCTATGACCAGCACTCGAGGTAGCGTCCCGCACCATTTGCTCTTCGACCAGATTCGACGGTGACGGATGTCGTCGCAGGGATTCTAAGAGATGAAAACTGTGATTAGAAATTGATATTATCAACTTATCTTTTATCGTTTATGAAAGGCATTACCAACATAATTGACGACTCGAATGGCGCAGCGGTAGAGAGGCTGCCATACGTTCTTAGGGTTCCGGGTTCGAATACCGGTAGGAGCAAATGTTTGTGTGATGAGCATGGACATTTTTTTCGTCCTCAAGGTTTATAATATGTAAAATAAGTATATATTTACAAACAAAAAGTATATATGTAGTATATCAACTATCTGGTGTCTACGACACAAGCCTCGTTGCTTATTGTGGCACTAGATGGCGCTGTGTGTAATGAACAGCGACATTTATTATTATTATTAATTGGCTAACAGTTTGACAAACAGGTTTTAAGATACCGTTGCTAGGGTAGAGCACAATAGGTTACTTGATACGATTTGTCACAAACTCATCAGAATCGTAGAATAAACAATTCAATTTGTATCATATTTTGACGACAAAGTCATTTTATGAATTGTTTCTGAAAGCTTTTAGTGTACGAAAAAAAAGCAAACACTGTATTTGTTACAAATAAAAGCAAACAGTTTAGTCTATTTCAGAATAAATAGTGAACCATGTTCTGGTTCCACGTACATTAGCGGGAAATAATAATTGTTCCAAAAACTTTTCACCGAACTATGGAAAATTGGAAACAGAAATTTTTGCGTGAAAATGAGTTACCGAGATCTGTACACATATATTCAACAAATAACGATGACTGTGTTCACATTACTATACGAAACAAACAAATATTGACTTAAGATAAAAACCTTTCATAAAAAAACCACTTTAATGTAGGTATAGGTATCAACAGTTGGAATAATTGGTCGCAATAAAGAGATTTGGAACCCACGCGCGAGCCAAGCGTGAAATGTACTAGGTCGATTTTCAATTTGTAATGGCCAACAATAGTCTTTCGTCATACATACATTACATATCCTATAATAACCGGTATTAGCTCCCAATTTATTATTATAAACACGGTTAAGAACTATTTTAAGAAATTATGCAATCAAGGTATAATGAACATAACATTAACAGAAAACTTATTTTTATAATACAAATAATTTCTATTAAACATCACATATGGGCTGATCCCTAACCTGATTCTATAAAATAATTCCCTATATATTTCAATCTTAAAGTTATAACTCGACATATCGTCTTCGAATGAATGCAATATAAATTCTAGTTTTATCTGAGCAATAAACAAGAGCTTTTCCGTTCCGCAGCACAAAATATGATGTATTTTCAATTTCTCTGTCGTGTTCCAATGATATCGTACATATCTCGGCGCCCAATAAAATATTAAAACTCGAGGCATGCATATTGTTTCTCACAAGTTCGTGCTGCCGTGCGAACGATATATGAGAGTATGGGACCATTCGTGCATATAATTGTCAGGAATCGCGTATCAATTGTAAATATCTGCGTCAAATCAACATGATATCACGCCTGTGATCAACAAAGGGTTAGGCAGAGGTGTACTGAATAGTTCACCCACGTTCGCCAGGTATGTTTCAGTCCCATGTTATTGTCATCAAGTTAGGCACAAATCCAGAATCCGTGGCAGTTACTTAAAGATTTTGGATGTAAATACCCAATAACAAGTTGCCCGACCTGGAAATCCAATCCAGGACCGCATGCTCAGCAATCGGCTTGCGACCTAGCAAAGAAGATTGGAATTACTGTCACTGTTGGCCTGCGTCATCCCACTGGTGGGCAACGGCCTCTCCCCATGGCTTCCAAATCCTTCGTACTAGGGCCAATGTGGACCACTGGTCGTTGGGTCTGTCCAGCTCGTCCCGCCATCTCCTGCGAGGTCTACCGTGTCGTCTTCACACAGATTGGAATTAATCGCGTAAAAAGTATTGTAATATCTGTATCAAATCTACCAAACTTTGATTAATATCTTTATGGAACATGATAACAGTATGATTTGGAGACCTTTGCCCTTTCGATAGCGCGGGACTAGGATTGTTCGTTGTTCACAGTTACCGATAAAATTAATTACGTACCCACGGATTGTTGCATCGACGTTAAAGTTTGTTATCGTTTCATTTAATAACTTAAATATGCGAAAATGATTTGTAGGGTTCATACTATAGTGATTAATTATTAACTGAATTTTAATCGTATTTAGTTGCTGTGTAGCGAAATGACGTCACGAACTCATTACAAAGTAAAATTAATAATAACTACCTATATTTTAAAATTATAGGTTCATTAAAATGTACATCTGAAATGTTCACAAATTCATTAAATTTATGTGCATACGTACTCAATGATGCCTGCTTTTCATGTAGTGTTTGCTCGCTTTGTAGCCCGTAAAATAATTACTAGCTAAATGAAGATCTATCGCAAGCAGCTTAGCAACATAAATGAACATTGTACATGACTGTATGTAGTGTTCAATGTTTAATAAAAAAATCGTGCCAACTTTCTATACTCGCTTTTAACGAGTATTTCGTTTTTTTTTTCTCTTTGTATAGTTTTTACTATTCAAAGAGATAAGCTGTGAGTTGGTGACTGTCTGATTGACTCGTCATCGCTGAGCTGAAACTAGTGAAATTTCAAAAAACAAGTACCAAATAGATGCAGTGATGGTTTTTCTTGGCGCCTATTAATGCAAAAAATATTAGGTACAATATAATATTAGTAGCGAATTATGTAATACAGTAAATATAATACCTCATTTAAAAAAAATAAACCACATTTAAAAAAAAAGCCTATTTAATTAATCTCATTGAATAATTAAATAGGGCTTTTTTTTAATGAGGTTTCAGGACTAAAACTAACTTAAAATAAAAATAATTCAAATAGTTAGTAGGTAATAAATTAGGTTGATCTTCCAATATTTTTTTTTGTTTCTTTTTATTTATTTTTTATTTTTTACGGGGCCCTTTATCGATACTGAACTCACTCCTAAGCTATGGCACGCGACTACTTTAACACCCTGTATAGCTTTCCCTCTCTCTTCTTCAACCTTTGGCCACCCAATGCTGAGTGTAGGTGTCTTCCAAATCTCTCCACTTTTGGAAGTTTTATGTCAGAAAGCTTCACTGCAATACAAAATTTCGTTTGCAAAGTTATTTTCTACATCTTTTCAATTCTCGTCATTGGCTTTTATGACGAAAATTTTCCAACTTTACTGTCCGGATGTATTGAAGCGGAAATGGGGAGAGCAACTGCCAAACAGTGACAGAAAGTTAATTGATTCGACCACAATAGAAGGAGCTCTTCAACAGACGTCTGTTAAGCGTAACAGTCTATTTTATTTGCATCAAAGGACTCATCGAAGTTTGCTAAATAGAATAACTGATTAATAAATTCAGAACTCCAACTGTCAAAGCCATGGAAGGATTCAACTTTGTGTGCACTCAGACGTAAGAACCGTGTTATATAGGCAGCGACTGAATAAAATCGAGTTCCTTTGTTTTACTCGTGACGTAATGGAGGATAGGATGAATATGAAATTTCCTTGCAAGCGTGGGTACTCGTACATAATTGTGGTTGAGATCCTCGACGCGTTTGTTAATTTGATGGGCAATGTACGATGTTAACCTTCCCTAGGTACGGGCTTTGTACATAATTACATAAAAGCCTTGTTTCAAATTCTCTAGAAAACCAAATTTTGATAAAGGATAATTTACATATTTGGGTCAGCTCAATGTTACATGCTTCATTGAGATATTATCAACGGAATAGCCTCATAGTCTAAATGGAAGAAAATAACATGAAACACTAGATACAACAATGTGGCCTACAATACTAAACTGATTACAGTTTATCTATAATCTATGAATAGAATATATAATATAATAGATTATAATAGAATAGAATAAATTATTTGTGTAAAAACATGGTACATTAAGGTCTTATAGATAGGGTTATGAACTTACATGTTTTGCCATAGAAACGGCATACAAATATTAGAACATCATAAACGTAAAATTGAAACACAACATCAATATTGGTGTAAATATTAATATCTATATTTGCTTGAATTGAAGACTTATTTTCATATTACAAGCCACGATTTTTAGAAGACAGAAGAGTATTTTTCCGTCAGCTTGCCAATCCTACACTGCATAGAATCATTAACTCTTGCAACAGTTTCGAAACGACAATCTGATACACACGATACGATACACCATTAATCCGTAAGTCACAAATAAACAATTTGCCGCAAAATTGCGCGGTGGGTTGAACAGGACGCGCGCGACAGACCAGTCGGTCATATAAATACATCGAATTGATCGATGGCAATACATTAATGTCGCTATCTAGTTCCATATCGCACTAACAAGTTACACGTGTATGTGTTTAGTAGATGTTCTACTTCATCATAGGCTAATATTGGGTTTAACTCATTTTTCTATGTCTTAAACAATAATGCGGATATTGTAGTTAGTTGCACACTGATGTAATGTTATATATTTCTTTGTGAACCATGTACAGTGTGTAATAGTTTATTTATCCTATTTTTTTTCTATGGTCTTGCATATTCCACTGCTGGGTAAGAGCCTCCTCCATACCCTTTCAGGTACAGTCGTGGTCTTTTCCGCCTGATCAGTTTTTTTTTTTTCGTTTAGGCCTATTAGGAAAGCGTCAATTTGGCGCGCAAAACAACAATAACTCTCGTTTGGCGTGCCGTGTCAGTGCGCTCGGCCGATCGGTATTGTCTTTCATTCATTATTTCTATACAAAGTCATCGGGGCGGGGCTAGAGAGCGTTTCGGACTGTCCTCGATAGTACTTTTCTCTTGCGCCTTTTTTTCTAATAAAAAATATTCTGTGAAAAGCAGTTTCCAGTGCAAAAATTGTCCACGAGCCTTTGACCAAGCCTTTGATTCCAGGAAAAATAAATGGACACATGACAGGAAGGTGCTGGTCAAAGTTAACACGGTATTGGTCTATGCATTGAGATGTAGTTTCATTTTATTTTGCGTCCCTTTAAATTATATCTGATAAACATTGATTTAGATCTTATATTCAAACATCATCGTTTGCCTAGAGCCGGTCTAACCGTATGCAGCTGAATACCAGTACTTTACAAGGAGCGGCGGCCTGTCTGACCTCCACGACACATTTCACATAATCTATTATTATTCAGCTTTTTACATTTAATGTCTTCGCCATTTTTTGAAGGATTAAAATGCTAGATTATAAGCTACAGGTAAACATACAAGAAAACAAGTAATTATTTCAGTCACTCATATAATTAGTGGATTTTGATTTCATTTTCAGTCAAATAGCAATTACCTAATATAGTTTTATTGGCTTAACGTTTTCGGCTTGTTTTAAGTCGTAATATTAATAAAAGCACCTGCTGGATTATTGAGCTACCAGGAAAACATAAATGGGAACAAGTGACGATCCCAGTCGGTCATATCAACATAAGTAGCGGACCTATCTACATGTGAGTGATCAATTGCGGCACATTAGAACCACGATCTATTTCTGTCGCATGAACAAAAACGTTTAGCTAATGTGTTCAGGAAGTTTAGATTTCAATTCTTCGATTACGTAATGATCTTAAATTAAATTGATTTGATTGCGTGAAATGGAATTGTGAACGTTAAAATGTTTGTTTGATGTGCTATTTTGGTTTCTTTATTACATAAGCTAGCGATTTCATAAATGATGTTGTTTTAAGAGTTAAGGTACCTAACTATATGCCGGGGCTGCAGGACTGTTCGAAAGAGATACCGTGGCCCCGGAACACAAAGGGCGATAAAGGAACATGGATGGGTTTTAGTCAGTAAAAGCCTGACACTCCCTCCTGCTCTGCCCAGAGCGGGAGGAGTCATTTGATGATTACCCATCCGAAAAAGAAAGAAAGAAAAAGGTACCTAAATATAGGTTTACTAAGGCATGATAAATTTAGTCCATAAAAAATGGACTTACGTCAAAATTGCAAGGCCAGAAAGATAATGAATTAAACTAAGAGTTACAAGCGTTACAACAGAAAATTCATTAAACAATCTTGCCTAGAAAAAATCACCTGCAAATATTTAAATCTATAGATTCGACCTACCACCTTACGTACACGCACTCAAATACACGCTTGCACATCAAGTTACTACAATCGCTCAAACTATAATAGATTTTCAACTCTATCGCTAAAGCATTAGGTTCAAGATTGATTGGGAAAATTTGATAGTTTCGGGTAGCTTGATGTGCGCCAGTCTGTACAAAGGTACTGTGAGCGCACGTCTAACGATTTAAATCTTTCACCACTTGGTCAAAAGAACTTTACTAGACAAAAGACGAAGAATAAAATGTAACTAGTCAGTACTCACCCCCCACAATGGATTCAGTTCATCAGGTCTCAGTTGGAAGTACTTATCGGCTAAGGCAAGCGGCGGCGCAGACGCAAGCCTGACGTTGGTCCAGCATCGTAGAAACTTCACCACCGACTCGAACGTGTACAGCGCCAGGCGATCGTTGCCGTAGTTCGACATGTGGGTCATGAACACGTTGATCTACGAAGAAATTGACTGTTTGATTATGGAGATTTTGAGAGGCATCACAAAATCAAATCACCACCATGTGGTATAACTTTGCTAATGATAAATTATGTTTTTTTATAACAGGAAATATCATATATCTCTAGGTGGGACTAGTTGTTCGTCATTCGGACTTGTGACTGCTCGTGAATACTGTCAAAGATAAACAAAAAAAAGTTGGCATCAACAGTTTAATATGCTTTTCGAGGCACGGATCCATGGACCGACATTAGCGAGCGTTGCTTATTCATATATCGATCCGTGCAGCTATTTTTATTAAGCCACGAGTCCATCTATAAAATGACATGTCAGTCAGTAAAGCTTAGTAACACAAACTACAAAGAGCATCAAAACATTTGCTTAATACATAATGCACTAAAACTAGTATATGATGAGAGTAAATGATACAATTCGTTACACACGCTTTTGTTTTCAAACACAATGTTGGGACTGAAGTAGTCACAATATTTATTGAGCCAGCAGTATGCGCAATTTATTCGGTTAGTCGGTTACTGCTATTCAGTGTTCGCGTCAATACGTGTACAAGTGGTTCGAGTAGCAAGTGCTGTTATATTATCGATAGGTAGGGCTGTTATCTGTCGATGCAATTTGTATATTTTTTTTAAATGTCATT
Source organism: Xestia rhomboidea (assembly GCA_963853795.1). Lineage (NCBI taxonomy): Eukaryota > Metazoa > Arthropoda > Insecta > Lepidoptera > Noctuidae > Xestia > Xestia rhomboidea. The sequence continues at coordinate 14,112,451 of OY970761.1, read as the reverse complement.
TAGAAAAAAGGGAAACAGAGTTATTTGTCCCGATTTGTCGTGGAAGTGGACATTACTAATGCATTTACAAAACCAATCAAACCTGTTTGCTTGGGTCGTTTCTTTGAGAATTACTGTCTTTAGCTCAACAATAAATTTTCTAGCCAAAAGTTTCTTTAGGTCAGCTCCCGTGCAAGTACCTACGCATTTCTTTCTTAGTTCAATTTTATAAATGTTTAGTTAAAGAAGTATACCTAGGTATCTAGTATTTACAATTTATCTGGCCGAAAGCTTCTTTAGCAGAAGCATTTGAAAACACGCAATTAAGACATTCTCACGTCTTCATACTATGAAAAGAAAATGACGAAAACAAAGCGTACATAACTACATAGAGATACGACAACAACGAAACTATTCCTAAAAGTACGTCGCGCGTCGTTTGAAAGCAAAGAAATCAGACACGGCGCCATTTATTAATATCACAAAGAAGTTAGACAGGCTTGATATTAGCGCAAACATGTCAAGTGCTCCGGGGTTATTGATGACCGTATGAAAGAGTTCTCGGGCTGAATGGAGCGGCCGAGGCAGCTGGCCGCTCCGGAGTAGTGGCACAGTGTAAGGGCGCGGTCTCGTTGATAGCTGTTTACTAATAGATAGTTGGATACTCTATACTAATAATATGAAGTACTATCGTGGACACTCCCGCCTGATCACCACTAAGCTAATTTTTGCTTGCACTCGCAACATAGAAACGCTCTCTAGCCCCGCCCCGTTGTCTTTTTTTCTTTTCGTTGTCAAGAAATAATGAATGAAAGACAATACCGATCGGCCGAACGCACTGACGACACACGCCAAATGAGAGTTATTGTTATTTTGCGCGCCAAATTGACGTTTTCCTAATAGGCCTAAACTTTAAGGGGGCGTGGCTCGGCGCCTCCGCACGATTGAAGCGAAAAAATATATAACTGATCAGGCGTAAAATACCACGACAGTACCTTAAAGTTTTAAGTTGGTATGTAGGGGGTAATCTTCGGAACGACTGATCGGATTCTGAAAATTCTTTCACTAATAGGAAGCTATTTTTTCCGCGAATGTCATTGGCTACCTCGTTGGTCTAGTGGTCGCAATTGCTATTTTACAAGGAGCGACTGCTTAGATAGGTAGTCGCTCGGAGGTCAGATGACCTCCACAATCCAGTTAGTACTGTGTAATACGATACCCGTTCCTAAGACTGGTTGTCAGACTTTCCGGCCACTGACTAACGACTGTCACAGCGCAACCTCAAGGCCGAGATAAAGACTGCGGTTCTGGAAGCCATAAACAGGCTTTATGAGCTGGTCAAGGAGTCAGGGCAAGACCGGGCCCCTGCCGCACCCATCGCCGTACCGGAACCCGCGCCCACTGCTGACTTCGGTCCCCAACCCATCTTCCACGAGGTCCTTGCTGGCCAGACTGAGCTTCTTAGCACCTTGAAGGAGCACACCTCGGAGTTAAAAGACAACTCCGAGAAACTCGTCGGACTCCGAGACAGTCTGGCCAGCAGAGAAAGTGCGGTGGAGACAACCTACGCGAGTGTAGCGGCCGTCAGAAAGTGCCACACCGGGGCGTCAGCCCTGGAGCGAAAGACGCTGCACTCGGTGGTTGTTTCCTCAACACAGGAAATGGATACGGGCGCCGAAGTCCTCGAAAGAGTGCGAAAAGCAGTGGACGCGAAGGAGGGCTGGGTGCGAGTAGAGAGGGTCCGAAAGGCCAAGGATCAGAAAGTGATCATGGGGTGCGAAACGAAGGAGGAGAGGCGCAAACTTAAGGCGCGATTGGAAGCGGCCGGAGACAACCTCGTCGTCGAGGAGGTGAAAAACAGAAACCCGCTTCTGATTCTTAGGGACGTGTTGCTGATCCACAGTGACGAGGACGTGTTACGAGCCCTTAAGAATCAGAACCGGGAGTTATTTGACGGCCTCGGCGACGAGGATCAAAAAGTGCCAATAAAGTTCCGTAAAAAGTCACGCAACCCACACGTGAACAGCATTGTGCTGAGTGTTTCCCCAGCAATCTGGAAGAGGGCACTCGAAGGAGGCAAGCTACGCATTGACCTCCAGAGAGTGCGCGTCGAAGACCAGACGCCTCTGGTGCAGTGCACCCGCTGCCTAGCATACGGTCACGGCAAGCGCCTCTGCACGGAGCCGGCCGACCTATGCAGCCACTGCGGCGGTCCACACCTTAGGGTGGACTGCTCAGTCAAACATCTTGGCGAGGCAGCGGCATGCGTGAACTGCACCAGAGCCAAGCTCGGGGAGCACTCGCACAATGCGTTCAGCACAGAATGCCCGATACGCAGGAAGTGGGACGCATTCGCACGAGCAACCATAGCATATTGCTAAAGTTGTCGAGGCGCCCACTTCCGCGTACACAGAGACGACCAGTTTGACACAACTGAATTGCAGTTGCATTGAGCGAACCACTAGGGTTGGCTTGACGGACGGAGGTAATTTGAGTCACTTTCGTGAGAAAGTGGCTGGAGTTATGCTAGACTGTAGGTCAGCTCTAGTGGAATCGACAAGCTGTGTCAAATTGGTCGGAAACCTGATTCGAAAATGTTCGCATAATACAATTGGTGTGGAAAACTATTATATTTGAAACTATATATTAAATATATAGTGTTGATATTAAGGATCTAACCCAACAACTACATTATGCAAAACAAAACGAAATAAAAGAAACACCACGAGGGCAGATTTGTGAGGGATCGTAGAATTGAAAATTATATAAATAAAATAAACAGCATTAGTAGTTAAAAATTATATAAATAAATTAAAAACCATTAGTAGTTACATACATTATAGTAGTTGAATTGTACATTGAAACAATACAGAAATATTTAAATGAACAGTAAAATAATTATAGTAGATAGAAGCAGTTAATATACATATAGTAAATAAGAATTTGAAAAACATAAATACAAATATAAATACAAACTTAAAAATCCAGTTCTGATTAGTATAGAATTAACTTTATTGACAAAATTAAGCGCATGGCGCATGGCGTGGCTCTTCGGCCTAAACCAAAAAGTCGCAAAACAAGAATAAACAGAGTGAACAAGGTCTCTGATCATGTCAGAGGGACACTGGCGGGGCAGGAGTGTGGTTTTAGCCGGTTCGAGTCCGGCACTACCTCGACTGTCTCACAGGAGAAATTCCTGTGGGATAGTCGAGGTGTCCGCGGGGAATTCCAACTCCTGACAAAACAAAAAAAAAAAAAAAAACGACTGTCACAGATCTACAAATTAGAGCCGGGACCAATGGCTTAACGTCGTGCTTTCCGAAGTAGATCACCCATCCACCGACCAACCTAGGAAAGGCTTAACCTGAAGATTGAGACGACCGGCTGTTAATAATTAGCCACGGGCTCCTACTCCGAGAGTAGTTAATAAATAATGTGACCCAAAAACTATCGTAATCCCAATACTGACTAACCTTGTAGATAGAAACTTGTCTTGGACTACACAAAACAGCACCGAGCCAGCTAGTTATTAGGTCTCAATGGGGCCGCAGCCTAACTATCTCTATACAGTAGTCCAACGATTTTGACGTAAACAGCTTTGAAAGGCAGCTCAGGATTGAGTCATTTAGGCAGCTTGCTTTACTGTGCAAATCTGGGGGTGGAACTGTATAATCTGCACACCTATTCAGACTCTTGTGATAAGTCATTTGAAGTTCGATTTCACTTTGACACTGTATTTAGTCATTTATTTCATCCGTGATAGCATAAGCCTATTTAATCTGCCTATAACGTTAAACGTAACACAGGCCTCCTCTCTATGAAATGGAATGAGATATAATTCACCACGAGGCCCCGTGCGGGTTAGTAGATATCACATGACGTAACATGTGAATTTCTGGTTCTAGGACATGTCGGTTTCCTCACGATGTTTTCCTTCACCGTTTTGAGAGCAGGGATGACGAAATAAATTACACAAAGTAATGCGCCTGCCTGGGTTCCAGCCCACGGCTTACTGCTCGTAAGTCGGGGCCGCCACCACTGGGCCACCGCTGCTCTCCGGTGTAATCAGTGATAGTGATCAGGTAATGGTTATTTAATTGATTTCGAATCGTATTTTTTATCGTACCACAGGGTATTCCACCATGTTACCATTCATCAAACAGTTCTGATTCAATCTGGTAAGAGTTTGGAGTTGAAATTAATTCGATGTTTCAAGTTGTAAATTACATAGCTGTCATGTACGCATTATGTACCTCAACATAAGTTACATTTAGTAAAAACGAATTGCTGGTAAACGACTTTTATTTCTTAGTGTGAAAGTTCACGAGGGATTGGTTGCAATAGGCAAAAACATTGCATTAACCTAATTTATATACTTACAGGGTTATTGATGACAGTTTGAAACAGTTCTCCTCCTTGAATGGACCGGTCCAGACGATGCCGTCCTCCAGGATACCTCTCAAGCAGCAGCGTATGTGTGAAGAGCCCGCAGGTCTGTCGCGGAAGGACCATAACACCCCTATGTCGATAACCTCGTCGTAACCTGTAGGGAATAAGAAAAAAAAACAAAGAAAGAGAAAGAATAAATTAGAACCGTCTTTGTTTATTACTGTTTAAGGTTTCATTCACGTGTTCCAGTTTGTTCGACTAATGTTGGCTGAAACGAAGCCTCTATTTATGAACTGATCACGAGGAAAAACATGTGCAATTGTACAGTGTAAATAAGCTTATTAAATCATGATCTGTCAAATGTCCGATTTGGTCGTGACGCCATTGTTTAACTAATGTGTCTACTTCGTGGACAGATCCTGGGTTAACAGATTATCTATACTAATATTATTAAGAGGTAATTTGTTTGTAAGTTGTATGTAGGGGGTAATCTTTGGAACTAATGATCCAATTCTAAGAATTCTTTAATTGGCAGAAAGCTACATTATCATTGGCGCTATAGACCATAAATTATATTTGTATCATGCATATTAGTCGAGCTATCACATTTATTGCGGACAGAACGGAACGAAGAGCTAGTGATTAATAAAGCATGACATGCCTGATTATGCCAAACCAGGCACATTCTGTCATAGCTATTAGTCTTTATAATTAAGTTTGGCAAAACATCACAATGATCAGTTGCATTGACACGGCTCTCGGCTCTAAATAGGCTAGCCTGTATTACCTACCTTATAAATGATCAAATAGACATAACAAGCACTAGCATTCACCAGCAAATTGATTATGTTCTTGTTGTTATTTACTCAACTTGAAAATTTGATTACCACCCCGGCAAATACAAGTTTTAATCCTAACATATTAGGTTCACATTCCAACGCTGTGAGACTAATAATTCGTATCATACATTCACGAACATGGGAACATATATACAGTATGTAGGCATTATTACTTATCTAATTGTAGAGCGCGTACTGAGAAACAAAGCGACCAGGTATTTACGTACGAATGCATTTATGTAGGTACACCCGAGTACAATATTAACACACACATAATTTTAACAACGACACATGAATATGTAAAGCTGCATATTAGCGCGTACATTTATGTACATTCCGTATCGTGCTGGGTCTCCCCGGGGAGTGAGCAGAGATTACACTACTTTAACCAGTAGACCAGTATTGGTTTAGGATTTTAAATAGTTTAAAGTTACGAATAATTAGTAACCTACTTATTTTAATGGTTAATCAATAAAAGCAAATACGTGTTAATGAACCACTACCTGGTGTGCTTGTCTGTTAATTCTTCGGGCAATAGATGGGGGAAAATTGTGCTAAAAGACCCATCACACAGCTGTCATCTAAGCGCTTTGTACACAAACCGCGAAGCTAAGTAATATTGATAAATGATGTTGATTTAACCAAATAGGTTTTCACAAACACTTTTATTCGTCTTTTTTTTAAACTAGATGGTTCCGGTGCTTAGTACCTAACTACTCTAAGAAGAAACAGCCGGAAAAAAACATTATTTACATTATTATTAATTGCACATAGAGAAAAACCATTGCATACAAAACGGCTTTTGTTAAAAAATCACTCTTTAGGTACGGTACGGCTCACAAAACATGTCATAGTTTAAAGTACTTACGGGATGATATCCGTGATATTCTTTAGGTTCTGAGTATTCCCGCGATCATGATGCTTGCAACAGCGTCGAAATATCGGGAGCTCATAGAACCTAAAGAAAATCACGGATATCATCCCGTAAGTACTTTAACTGTAGTGAAAAACCGTGAAAGTCTAAAACAGTGCATGTCATAGTTTGTTCAGTAAGTAATAAAAATGAAATCGAGAAAAAACGCGAAGTAAAGTTGGCACCTTGACCTACCTGTGTTACCAGAAGATACGGTCCAGAACATGATGACATCCGGTTACTAAACGTAACCGGGTTTTTTTAAACCGTTCTCAATGTGACACTTAACACTAAATGGAAACCCTATCCTCGAAAGCTCACTATACTAATGTTACTAGCGGCCAGACAGTCTAATTGTCAAGAGAAAATGTTAAGCATTGTGTAACCTAATCACTGCATGCATGTTTAAATGTAATAGTTGCACATGCCATGGATACAATAGGCATGACGACAGTATCAAAAAATTGCAAATCTATTTAGTCCGTCAGTTAGAGTATTGGAAATGAATGGACACGTTTTTTATTTTTTTGTAAATCAATGAATATTGAAAAAGATAAAACGCATCAAAACTCGGGAGTGGGGGCTCGTGACGTCAGAACTAGCTAAAAATTATACCATGGCGTGACGTATTGAGAATTTTAAAAGCGTCGTATCTTCGTCTATTTTGGTTTACGTAACAAAAGAAAAAACGGGTCAAATATATTTTGATAATCTAAGTGACGGACTAATTAGGTTTTTTTGTCGGCCTACCTATTACAGTTCAGCATTATCAATTAGAACAGTCATAAAGACTGAATCAGACCCGCACAAGGTCGTCATGGATATTTGTTTTTTCTATAGGAATATTATAAACGAGGTAAAGTTTGTTGGTTTGTTTGTAAGTAAGGATGTAGGGAACTTCTAAGGAGCAACTGATCCAATTCCGAAAATGATTTAACTAGTGGGAAGCAAAATTTTCTAAAAATTCAATTTCCGGCCATGTTCAGTCAGCAGGTAAAAATTAGGGGCCTTAGCTGGATATAATTCCGAAGTTAACAAAATTTTAGGATATTGTTCCATGGTGGTGTGTGGTGTGGGATCTGTGCTTTCGACCTCGAGGAGCCTGTGATAACTTGGTGGGGAGCAAAAAACTTCGAAATTTTGGGACTGTTTTCAGTTTTTCACTTATATCTTCTAAACTAGGAAAACATTGAAGGACAAAGTTTTAGGGAATTAAATTTCCTGTTGTTTTCATCTTTTTGTTATTTTCATCATTAAATTTCCTGTTATTTTATCAACATTATAATATATTGATTTTCGCCCCAACACTTATCGAGATACAGCAGTTAAAAGAGGAAACTAATTTCTCAAAACCTAAAACAACATTTTCATATGCCAACACTAGCTGTTGCCCGCGGCTTCGCCCGCGTGGAGTTGGATAATTGTCTCACGGGATCATACTACTGGGATGAAAAGTATTCTACTCGTATGTGTTAATCGAGGTTATACACTACCTGTGTGCAATATTTCATTTACCCTCTTAGGGATTGAATTTTGGAAAACGCTGAAATACGTAACTCATTATTTTTGCCCCACTCAATTCATACGAAATTTCATGCAAATATATCCAAGGAATAAATAGCCAATACGTCTTGCTTCTGACTAAGCGTTGTGATCAATGTTCATTCCTTCTCTATATCAGAAGAGGCACTGCAGTCAGAGGGACAGTAATAGGCTAATATTATTTAAAGGGCTTTCACATTTTTTCTTGTATTTGAGTGTTTTAAAAGTATAACACTCTAATACAAGAAAACATTTGATTTTCATTTAAAGCGCTCCCTAGAGAAATAATCAAACTTTCTCGGGCATATTTAACCATAATCACACATCAAAAATCTCAGTTTAGATGTGTGATTATGGTTAAGATATGGCCACAAAAATAAAAAATAAATGTGTTAATTAAATAATTCTTGTATTTGAGTGCTAGACTCTTAAAACACTAAAAAACAAGAAAAACTGTAATAGCCCTCTTAACCCTTGATCTGTCCACGAAGTAGACGCACTGGTTAAACAATGTTGTCTCGAACAAATTGGCCATTTGACAGATCATGATTTAAGTGGTAAAGCGAAAGTGAGGTTAAATTTTGGAATGTAGTGATAAAACAATAGACACTGTTTCGTAACAATGAGACCCAATAGTGAGCAATATCCAGTCAAAAACCACAGAATACAAAAACATTAAAGCCGATAACTACCACACACACAGCAATTTTAATCAGAATTGATTTCATTTTGTACGTTTTAAACAGACATACTTTTGCTCAACGATACTCGCGTGCCGTATTAATATAATTATTGGAATTTCATTGTCGGGGCCTGAGTATCGAGATAGTAGTTTTCGCAACCCGCAACGCAACGTTTGCGGTCAACATGAGTTTGGGTGAAGCCGCACAGTGGCCGCAAACATTTGGGTGAACAGGACACTTATTGCGTGCGTTACTAATCCGTTGTTATCGGTACTATAATTAATGGTTTTAGGCGGTGCTGATGATGAGGTTTGATTTAATTGCAAGCGATAATTAATCGAAATTATTAACGCAGTGTTTCACTTAGTAGTCACTTATCTTGTGGTGTTGATAAAAACAGGAAAAATACACATAATTAGCAAAGCCTATTCTAATTAGGACAGATTGATAATTAAAGTAAATAATACATTGCACATGTACAACCTTGACTTGTTTCTAGTGAACCTTGGAAAATAGACCACACATACTGAAAAAGTGGAACGAATTTATAGAAGTCGGATTTTCATGGAACTTTTTTTCATAAAGGCAAGGAGAACGAAGTACGACTTATTATTTATTTGAGTAACATTTGTATGGTACTTCGACAAATTCATATCAGGATGAGTGTGACATGACAAGTCGGCCTACAGTTTCTGCTCACCTCCAATGGCATAAGGCATGAGTTTACGTATGAATGTAGGATGGATTTCGAATTCTTTCCACGTCTATTTGAGTACTACTGTATCTTTCTTTACATGTTTGTTTGATCTAAACACACTTTAACAGCTGCATTAGTTACAATAAATAGACACAACAGTTCAAACAAAACTTACCTAGCGGGTCTCAAATGCGGGTATTCCTCCGTACTGGTCACTTTGACGTCCCACACTTTCCTCCAAGCTTCATACAACGGTTCATGTACTGGGTAAACTCCTGAGTGATGTGGGGATACGGAGTAGCAGGAATTTGTGGGGATCCCGTGTTCTAAGGCAAACTGTTTGTTCAACATCATCTCTGATTCTAAGTGTGTGACGTTGTTGTATAGGTGAGGCTGCTGGTGGTTCCACATGTGGCAAAACCTTTGGACAAATATAAATATTGTTAGATAAATAAGCAGCAGGCCTAGCCAAGTTACAAACGATTCGTATCAATTCTCTTTCTACAATCGTAAACGTTAAGTCACGTGGTCAAAACAAACGAATATAAACTTTCGTAGACAAGTTTACATCGATCAAGATGATAGAATGAAATATATATGTTTCTAGAATCGTGATCCCTACATCCCATATAAATCGTAGCCAACTTACAGTTTTGACTAAACTTTAAAGTTTCCATTCGTTTGTTTTGACCACGTGACTTAACGTTGATACATGTCATTCCCATACATTTGGTTAGTTTTCTATTAGCGTTAACGATTGTAGATTGTCAACTTGGCTAAGCCTACAGGTCGTCTTCTAAACTTTTTCTCATCAATGTTGGTATAATTTTTTTTTTTATTCTGTAAAATATGGGACCTCATTATGCTGCCTATAAGAAAAAACATGACAGAGTCATGAGGGTCATATGGAAGTATACAGCTGTGAATAAAACCTACATTTTCTCATATAGGTATTCTTTTATGTCCACAGCCCATTCACATAAAATAAATAAAAAAATCTTGAGAAAATGTAGGTCACCGTCGTCGGTAATAATAAAATTACGCAATAAACTTTTACATATCCATGAAAATGCTTAAAATAATGCACTGAAGAGAACCAAGATATGAGTTTTGTAATAGGTGCTTATTCTTCACAGTGATACAAGGGCATAGATTAGTTAGCTCCGGAACCCACACGGTTGACTGCGTTGAACCATGAGGGCTATAAGTAAGTATACAGCTATGCATAAAATCTCAGAACCCCAGTTCGGAATGAAAGAAAAAAAGAAAAAGAAAAATCGAGTGGGGCTGTATCGCGGCTCACGGCCATTGGTTTTAACGTGGAACGTCTATATAGCGAGTCGTTTTTAGAGTTAAAGATTGAAAGAAAACCAATAAGTGTTAATTTTTAACATTTATTGGTTATTTTTTATTTAAATCGATTGGTCTAAACGAACTCTGTAAATACACGAAAGAATCACCGTGCTATCACGTGTGAGTCGTGAGTTTTACTGAATAGAATCCAGCGAGAGCGCATTGCCCCTCCCCCGCCGGCCCGCCCGGCCCCGATGCAAACTGAAGGCCTTAGCAGCGACCTCACTATATACGCTAAATAATGACACTAAATTCATGTTTCTACGATGAATAGTTAATTATTACATATGGTGTGCCCCAAGGCTCAATTTTGGCTCCCCTGTTATTCCTACTATACATAAATAGTGTCCACAAAATTGGTCTAAAAGCTGACCTAACATTATATGCAGATGACACATGTTTGTTCTACTTCGGCCACTCAATCGATACTATTGTTAAGCAAGCACAGAACGATTTGGACATACTCAACTTGTGGTTTCAACAAAATCTTCTCACCATTAATACAGCTAAAACAAATTACATGATTTTCACAGCAAAAAATAAAAAAATCGGCAATTATACATCATTAAAAATAAATAACCAAACCATAAATAAAGTAGATCAAGAAAAATATTTAGGACTAATTTTGGATAGCAAATTGACGTGGTTTCCACATATTCAAAAAATAAAATCCAAAATACAATCACTCACGGGTACCCTACGAGGTATCGTTCGCTGCTTACCACGCCAAGTTCGCTATTTAATCTACTTCTCCCTCGTAAAGCCGCATATTGACTACCTAGTGGAAATATGGGGTACCGCTGCAAAATCACATACGAACCTACTACAAACTGCTCAAAATAAATTACTAAAAACGTTATTTAACTATGACTATCTAACTCCAACAGAAACTCTTTATAAAAAAATTAAAGTAATGAATATAACACAAACATACATATATAACACATGCATACTAATTCGAAAAATACTAAATAAAAATATACACACAAACATAACCTTCACAAAAAATGTAAAAAAACACAAAATGAAACTGAGACGTGAACAAGACTTTTTACAACTACACCCAACTCGCACAAATTACGGAAGAAAAACTATCGTGTACGAAGGATCTAAATTATTTAATAAGTTACCGAGAGACCTCAAAGAATCTAAGTCCCAAACCACTTTTAAAAAGCTACTCAAACAGTTTATAGTAAAAAATTCACATTCCCTACAATAGTGTCGAGCCACATCCAGTTACCGTTTAGCAGTGCCACACGGATATTTGTTTGCATGTATCGAACAAACATTTTGTCCACAATGATTTGTAATCTACCCTCAAACATTTGTTTATACAATCGATGTCTAACTTTAGTAATACCCCCAACTTTTGTTATTTTTTTAAGTATTTAACTTTAATATTCTCATGTAAGTGAATAGTTTAATTCTTTTGAGAATAAATGATCTTAAACCTCAATAGTTTTGTAGTTATTAATATCAGACGATATAACCCAATTTGTTACGGTCCGGTTTTCTGACATGGTACCCCGTGCATGGTACTGATTTAGAAGACGTTGCACGTCAAAAAGCATACGTTGACGCATATGACGTTATGAACTTTAAATTTCCACGAACGGTTTAAAGAAGATGCACTGAATGGACGAATCAAGAACACAGAAATACAAGGACATAGATTACACGTTAATTCAGATACCCACACGGTTTCTGCGTTATTTTCCCGTACCGGCCAGCAGGGTCAGCTCAAGGTAAATTGTCATAATGCAATAACGCGTGCAATTGAGACCACTTAGCACAATAACGTTGCTTTTGCGACAAGATGATAACACAACGGTACGTTCTAATAAGGTTACACGATCAGACTAATGGGCAACATTGTTCCGCTATCTGTTTGTTGAGACGGTGATAATGTGAACATTAAGTGACATCGAGTTAATTAAATTTAATGTATGATTGATATGATGCTTATCCTATTGTTTACTGCAGGCCTAGCCAAGTTACAAACGATTCGTTTCGATTCTCTTTCTACAATCGTAAACGTTAAGTCACGTGGTCAAAACAAACGAATATAAACTTTCGTAGACAAGTTTACATCGATCAAGATGATAGAATGAAGTGTATTCGTTTCTACAATCGTGATCCCTACATACCTTAAAAATCGTAGCCAACTTACAGTTTTGACTAAACTTTAAAGTTTCCTTTCGTTTGTTTTGACCACGTGACTTAACGTTGATAGATGTAATTCCCATACATTTGGTTAGTTTTCTATTAGCGCTAACGATTGTAGATTGTCAACTTGGCTAAGCCTACTGCAGGCCTAGCCAAGTTACAAACGATTCGTATCGATTCTCTTTCTACAATCGTAAACGTTAAGTCACGTGGTCAAAACAAACTAATATAAACTTTCGTAGACAAGTTTACATCGATCAAGATGATAGAATGAAATGTATTCGTTTCTACAACCGTGATTGCTACATCCCATATAAATCGTAGCCAACTTACAGTTTTGACGAAACTTTAAAGTTTCCATTCGTTTGTTTTGACCACGTGACTTATCGTTGATAGATGTCATTCCCATACATTTGGTTAGTTTTCTACTAGCGTTAACGATTGTAGATTGTCAACTTGGCTAAGCCTACTGGTTTGCCCTGAGATTAGAGTGTTTCGAGGACTACGTACCACAAAACGGCAAAGGATAACATGCATCGTGAAGAATCAGATATTCGAAGACATGTGACGGTCACCAATCCACTGGGCCCGCGTGATGAATAGCGTCCTACTCCCTCTCAAAGAAAGGAGTGGGAACGTTATAGGGCTAAATATATGCCCATATAAACTCCCAGATAGTTTAAAACAAATTTAAGTCAAAATAGAACCTATCAAATATAGAATTTAAGTTCCCGTCTACAGTCTTCTTAGGCACACATACATCTTTCAGTAAAACTTTCAATATACGCATATACTTGGTTGATAAATGAACTGACAGAATACAGACACGACTGAACTGAAACTTTGCGCTCATATGCATATTAAGTTGACGAAGACTTGTCGTGTTCAAACTAAGTCTGCTGTAACTGGTTACCTTGGCTGCTAATAACGTACCTTGTTTCTCAGTTCTAATATAATACATTTTAATATGGGGAAAATTCTTAGAGTTTGTACATAGTCGTAAATTTTGGAGGTATTTATTTCATGGTCGTTTCATCCAACTACAGCAAAGCCAAAAGTGTTAGTTATCATTTAACGGGCTGTGTAGTGTAGGTATGCATTTTAATTTATCTCGTCAACTCTCTTAATTGCATCTTGTACTTATGTTCCATATTATATTTGAATGTTTTGGGGACAAAAATAAATCTGACATAAAATGATTTTGATGTAGTTTAGTATTTCAGCAATAAAAGAGGCATTGCTTCACTAGAATTGTCGTCATGTGCATGTATATTTTAGAAACCATAACAAAATTCGCAAGAATCCTGGTGGCAACATTTCCATGTTCTGCTATACGAGTTGCACTAGTGTTATCCAGTTTTACGCTTCATCTATCACCACACTTCACTCCCACGCCGGCTTTGGTCAATCAAACTCATGCAAGCATCTAGTTGTTCGAAGAACTAGGAACGCTGTTGGGATAGCGTACCTAAAGTTATGTCTTACGACACGGAAACAGGACGTTCGTGTTTGAAATAGGACACATCGACGGTGGAAATTTGAAATGCCGTAAGGGACATTGAGCTTGATAATGGATTTTGAACTTTAGGTACTGAGCCGAACGTTGCAAATCCACACACATTTATATGAATAAGAGATAACTCATAAAATATGGTCTTCAGAACTATTCTGCGTTCCATGACACTGTTGAATTACAACTCAGGTAATCCTCTAGTTTCTAGCTAGATACAGAAGCTGTCATTGTCTAGATTATAGCTAAAATGTATCCTTCCAAGGATTTAAACCGTAGGTGACGCTAGTCTAAAATACAGGCAGGAAAATTGTCGGATAAAATTTGATGCTGCAACTAGAGATGGTTGCTATGTAGTTATGTAGATACATCGCAATCATAAAACGCCCCTTAATGAACTTAACTCAGTGCTGACACTGCACAAAATCGTGCTTTGTTATTAAGAAGGACCAATAAGGTCGATCGGTCGATTCCCAGGCCGGGTCTCACTAAAGCGGAGACGAACGCAGCGGATTGGTGGGGAGCCGTGTAAGATTTGACACAAACACAAGAGAGAGATGTGATTGGTTGATAAAATAATTTTAACCAATGATTCATTCTTTGAAAATGAATTGATCGATTCGTGCATGTCTCCTGACCGCTGTAGTAGAAACCGGGCCTAAATAAATGTGTGAAACTCTTAGTTGAGACAACATTTCAAATTGATATTGGAACATGTGTTTTTGATAATGACTTGTGTCATGCACTTGAAATAAAAATCTTCTCTATCCAAACAACGTTTTTACTTCCATATCCTAGTTCTCCAGTATATTTCATTAAAAAAATGGGACTTATGTACTAGGCTACGAAGTAGAAGGTACTCACCAATTAAAATGTTCCCTGTTCCTCAGCAAGGCATCATCGCCCATGTTTTCGAGCGATGTCCCGTGATGGTAGTACTTGGCGCTGTAGCCCAGGTTAAACCTGAACCCCGGCACCAGTCGGTGTAGCGCCGCCTGCGACGCTAACATTGCTGCTACGTCTTCTTCGTGAAGACGGGTTCCTACGCAAATTGATACAAATAAGTAACATATCATCACGCCTGTTTCACCGAAGAGTTAAGCTGAACCTATGATACAGACACATTTGACGTCCAATAGTTTAAGTTCCAAATAATAGGGGGCGAGCCTATTGCCATCAACCGGGCACATATCCCGACTCTGGGTTGCTAATGAGAAATTCTCGATGGAAATTCTAACCCAATAACATTTTCCGCGATCTGGGAATCGAACCAAGACCAACAGCAGTAATAAAATAAGTAGAAGTAGATAAAGTAAGAAACTTATCTAACAAACAGGCACTCAAGAAACTGAGTACAATACACCTTTAAAGTACTAAGTAAGACTAAAAACTCCCAACCAAAATTGAATTTAGTTTGGCCCACTTATAAGGCCGTGAATCGTTTTACTCGAAAATGACATCAGATTTAACTACGTCACTTTGCAAGTGTAAATCAGTAGATTTAAATTACAATACGAGCATCGAAGTTATTCCAAGGTTACAAATCGAGTTCAATAAACTTGCTAAACATTAATTGCCAGTCGTTGTAGGGTATCTATTTAGCACAGTCTAGCAATTTGATTAGGCATGAGAGCCGTACACGAATATTAGTTGCAATTCTACAACAATCGTTTAAAGGGCAACTATTATTATGCAATGCACCTAGGTGCTAACATTATTCAGATCTTGCGCGCATAGTAATAGTTAGGACAATGACAACTAAACGCTATACAATGTTGGATTGATTGAGCTCCGTATTAATTTATTCGTGTTTTAAGTTGGGAAGTGCTTAACATTCCGTCCATATTTTTTCCTCTTACATCGATTTCTGGGAAAAATATGGGTAATCATCGATATATATTCAGTGTTCAGGGTCCAAGGCATTTGAGACTCTGATAACACAATAATGGTAATAAAAGAAACCAATGGTAGTAGTATTCCCTGTACGTTAATACGAAAAATGGACAGTAAAAACCCAATGTAAGTATACGATAAAATTTTACTGAGTGTGTTAAGCGCTTGTTATTGAATTGCTTGGTAGCTGTAGTACTCGGATAGGAGTTCATTGAAATGCAGTTTAGTTCGTGCTTAGAATGCTAAGGATTACTTTAAATTATGTTCGACAATAAATCTAGGAGCAGGACACCTTACATTCCCTGGCGCATAAAAGCAATCACCCTAATAATGCTCGCAAATATGCTCAAAAATGCTCTCGAAACCGGTAAATTCAGTACTTGCAGGTTGTCGGTTTCGACAAAAAAAGCGATTAAGTGACACATTCTACGAATATTTTTATATTGTTACATATCAATGTTCCAAAAACTTGTTTTCTTTTCTAATTTGTGAAAGGCTCTTCTGGTGTCAATTCTGATGACAATTATAAATTCGCAAAATGCCAATAAGATACTGCATTTGCCGTTATGAGGGCAGAATAATAATCAGTGCTATTGACCAAAATAATATTATTTACACAACAAACCTCTTTCTCCCACGAAGATGTCATCAATATCGACTAGTATCCACCTGTCGAGGCTCAGACTTAGCTGGCCGTGGCTGAGGTAGCTAAGGGCGTCCAAGAACAGAATCCTATGCAGCCAGAACTGTAGGCCCGAGCCGAACAGAACTCTTTGGACGCCGTCCAAACGGCCGTGGTCTTGTATCACTGTCGCGAGCGGCATGCGCTCCTCTGTAAACATTGCTATAATTTAGTGTAGTGTCCTATTGACATGGATTTCGTGCTGTTTTGCCTTTGGGAGATTGATGGGGTAAATAGAATGGGATATTGGCATTCCAAGAGTGGATACTACATATTTGAAACTATCATAGATAGGCCGGCCGCAGAGTAATTTGCATAACTGCTATATTCTGGAATGTCCATCGAAAAATGGTAATATTGCGAAGCCGGGAGGGGTCCCTGCCTTCCACTTATCCCTTTCAAGTGTTGTTTGTGGCCAATCTTACAGATCATCATCATCATCATCATTTCATCCGAAAGACGTCCACTGCTGGACATAGGCCGTGCAAGTGTCGCCACATTGACCGGTCCCGTGTGACTCGCATCCAGCGGATTCCCGCAACCTTCACCAGGTCATCGGTTCACCTAGAGGGAGGCCTGCCAAGGCAACGTCTACCGGTTCGGCCAATGTTTGTGGCCAATCTTTCAGATAAGAGTCTAGCTTGTCCTGCTAAGTACGCCTGGGCCCGCGTTGCAGTTTCTTAACCTAACTACATAGGTAACATAGTACGGTTCTTGAGTTGCTTCCCACAGACAATATTAAAACAAATGGTGATGAACTCATCAGCATATAAACTACTGATGCGAGGAAGTTACAAGCCAGTTCTATAAGTCTTTTTGTTTTATAGTTCGTGCGTTTTGAATGGAAATATTGTCTTAAACAATGTGAGGAAATCGGATTAGCATACCTATTATACAATATTGTTTAAAAGTTGCGCAATTAAATTCTAATAAATGTTGATGACTAGGTTATTTATTGTCCTAAAAGACATAAATAAGGCACGTAGGTATTATGATTGTGACCTACGTGATAATTGTATTAATACGAAAGAAGCCCCGCCCCTCCCTGCCTTTTTTTTTTTAGGATGGGAAATCATCAAATAACTCCTCCCGCTCTGGGCGGAGCAGGAGGGAGTGTCAGACTTTTACTGACTAAAACTCATCCATGTTCCTTCATCGCCCTTTGTGTTCCGGGGCCACGGTATCTCTTTCGAATAGTCCCGCAGCCTCGGCAAGCTTCGGCCCTTGCAGACCCCTTCCCTATTGCTGACTCTCTTTGAGGCGCGCGTGGAACACGAACGCACCGTCGACACGGCCTGTCGTCATGAGACGGACGGACGGCGAGCTAGCCCATAGCTCCCCGTCCACAGGCCCGCGCCTACGGTGGCCGGAAGCCACCACGTGGCCCCCGACGCCCGGGGCGTCTCCCGCGGCGGCCGGGACGTGAGGATCTCTCCCTCTCACGTTCTGCCACCTCCTAGCTAGCATGACTGCTTCGCAGAAGGAGGTGACGGCGTCCCATTCCGTCTCGCTCCGGACCATGGATTGAACCAGGGCCGGGAGCGAGAGGTCGCCGCCGCCGATCGCCACTACGAGGACACGGCGGTGCTCCGCCCAAGCGGGGCACACCTCCACAGTGTGCGCCACCGTGTCCTCCGGTCGATCCTCACAATGGAAACACCCGGGCGTCTCCTCCCGCCCGATTCGGTGCAGGAACTACCGAAGCATCCGTGTCCGGTAAAACCTGCGTCAGGCGGAAGGTGAGGACGCCGTGGCGTCTCTCCAGCCACTCCTCAAAGAGGGGACTTACCGCCACTATTGTGGCGTGCCCTACCCCCCCTCCCTGCCGGAGGTATTTTTTTTTTTTTTGCCTATACTGTCCCACTGTTGGGCAAAGGAGTTCCCCCAATACCTTCCATATGCTCTTATCCCTGGTAAAATTACAGGCTGATTATTCTTTATGCTCCTGTGGAAGTAAAATATTTGATCCAAAGTATATGGCCTTCTTTAATTCCACCTTCATACGAGGGCGACACTGAAATATTTTAGAACTGGCCACTAGTAAACGATATAATTAAACTAATAACTTGCCATTTGGTTCAGTTTTTGATTTTCTAAGAACTTTCAGTGTCACCCTCGTATAACTAATTATGAGTCATGAATTCCACATTAAAATTGTTGGTCTTTAATGGGTGTACCGCCATCGTTTTCCACTTCTGTAAGTAATTTTAAATCTGTTTCAACAGCTGCGTTCAGCTTTTAGGCTTACGTTAAAATTCAAATTATTTAAATTTAATTTAATTAATTCATTGTTGCCTTTTACTTCCTGGGAACCTTCTTTTAAGCATAAAATTAAAATGTTCCTCGTAATCGGCTTCAACAGCAATTACAGTTTTATCGTTGATTAAAGAGTAAACGTGTTTTCAGACTTAAGTACTTTTTATTCAAGCGTTTGATTTATAAAATCTTATAAATAAGTAGATGAAGTAGCTACCAACTTTGCGTAGGTATATTTTATATTTTCTATTGACGGCCGAATTTATACCTAATTAATTTGAAGTAGTATACCACGGAATAATAATAAATTCATCACATCAATGTTACGTCCTATATTTTTATTGGAATATTTGATTCAATCAAAAAGCAAATGTAGGCTGAATCTGCTGACAAAAACCATTTCCAGAAAAACCTTGAGAGGAATACCGACATGTCAAGAATAGATCGCGCGAATCTACGTAAGTGTTATGGCATTCCTTCCATTACTTAGGACATGATGACGGAGCGAGATTAATATTAATTGACGTTATTCGAAACTACCATTAGATTTGAGTACGATATATCGGGTAACTACAGCTTTTGCTCCCGGCTTCGCTTATTGTTGAGGTCAAAAATTATCCACGACTTACTACAAGAAGGAACTTACTATCTGACATAAAAGTAACCTATGTCCTTACTCTGGTCATGATCAGCTGTCTATATGCCAAGTTTTATCCAAATCCGTCCAGCCGTTGAGGCGTTAACGTGTGACACAAGAGAAAAAAAACTTACTAGCAAATGTATTATATTCCAGAATTTAATGGTAGGTATAATGGTAGCACAAGTTAGAGAAATGGCGGAAATTTTGGCTTTTATGTGCCTTCGGTGGTGCAGTTAGCAACGAAAGTCAGTTAAAACTTTTTTTTATTAATCATAACTGAGCACAGTAACAATTTAAAGGCCTTTTCATTAAAAGATGGCATGAACAATGACAATGACAGCGCTTGTTTAAGGCGGACATAACAATTTCATTATAAAAAACCTAACAGAGTTAACAAAAAAAATAACAACTCTTGACTATTTATTACTAGATGAAAAGTTTAACTAAAGGTCATCTACATATGAAATAATTTTCTTTGAATTTAGATGACTAAGGGCCTAAGCTCACGGCGTATTTTAAACGCGCAGATGACGCGCGTATACGTATTTCAAACCAGATTTGAACACAATCTTGTAACCTAAGCACACGGCGCGATCGTGAAACGCGCGTCTACTGCGCGTATACGCGCAGATACAGCGATACGGACGCGCTGTAGTCTGTAGTCGCTCGTAGCTAGGCGCGGGGGGTGCAGTGGCGTGAGCGCGCGCCTCTCCCCTACCCCTCCTCCAACCCTTTGTACGCGCTTCAAACGAGTTTCGAACGCGCGTTTGAATCTATGAAAACGCAAAAATCGGCGTCCACGGCGCAGAAAACGCGCATTCCTGAAACGCGCGTCGTTTGCGCGTTTAAAATACGCCGTGTGCTTAAAACTTTCGTTGTCGACCGTACCATTAGCATACCCCGTTTGGTAAATTAATAGATAAATTGATTTCAATGTCCAATCCAATGCCTCTATAGATTACTTGAATGACCATGCTAGAATGGATTTAGTGATTGATGAATTCAATTTAATGGGAAAATATGGTTGGGATTAACATGCGAAATCCATACTAGATGTAAAAGTAACTTTGTTTATCTGTGTGTATTCTCACGCCTTAACCGCTGAACGAATTTGGCTGTTATTTTGACACGCCGATTGACAATTACCTGGGATAGGAATTGGTGCTCATCATCTACCTAGCCTTTTCCCAATCCTGCCGGGGCTGCGGGACCTTTCGAAAGAGATACCGTGGCCCCGGAACACAAAGGGCGATGAAGGAACATGGATGGGTTTTAGTCTGTAAAAGTCTGACACTCCCCCCTCCCGCTCCGCCCAGAGCGGGAGGAGTCATTAGATGATTTCCTATCCCTTATAAAAACCCTTTTCCCAATTATGTTAGGATTGGCTTCCAGTCTAACCGGATGCAGCTGAATACCAGTATTTTACACAGAGCGACTGCCTATCTGACCTCCACAACCCCGTTGATACTGGGTAATACGATACCCCTTGGTAAGACTGGTTGTCAGACTTTCGGGCCACTGACTACCTGTAACGTCTGTCACAGATCTACAACGGGACCAACGCCTTAGCGTGCTTTCCGAGGCACAGAGGAAACTCGGTAAGTAATGGTGGTCAGTGGTTACCCATCCATATACCATACTAGGCAAGCGCGGCTTAACTTGAAGATTGATAGGAGCGGCTGATATTATTTAGCCACAAGCTCCTAATAAGTAACTGTCTATCTGTGCACGCCTCACCGTTGAGCGGTTTTTGCTATTATTTCGGCACGTCGATAGAACATTACCTGGGTGGAATAGGACTTGGTATTGTAAAGTATATCGGGCTGGTATACGTATCTCTACGTACAACGCGCGTATTTTACGTGCCTAGGAAAGTTTTTATCCCGGTGGTATAATTGCCGCGGGCGAAATCGATGACCAAAGCTAGTATTAAATAAAATATTTATAAGCCCGACTTAATTTTATTGCCGTGAGCTGTTTGTTTATAGTCAACCAATTATTGTATGAATATAATATCGATATCACAGTAGGCAATCATTTGTACAGGATTGAAAAAGTAAATCGTCGGAGGCTTATTAAATTCTAGACAAATCTGGATAATATCTCCATCAGTAACTATGCGTCATGTCAACGGGAATATTGTCAAGTTATTCCTCAATGTATACCGTATTCTATAAACTTGATCAAACCTTCGATAAATAAATCTCTTGCCAGTTCTCACGTTATAGCTGCTAATATCGTAAATCACTTGTCATAAGAATAAATTGATCAAGTAATTATACTCGTAAATTGGATTTAATCAAGAAGTTTTCAATTTGTTCGAGACACCATTGTTTAACTATTGTGTCTACTTCGTGGACAGATCAAGGGATACAGGAGTGGTGTATAGACGGACTAAATGCCACGAGACTTTCTCTGCCAGTCAACTAGTTGCTTTATCATTCAGTTTGTATTATTCAACGAATCCATCAGCACATGTTTTGAGTGCGTTACATTTCTAGCAACGGTGGCTCAGTGGTGGCCCCGACTTACGAACAGTAAGTCGTAGGTTCGAACCCAGGCAGTCGCATTACTTTGTGTAATTAATTTCATCACTCCTGCTTTCAAAACGGTGAAGGAAAACAGGAAACCGTAATGTACTAGAACAAAAAAAAAACGAAGACATGTGATGTACCAATCTGCACTGGGCCCGCGTGGTGGAATAGCCCATTCCCTCTAATAGAGAGGAGGCCCGTGTCCCATCAGTGGGAACATTAATAGGCTGATGACGATGACATTTTGACCTACCGTAAACCGTGATTTTTCACCCAAGAAAAAACTCCTTTTACAGAAATAATTTTTGCGTAGAGTTAAATTAGTTTTATTTACAGAATGCTTGATCGACGGCTTCGTAAAGAATCCGTTTACACCTTGTCTACAAGTTGTAAACGAAACCTTCACGAAGCCGTAAGAGCCGCAGGACGAAAACAATGCTGAAAAATCAGACACCTTGCTCACCAGTAGATCCATATTCGTTTTGCCGGAGCGCCCACGCCACGGGCTCATACGTCGAACTGTTGGCTCTGAACACGGCCCAGTGGTCTCCTGGCAATGCCCCCCAGGCTGTCTCTCCGGCTCTTGCAAGCCTGAGCACCGGTGACGCTGGGTTCAGTGTTGCGTCCTAAGGAGAAAGACTTTAGTTAATAGTAGTAGTAAAATTGCCACATTGACTCATCTTATCATTCTCCTGCCCTTATGTTTTTATCCTTTACCTTTATTTTATACGTTTACCTTATAGTTTTATATCGTAAACAAGTTAATTTAATTTGAGACCGAGCTATCGCATTAGGAACATTCCTGTAATGATAGTTGTAAGGGAGATTTTAATAAATAAATGTTAAACTAGCGGTCCGTCCCGGCTTCGCACGGGTGGACATTTATTGTCCTCTGACCCCCACCCCCTTGTTTTTTTCTAGTAATAAATATAGCCTATGACACTCACAAATAACGTGGCTTTCTATTGGTAAAAGAATTATCAAAATCTGTTCAGTAATTCTCGAGATTACCCCCTACTTCCTCTTTATAATATTAGTATATATTTATTTGGGGTATACTATACTGATACTCAATATAAGTCGTAATCTCACACCTATGCGTCATCTACTATATGAATATATTGTTGTCACAGTCAATTTACCGAAGATTTGTTAGTCTATCGTACAGCTTCATTGAGGCTGTGGGTAACTATACGTTCCCTCTGGTGAAACTTTCATATGAAACATGTTGAAATCTTTATTTCTCTCTAAAGAAAGGTTATAACAATAGTATTCTTCACTTAGTTGAAATATTTTATCTGGTCAGACATGTTTATGTAAATGTTTCGTCAGTAAGCGTTATTCGTTTGGAATGGTCGTGAGCGTAAGCAACGTAGTACTCAAAACTCTTGTCTGGAATGTGAATGCAGAAGCTTACAAATATTTCTGTACATATAGAATCCACATTTAGATACTTTTCGGAGAAAAGTTAGTTTTGAGCTGAGGTACTTCATGTATCTGGCTATCCATTAATTTGGTGTTCCATTCGTAATTTGAATCCCAAAGTGAAACTGATGACGCTCGTGAATTCGCGATATTTAAAAAGAAAATAAACACTAATATAAGGTTTAACTTTTAGTGCAACACAGAAAACCTATTTCGATTTACTGATAAGTGTGGGTGGTGTGATAACTGAGAAAAAACCATTTTAAGTAATAAGTCTTCGTCTATTTGCTGTAAGCCTTATTGCTAAGTCTCGACTAAATAAATTAAAGCACTATTTTTTTTCTGTTTCTTAAATGGTACTCGGACTTTAACAGCGTCGAAGTCTGGAATTTTCTTATTAATCTGAATTACCTAATACTATACATAAAGACATTGAGTCTTTGTTCCATTATTTACCAATGTATACCAGTTACCTGGTACACATTATTCGCTAAGAAGTATTCAAAACAGTCCCTAAGACGAGTTCCACGGAAGACGATTCCTTAAATTACTTCTGGCAAAATTGTGGTTAAAATGGTAAAGGTACACATAGCGACACATCAAGCTATACATTTTCAGAAAAACATGACTTCGCTTTGCATATATTTCCCGTACAATGAGAGATCCTCATAAACTGGTTTTGTACAGCTCGATTGGTCGTCGTGCCTACAAAAAATATTCAATGGTATGAAATAAAAATAGCTTGACATTTTGCATATTATTATAGACGCTGAAATGTGACACCCATAACTAAAGGTCGTCTATTTATAACCAAACGACGTATTGTTCTGTCTTACTTTTAAGAACAATCACATGTTTTTCCTATCTACATAAAAGTAAGTAACACCAAATTGCTGTTTGCGGAGTTATGGGGTTATTTTTGGACATAAATATAAAAAAGCTATTTTCGTTTTCTACCATCAAATGTTTAAGGAAACTACTACATAATAAGCCTATAATGCTCCCACTGCTGGGACGCACGGCCTCCTCTCTATGAGAGGGAAAAGGAAACTCATTATAAAAAAAAACAAAAGTCAACGTGTTCCCTAAAATAATGAACTGTCACCGCTTAACAACGTGTAATAAGCTGACAGTACCCACCTTCAGCCTCAAATTAGTATGCATGAACAGAGGGAATCCTTTCAGCTGAGCGCCAACGAGAGTTTCCTCCCCGGGCGTTGCGAACGCAACAACACCCACGGAATATTCCCGGCAGTACTTATCGAGGAGTTCCCGATTCCACTTGTCCATGTTCGCGTATTTCGATAACGATTCGAACACGATCACACCGTAGCGCCCCTTGTCCAACGTGGTAAGTACGGGCAGACTCTTGCCCGCGACTTCCACCTTGTACCTGGACAAAAAGAAAACAACATACATTATTTTGCTGTCCCTACTCATCAGTAATTTAAAAACAAAAAGGTCAGGTGCGTGTGACTTGCAATTGGCGTGCGTGCGTGTGTGACCTCACGTATGAACATGGACGAAGTATAATATAAGGAGTACCTATGTGAGGATCGTAGGAGATACCGGTCAGTAGTTTCTGCGAACCCCCATGGGAAAAAGGACCATGTTTATGCATGTATGTATGTTTTGTTGGGAACGACGTATAGTTAAGAAAAGTTCATTTAGTATAAAAGGAAATTAGAGTGACATTTTAAATGTGAGATAGCTACCAACAACATAAAATACAAATAGCCTTTATTTACTCTGACTTTCTCAATACATAAACATTAAATAAAACAATAACATTTTCGAATGGTTGTTAACCCTTCATTACCATTAATCAGCTACCAGCTGTAACAACATAGATGGATACAATTTGGAATCGGTTATTTTTTATGTACTGAACCTGTAATCACGGGTCAGTTCCGTTTGATTTATGAGTAACAATTACATTATTTGTGAATGGTTATCCGTATGCAAACAGAACAATAATTCAACATATTTTTATGGAGTATGCGTGAGATAACACCGGTAGTGTAGGTACGGTCTACTTTATATCGATTTTGAGATACGAGTAAATCAGTGTTAATAACAACGCTGTTTTACGGTGGAGTTATCAGCAGGCCACTCTATTTGTTAATGTAATCACTAAATTCCGATATCAGACGCTTCACTCGAGTGACTATTCCATTTTGTGTTTCAAATTTTACTTCAAATAAAAACAAAGTGAAACGTCCACTTAATAAAACGGAAGTCTGTTAATTTCATCATCACAATATTTTAGACTGAAAACTGAGAAAAATAATAAGAAATAAATACTGAGAAACTGTTATTTAATATACGCGGAACGTTTTTTACTTTAAGGCTAGGTTATTTGGGCCAGCGGGTATTTGAAGTAATTTGTACATAACTAGACCAGACTGGAAAAAGAATCCTTCAATGAACCACGGAAGATTATAATCATGAAAATGGGTCATATTTTACACAATGAAACATACAGGGTTAAATTATATTAGCTGAGGATTCTTCAAAGACGTGATGGGTATTGATGTCAAATGAAGTAAAAACAAAATAAAAACTGGCAAAGTGCGTGATGGACCATGCCACGAACAGTGAAGGGCGCAGTAGTTGAAATAAATGTTTAAGCACGCAATTTATTGACAACGGGCAGGACGGGGGAATGTGGGCATAGGACACATCCACCTAGTTGGGCAGACGTGGCTGAAAGAAACTGGACAGCCATGACACAAAACCGCCAGATTTGTGAGAGTCCTACAGCATTGGGTGGTTAAAGGTTGAAGAAGATTATTGATTTTGTTAGGTGGAAACATAACTTTGTATTCCATAGAATTTTCCGGAAAAACTATGAACAACAAAGTTATTTCTGCGGTTGTAACAGAAAATATCCCATATTTATCTAGTCAGACGGACATGACAAATTTAAAAGGGTTTCCTTTTTACCATTTGGCTACGGGCCCCATAAAAAATAACGACTTTTTAATCTAATAAACATTAATTCAATCAGCAATTATTAATCCATTATTCCGCTATCAACATTCTTTTCAGTGAGTACTGAGCAATTTATATACGTTTTTTTAATTAGGTACTCGTACAATTACCGACGCACCTTGAGTAAGATAAGAGCAGTAATAGCATTTAATTAAAAGTTATTTTTATGATAGCAAAGAATAGTAGAATAACAATAAATAATAGTGCAGTAATGCGCTGCAGATAAAAATCTGTTGCTATCAGATCAATACGGTGCAGAAGAGGTGGCTGCCTGCGCTACCCTTCGGAAGTACTGCTCAGTTCTATACAACGTGTAATTGAAGTAATGCAACTAGTTGGTTATTGTTTTAGTCACACATTTTTGCCTGATTTATTAATATATAGTCGGTGCCAGTTAAGATCGCAATAGCGGTCACTGCCCTTTCCCTAATATCTCTTCGTACGAACCAAAGCATCAAATCAAACCATGTATCGTTTTTCATAAGACAACATTTTGAAGATCACGATAGATGACGATTCAAGACTTGAACAGGTTTATTTTTAGATTTGAAAGTTAAGAACTTTAATACAGATAGGTGGGTCAATGACCGCTTTTGCGATCTTAACTGGCACCAACTATAGAATTGAAAATCGCTTTAGATTGTTGCTCGTGACTGTACTTACAAAGATAAATATTATGATCATAGGTGTAATAAGTTTCGACATTTTATCATTTGATGTATTAATAACCTAAAGATCGACCGATCTTTAGGTTAAGTCGTGCTTGCCTAGGTTGGTCTGTGGGTGACCACCTATTATTACCGAGTTTCCTCCGTGCCTCGGAAAGCACGTTAAGCAGTTGGTCCCGGCTGTTATTTGTAGATCTTTGACAGTCGCTACAGGTAGTCAGTGGCCCAAAAAAGTCTAGACAACCAGTCTTACCAAGGGGTATCGTATTACCCAGTACTAACTGGGTTTTGGAGGTCAGATAGGCAGCCGCTCCATGTGAAATACTGGTATTCAGCTGCATCCGGTTAGACTTGAAGCCGACCCCAACATAGATGGGAAAAGGCTAGGCAGATGATGTGGATGATAATGATGTATTAAACTGTAAGTATTTCACTCGCAGACATTTTTAGCTTTGGTTTAATTTTTGTAGACATTTTGAATCGTTCAGTATTATGAGAATCAGTATTTTTTACTTGAGGAATTAAAATTTTCGTCATTCATAAAGGTACTTGACAAGTATTTTAATTAGACTGCATGTTATTTTGATGATGAATCCACCGCTTCTATATTTTTATGTTCGCATCTTTTACAGCAAACAATACCTGAACCTTAAGCAAAAACCTTTAAAATTCCAAGTCATAAAATGGAATCTAGCAATAAAATCAATGGCGGTTCCACCCCCGTGTTATAAAATTGTAAAGTTTAAATAGCAGACAGCATCCCCTTGTCAAACAGTGAACAAGCCGCCAAAGTTGATTGGCAATATTGAAAATTGAACTGTCCAAACATTCGCTTTTAGGATACTTTCCAATTTTCAATCAAAAATACTCATTTTACCGATATTGGGAAAATCTGACAAGTCTTCGAGTTTAATGCAGGTCAGGTAACGTAAAAAAAGTGAACCAACAGACGAGTGGAAAGAGTATAGAGAGTAACATGCAGGTAACGGGACCAGGCCGTTCATTTTGCTCCAGTTAAGGCTCGTTTCAATTTGGCAGCTTGAGAGCTCTCCAGACCGAGTCTAGGGCGAATGGCAACTTGCAAATAGCATTTACCCACTCGAGCCAGTCCGTCTTTCCGTCTAATGTACGGTGCACTCGTTGGCAACTTTGCTCAGCTACTCGTATATTCGCCGAGCAAACGGTCCGATACAAAAGTTTGCCATTTTCATGCGCATTTTAAAATGCGAACGCTTATGTAAAGTTCGGGCGGTCATAAAGCTACGTCGACGCTGAAACGACGGACGTGAGTACCGCGTCACTATTTAGCTTGCGCTAACATGTTTCTAATTACCTTAATTAGTGTCCTGACATTAAAACGAGAGAATGCTCAGTTTAAATTAGAGCGCGCAAAACGGCCTACTTTGTCCGTGAACCGAATGCGAGGAGGGCTAATTTGTGATAAGGGAGCGCGAGTGAGTTCAATAAAGGGGAGCAATGTCACGGCGGCGGCGTGCGACCTCGGTGACCTGCCGCCCCTTAGGATAACGACAGTTATCGTAAAGAGGCCGGTTAACTGCGCTACGGTTTGCCAGAAAACGGAAAAAATTAAGCAAATCTTTATATTATTCTCAATTACGTCGCCCGTAGCCCGGTAACCGCTATTACATTGTAAGCTGAAAGCTTAGTTTCACGCAATTAACCCCGTATTTACAAACTTTCAAGGGTGTTGGGGTGTGTCAGTCATAGTACCTACGTGGTACCTGGCATAGTTAATTACATTTGAGTTACGTTTGCGTCCTTGTGTAAGTGTGAGTTATAAGTTAATGAAGAACTTCGTTTAGTAGATCACTATTGCATATACTCATATGACAGCTAGGTATAATATAATGATGAGGAGCTATGAGCCTGCGACTATAATGGAAATTGCATCTTTTTTGTGGTAGGATCTACTAACGTGAACATCTGACGATACTAGAGCAATTAGTAGGCACCACAATTCGTCTCAATTTAGGTTAAGTTACGTCCCAAGACTTCACTGCTTTATGTTCAGTATGGGTACTTATTGTAACTTGCGACTTCCTAAACGAAACGTTTGTTGCTTCATGTCCAATTGTACTTGAAAAAAACCTTGCGAGCTCAATTAATGGCATACATTACCTACCCAGTCGGAACTGGGGCTTGCAACATAAAGTCGTTAGAGAAAACTTTTATAAAGCGACTTTAAATTGGTCAATGTAAAATTCACTCACTTCCACGAAGTTTTATTGTCAGCAATTTTATTTTCCCTAATAAAAGATAATGTTATTTGGAGACAAAAGAAAGAGAATGAAGAGGTCGCCAATTCTAAAGGGACTTTTATTTAAGTAAAACTGCATTGAAAGTCGTTGAAGTGGTTGTCTGAGGGTCGGCCCCTGACACTAGGGTATAGTAACCATTAACGCTCTATTAAAAAACCGGTTTACCCTCTCGTGCACTAAAAAGCGGAGTTTACGAGGGCGGGAGTAATAAACGGCGCCAACGCTTACATCACATGAGGGTCAAGTGAACGTTAGTAATCAAACTTGAAAACAAACTAAAACACATGTGCGGGTCATCAAATAAAGAGGAAATAGTCTATGAATAGTAAAAGAAAGAAGTAGTAAAAGAATCCTGAAGTACCATGTACACATGACAGAAGTGGCAATGTTATATCGCCACAACATTTTATTAAAACAGAACGACCTACTCCGGTTGTTTTAAAGGCAGGAATAAAACAGCTAATCTTTCTTTCACGCTCAATTTACCGTAGCCGTTGTCTCTAAGTTTTAAAGCTACAGCGAGACTCGATGGAACGAATCTCCGTCCTTTTATACGTTTGTATACGCAAGGCAGTTTACTTGTATTTACGAGGAAGGTTTCGGGCAGGATTAAAGGAAACAGTGTCAAAACGACTTAATTACTTTATATTAAGTCGTTTTGACGCAAACGAGCATTAATGGAGAACGAGGCGGCGAGATAGGGGCGGGACGCCGCGGGCTTGCCTCTAATGGCACACTACTAACTAACTGTCGCCACAACGACTCGCCGTAGACGTCGCGTTCGCAAGCCTCGCGCCTCGCGCCTCGCCTGTCATGTCACCTTACACCTTCCTTTATATTTAATTAAGTTTACATTACTCATACATACCAATGCCGTTTGTTTCCGAATTATCTGCTAATTAGACCGCACTGCATTACCGGGTCGAGGTAATTTTGTTTAAGCAACTATATTTGGGTCAATGGAATTCATAATAAAGAGGAATTTCAACAATGTTACTTTTGTCTGCATTCAGAATTAAATCCGTACTGTGTATTGTACTAAATCATTCTATGACAGCAGTAGAGTTTATAGTTAGAGATATGACCTAGTGCTTGATATTTGTGTACATTTAACTGCATACATAAGTACATAAGCCCTGTACATATGTACCTAACATTGCGAGTGCTTATGTGTGCTTGTTAGAAGTGTACGTCATAGTTTTTGTGTTACTCACTTTGTTTTTATTTTGGGTTCACTTTTATGACAAGCTCTCAGAACAAAATAGAGCCTTTTGTTTTATGTGTGTGTGTACATGTAATAAAAGGTGATCCTTCATTAAACAGTGTCTGGTACACCCCTTATGGGAATGAGAGTTAATTAGCTAATTAAACCCAATTGGGCTAGCTTTCAACGCCCTGTATTTGTGAAACAAAATATTATAGCCACGTTATCGAATGGAATGAATTGCCAAAAACTACAAATTAAGTACTGCCAAGTATCATGTTATTTTTGTTTTTATTCTTAATGAAAATGATAAGAGTTTTATTATTATGACGAAGCAGACAAACTCAAACTCGTATCTTCGCAGTCGTGTTACTATGCTACCGGGTCCAGACAAATCTCTCCCGGTGGAGTTATCTCGTACAACTTGTAATAAGGTGCTCATTACCTTAAAGGCTTAATACCTCCATACTTACGACTAATCTGTACAGCTAGAATATTATGATTTTATGAAAAGGGGCTCTAACCTTGGAAAATGTACAGTGGGGTCATTATTGAGTAACATACTTACAAAAGCATAGGCAGTCATGATTTTGACAATTCAACACCATTCATTGCGTCATTTACGTTGCCGAACAAATGAACTTTTCAAACATCTGCATGAAGCAATGGATTAGGTATTTTCTTGGGGTGCTAGATAAACGTACTAGTATTTTGAATATTACGAGACTCTTTTCTTTAACACAATCATTTGTAGATCTTTGGCACAGGCAGTGAGTGACGAGAAAGTCTGACAACCAGTCTTACCAAAGGGCTATCGTATTAGCCAGTATCTAGGTTGTGGAAGTCAGATAAGTAGTCGGTATTTGTGAAGTACTGGCGTTCAGCTGCATCTGGTAAGATTGTAAGTGGACATGCTTGAGAAAAGGCTAGTCAGACAGTGATGTTTTTTCTTTAACACACATTTATTCATGTATTGCTTTGCCATTAGTGTTATAAATTATAGCTGTCTACTAGAACACATTAAAACATAAAGGTAGAGTAATTAACAAAAATTACGTAATTACACTAATGTAACTTTGATTGATAATGTCTATTTTGTTATTGTGTTTTGTTTACGACATAGTAACGCCTACTGAAGCGAATGACCCGATATTAATATGGCCATGGAAGTAATAACCTCGGAATTAGATGACATTGAAATTGTTTGTAAAACCATCTGGACTGTATTTGTTATTTTTTTTTCTCAGCCTTTCATGTGTCCCACTTAAGGCAAGCAGAACAGGGTTCGGATCTAGATTTTGCATACCCGGTTCTAGGGGTAGTCGGAACCCGGTCACCCGGTTCTACCCGAAAACAAGCAACAAAATCGAAACGCCAGTTCCATGTGACGTGCAATTAAATTAGATTAGAAATTAATGCAAAATTATAATAATTTTATCAGAAGCAGGCCAACCCGGTTCCATCGCTCAGAACCGGTTCCACAGACTTATTGAAATACCAGGGTATTTCAGAACCGGGTATAGCAGGGTGCATGATTTGACAAGGTATGAATGTCTAAAAAAATGTCAAAGACAGCTTAGGTAAGTAAAAAATATCCATTTGATTTTCACTATTTTTTTATTAGAACAAAAATAAAAAACAGTGATAAAAAATGGGAGAAACCTTTTTAGTTCTTTGCTTAAAAACATGATCCTATAAAACCACCATTAAATTCAGAGTCGAGAAGTTTCGAGTTTTATGAAGCTAAGCCATTCCATCCATTTCCCATCAAGGCATCTGACGAAAATGGACATACGACATAACTTATTAAGATCACTGAGGCCGACCGATAAGTTTATCGTTTCTACGAAAAGTTGTAGGCCGTATTTAAGTATCTTATATTTTTCTGATAATATTAAAACAGTAGATACTTACGCAGCGTGAGGCAAAGAATATCTTTTCACTACATTTAATAGCGTAACTTTACGCTATTAAATATATCGAAAAGATTTTCTTGGAAAAGATTAAGTCCAAACAGGGTAGATACTTCATCTATAATTGAAAAAATAAACACTACGTTCGTCTGCAATACACAAACGAACAGATGCGATAAAAAACCCGAGGCCTAAGGAAAAGGCTTCAATAAGAAATATCAAGGAGGAAAACTAATTCCTGACCCGTCAAACATTTCATAAGCAAGCGTAGAGTTCACTGAAGCACAGCGCTGCTCGAGAGGAAACCGATTTTTACCCGACAGAAGCAAAAAGTCTCATATAACTAGGGTTACCATTTCGACATTTGAAAACTCCGGACCATTTACTTTCATTGAACTAAATATCTTAAAAAAAAAACACCTCACTTAAAAATTCCGTGATAATTTTCAAGGCCGGACCAAGTTCTGACGGGGAGCCAAAAACCCAGACATGTCCAAACAAATTCGGACGGATGGCTACCCTACATTTATTATAACGCAAGTAGGGCGGCCATCCGTGAGACACGATATACAGGCCGGAAAATAACCGGAGACATTTTAATACAGGGCGATTTATGAATTAATTTAGTCAATGATGAATAGCCACTGGAAAATGTATAGGGTACTCAAAGTCAAGTAAGATATTCAGCAGTTTCGGAGTGGTGCTATCGATCGCACGAGTACCTACCTATCTTCTTGCTTCGTTAGTACTTGCATGACGATATAGGTTCCCTGTAGGTATGGATAATCCGGTACTGATCTCGTCCGTACTGGAACCTGTGTCTTTACGCAAGCACCCGTAGACTGTAGTCTTCTTAACATGAACTGGGGGTTGTTCAAAGGGGGGTTTAACAAAGTTGTTTCGTGCAAGCATCAAGTTGCTGAGAACTTATATGGTGGTAAATGGAAATGACTTAGGAAGCATTACTTCTTTATCTACACAGTGTCTCAGAATATCGTGGTGGATTTAAAGGTGTTGTTCAGTATGATGTTCTGTACCACTAGGTATTTTAATTTTTGATGCATAAACTGCTGGTTCCAAAAACCGGAGAAGACACTGACTCCTGTAACACTGGTCTCACCTAGCCCAGGAGTCAGGGTTTCAAATGGAAATTCTTTGAAAACCTTTTCTTCATTTCATTGCTTTTTGTTTTTTTTTCTGATACACGCTGGTGAAGGTAGCAGGAATCCGCTGGAAGCGAGTCGCACGGGACCGGTCACTGCGGCGACACTTGAGGGAGGCCTATGTCCAGCAGTGGACGTCTTTCGGCTGAAATGGTGATGATGATACACGCTGTATAAACTGACCTCTAATGACCTTTGATATCAAAAATCACATTTGTAAAACATGGAC
The DNA here is from genome assembly GCA_963853795.1 of Xestia rhomboidea. NCBI lineage: Eukaryota > Metazoa > Arthropoda > Insecta > Lepidoptera > Noctuidae > Xestia > Xestia rhomboidea. Next base: position 14,078,500 of record OY970761.1, on the reverse strand, counting down.
AAATTGTGTAAAAAAACAAAAAAATTGATACTGTCATTGAAGTTTAGTTTTTTTTTTATTACTTTTGTTATCTTTAAACATTTTGCTTGTAATTATCTGAATTCATTAAAAAACAATCGTAAACTTTGTAGGTAAGTACTCAATTTGATAAGTAAATAAATCCATTCGAGGCAGTATTTACGTCTGTATCGAGAGGTTAATATGTTAATTTCATATCGGCGCGATAACTTATTATTAACTCCCTTGTAGCCGCCATTCATTAACGCAATGACTACATGATTATTAATAATCGTGATCACTTGTACGATTTAATAATAACGTCAAGGAAAATCGTGCGGATTGATAATGATAACCCCTACATAATATTGTCTTACTTCATAGGAAATTACCGATGTCAAAGTTCAGTCTTTAAATATAGGTATTCTTCAAACAAACTTAGGCTAAAACATTCAAACCAGAAAAGAGTTGAGTAGGTACATTGAAAGTCACTACTCAGATAAAACCAGCATTCTCATCAAAAATAAAACCACCCGGGAGTTACGAAGCTATGGACATCACTGTGTTGAATTGAAGTGAAGATAATTAGTTGCTATGATGATGTCATTACATTCTTTTATGTTTTATTAATAGATTATGGCTGATGATTTCATTAGAATATATGAAGAATTGGTGGACATTCGTAAATATTTAATAAGGTATGGTTACACACACACAATAATACTAGTCATACTTACTAACATACACTACACACTGAATGACATAGCCGTTAAACTTATAACACCTCTCTTTATACGATGGGGGGTTAAAACAGCAAGTACATACTAACCTACAAGTTTGAATTGTGCATAAAAGTTGAAATAAATAAAACTAATTCTGGTTATAAACATTATAACATAATGCAATATGCTGTACGTTGTGCTGATCTTCCCGTACAGTGTGCTCCTACAATTAAAAGTTATTTTCGTTCTGTTTACGATAAAATAAATACGATGGAATTAATTAGCGCCCGATCATATTATGACTGTCTTCGGGTCAAGCTAAATGTGACGAAAATAGCATTACAGCTTCCGCTAGAAAATTCACATCTGTTTTCTCATATACTGAATATTATCATCGAAAGCTCATTGATTTATTGAAAAACTAAAGGTGATCAAATCGATGTTTTCTAAACGTAAACGTTTACTCTTAAAAACGAAAACAACAATAATTTCAGTTCGCTGAAACCGACTGTAAAATAGGGAAAAAATCCAAATGTTCAGTAGAACCGCAGCGAAACCGCTGTTACTGCTGGTTCTCAGCTTGTACAAAACAAAGGTTGTTTCCCCAATACGCTGCCCGATGCAGTACATCACCTGCGCGCATATTAGCTGTCAGCGGGCACAACCGATCGCCTGGCCAACGAATAGATAGATACAGAAGGCCCGCTGTAGAAAGCTAGTGAAAACAGGAGCCAACATGCAGATCAACGGCTACGAGAACTCACGTAACGAACGCCTATCCTGAGTGCAGTTGCACTCGCTCTATGCAACTTCGCGTTTATGTGTGCGCGCATCTTCGCTCGTGGTACAAAGCTGTACTTCTGTGCTTATCTTTCCCGTGGCTTCTCGCTCTTTACAAGGAAAAACAAACAAAGGGAGGCAAGCCCCATAACAGCTATCAAGCGAACGGACTCAGTAAATATTTACATGATAACTTTAAGAAATTGGTTCTTAAAAAGTCATGTGAATTTGAATATGGAAATATGATGGGTTAATTTGACGTATACCGTCACGAGTGTGTTCTAACTAAGAGACCGTATAATTTGGCACTGATGGATTAAAGTTTTAAGTTAAGAGTTTAGTACCAAGCCAACCTACGACCATGAACGCTGAAAATGTTCGAAATGCTGAAAAATTCTGAAAGTTAAATAAACTGTGAAATATTTCGTGAAACTAGTACCATTCCAAAGCGAAAGCTACATGTTATGTAGCGGTCAAAAGTTTAATGTTGAGTTTGAGATTCGAGCGCTTTATGCTGAATTTGTTCGTTTGGTACGGAACGGGGTATGGTCACATTTTTACTACTACGGTTTTATGAATCTTTAAAGATTTCAAGAAAAGATCGAATAACATAAACTAATACTAGTGTTGTACTTACAGAATGGGTTTAGCGTTTTAGCATTGAGCAAATAATATTATGTTGAGCCAAATGGCAAACAGAAGCCGTTTAATGTCCGTATCTCAGTGTCGGATGTCATACCCATTTTACTCGGAGAATGTTTGCACTATATCGTTGCAAATTGGGAAAAAAATGTGCATTTTGTGCACCGCTAAATGGTGGTGTAGGAAAGGTTAAGAAAACCATAACTAGGGGTGGCGCTCTCCATAAGAGTAACCGCGGGATAAAACAAACTTGCACTTAGGAATGTGGGGTATTTGATTCTATCATTAAAAATATATTTCTAAGAGACTGCTATTCAAGTCAATAGTTTTTGAGATGTGGGATATTTTCGGTTACAACTGCAGAAACAATTTTATTGTTCAAAGTTTTTCCGAGTACCTAGTGGCTAGTATTATGCAATAAAATCTTATTTTTGCTGTTGTTGATAAACCAAACCTGTGCATGCGTAAAAATGCTACTACAGAACCCTTTACCTGCGTGCGGTTTGTCACGCACTTGACTGGTTTGCGGTTAAAGCCGTATTCTACTGCAGCAAAATTATCTTTTACTGTTTTTTTTTTCATATTAATCGTTCCATGGTCACTTACCGTATACGGTTGGCGACAAGCAGCTCAGCGATATCGCGTCCCAGTCGCGAGTAGGCCGACTCGACGATGACGAGCACCTTCGCGTCGATGCGCAGACGCGCGTCCGAGCGGTGGTCGCGCGCCGCCTGTTGCTGCGACGCGAGCAACGAGCACTGCGACAGCGGCCGAGGAACGCGGTCCCGCCACACCAGACTGGAAATTGGATTATATTTTAGTAATTGTAATTGAGTTTATTAAGGCCACTACAGGAGCTAAAATAGCAACCCTATTTTTGGTGGTTCAAACTTCGTTTGAAATACTCTTAGAATAAAGTTCTAATCAGCTTGCACTACAAAGTGGTTGTTACGTCAGTCACTGCGGGCCGAATAGTGCGAAATGAGTGGTTTTTTGCGATTTACAAAAAATTTATTGATTGGACTAAAAAAATAAAACAATATCATGCTAATATGTTGCTTGTAGCATTATTTGCCAAAAAATCTGAATGATCGCATGTATTTGAGTATGGTTTTTACTCGTTAAAAGAAATTTTTAGAGATAAGTTCGTGATTTTTTTAGCGAGTAAAATTAGTTGTATTATGTTTTCAAAACACTATCATACTAGCATATATCCTGAAGAATATCATATATTTTTCTGGTTTTGTTTATTGCAGTGAATCATATGCTTTTTTGCATTAATAAACTCACGTTTAACTCCTGTAGTCCCCTTAGACACTTCATAATATTTGAAAACAATTCACATTAGCCCACATTACCACGTCTGTAATCCCCGAGGGATATGCAAAAGTGTACCTAATACTAAACCCACGTTTCGTCGGTTACCTATGTTAAAGTCCCATGTATTGCCATCTAGTGCCACATTAAGCAACGAGGCTTGTGTCGTGGACACCAGATAGTTGATATAGGTACAACATAGATACTTTTTTTGTACTAAATACATATTTGTTATAAATATAAACATCGATGACACGAAAACAAATGTCCATGCTCATCACACAAACGTTTGCCAATACCGGGATTTCAACCCGGGACCCTAAGAACGTAAGGCAGCTACACTACTGCTGCGCCATTGGGTCGTCAAAATAAGTATGTATGTAATAGGGGGAGAGCCTATTGCCATCAACTGGCCACGGATCCAGGCTCCGTGGCTGCTGCTGAGATTCTGAACGGTAAAACTCAATAACACTTTACTCAACCTGGGAATCGAACCCAGGACCTCATGCTAAGCAGTAGCGCTTGCGACCACTAGGCCAACATTGTAGCCAAATATATTAGTGGTGTCTAGCAAGTCAGCTGCAAGTATTTAAAACAACTAAAAGGTTTACAAACCAGAACAATGAAGACGTGTTAAAAATATCAGATCTTTATGATGATAAGTACTTCAGAATCACCCAGCTGCGATATGACATAACATCATAAAAGGTAATCATCATTTACTTATCTAAGTAGGTACTGTTCACAAGATAGCGAGACTGAAGTGCCTATTATTTATCTAAGTCATGTAAACTGTAAAAGCTATGTACTTAGATGTATTGTGTGCTCTACTCGTTGTGTATTGTGTAACCATATCGCGGCCAACTAAATAAACGTAAATGGACTTTCCTTGTAGTGTTTGTTTATTTTCTAATGATTCCCTATTTCGTCTCCTACTCATAGTGAATTTTCCTGTTCTTTACAAATAAGAAATCCATCCAAACATTAACAATACTCTTATGTTGTGTTGCGGTATCGGTTTTTGTATAAACCGTAATAAATATTGGCGAAAAAGTTCTAATAGAAAAGCCAATTATAAATTAAGGTTATTTTCCAGCAACTGAACAAATGAGCCGGCAATTAAAATCCAAGTTCGCCATCTGCGTACTAAGTCACCTCCGGAACAGATTTTACAAGAAAATCAATCAAAACCTGCCAAACTTAAAGCTGCGTACCAAGTAGGAGCCACATCAAAGCGCCATTAAGGTTTATCTCAATAGCGTAAAATAAATAAAGGCAGGAATTTGTGGAAATATTTTATCCGTAGGCGGCAGTGGTCCTGTGAGCCGGGGCTGAGTCTTGTGGCCTCTTTGCTTTAATGAAAGCCAAGCCTGAATCAACCGAGAGGAAACTTTAACGACTACGCTTAAAATATCTACCCACCTGTACCACAAATATTAGCCTTTAATTACCACTACAATATTGTATTGACTTGTAATAAACAGCATAATTAGGTAGTCATTAGCAACAATGTGGTTAGCTTTGCATGTAAACTAGGAATGTGAAAATGCTGTCTCGATAACGGGTTAATAGTAAATAAACTTTTATAAAACAACATGGCTCTAAATCAGCGAGTTGGCGGCGCGTTAGCGAAGCAGCTTCCATTAATTAGCCAGAACACAAGTTTTGCTATAAATCCAACTGAGTCGGCGAAACTTGCCGCCCCTGCCGCTCATCTCGGCCGATGTAATTTTAAGCCGATAAAATAAAATATTATAGGTCCTAGCTACACGCCATCTGCCCTAATTACATAAAATCACGTTATAAATTACTCTGAAATATTCGCCTCCTCGTCCTAATTTAGCTGCGAAAAGCTGCCAAACAAAAGGCGACAAGGACGCTCGACACAAAGTTAAACATCTTTAATACTTCCGCGAAGCAATTTCCTTTAGGTATTAAATGCCAATTTTATGCCATAATGAATCCTCTGGTATTGAAATAAAATATAAACAGTGTTGAGTGAACGAGTTCGGTGTTTCTAGTCACATGTTTGTGTCACTTGAATTTGTTTCAGTGCGACCGGCAAAAGAGCCGGAAAATGGGACTTTTCTGTACGGTATAAAATAAGATAAGAATAGGATGAGTTTATGCAAATACGTTTCCGTAAAATCTTGAAAGATATAAAACGAAAACGTCTCTTGCATGTCAAAGGGTTTTATAGAAGCGACCCTTTTAAAAATAGGAGTAAGTATATGTAGGTAAAAGGTAAGTATGTATGATTTTATGCGCGGGAAAATTGGAATATACAGAGTTCATTTTATTTTTATAATAAAAACACTATCAGAAGAATAAAGAGACTACACAAATACCACTTAGCTCCAAACTAATCCCAATAAATAACAGTGTGACATAACGTTGAGCTGTCCGAATGCGATAATTTCATATTATTAATTCGTATCAGCAACGTGTTTGGTCCCGATAGGAAGCAAATTGGATTTTATGCCAATGACGCATATTTTCAACTAGATTAATTAATTAAATTCAGGCGCGTTTCGGTTAAATTTTAATGAATATAATGTTTTAATGAGAAAAGTTCTCCATTCGATTGGTTAAATTGTGTAAAACGATTAACTAGCTCGCCATTATTATCTTGCCGTTGTAACAGTTCCTTCGGGGCTGATTCTAATTCAATTGCAGCATATTTTCTTCTTCCATACCAATACTCTTGTAGCCCACATTAATAGACTTTTCTACCGCCATTTTCCTCAATCCTTCGTATCATATGCCCGTACTATGAAAACCGATTTCCACTCTACAATCCCCTATGCCACTTTGAGACTTTATCTTATAACAAGTCCACTTTTTATTCTATTTCATAAAACATCTTTTGCAATCCCCTTTTATAATCCGCCATCTCTTTCGGCTTATACAATCGCCATCTCCTGACATGATTTGCCATATTCGGGATTAAAAACACATACCTATAGCTGAAAAATCCAATGCAATGACACTGAAAAGAATCATCGAAACAATAAATCATATGTTGAGTATCGTTGCGTGCTTCGAGCGATTTGAATTACTTACACACAATACAGACAATACACTTTTGCTTTCATGTTTACGTTGTAATGAAACTCTAATTTGATGCGCTTCAGTAAATACGAATGTGAAACGTATGAACGTATGTTATTGACTTACCTAGTGAGAGGTACTGTGACGTAATATGTATAGAAGAATATGGTGAGGACGGATAGCAGCATGACGCCGGCGACACACTTCCTCACGTTGACGTGGCTTGCCAGCCAGAAGCAGCATCTCGGTGCTGATGTTTTGTGCGGATGTGCAAACTCTGCCCCACCGCACTCCAACAGCGGCGCGCGCGCACTTCGACTTTCGCCCGCCATCCTTAACATCTATACACCACTATATTTACACACAAAAGTAACACTTAGGCCTCTAAGGATTTCACTATACAATGTTTCTATCTGGGAACCCTAACGGCTGCGTTTGTCCTTGGTGGTGACGTTTTTTGTCGCCACTTGCCGTGTTTCCACATTTCATAGTGCCGCGGTGGAGTATGGGATTGCGCGTGCGCGGGGAGGCTGAATGCGCGTTCGCCGCGATTGACGGCCATCTCGAGCCGACAAACGCGTCCGTTCCCGGTTTAAAATGGCCGCCGACGCATTATGGCGGGTTGTGCTCATCACGCCGACGTCGTGCGCTCCTTGGGTAGAGCTCACGGCTTCCGTCTCCGCGACAGATCAGGGTCTGCTACGCCTAGGCTCATCGGTGATATCTGTAACAATAGAATTACAAACTATAAGTAAAGTTAAGTGCAACTTTAACTAGTCTATATTCGCTCCATCTGTTTTGCCTAAACTGCTAAGAAGGAATAATCTATAATAGGGGATGACAACATGATTGAATCCTATAATGTAAATCATTTTCAACATCCAGTCATTTATTTACAATGTGGTACACAAAGCTTCAACCCAAAACTCGTTAAATATAAAAGTGGCTAGACTCGAATATAAAATAGTGCCAATATAAATGGCACTGTCATTTATCAATGAGACTGGGAATTATTATGACTGACACCAAAAGGCCATGAAAGGATGAGATTTTTCATATTTGAGTTTAAATCCAGCTAATACGTAAAATCAAATCCTTTCATGATTATCTCATCTTATCTTGTTGACTATTAATAGATACCTATCTTGTTGTATTGGCAAATAAGTGTTAAAGTAATTTGAACTAAAATTAAATATTTTCTTCACTTGGGCCCAAGGACCATTTCTAGAAATACGCAGACGAAATCTTCACAAAAATAAATACTTTATCAATTAGTAATATTTCGATTTATCTTTGAATCTCTGTGTTTATTCAAACGTGAATATTTTGCTTGGACCGGCCGCTCCTATAAATCCCCCTTCGCATTATTTGAATGTAGGCTTACATTGAAACATTTCTTTGCAGTCCCGAAACAAATCCATTCAACCGTGAAATTGGACGAACAATCCTCAAAATTCAGAATTAAATTTGATCAAAAAGTTAAGTAATGAACGTGAAATCAGATTTATACAATAATGAAATGATCGACGAACGAGCTTTGTGGAGTACCACGTTTTCTCAATTTATTTATTTGAATATGTAAAAGTAACTTATGTACTTGGATATTGATTCGCTTTATATAAAGGGTAGCATGTATGTATTGCAATAAAACAACTTATATGCATCTCGTAAGAACGGTAAAAGAAAAGTTATCAATAGAGCCCTTCACTATCTCAGAAGTTTCACTTATCTTCTGAAAGTAGGATTTCTCTGGGGAACGCCAGGAAAGGATGTTAGAAAACGCGTTCGCGTTTATTTATAGATAACGTAAAGAAATGGTACGGGCAAAAGCCAGTTTATCGAACTCCAGCGGCCTTGATTACACGAAAAAAGTAACACTTTCATATTTTACTTCGGTGTCTGTTGATAAGAAAGAGAATTTTTATACGTCAGTCTTTGTGTTCAGTAAACGAACGAACCGTAATGGAGGGTTCCAGGCTTATGTGAATATTCTGCGATACCTATTGTCCGAACACATGCTTTAGCTGTAATGAAATTTCATGTACGCGCTCGTTCTACTGTTTGCGAAATTTTTGTTTTGTTTGACTAAATTGTTTGCGTAATTTTCCAGGCACACAGTATAGTAGTCTATTTGGTAAGTAAAGGAAGGTTTTCGGGTGGTCGCAGTGAGCATCGGTGGAGCAGAGACGCGTACGGAATCCGTGATTGTGCGACCCTTTGAATATTAACTAGCAGATGACCCGCTCGTAACCGGGCCACGAATCTACAAGGCTACTCGAAAGGTTAATTCAAACTGCTCACTGTCGGGACGTGCTTTATTTCTTCGCCCCCGATAAAATCGTGGGGACTGATGTAAATTGAAAAAGAAATACCTATCTACATACTGTGCCGAGATTACAAACATGTGCACTGGTACGGCTACTTCGGGTTGAAACAATAGTTTTTTTTAGTAGCCAATCTAACTTTATAACTTAGAAAGAAAGAAAATCGAACGAAAATTAAATCGTTCTACAAGTATTTCACGCTAAAGCCGGACCCAAAAAGTTTAAATCGAAATTAGCGTCTTTTCCAGCTGCAAAAGATCCAACCCTTGTAAAATCTTATTTTTATGCGAAAATGAGAAGCTGCTTTAAAACAAAATTATTTAGAAACAAGAATGATTGCAGTGAAATGAGTAGAAGGCGAAGAAAAAGTAGGGTAGTTAATTAAAGGGAACTTCCATCTAGAGCGTTGCAATGGCTCTGGCGATAAACTCCGCGTAACGATAAGTACAAGAAGTAACATCAAGTAGGATTACAGGTTAAGTCTTTTAAAATAATCGTAATATCCCCGTTTCAATAACAGTACGTAACATGTAATAAAACTCTTGAAGAGTCTTCAAAGTTCCGTACATCTAATAACAATATCTGGTTTCGGAGGATTACGAAACGGTATTAAAACTTTTGCAGCTACTACAATAAATAAATCCCCCCTAATCCGGGGAGGTACTTTACTTGCAATAACTGTGTATTTGTTTGTGAAACCTGAGATTTACGAGGCTGCGTATAAAAGCATCGCATTCATCGCTCACTATTTATTAGGCTCAATATAAATAAAGTGGTGTTATCTAAACGAAACACGTGCGTGTATATCACTAGATAGAAACAAAGTAAGATAGTGATGCATTAATCTCATTAAGGGAATGACCGTAAACGATCTGGACGGGTTCCAGTAGTACGGGTAACGGGCGAAAACAATTATTAGTTAACCCTTGGCCCTTTCACGAAAGATAGCGGGCCGAATTACCTATTAATGATTAGGGTTAGCCGGACTTTGTTTGAGATGACTGGCTTAATACGCGTATCTTTAATACAAACTGTAAGCTGATTTGTGAAAAGAAATTGTAGGGGTCATAATAAAAACAGATTAGGAGCTTAACTTTAATAAAGCATCCTAAACCGGCGATTCTATCAAACAAAGACTGAGCCCTTTCACACATAATAACATGAACAACAAAAGAAGCAGTGTAACTTATTTCACGGCAAAAAATAAACTTATGTAGTGTTAGCGCCTTTACTTATATCGGATCAAAAGACAATGGCCTCGCTCCAGAGATGAAGGGACAAACTTATTATAACTTTGCTCGTTCACCACACCTCGTCGTCACAGAGCCCGTTCAGAAAACCCGCATAATAATGCTACCATGAAACTCATATAACACGGAGATAAAACTTCTAAAATATTGAACTGTGTGAATCAGACGATATGCTGGAAATGACAGGGGTCTTTCGGACACCATTAAATATTTTCTCAAAGTGGACATCGGGGTATTACTTTCATCTTTGCGGCCCAAGTGGGATGACACGGCTATTATATAAAAACATCGTGTCATAGTTACAGTAAAACTGAAATATTTTTATCGGAAATAAATCAAACACGATGCGAAAATATAGACGCGGAAAAATGTTACGCTATCGAAACTAGAATACCGTTTGTTTTGTGTTATTTATATAACGTATCAAAATAGAAATACCTCTATGACGCATTAGTAGTAAAATATAAACGTGGATCCCGTATATTTAAAACGAGCTTTTGTAGATAAAAGTCGGAGTGGAGAGGCACGCAAGGCGTTAGAACATCGCAGAACCGTCGCCATTAGGCTACGGAGGCGAAACCCACAATTCGCCCGCATATTTGGTCAAGATTAATTGCCCTTAACATCATCTGTCAACCCGAGGGACATTCCGTGGACATTTTGTTTGCTGTACAAATAGCTCAACATATTCGTCTTGTAGCACGTTATTAATTGTATTGCGTCTGGCTTTTAATACGTATCTACATATTATGGGGTATTAATGTTATGTAATAACATACGATTTCGTGCTACTTCCGTTCGAACAAATAATTTGTGCCACAAAATAGAAATCAAAGCTGCTTTTGTGTGTTTTCAAAGTGAAAACATTCAAAAGCATCCATTACTTAGATAAATAAAATATTGCATTATTGCGGTGCTTACTGCAGGTAATATTGAATTTGTTTTTGCAGAGGGAGAGTGCAGTGGAGGGCACGACTGAAGGAAAACAGTGTGCCTCTCCATAATTTATTTGTTGAATCTCTTACCTGGTTGTTTCATTTGCTAAATGCAAGTTGCAGGGCGAACAACAATCGAGCGCTAATTGTGATTCCACTAATTTGCATTGGCGCGACGACTTGCCCGTGCTTGCCTGCCGCGCCCGTCCAACTTCTCTATAGCAAACACGCTCACACCGTACACTACGGCTGTTTACACAGGAACCCACCTAATCTGATTAAAATTAAGGTTTCATATCGCAGCGCGCCTTCATTTAGATCTACTCTCATTTTATACGTTGTTTGCGTTTTAATTACCCACATTGATCAGACTGCGTCGAAAGTTCCACTCAAACTATAATTTAATGGATTATCAGGCTCGCCTTTGTTCTCGCTTACAAATCTTTTGATTAAGCAATTCTTAGAGCACTTGTTTGTGAATAGCTTGCTTGAGGGTTCTTTATCAAGTATGAGTTACTATACTATGAGACTTAGGTATGTTTTTCTATTTTAATAAAGAAAGCTTTGAAGCTCTTACAGAAATTAAAAAATAATATTTCAAAACGAAGTGCTATTTAATTGATCAAAGGCACGGTTTGCATATAGATTCCAAGTTATGTTACTACAATAACCCATTCTAGTTTGCAAGGCAATGCAAGTTGCAAACAGGTATCTCCAATTAACGGAACATTGGCGCCATTAAATTCTTGTTATTGCCGAGTGTTCTCATGCATAATTAGTGGATTCACTTTACACAAGAGGAAACGTATATAGTCTCGTAGTGCAGCTGTGTTTTAAAATGTCTGCCTGTGACGTTTTTAATGTAAACAGCATTGCTTGCATTAAATTATGCAAGTGGCACTGGCTTTACACGATTACAGTAAATTTATGCAAGACATTATCCGAGGACAGCGGCGTCGCATAACAACGCCTTCAGTGTCCGAGCGAGCGGCTCCCCGTCGGCGTCGCCTCCTTTATGAAAACCCTCACTATGATATATGGCCGTGTGCCGCACACGTTATTGCCTCCCTCGACGTCTTTTGTATGCAAACGTCACTATTTTTTATATCAGCCGGTGCAAATATCGGCTGGTGTTTTGGCAATCAATTAATTCGCTGGCATAGTTAAAGCGACGTTATACCCGCTAATGACGACGGGTGGGTGAGCGCGGGACGTGGACGCGTGATAATCTCCCGACCATTAGGCCCGACCACTCGCTTGCAAATCGTCCGCATATTTTGCCCAAGATTAATTGTTCTCGAATATCATCTATCACGGTGAGCTCTCTCGTGACCGTCGCCGGCAGTGCGTACGACGTTTTATTTAAGGCACAATAGGTCTCTAGAGCACCGCAGTTGAGGTAATTAAATTTTTGTTAGAATAATGATACCGCCCCGTAAAAACACGTTAAGTATTTTGGTAGACGGAGAAACGATTCGCTTAGAGCCATTGTGCTTTATGAAGGTGAAACGAGGGATGGTAATTAGCCAAATGACTATTTAATTTTTATGGAGGATTTAGAAAATTATTGGATTATGCATAGGCCGGGGAATGAATTTCTCATTAAATTTTGTGTGAGACACTTAAAAACGACAGTCGAAGCCTTCGAACGCGGGTACACTACCTATCACAAAACTTTTAAGGTTATTCGTGAATTTTTGAGTCATCACTAGACGTACAGGACCACAGGAACCACTGTAAACGGGGCCTGATAACGGTGGTACCTGTGTTCCTGTAGAATCATTAGATCGGTTCGCTTCATGCAAAAAGAATTTCACATAATAAATAAGTAAGTACCAACATTAGTTGTCTAAACGACTTTTTTGATGACTTGCCCAAGAGCTTTCAAAATACCTACATGGGTATTCGGCGATGATTTCTAGTTCAGAAAAAAACTTACGAGAGAAATGGTCTGAATTGCGCTATCCCACTGAAAACGTGATTAGACGTCGTTTTATAATACAATTTGATTAGAAGACACTTCGGATGATTCGTTGGGTTTTGCAAACATTTTCCAACAATCCCTTTTATCAAGTTTTGGGTATTCTAAGATCTCGAACGAATTTTGAAGAACAAAATGTTTCACTTTAAGGTACTGATATTTAAATAATCGCTGAACATACATGTATTACGTACAACGGGAAGTCCTTGAAGAGAGGTTTCTAAAAATCGTTTTGGACCCCATTCTGTATAAGTAGGTAGACTACAGAGTTACGGACTTTATCGTAACATTCATTTACATAAGCTATAAATCTAAAACATTCTAAATACTAATTTCGTTTAGACGAAATAAGGCCCATTACAGACTCTCTCGAAAGATAAATCCGTAGTTAAAAATACCCTTCGTCGAGTTTATTTCGTAGCGGACAAGAACAAATTGAGTCAATCTTTTTTTGCCAGAGACGAAAAACCGAAACGGTTCGCATTTCACCATTTTCAACGTGTAAAATTCGAATATCAATCAAGCCGACCTTTTTTCAATAAAGTTACCACAGGGATCCTTTCTGAACCAATTTTTCGAGTAATTTCGCTCTTAGGTACATTGTCCAATGGTTTTCACTTACATAGAGTTTGTTTTCTTTTAACGAAACAATTTGTTGATGAAAGTTTTTTCTGTGGGTCTCTTGCATTGCACACTTTTACCGAATTGGCTAGTTTCCACCATCAGTAAATTGCAAATCTATTTAGCCCGTCAGTTAGACTATTGGAAAATAATGGACACGTATTTTTTGTTTTTGTAAATCAATATAATATTGACAAAGATAAAACGCATCAAAACTCGGGAGTGGGGGCTCGTGACGTCACAACGCACTAAAAATTATACTACGGCGTGACGTATTCAGAATTTTAATAGTGTCGTATCTTCGTCAATTTTGGTTTACGTAACAAAAGAAAAAATACGTGTCATATATTTTTTTTTGGAAATCTATCTGACGGACTAATTAGCTATATATTAACTAATTATTTTTTTAGTCATCTACCGTTATTCTTTTTACATCTTTTTCAGATATTTGTATAATTCCAACATGAACGATGTTATTGCGCGTTCTTTCACTCTAGGAATCTACTACTCTGTGGCATGAACAACTATCTGCATCTTTTTGACTAGACAATTCAAAAAAGCCTGTAAAATAATGGTTTAATGGAAATACCTAAATTAATTTATTTATTATAAGGAGTACCAACAGCTAAAATAAGTGAGTAACAGTTGTATAAGCGACACAGAGCCAATTACAGGTTCTCACGAGTAGACACAGAGATGGTAGTAGAAACCTTAGGATCACAAAATAGCAAGCACGAAAATAATACAAATAAAAGGAATAAAAATAAGCAATAAGCACAAAATACACTCAGACACTAGGTTAGGCATTGTTGACATGGACAAAAAATAAGATAAAAATTAAGCACTACGTGCTTTTAAAAAAGTTTGCATTCAGTCGAATGCGTACAGAATAGGCTTTGACGGAAAATGGGTCAAAAGAGAACTCTTTACAAAGAAAAATCTGAAATGCTTTGAGTTAGACCAAATCCGTCGTTGTCATGCTTATTTGAATAAAATACTAGTACTTATCTAAGTAGATATTACGCGCCTAAACCACGTAACTTACAATAGACCAAATAGTAGTTATGCCTTGGTCTTTTCATTCGGTTACCTACTCGAATGAAAAACCTTATCTTTCACGCGCTTTTCATACATAAGATAGCGCAAGTCTAAACAATAGTTAAAAACTTATCTTTTAAAAATCTTTGCTATTTAGTGTCATTGACACGGCTGTTTACATCCGTTAGATAAGAAGTATACAGAGATAAAAACGATGACATAATTAAGATCCTCGCAATAATTCCATTTTCGTCAATAATTTTTAATGGACACGGGAAAAATGTTTCACAAACAACTGCAAACCCAAATAGGTCTAAACAATTTAAGTATTTCTTAAAAGCTCTGTAGCCATATTTACGGTTCAAAGGACCGTAAGCCGCGAAAGGAGTTGATTAAAGAGCACCAACTGAGTGCGCGTGGCGACAATGAATATTCAGTGCATAAGCATAATACGGCCGCAATCTTAGTGCGCGCCGGCGTCGCTGTCTCGACTGCATCGCTGCCCATTTCTCATCTTAAATGGTAAGAGCAACGCCCGAACTACCTATTATATAGTCTTTTTTTCTCAACCTTTTCCTTAGAAAGAACCAAAAGTCCCAAAATGTAACTCGCTCAAATCTAATCCGCTAAATGGCATCGATCTCACGCAAATTGCGACCCGAAATAGGCTCCGACGTAATAATATCATCACACACGACAGACATCTATGAGATCCATCACCATTCCTAAGAATATACCGATATGGAAAAGTTTGTACGCGTAAGGGATACAGCGTAGTTTTTTGTGGCCAAGTTTTACGATGGCAATATTTGCGGCGGCCCAAAGATATGCCTGTAAGTAACAGCATAATGCATGACCGGGAAAATGCTGACATCATATTACGTGAACAGAATCTACATATAGATAGCTAAAAACTTGTTTCATCGTCAGATCCTCTGCTAAAATAAATAAACATACCAACTCTATTTAATGCCCACTTGTCTCCCAAAATGCAACAACATTTTGTGTCACAAACACGAGTTTAATGAGGATAGTTTGACCAGTATTTTATCTCTAAACAACATCGTTAGGGAGTAATAAGCTCGTGTGAAGACGTAACAGGGTTGACATAAATACCAATTAAAACCTTTGAACTCTCTCAGCGTCTACGGCGGTTTATTTGTCCATTGTAGCTTCATATTATGATTTATTTGGAACATAATAATTGTGTCACGACCGTTTGGATTTGGTGAAATTATATTTTAAAATACTTGTCGACGTGGTGACTCAACGATGGAGGCTTTATGGAAAATCACAAACCAATGTCCGATGAAATCATAAAACGGTCGCGTGTGTAGGTAGGTACTACATTGTTCACTACTGCCAGCCACTGAATTCAAGGACAAAACTGATTTATGTGTACATGATATACTAAATTATTTGTGTGAAACAACATAAGCCAAAAATAAAATATAAACACAAACAAAACGGCATATATTTTCTTACCCGCTTTCGGTTGATTTTATATTCGCAGACAGGATAAAGCGATATTTACACACTCAATATTAACTACAATAGTTATATTTATTTTAACGTTCTTAATATATAACAGCGTTATCTGACTATAAACACATCAAAATTTTAGATAACAAAGAGGAAGCAACACTTATTGTCACACATTTCGTACGCGAATAGTGAGTGAGACTGCGGCGCGCGCCACACGTCCGACCTCGCTTGTGTCTGGGGGCATACTAACTCGACTCGCGTCTGAATTTTATTGGTGATACCGGAGGAGGTGAACCAGCGATATCAAAGCGGGGCGGTCGCGGCCTGTAGGGCGGGCGCGGCTACGAAACCTCTACGCTACGCGCTACGAGGCCTACGCCAAAAAATGTTAAATAAAATAACCAGGAAGATTGTATCATTGAATGTGAGTTTTAGATGAAACAATCTTCTTACGGGATTGAGATACTCTTATGTTGAAAATACGATGAAACCGGAATAAAGGAGCAGTAATAAGGAAAACAAAATGCAGCGAGCATTAAATAAAACGGCAAATTAACTCAGTAACCTCATTTTTCGCCAGCTAAAAGCATTACTGTAAACAAGGGTCTCGAAAAAAATATTCACAGCTGAAAAATTAGGCGAGCTCCGACCGCGACAGTCCATCTATTCGCAGCCGACAACGTACGCTCGCGCCCCGCGATACAAAGGCACGATCCTCTCCGATTAATACTAAGCACGCCAATAAATATTGATACTAGCTTCTTTGTCTTGCACGGAAGATTCGTTCCCTTTTATTAATGGGACACTCACGTTTGCCTGACAAATCGCGTACCTCAGATACGTTTTGGATCTCACGTTATTTTGCTTTTGGCGTTGCTTTATTGTATCGATACATTCACATTATTACGGTAATGTAAGCGCATTTTGATGTTTTTGAAATGATCTGAATACCTACTTGAGCGTTCGATGGAGAGATTTTGTTAATACTTTCTGTATTTAGATTGAATTTAGGTAGTCAAGGAGTACTTAAGGAATAAATTATATTTTATTATATTGTATGGTAAAGTATCTCAGTGTAATCGAAGATGCCTTTAAGGGTCTCGTTAACAGATAACCGAATAAGAGCATGCCTCATGATAATATTCTTCTCATTAATATATGCAGCACTGGTGACAGCTGTGACAGACATGATATTTCTCTCTGAAGTCACTTCAGATGCCGATTTTTTATCAATTCAATTTATTTAGCAGTTAGAAAATATTATAAATACGTGTCTCTAACCTTTGAGTCCTTCAGTCGTCAATTGGACGACCTATAGATTTCCAAGTATCGTAGCCAAGTTCAAAAGACCTTTCGACTCGACGTATTCTATATGTTTGTATTTACTATCTAGATATCTAGTAGTATTGAATTTAGCATTCACATTAGTTATTGACTTTTCTTCTCGGACAAGGCTGTCTGGGTTCGATCCTAGGTTGTGTTAGTGTATTGGAAAACTCAGTAAAGTACAATGCTGAACGAAAGTGTAGTGGAAAAAAATGTCTGTATATCCCTTCAGGTAAAGAAAGACGTGCAGCAGCAGAAACGCCATTCATTCGAAAGGCACCCAGTTCATTCTTCTTTTTTTAATGTAAAGGTGGGGAGCACATTGTGTTTTTCTATTTTGTTGTGTCCTGGATATTTTAAACACCTCTGCTAAGACCCGTGTCACGTAACGGCTCGCGTTCATCATGGCGGCTGCGACCGGCACAAGTGCCGCTTGCAAGACCAGTCCTGAACGTTAGTACCATACTGTTGCCAGATGTCACCGTTTTTCTAGGACGTCCTGAACTCCTTTTATTACGTGATGCAACTGTGGCTAAGAGGAAAAATCTGGTAAATAATAAATCTTTACTTCAGTGGGTACTGGAAGTAGGATGGACAAAAGATTAAAATATGAATGTGTTTTAATAGTGAAAAATAAAATCCAGATCAACCTCCATAGTATTCTCCATTTAAATTCCAATGAAAGAACTCGTGCCACCTTTGAAAAAAGCCAGTCCCAAATTCTGCTTTATCGGAGTTGGCAACACTAATTATAGCCCACCCTCGGCCAACAGGCGAGAAAAGGCAACAAAGAGAAAACCTTCATTCTTTTACTACGCCTGGTCGTTTAGAATCGACTCTTCGACAATTGTATGAAGATGGAAGGGCCCAGAGGTCTTACCTTTTTATTGGTCATTAAAACCAACAAGGCCTTCGAGGAAACAATAAATCATCGATTTATCTATGTGACGACTATGTTGCTGTAATAAAATAGGTAATAAAATTGGCAAGTATCGATTACTCCCGATCGAGATTGCGGAATCGTAATCACTTGGTATTTGTTGGTCATAGCTTCTCTACTTTAATCTAAATCTTAAGGCTGATAAACACTTCTCCAGATTTTAATAGACTTCTTATACGCGTAAAATATATCTTGATTAACCGGTTAGTAAATTGGCCGTTTATATAGTTCTAGGACGCCGCACGACCGGGCCTGTGGCCTGTCCGTCTCATGACGACAGGCCGTGTTGACGGCGCGTTCGTGTTCCACGCGCGCCTCAAAGAGAGTCAGCAATAAGTAAGGGGTCCGCAAGGTACGAAGCCTGCCGGGGCTGCGGGACTATTCGAAAGAGATACCGTGGCCCCGGAACACAAAGGGCGATGACGGAACATGGATGGGTTTTAGTCAGTAAAAGTCTGACACTCCCTCCTGCTCCGCCCAGAGCGGGAGGAGTCATTTGATGATTTCCCATCCGAAAAAAAAAACAAAAAAGGATGCCGCACGACTAAGAATTAATTTCGAAATTCCTCGTAATGTAATGTGTGAAAACATAATGTAAGTATTTGATGAAACATCAACTTTCGATTGAGGTAAACAATCCCCAACAAATGAGCGTAAAATTCTGTTTTGTTGTTTCATAAAAAAGACAGCATGCTCAACTTCAATTAAATGACAAAAAACAGAAGATTATCCGCGCGGAAAAACACGCGTGTGTTAAAGAAAGTGATAAATGTATTAGCGGCGGCTACGTTTGTGGCAAGCAAGGATGGGTATCAGTGCGCGTGATGATTGCATGTACACCAACATTCACGCTATCACCAATGCGGGGGCGGCACGGGCCATCCTCACGCGATCTAACGTTCCTACACTTCGCACTCGTAAACATCTACCCTCTCATTCCCACACACAAACGGTGAACTTATAAAATTTTCCTTTTTCATTTTTATTGCAGGTAGATAACAATGGTAATGTGTGATAGCCACGAATTATGTCCTTAATTATTCCTCAGTAGCTTTTTTGCGCCTTCCTGCGTTTGACATAATAAATAGTGCGCATTCGTATCTAATTTAACGAACCGAGTGAAAACCTTTCTTTCAGTTTTATTTTTTTTACTTAAAGAAATGGTTACGTTTCAATGAATTATTTAATGTTATGTGTCATGTGTAATGTGTATGGCACTCACTCCCTTCGAAGGAATAATTAAATTTTAATATTTAAGGCGGTGCCGATAGTTCGTAATGAAATTCTGTCAGCAACATGACAAAGGTCAGCTTCGGCCCATCGCGTGATTAACCCAAAAATTAACAGTGTGTTATTTTTCAGTAACTTCGGGCTTTTGGGAAAACAAAGTATTTTATGGCCGTCTGATAGAAGGTAAACGGCTTCATTGTGCATTGCAAACGTTCAATCGGCAAAGAAAATGTGCGCGTAATAATTGAAAATTCATATTAAAATTGAGTGGAGCCTTTAGAGCATAACCGCTAGCAGGGAACATCGCCCCGACTGTCTTCGACAAGATAAAGTGGAGTTTTCCAATAACAGCGTGAGAACTTGTAAACAACATGCATTAATGATGCAACGACTGATAGTTAAACGTACAGGCAACGTTCGAGACACTCCAAACATCCTTAAGTACTTACGAACTAGTGGTAATAAAATAAGAACCGTATGCGTGTGTTCGGGCTTTAGTACTTTCATGCAGAATTCGGGGAAAATTCGATTGTCCCAATATTTGCTGTTAGCTTAAGTAAGTTGATAATGTACTGTAGTATAAATGTTTGTGCATTATCAAAGTGACATTTACTTAACTTTTCAGTACAATAACAAACATTCGCTAGTACAACACATCGTGATGACGGGCGGGCTCATATTCAACGCGTCATGCTTTTAATGTGTCGCTCAATGGGTACGTCTGCTTCATCGCACCTACGTATAAAGTTTCATACACATATAACAACGGAGGCTTTTAGCCACCTTGCACTGAGCACCCCGCTGTAGTAGGTTCATTTATGAAAAGCTTTCAGGTTCGACACGGTTAACGGGAAGCTCTATTCAAATCGCCTTTCCTTTCGACAAGCCTTTACATAAATCAAGTATTGAATAAACTATTTTCTCTCGAGATTTGTTCTCCAATAGCCAGTTGTCTATTTATTTTACGCCTTTTTCGGGAGGTAACCCATTATGGAAGCGCCCAAATTTACGGATATTAAAATGTTATAGGGTGGGTAGGTACTCCAAAAACATTTATATTCGTATAAGGAAATTGAAACAATTTTCCGCTCCCAAAAACAAAACAAAGCAAATTAAAGAAAATATAGGGCGGATGGTTATAACAGAAATGTCGTGTATCCTAGCTCTCGGGATTTGATCAAATGGCTGATAACCAAACATAACCTAGCACAAACTAACCTAAACAGAATCCCTAGAGTCTTTGTCAAGATAGTGATTTTGTGTAAGGGATTTGATCAAGATATTTACTTATTTTGCCGGATCCCTGCGTAGACGAAATAAACATTTTTTGCGCAGGGATTAGTTGTGATCCCATGGACTAATACCACGCAAGGGTTTCGACATGATATTATAAAATGTTTCTCGTCATCAGTCTACGTGGAACGTACGTCTTTTTATTTCGCTATGAGATTCTCTAAAAGGGTTGCTTTGACATAAGCTGACGTTGTATTGTTTGGTTGGGGTAACGACTTTTTTATCCATATCAATATGTCTACCTTGCTTTTGTCCGTCCATTGAGTTAAGTATATGATTTTGCCTTTTACAAACCGATTCTAATTTTGTTTGCCGTGGTTTCTTCTTCCTAGATTCCAGAAATAGTGAGAACAGAATTATTTTTAGAAATTAGGAGGATATTAAATATAGCTACCTAAACTATGAGGATCCATAAGGCTCTCTAAGATATTTCAAAATAAAACTGATTTCCAACCGTAACTTCAATTCTGTTAACATAATTCAAAGTCGAATTTGAAGTAAAAATATAGTTTGAATCGACACAGTTGATTGGACGCCTGCACAAATAGATAGGTCCAGCCGCAGCGGTGCATAAGCTTCGGGGCGCGTTCGTGACGGAGGTAAGCGGCTCAGTCGAAGTGCTACCTAGATCTTCAGAAGCGTACAATGAAAAAGCTTTAACCTTAGAGCAGAAATAAGGCAAACTGTGCTTTTTTTTTCTTGGATTCTTGGGTACGCAGTATGGAAAGTCATCTTCGTTTTCGTGTCAATGGTACTTTTCAATTTTATTGGCCCAATATCTCGCCCACTGCATCGTCAGAGGTCGCTTTGATTTCCGCTTTTACCAAATTGGCGTTACATTTGCACACTTGGATTTACAGACGGTTCGGTGACATCCAAGTAGACTTGTAGGAGGAAGTGCTTCGTTTAATTTACCTATTTATTTAACCGGAAAATGTTTCGAACTATCCCTGAAAATAGTAATTTAAAATAGCTCAGCATGGCGTGTTTTGCTATTTAGAACAAATGCAGACTCCTAGGGTCTTCTACTAAGAGATTTTTGATGGAATACTTCAATTATATAAATCAATAAATAATAATAATTATTATTAATAATAATTATATAATCAATTATATGAATCATCGAGTCATCTTCTTAATTGTGCTGAGTGTGCATCTTACCATTTGCGCGCTATATCATTATTCATACTCCAGATCTTCAACAGACTTTCGTATTAGACCTGCACCTGAGTTCGAGTACGTACCATGATTATTTTATTTTGAGTAAAATATTCCAATTGCCTTGTATTTACTCTTGTAATATTGGTCGGAATTATATTCCGGGCGAGCGAAATTAAATGTCACAGTTGGTAGTAATGTTAGTGATTTTAATATACAGCGTACTTTATCACATTGTTAATATGTTTGGTTTTAGTCGGTGGATGTATAGCGAATCTGAGTATATGCGACTTGATTAAATTGTGGTGTTAATGTTTTGGCAAAATGTGTGTATCTATAGAAGCAGTTTGGTAAGAACATAATCATACAGAATTTAAGTCCTGGTTTAAAGCGCCTAAAGGAGAATATTTCCAGGAAAATTGATTATTATCTTACTTTTTTTAACGTGTGGTTAGTGCCTAACCAGGTGGTTACATGCCGTCGAGAAGTATCTCTTAGGCATGCTGGTTTTCCTCTGGATGTTTTCCTTTACCGAAGTAAGTGATAATTATACAAATTTACGCACATGAATCCGAAAAGTGGGTTCGAACTTGAGACCTATGACTTGGCAGTCCGACTGTCACACCACTAGGCTATCACTGCTAAAGGAAAATTTATGAAGAAAATACACACACAGTCACAAGTCTTTGGTCATATTAGTCATAGATCGAAAGGCATAGAAGTCCTTTTTGAAATTGTATAAACAAGGATATAATTTGACTCTTAGATTAATTTATTGTATTTTTAAACAAAACATGTTCAAAGCGCGGATATGGTATTTTGCTAAAAGAATAAATCGTTTATTATTGCGTGTATAAATGCACAAGATTTGTAGCGAACAAGAATTTTCCGAAGGCAAAACCCGTAGTAGAGTGCAACGGGAAAACTTTTTTCATAAAAGTACAACGAGGCAGTGGGCTGCGAAGAAAGAGCGAACAAGTGAACAGTTGTCGAGGTTACTTATTAACTTTTATAACTTCAACATTTTATATTATTTGCATTATTGCCAATACAACTTACAAAGTCAATGGTCTGAAATTGCGGCCCAAATGAAACAATAATCCAAATCATTTTATCAATATAAATGTCAAAACGTAATTTAATCTCCGAGATAATATGATTTCATTTGCCGAATCATGTAACAGATCAAATGAAATTACTATTTTGAATTTGAAATGTACTTTAAGACAAAGAAATTCGTTGATCCGATTGTAAAACGAGGCAGACAAACGTACATAAATGGAGAATAAATTCAACCAAAGAATGGAAGAGACAATGCCAAGAATGTAGAGGAAAGTTTTTTCATAAATGTGCAAGGAGCGAACAGCTGACGACTGGCTCCGGGCGTTCTGTCTCGCTGTACCCGACTTTCTGGCAAATGTGTTAAAACGGGAAAGTATCTCGAGAATTCTATCCTTGGCTCGAGGCAATACGTTTTACGGAAAAAAACTGTTAAATGTTCTGCCCGGAAGTCGAAAGCGATTTCATGAAAGCAACAACTTCAAAAGGGAAGTTTTGTTATATTCAACATGCTTTTTAATCTGTGTCTTCGAGTCTTGACTGACATATTATTGGTCAATCTAAACTGCTTAGGGTAGAAATCGAACATTAATCAAAATTTGAACATTAGCTTGCTTTTTAGGGTTCCGTACCCAAAGGGTAAAAACGGGACCATATTACTAAAACTCCACTGTCCGTCTGTCACCAGGCTGTATCTCATAAACCGTGATAGCTAGACAGTCGAAATTTTCACATATGATGTATTTCTGTTGCCTCTATTACAACAAATAATAAATTAATAATTAAATGGGGCTCCCCTATTACGATGGTACCGAACCCTTCATGCGCGAGTCCGACTCGCACTTGGCCGTTTTTTTTCATAAAGTAAGTACCTACTCAGTACTCACTAAGGAATGTTGGAACTGCTATCCCTAAGGAGGTGAAAACGGGGGATTATATTTGTATGAAAAGTATTAATCATTAAAACATAAAACCTGATTTGCTTTTCTAGGTACTTAATTATAAAAAATAAAAATTTTATGATTCATTTTTCAAAACTGCTCTTCAAACGAGGTGAAGGGGGTGTTGAAGTTCGAAGGGGAAAGCACGAAATCGCGGGTGCGAATAAACAGCAAATTTTCGATATATTTGTACAGAATATGAAAAATAAGGTTAAAATCGTTGTTAGTTTACACATTGCACAGTTGAAATACGTTAGGGATAACAGCAACAGAAATGACTTTGATTGATGACGTGGGTCTGGGTTTCTAACCTACGCTACACATTGTCAAATGACTTGATGATGAATGGTAAAAAAATTGTGACACTGTACTGCTACGGCCAGCAAAATTATGTTCGGATAAAAGGACCAGAATTTTATTAAAGCCCATTTTTTTTTTGGATTTATGAAAAGAAAAATGGAAATATCTAGATGCCGTTATCGATCGATACTTAATCTTCAGGGGTTAATTTATAAACGCTGGTTTAAGAAACGTATGTTACGTTTCAACATCAAAAAATTCATGGTTAAACATTCAATCATTAAATTAGGACTTAAGGCGACTACAGGAGGTAAATTAGCAACTCTATTTGTGGTGGTTCAAACTTCGTTTGAAATACTGTTAGAATAAAGTTCTAATCAGCTTGCACTACCGTGGTTGTTACGTCAGTCACTGCGGGCCGAATAGTGCGAAATGAGTGGTTTTTTACGATTTACAAAAAAACTATTGATTGGACTAAAAAAACCCGCCCATTCCCTCTCTTAGAGAGGAGGCCTGTGTCCCAGCAGTGGGAACATTAATAGGCTGATGATGATGATGGACTAATAAAAATAATACACTATCATGCTAATATGTTGCTTGTAGAATTATTTGCCAAAAAATCAGAATGATCGCATGTATTTTAGTATGGATTTTACTCGAACTTAAAGCAGTGTTTATGAATAAAGCCTTAAATGTATTCACTACTTAGTAACGTGTAGGTGAGTGTTTGCGAACAAAAATAGTAACTTAACACTTGTCACATATTAACGCAATAAAAAGAACATTGCCCGCAACCTCTGTAGTAGTTTCCTTTGGGAATTCTGCTTACGCTATAAAGAGTTGATGGCGTGCGTAGGCGAAAAAAATGCATCGTGTCAACTTTCCATAAATAGGTTCTTACTCGTTTGCAGTTACATTGGTTTTTCAATAATATTTGCATTTGTTGGCAGATTTTGCTGAATGTTTATGTAACGACAAAATAAAGAGTTCGGTAACAAAGATAGTTTGCTAAACCGCGTTTGTATAAACTAGCTGCCCGTCCCCACGGGTAGGCATTTATTTTCCCCTAATTCTCCCCCCCCCCCCCATTTTTTCTAGTAAGTAATAAATATAATGTCGCAGGTTTTTCATAAAATTAGGTTTTTGATCAAAAACCGGAAGATGACACATTAGGCTATGTTACTCCGGGATAATGTAGCATTCTAATCTAATGGTGAAAGAATTTTTGAAATCTTAATTCTTTGAGTTTATTCGTTACAAACATAAAATCTTTCGTCAACATCTATAATGTTATAACATTATAAATTAGTGTATATGTAGATTTACAATTTCAAAGGCAAGCTCTCAAGTGGCTAAACAAATCTTCCACATGAAGCAGCACAAGAGCAACATTTAACGCCAAACGAAGGTAACTACCTTTAATTGGATTCGTTACCATTACAACAAACGGATTGTCGTGTCTAAACTAAATCAAACTTTGTTTCCGCCGGGAGTCGCCGTCGAGTTGCCATAGTTACTGGGGATATTGGGAACAAACTATACCCCATTTCGGTTCATTATCATACTAGACTACTGCTACCAGACGAAGCCGCAGAAGGAGCGCTTAAATTGCGCAACGGAGACAAGATATGAATAGTTCAAGCCTCGTTAAAAGTTAAACGTACACTCGACTTACACTAGGTAATACCAATCGACATTCTATGAAACAAAAACTAGTTGATATGGTTCCAATCGATTACATTTTCAGCGAACGGTTACAATTAAAATTTAAAGATGTAAAATTAAATGTCAGCCGCATTGTCAATGCGACATGTGTCGGAATTAATTACATTGCAAAAATGAGCCGCACAATTAATGAATAATACATGATCGTATCGTAGTCATCCACGCACATCGGTGCAACTACCATGATGGAGAGTGAACGGCTCAAAAGCGAAATCGTGTAAATGTCGTATCATCAGACCACTCAAACGTAACACCGACTGCGATCCTTGAAAAGAAAATGACGCTCGTCTTTCTCAAATATTACGAAAAACACAACATTAATGATGATTTCAATAGGTATCGTAAAATATTATAGCGCGGGGCATTAGACACAAATCTTGAACAGACGTCGCCACTTAAAATAAGCTGGCACGATTTCAAGTGCCGCCAACCTGAATGCGAAGTATTCAGTTCATCAAAACCAGATGTTTCCGAGTCCTATGTAAACACGGACATTTACGCGGCACGTATGATTAAACACCATCCTATTATGAGTGTTTACGGAACTGTTTACAAATTAAACACCAACATTTTAGTATCGACAGTAACCCATGTCATTGATTCTGTAAATAGTAGTGTTCGATCAGTTTCCAGGAACGAAGCAAATTGGGTTGACACCCGGTGGTTTTATATTAAACTTATTTTCTTTTGAAACTTGCATGCCCTTGATCTGTCCACGAAGTAGACACAATAGTTAAACAATAGTGTCTCGAACAAATTGGTCCTTTGACAGATCATGATTAGTAATTTAATGTTTGTGTTTCCCAGAACTTATACTACGTAGGTGTAGGTATTTTAATGTTTACCTCAAAATCGTTAAAAAGTACCGACATGAAATCGTATTCGTTACCATTTTAATATCATCGCAAAGAAAAATCGATGTAATAAAAAGTTATTACTGCGACAGCTTTATTATTTTCCGATCGACATGATTACAGTGTAAAAAAATGAGTGTGATCCACGAAATCGAAACACAGAAATCTGACATTATTACTTGGCTTGTGCTTTCATGATTCGCAATAGACTATCTTTGGAATGTTTATAAAAAATCGCAGTGGCCACGTTGGAAGAGGTTCGATGACATTAAACGTTTTAATGTTATAAACAAATAGTAGGTGCTGGCAGCAGTCCAACTGGGCTGGGCGCCGGCGCTACCGTTACCCCTGCGTCCCGTTCCAGATACACCTATTGCTCTATCGCCTTGTAGATATCAAGTTCTCTAATTAATCAAAATAATTGCCGAAGAAAATATTGTCACACTTTAAACTTGTTTGCGTCTCCTATTCTGCCATTTTCCATTTAAAGTACAACATAAAGGAAAGTATTATAATTATATTACCCAAATGAAAACTGAAAACATAATCCCAAAATGCAATAAAGGTACCCCCCGTTCTCTTTTCTTCGCCAAACAATTAAATTATGAAATTAATCCGCAAAGAGGTTGCCTATTTATATTGTAAACTTGCCCAGTTTATTCTCGGCTTCAATTAAATCGTGGCTAAGCTCACAAGTTGCGCAGTTATAGAGGTACTATTATCTGCATGAAATTTGACTCGCAAACCGCACTCTCCCTAGTGGTAGTGGGTCGACATAACTCGACCCAAGTTGAAAGCTTTAATTACGTGGACTGAGTTGTTCACGCAGGTGACTCCTTAATTACAGGGTCGAAATTGAGCTGCCCATTCAACTGACACGTTTGCAAACGGATTATCATGACCTATATCCAAACCTTTTGTAGAGCCTCGTGATTATGAAACCTCCATTGTTGGAAGCACACACGTCAACAATGGTGGTGATTAAAAAATAACTTGAGTCGTGAATAATTAATACGACACACAATAGTTGACAATGCAGGTACCTTGAATCTATAACTTGAGTCGTGAATAATTAATACGACACACAATAGTTGACAATGCAGGTACCTTGAATCTTCGTGGGCTGCATCGGTGTATATTTTACTTAGCATAGAGGCAATAGGGAATACGCACGTAATTTTTTCTTCACTTAAATCAATAAAATACAGTACTATCAACCCAAGAAAAGTATTAATAGTTAAGTTCAACTACAGCTTGTCGCACAAAAATAATATTAAACTCCTGCAATTTTCTACGACAGTTCAAATGTCCGCAGCTGTCGCGGCCATGATGTGACGTCATTATCCACAATCTGCCTTGTTTACATCTATTTTTTTTTGGACTTAATAAAATAATTTTACCAATTCTATGTGCTTTAATCAAGTAAAAATTGCAATAACAATATTATTTTTATTATTATTATTATTTTATGATTGTTGTTATTTATTTTGCATTTAATTAGCTGACCTTTTATTTGTTGACTGTATTTTATGATTGTATACATTTTGTATGCCTTACGGTAGAATCGCTTAATACATGTAAATTTTATAACACCATTGTAACAGTGTTTTCTGCAAAAATAAATGATTTGACTTGATTCATTTGATAGAAAAAAAAAGTGAAACTTTTAGCACTTTAAAAAAAAAGTGTTTTTTGACACAATGAACTGTGACGTCAATACCGGCGTTATCGAGGACGGTGTGTTTTGACAGTGCGTTCCGTTTCACCAACAACATGCTACTTAAAACAGTAAATTGTAAAATAAGTGATGTATTAGAAACTTAAACAAGTGTACCACAATGTTTTTAATCGCCAATACAAGGCATTTTTCATAAATAAAAAGAGTTTTATATTTCATGCATATTCCCTATTACTGACAGAAACATTGGGAAAAGGTCAAACAGCATCTCATTGAAATACGATATTTCTTCAATTGCTTTCTCTTTCTGTTTCTCTATCCTAGATAAAATTGATTATTGCTGCAGACTTTACAACTTTAGCGCTAGCAAATTGTGTTAGGAGCACTAATTAAAAAACTTAATCTATTTACTTGGGAAGCCTTTGACGGCAGATTATCTGGAAAATTGCTTCGATTATTAAATTTACGACTCATAATGAGGTTTTCTTCAATTTTGGTATACTTGGTAAGTGCGTTGAACTGTCTTTTTTTTAACCGACTATATATTTTTTTAATGTTTGTTCGCGGATATTTTTCATTTGAAACAGTATGCTCCTGAGGTGGTCCCATTTAAATTTGGTGAAGATCTGATGCTGATCTTCGGAGATATACAATGGAACTCTTTAAAAATAGGCGGCAAATTTGCCGTGATTGCTGCAATGGCTTGATGTTTATTGTTTGTACAACATCATGACGTAACATCACGCCTGTATGCTCTCAGGGGGTACGCAGATGTGCACATTACACCCAGATTTCGACAGTTAAGTAGGTATGTTAAGTTCCATTTATTGGGGATAAGTCTATTACCATGACATGTATTGTTAACAATGTAAAATAAATTCATCGCAAATATATGTTTGGGAACAACTAAAAATGGAAAAATAAAAACTTTTTTGCAAAAAATAAAACCGAACACTGTTTTAAGCTTTCACGGTTTAAAACTAAACTTACGACTCCCCGTCTAGCCTGATATTTTGGTATACGTACCTTCTCTTAGATGTCAACCACATAATTAATTAAAGCATTAGCTTTAATGAAATGAGATGAATTCATTAGAGCTAATGCTTAATATATGCAAAAATGTAGCTTGAAATGCGTGCAGTAGAATAACCACTTAGGTATTAAACTGTACGCATTTAACGGGTAAGGAAATTAGCATTCAAACAGGCAACTGTTCCAACAAGTGAAACCGTTTTGGAGTTAACGGCGCCGCTTTGCCGAGATAACAAACGAAATTGTTCATAATGCAGGATCAGACTTTGATGTTGTTTAAGACTCCGACGGTTTTAACTGCGAAAATGCTCGGCAATTATTGACACTTCATTGACACTCTCAGTTAAGATTTCATTTTTATGCCTCAGAATGCTTCAACTCCTTTAAAAACATGACTAAATTGCCTAACTAGCTAATTGAAGTCGGGTTCTTAAATTAACAGATCACCCTTTTAATTCTCAAGGCATAGAAAAGAATGACTAGCATAAATAAGCAGATTACCTGCGAAGGTAAGACCCAGAAAGGTCTCTAAAGCAAGCGCTCAAATATTTACGGGATCAACCTGATGCCTACCCAGCTTAATGGCGGTCAGGTTTGAGCCAGTATTTCTGCACTAAGCTTTAAAAGCTTTATAGATCGCTAGCCAATCTTTCTGTAAACAAAACTATTAATAACAACTGCGAAGAAAGACTCGTACGAAAATATCATGGTTTATCAATGGCACCACATGAACTAAATCTATTGGGGGTACCGCTAGATGTCTCTCGCGACCTTTCCTCCATATAATGCTAGCAAATAGGCGCTCATATATTTGCTATTCCGCCTACGTCTGCCTGTTTGAACAGCCAATTGACTCGTAGCAATACGTTTTGCTTTTCGTAGGTACTTCAGGCATGTACGCGTCGCCAACTGTCAAGTTGTCAACCCGGCCCGAACAATCCCGAACATTACCGACCTGTTGAAGCAGCATAAGATCTACATATTCGCCACGGTTTACAACAAGCCAACTGGTCTCGGGGCACAGCGCTGGGTTACAATCTCGCGACTTCGAGTTCGATCCCAGCCTAAGGATTTTCTTTTTGTGAATCGAGTCATTTACTTTTTATTTATTTTATGAGTTTGTTTTTTATTTTAGTTTTTATTTATTTCATGTGCTTGTTTTTTATATTGACTTTTTATACCAACTTGGAGCACATTTTTTTTTAAAGCATATTACCTACTTGTACAAAATAATTTCGATGTTTCACATCTGCCAGGCATCCGATGACGGCTCACAATTTTTTTTCTAATGAAAAACGATACATGGTTCATTTGTTTTGGTTCGTACGAAGAGATATTATTAGGGAAAGGGCAATGACCGCTATTGACATCTTAACAGGCAGCAACTATAGTAGAGGCGGCACGCCTGAAAGCTTGGCTTGTCCTTATAACCTACTACTCTCTATGATGTTAGGCTTTCTGAAGTGTTCTTGCCTTATGAGCTTCCCGTATTGTTCGCGCCTAGGCACGCTACTGAGTACTACCTAGGGGCGCTGGGAAGACAATCCATCATAAATAGTATTGCTGCCTTATGGAGCCACAAATTTCAGTAATACGCAGCAAATATGGCATAATTATTGTATTTGGTAAAAACTAGTACTCCTCTTTTACAGTGTAGTTGATTGGGAACTGAAGCATCGCTTTATTAAATCAGTTGATCATGTATACATTAAATAGTGTACATTTCAAGTACTAAATGATTCATGAAATAAAAAAGATCCGTTGTAAAATGTACGGTAAACACAAAGAACCGGTGCAACAAACAATACTCGCTAGATGGGTTGCGTGACATTTAACTTTCGTCGAATGTGTCACGTTTTCACCATAAATTCGATACTCCGATTTGTTTTGTTCTAATATTGCAGTAAAATGGCATAAAGTCAATGTTTTATGCAGGCAAAAATTGGCTTCAGTAAGAACCGAAAATAAAAATCTTTTGCAGTCGCATACACAAGCTTCATCGCTGTAGGTACAAGTTACAACACAGGAAATTAATATTAAAAACTCCGAAAAAACAAATCCAAACAATGAACCCAACCTAGGGTTTTGGTAATTTTCAGGATTTTGGAGCACAGGAGGGATTCGAGTATGGACGTACTAAATTTTCACACAAATTAAAAAGGTTGTAGCGTCGAAGCCGCATTATTTCGGCCGGTCCATCCCTCGTGAATCCAATTTGCGGCCCCGGACGCGACGTCTCTTGTAATGGGATTTCGGCCTCGTTCTAAAAAGGCTATTTACACATTTCAACTACCTCATAATACGCTATTAGCCGCTTGTTAACAAAACACGACCATGTTGATCTTTAATTACTTATTGAGGAAACCGGAATTGTAACAAAATAAGATTACGAACTTGATGGAGTTCATAAATTGAGTTTCCTGCCAAAAGGGGAATATATACTTAAATACAAAATGATTGTCGAAACACACACATTCCAGATCCTCTGTTAAACTTGAAGTAGTGTTGGTGTAAACTCACATAACGCAATACATCTCGATGTAGCTCATTAAAAAAAGCTGATTTCCCCACCGGTTTAATTAAGCCCGGAAATTAAACGTGGAAGTTGTCCCAGAACGAATCAATGGAGAGAAAAATTCTTGATTGGACGGAGAAGTTTTTTAATAGGCGAGTTAATCAACAGGCGTATTTAGCAAGTGCTTTTCTGTAACGTTCAGTCGTAAGCCAGAAGTTATTTGAATAATATTTTTGAAACGAATCAGAACAGTTGTTATTAAAAGTACATTACAGAGTAACCTTCTGTAATTACTTTTGGAGACAGCGTCACCAGGTTTGATTTTATTAAATGTTTGAAAAGAGTAAACGTCCGGGGCTAGGTAATTCTGAGTGACAAACGAGCGGTTGAACACCGGCTGCTGCTGAGCCGAGTCCGTCACGTGCTCTCGGTAAATAAAATACATTCAAGTAAGCTGGCCCGTCTACCCGCCCACAACCAGACTCGGGATGACAAATCTCATTCCGCATGTAAATTTCACGGTCTCGTCTTGAGCGACCTTTACGACGTTTACTCTACTGAATTATAATTTTTATTATACTTTGAATATAGCCCTGGTTAAGTGGATGAATGAGTCAGTTGGATAAATTCGGGATGCTTCAGTAGGGCTCACTATTACATAGTCGAAATGCTTACATTTTCGGGAAATTTTATAAGACCTATTCAAGATGAAGTATTGTTTTACTGTGCGATCTTTGGACCATCATTCTGTTTTTAATATAAAAAAAAACTCTGCGTCTCGGGTTCAATCATGGATCAGCACGTGGTCACGAAAGAGCGACTTATCCGGAAAGCGTGGACGCACGCTGAATCACAAAGTAGTAAATCAGTCCATTGTTGTGAACGACTGAATATTCAGTTACCCACGGCATTTTGGTGAATAACATTTGCATCTAGATAAGTCTGCGAAAGTGATCGCATGACCTATTTTACTGGATTGTCTTCAAGAAAAATATCTCTCAAAAGTTTTCTAGGTTAAACGTATCCCGTGAATTCGAAATGAATACCAAGAAAAGAAGAAATGATAGAAACAAGAAAGTTGTTTTATCCTTGAGTGGGTTTAAATACATAGGTACTTAAAAATATGTGTTTAATGAGGTCTCTCGACTCGAGCGAGAGCTGTGGCCGCGGCACACAGGTCCTCGTGCATTAGCGCGTAGGGACCTGAGGTTTACTCAGCGTTACTTTGTGTTTGCCCAACAGGCTTTGTCGGCCCTGCCGCTTCTCTAACCTGTTGGGCTCTTTGCATTTATCTACACACTCCAAACGAGTTTTAGGTCACGGTTCTAAACGGTTTCACTTCATAGTTATGTTGTCATGTATGCGTCACTAAGTTGTTTAATGTTCCAACAGACTATTTCCTGAGTTGACGGCACAAAGTCAATAATGCTCCGTTTTGTATCTCCCAACGAAACTGGAGAAGTCTGTGATCGTGATGTTTGAAAAAGGAAATGTAATTTTAACTGACCCAAGCAACATGTCATAAGACTCATAGCACAGTGCAATCAAATGTCCGCCTTCTTTAACTCTGATAGAAATCTTAACGCACCAAGAATCGAAAAATATCAATCGCTTGTTTTGGTATCTCGTTTGAAGCTAAACTGAGTTTACTTTGGGCGTGAACACGGAATAAACTGGCATACAGGCGCGTTCTAGCCGGAAATCGTAGTCGTCGACGAACCATCATCGTGTCGTTGGATTGGCCCGTAACGCGGGGCCCTATATCCGCCGCGAAATGGAACGTGATTCCACTTCCAATATAGTGGGATGCAGCCCTACAGATTCACAGCAAGTGTTGTGCGATGGGAATTGGCGATCCTTAAATCATTCGAACAGTTTGTCTCTACATTGGCATCTATTATTACATCACCCATTCGATGGCACATTCCTCTCTGTGGGTACTTACTTGCTTATTACATAAGTAATTTCATTTGAATACGGCGCATAAATCATAGAGTTCTCAAATATTTCAAACATATTATAATGTCGATAGGTCTTTTCAATCGATAGCCAAGATATGAGATCGCGCGAAACTAAGTTTATGATTTATTGGATCCACCTTTGCGGGGTTCGGGTAAACAAAGATTCAAAGGGTGTGGTATAAATAGACAATTTGATTTATTTCAGGGACATTTACATAAATTTTCCTTGGAAACTACATGAGATGAAACAATATCGAATGTATTTATGAGCAATGATATGAAAACGCTCTTGAAAAAGATTAATTACTGGCTTTGATTCATGAGAATGTTATGTATGACCTATGGATGTGTCTGTTATATATTTTCATGGTGTAAATGTATTGTGGCCGTGAACATAATAGGTAGAGGTTGACAATGGTTTAGTGTCACGTGCGTGCTCGGATAATGGGCAACCAGCTGACATCACGCATGATACACGCCGCACTAATCGCTGCTAGAGTTCATGTTTAGTGCTAAGCTGTGACCTAGAACACATGCAAGATATGGTATCGTTAACAGTTAATGCCACATAGTTTATAGATATTATGCAAGAGACAAATCGCTTATTGTACATATCTACCTACATAATAAACCTTAAGGTGAAAATATACGAGAATTATTTAAACAACACTATTGGTTTGTACTATTTATTCTGTGCTATTGGGCCGAGTCGAGTCGTTAAAACCCTACTACATAAAAGTATCGTTGATGTCCAGGCAGAAAATCTGTCTAATTGAACGAGTGAAAACACAAAGCTTTTTGAGAGCTTCATTGGCAAGTTTTATTCTGAAACCCGTTAAATGGCAAGAATTTAGCATTTAGACAAGGTATTTATTTCATTCTAGCAAAGAGCGAGATTTCATTAAACGAAGATATCTAATTGTTAACAATTTGAAGCGTTGTGTTCAATGAATCCGAGTTGAAAAGACGACAGATGTTTCCTCTCTAGAAACTTTAGTTTTAAGTTTTCAGCTAAAAGAATTCTTCGGGAGCAGCGATGTGATCGATCATTGTTCACATTTTATGGAAAATTGTTCGACGATATTGGAGCTAAGACTATGGGTGTTGTACATAATTGGGATTTTTTTATTCGTAATTTAAATTAAACTGGTTTACATAGTTTGGAAGGAACGACTTCATCCACAAGATAAAGAAAACAGATATAACAGTGTTTGCTTGAATACAGATTTAATGCGGCTGACTTTTTGGTAAATTTTGTGAAGTCTGTCGTACTGTCACAACACAGTCCTTTCTGTTACCTGATTTAATGTTATTGTCAGACGAGGAAAAACTACTATAGGTACAATTCAACTTTTCACATTAGTCACACAAGCTTTTGATAAAGTTAGAAGTTTTCCTTTACAACGAGGCTGATTTTCTCAAACATAAATGTCAGTTTGTATAGAAATGTGTACTGACACAAGAACATAGTTTACGTTCGGAATGTCTAGGACACAATAAAATCCTTTCTCGGTTACATAAAATGTGGCGGAAATCACTGGGTGGACGTCGTACCATGTCACAAGCCGTCACTCCCCGGGAGAAGAAACACCCGAATTAAATTCCTGTCCTCGTCGCCAATTCGCATGTTGCGGCTCCCTAGCACAAATTTCGCTAGAAGTTTAACAAAACTGTAGAGAGATTTCTAAAATTAGGTACATTATTTAACTGTGGCGTGGCGCCTCGGCATACCCGTTGTAAAGGAGAGCGGTCGTATCAAATTCCGCACTAACGACGCGTTGTAGTATAGCTGAAACAATTGTGGAGTGGAAAAGCGAGTTATGGACACAGTGAAGGGAGAGGACAGGCGAGTGCATTAAGATAAAGCGCGTTGGGCGGCAGCCAGAGCGTCTCAAGTGTCCGGTGCCGCGGTGGTGCCAAGACGGGCAACCGTCAGGCGCCGGGATGCACCCGCCTTACATGTACAGTCGTGGTCTTTTCCGCCTGATCAGTTAAACAGTTTTTGGCTTAAATCATGCGGAGGCGCTGAACCACGCCCCCTTAGAGTTTAGGCCTATTAGAAAAGCGTCAACTTTGACGCGCAAAATAACAATAACTCTCGTTTTTCGTGCGTCGTCAGTGCGCTCGGCCGATCGGTATCTTTTCATTAATTATTTCTATACAAAGTCAACGGGGCGGGGCTAGAGAGCGTTTCTATGTTGTAAGTGCAAGCAAAAATTAGCTTTGTGGTGATCAGGCGGGAGTGTCCTCGATAGTACACTTCTTGCACCAGTCCTCGGCATAACAAATGATAATTTTTACTCAACTTTTCTGCATCCACCCTACATTCCACACGTTTAAACTCTGCACGTAACATGACGCAGTCAACTACATCTTCATTTCCATAAAGAAAGTCCACACTTGAACTTTTGTGTACTGTCTCTCCACTAACGTACGTTGTAGAAACAGCTGGCTTCCAGAATAATTTTAGTAAATCATCTTGAGCACAGTCAAGTGTTACTCTCTCATAAATTCCGAGTCGCGTGTACCTACCTAGAAGATGGACGAATTTTAATTAAAGTCTCGGCGTAGTCAGCCTCATCTTATTAATAAAATATCAGATTCTTAAAACTAATGTAGCGTGGTTTTGCATTAATAAATCTTGTGGTTATGTAGCTGCATGCTTGAATGAATTATACTTTATAATAAGAAGGTTCTTAGAAGAGGTTTAAGCATCCCGGTACTTACAATGACAAACTGAGCAATGATTAAAATTTTGTTTTCAGTATTTTACACATGAGAAACATGTTCGAATGTTTTGTTAACAATTACGTGATCATATTACGATGTAAGGTGAAGTATTTGCGAGGTGCAGAATGTAGACCTTATCTTTAAGACACACTGCTCGATTAAATGCAGAAAATCTATATGGAATAAACCATGGGCTAAGTAACTTCGATATCAATAAACGAAGTTCCCGAAAGCGCAATAAACCGTTGAACCCTCTCACGGGTCGACATAGAGTGGAAGTCAGCAGTTTCTTTGAAGCGCATCCTCACTTGGAGGACAATAATGAATTCAGGCCCGAGGTGGCGCGGGGCGCGGGGCAGGGGGTACTACAGCGAGCTCGTACGCTTTGCACTTCCTCTCTCTTATAAAGCGATTAATGACAGTGCGACCTTTGAGGAGACTGACGATCAAAATAAGAAGGAAATAAAATCCAATCACGGAAACGACTTCAGACTTCCTCACTTCAAGTTCCAATGGAGTACTAAAATTTTAACACTTTTAGTTAGTTCTGATATTTGTGTTCTTTTTCCTCTTTGTTGGGTGCGTGTTTACAAATACCAGGTCCACAAAACAGTTTAATATGTTTACCAAAAACGTTTGAAACGTAACTGAAGACTCTCTTACTGAAACTACACGGTAGTGAAACACTCAGCAATTTGCAGTTGGCACAACGTATCATAAAAGCAAATACTGTGGAATACTACGAATTTAAGGATATCTCTCTCTCGCTTATGAACTATCAACGTAAACATGTCATGTGGGGCTTGAGTTCGGGAAGTACATTTCCTGGCTTATAAACATATTCGAGGAAAAAGCGCTGAGGTAATACAAGCAGACGTACGGATCATATTTTCATGGGGAAGGTACACTTCAGTATTTATGTTTATCAGAAATGTGTGCCCGTAATAAAGATGAAGCGGAAAAGCAACGTCAACGAAAGGAAATAAATAAAAAGTAGAACTTATGAATACATGCAGTTTTAAACTCGTGGCGGGGGCAGGTGTAGAAGCGAGAGAGTCGAATAAAAACTGTTAGATAAGGCTTTGTGCATTTCCACATTATCGAGTAAAATGGAATGTCGCCAACAATGCAATTAACTTTTTAAACGCTGGAAACTTTTAAAATAGATACCAAATGCGGTGATTTAGTTGCTGCATCCATTTAAATGTACGAGTATATTTGCAAGGCTGTTATTTCCTTTAGATGGTAGTGCACTGTGTAGAGCAGATTCCATTAGATGAGAGTGTTGTTGTACCATTAGTCGTGACTTGGCATCGAGTTAGCTTGCTAATGTGCAATCAAATAGCGCCGCTGACGGCTACTTCATTATGCGTACGCTCTATGAATTCAAATCGACCGTGTAATTACGACAACAATGTCTTGTTTCGCGTATCTTTAACAAAAATCTTGATGTTCACACTGATATCGTGCGATTAGTTAAAGTTCAATCGCCAAACTAGACTTTATTACAAACTAATCGAATTACTAATTACGACCAAGTTATTAATAATTTTAATAAGTAAATACATAACGAATTCTGACTTTAGAAATTGTGAATTATTTACGCAAAATAATTTCAACTCGGCACAGTAGGTAACGTAAAAGTTTTCCCAGATTAAGACAGAATTTCCACTTTTATTTGTTTAATGAGCAAACATAAACAAGAACTTGTTCAAAGGGTGGAAATGTCTCCGCTTAACCGCCGCGACCCGGATTTCGTGCCAAATATTTATTTTAATTACATCTCGGTTCCTTCAAAGCCCAAGTTAAATGTCTCTACCACCTTCCACGCCAATATTTCAAAATTAATTTACGCAGTTAGCATTTCTCTCATCTTAGTTTTTGCGTGTTTTGTTTATCTACTTAAATAGGTAATAAAATAAACACATTAGCTGCCATTTTGCGAAATGCACTGAAATAAAATGCTCATTCACTGTAAAGGAAACTGTAGTGATTTAACGATCGCTTGAGTAAACATTTGTTAAATGTAGTAAAAAGTAAATGGAACACTGCGAAGAAATAGTTGTATGCGCGCGCCATCGATGGAGAAGTTCCTTTGGGAATTACCGTAATATGACTAGCTCATAATGAGCTGGAGACCTAGTTACAATAAGGAGAAAAGAATGGAACCTTTATGTGCATTCGCTGGGATCGTGCAATCGGAAATGAACAGTCAAAGCGAAGTTAATTAAAACTAACCGCGTGCCTCAGGGACAATGGGTGTGCGAGACAACTAAGCGATGGGAGCCGTCATAACTGCTGTCAGATACAACCACTAAATACGGTCTTAGATTACTTATCAATGAGTTTAGCACTAGCAGACTAGCCTGGATAACTGCGGGAGGTCCAAATATCGAACTAACTCTAATTGTGCTCGGTTAGTAGAGAGAGAGATATGGTATCTCCCGCACCCTTCAGTTAACCGAGTACAGAATTAAATATTTGCAGATTCCATCTAGCCACTGTCGTAGGCGCCACTGTTTGTTTAGCGGATATCGCGTTTGAGATCAACATCACTTGAGAGTTAATGGAGCTAATAGTCAAACTCAAACTCAAAACTCAAATCATTTATTTCAATTAGACCATTACGGCACTTTTGAATGTCGAAAATACAAAAAAGCAAAGCTACAGTCACAGTCACAAGGCATAATAACTTGAGAAAGTACTGTAGTTGCCCATTCCCTAACGTAGATCTCTATGGAGAAGAACGGGCAAGAAACTCCATGGACACTCTTTTAAATCAAAATATTGTTACAAAATCTTGGTTACATCATTCATGTTGAGATTATACATATGTGAGAACGATGTAGAAAGACGTGCACATTAAGAGCGTCCAGAGTAAAATAATAAATTAAAAAATAAAGTAATTAAAATGAACGAACCGTGGCAGCTAAGAGATGACCAGTCCCAACTGACAGCGCCCGTTCACGAACATGACGCATGTATCGGCGCCATTCAACTCGACCATATTTAAGGGAACCAAATGACCCGACACACCCGCCACCATCAGCGAGACATTTGAGTGAGCATGACATTCTCTCAGCCACCAAGGCATATTCAAGTCAATGAAAGATAACTAAATGTAAGTGGTGGCTGAACAGTACAAAGTACTCACACATGTGTTATGCAATTATATAATACTAAAAACCGGAATCTATACAATGCAAGTGGGTATATTTTTACAATCTTCTGCAGCTTCCACAATACATTAACATGGGAATCAATTCTTCTTCTTTGCGTGTCGATAGACTCAAATAATGCCCGACCAGTACATTCAATTAGTTTGCCCCTATGGTTGTGGAGCAGGACCAGCATTTAGCCAAGCATTTTTATCATCAATGTAATCCCCCAACTTATAATATGCTTGCCTACATAGTGTGCGTTTTATACAAGATTTAAATTTCGTCTCATTCAGTTGAAGAATGTGGGGAGGTATTTTATTGTAACATTTCAAACAGTACCCCATGAAAGATGAATCTAATTTAGCAAGCCTGAAACCTGGCTGAACTAGTTGGTCCCTATTTCTAGTGTTATAGTGGTGTCTGTCACCTCTTTTACTGAATAAATGCAGATTTTTCCTAACGTACATGATGTTTTCATAGATGTATTGACAAGGTACTGTCATGATATTAATTTCCTTAAACAGTTCTCTTAGAGAATCGCGTCTACGTAATTCATATATGGCTCTGATGGCTCTTTTCTGCAGAATAAATATAGACTCGATGTCTGCAGCCCGTCCCCATAGTAAAATACCGTATGACATAATACTATGAAAATAACTAAAATAGACTAGCCTCGCGGTATCAATATCAGTAAATTGACGGATTTTTCTAACAGCATATGCAGC
This sequence comes from Xestia rhomboidea, assembly GCA_963853795.1. NCBI lineage: Eukaryota > Metazoa > Arthropoda > Insecta > Lepidoptera > Noctuidae > Xestia > Xestia rhomboidea. The sequence goes on along the minus strand of OY970761.1, from coordinate 14,037,729 downwards.
TGAACTCAGCCGTCCTGCAAGAGATGTTAAATGAGGACCCCATTGTAACCTTGAGTCGAGCGTGATTCCCAAGAAAACCGTTTTATCGACAAATTCTAGTTTCTCTTGATTCAATATTATGTCACAATCACTACTTTTGACATTTGGTAGAGCAAATCTAATGCACTTAGTTTTTTTCCCATTTAGTACTAAATTATTAGCGGTAAACCAATTATGGACCTGCAGTAGGGCATCAAATGCCTTCGAAAGGTCACAGAAGATTCCTATGGCATCTTGTGCCTCTTCCCACGCAGTAAATATGTGTTTTAATAAAGTGACACCGGCGTCAGTTGTACAACGTCCTTTGGTGAAACCATACTGTTGCTCGTGCAATATTTTATTGGTGTTAAAATGGTTAAGCATTTGATTGAGCATTATCTTTTCAAACACCTTGCTGAAAACCGGCAAAGTAGCACGACATAACCTACCTGTAGGTTAATTTGAGTAATTACCTGCTTCTACAAAGTACGTCCAAAGAAGCAACAACGACCTTACTCTCTCCTCTTGTTAATTAAAAACTAATTAGCGCAAAATAAAAGTTTAGAGAAGAGATCGGGCGAGGAGACATCTGGTGATGGCACCGATGAATTTCTTACGGTTGCAAGGGCACAAACTAAGAAAACACATCTGCGCATAAATTCTGAACACGTCCGGCTATATAAATTCATAACTTCGGAACGAACCGGAGACAGACGGTACGCTGGGACCTCTACGAATTTATTAAATAAATTAATTGAGCCAAAACGAACGTAACTGCTTGAATATTGAACAAACTGTAGCACAATGTGAGAAAAAAAGAATACTGTTTGATACCTGCACTGGAGGAAAAACAATCATGGTTTCGTAAGTAGGTAAATAATGCTTTAATATTTTTTATTCGTTTTGTTATACGTTTTCCTTTACGTCCGAATTTTCATTTTCAAACCATAATTCTTTATCCACTAACAATGGACAAAAGGAATGAAATAATGAAAAACACAATGCAATACACCACAGCACAAAAAATAACAAAATCAGATAAAGGATTTGTTGTATCGTCAAAACAGAAAACCAGTTTTTGATACCACTAGTGTTACATACCCAATTACACGAGCGTTATAACAACAAACATTTGTGAAGCATTAGTTGGCGTAGTGCTAGGTAGTGGCCCTGTCGCGGTGGCGTAGTGGCGTAGTGGCGAGGCATCTACTTTCCCAATAAACCACCCGGCTGAGTGCATAACGTGCCGAGATTACTTATAGCCCCCGGAGCAGAGCAGACCAAACAACAATATTTGTTGGTTCCAGACACTGGATTAATTTTTCCCGGGGCATTTTACTCAACGCTATCCATGAAAGCGTTCCGCAAAATAAACCGACAAAATGAACTTGAAGATTTTCATTTGATTGCTTTTACGTAGTAATGATTCGAGAGCTTATATTAACGAAACTTTTCTTATTACCATGAAGAGGTTCTAATAAAAATGTAAAGGACATTTAATATATTCAGTGTTGTTTTTCTCGCCAGCGGCTATTTTGTACCTTTTATGTTGACCCGTAAAACTTTAGCAAAATTCAACTTTTCCATTTGTATTGTTGGCAACGCCTCCAACAGGTTGTAGCCATGTTGTTAGTTACTTCCGTAATTATAACAGAAACCAAACAATGGAACACAGCGAAATGCTGTCTCTACATAAGTTAAAAGTTTTTCTCGTTTGTAATGTGGCTTTTTAATTCTAAGAGAACAAAGGGTTCTTTTAATTCTAACAGCTTTAATTTTGTAACAAAGTTGTTTTAGTCTGGACATACCTAATATTTACGGAAATTAGCTCAGGTATCTATTTTGCGGGCTTCTTTAATTAAACAACAAAATTTTGTTGTTTATACTTGTAGTCTGTAGATGTAGGCTTTACAAATTAAGATAAAAGAGAAATCATGTTGCTCGGCGGCGTGCTGACTGATTAACAGTCAGTAATTGACTTACTTAGAACAGTTTTTTTTTTGTTGGTGATATTTGTTGAGATATTTGTTTATATTTGCCCAAAGATATTATAACGGACGTATTAAGCAGATAAATCTCTATCACAATGCTGTCCTATTTGACCCAAAGGTTGACTGATAGAGAATGCCTTGTGGCATTAAGTCCGCCTATGTACCACTCTTGTACATAAAGTTTAAATAAATAAAAAGGTATAAAATCCGACACTTCAGGGGAAAACTGATACAAATTGATTTTTGGATTAAATCGACTTGGCTTGACATGCACTAATGTAGGGTACAAACAACAGCATATTTCGTTGAATTAAATTAAGGTTATAAAAGGAGATTTAAAACCAAGCCAATATAAAATAAAAACGTATTATGGCAAACGGAAAAGGAATCCTATGTACTTAGGTATTTATTTGCCTACAGCTTAAGGTGAAAGCTCCACGGTACCCCGCAAAATTCAAATTTTGAAGTAGTCATTCAATCAGGTTACATGAACTTAGAGGGTTGTATTGATGATTTTAATGATTATAATTCTGTAATACATACGTGTTACAGCCGCCGCCGCGAATCATATTTTAATCAACATACCTACAACCTGAAAATGACCTGCAAATAGCAAAAAACGTAAGAAAATTTGAATTTCGCGGGCTACCGTGGAGCTTCCACCTTAAAGGAGAAAGCTAAAATCGTACACCCTTAACGTTCATGACGGAACATCAACACAAAATCTATTATGATAAAGTTTTTGTTAAGGTACCCTATATTCAAAACAACGATAGATGTAGGACCATGATGTGGATTACATAGCCTTCTCACTCTGAATTCAATATAAATACCAAATTAGGTCGGTATTTACTTGAATATTAATACAAAGTTGTAAAGGGAATCGGATTATCTTATTCAAGTATGTATTTAGTATGTAGACTGTAGAAGGTTCCTACCTTGGAATTGGAATGTCTTAGTAATAAGACAATGTGATACCATCTGTATAATCCTGAAGATTTTTGGATAGACCATCAAAGCAACTAGTAAATGACACTTCTATCTCCGCTCCATGAGCCTGATCTTTGCTGCCTTCCCCTCAATGACGCACTAAGCCGAGGTCCGAACCCCACAGGGGTTATAGTTTGTAAACCCCGGCTGGGGCCTTAAATTATTTTTTGGCCACCACAGGATAGTCCGGTTAAGCAGTTTAGCAACCTTAGCGAGTTGCATCTGCGAGTGGTCATACATAAAAAAAAGAAGATATGCTGGCGCCGACTCTAAATTAATTGGGATAAAGGCAAGATCACGTCACAAATCATCCTACAATCTGTCATTTTGTTTTCATTTTTTACTGTTCTGTAGCTGCTCTACTTACCTATGTAGCTAATGCAATACGGTATGGAAAGAGGGATCAGCCAGTAATTTAATCACTATCACTACATATTATAAAACAAAGTCGCCCGCCGCGTCACGCAACAGATTTTGATGCGGGTTTTTTTAATAGATAGAGTGATTCAAGAGCAAGGTTTTTGTATGTAATTTGCGGACGGGCGAAGCCGCGGGTATCAGCTAGCACCAAATAAATAAAACTTCGTGGTGATTGCCCAGAGGTTAAGGCCTCGCTCTCATGCATGAGGTTGTGGTTTCAAATCCGGGCAAGTACCAATGTCTCTTTTTTAATTAATTGGTACCAACTTTATCTTGAACACCACAGACAGAGCGGTGAAAGAAAAACATCGTGAGGAAACCTAGACTTATAATTAATATCAGTCTGAAATCGCCAACCCGTCTTGAGCAAGTGTGGTGATTGATCAATGCTCGTACATCCTCAGTTTGAAAAGAGGCCTTTGCTCCACAACTTTAGAATGATGGCACACCTTTTCAAAGATTATTTTGGCTATCTAAATCTACTTTAAATAAATCAATACGAGGTATCATGTTCTACAGAATGTACTGCAAGAACTTTATCCCATACATGGCGGAAGTTGCGATAGACGCACAACTTCGCCTCATCACACGGTGAAACTTTAAGACGAATTAATAATTAAAAACATTGAACGATACGTTTCGAAAATTTTAATGAAGTCGACACGGAAGACGAGATGGTATTAATTTTCTCACAGAAGGTACTAACGTTAAGACTATGAAACGATTAATTAAGCAGGCAGGTGCATTAAAGGTGTCTTAACATTGGTGTCGATTCTGTTGTGCACAAACTAAACTTAATTTAGGCTATTGCTATCTTTTACTAAAAGGCAGTGCGAGAAAAGGACGGCTATAGCTATGAGCTAAGTTAGAGATGTTAAACTAGTTTATGCCTTGCGCTTCACCGTGTTTTTAGTCGACATATTTTTAGGTGCACCCTTCATTTGTATGGAAATATTAGTTACAAATTAATTTGACAGCTCTAAATTACGTCAGTCTCGTTCTCGTTTTATTAGAGAGAAAAAGATAGCAATAGCCTAAATTAAGTTTAGTTTGTGCACAACAGAATCGACATCATTATCTGTTGTATAATAACTAAATGCTTAGTTTTATTGTACGGTCAGCATACTAAGTTGATGTGATTAAGTAGATTTTGATAATTTTGTTGTACTTAACTAGAAGTTCATCAGACAGACATCATACACAAAGACGAAAAAAATGCAAATTATAAAGGATATAAACTCATAAAGTACCGAAGTATAGTTAAAAAAATGATATGGGACCACCGCGCGAGCTTCCTCTACCAAATGAAAAAATAATCACTTAAATCGGACCAGTAATCACGGAGAAATCGGTGTATGTACACACACGAAAAGACAATGGTGTCCGTAGAGTACATAAGTCCTCCTTTTTTAGAAGTCGGTTAAAAATAATTCCTATTTATGATGAAGGAAAGAGAAAAAACATTCAAGGTAGAATATCTAAGTAGTAGTGATTCGACAAGTATAAAATGTGATTTGGTAACAAAGTTTAATTAATTCGTAACATCATGTTTTAAGTTTTAACTAAGTACATAATTAGGTACAGGTGGACATCATTATGATCATCTTACAACATTTTTTATGTTGTATCATATCATATGTATGTAATATCATTTTGGAGTAAGATACATGTTCATATTTATTTATTCATAAGCCTTGGTAACTTATGATGAGTAATCATACCAGGTGTTCACACTTTACCACAAAGTTTATAAGCCATCTTGTCTAGGCCAAACTATTTATTCTGCCACATTATTTTTTTATCGTCACAGCAATTACTTTTGATGTCGTATTAAAACGGCTAGATAAACAAGTTTATATGTGAAAATAATGTCAACATTTTATCGTAGGTAGATTTAGTTTTCGTCTGATTATTTTTTCTCATCCAGAAATACTACAGGCAAATACAATAAATATTCAGCCATCCCGAAATACTTATACAAGGTAAAAGGGACATCGACACACAAATGGTTGACCACGTTTTCAGCACATCATTCTGAGCCCCCCACATAGAAAAAAAAACCGGCCAAGTGCAGATCCGCGCACGAAGGGTTCCGTACCATTATCTATACAACATTAGACAAAACGGCAAAAAAAATCATGGTTGTTGTGTGCCGCCCATACAACATATATGTACAACATGTCCCAAAATTCAACGATATGTCAACACCGGAGGATAGACCTGTCCATGACTAGGTACTCTGGGAAAATTAAATATAACTCAATTTGTTTATAAATTATATAAAAAAAATGAAATTATTCAAAAATGTTAACCTTTCATGATATTTTTCACTACAATTAAAAAAAACTTTAACTTGTCGTGGTGCAAAAAAAAAGGATGAACACTACTATGGCAAGTTTTTTTATAAATTGGCGCAACTAATCACGATTCCAAAATAGTATAATACTCTATTAAAACTAGCCACACACGTAATTACTTTTTTTTTGCACCACGACAAGTTAAAGTTGGTTAAAAGTAAAACTCTTCAAAAAATTTAGGAAATAAATTAAGTTTCATTAATTTTTGTGAAAAAACTAGAGGTGTTACGGTTTCTTTAAGAATTGTGGTAGAGAGTAGTGCTACTCAGGTCACCTACAAAAAAAAATTACAGAAATGTTTAAAAAATTGTGGTCATTGTAGTGAAAAATATCATAAAAGGTTAAAATTTTTGAATAAAATATTTTTTTTTATATAAGTAACATAAAAACAAATTGAGTTATATTTTTTTTTTAAATTCCCCGAGTAGTCATGGAGGTCTAGCCTCCGGTGTTGGCTTATCGTTGAATTTTGGGACATGTTGTATAACTTTTAAATATTTTATTTTATTTTATATATATATATTTTTTTATTAATTTAATTATTTATTAATATACAACTAAATATTCTGTGAATATTTGAAGTGTCTACCTGTTGCCGTTATTGATATCGAGCAAAAAACGGCAAAAAAATAAAATATTATTAAATATTTATTTTATTCTGTTTTTAGTATTTGTTGTTATAGCGACAACAGAAATACATCATCTGTGAAATTTCAACTGTCTAGCTATCACGGTGCATGTGATACAGCCTGGTGACAGACAGACGGACAGTGGAGTCTTAGTAATAGGAACCCTAAAACAGCTATTCCGTACATTTTGACATGTAGGTATTGCAGCACTTTCTGTACTTTCCACTTTTTGTTTGGAGCTCGTGACTAAATAATAACAGCCACTCGGGATGATCTGATGATCTGTATTAAGATTTTTTCGGTTGGTAATACCTTGATGTCCCAGTCGGAACTTTATTAAAGAGGTGCTATAGCAAAGCAAGCGCAAAAAAACGCCGAACGAAACACTTAAAAAATAAAGGGGACCCTTTATTTTTAACTAATTTATTTGCTATAGTCATACACACTCTCTGAAAATTTCAAATGCCTACCTATCACGGTTCATAAACAACAGCCCTGTGATGGACGGACAGACAGCGGAGCCTTAGTAAGGGTCCCGTTGGCACCGTTGGTTACGGAACGTAAAACCTATATTAAACCTGAAATTCGAATTTCTATCGAAAAAATTTACTAAAAGAATGTGTAAAGCGAAAACAACGTACAAAATGTGGGTACACACAAAAACAACGCACAAAATATGGATATTATCCGCGGTAACAATTGCCAGGACATTGTGTTATGGCCACATATGGCACGAACTCATTAACGCGCAGTAGCAGCGCACCGAGCTAACTGCCGCAATCCAGGTCTTAACGGAAGGTAATTTACCATCTGCCATTTGTGGCCGGCTACCACCACTGTATCGCTTTTATGGAGCACATTATATGAAAAACGACAATAAGCCTATGCTTAATTCCGATTGAGGCTTATTCAGGTAGCGTTGAAACGCGTTTATTGGGTGGTTGGTTGTTATTCTACCTACACTACATGGATTTAGAATCCAACGAAAAGCCCTAGAGCGTACTTCATACAATCAGAAATTATAAACCGACTTTATAATAAGCAACAACATGAACATGGGAGCATGTCCTCGCCCTTTTACGGACCTATTATGCGCTATCTAAAGGCTAATGATACTGGGTGGAAGACAACGCGCTCTAGGCAGGACACTGGTAAGCTAGTCAGACGCCATAGTGAGGGGTGATGGAGGCAGCTTGTACCGAGCGGTCCACACTGCAGACGACCGCAAAGCTTGGAAAAACCTCGTATGTGGCTTCCATTAAGGGAACAACGAAGAAGAAGAGAAGACAAGAGGCCCAAAGTAACAAAAAAGTTGTAAGAAAATAAGTAAATTCAGCAAGACGTAAAAAGCGTTTATCCAAGAACATCGGTGTGCGGTAAAGACACTACTAACATGGCAACGTAAACCTGTCTCCCTATCCTAAACGAGACAAATATTCTTTTCTCGCACGTGTTGTCGTCCTAATAAGTTATCTAGTTACTTTGTCAGTGATAAATAGACAAGACACGACATTATCCCAAGATTTGGGTGTTGAATATTCTAAGACTTAATTGTATTTGATGTGTCCAATTAGTACCTACGTTTCCCGGTTTACGAGCTCTTGAATTTTCTTCCAATCTCAACAGTTACCTTTCCCGTGTAGATATAACAGATTCCGATAACGTTATCCGTTTCGTGATAACGTCGTTTTCAAAGATGAATTCAAGTTAATTAGGAAGGTATAGGGGTTAATTGCAGAGGTCTTGTCAAGCATAAAGATAAATTGATTGGGCGACATTATTTCGGGTTACTCACTAAAACTGTTAGGTCACCTTGGTGTTTCGTGGTTTTCATAGGTGACTAGGTGAGGCATAATTATTGACGACATGTAGCAATTGTGGAAAGCGGGTTCGTTAGACCGGCGACACGTGTTTAATAAGATAAAGTAACGCGCGTCCGTGCCTCGGTGGAACAAAGGTGTCCCGACGACGCGACGTCGGCGCGAACAATACCTGCAACATGTTCCCTTAGTGTCCTCACCGACTTACTATCCTGTTGTACTATGCATGGTCCATTATAGGACCGTAACGCGACATATATGGGAAGGACGTTTATGGTTGGCAGTGTGGGTACAGTCAACAAAAGACTGGCAAGAATATTTTCAGTGGATAAATTGATTGGCCAAAATGAAAATAATAACTATTGTGACTATCTCTTCCTTTAGACTTCGGGTTGCGATTGATAATTACCTGAAAAACCCCAATAACACTTACTCGAGCCGAACATCAAACCCAGGGCTCAACGTTAAGAAGTTGCACATGTAAGCAATACAATGAGGCACTCATTAAGTCATTACCCACTTCATCAGATATATAAAGCTACAGCACTGAGATGAATTAACCTTTATCCAACTTTGTCAATAGGTAAGCCTCTTTTTGCACTACAACTTAACTGAAATCCAAACTCTCAGGGGATTCATTTCAAATATTTATTTAGATGACGTCTACCTTTTAAGCATCCGAATAAAATACGAGCAGAGCTTTCAATTTAAAATTCAACCGCAATCACTATACGAATAACGGCTGTTTTTGCATGCCGCTTCAGCTCAATGAAAGCCCCCGACCTTAATAAATATGGATATAAATTAGAGCTCTCACTTTATACCAACAATACAAATTGACAATAAGAATTTCTGCCGAATCCCTAATTACAGTTCATTACCGAATCGACAGGAGGGACGCAGTTTTTGGAATTCAAATTCGTACACTTGGACGGGACCGTTTTATATGAGTTAGGGAATTTCTCCTGTATCGTGGGTGCGTTTACAAACATTTATACACAAACAGCCAAATAAAATCGTTTTGGGGGTAAGTAACTGACGACGAATCAATTAGGTGAATTAATTGGTGCTGTTCTATCGGTGTTTTAACCCACACTGGCGTACCCTGGACAGCTAACACTTGATAACGCAGTCTAGCTGACTTTCCTTTCAATACGATGATACTCCCAAACGTCTCTCGACCAACGGACCTTCTTAGGACCAAACCACAAAAACGACTTTTCTAAGGGCATGTCCACTACGAGCTTTCTAAGTCCGCCCTTGTCTTACCTAGACGACAGCCGACATGTTGGAAGTATCTGTGTATATAAAGTGGGACCTCTCTCCTACTCACTCTTGCACATTTGGGGATAAGACCGATACAATTGAAACCTCCATCAACGTACCCACCTGTCACTGGGATAAAGTATTTAAGTCAACTAGACAAATGTTGTATCATCGATTATAAAAGAAGAAGACGAATTTTTGTTTAATACTCGATCTTATTGGTATGTCTGAGGAAATCATTTCTGCCACAAAAAACATTTTCCGGTACAGGAAAACGAAAACAAATATTCGAAATAAATATGAATTTCCGTTTCTATAGCGCAGAAGTTGCCAATTCGATTAGCACTGCTGAATCCCATGGGTCGAGGAGCCATTAAAAATTCAGTGGGTATTCTCGATTGTACTAAAACCTGAAGGTAAGTTGCAACGCAAATCGCAATGACAGTTGGGTAGTTTACGAGGTAAAGCTAAAATCAATTCTGTATAGTATTTGACTTGAAGGTATTTGGTCCAAAGATATTCGCCTCCACAGCCTCGTCACGACATTCCGTGCCGACAAACTCGGTGTATCGTGGTATTCGAAGTGTCAAGCCAGTTGACATTCGGAGCTCACTGCGAAAGGGGTCGTCAGGGGACGACCTGTCACTAACCTTCCAGCGATTAAATAACAGAGCATTGTTCAGCGTAGATATTAAGGCAGACGTACTTGCTTTAGTCACAATGTGATCATTTTGGTATTGGGTACAAAATTCTAAATTCCGGAATAAGTAAGTACTAAGGGATTTTTAAAGACTCAATATTTTTTGATGTACCTAACCAAAAGCTCTATCGGAAAAATCCGTTATCAATTTTCTTGGGTAGGTAAATTCCACCAACAAAATATTTTATCATCTCTCTCGTACTCAGACCAAATAAAAAGGTGTAGACTGGGGGTGGACTACTACTTCAGGTAAATTAGTATATTTATATAGGCTTTCGAATCACGACAAGAAAAAAATATGCAAAATTGCGTTGAAAAGGAACAAAAGAGAGGTCAAAACATATAGACAAAGTCAGCAGCAGTCAAATTATGGAAACAACTTACGTTAAAGCATCTTTGGAGAAATACATAAGTATACAAAATGTGGCTCAGAAGCGTAGGTATCTGAAAAGAAAAACCATGAATGTATCGGGGCTGGGGCGTTACGAAAGCAACAACTCCTTAGCATTACGATCAAAACATAAAAAGATTATAAACAAACGGGTGTATCCATGTTTAGTAGGCGCTATCGCCGACCGCAAGCCACGAGAGGCACATATTTAACGCTCTCGGCTTATCTCAAACGAGGCAGGGTTGCGGGAGGAGGCACGTGCTACAATATCGAGCCTATCTTTCTACTCATTAGTAGAAAGATAGGCTCGATATTGTAGCCTACATGTGAAAGGTGAATAGCTCCATCCTAACGCAGAACGGGGGATAAGCAACTCCCAGACGAGGATAGATGACGATTTATTAAGTTGTCTAATCTTTATGATACCGAACACACAATACACTAACATTAGGGCGTAGTAAATGGATAAACATAGGAATATACGTGAACATTTTAGATGAAATCGGAAGCTAAACAAAAACGGGTCGAGTTATGTTTTAGCAAAGCAAAAAGCATTAGAGGTGCGACCATCTATTACGTTCATGTTAACGGACGCCCGTACCGCACAGTACGCGTCACTGATGTCCATTTACGATGAAACATGTTGGTCTAATTAATGGACACAGTCTATTATTGTGTGGATACCACGTGCCGAGCTTGCTCATGTATCGCCATCTTTACATAAATATATCTTTATTTCGTAATTCATGGAACCATGGCAGCGTACTGAATGTGTCCGTGTTGTATGACTGCGAAAAAGTTTTGTCTTTCTTTGCGTATAAGTAAAATGAAAATAGTGATTGTATTATTATGTAACTAATAGTTACACCAACGCTGTCAGTATTAAACATAATATTTTATAGAAATGTTTGTTTAATTTTAACTTGATCCATAAATATGTCTAGTTTAAAATGTTGAAGGGGCTCGTATGAGATGTCGACTTGAGCCACTTCTTATGGATGCTACCTCAAAGGTGTTGATTATTTAAATCAAAGCAGTAGCACTAAACAAACTTATTTATTTAAAAAACTTAATTTACTATGACAAAAGAAAAGGTAAACAAAGAAACAGATTAGCGAGGAAGCGCAAGCAAGCTAAGCAAAAACGGAGTGAAGGGATACATTGCTAGTCCGCGGTTTTTATACTAAAACTCAAATACACATTAAGGTTCACTTTTGCTAACTACTTTTAGACGCCCGCTACCTGGCCGCTTGACGTAAACAAAGGATCGTACGATATGACGTAGTGGTGGCGTGATACCTGGCCGAGGTCTCACCGCTCATTAGCGGCGGCGGTTGTCGTAGCGGTTTTGGTCGCTACACTACTCCCCCGCTGAGACCGTGTCTACGGGCGATAGTAATCCGGGAATTTAACTGCACGCCCACTCCTTGTCTTCTTGACAGCCGCTGGCACTTGCTGTTGGTCTGGAACCAAGGACTCTTCTCTGGCGATATATGCAGGCTTAAGACGGTCTATGGTGACTGTCTGCCTCTTGCCTTCCACGTCGACGTCAAACGTCTTCAGCCCACGACGTAGTACCTGGTATGGCCCCAGGTATGCTGCTTGCAGGGGCCTTCGTGCTGGTCCCTGACGGATGAAGACGTGGGTCGCCGTGCTCAAGTCCTTTGGTATGTAAAATGACTTGCTGGAGCTAGTATGCCACGAGGTTGGTTGAGGTGCCAGTTTGCTCATGTGGGTTCGAAGTCTGCTCACTAGGTTGCTCGGTTCCACCATTTCGTGTGTGTCGGCCGAGAAGAATTGCCCAGGTAGCCGAAGTGGCTCGCCGTAGACAATTTCTGCTGTCGAAGCTCGTAGGTCGCTTTTCCAGGCACTGCGGATGCCCAGCAGCGCCCACGGGAGTACCTCAGTCCAGTTGGAGTTGGAGTGGCAAGCGATGGCTGCTTTCAATTGACGGTGTAGTCTTTCAACGAGACCGTTCGCTGCGGGATGGTAAGAAGTGGTGGTGTGGTGGGTAGCACCCACCAGCTTGGCGACTTCTTTGAAGGTGTGTGACTCGAACTGTCGCCCGCGGTCAGTCGTGATATGCTCGGGACAGCCGAATCGTGCGATCCACCCGGACACCAGGGCTGACACGCAGGTCTCTGCGGTGATGTCCTGGAGTGGCAGCGCCTCAGGCCACCTGCTGTAGCGGTCGACAATTGTGAGACAGTACCTGTTACCAGAACATAAAGTTAGAGGACCTATTAGGTCTAAATGAATATGTCGAAAACGGGCAGAAGGTGCTGCATATGGTGCTGGTGGTGCTGACGTGTGTCTTGTTATTTTGCATCGTTGGCATTGCTGGCACTCCTGAGCCCACCGTCGACAGTCCCTCTTGATTCCTGGCCACACAAATCGGTCTGTAATCAAGCGTACAGTGGCCTTAACCCCTGGATGGCTTAAATTATGTAGCGCATTAAATACCTGTCGGCGGTGTGCGGGGGTAACGTACGGCCTCACACTTTCTGTGGAGACATCGCAGTATACCTGTGTGGTGCCCTCCGGTAACCTCCGTTTTTTCAGGTTCAAGGAGGAGCCGCTCGTCAGTAGAGTCTTAAGTTCCACATCAGAATCTTGGGCGAGCGCTAAGGACTGGTAATCTATGGACAGAGAAAGTTCGTTAATGCGTGATAAGGCATCTGCAACGACGTTGTCGCTGCCAGAAATGAATTGGATGTCAGTTGTAAATTGGCTAATAAAATCCAAATATCGAAACTGACGTGGTGAGCAGTTGTCCCTGTTAGTAGAAAAGGCAAAGGTTAGCGGCTTGTGGTCTGTCAATATACCGAACGTTCTTGCCTCCACCATATACCGGAAATAACGGATAGCATCATATATAGCCAACAGCTCACGATCATATGGGCTATATTTCCTTTGTGCTGGAGACAGTTTCCTCGAAAAGAATGCTAGTGGTTGCCATTCCTTTCCTTTCCGTTGTTGTAGTACTGCGCCAATTGCCGTATCGGATGCGTCGGTCTGGATCGTCAGCTCAGCATTTGGATCTGGATGTACCAACAGTGTTGCCTGTGAAAGACTTCTTTTACTTTCGTTAAATGCGTCCGACAGTTGCGGTGTCCACGCAATTGGTGTTGCTCCTTTTGTTTTGGGTCCAGCCAATAACTTGTTGAGAGGCGCCTGCACGCCAGCTGCCCCGGGTATGAAACGACGGTAAAAATTTAGCATGCCGAGAAATCTTCTGAGTTCCTTTACAGTATTAGGCTGTGGAAAGTCTTGAATGGCTTGTACCTTTGCTTGCAGCGGCTGCACGCCTGCTGCGGACACTGTGTAACCCAGGAAAGTAACTTCTGCTTTACCTAGATGGCACTTTGAAATATTTATAAGAACGCCGTATTCTAGCAAACGTTCAAAAAGTTGCTTCAAGTGGTCCATATGTTCCTGGCTGCTTCTGCTGGAGATTAAAATGTCGTCCAGGTAAGTATAGCAGAAGTCCAGTCCACGCAGTACCTCGTCCATGAATCGCTGGAAGGTTTGTGCGGCGTTACGAAGTCCAAACGTCATGTGAGGAAATTCGTATAAACCGAATGGTGTTGTGATTGCCGTCTTAGGGATATCTTCTTCCAGGACTGGTATTTGGTGATAGGCTTTAACCAGATCTATCGTAGAAAAGATGGTGCTACCTGTAAGCTGTTGCGTGAAGTCCTGAATATGCCTGATTGGATATGGATCCGGAACTGTGCGTGCGTTAAGAGCTCGGTAGTCCCCACAAGGCCGCCATCCATCAGTTTTCTTGCGGACCAGGTGAAGAGGTGATGACCAAGCGCTCTCTGACCTTCGGGCTGTGCCATTCTGTAACATAGAATCAAATTCTTGCTTTGCTATACTTAGCCGTTCCGGATCGAGGCGGCGAGGTCGACTGAATACTGGTGGTCCCGGTGTTGTCCTGATTTGATGCACCGTGCTATGCTTGGGTGTGCTAGGCTTACCAGCAGGTCGTGTGATCTCGGGAAACTCCCGCAACAGGCAATGGAAGAGATCTTCATCCGGGGCTGCGCAGGTCGTACGTACGGATGAAATGCTATCCGCTGAACGTTGAAGAGGGGCCGGCACGGTGAGTGACGTAACCCCGTCTATGATGCGTTGATTGCGGCAGTCGACAAGCAAGTTGTAGAAACTTAAGAAGTCGACGCCGATGATGGGTTTGGACACGTCAGCCACGATGAAGCGCCAACTGAATGCACGTCGTAGACCTATATTTAATTCCAGCTGTATATAGCCATATGTAGCTATAGGTGACCCATTGGCTGCGAACAGACTGTAATTAGTTTTCGGACGCGAATCCCGTACAGCTGACCTCGGGTACACGCACAAGTCTGATCCCGTGTCGACCAAAAACTGGACTTTTGTGTTGCGGTCAGTGATGAACAGGCGGTTCGCAATATTGGGGCAGTCGTTTACCGCTATTGCCGACTGCCTTGGTTGTTTTCCGACTTGTAACTGCAGGGCTTAATGCACTTCCGTGCTCGTTCCCTAAAGGTGTAGTGATACCAGCAGTGGGGGTGGTCCTGGGAGCGCGAACGTGATCGGGAGCGACTACGGTTCCTGTAGGAGCCTCGTCCTCCCGAATCGCGTCTGGAACGACTGAATAACTCCGTAGACATTGCCTCCATCTTTCGTGATAATTCCGCTACTTGCATTTTTAAATCGCTATCGCTTGTACTTGCGACCGCGGCCGATGCTGCCGATGTACTCGCTACCTGATTTGCTGCAGGTACGATATCGTTGATGCGGTCGGCCAGCTCTGCTATGTCCTCTAAGCTCATTTTGACCTGTGATGCCAGAACAGTTTGTAGGGTAGTAGGTAGCCTGTTTGCCCAGATTGTGCGGATAAAATCAGTAGGGACGTTTGGTCCCGCTAAATGCTGTAGGTGTCTCAGGAACTGTGACGGTTTTCTGTCGCCGAGCTCTTCGTGCATTAAGAGTTGTTTCGTCTTCTTCTCCTGCGATGCCGATAACCGCTTAATTAGCTCCTCCCTCAGCTTGGCGTACTTCCCGGTTTCGGGAGGGGTAACTATTATATCCCGCACTTCAGTGGAGTATTGTGGTTCTAGCTGTGCCAGCACATAATAATATTTTGTCTCATCACGCACTATATTAGACAATATGAACTGACCTTCGATCTGGGCAAACCATAGGGTTGGGTCGTCCGGGTTGAATGGTGGTACTCTTACGCCAACTCTGAACGTCTCTGCTGTCCCCTCTTTCACCGACTCCGTGTTGTTGTCCATGATCACGTCGGGGTCACCAATGAAGGGGCTCGTATGAGATGTCGACTTGAGCCACTTCTTATGGATGCTACCTCAAAGGTGTTGATTATTTAAATCAAAGCAGTAGCACTAAACAAACTTATTTATTTAAAAAACTTAATTTACTATGACAAAAGAAAAGGTAAACAAAGAAACAGATTAGCGAGGAAGCGCAAGCAAGCTAAGCAAAAACGGAGTGAAGGGATACATTGCTAGTCCGCGGTTTTTATACTAAAACTCAAATACACATTAAGGTTCACTTTTGCTAACTACTTTTAGACGCCCGCTACCTGGCCGCTTGACGTAAACAAAGGATCGTACGATATGACGTAGTGGTGGCGTGATACCTGGCCGAGGTCTCACCGCTCATTAGCGGCGGCGGTTGTCGTAGCGGTTTTGGTCGCTACAATGTCACAGCGTTGCAAGTATGCGAAATAGAAACCACAACTGCAGCGGATTGGAGACTAAGATATTAATACATTTCTCTCTAGGACCTAAGCAAGAGGGGACATAAAACACAGTTTCTATTGCGTTATAACTAAGACACAAGAAGTGCAGTTCATTCCGCATGCTCTCTAACTGAGCAATCTTGTGCATGGTTAGGGATGGCATGTGTCGCACATAACCGGAACACTACGGTTCAACCCATTTTATTGCTATACTTTTCATCTTATGTTGAAGATACTGAATATATAACCATGGCTTTATTGTCCCTTCTCGTAATTCAGAGTTCTTGAAAATACAAGGACTCGAGGAGTTATCACTTTAATAAAATGCAAGAAGTTGCTCTTGCTAGTCAACATTAACGGGCCGTTAGTTAACTCGGTTGCTCAAGAGGTTTTTTACGGTGCTTATTCATAAAAATCTAGTAAATTTAGTCAGAGCAAAACCGGTTAAAGCAACAAATAATAAAGCCATAATGTAGAGTAATATGAATCATGCGGTCGGTTGGTGGGGTGATTGAAGACGACAAGGGCTTGGCTGTTGTCGGGCGGCACGGGCGGCGCGCGGCGGTGAGGTGACGGACGGACCAGCGGCACCTGAGTCCGGCCGGCGACGAAGCGCCCCTAATGGCCTGTCGCTCGTCCATCCGCGCCCGTGATTGATCGACACACCCCGTGACGTGTGCACACACATCGCTTACATCGCCTACATCGCCTCCACGATATCACGCGTAATCCATCACCAATTCCAAATTTGTGCCATAAATGTAAGTGCAAAAGTCAAATACCGTCTGCGGATGCAGTCAGTCATAGAACTGCATTTAGATTACCTATGGCTATTTCTGGACACAAAGCAAATATTATGATTTGAAAATATCTACGGGAAATATCGATAGCCAAAATTATGGCAAACGGAAGACGAGGAAAGAACGGCTAACTTTTAAAATAAAAATGTTCTAAAAAGTACATACTTATCTGGAAAACGTTTGAGACGGCGATCTCGTATTTTAGTAAGGAAAGTAGAAGACTTTTGTATTTTATTAGTAAACTTTTCTGCTTTAACTACTTATAGCGGGATGAAATATGTCATTTTGCCATTGACTTTATGGTGCGGTCCTACGAACAAAAGGTCCGTCGAGTTTGGCCCACTTGGTTATGTCTAGACAAGGAGGTAGTTACTGTAGTCTCCGATTGGCAGTACCGTTCGTCGCGTGGAGTCTGGAGTTCAATTCCCAGGTCGGGCAAAGTGTTATTAGGTATTTCGCCCCGAGCTACGTTTTTATTGATTTTCGGTAAAGATTAGAGGCAGACAGTATTTTTATCAATCGTGACCATATTTCAAGGACTTGATTTTTTAGCACTTGAGAGAGTTTTTAATAATTCATTCAATTGACAATTTAAGTGAAAGACTCGTCAAAACGAAGTCGTATTACATATAAGTAAGTTTTAAAACTCGTTTTAGGTGTAGGTAACCGAAACTAGTAGATACAACGTGTAGAATACATGTTTAACTTAATACCTTGGTTTACATATGGGTTTCGAAAAGCAGACACACTACCTGAATGAGAAACAAGCACATTCTACTTGAGTAATCGATTTAAAATTTCTAATTTAAGTTTTAAAAAAGTTAAAGAAAGGTTAAATATCTAAACAATAAAAAAACACATTAGGCCTGAGAAACAAACAAAGCTGATAACGAGTTCTGTAACAAGGGCGAGTTGCTCGAGTGGAAGTGATCAATTTTCTCAACAATTTCACCGTCATCTTGAATCTTTTCAGAGGCACAAAACATTTAGCCAATTCAGCGCACAGGGACCGACTGTGATAATAGAGCCTGTTGGCTGCGAGGGACAGTCATCGCAAACATAAGCCATTAGCGTATTGTTAGCGTCTTTTCAACTGTACGCTCCATTTTCGGGGTTTTTGTTGAGTATCTTCGAGTATCCATATCAAAATAAATTACATTTTGTCACAACGGAAACTCGATAATGGAAAGTAAACAAAATACAAAGGAAGCATAAAAAGCGTAAGTAACATTATTTTCCTAATAAAGGTTGCCAATACCACAATGCCAAAAATAAGGAGGAGATACAATGACTGTCTGAAAACATCGTATAGCAGGATGGCAACTAAGAGATTCAAGCAAGGTAATTTCCAGAATTATTGTACAATAATGTATGCTGCGGTCGGTCATAAGGCTGAAACGGGTATACCTGTGTAGCCGCAAACTCATGAACAGGTCGCGTGCAGCCGACAGACGATAGCGAAGCGAAGCCGGCCATTCTCCCCTGAACAAAGCTCCTCTGATCTAATCAACGCAACAATACACCTCGGATAACTCCACAATTGAGCCGGAAAATAAACCGTCCGCCACCCGTGCCAACACATCCGATATTTTAAATTACAAACAATATTATACGGCAGGGATACAAACGAGTCCATTGTAGGCCGTGTACGCCCGACAGCTGGTTTAGATAACGTGTGACCTCTCTAGAATAAAGCGTTTCACGAACGATTACACCAACAATGATGGCGTCCGCACATCGTACACCTAAACAAAGTGTAACAAGAAAAATGTGTTGATTATTGAAATAATATTAATCCAACTTTGAATCAGAAAATCTGATACGCGGTGTATTTTACAATAGCTTTCGTTTTCGATGTTATTGTGAGTCTGATTCACTTGGTTGACTGACTCACGGAAAAACGCTTTCAGATCGATTCAATTTTACTTTCATAGCCTGAGGAGCCAGATTGTAATAGGTTTTTAACATGCACGGGAGTGGCGGATAGATGAGTCACCTGGGTCTTTGGTAAAATCTTTTCAGGATTGGTCAAGCCGGCTCTGGACAGGAACACCTCCATACAAAAAGTGCGTCCGCAGTCGCGACCATAATTAAATTTGTCCGTACTCGTTCGCTTAAATATCTACTAAAGTATGGGTACCCTTTAAAAAGGTCATCGATATACGAATCTGTATATGTTCTGTCTTAGATCATGTCCGCCATGGCTACACAAAAATCTGGCCATTAGAACATTAAATTTAATCCCCAAAAAAGCGGTTTCCTATGTTACGAATGTACTACAGGTATTTGGTGAACAGATATAACACCTGAATAACCTTCGAATACTAACGCAAATGGTGCCTCCATTTCTTAGTCATCAGTCTCGATAGCCTCCTACCTATTTAATGATTTTCTGTGCTATATTGCAGTTCAAAATCGGTTTAACCATATCAGCTACTTGCGTGCAAATTAAATGGAATGTGGCCCCCTATGAAAGAAAAAAAGAAAAAAGTGCCTATCTCCTTTTATTTATTCGCTTGAAAAGCTTTGATCTTCGGCCCTTTGAAGTTCGGGCTCTTAAAAGATTCACAAAATACTTTAAATAAATGGTTTTATATTAGAGTATTCACCACATTGAATAACTATGGGTGGAGTTCAAATAAATGGCCGCATTCATTTTGAATTTAGAAGCCGATGACACAACTGATTCAAATGGTATTCCAAAAAAAGGTTCCGAAGTTTTTAGAGTCCCCATCATTAAATGCGGGGCGGAAACGACGCCAAAGGTTCAATTGACCAGTTTTAATGATAATTTGTACCGGTTGTAAATGAATTAGGGACTTATTGGATATGGTTCTGGTTAAATAGCCATAGTTGGTTCACACATTTTTTTTTCTCTTAAACGACAATCTTCTACGTAAGATATCCTGTAGCCAACTTGCTACAATGTGGTTTAGGTACTTACCTGCCCTGCCTCTGCCTGTTAAGTGACCCGTTTCAAAGATCTACCCTGTACTGTATACAATATTTGGTGACTTGGAATTGGATTGGCTCTTTAATGTCTTCAGTATTTATTTAGGCCATGTTTCTACGGAAATAGGTACTTATTAATAATTCACGCTTCGATTGAATAGGATAATAAGCTATAGCTATATACCTATTAGTTGGACTTTTGGATACTAGGTACTTAGTGTTAATAATACGTATATGTATAATCATAGACAGACTACGAAAGAAATGAATCATTATAACACATGTACCCAGTACCCACCAAGGTCGACCACTCATCAAAGGCAGTAAGTAGGTAGTAGACGTAATATTACTCAGTCAATTAACTTGTGTTAACTGACTGAAGCAAATAAGCATAGTCAAGCATAGTCTGAAGCAAATAGCAGGCACAATATTGTTATTGTGCCTGTTATTTGCTTCAGATACATTCCTAAATTGTTAACCGATGCTTACTGTTCCACACGTTAACCAAACCTGTTCCTAAAATGGTAAACTACATCCTAACATGGCGAAGTTATTTCAACCGCTGCGATACACCAATCAGATTTAATTCCCGGTCCAACAAATTCCTAAAGCGCGGAACGAACTTGCCTTGGAAAGCATTTTCCAAATTGAAAACACGAGGAGAGGTGAGCAATAATGCTATTCAAGAATGGTTGGCAAAATTATTCGCCCGAATAACAGGTAGATTTTAGAAAATTCGACGAAATTAAGCAAGTAAGTTACAGAAGAGCAAGATTGATCGGAAAAAGAAGGCTGCACCTAGGACGAATATGACATGTGCGACAGCCGTGCAAGATGAAACGTGTTCGCGGAGTAACAAAGCCTCGCCTCATTTGATCATCGACCCGTCCCCAGAATAACCAACACCGTAATAAGATAACTTCAGAAAAAACTTTTTACATTACTCGAAGATGGTACACAATTTCATTCAAGTGCTGCAATACTGTGTTCATCGACGCCGGATATAAGCGACATCTTTGCCAATGTTGCATTAATTTCGATGTTCTATTGTGTTCAATACAATCATCCCTGTCCGTTCCGGGATGTAGTCTAGGACTGTGAGATGTCCGACGTCACAAGCGGGTCGAGTGTGACTGACAACCATGCGAGATAATGCGATCGCTGCCTAAACAAAGCGACGGCGCCTGATTTAATCAACGATTCTATACGAAGATCCTATGTTTAGTAAGCACCTATTCGGCCGGTGACAGATATAGTAAGTGGGACGTGACGGTCATTCCTAATAGAATTCCGACGTAATAAATATCTATAAGAGTAATAAATCGTACATGGTTTGAGTTTCGAATCCTAATGCGATTCCACATTTCTTTTAACAATTTTGTGATAAAAAAAATCGTAAAGTTATGTAATTACACCAATATTAATTTAGGTACTTACAGTAGCTTCAGTTTTTTTTATTATTGCGTACTGGGTACATATTATTATGGTTATGTATTGCGGAAAAGCGTCAGACGTTATTTCAAGCTCATTTTACTAAGATAATTTGATTTTGATTGAAATGGTATTTTAGTGAGAGGCCCTGAAGACATTACGTGGGTCTTATGGTGTTGGAAGTTGGGTGATTTCTTTTAACTGGCGTAGCAGCGTCAGTTGCGACATAAGCGTGCCATCATGTAAAATGTTTATGACGTCGTCGGCAGGCGGAGAGGCGGCATGGCGGCAGAGGCGCGCAATTGAGACGTTACGTTGTTTAGCGTGCGGTTCTGTGGGGCCCGTAACGAGCGCGCACAACTTGCTTAATGCACGCGACAAATTACCCTCCGGAACACACGACGAGAGGATGGGCCCCTTCTTAATTAACGTATTTTGTCACCTTATAAATTGTAACGCAAGCGGAATTGTGGCACACCTAGTTAGTTCACAAACAGACGCTAAGTAGTGGTAGCGTGCCTTCTGAGAATTTGGTGCCCTACATTAATGCAGATGTTAGGTTGGTATAATTACGTACTTCCCTACGTACCTACTTTTACCAACTATTACCTACCCACTTATTCAAGGAAATTTATCTTTCTGTTATGGTTAGAAATAGAACCGACAAAAACATAATCATAAATTATCATATAATAGTTTAAAAAATATTTATAATTTATTATGTTTTTATAAACATTAATTTGTGTCTTTGTATTTATATTTACCTAATCCCTATAAAAATAAGAAGCAGTGACAATCTACCACTTAAAATATGTAAATTGAATTAAATTGACTAAGTTTTTTTTAGGTCTTTTTAAGAATCGAAGTACCTACTTACTTTGTTTATGTTTGAAACAAAGACTTTTTGTTCATAAAGTCCAGAGGGTATTTCGTAACAAAGGACCTTACTTTTGTAGTGAAACAAAACAATAGAATTTTTTTATATGATATTTATAAAACCTGCTTGGGATATTAAACATAACATAAAATTGATTGTGTCTTCACTCAAAACTTCTTGGCTACATTGAGTTTGTAAGAAAGTTACTTATACAACCATTATTCTTGTTTTTAGCTTTTAGTTCTTCTTAATTCAGGAACTCAAATAGTAAATTGCACTAACATATTTATCTACAAAACAGAAAATTATTATTATTTCATAGTCATTAAAACAAAGCATTTTTCACATAGATAACAAATTAGTTTGTTCTAAACAAAAACATTGTACAAGTAATCAAAAATATTGCTATTCTGTTATCAGCCATTTGTAGTGCTCGGCTAACCCAAACTAGAATTCACTAAGAAACTAGACTACTATCTACTACGACTACGACTACTAACTATCCGTGTCAAAAAAAATTAATGCAACTGTTCTACAAAATAAAATTCATGTGTTAGGTGCACTAATATTAAATAAGTAGCTTCTGCCAATGGCTTTGCCATCGTGAAGTTTGATAATTGTGTCTTGGGATCTTACTACCGGGATAAAAAGTATCCTATGTTTTAATCTAGGTTATAAACTATCTGTGTGCAAAATTTCAACCAAATCCGTTCAGTAGTTTTTGAGTGAAAGAGTAACAAACATCCATACATCTATACATCCATACTCACAAACTTTCGCATTTACAATATTATATTATATTATATATATTATAGTAGGACTGCCAAGAATTGTTACAAGACTCATTAAAATGTTTCTTTTTTTGGAGCTTTTGGGATATGGCTATAGAAATTGTATAATCATCATTTATTCTAAAAGCACAAACATACCAATGCCAATATTACATTAAAGAAAAAACTACAACAATTTTTGGCTTTAAAGAGGAAGCTAGTGGCTAGAGGATAGTACAAGATTGTTTTGTACAAATTTCAATTAGGAATTTAAAAATTAAGGTAATTGTTGTGTTGCGTGACAATAGCTACAGTTTCTAAAACTTACAAGTAGAAGACTTTTTCTCTTAGGATTCCTGATACACTCTACCTACGAAGTTAAATGTCATACAAATTATTTTATTTACATTGTTTGCCTATATTTGATGGGCGAACAAAAACTAAAAACACACCAATTAGATTTTAAACAACATTGGATCTATTCTTAAATAACTAAAATTCTATACAAATAAACTAAGACAGGTAAAACTATGATCAAATAAACAAAAGTTTCATAAAAATAAAAGAGGTAAATGATGTTTGTACCTTTCAAAAAGCTTCCTCTTCGATGATGGAATTTTCAAAAATAACATACACAACACAAACTGTTCAGTATTTTAGTCATATGAACACCAGCAGCACATTAAAATGCACACAAATAAATCAATTATTTTGTTTTCGTTGTGGTTTGGTTTCCCATAAAACCAAAGAAAATGCGTCCCTTCCATTCAACCACTCACTCCATGCACGACATTATTCAACTCTTACGTTTAGTTATTTCTCACGAATGTCAAGATTGAAATACATAGTTCATAGTAATCTGTACCCAAGATCTTCTCTTTTATGTATTATTTTAATTCGATTAACCATGTAAAATATGTGATGTTACTTCTTGGACTTACTGTTCTATGAAATGTTTACTATAAGGTTCTTTATTCTATTAAAATGATTACTACAAGTTTGAATAAACTAAACGTGCTTGACGCTGTCAAAATGATATCGTTCAAAAATACAATTATGTTGCGTCATTTGAAACTCATGTGTGTGTCTCGTTGGTAAAAAAAACTAGCTAGGCCAAGTGCAAGTACGACTCGCACTTGGCCGGTTTTGTGTTTTTTCTGTATTTACCATTATCTGAAAATAAAACACGTTAGTTGTATGGGAGCCTTACTTAAATATTCATTTTATTCTGTTTTTATTATTTGTTGTTATGGCGGCAACATCACTTGTGACAATTTCAACTGTCTAGCTATCACGGTTCATGAGATACAGCCTGGTGATAGACAGACAGACGGACAGTGGAATCTAAAGCAGTGTCCCCGCTACCCAGAGCCGCGCAAGCATCGCGGCTCTGGGTGTAGGTGGTGTGTCTTTGAAGTAGACCGACAACCATCGGATTGCGCGGCTCAGCAGGGCAGGCAGGCATTACGTATCTCTGTTGACAGCTCGAAATTATAGTAACTGGGCTCAGTGTCCATCGATTTACTGGCAAAAGGCTAGTTTCGTATTATGTATGACCAGTCGCGATCAAATATGACGTCATTGGTGATAATCGTGGCTGATAGTCACCGTAACTCATTTTTACAGACGCTTTCGTATCGATGCTTTTAATATTGCGATCAAGGAACATAGATTGCGATTAGGTAAGCATAGTAGTCATCAAATTGATGACAACTAAGTTTGAAGTTGCTATCGTGATAGACGCTACTCATACGTAGTGTTGTATAAGGTTTTGTGATACTCACTGAAGCCGGTATCAAATGTTAACTACGTCTTTTGTTTTTTTATTGTTTAGTGTTCGTGGTGAAGTATGGCACGTATAATAATGCTGGGATTTGCTGAAGTAGAGCGAAAACGAATTCTGAAGTTATGGAATGGTATCGTTAGTTCTAATTAAAGCCACGCGCCAAAAAAATCTTGCTATGGCCACTTAAAATTGGACAGTTAGTTATGGTATCGTCCCCAGTTAGATCTATGGTGATGGTGGGCTGCTCACACTCCAGTCCGGATACACCATCAATCAGCTCATTGAACAGGTTATTGGTGTTAGTGACCTCTTCGCCGGCTTTCAGAGAATTGATGGAGGTAATGGTGTTCTGTGCCTTGTACGATTCCGCTTCTAGTTCAGATATTCATCTCATTCATGAGTGTCATGGAATTGCTGAAAACCTGGCACCAGTTGACGGAGATGGTGATGCTGGTCCAGGATATCCATGTGCTGGGTGTGAAGTTCTTCAAGCTGGCTCTTCAGTTGAGTGTTTTTGTTCACTATTGACTCAATTTAAATTTCACTTTCTTCCTGTCTCGCAGAAGCTTGCTGCACTCATTTCTAGATGAATCCAGCTCCCTCAGTACTGCTTTCAGTTTGTCATTCATGTCACGAACAGTAGCTCCGCGGGTCATCATTGCCTGATTACCAAGCAACACCTGAAATGTGACAAGAAACAGCTGAATATTTTAAGAAGATATAATGTTTGTTGAAACCTTGAGGAAATGTGTGATTATAATTCTGTAACTACATACGTGTTACAGCCAACAACAACCTGACACTGACCTGCAAATTCAAAAAACGTAAGAAAATTTTAATTTCGCGGGCTACACTTTTTTTTTCCGATGGGAAATCATCAAATGACTCCTCTCGCTCTGGGCGGAGCAGGAGGGAGTGTCAGACTTTAACTGACTAAAACCCATCCATGTTCCTTCCAAAAAAACTTGTAAAAAAATGCGTAAACACGGGTAACAATGATCAAGCCTACGTTATAAGCCTGAATTTGAACCATCAATTAGTTTATACTTTCCAAAATAACACTTCCTTGGCAGTCGTGTAAAAACTCTACAGCAGCCATTTCTGCCTTTTATCTGCCGTTTCCAGTTATTCTAAATTTATTTACGTCGCTTCTTTTCGATAAAAGCGATTCAATAACTTGTAGAAAAAATATCTAAATGGTGAAACATTTACATATTGAATTGTTTGTGTGGACCTAATAACTTTAGGAATATAACCTTTTTTAATTTCGAAAATTGGCCCCATATTTGCCGCCCTAGGCTCCAGCCTACTCAGCCTAGTGGTAAATCCGCCACTGGCTGTGAACTTCAATGCAGTCTACTATAACGCGTGTGTTCCCTTAGTGAAGTTTAAATGGTTCTGGCATGTTTGCTTGGACGGTTGATTTTGAGGGCTATTGAACTTTTCAATGCAGAGTGTAACAAAAACAAGTTGTTTTCGAATATTTTTCTTTACTGCGATTATCCATTTTTTGTGTTTTTCACTTAAACATGGTATGAGAGTGCTATTCTTTGGAAAGTAATAGAATTTTACGCTATTTGATTTATTTTCATTTTGTGGATGTATTGGTACATACAGAAATGTAACAATGCATTGTGATTAGCTAGAATAATTATTTTCACTATTCAAATTAATTCTGTTTACTTGTTAAAAATAACAATGTCAAGTATTATTAGAGTACAAGATTTGGATTGGCGACGCCAGTTGGCAGCACCGTCGTTGTGCACGTAGGGAACGTTGGCGAGACGACGAAAAAAAATCGAATAGTCCGTCAGTTAGATTATCAAACAATATTTGACCCGTGTTTTTTCTTTTGTTACGTAAACTAAAATTGACGAAGATATGACGCTTTTAAAATTCTCAATACGTCACGCCTAGGTATAATTTTTAGCTAGTTCTGACGTCACGAGCCCCCACTCCCGAGTTTTGATGCGTTTTATCTTTTGTCAATATTCATTGATTTACAAAACAAAAAATACGTGTCCATTAATTTCCAATACTCTGACGGACTAAATAGCTTTGCAATTTTTTTTGATACTGTCGTCATGCCTATTATAACGCTCGAAGAGTGCTACTCAACTTCGATTCGTTAAAAAATAGAGCGGTCAACTGCTGAGCCGAAGAGCACCGTACCCGGGCTGTTAGTCACCGTAAATTGATATCCACTCAGTGTGATATGTAATACTTTATGTTCAGTCTTGGTCTAACTTTATCTGTCGAATCATTTACCAAGAAACTTATATACTAACTGGAATGAGGACGGGCAAGCCAAAAACGTTCCGAGCGAGAAAGCTTCAAGAGTGGATGTTGTCTCTTTCTAATAGGGTGTCCAATAATCATACTAACTCTTGAGACAGTTTAAGAGTAGCTGTTATTTTATTATTTAATGATGATACCCGCAACTCAATAGCATTCTAGGCGAAATAGCTTCAAGAGTGGATGTCATTAACTTTTTATGTTAACTTAAATGTATGTCTGTACCGTACACTTGCAAATTATCAATTTTGCAACCTGTCTATACAGACGACTTTTGTATTCGGGGATTCGAGGACTCCGTTAGTATTATATATTTTTTCAGACATAGAAAATCGCGTATTCAAGCTATGACTGTTTACCTATAATGTTTTAGTAACATTCGCCAATATTTATTTTATATTCCGAAACCATTCATTTTCACTCGCAGCTCGCCAAATGGATTCTTTTGCTGGAGAAGCATGGAAAAATCCTTCGGACACGGCATGGTGCGGCGGACTCTTTTCTTTTAAATTGTTGTATTTAAAAAGCAAACTAGGTACTATCGAATCCATGTGCGATGTCCGATGTTTCTAATTTATATAATATATTTTTGATTACTATGTACGACAACGTAATTCGAAACTTCGAACTTACTTACCTAATTTATTTGGATATTTCCCGTTTGTCAATCTAAAACTTGGTAACCCTAGTCGTAATAAACAACCAAAGTTAAAAAACTTCCCTAAAAATCGAAATTCCACATCCAGCAAACCCTTACTACTACACCCCTTCACACAACACAATTTTACCATTTGTAAAGCGGATTATTTCACTTATATACAATAAAAGTACATAAATGACTTCAACTCGAAAATGTATCGGCCATATTGTTTACATCGGTGACAAGGCAAGACAGGGACACCATCCACCTTTGTCGGTTTCTCGCTCGGAACGTTCTGTTTTTTTCTTTTCTATTGAATCCACTGTACAAATTTAAACTCTAAGCTTTTGAGATAGGGTTTTTTTAAAATTTTTTAGCATTTTGTTCGTACTCATTCCAGTTAGTATATAATTTCCTTGTCATTTACATCATGGTGACAGCAGTGCAGTAAAACTACTAGTTTTGAATAATACATCGTTTCAAAACGACTGAGTAAATGTCAATGTCAAACTGCTATTTTAGCTAACCTAACATAAAACTGTTGTCTGTGTGTAGTGTAACAGTTAATCATAATTTATCTTATTGACTGAAAATGAATACTACGATGATAAGCAATTTGCTAAGAAGTACAATAACCCGATGTTTGCGCTCTCAGAATGCTATCCAAGTTGCAGCTGCTACAATCATCAAACGAGATGTACATACCACAAATCCTGCTAACGACCTGATGGAGTTTTTCGACGCTAAGAAAAATTGGGGAGAAACGAACATTAGAGTTGGTAGATCCTGGAGGTTGGATGAATTGAGAATAAAGTCAAATACAGATCTACACAAACTGTGGTATGTACTGTTAAAAGAACGGAATATGTTGTACACAATGGAACATGAATGTAACGATAAAATGAGATTGTTTCCTAATCCTGAAAGAGTCGACAAAGTTCAAGAATCTATGAATAATATAGAAACTGTTATAAGAGAACGCAACGTCGCTTATTACAAGCTTGAGACAGGAGAGACTGGAGAACGGCCTGTAGAGGATGTAGTGAACCTCTTTGGTTTAAAAGAGAAGTACGAGAAGAAGGAATACTACACCCCTAAGTTTATGAATAAACGTTGGGTGAAACCATACATTGAAAATGGCTTTATAAGCAGTTCAGCAGTCAAGAAGTTTATTCGACTGTATAAAGAAAAAGAGTATAATGTTGAAAGGAAAGCACGCAACAGGGAATTCAGTCATGTGCAGCATTTACTAAAACGCTTCCCCGATATGAGTATGGAGGCATTGAAAGCAGAATACCCCAATGTAGACATTGAAAAAGCTAAGCGCTCAAAGAAAGCCAGAGGACATTATATGCCAAAATACTAATTAAACAATAATAGTGCAGTAACTTTGAGTTTTATTTATTCTTTTAAATGGTGTAATACAGCATTGGTAGGTTCAAAAATAGTAACAATTTTGTTTTAAAATATGTCTTATTGAAATCACAGTAAGTTACAATTTAATGTGAAGCAAGTACACATCAAGAGTTACATAATAAAAAATTAGAAATACATTACAAACTAAGAGGCTGTTGTCATTTTGCCAACCATAGGAGACTAGTTCTCCATCTACGACAATGTTTAGCACTGCCAATATTTCTGATTAACAAATTATTGTAATACTTGTGGTCCCAAACTAACAAGCTTTTATATTGCATACAACAGCAAAACTCAAAGGCATAATTTCGTCAAACACCTCTATTTGTATAGAAGATTGAACTTATTTTACTTGAAACAAGAGGAAAACAAGCAATTACTATTAGTAATTTGATCAGACATTTCGTTTGAACTATTCAATGCAAGTGTCAATTAGATTAAATTTACGGGCTAGATAAATATGAAAAGCATTGGTGCCCGCGCCCCATGTTCGTTATCGATTGCCAGGTGGCTAAAGCCTGAAGTAGGTAAGTACAGTGGTGTCCACCAATTGGACAGTAGCAAGTCAACAGTCAGTCTTTGCTTTTGCCCTGCTACTGTTATACAGTTTTGTATAATGTCTTTCTGTTTAGTCAAATCTAGTCATCAGCATTTTCTTTTCTCCTAGCAAGGCAACCAGCCTCTATAACAGTACAATGTGGACCATGCATTGTGGACAGTAGTGTGCCCGAACATACATAGTTAATTTTTTAATGAGCCACCTATCCTGCCATTGGTGTGATCGCCTCAAGTTATGCTGCTGTGCCAATATTATTTTAGCTTACCTATAATATCCATCACAGTTCCAATTAGTTCTGTAAGAGATCTATGTTTGTAAAAATTTCCAACATGTCTGGCATATCTTCACTGTTCTTTAAATCACGAAATAATCTCTGTAATTCTTTTGTTGCCTGCATTATATGTTTGTACTTTTTGATTGATTCTTCTGTTACAAAATATGAGCTACTTTCAGGAAAAGTTTGGGAATCTATTTGACTATCATCTGATATTTGTTTGTTTAACATATTCCAAGTTTCCTCCACACTTTGTACATCATATGTATCTAAGTGGGCTTCTAATGTTATGTATAGAGTGTGAACAAGGTGATTAAGGCTGAAATCTGTAACTGGATTCACATATTTTAATTCTTTTTTATCAAATTTTGCATATTGTATTTTATTCTCAGTCTCATTCATGCATTTTTTGATCACGTAATTCATTATTCTCTTTACCTTCTTGGGTTTAAAGAACAACTTCTTAGGGATATCTATTTCAGTATCATCCGGTGAATATGATTTCCACTCTGATTCTTTGAAAAAGTTTATTAAAATAGTTATAATGCAGTCATTATTTTTTTCGGTTAATTTTTGTATGTGTTGCATGCCAATAAGATGTCTCATAAATGCTGGTTCAATCCTACTCAAAATCCTGTTGATCGATTGTTGCGGCATTTCTGAAAATGAATTTTATTCAAATTATTTGAGAACACCGCACCCACATTTCTGTATTAATTTCTGTGCCCAGTTTGGGTTTTGGATTTGATCATACCATTTCATGCTAGGCCATCAGCATTGCAACATTTGACACAGTACAGAAGAAAAAATTGTATAGCATTTCCTTGGATTCCATGCATTTTGTCATGTTAATAGTCAAGAGATTTTAAACTTAAACAATGCCTGGTATTGCTAATACTGTTACATTGAACATGTGTGTTTAATGATTGGACAAAATACTAATGCAGATGGTGTTGTAAAATTTTAAAAGTTTTCATTTTGATTATAAGGAAATGGTGGTAATTTTGGCACAAAAATCATGCATTTTAAAATTATGTAATAGTTTCGTTTTTTATTTGGTAATGTTATTGGTATACCTAATTAATGCCCCTTTCGGATCTGACAAGTTTTTTTAAACAAAATTATTGTCTATGGACTCTTGTACATAACAGAGAGTGGACTATGGTTGCCTGAATTAATGAATGTTCACTTCTATTTTTTTTGTAGAAAAATAAACTACGTTTTTACGGTACGCATCAATATTCATGAATGACTGCATGCCCTGAAACTAGCACGTTAAATGAATTTATGGAAGCCAATGCATATTCGCTAAGAACGGTTAGGCAAGTACAAACCTGAGATCATTTTGTAGAACTCATGTGCAAATGTTGTGCAAAATTTTTGTATGTTTGGGTAGTCAATGTTTGAATTTTGCTCACATACATAAAATGTTTGAATCATTAAATTTAGCCAGGTCTGAAACAGAAACAAACAGCATTCAGTAAAGCTTTATTATTTGGCCTGCTTAACTTCCGCCATAAAGAGCTTATATCTCGGAAATATGACATAATATCATAATTAATATGTAACTTCATACTTACTGAAATAATTTTTATCATGTTATCTGGGTACTGTAGATGTATTAGATGCACAAAGAGTCTCATTATTTGCCTGCAGTTGGTAGTAACCGCACCTGTGTACAGCACATTGTTTGACCATAAGAGAAATGCCATTAGTGGTTTATTGGACCTCATAATATGTCTTGTTAAATTATTGGTGTATCTGAAAAATAATGTGCCAATTCAATAAACATTTTTGATTATTCAGTGACAAGTGTAATTGAGCTAAGTACAACTCACAAGTACAATTCTCGGAGAATGCTCCACTGACAGAGCTGAGAGCACCATAAGAAGAGTAGAATAAGAAGTCAAAACTAAAAGAATTGAACTAAACTTACAAAGCTCTTCTTTTCTAATACTATTCGTTTTTTTAACTACACATTAAAAGTTAAATAGAAGCTTGCAAAAACTAGCAATGTTTTTTTTTTAAACCTTGCCCCACACTAGGACTTTCTCCTGTATTGTGGGGTGCGTTTACAAATATTTATTTCCGTGAGGGAATCGAACCCGCGACACGCAGCGCAACAGTCAGTCGGTCAGACACACTATGTGAACTGAAAAAGTAGGTTTTTAAATAGCAAAATAGATCATGCATACCTTGAATGCCAAATGCCCAAATCAAACTGTAATAATTCTACAATACTTTCTAGAGCAGCCATCAATCTTTCTATCCTCTCTGGCCTGTTTAGGAGTTCAAAAATTTCAAATTTCTCTCTTTGCCAATGTAGACCTTTGAGGCTTTGTTTCATTTCTTCTGGAATATTCTCAAACTTATTGATTAAAGGGCCATCTTGGCTGTCTATACTAATTTCATGCTCCAATCTATTCATACAGTATTGTACAATGCCACTTCTGCAGTCATATTGTACTCTGTTGGTAACTGTCTTCTCTTTTAGATCCATAGGTGACATTAGGAAAGATGAGTAACATTTCCTTAACAAACTTTTGGAAACACACGGTGGGTGAGTGCTAAAGTTCAGAGATAGTATCTGTTGACACTTATCTATGATATGAGGTGCCGTGTAGTCAGACAACTCATCCTCATGGACATTCTGAAATGTAATAAACATAAAATATGACATCATCCCTGTAATCTCCGAAGGGTTAGGGAGCGAAATTTATCTAATAGCAGACCCCCATTTTGTCAGATATGTTAAGTCTCATGTAGAACAGGCCAGCCTATTGCCATGTAATTTTGATGAATATTATCACGGTTTATGCACCATCTCTTCCTACCAATTTGTACGCCGCAATATGCAGCTAAACATGTTAAAACTTTTCTGTATATTATTATGCAATGTATCATGTACACCATGTTTAAACAAATAAAATTTTACTTTACTTAAAAACCAGGCACAAATTCAGAATGTGACTGCTACGAAATTCCTGATGGAACACAATAACACTGTCTGACTTGGGAATTAAACCCAGGAACTCATGCATCTTTAAATGTAACAATATTGGTAAATTCAAGGCGCAAGTGTGTGTTATAATATATTCATGTAAGTATTTCGTATATTATTATAAATGAAAATACTATTGGTTAAATACAATAAAGTAATAATAATGATATTTACCAACATGATCTCCACAACTTCTTTTAGTACATTTGCAGATAAATACTGGTCATAAGTGATGCACATTTGGCAAACTTCTAAAGCTTCATACCATATGTTATTTTTAATTTCTATATTGAATGATTCTTTGGCATAGTGTGGCATTTCCTTGATGTCTATCTGAAACATGACAATTCACTATTAAAATTTCTGGACTTGAAGTACCTCCGGTAAAAATTTCCATTACAGGACCCCCAGAGCCCCATAAATAAATATAAATATCGGTGGACATTACACAGCGCCATCTAGCGTCACACTAAGCAACGAGGGTTGTGTCGTGGACGCCAGATAGTTGATATACTACATAGATACTTTTTGTTTGTAAATACATACTTATTAAACATATAAACATCCAAACAAATAAAATAAACAAATGTCCATGCTCATCACACAAACATTTGCTCTTACCAAGATTCGAACCCGGGACCCAACAAAGGTAAGGCAGCCTCACTACCGCTGAGCATGGTTATGGAGATATCTATAGTTAAAGTTTTGAGGTTAGAATGGCGCTATTTAGTTATAATGAAAAGGGGTAAAAATTTAGTTTCGTTTGGCAGGAGGGATGGAGTTGCTCTCTGTGCCCTGGCACCACTCCCATGTAAAGACGACGTACCATTCTTGAGAAAAAAGAATTATAGTAACCTAACTCTAAACACTTTATATTCGCCTAAAAAGCGTAGTCGTCGAAGCCCTGATAAAATTATATTTATGTAAAAACATGACAAAATTGAATAAAATACACTTCTACCGTCAACTGAACATGAAATGTCAACTTTGATGTCTACCATGACAATTTATTCAACCAGAAAATTTGCAAACGGCGTGCTATTTTCCAATTTGTATGGAAACTTTAAAGAATTAAATCTCGTAAACGGTGGGTCTCCGTTTACTGAAAATTTGTAAAAGCTTTCTATTTATGAGTACTATCTACAAAAGAAACTTCCAAATCAATGTCCTGTAATGGAAATTTTATCCATACCTCCAATTTGAGAGTAAGGCCCGTTCCCGCGTTGGCGTGATGAATAATTTATTGTTAGTTTTTAGTTGGCAAAACTCGTGGACGACAGTAATTGTGTCATCCTATATGTGAACACCTCCATTTAAATACACAAGCCACGGCACATAAAACTACTTACACGATTATCTGTTTTCACAACATAGTGGGAAGTGGGCCTAAGACTACTGGCTAGATAGAGAAGTATGGAAGAAGAAACACTGCACCAATGAATTGCGTTAGTCCAGGAGAATGATGACTACTGGTTTGATATTTACAAAGTTAACAATATGACAAGTTTCAAAACAAACAAAATATAAGGCATCGAACATTTATCAGCATTGCTGTCAATCTACTTAACTGAAGCACTTTAACATGAAAATATTGTAGTGCTTCAAGTGCAGTAGTCATGCAAGACTTCAATTAAATCATCATGGCCATGCTTAATGAATCTTTCGCGTTTTTCATTTTCATTGTCCAAACCATGGCCAATCTACCAACTGTCCTGCTCTTTGTGCAACTGAACCTGCACTATAAGGGACCTATCTGAAACTAATTTAATAACATTATCAGAATCATCGATTCGACTTTCGAATTTATGGATAGCGATCTACTTACTCCATTCATATCATTATGTTTACATTCCCGGTTCTTCATACAAGACGGTTGATAATACAACAATAACAATCTCGCACGATGATCGGAATAAGCTCGACAGGAGACTTGTCTGCAAGCTTCGATGAAGTTCTTCTTCTTTCTAGCCTTCAATTCATCTTCTTCACTTTTGACGGATTTTGCACGTTTGCTAGGTAACTCTTCAGCATCATTTTCCCGCTTTAAATTGTTCTTTCGTGGAGACTGTTTAGATTTTTTCTTTTTAGGACTCATTATTGATGGGCTCTTATTCTCTGATAAGGATTTTAAGTTGGAAATTGGAATAGTAAAATAATAGTAATACAGGAAGTATTTACTGACATTCGTATATTTTTATCGCGTATAACGGATATTTTGACTCGGCTAGCAATAATACCACTACAAACCATTGAGCTTCTCAAACTGAGTCCGACACATTTGACATTGACACTAGGATCACTAGGGGTGGGCCTTTGGGCGTTATTTAACGTAATCGGTCTCAGTAACTGCTTTCGCAGAGTGTAACGTGTACTTAGTTTCGTGGTACAGAATATAACGATTATTTTACGTATGCTGTTTTATTCTATGTAACTGTTACAATCAGGAAACTTATATACTAACTGGAATGAGGACGGGCAACCCAACAACGTTCTGAGCGAGAAAGCTTCGAGAGTGGATGTTGTCTCTTTATAATAATGTGTTCAATAATCATACTAACTCTTGAGACAGTTACAGAGTAGCTGTTATTTTGTTATTTAATAATGATGACCTGCAACTCAATAGCATTCTAGGCGAAATAGCTTCAAGAGTGGATGTCATTAACTTTTTAAGTTAACTTAAATGTATGTCTGTACCGTCCAGTTGCAAATTATCAATTTTGCAACCTGTCTATCCAGACGACTTTTGTATTCGTGGATTCGAGGACTCCGTTAATATTATAATTATGTTTTTTCAGACATGGAAAATCGCATATTCATGCTATGACTGTTTACCTATAATGTTTTAATAACATTCGCCAATATTTCTTTTATATTCCGAAACCATTCATTCCACTCGCAGCTCGCCAAATGGATCCTTTGCTGGAGAAGCATGGAAAAATCCTTAGGACCACCATGACACGGCACGGTGCGGCGGACTCTTTTCTTTTCAATATTTGTATTTAGAAAGCAAACTAGGTACTACCGACACCATGTGCGATGTCCGATGTTTCTAATTTATAAAATGTATTTTTGATTACTATGTACGACAACGATGTTCGAAACTTCGAACTTACTTACTTAATTTATTTGGATATTTCCCGTTTGTCAATCTAAAACATTGGTAACCCTAGTCGTAATAAACAACCAAAGTTAAAAAAACTTCCCTGAAAAACGAAATTCCACATCCAGCATACCCTTACTACTACACCCCTTCACAAAACACAATTTTACCATAGAAAGTACTTAAATGACTTCAACGCGAAAATGTATCGGCCATATTGTTTACATCGGTGACAAGGCAAGACAGAGACACCATCCACCTTTGTCGGTTTCTCGCTCAGAACGTTTTTTCTTTTCTTTTCTACGGAATCCATTGTTCAAATTTAAACTCTAAGCTTTTGAGATAGTTTATTTTTATTTTTTAACCATTTTGTTCGTACTCATTCCAGTTAGTATATAAGTTCCTTGGCGTTCACAAAAACATAAGGCATGTTACACACAAAAGATTTATTAATGTTGTTTCCAAGTTCTTAGAAAGACTTCTTAATTATTTCCTTATTTACAATGTTTTCGGCTTCAAAAACCAACTGAGGGAATGTTGGGTCTAGTAAACACAATTTTATGAAGTTGCTGAAACCATTTGGTATGTTTGAAGTACTCGTTACGTCTAGAAAAATATTCGGAAATTAAAAACTTCCATTATCAAGCATTGGCTCTATAATTATTCAGGAGTTCTTCAGTTTACAGTGGCAAATCTATAAATTTTACATACCTTTAATTTCTAATGCATGTCTTATGACATCATCCACATTTTTATATTTGGCGTTGATGACATGGCTGGCTTGCATAATATTGTGGTTTACTACAGGGAAATGTTGACCAAGCATTTGTAGGCATTGGGGTACATTGGATTTTATTTGAAACTTTATTTTCCTGATCTAAAACAATTCTTATTCAAAATTAAAATATATAGCACAAGTAAATTACAACGGCGAATTGGGTTTTCTTACAGCAAACCTTACTTCTGTTGCGGGATTTGCAGAAGAGGTTTTAATAAGTGCACAAACAATCATTTTTGTTAGAAGGATGTTTTGACCGTCAAAAGGTTAGACAAGCAAGATAGATACACGCTATAGTTTCTATTGTGAATGATAGACAATCTAATTAAATATTAAATCAAGTGTCTTCTTTTAATTGGATTATATTTGTCCACTGAAGAGTTATGAAAGGGCTAAGACTTCTATGGCGCACAGTGTGAGTAGAAATTACTCTGTAGGTCAGCAGGGTAATAGCAGGGCTATTACCGTATCTTTCTGATATCCAGTGACTATCAAGCTTCGGTTGCACACCGAACTTTGATGACAACCTTGAATGTCATCAAATGTCATATTATTGGTATTACACTGAGTGGATATCACTTTACCGTGACTAACAGACTAGCCTTTTGACAGTTAATTGATGGATACTGAGCCCAGTTACTATCATTTCGAGCTGTCAACAGAGAAACATAATAGCCCTGTTGTACTAGTATACTAAACTTACTTCTTGGCCAGAGTTGTTCACGACAAGGATGAGAATATCGTCTTTATAAATCCCTTTTATTTTATCATGGATGTTAAACGATTCCAAGATCTTTGTGTCTGCTGTTAGTAAAAGTTGATCGTAACGAACACGTAGGAATGAGTTCGATACCTTGGAATCGTATTTGGTCCAACTTCCTCTCCATAGCATTAGCTTAGCAATCGGGGTTGCCCATAAATCTAAAAATAAAAGCTTATAATATTTTAACTATTTGCCAAAACAACTTCAAAATCAAAATCAAAAATCAAAACATCTTTATTTGTGAACACAGGTATTGAAATAAAGGTCTTATTCATACATTTTAGTTGAGCTCTATGTCCTACCAATGAAATTGGTGTACAAATATTGTTCTTTTTTTTTTTAATAATAAGTCTAGATTTATACAATACGAAGTTAGGTTTGAGTAAATAATGAGAATTCAATATATTAAT
Organism: Xestia rhomboidea; assembly: GCA_963853795.1. Taxonomy (NCBI): domain Eukaryota; kingdom Metazoa; phylum Arthropoda; class Insecta; order Lepidoptera; family Noctuidae; genus Xestia; species Xestia rhomboidea. The sequence continues at coordinate 13,999,543 of OY970761.1, read as the reverse complement.
CATTAATGAATCAATTATAATTTATTTTTCATGCATGTCAACGGTAAATTATTTAAATGTCAAATTTTGTAATATTGTAAATAATGTCAATTAAATGTACCTATTACTAATAAATAAATTAAAGATAAATTATGATAAAGGACTGGTAATGTCATATTTTATCATTTAAAAATTCTTCGATAGAGTAAAACGTCTTATCTATTAGAAATGAATGCAATTTACTTTTGAATTTGCGGACATTAGCTTCACTCCTTATACATTTTGGTAATTTATTATAGACCTTTGGAGCCATTACAAAAATACTGTTTCTGTACAGTGCAGTACTAGATCCGACTGTTTGTAACCGATCACAACGGCGCTGACTAGTTACTCGAGCAAATTTATGTAAATTATTTTTTACGAACATAGACGTTTCATAGATGTACAACGACGGCATAGTTAATATTTTCGTATTTTTAAAAAACGTTTTGCAGCTGCCTGTTGTCTGTAAATTATAAATAGCTCTTATGCACCTTTTTTGGCACTTAAATACCATATCTTTACCCGTGGCATTGCCCCAAAATATAATTCCGTATCTCAATGTTGAAGCTACTAGACCATGATACGCCGTTAAGACTGTTGCTCGATTGGCCGTTTTACTTAACATGTGTAAAGCATAAGAATGTTGGTTTAGCTTACTGCATACTTTTTCAATATGGGAATTCCATTTTAAAGTGTTTTCTATGTTTAGTCCAAGGAATTTAGTCACTTTTGCTTCATTAATAGTTTTGTCATTGTATTTAATATTTAAGTCCAGATTGTAATTTATTCTTTGTTGAAATTTCATTAATACGGTTTTATCAAGATTTATAATCAAATTATTATTATGCAGCCAATTCACAACTGATAGTAAAGTAGAGTTAATCTCAGCCTCTAATGTACTTACCTCGTCACTATTAAAAAGTAAAGTGCTGTCATCTGCAAACATTGTCATAGGATATGATGATGCTGTCGGAAAGTCATTAATATAAACAATAAATAAAGGGGGTCCGAGTACACTACCTTGTGGTACTCCATAATTTACCGTTCTCTGACTGGATTTATATGTTATTTCGTTTTTTTTAGATATTCTACTAATGGACGTTATTTGTTGCCTATCACACAGATAAGATTCTATTAAATTTGATATATTTCCTCTTATTCCGTATGCGTTAAGTTTATTAATTAGTAATTTATGGTCTACGCGATCAAAAGCTTTTGACATGTCCATATAGAGCGCTAGAGTTGGTAGCCTCTTATCCACTCTACTGGTAACCATATGTAAGAAATCGTAGATGGCCATGTCAATAGATCTGTTTTTCCTAAAACCTTTCTGGTTATCAACGAAAAGGCAATTTTTCTCAAAGTATGAAGTAAGTTGATAATATATTGCTTTCTCGAATATTTTTGAAAAAATCGGTACTAACGCTATAGGTCTGTAGCAGGACATATCTTCTCTGTTGTCTTTCTTGAAGAGAGGTTTTATAATTGTTATTTTTAATTCTTCTGGAAAGTACCCATGGTATATGCACATATTGATGAGATGGCTCAACACAGGAGCAAGTATTGTGGATACCCGTTTAACAATGTTTGTACATATATCGTCATACCCAGTGCTAGACGTATTCTTTAGTGACATAATAATTTGGTGAATTTCTTGTGGTAGTGTAGGCGACATAAACATGGAAGTAATGCTACTGCTTATTTTATGTTTATTATTATTATTGTCTAAATTAGAAACTGGTTTCACTTGATCTATAAAGTAATCGTTAAAAGTTTGTGCTATTTCAAGAGGATTAGTTATGATTTTGTCATTTGATTTGATTTTTGTTATGGTTTCGCCTGGCAAATTATGTTGATTATTATTTTTATTTATTACTTTCCATGTTGCTTTACATAGATTCGGAGCTGAATGTATATAACGATTATTATGGGCTCTCTGTGTGAGGTTTATAACTTTCTTCAGCCGATTTGAAAGCTTTTTAAAGTTTGTTTTATTTTGCTTATTTGGTAGTAACCGGTATTTCCACAGCAATTCTCTTTTTCTCTTACTGCAAATCCTAATGCCACGACTAATCCATACTTAATACATACTTACTATTAATGGAGGCCTATTACTTGTGTAACTATTCATTTTGAGTTATTTGATTAATTTGCTTGTTGGCACAAAGTCGAATGTTTCTCAACTCCAAACGAGTTCCCGCCAATCATGTATTTTTTTTTTTTTTGTGAAATGCATTGTGTGCCTCATACTTCTTGTGGTCAATGGAGCAAGTTGAAAGTATATTCGCTAATTCGGAACGCATCAATAAGTTTGACAAGTCAACTGGCATTCCACATAATTATTATGCCCATTTGACATTGGCGGGCATGATTTATCTTCCATCTCTTTTGTTAAACAGAATATCATGTTAAGTCTGTCTTTCTCTTTCTCAAACAAATGCTGTCAATGTTCTATGTTGTTAGCAAGAAACTTATATACTAACTGGAATGAGGACGAGCAACCCAAAAACGTTCCGAGCGAGAAAGCTTCGAGAGTGGATGTTGTCTCTTTCTAATAGGGTGTCCAACAATCATACTAACTCTTGAGACAGTTACAGAGTAGCTGTTATTTTATTATTTAATGATGATGACCTGCAACTCAATAGCATTCGAGGCGAAATAGCTTCAAGAGTGGATGTCATTAACTTTTCATGTTAACTTAAATGTATGTCTGTACCGTCCAGTTGCAAATTATCCATTTTGCAACCTGTCTATCCAGACTACCTTGGCGACCTTGCCTTGCAGGCCGCGGGCATCCGATGAGTTATTCTTGACGGTCTATCCGTGGTACAAGGAGAGTAGCGCAGTTAGGCCGTCAAGGACGACCTGTTCCACGTCCTGACCCTGCCTGATAGCTTTCGTCAGGTCCATCAGCAGCTGGATGGCGCGGGCTGTAACTCTCTTCTTTCTGGCTTCGACGTCGGCAGCTAGGCCGGTGCTGGTGGTGCCACATTTAGCACGGAGTTCTTTATGTGGCAGAGCCGGGGGCCACGTTGTGTCGGCGCCAGCTGTCGGCCCTGCAGTCGTCCTCACCTCGGGTTGCGTCGGAGCTGCAGCCGGAGTTACAGCCTGCGGCAGGGTCGTAGGCAGGTCGTCCAATAGGTCTCCCTCAGGTGCGGTGGGGGGCGCGGGTGCCTTACCCTTGCCCCCTCGCTTCCTCTTCTTTCCCCTCCACCGCTTCGAGGAGGGGGGAGCTTCTTCCCTGTTGGTGGGCCCGTTGGCCGCCGCCATCAGCGACTCACCTTAGGCCTCAGTAGTGGCCACGTCTGTTGGCCCCTCGTCAACCGTTGCCGGTCGACGTGAGGCGGTAATGGCGGCGGCTGTGCCCGCTCGCCTGTTTGTATCTCTGTCTGGTAAGTCACTTGATGTTATTGGCCGGCTGCTCGCCCCCGCAGTTGACGCACGTAGCTGGTGCGTCACGTGGTCGGGGGCAGTCCCGCGCTGTGTGCCCCTCTCCGCAAGGACACAGGTGAGCGGCCGGTGGCAGTGGTGCGACGAGTGCCTCCATTTCTGGCACCAGTGGCACTGGGCGGGCCCACGCTTGCCCCGCCAGGCTTCAATCTTGACACGCCGCGTGTTTAAAAACACAGAGTTGCCGAAGATGCTGCGTACCACAGGCGTCCTGCTGAGTACGGCGTGGAACACGCAACCGGGACGTCCCTGGCTCACCTTAATATGGCGAACGTATTCCGGCTGGTGCCCTATCGCGCGGGGCTCCTCCTCAATCTCCTGTGGAGTGGTGTCAATAGGCAGCCCCCTGATGGCCACCTTGCAGCTTCTCTCCACCGGTAGCGAGTAGGCGTACCATGAGATGCCGTCCTCCTTCTCCAGGCCAATCAAATAGCTCTGGACCATCCCATATTCGAGTTCACTCTCTGGAGTGAACCGAATTCCAGTGCCGAATGGTTGGGCACTGGGGGGGTGGCCCAGCCTTTCTTTGAGGGCCCTGAAGTGGGCGGCCCATCCTGGCAGCCTTTCCACCACCAGTGGAGGATACCTCGGTCGCTTCTGCGGCTTCGGCTTGGGCTGCGTGGCGGCCGGGTCTCGGGAGGCCGCAAGCTGTGAGGGAGAGACAGCGTTGTCAACACTCACCCCACGCTGCGTCCCTGGGTTCATCGGCGTCGGTTGTGGTGAGAGGGGAGGCGTGCGGCGGGTGGCTTCCGCAAAGGTAGGCGACCCGGCGGCAACCCGCTCTCCCCGCGGCGGCGCGTGGTCCCTCCACGGCAGCGGGTCGAGGCAGTGTCGCTTCGCCTCCTCCTCGGACCCGTCCGTGCTGCGTCGGCGTCGTTGGGGCCGTGACTCCGACCGGGAGTCGGAGCCATAACTCCGCGACGGCGACGGTGCTGCACCTGGTGTGCGCCCCCTTAGTGCACTCGGTCCTGAGACATCCGACCCAGCAGACTCTAGCGACATGCTCGAGCCGGCTCGCGACGAGCATGCCGATCGTTCTGCCGGAGTCGTAGGCCGAGGCACGGGGGGGGGCGCCGGTGAGGCGGGCACCTGGGGCACTCCAGGTGCCAGCCTGGAGTCACGGTTAGAGGCCCTCGCCGCGGGCGCAGTCGACGCGGCGGGCCGCTGTTGTGGCGGCGCCGGGTTGTGCGATGGGGCGCGCAGAAGGCGCTGGTGTCGGCGCTGTTGGCACCGAGGCGCGGGTGGTGGTCAATGGGGTGCGAGGCAGCGGGGTGGGCGCGCGCCACGGGATTGTGGCGTCTTGTCCATGCGGCACGGGCGCGACTCGTGAACTCGGCCTCTACTGGCGCGCGTTAAGAGCGCCGCAGACCGCCAGCGGTGCCGCAGCACACCAGCGCCCTCCTCGGAATTATTACGACAACAATGCTGTGACGCGATTGGTTGTAATTCTCGTATTCTCATTGGTTTTCTATTTTTGTTATTGTTGATTTTTTATAATGTACGTGTTTTTAATGGTTAGTTTTAAGTTAGCAAGTAAGTTTAGAATTGTATATAAGACGTGCCCTTTACCAAATACATTCAGAATTCATTCAAAATTCAGTTTACACATTCAACGGAGTTATTATTCTACCTTCTGATACCCAACAACAGTCAGCCAAGCCCTCCAAAGATCTCCAAAGGGCCGTAGACCAACGAAAGGACGCCGGCGGAGGCCCGGCACTTCGGGGACAGAAGTCAGAGTGTTATTTAAATGCGAGCGAAGCGGGCGCGCCTCATGGAGTCGTATCAGGTTCTAAATTTGCTTATATCTCCAAAAGTCTTGCTAGCTCGCATGAGGAGCGTAGGCCGAAGGCTGGCGGAGCGACGACGACATTTGTGATAGCAAGTGGGTGTGTAGGCATTTTCTAGGCCAGCTTCCATTAAAAAATGATAGATGGCGCTGTACATGACTCAGCGTAAAAATAATGTTTGGCTGTATGGAGCTGGCCTTCATTGCCTTTCAAAAGTGTTCTTTCCTAGTTTTTGTGCGTTCGTCTCTGCAACTTACTTTTTTCATTTTGGCTATAATTTTTATAAAAACGACCTGACACCGAATATTTGGACACCGATATCTGCTGCACGTAAAAACTTGACTTGACTGCGACCGGACTCCAAAAACAAAACTTTTTACACTGACTCATGTACAGTGCCATCTATCGTTTTTTGTGGAAGTTGGCCTAAAAAAAAACCGATTGGGGTAGCAGTGGTTAGCCACTAATCACACGATCTAGAAAAGTTAAAAAAAATGTGACGTGAATAATTTTTGCTAACACTTTCAAGCTTATGGGAGGTAGTTTAACATGTTTATAAAAAATCTTGCAGGGCTGAAAGACATCTACCGGACATACTCGTAGTTGGCCTCCACCAAGTGTTGCCACATTGACCGGTCCCGTGCGACTCGCATCCAGCGGATCCCCGCAACCTTCACCAGGTCATCGGTCCACCTAGTGGTATATCTATATTAAATACAAAAAAACGTTAATTAGTTGTAAACTAGTGTATTCATAATGGAAAAGAAAATACTTAGAAAAACCAATGCATCCGAGCCAGAAAGCAAAAACGTAATTGTCTCTATAAAGACAGTCTTGTCTATAGTGTGCAGTAGCCCTAACACCACCTATGAGTTTAGGGAAATTCTCGCTAAGTAAGAAGATTTGGTTCGAGAGCAATGGGTGGCCCAGTGGTACGGTAGTAAGTCGTGGGTTCGCACAATACTGTTACTGTTAGCCTGTTTTATCCCACTGCTGGGCAAAGGTCTCTCCCCATGACTTCCAAATTCTTCGATCCAGGGCCAATGTGGACCACTGGTCGTTGGTTTTGTCCAGCTCGTCCCGCTGGCCAAAAATCCCTCTCAACGATACTGGCGCTCCTAAGTGATATACTATACCAATATCTTTTTTTTGTTTTTTTGTTTTGTGTTGTGTAACTTTGAAACACCCTGCTCTTAGTTACCTAATTTAAGGTTTGTTTCACATTTATTTAATGTATTTTAAAATTAGCATCTAAAACTATTAATGTTTGCATGCCAATTTTATGGCGAAATGTGTCATTGCTCTATATATTATTTTTACCATCTTTTGTACCACATTTATTGGAAATAAATAATTTTGACTTTGAAAAAAAAAAAAACGAAATCGGTCTATTCAGTGAAGCAAATAGGTAATAGGTTTGTTGGCCCAGCTAAGTAGGGGTCTTAATATAGGTACCAATGACCATATCATAGTAAATAACAAAAAAAAAACACCCAAGGTCGTCATTATAAACAAACAATTGGTCTTTGAAACAAATCTACGCAACTTCATTGTAACGTTTGGCTGCGTACCCGGTGCCGAATATTGAAAATTATTGATTCATAGTTTGCTGCAACCGAAGTGTACAAGTTCACGATTGCACTTCATTCGTGCCGAGGGGACAGCTGGTATAAAATCACAACACTTGTGGTTCAGCCATCAGTACAGCTGGGATCATTGGGAGACCACCACGACATCACCTCCAGAATAATGGCTTTCATATACAAGGTACCCTTTTTTTATTCATTAACATTCAATTAGCAGTCAACTAAAGTTATTTAGAAAATTAACGTAAATCATTAAAATAGCTGGTGTTGATTGTTATCGAGAGTGACCAGTTCATTTGTAATTGAACCCGTGAAAATTATTACCACTAATTTTAACTCCATTTCACAATGAAGTTTAGGTAAAGAAATCTTTTTTAACAAAACAGTCATTTACTAAGAAAAAATGTTTCTCTACAGAGACAGATAATTTCAGCAATTCTTTTCTATAAGTCCTGGTAACGCGGAGTGCCTGAAACTAAACGAGTTCCAGTTTTTTCCAAACATATCGAAATCAATTGTAATTTTAATAATGAAATTAACAAATAGTTTCCGGTGAAGAATAAAGGTTCACGTTATAAAGACCAATGGTTTCTACACGATGATGTTTGCGAGGGTAGTAGCAACAGTGCGCTGACATTCGTACAGCGCTTAGGATTACATACCAAAGTCGAGGTGCATTAATTTCTAGTAGTTCATGAGAAGTTTTTAAGTACTTACTTACCTACCTACAAAAAACCACTGACTAAATTTACCAATATTGTTCTTAAATATGTTGGTCAATGTGACACCCACCTACTTTTATTTCTAACACAAATCACCGGATCCTATTTTTTTATTAAAGTAACAATCAAACATCAATCAAATTAGTCTCGTTGACTTAGCATAAAAAACTGTGGTCTAACTTTCTTCTTGGTCGATTATTTTTCATTGTCGTTATTGAGTAACGAGTTAATAGCTACTGACCGTGAAGGCCGCGGCTTTTTGTCACCAACAGACTGGAAGTGTTGTCAATAATAATAAAGAGAAATTAGCTCCCACGATCCAGAATTTATCTCAGTATGCAAAATTCAATGGGCTATTTATAGATTATAGCCTTGCTACGTAGCTTTGTTCCCGGTTTTACAAAAGTAACAATACAGCCGTATTGAACTAAGAGAAAAATACCAAACTAGAGGAAAAGACGACGATGTGACGCATCGCGGATATATTTTTGCACGAACAACAACATTTGATTAAACTGAACAATTTCTGAAAGAGACAAGTCAAATCGAATCATGAGACCCTTGGGCCGAAAGTAGACGTCAATAAGCTGCCATGCATATCGATTGAGTGGATTCCCGATGCATGTAGGTACGTTGATACAATTATTTTCTTTTTTCCAGTTCCTCATACCGGTAGCGTTAGCAACAGTGGTGTTGTCAGGAAAACCTGGAGGCTACTCATATAGCCGCTTCAGTGGACCTGTTAGTGGTCAGATCGTGGAAGTCCAGGTGCCAGCAGCTGAGGGGATCCCGGCCCAGCAACACGCAGATTACGGCTACGATCACAAAACAGGGCAAATTCACCCGGACACCGCTAAATACGCACATTTAAAGACTGTTGACTATGTGGTAAGGCTTAAAAGGTCTATTTTTAATTAAAACTGAATGGCCTTTGTACCTCTTTATTGATGGGATCACAACGCTTGCTCAAACTGTTGCTATATTATTCTAGGCCAAACCTGACTACGCTTACTCATACGGCGTAGAAGACCCTCACACCGGTAATCTTCAGAACCATAAAGAACACCGCGATGGTGACGTCGTCACAGGTGAATACTCGTTGGTCGAACCTGATGGCTCCATCCGTCTTGTGAGATACACTGCCGACCCCAAGAATGGTTTCCAGGTAATTTTATTACGTGTGTTAATAATAGTTATAGGTACAGCATGTATCAGGTGAGTATGGCGGCTGATTCTTTTTTCGCGATTATGATATTGGTTCCACAGGGAAGTTGTTCAGTTGGATGCTTAGATATGACCACACTTTTCTGATACATAATATGCTGAAGAAGCTAATGAAGATTATGTAAAAGAAATGGTAGTGAAAAAGTAGTGGTGGTGGGATCGTATGGTGAAATAAGTAATAGAGTTTTGTTCGTAGAAACTTGCATATTTAAATTGCAAAAAACTTTAATAAAAAAAAAACACGTCTGTCGTCTATCATCGTACTGTATCCGTCACGCCATATTTTTTATTATTCCTCTCTCTTTCACACTTTCGCACCTTTCACTCGCACCTTAGCAAACGTTCCCTTTTACACAAAATTCATTCCACATTACCTACGTATGTTTTTTTTCACTTTCAGGCTACAGTGCATAAAAAAGCGGGCGGTCAACAACAGAAACCAGTGCATTATGGTCATGCAAAGCAAGAAGATGACTCTCGAGAATACTAGTCCTGTTACGTTGTTTTAGTTTAGTAATGTTGAATGTTTTGTTAATTATTTATTAGTTCTTTTTGTTAAATAAAAAGGAGTGATACAATTACTTGTCATATAATTTACAAATCCAAACACATTTCATGTTAACAGTAAGTAATCACAGGTCCGATTTTAGTGAAAGTTTTCGGTTACATAATTACTTCATGAATTTTTGCAATGTTTCCGTTGAGAATGGCATTATGACAGTGTGAGTCCGGCTTCCTGCGATCATTTGTAGTGCTTGTAAGTATCTCAGCTGAAAGAGTTTTATAAATGGGGTAAGATTTACATAGTTTTAAAAATAATAAATTTACAGAAGTTTAAAGTTATGAGATGATTAAACGTCAAAAAACAACAACAAACAACAACAACAACAATAACAACCAACAATTATGGTCTTCGCGCATTACACAGACTAGACGCCGACTTCGCTCCGACCTTTCCATGCACATTGAGCTCTAAATAAGTGCCCATGCGTCGTACACTTATGGCCACGTTGAAAATGGTTTCCTAAGGTTCACACTGCGGGTCGAGTCGAAGTGGAGTCCGCGTCGAGACTGTAATGTGCAAAGACCTTTATAAGGCTAGGTACAGATGCCAGATCAAGCTACGCGAAAATGTAAAATTTCCCAATCAATCTTGAACGTAATGCAATAAAGTTGAAAATCTATAAAAGTAACAAATTGTAGTAGCTTGATGTACTAGCGTCAAATACAAGAAAAAAATTGATAGCCCTCTTCAGTCATCGGCGACTGACGACGATTTCAAAACCTCACACCCGAACAGAGTGTGAAAAGTGATTTGTCGCTTGCGAATACAAAATGTCAGCAGCTTAGCTAGCTTAGCAGGCTTAATTGACTAAATTATACAAGTCTCTATGGATGATTAGTAAATATAATGTTACCAACCTGCATGCAATATGGGTTTTCCATAAGTAATTTAGTAGCTTTCTGGAGATTTCTTGTAGATTCTATTTCCGCTTTGGCTACAATTATTTTAGCATTCGCCATTCGGTACGACTCAGCTTCTGTAGCCATTGCTCTTTGCAGTTGTATTGGCAGGCGTATGTCCTTGCTGTAAGTAAAACAAACTTCGTAAACAGACTGTTTTGTAGAAGGTCCGATATGCTTTTCTTTAGATTACGGGCTTACATTGTCGTTTCCACCCATAGAACTCATGATTTAACTGTCCCGGTAATTGAGATTTTTTTTCTTTTTTGACCTACATTCACAACCACTAGCAACAGCCAGTCTTACTTAGTACTGGGTGGTAGAGGTCAGATAGGCAGTCGCTCCATGTAAAATACTGGTATTCAGCTGCATCCAGTAAGACTGGAAGCCGACCCCAACATGGTCAGGAAAAGGCTAGCTATTCGACATTCACAAGCTCAGCGATTGGTATGCTACTCTACTTTTGACGAAATAATTTTAGGAATAAATTCAATACTGTCATTGCAAGATTCTGTAGAATGATTAGTCATTTTATTTTTTTATTGAAATAATAATTGCTACTTACACCTCAAATCCCACAATTTTGACTCCCCAGTTCATTGTCAATTTCCTCATATTTTCAAAGACTTGATAGCCAACTGCGGGTCGGTCACAGAGGATATCTGATAGTATTCGCGTCCCTAGAGCATTTCGGAGAGTTGTAGCTGCTAAGTATTGTGTGGCAACTCTGTGAGAATAGAACATGTTATTAATAATCATAATAGCATTTAAACTTAAAATGTAACTAACGGGATATCTTAATAATAATCACGGAAGATATCCCGTAAGTGACATTTTAAGTTTAGTTATATACCGTGAAAGCTTGAAATAGTGTTTAATAGCATTTATTTTGAACAACAAGGTCCAAATAGGCTACTTACTACCACCACAAGAGAGATGCAGTTTCAGTTACTAAGATTTCTATAGAAAATTAACGGTCAACGAGGGAACGAACAGATTTGTTACGCTTAGAAAATTAGAAAATGGATCAACCGGTTGGTGGTCTACAATAAATCAATGCTTTAAAAGTCTTCTTTCTTACTTATAATCAGCAATATTGACAACCGCCCGTAATGGATCGTAAATTTTGTAGTACAACACTGCATCCACGGCCACAGACAACGCATCTTTTGTTAAAGCCTGTTGAGAAGTTGTCAAATAGTACACAGGGTAGATTTTTGGGACAGCTTACAAAAGGCCTATCGGCCTTCCCGGAATTGTTGTAGTTAAGGTAAAAGTCTCTTTAAATAAGGTAAAGGGGATAGGCGTATATTTCTATTTCCTACCTGCCTCAGCTCAAAAATTAAATCATTTGTTCCTGGTTTATTGTTATACAGAGGTTATTTAAAGACTTATCAATCACTCATTAAATATTCAAAGAATAAAAAAAAATTAAAAAGCCTGAAATTTATTTTCTACCAATAATACCTATGCGATTTTGGCATTATTTTCCGATTGCTCGATCGTCATGCCCAGTAAAGGGTTGTTGTTGCTAACTGTGTTTGTAGAAATGGTACAGACAGCTAAAAAAACAATTTTCGACCAACACAGGTGTGTGCTAAAAGTAAAACAAATTGACTGTGAATGCATGACTTCAAAATAATTGGGGAAGTAGCTAAGATTGCTGGGACTAGAATGGACAGCTAAATTGAAGAATTATTCAATTAAAATTTTTAAGACATTAGTACGTAACGGCGTGTATTTAGAACATAAATTTCTCAGTTGGGACCCGAAACCTGAATTTGTGCCTGACTCATGGCAATAGGCTCGCCACCCAGAACATGGGAATTTAAAAAAAAAATTGCTACACACTAGGAATTTCTCCTGTATCGCAGGTGCGTTTACAAACATTTAAGCTCACATACACAAACAGCCAGACCCGGAACACCTAACTGAAGGCCATACAAATATTTGTTCAGTGCGGGAATCGAACCCGCGACACGCAGCGCAGCAGTCATCGCTCAGCCACTGCGCCAACCGTGTCGTCAACTTAAAACATAACTGGCAAAATATGTGTGTACTTTAAGGTGTACACCTCTGCTTAATCTCTTAGGGGATCACGGGCGTGTTGCTATGTGAGATACGTTACCTCTTGAGGCGGTACTACATGACAAAAGATCCTTAGGTCAGTGAACTTTAAGGTGTCAATGCATGGTAAGTACTGGACGAGGCCAGGGCCATAGGGTCTGGAACTACGCAATTTCCCATTCCTTAAAATTACCGCTCGTTCAAACTGTCTCACTACCTGTATCGTTAAACACAAATATCAATCGTAAACTACAGTCTAGTTCGATCTGATATTGTCTTGATCGATAGTTGGTACTAGGTCAACAAGGGTGGCAAAAATTGCAGGAAATATACAGGGTGTAAACAGACTCTTCACGAAGCCGTTAACCAAGCATTCTGTACATCAAAATAAGTAACCGTACGCAAAAATTATTGCTGGGAAATTATTTTTTTTTGTGCGTGAAAAATTGCGTTTTACGGTAAAACTCAATGTAACGCACTCAAAAATGGATGGATGAATGGACTGGTATATGGAATAGTGTGGGGTTCTTACATTAAAAACATGTATTTAAAAAAGAACTTGTGAAAAAGTAGGAACTTAGACCCCCAATATCTCCGTAACTAGAAGGTTCCCAGTGGTCTACAACAAAAAAGTGATCGCAATGATGGGAAAAACAAGCATCGGTTTTGTTAAGAGTCTTTTTACACCCTTCATTTGCGCAGTGATAAAATTCAACTTGTATTGTCCCTCTGTTAGGAAAAGGTCTCCCCTATAACCGTCCATTATTGCTAATCTGAGGTTTTCTCCTGTAAATCTTGCACAAACGCCTCAAAGTGATCACGCCATCGCCATCGTCTTCGCCAGCCTTTCCCAGGCCTTCCTTGGCGACCACGCCCGTTATCTGGCGGGTACCAGAAAACGGGCGTGGTCAGGATAGTTGGGACAACTGTCCCCTAGTGGGTACTAGGGGACAGTTGTCCCAACTATCCCGATTATATCTACATACAAGTATTGGACGGGCTATGCTTGTTTCAAATTCAGCCTGCCAGATTTATTGCTGATTGTAACTCGTTGAACCACGATGTTGAACAGATGGGGATGAATGATGGGGTAGGTACCTAACTTTCTTTAAAACATGTGATTCTTAGTATGTAAATTAGTGACATCGTTCATCATTGTTTATATTGCTTGGGGCAATGAAAGAGAGTATGTATTCAAAAGAGCGATAGTACGAATATCTTAATTTTATAGTTACCACAAAGATTACGAACAAAGAAAGCGGAAACGTCACAATAAAAATAAGGTACGACAGGAGCACAAGGCATTTTTCTATAAATGTATCATGACCTGTAAAGGAAAAATATATTAAGTACATAAGTCGCTCAGTTAAGGACGTGAAAATATATATTGCTTGCATACTTTTTCGGGGTCGTGAATGATCTCGGCCTGTTTTTTTTATGTGCGAGCGCCTCAGACCAAATAAAAAACCAAGACACAGCGCTGCGAACAAAAGTGAAGCCGGTTCCGTAAACATGTGTGCATTTTTTGAGCTTAGTTTAATTGTAGTTTGATGTAAATGTGTGCGTGTGAGCGTGTACGCACAGAGCAGTGATTACTTTTGCGCTGGCTTCACTTTATTGTTCGCAGCGCTATGTCTTGGTTTTTTAAATTATCAAAATAGTTATGCTAAAGTATATTAGGAAAAAGAACATTATGCAAAAAGAAGGGATCCCGATAATGATATGCTTATACAGGAGGTTTGGGACCCGCGTGGACCGGTCGGTACTTATCCGCTCCGACTTGTCCGGTCTGGGAACCTCTATCTTTATGCCAGCAGCTTTAGATATGATTCTGATTTGTATGACCATCATTATGATGCCCTGCCAAGAATGAGCACTCTCCATGGGTGTCGTAAAATTTGCTTTCAAATCCTTATGGAAACCAATATCTATACGGAGTAAAGTAACAAATCCTATATCGTGATATTAAGGTTATCCTTGCGATTAACATTATGTGTATAGGAAAACCTCACACAACACCCGGTGACTCAGAGGATCTTCATTTTTCTGTGAAGGGTGAGGAACTTCGCACTTCACCTCGATACTCACTCGATAGTATATCGTTTCTTCGGTCTTCCCCTACTCGTAAAGCCATTTAAACTCATGCACTTACCTACGGTTTGATCAATTTGATCTAAATTGTAGCCCGGGCATATTCTAGAGTGTAGTATGTTCGACTCTTCTTTTCTTTCTCCTTCTTTATGTTCAAGTTCTTGACTTTTTGATACCGAGAGAGAAATAGACATGTTACACTATCTGAAATTATTTTTTATTAATTTAGCCGAATAGGGTGAAGCTCAGGGTTTCGGTCAAAAACAGAGATAACTATTTAACCAAAAGTTTGACACGCAGACTTCACAATTTTGTTTTGACAATAAGTTTCCACAGAAAATTTCACAAAAAAAAACAACATTGGTCAACTGACAAAACATTCTAGCACAAAAAAAAAACATGCGCAATGAGGTTTTTTCTAGGCCAGCTTTCGCTAAAAATACGATAGATGGCGCTGTACATGACTCAAGTGCAACGTTTGCCACAACGCTTCGGTATATATCAATAGATGGCGCTGATCAGCTTCGGGAATATTTTTTTAAGCGGCGTTCTAGTAAAATCCAATAAAAAAGAATTTACTACGTAATAGATTATAGGTCAATGGTAAAATCTTTTAGCAGGGCAAAACTAACTCTCCTAGACATATCAAACTCATTGTATGGTAAAATTTCGTGATACTACACTTGCTTAATAAGTGTACCAATACTACCCCACTAAAAGGCTTGAAAGCTGTTCATTAAACCTTCTCAAAAATCCAGGCAGTTATATTGTATGGAATTTCATTACTGCCCTGAAAATCAGGGTAGTAATCCATAACTATCGCGGTTTGTTTTTTTTTTTTAAAGTCTTGATGACGTTGTAAGCAAGTGTAGTATAAAGCAGTATATATCACTCGAGGGTAATTACAGATTACTAAACTCGTGTGCTTCACGGCCCTCCACTTCGCGTCGGGCCTTAAATGCACACTCGATTAGTAATCTGTGCCTTACTCCCCTTGGTGAGTAAATAACTATTATTACCTATTCATTGTTGTATATAAAGTGAGAACTGTAAAGAACCTTTTTTCTGTCAATAATTTTAACCTAAACAGTCTACTGTTCTTTTGTATCACTGAACTACACTACTACAAGTTTTGGCATGGTTTTTGCTATTGTTCTTCTAAGTGTTTTTGCGTAACGTCTAAACTCCTGGTGCGTCGAGTCGAGCTTAGGTTCCTCCGAACTTCAGTTAAAGCTTTGTGGACATAAAAACGAACCATTTTATTATTCCCAAGGTTGATCAGCGCCATCTAGTTCGTTCATAAAAAGCACTGAAAAATTCAATGGGGTGACTGTCTGTATGGAGCTGGCGTTCATTGCCTTTCAAAAGTGTTTCTTCCTAGTTAGTGTGCATTTGTCTTTCTTCGTTTGATTTACGTTACAGTTTTTTTTTTGTTTTTTGCTATTGTTTCTATAAAATACGATATGGCACCGAATATTTGGACACCAATATTTGCTGCATGTAAAAACTTGATTTGGCTGCGACCGGACACTGAAAAACATTTGTTTTTTACACTGTATCATGTGCAGTGCCATCTATCGTTTTTAGTGGAAACTGGCCTAGAATAGCCTCATTGAAAAAATGTGGCGCTGTAAGTACACCATAGAATTAGGAAGAGACCTGTCTTATTAAAAAAAAACTGCTGCTGCTTTACGTTCATTGAGAATCCATTAAAACCTCAAATAAAACCCAGTCTAGTACATACGAATGAAATGATGTTATATATAATACTGAGGTAGATAGGTTTTACCGACGTCGGCGCGGTAACGCAAACACAAGCTGTGTGTGCGACGCGAACTGACGTTTAAGCGGGAGTTTGGTGTATGAAAATAAACAAATATGGCAAATTGTGTGTTCAGAAAGTGCAATACTTATACTGGGCCGGCTGTAAAAATCAAGAAGGACGTATCTTTTCATTTGTTGTTATGTCTATATAAAATGGAAAATCATAAACTTTATTTTACTCAAAAAGCGCGGCAGTCATGCCGCGCTGTTGCCGCCGTGACACCTACACGAACGAGATAAGTAGTGCGTTGCATATGAGTGACAGAGAGCACGAGATAATGGCGTGCGGTGTTGTCAGTTCGAACGACGCGTTAAAATATCGCTGTTTTTGTTTATTTTTAATGAGTATGACGTTTCTATTGGTAAAATCTCATTGAGTACATCTTCCGAACTTCTTACTAAACTGACTCGTGTCGGCCCACACTTACCATTTTTGATCAGGGAACTTCAATTGGCAATGGAAATAGTACTGTCGTAGGCTGATTCGTAGCTATATGATTCAATGTTTGCAGATATCTGAGCTGAAATTTAAGAACATTTAAAGAATACAGTACCTAGGATATGAACAGTTCGAAAGTTAGTTAGTGGTCAATATCAGAGATGTTGCGGATATCCGCATCGATTTGGAAATCTGCACCTGCATCCGCGGCCGCAATAATCGTTGCGGATGTCTATGCGGATGCGAATGTAGATGCAGAGCAGGTCATGACAAGAAAAAAATGGGTGGGGCTTGCGAGTGGTGTTTGCCGGCACTTGGCGTTTGGGCACGTGCTAGTTGACTAATAGGAGCGAAGAATATATAATAGTTTACTCTACCTAATAATAAATTCTAAAGGAGCGCAGATTTAAGATCCGACGCGTTTGTTAATGTTTATCATTTGTAAATCAATCATAAAGTGTTTACTTGCGCTTATCGTATGAACATTGCAGGTTTTGAGTGTTATTGCGAGTATACAGTGAGTAGGTTTTGTATGTTAAGGGAGTTTTCTGCAGTTAATAGATTATTGGACAAGTGAATTCACAATGTCACCCTCACTTTGCGTAGGGGATAATAGCTGTTAAAATAACTTATTCTTGAACATAAATATTATTTACGCGCATAATATTTGGATCTTCCATCATTATTTGAGAAGCTACTTTAAGGTTTTCAGCTGCTTGAATTTCACTTTCTGCTTCAATTACTTTCGCTTTAGCGATACGAGTACCCTCAGCTTCTGCTGCCATAGCTTTTTGGAGCTCAAAAGGTAAAAATACATCTTTTCTGAAATCAAATCATAGAAACTGTATTTCTTAAAAGTAGATTTAAAATGCATCCAAGAAAGGGTCGAGGAAACAATCCTAAAAGTTGGTGGTAAAGCTATTACAGTAACAAGAATAAACAGCATGTACAGAGTAGTAGTAGTAGTAGTTGTAGAAGTTGTAGTAGTAGAAGTTGTAGTAGTTGTAGTAGTAGAAGTTGTAGTAGTAGTAGTAGTTGTAGTAGTAGGAGTAGAATCTGTCAAATGTCTTTAATAGATTTTCAACTTTATCGCTAAAGCTCAGAACAAATAAAAAGTTAAGACGGAACTGTGCAAACAGAGAAGTGAGGCCGGTTTCGTAAACATGTGTGCATTTATTGAGATGTAGTTTAATTGTAGTTTGATGTAAATGTGTGCGTGTGAGCGTGTATGCACAGAGCGAGGCGTAGTTTTGTGCTGGCCTCACTTTATTGTTCGCAACACTATGTCTTGGTTTTTTATTTGGTCTGAGCGCTAAAGCAAGCTTGATTGTGAAAATTTGACAGTTTCGGGTAGCTTGAAGTGCAGTGTACTTAACGGTCAGCTGATTTTTTTTTTGCGATGATGATGTTGGTCCCATGAAGAAAGTTGTTCAGTTTGATAGTCTGTACCACACTCTTAATAAGACCACCCGTCTGGTACATGCTGTATTAAAAATTATGCGACTACAGTAATTGGTGAAGAAATTATGTAGGTAGAAGATAGATACATTTCAACTCGTTCTATGACAACTCCCCATCTAACTGTGGTCTTGTCTATTTCCGTTCTGCAATTAAAACTGATTGATTCTCGGCTTGTTAACAGTGTATTCAGCGTGTGTCCTCCGAGAAGATTCCTTATCGTAGCTATCGTTATTAATTCTGTACCGTTTCTGTAAATGAGAAACGTTTTATTTATTTTATTTAAGGCATCTGTCTGTAAGAGCAAAGGCCTCCTCTTTTTTTCCATTTCCGATCTTATCTCTGCTTTGAGCTATATGGCCCAATTTTGTCTGTAGGCAAGCTCGTCCCGCCATCTTTGTCGGAAGTTTTTCGGGCCACATTGTGGTTGATTTTGCTTACGATCGTTTCAACATGCGGCAGACATGTACGTAGGAAAAGTAGGAATTGTTCAGATTTATGGTTGAAGTAAAGTTTTGATAGTTTACTTGTGGTTCTGAATGTTCATTAAACAAGCAAGTGGGTTGTCTATGTGGAAGTAGACAACTGCATCAACCGTCACGGTTACTGAATCTTTTGTGAGTATCTGAAACGAAGGGTCTTTGCTTACTTTCGAGTATACCGTTAAAACTAGTGAATAATATATTATTACTGTTCTACAAAACAACTGGGGCCATCTTACGGCAATATTGTTTTAATCTTTCTTCAGTGTGTGTAAGCGAAAGAGAAAGATTTTCAAAGTAGTCAGGCTTTGAACTAAACACACACGCTAAAACGCTGATCAAAACTAAGGCACCAGGCATTTGTTTTACAAAATTTACAGTATAAACAAGATTTTACTTCTTGGGGTGGCAGATTAAAGGATTGAGTTCGAAGGTCAAACATTTGCACGTCATCGGTGCATGGTATCACCCATATTATTCCCGGTCCAACTGGCGAATCTTTCCGAACTCTGCCGAAGCGCAAAACAACTGCTCGTTTGTATTGTTTTACCACCTAAAACAATATGTAACACATAACATCACGCTTATAAATCCCCAAGGGATACACAGAAGTGTACTTAACATTCCACCATTTTTTGCTAGATATGTTTAAGACCCAAATTTAGAGGGCGAGCCTATAGGCGAGACAACAAAAAAATCCAATTAGAACGTCAGTTAGATTATCAAAAAATATTTGACCCGTGTTTTTTCTTTTGTTACGTAAATCAAAATTGACGAAGATATGACGCTTTTAAAATTCTCAATACATAATTAGTATTGAGAATTTTATCTCAATACATAACTAGGTATAATTTTTAGCTAGTTCTGACGTCACGAGCTCACACTCCCGAGTTTTGATGCGTTTTATCTTTTGTCAATATTCATTGATTTACAAAAACAAAAAATACGTGTCCATTAATTTCCAATACTCTAACTGACGGACTAAATAGATTTGCAATTTTTTGATTCTGTCGTCATGCTTATTGCCATCTGGCACAAATCTAGACTACGTGGCTGCTATTGAGAAATTCCGGATGGAAAAACCCAATAACATTACGCCCGAGCTGGGAATCGAACCTATGGCTCATGCTTAGCAGTAGCGCTTGCCTCTACTAGACCAACGGAGGCAGTATTTGGAAGTAATACTAAACAATAAGGCTAACCCGAAAGCACACCACTAACACTATTGGAAACAAGATGATAACTATTATAGCTATTATCCGAAATAATTTTTCTTTTTTTGATTCTGGTGAGTATTCTGAAATAATAATTTAAAATTATAGTATGAATAAAGCCCTGTTTCTGAATTGGCAATTCGAAGTTGAGAATTTGTCCAACTTCTAATCCTCAATTTAGAAGCGGGGTGTTAGATTGGATTAGGTATATCCACAAAAACTAAAATAGTATTTCACAAAATTCAACGCAAAGGCTCTGTTAAGGATGCCCGTATTGCAGAACCATGTAGGACTGTGTAGGTAATTGGCCCGCATCTGTTAAAACTAAAGTGACCATCATGTGTAGTGTATTTAAACAGATAACAGAATATGGTTCTAAGAATCACAAGGTATTAAAATGATTGCAACTATTTTATCATATGTACTTGTAATATCTATTTTTGTCTTTTCTTCCTTAATAGACATATTAGGCCTTATATTCTGAGAACAAATAAAAATCCAATGAATTAAATACACTAAAATTTTACTCGAAAATAAAAACGAAATATCAACGGCAATGACAAGTAACGTCAATCAAATTCTGTTTACCTCTTGAAAAGATGCGTTCAATTTAGGAAAGAAAAAATGGTGATTTCATGATAATTTTTATTTGACTAGAATTAATTTGTTCAGTGTCGTTATATACATTTATAAATTGACTTGGTGGTGTGAGCTCGGTCCTGGTCCTCCCATGAAAGATTTCAAGAAATCCATTGGAAACGGAAAAATTATTGTAGAGTTCTTTTCTGCTGATATTGAACTGAGTGACTGGAGGTATCGCAACTGAAACAGGTAGAAAATGGTTGGTTAAGGAACTATGTACTAATAAAACCAAGGACTTACAGTTCATAGGGAGCCTGCATGAGAAGGCCGTATAGGGTATTTTAGGAGAAAGCTAAAATTAACAAAATTTCGAGAGTTAAACCGGTTAATGTTGCGTTTTTTGATTGGAAAATACCACTAACTATCAGAATGCGACAGGTTTCTTTTGGCCTGTGACCACCATGACACACTTATTATTTTTTACCTGTAGTGCCATTGGGTTATCAATCATAACAAGCGAAGCCTCCTTCAATGCTTTAGACGCTTTTATTTCTCCTTCTGCTGCAATGATCTTGGCGCGCGCTTCACGATCAGCCTCAGCTTCAGCAGCCATAGCTCTTTGCAACTGCACTGGCAGTCTCACGTCCTTCCTGAAAGCATTCAAACGGTATAAATGCTTAAGGATACAAGCCTTCAACTACTGATTAGGTTTAGGGGGTCGGTCTAAGCTACTTCTAAAAATAAGGTGTTATATAATACATTACCGTTCAGTCCGTGACTTTTGAAGGGCAAACCTTTACTCGACAGTTGTTCAATTAAAAGGCAAAAACAAAGTTTCGCCCTTAGGCTATTACTGAGAATAGCTCCTTGGGGAGATAAAATGGAGAGACTGGAAATAGAAAGTCAGTATTTGAGACATATGTATTCCTTCTTGAAAAGAGAATAATTGAATTTAAGGAGTCAGGATAGCATTCAGGACTTGGAGAACTGACAGATGGAAATCGAGTTATTAAATCAATGGGGAACGTGTATGAGCTACTGGTATATTCACATTCTCTTTTAAAGGAGAAAAACGTATGACTTTTCTTGATTCATGTGTAAGGTATTCAAATACTGGCTTACATTTCGACCCTCTCCACTTCAACTCCCCAAGGGTCCGTGGCTTCGTCAAGGCTGGCTTGCATCATGTGGCTTATTGCTTCTCTGTCCGACAGTAGTTGTGCCAAGTCTCGCATGCCGAGGACATTCCGCAGGGTTGTTGCAGCCAGAAGACGTGTTGATGCACTGGAAAATAAATTTGCTTTTTGAAGTGAGCCATAGGTTTTTAAAATGCCATCTTTGTGCTGTCTTAGGGCTACCGCACTATAGACAATACTTTCTTTAGACAGACAACTACCCTACTAGTGCGAGCGAGAATACATAGTCTGTCTCGCTCGCACTAGTAGGGTAACTGTCTGTCTAAAGACACTCTTGTCTATAGTGTGCGGTAGGCCTTAGGAGGACATGTTTGTTTTTTTTGATAAATTCTCGGTAAGCTGCCTTTGGTATACTCGAAGCCCGCAGATTCCTTTAAAGACTAAAAAACCATGATACCTATAATCAGCCACTCGAACAACGGCATTCAGGGGTTCCTTGATCCGGTAGTAGACGACAGCGTCCACAGCAACTGTTACCGAATCTCTCGTCAAAACCTGAAACATTGTGTTAAAATGTTTATTAAAGGAGTACTTTGGCGTTGTGGGTTAATTAACCGATTTCCAAAAGGAGAAGGGTATCAATTCGTTTGGTTTTTTTTTCTGTAAACATGTTCAGTGATATCTTCGCCTTGTGAACAGATTTTGATGGTTCTTTTTTGTTTGGAAAAATATTATTTCGCAGTGGTCCCATTTAAGTTTAGTGAAGATCTGATGTTGATTTTCCGATACAAGGGAACTCTTCAATAATAGACGGCAAATTTGTAGCGATTGCAGCAATCACGACGGATTTGCTGTCTATTATATTGAAGAGTTCCCTAAAAATAGAAAAAATAAAAAAAAAATTGGCAAAAAATAAAAACGACTTCAAAAACACAAAAAAAAGTATTAAAGTTTTTTTTTGCCACCGACTTTGGTTTTTTTAAAAAAAAAAAAGGTTTTTTTTAACTCCCTTTTATGAGATTCAATTTTTTTTTGTACTATCTATCTAATAAATCTTATTAACTAACTGCTTCGACTGCATTATACGACATCAAAACAAATATATTATTGAGCTGAAAGGCGTAGGCATTTTTCTGGAGCGACATTATGCAAGTACAAAATACTATTGAACGTGGACGAAGCAAAAGTATGTAGGGATCGTAGCAGGGGGCCTTCTGCCTAGCCCTATGGGTAAAAGTGTGAGTTTAGTATGATGGTTATCATAGTTCAAGCAATTACAATTATTTGTGTTTTCAAAAAAACACTTAAATAAGGTTGATTCAGTATTACATGTAAATATTTTTATCTCACGGGCAAGTAGCAAATCGACAATAACTCAAACACGCACCTTGTAGTAAATTAGTAAATGCGTGTGTTTAACTCGATTTAGAAGATGTAATTGTAACTGAGGGCTGTGAGGCATGAGGCAGCTTGTGGGATGACATTTGCCAAGTTCAAATGTCGTGGGAAGACACCGCTCTCCAAGCGACATCACGACGCCACAGTTGATTAATTTTATCAAAACATTGCAACGATGGAAATACTGTGACATAATGCTGTACAACTGAGGTGATCGAGTGATAATATGTAATGTGGATACTTCAAGCCCTTGTTCAAGCATTTTTTTTATCGCTACTTGATTTTTAGGGTTCCGTACAAAAAATGAAATAAAACGGAACCCCTATAGGATCTCTCGTGCTTTTTTGCTCAATGCTAATTTGCTAATTTGCTCCGAATCTACTGGACCAAATCAGGTAAAATTTGGTAGGATGGTGTAATCCTATGACCCAAACACAGATGTGCAAAGTAAATATATTTTTTTATAGTTTCGGGGTACAAATTAGGAAATTAAAAAAAAAAAAATTGCTAACCTTACTGTGTAATATATCAAATGAGGATATTAAATATATTTTATATTATATAAAATATATACTTTGTTATTATTGTAAAATAAATAGTTTTGATTTTATTCATGAAAGAAGACGAAAATTGACCGTTCCACCCCTGATCTCCGAAACTACTGATACTAAAATTTTGAAAAAAATACAAAATATAGTTTATTGCTTGTAGATTACAGGAAAATCAATAAAAAATATATCAATTGAAAATATAGTGGTAAACTCAATATAAGACATTGACATTGTACGGAACCCTCTCCAGGCGAGTTCAACTCGCACTTGGCCGGTTATTTTAGCCTAGTTTCCGATGATGCAAGATAAAGAGAAATAACTACTACTACGTGGCCTATGAAGCCCTGACGCAGTCAGAAGCTGTGACGGTAGACCTCGTAGAAAATGGCGGGAAAACCAACGACCACTGGTAAAAATTGTCCCAACATCGGAGAAACTGGAAGTCATGACAACAAACCTTCGCCCAGCATTTGTGTGACGCGAAAAACGGAAGTAGTAAGACCGGGACACTTTTAAAATAGGTATATTGATGAGAAGCCATGTCTAAAACACTACTGAGTAACTCTGAAAAGGTCTGGAGAATATTGACGTAAAACAGGAGGAATTTCGATAAGCTTAAAACGATAAGGGCACACATAATTTCAGTCATCATGCTTTGTTATAAACAAATCAATACTGATTTGCCAAAAAACTACATTAGAACAAGTCCTAGAGAAATAGATCATTCATATTGATAATAGAAAGTTACCGATAATGCTTTTGAAATAAATAAAATTTTGGCTTATGTTTAATGTCCGTATGTGTGTAATAATAAAGTATCTTAGTAGATAAACAACTGCAAAGGTCTGAATTATTAGCCGTTGGTTTATGAACACAGTTGAATCGATTTACTAAGCAGACCTTGGAATCGATTTAGGGTGCTTGCTACATTACACGATACATCTAATTATAGCTAAATACTACCACAAACAGACAGCCAAACGAATGTACATCAATACTGATCTAAAATGGTTAATTGAAGATGATTCTCATAAAGTACTGCGCATTCATCGGAGCCAGCTATAAATCTTATGCATTTTGTGTAAGCAACGCTGCAGCATTTGATTGTTAAATACGAATAAGCCGATGGTGCATTTTAAGGAATGGTTTACTTCAAGGCGGTGTCATAGCTCCCATTGTATGATTAATATTTTAACCAACGATTAGCCTGAAACGATCAACACCAACAGGTTTCCATGACTTGGTCCTGGTTACAAAGACAGAACACTACGTCATGTTACGCATATGTGCAAAAGGAAAAGAAACCGAATGGGTTGTTGCGGGTCCAACTTGGTCCAATCACGGAAATCCGTTAGCACAAAGTGTGACTACTAACCCACGTCACTACTGACCGATGTCTCTCCTCGTAAGCCACTCTTTGAAGCTTTTGCTCAAAGCAAATAACTGCTAACGCTGTTGGTTTGACAGATTTCAGATCGATTCGGTTCATTTAACTTTAATCAAAAGAATCAAGAAAGGTTACTTCTTAGATTTTTCATGAAAAAGCAAAGATTACTGAACGATAACGTGTAAGTAACAAAAACTAGGTAATAGTTACTCAAGATTGCAGTGAATTTGTGACAAGAATTGTGTTCATAATGCTCTAATCTAAAGTAATATTTTGCTCACTCAATTTCCACACTAACGATTTTAAAAACTTTGTTAAAGTATCGAAAAAACCTGAATGTACCAACATCTTATTATCACGTTAACGTAGAATGTTCCATACTCTAATTCTATCATTACATCGTCTAATCGTCGTTAATTCATCCGGCAAACAGAATGTATTCAGGTCAAAGAGGCCGTCTGTTCTCGGCAGAACAATGGACATGTTAATTTAAACTGCCTTGCATCTTTCATGATATTGACCATAACTATACATACACTGCGTTTTGTCCGCCGCTTCGCCTGCGTAAAGGTCGAAAATTATCCCACGGATATGTACTACTGGGATAAAAAGTACCCTTTGTACAGGTCTACCAAATTTCATTGAAATATAACAGACGGACAGAGTTACTTTTGCATTTATAATTTTGTAAATGGATGGACGGCCCAAGATTTTTTTGAACAACGATATCTGGAGCGATTTTAACGGCCTGCTATAAATAAACGATGATTATGAGAACTTACACATGGAAGTCAGTTTACTCGATATATTAAGTGCAAAACTAACAATGTTGATTGCAGATTTTCATAACATGAGAAAATTATGATGGCGACTGAAACAAACCAGACCGACAAATGTTGAGGATCCTGAGTTGTTACAGAATCGATGTGCAATTGATGGCTTGTGTTTGATTCTGAAATTGTTGATTTATCATGATGAGTTGTTAGTTTTGTTTTCTGATCCTGATTTGTATGCTTTCATGACTGCTACCGATATTTATTTGACTGTCCAAACAAATTGCTTCTGCTTTAGTTATTATCAGTCAGTAGAGATTACTAAGCCAAAGTTTATTTCTTGGATCGAATACGATGTTAAGACCTAGGTAACCGATAACTAATTACTACTAGAAGTAGTGGATTTATAACTTATACCACTTGGTCATGATGTAAAATACTGGTATTCAACTGCTTCCGGTAATACAGGAAGCCAACCCTGGAAAAATAAATGGAATAATAATAATAAATAAATGGAAACGGCTAAGCAGATTATGACTACGAGGTTAAGTTTAGTTATGTTTGTAGACGCCGTGTTTCACTTACCTTTTTTCTTGCAATAATAATAAATTTACTGATTTTCAGCTTCATCATATAGAATAATGCATGTTTTTTAGGGTTCCGTAGTCCTGACAAGGAGCCCTTATGGTTTCGTCATGTCCGTCTGTCTGTCTGTCTGTCTGTCCGAGGTTTTGCTAAGAGACCATTAGTACTAGAAAGCTGTAATTTTGTAGAGGTGTGTATATCAATAACGCCGACAAAGTGGTAAAATAAAATTTTGGAAAATATTATTTTTTTAGGGTATCTCCCCTACATGTGAGGTGGATGAATTTTTTTTGTCGTATACCCCATCGTGTGGGGTATCGTTGGGGTTACTAATACTTTTCGATTTAAGGCTCCATTTACGAAATATTAAACTTTAAAGTGCAAATTTTTGTTCCAGTAGGGCGTCCCCCCCCTCTAAAAGCTAAACTGCGGGCTTGAAAAATCTGGAAATATTCATGATGATAGTGCATTTCATGAACTTTAAAGGAAAACTATAGCGGTTAAGATAACTTTATTAGTTTAGCAGTAATTATCGTTGAACTTGGGTGTTGGATAATAAATTATCATAAGTTTCATAAAGCTGCCACTAGATGGCGCTGTACCAACGCGTTCGTTCTATAATGTGATAACGGGCTACTACGGAACCCCTACACTGCGCGTGGCCTGACACGCACTTGGCCGGTTTTTGTTTAATGCATTTATGCTCCCAACTTTATAAACAAAATAGATAGTTGTATTGGCATCGAACACAAGATATAAAACTAATACCAGACTCGCATATTTCTAGCACATGTTTAACATTTTGCTATAACAATAACGTAAATAATTGTACCATGTGCCTGCTACAAAACTGAATCTGGTATGGCATTGGTATTGAAATCCGTTAACCCAGTTGTTTCCCGCCATTCAGTTGCCTAACGATTAATTGATGTGGCTGTAAACTATCAATCAAAGTTTTACGACATGTAAAACAAATGTTTCTTGTAAACCAATTGTCTGGAATCAAGATAGTGATCAGACACTATTTGTAGACAAGGGCGCGATACATGGTTGCTTTTGGGATACGTCCATGTTCTGTCTGAGATAATTTGGTTATCGTCTTCATTATCATAGTCCTGCTCTGATCCCAAATTATTAGGAGTTGATACATCATGTCTTTATAATAATTAAAATTTTAAACTGACATCATAAACACTATCATTGACAGTGAGAATGGTATTATTGCCATGTTTACTATTTATCTACACTTATTGAACTTTTGCGCGAACGGACTTTTTGCGCGTCAGGACACTAGCGTGAATGGACTTTTGCTTGGCTTTTTCATCATAGGTGTAGTTTTCATGGTTTTCGGGGTCGCTAATAACGAAAATGAGGTCATGGGACCTGGCGCGCAAAATGTCCGTTAGCGCTAAAGTCCATTCGCGCAAGTGTCCATGTGCGCATATTTCCGTTCGAGCAAAAGTCCATGGGTGCATAAATGTCTTTTCGCGCAAGTGGGTTCGCGCAAGTATCTTTCGGGCAAATGTCTTTCGCGCAAAAGTTCCAGATTCACTTTTTTCGACGTTTTATAAGAGCTTATGTCGGCCTAAAATGTCATCAAATATTTTGATTTAAAACGCACACTTGGCCGGATATTGGCCAATGACGTCTTCATTAAACTGATTAAAACTTCTAATTTGCAAACACTTCCTCCCTGCTTGTATAGTTTCCAAGCATACAAAAATCCAACGGACACTCAATCAATGTTAAAAGACATTTTTATTACAAGAACTCCAACCAAACTGCGGTAATTACATAAATATTACTGAAAGATGTATGTACAAAATAAAGGCGTGGGTATATTTATTTAAAGCAGGTATTGGCTTGTTTATTTATATTCTTAAAGCCAGTGACCGGTAACTCCTGGACTTGCTATGGTTTTTACGTGCAGTTTTGAACATGAGGCAGGGATCGGGCCTGCCAGACACGTAATGGACTATACTATATATATATCAAAATATTATGACCAGATGTCCGAGATTTAATACATTTGATTGTTTCAGACACGAAGACGTAAACAATTTTTTTTTTGGAAGAACAATGTGAAATCTTTCAGTACCTAAATAAATAGTGTAAGATATTTAAAAGAAAATCAAATATGGTACAGCATGGCCTATTCGTTCTTGTGGCGCTTGGCCAAAGGCTACCAACTTTTTTTTTTTCAATCCAATTTCAACAGTTTCAACACAAATATTCACCAACAGCGCCCTCTCCTGACGATTTTATTCAAGAACCATACAATTATGATGCAATATACCAAAATAAGGTAAAATAATAGTCGCGAACTCACGTTACAGAGGTTTTAAGGAGAAAGTATCAGCTACTTCGAAATATAAATCCACTCAAAGGCTAAGAGGAATGGAATGCCGGTCCTAAGCCAGAACAGACATTTGGTGTTGAAAACAGAATACTTGCCATTAATCTTAAATGGAAACATAATTGCAATAGTAAAGTTGCCATTACTTCTGCTTATGACATTCAGACACGCGGAAAACATAAAATGAAAACCATTACCACTGAAGTTACATAATTGGTGGTAGACTAGGAATAAATTAAGTGCTATTACATAAATTCGCTGTGCTCAGGCCCAGAGTAATAGGGCAATTTATTAATTACCTACTATGAAAGTTCATAATAAATGGTGTAAAAACCTCTTAACGAAGCCGAGAGGCACTAGTTCTCCCCGTCATTGCGATATTTTTTTTGTTCTACACCATACCTGGGAACCTTCTAGTTACGGAGATATTGGGGGTCAAAGTTCCAACTTTTTTTTTAAATACAAATACTTTTAAATGCTTTTATATACTTTTTACATTTAATTTTTCAAAGACCCAAGTTTTTTTTTAAATACAAGTTTTTAATGTAATATTTTTACTTTAAACACCTCCACGACCCCCATACTATCCAATACAAACAATCCATCCATTAGCACAATGTTTTGAGTGCGTTACATTGAGTTCTACCACAAAACATGTCACCAACATTTTTACCGCAAAAAAAGTCGTTTCCCAGCAATAATTTTTGCGTAAAGTTACTTAGTTTGATGTACAGAATGCCTGGTTGACGGCTTCGTGTTGAGGTTGTTTACACCCTGTATAATCCAAGGAGGCGGAGATGTTTCTTCGTTTTTAACATAATAAGTTCGTCAAGTAGAAATTATTGTTTTTCCTACTCCTCCGCTATAGTTTTCTGTATGATTTCGTTGCGGGTTCCAAGACAGTTAAATTGTTTCTCTGGGACATCGTCGAGCTTCATTGTCTCGGCGCTTTTCTGATGGTAGCCACTGTTCATTCTGGCTTTTAGGAGTTTGTTAGTGGTTTGGAAATTGTGTGGCGGGCTTGTCCAATAAAAAAAATAGTTCGTCAACAAGATCTCCATATATTATATATATGGAGATCTTCTTGACGAACTATTTTTTCTGTCTCGCTGGAGACAGAAAATGTCTAGGCCATACGCGCTTTGTGATGATGGATTTGGAACAAGCATGCTTGCGTTGCACCATTGTCGAATAATGTAATTAAAGTAATGTAGGAGCGTGTGAATTGTGTAGCCACAGCAGACTCTCATTAACCTTCGCCAAAATCTTAAACAAGATATAATGTAAACAACCTCTCACACTACACAGTATAGCAAGTCTCCAGCTAGTGGTAGCTAAATCAGTATAAGCTGGCCTCTCAATCTATTGAAACTCTTTACTAAGCCAGACCAACTCAAAGTGTTAATACCGATTTGCGGTTCAGTATTCAAGTTTACAATAGTACACTTACTTCCTGGGGAGGTACGTCAAAGGAGACAGTTCGCAAGTCCACTTTCCTATAAGTGTCAATGCAAGGAAGCACGAAGAACAGGCCGGGTCCCCTTGCACCTCCTTTTCTTAACCGACCGAGCCGGAATATGACGGCTCGTTCGAACTCTTGAACCACCTGGAAGGTAGATAGTATGAAAGTTTTATTGGAATTAAAATAAGTTTTGAAGATTTGCTTTTATGCAGGTCAGTGAGAAAAAATCGTCGGTTAAAATTTAAAAGACGACTTCGATTCTTCCAATAAAGGTGATGTACTCGTAGATTCTCAAATATTTAGGAAAATCAACGAAAATTATCAATCAGAACATTTAGTAGCAGTCGGTTTGTTGCCGCAAAATAAGTTCTTCACACCTCTCTCACTCTCTCGTTTTAACATTGATGAATTTGAACTGATTTGAAAATAAAATAGCCGATTATTGACACTATGCACCAAAAAAGAGCATGTTACTTTTTAATTAAACGAATAAATACCTTGAAACATTCGAACAGCGAAAAGGGGAAGGTGATGACGACAAGCAGGAACGATAGAAACGTTGCAAATCGTTCTATACATCCCACCGAGTCTGGATTCGCTGCCACACAGAAAACATTTTCTTAATTAATTGAAAAATAACGAAAATCACTGAAACCTATAACACTTTGTTCCGTTGTCACATAACTTCAGTATCACAAATACACACGCATTTTCAAAAAGACAATAGACTGATAAATCGGTTAATAAGTGCGACGAAAGCGCGAATTATTTTTTAAGCCTCCTTGCAAGCTTCACTCTTACGTCAAGGTACTTACGCATTTGTATCGTGATAGCGCAAGAAGTACCCGTATCGCAATCTAAAATATTCAAATGTTCAAAATTAGAGCTTATTATATTGATGGTACATTGTGGGCAAGCGCACTAAGTTGATTGTTTACTCACGACTGGGTACGTTGTCACGCCTAGTACTTATCGTTCTTAGCTCCGTGTGCATTTTGTGAGCTCACCGTACCCTACTGTGTTAGTATATGTTATTGTTATATCGGAGGGAGGAGCAATAAATTCGCAATAACAGCGTATTACTCGACTAACAATCGTGGACTGCGCTGACACACGGACTAACTTACTGTCAGATGAGTCCAGCTGTTTACACGACCCAAAAACTACACTGATTCCAACTAAAAATATCAATTACAATGCGATGTTCCACAACAATAAGAAAGCTATAAATCACCGTTGATAGCGTTTAGTGAAAATGTATTTACGTATTTCGAGGTAGCACTCCACTTCCCCCGAATCCTTGTCGTAGCAACCGAAATCCATGTGGTTCGAGAGAGCGCGGAATGTTAAACGCATTGACCGGGTTGTCAATCGCGGTAAAGTGGTCGTGTCTTCAAACCGCTGTCTATATTGATACTAAGGTGAGACGCGCGGAAGATCAGGTTGTTGATAAAAATAAATAAATAACGCACTTTGAGCCATGACGATGGGCGGCGCGGGCGCACACCGGGCCGCGGTGCTCCAAATTGTGAGAATTAGGTATATTGGGGCGTTTCATGAGCCGCTGCATTGAAACAACATAAATTATAACAGGATGTTTGGATAATAAGTACGCGAATATCAGATCGCTTTACGACAGAGCTCCGGATCTGAAGACGAGTCATTAGAACAAGTACCAGCTTATTTTATGTTTCGGAAAAATTATGTTGAATGTCTATTTTCAGTGTTCATCATCTGCACAACGGCTCGTTTTGTTCGGAATAGCTGTTCAGTGTAATGTTGGCGGTATAAACACTATACCTAAGATATTTACATCGCAAATCAATTCGATGTCTAAATATTGTATAGTAGTTATGATAATAATTTGTTTATTGATCTCATTACATATTTATATTTATTGCAATTGGTATTTAATTCTGAACGTTTATATATTTTTATTTTATTTATAGAATAAAAACGCATACACGGGAATTAAATAGGTCTATGGTAGATCTCTCAATTGCCTTATCAAAAATACTGCCATGGTCCTGGTCATTTTATAAAATTAAATATCCAAGTTAATTTTCCAAATACAGCTTTCTCGAATTTTGAGTAAACTGTTTTTAAATACAACCTACCTACCTCATTTTCGATCAAAATAGTCGTATATACTGATTTAAGGAAATAATAGCCGTATCTGGGTCATATCGGTATCTGGGTCATTTAAGAGCAAAAACTGTAGGTACACAACCTCAATTTCCCTAATATCCCCGTGCGCACACGCACTTCACCATAATATTATAATAATGCATATTTTAGTATCAAATCCACCAGACCAACACTGCCCTCGTAAGCCAAACAGCTGTATCCCAAAAAACTGGAAATCCAGTATTTGCATCTGGCAGCTTGAGACATCCCGCATCAGAAAGTTTAATCAAAATAACTGTAAAAAACACCTCCTACCAGAAAAATGTCATTTATCTTATATCTCATATTTGAAACTGAAAATAGATAAGTTTTCACTAATCCTTCTTTTCTCGAAACATACATTTTTTGAGTTACCGCGTTTTGGCTTACGGGTGCAGAACATTCACGTTGAAAATATGTTTTTTGTTGTAAACCTGATGTAGGTCACAGATCTATCAAAGTCGGTCGATGTCCAACTCACACAACGCTATCTTTGATCTCAGTCTGACGTCCCCGACTTATATACTACGGCTATTTTTGTTCTCAAATATAGGTACTGCAGTTTTACGTAAATGTAATGGAACAAAAAATCGAACCTAAGGCACTGTGTGTGTCGGGGCTGCGGGACTGTTCGCACGGGGCTGCGGGACTGTTCGCAAGAGATATCGTGGCCCCGGAACACAAAGGACGATGAAGGAACATGGATGGGTTTTAGTCAGTAAAAGTCTGACACTCCCTTCTGCTCCGCCCAGAGCGGGAGGAGACATTTGATGATTTCCCATCCGAAAAAAAGGCACTGTGAATGAAATCATCATCATTTCAGATGAAAGAGGGTTATTACCTTTGTTTGCCCAGAATTACATCGACCGATCCTGTTTTTTTTTTGCAGACAGTTGTAAAGTTATATTTTTCCGGGAGGGGAAAAATGTGAGGTCACAATAAGGCACTCACCTACCTATCTTTCGATTTAGAGGAGAGCACGGCTTCGAGATAAGAGAATTTAATATTACACACTAATAATGACTATGCAGAGCCTACCCTTTAATATCCGGAGGGTCTTAACCGAAAACTACTAATTTGTAACGTTACATTTTTCCGGGAGGGGAAAAATGTGAGGTCACACAGTGGATCCCTGTGATTTTCAAAAGGCTAGTCTTCCGAAAGGCTATCACCACTTCAGAACCTTTCGTTCCCATCGGTTATCTGTTCTGCGAGCCCCTGCCCGCTGCCACAAATGAAAAGAAAGCATCAAATTCCGTGGCCCGTATTCGTGCAACTGGCGAGGCCTTCACTCAACAGTAGTCGGTTTTAGGCTAATGATGGTGATGACTGTAATTTCCCATTTCTCTTCCTTGTAAAAAGCGCAAGCATCTATCACTAGTATAAGTTTTTAAACAGTCATGGTCACTAACATTATCATTAACACTAGAAACGGGATGTTTCCCATGTTTTCTGTTTGTTGTGAGTTCCCGATATTTTGGCGCTGTTGCACGATAAGCACGATGATCACGGATAAACAACAAATAACATATCGGGAACTCACTGCAAACAGAAAACATGGTGAATATCCCGTTTCTAGTGTTAATGATAATATCACTAGTATGGCAACTACGGGTAAGGTTTTTGTCTATGATGGGCAGATTTGATTGAAAAATAGCGGAAGCTACATAACATTAACTCTGTCTTCGTCCACGATGTTTTCTTTAGAGGTTAGTATCTAAACGATTTGAAAAAGGAAGTATGCTAGACCGGTACTCAATATTGAAAAAATAGGTAATTAGTCTCCTTCTTTGACTGGAAAATCAAGTTAAAATTGATCTATTATTACACTTTACCCATATTCTACCGGCGCTCAAGTCATTAGCACAGAATTTATTTACCGACCTAATTAATACGGTTAGCGTTCAAGTACTAGACGTCGACTCCTAATAATAAATCGTTGTAATGTTTGAGATCAATAGCTCAACGGCTAGACGTCTGACTAGCGAGGAAGAGGTCGTGATAACGATCTCCACCTGTTACACGTG
Source organism: Xestia rhomboidea (assembly GCA_963853795.1). Taxonomy (NCBI): domain Eukaryota; kingdom Metazoa; phylum Arthropoda; class Insecta; order Lepidoptera; family Noctuidae; genus Xestia; species Xestia rhomboidea. The sequence continues at coordinate 13,965,288 of OY970761.1, read as the reverse complement.
CCTTAAACCAGCTAATAACAAGCATACTATTCAAATAATTTACCAGCTACTTTTGATATTTCTTTAGGTTGGCCCGCGGATGGGTACTCATTATATGCCAAGTTTCCTCCCCCCAGTTTTGTCCCGGCTGTCATTTGTAGATTATAGACAGTCGAAACAGGTAAAGTCTGACAATCAGTCTTCCTAATGTGTTTCGTATTACCCAGTAATAACTGGGTTGTGGAGGTCAGGTTCCACAACCTGTTAGCAGAGAGAGGCAGTCGCTCCATGTAAAATACTGGTATTCAGCTGCATCCGGTTAGCCTGGAAGCTGACCCTAACACAGTTGGGAAATGGCTTGGCTGATGGTGATCATACACCAAAGTCAGATGGTGATACCAATAAGCCACGATGAGACTCTAGAACTGCATCTCGAATGATGCCTCACCTCTTGTCGTGCTCTCTTTACAATCCCACCTGTATTATGAAAGACGTGTGTGATGCCAATACCAACGCAGTCGACGTGGCTGGAATCCTGACTTTTACATAGATTTATCCGATACAACGAAGAAGAAAGGTCTTCATTTCTTTTCGGTCCTTCATAAGTGCCTTGTCCAGGCCTTAACGTTAACCATTTTTGGCAAGAGAATTTAAATAAGACATCATCGGTATGGTGTGAGGAAAGTATAAAAAAACATTGATCCAATTGTATACCCTCTCGGAAACGATATAAAAGTCAACTACCGTATTGTAGTATGGCAACTTGCCAAGTAATCTATGTACTACCTACATGATTAGTACCGGCTTGGTTTCACAAACAGTTTCTTTAAAAACAGACTGCGATAGAAAACAATGGATACACATCACCAATATGATTCATATACTTGCGTCATCGCTGCATCGTCATGTGTTCTCAATTCAGATGGTTTTAACAAGACATCTTCACGCTTATATTTAAGGCGAAAGGGTTAGGTAGAGGTGTACCTATGCATGTATACCACACATCGACATTTCGGCAGTTATTTTTTAGTCCAACAGTGGTCAGCCTTTTGTCATTAACCGTGAATGAAAACCAAACTCCAGGTTTGCTGCTGAGAAAACTAATTGAAAAACCCAACAACATTGTGTCTAGGTCAGACAACTCACACGGACATCGAACCCATCACACATATTATTACCCATGAGTCCCATAACTACGATAAACTGCCGACATAAATAAAAAGTCAGTATATATGTACAAGTGGGTTTCAGAGTACGCCTAGAAGGTTCTTGTTAAACAAGTGTCTATATTCTATTGATGAATTATAAATTAATACAAAATTCTAAAGTAGGTATCATTTTCGTTAGTGACTTGAAATTAACATTTTTATTGTATTTTATGAATGACATCAATTTTAAATCTTTTTTTTTCTCTCTTTTTTTTTGGATTAATCTTAATAATATTCTGATTTTAATTTAATTTGGACTATTGTAATGATTTAAACATGGATTGCATGTTATGATGTCTGATGTTTTGTTTTATGTTCTTATATAATTTAGTTATAGACATTCAGACACGATGTAAAAATCGTTATTGAATAAATGAATTGAATTGAATTGACACACACAGCTGTAGCAATTGCTACTACCAGACTAACGAGGCACTATGAGCCCAATTTTCCACTCTTTTGGTAGAATTTCGCGTGACCTGCATCTGTCAAGATCATTTCCTAAGACTCGTCTTCACGTGTTCGATATTGTCAGATTGACCAACAGATCCGCAGATATTTTGGACTCTGCGACAGATCAAATGAAGTCGGGATATTTACCATGCACCTTTGATCAACATCTATGTAATCAGACATAAATCTGTACACACACATAGTACGGTATCTACTTATCTTGAATAGGTGCTAGTTGCACAACACCTGACGATACAATCAAGAATTGTGGGGATCAATCTACCATTGTATGTTCGTTTCTATTGTATCAAATACATAGTTGAAGTAACTTTGGACACACGTTTTTTTAGCAGCATGAATGTCTCTTATAACTATGTACTTTGGTGACTGGAAACTTATGCCGATATAGCTAGCTAGTTTAGAATGATGTACTGGTGGCCTACCATGACGTCTTAAAACAGGATCGTTTTAATCGCGTTCCAGTGTGGGTAAGAGACGGAGCTATAGAGGACGTCTAGCGCCATCTCTTTCCCACACTGGCACGAAATTAAAACGATCCTGCTTTAAGACGTCATGGTAGGCCCACTGTATACGTGGAAGCAGTTTGTGCATCGGTGTCCGTTCCACCTTGCATACTTTATTGTACACCAAAATTGAAACACAACTGGACATAATGTAGCTAGTTAACTCCCGGGAATACTGCCGAAGGTTTTTGAAGGAAACAAGTGAGTCTGATCACGAAGATGGTTTAATCCAGACTAAAAATAACTTGTTAAAATCTAATACATTGTTTCTTAGTGCTAGGCCCTTATCTCTACCGTCGCCGGGCGTTTAGACATAACATACCGCGACTACTGTGAATGTTGCATCAGCAGACGCCGCTCTGGGAGCGCGCCACTAACATGACGTAATATTGGGAGTCTGTACAGCATGCATAACTCCACCCTCCATAAGTTCGAAATTACCGGAGGGATGATTATTATTACTCCGATCATTTCGGCACAAACAATCTCTTATGGGTTTTCCATACTTACGAGCTAAGAATACACAAATGCTTAAGACTATACTTATATATAACACTAGAGTGCCGACGCTAACGCTTTTCACATTTATGAGCTTTTCACTGTTATCTTTCACTTCACTTTTACTAACTTCCAACAGGTTGTTTAGGTGTTGCAGGTTTATTAAATCACTAGTGTCCAAGTTAATGGGCTTCCGTTGTAGGTGTGGCTCGATGGCTGTTACATCAGGTAGATTGACAATTTCGATTGGTAATTTCGAAGTGACACTGTTGCTTGTGCTAGTATGATTAGATTTCAGGGTAACTCTACCAATCTTGACATCGCAGTAACCATCCAAGGTAAGAGAGTAAGTACCTTGTATTTTTTCTTTCTTCATCTCGCTATTGCAGATCTCTGATAGTATGTTTTCGGCTTTACTATAGATAATCCAACGCCTCTTTCCCACAGGCTCTATCTTGAGGGTGTGAATTTCAACTGGTACAGGATTGCAGGAGCTCGTGTTATGAGAGAATCTCATTAATGCGGTTATGCAGGTATCTTCCATTAGCAGCTGGAACTCGTCCTCGTAGCACAGGAACTTCGCCTCGTAGAGTTCTTTGCAAGGCTGGGAGAACGAGACTACTTCGGACCCTTTTACTAAGAGGTAGGGGTATTTGGGAATTATGATTGTGGTTTGGTTAAAATGGTTGGTAATAGGTATTGGGATTGCTCTGTAGTATACATAAATTTCATCTTTAATTATAGGTATTTCTAAAATGAACGTTATTTGACTTCCTTTCGAGTAAGCTTTTATTTCAATACACTGTTCCAGCTTAATTAAGTTATCATAGCTAACTGGGTATACCATTTTATCAGATTTCTCTATAGATTTTAATGATTCGAACAATTCATCAGAGTTTAATAAAGACTGATGTAATATTTTTAATTTGCTGAATGTGACAGAGATTTCAATCTCATTCAAGCGACTGTATAAAAGTTGGAAATTATGTAAGAATAGATTATAGATATCTACAAAATTATGTATTGCGATATTGATGTTGGTGTGATCAATAAATTTTTCCATTTTCCAAATTTCCTTTTCTATTTGAATATAATTATTCTTGGTAGAGTTCGTTATTTTAACTAAAAGTTTAGACATTTCAGATATTAACGTTACCTTATTTTCTAATGTATGTTGACGTGTTTTTATATTATCAATCATATTGTCATATCTGATAGCGTCGTCATGGTCTAGGTTACCGGTAATAATCTTAATAATAGATCCTAGAGGATTTAGAATTCCACGTTTAATCTTCATCGATGGGACTAACTGCTTAAATTTTTCAATGCTATTGGTCATGACGTAATCCGTCTGGAGTTTTACATCAAGCGGCTGATAATTTGCGATTTCATTGCCCAAATACTTTTGTGTGTATTCATTAAAGGTTGCGTATTTTTTAATATTAAATTTTAAGTCCTCACGAATCAAACTTAAATCTAAAACCTTAATAATAGTCCACTTATTATAACTTACGCTAGCTTGACCTTGCTTCAGAATCAATACGCCAGGATTTTTATCTATCCTTTGAAGTTGAAGGGTGTGCATCCTGATGGTCAGGGCCAGGAGCACGAGGAGGGACCTGTGGAGGACGTTTAATGTCCTTAAGTGTCACTTTTGTGTCACGATTATTTATTCTAACAGGACAAATATTTCTAACGATTTTACCCGACACTTGTGAACGAGGTTTGTCTTTACTTCGTCTAACGTTCACTCCTTTTATGAATACAGTGTCCCCTTCTTGTATATCAAATGATTTTTCACCACCGCGGTTTTCTTTAACCTTTTCCTTGTTTGCTAATATTTTATCCGTTAAGTATTTGTACAGATATTCAGTTCGCTTCACATGATCAACAACTAATTGTTGCGTATATTGTTTATCAAAGTTAACTGCAAAAGTGCTATTTGAGTCGGCGTGTCCAAAGACAACTTCGAAGGGTGTAAGACCGGTTGTTGAATGTATAGTTTGGTTGTAGGACATTACTGCGTACGTCATTACGTCGGCAGCATCGGTAATTCGACGCTCATATTTTGCGATGCGATATATTTCTAAGATGGTTGAGTGGAAGCGCTCTATTAAACCCATAGAATTGGGATTATGTGCCGTTCCTATGTGCAAATCGATTTTGTAAAGCTGTAGTGTTTCTTTAAGCAAGGCGTTGTTAAATTCGGTTCCGGGATCAGCGCTTATTCGATTAGGTACACCATAGTACGAGAAAAATTTAATTAATGCACGTACTACTTCAGGGGTGGATCGGTTGGAGATCATGAAAGCCTGTCCTAATTTACTAAAAGCGTCTATTATCGTCAAAAAGTATTTGCCTTCTATCGAGAAAAGGTCTATGAATATTTCAGCAAAAGGCTTTGTTTGTGTTTGTGTCAATTGTAACACTGGTTTCAATGGTTTACGATCATACTTTAGTTTTTTACAGGTTTCGCATGAATTAATTACCGCAGCAACAGTTACGTCCATATTTCTCCAGAAGTAGTTTCGCTTTATTTTCATGAGAGTTTCTTTAATGCCGCGATGGCTGGTCTTACCGTGATGGTAGGTAAGTACGACTGAACGTTGTTCGTCTTCGTCCTCCACGTATATAATCCTTTTCGTACATTCATAAATTTGAACAGTATCCCTTTTAAATAGTTTAATCACAGCGTCTGTAAACTGGTTACGGTGTATTTGATCTTCAAAATAAAAGAAATATTTAATTTTAGGCTTTAAGTATTCTAGAAGAAATTGTTTTACTAGGCCGGGATTATCTACGGGTAAGTGTATCTCGAAAATTTTCTGTTTATCACGTGATATATCTTTTACTGATAATTGATTTCTGTTCCAGGTAAAAACAAGAACTTGATGGGGTTTCGTGTCTACAGCTTCGTCTAGGATGGGGATGCCGTCTGTATCAATATCGCGGGCTGAGTGTATTGTTTCAGGTAATGAGCCTGCTGTGAGGGTCCTAGATGATGATGATCGAACTGGATAAGATGAGTTAATGTCTGAAGGTGATGGGGCTGTCAACGTTTCTGAAGAGTCTGATATTGCTATTGGACTGTCAGGTCTTTCAGTATCACCTACATTTCCCTGTAAAGATGTATTATTATCTTCATTGGTAACGACATTTAATTTTATACGAGACAGGGCATCTGCATTGCTATTTTGACTACCTTTCTTGTATATTATATCGAAATCAAATTCAGCTAACCTCAGTTTCCACCTAGTTAGCTTACTATTTGGTTCTTTGATTGAATTAAGCCACGCTAACGGTCGGTGATCTGTATAAACTATGAATTTGCGTCCATACAAGTATGGGCGGAAGTGTTTTGCTGCCCACACTATGGCTAGCAATTCCTTCTCTATAGTACTATAACGCGTTTCCGCATCATTTAATGTCCGGCTGGCGTATGCAATGGGTTTTTCATTTCCAATAATTCCTTGTGAAAGGACAGCACCCACGGCGTAGTTTGACGCGTCTGTTGTTAGAATAAAGGGCTTTGAAAAATCAGGGAATTGTAGTATAGGAGCGTTGACTAGTAGTTCTTTGCACCTTTGGAAAGCATCGATATATGATTGAGTAATTTCTATTTTATTTCTATTTTTCAGACACGAGGTAAGGGGTTGTGTGACTTTAGAAAAATCCTTTATAAATTTTCGATAATAACCAACAAGGCCAAGGAAACTTTTGATTTCGGTGGATGTGCGAGGAAGTGGGAAGTTAAGTACTGCTCTGATTTTATCATTGTTGGGTTCTAAGCCGTTTTTGGTAATTTTGTGTCCCAGATAAAGTACCTCCCTTCTCAGAAACTCACATTTGTCAAGTGTCACCTTAAGGTTGTTTTGTCTAAGGCGGTCAAATACTTTTCTTAACTTCTCAATGTGTTCTTGTAAACTACTTGAATATATTATTATGTCGTCCAAATAGACGAGGCAATGGATACCTTGCAAACCTCTCAGCACGTTATCCATTGCGCGTTGGAAGGTTGCGGGTGCGGTTTTAAGCCCAAACGGCATGCGAGAAAATTCGAAGTGTCTTGATGGGGTTGTAAACGCGGTTTTGGGTCTGTCTTGTGGGTCTATTTCTATTTGATGATATCCACTAGCAAGGTCCAGGGTACTAAAGTAGGTTGACCTTCCTAACTTGTCAAATAAGTCGTTAATGTTCGGTAAAGGGTACTTGTCGTTGGTTGTAATTTCGTTTAAGCGTCGATAGTCTATAACCATTCTGAATTTTTGCTCACCCGAAGCGTCTTCTTTCTTTGGGACTAGGTGCACGGGGGCACTCCATGGCGAAAAAGACTCTTGAATCACATTATCTTGTAATAATTTGTCAACTTGTCTTTGTATTTCAGCGTTTTGTAATGGTGGATGTCGGTAAGGTCTAATAAAAATAGGATCTTCGTTTGTAGTTCGGATATGGTGCTTTACTTGGTTTGAGAATGTTAAAGGAAGCTGTTCGCAGTAAAATATATCTCTATATTCAAAACAAAGTTTTTCTATGGCTTGGCGTTCCTCCGAATTAGTGTGATCTAGTCGTAATTTTGCTAAATTTTGTTTCAATAATTCATCAATTTCATAGTTATTCAGTGACTCGTCTGATGTCATGTTTATTTTACAGGTACTAATGTCATTAAGTTTAGTTGTAGTCATTGGTTCAGTAAATGTAATAGTCACGCTTTTTTGTGAAGCATTTTGAATAACGGTTGTCGCAAAATAATCTACGCATGTAACTATAGCGCTAGGCATACGTACGTCATTATTGAATTTTTTAAAGTCAATGATTGCGTCACCATTACCAAGGTCAGTTGGTACTTTTACTAGCGTTTCGGTTCGGGGGTCTAAAGTGATTTCACATGCGAGGTTGTATACTATGGGTATTTCTGTATCTCGTGTTCGTAAAATTTGCGTTTTCATGTCTATTGTGGCTTCTAACATTTTTAAGAGATCAGAACCAATTAATCCGTCGTATCTCCTATCAACATCGTAAACATAGAACTTGTGCATAAGGGAACTTTTGAAAGTTTTCAGTAAGGGTATGTATATAACTTGGTTGTGTGAGCTACGTGCATGTGTGCTAATAACTTCAAACGGTTCGTTATATTTATAGGCAGAAAAGTATTGATCGGCTTTTCCTGGACTTATGAAACTTCTGGTACTTCCGGTGTCAACCATTAGGCGGGCATCAATTTCCGGAATATAGATGTGAGGTAATCGGTTTATACTGTTGCAATTAAGACGTATTACTTCGGTTGGTAGTTGCATATTTGGTTTAAAGTAAGTTTGGTTTGGTACACCAAATCTATAGTTATTACTGAAACCAGGCCTAGAATTATTTTGGGGCAAATGCGGAACTCCAAACTTGAAGTTTTGGTTAGCCGGATATCCGAAATTATTTAAGACCGGAACATTAGGTTTTATTGGAGACTGGAATTTCAAACGTTGTAAGTTATTATTACTAGTTGAAGGATGCGGGGCTGATTTTGTATTATTTTTCGCGTTATATTGAAATTGAAAATTGACCTCTTCCATGACGACACTGAGCGCATTTTCCAAGTTTGTACAATTTCTAAGTCTTACAATTCTGATTAAATCTTCAGATAGATTATATAAAAACACGTTGAGAGACAAATTACTGTAAATCACCCTTTTTGCAGCTTTCATCTCCTCATTAGCAAGCAAATTGACCTTGGAGAACAGAGTGCTGCGTATTTGTTGGATTCTGTTACAAAATTCCAAACAAGATTCATTAGTTTTAATTTTTAAATTTTCTAACTCAATAGCGACGCAGTCCTCTGATCTGGGGTCACCAAAATGTTGGATAAAAATAGATCTTAGTTGTTCCCATGTAGTTATGTCCTCTCTTTCATTTAATAGAGCCGCTGCTCTACCACACAATCTACTAGTGATGGCGTGGAAATTATAAGTTGACTGAATAGCATTATTGGGGCCGCTAAAGTTTCTTAAAATATATTCACTTTTCCTTAAAAACAAATTCAAGATATCTTTGTCACCATCAAACTTGGGAATTAGACTTAAAATATCCTTAGGGATCATTTGGAAGGCTTCCCCGGTTTGATTCGGCATTTTTATTATCAATATAATCTACTTAACGATTTAAGATACAAATCCTAATATGAAATTATCTTAAAATAGGCCTGCCAATTTGTGTGCAGAAGTTAAATAAATTTTAAAGATTTGAGTTTAAGAGTTAATTTAACCAAATTCATCTACTTAGTGAAAATTAATCTTAAAATTAGCTTAAAATAGGCCTGCCATTTTTGTGCAGAAGTCAAATAACTTTCAACGATGTGAGTTTAAAAGTTACACAATTAAGTCCTACTGGAGCAACACAGGAAATAACAAGGACGAGACAGGATAGTAAAAAGGTCTACTCACAGTCCGCTCGATCCCATGCCTACCCGTAGAGCTGCTCGTGCGTGGACAGGAATCTTCAAAACCTCGGCGCCAGATGTGTTTAACTTATTTCTTTGGTTCGAGGATACCCGCGAGCCGCGCGCGACACCAATTTTTGTGTGTTCGAACACAGCCTATACAGCGGATATCCTACCGGCTGCGCCAGTTAACTCCCGGGAATACTGCCGAAGGTTTTTGAAGGAAACAAGTGAGTCTGATCACGAAGATGGTTTAATCCAGACTAAAAATAACTTGTTAAAATCTAATACATTGTTTCTTAGTGCTAGGCCCTTATCTCTACCGTCGCCGGGCGTTTAGACATAACATACCGCGACTACTGTGAATGCTGCATCAGCAGACGCCGCTCTGGGAGCGCGCCACTAACATGACGTAATATTGGGAGTCTGTACAGCATGCATAACTAGCTACTAGAGCAACCCATTTCCGTCAGTCGCCAGGTTGCAATGCATGTTGATAAGCAGTTCATACACTCTACATGCATGTCTATCTGGAGTTTCTAAATTGCTTGCAGTACACAAGTCTGGCATACTGATCTGTGCATAATAAAAACGGGGTCAGAAGGAATAAAATATTAGTTTGTTAGTGTTTTTAAAATACCCTGCATTCTCGATTTTTATTTTCACTCCTAGGTTTCAAAGTAGTATTAACTGTGTGGTCGAAACTAAAGCATTTGAAGCCCAATTATGAACTACAAATTATACCCATTGACTTGAATTGAAATAACTATTTCATGAACAAGTTATTCAATGGGATTAAAAGTACGAAGAGGGTTGTATTGATGACGTAAATGATTTTGATTGATTTATGAATGAGATTTTAATCAACATACAACCTCACACTAACCAGCGAATTGCAAAAAACGTAGCAATTTTGAATTTCGCAGGAAACAAACAATATATGCAATTCTTCGTCATGACGTTAATCTGGATTCTGTCTTTGCTTACGTAGCGATTTATTTGTTTCCTTACCAACTCGAACTGGAACTTCTGAAATAATATTTTACGCATTTCACATAATGATTCATGATGCGTAACAAGTTTACCAGACACATTACAGGATATATTTTGATATTTCGCCACTGGAGGCTAGTGTAAGCCTGTTAGATTACTTAGTTTCTGGACTTATGATTTATAAACATTTTATCATGTGGAATTGGACCTTATTAGTGATATAAATGGTATGCCATACTTTAATACCTCGATGTTATACAGGATGGAATTTCAATTCAATGCCACCTGGAGGGGAAGTACTCGAAATTCTGGAGATAGCAAATTTTACTCAAAGGAAACATTCTTTTTTTTTTTTAAAGAAACAAGTCTCGGGAATCGAACCGACTAAAGTTCTTTAGATTTCATGATTTTCCCTTCATTTAATTTATCATGTTTGTTGGAGAGATTTGATCCATATGATTGACCCTATCGAAGTTAGCCAATGAGGTCAAGTATCTGGGGGTCATCCTAGACAGCAAGTTAAACTGGAGTAGCCACTTAGACAACAAAACAAACAGGGCCTGCATTACCTTCTGGCAATGCAGGAGGATGATAGGTAAGAAGTGGGGCCTATCCCCTAAAATTATACTTTGGTTATACTGCGCGGTAATCCGACCTATGATCACTTATGGGGCAGTGGTCTGGTGGCCCCGCACCAAACTAACTACAGCCTCCATCAAACTGCAACGCTTGCAAAGGCTTGCCTGCATGGCGATCACAGGCTGCATGAGGACCACTCCGACTGCGGCCCTCGAAGCCATGTTGGGGCTCCCACCGCTCCATCTGTTCATACAGCAGGAAGCGACAATGACGGCCGTACGCCTCAAAACACTTCAACTCTGGGGTAAGACAGAAACACAGCACACCGCCGCACTGGAGGGATTCTATAACGAGTTCCCCCTGGCAAAAGCAGTAAACGATCGGATACCAAAACAATTCGTATTCGATAAGAAATACAAAATCCAGCTCCACGAGGATCACCGCTGCGAGGGATTAAACCCCGCGGAACTACGGATCTTCACGGACGGATCTAAAACAGGTACTGGCACTGGGGCTGGAGTCTTCTCGGAGGATCTCAACATCCACATAGCCAAACCTCTGGGGGCCCACAACACGGTATTTCAGGCAGAATGCATGGGCATTTCCCTGGCGGCATCTGCCATCCTAGCCAGGGAGGTTGTGGACCACTCAATTCGTATACTCTCAGACAGCATGGCTGTACTGCTAGCGCTAAACAACCACACAGTGAACTCAGGGTTAATACACGAGTGTCACCAACGCCTGAACCAGGTTGGTAATCTCAATAATATAACCATCCAATGGATCAAAGGACACAGCGATTCCCGTGGCAATGACGCGGCGGACGAACTCGCTAGAAGGGGATCGAGCACGGAAGCGGTGGGACCCGAACCTATCGTACCACCCCCTTTCGGATACCTACGCACACTGGTAAGGAAACGAACTAGTGAACAACACCACAAGCTGTGGCTGGACCACGGCGAGTGCAGGCAGGCCAAGGAAGCACTTCCTACAATCAACGGCCGCTTCACCAAACGCGCGCTTCGGTTGACAAAACCACAGCTGCGCACAGTTACAGCCGCCATTACCGGACACGGCTCTTTTAATAAACACCTCTTTGTCTTAGGAGTCACAGACAGCCCCCTGTGCCGTGCCTGCATGGAGGAAGACGAGACAGCAGCCCACGTGCTTCTGCACTGCCCAGTGGTTGCAACATACAGGGCAAAGTACTTTGGTAACCCAGGTACTCTCCGCGAGATAGTCAGCAACATCGGGGCGCTGCTGGCCTTTCTCGGGGATTTGGGATGGATAGAATAATTTCCCACCCGCACGCAAAATACGCGCTTTGACGTGGAGTTGCGGACACCAGCCCGTTATACAATACAATACAATACAATTGACCCTATCGATTGATGTCAAAAAGGTACAGAGTGTTATTTTTTCGAACTTTCCCGGTCCATCCCGGGTTCGATGCCCGAATGTGGCAAGCGAATTTTCGAAAATCTGTGAAACCAGATCTGTTTCTTTTTAAAAATAAAGGAATGTTTCCTTTGGGTAAAATTAGCTATCTCCAGTATTTACAGTACCTACTTTCCCTCCAGGTGGCATTGAAAAAATCCACCCTGTTTCCCCAAAAGAATTTCTGCTTTTTTAAATTCTTCTTCTTCGTGTCACTGGAACGACAATGTATATATATTTTGTTAGCCCAGAAGTTCGCCACTTCCACTGCGACGACGGTGGCAGCGCATAGGTCACTTCGTCTGCATGTTTTAGGGCTGTTCTGTAGCTACCAACAAGCAGGAAAGGCTAAAATAATAATGGTCATTTATTATACACTGACCTGCAAAAATAAGTATCACACTTTTAAAATTGCAATAACTTTTTAAGTGCACAAGATATACTTTCGAAACAAAAAGGACTCGAAAAATAGTTTAATTTTGTCTATAGTTTCAAAGGAAGTTGATAAAAATTGCTTTATAACGTTTTTTTTTTATTTTAAATCCCTAACTTCTATAGTTTAGGAAAAAATTAAATTTTAAAAGTGTAGTACTTATTTTTGCAGGTCAGTGTATTTGCATGCTAGCATTTTGTGATCATTTGACTACTTATGTAAGCTAATTAGATGAAGAATCTGATGTAACCACCAGCAACAGCTAACGTTTCTGTTGCTGTGCCGCATACCATGCTCATATACATTTTATTTGCGTTCTACATTGTCGGTAAAAGGTGTAAAAAAAGGCTTACAGCTTAAAAAAAAAAACAGTGATTTCAGGTTTTCCCATATGAAAATTACACATTACGATTTTACGCAACACGAGATAAATAGAAACACGAGATAAACATAAGAATATAAAAAACAAAAATATCAAAATAATAATATAAATGTCCTGACCACCGGCAGCTCGGATCCTGTTCCCAGCGCTGGTGGGCTACTGGTTTTTATATTTTTAAATGTTTTTTTTATAAAGTTTCATTAAGATATATTTAAAATTTTTAAAAATATGTGTTTAAATGAATAAAAATAAAATAATAATAAATACAATGTCAACAAATCAGAAATACAACAACACAACAACAATACAACAACAACAACTACAACATTCGGCCGATCCTGTTTCCAACCAAAGAGTTATACAAAGCGTGCAATGTACTTAATGTACGGCAACAATTTATACTTCTCACCGTGTTACTTCAACATCGTAATACTCCATATGTAAAAATGACTAAACGTCGCAAAGACCAAATCTCTAATATTCCACCAGCACACACAGCATTTATTAAAAAATTCAACATCTACCTTGGCCCATCTTTGTATAACAAAATTAACTCACATTTACCAGTCTACGGCTCGTCCCTTTTCAATTGTAAAAAGTCTGTCCGTTCATTCATATCAAACCTAAACTATGACGAAACCGAAATCTTTCTAACAAATTGACAACATTCACTAATTACTCCGCAGATGCACACACACGCACGAACACTCACACATCCGCACAAACACACACACACATACACAAATAAACACGCACACACACACGAAACACATACACACATACATGAAACACACCCACACACATAACTGCATGCTACATTTGTTTTTATTAATTTTTACTTATTTTTTCTTTTTTTTAATCATTGTAGATTTGTTCTTGCTTAGCAGTCTGTTAATTATCACTTTTGCCAATCTGCACATGTAACACGTACCAGAGCCAATTAGTACCTAGGGATCGAAACTGTCTCCTAAACACAGGCTATTTTGTAGCCTAGCTAGGAGGACAGAGCTTCACCCACCGTGTTGTAGAATACAATTCTGTGTTACCTGCTGTTTAATGTAAGTATCTAATGTAAAAAAGTTGTAAATCTACAATCTGTTTATTTGAATAAATTTATTATTATTATTATTTATTTGTTCTTTATGTTTCTTCTCATTTAAGAGAGCTTAAGAAACCTTACACGCGGGTCGGAACCAAGGATGTAAGGTGAAATTTAAATAGAGAAAGTGGATGATAGTGTGGATGAAGTCAGAAACTTTCGGGTGATTCGACAGGTGTTGAGAATGGTGGCTTTTTGCAGCATGTAAAGTGTGTGATTAGGCATCTGTAGAGCGTTGAGGCTTTGTGTGAGAGATTTTGGTATAATACCAGTAGATGAGAGAACAATGGGGACTATATGAACAGTTTGTACTTTCCATTGGGTTTTAATTTCAATGGCAAGATCTTGGTATTTACTGAGCTTTTCTGATATTGTGGCTTGAATATTATGTGAGTTAGGTATTGCTATGTCTATCAGATAGACTGTTTTATTGGTTTTGTCGTGAACGGTAATGTCGGGTCTATTGTAATGAATGGTTTTATCGGTTATTATAGTTCGGTCCCAGTAAATTTTTTGATCGTTATTCTCTAATGCTACTTCTGGTTTATATTTATAATACGGTATCATTTAAGAAACTAATTTATATTTAAATGCTAACTGTTGGTGTATGATTGCAGCGACTTGGTCATGGCGGTGTTTGTAATCAGTTTGTGCAAGTGATTTGCATGCTCCTGTTATATGTTGTATAGTTTCGGAGGCATTGTTGCAATGTCTGCACAAGTCAGTCGGCTGGTTTGGGTCTTTTATGATGTATTTTCTGTAATTACGGGTAGCTATTATTTGATCTTGTATGGCCAGCATAAAACCCTCGGTCTCGGGAAACAATTCGCCCCGTTTGAGCCATTCGTTCGACTTAATTTTATCGACGTGTGGCTGGCTCAGGCAGGCTCGATGTCTTCCGTGTAGGGCTTTTTCAGACCATGCTGCAATTTTTTGTTGTGTACTTACGATGTGTTCATTTATTTGTGTGTTTCGGTTTTTTAGGTTTAGTGGTGTTAGTTTATTATCGGTCTCCGTTACTTGCTTGTGTAGTGATGAGGTTTCTGATTTTTTATGAAAGTATGCTCTGAGTGAAAGTATCTGTTTGTTGTATAAATTGTGTATGTCTATTAATCCTCTCCCTCCTTCGATGTTCTCCTTCACTATTGAGAACATCATTAATTCATGATCACGCATATAATCTCCGAGGGGTAAAGCAGAGGTGTACCTAATAGTACACCCACATTTCGCCAGTTATGTTTTAAGTCTCATGTTGTAGGGGGCGAGCTTAATGCCATCAACTGAGTACAAATCCAGACTCCGTGGGTGCTATTGAGAAATTCCTGATGAAAAAACCCAATAACACTTTGCGCGACCCGGAAACCCAGGTTCAGCAGTCGTGCTTGTAACCGACTAACGAGGCAGTTAGAGAGCAGGGAGGTTACCATGACGTCTTAAAGCAGGATTGTTTTAATGTCATTCCAGTGTGGGAAAGAGACGGAGCTATAGAGGACGTCTAGCGCCATCTCTTTCTCACTCTGGAATAAGATTAAAACAATCCTGCTTTAAGACTTCATGGTAGGCCACCAGTACTAGAGTTGAAATCAATACGTTGTTACACCAAGTTAATTATTGTTTACCTGAGTGTGAGACCGACATCTTTATCACCTTCCTGCCCTTGTGACGACCCGAATGGCGCAGCGGTAGAGAGGCTGCCTTACGTTCTTAGGGTCCCGGGTACGAATCCCGGTAGGAGCAAATGTTTGTGTGATGAGCATGGAAATTAATTTGTTTCAGAGTCATGGATGTCAGCGCATATGTGTATGTTTATATGTAGGTATAATAAGTATGTATTTTTTACAAACAAAAAGTACCATGACACAAGCCTCGTTACTTTTTGTTTTTTTTTTTTGTTTGAGAAAAAGGGTAACACTAAGGGTATGTCTTCCCTTTTCCAGGATGGGTTTGGGTTTGGGAGGGTGAAGGAAGGATTGTGAATAAATGGGAAAGGATTAAGGATGATAAGTTTTTCAGTCCTAAAGTTATATAATTGATTAAGAAAGAGACACTGTTTAAAATAGAGCTAAAAATGTTTAAGTGGAGTTAGGGCTAACATAAAATTAAGTTTAACACTGTTTAAGTTTAATAAATGTAATCTTAAATTGTAAATACAATAAGTATATAAAACTATAGTTAAGTAATAATAACAATTAGGAGATGACAATGCGATGTTTTTTTTTTTTTTTTTTTTTTTGTTTTGTTTTGTTTGTTTTCTTTTTGTTTTTTTTTTTATATTACAGGTTTTTTTTTGAAGAGTCATAAGACTAACATAGTTTATTGTTGAGGTTACAAAATATGAAGAAAATAGAGGATACATGCTTTGATTAGTTTTAATAGTCTTAAGGCTAACATAAGGGTTTTATAATTATGATATAAGTGCTGAACCTAGATGCTAAATACATGCATGATGCATGCTAAATACAAACTATAAGTTAAAACAGAAAACATATTATAAAAAAGACAGTGAATGGTCCAGCGAGAGCTAATCAGGCTTGTTAAACCGTTTTAGCTGTCTGACAATCTGGTAAATATGGTTGTGCAACGTGTCAGTTGTCTCTGGGCACAGTATTACCCGAGACAGTTCATACGGGTCAGAATTATTTGCAACAATCAGGTGGTCGTTTCTTGTTGAGGAAAAGCGAGGGCAGTCTTGCATCAAATGTTGCCAAGTCTGAATGGACCGATAGTCGCACGGACACAGGTTATCCGTCGCTATACAAAATCGGTGGAGATAAGACTTGTGGTAGCCATGGTTGGAGAGGTATTGCGTGATGGCGAAATTTGGCTTAACTTTGGCTAGGTATGCTTGGAGGTGATCGTAAGTGGGAAGAAGAGTTTTGATGTGAGTGGCTTTTTCATATAGATCTGAAGATGCCTGGCGGCAAAGGAGAGAGTTTTGGTATTTTATAAAACTAATTGGGATTGAAGAGTAGTCACAGGAGCGGTGAAGTTTAGCAGCAGATTTGGCAGCGGAGTCAGCCAGCTCATTTCCTGGAATGCCAACATGGGATTTTATCCAGGCAAATGTTAAGTTGAGGCCAGCTGTCTCCGCGTCAAAAAGGAGATTTTGAATTTGTGTGGCGAAATGATTTGAGCTAAGTGGGTTTGACAGTTCCGTAAGGGCGGACTTACAGTCCGAGAGAATAGTAGAGGATGGGGTATTATTATGGACAATCCACTTGCAGGCTTGCAGGATTGCACACAATTCGGCTTGGAATACAGAGCAGCAGTCGTGCAGCTTCAGCTTTTTGGTGAAGATGACGTTATTATTTTTGAGGATGACGAAAGCAGCTCCCACCCTGTCATTGTGCTTGCTACCGTCAGTGAATATTTGAAAGCTTTCAGGAGAGCACTTTGCCACAACTTCTTCTGGGGGTTTTGCATTCATTAAATTTAATTCCATTCCTAAGAGACGGATGAAGAAACACAGTTGGAGGGGTGGGAGTTTCCAGTTTGATGTCAGAGGGGAGAAATGATGAGTAGCCATTAAGTTTGGATCGTTCGCAATCCGCCATTGCGAGTATTTTGGCTGGAAGAGGAGTGAGGTTTGCAAGGGAAATTGCTGTGGGGGTGTTCATCATCATCAGCCTATTAATGTTCCCACTGCTGGGACACAGGCCTCCTCTCTATGAGAGGGAATGGGCTATAATCCACCACACGGGCCCAGTGCGGATTGGTAGATGTCACATGTCCTCGAATTTTTGGTTCTAGGACATGCCGGTTTCCTCACGATGTTTTCCTTCACCGTTTTGAGAGCAGTGGTGATGAAATAAATTACACAAAGTAATGCGCCTGCCTGGGTTCGAACCCACGACTTACTGTTCGTAAGTCGGGGCCGCCACCACTGGGCCACCGCTGCTGTGGGGGTGTTAACGGTACGAAATCCTTGGATGATCTTTAAAGCGAACAGTCTTTGTAAAGAGAGAAGTTTCTTGCAAATGTGGGAGTATCGTAGTGCGCCAGACCACACGCTTGCAGCGTAATAAATTATGGGTTGTATAACTTGTTGATAAATTATTCGGATGTTCTCGGAGTGGACGCCCCAGGTCGGTCTAACAAATATGGTTAGTTTATTGAGAAGCCTCTTTGATTTTTCTATGACGTAAGCCACATGCTGTGTGAACCGCAGCTTCCGAACGATGATAATGCCGAGGTATTTGAATGAGTTAACAAATGTGATATTTTGATTTTTGACTTTTATGACGCATTTGGTGGCTTTGTTAATGAACCCCATAGCCTGAGTTTTTTCCGGCCCGAAAGAGAGCTTGACAGACTCACCCCATGCCATGATTTTAGAAAGGGTGTTGTTGGTCAGTTGTTCAAGTTCAGATGTGTTCTTGGCGTGGGTTATGAGCAGTACGTCGTCAGCGAAGGCTTGGAGGTGGCAGCCAGGCGGCAACTCCATCGCCAGGAGCTCGTCCAGGATGACGTTCCACAGGGTAGGTCCGCAAACCGATCCCTGTATGCAGCCCCTGGTCATGGACTTATCCACCTGGCAGTCGGCGAATGTTATGCACACTTTTCGATTTGAGACGTAATCGCGGAGTAAGTGGTATATATTGGCCGGACAATTTGTGACCCGGAGTCGCTGAAAAATGGCTGGCCACCACGCATGATCGAATGCGGCCTTGATATCTAGGGACACCGCTATAACGTTTTCTCCATTTGCCCTAGCTTCCCTAACAGCCCGAAGGGCGCTGTCGATAGCCTGGAAGGTGGAAGTGGATTTTTTAAAGCCGAATTGGAGGTTTGAAGAAGCAGACGAAATGGTTAAATGGTGAGTGAGTCGGGTTATAAGTAATTTTTCCAATAATTTTCCAAAGACGTTGATTAGGCCGATGGGTCTGAAAGAAGAACTAAGTGAGAACTGAACTAATGTATAATTTACTATAGTTTTAAAGAAAGCTGATAAAAATTGCTATTAAAAGTTTTTTATTTTAAATCTCTAACGTAGTTTAGACAAAAAAATATATTTAAAAAGTGTAGTACTTAATTTTGCAGGCCAATGTAGTTCTTATTTACAAACGAAAAACGTCAAATTATTGAGCTTTTAAACGTGATACTTTTCCTTCGTAGTGGAATAACTGGCAACAGCACAGAAATAAATATTAGGTACACCTGACCACCAGGTCGTAACATACATATTTGGTACTTACATACTTGTACATAGAAAATTGAAAGATTGCAATAGTAAATAACTAGTGCAAGCCTTTCCCATATTATGTGGCAATGGTAGTACACATTTATTTAGCAAAGTCTATTTAAGGCGCTGTCAACACCAAAATCGCGCACACAGTCTATTTGTATGGGAGTAAACGAGACCTCACTATTACTGGGCGGCCAGGTTTTAGAAGAAAATAATGTATAAATATTGAAATAAAAAAAGTGTGAATTATTTGTGAAATGTGACTCGTTAGCGGTTTAGGTATGAATATGTTGACTTCATGTTTTTAATTGCAGACCCATACGTAAAAAATAAAGACATAGAACCGTTAATGATGATTTTAAGACCAATCTTTGCAATTATTTTTTATCGAGCCGATCTCGTCCAATTATGTATCGTGTCCGTCCATCAAGGTTTTGAAATATGATTAATATTAACATATATTTTTTTTTGATGTGCTAGAACTAATAGTTTTTCTTAAAAAACTGCTTAAATAATATAAATTTCAACAAATTAGGTGTTGTCAGCCCCTTAATGGTCTGCAATCTTGTTGTTGACCAGCGTGATTTTGTGGGAAGATAAAGATTATGGCGGAACTTGCTGAAAACCTTTTGAAGTTATGTTAGTTGCTATGTCGAATTTGTAAACTTTGTGTTCGGGCACATTGCTCGCAGAACGGATGGCCGATGGGGCCAAAAAGCTTTGGAGTGATGACCGCGAACCGGAAGACGTTGCGTTGGAAGGCCTCCGACTCGGTGGACCGATGACCTGGTGAAGGTTGCTGGGATCCACGGATATTATTATATTATAACATTGCCTCGCTTTGTATAGGTTTCCCATATAATCAGAGATCCGCATAAACTGCTTTTGTATAGCTTGATTGGTCGACAAAGTTGTCTGATGACTTAATTGATGACCAGATTCTTTGACGGTTGAATAATGGGCGGCAATCTTCAAAAGATTTTGGGGATCTCAAGAGTCTCAAGAGTAGTTTCAGACCTCTACGTACGCTAAGGGTTTTTAAAGACGAGCGGCACGTTGCCAACTGCAGATAAACTGCAGCCGTCGCCACCTGTCGACGGCTGCCGTCGACGCGCTGGGCGGCAGCCGCCGAAGCGCCGACGACTGCCGTTGACGGGTCGCGACGCTTGCAGTTGTGGCATGCCGCGTAACTGTGTGTCGACGGCTGCCGTCCACGCGCCAGCGGCAGCCGCCGACGCCACAACTGCAAGGTAATAATAATCTATACATATAATAAAATCGTTGAGACCAAAAAATCTGTACATTGAAGATTAAAAAAAATAAAACCGACCAGAGTGACTTAAAATAAGTAACTGAACATATTAAAACCATTTTTAAAAGTTTTGTTTGTTTGTGTTTGTTTTTTTGACCGCGCATCACGTAAAAACTACTGAACCGATATTGTTGAAATGTTCACAAATCTATTTAAATACATTCAGAATAACATTTAGGCTATAGAAATTTTGGAATTTATTGGAAAAACGGGGTGAAAAAGGGGGGGGGGGGGGGTAAAGTTTGTATGAAAAAAAATTTTTGATTGTTCTAGAATAATGAAACTCAGAATAAATACTTAAATAAAGAAATACCTGTTTTAGCATTTTTTTAAAACCTCATCCAGAGACGCAAAAAAGAGGGTTTTGTGTTTAAAATTAATAAACTTCAAACACCTATACAATCAAAACCAATGAAGTGTAACCTTTTAAAGTTGATACATATACTTCATATCTAATACAGGTAAATATAATTTCTCAGTTTTCTTGAAATTTGATTTTTGAGGTAAATACGCACAAAATAGCGGAACTCAAGAAAATCAGCTTTCCACGGTATAAGTAGTTGGTACGAAATGTTTGTGTGCGCATCACGTCAAAACTACTGCATAGATTTCTTTAAAGGCTTCTTCAATATTTAGGCTATATATTATCACGCTACTTCCTTAAGGGGGTAGGCAATTTTGCTCTATGTCCGTATACTTTAATTGTTTGACGTTTCGGTCATGATTTAAGTACATGAGAACGGCTATTGTACCTTATGTCAACGAAGTATATATATTTTTTATTTATTTATCCATTTATTTCAGATAATTAAAATCCATAAAATACATTAAATTAAAATATATATAGCCAAGCGGTTTCATCACCGCTCTGTAAACTACGGAGTTACAGGTTCAAACCCCCCCAACATTATTTTCAGTTTTTGTGATGTGTTTACTTTTTTTTTGATGCTGTGAGATTTCCTATATTTCTTTTTGTATTGAAATTGTTTGCATTTCTATATTTATTATTTTTTTTAGAGAAATATTTTTCAAAAAAGTAGTAGAGAAGTATGGAAGAAGAATACAATCATGCTGCGCCGACCCCAAATAAATTAGGATAAGGGCAAGAGTATGATGATGATGATGATTTCTCCAAAAGGTAGTTTAGCGAACATCAGAAGCCTGATAAATTCACGTGTCCTTGCCGTGCAAGAACTGTGCTGTGTTATTCGCAATAATCAATAATCCATACGCAGTTTACGTAGATTATATTTACAGCTATATTGTTATTGGCCTCATTTCATGCACCTTGGTGAGAATTTCAGACCTGCCTGGACTGTCATCGAAGGTCTGACGATGGAGACAAAAGTCAGTTGCAAGAGGTCCGCAACAGTTTGCAGCAGCTATATCGTGTTTGGGCTCATTTCATGGACCTTGATGAGAACTTTAAACTTAGCTAGAGTATGACTTTCATCGAAGGTCTGACGATGGAGACGGAAGGCAGTTGCAAGAGGTCATCAAGAGTTTACAGCATCTATATCGTGTTTGGCCTCATTTTATGCACCTTGATGAGAACTTTCGAACTAACTGGAGTAGGACTGTCATCGAGTGTTTAAGGATGATAACGTAAGGCTGTCGAGAGAAGCACTTATTTGGAAAAACAGAATATTTTTGCGATTAATGCAAATATTTCAGAGAAATTAAATTGTTACTTACTTGAATCTATACTAAACCTAATATTATAAAGCAGAAGAGTTTGTTTGGTTGGTTGAACACGCTAATTTCAGGAACTACTGGTTCGAGTTGAAAGTATCTATTAGTGTTGGATAGCCCATTTATCAGGGAAGACAACAACGAACAACAACGTTACAACGTTTATATAACATCGCGCATCAATCAATAGGAGCAGAGCCTCAATGACACATGTTGCAAAAAAAGGAAAAAAATATTCCTTTTGTGATCTTTCGTTGCGTGCGCTGCGTAAACGGTTAAAGTTACGCAACAATCGTGTATGACGGAATTGTTCTTCTTAAAAAGTTCTGTAAAAAGTCTGCGATATTATTATGTCTATCTTTTAAGGGTGTCTCACACTCTCTCTAACCATCTCTCTGTCTCTCTTATATGACGCAGACGAAGTTGCGCGGGTCAGCAAGTAAATAATAAGGTTGAAAAGTGGTTTTTCGGCTGTACCTAATGTGTTTTAATTAAACTAAAACACTTGAAGGACCAACCTTAGAGTAGTTTAAGAAATTTCATCACGAATGAATCAAGTATCAGTATTACCTAAGATAGGTAAGTCTAAGTGCAGTAGTTCGGTACAAAATAACTGTATGATATAACCTGATATTACTTCTTACAAACATTAGATAACCGAGCTTCAATTGTTATTGTATAATAATAGAAAGGGTCTTTACGGGTGAACCATTCCTTGAACTGAGTAGGTAGGTACATAATCTAGATTTTCGAGAATGTAGAAGTAAGTATTTTATTCTGAGTCGATTGAGCAAAATATTAATGGTGAGGAAGCGATTGTAAATTTGACTATCTTTGCAGACTTTAGCAAAAATTTGAAGTTATTAACTTTTTTTCTAAAGTCACAAAGAATAATAACAAAAACCTTTGAACAATAAAGTCCACATACGAGTACTTGAATTTGCAAGCATGCATGATTTACTTGTGTGAACCCTGATCTTCAATTATTCTGTGCAGAAAACATTACCCATCACAAAAGTGCCATTCTATCAGCGACAACCATAATGGAAAAGCCACGGGCAAGTTAAATCAAATCAAATCAAATCATTTATTTGTCAGAACATGGTCGGTATGTATATTACACATGGTCTTGAGTTTATGTATATTGTTTCATCACATTCTACCACACGGGCGTACAAATGATAATATGTTTGTTTAATGACCAATAATTAATAATTATAGTTAAAATTCAGAAAGTTACAAAACAATAAAAAATAAAAATAATAATTGAATTAAATTAATATGTCAGGTTCATTTTGGTAGTCATTCAAATTATAATAGCATTTAGTACATACAAATTCTTTAAATTTCTTCTTAAATCTAGCCAAATCTAACTCTATAATGGATTTATTAATTTTCTTATGAATATGCTTTTCCGCAAAAGAGCTGTCTTGGCTCTGCGTCCGCGTAGCATATCATGACGACTGTTACGTTGTACAGTATCAGATAGAGAAGGAAACAAATTTGGATTTATTCTCACAAATAAGGCAGTTTCATATATACACAAAGCTGGAAGTGTCAGAAGAAGTGCCGAGTGCCAAATACAAAATCATTGCATCACTTATGAATTAATTTTTACATTTATGCAAAGAATAAATTAATTAACTTAATTTTATTTAAATATCAACTTCACATGAAAAAAAATTAAAATAAACTAAGATAACTAACTTAAACTAAAAACTTAAAAAATGGCGTCAATAAACTCCTCCTCAACGCTGTCAACTGGTAATGTCCCCAAGAGACTGGCGGAATTACCACGCTGTATGGCAACGCTAAGCCTTTGGCCAAGGTAAAAGCCAGCCCTAGGGTCACGGGAAGTGTCAACTAAACGTTTGGAAATTTCCTTGAAAAGGCTGTGAGCGCTCGGACCCCACGGTCCTAGAGTTTCAACCCCAAACGGCTCGAAAATATAGTTACCAATAAGGTTACTATACTTTCGCCGCTTGAGGTTCTCCGCTGCCGCAGCGGCAGCCCCTGCACAGCACGATGAACTAGGAAGATGGGAAGGCGCAAGAGTATCGACACATGTAGCATCCCACACTAAAGGCCTACCCATCTTCCATGGAAACAAAGACATGCCGTCCGGTCTCTTGCCATCGTCGCGTGCCAAGCCATTGGGTTCTAATAAAGCTGGAACGCCGACGGTGACAAGAGATCGACGGATGATGTCATTTAAATTCGCGTGCCGTGCAAAACGGCCCGCACTTCGGCTGCAAGACAGGCCGTGGTGTCCGAGGCTGTTGACAACTTCACCACAGTGACAGCGATGAGGAGAACAGCATGGGGCGCCTAGGCGTAGAGCAACAGCGAGGCGGAAAGTGGTGTCGTCGAGCAACGTGCCTATGCTCGACGACGGTAGTGCGTGAAGCCAAAGACCCGATTCCCACTCACCCACAGCCAGCAGGCGCGCACGCTCAGCAGTAGTAGCAGACGTGTTCAGTAGATTTATCTGAACTACTTTGCAGAGCGGCTCATCCCACCGTCTCTGGGAAAATGGGTGGTCGGGTTCTTCAGAATTCGGGCAAGCGAGTTTCCAAGCGTTGATAGCCTCGGAGAAGCACGGCACATCAAAATCAATCAGTGTGGAAGCCAGGATTTTCCTGATTAATTTCTCAGTGCCGTGGACCGAGGATATAAAAGCCGGTAAACTAATACTAGAAATTTTGCGGAATAATAAATAATAAGAATAAATTAAAACCGACTTCAAAAAAACATCGAAAAGAGAAAAATAACTTTAGCTTCAGAAGTCGGTGACTTTTGTTTATTTGATACAGTTTTTCTGCCTGATCTTAAAAAAGAAAGAAAGTAGAAACACGAAACCTTTTAAAAATGATTACCACTTGTGGAGACCCTCAGGAATTGAAGTCTAGAACTCATCACCACTTCTTTAATTAAAGACTTAACTTAACCACTACCTGTGTCGATTTATTCTCAAAATGGTTTGTACACTTAATGTGTAAGCAGGCAATTAGTCGTTAAATCCGAATCCCCACACCTGTCGTAAGGCTTTTACACACAGCAGCTGCTGTAATGCAAACATTTATAATATTATAGGAAGACATTCTGCCATAAACTCTGAAAGAACCTACACATGGCAACGATAACGTTGACAATATACTCGAGCATATTGTCAAATCCGAAATCACATGTAGCTGATAGTGGTGGAGCCAGTACCGAGCCCGATACCGTCAAAATCAAAGGAACCACATTTTCAGGCTTGAATTACTGTCGCGCTGACGATCGGTCTCGCACCGTCGGTCGCGTACGCCAGCGAAGACACAAAAGCAAATACGCGCCGCTGACGTCAGCGTCGTAGTATGGTGCTATACACAATGTATACTCGTACGCGACCGACAGTCAGCGCGACAGTAATTCAAGCCTAAAGGACGCACAAAGCCGGTAAGTGTGGCAGAAGAAAGGGGAGGCCTATAGCCAGCAGTGGATAATTCCGGGCTGATATGATGATGATGATGAAATTATTTCATCTTCACTAACTACTCTCAAAACGATGAAGGAAAACATTGTGAGGAAAGCAGAAAAGACCCGTCAGCTCGCATTGGACCCACGAGGTTCTTCTGACGGAGAGAAGTTCCAGCGTCCCAGCAGAGGCAACGTTGCAGGTTGGTTATATTATGTGCGACAGGCCTAATGAACCAGTGCAGAATTTAACTTGCTACACGGCCATGCATCTCGAGTGAGTACCTCACTGCAATCTAGAGCAAATTTCAACATGAAATACTATACCGGAATAGTATGTTTTATTACTTTAATTCTATTTAGGAATATAGGTCTCATTTACTGTAGTATTCGATTTATTACTTCGACATGGATTTTTTAACGTGGTTAAGATATTTTGGTTCCTAGAGACGTTTTACTTGAACTAATAAACTATGTAAATGCTTCTTCTTCGTCGCGTCGATGATTCCGTAAGATGGTATTTGACGAGAACTCTGTCTCTGTGAGTGTGTCTCGCGAGTGGCTTTGGACAGTAGGTAGCAGGACAGTGGATGGGGCATCGTTAGTGAGAATCCACAACCACTGTTTGGTTCCTCGGAACTATAAATACTAGAGGCTGTTAAAAATATTTCAATTAATACAGGTAATTCAATTCACACGCTGTCTTACTTGTACAAGATTGATTTCCATTCAGTAACTTAATAAATAAACCCCGTTTCATATAAAACTAGAGAACGTATTCTGTTTCCAGCATCCGCCGCTAAAATACCGTTTGTTAAGAATTTTAATGTTCGCGAGGAATGTGACAGACAACTTCCTTTTAAGAAATTCAATGCAGTACTGAGATGACGTAAAACAGAGTTAGTACGGACAAAGATACACTTTGCATAAGAAGTGGTCCTAGACAGCGCAGCTCCGGCGATGGGTGCTAAGATGCTGCTATAGAACTCTAGATAAGAAGATAACACATTCATAGAGTATTGCCTCACAGAAGCCCAGCTTAAAAATCCTACACATAGTTTAACATGGAGATCTGTTACCTTTTCATATGTTTATTGTAAATGTTCTTTTTTCTTTTCAAAGTAATAGTGTACTGCTAACCAATTTGAGTACCTATGTCTACTATCCACACACAAATATCATCGGAATTATCGTTCATTTCTCTTTTCGATCATTTCTTGGGCATGTGAAGGATGCTGAGTGCCGAAATAAAAAATCGATGGATAACTTACTTATGAATTATTTTCTCCATTTTGTGTTCATACATTTTAAGTTTGAGGTAATGAAGCAAAAGTAAAAATTTGTTTAAGCGACTAGGAGGTTTCGGCACTTACTCAAAGCGTCATTTTAGAGTTCGTGAGATCCCGTCAAGTTAAAAGCGATGTAGTTAGTAATAAATAACCGAGTCTTGAATCTATTATGTCACATGTATCTTATGATGTCTTCAATACAGCTTTTTGTATGGCTTTATATTGAATTGACTGCCTCGTTGATCTAGTGGTTGCAAACGCGACTGCGGAGCCTGAGGTTTTAGGTTCTAATCCCGGGTCGGGAAAAGTGTTATTAGGTTTTTCCATTAGGAATTTCTCAGTAGAAATTTGTGCCCGGTTGATGGCAAGGGGCTTGCCTCCTGGCGAAATGTTGGTGTACAATAAGGTACAACTTTGCCTAACCCTTCGGGGGTTACCAGCCGTGATGTTATGTTTATACAGAACTTTATTCTTTACTAGTTTTTGATCTGTACTCCCGGTATTAAAAGTATTCCATGTCCTGACCCATCATGGTGTATAAGTGTGCCGTGTAGCCACGAAGTCTTAAAAGGTAACAGACAGACATTATATTTATTTCCAAACCAGAACCGAAATCTCTTATACTCGTAGGTATTTCAAATAATATAATTATTATACTAAGACCACCAAAGTCAACGAGTCGAGTTGACGACCCGAATGGCGATGGCGCAGCGGTCCTGAGCCTGCCTTACGTTCTTTGGGTACCGGGTTCAAATCCCAGTAGGAGCAATTGTTTGTGTGATGAGCATGGACATCTGTTTCCGAGTCATGGATGTTTATATGTATAATGAGTATATATTTTCAAACAAAAAGTATCTACGTAGTATATTAACTATCTGGTGTCGACGACACAAGCCTCGTTTCTTAGTGTGGCAATAGATGGCGCTATGTGTAATGTCCAGCGATATTTATTTATTTTTAAAGTAGTAACCATGGAGTTTCCTGCCGGTTCTTCGCCATCGACCCGAACCTTGCACCTTTTCTCGACGTTCGTTCTATAAGTTTCCATGTAGGCATATGCGAAATAAAATAATTTGATTTTGATTTTGCCCGCCAGGACTTGACGGCTAGACACTCCGCCGCTAACCACACCAATCACACCATCATACTTCGATACAGTCGACCAGGCTATTTGGTTTACATTTAACAATGTAATTTGCGTGTTAAAATGTAAACCAAATAGCTTGGTCGACCGTACATGCTGCCTACTAGGCTACCTATTGATCCTATTTTAATATCTGGGTCCTCATAGATAAGACATTACAAAATCTAGGCGGGCTGGCCAATTTACTACTCGATAATCACTCTAGGTCTCGTTATCAGTAACTTAAGGCTTAAAATATGTCAGTTGGTTCACACACGTAGGTATATAGCCATAAGGCACATTATATAAGGCCTAATGTGTAGCAATTAGCTGAAATACACTTTCTAAACCTTTAAAGTAGGTATATAAAATCAGTTCAACTGGCGTGGGACTATATCTGTTTCGTAATAAAATATTTACTCTGAGTAATGACAGTAATATATCGGTCAAAATGTAGAACAAATGCTGGACTGCATTCTGCAATATCCTCCGTGTCTGTGTGATATCGACATTTTTCTATGTTGGTAATGGTTGTATGACCGCTTACACTTACATTAATCGACACCTAAATATATGCTTAAGTATTATTGCACTATCAAAGCATAACTATTATTGTAGGAAGAAACAACAAATGAGACAATCAGAACAATAGCATAAGGCCCTTAAAACGCAAAGCAGAAAAAAATGAAAAACACTGAAACCAAAATGTATTTGTACGTGGATATTTTCGAAGACACCTGCAATGAATGCCAATCAATCCTTTTGTTAATATAATCAATGGTCATCCCTTCTCTGGAAATACAAGGTTTTCATTTCCAGAGAATAATATTAAATAATATGTGTATGTGTTAAATTATTTTATTCACCTAATTTCGCATAGACTAGGCAACAATATTATTGTTATAATAAATCAGTTTAAATATGAATATTTTGATTACAGATGTTAGCTATTTCACAGGAGATAAATCTTATAATTTTGTGAAATTGCATCAGAGAGCATCAGTTTGTGGTTAGGGGGGGGGGGGGGGGGGTTATTGCCTTATTGACTTGCTGTTTCTTGTGGAATGTTACTGTAAAGATAATAAACAATGCCAGGTATTACTTCAGGAATTTCAAGTATAATTTATGAACATAATTTAGATTTGATGTAGCGCTGTTTATTCTGCACCTGAAAATGCATGATCAATCGATGCATCAATAAGCTTTATCAGATCTGTTACTCCAATTCTTCGATGGTATAACATTTGGTAATTTTATTACAATTGCCTGTGAGTCAGATTCTAAAACCGGACCCAACGTTGTTCCTCGCTAATTTTTGTAAGATCTCCATAATTATAATTTATATCCAGTCAATCATCATTATGTCTCATTTTTGGAAACCTAATCAATCGAGTCATTTAATCAGCCATTTAATTAGGTACCTATTTAAGTCTTTTTGACTATTTGAAATGTTTTGGATAGTCTTTGATACATCAGAGGGCCTTTTGAAATACAAGTTCCGTCTGATCGATGATTCCTTAACTTAAATGAGCTACGACCAAGACTCTGCCACCTCGATAGCGTTAGTACTAGTAGACTTACTTATTGATCTTGAGAACCAAATGCTATTCAGGACGATCACCTTGAATCCCTTCAAAAACCGTGGTAAAGAAACAGTCAGAATTTTTGTCTCCAACTTTTGTTGTCTATGTATATGCGTTGTCGCCGGCAAAACAATCGAATAGTATCAAGCGTGTCTATGAATGTGTCCCCTGAAGGTGCATCTAAGCCAGGTGCATAGAGTGGGGTCCTATATTTATAAGACGCCTGCGCCGCCTCGAGTCGCCGGGAGTGTGTAGTGTCGTTGTGCACCTAAGATACGAATATGCGGGTGAGTTGCGCCGTTTACGAATTTATGGCGACTTTTATCATTTTGTGTGATAAGTGTTACATTTTTGTTAAATGTTTTCTTCTTGTATCGTTTGTTTGCTCGTTTGTTGGCCAAGAATGGGGCTGGAAAAAAATACCTTTTTCATTAAATATTTTTATAAAGCAGTTGGATATATAAATATATTTTAAATTATACTGTAATTAAGTTCGTAAAAATTTAAAAATCAAATGAAACAATGTCTAACAAATTGATGAAGCATTAAAAATGATCAACCTTTTTTAAACAAAGATGCTACTGCAAATATTATAAACCTAAGTTTATTGAATACTTTCCAAAACGAGAGCTTTTATGACGCAATAGGTAGAACCTTAGCATCTCTTCTCTAAAGTAAACACGGAAACACCCAGGAGATATAAATCATGTCCGTAGGCAACAAACAGGTTTGTAGCTCGGCATTAAACCTCTTTTGAAATCATTATATCAATTTTAAATCTAGCAACTTTTTACTTCACGTCCAAGTTAGGCCCTTGGCTCAGAATAAAAAATTAAGGTGCTTTACTTCCTCTATGTCACTCATGATCCTGATTAAAAAACGGCCTATAAAAATATTCAACTTTTAAAAAAAATAGAGAAAATGTGCCGACTTTTATCAGTTACACCCATTTTAA
The DNA here is from genome assembly GCA_963853795.1 of Xestia rhomboidea. Lineage (NCBI taxonomy): Eukaryota > Metazoa > Arthropoda > Insecta > Lepidoptera > Noctuidae > Xestia > Xestia rhomboidea. Next base: position 13,934,684 of record OY970761.1, on the reverse strand, counting down.
GGGTTCCGTAGTCCTGACAAGGAACCCTTTTACTTTCGCCATGTCCGTCTGTCTGTCTGTCTGTCCGAAGTTATGCTAAGAGACCGTTAGTACTAGAAAGCTGTAATTTTGTAGACGTGTGTATATCAATAACGCCGACAAAGTAAAATAAAAATTTGGAAAATATATTTTTTTAGGGTAGCTCTCCTACATGTGAAATGGGGATGATCGAACCCATCGTGTGGGGTATCGTTGAATAGGTCTTTTAAAATAACTTAAGGGTTGCCAATGCTACTTTTCGATTTAATGCTCTATTTACGAAATATCAAACCCCCCTCTAAAAGCTAAAATTCATGATGATAGTGCATTTCATGAACTTTAAAGAAAAACTATAGCGGTTAAGATAACTTTATTAGTTTAGCAGTATAAGTCGTTGAACTTGGATGTTGGATAATTTTGTACCAAATCCTTAGAATAAATCCTATAAAGTGACTAAGATGAAGTAGTTTCTTGTTTATAACGGGTGAAGACTTGCATTGAAAAACAAAATCTAAAATATACCGGGCTACTACGGAACCCTACACTGCGCGTGGCCCAACACGCACTTGGCCGGTTTTTAAATATTTAAATTAACTTCAAGAAGTGTCTGATGAGATGACGAAAAATAGAGAAGTATAAAAGAGGAAGACGTGCTGCGCCGACCCCGTGTGAATTGAGCTAAGGGCAAGAGAATGATGACTTCAAGTTGTTTCGAATATTTAAGAGTAAAAAGTACAGTAGAGTGTAGAAGACAGAGAGAGGGAGGGGGAGGGAGTAGAGTAGACTACATATTCGTACACTCGCATAAGATTAAGGTTATATTATAGGGCCTAGACAAGTGGCTATCACTTTTACATACCTTCGATTTTTTACAACGGCTCAAGGTGCTGGAACATGGTGCTGGTGCTGAGTGCCGGAAGAAAATCAGTCTATAATCACACCTTTTATTTTTCTTCTAGACATTTTTAGTACTAGCTTGCGTGAGCGCAGCGGTGGCGGTGGCAGTCCCGGTGGAATACGGCGGATACTTCGCGCATGCGCCCGTCGCGGTACACGCACCAGTGGTCCACGCGGCCCCGGTGATCCATGCGGCTCCTGTGGTTCATGCTGCCCCAGTAGTCCACGCCGTGCAAGCTGAGCCTATAGTGAGTATACTGTGCAACTGTGTGTGTGTGTGTCTGTTTCGTTTTTGATTAAGAAGTGCTTAGTACGGTAAAACGGCTTTCGTTTTGTAAAAAAATCTCGTTTGGTTGTCATAGGATAGGGGCTTGCTTAAAACTTAGATTCGCTACTGAGCCACTTGGAGTGATTAGATATATAATCACTCCAAGTGGCTCAGTAGCGAATACTTTATTTCTTTGTCGGAAGTTTCATCCAGACAAAGATCAATGATAAAGTTTTCGATAAACTGCCCTTAGTAGAATTTTTTGAACAATCCTAAAAATCGTATTTTGGCGCAACACTAGGATGTTCAAGTGGGGCTTGCATGCACGGTCTAGTATGCCACTTTCGATTAGCAACATAAAAATATAATTCTTCGTATCCCTATAATGCAGTATATTATAAACAGCCCTGAAGGCTGATACATACCTCATTTTGTTTGCGTACTTCAGTGCAATGTAATCTTATCTTTAATGGCCACCAGCAGTGCGCTACTTGACACGTATGAGTCACCACCCTGATGGTACTAATTATACTGACATCGAACGATGCTATAATTCAATGTTGCGAAATTAAATGATCAGCAGGCCTAGCCAAGTTACAAACGTTTCATATCGATTCTCTTTCTACAATCGTAAACGCCTCGGCGTAAGCAATGGTAGAAAGCGCTAAATTGGTAGCCAAGTTGACACGACTGAGTCGATCGCTCGTTCTGTAATGTCTAAGATAAAACCTACACTTTAGTCTGTGGTGAACGTTTCTACCAAAGAGTATAGCGATCAACATTGTAAAAACGATAACATTCCATCCTATCATTTTGAACGATGTAAACTTGTCTACGAATTTTCTATTCGTTGGTGTTGATCTCGTGATTTAACGTTGAGATGATGTCATTCACATACATTCGATTAGTTTTCTACTGGTGTTAACGATTGTAGATTGTCAACTTGGCTAAGCCTGCAGGAAAGTTGAGGAAAAATAATTAATTTGATACATACTCGCAATGGTACCTTTCAGTTTGTAAGAGTTCGTTTTAATCGACAATTAGTACAGTGGTATATCGGTAGCCTTAGGATGGAAATAATTTATAAGCGTAGGTCGATACCTATAAATCCTCAGCTTATAAATTAATTCCATCTTAAGGCCAAGCTTTTTAGACGTTTCGATGAAAATCTGAAAAAAGCTTAAAATAAATAACCACATAGTGGTTGGAACCCACAGTATGCAACAGCAGCAAACGGCGGCACAGTTTTCTTAAGATTTTGAGATTGTCCTGCATCGGGATCTACTTATATAATAATAGTGTATTTTTTAAAGTTTCAGTAAAATTAAATCAGTAACTTTCCACCTGTTTTTCAAGCCTATGAGTAACCTTACTTGTTTATTTCAAATAAGACGACATCGGTGCCATTTTACTAAAACCAGTCACCAGTACTATCAAGGATTATTTAACAGTCGCTACGTATGTTCACTTGAGCTTGTACCTCACAGATTAAAGACATTCTAGTACTACACATAAGTAAGTGTAAAAAGTAGAGGATGCTCCTCGGGGATAAAAGTGTCTTCGTCCTGGGTGAGCTTCAATCCCCTACTGCTCTCAGGATTGTAGTTTTAACTCCTTCACTTTGCTTGGGAGTTAAATTAAAACTCCCTCACTCCACTCGGGAGCCCTAGAATCACTCACTGCGATCGGGATTAAATAACGGCGTATAATCTACTATGAAGATGAAGGTAACATACCCTGAATGATGACTTTTTTAAATACGTTTAGCATTAAATACATCTAGTGATTTGTGGTGTCTGTGAACTTATTCATTTGATAGTGACTTTTTCTGAAAAGTTTCTTTATTTTCACAGTCGTATCCGAAGTACGCGTTTAACTACGGAGTGAAGGACCCGCATACCGGCGACATCAAATCGCAGCAAGAGGAGCGTGATGGTGACGTCGTTAAAGGTTAGTGAAGAGGGGCCTTTAACCTTTCGTTAGTATTAAAACAAGCTAAATGGTAGCAAACTGGTGAATGATATAATCTTAATCTTTAATTGAATTCAGGTGTTCTATCACGGCTACTTGTGTTTTGCGTCGCAAGACAGTGGGCACATAACCAGTATAAACAGGTGAACAACATGAACTCCGCTCTACGCTAAATTAGCTTAGGTCAAAGTGTTACCACGGATGTGCGATCGACTGAACCTATGTTCGAACCCAATTTATGCTAGTGTCTAATTTGGAATGCATTCGAAAATGGGAATTGTTATGTTCTCGACTTAGAGACTTTCACCTCATCGGAAAAGTCTAAAGTCGAGGGAATTACATCTTTTATTTTCTAATTAATTCCAAATTAGGATGTAAAGTTTACATTTTCAAGTTATTTGCTTAATTTCGTTTAAATATGTGTGATTTTAGACATGTTATTTATTACAAATCTTAACACTCTGTCTTTATCCATTTCTTCAGGAAGCTACTCGCTCGTGGAGCCTGACGGTTCCACCCGGACGGTCGCGTACTCCGCGGATGACCACACCGGTTTCAACGCCGTCGTACACAAGTCCGGACATGCCGTCCATCCGGTAGGTATCGTTTTCATTTTGATGTTTTTCACGAAAGTGAGCCCTATGTCATCAACCGCGCGTAACTCCAGACTCCGCCGGAAAAAAAAAATTGCCCGACCTGCATGGGGATCAAATCCACAGGACTTCATACTCTACAGTAGGATTTACAATGACAAAGTAGACAGTAATGAATCAGTCAGCATTACCACGCTTTTGGTCACTTCTGCTCAACCCTTCGGGGAAAATAGGCATCATGTTCTGTTATTAAGGAAAGAGAGATGCACTCAACCTGTGAAATTGTATCTGAAAATTTTCAATTCATTTTTCTATTAGATTGGGAAAATAAAATAATGTTAACGATAGATAGATTTTTTTATTGCGAAACATACGATCGCACTCAATTGGGTGGCTGAAAATGACATTATGATCCCTGTGGAAACCCCTATAGTAAAAAATAAGGCAGGATTATTTTGGACAGCTTCTTAGCAGCTTCACCTTTTACGTTACTCACAAACATCTAGCGATACCAAGAAACTATAAAGGTTGGTTATTCACCATATAGTCGGATAGCCATTTATGCAACTTATTCATTTAACTTTCGGTCGAAAATTTTAGGATTTTAGGCAGCTTTCGGATCCATTTATGATTTATACCTAAGACTAAAGACTGTCTCTGATTTATCTCTTTTATAAAAGTATGATTTTTCGCTGATAACTTGCCATGGGCCAACATTACACAAACCCGATTTCTCTGCGATTGCGAGCCGACGGCGACTCTTGCGCAAATAGTAATGGCGCGTGCGCTTATAAGGAAACGCTACAACTTGTGGATCTTGGTCAAACTACTCCGAATTTCCTAGATAACAGCACTTGGGCGTTCCGAGAAAAATGTCCGATAACTATTAAGTGCTCATTGATAAAACTGACTTAAACGGTCTGGAATGTCTTATTACCATTGCCACTTATGGTTACCCCGAGTTTAGTCAGGCTTTTCACCCCGTTGCCACTCTGATTCTATTTGCGTGGTGGGACATTTTTTTGCCGTAGCGTTTGGACACGCTCTTTACGGGAAATATGGTGCAAGCATTAAATTATATTATAACGAGTTAGGAGTTAATGGTCATTTTTATCTCAACGCCTTTTACGTGGTAAGAATTCGGGATTAACGCGTGGGTTATTGTGTGAATCTTGTTTGTGAATTCACTTTGGCAACTATGGGGTTTAAAGGGACGAAAAACTACGGTATCAACATACTTCTAGTCCAAATAAAGCTACGACATAATGAAAATATTATAACAATTTTGTAAGAAAACTGGTGATGTTTTTATAGTTTAAATGCTAAGTAACAGATTAAACTTCAATGAAGCTATTAAGACATTATAAAATGGTGAATAGAAAAGATGAATAAAGTAAATAAATATCGAAAGTGGTAAAAGAGTTAAAACAGCCATAAAATCGATTATCAGCGAAATGCAGCGGTTGAGTAGCCACAACCTTGAATCGGCGACACAACTCACGCGCAGAGAAATTATTTGGTCCACGGCTTCGGAATTTACCGTTTCAAAATAGGTTCACTACTTTTTTTCTTGTGCGAAATGCAATGTAACATTCAAGAGAATAATAAGATATTGGGATAGTAGGCAACATTGGATTTTCTTTCAAAAACATACTGGTCTAAACCTATGTAATATATATTTTTGTGAGCACCTATTAGTATGTTTTAGTTGTAGATCTTACTGCATGACAAAAGCCTTTCGGATCCTGTAATCCGATACTAAGGAATAATGATGCCAGCAGCTAGCCAGCTAGTTATTCTTCTCTGCTTTAACTTTTTGAGACATCATCATCAATGGTAGCCTAGTGCCACCCAATGCTGAGTATAGGCGTCTTCCCTTTTGTGCTATACTGCCCTAGTCTGTGCGAGTCTGATGCAGGTCTTCCTTGCATTCTTCCGTAGGTCGGTAACACTTCTGGCTGTTGGTTTTTTTTTTTTTTTCGAAATGGCATCTCGCAGTTCAACCTCAGAGGTTGTCGTCTGCTTAACCGGACTTTCCTGTGGGTGCCTTATGTGTAAGGCCTGCAGCCAGGGCTTCTGGCAGTTGGTCTGCTAACGCTCCTTATATACCTGTTCTTGCCATACCTGTTACTGTTCCATGCTAAGCCGGTTTTTTGATACATTTTACCTTTTTCCAGCAACAAGTAGCGGTTGCGCACGCAGCTCCAGTCCACTACGCCGCTGCGCCCATCGCAGTGGCATCCTACGGCCACGGCTACGGTCTACACTAACCACTTTGTTACTACCTAATGTTAACGACTCAAATACTCTTTAGATGTTACGTTTATACTGTATGTTAGTGTTAAGGGTGGGTCTATGTTATGTGCACTCGCAGGATTAGGATGGAGCGTTTTGATGGTAAAGAATTCCGAAAAAAGACTAAGATTTTTTTAATGATGAGTTTGTATGAAACTTCGTCTAATAACGAGTCTTTAAGCAACATGGTAACAAACGGTAGCTTACATCAAACGCAATAAAAATGGATATGATTCTGAAAATTATAAATATTTGTGTGGAAGGACTATTTGTTTAATAAGAGTTTGTGGATATTTATTCACATAAGTGAATAACTTGCCATTGTTTATGAAGCATCTGAAGTACAATTATCGATATTTATATATTTAAATCGCTTTAAATGCTTACATAATAGTGTTTAGAGATCATTTATAGTTTATTTATAAATAAAAAATGGGTCTATTGTACCGTTCATATTATTGTGTTTAAGTTTTTATTAGAAGTAGATCGTGTTTCTAAAACTATTCAGTTTAATTTGCCGTGATCTCAATATTTTGACTTTGTATTTTGTTTTTACTAAAAATCCTGTCAATTGTGTTTTCAGACTTATAAAATGTGTAATTTTGTAACTATTAAATAGAATCACTTTATATAAAACTGTAGTTTTCATGTTTATCCGTAAGATAAAAACCCCGGTCGTCCTCGAATAAGAAAAAATATTGCGAAATCGTATATTAGGATAGTCTTATATAAGCTATTTCGAGGACTAGGTACTATGGTTTTATTTAATTATATTTATTAATCAAAAGGAGCAATATAAAAACATAAATTGATTTATTCGACATAAATAATGAAGTGGCCAAAAATAATAAATAATAATTAAAGCTCTGGCTAGACCGAAGTGCAAACAAAACAAATTCGCTAGCGCCAATTGTATCAACTAACTTATAATATGGTGGCGCCTCAACTGGTGCGAATAATTGTGTGACTTCCTAATAATTGAATAGCAATCAACGCGCGTTTTTGCGCCCGTGTTTCAAGCAAGATTCGCTTCACTGTGGCCAGAGCTTGAGGTGGTTGGTACGTATATTAATCACACATTTTAATAGCCAAGTGAACAAATGGTTCATTATCAATCACACACGAAGATTAGCTAATACGTAAACGTGATTTTATTTTGTACTGGCAGTACCTACTTCAATAGTGATGTGGGACGAACTAAGAATTTTTTGGAATGTGGGACAAAACTTCAGGACGAACGAAGAATAAACCGTAAACGTTTGTAAAGAAATCAATTTTTAAACAAGTGTAATATAAACTGTACTTTTTTTTTTCGGATGGGAAATCATCAAATGACTCCTCCCGCTCTGGGCGGAGCAGGAGGGAGTGTCAGACTTTTACTGACTAAAACCCATCCATGTTCCTTCATCGCCCTCTGTGTTCCGGGGCCACGGTATCTCTTTCGAATAGTCCCGCAGCCCCGGCAGGCTTCGGCCCTTGCGGACCCCTTCCCTATTGCTGACTCTCTTAGAGGCGCGCGTGGAACTCGAACGCGCCGTCGACATGGCCTATCGTCATGAGACGGAGAGACGGCGAGCTAGCCCATAGCTCCCCGTCCACAGGCCCGCGCCTACGGTGGCCGGAAGCCACCACGTGGCCCCCGACGCCCGGGGCGTCTCCCGCGGCGGCCGGGGCGTGTGGATCTCTCCCTCCCTCTGGACCTCGTTCCGCCACCTCCTTCGCTAGCATGACTGCTTCGCAGAAGGAGGTGACGGCGTCCCATTCCGTCTCGCCCCGGACCATGGATTGAACCAGGGCCGCGAGCGAGAGGTCGCCGCCGCCGATCGCCGCTTCGAGGACACGGCGGTGCTCCGCCAAAGCGGGGCACACCTCCACAGTGTGCGCCACCGTGTCCTCCGGTCGATCCTCACTGTGGAAGCACCCGGGCGTCTCCTCCCGCCCGATTCGGTGCAGGAACTTACCGAAACAAATATAAACTGTACTAGGCTAGCATAAGTTTAAGGAGTTGTGTTTTTTATATTCCGGGTATCTGAGCAGGTATAAGTCCTTACTGTTTAATATTGTCACAGTAAACTTGTGGGCCATATCATCAGTGTTGTCAAATCTTCTGTCCTTTCCATTATCACCATCATCACAGCCTTTTCCCAACTATGTTGGGGTCGGCTTCCAGTCTAACCGGACGCTACTGAATACCAGTATTTTACATGGAGCAACTGCCTATCTGACCTCCACAACCCAGTTAGTACTGGGTAATACGATACCCCTTGGTGAGACCGGAAGATCTTCTGCCCTTCCCAATTATTATAACAGTTTTTCATAGTAGAATAATATTAGTCAAAATAAGATTGTAGGTCGGTGACCTCTGTTGACTTTATTAGGATATAATTTAATTTAGTAAGTTCATTTGGCCGTTTACCGCAAAACCAGTTTTTAATAGAAAAGCTGTTAAACTGACAAATGGCTTGTTTCCTTTATGTTACATACTAATTTGGAGTGGATAGTTAATCATTTTATGATCGATTTATTTTCTTTTGGCATTTTATGGCTTAATTATTCAGTGAGCATTATTTTCTTTTAATTTTTGCATCGGAGAGAATTCTTATTTTATTGGATTTTGAAGATAATATGCACCAAAGTCAGATTTATAATAGCGTATGGTTACCATGTATTATTTTTAAGACTTAAGTACTACCCAGTTTACTGGTTTTTTATCTTTGTATTATAACAACTATTTGGTGTCCACGACACAAGCGCCGTTGCTTAGTGTGGCACTAGATGGTGCTGTGTGTAATGTCCAGCGATATTTATTTATTTTTGCCGAAAGTATGCCACTTTTGACCCTTAAGCTCTTTTAAGGTTGAAAAGATGTCGACCGTCAGTATACTCGGTAGTACGTACCTAGATTGATCATCGTGGTATTGGATGGTCCAGATAAAATAAAGTCTCAGGTTCACACCATTCATGGAGAGTACAAAAATAAATATAACTGCTTTTTTATTGTCCTTCACTGTAAAAGTGTGAAAGTCATAAAACAAAACTTTACATGGGTGCCGATGATGTAGTTTTTTTTCAAACATAATATATTATTCGAAGAGAACAGTCGCCAACTCGCCACAGTATATTGTGTTGTTTTGCGTGGGTGATTTACCTTTGAAGGAACATTCCAAAACAGAGTTTACGGTATCGCGCCTTTTACTCAAAATTGTCTTTTTATTGACCCCTGAACATCGTGAAGTGTTATTGTTTGTAACCGGAGAACAATAAAAAAGCCGTTAAAGTGAGATAACTTATGTTTGGCAAAGAATTTGTCAGTTGAGTTAAATAAAGTGGTGCTAAAAATGTCGTTAAAGTTAATTCACGCTGTCATTAACTGTGTGACTTAAAAAGTAAATTGAATTAAGAATAATGTCAGTGATTAAATAAAAAAGTGACGTGTTTAAGAGCATCGGACTTTTCTAATGAGCCAAGCCATAACTCGACTTCTGTCACATAACAAAGTAAAAAAAAACATCTTTTTCGTTTAACATAACAAATCTGCGAAACCATATATGAGCATTTCTATTAAACTAATTGAATATTATATGTCAATCTTTATGACAACTTCTATATAATTGATTTCCAAAGTCATTTCCCAGCATTGGCTATCATATATTTAACTTTTATCGCGTAAAAGGCAATATGAGTGTATCTTGTCATATCTAGTATGACATCAGAGAAGCAAATACGGGCGAAATTGCCTTCACCCACTGACTTTACGAGGATCGTGCGTGGCCGTTGTTTTTTATGAAGAAAAAACTACTAAAAGGAGATGTGGATGAATAAGTTTATTCATGTGGACGAAGCTCGCAACACTGTGCAGACCGCTCAAGTTTATGTGTGAAATTTGTGAAAAATTTAAAGGATAATGGACGGTGTTTTCAAGGTAAGTTCCAACATGAAAATGTCACTGGAAACAGTTTAATTCCATTTTTAAAATACTTCATGGAATTAAGTTTTGTTTCAAATATTTTGTGTGAATAAAATTAGTATTTAGCCTAAAACTGTTTGACATAAAACGTGATAAAAGCTAAAAAAAAGGAGAGGTTATTCGAGCAAAACATTTCAATTTATATGTAGACGCACAATTGTGCATAGGTTTGCTAATGTGATTTATCTCATAGCTGCGTGATCAGTAGGGCTATTATTACGTATCTCTGTTGACAGCTCGAAATGATAGTAACTGGGCTCAGTGTCCATCAATTAACTATCAAAAGGTTAGTTTCGTATTATGTATGACCCTGTTAGTCACCGTAAAGTGATATCCACTCGATGTGATACGTAATACTAATATTATGACATTCACGGTTGTCATCAAAGTTCGGTGTACAACCGAAGCTTGATATCAGAAAGATACGTAATAGTCCTGCAGAAGGCTCGATGTCTTACCTAGGGAACAGTTGATGTAGTACCTACATTTTGTTGCAAGTGTGCAATGATAAACGTTACGTTTTTCAACACACGTGCGACAAAACACGTGCAAATATTGATATAAGTACCTAGTAACCAGATAAGATAAAAACATAACTATACCCATAAACAAAGATTAATTATATTTAACTTTACCTAAACAAAAACTACAATTAAAACTAATACTTTTTTTTGTTTTCATGCGTATCTTAACGGACAGTTAACTAATGGTCAACATTACTCAAACTGACTTTAATGTAGACAAATGAGCGCGATTTAGCTTTTTTGTCGGAAAATAAACTCACGCGCATCTTAAACTTTGATCATATCTGGAGATTTATTGAAAACTAGCTTTTTCTCCGGTGTTCGCCCGCTTGTATAAGAAAATTAGCGGATGAAAATATTGTATGTTCTTGCAAGATTTTTGTGTACACTGTAGATTTTTATTTCAACCTTCATTTACATGTACCTATTTTTTTAAATTCGTAATTTAACTTTAGTTTTGTGTAGCGGTTATAGAGGATAACTCCCCTCCAAAACTCAACTGTGTGGTGCCTACAATAACAGTCTCGGATTAAAGTGGCTGTGACATACGGACGGACGGACAGACAGACAGACGGACAGGACGAAAGAATAAGGGTTCCGTTTTTTTTCTATTTGGAAAAAATCCAAAAATTCAGAAGATCCTTTGATACCTGACAAGAAGGTTTTATATATATCCTTATCACAAAGGAATGCAACTTGCACAACTATTCAATAGTATGCATGAGACACGAGTTCGAATCCGGTTCTTTACAAGTTGTCAATGATTGAAGCAACATTTATCAACGATCGCCCCTCCGTCTCAGCAATGCTGTTGCTCTTTATCTTTGCATATATTTTTTTGCCCTATACGAAATCACACTACTGAGATACCACATCACCTAACCGCCTTGAACCGGTCAAAAAGCCTCATACTCAACAGTAATGCATGCAACCACGAGACCAATGAATTAGAGTCAAGTCACTTTATTCCACGGACATACAGGGTGTAAACAAACCCTTCAAGAAGCCGTCAACCAAGCACTCTGTACATCAAACTAAGTCGCTCTACTTAAAAATGACTGGGAAAAGACTTTTCTTTGCGGTTAAATATAACGCCTTACGGTAAGACTCGATGACTTCAAACGCACTCAAAATATTATGCTGATGGATGTATTAAATAGTACGGGGGTCGTGGATGTATTTAAAGTAAAGTTATAACATTAAAAACTTGCCTTTAACAGGTTGGAAGTTTGAACCCCAATGTCTCCGTAACTAGAAAATTCCCAGGTATTGTCTAGGACTCTAGACCAAAAATAATCGCAATGACGGGGGGAAGCAAGTGCCCTTCGGCTTCGTTAAGGGTATTGTTACACCCATTAGAGCTCTTACTGACAGGTCATTTAATATCAGCTCCTATAACCCCCGAATACTGAAACGTCACTCAAAATTTAAGGGCTGCTTAACATTTGAGCATCTTCTAAATTTGATTTCGTATGGCCAAACGTCTCTTTTGAGTATCTGTTAAATATAAGTGCTACTTAAATGTTTTGTGACATTTCGGTATTCGGGGGTATGTGTGGTGAATCCCATCCTATATACGTACGAGTAGGTGCGGGGATCCTTGATAAATTATTTGAAATACCCAGTGTCACCACTTTTTCGGGTGATCACAAACCACTGGACCTCACGCACCACCAGCACCACACCGTCTGGTGTAAAAGTCTCTTCTTATTTGCTCCGTAGCAACGAACTCGAAATGGAAATAGGGATGGGCAAGTGAAAAAAATATATCGATACTTATCGTGTCGATATTTTTAAAAAGTATCGTTTAGTGTCGATAACTTTCGAGTGAAAAATCGTCATTTTTCGTATGATTATTCATACATATTCCCAAAGCATTCAAAATTCGCAAAAAAATTGGTTGTTTGTAAAGTAGGTTTACGATCGAGATGTTTACGTGATAACGTCTTATTGGTGATATAAGTTTTTGGGAAGTAAGGAATTAATGAAGATAACAATTTTTTTGTATGCCGCTAGAGTGAGAGAGACGGAAGATCGGTCCACTCACTCGAACGCTATGCCAGCCTCCGCTCGTGAGGATTCCGCGTGACAAGTTTCACGGAATGACTGGCAGCGCTCGAGATGAGACGGGAGATCGGTCCGTCTCTCTCTCGTTATACCTGCGATCGCGCTCGTGAGGTTTTGGTGTGACACAAGTTTCTGAACATGTCACCCGACTAAAACGATTTTAAAGACGTTATCACGTCAAAAAGAATAGACATGAAGAAAACAGTATTTTTTATTCATTTATTTATTTCAATCAACTTTGGAACAATTAAACAGAATTACAAAATTATAAAATCAACATAACAATTAAAATCAAAATCTAAAAAAAAAAACGAAATTAGTACGAATTCGATACTCTAAAACAAATTTCGAATTTATTATGGCGATTAAAAATATCGACGACATAAATTATTATATCGATAATTGTATGGAAAAATATCGATATTTTTATATATCGATATTTTTTGCCCATGCCTAAGTGGAAAGCTCCATTTTACGCATTTATTCACAAAGTATCAGCTCACCTTTCGTTAAACACATAATTTAAAGAAATATTTTTGCTAATAGGTATTTTTGATCATCTCGGTTCTGGCGCAGGCGAATGCGGCTGCAAGGAGTCCAAGGCTTACTTTAGCAGAACAAGGATCCAATTACATGTACAACAATTTTGATGGTAGGTGAATCAAAGTTTTATTTTTAATAAATAATAGTAAATATCGCTGGACATTACACACAGCGCCATCTAGTGCCACACTTAGCAACGAGGCTTGTGTCGTGGACAGTTGATATACTGCATAGATACTTTTTGTTTTGTAAATACATACTTAATAAACAAATAAACATTATAAGCAAGCTGAAATATCTTTTGTAATATAATAATAACGAAACGCAAATAAATCTCAAGCGTGTATGAGGTGGTGTATGGTAACATTTTATGATCTGAATGTGATTCTTAAGTGCTTTGCATGGTCTGGAAATAAGGTTTTTTTTTTTTGCGTACCCATGTTCAAATTTGGAAGATAATATAAAGAATAATGTAAACATACTTGCACAATTTTCTTTTACATTACAGGAAACCCACAAAACACATTATCCTTCGGTTACGATGTATCAGATCCGGGAACTGGCAACAATCAATACCGATCTGAAGAGAGACATCCCAATGGAACAGTTGTAGGACGTTACGGTTACGTAGACCCTTACGGCAGACCTGTTAAGTACAAGTACATCGCTGATAAGTTTGGATACAGGTAAAAATGTTTTGTTTTTATGGTAACATTTTAGAATTTATCGTCATCACCTTCCTAGCTTTTTCCATGTTACTTGGAGGCGTTATAAAACATAATCTGTCAAATGACCAATTTGTTCGAGACGCCATTGTTTAACTATTGTGTCTACTTCATGGACAGATCATGGGCTAACACGCTTTTTGTCTTCTGTTCTGTTCACCTGTGAGCTGAAGCTCTATCATTACTCCTCTCCGTCCTTCAGCAATATTTATAATTATCACTGATCCAGTTACATGATTTCATCCTCATCACAAACCCACGCCTAGCCAAACGATTCTTTCTCTACTCTGAGAATTTATCGTATGTCGTTTTGTCGTTGTCGTGTGTCGTTTGTGGTATCGTGTGTTTTTCTTGCTTCGTTAATCCTTTACCTGCTGTAAAACATGACCGATTTCCAAATTCTCAGTATTGCAGGCATTTTAATAAGTAATATTAACCAAACGCTATACTGGAAGTTGCTATTTCGTTTTCGAAGGCACAACGATTGTAAGTACACGTTAACTGGTAGTGTATGTGTACTTACGACACCTACTGACTTTAATTTATGTTTAACTTGAAAGTGGATAAACTTCACTGAAATGTGATGTTTGCATGATGCCAATTTTATAATATTTTACCATCTGAAAGAGAAAAAACATGAAACAAAAATAGCGCCTGTGATAATATTTAGCAATTGGTATCGCCTAGGCGACTATGGTATCACACATGTGATTCATACGAATCAATTATTTTGAGACTATTTTTTTTCAAAATTTCTTTCATTACTGAATTCCAAAACGTTTGCTCTTTAGCTGAGTTAAATTGCATTAGTTAGATCTACATGTTCTTCAAGTTCAATATTGCTGTAGGAAAACAATGGCATTGGCACATTTTATACAACAAGATTTCTTTAATTTCAGGGTATACTCCGACGTGATGACTCCAAGACCTAACCCAATGCCACTAGCACATGAACCGACCGAGTCATCCGTCACATGGACCCGTCCTCCTAAACCGAACAAGAAGAAAATCATCCACGATATTGTTAACCAACTAGGAACATTGTTCTCTAAAACGAATTTCGCATAAAATAGTGGTAAAGGTACATTTTTGAAGGTGACGTCAGACTGCAAACGTTGGCGGCGCTGCGGGTGAAAATAACCGCAAGCGACAGTGCCGCTGCGGTTGTAATTTCAAACGCGGCACAACTTCGACGGGAGCATTTATCTTTTTACGCATTATTTAATTATAATAATAGGGCCCGCAATCATGCCTGGAGCGTAGCGACAAGCTACAAGCGTCATATATAATTAATATTCCACTCATAGCGTTTGGGGCAACATAACGGTTTGCAGTTGTCATACCCTTCAAGATCATGACTTGATCCCAAACACGTTTTTTTCTTCCATTATCCTGATTCTTCTGTATGCCGTCACTCTATCGTTTAGTCCTTATTCTTTCATATTACTCTGCACACTTTTTCACCATCATCTTTTCTTCAGTATCGTACCTTCAGTATAAAATTAAAACGTCGGAAGCGTACAGCATTTATTAATATAGTCTTAGATGTTATGTATTTATACAAGCATTTATTTATTAAGCTTCTAATAAAAATATTGAAATTAAACTGTTTCTTTAATACTTTACTGGCTGTCGCCTTTGATCCATTATTCCGCCTATTTAATTTTCCTAAGTTAGAATACTTTGAATGCCAGCCTTGATGTGGTCAAAGGCCTCTTTTGTGATCCTCAACTTACATTAACCATTGGCCATATTATAAGCCTTTGTTAAGAAGTCTGTGATCTAGCAGTAAGGCTGGACTCACACATTCTGAATTTTTCTCTGAATTCAGAGTCGGAATTCATATTATTAATTAAGAATGCCCAGAAATGCATACAATTTCATTATAATCATAATCTGAATAAATCAGAATGTGTGTGTGGGGTTTAAAGAAATTGTATGCATTTCCAAGCTTTCTTAATTTATAATATGAATTCTGACTCTGAATATTCAGAGAGGAATTCAGAATGTGTTAATCCAGCCTTAAGCATCGCTATTTGTTCACTGATCATAAAAATAAAAAAATATCTATTTTAAATTGCATTCAATTGAAAACTTTTTCAAAACTAAAAAAAAATCAAAACGGGTGTCATGTTGACAAACTGATATTTGTAGCAAACTGAGTCTAAGAATTGTTTTTATTTTTATTTTATTGAAATGAAGCGTATCCAACGGAATAAAACATATTTGTTGAATATCTTTGTTTTGCCATTGGTAATAATAACAGCCGTGACATGTAAGTAACAAAAACATTTAATTTGAAAATTTTATTTTGCCTTAACGTTTCTAAAGGTACAAGCTTTACAATATTGACGAGTTT
Organism: Xestia rhomboidea; assembly: GCA_963853795.1. Classification (NCBI taxonomy): domain Eukaryota; kingdom Metazoa; phylum Arthropoda; class Insecta; order Lepidoptera; family Noctuidae; genus Xestia; species Xestia rhomboidea. Next base: position 13,918,457 of record OY970761.1, on the reverse strand, counting down.
CTACAATACTATTGATGTATGATTAAAATCATCTCAGTACTACATTAAAGTATAATTATAATAAATCCCCGGTTCAGAAAAAAATATCCGTATTATCTATCATCTGCCAGTTGAGGATGTTGGGGATGCCTTCATCAAACCGCGTAGACCTGAAAACCAGTCATTTACATGGAGTGACTAAAGCCGGACTACATTCATACCTACTATTGTAATGTTTCGCAGGCTACCCTATTCAAAATAATGATTTAGAACCGCAGTCCGAACCAAGGGCACAGAATGAAAAGCTCTTCGCCAATGGAACAACAATGGGTAAATACACATACACGGACAGCGAAGGGAACCCTATCCAAGTGAAGTATTATGCAGACGATGCAAGCTATGGGTAAAATACAACATTTTTTACAAAATATTTTTCTCCTCTTATCCTGCCTTAAAATATAGGGTGTAAACAGACTCTTCACGAAGCCTGAGTCTGTTTTAAGCATTCACATCAAACTGAGTAACTCTGCGCAAAAATTACTGCTGGGAAACTACTTTATTTTTTGGGGTGAAAAATCTCAATATAACGCATTCAACACATTGATGCAATGAGTAGTAAACGGGTCATGGAGGTATTTAAAGTAAAGTTATAACATTAAAAACTTGTATTAAAAAAAAAACTTGTGAAAAAGTTGGAACTTTGACGATATTGGGATATTTCCGTAACTAGAAGGTTCTAGAACAAAAAAATGAACGCAGTGAAGAGGAAAATAAGTGCTTTTCGGCTTCGTTAAGACTATTTACAACCTTTATACAGTTAAAGTAACCTCTGCACTGCCACTAACGACAGCGAGAAAGTAGCGAAGTTTAGGGTCAACAAAAATTAAAGTTATAATAAGCTTCCTTGAAAACTGGCTCTTATCGCACTACTATTAGGTTTTGTATGCAGTGTATTTCACACTCGCACACACAACTATAAAATAAACCCAACGTGATTCAATTCCTATAGTCGGTGGTGATTTTTTTTTAATCTCATCAAAGATGAGCATGTCTTCAGAGGTGGTGGTGGTTTTAGGTGTATTGAAAAACGTTGTTTGATGCATATTCACACTCTCGGCTTCGACTCGGGTGTAAATTCTGTCTCGGCCGTAATGACAAAGTTTGCACACTTGTATCAATATGTGCTATTTGTCCTGCTTTCGACATCAAGACAAATTATGACCATTTCTCGAGTAAATGTTGCTACTAGTTTAATCATTCTCTAGATTGCGTGTAGGTGAAGTAGTGTTTTTTGTTATGAACTTGAAGGTAGACTATGATGTCAAAAGTAGAATCTGTCAAATGTCGCTAAACGTTCGTAAGCCCTGGAGTGCACAGAGAGGAAATAGGCCAAACAATTTATTGATGAAACAGGAATAAAATAGTTAGGCAGCTATAAAAATAAACAACACGAGTTGTATGTTTAAAACGCAAAAGTTCAATTATTTGAAGCGATTTCCATATTTGACTCTCAATCTTTAAATTTTTAGCTTGTACGGAAAATCTAGCCGCATCTTTATAAAGTTTGTTTATTTCAGGGTTGAGTTAAAGAGCATCAAAGTGGTAGAGTCATCTGACGCTCCAAATAAGTTTGAAGCGAAATCGAATGCGCAGTCAGCTGCAGACCTACCGAACGCCAATACTTTTCCTGAATTACCAACTGACTTTAAATACCAGAGCGACGAACTCACAGATACATACAAAGTTTTGAACACGGAGGCAAGTAAAAGTAATCTTTTCAAAGCTAATCCCGATTATGAGATTTTTTACCAAAATGAACTGAAGGGACCTCAGAATTGTGCAAAAGAAAAAGTTCATGTGTATTACGATGCTAAAGAAAAACGAAAGATACGAAGTGTAGCCAAAGACTTGGCTGATGCTGACAAGTTCTGCGAACAATTCTAAAGAATTAGGTTATACTTAATTAGAAATAAAATATGGTTTTGGTTATAATGTATTTTATTTAATCATCATCCTATATGGCTAACTATCGCGGTAATCTGACCCTTGAGATCGAAGAGGCGGTTGGCAGCAGATCCCTTGATAACTAGGCACTCCGATTTGTCGTAGAGTAAAGATGGATCTTGCTTGTCTCTTACATGGACGGCATCACCAATGTAACAATAGCCTCGTCTTTTGTCCTCCCCTAAAAGAGTTACCTGAAAAAAAGGAGCTAAAGAATAAGGTACAATATTTACTTTCCAAGCTTTTCTGCGGTACGACATTCCGTGAACGTCAGAATATCAAAGCGTTTGTTTCAAGTATAGGCCAATTACAGGCACACAGACAGACATTTGAATCGTCAAAAACAAAAAGGCGAACTACAGACAGACATAAAAAGGCATGTAGTTGCCCAATCTCTGAAGAGTAGATCTCTATGGAGAGGAACGGGCAAAGAAACTCCTCAGAACGATGTAGTAAGACGTACACGAATTGTTTTACATTTCTGCATTCTCTAACATAAAACTAAATATTTAAATCGTGTAAAACTGGGTGGACAATGTGGCTTTTTTACCCGACTGCTGCAAAGCTTAAAAGGAGGGTTATGTTTACTTACACTAAACACCCTTTCTGTCTCATCTAATTTGCAAAGCCATAACATAAAAACGTCATTGTCATCAAGGACAGATTTACTGGTATAAGGTTTGTAGCCGCCACCAGCCTTGCCGAGGTTTTCTGTGGTAATCTGGAAAAAAAATCTAATATTGATACATATTCTAATGCGAGTAGTAATTTTAGTTTCACCACCCTCGTATTCGCTTTGATCTCATTTTCGTTAAACCATATTATGTAATTGACAAGCATGATGAAAAAGCCGACAATTTTCGTCGGCACCATGATGAAATTGACCACGATGAATTATCATTTCCTGTGTTTCGTTATCAGCGACCCTGAAAACCATGAAATAGACACCCATGACGAATAAACCGAAAATTTTCTTCGGCACCTTGAACCTGAAGGGGCAGGAATCGGCTGTTTAGGTGCCTTTGGGCCTGCTACCTACTCAGTTTTCATTTCTACAACTAAACCTCTAATTCATTATGAAATTAAATAACCGATATACTTAATTAGTCCAGCGACGTTACCCGAAGTCGTCGTCGCTAGTCTTACGCCTAAAGCGACAAGTGTCACATTTCGTGTGGCATTCGCCTGCTACTGAATTCAAGGTTGCAAGCGCCAATGCCGAACAGGAGGGCTTGGGTTCAATTTCCAAGTCGGGCAAAGTGTTATTGGGTTTTTCCATAACAATTTTCTCAGTAGCCATTTCATGACCCCGCTTGGTAACAAGAGCGTCTCATCCTATTACATGGGACTTAGCATAACTGACGAAATGTGGGTGGCAGTGGGTGTTCTTTACGTTCATGTTTGCTTTACCCTTCGGGGATTACAGACGTGATGTTATATTTATGAATTAAATGATTATTATAGCATAATATCAAATACCCCTGAACCGTGTTCGTTGGTTTTATCGGTCTGCGTGTGAATACTTCTGGTGCAAATAGCCGATGGATCACATTTGACACTAGGCAACTTTACGGAACATGTCGGCAATCTCACAGCCAACAATAATAAAAATTTGTTATCTTTCTTCAAATTCCGAGCGGAAATTGTGGATCCCATTCTTTTCCTAATTGTCTGACTTGGACTGAAATCATAAATCACGAGTTATTTTATAATATTCCATGATTAAAAGATGATATTTATTTATGTACTCCAGCACATTAAGTTACACGAAAGTGTCAAATTTCCCAATCAACCTTGAACCTAATGCTTTAGCAATAAAGTTGAAAATCTATTAAAGAATTTGACATTTTGTAGTAGCTTGATGTGTTGGCGTCTGTACTTAATACTCTAAAGTACTTTTTTCGGGTTTCTATAATAAATGAAGCGACGCATTGTATTTCTGTTGAAAAATGCGCAGGTTTTAAGTGAATTTCTTGAGGCACCATGTCATCCAAAGTTGTTCTTGGGACTTTGGAGTGATCGAAAAGAAAATGTAACATGAATGAGTCAATCGTGACAATCTTTGAGCATGTAGTTACAGGGCACACCACTGGCCTGAAATGAAAATTGAAATTTTAGGACCAGGCTCATCTTATACCATGAATTCACAGAATGTCATTAGGTGACGTTAGTCGTTGATGTGGATGACGTCAGCGTTGTGAGGCGAACAGCAGCTGAAGCATCACGAATATAGGTATCATTAAAACTGCTCAAAAATTAAATACTTACCATTTTGGGACTGCATAAAACAGTCTTTTAATATCTGACCCAGTTAAGAAATATTGGTTTTAAATCTGTTGCCTCACTAATTAATAAAAACTAATGTTACCTTGGATCTTTGTCGCAGTTTTCCACTTCATCGTCTTCTTTGCTCTCATTGTTTTTCGAGCAATCAGCAGCAGTATTTGTGCTTATACTTGATTTGTTTTCCTGATAGTGAGGATTTTTATATTCCACAAAAATTTCACTGCTCTTCTTTGTATTAAGTTCCTGGAAACTTACAACAAATATAATATGTTCTTCATTAACTGTTTCAAAACTGTATGGTGAAAAGTATATACCTTATGACTGATTAATACATCTTCTTCATTGAAGAATTTGTTTCCATCGACATTTATTTCTGTATTATTAAAAGTTTTTATTAATAGAATGACACTACCAAAACAAAAAAATGTTATAATTTTTTTTTATACTTTGAGCAGTTAGTCCATTTTCACGATCTCCACATGAAAAATCTGCATTACCGTTGGTATTCTTTAGTTGCAGGTTTGGGACGTCAGTATCAAGATCGAATTCCTTTTCAGGTTCGTAGTCACCACTTTCAATACTGCCTTTCCTTACAACATCTATTGCAGCAAAATGAGTATTAATTAATACTAATATTATGAACAGGTAAAGTTTAAAAGCTTGGATGTCGAGGGTTGTATTCGGAACTATTATCTGATTCCGGAAACTCTGTCAAAAGGGAAACTTCAGTATCCCCGAGTGTCAGTGTGATAATTTTCGTCCATAACTGAAACACCATCTCAATACTACATCATCTATGATTTCCACCAAACGGCTCGCATCGTATCCGATCGGAACTGATTTTACAATCTTTAAACGATATTAAATCGTGTACACAGTATTTTAAGTCTATATTACCAAGCCGCGCACAGCAGCTTGACCGCGGGCGTCTTTCGTGACACGCGATCGTAGCCGAAAGTATGCTAAACGCGCGATCGGCTCCGTTCGCCTGTCGTCGTATCCGACACGGTAGGTGAAAATAATTATTTGACTAGGCGCAGAAATAGATACGTTCGCAAGCGACGGTACGGAGCCGATCATATGAGTCGACATTTTGCCCGACGCGATCGGCTGTCGCCGCATCCGTCCATATCCTTTCAGAGCCAATGCGATGCGAGTCGTTTGGTAGAAATCATCCTTTATTAAATGGCTCCACTTAAACCACACATCAATAAACGCGTTTAGGGCTATATCCATCTCTGTCATCTCCAAAAGGTTGAGAGAAAAAAAAACATGTTTCGTTCAGCGCTGAACACATTTAGTGATTTGTAGTGCAAGCAGAACAAATAAAAAAATCTGAATCAGAATAGGTCCTATTCTGGTATTAATTTTGTTGTAGAAACTTTATAATATTACTTACCATAGCAACGGCAGTTTTTGCAGAGACTTCGTTCCGCATTTAAATTTATCGTGCAATCTGTGCATTGAATCTGTTTCTTCTCCATGCTCGTTGAGTCGGAAAGCATAAGGGCATTCTTTACCTTAAAATGCAAAGATATTGAAATATGACATTTTAAATAGCATGGGAGTTTGAAAGCCTGTTACAGAAAAATTGAAAGGAAGTCGTCTATCTTGGATTAATGAAGAGGGATAAAATGCATGTTAGTAAAAAAGTGACGAATGTTAATGTTGATGGATGGAGAGGGAGAGAGAGGCTAAAGAAAAGATGGATAGTTTGTGTGAGGAATGATATGAAAGAGAAAGGAGTAAATGATGCCGTGACGTCTGATAGGGGAGAATGGAAGAAGAAAACGTGTTGCGCCGACCTTAAGTAGAATGGGACAAGGGCATGAAAATAATGATGAAATAACATGGGAGTCTTAAAAGACAAACTGCAATATATGTACTGCGCATCAGCTGCAAAGTATCAGTTTAAATGCAGTTGACATACGCGCATCAAAACTACCAACTGTATGTAATTAGACCAGCATGACAATGCACGATGACTGCGAAAGTGGGTTGGCAGCTTTAAATTAAATATAATCTGCATCTGGGGGTCTAAACGGCTGCTTTATCAGAATCATAAATGAATCACGTGAAAAAATTAAAATTCTTAAAATGGACCTTACAGATAAGAACGTAGTCTATTTTAAGAATTTTAAATTTTTAACGTGATTTGTATATTAGGATTCTGCTAAAGCGGCCATTTGAGACCCCCATTTTTTTTTTTTCGGATGGGAAATCATCAAATGACTCCTCCCGCTCTGGGCGGAGCAGGAGGGAGTGTCAGACGTTTACTGACTAAAACCCATCCATGTTCCTTCATCGCTTTTTGTGTTCCGGGGCCACGGTAACTCTTTCAAATAGTCCCGCAGCCCCCTGGCGTGTAGTTCAAGTTTCATTAAATGTTCAAATATCATGTGATTAAGCGCACCCCATGCACCCCATCTGCAACTTTTTAATAGGTATGTTATTTTCTTCGAGTAGTAAATGAGGAAAATGTTAGGCAAGTTTCGAGTAAGAATGTGGATGGGTATAAGAGTAGAGGAAGACCAAAGAAACGATGGATGGACTGTGTGAAGGATGATATGGTACGCAAGGAGGTGTCTAATTAGATGAAGAGTAAAGGACAAGTATGGAAGAAGAAGACATGCTGCGCCGATCGCAAATGAATTGGGATAAGGGCAAGACAATGATAATGTTTTCTTCGAGTAGTGTTCTTTATTCCCCTGTACTCGTGTCAACACAGTAGAAAAAATGTTGGCGCGCGGGTTAACACGAAACCTATTGTTTTTTGATTCAGATAACATTCAATTACCGTACAGCTAAAGTGCTCTATTTTATATAATCGAAAAGTAGTTTGCTGTTCTGTCTCGAGGCCTATTCGTTCCAGATGCGACGGCTTAGAACTACAGATGAGGCGACGTGGGCATAACCTTTATGTTATTTAACATGTTTAGTGTTATAAGGCTTAGCCGAGACTATGAAACTTCATTAAAATTGGTTTGTTTCTTAACAATACGTTAACATTAGTATAGTGATACTATGTTACAAACACAATTATCCAAGAAATAAAACAAGTGCTATTAGTGTTTTCTAGGGACGCCTAATTGCCCTACTTATTTTAAGTTAGACAAATTCATACAAAATTATATTAGTGGAAATAAACACCGTCTAACTATTAAAACCGTTGGTGTTCGCACGAGTTAATGAACAGTACGAGTAAATAATGTAATCTAGGTAGCTCAGTTAAATTCCCTAAACGTCTTTACGAACAAATAAAATGTGTATTTATAGTACTGCTCCTTAAGGAGCGATTCCATTAGGCAACTTACTTGTATGCAACAAACCTGCTTACAAGATGCTTACAAGCTACAACTTGTATGGTGTAGTTTGAACTTGTACATTATTAATTCAAGTGACATGCAAATTGAAGGCGCAAACGTTAGTTGCACGCACAGACATCCAAATATTTACGAGCGATAGACGGGACAAGACGAAGAAATTCGTAATTCAATATTTGTTACTACTTAGTAACAAATCTTTCTGCCTGGTGTCATATGCCCGCTTTACAGGTAGCATTCGTGTGTCAAAACCGAAAATATCCAGAATGAAAATTTTTGTATGAAACCATTCCCAATGTCCGCTCTATTGGTTGCACGTTTCGAATTGCGAACGAGTGACGTGTCTTATATACTCAATTTTTGAATATGTCTTCTTGTATGGAAGGGTATCAGGACACTTGAGCGAAAGAAATTTGCGCGAAAGACACTTGCGCGAACCCACTTGCGCGAAAAGACAAATGCGCGAATGGACTTTTGCGCGATTGGACTTTTGCGCGCCAGGACACATGCGCGACTGGACTTTTGCGCGATTAGACTTTTGCGCGAACGGACTTTTGCGCGAAAAGACACTTTCTCGGCGCCATCTTGGATTTTCATTTTGACCTCATTTTCGTAATCAGAGACCCCGAAAACCATGAAAACGACACCCATGATGGAAAATCCAAAAATTTTAGTCGGCGCCATCTTGGATTTTCATTTTGACCTCATTTTCGTAATCAGGTATCCCAATAAACCATGAAAACGACACCCATGGCGGAAAAACCAAAAAAAAACCACCTTCAAGTAATAACAAGCGTGATGTTATGTTTCTGTACAGAGTAAACCTCAGTGGCCATTAAGTCGCGCAAAAGTCCAGTCGCGCAAATTTCCATTCGCGCAAGTGTCCTTTCGCGCAAAAGTCCATTCGCGCATGTGTCCTGGCGCGCAAAAGTCTGTTCGCGCTAAAGTCCAATCGCGCAAAAGTCCATGCGCGCAAATGTCCTTTCGCGCAAGTGGGTTCGCGCAAGTGTCTTTCGCGCAAAAGACCCAGATCCGTATGGAAGTGCATGAAATTTGCACACTCTTGAAAACATGTTTCCAATGCAAGCAACTTGTACGCAAATGTGACGTCATACTTGCATGCAAGATTTGCCCAATGGAATCACGCCTTTAGGTCGCCTACCGTAAAGTGTACAAGCGTCAAATGAGAACCCCCACTTGACGCTTCTTGTACAGCTGCCTTGTTAGGTACTCCATTTGCTTACTAATGCTAATACAATTCTTCGTCACTACTCTTTATGTTTTGAACATTGGAATTTATTGATATGTAGTGAAAGTGTACTATTTCTCTTAGCAGTGCGGCCATGTATCGCCTTTGCATCCGGACGCTGTGACGAAATAACTTGTGCTAAGCGAATACTAATATAATAAAAAAAGCGATCTGATTAGTCTAGTAGCGGTTAATGAAAGATTACGTTACCTTCTTTAACATTTATCGGAAAGATATATATTACAAATAAAGCGTTCAAAATCTTTGAAAAACTGCTAAAACACTGACAAATTGTGACTTTGCGAGAACACTGAAAATTTAAATGTCATGTCATGTCAAAATAAAAAAAATAAATTAAGGTTGGTAGGGGATGACGAGTATGACGACCGACGAGAGACCGTGGGTTCTGATAATAATATTAGTAAATTACTCTCTATACGGAAATTTGCACCGGTTCAAATTTCATCTGGGGAATATCCTTTACAAAATATTTAAGGAATTATGAAAAAAACAGTCGACCTTCGAGAGTTGTAAAGAAAAATCGGGAGCGTATATGAGGAGTAATATAAGTGACAGTATATGAGGAGTTGTGAAGAAGCTGTAGACAAGTACTCAGACTAGCATCAGAAGGAGGAGTTCCACACTCAGTAGTGGGTGTAACAATTCCAGACAATGGCGATGGAAGTTGCATAAAACAATGTAAGAACAGTAAATGATTCATAACCGGTGATCAATCATGCATTGTGCTTACTACTAGTAGCAGAAATTATTGCGGATGCTATTCAAGCATTTGCGTATTGGAATTTTACAGCTTCGTACTTTCTTGTTTATTAGTTGTTTGAGTACATTCAAATCTATCTATCATTCTGAAAAGAGTATTAATTGTATTACCTTGAGAATTGGTATGATGAAGCACAACCTTGACAGAAGTGGAAGAACTGTGTTCGTGGTCTTTGCCCAAGAGTACGATAGTTCAGGCTTATGAAAAATATAGCATCATAAATCACCATTTAATTCCCGAAGAGCTATGTAGAGATGCATCCTTTAATAAACCACATTTTGCCAGTTCAGCAAAAAAACCGGCCAAGAGCGAGTCGCACTCGCGCACCGAGGGTTCTTTACAAACTTTTTAAAGGACAAACTTAACTTTGCTGTTCGATCCCTAGAAACGGCTATTGCTCTAACCGCAAATAATAAGTTTGTAATTGTAAAATCGTTTTTTTTTTTTGTTTTATTAAACTACATATTTACAGTTTTCAGACTTTTCCCTTTACATGTGCTGTAAGACCTTGTTTTTTGCCAAATTTCGTGATTCTAGGTCAAGGGGAACTACCATATAGGTTTTCGACCCAAAACCTATAGGGTACTTCCGGTTGACCTAGAACTGTCAACTTTGGTTAAAAGCAAGGTCTTACAGCACAAGTAAAAGGAAAGGTCCGAAAAATAAAAAAAAGTTGAACATTAAGGTAAATTTTGGTACTTAGAAGTTTTCGCGAAAATCTAAATTTGCCCATATCTTTTTATCGTGTTGACTCAGGACCTTGATTTATTATACATCTAAATATAGACCCCAGTATATGGTATAAATTTCAACTTGCTAGGTCCACCTGTTCCTGAGAAAATCGGTGGTGACAGACGGACAGACAGACGGACAAGAAAGTGATCATATAAGGGTTCCGTTTTTTCCTTTTGAGGTACGGAACCCTAAAAAGTCCAAATAAATGGTCACAATTTCATTGAAATCTAACGGCAACACAAGCTAAATAACGGGTATGAGTGCCGATAAAGCTGTCAAAATTATATTACTTAAAGTGTGTCTCGTTCGTGTCAGTAATTTGATATAATTGGTATAATCACCCCGTTTTACTGGGCTGTTCAAGCATTTTTTATAGACGCTGGCAATAGGCCAATCTCATTATTGGAACTAATTAAGCGAAAAACGAAGTGTGATTACGCACATACCTGCCTGCATTTTGCTTTTATAATACCAAGTAACCAAGAGCAGCATAATTATTGTATAAAGGCTGTAAGAGTACCTACCCTTAACGAAACCGAAAGCACTTGTTCTCCCCGACATTGCGATTTTCTCGACCATACCTGCAGGCCTAGTCAAGTTACAAACGTTTCATCTCGATTCTCTTTCTACAATCGTAAACGCCTCGGCGTAAGCGATTGCAGAAAGCGCTAAATTGGTAGCCAAGTTGACACGACTGAGTTGATCGCTCGTTCTCTAATGTCTGTAGAAAAAACCTACACTCTAGTCTATGGTGAGCGTTCCTACCAAAGAGTATAGCGATCAACATTGTAGAAACAATAACATTCTATTCTATCATTTTGAACGATGTTTTGTCTACGAATTTTCAATTTGTTTGTGTTGATCATGTGATTTAACGTTGAGATGATGTCATTCTACTAGCGTTAGCGATTGTAGATTGTCAACTTGGCTAATCCTGCTGGATATGGTATTGGGGTCCAACTATTTCACAAGTTTTTTTTAAAATACTAGTTTTTAATTTTATAACTTACTGTACTTTTAATACCTCCGCGACCCCCGTACTATTCAGTCATCCATCAGCACAATGTTTTGTGTGCGTTATATTGAGTCCACCGCAAAACGTGATACTTCACCCCAAAAACAAAGTCGTTTCCCAGAAATATTTTTTGCATAGTTACTTAATTAGTTAGATGTACATAATTATTGAAATGAGCTATGTAATGCTATGGCTTAGATGAGCTTTAGTTCAGTGTATGATGACAATAAAGTACTGCATATTGAAAATATATTTCATTATAAAACAAAGATCGATGTGTGCTAGGTACCAAAGATTTTGGTTGTATAACTGGGTCGCATAACCAATAGATATCGTAACGCAATACATTTAGTCATTATAGGTAAGGCAGGGACTTTTTTGGTAATGCCGATTCGTAATACACAATGAGTGCTGTTAGTTTTGTAATAAAGTTCTTAAAATTACTTTTGTTTTAGAACCTTCGTGATGGAGACATAATTTTAGCAATCTGTATGTTTGTTTAAAAAAAACCAGGGCCGTCGTAGACCTCATTGAACCTGGATATAGGACTCACAAAACCGGGAAGTGTGGCAGATAAAAGGAGAGACCTATACCCAGCAGTGGGTGATGTTAGGATGATGATGATGACGTTCGTTTCAAATAGCTTACTAATTTTGTTCTTTGTGAACAAAGCATAATCTATCCTATCACATTTGCAATTTATAATAACAGTAGGTCTCTAAAATGCTTGCAAATGAGTTCACTATTTTACAAACTCTAGCTTTACTTTATCAACCGTAAATGCTAATGCTCTTTTAACAACTAGTGCATCATATCTTTAATCAGTGTGATCTAATCATCAAATGGCTTCCTACCTCACAGTATCAATTCGACCGTAACAAATTAAAGCCTCCACCAATCTTGAGCACAATATCAACATCATTGATTTACGTCATACGTTATTATTTTCTGGACACATAACTTACATTGCTCCATTGTCACATAATTAGGTTGCACAGGGAAAGTGGGCTAGCAATCGCTCACGGCTTATATAAGAAAACCTTCTCGCGTATTAGTGCCTTAATGTAATCGAAAAACATTGTTTTAGGTATAATTTTCTTGAGTAAGGGACCGTGAACATTGTGAATTGTCGTAAATTTAAAAGGCATCTGCATACTTCAAGAAGAACATCTGTGTCATCACAGTAATTAGTCATGTTATTGTTTAACACAAAAGTTTAAAGCGAATCGTGTGGCTACGGCATATAATGAGGAGGATTGCAAGCATGTGACCAAAAGAGCGAGAACTATAAATAGTTGACGGATGGAGAGGGAGAGGAAGTCTAAACGAAAGATGAACGGGTTGGGTGAGGAATGATTTGCCAGAAAAGAGAGTGAATAGTGTGACATGACTAGCGGAGAAGAAAATGGTTTGCGCCGACCCAAAGTTTACGATTATGGGAAAAGAGCAGGAAGAAAAGGACCTTATTTAACCTTTGCGATATCAGTTTGTGGTCTGTTGTTCATCTAAATGGCGCTTTGGCATACGATGTTTTGGGTTGAAGATGGTAAAAATTTTAGTCTCGCTGCCAATAGGCATTACGACAGTATCAAAAAATTACGAATCTATTTAGTCCGTCAGTTAGAGTATTGGAAATTAATGGACACGTATTTTTTGTTTTTGTAAATCAATGAATATTGACAAAGATAAAACGCATCAAATCGGGAGTGGGGGCTCGTGACGTCAGAACTAGCTAAAAATTATACCATTGCGTGACGTATTGAGCATTTTAAAAGCGTCGTATCTTCGTCAATTTTGGTTTACGTAACTAAAGAAAAAACACGGGTCAAATATTTTTTGATAATCTACTAAGTGACGGACTAATTAGATTTTTTTGTCGTCTCGCCTATTGGTTCTAACTCAGACTTACGTATAGGTATGTTGTTAGTGATCGGTCGCAGAATTTTGTGTCTAAAGCCAAAAGTTAAGTATATCTGATGATTCTCATAGCTAGCAAGGTCTCCAAACATGCATTAATTATTGTAAAACACTCGTAAGTCTTAAGAGAAAACAATAATATCAGCATCGTTGACATATATTGTTCTTGTATAACCTACTTAGAGCACAATTTCTTCACATCAGGAAGCTTTCTTATAATGCTATCTATCGTCTGCGGTTGTATTTTTGTTCGCAAACTGACGTAAGTGTATCAGGCATCTAACGTTATTCAATACCTATCTGTTTAGTACTAACTTCGTCGACATCGACGTTTATATTGCTGTCTCGCTTATCACAGTGGGTGGTGACAGAGAGGTCAGTTCTATGTCGATTCGTAATTGTCTGTTTGGAATGGTAATTAATACTTTTATGGCTCAGTAAACAGCGCAGCGCCTATTTATTGCATGCAGTGTTGATAACCGCTGGTCGCAGCTGAATGTAATGAGAATATTTACGAAGTGATAGGCGTGCAAGCATGATATAACTTGTATTAGTGAGCACGATAGTGCCTTATAAGGTTTTATATTGTTTGTCGTTAGTTGATTAAGGCAGAAACTAGCGAGGTATTTCTATAAGTCTGGAACGTTTTTCTGTTTCTTGTCTTTCAATATTTATTTCATATGATCTACCAACCCGCACCGGCCCACGTGTTGGATGACGACCCACTTCCTCCGACGGAGTGGAGTCATGTGTCCCAACAGTGGAGCACATTACACGCTGATTGTGCATATGCTCTGCTATGATTCTAATTTTAAAATTACGTTGAAAGGACAGTGATACAATTTTTCATAATTTTTGTTAACTGAGATTACAATTAACACAGTACTACTTTATAGCTGAAGTAAAACAATAATCACTATCACTACATAGTATAAAACAAAGTCGCTTTCTCTGTCCCTATATCCCTATGTATGCTTAAAATCTTTAAAACTGAGCAACGGATTTTGATGCTGTTTTTTTTAATGGATATATAGATTCGAGAGGAAGGTTTTAGTATATAATTTGCGGGCGGGCGAAGCCGCGGGAATCAGCTAGTTATTGATAAAATAATATAAAAAGACTGCCTTGTTGTCCAGTCGTCGCAAGCGCAACTGACTGAGCATGAGGTCCTGGGTTTGATTCCCGGGTCAGGCAAAGTGTTATAGGGTTTTTCCAACAGGATTTTTTCAGTTGCTGCCACGGAGTCTGGGTTTGCCCGGTTGATGGCAATAGGCTCGCCCCTATTACATGGGACTTAAACCTAAATGGCGAAATGTGGGCGTATTATTAGGTACACCTCTGCCTAACCCCTCGGGGATTACAGGCGTGATATTATCTTATGTAATATAAAAATCTGTAGCTCGTTTTGATATTATTTCCCCGGCATGCTCCGTACCCACCACCCTAGCCACCCACATATAAGTCTAGCGTGTAGTTTCACTCGCCACATTCGATACTCAGCCTTCGAAACGAGTGTATCATTCGATTTTGTTTTAAATCGATTAGGAATCGAGTGATCGTGTGCTGGTGCCTTAATTAGTAGCAGTGGTGTTAATTACAAGTACATCGAAAATGGCCTTCAAGGTAAGCTTTAATATAAGAAGTTTTTAGTTAGTGTTACAAGTTTTCTAAAAACATATTTCGAAACAAAAAGAGAATTAAAATATTTTTTTGTTAATAACATACGCGCGTTATCCTGCAACTTATCACGAAAAATCGCTTTAGTTCCTCGTTTAATCTTACTTGTATAGAAACTATTGTAAAGCTGAATATCAAATGCATCTTAAGTCGTTGAAAAAGCTGATAACCAAATATGGTTAAAATCTAAGGTATCATTCTGCAGTATTATCTAGTACAGTTCATTCGTTCTATTTGAAGTTTTTCAAATTATTTTGCCTTGTGACTGTGACTGTAGCTTTGCTTTTTTGTATTTTCGACATTCAAAAGTGCCGTAATGGTCTAATTGAAATAAATGATTTAAGTTTGAGTTTTGAGTTTGAGTTTGAGTTTTGAATCATTGGATACGTTACACTAAAGTTATCATTATGTATAAAAAAAGACAAGGAGAATAAACGATCAAACAACAAAAATCAACTATATACTTCTTTTTGACAAGGGGTGGTAAAGTGTTAGTGCGGGGCATGAGTCTTGAGTTCGATTCCCACGTCGTCGGCTAAAGTGACATTGTGTTCGCCATCTAGGATCACACAATTAATTATATCAGGATTTTCAATACCAGCCCGGAGTCTTGGTTTGTGCTCGTCATTAGGCTCGCCCCATATTACATGGGAC
Source organism: Xestia rhomboidea (assembly GCA_963853795.1). Classification (NCBI taxonomy): domain Eukaryota; kingdom Metazoa; phylum Arthropoda; class Insecta; order Lepidoptera; family Noctuidae; genus Xestia; species Xestia rhomboidea. The sequence goes on along the minus strand of OY970761.1, from coordinate 13,902,837 downwards.
TTATTCATAACTGTCGAGATGTAAATAAGTTACACGTCTCTCAAACCCTTCGGGAATTATAGGCGTGATTTAATAAGCTCGCTAACATTAATAATTATAATCTTTCATCGGCCAGGAGTAATTTCTCTCTTCATCTTTCTTTCTAAAACTGCTGAGAACGTCCCTAAAGAAAAAGACGAACCCTAACAGTTTTGAGGTCAGATAAGACATCGAAACTAAACCCAGAATTTCACAAGAGATGTGCCATCTTTTCGCCATTTTTTCAATACTTGTGTTTCAATAAAAAAAAGGTGCTGACGAATTGAGAACCTCCTCCGTTTTGAAGTCGTTTAAAAATGATAACCAAGAGCAGCCCCTTGTCAACGCCATTTAAAAGGAATCTGTATCACAGAACCGATAAGTACCCATGAGTTCATTAAAACTTCGAGTGAAAACAAAAGTGGTAGCTATCATTGCATAGCTAGGCGTAAGCAAAAACTTATTCTGGATAGCCATCAATGGAGTCTTGAAAGCGAGTGTGGGAAAATTGGCAAAAAGTGTAAAAACACACAATTGTTTCATAGAAGATACCTCGAAACATCTGTTGTGATTACATTGTGTTCGAGTTCAGAATAATCATCGCTGACTGTGAAAAACTATTCGATTCTTGCTTTGTTGTTGTTTATGTTTTGCTCTTACGTAATGGTGATAGAAGAATTTGTAATGAGGTGTTTTATAAGCTACTAGCTTTCGCATTCATGTGGCTTCGCTCGCGTGGAGGCCGGAAATTATCTTACAGGAACTTAGTACCGATTATAAAAGTATTTTCAAGTCAAGGGTTACCGGCCCGTTTTTACCCGACTACGGCGAAGCCGAAAGGAAGAGTATGTATGTTTGTATTTACTTACGTATGTTCCTCCGTTAGCACCAGAACTATTCATCATATTCGATTTTGATTAATAAGGTGTCAATTAATTGGATATTACGACCCGGGTAACATAGGCTACATCTTAACCGACTTCAACATTATGAGGATTCGTTTTTACCTTGTGAACCCCGAATTTAATTAGAGCATGATTTTTCAGTAGTCGGGTTTTTTTGTTGTAGTTTACCGCACAAATTCTTGCTTACAAGCGTTTATTTAACTTGCCTAGTTAGTTAGTCAGTATGTATTGTTCAAGTTTTGCAACTGAATTTCAAAACTGTTCCCCCCAACCGATTGAGCTGTTTTAAACCTGCAGTCAGGATCGTCTCTTCACGATAGAACTTCTCAACGGTTTTGGGAGTATGAAGAACGGGGTGTAAAGCTCTTCATCCCCCATAGAAAACGGAGGATCCTCCGACCAGACGGTTGTTGTTGGTGGTTGTTGTATATAGTCTTAAGGCGCGGATAAAGTTGCTCCGCGATGTAGGAATCTTGAAGTATCTCGTTGTTTAGTTCCTCATTTTTGTCATAGATGGCGCTGTAGTATTTTTTGTTCTATGTGCTGTACTACTTTTTGTAGTGCCGCTACAGGTTAATAGCTCGGATAAAAAACTGTGTACAAGTTCATCATCATCATCTGCCTTTTTCCCAACTATGTTGGGGTCGGCTTCCAGTCTCACCGGACGCAGCGGAATACCTGTATTTTTCATGGAGCGACTGCCTATCTGACCTCCAAAACCCAGTTAGTACTGAGAAATACGGTACCTACCCGACACAGTCCAGCCAGTGGTTCGGTACGGACTGGTTGTCAGACTTTCAGGCCACTGACTACCTGTAACGACTGTCAAAGATCTATAAATGACAGCCGGGGCCAACGGCTTAACGTGCTTTCCGAGGCACGGAGGAAACTTGGTTTGTAATGGGCGGTCACCCGACCAAGGACCAAATTAATTTCAGTTATAGGTATTACGAACAGTAAGTCATGGGTTCGAACCCAGGCAGGCGCATTACTTTGGGTAATTTATTTCATCACCACTGCTCTCAAAACGGTGAAGGAAAACATCGTGAGGAAACCGGCATGTCCTAGAAACAAAAAAAATCGAAGACATGTGACATCTACCAATCCGCACTGGGCCCGCGTGGTGGATTATAGCCCATTCCCTCTCATAGAGAGGAGGCCTGCGTCCCAGCAGTGGGAACATTAATAGGCTGATGATGATGATTATAGGTATTATCAAATTAATCAAAAGATTCCAAGATAGACTATTAAACTATCTTATGCAAGGCTATAAAACCATAACATCTCATGTATGCCTATAACGATCTATTATTATGGCCACGCTAGAGTATAATTAAGATAATTTAATTACTGGCATAATCGTTACTTAGATTTATATCGAAGAGGAAGGAAGCTAGCAAGCTTGGTTAGCTCAAACGGTGTTTATGAGCGGATATGATGCTTGAAGGAAGAATTTTCTGTTAAGTAAAACATCAATGACATTAATGACGTTGTTAAACAATTAGGTACCATTTAAAGACTTGTACCCTTGTAACTGTAGTTTTAAAGGTAACAGCGACAGTAAAACGAGGAATCATGAGAGAGACTGTTATTTTTTCCTATTAGGTAAGCAAATTCGCTTCGTGGTCTCTTCAGAACAATACTGACATCACTCAAACTCAAACTCTTTATTGCATTCATGTGTGCATTTAGTTGTTACTTATATGTAAGTAAGTTTCAACATGAAACCCGGTTAAGGCGCGGCAACATAATAGATTAGACAAAACCAAGCATCCAGAGAGTAGGTATATAATACTGGATTGCAAATTTGATAAACAAATATTATTATATTTGAAAATTTATTATTATATTTTATTAATTTGTATCAGTTATTATAATTTCATTAATTTGGATGAATTATTATTTTCTATTAATTTATATTCTCTATTATATTAATATTTTCACGCATGTAATCTCCGAAGGGTTAGCCAGAGGTGTACCTAATAGTACACTCACGTTTTGCCAGTTATCTTTAAGCCCCATGTAATACGGCCCATCACGCTTACTTCGCCTAACCGGCACTAATTTATATTCTATGCCTGCTAATGAAAGAATTCCTAATGGAATGAAAAACTCCATAACACTTTGCCCCACCTGGGAATCCAACCCAGGCCTCAGCAGTAGGAGTTGTGGCCACTGGACTAACAAGGCTGCCATTATCAAGACATCCATCACAAAATAATAAATAAATATCGCTGGACATTACACACAGCGCCATCTAGGTGCCACACTAAGCAACGAGGCTTGTATCGTGGACACCAGATAGTTGATAAATACTACATAGATAGTTTTTGTTTGTAAATACATACTTATTATACATATAAACATCCATGACCCGGAAACAAAGGTCCATGCTCATCACACAAACATTTGCTCCTACCGGGATTCGAACCCGGGACCCTAAGAACGTAAGGCAGCCTCTCTACCGATTCGCTATTTGGGTCGTCAAAATGATACTCTATGTATTCTTAATACATAAGAGCATAAAAAATGAGCCTAATTCAAATTTTCTTATCTTCTATTTCGCTACATTCTAAAATATCTTCAACCCAATCATTTTCAGGTGGTGATCATAGCTCTGACGCTATTTGCGTGCACACATGGCCGCGTGTTCTATAACCTGCGACCAATCAGAGTGGTCCATTCAGACCTGCAGCCGGCCGCCACGATCGTGCACCCGGAGCCGAAGCACTACGAACACCATCACATCTCGGAAGATGAACACGTTGATTATTATGTGAGTATGCTAAAATGTTTATAGCAGCGGTGGCCCAGTGGTGGCGGCCCTGACTTACGAATAGTAAGTCACGGGTTCGAACCCAGGCAGGCGCATTACTTTGCGTTATTTATTTCATCACCACTGCTCTCAAACGGTAAACGAAATCGGCATGTCCTCATCTACTACTACATAGCCCATTCCCTCTCATAGAGAGGAGGCCGTGTGTCCCAGCAGTGGGAACATTATAGGCTGATTATGCTTATGCTATTGAAAAAGTCTACGAACAAGACTAGTCAGAAGATTTCATATCGTAAGCTAAGGGCTAAGGGTAAATGTTCACCATTGAAAGTGAACGCTGTATGTTGTATTGATTCTGACAGTTATTCAACGCCGTTTAGATTAGGCTGGCTGCATTCGGTTTTACGGGTGAATACCGCTCTAAGAGATTGCGCTCGAAGGCTTTGAGTGTAGAAAAGTAACTTTCATGGGCATGTATGATTCTTTTTCTTAGCTCATTGATGAGTAATTTATAGAGATGGAGTCAGCTCAGAACTAAGTTAAAGTGAAAGCGCCAGGGTAGCTCGCGAAATTCAAATTTTCTTACGTTTTTTTGCCATTTGCAGATCAGTGTCAGGTTGTATGTTGATGAAAATATGATGCACGCAAGTAACGCGTATGTAGTTACAGATATAAGTATAGTTGCGCGAATTTTATCATATTTTCATCAACATACCACCTGACACTGACCTGCAAATTGCAAAATACGTAAGAAAATTTGAATTCCGCGGGCTACCTTGGCTTCCACCTTTATACTCCTTATTGAATATACAGTGGCTTCCATAAAGTCATTTAACGTGATAGTTTCAGGGCATGCAGTCATTCATGAATATTATTATTGTATATATGTATATATTTATTGTATATATGTAAATGGTACACCACAGGCTACCTGCAGTATTGTCTCTCCTTCCCCCTTAAATCCATACAAAGGTTGTCTTTAAAAGATAGCGTTTAGCGATAAGACCGCCCATTGTGTCACCCTTGTAAAATGTTTTACATTTGTATCTGTAATTTTTATGGTGTACATAATTAAGAGTATTCTATTCTATTGATGCATACCTTAAATACGTAGTTTATTTTTTTACAAAAAAACTTCAATTATTTGGGTACAAAATCGCATAACCCATGATCTGTCCACGAAGTAGACACAATAGTTAAACAATGGCGTCTCGACTAAATTGGTCATTTGACAGATCATGATTTATCATTCCTGAATTATTCACACTCTATTTACTTGCAGTAATTTCCTTAGAAGGTCATGCAGTGTTTTTGTTAGACAGGTAATCCAGTATTATGAAAATCGTTACAAGTGCATAATGCAATAACGTTACGTCTAAGTGTATAACCGTTTAATTACTGCGCCACTTCATATACACGTAAAAGAAAAAAGATGAGTTAAGTAACGATGTTATACGTTATAACACATTATTGTTCAGTGTTGTGTAAAACTTTATCGATTTATGATAGGAAGATAGCAATCGTAATCGATTTTGATTTAATGTCTTCGGAAGTAGAAACTACAAAGTATCTATTTATTTTGTGAAAGAATTTATAGTTTGTAATGTATGTAGTTAGAGATAGGAAAGTCCAAAAATGTTTTTAAAAATCAGCATACAAATATTGACACTTTTCTTAAGATGTATTGAAACTTTGAGACCAAGCGAGTAATGTATAATCACAACCACAGCAACATTATTTTTTTCTCTAAATTCTTGTTATTTCAGTATGAACAACGGAACAACGAAATAATGCTTTATCATCAAAATAATGTTTACTTTAATTTATATGGACTATCGAAGACACTTCCGCCTGATCACCACTAAGCTAATTTTTGCTTGCACTCGCAACATAGAAAGGCTCTCTAGCCCCACCCCGTTGACTTTGTATATAAATAATGAATGAAAGACCAATACCGATCGGCCGAGCGCACTGACGACGCACGCCAAACGAGAGTTATTGATATTTTGCGCGCCAAATTGACGATTTCCTAATAGGCCTAAACTTTAAGGGGGCGTGGTTCGGCGCCTATGCATGATTTAAGCGAAAAAATGTTTAACTGATCAGGCGAAAAATACCACGACTGTACCTAGTAGGATTGCCTTACGAAAAACTGCAATGTGATCAGGGTTCAATTCGTCTGAATATCAATTTCACATCTGTGAACTTTGCATATACTAGGTTGTATCTCATGAATGTTCTATAATGTAATATGATATTAAGCCCAATGGATTTTGTTACGTTGAACACACTTTCTTCGACACAAGCTTGTTTTCCATTTACAGAACCGTTCTGTACCAGTTATTTTTATGTTTTACTGTTTTCTTGTGTATTGAAATGATGACAGAAACTAGAATTGTAGTATTTTTATGCGATAAGATAAACATTAAGGTCTTGTAAATATAGCTCTGGTGCTACTTTTAAAACATATATAACCTACTTATATAGATGCATAAATGTTGACGCTGCGCGCTGATTTCTTTCTTTAAACGGTAAAGCTTAAGCTTTTAATTTACTACGCATTAAATCATGCAAAAGTAATTTCTATGGAATCAATTAAACTTGCATCATTTTACGAGATGTAATCGTAATCCCAGTTGAATCATCGGTGTTTATAGCAGAAGAAAATTCCTTGCGTAACCGGTCGTTACCTATACGGGAAATGTAAATCCGCACTAACCATAGAATTTCATTTCCATATTATTATTTTTTAATTGATTAATTACACTAATTGGTTACTCATCACTAACGTCGTTACGTATTAAAATTAAGCTTAGCACAACCGTTTACTTCATCATAACCGTTTTACTCATACATATCACTCATACATTTTTGAATGTTAATACAATTATGAAGTCTTAACTATACACCGTAAAAACGGACCACAAAGCAATCACATCATAACTCGCTACTTCCTAAATAATTTTCCTCCAGTAACAATGGCTTGTTTGAAAGCTACTTCGAACTAAGTATACGTAAAAACGTCACATAGTTATTTGTATTTACGTCTCCATTTGTGAATGAGCAGGAATTGCGACAAGATCGCGTTTCCTGTACGACGTTCCGCTTGTTGATGAACTGTGTGCGCGTGGGCAAGTTATTAGTGTGTGGTCTAAGGTAGCAAAGAATGACGTTGCAAGAATTAAAAAAGGAAAAGTGTTTTAATTTTCCAAAGTCAATATTCAATAAGTAAGGGGCGGGACTGAAGAAAAAGAACGTATTTCTCCCGTAATGAACCAACTCATAATCTCTTTTTACTTCAGTTTATTAAACTCATCATCATCATCATGCACAGCCCGACTTCATCCACTGCTGGGTATAGGCCTCGTTTTGCTTGGGCCAAGCTTCACGCTCCTGTGCCAACCTCATCCAGGATATTCCCGCAATGGCAACAATATCGTCTGCCCATCTCGCCGCCGGACGACCAACACTTCTCTTTCCATTCCTTGGATGCCACTCAGTCACAACTTAACTCCACCTGCCATCACCGCGCCTGCTAGGTGTCCTGACCATTTGAGAGGTATCATACCGAGAAGACCTTCGTACGTCTTCGGATTTCGACGTTTGGAACTCGGTCTATTAATTTTATGCCGAGCATGGAACGCTCCATGGCTCTCTGTGTTACTCTGTCTGTTATTAAACTAGTCCAAAGTAAATTATCCTATTCAGTCAAATCTAACTCATATACAACTGAAACGTATGCTTAAAACATATGGGACACATTTTGATGTGGGTTGGTATAATTTGGAAGAACTACGCTAAATTTATAAATACACTGAAACTGGAAGAAAAAAGTTCAGGAAAACTTTATGCTTAACGTATGAGTGAGTGATATGACAGTGTTGGCATTATGTCCCATATCAGCTCTCTCACACATTTTGTGACCGCATCGGTCAACAACGTTTGCGTTTAGTATTAATTAACTGTCATCGTAAAACAATGCATTGAAGAAATTTATCTTAAAACGCAAGCTTAAAACCAGAAAAACCGTCATCAAATCGTTTCTCGCTTATAAATTAACTACACGTTATAGTATAGAAAAGTTGCGCAAGGCCCGTGGTTCAAACGGTTTCACTGCACGCAACTCGTATGAACGACACTTCGGAGATTTTCCGAGTTCACTATTTGCATGCGGGTAACATTTGACATTGGGGTTATGTAATATTGTGGTTAACCTTCTTTTAGGAGAAATTGCTTTGGCCTGCATCTTTCTGTTTTGATTGTGCGTCACGTTTTATTGATTTCTTTTGATTTTGTTATTCGTTTTGTTTTGCGTTATGGTTTGTTGTTTAAACTCTTTTTTGCATTATTGACATCTGCTGCGCATGTCCTGTCTCTAGAAACAACACACACACGTAATTATTTCTAAGTAGTTGTCCTGCTCTTGGCTAAGGCTCCCATTTTTTCAATTTCTCTCGCTGTTGTGGTTCTTCTTGCTTATTAATGAGGAAGCCATGTAGCCATGTAGCCATGTGTAGTCTTACCATCTTCGCCTCGGTCTACCGCGACTCCGTTTAGCTTTACATTATGTCTTGTTAAAATTATGCGTTTTAACTACTACACTTTTAATTTTTCAGGCGTATCCAAAATATGTCTTCAAATATGGCGTGAATGACTTCCACAGTGGTGACATCAAGACTCACCATGAGAGCCGGGATGGTGACGTTGTCAAAGGTATAGTTTGAAATTTCCTGTCTAAAGGTGAGGCAAACAAAGCCTACTGTCATACTGTGTCGTACGGCCGTTTTCTATAACTTACTTATGTATAACTGTTGGTTAGTGTGCTTTCTTCCGTAGCTATCGGTGTTTCTATAAACAAAGAATATCCTATCCGTGTCACCTACCTGTCACTTGATTCGTAGAAAAACCAAGAAAGCTTTTCAGTGACTTTTGTTTCTAACCGTCCAGTTAGCATAATGTCAAACAGACAGAGATAGCAACCTACCGAAACTGGCTAGTAAGTTATTGAAAATGGCTGTAAGAAGACTGGGCAAAGACTTCTGCCCACATGTTTCACAAGCCCGCGCGTTACAAACAAAGCACGTAGAAAACAGAGGTACTCTACATATGTTGTATACCATAATTAAAATATGAATTTTAGAATCCGTTGTTGTAGACCAAGGAACTAATGTTCTACAAGCTTGTATCATAGAATCATAGATACAGTCTATCTGTGCACTAAAAGTTTTAGGAAACCACCTTATACGCATCCAACTATGCAACAGCACGGCCATAAAAGGATTAAACCTACAGAATGATTGATCTACACAAAAAGAAATTCCGAATTCCAGAAAAGCTAAAAATTGTATTCATAATATCCATAAATAAAGATCTTCATACGAGTACTTCTATTTTCGTCTTCATCATCTAACAAAAAGATAACAAAATCAAAATCAAAGCATTTATTTCAAGTAAGCCAGTTACAGGTACTTTTGAATTGTCGAAAAACAAAGATGAAAATTAAATGTAGCTACAGTCCCAGTCACAAGACATAAAAACTGTGAAAGTACTGTAGTTGCCCATTCCCTAGCGTAGATCTCTATGGAGAAGAACGGGCAAGAAACTCCATGGACACTCTTTTAAATCAGAATATTGTTACAAAATCTTGGTTACATCATTCATGTTGAGATGGTATATTATGTGAGAACAATGTAGCAAGATGTGCACGTTAAAAGTGTCCACAGTAAAACAAAACAAAAAAAAAAAAAATCCATAACTAACCATAACCAACTTGCTTTCCAGGTCAATACACCGTTGTAGAACCCGACGGCTCCATCCGTACCGTGGACTACACTGCCGACAAGCACAACGGCTTCAACGCAGTGGTCCACAAGACTGCTCCCCTGTCACCCCATGAGGCTGCTCATCTTCATCATTAAGCCATTGATGACGTAGGAGAACCAACTGGAGTTACAATTGAAACTTTCTGTAGCCCAAAATAAAATGTTTAGTCACTGTCTGGTCTAAATGTAGAATAAAATTAGATGAAAGAATAATTGAAGATCTAAAAGATATTTTTTCGGCTTAGCAAAAGCATTTTCTCATTTTATATTATAACTTTATATTTATAGCGATCAGCACGTTTCATTATTATTTTGGGCAGAAAGATAATCCTTTGAAGTTCACGTTGGAGTTAAACTAAAAAAATCGGATACAGTAATTGATTGCGTGTTCAATTAAGGCTAATTTTCGATGTTTATGTCATTGTATTCGAATTAAGTGCTTACTATGAGTATTACTGGCGTGAAATACTTGCAAAAATTGTTGTTATATGGAAGGAACAAGTTTTCGATCTCCAAGTTATTTGATTGTTATACCTTTCATTTATTTATTTTAATTGTTAAATGTTTCCACAAGAAGTACCTGAATTATCATAGGTTAATGTTATATTGTGTGTTATGTTAAATGAAGTTCTTTGTTGGTTATATTATTATCTGTTTTCTTTGTAACTTTATTGTTTTTTAAGTATAAATAAATCGACGAAAATGTAATACTGTGTCTTAATGATTTGTATATGGTTTTAGAATACCAAACTAAATAGTTTTTTTTTAATTATTTTGAATTGATGAAATGAATGCACTCATTTAAAAGAAATTCGTAATTCATTGCTTCATATGCAATGTAATGATGTTGATTTGTCAAATTCTATGTTAATTAATAATTTCAAAATATTGTTAGTGTACCATCCATTCGTTATGAGACAATAAACAACAGGGACATATGCCAACTTGCATCTAATAATAATATGTGAAATCCACTTCTAAATGAGCACCCAGTAACCAGCATACCCAACCTTATAATTAGGTACCAATTAAATAATTCGTTTCAATTCAAGATTGTAATAAATACCATACCACCAGTGTGAGAAAAATCTGAAGGACTGTAACACAATGCTATGATACATATGCAAAATATGTAAGGATAAATCGTTTGTGTGTACCGTGGTTCTGTGTGAATAGAAACAATGGGATATCAAGACGTTTGTGATAACAATGGCGCCCGCGGTTCTGTCCCCATGGGCGTTGGGTTTTCGCGCACCATAAGTTTTTAATGTGCTTCTAAAGGAATAATAGATGTCTTATCTATTCTTAGCACGTAGATTTGTAGTGTAGTATTCGTTTTAGTTCCATATCATATTTCATTTTCCTTTTCCTCTTTATGGGAAGCTGTAGGTTGTATGATTTAGTTATACAATTTGAAGTGCATGGGTCTTCAGGAATGTACCTATGTTTTGTTTGTTCCCGAGGTGCTACTGGTTGTGAGCTAGTTTCCAAGATCTGGTTGCCATGCCAATGAAGTTCATGCCCCTGAGGCGTATCAATTTTGGATCTAGGCCATGGCCATAATAAAAATAAATATCGCTGGACATTACACACAGCGCGATCTAGTGCCACACTAAGCAACGAGAAAATCGACCGAAATCGAGTTGATAATGTAGGTTATGTCACATTAATAAATAAGACAAATCCTGTTGTTTTCTGAGGTCATTGCGTGAATAAAAATAAACAGTATTTTGAACCACACTTTTTATGTGGTTGAAGATGGTGGGTCTAAGTAGCACAGAACTAGTATCCTATCCTAAGACTGAAAGTGGGTTCACAATAGGCCATTGAGGAGATAATGGCATGGACTGCATATATTGCGTCACAACTAGATGGAAGACTTACGTGCTTGCGAAAGATTGAAGCAGTAGAGCATCATTGAACCCTAGAGTGAGACAGAGCTAACTTTTCCCTAAGACACACAAGTTAAACTTTAATGCTTATTTCATTCAAGTTTTTGTCTAATTCTTTGTCGAAATACAGGTGTTCGTAATTACTTCATTAGCCCTTTGTTGTTAGGCACTTGTGAACACGAAACAAACGGACATTATGTTAATCCGCCATTTTGTTATCGTGAGGATAATCAAATGTTCAATGGCTCATCAATTAGCTGAGACGTTTAGTTAGACAAATTGTTTTTGTCCCTCCTTTTTCCTTACAGGCTGTGTGGTTTTCAGTTAGACGTTTTGTTATTACTTTGGTAGCTGACTAAATTGTTGTTTTAGTGTGGGTTATTTTCGTTACAGTCCCAGTGTTCCAACAGTCATCATCATCTGCCTAGTCTTTTCCCAGCTAGGTAAGGGTTGGCTTCTAGTCTAACCGGATGCTGAATATCAGTACATCACATTGAGCGACTGCCTACAGAAGCTAGTTGTGGTTAGAATTTCTACGACTTTCTTTTGACGACTAGAATCGCGCAGCGGTGCTGCCTTACGTTCTTAGGGTCCCGGGTTTGAATCCCGGTAGGAGCAAATGTTTGTGTGATGAGCATGGACATTTGTTTCCGAGTCATAGATGTTTATCACTACATAGTATAAAACAAAGTCGCTTTCTCTGTCCCTATATCCCTATGTATGCTTAAATCATTAAAACTCCGCAACGGATTTTGATGCGGGTTTTTTTAATAGATAGAGTGATTCAAGAGGAAGGTTTTAGTATATTTAGATTTGCATCAGCTAGTTATGTATAATAAGTATGTATTTACAAACAAACAGTATCTATGTAGTATATCAACTATCTGGTGTCCACGACACAAGCCTCGTTGCTTAGTGTGGCACTAGATGGCGCTGTGTGTAATGTCCAGCGATATATTTCTGATTTCTGACTACCCATAACGACTGTCAAAGATCTACGAACGACAACCAGTTCATGTTCTTGTTCCAATCCTAAATCTATGCCTGTTTATTTATAGGCACGCCTTTATAACTCACTATATTTGCTAAACTCAAAAGCCTTTTAATGCAATTACTTTTGCAGCAGAGAAAGAACTTCCTTTTATTTTCATCGGTTAAAAAGTGTGAAAGATACACAGATAGGGGTGACCAACCTTGTTTGTTAAGTGTCATTGATCGAGCAGCGAATCAAATGCGTTATTTGAAGGTTCGAGTTTGATGAGAAGAGTATCTCATTGTTCCGATGAGGAAGCGTCAACCTTTCGAGAGTCGACGGTGAACGTAGACCGAGTACTAACAACGACGGAGATTGGTCATAGTCTAGCATTCTTTGTTTGGGTTTTAGCAATTTGTTACGGTGTTATAGGAGTGTTTGCAATATCACCAGGTATTTAGGAAAAAAAATGTCGTATATTGCAAGAGGAGAATTTGCATTACTCACAAAATGTCTTTAAGTTATTGGTTATTGATAACCAAGGGGTATGATATTCCTGCCGGGGCTGCGGGACTGTTCGAAAGAGATACCGTGGCCCCGGAACACAAAGGGCGATGAGGGAACATGGATGGGTTTTAGTCAGTAAAAGTCTGACACTCCCTCCTGCTCCGCCCAGAGCGGGAGGAGTCATTTGATGATTTACCATCCTAAAAAAAAGGGGTATCATATTAATCAGTTACTGGATTGAAAAGGTATAAGTAGTCTGTAATCTCCAGAATACCCGGCAAGGGCCACTTCTCACACAGAGGAGAAGGAAATGAGCTTGATCACCACGCTTGCTTAATGCGGGTTGGCGATTTCAGACCGAAGTCCAATTATCACTGGACTATCCTCAGTCACACTTAAAGTACTTACGGGATGATATCCGTGATTTTGTTTTTGGTCGATGAGCTCCCGATGTTTCGACGCTGTTGCAACAAAATCACGGATATCATCCCGTAAGTACTTTAAGTGTAGTGAAAAACCGTGAAAGTCTAAAACAGTGTATCCTCAGTCACTTTATGTAAAATACTGAAAATCAGCTGCATCCTGTTAGGTTGCAAGCCGACTCCAACATAGTCGGGAAAAGACTTGGCAAATGATGATCATTTTAGGATATTGACCTTTATGCTATTGAATAACTGGCACAAAAAGACAGGGTCGAATAGACACAGAAGGGGATGGACCGACGATTTTTGAAAGGTGGCCGGTACAGACTGCATGTAAAATCGGTGGACAGGATCCAGCAGTGAACTATGATAAATGCAATTGAAAAGAGGCTTATGTTCAAAGCATAGCTTTTATTTTCAATTGCAACTTTTGCTGCTTTTACGATAGACTATGCGGCAAAAACATACGATTACGTAATGAAAAAACGGAATGAGATACTACGTAATACAAAATTCAACTTTAATAACACCATAAACTTAACTAATTAGTCAATATAAATTCTGAAGACATAAGTTTCACACGAGATCAATAACTGAGATTTAGTTACAGGCGTGTATTGTACGAGGTGCGTGTACACAGCTAGGTTCTTATCTACAGCGTATAACCGGTAAGTAATGAACGTTATAACATAGTTGCAGTTCCCACACTTCTTATCAGAAGGGTTGGGCTACGTTGAGAGTAAATACTCGACTGTACCTGCAGCTCTGTCCTCTTGCAAGTTTCATTCTCCTTCTTTTTTCACTTTCCCTTCATTTTCCGGGTTCATCATTACTGTTGACCGCCTTGTTATTATATATTAAGTTAACGAGTTTGGGAACCGGGTGGTGCTCCTCAAGCGGAGTTGGGCAGGATATCTGGCTAGACACAGAGGTGTGCGATGGAGGCTCAAATAATCAATTTAGAATAGAAAAAATATAAATTATAAATTATTCCAGCTATTGTCGCATAGCCTTGCGGTTGCATAAAGTTTCATGTAAATTTTGTTGCCATAAATGAATCCTCTGATTTGGTTTGGCTTGCAAAACCAAAACAGAGGATTCATTTAAACCGTGCTTGTACACCGTAAGCGCTGATTTAATTCAGGGACAAATTCGGTACTATATTACAAGTAGAGATACATAAACTGAGAATAAACAATATTGTACGTGACAGTATTAAAAAATGGAATACCGGACTTTTGAAACATATGGGGAAAATTCGAAATAAAAACACAATTAAAACTTCTAGTCCACAAAAAAAGCAGTCAAAGTCAGAGAAAACTGTGTTACGAGTTTACAACTTGTCCAAGGATTGGATTGGATTGGATTCAGGTCAGGCAGTCAAATCGCTTCTGCCAGAGACGATTCTCTAGTTTATATCCGTGTGTACACACAAAAGTATTGACAAACTCATTTCTCAAAGCATTACGTGTTGGTGCATAAACTCAGCTTCTACACGTGAAGTTGCATCCGAAGTGAAGTGAAGTTCATTGAATACAACTTATTTTCTTCTATGAAAATCATTAAAGTGTAGATTTTGTAAGCTTCTGTAACTAATAGGTTTTAAAAATGCTGTTTCTAGTATGTACACATAACATAACAGTAGGTTACCCCACAGAGGGTCTAGACCTCCCCTAAACCCATGATCGGTCCATCACGAAGTAGACACAATAGTTAAACAATGGCGTCTCGAAAAAATTGGGCATTCGACAGATCATGATTTATTATTATTATACTAGACACGTGACAGTCTTTGGTCTAAACAAGTGGCAATCGCTTTAAAATTCCCTATTTCTAAATCGACTTTCAACAGGTTTAAAATAAGCCTTTTTTTAACTTATAAAAAGCCACTTCCTTTTTAACCGACTACGGCGAAGCCAAAAGGATGGGTTATGATTTTAGCAGTCTATGTATGTATGTTTGTATTTACGTATGTTCCGCCGTAGCAGCTAAACTATGAATCCGATTTTGATGAATAATTTGTCAATCGATTTGTTATTATGGCCCGTAACATAGGCTACATTTCAACCGACTTTCTTTACTTTTTTTTCAACCCTGAATTTAATTAAAGTGAGATTTCGCAGCAGTCGGGTTTTTGTTGTTGTTG
Organism: Xestia rhomboidea; assembly: GCA_963853795.1. Classification (NCBI taxonomy): domain Eukaryota; kingdom Metazoa; phylum Arthropoda; class Insecta; order Lepidoptera; family Noctuidae; genus Xestia; species Xestia rhomboidea. Next base: position 13,887,376 of record OY970761.1, on the reverse strand, counting down.
TATACCACACAAATTCTTGTTCACTTTCAATAATCACTATCGCTGAAATAATGTTAGTTTACCTGGCCCAAATAATTCACTACCTACGCTAACCCAATAAATAAAAATAAAATAAAAAATGCACGTCTTAATTAAACAAACAAAACCTAATAAGACATCATCTGGATCAGTTAAGCAATCTTATCAACTTGCGACCTATTGTAGCGTGCGAAAATTTTCTCAATTAGCTGCGATGAAACGCCATAGGAAACTTCATTTTCGGAAGGCTTTCGGTAGATATATCAACCAAGGCTGGCATCGAATAAGGCCAGATATAAATGCCTGTGAACCCACTGTAGAGGTATTCAAGGAGTAGCCGCTGATCAAGAAGGTTGTATTACTTTAGTGTGTGCTAAGTGTTAAGCAGTATGTGTCGTTGTCTGTGCTTCGCTTTGGTCGTCTGTTTTGGCGGGAGTCTGGCTGCGCCTAGAATTGCGTTGCCGGGTGAGGTTTATCGTGGGCCTGGTCATGGATATTATGTAAGTTTTTTTTTTCTATGAAAAGAAGGAAAATTAAGCCTAAACACAAAAGCTATGACAAAGAATTTTCTCCAGGAGAACGCCAATAAAGGTTTTTTTAAAGCAACAAAAAAACCTAAACACTGGTCAAAAAGTTCCTATTAACTTCGGAATTTTAATCACTCTAGTGACTGGAGTGCTTAACATTTCTCAAAATAAATTCCCATGTTATTTAACTAACGCTTTTGGTAATTTATTTATGATATTCGATTATGATTATTTAAATTCAAATTGTATTCAACGACCCCTTACAATATTTGAAGAATTTTCTCACAACTCACAAGTAACAGGCCAAAATATGACTAATTATGTTATTTTTCAGGATACTCCAAAATACGCTTTCAACTACGGCGTAGCAGATCACTCTACCGGAGATGTGAAATCGCAACATGAAACTAGAGACGGAGATGTCGTCAAAGGTAAGTTGTGAGATTGTGCTTCTCACTAATTTCGTAGAAGGTATGTTGTAGTGTGATGCGGATTTCATGAGGAAACATTTAAGAAAGGAATATGGAAAGCTAGATAACAGTAGGGGAAGACCATAGAGATCTACGCTAGGGAATGGGCAACTACAGTACTTTCACAGTTTTTATGCCTTGTGACTGGGACTGTAGCTACATTTAATTTTCATCTTTGTTTCGACAATTCAAAAGTGCCTGTAACTGGCCTACTTGAAATAAATGCTTTGATTTTAATTTTGAAAAGACACGATGAATGGATTACGTGACAGATGATATTCCTAGAAAGCTGTAACGGTATCTTAGACTCACGGACAGTGGTCAACCGCGGCATTACTACTCTACAATAAATAAATCTCTCGTATGACCAAAAGTTATTTCTCTTTTAGTTATTTATTTATGTTCATACAAAACACTTGGCAGGCCCAGAAGGAGATGGTGGGACGAACTCGACTCCTTCCACAGGGACTGGCGCGTAACAGCACTGGATAGGGATAAGTGGAAGGAAGGAAGGGAGGCCTTTGCCCTGCAGTGGGACACAAATGGCTGATAATAATAATAAATAATAAAACACTTGAGGGAGTTGTGGCTAAATAATGATATCCTCACCCAGAACGTTTTACCTTTTAAAGCGTTGGTCCCGGCTGTCATACCTATGAAGATCGTTAGCGGTTATAACGGGTTGTTTGAATCCAGAGGGCTGGCAACCAGTGTTACCACAGGGTTTGGAGTTGCAGAGTGTTACTAATTGTAGAGATCAAATAGGCACACGCTCCATGTGAAATAGAGGTATTCAGAGAGACTGTTCGAAAGAGATACCGTGGCCCCGGAACACAAAGGGCGAAGAAGATGTTCCTTCTGATGGGTTTTAGTCAGTAAAAGTCTGATACTCCCTCCCGCTCCGCTCAGAGCGGGAGGAGTCATTTAATGATTTCCCATCCGAAAAAAAAAGTTATTCAGATGCATCCGATTAGGCTGGAAGCCGATCCTAACATAATTGGGAAAAGACTAAGCAGATGACTACGATGAACACACAAAACACCTTATTTCTATTTTTCCAATACCATTATTATATTATATGGTGTAATAATAGTAATGGAGCTGTACCCAGTAACCTTGCAGTGTGTTGCCAAACATGCACTAATTGATTACTAATAAAAATAAACAATACAGTATCACATAGTACCTATATTATTCCGGAAGACATAACTTTAAATCATTGTCACCGTTATTACTAACATTGCAAATAAAATTAATATTCATCAAACAGTACCTCTATAATTATCCATTGTGCGAATTCTTTTTTGGTACTCTACCGGTATTTTAGTACATTGATCATGTTCATACCACAGAATCGTTCCAAAGGTTAACGCACACATTGTTAGACAAGAATGTATAATACTGCTTTTACGATTTAGTTTTCAAACGTAAATAAGGCGCGTTGTTGGGATAACAACTTTAAAGCCAACATGTAAAGTTCAGCTCGAGCTGAGATCTCAATATTTTTTTATGAATTTTTCTAGAGATTTTTCTAGTCATTCAATACCTGAATCAACTGAATGCACTTATAAATTTTTTTTAAGTGAAATAACATAATTAACAAGAATTTGATGCCTTGTTTAAAATTATGAGATCTCAATCTATCCCAACCGAATATCATTCACGAGTACATTGGCACTTACTTTCCGTGAAGCGTTATATGTATGTGTGAGTACGTTTTCGCTCGCAAACCTTCTGTACCCTGTCTACTCCGTGTCCATACAATGCACCCACAAATAACAGCTGATAGACATTATTATCTCCCTGATGCATTGTTCTCAAATCTATGCCGCTACTAACGATACGTTGGCACATTCAAACGCATGTGAAGTATGTAAAAACAGGTGAAAAACGGGCGTTTCTCAAGCGATTTCCAAATTCGCATCTTTGTTTGAGGTCGCTGACCTAAGGTTGATATGAGCCAATGTATTATTTATGCTGTAATTGATATAATTGTCGTGTAGCTTACACTTTCGTTAAAGACTATAATGAGTTGTTTTGTTTATGGTTACTGACTTGAGAATGGTTCTTTGGTGCCACTTATCGCAGTGGTTTTTAATGAGCAAGTAGTGTGTTTAGTTAGCTACTTGATATCTCATCTTATCTTAATTACGATCCATTATGTTAAGGTATTTCTTTTTTTACAACAGATGATTATTTCAGTTATTTTTTTAGCTTTTAAGGATAAATATGCCTTAATATGTAAGTGATAAGCTTTTAAGTTAATAAGAAAACGTTTTTTTCATTTTTTTGGATGGGAAATCATCAAATGGCTCCTCCCGCTCTGGGCGGAGCAGGAGGGAGTGTCAGACTTCTACTGACTAAAATCCATCCATGTTCCCTCATCGCCCTTTGTGTTCCCGGGCCACGGTATCTCTTTCGAATAGTCCCGCAGCCCCGACAGGCTTCGGCCCTTGCGGATCCCTTCCCTATTGCTGACTCTCTTTGAGGCGCGCGTGGAACTCGAACGCGCCGTCGACACGGCCTGTCGTCATGAGACAGACGGACGGCGAGCTAGCCCATAGCTCCCCGTCCACAGGCCCGCGCCTACGGTGGCCGGAAGCCACCACGTGGCCCCCGACGCCCGGGGCGTCTCCCGCGGCGGCCGGGACGTGTGGATCTCTCCCTGTCCCGTTCCGCCACCTCCTTCGCTAGCATGACTGCTTCGCAGAAGGAGGTGACGGCAAAAAAACCTGCCTTGTATTCTCACACTCAATTAGTTACGTATTTTTTTGATGTTATGCAATAAGATCTAAACTGACTGCCTCGTTGGTCTAGTTGTCGGAAGTGCTACTGCTCAGCCGGAGGTCCAGGGTGTGGTTCCCAAATCTAGCAGTGTTCTTTAAAGATTTTTTTAGTAGCTGCCCGAAAACTTGTATAGTATAGTTGTGGATTTGTAGCAATAGAGTCGCACCATACTACATGAGACACAATCGCAATTGGCGAAGAGTGAATAATTAGACCACACTGCCTAATCTTTCGGGACAAAATGAGGTGTTTTGTTATGGTATTCAAATCTAAAAGATAACATGTTTTTATGTCATTTTCCAGGACAATACTCCCTCGTAGAGCCCGACGGTTCCATCCGCACAGTGGACTACACAGCGGACTCCATCCACGGGTTCAACGCGGTGGTGTCCAAGACAGCGCCGAACTTGCACCATGCGCCCGCGCCGCCTCCCCAGCAAATACAGCCGGTTTACTACCCGAAACCAATACCTGTGCCTGTGGAGGTGCCTGAATATTATCCTCAGCCGATTTATCCTTCGGCAGCGCCGTTTTGTAAGTACCGTTAACTAACTAGTTTGTATTGCCATGCTATAGGGTTAAGGCCTCCCTGTCCCTTTTCCACACAAGTCTATCTTTTGATAACGTCGGGTACCGGTCACTTTTCAGTAGAAGTCAAGCTCGTCCTACCATCTTCGTCTAGATCAGCCGCAATATTGCCTAGAGCTAAGTTTCTTTACTTCAGACGAATACCATAGAATACGAAAAACTCGTAATGTCACTGTGCGGTAAAATATAATGTTGGTTTATTGCTATCAATATGGCGAGAAAAAATATAAGAGCTACCAGGTGAACCTTAACTACTAATCTATGCAGCTGAGCAATTTACTTGCCCCTTTTGGATACAAGGGGTTTTTGAGAGGCTATCTTACAATGTGCTATTGATTACGAATGTGTGAAAATGGATACGAGTCCGTTCAAAGAATCAAGGCCTTTCGTCAAAGTTTGAGAACTTTGCGTTGCAATATTTGATTGTCAACTTCAGGATGTGATACACATTCAACCTTCACACGTAACCAATAATTAGCTAGAACTCATTAAACATTCAAATGTAACCATTAATGGTGTTCCAATGGGTCATTGTCATCGAGAACGATCATAGATCACTTAGATTTGATTCTTTGCGTTTGTCTTTGTCACAACCACAGTATTAACATAATCGTATAAAAAATATCAATGTTGGACTAAGCACCGGATACGTGCAAATGCTATTATGTCTAATTAGTGCCAGTCTACGATTAGTAATCGCATTGTGCGCTAGTCTATTGTCTGGAATTGTAGAAAAAAGACGTTTTGTGTTGTGCTCCGTCTCTTACTCTTTGCGAATTACGTTAATCTAGTAAAAAGAGTAAACGTGAGTTTAGTTTTATAATAGTTATTGTTTGACTAGGCTGAAATAACAATTAAGAACTGCAGTATTAGGTACTAAGATAGATTTTCCACAGTTGCCAATTAACTTGGTCAAGAGTTTTTAACATCATAATGAACCTATCATTATGTTGTGATCTGCTGTCATTTTGGGCCAAGCATAATTGAACTTTTTGCCACCAATACGCTAAGAAGAAGTCTAGGGAAGACCGAGTTGTACCTACTAGACAATCACTGTGAAACCTGGAATTTTAATGCTGAAGAGACCTTACCTATATAGAGTGGATTTTAGGGTCAAAGCCTGATGCACCCTAAAACTAACTTTGAATTTTTAAACCGAGATTGTTTGCAGTAGTATATAATGGGTGTAAAACACCTCTTAACGAAGCCGAAAGGCACTTGTTCTCCTCATCATTGCGATCATTTTATTGTTCTACACCATACGGACGGGAACCTTCTAGTTACAGAGATATTGGGGGTCAAAGTTACAACTTTTTGACAACTTTTATTTTAAATACAAGTTTTTAATGTAAGATTTTTATACACCTCCACGACCCCCGTACTATTCAATCCATCCATCAGCACAATGTTTTGAGTGCGATACATTGAGTTCTACCACAAAACATGATTTATCACCCCAAAAAAAAAAGTCGTTTCCCAGCAATAATTTTTGCGTAAAATTACTTAGTTTGATGTACAGAATGCTTGGTGGACGGCTTCGTGATGAGGTAGTTTACACCTTTCTTACTGATTACGATATTTTTCTGTTCCAGATTACCCCAGAGGGGATCCCCAGTTTGACTACGGTGGCTTTGAGTTCGAACCACCATACCAGCCTAATAATTTGATAATTTAGAGCAATCACGCTGTTTATTTAGAAATAATATTAGATTTAAGAATAGTGCCACAGATTTATATGTGAACTTAGAATAGACAATGGCCAGTATTAGTAGATATTGTAGAGGACAGTGCAGTATAAGGATATTGTTTGTTCTTTATGACCTTTAACTACCTTTATTCTTGGAGTGACTCTTACATTATATTAGTTCATTCTATTAGTTTTTATTTAGAAATGATATCATCATTACAACACACGCATAATTCAATAAATTTTAATAAATTCAAACCTCATTATTTATGTAAAAGTGATAAAGTGTGTCATTGATGGCAAAATATAATGATTTGAATGACATAGGTAAATTGTGCAGAAATAATTAGGAATTATGATAATATGCGATTTAAGTTTGTAAATATAATATAACCTATGAGATATGTAATGTAAATAAAAATACTATTATAACTGTATTCATTTCGATTTAATTTTATTTCAATAACAATCTGTCTGCCCGACTGCAGGAATGGTAGAGGTGGCAAGCGCGTCTGCTGGATATGGGGTCCTGCGTCGTTCAATTCCCAGGTCGAGAAAAGTGTGATTGGTTTTTTCCTTTAATAATAGTAAGAGTTTATAGCTACCACAAAATGAGCCCCAAACAGCAGCAAACGGCAACGCGGTACGCCTAGAAGGAGATGGCGGGACGAACTCGACTCCTTCCACAAGGACTGGCGCATAACAGCACTGGATAGGGATGAGTGGAAGGAGGGAAGGGAGGCCTTTGCCCTGCAGTGGGACACAAATGCCTGATAATAATAGTAAGAGTTTAAGTTCAGTTGATAGCAATAAACTCGCCTTCCCTTACATTTGACTTAAAAAAATAACTGTCGAAGTTTGGATGTACCTCTCTCTAACCTTTGTTATTTTGTTGGTACTATGTTGAATAACGATACTGAAGATATGTAGGTATAAATATAAAATAAATATCGCTGGACATTACACATAGCGCCATCTAGTGCCACACTAAGCAATGAGGCTTGTGTCGTGGACACAAGATAGTTGTTATAGTAAGCCAGTGTCCCTATTCCGATACGATTCTTGGCCTGCGGACAAATGTCTTTTATATAATTCTATAGAGTCCTATATATTAAGTGGTGTTGTAGGTAGTAGATATATTCTTTTTTGTTTGTAAATATAGAAGTTTTAGGATAAAGCAGGCATATTTTATGCTGTCACTGCAGCTTTGGTCTGAGCCGGGCACTTTTGCCGTATGTCCAATGAACTGTGTGCCAAAATAGCCACTACGTGGAACTCTGACACACCTAGAAGGCGCCACGGTAGACCTCGCAGAATTTGGCGGAACAAGCTGAGAAAATCAACGACCCTTGTTCCACATTAGCCCTGCAGGAGAGATGGGATCCATATCAGGAGAGGCATTTCCCCAGCATTGGGATCACGAAGGCTAAGGCCCAGATCTATAGAGCGAACTTATTCTTAGCTCAGTTGCGCTCTATCCGAAAATTAACATGGAATGCATAAAGATAATGTTCTTATTCGTATACGATACGCTTAATCACAGTTGCTTGTAGGAATATGTAGAGTGGAGGACTGTAATTGATAAGCCATTTTCACTACTCTCCAATTTTGCACTTTTATTTTTTATTTTATTTTATTTATTAGGTCTACCAACAATTGTTTACATTAATTTACAAACAAAGATAAACATGCGTTTAAACTCTACACAGTGTAACAATTACTTAAAGGTAAACACCACATGGACAAAAAAGAAAACAATAATAAGTTTTAAATATCGTAAGCTACATAATGTACAAGTAAACTCATTAAAATATACACCTATGAATCAATAACTTATATGATAAGTATTAAAAGAATAATTTCTTTGAAAAGTGAAGTACACAGTCCAAAAACTTTTACAACAAATCTGATAAACAGTTCAAAAATTAACTTTTAATTTTATTCATTCACGAGTACGAATATTACCGACTAAGCCCGATTTTCACTACACGGTTAAAATACGAATAGTGGCAAGTAGCTCATCAACTAAAATCCTCGACTGTACATTAACTTTATACTAATAAGTTTAGTTACTTTGCTTTTTTTTACGTCATACCTACATACTAACAGTGCGACGATTGTATTGTCATGCGGCTATAAGTTAAGTATTTACTAACAGGCGCTACAACTTGTACAGCGAGAACTAAGATTGCCTTTAATATTTTGCTGGCGAATATTTTTGTGGCAGACTTGCCAGTTGGTAATGGTTAGGCGCTTACTTGTGTAGACATGCTAACTTCAACAAGCAAAAGGCACTTGTACCTAGGTGTCTGTGGAAAACAGTGGCTTAAACAAGCAGTTAACTAATGTTTTAATCATTCTCGAGTATGAAGAACTTCAGCCACGTGTAAGAATATCTAAATAATTACGTTTTTGGTAAAATACATTTATTAAAATATAAATGTATTTTACCAAAAACGTAACGTAGTTTAAATAATGAAATAATAATTAGAAAAACATTTATGAATATAACAAGGTAGGAACCTAAAAATAAAATCGGAATTTAAAGACAAAAGTATATGCCTAGTTTATATTGAGAATGGAACTGTGGTATCAGTGCTTTACACTCGTACCTATAACCTTCCAAATAAATCTATACATATAATAAAATCGTTGAGACCAAAACATCTGTTCATTGAAGATTAAAAAAAAAAACCAGCCAGGGTGACTTGAAATAAGTAACTGAACATATTAAAACCATTTAAAAAATTTTTGTTTGTTTGTTTGTTTGTTTGACCGCGCATCACGTTAAAACTGCTGAACCGATTTTGTTGAAATGTTCACAAATCTGTTTAAATACATTCAGAATAACATATAGGCTATAGAAATTTTGGATTTTTTTGGAAAAAGGGGGTGAAAAGGGGGGGTAAAGTTTGTATGAAAAAAAAGATTTAGATTGTTCTAGAATCATGAAACTCAGAATAAATACTTATTAATAAAAATAAAGAAATACCTGTCTTAGCATTTTTTAAAAATCTCATCCAGAGGCGCAAAACAGAGGGTTTTGTGTTTAAAATTAATAAACTTCAAACACCTATACAATCAAAACCAATGAAGTGTAACCTTTTAAAGTTGCTACATATACTCCATATCTAATACAGGTAAATACTATTTCTCAGTTTTCTTGAAATTTGATTTTTGAGGTGAATACGCACAAAATAGCGGAACTCAAGAAAATCAGCTTTCCTCGGTTTATAGTTGGTACGAAATGTTTGTGCGCGCATCACGTCAAAATTACTGCATAGGCTTCTTCAATATTTAAACTATATATTATCACGCTACTTCCTTAAGGGGGTAGGCAATTTTGCATTATTTCCGTATACTTCAATTGTTTGACGTTTCAGTCATGACGTAAGTACATGAGAACGGCTATTTGTGGCTTATGTCAACGAAGTAAATAGCCTTGCGGTTTCATGACCGCTCTGTAAACTACGGGGTTGCAGGTTCAAACCCTCCAACATTATTTTCACTTTTTGTGATTTGTTTAATTTTTTTATTGATGCTGTGAGATTTCCTATATTTCATTTTGTATTTAAGTTGTGTGCATTTCTTATTTTTTTCGTGAAATATTTTTCCAAAAAGTAATATAGTAGTACTTATGGAAGAAGAATACAATCATGCTACCCTCAAATAAATTGGGATACGGGCAGGAGTATGATGATGAGGATGATTTCTCCAAAGAGAAGTATAGCGAACACCAGAAGCCTGATAAATCCACGTGTTCTTGCCGTGCAAGAACTGTGCTATGCTATTCGCAATAATCAATAATCCATACGCAGTTTACGTAGATTATATTTACAGCTAAATTGTTATTGGCCTCATATCGTGTTTTCGGGCGGGAGGGGTACGCCCGGGTTCTTCCATTTTGAGTATCGACCGGAGGCCACGGTGGAGCACACTGTGGAGGTGTGCCCCACTTGGGCGGAGCACCGCCGTGTCCTCGAAGCGGCGATCGGCGGCGGCGACCTCTCTCCCAGCCCTGGTTCAATACATGGTCCGGAGCGAGACGGAATGGGACGCCGTCACCTCCTTCTGCGAAGCAGTCATGCTAGCGAAGGAGGTGGCGGAACGTGAGAGGGAGAGATCCTTACGTCCCGGCCACAGCGGGAGACACCCCGGGCGTCGGGAGCCACGTATTGGCCCCCGGCCACCGTAGGCGCGGGCCTGTGGACGAGGAGCTATGGGCTCGCCGTCTCCGTCTCATGACGACAGGCCGTGTCGACGGCGCGTTCGTGTTCTACGCGCGCCTCAAAGAGAGTCAGCAAAAAGGAAGGGGTCGGCAAAGGCCGATGCCTGCCGGGGCTGCGGGACTATTCGAAAGAGATACCGTGGCCCCGGAACACAAAGGGCGATGAAGGAACATGGATGGGTTTTAGTCAGTAAAAGTCTGACACTTCCTCCTGCTCCGGGAGGAGTCATTTGATGATTTCCCATCCAAAAAAAAAAGCTATATCGTGTTTGGGCTCAATTCATGCACCTTGATATGAACCTTCGACCTAGCTGGAGTATGACTGTCATCGAGTGTCTAAGGATGAAAACCTAAGGCTGTCGAGGGAAGCCCCAAATTGGAAAAACATAGTACAATATTTTAACGATGATTGCATATATTTCCGAGAAATTAAATTGTTACCTACTTGAATCTATACTTATTATAAAGGAGTTTATTTGTTTGGTTGGTTGAACGCGCTAATTTTAGGAACTACTGATTCCAGTTAAAAACATCTTTTAGTGTTGGACAGCCCATTTATCGAGGAAGGCTATACGTTATATAACATCACGCTACAATCAATAGGAGCGGAGCATCAATGAAAATTGTTGCAAATACAGCGAAAAATTATTGCTTTTGAGAGCTTCCTTTCCGTGCGCTGCGTAAACGGTTAAAGTTACTCAACAATCATACATGTATGACGGGATAGTTCCTCTTAAAAAGTCCGCTAAAGCATATTATCTGCATTTTTTTTAGGTTGACTCACACTCTCTCTAAGCCTCTCTCTCTCTTACGTAACGCAGACGAAGTTGCGCGGGTCAGCTAGTATTTATATAAATAAAAATGTTTTTAAACTATATATATATTTTTTTATTTAAATAAAATATACCTAAATAAATTGTATGTGCAAATGTATTTGAATTATAATGATGTCTTTGTTAGAAATGCCACTTTGAGTATTTATGTGTACATTTTTATCTCTCACAGGTGTGAGAAACACAAAAATAATCGAATATTCATGGTATCTAATAAACTAAATCACCATCAACACTATTTTGAGACAAAGAGCACGCCTTTTTAACATTCAAAATATACCTATTATGCATTGTGGAACCTACTAAATAAATATTTAACATGCCTGTTCATTAAATTAAGTGTGCATTATTTTAATTTAATCGAATAGGAAGAGATAACACGTGTAATTTTAAGAATTCCGTGTTCAAGATCACGTCGTGACTGTCAGCAATAGATCCGGTATGCGATCACAAAGTCATCTTCAGTTTTATAGTAATTTTACAGTGTAGTGCAATAAAATGGGTAACTTCCACGTTTGCAGTCTTGTTCCATCTACTGTTGAGGTACAGTCGTGGTCTTTTCAGCCTGATCAGGAATATATTTTTTCGCTTAAATGATGAGCCGCGCCCCCTTCAAGTTTAATCTATTAGGAAAGCGTCAAATAACAATAACTCTCGTTTGGCTTGCGTCGTTAGTGCGCTCAGCCGATCGGTATCTTTTCATTCATTATTTCTATACAAAGTCAACGGGTCGGGGCTATAGAGCGTTTCTATGTTGTAAGTGCAAGCAAAAATTAGCTTATTGGTGATCAGGCGGGAGTGTCCTCGATAGTACCTATCACTTTAGTGTTTGCTGTCGACAGAAAATATGCCTATGTCCAGCAGATAAGTTTTGCAACAGCACCACTCATATAGTCTATCCCACCTGCTCTTGTCTTCGTTCCATTTAGCTATTTTTCGCTAAGGGCATTATAAATTGTTTATTTTTTTAAACTAATGCAGGAGCTATTGTAAAACCGGGGTGTCGGAAATGGAACACACATGTCGGGCTGGCCGAATTCGAAAAGATTCGGTAGGGTCTGCAAAATATCATTGAACTTTGGCGCCGGGCTTGTGTATCAGGCCTTACCTCATAATAATCTTCCAACTGTCTTTATGCTGGAATGGAGTCCCACTCTTTGTGTCATGGTGTCAAACGCGGCTTCCGTGTTATTCATTAAAAGAAATTGTAAATTACTGAACCATGCCAATTTCTCGGAAATATTCGTATAGACACAAATGTCGTATGCTTCGAGGAGTCAGTTAACATTTTTGTGTCCATAGAGTTTTTTTCCCGTTCTTTCCCAGCAACGTTTTTGGAGCGAGGAAGTTGTTTAGTAAGCGTTTTCATAGCAAAGTACACTTATAATCTAGCCAGATAAAAATGCAAGCAAGTGTACGTTAAATCGTATCAATCCAAACTAATATTATAAATGTGAAAGTAACTCTGTCTGTCTGTCTGTCTGTCTTTCTGTCTGTCTGTCTGTCTGTCTGTCTTTGCTTCACGCCTAAACTACTGAACCGATTTGTGTGAAATTTGGTACAGACATAGTTTGGAACTTGAGAAAGGACATAGGATAGTTTTTATTACAAAAAATAAGATAAAAAATAAAATTTATTCCGGACATACAGCGCCATCTATTGGTCAAGAGTCGGCATCAATTCAGTACTGAAAATTCATCGGAAAAACGCCAAAAATCTGCCGGAAGTCACTATTCCACGCGAACGAAGTCGCGGGCAAAAGCTAGTACAATATAAGCTCACGACTGCTAAAGCTCAATGATGCGAGAATGAATTGCGATAAACATCGGTTTAGCTTTGAATCACAATTATAATTAGATCTACTGTAGATCTGTATTAACTTATTGCCTTTAATAATTGGTTACCAGTAGGTATAATTATTTTATTTGTTAAAGGTATTATTTCAACTGTGTACCGGTCATAATTTCAATAATGCGATTACTTGTGAGCGCACCTGCAAAGGCTACGCAACGCTAAGACATCGAAATTGTTGTCTACATTCTTGCAAGGGACAGGCGGAGGAGCTCTTACCAAAATAATAGCAGCTGCTCGGATTGATCGTTAGGTTAAGCCGTCCTTACCTAGGTTGCTCCATGGATGGGTGACCACCCATTATATACCAAGTTTTCTCCGTGCTTGGGAAAGCACGTTATGCCGTTGGTCCCGACTGTCATTTGTAGATCTTTGGCAATAGGAGTTAAAGTCAGTGGCACGAATGTCTGACAATCAGTCTTACCAAACTAAGGGTATCGTCTTATCGGCATGACCTAGAACCATATTTTTTTCAGGGATCCATCCAAATAAAACTTTTGTTTCACGGGTTAAAGAAATCATCCCATCCTCACTTTACGTGAGGAAACAAAAAAACGTTTTGATCCAGTCTTTATTTCACAACTTTATTAGCGAGATTGATACAGTACACCCATGCCAATTTATAGCTTTCTAGTACGTACAAAATCGGATGGACTTGGTGAAACTATTAGTTGTTGGTTTACTATGAGTCCCTTAAAAGGTACGTACCTAAATCAGCAATCATTCCGCAAAAGGAGTTCCATTTCAAAACATGAAAGGCCCTATTGTGTACTCTTCAAATATTGTTTTAAACATTGAGGTTTTACACCACTTTCTTATAGATCAGATATTATAAAAGATGGCTTCCTTAAAAGTTCCTATTGTCAAAGAAACTATTGATATGAGGAACAGATATAAGGTGACAATAGATAGTTCAATAAAAATGAAATAGGAAGTTGAAACGAATGATGAAAGAGATCATAGTTTAACATTTCACCTTACCTCATAATATTCTCACGAAAGGTTATAAAAATAATAACGCTAACATGCGTTCCTCATTGTGGTAATATGTGTACCTTCCCCTCTAACACACTCGGTCAAAAATTACATCACATACATAGTTAGACGGATTACATTCGACAACCCAGCCTCTCTAGCTCGCATTATTTTGTGAGTCACATTAAAAAGTATGAGAACAGTCAGACCTTTTAAAAGTATTGCTATGACATCCATTGATTCGAGTGCAATATCGGTACCTAATCGATTAGTCATAACAATTCATCTATATCGATGCAACTCGATTGTCTGATTTCGTTTCGATTTAATTCCATCGCTGGACCGCTACCGACTTATATTTGAATGTTGCGAGAGTTTTTAATTTTTTTGTTGCAAAATTATCGAGATGTTTGCTTGCGTGTTCGAGAACTTTTCGTGGGAATTTGCGAGCTTGATTCGACCTGGAAAGTGCTGTCAGTGGACTTAGCCAAAAGGCTAATTATAATGTTGAAAGGATTGATTAATTACGAGCGTATACTCCGCAGTATCTCAGTTGTCAATGATTTATTATTTGACTGTTTGTTTAAAGTACTGCAATAAAAATGCCAATAGTCGTCTTCAGGAATATTATGTTCTATCTAAGTCAGTATATGTCCCAATACTTTGCTTTAATGTTCTCTAGAGAAACATGACGCAAAAACTGTTTGAGTAAATATCATTGAAGATATTGAATTTAGGTTATTGAGGTTCTTCAGAACGATCAGGTGCGTAGTAGGTACTCGCAACCGGCATGTGCATATGATCAGATGATGTATGAACGTGGACGAGGCAAAAGGAGTATGCAAGGGTCGTAGCAGGTGGCTTTCTATAGTTTCTGCCTGCCCCCATGGTAAAAAAGCGTGAGTATACGTATGTATATTGAAGTTTTCATAAAATTAGGTTAGGTGGGTTTGGTTTTTATAAACAAAAAGTATGTATGTAGTGTATCAACTATCTGTTGTTCACGACACAAGCCTCGTCGCTTAGTGTGGCACTAGATGGCGCTGTGTGTAATGTCATGTTTATTTATATTTTATTTAATTACGTGACAAGGAAAATAACATAGGCATATTGTGTTACGATATCAAATTAAGATCACGATTTCGCTTACTTTCAAAAAACCAGAATGATACTTGTCAGAGTACTGATTACCTGTTATTTGTCTCCATCATCCTCCGCCGGTGTCCCAAAGGTAACATTATAAGTTAATCAGACATACGTAACTTGAAGACGCTTCCTCTCTCTCACTTCCTTGTCGGACATTCCTATAAGGTGCTTTGTGTAGTCGACGCTATGTTGTGAATACAGACCATGCAGGTAGCAGCAAAAAATATGTCGCCCAAATAACAATGTTCATTATCAACCAACGAACGAACAGTGAACCCTGGATTGAAAGAACTGGAGGCCGTAAATGTCCGCCTTAGCAGAATCATAATAAGAATTCCGTTCCAGTTCGTAAAAAGGGTCACAAAGCGACAATTTATAATATTAACTGCGCCTGTGACCATTTTAAGAATTTTAACGTGATTAATATTAATATCTTAATTTGATTTTGCTAAAACGGCCATTTTAGACTTCCTGGAATTATTTTTCAGCAGTATGATGATGTAGACAAACAGTCGCACTTGACGATCTTCTGACTGCATCAGCGGAGTTTGCATAGCTGAATTTTGGGCCAAATAAGTTATATAATATATATTTAATGAAAATTTGCCATCGACACGCTAAGAAGAACTAATAGTATCATTAAAGGCGAAGACCTTTTCTATTTGCAGCATGTACCCTTTAATCTCAGCAACTGTATTCAACAAAACGCCTCCGGGTGTACCATAGATTTATCATCTATCGTGCAGCATCCACTGTATAAACTCCTTTAGATAATCCAGATAGTAATTATTGTACAGCCCAAGTTTACCGAGCCAATTACGATGATACGGATCGATCAAACGTTCCTTCGACCAATTATTGTTCATTGGAGATCTAAAGGCATTATTTCCCGGTGAAGGTACAGAGGCCCTTGTTTTTAAGAAAATGATTCATTGTTCGAACGGATGTTGCTAGATACTTTGTTCCAATTTTGGTGCGGCTTAAGCTGAACAGATTTGTTGGAGTTGATAAGTGTTTGGTCTGAATCGGCTTTGGTGTTTGTAAATCGTGCCGGAATTTTTTAATTGGCTTCGCGTTAAATTTCAGAGTAACGATATAACTTTTGCCTCATCTCATCACTCATCAGCTTAGCCTTTTCCCAAACTATGTTGGGGTCGGCTTCCAGTCCAACCGCATGAAGCTGATTCCCAGTATTTTAAATAGAGCGACTACCTATCCGACCTCCATAACCCTGTAACTGGGTAATACAATAACCCTTAGTAAGACAGGATGTCAGACTTTCGGCTTCTGGCGACCGTAACGACTGACAACGATTCTACAAATGACGGCGGCTTAACGTGCTTTCCAAGGTACGGAGGAAACTCGGTATGTAATGATAGTCACCCATCCACAGCACTTAAGCAGTTTGGCATGGCAATGCCAATAAATATTCTTTGATGTTACTTTTGCCTAAACCTTCAAAAACCAGGTGAGTTAAAACGAAAATAAAACATCTATTTTTACTTTACAAGTCGGAAACTGTGGGTATACATAAATACTTCCTAAAGCAAAGGCGATCCACTATTTCTATAAATAAAACCAAAAGCACACCCAAAATATCATTGAACATCGAAATAAAAAAAATGGATAGTTGTAATGTAATGATTGCAGATTGAATTTAAATTTATATAAATGGAGTTTTTTATCTGTATAATACGTAAATAATTTATTTGAGCGCATTAAGTTTGACAGGCGTAGAGCTTCCAACATGGATGCCAGCTCAATGTCAGGCGACTTTCGTTTGCAATGCGATATTAATAACTGCTGTTTTTTTTTTTGTTTCGACTGATACATTTACAGCTATATGCCAGTTACTGGGAGTAATTAACCTAAATGCCATAAATTGGTCTAGTAGTAAGCACTACTGCTGAGCATAAATTCCTGGGGTCGATGCTCAGGTTTGGTAAGGTATTGTTAGCAAATGCGTGATAGACATATCAGTAATTTCTCAGTAGTCTCCCGGAGTCTGGATCTCTGCCCGATTGATGGCAATAGGCTAGCCACATGGGACTTAAACATTACAGGCGAAATGTGGAAGTACTTATTCTTCGTGTTGATGATTTCCATAATTATTTAATAAATTTATTTCGACCAGAACTCAGACATATCGACGGCGTTGGACAGGTCCCTTAAAGTGCAGGTGGAGTTGCACAAAACAATACTTAACAATACAATACTTTTTCTTTCTTTCTTTCTTTCACGAAGAGTGAAAAAAAAATGAGGTGGTCCGTGGGTGGTGAGGAGCCACAATTTTTTTCAAGCTTCACAGACCCTAATGTTGACGATTAGTGGTACGTACAAGGCAACTCTGTCAATGGTGTTTAATTACCCTGACTGATATTGGTAGACAAAGTTCCCCACACTGCGGTAGATCAGTGATTCATTGCATCGAATAAGATTAAAAGCTATAATCCCAGCTTTAATACCCACGTAGTGGTTAAAATGCGACATTAGATACACTTTTGAAATCATATTTCAGAATTTCGAAACTCATAATTTCGCCAATAATGGCGGCGGTTATCTGGGTGTACCTAGATTGAATTTGAACTTTAGTATCACGATGTGTAAACATGCAATTTCACAGAGCAATATAAATTAGACCAGTATCCTAGTAGCTATGCTCTAATACCTACAATCATGTTAAATACTTTGTAATGAGTAAATGTACAAGGTTTCTATATGCCACAAGTTAATACTGTTTTCAGTACTATAGCAACCACAAAGGTTTGTAGAGAATAGTGACCATCTCTATCTTTATTAGGGCATGAAAGCTATCTCCGTAATGGGGATTTTAAATTAGTTCCCATGGTTTTACATAACACAAATAGGATGTACTGAATCCGATAAAGATATTCCATGTAGATTAAACATTGTCGATAAACAGCTGTGTCGAGTCTTATGAAGACGCAGAGGAAAGCGTAATTTTCTGTAGTAAAGACCATGTCCCAGTAGCATAATATAAACTGTATTATGATATCATCCTTTTCCTTCCCTTATTCCAATTTATTTGGGGTCAGCAGAGTTTGTTTTCTTTTTCCACACATCGTTTAGTTGGTCTTCTGCTCTTGTAGCTACATTCATACTCAAAACTTTCCTCACGACATTTTCCTCTGATACTAAAGAAGCCATAATAAATTCAAAGAACCAACAAACTCATAAACTTCCCTATTACGAGCAACTGTCCATCACGGAAAAATATGAAGTTTCGAAAGGGGACAGACAGATTCGTCGCCACATACTTATTGCTCAGCTGATATTTAAATAACACAAGTTAACATTGGTCCGATATAAGCTGGGTTGGCCTTGACTTTTAAAGACTGCTTCCCAACGCTTCCGAGGAATGAGAATAATAGACTTATGACATACGACGGTCCGGCTGATCGTTGTGTTAATAACTCAACTAGAACTAGTAGCTGTTTGGAAATGTGGCCTTTGATGTATCGAAATTATTTGGAGCAACTTTGTTTACTTTTTGTATCGTGGTGTTTAGTGCTGTTGATCTTTGAGATTATGTACACTTTTGAGTAATTTTTTTTATGTTTAAATATTTTTAAGACTTTAGTGGACTTGGCCGGGGGGCATAATATTCTGCGGCATGTCAACTGAACACAAGAGAGTTGCCGATATGCCCTGCGGCTTTAATGTGTAGGCTCCATAAAGTTATTACGTTGACAGTCTGTCCAGCTATTAAAAAGTCATTAAGTTTTCACCAGTTCTCTCTCTCTATCCGACCACAGGGTAGGATCGGCCTTCCTTCTTTAGGCATCTCCTCCTCAATCTTCATAAATTACGCGTAGCTCCATAGTCCGTACCTAACTATTTGCAAGATGATTTACTTGTCAGGTAACGCCATATTTGACAAACTAGATTCATTTGAATATGCTAATTCGGTCTTAAAAGGATTCGCCGTTGATTCAAATGCTTCAAGTTTTGCAAGAGATTAGAATAAAATAATTCATAAAACGTTAGAGATACATAAAACTAACATTTGCCCAACCTGTAATATGCAGTAAGCTAAACATTGACTTACATTTAGGGAATGCAATCTCGTACGAGATTTCCGCCTAGCGAGATCTCGCGAGACTCAAAACCCAGTCTCGCGAGATCTTACAAATTACGGGATCTCGCGAGATTGAGAGAATCGCAATTAAAACATATGCAAATGCTTGTTTTAAGAACTAGTAATTGACATGATATGTAATTAAATAGAAACTGCGTTGCTTAGTTATAAAAATAATGTAAGTTTTATTTTAAAAATCAACAGAGTACTTATTATTTTGTCTCTAACTCTAATAACATTTGTTTATGTCTATAATTATTATACCTACTGTAGCTAATCAGTTCAAATTCTTACAATGTTGGTAACAAAACAATAATTATCTATATTTAGTCCTTTGTAAATTATTACTTTAGTTTCAATAATTAAGAGTAATAGGAACATTACTTATGGTAAATAAATACAACAAAACAAAAACTTAACTTCACAAGTTGTTAAATAAATGTTGTGAGATCGTATTAATCAAATAAAAAAAGTTTAAAGTAGAAGTCAGATGAAGTTATCAAGGTACGGAAAGGCAAGTTAGTTTGTCTGAAAATGGCTTCTCAAAAAACACATCATGTCGAGAGTATCATCTGACAGACGACACTTTGCAGTGAGACCATCTTGATCGCGTAAACAATGTTGCCATACTTCTAAAGAACTATATTCACTGTACACTTTTGACATGGTTGGTAGTTGTATTGTAATTGTAGTGTAATATTTCTGCGAAACTAATTAAAACACAAAACTGTCTCCAAAACAAATTATTTCGTTGCAATTGTAAACAAACGCACGCGCGCTGCCTTGCAAAATGAGCCGGACGGCCGGACCTCGTCCCCCGCAAGCCCGCCTACCCCTCTTGTCCTGTGGCCAGCCAGGATTCAGTTCGCACCAAAGAGTATAATAATAATATGGGAGGTTCGCACTATGAAAGCAGCAGCCGCAGCCGCGCTATGAAATACACGTCGTCACGCTGCATTTGTCGATCTCGTTATCTCGCGAGATCTCGTACGAAATTTGACGAGATACAATCTCGTAAAATATGGCCGGGATCTCGCGAGATCGGGATCTCGGCGAGACGAGATTGCATTCCCTACTTACATTAATACACAAACTTATTGGAAAAAAGATAGTCCGAAATACTAAAGAGATGTTGTGTTTTAGATAGTTAATTAGAGGGATTAGGCGCACAATGCCACATTCGCAAAATGACATATTGAAATTTCGTAAAATGTCACATTCTCAAATTGTCATATTCCGAAAACGCCACATCGCAAAACGTCACATTAGCAAAATGGCATTTTCGCAAAATGTCGTGGCAATATTTGTTATTTTTCAGTAGGGGTAAAGAAATTCGAGCTCGGCGAAAAAAGACGTGACTGTAGTCTGTGACAGTCATGTCGAGGTGAAACAAAAGACAATGTATCATAACTAACGAACGGCCCGCGGTCCATTCATTTAGGGCCGTTCAGACTAAATACCCGAAAAATCAAGAGTTGACGATCATCGCGAATTTGGGGTGTTTACTTAACAATCTGTCATATAATATAATATAATAATAAGTATATAAGGCTCTACAAAAACCAAATAGAAAAGTGCAGCTAGAACGTAGTTTTTTTTTATGGGCGTAAATCAGTGAAACTTGACTTTTTTAAACTTTCACGATCAGAACACATTATAAAACATATGGAAACGGGTATTTATCGCGAATTTTACCTTTAATATAAGCCCAACGTTTCGACCGGATTGCACCAGCCGTGGTCGCGGGAAGACTGACTTGAATTGGAGGTACCGCCACAGCAAAGCGAAGGTGTTTATTCAACTACCCTCACTTAAACTTCATAAATGTTAATTAGGGCCGGTTCAGTGAAACTTATTAATTGTATATTAAATATTTGGGTAACAAGTACGGCAATACAAAACTTCTGAAAACATTCGCTCTTTAGTCCTAGCCATCTGATATTTACCTCTACATCCTACATACACGTGCATACGGATTTCCCGCATATTAAACCTAAAGGTACAAAAAAAGGAAAAACTGTATCGCGTTCTCAGTATTAATTTACACGATTGGACCTATTTATTAACGACATGTTCATGAATAGGGTTTTTAAACACAATAATAGGATGTAGAGAAGGATATCTCTTACATGTACCTGTAAATGAGTAGTTTGAGTTGCCATTTAAAGTTTAATATTTAATTTTTTCAATAGATACCTATTGTTGGTGGGTACTTATTGTTGAATTTTATTAATAAAGATATGAGCCTAAGTCCGGGTCAGTTTTCCACCGGCTGAATTAAAATATTTAGGCTGTGACAAATAAATGAATCACACGAGTTCATCGAGGGCCTGCAACTTTTCACCCTTTTGACCTATGTAATAAGGTTGAAAACTGGTCTTTAAGTTTTTCCTGGTAGCAATGTGATTGTTTAGTTTGAAAAGTAAAAAACACAAATAAAAAATCTAATCTAAATGATTAATTTCATATTACTGAGAGGTAGATCACCTTCCACTTAATTAAATATTAAATCTTACAATGATTTATGTTATCAACATTTCAGTAATAGAGATTTATGTCTTGTAAGTAGGTTTATCAAATTAAACACATTTAAACATTAATACATATTTAATGCATTTAAAAGCAGGTTAGGTTATACGCTGTCTGTTCTATGACCTAACATTTTATAAAATTTTACTACCTTTACTTCAGCTAGGTATAGATATCATTCGATTAATAAAGTAGTTCTGGAACTAGTATTTAATAACAACCTTTAAAATCGTTCCGTTTAAAAGCAACACTGTATTATTATTTCGAAACCTCGTATATTTCAATAATACATAAGACATTTTAGACTGATTTTGCATGTAAGTGGTGCTAAAAAGCCAAATTTGTCTATACAAATGTGTCAAGTGGGTTCCAATAAGCACGTTGGTTGCCAAAGATGCAGGTGTGCATCAATAAAAATCCTATCACGAGCGCCAGATACGAGGCGAATTTTAAAGCGGATGGTGGCTAAAATGTTGCTTTTCGGTGATTGAGATTATTAATAGACTAATAGTTACTTTAAATAAACTACATATTATGATCTAAATATTTTAAGCGTGTCTTTCATGAAGTCATTAAGAAAGGAAGAATATTATTAATAATATTTTGTTCAAAGTCTATGCAAAATGACACGCAATTCAGTTTGCTAAAACGAAATCGAGTGTCAGTAACTCCACTGCTGCTTACTTTATATGTCAAAAGAAAGGTCCAACATCGTCGTAGCCTCAAACCAATATGTTTTTATATTGTAGTAGGCGATACCCTTATTCCGAGTTGTCAAAAGTCTTTTAACATATTTTGCGAAAATTGTTGTATTTTTTGCCACAGATTCATAATAAAATTACACAAGGAGAAAAGCAGCATTTTGCCAAGCAAGAACTAGATCATCGGAGCTTCACAACTCTAGTCGTGTACAGATTGGCCGTGAGCCGTGATCGACGGCAGACGAGTCTTCAATTAGACTGTTATCCTGCGCCCGCGCCGCGTGCGCGTGAGCAGGGCTACCGAACATAAATCATTTAATAATTGCATTTATGTGATGCCATGAAGGCTGCGTGCATATTAAATCATGGTACTTTAATGCTTCAGAATTAATTGGTGTATGTAAATAATGTTAGGATTGATGATAGGATGTCTTTTGTTATGTTCCTTCTAAACTATTAGAGTAATCGAACTGGAAGTAAATGTCGATTTTTAATATTTTATTAGAATACTAGCACCCGCTACCTTCGTCCACTTGAAGTTATTATAAAAATATTACTTCCCTATAATTTGAATCGGATTTTGTTGACTTCAAATGTGTGACGGTTTAATTTTGTACGAAACGTTAATATTTTTTCTGCAATATAAATACACAAGTCACTTCTTATAATGCCAGCTATCGGCCAGTAAAAGTCCCGTCAAAACCGTTCTAGCCGTTTTGGAGATAAACCGGAACAGACAGACAGACATACATAAATAAAAATAATAATAAGAACCGTATATACTTTCAATCTTTCATATGCATTCAGGAAAAAGTTTTATTTTGAAATTACAAGCAGACATTTAATATTTTTAATTTGTATAGATGTAGGTATAGATTGACCCACTCATTTTGTTTTTTCTTGAGCAGGTGGACAACTGTCTAAGCAAGATGCTGTTAAGGAGTTTATCAAAGACAATAACAGCACTTATTATTCTTCGCTCCATATTCAGGGAAAACGTCTGACATTTTGCCGTTATGTCGGAAATCTATAGGTAAGGGTCCGAATCAGAATCATTTATTTGTAAAACATAGGTATAAACATTAAGGATCTTATAAATAGTAGTAGATTAATTTGAATAGAGAAAAAAAACAAAAAGAAAAAAACAAAATTTAAAGTAGCTTCACGTGTTGTGCCTGCGACATTAATATTAAACATACATAATAAAGAATCTTGATGTTTTTCATCGTAAAATCCGTGTGAACAAGAGGCGGATCGCTAGCTATTTATATAAATAATTTATCTACATCTGCTAAGCTCATTATTATTAAGTTTTGGAATAATAGTTCGGCAAGCACCTAACTGCATCGGAATGCGACCTCACGATTTTATCGGAAATGTTCATCTTTTACAAAAGTTCACAAGTTGAGCATCTTTTGAAATATTGCTAATTATTTTCCAGAATTCATGGTTTGTTGAACCGTTTATATTTTGTTCTATTTATTCAAGGATTTGAAGACATTGTAACGAAACAGTCTTAATTGATGAGTTTATTGTTTGTTTTTATAAGCTGCCATAATGTTAGTAATAAGAAAATTTGACAGCTTTGAAAGTTATCGAACCTCTTTCACAAGTAACTAGCCCCAACCACGCTTGTTTTTTTTATAATTCGCACGTCGCACCATAGTGTATTCAAAGTACAACATATTCTTATGAAATGAATATAAAAAGATCGTTCAAGAGCACAAAAGGTATCTAGGTACTTGATGATTCAGTGTGTATATCAAGTCCCGCATATTATGATATCAAAGGTCTAGGTTTTATAGTCACGCCTCCGTTACGTCACATATCGACTCATCGTGCCGTCGAGATCTACTTGATAAGGGTTTGATTTATATGATTCACACTGTTTTAATAAGGAAACAGAAATTAAAGCTGCTGACCTTAAAATTGATGCATATTCAGTTTACCACCACCTACTTAGATTTGTCGCCAGCCTGGCTGCTTAAATTTTTATACAAATATATAAATTCGGCTGTGTATTTTATCAATAAATGATAAATATAATTCTTATCATCTTAAACGGACAAGACGGACCTACTTTGATGTTTTTGGGAATTATGGGGTCACCAGGATGATTCTAAGCTATAGTTGAACAAGGTAAGTGGTGCTGTTGTCGACATCCAGAAAAAATGGGATGGAGAAACGCCTGATGTACAGCTTGCGTACTTTTAAGTTTTCATCTCCTGTTTCAATCACATCCAATGTTGGTTGGATAAAAAAAACCTAAATTGCCTTTACTTGCCCGTTTCACTTTAAATCGAGAAGACAGCTTTAATAAGAATTAAAATTTCAAATTATGTAGTTATTCAAAAATGTTATACCATAAATAATATCTACAAGTGAAACACTGCTATGACATTTCATATTTAAGAATATTGCAAAATAAAAATTCATATAAACTTTAACCGCGGTATTTAAAATGAAATGTTAAACAAGTATCATAACTGTCATATTTCTACAATTATTATGTAAATTATTTGCAATAACGTTATTTCGTATATCGCAGGCTAAATTGTTTTGTCCTCGATCGAGAAAAATATCGCGAAAAATTGTTCAACTGAAAAAAGTAGGTAGTATTTTTGCTAAAAAACTACAAAATTACAATCGATTGCATTGGTGGCCTGCAGGGTCAGCAGCAAGTGGACTGCTAAGTTTCCTAAGGTTTGTTTATTTTCGAGTTTCTCAGTCCTGCCCCGAGTCCGGATTTGATCCCGAAATAAACATTACCGGTGAAATGTAGATCACTCTCTACTCCTACAAAGAATAAAGGCGACACGAAATCTCTCTTGGTAAAATGCATACCTACTCCATTGAAAATAATGACACTGTAAACGGACGTAATAGGTATGTGCAGGTCGATAGCTCATCATTGAGCACTTAAAAGAGCCGCTCGTCTTAGGTCTTAGATGTCCTTATAACTCTGCTTGTACTCGTAACTAAGTATTAATGACAGAAATATCTGTAATTTTATGAAGTACCCTGAGTACTACAAACTACACATGAATTATGCACACTGGTTTGAACTTTTGATCCTGGGTTGGTCTTTTGTTCTAACTAGATGGCGAGGAACGGCTGCATACGTTTTTTGCGTTCCATTTTTGATATCACACACAACGTTGTTGAAACATAAATTATGTTCAAAGGCTGGAGATGAATTGAAGAAAGATCAGGAACGTTAACGGAGAAACAAGTGGGTATTAATCACATTGTGAAAATAAGAGGGAGAGTTTTACCAAGTGGTATTGTATTATCAGCAAACTGAAATATGCATGTCCGATAGGCAATCGGTCCGAGCCCAAGTATAATTCAGCTGCATCCGGTAATACTGAAAGCTGACTTATGAAATTGGGGAAGGCTAGGCAGATGAAGAACTAGCAAGAGGTAAGGGCAACAAGGATTCTAACGATACCGCGTACATCGAAATCGGTTTAGGCGTTTAGAAGTTATAGTGAAATAAAGAAACTCACAAACATACATACATACATACATGAACCCTGAAAACATAACACTCCTTTTTTTGGACAGTCGTGTATAAAGAAGGATGACGATGGTTACAAACCGTGATATTAGATTCGATAGAAGAAAAAAACAACTTTAATAATGGCGTGTCTGTAAATACAGGTAGGTATAAGTAGTTACATGAAAATACTCATAATTACAATGCCATGACATTAACTCATTAGAACACGTTGATGAAGCTATATAACAGACACACAACAACGGCATTGTGCTGCTCGACCTTCTAACGCTTACAAGTATATGCACATCGCTGTTAAATGCCTAGATTTGTCGTACTAGACTTGTGTGAGGACATTTGCTAATTACGTCGGACTCAGGGCTTAAATCAATATGACATTATGTTATGTAACACGACAACAGGGTTATGAAAACAAAAGGAGAAAAAGTATCCCTGTACATCCCTTAGAGGCACCTATAAGGTATGCCTTAGAAGCTATTGGCCAAGCAATTAAAAGGGGTAGAGCTTCATAAGGCATAAATGCACAAAGGCAGCCGGAGATTCCACTATGTCAAAGGCAATGAAAGAAATAGAAAATACTGCTACTATATGATAGAAACTTATTGTAAGCGTAACAAGGTAGGTATTCCTAAACACGAAATAAAATACGGTTTCGAACTTTACTCATCAATAAGTAATAAATATCTTATAATAAATCATAATCACTAAATCCAATTACAAACTGCGACAAATAAATTACCATCGACATTTTTCACGGCTCTTTGAATATGATCTTATTAATGCAATTAAACACTGGAGTAATTGTCAATAAGACTAATTTGTTTCAAATGACAAATATAAATTAATTACTAGTGACCCCGCCACAACATGGCGCGAGTGCAATGGCCACGTGTCAAAAAACTATATTTTTCTGTGTTACAAAGTTCTTGTGCGTATAAACCCTCTAAAGACCTATCAAATTCAATTACGTAATTTGAAAAAAACGCGTTAAGAGATGACATTGACCGACTAGACACGCGACTTTGTTTCATACTTATCGCTGCTTAGCATTTCCCCAAATATTTTGGGTTCGGTTTCCAGTCGAACGTTTCTATCGTCTACAACCCAGTTACTGGGTGATACGATACCCCCTTTTTTCGTATGTGAAGTCATCAAATGACCCCCCCTCCCGCTCTGGGCGGAGCGGAAGGCAGTGTCAGACTTTTACTGACTAAAACCCATCCATGTTCCTTCTTAGCCCTTTGTGTTTCAGGGCCGCGGAATCTCTTTCGACAGTCCCGCAGCAATACGATACCCCTTGATTAGATTGGTTGTCAGACTTTCGAAGCACTGACTCCATTTAATGACTGCCAAAGTTCTAAAATGACAGCTGGAAGAGGCACATTCCGAGGTGTAATACTATGAATAGTTATAAATATACATAGAATTACAGGTTATATTATTATTGTCATATTGATTAATTTGGTGACACATTCTGACCATTATTAATCATAGGATACAAAAAGTTATTGGTAGACTAAATGGTGCTATCAATCGATCACGATTCGCAATAATTGTAACAAAATATTAATAATATAATGATTGATCTGTTAGTAAAACTAACTACTTCTGACTTGAAATTAAGAATAATGTGTTTTGCTACCTGTAAAGATAATAGTTTTTTTTGTATAATTATATTGAAAGAGCTTCCGTGAAACTGACTTAATAATGTTTTGGTCTAAGACTTGAATAACACTTAGCTTCGGAATTTCTGGATATTTATCTATGTCTATACCGTAGATACTAAAAATACATATAGGCTGAAACTTAAAAAAATATGCATCTGTATTCCAAAGTAAGAAGAAATTGGGAGTCAAAAAATGTATAAGTTGGTTGGGCCTGGAGACATATTTCAAGATCTTACGATCTTGAGATCGGCTCTGTAGCACTTGTGACCACCAAGAGGCAGCCAAAATGGATTCATGACTGTTAGTAGGCGGTATATTGCAACTGGTTCAGATTGTATCTACTCAAATTACAAAATAAATACACATATTGAAAGAGGCAATACGTATGTATACGTATTGCCTCTTTCAATATGTGTACGTAATATACTCGTGTACTATATATACGTGTAATATACTCGTATTAATTGTGCTACTTTATATCCTATGGTGAAGGGTTATTAAATCTGGTGTCCAGTTCGTGATCGGCTTCTTTGTCCACATTTTTTTCCTTTTATCATACATTGATATTAATAATTCTACGTCAATCTACTTTAACAATACAGTGTTGCATGTATAATATGTATGTAGCTATTTACATCTACATAAAACATTAAAATAATTTAAAACACTTCCGTGATCGACACATAAAATATAGTGATCACAATATGATTTTCCTTCCTTTATCCCAAGTTATTTTGAGGCAGGGCATTTAATTTTCTTATTACACAATATCGTATCACACTAAAATCTTGGATTAACTGACAAAATGTTTTTCATTACTTTTCTATTCTCAGGCCCTAAAAGAAACTATCTCCCCTCGTTCAAACTCTTTTATCCATTTGGGTAACACTAAAAGAGGTAATAGACATCCCTTCTACATTCTTATTTACACTCTTTATTAGTATTATGATAAAGGACAAAATCCCGAAGTTTTATCGTTACTTTACCCCTGAGTGGGTCATTGCTAGCTTATGCGGGCAACACATTTGCTATTACAAAACTGGATAAGCTTCCATTAAAATTACTTACAAGTGCAACTTGAGGACACGTCAAATAAATTGTTCTTGATTAATTACTAAGCTCTCGTCAAAGTGTAGCATTTTGTCGGACCGTGACATTAAGGCTTGGTACATTAACTTTATTTTATATTATCCTGCTCCATCAATTTACATTTTGGGCGTGGCAATGTCGATAATTACTATATTTGGTATCGCTATTAGCTATGTTGTGTAAGACGTTACTTGGTGTAAGGACTTACTTACACACCAAGTCTTTAGTAAAGTTTACTTTATCAGGTAAAGTTTTGTGTTTCAAGGTAAATTAGTCGCCCCGTTAAGTATATAGTGATAATGTATGACAGTATCGATATTTTAGGTTTTAGTCAAAAATAGCATGTGGGTAAATAAATGCCATGTTACTAATAAGTAATAAATGAACACAATTTTAAGCTTTCACGGTTAGTCAACCCGCGATCACGTCGCTTGCAACAGCGTCGAAATAACGCGGAGCTCAAAACAAATAATAATCACGAAAGATATCCCGTAAGTGACATTGGTGTCGATTCTGTTGTGCACAAACTAAACTTAATTTAGGCTATTGCTATCTTTTACTAAAAGGCAGTGCGAGAGAAGGACGGCTATAGCTATGAACTAAGTTAGAGATGTCAAACTAGTTTATTCCTTGCGCTTCACCGTGTTTTTAGTCGACATGTTTTTACGTGCACCCGTCATTTGTATGGAAATATTAGTTCCAATTAAATTTGACAGCTCTAAATGACGTCCGTCTCTTTCTCGTTTTATTAGAGAGAAAAAGATAACAATACTCTAAATTAAGTTTAGTTTGTGCACAACAGAATCGACACCAATATAAGTTTAGTAATAAATGAGTACTCACACAAAATAGTATCTCAAATTACGAGTTAATTCAATGTGTGAATCCTTAAATCTTAAATTAAAATTAGGGGATATACGTTTTTCACATTTTACTTAAAAGCGAAATATTAAAAACTCGTAAACCAGTCTTAACACAGCTGTTCGAAGAAGATTGTTCAAGTGAGTCCAAGGCTCAATCAATAAATTCTATCATAGAATTGAAGCTCATTCTAAGTTACGACCTCATCTATTTCGTACCGCATTATATTTGGCACGTGTCGATCATAAAATGAATATAAGTCAATGTTATGTAAATGTAATATCGATTTTAGGTTGAAAACCGATTGTTTATAGGTGGATTTATAAATTTAAAGAAAAGATACAAATCATGAATGAAACAAAGTAAACTTAGTGAGGAATTAAGGCACAAATAATGTTCACACTAAGTAAATCAATGTGATTTCTGTTTCGATATGAGATTTTACAGGTAATAATAATTACATAGTTCTTATTCATATGACCTTAGGCGTTATGTTTGTCCAATTTGTCATGATTTAAGCTTAAATATGCATTAACCCAAAGAATGCTATCAAAACGTCACGAATTTAACTGACACAAACAATCCAGAGGCGTAAATATGAGAAATGGCATTAGTACTAACAAAATGTTGTATAAATTGGAATGCCACAAAATAAGTACTGCCTGTACATTACTTTGATATGTAATATTCAATAACTTTGAATTGCCAGACGTCTTGCCACATCGACAAAATGTATCGAAGTTGGTAAAATATGTACCCATTTCTTGCTAGTTATGTGTAACGCAATTCAAGATGGCAACGCATTGGATTGATTTTCAATTTATTTCTCGGCGATGTTTTTACTGCGTTCGTGTCGTGGGGACGTGCTGGCTCAGATTGCTTCCTCACGAATCGGTGCGGTGTTGCTTGTATGAAACACGTTTACACCTAAGACAGCGAGAGATGAGGCTCGATCGTGGATGAACTCTATAACTTGTTACGACATTGTACATGGTTTTAAATTACTTCGAATTTGCAGCTCTGACTGTACCCGCAAACCTAGGTAACAAAATTGAATGCTGTGCTTTAAATTTTTGTGTGCTGTGCTATTTCACAGAACGATCACAGTCTTTCACTAGTATAACAGTTTCATTTTCCTATTGGAAAATCGAAGTCTAGGTTTCTGAAGGCTTTTTTTAGAGATATCCGCTGCTACTCTACAAACAGCTATGTTATTTTTAGGTATTACTTTCAACCTTAGCTAACCTAGCGTAGAACGGAATTTCAAGCTGACAGTGACCGGTTTTGTTACTGTATACCTTGGTCTCATAGGATTGGCATCACTGCTGGTGGAACTATAAACATGGCCAGCGTAAAAACGGAAAAATCTTCTATTCAAAGCATAAAGTTATCTGTGTTAACATCGCACGCGGAAAAAGTAACACAGAATCGCTATTTTAATTAAAGGTTAGTCTTACAAAATGGTGATTGCAGAATAACTCTGAGGGTGGTAAGATATGTGTCGCTTAATTAGCGTTGTTTATATAAGGACCTAAACTATGTACAGGAAGTAACTTTTTACGGCGTGTTTGGATAAATATTGAGGAATACTGGGATTCTAAGAATTCCAGCCGAGTGGAGGGTGTAAATTAGGTGCGAATATGTGACCTATGGTGAATGAAGCATGCTGAGTATGTTTTTTTTTCCTAAATAGTTACCCACAATTTAATAATACATGCAAGTTGCTGTTGCGTGCGTGCTGTTTACGCTTTTAATGTAAAAAACGATTTCTACAATTATCACATCAGAAAAAAGTAAGGAGTTAGTATATTTTTGATACATTAGTTAGAAGATCTATCGTTCTATCAGAATAGAAGTGTGACAATATTTGTTTTGTTTGTCAAAGAATAAATTAAAACTCACACATATTTTTTACCGATTGACTACTACCGTCACTCTACTACTTACCGTCCGTATTCGATCTATTCGAGTAATTACACAAGCTTCTTGCTGCTTCTGTTACTCAAAACCTTTGCTAAATCGATTGCTTTTAGTAGAACAAAAGGCTCCGTATCTACAAACTATAATAATATAGTGTTGGTAATAAATTACCTACTTAAACCTCTCCTATTGTTGAGATAAACCGTTTTAGTATTCTATACGGAAGCTGAATTAATTGCGTGTTTTGAATAGTAGTAGTAGAGTAGCGCAGTATGGTATAATTATTTTACTTGATCCCATAAGAACAATGCTGGTATGGATAACTTGATCATTGTTTTAATTTTGGTTTACTTGTTTATAGGAGGGTTACCCTAGTGATTAAGAATCATGATAACAGAATTGATTGTACTGTTTTCTGCAGTTTATAATTAAACAACATAACCTTGATATGAAATAAAGCTAGATATAAATGTGTTATCCATCTAGACTATTTATAATTATGTCCTGTTCATTCATAAATTTGCCTAGCCTTTTTCCTATTATTTTGGGGTCAGCTTACAGTCTAACTCTTGGAAGAAGTCCTTATTATTTTTCTTGAAACAGTATACAGTAGGTATAGGTATGCTAGAAGTATTGTGCAACTATCTTTGGGCAAAAAGTATGATGCGAAGTAGGATAACACTGGCGAGTGTAAAATTGAGCTGTATTAATGATGATTGAGGGCATAAAGGAAGCTATACCGTTCATACGTGATGCCAAAATTATAATAATTAATACCAAACAAATGCTCATAATTAAATCGTGTACTGTTAATGGCCATCATAGAAGCCAGAGTATTTGTGTAATAAGTCACGATTTTGCTCGCAAGTTTCGACATCGGCATAGGCGCATCCGAACTGTTGGCGAATGAAGCCCTAGCTGGTTTCGAAACGCTACCTTGGGTGCATCGGTTGCGAAAGTAACACTATGACCCTTTTGCAGAACTAGCGATATTTTCATTTAATTATTCGATGCACTGTTGTATTGCTGGATAAGGAGGTGACTGCTGAGATGACGAGTAATGGACTAGTATGGAAGAAGAAGACATGCTGCGCCGACCTGCAGGGCTATTACGTATCTTTCTGATATCCAGTGACTATCAAGCTTCGGTCGTACACCGACCTTTGATGACCACCATGAATGTCATAATATTGGTATTACGTACCGCACTGAGAGGATATCACTTTACGGTAACTAACAGGGTCATACATAATACGAAACTAACCTTTTGACCGTTAATTGATGGACACTGAGCCCAGTTACTCTCATTTCAAGCTGTCAACAGAGATACGTAATAGCCCTACTGAAATAAACTGGGATAAGAGCAAGAGAATGATGGTGATGAAGAAATTTGATGCACAATCAAATTATGGCCTTACATGTGTAGATGCATAATTTATGTGTTTTTAATGTAATTAAGTCTTCGTTTGACACAATAAAAAGGTGACATTTTGGTCAGGCTGCATTTGTCAAGGTTAATTGTAGAAGTGTCTGTCTGCTAACTCATATTGATATAATTTTGTGAAGATGATGGGTAAACTAACCATTACCCACGTTATATGAAATATCATTTATTTTATTATTTAAAACTCTAAGCACAAGTAAAAAACTGTACAAAGGCGGACTTAGTGCCTTGGGAATTTTCAACCAGTCTACCTTAGGGTGATGCAGAGACAATACATATTAGATGCAATAACAGAAAAAAAGACTAGAAAATATTGATAACTAAAACATATAAGAATAAATACATACTATAACAAAAAAAAAAAAAGTTAAGAGAGATAAACAAGAAAAACTATGAAAACTTAGTTCTGAGACGAATCTGCCAGGTTCTTGTGAATATGCTCTCGAGCTTTTAGCGTGGGTAACGGTTAATTGCTCGCACTGGCAGGGAGATAGTGGACCAGAACGGACTTATATAAACGGCAACAGATATGGAGGAGGCCTTTATCCAGAAATGTATGAACTCTTCATAATAAAAATGTTACGTTTTGAAATTATTGAATTGTTTTAGGGAAATTAAGTTTTACTTTGTTAATAGTTAATTGATTGGCCTCTGAGCTGCCGATCCCGTATCGGCAAAACACTTTTAAACACAATACAATAAAAACAAAATTACTTAAGCACCAACAAAAAAAAAAAACTTCTGTATCTGGCTAATAGGCGGTGTATTTTTCCTAGAAGCTATTTGTTATTCTCTCAATTATCAATTCGCCACATGTCACGTAACTCGTGCTAGTCTTCGCCCACTGTCCTAGTTATGTCAGTCCAGCATTCACCTGGAAATGCTAGTAAAACACTAACCGTAATGAAACAATTACTTCCTGGCCTTACTTGCACATTTTCTTTCCTTTCTCCCTTCGCGCATGCCATTCAAATCATTAGGGCAGGTTACTGTAGGTAATATTTGTTTGGATGTATGCTTGTATTAAGGCTAAGTTAAAACCTCAATGTTCGTTATTCAATTTCATAGTGAAATTCGATTTCACGATAAAATGGCGCAGCGGTAGTGAGGCTGCCTCACGTTCTTGGGGTCCCAGGTTCGAATCCCGGTTGGAGTAAATGTTTGTGTGATGAGCATGGTCATTTGTTTGCGAGTCATGGATGTTTATATGTATAATAGGTATGTATTTAAAAACAAAAAGTATCTATGTAGTATATCAACTATCTGGTGTCCACGACACCAGCCTCGTTGCTTAGTGTGGCATTAGATGGCGCTGTGTGTTAATGTCCAGCGATATTTATTTATTTATTTATTCGATAATTCAGATTATAATTTGATTGTGATTAAACGTTGGTTTGTGTTTTAACGATTTACATATTTTTCTGATCCCGTTAAACTATGCCTGGTCGTCTACAACACTTCTTCTCAAAAGTTACTAGATGCAAATTCAAATGACCAATGAGTATCCTTACCTTAACCTTGTCATTGCACTAGTATACGAGTAATGGGTGTAAATATCACGCCGAAAGAACTTTGTTTTTCCTGTCTTTGCGATCATTATTTTTTTGTTCTAGTCCATTCCGGTAACCTTCTAGTTACGGATATCTTAGTCGAAGTTTCCACTTTATCACTCTTTAAATTTTAGTAGTTTTAACTTTACTTTAAATACCTCCACGACCCTTGTACTGTTTAATGCATTCATCAGCACAATTTATGAGAGCATCACGTTGAGCTCTACCGCTAAAAACTGACAATTCTCGCCAGGAAAACTCGTTTTTCAGCAGAATTTATGCGCAGTATGCTTGGCTGACAGCTTCATTAGGTTTTACACCTTGTATTTAATGCAGTGGCCGACTGAGTTCCAATAATTCTATCACCATACTCTTAACTGATATCTAACGTAAATAGTGTAACTCCAGAATTATAACAAAGCATATCGTATGGTGCTGCTTACTGAAGAATCCGAAGCAGGTGTGACGTCTATTTTGTGACCTTTAAATAAGCAAAACAGTGAAAATAGGTATCTAGTTTACAAATAAATAAAAAAAGCAAAATAATATTATAAAAGTATCTATTCCAAGTCACGACTCCCTCAATAAAAAAGTAATTGCGGTATCAAATCCAATTAGTTTTATGCATGTTAACGCAAAACACTTGATGAGGAAAAAAACAGCTTTGACATTTAAAACGATAATAATATACGAAGAAGAATGTTAAAATGAAAACAGAATAAAAAGAGGAGTAACGTATTTGCCCTTTATGGTTTTCTTTTTACATGGCATTGACGTCATCATATTTACACGGATTCAATTTTCATAAGTACAACAGTAGTAAATATAAATTGAGAGACTTGTTGCGAAATAGTAACACCTGCAAGCATTGGTCGAAGTTTAAGCAACTCTTCCTGCAGGTGCTAGTATGGACCGGTGAACCCAAGCATTAGATACAGAGACCCCTTAATGCCTTCAAATTATAGACACTGACTGACTTGACTTAATGTCCTATGACCCCTAGATGGGGCAGAGGGCGTCCACAGATGTCCTCCATCACGATCGGTCTTGAGCTTCACGCTTCACCTCGCTCCACGTCATTCCGATGCTCGTCGCTTCTGCCAACACGGTGCGACGCCAGGTTTGACGGGGACGGCCACGCTTTCTTTGTCGTTGGGGATTCCAGTCCAAAGCTTGTTTGGGTATGTGGTCGGGGTCCCTTTGGAGCGTGTGGCCAATGCATCTCCACTTGTGACGCTTGATCTGGCGGTCGATCGGGCTCTCGTGGCATTCCTCTAACAGCTTTACGTTGGAGATGGTGTTGGGCCAGTAAATTCCGAGAATGTGACGAAGACAGCGGTTGATGAAAACTAGGATTTGGCATGAGATGTCAAAGCACTGTTTTAGACTTTCACGGTTTTTCACTACACTTAAAGTACTTACGGGATGATATCCGTGATTTTGTTTTCGTTCGATGAGCTCCCAACACACGATCATGATGCTTGCAACAGCGTCGAAATATCGGGAGCTCATCGAACGAAAACAAAATCACGGATATCATCCCGTAAGTACTTTAAGTGTATGAGATGTCAAATAGAACACAGTCGCTACAAAAAGTTGAGTGGAACGCTGATAATTGCATGATGTTGGGGAGGACGCAAACTGTCATAGGTATTATCCTGGTTTAGGTTAGTTCTTGATGGCGGTCATACAATCTAGAATCATTGTGAGGGCCCCGACATTTTTGTGGACACATTATTAGGGTTCCGAAGTAGAACCAGGATTACACACACGACAGGATTTTATTATTATTACTAAAACATTATTGTTTTGTTATTTTAAATCAGTTTATTTATTTATGTTACACTTCCACACAGAATCGAACAATTTAAAGAAGTTAAGGTTTTTTGATTAGTCATACTCTTGTTCTAACTCTGTATTTTCGCTTAAAATTATTATAATAATTTATTACTCGTACGGTACTATGACAACAATATTATTTTTTAATTGTTGTCTGTCTGTCTGTTTGTTCTAGCTAATCTCCGAAACGGCTAGACCGTTTTTGACGGGACTCTTACTGGCAGATAGCTGATGTTATAAGGAGTAACTAAAGCTACTTTTATTTTACAAAAGAGGAGGATTGGTTCCGTGCAAAAAATAAAACCCTTAAAATTGTTAAAGAAATCCTTTTCAAATGGGAAAGCAATATTTTTATAATAATTTTACGAGGACGAATGTTGCGGGCAACAGCTTGTACCTAAAATAATAAGGTTTCAGTTGTTATATGATATTATTTCGATATTTATTCAATGCGATTAGTTAAATGTGTAATCATTTTAGTGGCCTAACTTATAAAAAGCTCACCATATTTGTTGACATAATATGTGATTTATTTATTTATTCAGTAGTATACATACATTTTATTAATTTAAGTTGGTGCCAACATAAACTCATTAGAGTTTTACCGTGCACCAAGATCATCGACTACATAATTTAGAATTAGATCCACTTCTCCACTCTACCTCCGGTCTTGGTTAAAAATAAAGAAACAACCACAAAAGTTACAACGGGCATACGGCACGGCGGCGGTACGGTACGGTACGGCGGGCGGGCTGGGGTGATGACATATTATGTCATGTTATCATCGCAGAGGAGGGTAATGGCCCTCATCTGCGATCCCCGTTCAGAAAAAATGAGCTGAGGCCGATCTGCTATAAATGAATAACTACGTCTAATAGAAACGACGCCAACGTTTTGTTCAATTATCTTTCTGCTATGCCAACCCTGTCGTAACACAAAAATTGTACCTGCCTACTCAGAAGCAGTGTCGCAATATCAATGCAAATTAATATCTATACTTAGTCCGAAAGTACGTTTATTAACATTGCGCACAATAGCCGCTACCAATCTTTATTCGCACCAACTTACTTGATTCTAATAATCAACAATTTATCGACTCAAGACATCTGGAATTTGACGTTCGACAAGATTGAATAATGATAGACAAAGAACGTTCGGTGGTCCTCGAAATAGGTTCATAATAGATAGATAAATGTACCTTGTGCCTCTTCGAGGCGTGATCGAGAGTTGTTCAAGAGTTAAATATGTAGTACAGCTTCAGAATTTGATGTTAGGAAACAAATCCGCAAAGCAACACTAAACTTGTGGCATGCCTTGAGGCATACCTACCTTGGGGTGTTGCAAGTAAAAGGTTTGGTAGACTTCGGAGAAAAATAAAAGCAGTAAAAGGTGGTTTTTAACACCCATTTACCAGTGACTTAAGAGTCAACTTTGAAAGATCATCTGGCAGTTCGACCTTAGCCTTAAGGTAGAGAAAAAAAAAACAATTAAAATAACAATTTGTGTGAGGTGGTAAATCAACCAGGTGGCTTACCTGGTGGTAACTGGTCCGTACCACTTAATGCCATCTAAGTATAATACCAGAGTCATCACAGAGATAAAACTGTTTGAAAGCATTATTTGTCTAACAAAATTAATTCTTAAACAAAAACGCACTCCTGTATTTTCCGCTCCCAACTTAGAGTCGAGCTTCGAAAATATACAGTGTGCTTTTATTTAGGCATTAATTTAAGTGTAGGCTTGTATTACTGAAAACGGCCATTATTCTTTTTACTACTGACTGTGGACATAAAACATAGAATGACACAATCAATTCGTATTCGATCCATATTCAAGATAACACGTGTTTCGCTTTAATAAAGACGTTT
This sequence comes from Xestia rhomboidea, assembly GCA_963853795.1. Lineage (NCBI taxonomy): Eukaryota > Metazoa > Arthropoda > Insecta > Lepidoptera > Noctuidae > Xestia > Xestia rhomboidea. The sequence goes on along the minus strand of OY970761.1, from coordinate 13,849,179 downwards.
GTAATCAGTCTATCGCACGCTTTTTGACCAAAAAGTATCTTTATTCCTTTTAAGAGCCGCTATAACATTCGTTCTGGGCTTTGCCTTGCATTGTCGAGTAACAAGGTGTGAAGAAACGAGGTTTTGTAATTCAACCTTTGAATAAATGGGGCCATTTCAGTGGCTCATTTGTTTCAGATTTCAGATAAGCATGTTTTTATTAGGTGGACTTTTAAAGCGATAAAACTACTGGTCAGTAAGTGCTTTATGTTGTATGATAGTGGTTGATTAATCTATGTTGAATTTATGTCTGTGTACTTAGTTTTAGTATCCAACTTTAACAACTTACGTGAGATGACTGAAACAAATACTATGTTGTTGTTTTAATTATTATTACTGTCTACCTTGAATTGCCTGTTGAAGAGATTTTTATTAAAGACAAAATCACTCTGCTAGGGGCCTATTCATCTTAAATTGAGTGGCGCACTTTATCAAAATAAAGTGATTCGCCTTGAAAGGGCATAATAAATGATGAAAATTATTATTTAAATACGTACTACCCAGTTCAGTTATTCAAATGTTCAGTTCTCTGAAACGTACAGTCTACAACTGGATTAAAGTCAACCGATTCAACAAATCATTTAAAGTCTACATCTCTATCCATATCGATTGGCATTGTTACCTGCAGGTGGGCGGATCATTGTCAGTGCCAAGTGCCAAGTTAACTGGCGAGCATTAAATGGGAGGCTCAAATTTGTCTGTCATTACAAGCTGTCAAATTATCATACAATGACAATGAGCCGGCCGTTCTAGGGAATTGAATGAGGTACATGGATTAGGCGGGGAGATAGACTTCTTTTATGAAGTCTGACACGAGCTTTTATTAGCATAGAATCAGAAACAGAGCAAATAAAACCCACAGTGCCCAATGTAAGTCAAACACAGGTGCTAAAGTATGGGCTGCGGGACTATTAGAAAGAGATACCGTGGCCCCGGAACACAAAGGGCGATGAAGGAACATGGATGGGTTTTAGTCAGTAAAACTCTGACACTCCCTCCTGCTCCACCCAGAGCGGGAGGAGTCGTTTGATGATTTACCATCCGAAAAAAAAATAAAAAGGTGCTGTTGTATACCTACTTGTGGAAGTTCTTTAAAAGCTTACTTAACAAATTGCAAGTAGGTAATGACATTTTTTCAGAATAAAGATTTTTTTTTAAAGTTTGTCAACCCTCGAAACCAACAAAAACAATAAAATAAAAATTATTATGTGCCTTACTAATTGACCAAGTTCAAACAACTTTGTTTTTTATTCTGATGATTTGTCTAAATGTCGTTTGCTATTACTAGGGCATCCTAGGTTCTATGTGATCTGGAGGATAAGTTCACTCTCAGTGATGTCAATTATTAACCGAACTAGATGTTTCATTTAATCATGTTGCACTACAATGCACTTTTAAAAAGTTGGTTTTCGGCTTATCCAAGTTTTACCAATTTTAATTGTTTAGATTTTATAAAATATCACAACACCAACTCCTTGCCTACATAGTTAACCCGAAGGTTGTAACGACATCTCGTGATCCGACGCACGTAACAATTCGATTAAAAAGTTCTGTGTCTTCGATAATAATATTGAAAGCTATCTTGATGGCATTTGGCCATGGCTTTTCTGTGTTTGGAGTCGTTACGACATGGCCGAAGATCAGATGTATGAGTTATGATGTGTTAATGGCATATAAAGATTCGTACATAAGTCATATTTTCAAATAAATCTTGTTCTGAGACCATGATTCACCAGATCTTTTTTATAAGATTTTATTTAACGTGTCTTTTATAATAATTATAGTCCAGCAGCTGAATTGATTGATGCAGTTGTGGAGCAACAAAAATATATCTGCACTGAAACAAAAGTATGCAAGTTTTTAGTTGTGACGTTTATTTTATACACCCTAAACATGTTTTTATCACTGTCTCTGCAAATCCTTTGAATTTCCACTAAAGAATTTCGTTACGTTAGTTTCTTGTTAGTTACTAGTTCTTCGTATTGTATTGTCTATATGTGCAACCAATCGTTTATCATACGTTTCGAAACAGGATGACACAATGACGAAATATGCCCGTGTGTGACCGAACGTTCGTAGGCGTCTTCCGGCTATAAGTAATCCTATTTCAAAGGCGGATGTGACATCAAATTACCAGTAATTGTTCTAAGTGATAAAAATCCAAGGTAATCCATACATCATTAATTGATTAATTATGATGCTCATGTTTTGTGGTGCAATGTCAAGCACTCTCTGTTTTATTGCTTTTATTGTATGGACAGTTTGCGTGGATACCTATTTGAAAAGAAATTCTCTCTAAACCTCTGAGTGATGTTAAAAGGGATTTATGTAAACAGGCTGAGCAATATTGTTTCCAGGTAATTTATAATGGGGGCTGCGGGACTGTTCGAAGAGATACCGTGGCCCCGGAACACAAAGTCGAAAAAGGTACATGGATGGGTTTTAGTCAGTAAAAGTCTGACACTCCCTCCCACTCCGCCTAGAGCGGGAGACATCATTTGATGATTTCCCATCCGAAAAAATAAAAAAAAGCTTATTTATAATAATTAAAAGTTTTATTTTTTAAAGACTAATGACAGTGTAGCGATTTATTTAGCAACTCGTTTTACCAACGTGATATATATCTACATAATAATAATCCTGGTGATAATAGCCATATTTTGAACCAGAAAGCTCATTATTGTAGTCCATTTGGGAACTCATATTTCTGACGATACGATAACGGTCATGATGATTTGTGCAGAATGTTTGGTTAAGTTTTTCTTCTACCTCTGTTTTTCTTCATTCCATAAATTATCTTAGTAAAGTTGCTTTCGTACTCTCATTTATTAATATGTTTTTTGTTGTGTAATGTTTCGTAAATGTTAAAAGGTTTTACTTGTAATTAACGTTGATTTTAAATACACTGAATAATTCATGAATTTTGAAGCAATTGCCTTATTTACGGAAGTTTGTGATTGTTCTAAAGTTGATGTAAGGATTGAGTTTTTGTTGTCATCGTGATTATTTGTTTAAAATACACAAGAAATAGCAAATGATAATACGTATTAACAAATTATTACAATTTATGGTTCTGTTGTGATGTAATCAAAGGTTGATTTAATGTGACTTTGGTCTAATAGTCATTGCTGTATACCAGCCTTATGATCGAGTTAAGAATTTTGTTTAAAATTTCATTAGTTTTCCGTTCTACTAATATTGTTATAGCTTTTTTTTACTCAATTATAGTCTATACCAAGTTATCTTAAATTAATTAACTTGTAAATTAGTTTCAATTAAGTACTTAAGTACCTAATTACAAAAATACTACTTATAATAAAAATAAATTATGCAAATACATGCTTCTTTGACATATTATATATGACTAAGTCAATTAACGTCTCACCTGCGGCGGTTAATTGAGCCGGTATAAATATATAAACCACTTTTAGAATCTACATATTATCAAATAATTATAATATCACAACATTCGTCCAGCCTATTATCGATAATTGAATTATCAAGTACGGCCTCTTTCGTGTCATAAATCACCATACTGTCGACCGCAGGTCAACTAGTAAATAAACGTTTACATGTGGCTGTACATAATTATGTATTATGCCTATATGCTGGAACATTATTTTTACCCGCTTCCAAAGTGTTAAAAAAAACCAACACACACACAACACTACAGAAGGATCTCTATTCCTGCAAGAAAAACGTGCTCAATTTTGTTGGGATTTCTCATGTTGTAGTCCTTTGTGCCGGGAATACTAATTCGTATTAATTTACTGGTACTTTGATAGCCTAGTGGTGTGACCGGCGGACTGCCAGGTCTCGAGTTTGAACCCAAGGCACGCCTCTGATTTTTCGGATTCATGTGCGTATTGTATAATAATTAAAACTTCGGTGAAGGAAAACATCCATCATGAGGAAACCAGCATGCCTGAGAGATATTTCTTGACGGCATGTTAAGCCAATTCAAAGGCCCTTGGGTGGCATAAAAACTCTGACACCAGGTTAGGCACTAACCACACGATAAAGAAAAGACTGGTACTTCTAATGACATCATGAATGAGAAGAAGAAGAAGCAAAAGAGATTTGCAAAGTGTAGGTGTAGACTGACTGTAGACTGTGTCTACCTCCAGCTTCTAATTTGCTACTATTACTGAGAGAAGACGTTTTGCAGAGCAATCCTTCCTACCAGTTTTTTTAGTTTCTGCACACCGCGTGTATGCGGTAGCGTATGACGCAATGTAAAATAAGTATAGTAAGGTTTGAAGCAGGTTGTCATTCTGTATTTTCTGCCTACCCTCGAGGAAAACAGGCGTTACATTTTGTTAAATCAAATCAAATCATTTATTAATCAATATGGGTAGGTACATCAGGTGAAACATAAAACAGAAGCTCTTAAGCCATATCCTACCTTATCAGGTGTGCAAATATCTATTACAATAAAAAATAATAAATCTTACATTACTATACGTTACATATTTAACCATGGCAAATATTATTATAAGGTACTAGCTGTTGCCCGCGGCTTCGCACGCGTGAAGTTCGGTAACTGTCCCACGGGTCATACTAAAGGGATAAATAGTATCCTACATGTTAATCAAGGTTATAAACTATCTATGTGCCAAATTTCATAATGATCACAATTATTATCATCACTATGACGATCACCACCATTATCACAATCATTATCACAATTACCATCATTATCACAATCACCATCATTGTCACAATCACAATCACTGTCACAATCACTGTCACAATCACTGTCACAATCACTGTCACAATCACTGTCACAATCACTGTCACAATCACTGTCACAATCACTGTCACAATCACTGTCACAATCACTGTCACAATCACTGTCACAATCACTGTCACAATCACTGTCACAATCACTGTCACAATCACTGTCACAATCACTGTCACAATCACTGTCACAATCACTGTCACAATCACTGTCACAATCACTGTCACAATCACTGTCACAATCACTGTCACAATCACTGTCACAATCACTGTCACAATCACTGTCACAATCACTGTCACAATCACTGTCACAATCACTGTCACAATCACTGTCACAATCACTGTCACAATCACTGTCACAATCACTGTCACAATCACTGTCACAATCACTGTCACAATCACTGTCACAATCACTGTCACAATCACTGTCACAATCACTGTCACAATCACTGTCACAATCACTGTCACAATCACTGTCACAATCACTGTCACAATCACTGTCACAATCACTGTCACAATCACTGTCACAATCACTGTCACAATCACTGTCACAATCACTGTCACAATCACTGTCACAATCACTGTCACAATCACTGTCACAATCACTGTCACAATCACTGTCACAATCACTGTCACAATCACTGTCACAATCACTGTCACAATCACTGTCACAATCACTGTCACAATCACTGTCACAATCACTGTCACAATCACTGTCACAATCACTGTCACAATCACTGTCACAATCACTGTCACAATCACTGTCACAATCACTGTCACAATCACTGTCACAATCACTGTCACAATCACTGTCACAATCACTGTCACAATCACTGTCACAATCACTGTCACAATCACTGTCACAATCACTGTCACAATCACTGTCACAATCACTGTCACAATCACTGTCACAATCACTGTCACAATCACTGTCACAATCACTGTCACAATCACTGTCACAATCACTGTCACAATCACTGTCACAATCACTGTCACAATCACTGTCACAATCACTGTCACAATCACTGTCACAATCACTGTCACAATCACTGTCACAATCACTGTCACAATCACTGTCACAATCACTGTCACAATCACTGTCACAATCACTGTCACAATCACTGTCACAATCACTGTCACAATCACTGTCACAATCACTGTCACAATCACTGTCACAATCACTGTCACAATCACTGTCACAATCACTGTCACAATCACTGTCACAATCACTGTCACAATCACTGTCACAATCACTGTCACAATCACTGTCACAATCACTGTCACAATCACTGTCACAATCACTGTCACAATCACTGTCACAATCACTGTCACAATCACTGTCACAATCACTGTCACAATCACTGTCACAATCACTGTCACAATCACTGTCACAATCACTGAAGATCAATGAAGATTGTGATCATCACAATCACAATCTTCATCATCACAATCATCATCATCGTAATCACAATCATTATCATCGTAATCACAATCATCACAATAAATCACAAAGAACCCTTTAAAGAAGTCGAATCCACCATCTTCTGGAACTCAAAATAAATGCCATATTCGTAATCAGCATCCCTGATAATCTCGATATCGACACCCATATTGATCTTTAGATATTTCAACCCCATCGCACCCCAACAGGGGATGATGGTATTTCAGGTCCGCCATATTTAATCTTAAAATCGTTGTTTTTGCAATACACCTGACCAGATACACTATACAAACTATACCCATGTTTATTTTCAGACTTTGTCACCCCATTTTCCCCTCTTAGGGGTTGAATTCTGAAAAAACCTGAAACCCGTTTCCACTCATTTATCAAAAGAAGCACTCCTGTGAAGTTTCAAATAAAATAGTCTAACTAATCTTGTTTCCCCACACAAACTTTGGAGCCCCGTTTATCCCCCTAAGGGGGTGAATTTTGAAAAATCCTTTCTTAGTGCACCTCTACACCACATAAGGAACCTACTTGCCAAATTTGGAATCTGTAGAACCAGTGGTTTAGGCTGTGCATTGATTTTTAAACTTTGTCACCCCATTTCCCCCTCTTAGGGGTTGAATTCTGAAAAAACCTGAAACCCGTTTCTACTCATTTATCAATAGGAGCACTCCTGTGAAGTTTCGAATAAAATAGTCTAACTAATCTGGTTTTCCCATACAAACTTTGGAGCCCCGTTTAACCCCCTTAGGGGTTGAATTTTGAAAAATCCTTTCTTAGTGCACCCCTAGATCACATAAGGAACCTACTTGCCAAATTTGGAATCTGTAGACCCAGCGGTTTGGGCTGTGCGTTGATAGATGAGTCAGTCAGTCAGTCAGTCAGTTTCTTCTTTTATATACACTCGAGAGCAATGAATCCGGGTCACTTAAAGAATGTTAAAAATCTCGGAAACTAAAAATGATAGGTTAATGCAATAAATTGTATTTAATAGACAATGTAATACTCCTTAAATGAAAGTAAAAAAAATATGAGTCACCATACATTTTATTAACACAAAATTACATAAAGAAAAAAACTGCTGATCTCTCCTTAAAACAAAAATAGGAAACATGAAATTTTTGAACTTTATTACGATTTTCTTGAATTTTAATACTTCGTATTGCCTCCTCGTGCTTCCATTACTGCGTTTACGCGGTTTGGCATGCTGTACACCAAGTTCCTTATACGATTTTGGGGAATATTCTCCCATTCCTCTGTGAGAGCAATTTTGAGCTCACGAAGCGTGATTGGGGGAGGGTTTCGTTGTTTTACGCATCTGCCTAGCTCGTCCCAAGCATGCTCGATCGGGTTGATATCCGGGCTGCGCGCTGGCCACTCCATACGAGTAATGTTCATCTCTTGAAGGTAGTCATTCACAATCCTACCTGTATGAGGTCGGGCATTGTCATGCATAAATATAGCATCCTCACCTAAATTGACCATAAATGGACCAACGTGATCATTGAGGATTTCTTCCACATATCTTACGCTAGTTAAAGAGCCGTTTTCTATGATCACCAGCTCTGTGCGACTTTCAGAAGAAATTCCGGCCCACACAAGTACAGACCCACCACCGTAGGCTACTTTTTCTTCGATGCATGCTTGCTTGAATCTTTCCCCTGGTCTTCGATACACTCTGTGTCTTCCATCGTGCTTGTAGAGCATAAATTTTGATTCGTCGGAGAACATAACTTTTGACCAATCTTCAATACTCCAATTTACGTGGCTCTGGGCATATCTTAGTCTTGAAATACGATGCCCACGCTCCAGTTTAGGGCCGTTTGCAGGTCTAAGGGGTTTTAAGTTAGATTCAGCAAGCCGACGTCTTACTGTCCATGCACTTGGGTTACTTCCTCCGAGGCGTCGAAACTGATTTGTGAGTTCAGTTCCTGTGAGAAAGCGATTTCGAAGCATGGTGTTCACCAAGTATCGGTCTTCTCGTGCTGTGGTACACCTGGTTCTGCCCGTTCCTGGTCTGCGTAGGTTAGAACCAGTTTCTTCGTAACGTCGGAGAACTCTTTGTACTGTTGACAGCGACACACCGACAGTCCTGGCTGTATCGCGCTGACTCCGGCCGGTTTCCAGCATTGTAAGTATTCTGGTGCATTCTTCAGGCGTAAGCGACATAATTTCAGCTTGAATAATGAATATAGAGCACTATCAACATGGTTTATGTACCCACATAAATGACAGATTACAAACAAAAGCAAAACCAAATGCTGTAATTTCGTAGTTCCATCTTCGAAAGTGGCCCTTTTTCAAATTTGATTTTTTTATGATATAACTATACAATAACTAAGAAGTTTTAATACCTTCATTTAAGGAGTATTACATTGTCTATTAAATATAATTTATTGCATTAACCTAGCATTTTTAGTTTCCGAGATTTTTAGGATTTTTTAAGTGACCCGGATTCATTGCTCTCGAGTGTATTTAGAAGATAATAGGGTATAATAGGGTATTTATGACACTCATTAATTATAATATTTTATTATACCTTTATACCTGCAAATTTAATTACATTTATCATTTAAATAATCATTAACATTATAATAGGCTTTATTGATCAAGTAAGTCTTTAATCTATTCTTAAATGATATAAAATTATTTTCTTCCTTTATTTTACTAGGTAATTTATTAGATTAGATTAGATTTTAGGGCCCATACAAAATGCACTCTTGTCAAACATAACCGTTCTTTGGCGTTTGTGATCCCTTATCAATATTTTTGAATAAAACTTCGAAGTGGACTATAAACCAAGACTGACAGGTCCCACTAGACTGGTTGCTACACAAATCCGGTAGGTGTCAGCGTGATTGACGGCCCTGTGGGAGGGCGCCAAAAGCATTTCAACGTTCATTGCTTGTTTGATAGCAACAATTTGTGACAATTGTGAGAAAGAATGAAGCTGTCGGGATGTAGGCGTGATGTAGGCTATTAAGACTTATATGGGGCTCATTGAAGTTTAAGTTTATATGAATTTCTGAGTTCCAAAGCAGTGAAAGGGATAATTGGAAAGGTTTTGTTTGATACAAGGCTTTGCGTCTTTATGGTTAATTGTTTCAAGAAAACAGTGCCGTGTACTGGGACAGTTACTATTTCATCCAAACTCTGCCTGGCGCAGTCCACTGCTCGACATAGGTCTCTCCTAAGCTGCGCTACACCACCCTATCCTCATCCTTCTATATTCAGTCTACCCCAGTCAACGTCGACGGTTCAACTTGCTGGGGGAGCCCCACGGTATGCTTGCCGATACACAGTCTCCACCTTAGAACTCATTAGCTCGACCTCTCTCGCTCTCATTAGCTCGGTTTACGTTTTGCGCAATTTGCAGCTTTGCAGGTGAAAAATGTAAAAAAATAATAATTTCGCGGGCTACCCTGCCGCTTCCACCTTAATGTAAATTGTCTCGGTACCAGCGACACAGCATTATGTTCAAGGGTATTTAACTATTTATACAGCGCGAGACAAACAATGGTCATTTTAAACTGCCTCGTCGCGTCGCTGTTGCTCTTTCTCTTTATTTATGTTGTCTAGACCACTGACCCTTTTAAGTGTTGATGCAACGAGATTGCCTAATGTCGCATCCAGCTACTTATCTCAAAGCAAATCTTGCAAGCATTCAAATTTACTGAAGACTTATCGGGGAATATTTTCACGAAGGATTAGGTGGAGGAGTAAATACAACGACATTTCGTCAATAGGGCTCATGTTACAGGGGCGATTAGGGTACAAATTCAGACTAAGGACTGATGAAGTCCTGACGTAGTGTTTTTTTTTGTTAGCCTTTCCACTGTCCCACTGCTGGGTAAAGACTAACCCCTTCCTCTTTTTTTAAACTCTCTTTGTCTTGTGCGATGTCTGGCCATGTTCGCCCCGCAAACAAGATCAGATCGTCACACCACCTTCGCCGCGGTCTACCTCTAGACGATCCGTGCCGGTGGGTACGGATCGTCTAGAGGTAGACCAACAAAAACACACATGTAACAAGTTTAATTAACATGAGGTGTCATGTTTATTAAACATGTTTATTTTTCAACATCTACTCTTACTTCTCGACACACTCGTAAAATGTTGTTTACACAGCTCAATAATAGCTCAGACCTCAAGAACAAAGGAAAGGCACGGTCATTAACCCTTTCGATTCGACAGGTACAAAACAAATGACTACCGTCCTCTGTACTAATCAACAATGTACGGTAATCTAGGAAGTGTTTCGCTACTGAATGTAATTTATTGTTTGACATTCACCTTGAATTAGCTGCCGTTCTTCTTGCTCGATTTTAGTTCATCGATGTTATGGGATAACTGGTTTCTTGAATGTTAGGGTGTGTGTAAAGCGAGTGGGTGCTATAAATCAATTGATATCATCGTATTATTCTTAAGCCTTTTCTTGTTTCAGAATTATACAGTAATAGCTACTGAAGCTATAACTACTGTTATTACTAAGTATGAATTGTCATGCTACGCGTGCTGATCAAGTTCATAAATTCAATTCGATGGTTACAGCGTATAGGTGTCGATTGTTGTACGTAGTCAGCTCTTTCTTTTCAGAGTAGTCAGGTACGAACCAGCCTCACCTATTTTAAAAAGAAAAGTGTATTAGTGTATATAAAAACCTATATAAATAACAAAATCATTTACCATTTAACGTGGAGATTAGTCTCCAGCAAAATGAGGCTTAGAGGTCTCCCTTTGCTGCCACTTAGCTTGCCACTGCTGGTTGCAGATGATGAAACTGAACTTTCTTATTTATCGAAAAATTCCATCTAAAGAAAACCGTTGCTTGTAAACGCAGCCTATATAGCCGTTTATGGTGGACGCCATACCTATGTACATAATACATAAGACGACTAGTTTACAAAGATAAACGAGGAAGTAGATCGACCGCAGTAACAGGTTTGAGATTAATCGAACATAAATGTTAAGTACGACGACATTTTATATGTAACGCTCTTGTTATGTACTCAATTTAATAAAAAATGGCAGCAACAATGGATTACCTATACAGGGTGTTTTTTTTTTAATGAAGATATTTTCTTCGTGCTTTTGATTATTTTCGTGATTTAATTCAAACAAAGAATGAAGCTCACTTTGGTTTTCCATAGTCCATTGTATATTGCCTTGCATTGCACCTATCATAAGAGGCATAAAAGTTGCTAAAAAAAACATGCGAAAGGAAGATTGAAAAATGAAGCCTTTTTAAATTTCTTCATTTGGAAACACCATGTATAGCAGTAGAGGAGTTCGTAGATATAATAGCTGGCACAACGAACGGTTCGGTTAATTATTAACGTATTTGACATTTATGAAAAATATGCTACTCAAACCTGCCCGACGTGAGACATTCCAAACTGTCAACTTACATAGTAAAGTCACCTGTACCAGTGATTGTTGATTTTAAAGATCACAATAAGTTAATTATTAAAAATACGATACTAAACTACTCGTACATAAAGTAACTGCAAGTTCAAGATAAAATAAATCTATTACCACCATCTGAAATGAGTTCCAAAACGAACTTTTCGAACCAAGGATTCGCTAGATTTTGTAATCGTCCTGTTCACTAAGAAAATCTTAAAATCACAGCCTAAGCCCCAAAACCGATGTCTAGAAGCATGACAGTTATGGTGGGCAGTAATGATGGATTTTGGAAAATTCAAATTTCCTTCATTCATCATCATCATCAGCCTATTTAATTAATGTTCCAACTGCTGGGACATAGGCCTCCTCTCTATGAGAGGGAATGGGCTATAAATCCACCACGCGGGCCCAGTGCGGATTGGTAGATGTCACATGTCTTCCTTCATTACTGGGATACAATTTTGAATGGATGATCGTTATTTTGTCCGATGTGTTTTGTGTGTGTGTGTGTGTGTGTGTTTTTTGCTCGGCCTATGGCCTGTAGGCTTAAGTATAATGGACCTGACTCAGGTAACAACTAGAATCCATTGTGAGGATCGACTCCATTGTGAGGATCGACCGGAGGACACGGTGGAGCACACTGTGGAGGTGTGGCCTGCTTGGGTGGAGCTTGGGTGCCATGGTCCGGAGCGAGACGGAATGGGACGCCGTCACCTCCTTCTGCGAAGCAGTCATGCTAGCGAAGGAGGTGGCGGAACGTGAGAGGGAGATATCCTCACGTCCCGGCCGCCGCGGGAGACGCCCCGGGCACAGGAACAGACATACATACACACCCACATAACATTACCCTCCTTCTGGTTTAGTCAAATAAAAATAATGTTGGTGGCAAGACATGGTGGGCTCGTGACGTCAGAACTAGCTAAAAGTTATACCTAGGTGTGACGTATTGAGAATTTTAAAAGCGTCGTATCATCGTCAATTTTGGTTTACGTAACAAAAGAAAGAACACGGGTCATATATTTATATATTTTTTGATAATCTAACTGACGGACTAATTCGATTTTTTTGGTCGTCTCGCCTATTGCCCGTCGATGAACTTCGTCTTCCCATAAGACTTGTACATTAGTGTCACGTTAAGTAGGTGGGTTAGTTACTGTTATCGTTGTAAAGGCAATTGTTTGACTGCCCACCTTGTATTGAAAACTGCCCGGAAATCTCAGTAAATCCATTTACATAATATATTATTATTATCAGCCATTTGTGCCCCACAGGCCGTAAGGCTAAGGCCTTCCCCCCTGTTCACTTATCTCATATACATAATCAACCTGTTACGTTCCTACTGCTGGATACAAGCCTCCTCTCTATAGGAGGTAATGGTAGGAATGAGCAATGGTAACGGCCTCGACCTTCGAGTTGTTAGATTGCGGGTTTGGACCTAGACAGAGTCATTATTTTTTTTATTTATTTCATCATCACTGCCTTGAACGGTGAAAGAAAACATATTGAGGGAACCGACATGTCCTAGTTCCATCCAAGACGTGTACATAGCCCTTATCCCACACATTATAAAAGTAATTATGCAATAATAATTAATAGTAATTGTGTTATTATGTGGTCGATGATCTTGGTGCACGGTAAAACTCTAATGAGTTTAAGTTGGCACCAACTTAAATGTATTAAAATAATGTATATATGCTACTGAATAAATAAATAAATAATTAATTCAATCGAATTCTGGAGACCATTTTCCCAATAGCGTAATGATTGTAACATATAATCACACATCGCCATGCCTCTTATCTCCCAAGGGTTAGGCGGACTTGTACAAATAAAAGAAAAAATCCTGGTGGAATTTTTACCCAGTGACACTTTAGGGTGCATTCCTAACATAAGTAATGTCAATGCAGATGTAACTGTCAAATTTAAACTTAAATGCAGAAAATTTCAGTGAATGCTCAACGGGATGAATCTAAATAAAAATGCAAGTTGTCCGACTCAAACCACGTCTAATTGAACACTAAAATGTAATATACATAAAATGCATAGAACAATGCAGTATGTTAGTGTCAATGCACTGCCAAATGTAGGTTGCGTCCAAAGTCCAAATACGCGAGCCTACTGGCTAACTTATTGTAATAAATATGTTTTAAAACCCATGTACGTGCACCGTACAGACACCCTCTCACGAAATCGAATTAAAGACCCCATGAAAAACAATGTTAATTTCGTAATAACATAAATTGAGTATCCTAAATCAGGAGGTTACATACCATGAAAGATTTGGAATGAAACCAACGCACATAATTTTTTACGATTAAATAAATATTTATTGCTTACAAATTTTGAAAGGAAACAAGTAATTCGATGAAATTTCACCTATGTTAGGTAACTAAAGATTTCAATAGAGTAGGTATTAGTTACATGTATTCAATCAATTGGTTATGTCAGTTAATAGGCGTAATGATAAACTGATATGTGCGTTACTGAGGTAATTTCTTAACAAATTGGATATGCTTTGGACTGAATACGACGAAATTGCATTTTGTGTGAATAATGGTTATTGATTTCCGCATTGATGATTAGTCAGATGTTATTAAACAAGATATCATAGAATTGTACAAATTAATTCACAAATCCATGTGAATGTAAAACTGTCTAATAATAAAATTTTGCTTATTGTAATAAAAACTTGGTAATGTCAGGAATCGTGAATTTATCAAAATAAGAAAATGTGAGTTATTTATTTATTTATTATTTTGTTTAGGGCAGTAGTGACCTAGTGGTAGCGATCCGTGGGATCGAAACCGGGCAGGCATTTGTTTGTAAATTATTTTAACGTTGCCCTGAAAACTGCAGGAAAACATCGTGAATCGGTCATGTCCAAGAAACAAAAATTCGAAGGTATGTGACATCCTGCCCAGTAAAGGTTGGTACCCGGTGGTGGATTATGGAGCTCCTGTGGAACTCTCACTGATAGCAGGTTGGTTTGATATAGGCTAATAACACTACCGATATTTTCAAACATTAAAATCCTAACTAATCATTTCTGGTTCAAGTTAGATAACAATGTCAAAACCTAATCTTTATGTGGCTAATGATGAAGATGAATCTGACCATCTATAATAATTTATTTAGCATTAATTGAACAAAAACTGAAGTCATCGGAAGTGGTTCTAATGATGTCTTCAAGAGTTCTTCAGACTATTTCCTGATGCCATTTCAATTGTGTGCAAGAATATAATTTGCATCGTTGCCATTTAAAATAAAATAAAAACTATTCGTTAAATTTTCAACAGATTTTACTCGTATAATTCATATTTCCTATGAAATATGAAATGAAATATGATTTTGTAAATTGGTATTTGGTTACGTGAGTAATTCCAGGTTAATTTTAATTGGGTTGCGTCATTTGGTACTGTGCTTATATTAATTTTACATTACTATGAGCAATTATTTATTGGTCGTCGTTTACATCATCAGCAGAGCCAACTGTACCACGGGCAAGGAATGATCAGCAAACCCTAGCTGAGTACTGAGTACTTCTAGGGCACTAAAAAGAGGCAATCGTTTCCTAAGCGTTCTGTATTTTAACAACGGTTTCCAACAAGACTAAGGCCTGGACTCCACTTATGCGGAGACAAGACGAGAGGAACGGAGATGTGTTGTAAATCACCAACTGTATTCGTTATTTACACTTCTCGTCTTCGCTTCGCTTTAGTGCGAACGGTTGAGCATAGAGGAGAAGATTAAGAGGAAACAGCACGGCCGTTTTTCCATACAAACGTAGTCCCCTGTTTCCTCCCTGGATAATACCGGTAGAGCAAATTTTCTTTTCCATAAAATATAAGACTACTACTATTGGCATGTCCCTATTTTTTTTTTTTTACTTTCATAAATTATTTATTAAAAGAGAAATGAACCTTCATAAACCTTAAAAATTGGCCAGATTTTCCGCTGTGTTCAAACATCCAGAAAACAAATTTGACAAGATTATTTAAAAAAAAAAGAAAACTTTAGAACACGGCCAAAACCTTTATTTAATTTTATATGAAAAATACCTAGTTAAACCGGTCAAATTTTGCAGAAGTTATGAGGGGACTACGAAACGTTGTTTTTGTGTGCTTTTAATTGGTATTTTCTGCTGTTGGCTCTGCGCGCGGCCGTTTGGGCACTGCGCGACAGCAATACATTTTATAAAAACGTATTTCTCAATTCTTCCTTTTTTTTGTGTCCTCTTAATTGTTTAGGCCAAGCAGGCTACAGCGCACGGCGGCAAGCAGACACACACAGATAAGAGAAGGGACGCGAGTGGCGTGCGGCGCTATAAACTGGGCACGAGTAGCCTGTACACTTGTACAGTGTAGTACACACATCTCTGCTACGGTCTAGCTAGTACGCAACTCCGCATAGCTTCTGTGGATACACCCTAGTTCCTAAGCATCTCGTTTCCTCTCCGCTTCTTACGCATCTCCGCACGTCTCTGTTTTGGTGGAGGACTCCACCAACCTGCCTGACAAAAGATTTACAGTAGCTTTTGCGAATTCAATACAATTTTGACTTTACCATTGTCGGTGATTGAACGTCACATTTTAACCGACTTCCAAAGAGAGGAGGTTATCAATTCGTCCTCGTTTTTTTTCAAATGCCTAGTTACAGTATGGCTAGCTTTAATTGGCGCTACTTGTACAGAAAAAATGCATGAATAATAAATATGACAAATTGGTACATTTATTCTGCCCTCGTAAATGAAAACACAGTAACTTCAGTTACTGTGTTTATGCTTGTATTTGTAATTGTAATAAGCAGACCAAGCGCTATCTGGGAAAATTTCGTTTGTTTTTCGTTTCGGTTTGTCTGTATCTACCACCATTTCGGGGATACGATAGATAAAAACACAGTATTTCGCTAAAAATCAAGACATTTTTAATAAAAAAAACAGTGCGTTAGAATTTTTAGGTTTGAACACAGTAAATTACTATTTACTGTGCTGTAATATGTGTGCATGTATTTTTATAAATATTTTTCGCTTGGCTATAACACAGCTTCTTCAAATACTGTGGTTTTATGTAAAATTTCCGTAAAATGTATCATATGTTAAACTTAAATGAATCACAGTATCTTAGTTACTGGGTTTAAGATGCCTGCAGTTTTAATATTTAGCCTGCTGTTATTAGGTTTAAACCCAGTATGTGTACACTTACTGTGTCGTAATAACAATAGAGTTCCTTCTTTAAATGGTAAAAACACAGTAGCGAGTAAAACTAACCTAGACCATAGTAACCAATCAGTTACTGGGTTTTAACTTAAAAAAATAAACTTAAAAATTATATGAATTTTGTTCCTATTTTTTAAAACATTAACTGATTTAATTAAATAAAAAACAATAAAATATTCGTTCTTAATACACTGAATTGAAGTTTTGTTCATTTTACAACATATAAAAATGGATTATTCAACCTAACTTAAATGTTTTGTCTATTACAAAACGATTTAACAATTTAACTTTAACCGCGTATTTTACAAAATGGCTTTTTCGGAGTTACTGTGTTTTCATTTACGAGGGCAGTATTTTAGTTCTGTGGTTTCCCCACCTGCACAGATCAGTTGGTTGAAGTGTACAGTCATGATTCTCACCCAAGTGAAGGGATCCAAATGTTTATTAACCCGAATGATATAACTGAAGGAAAGTGCAATATTTTATTTTGTTAAACCTTTGACAGTTATTGGTTTTCAGAGAGAGGTTTATTGCAAATTACTTTCCCTTATCTTACCGAAGTTACATTCGAATAATATAATACTAAAGGTCAAGTAGGTAAATGTTTACGATCGAATCAAAGAAGTGTAGTAGTGTGTATAGTGTTCCAGGTTGCTTCGTTTTAGGGCACGCCACAGTAGTGGCGGTAAGTCCCCTCTTTGAGGAGTGGCTGGAGAGACGCCACGGCGTCCTCACCTTCCGCCTGACGCAGGTTCTTACCGGACACGGTTGTTTCAGTTAGTTCCTGCACCGAATCGGGCGGGAGGAAACGCCCGGGTGCTACCACTGCGAGGATCGACCGGAGGACACGGTGGAGCACACTGTGGAGGTGTGCCCCGCTTGGGTGGAGCTCCGCCGTGTCCTCGAGGTGGCGATCGGCGGCAGCGACCTCTCGCTTCTGGCCCTGGTTTGTGCCATGGTCCGGAGCGAGACGGAATGGGACGCCGTCACCTCCTTCTGCGAAGCAGTCATGCTAGCGAAGGAGGTGGCGGAACGTGAGAGGGAGAGATCCTCACGTCCCGGCCGCCGCGGGAGACGCCCCGGGCGTCGGGGGCCACGTGGTGGCTTCCGGCCACCGTAGGCGCGGGCCTGTGGACGGGGAGCTATGGGCTAGCTCGCCGTCCGTACGTCCCATGACGACAGGCCGTATCGACGGCGCGTTCGTGTTCCACGCGCGCCTCAAAGAGAGTCAGCAATAGGGAAGGGGCCGAAGCCTACCGGGGCTGCGGGACTATTCGAAAGAGATACCGTGGCCCCGGAACACAAAGGGCGAGGAAGGAACATGGATGGGTTTTAGTCAGTAAAAGTCTGACACTCCCTTCTGCTCCGCCCAGAGCTAGGAGTCATTTGATGATTTCCCATCCAAAAAAAAAAAAAGGTTGCTTCGTTGGTCTAGTAGATGTAAGCGCGACTTCTGAGCATGAGGTCCTGAGTTCGATACAGGCGTGATGTTATGTGTATGCAGGTTCGGATAAGAACATTATCTAGTTATGCACGGCAATATGCCTACGGATTGATGAATTTGAATAGATCTGTGTGTGTGCTGCATTTTATTGACCTTTAGGCTTTAGCTTGTCTACATACGTAAAGGGCAAATGATCCTGAAAACCGTGTACCTTCCCCAACTCTAGGTAAAGGAAAAACTGCCAAATATACTGATTGGCACAGTTGGAAAGAAAGATAGAAAATGTGGACTGAGTTTGAGTGGAGACAAAATTTCGAAAATATAAAAAAAATGAAGTAACACCGGTCAGCTATGTCAATTCTGTTGAGGGTTATAGAAATACAAAACTCTTTGAAGGCGACTGCCATTTAGTTTTAGTTAGGCCCCCTGGGCCGGCGGCAGTCTCGACAGAGATAATAACAAAACGCAGACGCAAGTCTCTCTATCCAAAATGCGATTCTCGCAAGCATCGTTATTGCAACCGAATTTATTCGTTAGTAATTAGCAATCAAAAGTTTAGCGATTATGATATCGTTATCTCTGTCGAGACTCGGCGGCCGTGGTTTGGTATAGGGTGTAAAGTTCTTAATCGCGCATATGGAAAAGGGAGGATCCTCCAACCAGACGGGTATTGTCAGGTTTTTCTATTCATGCTCGTAAGTCGCAAATAACTTCAATGGCGCGCTTCAGAATTTTGCTGTTAGTTCTTCATTTGTGTCATAGATGGCGCTGCATTACTTTTTGCGGTATGTTGCTGTAGTACTTTTTGTGCTATGTTGCTGTAGTACTTTTTGTAATGCCGTTACATGATAATTAAATGAAAAGAAAACCTTGATTATAACGTATACCCATAAAAATTAACTCAAGTACTTAATTTCACGGCATGTTTTGATTGACTTGAGTTCAGTTCATAAATATTAATACATTCAATGATTTATGGATACTTAGATAATGGTTACGTATTAGGATTAAGGCCGGTGAGACATCTTTCAATGTCGCATATCTTGTTGACCAGTCTATAAATGGCCAATCGGTCATATCATACTCGTACAATCAAGAAAAAAATGTTGTTTTGTGTTACTAGGTTCTGAGTTTTAAGGTATAATGAAATAGCACATGCATTTGTTTCCGAGTCATAGATGTTTATATATAACAACTGTATATCAATATAAGTATATCAACTATCTGGTGTCTACGACACAAGCCTCGTTGCTTAGTGTGGCACTAGATGGCGCTGTGTGTAATGTCCAGCAATATTTATTTTATTTTTTACATATTTAATAAATACGAAGATAGATAGTATTAGATAAAACGTAGTTCAATGGATATTCAATTTAACTCAAAAGCATGTCTGTCTAAAACTAATTAACAACAGTACAGACACACAGCTGGTAGTTAATTTAAAGGTAAATTCAATAGATTTTCTAGAGTTTAAGCCTTTGCTGAGGAAGTAGTAATGTTATACAATATGTCATATAACTGATGACCGTAAGGGTAGGTATACGTGATCTGTGAATGGCACGCCATTGGCAAGGCAAGACTAGCAGTCAACAGCTTCGGATCGTGTAGGTTTGTATTATGTCTGTGTGTGTGTGTGTGTGTATGTGTCATCATTCTTCTTCGTAACGTTTCGATGGCAATCTGGTAGGATCTGGCTGTTTGTGTATATCATTTTAAATCTTTGTAAACGCACCCACAATACAGGAGAAATTCCTAGTGAGGAGCTCTAAAAAAAAGTAGAACACAAAATCAAGTGTGCTATCTTCATGGACAAAATTGAAAATGTGGTGCCAATTTCACTCTTGCTGAAACTGACAATTAATATTCTTGCGCAAGTTAATCTTGGTTCGACCAAACAATGTACGGAGTCTGTTTAGAGCAGTGGTTCCCAACCTGTGGACCGCAAGAGCTTCGAATATGGTCCGTGATAGGTTGAAATGTTATTCGTACTTTTTAACTTGCGCAGAAGATGCAAGCTCAACCCCACCTTATTGAAAACCTATCAGAGGCCAGGTGCTAAAATTTCTTGAGCTTGCTGCGCTCGTTCTTGCAAGATTCATATGCGTTTCTACAAAAATCTACTTACTTATTCCTATTGAATGAATGGTGGCTAAATTTTTTGAGTTCACTTCAATCGCTCTTGTATCTTTCACTTTCTAAAGGTTCTCATCACATTGTCAAACGCATTGTGTGAGTTAAAGATTCGCCCTCTTAGATATAATCCTGTTGGGGTTCATGTTTATCTAGGACGTTATGGTCCCTGCTAACAATAAAGACACCAAAGTGGTCCCTGGTCCAAGAAAGGTTCGGAACCACTGGTTTAGAGACTTCCAGGTCGACCAAAGTTCTAATTGAACTCAACTCTGATATGTCATCTTCCTTTACACCAAAACTACCTACTGTTATTAATAAGAACGTAACATGAACTTTCAGAATCTATTACCGATAACGGAAAGCAGTTTTATGTAATGTGGAAGTAATTACATGGTCCATATGCTTAGCGCCTTATAAGAGGCGATAGAGGGCGTTGCAATCACATAAGCTAGTTACGTAGCCTATATTAGTACATAAACGTATGTTTTGTTTGGAGGAAGAGTGAGTGAATACATAATTGTTTTAGCTTGACTATGTACAAAAACTAATTTTAATATTTTTGTTGCTTTGTTTATTATAATGTAATTAGCTTAGTTTTTGTAGTGAACCGACAGAGTTATTTGTGAGAACATTATTGTAAGGCCTATATAATAAAGTCAGTATGTAGTTGTTACTCGATTAATATGATAATTTTGTAGGTATGTACTGAAGTTAAAATGAAGGCCAATAATCGGCCATGGTTGAAATTATGTTTTTATGTTCCACGATGTCACAATTTTCGATATGATTTAAAGAAGATGGTCAAAACTATATTAAAGTTAACCTGTCGTAACTTTTCATTAATGAAGATTATCTTTAAATATTCTGACACCTTATAAATATTCTTCGTAACTAAAGATAAACTTAACGAGTTGCAAATGACCGGCCTAATTTTATAACTCTCAATGTGTAGCAATTCAAAGTCGAATCAAGTAAGTAAAAAATAACAATAAAAAAAAATATCCTTGTTTTTTTGTAGTACCACATTGCCGTTTTGTACCTTAGGTATGAATGGGTGGCGGGCCTGTGGACGGTGAGCTATGGGCTAGCTCGCCGTCCGTCCGTCTCATGACGACAGGCCGTGTCGACGGCGCAGGAGTGTTTCACGCGCGCTTCAAAGAGAGTCAGCAAAAGAGAAGGGGTCCGCAAGGGCCGATGCCTGCCGGGGCTGCGGGACTGTTCGAAAGAGATACCGTGGCCCCAGAACACAAAGGGCGATGAAAGAACATGGATGTGTTTTAGTCAGTAAAAGTCTGACACTCCCTCCCGCTCCGCCCAGAGCGGGAGGAGTCATTTGATGATTTCCCATCCGAAAAAATAAAATAAAAAAGGTATGGGTGTATGCTGCGTCGACCCCAATGGAATTGGAAAAAGGGCAAGAGAATGATCATGATAATTTTGTAGCATCGTACAAGCGTTTATCGATATTTTGTGCGTCGAGATTCCATATTCTACTCAAGTATGAATCATACATACATTTTACATCAACAAATTGGATGTCCCTTTCGTCTAATTTTTACTAGCAGACCCCGACATGCTGATGCCAATAAGGTTCTTTAAAGTGTGCAGTATAGAGTTTCACAGATTCCCAAACGGTCAGTAGGCTAATTCACGTAACTAAAGAAGTGCTGCTGCAGCGCAGTTGCAGTTAAGTTTCGATCAAAACAACGCTTTTCGTATTCTCTGCCGCTGTCAGACACGCTCGCGTCAAGTTCGCGTCACGCGAGCGCAATAACGGCATTCTACTGTTGCGCGTCTTTAGTGCGTCCTTCGGAACGCAACATGATCGGTATTCTACTAAGTAAGAAAAAGCACTAAAATCTGTACTGGGGTATTATTTTAATAACGTCATATTCATTGAAATGTAATCGATTCTATTCGATTATTTAGTGAGTAATATTTTTTCTCTCAAATGGCCACACCATAAGTCAGTTTGGTTGTCGTACAGTTGACGTGCAGTTTACGCCCAGCTTACGCGCAGTTCAAAGATTACAAGAATACCGTTTATCACTCGAACTTGAACTTGACTGCAACTGCACTACAACTTCATCGGCGCGTCATAAAATTACGTGAATTAGCCCTCTGAGCGGAGGCAATGCTATTCCCATGTAGTGCTTATAACTGTGCTTTGGCTCTTAACCAGAGGGAAGTTCAGTACCGCTCAATCTCTCCCAAACAACCCGTACACCAACCAACTCGTACAGATAACATTATCAATAATTAATTATAAACGATTTACATAACAACATACTAGGATAGAATACACCGGTCGTTTTCCGGTAAGGCTGCGGTTACACGTAATCATTATTTAATCTATGTTAACTACGATTTATAGTTTCCCAGTGTAAACTGTTATTAAACCGCTTGTAAACTCACGCGCAGGTCTACGCACGAATAATTTTATTTTTTGGAGTGTAATTGATCGATGATATAATGATTAGTGAGAGTAATTAAAACACGCTTTCCAATATTCTTTTTCGGCACCTAGCTGGAGTAACGAACCTGGCAATGTAAAGTGTACACTCACTTGATTCTTAGATTTTTTCATTTACTTTTAGGACGAATTTTACTTTGTCTGTACGCATTATCTCTCTAGGCTTTTCTCAAGTATGTTGGGTTCAGATTCCAGTCTCATCTGATGCAGCTCCGTGTTATATTTTTTTTATCGATTGACTGTCATCTGATCTCTACAACCCAGTTACTGAGCTGGAATGTCTGACTACTCGTATGACTGTAAAAGATCCATTAATGACAGCCGGGTTTAACTGCTACAATTGCAGAATTGTCTCGACGTAATGGATGGTCACCACGGACAGACCTCGGCAAGACTTACTTAACCTTGTAGATAGCATAACATAACATCACGCCTGTAATACCCGAAGGGTTAGACAGGGGTGCACCTAAAATTACACCCACATTTCGCCAGTTATGTGTTAAGTCCATTTGTAATAGGGGTCGAGCTTTTTGTAATAACCCGACTCAAATCTAGATTCCGTGGCTGCTACTGAGAAATTCCCAGTACCACTTCGCCCGACCTGGTAATCGAACCCAGGACCTCATGCTCAGCGGTCACGGTTGCGACTACTAAACCAACGAAGTAGTCATCACCTAGTAGATCATCATTATAATAGGCGAGATGACAAAAAAATCTAATTAGTCCATCACTTAGATTTTCAAAAAATATTTGACCCGTGTTTTTTCTTTTGTTACCTAAACCAAAATTGACGAAGATACGACGCTTTTAAAATTCTCAATACGTCACGCCATGGTATAATTTTTAGCTAGTTCTGACGTCACGAGCCCCCTCCTGAGTTTTGATGCGTTTTATCTTTGTCAATATTAATTGATTTTCAAAAACAAAAAATACGTGTCCATTCATTTCCAATACTCTAACTGACGGACTCAATAGATTTGCAATTTTTTGATACTGCCGTCATGCCTATTGGCTGAGGTGTTTCATAGAAATATTCTGTTCACTGCACTCGGTATGCATTACTATTCTAGCTAAAATGTAAATAACGATCGTTTACTTCAAGAGACTGTGTTTTCATGTTTATCTCTGACAGAATAAACTATTTTTATTTATTTACTCTGTCTTTCTATTTTCATGCAAAACGTCACTGCGTAAGACCGATTTCCGTAAACAAGGATCCAGTTTTATACGAAAAAAAACAGACATAAGTCTGTTATTGAAACAAGAAAGGCACCGAACTATTTTGACTGTCGAATCCACTCATAATATCGTGTTATTTTATTTTGGTTCAATGACTGATGGTCAGCGATGTTAAGTGAAGGTAGAGCAGCGGTGGCCCAGTGGTGGCAGCCCCGACTTACGAACAGTAAATCGTGGGTTCGAACCCAGGCATTAATTTATGTAATTTATTTCATTACCGCTGCTCTTAAAAACGGTGAAGGAAAACATCGTGAGAGGAGGCCTGTGTCCCAGAAGTGGGAACATTCATAGGCTGATGATGATGACGATGACTGATGGTGTTTTGCTTTTGCAACAGTCTCAATAGTAACACTATATAGTGCTTAGTAGAATAGAAAGCCAAGGAATGCAGTCCCAAAGTAGATGGTATGCGGTCGGAAAGGATGAAATTCGGTAACCTTGTTCTTCGTTAGATACCATAACATAACATCACACCTGCAATCTACGAAGGATAACCAGAGGTATACCTAATAGTACACCCACATTCCGCTAGTTATGTCTAAGTCCCATGTAATAGGTGAGAGCCTATTACCATCAACCGGGCGCAAATCCAGACTTCGGGGCTGCTACTGAGAAATTCCTGTGGGAAAAATTTAATGTCACTTTGCCCGAACTGGGAATCAAACCCAAGACCTCAGAGCGGGAGGAGTCATTTGATGATTTCCCATCCGAAAAAAATAAAAAAAAAAGGACCTCATGCGATGTTCTTTAGATATCATTTCTCCAAAAAGGCGACTTGTTTAAATTGTTTGGTTAGAAGATCCCCTATAGCTTTCCCACGAGTATGCACTCAATCGATTTATTTAAAAAAATGCTTTGTTCCACTGTTTTAAGCTTTCACGGTTTAAAATTAAACTTATACTGTCCCCTACGGGATATCTTCCGTGATTATAGGGTCGACACTGTCTACCCTCTTTCTTTAAGAAAGACGGTAGGCTGATTTGTCTGTTCCTAACAATTTATTTTCCATCCACCCGCATTCTATAGTTAACCCGCGATCATGGCGCTTGCAAAAGCGTCGAAATATCGGGAGCTCAAAACAAATAATAATCACGGAAGATATCCCGTAACTGACAATATAAGTTTAAATGCTTTGTTGTTCAGTACCTTAAACCAGAGCACCAAAGTCCCGTGCATCTAAGATTCGAAATCAAGTCCCTTATTCTTTATATTACATATAAACGCATCTAATTAGATCGCACCTACAAGGCATTGCTGACCTATTAGCACATCCCTAAGGTGCGTTCATAAACTAGATTGGGAACGTCCAATAAGGAGTGCGTTATTACCACGCACTACGTGGCAGGTCAAAGGCCACTATAGGGCAAGAGCAGTGAAAGGTAACATCACTGATTCCGTGTTCAAATAGATTCATGTTACGACATAAACTTGGCGTAAACGGACCACACTGCCGAAGAGTTTCTAGCAATTATTTTCCGTTATAAAGTATGTGTTTTTATTATGACAGTCGGTAATGCACTGTGACAACTATCGGCTGTCTTCAGCTGTCCTAATAATCTGGTGGATACATGAATTTTTTTACATCTTTTTTTTTCGGATGGGAAATCATCAAATGACTCCTCCCGCTCTGGACGGAGCAGGAAGGAGTGTCAGACTTTTACTGACTAAAACCCATCCATCTGCCTTCATCGCCCTTTGTGTTCCGGGGCCACGGTATCTCTTTCGAACAGTCTCGCAGCCCCGATTTTTTTTTTTTACACCTTAGGTAAAAAAAAAAAAAAAAGGTATTAATCTAGGGAGACGACTTGAGGAAGATATGCAGAAACTCGTAGCTTACGCTTTCTAAAGCCATCAAACTTGACGTTTCATGAAATAAGTACTAATCGTCATCATCATCATTTCAGCCAAAAGACGTCTACTGCTATACATAGACCTCCCCCAAGTGTCGCACTGACCGGTCCCGTGCGACTCGCATCCAGCGGATCCCCGCAACCTTCACCAGTAGGGCTATTACGTATCTCTGTTGACAGCTCGAAATGATAGTAACTGGGTTCAGTGTCCATCAATTAACGGTCAAAAGGTTAGTTAGTTTCGTATTATGTATGACCCTGTTAGTCACCGTAAAGTGAAATCCACTCAGTGTGATACGTAATACCAATATTATGACATTCACGGTTGTCATCAAAGTTCGGTGTACAACCGAAGCTTGATAGTCACTGGATATCAGAAAGATACGTAATAGCCCTGCTGGTCATCGGTCCGCCTAGTGCAACCTTCACCAGTAGGGCTATTACGTATCTCTGTTGACAGCTCGAAATGATAGTAACTGGGTTCAGTGTCCATCAATTAACGGTCAAAAGGTTAGTTAGTTTCGTATTATGTATGACCCTGTTAGTCACCGTAGTGATATCCACTCAGTGTGATACGTAATACAAATATTATGACATTCACGGTTGTCATCAAAGTTCGGTGTACAACCGAAGCTTGATAGTCACTGGATATCAGAAAGATACGTAATAGCCCTGCAGGTCATCGGTCCGCCTAGTGGGATGCCTTCCAAGTAGGTACTATCGAGCAATAATTCGCAAACCACCAGTCAGCCCAAACGTTTCCTGCCCTTTCCGCATGCGATGGATTCTGATGGATATGCCTAAAGTCCTATGCCTATGGTCTTCTCATGGTGGTTCTATTATGCTACACTGTACTAGGTAAATTCAACACACACACGTTAGTTTATAAAAAACATATCATGATTCTTATCAATAACCAATTCGCACAGTTGTAAACTTTAAACACAGCGTTTACCGCACTCTTAACACTTTTGTAATAATAAAAACTATCTAGACGTATCGTAAGTGGTTATAAACATTTTATAACAGGCTTAATTAATTCGTAACTCGAGTTTAGTCAGTGAGTTTATTTTGTTTGACAGTTAAGTGAGTGTGAAAGTGCATTATATTTTTTAAGTAAAGAGAACGCTGTTATTTTTTATCGACAGTTAAGCTGACAAAATATTTTGAGTGAACTGTCATGCATTGAGGCAAAAGAAAGACGATATGATTCATTGGTACCTTATAAATGATCAAGACGCTTATCAACATAGTCTGCAATGTGCGTCTGGGCATAAGTCCACGGTCGTTACATGAAATCGGAGTCACACGAATTGACTCTCTATTGATATGCAGTTAGGGAACGAGTGAGAATGAAATATAAAGCCTTTATATTAAGAAACTTAATTAGAATTACATCCCGAGACATGGTAGAAGTGATAGCAGATCAATAGCCAGATGAGTGAATCAAATTCTAAAGATCGCTAGCTTGTTGAGAATCGCACAGGAATCACGAATCAGAGTTTATTAATGATTTTCTCATCTTTCTTACAATTCTTCCTTATGGTTGATTTTTAGAGTAAATCCCTCAATATTATCTGTCTCCTAAGGTAGGACTAGGTACCTTACATTATTTACTCTTAATAATTAATTGAATGTTTGAGTGACACTATCAATCGTCAAAGTTAAGCTTTGTATTGACAACTAGGTAGCGTTAATTAAGTTTGACATTTATAGCTTTTAATGCGATTAGATATTTCGAAATACGAATTAATCGGTGTAATTGCTTAACAGACTACACTCGAGAGCAATGAATCCGGGTCACTTAAAGAATGTTAAAAATCTCGGAAACTAAAAATGATAGGTTAATGCAATAAATTGTATTTAATAGACAATGTAATACTCCTTAAATGAAAGTAAAAAAAATATGAGTCACCATACATTTTATTAACACAAAATTACATAAAGAAAAAAACTGCTGATCTCTCCTTAAAACAAAAATAGGAAACATGAAATTTTTGAACTTTATTACGATTTTCTTGAATTTTAATACTTCGTATTGCCTCCTCGTGCTTCCATTACTGCGTTTACGCGGTTTGGCATGCTGTACACCAAGTTCCTTATACGATTTTGGGGAATATTCTCCCATTCCTCTGTGAGAGCAATTTTGAGCTCACGAAGCGTGATTGGGGGAGGGTTTCGTTGTTTTACGCATCTGCCTAGCTCGTCCCAAGCATGCTCGATCGGGTTGATATCCGGGCTGCGCGCTGGCCACTCCATACGAGTAATGTTCATCTCTTGAAGGTAGTCATTCACAATCCTACCTGTATGAGGTCGGGCATTGTCATGCATAAATATAGCATCCTCACCTAAATTGACCATAAATGGACCAACGTGATCATTGAGGATTTCTTCCACATATCTTACGCTAGTTAAAGAGCCGTTTTCTATGATCACCAGCTCTGTGCGACTTTTAGAAGAAATTCCGGCCCACACAAGTACAGACCCACCACCGTAGGCTACTTTTTCTTCGATGCATGCTTGCTTGAATCTTTCCCCTGGTCTTCGATACACTCTGTGTCTTCCATCGTGCTTGTAGAGCATAAATTTTGATTCGTCGGAGAACATAACTTTTGACCAATCTTCAATACTCCAATTTACGTGGCTCTGGGCATATCTTAGTCTTGAAATACGATGCCCACGCTCCAGTTTAGGGCCGTTTGCAGGTCTAAGGGGTTTTAAGTTAGATTCAGCAAGCCGACGTCTTACTGTCCATGCACTTGGGTTACTTCCTCCGAGGCGTCGAAACTGATTTGTGAGTTCAGTTCCTGTGAGAAAGCGATTTCGAAGCATGGTGTTCACCAAGTATCGGTCTTCTCGTGCTGTGGTACACCTGGTTCTGCCCGTTCCTGGTCTGCGTAGGTTAGAACCAGTTTCTTCGTAACGTCGGAGAACTCTTTGTACTGTTGACAGCGACACACCGACAGTCCTGGCTGTATCGCGCTGACTCCGGCCGGTTTCCAGCATTGTAAGTATTCTGGTGCATTCTTCAGGCGTAAGCGACATAATTTCAGCTTGAATAATGAATATAGAGCACTATCAACATGGTTTATGTACCCACATAAATGACAGATTACAAACAAAAGCAAAACCAAATGCTGTAATTTCGTAGTTCCATCTTCGAAAGTGGCCCTTTTTCAAATTTGATTTTTTTATGATATAACTATACAATAACTAAGAAGTTTTAAAACCTTCATTTAAGGAGTATTACATTGTCTATTAAATATAATTTATTGCATTAACCTAGCATTTTTAGTTTCCGAGATTTTTAGGATTCTTTAAGTGACCCGGATTCATTGCTCTCGAGTGTATTTTCTGGTCTATTTAACGGCAGTTATTTCTATGCAAGACAGTTCTAATATGGAAAGAACTTGTCAATGTTTTCAATGCAGATGAAGAGATCTCGATGATAAGTTTTGATAGAGAAGATAACTGACTATAACATAAAGACAGGAAGGGACATCAACGCACAAACTCTTAGCACGTATTTAGTACACCATTCTTTATTTAAAAAAAACAGCATTCCATACGTGTTGACGTGATTGCAGTTTTGTAAGGAGCCACTGTTTTTTTTTTAAAATTATGCCGCTGATAATTAAACATTTCTTTGTGAGGGATTCGGAATGATTTACTGAATACACATAGTAAGCGTCAGTGTCTCTTGCACTCTGTATAACTGAACATACCTGGCAAAATGTGAGTGTTATATGTACTAAGTTGTACACCGCTGCGTAACCCTACTAGAATTACAGGCGTGCTAAGCGATGTCTGTATGTCATTTCATGTAGAATAAAACAAAAAAGTGTACTATTTTTGAAAAACTGGTCGTGTTCAAAGACAACGTCTGTTCGACCGGTTTCTTCAAGTAAAAGGAACCCTGGAGTAAATCTAGAGACTGTATTTAGTCTTCAGATTCACTTTGCTCTGAAATCAGAAAGACATTAACTGTCCATCTCGTAATGAAAATAGTACTAATGAATAATCGACTTAATATTATACTAATAATGAACTAATTGACTATTAAAGGCTTTATTTTGTTGAGAAATGGTTAACCAGTCATGCGTTCAGACGTGAAAATTTAATTTGATGCAGTTATTATGACAATTCTAAATTTAATATCGGTGACTTCATTTTATTATTGGTGGAAATAAACGTTTATTTTTTTATGTCTTCATTTAATTTATATATATGAAAGGTGTGTGACCAATGGTCATTGTGGTGGTTAATGTCCTTAATGTAAGTAATAGGTACATAGATGCCAACCGACACCTATAACTAGAATCATAAACATTTCCTGAAATTATTGCTCAAACCACGTTGTATTAATTTAATGATTGGGATTAAACTTAATAGTGGCTTCATAAAATGGCAATTTGAACGAGATTAAAACAATGCTAAAAAAAATCTACTACTCCTAAATTCACACCAAAATTTTCTGTATTTTTAGAACAATAAGCATTTACAACACACATTTATGGGCACAAAAAGTCATAAAACGAATTTATTTCAAAATTCAACTTTCGTCACTGATATTTCAATAAAACTGCATGGATATTGAGCGATATCAAAATTTCACGATGTGCATAACTAATTTTATAATGCATTCGAAGCAACAGGGATGAATCGAAATGGTTGTTTCGAAAAAAACAATGTGTTTATAGAAATGATGCAAACTTGTGTCTGTGAAAAGGCATTTAGCGGCAATTTTTTGTCGTACATATATACTGAGTTAATCCGAGGTAGCTATCGGTTATCAGGCCAGGCTCGGACGCGCGCGCGCGCAAACCAACAGTTGATGTTCGCGCGTCGAAAGGAAGACACATCCGTTAGCTGACTAGCGCCCCTGTGTGAACTGTGATCGATACATCGCGTTGTGAATACTGTAAACTCTAACGTGAAAGCCGGTGAATTTAATTGAAAGGGTGCGTGTGAATTGTTATTTTTTCCATAATGGTGGTATACTATCTTGTATGGTAGAGTTCTTGGAGTACGTATACTTAGTATTAATGCATGCCATTTTTAAGCTGGAGCACGAACATCTGCAGCGCGTATTACCATTTTTAACACGCGCTGCATCGACGGGCTTTATTCATAAGGACGCAAATGATAAATGTGTTTCTGTTTTTAGCTGTAAGACAGATCACATATCGTAAGTGTGAATAAGTTCGTGCTTAATCTCTGATAATTTGTTTTTCAAATAGCAGACATACTGTACGCGTTTCAAAGTGGTAATTACTGTTTTCAGCACTTCCGTGTATTTTCGCTGAAAATTTTAGGTGTACTACCTATATTTAACAAAAATTTCGTTTAAAAATTACATAACTTACATTACGAGAAGGTATAATAAGCTTTCTCTGTATAAGTATATAGACATAAAAACGAATGCAAAATCGTGGCCCGTGACGAATATTTTATGCGAGACATCACAATACTGTAATACCTCTATCTACAGACGTGGTAATGCTATTAGCGGGGTACTGGACAATGTAATGTACGTACCTACAGATTATAATATAAGTTAAATGAATTAACCATTCAACTCATACATATTTAAGACCTTATGAGATAAATAATTAAATGTTTCTGCATGTGTGCCGACATTATTATGTAGCTAAATCATTTCCAATTTCCATTGCTTTTAATGTTTTAATTATATTTTTCGAGGATGGTACGATGACCTTCATCGGCAATCTTAGTGTGTAGATTATCAAGATAGTACCTTTCTTCGTGATGGCCATGATTCCTCCATTTATGATATGTAGATGAGCTTCGACCAGAACTCTGCCACATTCACTGTGCTACCATTGGCATACCATTTGGACGGAACCCATATGGTGCAGGTGGAGTTGCTAAATAACGAACTATATCTTGATGGACAGTCTTGGTACTTTAATTCTTAAAAGTATTAATCTTGAATATTGACATGGCAAGGGGGTCAAGAAGTTATAGGGGAGCTTTTTATGTCTCGTTCAGTTGTTTTGCTTACAATCAAAATAATAAAGTAACGTAACTTTATCAAATGTTTTGACAGTTTGAATTTGTGATGTGACTTCGAAACAAAGTATTTCCCAATGAAAGAAAAAACACCAAAATAGATCGTAAATCATAATTTAAAACATTGCAAAAGCAAATAAAATATGTAATTAAGAACCGATTTTGGATATTGTTTATTGGTGAGCTTTCGGTTTATCACAGACTTGCAAAGGTCATGACCTCGGCAGACATTGCCATCTGCTTTTGACAGATCACGAAGACATTAAGATTGAAGCCACTACTTGCTTATAATGACTGTGATATTATAAAGATGTCTGTTTCATGAGCATTGCGAAGTAAGGAACACGAACTATTTAGATTGATTTGAAACCTTCGCATTGGGAATCGATCTTGCTTTGGAAAGGGCAACAGAGTGCTTTCGTAGTTATTATACTATGTGGCAGGACTGTAGTTTATTTTTTTGTATTTGACAAAATAATCAAAAGTGCCTGAGAAAATGAGAAACCTTGGAACCTAAAACTTAAATTCTATTTCACCATTATAGAGCTTTACAACGAGTAAAGAATGAATAATTTTCTCTCATTCTTAAAGTCGCTTTCAGCGTCAAGAACAATATGGCCGTTTTTCATGTTTATGGCTACTTCTGCTTAGCCTGACATTATAAAGACACGTTTTTTCTTTAGCTGTCCTATAAAAAATACACTTACGTGATTTTTCACTAAAGTTATGCACAATCAACTATTTAGCCTGGTGCAACTTTTTGTGTGGTTTCTAACAAAAAATAAGTGGGTATTGACAACATCTGATTACAAGTTAATAGTTTTTTATTCAAAGGATTAAAACTCAATGTAAATTAATTCTTTGTTATTATTACTAACGAATAAATATAGTTTCATATGCATATTGATTAGCAGTTCAAAAGAATATTTTGAATTGAATTGCAATAAAATGAGTATCATACAATGCCATTGTCAAAGCGGTTTACGGTTGCCGAGCAATTTACATGATAGGAAAATTGATAACGTCGTCCCTCACACATACCTACGCCTGTTTCCGTATTTTTAGTTTTTGCTTTATAAATTCTATTGGCAATACCTACTTATTTGTACCGTAGAACGGTATTTTGTCCAATACTCACTATTATAGTTCTATGATATAAAATCATTTTCATAATCCCTGATGAGTTAGGTAGAGCTGTACCTCCCGGGGCTGCGGGACTATTCGAAAGAGATACCGTGGCCCCGGATCATAAAGGGCGATGAAGGAACATGGATGGGTTTTAGTCAGTAAAAGTCTGACACTCCCTCCTGCTCTGCCCAGAGCGGGAGGAGTCATTTGATGATTTCCCATCTGAAAAAAAAAAAAGGTAGAGCTGTACCTTATAGTATGCCCACATAAGTCCCATGTAATAGGAGGTGATTAATGAGCCTTTTGTCTTCAACTGGACACAAACATCCAGACTTCGGGATACTGCTACACTTTGACTGAATTGAGACCTCATACTCAACAGAGGTGCTTTAGAACCACTAGATCAACAAATCTATACTTGATGTTCTGGTGTGACGATTGATTCGATCACAATTAAAAAAAGAAACTCTTTGCTATGACGGACTAACAATTATATTGTCTTATTCATCGTTGCACTTAGAACAATAACCCATTCATTTAAGTGTAGGTACTCATACTATTTCCACGACTAGTCAACTATACTAGCACAGCTATAGAATCAGCCTACTCGTATTTGGTAGGTTAGAAGACAGCGTTATGAAATTTAAAAGATAGATAGAATAACTTTCATAGATTAACTCAGAATGCATCCGGTTCCTTAGCCTAAACTTCATGATAGTAAGCTTTTCGCAATGTGAAAATGTGTGAGAGCAGTGGCGGCTCCAACTTACAAACAGTAAGTCGTGGGTTCGAACCCAGACAGGCGCATTACTTTGTGTAATTTATTTCATCACCACTGCTCTCAAAACGAAGGAAAACATCGAGAGGTAACCGGCATGTCCTAGAATCAAAAAATTCGAAGGCATGTGACATCTCCAATCTGCACTGGGCCCGCGTGGTGGATTATAGCCCATTCCCTCTCATAGAGAGGAGGCCTGTGTCCCAGCAGTGGGAACATTAATAGGCTGATGATGATGATGATGATTAATGTGAAAATTTGTCGTTTATTGAACTTATTTCTCGATTTTGCAGGATAAAAACCAACTTCATGATAATAAGATTCTTACCCGAATCATTTCTTAATAATATTTGGTATCTTTGCTATCTTCTATCATCAAATGTTTAAGAAAACAGTTTAATATGCCAGAAATGATTATGAACAACAGCTGTAATCAAGTACAGCTAAAGTGTGTTTACTTCTTGCTTATCAACTTCGTGTGTCGTTTCTTGCTTCCTCATTTCTTTTTCACGTTTTAATTCCGTACAATGCCTGTTCTGTTTTATTTGTTTTTTACCTTCAGTTCTTTTGTGCTATTTATTCATAAACCTCTTGTTTGTCTTTCGTTTCGAATTGATTTGAATGATTGATTATTTCAAAATGTTGTTTGTCATTGGAGTTAAAAGAAAACAAATGAATAGCTATACAAGGTTATTTGTAAAACACCGACAACCTCTCAGGACTGTTACTAACATCATAATCAACAACTTTTGTTCTTTGACTTTTAAAAATTCATCATATTTTAGTTCATCAAATTTTCATAAAAAAAAAATAAAAAAAAAATTGAACGCTTTTACGGGCCCTCGCCGCCCTGACCCCGCTCCCCTCACTATTGTACTATCGCTTTCTTTTGCTTCGCATAGATTTCTTAACATTTAGAGCGTTCAATTTAAATATTTTTATTTGTGTACGAAAATTTGATGAACTAAAATATGATGAATTTTTAAAAGTCATAGAACAAAAGTTGTTGATTATGATGTTAGTAACACAGTCCTGAGAGGTTGTCGGTGTTTTACAAATAACCCTGTATATAATAGTTGGATACAGGCATTTCTGGTAATCCTATTGATGTTTTCTCCGTTAGTAGTTAGGTTCGCATCTGTAACTAATGAAAAGTAGCGTAGTATACGATTATTCTTCCACTTTAAGCAAATGTAGCACAATTTTTTTTATCAAAACAAAAGCATTATTACTTTGTATAATATTTGTATGATCTAAAACCTACAAAAAAGTCTTTAGATGGTAGCTTGAATTATTAAGCACAGTTACCGGAAGACCTAGACCAAACTAAGAATTAGAATTGAGGTAGGTTAACTAATTACACACAGAACTAATAAAACATTATAATTAAGAATATAAATCGTGTGTATTAACCATCGTAAGATCATTATTATGTGATTGATATTAAAATTATCGTGCAGCCGTTAATGTACTGTAATTGGTGTTAAAATTGATTTTAAACGTTCATTTGTTTTTAAAATTACACTGTTTTTTAAGGTTCCGAACCCAATTATGTAATATGGCTCTCCGTTCCGTCCGACCGTACCGACAGAGAGCTGTTTCTTTTGAACCGTAAAAACCGACACTTGAAACACAGACCTATGATACTTTACTGCTATTTACACCAAATAATAAAAATGAAATAAAGTTTAAAAATTAAAGCGTTACCCATACAAGAAAAGAGTTTTTGGAGCCTTTTGCTCGATCTTTTTAAAAAACTATTTTAAAAGGAAGTGGCACGAAAGCCTTCGTGTGCAAGTCCGACTCAGACTTGGCCAGTTTTTTACTCTCCACGCGATAATGGGCAAAGGAACAACAATGCGGATTAGCAACATAACAGTATGGTTTATTGAACGTTCAAGCATCGTTGATCTTTCAACAGCCTTTCCTTATTAAACTTCAGTTGTATGATTAATTTATGGCTTATATTTACATACGTAATGCCCACAAAGATACTTGCTGCAGTTACACTTCCCTACAAACCAGTGCAACCAGGCACATTGGTCAAGATTATGGCATAATGTGACCCCATTTTACAGATTGGCGATTATCGTAGAAGGTACAGCTAGGTATCTGTACGCTATGATAAATTATAATGAAGAGAGAGAGAGAGAGAGAGTTGGTCAAAGGTAACCTGTAGGGCTATTACGTATCTCTGTTGACAGCTCGAAATGATAGTAACTGGGCTCAGTGTCCATCAATTAACGGTCAAAAGGTTAGTTTCGTATTATGTATGACCCTGTTAGTCACCGTAAAGTGATATCCACTCAATGTGATACGTAATACTAATATTATGACATTCACGGTTGTCATCAAAGTTCGGTGTACAACCGAAGCTTGATAGTCACTGCATATCAGAAAAAGTTCGGTGTACAACCGAAGCTTGATAGTCACTGCATATCAGAAAGATATGTAATAGCCCTGCTGGATTTAGTTTGCGGTGACAATTTTGGAGGGCTACAGTAGCCCTAACTCTACATATAGTCCGCGCGCGAGCTCCGAGGAATCGGTGGCTTGTTTAAAACATCGGTGGTTCCACCTCAAGCACATAACACCCTCACAGAATGATTTCATAATTTACTTCGCGCGGAGTACTAAATTATGAAACCATTCTATGAGGGCACTATGCACCCGAAATAAAACCACCGATGATTTAAACAAGCCACCGATTCCTGAGAGCTTGTGCGCGGACTATAAACGTAGTTAAAGATTTTTTTATTCGAAATCTGAAACAATTTAGGATTCAATTAAATCCTACATACCTACCTATAACTAAGAATTCACCACAAAACTCTATTATAAATGTGAAAGTAAGTATGTTTGTAACCTTTTCACACCTAAACCACTGTACCTATCGTCCTGAACAGAAACGGACATACGGTACCTTTCATCCCGAAATAAAGTACTGTTCCCGAGGAAAACAACAATAACGTTCTTATGATAATAGATGGCGCCACTTCTTTCGAATCATAATAGAATTATTTCATTACAAGCAGAGTACAGCCCGAATTTATTGTCAAATTCTAAATTAATGCGAGCGAATCCGCGGTCAAAAGCTAGCAATTGTAAATAAAGGCAAAAACAATGATTTTTTCCTTTTTAAAATTAAAGTTTGAGGAAAGATAAGA
Source organism: Xestia rhomboidea (assembly GCA_963853795.1). Lineage (NCBI taxonomy): Eukaryota > Metazoa > Arthropoda > Insecta > Lepidoptera > Noctuidae > Xestia > Xestia rhomboidea. The sequence continues at coordinate 13,812,087 of OY970761.1, read as the reverse complement.
TTAAAAAATGAGGTTTTTTACACATCGTGTAAAGATCCTTAAGCAAAACCGTTTGCACACATAAACGGCTGGCACTTAACATTTAATTGCGGCGGAGAAGGACGATCAGATAAATTGAGCGTGACAGACATTTTTCATAGTGAACAAAAAAGGTAGTTAGTTCAATTAATAATGAAGTAGCCAATGGTCGTAAAGACGGGCCTGTGGCCGTCGACGCGTAGCGCCGCCGGACAGTCATGATATCATCAAATTGCTGTTTAATATACACAATTTTGTTTTTTTTTCGGAGTTTAGGGTTCAGTGTGGTGGATAAAGAAGCGGTACAGTATACGGAAGGATTTTCCATGTTTTTGGTTCTGTTTGTATGTTTGACTGCTTTTTGCCTTTGCTTATTTGACGCAGCCGTGAGACACACAATAATTATCTTTTTGTTTTTAAGTTTTTTTTTGTTTTTATAGCTGTGTTAGTTTGTGACATATGCCAAATAAACGTATTTTCTTTGTTTATTTCACATTTGAAAAATCTACATAGTTTTACTGAAGCTGTCAAAATATCACAATCAATCATTCTGTTCACAGCACTTGGTGTAAAAATGTTACTAAATGTTTTATGACTCTAAGCTAGTAGGTATGTTTACACAGACATTCATCTTCTGACTTCTAAATTAAATTCATTACGTATAATTTATTTCGTTTGTATTGTTCTTATTTTCTCATCTCCAGCGTTTGCGGTCACAAGTCACTACCGGGTAACGTTTATTCGTGACCTAGAACATCAACAGAGTAATAAACGTTAGATAAACTAAACGCATCATACTCATAATTTATATTATTGTATGATTTAGAAAAGCTAGCTAGCAGAATAAATCTTGAAATAATTTAACATGAAACATGTTGTAAACAACTGCGTTTATTTAAGGTTTTTATTTAATTGTTCAGTGGCTTTATGATTCATCAGAAAAACAAGGACATAAAAAGTTATGATTTAAGTTAAAAAAGGGAAGCTCACTTTTTTTAATGAACTCAAATAATGATCCCAAGAACTTGGAAAAATTAATTATTAAATCATGCTACGGAACACTTTTCGATTTAAACACAGAGCGCGTTATTGAGCAGTCATTGTAGTTCGTAATATTTGCATCGCTCTAGTTCGCTGTTTAATTCATTATTCCATACAAAAACTCTGACATTTACTTGCACATTTAAAACTGAATAGAAACATTTAGTATTGCTTCAGTGTAGTTGCGGAAATGTTCTTAATAATACATATGATTAAATAATAATTTTTCATTGAAGGATTGACCTGGTACTGAATTCATTTGTAGGTCATATTTTTATGTTCCTTTCTAGTAGTTTTTCTTTATGTTCGTGCCAGTATAGTGGCACGCATCCTGTTTCATAGCGCAATAAATAAAAATAAGTTTGTTTTTAAAACTTTACTTCAATGGAGACCACTCCATCCCGAAACTGTCCTAGTTCATCCTGTAGGACAGCACTCTAACTCACACACTCACTATTGACTCAACTGTTTCGATCTAAATGAGATGTTGAATTACAGGTACTTATGCTGTTTGCAAGGTCAAAACAAGAATCATTTAGCACTGATAAGCTTTTCCAAAAAAAATGTCGTTTCATCCGTTTTTCACCGCGGAAGAGCTTGTGATACCTACATGACTTGTAGTTAATTTAATAAAACTCGTTATGTTTGTCACACAAAAAATAAGTAAGCCACATAAATCTTTATGAAAACTTTATTCATTACAGTTAAAACCGCAGCAGGTTTTAAAATAAGATCTATTTCTTATTGTCGATGTGCAACCTAACACATTAGATATTCGTAACGAGCACGTTACCGCTCAACACTCCAAATACAGAACATAAATAGAAAGCTAATTATTTACATAATCCATTAAAAGTTAGGTTTACATACCTATGTACGTTTTTGGTTTATGTCATAAATATTCAATGATAAATTCTAGAGCATGTGAAATCTTTATATTATAATGCAATCATTTCATACCTTTGACAAATTCAAATATTTCACTTATTTCGAATAGGTAGCTATTTTTTAACATTTGCTTTAGGCGGAAATCGAAGTAGTGCGTTCCGTATAGGATAAAATTTTACGTAATTTTTCTATAAACTTTTTTGCGCTGTCCGGCTAATTTGTCGTGTAAATATTAAATAGTACATGTGTTAGACCTCTGGCTGGTTAGAATTTTAAGTTGTGTGCTAATTAGTGGATTAATTTGTGATTAAAGAAAAGTGTAAGTGAATTATGATATTTTAAACTAGCCTGTAAGCGCAAGTTGTCTGGCATTATTTAGTAACTCATTTTTATAATTCACTAGCTTCTGCCAGCGGCTTCTCCCGCGTGAATTTTGATAATTGTTGCACGGGATCTTACTATCGGGATAAAAAGTATCCTATGTTTTAATCCAAGTTTTAAACTATCTGTGTACAAAATTTCATCCTAATCCATTCAGTAGTTTTTGAGTCACACATCCATACTCACCAACTTTCGCATTTATAATATTAGTAGGATTATTTTTCAATGAACCAATATGACGTCTAATGGTTTGTAGCAAAATTATTTGATACTAGCTTTTGCGAGCGGCTTCGGTCGCCTTATGGTTGGAAATTATACCACTTGACGACACTCGGGAATAATAAAGCGGAATTGGATCATGGGCCTAAAATGGCTGCTTTATCAGGATCTTAGTATAAATCACGTTAAAAAAGAATCTTAAAATGGACTTAAAAGTTCATTTAAAGAATTTAAAATTTTTAACGTGATTCATTTATGATTCTGCTAAAGCAGTCATTTTAGACCTCCAGTAGTTTCAAAGAACCTCTGCATACAAACTTACGAACTTCATAATATTAGAATAGAAAAGTGTAAATAAACCCTATTCAGGTTAGATAATAACTATTTAAGGTGAAAGCGGCAGGGTCGGGGAATAACTTTTTCAAGGTCAAAGTCGTTCCACGACCTTTATGAACTTGGAGGGTTGTATTGATGATTATAATTCTGTAACGACATACGTCCCCTACCCTTTTTTTGTTTTACTTTTCGGATGGGAAATCATCAAATGACTCCTCCCGCTCTGGGCGGAGCAGGAGGGAGTGTCCGACTTTTACTGACTAAAACCCATCCAAGGTTCCTTCATCGCCCTTTGTGTTCCGGGGCCACGGTATCTCTTTCGAATAGTCCCGCAGCCCCGGCAGGCTTCGGCCCTTGCGGACCCCTTCCTTATTGCTGACTCTCTTTGAGGCGCGCGTGGAACACGAACGCGCCGTCGACACGGCTTCGCGGGCTACCCTGGAGCGTCCACCTTAATATAAAATACTGTTATACGTCGTGATGGCCCAGAATGTTGTGATGATCCAGAGGTTAAGGCCCCACCTCTCATGCATGAGGTTGTGGGTTCAAATCCGGGCAAGTACCAATGTGAATTTTTCAATTCATATGTACTTTCTACTTTATCTTGGACATCACAGACATCGGTGAAGGAAAACATCGTGAGGAAACCTGGACTTATAATTAATATAAGTCTGGAATCGTCAACCCGTCTGGAGCAAGCGTGGTGATCAATGCTCGTGCCTTCTCTGTTGAGAAGAGGCCTTTGCCCAGCAGTGGAACAGTAACATTATTATATACTTTTGTTATCTTTGTGTGTCTCGTACTCATGAACATAAAGAGTTTGACTAACTCATTTTGTTCATTTATTCACATCAATGATCATTACGATGAGTTTGAGAAACAAACAAAATATTTCCGCTATTGTATTATGTTGAGTGTACACGTTTTGTTTTAATATAATTGGAATGATTGTCTACGTTCATTGTTTTCAATAAGAAAAGATAAATTGTTTAGTTTCCCAGACTATTGAAAACTGGATAATGTCTCTTATAGGTGGAATATCGAGATGAGAATAATCAAATAGATTGAATAATCAAGATAAAACCAAGAAGATTATTTTCTTCGGCAAAACTCTTTATAAGAAAAAAAAAGGATATTATTCGGTACCACATTAACCCCATTTATTATTTTTAATTATTTACACAGCATTGGAAGTTGATTATTCAGCTCGTTTTTCTTTTGTACTTTGGACAAAGTTGTAAGCGACTATAATTATAACAATAGGTACTGTAAGATACGAGTTTTCGAGCTGTTCATCATCAGCATCAGCCTATTAATGTTCCCACTGCTGGGACACAGGCCTCCTCTCTATGAGATGGAATGGGCTATAATCCACCACGCGGGCCCAGTGCGGATTGGTAGATGTGCCCGCGTGGATGTCTTCGATTTTTTTGGTTCTAGGACATGCCGGTTTCCTCACGATGTTTTTCTTCACCGTTTTGAGAGCAGCGATATTCGAGCTGTTACCCTACTTTAAATAAGATGCGTTTATATCGTTGATTAAAATAATTATTGGAAAAAAAAAACATATATCCATGCATGTAAAACTTGTGACGCCCGCCTTAACCGACTCTGCTTGTCTTATTCTAATTTGAATCCAAGTTTGAAGCTTATTGTTTTTTTCTTATAACGTGCCAGAGTTAATTCCTAAATGGCCACAAAGGATAGGATCATAGTACATACTTTTTATGCAAATATTTTGTTCCATAAATTAGGTATTCCTCAAGATTGCGGAAGGTGGAGAACCAGGTTCCTGACGCAACTTGGGCGAGCCATAAGTGCCATTGATTCAGTCTGCCTAATTGATGATTTGCCTATAGGTATTTAGGAGTGGTCAGCAATGAGCCAACTCTGGCGACTTTTTCTCACGTTTCTCATGTATCGTTACTGAATTATAGAACAGCCACAAATGAATAATAACGATTATTTATTCAAATTAACAGATAACCTTCTGTCTTTTATTCTAGATCTAGATTTAATCTAACTAATTTGATTCCAAATATGCATAAAATATTTAGCTATATTATGCAGATTTTGTTTTTCAACTAATAAAAGATGGGATATCAAATTACTTTTGATTTTTGAGCAATTATTAGGTATTTAAAATTTATGTATTTTCAGACCGTTTGCTATCGGTTACAGCATAATTGAGAAATAACATTAAATTAATGGTTAAACCCGACAATAAAACAAAATCTATTGTTGATGTTTATATGTATAATAAGTATTTATTTACAAACAAAAAGTATCCATGTAGTATATCAACTATCTGGTGTTCACGACACAAGCCTCGTTGCTTAGTGTGGCACTACATGGCGCTGCGTGTAATGTCCAGCGATATTTATTTATTTAAATTCTGACAAGCTCAAGTTCTGACGATGCTGATCCTCAGCAGGGTTTGTAGGGTACAACCTTAATGCTACAAAAAGGATCCGTAGACTTTTATGAGTAGGAATGTCGCAATGTGCGAGAATTATTTTACAGAATTCTAATTGGAGAAAAACAAGACATCACTCGCTGTACGGAATGCTTATTTACGAAGCAGCTGTTTCACAACGACCAACGACCCTATGCTGACGTGAACAGCATACATATTCTCATTCGTACTAGAGTTAGACTGGCAAGTTGCCAACGATTGATTGCCTGCTAATTAAGAAATCAACATAGGTAGGTATAGGGAGTTAGTCAATTGACCTAATCCGCAATTCTAATCTTAACGAACATTATAGTAGACGAAAGATTTGCAATTATACTTGTAGGTAGAATTAAAGAGTGACTGCTGAACACGGCTCGAACTTAGAATCGAACCCAGAGGTCCTGGGTTCGATTCTAAGTTCGAGCCGTGTTATTGGGTTTTTCCACCAAAAACTTCTTACTAGCGGCCAAGGAGTCTAGATTCTGTCTTCGTTGATATAACTGGAAAAATGTGGGATTGGTATACCTCTGCTTAAATCCTCAGGCATTATAGGCTAAATGTTATGTATGTATGTTATCATGGGCGGAAATCTTGTAATATAATGAAAGAGTAATTATAATTACTAATACAATATTATAGTATGTCGGCAAAGTACTGTATTGACTTCGTTTGACCCTTGTCACCTGTCATATTTTAGTTGATGATTGCAACATCTATGGAAGTACGGATACAATGGTCGGCATAACAAAAGTCATACATTATGCATTGTGTACATTTTAGAGCCTTGATAATTGGCATCTATAGGTATCTACTAATATTATAAACTAACCTACGCCCGCGTAGAGTTCGATAATTTTCCCATGAGATAAAAGTATCCTATGTTGTTAGTTTTTGCGTGAAAGAGGAACAACCATCCATCCATCCTCACAGCTAACTTTTCTGTCTGTGTGTTACCTGGTTCACCGCAAAAGAAAAGTCGTTTCCCAGCAAAAACTTTTGCGTAGAGTTACTTAGTTTGATGTACAAAATACTTCGTTGGCTGTTACCTAATGACCTATAGGCACATTACCATCTTATACTTACAAACATCGATGACACGCCACCAATTATATATTTGAAAACGTATTTAATGATTAATGATTTCGTTACTTCCCTTTTATAACAGTCATTTTCCTGTCGATGTCAATTACATTACCAAGTATTCATGATACGTTTTTCGTTAATTTAGCATTTCGAAGGCAATATCAATCGTATGCACAGACTTGCGTAAAATAAATTTTAAGGAAATAATTACTACTAATAATGGTCAATTGGTCGTTTACGAGTAATATCGATTTAGTTTAAGGAAAGGTGTCGAGGATATTGGGAACTGGCAGGATATCTTTGACAGCTTAAATTAATTTTGATTGCCGTGTAGTTTGTTGTTAGTTTATTTATTTTAGTTTATTTTAATTTTTATTAAATATACCCTATTTTGATTTAGATTCTCTAGATATAAAATAATTAGTAAATAAAACCTGGCAACTGTCGTAGGTATTACATTTTTAACATGCAACGTTACCGTACCGTACCGTAACCTGTAGGCTTAGCCAAGTTGACAATCTACAATCGTTAACGCATAGAAAACTAACCAAATGTATGAGAATGACATCATTTCAACGTTAAGTCACGTGGTCAAAACAAACAAATAGAAACATTAAAGTTCAGTCAAAACTGTAAGTTGGCTACGATTTATATGGGATGTAGCGATCACGATTGTAGAAACGAATACATTTATTCTATCATCTTGATCGATGTAAACTTGTCTACGAAGTTTCTATTCGTTTGTTTTGACCACGTGACTTAACGTTTACGATTGTAGAAAGAGAATCGATACGAATCGTTTGTAACTTGGCTAGGCCCTGCTGCTCAATTAGGCATGAAACGAAGTAGACTACTGTCAAATGCACTTTTTAAAAGTGGTAATGTTCTTGATTAGTCACTAATCAGGAACTTTAGTTTCAAGACACTTTGAAGCTAATCATTAGTGCCAAAGTTAGTTAGGTACACCCATTAGGCAACGATTTCTGATAACAATGCAATGTCGGTATTTGACGTGTGCGGACATGCGATACCAAATGTACCTACTTGAATAGGTATCTAATTACATGAGAACACTAAAGGCCAAAAAGTTTCACTTGATCTTTAATGTCATTCAAGTCAACACGATACTCAGAAATGTGTTGACATTAATATTGTTGCACGATAAACATTTATCATGGTCAAAGATTATCTCTCACTTACTCTTAGCATTTTCAACAATATAGGTATTCTAAGATCTTTAATCTAGTCTGCTCAGGGTTAGCGAACTTTTGATTTGAGTGTCATGGATGACACGCGAAAGAAAATTCTGGGCACGGTTTTGGTATATAATCGAAAAACAATAAAATTTTCATTTTCTCTATCGGTGACTGACTGATGACGCGGTCGAATTGGCGAAGTACTGGGCTAACAAAATATATAATTGTCGTGCGACACGAAGAAGATTCCCTTCTAGTAACACATTTGTGATGTAATTCATCCTAAAATTTCAGCCTTTAAGGTATATATACTATATCCAGTTCATGTAACTGTCAAGAATGACTTTTTCATGAAATAGTCATTCTTGACAGTTACATGAACTTAGAGGGTTGTATTGATGATTTTAATGATTATAATTATGTAACTACATACGTCTTACAGCCGCGAATCATATTTTAATCAACATACAACCTGACAGTGGCCTGCAAATTGCAAAAGATGTAAGGAAATTTGAATTTCGCGGGCTACCCGTCTTAACCACAAGTTGTTATATACGCACAAGTTCGAAAAAGCTTTCGCCATCTTTAGTCTCTGGTCTAACACTTACAAAGCAGGCAAGCGGCCCTTTGTCCCTCGTATCTCATATCTGTCATCTACCTCAGTTGAATAACTTCCTTGAACCATGTACGGTGTTACTCGGGAAGCATTTCTCCATGTGTTATGTTACTCGCTTGTTAGTCACAAATAGGATTTTCCCTTTGGTCAAAATGTTACATTACATTAATATGTAGTAACTAGGATTTATGTGTAATGATGATTCAGTATCCGTGTTGGATGCAGCGGGTTTGAAACTGGGACAAGTTATTCTGTTTAATTTTTATTTTTACGTATGTAGCTAAGTTAGATTTAAAAGGCCTTAATGTGGTTAAAGATTTCGAAAGAGCACTAATATATTTTCCTTCTAACGATTCTAAGAAAAAACAATTTACCTCCATACTGCACCAGTAAAGTCTTACAACAAAAAAAAAGAATTAAGAAGGCAATTACCAAAAATAGTAGCCATCTAGCCATATAAAGGAGGATAACAAGTCAGGATTGAGCAAGCAATTCTCAGAAGCAGTCGTTATTACAATACCGTTCTTCAAAATATGAAATGCATGAATATTAAAATTAGCATTTAGTTATTCAATGTAACCTGACCGTTTACGCCTATTAAATTAACGGCAGAAATCCGAGGAGCCGCCATTAAGGAGGTGTCGTAATAATCGTTTGTAATATTATATCTCTCTCAACTTTTATTGCGTTTTCTGTAGGCTTCTGGTAAGGAGTAGGAACTGAATTGGTCCGTATCAACGTCAAATGACTGAGATACAATTAAATTATTTTTAAACTTAATATTGTCAAATACGGGATATCTTCCGTGGTCATCCTTTAAGAGACAATATCAAGTTTAGTTTTAAACTATGAAAGCTTAAAATAGTGTTTAAATGATTTTTGGTTTAAATGTAACATAATAATAGTCAATTGATCAAAATTAAGAAACTCAATACCAATAATTCCATCAATAATTTGAAAAATAATGATCTGTAGGGCTATTACGTATCTCTGTTGACAGCTCGAAATGATAGTAACTGGGCTCAGTGTCCATCAATTAACGGTCAAAAGGTTAGTTTCGTATTATGTATGACCCTGTTAGTCACCGTAAAGTGATATCCACTCAGTGTGATACGTAATACCAATATTATGACATTCACGGTTGTCATCCAAGTTCGGTTTACAACCGAAGCTTGATAGTCAATGGATATCAGAAAGATACGTAATAGCCCTGCTGGAGTCACAAACCACAATACAGTAGTCATGCATTGATCAAAAACACGTACCAGACAAAATATGCACACGGTAACACCTTCACTAATCCTCATGACTAGATACCGAATTATATGCAACATATAATCGTCGTAATATGCATGCAAATATGCAGCTAGAAATATGCAACATAAATTGAAGTAATTACCGGCTACAAAATATATTTTTTAATTTAATTTACTCATACTGCATTTTCGACTAGATTTTTTTTTTAAAACCGAATTCGGTTCCTATTTATTTGTATTACCTACATATTTGTAGTACGATTGAGCCTTTTATTAAATTAAAATATTTTTATAACTCCAATAGGCACTATTTGAATTTAGGTGCTTTTTTGCATTTTTCCAGTTAGGAGCAGATAAAATTAAAGGAAACATGCCCAAATATGCAAGATCTCCCGATTATAGCTAAAATATGCATTATCTTCAAAAAACCACACTATGTGCAAATTCATATGCAAGCATGCATTTGCATATAATCTGGTCTCTACTCATGACCAATACAATAATGTCATGAACGCCAACATCAAAATCAATTACAGGGACGGGCTCAAGTTTAGTATTGTTGTTGACAGCACAATTCTTTGCGGTGTTGAGTTCACTGTTATTAGATTCGGCCGGCATTATGAACGAAACGCACTCCAATCTTGCTCTCTTGGCCACACGCGTTGCTTCATCTAATTCTAACATTGGGTACTTACACTCACCTCTTACACCCAATTCGGTTTCGTCATCTCTTCCCGTGCGAACAAAATGTCTTTCACGTTTCGCAATCATCTCTTTGATATAATTACCTGTATTAGTATTATCTTTATCGCTGTCATCGGATACTGGCTAAATGCATGCGGTATTGACCTTCAAACATTCTTTATTTCATAATTTGATACTTTGTCTGCATAGTATAGTATCGTGTGATGTAATTCTAATTGCATCTAAAGGTTGTTTTGCTATTTAATATTCTATTTGATGCAGTTTTGCAGCTGTATCGATTAAGCATTCTAAAACCACCAAAATAAGCATTTCAATGTGTTATTTTTTTAAATATTATATTTATGCAAATGATTGTATTTATAGATCTTGTGCAGATGCAGTTTTATCTTAGGATCATGTTAATTGGTTCAAATGGATGAAAGAACGATTACATTACATCATTTTTAACTTAAATGAATTTTACGGAAGCTGCAATCACAAAATACTGATAGCCCATTAAAATACAAATATGGCTGTCCTGAATTTTTTGAAACTGTTGTTGATAGATAGATAGAGAGATTAATTACATCATAATGTAGATATTTTTACTACAAACGGTTATGGAATTCATAAATCAGTAATAGAAATGCAATACTGATTAAATTCTATTAATGATCGATGTTTTGATCCAAATTTGCTAAATGGCTAACTTCTTACGTAGGTAATTTGATCTTCAAATCGGTAATGATCGTAAATTCGTAATAGGCCATCAAAAAGTAATAGACTTTGACTGTGATTACATGTTTACGAATTAATTGTACATGCTCTAATGATAGTCTTGGTGCTAAGCTGTTTGATTTATGATATCTTGTCTTATGCCATTGACTTCCGCATGATCGATACCAAGTATTTGATCTTTTTATGAGACTTTTGATACGAGTTATTCTTTATGCCTAATTGCTGGGAACATTATAATTATCTTTTAGGTATCACATAAAAAAAATCTTGGTCATTTATTTGATACTTAAGCAGTCTATTGAAACGAATTTATTGGACGTTTTCAATTTCCTGCTTATTAATTTCAATGATACATTCCGACATGATAATATTGAATGTATTATGCAAAATATGCACATGTCTGAATTGAGTGTTTATGTATAAAATTCAATATTCTTGTCAAATTAGGTATAATTTTCCATTAATGACTGCCATTACGGCTCGCAATCCCGCCTGGGTCGTAACTCGTGGGTAATGATGATGACATTCCTTCGATACCTGGATAATTTGATTGAATCTTCTTGACCTTACAACCTTCCCGTGGTCTTTGACTTCGGTTAATGTCATCAAGTCCAAGGCACTTTTGATCATTAGCTTTTTGCATGTGGGAAGATTAATTATTTTATTTTATATTGAAGGTTTTGTCAACACATCTAGTATGTAGATGTAAATTTGTCGTGCAAAACTAACTGTAGTAAGACGGTGCAATACAGTTGTGGCTTTTGCAAACAGGGGTCGTAGGTTCAATTGCTGAATGTGAATAAGTATTTGTATGAAATTTTTTCCGAGTCATATTCCATGTTTACTAGCTTAATCAATCATACGTAACTCATATGGATCAGAAATTCAACAGAAGTGGGTGGGTAGTAGGTAAGTATTAGTAATTTGATAAACCTCATAAATATGAATGTAGATGGAAATACTAAAGATACAACAGCTAATGATGATGACGCAATAGAAATCTTTACAAACATAAGAAAAGCTCATTAAAAGAGGAACAATGAAGAACTCATCACTTGCTTTGTCCCCAAACTGGCATTAGTGTAAAACAATACACAAAATACAATAACGCACACGTTTGTAGTTTACAAAGGTGCACGTTGTTCTATGTCTAAGATAAAAGGTACTACGCTCACTAATTAGAAGATCCTGATCGATACAATTAAGATAAAGAAAAGGCACCAGCAAATGACAATGACATAACAGAACTCATAACAATTGACAAAAGCCCAATAGAGGACGAACAATGAATAGCCCATCACTCTTTGTGCCCAAAAGCGTGCAATTTTGTCGCGTAACATTCTTGAGCAATATATTGAAGCTGACTACTGTTGGCATAGTTTCGGCTGATCAATGAATGAATCTATAAACCGTTGTTAGTTGTTACATAAACCTCGATATTGTAATAGTGGAGTACGATCGTAATTCAATCATTTCACGGTTAAGTGTTGTACTGCCATTGACCCTATTCAAGTATTTCTTGTTTTAGTTTATTGATAAGGGCTTAGGTTGTTGTAAGTTGATTGAACTTTGTGTTTTACCTTTTATGTATTTTCCCCATCAAAGTATGGAGGATCTCTTCTTTTGTCACGCTGATATTTTAAGTCTTAGTGTCATGCTACTCTGTTGTCATGCGTGTCATCTTCACTTAGGTTTTCAAGTGTGATGTTAAATCCCTCTCCACAGGGTTATAATTTTATATACATACAGCTATTAAAAATCGTTCTCAACCGTATTAACTTCGTCATTAAATCGAAAGTTAAAAAAATGAAAATAACCGACAATAGGGTTACTGACTTTGAATCAGGCATCCGATTAATTACTTCTAATTCACTATTAATAGCTATGTTAGCATCTAAACGATCTAATTGACACAGCGGAGCCTTCGTAAATAATAAAGTTGCGTGTTAATTTCTAATGAGGTTGCAATTTGTATTCGAAACTGATCATTGGCAGTAATATCTATCACATTTAATACTCAAAATATTCCGCAAACATTTAAAGCTACACTTTGAAGTATTCGAGTATTCGTGACCGGGGTTTCAAATAAACAGTAAAATTAAGTATATACAATTCAAAGCATTATTTTGTTAGGTATGTCTTCCAGGTTACAATTATTTACGAAATTACGTACACTAATGGGTGACTTAATGACGTTCATAATTTGAATTTACAACGTGTAATGTAAGCAATTTGACGACACTACTGCAATTACGCTGGTCTTAGGCTCAGTACATAAGTTGCTCCGAAAGAAATTCTTTTGTTGGTATAAGTTGTATTTTTAACAGTTGGTGCAGATCTTACGTCTCTTCCTGGGCAAGTGATTGTCGATATCTGGCAAGACGCGGAGATGGCCGATGGCCGTTTTGATGCACAAAGCCGAGAGGTGTGGCAGAAGAAAGGGGAGCTCTTTACCTAGCATTAGGTGATTCCGGGCTAAAATGATGATGATGCAGTTTTTTTGAAAAAGGTTATACTATATACAGGGTGTAAATAGACTCTCCACGAAGCCGTTAACCAAGCATTCTGTACATCAAACTAAGTAACAAAAAATAAGGTGAAAAATCACGTTTCACGGTAAAACTAAATGTAACGCACTCAAAACATTGTGCTGGTGGATGGATTGAATAGTGTGGGGGTCGTGGAGATATTTAAAGTAAAATACTTACAAAAGTTGGAACTTTGACTCCCAATACCTCCGTAACAGAGAAGGTTCCCAGGTACGGTAAAGAACAAAAAAATGATCGCAATGACGAGGAGAACAAGTGCCTTTCGGCTTCATTAAGAGTATTTTTAAGCTAAGGCATAAGTAGCCTCTGTAGTGATGTTGGTATTGGTAGTTCTTTAACTCAAATGTAACTCGAACGATCCTGGGTTAAAGTACTAAAACATCCACCAAAATAAATCATGACATTATTCGTATCTAATATGTAACACCGGATTACTCAACAGTCGTAATGTAACAGCTTGTTTTGATTCACCCATTGCACATAGCACCGCGTCTGCCCATTATATGCTAATTGGAAGACGACACGCAAAATTGCTACAGACAGAAAGTGGATTTTCAATATAACTATGGCAATGAGATAAACTTGCATTATTTATGTAACCAAATTGAACCAAATATAAAGTAGGTACATTCTTAATAGGATCTCTTGTACTATTGTCAGAAGAGACATGGGTATTATAACATGATACAATATTATTTGCGATTAGGGAGTAACAACCAATCAAACCACACAGTTGTCACTGACAACGGCGAAATAATTCGTCCAACATGTCAATAGTTCACATGAATTTAGTAAAACCTGTTAACAATAAGATCAGAATTTTGAATCAAGAAATTTGGTATTTTTGAAATCTTGTTAGCAAAATGAGACATGAAAACACTTCCGTTACTTTTTACTGACCTAACCACAGAAAAGTAAGCAAATTATGACACATCTGAAAGATTAAACTAAGTTACTTCAGCTTTACATAACCGACAGGCCTTTTGCGTGTAAACCGATGTACTCTTCACTATCTTGCGTCAATGGTGCCGTGTAACCATAGTTCGGAAACCAAGTTGAATGGTTTTGGACGAATCGTTGCAAAAGTCAAAGGTTACGCAAATGTTACGGGCAAATGAGGGATGGACGAGAGGTGCATGCGAAACGAACTGCCTTTGGCAACGTGAGATTTTTTCCTTTCGAAAATGTGTAGTGAATGGTTGACCATTGACGATTTCGATTGGTTGTTTGTTTTGATAGTTTAAACTGCTGAAGAAGCTCACGTGAATGTTTATGATGCTGTCGGAGCCTAGAGTCTATAGCCAAAACAATTGAATTGTCGATAAAAAAGAGGTTGTAGAAGATGAAGGAATTGTGATCTAGAATAATAGTAGGAGTGAGAAAGTTTGAAATAAGCCAGGATAATAAAGAAGATCATGAATTTCATTGTACGATTTAATCTACGCTCATTGAGGCTGTTGAGGCAATCATAAAATATTATCATAAACACTGAGGTGAAAGTTCGATGTTCGCAATCTGTCAATTATGTGGTCGAGTGCCTTACTGGCTCCATATAAAACACGATGAGCTGCGGTTTCTTACGCCATTTTATTAAAAATGATAATTCTCTTCTACTTCTATTGTGTGCAGGAGGATTTGGTTAAAATATTTTGGATAGCAGTTGCGTAAAAATATAAAATATACAGCCTTGAGATGGTAACCTCTTCAGATAACGAGTAAAAGGTGTTTTACTGTTGAGGTTTTTCAAAACGTTTGAGTCCTCTGTGGTTTGTTTAGATTTTAGTTTTTACATAACGTGTATACTAAAACGTTGCAAGAGCCTATTTGAACACCATTTTTGGTTACGATAAGAATATAATAACAATATTATAAATCCAAACTCTTTCTATTTTGGTTACAACACGTTGACAAGACGTCGCGTCGTCGTGACCAAGATCGTGATGTGTCAAAGAGTTTCAAACAGTGAATGATGTTTTAAATAATGAATTTTAATGATGGTAAGATTTTGATATGAGTTGACAGGTCGCGATTAGCTATTCTTTGGACAGTGTTGCGACCTTTTGGTGTAGCGGTGTAGAGCCATAACTTGACCGGAATTTCGTAGACAGACGTAAGAAAATGCGTTTCTTTTTCCTTCTTTCAGATTACGCGGTTACTGGTAAAACTATCATTATTTATTACAGAAAGGGCGTTTTTTATAAAACGTGAAGTATTTACCTGAAAATAAATAAATTAGTGTGTAAAAATCACGTCAAGAAATAAATCTTAGATGACCTAACCTGCCCCAGTTCTCTGCAGGTTCAAGAAGACGAATTCCTACGAAATTCATTAATTTCATTCCATTATGAATGGAGATAATAATAAATGATTTATACAAATTGCAAGACAAGCACAAGACAAGTACAATGACCTATACAAAGAGCCATCTTCAATTCCGGGGCCCAATTTCAAGTGTTATAATAAACATCACGTAGGCGCCACAACACACGTAATTTACTCTTTGACCTCCATCGCTGAAGGTTGCGCAACTGATATTAACGATGAAGTTCCCATGTCAACGCCACAGCTCACCTATTTACTTGTGCCTTATGTAATACATGATGCGTGTGCCTTACTTTTCTAAGAAAGCTTTGGAAGGAGTTAATCAGGTCTGGTTGTTTGGAATGAGGAAAATTATTTGGTTTGTGACTTTTTATATTGGTGAGAAATTTAGCAAGAGCGAAAACTGTTTCGCCCTTGCTAATTTATCAAATCCTTATTTAACAAGATAGCTACCGAGCTATCTTATTAATGATTACTTGTTGAAGGTCAGATAAGTATAGAATCATTCCATGAGAATGACTAGTATTCCGCTGCATGCAGTACAGTGCAGACAACTGAAATTAACGAAGGAGTTCCCATGTCAACGTCAAAGCTTTCTTATTTACTTGTGCCTTATGTAATGTATATATGATGCGTATTTTGCCTTACTTTTCTAAGCTTTGGAAGGAGTTAATTAAGTCTGCGTGGTTAAAACGAGGATATAACTTGACATTTTTCTAGAATTAAATTGATAAGTAATGTCGCAAGGACGAAAAGAGTGTTAGTCTGATAATAAGTCGATCCATATAAAGTACAAGTAGTACTGGTACTCAGATGTATCAGGTAAGACTGGATGCCAACAACCACATACTTCGGAAAGGCTAGATAGAATGACGATGATTGATGAGCAAATGTCGAGGCAAGACTTTAATGATTATATGTGTGCAGTATTGTTTAACAGGAATTCATTGCAGTGGTATATTAGAATGATCATTCCAAACAGTTTATTGAACCGCTTCATGTTGTTAAAATCAAATGCGTGTTTTAAAAACATTAAATAAATTGTACACGGATGATTATGATGTTACCGAATACACTACCTAAAAGGCAATTGCATAAAAAAGAATTTGCTTAATTAATTCACGCTAATTATAAACTTGAAAAATTCACACACTATTCCTATTTTGAAAGATAAAGATTAATTTAATTAACACATCGCACGATTACATGGGTTGTGTCCAAACAATCCTCACTATCGAAACATTTAAATTTAACGGTTTAAATTCACAAGTACTTGCAAAATTTAACCTTAAAAAGATTTATGGTGTATCAAGTGGAGATTAGTATCGGTTTTATTTGTTTTCTACTGCATCGGGGCGTTATGCAACAGTGGCTTGGCCGTGAACTCCTGCGCAGCGTGTGTTGGCGCCCTAGTAATACGTACCTGTTTAATTGCTGCCTTCCCGCTATTGTATTCGAATGTAACAACGTGCCAACGTATAATGTTAAAGTTTTTACAATCACATATCGCATTGTGTTTGTAATTTATGTTATTTGGAATAGGAATTTACTTAACTGTTAGAAGTAGTTCCCAGAAGTATAACAGCCTACCAATGAACAAAATATTCTTCACATTAACAACAAAACGTTGTTGTATCAATATTAGGAAGGCTTAGGTGAGAACAGAAAGTTTAGTCTCACCTAACCCTTCAGAGAAAAACGGGCGTGATGTTATGTTTATATAACTAAAACTAAGCCTAACTAAAACCTAAGATACCATTGTTTAATTTATAAAGGTATAAAACAGCAAATAACACTACCCATGCCAACAGCTCATAAATTAAATAATTGTCATTCACACTGCGTTTAATGTTGTTATAAAAATAATAATATAATAAATAATTTCCGGTCATAACCAGCTGTTAAACCCAAAGACACTAATTGTTACTGTCTTTTAATGCCATATTTATATTCGTATCCGAAAGTCATTAGAGACTTACGCGGAAAATATAAAATGAACTTTGATAAGTAAAAAATAAATAAATAATAATAAAAAACACAGCCTCAACGATTTACTTGTGTAAACATTTGATACTCGTAGCGCTCGTCGGCCAGCTTTGAAACTTTAGGTGCCCATTTGGTGGAATATATAGATTACTATTTAAACTATTTCTTTTTGTTTACCTGAACTGTCCCACTCCTAGGCAAGATCTCCACCCATTATGTAGGCTTATTTCGGAGTTGTACTTCTTCTCGCAAGTTTTTAAGAAAGTCATCGAAACTGCTGCGAACCCCTACGGTTTATAATATTTTTAAAAGAAAATAAAATTCACACTAAAATCAAGCCTTTGTTTTTCGGATGGGAAATCATCAAATGACTCCTCCCGCTCTGGGCGGAGCAGGAGGGAGTGTAAGACTTTTACTAACTAAAACCCATCCATGTTCCTTCATCGCCCTTTGTGTTCCGGGGCCACGGTATCTCTTTTGAATAGTCCCGCAGCCCCGGACTAAAATCAAGCCTTAGGTAATCATTTTCCTTAATTGATTCATGAAATTATTTGCCTCGTTGACAACTAGTTTTTATTTAGATCTCAGAACAAACGAACATTTGTATTGGATTCTTTTCTCATCGTTTCTCATGCCTATATTGGAATATAATGGATTAGTCTTCTTATTCACAGCTCTCCATTGTTTTAGGTAATTTTCTTGCGGCCGGTTTTCCCTCAGTGATGTTCAGTCTCAGTTTGAGAAAACCAAATTATTTACATTACTACGAATTAATTAAGTATATTTGTTGGAATCGTAGCCTTCATACGTTGGCCGTCATTGGTCATTGCTAATAAATTAAGTCTGCTTATATTTTCACGCTCAACCGCTACTAGGTACACACTTGAAAGACAAGACCTTCCGTAGGTATATAAAATGGAATAAGACTAACTAGCCTTTTTTAAACACAAAGGCAATGGGTAAAGCACTCCTTTGTGAAGTTCCTTTAAAAGGAGCTTCAATCAAAAGGAGAAAGGATCGAACGAGGTGGCGTTCCATGGTTTATGCTTACCAAGGGAAAAAAATTACCTTATGTATGTATGAATAAAACATATTGCATGAATAAAGCAAGCAACGCAAGACAGCCTTTTCAAAACTCCCAAGAATTTCATCCAAAGACCTAGATGGTTATCTACCTTTTTTGGCTTATAAGGGACCGGTATATTTGATGCCTAGCCACCCAACATGTGGGCACTGCAGTGTTAGTAAGCTCACGCGGAAGTGTTACAAATGCTTGGGTATCGCCGTATCGTTTGCAATCTAGTGAGACGGCAACGTGTTGGTATAAGATCAGAAATAGAGCGTAAATCGTTATAGGTTGCTGGCGCCATATTAACACGTACTGTTAGATCTGCCTTGTTTTGCAAGATAATGCAGCACCTTTGATGTAAAGACAGCTGAATTTATTAAGTATCCCCACTGGCGGTTGATTAAAAGAGTCCATGGAGTTTCTTTTCCGTTCTTCTCCAAAGAGTTCTACGTTTTGGAACGGAACTTCAATTTTATGACTTCCTTGATAGCTCAAAAATATCCGCAAATGCAATTACTAAAATAAATATTTTGAGTTTAGGGGCTTTCAAATGTAATCTTTTGGTTCATTTTCAGTTTATAACATTTCGCTTCACTGTTCTCCAGTCGAGGTTTGGCAAAAATCCCGAGTGAATTTCAAAATGATCATAATTATTAAAATTAAACATTCGAGTTGCTAAAAATGTGTAAAACAGGTTTTTGTGTCAGTAAACATAATGAGAACTAAAAAAAAACTAAACAAAAAGTTGCGTATGACGGATCTTGTATAAAAATACTTGAAATATCTGTACGTTAATTGTAAGTAGGTATGTACATAGACCTCTTCATACTAATTAGTTTTACATTATTTCATATTTTAAAACCACCTAAGAATCTCCTGACGTTAAGGATGCTACACACTGCAGCACTGGTGTGCATAATTCGGTGGGCAAAATTGTAATATGTACCTAGATATAAATTATGTTCGGGGAAAAGTCGCTCAGGTGTCTTACCATGACGTCTTCAAGCAGTATTGTTTAATCTTATTCCAGAGTGGAGGTCGCACTACACGACCTCTATAATAGCTCCGTCTCATTCCTACACTGGGGTGACATTAAAACAATACTGCTTTAAGACAATAATGGTAACCCCCCAGGTTAGTCCGAAATCAGTTTGCTAACCCGCACGAACCAAAGCACACGTAAAGTTTAAGTGTAACAATAATAAGTGTGTAGCATTATTTCTGGGTTTTCTAGTCTAGCTAACGGAGAGTCTCCAAAGCATTCGACTCGGTGAAATGGCCGGTATTGTGGAAGACTTTGCTAGACATGGGCACACCAAAACATCTTGTACACCTTTTGAGATGTCTATATGAAGAGGGCACAGCCTCAGTTCGCACAGATGATATCCTGTCAAGTGACTTCCATCCTAGTGCCGGAGTACACCAGGGGTGCATTATATCACCGCTCTTATTCAATGCGTACACAGAGCTAATAATGCGTATCACTTTGGAAGACTGGACGGATGGTGTAACAATTGGTGGGTACAAGATTGCAAACTTGCGTTACGCAGATGACACCACCTTATTTGCAACCAGTTCGCAGCACTTGGAAGAGCTACTGTCAAAGATGGAGCGAGTGAGCCATGAGTTTGGACTAAAAATTAATCGCAGCAAGACCCAGGTGATGATTGTTGACCGTGCCAGGAATAATTCGCCTGAAGTGACCCAAATCGCGAATTGCAACGTGGTCCAATCTTATATCTATCTCGGGGCTCTAATTTCAAACAATGGCGGGTGCATCGATGAGATCAAACGACGTATGGGCATCACAAGAACAGCGATGGACAAGATGCAGAAAATATGGAGGAATAGAAAAATAACTAAAGCCACGAAGACCAGGCTCGTGAGGACGCTTATATTCCCCATATTTCTTTACGCAGCTGAAACGTGGACCTTGCGAGATGTGGAAAGGCAGAAAATTGATGCTCTAGAAATGTGGTGCTGGAGAAGAATGCTTGGGGTTTCGTGGACCGAGTTTCGCACGAACGCCTCGATACTTCAAGAACTCGGTATCAGGCAGCGTCTGTTTTCGATTGTACAATCTCGCATCCTAACATTCTTTGGACATGTTTCCCGGCGTGACAATCGGTCCATAGAACGCCTTGTCGTCCAAGGGAAAGTAGAAGGCACTAGACCGCGCGGAAGGTCACCTACGCGTTGGACTGACCAGATCAAGTCTGCCATTGGGGGTTCACTTAATGAATGCAGCAAGATGACCTCTAGCAGGCAGCGGTGGCGAAATGTCGTGAAGTGTATCACATCTGCCTCTTCCAATAACGCTACCAGTACTTAACGATCACGACCGCTCAGTCAAGAGCGTACCGGATAAGAAGAAGTAACGGAGAGTACTTGCATAGACACAACCTTGTTGCCAGGATTATCCACCAGCAACTTGCTTTGAATTACAACCTTGTGGAATCAGAAGTGCCATACTATAAGTATGCGCCCGACAGTTCTCGATAATGGTAATATCACGTTGTATTGGGATCGACCTATCACCACTGACAGGACTGTTGTTGCCAATAGGCCTGACATTGTGATAGATCGATTGGAGCGTCGCACAATGATTGTTGATATAACGGTCCCGCATGACGAGAACCTCGTGAAAGCAGAGAAAGATAAACAATTTAAATATCTAGATCTGGCTCGCGAGGTTGTTGACATGTGGGACGTGAGTACAGCAGTCATTGTGCCGATAGTCGTGTCGGCCAATGGCTTAATAGCCAAGAGCCTCGACCAACATCTTAGGACGCTCTCGCTTGGCAGCTGGATTAAGGGCTTGATTCAGAAAGCAGTACTTCTGGACACGGCACGTATTGTTAGGAGGTTCCTCTCTCAAGAGTCCTGACCACCGGCAGCTCGGACCCTGTTCCCAGCGCTGGTGGGCTACTATTTTTATATTTTTAAATGTTTTCATTTATATTGTTTTTATATAAGGAATATTTAAAAATATGTTATAAAATAAATAAACGAAATATAATAAGTGTGTAGCACTCCTTATTCATCTACCTAGACATACTTACAAATGATTCACTGAAACGCGTTACGAGAAATTAGGTTCTTAATTGAGCAGAACTTTAAGAATTAAATGAAAAACAAATAGAAGAAATAATCAGTTCTCTGTTGCATTAGATGTTGAGTTAGGTTTGTATGTTTATGTAATAACGTTATTTAATATTACAAAACTATTTCAGTGCAGTGTATTTACAGTACTGTTTTGAATCTATTAATTGCTAGAGACAATTTACTGTTATAATTTTTCAAAATGCACACACACACACATTCATACACACACACACACCCACATTCATACACACACACACACCCCACACGCACACATGCACATGCACATTTTCCTATTAGTACACATTTTTTCATACCTGAGTAGCTACATTGCTTACTTTGAATGGCAAAACGTTATGTCATCAGCTCCGAAAATAATTATCTTTTACCTTGTATGCACCACAACTCACTGAATTCGCTAAAAAGCTGTCATCTTCATGTGATCGACCGAAACAGAACATTATTCTTTTGAACGCCATTGTCACATATACGTGACAAGTGCCCTGTACCCAAAACGACACAAATATGTGACAAAATGGTAGGTGAAATTGTGGCTTGGCATGGAGGTTACGCGAGTGCGTTTATGCTCTGGCGTTCAAAAGTATATATACATTTATTGATTTATGATGCAGGTTGACCTTACCTAAGTGTTTCCGAAATTATGGTTTTCCTTTTCATTCTTTTTTTAAAACCTGAGTGGTTATAATAATCGTCTGTTTAGTAATCACATACGCCTTGTACTGTACCACTGCATTTAAAATATATATCGTAGCTATCTAAGGCGCAAGACACACAGAAAAGACGTAAGGCACAGACGGGGCGTAGACATTTATGTCTTTTCCGCGACTTAAGACGAGGCACGGGCACCGCCGGGCGTGAGCAGACGAGGGACGGGCAAGAACGGGGGTGGGGTGGGGCGTGGGTGCCGGGAAAAGTGCTGCGCGCGCGTCAAAAAAAAAATGTTAAAACATGTTATATCGTATCAAAATCGGACGGCTGAATGAAGTCGGTTGGTTACACAATAAATGTGTGCCCAGCACCTTAACGTCGGCCAAGCACACCCACAAACTTTATTAGGTACTTGACGATATAAATTATAAAAGAAGCACATAATTACTTCCCTGTTTTTGCCTGCACGTTTATACTACATTTATGGACAGTTGAGTTAAAACAATAGCTGGTTATAAAACAATAAGAACAACTTTAATGACACGTGTTTAAGTTCAACTGTGTGTTACAAATAAAGGTTTTATCAAAATGATCTAAATACCTACCTTATAAACTTTAAAGTTATGTTTTATGGATAAAACTTAAACGTATTAAAATTTTATACACACGAAATAATATACCAACTTGTATGTATGCAGTTTCGTGTAAATTATTGTTTGAGTTTTCCTAATTATGGAAATAAAACAAATTTGTGGTAACGATGATGAATGATTTATTTCAGCAGTGAGACAAACTGACAAAAAAAAACATACATGACAAAACGAATCATTCCCTCTACGTCGATTCCCTTTACGTCGAGTCGTGAAACAAATGACATCTGTTTTAAAAAGTTTACGCTTGACCTCGAGGTTGCAAAAGTACACTCACAAATTGGCAAAAGTAGCTGTTCGTGTGCTGACTAAAATACTGTTGCATCCAAAACTGTTATTTAAATAAAACAGTTGGTGGTAAACATATCACAAAAACATTCAACGACTTAGGCCCGTTTTCTATAACTTACTTACATAAAACTGTCAGTTAATATGCCACGTCACGCAGCTATCGGTGTTTCTATAAACAAAGTTACCTTGAAATATCCTATCCGCGTCACCTACCTGTCACTTGATTCATAGAAAAATCAAAGAAAGATTTTCTGTGACGTTTTGTTTCTAACCGTCTGTTAGCAAAATGTCAAACAGGCAGAGGTCTTATCGAAATCGAACAGTAAGTTATTGAAAATGGCCGTTTATTTACCTAATTTAGGTTTAACCATGTAAGCGCTAAACTAAAACATTAATATCCATACACAGGCACATTTGATTCATCACACCACGTTCCTTACATGCAGGCGTCATATAAATAAAACTATTAACTTAACTACCCTTAACAAGCGAAACGATAAACTAGATTCACAAGAATAACGATAAAATATAGAATTTTACATATATTAAAGGAGATGTTAAATATTTATGTGGGCATTGAGCTGATTACTACAATGTATCACTTACGATAAATAAAGGTATGTTTACAAAGGGACAGCATAAAAGAGTGCAAAAACTTTCATGCAAGAATTTGATGTTATGTATAAGGTTTTTTCGGCGTTTGTCCGAAACTGGGTCGCCTTGTTTTTTTTTTTAAATTCAATGTCACGAAACAGTTTCTCAAATGTTGATTAAAAGGGACCCTCTTAGCACTTGACTTATATCTACTAATCAGAATTAGTTCTTCTGGCTCCTAGAAATTGATTAAAAATCAATAGCATTTCTAGGAAATAAAAGATACAGCAGTATCAAGACAACAAGTGTCTGTAAATGGCATGCTGCACTGTCTCAAAATGTTACTACCATGTAAACTCACCTTTAAAACAACCTTGTATTACTATAACAGATAAAGCTAGATGGCCGTTAATGAAGCCATCATTGTACCAGTTCATTATTCGAATGCTTGTTCGATTAAGACAGATCAAAAGAAGGGTTTTTCCTTTTAAATCCCGTGTTTTGCCACCTAAAACCAAATCGAAATGAACAAAGCTAATGATGTTCAGAGGTCTTGTATAACATATTAGATATACTAATAATTATGTAAAAAAAAAAACAGATTATAAAATGTAGTCTGTTGACGTTAATTTTATGGGTGACATGCTTTGTCGACGGCGCGTTGTTGCGTGTTCAAAGAGAGGTCAGCAAAAAAGGAAGGCCCCGGCCATGCCTGCCGGGGCTGTGGGACTGTTCGAAAGAGATACCGCGGCTCTAGAACACAAGGGGCTAAGAAGGAACATGAATGGGTTTTGGTCAGTAAAAGTCTGACACTCCCTTCCGCTCCGCCCAGAGCGGGAGGTAAAAAAAAGAGGGTGTTGTGAATCAAATAAACATTTCGGGACTCGTATACCAATGAGCAACATTTTCAAACCCAAGTTCATAGTATCAGATGGTTTCTTAGTAACTAGGTATGTAATTAGAAGACAACCAATACCCCCCCGGGCTACCGGGGGGGCTGAGATGTAGGTAGAGGCAACTTAAACCAACAATCTTCGTTTAACAATTTCTAAATCGTTCTTACATTACATATTTTGCATAAAGTTATGGTGATAAGCCGATTCATCGAATGCCGAGCATATGCAACGATGACATACTCATTTAAATAACTGTAAATCCTTCGATAGATCTAGTGGCTACCTTATTTATAAGCAAATTAAACTTACTAAGAAATCCTGAGATGGAAAACAATTTGAAAAATGTTGTTCTTTGTGTGGACTGTGTCAAGAACGATTGCAATGTCTTAAGAAATAATTATTTTTACTGCCATCATCTAGTTAATTTTCTGTGATTATCCTTTTAGTTTTAAATGATGAATCTGGCATCAAATAAAGCAGCATTTTAATTCATTTCATAATATACCACCATGTTATCATGCGTTAGTACACCTACTTTCAATTGGCTGGCTTTTGAAATACTTTCATGACACTGAAAAGCCTAAAAGAAATCTAGGCTGGCAGCTAATTAATAAAACCAGCCTACTTTTTTCACAAACATCAGCCTCTTTTTATTCAAGACATTGCCTAAATGTTAGTGATTACTATCATTAGCTGCAATGTTTGTAATTAAACACTTGAGTGACAAACAGAACATTACAGTCAAAAGTAGGCTATATTTGTCGTGCGTGACCTAGGAGTCAAGTAACTCATCAGTCACGCATTCAGCACGCACAAATTCTTTTGTTGGTTTAAAAATGTTACCAGTCTGGTTTTCGAATAAGACAGTGCAGCGTCGCGAAATTATCTTCGTGTTTCTGTAGGCTATACCCTACTATGTCTATAGAGCTGTAAGCAATTATTTGTGATTTATACGCGAATATACGTATGCACGACACAATGTTGATCGGTAAGATCCATTCATTTCGATACCGGTACTCGTATCGATCCAAAATATCGGAATATCGCCTCTTGTTGTATTGCTTCTGTAAAGTGTCGGATCGAATCGTGTATGAAAGCAAATATCCGGTATTAAATATTTACAAAATTTGTTGTAGAAAAAGTAGCATATACCATATGCCGTCGCAAGTGAAACAAACTTGTAGAATAGACCTGAAGAGCTAACCTTGTCCTAATCCCTGACGTCACCTGACAAATTGACAGACTATTATATACATTCATTATTGCGTTTGAACACAAATAAATGCATACATTTCTCTCTGTGCTGTATTTTGATATAATCGCGTGCGGGCGCAGTAGACAGTGGGAGGTCGTTAACATTTAGGAGTAATTTTGGTGTGTTCACATGTGGTGTTGGTTTGAGAAGTTGATCGAGATCTATTTCTTTTGGTAATTGGTCCATGAAACTTTAAATGTCACTCACGGGATATCTTCCGTGATTATTATTGATTTTGCGCTCCCGATATTTCGACGCTGTTGCAAGCGCCATGATCGCGGGTTGACTGGAGAATGCGGGCGCAAAAGCGCTTGCAACAGAGTCGAAATATCGGGAGCTCAAAATCAATAATAATCACGGAAGATATCCCGTAAGTGACATTTCAAGTTTAGTTATAAACCGTGAAAGCTTAAAACAGTGTTTGATTATATTCTGTATACGCGCACTTTCATGAAAGTGCGTGTATAGAATATAATGCAAGGAGACGCATTGCACACGTTGCAAATACGAACATAGAAAATGTTGGTTAGATCAATGCATCACAATATCTTTTGCTCCAGATCCACTCTCCTCTCCCAGTGGCGCTCTAAGCTGACGCTGGGTCCACAGGGGGTGTCCTTGTAGTAACTTAATTTTTAATGGTTCCCTCAGGATAGCCAGGTTAAGCAACCGCCAATTTCCTAAGTTGATATGAGAGATGCCTATTATAAAAAATGTGCGTTAAAACTTCTTCTTTCAAGTACCTGAGTTAAAAAGTAAATCTAAGGACTCCGGTTTCTCCTATTTTATGAATATGAGATAATTAAGAGGATTCTTTTGCGTAAGCTTTTAGCGAGTTAAGTAACAAAAGATCAAGTCAATTAATCCACTTCTAGATGATACTATAAATTATGCGAGGTTTTTGGCATTGTCTTATCGCTTCGCCAATTAACACAGTTTTCTTTCGTAATTAACGAGACCACCTTGAACTCTTGACGCTAATTGGTTATTTGTAAAGAGAAATAGCTATAAAATCAAGGGTGGCCTGTGCATAAATTATTGCAAAGACGAAACAACCTAATGAGGATCTGATTTATGAACCATTCAATAAAACTTTAATTAGCAAAGAAGTTGCTATAGTGCTCAAATCATAAACAATTAATCAGTCTTGTCTTTCATAGACACAGCTTTCTGCCTTGTGTCAATGCAACGTTTTCAGTGCTTAGGTGCAATTTCGCTTACTTGACATTATAATATTAGCGATAGCAAAAAAATAATTCTATTATTAAAAAGTCAAAAATGTACCAATGGATATTACATTAAATACCCAAAAGTCACACAATCCGAAAAAATAATGGCGAATTCATGATCATGCCTGGTGTGAGCTTAGACTATATTTTGGGCGTGTGTACGCCATGATTTTTTAAAACAAAGCCACGCACACACTCACTACACACTTGTTTCGTATATATCTAAGTAACACACACTTAGAATAATATCAAATGACAAAACGCTGTAACGCTAGAATAAATATGTGACGCCAACAGAGAAAGGGCGTGTATCATATTATATACTTACCCTTCCTTGTCTAACCTGTCCGTTACGTATGATATCGTTTACCGTGTTACTGTACATACTCATGGATATGTCGCATAATGTGTCGAGTTTAATTCGACATTTGATTAATCGTCTAGTCAAGGCAGTTGTGTGGTGGTGCCTTTTAATGTTAGCCAGGCTTATGTAACATTTATTTTAAAACGACTTATATTGTAAGCCAAGGATAAGATTTTTGGTCTATTTATGTTGATTTGTAAAAGATGGCTTACTTTGCAGACGCCTGATGGGATGTAGGTAAACTAGAACTTTATGATTTTGATAAATAGTCGTCATAAAATTGTTGAAAATTAGCTCCAGTGTCCACCCATTTTAAGGAATGCATTCAATTACCAATCATACTGCATTATTTTAATTGATTCATCTACAGTTTGTGAGTAGGCCCATATTTATCAAAATACATTGACGAGTACTACCATTTTAATTGAATAAGTATTATATAATTTTAGAGCGTCATAAAAAAATAATGGCTTTTGCATTTAATTATTTAAACTTATCCAAGACTTTGCAAAAACATATAAACGAAGCTGGGTTTTTGCCATTTAGTGTTTCAATCGAATTGCCCATTAATAATGTTAACGAGTTTCCGACATTAGCTGTTAAATTATTATAACGTGAAATACGTCTGAGTTATTTATTGAAGTTAACACCTGTTGGTTAAAACAATATTGAGAAAGAGATATATTATAATAATATTGACATATTGATATTCTACCTCTATGGTTCAGTGGCCCGCTGAGTGGCTTTTTTCGTAAGAAATTTGTCAGTAGCAGTCTGGAGTTTGACACTTGGTGAT
Organism: Xestia rhomboidea; assembly: GCA_963853795.1. NCBI lineage: Eukaryota > Metazoa > Arthropoda > Insecta > Lepidoptera > Noctuidae > Xestia > Xestia rhomboidea. The sequence continues at coordinate 13,783,404 of OY970761.1, read as the reverse complement.
GTGATGAGAAAACACCTGAAGCTGTTGGTGCTGGGTCTGATCTCACCCCTGTCTTTTCGAATGGCTGTCCTTTCGGATTATCAGAGAGGACATCTTTGTGTGCGCACATACTTACATACCATATCTCTATATTGTCCTACTACTGGGCAATTCCAATTCCTTCCTTGTGCTCTTATCACGGGCTTCCTCGGACCAGCCCTCGTGGTACGCATCCAGCCCGCTTAGCATGAACACCGTAGAAAAGGTTTCTTCGAAGAAAGAATCGACAAATCTTTTGTAATTCTGTCATTTTGTCTATTCAATGACAGATGAACAATAGATTTGTCGATTTATATCGCCACCTCTTGAATAAATTGCAAAATAGAAGATAATTTTTTTTTAGTTGCCACTGTTGCTTTCATAATTGATTCCTTTTTGAGCTATCAGATTATTTGAATAAATGACAACGTTTAAGATTAAACTGTTGAATAAATTGAAAGTAAAATGAATAAATAATTGTTTATTTGACAGTTAACATTATTTACTTGGTGTAAACCAGTCAATCACAGTCTGTGAACTGCAGAGCGTGGGCAGCAGTGGCAATGACACCTAATTGTAGCCGTTATCGTGATTAGGAAGTCCGTAATTGTTGGATTTCTTTTACTTACTTACACGTAACATGAGTAGCTAGTAGTAAAATGCAACTCACGTTGCAAATAACACATCTGAAGCAATATTTGGTTTGGCAGTATCTGAAGGTATTTCGTCCGAATAACATAACATAACATCACGCCTGTAATCCCCGAAGGGTAATGCAGAGGTGTTTCTAATAGTACAATCCGTGCCACGAAAGATGAGACCTGTCACAACTCTTGTATACGAGTTAATTTGTGTAACGAAATACTCCTTTTGACATATAGGTGTACAGGTCGGAAACCATCTTCCTACTTTGTCTTCTTAATGTTTTACCTCGAGGCATAGTCAAGATTTCACAAAGTTTCACTCGTTTCAAGTGATGTGACAAGTCTCATCTTTCGTGGCACGGTGTGTACACCCACGTTTTGCCAGTTATGTTTTAAGTGCTATGTAATAGGGGGCGAGCCTATTTCCATCAACCGGGCACAAATCCAGACTCCGTGGTTGCTACTGAGAAATTCTTGATGGAAAAACCCAATAACACTTTGCTCATGCTCAGCAGTCGCGCTTGCGACCGCTCATCCAACAAGGCGTCCGAATATTAAACTAATAGGCATATCAAATCTACTTACCCCCGAATACTGAAGCGTCACTCAAAATTTAAGAGCTTAACATTTGAGCAGTTCCTAAACTTTAAATTTCGTATGGCCAAACGTCACTTTTGAGTATCTGTAAATATAAGTGCTACTTAAATTTTGAGTGACGTTTCAGTATTCGGGGGTTAGTCCGTCAGTTAGAGTATTGGAAAATATTATTATTGTATTTTTTGTTTTTGTAAATAAATGAATATTGACAGAGATAAGACGCATCAAAACTCGGGAGTGGCTCGTGACGTCAGAACACACTAAAAATTATACCACAGCGTGACGTATTGAGAATTTTAAAAGCGTCGTATCTTCGTCAATTTTGGTTTACGTAACAAATGTAAAAATACGGGTCTAATATTTTTTGATAATCTAACTGACGGACTAATTAGATTTTTTCAGTCGACAAGCCTATTCTCCCACACAGTGCCCGTTAGGTGGATTATTGTCCACTCCCTCTTGCAGAGAGGAGGCCTGTGTCCCAGCAGTGGGATTTGTATAGGCTGAATAAGAATAAATCTGAACCGACTACTTTAGTTAGATCTTAGATATGTCTTGAACCATCTAAACTGATTACCAAAGACAAAGCTATCAAGAACTCATTCGACGCGGTCTAAGTATATCACTTTTCCTCAATATGTTCATCATTACAGCTCTCTTACAAAATCTTAACAAACAAACTCTTGCTGTGATTGACAACACAGTACCTCCTATCATATTAATTCGATACGGTGCGAAACTAGTTAGCGGGCGACAGTTGCACTTCTATTCGTATTTCGAACTATTGAGTAACATTAAGCGCACGAGTGGGTGGGACATTTACATTACCTGTACTGTAGTGATGCGAAGCACGTCCCGATACGATACTTCACAGTATTGATACAACAGGATGCGATTCTCAGATATTTTGGATCAATACAAAAGTACCGGTATTGGAAAGAATGGATCGTATAGTGCCATATTGTCATAAACATAACATCACGCTTGTAAGCCGTGAAGGGTTAGACAGAAGTGTACCTAATAGTACACCAACATTTCGCCAGCTATGTTTTAAGTACCATTGTAATTGGGGGCGAGCTTATTGAAATCAACTGGGCACAAGTTCAGACTCCGTGGCTGCTACTGAGAGAGCCCTGGTTCAATCCATGATCCAGAGCGAGACGGAATGGGAAGCCATCACCTCCTTCTGCGAAGCAGTCATGCAAGCAAAGGAGGTGGCGGAACGTGAGAGGGAGAGAACCTTATATATCCCGGCCGCCGCGGGAGACGCACCGGGCGCGGGCCTGTCGACGGTGAGCTATGGGCTAGCTCGCCGTCCGTCCGTCTTACGACGACAGGCCGTGTCGACGGCGCGATCGTGCTCCACGCGCGCCTCAAAGAGATGTCAGCAAAAGGAAGGGGTCCGCAAAGGCCTATGCCTGCCGGGACTGCGGGACTCTTCGAAAAAGATATCGCGGCCCTGAAACACAAAGGGCTAAGAAGGAACATGGATGGGTTTTAGTTAGTAAAAGTCTGACACTCCCTTGCGCTCCGCCCAAGCGGGAGGGGTCATTTGGTGATTTCCCATCCGAAAAAAAAAGGACACAAGGATGACACAATAATACTTCGAATTTAGCCTAGACTCTAATAGATATTAATCATTTGGATCTCAGAGGACTATAGGACACGATTTGTTATTTGGAGAATAGAATCGAAGCCATTCGATACGATCCTAGAATCGTATTGCATTGTATCGAAGCAAATGTCGTGCACCCCTACTGTACTGACTAATGTTGACTCTTTGTTATTTGACGCACTGTCAAGGCACAGCCAAGGAAACAGGCCAATTATTATTGTAATGCTTCCTCGCGGTTAAGCGTGGTGCATATTCAAGGTGGATTGCAATTTGATGCAAATGTGTTAAGTATGCATAAAAGCTATCAGGTGCACAAGTGTTGGAATTTTTTTAATGTTATCTCTACAGCTTTGGTACCTGACTACATATTTTGGCTTTCTTGATGTATCGTTTCAGTAAAGATTAGTGCATAAAAATGTTCTGAATAATCTAACATTAGTAACTCTTCTGGAGATAATTGCAGTTTTTTGCTCATTGTTAATTATTTATCGAAGCGTTAAAACAGGTTTAAGATAACTGTTATTGCATCCAAGTATTTATAGTTTATTTTTGGTAAGACGAGGTTCGCCACGTAGACTGCGTAGGTAGTAAATGTGCTTATAATCCTTATAAAAGACTCAATTTATTTCGGTATGTTAGAATTCCCATTGACACTCATAGACATCGACAGTAAATGACAAATTATTATCGAGTTGAACCGATAATGGTCAATATCGCCCCGATATTGTGCAACTGGCTTTAAATAATGCGTAATTGTAAATAAAACTTACACAGCGCAATTTCAATTCTACTCGGATACACTTTAAGTAACAATTTCAGTGTGATGATAAAATCTACAATTTATCATTATTATTTATGTGCGTGCACCGTGCAGCTCCTAAAGGAATGCTGCAGAGAAAACAATTGAATGACTATGCATATTGATGGATTAAATCTAATTAATTGATTTAATTAAATGTCGACGTACTTCATTGACATAGTTTTGTAATTGTATAGTTTTTACTGTGTCGGGAATTTATCTGCTATTGTTATGTGCCTCGCAAATTGGAGCTACAAATTCAATCATGATGGATTTTAATTTTACTGATGTTAGATTGTTTTCATAGTGACCGATGGTAGATAAATAATTAAATTCCATTAAATTCAAAACATTTATTTCAGACTTTTCTTTTCCATGTAGTGTTACTAGAAAAAGTAAAGTGAATAGCAAGTGTTGGTATAATAAAATTGGTTAAAGTATGAATGAGGTTCGCCAAAAAAAGAAACATTACCAAGGATTGTAAGAAATATATTTACCGTACTAATAGTTTTTTCTTTAATTCAAAACAAGGTTCTTAAGTTAAAGCTCAATACGTTAAATTACCGGAAAATCCCTACTTCCACAATCCGCAAAACAATAGATACTGCAAACCATTCTTGCGGTTACAAGATACTTTAGAAAATTCCTCGATAACCACAGACAGTTTCTCCACACCGCAATGTAAATGGCACGCGTCGAATATCGAATTAATACAACCAATTGTAAATTACACGAGTTGGCAGCTTAAACCGTTTCACAACAATGTACATACAAGGCATCGGGCTTTCCTGATTTATAGTGGAAAAGACGCCGCTTACGACCACCCATGTGTAAAGGGCTCTACACACCAAATCCTGCCGACTTGTGTCGACTTTTTTGTCGACGGGCTAGTAAGCGGCTTTAATCATTCTTTTTTAGGGTTACGTACCTCAAAAGGTAAAAAAAGGAACCCTTATAAGTAAGATCACTTTCTTGGCTGTCTGTCCATCTGTCACCACCGATTTTCTCAGGAACGAGTGGATCTAGCAAGTAAAAATTTATACCATATACTTAGGTCTATAGACCCTATTAGATGTACAAATCAAGGTGCTGAGTCAACACGACAAAAAGATATGGGCAAATTTAGATTTACGCGAAAACTTGTAAGTACCTACCAAAATTTACCTTAATTTTCAACTTATTTTATTTTTCGGACTTTTTCCTTTACTTGTGCTGTAAGACCTTGCTTTTAACCAAAATTGACAATTCTAGGTCAACCGGAAGTACCCTATAGGTTTTGGATCGAAAACCTAAATGATAGTTCCCGTTGACCTAGAATCACGAAATTTGACAGAAAGCAAATCATTGCAAGTCGAAAAAGTTCGTAGACGGTATCGCAGCGGCATGATATGTGCAAGTTTTCTTACCTGGAGCTTGAGTGTCGCAGGGCAACTGAGCGTGTACACATGTCGCCGACATGTCGGCAAGTGTGTAGAGCCCATTAAAACCACCCATGTGTAACATGTAACCTAGCAAATTTATGACAAATTCTTACACACATTTAGGGAAATATACACCTTATTTGGTAACTAAGCTTAGCACTCACTAATAAACTTAATTTAATTTATCACATCTCGCCGACCGATTGACGTTTGACATCGGCAAGCTAACTTACGCGTAAACTGTAGTCCAATCGATAATGATACTTATTTATTTCATGTCGCCACATTCTTAAGATTAGACGTCGCGAATATAAATGTTTAATATTCGCTCGAAATGGACAGACTGGTTGATTTAACAAGTTGACGTGCGCATTCTGCTGTGTGCTGTGGGAATCGGAGAAAAACTTGGTGTAAATGCTGCCTGACATCCCATAGAAGGCGTTGGTTTTTGCTGTGAGAACAAGGTTATTGTTGTATATAATGATTATGGGATGAGCAATATGATAGGCAGACTTTTACTTGGCTTACTGAAGAGGCAGAGGCGCATCAATTGAACACGACCCAGATTCTGCCTTTGTATAGACAAAACTGATAAAACATTTATTTTTATATCGTCATCCCTGTTTATTGATAGTTTCCAGGCTGAAAACCAGAAACCAATTCATTTGTTTTTTCAGATGAATCGTCATCAGCCTGTTGAAATAATAATAATCAATAAAAACGTGCTCTAGATTTTTATCGGTATTATGTATTTATTATGGTACCTGTATTTTTTTCTGTCGAAGAGTTCTCACTGATGTCTACCATAGATTCTGGTATTCAGCCCCCAAGGGAATAAGACCGTGACTATAATTTCCATATCGTGAGTAATTAAAGATAAACAAACAGTAATTTATTGCCTATCTGTATACGCACAAGTTGGTCGAAGGTTGCATCATGAAATAATTGGACTTCACATAAGTATATGGTGTTTTTGTGCACCAATTACGTTTGAATAATTGAGGTACTAATGAGGAGATAGGCGTTGAGTTGAATAACTGATATCCTATAGAATCCATACAGAATATTGGGCCTTACCCTTGTAGACCAATAAACTCTTGGTAAGTGTCCAATTCAGTAATAGTCCTCCAGTATTAGCATAATGCAAAGATGTCAAAACTACATCCTCAAGCATAAAGCCAACGCTCCGTGGTTGCTAAAATTCCTGAAATCCACAACAACCTTCATATTAACACAGTGAAAGAGGAAATGAACAACACCAATCTCAAATACAAAACTAGGTTGAAGGATCACCCAAACCAACTAGCCCTGCAACTAACGATTCCAGAGGCAATGCGAAGGCTGAAACGAAGGCATATACTGGATTGTCATATCTAATTATAGAGAAATTCCTAATGGGGAATTAACTCTGATCGCTGTTGATCCTACAACACTTCTGCTCATAATATTTCAACTGATCGCATGATTAAAGCAAAAAAAAAAGTGTCTAATTAATTCAATTGATGAGGTAATGGGTTCTCGTGGTGGATTGAAGCCAACGCCCTCTCATAAAGAGGTCTGTATCCTATCTGTGAAAACATTATGCGCTGATTATGTTGGGTGTTCAATATAAACATTCCGAAACAAAATTCATAATGTTAAAGTGCATTATTATTATTGATGTATAACTTATCGGAATAATTTACGACTTGTGAAAGTAATAACTCAAACTAAAATCATGGATAATAATCTATAATCAATATAAATGTGGGCGATAACTTATTTATTAAACTTATCTATAAATAATATTAGCAATATCTTTTCAACACGACATTTGTCTAGCAAAAGAACGAGATACAGCCTACAAAGCCATATATTTCTTTTGTAAAATGCATCAGAGTTTCACTAATTCTAGAGTTAAAGTGCATAAATTAGAACGTAATTATAATGTAGGTATTATTTTACAAGATGGTGCCATTTATTTTGCTAATTTGTGTGGATATCTTTTAATTTTGTGCGCATTCAAGAATAAGAATAGTGTCTTATGAATGGAAGTAACTTAGTAAACTATTCATCCAAAGATGCGATTAACTAGCCATAATCTTTAGAATGTCGTAATAACACTACTTATTGAATTATTATTATCAAATTCGTGACTCGACTACAAATCGCAGAACTAATGTCGAATTAGCTGCGTTATATTGTAATTGCTACTGCTCTTGAGCAAATATTAACAATTGGTGCGGAATAATATGATGCAAATGTACAAGTTAATTAGACGTCTATAATATAGAAGTATTTTGTTTTGTTTAATTTATTGTATTTTGCAAAATATTGACAATCATTCAGGATTCAATCGATTGCGCATCCGAGTAGGCCGTTGCAAAAACAATTTGGCAAATTTGGGGATTTGAAGATCCTTTACCGACCCTAGTGTGAACGCGGCACTCCCAGTCAAATCACGGACCAATTGAAAAAGGGTTCCGTCCATAGTTAAGAAAGAAAAAGAAGCTCCACAAACTATTTTTACCGTAGATATATTTTGGTACAAAATTGAGCAAACCAGGCTTAAATTCATAAATTTTAACAAACATTAAAAATGCAAATAAACGAATGTGAAGTTGTTACATGTATAACCAACATCATTTACTTTGACCTTACATAGTAAAGAACCGTGTACGCATACCATTTGTGTAAAGTAAAACATTACTTTAAATACAATTACTTTGATTGAAAACATTAAAAGAAATTGCAAGAAAGAATGATCTGCACTCATGTATAATTGACTTTATTATTTCAACAACTGACATGAACCGATTAACCTTTAAAGATGGTAATATTTATGTTCCCCGATTCTCCTTTTTAAGTTCATTTTAAGTAGTCGTAATGTATAAAACATATTTTTATTCAATGCTAAATGTAGGCCTTTATAAAATACGCCCGCGGTTGCTAAAAGTAGAATTGTGGCAATCACTGAATGCGTGTTTTAAAAATTCAAAACATCCATACGTATTCTTGGCACGAATTTATGTCAAGTCGTGTGCCGAAATGCGGACATTGGCACTCAATATTTTAACATTTTGGTGCAACGTACACAAATGCTAATACATTTTCCATGTTACCGCATCGGGAACTGTGTCAATATAAGTTTGCAATGTATTCTAATCTATTTAGGCCTAAATTTGAAATTTTCGACCGTTCTGGTCCAAAATTATTACTATGTCTTCAGGTTATGTAAAACGAATGTAGCCATCTAGAACATGTTTATTGCAATCCATCAGAAGCATTATCCAATTTAGTAACAATAGGCTATCTATCGGATCAATGGCAAAACACTGTTCAGATTTTGATCCAGATCTTATCAATTTATTGTATTGTAGTGCTTCGTTACCCTTTATTATCGTGTAATAGATCATAGTTGTTAACTTCTCCGTTATGACGTTTAGCAATATGTTTATGTCACTGAGCATTATTAAGCTCCTTAACTTACGCAGGTTCTTTGTTAAAGAACTTATTCCCATTCTTAGCTGTTTCTATCTGAGCTTCTACTTGATCGTCAGTCACATCTAGCTCTTTCAGCTCACTATCACTAATGCCCATGCAATTGTACGCACATTCCAAGACCTCAAAGTTGTTGCTACCACTAACCTTATCAGATACAACCTTGTTAACCGTGTCATCGGTAACTTCTATTGTAATAGTTACAACACTTGGACCACTGTTACCAGGTAGCTATACAAATGCCAAGCTCTATTTACTGGTAGCATTGTGATGCGTACGAGATACGCCAACTTGTTCACCTTTCTTCCTTTAATATTTCAAAAGAGCTTGTACATTATAATCAAGTACTTACCTAGACTTAATGAAACCTGCCTTCTAAAGTACCTTTGTAGATAGCGATTGCTCAGCTGATTTTGTTTGAAAAACCCGATGGTTTATAGCCTTTGTCATAAAACGATTTTGTCGTAAGGCTTTTGTCATTTTTTTGTTGTTTAGTTATTTAGGGACATTTATAATCGCAATGCGTATGTCAGTCCCAGCTTTTGTCATTGGTAACATTTGTACCAATATTCGTAACCATCAATTTCAATGATGTTGATTTCAATTTCAATTGATGCTGTAATAATCTCTTGTAGGTATTTGTGTAACAAACAACCTCTGTCATCGTATCTCCGTTATTCATGTTAGCATAATGCACCATTATTAGCTAACTTTTACTTAACATTGGACACGCATCTTGAATGCCAACAAATTCTTCCATGTAACTTCAGTAATATCTTTTGAAACTCAAAATATTTCTCATAATAATTACTGCAATCCACGGACTTAATCTTCGTAGTATGTAAATTAATGTTTTCATAAAAATATTTTTTGTAAGTACATACCTACGGGTTGTTGATAGCTGTAATTTCTTGTCAAGTTGATGGGGTATAATTATTTGGACACTTGTTATTACAATTGCGCATGTAATGACATCGTCAACATTTTGCATGACTCACTGACAAATTGTACTAATTTATTTTAACGTTGTTACAGGGAGCAGAGACGAATGTCAAGGTAGTCCACACACAAACAAACAAACATGAGATTCTCGGCGAGGTTACAGGTATGTAAAACGGTTACCCATTTTGATATCATCTAATCTAAATGAAGATCGTTTGCTCCTGAATGCTGCGAACTGATTTGCTCGTTAACAATCATTCATCTGGTTCTATCCATTTGATGCTCGACTTTAATAAATTCGTCAGATGTTTGAATAACGCGCATTCGTACTTTAGAATCGTAAGTTTGGAAATTCAAGGAGGTTACAACAGTTGATGTGCTAACTTTACATAAACAATGGCGACCGGTACTAAAATGTGCAATTTGCTGAGCATTTAATAGATTAAGTTTAAGTGAAAAAAACTAGCTTTTATTTGCAACCACATAATGTAGTGGTTAAAGATGTTCGCGTGGGAACGATAAGCATTGAAGTAAGTGCGTCAAGGCTGTGAGATGAAGATGTATGATGCTGATTTAACGAAGTTGTCTTAATTAAAATGAAGTCACTTAACGGAAACTGGGTACGTTTGTATGAGAACGAGGTTTTCATCGTGATCTAATCGAAGAGCTTATCTACAGTATGTCGTAAGATTTATTTAGAAATAGATCGTGGTAGATAAAAATCGATAAGATTTTGATAGGCCTAATACATGAATTAGAATTTATGCAAAACGTATTTCGCTAAAAACATTAAACTAAAAGCCTATGGTATTTAGATGAGCCACTTTTACAGACTTATCGAGATTGCATTACGCAATAATGTTCCTTCATTCGCATATGATTACGAAGGTGTCACCACCAAGGTGTTGTTACTTTGTAGTGCTGCAATTTTATCATAAATATCGATTATTTTGAATCGATAACTACGGTAATCGATGCAAGAACTGGTTTGTTCCTTTGAGTACCTAGCAACATTATTCAATGTCATTGGCAAGAAAACATGTCATTAAGTACTGAAGCACAGCCATAATTATGCCAAGTAATGTTATTCAATCTAAGCTGGCCACTTAACCCATCTTGGGTTTTATTCGAGAATATTATGTCTTTAAATTTAACGAGATTTCGCTTGAAATTAGACGTTTAAATGTACTGCCAGTACTTATTTAAGTTACAAACTAGTCTTGAATTAATCAATGAGAGATCAAAGCGTTATCGCTTCTCGTGCAAAACCAGATCACAAGTTAAACTCTTCTGACATTTCCTTGGCAATAAAAGGAAGTTTGAAAGAGATTCGTCTGTCTTGGTATGTGATGAGGACGGATGGAACACACCATGTGACTAAAAAAGTGATGAATATAAATGTTTACGGATGTAGAGCGAGAGGAAGAAGAAAGGAAAGATGGATGGCTTGTATGAGAAATGATATGAAGGAAAACGAAGTAGATGATAGCGTGATGATTGACAGCGGAGAATGGAAGAAAAAAACGTGTTGCGCCGATGCCAATAATCTAAAAATAATCCCAATCTTCACATTTTTCCTCGATTTACCCACGGTATAGGAAGACGATAAATATAAAATCATTCGTTCTGTCATCTTCGATCTTAATTAAGTTTATTTAAATAATTACACTACTTTTATACAAACCATAACTCTAAATAATAATGAAAATATGTACAAGTAACAAAACGGTTACCTACAGGGCATCAAAAAATTCGACCACATCGCTGTCAACAGGAAAAGTGCCCAGAAGGCTGGCAGCATTGCCACGTTGGATGACAATGCTGATTCTTTAGCCAAAAAATAGGTCCGCCCTCTGGTCACGTGAAGAGTCAACCAACCGCTTGGCGATTTCTCGAAATACCTACTAGGTGGGCACTCGGACCCCATGGCCCTAGTGTGGTCTGGTTTTGCACGAGAAGCGATAACCCTTCGATCTTGATTAATATATCTACTGGATGCTGAATGTGTCCTGTGTTACAATTTTGGTATACAGTGTAGTATATTCTATCTGTCTATGTCTTGTAAATCCACGAAGAAGAGACTACTCAGTTATTGCCTATTTGTATAAACAAAGTACCTAGGTACCTATCTAAGATTAACAGGAAAACTTTGATTAACTTTATTATCTTATTTAAACATCTTAGCTCATCAAGATGTTGATGTATTGTAACATGTTAATTTTATCATCATAATTGAAACAAGCAGTATGTTATTTAGGAGGGACTTCCGTATAATTTAACATACTTGGAAGGTCATACGCATAATGAATTGGTCTAATTAAATCATAGACCACATTTTAATTATAATGCTTATGAATCTTGCCTCCAAATATCATGCTTATTTTTGAGTGAGTAATCTGTTTTTTTTATTAGGTATATATCAATATATAATATATAAGGGTAACTTCTATATAATAATAGCAGGCTTGTAAAAATAAAAACAAACATTTCAGTCTCTGAATATTAACCATCTCACAGATAAGTCTAGTCAAGTCTATAAAAAAAGAGTAATATGACTATGGCATTGTTGCTGTGTAGGTAGGTATATCATCATCCTCCCTTGTCCCACGATATTTTGGGTCGGCGCGTTTTCTTTCGACACGTTTTATTTTTTTTTATTTTCAACGTCAATCGCCACGCTATCATTCACTCCGTTTTCTGACATAATCGTTCCTCACACAATCCACCCATCAACATTTTATATTCATCACTCTTTTAGTCACATGTATTTTATTTCTTCTAGGTGCGTTGGTACAGAATAAACTTGTAAGACACTTGAATAGATGCTAAACCTCTATATAGGGTGTAAAACACCTCTTAACGCTTCATTAAGAGTATTTTTAAGCTAAGCTGCATAAATAGCCTCTGTAGTGATGTTGGTATTGGTAGTTCTTTAACTCAAATGTAACTCGAACGATCCTGGGTTAAAGTACGAAAAGTCTCCTCGTCATTGTGATCATTTTTTGTTCTACACCATACCTTCTAGTTACGAAGATATTGGGGGTCAAGTTCCAACTTTTTGACAACTTTTTTTTTAAATACTTGTATTTCTTTCTTTTATGTAAGATTTTTACTTTAAACACCTCCACTACCCCTGTACTATTCAATCCATCCATCAACACAATGTTTTGAGTGCGTTACATTGAGTTCTACCACAAAACGTGATTTTTCAACCCAAAAAAAAAGTCGTTTCCCAGCAATATTTTTTGCGTAACGTTACTTAGTTTGATTTACAGAATGCTTGGTTGACGGTTTCATGATGAGGTGGTTTACACCCTGTATAAATGAAACTAATAAGTTAGCCAAGACGTTTTAGCGCAGCAGCGCTTACGCAGCACGCGCATCGAGTATTGACGTGAGCCTACTTTATGGCTTCAAGCCGCTACTTTGACCATAGACGACAACTATGCAAACAGCTTGGATTATTATTTGCATAGATCTGTATCGGTTTCTTTGTTTTTATCCGACTATAATTCATATCTGGTATAGAATAGTTCCAAGTGTTAAATTAATAACACCAAGTATCCTCGTAAGAATAATAATGAACTAGTGACTGTTGTTTTTATAGGAATGCAGGGACTTCAATATGGAAGTAGTTTATAAATACCAGTAAAATTATGATTATAATGCGGTTACTTGGTTGGCTAATCAACTGAAGCCTGTCTTGTCCAAGATCTATCAAAGATTTGAACTCAAAAGCAGTGGGGTGGTTTAAGCTCTAATGTGATGTATAATTTTATGTTTCAATTGAAGACTATTAGATTAAATAAACTTGCCATACCTAAAAAAGATGTTCCTTAGCAGACAATAAAGCCTCTTTCTTTTCACAGGTGCTGACTTGCCTGGTGCTGTACGCGTCAAGCGCACACGCAATCATGGTAAAGTACGGCACGAAAGGGGGTCCCATTGTACCCGCGGCGCCGGAGCCAGTTCCTCCCCCGCAACCCTACCGCAACCCCGCGCCTGTTTGGGAGGAACGCTCCAATGACACGCCCGATCCTAATGCTCAATGGTAAGATTTGAAATATTATTTTATTTTAACGCTGTTGTATGGAAAACTAGCCTACCAGGTTGTAATCCATGGCAACTGGTCAGTGCTTCCTATGTAAACATGCAATACTACTGGAATAAAGTTGAAATGTCTACTATTTAAACTCGTTGGCACATTAACAATAAGAATATATAGCAACGCACCGTGGCGCCAGTAATAGGTGTGGTGGTTGTTCCAGGGTAGAATTACCACCAGCGAGATCATTTGCAAAGAGTTCTACTTACCGACGCTAATAATCAACTCATTACAGCTTGATTTCCTAAACTAAGGAACTACTAAAACCGGTATCTATAAGCAAGTACTGCTTATAGATACCGGTTTTTCGGAGTCTTGTTCATCCTGAAGCTTACTACAAATTTCTGCCCCCAGGCGACCTCCTTTCTTCGTGCCCCAGTCGAGATACACCAATGTGATCTACAATGAACAGCTACAACGAACACTACCACTGAACAATGCCCAACGCTTTGTCAACTCTTACATTCCCGTCAAAGTAATACAGCCACAGCAAAATGGACTTAATAGCCCACCAGCCATTCTCGGCAGCCAGAGCTTACCCGGCATCGGTCTCCGGTACTTCTTCCCTGCTTACCAAACGACCCAGAAGCCGGTCAGACAAGAAGATGCTAAGCTGAATCAAATAGATGGTCATGAAGTGGTGGCGCCTGGTGCAGAGTCGGCCAGTGACTTCCAGTGGAAGTATGAGAAGGAGGCCACGAGGCGGAACATCAGGACTTCGTTGGAAGTGAGTTGACCAATATTTGATACTAGATAAGTGAAGACAACGCAGTAAAAACCTCACTTTAATAATTATGTGTGTGGTGGCATTGGTCTTGAAATAATATTACGACTACATAACTTTAACAATGTACCATAAGCGTAGGGTTATTATCGACATACCTAGTCTAGTACCTATAGCTTGCCTGCTCCGTTTCTGCGTAATCGTCATACAAAAAACTAGAGGCAGAAGAACTATGGTCGCAAGAAGTGTAATATAGCAAAAAATAATAATTCGTTCAATCCATTTTTTGTTCCTATTTGTTTTTCGATTGGCGGGTTTATAACGATTATAATAGATCAATAAGACTGTCCATGTCTCATTCACGTGACGATGAGATTAGAAAAAAAAGCACAACCTCATGCCTGATATCCCCGATAAGTTGATCCATATTTCGCCATATTGTGTGCCCATCTCTCTCTATTCCTTACTGACAAATTCTTTATTTTCAGGGCTCAGCAAGAGCAGTATACCAATGGCCGGTCTACGTCCCCCCGCGGCATCATTAACGTTACTAAGTTCTTTGCAACATGTCGACCATGTCGCTAAACGAACGCCGTAGTAACTGTGATGATTATTGTTAGTACTAGATTAAGACAAAAGTGCCAGATGTATCTATGTTTATACAATACGAAGATCGTTGGTGGCTGTAGTGTGGTACGGCCTTCATAACAGTTCGGAAAAGAATCTGGAGTTTTTTTTAAATATTTATTTGATGTTAAATTATGACACCTTGCCAGGTAGCGCGGTATTTTTTTTACACTGTGTGCATAAATATGTTACAATAGACGTAGTAAAGCAAGGGCCACCGTGTTTTTTAGTTATGCAGGTACCTTATTAATAAAGGAAGATTAATTTAACTTGAGAGTTAACAACACCGAATGGATAAGAAAACTTAAAAGAGAACTGTCGTGATGTTCCCAAAAGAAATTTACTAAAAACTACAACGAACCTAGGAAATGTTAGAAAACACTATCAAAAGTTATAATAGATTGATAACGCGTAGAGAACGTTCGGACACCGTTTCTTTTTACAAACACATTGACAGCTAGTTACGATGGCGTGTAAGCGATTAAACTGTAAGCAACAGATGACGCGAAGATCTAGCACGTATCATTCACTTAACACTTTTACTTACAAAATGAATGCTGTTTGCCCTTAACTAGCCAGAACTTTTCATGTAGCCCCTAAAAGTTTTGTGTATGTGAGGAAATCCTATATCATAAAGGTGGACTCAAACAGAGGCGAATCCTACATGGGTCGCATTATGACGCGTCCTGCGTCCTTCGCGGGATTCGCCCTAGGGCAGAGGTTTTCACCAAAGCAGAGACGGGCGAGGCGGAGAGATGTGTCGGAATCGACCAATCACATTAGTTGAAATCTTCATCGCGTCTCTCCTATGACTGGTTGAATCTTGCACGTCTCCACGTCACTCGGCTCGTATCCACTTTAGTAGAAATCTGGGCTAAATCTGTTTCAGTCTTTTGGTTTGATCCTCTGAATACGCCAATTCCTTTGACAGGAAGCTTAAAAGCAATCTCTTTTACGTCGATCATCAGTTGTATATTAAAGCATTTTATCATTGAAGTGCACCTTTCCCCATCACGCATAGACTTGTTCAGAGGGACGTACCCAAAAATTTTGTGGGCTTCATGATAACATCTGTTTCGTTAACTTCAAGCAACATGCATTATGTTGGTACTATTGATTTTCGTGATAACTGCTGTTAACAGTTTCGTTTCTTACATTCGATATAACTTGCTTTAGATGTGTTTATAATATTGAGGCGACGTTTCTTTTGTCTCCACGCGAAATCAATCTGGTATAGAATTATTCCATTCCTTGTTTTCTAGAGACAGTCTTAATTTTTTTTTAATCTTCTCATTGGCCCTGTCATATATAGATATATATAAATCGTCTTAAATAGATAAAATAAATAAATATCGCTGGAAAATACACACAGCGCCATCTAGTGCCACACTAAGCAACGAGGCTTGTGTTGTGGACACCAGATAGTTGATATACTGGGGCGTGCTGGGGCTGGGGGTCCTTCCTACCATTTTTTCTTTTTTAACATGATAACGGCCTTTTTCAAGTCTACTTATATGATGCAAGTTGCAAGCTTGGCTGGCTTTAAAATATACTGATAAGTGGCTGAAAGAAATCGATAACTTATTTTTTTTTTTTTTCAAATCATCATTTTGTTTGTTTGCAATTAATGTGCCTGTCGATTTAAGCTGAAACTAGCAAGTATGAGTACCTAACACCGTGGCCCTTATTTTATTTGGTCCAGGTATTCTCACAGCCGAAAGTGAGTGTATTTTCATATAATATTATAATATTATGTCTTATTATTATGTAATAGTAATAAATTGATCCTTTGTTTTTGGTGCGAGACGCTAATCAAATAGTAAACTACATAAAAGAAGAAACCAGCCTTTGAGTTTTATCATGACCTTACTTTGTTTTTATAATTATATAATTCTTGCTCTCCATTAATTGCTACTTTTTTGTACAAATAGTAGGCCAGTTCCTAAAAATAGACAAGTAATTTTATAGGAACGAATTAAAATTCTAAGCATCGTTTCGCCCTTCATACATGGCTACGTCACTGCCATAGATTATCAAGAAATACACAAGTATTCAGTTCCTGTAAATTAAAGTTAAATTTTATTGTTTGCTACCAAGGTCATATTTGTAAATAAGTTAAATGATATATATACATCTAAGATTACTATTGCCATTACGTAATTTGTATTGTTCCACGCGGACACATTTTATTTGGTCGTTGTTGAAATAATTCTGTCATCTAACGACTAAAAGAGCGTTGACAATAATACAAAATAAGTTTTTAATAATAACGACGTGACCATTAACTCAGAGAGTGTGACGGAAGTTCTTTGTTCATTGTGGTGAATCTCTATTGATGTCTATTGCTATTAAGAGATGTAATTGTTCAGTATTTCACGAACTTTCTTTAAATCCATTAAGTAAGTTCAAATTCAATCTAAATAATTTCCATCTGATATAAATCTTTGATAGTACATTATTGTTATACATTTAAACCTATTTTATGTAAAATGAAAGTAGCTTTCGTTTTTTGTTATTTCCTTTTAACGATTTAAGTAACTGTATTGTTTTTGAATATGTATCACTTAGCTGTAATTATGCTTGTAAATATGTACAATAAAGAGATATATAAACATTTATGTGACTTTTTGTGTACCTGACAGGTTAAGTAATTTTGTTCTACATGGAACCAGGTTAGACGACTTACTTAATATTAAAGTGCAGTAAACTTACGAAACAATAGTGCATAAAGAAAATAAAAGATGCAAAACAACACGCTGTAAAAATAGGTAAGCACGTATAGAATTCGTGTGTTATGGCATCGCCATACCACAGGCAATACTTAAGTAATGTTTTGTGTAATGGTCTTCGAAGAATGCGCTCTTTGCGTGATGGACATTTTGTGCTGCACCAATTTGGGTGCAACATTTTGACTGAGCTTCGTTCTGGAAGACTAAGGGCTTATCTCACGATGTCCGAATAGCCACTTAATTACTTACCGAATAAATTCAAAAATGGAACAGAATATGTATGAAATTACGTGCCAAGAAGTAAACGGGAACTTAATTTGTAGGTGGTGAAACAGCCGCTTACAGTATTAAAAATGCAAATTATGTTCAGCTTTAGTCTGTCTACAATCACTAGTGGTATTTGCAACGATAATCAAGTGAGATAGCTGTTGAGGTAGTCTAGAACATTTAAAACACTTTATGAAGACATGTGAATGTCAGATATAAACATTACTGTGTCACTTGCACATCATAATTATAGTCATCCCACGCAAGTGGTACCTAATTGCAAATAATAATTGACTGCCGACCTCTCACCACTAACGCACTGTTGCAGTCTTTAAACAAAGTAGATCACATAATCGCATCTTGTGGTTTTGTGACACGAAGTAGGCAGTTGATGAACTGATGATCTCCGGAAAATCGGCGAGTCATTTATTACTACGATGTCATCATAGTCAATAACGTACCGCACGAAATATCGCAAAAGGATCAAGGTCACCAGGACCACTCAATGACTAGCTGTTTTTGTTTTACAACGATACAAACAAACACGCACCACACTTGACGTTACACATTTACAGAAATTCAATAAAACTCGACCAGACGGAATTTCCTCCTTTTTTAATGAAAAACTTAATACCCTCTTATGAGTAAGAGGGTAGAGGTATAGAATAATGCCTACATTTCTATCTGCAGTTTACAACACAGATGACGCGAGTCATGCGTGTAGTAAGCTGCAGATAGAAATGTAGGCGTTATTCCATTGATAACCGTGGTTTTCCACAATGCTGAGTCATCTACTTGTCGCAATGTCGCATTGAGCTTTACCATTCGATAAGCGAAAAGAAAAAATATGACCAGTAACAATGAAATTATTACCTAAGTCTATGCTATATCTGTATTAAAGAATAGTTCGTTCACTGTCAATCAAGACGGATAGTTATCTTCAGACAGAATTTGAAATGCCTTCACAGTCACAATGAAATTATGAAAGATTAATTCACGAAATATTTTCCAAATGCTGGGCTATCAAGATTGTCAAATCATCTCAAGGATTACTGTAATCTGTCGTTAGTGGTGTGACACCTATCTTGGGATAAAATGATTTTGTAAGTTAAGTAGCTATGTGAGTATTGTGATATTACAACTGCAGGTTGAATAAAATAACTGTGTAATATACACAATGATTTTCTTGAAATATTTGTCCCCAAAGAATATAAACACCATTTTTTTTTAAAATGGCATTGTTTAATGTTTGATTATCCACAAATAAATTGGTATCAGGCTCTCCACAATAAGGCTATGTCAATAGATGCGCCATCCATCTTTCGTGACTCCGTGATACGTGAAGAACTTTAATTTCGTGAACATCGTGCTTCGTGACGATTGTTGCACAAATGACGCTTCCTGGTTTTGATGATCTGCAATATAAGCACATAGATTTAAATCATAGTTGTGCCCTCCTCGTACCTAGGTCGCGAGAAAAAGTGTTAACAAGATAAGCTCGTACATCCCGCATGAAACGATAGATTCGATGTGCAGCATGAGTGAGCGAGACAATACTATTCAAATCACATTGCCAACGAAATAGAAACGACGGGATATCGTGAATCTATGATTTAAATCTACTTAAAAGCGATAGTGCTTTTAGTTAGATAATTTGTTACTGGACGTTTTATTAATTTAAGTTTTTGGGAAATGTAGTTATCTGTGCATCTGTCTGGGAGCTTTCTAGATAAGCTGCATTGAAACAAGCAGGTTGATGTATTTTTTTACTTTCAGGTTAGTTAACGGTTTCCGGTTAGATAAAAAATGGTTATCAATAATAAGTAAAAGTCTACAGCAATGCAGCATGCAGCAGCATGCAGCATGGGACCATGCAACCTGGGGATAGGACGAAAGAATTCAATTAAGATTAGTGTATCATGAAAATATTACTTTTAAAAACCAGCAATGGGAGCATTTTGCAAAGTCGAGATTGCAACATGTGTCTTATTGTGATTTCTGCTTACTTCAATGGGAAAAAAGCTTGAGTTTTTATTATATGTTTCTTTAAGCAACGGCCCGTGACAATATCTCGTAAATCGCACGTATCCCGTAAGCGAAAAGCGCATTAAAGTGCATACATGACAGTATTTATTTATGCGGTTACCTAATAAAAGCCTGCATTCATTACAAAGCATATGACTATGCCTTAAAGCAGCCAGTGTGATTTATTAAACTCGTAAAAATGACAATGCGAGGAGTTATGAAGATATTAATTATAATTAGGAATACGTTGAGGTAGGGAATAAATATAAATATCGCTGGACACTACACACAGCGCCATCTTGTGCCACACTAAGCAACATATATACTACATAGATACTTTTTGTTTGTAAATACATACTTATTATACATATAAACATCCATGACTCGGAAACAAATGTCCATGCTCGTTACACAAACATTTGCTCCTACCGGGATTCGAACCCGGGACCCTAAGAACGTAAGGCAGCCTCTCTACCGCTGCGCTATTTGGGTCGTCAACATCAAATCGAATGAAGTTGGAGACTTTTATTCGTGAATTTAACGTCATAATTACGCTATCTGAGGGAACATCACTTAACATGACGCCTGCTTCTCCCCGAAAAGGCAAAGGTTCATGAATGTAATTCGAGCCTATTGTCATCAACCAGGCATAAATCCAGATACCGCGGGCTCCGGGTCTGGCGGCTGACTCATCTGTCTGAAATATTTAAAGGTTTCAGCACGATCCAAGTAACATGTAAGTTCAAGAACTTTCGCAGATTTAACTGACACGATAAAAGATTTTCAATAAACTTAAGTATTGAAGTGCATATTTTTACGCTTTCGTTGTAGGTACTTTCACAATGTTTTTTTATTAATTTGCTGATCGTTGTGGACATTTAATTAATGCCATTTCTTCAGCACGGTGATAAATTCATGTTAACCCGGTATCATTCTGCTGTGTTGAACTAAAACATTTAAATTATAATAGGGTAATTCACAACTGGTAGGTATAAAACATTTCGGGGGTAAAATATCCTTCAAAATGGGGCTACATTACACATTGGTAAGAGTAAGCGCATGACGAGAAAGTTCACGATAAAGTCAAGAGTTCGTCTTACAGTAAATCTATCAACAAGAATGCAAGATGTTCTGCATTGTTAGCAATACTTAGTGTTTCATACAGAACGTCACGACCTGTCGATCATCCAAGTTTTTGTTATGAAATTATTGTTACTTCTATAACAATATTAATCATTATTTCGTGTATTTTTGTACAGTTGAGCTAATAAGAAAACAATGAAGCAGCTTTATCTTCTGCATGCTATCGCATCAAAATGTAGTTTAGAATTATGAGCGGTTTTAAAGTTTTTGCGAAGCTGCAAGTTGTGTTTAAAAATACAAAGACAAAATATTACTCCATGCAATTGACGTGGAGCCAGCAAATGCAACACAAATTGACGCACTTGGCTAGCTCAAATGACCAGCTTTAGCTTTCAAGAAAAGGGCACAAACTAGCGCTCAAATCCTTCCATTAACATAACTACCAACTAAATAGCAAAACATTAAATAAACACAATATAAAAGCCATTACTTGCAACAAGTTTGAACCTCATAACCTTTGGGATTCGCACCAAGCCCAGCCCTGTCTCCGAACTGAGTAATACCTATGATTTTCACTAAACAACTATAATAAGTTGTCGTGGGTTATGGTTATTATCGTTTCCAGTTAGACTCTCCTAGGGCTAATATGTTTTACCATTTCGAAATGGAACGCGAATGTTCCTACGTAAGTACTCCATAAGTTTAGTTTGACTGATAGATCTGTCAGCAACGAGAGATTTCTGAATTTGTCGGATTGTCGGATTTTAGTTGTGGAGAGATTTCGCGGTTGGATGGGATGATAGAGACATGAAGACTTTTAATAAGTTCTACTTGTACAAATTCAACTACACAAAGCAACTACCATTAACATTTATGGTAACACAAGGACGAAAAGGCTAAAATCACAATAAAAACGTGTTTAAAAAAGCTATGGCGAGTCGAACTGGACAGATTTGACATGAACTACAGAAGAGTCATGATAAATCTAGAATCTAGAAATATCATCGGATGAGTTACGGTCACACCAGTATAAGAACACCATGATATCGTAATCATACTTATTGGTTGACAAGCTAGATATTATTTTTTATCAGAGGCTCAGGGTTATGAATTTATGAGAGTGTAGTCCAACCTAAAAAGGTTGGACTGCACTAAAAAGTTCAGTCCAGCTACTCGAACCTACTGACATATATAGAAACCATTACCAAAGTGCCCATCAACCTTGTAACGTCGACACGTCACAAATCACATCTATTTATTCCTTGATGTTTCTCGTAAGGTGAACATTTTAACATCAGTACAAAAATGGTAATCGACAATATAATATGTCGTTGATATTTAAGATTTAATTTTATCTTTAAGTTCCTGAGTTTATTTGTAAGAATGGTAATTGACATTGTAGATACGTTTCCATCGCAAGTAATTGACTGTATTAATACCTTTCATGGAGTCTTTTTGGTTCTTTATTTGTGTTTATTGTGATTTACAAGTAGTTCTTGACTTTATAACTCTACATTGAGTGATGTTAAATAATTATTTGCATCGAACAGAGTAATATCGACTACAGTAACCAGGCTTTAACATTAACAGTTTTTTTTTAAACCTGTGTAGGTTGTCTATGAAAGATAAGCTTACGTTTCGCAGATTAGCAGAAAAATATCTAATTGTGCGAATTTAGAAAAACGTTTTGTCAGATTTGTTCTGTTTGCGTTGAAGTAAACACATATTCTGAGAGATAATTCTATTCGCTTAATTAATCATAAACTAACCATGTACATAATTAATTTAAAACTATGAAATGAACTAAAATAAATAAAATAACAACAAACTATAAAAGGGCACCGAAAAACTCTTCCTCAATTCTGTCAGCAGGTACTGTGCTCAAGAGACCAAAAAATAGAAAAATATACCAGAGCCTTTTTAATGGAAGCTTCTCCCATACCACAATAAAACACCTGTTAATAAGGTTCAAAGTCAAACGTCGAGTCAATAAGTAATTAATTACCAATTTATTGGTTGAAAACAAACGTCAATCACAATAAATGTACATGAAACATGACAGCAGATTTACCGATATTTATCAAAGACATGCTTTCAGACAAGTCGAAGCACTCCAAATACATAATAATGCGGATAAGCAAATGTGTTATGATGAAGATTAGATAATATCACAAAAACCAGGAACACTGTTTGCTATAGAAAGGAATGATCTAGTATCATCCTACGCTTTCGGATTACGTCTTTGCAATATGCTACACAGAGGCTGGCTTATTCATATTCATATTCTTTATTGCACACAAAATTAAAAAATATACACACAAAATTCAAATATATAGCTTATGTACAACGGCGAGCTTAACCCAGAATTGGGTTTTCTTACAGCAAACCTTATTTTTGTTGCGAAATTTGCAGAAGAGGGAAATATTCATAGGGAAACCAGAACAGGAAAACATAGAATACTTGAGGCAGGATCTCAGCATCAGCATTTGAAATTGGGAACTAGTTAATATAGACTACTGCAGCATTAAATTTTAAAGCAACAATCGTACGGCTAAAGTAGAGTTTCGCAGGATGTCAAGTTCAAATATTCAGAAAACCGACAGTCAGTCTTTTGTCTTCCTCTGCACAAGTGTAGGTTGAAAAAAGACAGTTAATAATAATAGTCTCTTTAATTATTACTAATAATTATTATGAAATTGGCAGTCTTGGTGTCCTAATTTCTTTTTATCAGAGATCTTAACGCACTCTTAAGTACCTACACAAAACTTCAATGCGAAATCACAAACCAATACAGTACACAGCAATTAAGCAAAGAATTGCAAGAACTCAGCAATGGCTTGCAAGACCATTATAACATTTTACTTTGCAATTAGAAATGACCTATAATTGCGTGGCTCTATAAGCATTTCTTGTTTCTAAACCAACTGAATTAGCTGCGGCAACAATGATTACCCACGAAATGTTAGGTAAAGTCTTTTAATTGGTGCTTTGCTGTTGGTTATTATATCTTAAATGCTTCAATCGTAACATTTTGTAAGGGTCTTGTGTTGCAGTTGATAGGCGGAAAGAATCGCTTGTCAACTAATCGATTGGTATGGTACATTTAAAAGGGTGTAAGTTTTAGTGCAAAGTAAGTCAAGGTTCTGGCTTACTGAATGAATTCTAATTTTATATGAGCTCTTAGACGCTGATTATTTGCTTATATATGATCCGTCTCTGGCCACAAACTGCGAAGTACCCAAAAAAAGAGGAGCCAAATACGTAACAGACTGGTAAGTGGTAACATGAAGACGGTAAAAGAAAGGGGAAGATAATGTAGAAGATAGGAAGGTTAGCAATAATAAACGGTTAGTTCAAACTGGAGAATTGTTTGCTTTACCGCAAGGAAAGTTTAGACTCATGTTACTTAACATATTGAAAAATTAGTATTACACTGTTGTTGCTCCACTTTTGCGGCACTATTGGCAGCTATATGTTATGTATCGTTGATACTTTACCTTTAATCTTGTTTTTTTTTTTTGTTTACAACGCTAATCTTATAATCTACCAAACTGTCTCATTGTGTATCTGTGGAGAACGTGGTTGATTTCACATTTGTATCATTTTTGTATCTTATCTTTTGTAATTCTTAATGTGTAATTGTTTGTTTTCCCGAATAAATAAAATAAAATAAAATAAAATGGTTGCAAGAGGCAGAAAAAAGATGTTAGAAGAGGTATTGCCAAGAGGCACACAAAACCCGACTGCATAAAAGTTACTAATAACTATATATAAAAACTGAAAACTAAAAATAAGTTCAAGAAACAGTACATATTGACTGCAACTTTTTAATATTTATTTTTACTTTTTTTAGTTACTTAGATATACCATTTTAAAATACTCATGATGAGCCGTTTATCGAGCCGAAAATCCGCCATTTTGTTTATTTTTTTTATTTTGATATACCCAGTGTCACTCTCACAGTAAATACGAATCTAAAGACACCTCTCAAGCTAAAATTCATCGAACCGTACAGGCCACAGAGCGTGCCAAACAATTATACATACATACATTATACTCTCGAAAAACATAACCCTGCTTCTGGCGCAGTCGGGTAAAAATAAACGAAATTTCGACAATAAATAGATGTTACCGATAAAATAATGGGTTTTTATTTGATTGATGATCCATCAATATTAGTAAGCTCAGGCGTCCAGTTGCCGTTTCACGCTGTCTACAGTACCCACGCCTACCACCAAGCTACGCTCCAACCTCAAACCTCTGTTTCGGAATTCACAATTTATTAGCAGACTTCTTAGAATTACTAGCACAGCGATTCGGCTTATTTTGTATTATTACGTCTCATTAAAGTCAAGCGGTCAAATCCTTAATTGGCCTACATTATCAAGATAATTAGCGGCTATCCCATATCTTAACGCTTGAGTAGTGTGTGACACGCGACATGGAGCGAGACGGTTAGCGTGTGACTCTGCCTCGTTGGAATAATGGTCCCAAAAGCGACTACTGAGCACGATATCGTTGATTCGATTACCGGATCGGGCAAAGTATTATTGGGGTTTTCCATTAGGAATTTCTCAATAGCAGCCAAGCCGACTGGATTTGTGCCCGGTTCATGGCAATGGGCACACCCCCTATTACTTGGGTTTTTAACATAACTCGGTAAAATTATGTACACAACTGCCTAACCATCCAGAGCCTACAGTGATGCTATGCGTCCAATGTGTCTCCATAACCATAATTATGGCCACTGAATGGTGTTATTATATCTAGAATGTCCCTTGCATGTCAGAAATATGATTTTGTTCAATTATCACCGTATAAAGTGTTAATCAAGCAAGTTCTTTGGATATTCTAGATAATTCTATCATTATTTATTCTATATATGAAGTAAAAAATCCGGTTTTCTTTTTCCTTGTCGATTGCCCCTGTCATATCGTAGGTCAAGGGCTCTATGGCCTAAATACGTTGTTACTTACCTAACTATCAGCCTACTAGAGAAAACTATAATTGCAACGTATGTAGCTATACCTGATCTGTAGGTTTACAGTAGTATAAGTTTTCTTATTCTCAATAACATTCCTATTTATCTGATTCTTCTTGATTTGAAGATTCTCCTCGTAATCATCTTTATCTACTGCCTGACTTCACCATCTGCTGGCATGCACTTTTTCTAGGTTGTGCCAATCTCCACGTGCCAACGTCATGGGACGTACTGCGAATGAGACTAACTGCGAATGGGACCGACTGCAAATAGGATGATTTGTGCACGCGGTACGAAGCGCGCATAACGCCATCCAGGATCTATCCAAGCTGGCAACAATGTCGAGACTTGTCCTGAGACTGGAAAACCTTCTCTCACTGATATAGTATTAAATTTTATTAAACTGAAGAATATTACAAGCGTTTAAGATGTCTACGGATGATGTCTATGTTTAGAAAAGAATATAGGAACAATCGTAAGAGTGGATCTTGGATTTCAAAGACATGACATATGTCATATGATATCTTTATAAATATTATTACGGACCAAATAATGTTATGTGAGTAATAAAACAATGATAAAGGCCACTGAGAAACTAATGGCTCTAGCATACAAAAGCTAGCAAGGATCTTCATTGATTGAGCATCTTTTAATCTTTTTGTATTTTAAATTAACTTGATCTCTTTAGTTGGATTGAATCCTAGTTATGGTCATGCCATCTACCTACAATAAGCTTTAACAGGCCTTCCCCAATAAATTATACGTTTTAATACTTCTCCTGAGGTGTGTGTAAAAAAAGATGACCTAGATATTCAGGGGCCAGGGCAATCATTTAAACCAACCAACCAGATTAGCTAACTTAATAGATATAAGTATTATATATATTATCTGTGCAGCAATAAACCAACTGTGGAAGGACTATGGGCATAACAGTCTTTTTTACACCTGTCTAATGCTCGGGACAAACAAAACAGTTGAAAACTAAAACACCTATGTTCCTGAAGCCAAACTCACGGGACCTCGCGCACACTCACGACCATGATTTGTCGCATTACCGGCCCCTTTTGACCAAAGCCGATCAGATGCCCAGTTGTGACCAAACTTTCATCCTGGTTTCGACCAAAAGTCTCTTCTGCGAGCAAAAGTCGTAGTGCACGAGGTCCTTTATCCAAAAGTCGAGCAACTCTAAAATACAAACAACACGTTACTGCTTCTTCGCCTGTAAGCGTCATAACATCAATACATTCACTGCTAATAAACTCGCTACAACAACGTCATTTGACGTGACGCACTCCTGACGTCAACCGCGTCACATCGAACAGCCGAAATACAAATTCAGTTTCGCCAATTCACTTTCGTAGAGAGTGCAAGTGATGGCGACCTACCTCAATTTCGCGATGACGCGGATGACGTGTTATAGGAGTCAGTACTTTCACGTCACGTCACTGTACAAAAGTAACAGTGAATTGGAACATCATAACCTACTGGCTTACTTTCGACTACAAAACTGTTGCTTTCATTGTTATTTTTTGGCAGTCTTCATCATTCAATGCACTATCTTGGAAGCCGCGAGGTGTAATGTTTGGCTACAATTTTCATTCGTTTTCTTTCATAATGAGGTGATTGTTAAATCTTCGGACACTATAAGCCACTTCATTCACTCGTAATTTAATATAAAAATTACGATTTTTGACTGAATTTGGGATGGAGTCGGAATGTTCAGTAATTTAATTAATTATGCACTTAAATAATAGGAAGCCACTCTGTTGCCACTTCGCTGTTATCCAAGAAATTCGGACAAGAATCATCTCCAAGATTTTGAAATAAATGAGTAAAAATGTATGCTCCTGTCACCAAACGATACTTATTTTTTTACTTCCCATTCATTCATTTTTCTGCCCTTGTCTCATGTTACTTGAGGTCACGCTATATATTACTCTTTATATCTTTTTTTTTCATATAATTCCTCACAGAATCCATCTATCGTTTTCTTGGTCTTCCACTCATATTATTTTATTTGTTCTTCCCATCAATATAAAATTGTTATTACAATACAAATTTATTTTGTTCATTATATACATACTTCAACTAGAACTCTATATAATTAGAAAAATAAAACTAAACGTAAGTACCTACATATATCCAACGACGTCAATGGGCGTACTCCTCCGCATCGCTGTCATTCGGAAACGTGCCCAGAAGACTGGCAGCAAATACAAATTACAGCTTTCTGTCTTTTTAGGACAAAGCTGAACGATAAGTTGTTGGTAGCTCTGATCAGTAATTGTCAGAATAACTAATAATATATCGAATCGTCGATATCATTCCACTTAAATACACATTATATAAACAGGTTCCATCCTCACTGACTCATCATTATGCATCGTTCATCCTTGACCCAGTAACATGACATTCATTTATAAATAAGTTTATTGTTTTAAGGATTTTAAATATAGTTTACGAAATTTAATATTAATACTGAACCTCTATTATTATTCTTTGTAATACATTAAGGTTCGACAGTCAAAGGTCACGATGTTACACGTGGTTTTGAAAATATTAGTTAACTATTTTCCCGTGCAACCTTCAATAGTTCTATTTTGTATTTTCCATACATTTTGTGATGCATATAGTTTTTAAATCTTTAGAATAGAATAGTTTTTTTTTGTACACCAAAATTAAAACACAAAAACATTTTATGGTTGGTACAATGGCGGTCATATCGCTGATAGTGATATCTTCCAGACAACCTTTGGATGGACTGTACGAACATAAAATAAAAAATTAGGTACTTTTGTTAATAATTTTATTTTAAACAATTTACTTGTGTACTCCAATTTTTACGTACTTAGGTCACAATTATGTCAGCGTTACATTTTAAAATAGTACCGCTGCATCTTTGGACTGATTTTGATGTTTCTATCTCGTTGGGGATGCGCTAACGAAGCCTGTGACATTTAAATTATTTTAGGACTTTCAAAATTGAAGTACATTAAAAAATGCGAAAGAAAATTTGGTTTTCGCGGGTTACCTCTCATTTGGGTTGTAAATAATCTAGCAATGTTTTAAGTGTGCTTCACAGTGGTAAACAAAGATAAAATTGCGTATTTCGGTGAATGTCAGTTCAAGCTGTATTTAATCGACAGCTTAGCAAAGATTGAAAGGTTTCGTTCTGCGAGAATTACACACTTATAAATAGGTTAGGTACATTTGTAACTACAGACGGATAATAAATACTTGAATAAATATATGCTAGTTAGTACTGCGTTACGGATAATTTTATGTATTGAAAACTAATGATATTTTGGTAGAGCAAATTATATTTTAGATTGCTGCACTATACCAGCCAGCATTTAAAACTGTTGGGTTGAACGGCACATTACACACTACAAAAGTTACGATATAAGGCACTGTCAATGTCAAATAGCGACTCCTTATGTGTGATTGACTGTAAATATATATGTAGACATTTACAATCGACTGGAATTGCATTATCATTAACACGGAAAATGGGATATTAACTAGCACCATGATCACGAATAAACTGAAGTTATTGCGGGTGGGGTGTTTATGAGCAGACAAATCGGTCTACGCTTTTAGTAAACATGGCAAATATACCGTTTCAGTGTTAATGATAATGGAATTGCATTCCACAAATCCATCAAGACTGTAAATAAATTGTCAATAAAACATCTGCAATAGAACGAAAACTATTATTTAAATAAACAGTTCTCAATCAACACAAAGCAATTAAATGAGTAAACAACGCCAATAAATCACATCGTCCGCTAACTAACGTTAGTGCTAATCTCTGATTAATCTGCTGATCATCATGCGACAAGTTTAGAGGTACAATAGAAAATAGCCCAAGGTTCGCTTGTGGCGACTCTTGCATAACGACGTCATACAAGGCGTACTGATGGGCAATAATGCTCTAGGTCGAGGGTCACCAGGTTTTGAGACAACAATGGACATGGTATGAAATCGAATTTGCAATGGTTTGTGGAGAGATTGTGTTTGTGTTTCTCAAGGAAGAGTTTTGGCCGAAGGGTGTAGTCTACCGACGGTTTCGCGGCAGGTCACGTGATACCGCGCATCGTAACACGACGCACGACACACGAAGTGGCGGCGGCGCGCCGCTGCCACTTCGTGTGTCATAGTTTAGAGTGAAGTGCTACTAACATAGTTTTTTAAATTGCTTAAACTAACAAAAGTTGTTAATAGTATGTATTTTTAGGATAAGGTATTTATCTTTGGGTCTTTGTTACCTGAAATAACTGGTTTATTATTATTATTAAATGAGTTATTCATTAAGGAATGGCAAGTTATATTCATTTGGTTTTTTTTCGGATATTTTTTTTTTGAAATATGTTTTGCAGGGTAAGACATGCTGCGTCTACTTCAGAATGAAAACATTTTACACCTTATGGGTTGATTTAATGTCACTTACGTAATTAAAAATAGTGCTAGTACGACGTTATTTTAGCACGTTGTTTCACCAGCACCACTCTCACGAGTATCTAAAAAATCTGATCTGATGATAAAATTTAATAAAGACATCCAATTAAGACATCGTCAATTCCCATTAGATTTTCAGATCTCCGCATTTGCAAAGACATCACAATTTTTTTACAATTATTAATAAACAACACACGGGGAATTTAAAGGTGTCCGTTTATAGGGTGTAAAACACCTCTTGACGAAGCCGACAGGTGCTTGTTCCCCTCATCATTGCGATCATTTTTTTGTTGCGAACCATGCCTGGGAACCTTCTAGTTACGGAGATATTGGGGGTCAAAGTTCCAACTTTTTGACAACTTTTTTTTTAAGTTACTTAGTTTGATGTACAGAATGGTTGACGGCTTCGTCATGAAGTGGTTTACACCCTGTATAAATAAGCCAGGCCCACTGTCCCACTTTACAGTAAATGTTGGCCACCGGCTGATGTACACGATGCGACGCGCTCGCGCCTAACCGGTTCGGTTTGCGGCCGTTCACACGGCACTGTCCTGTACGGTATGATGCAGTCAAAAGGGACCAAACGTCAAAAAACTAATCTTCTTCCTTCGTGTCGATGCATACGAAAGAAGAAATGTTGTGGTCCCAGTATGTGGTCATGTTAATCGTGTGGTGTGTTTGGTGTCTTCTAGGTCTTCTAAAGTGCAGGTGTTGGCGCACTTCGGACACTCCAGCAAGTGGGACATCGTGTTGTCGGGAGCACCGCATTCACACTGTGTGTCGGAAGGATCTTTAATTCCCCATTTTGCCAAATTGTGTTTACAGCGGCCTACTTGGGCCCGCAATAGATTTTAGTGCTTTCTAAACAGTCCACTGCAGATCATGTCCTGAAGGCAAATGCTCCTGGAGAATATCCCAATGTTCATGCAATAAAGAGACAAATGCAGGATGGAACTGCCATTTGTGATTTCTAAAAATTATACTGCAAAATATCATACAGATCTGCCTTTTGAACCAGGATTAAGACGGTAGTTTTACTTATAACTCTGTGCTAACTTTTACGATCTCTTTGCAATTAAACTTTTAGTCGCCCATCTAGGCATCTATTATGTTTGTGTCGTTTATGACTCTCATTCAATTTATTAATGAATAAATATTATTATCATAATACATTGCCAATTGTTAAAATCCGATTACTTGTGGAAGCAAATCGTCATAATTTAACAAAATTCCTTATTTTATTTGACGCTCTTGGTTCTAAATTGAAAAATTCATTATAATTTTGAAAGTGACAGTGATTAGTTTAGATTTTATAGATTCTTGCTTTATTCCTTGCTAATTCGTGTCTTCTCAAAATACATAAAAGTAGTTACTTATACATAATATGTTTTTATGTATATTTATACTAAATAGACATGTTAGTAGAAGGTTCTGAATTAATAATTAGTTACATTTTATTCACAAACAGAATTAAAATTCAATTTGGGATATCTCTACATAGTAAACCCGTGATTTCATCCTCAAAGAAGGAATGTATTTTCTTTATGGCATTTGGCAATACAGTAGTTCTATCAGTGTTTCGGTTCAAACAAAGATTATTTCTTATCAACAACGCGTACAATTTATTTAAGCTTTTATCATTGTCGTTGAGAAGTTTAGATTTCGGTTTGTCAGAAATTCCTATCAAAATTCAACAGATCACTTTGTTTGAAATATGTATCAAGTGTGTCGCCACAAATATATACTAGAGCAACAGAACTCCACAGGGTGCCTAGAAATAACGAAAGCCAAATTGAATGTAAAGATATTCCTTTCCACTTGCGATGTCTGTCATGACCTATTCTGACGGCGTGGATATATTGGCAAGCATTTACAACGATAATTGACTTTATCGAAATCAATTATCTGATAAACTAAAAGACACTTGGAGTGGACATGGGCGGTAGAGTTATGTTGTGTACCTAAAATGTGGGTGGGACAGTCTTTGGATACTAGGGTACCTTTTGACATGGACTTATTTTGATCTTGTTTAGTGTATGTTGAAAACTAAAGCATACTCCTCTTATTCTCTCTTTCTCTCTCTCTCTTTTACAAAGGTTGTAAATAATTTCGCCTTTAAATATTGCAAGACTATAAAACAATTACCTAGTAAGTATACAATACATGGTTATTAGATAACTAAATAAGGTTTAAGACAGTATAGAAACAATTTCCAACAGATTGTATGTTGGAAATTGGAAATGCAGTTTTTAATTACTTTTATTATTTTACTTTGTTTCTGATTGTATGACTATGCATTTGAAAGTCGGCTTAGGTAGATACTATTTCGAAATTCCATTATATTATTTAAATTTATTTCAGGCACTTTTGTAAACGCTGCTAGATCTACATATATTAAATAATGCAATACAGCCAGCAAAAGCATTGTATAAGAAATGCCAAAATAATATCTCACATGGACCAATGACCATAAAAATTATCATCATTACCTCCGTGAGAACGAAATAAAGCGATCAACAGAAAGAAACGCACACCTATAATTACATACGAACACTTAACAAATAAATATTCTCCCCGCACGAAAGACACTGCTTGAGGGTACATTTACATGTTTCCAAAGAGTTACTGATGCAAACTGTGAAGTAAGAGTGATGGCACGAAGCCTGATCAACAATATGGAGATGGGCCAACACTTTTGTTAAAGTTAATGTGTTGTGAATCTTGCGATGTAGGTAATATTGGTGCGGTAGTTAACTGATGATATATTATTCGTGGAATGTAGAACGATATTGCTTCCGTACGCCTTAATAACTATAAAATTATGTTACATCAGGATTACTCAGTACTAGTCTTGATAATGTCAAAAGCGGATAATGTCATCTGTAAGTTCCATTAAATAGACTTATGTAAACACTGCTGGTGAAATGTGGGTGACCACCTTTGCCGATCCCTGCAGGGGAATACGACTTTCTTTACGTGAAATGCATCAACGCATGCAGATTCAATCATTCTGAGAATAAAATAAATCATAGGTAGTAAGTAAGATTATTATAAAGGAACATGCCATTAAAACGTGTAATCATGTTTTTTGATAAATGGAATTTGCGGATATAAACATCAGATTAACATTTAAGACGACTTTTGCAGTAAGATGATTATTAATTTCCGTATCTTAATACCTATCAAGTTGGATTTCAATATCTTTACCGTAGGAAGTGATGCGAGATTTAATCAAGGAAAACTACAAGCATCAGTCGCTCCATTTAACCAAAAATGCATCACTGCCCGACTACGGCAAAGTCAAAAGGAAGGGTTATGATATTAGCAGTTTTTGTATGTATGTTTGTACCATAATGTTCCACCGTAGTGTATACAGATACACTACGGTGGAACATTATGGTACGGCACGGTATGGCACGTTATTACTAAATATGTCAAGTACGTTGTATGTACAGAGTAGAGTACAGAGTACAGAGTAGAAATACAACGTATTGACATATTTATTATTTAATGTTTTATTAAAAGGTACTTTTAGTTGCTGGTTTGGTCGTAGTTAGGTTTTAATTTTGTTTTTTTTTCCAAAATACATAGAATAGAAACGTCTATGGACCTCTGTCAAATCACCAAAAACAATTGACGGGCAAAAAGTGATTTTAAAATAAGAATGATTGTAATTTCTTGAATGATTGAAAGCGTGAGAACTGTCAGCCTACGGCGCCAACAGTGTAATTATGAAAAGGCGAAATGTGACGAAGCGGAAGCGTCTGCATTCTACTGAGGGTGCATCCAAAGATGTGAATGTATGCGATTGTTTGCGATTGTTTTAGTGTTACTATCACAGTTAGGTGGAGCGAGAATTTGACGAGGTGGCTGTTAGCAGATGGATACGATAGAGTGAGGGCAGAGTAAATAGTGAATGTGATTTAGGAGTTCTATATCCAGTTCTTGACGACCCGAATGGCGCAGCGGTAGTGAGCCTGGCTTACGTTCTTAGGGTCCCGGGTTCGAATCCCTTTAGGAGCAAATGTTTGTGTGATGAGCATGGACATTTGTTTCCGAGTCATGGATGTTTATATGGATAATAAGTATGTATTTACAAACAAAAAGTATCTATGTAGTATATCAACTATCTGGTGTCCACGACACAAGCCTCGTTGCTTAGTGTGGCACTAGATGGCGCTGTGTGTAATGTCCAGCGATATTTATTATTTTATTATTAATTATAGTTATGGATCAGTTTAGGCTGATGATGACGAAGACAACAGCTACAAGGAAAAAAACAAAAGAAAAAACTATTTTATAACTGAGGTTTCATCTTTTTTGCGCATTATAATTTTAACGTCTATCTTAGCAGCATATTTACATGTGAAGTTTGAATGATTATATTTAAAATCACAATATTGATCAGTACATAGGTACCTTATTGCAAAACAAAATAAAAGTAATCCATCTTTAACTCAGGCCAAGGACTTTAACTTTTTCAACCATTTCGCAATGAACTTATAACTTAGAGTGTACAGTTTAATTACTGTAATTGGTATCTTGGAGCGGCTTTCAATGAATCAATCTCAGTTGGAGTTGTTTTTGTAATGTCAACAAACGATTAGTTAACTACATGATTATGTAGGAACTCATTTGAGATGGAAATTATAGCGTGCGTGTGAATGGCAAGTGCATGTGCAATTATCTGGTTAAAAATACTGGTTTTTACATTTTTTTTTCTGGTAGATATAGGTATCCGTAAACGGTTTTTGAATCAATAATAATTACTTACTTTGCCCTTAAAACAATTTTGTAGTGATGGTGCTAGAGTCGTACGTGCTGAGTTATGGGCCGAATCGATATTGATTGCCATCGACACTAAGTAGAAAAATATTGTAATTTTTATCAATTTACTAGCTGTTGCCCGCGGCTTCGCCCGCGTGGAGTTGGATAATTGGATGAAAAGTATTCTACTTGTATGTGTTAATCGAGGTTATATAATACCTGAGTCCAAAAATTAAATTTACCTCTTAGCGGTTGAATTTTGGAAAACGCTTAAATACGTAGCTCATTTTTTTTTGCCGCACTCAATTCATACGAAATTTCATGCAAATATGTCCAAGGAATAAAAAGTTTCATACAAACTTTTGTGTTCTATTTCACCCCCTTGGGGTTGAATATCGAAAAATCCTTCCTTAGTGGATGCCTACGACATAAGAGGAATACGTGTGCGATTTTTTTTAAGATTCTAAGCCCTAAGGGTTTTGCCTGTGCGTTGATACATCAGTCAATCACTTTTGCCTTTTATATATATAGATTATAATAATAAAAATACGTCACGAGATATTTTACACCTAATTCAAAATGTCACTCATATCTTCATTACCTTAAAACTTATAAAGTCTGCATTTACTTCAATCTACTGAACATTGAATGTCTGTTTTAGGCATACGTGAATTTAATCTACTCACAGATGCATCGAAGATATTATTAATGGCATTGTAAATAATTAAATGCACAACAGAACCTCGTGTAGTAACCACAGTAACGCCCCGAGGGCCGGGCAATGAATGACTGAAGTATTGCATCGTAATAAGCGGGTAACACGGTCTCATACTTAAATCATAATGCTTGCAAACCATCTTAAGTTTAAGCAAGTTGTACTTGATTACTTGCTCTTTTAAAAAACTCGATGACAAAAAAACTAAATCAATCAAACAAATGTCACCGACTTCTGAAGCTAAAGTTATATTTCTCTTTTGTGTTTTTTGAAGTAGGTTTTATTTTTTGCAAAAAAGTTTTTATTTTTCACTTTTATGTGTTTCACATGTGCTTACCCCTTCACAGCGTACCGGCGTGATGTTATGTTATGAACTGGTGTAAACAATAGACAGATATGAGGTTTCAGCAATCCCAGTCCATTTGCTATCATTAAATTATTCCGGAGTTCCGTTGCCTATCTCCGAAGTTCTTCATCAGATCTTCTACAAATTGAAATGGGACTACTCCAAGAAAATACTCTTCCAAAAACTACCCAAATCGCTTCAGGTGCCTATAAAATTTGAAGAGTTCTCTCTATTTCTCCAGTATCTCATCATCAGATCCTGACTTGATGATCATGGGACCACCTGGGAAGTATACCCTTTCAAACAAAACCAAAAAAATCCAAATCGGTCCAGCCATCTTCGAGTCATCAGGGAACATACATAAAAAAAAACGACCTGTTCCGACGAATTGAGAACCTCCTCCTTTTTGAAGTCAGTTAAAAATAGCTGTTAAATAATGGCTGTGTTAATGTTATGACGCTCACTTTTTGTTATCTCTGCAAGTCGGTGAACCACTCTGATAGGTAGAGTAGGTGTCACAGATGTGCATGCAGCAAAATACGTCTAGATCCACAGAAAAAAATGTGCATTACCATAATGATGTTGGTTTAATGACTATTTTTTTATTACAAAATGGGCCGGCTTTTGACCTCGAATATTATCGACATTCCGATAAATAAGTAAAATAACAACTTAGTTTAACAGATTGTGACAGATCTAAACTAATATAAATTGTCAAGTATGTGCATGTGATTGTTAGGGATCTTTGGAAGGATATAGCCCGCGGCCGCAACACGTGGAGATGAGAACACCTGAGATAGCTGCAGAAGGCGAGGCGCATGAGAAAATTTTATATATACTTCAATAAGACACAAATTCACAAAACATCTACTTCAAATAAGTCTCAAGTGACACTATCGTACCGCTCGATGACTAATACTTTTGTTATTGTGAAATTCGTTTCTTATTATAGTTAGAGCAGTATTTAATAAGTTTTTTTTATTGTGTCATGCGTAGACAGGGACACATTTAGATAAAACGAATGGTTTCTATGGTGGCAGCGTGGAGGCTGTTTAACTCATAACTGTCACATTAGATACCTTCATCCTAATTCGTTATTAAAAGTGTTGCACAAAAAGTAGGTAGATAAACATACGCAGCATTACGCAAATTCATTCAAGGCGTTGAATAGAATATGGAGACAGATAGACGCAAGACATAATGATTTTCTCACGGGATATGTTCCACGTCATGCAACTTCCATCATAATGGTTGCATCCTGCTGAACTTAACAGCAAACGATAGTAGTTACAGCACCAAAGTGGGCTCTAATAAAATCGATTACGATGAAATCATTCGCCGAGTTGCAATCAAATTCCATATCTGCATCAATTGATAGATTCCACAGTTCGAATTTCAAATTTCTTAAGCCCAACATACCGTCTACGGTCATTCACGATTGGAGCAGAAATATTCTTCGTGACAGATCGGTTTTTGATCGTAATTTGAAACGACCAATAAAGTGAGTAAGTGATACGTTGTATAATGTTGCTCGGGGTGATCATTATAAATTAGCATGACGTAGTACAAGAAGGGCCATTACGAAACGAATCATATTGCCATATTGAAGAGATTCTTGGTCCTAAAAGTATCTTCAATAGTGTTAGGTAGATGCGATATTAAGAAAGAAGACAGAGCAGGGCAGCAGAAAAATACATGTAATAGTATTCTGATAACCAGGTTGGTTATAAAGGCGATCCCAGCATCATAGATAAAGGCTTGGCTGATGATTAGACGATAGTAACGGTATAACAGTATACCAGCTAGATAGATAGAATTACGAGAAGATAAAACGGCGAAAAGCTCGCTCCTATTACATGAGACACAACTGGCGAAATGTGGGTGAGCTGTAGGTGCACCTCTGCTTAATCCTTTGGGGATTACAGGCGTGATTTTATGTAGGTACTATCGAGTACACTCCCGCCTAGTGTGTTACAACATAGAAGCGCTCTCTAGCCCCGCCCCGTTAACTTTGTATAGAAATAATGAATGAAAAGATACCGATCGGCCGAGCGCACTGACGAGGCACGCCAAACGAGAGGTATTGTTATTTTGCGCGCCAAAGTTGACGCTTTCCTAATAGGCCTAAACTTTTAGAGGGCATGGCTTGGCGCCTCCGCATGATTTAAGC
Organism: Xestia rhomboidea; assembly: GCA_963853795.1. Lineage (NCBI taxonomy): Eukaryota > Metazoa > Arthropoda > Insecta > Lepidoptera > Noctuidae > Xestia > Xestia rhomboidea. The sequence continues at coordinate 13,744,891 of OY970761.1, read as the reverse complement.
GAGAAAATTTTAAACTGATCAGTACCACGACTGTACCTAAAAAAAATATTCCGAGCTGGATTGAGAAATACAACAACAGAGTCGTTATCAACTGCTTGTTATGTCTAAAGGAGTGTTAACTGATGAAAATTGGCTATTATTCAATTGTGATCAATTGAATCAACGCATTGGACAGACGTGTGACTGAGTAGAGCTGATGCATCGTGGAAGTTTTGTTGCATAACTTGTTTACTGAACTGTTATTGTGTGAAGGTAGGTGACTGGTAATAGGGATTGACGACGCAAATTGACGTGACCACTTACTGAGTCCAAGTATTTTGGCAAAACTTACCATCGATACGAAAGAAGAGTATAGTGGGTACAAACAGATCTGGATGATACATGTTTACTAGTTTCTACTATTAATTGTTTTTACTATTAATTGTTTTGTGTAGAGATCATCAAACGTTTTCACAATAATTCAAACAATAATTATACATAAATTATTATTATTTGGAGAGTAAATCTGTCAGTCCGTTTGGCTGATAAGACGTTAGAATCAACCGTATTTGGGCCACTTTAGGATTGATCCAGATCTTTGCTAATACCAATGATTTGTTTTCCTTGTTACTGCTATTCCAAACAAACGTTAAGATAGCCTCGTACAAGCTAGACAAGAATATGCAGTAAATTTCTAGCTAGTGTGAATCAGGTTTTACGCAGTCAGGACGAACACCATAGATGTAACGCATTTGGAAGCGCCCGGTGACCTGCATTGTTGAATATTAAACACTAGGCGCCTTATTCGGTAAATTGATTCCATTCTAGATAGTTGTAGCTGTTTACCAGATACCTGATTTATGTCTTACAAATGAAGGAGAAAAATCTTATAATGATGTTGTTCAATGTGGTCTTGGGAAAATAAGATTCGTGTTACAGTTGACATCGGAACCAGTGAGTCTTAATTTTTCGATTATGAAAGAAGAATTAATGCCAAAATCAAATCATTTATTAAAATTACGCTATTAAAACACACTTTTGAATGTCAAACTTCACAAACCAACGAAATAAAAAAGAATCTGACCTGATGTTTTTAGGCAATTATTTATTTCGATAAATATGTATTTTGTTAAGTTTCCACAAAAAGACAATCCTAACGTTTTGGGGTCGCCCAACGGTTTTATGAAATAAAAAAAAAACTCTACCAACATAGTAACAGCACTTGTAGGTACTTTTCAATGGGAGAAAATCAAGGCGGGAAACACTTGTACGATGACGAGACTAAGACTATAACGTTTGATACCACTTAACCTGGGGGCCGAGTCTGCTATTACAATAGTGTCAGAATTGTCTATAATTGATTTCATAATTGTTGATTTTGACAAGTTTGGTAATTTCTGAGTATAATGGCGTCAATAATTATGACTTTCCAATGATCAAACAATGACACTCCATTGAAAGAAATGGCATAGAATGGTAATCTCGTACACAATGATAAATGAATGACTGACTTACGCGGTAATCTGCTAAAATTTAGACAGTTTCAGCCGAAATTTGCTCAATTAGCACCATTTTGTATTGCGATAAATATAGGCTTCTATATTAAAGATAATTTAAAACACATAAATGGAAATAAATCAAAACACCGACCGCTAGAAATAAAAACAGATAAAACGTCAGTAAGCAGTAATGTCACATTTGACTTTGACAGCTAAACAGATAAAATATTAGTGAATTGCATATTTTCACAAATCCGCGTTACACATAACTTTAATGTTTTTTACTATTTACGAACTTCTTACTACTTCAGATTGCTTAGAACACTAATAAATAATATGTAAAAATATATATAAATGAAATCGGGCATGATTAGACGTTCAAATTGAATTCTAGTTTTTCGAAAATCATTTCTATTAACAGGTTTTATAATAATGGCAATACAACAATGTCATTATAACACAATTCTATTACTAGACCATTGACCGACCAATGATAGACCAATAAGAATTTTTTAATACAGTTGCTCAAAAAGTGGTGTATTGCAGGGACGTATAGCGTTCGGGATGTGGGCTATTACATACTAGTGCTTTTTTTTCACCTTTACCGAACTCGTGCGTTCTCTTTCCCAACTGTCAAAATAATGACTATTAAAAAGAAAAACCAACCATGAAGTTTTACTAAAGAGTTTTTGTGATTCATACAAATACGTATATTTCTAAAAAGAAGCTACTAATTTATTTCAATATCAGATTTAATGATTTAATTGAATGAGTTAGGTTAGGTTTCATTTCATTTCATCTCATTAAATTTCATTTTCATTTCATATCAATAAAAAAAATCTACAGAAGACTAAGCTGTATGGATAGGAACCCTTTGCCTACCAAAATGGGTGAAGAAAAAAAAAACTCTGCTTATATTCTACGGTTGGCGCTATTTTCCAGAAAATTTTCAATGTACATGGTGTACTTACTATAACTTTTATAAGAAATAAATGATTAGTTAGTTGAGTTTATTGTGTTTTTATTATTTTATTAAATTGCTTTATTTTTTCGCAACTGTATTAAAAATAGTCGTTCAGTACACCTGCGGAACCGTCATTGCAACTTGTTCCGACTATCAACCCTCGCCTTCGGCTGCGCCTCGGCTCGGGTAGACATTTGTCGGAACTCTTTGCAATGACAGCCTTTCCGCACTTGTAATGAAATATACTATAGCAGATTACGAACTTTTTGTAAAATGACAATGGCATCGATCAACATTTATGAAATCAGTGATAGACCATTGTGACACTATTGTAATAGCAGACTCGGCCCCCTGAAAGTGGGCACAACATGAGTTTTTCCAGCAATTACGTGTCTTTGGAGAAAATATCACATTCAATTATGCCAATTACATTGCATACACCAGTATCATCTTATTCACTTTAGAAATAATTTAGTTGCCACAGCGGTTTGCGATAAATAATATAATTTATTATTTAAGCAGTTATGCGTTTCATTTAGGGAGCAATTCTGAGCTTGCGAGATTATTTTGTAACCCAATAAATAGCTTTTGGTGCAGTGAAGTAAACGTATTAGTTGAATAGCTAGGATAGGTACTTGCTCGCTTTTAGTGATAATTTTCTGTATTGTAGGTACGCAATTTTCAGATCATTGCCACTAATGTTTTAGTAATAGGTTCAGCTTAGTGAAAGGTTTTTCGATTAATTTGTTTCTCAATTGGAAGAAATCAAATCACTTCAAATTAAAACTAAACTTTTTTTTTGTAGCGTTTAGTATTAGAATATCTTCTCGGTTTTTTGAGAAGAGATGATCTTTATACATATACAGTTATCCTATATACAAATTTATCTAATAAGTTTTTTACGTAAGTCTTTCATAAATGAAGAAAAAGAAGAATAAGAATAATTTATTTAAAAAGTATTACAAAAGTGCAAGGTAGGTTAGGTGCAGTAGTGTTATTTCTCAAACAATGCTATAATTAGTGCATAAAAGTAAACTATAACTAGAATTTATTTAACAGTTGCAAGAAGCGATGATGTGGAATTCAAATGTTCGGTAGCAACCTGCCCGATCTAGGTTTAAATGGGTTCTTATGTACATATATTGTACATTGAACACTAAAACCAATACGAAATATCTCACGTTTATCTTTACTCCTGCTCTTTATCACATACATCTTAAATCACAGTATATTGCTGCACCCTAATAGATTCTAATATATTCAACGCTTAGTATCTACACAAGATTTATAAAAGATAAGACTACTTATATCATTTTACAGATTCAACACACGAGGATTTATTGGTTTGTACGTTTGCACCTTACATCGCGATAAACTCCATATAAACGGTAAATTCGCATTTGTAATTATATTCTAAACTCTATTTACAATATTCAGAATTATTACTAGAATATTAACATAAAACGTAAGTGCAGACAAGAGATCGAAAGATATCATGTAAATTGAAATACCTAGAGAAGGAATTTTACAACATTCTTAAGCTCAAATAAAAACTTGTGAAAGATAACATTTATTATGAGCGCGTTTCGCCTTTTAAAAGCCTATTTTGTTTCCCTGAAATATGTAAATGGCAGTGACATTGAGTGGACAGCTGACAATGAGGTAATTTGGTTTAAAATTGCATCATCAAGATATCATAAAGAGAATACATTATACGAGATTATCTTGTGCGTTTTGTCGCGTGTAAATAGTCTAAAGCTGATTTAATTTCCACCATTTTCGCGCACCAAGTATGACACCCGCAAGTGTAAAGAAGATCCTTTGGCGTGGTGGCCCAAACACTAAACACCTATGTGAAGCACAATTGGTACAGTACCCAGCTTACGGCTTCGTCAGTCACCGATTAAAGCGCAGGCCATACCGCCAGCTAGCGAGCGAGTGAGCGAGGCATCGTTTCACCTCTTTTCATACTTTGGTTCACACCGCGAACTACCGAAAGAGCCGAAACGAAGGATGAAAAGAGGTTTACCCGGCTCGCCCACTCGCTCGCAAGCTGGCGGTGCAGTGTGGCTTGCGCTTAAGAGCAGGCTCATTGTGAGTCTCAGTCAGAATAACTTATTGCCAGTTCAGTGTGAAGTTGAATATGAAAAGCAGTACCTAAACTGCATAACGCTCACACACAGTCGGCGACCTAAGATGTGTGATTATTTAGCCACATTTGGTAAGCTTGCAGCTCGATCAATAATAATGTCACCTAGTAAAGGTTGCCCACTTAAGGCTAGGCAGATGGTGACCAAGCCTACATATATTTGTAATAAATCAGTTAAAAACGATTTAATTGATGATAATAAGAATTGAGATATGATATTATATTCTCAGTTTGACCCCAGGTTTCCTAATCTTATAACTAACTAAATGTTACTGATTAAAGTTAATTGGTTCTGTCCAGTGGTCCACTGACAATGGCCGGGGATCGAAAGATTTGGAGGTCATAGGGGGACGCTTTTGCCCAGCAGTGGCTATCAGAAACAGTAATAATTATATAGCCAGATAGCTAATTAAATAAAGGGTGTAAAACATCTCTTAACGAAGCCGAAAAGGACTTATTCTCCTCGTCATTGCGATTATTTTTTTGTTCTACACTATACCTGGGAACCTTCTAGTTACGGAGATATTGGGGGTCAAAGTTCCATCCATCAGCACATGTTTTGAGTGCGTTACATTGAGTTCTACCACAAAACATGATTTTTCACCCCAAAAAAAAAGTCGTTTCCCAGCAATAATTTTTGCGTAAAGTTACTTAGTTTGATGTACAGAATGCTTGATTGACGGCTTCGTGATGAGGTGGTTTACACCCTGTATATCTGATGTCAAGTGGCAAATTAACTATGCAAATTTTGAACTAAAAGAACTACTACCTAATACATTAAAATTTAACACATTTAACCTTGAAATTGTTATGTTATTACAAAGATTTTTCCATTAAAAAACTTCTTTAACTTTTAAAAATCTTATCTTTAGCGTGATTAACCTAGATCTTTATCAGCTTATTAAAATTGAAATAATATCATCAACGATGCTCTGTCTTCATCGTTTTTTGCAACCGTGACAGTTATATATGATACATGATTGATATCAAGATAAGATCGGTCCAGTTGTAAAGGGCACTTGAAATTATTCACAAATAATAATTAGTTGTGATATCTTTGCAAATGTGTATGCATAAATTTGCTATAACATTACTATTAGTAATAAAGATTACTGTAATAAGTTCAATGACTAATAATTTGTGTCTGATCTAGAAATTACATGAAAACCTGATTTGTAAGTTTATGCTTCAAGTGATTTCCTCGAGTGGTGAGTTGTAAATCGCGTTGTAGAATTATATGAAGTATAATTTTATGACAAAACTTTATCTATGTTGAGAAAGGTCGTGAGAAAAAACTACCAATGATCTTATTAAAATGAGTTCCTACAATATCTATTAAGAATATCAGAGTCGATGTGAGTATCTTACTATCTACGTAAGTAGTAAAACAGCTGACATAAAACACAATAGTTATAATAATAAATTCAGAATAAAGGAAAACCTTGCGGTGACTCGGTAGAACTTGCCCTGAATATCAAGTGGTTGGTAACCGTACCTACTCTTTATAGGTAAGCCCTACTTTTTGTCCAAATCTGCATGAAAATCCCGGATACTCTATCCCCGGGGTTCTCTTTTTTATATAAATGACGTAAAGAATGAAGAAAAAGGACTGAAGTATAGAAATATATTCTGTATCTCTTTTTATGGTAAATAATTAATAAGCTTGCCGAGGGTGGAGCACGCTTGCCTAGAAGATGATTTACTCTGATTCACTCAAACTTTGAAGTGATCTATTTATAATGATCGGGAAACAGATTAGTCATTGTCCGTTTTCAAACCATGTTCTAAAAGAGCAACATTATGCAAGGGGCTAAGATATATTCCAGTCTACTGGTATCTTTCGCTGGATTACTGTTAGGTAACTTATTATTTTAATTATGAATACTTACCCCTATAATGACTGTGACTGTTAAAAACGACCTTACAATCATTACTTCCACCTCTGATAACTTGACAAAGGACAAGAGTAACACTTTTGATTACTGTTTTTAAAAAGTCAAGCTCTAACTATATTTTGAAGAAGACTATTCAGCAATTTTATAGCCCATATAAATCTTGAGACGACATAAACAGTTGAACGTAGTTAATGGCTATAACGACGAAGGTTTTCTCAATCCCAAGGTAAGTGTGAAATCGCACTCATCAACATTTAACCTCCTTTTAGTGCAAAACATTCTAATCATGAATTTATTCAATAATGTTTGTGTATAGTGTGTACATGTCTACTACATACCATGTTTACATGTCTAGAATTAGCTCTTTTAAGAAGACTAAAGTTTTAATTACACAGTGATCAACTGTCTCATACTATCGAGAGGTCCTGGCATCAATATTCCCAGATCAGGTAATAATAAAATGATTTTGAAGAAGCACAACAGAACCTGCAAGGAATCTGGAGATGTGCCCGGTGGATGGCAATTTAGGCTCGCCCCTAATGACTGGTCATATTCACCTCCGATTCCCATCGCTTCTTATCTAAGGAATCCAAAAAATATATAATTTCTGTCATGACCACAATGGCTCTGACAAAATAACAAAAACTTCCTGTGTTTTGATTTCCAAATTGCTATGATATTAAGTTTTTGACTTGATCTGGCCGATCAGGGTTGACAGACCGCATAAACAAAAAGGATCTTCTTAGAACATCCTTAGTAGGCGAATAAATAATTTAAATAAACTGTTTATCAACTAACTTCCTTCCTGCAACAAAATTTAAATCTAATGTCTACCATCATCAAATATCTGCCATCGTAAATCGTATTGATCCTTGAGATTAAAGACGATTAATATATACAACCATAACTTATTTACAATTTACATCGTGTGCCCGTTCTTTCTATTAACGTTTACATACTAGTTATAAACCGATATGGTAAATCAAGTGTATAGTGTTAATAAGTCAGAATCTGCCACCTGGTTCTTAAGGCTTGTTTACACAGAGAGAGTATTTTGATGAGATGCAAGAATATCAAAAGGCGATTGTCAAACTCAGATGTTTACCCTCAAGCTAAAAACAAAAACTAGCTTGCTGTGTTCTAAAACAATGACTCGAAAATTCAAATGACACGATAGTTGACACGAACTTCCAATTGAGAATAGTGAGCAGTAGCTACCTATAACTGAGCATTGAAACTTATGTCTTCATCATCTGCCGATCCTTTTCCCATTTATGTTGTAGTCGGGTTCCAGTTTAACCAGATGCAGCCTCATGTAGCTAAGTCCTAAGTATAAACTGTTTCAGACCCATCGATAATCACCTAATAGGCATGACGACAGTATCAAAAAATTGCTAATCTATTTAGTCCGTCAGTTAGAGTATTGGAAATTAATGGACACGTATTTTTTGTTTTTGTAAATCAATGAATATTGACAAAGATAAAACGCATCAAAACTCGGGAGTGGGGGCTCGTGACGTCGGAACTTGCTAAAAATTATACCATGGCGTGACATATTGAGAATTTTAAAAGCGTCGTATCTTCGTCAATTTTGGTTTACGTAACAAAAGAAAAAACACAGGTCAAATATTTTTTTCATCCCCCCATCTCGGAAAGAGTATTTTTGCTCTTCGATATCTGAGTGCAAAAGTCGTTTTTATCCTCTAGAGGATAAAGTAAATTGAATTTAGAACATCGTGTGCACTAAGTTTGTGAATTCAAAACATCATTAAACCTATTTACTTCTACCTCCATGGTGCCGAATTTATCATAGGTACAACCTTTTTTAATTTGTTAAAAACTCAGACTCGGAACCTTCTTGGTGTACTTTTATAATTTGCTTTGCGCGCGCCATTTTCTTGTCAGGTCAATTGTTAAAACCTTAGGTTAAAAACAAGTGAAAAACGTAAAATAAGTGGTTTTGGCGACCAAGAAGTTTATTTGACGCCAACAGAATTGAATGAAACTGTTAATAATGCGCAAATGAGCTTTCTCCCTTAACAATCACGCGAGAAGGATTTGAAACAGTACGATATTAAAAAAATTGAAAAAAAATAGGTAGAAAATGCCCAAGGCATTAAGTCCGCCTTTGTACAGTTTTTACTTGTGCATAAAGTTTTAATAAATAAATAAATAAATATTACACTCAACTTAACTAACTGTAGCAACGTTACTTTAAATTTTTCTTAATTGTACCTAAGTATTATTTGTTATAATTTAAAGATTATTCCGTAATACTTACCTACCATAATGTAGTAGTTAACACCTAAACTGAAATAAAAGTAAAAGTATCTTGTGATTGTAAATGTTTTTTTTTTTGCATTTAGTCATTTCCTCGCTGAGGTGGGATGAAAAGTTACGTGTTGCACTCGAGTGCAAAGATTTTTCACCTCGTGCTCTTTTGATTCCCTCGCTAACGCTCAGGATTCTAATTTTTGGATCACTCGCTTGCTCGGTTATCAAAATTGAGCACGCGGTTAAAAAGCAACTTTGCACTCTTGTATACCAAATAACTATTGATAATCTAAGTGACGGACTAATTAGATTTTTTTTGTCGTCTCGCCTATTGACAGGATTGACCTTGTGTAACTGATCCATTAGATGTCTATCTTAAACGGTGTGCTAATAATATCATTTTGATGCAGTATTTTACATATATGGGCATAATAGTCGCTTGAAATAAATATCTAGTTGTCTTCCATATTCGTGGCGTATAATTTTATGTTAACAATATTTAAATATGATACTTTACGAGCTTCTCGTTTAAAGGGATTCCTTGCGTGTACTTATTTGGGATGTCTTAATTAACTGACCTTAGGCGTGTGCGTGTGGAGATTAGTGTTTATGTTCCAAATGTAAATAGTTAATTTACCTTTTCATGTGCTGTATTTTGTTAGTGTTTCACCATCAGTCTAACCCATTTTCTAACTATGATGGGGTCGGTTTCCAGTCTAACCAGATGCATACAACCTTCCAGTCTTAAAAAGTCATGACTTTTGTAACAATGGTTGTGAGGAGTTCCGTTGCCTATCTCCGAAGTTTTTTCATCAGATCTTCACCAAATTGAAATGGGAATACTCCAAGAAAGTACTCTTCCAAAAACTACCCAAATCGCTTCAAGTGTGCTTATAAAATTTGAAAAGTTCTCTCTGTTTCTCCAGGATCCTATCATCAGATCCAAATCGGTCCCGCTATTTTCGAGTAATTGGGGAACATACATAAAAAAAAATTAAAAAAAGGTTCCGGCGAATTGAGAACCTCCTCCTTTTTGAAGACGGTTAAAAAAGCATTTGCATAGTTATAACATTTTCATATTTCGCTGGTGATATACAAGTTACCTATTTTCAAAACTGAAAATATAGACAAAGGTATCTATATTTCTTCTATCGGAGCGCCATCTTGTAGTGAACACAGAATTCACAATACCAGCTTACTGTCTAACAATAATCGTGCCTTCGTATTATGAAAGGCGAATACCGCTCTATTTGGTTGTAGTCGTGCGTCGGCGCAGCTGAAGCACTACATAGCGCTGTTGGAAGTTCTGGAAAACCATCATAGATGGCGCTGTTTATAGTTTTAGTCAAAAGTAATAAATTATCTGAGAGCAAAGCTGAGTCGACTTGAGAAATAGACATTCTATCAGCGAAAATGATAATGGAACAGAAAAGTAAAAAATGTATTTCATTGGCACAAGCTACCTTTTTTTTTTTTTTTTTTTTTTTTTTCGGATGGGAAATCATCAAATGACTTCTCCCGCTCTGGGCTGAGCAGGAGGGAGTGTCAGACTTTTACTGACTAAAACCCATCCATGTTCCTTCATCGCCCTTTGTGTTCCGGGGCCACGGTATCTCTTTCGAATAGTCCCGCAGCCCCGGCAGGCTTCGGCCCTTGCGGACCCCTTCACTGATGCTGACTCTCTTTGAGGCGCGCGTGGAACACGAACGCGCCGTCGACACGGCCTGTCGTCATGAGACGTACGGACGGCGAGCTAGCCCATAGCTCCCCGTCCACAGGCCCGCGCCTACGGTGGCCGGAAGCCACCACGTGGCCCCCGACGCCCGGGGCGTCTCCCGCGGCGGCCGGGACGTGAGGATCTCTCCCTGTCCTGTTCCGCCACCTCCTTCGCTAGCATGACTGCTTCGCAGAAGGAGGTGACGGCGTCCCATTCCGTCTCGCTCCGGACCATGGCACGAACCAGGGCCGGGAGCGAGAGGTCGCCGCCGCCGATCGCCACCTCGAGGACACGGCGGTGCTCCACCCAAGCGGGGCACACCTCCACAGTGTGCTCCACCGTGTCCTCCGGCCTATCCTCACAATGATAGCACCCGGGCGTTTCCTCCCGCCCGATTCGGTGCAGGAACTTACCGAAACAGCCGTGTCCGGTAAGAACCTGCGTCAGGCGGAAGGTGAGGACGCCGTGGCGTCTCTCCAGCCACTCCTCAAAGAGGGGACTTACCGCCACTATTGTGGCGTGCCCTGCACGGGGTTGCGAAAGTCGCTCTCTCCATGTCGCCATGAGATCACGCCGGAAGTCCGTCCGCTGAGCGACAATTTGCCGCGGCAGCGGAGTTTCCCCCCGGCGTAGCGCCTCCGCGCGCCACTCATGTAGGCGCGCGAGGACTATTGCCTCCAGATCCCATGGCGGCAATCCGGCAAGGAGGTTCGCCGCCTCGCGGGAGATCGTGCGGTACCCCCGGATTAGCCTTACGGCCACCACCTTTTGGGGCGCGTTCAAATAGTTGGCGGCTCGCTGCCTCAATGAACGCGCCCACACCGGGGCCCCGTAAAGGGCCATGGACCGCACGACTCCCGCGTAGAGCCTCCGGCAGGAGGCGTTTGGCCCCCCCAGGTTGGGCAGGAGCCGCCTGAAGGCAGCCCCTGTCCGCTCCAGTTTGGGGGCCAAACGTCGGAAATGCTCCACGAAGTTCCACCGGCTGTCGAGGACAAGTCCCAGGTACTTCAACGTCGACTCGACGCCGATGGAAACCCCTCCTGCCATCACTGAGGATCCCGGAGGTGGCGCATTCCGAGGCCCATGAAAGCACATGGCCTCGGACTTGTGCAATGCCACCTCGAGACCCAGTTGCCGGATCCTCTCAACGACTATCGCAACCCCGCGTGTCATAGTGTCGGCCGCCGCCTCGTGCGACCTCCCCTGTGCCAGCACCAGCGTGTCGTCAGCGTAGCAAACTACGCTGACACCGCTAGGGAGGTCGGCGCGCAGCACCCAGTCGTACCCGATGTTCCACAAGGACGGCCCCAGAACCGATCCCTGTGGAACACCGCACGACATCTCTCGCCGGTTCCAGTCTCCACTGCGACCGGGGTAGATGACGTACCTGTCCGCCAGGTAGTCCCCGACCACACGACGGAGGTAGGTCGGCACCCGGTGATACCGGAGTGCCTCCCTTATGCAGCTCCAGGGCATGGAGTTGAAGGCATTGGCGATGTCGAGAGACACCGCCAAGACAACCCCACCCCGGGACACCGCATCCCCCGTCGTGAGGGCCCTCACGCGCATGATGGCGTCCACCGTAGAGCGCCCCTTGCGGAAACCATACTGGTGTTCCGCAAGGTCCGGCCCCATCCCCGCAAGGTGCTCGGCGAGGCGGTTTGCAACTACTCTTTCAAAGAGCTTGCCCACCTCGTCGAGCAGCACCACGGGCCGGTAGGCGGACGGAGAGTCCGCCGGGCGCCCCGGCTTCCGGATGAGGACCAGCTTCCCCGTCTTCCAACGAAGCGGGAACTGGCCTCTCTCCAAACATGCGCTAAAGAGCCCTTCCAGTCGGGGCCCGAGAGCCTCCGAGGCCAGGACCCAGGCTTTGCCAGGCAAGCCGTCGGGTCCCGGGGCGGTATTTTTGGCACCTAGCCTTCGTACCGCCACTCTCAGGTCTACCCCGGTCACTTCAGGAGCGTCGTCGTCGTCACTTTGGTGGTCCGCTTCCGGCACCGCAGCCGGCGGAGCCATAGGCGGGGGCGGGTGTTCCCCTCGCGAGGGGAACAGAGCGCTCACCACGTCCTCCACGAGCTGAGGCCGGAGACTCTGCGTCAGCGGGGGGGCCCAGGTGCGGAGTTTATCCCGCACCATCTTGTAAGGGCGCCCCCACGGATCTCTGTCGAGAGCCCCCAGCATCTCCTCGCGGGCCAGATCTCTGGCCCGCAGGACAGCCTCGCGGAGGGCGGTCTTCGCCGCTCTGTAGCCCTCATAGAGCTCCGCCTCAATGGCTGCCGCATTCGGTGGGCGAATGCGGAGCCTGCGGTGCCTGGCGTACAGGTGTCGCGCAGCCACACACGCCTCCCGTAGGGACGTCAGCTCTCGCGACCACCAGTACACCTGACGCCGGGCGCTTCCTGGCCGGACTCGGGGCATTGCCACGTCACATATGTCGGACATGGCCTCCTGGAACCACCCTGCCTCATCATTGACGTCGGCAGGCCTGTCCGGTGATGTCACCCAGGCCTGCACGATCGAGGCTTCCAGGAGGAGCTCCCGGTCCAGCTGCTTCAGCGCCCAACGCGGACCACTCGGGGCCTGTTGGACCGGCGCGCTTGAGGTCCGGGTGGAGACGTCGAACCGGATGTACCGGTGGTCGGAATAGGTCTCCACCCCCTCCATGACGCGCCAGTCAACGACACGCGGTGACAGGGCGGGGCTAGCGAACGAAATGTCCACCACCGACTCGCCCCGCATCCTCACGCACGTGGCGACAGAACCCCGATTTAGGACGACCAGGCCCTTCTCCAGGGCCCAGTCCTCCACCATCCTTCCCCGCACGTCTGTGCAACGGGAACCCCAAGCCAAGTTCTTGGCATTGAAGTCCCCGAGGACAAGCACGGGGAGGGAATGGTTTCCGACGACGACACTCAACTCTGCGAGAGAGTTGTGGAACTCGGCGAGAGTTCGGCTCGGGGAGAAGTAGACACCCACTACGACGATCTCCCCGAACCGGGCTGCTACGCACCCCCGACCCCTCCTGACACTTTCAAGGGTCGGGGTGCCGGCGGCGGCCGACGACACTATGGTCACTGAGCCGCTTAGGTCCGCCACCCAGTCTTCTGCAGTGTGATCACTACAGCCGCGGTCTTAGGGGCGCGGAGCCTAGCCGCGATCTTGCGCTCCCGAAACTGGCGCTGCCGCTCTTGGTTTCGGGCCTTTTTGGCCGCTTTCCGCCCCTTCTTCTTCTGACCGGCCACCTGCCATCCGGCTTCAGCTGCAGGAGGTGTAGGGGGCTGCTGGGGGGGCGGTAGCGGCGGCGGCGGCTGACGTACTGCCGGCGCTGGCCCACTCGCTACTGGCACTGGCGCCGGCACAGCCGACGCCTGTGCAGCCGCCTTGCCCTTTCTCCCCCTGGGCGCCTTTTTAGCCGGCACCGGTTTCGCCGGAGCCGGCTTTGGGGGAGGGGCCGCCACTGCCCTGCCAGATGGCTGGCTGGACGGCCCCGGTCCGGGTGCGGCAGCCGTAGCAGCCGCATATGAGGCTGCCCTCGGACCCGGGGCTCCCTTACTTGCCGCCAGGGGGGGACGCAGGACAATTCCCTCCAGGACGGAGAACCGTGCCTGGAAGGAAGCCAGCTCCTGCCGAACCAGGTTCAGGACCTGGTTCTCGACTGGCTCGGGCTGACTGGGTCGCTGCGTCTGGTCCCCTTTTTTCGGCGCCACTCTGGAGCCAGACTCCCGCAGACTGGCCAGGTCTGCTAGGAGCCTGGCGTTCTCCTTTTGGAGAGCCTCCGTGGCGGCCGACAGGCGGGCCACCTCCGCCCTCAGTTTGGCCAACTCCGCCCCATCCACCGTAGGAGGAGGAGGAGGAGGAGGAGGAGGTCCGCCAAAGTTGGCCTCCGCTGCCGCCATGATGGAGGCAGAAGCCGCGGGTATGGCCCTGAGTTTTGATGAGGTCTTCATCTTCAGGGCCACACCTCTAATCGCGGCCTCTACCTCCTTCGCGAACCTGGTCTTACGCTCCACATCGGAGCCGCCAGGTGCACCTGCCTCGTCGCCAGATCCTGGAGCAGCATTGCTGCCCGGGTGGCGCCCCTCCTCGGCAAGCCTTGCCGATTTCTCGGCCCTCACGGAGGCAGATAGCCCCCTCCCCTTGCCCCGGATCCCACCACCCTTGTTGGTGGGGATCTTTCGGGCCGAGGCCTCCTCCTCTCCGGATGACGACCCACGGTCGCCATCCCGCCTGGGCCGCTTGCGGAAGAACTTGCCGTTCTCCGCAGCGGCTCCATCACTCGCGCGGCGGGAGCTCCCTGAGCCTCCCGCACTCGCATCGCTGGATGCGACGTCGGACTCCGACCCCGCATCCCTCCTCTCCTCTTTCTTGCCGTTGCCGGCGGTTTTGGTTTGTTTTTTTGTATTGCTATCCATATTGAAGCCACGAGAATGGGGGAAATAAACTCCTAGCTAGGCAGAGACCCCTGTACCTAGTAGGGCAGCTTTTAAGTTTTTCTTACTCGCCAGGGGGTCTGCAGGTACCCTGGCGAGGAGCGCACTAGCGACTGATTTGTTCTATGGAACACCCGTCAGCCATACATCCCCTCGCGGTGCGTCGCCACTTGGGATTCGGGGTAACTTTTTAGAGAGGTTTTCTACCTCGCGGTCCGGGCGGTTAAGCCAAGACCCTCGGTCCCTGTCGAAGCCGCGAGACTTGATCCACGACACTTCGACGGTGGGATTACGAGACCGGCGGTGACAGAGGAGGACGATCCCTCTCTGTCTGCTCGGAGGCAGGGTGAGTGCACACCGAGCCCGCCCTCACTCCTCTGCTATGCCCTCTGCTAAACAGAGGGCACGCAAAGGAACGCACCTTTGGTCCGGGTCGGACCCCACCCATGTCAGAATAATTGGCCGCGGCAGTACCACTCCCCGAGGGATAAGAGAAAATTCTCATTTCCTCTCATTCCCCGGAGAAGGATACTGCCACGCCCGGGGTGCACCGGCCCAGCAGCTGCTCTTCCCTCCAGACGTATCGAGAGGGACGAGCAGCCGCCGGACACACGTGGAGGACTTCTGACTTCGCACCCCGGCACAAGCTACCTAAAAGCCCATGTAAATGCTGTTGAAAGGCTTTGAAGAAATAAGACAACATGGAAGCCGCACACACGCCACATATCTTGTGCTCCTTTCGCATTTATTAATATTAGTATGGATAAATGATTAGGTATGTTATTACTCATTACAATACGCTGTCAATATTTAAACCGTTTCATTTTCCAAAGCAATACGTCACCTCAAGATATCGCCATGGACCCACAAACCCATGACTCAGCACCCGTCCTCCACAGTCATGTCTTCAAACAAGGTTGTTGAACGTTGGTCTCTTGTGAGAACATAACTACTCACGCGTCACGCCCTACTTTCAATTTCATAGTGCTAATAACACATAGTGCGTAATACTGGGCAAAAGTACCTACCTACCAATTGAAGACCGAACGAGATACTTATTTAGACTACTTAAAAGTGTGCAAAGTTATTTCTGATGGTGTTGAGATCTCTATTATTGTTAGATTAACGGTATTATTATTACGGTACACATTTTTTTATGAAAGACAGAAATTAATTGTTTGTTCACCGTGTCTTCCTATAGCATCCTGTAGGTGTGACGACGAGTTTAAGCTTCTTTTTCAAATAAAACACCGGACTTCTAAGATCCCTATAACGTTTTACCGTTGCTTTCCTACCTCAAACATGTATTTCTTGCCTTATAAATAAAAAAAAACACTTTTTCTAACACCTTATTCATGGTATAAGTTTTTTATGATTGACACTAAAAACGGGATATTTAAACCATGTTTACTATTTATTGTGAGTTTTCGATATTTTGGCACTGTTACCAGCGTCATTATCACGAATCATCATCATCATCATCCACAGCCCGACTTCACCCACTGCTGGTTATAGGCCTCTCTTTGTTTGTGCCAAGCTCCACGCTCTTGTGCCAACCTCATCCAGGATATTCCCGCAATGGCAAAAATATCGTCTGCCCATCTCGCCGCTGGACGACCAACACTATCACGAATAACTTTCCTTATTCATGCTTCAAATGCCTGTTTTTGTTCCAAACAACATACAATTAACAAATTACTGACTGTGATAAAAACCGACAAATTCATGTGAGCGTAACATACAATCATTCGTATAAAATCAATGCCAATAACACAATAAAGATGTATGTACCTGTGCAAGAAACACCCATGTGATACTCACCCATAGTCTACAATTGTGCGATACCCGTCGTGTACAATTTTTAGGAATTTTGTCACTCTAATGTAAGTACAGTCGTGGTCTTTTCCGCCTGATCAGTTAATTTTTTTTTCGCTTAAATCATGTGGAGGCGCCGAGCCACGGCCCCTTAAAGTTTAGGCCTATTAGGAAAGCGTCAACTTTGGCGCGCAAAATAACAATAACACTCCTTTGGCGTGCGTCGTCAGTGTACTCGGCCGATTGGTATCTTTTCATTCATTATTTCTATACAAAGTCAACGGGGCGGGGCTAGAGAGCGCTTCTATGTTGTAAGTGTTAAGCAAAAATTAGCTTAGTGGTGATCAGGCGGGAGTGTCCTCGATGGTACCTACTTAACGTATGTCACAACATAACATCACGTCTTTAACCTTCGAAGGATTAGGTAGAGGTGTTCCCACATTTGGAGAGTTATGTATATATTCGACGACCTGAATGGCGCAGCGGTAGTGAAGCTGCCTTACTTTCTTAGGGTCCCGGGTTCGAATCCTGGTTGGAACAAATGTTTGTGTGATGAGCATCGACATTTGTTTCCGAGTCATGGATGTTTATATGTATAATAAGTATGTACATATTTACAAACAAAAAGTATCTAAGTATCAACTATCTGGTGTTCACGACACAAGCCTCGTTGCTTAGTGTGGCACTAGATGGCGCTGTGTGTAATGTCTAGCGATATTTATTATTATTATTTATGTTTAAGTCTCATCTAACAGGAGGCGAACCTATTGAAATGAATGAGGTTCAAATCCAGACTCCGTGTCTGCTACTGGGAAATTCCTGATATAAAAAAAAACAATTACACTTTGCCTGATGTGGGAATCGAATTCAGCAATATCGAGCTTAGCAGTAGCACTTGCGACCACCAGACCAATGATGCAGTCGATGCTGCAACAACTTATCTGCTTATATACCAATAAATAACTTTTTTGTCATATGCCTGTAAGCATGTCGGGACAGTTGGTCACGCCAATTCCTATTTGGCCAACCTTGGCGGCCAAGTACGTGTGACCGTTTTTCCTTGGCCGAGTAGCACGTACCAATGTGGTACATTTTTTCAGTGGGATCTTGAATTTTGCAATCTTTGTTGTGGTTTTACTGTGCCTAATGAGCTGTAGGTGGATCGTTTTTGTAGTTCAACGCTGATAAGGCCTATTGATTGCTTTTCTGGGTATATAGACCACTTTGTGGTTCATATTAAAGTGAAGGATCTGCCTGAGTATGAAAATTTTCATATCATAATACCTCTGAAATTGCAAATATCCATTCAAACGACGTTCATCAAATTGACATTTAAAGCTTTTCAGTAGGTCGTGTCAATCCGACATCGATATTGCCCATAGAAGATCTATGATTTTCGTAGAAAATCTTTATTTTAGTAATCTTATGTTTTTATTAGCCTTGAATGTCCCACTGTTGGGCATAGGCCTCCCTCATTATCTTTCCAGGTACTCTTTTCCTGTGTATAGCCTTCGTGATGCGCATCCAGGTCATCTCGCCACGTCTTTCTGATAAATTTTAACACATAAGAAAGCTAATGACTTGAAATAGCCGCATTACACTATTATATAATAATATCTACCTACACATCAATACAACTACATTTCACGACCATTCTAAATTCGTTCCATTCGATTACTCGAATCGATTCTACGCGATTGCCGATTAATTTGATGCACTGATTAGTAATTATGGTAGCTTTGTTCTTATCATCGGCTGCTCTAATGGAGGGTTTGGGTTCGAAGCGGTGTGGTGCTGCAATCGTTGCCTTGTTCTGATTCCGTAACCGGAATATCAGTGATTTTATCGGATTTTCGATTACTAATCGAAGAAGCCACTAGCGCTAAGGAGTGGTTGTAAATCTTTTTTTTTTTTTTGGTCTGTTACAGCTTTTTTTTTTCGAATGGGAAATGGTGACTAAAACCCGACCTTGTTCCTTCTTCGCCCTTTGTGTTCCGGGGCCACGGTATCTCATTCGAACAGTCCCGCAGTCCTGGCAGGGATCGGCCCTTGCGGACCCCTTCCTTTTGTTGACAACTCTTTGAGGGCTCAGGTTTAAATTGAATTAGATGTAATATTTGTAACACATAACTAATAAATAGACCGTTTTATTTCGAAGCTCTACATGGAAACCTCCTTTTGATAAGGACTGTGAAAATGTACATGTTTTCTTAAATAAATTATCAATTATTATAATCTCAATTCACAGACTACACAAAACTATGACTTTCAAGTATTTTCATATTTGTTGTAGATCATTTTACAAGGAGGTATTTATAAATAATACCTTAATTGAGGTAAATTAAGTATGCAATCGTTTGTTTCCCGTCTTTGGTCATTTCCGTTGAGCCAATAATAAATCTAATTGAGATCATAAACTAAAATACATTCTGATCTAGGTCTGTACAAATTAAACGTCATTTGGATTAATCTAAAAACTCAAACAAACCTGAATAAAATAAAAAAAAATGCTGATACTCAGTCTTGAATCTACGTTTGCAGGTATAGATATATTGTAGTATGTGGTAAATATTACCCCAGATACAGATAGCCATCGTTTAGCGGATCAATAGGTATTGTAGCTAAGTTTCGACACAATACTGAGTCAGACACTCATACTACAGAGATGTTCAAGAAACTAGCATCTAGCTCAGTGGGCATTTTAATTAAAGAACGGCGATGTAGAAGCAATAAATATATTGGAGTTACTGCAGTTAGGTAGAAATTATTGTTCATGTGCAGTGTTACCCAATTTGAAATAGTAATTCTGTAGCAGTATACTATTCCATGCTTTCTTGAGATCTATCTAAAAAAACATTTAAGTACATGTAGGTATGTACCTACTTGACACCCTGTAGGGTGTAAACAACCTCATCACAAAGCCGTCAACCAAGCATTTTGTACATCAAACCAAGTAAGTAACTTGACGCAAAAATTATTGCTGGGAAGCTTTTTCTTTTTTGGGGTGAAAAATCATGTTTTGTGGTAGAACTCAATGTAATACACTCAAAACATTGTGCTGATGGGTGGATTGAATAGTACGGGGGTCGTGGAGGTGTTTAAAAATCTTACAATAAAAACTTGTATTAAAAAAAAAAACTTGTCAAAAAGTTGGATCTTTGACCCCCAATATCTCCGTAACTAGAAGGTTCCCTGGTATGGTGTTGAGCAAAAAAAATGATCGCAACGACGGGGAAAACAAGTACCTTTCGGCTTCGTTAAGAAGTTTTTCACACCGTTTATATCAAAAGAAAGGATACTAAAAGTATCAGTCCTAGAAACACAGCAATGTCGTTATCGTTAATTGTGTGCAAAATAACACGAAATCACACGACGCTAATATGCATAACGCAACTGGCTAATGCAAACAACCGCATACTATTTCATTAATTATCTTCATTTTACCAACTTACGTTTGCAGGTGCCCAAATGTAGAACTCAAACGAGCTGTTAGACCTTCGACTTCGATTGGCAGCAAATGTAAGTTTGTTGGAGCATGTATATAGAGATTTTAGGTTAGCGGCGATAAGTTGCATATTTCCACTTATCTATCGCGTTTGTTTTTTGCGTCAATTAACTTCAATATATATTTGTAAGTATCAATTTTTATGACATTAGAACGTGAGTGTTTCCCTGTGTATGAAACGCCGACGTCATTGTTAATCCACTGCATGGAACTCCGTCAACATATCGTTTGTTTGCAACAATAGTGACCACTCGAAAAATAAGAAATACAGATCAGTTTTTTTTATTAGATTAAAAATATTTTCATTTACTGCCATTTTTTTGGATTTTACATTTTTAATTCGTTACTTAATTTAATACTTACCTTCGTTTATTTTATATGCAACTACAAACAACATCGAAAACTCTATATTATTGAGTTATGTCATCTTTGTCGCAAACGAGCGAATTAGTAAAATAATTCTAAAAACGCCAAAAAGAACATACACGTTGACGTTAGACGTTACCTTCTGAAGATCAGTATGACGTTAGACGTTATACTGATCTTCAGAAGGGTATTCCTTTACTAGAATGTATGAATGTGGGTGAAACAAAAGGGCGTAGCATTAGGCGTTCTGTAGTCTCTACATACCCCCATGGGAAAACAAGACATTTTTAATTTCTGAAATAGTTGCATAACTTCGAGATATACGGCGTGCTAATTGTAAACTTTTTATCTCTACTATTTATTATAAATTCTGCTTCAATATACAGGAAGTATGACTGAAAACAATGGAAATAACTTCCGATTTAAGTTTGCAAGAGGCCTTATAAGGTAAAAGTCGTGAGCGACACATAACACGCGTATATCTGCATGATATTTGTCTTATGGTGCTTTTAAAAGTTTACCGGTTCTACTACAACAAATAAAAATAAAGCATGTACGATTTGGTATTAATAAAATTTAATGCATCCGTACTTTACAGTTTTGATTTATTGGATAGCCACCGTGATCTTTAGCTTTACCACCACAGTGTTGAACAAAACTATTTGTTCAACTCTGTGGTCATTTTTTAATCGTCTCTTTTTTTTAAATATTGTCTCCAATTAGAAAATATTCTTTCAAACTCCAATAAATAAATGTAGGTTTACTGTTCTTCTTCGTCTTTAATCAATGACTCAGATTTTCTCCAACCGCTACGTATCAACCCGGACAGCTCTGTCTGAGGGTACAATTAGTTGTGCACGACGGGCAGAAGAGAAGGTGTGGCATATTTTGTGTTGGGGCTCCACCCTCGCATTGTGTCCGAGGTGGTTCGATTATACTCTATCTAGCCAATTTGTGTCGGTTTTTGTTTAGTCTACTTAATAGGTATATTTTAAGCTGTTATGTTTATGAAATTATAAAGATTACGATCGGACGTTTTTGAGGATATGACTAAGACGCACGGGATATTGACTAGCGCCACTTATAATTAATTAAACATCCTTAGTACCTATGTTAAAATATGTACCTAAGCAAAACATTGATATTATTACGTAATCTTATTTCTCTCTGTGTATCAAATCGTTACAATTCATTCGAGAGGATGCTACATAGATATGAGGATTAGCACTACACTGTATGTTGTGTTTTTACCGTGCTTTATATGCTTTAAAAAAAAAAAACACAACACAAGCACGAGCAAAAGTCTTGAAAATATTAATGTAACGACGGCGATGCTTTAAAGGTAAATGTTCTAAAACCCTGTCCAATCACTGGATTTGTCTACTGTACTAAGTCAGACTGTCGGTAGCTGCAACGATCTCCATATATTATAACCACGTAGGGTCAACGGAAGGATAAATATCCCGCTTGGACCATCTGAAATCATTTAATCACATCTGGTAAGTTCATAAATTTTTATTTATTTAGACTGAGATTATACTATACAAAAACTATCAACACATTTACGATTGTTTATTTGTCATTGCCGGAGAGCAACGGTGGCCCAGTGGTGGCGGCTTCGACTTACGAACAATAAGTCGTGGGTTCGAACCCAGACAGGCGCATTACTTTGTGTAATTTATTTCATCACCACTGCTCTCAAAACGGTGAAGAGGAACATCGTGTGGAAACCGGCATGTCCTAGAACCAAAAATTCGAAGACATGTGACATCTACCAATCCGCACTGGGCCCGCGTGGTGGATTATAGCCCATTCCCTCTTATTGAGAGGAGGCCATATCCCAGCAGTGGGAACATTGAAGGCTGATGATTTGTCATCGGTTGCTAGTGCTAGGACGTCAATAAATGTAACATAGAGCCAATACCCATTGTACTTAAGCAACAATTTTAACAACCATCAAAGGTTCACTATATTTACACTTGTAACCTCATTGAATATTAATACAAGCAATTCTATCTCGATACAATGTGCGTACGCAACTCAGCTTAATAATTATTAACTGCAATAAATGGCGCACCAAATAAACTATGTATGTAGATCAATTTGCTCGATAGTCGGAGCACGTAACAATGCAGGTAATATTGTGATCGACGCTTGCGGCTGAGGGATTTCGAAAAATATTAGGTGTAATAAGTTGGTAGAGTATGCAAGAAATACGTAGGTACCTTATTAGTTGTAAGTAGATGCGTTGATACCACTTTTATAAAACAAAAACATCAGTAGTTCACACTGGAATCAGGTGCGTATGCTTCGGTGAAGGAAAACATCGTGAGGAAATCAAACCAGCATGCCAGAGAGATATTTCTCGTCGGCATGTAAAGTCAAGTCAGAGGCCCATGGGCGGCATAAAGACTTTGACACCAGGTTAGGCACTAACCATACGATAAAGAAGACTGGTTGACCGAAGCAAGGAAAACCTTTTCAGGTGATTCAAAGATGACTCTGCCCTGGAGTATGGTGTTCTCCCACAAACGATATCGTTTCCTGCCCATCCTGTTGTTTGCACATCCCAGGAGCTGATAGACGCTACTGAAAGTGCCAAACTCGTCGCCAAAGGAAGATGGGCGATATTCAAATATTTAGCGCTCTGAAAAATTAATGTTAAAGGGAAGGTTAAAGGTTTTACGAGTATATAATTCTAAACTGACAGCGATCTGAGATTTCCCTCCTTCACAACTATTGTTCGACATAATTAGACCTTTAGAACTGGATATAAATTATTTTTATTGGCAACCAAAAATAAATAAAAATAATTTAAATCCAGTTTTATCCATTCCATTGGTTTTCGGGTACCAACCTCCATACATGTTTGTCCATTCTTCTTTTAGGCTGAACCAATTTAGATTTTCATCGACACGCTAAGAAGAATCGGTAGTTCGATAGGGGTCCACTTCTTCTTCCCAACTGCAACACTTGGAAACTGACGGATTCTCTTAATTACGTAATTTTGGCGTGCACTCAAATGCATAGCTTTTTGCTTTGGTAACAATACGTATTTGTACGGCTAGAACCTCCTGGATGCCAGCGTCTTACCTATATTACATAAAGATTTAAACTTCATTTCAATACTATTTCTGCAGCCCAAGCATCAATCTTTGTCGCTTGATTATTAGCCAGGAATGACGCTGGCATCCAGGAGGTTAAATGGGAATGAGTGTCCGCGCCCACTCAAACTCGTATTTTATTAGAGAAAAGAAAAATGCAAATTCTCTTGATTTGTCATCTTTTTAGGCTTAGTAGAAACTTTTCAGGTAAATGTAAACTGCTCTAATGATGGTTCAATCATTTGAGTGCAAAAGTATCGTGGGATTTTACGTACCGACAGCACGATTCGTGAACACTAATTTGCACTTCGTATTTTTGCACATTACACGTGTTACGTTTTGAAACCATGTTTTACATAGAATTCTAATTAACAATGGCCTTGACTTATAAAATAGTTTGGTTTCTCCTTCCCACGCTGCTAAACTTAGATAATTTAATAATTTCTGGATCATAATTACATAGTGATAATTTCCTAAGGTTTTGGTTCTGTGGCGATAGTTAATAAGACCCTACTTATTTCATGCCTTTAATAGGTACAAACAATTACATTTACAATAACACGCGGGTGCCAGGATTATATTTTGATAGTTCTGTGTTATATTATCATTTAAATTATTTCATTTTCTGATATCGTAGATCAATAAATTAGTTTCAGAAACGAAGAAGTGAAAAAACTGCAAAAACTGTATAAACAGTTTTAGCCCGCGGTTTTGCTCCCGTTATGGTCGAATAACCCCACGGAAACGCCATTTTTATTTTTTAAATATAGGGTGTAAAAAACCTCTTAAAGAAGCCGAAAGGCACTTGTTCTCCTCGTCATTGCGATATTTTTTTTGTTCTACACCATACCTGGGAACCTTCTAGTTACGGAGATATTGGGAGTCAAATTTACAACTTTTTCACAAGTTTTTTTAATGTAATTAGTTTACTTTAAACATCTCCACGGACCACACACTATTTAATCCATCCACCAGCACAATGTTTTAAGTGCGTTACATTGAGTTTTACCACAAAACATGATTTTTCATCCCAAAAAGAAGTCGTTTCCCAGCAATCATTTTTGCGTAAAGTTACTTAGTTTGATGTACAGAATGCTTGGTTGACGGCTTCGTGATGAGGTTGTTTACACCCTGTATAGCCTGTGACACTCAGGGATAATATAGATTGCCATTACTGAAAGAGTTTTTGGAATCGGATCGGTAGTTCCGAACATACCACAATATCATATATATGGTTTATTAATACAATTATCTGAAGATATTTTTGATTAGACAATACCTACACCTAAACTTATAATTATTAATGTACTGTAGTGTTCACTGACGGTCTGCCACTTTCCACCCTTATAAGCTACGCAATAAGGTTGAAAGTGCTGGACCGTCAGTGAACTTGGTAGTACAAAGTGTTGATGTAAATTGCTCTAAACATAGTCTTCTTTATAGTTTGTGTTATCTTTCTAATATATAAAAATCTCGTGTCACAGTGTTTGCTATCGAACTCCTCCAAAACGGATTGACCGATTTTTATGTTTTTTTTTTTTGTATATTTGGTAGGTCTGAGAATAGGTCGTAGGCTAGGTATTTTTATACCTCTAGGGGCGGCAAAGCCGCTGGCAAAGTAATTCTCTGAAAGTGTAGCCTTCTACAACGAAACAACGTAATTTATTATAATCTTGCGCCTAATAGTAGTTTAATATTAATTTTATATCAGTTTCAATCACAAATATCTGGAACAAAACATAAAATTTTATTGAAGACCTAATTTCAGTTGATTGATAACCCTCGTAAAACTGATTACTACATACGTGTTTAATAATTATGATTATATTTTTGATGAAGATGAAAGCTACTGCATAAGATTATTATAACTCGTGCTTCTTTGATTATATGATTGCTCTTTTCAGTGAAAAATCTACTGACATAATACAGGATGTAAACAGACTCTCCACGTAGCCGTCAACTAAGCATCCTGTACATCATACTAAGTATGTTTACGCAAATTATTATTATTGCTCGGAAACGATTTTTTTTGTGGTTTGAAAAATCACGTTTTACGGTAAAACTCAATGTCTCAAAACAGTGTGCTGATGGATGAATTGAATAGTAAGGGGGTCGTGGAGGTGTAAAAATCCTTAGGCCATCAACCAGCCCAAGAGTCCATCCAGACCACAGGCTGCTAGTAAGGAATTCATGTTTGAAAAAGCCAGTACCACTTTGCCCGAAAGCTGACCAACACTTCTAAATTTGATTTTTATGCTATTTATTTTGGATGATCTGTTAGTTTATTTTCAAATCCGAATAATAAACGGTAATTCCTTAAAAACCTTTTTAGATTTGCACCAACAATCTTTGGTTACATATCAACAACATGAACAAGTCTCTACTCATCCGTCTAAGAGACCGATACGGACGCCACACGACGCCACAGCCGCACGCACCGACGATGGTGCAACAGAGGTGCTTGTTATAAATACAGTGGGCTGCTGAGACCTGCACCAGTGTCAGTTCAGCTCCTGTCGGCACCGCTGAAGAGGACGAAAGTGACCTAGCTACTGTGAAAATGCGTGCCTTCCAAGTAAGTGCGGTGATTTGTGCGTATGTTTTTGATAATTGGACTCACTTCTGCCAAAATGAGCCAATTCATAATCTCTTCTTAATGAGTAACAAAATTCTAAATTATACAAAATAGAATATTACAATCTAGTAGATAATTTGTTTGCCTGCGGCAACTATCCAAAATCAATACACTTTCTATCCAAACTTCGGCAATTGGGAATAATTTTGTGGGTTGTGTGGGTTTTGGTAAATTCTTAAAATGGTCACAGATGGAGTTAATAATTATGAAATATCACTTTGTGACCATTTCACGAAATGGTACGTTAATCATATTATGATTCTGCTACAGCAGTCATTTTAGACCCCCTGAGCTCAATTTAGTTCGAGGTCTAAGGAGTAATTTCCGTATTCATAAAATGTTCGCATTCAAATCTCAATCTGAATCTGTCAAAATTACATCGAATGAAAATTACATAATTTTTTGACAAGTTTTCGTCATTTACTTTCGCCGAGATGATATTGCGAATAGATGTAGAACATTTTTAATAACGGAAATTGGCTTTCTGGTTTATTTAGGGGATAATGTAATTAGAGCTTTTTATTAAATAAATCAATTACCGAGGCAAAGTTAGAAAGAGGAAATATATATTTTTACTCTCAGAATATTCTTAATCATAAATGCATCGTGGAAAACCTTTAAGATTAAGGGTGATACCCCTTCTAGAAGTACACTTTACAGGCTCTCAATTGTTAAACGCCTGTAAAACATCAAGCTAATGCAAGGTACTTTAGCTAGCAAGAATAAAGCTTAAGTTGCAATAAAGCCTACTAATTTGGGCTAATATTAAAAAAGGCTACACTAATTACTTTCAATTTGTTATCTTGGTCTGTCAACTGTCCCTCGTTGTCCAGTTGTCTCTTGTCGTGCTAATAGAAATTGTCTTCTTCTTTTACGTTTTCATCTCTCAACGTCCACGTTAGTCATTACCTTTCTTGCTTTTGTAAGTATTATCTTTCCACAGTCAGTCTTATAATTCAAACCAGAATTGCCGATTTTGTGCTAACCTTTCATTTGGAAACATTATACTAATACATTTCTTTCATAAAAATCGCCAAATACGAGCCATAATCCGTTTAGCGTCACGTAATTGTTATTGACATACGAAAGAAGCGTTGAATACATAAATAAAAAGCCAATAAACCATTTTAGTATTCCTAAAAAGTACAGTAAGCTTTCTATTGGCGATTACATAAAAAAATTACACGATAAAAATAGATGGTCTTAATATCCATTTCTGACTAGGTTATCACAATGTCTAGTTTCAGAGTATATAAAGGGTATAAAACACCTCTTAACGAAGCCGAAACGCACTTGTTCTCCTAGTCATTGTGATCTTTTTTTTTGTTCTACACCACTCCTGGGAACCTTCTAGTTACGGAGATATTGGGGGTCAAAGTTCCAACTTTTTCGCAACTTTTTTTTTAAATACAAGTTTTTAATGTATGATTTTTACTTTAAACACCTCCGCGACCCCCGTACTATTCAATCCATCCAACAGCACAATGTTTTGATTGCGTTACATTGAGTTACACCACAAAACATGATTTTTCACCCCAAAAAAAAAAAGTCGTTTCCCAGCAATAATTTTTGCGTAAAGTTACTTAGTTTGATGAACAGAATGCTTGGTTGACGGCTTCGTGATGAGGTGGTTTACACCCTGTATTTAAACCTATCAAGAAATGTTGCTGTAAATTAAACTGATGTAACACTTTCAGCACCTGTCAATAAATTGTAAAACCGTTTCGGTACATTTATTTAGTTATCAAACGGACTGAAAACGGTTATTTGTGTGACAAACGCTGCTTACGACATGTCACAAAAACCACGTATTCATGATCGTTACGGTATATTTAACAAACCTTGTTAGACGAATAAACGTAACACGCAAAGTTATGGGAAATATCGATGTTACATTGTGGCAACACGTAATCGGTTATGTGGTTATGAAAAACTTATTTTTCTTTTTTTGTCGCACGTATCAAATAGTATCCTACTCAATACATTCGATGGAGTATGCGTTTTTGCTTATACATAACTACTATGATCATAATTATGTTGTATTGTTCTTCAATTGTCATTTTCAAACATGAATTCACATACCTTTTATGTAACTAGGGAGGTACTGGTGGTACTTCTTATCATGGTTAGTCCAAGCATATCGAAATATTGCATTTCGTTTAATATTGATTAATCGATATCAATTGTAAGTCTTATTTGCGAGTCGAATACAAAAACTAGAATCGAGTGCAAAATGATGAAGTTACAGGTGATTTCATTTCAACTGAAAAAAAATTGTTTCTAAACTTCGTAAGGTTGTGTAAAATCATTAACTGAAATTGACTCTGACCCATTATAAGAAACTATTTTAAAACAGTACTTGCGGCATTTTGTTTCCACTTTTATTTCTTTTGGACGATATTAATGCTAGGTAGGTACACGATATACATGTAATTATCTATAGAGTGACCATGATGTTATCACAATAAACAGTACAACGGTTCAAACGAGTTGTTATAAAATGTGTATTTTATGTATTGTACCGCTACAGTTTAAAGAGTTATGAAATAAACAGTTTGACTAAAAGGAGGGTCGTGTCCCAGCAATGGAAACATGAAGGCTGTCTAAACCACTCTTTGATAACTCCCCCTCCCTCTTTTTCTCTTTTTTTAGTTTACTGAAATCTGCAAAGACTAGATTTTTTTTCGCAGCTTGAATACACGCGTTTCATTTTCTGATATTAATTTTGAGCATAGAGAATACGAATGCAATAGTTGACATTTTCTTTCCGGTATGACTTCTTGATCTGGATGCATCAAGAATTTCCCATCTAAGTATTTGTTTATATTTACTTGTCCTCATATTCTCCGAAATCGAAACACGCATTGATATAACCACGACACCTGTACAATATTTATTAGTTCAAAACTTCCTGCGTTTGTTTTTGCTTGTTCTATTGTTCTAGATGATACCCATAACGTAGTAAATGTACTAATATCGGTACATGATCGTGTGTAACAACATTGTTCCTTTTAGTTATGAATGGAATGAATCAAATATGACTTGTGGAACACTGACCTTATGCGTCACTGTCATAATTTGTGTGAATTTTCTTGGATGTAGTTCTATTGTTATTCGGAGCAATTTGATACGTGTGTTTTAATCCTTGTTAAGGTCAATGTTACTTGATGTAGTTTAGTTTAATGTTGTCAATGTAGAGAACATTAATAAAGTGACATAAGCGATTATGGTGCTGGAGTAGTCAAAAATGTATGGGCTGATTTAAGCAATTTTTAAAAGGATTTAGCTGTTTGAAAACGATTTCTCCTTGTTATTTAAAGAGCAATGTTACATTCTGACTTACAAGTCGGATAAAATGATCAGGCGACTCCTTCGTCGGATTTTTGTCGAATCCACGAGGGCAACGTAGGAAATGGACCTTGGAGGAACTTGTAAAGGAAACTTAAAAGAACTTGGCAACGAACTTGTGTTTCTTAGATTCATGATGGTTATTGTGTTAACAACAAGTGTTAATTTAGGGTTACGTTTCAACTAGCAGCTTGGAATCACGTTTTTGCATGCTCTTAGAGCGCGAATGCTAGCGCATTGCGCATTCAGCAACACGCTCTGTTTGTTTTTCTAGCAAATGACGGTTCTGAGCGGCAGAAAAGGATAGGAGCATGGAAAAATGCGATTCCATGCTGCTAGAGTAGGCACTAACCGTACCAATACCATTACGATGCCTAGCCGTTTCTTGAGCCTTTCCTATTTTACAGATATCTATCAAGACCAATTTTTTATGATTTGAATTTTGCAGCTTCTGCCCCAGGTACCACATTATTTATGCACAGTACTAACTTCACTATTCTATAATTCCAGGTTGTGTTGTTCGTCGCAGTGTGCGCCGCTGCTAACGCCGGATACATAGGCGCTGGGTACGGCGGTGGCCTATCAGGCTACAGCGGTGGCCATGAAGGCTACAGCGGCGGCGATGGAGGCTACAGTGGTGGCTACTACCCTGTACAGGCTGATTATGGTGGTGGACATGGCCAGGATTATTATGTAAGTATTATTGTTTTCGATCTGGACTCTTTCTTAACGGATTGGTTTGGTGAAGGCAAATTGTAAAGAAAATTGGAATGCCATGGGGGAGACCTTTGCCCAGCAGTGGGACAGAGTAGGCTGACATAAAAAAAATTGTTGGAGTAAGTGTTGTTGTATTGGTTTGTTGTTGTTGTATTGTTGTTGTTTGTTTGTTGTTGTGTTTGTTTGTTGTTATTAATGTTATTGATACCTGTTGGGTTTGGTCCATATTGGCTCAGGATGAGTGAAAAGGAGAGGGAAGGAAAGGCTTATTCTGCAGTGATGTGTACCACTGCAAGACAAGGGCCTTCCTTTTCTTTTAAAATACGGGCTGTTAACGTAATAATAATCATTATTTTTCAAAGTTATTCATAGCACCGAATAATTTATGAATGAT
Organism: Xestia rhomboidea; assembly: GCA_963853795.1. NCBI lineage: Eukaryota > Metazoa > Arthropoda > Insecta > Lepidoptera > Noctuidae > Xestia > Xestia rhomboidea. Next base: position 13,714,100 of record OY970761.1, on the reverse strand, counting down.
TGAAGAGAAATTTTAGTTTTCATACTCTCAGTCTGTGTATCGTTTGAATGTAGTTTATTGTAATTGATAGTTATTATTGATAATTCGTATGATACTTGATTTGTTTTCTTGTATATCTTTAACAAATATCAATGAAAGTTCACTGTATCAAGTCATTGAATATAATTTGAATTAACTTCAAAAATCTTTGCAAAACGCTATTTATTTGACTGATTCCATAAATTGTTGTTAAATGTTGACTTAAAAATTCTAGCAAAATGACATTAGGTTTGTCTAGTATAGGCCCATCTTTTTACTGAGACGCTTCCTGATACTTCAAACTATCAATGGTTTAGCTCTTTTGTTTACATAAAACGCTCTGATTAATCTGCTGATAAAATCATAATGTATTATAAAACGTCAAAACATTTAAAAGCCTTTTAATCATATCTCAACGCACAGTTGCTTACAAACCTTACTTTATTCTCAAAAACGGAAGATCTAAATGCACTCGTATTAAAAATATTCTACACCGTTTTGCTGTATACCAAATTACTGCTTATTCCAAAAGCTATAAGACCTAAATTATCTTGTGGTTAAAGATATAAGTCGTCACGCTTATGATGTTTAGACACCATGACGTCCCATACTTAAGGGCTTGCGTCACTCTTGTCATTTGTATTGTGAAGTTTGAGGAAATTCGGATATGAGTCGCCTCATTACACTACTTGATGTCGGATACTATGAATTTGGACTTACGAAATTATAAGCGACTATTTCTTGGTCTTATTTGATAGGGATGGTCTAACGATATCCAATGTGCTCATGTTTGTCATGAGGTTATCGTTGATATCTTGTTATTCGAAGTAGTTTCTTTATTCAACTCAGCTTATCGGTTCACTGCTAGACTTCGGCCTGGCCCTAGCTGCTCTACAGAAACCTGTTCCTTCCGCTCCTCTGTCTGTTCGAGCCACTTATGGATCCACCTAGCTGGGGTTCGTCGCACGGACGTCTTGATAATTTCTTGTTGACGGACGGAATATTAGAATATAATAGTCGGACTAAATACTCCTAGTAAAATTTTTAGTATAAATGTGACCTGTAGGTACTGCGGGTAGATTTCGTGTTTGTTTTCATTTTGACTCATAACTACTGTGAATTAATAAAATAAACAGTGTATGTCATAATCGTTCTACTTGATAATTACAACATACTAATCATCAATAAAATAATAATTTGTGTCGTTCTTGTTAAGTGCTCGAGCGCGTTGATGTCTTTAACTCTGCGATTTTGAAGTGTGTATCTAGTTCATTGTGTTGCACAAAAAACATTGACTTCTATCTTTGTCATCATCCCCATTTCCTTGTTGTAATATAATTTTAATAATTACACGTTATTACAATTTATGTTACATAATATATTGTACAGGCAATTATTATTTATAAACATCATTACCTCGTGTTTAATGCTCTGTAAATTAGTAATGAATCGATCTAGGTTAATTTGTTTACGTTATATTTAACTTGGATAAATAAAATAACAGCTTTACAAACTTATAAAACAATCAATTTTCAATCACGTAAAGTAACAACAATAACAATCATAATATTTATTTATTTAACAATTAAGACGAATTTAAATTAATTTGTTTTACTTACTTGAAATTCAACTTTTGTTTTGTATTTCTTTTATATAATGTGCTTATATTTACGTTTATATATTTTCAGTCATACCCGAAGTACTCATTTGACTATGCAGTAGCAGACCCTCACACCGGCGACCACAAGACGCAATGGGAGAGCCGAGACGGTGACGTTGTCAAAGGTATAGTGGTTTTATTTTTTATGGTTTACGAAATGGGATTCAATGTATGAAGATTAAAATAGTTACGAGTTGGCACACCTTTTCACTTGTTTCGCTCGTCTTTTGTTTAGCTGTCGAAATGGGAAAGTTATGAGATGGGCCGGAGCCCACTTATCATGGAAGCTTGTTCTACTAGCTCTCTTTTCCATGACTCAAAATTTAAACGGGAAACAGACTGGCATGGTACTATTGATAGGGTACTTCAATTCTATTATATTATAGTAGGAGGAACAGCGTATGTTGAGGACTTTATTCTCAGGATTTTTACTCATTTAAGCTTAAAAGTTCTAAAATGATTTCAATCAATTTGAAACCACATAATAACTCATAATTTGGTAACATAAGCATCTACTTCATATGCACATACAAGTTGCTATGCTGCCATATTGACACAACCAAATTCCCCAGGTGCATATTCCCTCGCCGAGCCCGACGGCACCACTCGCATCGTCGAGTACACCGCCGACAAAATCCATGGCTTCAACGCCGTGGTCAAGCGTATCGGCAAAGCGCAGCACCCACAACACTACAACACACACAGCTCTGGTGGTTACTACGCCCACTACTAGAAGGCGCTGCTGAACTCGCCAAGTAGTTTCCACGCTACCCAATAGATGGCACTGATTTAAATTTGATCATTAACCAGAAAAATTCTGATACCAGTGCCAGACTGTGATATTAACTTCGATGTATTATTTATAATATAATATGTACCTAACGAAATAGTTATCGAAAGATAATTAGTAATGTAATAGTTCGTAAGGCCTATGAATTAACGAAGAATCGTTGATTGTTTTGATACTGCGGTATGAAGAATAAAGAAAATATTTTTCTAGAAGTGTGTCTCAATTTTTTGTTCACTCACAAAGGAAAGTGATGAATTAAGCCGCTTTTCCTGATCAAATTCATCATCGTTACAGAAGGAGTCCATGCATGAAACATTGTTGAGCGGCGATTAATAAATATTACAAGGACGTTCACACGTACACGTCATGAGCCACGGTTATATGCTGAAATCCTAAACTACATCGCTTTAGTTCTACACGTCGTGATCAACACTAATATCTGACAAACAATCCTAAATTGATGCAATGTTGATTACATTATTACGCTTTGTAAACGAAACGACACTCGGAAAACGTCCGAGACATTTTGTCAATTTGCTGAAATTTACGGCCGCACGATTTCTACGCATGTAATGTGGAGGTGGTTTTAGTTATTGACAGATGACGCCGGCGGGTGTCACCGCATCGCCGTTTACGCTTCAACAGACCGAACAGCCGATCAGGTTATTAGCCTAAAACTATGCTAAAGAAACGGCCATACTTCAGTTCTGCCAATAAATTACTTTCTTTCGACTATTGTTTAGACTACAATGATAGATGCATGCTATGCCACTTTTTAAATTTACAGTTACCTGTTACTGTGAGTTAACAATGTTATTAATCTAGTTCATACATCGGCTGTTTCTTTGTAACTTAGATTATCGGGCACTTTATCTTTTTTGCCATTCCGGGTGCATACCGGAAAAATGTTGAGGAAAGATTCTTCAGCTATGAGTTAAATGTAATGTTTAACTGGACATTAAATTTGAAAGTATTGTTTAGAAAACGACACTTATGCCTATAGTTTAATACTTTTTCAGTTGATAAGGTTCAACTGATTTTGTGTATCCACAACATAAAATATTATTACTTAAAACTTTTGTCTTTCTTGCATTTTTATAGTAAAAGAGTCCCATCTGCACAGCATATTTTATGTAGGACATGTGTCTGCAATGTTTGTGTGAACCAAGGGTTCCATCAACGGTCTACTCATTCATACAATTCATCAGTACTATATGAAATAATGAAATTGCAATCCACCGAAAGAACCACCCGAAACTTTTAGTCACAACAGTCCATACTTTCATTATCCAACTTCATGTCAAGGCCTACAATATTTAAACCAGCTCTAAATATCGTAATATACAGTCAGATAACAATTACCATTGCAAATTACGACACTTACGATAGTGCGTTACGCGTAACGACACTGACTGTCATGCCATCGCAGCTGAAAGCGCTCACTTTCCTTGATTTGCATGCTTAGTTGATTATGAAATGATCATCATCATTGGTATTTATTGGAATTTCAGTTTTACTACGTTAGCTGATATTCTTCTTCTGTCCTATCGATGGCATGTCTTGGCAAATAACATGGATCCGAAAGGTGGCTTGGATAATCGCGGCGTCAGTGACGTCACGACCTTTACGTCCTCTAAAGTGAAAACTGTAGGGACACAATTTGGATGCTCCAGTAAGTGCAGCAAGTTCAAGAAAGTCGGTGAATCTTCAATATCATCAATCGACTTAAAACTTTTTTCTTCTACGCTATTATGCTTGTCCAGGTTTTTAACAAGACTAGGTACTGAACGCATCTTCAGACCTATTGTAGACCAATTTTGTAAGCACACCAACTTTGCTGTGCCTATCGCTTTTCACTGCTAAATATATAGACTAGTCGCCAATTGTGTCATGCCATCAACAGCTAGTCCATCTTCCTTTCTATCTCACCTTTTTAATAATTTTGTCCTAGTTGACACCTGAATATCCTTAAAAATGCAGGCGTTCGTTTCGTGAATGGATTTAAAAAAATACTTTTTATTAACACTTTTATAGGGTTTAATGTATGGTTATTTCTTCAATTAAGTGTAAGGTACAATTATCAGATCGTTACCGGTAGCTGATCTACAATTAAATGTATCGCATCCTAGTTGAGTAATTGTCACGTTTGAATGTGGGGGTGTATGAGTGTGTGTGAGTGTTGGTTTACGCACGCCCGGGGGGTGTTCCTGTGTGCGTTTATAAATAGGTAGGTGGTGGTTGACGCGGCTCGTCTTTATCTAGCCTCAACCTTGAAATGGACAAGTTTATAGTTTTTATTTAATTTTTTTCTTGTGTTTTTGTTTTTTAATATCGTGACGTGACTTTATGTGGTGGTACACAATAATCATGGATAAAGCGCTTGTGATATTGGTACGTAATTTTTAATTATTAATTTCATTGAGTAGTATTCAGTCTATCACAGTAGTCTGATTAGTTACTATAATGTAGTTATTGCTGAAGTCATTTAGTTATTCAGGCTTTTGTGATTTACAATAATATTACTTTGATGCTCATTATTATGAGTTTTAGTTTAGTAGTACTAATGATGTTAAAGATCAACAAATGAGTTTTAATTTTAAGTAAACGCAACTCCGGCCCCCAAGATACAGGCACAGCCTAGTTTGGGGACCTCTGCTTTGTAAATATTTTTGTTAAAATTTTACTTGTTACGATTTTGTCATAATGCTAAACTAGGTTAAGTAAATGTTTGTAACAATGGATTAATAAATTTATTCTTATTCTTACTAAAATTAACTTTCGTAATTTCTAGATCCTCTTGGCAAATTTGTTAGTAACTAATTGTCAAGAAGGTGAATTTATGGAAGACACAATCGAAGAGACGTCGGACAAAGTGAGTGAACATTTTTTTTCCTCAATTAGTTTTATTACAGTAGGTACATATTTTAATTTATGAAATGACTTGTAAATGCATGTAGAGTTAGTTTTTATTTAAATTTTCCTAGCTTTTGCAACCCGATATTTAGTCAAAGTTAATATTAATTGCTTACAATAATATTTTGACAAATCAGAAAAAAGTTTAGATACTTAAAAAGTTAAAAGACGCGACTGCGTAAAAAATAACTAATAACTTTAAATGAAAACTGAAAAGAAAAAACAAGTTCAGGAAACAGGACATATTGACTGCAACAGTCGGGACCCATATTGGATATAATGATTTTAGTCTAGATTATTTAATGGAATGGGATGATTTTGTACGCAGTCGGGTTTTTTTTTATATATATTTTTTTTTATTTTACACTTTATAATTACATAAATATACCATTTTAAATTCCTCATGATGAGCCCTTCATTTAGCCGTTCAGGCTGCAGAGCGTGCCAAACATTTGAATTTGGCGCCAATAATCCGCCTTTTTTTATTTTTTTTTATTTTGATATACTCAGTGTCACTCTCACAGTAAATACAAATCTAACGAGACCTCTCAAGATAAAATCCATCAAGCCGCTCAGGCTGCAGAGCGAGCCAAACATTTGAATTTGGCGCCAAAAATCCGCCATTTGGTTTTTTTTTTTTATTTTGATAAACGCAGTGTCACTCTCACAGTAAATACAAATCTAACGACACCTCTCAAGCCAAAATCCATCGAACCGTTCAGGCCACAGAGCGTGCCAAACAATTATACATACTCTCGAAAAACATAACCCTTCAGGCGCAGTTGGGTAAAAATAGGCATTTGGAAAAATTAACCGTGCGTGTTTAAACATCTCTCATTATGTATTTGGGCAACTGCTTTCAACTTTCGCAAAATATGCAAATAATATCATGCCTTTTTTACATTCAGTGATCAACTATAAACCGATACTGATACGTTAGTCTATAAAAAAATATTTATTGCGAGCACAGGCACGATGGCACGCAAGTTTCACTATATACTATAGTGATAGTCGCACGCGCATGTGATTCAAGTTCACTAGCATATCGTAATCACCCTATAATGTTACAAATCCAAGGACAAAGGCCTCCTCTCTAAAAAAAATAGTGGGATGTAACCACGCGGGCCCAGTACTAATTTGTAGATATTACAGGTCTCCAAATGTTTACTTGTAGTGCAGTTTGCCGGTTTTTTCACGAGGATTTCATTACCATTTTAAGAGCAGTGGTGATGAAATAATTAACAGAAAGTAATGAACCAGTTTGCTTCAAGTTTACTAGTAGGCGTCGAAATTGTAATTATAGCTTATAATTTCTTAAATGAATATCCAATTTTCTTTGCCAATTAATTGGATATATATGCGCATAATAATTTGTTTGTGAAATTAAATGGTTAATTAGCAGTTGTTTAGCGTGAAATAAAGCGTGAATTTTGTTCCTTGTAATCATTTTACGTTGAAAAAACTGTCACACTTGAGTTCCTACCCGAGTACCAGTCAAGAGTACGACTTGTGTCTATTTTTTATAACTTAAAATCATTGGTTTACACAGGCATAACCTGTTAGTAGATAATCTAGGAGCTTAATTTAAATTTTGCCCAAGAGTTTCTAATGTACGAAAAGCAAGAACTAAGAATGATTTTTGATGAATTATTTATAATGAAAATCATTCCATAAAGGGAATGTTAATTTAGGATGAAATCTAGTATGCTTTTTCGTCATTCGTTAAATTACACTTAAAGTACTTACGGGATGATATCCGTGATTTTGTTTTCGTTCGATGAATTAAAAAAAAATCAAGAATTCGATTCGTTAAATTATTATCAACCATAAGGCTTTTAAAATATCTCAAATTAAAAAAAATGGGAAAAATGAGAAAGGTAAAATGCGAAATACAAGGAATTTGGGAATTAAATAATAAATAAAAAGAGTTTATTTCGGAACAATAGCACAAGACAAGGTAAACAGGTAAAACGATGGTAACTGCGCTACCAAATTTCGAGACTTACACTATCTTATTTATAGAATTTATGCAACTTGTTTAAATTATTCATACACTCCGCTAAAGACATTACCATATTTTACAATTATAGCATAACTACCAATTATTACTTAGCTATTCATAATAACAATAGCTACACTTGGCACTTTCTATTAAATGTTCTGTACACAATAAAGATACTAATCAGTGTTTTGCATTTTAAATCTGTTATTATTTATCGTCTAACTTGCGTTCTCTTTCTGTAATTAAATAGGATAAGCTGCTATTATTTGTTACAAAAGAAATTTGATTATATTATAATTAAAGAGATATAATCAATCATAATCAGTGGTAGGTAAATTTTAAAAGGATCACGCATTAACTTTCCAATTACTTACAATCCATTGTGTTTCGTATAATTATTTGAGATTTTTGCTGAAATATTTTAAGATATTCTATTCAAATTTTTGACACATTACATTCACACATTAAGAAACTCTCACAACAATTTCACTGTAGTAAAGTTGGAAAGGTTATATGGCTTTTTAGCTTTAGTCGCGAAAAGAAAAAAAATAGCTTTTCAATAAAACTTAACATAGGTACCAACACTTGATATCAATTTTTTCTTTCGAATGCATCTGAAAACAATTTGTAACAAAATTTCTAGGTTATCTGTAAGCCTACTGAGGTCTTGAGGTTTGTAGGTGATTGGAATTCCATGATATTCAATGCTGCATGAACACCATTAATTCCGATGTGCGGCCTTCCACATTCGCTGCCACCTGCTCTAATTGGGCTCGCTGTATCAATGAAATTCTAGCTCTAGATTTAGCAAACTTTTTGCGCTAAAAATAGGTAGGCAATGTGCGCTTATCACCACGCTTGCGACATGTCAATACACACAAATACTCGCACTATCGAAAGTGGTCGCTGAATGTCGAAACGAATGCGGCCGCGGTTGTCTTGTTCACCCACTTTTCTCAAAGCAACACGACTAGTTGAACTGTTACACTGCTCTACTTGGTCGCTTTAATTTTTTTCTCAATATTATGCAAATCATAATTGCAGGAGCAAGGAACACGAACGGTCGCTAATTAGTACGTTGTCACCGGTTTTTTTACTCAGTAAAAGTTTCTTTACTTTCGATTTTGATGTAATTATGCGCTTCAATTGGTTCAATAATAGCGTTATCGATGACAATTTCCATATCCGAGAACGTTCAGTTACTTACATGAAGTTTTACATGATTAATTAAAATGGTAGATTACTACACGCCAAAAATCATGCTGCACGTGTCACATTTATCAAGAGCAGTGTGAATGATGAATAAAGAACAATCACGACAAAAAAGTGAATCGTGTTGAGCGAATCGAAACGGAAACAAACGAAAGTGAACGATCCGTCATTGACATTGAGTAACAGAGCGCGATGCGCAAGCGCACCCACTAGTTTATCTTGAACTTGGCGAGAAGATGGCCGCCAACGAGTGACATTTATGCCACCAATGTTTACAAACATCGTGAAACTTGTCTAGGGGCATTTACATTTTGATGATTGGAGTAATGTTATGGATTTGGGTAAATCAAGCTTAACCTGATTACATTAAATTCTTTCGTCTTTTAGATTCAATTACGGTATAACCACAAGGTTATGTGAACTTCACACTTGACTTAGATAGGTGCTATTGCTATGTTAATTAGTTTTTCAGCTCTCTATTTCAATACTAAATATATAATATAATAATTATCAACCTGGAGGCTCTATGTTAAATAAGTCCCATTGTATTTTCCAAACACGTACGTATCTAGAATGATTTAGGACAATCTAACCTCAGTTGGGCAACCGCCAGTCGTGATCGAGAGTGATAAATGCCGCACGCGTTACGCCTAACGATTTGACGGACAGCCAGACATTAATACACTTACTCTACCTGATTGTAATTACCTGCATACCTACATTATGGAAACGATTAAAGACCTCATTACTTATTCAGAATATTAAACAGAAATAGCTGGACATGCAATCAATTGTCATAATGACTAAAATACCGAATTATTACACGCAAGCTATCGCTTCACACATTCTTCAAAGTTTTTTTATCCATAATAACATCACAATGTAATTGTAGTAGTCATAAAAAAATGATCGTTGAATTAATGAGCGAATGCTTTGCTTTTTTTTCCTTGTCAGGGAAAAGCGACCTACTCGTTCAGCTATGGAGTGGCTGATGGCAAAACTGGAGACGTGAAGAGCGTGTGGGAGTCAAGAGATGGTGACACTGTTAAAGGTAATTAATTGAAGAAATTTAAGAGAAATCAGTCTATGACCACTAGATTAACAAACGCTAGATGTCCGAGAATCAAGTCAAGTATTATTTCGGAACAATAACACAAGACTAGGTAAACAGGTAAAACGATGGTAGCTGCAAAAGTATAAACTGTAGCGCGGGTACCAGCGCCCTTCTCCAGATTAGAATGGAATGATGTTCCATACAAAAAGTGATTTAAGTTAATTTAGGTTTACATAATTAATAATAAAAACAAAACAAAAAATAAGATTAGAAAAAAGAAAAGAAAAGATTATAAACAGTACAGGACAATAATTATGAATTGGGATGTATTTTGATGTTGAGCTAATGTGGTGAGGGGGTGAATGGGTGTGGGTGTGAGTGAGTGTGTGGGTGTGTAGGTAAATGATTCAGGAGGTGTGTGAGGTTTTGTTGGGGTGTGTGAGAGAGTGATGAGTGTTTTACACTTCCACGAGTTTCTCTGTGTCATCGTAATTTTGTGATTGAGTGTGAATATCAAGTCAAACACCAAACAACCAACCAACCTTACGTGTCTGTTTAGCTGTACTTTTCATCATATAATATCAACTTGGAAAGTCCTTCAGAATATATTAAGATCTTAAAGGATGAACAGTGAATGATTCCGGACTACAGCAAACGATAATGAAGAAGCAGAGGTTTCACAGCATTTAACAATATTTCTCTATGTTACAGGTCACTACAGTGTAGTTGAACCAGATGGCTCCACAAGAACCGTTGAATATTCAGCAGGACCGAACACGGGGTTTCAAGCCGTTGTTAACACTGAAAACCAAAGATTCGATTCTGAAGAAATAGGACGGAGTATATTTGAAGAGAAAGCCATGCGAGATTATGAAAAGTATTATGACTTTTCAGAAGATGCAGACGAGGATTACTATGAAAGAAGAAGACCTACTAAGAAGCCAAGCTACGAACCGGTACGCAAAGAATACTCGAATAAGAAAAGAAATAAGTATCCATCATATGCGGACCAGCCGTTAGACTCAGAACCAAGCGACTACACGCACAGTATTTCAATTAAACATCCACGCGATGAATTCTCAGAATTTGAGCCACAAAGTCACGTCGGATACAGTTCCGACCCGAATTGCAAAACCAAAACTAGAAAAGAAAGTCACAATAACAGAGACAATTTGTATTCAAACATTGTAGATTTAGAATTGAATAAGAAGTATCCACCATTTCCTTCAGATTCTTATAGAGATACTTACGACAAATACGCTGAACCGAGTTACGACTTTGATAGATACGTCACAAAGCATTTTGGCAACGGGAACTTTAAGGGGCATAAGTACGACGATACTGATATCAAACCTTCATCACATAAATATACGTTTCCAGTAATACCTGATGTGCCAGCACCCGAAAAGTACTTTCCAGATGAAGTTCCTTCCAGACCTAAGAAGAAGAGGCCTTATAAACCACGAGAACCAGAGCACCGCTTTCCTAGCGAAGATTTAAGTGACTATGTTTTAGTTCCTAAGAAGAAACTAAAGAAGCCTGCACCTACTGTCGAACCTTACGATTACAGAGTACCCGAGGATGAATACGAGCGTCCCCAGTATTTGAGTAACTACGACGATACGTCACAGGATGACAGGTACCCCAGTTCCACTCGAGGAACAGCACCGAAAGAGGTTGTTCGAAAAGTTGTAAAGAAACGAAAACCCGTCATAAACCTGTTAGATATGTTCGATATTTAAGTTATTTGTTATAAATACAAATTAGATTATTTATATTTGTGTAACTATTCAGGCCAGAGCCGTGATAGATTGTAAGATTAAAGTATTGGTAGGATAAATTGAAGCAGACAGAAGTGAATTAACCAAATTATTTATTGTTATTTTGTAACAAGTGATTTTTTCGCTGTAAATCTTTTTTGGGGAGAAGGATAATTAGAAGTTCACTAAACTAATTGACTGAAACGTTTCTGTAAATTAAAATGCATTTTATTTTTTACATGTCACTGATTTATTTGTCCGCTTTTTCAGAAATAATTTTAGAAAAATAGCCCAGACTGAAATATGTTTCTAGTGCTACTATGTATTTAGACAGATCATAAAAAATATAAGTTCCAGAAATCGTTAAAAATAATCCGCAAAATGGGCTTGAAATCGAAATTTCAAGACATGTATTACGCATGCAGTATACATGTTGCGCAAAACGGTCTCACAATGATAGTGAAAGTCCAAAGCCTCGGAAACTGGAGCGAGTGGGAGTGTCGGTGCCGTACTACTTCACAAGGACGTTTGGAGATATTTTTATAAGCAGCCATACACGATATTCCTACACTAAGAATAGTAATTAGGTCAGTTTGTGTAGGTACCAAACTAGACGGCCGTGGCTTTGTCTTGGTGCCGAAAGGTACTTACTTTCATTTTTATGTGGTCCTTTTATGTAACTGCATTTATGAAATGAGTAACGTAATGTTTTCTGCAGAAATCTTGAAACAAATCTGACGGAAAACTGACTGCAAAATATACGTAGCTACCACATAGATGGCTAAGATGTTTTATCAGGAAAGCAGGTTAACAAGGCTTTTCTCATCGTGGCGATTGATAGATCATAGAAAAAAGACAGGAAGATGCTAAACCATTATCTTCCACTAAATACAGTCTTCTGTTGGGCATCATTATCATCAGCCCGACTTTATCCGCTGTTAGGATTGCAAGGTGGTGTATTTTATTCGATTCCTCGTCTACTTATTCAGCCACTACCTATCCGACTACTACTATCACCTTACAACTTCTAAGATATCCTATAGGAACATCAAGTAAAACAAAATATCTAATCTCTACGATAAATTAAAAATTATAGATGCAAATGAATGCATTTAATGCGCGTGAATGACCGGTCCTTGTATAGATTAGCAATTTTGACTTGCACGAAGCTTCAATTTGCCTCGGTTTAGCAATATGATGACTGCTCATGCTTTGCTAAGTGTGAGCTTTTTTCCGTGGGAAAAACATAACAGAAAGAGCTTTACTGACCAATTAATTCACAGTATTTGTCAATCATCAAATGTGTCCAGTCCCTAAAAAGTAATACGAGAGCAAGGTGCTCCGAATATGATCAAAGTGTGACATTAATGTCCCACGATTTACGCGTACTGTTATGTTTTATTTTAGTTGCACATGCCGTTCACTGGCGGCCATGACACCGTCGGCATTGTCGCAATGCGCCCGCTTTGTGCCACGCGCCGGGCACGCGCAATACATGTCCCTAATCAGGGCCCAGAGAAAGGTTTCCGCTATGGTGGTTGAAATGACATTTATGGTATTGATATTTAGATAGATATGTAACGAGTTGGCACTGATGAATGAGATTAAATCTCATAGCACACTTAAAAGCAATGCACTGGATCGGCAACATCTTACTACATTTTTACCAGCTGATCCCGATCCAAGTTATTACCGTTACGGTGCATAAAAGTGCGTCTTGCAGTATGGAGTTCCATAGAAAGAATCCCAGAATGTTCGAGTTAAAGCGATCCTGAAACCGTGCAAGCAATATTGTTAATTTCACGTCGAAAGTCAAAAATTGCCAAGTGTAGCAGATGCATTCAAAACCAGAATAAAACCAATAAGGAACTTACGGAAGTGAAGGTAACGGACACTTTAAAATATCTTTTATGGAATATTACATAAAAGAATTCACAAGAATGCAATTACCAACAAGAAGCTGATCGGAACAACAATTTTATCCTACAAGTAGGTGGTCATTAAGAACTTCGAGCAATAAAACTATTGCCCTGTTACCAAATAAAGGTGCAATAAAAACCTGAGGAACCTAAAAGACATTAACTAAAATTATAGCCAATCTTTGCAAGTTAATAACTGATATACTAGTAAATCCTTATTATAATACCTTTACATCAAACGATTGACCAAATATTGAAAATAATTACATACTTGCTCTACTTTATAAATTGATTGTCGTGAGAAAAAGGTTTTGCGGTTAAATCTGTTGATCTCAGATTGGGTTGTGGTCGAAACGTATAGGGTCAGCAAAAACTTGAAACAACATTAGGACAGTAAATGTCTTGTCAATTAATCGTAGCATTTTAAGAGTTTCCTTTAAAATAACAAGTAAATAGTTGTTTCTGTATTAAAGAATATAAAATTAAAATATCAAAAAGTTCATTGCTTTCGCGATCACTGATTTTAATTGACTTTACAGGATATTGTGAATTCTTCCATAGTTTACCTACATCCTGTTTGAAAACCTATAGACAACATGTGAGGTTTAAACTGAATACATAAATAATTTTGATTAATTGTCCAGCAATACTACAATTTCTGAAGGAATGTGGTCACTAATTGCCATACACGAACTAGAGCAGGCCGATATGAGTTGAAATATTATCAGAAAATCGTTCGCCTCTTTGTAAAAAGTAACCTGACAGCTTTAATTAAAACATTGACTCTATCTTAACACGGAAAGGTTTTTACTTTCAAGTAAGCACTTACCAAAAGTGCGATTGTGTCCAGTTTTTATTCCTCATTGCTTAGATTAGGTAGTAACGGTATTTTAATTGCCCCGAACATACGTTTGTAATCGTATCTGTCATAGTCTCTTATGCAAGCGTTATGTGTTTTAATTTAAATTATTTTTCTCTTCTAATGTCTGTGGGCTAAAATAACCACGGTGTGGAGCCCTGACCCAGACAGAAGTCGACGCCGTAGACGATGCAGGAGATGGCGAGACAAGCTGGAAAGAACCAACAACGAGTGGTCCACATTGGCCATGGATCAAAGGACTTGGAAGTCATAGGACCTTTGCCCAGCATTGGGATGACACAGGCTTACAGTAGTAGTAAAATCTATGTCATTCAATTTATTTCACTGGAAAATCAGTTTCAGTATGGTATTTCAAAAGGGAATACTAAGTTAGTGATAACGTGACAATTTCTTAACGTAACTATTTTTTTTTTTTTTAAATACGGTTTTACCAACCAGTCAGCCGCTTTATCTCAAGAACATATTTAACTAGTTCATGTAAAACGTTATTATGAAACAAAAAATTGTGTGCCTACTGTTTCAACTGATAAACTGGGTGGGACAAATGTCTTGCATTGATCCGTTCATTGATTACCGATTTCCTTTTGCAGCAATCAGGGGCTATAAAACATTTTATAAATCTGCTATTTCAACTTGTGATCAATTATCAAATCTCGACTGGTAAGGCTGCAGGCAGACTAACCAAAACTGTGTCATTATGCAGTATGCGAAACAAAATTGCTTTATGAAAACAATGATGGCGCAGAGACTTGTAATTTCAAAGTTCCATCCTCTGCCTAGACATTTCCCAACTTTATTGGGGTCGGCTTCCAGTCTTACTGGATGTAGCTGAATACCAGTATTTTATATGGAGTGACTGCCAATCTGACCTCCACAAAGGAGTTTTTTAAGTTGAAGTGGTCAAATATCCGATCGACTGCATTTTCTCAGCATATCGATGGGAAAAAGTTCAGATATATTTGGCCTTTAATTCAGCTTCGTATCCTTTGCTAACTGACGCAGAAGTTATCACACAGCATAGGTCTCAGGGCATGCGACGCGAGATAATAGGTGGTCATTGTCGGATCTACTGAAAACCTGTTTCGTCACAAAACACTGTTCCATCTACGGTTTACAAAACTGTACGATTTCTATTGTACATACTGTTTATGAGCACGTCATTACAAAAACGCAATTAAACAATAATTAAAACAAAAAAATAAAAAAAAAACATTAACTTTTTCTCATATGCGGTACAATCTACAAGTAGATAGTGTATCTGAAATATTGCAAGAATGTTAACAGACGTCGCTTGATCATAGGCACTTAAATAAATTACATCGTTTAGATACTTACTCCACGGTGTTAAAATTTGCATTAACAAGTTGAAAGACTTCCTGTTTCATCACATAAGTATTTATCTCATGTTGGTTGGTACTTAATTTGCAAACGAAGTCTATTTATTTTATCACCTTATGATTGTAAAAAATTGTATTTTCCTTCATTGAGTATTCAAAACGATTAGTTTTAGTGTTTTAGGTCAGGATTAATGTGTTGCTTAAATACTTTAACTCTTAACTTGATTATCCTCTAAGTTAGTATTTTCCACCCAAGGACAGCTGAAATAGTCCTTAAAGTTGGACATTATATTTAATTTCAAAGTGTTTCTTACAATACTTAAAATGTCACTTACAGGATATCTTCCGTGATAATTTATTGTTTTTTGAGTTCCCGATATTCAGAAGATTATATATAAAGAAGAGATATTTATTTCAGTGTACAGGAAGTCGACTCATACGGACCGCTACTTACATGCCACCTCACATCATCACCCCTGTCACCTTAGGGCCGTAGTCACCTCGCTCACAAATCGTGCATTTGACCTGTGTGACTCTGAACATCTTGCTAGTGAATTAGCCCACGTTCAAAAGGTTCTGCATAAGAATGGCTACAAAACTGACGTTGTAGGAGTAACACCAAAAAAGATGCGTACCGCCCGATCTACGGTGGAGCGTCAACCAACTTTCTTGCCATACCTTAGAGGAGTAACGGACAAAATAGGTCGTTTACTTAGTAAATACTCGATTAAGACCGTGTTTACTCCTCACAAGAAAGTTGCACAAAGTCTGCGTTCCCCCAAGGATAAGATCCCGTACGAACATCCTGGGGTGTATAAAATCGACTGCAGTTGCGGCAGTTCATACATCGGTCAAACGAAGCGAACTGTCTCATGCCGCATCAAAGAGCACATAAAGGCTGTGAAAAACAACGATGAGCAGAAATCGGCCATAGCTGAACACCTATTGCAGTCGGGGCCCAATCACTGGATTGAATTCCACAAGCCACGTATTTTGTCAACAGACAAACATTACTTTCCAAGGTTGACAAGAGAAGCAATTGAAATAAGGAAATACAAAAATTTCAATCGAGAGGATGGCTTCAAATTGTCAAGTACGTGGAATCCAGTATTGAGTATGCTCAAAAGTAGCAGCCAGCAACATAATAAGAACTTCACAAAACCTGGTGATACTGTGAGTGTGTTTTGCCGTGACTTAGTGTCGAGTTCCAGTGGTGCGCGTAGCAAAAGACAAAGAAAGAGGGTAGACAGATTTGTCTGCTCCTAACAATTTTTTCCATCCACCCACATTCTCCAGTTGACCCGCGATCATGGCGCTTGCAACAGCGTCGAAATATCGGGAACTCAAAAAACAATAAATTATCACGGAAGACATCCCGTAAGTGACATTTTAAGTATAGTTATGAACCGTGAAAGCTTAAAACAGTGTTTGTTTCTTACAATGTTGTCTAAAGAAAGATTTAACTTGTATTTGTTAATTACCTAAATCCGCCCGTCAAGTATTTAATCCGTTCTTAACTGTCAGTGGTCCTATCCGCTGTTGCAAGACATAATCTTGTTCCTGAGGAAACTTGATAGATCGACGAAATTAAGATTAAGTTACAGGTCAGACCACATTACTTTGAGTCCTTAAGAATTCAGAGTATGTTGCTTGGCAACTTTTTATTTGAATACTTTAGTATTCAAAATGCAGTCTTTTACTGTCAGTACAGTCTTTTACTTGTTGAATATAAAATAAGTATGTAGGTGATGAGATGAACTGGACACGCACTGCGATGGCTAGTTCGAGGTGGCGCAAGAAAAGAGTACCTACTTGAAGAGCTTTAATGGGGGAAGGGATATATGGGGCGGGGGGTCCCGCAGTGGGACATTCAAGGCAATTATAAAAAAAAGAAAACAACGACGTCTTATGTACAGCACCTTGTGCTTAGATTATTTTAACTTTGACCTTGGTGCTTGTATTCTTCATAAACGCCTCATTCATAAAGCTGTCAAGGAACAATAGACTGCGCTACTAGGCTCATTTGGTTTAATTTGAAGTATTCAAGCGACAGTTCAACTTTCGCTGAAACCCATCAGCGTAGTCTAGTAGTATAAGTTGACATTCTTCTTCGTGTGTCCGTAAAAAAATCTTCTAAGTTCGTTATGATGATTTTTTGGTATGTTGTTGAGTATCAGAAATTAGTTTACTTTTTTATCTGCATTCAATCATCAGACAAAGTCACTTCAAGAACCTATTCACGAAATTCCTTAGAATAAGTCTAGCATTAAAAATATCAACATCTTTGTTTGGATCAACTCCATAAATATGTCGTAAAGATAATAATCTATGAGTGAAATATCTTCAAAGAAAACATAATTTATGTAAAAGATCGATAAAAAGAAATACAAATTAACACATATTTGACTTAATTTTAATTTTTATTAACATAACTGAGGATTGTAGAAAAATAATATGCTTTATCAATTACGTAGTATCAATTGCCATCTGTGTTTATTATGCGTGAAACGATAGAGGGAATGTGACTTCTTATGAATGAAGTGACGGAACTTGCAGATAGCCTTTCAGATGTTCAGCACCTATAACATCAAATTTTACATTCATGTTGAGCTTTGACATAGTGCTTAGCACCATCATTTGCTCTAGTGTAAATGGATGCTGCTGATTATCAGTATTTTATATGAAGAAACTGCCCATTCGACCTCCGCAACCCAATTACTGGGTACTTGGTACTCTTCGTCAGACAAAGATTTATTAAGAGGAAACACACTGAGTGCGACAGAACTGAAAAATATGTATTTGTAAAATGTATTGCTGTCGCGCAGTGCCCGAACAACCGCGCGCAGAGCTCGAAGGAGACAACCGCAGCTTGGACCGAAATTAAAAATTAAAAGTACACAAAATCAACGTTTCGTAGTACTTTTACGTACTTTTTTCATCAAAAATTAAAGAAAAGTTTTAGCCATGTTCCTATGTTTTCCTTTTTTATATAATCTAGTCTTTGTTTTCTGGATGTTTGAACACAACGAAAAATCTGCCCAATTTTGTTGGTTTTTCAAGGTTCATATTTCTTTGAATTAATTTATGAAAACAAAGAAAACATAAGGACATGCCAATAGTGGACATACGTTTAAAAATATATATATAGCTCTACTGACATTATTCGGGGAGGAAACAGGGGACTACGTTTTTATGGAAAAACGGCCGTTGTGTTTCCTCTTAAGAACAGCTGTACTAGACTGACTAAAGTATAACAGCAGTAAGAACACATTTTTTGGCCAAGCTGCGTTGTGTCTGCTGAAGTGCTGCAAAAACAAGAAGTATTTGCAGCAATTGCATGAGAATGGCCCACAAGTGGATTATTTTTTTAGCATCTACACCTCTCGTCATTATATTTCAGAACTATTCTTTACAATATCTTACAAAACATCCATTTTCATTCATACCTTTCCTAAGTTTTTTTCTGAGAACTCTTTCCACTCTACTTTACATAACAATGTTGCAACCCTGTCTCTTTCAGTCCTACGAATAATAAAGTCGTGCCTCAGTGACAAGTTGACACGTTGAGTTACGAAATCTAAAATGAGATTGACACGCGTGAATTATATTGTTGCTTATTATAATAGATTATGAACTAGACTTTGAAAGCTGTCGTGCATTGTGATCAAGACTTCGTGTTTGATTGTGAATCTGAAAATCTAATTTATCTATTTATATTTTGTTCGTACTTTTTGTAAACTGTGAGTTACACAGCAGTTTCATTTTAAACATTGGTTTAAAGTAAAATATAGATAATATTATTTTTTTTGTTATAGCAGTCATCTTTAATTTTCCAAATTTTAACGAATCGTCACTGATCAATAAAACAAACCAAACAAATCCAGTGCGGATTGGTAGATGTCACATGTCTTCGAATTTTTTGTTTCTAGTTTCCTTACGATGTTTTCCTTCACCGTTTTGAGAACAGTGGTTATGAATTAAATTACTCAAAGTAATGCGCCTGTCTGGGTTCGAACCCACGATTTACTGTTCGTCAGTAGAGGCCGACACCACTGAGCCACATTGGCTGGGCTATATTGATTTAAAAGACATACTATATTTTTCTTACTAACTGTACTATGACGAATCGGGAACATCGTTGTGCCATCGTCATCAATATTATATCAAAATTCATTTGTTTTTTTTATGATAATGAATCGGGACATCATGTATAAAAAAAACTTGTGACAAATCGGAACAGTGACTAGTCGGGAATAACTCTCTGAAACCTCTATTACCTATACCCACCACCCCACCTACCTACCTGGTTCTACCTATATCTTGGCAAAATCTTCAAATGCAAACATTTATTGCTCAACACAGTACATTTTATACATTTCTAGAAGTCAAGTGAAGCGCAGTCCACTGTATTGTACCAATTCAGGCAAACAAAATTCATAATTATAGGTAAAACAATTGCATCAACCACTGAAACTTGTCAGCAACAAAATAATGTCTGTAAAGTATGACCTGCAATAATTACCATACATTTAAATTACGCTTGCTAATTACAGTTTACTACTTGCATATCACCTAATGGATGTTATACAGGTGATCTATTTTGATATATTAACATATATCAAAATAGATCACCTGTATAACATTATTGCATTAACTATTAATAATTAAGTTTCTGGCTGATAGACTGATGTATCGATTCGTCATGTTAGCATTTATTTTAAAATGTATTAATGCATATGTGTTAAGGACATGTTGGACGAGGTCTTGTTGGTAGTTTGGACTCGTTTATGATGGTGTTATGCTAATGTGACGAAAATAAAGGACACATTTACGTTTGCGACACTTCGATTTAAGAGACTATTTTAAGATAGCAACGATTTAATTTAAAAGGGTCTGTAATGAAGATTGATGTACGTAATGCTCATAAAATCAACATTTACTTAAACATAAAATTTATTTACTAAGCTAAAAAACCTTTGAAAGAACACAAGTCAGTATTTAAACAGTTTGATCTACGACAAGAGAAAGCCTTTTAACGTGTAAAGTATCTATTTATATAATTATGCACTACCACGACAGCTGCTTTAGGTTTGAAGATTTCAGCAGGATCGAGTTGACTTATTGCTGTATTGTTTTCTTATAAATTGACAACACTCGTTCAAAGATTTCTCATTTTTTTTTTCAATTTCTCAGTCGGAATAGATATTCCAATCCGACTTTAATAAATCTGTCGATATACCCATGAGTGGGGTCCGACAAGCTACCTTACTGGTATCACTCACAAATTGTTGCCAAACTTCAGCAAATAATTGACTAATTTGCCTACAAATTGAATGCTCATACATAAATTCCTTCATAACAACAGTCGATTTCTCAAACCATATGGGATTTCGTCAAAGGCATTCTGCTATTGATTTACGAATATTTCGCGGGTAATTCAATATTACTCTCATAGGAATCCAGTTACATACGAGTATGAGCGTGGGTGCCAAAGCGCCCATATTTGATGAATGGCTTACACAACTTTACACTACAGCGAATGTTGTACTAAATAACTTAATTATAGGGTAATTTCTGAAAAGGTATTCGCAATTATTTAGATGCAGGGAGGTTCAGATATGTAGGTACCGACGTGATTTTGAGGAAACTGACACTCAGAGTGAAGATTTTTTGCTACAGGTGTAGTCAAGGCGTCATCTTAGTATTTGATAACAACGAAAGCCATAATCATCCATAGGTACTAAATCAGCAGATGCTGTTGGATGTCAGATGTCCGTACCTGGAAGTGACCTGTGATCAATCGGGAGGCCACCTGCTTGTCTTCCACACATAACCAAAGAAAAAAACAAGACTATCCTTATGTGAAACACAACATTCTCAAAAATTATGATAAGTTGTAATCCAGCGAAAGTGAAAGAAAAGAAACGTAGCGAAGCGTAATTAGAAATAACTTGGCTGTACGTATAGTTAAAAGTAACAAAAAACCGGCCAAGTGCGAGTCGGACTCACGCATGAAGGGTTCCGCACCATAATAGTAGGGGAGATCCCTTTAATTTTTTATTTTATTATTTGTTGTATTTTTTAACAGAAATACATCATCTGTGAAAATTTCAACTGTCTAGCTGTCACGGTTCATGAGATACAGCCTGGTGACAGATAAACAGTCGGACTGTGGAGTCTTAGTAATAGGGTCCCGTTTTTAGCCTTTGGGTACGGAACCCTAAAAACTATCAATCAATAATATAGCTTGGTCAGTAGGTCACCAATGACTGCTGGATCTTATAAATAGCTTGCAATTACATTTTTGAATGAATTGATGATAGAACAAGAACATCACTATTAAAAGTAGACCACTTACAAAATATATAGCAAGCGCATCACTTAAAATAGATTACCAAGCCATTACATCAAATTAATGTAATTCATACCCTATAACTCTTGGCGCCACTTGCTACCTGCTTTCATGTAATGTGAGACAAATTGCTCAATCACTATGATTTATATTGGTCATAGCCCCATGCAGTAATAAATCGCTAAAGAACCCGTATGTATATCAAAATACATGATTTATTGATATGAGTAGTGTGAGGAATCGTTACATGTTGCTTGATAATGCATTTTGCACACCACCGTGGCGATAACACGCGCGAAAGAAAATCAACAATTTGTTTTTTGTTTATAATAGCCATATAATATGTCAAAGGCATGTGGTGGGCAAAGGCATTCCCCATGCCAGTATCCTTCCAGGTACTCTGCTCCTACGCCACGTCGAACCAGCCATCTTGATAGATAGATAGATAGACAGATTCATTTATTTGCCTGAAATATGGTATTTTACAGATTTTACACTGCTTCTTTAGTTCTTCATATTCCGCCAACTATGTAAATTCGACATGCAAATTTTTTGACTATAACAAAGACTCTAATTTAGCAAAATAATTAAATTGCTATGTCAAAAATAATAATAATAAGTACCAACTAAATCAAGAATTGTCAAAACTATCAAATTACAAATGTCAAATAAAAATAATTAAATTATAAATTTTCTAAAAATCAACTTACAAATGATGCGCATCTATTCATTATCTCGCCAACTCTTTCTTGGCGCCGCGGTGGTGACGTCGTCCACCCTCAGGCACCCATCGTGTTGAGACAAATAGGTACTGTTTTTTTTTGCATTCGGGATGATTTATGCTCTAGTAAATCTCCTTCCTCCCATATCCTCTTCCTGTCCTCCCATATCATCGTCGTCTCGTCGTCTCAAACATCTGAAAGATCTTGTGTTTCTCTGTGATATCGTGGTGGTACATATCGATGTGCAACAGCTTTATTAGTATAGCAATCACTGCTGACGTTTATAGTTTCTGCTGTAAATAAAACAATCAGACCATTAAGATAAATCAATTCTTATAACAAACGCGTAGTATGCATGCATAATTTGTCAATTCATTCAAAAGATGAAGGATATAGTGAGGAAAAACTAATGAAAAATTAATGTAACAGGTAACTATTTTAACGCCAGGCTTCAGTTGAAGATATATGTCGTGGTTTTTACTACTAAAGAACGCAATAAAACAGTCAGTTATGTTATTTATTATGAGCTGCTAGCAGTTTGTGTCGAAATACAAGGAAAACAGCTACCTACAGAATGGTAGCCAGGTTATTGGCTGGCGACAGTAAACCTAATAGTTTATATCTTAATCTAAGAACATACAACTTATATACCACACGACTTGACCAAACGCTATCTTTTCTACATCAACTGCATAGGTATCACCGTCTACGAGTATGCAAAATAATTTCACAAGACTAAATCTTCATCACGCATGCAAATAAGTGTAAAAACTCGTTCAACTTGCAACATCGTGTAAACTGGTGCATTAGGTAGGTAAGTATAAAGGTGGGTTTACATCGGCGAAGCAAGGAGTGGATGGGATAGGCGAGAATTTAAATCTTGCTGACTCTTTCACACCGAAAGATAAATGACGTGCAATCGCGCTGTGCTCGAAGGCAGTTGGAGATTTGCAGCAGTACAATCAGCTCAATGCAAATCAATGTTGTTCCAATTAATATTACAATTCTCGTCCTTCCTCTTACTTTAGATTGAGATCTTTCACACCAAAGATGGGCGGGACGAGAATTGAAATTTTTCCATACCAAAATTCTCGCCCATTATATTCTGCGGTGTGAAACAATCTTTAACCAGGCTTGTTGCCCGCGTTGCCCAATGAGGCTTGAGATAACCGCGGCGAGGTCAATGATCTCGGATAGATGAGTCACAGCCACTTGACATCCGAGACTGTGCGGTAGACGCTCACATCCCGATTTAAGGCGTGGTTTTACTGTGCGAGCTGTTCGTATTTTAAAATTTGGTGTAGTGGCTGAGCGATTGGCGATTGCATTTAACATTTGTATGGCCTACAGGTAGTTGTTCCGGGTCTGGCTGTGTATAGGAGTTTAAATGTTGGTAAACGCACCCACGATACAGGAGAAATTCGAGAGCGAGGCAACGTTTAAAGAAAAAAAATCAAGAGGCACAATCTGTCTGTCTGTGTTTCTGTGTAAGTTTAGGTCCCATTATCGTATGGGTTTGTATATCGGCTTGTATACCTATACTACGCAGAGAATGGTGGCAAGCACATGGACACTACACATGATGGAGCTTCAATGCTTTTCCTAAACTTCGCCCGAATAATAAAAAGACCTTGGGTGTCTCCTAAGCAACTCAGACCTGCCCATGAAGTATAAATATTTATTTATTTATACTTCATGGGAAAAATAACACAGCGTCAATCTGCAAGTCAATCTTCAACACATTGGATTACGCACAACTTTGCTAACGTAAAATTTATGTTAATTAAAATAATGGTAACAGAGGAACCAGACTTTAATAAATGCAGTGTGGTTTGTTAGTAGATCTAATTGTAATTCAGTGCTAACTAGTTTGAGAGCTATTTTGCGGACTATGCTAATACAAATGCCTTTGTAGTTATTCATTCACTATTAAAATCTGAATGAAATTTCACTGTCAGTTCACAGATGTTTAAAAAAAAAATTAAGGACTTGCATTGCGTGGCCGATTATAGCCCATTCCCTCTTTGCAGTGTGAACATTATAAACTGATTATTATTATGATGTAGTATAATAACACTTTAACTTTAGTTTGTCCTTTGCGCAGCAGTGGGTCCCTACGTAGACTAGCAACAAAAGAACTTTTACGCATATAAGTATTCCCACTACTGGGACACATGCCTCCTCTCTCAAACATGAACTATCCACCACGCGAGCGCAGAACGGGTAGTACGATAAAACGCTCATTTATTTAAAACCACAGTTTCATTTTTCCATAAAAGGGTTTCATGAAAATCCTTGTCAATCTCATAAAAAGTTGTACCTCCCTTAATGCCCATCAGTGCATTACCAAATAAAATATAAGCACATCCCATAACAAGATAACCGTGGGCGTCTAGAATGCCTTTATGTCAAGCGCACACGCATTGTTCTTATCATATGTCACTATCGAGGCTTTTAACTTGTCTTACATGTTGTACCTTCCTTTATGTGCATTCTTCTTCGTCGGTGTGGTCATTTTCATGTAGGTTGTCGCAGCCTGTTTTTTTTCTTTACACGTGTGTGTCAGTGCCCTTTTCTTGTCTCATGGCAAGAGAATAAAAATTACGTGATAACAGAAAGCTTGCTATATTTTTTAGTAAAATGTCTTGCCTGGTATTTTGCTAAAGCATTAAAAATGACTTCTTATAAAATAAATACAACTTTGGTAATTTTATTCAGCAATTATTTCCCTAACAAATAATAATTTGATTCGAAGAATTTATCGATAAATAATAGTTCGACACAATTCTCGCCTAATTCGGCTCGACTCTTGTAAAACAATGCATAACTAACACGGAGCAACCAAAATGGCCGATGATTTTCCCAGGGCTTTATTTATGGCCACAATGAGTTCATGCTTCTAATATGGCCAGGCGACATTTGGCACTCACCCATTTTAGACACAGAAGTTTTTTCAGTAACGCTTGAATTGTGATATTAAACATAATGAATGTACATGTGTCCTATTAATATTTCATATAAACTAGTTTTTCTGTGGCCAGCCTGTTACCTGATTACGGTATTTCAAGTGTGTTGTTGCCTTTTTCTGCATCAAAAGGGAAAATTTGGTTTTATGATTGAAATACTCCCGCGGCACATGCAATTCACTTTGCTTCGGGCACGTCAAGATCGGCACAATGAAATAAGAAGATAACACCGCCATAGGAATATTAAAGCTGCTTTTGTTACGTGTAAACTTCAGAGAAGGCATCTTGGAAAAGTAAATACTGAACATCAT
The DNA here is from genome assembly GCA_963853795.1 of Xestia rhomboidea. NCBI lineage: Eukaryota > Metazoa > Arthropoda > Insecta > Lepidoptera > Noctuidae > Xestia > Xestia rhomboidea. The sequence continues at coordinate 13,688,204 of OY970761.1, read as the reverse complement.
ATTATTACTACACACAGTAGTATTTCACCATATCCTTTTTTTTGTTTTTTTTTTTTTTTGGATGGGAAATCTTCAAATGACTCCTCCCGCCAGGAGGGAGTCTCAGACTTTTACTGACCATGTTCCTTCATCACCCTTTGTGTTCCGGGGCCACGGTATCTCTTTCGAACAGTCCCACCGCCCCGGATATTCTTTTTACCTATAGATGACTTTTGGTGATTGTCACCAGCATCTACTAAGATAGTATAACATAGATAAATGTAATTTGTGATTTATATTTACAACCATAGAAGCCATTATGTAATTAGAGTTAAGGAGCCCCAAAATGTATCGACGAAGTGTCAGTACTAGTTACTAATCTAGTAACTATAACTAGTGCTAACTCAAAGGGTTCGCTCTAAAACTAACTTTATAGAACCAATCATTTTAACAAATGCCGAAGTTGGTAGCTGAATAAAATAGAGTGTCTATAAGACAATAATTCAATAAGGTACCTACGTAGCGTGTTTCAGATTAATTTATTTTACACAGAATGTACTTACAGTACAACTATGTGGTATAAATTTACTATTCTGATACCAATTCTTAGCGCATAACACTTTGAACTATAGTCACGAGAATTGTATGGATGCGACTCAATTATTATTTGAGTTTGTTAATCGATTTAGTTTTCATATTCTTTCATAATAATCGAATGATAGGTTCAGTAATACAAAGGTGTAAGATGAAAATGTTTTTTTTGGTATAAATTATGATGTAGAAATGTCTTTCAATGAGTTGGGCGCAGTCTCGACAGAGTTAACGACAAAATCGCTAACTTTCGATCGCTAATAACTCACGAAAAAAATCAGTTGCAATAACGATACTTGCGAAGAATCGCATCTTGGATGTAGAGACTTGCAATTCCCGCAAGCATCGTTATTGCAATCGAATTCTTTCGTGAGTAATTAGCAATCGAAAGTTAGCGATTTTGTCTTTATATCTGTCGAGACTCGGGGCCCTGGTCGCTATTTCATTAGCAAACGACAAGACGTGTCTCTTCCTCTCTGAAAAGGATTTGCAGTTCGAGGCTTCATTAAGTAACATAATTATCAGTATCGATGACAGTTAGAGCGAGCTTTTGATCTTCAACCTGAATAATTGACTGATATTGACGTAAACTATGTTTTTGTCAAAAAAAGGAAAACTAGCCCTATGTATTTTTGATCCGTATTTTTAAGTGTTATATCATGGTTTCGATACTTATTACTGGGTTGAACACTTCGGATATTAAATCTACATCGAAAACAAAAGACAAGCGTATCCAACATATGCCATCGGTCTAGTTTGCGGCAGCGCCCACCGCCACATACATGTAGCTACATACAGTTTCCTGCGACACGCCCGAGTGGGACCCTAGCTTGTATCTATAGGACATAGGTACAGCCTCTATATAAACGCCCGGTATCTTAGAATTCGGCACACAACAAGCCCTAGAGCTTAGTGTGACGTACAGTTTGAACTTAGACAAAACTTAAACACAATGTTCGCTAAGGTAAAGTGATTTTGAGTTTACGAGTGCTTGGTGACACTAGTGGTCATTTTTTGTGGTTTTGTGAGCTGGTCGTAAAGTTTTTGAGTAGTGAGGTACTTGACTGTATTCTTAGATTGAAAAAAGAATTGGATTCGAGAAAATGTTTTGAAGGGGTCGATTTTCGCCAAGAAATGTCTAGTATATCCCTATAACCAACACATAGGTTGATAATTGTATTGCCATAAAATTAAGCGAAGAGACGTTAAATCATCATCTGCCCAGCTTTTGCCCAACTATGTTGGGGTCGGCTTCCAGTCTAACCGGGTGCAGCTGAATACCAGTATTTTACATGGAGCGACTGCCCATCTGACCTCCACAACCCAGTTAGTACTGGGTAATACGAAGAGATGTAAAATAACTACTGAACATAGTTTACCCATTGGCTATTCGTGACGCAATATTCTCTCCCGTAAATTTTGGCCAAGTTAAAAATTCCGAATTCGAAAACAATTTTTAGATCTATTAAAATTTCTTTGAAAATACTATAGGCGGTTTAACCTCTTAATCTGAACACGATCATCAAATGTAAAATGCGTTAATGAGCCATCAGTGTGATCATTGCTGTGTCACTGTCAGCTCTCGAACGCAGTTTGAAACTGCTAATAGCGATTGGTGACATATTGGTGAGGCTCGCTCGAAGTCTAAATGCAAAAGCAGCGGTCTGATGGTCATAAACGCGAATGCTGAGGTCCAGGGTTCAATTCCCAGGTCAGAGTTTTTCATTATCAATTTCTCAGTAGTAGCCCACGTTCGAATTACATTGAAGTTAAAAAACATAATTGCCGAATCCTACCCGGGATTCGGGGATCATAGGCGTGATGATATTTTAAGTTGTAACAGAATAAATAAGCGTTTGCTTCCATTGGTGAAATTGCCTCAAAGTCTAAATTCCTACAATATTACGTAATTTACTCTTCCTGTCACAGGTGTTATTCGCATGTGCGTTGGTAGGCGTCGCGCGCGCAGGATTGCTGGCAGCGGGTCACGGCGCGCTGTCATCACAGAGCATCGTGCTCGGCGCCCCTGCCCTTGCGCATGGCTATGGCGGCTACGGAGGATACGCCGCACCGGCTCTTGCGGCGCCTGCTTTGGGATATGGATTAGGTATGGTTTAGTTTTAGAGTGTAGTAGTTCGAAAATTAACTGCTTCCTGAGACTGTGCGTGTATGATCAGGTATCACGTGGACGAAGGATGGAGTATGTAAGTGTGTGTGTGTATTAGTGTATGGAAGTGGGTGACCACGTGATAGAATGCAGGTGCCTGGTGACCAATAATCACAAACATGGTACCACGGGTAAAGTTGTGTATTCCCTTACTGGTGGTCAAGTATCTGTCAAACTTACTACGAAAATCCACTGTTTTTGAATAAATTTCCCTCAAAACTTTCACTGCCTACCTACTGTGGACAAATCTAATATCTGTATTATAGGAAGCTGCAATAGGTTTTCCAGATAAACTCAAACTCTTCCTGTGTCTAAACTAGGAGTACTATGTATGTGTGATGACGTCAGGTCGCTTCCAGGTCACGGCGCCGTGGTTGCGCACGCGCCGGTATACCGCGCACCACTCGCGCACGCCGCAGCCCCTGTTGAGATATATGTGAGTTACTACACAGTTTTTAAGATTGATAGATTTTAGCATAACATACTGCGCCAGGATCGGTATTAAAATAAATAAACTCACCTCATTTCTACCAGCTGATCCAGAACCAAGGCGTTGCCGTTACGGTGCTCATATTTAACCTTTTGAACGCCAAAGTATAAGCACATGTGCGTGTCCTCCACGCCAAGCCACAATGTTACCTAACGTTTTGTCACATATTCGTGTCGTTTGACGAACAGGGCACGCGCTTGCTTGTCACGTATATGTGACAATGGCGTTCAAAAGGTTAAAAATCCCGAACGGCTGGAATTCAGATACTAATCACCTGCAGTGCTTATACTGTGCCCCGGACCTTGAGTTAGAATATAACATGAGACAGATGCCTCTGTATCCCGGCCTAAGCCTTTCCTGGATGGAAAGATAAATACTGTAACCTGTATTTTCTGACAGCAAACGGTATGGCCGATGCACTGAAATCTACAGAAATAAATGAGAAAGTTATAAGGTGTAGTGATTAGTTTCCCATATTCATTTAATTGGCAATAGAAAATATTTTATAAGTATTGAGTTATACCTTAATAAATAATACTTCTTCAAAACAGGAACTCCATTTATGAGTAATATAATCACTTTAGAATTATTAATTGTTGGAGTAATATAAAGTGAGGGGCAATATACATAAATAAAATGACGTTTGATATATTGTCCGCACTATTTTTGTACTGAAACTTAACATGCATTAACTTGTAGCTGGATTAACTTTTATGATTTTTGTGTTCGTACTAGCAGGAAAAATCATATGGCAGTGTTATTTAACACAAGCATATCATATTAGTTTCATTTTACTCAGTAGGTACTAATTTCCTGCTGGATATTTTCTTTTATTTCTTCAAACCATCGTGATGCCTTAGTGTATTTTGAGTTGGCACAGTGTGTGTTTATTCTGCCATGCTTCATGTTTCCACAATATTATCTTTCACGCATCCTGACCATTCTTCTATGTGCCAAACTGACTTCAGTAAAATGTTGATGGCATTATACGAAACAGGAACGAATCCAAAGGGTATTTTAGGTATTTTATCCAAATAATCTTACCAAAATCTACCCCCTATACATTTCAGGCCCACCCCCGCTACCAGTTCAATTACGGCGTCGCTGACGGCCACACCGGCGATCAGAAGAGCCAATGGGAAGCTCGCGACGGTGACGTCGTGAAGGGCCAGTACTCTCTCGTCGAACCTGACGGCACCGTGCGCACTGTCAACTACTCTGCTGATGACCATAATGGGTAAAGAGGATGACAATGTTTTTTAAAATATTCATAAATTGATTTCCTAAACGTATACATAGTTGTACTAACAATTGATAAATGTGTAGGTTACTCTGGATTGTCCTTGAGTTCAGCCGCCTAGACGAATAATATCTTTGATAGCATTTCTAATTCAGGAGTAGCAACCTGGAGTCTACATTATATGCTGGTTACTGATATCCCATGATCTGTCCACGAAGTAGACACAATAGTTAAACAATGGCGTCTCGACCAAATCGGTCATTCGACAGATCATGATAATATATCATGATCTGTCGAATGACTGATTGGCTCACCATTCAGCGGGGATCATTTTTAGCGACGCGAATGCATTTTATCCAACAGTTTTTACAGACTTGAGCGTGGCGAATAAATTATGGCTTCCACGATATTAAAAAAGCTTATAATAATTTGTGCATGAAGGAGTGTACTTCCTCCGGGGCTGCGGGACTATTCGAAAGAGATACCGTGGCCCCGGAACACAAAGGGCGATGAAGGAACATGGATGGGTTTTAGTCAGTAAAAGTCTGACACTCCCTCCTGCTCCGGCAAGAGAGGGAGAAGTCATTTGATGATTTCCCATCCGGAAAAAAAAGGAGTGTACTTCCTGGCAGGAGTATCACTATCATTTTTACGTTAAAGATCGTGTGGCGATTGGGAAAAACACTGCTGTCCTTTTAGAAGCACTTTTACTGCTCTGTGTAAGTAAGTTTATGTGCGGAGTTCCTGACATAAACTTCAATCTCGCAAACAATTCATAAAAGCAATTCGCTAAAATAACACATTGATATCGATCTCACCCTCCTTCCAGATTCAACGCGGTAGTAAGCAGGACCGGACACGCAGCGCATCCCGCGGGCCACGCCGTAGTCGCCGCCCCGGCCCTCGGTCATGGCCATCTCATCCACGGCTAGGCCAACCCCATACCTAGACTTAGACCAACACCGACGACACCTATTTATTACTACGTAGCTTAAGCACGGACGGAATGCGACAACGAAAGAGCATCGTACAACGGAAGGCTTCCAGACTAGTTCGCTTACAGCCTAATCGTTTCACATCATGCACAGGGACTCAGGCCCAAATTAGCATAGAACTTTTTTACATTTTCATCCATCTATTTTTTACAACGCATTAGAACCTTTTGTATTATATTTTCTTGTAGTGTGTAAGTTTTTCGTGTTTTTTTATTTTTATTTTCGAACTTACATTTTGTGAAACGTTAGACGATTGCTTGCGGGGTGCTGTGCAGAAACTTTGGTTTTTGTGACTGATAATGAATAATGTAACTTAAATATAATATTTTGTCATATAGCACTGTTCATTTTATTGTTAGAATTTACTGTCATAGTATGTTTCCCGTTAGCAAAATAGCACTTTACCACAGACCTTTGTAAAACAAGAGAACAAGATCCTGAAATATAAAAGTTTCCTGGATTGTAGGACGATATATGACTAGTCCTGGTGTTTTATCATCCAAAGGTTAGTCTAAACTGTTGTCATATGCAAACTGTTGACAAATTATAATCCTTTACATGACATTATCACACACAATAACTAGTAGGACCAATAGAGTGCTCTAGACAAGTGACAATTGCTTTCAAAGCGTTTAATATTTCTACGAAGACATTCACACACGAAAACCCTGTCATTGACGTGACAGGATAGACAGATATCGATAGCTTATATCATTCAATTTTCGATTTTCTTTACCGGTGAAATGTCATTTGTGGTCCTTTAGCTTAATGTTTCTAATAGATTCGTTGATGTGGTCTCAAACACTTTATTATGCTTTGTCAAGAAATTCTTTCTTACCTCGTTATGCCTTTCATTAACAACGATTCTGAGAAAAAGTGAATACACTGGTTACAGAACAGGTGATAAAAGTGTAAGGAACCTGTTTTCAGCTTAAACACGTAACAATAAACTGGTGCAAAGGAAAGATTTTACGCACTTGTTTTTGAGTATAAAAAGGCTCTTGATTTCTGAAATTATATCATTCGGTTAATAAGTGCATAACAACACATACACGCACAATGATCTCCAAAGTGAGTAGCTTTTTGGATTTAAAAAGTATAAAATGTAAAGATTTTGTACAAAAGTGAAATTTCAATCAACTTTTTAAGCATCTTTCCCTATTGTAAACTTATGTTTCTACTAAACAGTGTAGCTCAAGATTGTCTAGTCGACTATCACTGTGGTCATTAACAATGATAGGTATAACATTCGTATTTCTTTGTAAAAGTTTAACATAGCAATATCATACATTTTTCCAGATTGTCTTCGCCCTTGCCGTAGCAGCGGTGTTCGCTCAAGACCATCACGGTCACGAACAAGGCCATGCTTACTCCTCCCAGTCCATCCACATCTCCCATGGACATGAAAGTTCTCACGGACATGAAAGTTCCCACGGACATGAAAGTTCCCACGGACATGAAAGTTCCCACGGACATGAAAGTTCCCACGGACATCAAGGAGGCTACCAAGGACATCAAGGAGGCTACCAAGGACATCAAGGAGGCTACCAAGGACATCACGAAATTGCCCAAGGACATCACGAAATTTCTCACGGTCATCAAGAAATTTCCCAAGGACATCACGAAATTGCCCAAGGTCACCACGGTGGGGAACACATCATTCACCAGCAGCCCATCCATTACGTCCCTATAGCCGTGCACCATGAGGCTCCCGTGGCTGTGCATCACGCGGCTCCGGTTGCTGTACATCACGCAGGTCCTGCCGTGCACCATGTAGAAGCTGCTCATCATGAGAAGAAAGAACACCATGGAGGAGAACACCATGTTGATTATTATGTGAGTTGAACTCTTCGATGTCAAGTTTACTAAGTAATTTTATGACTTGATTGTTTGAAGATCATCAAACGTCAAATTGCGATACAATCAGTGATCAGGTCATTGTTTAAAAATGCACGATTTTCACAATAACCAGAATAGGTTCATATTACTTAAAACTGCCGCTATAAATGCTTTAATCCACCTTTTTCTGCTTAGACTATTAGTAATTTTGACAGGTGCATTAAAATTAGCATCACGTTAGATGCCAGACGAATGTTGACAAGATTTTACCTTAGTATTTCTTAGAATTAGGAAATCAAATAAGACATGTCTTTACCCTCGGTCAACACTACTGATTAAACTTGAAGTGCCCATCCAATACTGTCAATTTGTCTGTCAACTGTTTAAAACAATCGTCTGACTCCTGTTTTGTATATTCCTTACCAACCCATAACAATCATTAGCATCTGTGAAGAGCTGGGAAAAGGCTGATCTTTTCCCAGCTTTTTTGGGTAGTCTTCCAGCTAAGTACAGCAGTAAATGGTCCTTAAAACGCCTATAAATGTAAACGCCCAATTCGTGCGAGTCTAATCTCTTCATATCAATCTCTTTCAGGCCCACCCCAAATACGAATACGAGTACAAGATCGAGGATCCTCACACCGGCGACAACAAGTACCAGCACGAGACCCGCGACGGTGAGAACGTTAAGGGCGTGTACAGCCTGCACGATTCTGACGGCTCCATCCGCACCGTTGAATACTCCGCCGATAAGCACAATGGGTATGAAGAAATCTTGATTTTTTCTTAAATCGTTTTAGGTAGTGTAGCATTCATAGATTCTTGTTTACATTTTAAATTCGATTTTATAACACAGTTTTAAATATACGATATATTCGGACATTATCCATTTAAAATTATAGCAGCATACCACTACAATAACAACGAGAGTTGAAAAATTAACTTTCTGCAAAGCCTCTATGCACTAGCACAAACATTTATGAATATTTTTTGGAACGCCACTGACGCAACTATAAACTTGACCACGTACTGGGCTTAACTGATCTAAGAAGTACAAAGTAGCCTGTTACAAAGTACTTCGTATCCAGCTACGCCTTTATTTCCATAAATTCGGATCTGTGCAAAATCCCTTGTTTCTGTTAACGGCGCTTTTTCTCTACACCGCATCCTTATTTTTCACACTGGGAATAATTAAAGTGTTCTATGCCATTTCATTGACGTTCATTTGTCTTCTCGTTCCAGCTTCAACGCGGTAGTAAAGACTGAAACCAAGCACGGACATGGTGGACATGAACACCAGTACCATCACTAAGGAAACCGCACCAATACCTGATAACAAGTTATATTCTGTATGTTGTTGTGACCGTTCAATATATCTAGTCTAATGTGTTTTATAACTTGCTATGTTTTATTATTTTCCCATTTTGTGTAATTACGTACTAATACTCCGCTGTTTTTAGAAATTGTTTGATGTATTGTTGTTACAAACAATACTGATACGTAATAACTTGAAATCATTCCATTGTAAGGTACGTGCTCAAGAACATTACTGATTCTTGTATTCTTTATTTTCACAAATGTTATGATTATTTATTATCAACTGAAGGGCCTTAGATGGTTACTATTCTTCATCCTAGAGACAAGCCATTGAATGCAATCGCTGTGGCCGAAATCGGCAAGATGACATCATCATCCTATCATTGTTAAAACGAGAGCCTTCAATAAGTAATTTAGAAATGGCAATGGAAAATGATTTGCTACTACACCGGTGCCAACATCCTGTTAAATAACTTCCTTTATCATGAATGAATACCTAGCTTCCTTTCACACGTTCATAAACATACATGGCTCCGTCTAAAATTGTCGAATAAAATAAATTGTTTATGTCCGGCTTCGCTCGCGTCCAGGTCGGAAGTCAACCTGGGGACACCATACCGGGGTCTTAAGTTCACTATGTCCTAACACAGATTATAATCTATCCGTATGCCAAATTACATTGAAATTCGTTCAGCAGTTAAGACGTGAAGGCGTGACAAACCAATAAAAATAAAACAAACACTTTCTCATTGATAATATTAGTTAAGATGATTGATATAAAGTAGAATGATCGTGATCGAAATCTAGGTCATCAATGTCTAAAGTGTTTAATCTCAAATCATTATCACTGTGAGTACATAGGTACTTGTATGATAATTATGTTGAAACTAGCAGTCACTTCCCGCAAACGTAATATAATAGTAATATAAGCTTATATTGTTTTGATTGACAATTAGCTAAGACTATCTATTCAAAACACCATGAAAGCTCTATGAAAACTACCATAAACATGTGCAGACTCATTGTTTTGAAATCAACGTTGACGAACTGTACTAAAAAACCAACTTTGAAAAAAAAAATTAATTAAAAAAATTAAAAAACCCGACTGCTTAAAAATAACTAATAACTTTAAATAAAAACTGAAAAGAAAAAAAACAAGTTCAGGAAAGAGGACAAATTGACTGCAACAGTCGGGACCCATTAAATAATCTAGACGAAAATCATTACATCCAATTGATCCAATATGGGTCCCGACTGTTGCAGTCAATTTGTCCTGTTTCCTGAACTTGTTTTTTTCTTTTCAGTTTTTATTTAAAGTTATTAGTTATTTTTAAGCAGTCGGGTTTTTTATTTTATTAAATTATTTTTTTTATTTTACACTTTTTAGGTACTCAGATATACCATTTTAAAATCCTCATGATGCCCTTTATCAAGCCATTCAGGCTGCAGAGCGTGCCAAACATTTGAATTTGGTGCCAAAAATCTGCCATCTTGTTTCTATTTTTATTTTGATATACCCAGTGTCACTCTCACAGTAAATACGAATCTAACGACACCTCTCAAGCTAAAATCCATGTAGCCGTTCAGGCCACAGAGCGTGCCAAACAATTATACATACATACATACATTCTCTCGAAAAACATAACCCTCCTTCTGGCGTAGTCGGGTAACAAGGCAAAATAACAAAACTGTTTAATGACGAAATTGTCTCAGTTCTAGCGTGTGCATATTCCTACAAATTGGTCTATTACTATGATAACCAATGAAAATTACACTATTACGAAAAGTTAATCATTATGTAAGTGCTGGGTTATTCTACATTATAGTAACAACTTGATTAAATTTCTTAGACGTGATTTCGTGTGATTGAATGAAAATAAAACCATCTAACAGAATAATGCAATGCCTATGCGCCGACGCTTGAATTTCTAAGAATAAATACAAAATAAACATTTATAACAAGATTTGATTGTGCAGTGTTGCATGCAACTGTATTAAATTTAAACTACATCCTTGTATAATATTGTTTTCTGAATTATTTGAACTATTACCAAACAACATTACAAAAATATCGCTGACATAGTCATAATGAAATACAATCTGATATACCTAATCTCGTTTTTAATAAAAAAAAACAAAGCCAAGAAGGAATTGTTAAGTATGAAAAAAAAAAATATGCCGGGACTGCGGGACTGTTCGAAAGAGATACCGTGGGCCCGGAACACAAAGGGCGATGAAAGAACATGGATGGGGTTTAGTCAGTAAAAGTCTGACACTCCCTTACCTCCTGCCCCGCCCAGAGCGGGAGGAGTCATTTGACGATTTACCAAACGAAAAAAAAAAAAGTATGTTAATTAAAACTACAAATTATATCAAAATATTAAATAAACTTTATTAAGATTAATATAGGTAGGCAAGTACACATCTAGTAACAATAAAGACTATAAAACAACGGGACAACTTGATCAGTCTTGTCTTAGTTGTGATGATGGCTGTCAATGTGAACATGATGACCAGGGCCAGAGTGCTTCACCACGGCGTTGAATCTGTTGAAGAAACAGGTGTTAAATATGATGATACAACTTATTTAACAGGCAATGCAAGTAATACAACAGGTGATGATACGGAATAGAAAGCTAAAACAATACGATCGAAGGCAGTGCGTGACTCGACGCATAAAGCGGGTAAAAATGAAGTCGCATCTGTCTAAAGACTAGACGCTCAATTTCATTTAAAATAGGAACTGAATGTTGATGGCTTTTATCTAGATATAAAATGACGCTGTCAGAAACAAAAATTTTGATGAGATCTAAATCAAATAACGAAAACGTAACTGTTATATTTAGCTTGAGGTTGTTCTGTTCTTTAAAACTTTTATTTACTGGGACAAGAATTGTAGAAGCTTACCCAGTGTGTTTGTCAGAACTGTATTCAACAGTCCTAATGGAGCCATCAGGTTCCTGCAGACCGTACACACCCTTCACTACGTCACCATCACGGAACTCATGCTGGAACTTGTTATCTCCGGTGTGAGGGTCCTCCACTTTGTACTCGTACTGGTACTTAGGATACGCCTGGAATATTAAGACATTTAGATTTAATAAAGATCATTTAAATGCGACTACTCAACTACCGCGGTTTAAACGGTTCAATTTGTGATTGGAATAAATGAATAGAAAGTTACCATAAAACTGCGAGTCGGAAATAAGTGTTTTATATTCTAGTAATGTTGGGCACTTACGTAATAGTCGATGGGCTCATCGTGGGAATCGTGAGTGTGGGCATCGTAATGGACTGGCACCGCGTGATGGACTGGAGCTTCGTGATGGACGGGAGCTTCGTGATGGACGGGAGCTTCGTGATGGACGGGAGCTTCGTGATGGACGGGAGCTTCGTGATGGACAGGAGCTTCATGATGGACGGGAGCTTCGTGATGGATGGGAGCTTCGTGATGGACGGAAGCAGCATGATGAACAGGAGCAGCGTGATGAACAGGGGTGGCGTGGTGAACTGGAGCTGGGTGATGAATAGCCGTGTGGAGTTGGGCACCGCTGTGGAAACTCAAGCCTTCGTAAGCATTAGCACCGTGATGGTAGCTCGGGCTTTCGTGTCCAAGGGCGTATTGAGGTTGCCCGTGGTCGTGCTGAGGAGCGTGGGAATGATGATATTTGATTTCGTGTTGTTCTTGAGCGGGAGCGAAGTGAACGGTCTGGTAATGTTGAGCTGGAGCCTCGTGGTCAGCCTGCGCCTGCTGGTGAGCTGGCTCTGCTTCCTCCTGCACATACTGGTACACTGGGGCAACATGCTCATTGTGGGACTCTTGAGACTCTCCCTGGCCAGCAAGCGCCGCGTGGTGGATGATGCTTTGCGAGGAGTACGCGTGTCCATGCCCATGGCCCTCAGGAGCAGCGCTGTATTGAACTTCTTGAGAACCCTCCTCTTCATGAACCCTTATCGGGACATGTTCATAACGTTGTCTGTACTCCTGGGCCGGCTCATGGTGGTTCCTGAGAGTGTATCCATGTTCTTCACACAAAACCGCGGCGACAAAAGTGAGCACTATCACCTAAAACAACAAAAACGTTAAATTATTGTGATGAAACAAAACATCAAATGTATTGTCAACTCATAGGATGTCACACACGCACTTTAGCAAACATTTTGTTCTTTCTCCTAAGACTTCCGTGGTGGAACTGATGAATTAACATAGTCATTAGCTCAATATATACCGGAGACGTTACGAGAGAGTATTGAATCAATTTGCTGCCGCTCGGGGCGTCATGTTTGTAACCCACGGCGCGCACGGATCTATGACGTAATTTACGTAACCAATGTGAAGGTTGTCAATCTGCTAAATTAGAGCACCACACAATTTGACAATAGCTTTACTAATAATTGGACGTATAGAACTAACGTAAAATCTTAATGCCAATCTAGGGTACAGTGCAGCATGATTCTTTTGGCGTTTGAATGACATTGACAGGAGGGCGCTGTTGCTAAATATATTTGTGAAAATTGTATTGAAAAAACAAGATGGCAGCTTTAGTTCCGATTATTTCCACGCGCCAAAACAACAATGCAGCCATATATTAGATTTTTGTCACATGTACTCTAATTTATATGGAGAAAAGTCTCTAGTTAGTATTCTAGAATAGTTCTTGCTTCCTACTTATTAGGATTCAATTAAAAGGACGATTTCACTGCTAAAATTATGGCCTGAAGTAGTTAATATAAACCTAATCACGATGTTGTTACGTCCTGAGATGGTTAAATTAAGCGCATTAGTGTCAACCTTTAATAATGAGCTTTTTTAGTTGCAGTAAGAAATACGGGTGGAGACAACTACCTGACCACTGTGAATTTACCCGCGAATGAAGGGGCTTTAAATAATATTCTTCCAACGGGAAGACATGAGCTCATCATAGAGCATTCCTTGGAAGCTTTTAAAAAGATTTTTTTTTCAACCATATCGTATAATTTTCCAAATTTTAACAAAATGCTCTTGCAAAATGCTAAGAAGCAGTCATCAAAATTGACCAAAGAAAAATGAAATTACACATAACATTTATTATAATATCACATGTGACCATGATATTGAACTTACGGTCACTAGACCAATAAAACGTTGACCATGACGACGCTAGCAAACTGATACAAGTATGCATAAATAAATCAACTCATAGACTATTATTCTACCTAAAGGGTTTCTCGCATGAAGACAACATGAATGGTCCCGGGGTCATTGCCATTATTCCTAACTATGGCAAATTATCCTGCTTACCTGTCCTCATCGTTCTCATTTTCGGGAAAATTAAAGCTAGTGGAAAATATTTCACAATAAGCCGGTTGTAGATGCCCTGTGTGCTGACTGTACACATTGGAATCCGGTTAGGTTTCACAGTTATCTAAGAGCATTACTAGTTCAAAGCTGTAGACTAGTAGAGCGTTTGTAGGTAGTTCATATTAAATTCAATGTTTATTATAAAGCAGTTTATACACGATGAGAAGTAAGATGATGCTGCGCTGATCCCAAATACATTGAGGTTGATGATTATGACTAAAATCATCATTCCCATGCCATAATTGTTTATAAACCGCTCTCGGTTTATTAATGAAAGTTTAGATAATAATAATAATAATAATAATAATAATAATTTATTTGACACAAAAAAAAATGTACACAGATATGAGGGTGAGACTTAATTTAAGCGTACAAAAAGTAAATAAAAGATCAACGACCCCTATGCTAGGTAAAACCTGTGTTATAGGGGTCATCCATCCGTCCATTATGGATAATATAATAGTCGCTTTCAATTTAATAATGTGCACTAAGGTAAAAATAAACTGGACTAGTACAATTTTATATCTAGGATACAAAAAAAAAAAAAAAAAATTTTGAAAAAGTGACGTAGGGTAAAAAAAAGAAATGGCGTTTAAGTGAATTAATTAATAACAGGGGAAAGGGAGTATCTATAGAGACGCCGGGTGTGTGTGTTGTGTGATTGTGGCTGTGCAAGTATGAGTGTGGATGTGTATAGGTGAGTGGAGGTGTGTAAGAGTGAGTGGGTGCCTGAATTTTTGATTTATGGTTTGACTAATTCTTCCGAGTCGTTGTAGTTTAGGGTGAGCAGATATTTTTTTATTTTTTGTTTACATTGGTGTTTGTTTAAACAATGAAAGTTCAATGTGTTGTTCAGTTTGTTGTATATTGAAGTGCTTAAATAGCGATTATGCCGACGTGCAAAGGTGGTATTTGTGTTAACTTTGGGACAAACGGGTTTAGGTCTTCTTCTGAGCGTGGGGCTTTTAGATCTATTGGGAGGGGAGATTTTATGTGTTCGTGTGAGCGCACGAAGCATAAACATTTGACGGACTGTCAGTACCTTAAAATCTGAATAAACTTGCTGAGTGGGATACCTAAATGGTTTATTTAATAAGACTTTGATTACTGCACGCTGGGCTCTTTCAGCTGGTATGAGAATTGTTTTAGCGGCACCACCCCACGCAACGATACAGTAACATAGTGTTGATTCACATAAAGCGGTGTATACCATTTTTAGGATATCTTTATGGGCCGATGTTTTTAACTTTTTGAACACGTATATGAGTTTTCTAGTTCGCGCAGACAAAGATTCGATGTGGGTCTTCCAGCTGAGACTGGAATCCAGGTATAGGCCGAGGTACTTGACGGAGGAGGCTCTCGTCACAGACTGGCATGAACATAGTTTTTTAGGGTCGCGCTCGACACAAACATGGGCTTTGATTTGTATAGAGAGGTCCGATGGAAGGGTAGAGGGTCTGGAACCGAAGGTTATAAAGCTTGTTTTGCTGACGTTCAGGGTTAAACTGTTGTTGCCCAACCAGATCATAACTTGGGTCAAGGACTTTTCAGCGGCCTCCCTTGCCGTTTCCCAATCGTGTCCGCTGGACAGTAAGACGGTATCATCGGCGTATGCTATAATGTGAGTAGAAGGGAGGGTTAGTTGGCAGAGTTCGTTAACATAGATTAGGAAGAGGAGAGGGCTGAGTAGACTTCCTTGTGGCACACCGAAATCTAGTAAGTAGTAAGTAGTAGTAATAAGACTAGCCACTGTTTCCTTTTTGGGTTCTGTACCCGACCAAAGGGAACCAACTGGACCCTGTCTGTGTATCAGCGGGATGTATCTCATGATCCGTAATAGGTAGACAGTTGTTTTCACTGAATCCGTACTTCTGTTACTGCTTATTACTGCCGCTATAACAACCAATAATAAAAATGAATTAAAAATTGAAGGGAACTCCCCTGCTACGATGGTGCGAAACCCTGCATACGCGAGTGCGACTCGCACTCAGCCGATTTTTTTAATGTTTAACCGCCTCTTAACTTTAACCAGCATTAGTAAATTAACCTCCGACTATCTAAGATGATTCAAGACATTTGGACGTGTGTTAGTTTGAAAAAAGTATAATGTTTTCCTACCAGTAAACAATTAACATAAAATAACAGGAGGTGACATGGAACATTTGATGCAGCATTTGGTAATATCGACTTATACCCATAACGCCAAACTTGAAAATGAGCCACGGTGTGCAGTCAATCATGGTAAATAGTCTGTTTTTATCATAGATCAGCTCAAGAAAGACGTTTTTTATATCAAACTTGTCCCTCGTGACAACGGAAAGTGACCTCAACCATGTCATTGTCATACTTTTTTAATAAAAATCCTATTTACGCATAGAACTCTTCATTGTATTACCATGAACCACATTTTTAAGCACCGCTTCTAGTATTTCACAACATCCTTTATGCATAGCACTGATTTAATTTTCTTTATCTACAAATATTTAATTACCAATTACTGTATAATTATAATTAGCTTTAGATTTGTTTGAGTCGGACGATGCTACATTTGAAACTTGTATATCATCTTTCTTGTCAAAATTCCTTCGTGTTTTTAACAAGTATCACTATACCTATTACAAATGCGTAGGTACTGTTATATTGATATCTTCCTTATTGCTTAGTTTACATGCCTTAGTGTGTAGGTATATGTAACAAGCGATGTGGCTAACTTTCTATGATGTAAGTTAATACGGATTTCTTCTACTTATCGGAAAAATCTGTGTCACCGATGCATACAGATTTTTATGTATTCCTAGTGCAAATGACATCACTATTTTGTCATTTATCGAATTTCAAAATGTTGTTGACGTCGTTCGATTGATCAGATATTTATCTTTCATTCTTAATTTTGAAAGGGCTTAGAAGCAGAATTCATGAACAATTATCCGCCAATGACTATGAAAACAGTTCGATTAGCTGTAAGTTTTGTTTTACTAATTTAAATGTTACTTGAGTTGCGGTTGACAATTACTACAGTAAAATAATAAAGTGTCTTAGAAGTTTTAAATATTTATTTAACAACTTAAATTAGTGAACATAGTCTGTTTTTGGAACAATTGGTACACAAATATTCAGTGGTGGTAATGATGTTCATGCTTGAAGTGGCCTTTGTGTGACACCTCGGCGTTGAACCTAGAAAAGATAGAGAAAATTTAGTTATCGAAGTGTAGAAACATTGCGTAAGAGATTATTTACCAAAAAAACTAAAGTTTGCGTCTATACCTCTCTGGGTTCTTTTCGCACTATAATAATATAGAGGCGATAGGCGGAGAACAGGATGTCTTGCCGCCACTTGTGAGCTTAGCTTGTTAGCTTAGTGAACTGTGATGAAAACAAGCTCGGTGATTTTGTAGAAAGATAAACTAACCGTTCCGCCGTTTCATTCCCTAGCTTCAGAATAAAATTAGTTTACGGTTATAAGATTCCAACTTACCCTGTCTTCTTGTCAGAAGTATATTTGACTGTTCTGATGGAACCGTCAGCCTCGTGCAGGCTGTACACGCCCTTCACGACGTCACCGTCGCGGGACTCGTGCTGAGACTTCTTGTCTCCGGTGTGAGGGTCCACTACCTTGTATGCGAACTCGTACTTAGGGTGAGACTGTAAGACAAAAGACGGTTATTAAAATCTTTCCAAAAGAAAGGAAGAAGAAGCGAAGAAAGGAAATTCTGTATTGTACATAGACGGAAAATATTTATGAGTAAATTACGCTACTGCCAATGATATAAACCAGAGGAAAGGAACATTTTTGGAAGGAACATTATCATACATAGTACTCGACGTGTTTCTCGGTGGCGTGTCCGTGGTGCTGCTTGATGCTCTGTGATGAGGAGGCGTGACCGTGGTGGTGCTCGTATTCATATTTCGGGTGAGCCTGAAATAGGAAAAATATTTGTTGCATACATAATTATCTAGTCATATATCCCAAGAATTTAAAGATAACCATCGTAATTGGTTGAATTAAATAACAGACCAAATCGCTTGACATGAGTTTCGGCAACAGGATTAATTATTACACATAGAATAAGATTCCAAAACTAGGGCTTACTTCCTAAATGACCTTGTTTGAAATAAAAGATGGGGTGGGGAAGATATAGAAAATTCGTATCTAAACTTACATAATAGTCAACATGGTGATCATGATGATGCTCCTTGTGGGACTCCTTATGGTGGGTTTCCTCATGTTGAACTTCCTTGTGCTCTGCTACTTTATGTTCCTGATGATACACAACAGCCGGTTGAGCCACATGAACGGGAGCCACATGAACGGGAACCACAGGAACGTACTTGTATTGAACAGCTGGGACTTCGACAGCAACCACCTCATGAACGGGAGAGGGTTCTTTGGAAGGAACGAAGTAATGCTTAGGAGCTACTTTGACAATTTGTTCATGGCCATGGCTGTCATGGCGGAATATGCTTTGGGAAGAAACTGCGTGGTGTTTAGGAGCAGCGTGGATTGCATGGACTTCATGAATTTGGACTGGGACTTTGAGTTCTTCTTGGTAGTGGTATTCCGCTTTCTTTGGAATCTCGTGGTGTGTCTTGTGCTCTACGACTGTTTTTAGCGAGGCTGTGTGGTGGTGATGGTCTTGGCAGTATGCCGCCACCATTAACCCGAGTAATGCAAGGATCTGAAATGAAGTATGATTATTTTAGTTTCGTTAGCATTAGAGTGATTATGGTACAACCGGGAGGTGCTGAATGATGCCTATTGATCTTTTGTTTTGATGATTTTCAATCGAGATGGTATCGCTGTATATTTCATGATAAGTGTAAGTAAAGATAGACAAAAAACCTGAGTTTCATAAACAACAATGATAGGCTGGATACAACTTTTTTTTTCTGACCAGGAAGTCGTTGCATTAGCACTATCCGTTACAACAAATAGTCTAGACGTGCTTGAACTCTAGACCACTTTACCGCATAATTTTACTATAGGAATAATTTAATGATGTCACATGATTTAAATGTTAAGATACCTAGTACTAAACATAATAGTAAACGATGTTGATCATAATCTAGTTCAGAAATCAAACCATTTAAGAAATCGAGATGCCAAAGTGCGATCCTTCAGAAAAACTTTTACTAAATGTTTAAAAAAAACTCCATGTGTACCTTTGTATGATACATAGTGCTGTTGTGCCCACTAAAGCTGTTACAAATATGATACTGGATCCCAAGGAAACTTAAGATTTTATACTCAAAAATAATTCGAAACAAAACAAGTTTGCTACAATTTGGGAACCACTTTACATGTGTGCAAATTTCGCATGCCACTGAAAAACTGGTTCAAGTATGCAAAATCATGACTTTTTAACGCAAGATTTACTTTCTTCGAAATCCAAGGTACCCAATCTGTCATCGAAAGCAAAGGTTTGGACAGCTCAAAACAAGTTCTTGAAACTTTTGCAAACACTCTTAACCTTCGTCAGACTATGTAATTGCCAATAAAACTGAATTACGATGTTTGGCTGAAGTAAATTTTAAGGTTTGTGTCACCAAACTTAATCTTTGGTAGTTAAATGAATATCCATCATTTAGTAAGCCAATGCATTTATAGCAATAATCATAGTATTTTCATATAATTTATATTTGGTCTAAGATATGCATAAAGACACCGCATAATCGAATCTTCTCATCATGGAGAATATTGAGCTGTCGGGTTATTATATATATATATATATATATATATATATGTTATGATGACAGTCGCAACAAACGTCATGTAATAATAACAATGCCTTAATAATCATCCAGTACAAGTAATTACGTAGGTAGGGCTTGCGTCATCCATAATACTGGAACGTGAAATTAGTGTAAAGGAAACTTATGAGTTCAAAACTTGTACTTGTAATACTAATCACGTAGTTTACAAAATAAAACCTTTGAACTTTGAATTTTCTTCACACATTATGAAAGCTATATCGACTGCATGCGTTGCGTCCGCGCACAAAAACGACGTCGTTCATAGCCACATTTGCGTTCATTAATTCTTGATCAGTTTTTTCAATAAGAATACAGCTGCAACTTATTATCACTTAGGCCGTTTTTTGTTCAATTATATTTGTGTCAATAATACACTGATCTTGCGCAATTTACTTATAACAAACTGTGGCAATGTCACACTGCAAGGTGTAAGTGGTCATTCAGAACAAACGCTTTTACGAAATTCATTGCTAATGCCGTATACTGAAGTTCGTGAATAATTTGTACTGCTTGTTCATACCTTAGAGTGAAATCTATTTACCTTGGATACCTTTGTTATTGATATAAAAGACGTTGAATTCAATCATTATGTATCAGTCCACTTTTGGTCTTAGTTTCATTAACACAACAACTAATAGAACCTATTTGCTTAAAAATGTTCTCAAAGGTAAACATATTTTCTATATCTAAGTGTTCGTAAGTGAAGTGTCTTGTGTTAGTTTTGTGTGAAAATGTTTCGTGAAGTGATTTCTCGCCTACAGCTACATACTTGAAGACTGTGGGTCATTTTGATTCGTCCCAACCCAAATATTAACGCAGCTAATCGGTGTCCACTGCTGGATATAGGCCACTCCCAAGCTGCACCTTAACACCCTATCCTCCGTCATCCACACCCAGTATGACCCACCTCGTCCTTCCACCTAGCTGGGGGACGTCTCACGCTTCGTCAATACGCGTTCTCTACTCTAGGACTCGTTTGCTCCTACGGCCATCGGTCCTTCATCAGACCTACAACCTCCTAAACACTTCAACATTATTATCAGTCGGTGTTATGAATATTCATTTATGAATCCTGCTAATCGATCTATGGAAGGAGATTTTCAACTGATTTCCATTACTTGGGAATCAAAGTACACCCCTAATTTTGTCATCCATATCAATTTCAGGTATTCTGTCTCGTAGCTGCGGTAGCTTTCCTGGAAGCTGTATACGGACACGGCCATGGGTTCTCTTCCCAGTACATTCATCGCCACGATGGGCCAGCGGAGGTGGTCCATGTGCATGGTGGACATGATGGCGGTCATGGCGGATACGGTCACGGTCACGGACACGACGGCGGTCATGGACATGCCGTTGATTATTATGTAAGTTATGGTACATAGTTTTGAAGACTTTCAAAACTATGTACCATAAAGTATGGTTTTCATTTTTATTTTTCCTGACCAGATAGGTCAGGTCTTTAACATTATTTACCAGCTTTAACCCAATTTATTTGGGGATGGCGCAACGTGTCTTCTGTTTCCATGTAACTTTATCGTCGTCTTTATCGTCGTCGTGGTAGATGAGGTTTTCAACTTGAACAACTTCATTTTCCTACTGGACTGCTAATGATGAACTAGAATTACTAATCATGGTTATTAATATCTGCTCAACCAATTTTCCCAGCTCAACTTAGGTATTCTTGTAAAATTCCAGGCCTACCCCAAATACGAGTTCGGTTACAAAGTAGAAGACCCTCACACCGGAGACATCAAGTCGCAGCATGAGCACCGCGACGGAGACGTCGTCAAGGGTTACTACGCGCTGCACCAGCCTGATGGCTCCATCAGACATGTTGAGTACCACGGTGACAAGCACTCTGGGTAAGTGTAAATTGAGGAACAAGACATACAATAATCAAGCTAAAGGGACTTCTTACTCCTGAGCTGAATCTGAAATTGACACCATAGTTCAGTCCAACAGTCACATACCATGGCCCTTATCATGTCCAGTATACAATTAATGGATATGACCACTATGCATTCCATTATCCATTAATAACATAATTATCAAGTCTGGCAAACCCAAGGGACTACTCTAAACCTTTTGGTCCCTCTATGCTACAAACCCTGAGTGATATCATCTCAGCGTCTGGTCATTTTTACACCACCTCACCTTTTAGGTACATTGTTTAAGTGAGACAAAAATTATATATTCTGAGCTGGACCACATGCCTGGTTTTCATGTACACCATCATCGTCTATAGCCCCACTTCATCTACTAGCGGGCCTCTCTTTGTTTGTGCCAGGTTCCTCTGCCAGCCTGATCCAGGTTTTACCCGCAATGGCAACATGTCGTTTGCCCGTCTCACCGCTGGACGAACAGCACTTTTTTACCCAGTGAACATCATCACTGGATGAGTTTTATGATGAACCTATAACTAATATGATTTTTCTTTTCCCCAGCTTCCACGCTGACGTGAAGCACAGCACCCACCACATCGTGCCCCACCATGGACACCACGGCCACTACTAAACCACTGCTGAACCAAAACTGTGATAAAACTACCGTTATTACAATGTATTTACTGTGATCTAATGTTTATTTGTTGGTGAATTTTTAGTTTTTGATACATAATTATTACACGTTTTACTACTTATTTTGCATTTTTTTTCTTCCTACTATTACCCATAACATGAAGTTACTGTATTGATAATTCCTGTTACTTCTTAGTCTGTTGTGAATTGAGGCCAAACACAAGCCTATTTAGTATAAAAAAGACATTCTACCAGGGAGGACGCAGGGAGGTGGGGAAAAGTTTATGTCAATCCTGAAGACGCGCATTGAAAGCGATTGCCATCAGTCATAGACCTTACGCAAAAGTTCTGTTATAGCATTAAGTAAAACGATACAAAAGGTGCGTTTTCGAGTAATATACCTAATTAGAATTTCTATCAATCGAGAACAGAAATTTATTCACCACACAATGTCACCAACATAATTATAATGTGAAAACTAAACAAGCTCTATTACGATTTTAATAAAAAATCAGGTCGTTCTATTGTATGGAAATAAGTTCAAAGCCATGTGGTTACATTGTGTCAGTGACAGCTTATGACCGAATTAATTTTGCGTGGCCGTGACCAAACCAAACCGCACTTCCAAAAAGTTACTGCACTGTTTTTTTTTAAAGACGATGTTTGTTTTAATTGACTGATTTAGCAATGCTTAATAATAATAATACCAGCCTATTACTGTCCCACTGCTGGGCAAAGGCCTCTTCTCATACAGAGAAGGCACGAGCATCGATCACCACGCTTGCTCAAGACGGGTTGGTGATTCCAGACTTATATTAATTAAAAGTCCAGGTTTCCTCACGATGTTTTCCTTCACCGATGTCTGTGATGTCCAAGATAAACATAGAAAGTACATATGAATTGAAAAAGACACATTGGTACTTGCCCGGATTTGAACCTTGAGGTTGTGCTCATGCATAAGATGCGAGGCATTAACCTCTCATCATTTCAAATCAATAATTGTCAATAAATTTATTTGAAAAGTGAAATAAAATAAGCCCTAACTACGAAAGGAGTATCTAATAAGGATTTTCATTCGATAGCCCACATTAAATTCAACATACGGTGAAAATCAATAAATTTGAGTCAATATTCTATATCAATATACAGCCGAACAAGTTAATAAATAACAATTTGCTACTACTTACATTTAAACAATTTGTTACTGAGCTTAATAGTCAATTCAGACTACTGAAAATCGTTGAACTTACAGTAAGTTAAGAAGCCGGATTAATTGTTTGTTACTATTAATATTATAGGTCAAGAATAAAGTAATGAACCGTTGCTTGTAGCGAATTAGGAAATTTCAAGGTGACCTGAAATCATTGATGCTGTGTTTGTGAACGGACTGCCTTTTATTTGTTTGGTTTGATATTTAGAGTAAAGTGTTATGTGGTTCTTCCATTGACTGACTTTGAACAGGTCAGTACTCCAAATGGCCAGACTATTTGGAGTACTGACCTGTTCAAAGTCAGAATTTGTGCCTCGTTAGGACACATTATAACATGCAGTTGTGGCAAACAGGACTAGCAAAATATAGGTGTACTATACCCTTCTTATTTGTAAAATACTTGCGTAAGCATTTTCAAACGACATACAGTACGACGGCGACGTATAATACGATATGTGTTTTTATTTCGCGATTCAGGGTTTGGTCCCATAGTAAAAGTTGTTCTTAATGATGAGTACAATGACCGGTCGAAGTTTATCGATATCGTCCGGAAAAACGGTATAATTATATGCCTTTGCATGACAAAAGTGTTGAATACCGCCAATATTAGAGTGCAGCTTATTTGTTATAGGAACACACACAGCGATTGTCATATCTAAAATTCACATCGAAATGAGTAAAAGAGTATGAACCAATTTTGTGCAAGAAGTATATTTTTATTAAATAATGTCAATGCACTAAGAAAGTAAGCGTTTAATTACGATACTAAAGGTGTTCTTATTCAAGGTCGGCTCAGATTACCAAAAACTGACACATGCGGGAAACTGGTTGGGCAAAACGTGTTGCAAAAAACCGTATCACTGTCCCTTTAATATGTTCATGTATAAAAAGAAAAATTATGCACTGAGAGATTATCAGTCACGGTTCTGTACTTCAAGAGTTAAGAACTAAATCCCTCAATATGATCAAGGTACCTATTAATCACTTTTTTTGCTAAAACAGCCCATTTGCTGCAAAACATTCTAAATAATCACCATTTATCCATTAAAGAATGTTGACACTAATTACGAAAAATATCAATATTTTTTTTTTTTTTTTTAATTTTTTTTTTTTAATTTTATATACATTCAGTCTCCCATCTAATACAAACCTAATTTTCTCGCAAAATAGATCATCCTTATCGCTGCTGTGGTCGCGATGGCTGCTGCGCGGCCGCAATACGGTCACGGTCACGATGACCATCATGCTCACGGTCACGCTATCTCATCACAGAGCATCGTACTGCACCAAACTCACGAGACTGAACACAAGCCCGCACACCATGAGGAGCACCATGAGGACCACCACGAGGAAAAACATGAAGAGCGCCACAACAAACATGAAGAGCACCACAACGAACACGAGGAGCATCATCACGAGCACCACCACGGTCACGCCTCCTCATCACAGAGCATCAAGCAGCACCACGGACACGCCACCGAGAAACACGTCGAGTACTATGTATGATAACGTCCACATCATCATATTTCTCCTGTATCCTCTATAAAAGGATCTTGCTAACTTCACTTATCTTACAGTCTCATCCCAAGTACGAGTTCGCATACAAGGTAGTGGACCCCCACACCGGTGACAAAAAGTCCCAGCACGAGGCACGCGACGGCGACGTCGTGAAGGGCGTGTACAGCCTGCACCAGCCCGATGGTTCCATTAGGGTAGTGGAATACCACTCTGACAAGAAAACTGGGTAAGGAAACAGTAATAGGATTTTATTTTTAAAAGATCTAAATCGCAAACTGAAGAAGCTAATTTTTTTTTTCCGTGTTCACAGATTCAACGCGAACGTAAATTACAAGGGTCACGCCGTACACATTGTTCCTGAACATCATCATCATCACTGATCTAGTCGAACCTTATTGTTGAAGAACTTTTTCCGTTGAACCTCATACTTTAAGATTGTTGATTAATGAGCCTCAAAGAATGTATGACATTGTAAATATATTTAAAATAAATACGTGTATGCCACATAACACATTTCTTTATGTTTCGTTCTGCTCTCTTTTATATCATGATCTGTCAAATGACCAATTTGTTCGAGACATCATTGTGTCTACTTCGTGGAAAAATCAAGGGTATACCCAATATCTGTGCTAAAGTTTTTAAGGAATAAAAGAAAAGTTTATTTTATGCCAACTATTTCGCAAATAAAGCTGCCGAGGAAAAAGTAAATAGCATACTTAGGAGAAGACTGAGCATTCTACCAGGGAACACGATGATGGAGAAAAGAAAATTACAGTGACATACTATAGTATGCCACTGTAATTTTAGATAGATTATATTGATATAGTAGGTATAGGTAGGTAGGTAGGTAGTAGGTATTGACATTAAAAGTAGACCCTTTACCCTAACCATTAAAAGTAGAGAAAATACCTTTAATGTAAAGGTATTTTCTCTACTTTTAATGGTGAGGTTTTGATGCGGTCCAGTAATAGACATATTGCTTCAAAAATATATCACTTTCTTTGTGTCTTCGTGAGCAGGGTATTGGCTTCAATTGTATTGACGACTTGTAGGTGGTGGTGTGGTAGCTCTCAAAATAGTGGAGAAAAACACTGTAAGGAAACCGATATGTCTAAGAACCAAAGAGAAGACTCTTTCTACTCCATACAAGGCCTGTGGGATGGAGAGGCCTAGTGTGTTCCAGTGTTTGGAAGATTTTGGGCTGATAAATCATTTCAGCTATATGGCAATTCAGGAAAGTTTTGGAAAATTATGGAAAAAACACAACCCATTTAACATTCCTACGTAATTGAAATGACCGAGTTGAGCTACTTGAACATTAACCCTTGCCAGTGCCAGAGTGCCAGATATGAGAGTTATTAAGTTAAAGAAGTTGTGTATTACGGGTTACATAATACCTAATAAGTTTATCCTAACTATTTTTGATATAACTACGGTTGATTCACATATTATGTTCATAACACGTATTGGTCAACTCAACTAATGTTTAACTTACCTAATTTCAATTCGATTAAAATCAATCGCACTAACGAACGATTAATCTAATGGTTTTTAAAGATAATATTGGCTATGACATTGATTGGATGTGATGCGCGCTTGCTACGCTCGCATTTTACATTACACACCCACTTTCTGCCACAAATATCGTCGTCGCTCCGCCGGCCTTCGG
Source organism: Xestia rhomboidea (assembly GCA_963853795.1). NCBI lineage: Eukaryota > Metazoa > Arthropoda > Insecta > Lepidoptera > Noctuidae > Xestia > Xestia rhomboidea. The sequence continues at coordinate 13,661,582 of OY970761.1, read as the reverse complement.
CCTACGCTCCTCACGCCAGTTAGCAAGACCTAATGCAGAAAAGCACTAAGCAATACCGAGTTCCACTTTATTTCCTTGGTACTTTGTATGTTTTATGTATCAGAAAGGAAATGAAACTAACACGCGCACATCTTTGAACCGTAGGTGAGTCAACCGTAGATGAATGGTCTTTTATGGATTTCGTTCATTAGTTATTACAAAAATCCTTTCAAACGATCTTTAGGTATTTTAAGCAGTAGGTCTTTGGACCGTAGTTATATTGAAAATAGTTAGGATAAACTTAGGTATTGTGATACCTGTATCACGGTATTAAGATATTTTTGGAACTTATCGATTTAGGGCTTCGCTTTTGGGCAGTGGAAGTGTGTCCCATTTTTATTTTTACTTTTCCTGAATGCTTATGTAAAGTCAACATTTAGAGTGAAACTTTAAATGTGTTTGATACTAATTAGCGGCATAGTAATTAACATTTACGTATTACGTCAACCTCGCTTACTTGCTGTTTGCCATTCATTATCAGACATGGGAGATACATTACCTGTGGTCTTCATAACAAACATTACTGTGATATTTGATATTTTATTAGAGAAAAACTAAATGTAGAAGTGGGCTTAATATAAAGCCTTGTACTTACTTGAACTCTACTGGCAATATTCAGAAAATTGATTTGGAAGTAAGCTTAAGGGCTCCTTTTCCCGACAGTTTAGGCACTTTACAAACCGAGACGGCTTGCGCCCGCGTTGCATAGGAGCCGTCGCGATAGGAACTCTGATGACTTATGGCGGCGAGCGAGCACGCCACAGTAAAAATAAATCAGTCGTTCAAATTTTATTGCGTGCTGGTAATAAGAGCTAGTTTGCAACAAAAACGTATAGCTTGATGTGCGTATAACACTATGTAACACTAATACACTTTATATTGTTATGAATGTATGACTGAGGCAGGCGATGATCATTCTATAGAATTTATAGAATGGTGGTAGAAGATTTGGTGAGTACCTACTATAATGAAAGACAACTATATGTGATTAATTACAATAAAATAAAATATATAGGTCTGTACTAGCATAAAACTTTTTTCTAACTACTAAACGCAGCGCGACCGTAAACCGTGCTCTAGGGTACCGATGTAACCGATACCCATGTTCAATGTCTTTAAAATTATTCAATAAAATCACCAACGTTATTGTCATGAATCTTTTCTTGATAATTAACTTATTTTTATGAATCATTACAATGCAGAAATCCTACTAATGAAAGTAGTAGGTACTAGTGACCCCAAAGAAAGGTTCACGTACCTACTGTAAGAACGGTAGTTATCAGCTGATTAATAAAATGTTTGTTTTGCTTTATTATGTCGTATTAAAAACATAAAAAACTTTTTTGCACAAAAATTAAATCGTCTTCAAAAACACAACAAAGCGACGTTTTCACTTAGTTGTGTTTTTGAAGTCAGTTTTATTTTTGCTAAAAAGTTTTTTTATTTTTCCATTTTTTGTTGTAATATCCAATACAAACATAACGTAACATCACGCCTGTAATCCCTGAAGGGTTGGGCTGAGGTGTACCCAATAGTACCTACACCCACATTTCACCAGTTATGTTTTAGTCCCATGTAATACGGGGCGAGCGCGGGTGCAGATCCAGACTCCGAGGCTGTTACTGAGAAATTCCTGATGGAAAAACCCAATAATACTTTGCCCGACCTGGGAACCAGACCACTCGAACCTAAGACCTCATGCGCAGGAGACGCCACAATATAAAATAAATGACTACCTCGTTGGTCTAGTCCAACGAGGCAGTCATTAATTTTATATTGTTAACAATACAGGTAATGGTAATAGGCTTATACATATATTAGCGTACTGTAGACAATTCTGCTAACCCCCTCAGAGCATACAGGCGTGATATTGTAATGATGTTGTGAAAAAAATAAACATCCAAGCGATTTGCTGTCTATAATTGAAGAGTTCCATAATATACCTACCTCCGAAGATCAGCATCAGATCTTCACCAAAGGGAAGCGAAGCAATTTTCTTCCAAACAAAAAAGAATCATTGAAATCGGTTCACAATTGGCGAAGATATTAGTCATACTGACTTCGCTAGTCTGTGTAGAAAAGGACATTATAGTAAGTAGGTACTACTACGCGCGCGGCGACGATATTATAGTGGTCGCGAGCAAAACTTGCATAGGTCCTCCCTCGATGACGTCCGGCAGGACACTGGCGCATATTTATCTTTTGAGTATCTGTTAAATATAAGTGCTACTTAAATTTTGAGTGACGTTTCAGTATTCGGCCATTTGTATAAAAAAATAAGTGCCATATTATAAATCTATCCAATAATATCACTGCCGAACCCGAGACTGAACTGCGAGATGCCAGACCCAAAAAAAAAAAAACACTGACGAACCTGATTAGTAAATGAAATGTTAAATTTTCATAAAAATTGCGTTCCCCCAAGTTTCATACAACTTAAAATACTTTCAAAATCGACGTTACTTCTGATTTTTTTTTAACTTTACTAGATCAAACATGTATCTGTACTATATTTTTTTCCGAATTTAAATATGGTGATTTCTCTGGAAAAAACTCGATCTAGAAACGTAAATTTCAGAAAAGGGCTTCTTAAGCATGCGTGCATTACTTGAATATTAAGTGAGTGTTAAAATAAATATAGTTTTAACCGACCAAAGTCGTATTGACTGAGTTACAGATTTGACTGAGATAAATAGACCCAATAAGGAATGAATTAAATCCGCATGGTTATATAGTGTGTATGCCTACATTCCGCTTGTTACGAAAGTGTTATTCTTGCTGTGAACCATTCACGAATAAAATTTAAACAAAAATAGGTGGTATGAACGTTTTATTTCAATTATTTACAAATTATCACATTTTTGAGGCTCAATAATCAACAATCTTAAAGTCTGAGGTTTAACAATCAGGTTCGAATAGTAACGTTCAATGATGATGGTGATGTTCAGGAACAATGTGTACGGCATGACCCTTGTAATTTACGTTGGCGTTGAATCTGTGAATACAAACAAAAAGTAGTTTTGAGTAAATTCATTTAAAAGGTTTTTTAGATTCTTTATTAATTGGATGAGGAAGGAGCTCGTGGCTAAATAATATCAGCCGCTCGGGTCAATCTTTAGGTTAAGCCGTGCTTGTCTAGGTTGGTCTGTGGATGGGTGACCACCCATTACATCTATCCCGGCTGTCATTTGTAAATCTTTGACAGTCGTTACAGATAGTCAGTGGCCCAAAAAGTCTGACAACCAGTCTTACCAAAGGTTATCGTACTACCCAGTACTAACTGGATTGTGGATGTCAGATAGGCAGTTGCTCCATGTAAAATACTTGTATTCAGCTGCATCCGGTTAAACTGGAAGCTGATCCCAACATAGTTGGGAAAAGGCTAGGCAGATGATGATGATTTAGATTCTTTATTTAAACGAAATTCTAAGATCTTACCCAGCTTTCTTGTCAGAGTGGTACTCGACGATCCTGATGGAGCCGTCGGGTTGGTGCAGGCTGTACACGCCCTTCACGACGTCGCCGTCGCGTGATTCGTGCTGGGACTTCTTGTCGCCGGTGTGAGGGTCCACTACCTTGTATGCGAACTCGTACTTGGGATGAGACTGAATGAAATAATTAGAGTCAGTTTCGCTACGTCTAATGATATAAACCAGAAGAAAGGAACGTTTTTGGTTGGAACGTCATCATACATAGTACTCGACGTGTTTCTCAGTGGCGTGTCCGTGGTGCTGCTTGATGCTCTGTGATGAGGAGGCGTGACCGTAGTGTTCTTCGTGATGATGCTCCTCGTGTTGGTTGTGGTGCTCTTCATGTCTGTTGTGGTGCTCTTCATGTTTCTCCTCATGATGCTCCTGGTGGTGTTCCTCGTGGTGGTCCTCGTGGTGTGCGGGCTTGTGTTCGGTCTCGTGAGTTTGGTGCAGTACGATGCTCTGTGACGAGATAGCGTGACCATGGCCGTGGTGGTCATCGTGACCGTGACCGTAGTGGTCATCGTGACCATGACCGCCTTGTGGCCTCGCAGCAGCCATCGCTACCACAGCAGCAATAAGAACGATCTGTGCAATGGAAAAATAGTGAGTAGTGAGTTGAATTTAACGAATACATTATTTTTGCTTTCTTTAACTTAGGTAACAGCTGTATTTTTTGGAGTTTTAAATGTAAAGTAAAGTATAAGTACCTTAAACATTTTTAAGGGTTTGTTATCTTTACTCTTTCAGAACCAAACAGTGACTGATAATCCACCAGTATATAATTCTACTTTTTATACAGATTATTTAAGGGACATTGATACCTACAGTTTTACGCAATATTCTCAAGCACCCAACCAGTTTACTGAATATGTCAGTTTTTGGCAAGTTTTGTTGACCTTGAGTTAAAACATGTTTTATTGCCGTAATTAAACCCTTGCAAGTACTCTCTTGGTGCATTGACATTCATTCATTAAAATGTAGTCTTACCAAGTCGTTTTGTGAACATTACACTACTTTAAAATAAGGAGTTATTACGTTCAAATAATGTTATTCGCAACAGTTCAAGTTATGTATAGGGAGGGATACTTATTTCTGAAAAAAAAGCATCCGTTGCCGATTCATCATCAGCATCATCAGCCTATTAATGTTCCCACTGCTGGGACTCAGGCCTCCTCTCTATGAGAGGGAATGGGCTATAATCCACCACGCGGGCCCAGTGCGGATTGGTAGATGTCACATGTCTTAGAATTTTTGGTTCTAGGACTATTTCTTCACGATGTTTTCCTTCACCGTTTTTGAGAGCAGAGGTGATGAAATAAATTACACAAAGCAAATGCGACTGCCTGGGTTCGAACCCACGACTTTCTGTTCGTAAGTCGGGGCCGGCACCACTGGGCTACCGCTGCTCTACCACCGTTACCGATTCACATTAGAGTATTGAATTTCGCTTGTGGAAAAAAAACACTTACTGAAAAACTTGCAACTAACTTATTCTTTAGAATCAGTTCATCATGCATTAGGGTAGGTCAGGATGTAATTGAACTTCGAACGTTCTTGTACTTGTAGTTGTGGTTTGAAATCCTCCTCTCTGGCATGACATCAACCAGTATAATAACTACCAATCTAGCCTAGGGCCATCAAATGATTGCGTCAAAGTAGTATCACCTCCTTTCAAATGAATAGGGTAGATGACACCATGAAACAATAATTCCAAGACACCGATCTTAAAAAAAACCACTTTATTTTAGACCTGAAATCCCGATTTTAGTTGCTTTGAAATCAATAAATAAATAGTTGAACCATTGAGTTGACTAAACAGTGACGTCACAGTTTGCTATTGCCATACAAAATCTATGAGAGAACCGCGTTTTGACAGCTCTTAAAAAGTATCTCAATTGATTGATGTGTCATCTACCCCATTGTATAGGGATAGAAATAGAGTGGTGAGGCATTTATGGCCTTATGATTGGTGACATAAAATAATACAAGAGTGTACTAAGAGTTAGTGGTGTATAGCTCCGTCAAGCAACTTTCCATGAGTGATAAATCAGTTTTAATATTTATCAAAAAATCGAATATTTCCTTTGAGTTAAATTAAATAAATATCTATGGACATTACACACAGCGCCATCTAGTGCCACACTAAGCAACAAGGCTTGAGTCGTGGATACCAGATAGTTGACTACATAGACATACACAAATCTTGACATCTAACTACTACTACTACTACTTAGTTATAAGAATGACATTTAATTATTTAATATTTGTACACCACATAATGTGGTAGACTATATAGAACTTAAAAAATATATATTAACATCATACTATCTAAAACTACATTCTTACAAATAAATAAATTCTATATTCTAATTCTAATTCTAATAGATACTTTTTGTTTGTAAATACATACTTATTATATTTATAAACAACCATGACTCGGAAACAAATGTCTATGCTCATCACACAAACATTTGCTCGTACCGGAATTCGAACCCGGGACCCTTTTTTTTTTTTCAGATGGGAAATCATCAAATGACTCCGCCCGCTCTGGGCTGAGCAGGAGGGACTGTCTGACTTTTACTGACTAAAACCCATCCATGTTCCTTCATCGCCCTTTGTGTTCCGGGGCCACGGTATCTCTTTCAAATAGTCCCGCAGCCCCGGCAGGCTTCGGCCCCTGCGGACCCCTTCCTTATTGCTGACTCTCTTTGAGGCGCGCGGGGACCCTTAAGAACGTAAGGCAGCTTCACTACCGTTGCGCCATTCTGGTCGTCCAATTGGTGTCATTACAGTTAACTTTCCATCATATATAATCTAACTAGCAGACCTCCGCATATGTCACGAGAATCAATATCTAATAATGATGAGACATTTTTTTTTGGATTTCTATTGATTGTTGTGAGAATAGTAAAACGCATTTCTGAGTGACTACATTATGAGATGTTGAGAACGAAACGTCTTTTGATATTCATTCCACAAGTCTGAGCGGTTTGTGACGGCTAAATGTGCCAACCATTTTCATGCGCAAAATGCCACAAACATATATAATCCCTGTTGCGGTATTTGATTTTCATCGGATAGATTTTCTTAATTTTCTACAAATGCGGTCCTTGGTCAGAACGGCCGTGTATTCTGTTATTCGGTATACACCGTCACTTGTGTTTTCTTTTTTAACCGACTTCAAAAAGGAGGAGGTTCTCAATTCGTCGGAACCCTTTATTTTTTTTTATTACCATTCCTGTAAGTATAAGCACAATGTTGCAGTTGCCCCGTTGGCTTCGTAGTCGCAAGTGCGACTGTTGAGAGTGGAGTCCTGGGTTCGATTCCTAGGTGGGGCAAAAAGTGTTTGTGATTTTCCATTAAGATTTTCTCGGTAGCAGATTCAAGAGTGGGAGTAGACGGTGTGATACCCCGTGCACGAGAAAGCACGGGAAGCAGGTTATGTCGTTGCCTGATCTCTCTCCAGTCATGTCGGATTGCCGTCCATCGGACTATGAGACTATAGGAACAGAAACTGCACATGTGTCTACGCACACACTCATGCACTAAAATTCATAAATATTCTTGGCTATTGAGAGAATTGCTTTTGCGTTGATGAGCTTGTTTGTATTATAAAATTCAAATGCATACTCAAATCGCAAAAATATTAAAAGCAAGGCATGCAAACAACTTCTGCTGAAATACTTACCATCATAACTATAATCTAAGAATTCCATTATGGTAAGATCTAGGCTGGGTATAGAAAGTTAAGAAAATGTGATGTCAAACTAATAGTCTCTACACACTAAAGACAGCATGTTAATTGAACGCCTAAGAAATTCCAAATTCCAGTGGCTTTCAAGACTTTCGCAAAATTAACTTGAGTCGTCGGGCTAATTGCCCTGGACACAATACTTTGACGTTCTAATATAAGAGTCGAGTTCGTGATTACAGGACGATAGAAATACAACATAGTAAGTAGTTTAAAAGTATATATTTTAAATATTTACACAGTAAGTAACACATTCTTTGAGGCTCATTAATCAACAATCTTAAAGTTTAAGGTTCAACAGGCAAAGTTCTTCAACAATCAGGTTCGAATAGCGGATTAATGATGGTGGTGATGTTCAGGAACAATGTGTACGGCATGACCCACGTACTTTACGTTGGCGTTGAATCTGTGAATACAGAAAAAAAGATAAGTAAATTAAAATGCACATTTCAAGCACGTTACTGCCTTATTTTGAAGTGTATTTGTTTAGTAAACGTACCCAGTCTTCTTGTCAGCGTGGTACTCGACGATCCTGATGGTGCCATCGGGCTGGTGCAGGCTGTATACGCCCTTCACGACGTGACCATCACGAGCTTCGTGCTGAGACTTCTTGTCGCCGGTGTGAGGGTCCTCCACTTTGTACGCGAACTCGTACTTGGGATGAGACTGTAAGACAATAGACGGTTAGCAACATCTTTCCTACATGGGAAAAAGGAAATTCTGTTTTGTATACAAAAGATGAGATGTTCATTGTTCATACATAGTACTCGACGTGTTTCTCGGTGGCGTGCCCGTGGTGCTGCTTGATGCTCTGTGATGAGGAGGCGTGACCGTGTTGTTCTTCGTGATGATGCTCTTCGTGTTGGTTGTGGTACTCTTCATGTTCGTTGTGGTGCTCTTCATGTTTCTCCTCATGATGCTCCTGGTGGTGTTCCTCTTGGTGCTTCTCGTGGAATGCGGGCTTGTGTTCGGTCTCGTGAGTTTGGTGCAGTACGATGCTCTGTGACGAGATAGCGTGACCGTGACCGTGACCGTGGTGGTAATCGTGACCGTCTTGTGGCCGTGCGGCGACGATTGCGATCACAGCAGCGAGAAGCATGATCTGTGGATTGTAATTGTGTGTTGATATAAAGTAAAAAGTAAATTAGTAAAAAAATTGAAGTAAATTTCATGTGACTCAAAGAGTGATGAATATAAAATGTTAAAAGGAGTAAGTGATGGCGTGATGGTTGACAAAGCTGATGACACATGGGTTCTATGGGTACCAATGTGTTTTGAGTTTTTACAAATTTACTCCCGAAACAATTACCTTGTACATTTTGAAGGTTTGTGTTCTTTTCTCTTGGAGTGACAAACAGTAACTGATAATGTTTCAGTACATGATTTCTCGTTTTATTAATTTTCAAGGGACTGTGAGACAGTTTTACGCAATAACTTTAAACCTCCAATCAGTTAACGAAACGACATAATAAAGGATTTTGTTTAATACGCTAACCTTGAGTAAAGTTTTATTACTTACATAAATTAACTCGTAACTTTCTTGATCAAAGTGAACTTACATTCATTAAAAATTTGGCAAACTGGTTCCACGTTTTTGAACGAGTTACAAAAACTTGTAGGAATTTTGTACTTTTAGTGAACTTTAGGTTTGTATAAAAAGAAAAATTATGTGCCCTTAAGGTATCAGTCACAGCTTGAATTTACAAGTGAAAACAATTTAAATCATCAAAATGTTCAAGGTACAACATAAACTATTTATGTATTTAAAAGCAATAAAACAGAATACAAATACGATCTTTCCATTTATATGTAGGAGCGTTATATACACGCACACTAAACATATTTAGTAAACCAAAAAATTTACTTCATATTTCTTACCTAAGGTTACTTTTTACTTTAAATCAACACACAATTATAATCCACAGATCATCCTACTCGCTGCTGTTGTCGCAGTGGCCGCCGCGCGGCCGCAAGACGGTCACGATTACCACCACGGTCACGGTCACGGTCACGCTATCTCGTCACAGAGCATCGTACTGCACCAAACTCACGAGACCGAACACAAGCCCGCACACCACGAGGAGCACCACGAGGAGAAACATGAAGAGCACCACAACCAACATGAAGAGCACCACAACCAACACGAGGAGCATCATCACGAGGAACACCACGGTCATCACGCCTCCTCATCACAGAGCATCAAGCAGCACCACGGGCACGCCACCGAGAAACACGTCGAGTACTATGTATGAAAATGTTTCGAACACAATACAGAATTTATTTTTTTCCCATTTATGAAAGTTGTTGATAACCGTATTTTGTTTTGCAGTCTCACCCTAAGTACGAGTTCGCGTACAAAGTGGAGGACCCTCACACCGGCGGCAAGAAGTCCCAGCACGAAGCTCGTGATGGTCACGTCGTCAAGGGCGTGTACAGCCTGCACCAACCCGATGGTACCATCAGGATCGTCGAGTACCACGCTGATAAGAAGACCGGGTAAGTGTAGACACCTATATTCAATTTAATCTAGGTTCTAGTTTAAAATAATGACCCTCTTAATCTTAAAATATCTTAATATTCTTTACAGATTCAACGCCAACGTTAAGTACATTGGTCACGCCGAACACATTGTTCCTGAACATCACCATCATCATCACTGATTCCAAATCTGGTTGTTTAACTACCTTGCCTATTGTTGAACCTAATGTCTAAGCTTGTTGTTTTTTGTGTTTCAAGATGTTACATATTGTAAATAATACCAATTGAGGTCAATAAATATATTTATTTTACTACATATTTTTTGTTTCTATTTCTATGCACCTTGCTGTTAACTGTGATATGGTTCCACTTGTATACCCCTAAAACGTCTAACTTTTTGGACAAACGTCGAATACTCTATAATTTATAAAAATTCCATAAAATGACAAATCTAACAGTACTTACCTATATTATTGCAATCGTAAATAGCTAAACCTATCACAATAACAAGAATACTAATACAAAGAATGAATGAACAACGCCTTACCAATGACCGTAAAATTTAAAAATTTGCAGCCATGAGAGAAAACAGTGATTGCCAAGGTACTTATTTTCCAGATAAGCTCTTTTCAGGAGGTATGATCGCTTGTCACTAAAAGAGTAATGGATTAAATTGTGAGTTATGAATTCAAAGATTAACGTTAACGATAGTGTGACGGTTGACAGGGTTAAAAATGTGTTGCAACGACCACATGTAACATGGGACAAGTGCAGGAAGATGATGTTTGTAGAAGTAGAAGCACTTCTTTTCAACAATCGAAAACAACTTGCAAAAGCAGTTGTGTAACGGTTCAGGATAAGTTTTATGATTTATGACTAAAAAGTCAACCGTTTCACAAGCACGAACGTGCATTTATAATAATTTGGTACAAACATATTAATTTCCTAATAACGTTGATGCAGATTTTCATTGCTCTAACTTTCCTAATCGCCACGTTCAAATTTAAAAGCTAGATACATAGAACGAAGAAGCATGAATGAGCAAGAATAAACAGAAGCATCTTTACCTAAAAAGAGTAAAGTGAGGTATGAAGGAAAACAAAATACCCATGAAAATTTTAAAATGACAGCAATACTGTATTTGATTGTATCAACCGCAATCTTAATCTTAACCTGGGTCCTGAAAGTGACAAACAATTGGCGCTAATAACAATGGACAAGCGTGAGGAAGTAATGACTACCGAAAATCGGATTGCAACCCTTTTAAAAGTTTTAGTACAAATACGAATCGTTTTCAAACCAATTATTTAGTAACACTATTATTTTCTTACCTAGTACTAATACTAGGTTTAAACCATGAATGTTATTACAAAAGGAAGTTTATCGCTAGTCCTAGAACTATCTATGATACCAAATTTGACCATAGTGACCCCTAGTTTAACTATGGTACTAAATTGTCAACTCGTTTTTTATATATTTATATTGATTTTCGTCGACATAACTTCAAGTATTTTAGCCGACTCGGCATTATGTTGACGCAGTATAAATCCTAGAATGAAATTTGTATTAATGTAAGTATTGTGGAATAGGTTATGGTTTAGCTTTAGTGCATCAAATACTGTGTGTACGGTGTACGTAATCTAACATGTCAGTTATCACTAACCATTTCTTCTGAACTCCAATTTTCACCCCTTTTTTGAGGTTTAAGATCATTTATTCTCATAAGAATTACACTCTTCCCTTACATGAGAATATTAAAGTTAAAAACTTAAAAAAAAAATGACGTTGGTTGTTCCATTTTTATTTTTTATTTAATGCACACCACAAAGAATAATGTGCCCAAAGAACTGTGCCTTTACTTGTATTCATAATCTTGAAGTGAAACCGGCCATTTTGTTTACTTTAAGATGTAACAAAGTGGATGTAAAAATTGAATGCAACATTGCTGCCTAAGCTAGGAGAAGGACGATTAATAAACATTTCGATAACATTAGGTACTTGAATTACGCGCACCGCCCAGCCGTGTGATTCTCTAAGATCTCATTCGAAACTTGGAATCTGAATTCACTGTGAGTTTCTTGATTGGCATTCTAAAAACTCGGTTGATAATTCGAATTTACACTAGCGCCACCATTGCGAGCGTGTCAGCGAGTTGAAGTAAATTAACAGGGAGATTTTGACAGATAAAGTATGAGATGACGTAAGAAGTGGCATTGATCGCTTCGGAGCTCATTTCACTTCGTAAGTGATTATGTGATGCTTACAGAATACAAAATCAAGGTCATTTTGAACCTTATGCGAAGTGAGAGTGCATCAATGAGATTTTACCAATAGAGACGTCATGCTCATTAAAAAGAAATAAAAACATGGCGATATTCGAACGCGTCGCGCGTCGTTCGGACTGACCACACCGCACGCTCTCTGTCACTCATATGCAACGCACTACTTGTCTCGTTCGTGTAGGTGTCAAAGCGGCAACAGCGCGGCAGTGATTTTTGAGTAACATAAAATGTATGGTTTTCCATTTTAAATAGACTAAACAGTACTAACAAATGAAAAGATACGTCCTTCTTGATTTTTACAGCTGGCCCAGTATAAGTATTGCACTTTCTGAACATACAATTTGCCTTATTTGTTTATTTTCATACACCTAACTCCCGCTTAAACGTCAGTTCGCGTTGCACAGGACGGACTGAGGTCACACAAGCTGATCAGCTTTTGTTTGCATTGCCACGCTGACGTCGGTAAAACGTATCTACCTCAGTATTATATATAACATCATTGGAGAGAATAGCGATGTGAGATGCGAGTTGTTGTTTGAATTTTACAGAATCGACCTGCTGTTCACTCTATTATACGCGCTAGCTGTTGTTCCAAAACAGAACAATTGAATTGATACATTCAGAAAAATACAGGTTGGAATATTCAAATACCTATAAATAACAAAACTTTTTATTTTACCACTACAAATAAAAATTTATAAAATATTTTTTCTTTAAATTACGTAACAACAATGACTTCCCATCCGAAAAAAAGGGGAGAACGCGTTTGTTTGGAATAAGCGCTGCTAGCCTATCCTCCAAAGCAAAAGTTCTGTTCTGTTTGGATAAAAAAGATGATAAGATTTATTAATTTCTAAGTATGGAACATTAATATCTTTTGTCATCTGTTGGAACTGGCCAATGTTTTCCTTATCAAAAACATTATGTTCATGGTTTTTATGTACATAAAAAATGGTGGGGTTTCGTAATTTTAATTAACTGAATCAGAATGATAAATTCCAGAAAACTTCTATTGAGTATTTCAATAAAGAGGTTTCATTTGTCACAATGAAAACTGGCTACCAGCGGTGAAAAAAACTGAACGCCTTTAAAGTTGTCTTTTTAATTGTTTTTTTCTTCAACTTAGATGGCATTTCGACATCACTTTTCATCAAAAAACCTAGTAGTTTTATTACTAACCACTCACCCGCCCCGCGCGCGACTTTTTTGCACCAAACCGTCCAGGGTGCAAAAAATTGCGAAATATTCGCATGTAATTTGACACTTTAGATAAACAATCGCAAACTACAAGAGTTATAGCTAAATAAAATGTACAGTGAATAGCTGAATAGTTATGGAATCTATATATTAAAAAAAAAAAACTGATATTAATTTGAAACTCAAAAAAAATGTAGTACTTGAAAAACAGTGATGAAAACGGATATTTCGCTATTAAAATATTAATTTGAATTTTTCTAAATATTAAATTTCAATTAAAATAATTTTAAAATAAACTAGATCATATTTCCTTTCCAATAAGACCATAATCTTATTAGTTTATTTACGATAGTCTAGTTAGAATTAAATTAGAATTTGAATACTCACTGTTTATTTTGACGCGGCCTGCGCCAACGACTGTTTTTGAACACGGTTATTTACGTACCTATAACTTTACGAAGCCACTTGTTTTTGTATATACAATTTAATAATATGTTCACAATACTAATTATGCACTGTTTTTCCGTTAACACACACGTTTTAATCACAAAAACACTTATTTCTTGTATAAACACAATCACTATAGGTATTTAAACCTACCACCTTTCGGAGGCGAAATACTCAACTTTGAGATTCGAAAACTAGATTTCCTTTATGATAATATAATAGCACAGATTTTTACGATTAATTTGATATATAACACTATCCGAAAACAACAATATACATAACAGAACAATTGAAATACGACGCCACACGTCAGAAATGGCGGAGTTTGTTTACACTAAAGTTTTTACTTTTATTTTGACATTTGTCGATGGAATAGTGTTGCTATTGTTGGTCCGAACGTTGAGGAATATAGTATAGAGTTTGCTACAAGAGGAATAAGCTCTAGAAATAGCAGTTTAATAAATTTTTATTGCATTTGTTGGACGAAGGCGCTACTGGCTGCTTTAGCAGCCAGGGACATTTCGCAAAACGGCAACTGGCTGCTAAAGCAGCCAGGGGCGGTTGAGTGGAAAGGTTCCGTTTTTGAGAAACATTTTTATTTCGTAGTATCTAAATAGTATGTTACATGAATACATAATTATTAAAGTGAGCTAACACATAATTTTAAATTAAAGAAAACTAAAACTTTCACCTAAGATGTCACGATGGAAACTGGCCAGTGACGCTAAAAAATAATTTGAACGCCATCAAAGTTTACTTTTAATTGTTTTTTTTTGCAGAATCAATGGCATTTGTTAACAGCCAGTAGTTTTTTTTTTATGAGAAAGGTTACATATTTTGGAAAAAAAAATCTGTACTTTTTGCATTCTTAGTATTTAAAATTGCCGACGTAGCTTATAAAGCTGCAAGACTAAAATGGGACTAGGCAGGCCATATCTGTCGGATGTCCGCATAGCTGTGGGTCCGAATATCGCAGGACTGGGGCCCTTCTTCTTCTTTGCGTGTCGATGGACTCAAATAATACCCGACCAGTATGTTGCCACCTGCACGGCTTTGTCGTTGGCTTCGTTTAAATCCTGCAAGGTGTAGGTGGCTGTGCAGGATGGCCAAGAAAGGAGGCATATCCAGCAGAGGGGCTCCACACTGACATTGTATATGGGACAGGTGGATAATACCCCATTTGGCCAGATTATTTCTGCAGCGGCCAACCTGAGCCCGCAAACGGTTAAGAGATTTCCAGATTGGCCACTGCAGTTCCTGTCCAGGAGGAAGATGTTCTTCTGGATTGATGAAGTGAGGAGGAGTGGGGTGTCTGTTCCTCCATAATTCGCATCTTTCATCCGAAGCACTATCTTTTGAGGAAATCGTGTGTCCCACGAAGCTTTTACAGCTTTTTAAGCGTGAAGGTGGTAGTTGATGCCCGTACAGGGGGTGGCGGTTATCTTGTTCCTGTTTTCCCTTCTCGATGCGACCAGCTATTTCGGGCCGAATGTCTGGTGGAGCTATACCTGCCAAAGGATACAACATCGCAAGAGGGGTGGGTTTTAAGCACCCTGTTACAATGCGACAGGTATCGTTCAGCGCTATGTCTACTTCTCTAGCGTGGGCCGAACAGTGCCACACTGGGCATGCAAACTCCCCAGCAGAAAAGGAAAGACATAGGCTGGTCGTGAGGAAAACTTGTGGCGATGCTCCCAAGCTGATGGATGTGAGGCGGCGAAGAACGTTATTTCTAGTCCCGACTTTTGTTTAGTTTTAAGGCAGTGGAACTTATAAAGTCAACTCATAAGTCAGATATCTATCTAGAGTGACGCCCAGGTAGCGTGGTTGGGAACAATGCTCCACGTCTACGCCTTGCCACGAGACATTGAGAGATCTGTATGCCTGACGGTTGCGGAGATGGAAATCACAGGATTGGGTCTTGGATGGATTTGGCCGTAGGGCATTTTCATCGTAGAATTTTCTTAGTGTTTCCAGGGCTTCCGTCAGTTTTTCTTAAGCTTCTTCGAAAGTCTGTGTCTTGGTGGCCAAAGCAAGGTCATCTGCGTATAAAAAGCGTTTAGTTGGTGGAGAGTTAGGCTGGTCGTTTGTATAGATGTTAAAAAGAGCCGGGGCTAGCACGCTACTTTGAGGGAACCCGTTTTTCTGGCAGCGCCACCTACTCTTGCTATTATCGAGATGAACTTGAAAGTGGCGGTTATTTAAAATAGCACCAAGAATTTTCACGAAACCCACATCCTTTGTGAGCTCGCTGATTTTCCATAAAAGTCTTTTGATGTTAACTATATCATAGGCTGCTGAAAGATCAACGAATGCAACACCTGTGACTTTATTCGCCTCAAACCCATCTTCGATGAATTGCTTTAGGTTGAAGGTCTGATTGGTGCATGACTTTCCTGGCCTAAAGCCAGCTTGCTCAGCGATGAGGTTTGGCTCAATTACAGGCGTTAGACGGTTGAGTAAAAGCCATTCAAAGAGCTTAAATGTGTGGCAAAGAAGAGATATAGGTCAGTAGCTTTTTGGTTCCTTCGGACATTTACCAGGCTTAAGAAGAGCAGCAATTACTTTAGCTCGCCTCCAGAGTTTAGGGATCTTGCACTCTTTAAGGCACGCTGGAGCCCTGAGACAGCTAGACGGAGTCGCGGGGAGGCAGACCGAGGAGAAGATGGCGGGACGCCTTGGATGGCTTTCTGGTGAATTGGCGAGAAGAAACACACCATCGCGAGAAGTGGAAGGAATGGGGGGAGGCTTTTGCTCAGGAGTGGGACAATACGGGCCAACTAAAAAAAAATAGTATTTAAAATTATGTTACATGAATACAGAATTATTACATTTAGAAGGAAAATCTGGCATATTTTCCTCTGCAAAAGTTTTTCTCTTTACTATGAAAACTAACCATATACAGCCTACCGTTACGCTGTTTTTTCGTTAAAAATAATACGATTAACCTAAATATTGTTCCAATTAGAAATAAAAGATAGCTTCATGTTTTTCTAGGACGAGAAAAATGAACTCGCTTCTCATTAGGCGAGTTGCGGCCAAAAGCAAGCTTTAAACTCCTCTTGAACACAAACGATTTTTAAAAAAGGAATGTTTTCGAAATACACTCAGATAGCGGCTACATTAAGCCAACAGTCTATGTACGTAGCCATAATATAGTGTTTTAGGTAAAGCTTCGCAGTATTAAAACATTGTACTGAATATATTTTATGTCCTGACCAAAAATACTTTCTTTTCAATGCAGGAGTAACGATAACGTGGATTTAATACTGTATTCAAGGTCAGCAGTACTTACTTTTTATGGCAGAGTTGTCTGTCAGGTTCAACGTATTGCGAAAAACTGTATCATAGGCCCTTTAATATGTATAAAAAGAGAAAATGTGTACAAAGTGCTTATCAGTCACTGTTCAATACTTCAACAGTAAACAACACAAACTATCAATATGTACAAGGTATATTATTATAACAAATTACTATTTCACAAAAGAATAAGTGCAAATAAGTCTCCTATAAAATTAAAGTAATAAGTCTCCTAATAATCAAATCATTATTACACAGATCATCCTAGTCGCCGCTGTTTTCGCAATGGTCGCCGCGCGGCCGCAAGACGGTCACGATTACCACCACGGTCACGGTCACGGTCACGCTATCTCGTCACAGAGCATCGTACTGCACCAAACTCACGAGACCGAACACAAGCCCGCACACCACGAGGAGCACCACGAGGAGAAACATGAAGAGCACCACAACAAACATGAAGAGCACCACAACCAACATGAAGAGCACCACAACCAACACGAGGAGCATCATCACGAGGAACACCACGGTCATCACGCCTCCTCATCACAGAGCATCAAGCAGCACCACGGGCACGCCACCGAGAAACACGTCGAGTACTATGTATGATGATGTTCGAATTATAATCTTGAATGTTACTTTTTCTTCTGAGGAAAGATTTACTAACTTTACTTGTCTTACAGTCTCACCCCAAGTACGAGTTCGCGTACAAAGTGGAGGACCCTCACACCGGCGACAAGAAGTCTCAGCACGAAGCTCGTGATGGTCACGTCGTGAAGGGCGTGTACAGCCTGCACCAGCCCGATGGCACCATCAGGATCGTCGAGTACCACGCTGACAAGAAAACTGGGTATGTGTAGACCACCTTTTCAATTTAGTCTAGGTTCTAGTTTAAAACAATGACCCTCTTTATAATTATCTCAATATTCTTTACAGATTCAACGCCAACGTAAAGTACATTGGTCACGCCGAACACATTGTTCCTGAACATCACCATCATCATCACTGATTCCAATTCTGGTTGTTTAACTACCTTGCCTATTGTTGAACCTAATGTCTAAGCAGTTAATGTTGTTTTTTGTATGTCAAGATGTTACCTATTGTAAATAATTATAATTGAAGTCAATATTATATTTAGTTCGTGCCTATTTTTCGTTTTAATTTCCATGTTCTTTCTTCTTCCTTATCGTGTGGTTAGTGCCTAACCTAGTGTCAGAGTGTTTATGTCGCCCTAAAGCGCCTAAAGCCAAGTCAGAGGTCCAGCCTCTGACTTGGCTCTACATGCCGCCAAAAAGTTCATCTCAGGCATACTGGTTTCCTAACAATGTTTTCCTTAAGCGAAGCAAGTGATAATTATACAATACGCACATGAATCCGAAAAATCAGGGGTGTGTCTTGGGTACAAACTCGAGGCCTATGCCTATGTTCCTTTCTGACACGTTTTTTTTTTCGATATTGCATCTCGCAGTTCAACCTGAGAGGTTGTCGTCTGCTTAACCGGACAATAGGCATGACGACAGTTTCAAAAAATTGCAAATCTATTTATTCCGTCAGTTAGAGTATTGGAAATTAATGGACACGTATTTTTTGTTTTTGAAATCAATGAATATTGACAAAAGATAAAACGCATCAAAACTCGGGAGTGGGGGCTCGTGACGTCAGACCTAGTTAAAAATTATACCTAGGCGTGACGTATTGAGAATTTTAAAAGCGTCATATCTTCGTCAATTTTGGTTTACTTATCAAAAGAAAAAACACGGGTCAAATATTTTTTGAAAATCTAACTGACAGACTAATTAGATTTTTTTGTCGTCTCGCCTATCCTGTGTGTGCCTTAAGTGTAAGGCCTCCTGCCTGGGCAAAAAACTTACAAAATGAGCGACTACACGCTAAGGCCACCTCTTGCGTGGTACGGACCTCGGCTTAGGGCGTCGCTGTGAGAGGACAGCAAGGGGACAGGCTGGATCGGATTGGTTTCATGACACTGTAAAATATTGTCTTTTTATACATTATGTGGTTAATCGTTTTAGCCCATGCAACCTCAAACTTCTTAAAAGGGGTTCTCGTTGGATACTGCTTATTTGTAACCGACTTCCAAAAAGAAGGAGGTTCTATGTTCGTGTGTATGGTGTTTTTAGTACATTCACTAACTTTAAATTGTGTGCTTCATTTGGTAGAGGAAGCCCGCGCGGTCATCCCATTCCCATATACATTTTATTTATTTTGCTAGAGCAGTTTATGAGGTAGACCTTTAGTATTTATTTTAAATTAAATGAAACAAACTATAGTTGTGTAAATTGTGAACTGCTAATATTTGTATAATCAATCTTTTAATATATTTTTTGTATCTACTGTAAGTACGAGCAAATGTTCAGATATTATCTACTTAGAAACATTTCATAAACCTTTTAACAGTAGCTTTTATAATGTATAATAATTGTAATTGAAAAGAATCTCTGCTTCTGGTAGTAATCCTTAGGACAGCCTCTTACGTTCTGGTGGAAAATTTTCAGAGGTCCTGAATTGGGAGTTGATCTTATAGCTATCCTTTAACTAGAAATCAATAAACATAAATACAAATAATGTGGCTTGAGCACCTTTTTTTAACCGACTTCAAATAAGGAGGCAGTCCTATATAACAAACGAAAATAACTTGAGGAGACGATCCTGGTTGTAAGATGACACGTGATAGAAATCATGTTTATCCATCAAATATGAAAGCATCTACAAATTTAATCTTCGTATCCGTGCTATTAACCGTTGAGGAGTTCCCTCGGGCAGGATTAAGTATTGCTTGTCATAATTTTTGTGACAAACACTACCAATATTGTCACCAGAACCAAAGGTGTCTTCAAAATTTTGGTTAAATGGTTTGGAGGGAACTGCTTTGAAATTCAGTTGCAAGATTTGACCAATACATACTAACAAACTAACAAGGCAAGATGAATAAAAGCATAAAAATAGTAAATAGCTGAAACACAATTATTAAAATATTAAATATGAATTCTATTGTATAGGTATTTTTCTAAAGAGGTTTGACTTGTCACGATGATAACTGGCCAGAACGGCTGACAACAAAAAAAAAAAAAGTTTTCTTTTTAATTTTTGTTTTCTTCAACTTAAATGGCGTTTTTGCAAATTTTTTCGTCAACAATACTAGTATTTTTTATTACTAAAAAGCGATGCGATGCGCGATGTAACCTTTTTAGTAATAAAAAATACTAGTATTTTGAAAATAAAGTCTATAGATTTTTTTTTATTCATATTTTGGTTTAAATAAATATAAGAATAAGAATAATTTATTTAAAAAGTAGATAATACAAAAGTGTACATTTAGGTGCAGTAGTGTTATTTCTTAAACCATTGTAAAATTAGTGCTTATAAGTAAACTATAACTACAAAACATTTAACAGAATGTAAAATTATGTAATTAGAATGATTAAATTATGGAGAGAAACGTAACATTTTTTTTCTAAAGAGGTTCGTCCTGTCACTAAAAAACTGGTTAGTCTCGTTGACAAAAATGCTTCACCTCAGGATTGTTCAAATTATAAAGTTAACTTCACAACACTTTAATAAGGCTGAACACGCAGGCGTGTTTTTGCGAATCTGCGTTTTTGCGTTTCTGCGTCCCGCGATATTGCGATAATGCGTCCCCACACAGGAGTGTTATTATCGCGCGATATTAGGTACGTGTTTCTGTTTTCGCGTTTCTGCGTCCTGTGATATTGCGATATAAGTTCTTAGAACATTTGGTACTGGGACGCAGAAACGCGAAAACGATTCGCAAAAACGCACATGCGTCGCAATACCAAATATTCTAAGAACTCATATCACAACTTCTATTGCGGCGTTATTATCGCGGCAGTTTTATCGCATGCGTCCTAATACTTAATGTACTAAAAACAAATATCGCAATATCGCGGGACGCAGAAACGCGAAAACGTAGAAATGCAAAAACGCGCCTGTGTCCGAGGTTTCAAAACAAAATGACATTTGCATAACTTAAACAGAAAAAAACCGGCCAAGAGCGAGTCGGACTCGCGCACCGAGGGTTCCGTACAAACTTTTTAAAGGACTAACTTAACTTTGCTGTTCGATCCCTAGAAACGGCTATTGCACTAACCGCAAATAATAAGTTTGTAATAGTAAAATCGCTTTTTTTGTTATTAAACTACATATTTACGGTTTTCAGACTTTTCCCTTAACATGTGCTGTAAGACCTTGCTTTTTGCCAAATTTCTTGATTCTAGGTCTACGGGAATTGTCAATTTTGGTAAAAAGCAAGGTCTTACAGCACAAGTAAAGGAAAAAGTCCGAAAAATAAATCAAAATGAAAATTAAGGTTTTTGGTACTTACAAGTTTTCGCGAAAATTTAATATTGCTCATATCTTTTTATCGTGTTGACTCAGGGCCTTGATTTTTATACACCTAATGGGGACTATAGACCTCAGTATATGGTATAAATTTCAACTTGCTGGGTCCACCCGTTACTGATAAAATCGGTGGTGACAGACGAACAGACAGACGGACATACGGACAGACGGACAGACAGACGGACAAGAAAGTGATCTTATAAGGGTTCCGTTTTTCCTTCTGAAGTACGGAACCCTAAAAAGGATAAAAAAAGTATTCTTATCCCAACAGACCCAGCTTAGATGGTGGCTCGATAAAGCCAAGATTATGTCACATCACAACATGAAACGCTTTACTGAATGACTTTTTATGACCTACATAAAAATTCATGCTTTCCTTTTCATGCAGGAGTCAATTAACGTGGATTTAATACTGTACTCAAGGTCAGCTTACTTTTTACAGACTGGTGTGTCAGGTTCAACGTATTGCGAAAAACTGTATCACAGGCCCTTTAATGTGTATAAAAAGACAAATTATTAACAAAGAGGTTATCAGTCACTGTTTGTTCTCCAAGAGTAAATACAGTAAAGAATTCAAACTGCCAATATGTACAAGGTATAATTTCAATATCTAACAAAACACGTCTGAAAAATAGAAAACAAAATTCCGTTTGAAATAGATGTTACTCTTTTTTTTTTTGTCACGCAGATTATCCTATTAGCTGCAGTTGTGGTCACGATGGTCGCCGCGCGACCTCAAAATGGTAACGATTATCATCACGGTCACGGTCACGCTATCTCGTCACAGAGCATCATACTGCACCAAAATCATGAGACCAAACACAAGCCCGCACACCACGAGGAGCATCATGAGGAGAAACATGAAGAGCACCACAACAAACATGAAGAGCACCACAACGAACACGAGGAGCATCATCACGAGCACCACCACAGCCACGGCTCCTCATCACAGAGCATCAAGCAGCACCACGGACACGCCACCGAGAAACATGTCGAGTACTATGTATGATGAAGTTCCCATCATAAATTGAATGTCCTAGAATTAACATTAGAAAAAAAAATACTGACCATCACTCGTTTTACAGTCTCACCCCAAGTACGAGTTCGCATACAAAGTGGAGGACCCTCACACCGGCGACAAGAAGTCTCAGCACGAAGCTCGTGATGGTCACGTCGTGAAGGGCGTGTACAGCCTGCACCAGCCCGATGGCACCATCAGGATCGTCGAGTACCACGCTGATAAGAAGACTGGGTAAGTTTTCAATAGCATTCAATTTTCGCCTCTGTTGTTGTGATATCCTGTGGAATGTGTTAATAAACTTTAATTTCGTTTCTACAGATTCAACGCCAACGTAAAGTACGTGGGTCACGCCAAACACATTGTTCCTGAACATCATCATCATCACTGAATAACTCTACGGATCTGATTGCTTAGTTTTAATCGTTGAACCTCTATTTCTTAAATAATTGTTGATTATTATGTTCTAAGCTGTGTGTTGTACTGTACATTAGTATTAAATTAATTAACTACTGAATCACACCTGCAATGTTTTTTTTTTCACACCCGGTTTATTACTTTATTATAAGTATTATGCTTACGCTGCTCAATTCTCGCGATTAATATTTACTTGTAGTAGTTTCGTATTTCTCGGCCATTACCACGAATATTTTAGAGAAAATAATAAGAATCTAAAAATTAAAAGTAATTTTTTGATTAAAAACAAATCATTCATTCACCCACTCATGTCCGACCCGATCTTGCCGATCACACGCCATTTTATTCTAATTATCTGTTTTCGTGCAGTACCGGCCGTTACCCGTCAAATAATTTGTGCTAATATTTAGATTTTGTGTGTTTATAGTATTAAACTTTACAGTTCTTTGTAGTGATTTTAAGTGCGTTACTTTAGAAAGTTAAGTAGCTTTAAACATGGGAAGAAAACGGAAACATAAGGATAGTGAACGCATATTGAGAAAGTTGGTGCGTGAATTACGAAAACGACGGCGTTACTCTTCCAGTTCTGCAAGTACAGAAGGAAATTCTGGTAAGTGTTTACATACAATTCATAATTCTATTTTTGAAATGACATGTTCATGTACTAACTGTACACTACAGTTATTTATTTAGTATGGCTAATATGTTAACTTTTGCGTAAGATAATACAATAGTTACAGCATAAGTGAAGTACCCACATGTTTTAATTTGTTAACAAATTGTGCAAAAATAATTCACGGAAGTGAACAATTATAGATATCTGCATAAATTATTGGGATTATTACCGTTACGTAAATCATTTATGTATATGACGTTTTACAACAAAACCTAGTTTTGTACTCAATAGTGATGCGAACAGTACTCACTGGGACTGTTACCTTCACATAACAGTTAGTTAGTTGTACAACTAACGGATCTTTTGCTATCTATAGTAAGTTACGCGAACAGTACGTTTGGGGACTTTTACCTTCACAAATACTTTATGGTTAGCGTAATACCTACATTGTCTAGTGTTGCGAGTGATTTTCGGGATCACTGCCTTCACGGTTATGACAATCATATTTATTGCCTTTTCAGACCCGGAAATGGATGATAATGTTGACATTTACCAATGTTCACTCAGACACTGAAAGAGATATGGAGGCACTCCCTAACGTGGCTCACACTTCAAATGAGTCTATATTAGCCCCCACACCTGGGGCGGGAGATGAGTCAATACTGCAACCATCAACTAGCATTGCTGCTGAGGTAGATTGCGATAAAAATGATCAAGTAGCCATATCTCCAGAGCATTTGGACGATGAGATACTTACCCTCCTGGGGGATGCTCCTAAAGAGGAAACTGCTGTAGGAAAAAATTTACACCCAGATGTCTCGGCAAGGCTATTACGTGTCCAACAAAATGGGTTGAAAAAAGATCAAAAAGATAAAATTACGGAAGAATATCCAACCCCTGGCAATTGTCAATTATTTAAGGCACCAATTTTAAATCCCGAAGTTAAAGCGGCGGTATCCGATATCTTGCAGAAAAAAGATGCATCTTTAGCCGCGCGGCAAGGCCCACTCGGTGTAGTTTTGACAGCTTTAAGTAATGCAATTGATATCCTGGTTTCAGAAAAATCAGATACCAATCAAACTGTGTTAAAGCATATAAGCAATGCCAGCCGTTTGTTATGCGACTCACACTATATAGATACAAAGCTTAGGCGAAGTTTTTTAATTTCAACTCTTAACAATAAATTAAAGGATACATTAAAAGAGTCAAAACGGGACAAACATTTGTTCGGGGAGTCGCTACCTGAAAACTTAAAAGCTAGCAAGGCTATAACTAAGTCTAGCCAAGATTTTAAATCTTATGTAGCAAAGCCTAAACCTCCAATAAAAAATAACAGAGCTAACAATTCCACTAATCATTTAAACTGGAAGCACCCGCAGCCCAACACACAACATTCGAATCGGAAAGCGTTGTCGACAGCTCATCGGACTGCGGGTACCTCGTCGATTGCTCACCGGAACGAGACGACGCGCAAGATTGCGTCATCACGTGCATACCGCAGCAGTGCCTACTACAAGAACCCGAGGAGGCAATAAACCAGCAGGCAGATTAAAATATTTCTTACACACATGGCGTAAGCTCACAAATGACAAAACTATTTTGTCCTGGATTGAAGGTTATAAAATACCTTTTTACTCAGTTCCTATACAGGATAACTGTCCTAAAAATATACCTAACTGTCCTAAAAATATAACTAACATAAATACGATGTATTAAACTTTCAGGCTGAAATTGATAAATTAATTGATATGCTATATCGGTATGCCGTAGAGTTGATGGAGATTTTTTATCTAGTATATTTCTTGTGGACAAACCAAATGGCGATAAAAGGTTTATTTTAAATTTAAAAAAATTGAATAAGTTCATTAACCCGCCACATTTTAAGATGGAAGACTTAAGAACCGCAATAAAACTAGTAACACCTGATTGCTATTTAGCGACGGTAGATCTAAAAGATGCTTATTTTTTAATACCGGTACATTCAGATCTTAGAAAATACCTTCGTTTTCAGTTTAAAAATACTTGTTATGAATATAATTGCTTGCCATTTGGTTTGAACACGTGTCCACTGGTGTTCACGAAAATCATGAAACCACCGTTTATTTGGACGATATCTTGTGTATTGATAGTTCTTTTGACAAATGTACACAAAATGTTAATGAAACGCTATGTCTCTTACAAAACTTGGGGTTTATTATAAACTATGAAAAGAGTGCAATCATACCCAAAACCCAATGTACATTTTTAGGTTTTGAATTGGATATGAAAACATTTTGTGTGAAACCTCCACAAAAGAAACGTGATAAAATCAAAAAAGAATTAGAAAAAATTAGAACTATAGAAAAGTGTAAAATTAGAGATTTCGCTAAATTTATAGGTTTATTAATTTCTATTTGCCCAGGAATTGAATATGGTTGGTTACACACAAAAATATTCGAGATTAAAATTTATAAGCCTGGGCGATAGAAAAATATAAAAATGTGATATGAAAAAGTCATGAAAATGGATCATAATGTAATTAAGGATGATTTAAATTGGTGGTATAAAAATATTAGTAAATCTTCATGCCCTATTCGATCTCCAAATTATCATCTCGAAATATTTTCAGATGCTTCTTTGACAGGTTGGGGCGCATCTTGTTTAAATAAAAAAGCAAATGGGTTTTGGACAAATGAAGAAAAATCTTATCATATTAACATTTAGAATTGCTAGCCGCTTTGTTTGCCATAAAAATATTTGCTAAAGATCTTTTTGACACGCAAGCTTTACATAAAGTAGATAACACTACTGCAATTTCGAGTATCAACCGAATGGGTAGTGTTCAGTTCCCTCATTTACACAAAATACCTCGACAAATTTGGGAATTTTGTGAACAAAGAAATTTATTTCTTTATGCCTCATATATTAAATCGTCTCAAAATACTGTCGCTGATTTCGAGTCTCGAAAGACGCATTCTGATACTGAATGGGAGCTAGCATCTTATGCTTTCTTAGACATTACTAAGGCATTTGGTGTCCCAGACATTGACTTATTCGCAAGTAGATCCAATGCAAAATGAAAAAAATATGTCTCTTGGCGAGCTGATCCATACGCTTTCTGTATTGACGCTTTTACGATCAAATTGAATGATTATTTCTTTTACGCGTTCCCACCATTCGCAATTATTCTTAAAACTTTAAATAAAATAATTGCAGACAAAGCTACAGGTATAGTTATTGTACCTAATTGGCCTACCCAACCCTGGTTTTAAGAAATTGCTCAGTTCTAAGGTTATTTAGTTTAACCCTAGTAGTGAATTGTTGTTGTTTGGTGATTACAGGACGCAAGCGCAACACAGTCTGCACAAAAGTCTTACCCTGGCTGTGGCAATATTATCAGGGAAGCTCTACTGAAACGAAGCGTTCCCCCCTCTTCCGTAGATATAATGATAAATTCATTAGCTCCCAACACTCGTAAGCAATATGATTGTTACTTTAAAGAGTGGTTCAACTTCTGTCAAACTCATAATATTGATTATCTAGCAGCGTCGGTCCCAAATGTCCTTTACTTTTTAACTCTGCTATATAATTCAGGCTACAAATATGGAAGCCTAAATTGTTGCAAATCCGCTTTATCTTGTATTTTAGGTTCAACTAGCATTAACGATGATAGAATTGCGAGGTTCATGAAAGGTGTTTTTAGATCCAGACCACCTCAACCAAAATACGAATATACTTGGAACGTTGACACTGTTTTAAACTATTTAACACAAATGTTTCCCAATGAAAAGTTCAAGCCTGGAATTGTTATCCAAAAAATTAATTATGTTGTTGGCTATTGTAACAGCTCACAGAGTTCAAACTTTGTCCAAAATTGAACTTAAAAATACAATTTTTGATTCTAATTGTATATTAATTAAAATTTCACAATTTATTAAAACCTCAAAACCAAATACTCACCAACCATTATCAAAACTACCATATTTTCATGAAAAGCCCGAAATTTGTCCAGCCTTAACTTTGTTATGTTATAAAAATAAAACTGATTCGGTTCGTGTGTCTGACGATTTGTTCATTAGCTTCATTAGGAAACCTCACACAAAAGTAACTACTCAAACTTTGAGTCACTGGATAAAAGACATGCTCCACAAAAGCGGTATCGACACAAGTGTATATAGCTCGCACAGCACGCGTCATGCATCCACGTCAAAAGCGAAAGCTGTTGGCGTGAATGTGGATACGATTAGGAAAACTGTGGGGTGGAGCATTTCTTCATCCGTTTTTGCCAGATTTTACAACCGGGATATTATTATATCTCATCTAGATGATTCTTTTGGTCGGTCTATACTTCAAACATAAGTAAAATAAAATAACTTGTGTTATTATATTATTAATGAGAAAAAGATTATTGATGATTTTTTGTTTTTTTTGTTATGCTTATTGGCTAAATACATGTATTGAGAATACTAGTCTAATTATTTCCTTTTGTTAAAAGGTCAAATCATAATTCTAGAAAATGACAAATAGGTAAAATATAGATCTTGAGCATCTTTAAACATCTACAAGTAAATATTAATCGCGAGAATTGAGCAGCGTAAGCATAATTAATGATAAAACGAATTTACCTGTACGTGAAGTTCTATCATAATTATGCGAGCTGCTCAATTCGAAGTGATTAATATAACATCCCACCCGTTTAGTGTAACCCTCCCACAACTACCAAGATCTATTTTCCTATGTTGTCAGTGATACATAACTAATCCATGTGTGTTTCAGGAAATGCTTTAAACTTAATGAGAATAAAATGTGTGATCGGCGAGATCGGGTCGGACATGAGTGGGTGAATGAATGATTTGTTTTTAATCAAAAAATTACTTTTAATTTTTAGATTCTTATTATTTTCTCTAAAATATTCGTGGTAATGGCCGAGAAATACGAAACAGTACTACAAGTAAATATTAATCGCTTCGAATTGAGCAGCTCGCATAATTATGATAGAACTTCACGTACAGGTAAGTTCGTTTTATCATTAATAAATAACTTTTTCATCCCCCCATCTCGGAAAGAGTATTTTTGCTCTTCGATATCTGAGTGCAAAAGTCGTTTTTATCCTCTAGAGGATAAAGTAAATTGAATTTAGAACATCGTGTGCACTAAGTTTGTGAATTCAAAACATCATTAAACCTATGTACTTCTACCTCCATGGTGCCGAATTTATCATAGGTACAACCTTTTTTAATTTGTTAAAAACTCAGACTCGGAACCTTCTTGGTGTACTTTTATAATTTGCTTTGCGCGCGCCATTTTCTTGTCAGGTCAATTGTTAAAACCTTAGGTTAAAAACAAGTGAAAAACGTAAAATAAGTGGTTTTGGCGACCAAGAAGTTTTTTTGACGCCAACAGAATTGACTGAAACTGTTAATAATGCGCAAATGAGCTTTCTCCCTCAACAATCACGCGAGAAGGATTTGAAACAGTACGATATTAAAAAAAATGAAAAAAAATAGGTAGAAAATGCCCAAGGCATTAAGTCCGCCTTTGTACAGTTTTTACTTGTGCATAAAGTTTTAATAAATAAATAAATAAATATTACACTCAACTTAACTAACTGTAGCAACGTTACTTTAAATTTTTCTAAATTGTACCTAAGTATTATTTGTTATAATTTAAAGATTATTCTGTAATACTTACCTACCATAATGTAGTAGTTAACACCTAAACTGAAATAAAAGTAAAAGTATCTTGTGATTGTAAATGTTTTTTTTTTTTGCATTTAGTCATTTCCTCTCTGAGGTGGGATGAAAAGTTACGTGTTGCACTCGAGTGCAAAGATTTTTCACCTCGTGCTCTTTTGATTCCCTCGCTAACGCTCAAGATTCTAATTTTTGAATCACTCGCTGTGCTCGTGACTCAATTTTAGAATCCTTCGCTTGCTCGGTTATCAAAATTGAGCACGCGGTTAAAAAGCAACTTTGCACTCTTGTATAACAAATAACTATTTATTTTAAGGTTATTACGATACCAAACCGATCGTCAAAAAAATAAATAATTGAGCAACAGAAGTTAATAAGTACAGCGCGTCTAAGACCCGTTTTCTATCACTTACGTGTAACTGTCAGTTAATATGCCACGTCTCGCAGTTATCGGTGTTTCTATACACAAAGTTAGCTTGAAATATCCTATTCGTTAGCTTAAAATAGGTATCCTATCCGCGTCACCTACCTGTGACGTGATTCATGGAAAAGTCAAAGAAAGATTTTCTGTGACGTTTTGTCTCTAACCGTCTGTACGAAAATGTCAAACAGGCAGAGATAGCTACCTACCGAAACCGGATAGTAAGTTATTGAAAACGGCCGTAAGGCGATTCGCACACGATATCGCTCATCGGCGTGGTTGGGCGGAGGTGGCGAACATTGGTGAGAAGAAAATAGTCTAGACAACAGAAGTGGCGCAGAATATATATTTTTCTTTTGTCATACGTTGATAATAAATAAATATTTGATAGAATTTCACCAACTTCTGCTTCCATACAATTTAATTGAATTAACAATTACCGAAAGTCGAGGTAAAAGTAACAAAATTAATCACTTTTATGGGTGATTATTAATAATTTAACCTTAATACCGAAAAAGGTAACAAATAAACGCTGTAAATGCAGGAAAATGCGCGTTTGTTGCAATTCTAAGTTCTAATGCTATTTTATGTGTTTGTTTTTTATATTGACTTTTTTATACCGACTTGGAGCACCCCGGCTTGGGGCACCCCGACTCACACAGGTCAGGTTAGGTAAGTTTGGTTATTTTTTTATAAACCATTCAGAAGTAGGATTTTTTATTAGTACTATGTTTATTTTGCGGTTCATTTATTACTTTTATAAACTAGCGTAGTTAATTATTAATAATAACTGCTAAAAGTGATAAATTTCTATTTTATATTTACATTTCCAAATCATGAGGTAATTATTAATGACCGGTAATTAATAATATTTTTTCAATTAATCACAAATTACCGTAACATATAGATGGCCTTGCATTAGTAAAGCGCCAAACAACGAATGTAATCTGAACATCACTGTCCTGTATAATGATGCGATTCTCGTGAAAATTGAGAAAAAGAACACATAACATCACGCTTGTAATCTCAAAACGTTTCGGCATTGGTGTAGCTATAATTAGTACCTACACACACGTTTCGCTAATTATGTATAGACCCTATTTGACAGGGGTGAACCTGTTGCCATCAACCACAGGCACAAAAACAGACTCTGCATTTAGTCCAACCAGGAAATTAAACCTAAAACCTGACGACGTGAGCTCAGCAGCAGTAACGTCCAAACGACATAACAAAGCATTCATAAAAAAAAAACAAGTATCGAATGTGCTATCGGCAATCTAAACAATCATTGTCTTCTACATATGGAACACCTTGTCAATCTAGGCATTCAATACAATACCGAACACCAACGTTCAGTCGACAGTGTGTTGAATACGCATTTGGCGGAATGACGGGATGGCGTGACGTGATGGAGTGACTTCGGTTGCAAGAAACTTATATGTAGCGCTAGTTCTGCCCGCGGGTGTTTTGTCACAGTTCTAACCTAACTTATCAAATTCATTTACTTGGGGTGCCGAAGCTTTGTTATTGCTCCCACTTATTTGCTCACAGTCACTTGCCCATAGAATTTCGGAAAGCCATAATCAGTTTCAATTTTAATTTATACTAGCTGTTGACACTACAATTTTATTTATTTATATACGATATTTTCTTAGTTTTATACTTTACCAGATCTCCTCAAGGCATTCTCTAAAATTCCTTGAAATTGTATACCTACCTACATTGACTAATAAGTAGGCTAAATGATGATAAACGGTAGAAAATATTTTAAACATTGCCTAGACGAGCTTGACATTGTATAGAATGACTAGGTATTCTATAGATTTACTGAATTAAGGGTATGCTTTGCCGGTAACATATTATCAAATGAAAATAATTACGGCTTTCAAAAAATAACGCTAGGATTTGGTGATTGAACTGGTCCAATCAGTAAGAGCGGAGACGAAAACCTGTGGAAGCTTTTACTAATTTGCAAAGCCACCTTCCGAATGAGAGGTTTTCTTTTTGAGCATTAAAATAAAACAATTTCCAAGAACTCTGTAGATGGCGTTGAACTGACTACGTTACTAGGTGTCAAAGCCAAAAAGCTTTGGAAAAAAAACATTGCGTCACGTCACATACGCTCGTTGACTGGCAATTTCGTTTGCTTAAGCTTCCGAATATAACCATTACATCCAAGGAACGGAACGTCACATCATTTCATGATGTGACGTTCCGTTCCTTGCAGTAACTTACCAAGTTTAGCGCCATCTATCCAGCGATTATGGAAGAGTTTAAAAAGAAAATCCCTCATTTCTGAGGAATGAAAATTGAAAAATGAAAATTGAAGAATGAAATGAGAAAAAATCATGGAAATGATAATTAACTGAACGCTATACAACACTACTCTATTTATAGATCTTCATTAAAATAAAAAACTGATAAAATTTATCAACTAGCATGTTTACAAGCATAGCATAAGTATAAGCCTATGACTACTACAAATGTTTTAAGGATGCAATGATCATGTATATGGTAGATTTCTTATCTTATCAATGTAGGACCCTACTCCAATAAAGAAAGAAGTAAATTAACTTCATATCTGAAGGCCACTTTTACTTTCCGAAATAAGATATATGCGGCGAACTGGTTGGTCATTATTTGTAAGTATTGCAAAAATCTGTCTCACAGACCCTTTGAAAAACTGTATAAAAAGAAAAAATATGTGCTGGGGTATTATCAGTCACTATCCAGAACTCCAAGTGTAAAGAATACAAACCATCAAAATGTACAAGGTATTGAGTTAATTCAAATAACTGTACAGTTGAATACTTTGCAACCATTTGAACACTAAATATTTACTGTCCTATTATAAAAAAACAAATTATTCTGTTCTGTAGAAAAGTACTACTCATTTTATAGAACAGAAATTCTTAGAACTTACTCTTGCACAGATCATCCTAGTCGCTGCTGTGGTTGCGGTGGTCGCCGCGCGCCCACAAGAGGGTCACGGTCACGAGCATCACCACGATCACGCCTCCTCATCACAGAGCATCAAGCAACACCACGGACACGCCACCGAGAAACACGTCGAGTACTATGTATGACGACCTTTCAACGAAATTACTATTTTTCCTCTCATGAAAGATTTTAACAAATGTCTCTTTTTGAA
Source organism: Xestia rhomboidea (assembly GCA_963853795.1). Classification (NCBI taxonomy): domain Eukaryota; kingdom Metazoa; phylum Arthropoda; class Insecta; order Lepidoptera; family Noctuidae; genus Xestia; species Xestia rhomboidea. The sequence goes on along the minus strand of OY970761.1, from coordinate 13,628,946 downwards.
CAGTCGCATCCAAAGTATGAGTTCGCGTACAAAGTGGAGGACCCTCACACCGGCGACAAGAAGTCTCAGCACGAAGCTCGTGATGGTCACGTCGTGAAGGGCGTGTACAGTCTGCACCAGCCCGATGGCACCATCAGGATCGTCGAGTACCACGCTGACAAGAAGACTGGGTAAGTTTTCAATAGCATTCAATTTTCGACTCTGTTGTTGTGATATCCTGTGGAATGTGTTACTAAACTTTAATTTCGTTTCTACAGATTCAACGCCAACGTAAAGTACGTGGGTCACGCCGAACACATTGTTCCTGAACATCATCATCATCACTGAATAACTCTACGGATCTGATTGCTTAGTTTTAATTGTTGAACCCCTATTTCTTAAATAATTGTTGATTATTATGTTTAAGCTGTGTGTTGTACTGTACATTAGTATTAAATTAATTAACTACTGAATCACACCTGAATGGTTTTTTCTTCTTCAAAATAGTATTACCAATTTACCATGGAATATTAACTTTAAATAATGAGGGAGAGGTATTTCATAATATATAAAGATTCTTGTGACGTTTAAAACATAAATGCGTTTTCATCAACACTTCACATAACTTACTTTAAGTGACAGAAATTAAAGAAAAAACCTATGTACCTACTCTCCAAGTAAATGTAGAAGAATCAACGCTACTAAAGTTACGAGGTTATTCAACCAATTAATTCTGCCTATCGTAGTCTACTGCTACTATGGCCTCTCCTAAGCTACAGTGCAACACCCAAACCGACGCCTACCGCATACAGTCTGACCCAGTCATCGAGAAGTCTTCGTTCCAGCTAGAAGGGCAATCTCTACCGTTGGTCTCCACTCCAGGACTCGTGAGCTCCATCGGCTGTCGATCCTTCGACAGACATGGCCAGCCTACTATCACTTTAGCTCACTTTGCACGCTATCCCAGTAACTACAATGCTTCACGTTCAAATTATGAGATGAAAATTTTCAATATTTAAGACACCATTCTACGATTCTTTAAATTCTACAAAACAAAAAAAAAATCTTATCAAATAATGTTCCTCAAATTATGATTAATTTTAAGGACTACTGGTAACAAAAATTATCAACAGACGTTAGATGCTCGCTAACTGGTAAAGATACGTAAACGCAATGCATTACATTATGCCTGATTATTATCAAATTACGTCAAATCATACAAAATAAGTAAAGATGGAACGACCTTTCAATAGGGGCAGTCTAGATAAACAATGGCCATCATATTTGCTCAACAGCAACAAAGTATGAGCAAATATGACTGTAACATTTATTTATCTAGATTAAAACAAGAATAAATAAATGATAAAAATTAAAATTATAAAAATCCAAAATCTCCTTTGCCGCATCTGCAGTTTCGTTTTGTCTTGTAGTAGAAAACTGTCTTCATCAAACATGTACATGAGTTAGTAAGAAGGTAATATATTTGATGAACTTGCTCTAGTCAGTGTGACCTTAAGTGATAGTCCACTTTGTCATCAGGAATTTTTCGATTGTATTGCAGCCCGGAGTCTAGATTGGTTCGCGGTTGATGGCAATAGGCTTTAATAACGATAATAATCATTTTATTATCAGGCAACTAAGGCCCATATATAAAATACACAAAATAACATTTAACAACAAAAAACTAAAACATATTCCCGCCCCACCCACACCCTATTACACGGGACTCCTGGTTAAGCTTGTGGGGAAAAAGATGTCACGTAATTTTATGTTGAACTCAACTTAAACTATGTGAAGTCAGAAATTTCAAATAAAATATATTTTTTAGTGTTTAATTTCCTGAACGGATCCGTATAATTATCAAACTGTTGTTACCCCCCCTCACCTCCCCTGCATCCCCTCTGCACCCCGTAGTGGCCGTCACGGGGCCTATTAGGTAGACACTTGACGTATACCTCAATATTTTCGACCATGGAGGCAGGTACGGTTCTATTAGGCGGGTCGGCGGTATTGGCGAAAATAATGGCACATCCCTCATCGAAAGGGCAAAGGACTCGCTCTTAGAATAGAAAAAGGCTGCACGATCGGTTCATAAAATTAGAACATATTTAGTGCTATTTTGATATCAATCTTCATAAAATTGATGAATGTCAGATGCAGTCAGTTTCAGCATCGCGTGTGATTAACTCCAGACTCCAGGCTATTACTGAGAAATTCCTTAAGAAAAAAAACCAATAACACTTAACCTAGGACTCGAACCCAAGACGTCGCACGTGTCTTGCAGTAACGTTTGTGACTACTCGACAAATGAGACATTCGCAAAATAACAAGTATCCTATGTAATGACAATGTGATTTTTGACAAAGGAGATGTGAATTTTGTAGTTATTGTGCTATACGTGTCGAGGGACTGGTCCCATAAGCATGAACGGTGACCAAAAGCTGTAATATGATGTTCTTCTGTAAAATCACTCCGTTGAGCTAACTCATTCATTTTAAGGAACTCTCATTTATGTACCTTCCTATACCTAGCGGTTTCGGCTGTGCGGTGTCCGTCAATAAGTGTTTTATTAAGATTTTTATGGGTATCGATGTAAGTAAGCACCATAACCAAAAGTGAATTTATTGTCTGAAGGTCGCCTTTACTTTCCGATATTATATGCGGCGAACTGGTACGTCATTTTTCGGATGTATTGCAAAACTGTCCCTTTAGTAAACTGTATAAAAAGAAATATTATTGTCTGAATTATTATCAGTCACCTTTTAGAACTCCAAGAGTAAATAATACAAATCATCAAAATGTACAAGGTATTATTTTTAAGACTATCTGAAAATGAACGTTTTTTTTTACAATTATTACAAATATCACCAATCGTCATGAATGTTGTGAATATTCTGAGTTTTCTTTTGCACAGCTCATCCTAGTCGCTGCTGTGGTTGCGGTGGTCGCCGCGCGCCCACAAGATGGTCACGGTCACGAGCATCACCACGGTCACGCCTCCTCATCACAGAGCATCAAGCAGCACCACGGACACGCCACCGAGAAACACGTCGAGTACTACGTATGACAACTTTCCAATCATAAATAGACATTTTTTTTCAGACTTAACGTCTTTTAGGAGACAATTTGCTAATCGCTTTTGCTTTACAGTCTCACCCCAAGTACGAGTTCGCGTACAAAGTGGAGGACCCTCACACCGGCGACAAGAAGTCTCAGCACGAAGCTCGTGATGGTCACGTCGTGAAGGGCGTGTACAGCCTGCACCAGCCCGATGGTACCATCAGGATCGTCGAGTACCACGCTGACAAGAAAACTGGGTTTGCATTTCATTTAATTTAAACCAAGCTGCAACAATGGTTATATCTGGAAATGTGCATCAATTTTTATTTTTGTACTTACAGATTCAACGCCAACGTAAAATACGAGGGTCACGCCAAACACATTGTTCCTGAACATCACCATCATCACTAATTCTTTCGTAGTTTATGATTAACTGCGAACTTGTTACCTCTTTATAAATTGTTGTCTCACTATGTTGAAAATATACTTAGTTGTACCACTTAATGTTTTGTTTTAATTCTAATCTGTATGCGTCGAAATTGTATACATTTGTAAATCCGGGGTAACGATAGCTCCATCATCGATAGATGCATCATGTCACTACGTGATATTATGTTTATCATGTTCAGTAGCCCGATCAGTTTTGAAATCATCTGATATCACTTTCATCATCTACCTAGACTTTTCCTTGGGTCAGCTTCCAGTTAACTTAAGGTATTCCAGTAGTTTATATGGAGCTACTAATTATAGGCCCTCGACAAACCAGGTACTAGGTAACGCGATAAAAACTGATTTCATACTTTCGGAATTCTGACTACTGAATTCGGAATTCTGACTACTTAATTCTGACTACGGAATTCTAACAACTGTTAGAGATCTACGAACGACTCTCGGGACCTAAAGCTTAACGTGCTTTCCGAGATGCAAAATTATCCATCAAATCAATACTATGTCTTAATACTGAAGTGGTCTTAAAAGTGAGTGAAAGTGTTTAGTGACTTGGATGAGATATGGCAGTAAAACGCTGAAAAATTAACTGCAGATTTAAATACGCAAACATGCGATAGCTATTGCAATAAAATGAACTTAATAAATAACAAAATACAATCTAGACTTGCACTCGTAAGCATGTCAGTTTAATGCTTTTACGAAATACTCTTACAAACACTTACAGACAGTAGACCGTATTCCGTGAATAATTTCACTTGTTAGTAACTAATAATGAAATCACTATTGCTTTGATTACATTAACGTTATTGATTTAATATAAAATGCACGGAGTTTAGAAAGTATAGATCAGTTTACTTTTGCATTTAGATAAAACCATAACTTTCAAGACAAAAATGGTGTTCAAGGTAATAAATAATAAACTACGAAAAATAATTATAATTATGGTGATAGTGAAAGTTGTTTATTATTTTTTAGAAAAGAATAGAATAGAATATATTTATTGTAAAAGCATGAGTATACATCAAATATAATATATTGTGCGAGGTCTTAAATAACAGGTAGTTCTGCATGTTTTGCCATCGATGGCGTACAAAATAACATATTTTTCAGTTTAGAATAAACCATAATAAAACTTGAGTCTACACAGCAAACTATGAAATTAATAAATTATTCCTAATACATTAGTATTAGGAATATTTTATTAATTTCATAGTTTATGTTAGTTAGTTTTCTTTATGTTTTAATTATAAAACATAAAGTATTGTTTTTACAGAATATCGTAATTATAGGAATCAATTTAATTAATTACGTTCATTTAAAAATTCGGATATGGTATAATAGCACTTGGCTATGAGATATTTTTTTAAATGTATTTTAAACAGAGCAATCGGCATTTGTCTAATAGGTTTTGGGATTTTATTATAAACAAAAAATACTTATACGCATCAATGCCGTGGTCGATCTTGGTACGCATAGTTTATTATTATCCCGTCGATTACGATTACGATTATTTGTCAAAGACGTTTGTGAAACATATATATTTATGTGTGTATGGATTAGATTACTATCTTATTAATGTTTCGTCTTTCACTTTATATTCTAAAAAATACGCCAATTTCAGGTGGTGTGCGCTCTAACCCTATTGGCTATGGCCACGAATGCAGTGACCTTTTACAGCCACGCATTCTCGTCGCAACACATCCACCGTCACGATGGTCCTCATCAAAAGGTGTATATCGTTGAGCATAAACACGAAGCTCCGAAGAAAGAAGTTCATAAACATGAGGCCCCAAAAAAAGAAGTTCATAAGTGTGAAGGTCACAAAAAACAAGAACATAAAAAGGAAGAACCTAAGCACCTGAAACATGTGGACTATTATGTAAGTATTTGTTATAGATTTGATGTTAATGAACATGAAAACTATTAGTGGTTTTAAAAAAGATTGGATGATGATTTTACTGTATTTAAATAGGTACCATCTTGAGTGAAAGGAAATAACTTCTAGTAGTTTGTTTAGCATCATTTGTAAATATGGCCCTATTAGGGCCTCGATAAATTGATATTATATTGGCAACAAAAATGAGTTGAAAAGTCAAAAAAAAATTGGATTGAAAAAAATTCAAAAATAAAACTAAAGTTAATACGGTTGAAAATCGCTGTAGAAACACAAATGATTTGATAGCGATTACGGCTTGTCTAGGCCATCTGCACATTGGTTTGGTTGGAATATTTGCGATATTAGTTGCTACAGTAAGTTTGGTGCATCCACACCGCATGTTGAGGTAACATTCTCTAACAATGTAATGAATTGTTACCACGTGTTGATTGAAAGTTAGGCAACATTACTTAACATAATAATTATTTATTTATTTTACAAAAGGTAGCTTCACAGATCGAACATTACGCCAATTACGAAGTACACAGAAAAAACATTTGATTAGCCGAGAGTAATATACTAACACGGCAACATATACCTAATAACAATAAAAAACACTTGGAAACGTTGCTCAACAAAAAGTAACTACGGTGTGGATGCAGCACTAAGTTCAGTTATTGCAGTCAGTTCAGTCTTCTTGGAACAGTGTGAAAAAGGACTCACTTACGTTTAAACTCTTCTCACGATTTTGATTTCTAGGCTCATCCAAAGTACGAATACGGGTACAAAGTGGAGGACCACCACACCGGCGACAAGAAATCCCATTATGAGCAACGTGATGGAGACTCTGTGAAAGGCTACTATGAACTGCATGGGCCACATAGTTCCGTCAGACATGTGGAATATCATGCTGACAAGCATAGTGGGTAAGTTGACTAGCCAACATTGAATAGCCAAGCCAACCTATATTTTGTAATTTTGTAGTAAAGATGACTTGGCGGACTATAAGAGTACTTTAATTTACTACGGAACTCTAAAAATTAAACAACGATGATGATAAAAAAGTCTATCTCATATTTATGAGAAAAAAATTAAACATAACTACTCGTAGAATAAGTTTTTTTGACAGTTAAAATCTAAGTAGTATGTACTTACGGCTGGCTATACCTACATGACATCGTAAAAAATGTTAATTATGTTTTTAAAAGGCATTTCTTTTTTTCCAGTTTCCACGCGGACGTGAAACACAGCACATACCACATCGTGCCAAAGAAACACCACCATAAACATTAAGATAATTATGTAAAAAACTTATTCAGTATTAACGTTGTGTTAGTATGTATCCTGTGATAATATAATTATAATAAGTTAGTTTTACGATTTTCAATAATACTTTTGCACTGAATAAACTGTTATTAATAAATAAAAATAAGTTTTCATTTAACAAACTTTGAAGGAATGTAAAGAAAGATAATTTATATGCTTTGTGTACTTTGTGATCTACCTATTTCTTATGGTATGACGTAACAAATTCTTCTGGAATACATCATGGAAAATAAAGAACAGTCTCGTACGAATGGAACCAGACCAAAGTGATTCTAATATAAATATAAACAAAATATGAGCCACAAAGAACGGATGGCCGATGGGGCCGAAAAGTTCTGGAGTGGCGACCGCGAACCGGAAGACGTTGCGTTGGAAGGCCTCCCACTAGGTGGACCGATGACCTGGTGAAGGTTGCGGGAATCCGCTGGATGCGATTCGCACGGGACCGGTCAATGTAGCGACACTTGGGGGAGGCCTATGTCCAGCAGTGGACGTCTTTCGGCTGAAATGATGATGATGAGCCACAAAAAGAGAGGATGATTTTTAGGAATGATCGAAAAATGACTGACTCAGCTTAAGGATTGTGCCGATTTTAAGGATACTTTCCAAAAAATATAAATGCTTCTTACTCATCTTTTCGTATAATCACAGATCATAAAACATTTTAATAAAAATTAACAACAGTGGGTACTTTATACTAAGGCAATAACAATGAGGTCGGACTTGAAGAATCAGTGATGATGATGATAATGTTCAGGAACAATGTGTTTGGCGTGACCGACGTACTTTACGTTGGCGTTGAATCTGTAAAAACGAAACAGAAATTTAAACACACATTCCTTCGGATTTTCATACAGCAGAGTTCAAAATTCAATGCTCATTAGCAATTACCCAGTCTTCTTATCAGCGTGGTACTCGACGATCCTGATGGTACCATCGGGCTGGTGCAGGCTGTACACGCCCTTCACGACGTGACCATCACGAGCTTCGTGCTGAGACTTCTTGTCGCCGGTGTGAGGGTCCTCCACTTTGTACGCGAACTCGTACTTGGGATGAGACTGTAAGACAAGTGACAGTTGGCATAGACTTTTCTTATAGAATATAAAGAAAACATCTATTTATTAAAAGGAACGTCATCTTACATAGTACTCGACGTGTTTCTCGGTGGCGTGTCCGTGGTGTTGCTTGATGCTCTGTGATGAGGAGGCGTGACCGTGGTGATGCTCGTGATCGTGACCCTCTTGTGGGCGCGCGGTGACCACCGCAACCGCAGCAGCGACTAGGAAGATCTGTGCAATGCAATAATACCTATTCGTAAAGAATTCCAATAAATTACACAGATGGGTATAAAAGGCTTTGAATAGATTACTTTCCTATTCACTAATATATGGTAATGAGAAGGATGTCTTGAAATATTCTTAAAATATGTTACTTATAAAATCATGGCTTTGTCTTATATCATATCTTGCATTATTTTGTCAACTATTTATTTATAATTGTACTACTATTATTATACTGTTATAGTATAAGTACTAAATATGTACAAGTATATAATAATATAAATACATATAATTAAATATTTATTTTTAGGAACGAGTATTTTCCAATGCAAAGTTAATAATTGATAATATATCTTTTCTTTATGAAGAAATTACCTTGGCAATCATGATTATGAATGTTTTACTTTGAGTTGGTTTGCTTTTAATGGTGATAGCTCGACTGATGTTGAATAAAATAAATTCACGGTTTTATATAGACCGAAAAAGCAAGTTTAAGATATAAAGCTGTAGTGTGACATTTTATTACCCACAAAGCAAGTTTATCTCCGTACCTACTTGCTGAATTTGTAAATGCTCTGATTTAAAGCAAGGTGACCTTGTGAGGTACGTTTTTGATAACTACAACAACGGTATGGTTCGATTTTAGGAAAAAAAACGGCAAGTAGGCAGATTGGTTTTTGGCACCCGCATCATTTGATCATGTGGGCATGCCATTTTCACAATAAAATTGTTTATAAAAAGTCTCTCTTTATCTTTTAATGCAATAATTGTGTCTAAACTATGCTTTTGTTTTTTCATACGGGTATGTATGTTTATCTTACCAAATATATGAACTGACTTACTCTACCTACTCCAATGAATAGAATAATATTACGTAAAGTCTTAATAATTATAAAATCCCGCAGGCAAAAATTATTATAGTAACAAATACATCTCAGCTCCTTCAGACCGTAATTCGGACTCATGCTGATAAAGAAAACTCTTTTGGAAAATATTTTTAACAATAGAAAACGAAAATTTTATATCATTAAGGTGAAAGCGTCAGAGTAGGTCCCGCGAAATTCAAATTTTCTTACGTTTTTTGCAATTTGCAGGCCAGTGCTAGGTTGTATGCTGGTTAAAATATTCCTCGCGACTGTAAAACGTATGTAGTTACAGAATTATAATCATCAAAATCATCAATACAACATCCAAGAGCGTAAAGGTGCAGAAATAATTTTGACCTTGAAAAAATTTGAATTTCGCGGGTTGGTTGGAGCATCCACCTTTAGGTGGAAGCGCCAGGGTAGCCCGCGAAATTTAATGTTCCTTACGTATTTTGCAGTGATAACTTTTTTTAAATCCTAACCTCAAAAAATTTTGTAGGCAAAGTTTCTTCAGTCTATATTTTTTTCTTTAACAGGGATCCATCTAAAAGAATCCCCTCGTGGGAAATTTCGCGTTCAGCGCTAATTTAAAGAAAGTAACTTCTACCAATAAGTAAGTTAATTTAACTCTTACCTAACTTTGTCAAGGATACCAAGCTTTTAATCAAAGCACGTTCTTAATCAGCACTCAGCAGGTTTCGAATGAAACTTGCTTGAATGATAAAACTTTATTGTTAACTTTAAACTTGATTTCACACTTCATATAAAAACAACGAATTTCTTTTTTGAATTATCAGTAATCACTCAACTTTTACAGCAAGTAAACGTAAAGACAAACAAAATGTTCACAAAGGTAAAAAAAATTAACTAGTGATATTTTATAAAAAAAAAAATTGATCCTGTTCCCTTATCAGAAAGTTTACATTTATTATTACTTCTGTAGATCCTCCTCATCACCGTGGCAGTGGCAGCGGTCGTGGCACAAGATCACCACGAGCACCACCACGGTCACGCCTCCTCATCACAGAGCATCAAGCAGCACCACGGACACGCCACCGAGAAACACGTTGAGTACTATGTATGAAAATGTTACAATCATTAATTTAATGTGCTTAGAAATGATATTAGAAAAGATGTAGCTGACCGTCACTCACTTGTTTTACAGTCTCATCCCAAGTACGAGTTCGCGTACAAAGTGGAGGACCCTCACACCGGCGACAAGAAGTCTCAGCACGAAGCTCGTGATGGTCACGTCGTGAAGGGAGAGTACAGCCTGCACCAGCCCGATGGCACCATCAGGGTTGTAAAATACCACGCCGACAAGAAAACCGGGTAAGCATGCAAGAGCATTTGAACTCAGCTGTACCTAACCCATACCAGTTTCGTAACGTGAACGTGAATATGGGTTTGGCTGTATTGTAATGATGTAGTGGAATACTGTTGTATTTATTTTTGCTTTTTTTCTTCAGATTCAACGCCGACGTGAAGTACATTGGTCACGCCGAACACATTGTTCCTGAACATCATCATCATCACTGATTCCTCAAGTCCGACCTCATTGTTATTAAATTAGTTACCTACTGTTGTTAATTTGTATTATATTATGCTAATATAATTATTATGATAAGTAAAAAAAACTTGTTTGTTTAATTAACAAAACGTCCACACGTCTGTCATCAAAAAAACTGAAATTAATCGGCGGAAAAACGGGATGAACAGCCATTCTACGTCAATAAATTGATAGATTTCTGGTCTGTAGAATATTACCTAACGTTATTTTGTATCAGCTGTCTTCTAACTTCACAAACATCAAATCCGCGATGTCATACAACGCTATTAACAAAAATTAAAGAGCATGTCCTCAATATTTTGTTTAAAAAAATAAATAATTTTCGGTACCCTTTTACAGAACCGTATTAATTCATTGCTCCTATCAATGCCCTGGGTAACGGAAGTATAAGATGTCAGCCAGATTTTGGAATGAGTTACATAGCGTACTGAAGATAACATTTCAGTTGTGTCTCAGTAATTATTTTGGTTTTCATTTACCTACTAGATTGCTTTTATATTCTATACATTTCGGTTTCATTGATTGTGTCCCTTTCCCAGTCTGTATGAGTTAGGTAAATAATTTTGACGCTAATCAAATTCAAAACTTAAATAAAATGTAGTCAATACTACCCCATTTCCCTCTTTGCTATGTAAGTTTATCGTTTCTTCGAAGTTTAAAATACCAAAATATCACATGAATAAATAAACGGTCTACTCATGTGCCAATATTTTGAAAGTACAACTTTGCGTGTCAGAAAGTATAATTTGATGCCCGAGGGGCGGGGGGCGAGGGGCGAGGGCAGTGACAATCCAACAATTTTCAAGTTGACATTACAGTGTAACATAGTCTATGCCATCGGAGTAATTGTAATTTCTGGTTTATTATTCTGTATTCTGTGGAAATGAAAGTTCGTTGCGAGTTTGTGAAATCGCGCAAAAATAAGGACCAGTTGCTGCAAAATGGATTTCTTACTTTGAATAAAAAAGCAATAATACATTTTATTGGAATTGCGTTCGAAGAACATCTTCGAGTTATGGTGCTACGACAAAGAGATTTAAGAGAATTAGGTATAGAGCGGACATTGGGAATAATGTCATACAAAAATTTTGATCCCGATTTTCGATTTTGACACACGAATGCTACCTGACAAGCGGGCGTATGACATTAGACAGAACGATTTGTTACTAAGAAGTAACAAGACGTATTTGGATTACGATTTTCTTCGTCTTGTCCCGTCTATCGCTCGTAAATATTTGAATGTCTTTGTGCTACGACAATATTACCTACAAAAAAGAGGATTGCAGAATCTTGGTCCGGTTCGTGGAAGTAAGAAATATTGTTTAGTTTACTAATGTAATGAATGATAATCGATCACGAAAGCGAGCTTTTTTATTTACAATAGAGCGTATTACATTAAGGTATGCAAAACAAGAGCGGAGTACATAGTCAGATTTAGTTTAAGAGGGTGGACCCTAAAACTCTTTTCGATTGGTGTGCGGTGATGTTTTCCGGTAAGTATACCAAGATTTGTTGAATTTTGTCTTACCATTAAAGTAACCGTATATACCATTTCAGATAACCGATGGATGAAAAAATTATATTTGGGGGGGGGGGGGGGCTTCAGAATGACGTACTGAATATAGGTGAATATAATATCTTCTGTGATTTTCAAATATTGTGAGCTCCGCTTGAACTGATGTTGACAATCCCGAATGAAAACCCGTATGTGACGGTGAAAGTTCTAAACAAAATCGTTTCGTACTTCTACTTTGACTTTCGCAGGGTTAACTTTTTGGTTGAGCTTTTCGGTACCATAGCAACACATGCATTTTTGAATTTTCCATCATCGTCATTGCTGATAGAATGACACATGGTTCCTAAACCATGTGTCATTGTAGGCTTGGGCCTCAGGACACCTAGCCAGAAGTGGAGATGGCAATAATTATGGCTTTGACCATACAAATCAAGGACGTCTAAAATCACGTTAAAGCAATGATTATAAACAATGTTAGTCGAAACACTTGCAACCCACGAACACTTTTTATCACACTTCGAAGGTTTTTGTAGTAAATTCGTCCATTGTATGAAAAATCGTCTGCTAGACGAAAACGTCGTGCATTTTGTTGAATAGTAAAACTTCAAATTGTGTTGGGATTATATTTCATAAAAAACTCGCAGAACCGGGTAGCATGGCACAATGGAATAGAAGCATGATAATAATATGTGCATGTGTGATGTCAAACATCTGTATTATATTAAGATTAATTAAAGACAATTAATCGTATTTTATAATCAATTTTATTCATTAAAACTATTGTATCACATTTCTACATTAATAACAGTCATATTTAATTACATGACAATGCGGTTTATAACTCGCGGCGATGTTCAGGGAGAATGTGTTTGGCGTGACCCTCGTACTTTACGTTAGCGTTGAATCTGTAAAAACGAAAATAAAATTAGATAGCACATTTCTAGACACATTAATTGGAACAGCATTGTGCAAATTAAATGAGTATGCAGTCTTCTTATCAGCGTGGTACTCGACAATCCTGATAGTGCCATAGGGCTGGTGCAGGCTGTACACGCCCTTCACGACGTGACCATCACGAGCTTCGTGCTGAGACTTCTTGTCGCCGGTGTGAGGGTCCTCCATTTTGTACGCGAACTCGTACATAGGGTGAGACTGTAAGACAAGTTCCAATAAGGTACATCCGTTCTGGCTATGTCAATGATATGTTAAAATGTTTTGATGGTTTTCATACATAGTACTCGACGTGTTTCTTGGTAGCTTCTAGGTATCTATTTATATATATAATAAGAAACGTAAATCGGATTCTTATCGTATTCTATTTATTTCTAATAGCGGTCGTCACGTGGTTTCACCCGCGTAGTTACCGTTCCCGTAAGGGTACGGAGATAAAGTATAGCTTGTGTTACTCGCTGATAATGTAGCTATCCATTGCTAAAATAATTTATCAAATCGATCCAGTAGTTTTTAAGTTTATTCGTTACACACGTTACATACAAAAACACAAATCTTTCCTCTTTATAATATTCGTATAGATATGGAAGTATAGATAGATACCTTAATAAACATTTTGTTTTTTACGTTAACTTGCTTCAAAAGCTAAGTTATAACTGATAATTGGACAAATAAAGTTAAGTGTTTTACGTGGAGCAAACTTTCAAGTTTTCAGTGGATAATGTGAATGTCAATATTTAAAAAAAATACGAGTTTGCTCAAAACTTTCAATTGCTCACGCTAAGTAACCTTGAACTCACGATATGAAAGAAAGTAAGTTTACGCATCGACTCATATAAGGTGCACCCGAGATTATTAAAAAACAAACCGTATTATGATTATTACCTAAAAGTACATTAAATAAATCAAAGACGAAGTATTCTTCCAATCCTCGGGACATATAAAATTGTCATTTATAACCCCTTTCATCTCATTCCAATTCCCTCAACTCTAATTTATCCAAATATTATAAGTACAGGCAGAAAATTTTGTGACACGGGTATCGTGCGTATGTTAACAAAACCTATTTGTACGCAATCTGAACAAGTTTGGGTACGAACTTGTCGTAATAAAATACGCCCTCACTGCTTTACTTTATTAATAAAAACTTGAATTTTGGTTGTAAGTATATAAAACCCCGAATAACTTTTTGGAAATACCAGTCATCACTCAACTGTAAGACCCAACAAACCTAAGAAAACAACAGCAAAATGTTCACTAAGGTACAAAACATGGCCTCTACCATAATAATTACGGCCACTAACATATTTGACATTATTAAAACACACATGGACGACACAGCAGCCTAATTTTTTCAACATTCAAATGAAAAAAAAAACTAAATTCGACATTCAAAAGTGCCGTAATTTAAATAAATGATTGTGAGTTTGAGTTTGAGTTTAACAAAATTAAGAATTATTTTTTTAGATCCTCCTCATCACCGTGGCAGTGGCAGCGGTCGTGGCACAAGACCACCAGGAGCACCACCATGGTCACGCCTCCTCATCACAGAGCATCAAGCAGCACCACGGACACGTCGAATACTATGTATGAAAACGTTACAATCATTAATTGAATGTGCTTAGAAATGATATTAGAAAAGAATTAGCTGACCGTCACTTACTTGTTTTACAGTCTCATCCCAAGTACGAGTTCGCGTACAAAGTGGAGGACCCTCACACCGGCGACAAGAAGTCTCAGCACGAAGCTCGTGATGGTCACGTCGTGAAGGGAGAATACAGTCTGCACCAGCCCGATGGCACCATCAGGGTTGTAAAATACCACGCTGACAAGAAAACCGGGTAAGCATGCAAGAGCATTACAACTCATTAAATTCGTAACGTGACCTTAGCTGTACCTACTCTAATGGTGCACTCTAAAGGTAAGCGTCCACCCTGTCTGCATCGTACGCATCGCTCGAATCTGTTCAATAATACTATGATCCGTTTGATGCGATGCGTCTGATGCGGACAGGTGGACGCTTACCTTTATACTGTAATGGTATTGAATCTAAACATCTGTCTTCATTTTTGCTTTTCTTCCACAGATTCAACGCCGACGTGAAATACGTGGGTCATGCCAAACACATTGTTCCTGAACATCATCATCATTATTGATTCCTCAAGTCCGACCTTATTGTTATTAAATTAGTTACCTACTGTTGTTAATTTGTATTATACTAAGAGAATAAATGATAAGTAAAAAATATTTAAAAATATTTTGTTCAATTAACAAAAGTTTATTTTTTCTGTTTCTCTTCAAAAAATCTGAAAGTGAAAATACCTGCATGACCCCTGTTCTATTGCCTGTTCTAATGCGTTCATTTGAACATATTTTGAGTGCTTTTGATTTTTGATTTTATGGATAGTTTTCGGTTATTTTTGTTGCGTCTTTTTCTCATTCTATAATAATTATGGAAAACTTGCCATATACAGTCGTGGTCTTTTCCGCCTGATCAGTTAATTTGTTTTCGCTTAAATCATGCGGAGGTTTATCCCTATGAGGAAAGCGTCAACTTTGGCGCGCAAAATAACAATAACTCTCGTTTGGCGTGCGTCGTCAGTGCGCTCGGCCGATCGGTATCTTTTCATTAATAATTTTTATACAAAGTCAACGGGGCGGGGCTAGAGAGCGTTTCTATGTTGTAAGCGCAAGCAAAAATTGGTTTAGTGGTGATCAGGCGGGAGTGTCCTCGATAGTATATAAATAATTAACATCAAAGACCTAATTAAATTAAGTCAATACTAACTCATAACCCTCTTAGATGCATCGTTAGTTTTGTCTATTTAGTCGTTTTGGTTTAGACCTCGTACAATGAGATGAAAACCAGACAAATGAGCCGAAAACTAACTACGGGCTGTTCAGGAGAACAGCCCGTAGTTAGTTTACGGCTCATTTTAAAAACTGAAAGTGAGCCCCTGCCCGAACGGCTCCTGTCTGAAACTTTTCTGAGTAGGTATAATTTTAGCGTTCTCTCATCACGCCCTACATTCAGCTAACAAGTTTTATAATAGCCCTCTGGGCTTCCTTACCAAATAGAAGTAACCAGTAATTAATCTCCAAATGCATCCGTCATTGTCCGTCAGTCAAAACACTTTTTCTCAAGAACGCGTAGCCACCCAACCGCCCCTGGCTGCTTTAGCAGCCAGTAGCCGTTTTGCGAAATGTCCCTGGCTGCTAAAGCAGCCAGTAGCGCCTTCGTCCAACAAATGCAATAAAAATTTATTAAACTGCTATTTCTAGAGCTTATTCCTCTTGTAGCAAACTCTATGTTATATTCCTCAACGTTCGGACCAACAATAAGAACACTATTCCATCGACAAATTCGGCTATTATTCAGCTATTCACTGTAAATTTTATTTAGCTATAACTCTTGTAGTTTGCGATTGTTTATCTAAAGTGTCAAATTACATGCGAATATTTCGCAATTTTTTGCAATTTGGTGCAAAAAAGTCGCGCGGGGCGAGTGAGTGGGTAGTTTTATTAAGTTGAATTTGGAAACAAATAAAGTACACGGTCCCTTGGGACTGTAAAAAAATCAAGCCTTTGTCAACGGATGGACATACCGCAATATTAAGACTCGCACTTGACCGGTTTTTTTTCGGATTTGATACGTTGCAAGTACTTTCTACAGTGTCTTTCAGCATGACGACAAAGGTCTACGGTTCGGACATGTGAAAATCTCTTTCAAATTATGTTGTGTTCCTACCGCGACTTTCAACGGGATTGACATGCTTCTCGGTAAAGAAAGAAAGGATGAAAGGGGTGTAAAAGTACTCTTAACGAAGCCGAGAGGCACTTGTTCTCTCCGTCATTGTAATATTTTTTTTCAAAACGCCAACTTTAAAAAATAAAAAAAAACAAGATTTAAATATTATAACTTTCGTGCACGTACTATACTTTCAATAAACGAATTAATGATTTTACCCTCTGATCACGGTAGTTAAGAAACAAAGTGTATTCTTTTTTTAAACTGATCACGGTGTATCAGTGGATACAACTCGACGTGATCCGTGGCTAATTCAATCTAATACCGGGATCCGTGGAGAAAAAAACGATTTTTCACCCCAAAAAATAAGTCGTTTCCCAGCAATAAGTTTTGCGTTGATGTTGCAGAATGCTTAGTTGACGGCTTCGTGGAAGGTCCGTTTACACGCTGTGTATTGTATATTGACTTTTATATCATCGTCATTACTCTGTCTGGACCCTCAGTACGCGTATCTTGACCACCGTGGAAATGGGGCTTGCCGACGTAAGAATAGACAAAATGACAGTTTGTAGAAATATTTCTATCGTCAAAAGCATGGCGATGTTAAAAATGTTGAAAATTAATGTTTTTTTTTTCTTCATTTGACAATCGAAAAATTCATCCCCGTTAGAAACGCGAGCCTTGGAACGTCCATGCTCGGGCAGAAGAGATGACGAGTTGTATAGAAAGGACTTTGTATAATCTTAGTAGGATAGAGATGGAATTGATTATACAACGCATGCAGTTGTAGAAAATTGAAAATTGTACTAGAGACAGTAAATCATATTTCTTAATCACTATTTCAATATCACAATTTAACATCAATAACAGTCATATCTAATTACATAATAATAGTGTTTATAATTCTAGCATCAGTGATGGTGATGGTGTTCAGGAACAATGTGTTCGGCGTGACCAATGTACTTCACGTCGGCGTTGAATCTGTAGAAAAACAGCAAAAGTTGATATATCAGTATTCCACTACATCATTACAATACAGCTACACCTATATTCACGTTCACGTTACGAAATAACCACACTTATGGGTTAGGTACATCTGAGTTGTAATGCTCTTGCATGCTTACCCGGTTTTCTTGTCAGCGTGGTATTTTACAACCCTGATGGTGCCATCGGGCTGGTGCAGGCTGTACTCTCCCTTCACGACGTGACCATCACGAGCTTCGTGCTGAGATTTCTTATCGCCGGTGTGAGGGTCCTCCACTTTGTACGCGAACTCGTACTTAGGATGAGACTGTAAGACAAGTTTCAATAAGTTACATCCTTTCTGGTTATGTCAATAATAAAATAATAATAAAACCTTTGTTTTCAGGCAACTTTGGCCTATAGTTAAATACCTTACAGACTAACATACATGTGATAAAATACAAACTGTGTTAATATAAAGGACCTTAAAACTACGTTAGAATCATTTCACTTGTACGTGGAAGCGACGGCACACCACTCCCTAAGGCCAAAAGTCCAAGACGAGGTGCAGATAACACGTTGGCATTCGCACCACGAACGCCTTAAAGTTGACGTTGCGGCGCGACTCAAACAGCTACACTCTCGCCACGTACTTGGTCTTCTGACGCACGTACTTCATGACGTTCTCCGCTGTAGTGGTGGAGATGTACACCAGTGTGTTCGACTTCGCGGCACGCGGAATTTTAGTATGGTTTTCATACATAGTACTCTACGTGTTTCTCGGTGGCGTGTCCGTGGTGCTGCTTGATGCTCTGTGATGATGAGGCGTGACCGTGGTGGTGCTCGTGGTGGTCTTGTGCCACAACCGCTGCCACTGCCACGGTGATGAGGAGGATCTGTTCATGTAATAAGAAATGTTAGTATGGTTCCACAATAACATAGCAATTTTTTATAGGTAGATACTCCATTATTAGTATACCTTAATGAACATTTTGTCTTTTATGTTAACTCGCTTTAAAAGTTGAGTGATAACTGATAATTCAACAAATGAAACTGAGAGTTTTATATTGAACAAAATATCAAGTTTCCAGAAATTAATGTTAAAATATGGCAGTCCATATTTAAAAAAGTTACGAGTTTTTAAAACCCGCTCGTAACTTGCAAGCACTCAAATCGAGTAACCTTGAACTCACGAAGTGAAAGAAAGTAAATTAACGCATCGATCCTTATTTGGCGCACCTGAGATAATTCAGAAACTACCACATTTTAAGAATTTACAGCCAAAACAGTAAAAACAAATCAAATACCTACGAAATATTTAAATTATCGCAAGTTCTCCAATCCTCGAGAGAGAAAATTTACATCTTTCCCCTTCGCTTCGCTTCGCTATCCCTTTAGTAAATCTCTTTAGTCCCGCCCTAGTGATTAGTTGCTCTTTAGAAGTTCACTCAATTAGATTTTGACTTTTGTGTGTAGTATCTGTTATCAACTCTGATTGCTCCAAATAGTAGTCGCAGCATTATTTACAACACGCATCGTCATCGCATCGCGTATCTTTCATATGAAAACACTTGGCTTGTGTTTACTACCTACTTGTACGAATTCCGAACAGGTTTGGGAACAAACTTGTCTTAATACAATACTCACTCACTGCAGTACTTCATTAATCCAAACTTGAATTTGGGGGTTTATATAAAACGCCGAATTATTTTATGAAAATATCAGTC
Organism: Xestia rhomboidea; assembly: GCA_963853795.1. NCBI lineage: Eukaryota > Metazoa > Arthropoda > Insecta > Lepidoptera > Noctuidae > Xestia > Xestia rhomboidea. The sequence continues at coordinate 13,609,634 of OY970761.1, read as the reverse complement.
ATCACTCAACCGTAAGACCCAACGAACCTAAGAAAACCACTACAAAATGTTTACGAAGGTGTTTGACATACTTATAACACACTGAATCACCAAATCATTACACTTAATTTTATCTTAATTAACTTACGGGTTATTTTTGTAGATCCTCCTCATCACCGTGGCAGTGGCAGCAGTCGTCGCACAAGATCACCACGAGCACCACCACGGTCACGCCTCCTCATCACAGAGCATCAAGCAGCACCACGGACACGCCACCGAGAAACACGTCGAGTACTATGTATGTAAACCATCCAAAAATTCTACTATGTATATTATTGACATAACCAGTAAGGATGTAACTTATTGGAACTTGTCTTACAGTCTCGTCCCAAGTACGAGTTCGCGTACAAAGTGGAGGACCCTCACACCGGCGACAAGAAGTCTCAGCACGAAGCTCGTGATGGTCACGTCGTGAAGGGCGTGTACAGCCTGCACCAGCCCGATGGTACCATCAGAATCGTCGAGTACCAGGCTGACAAGAAGACCGGGTAAGTGTTCATATGCCTTCAATTTTAGACTATGCTGTAGTGACATCCTGATGAATGTGTAAATTAATTTTCATTCTGTTTCTACAGATTCAACGCCAACGTAAAGTACGTCGGTCACGCCAAACACATTGTTCCTGAACATCACCATCATCATTGATTCCATATTGTCTAGTCTTATTGTTTATTTAGTTTTTAAACTGCTGCCATTGTTGTTATATTTACTATCTCTATTATTAATTTGTAAATATGGTTCTGTGTATGAAACAAGAATAAGCACGATTGTGAAGTAACGTTTTTATTGTTTCTTTGGTATTACGTAATTTATAACTAGGGTTGCAATGCAGCCAGGCTACATGGAGTTTTTGTTTTTTCAATAAAAGTATTCCTAATCCGTCATAAAGATGTTAGGGCATTAGTGTCACAAGCAACTGTATCATCGGAGTCACATATTTCAGTCCAAAACATCGACTATAAATTAAAAACAGTGAAAAAGCTTTACTCAGTACTAGTTACAGTAATGGATTATGGATCAGTTTATGTTTATTGACTATAAGGAAAAGAACTCCTCTCGGGTATAAGCCTCCTCCAGAGATTTCCATTTGTCTCTACTGAGAGTTGTGTCGAATCTGTTTCCTCCCACAATTCGCTTGATTTCGTCTTGCCATCTTAACGCTGGTCTCTTTATCCTTCCTTGTAGGCCAGCCAGTTTTGTAGCTCTTTTGATCCACCTTTCCTCGTTTAATCTTGCTATATTTCTACACTCACATGCAACACTCCCGCATGCACAACTTAAACACTTACCTATTAAAATGTTTACTATTTTAATTGTTTATTATTTAAAAACATTACTATTTTATTTGTTTTCTCTCTACCGGAACGCTGTCGTCTTCCTCTTGGAGGTGGGCGTTAATAGCTGAGACACAGTTTTGTAACTAATGTGGCTATTTACGTACGCAATCAATTTGTGAAATGTGTTTTTGTTCCATTAAAGATTATTATATTATTATGTGTCCGGGCTACCTCTTAACCGGCTCATTTTAAGCTTTGTGCATGTCCCAAGAAATCGATTGCTTTTGTTTTGGCTCTTATATTATGTTTATACATTTTCTAATAAACATTGCTTCTCACTAGGAATTTCTCCTGTGTCGTGATTGCGTTTACAAACATTTAAACTCACATGACACAAACAGCCAGACCCAGAACAACTACCTGTAGGTTATTTGTTCCTTGCGGGTATCGAACGCGACACGCAGCACAGGAGCCAGACGCTCAGCCACTGCGCCAAACAATTGATTTGGTTAAATTTTATTTTCAGGAGGCTTCTCTCCAAGGCTCGTTAATATTTTCTTAATTTGTTTTTTATTAGTTTAGTTTATATCCATGAACATGCGCCACAAGTGAGGCAAGGTAGGCAGGGTAGGCAGGTATCTTTGGCAAGGACGATCCATATTACAACAAAAAACATTGTTTTCTACAATACTACGATAGCAAAAATATTTACACAATTTTACTTTCGCAAAGTCAATCTGTACCGCGCGCCGTTCCTGAGTGGAGAAATGGATTTACGAAATGATTACAAGTGCCTACTAAAAATTTTACGGTTTATCTTATAAATTAATATTGTTACCTCGATTACTAACTTTTATTTTCTCTATAAAAAGACACGATTGTTCGTGTTTATGTATCAGTTTGCTTACAAGCGTGCAACAGTGTGAAAATACAAAATGTGCTCAAAGGTATATTGGATAAGTTTAAGTGAATATTTAGATACCCAAAAATGGACTCAAAAAATGTGTTTAGGATTTCATGTTGTTCTTTCAACAGTACAACATTTAGTGTGCCCCCTCAAGTGCACAAAACAATAATAATAAAAAAAAAAAGTTAAATCCAAACAAAAATATAGCCTAGCGTGCCACACGGCTACAGGCAAATAAGCAGTCAGTTTGTCGTCAAGGGTGTAAGTCGAAACGATTCTCCCGGAAGGCACTTTCATTATCCGCGGTGCTAAAACAAAAGTTGAACCATCACTCAGGACCATAAGATTTTTGTTCAAGAGACAGAAGTAGGATTTGCCTTTAACAATGCAATTATTTTTCGCTTTTTCCAGGTTTTGTGCGTCTTAGCAGTGTGTGCAGTGGTGGCAGTGACCGCGGAGCACGGTCACTCGTCGCAGCACATCCACAAGCACGAGGGTCACCACACAAAGGTGGAATTCAAAGACCATCACGGACATCATCACTACGACTATTATGTTAGTTACCTACTTATTCAATCCTTTTCTTCACTACCCCGCTTGTCTAGTAATTTCTAGCTCAGCGGCTGGGAGCAACGAAATCCAGGTCGAGCCAAAAAGTACCATCCCGGAATTACAAGTGCCACCCACGTCTTGACGAATTCCCGTCTTATCGGGCTACGTACTAGAAACGAGAGACTCAGATATACATAATTATGTCACATCGTGATTCAGTCGAGAAGATGTTATTAATAAATGCCTCCCTTCAAATACTAATCATGTCGTTTACCTCCAGGCTCATCCTAAGTACGAGTACAAGTACGAAGTGAAAGACCCTCACACCGGTGACCACAAGGAACACAGCGAGCACCGCGATGGTGACGGCGTCAAGGGACACTACTCCTTCAAGGAACCTGATGGCACCATCAGACATGTTCACTACCATGCTGATAAGAAAACTGGGTGAGCAAAGACTTTTGTATCATACCACGACTAAATCTTATGTGATGTTATCTTGCTTGAAGAACAATATCAATCGTCAATTGAATTTAGAAACATGAAGCGTATCAGATGTTCTTCTGAAGTGGCAATGCACATGCGATGCTTCAAATATTACAATAGTAATGCAGCCGACCAGACAATATAGTTTTTGTGGATTGGTTTGTTACTGCATCATTTATTTCAATAAATAGTTATTTAATCATGTTTTTTTTACAGTTTCCACGCTGACGTGAAGCACAGCACTCACCACCTCGTCCCGAAAAAACATGAACATCATCATAAAAAGCCTGAACATCATAAAAAGCACAAGCATGATGAACCCGATATACCTCCGTTTCTTCTGGAACAGCCCGAATATGAAGAGCATTTCGAATTCCCTGATTTCTTCTAAAAATGTTTGATTTAACGCTTTATTTTCTACGGTTATGTACCTGTTCTTGTGTTTTTTGTTATAAGTATTATAATATTGTGTTACTTTTTGTTGAGCAAATGATTATTAAATATTTTTCTAAGAAATACTTTTTTTTTCAACTCAAATTCTATCGCAGACTGAACTATGATGAACAAATGGTGTTTAGTATAACATTCTCAAAAGAGAACCTACTCTGAGGGCCTGGAAAAGACGTGGCAATCGTTTTTAAAGCATTACGTTTTTCTAATATGACTCTAATATGACTCTAATATGACTCTAATATGACTTCGTTTTTCTAATATGGCATAACATCAAGCTTTTTTATTTTTTTATTTTTTTTTATTCTTTTATCGCTGCTATAATATCACTTTGACTAGGCCCAGGATTGGTTACATTTTGACATGATATGTAAATAAAACAGAGGGTTAACAGAGGCATTTGAAATTCCTAAAATTCACTGAAAGTGAGTTCCGCTTTTATAAATCAAGCCATGAAGTTGAACATGGTAAATAAGTATGTTAGTATTAATTGGCTGGCTGACAAGAATGTAAGATTTTTCTTCGTTTTGAAACAAACTGCTTTGTAAACAAGGTTTGTAAACAACGACTATTATCTGAAGTTGAATTCTAAAAAGCTAAGAACACAATCATTTCTAATAACTGTTGCAAAAATTCATTTAGAGAACGGTGATTGGTTGGATAATTAGATCAGCTCGCAAATACGTTAAAAACAGTATGTTTCTGAATTGAATTCATTTGTCAATGCACCCTTTGTCATTACCACACATCAATAATTCAATAATTTCCACATTCTATTGACATCATAATGCCCTTGCGCCATGCATGCGCTTCGATCTCATTAGTAGGATCTCGACTCTATCGGCTGGCTGTTAAAGATCAAGTAAGATCAATTAACTCACTTACGGATCGGGACTTCTTGTACGGAGTATAATTTAATTGGAACATTGACGAGTCAGGCTTAACACAGCTCGAATATTCAACAACTGTAAGAGAAGAACAAGGTACCAAAAAAAAAATACTCATGCTGAATGTAGTGTGTTTTAAGTAGTGGAGAATGACACTTTCGAATACACCATAATTATATCTCAATAGATAATTGTCAAGTCACTGCCTCTTGTCTCTATGTACTGCTAGACATACATACATGAACTCACGCCTTTTTCCCATAGGTAGAACGCCACCGTTTTTTTTTCGGATGGGATATCATCAAATGACTCCTCCCGCTCTGGGCGGAGCGGGAGGGAGTGTCTGACTTTTACTGACTATAACCCATCCATGTTTCTTTCTCACCCTTTGTATTCCGGCCACGGTATCTCTTTCGAACAGTCCCGCAGGCCCAGCAGGCATCGACCCTCGCGGACCCCTTCCTTTCTGCTGACATCTCTTTGAGGCGCGCGTGAAACACGAACGCGCCGTCGACACGGCCTGTCGTCATAAGACGGACGGATGGCGAGCTAGCCCATAGCTTACCGTCCACAGGCCCGCGCCTACGGTGGCCGGGGGCCACGTGGCCCCCGGCCACCGTGTCTCCCGCGGTGGCTGGGACGAGAGGTTCTCTCTCTCTCACGTTCCACCACCTCCTTCGCTAGCATGACTGCTTCGCAGAAGGAGGTGACGTCTTCCCATTCCGTCTCGCTCCGGACCATGGATTGAACCAGGGCTGGATGCGAGAGGCCGCCGCCGCCGATCGCCGCCACAGAGATACGAGGACACGGCGGTGCTCCGCCCACGCGGGGCAGACCTCCACCGTGTGTTCCACCGTGTCCTTCGGTCGATCCTCACAGAGGTGACACCCGGGCGTTATCTCCCGCCCGATTCGGTGCAGGAACCTCCCGAAACAACCGTGTCCGGGGAAGACCTGCGTCAGGTGGAAGGTGAGAAAACCGTGGCACCTCTCAAGCCACTCCTCAAAGAGGGGACTTATCGCCACTATTGCGGCGTGCCCGCACGCTTCGCCCTACAGAACGCCACCAGCTATGATCCTTACATACATACTCCTTTTGCCTCATCCACGTTCATACATCTGGTCATACACGCACGCGGATTGTGAGTACTCACGTACGCACCTACTGCTGGACATAGTCCTCTACAACCTGTGTTGCAACAGCCTGCTCTCCACCTTCAATATCCAGTCTGCCTAAGCCACCTTTGTATGTCGTCGGATAATTGAAAACATTTGGAGCTAACACATAATGAATGTGTCAGTTAGGATTCTGCCTTTTAAATAGACGAGCTCAGTGACTGACGTTACCGATAATGAAACATAAATCATACGTTTTTAAGGTTGAAACTGCATTGAGCGGGTCCTGCACACACATTGAATCGGGCACATGGGCCAGAGTCGTCACGCAGTAGGTTATGGAGTCCGAGAGTCGTCGTTAATGGAGGCCAAGTAAACGCTGGTTATGTCTTAGAAACTCTTACAGGAGATTGTTCAGAGAGGTCACTTACAAGAAAGATCCGAACGATATGGGAGAAAGCTTTGCCTAAACATGAGGTAATTAATACAGGTTTAAAAAAATCTATATTAACGTGTTTCTTTTTGATAAAATTATCTCACCTACGTAGTAGTGTTATATGTTGTTCACAATTTACTACTTACACAGTCGCATACAGCATTTTGGCTAGATTCGAGGTAACATCTTTTACAGTAATGTCCATTTTCAGTAATACAGTAACACGAATGGATGCCTCAATATTATTGCGCTGTTGGAATTTTAACTCTCCGCCCTGAACCGGCCGTTGAAAATACCACAGTGCGTTTTTATTCAGGCAGTCATTTAAATGACGACTAGTTTTAGTGAAATCGTTTGGTCAACAAAACCAAATCTAATCTTTAAAACAAAAAAACTAATATATCCACTGGGGCATTTCATAATAAAAATTTAAATAAATAAAAATTGGTGAAAAACACACGGAATCTAAAAGTCTGTTACTACGCGAAAGTAAAGTTGTTTTAACTACACACGCAAATCAAGACATTCGCAATCGTAATAAAAATGTTGTAAACGATTGTTAATTGCTAATGGTTCTGAATGAAATCAATAGTATTACATCAACGTTTCTTTAGTTTTAACTATAAAAGCCCTGATTGTTAGTAGTTATGTATCAGTTCGTTAATAATCCACTTTCAAGTAGTACAACAAGCAGAACAAAAAATGTTTTTTAAGGTATTTTTGTAAAAATTCCTAAATAAACTCAAGTGTTTGAAGCAGAATTCCATGATTGTTAATAGACTAATTTAATAACTAGTGCTTTTTATTAAACACAAATCGCAATTTCAGGTCAAGTGACCAAAAAGCGACAAAAAATTGACAAATATATAAAATCATCCCGTATTCCCGAGTTATGAAAAACTTCAAAATACAAATCATTCATCATCATCATTTAAAACTGAACAAGACAAGTGACAAATTAAATCTTCTTTATTGCAGGTTTTGTGTGTGATAGCTGTGTGTGCAGTAATAGCAGTGCTAGCAGAGGAAGGACACTCATCGCAGTACATCCACAAACACGACCATCACCACACGAAAGTTGAATTTAAGGACAAACACGGACATCATCACTACGACTATTATGTAAGTAAATGTAGTAAGATTGTCAAGAGATAGAAACGAAAGAAGACGCTATACCAAGCAGAGCTTTTTCTGAGGCTCATTGGCACCACAAATCATAAAATGCATTGAGCGTTAAATTACATAAAACATTTCTATTATATCCATATTAAAAGGTGTCAGAAATAGAATGATGTTTTAATGACGTTTAAAGCTTTCAGTGATTAGCGGTGAAAATGGGCCTAAATTCAATATAACATAACATTTAAGTTCCAATTCAATGTAACACTAATTGTGCCGTTTACCTCCAGACGCCTCCCAAGTACGAGTTTGAGTACAAGGTGAAGAATCCCCACACCGGTGATCACAAGTCGCAGCATGAGCATCGTCATGACGATAGTGTCAAGGGACACTACTCCCTGCAAGACCCCGATGGTTCTGACAGGCATGTCCACTACCATGCTGACAAACATTCAGGGTGAGTAAACTTATTTTCATCCAAAAACCCGCGCGAGTGCCTCTGGATCTAATGCTAAGCGATATCTTCTATCAAAAATGAATTCGACTTGATTGACTTAAGGTGGATGCTCCAGGGTAGCCCGCAAAATTCAAATTTTCTTAAGTTTTTTGCAATTTGTAGACCAGTGCTAGGTTGTAAGTTGATTAAAATATTGTTCGCGACTTTTTCAAGGTCAAAATCATTCCTCGACCTTTATGAACTCGGAGGGTTGTATTAATGATTTTGATGATTATAATTCTGTAACTACATACGTCTTACAGCCGCGAACAATATTTTAATCAACATACAACCTAGCACTGGTCTACAAATTGCAAAAAACTTAAGAAAATTTGAATTTCGCAGGCTAGCCTGACGCTTTCACCTTAAGGTTTTGACTTTATTGAGGCCTTCTGGTCTTCACAAGATAATCTACTGAATTTTGATATCATGATATTGTACTGCTTTATTTTTACTTTCTTGATCACTGTACACAGTACCTTAGGGTACCTGTGGTTTTGTGAAGGCTTTTCTTATATTAATGTATCATCTTTCTCAGATTCCACGCAGATGTGAAGCACAGCACACATCATCTCCATCATCACCACTAAGCTCTAAACTGTTGTTAACTTGTATCATTTCGTGTTATTGTACTTTTGTTTTGTTGTTATTACGATTATGTGTTAATAAATGATTGTTTTTTTGTTGAAACTTCTTGTGTCCTTAATTTAATAAGCATTGTATGGTATAACAACTCGATAGGTGTGTCTGTCGACATGCTTTCCTGAAGAAATAGAGATGTAACAAAATAATAAATAAGGACAAAATCATTAAAATTTACAGCACCAATTTCAAATAAATTATGTAGTTCAAAAATTCATTGAGCACTCGTTAAGACGGTAAATATCGATTTTTTCGTCTAGACAATCGCCGTTAATTTCTCAGTCGACTAAAAGAAAGAAAGAAAAAGTATGTATTAGTCCGCACAGGACAAAACACACAAAAAAACTGCACACCCAAGTGGGCCACTGCAAATACAATCTACAAAATGATAAATAATAGACCCCGATGTAATAGGCTGCGCCGAGGGCGAATGCGGTGCTGCTAACTAATGTCCCATATGTTTGAGTAGCCTAACCTAAGTATCTAAACGTCTACACTTTTGAGGACCTAAAAACGCCACTGATGCCGTGATGGGAGGCGTAGCCACCTACTGGGCCTAATTTGCATGGAATCATACATTTATCACCGACTCTAAAAGATGGAGAGAAAGGAATAGCTGGTGGATGAGGAAAGAGGCTCATACGGTCTTTGTTCTCCTTTGCAAACGAAATATATATATTTATATACATCGTGTTTTATGTAAATGTATGTGCAAAAAACGTTCGTTCAAGTTACGGCCATTTTCTATAACATACTTACGTATAATTGTCAATTAATATGCCTACGTCTCGTAGCTATAGGTGTTTCTATAAACAAAGTTAGCTTGAAATATTCTATCCGCGTCACCTACCTGTCACTTGATTCATAGAAAAATCAAAGAAAGCTTTTCTGTGACGTTTTGTTTCTTTCGGCCCGTAAGCTAAATGTCAAACAGACAGAGATAACAACCTACCGATACCTGTTAGTAAGTTATTGAAAATGGCCGTAAATTAGTAAACCAACACTCTCACTCAAAAAACAGAAATTTTTGAGTAAAGAACTTCTATGGGAACAATTTTAAACAGGTTACACATTAGCATACCAGCAGTTATAATTATGCCACATTTAAGGTCCAAAAGGATTGGCCCCAAATGCGACTGCGAGATATGTAGAGAATAGAGCGTACTCGTATATTTGCGACGAAGTAAAATCTCTAGGTACAGATAATTTCTCTTATGAAAGATAATACGAAATTCTGCAATTAACAGACCCTTAATTTATTCGTAAAGCAAAAAAAGAATCTTAAGAGTCACTTAAAGCTTAACATTTCCGTTTGAGGAAGGAAGAAAATATAAACATTGTTAAATACTTTGTGTATAAAAATAAGAGTTTTTGTAATAAACTACTTACTTACTCAATAGCCTTTGTCCTTGAATCAAAGAAATTTCTTCCTTTGGTCCAAGTGTTTAAAGATAACTAATAACAAATCCTGATTACATTTTTAGAATAACATCCAATCTTAACACAGACTATCCATCAACGCAGCAGCCATTAGTTATATGAGTGTGTGCGTAAAAACAGGTGCATTTTTGCATACCTAACTCTTATAGCCCGATGTGACGGCAATTCCACATGAACGGAGAAAGATCAAGCACAGGACCGATTTCTTTATGAACTTTCAGGGAATCATCATCAAATCATGAATCGTTCCAGCCCTTCGTCACTTGGGGTCAACACGTTTTCTTCTTCCATTCTCAACCGATGAGCTTTCAGAGAATAATCTGCCTACCAGTCTTACCGGATGTAGCTGAACACCAGTATTTTACATGGAGCAACTGGAGCGATGAGCTTTCAGAGAATGAATAATAAAAAAAGAATCTAGAAGTCAGAAACTTGACCAATGGTGGGTGTTTTAAATAAATCAGCCTTCATCTTCCAATTCCTTCTTCCTGCTAAGAATAACACACGACAGATTTTATTATAAACCTACAAATAAACCAAGTAAACCCTTCATGGTCTAGTGGTCGCAAGTGCTACTCCAGAGCATAAGGACCTAGGTTCGATTGTCAGGTTAGAAACCATCCACCAACCAGCCATCATGAAATCTCAATCACCAGTCTTTCCATCAGGAAATCACAGTTGCCCATAGTTTAGACTCCTGCCACCGGGCAGGAGTCTAAGCTATGGGCAACTCCCTATTAGGGCTATTGCCAGTAACCGTACTGGCAATAGCCCTAATAGGGAATATGCATGAAATACAAAACTCTTTTTATTTATGAAAAATGCCTTGTACCTATTGGCGCATAAAAAGATTGTGGTACACTTGTTTAAGTTTCTAATACATCACTTATTTTACAATTTACTGTCTTACATAGCATGTTTTTGTGAAACGGAACGCACTGTCAAAACACACCGTCCACGATAACGCCGGTATTGACGTCAAAGTTCATTGTGATAAAAAAACACTTTTATTTGAAAAGTGCTAAAACTTTTATTATAATATTGTTATTGCAATTTTTACTAGGATAAAGCACATACAATTGGTAAAATTATTTTATTAAGGCCAAAAAAATTAGATGTAAACAAGGCAGATTGTGGATAGTGACGTCACATCATGGCCGCGACAGCTACGGACGTTTGAGCTGTCGTAGAAAATTGCAGGAGTTTAATATTATTTTTGTCGACAAGCAGTAGTTGAACTTAATTTTTAATTCTTTTCTGTGGTTGATAGTACTGTATTTTATTGATTTAAGTGAAGAAAAAATTACGTGCATATTGCCCATTACATGGAACTTGATAAACTGGCGAAATGTGGCCGTTCTAATACAATCTTTGTGTACCCAAAATCTCTTAAGGGATCATTGGACTTTTTTATTTTGTAAAATATTTACAAAGGAATGAATCCTAAAATCACGAAAATATTACACCACTGTAACCTCTTCAACACTTTGGAGAAATACAGACGCAATATTACTATTTTATGTTATAACGAAGTAAGTAACTGTGAATCTACGAATAAATGCACCATGAAAATAGTCTTCTTCAATACGAAGAAGAAAACCTCTGTTTTCTTCAGCAGTTAGCCATTTACTAATAATTAAATACAACTAACAAGCATTGATTAATTCAGTACAAAATACCCGTATTACATTTTTTTTTGTGTTGTAAACACAAAAAATATATGTTAAACGGGTACTTAGTAACGAAACCAAAGATTCCGCCATTGTCGTTTATGTGCTTCAATTATTAAAATTATTGTAAAATGTGCAGTTTTGCGACATTATTTGATTATTATGCATATCGAACTGTCGCAAACGTTTTAGTGCCAAGAATTCAGAGTGAAATCGCTATTACCTTGGTAGCTTTACTTTTCGCTATATAAGCCACGATTTTTTAAACCATGTATCAGTTTACTAATCTACCTTTTATCTTACGTACCTACAGGAGATAGCAAAATGGTGTCTAAGGTATTTTAAAATTTTAAAGCTCTAACAGCTGCGGGAATAGAATTTGTATTTAAAACGGATTAGCTTATAAGGTTTTTTTTTACGAATAACTTGTTTTAAAGAGAATTAAAAAAGCTCTTATGGATTCATTTGCCAGTTACATCATAATCTCGACGCTAAATAGTTGTATAAGCAGTAGTGATTATTCTGTAACATCTTTATCAGTACATATTTCTTTATTTTCTTTTTTGCAGGTGTTGGTGTTAGTCTTGTGTGCTCTAGCAGTTGTGGCAGCAGAACACGCCTACTCGTCGCAGCACCTCCACAAACATGACGGTCATCACCACAAGGTGGAATTCAAAGACCATCACGGACATCACCACTACGATTACTATGTTAGTAACGACCATACCTTTAGTACCTAGTAGATGTGCTCTTAGTGAAAGATATTCCGTGATATTTCACGGGCAGAACAGATATGGTGACGTATTTCTGCCTCCATACCTACTACTGTCACCAATTAGCGTTGCTGTGTGTGAGATAGCAACCCTGGCACTCATACCAGTAAGAGTGCCAGTGTAGGAACGGGTACATGAAATATTTAATCTTAAGTCTCTCCAATGGGATCTCTAGATTTATACTTGCGGTCTGGCAACTGTCCTCAAGACCCAGTTTACGCCCATAATGAGGTAGGTAACAGGAGCATAATCAGTCTTTAATGTTAGGAACAGAATCATTTATGTTAGGAACAACTGCTGGGACTCAGGCCTTATTTTGATAAATGGGAGTGGGTTATAATACAACACGTGGGTTTAGTGTGGTTTGGTGGTGGCACATATCTTCGTTTTTTTTTACCATCAGATAAGCAAACTTAGGGCAACTGGTTGAACCCTGTAAAACCAAAACTCTAATGACGACGTTTGCCTCCAGAGTCATCCAAAGTACGAGTTCAAGTATGAAGTAAAGGACCATCACACCAAGGACCACAAGGAACAGCATGAGCACCGCGACGGTGACAGCGTCAAGGGAGAGTACTCCCTGCACGAACCTGACGGTTCCGTCAGACACGTTCACTACCATGCTGACAAACATTCCGGGTAAGATTCTATTAACACTTATTTAACACCGTTCTTATTCATAATGTAAACAAAAAAAGTTCTGAAAAAAGCTTATGTTGTAATTTACGATCAATACATCCTTTCTCATCCAAATAATAGGTTTACGGAAACTGTTAGGAATATAGGGCACATAGGTGCTTACTTGTATGCCTTAGTTCTACTTTCGTGTCTAAAACATTAATCCTACTAATATTATAAATGCGAAAGTTTGTGAGTATGGACATGATGAGTTGTTATTCATTTACGCAAAAACTACTGAACGGATTAGGATGAAATTTTGCAAACAGATAGTTTATAACCTGGATTAAGACATACTATACTTTTTATCCCGGTAGTAAGATCCCATGGGGCAATTATCAAACTTCACGAGGGCGAAGCCGCTGGCAGAAGCTAGTATATTTAATATTTGTTTTTTTTTTCAGTTTCCATGCGGATGTGAAGCACAGCACCCACCACATCGTGCCTCCTCACCATCATCATTGACTCACCTAATGTTGTTATTTCTTTAAATATATGTTGTTATTTTTCATGTGTAAATAAAATATCTACTGAAAAGAAAGTTATTTTTATTAATTAAAGTCATAGCTCTACTTTTCTAGAGCTGATAACTACAACAAAACTGTCACTTATATATATTTTGATTACTAAAGTAATTAAAAGGAGTCCTATTCTTAATAGTTAAAATTACAAAAAAAATGCGGGACTCACCCAGTAAACAACACGCATCAAAATAAAAATCGAGTCATTTTGGGTCATACCTTTATGGCTTAATGTTTTTGTTTTTAATGATACATCACCATTTGCCCGGAAATGATAGTAAAGTATCCATTAATAAAATTATTAGAAAGTTATTTTATTTGTTTGTAAAGAGGAGAGCCACTCATTAAAAAGCAAGGCTTGTGACATTAAATAGTTAAGTTACTACTTACTGCTCAAGATTTTATTAAGTTCCAGATAAATAAATAGAATAGAATAGATACAATTTATTTGTATTGAATTAAGGTACATGCATGAGTTGTAACAGTAGTGGTTATTAGTTCCTGTTACATTCTACCATTTGGCATGCAAAAATGTATACTTCTAAACAAAAAAACAACTTCAATTTAAAACTTTCACAATAACTCGACAAATTATCTTGTATTAAAAAAATCAAATCTAAAATTAAAATAACATAATAATACAGCTAAATTTTATCTGTTAGGAAATCTGAGACAGAATAATAACATTGTTGTATTAAAAAAGATGAAAGCTGTTTTTTAAAAATTCTCAAAGTTAGTTAAATTCCTTGGTGCTATTTGGAACCTTATTATAGATTCCAGGCGCCATACCTAAAACACTTTTCTGCAACGCTCATCATTCAACTCACTTCAACTCGAGCCGTTTAGCATTGTTCCTTTGTAACTCTATACTGCAATGCTTAGCAACTTTTTTTTGGGACCAGTCCGTCACTTTATTTCTAAACCACTGCAACTTCTGGAAACTAGAATCAACAGTGGTGACCACCAGAAAAGCGCCGAGACAATGAAGCTCGACGGAGTCTCAGAGAAACAATTTAAATGTCTTGCATCCTGCAGCGAAATTAATCAAAAAAGAATTAAGGAAGAGGAGGAAAACAACGCACACTTACTGAGCATCGTAGTGGTGACTCTACACTGTGCATAATTATAACGGTACCGCTTAGGGCTACAGCACACTATAGACAAGACTGTCTTTAGACAGGTGATTATGAAAAACAACAGTAGTTCCGTCATGGAACTGTTAATGGTACTAGTGACAATGAAGGACAATTACCCTACTAGTGCGAGCGAGAATACATAGTCTGTCTCGCTCGCACTAGTAGAGTAATTGTCTGTCTAAAGACAGTCTTGTCTATAGTGTTCGGTAGCCCTTAGGGATGCCAGCCAACTCAACAGTCGAAGTGAAAAGTGGATCCGGTGCACTGCTTAGATTTCATTACAGTTAAAAAACCGGCCAAGTGCGTGTTGGGCCACGCGCAGTGTAGGGTTCCGTAGTAGTCCGTTATATTTTAGATTTTGTTTTTCAATGAAAGGCTTCACCCGTTATAAACAAGCAATCATCATCAATCAGCATTCATCTTAATCACTTTATAGGATTTATTGTAAGGATTTTGTGTTTGAAATTATCCAACACCCTTCAAGTTCAACAACTATTACTGCTAAACAAATACAGTTATCTAAACCGCTATAGTTTTCCTTTAAAGTTCATGAAATGCACTATCATCATGAATTTTTCCATATTTTTCAAGCCCGCAGTTTAGCATTTAGAGGGCGGGGACGCTGGAAAAAAAAATTGCCCTTTAAAGTTTAATATTTCGTAAATGGAGCATTAAATCGAAAAATAGTATTAGCAACCCTTAAGTCATTTTAAAAGAACTATTCAACGATGCCCCACATAATGGGGAAGACAACGAAAAGAAAAATCATACCCACTTCACATGTAGAGCCTAAAAAAAATATTGACCAAAATTTTATTTTACCACTTTGTCGGCGTTATTGATATATATACAAAATTACAGCTTTCTAGTACTAACATCTCTTAGCAAAACCTCGGACAGACCGACAGACAGACAGACGGACATAGCGAAACTATAAGGGTTCCTTGTCAGGACTACGGAACCCTAAAAAATGATTCGCAAAAGATAAAAATCATGTGTGTGTTCTACTATCTACCTTCACGCTTCTGGGTTATTACAGTTAAGATTGCCATCAACACTCTACGATGAAGTATTTTGTTTTAATTCTGGACTATACAACAACAACAACATTTATTTCAGGGTACAATGGCCCATAGAAATATAAATAAAAATAAATAAATGAATATTGCTGGACATTACACACAGCGCCATCTAGTGCCACATTAAGCAACGAGACTTGTGTCGTGGACATAAGATAGTTGATACTTTTTGTTTGTAAATACATACTTATTATACACAAGCTGACCCGCGCAACTTCGTCTGCGTCATTTAAGAGAGACAGAGAGATAGTTAGAGAGAGTGTGAGACACCCTTAAAAGATAGACATAATAATGCTATCACGGACTTTTTATAGAACTTTTTAAGAGGAACAATTCCGTCATACACGATTGTTGCGTAACTTTAACCGTTTACGCAGCGCACGCAACGAAAGATCTCAAAAGGAATATTTTTTTCCATTTTTTGTAACATTTTTCATTGATGCTCTGCTCCTATTGATTGTAGCGTGATGTTATATAATCGTTGCAACGTTGTTGTTCGTTGTTGCCTTCTCCGATGAATGGGCTATCCAACACTAATAGATACTTTCAACTCGAACCAGTAGTTCCTGAAATTAGCGTGTTCAACCAACCAAACAAACAATAATATTAGGCATAGTATAGAATCAAGTAGGTAACAATTTAATTTCTCTGAAATATTTGCATTAATCGCTAAAATATTCTGTTTTTCTAAATAAGAGCTTCCCTCGCCAGACTCCTTAGCCTTACGTTATCATCCTTAGACACTTGATGACAGCCATACTCCATCTACGTCGAAAGTTCTCATCAAGGTGCATAAAATGAGCCCAAACACGATATAGATGCTGTAAACTCTTGCGGACCTCTTGCAACTGACTTTTGTCTCCACCGTCAGACCTTCGAGGACAGTCCAGGCAGGTCTTAAATTCTCACCAAGATGCATGGAATGAGGCCAATAACAATATAGCTGTAAATATAATCTACGTAAACTGCGTATGGATTATTGATTATTGCGAATAGCACCGCACAATTCTTGCACGTCAAGAACACGTGAATTTATCAGGCTTCCGTTCGCTATACTACTTTTTGGAGAAATGATCATCATACTCCTGCTCTTTGTCCCAATTTATTTGGGGTCGGCGCAGCATGATTGTATTCTTCTTTCATACTTCTCTATTACTTTTTGGAAAAAAAATCTCGAAAAAATAAGAAATATAGAAATGCAAACAATTTAAATATAAAAAGAAATATAGGCAATATAACAGAATCAAAAAAAAATATCAACAAATCACAAAAAGTGAATATAATGTTGCGGGGTTTTAAACATGCAACCCCGTAGTTTGCAGGGCGGTCATGAAGCCGCTAGGCTATTTACTTCGTTGATATACGATACAAATAGCCGTTCTCATGTACTTACGTCATGACTGAAACGTCAAATATCTGAAGTATACGGACATAATGCAAAATTGCCTACCCCTTGAGGAAGTTGCGTGATAACATATAGCCTAAATATTGAAGAAGCCTTCAAAGAAATCTATGCAGTCGTTTTGAAGTGATGCGCGCACAAACATTTCGTACCAACTACTTATACCGAGGAAAGCTATTTTCTTGAGTTCCGCTATTTTGTGCGTATTCACCTCAAAAATCAAATTTCAAGAAAACTGAGAAATTATATTTACCTGTATTAGATATGAAGTATATGTAGCAACTTTAAAAGGTTACTTTAACTTCATTGGTTTGATTGTATAGGTGTTTGAAGTTTATTAATTTTAAACACAAAACCCTCTTTTTTGCGTCTCTGGATGAGATATAAAAAAATGCTAAAACAGGTATTTCTTTATTTTTATTAATAAGTATTTATTCTGAGTTTCATGATTCTAGAACAATCAAATTTTTTTTTTCATACAAACTTTACCCCCCCTTTTCACCCCCCTTTTCCAAAATTTTCCAAAATTTATATAGCCTAAATGTTATTCTGAATGTGTTTAAACAGATTTGTGAACATTTCAACAAAATCGGTTCAGCAGTTTTTACGTGATGCGCGGTCAAACAAACAAACAAACAGACAAACAAAAAATTTAAAAAATGGTTTTAATATGTTCAGTTACTTATTTTAAGTTACCCTGGCTAGTTTTTTTTTTTAATCTTCAATGTACAGATTTTTTGGTCTCAACGATTTTATTATATGTATAGATAAACATCCATGACTCGGAAACAAATGTCCATGCTCATCACACAAACATTTGCTCCAACCGGGATTCGAACCCGGAACCCTAAGAACGTAAGCCACTACCGCTGCGGCATTCGGATCGTCAAAATATAAACTAACATTATTATAAAGTAAATACAAAACTTGTGTTAGTAACACTACAAGTGTTCACACTTCAATCTAACGTAAACATACAGGTATAAAGCTTCTGACTAATCAAACGTGGTATAGTATTTCCAGCTGTTATTTTACACGTGCCACTTTTCTACAAGAATTTATTAAATCAAACATTATGATGTAAGGTCCCTTCACATAGAATATATAAAAACAGTAAAATACTAAGTGCATTGGTCATGCCGTGTAGACGGGCCATTATTGCTATCATTGCGTAATGATATAACATGCCTCTCAATAGTTCAATACGTGTTACCAACTAGTTATTGTTTTTACGCATGGAGTTTCCTAAAATCTGTTGTGTTTATCGTTTTTCTGACCTTGACCTCAATCTATCTAGAAGCTACTGACATTAGCTGCTACTGAAGGATCCTGGCACCCGTAAGCGGGATTGTAAACATAAAGGTCAGCTTCCATGGCGAGCCTTCGAAACGATTCATGTGGATGGCAGACACTTATCACTGCTAGGCTTCACTAGAGTACTGAAAACATCAAACAGCACAAATGTAATTAGCTTCATTGGAAGAGTCTTTTGGAGTTAAAACACAGGGACAGCGAAGCGGACAAATTTTTTGAAGCCTTTTAATTTTACTCAGCTTTTAGGCATGTACATAATTTTTAACATAAGTTTGTAACACGAAGTGAAATTTAATATGGTTGTGGTAAGTGTTTTTTTTTTATAAGGAACAAATTATAGTATCAGTAAGACATAAGAAAATTAAGAATAGATACGAATTATCAAAATTCATATACATATACACATATTCGTATACGTAGACATAAGAGAATTAAGAATAGATACGAATTATCAAAATTCATATACATATACACATATTCGTATACGTAGACATAAGAGAATTAAGAATAGATACGAATTATCAAATATCATATCTATTCTTAATTTTCTTATGTCTTACTGATACTATAATTTGTACCATAGAACAAAAACCACTGTACGCAAACTGATCTCTAAAGTCTGAGCCACTGGACTTTTGTTATGATTTGCTTCAAGAAGAATCCAACTTGTAATGACCCGGTTGCATATTCTTAATGTTCCCTCGAAGTGATGAATATGCAGCATACACACCTGTGCTACGAATTCAAAAGACGTACTAAATGTCTTAGAAATAAAAATTCGAGGATACACATTGTGACATACAACAACCCGCATTCAGTTCGTGTAGTTTGGTCCACTCCCTCTCACAGAAGGGAGGCCTGTGTCCCAGCAGAGGGAATACTAATTTAAGGCAAATACTTGTGCTACATCAGATACCAGTATAACCTAATTAAATACAACAGATTTACAATAAAACGACTATACATTAAGGTGCATTTCCGTTCTTTCTCGGCCAACAGATACCGATATATCAATGCTTGCAATGCTGTTTTTACGAAATCAACACAAACAAAACAATCAAATTATCGTAAATAATATTAACTGCCAAATATTCAATGTGAAACTACTGTAATCAAGATACTATTACCTTGATTAATATTTAATTTTTAAAGTATAAAAGTCGCGATTGGGTTTGGTGACACATCCAGTCCACTAACAAACTTAGTACCCTCAAGTACCAACACCAGTAGAAAAAATCATTCACAATGTCTCTCAAGGTAATCATTGATTTTCTTAATTTTGAAATTACCATATACTTTTCATGTATCCTTTTTGTTATTTTTCGTACTGGCAACACTAATAAAATATCAAATCACGCCTTAGATCTTAAATCATTTATAATCGCTCCTAATGCACCGGACGGACCCTTATTTTAGGTACACTCTTAGTGGAGTTATTATTTTTCACTCACTTAAGGGGTCGTTTAACAGACAGTTCGTTTACCGAGTCATGCATCAGGGATATCACAGAATAAGCTTAATTAGCCTATAACGTTCCCACTGCTAGGACACGCCTCCTCTCCTAGGTAAGGGAGTTTTGTCAGAATTCATAGATTTTTTCATAATGGGGTTTTCTGTTCTAGGTTTTGTTCGTATTAGCTGTCGTGGCAGCAGCAGCATCAGAGCACGCGTACTCTTCGCAGTACATCCACAAGCACGACGGTCACCACCATATCGTGGGCATTAAGGAGCACGAACATGGCAAACACCATCACGGACAGGACGACCATGACCATGGACACAATATTTTCCACCATAGTCACGTCGTTCACCACTACGGGCACCATGATGATCACCACCAAGGACATGATGAACACAACCAGGGACATGACACCTATCACCACGGTCACGAAAACCAACATCAAGGACACGATGATCACCACAACGGACACCATGAACATCATGTCGACTACCATGTTAGTAACCCTATTTTTTTAATATAGGGGAAATCGTACTACTAAACCCTATTGTTCGATGGATTGCTTCAGGCATAACAGAATGACTGAAAAGTTTTTATGGTGAGGTAAAACTTTTGGGGCTGACTGTTCTGCTCAACGAAGAACAAAGAGGTCTCAATGTGTACATCTGAATAGCCACCAAAAAGTCTTGAGTTTTACTAATCGAAGTTATGCTAATATTGTTGTATACTTTCAGGCACATCCCAATTACGAGTTCGAGTACAAAGTGGACGACCATCACACCGGTGACCACAAGTACCAACATGAGCACCGCGACGGTGACAATACCAAGACCGAATACTCAGTGCATGTAGACCACATTGTTCCTGAACATCATGATCATCATTATTGATGAGTGCAAAATATTACTTACTGTATTTTAATTGATCCCTGGACTACCAATGTTTGTTATCCTATTGTTGTTTATTATGGTTTTTTTTTTATAAATAAAAAACTGATTTTAATTAATGATATAATTGATTCATGTAAACCCCGTTAATTTCCCACCATTATATAATTATCACGTTTAAACCATCACACGTTTCACACGTATCACACGTTTTAAAATGTTGCAGATTTAAGTTTTTTCATACAAACTCCTATCCTAGATTTTGTAAAATATTGCTATGTATAACTTAAGAAGTATATAAAAAAAAACTATTTAAATATCGTCACAAGCAGCCACTATAAATACAGGATGCTGCTATACATGCGTCTATTTTGACAGTATATTTAAAAATAAACTATAAACACTATTTAAATTATATTCGTACCCGAATATTTGCAACGACTATTGAAATACAAAAATATTTAAATACTATTTACCGCTTTAGTTTCTTTCATAATTGGCAGTTAACATGACAATATTTATGATAATTTGATTGTAACGTTTGTGTTGATTTTGTAAAAAAGCATTGATAAATTGTACTGATACAACTACACAATCTTTTATCGAAAACAGAACGGAAATGCCGCAAATTAAAAAAAGGATTTCTTTATCTTAAGGGTGATTAGGATTTTGCAAATATATATTATTATATTTGAGGTCGCAATTCAATCAATGATCATCTAAGAACATTATAACGACACTGAATAATTATCATAAAAAACCGTTATAATTATACTGACAAAAATACAGTACCTACATTTTTAACTACACTGACCTGCAAAAATAAGTACTACTCTTTTAAAATTTCAATTTTTCCTAAACTATAGAAGTTAGTGGAAAAAAAACGTTAGAAAGCAATTTTTATCAGCTTTCTTTGAAACTATAGGCAAAATTAAACTATTTATCGAGTCCTTTTTGTTTCGAAAGTATATCTTGTGTACTTAAAAGTTATTGCTATTTTAAACGTGTGATACTTATTGTTGCAGGCCAGTGTATGTTATTTTAAATCTAGTTTAATACACAAAAATAAACTTAATTATTTAAGGTGCATTTAAGTAAGTAATAACATAATCATCAGCAACCAGTTGTTGGTCAGGTTGTCCTACGACATTAGCTTCCCCAAGTTCCTTCCATTCACCTTTAACACTGTTACAACTTTTTCGTCGGAAATAATTGCAAAGGGTTATCAACGCTATCATAGTAAACGAAAACATACAGTGTCAAAATTTGAATTTCGGGCTGACTTACCGCATCCACCTTAGTGGTAAACACTGGAAAGATAGCAAATGCTATAAAGCACGTGAGAAAACGACCAGCGCAGCGGCAGTAGTTGGCAAATTTTCATACTCAACGTAATACACGCACATAGGTACGTAATTTTACAGCGCAACGGAGTTTCAACCCACGGGTTCAGCGCCGAGAGTTGAAATTCCAATGTTGGAAGGGTTAACAGAGGTGTGCAACCGATTGTAGCATTGTTTATTATAATCGTACGATAACTAGGTCCTACATCAAGAAAAAAGATAGAACAGTCAAGCTTCTTTACCAGTTGAAGACGTAGAAGCATATTTGGACATAACGAGATATGACAAGAGAATACGCGGAGTAAGCAGAAGTATCACCATCAGAACTTAGATGTGTTTATCATTAGTTTTTTGGTAACATCACGCTTGTAATCCCCAAAGGGTTAGGCAAAGGTATGCCTACAGTACTTCCACATAACTTCAGTTATGTTTAAGTTCCGTGTAATACGGAAGCCGGGCATATAATCAGACTCCTTGGCTGCACTGAGAAATTCGTAATAGAAAAACCCGATTATACTTTGTGTGACCTGCAGGCCTAGCCAAGTTACAAACGATTTGTATCGATTCTCTTTCTTCAATCGTAAACGTTAAGTAACGTGGTCAAAACAAACAAATAAAAGCTTCGTAGACAAGTTTACATCGGTTAAGATGATAGAATGAAAAGTATTCGTTTCTACAATCGTGATTATATATATATAAATCTTACATTCTTGACTGAACTTAAAAGTTCTATTCGTTTGTTTCGACCACGTGACTTAACGTTGAAATGATGTCATTCCCATACATTTGGGTAGTTTTCTATTAGCGTTAACGATTGTAGATTGTCAACTTGGCTAAGCCTACTGGAAATCGAATAAGGGCTCATACTCAGCATTAGACCAACGAGGCAGTTTTGTGGTGTTTTTTTATGGCATGGTATATCATCACCTAACCGAGCCTTTCCCAACTTTACTGATGGAGTCGACTTCCAGTCTAATCGGATGCAGCTGAATACCAATATCTTACATGAAGCGACTGCCTGCTTACCCCAGTCGCTACTGGGTAAAACGATACCCCTTGGTGAGACTGGTTGTCAAACTTTTCGGTATGTAATGCTGGTCACCCATCCACAGACCGCTCTTGGCAAACGCAGCTTAAACTTGAAGCTTGACCTGTGTGTCTGTTTTTATTTAGCCACGAGCTCCTACTTATGGTATGGTACATAGCAAACAAAATGTGCCTGACAGAGTTTTATGTTTGCACAATGACTCAATTTCAACTGCAATAACACATAATATTGTTGTGCATTTCCGTTATCACTTGAGCAATTAGTGTAGGTTACACGTAAAAGTACACTTTTACGAAACAAACCATATAATATTATAATATCGTAATTAATTTTTAGTGGCCATTCAAAGTGAAATCAATGTTACCTTGATTGTTTTGTTTTCAATATAAAAGCAACGTTTTTTTCTGACAATGTATCAGTTCATCTGTGAGCTTAGTACCATTAGTACCTACAACACCATCTACAAGACGAAACCACCCAAATGTCTCATAAGGTAA
The DNA here is from genome assembly GCA_963853795.1 of Xestia rhomboidea. Taxonomy (NCBI): domain Eukaryota; kingdom Metazoa; phylum Arthropoda; class Insecta; order Lepidoptera; family Noctuidae; genus Xestia; species Xestia rhomboidea. The sequence continues at coordinate 13,585,981 of OY970761.1, read as the reverse complement.
AAAAGGTTTATACTAAAAAGAGTATTCATTTCCTTGGTCACGATACCCGCACAGATAGGGAATTAAAAAAGAAGAAGATTCATAAATCAGATCCCATCTAGCGATTTGTGTTGTTACCAATTAATTTGTTTTTCTTTGTTACCTAAATTCTACGGTTCTTAGAATGATGGATTTTTAAAATAACCTGGATACATGGAACCAAACAAATATGGGCGGGCCATCTTCGTTTGGTCTACTAACGGTGCAACTTGAAGCGGCTGGAGATTAACCATTCTTGTCTCTTTACAGGTCATGATTGTCTTAGTCCTGGTGGCAGTGGTAGCAGTGACAGCTGAACACCACGGCTTTTCGTCGCAGTACATCCACAAACACGACGGTCACCACACAGAGGTGGAATACAAAGACCATCACGGACATCACCACGTCGACTACTATGTAAGTTACTTTCTTCTTTACTGTCGACGGTACTTTGACTTGACTACGTTGGAAGCTATTAGATGGTCACGTTGATTACAGCGTCGTCAGTGGTATTATTGTTGTCATCCAAAGTTCAAGTAAACGAGTAATTAGGGCACTACAGCAAGTTATGGTCTGTTCAGAAACACCATTACTTTGATTTACATTTAAGATGAACGATGTAATACTATTGTTATTAAGAAAGTTGGAAATTGAAATTAGCACTGATGTGATATAACGAGAATTTGAACTTTATGTGTGTAGTGTCTATTTTTACACAAAGAGTTGACACTCATCAAAATAGTATTTATTATATTTATTCGCGTAAAACATGGTATACAAAGGTGTTACAAACTTAAATGGCACAAACATGTTTAGCTAGGATAAGACCAAGCATGCAAAAATTTTGAATACAGGGAAATGGGTAAGCTGGCATCAAACACTGAACAGTATACTTAATATTAAGAACATCAAAACTTTTTATCCATAAATTCTCTTTTGCTATAAAAACTATATTCAAGTAACCATTTATAAAATTTAGTTTTAAATAATTTTGCATTTAATACTTTAAAATGCCTCGGTATTTTATTATAAATTGGCACACAGATTGCCATGCAGTTATTATTGTATTTAACTAGCCTAAGTAAATCATTCAACAATTACGGGACGGGATTTATTTCGAGGATTCACATCATTTGCAGTCTTAAAAAATTGATTGTTTTTCATTACAAACATCCATAATTCGTAAATGTAAAGTGACGGTAACGATAACAAACCAAGTTTCTTAAATATTTGTTGACATGAGTCGTCAAGTTTGAGTCCACAAATTGATCTCAATGCACTTTTTTTGAGCTCCCTGGAAGTCGGTGCTATTACTGACCGTAGTATGCAAATCTATAGAGACCCTCCACTCTCATCATTTCGCTTCTCATCGGTTCGCAACCTCAAATGACGCACTGGACAGATCCTCCACTAACATGATGATGTTAGTGGAGGATCTATCTCTATAGATTTGCATACTACGGTCAGTAATAGCACCGACTTCCAGAGAGCATTCATCGCTCAAAAAAAGTGCATCACCTGCACTTGCATTTTTTTTGTGACAGCCCTCTTCATTATTCCTAAACCACTGTAACTCCTGAAAGCCAGAATCAACAGTGGCGACCACCAGAAAAGCGCCGAGACAATGAAGTTCGACGAAGTCCCAGAGAAAGAATTTAACTGTCTTGGATCCCGCAACGAAATTAATCATAAAATTATAGCGGAGGAGTAGGAAAACTTACTATTTGTAAAGGAGCACGTAATAATGTCAAGATTTTCTTTCAGACCCACCCCAAGTATGAGTTCGAGTACAAAGTTGAGGACAAGCATTCCGGTTACCACAAGGAACAGCATGAGCACCGTGATGGACACGACAGCAAGAGTGACTACAAAGTGCATGTAGAACACATCGTGCCTCATCACCATCATGACTACTGAGGACTTGATTGATGAAGGCTGAAGCTTTGTTAACGTAGTGTGTAAGGATCAGTTATGGCAATAATAAGTGTTTGAAAAACTATACGAACATTCTTATTTCCCTTGACTTCCCATTACTTGGCACCAATTTTTAAAACCATCTACGTATGCACATATATATAATATATCGAAATGCACGCCCAGTGGTGTCTCCGGTGCCAGTTGAGTGCGCCAGCCTCGCTCTGATATAGGCCTTAGCCATCTCCCATCCGAAATTAAAAGCCATTGTAGCAAGTGTAACAAATTCATTAATTCCGGCTAGTTTATTGGAACACCGAATAGATTTTTCAAAACTATTCAGAAATAGTCTAGTACCGTCGAGCTGGAAAAATCTGTGCAATATTGCTAATGATGACGAAGAGAGCGATCATGTCCAGGCTGCAGTATTAATGACAAGTTTGGATTGATTTGACAACTACTCAAATCAAAGCAGCTGTTCAGATTGCAGTAAGATTTGAGTTACGTTAAAAAAAACACATTTTATATTACGAATAACTATACTGTTATGATCGCAAATTCGCAATGTGCCTGTGAATACGCAGTATGCATGCGGGTGAACGAATTTTGCGAAATATTTAAAAAGTTCGTCCAATATTCAAACGTTGCACATTATGTCGTCATAATTATGAAAATTAGAGTAAAATTGCATTGCAAAATTAGTGCTTTGTTTGAATATAAAAGTTGATATTTTATGAGTATTATATCAGTTTACCACTGATGGTACTTACTTTACACAGTGGGATCATTATAATAATTCAAAAACCAAAAAAAAAATGTTATCAAAGGTATTAAAATCTATTTAAAAAACAAAAGTGTTCAGAGTAAAGTGCAACAAAAATAAAATTATAATTTGTGCTACTGTGTGTGCATATTAGCAGTGCTTGCAATGACAGCAGTGGTAGCAGTGACAGCTTATGATGGCCACTCTTCAATAGACATCTCAAAACACGACGACCATCCCGTTAAAGTGGAAATAAAAGACCTTCACCATCATCACCATGTTGAATACTATGTTAGTTATATCTGTATACTAATACTTATTACTAGTAGTATTAGAAGAGCTCTTTATGAATGACCTCGTCTAGAGGTAGCCTACCATCGTACCTGATTCAGCCGCTAATCGGCCGTGTTGCAGTGTTTTGATTTTCTTTACATTCCTGTTTTCTTACTAGGATGGGAAAGTACCAGAAATGCCTTCTATATTACAGATATCCGGTTAGACTAGAAGCCGACCCCAAGATAGTTGGGAAAAGGCTAGGCAGATGATGATTACAGATACCCAACTATCCATAGGCGGCAATAAACATTTACTAACAGGTGGATCATTAGCAAGTATGCTTACTATAAAAAAAACCGGCCAAGTGCGAGTTCGACTCGCGTACGGAGGGTTCCGTATAAACTTGTAGGTATTTAATTATTAAACTACATATTTACGGTTCTCAGTTTTTTTTCCTTTACTTATGCTTTACAACATTGCTTCTTGCTGAATTTCATGATTCTAGGTCAATGGGAAGTACCCTATAAATGTTGATTCCCTTGAGAGCAATTATATACGTTTTTTGCATAAACGGCCGTATCTTTTTTAACGTTAACTTAGAAGTTTGATTTTTTCACAGCTTTATAGGATTATAGACTTGAGTATATGGTTTTAATTTCAACACAATACCTCCTTGCGTTCCCGAGATAAAGGGTCTTGACATACAGACGGACAGACAGACAACAAAGTTATCCTATAAGGGTTCCGTTTTTTCCTTTTGAGGTGCAGGACCCTGAAAAATACTAATCATAACGTGAAAACTTCCAGACTCATCCCAAGTACAAGTTCGAGTACGAAGTAAAGAGCCACCACACTGGTGACCACAAGTCCCAACACGACAGTGTCATGGGAGCGTACTCTCTACATGTACCTGACGGCTCCACTAAGCATATTCACTACCATGCCGATAAGAAAACTGGGTGTGGATGAATTGGTACCAAATTATAATAATCGAGCTTAAACAGTGGCTGTAAAAGATTGTTGCATGCAGGAATAACGTCTCTTTCCGGTTAGCATTACTAAGCAAACGTTGGGCAAAATTCCAAAATCAAATTGATACAGTTGCTCTTATATTTCTTGCATATCAGTATTTGAACCCACATTTATACTATACGGAGCAGTCACTGTTTGATAACTGTTGGCGATACCAAATACTCGGTTTTCTTTCTAGATAGCCTTCTGGCGTTTTCTCTATCAGCTACATTCAGCCAGTCAATTGCAAGTAAATCCTTATCAGTACTGCCTTACACCGGACTTTACAAAATTTTATTTTTTTCAGATTCCACGCAGATGTGAAGCAGAGCGTCAACCACTTAGTACCGCACAAGCATAATTAAATCATTTTATTATAGCATCTACCTATTCTACGTTGTTTTTAATATATCGATCGTTATGTTTGTTGTTTGATTATTATAAAATATTTAAATTTCACTACCCACTCACTAGCCCCGCGCGCGACTTTTTTGCACCAAACCGCCGAGCGTGCAAAATTGCGAAATATTCGCATGTAATTTGACACTTTAGATAGACAATCGCAAACTACAAGAGTTATAGCTAAATAAAATTTACAGTGAATAGCTGAATAGTTATGGAATCTATATATTAAAAAAAAAAACTAATATTCATTTGAAACTCAAAAAAAATGTAGAACTTGAAAAACAGGGATGAAAACGGATATTTCGCTATTAAAATATTAATTTGAATTTTTCTAAATATTAAATTTCAATTAAAATAATTTTAAAATAAACTAGATCATATTTCCTTTCTAATAAGACCATAATCTTATTAGTTTATTTACGATAGTCTAATTAGAATTAAATTAGAATTTGGATACTCACTGTTCATTTTGACGCGGCCTGCGCCAACGACTGTTTTTGAACACGGTTATTTACGTACCTATAACTTTACGAAGCCACTTCTTTTTATATATACAATTTAATAAAATGCTCACAATACTAATTATGCACTGTTTTTCCGTTAACACACACGTTTTAATCACAAAAACACTTATTTCTTGTATAAACACAATCACTATAGGTATTTAAACCTACCACTTTTTCGGAGGCGAAATACTCAACTTTGAGATTCGAAAACTAGATTTTCTTTATGATAATATAGTAGCACAGACTTTCACGATTAATTTGATATATAACACTATCCGAAAACAACAATATACATAACAGAACAATTGAAATACGACGCCACACGTCAGAAATGGCGGAGTTTGTTTACACTAAAGTTTTTACTTTTATTTTGACATTTGTCGATGGAATAGTGTTGCTATTGTTGGTCCGAACGTTGAGGAATATAGTATAGAGTTTGCTACAAGAGGAATAAGCTCTAGAAATAGCAGTTTAGTAGATTTTTTATTGCATTTGTTACGCTACTGGCTGCATGTGCAGCCAGGACATTTCGCAAAACAGCTACTGGCTGCACATGCAGTCATGGGCGGTTGAGTGGCTACCGTGTTAACTAATTTCTCACTAAAACTATACTAAATTCAAATCAGCAGCACACAGCCTAGACACGTAGCAATGATAAAGCGTTTCGTGTTCCTACAACGACTTCCAATAGGATTGCTATAAGCTTTTCGGTTTATTATTGCAATACAATTTAACTTTTCCATCATAGTTATCGTTAAAAGAATGAGACTTGTATAGACAAGACGCTCAGGATATTGAAGTCATAAAAGAACATCACTTTCATACTACTTTGTACAACGTTAAGCAAAGCAGCTCAAAACAATAATATCATACAAGTATGTCACATACCACTTTAAGCATACGTGTAAAACTGGTTAATTTTACAATTACGAAAAATTCGTTCAATCCTTACAGACACAGAGATATAAAAAGACATATTCTACTTGCAAATATTATCAGTTGGTTTTTGGTACTTCGAGAGTAAAGAAATTCTCTTAAGAACAATCATCATGTACACCAAGGTAAAGTGATTAGAATTACTGTAATTATATTTTTAATTTAAGTCACCCTGGCTGGTTTTTTTTTAAATCTTCAATGTACAGATTTTTTGGTCTCAACGATTTTATTATATGTTTAGATAAAACCCCAAAAATACTTTAATATTTGTGATTTCTTTAAGGTCTTCCTGGTAGCTGCAGTCATTGCTATGGTAGTTGCTGAACCACAAGGTGAACATAAGGATCATGAACACAAACATGCTTTCTCGTCACAGAGCATCAAACAGTACCACGGAAAAGCCACCGAGAAACATGTCGAATACTATGTATGAAACCATTATAACATTGTTATTGTACGACAAATTTGTAAAAAAATTGTTACTTTAGAGTTACTTAATTTTTCTTCTGTTACAGTCTCATCCCAAATACGAATTTGCGTACAAAGTGGAGGACCCTCATACTGGAGACAAGAAGTCTCAGCATGAATCCCGCGATGGTGATGTTGTAAAGGGAGTGTACAGCGTACACGATGCTGATGGCACCGTCAGAGTCGTCGAGTACCACTCTGACAAAAAGAGCGGGTAGGTTCCAACGCAACATCAACAAGAGGATTCCTTGTAACTTTTGGGGCTGACTGTACTGTACAAAAACAAATGAGAATTGAATCGATGGAGTACTTTGAGAATAATGTCAGATACCTATGGAGCAGAATGGGAACAAATTGACAAGTATTTCTAATTGATAATAATTCCTTGGAGTAACTTGGCAATTAATGTATGAGATTCTTATATTTGTATTTCATAGGAAATGGAGTACTTTGGGTATTCCCAAAGTACTCCATTTCCTATAAAAGGATAAACAGGATAAAAGTGAAAAGTTGTTGGAACGGGTAATAACCCGTTCCAACAAGTTTTCACTTTTATCCTGTTCATTGGTTTCGTGATAGTACTAAATGTGATTCTATAAATCACGAATCTTGGTCCCGATATTTGCAATATTAATTTTGGTTGATTATGTTGATGTTGCTTATGTGTTATACAAATTAATGAGCAAAACCTTAACTCGACTTTATAGTCAAAAGTCATTTCAGTTTTCCCCAGTCTTTTGTGTTTTTTTTCTAAAAGAAGTAATGGAACAAACTTGTCAGCAATTAATGTAAACCTGTATAATTTGTATCTAAACGCTATTATTTCTTCTGTTCCAGATTCAATGCCAACGTACAAAGGAAAGGCCATGCCGAGCACATTGTTCCTGAACATTATTATCATCACTGATCTGATTGTAAACCTGTTATTGATTAAAGTTATATCATAAGATTGTTGAATGTTTGTGTTGTGTTGTTGTAAATATGTTTGAAATAAAGTTGTTTTACCCTTAAACCATTTCTATTTTTTTCGTTCTTTTTGGAATGTTTTTGTCCAGGCTTAAACCCGTTAACAATAGAGTTTAGTTTGCAGTTCGAACCGAATTAGTGAAACTTGACATTAGATCCCTTAATATACAAGACAATAAAACTAGCACCTAGAACCTTGTTGTCATTGTTGACTTAGTACTTTCACAAGTTACACATTCAAAAGTGACTATGGTCTAATTAAAATAAATGCTTTGAGTTTGTGACTGTGATCGCATTTTAATAATTATCTATTTTGCGGCTAGTATTTGTTCTCTACCATCGTTTCGTTTGTATGTCGCAACATTCCTTAAAGTACAGTTGTGCCAAATGTTAAATTCGAAAGACGTACGGTGTTTCAATATACTCGTACCTGAAGAGTATTGTAGTGATCACTTTACTACGCACTTAACAGTAGATGCGGGTGTTGGTATGATTTAGGCCCAACGAGAGCAGCCACAATGAATCTAAATAATTAGAACAAAACTGAAAGGTTTGATTTCTCTGAAACTACCTGTCAGATTTGAAAAATCCTTTTCGCGTTTGGTTGCATAATTTTTGAGGAAGATTATGAATGAAATGAAACGCACAATTAGTGTAAGACATTTTCGGGTTTCTTCGAAGAAAGAATCGACAAAATCTGTCATTATCTGTGATTTTGTCGATTCTTTCTTCGAAGAAACCCGTTTCTACGGTCGTCATGCTACGCGGGCAAAAGTGCGGTGGCTGAACTAAGAGGAGCCCCATAAGCTGCTGTTAGTACGTAGGTGCTTAAGTAGCTTTTTTCTGAAAACCCGAAATGGTCAAGAGCAATCAATTGAAAACAATATTCGCTAATCTTAGTCTGCAAACTTGAAAAAGAAGTTCATATATCTAGTAGTAAAACAACAGTAACGAAAGCTCTGTTTACGGATTGGCAGGCAAATACAAAGACATTATACATTTAGCATCCAGAAGTGAAGATGTTCAAAATAAGTCAACGAGGTACACAAAATGGGAAAATATAAATCTCACAGCCCTTTTCAACCGGAGTCTCTCGCGACCAGGCACCATTATATGTCGTCTGTCAGTGTCACCTCTTTCCATAGAAGTAATATGTGCTGCATACAACCTTATTTCTTCATGATACTTCGTAAGACCTCATTGCTTCCCAACAATACAACCAAATTGGGGTATTCATTAAACAAAAAACAAACAATTGGTATTTACTTTTTGTTTTTATGTTATTTCTCTTATATCATAACGGCTAATAACGTTTTGAAAGTGGGTGCAGAAAAACGTAAACGCACCAGTTTTGATAATTGACTGTCGAGGCAAGATGTTAAAATTTTCGAGCTAGCTCTTTTAATCTTTCTTTCAGCTTAGATTACCTAAGTCCTATAATGTTACTTGCATCTCTAATATGATCAAGTAATTCCTATTTCTGAATGAAGGGTGACAAGAAAATCTAACCTAACCGAAGCGGGTTTCTGCTCGATTATTTTTTATTGGTATACCTCGAAGTTGGTCCCATTTTATGGAAAATTAATTTCATCCTTAATGGTGGCTATAAACGATCACCGAGACATTTTAAGGCAGAATAACACTCGTACGAGCACTTGTATAGCCTCGACGTTCCACGTTTGACTGTACACTCTCGTGCTCGCCCTGTCTCTAAGTATCTCAGAGGGTGTATATATCCGGGGCTGCGGGACTGTTCGAAAGAGATACTGTGGCCCCGGAACACAAAGGGCGATGAAGGAACATGGATGGGTTTTACTCAGTAAAAGTCTGACACTCACTCCTGCTCCGCCCAGAGCGGGAGGAAACATTTGATGATTTCCCATCCGAAAAAAAAAAGAAAAAAAAGGTGTATACATCCACCATTAAGGGTACGTTTTACCTACTGAATTGTCAATGGTAAAACGTGAAACGATTCAGTTGAAAGGCCCTCATTTATAATGTTTTTAATCACAATAGAACAGAATAGAGGCCTGGAGCGAATAAAAGGAAACTGAAAAGCGAAATATAAAAAACCTAAATTAATTTAGGTGTGTATCAAATATTGCGTCAAACAAATATTCAAGGAAGATCAATAAAACTTCTATAATTTTACGCTAGACGTTACTTCTTTACGAACAAGTTAAAGAAAATTTAACCAATCCGAAGTGCTGCCTTTTTTGAGATCGTTCATTGTAGATTCATTGAAGAACTACAGCATACGTAAATAGTAAACAATCTGTTTTTTTTTTGTATTTTTGCCCATGAAAACATGTAGAGACTAACTCATCAAACTTTTCATAATCTAGTGTTTTGAAACCTGTATACAGGTTTATTTGTACACCTTTTTTTAGTACCCCGATCTATGCCATTGGCGAGTCACATGGACACAAATCTTTGTCAATTTCTAATTCTTAGGCATTTAACAGCTGATTGAGCTGCTGGATTTTCAACGCTCTAACAGTGCCATATTATGGACTTAATTTGGTGTTACAAGCTTTTAGTGAAAATGGGCAAGGCACTTCGTATTCAGGAGTAATGTCTTAATGAAGGTCGGACTGTCGCGACACTCTATCAACTTGAAACGGTAACAAAGTAGTTGAACTTTGATCACGGAAAATATTGCGTAAAAGCAGCTCTCATACCTGAATTCACAATATAAAAGGACAAAGATTAACTTAACATATTATCAGTTTTCATTTGCTCATTTAAGTAACAACAGCTTAATTCAATTAAAAAATGACGACCAAAGTAAGTAGCATAAATATGTATGTTAACCACAAAGTGTGTTGGTATTTTTTCTAAACAGCATTATTTAGCAATTCCGGAGGAAGATATATTTATAAATTATGTGAAAACCGGTGTTCAATAACCACTGACTTTGACTCTTTACAGATTTTCCTGCTGGCCGCTTTACTGGCTGTGGTCGCTGCGCGGCCACAACATGGTCACGATTACCACCACGGACACGGTCACGGTCACGCTATCTCGTCGCAGAGCATCGTACTGCACCAAACTCACGAGACCGAACACAAGCCCTCACACCACGAGGAACACCAAGAGGAACACCACAAGGAGTATCATGAGGAGAAACATGAAGAGCACCACAACCAACATGAAGAGCACCGCAATCAACACGAAGAGCATCATCACGAAGAACACCACGGTCACGCCTCCTCATCACAGAGCATCAAGCAGCACCACGGGCACGCCACCGAGAAACACGTCGAGTACTATGTATGAAAACAGCCAGCATACATTGTTTTTTTTTCCTTATAAGAAAGGTTTTGTTAACGGTCTTTTGTTTTACAGTCTCATCCCAAATACGAGTTCGCGTACAAAGTGGAGGACCCTCACACCGGCGACAAGAAGTCTCAGCACGAAGCTCGTGATGGTCACGTCGTGAAGGGCGTGTACAGCCTGCACCAGCCTGATGGCACCATCAGGATCGTCGAGTACCACGCTGACAAGAAATCTGGGTAAGTGTGGACACTTTTTAAATTCAATCTAAGTTGTAACGATAGTTTAAGTAATTACCTTATTTTCATATCTTATTGCTCTTTACAGATTCAACGCCAACGTAAAGTACGTGGGTCACGCCAAACACATTGTTCCTGAACATCACCACCATCACTGATTTGAATGACCTGCTACAAATACTATAATAACGAGTTGAATAGTCATGTAAATATTTATAATAAACGTTGTTAAAAATTGCAATTATTCTGTTTTAGTTATGGAAATACTAATCCCAATATCAAATGTAGAGGGTCTATAATGGCATTTAGCCACTCTATTTCGATATTTACTTACAACATAAAAAATAAAAGACAATTCATTAACTTGCCATAAGACGATCCCCTCCTCACTGACTTTATTCATATCAATTTTTTTTCTCATTTTTCTCTCGTTCTTTTTTTTTATCTTGTTCATATTAGTGTTGACACTGAGTGTTTTTATTTTCTTACAACTTATCTATGGATAAACAAAAGTTTTGGTTGAGAAGAAAAGCAAAATATTAAAAAAAACTATTTTTTTTATTGTGTTCATCCCAGCGGAAAGGCAAAAAATAAGGGGTAACCAGTAAAATACCTTCTAGTTGCTACCTACATATAGGTACTGTATAAATATTAATACATAACACAGTATCTATAGAAAAACAAACAAAAAAACAAACAAATTGCCAAATGCAAGTTCCACTCGCGCACCGAGGGTTCCGTATAATCTTGTAGGTATTTTGTTATTAAACTACAAATATACTATTTCAGATTTTTCCCTTTACATGTGCTGTAAGACATTGCTTCTCCCCAAATTTCATGATTCTAGGTCAACGGGAAGTACCCTATAACTTTCAATTCCCTTGAGAGTGTCGAAATGTACGTTTTTTTCGGCATAAACGGCCGAATCTTTTTTTTAGTTAACATGGATGTTTTATTTTTTCACAGCTTCAAAGGCATATGAAAGAAAGAAAAGAAAGAAAGAAAAAGTATTTGTTAAACTCACACAGGATTAATAGAAACAAAAATATAGAATTAGGTATGACAAAATTATTTAAAAAAGTAAACATGAGAAACATAACGAACTATTAAATTTGATTAGTCCTGTGCAAGGTCAAAAGGCGCTAAACCTAAGTATATGGTTTTAATTTCAACTCAATACCTTCACGCGTTCCCGAGATAAAGGGTCTTGACAGGCAGACGGCGTACTTTAAATAGAGACTATATTTTTTTAAATTTAATTATCAGACTTTTCCCTGTATTTGTAGTATGAGACGATATTACTTGCCAAATTTCATAGATCTAGGCCAACGGGAAGTACCCTATAAATTTTGATTCCCTCAAGAGTTTCGAAATGTAAGTTTCTTCCGACGTAAACGCCCGAATCTTTTTTTAACGTAACTTAGACGGTTGATTTTTTCACATCTTCAAGGGACTAAACCTAAGTATATGGTTTAAATTTCAAGTCAATACCGCGTTCCTGAGATAAACGGTCTTGACAGACAGACGGACGGACGGACATCCAAGTGATCCTATAAGGGTTCCGTTTTTTCGTTTAGAGGTACGGGACCCTAAAAAAGGATTAAGTAAAAATAGATTCATTGTTATATATACCAGTAACTATTAAGAAACATTGTATTGGTATATTTTTACAAACAAAAGCGTTTGCAATTAGTCGTTGCGTACGAAATTGACGTAAATAATTTTAATGGCCACCCAACAATCAATTAGAATGAAGTCAATATCACGGTTATTGCTTTAGTTTTACATATAAAAGTGTAATGTTTTACTAACAAGAATCAGTTTGTTACTGAGATTAGTGCAACTTATACAGAGCTTCAAAATGTTTTTTAAGGTAGTACCATAAAACGGGGCTATTAGGGAGGACCAAGAATTTCGAATAAAATATCGATAACTGTCGGTTGGTGTATGGTAGAAGTTATTTAACAAACTCTAGCAACACTTTGATTGGCTGCTACTGAGAAATTCCTGATGGAAACACCTAATAACATTTTGGTATTGGTACCAAATAGCCCCCAAAACCCCAAAATAGCCCCGTTTTACTGCTGGCATTTTTTTATATATTTTTCTGAAGACGTCTTTTCACTCTGTGGTTCCACCACGCAAACACAATAATTAGATACAGTAGAAAAAAAATCGTCACTTCTTTTCCTTCTGTATTTAATTGGGAGTTGACTTGGCAGTGTTATGTTTAAACTCAAAGCATTTATTTCAATTAGCAAGCACTTTTAAATCTCAGAAAATCAAAGAAAGCGAAGCTACAGTCACTGTCACAAGGCATAATAACTTGCGAAAGTACTGTAGTTGCCCATTCTAAAGCGTAGATCTCTATGGAGAAGAAAGGGCAATAAACTCCATGGACCTTTTGCCACTGGTTTGTTTTGGTGGTAGGTTATCCTCATTTTTCCCGTTTTACTCCCTAAGTATCGTTATCGTTACAATTTTCAACCTCATTTTCATTGTTACCCTTATAACCACAACTTAATTGCAAACATTTTCTTACAGGTGTTCTGCGTGTTAGGTGTCGCAGCAGTGGTGTCGGCGGAGTATGGTCACTCGTCACAATACTTCCACAAGCACGACGGTCACCACCACCTCGTGCACGTACACGACGACCATCATCACCTCGGACATCATCATCATCACCACGTCGATTATTATGTTAGTAACGGGTTTCACATCGATCGATATTTAGCCACACTTGCTGAAGACAAAGTTGATCAAACTGCAAGGGAGTGAAACTGCCTGTCAGTACAGTCGTGGTCTTTTCCGCCTGATCAGTAAATTATTTTTCGCTTAAATCATGCGGAGGCGCCGAGCTACGCTCCCTTAAAGTTTAGGCCTATTAGGAAAGCGTCGATTTGGCGCGCAAAATAATAACAACTCTCGTTTGGCGTGCGTCGTCAGTGCGCTCGGCCGATCGGTATTGTCTTTCATTCATTATTTCTATGGCTAGATAGCATTTCTATGTTGCGAGTGCAAGCAAAAATTAGCTTAGTGGTGATCAGGCGGGAGTGTCCACGATAGTACATGTCTGTTTGAAAAGTCATATTTAATTTCTGGGTACTTAGCGATCAGTCACAGGCTACCACAACATTTGACGACTGAGAAGAGCTTCGATCAAACCGGCAAGGAAACCTTGCGGTCGCGGCTTTGAACACAGACAACACCATAAAAATACTTAGGGAAAAATCTGCCAGTATACAGCCGGGCCACAGTCAGTGAAAATCAACCTGTCTCAAATGCCTCATAACACATTACATTCAGAAACTCAACTCACTGATCACGATTTGAAAATAGAACACTAATCCCAACTTTTACCTCCAGACGCATCCTAAGTACGAGTTCAAATACGAGGTAAAAAACCCTCACACCGGCGACCATAAGGAACATCACGAGCACCGCGACGGTGATAGTGTGAAGGGGCACTACTCTTTTAAGGAACCCGATGGCACCATCAGACACGTTCACTACCATGCTGATAAGAAAACTGGGTAAGCAGATTATATTAGATTGTCATCAGTGCAACATTTCCAACCCTTCGTAGTTATGATCAAGTCTTCTAAAACTGACGATGAATTGGAGACATGGATGAATAGCCTTAATTTCGACAATTTGTTTACTTGATTAACAAAAACTAATATATTTTTTTATGTGTCTGTCCACAGTTTCCACGCAGATGTGAAGCACAGCAATCATCATCTGCATCATTATCATCACCACCATTGATTCGATTATTAAACTGAAGACTGTTTTTGTTAAGTTTTTGTTAAAGGCGGTTGTGTACATAAAATAAAGGGCTAAAATAAATTAAAATAAATTAAATTTACTTTTTATTTCATTTCCCTAAATTAAGCTTAAAGAAGGAAAACTCATTTACTAAACATTTTCCACAATGAAATAAAACTAAAATGGCACTTTGCAAGTTCTACAACGTGTAAAAGAACCCTTCACGAAGCTGTCAACCAAGCATTCTGTACATCAAACTAAGTAGCACTGTGCAAAAACTATGCTGGGAAACGGCTTTGATTTTGGTGTAAAAAATAAAACCGACTTCAGAAACACAAAAAAAGTAAAAATAAAGTGAATATTTCATTTCATTTTTTTCATTATATCATTTCAGCTTCAGAAGTCGGTGACTTTCGTTTGTTTGATTTAGATTTTGTTTGCCACAGACTTCTGAAGCTAAAATTATTTTTCACTTTCTTTGTGTTTTTGAAGTCGGTTTTATTTTTTGCAAAAACGTTTTTTATTCCATTTTTAAGGGAACTCTTAAATATAATAAACACTAAATATGCCGTGATTGCTGCAATTGCTTCACGATAAACAATCACGACCAATTTTCCGTCTATTATTGCAAAGTTCCCTTGTATATTTCCGAAAATCAGCATCAGATCTTCAGCAAACTTAAACGGAACCAACGCGCTATAATATTCTTTCAAACAAAAAAAAACCATCAAAATCGGTTCATAATAGGCGAAGATATCGCTGAACATACACACAACAAAAAACAGACCAATTGATAACCTCCTCCTTTTGGAAGTCGGTTAAAAATCAAGGCGTAGAGCTCAATGTAACGTACTGATGCTTTCAATATTACAGGGGTCATAGAGGTGATCACCCAGTTAGAACTTTACTTAAATCGTTACGTTAAAAAACTTGAAATTTTCACCAACAATATGTACATAACTGGAACACCGTACCGGTGTCTGTAATCCTCTTGCAATGCCAAAACTATAGGTGTCAATCGTGTATGTTCATAAAGTAATACATAAATATTGTACACTAGTTATTCAAACAACGTGTTCGTCATTTTTACCAAGGACAAAAGGATCGTCTGGTCCAGTTATCGCGTCTCGAATTGGATCTTGGACAACACCAAATAATACGTATTGTGCATACGCCGTCTGTATGATTACAACTTTTACTATTACTGGACTGTAAGTACTTTTATATAACATAAAAGAACATCACACCTGTACACAATGCTCACGAAGGGTTAGGCAGGGGTGTAACCCATACAACCGTTTCGCCAGTTTTGTTAAAATTTCGGACTGCTATCTAAAACTTTCTTGACCAAAAAACCCTTTGTTATACTTTTTCTGATCCGAGAATTCAACCCAAGACTTCATGCTCAGCTATAGCGCTTGGTTATATTTTATTTTATGGGTGATATTCTTATATCTAGTGGTATATTATGTATTCTTAAGTTCCTTTGATTGATTGAATTTTGGCTTAGGCGAAGAAACGTGAAAGTTGGCATAATCAAAGATAGTTCAGGATTGGAAAAAGTGGCGAAGTCAATCGTATTGGTGATGGTACTTTTGAATGATATACAAAATGATCATATTATTATGAAATAACTTACTTGAAAAGCGCAAGGAACCTTCCTTGCGCGATCGAATCAGAAATGAAGACATCCAAGAGAACCAAGGTTACCAAACTTAAGTGGCAGTGGGCAGGGCACATTGCTCGCAGAACGGATGGCCGATGAGGCCGAAAAGTTCTGGAGTGGCGATCGCGAACCGGAAGACGTTGCGTTGGAAGGCCTCTCACTAGGTGGACCGATGACCTGGTCAAGGTTGCGGGAATCCGCTGGATGCGAGTCGCACGAATGTCGCACAATGTGGCGACACTTGGGGGAGGCATAGGTCCAGCAGTGGACGTCTTTCGGCTGAAATGATGATGATGAACTTATATTGTAACTTACAATCAAGCTCAAAGGGTGAGTGATAATAAAGAGTACATCCATTATTAAGAACCTAACTTACTTATTTATGTTTGTAGTATTTCAACAATTTTAATTACTGTCCCAAATTTCAACATGAAGAAATGTAAAAGCACTGGCCATGACAAGGCCGATAAGTAAGAATAAAATCATTTTATCACAATAAATCTGGTGTATAAACTGGTTGTTCTTAATTAGCAAACTTAACAAGTATATAAGTCCATACTTTGTGGTACTTAAACGTAACTGTATAAAAGCACAGGTCCAGCATTAACAAATTATCAGTTTCTCATTAGTATTTACACAGTAAACAACTAAATATTAAGAAAACAAAATGTTCACTAAAGTAAGTTTTGATTTAGCAAACATACATCGTTCTTCAAAATTACCCTTATTCTAATTCTGGTTCACTTTACACAGATCCTCCTCATCACCGTGGCAGTGGCAGCAGTCGTGGCACAAGACCACCACGACCACCACCACGGTCACGCCTCCTCATCACAGAGCATCAAGCAGCACCACGGACACGCCACCGAGAAACACGTCGAGTATTATGTATGAAAACGTTACAATCATTTATTAAATGTGCTTAGAAATGATATTAGAAAAGATGTAGCTGACCGTCACTCACTTGTCTTACAGTCTCGTCCCAAGTACGAGTTCGCGTACAAAGTGGAGGACCCTCACACCGGCGACAAGAAGTCTCAGCACGAAGCTCGTGATGGTCACGACGTGAAAGGCGTGTACAGCCTGCACCAGCCCGATGGTAGGATCAGGATTGTTGAGTACCACGCTGACAAGAAGACCGGGTAAGTGTGCATACTCATTCAATTTGCACCAAGCTGAACCGAATATTGTATCTGAAAATGTGCTATCTAATTTTATTTTCGTTTTTTACAGATTCAACGCTAATGTAAAGTATGAGGGTCACGCCAAGCACATTGTTCCTGAACACCACCACCATCATTGATTATGTGATATTAGGTTGTTATCAATGACTCGTTGAATATTGTTACTGTAATTGTTATGACACTAGAATAAATCCTAAACCAAAATAATAACATACTATGTTTAATTTCACTATCAATCTTTCAGAGTAATTAATTCCACTAAATAGTGGAACTGGATTAAACTTAACTGGACTAAATAGTGGAGCATTCATTTCAATTAAAAATAACTTTAGCTTCAGAAGTCGGTGACAAAAAAGCTAAATCAATCAAACAAAGGTCACCGACTTCTGAAGCTAAAGTTATTTTTCTTTTTTTTTGTGTTTTTTTAAGTCGGTTTTATTTTTTGCTAAAAAAGTTTTTATTTTTAATTTTTTTGTGGTTCACATGTGCTTACCCCTTCACAGCGTACCGGCGTGATGTTATGTTATGAACAGGTGTAAACAATAGACAGACATGAGATTTCAGCAATCCCAGTCCATTTGCTATCATTTATTGAGGAGTTCCGTTGCATATCTCCGAAGTTCTTCATCAGATCTTCATCAAATGGAAATGGGACTACTCTGAGAAAGTACTCTTCCAAAAACTACCCAAATCGCTTCAAGTGTGCCTATAAAATTTGAAGAGTTCTCTCTATTTCTCCAGGATCCAATCATCAAATCCTAAATTGATGATCATGGGACCACCTGGAAAGTGGGTATACTTTCCAGGTGGTCCCATTCAAACGAAACTAAAAAAAACGATCCCCGTTCAAACGAAACTAAAAAAAACGAAATCGGTCGAGCCATCATTGAGTAATCGGGGAACATCCATTAAAAAATTAAAAGGTTCCGACGAATTGAGAACCTCCTCCTTTTAGAAGTCGTTTGTAAAATACAATTACACCTAACCCGAATAAAAAGACATGCCTGGGCCGTACTAGAAAATGAAAAAAACTAGGACTATGAACTAGGTAGTATGGTTAATTGTACTTCAATGCCTTACACAAGCAAACAAGCCAGTTTAGAGACCACTGATAGAAGCTTATTTTATGACATTGGAGGGCCAAAACAACGCGTCTCAATCCTGATGAATGTCTTGCTAAAATACGAAATGCTTTGAAACAATTGCCCCTTAACCGGACCGGAACCGAAACGTGGTCGCTCACAATGTGCCTCATCAGAAGGCTTAAAGTCACCCAAAGGGCAATGGAGAGGGCTATGCTCGGAGTTTCCTTGCGTGATCAAATCAGGAATGAAGACATCCGCAAGAGAACCCAGGTTACCGTCGTAGCCCGAAGAATTGCCAAACTTAAGTGGCAGTGGGCAGGGCACATTGCTCGCAGAACGGATGGCCGATGGGGCCGAAAAGTTCTGGAGTGGCGACCGCGAACCGGAAGACGTTGCGTTGGAAGGCCTCCCACCAGGTGGACCGATGACCTGGCGAAGGCTGCGGGAATCCGCTGGATGCGAGTCGCACGGGACCGGTCAATGTGGCGACACTTGGGGGAGGCATACGTCCAGCAGTGGACGTTTTTCGGCTGAAATGATGATGATGATGAATTGCCCCTTGTCTGAGCCCACAGAATAGAAATAAATAAAGCAACCAATATAATCATGGCCATGACTGTATTTGTCTGGTTGATCGAAGCTTGACCAGCTTTTTCGAATTGCTTTTTTGAATTGGATTGCTGCAGCAGGGAGACAATAAGAGTATTACTCGTATTGTGAGGAAATCTCCAATCCTCGTTTTCTAGCTGGTAAGCCTCAATAAGGAACATGACAAATCTTATTCTAAGTAAGGTCGTGGGGATGCTTTTGAAATATGGACTGATATCACTAAATAATCTATCTGTTATGCGAGCCAAATCAAAATTACCTATGCGGTTCAACTTTTACGAAATATGTAATTGTCACAGCGCAACACTCGTAACAATTTAGCAGCCATAACTATTATATGTGAAATCAATACTGCCTTGAATGCATTATTTAAAGTCGTATAAAAGACGTGAGGCATAAATGTTCAGTATCAGTTCAGTCTAAGATAGTTTCAAAAAAGGTCAACAATAACAACAGGACAACATGTTCTTCAAGGTAGAAATAGTTACTTCAGTGTCGAAAATAAAAAATGTTTAAGCTAATAGAAAGCATTAAAGAAGGGTGTTTTATGAAAAAAAAAACATGATGGATTGTACTGTATGTCGCAGCAAATCTACAGAAATAAGCAATCAATGGACAGTGTCAAAATGTTCGCTGGTCAAAGTTTCTCTAAATTATATCAATAGCGACCGTTTGTAACGAATCGTGTACCCAGGGATGAAACTAGTTTAACATTTTTTGTAACTACTTTAAACATAATTTAAAATACTCTCTTTTAGGTAGTCTGCATGCTATCTGTAGCCGTTGCGATGGTCTCCGCTCATGGTCACTCGTCTCAGTACATCCATCGTCACGACGGACACCACCAGATAGTACACCACGGACATGGTCATCATGACTACTACGTTAGTAGCTATACCATCTATAACTTTGCTATATCTCATTAAAATTGCATTATTATTTGTCTAAGCTTATGTTCGTTTGCAGACTCACCCTAAGTACGAGTTCGAGTACAAGGTGGAGGACTCTCACACGGGCGACCACAAGTCGCAGCACGAGCACCGCGACGGTGACGCCGTCAAGGGACACTACTCACTGCACCAACCTGACGGCTCCGTCAGGGATGTGCACTACCACGCAGACCATCACAGCGGGTGAGTGTAGCAATCACTTCAGCTGGTTGTATTCTGTGGTAAACTGTTGATTCTTCAGTTGTTTAAAACTGTTTTTTTTCTCCACAGCTTCCATGCGGACGTGAAGCACAGCACACACCACATCGTGCCTCATCATCACCATCATTACTGAAGCGCCTTCTGTATTACCAGTTGTCTTTGTTAAATATTATTTTTAATTTTAATGTGATATTGTTGTATAAATAAATTTAAACCACAAATCAATTAATGTGTGTATCCGTTTTATTTATAACCTAAAGCGAAATGTAATACCTAACACTTGTTTTTTCTCATTCATCATCAGTCTATTAATGTTCCCACGGCTGGGACACAGACCTCTTCTGTATGAGAGGGAACTTACACAGGGGAGGGGTTCACACATACGTGATATCATATCTTTCCACAAGCATGTAGACAGCAAATGTTATGACACGTCTTAGCAACGCCGGTGCGTGTCTGCGTATGCATCTGCGAATGCATCTTAAGCGCAGGCCACACTGCCACAGGGAGAGATCATCACGTCCCGGCCGCCGCGGGAGACGCCCCGGGCGTCGGGGGCCACGTGGTGGCTTCCGGCCACCGTAGGCGCGGGCCTGTGGACGGGGAGCTATGGGCTAGCTCGCCGTCCGTCCGTCTCATGACGACAGGCCGTGTCGACGGCGCGTTCGTGTTCCACGCGCGCCTCAAAGAGAGTCAGCAACAGTGAAGGGGTCCGCAAGGGCCGAAGCCTGCCGGGGCTGCGGGACTATTCGAAAGAGATACCGTGGCCCCGGAACACAAAGGGCGATGAAGGAACATGGATGGGTTTTAGTCAGTAAAAGTCTGACACTCCCTCCTGCTCAGCCCAGAGCGGGAGAAGTCATTTGATGATTTCCCATCCTAAAAAAAAAAAAAAAAAAAAAAGGCCACACTGCCAGCTAGCGAGTGAGCGAGCGAGCTGGTGTGAACCGAAGTATGAAAAGTTTTTTGCAAAAAATAAAACCGACTTCAAAAACACAAAAAAGTGAAAAATCTTTTAGCATCAGAAGTCGGGGACTTTTGTTTCTTTGATTCAGATTTTTTCAAATACGGAAAATTGGTCGTGATTGCAGCAATCAAGGCAGATTTGCTGTCCATTATATTGAGGAGTTCCCTTGTATATCTCCGAAAATCAGCATCAGATCTTCACCAAACATAAACGGGACCAACGCGAAATAATATTCTTCCAAACAAAAAATAACCAGCAAAATCGGTTCACAATTGGCGAAGATATCGCTGAACATACTCTGCAAAAAAAAATCTGACGAATTAATAAAATCCTCCTTTTGGAAGTCCGTTAAAAAGCGGAAAAACGATGCTCGCCCACATTTTAAGTTCACATATTTTTAGTCGTTGATCGACGTCCATTGGTCGCAATCTGAAAGCATGCTAAGAATTTTGACTCTCTTTTGAGCAAAAAATCAACTAGTGAGTACAACGGGCTCTGGGTCAAGCATTTTAATGTGAAGAAGTGCAAGAAAATGAAACTTATGAAAATGAAAGATGCAGGAGAAAGCCAATCCGCTTTTGCAAAATTATCAAAGATTTTATAGATGGTGATCTGGTTAAAGGCCTCATACATTTAAGGAACAAAATAAGCTAGCATCATCACATGTATTAGTTTTAAAAAAAATTGCTGAAAGATAACCGAGTTTTCTTGGTCTATAGTTTTATTGATTCATTTACTCCATTCCTAGATTCAACGAGCAAGTAAGACGTGAGGGTCACGTCAAGCACATTGTTCCTGAACACCACCACCATTGTTGATTCTGTGATATTAGTTGTTAATGAAGACTTGTTATACTGTTGTAAATATAGTTTTGTTATTATAATGAGATACATACATAATATAAAAAAGACTCGTTTTTACTTATTATTTTTCCAACTCGACTATATCCTGCATAGTAATTATAAATAATATTCTGAGGTTATCTTAAAAATTCTGTAAGTAAGTTCGTCACCACCATTGACAGAATTTTGTACCATTTCTTTACTCATTTTGGATCATGATTGATTTAAAATAATAGGCTAGTTTCCACCATCAATAAATTGCAAATCTATTTAGTCCGTCAGTTAGAGTTTTGGAAAATAATGGACACGCATTTTTTGTTTTTGTAAATCAATGAATATTGACAAAAATAAAACGCGTCAAAACTCGGGAGTGGGGGCTTGTGACGTCACAACGCACTAAAAATTATAGCTCGGCGTGACGTATTGAGAATTTTAAAATCGTTGTATCTTCGTTGATTTTGGTTTACGTAACAAAAGAAAAAATACGTGTCAAATATTTTTTGATAATCTAACTGACGGACTAATTAAATTTTTCAGGACACAAGCCTATTGATTAATGGGCAACAGTTCTTGGATCCACTGACCGAGTGTTTCAAATGACTTCTTCACTCGTAACGTACACAGTGGTCGTACAATCCATGACCGAAGAGGGCGACTTGCTTCAGATAGGAATACTTTGTCTGCAAATTATCAATTATTATCAAATGGTCTACCCATATACTCAAGCCAGTTACGGCGAAGATTTTCAAAAAAAAAAAATCGATATTGGTGGGTAAGAGTGGTCAACTTACGATTAAGCTTAGTGGGATATTATTCTAGAACCCTATTCCCTGAAGAACCTATTAATCATTAAGAAGTGGTCAGGTAAATATGTTTATTCTAAAATAAAAGTAATCCGTCATCTCTTCGAACTCTCGATCCCATTCTTCAATTAGAACGGTTTGTGTTCTGAATCCACACATTAAAAAATATTTCAAATATAACAAACCTAATAGCGCTTTTTAAGGATAAAGACTCATAATGCCTAACTGGGCAAAGAACTAAGTAAACCATGACAATGGAAATAGAAATATTTTAAAATTAAACTACATCTGCACAATACATGTGAAGTTGATAAGAGCCTCTAAAAACAGCCAGAGTAAAATTGATATTGCAACAACAAAAATTCCTGTATATAATGGTGATTTTAATGCACCTACAAGAAAATACAATAGATCGTTTTATGTTCCTGCCCAGTATTATAAATTTAAAAAGTGTGTCATCTACCAGCAAGAATACATGTATGGCAAAGTCTATATTTTTCTGTTCCTCCTGCTAAAACGAACTAACTGAACTACGAATGATCTAACATCATGATCTTAAATCATATTTATTTCCGTGAATTGGTCTTATAAAACAGTTTTACAACTAGATAGGGCCGATGTTTCGTACCAGAGAAGAAACAGCCGAAACAAACTCAAAGGTCACTGTCTGTCAAGTCCAGACATGGTCAAGTCATATGAGGACCATGCAGATTCGTGTCTGAGATGGTCTTTTAATAAAAGAACCACACAGATGTCCAGTCAGTGCAAGCATTTAACAGTGATCGTGTAGTTTGACTCATAACCCAATATCGACACGACAAACAATAGCAAAGAAAGGACATTTGGGTAGACCGCATAAAATCCTTAAACCATCATTAACTGCCATGTTAACAAGAACTAAAATTATGTCGTTTATAGCCTTTACGAAACAATTTTAACTAAAGCGTAACACTCATATCGTATGCGACTTAATTGAGAGAAATCAATACTACCTTGAATCTATATTTTTAAAGTCATATAAAAGCCGGTTGGCTTAGAAGTTATGTATCAGTTCACTCTTGGAAGTAGTTTCAGTAATAACAAAAAGATGTTCGTCAAGGTATGTGAAGAGCCTGTAGATAAAGATACTAAAGGAACCAATTACAGCCTTAAAATTTGTCTACGCATAGACTGTTTTAAGTTGAACGAAATAAAAAATAAGAAGTACTATTTAAATTTCTCATTATCTAACTTTTTTTTTTCAACTTTTTAGCTGCTTTGCGTCCTGGCTGTAGCCGTTGCGATGGTCTCCGCTCACGGTCACTCGTCCCAGTACATCCACCGTCACGACGGACACCACCAGATAGTACACCACGGGCATGGTCATCATGACTACTACGTTAGTAGCTATACTATCTATAACTTTGCTATATCACATTAAAATTGCATTATTATTTGTCTAAGCTTATGTTCGTTTGCAGACTCACCCTAAGTACGAGTTCGAGTACAAGGTGGAGGACTCTCACACGGGCGACCACAAGTCGCAGCACGAGCACCGCGACGGTGACGCCGTCAAGGGACACTACTCGCTGCACCAACCTGACGGCTCCGTCAGGGATGTGCACTACCACGCAGACCATCACAACGGGTATGTACAGTCTTTCAGTTAATTCATTGGTAGCAAGATTGTATAAGGTGGTCATCTTACTGTCCATTACCCACTTACTTGTTACTCAGTTGAACTCTAAAAATAATCATCATTAGTTTCGTGTAGCCAGCAACAATGTACTTAAATTATATAAATTTTCTCCCCAGCTTCCACGCGGACGTGAAGCACAGCACACACCACATCGTGCCTCATCACCATCATTACTGAAGCATCTTTAATATAATCTGTTAAAAGAACTGATTCTGTTATATTGATGTTTGTGTCTATATTTTTACTACGTGTATAAGAATAAATCAAAGTTAAAAAAATAACCTTTTATTTACCATATTCTCTTCCGATTTAGTGATTATAAGAGCATTGTTTTATCAACCTGACTACTGAAAAATCACAGTCTAAAAAAAGGTATGAAACAAGAAAATATTCTCGTCTGAACGCTACTTACAAACCATTCAATATTTATTGTCTATTAAATAAACAACTAACACGTCATAAACATGTAAATAATCATAATCAAATATAATCATATTCTCGTTAATTCCACTATTCCAATAATAATAAAAAAACATATTATTCAAACAGCAGTAATGGTTAATTTTAGAGCAAAGTGGCATACGACCACGGCAGGGCTATCCTCTGAAAATCTCTATGAATATTTATTAAATACATCAAACTAATATAATATATTAGTTTGATGTATTTAATAAATACTAAACTAATATATTATATTAGTCTAGTTTTATGTATTTAATAAATACTAAACTTTGCTTCGCTGTAGTCGGGTAAAAAATACGTAAAGCAAAGGTCATCATTTGGCATATTAAATCATGATCTGTCAAATGACCAATTTGTTCGAGACACCTTTGGAGACGCACCGGGCGTCGGGGGCCACCGGCCACAGTAGGCGCGGGTCTATGGACGGTGAGTTATAGGCTAGCTCGCCGTCGTCCGTCTTATGACGACAGGCCGTGTCGACAGCGCGTTCGTGTTCCAGGCGCGACTCAAAGAGATGTCAGCAGAAAGGAAGGCGTCCGCAAGGGCCGATACCTGCCGGGGCTGCGGGACTGTTCGAAAGAGATACCGTGACCCCGGAACACAAAGGGCGATGAAGGAACATGGATGGGTTTTAGTCAGTAAAAGTCTGACACTCCCTCCCGCTCCGCCCAGAGCGGGAGGAGTCATTTGATGATTTCCCATCCGAAAAGAAAAAAAAGGGAATACTGCTAAATGCTTTCTCAAAATATTCGGAGAAAGGCAAACTATTGATATAAAAATTACTCAAGGTTGCTATAATTATCGCTCTGTCAACCAATAATGTATTGTAAATGGCAAAAAAAAACATGTAGTTGCTAAAAAAAACCAGTTCGGTTTGTTTAAATTTACGCGTTTATGAGAAATTGGACCATATTCGGTTCGTTTGTGTATTTCATATATAAGTAGAGACCTTCCATACATACCTTATCAGTCACAATTGTGTTTCCAAAGGACTTACAATGGCGCATTGACCGACCCGAATGGCGCAGCGGTACTGAGGCTGCCTTACATTCTTTGGGTCCCGGGTTCGAATCCCGGTAGGAGCAAATATTTGTGTGATGAGCATGGACATTTGTTTCCGAGTCATGGTTGTTAATATGTATAATAAGTATGTATTTACAAACAAAAAGTATCTATGTAGTATATCAACTATCTGGTGTCCACGACACAAGCCTCGTTGCTTAGTGTGGCACTAGATGGCGCTGTGTGTAAAAAAAAAAAAAAAAAAAAAAAAAAAGAAGAAAGAAATTACCCACATTATCATGTTCTATAAGGTATTGAACGACTACTGAATTATTTTACTACTAATATTTGTGAAAAAAACGTAGCTATATGTAGAACTAACAAAGTTCAAATAAGTGAAATGTGAGTGTGCCAATAAAATTATAAGTGCTTGAAATTTAACTTTACGTTCTACACAGGTTGCTCTAATCGCCACCCTCCTGGCTGTGGTCGCCGCGCGGCCACAACACGGTCATGGTCACGATTACCACCACGGTCACGGTCACGCTATCTCGTCACAGAGCATCGTACTGCACCAAACTCACGAGACCGAACACAAGCCCGCACACCACGAGGACCACCACGAGGAACACCACCAGGAGCATCATGAGGAGAAACATGAAGAGCACCACAACGGACACGAGGATCATCATCACGAGCACCAACACGGTCACGCCTCCTCATCACAGAGCATCAAGCAGCACCACGGACACGCCACGGAGAAACACGTCGAGTACTATGTATGAAATATTTCAATATGTTTATAATATAACAATTCTGTAGTATTCAGTTCCAATTGTTTAATCTGTTACAGTCTCATCCCAAGTACGAGTTTGCATACAAAGTAGTGGACCCTCACTCCGGAGACAAAAAGTCTCAGCACGAGTCCCGCGACGGTGACGTCGTGAAGGGCGTGTACAGCCTGCACCAGCCCGATGGTACCATCAGGATCGTCGAGTACCACGCTGACAAGAAAACCGGGTAAGTTCCTTCATGGATTCAAAATACGTCATTAAGAAGAAGTAATGTGTTACCTATGAACGGGTCAATGGCCAATCGGCTTAATTTGTTTGATAACCCGGTATTTTTCATTCACAGATTTAACGCCAACGTGAAGTTCGAGGGTCACGCCGTACACATTGTTCCTGAACACCACCACCACCATTGATTCTTTGATACTCTATTTGACTTAAGATTTAGCAAGTGATTGTTATTTAATATTAGTTATTACTTCCATATAACTTCTCTCTTCTTATAACTCGTCCACAAAACCATTTTGTGCACTTGTTGTAAAACCGAAAACAACTGTCTTCTTTGCTCATTTACTATTTTTGATAGTATTATGGTATGTAAGCTGTAATAAGAGATTAAAGGAGTAAATGATAGCGTGACAGTAGATAGAGGAGAATGGAAAAAAAAAACGTGTTGCGCCGACCCCAAGTAAAAGCTTAACATTTTAAAAGACTAAATATATTGAAACATGTACGAAACGTTTGCTGTTCTAAAGCCTTAGTTTAAGTATTCAAATTCAAACCTTATCAAATAACGCGCAAGTCCACGTGCACGTCAGCCACGCCAAGCACATAATACCCATTGTTCTTAAACGTCACCATCATCATTGAGTCTGTAATATTAGCTGCTAATGATGATTTGTTTAAGTTTTTGTAAATATAGGTTTCTCACAATTAAAACTTTAACAATAAAAATACAGAAAACTGATTTTATTATTCTTCATTTTTCCCATCTCGAAGATAATATCCATTATCAAGAAATATGTTGGTATTATAACCCGTTAGTGATTTCGTCACGAGCATTATCAGTAGTGTAGTAGTGATAGCCCTACCATAGAGCCCTACTTCGTGCTTGATGCTACGTATCTCTGTTGACAGCTCTAAATGATAGTAACGGCAGGGGGGAGACAGTTAGAACATGCACAACTTCAGTGAAGAAAGAGTCGCCATCTACTTTTCTTAACCAATAAACTAAAAACTAAATATCTCATAATTAACGATAGATGTCTCTGTTCAATTATGAAGATCAAATAAGTTCTATAATTTAATTTAAAGTAGTTTTCTAGAGAATAATTCTTACATTTTTCATAAAAAATCACGTTTTTAAATTTCAAGGCTGTTTCGTATTATCAATTATACCACAACCTTGTCTCGGAAATCCTATTTTGTGTAATATAATCTGGCAACATCCCCTTGATCTGTCCACGAAGTAGACACAATAGTTAAACAATGGTGTCTCGAACAAATTGATCATTTGACAGATCATGATATATTATGGCTGCCGCAACTTGCGCTTGCGCTTGAATGTGTTTCGTTGGTCCATTTTTATATACAAATTCTCTGTGTAACTGTCAATTCTGTTCAAATATAAATGTAGCCGGCGAAATTCTTTCTTGTTTTTTGCAAATAGAAGGTGTGTTTACATCGTATTTATGTGATCAAAATGCAATTCGCGAATTAAATGATGGCTCGTATTAGAATGTATCATTATTAAACAAAACAGCTGCTATTTGCAAGAAAAAACAAAAAAAAAACTTGAATGACCACCTATAGGTGAACAAATTGACCTATACGTAAGAAGGTATACATACATTCCTATCTACCTATAGCTACCTATAGAGCCTTAGTTCTCGTTAAGAAATCCAGAGGGCGCTTCAAATCGGATGCTTCAAAATGGCACAAGAAGGCTCTCTTCTCCCATCAATTAACGGTCAAAAGGTTAGTTTCGTATTATGTTTCTGTTAGTCACCGTAAAGTGTTATCCACTCAGTGTGATACGTAATACCAATATTATGGCATTCACGGTTGTCATCAAAGTTCGGTGTACAACCGAAGCTTGATAGTCACTGGATATCAGAAAGATACGTACTTGCACTACAGTTCTGTTTCATCTATTTTGAACAATGAATTGTTTGCACTATTTTAGACTTTCACGGTTTTTCACTACACTTAAAGTACTTACGGCATGATATCCGTGATTTTCTTTTGTTACTATGAGCTCCCGATATTTCAACACTGTTGCAAGCATCATGATCGCGGGAATACTGAAGAGGTAGGACGAAAATTATTTATTATGAGGAGACAAATCTGTCTACCCTCTTTCTTAGTCTTTTACGGATATCATCCCGTAAGTACTTTAAGTGTAATTAATTGTTTGATATAAAATTATAGACATCCTGATTACAACATCGAGAAAAGTGTTAGGAACGGGCGGACGCCTTTGCTTAGGAGTGGGGCAGTTCAGGCTAACATAAAAGAGTCCTCCTTACCGTTTTCGGTCACGGCGGCCAAACTTAGCGGAGATTGGCCAAAGGCGAGGGAGAAATTATAGTGCAAAAGTGTGTGCGCAGACACAGTTGCAATCTCTGTTCCTTTACAATGATGGATCGACGTAATCCGACACGATTATTCGATTTATTCGACAATAAATTCATATTTTATATAACTCAGGGTAGTTACAGCGATGATCTTTCAAAATATATTTTGATATGTGAAATTAGTCAAAGATTGAGTTTGGTGGAATTGAATTTTAGAGGCTTATTCCCTGGAGAACCTATAATCATAGATCAGTGGTATAAACGACCAAACGACCTTCTACGTCAATCTATCAGTTCTGAATCATGTTTATGGTGAAAGAAAAATAAAACTTCCCCCGTTTATCCGTTTTTTTTTCGCCAGATTTTGCCAACTACAAAGAGTTTCACTTTGATGTGCAGTGGCCAATCTGGACCGTAACCGTTTGCGGGCCCAAGTTGGTCGGCCCTAAGTTGGTCGCTATCAAAATAATATGGCCAAATGGGGTCATCATCGACACAGCCCAAATACAATGCGAGTGAGGAGCCCCTCTGCAGGATATGCCTCACAACCTTTCTTGCCGATCCTGCACAGCCACTTGCACTTTCCAGGATCTAAACGAAGCCAACGAAAGAGCTGTGCAGGTGGCTACATAGTGGTCGAGTATTATTTAAGTCCATCGACACTCAAAGAACAAGAAGACAGATAAAATAAAACTAACAAATATTTAAAAAATATCCAAAAATACGAGAAACCTTATAGTAATTACTATGACTTGACTTCTAATTGAGAGCTATTCAGTCAGACTTAAATAGTGGTTACGAACTTTTCTTTTGAAACGTGAATTTGCTTTCAGATGATTGTGTCATCTCCAAGTAGTATGTCAAAACCTCTTTGACCGTGAATGATCTATTCCTATAAATAAATAATAAATATCGCTGGACACTACAGACAGCGCCATCTTGTGCTAAGCAACGAGGCTTGTGTCGTGGACACCAGATAGTTGATATACTACTTAGATACTTTTTTGTTTGTAAATACATACTTATACATATACATGTAAACATCCATGACTCGGAAACAAATGTCCATGCTCATCACACAAACATTTGCTCCTATCGGTATTCGAACCCGGGACCCTAAGAACGTAAGTCAGCCTCTCTACCGCTGCGCCATTTGGGTCGTCAAAAATACCTACTGTATCTAGTCAGCTGAGCTAGAATAGTGAAAAACAAATGATCTAATAGCATGCAAATAAAACCTAAAATTATGTCTTTAATAGCTTTTACGAAACAATTATTGTCAAAGCGTAACACTCTTACCGTATGCGACTTAATAAAGAGAAATCAATACTACCTTGAATGTATTATTTTAAGTCATATAAAAGACGGGAAGTTTAGAAGTTATGTATCAGTTCACTCTTGAACATAGTTTCAACAATAACAACAATATGTTCGTCAAGGTATCTATACAACGTGACAGAATAATTGCTAATGAAACCAACCCCAAAATGTATTGTCATTTTCTCATAAACTAACTTTTTGTCTCCAACTTTTTAGCTGCTCTGTGTCCTGGCTGTAGCCGTTGCGATGGTCTCCGCTCACGGTCACTCGTCCCAGTACATCCACCGTCACGACGGACACCACCAGATAGTACACCACGGGCATGGTCATCATGACTACTACGTTAGTAGCTATAATATCCATAACTTTGCTATATCACATTAAAATCGCATTATTATTTGTCTAAGATTATGTTCGTTTGCAGACTCATCCTAAGTACGAGTTCGAGTACAAGGTGGAGGACTCTCACACGGGCGACCACAAGTCGCAGCACGAGCACCGCGACGGTGACGCCGTCAAGGGACACTACTCGCTGCACCAACCTGACGGCTCCGTCAGGGATGTGCACTACCACGCAGACCATCACAGCGGGTATGGATACTATACAATCATCATTCTCTTGCCCTTATCCCAATTCATTTGGGGTCGGCGCAGCATGTCTTCTTCTTCCATACTTCTCTATTACTCGTCACCTCATCAGACACTTCTTTTCTTTTCAACTAAAACATTTCAATATTATAATTACATTTTTGTCGTTTTTTTCTCCCCAGCTTCCACGCGGACGTGAAGCACAGCACACATCACATCGTACCTCATCATCATCATCATTACTGAAGCGTCTTCATCCAGTGTCTTCTAAAAGGACTGGTCTGTTACATTTCGATGTTTGTGCCTATGTTTTTGCTACGTTTATAAGAATAAATCTAATTTAAAAACAGAAACCAACTTATTATTTTTAATTTACTGACTTTGGTTTAATTTAAGCTAGTAGAAGGATAGTTTAAATTAATAAATGAACTGTTCTAAACGTAGGTGACGGTCAGAAACCATAATTTGGACAATGAATATTGTCATATCCTCGATAAACACTTTCTTGTCTCTATAGATATTTTTCTAAGTATTTGAAGTTGATTTTTGTCGTTATTGATTGTCTGATCCTTATCAGTCTCAAATGAAGTAAACATACAATTACTTCAAACACTGTATAAGCTTTCTCGGTTTAAAAATGTAAACTTACACCGTATGTCACTTAACGCGCCATGATCGCGGAATGACTTGCAACAGCGCGTCGAAATAACGAGAGCTCAGAATAATGAATAATCATGGAAGATATTCCGTAAGTGACAGTAAAAGCATACTATTATTTTCATAATATGTATGGAGAAAGGAAAATCTCTGACATAATAAAATTATAACTCAAGGTTGCCATAATTATCGCACTGTCAACCAAAATCTTGTAGTTGCTAAAAAACAAGTTCGGTTTGTTTTAATTTACTCGTTTACCCGAAATCGGACTGATTCTGTTCGTTCGTGTATTTCAAATAAAAGGACAGACCTTCCATACCTACCATATCAGTCACAATTAAGTTTCCAAAGGAACTACAATTACCAACATTATCATGTTCTTTAAGGTATTGAGTGACTACTGAATTATTTTACGACTATAATTTGTGAAAAAAAGGTGGAAAAGTGAACAATAACATAGTTGGAATAGAGTGAAGTGAAGTGTTACTTATCAATTGAAGTGCTTTAAGTCTAATTTCATGTACCATTCAGGTTGCTCTAATCGCCACCCTCCTCGCTGTGGTCGCCGCGCGGCCGCAGGCTAGTCATGGTCAAGATGACCACCACGGTCACGGTCACGCTATCTCATCCCAGAGCATCGTACTGCACCAAACTCACGAGACCGAACACAAGCCCGCACACCACGAGGAGCATCATCACGAGGAACACCACAGTCACCCCTCCTCATCACAGAGCATCAAGCAGCACCACGGACACGCCACCGAGAAACACGTCGAGTACTATGTATGATGACGCTCCTATCTTGTAGAATATTGTTTATTGTTGCGGCGTTTTGATGTGGCCAACTATCTATTGTTTTACAGTCTCACCCTAAGTACGAGTTCGCATACAAAGTAGTAGACCCTCACACCGGAGACAAGAAGTCTCAGCACGAGGCACGCGACGGTGACGTCGTGAAGGGCGTGTACAGCCTGCACCAACCCGACGGCTCCATCAGGATCGTCGAGTACCACGCTGACAAGAAAACCGGGTGAGTTCCTTCATGATTTCTAAATCAATCATTATCTTTTTCCTACCCTCATACAAATATTTGGGGTCGTGGCAACGTGTCTTAATTTTCCATACTTCTCCATTACTCGTTATCTCATTCCATATCATCTTTCACACAGTTTTGATCATGCG
This sequence comes from Xestia rhomboidea, assembly GCA_963853795.1. Taxonomy (NCBI): domain Eukaryota; kingdom Metazoa; phylum Arthropoda; class Insecta; order Lepidoptera; family Noctuidae; genus Xestia; species Xestia rhomboidea. The sequence goes on along the minus strand of OY970761.1, from coordinate 13,552,872 downwards.
TTGTTTCTCCAGACTTTCCCAACTCTTATTGGCTATCCACATTCTTCCCAAAATGAATAATATCAAAATCGATTAAAAATGACTACATTTTTTTATGATCGGTGAGCCTCCTATAAAGTTTTTATGTATGTTTCATTCACAGATTTAATGCTAACGTGAAGTTTGAAGGTCACGCCGTGCACATTGTTCCTGAACACCACCACCACCATTGATGTTGTGACACACTCTTTGACTTGAGATTTAGTTCAAGAATGTTATTTAATGTTAGTTGTTACCACCAGTATATTGTATTAAATAACTTTACATGAAAATACCTCTTTTGTTTTAATTTCGTATTGTTTATGACACTGTGTGTGTTACGTTTTAATTTAACAGTTGTATCTGAGTTATCATTTTCTATTTTTACAAGATGTTATTTGGCATTGAGATACAATTAAAGGCAATGTTGCCTGCCTGTCGGTCTTCTACAGACTGTACTTCGGTGAGTGTGCGCAGGAGCTCCACGACCTGATCCCACCATCACCCTTTTACCACCGGACTAGCAGACGTACTGCGGCGTACCATCCGCACTTGGTTGACAACCCGATGTGTCGTACTAAGCGCTTCTCCTCCACTTTTATTATGCGCACAGCCAAAGTCTGGAACTCTCTGCCTGCGTCTGTGTTCCCACCCACATTTAACCCGCCCGCCATCAAAGCAAGAGTGAACAGGCATCTTCTGGGCACGCTCGTTCCATCATAGATCTCATCCATCGCTTTCCATCAGGCGTGATCGAGGTCAAGAGCAGGCCCATATTGTAATAAAAAAAAAAAAAAAAAAAACGGTAATAACATCATCATCGTCTGCCTAGCCTTTTCCCAAATATGTTGGGGTAGGCTTCCAGTCTTACCGTATGCAGCTGAATACCAGTATTTTACACACTTTTTGGACACTTTACCGTGCACATCTTGCTACATTGTTCTCACATAAATATACCATCTCAACATGAATGATGTAACAAAAGTTTGATTTAAAAGTGTGTCCATGTAGTTTCTTGCCCGTTCTTCTCCATACAGATCTACGCTAGGGAATGGGGCAACTACAGTACTTTCACAGTTTTTTTGTCTTGTGACTGGGACTGTAGCTACATTTAATTTTCATCTTTGTTTCGACAATTTAAAAGTGCCTGTAACTGGCCTACCTTAAATAAATGCTTTGATTTTTATTTTGATTACATGGAGTGACTGCCTACCTTTTTTTTGAGTGGGAAAATCCTCTTGGATATCCTCCGCCTAGGGCAAGCGGAGGGTTATGTCGGACTTTAACCGACTAAAACACCACTGTTCCAACACTGCTACTATGTGTCGGGGGCCCGCCGGGAGATACAAGTACAGTCGCGCGCAGCCCCGACTGGACCGACGGCCCCACCTGACCTCCACAGCCCAGTTAGTAACCCTGAGTACCCCTTGGTAAGACTGATTGTCAGATTTTGTAGGTAAGAAATAAATAGATACCTTTACCTTCTTCTTCTTTCCTTCTTATGTCTAAGGTATTTATTATGGCTTCTAATTTGACTGAAAATAGTATGGCGATAGTCTTGCGAGTCTAAAAATCTAAGCCTTACAATAACTAACTAAAATTAAGTTGTAATATGGTCGATATCGTTAGATTTGATGGTTTGTTCACCTTGAGATTTAATGTTGAATTTGAGAACGAATTCAAAACCAAGGGCGACTTATGAAGTCAGAAATATCTGAAGTGAAGTCTGCTTTATTCAAATCAAGGTGAACTTGCCCAGAGTTGTATTAGTTCTATAACAGGAAATAGATGTGCGAAAAAGTTTTAAAATACTTGTAAGTAGGTACTTTTAGGACTTCCATATTTTTCACAAAATACAAGATATTAAATTACCAAAATAAGTGCTTTTAGAACAGCATTACCTATAAGATTTCTTAATTAGGTGACCTTCGTTCATTCTGCTACCATCATAAAATTTCTTATGTCCAGTCTTGTGCTCAGTAGGTACTTGTGTATACCATAGCTAACATGTTTTTTTTTACAAAACAGAAGCCACACTAGCATTTTAAGCCAATCAACATGACAGCTGCTTAAAAGCCATCATTTTCACAGCAGTCTTAAATATTTGCATCAGTTTTAGTACAAGGTCGGTGAAATGGACATTTTCAAACATTTAAAAACTCTTAACACTTTGCATGGCATATTGAACAGATTCCTGACTTGAGTTACTGGTAACCACAGTTATTAAAATAACACTAACACGGTACTATTAAGTCATAACCATCTGTTTTATATAGTTTTCTTTCCACAGCAAGATAATTAGAATAAGAATACTTATCTTTAAAAAATCGCGGCGTTTTTACGGGCCGGGCGTCTCTAAAAACTATAATATTTTTCTTTGTGTCTCGAACAACTACTGGCAGGAATGAAGTACCGACTTCGAGATTAATAAAAAATGTCACGGGAAGCAAAGAGTCGGAGTCGAGCGGTGGACCTAAGTGATTTTATAATTGAACAATCAGTTAGGAACACCATATCCCAAGGTAGACAGCGCTCATTGTGCTGATAGTTGCCAAGAGCCTCGACCAATACATGTGGAGGCTTTCGTTGGGCTGCTGGATCAAGGGCTAGATTTAGAAAGAGGTCGTAATTAATGTGTATAAATAATGGAAATAATAATAATAATATACGACATACTAAATAATACTGTCTTGTGCATTTATCGATCCCCGTCAAACACAAACCCCGATATTTTTTTGGAATCACTTAGTTTACACTTGGACTCATTAGCTTCACAGAAAAATTTTGTGATAGCGGGTGACATAAATATTAACATTAGGCCCAAAGACGCAGAATTAGCTCATGACCGAAAAAACCGAAATAGTTACCTTAATATGTTGTCGGCCTATGGCATATTACCTGGTCATACCCTACCCACCAGAGAACTGAACTGCCTGGACCACTTCATGTTACGAATTCATAAAAAGAAGACATCTGCTTCAATTGCCATCTTACAAACTACAATTACTGATCACTACACTACGTTTTTATCACTTTCTAAAATAAAACACAAAGCAGTTACAAATAAAACTTCTACTAATATAAATTTTGAACAAGCACTAAAATATCTACAGGAAAAGAATCTTGCCGAGTTGTTATTTTGCAATGACCCAAATCTCCTAACTGACTTACTCATACAGAAACTGGCTGACACTATTAATAATAATACTACAATAACAAGCATCCCAAATAGTAAACGCATAATCAAACCTTGGATCTCCCCAGGAATACTACGCTGCATTAAAAATCGAAATAAACTGCAAAAAAACTTTCGGTCCGACCCGTTTAATGAAATTTTAAAAATCACATACTGTCGATACAGAAATTATTGTAATAATCTCATCAAAAAAATAAAAAGAAAATATGAAAGGCAATTAGTCAGTAAATCAGTCACAAACACTAAGTTACTTTGGAAAAACATAAAATCTATCACCTACTCAAATAAAATAAACAGCCCAAGCACAGAATTGTTAAGTATCAGACCATCTCCAACTGAATCTGTCAACTTCGTAAACGATTACTTTGTGAATATTGGGAAAGACTTAGCTCAGCAAATTCAATCCAGGACTAATAAAATCCCTGCTGATCGGACTAGCATTCCTCCTGCGCAAACAAATTCCTTTGTACTCTTGGACACTGACCCAAAAGAGGTTGAAAGAATTCTGATGAGCCTAAAATCGTCCAGTGCCCCAGGATGGGATAGTATCTCTACTAGTTTCTTAAAATATGTTAACAAAGAAGTTGTTCCCATCATTACCTACCTGGCCAACCTTTGTTTCAAAAATGGTACTTTCCCCGCCCCTTTGAAAAATCAATTATTACACCGGTACACAAGGGAGGGAACAGAGATGATGTCAATAACTATAGACCTATCTCCGTCTTACCAGCCCTGTCTAAGATTATTGAAAAATTAACTAATACTAGACTCATAAACTACTTAAACAAATTTAAACTACTATCATCTACACAGTTTGGTTTTAGACAAGGAATATCCACCGAGGACGCAGTTGCAGCCCTCAGTTCATTAGTTACAGAACATTTGGATACAGGAAGGAAATGCTTGTCGGTATTTATAGATCTAAAAAAGGCTTTTGACACCGTCTCTGTTCCAACCCTTGTGAATAAGCTGGAAAGACTCGGAATAAGAGGAGACCCATTGAATTTTTTCAAAGATTACCTATCAAATAGAACGCAGAGGGTTAAGATAGGAGCATATATTAGTGATGATGCGGATGTGTCATTCGGCGTACCGCAAGGTAGCGTGTTAGGCCCTACACTTTTTCTAACGTATATTAACGATCTCTGCAACTTAAAAGTCGATAAAGCAAAAATCTTCTCTTACGCTGATGACACAGCTGTTGTCTTTTCCGGGAATAACTGGTCCGATGTTAAGCGCAGTGCAGAGATGGGCATGGTCCAGATAACTAATTGGCTCAACGACAACTTACTCACACTAAACACAGTTAAAACGAACTACATCTGTTTTACCATCTCGAATCGTTCACAACCAAATAAAGATTTTAGCCTCAAAATACACTCATGTGATAAAGTTTCGAATAATAACTGTAAGTGTCCTGCAATTAGTAAAGTGTCACGAACCAAATACTTGGGCGTCATAATTGACCAAAAATTATCATGGCATGCTCATCTTGAGCATGTTACAGGAAGAGTTAGGAAGCTAGGATGGATTTTTAAATCATTACGATATGTCCTCCCCACAAATATAAATAAAAAAATAGGCCCTCATAGAAATCTCCTTAGTGAACTTTACTTGTCACTTGTGCAATCGGTAATAGTTTACTGTATCCCCATTTGGGGCGGTGCGGCAAAAACCAGATTTATAGATGTAGAACGAGCACAACGGGCACTAATAAAAATAATGTACTTCAAAAAGAAAAGATACCCAACTGAAAGTCTTTACCAGATGAGTGGCCTACTTTCTGTTAGAAAACTATACATTTCTTACACAGTCCTAAAAAAACATAAAACACTTCCTTATAATGCAAACACACTATCAAAGAGACGGAAAGATATAATTGCTCAAATCCCACAAACTAAATCAAAATTCGCTGCTATACAATACAACAAACGCTCTGCTCAGCTTTATAATAGGGTAAACAAGGAGATACACGAAACAACTACATGAATGTAAAAAAATGGTAACAAATTGGATAAAACCTGTTTCTTATGATGATACTGAGGCGCTCTTACAACACATAGTTTAACTCACCCATTTCTCTCTACACACACACTCACCTACACACACATACACACACACACACGCACTAAGCACACACAACCCCCCCCCATCCCCATAAACTTACACGTGTAAAATGTTATGTTATGTTATGTTATATATATATATATATTATTCTGTTCTGTTGCAAAATTATTGTCTAGCTATGAAAGAGCGGAGTCTCCTAATACAGGCTTTTCTTTGCTTAAAAGGAGGCTCCAATCATCAACTTGTTGTTCTGTTTTGGTTATAGGATAAACGATTTTTTATTTATTTATTTTTATTTTAATATGTGTAACTCAGTCTATAATTTAATATGATTTGGTTGCAACTATTAATAGTAGATTATTAACCAAGGGGATAAAGCAGTGTCTTCTGTCGCGGGTGACGATTTAAATCGCGAGCGTAACGACGGACTCGAGGTTTACTCCCGAGCGTAGCGAGGGTGTTAAAAACTTAAATTACGAGCGAAGCGAGGGATTTAAGACGAGTTCTGAGTGTAGCGAGAGATTTAAGTTCACCCAAGACTAAGACAGCTTTATCACCGAGGAAAATACTCTACTTTTCGTACCATTCGCGAAAAAATTAACACAATAATAATATGAGATAAGCATTTTAGAACATTAATTAACTTATTTATAAAAATAAATTAAAATAAACTTAACGTTTATGTATTTGAAGAAAACAAAAACGCGGCAAATTCCAAGACAAATATTTTTTTGTCAGAAAAGCAAAGGCATCAAGCTCATACGGCCTCGTCGGTTTCCGTAATTTTATTGAATAATCATAACTGCATAATAAATGCGTATTCCTTTTTCAAAAAGATGTATAATGCTTTATATACAAACTCAATGGTGTAAACACAGATGTAGTTCAGTGTAAATTTCGGTAAGTATTCCAAATTTAAATCACATTCTCCCCCTAGAGGATGAATGAAATTCAGTACAATTTTCTTTCCCTGTTTTTAACAGATTAAAAATGACTATTGTTATGTTCGCTTTTTGTGGCATAGAATGTCACTTTTTTGAGCAAGTGGTACGAAAAACCTCTTTTTCATCCCACCATCTCGGAAAGAGTATTTTTAATCTTCAATATCTGAGTGGAAAAGCCGTTTTTATTCTCTAGAGGATAAAGTAAATTGAATTTAGAACATCGTGTGCACTAAGTTTGTGAATTAAAAAAAACATTAAACCTATTTACTGCTACCTCTATGGTGCCGAATATATCATACAACTTTTTTTTAATTTGTTAAAAACTCAGACTCGGAACCTTCTTGGTGTTCTTTTTTCAATTTGCTTTGTATGCGGTTCTTTACGCGGCATTTTTTCACGTCATTGTTAAACCTTATATTAAAAACAAGAAACTTGAAAACAAGTGAAAAAACTAAAATGAGTGATTCTAGCGACGAGGAAGTTTGCTTGACGCCAACAGAATTGACTGAAACTGTTTATAATGCGCAAATGAGCTTTCTCCCTCAACAATCACGCGAGAAGTATTTAAAACAGTACGATTTGTTCAACACGTGGCGACTAGCAAAAAGAGCCAAAACTTTCTCAGAAAACGTTTTGCTGGCATATTTTATAGAATTATCCGAGAACAAGAGAGCAAGCACTCTATGGAGTACGTATTCGATGCTAAAAGCAACAATAAAGATGAAAAAAGACAAACATATCGATACCTATCCTAAATTAGTGGCATTTTTAAAAAGAGCCTCATCTGGTCATCAACCAAAAAAATCGAAGGTTTTCACAGTATCTGATATTGAAAAGTTTCTTAACGAAGCACCCGATTCCGTATATTTGGCGGCAAAAGTAAGTCAGTTGCACATTCAGTATCTACTTAAGTATATAATCTCAATTAAATAGTATACTTAGTAGATGTTGATAGGCGTAATTATGCGTTCATATCAATTTTATTCATTTATCTACTACAATACTCTTTACGTTACAGGTTGTTCTTATTATTGGAATAAACGGAGCATGTCGAACTAATGAACTAACACAACTTAATGTCAAAAACATTGAGAAACATTCAGATGACTTACTATTAATTAATTTACCTAATACAAAGACAAAAAGAGACCGCAACTTCGTCATTCGCAAGGAATACGTAACGATTGTTGAGAAATATCAAGCCTTACGCCCGCCTAACACTCCAATCAATCGATTTTTTCTACAGTATCGCAATGGAAAGTGTGTCAGACAGCCTATGGGTACTAATAAAATTGGCAGTATCCCACGAGAAATAGCAACATTTCTTGAACTTCCAGAACCCCTGTTGTACACGGGTCATTGTTTCCGACGAACTTCAGCCACACTTTTGGCTGATTCCGGAACTGATCTCCTGTCCCTTAAGCGCCACGGAGGCTGGAAGTCCAATGCAGGTGTAGAGGGATACATAGAGGATTCCATCCAAAATAAGTCTAAAATATGTGAAGGCATCGTAGGAGCCATTACACTGAAAGAGCCTCAATCGGATCCTTGGACTGGCCCTTCTACATCAAAAATAAGCCGTTATGAAACACCTAACCATCTCTCTCTCTCTCCAACATTCACGCCAAGGGAATCCGATGAATCGGTACAACTATTAAGTATGACAGATAGTTTACCGAAAAACAGTACACAAGTGACTAACACCAATATTACAGTACCAAACAAAAATATTACACTCAATTTAAATAACTGTAGCAACTTTACTTTAAAATTTTCTTAATTATACCTTAGTATTATTTTGTTATAATTTAAAGATTATTCTGTAATACTTACCTGTCATAATGTAGTAATTAATACCTAAACTGAAATAAAAGTGTACCTTGTGTAAAAAAAAAAAAAAAAAGTGTATCTTGTGATTGTAAACGTTTTTTTTTTTGCATTTAGTCATTTCCTCGCTGAGGTGGAATGAAAAGTTACGTGTTGCACTCGAGTGCAAAGATTTTTCACCTCGTGCTCTTTTGATTCCCTCGCTAACGCTCAGGATTCGAAAATTTTAGAATCCTTCGCTTGCTCGGTCATCAAAATTGAACACGCGGTTAAAAAGCAACTTTGCACTCTTGTATAACAAATAACTATTTCACTTCTCATGCTCTAAAAGTACGCCAATATAGCTCTACGAAGCGGGGCTAAGGTGGCCACTTTAGTCCCTAGGGAGTGAAAAGTAATTAGTTTTTTTAATTTCCTTCATGTGACATAGACAAACTCAAACAGCCAATAAATATACTACTATTATCTGTGAAGTGTGGTGCGAAAATGTTGAGAGTGGTTTTTCCGCAAAGAAGGTGGCGCCATGCGTTTTAAATTGTTAATCTGTGACTGGTTTAGAAGAAAAAACTGACCGCGAAAATTTTCGTCGAGTGTAAATTTGTTCGGTTTTAAATAAATTTATTAGAATGTTCAGTGACAGTGCAGAGTTTGACGTCGAGCAAAGAGCAAAAGACATAATAGATAATCTTTTGCCGCCAAAATTGCGGAAGATTTACTTAGAAACTTACGAAAGTTCTATGGACTGGAGGAATAATATATGTTTTTGTACTAAATTGACTATTTTTCTCGCACTCAAAGTGAAAAGTACAGTTTGCACCTCTTAATATACTCTCGGTTTCATTGACTCCCTCGCACGCTCGGGAGTCAAACCACCTCTGGTATATTATGGCTTCGTTTAGTCCCTCGATATAAAATATACTATATATCCCTAATGGACATATGCACAATATAATGATCTAGGCGGAAACAACAGTTTTAAGGACTATTGCAGAACATTAGTAAAAAGCGGGTCAATCATACAAGTTATTAAATTAAGTTTGCTTTATTAACATTATAACTAAACATGTAACAATATTACAACAACAATATCCTTAGCGTAGGTAGGTATCACATTACTTAATCATAAAAAATATTCAGTTTTATCAATAATTAAATATCCGTTAATAGTATACAAAACAAACAGCTATTAATAGTCAAATGGGTATCCGTTAGAAGGTAATCAATGATGATGATGATGATGTTCAGGAACCTCGTGCTTGGCGTGACCCTCATGTTTCACATTGGCATGAAATCTGCGTAAAGACATTGATAGAATTAATAAAACAAATAAATTATCTTTTAAATGAAATCTCCTTGATTGAAAGACACATATTTTATTTGTTGTTAGCATGCAAAATATGTATTTTGAGATGAGACCAAATTCTGATTATATCGATAAATGTGCATCTATGATTAAAGAGATCTACTTTCGCTATTCACACAATTGACAATTGCGTTAGATGGAATACCTATCTATTTAACAATACACCAAATCAAACATTAGCAATCAACCAAAACAAACATTAATTGAGAAAAAAAACATTTATGTCTTATTTTGTTGATTTGATGTTGAAATTAATAGACTTTTTACGATGACTTTTCGAGGTTTAGTTATTCGAGATCGCATGGCTACGGTGTTCAGTTTTTCGTGGTAGCGTGCATTCGTTGTTAAGTGTTTAGAATAGGTGAAATTAGAGATTTAGTTATTCGAGATCCCATGGCTGCGGCGTATGGTTTTTCGTGGTAGCGTGCATTCGTAGTTAAGTGTTTCGTATTCGTGAACTTACGGGGACGTGATCTTCGGTGTTTCACTTTTCGAAATCACGTATCACACTCCTATAGGTCGCGAGTAATAAACAACGGTAGAGATAATAATAATATTTTGCACCTACCCGGTTTTCTTGTCAGCATGGTACTCGACGACTCTGATGGTGCCATCAGCCTCGTGCAGGCTGTACACGCCCTTCACTACGTCTCCGTCGCGCGCCTCGTGCTGGTACTTCTTGTCACCGGTGTGGGGGTCCTCCACTTTGTACGCGAACTCGTACTTAGGGTGAGACTGTAAAACAATAGATAGTTGGCCGCATCAAAACGCCGCAACAATAAACAATATTCTACAAGATAGGAGCGTCATCATACATAGTACTCGACGTGTTTCTCGGTGGCGTGTCCGTGATGCTGCTTGATGCTCTGTGATGAGGAGGCGTGACCGTAGTGGTGCTCGTGATGATGCTCCTCGTGTCCGTTGTGGTGATCTTCATGTTTCTCCTCATGCTGGTCCTGGTGGTGTTCCTCTTGGTGCTCCTCGTGGTGTGCGGGCTTGTGTTCGGTCTCGTGAGTTTGGTGCAGTACGATGCTCTGGGATGAGATAGCGTGACCGTGACCGTGGTGGTCATCGTGACCATGGCCAGCCTGCGGGCGCGCTGCGACCACAGTGAGGACAACAGCTAAGCAGACTACCTGCAATTTTAAATTGTTAATACAGTAATTACTAATAGTACCTAAAGAAACCCTGAAAGCTTATCCTAGAGGCAATCACTTTCTAAGTTCGTAGTCAATTTCTACTACGAGTTTTATCAACGTTGACATAAATTTTTCCATAACTTCCACTTTTTCCATCTTTTCATAATTATCGCTAATAGAATGTGTCTATTTCTAAAGTCCCTGGATAAAAAAATAAGGACAAAAATCTTTTAAGTAATTTTGGTAACTATACCTTATAAATCATGTTGGATCGGTACTGTATGCTTGATGTCGAAAGCTTATGAGAAGTGTGCTGAATTCGGAACTGATTATACCTTATATATGAAGGAACTTGATACAGTTTTCGCAAGGTTTTGAACTTGATTCCGAGATAAAATGCGCGCAAGGTGCATGTGGTAGGTCAAATATTAAAATTATGCATCCGTTAATAAGCGGTGAAAGTTAAAAAGATGGAAATTAACCAGCACTTTGATATATAGGACGTGATGATCAATGTCATTCTGATTCACGTATAAACATTCTTTACCATATTTAACTAAAAACAAAGATAATCCTGATTTTATTAAACAAAACTATAAAACAAAAGTTATAAAAAAGTAAAAAAAAAGAAAGAAAAGTTTCATTAGTTTTTTTTTAATAGTATTACATAAGAATCAAATATTAGACATAACATCATGTTTTGAATGCAAATCCATGAGAAACTTACAGTGCTGTCTTATTTTGGAAATAGTTATAGTAATAGTTAATAGTTAAATAAAATACATACTTAGTTAGTCTTAGGTAATTTAATTGTTTGACATCAACCTATGATGTACATTTTCCTATGATGTCAATCAATTCAAGCTTTTCTCTATCCTTATCTAAGGAAGGAGGAAGAGGAGGTCTGCAAATAGGTAGGAGAAACTCTGCGTAACGTACTACGATAGCCGGCCAGGATCAACTATATATATATAGTCCTACTTACCGATTTCGGTAACGGCAACCCTTTGAAACTATTCCCGTGCGTGTGCCCTTATATGGCTGGCCAGACCGAATTCTCTCTTAAATATCCGGTCACAACTTAAGCAGTAGAGTTGACCGGTAGAGTTATAGGTGTAGGTGTAGGAGGGCTTAGGTCTCTCTTTCCGTATTTGGCGCTTTTCTTTCAATGTATCAAGTCGCAAAGATTTTTACATTTTTGTAGATAGTAGAGCGCCAAAACGCCCTCGTAAAGCGAGCCTCTTCCAACCAGTCAGATCAATAGCGCAAGCGTTAAGATGTCTTTTTAACACGTCCTTGTAGCGGAGATGTTGACCCGCATGCTTCCGTTTGCCCTCTCAGAGTAGAAGACTACTTTGGATAAACGGTAATGCTTCATGCGAAGGACGTGCCCACACCACCTGAATTGGCGCTGCATCAGTAGAGCTACTATGCCATACATGTCGGAACGGTGCAGAGCCTCAGTATTAAAAGCGCGGGTCCTGCCACTTAATGCCTAAGATGGATCTCAGACGCCATAAGTGAAATGTGTCCAGTTTCCTAATGTTTGGTTTATATAGACACCGCGTGTCTCTGCGCCATAAAGAAGGACAGGTAGAATTAACGCCTTGTAAACACAAATCCTTGTCTCTAGCTTTAAGTCATGGGATCTCCAGACACGGTCATTAAGTCGTCCTTTTTTTTTTTTTTTTTTCGGATGGGAAATCATCAAATGACTCCTCCCGCTCTGGGCGGAGCAGGAGGGAGTGTCAGACTTTTACTGACTAAAACCAATCCATGTTCCTTCATCGCCCTTTGTGTTCCGGGGCCACGGTATCTCTTTCGAATAGTCCCGCAGCCCCGGCAGGCTTCGGCCCTTGCGGACACCTTCCCTATTGCTGACTCTCTTTGAAGCGCGCGTGGAACACGAACGCACCGTCGACACGGCCTGTCGTCATGAGACGGACGGACGGCGAGCTAGCCCATAGCTCTCCGTCCACAGGCCCGCGCCTACGGTGGCCGGAAGCCACCACGTGGCCCCCGACGCCCAGGTCGTCTCCTACGGCGGCCGGGACGTGAGGATCTCTCCCTCTCACGTTCCGCCATCTCCTTCGCTAGCATGACTGCTTCGCAGAAGGAGGTGACGGCGTCCCATTCCGTCTCGCTCCGGACCATGGCATGAACCAGGGCCGGGAGCGAGAGGTTGCCGCCGCCGATCGCCACCTAGAGGACACGGCGGTGCTCCATCCAAGCGGGGCACACCTCCACAGTGTGCTCCACCGTGTCCTCCGGTCGATCCTCGCAGTGATAGCACCCGGGCGTTATCATTAAGTCGTCCTAAGTTTGCAGCGGCATTTGCAATGCACGATGGTATCTCCGAAGACAATGTGTTGTCATGCCTTATGTTCCTCCCAAGATATTTAAACTTCATGACTTCCTCTAGTGGTTTCCCATCTAGATTCTGAGTGGTATGATTACCACTCTGAATCTAGATGGGATACCACTAGATGACAACCACCACGAGACTGCCAAGCTAATAAGCTTGGCAGTCTCGTGGTGGTTGTTAGAGGACTTGCGTCTTGGAAGCGCTGATCACCAGGCCGAATCGTTGACAAGATTGGTGTAGTGCGTCAACATAGCTTTGGAGATTCGCCATGCTATCAGACATGAGGCACACATCGTCAGCGTAAGCATCTCCAGAATGGAGATTTTTTGCAGTTTTGATTTTGCCCTAAACCTAGTAACATAAAACACGCCTTTATCAGTCCGTACGTTTAACTGAACAGCAGGAATGTCAATTTACCTTGTTATTGTTACTAGGCAATAACTACACACACATACATAATATTATATAATAATACTAGACTTGCATGAATATTTAGGGTGGTATTTATTTTAACAGTTCCGTCTGTATACACAAGTTCTGGGTAGGACCTACTTAGAGAAGAGATCAATAATATATATAACGCACAAACTTAAATTTTAATGATCGAATTTCGACCATAATTCTTGTACTTAGTTGACTTACTTTAGAACTACAAGATTGAAAAGAATGACGTATTGACAGTATTTCCGGTGAGGCTGAGCTTTCGTGAATGACTCTCTCACGGGTCGGAAGTTCGTGCCCAATAGTGACAAATATTTGTAAAGCCTGTTTTGTGTGGTCTAGAGGTTTTTCAATAGGTGTAAGTTTTTTTGTAAATGCATCTCGTCTTGTTTGGACTATGTTATAATGTATTATAACATACATAACATTATACTGACTTAACAAGTACATCTTTTATTTAACAATAGCAGTAAAATTAATTTACCGATCAATTTGTCCGCATTGCATTTATTAAACAACAAGTGAAGTTCATTAATATTCATGATCGTGACTCAAAGCGCCTGACGTATATTGAATAATCGCCGCTGACATTGTGCACACTGACCGAAAAATTAAACCGGTTGCTTACGCGGTCAACCACGAACCAACATAATTTATTAAATAACACGCCCTGACGACCTACGGTAACTACCAAGTCTCGGATTTCCAAAAATATCTGCAAGACGAAAGTCACTGCCCTTCATTCACCTAAATGCCATTTTCTGGAGCAAATGAGTGAAAACCGGCTTCGCAAAGCCTTTGATATGATCAAGTTACACATTAAAAAGTATAAATTGGACAATCAATTTTACTTCAACATCAGTCAACCAAGGGACTTCAAAAGTTCAGACACAATTGGAACAAATAAATCAAAATGTTCATAAAAGTAAGAGAGTAAAAATATTTTTTTTAATACTGTTTCAATTCAGTATGTAAGACTAGTAACTTAATAGCAAAATTAAACATTCTATTGTTTCATTTACAGGTCGTTGCTCTCTTCGCCTTTCTAGGCGCCTGCCATGCCGCGGAGCATGCTTACTCTTCGCAAAGCATCGTACGCTTCGACAACCACCATGACGACCATCACGAGCAACATGGACACGAAGAACATCATGGACTAGGCGACTACCATGGACATGAGGAGCACAAAGGACACAAGGAGCACAAAGGGCACGAAGAGCACAAAGGACATGAAATCCACCATGAACATGAAGTGATTCACGAACACAAAGTGCACCACGGACATGAAGAACATCACGCTCATGAAGAACATCACGGTCATGAAGAACATCACGGTCATGAAGAACATCACGGTCATAAAGAGCACAAGGCCGAACACAAAGTAGAGCACAACGTTGAAAACAAAGTTTATCCCATAAAGGAACACAAAGTCGAACCCAAGAAGGAGCAAAAAGTTGAACCCAAGAAGGAACACAAAGTTGAACATGAGCACCACGTTGAGCACCACGTTGAACATAAAGTCGAGCACAAAGTTGAACACAAAGTTGAGCCCAAGAAGGAACAGAAGGTCGAGTCTAAGAAGGTTGAGTACAAACATGAGCAACACGTCAGGATCATCCCTGTGGTCGAGAAGGTAGAGGAAGCCGCTGTGGTCACTAAGGTCGCTGCGCCCGTGAAAGTGATCCCTGTAGCTCATTACGTGCAGACCGCTCACAAGAAGGAGGAATCTCACCACGATCACAAGCCCGCCATCTCTTCACAGCACATTTCCCGCCATGACGTGCCTGCTCATCCTCCCAAGGACTTCGACGACGGATCTTCCGTAAGCACAAGCAATGTTTCCCCAAATCAGTCGTATGTTTCTGGTGCGACCAAATGGTGCTTATGAAAATTTCCATCTTATGACATGACTTATAACATTTCCACCATTAGAAATCAAGTCTCCTTCCTAATGAGACTAAATAGGCCATGATCAGCCTGAATAAGCCACACGGGTAAATTGTATAGATTGGAGCATTTAGCTGAATATTTCATTGCTATTCTCACAGGGCCCCGCTAAGTACGAGTTCGAGTATCAGGTTAAGGACCCCCACACCGGTGACCACAAGTACCAGCATGAGCACCGTGATGGACACAAGGTGAAGGGAGTGTACAGCCTGCATGAGGCTGATGGTTCCGTCCGCACCGTTGAATATGCTGCTGACAAACACGCCGGGTAAGATATTTGAGTGATACCTACTTAATGATACCAAGAACACAAGTATTTACTACTCTTGATTGAAAATAATCATAATTAGAAAAGAAGTATACATCATGATCTATACTTAAAATGTCACTTACGGGATATCTTCCGTGATTATTAAGATCGCGGGTTAACTGACAGCAGTTAACCCGCGATTATGGCGCTTGCAACAGCGTCGTAATATCGGGAGCTCAAAAACAATAAGTAATCACGGAAGATATCCCGTAAGTGACATTTTAAGTATAGTTATGAACCGTGAAAGCTTAAAACATCGAGATCTGTCGAATGACCAATTTGGTCAAGACGCCATTGTTTAACTATTGTGTCTACTTCGTGGACGTGGAAGTTTCTGTTTGTTTCAATATAAGGTGAATTTGGTGTAAACAAATCAACGTCCTAAAAGAGGTTTAGTTTATTAGGAGGTGATACTTCTATTAAGCTAAACTTATAACACGCTGACTTTTCTGAATTGATGGCTCAATATAGTTATTTTCATCTATTTCAGATTCTCCGCTGCCGTCAAGCAAACCACCAAGCACGTCGAAGATCACAAACATCATTAATTTCATAAGATACCGTAGAAAATTACCTATGTTATTTACGTTCCTATGCCCGTTGTTATAAGGACTTGTTAACATACTCATAACTTAAATAAATAAATACCTATTTATTCTCAATTAACCTATAATTTCTATTTCTTCCCTCAACTATCTTATAAATCAACTGCAAACGTTGGCGTCGTTCAATTGAATCAATTAATTGATATAAACGATTAAATTTTTTTCAACAATCCCTATTCATTTTACGAAAATCATTCACACAAAATAACCATATACCAAAACAGTAAAATGCAATCAAACCCTAACTTGCCAAAGCAACAATCCAACACTCAATTTTGAGTTTGAACAATTATCGTTCAATTATTCTTACATTGAACGTTGAGGAGCTTTAAACTTTAGAACAACTTTGGCCTGTCGACCTTGTCACACTCAATGTTCCACCACTATATAAACGGCTCGTAACTCATACAATGCATCAGTTGTGCACCTCACATAAACACATCAATATGTTCTCTAAAGTAAGTGTTCTAAACCATTGCTGCAAAATAAACGGGACAATATGTTTTCCTGAAAACTTTCTGTGCGTGTTAGAACCTAAATAGAAGTGACGTGATTCGACTAAGAATGTTTTTGTGCTGTAGATCGTAGCCCTGAGCGCGGTGTTGGCGGTGTCAGCAGCTGGTCTGCTGCCCCAGGCGCACTACTCCTCGGCTGGCGCTGTCTCCTCCCAGAGCATCGTACGACACGACGAGGGTCACCCCCACGGCCCCGTGGCGTACGCTTCCCCAGTCCACTACGCCGCACCCGCCCCTGTCCACTACGCCGCACCCGCTCAAGTTCACTACGCTGCCCCCGCTCCCATCCACTACGCCGCTCCCATCGCCAAGGTGATCGCCCCCGCCCAGAAGGTGCTCGTCTCTGCCCACGCTGAGGAATACGTAAGTACAACTGGCGCTCAACTCTTATTTCCACCACATTAGTTGCTTCCTTAATGAATCTTACCTTTGACGTATTTGTTAATAGGCTCACCCCAAATACGACTTCTCTTACTCCGTGGCTGACGGACACACCGGCGACAACAAGTCCCAGCAGGAGTCCCGCGACGGCGACGCTGTGCACGGCGAGTACTCGCTGGTCGAGGCTGACGGCTCCGTGCGTCACGTGCAGTACACCGCTGACGACCACAACGGCTTTAACGCGGTGGTGTCCAACTCCGCACCCGCTCACCACGCACCTGCGCACGCCGCGCATTCCCCTGTCCTGCTCGCTCACCACCACTGAGTGTGTCTAGTCTTAGCAAAACGATACCCATGAGTTCGTATCGAACGCGACTCGTTGTAAATAGTGTTTAGTTATTTATAATAAAACAAGCATATTAAAAATAGAAAACCTTTTTTTTCTAATCTACCCAATCTTTCAGAAAAAAAAACTACTACCCCAAACACGGAAAACTAACTTAACTAACTACCCAGCAAACGACTGCAAAACGAGTGTTTATCTGCAACCGGGAGTACCGGAATCCAGCTCCTACTTTGGAAAAAGCTAGACAACTGATCCGATTGTAGAGTACGATTCAGTTTTTTTTTTTTTGGGTTTTGTTATGCACAGCTGTGATTGAACCAATTAGAGTTAGACGTTATCTGAAATTAATGATTATTTAATATCTAATATTTAAAAATCTCGTTACACAGTATTTGTTATCGAACTCCTCCGAAACAGCTTGACATATTTTTAGGATTCTTTTTGTCTATGTAGGTCTGAGAATAGGTCATAGGCTATTTTTTAGTCTCACACATACACCTCAAAATTTCCACGCGTGCAAAGTCGCGGGAAACAGTATAATACAATATTTGGATAATGAAGTAGAAACACATTTTAGGGTTCCGTACATCAAAAAGAAAAAACCGGCCAAGTGCAAGGCGGACTCGCGCACGAAGGGTTCCGTACCATTATCTATACAACATTAGACAAAACGGCAAAAAATCACGTTTGTTGTATGAGATAGCCTTAAAAAATAATTTTATCCTGTTTTTAGTATTTTTTGTTATAGCGGCTATACAGAAGCATATAATCAGTGAAAATTTCTACTGTCTAGCTATCACGGTTCACGAGATACAGCCAGGTGCCAGACTGACGGACAGACAGTGGGGTCTTCGTAATAGGGTCCCGTTTTTACCATTTGGGTACGGAACCCTATAGGATCACTTTGTTGTCCGTCCGTCTGTCTGTCAAGACCCTTTATCTCGGGAACGCGTAGAGGTATCGTATTGAAATTAAAACCATGTACTGAAGTCTACGGCCCCTTAAAGCTGTGATTAAATCAACCTTCTAAGTTATCGTTTAAAAAAGATACGATTGTTTATGTCGCAAAAAAACGTTTGAATCTCTCAAGAGAATCAAAATTCATAGGGTACTTTCCTTTGGCCTAGACCTATGAAATTTGTCAAAAAGCAATGTCTTACAGCACATATAAAGGAAAAAATCTGAAAACCTTAAATATATAGCTTAATAAACAAATATCTACAAGTTTATACGGAACCCTCTGTGCGCGAGCCTAACTCGCACTTGGCCAGTTTTTTTACTATTTGGCCGATTTTCGCTTATTGTTGAAATCTCTTTTGTATGGGAATGTTACGGAAAAATTAACTTAGAAACCATTAAAATACTTAAACAGATAGGCAGTGAACGTGCGTCAGATTTTTAGACAAGTAGGTAGGTTGAATATAAAACTAGAGGATAAAATTATAGGCGGATAGATAAGTTTAAGTTAATTAAGTATAGGCTATAGTTTCTCAAAACTGTTAGATTAAAAATGGATTCCATGGCTGAACGCTGACCCGTTAAATAAAGGTCCAGGCCTAGTTTGGGGGTTAGGATCAGATTTGTGGAAATGCAAAAATTGTGATTGTGATTTTATTTATTATTTTAGTTAATACTGGGACTGATTGGCTCATTTGATGATTAGTTCGGAGAAACAACCAAAACAGACTATTCCATCTGCTAATCCTTAATAACAGATAGAATAGTTTGTTTCGGTTGTTTCTCCTCAGACTAATTAGGTACGAAGCACCGGCCTCATTTTGTAGTCTTAGAACATATTATCCCTAATGTGACTTGTTAAAATGTTTTTTAAACCAATTTACAGAAATACATGACGTGATTTATGATTAATTTATGAATTTAATGGCTTGACATAACGGTCCGTGAACGTAATTAACTCATTTTGAACATTTTTGATCACTGCTTGTGGGAATGGCACGAAGAATTTGAACCTTTTTTATTATTATTACAAGAGTCAGGTTCTTATTCTTGTCGACTGCTGCAACATTTTTTTTAAATTATGTAAGAATATATTAATGGCAATCACCCATATTCAAAACCCCTTTTCCGCAAAAGTAACGAGCGAGTGATGTTTGGGGTTCGCTGAACAAAGAACTACAAAATATTCTGAACATTAAAAAATGTGAATAACATCATTATATGATCTACTCGTAAACTAGCACGAAACATTATTGATTTCATTACGAAATATAGCAGAAAAAATGATAAAAAAACGTAATCTATGGAAAATGTCGGGACAAGTACCACCATGAAAACGTCACCCATGAGGAAAATACCGAAAATGTTGGTCGTCGCCATCTTGGATTTTCATTTTGACCTCATTTTCATTATCAGTTACCCCGAAAACCACTAAAACGACATCCATGAAGAAAAACCGAATATTTTCCTCGGCGCCATCTTGGATTTTCACTTTGACCTCAATTTCACCATCACCAACCCCAAAAACCACAAAAACGAAACCTACGAAGAAAAATATCGCTCACTCAGTCGACCCCGCCATAACCTTCTTGTGTAGTAGGTACCAATAGTAGAATCACGAAATTCGAAGTCTTACAGTACATGTAAAGGTAAACATCTGAAAACTGTAAATATGTAGTAGGTAACAAAAAAAGCGATTTTACTATTACAAACTTTACGGTTGGTGCAATACCCGTTTCTGGGGATTGAACAGCAAAATTAAGTTCGTCCTTTAAAAAGTTTGTACTGAACCCTCGGTGCGCGAATCCAAATCGCACTTTTTTATTTATCGTTTTGTAAAATGTTTATGTGTCTGAATTCTTCTAATACAGAATTAAACCATTTTTATTTTGATTGTGACAAATGTACTGTACACACACATTCCAGACTTTTATTTCTAAGCCGTACTGACTTTATAATTATGTATCTTTGAATAATATCGTCTACAGGATCAAAATTGTTTAAAAAAGCGATCACTACGCTCGATCTTCACCCGTGTGTGCGTGTATCTGCATGAACAATGCACACAAACATGGGATCGCAACGAATTTGCCTAAACTCTAGCGACTGAATATTCTGCACGGACTCATAAGGAATGACTAATTTGTCTACACGCATTTTCGCAAAAAGCGTTTTATGACATCGTGACTTCAATATTAATCAAGTAGACAGGTCTAATTAGACTTTAAAATCGTACTACCTACAAAATAAAGGAGCACTCACAAGAACCGCCGACTATTTCCCCCCGACCACGATCTCTCTGATCTACCGTAAAATATAATTGATCTGTTAGTAACTTCTGAATATTTTACGGAAACGTGTCACCTAGAAATGTATTTGGTAACTCAAGTTCTATTTTACCAGCTTCGTAAGAAAATTGTCATGGGCTTTTTCATCATTTTCATATATTACATTGATGCCAAAAATTTTGGTCAAAATCGTAACGCATAGTCAGCAAAAGTCTGACACTCCCTCCTGCTCCGCCCAGAGCGGGAGGAGCCATTTGATGATTTCCCATCCGAAAAAAAAAAGGTAACAACAGCCATTCATCCGTCATCATCAAAAGAGCTGTTGCCGAAAATTATGCCATAGGCACCATCTTGACAAAATCAAAATACCTGTACATATTCTGATTTTGGGTTTTGTTTTGACTTCCTTACAAGTTTAAAATATCAACAGAGTTTTTTTTGTGTGTCAAAATTATGATTATAAAAAGCATCTTTCATAAGCACTTAAGGCTTTTCATATTTATTTAAAAATACCAACATAGAACCTACACATGAAGTATATTGACATTATAATTGAAGTTTTTGGAGTCAGGCAGTACTCATACCACGTACCTTGACTTTTAATTATTCTTTAAATTATAATTATATACCTCGCAGCATTAAAATTATGAACTCTAAATACGCAGACTGCATTTGAAAGGGCACCAGGATATACAGGGTGTAAACCACCTCATCACGAAGCCGTCAACCAAGCATTCTGTTCATGAAACTAAGTAACTTTACGCAAAAATTATTGCTGGGAAACGACTTTTTTTTTTGGGGTGAAAAATCATGTTTTGTGGTAGAACTCAATGTAACGCACTCAAAACAATGTGCTGATGGATGGATTGAATAGTACGGGGGTCGTGGAGGTGTTTAAAGTAAAAATCTTACATTAAAAACTTGTATTTAAAAAAAAAGTGGTCAAAAAGTTGGAACTTTGACCCCCAAATATCTCCGTAACTAGAAGGTTTCCAGGTATGATGTAGAACAAAAAACTGACCACAATGACAAGGAGAACAAGTGCCTTTCGGCTTCGTTAAGAGGTGTTTTACACCCTTTATTAAAACAACCTCCTTTCCAATCGGGGGTTAATAGGGTGGGTAATGGGGTGGAACATCTTCGCCAAGTGACACATAAATTGTTTCGCAACATCTACTCCAATAAAGAATTGGTTTAGTGAAGGTGTAATAAATAGATAGATTTCGTTTTGAAAAACTTGCTTGTTTTATTATAAATAACTAAACACTATTAACAACGAGTCGCGTTCGATACGAACTCATGGGCATCGTTTCGCTAAGACTGGACACACTCAGTGGTGGTGAGCGAGCAGGACGGGGGCATGCGCGGCGTGGGCAGGTGCGTGGTGAGCGGGCGCGGAGTTGGACACCACCGCGTTGAAGCCATTGTGGTCGTCAGCGGTGTACTGCACGCGACGCACTGAGCCGTCAGCCTCGACCAGCGAGTACTCGCCGTGCACAGCGTCGCCGTCGCGGGACTCCTGCTGGGACTTGTTGTCGCCGGTGTGTCCGTCAGCCACGGAGTAAGAGAAGTCGTATTTGGGGTGAGCCTATATTAACAAATACGTCAAAGGTAAGATTCATCAAAGTAATCAACAAATGTGGTGGAAATAAGAGTTAAGCGCCAGTTGTACTTACGTATTCCTCAGCGTGGGCAGAGAGGAGCACCTTCTGGGCGGGGGCGATCACCTTGGCGACGGGAGCGGCGTAGTGGATGGGAGCGGGGGCAGCGTAGTGAACTTGAGCGGGTGAGGCGTAGTGGACGGGAGCGGGAGCGGCATAGTGGACGGGGGCGGGAGCGGCGTAGTGGATGGGGGCGGGAGCAGCAGCGTAGTGGACAGGGGCGGCCAGGTGAGCCACGTGAGAGGCGGGGTGACCCTCGTCGTGTCGTACGATGCTCTGGGAGGACACCGCGCCGGCTGAGGAATAGTGCGCCTGGGGCACATTAGCTGCTGACACCGCCAACACCGCGCTCAGGGCTAAGATCTACAACACACAACATAGCTAGCACAGAACCTATAAGGTATTAGAAATAATCACTTTATTTTAAAATGTTTTTGAACTCACTTTGCAGAACATGTTGTTATGATTATCTGACACACAACTGATGCACAGCATGTGTTAAGATCGACTTATATATGTATTTTTTAGGGCGCGACAAGGTCGACGGGTCACGATGTGACTTCATAGATCATTTGGAAGCTTTCTCAGTACGCACTTACCAAACATGTTTTATTAATAAGAAACATTAACCGTAGGAAACCATTTAGTAATTTGTTGCACAATATCTTCTAGTCTAGTTGTTGTAGTGATGTATTATGACAGTCATAGCTTGTTCAAATTGCGCCATTTTGGCCTAACTTAAATTAGCCAATTGTATGGTAAAGTATAAAACGTTTAAGAAATAATAACCTTTGAGAGAACATGCTTTTCTAACTAGAAACTCGTTTTATTTACAATATCCATATTTAGTTTGTTGACTGTTATATATTTGATACGGATCGATCACCGTGACCTCAAGATGCGGTCTTCGAACTTATCATTATGTAATGAAGATGATTCACTCATTCATAAGTTTGCAATGCAAAAACGTGAGGATGCTCTAGTAATATTGCGACACGCTGTCTGTCTACGTTTTTATTATGTGCTTTATGAGATCGATGAACTTATAAATAGAAATGATCAACAAAAAATAAGTTGAATGAATCTTGTTTTTATACGCTTGGAATATTAATAAACTACGGACAGACAGACAGACGGACATGGCGAAACTATAAGAGTTGTTGTTGGTGTCTCGGAATATTGCGATGGTGTTAATGCCATTGTAAAAAGGCTAAGATTGGATAGGTATTCAACAACGCGTTTACTTATGAAATGAATGAGGGCTATTGTCTATTGTCCAGTACACAATTCAAAAATACAACTACGTTTTAACATTCCAGAGCTCAAGAGACTTGTAGCATCTAAAAAACAGTATGTTCCGAGTGGAAAAAGACTATCCCATTCTTTAAAATAAAAAAGTTTTGATTTCTGATTCAAATGACAGTTATTCTTGTACAGTAATGTAACATCTGTTTGAAGAGCTCCTCTTTAAGTTCATTACGCACTCCTGGCAGACTTCTGTGGGGGAATTCTGTCGCGAATGGTTTACCTGCTTAGAGCCCCGAGTGGTCCAGGAACTTCATTGACAGCAAAAACCCTTTTCACCTTTTTTCTATGCTGTGTTGAGAAGAAGATAAATCAATATTCGCAACCCTTTCCAATGTTTCACTTGCCAATCTTATGCTAAAGTCATCCATGATCCTTTAAGGCAGCGGGCGGCAACACGCTGCCCGCGGGCCGCATGCGGCCCGCGGACGTCTTACTTGCGGCCCATGAATGTTTTGTAAAAAAAGTTATAATTATCAAAATAAATGCATGAACGAACCGCAATCGTCCGTATAGTGTGCATCTAGCCTTAAGGTCCATTGCCTACCACATCGTGTATTATGTGCCTGTGGTGCCTAGTCGACATTTTTCCATAGAAATTTCGGCGAATTACTCCACTGTTTGACACTGTACATCCAAAGTTAAACATGATATCGTTTTGTCTCATTAATTACTTTTGTCTGTGCGGAAACAGAATAGTAAAATAAAAAGCCATTAAAAAGTTCGTTTTATTGCCAATTTTAAAGCAACTTTGGGCGTAAATTTGTAATAAAAGACGTGTCAAACCAAAACAAAGTCAGTACCGACAAAGCACAATTATCGAAGAATTCAATAATTTTTATTTGTAATTGATTTATGCAGTGGAGTCTTTAACTATGAATTATCGTGCATCTCACTGAACTCACTCGGTCGCACACGATGCCAGGTGAGAGCTTTCTTTATAGTGAGTTCGAACCCGCGACTAGTGCAACCTTAAGAACGCGTTTTTCATTTTTTCTATGGGATAATTGGGATATGACCAATTATAATATGTATACATCAAACATAGTGATCAATCACAAAACTTAGGATAGTCCGCAACCTCATCCTGGTACTGGCACCCGGTTGACATGCGAGATACGATTTATATTTAAAAAAAAACGTTTTGTAACTGAACTGAAGTTAACTAACTTAACTAAGAATAACTTGACGTTGTCTTGATCGTGCAGATTTAACAGAGCCACCTACCGCGTTCAATTGTGCATCTAAACCATCCAAGGATTCACTCAAACGCTCACAAAAAAAAACCATTATTATAATGGGCCCAGCCGTTTAGTTCACAAACACGTACAGAAAATAACATTTACTCGTATATCATCATCAGCCTAGCCTTTTCCTAACTATGCGAGGCGCTATGCTGCGGCTTCCAGTCTAACCGGATGCAGCTGAATACCAGTTTTTACATGGAGCGACGACCTATCTGACCTCCACAACCCAGTTAGTACTGAGCAATACGATACCCCTTGGTAAGACTGGTTGTCAGACTTTGTGGGCCTCTGACTACCTGTAATGACTGTCTAAGATCTACAAATGACAGCCGGGATCAACTGCTTAACGTGCTTTCCGGGGCACGGAGGAAACTCGGTATGTAATGGGTGGTCACTCATCCATAGACCAACCTAGGCAAGCACGGCTTAACCTAATGATAGAACCGAGCGGTGGTTATTATTTACCCACGAGCAAATAAAAAATATTAAATATTTTTATAAAGTGAGTGATAAATTCAATTCAGTCAAGAAATAAATGTAAGTATGATTCTCAAACAGTATAATAACTTCTACACTAAATGGTTTAGGAGGCTGATTTTTTGAAAACGTAATGGGTTCACTAATAGTGAGCCCATTTTTAGGGTTCCGTAGTCCTGACTGACAAGGAACCTTTATAGTTTCACCATGTCCGTCTGTCCGAGGTTTTGCTAAGAGACCGTAAGTACTAGAAAGCAGTTATTTTGTAGAGGTGTATAAACCAATAAAGTGGTAAAATAAAATTAAGTATTTAAATTTTTTTCGTCTGCCCCATCCTGTGGGGTATCGTTGTATAGGTATTTGAAAATGATTGAATGCTCCATTTACGAAATATTAAACTTTAAAGTGCAAATTTTTGTTCCAGTAGGGCCTCCCCCCCCCCCTCTCTAAAAGCTAAACTGCTGGCTTAAAAAATCTAGAAAAATTCATGAAGATAGCGCATTTCATGAGCTTTAAACGAAAACTATAGCGGTTAATATAACTGTATTAGTTTAGCAGTAATAGTCGTTTTACTCGTGTTGGATAATTTTGTACCAAATCGAAAATCCTATAAAGTGAATAAGATGAAGTAGTTGCTTGTTTATAACGGGTGAAGACTTGCATTGAAAAACGAAATCTAAAATATAACGGGCTACTACGGAACCCTTTATATTTTTATATATTTCGTTGCTGGCGATCTGTTTTTTGTCTATGAACTTTTGGCCGTGTCCTTTGGCTGTTTTCTCTTATATTTACATTTTACATACACAGCCACAATAAATATTGTAGGATTGAGGCGGTCACCAAGCTTTAAAGAGTTCAATTGAATTACGTTTCGAAACTTTCGATAAATAGCTTATTCACATCGAATACTCAGAATGTTTACCATAAGACCTAGGTTTAAAAAAAAACTGTGAATAAGAATGCGATTGGTTTACGGGATTGTGCTAAAAATACCTAATGCCCGGGTTTAATTAGAAACACTACGGTCACACAATACTTCAGAGGGAAAAAAATATCAGCTTTATACAGTATCCTTATTTTATTTTAAATAAATAACATCACTGTCATCGTTTCACTAGGACTAAAGATGCACTTAGTGGTGGTGAGCTAGCAGGACGGGAGCAGCATGCACGGAGTGAGCGAGCGCATGGTGAGCGGGTGCGGAGTTGTGCACCACCGCGTTGAAGCCATTGTGGTCATCAGCGGAGTACTCCACGGTCCTGACGGAGCCGTCGGCCTCTTGGAATGAGTACGAGCCCTTCACGACGTCACCGTCGCGGGACTCCTGCTGGGACTTGTTGTCGCCGGTGTGGCCGTCAGCCACGGAGTACGAGTAGTCGTATTTGGGGTGAGCCTGTTAACATACACGTTATAGATCAGATTCTGCTAGCGAGCCACAAGAGTGATGAAAATGCGTCATCACGAGAATGAGGCGTCTGTTGGACTTACGTATTCTTCAGCGTGGGAACCAACGAGCACCTTCTGGACGGGTGCGATCACTTTGGCGACGGGAGCGGCGTAGTGAATGGGTTTCGGGAGCGGCGTAGTGAACAGGAGCAGGTGCGGCGTAGTGGACAGGGGAAGCGTAGGCCACGGGGCCTGCGTGGTGACCCTCGTCATGTCTCACGATGCTCTGGGAGGAGACCGCACCAGCCGAGGAGTAGTGCGCCTGGGGCAGCAGACCAGCTGCTGACACCGCGAATACCGCGCTCAGGGCTACGATCTACAAAACACAACATTGTTAGCACACGACGTAATAACCACATGACAATGGGTCACTTATTTGTTAATTATCTCCGGCATGATCGTATAACCGTAAAGAATGTTTAGCCTACAGTTTTGGCTGATGGTTGAAAGGTCATGTCACCTCAAGCGGTGGAGATAAAAACATAATTATTATTTTAAAAGACGTATTTTAACATTTGAAACTCACTTTGGAGAACATGTTTTTATGATTAATTGAGATACAACTGATACATTGCAAACGTTAGGATCGGTTTATATATACCTTGTGTTAGGATTTTGGGTGAGACAAGGTCGACGAGTCACGGAGCTACTTCAAAGTTTTGTTCAAAGGCTTTCTACCAAATAATATTTGTGAAAACTTCATAACGCGTTAGTTTAATTACTATTTTCATACACATAAAAAAAAATATAAGGATATAAGTTTCAGAGTTTACAGAGTTTCAGTTATTAATCTGTTGCAATTTTATCTCAACCGTTTATCGGTTTATAAGGGAACCTGTGGCCAGATTTTCCAAATAGGGAGATTAAAATTGACTGTTTTTCTCTCGTGTTAGAAAGTCTTTTTCACTAAATTTTCTCTTCGTCTTCTGAAAAAATGCGTATTCACTTTTCTCTGCGTTTTTATTATTGTGCACAAAAATATTTTTAATCAAACATTTCAATTTTAAGTAATACTAAAACGTAATCTTCCGTGTAGTACGTTTATGCACGGTTTAATGTCATGGATCTCATCGTGACCTCAAGATGCGGTCTACGAACTATTATGCAATGAAGATGATTCATTCATTCACAAAAATATAAAGATGTTCACGTGTTTGCATTCACGCAAGAGGTTTCCTTGTAACTTTGGGAGCTGACTGTACTGTAGAAAAAACAGTTGAAATTTATGGTTGACGAAATGGGATTCAATAAATGAAAATTAAAATAGTTACATAACAAGAGAAAAAGTGACCCAACCACTTTTTCACTAACTTGTTTTGAACGTCTTTTGTTTAGATGGGACGTAGCCATCCATCAAGCAACAATGTTGTTACGAATAAAACAATATAACATCTTGCCACAAAGGAGCTCGTAGCTAAATAAAAACAGTTGCACGTGTCGATCTTCAAGGTTAAGCCACGCTTGCCTACTTCGATCCGTGGATGGGTGACCATCCATCTCATACCGAGTTTCCTCCGTGCCTCGGAAAGCACGTTAAGCCGTTGGTCCCGGGAATCATTTGTAGAACTTTGACATTCGCTACAGGTTGTCAGTGACCCGAAAATCTGACAACCAGTCTTAGTAAGGGGTATCGTACTAACTGGGTTGTGGAGGTCAGATAGACAGTCGCTCCATATAAAATACTGGTATTCAGCTGCATCCGGTAAGATTGGAAGCCGATCCAAACATAGTTGGGAAAAGGCTAGGCAGATGATGATGATGGCGAGTATGAATTAGACACTGGTGAACGTATACTACACCCACATTAAATTTCACCAATTATGTCTTAGTCCAAGGTAATAAGGTGCGAGCATATATTGTCATCAACAGGGTAGAAATCTAGATTCCGCTCCCACTTTGAAATATCTGATAGAAAAATCCAATAACACTGGCCGACCTGGGACAACTACTGGCACAACATTAGTGTTGTGCATGAGGTCCAAGATTTGATTACAACCACAACACCAACAAGGTACTTATTGTTTCCATAGGTTATCTATACAAGTGTCCACACAGAGGTAGTCACAAGTAGTGTACGAAACGTATAATAATAATAATAAATTTTTATTGTTTCTTAAAAAGTGTTACATTAAGATGTGACACTGGATCCTGCACTAGGATACCCTGTGTCGCAGAATCCAGTCTCTCCCGACAAATAGGGTTGATAATGAAGAGGTATCAAATGCAACGGTTCCAATCATGAAAGAAAACTAAAAGGTAACTCAATGTGTGTCTGTTAAGATGAGTTTTAGTTTGTATGTGTTGGTGTGTATGTGTAGGCTAGTACTCAATTGCAAGTAGGTTTTCTGTGTCGTTATAGTTAAGACCGAGTAACCATTCCTGGACTTCTTTTTTGCACCCAAACTTGGTCATGGGGAGAATTTTTATTTTTTTATTGACCCTCTCATATAGATGTGGCCCAATGTATGAGAATGCCTTATTTCCAAATTTACGTTTGCAGGTAACTCTATTCCACCTAGGCTTCCTACGCGTGCGCTTGTCCGTAACCACTGTGGCAGCTGCGGTTTTATGGAACTTGAGTACCACTGACATAATAAACAGTTGGCGCACCGTAAGCACTTTAGTCTCTCGATATAACATATCAGTAGGGTAACGGATTCCTAATCTATGAGAGACTTTTAGGATAGCTCTTTGTGCACGTTCAGCAGCAATCAGAAACGTTTTTCCAGCTGAACCCTACGACGTTATGCAGTAACTAAATATAGACTGACATAAGGCTAGGTATATCATCTTTAGAGTATTTTTATCAGCTATAGAACGGAGTCTTTTAAAAATGTACAAAAGCTTTCTAACGCGCGCAGTAACTGATTCTATCTGCTTTGTCCATGTCAAATGTTGGTCTATGTCAATCCCGAGGTATCTAATGTACCTAACACGCTCAAAGATAGGACAGCTACAGCCACGACCGGGGCCACAATTGCATTGGTGAAACTTGAGTGCAAGGTTATCAGGGGCATCTGTCTTTTTGGTCACAGAAAAGTTTAGCACCTTAGTTTTTTTGATGTATGGCAGCGGAAGGTTCAGGCATGTGATTCTGTTCGGAGGAAGTGTCCCACACGAAGGAAATATACATAATACCATAGTGTGTGATCGTCTTATTATTATCTTAATCAATAATTTTTCTACAACATTATCATGATAGACTGTGCTATGAAAACAACTTACCTAGATAGTTTTCAGTAGGTTTTTGTATCCTCTCCTTTATATCCTTATTTATCAATTGCCAGCGCAGCACATACGTTTCTTGTTTACTAAATGGCCGCCTTTGTGTGAACATGATCACAATTCCTGCTACTATTTTTTCAGTTTAATGTTAGTAATTCCTATTTAAAAAATGTCTTATCAGTTGTAGGTTACATTTATAACGAAAGGTTTTATGACCCACTTATAAGGTCAGGGCCGTCACATAATCGAAAATCTCGCGTCACTGATTACGGTACCTACTCATTTTAAAATATGTTACAATGCATTCACGAAAATGGGCTTACTTGTATGGGGCAAGGGTTAGGCGGTAGCGATTTAGTTTTTTTTTATATTTTTAATTAATTGTTGTTTCCACTGCTCCTCTTTTGGGTTAAATGGCACGACAGTTTATTATTTTATTCAAAACTTCACCATCTCTGGTAGGTACTTGTTCTGCAATGTAACATTTGCATAAACTGTCATAATTTTAAATAACTTGGATACCGGTAGGTTACTTTGAAAGAGGAAGTCTTGGAAAACAGGAGGAAGAAGCATTTCGTTTTTCACAAGAAATAATGTTGAATGTTTACCTTCTTTCTGCACAGTCACTGTTTGATTTGTGGTTTTGATTCTATTCTTAAATATAATGACTTTTTGGCATTCGTCAACGTGACCGTATGAAGGCTGCGCTCATGTATTTTCTAGTAACTTTATATTACAATATATCAAGTATACGAGTTCCTCAAGTCTTTGATTCCGGACACGAAAAAACCCTCTACAAGTAGTTAACAAAAAACATAAGCTTTTCGGTAGTAATTTGGTTCGCAGTCTATTTAGAGATGTATGGAAGTCCAAGTGGGCCACGGCAGAGCATGGCCAGGTGGAAGATTTTCAGACAGCACGATGTTGTCTTCAGGGAGCTTAAGCAGATCCCGCCAGAGATTACGCAACCAACCGGCCAACGCACCCAAACATGATTTTACGGCATTTTAGCCTCTGGGGTCACTACGACGTAATTTAAATTGGTGGCATTAGTTACCTTTCAGCTTCGTCCCCTCGGTGCGGCTGGCTATGGCCTCACGAACTTAATGCTTAAAGCCTACATAAATGTAAGGGGTTTATTCATAAACGCTGCTTTAAGTTCACAAGACGAAATGTCTCTTATAAATATATTTTTTTATAAATAAATATCGCTGGACATTAACACACAGCGCCATCTAGTGCCACACTAAGCAACGAGGCTTGTGTCGTGGACTCCAGATAGTTGATATAATACATAGATACTTTTTGTTTGTAAATACATACTTATTATACATATAGACATCCATGAATCGGAAACAAATATCCATGCTCATCACACAAACATTTGCTCCAACCGGGATTCGAACCCGGGACCCTAAGAACGTAAGGCAGCCTCACTACCGCTACGCCATTCGGGTCGTTATCACTCATCTCTCAACTTTAATAACTGTCTATGAATGAACCCCTAATTGTTACAGCTAACCGCTAAACGGTGGTATCTTGAACCGCCTCTTGATTGCCTCGAGCTGTCGACCCACGCCATAGCCGTGTCAACAACTTATCTTCTAATATTTATTGTAACGATATCATGTAAGCTTATACGTTTTCGTAACAATGAATTTCAATTATTAATAAACTGAACGTAACTAGATAGTTATTTAATTTATACAAATTATTATTATATTTTATTTATACAGGGTGTAAACCACCTCATCTCGAAGCCGTCAACCAAGCATTCTGTACATCAAACTAAGTAACTTTACGCAAAAATTATTACAGGGAAACGACTTTTTTTTTGGGGTGAAAAAATGCATGTTTTGTGATAGAACTCAATGTAACTCACTCAAAACATTGTGCTGATGGATGGATTGAATAGTACGGGGGTCGTGGAGCTGTTTAAAGTAAAAATCTTACATTAAAAACTTGTATTTAAAAAAAAAGTTGGAACTTTGACCTCCAATATCTTCGTAACTAGAAGGTTCCCAGCTATGGTGTAAAACAAAAAAAATATCGCAATGACGAGGAGAACAAGTGCCTTTCGGTTTCACTAAGAGGTGTTTTACACCCTTTATAATTTCACTACTTAGGTGTAGTGACATCAATTTGTTCTTATACAGGGTGTAAACAGACCCTTCCCGAAACCGTCATTTTTTTGAGGTGAAAAATCTCGTTTTACTGTAAAACTCAATGTAACGCAGTCAAAACATTGTGCTGGTGGATGCATTAAATAGTAAAACGGTTATTATGGAGATATTGTAAGTAAAGTTATAATATTAAAAACATGTATTTAAAAAAAATGGAAATTTGACCCCCCATATCTCCGTAGCTGGATGGTTCCCAGGCATTCAGCTACAGAGAAAAATATTCACCTACCTATTACCTGGACAAAAATATTATCACAATGACGGGCAGAACAAGTGCCTTTCGGCTTCGTTAAGGGTCTTGTAACACCCATTATTTCCATAAACCGTTGTTACTTTTTAAACGATCTTGTCTTTCCTTCGCGTACTTCTCCTCTCTTATTTGAAATTAGAATTCTAATTCTTTAATGTTTGCATGCCAATTTTATGGCGAAATGTGTCATTGCTCTACATATTATTTTTACCACCTTGGTTCCACATTTTTTGCGAATAACGTTATTATCACCTTGCCTTTGGCATATGTTAAATAAAGATTATTGAAACTATAAATATTAAAATGTAATATTAATAGAATGTAATGTAATACAATTAAAATTATCTTTATATAGAAATAAGTAATATTTCTTAAATTAATAGCATGATAATATAATGAAGTGATATTATACCATGCACAACAGAAAAATAAAACGATGTATTATAAAATGGTCAAATGTATTTATGTTATCAGAAATAAAGCCTATTTGAATATAAATCCTATGGCCCTATGACCCTTTGGCCTATTTGCCTATATTGCAAATAAATAATGTTGACTTTGACTTTGGAATCATTAAAAACCTGTAACCGATAGTTGACACAAAAACTATTAAAATAAACTAAGCTTATGCTTAAGCTTAACTTAAACTAAAAACTTAAAAAATGGCGTCAAAAAACTCCTCCTCAACGCTGTCTACTGGTAATGTCCCCAAGAGACTGGCGGCGTTACCACGCTGTATGGCAACGCTAAGCCTTTGGGCAAGGTAAAAGCCAGCCCTAGGGTCACAAAAAGTGTCAACTAAACGTTTTGAAATTTCCTTGAAAAGGCTGTGAGCGCTCGGACCCCACGGTCCTAGAGTTTCAACCCCAAACGGCTCAAAAATATAGTTACCAATAAGGTTACTATAACACAAATAAACTTAACCTTTTGACCAAAACAAACATATTATTTAGTTTTGCTGAACTGACTGTTCAATTGTTCATCATCCACAGACCTACTTCACACACTGCTCTCTTTGCTGTATCTAAACGAGAGTGTCTTCAATTAAGACAATGGCCATTTTGCTAATTGATGACGAGAATGTTGACGTTATCACAGACATTTCTTGACTAAACAACAATACTGGCACAGTATTGTGTTTTCAGAAGCAATGTCTTACAGCACATGTAAAGGAAAAAAACTGAAAACCGTAAATATGTAGTTTAATAACAAAATACCTACAAGATTATACGGAACCCTCGGTGCGCGAGTCCAACTCGCCCTTGGTCGGTTTTTTTTTACTGGTAATCTTTATTTGAGAAACACTCGCTATGCACAGAATCAGATGAGAAAGACCTATCTATATTCAAAGGGTGACGTAATGTGCCTTTGAGAAAGCAAAAACAATGGACATCACGGATTACATAGTATACTGATATCATTGAATGTGAATGAAAACATTGCTCTGAACATAGACAATTGAGCCTGTCAACAAAAGAGCGCTCAGATGACTCGCGAAGTGAAAAGGGACAATACGCTTTCCTCTTGTGAAAAAAATGTGAACTGTAAAATGTGTGTAGGTCTGTAACACGCCTAATCTTTCAATGATTAAATATTCAATAGTTTATATAAATGTACGAACAAAGTGCATTGTTTTCCATTTTGTGAATTGACGTTATAAAGGGAAATTTGAAGACATGATGTTTTTCAAGGTCAGTAATATTTAAAAACATGTTTAGTCATGATAAGTTATTCTTCAAGCTTAATGGTTTCTGAATTTTCAGGTGATAATATTTATAACGATATATTGTGCAGTTGATAGCCGAATTTTACTGCGTGAGCTCAAAAGTGAACAAGAAGTCCCAGTTCTACGATATAACGAGCACGTTGTGATTCCAATAATCTATAAATACGCTAAACTTAATCAATATAATCTTAGTGCTACTAAATCAATGTTGCGTTCTGGTAGATCTGCGAAACCAAAACTATATCAGGAGTTACAGTACGCACCACTTTATGTAGGAAAGAGGTGGAAAAATGAAAGAGAAAAACCTGACGAGGTAAATACGGAGTATAGACCTACTCCTACTATCGGTGATCCCATGGAAACTACTGAATATTTTCAGGAGGAAAAATTCAAACATTTATATAGAAAAAAATCTCATTTAGAGCCCCGTCCAGTTGCTACGGGTAATAAGGCTGAAACTGCAACGTCAGTCAGTCGAAGTCCGGGTCATAATGTTTTTTATAAAATATTCCCAGAATCCCTCTCGACAAAGCAAGAGAGAAACCCGATGAAGGTATTTTTAATTTACTGATTCCTAATCATTTAAATATGTTATAATTAAAATAATTAAAAACTGGTTTGTGTTGTGTGAAATCGCTAATAAGTAGATATATACGTGGGTACTTATGTGAACTTCCAGTCACAACAGCCAATGATTTTGAATCACTGTCAATATCACAGTGAACTTTATTTTTATTGCTTTAAAGGTTGTTCTTGGGTGGTTACCAGGATTCCTATAACACGTAAAATAACTATATATTTTCTTAATATTCTTATTGATATACACGCTTACAGATCGTCGACTACGTGAAACCAATAGGAATAAATCTGAAGTTGGGATTGACCTCGACGATTGCGCCATTGGTTGATCTACCTTTTGAGAATCTGGACAGGCATTTGAAATTAAGCAAGCAACAGTTCGTTATAAGCCCCATCGAACATTTAGTCCTAAACCCTACAGCGTAAGTATGTTAAGAAACACATTTGCCATACAAGCATAATTACCAGGGAGCGGAATCTAATAACAAAACAATTGAATGTATTAGAGATTGGTCATTGCTTTTCATCGACTATAGATATACCTACAGACTATCGATAGCTGAGTTTTAAATTTTTCTTTTCTAAGGAATATTATGGTGACAGCGGCAGGACAACGTCAACTGAAAAATAAATAAATTTTAAAAATAAAATCATTTCAACTCTTCGGATGCGATTATTCTCTTAAATCCAACAGCGAAGTTGAATAGAAAAAAATTAAACGTGCAGCTATCCTCGTTAATCACGATTTGGTACTAAATTCTCCAAGTCCGACTCCAGAACATATATGATAGAAACTGAAGTTGATGTGGTAGCAGGCAGTTAGATTTCAACGATAAAAACTGGATTCATAGTTTATGGATATTCCTGAATCGTCTCGGAGTCGTTAATTTTGCTTTACCTCGTTTTTAGAATATAAATCATGATCTGTCAACGAACTGATTTGTTCGAGACACCATGGTTTAACTATTGTGTCTACTTCGTGGACAGATCAAGGGTTAATTGATATAAAACAAAACTAATTTCAGGTTTTTGTAATATTTACCTTATGGGTGTTAAATAGGATATGAATAATAGCTTATGAAAGTTTGTATGTAACTTCGTCGAAAAATCGTGTAATCCACACGGGCGAAGCCGCAAACAAAAAGCTACTGTTCTAATAAAGCAAACATTCAAAACTCAGCTATTGATAGTCTAAGCCTGCCGGGGATGCGGGACTATTCGAAAGAGATACCGTGGCCCCGGAACACAAAGGGCGAGGAAGGAACATGGATGGGTTTTAGTCAGTAAAAATCTGACACTCCCTCCTCCTCCGCCCAGAGCGGGAGAAGTCATTTGATGATTTCCCATCCTAACAAAAAAAAAAAAAAGCTATTGTTAGTCTGTATAATCTATACTCGATGAAAAGCAATGACCAATCTCTAATACATTCAATTGTTTTGCTATTAGATTCCGCTCCCTGATAATTACATAAAATTACCCAGTCTTTTTCACCCAATTGTTGCTCTCATGACTACAACCTAGTTTTTGTGTTAATTATAGAGTATTTGTAAGTAATTTCCTCATTTAATAAAAACAATTTTATTTCAGCATAAAAAATAAACGTTACTTACAACATACAAAGTATCATAGACTACACCTGAACATTGCGAGGGTATACAGTCCAGGGCAGTTGCCACAGCAACACCCACCCCTCCGCCCACTCCTCCGGGCACCCCTCCGTGTCCGTGAGACGGACTTGGGTAGAAAGAGAGGAGAAGGCAAATTTGCACAAACCTTCATCCCGCAAGCTTATAAAAACTAGAGTCTGGCTCATAACGCCATGCTACACTCATTAAAACACCACTGGTAATCTAAATTTGTAAAACGTTAACTAATATTATACGTTAAATAATATTCAATTTTTATTTAATATATTTGTATGTATATTATATTCAACTGTCACCTTTGAAGATGGCCGCCTGAAACGGTTTATGTGCCAAGACAAATAATATGAATGATTTACAATTTTTGTGTAGCTCTAGTTCTAGTTGTGTACAATTCTAGCGATATTTCATTCATATCCATTATTTATTTTTTGTACTCTATCACAATGCTGTTCTATTTGACCCAAAGGTTGACTGGTAGAGAATGCCTTGTGGCATTAAGCCTCTGCCTATGTATCACTCTTGTAGATTAAGCTAAATAAATTATAATTCAATAAACATTGTTATAATAAAAGCAGTTTTGGTGATAAATCGATTGGAGCGTCACACAGTGATTGTTGATATAACGGTCCCGCATGACGAGAACCTCGTGAAAGCAGAGAAAGATAAACAATGCAAATATCTACATTTGACATGTGGGACGTGACTACAGCAGTCATTGTGCCAATAGTCGTATCGGCCAATGGCTTAATATAGCCTCAACCAACATTAGAAGGCTCTCACTTGCCAACGTGATCAAGGGCTTGATTCAGAAAGCAGTACTTCTGGACACGGCACGTATTTTTAGGAGGTTCCTCTCAAGAGCCTTGACCACCGGTAGTTTGGACCCTGTTCCCAGCGCTGGTGGGCTACTATTTTTTATATTTTTTAATATTGTTTTTATATTTAACAATTAGGACAGTTAAATATTATAACGTATATCGATGTCATTAATTCCAAACCCTTGTGCTCTTCCCTATTTTTTCACCGTTAGTGCGCTTCGAGGAATACTTTTGGTGCGTTTAGTTTGGTTCATTCAAAGTTGGTGCGCTTCCAGGAATACCACAAATGGTGAGCCCACACGTCCCATTGTTCATAGTGTCCACAGATGCAGTAGTTTTACGGTAAAATATCGTACTAACGCTCCACCACCGTGTGAACGTTACATATTTGTTTTGTTTCTTTACTTTTTCCGCAAAAAGCAAAACAAACAAAACAATGAAAACTTAAAATTCCAATACACTTAAAGTTTCTAAATATATTGGTAAGTATAATTATTTATTTAATTTCTAGTCGTAAAATAATACTGAAGATGTCACTGTATTTTTATCCGACTGCATGAATACCTACCTAGATACTTTAGTCGTGATTCAATATAAAGTAATGAAATTGGCACGTATGAAGTCTTGATTCAACTCTGTCTGTTTATCAGTATTCAGTAAACAATCGGGTCGGCTTCCCGCCTAAGCGAATACAGCTAAACCCCAGCACGTATGTTACATGAAATGACTGCCAATCTGACCTTCACAACTCAGTCACTGGGTATCTGGGTTCTGGGCTGTATCTGTACAGTCTGACAAACAATAAGAACGTCACAACAAATATCATGATTGTAAACACTGTATATCCACAACAATGCTTTTGTATGCTCCAAACAAAATTTAGACCATTGTGTCCTCAATAAGACAATAGACATAAGCAATAATGTAATAGGACCGGAACTCGACTACTCTTTAGTTTAAGTTGGACTGAGTTTCGGCCCTTTTTTTCCGGATGGGAAATTATCATGACTCCTCCCGCTCTGGGCGGAGCAGGAGGGAATGTCAGACTTTTACTTACTTAAACCCATCCATGTTCCTTCATCGCGCTTTGTGTTCCGGGGGCACGGTATCTCTTTCGAACAGACCGCAGCCCCGGCAGGCATCGGCCCTTGCGGACCTCTTCCTTTCTGTTGACATCTCTTTGAGGCGCGCGTGGAACACGTGGCGCCGTCGACACGGCCTGTCGTCATAAGACGGACGGACAGCGAGCTTGCCCATAACTCACCGTCCACAGGCCCGACGCCCGGTGTGTCTCCCGCGGCGGCTGGGACGTGAGGTCCTCTCCCTCACACGATCCGCCACCTCCTTCGCTAGCATGACTGCTTCGCAGAAGGAGGTGACGGCGCCCCATTCCATCTCGCTCCGGACCATGGATTGAACCAGGGCCGGAAGCGAGAGGTCACCGCCGCCGATCGCCGCTTCGAGGACACGGTGGTACTCCGCCCAAGCGGGGCACACCTCCACAGTGTGCTCCACCGTGTACTCCCGTATATCCTCACAATGGTAGCACCCATTGTGAGGATCGACCGGAGCACAGTTTCGGCCCTTACGCTATGATCACAAAAAACACACATCTTAAAATTATGTAAATGTACTAACATCGTACAAAGAAAAAAACACGGTTGTGAAGTTTAATATTGAAAACATTATTTTTAGGTGTGTGATTCGATTTAAAATAAAACATTGTTTTAAAAACCAAATCTACAAGATTAGTTTACGCGCCTGGCTAATTGCCTTGCAATTTTGTGTATTTAATCTATGGGCCTTAAGATGTCTGATAATAAAATGATTGATTGATTGAATAACATTTTCAATATCATAATATCCAAGTGTGTTTTTTATTTTTATTTTAATACGAACATATTTTTAAGTTAATATCTATATCTTCTATATCTATCTATACATATAATAAAATCGTAAAAATCCAAATCGATGTTTTGGGATGGCGCAAAAACTACTGGATAGATCCTTTTCAAATTTTGCACAAATATTTCGTATAGGTTTGTTTTTTAATTTTAGCATTTTGAATGTAAATCGTATGCTAAAAATAAATAAGCAGTTTCTTTAAAAAAATAGCCTGGATTCATGAGAAGACCTGTTAATGTAGTTTTAATTTTGAAGCGATAGGTCTGCAAGATAAGGTATAGTGGCGTGCCGCGCAACGCACCGCCCGACGCACCACATCTCCGGAAATGAGCACTAAGGGTGCTATCATTTGGATAAAAAATAGTTAGTAATTTTGTCTTCTAAGTTTATTAAATATGAAATGATTTGTCCCGATTTTTTTTTGTATACTGTAACTTCCCTAGCGCCAACTGTCTACCAACTAAGAGCGGCTCTTCAACTACGTTCTGGATCGCACCAGAAAATTTTCCCAACTGATGAAAAAATGGTTCTTAGAGGACCATGGGCCATTGACAACTAATAGCATTGATATTATAATATCAATTCTGTTGGTAACTTTCATAGAAAATTGCCCGGTTAGACGGAGCCGACCCTAACATAGTTGGGAAAAGGCTAGGCAATGATGATGACATATTTTAATAAACAATATCCATATTTTCAATCCCCAACAAGTTTCTCTAATACTAGTTCTAATACTAGTTTTAAGTGCGACAGGGTGGCAATATTAATTTCAAGTAATTAAAATAATCAAATAAAGAAAAGTCAAAAATAGCTTAAGGAGGAGTTACATGGAGAAAACCTCTCGTTAGCAGACCACCCATCTGCTAACGAGAGGTTTTCTCCATGTAACTCCTCTTTGATGAGTGAATATAAATGTGCAAAAAAATATATGTTGCTTATTAGACTCCAAACTTTTGAAATAATTCTACATTTATTATTCCTATTTGCTACTACTAGCATTTTTTCTTTGACACATTTTTTTTTTTCACACAAATATTTGTCACTTTTTTCTTCACAAAGTGTACAATTGGCATTTTGATCGAATGATTTATTAGGCTACAATTAAATAAAAACCACTCATTTCGCACTATTCGGCCCGCAGCGACTGACGTAACAACCACTTTGCAGTGCAAGCTTATAGGAACTTTATTCTAACAGGAGGCCTACCACGAGCTCTTAACGCGATCCATTTTAGGACCTAAACTGAACTGTTCGTCTAATTCGTACCATGACGTCAGTTTAACGATTCAATTTAGGCCATGCCATCTGACAGCGATTGACCCCAAACTGAGTCGCAAGTTTTGGTTTCATTCATTCAATTTTGCACTAGTTTGGTACCACGACGTCCACAAAGCAGCTCAACTGAAACGCTCAACTGTCAAAATAAGCGATTCAATATAGGTTACTATTTCTTTATCTTAAACTGAAACGTTTACTGAATTATTGACGAAAATAAAGTTTTAAAACCAATGTGAGTGTACTTTAATCTTTCTTTTAAAGTCTAAAATACCTATTTATTTGCTTTTTTTAACCACATTTGTTTTTCTCTAACAGATGTCTGATGAACAGCTTTAGTTTGAGTTTTTTGAGGAAGATTATACTAGACAATAAGTTAAAAACAAATAAAACGTTACTTGCTTCTGAGCGTGTCTGACACTAAAATGTGCGCGAAACAAGGATATTTGATACTAATAGCGTTATCTCTTTTTCACCAAAAACGTTTCAAACGCGGTTCAGCCACAAATTGCGATCTTTCATTCACTTTTAACGATCCAAATGCCGCTGAGCGTATTGGACGTCATGGTACGAGTTTGAGCGATGCAGTTTAAGAACCTAAACTGAACTGTCTTGCTTTTGAATCGTTTTTAATTAGATCATGGTAGGCCTCCAGTATTTAAAAAAAAAATTGAACCACCAAAATTAGAGTTGATAATTTAGCAGATACCTTATTAATTTTTATTTGCCTTAAATAAGAAACATATAAAAATTTAAATGAAACAGTTTTAACTGCATCATTTCTACAAAACGCGTTTTCCCTAGTTAAAACTACATAGTTTTCACAGATATTCATTTTTGAAAAGCAGTTAATACTAGTTCCAACTGAGGCAATTAGTAAACACTAGTTTTAACTAGGGAAAACGCGTTTTAACTAAAAACGGGAATTAACTATAACATGCATATCTCTAACAGTAGCTTATAATTAGAACTTCACTTCATACTCAAACAACAAATACCGATATCGCCGCAGAACAGCAACAGAGACACCTGAATTATGTTGCCTTTTTGCCCGACTGCCAACGAAAAGTTATAGTCCAGTAAACGGAAGTTATTTAAACCGAAAAATTCTCCCACCTATGAAAGTAGGTAATACAGATTACAGATGTATACAATAATCCAACAAATTTTGTAAAGTTTAAGTATTTTTACCTAAACATAAAAATCGCTTACTCTCTGTGAAATTTACCTCAGGCTGAAATACTTTGTATACGTACGAATGAGTTAGTTACAATAGGTAAATATAGGAATGCAACATTTTTTCGATTTAACTTTAACTTTTAACATTTTTCGCTATAAATCATGATTTGTTTTTTCTTAATTACGTAATGTGAAAAAATTCTCCGTCCATTTTCATACCTTTATTAGTCATAATTATGAATTTGTATTACAACAGATTTATCAATTATCCAACAAATTTTTGAACGTGCGTTTTAATCATATACCTAAGTTCGCGTAACAAAATTTGTTGGATAAACGATGATAAATTAACATATATATTAACATATTTATTCAAATTGTACATCTGTAATCTGTATTACTTGATTTCATCACATGCCAAATTTCATAGGCGGGAGAATTTTCGGAAGTCTCCATTCAAGAAATA
Source organism: Xestia rhomboidea (assembly GCA_963853795.1). Lineage (NCBI taxonomy): Eukaryota > Metazoa > Arthropoda > Insecta > Lepidoptera > Noctuidae > Xestia > Xestia rhomboidea. The sequence continues at coordinate 13,510,772 of OY970761.1, read as the reverse complement.
TCCTCGTTGATTGGACTATTGTGTTTTTCACGCGTATCTTGTATGTTTATAAGTTTCTATATTACCTAAGAGGTAATAAGGAAATTCCAAATAGCTAGATGGATTTCGACGATAAAGGTCGATACCATTAAATTCAAAGGCAAGAGAATGATGATGACGATGATCATTAAACTCGACTCAAAAACCCAAATGTCCTTGTGTGTAAAAAAAAAATGGCACTTTTTCGGCGCTAAATTGTAAATTGTTATTTTTCTTTCAACCAACCCCTTCTAATAGGGTATAGGTCATCATCATCAGCCCGGAATCACCCACTGTTGGGTATAGGCCTCCCCTTTCTTCCGCCACACTTCCCGGTTCTGTGCGACCCTGATCCAGGTGTTTCCCGCGACCCTGACGATATCGTCAACCCAACGAGCTTTAGGACGGCCCTGGTTTCTTTGGCTGAACCTTAGCCACCACTCGGTCAAGGCCTTGCTCCATCGGCAATCTCCGCGTCTAGCCAGATGTCCTGCCCAGGTCCACTTGAGGCATAATGCAATTTGTAGTCGGGTTTTATGATACTTTTAATTAAATGTTACTTATTACGTAGGTATTCTGCCATAAATTTGGCCTTATTTTAAACTAACTTAGACCTAATTCAACAAGGGCGTTCCGTTACACCAGTCTTAACGTAAAATGCATAAGCATTTGAAGCTTTTTAAAACAAGGCTCTTAAAATAAACAAACTATTTCCTCCCTTAAGTAATATCTACTTCAATCTATTCTAAGATTATGATATAATAAGGTAATGCCAAAATTTATCATCGTTTATTCATTTTAGAGTTCGATCCTAGCCATTAATTTACTGCGAGAGAGATATGATCGATATCATTAGCAAAAAGTAGCCGTCTGCAGGTCATAGGCCTCTAAAAATATGCCTCACATAAAAGTGACATACGACTTGTGAAATTTCTTGCAATCGTCGATGTACCCTCAGTGAACGGATTAATTAGTGTTACCATATTTTAACCTGAAGCAAGGTCGCGTATAGCTTGTTTGACAACTTCCACTACTTACTCTAGAATTTGTTAATACGCAACGATCTATATTATAAATAGTTTAACTTCGACATTTGGATTATCATATCAACTTTTGATCACAAAAGAAACAACATGTTCTCCAAAGTAAGTTAGAATGGACGATAAAAATATAAATAATTAATAAACAACAGTTATAATAGGCATGACATCTGTATCAAAAAATTTCAAATCTATTTAGTCCGTCAGTTAGAGTATTGGAAATTAATGGACACATATTTTTTGTTTTTGTAAATCAATGAATATTGACAAAAGATCAAACGCATCAAAACTCGGGAGTGGAGGCTCGTGACGTCAGAACTAGTTAAAAATTATACCTAGGCGTGACGTATTGAGAATTTTAAAAGCGTCATATCTTCATCAATTTTGGTTTACGTTACAAAAGAAAAAACACGGGTCAAATATTTTTTGACAATCTAACTGACGGACTTATTAGATTTTTTTTGTCGTCTCGCCTTAATATTTATTTTACAATTTTCCAGGTGGTAGCTCTGTGCGCCTTCGTGGCTGTGGCCCAGGCTGGTCTCCTGGCCGCGCCTGCTCACTACTCCCCTGCCGAAGCAGTCTCCTCCCAGAGCATTGTGCGACACGACCAGGCTCAGCTTCACGCTGCCCCCGTGGCTAAGCTCGCCGTCGCCGCCGCCCCTGTTGCCTACCACTCTGCTCCCGTAGCTTACCACGCCGCACCTGCCCACTACTCTTCTGCTGCGGCTGTCTCCTCCCAGAATATCGTGCGTCACGACCAGACTGCCCAACACGCCGCCCCTGCCCACGTTGCCTACCACGCTGCCCCCGCCCAGCTGTCCTACCAAGCTGCCCCCGCTCAGCTGTCCTATCAAGCTGCCCCCGCCCAGGTGTCCTACCACGCTGCCCCCGCCCAGGTAGCCTACCACGCCGCTCCTGCTCCTGTTGCCTACCACGCAGCCCCTGTTGCCAAACTTGTCGCTCACCAAGAAGAGATCGCCTACCCCAAGTATGAGTACTCATACTCGGTTGCTGACGGCCACACCGGTGACAACAAGTCCCAACAAGAGTCCCGCGACGGTGATGCCGTTAAGGGATCCTACTCCTTCCACGAGGCTGACGGCTCTATCAGGACCGTGGAGTACACCGCTGATGACCACAGCGGCTTCAACGCGGTGGTGCACAACACCGCTCCCACGGCTGCGCCCGTTCATGTTAAGGCTGCGCCTCTGCTCGTCAAGGCCGTACCCGCTATCCAGTACTACCATCACTAAAGTGGCCATATTGTTTTAGTTGTATGTTGTTGTTGACTTTATGCTAAATACAAATAAATTATTCTAAACTTAAATTGTGTGACTTTTTATGTATTACACGCTGCGCCGACCCTAAATAAATTGGGATAAGGGCAGGAGAATGATGCTGGTGAAAAATACACACACCGACAAAATTAGGGGAACACAAAAAAGTGAAAGAATTTTTGAGATTTAATATACCTACTTATTTTATTCATTGTTATATCTTTATTTGAGTGTGTTTGTTTAGTGTATGAAAGAAAACAACAAAATGTGGGGTTGGTAGAATTTATTTATGGAGAAATAATAAAATGGTCGAAACTGAAAAATATTGAAATGCTAAATTTAATCACCGTTCGTACACTAACACGTTCGGTACGCACTTCTTCCAAAACATTTCGGATCTTTAGGCCTAGCCAAGTTACAAACGATTCGTATCGATTCTCTTTCTACAATCGTAAACGTTAAGTCACGTGGTCAAAACAAGCGAATAAAAACTTCGTAGACAAGTTTACATCGGTTAAGATGATAGAATGAAATGTATTCGTTTCTACAATCGTGATCGCTACATCCCACATAAATCGTAACCAATTTACAGTTTTGACTGAACTTAAAAGTTTCTATTCGTTTGTTTCGACCACGTGACTTAACGTTGAAATGATGTCGTTAACGATTGTAGATTGTCAACTTGGCTAAGCCTACTGAGCAGCCGTTTGACGACGATTTCTTAAAGCTTGCGCCCTTAAAAACGTCGTCTACGGCACAGTTGGCACGATTTCTGCCTTGCCCTCGCCTGCGCACGTAAGATCCTGTATACTTAAAATGTCACTTACGGGATATCTTCCGTGATTATTTATTGTTTTTGAGCTCCCGATATTTCGACGCTGTTGCAAGCGCCATGATCGCGGGTCAACTCTAGATCACTCAAGATCCTGTATGTCTGTATCGTTGCACATTACGGTGGATCAAGGCTACTGATACACCCAACGTTCGACTGACTGTACCCATAAGTTTCCGGGGCTGCAGGACTATTCGAAAGAGATATTGTGGCCCCGGAACACAAAGGGCGATGAAGGAACATGGATGTTTTTTAGTCAGTAAAAGTCTGACACTCCCTCCTGCTTCGCCCAGAGCGGGAGGAGTCATTTGATGATTTCCCAACCGAAAAAAAAAACCATAAGTTTAAATAAAAAGTCACTTTTATTGTGTTCCCCTAATTTGGTCCGTGTGTGTATTATTGTAGTTTCTAGTTTTTGAACGGCAGAAGTTTCAAATACCCAATCCTGTGAAAGTGTAACTTGTAAAGCTCCCGAGATTTTTGTAACGATTTCGGGGTTAGCCTTGGTTTGATTTAAAGTTTTAATTAATTAATTTTACACTCAATAACATAATTCCAATTATTTTAGTGCCTGATTAATTATTCAATTTACCTAGTAAGAACTGTTTACGCACAACATATAACAATGATGTAGTTTCATACAAATCTTTAGTAGGTAACCATTTATTTTGTGTAATTATGTGTTTGATAAATAGCTCATTTCACAATTAAAAATGATTCAGAACACATTCCTATTATCGTTTAGGCATGTGCGTGTCGTGATGCCGGTTAAGCTCTCTTAACGAATAAATTAGATCAAGTTTTAGCAGTTGCAAAATACCAACATGTTTATTGCTGCCTCCGACGGAACGTAATGCCACATCTACATTCTAAATCAATCACCAGATCATGAGAAATGTCCATTAATTAGATCAGGTGCCAATAAAGTGTATTCGATGACTGAAAATTAAAACTATGTTAGGATATGACCAAGCGACGAAGGCTAGCATAGCATAGCTAGGCTAGCATAGCATAGCTAGGCTAGCATAGCATAGCTAGGCTAGCTATTTTACCTTATACACATTGAGCTCCAAAGATGAATACTCTACGGATGAATTTGAGGAAGTGGATTTAATGTGGTTGAATAATAAAAATGAAGTACTAAAGAGACTACGGGCTTGTTATTCGAAAATGATATAACTATAGAAATTGGTTGGATATTTAGATAGAAAATGACACAGAGTCATGCTGAATAATTCTGAGGTTCTCAATGTGCTGCACCATCCATGATGCCATGTCCATTTAAAAAAAAACCGGAAACACTTTGAAAGTGTTTTTCTTACAGGTTCAACAAAAGGAACCAGATTACTTGTAAACATTTCGAGTCAGATTCTGTTATTACAAAAAACACGTTCCCCAGTCCAGCATTTCAAAAAGGGAGCTTTATCATACTTATCTAATTGCAATTACCCATGTAAAATGTATTTTAAATAGTTCTTGAGGGCCTAGATAAAGTGTCATGGTATCAGCAATATTGATTAAGGGGATTGTCAAAAACGTATCAAATGGATAAAAGCTACGAAATACTTCGGTCAAAGCTGTTGAAAGTCGATGCAGAAACACAATTATACGCTTTGAAAGCAAAAATGACAATTTTCTATGCCCTCTGGAACGGTATTTCAGGAAATAAAAAAAAATGTTTTTAGAATTTACAGTCAAAACCGGTACAGATTAAAACCTAAACTCTTAATCCCATGAATCCTTGGAATTTATCCATCTCTAACGAAGACTATTGGAGAAATGCCACGACAGGTGAAATCGATCACCAAATCAAGCGTCGTAATTGGAGATGAATCTGCCGCACGCCCCGGAGGATTCTAATCACATACCCAAAATAAATAATAAATAAATATCGCTGGACTTTACACACAGCGCCATCTAGTGCCACACTAAGTAACGAGGCTTGTGTCGTGGACTCCAGACAGTTGACATACTTCATGATACTTTTTGTTTGTAAATAAATACTTATCATACATACAGGGTGTAAACCACCACATCATGAAGTCGTCAACCAAGCATTCTGTACATCAAACTAAGTAACTTTACGCAAAAATTATTGCTGGGAAATGACTTTTTTATGGGGTGAAAAATCATGTTTTATGGTAGAACTCAATGTAACGCACTCAAAACATTGTGCTGATGGATGGATTGAATAGTACGGGGGTCGTGGAGGTGTTTAAAGTAAAAACCTTACATTAAAAACTTGTATTTAATAAAAAAGTTGTCAAAACATTGGAACTTTGACCCCCAATATCTGCGTAACTAGAAGGTTCCCAGGTATAGTGTAAAACAAAAAAAAGATCGCAATGATGAGGAGAACAAGTGTCTTTCGGCTTCGTTAAGAGGTGTTTTACACCCTTTATAAACATCTATGACTCGGAAACAAATGTCCATGCTCATAACTCAAACATTTGCTCCTAACGGGATTCGAACCTAAGCTAAGAATGTAAGGCAGCCTCACTACCGCTGCGCCATTCGGGTCGTCACATACAAGCGATGGCACTCATTTCCTAATCATATCTCATAAATCACATATATCTCTTACTGTTTGACGAAAAATATTTTCTGCACGCGTGTTAGCGACTTTATATAAATGAAATCTTACAAATGATGTCTGTCTGCAGTCAATTGCACAAAATAATTAAAATCACAAACTAAACTTTAGGTCACAGAAATAGGCATTGCATAAACTCTGCTTATTCCCCATGGGGGTTGGCAGAAACCACGTAAACTTACATACTCCTTTCCCCTCGCCCACGTCCAAACATCTGGTCATACACGCATTAAAATTAAATGTAATAGAATAGCTTGAACTTTTACCGATAATAGTTTGCCAATTAGTGAATGGTCTGTCGCGAAATAGTGACCCAGAGTAAGGTCACGGTAAGCTCGTTCCACAACTTGTAATTTAAACTGTACCACCATCGACTAGTATATAAACTAAATCTATTGACTAAAATGTATCACTCATTGTTAGATCACAAGTCAAACAATATGTTCTCTAAAGTAAGTTAATCTTTTTTCAAACTTTGAATACTTTATTTAACTAATCATTCATTCATTGAAATGCACTACTGAAGCTTATATTTAAAAATTATGTTTTTTTTTTTCAGATCGTAGCTCTGTGTGGTTTGGTGGCGGTGTGCCAGGCGGGTCAGCTGCCCGCCCCCGTGCACTACTCCTCTGCTGCGGCAGTCTCCTCCCAGAACATCGTGCGTCACGACCAGCCTGCCCAACACGCCTCGGTCGCCTACCACGCCGCCCCGGCTTCTTACGCCTATCAAGCTGCCCCAGCGTCCTACGCCTACCACGCCGCTCCCGCCGCCGTGACCTACCAAGCTGCTCCTGCTCGTTACTCCTCCGCTGCTTCTGTTTCTTCCCAAAACATCGTGCGTCACGAGCAGCCAGCCCAGCAAGTCGCCTACCACGCCGCCCCAGCTGCCTACACCTACCACGCCGCTCCCGCCGCCGTCGCCTACCACTCCGCTCCTGCCCCTGTTGCCTACCACGCCGCTCCCATCGTCGCCCACGCCGCTGAGTTTGACGTAAGTTACCTTAGCACCCGAATCAATGCATGAAGTAAATGAGTCATCTTTATTGTAGAATAAACTGATTTGGTTTATTTTTGTCACAGGCTCACCCCAAATACGAGTACAACTACTCAGTAGCTGACGGCCACACCGGCGACAACAAGTCCCAGCAGGAGTCCCGCGACGGTGACGTCGTGAAGGGCTCGTACTCGTTCCACGAGGCCGACGGCTCCGTCAGGACCGTGGAGTACTCCGCCGACGACCACAGCGGCTTCAACGCGGTGGTGCACAACTCCGCCCCTACCGCCACCCCTGTCCTTGTGAAGGCCGCCCCTGCCTACGTAGCTGCGCCTGCCCACTACTACCACCATTAAGACGATGCAACGACCTATTTATTAAAAAAACACTGACGTACCAAAATGTTTGCATTTTATTAAACCCTTCAAATGAAATGTTATTCTCTTATACACGTACACTCTTAGAGTCAGTTTACACCGATCGCGACGCGACGCAACGACGGTACTGGAAGAAGCTAGTCATTTCGCGCTGCGCCGCGCAGCGTCTCGAGGCGCAGCGCTGCATGGTGCAACGTATTCTGAATTCTCACAATGAAACGTGTATCTTTTCGTGTAGTAAATAAAGTTATATTTTAAGTAGCTCTATTAAAATGTACGCGCAGCGCCGCATCGCGTCGCGTCTCGGTGTGAACTGACCCCTATACACTTATCCCATGATTTGTCCACGAAGTAGACACAATAGTTAAACAATGGCGTCTCGACCAAATCGGTCATTCGACAGATCATGATCTATACGAGATTATTGAAATAGCAAAAAAAACAAAACAAACTGAAATGCATAAAAATGTAAATGTAAAGTAAGTGACGGCTACATCTCGTAACTTCCCCGATTCACCACCTAAAACAAAAGATGTGCAATTCAAGTGAAGAAAGTGCCTTTTCGTTACTATTTTAATATTCATTCATTCAGTCCCGTTTTGCCAACTATTTCAACTATTTTTTTTACGAGACAGTCAGCTCCCAAAATCACAAAGAAACAAAATGTACTATTGTAATTAGCACAATTTTTGAAAAATGGAAATTTTCATCCAGATGAAAAAAAACCCTATAACGCTTTCCACAGGAGCTAGCGTTCAGCAGCTTACCATACCACTAGTCCAGCCAGACAGCTAAACACATTCACGATCAAAATCAAAAGTCATTCGTTCCAGTCAGGCGGCAATTTACATAACACAATCTTTAAGATAAGCGTGACGGTTGACATAGGAGAAAAAAACGTGTTGCGCCAACCCCAAGTAATATGAGATAAGAGCGGGAAGGTGATGATGATGAATCTCTTAAAACACCCGCCCTTCGCCACCTTTTTATTGTGCTGAGGAGAAGTGGCGGAACAATGCCCCTGGCAACACCTAAAAATAAATAATAAATAAATATCGCTGGACATTACACACAGCTAGTGCCACTCTAAGCAACGAGGCTTGTGTCGTAGACACCAGATAGTTGATATACTACATATATATACTTTTTGTTTGTAAATACATACTTATTATACATATAAACGTCCATGACTCGGAAACAAATGTCCATGCTCATCACACAAACATTTGCTCCTACCGGGATTCGAACCCGGGACCCTAAGAACGTAAGGCAGCTTCACTACCGCTGCGCCATTCGGGTCGACATCTCTGTTAGGTTTAAATAACATTAAAATGTATAAGTAAGAAAACCTAAAAATAACTGCTTCGTATCCAAGTATTGATCGTGACATGCGCAGTGCAGCGAGACTTTTCTAGACTAGACTTCCTTTTCGCAATGCCGCAGTGCGCCGCCCGCCGTCTCCCGTGCGTGACATATTGGTGCTTCGAGCCGCCACTCTTTTACACACTTCAAGGGCCCTCAACCTTTCAGAGAGAGATTCTATTGATCGCAATGAAGCCATACGCCAAAGAAGTTCCAGCAGTACTGCGTCTCCAATATGAAGGTTGGTGATATAGTACTTCTTCTTAGCTTAGAAATTATCACATTGCCTAACACATTTAGTAATTTCTGGATAATCAAGACCTCGTTGCAAAGTGCGTCATGTGATAGTATTTGGTTTTGGGTTCGATTCCCGGGTCGGGTAAAGTGTTATTGGGTTTATCGATCTGGAATTTCCCAATAGCACTGAATCTGTATTTGTGCCCTGTTGGTGGTATTAGGTTCGCCCTCTATTACATAGGGCCTAAACAAAGCCAAGGTACATCTCTGCCTTACCCTTTAGAGATTACAGGCGTGACGTTATGTTAGGTTATTGATTTGGTCAAACTTAATATCCCACCCTCCGTCCATTCATCTCGCACTTCATGCCCTGCCTGTAGGAGTGTTCCTGCGATCAATAAAAGTGTGGCTTAAGATGTTATTATTTATTTTTTCAAATACCTCTATTTTCTCATAACCACAAGTTCTTTCAAGATGGCTGTAAAAAATTACAGTGGTTGGAAATAGTAAAGCAAAATTGTCCCAAAAATATACAACATCTCGTTTTGTTAGGCCTTATTCTCACTTGTCATCACTGTTATTTATTATTTATTAAACACACACACTATCTTTACAGTATGACCCAAAACAATAGTGTTTTGCAAACACACACAAGAAAAACACTAAACGTTAAACTGTTTCAGGTATTCGAGCAGCTAGCCTCTGAAGACTTCTGCTGATACATTATTCAACACACACAATAAATGTCTTAGAGCTGGGCCTTCGAGCCAAATCTGCAGCCTAGCAGTGCAAAAAATGAAGGTGAGTTTTTGTTTCTTTGCTGAAATGTGTAAAATATTGTTAGGCAGATGGAAATAGGGAAATTTTTATTGATTAGTTTATTATTCTTTTAAATTTTTGATGCATAAAATGTTGTGAATAATAGTACCAAAAATGGGTTAAGACATTGACTCCTGTAACACAGGTCTCACTTAGAACAGGAGTCAGGGTTTCAAATGGAAATGTATAATTTTTTTCTTGTGTCATTTTTTTTTTATTTTTTATTGTACATCAAAGTGGTTACACAGATCTCAAAGAGTGATAATGAGAGCATAATCAGCTTATAACGTTTCCACTGCTGGGACATAGGCCTCCATTCATTAATTACATTTTTTAACAAAACTTTCTCAATTTTTCAGGACTCGACTGTGAGGCGTGCATATCTTCTCAGTTGAAACACAGCCACATCTAGGCATGTCCCTCTCACCTCCACTTGAGCGAACACTGATGGGGTGTAAGCGGCTCTACCCCCACCTACAGAGCCGAAGCCAACCTCACCTGCCCGCGGTGCACCCTGCTGACTTCACCAACGAGGCTCTGGCGAATCTTCCCAAATAAGACGCATGGGGAGATTGTCCTTGATTCCACCTTTTGTAATTTTAGGTCATATAGTTTTAAGCGTTCAAGAATATTAGTAACTTATATTCATGGTACTTATAGTCTTGAAAATAATAAACTAAGTAATAAATTAAGTAAGCTCTTCAAATCAATGAATATATAATTTACGTGAATTAAAATAATAAAATATATGAAAAGTTGTTTCATTTAAATATTTACATCTTATTTTAATTTGTACCGACCATTCATCATTCACCGTGAACTGGCAAAATGTTTGTGTACTAAAAACTCACCTCTGCCGAACCCTCCAAGGAAAACAGACGTGATATTTATTTATTTGTTATGCATTCATATATTTAAATCTCATGCTTAGTATTAAGTTGAAGTTAAACTGAAGGGTATATGAGACATCAAGAAGAAGATAGAAGAAGAAGGTACCACGCCTGTAAATCTCGAAGAGTTGGCAGAGGTGCAAAATTATATTGCTTTGACGGTTTCGTCATGTCGAGAGGATAAATGAAAGGAGTAGTCTCCTTATTGGTATTGTTTTACAGAAGAGTTAGGTTGCTTAGTACTCGCATTGCGTGTACGACCAGTATGCTTAGTGCGAGTTTTGTTATCGTATCGAGCGAGTTAACGTTTACGCAAAGTATGGCGCTGGGTGAGCACCACCTAGCTTAATACGTGAGAACTACAAATTGTGAGTGATAATCGACTATCGTTAACTTGCGAGTGTGAGATCCTAATAAACATTCATTCGTTTCGCGTTAATTCACCGTGAAAAGTAGCGCGTACATTAGTAACCGGCCAAAATAAATTGACATTCGTATTTTGTGTTCACAATAGAAGCGACTGCCTATTCAACTAGTGGTGGTTATACAACGAAGTTAGACGACATTATTTATCTGTGGTCAATGGTCATTAGTTTCGTTTTTGTTTACGAAAGTTTGTGTTGTGATTCGCATACAGTTTTGAATTATTGTTAAAAATAAAGACTAGCCCGTCCCAATTTGAAACGCTGGTGACATAAATGGAGCAGTTAGTGTAATTTATATCGTTTGGTGTGTAGTGAGTGACCTTGATCCATCTGTGAAGTTTGTAAAACTAAGTTTGTTACTTTTTATGCATGGAGATCTAAGCAAATGATCTAATAATGCCTGAGTGGCTTGTAATGGAGCACTCTATCTTTGTTTACGTGACCGTGTTTACCTACGTTTTGTGGCGTTAAATTACGCTTCTTGTGCTTTTGCGGTCTCAAACATTCTTCAAACGAAATGATACGAGATTCCATTGTAAGTTTCATTCACAATATGAAATTAAATTAAATTACTTTGTTATTTCACCACTCTCACGATGCTCTCACCACAAAATCTTAAGTGACAACTTTTCACGCTCGCAAGTAACTGCGTTGCGTATTCGAGCTGTCAAAACTGTCAAAATTGTAACTTGCCCTCGCGTTATACACCAAACGTTAGCGATGTGCTCGAAATGGTCCTCGCTTTTTTAGAGGCACTTGATTGTCACTATCGACGACGTAAATGTTAACGTAAACTTGATTTACGTGATCGAGACGTTACTCGAATTTTAGTATGACACTCGCACTAAGCATACAGATGCAGAAACTTGGACGAAGTAGAAGGAGTTTGTAAGGCTCATACAGATATTACGACACCCCACGGGCAACGGGTGTGAGTTTGTGTACGTCTATTGAAAAATCTACAGTAACCCAGTTTCTACTGGCAGCTGTCAACTGTACTTACGGCAGGAGTGCTGTGAGTGTGTTCACAAACATAAAGACAGATCTTTGAAATGTACTATTCTATTAACATTCAGGAAAATTATTTTTGCCTTCACACCTTAATTTTGACAAGAGATGATCAACCAAATAGATCCTACAATCTCAAAACACCAATTTTTGTTGACGACACAGCAGAATTTCAGTTTTGCAACATTATCAAGCTGCAACGGGGCTGAGGCACCGGTCCCACCGCCGACGACGAAGCGACTAGCTGTCGACTATTGCCTAAAAATCCTTGCACCAACTTGTAGGTTCCGTGTCAATAAAATAAATGGAAGAAATGACTGTTTACGTCGCCGTCAAGTACCTACTTGTTTGCTGTACTGACAAGAGCTATCAAAGAAACACTCACTGAGAAACTCTTGCTTGGTACACACGCATACCGAGGGTGACAGCGAGTAATCGCCTGTCACCGTCACGTGCTCTCTGCCCGCCGCTCATCTTAACTTATATCTAGCTGTTATCTCTACTCGCTTCTCGCTAATCGCTGGCGGTGAGACGGGTGCCTCAAGCGATTGATCTTTCGAGACCTTAGTTCCTAACAAACTGAAGAAGCTACCTTCAGCTTTCATAGTTTGTGAAAACAGATTTGTTTTTTTTTTTCATTAACGTGGTATGAGTAATGATAACGTCATATGCAGATCGACATGAGATATTCTTCATGAGATGTGCAGAGAGCACAAAATGAATTTCTTTGGTGACAGTGGCAGGCGCGGATTTAAGTTAAGGAGGCAAAAGAACCAAGAGCTCCAAGTTTTTTGAGATTTTGGTCCTCTGATCTTTTGCTAACTATTCTTGGATCCGTGCCTAAATAAAGTAACAAACATCATTCACGAAGTAACTGCATGATATTTCAATAAATATAATGAAGTTACTCAAACTGTGAGGATAGTAATACTTAAGGTGGTCTAAAATGGCCGCTTTATCAGAATCATAATATGAATCACGTAAAAAAAAAACTTAAAATGGTCCTTATGTTCATGCATATAAAGTCCATTTAAAAAATTTAAAATTTTTAACGATTATTACATTTATTAAAAAAAAACATATCTGCTCGTATAATCTGATGATTGTAACTACTATTCATTATTAGACTAAGATACTTTTAATTACGAGGGATTTGTAACATTGGGTAAAAATAAAATGTTACACTCTTTGAATAGTTTTAAGTAATATAATACTAATAAATACAGTACAGTTTTAAGTAATATAATACTAATAAACATAGTTGTATTATAATAAAAAATGTCTTAAAGTTTCATTTATATTATCCCAACAAAACACTGGCGTCATTCGGCCTGAAAAGACTGTTGCTCCATTAAAAGACTGGTATTTAGGTGCATCCGGTTAGACTGGAAACTGAGCCAACATATTTGGGAATTTGACAGATATATAAACTTGTTTGATACTGATTGTGGTAAAAATGACATACAATAACTTACTGAAGTTATTGTATGTCATTTATTTTTTTTTATTGGATCTTTCACCAAGGGCAGAGAGGCACACATTTAGCTAGATGAGCTATCCAACCCGTATATGTATTAGATACACATAATTATAGTAAATAAGCAACAATGTAAAAATAGAGCAGAAGGTCATTGTCTCTCAGTGTGTGGGAGTAAGCTTACATATAATTATGTAGATGGGCACCAGACAATAATTGCAAAATGATCTAATTTAATGTATAACACTAGCTTACTGCCGCGACTTCGCCCGCGTCGAATTCGATAATTGTCCCACGGGATCATTCTACTGGGATTAAAACTTTCCTGTGTTAATAAGTGTGCAGTTCAAGGTAACGGTGCTTGTCAAAATTTTCATCGAAATGTCAAACTTGGTACATATATTTTAGTTCTGTGTTTTGCCGCCTGTACACATAATTTGGTTGAAGTGTATTGTGTTTTGACATTATGATGGCTACCGTATAATATGGCCTCACGTCTTCAGGGACTTTTGATGCCTTTGCCTTTTGTGAAGCTGGGAAAGTCCAATAAAAAAAACTTGACTCGAAAAACGTAATTTTCGAAGATAAAAAAGAAATATTGAATCCGAAATGACTAAATACTACCTATTGTCTGTGACACCATAATATCTTGATTCACCATAAGACGAACTTTTACTTAAAATAGTTTGCTAATCAGTGAATGGTCTAAATCGCGAGACTATGTGACCCAGAGTAAGGTCACCGTAAGCTCGTTCTACAACTTTGTAATAATAACCAGCGACCAGTATATAAACTAAATCTGTTAGCTGAAACGTATCACTCATTGTTAGATCACAAGTCAAACAATATGTTCTCCAAAGTAAGTCAGTCTATTTTTAAACGTTGAATATGTTATTAAAATTAATAGCATTCTTTTAGTGAAATGTACTACAGCAACGCATATTTACAAATTATGTTTTTTTTTCAGATCGTAGCTCTGTGTGGTTTGGTGGCGGTGTGCCAGGCGGGTCTACTGCCCGCCCCCGTGCACTACTCCTCTGCTGCGGCAGTCTCCTCCCAGAACATCGTGCGTCACGACCAGCCTGCCCAACACGCCTCGGCCGCCTACCACGCCGCCCCGGCGGCCTACGCCTACCAAGCCGCCCCGGCTGCCTACGCCTACCACGCTGCCCCTGCCGCCGTGGCCTACCAAGCTGCTCCTGCTCGTTACTCCTCCGCTGCTTCTGTTTCTTCCCAAAACATTGTGCGTCACGAGCAGCCAGCCCAGCAAGTCGCCTACCACGCCGCCCCCGCTGCCTACACCTACCACGCCGCTCCCGCCGCCGTCGCCTACCACTCCGCTCCTGCCCCTGTTGCCTACCACGCCGCACCCGTCGTCGCCCACGCCGCTGAGTTCGACGTAAGTTACCTTGGCACCCGAATCAATGCATGAAGTGAATTAATCCTCTTTGTTGTACTATAAACTCATTTGGTTTATTTTTGGTCACAGGCTCACCCCAAATACGAGTACAACTACTCAGTAGCTGACGGCCACACCGGCGACAACAAGTCCCAGCAGGAGTCCCGCGACGGTGACGTCGTGAAGGGCTCGTACTCGTTCCACGAGGCCGACGGCTCCGTCAGGACCGTGGAGTACTCCGCCGACGACCACAGCGGCTTCAACGCGGTGGTGCACAACTCCGCCCCTACCGCTGCTCCTGTCCTTGTGAAGGCCGCCCCTGCTTACGTAGCTGCGCCTGCCCACTACTACCACCACTAAGACGAAGCTTACTACCTATTTATTAAACAAACACTGACGTACCAAAATGTTTGCATTTTATTAAACCCTTAAAATCAAAATGTCAATCTCTAATAAAAATATACAACACTCCCGATAGAGATAATTGAAATAGCACAAAAAGAATACAAGCTACACTGGATAAAAAAATATGAATTAATAAGTAACGGCTACAACAAGTCTCGTAACTTTCCCGATTCACCACCTAAACAAAAAATGTGCAATACAAGTGAAAATAAAAAAGGCCTTTTCGTAACTATTGTGATCTTCCTAAATTCAGTTCCGTTTTGCTATCTATTAATTTCAACAATGTTTTGTACGGTACAGTCAGCTCCCGAAGTTACAAATAAACTTCTTTTTGATAGTGCTCTTTGTTGTCTCTCTCTGGCAGGGTGCTAGACGTTTGTAACGAGAGAACTCACCATGAGGAAGAAAAGTCACCATGGAGTTTGCTGCAATAACGCTTTCTACAGGACCTAACCGTTCAGTCTTACCAGACAGCGAAACACATTCATGATCAAAATCAAAAGTCATTTATTTCAATTAGACGGCAAATTACTTAGAATAATCTCTCAAAACGCCCGCCCTAACGTCACTTCCTAGTGTGCTGAGGAGAACTGGCGGAACAATATCCCTGCCAACGCATCTCTGATCAGTAAAGAACATTAAAAGGAAAAAACCTAGTAGGCTTGTTGTGTCTGCATCTCAAAAACAAGGTGTAAACGTACCCTTCACGAATGTAATTTATACTCTCGATGATAATTATGTAATTTGTGGAGATAAATAAAGATTTTTATTATTTTATTATTACGAAGCCGTCAACTAAGCAGTATGTACATTAAACTAAGTAACTCTACGCTAAGCGCTCTTTTTTTTGGGGTGAAAACTCACGTTTTACGGTAAAACTCAATGCAATGCACTCAATACATTGTGCTGATGGATTTGGGGTATTAAAAGTATAGGTAGGGTATTTAAAGTAAAGTTTTAACATGATTAAAATGTATGACCCTCCAAATCTCCGTAACTAGATGGTTCCCAGGCATGGTCTAGAACAAAAAATGATCGCAATGACATCTAAAATCTAGTACCTTTCGGCTTTGTCATGGGTCTTGTTACACCCTTTATGAAATCGTAACCTGCACAGCGCAGCTAGGTTTTTCTAGACTAGCCGCCGTCTGCCGTGAGTGACGAGTAGGTGTTTTGAGCCGCCACCGGGGCTCCGGACTCTGGAGCCCTACAGGACCGGGTCTCCAAGGATCTAATATGACGGTTCAGTATTTCTTGTTAGCCTTTCATCGTTGTTTAAATATTGAAACTGTCACATTACCCAAAACTTTTAGTAATTTCTTGACAATAAAGCCCTCGCTGCAAAGTGTGTCATGAGATAGCTTTTTTCGATTGGTTTTGGGTTAGATTCCCAGGTCGAGCAAAGTGTTATTGGGTTTTTCCATCCGGAATTAATAAACAAATAGAAGTCACATAGTCTGCATATGTGCACGGTTGATGGCATTAGGTTCGCCCTCTAATACATTAGACTTTAAACAGAACTAAAGTTCAGGCGTATTGTTATGTGGCGTTATTGGTTTGGTCAACTTACTAGCTCATTCTCTATACATCCATCATGCACTGCCTCATGAACGGAGAGAGATGACAGTTAGGAGTATTCCTGCGATCAATGAAAGTGTGGCGTCTTGTTAATGTGCTAAAGACTCAAATATGGTAGTTCGGGGTAGAAAGCCAAGGGGAATTCAGACAGTGTATTTTTTGTGATAAAATGGTTCATTCGTATCTCTCTGTCGAGTTATTTCATAAATGGTTTCAAGTCAGTTAAATCTATTATCCGGTAATAGTCAAGCTTCATTGCCTCGGCACTTACCTGGTGGTCGGCACCAACAGTGATTCTGGCTGTAAGGAGATATAGTAGTTGGGAATAGTAGAACAAGCTTGTCCCAAAAATGTATTACATCTCCTTTTGTAATGCCATATTCTCCCACGTCACTGTTAAACTATATCAGGTGCCGGTGGGCGAGCAGCTCGTCTCTGAAAACTTCTGCTCATGCATATTCTACACTCATGTTGTCTTCCCTGGTTCTTCGAGACGAATCTGCAGCCTAGCAGTGCAATAGATGAAGGTGAGTTTTTGTTTCTTTGCTGAAATGTGTAAAAAGGCGAATGTGAAATTATGGCACATTGAATGTTAGGCAGATGGATATAGAGTATATTTTATTGTACACCAAAATGTTAACACAGTTCTTAAAGAGTGATAAAGATAGCACAATAAGCTTATAACGTTTCCACTGTTGGGACATAGGCCTCCATTCTTTGAAAGAATCATTTTCGAAAATCAAAATCCTCGGACGCACTGCTAAACAGAGTGTGGTGTATTTTACTTTACATTTTTTTTTAACAATTCTTTCTCCATTTTTCAGGACTCGACTGTGAGGCGTGCAGATCTTCTCAGTTGAAACACAGTCACATCTAGGCATGTCCCTCTCACCTCCACTTGAGCGAACACTGATGGGGTGTAAGCGGCTCTACCCCCACCTACAGAGCCGAAGCCAACCTCACCTGCCCGCGGTGCACCCTGCTGACTTCACCAACGAGGCTCTGGCGAATCTTCCCGGACAAGGCGCATGGGGAGATTATCCTCGATTCCACCTTTTGCAGCAGTCTTAAATGGAAATTTTAGGTCACATAGTTTTAAGCGTTCAAGAATATTAGAAACTTATATTCATGGTACTTATAGTCTTGAAAATAATAAAATAAGTAATAAATTATGATACTTTTAATTATTATTATTAATTTATTTATTTCAGTTAAATATAATCCATACAATACCTACATTGTATGGATTATATTTTATGTAACTATTTTATTTTTTATGTAATTTATTACTTAATGTACACTTATTACCAACTTGTACAGTACTACTAAATAATAAAATAACGTTAAATATAAGATTTAGATAATTAAGTAAGCTCTTCAAGTCAATGATTATATAATTTACGTGAATTAAAATAGTAAAATATATGAAAAGTTGTTTCATTTAAATATTTACATCTTACCTGGCAAAATGTTTGTGTACTAAATAAAAACTCACCTCTGCCGAACCCTCCGAGGAAAACACACAGCGCCATCTAGTGCTACACTAAGCAACGAGGCTTGTGTCGTGGACACCAGATAGTTGATATACTACATAGATACTTTTTGTTTGTAACATCCATGACTCGGAAACAAATGTCCATGCTCACCACACAAACATTTGCTTCGAACCCGGGACCCTAAGAACGTAAGACAGCCTCACTACCGCTGCGCCATTCGGGTCGTTGTCGTTTCAGCAGTGGACGTCTTTCGCCTGAAATGATGATGATGATGAATGATAAAGCGGCCCATTTAGACCTCTTAACCTTCGTATACACAATATTTAGTTAAATGAATAAATAAAACAGCAACTAAATTTATTTGTTTTCTATATATCTAAACTTAAATAATTATAACGTAAGTTTAGAATAAATTATAATTTGTGTTTATTTATTATAAACACAAATTATAATTTATTCTAAACTTTATTTTTCATCATGGTTGCGCTCTGAGGAATAAGCATGTAATATTTTTAATTTGAATTTCTGAGCGCAACTTATGGGTGCGCTTAGAGGAATAATTTAGTTGCGCTCAGATGGTTGCGTTTAAAAATAGGTGCGCTCTAAGGAATACCTCCTTTAATGAGCACACATATTATTTCCTCTTCATTTGTTCGTCTTATCGCTTATCAGTAGGCTTAGCCAAGTTGACAATCTACAATCGTTAACGCTAATAGAAAACTAACCAAATGTATGGGAATGACATCTATCAACGATAAGTCACGTGGTCAAAATAAACGAATGGAAACTTTAAAGTTTAGTCAAAACTGTAAGTTGGCTACGATTTATATGGGATGTAGGGATCTCGATTGTAGAAACGAATACATTTCATTCTATCATCTTGATCGATGTAAACTTGTCTACGAAAGTTAATATTCGCTTGTTTTGACCACGTGACTTAACGTTTACGATTGTAGAAAGAGAATCGATACGAATCTTTTGTAACTTGGCTAGGCCTGCAGGTCAGGCTGTCTTGCGACACAGGCTTCCTTAAGTTCACTCCACATTTGTCGATCCCTTGCTATATTCCGCCAAGCCTTAGCCAGATCATCCTCCCATCTTTTTATCTGCCTTCCTCTACGTCTTTTGGTGAGCTTGGCCAAGGGATGGTCCCTTGGTCAATAAATATCGTCGTATTTCAACCAATTAGCATAAAACCTTGACAAATTATAGAACTAAACCTTTTTCATGAATCACTTTATCTATTGGTAAAAACCGCGTGAAAATCCGTTCAGGAGATTTTGAGTTTATCGCGAACAGGCAGACAGAATGACCTGGCGAAGGACTTTGTTTTATAATATGTAGTGAAGAAGCGAGAAAAAAATCATTAAAGTATTAAACAAAGTAGTCGATTAAATGCTTATTTATCGAGAATGAAGTGAATTTTAGTTTCATGTTAATTATATTAAATCTGAATTATTTTACTGATACACTCGTAATTTGTGACACCAACTTCACTCAGAAAGTAATCATGTCATAAACTTTTACTTGTAAAAATAGTTTGCCAATTAGTGAATGGTCTGACTCGCGAAACTATGTGACCCAGAGTAAGGTCACGGTAAGCTCGTTCCACAACTTGTAATATGAACTTGTACCACCATCGACTAGTATATAAACTTAATCTATTGACTAAAATGTATCACTCATTGTTAGATCACAAGTCAAACAATATGTTCTCCAAAGTAAGTCTATCTATTTTAAACCTTTTATTAATATTCTTATAATCAGCATTAATTCATTTAAATGTACTAGAAACGCATTTTTATAAAATGTCATTGTTTTTTCCAGATCGTAGCTCTGTGTGGTTTGGTGGCGGTGTGCCAGGCGGGTCTGCTGCCCACCCCCGTGCACTACTCCTCTGCTGCGGCAGTCTCCTCCCAGAACATCGTGCGTCACGACCAGCCTGCCCAACACGCCTCGGTCGGCTACCACGCCGCCCCGGCCTCTTACGCCTATCAAGCTGCCCCAGCGACCTACGCCTACCACGCCGCTCCCGCCGCCGTGGCCTACCAAGCTGCTCCTGCTCGTTACTCCTCCGCTGCTTCTGTTTCTTCCCAAAACATTGTGCGTCACGAGCAGCCAGCCCAGCAAGTCGGCTACCACGCCGCCCCAGCTGCCTACACCTACCACGCCGCTCCCGCCGCCGTCGCCTACCACTCCGCTCCTGCTCCTGTTGCCTACCACGCCGCTCCCGTTGTCGCCCACGCTGCTGAGTTCGACGTAAGTTACCTTGGCACCCGAATCAATGCATGTAAGTAAACTAATCCTCTTTTTTGTAAGTACTATAAATGCTCATTTGGTTTATTTTTGGTCACAGGCTCACCCCAAATACGAGTACAAGTACTCAGTAGCTGACGGCCACACCGGCGACAACAAGTCCCAGCAGGAGTCCCGCGACGGTGACGTCGTGAAGGGCTCGTACTCGTTCCACGAGGCCGACGGCTCCGTCAGGACCGTGGAGTACTCCGCCGACGACCACAGCGGCTTCAACGCGGTGGTGCACAACTCCGCCCCTACCGCCGCCACTGTCCTTGTGAAGGCCGCCCCTGCCTACGTAGCTGCACCTGCCCATTACTACCACCACTAAGCCAAAGCAACGACCTATTTATTAAACACTGACATAAGAAAATTATAGCATTTTATTTATGGGAAAAACGCCCACGTTCGTGGCAAGATTGAAAGTCAAATATAATTATGAAAACAGAACTGGAACACGGTTGATAAATCGCAGAATAATCCTTTTTATATTTTTACTAACTTTTATTTAACTTACTTTGTTTAGTTCAAATCTAGCAACTAAATTTTAAAACAGTTATCCCCAACCGATTGAGCTGAAATTTTGCAGAGACGTTTAGTTGGATGACAATGCATGGTTAGTTAAGTGATGTCATTCTAAATTCTCTTCTTCTTATTAAAAGGGTTTGCTGAGAAGAAAACAATAAGAAAAAGACATCACACCCATATTTAAAAGCTGTTTTTTTTTTAAAGATTTTTACTAGAAGCTTGTTATTGTTAGTCCTTTACTTTGTAGAGGTAATGATCGAATAGAACTAAGATTATATTTTTACCAATGGTACATGGTGAATATTGACTAAAATCGTCTTTTTGGCGACCATAAGTAGCGGCTAGCATAGATTCAAGGTGTTGTTTATTCAAACGAGGTAGGTAGGGTAGGGTAGGTAGGAAGTAAGGTAGGTTGGGTATAATAATAATAAATATAAATATCGCTGGACATTACACACAGCGCCATCTAGTGCCACACTAAGCAACGAGGCTTGTGTCGTGGACACCAGATAGTTGATATACTACATAGATACTTTTTGTTTGTAAATACATACTTATTATACATATAAATATCCATGACGCGGAAACAAATGGCCATGCTCACCACACAAACATTTGCTTCTACCGGAATTCGAACCCGGGACCCTAAGAACGTAAGGCAGCCTCACTAGCGCTGCGCCATTTGGGTCGTCAAATGTATGGTAGGAAGGGTAGAGTAGTAAAATGTACAAAAAGGGCGGAGAAGTATTTATCTTAGTTCTACTCGATCGTTACCTTTCTTTTGTTCTACCGTAAACTGTGTGATAGAAGTAATGGGAAATTTTTGACCCACTAGTTTTACGTTTTTGTAACACCTTATATCGTAGGACTAGTGGGAACAAAAATTCCCATTGGTTGTACCGTAGAACTGTGAAGTAGTAGTAGTGGGAAAGATCCGTGATTTTTCCATTATTTTATACGAACATCAGCATTAATTACTGCACATGAAAAAAACAAAACACTGACACTGAAAATATCGAACAGACCATTAATTGGTGTGACTTTTGCCTGTCGGCGACTGTTATATTGCGCACCTTCTACCTAATTGCGTGTACTTTTTTTTTGGTTTTCTAAAAGTATTTAAAAAAATACAGTATCCCGCGTGCGTCACTTTTTCAGCTGCACATTTTAAACGACTCATTTACTGAAATGAGTCCCACTGGGGTATGAAGCTTCAATGGCACCGGAGTCATATTGCGTAAGCATCGCATTTGAGGACCGTGGTCATTGCATTTATTTATCATATAGGTCTATGTATATTATCAGGATAGTGATTCGTATTTCTAGGATAGAGCTTCGAGTAGCCATAGAGGTTGTAGCAAAGATCGTAGTCATGGAGAGATAACATGTATAGGTACAGCTGCTCCAATTATAACCGTAAAAAATATTATTTTAGTTACTACAAATAAAGTATATTTCATTAAATGGTGTTATTATATTACAATGTAGTAGATAGAAGAAGTAAGGAGAAAATAGGTGGACTATAAATTAGAGAATCAATACCTCTACGTCGATTCGCTTTGCGTCGATTCGTGAAATGACATCTGTTTTAAAAAGTTTACGCTTGACCTCGAGTTTGCAAATGAAACACTTTGACAAATAAAATAATATTTTATTTTACAAAAATTATAGAATTATTCTATTAATAATAGAGACAACAATAATATTCTCCAAAATATTGACTAAAATCGTCTTTTTGGCGACCAAAAAAATGTGCAAATGTATGCCGCTTTTATAGTTCCGTAATCAAATGGCTAAAACAGAACCCTTATAGATTCGTCCTGTCTGTCCGTACATAGAGCCATTTTATTCCGAGACTGTTGGCACCACACAGTTAAACAACTGAAGACACACTCTCCAAACGGAGTGTGTCTTCTAATAACTGATACACAAAATTTGATTTCGATAATTGTCCCATGGGATCATACTATCGGGATAAAAAGTATCCTATGTGTTAATCCAGGTTATAAGTATCTGTGTGCCAAATTTCATCCAAATCCGTTTAGCCGTTTGAGCGTGAAGGAGTAACAACAACACCCAAACACACATACATACAAACTTTCGCCTTTATAATATTATAGTCTGAATAAAAAATATCTGTGTCTGTTTTTATCGGCAACTTTTGAAAAATGATTTCGATGAAAATGATAAAAATGATATTTACGTATGTCGATAGATAATGATAATTATGATGTCGTGATGACCCGGACGTTAAGGCCTCGCCTCCCATGTATTAGGTTGTGGGTTTAAATCCGGACAAGTGACTTTTTCAATTCATATGTACTTTTCTAAGTTTATCTTGGACATGACAAACATCGGTGAAGGGAAATATCGTGAGGAAACCTGGACTTATAATTAATATAAGTATGAAATCGCCAACCCGTCTTGAGCAAGCGTGGCGATCACCGCTCGTGCCTTCTCTGTTGAGAAGAGACCTTTGCCCAGCAGTGGTACAGTAATAGGCTGGTATTATTATTATTTTATATCATGGTTCCTTAAACATTATTTTTCTGTAGTCCGTAAAAATAGTGCCCTCGTATTTTTATAGTAAGAGGATAAATTCTGAAAAAAAACTATGTGTATTTGTAGAAAGTACAAAAAACTTTGATTTTTTGGTTTAAATAAGATTTGATGTTTAGTTTTTGAGATATGAGATTTTAACTGAAATGCGTATTAACTGAAATTAGTAGCAAATGTATTAACCACAGCTTTAATTTTCAATTGTACTAACACCCTAATTTTTCAAAATAATGAACCAAAAGAAAAGCATAGTCGTTGATGATGGGCAAGCAACCTGTCTCGAGAGAATGGCTTTACTCGCAAATCTATGTCACCTAGTGTAAGGTTACTCGTTCAGAGCTTGTTCAACAACTTCTTACACATGCGTTTGTATCACTGACTGCTATTGCTTAGGTATATAAACTAATGGCTGACGACAAATATATCATTCAGACATTGATCTCATTACTGAAAGTACCTAATCAAAATGTTTACTAAAGTAAGCCAATGGATTTTAAAAGAGTTCTTAACTTTTAAGGTTTCATGATCATGTTCTTAAATACTTGTAAATACTAACTCTAGGTAGTTGCTCTGTGTGGTTTGGTGGCGGTGTGCCAGGCGGGTCTGCTGCCCGCCCCCGTGCACTACTCCTCGGCTGCGGCAGTCTCCTCCCAGAACATCGTGCGTCACGACCAGCCTGCCCAACACGCCTCGGTCGCCTACCACGCCGCCCCGGCTGCCTACGCCTACCACGCTGCTCCTGCTAACGTGGCCTACCAAGCAGCTCCTGCTCGTTACTCCTCCGTTGCTTCTGTTTCTTCCCAAAACATTGTGCGTCACGAGCAGCCAGCCCAGCAATTAGCCTACCATGCCGCCCCAGCTGCCTACACCTACCACGCCGCTCCCGCTGCCGTCGCCTACCACTCCGCTCCTGCCCCTGTTGCCTACCACGCCGCTCCCGTCGTCGCCCACGCCGCTGAGTTTGACGTAAGTTACCATAGCGCCTGAATCAACGCATGAAGTAAATTAATCCTATTTGTTGTATTATAGACTAACTTTGTTTATTTTTGTTAATAGGCTCACCCCAAATACGAGTACAACTACTCAGTAGCTGACGGCCACACCGGCGACAACAAGTCCCAGCAGGAGTCCCGCGACGGTGACGTCGTGAAGGGCTCGTACTCGTTCCACGAGGCCGACGGCTCCGTCAGGACCGTGGAGTACGCCGCCGACGACCACAGCGGCTTCAACGCGGTGGTGCACAACTCCGCGCCCACGGCCGCGCCCGCTCACGTTGCGCCCGCTCACTACTACCACCACTGAAGCACCCTCACTAGTCATGTATCGCGCTCACCAAAACAATGTGAATTAATTATTTATTGCAATATACGAATAAGTTCGATAAATAAGATGTGTTAATTTGATCTCCTGCGACATTTCACCCCTGAATCTAACTTTCGATGATATTGAAGCTTATTGCTATATAGCTCTTTAATCGAATGCAACATAATCTGAGCTCCTGCAGCTAGTTATTGGGTAGCCCTGGAGTGAAGATTGCGTACCTGCAAGAGTAGAGTGTGGGACGCACCCAGCTAGTTGGACAAATGAGCTTATAAGGGTGGCTATGGAGCATATTGTAAATGGAAAGCTGATGACAGAGTGTTGTGGCGCAACTTAGAAGAGGCCTGTCTGCTTATTTCCTTTGTTAGGACTCATGTGCCTCGCTGGCTCCTAGTCTAACCGGATGCAGCTGAATGGAATTTTACATGGAGCGACTGCGTATCTACGCTAGGGAATCTACTTAAAAAAGAAAGGTTTTTTTTTATAATACTTTCAAGTATTGCGATAATGGAACGGCCCTAGATACAAAACACACTGATGGAGGACCTAAAGAAAATGCAAATACAAAATAGTAATATTTTATTTTACAAATATATGTACATTTTTTACAAATACAGTGCTTAATCTGAACTTAGAGTACACAAAAGTATTAGCATTTGCAGCGGAACTAGGCAGAGCCTGCCCTCAACGCCGATCCCCCTGGGTTACAATTTAATTATTTTTATTATTCTATTGGAATGATCCCATCCCAAAAATTTAGAAGAAAAAAAAAAACAAAATGATTACAAAGTTTAAGAGGTAACATTATAGGTGTGTCCAGTCCTCTCTTTGTCTGTGATGGAGGTGTGCGTGAATGATTGTGAGAGGGTGTGTAAGATTGCGTAGCATGACATTTTTATAAAAAAAAATATATAAATAATGAGCGTCTAAAGTCCGATACTGTTAAGAAATAGATAAAATTTGAATTTTGAAAAGTCCTGAATTCTAGTTGGCAGATAAATTGCCTGTTCAGTAATATGCAGCCTGTGAAGATAAACTCCTGAAATATAATAATGATTAATAATTGAGGGTATTACTACGACTGTAAAATAGGCAATATACTACCCACCCGGACCACCTACTTACTACCTTATCCGAGATTGCTAAACGAATCAATTATGCAACATATAATATCATCATTATTCTTACTGTAGTTAAATCAGTCTATTCACAAAAATTCAAAATAATGTAATCATCATTACCAGCTTGCCAATTCTCTGTTGGGCTGCCTGCAAGGCCAGGTTTCTCCAATCTCATTCAAATGAACTGCATAATGAGCTTCTCTAAACCAGCCATCCTGCTTGAACCAGCATGGGAGTAGATGGCGGAGGGTGCTATGCTTTAAGGCCTTAGGAATAAAGGACTAACAAGTTGACCCAAAAGACGTTGCCCTATCCAGTGCACTTTCACTTTTCCCGAACTGCTAAATGTTTCTATCATCTTTGTCAACTTGGCTTTATAAACCGAATTCGGACTATTCCGACCATTAAAAAAAAATCAGTTCAGCCAATTTCAAGGGATCCCGCTTATCAACAAACAACATTAATTTGTATCTATAAATACAGAAGATTCTAATCAGATCTGATTCAGATCTTCGAATGTACAATAAAGTCAATAACTTGACTAAAGCCCAAATACTAATCTTTAAACATTTAATACCGTAAGTTTCACACACCCACTTTGTGGTACAGAATGTATAGGCTCTAATTTAAGGAATCGTTATGAAATGGTATAGTGAATGTTTTGCATCGATATGCTATACTCTCGCAGTGTAAGGTCGCTCTAAGCCTGTTCTACAAAACATGTATGAACTCGTACAAATGGCGACTAGTATATAATCTAGATCAATCGCTTGAACTCTATCATTCATTGTTTGATCACACAAGTGAAACAACCAATCTAATCAAAATGTTCGCTAAGGTAAATTTATTTAATTATATTAATTACGTTAAACAAAATTAATCCTTGTACCCTTTCCGATATCCTCCAACATTTTTTGAAGAGAAAATTAATTAAGTTGAATGATTTGCAGATCGTAGCTCTGTTTGGTTTGGTGGCGGCGTGCCAGGCTGGTCTGCTGCCCACCCCCGTGCACTACTCCTCTGCTGCGGCAGTCTCCTCCCAGAACATCGTGCGTCACGACCAGCCTGCCCAACACGACTCGGTCGCCTACCACGCCGCCCCGGCGGGCTACGCCTACCAAGCCGCCCCTGCCGCCGTAGCCTACCAAGCTGCTCCTGCTCGTTACTCCTCCGCTGCTTCTGTTTCTTCCCAAAACATCGTGCGTCACGAGCAGCCAGCCCAACAAGTCGCCTACCACGCCGCCCCAGCTGCCTACACCTACCACGCCGCTCCCACCGCCGTCGCCTACCACTCCGCTCCTGCCCCTGTTGCCTACCACGCCGCTCCCGTCGTCGCCCACGCCGCTGAGTTCGACGTAAGTTATCATGGCATTCACCATCAGATGTATGGTGGACGCATGAGTCAAATAATTTCTCTTAGTTGTTTCACAACCTGATTTTGTTTGTTTTTGTTAACAGGCTCACCCCAAATACGAGTACAGCTACTCAGTAGCTGACGGCCACACCGGCGACAACAAGTCCCAGCAGGAGTCCCGCGACGGTGACGTCGTGAAGGGCTCGTACTCGTTCCACGAGGCCGACGGATCCGTCAGGACCGTGGAGTACTCCGCCGACGACCACAGCGGCTTCAACGCGGTGGTGCACAACTCCGCACCCACGGCCGCGCCCGTGCACGTCGCCCCTGCTCAATACTACCACCACTGAAGCATGCTCACTAGTCACACTAGTCATGTATCGCGCTCACCAAAACAATGTGATTATTAATTATTTATTGCAATATACGAATAAGTTCGAGAAAACTACATGATCTCTTTATTTACATTCCTTAAAATTGAAAGGGGTCGAGTACTTTGAGAACATTTTATATTATCATGGAATAGAATGGTAAACCTAATAAAAAAATAAAAAAATAATGGAGTAATTTGGGAATTCTTTTTTTTGGCGTAGTTTGGGTATAACCCTTTCTGACAAGTTTAGCAGTGTTACATATTGCTATCGTAATAATAGCAGATAATGCACTGAGGGGATAACGCAGTGTCTTATTTCACAGGGCGCCTTTTTGAATCCTGAACACTCTCACTAATTCCAGGGGAGTTATGCCCGAATCGTCACTGTTCCTACGCGTCATCAAAAAACAAGAGATCACGATTCACAACAGTTCCAACAAATTATGTTTTCGTAGTACCGATTCATGTTCGATGCTAAATTATCATCGAATGAACAAACTATACAATTCATTTTTACCCGACTGCCAAGGAAGGGTTATGTTTTTATTATAAGGTAGGTACCTACCTTATATATGGCCAAAATGAATCCAAACACATTTCACTCCTATTTTTTAAAACTAGTGAGGCTTTGATTTTCCCAAGCTGGGGCTTTTATTTCCTCCCACTAAGTGCGAAAAGTACAGTATGCTCCTAGGTGAATAAAGGTGTCAGCGTCTTGGTCGAGCTTGAGTCCGTCACTGGGGGTTCCCTATGTCAGATCGAAACACTATTCTGCGAAAATTGTTACATCGATGACTATACATCGAAGCCTTGATAGTGCGACGTTATGTTTGAACTACGCCTTTTTTGTTCCCTGTTACGCTCTTAGGATTCTATTTTTTACTCCCTTGCTACAATTTGGAGGTAACTTGAAGCTCCTTTGCTACGTTCGAGATTCAAAATAGCGCCCGTGACATAATACTGCTTTATGCCCACGGTACATAATCTATTTACTATTGTTCGTAGAAGGAAACTAAAACCTATAAAGATCTCTTTGGTAGATATAAATTTTCATACAAAGTTTTAACTGAAACCTCAGTTAAAACTTTGAATGAAAATTTATATCTACTAAATTCATATCACATTGTTTCACAGAATTTCACGAATAAACTGCCGCATTACCAGTGGTTCATTTGTCAACAGGTTAGGATATTGGTTTATAATTATTATGAACCTTCTTTTATTTATTTCTACAAAATATAGTTACATTTTTAAACATTAATTAAAAACATTTGAAAATATAAAAAAAAAAATATAGCCCACCAGTATCGGGATTTCGGAACAGGGTCTAAGCTACCGGTCAGGGCTCCAGACGGAAGAACCTCTTAACAATACGAGCCGTGTCCATGAGTACCGCTTATGAACCTTATTATTATGACATTTCAAAAAGGCCTGTGCCTGGCCTGTTTTCCCTATTTCTCGGTATCTTATAACTAGAAGTCTATCTAATTCTGAAGCTTCCTTATGTTTGCTCCACGTTATCGTTTCTTGTAGAGTGTACTTTTTGGCCACAGCTCATTCAGCACGCCATTTGATAGCCTCTGTGATGTCATTGCTATCAATGTGGCGTCAAAGCAATTTCCAAAACTCATCACAGTTACCAGCGGCATTGAACACACATGAGAATCACAAGTGGAAAGATTTTTCAAATGGGGTTAAACTAAAGCTGCAAAGAGATGATAGCGATAACTAATCTTACATTTTGATATACAAATTAAGTATCTTTTGAAAAAGCTGTAGGTTGGTGCCATATGATATTTACAATGTAGAAAGAAACCTTAAAAATACCTTGACCAGGAATTAAAAATGTTAAAATAATAAAAGCTTCAGAGTTATAATACCTGAATTTCCTCCAGATTGTAGTAAGAGAGTAAAAATAGATTCTTGAGAGCAGTGACAGACTCAAGCTCTGCTACTGTACTTTTTGTGGGGGGAAATAAAAGCCCAAGCTTGGGAAAATAAAAGCCTTAGAGTTAAGAATCCTCGACATAAGACACCGCAAAGTGAAAAGAATGGGGGAAGGCCTTTGCCCAGGAGTGGGACTGTTAAAGCTAACAAAAAAAATGCACTGATATTTAAATATTTGGGCAGGTTTTTGTTAGCTTTAACAGTCCAACTCCTGGGCAAAGGCCTCCCCCCATTCTTTTCACTTTTCTCGATGCTGCGCCTCTACTCGCCAATTAACGAGAAAGCCATCCAAGGCGTCCCACCATCTTCTCCTCGCTCTGCCGCGACCCCGTCTAGCTGTCTCGGTGCATTATCCGCTATTATTTCGATTGCAGTCTATAACCCTGCTTTTAACTGTTGTCAGAAATGCGAATTTTAGGGAATGTAATTAAAGTCATGTAGTTTGGTCGAACTTATTCGTATATTGCTATAAATAATTAAAAATCACATTGTTTTGGTGAGCGCGATACATGACTAGTGAGGATGCTTCAGTGGTGGTAGTATTGAGCGGGGGCGACGTGCACGGGCGCGGCCGTGGGTGCGGAGTTGTGCACCACCGCGTTGAAGCCGCTGTGGTCGTCGGCGGAGTACTCCACGGTCCTGACGGAGCCGTCGGCCTCGTGGAACTGGTACGAGCCCTTCACGACGTCACCGTCGCGGGACTCCTGCTGGGACTTGTTGTCGCCGGTGTGGCCGTCAGCTACTGAGTAGTTGTACTCGTATTTGGGGTGAGCCTGTTAACAAAAATTAACAAAATCAGGTTGTGAAACAACTAAGAAAAAATATTTGACTCATGCAGGATGGTGGATACCATGATAACTTACGTCGAACTCAGCGGCGTGGGCGACGACGGGAGTGGCGTGGTAGGCAACAGGGGCAGGAGCGGAGTGGTAGGCGACGGCGGCGGGAGCGGCGTGGTAGGTGTAGGCAGCTGGGGCAGCGTGGTAGGCTACTTGCTGGGCTGGCTGCTCGTGACGCACGATGTTTTGGGAAGAAACAGAAGCAGCGGAGGAGTAACGAGCAGGAGCAGTTTGGTAGGCCACGTTGGCAGGGGCAGCGTGGTAGGCGTAGGCAGCCGGGGCGGCTTGGTAGGCGTAGGCCGCCGGGGCGGCGTGGTAGGCGACCGAGGCGTGTTGGGCAGGCTGGTCGTGACGCACGATGTTCTGGGATGACTCTGCCGCAGCCGAGGAGTAGTGCACGGGGGCGGGCAGCAGACCAGCCTGGCACACCGCCACCAAACCGCACAGAGCTACAATCTGAAAATCATTCAATTTCATTAATATTCTCTTCAAATGTTGGAGGTTATCTAAAAGGGCAAAATGATTGTAATTCACTTACTTTAGAAAACATTTTGATTAGATTGATTGTTTCACTTGTGTGATCAAACAATGAATGATAGATTTCAAATGACAGATCTAGATTATATACTACTGGCCAGACTGTAAGCGCTTATACGTGTGTTGTAGAACAGGCTTACAGTGACCTTACGCTGGGTCGAATAGTTACGGTTACGCGATGCGAAACATTCACTGAACCGTTTCACAGAAATTAAACCTAGTGCAGATTAAACATATCCTTACGAGGTCTGATGATTTTCAAAAACATTCAGTTTAGCCATTTGTGTTCTTGGAATAATCAAGATTACAGAATAAAAAAAGACTGACAGTAAATTGGCTTGCGTTTGGCCCATTTCGCCAGATGTAAAGCGACGATGCGGCCTAGGGTGGAGCACGCTTGCGTAAACTCGAACTTCACTCGAACTATGAATAGATCCAGAAAATGATCAGGGAACAGAGAAACCGGCAATGAATTCCACAAACTGACGGTTCGCACAATAAATGTGGAAGCATAGCGCTTTGTTCCGGTTCGTGGAACTTGTACCATATAACGGTGACACTTCACAATATCTCTTGTTCATACTGTATTTACGTTGCGGAATAGGATCTTATTCCCGCTTACCAGTTATAACTTGTAGCTTAAGTTTTAAGCGTGAACTTAGAATCGGTACTTTAATTTGTCTGTTACTGAATATGAACGGTTCTAATAATTTTAACACGGGCCAAAGTTATTCAAAATTTAAGTTGAAAATAAAATGTTTATTCATGGTGACATAGCATTACAAAAAATGTTACTTCTACCAAACTGTAAAGCAGTAGCTGCTGCTGCTGCTGTGTGTGTTCTGTGTGCTGTAGTTCGCTTACTATATTCTATATTACGTTTTCTCGCCATTCAACTATTTTTAGTAGCTTCAATCTATAGGGATTTGCCGATTTGCTTCGCCACTAGAAAAAGAAGCATCATAAAAAGCTTCGTTATTTTTCGTTACCGATGCAATGTGTAGCATGAATAGGAATTACTATGAACTCTAAAATCATGTCGCTAGACCCTTATTTCGGCTGTTTATTTAGTAGTTTATTTAAGATTCAGTGTAGGCATGTGTAATTGTGTTATGAGTTGGTAAAAAGTTCTATAAAATTAATTTATATATCATTAGAAACATTTCAAAGCTCCACGCTTTGATCTTAAACGTAATCATGATCTAATTTCTAGCCAGACATTAGCCAAATCACAATTAGCATACTACCTACTTGTACAGCTAGTAATTCAAGTTGGCGAAGCTTTAGTGAATGGATTGATTCGCCAAACTACAAGGCAATGCAAGGTCGCCGCGAACTCGACTGACAACTTCCACTACTTACTACTATCAGCTGATCGTACTGGCGTTTATCAGTATAAAAAGTAGACCTCTGACACTACATTCATCAGTCAATTTGATCACATCAGTGAATAAACCAAAATGTTCTCCAAAGTAAGTTTTGCAATGAGTTATACTCGAAAATCTACATGTGGTTTTTTAAAGTTAAGGTAAACTAATAGTGTATTCAATTTTTTTCAGATCGTAGCTCTGTGTGCTTTCGTGGCTGTGGCCCAGGCTGGTCTCCTGGCCGCGCCCGCTCACTACTCCCCTGCCGAAGCAGTCTCATCCCAGAGCATTGTACGTCACGACCAGGCCCAGCTTCACGCTGCCCCTGTGGCCAAGCTCGCCTACCACCACGCTGCCCCCGCCGTCACCTACCACTCCGCCCCTGCCAACGTCAACTACCATGCCGCCCCCGCTCAGGTTGCCTACCACTCTGCCCCCGCTCAGGTTGCCTACCACTCCGCTCCCGCTCAGGTCGCCTACCACTCCGCTCCCGCTCAGATCGCCTACCACTCCGCTCCCGCTCAGGTCGCCTACCACTCCGCCCCCGTCGCCAAGGTTATCGCTCAACCTGAAGAGATCGCCTACCCCAAATACGAGTACAACTACTCCGTTGCTGATGGTCACTCCGGAGACAACAAGTCCCAGCAGGAGTCCCGCGACGGTGATGTCGTGAAGGGATCTTACTCTTTCCATGAAGCTGATGGCTCCATCAGGACCGTGGAATACACTGCTGACGACCACAACGGCTTCAACGCGGTGGTCCACAACTCAGCCCCCACTCCCGCCCCCGTGGTCGTAAAGGCTGCCCCAGTCATCCTCAAGGCTGCCGCACCCGCCCACTACTACCACCACTAAGACTAAACAACGTACCAACTAAGCATGTTGACCAAAATTAATGTTGATTTATTTATTTATTGAATATACGAATAATTTCGTTGATAAATTTTGATTTATTATTTCTTTACAAAATCGTGTGACCTCTTTAATCTCTCCAATTTTGAGTCCCAAAATTAACTTTTGTGCCTTAGTTACGCATTCATTTAAAGTATTTTATCGCATAATCTTCATTTAATTTAATTCTTTTATTATTGAATTAAAGCTGGCAAATACAATATGTTGCTACGTGCATCCGAACAATAGATTCCTCGCGTCTATTGAATTGTATCGAAGCTGTGAGATAGTTCTAGCGACAGAATCCTCTCTCTTTTGTGAAATTTTTGTGTGTTATAGAGTCAACTTAAGCGAATTGGAACAGTTGAAAAGATCAAGTTGTCATTTATTTAATCAGGCGAGACTTAATAATTTATTTACATGATCAGAGAATATGAGACAGTCGTCTTGAATTAAGCTTTAGACTGATTAGATAGTCGGTACCTTTCAGTTGCAAAATTAAGTAAAAAGTTATACATCTGAAAAGTGTGTTCAACAAGATAAAGGTCAAAGGCTCGCAGCCCGTTTTATTCATTCTTATGGGTCATGGGCCAGCTATAAATGCAAAGAGAAAAAAATTGTTAAGGCCATTTCATCGTGTAGACCGCGCCAAGTATTTGCCTTCCGGCTCTTTAAAACCTTAAAGTGACCAGACCACTACGCAATCACTGAGCGAGCTAATTTTTGCACTAAGGTTAGCAAGAAGTGCCATAAGTGAGGTTGCTGTATTACAACATGAGAAGTATAACAGGAAAAAACTTAACGAACAGAATTTCAGTAATTTAGAAACGAGTTCATTTTTTAATGGAATTGTGATACATGTAGTTTTTAAGACATCGTGTTCATTATGTTATTACTTAATGGTGAGCTTGGAAGCCGGAAGCATGATTATAAACTGAAAATGAAAAGACGAGGTGGAAAGGTCAACGTCACGGTAACCGTTTTCGGCTTTCCTTGAACCCCGTATATCTAGTCAAAGTAAACAGTTACATGGATCAAAAATTTTCAGTACGAAGCGTATGTTCGGAGTGAAATAAAAATAGTAAATCTATACTATATTAATTATTGGGAGAAGCGCGCGGTAGCCCCGCGGTGGCGGCCCCGACTTACGAACAGTACATCGTGGGTTCGAACCCAGACAGGCGCATTACTTTGTGTAATTTATTTCATCAGCACTGCTCTCAAAACGGTGAAGGAAAACATCGTGAGGAAACCGGCATGTCCTAGAACCAAAAAATTCTCACAACATTATACGAACTATTATCACGAACATTAATAGGCTGATGATGAGACGATGAGGCTATATTAATGTTTAATAAATCTACAGAGGTGTTTTGTCTTTGTTTTAACGCACTAATCTCTAAAAATGCCGATCAGATTTGAAACGTAGCATGGACCGCAATAGTCTGTAGGTTCTTTGGGCTAAGATGATCACTGATTACGGGCCCGACTTATTGTAGGCCCGACGTACTGTAGATTATGGGTTAAATCTTCTATACGAAGTTTGTTACAATTTATTATAAGTACAACAACTATCGAATATACCGAGTCTCCTCCACTCAATACCAAGAAAAATGTACTCAAAGCCTCCATTGATCGTACGGATTGTGATGATACGATAACAGTTTTAAAGTTCCGGGCTAAACTAACATGGATAAGCTGATATAGTTTTCACGCAATTTATTGTAACCAATGGAACCTATTATCAATAATATTTTGTGGAGATTAAAGCAACCCAATCAGTAACTGTGTCTGTTATAAAAAGCAACACAAATCTTTTATTCTTTGCCAGATAATATTGTTCAGAGCATGTCTTATATATTCTTTCGTATAGTAACTTAACAATAGTATGTCAATAATACAGTTTTAGCGAAATTTATGTAATAAGTATTGGATTAGTATAAAATGGTTTATATTTCTCTTTCTAATCAACAGTCGGCTATTACATTTTGTTAGCGGCAGTTCAAATTAAGTGCTACAACATGTTTGGAAAGGTAAAATTTTAAAATTTAATTCATTGAATGAATCTTTTTGTTTTAAATTTTTGTAATAATATTTTATTCATTATTGGCTTGATTTCACATTCAGTGTTGTTCATTCGCAATTGTCAGTATTTTTTATCGAATGAAGTAATTAATTTATTTCGTATTGTAATTACAGATTTTATTATCAATTTACTTCATGGGCGTCAGCCAAGCAGTCTTCATCGATCAACCCGATAGTCATTACAAAAACATGATCAAGGAAAGTCCCCAAGGATGGCAGACAGTCAAAGTGTACCACCCGCCTAACCCCCAACCTTTCGGATATAAATACGAGCCTTACGTAAGTACATACTCAACTTCTCTCTCAAGGACTAAATATATGAGATATACAGAGAAAGGGACACTGTAGCGGTTTCATATGACTACTCTATTCATGCATGTACTCATTAGAATTTGTAATTACCCAACCAATATCGATCTCAAGTTACTTAACAACGAATGTCACGCTGACACCAACGCATGGGGTAATAATGATAATTTATACATTACCTAATTATATGACACTTGATTTTTTTAGGCGTACCCTAAGTATGAGTTCGAGTACTCAGTTTCGGACCAGAATACTGGAGACCACAAGCATCATCATGAAACACGTGATGGAGATCGAGTTCGTGGTGAATACAGCCTTGTGGAGTCAGACGGTTCGTTGCGGAAGGTTCAGTACCACGCCGATGATAACAACGGGTAATTAAACAATCATTCACCAGCTCGCCATGACCCTCGTTTGACCATGAGCATAATATAGAATCACGTTTTTGGCCAATTTGCAAAGAATTGATTCGCGTAAACTCGTTCTACTTAATCTATTTAAGCTTGTGATTAATTTTGCACTCAACAATTACAATTGGATAATTTGATTCGGAATTGCCAATATGCATTCGGATGTTCTAAGTGGCATAGCGTCTCATAATTGTAATAAAGAAGAAGTTAGTTCTATACCGTTGAAATCTTTCATGAACATACCACTGATAAATCACAATAAAAAAATTAACTATTAATTTTAATTTTCAGATTCAATGCCGTCGTAAGCAAAACAGTAAACCATCATGGCAATAATGCGGTTTCAGTCACTGACCACACCAGGTTCTTCTACCCCGTAGGTCATGGTATCAAGATCAACCACTACTTCCCCGGGAAAAACTATCAATACCAAAACGTAGAACGACCAGAGAATACCAATGATAGCAGACCCGTCCACGAAGAGAAAGAACCAACCGTAATAACGAATGAAAAACCCAAGATGCTGATGATTGATTCAGGAGACAAAGTAATGTTGGTTGAACAAGAACCAGTACAGAATGATGCTCCACCACTCAAACCTGATGAAGTAGAAACTGTTCAAGTAGTTCCAGCATTGGTGTCAGTAATTCCTCCAAATCCTGAAACAGACAAAATCAACAATGAAGTCCCATTACCAGTGGTTGAAAAGACCGAGGTTTTACCTTCAAATGACTTGCCTTCAGTACCTGAGGATCAAACAGCTGAGGTAAAGGACCAAGTTGCAGAGAAAGAAGACCAAAATCATGATTCCGAAGTTGCATCATCTTTTTACCATTCCAATTTTTATTATGTAGGTTTTTAAGTTAGAGAAACGGGGATTGTTGATTAGTTATATAAGCGAATAAGTCATATAGATAGTAATTTGTTAAGAAATGCTTGTCTGATATCAATGAAATAAATTAATTTGAAACTGCATCTTGTTTTGGCGATGCTAGCACCACCTTTTCTTACCGCGAACTTTCTACTTCATCGACAGACGTAAACGTTACAAACGAGTGCCGTAAGATGGCAGCACTAACTTTTGCATGGATTGTCGACTATTTCGCATAGATGTCTCTACATGCTACTCTGATTTTTGGTCCTGTCTGGAATTCTCTAAACACAAATACAGAAGGGTTTTTTACTCTATGATGAACAAGACTGCAATGTATAAGCTGTTTGCAATGAATACTCATTTGTATATAGGTAGTCCTACCATCAGACCAAAAGCTATAGGTGAGGTCAAATATTTTTAGCACTCAGGTCTTTACACAGTTATTTCATTCGCAAAATAATTACTCACTTAAGAAAGCTGGTGAAGTGAAGCTATAAATTAAAATGACGAAAGCGAAATCTCAGACAGCCATTGAATCTTGAAAAAACAGGCCATCTAAAGAATGAAGAGATGCATCAATGAATGCAACCAGTGTACTCTGCCTTTATAAGACCTTAAAGTGAATTCTCTTTTAATTTGGAGTCCCAGATTTAAGTTTATGCAAGATGTTGCACAGACTACTTACGCATGTGTCTGACAATGCTTTGCATGTTATAATAGCTGTTTCACAAAAGTAATTATTTGTGTTTGAGGTAGTGGCACGAATTGTATGTGTTTGTTTTTCAAATTAAGATCAATGTTATTTTCATTTAAACTGAAGACAATTTTTTTTAATACATAGACAAACAAACAGTATTTTGTGGCAAAGCAAGGCGTAAACATATTTTTTGGGTGTACTAACTGAAGCTAACTAGGTCCCTTCACATCTGCCTTACCCTTCAGGGATTATAGGGATTATATGATATTGTGTTGTTTTTAACCCCCGACGCAAAAAGAGGGGTGTTATAAGTTTGACCGTTATGTGTGTTTAATAATTAAGTCTGTCTTGGCATCTGGTTTTGACATCGAGCACATAACCTATATACAAATATAGGTTATATGCTCGATGGGTTTTGATGTGTAAAGCAATCAACATCATCATCAGTTTATTAATGTTGCCACTGCTGGGACATAGGCCTCCACTCTATGAGGGAAAATGGGCAATAATCCACCACGCGGGCCCAGTGCGGATTGGTAGATGTCACATGTCTTCGAATTTTTTGCTCACGATGTTTTCCTTCACCGTTTTGAGAGCAGTGGTGATGAAATAAATTACACAAAGTAATGCGCGCGCCAGCCTAGGTTCGAACCCACGACTTACTGTTCGTAAGTCGGGGCCGCCACAGGGCCACCGCTGCTGTGTGTAAAGCAATGCTTCTTCGTAATACATTTTTTTGCATGATATTATTCTGTTAATTCCCGTGTAACACGTTTTACGTCTTCAGACGTTAACGGTCAGTGCAATTTTTTAATAAAAACCTGCTTCAATAATAACAGCTATTGTGTTTATTTCATTTGTTTTTGTATTATAGCTTTAACGGTGAATTTGTTGAACTTATTGTTAGCTTACATTGGCCCACTTCAGTAAACAGGTCATAATTATGTCTCCCAGTTATTCCAGCTCAGAACGAATGTGGATCTGTTAGTTTTAGCCAACTCTTCCGCGTCCCTTTATTTTTTGAGGTCTTCAACTATGCTGGGTGGCTGTGTCAAATTATTCTAAAGTGTTTTAAGATGTGATTAACTGATTATCCAAAATTTGATTATGTAGGACGGTCTATTTTTATTGTAATCGAAACGGATCGTATTTCTCTAAAACATTAAATTATTGTCTTCAAGCCATGCCCTTCACATTTATTAAGTACCTACTGTGGCTGCTCGCTGCTTTGTCCGCGTAGGGCGCGCTAACAATGGCAGATTTAATTGGAAAATGAGAAATTGTGGCTTGATTTTATTGCCATTTTAGCGATCTCAAAAGAAGTATTCAAATTATTTTATAGATAGTACGTTTTAAAGGGATACTTTAAGTTTGTAAGATCTGAATCTTGAGGCTCATGTGAAATCGAGCAGAAGTAAACTAAAGAGAATTTTGTAGTTAACTCCTGCTCGATTTCATTTGATTGTTTATTTTTTAATATTAAAATTGTTTTTTGAATGTTTTTTTTTCGTGGTAATAGAATAGTGCCTCCCTTCTGCTGTGATCATTCTACAGATGAAGTCTTTAAATATTCTCACCTGAATATTATATACGCAATTCCAATAGACACTAAATAATTATTAGATCTATGTTTGTACCTTGTAGAACTGGATCACCAGCCACTCCTAATTACGGTTACGAATACGTACATTCCTTTACACTCTCCAACCTTAAATATTGATAGTCTATTAAGGAAATTCTTAAGTGCCGGCTGTGAATTACAGCGTCGGACCAGTTAGGCGCTGACAAAACCTACACATTATTCATAGTCACCAACCGAAGCCCTAGTTTTCACGTCAGGAAATGTGATACAAACTCGATTAGACTGAATTATTCCCAATTTTCTTACGCCCTCAGTCTTTATGTAACACCTATAAAACTCAACGGTCTTAAAATATTTGTATAACTTGCTTTATCTTGAAATAATTAGTATTAAGTAGAACAAGAACGACAGGGAACCGCACTTTCGCTGTTGGGAGCCTTCACTGATAAATGTTGGCAGTTATTTACAAAGCAACGCTATTGGTGCTCACTGAACCCTTAATAGAACTGCTACTTCCTTATTAACAATCTCTGTAAGCTAGAAATGAACTAAATAAATGAATGTATGATCTAGTAAATAGCCGTCTGCATCAACGATTAAGTCGAGTAAGAAACTAGAAATGATGTAAAATGCTTCGCACAAAATTAAAGCTCGTCCTACATTTTAGCAATCCCTATTCACGAAAGCAGTAATAAGGCATTTAAACAAGTGTACATATATACATAATTATACATATCTATAACTTCCAGCGGCAACGCACACACATTGCTCATCACATTAAGGCCTGAATTCTTGTCGCGCTGACGGTCGGTCGCGTACGGTCAATCGTGACGTCAGCGAGAACAAAATACGGCAGTCGATCGCCGCTGACGTCAGTGTCGCAGTATGGTGCTATATAGAACACGATGTATACTCCTACGCGACCGACCGTCAGTGCGACAAGAATTCAGGCCTAACAAAGGAACACTTATGCATGATACTACTTATTAATAAGCGGGATATTGCCCTATTGATGCCTGATAACAAAAACCTGTCTAACTTTGAGTGTGGATGTAACGAGTTCTATCTTGGTTATATGATTATAGGGTATTACACCCATTTTTGTAAAGTGTCTCAATTAGATTCCATAGTGATAATGGAACCACTAAAAAATTCTCAAAAATTTTATTCAATCTTTAAGTGCTCTACAATACATTTAAATTTTGCATTTCCAAATTTCGCGCGTATTTCGACGAAAACGGTGGACGCTGTAGACGCCATATTGCTCTGTGGTCATGACGTCAGTTGGCTATGTAAACAAATGCAGTCATATTTGAAGATGACAGTTAACACTTCTAAGTTTACATAGCCGTATGACGTAATAACATGGCGACTACTATAATGGTATTATGAAACAGATTAAAAAAGCTAAAACCTTTGAATTGAATTTTAAAATTTAGTTTGCAATTTTATGATCTAAAACTAACGTTTTCAGACTGCTTTTTGCCTAAGCTATCTCAAGAATATATTTTTTGTTTTTTTTTTCTCATATAGAGTAAAAAACCCTATTATGATAATGCCATTTAGCCAATTTCAGCCACACGACTGCATTTGATGGTTTTATAAGGTGGTTGTCAAGAGCTTTGGTGTGCCATAAGTGCCATATCCAACTTTTGCCGAAAAACTGCGAGTGCAAAACAGACACGTCATCTGTATGCTAGTTAGATAATAGGTTATACAAAGGTGTTCTGTGGGCAGGCCAAAGGAAACAACTGCCATTACCACTGCGCTAAAATCGAATACAGTTTGGAGTTAATTGTTGCAGTAGACAGAAGAAAACTAAAAACTTTTTTTTTTCTGACATGAGTAAGCTTATTTGGTTGAAGCAGAGCTCAGTGTTCACTAATGTGACATTTTCTCATCCGTTAAATTTGTTTAATTATACAACGATTACCAGTTATTTACAATCAAAATCAAAATATTTTATTTCACATAGGCCTAGGCGCAAGATACACAGAAAAGACGTAAGACGCAGACGGGGCGCAGACATATGTCTCATCCGCGTCTTTTTCACACAAAATGTATAGAAGCGTCGCGTTGCAAAGCACAAGAAAAGAAAAGGCAGGGCGCGGACGGGCGCGGAAACGACGTTTGCCCGTCTGCGCCCTGTTGTAAAGCAGATAGAAAAGACCACTTAAGACGTGGCACGGGCGACGCCGGGCGCGAGCTAATGAGGGACGGGCGAGAACGGGGTTGTAGTTAATAGACTGATCTTCTAGTTGTTATACTAGACAACCAATTGTTACAATCACTAATTACAGTGACATAACCAAACATGTCGCCTGTAATCATTGTTACACTTTTACGATAGAAAATAGAATTAATAAAAACATTGCATAATACTGTGAAAACAATAGGATGGAAGTAATCATGAGGAAAATCAAAGATGTTTCATCATCATGTAACCCCGTAACTACTAACTTCCGATCTAAACTTTTTATCTATACATCGTTACATGACCAGGCGTGAGAGAATATTGTTTTCAAGCACGGCAAGCAGCTAGCAAGTAAGTGGAAAGATGACACTTTTGACTTTTCAAATTTTGACTTTAATTTTTTTAAACATTTTTTTGATTTAAAAGAGTGTCCATGGAGTTTCTTGCCCGTTCTTCTCCATAGAGATCTACGCTAGGGAATGGGCAACTACAGTACTTTCTCAAGTTATAATGCCTTGTGACTGTGACTGTAGCTTTGCTTTTTTTGTATTTTTGACATTCAAAAGTGCCGTAATGGTCTAATTGAAATAAATGCTTTGAGTTTGAGATTGACTTTTAGTTCAAAAACATCCATGGATGGGAAACCTGTAGTGTTGACATTGAGAGCAACGGATATTGTGTAATTGTCAAAATGAAAGCAATTGGTAGGTGTAGGTATTGCATTGATTACAAGTGATTGACGCAATAAGGGTTCAGTTTCATAATGTACGGGCATCCGGGAAGTGAATACCTTAATTGTACTTAATTTAAAAAGTCAATCATATAAAATAGTTTAAACGAAACGAAATATCATGTAAGACAACAAAAATAACAGAAACAAACGTTGCGGAGATTAGCTGTGATGTATTAATTTCTGATCGATATGGGTTATTGTACATTCGCCACAAAAGTTAATTCGCCACGAAAAAAAAGTGTGTGTAAACTCGTCACAACTCTATTTTCATGAAGAAAAATCCGCCATATTGTACCAGTGGTTTGCTACCAGCACTTTATGCAAAAATTATGTACCTATGAAGACTTGTGACGAATTTACACATCTTTTTTATGGATGTAGCGAATATACTTTCAATGTATGGAGTTTACAAAATGTGACGAATTAACTTTGTGGCGAATGTACAATAACCTATCGATATAAACACCTGCTCTCCATTGCCCATACTCGTATAATTACCTAAAACGAAACCCGATCGTGATACCCAGTACTCATAGGATTAAACAATCGCAAAAAATATAACAATATGAGCCTCTCACTTATCGTCCATTTTCTCTACATATTGTAGCGATATCGAGCGTTGCGACACTCGATAAAGCGAGCAGATTGGCAATGCGGCAATTACTGTGATCCGATCGAATATCGTCGGGAATAGACCCCCTCCACTCCACCGCTTATGTTTTGTTAGTTATATAAAAAGAGTGCACTATCATACCGATACCAGTCAAGGCATTTGTGTCTAAAGCAAAATGTTCTCCAAAGTAAGCTTTACTTACATAATATTTAGGACAATTTCGCTCGACGCAATTTATGATTACATTGTCCAATTGCCCGTTTTGAGTTTAGCAGTACTTTGAAAGTTCTGTGGTCATAAAATGATTGGACTGCTTCAAATTAGAGCTTTACAACATAATAACTATTTCCTTCTTAACTTAACCACGTTGTCTTAACACAGGGGTTTAAAAGCTTCAACCATGACACCCAAATAAACTGATTCTTCTCCATCAGATCGTGCTGACTTGCGCCCTGGTGGCGGTGTGCCAGGCTGGCTACATCCACCACGCCCCGGCGGTGTCCTCGCAGAACATCGTCCGCCACGACCAGACCGTCCACCACGAGACTCCTATCCACTACTCCGCTCCCGTGGTCCACGCCGCTCCGATCGCTCACTCCGCTCCCTACGCTCACTCCGCTCCTTACGCTCACTCCGCTCACATCACACACGCCGCCCCTGCGGTTCACGCTGTCCCAATCGTGCACGCTGCTCCCATCCACGAAGTACACGCTGCCCCTGCCATCCATGCCGCTCCTTCCCACGAAGACCACTACGTCGATGAATACGTAAGTCTTAACACAAACCAGATATTCTAATCAAATACTAAGCTAAAAACTGCTAAGCATGAGGTCCGGGTTTC
The DNA here is from genome assembly GCA_963853795.1 of Xestia rhomboidea. Lineage (NCBI taxonomy): Eukaryota > Metazoa > Arthropoda > Insecta > Lepidoptera > Noctuidae > Xestia > Xestia rhomboidea. The sequence goes on along the minus strand of OY970761.1, from coordinate 13,467,073 downwards.
GATTCCCAGGTCAGCCAAGTTTAATATGATGTTTTCATCAGGAATTTCTCAGTAGTAGGCAGCCACGGAATCTGGATTTATGCTCGGTCGATGGCAACCTACATATCTGCCTAACCCCTCTTGGATTACAGGCGTGATGCTAATCTTTGTCTAATCAAATACAAAATTCCCTTTCAATCGACCAATGAGAAATTTCTATTGAGCTTGCAACTTAACATGAAATTGATTGATTACCCACGTTTTTTGCCGATACATCAAGTCAGCACACGTTAATTCATAATATTACAAACTTACAGGCTCATCCCAAATACGGCTACTCGTACTCCGTGGAGGACCCTCACACCGGCGACCACAAGTCCCAGCACGAGACTCGCGACGGTGACGTCGTGAAGGGAGAATACTCCCTGCTGCAGCCCGATGGCTCTTTCCGTAAGGTCACCTACACCGCTGACCATCACAACGGGTAAGACTTAATGTTACTATCATCACCACCTTTTCATTAAAATGTGACCCCTTGTGATTTAAATCCAGAAGGTAACTAAAAACTATTGTCGCCACAAGTGACTATTTCATGATTGTAATGAAAACTGTTTCATTCCTAATCCATCATCTGCTGCCTGCCCTTGTTCCAAATTACTTGGGGTCGGCGCAACACGTTTTTTTCTTCATCTTCTATCAACCGTCACGCTATCATTTACTCCTTTTTCTTTCTCACACGGGTTATGTCCATCGTTTTCATTCATCCTTTATGCAATTATTTTTTACATCATTTGACATCAGCATTTAACATTATATTTGTGTTACAGATTCAACGCGGTCGTGCACAACTCGCCGCCAGTGATCCACCACCATTAGAAGAATATTTACCCAATCTGTGATATTAGTGTTAATGTGTTCTTGTAGTCGAGTGTGTAGCCTTCCATCTGTTCTCATTAATGATATTTAGTAATATACCTTACAGTGCAATAGAACAGTAGTTACTACGACTGACAACTTCTATGTGAATCTTCAAAAGAGACCGTCAAAGAACAGAAACAAGATGGCGTCGTTCGAAATTTGAACGCGTTTTTGGGTTTTTGACACGCCATATACATGGGAACATGGTTCATCAATGCATAGAGGTTGTTGATAATGAAAAATACTTGACCAAGTAGACTGTAGCCAACAAATGAGTGTTTGTTATACCTGTATAAAATATGATTATCTTCTGTACATATTATTTGCGTAGTATAGCGCTAAATCTATCTCATGGATGGCCTGTCATAGTTGTATGTAATCTGCGAGTATATAGTTTTTCTGATTGGTGTGGGCAACATGTTGTAAATAGCTTAGCTTTGACCAATAAAGATGATGATAAAATAAACCGTTGTATAATCATTTTGATAAGTGTTTTACGACTTTCGTTTGTTACTGTCTCACGTTAATCTTCCGAATGTCGGCTCAACCATGGAAAAAATGGTTTTTGGTTGTGAAACAATATCTCCAAAAACCAAAGACGATTTACTTCTACACATAATTTTTACTGACAACTTTTTTACGATGTTGTCTAGGAAAGTGTTCGGTTTCTAATAAAAGACAGCATCTACTTATGTTGTGATCTTCTCATGTTTCTTGACATTTTGTACTGAATTTTATTGTTAATATATGCTATGCATTTACTTTGGGAATTTAACCATCAAGAACAATGTAGGCTTGTTTGCATTTCAAAAAGTTTTCAAATAGAATCATTAGTTCTGTTTATTTTTTGCTAAACAAATTTATAAGTGTACAAACTACTTGAGTATGTATAAAAAGTATCAATCAAGTCATTCAATTTATCTATCAATCTTTATCGTTGCAAGAGTCATCTGAAGAAAACTAGTTGCTTCATTATGAGTGGTAACTTCGTAAGTAACGAGCAAGCGACATGTCAGTTTTTGCGCACTATTGTAATCTTCAATGTGCCTGGGCTCTTAGCACAGAAAGCCCACAGATTCTGGGTAACATGACTTATTAGTTTAATACATTTCCATAAAACTCCAAAAATAAGGAAAATCAATTAAAATAATAGGAAAATATCACACGTAACATTACATCACGCCTGTCATTGCCGAAGGGTTAAGCACAGATGTGTATAGCACACCCACATTTCGCCAGTTATGTTTAAGTCCCATGTTATAGAAGGTGAACCCGCGCACCTATTGACATGATCCAGACTCCAAGGGGTCCGCAAGGGCCGAAGCCTGCCGGGGCTGCGGGACTATTCGAAAGAGATACCGTGGCCCCGGAACACAAAGGGCGATGTAGGAACATGGATGGGTTTTAGTCAGTAAAAGTCTGACACTCCCTCCTGCTCCGCCCAGAGCGGGAGGAGTCATTTGATGATTTCCCATCATAAAAAAAAAGGGCTGTTACTTTGCCCGAACAATGTATAAAACCCAAGTTAAAAAACGAAAATGCTGGCATATCAATTTATGGTCAAGCTAGAAGATCAATGCTTTAGCCTCACTGTTATAAACTTTGTTCGATCAACAAAATCTGTTTTACTACCCGAGAATTGTGCAGGAATTTTATTAATATTTATTACGTTGAAAAACACAAATAAGTATGTAATGTATGTCGGTCAGCTTGACTGATGATCAAAAAAGCTTATCGACTGCCGGTCACTCGAATTCCCTTTTAAGAATTCGATGAGTTTTCTCCATGTAAGAGCAACCCAGGTGCCTGATGGACGATTAAAGGTCAAAAATAATTATACTGACTTCAAATTATTTATAAATCTCTGAGAGATACGAAATTTCGATCTACGCTAAGTTTTCTTTAGTTCGGTGGCGGATTTTCTGATAAGCGTCAGATTACATCATCATTATAATTTAGGACTACATCAGCCACAGAAACAATCGATCCATCAGAAAGCTTTATAAGCTACTAAGTAGCAACATCACTGGCCACTAATCTGACATTGGGGTCACCGACCAACTTGTCCAGTTTGGTGACTTTTAGTACCTAGCTTCTATTTTTAAAAGGCAATGTCAACAAGTATACCTACTGCAATTGAAGATGGTTTTAATGTTAATGAAGATTAATAAACAGGGCAGCCGGTTTGTCGAGTCACCTTTTAACGACACGTCGGATGACGATGACGAAATCATAATGCAGAGGAAGTCAATGTTACGAAAAAGGAAACACTTTTTGATAGCTAATTTAATATTGTCGGATATAATATGAAATATTGATCCTTTTTAAATGATATTAATTAATCACAATCTTGTCAAACGTGATAGGTATCGTTAATGAGGACGTCTGTCGGTGCAGATGAAAGCTTTTAAGAATGTCTATTAATTATCTAAGAATTTAACAACAGATGTAAATAAAGTACACTGGACTGCAAAACTAAATATCACACTTTTAAAATTGCAATAGCTTTAGATATACTTTCGAAACAAAAAGGACTCGAAAAAAAGTCTAATTTTGTACATAAAAACTTCAAAGAAAGCTGATAAAAATTGCTATAAAAGGTTTATTTTTATTTTTAATCTCTTACTTCTATAGTTAAGAAAAAAATAAAATTTTAAAAGTGTAGTACTTAGTTTTGAAGGCCAGTCTAGATCAAAATAATTGTTCTTTACTTACACAACGCGAAAAGACAATTAGAACAGGTGTAAACGGTGATAGACGAAACAACACGTTGCGATAGTGCATGCATTCGGCTAAAAGTGCTAATTGCAGTAACAAGTCCAGTGGAGCGTGAGAAGATATGAGATCTCATCCAAATTGCATATCACAATATTACCATACAATGTCCGAGCCGAAATAAGGAGTGAAAGCAATGTAGTGGCGGAACTAGACTAGCAATAGTGCCGCGCAACCCAACATAGGTAGCCGGTAAACCCTACATTACCTATTTAATATTCAAACATTTAGCAATTGAGATCACACAGATATCGGCTCACTACATAACGATGTTGAATTGAATATACACCTTTATTGCGTACTGCTATGTGACAGAAATGCGCCGAAGCGTAGGTGTTGCACATTATAATCTTACATTTTTAGAAGCCGAAATATGCTGAAATTCAAAATTAATCCGCTTATAAGAATTTGCGGCAATACTTTTAAAATTTCAAGTAGGTATCATACTTGCGGTATATTGTTTGATGTGGCAACGCCGATGGCGGATTTATGACTCCAAGATAAGGTGAAACTCAGGAAAGTTCAACCCAAAATATCATCATTGATGTTCATGAACCGAAATTATTCATTCTGAATAAATTATTTCTGGAGTTTTGTGCCAAGTTACGAAATTGTAACTTTATTGTCAGATTTCATTTGTTTCTTATTACTTTCTTTATGAATTTGCTGAATGTAAATCGACTGAATATTTGCAATCAGAAAAAAATGTGATCATCATAGTTGATTTCATTTCATTTTATTTTAATTTTACATTTACGATTTATTTTTGATTTTATTTAATTTAATTTCATTTGTTTAATTTATTCTTATTTATTAATTGGTTGACTTAGATTTTGATTTAATTTGATTGAATTTGAAAATTTAATTGTAGTTCATTGAGTTTGATTTTATTTGTATTTTTTTGTAATGATGATTTTATCTTTTATTTGGCAATGGGTGTTATTTAGCTGAAATAAATTAATTTATTATTATTATTATGTAGTCATAGATACCTATGACTATAAAAAAGCTACCTTTGCGTACTTCAAGATTTATGCAGGCATTTTAGTACAATCTATTGACATTTTAACGCCTCGCCTTAAATTATAACACCAACTAAAATTACTCGTGTCAATTTTATTTATGTTAATTAATTGGGTTGGCTCGAACATCATCTTACACAATCTTTATCGCAAAATCCAAAATGAAACGTAATTGTCGATGGATTATCGAGTGTCGCTCGTTTTATTAACATCTTGATTGATGCGGGTTACGAAACAGTGACCCTTTCGTGCATCACAATACACCATCGTATTTTGTAATTTTCGAAGATGAAATGGAATCATTATATGCCTACACGGCGGTATTATATATGTAAAGTGCCTTAATCAAAGTTCGGTGAAATCAGCTTTATAAGTCAAGTATTTTTATTATTATTATATAGATCTTGTTTACAGGGAAACAATATTCGGTATTACCTTGTATTTGCCTTGATAAAGTACAATTATTTAAGATAACAATGACATTGGAGATAATTCCAACGCATGTGTGCTTGCGTGTTATTCATACACTTGGAACACTTACTAACATTCCAAGCTTTAATAGTATTGATATAATCCGTCATGGTTCTTACCGCAAGGTCATTACACTCATCATGTTTGATAAATCTCTATTACGTTCGCGTAAATTACATAGATTGCTCCAAAGATTTCAGATTTGCATTAGAGATTCTAGCCTACAAGTCTAACACATCAATCACTATGTAGGACGCATCATTTTAGTATCACTGGCGTGGGAACGTGCCCAGCGATATACATATATTTAACAATAATGATATTATAATACTTGCTGCAACACGTAATATAAAGAAATAAACGATAATGATTAAGTGATGCGTAACAGTAAAATATAAATAATCTTATTACACAACGGTCTCATCATTAATATAAACGCAGCTATCTCCGTAACATCGTTTCGAAGTCGTGACAGCTTAAAAATTTACACTCCAAAATAAGAATCTGCATAAAATATGGTGGTAGTTTAAAGGTTTCACGACGAAGTGCGTATGAGAGATGATGCGCGTGACCTTCGCAGAAAGCTGCGAGAATCGCCGAGGAGTCACGATCGAGACGCGAGTCGATCGGGGAAATATGCGGTGCGCTTGCGACGACTCGCTACACCGGTCGTTGTGTTGGGAGTACACCGAGAGCATTGATTAAATGGTGTACTTGAGAACATAAAAATTACGATTTACAATTCATACCGCTTGCTACAAAAATCAATCGACCAATACAGCCAATCGCAGTCCAAAGCTGAAAAAAAAAAAAACTATTATAGCATAGCTACATTTTAATGTGTGATTAAAACTGAAATTTTCTCTAAGTAATATCGAAACATAGGTACATTGAAAAAGAAAAAGCTTTATTAGCCCCTATAATGTTGAAAGTAGGATAACGATTCGATCTGTACTGGAAATAAAAATCTAGCCTTACTCTTTAGTGTTTACAAAAACTACTAAGACTTTAATTTCCTAATTCCTATCCTATATAAAATAGAAACACCGTATTTTCTTCAAAATCAACAAAAATAAATCATTTACACCGCACATCTGTGATCAACAGTATAACGTTACACACCCAGTGTGCAGAAGCCCTATCATTGCATAAGAGTTTACTGGATCAGTCGGTGCAACCCAGAGCGCTACTTTCTTACCGGCTGATGATATTCAGACTTGTTTACACTGGCCACTCGACTCGCTTTTCAGTATTTATGTACCGATAATATTTATTAGCCTTTTACGGTTATTGCAGTCTAAATAGTTCATTAGCAATGGCCTAGCATCGGCTAAATTGACTTGGCACTTATTATAAAACGACGCTTCCTAATACCTAAATGGTTTCACCAATTTTAGAAACTGACTGTTTCCGTGCAATCGTATTTGATGGACATGATTTCTTTGTACCTAATCGTGATTTCTTCAATACAAACAATGATTTGATTTTCCAGGTGCCTATAGTTAAACAATTTAATACTAAGTTTTCTTTCAAATTCTACATACTGATACGGAGCTTAATATAAAAGAGCTCGAGTTTGATATTAATGCAAGTCATGCATGGCATGCAGCCACTACAGCATTGAAAGAAAGAAAGAAAACATATTTATTTGGCTTAAGGTGAATGCGCCAGGGAGGCCCGCGAAATTCAAATTTTCTTACGTTTTTCGCTATTGCAACATACAACCTGACACTGCAAAATCTGTCACTGTCTGTCACTGTCACTGCAAATTGCAAAAAGCGTAAGAAAATTTGAATTTCGCGGGCTACCCTGGAGCATCCACCTTAAGCCGCAAATGCACGCAACAAAATAAAAATAAGCATTGAAATATACGATTGAGTAACCGGTTTAGACACGCTATTATATCCGTAAAACGCGTTAAAACCTCTTGACAAATAGTTTTTTTTTTTAAACTTCATTTCTTCTTCAACTCATCTACATAGATCAAGACATGTGTGTATTGAGATACACGGATTTTGAAAATGGAGATTGATTAAATTCATCTTGATGGGTATATGAGTAGAGGAAGAGCAAAGAAACGATGGATTGACTGTGTTAAGAATGATATGGCAAGAAAAGACGTTTCTGATGAGATGACGAAAAATAGAGAAGTATGGAAGAAGACATGCTGCGCCGACCCCAAATGAATTAGGATAAGTGCAAGAGAATGATAAAACAAGAGAAACATAACACTGAAAGAAATACAACGCGACGCCGCTGCTATGCCATTATTTAGATTCAGATAATGAAAGCTCACGCATTAGACCTTACCTCAAGATGAGCAGCTTGAAATAAAGAAGCTTGTGAAAGCAGCTTTACCCTAACCTTGAACGAAAATGAAAAACGCAATGACGTAAGGTAAGGTGTAAAGGTGATCGTGTGTGGCGGTGTCACGTATCGGGCCGGTTTCTCGGTATCGGGTGACAAGCTCCCGCGCCGCTTCCTCCGACGTATAAAAACTTCAACCCTACCAGCATCCTTATCAATCGAGTACCATACTTCAGTACAGCACATCAACAATCAACATGTACTTCAAAGTGAGGAAAAGACTTTTTGTTATATTAAAAAGAAAGTTTTCGACAATTTTATATAATGTATTGACTTTTACAGGTAGCAGTCATCAGTGCCTTACTGGCTTTCTGTCAAGCCGGTTTGATTGAAGAGGGACATGGGCAGGCAGTTTCCTCTCAAAGCATAGTTCGTCACGATGAGCCCTCGCAGCACCTGGGACAGCAGCAGCACTTTACTCCTGTCTTGGAACATGGTAGTCAAATCCTGCAACATGGTGGGCAAATCCTACAACACTCTGGCCCAATCCTGCACCATGCGGCTCCTGTGATCGAGCAGGCTGCCTACCTTCAACATAGTGGCCCGATTGTTCACGCCGCTCCTTTGGTTCAACATGTAGCTCCCGCAGCTATTCATCATGCACCCGTGGTCCAGCAATACTCTCCCGTCGCCATTGGACACCACGAACAAGTTGAACAGCATGTAAGTACCCTCTTATTAAGAAAACAAAAAGCGCGGGATCCGGGACCCAATCGTGGTAAAACCATATGATTTAGTAAGAAGCAGCTTATTCCGCATCTGTCTGTCGTGAAAGCTATTATGCGCATTCACATCGATCGATAGAAGAAATCATTTAGTGTAGTCACAAATGTCGTCGTCGCTCCGCCGGCCTTCGGCCTACGCTCCTCATGCCAGCTAGCAAGACTTATCGAGATATAAGCACCTGCTACGACTCCATGACGTGCGCTCGCTACGCCCGCATTTTACATTACACACCCACTTTCTGTCACGTCCGGTAAATTTCTGAAAACTTTTTAAACGGCAAAACTATATTTTATCATCATTCTCTTGCCCTTATCCCAATTCATTTGGGGTCGGCGCAGCATGTCTTCTGCTTCCATACTTCTCTATTACTCGTCATCTCATCAGACACTAAAAGGCAAAACTATATTAGCTAATACTGTAACATCACCGTGAAGGTACTCAATAGCGAAAGTGTTAGGACAGTGGTATACCAGGATAGTGTAAATGCCATAGTATCAGTAGCCCAAATATGGATAGATCCTATAGTTCGGTCGTAAGGTATTTGAGTAACTAGAAACAAGAGATGTAGCCTTTCTAGATTACTTACTCTTTTAAAGTGAACGAGTATGCAGCGGCAACTCAATCGGTATCTCCATCTATTGTATAGGTAATTAGATTCACGATTTTAATCACCACCACCTAGCATCTAGTACATTCTTATATTATATCACATTACGTCATATCCGTTTGGTAACTAAACAATTACATTCGTTTTATTTTAATGATATTCGGACAGATGGGCACGCGTTTGTTAAGTAATATTTTACTTTTGAACGCAGACGTATATTTCATTAAACTCGTTTTCATTTCCATAAAGGGTTTCTCGTGAATGTGTTAACGAGGTTCTTTATTGCATTTTCCCTTAAGAAGATATTTTAATTTTTAAGTTTATCATTAACACGTACGTCGTTTTCAACGGCAGTAAATCACTACCAATTAATAATATTATTAATTTCGTTTAAGTGTTCATTAATGAGCCTTGGCGTATTTAAATGTTTATTAAAGATTATTTATTTTATTTTCTTTATTTCGAGGGTAACTTCATACTTGATTACAAGTTAACTACTAGATAATCTGTCTTGCGGTTAGTTGCGACTTGCGATCTCTAGATTCTGGAGATCTATTTTTTTAATACTAGCGGCCTGTCCCGGCTTCACACGGGTGATTTATTTTCCCCAAATCCCCCCGCCCTCCATATTTTTTCTAGTAATAAATATAACCTATGTTACTCAGCGATAATGTAGCATTCTATTGGTGAAAGAAATTTCGAAATCGGTCCAGTATGTTTTGAGTTTATTCGTTACAAACATAATTACAAATCTTTTCTTTTTATAATATTAGTGTAGAATGAAGATAGAAACGCTAAAATGAGATACGTCAAAGTAAATCAATTGATCAAACTCAATAGGTCAAAGTCAAAGAAAATTCTCGAATAAACTACGCCACGTGTTCAAAACAAAACACAAAGAAAGTGAAAGGTACATTAGAATTACAATTAAAATTGTGATCAATTGATACAACCCAATTAAATATTTATTGTGTAAGCCCCTCGTTATTACAAGACTATAGAGTTTTGAAACATATGTATGGCAATCTATCAAACTGTGATTGGTTTTAACATCTATTTATCAAAAACATCATTAGATTATGTTGATCAACATTTACGTAGCAAAGCCCTGTTTAAAGTATCAACAAAATTGATTATGAGTAACAATTAGACAACCGTCTTGCGAAAAGAAGACAAATTGTATCATAAACTATAATATAACAAAATAAATGTCTGACTGCTTTCAATTAGTCATTCTTTTAAGCATCACTTCTTCAGAATTCATACATTAACATTGTATAGAATTTGTTGTTCACATGACACAACAATGCACAGACTAACTTAAATGATTTCAACACAGACATCTTCTTCTTCTTTATCGTCTGGTTAGTGCCTTACCTGATATTTCTCGAAGGCATGTAAAGCCAAGTCAGAGGCCCATGGGCGGCATTCAAACACACACTAAAGAGATATATATTTTCCGGTGCACTAATTAAAATATCAAGGTAACTTAATTATTTGTTTGTAATTTTTTTTTTCTTCATGTTTTCTCTTAAGGCTCCTGCTAAGTACGAGTTCTCGTACTCCGTGGAGGACCCTCACACCGGCGACCACAAGTCCCAGCACGAGACTCGCGACGGAGACGTTGTGAAGGGAGAATACTCCCTGCTGCAGCCCGATGGCTCCATCCGCAAGGTCGAATACACCGCTGATGACCACAATGGGTAAGAATTGTTTTGATTATATTTTTGAAAATGTATCTTAAGGTCTCATTAGCATTTTGATCAAAACACTTAAATGTTATAAAATTAAAATTAACAAAGTAGAGCTTGATAAATAAAATCAAAGATGCTCGTTAACTTTTTCAAGGACAGTTAATTAAATAAATATAAATGAGACGTCAAAAGCTGTAAAGTCAGTAGCTTATGAATTAATTAATTTGATCTATCACTGTCAGTATAATACCCATTAAACTAAATTCGTTGAGATATTTAGTGGAGTTTAATTAGATAATAAAGTCCCTGATGTTCCATTTCCTATGGCTCTGTTTAGGGTTCCGTACCCAAAGGGTAAAAATTACCCTATTACTGAGATTCCACTGTCCGTCTGTCCATCTGTCCGTCTGTCTGTCACTAGGCCGTATTTCATGAACCTTGATAGCTAGACAGTTGAAATTTTCACAGATGATATATTTCTATAACAACAAATACTAAAAACAGAATAAAATAAATATTTAAGTGGGGCTCCCATAAAACAAACCTGATTTTTTTGCCGTTTTGTCTAATGTTGTTTAGATAATGGTACGGAACCTTCGTGTGCAAGTCCGATTCGTACCTACTTGGCCGGTTTTTTTTTAAAGACACATGCCATTGTTTCTCTGTAAGCCTGCAAAAGCTTTCCTTTTTTGTCAGATACAAGCGACGACTGATTAACTCATTTGATAACTTAAGAACCGACTGCTGTTGTCAAAAATGTTGTTTACAAATCGCCGTTGAAGTTCTCAGTACATTTTTGGTGGTTTTGACGTTTAGATTTTGATTGATGCCGTTTGCTTGAGAATCGGATGACGCGTTGCTTGTTTCGGACAAGCATCCTCTCTATATCTACTTGAAGTGAACACAAATTATAAACTGGTATTGTACCATTACTTAGGTATAATTATGCAGTTTTTGCGCACTCCTGCATAGTTGCTATTTTTGACTTACATGATGTTTAATCTTCAACGACGAAATGCCAAAATTAAAAGCTATAGACACGCGCGTTTATAAAACATTTATTATGTCATTCTTTTCTTGTTGTCAAGTCATTGTATAATAAAGCACAACTTTGATTCAGTTCCATTATCTAATAACATTGACTTAAATGAATAAATTGTAAATAACCGTAGCGGTTCACGGAAATAGTAACATACAGAATAGTAACACGCGCGTCGATTCCATTCATATGATCTTGTTGATCATCTGTCTTGTTTCGTAACACATCGACTATGTTAAGGCCAATCCAACATATAAACTACTAATGAATCTGGGCTGGCGAGACTAATAGCATTTAGAAATGTAATCTATTAGAGTTTTAATCTAAATTGAGTGTTGTTTCGGTCGATAACGCAGATAGTATCGTTACACCGAATGCTGCAAGACGTGCAATTGTGAAGAACACCTGTCTATCCTCGGCTCGTTATGATAGTTGTATAACGCGCAAATAAATTGCAGGCAAACTGCATAACAATGATGTACCATCGCCATTAACTAAATAAGGCCCAATCTGCTTGTAAAATCAGTTTAGCACTATGAGTGAAATGTTTTGAATAATGTAAATAAGCAATTTGGTTACGTGGTGGTAAAATTGCATGTGCCTATAGTAATAACTTCTTTACGAACTGTAGTTTCAACGCCATCGTGCACAACTCGGAGCCGTCTGCGCACGCGGCACCGCCGAGCCCCGCCCCCGTGTTACACGCCACGCCAGTGGTACACGCTGCCCCTGTGGTCCACGCTGGCCCAGTGGTTCACGCCACGCAGGTCCACGCTGGCCCCCTCGTCCATGCCGGCCCCCTAGTCCACGCAGCGCCTGCACACTATATCACTGCTCACCACTAAACTGTTAGGTTGTGCTCTGAAAATGTTTTAACCTATTATTTAGGTAGTTTCTATGAATATACCGTTATTATTTATACTTATGATATTACGGACTTTATTTTTTACTGTTTCAACTACCCTATCCTTTCTGAGTTAATCCGAAATCAAAAGCACTTTAAGAATTAATCTATAGATAATTCTGTTAATCAGGTCACTATCCAATTACAAGTTACGACGTGCTGAAAACAGTAAACATTTCACGTTGTATTTACCAGTTTTATACATAATGCGCATTCACCACAACGACTTCATGAGCATGCTATCAACACTTACTGAATCAGCTAATAGCTTGAAATTTTGACGTTTCACACGCGCTGCACAAGCTGCTGCTAGCATGCATCATCTTTTTAAATCTGTATTCTGAATCAAATGCTCCTTATCAAATTAAATAAATAAATGGTCCCTAAGAAGTGCACTGTCCGTGAAAATATATAAACCGTATATAAACGATGAAAGCTAACACCATCTTACTTACAAATTAAATCAATTAAGAAATTTATTACTAGAGAGAAAAAATCGATTTCACGCATCAAGTGAATCCAGGAAATGGTACGAATATTAAGTTAGCAGAAAGTGAACAGGTATGGTTAGATTAGCGTTGCGTCGGCGCCGGCGCAGGTATATACCGCTTCAAACAATTCAAGCATCCGATATGTGGCGTTAAGTAACTTTAATTGCTTATTAGTCGCACTATTCAAGCTTATTAAGACGTAATGAAAACTATTTTGTGCTGGTTTTCTTTAAAAAAATAACAGGATTTTTCGTACTTAATTGTAAAACTTTACTTACGTTACTTCCGAATTTTGAGGATATGAAATTTATTAGTAGGTAGGTATAACCGCAGGGTAAAAGTTTTCATACGCCATTTTAAATTGGCATGAAAGTAAAGCCGAAATGAATCGTGAGATCACTCGCTACTGATACTTATTCATTTATGCTAAATCAGATAAGTAAGTACTTTTGTATTTAAAAGAGGAGGTGTACTTTTTACCATACGTATTAGGAGTAAATTACATCACAATATTATCAGATGACGGAAGCAGTTTAAAATACGTAACTTACTCTTTTTAAGAGATCTTGATGTTATGGTCATGACATGGAAAATGTAGTTCACGAATGTGGCAAACAGTCATGAAATTATAAAAACCTACCTACTTTAGTTTTGATATACGACAGCACGAACTAAAAAGATTTACGTTACATTGTAAGTTTAACTTACAACTTCACAACGAAGGTGTCGCAAAAGGCGACAAGACAAGTGTTCTCCAAGAACAAAAACACCTACATGACATAGATCTCGAGAAAAACCTTTGTGACGGATGAACAAGAAAATGCTATTATAAGAAGGCTGATTTGCATGTATTCGGAACCAAACTAATGTAGGTCAGTCGTATGTCAATGACAACACAAATCAACGTCCTTATGCGCTTAACCCTATTTATTTGAAGTTGGCGCAAGAAATCTTCTTCCCTCTGTCTCTTTCAGCCGTCATTGTAGCATTTACTTCCATTCTAGCCCCATAAACTTAAAAAAAAAACATTCTTCGTGTTTTTTGTTCTAGCCACTTGTCCTAAATGTTCATTTTTATCACAGAAACTATGCTACTTGTCTTGTCTATGTATTTGCCCTTGATCTGTCCACGAAGTAGACACAATAGTTAAACTGTTGAAACTGTTAAAATGGTGTCTCGCACAAATCGGTCCTTTGACAGATCATGATTATATTATCTGTATTAGGGGCTGACACGGGAGACAACCTGCAGAAAACATCATCATTCATCATCAATTATACTTTTTCCAGTTTGCAACTCTTCTACGCTATCTTTGCCAATATAAGATATCTATATACGATTCTATGTAGCTAATGGAGCAGAATACTGTATTATAGGAATTTTGATAAAATAGCATTCATTTTCACACTATTTTCGGACGTTACTTGCCAGATTATTTATTTATTCACAACAATAATTTTGGACTGATTTTGAAAACAATAAATTTGTGAAATATTTCACAGAAGTATTACTAGATGAATTTGAATTATTACGCTGACGTATAATAATATCGATCGCTGTGACAAGAATACTCCATAAAATTATTTACAACTTGCGCATAATTACACGATCACTTGATTAGAACTTTATTTATGAACTTTTAACAACTAATAATCGCTTTGTGAGTATGATTAAGAATCACAACCGTCTATTAATAAGGTGTTTTTTTCTTCTGTTTATGTTTGGGTGATTCGTCTTCCGTCCAAAACATTGCTTAACTATGTATTTAAAGGAATTCATTCTAATTTTCAATAAATAAAACATACGTCGACAAAATTTGGACATAAATGTGGAATGCAAATTATAATGAAGAATTTGTGTTCATGTGTCTTATCACAACAAATTATTATAAATTTAATCAAATCAAAAATTAATAAAAACGCATAGCTAGAACGATGTTGAACATCCAAAGATCAACCTGCCACAGACGACGTCTTATTTTATAAAGCTTGCACACAAGCCGCTGCAAGAGCTTACCTCCACATCGAATAACATCAATTCGTATGTAGAATTTAAAATTACACACTAAAATACGTTCAAAACCTCGAGCAACACTGAGAATTCGGTTAATTACTTAATGTAGAGTGACGAAAACTATAATACATTGTTTTATAATCCCTAGCAAGGTCGAGTTGCAACCATTATGTGTTTTTGGTTGCTCTCGCGCATGGCAACGCTCTACTTACTCGTAGTAATTACAGGTTAACGAGGTACCTTGATGAGAGTAAGTAATGTGGCGAGTGTTCATATTTTATTATAAACGATTAGGTAACAGTAGGCCCGTCACGAAATACTAATTGAGTTTTAAAAGATTTAATTACTCATAAAATTCTAGTGCATTCATAATTCTTTTTGGAACAAAAAGTCACATTTCGGGTGTTAAATCACTGACACCAACTTGCCGTAACGCTTACATATTCGTAAGTTGATAACTCGACAAATGGTAGGTTGGTGGGCACACGAAAAACGTGCAAAGTGAAGTCTAGATGCATAATTTAGACAGAGCGTTCACACTATCTTACTATTCATCGAATTCAAATTTAGAATTTGAATCCGGAAACGGTATGAAAGATCTTTACTTGAAGCATGCAACTGGATGCGCCGATAATGCACGATCTACATCCATCACTCCCACGACGAAAGTTTTATATTGTGGCCTTTCCAACTTAATACATATTAAAATACGTTAAAGAGCAAAATAAGCATAAATATTGCTAAATAACGGCCTTCAAAATTCGGCAGATTTACAAATTCCGTTCCATCTCTTTTGGTTCCGATAGACATTCATTATTTATTTAGCCTTCATAGACAGAGTCGATCGGTGTTTTCTTTAGTTTGAAAAAAAAATAAGAAATAAAGTGTTCTGAGTAAAATTACATTAAGTGAAAATTTAAAAAAAAATTGTCGCTTAGGTATTTATTTACTGTTAAGATATAACGTAATTTTTATCTCCACATCAACTTTCTAACAACTCGCTATGAGGAGCATGTTTAACGTCTGCCATAATAACAATAAAACACTTCTTAAAATGAGATAATATTCATTTAGTTTTATTTTTAAGCTAAAATTGGAAATCACATGTGAAGATCTAACAGACATCACAGAATATTGAAACATGTTTGCTCTACGTAACTTTGGCAGACGTATGCGGTCACGTCTTTATCTCCTGCATCCCGCTAGAGAAAACAACCTTATGAGACGTGATAGAATCCTAATAACTATTCATCTTGGTTGTACAGATGACCAAACTGAGAAGAAACGAACTTATTCTGCATCGAAAGAGAGAGGGGGTTAGTTAGAAAGAAGTTGGTGGCCAAAAATATTTTTAATTACAAAGTATCAATTGTCTAAAACCCATAAATTTATCACCTTGAACCGTAGAATGCTACGTAATTTTACGTAATTGCTGTATCATTATCAAACTACCGTATTCTTGCGTAGAGGCAGGCGGCGTGCAGCGTCGCATCTCGCCGGTATACTAATATAAAAGTGGAAGGCTGCGCTCCTCGGCATCAGTTGTGTGTGATCGTGCAGTCGGGCCAAACCTAATCCAAACAGAAAATGATCGCTAGAGTAAGTGGATCCTGTGGTTTACTCCTGTTTTGTGAAAGGACTCGCTAGTGAATTGGACCAGTTCAAGATTTCTTCCCATAGTGGTCACTAGTTCTTTAAGAGTGCTTGAAGACATTTTTATTCGAACTGTGATCTTCCAGGATCGGTTCCTGAAAATGTCTTGACGAAATCTGCTCTAGAGTATTTTGGCCATGAGAGTGATCTTGTTTCATTAACTAACTGAATCTTACCAATATTGTAAAGGAGTAACTTTAGTCACCTCGTTTGTATCAAATTAAATAAGTTTTGGTCCTGCCAGGATCCAATCTACAAACCCGCACAAAACGCGCATTTCCACGCAAGTGATTTGCGTTAGACGCGCAACTTTCGCAAGTTTTTGTTGATCAAGCGCTCTTAGAAGTTTCCGTCTCAATTAACTACTGCTCGTTCAAATTTAAAATACATGTCTCAATATAATATGAACATTATCAGTTATGTTCTATAACGTTCTATGGCAATTTACATCGTAGTATATTCATATTTTGCAACTGGCTTGCAACTTGAATCCTAAGTAACGAAATTCTTTTATTTCTTTTATAGCATTAGATCAATCAAATGTTCGGTCGTTTCTAATCTTCTATATAAATTGATTCTATTTAGATATTTTGATTATTTTTATTGATTACTGAAAATCGATATGACTAAATCTACGTTGTTGTTAAATTCAGACACAGTCTTATGGACATCAATGTCCCTTTCCGCATACCATTTTGTATTAACTGCTCTATATAGATCGTTAACTGGATCAATTTAGCTGGCTCCTTTATTACTAACACCATCAAACTGAAGATTTACTGTGTAATAAAACTAGATTTCAAAGCTTTCGTGAAAGGCTGTCACTGCACTGCTCTGCACTATAATCAAGTGCTGTGACAGTTTGTGATACAAAACCCTAATTTAACATGCTGCAAATAAAGGGCTACGCAGAAACGTAACTGTCTATGAATAGATCATTATCGTTTATAACGATAGTGTCCTTTCCGTGATAGTTATTCAATAATAGGACAAAGTTTCCTAAAACAGTAGTTTTTTGATAACAGATTAGCATATTCAAAAACCGCAATTGCTTTGGCTTGATACTAGTATTAACTTAAGTTTTCGTTACTTGGAAGCTTTAAACAGTAGACTCTATTACGCAAAAGTTAAGATCTCATTTTGAATTCAACAAAGACGTTCAGGACAGCCACCGTTATCTTCGCACAACTTCTTCATCAACAGCCGAACCTCTTATTTTATATGTATATCTAAACAAATTTCCTCTTTCTACAGGCTACAGTAATCCTCGGTGCGTTGGCGCTGGCCTCTGCCGGCGTGGTGTCACTAGGACATGGCGGCTACGCCGGAGAGGGGTACGGACATGAAGCAGTAGCGTACGCGCCCGTTGCCTACGGAGGACACGAAGACACGCATGTCGACTACCATGTAAGTGACGTTTAGGGGTAGCGTGGTGTCGCTTGGACTTGGGTACGCAAGAGACGTGTAAGGACAAGAAGCAGTATACTATATGCGCCCGTCGCGCACTATGGAAAACTTCATCAGCTAGGACTTAAGTACGCCGAAGTGAGTCGTACCAATAACGATTGCGTCGGACGCACTTTGGGTGTCACACTAGAAAACATGCATGATGACTGTCATGCAACTGACAAAGGGCAATCCCTTCGTCAGTGTCATGACTGGGTTGCATGGGGTAAAAACCAGAGGCGTGAGAATAAAAAGTGTTAATATTCAAAATAACATAGCATACACAAAAAGAAAAAAAGCAATACAAAAACGTAAAAGTTATGCTTAACTACGGTTTATAACTACTACCTTACCAATGCATTGCACTTGCGTCATGAGAAATTAGTTGCAGAAAAACAATTAAAACAAACATTGCCGACCCACATTAAATTAAATGAGATCAAAGAACTTGAGCAAAAACAAACACAAGCGTAAAAAACTAACCTTCAGCTAATGAGCATTGTTCCCCGTTACTCGCATTAAGAGCATGTGCACACAGTAATAGTCGAGATCGTTACAACACTGCACTCACTGTCGCACCAACTGGAACGTTCTCACACATCTACGTAACTTATATATTGGTCAAGGATACACAAATTAAGAAAAACGCATCTTAATATTTTGACGCCAGAAATGACAGCACAGCCTTCACGCATGATATTACCCAGTCTATTACGACGACACACGAATAACCCGTATAAGGTACAGTCATGCGAGCAAATTGTAACAACACAAAGACTTGACATATAAAACTATCGTTTTCGTAATCACTTAGTAACGTCACGACACGTGAATTACATTCATGATCTCGCTAATTTCTATTAATTACAACGGTTACGTTACTGGCAGACAAAATGTTGCTAATATCTCGTCGGTAAGTGGAGCAGCAAGAGCGGGTTTAGTTTCCCTAGGCCTGTGTTACCTATTTGGTTTCGTAATACAATAGTAACAAGCTAATTGATAGCTTGCATAAACCGCGCGTGTTGTACGCCCGATCCAACACAATCGAAGCTGTTTCCGGGATACGATAATACCTATCAACGACACAGTCACACAGTGCCACAGAGGCAGGACTGCTTGTTTACATCATCGCGACAATTTTCTCATAAAATGGGAACAAGCTAGTAAATATAAGTAATTATTTCGTTTCCTCCCGGAGAGTGGCCGTAATCATGCAAATCAAGCATGTCTATTAAACTGCGCTCAAATAACTAACGAGGATTTTGTCTATACTTGCGACTGTCCATTAAGTACCCATAAAGTTTAATATCATCTTAGCTTCAACTAAAAAACACTTTTTCTAAGCTAAATAGCTTAAGATCTTAACAAGTTTCTATAGCTGTTGCAAGACATAATATAATTAACGATTGCTTTCAAAGAAAACATTAAAAGCTATGCACTATCTTCTTTCTTTGTAATACGTAAACATGTTTAAAATACGTCTATAAATCTCTATAGTATTCTGTGAATCAAATTAAAGGTCATAACTCTCGGGCATAAAGCTTAGTTTAATCTGTTGTCGATAGTCTGTAAAATGTCATAAATCGCCGCCGCTGGCTATGATTTGAAGTAATCCGCTTTGAATTACATAACGGTTTGCAAAGCCAAGTATATCCCGGTCGTGACTGGAGGAGCGATAACATAGCGGTTCCCAGGGAGGTTGCAACATTCACGCTTAAGGCCCGGGACGTAATGACTGCCATGATATCCAGGCCATTGGACTGTTGTTTGCATAAACTTGGTGGCTCGTGCTCTCACGCTCGTTTAATGGTAGATGTGGAATCGTTGCCGACCGATGTCGACCCAAATACAAAGTTGCGTAAGGCATTTGACAGTATAAACCATTGTAGTGTGTGCAACAATAATGGGATCGAACTCGATCTCCTAGACTGCACTAACGGGCCACTAACGTAGATCAAAGATTAGCACACACGCTGTAAATCAGTTTTGGAAACAGTTTACACAACTTGTTTAACATGAAAAATGGATTTCTGTAGGCAACGAAGCGTGATAGTAGATTAAGATCTTGAAGTGCCTAAATACTTGCCAAAATGAAAACATTACATTACATTTCCTTTGCATAAAATAAATAAAGCAATTGAAATTTTAAATGAACAGTTAGTCACATAGCCTGTTTCCTTACAAAGATTCGAAAGATACAATGCAAACAAAGAAATGACGCCTATTCTAAATATGAAATAACCTGTGATACAAATAATGATGATACTTATATTTTTTCGTGAACTACCCTCAAACATCACTCCTATTTTTTTTCCTCAGGCCCACCCCAAATACGACTACTCGTACTCCGTATCCGACCCACACACTGGTGATCACAAGACCCAACACGAGGTCCGCGATGGTGATGTAGTGAAGGGAGAATACTCTCTGCTGCAGCCTGACGGTTCCTTCAGGAAGGTCACGTACACCGCTGATGATCATAATGGGTAAGAAATCCTTTGATGAATGATGACGAAGAAAAGGTGACGTTTGCATTCCGATGTTTTTTTCTGGCTGATAAACTTAGGTTTTGCAATTCAAAAAGAGCAAACAAAACGAAGTTCAAAAATAATGCTGCCACTCTAGTTGTGAATTTTTGTGAATTCATAATTGCAGTCAAGCAATTGTTTTTCAAAGGAACAAGAAAGTAAACTGCAAACAAGAAAATAGACTAATTTGAATTACACTTACCTAACAGAATGTAAATGTAATCAATGAAAACAATTCATAACAAGCTTACATCTGAACATTGGAATGCAATACGTTTAGCATTTCCTCAAGTTGATTACGTCGCTATAATGTTACCTTGTATTGCAGTTTCAACGCGGTCGTCCACAACACTGCGCCTGCGCACCACGAGTACCACCACTAGTGCAGGCAACCCTGCCACTGCTTCTCATGTGATATTATACACTTAATACTTAATGTAGATAGTCTTTAGTCGACCACGACTCTTTATTTTATAAGACTGCGGCGAAAATAAACTTTTAGAAAACTCATTTTGTTTTATGTTATTTGTACATTCATTTACCTTTCATCCTCATAAATTATCCTTAGGGTTATTTTAATTCAATGCCACAATGGATATTTCGTAGTTCGTTATTTGAAACCGATTATAATGGAATCGACCAACGTGGAAGCTAAAACTAAACCTACTTAGATCCCAGCCTTTTGAACCATAAGTAGCTTAACCCAGACTTATGGAGAGTTAGGTTTGTTATCTGCTAACGAGCTATTGAATTTATCTATCAGCAATCCTACCACAAGAAACAAACAAACAGAAATCGGTAAATTGTATGTATATTGTTTAATTAACATACAGAGAACAGGCCAAGAATATTCTAGGCATAGGTAATTTAAATAAGTTCGTAAACCAAAATATTAACGAACAATTTAATCAGCACTTTAAAATTGTCCTTACTTAATTGAAATTATCTTATTAACCTCTGCATATACTTCAAATCTGTTGTATACTTACTCTTGTAAAATGAAGGTACCAACATGCTGAAGACTGTGCTGTTTTCTCGTGCCCACCAATGTGGGTCACTCAATTTAGCCCATCGCAATACACTTTAGGACATAGGGCTGTCCCTAACTGCGCCACAATACCCTGGCCTCCGTTTCCTGCATCCAGTCTATCCCACCCAGTTTTTAAGGTCATCGGTCTGTCTAGCTGGGGATCGCCACACTAAGCAGGTGGTAATACATAGGTACCAAGTTTTAACCAAGCGATTTTTTTGAACGGAACATAATCACGTAGAGCATATCCAGCAGACACATGGTTGTATCTGCTGGATAGCATCATTACGATGGCCGAGCCTGCGCTGTCTACATTCAGCGGATTTACTACTGAAGATCTTTCTGACTATGGGGTCAAAAAATTTTATGTTTATTTTTAACAAAAATAAAAGTTATACCCGTCTGTATATTACAGGCCTAAAGCACATAGAAAATTCTATTCAAACACAGACGGTACACAAAGTAACTGTAGTAACTTAGCTAAGGAGCTTCCATCGAGATTTCTTTATCGAATGCAATGAAAAATAGCCAACCAGCGCAGTGAGAGATTATCAATATTATTGAAACGACGAAAATAACGAAAGCTTCGACTTGCAAAACTCTTTCTAGAAAGAACAATAAACCGTAATAGAGCGCGTCACATTCACGCACTAAAAGTTCTATACCTCATACCTTTTTTTTTAGCTTAGTAAATATCAAAGTAATACGTATTAAAATAAACTATCTATTACGGTTTAAAGGTAAAGCCTTGTGGCAAAAAGACGGTGCAGGCTTAGTGAGAGGGTTCCAATGGCACCCTTTGTGCCCAAAAACCGATGAATGGTGACTTAATTAAGCCTTAGCTATCAGTCCCTGTATTTATATGAAGTGCAACAACTACAACGTGGTTAAGAATAATTTTAGGATAGTAGACTATCCTAGAATTATCTTCTCAAGGGAAAAAGGGCAGGAAGTACCAACCGTCAAAAATGACAAAATACTCGCAAACTAAATAGAATATTATGATGAAAGAGCTACGAATTAAATGGAGAGATAAGCCATGACTTATCGAACTTAAATACTATGAGATATATCTTCGCAATTACTTACTTAAGTAATAAAGCCTACTCAGATTGATTCATGGTGTTCGGAAAAGCTTATGGCGACCTTTACTAACATTCTAATGGCGACTAGACTGCTAGTAAAGGAGTTTATCGCCTTTACTAGCAGTGTAGTCGCAATTATAATGAGCAGTCAGTAGCAGTAAGCAATCTAGTTTTATATGTACCTGTAATGTGTTTGTTTAATTAAAATATTGTAGTATGTAAAGCACTTAACTCTACCATAAAAATCAATGAAACTTTTACCACTAATCAGCTCGCAATACAAACCCTCATGAAATTCAACCAACAAAACCGACTGACAATGAGTTACAGTCAGTTTATGAATCTAGGCGCTATTTAAATAATAATATTATTGTCTTTATGACCTCTAAGACGGTCAAAATTAAAGGGAAAAATAAAACAAGGAGTTAAGGTTTGGTTTTTTTATTATTTTTAGAAGAAAGTCTACAGTTGTAATCTTGCTAAAGTTTCAGACATGCTCACTGCAGTAACATTTTACGCTTGCCGAATACGTTTAGCCAGCGAACAATGTTAAAAGGTTGCCATTAAACTTTATACAGGCGTTATTTATTTTTCTTACAACGGCAACAACAACATGATTGATATGCTTGTGATTAATATGCAATTGTGTTTCTAATCATATTGGAAACACAATTGATCTCTTGAATTGAATCAACAAAACACAACACAGTTTGTAACCTCGAGCTCCTCCGCCAGGAGGAGCTCGAGGTTACAAACTACCAGGACGCCAGAATCATGAAATAGTATTTTTTACATGGCATACTGCATGATAATCGAAATGTACACGGATTGATTAAGGGATTCCTATTAAAAATATAAAATACCTCCTTCATGGTTCTGCCCTCCTGGTAGTTGGTAGATATATAAAAAATAGAAAATCAATAAACCCGTAGTCAAATTATGCAATCACTCGCTACACGTGGTCCCTGTGGTATATGATATGTTGTTATTATGGATTTGTATTTTCTATCGATATATTCAGAAGACCAGGAAACAATCCCTAATGCCATGGAACCACGGGTAATTAAAATTACCCATGGACCCGGTAATGGGTCGACCCACCGGATTTAGGGAGTCGTTACCCGTGGTCCGGGTAACGACTCCCTAAATCCGGTAAGCCTGAAAGCCGACCCCAACATGGTTGCAAAAAGGCTAGGCAGATTATTATATTTGATTATATTTCAGTCAGTTTGTAACCTGAAAAACGTCGCTAATTTATTGACGGATGTAGTCTTGGACAACATGTGATTTGTTAAATCATTATGGTGCATCCACACCGCAGTTGAGAGCAACGTTTCCAAGTGTTACTGAGCAACATCCGACAGCAAAAAGTTATTTATTGTTAGTATATGTTGCCGTGTTAGTACATATAATTATGTTAAGTAATGTTGTCTAACTAATGGTGCATACACACCGCAGTAACTTTTTGTAGAACAACGTTTCCAAGTGTTACTGAGGAACATCCGATGGCAAAAAGTTATTTATTGTTAGTATAATATGTTGCCGTGTTAGTACATGTTATGTAATGTTGCCTAACTTTTGAAAAAAGGCAACATGTGCTAACAATTTAAAACATTGTTAGAGAATGTTACATATAACATAGAACAAATGCCGTGCAACCCTGTTGCCGAAAGTTACTTTTTGTTATATTTTGTTAATTTAAGTTATTGGCTGTATGGCCGCAATGAATAACATTCAACAAACAGTAACAGGTAGCCACAAAAGTTACAGATAGTTAATAGTCCTTAGGGGACGAATGGGCCCCTCAAAAGTTCCAGGGGACGAGTGGGCACAGGGTGCGAATCTTAGGGGACGAATGGGCTCTGACCCACCTTATGTTACCGTGTTGCACAGTGTTGCTCCACAAAAGTTAACTGTGGTGTGGATGCACCTTTACACATAATCACGGTTATAATATAAAACAAAAAGAAATGATGTTTATGACAAATACAGTAAATAATAAACGACAAAACACATTGATGTATATTTCTCTTCTATTGAAAAGAAAAGCAACAGTTTGACAGACAAGTGTCAAACCATACTGACCATGAAACAGTTCCGTTAGCAATAGGAGAAAATATGTCCTAATAACAAATAACAGATAACAAATAACAGTACAATCCGTGCCACGAAAGATGAGACCTGTCACACTATTTGTATACGAGTTAATTGTGTAGTGAAATACTTCTTTTGACGTCCAGGTCGTAAACCATTTTCCTACTTTGTCTTCTTAATGTTTTACCTCGAGGCATAATCAAGATTTCACAAAGTTTCACTCGTTTCAATTGATGTGACTTGTCTCATCTTTCGTGGCATGGTGTGTACCTACTTGACTATGTACTCGTATGCAAATCCGAAAGGTTGTGTTCACCTATAGCTAAACATGCCAACCATGCTGCTAATAACCGCGCAGACAAATTTGAATACGTGAAACATTTCCTATTCCAAATAATCGTGCAACTGGAAGCAACTATGTGTAATCAGTTCCCTGTGCCATTGCATAAGATACGCACTGACTTGTCCGTAACAAACATAAACTACTGTCACGCCACATTACCTACTTTTTGTACACCCACGTGTTCCGAATACAGGAGAAAAATGTCGGAGCCTGCGTTAAATCTTCATTAACATATTAATTGTTATCTCCTATTCATCTGGTCTACGACATTGATGGTTTGTTTCGGTATTACCGAACAGAATATTTTAGGAACAACAAAGAATCTCTTATAAGCGGAGCTTTATTCTCAAAAATATCAGTAGTCTTCCATCGATCACCAGGAACGATGATTGTTCAAGTAAGTGTTGGTCCTTCCTTCTAAGTTTCAATCTTAATGTAACTGTGCACTTAATTTTATTTTATTTTCTTATTTCAGACTTTCATGGTTTTATTGATATTAAGTATCGCCACAATAGGTGAAGGTGCCTCTTATTCCAATGTCTATGTGGAGAGAGAGGTCGTCCCTATGGGATATTATGCGTATGGTGCGCCATATCCATCAATAGCAAATCCGAGACTATCTGAAATCAATTCACTGCCTTCTGTTCCTGGGTATGTTGCACCCTGCGTGTCACCTTGTGTCTATCCTGCTCAAACAGTAGCCACAGTGGCACCCGTGACACCAAGCCCAAACGTAATAGCATACAAAGCGAAGAATGTTCCTGTTGTTGTTGCACCGACTAAGCAGGTATTAAATCAATATTACAATACATTTTCCTTTTTATCCTAAGTAAAAATTTAATCTCGCGTTCGTATTTTTAGGAAGCCACAGGTTATGAATATTCTTACGTAGTGTATGACGAAAATACGGGAGACCATAAGGCGCAACGAGAGCTTAGTGATGGTTCAGTAGTCAGAGGGGAATACTCGTTTCTTCAGCCCGATGGATACGTTCGAGAAGTTCAATATGTAGCTGACGACATTTCTGGGTATTTATGATTTACCAAATTACTTTTTTTATTGCTAACAACTTGTTTTATAAGTGAATAACATTTATTCCTTTCTGAGCAGGTTTAACGCTGTGGTCAAAAATTACTTGCCTGTTGCTGTTGAAACCAAAAAGAAAGTCGAAGAACAAGAAAAGAAAGAATCTCCCCCACCTTGCCACGAAACCAAAAATGAATCATTGAAAGAAAAATCAGAAGAAGACTCAGGAGAAATCTCCTTAAAACAATTGAAGAAAATTCATGAAATACTACATACAAAGCATTCAAATGAAGAATCAGCTGAAAAATCAAATCCTCACAGTCAATCGAAAGAGTCTGGAGAAGAACATTCTAAAGATAAGCATCACAAAGAAAGCAAAAAAGTATCTGGAGAAGAATCCGAAGAAGAGTCAGGATCTAAAGAATCTAAAGAAGAATTAAAAGAGAAATCCCATAAAAAGTCTTCGAAAGAAACTGAAGGATCCAATGAAAAGAACAAATCCAAGAAAGGATCCAAAGAAACTTCCAGTGAAGATTTTGAGGCGGAATTAGAAGAAAAAGTCAGCCATGGTAAAAATAAAGAGGTACACGAATTACTAAAACCTACAGATGAAACGGTTGTACTGTATAAAGATATACTCCGGTGCCTTGAAGCAGCGATGAGGAGGAATTATGGAGTACCAGTCGCCATGAGACAGGGACCCTCACCCTTAACCTACATAGTCTTGAACAAACCGTGCTAACACAGAGATATCTAATTGTAAACTGTCTAGTCGATAATGATGTCTTTCAATCTCGCAATAATTTGAATTAAGTGTTATATTTTTGATTATTATAAATTAAATCTTGCAAGAAGTATAAGAATTCAGTTTTCATTCTACCTGAGACCCCATATGGATAATTGAATTTTTCTAATTTTAGAAGAAATAATATTTGCTTGACATAAACAAATTATTCATTGACATACATTTAAAGTAACTACCCCATGCATTGCATAACTGAGTTTGGTACTTATCTGAACTTTTATCTCGATACCCCGTAAAGGGAAAAGCTTATGACACAGCAATTCATATCAATGCCATTCATATTTCCTCAGCCTAGAAATGGTACAAGATAGTTACAGTTACCTACTAGTTAGTACATAGGTACTTAATTATTTCATGACAGGACGGAGATTGATGATTAACTGTGTCTTAATATGGACAAATTTTATTAATCTTTATGTGGTAATATAATAAAGCGACCATGTCGCTAATGTGCTGAGACAAGAGGCCCTAACACGCACACTTGACGTAAACGTAACGATGGATTTTTTTAATCAAGCACAAGTAGTATCTCTAATATTATACCCATCATCATCTGCCTAGCCTTTTCCCAACTATGTGGGGGTCGGCTTCCAGTCTAACCGGATGCAGCTGAATACGATTTGATTTACGTGGACCTACTGCCTTTCGCCCCCCACAACCCAGTTAGTACTGAGTATTTCTATACCCCTTGGTAAGACTGGATGTTGTGAGACTTTCGGGCCACTGACTACCCGTAACGACTGTCATAGATGTGTTTATGACAGCCGGGACCGACGGCTTTACGTGATTTCCGAGGCACGGAGGAAACTCTTATCGAGTATAAGAGTTTTATGTTATAGCAATTTTTGTTTAAAAAAAATGGTTATAATATTTGCTTCCCGCCGTTTATACTAGTGTCTAGTCTACAGTGTTAAACATGATCCTGTCGCAGCGTTGAGTTAGTGGTAAATCGTGAATACTTTGAGTACCAAACATTCGTCACGGTGACTGATAGTCTTGTCCCATTATTATCGCATTTATCGGTGAGCAAGTAGAGACTTGTCCCGCATATTAAGGCGCGACCTCGGCAAGGTACGGCTTTGGATAGAAATGGCACACTAAAAAATGTAAAGGAATGTCAGAATTAATGAAAAACTGAAATCAATAGTAGTAAAAGTAGCGGATCTTGTTTAAGATTTTACCTTGGTTCCAAACAAGTGGCAGGTAGATCTATTAAGAACAACAACGTACAATATTGTTAAACCTAAATTGGGTTTAAACAAACATGCAAACGAACTGAGTACTTTTTTTAAAACAAGTTCTAGAACATCAGCTCAAAATAAAACAGTAAGAAAATAAAGACATCAATCAGTATTTAATCATAGGGTAGCTAAATACATAGGTAATGTCGCTATTAGCCAACCGATCGATATCTTGCCGAACCTTTTAAGTCCACATTTAATTTAGTTCGATAATAATCATCCGATTGCTTTTGTTAGCAAATACTAGTTATTAAATATGTCCAGCGACCTTCAAATATTTAGTAATGACAGCTAAAATGTACCACAACTCATATTTGAAATGTTCATGGTCTAATTGCATATCTGCATTTGTATTAAATATGCTTGAAATATTAATTATAACGAGGGTGCAATAAACTGAAATATTCAAACAAAAACGTGCAAGTTGTTGGGTCTAGTCGACCAAGGCTCGCCACTAGAATGTGTTTATTTTATTATTACACAAACGACAGTAAAGTTCTCAAGAGCAAAACTTTTAAACATCGTTTAGGCGTGTTGCACGTGCAAATTAATCAATAAAACCACACTATATTATGGGTTGTTTATAAACTGGGTAAAATGTGGGTAATTCGTTACAATAAAATATTATGACTGACATAGAATTCAAATGATGCCTAACAAACCTATTTATTTCTCACTTACAAGTAGCCTGCAGCAAGATAGCAACAGTAACATTTTTTCTTTAATAAATTCCTTGTTAACAAAACATTAATTTTATTAACCGTATAAAAATCTGAAACCTCGGAAACGGTGGCAATTACAGAATCATTTACTCGATGTTAAGTTAATTGTTATTACAGCTATCAAGTTCGAGCGGCTGCCCCTGAGAACAGAGCACATATTTTACATTAACAGCAAAACTTTAACTGAAGCAAAATCTACATGGTATCGTATGTTTTTCCTTACTTATCTTATTCTCTAAACTAAGTCAGTACCTATGAAAATAACGAAATGTCGCACCAATCACACTTTAGCTATGAAAAGCTTACAATAGGTATACAGGATGACCTGCTTCATCAAAAACAGTTAGATAAACACATTCACTTTCCCAAAATTGATTCTCAGCACGCCATATTTGTTTACTAAATAAGAAAAGTAAAAAAACGTACTTTATCAGTTATCTTAATCTTTACACCGATGTAAACAAAGTGAGGCCTTTCTATTAAACCTGACCCACATAGTACAAAAATCGCGATAATTTATTTGAGTGTAGGCCGCGATCACATGCCCACAATCTATCAAATTATTTGTGACACGAGCCACTCTTGAAATACCTCGCCGCTTGGTCAATGAAATGTTATGAAACCGCTCCTATTAAGAATTCTATTGTCTAAGTAACACGTTTATTTGTATTACTACTATGAATATAAAACGCGCATAAATTAAAAGTTTGCTGAAATCAAGAGTAAAAGAACTGGTTTTGTATTTTAATTTAGATAGTTTTTGCTGAGTTTTTTTTTGTATTCACTTTCACGGAGTATGCCCTTGAGCGCTATAATTACCAATATCCTCAATTAGGTATCTGCTGATTCAACGGGAACAGAGAGATAAGCAGCTGTTTCGTACAATGCAAATTCTAAAAGGTTATAATTATGCTAAGCTGCCAATTATAGAGATAAATCTAAACACTTTATAGTTAGGCACCTATTTACTTAAAACCTAAAATTTATAATTATCTTTTGCTCTATCTTGTAACGGCGATTTTGTCACACACAACTTGCCTGGCTTAAAAGAAGTCAGCTCGTTAAAGAACTTACTTTCAGTTCACTAACAATTAAAGAAACCCGTGTGTTAATCAAAAGCCTGAGTATAAGTAGAATTTGTGTCATTCCAAATATCGGTTGGCACTATTTTAAGCTTTCAGCTATAACTAAACATACAATGTCACTTACGGGATATCGGGAAATATTGGGAGCTCAGAATAATTGAAAATCACGGAAAATATGCAGTAAGTGACGGTGTAAGTTTATCCATTGGTACTTCAGCGTAAGTATATAGGCACCTACAGATATCTCTCTAAAACAAATCTTAGCTCAGTATGTGTTTACCTCTCCACGTAGCTAGCCTAAGGAATCCCAATTAAAACAAAACTGTCTGTTTTAATGACTTTTATCAGTGATAACGATGTGGAAACTGAGCTTTTAAACCCAAAGGCGGACGTTCTGCCTACAATACCTACTACTTAGTTTCGGTGGGCTAACTAATAATAATACAACTTACGCACGTAATCTCATTGAGATTTATTGCAGATAGAACAGTTTATTCTCTGGGCTATACCCGGAATTTCCTGGTTTGAAGGCTGCGTTCTAGAACTCCGGTTTAGCATTCATAACTAGGTTACCGGGAAAATAGCACACAGCTTGAAGTTCTAACTGTTTTGTAAGAATGAAGAAGATAATCGTAGAGCACGATAAACACAGAGATCATGCAGTTCATCCAAAATGTAAATGAAAGAAAGAAAACAGACCTTTTGAATAACTAGATATTCGAAACATTGCAAGTATTTGTTAACAGTTCCTGTGTTTTTTTTTTTTATAAAAACCACTAGTTGTCTCTCCATAACAAAACCTAAAACCAGATGATAAAAAAAATCTTCAGATTTTTCCCCTTCGTCGCAATAACACATACTTTATAAGCTTTTCAATCTATAATCACACATATCGCCCTGAATAGACCCACCTCTATTCCAACATCATATGTGACGCAGACCACGTCACATACTCGTATATGTATATAATAGTATTCTCGGCTGTCTGGTGACGTCAAAAACAACCTATGTTAACAAGCGCGTGAGCCATGTTGGGAAATACCTGCAGATAACAAGAACAATAAATTAATTATGACTATATCTAGTAAGCTCATAATTCAAGACATACCTAAAATACGTGCGATCGTTAATTTTTTTAACTATACGACAAAGTTTGTTTTTGGGTATTGATATTAATATCTAGAGAGCTTTTCGAATTTTCATGAATTTTCAATTACTATCGAAAATAATCGACTATCATCTTATTTTACTGTCAGTAAGTGGCATAAATTCTGCTGCCGATAATTTTGTTTATGGTATGATGTAAATGGTAGCAAATTGGAAACCGGAAAAACTCCAAATACGGAGAACTTACACATCCACTTCTACTTATAAGTCAATTAACATTGGGAAAGAGACATTTATATAACCTATATCCAATCCTACAGCAGTTGTACAAACCGCTTTCAAAATCTTGAAACATGGACTACATGCCAAACTGGAATTGCAAAAAGCGATCTAGTTACGCAGTTTAATATAATTTATGTATTAGATATAACAAACAGATTACTAACTATTGTCGACAGATATACCATGCAGTAACAAGAATTTGATAAATCACATAATGCACGAGATTGAATTAATTATGAGACTTTTTAAAATCAGCGGAAAATAATTTCAGTGCGTCGAGTCAAAAATGCAGGAAGAAATGTATTAAATACAAAGAGGTTAAAAGACCATTAACCTACAAGTCGAATAGGTGCCAGTTTGCATAATGTTTTTTTTTACGAAACGAAACAATTAAAGATGCATCCCATTATGTTACGCAAAGTTCAAAACGCTACAGAAATTAGACGTTTATTCGAACTTATCACCACAGTTTCAAGCTAATAAGCACTACGAAAAAAATGCGAATAAATATGAGTATCCTAGTTGATTTGAAAAACTCATCGAAAGAAGAAGTTGTAAAAACATAAGCCCCTTTTCTTAAATTCAGTTTAAATAATGTCAATAGAAGCTATTATTTTTACCGGAGGACATAAATAATTACCATCTTAGATTGACCAATCCGCATTGCGAAACGGTAAATCACATCACAATGATTGATAATTCACGATTCCGATATTATAAATAGACAACAATGCCTACGGCATATTACAAGAATAATTAACAATAGACTCCTACGTATTAATTACTGTAGATC
This sequence comes from Xestia rhomboidea, assembly GCA_963853795.1. Lineage (NCBI taxonomy): Eukaryota > Metazoa > Arthropoda > Insecta > Lepidoptera > Noctuidae > Xestia > Xestia rhomboidea. Next base: position 13,434,827 of record OY970761.1, on the reverse strand, counting down.
CGGACACAAATCAACGCGTTCGGAGTGTAGTGATATAGGAACTGCGACCTTGATACATGTCAAAGTTACAGAGTCAAGGTGCGCGCGCATTTCTCTGCCCCACCACACCAGCCTGCGCACGCGCCGCCCGTGTCTATAAAACCATACGGCAGGACCATTGACATTAATCAACTTTTGATTCTTACAATCTAAACAACCAAAAATGTTCAGCAAAGTGAGTTGTTACAGTTATTGTTTAAAAATTAAATTCAAATTGTATTAACTCGACTTAATTAAATGTTAATTATAGTACACATTTTATAACGGAAAATTAAAGAATTTTTATTTATTCTAAAATTCAGTCACAAAAATAAAAACCACTAAAAAAATAATTTTATTCTTGCAGATCGTAGCCTTCGGCGCCCTCTTGGCTGCTGCCAACGCTGGTCTCTTGGGACATGGCCACGCTGTGTCCTCCCAGAGCATCGTCCGTCACGACGAGACCCATGCCGCTCCCTTGCACTACGCGGCTGCTCCCGTAGCTCACTACGCCGCTGCCCCCGTCGCCCACTACGCGGCTGCCCCCGTCGCCCACTACGCCGCTGCCCCCGTTGCCCACTACGCCGCCGCCCCCGCGCACTACGAAGGCCATGACACATACGTCAGTATTTCTATAACTTCTAGAACTTTTCTTTATTTTTATAATACGTCCAATATTTTGAATTTATATCTGCATTCTCAGGCTCACCCCAAATACGACTACTCTTACTCCGTGGCTGACCCTCACACCGGAGACCACAAGTCCCAGCACGAGAGCCGCGACGGTGACGCCGTGCACGGATACTACTCTTTCGTTCAGCCTGATGGCTCTGTGCGCAAGGTTGAGTACACCGCTGATGACCACCATGGGTAAGTAACGAAGAAAGCTAGTTTTCGGGGACAATTTATCTTTTGTTTGCAATTTTTTTTCTAAGCAACCTTTTTCATTTCAGTTTCAACGCTGTCGTGCACAACTCCGCCCCCGCTGTGCACCCCGCCCCCGCCCCCGCCCATGGCTACCATCATTACTGAGCGTTCCTAGTTGAGTGTTTGTTATGAATGTCTGACCTACAACCTACCTATTTATATTTTTGTATGAAACAAGTGTGATATGAGTATGATGAAATATAACTTTAAAATCTATTTTTCCTTCTTTTATTTTCAAGTTTTAGATCGATGTTTGAAATCAACAGTTAATCATGTCAAACATTTTACTTAATATCGTTTTAATAATAGAAAAAAAAACTTTTACGCTAAATTTAAATTAGTATACTGAGATTGGTATCTAAATACCAATCTCAGTATACTAATTTAAATTTAGCTTTTACAATATATTTAAACCGCCTTCTCAATAACTTTTTAAATATAAAGTACTGATTTACTTCGGTCGATATTATTACAAGCTTCCTCCAAAGATACTTTTATTATAGAAATATAGAAAACCAGAAATTATGGTCTGCAGATGACATAATTGCCACATTAAGACATCATGTCCAGACACATCTTACCTATAATTATATGTCAAAACACTCAAAACTCATTACTTTTGAACACCACCGCACACCAAATCTACGAGTATTATCAACCACTAACTGTGAGAGTGCGTTACGCAGTTTAGTGCTTTTCCATACATCCTAAACTTTTCGTTCACCCTCATTGACTCTACGCTAATACGAGCCGAAAGTTTGCTGCAGAATGTGAGCAAGAGGTAAAGGAGAAATAAAAAACCTACATTACTGTTAATGATTCAATTAAGTCTAAGCTAAGAAATGAAACATTGTTGTCTTATATCCATAATTCTTTGGCTGGTTTTACATTTGTAAATAGAGATCACATACATGCGCATAAACGCAAATAGAGGTTTTCCGGAGTTTGTCTTTATTAAACTTTTAGTTAAATAACTTTTTTTCTTAATTGTGAATCCTAACACTTTTACATTAGTCTTATTATTAAAAAAAATTATATATTCTGATACCATGAGTTCTTAAAAAAAAACGGCTTTTTCATATATTTTGCACTTTGAGGGCTAAGATAAAAAGATGCACGTCGATTTAATTGTTTCACAGACATGGCTGATTTTAGGATGCCTGTGGTAGAGCAGATTAACTAATTTAAAATTATACGCAGATTCTTTTACATTGTAAGTAGATACAAAGGCTATTCCAATTTGGTAAGCTTCATAAGTGGTATACAAGCATGAAGAACCAGGTGGAAAGTTCGCCGTCCTTCATAAAGTGGAGACCAGGATTTTGCACAGCATCAGGTACGATGCGGCGTTGTAGTTGTAGCTGCCACCACAAGCTTTATTGCTCTGGAGGTGGCAGGGTTCCGTAAGTTTATCTACATTAGCTGTTATTCTGGCATAGACTAGGTTCGATTCCCAGAACAGGCAAAGTGTTTTTGGGTTTTTCCATCAAGAATTTCTTAGTAGCAACCACAGTGTCTGGATTTGCGCACGGTTGATGGCGATAGGCTCGTACCCTAATACATGGGACTTAATTAAACATAACTGGCGAAATGTCTATTAGGTACATCTTTGCCTAAACCTTCAAGGATTACAAGCGTGATATTATGTGATGTTGTGTTGTTAGTTATAACAGTGATTAGGAATGATTTGTTGTGGAAGAAAGATTTCACTTCAAAGCTTTATGTTTGCTTATAAACGCTGATGTTGGCAAAACTAGCATGCCCGATAGTCTGGCACTGAATATCGAGATTCCTATGGGGAACATAACACAGACATCGATATTACACACTTCGAAATCATAACAGCAAATTAATTTGTTGTAATAGCCAATCTTAGAATCTATTATCGCACTCGAATAAATTAAAACAATTATCAACAGAAGTATGTGTTAATTAAAATAGATTGGAACGAAAAACATTATAACATGTTACATAGTAGTTATTTATATTTTAATCAACGGAACAAATATAGTTTTGCATGTTAAAGTCAGGGAGTCAATTAACAGGCACCTAATTCTCCCACGCTAGAAATGCGCACGCAACTAGTTTTTTCTATTAAACCAAAAATTACAGGTCCATTGACATCAACACGTGATTGTAACATAAAATTCAACAAAATGTTCAGCAAAGTAAGCAAAAATCTAAATGAAATATTTTACCTAGTTCAAAATAAAAAATAAGGGCTTTTGGTTCATTCATTATAATGAATGAACGAAAACCACCCATCCATAATGAAAAACGATCTGGATCTGGGATTCCAGATCGTTTTTTTTTCGGTGCTCTTTTAGCTTCGGCCAACGCCATTCCCTACCGCCATTCCGTGATTTCCCGGTATATTGTGCGCCGTGATGAGGCTCTCGTTTTACCTCTACACCCTCACACTCCTCTCTCTATCTCTCTACGTCGCCGCCGTCATCGTAGCACACTACGCCATTCCCGTAGCTCACTACGACACTCCCGTAGCGCACTCCGACGGCCACGACACGCACGTAAATTATCCATTTGGTGTCTAAACTCTCTCACTGCTCTTCTTATCCCGATATTTTAAAGAAATAAACCTTATTCGTAAAAAACGAATGCTCTCTGTGTTGCTACAATTGAATAGAATTTTTGTAGAAGGAAGTATTCCGTAATAGTCGGCATGGTTTTTCCGACATCTTTCACAATTATCATTATATTTCAGCCAATTTACACAAAACCTCAATAAACTTTCCTCATGAATCACTTCGTGCATTGGTGAAAACCGCATGAAAATCCGTTCGGCAGTTTTTAAGTTTATCGCGTTCTGACAGATAGACGCGGCGGATGGACTTTGTTTTATAATGTGTAGTGATCCATCTGACCCGGGTATAATTACATTGGAAACTGCAACTTGGGAAATTGTCAATGTTTACGAAATTAGAAGAAGTTGGAACCGGTTCTCCAGAACAACTATATGAAAAAACGTACGTATGTATAAGGTGTAACACACAACATTGAATAAAACAATAACATCATTAAAGCAATCAGTATATTTTTTACAAGAAATGCAGTATTGACTAATGTAAGAAATACGTTAGTCTAAAGCCCTGTAAGCTAAAACATTTTGATTATTTTCTTAGTGCTTTTACAAACTTCCACCCACATTAAAATGCACTATGATTCATTGTCTTATAGCTTGCAGGCAGCTCGTACATGTTATACTGAGAGTTATTATAATGCATAACAATAAATATGAAAAAAAAACCACTTGGCACAAATGCCTTCCAGCCACAAACAATGAAAATTAAAAAAAAAAAAACTAAATATTTTTGACAACCTAGTGAAGTTTCTTAGTTTTTGTATGTACTATTTTTGACATTTCATTTTTTTTAAATACACGCTTGCCGTTCCAATTCACCTTCGACATTGGCTGAATGGTCGACATCGGCTTTGCTTGCCATTAACAAAAAATAGAATAGAATAGACATTACATTTAGACAAGTAAAAAACTACGCGTCTGCGAGTCTACTTTACAATAAATTTCTGGCCTCACAATGCAACACTTTTGTCATATTTTAATTCATTTGTGGAGTTACATTTATTTCGTTTCACAAATCTATTACCATCAAGTAATCAATGAGAAGCAAAATATCTAAAAGTACAACACTGTACCTCATGTATTAAACCTTTATTCAAAGCAAAATACAATAGTCATTTTTCCGATCACTAGTAAAGTGGGTAATTAAAAACTGATAAAGGTAATCATGTGCATTTCACATCATCCCGGACAATCATTAATATAAGCAAACAAACACAATACGCACGTATTTTAAATAATTATTTTATCAACTATTTTTCGAGGTCTAAAAAACTAGCGGTGTAAAATCAGCGAAATTAAAAAAAAAAATACCGAAATTTGTTGCTTTTTTGTTGCTAATTAGTTGCTAAAAAAATTTTTTTTTAGCTCCAACCGATCGTGAAAAATCGGCATTAACGCTAACTTTTCATTAAGATAGCGTGGAAATCACTGGATGTGGAATGATCGATCAAACGAATAGCGGTCAATTTGTTGCTAATTTGTTGCTGAAAGATGCTAAAGAAAAAAAAAGAAAATTGTTTTTTTTTTTCCAATATAAATAATGTCCACGCCAGCTTAACTCTCGAGTTTTCCGTGAAAAAGCTGAATGAAAATTTGTTGCTGCTTTTACTACATCTTGTCCGAGTTCAGAGAGTCAGCAACAAAAAAAAATGGGAAGTCAAGAAAGTTGGAGATCGGTTTACGAAAAAACTGGCCACGCCAGCTTAACTCTCGACTTTTCCGTGGAAAAACTATAGTGAAAAATTGTTGCTGCTCATACTGCAGCTAGTCTGAGTACAAAGAGCCAGCAACAAAATAAAAATCGAAAGTCGGATTAGTTTGGAGATCGGTTTACAAATAAACCGGCCACGCCAGCTTAACTCTCGACTTTACCTACGTTACCATTTTTCTTCAAAATTACTAGTCCGATTTTGATGCAGTTTTCAGTTATGGGTTCGAGTTTGATTGGTGCATGTTCTTAGATAGGTGTTACGGTGACAACTCACCAGGGGGCGCTGCAGAAATCAATTTTTGTGCAAATCCATGTTGGCATTTTTATCCAAAACTCCTAGTTCGATTTTGATGCAGTTTTCAATGATGGGTTTGGGTTTTATTGGTGCATATTCTTAGATAGGTGTTACGGTGACAACTCACGAGATGGTAGACTCGTTCATATTTGATAGATAAACATAATTTTTATCATGACCTGATCCTACAGCCAGGATTGTCTTCTCACGAGGGAACTCCTCAACGGTAAATATTGAATGATTACCTACGACAAAACTAAAAATGTATAAAATTATTAATTAAAAAACCTTTTTAAAATATCTTAAAAAAACTTTTATAAAAATGCACTGAAAAGAAATAAACCTTTTAGTAAATGAAAACGAAAAGCTTTCATAAAAGCTTGTCCCGACTTGGGGTCGGCTTCCAGTCTAATCGGATGCAGCTGAATACCAGTATTTTTACCCACGACGGAACGGAGACGGTAGGTATATGCGTTTGGGGTGAGAGGATGTTTGTTTGTGCAAATTCATGTTTGTCATTTTTCTCCAAATTTACTAATCCGATTTTGATGCTCTCTAAAAAGTTTAAAAAGCAAAATTAATTTTTTAATAAACCCACGACGGTTAAAAAGTAATTGTAAAAGGATAAAATAAAAAAAATAAAAAACAACTTAATAAAAAACCCACGAATATCCGTCGGGGGCTGCCATCACTATTTTAAATTTCATCGTAAATAAAAATAAGTATAATCATCATCTTCTAAAGGTGGGCCCCACTGTAGGGGCACGGCCTGCCCATTCAGGGTGTAAGTATAGCGCTAAAAATCTCCAATTATTCAAGTTACTATAAAACTGCAAAACGAGTTCATTTCATGGCAGCCCCCGACGGATATTCTTGGGTTTTTTATTAAGTTGTTTTTTTTTTTTAATTTATTTTATTCTTTTACAATTAACCGTGGTGGGTTTTTCAAAATTTTCAATTTTGCTTTTTTGGCTACATTATATGCATACCGATCTCCAACTTTTCTTGACTTCCGGTTCTTATTTTGTTGCTGACTCTTTGTAATCAGACTAGATACAGTATGAGTAGCAACAAATGTTCACTATAGTTTTTCCACGGAAAACTCAAGAGTTAAACTGGCATGACCGGTTTTTTTCTAAACCGATCTCCAAACTAATCCGACTTTCGGTTTCTATTTTGTTGCTGACTTTTGTATTCAGACTAGCTACAGTATGAGCAGCAACAAATTTTTACTATAGATTTTCCAAGAAAAGTCGAAAGTTAAGCTGGCGTGGCTGGTTTTTACGTAAACCGATCTCCAACTTTCTTGACTTCAAGTTTGTATTTTGTTGCTGACTCTCTGAACTCGGACAAGATGTAGTAAAAGCAGCAACAAATTTTTACTATAGATTTTCCACGAAAGTCGAAAGATAAGCTGGCGTGGCCGGTTTTTACGTAAACCGATCTCCAACTTTCTTGACTTCCAGTTTGTATTTTGTTGCTGACTCTCTGAACTCGGACAAGATGTAGTAAAAGCAGCAACAAATTTTCATTCAGCTTTTTCACGGAAAACTCGAGAGTTAAGTTGGCGTGGACATTATTTATTTTGGCGTAATAAAAAAAAAACAAATTTTAATTTTTCTCTTTAGCATCTTTCAGCAACAAATTAGCAACAAATTGACCCCTATTCGCTTGATCGATCATTCCACATCCAGTGATTTCCACGTTATCTTAATGAAAAGTTAGCGTTAATGCCGATTTTTCACGATCGGTTGGAGCTAAAAAAAAATTTTTTTAGCAACTAATTAGCAACAAAAAAGCAACAAATTTCGGTGTTTTTTTATTTTAATATCGCTGATTTTACACCGCCAGTTTTTTAGACCTTATTTTTCGCGCTGCTGAGATCCTCAAACGGCGCAAATACTGTAACCTTATTGGTAACTACAGCTTTGAGCCGTTTGGGGCCGAAACGCTCGGGTCATGGGGTCCGAGTGCGCGTCTCCTTTTTAAGGAAATCTCTCACCGACTGGTCGACACTTCGAGTGACCAGAGGAATGGCTCTTTCTTTGGCCAAAGAATTAGCATTGCCATTAAACGTGGCAATGCTGCCAGTCTTCTGGGCACGTTACCGAGTGACAGCGATGCGGAGGAGTACTTTGACGCCTATTGACGTCGTTGGATATATGTAAGTACTTACGTTTAGTTTTATTTTTGTAATTATATAGAGTTCTAGTTGTAGTATGTATATAATGTAAATATGGTTTATGTATACATAAATGTTATTTTATCAATTAAATTGAAAATTAACAACAAAAGTTTTTAATTAGTTAGCCCTTACACACAAAACACTCCATACACAACACCCTCATTACACGTTACAATAGGAACTATAACCCTCAAGGTCTGAAAAGCACTGTCATAGTTACACAGTCAAGGTGTGTTCGCGCATTTCTCCGCCCCACCCCGCGACTATCAGCTATTCTGACCGCGTTCTATAAAACCATACAGCAGATCTATTGACATCAATCAACACTTGATTGTAACATACAATTGACCAAAATGTTCAGCAAAGTAAGGGTTTTAAGAAAAAAAAAAAACATTCATAAAATGTGATGAGAACTGCTCACAACCTTTTAGCCATCAGTATACTAATAGAAAAACGATTTTTTTTTCAGATTTTAGCTTTCGGCACCCTCTTGGCCGCTGCCAGCGCCAGCCTGTACGACCATGGCCACGTTGGCCACGCTGTGTCCTCCCAAACCATCAACCGTCATGATGAACCCCTGCACTACGCTGCCCCCGTAGCGCACTACGCCGCTCCTGTAGCTCACTACGCTGCCGCTCCCGTAGCTCACTACGCTGCTGCCCCCGTGGCTCACTACGCCGCCCCCGCGGCTCACTACGATGGCCATGATACATACGTAAGTCATCCAACAATAATGTGACAACTGGAGGCTTAGAACTCTGTTCAGTGAGACCTATAATAATTAATTTATTTTCTTTATTGCAGGCTCACCCCAAATATGATTTCGCTTACTCCGTGGCTGACCCTCACACCGGTGACCACAAGTCCCAGCACGAGAGCCGCGACGGTGACTCTGTTCACGGATACTACTCTCTGGCTCAACCTGACGGTTCCATCCGCAAGGTCGAGTACACCGCTGATGCTCACAACGGGTAAATTGCTTATCACTATTATTTTAAGTCTGTTGTCGAACCCACTACTTTCTTCGCCAACATTGTGCTATAAACCATATTCTTTATTTCCAGTTTCAACGCTGTGGTACACAACTCCGCCCCCTCGGTGCACCCCGCCCCCGTTCACGGACACGCTTACCATCACTACTGAGTGATAGTCTTCGTCTAATGATAACTCCGCGGCTATTTATTTTTGTATATAAATGTGAAATGTATGAGATTGAGATGAGATGCAAAAATAAAGTGTGATTTTAGACACTAACTCATTTATTATTATTTTACCTAAATTAGCACAACCATACACATACATTTACGTGCAGTGTTCAATTAAACTTACAACATAATACATTAATGACACATTTTCATTATTACGTTTTTATTTAAAAGGTACAATAAGTGCTTTTCAAACACTGCACTGTTTTGAGATGAATAATATCGGGATTGCAAGTAGTAAAAGAATGCTAATAGAAATAGTGTTTTACAATATTAATGAATATAAGAAACAATTAATTACTAAATGAATATGTTATATAGATATGTTTATATCTGGAGATGTTTATATATTTCAACAATGCAATTACTAGATTGCGTAGTTTCATGAAACTAGCAATTATTTTATGCTGTTTATTATTAAAATATAATTATATGATATGATAGAATGTATGTACTTAAAGGCGACTAAGTTAAAGGAATGCATGTCGTCATATAGTTGCTAAGATTGCAATAAAAATACATTGTGATTGGTAATTGAGTGCATTCTATAAAATGAGTATACTAGACCTAATTTGCAACAATTGGTTCGTTTTTTAAAAACTAAACTTTTAGTTTTTTTTCTTTCAGTTTTTTTGGTACTTCTCTAATACCTCATCATCATCATCATCATTTTAGCCGAAAGACGTCCACTGCTGGACATAGGCCTTCCCCAAGTGTCGCCACATTCACCGGTCCCGTGTGACTTGCATCCAGCGGATTCCCGCAACCTTCACCAGGTCATCGGTCCACCTGATGACAAGATGGTATTTTAATGAAATTGGGTAGTACAGTTTTTTCGAGGCACGTCTTCCTTGTTGCAAATTTTCATATTACCACTATGTGATGTTTGACTTCTCGCGTGTCCTGGCCGATCAGATCAGGTAAAATCTGTCTCTATCTGTTGTATTTTAACCTATCACAAAAGAAACCCTGTAGCATTTCATTTATGTTTATGAAATATTTTAAAATGCCGTATGTTTTATATGGATAAAACATTCGACACACTATAAGAAATGACTTCAAAGTTTTTGCAAATAAAATAAATAGATCTAGGAGAAGTAAATCTTGGAAAAATAAACACTTGTTTGACATTGTTCTTGTGATCTTTTTAAAGCTACCTAAGTTCGCACTTAGGTACTGTGTGTTCACACCTATGTTTAAAGTTTTCCAAAATGTAATTTCCATGGCGCCTCGACGAAGGCAGGCGATATTTGGTAAATAGCCAAAAATGGATGTAGAATGTTTACTTTATCTATCCACTTAAAACAACGTATAGTATGATCAAAATGCATGATATGCTATATATATCTTGTTGTGTTATGCTACGTGCTAGTCGATATACCTATAGTTAACACATGTTAATGTTTCAGACTGACAACCGCCTTGGTATCATGATTATAATATCAAAAATCACGGATGTGCATAGCTAAAATCAAGCAACAGCTTGCAAAGGCAATAATCGAAATCAATTACAATGAACGAGAAGGTGGCTCAAAAATATAAAAGGCTTACATTTGATATATTAGCAAAAGGAAAACCTTTTTCATAACATCGTATTAGGTTTGCCCCTTTTCGTAACTAGAAACACCCATCTGTCATGCAGGATTTTCCAAAGATAATCTTAGCCATTTTTCTTCTTGACACAAGGCTACAATTAAGAACTCCGTAGGAATCACTTGACTGACTCCAGTAATTAGTATTCACATTTAGTTTATCATGCATACATAGTCGTTTATACGTTGTATATCTATGTCCCTCATGCAACCCGAATCGAAATGTTAATGTGGTGGAATAGGGAGTTTCTTTGTGAGCTGAAATATCTCAATGTGAATTAATTACTATAAACAATAGGCTGGCTCAAAAATATGGATACGAGTCGCACGGGACCGGTCAATGTGGCGACACTTGGGGGAGGCCTATGTCCAGCAGTGAAAAACTTTCGACTGAAATGAATTAATTAATTAAGTAATTGTTACTACATATTATTAAGTGTTACTTTAAAAAGTACCGAAAAGGATGTTTCGATTTCATTTCTGATGTTCTAGTATTTTTTCAAACAAAGTGTTAACAGGCGGTACCTGTTAACACTTTGTTTGAAAAAATACTAGAAACGTCAAAATCATTTTTCATAATATAGAATATTACATATTTTCTCTGGCAGGTAAACAATCAGACAAAACAAGGATCCTATTGTCTCTGACAATATCACAGTTTTATGTTAAAATCTAATATATAACAGATTCTGTCATTTTTAATACAACTGCAACCTTGAGACCTATTAAAGTTTTCAAGATCAAGAGCGCACGCGCATTTCTCCGCCCCACCTAGTTGACGCAAGTGGTTATGCTATCTATTAGTATAAAAAACCGTTCAGCGTGCCCATTAGCATCAATCAACACTTAACCGTTGAAAACTATACAACAAAAATGTTCAGCAAAGTAATTATAAATTATATTTTTAATGCAGTTATATTATTCGTTGCAAATAATACATAAAAGTGAAGTTTAAATGTTTCACACATCTAACATTTTACATAATTCATTCAGATCGTAGCTTTGAGCGCGCTGCTGGCCGCGGCCAACGCTGGTCACTTGGGCCTTGGACACGCTACGTCCTCCCAGAGCATCGTTCGTCATGACGAACCTGCTCACTACGCCGCTCCCGTAGCACACTACGCAGCGCCCGTCGCGGTCGCTCACTACGCCGCTCCTGTAGCGCACTATGCTGCTCCCGTAGACCACTACGACGGTCACGACACTTACGTAAGTAACTTATAAGTCGAAACAAATATATTATAAGATTTCAATGAATTATTGTGAGGTTTCAACTAAATTATTTCACTTCTCCAGGCTCATCCCAAATACGACTTCGCTTACTCCGTGGCTGACCCTCACACCGGAGACCACAAGTCCCAGCACGAGAGCCGCGACGGTGACGCCGTGCACGGATACTACTCTTTCGTTCAGCCTGATGGCTCTGTGCGCAAGGTTGAGTACACCGCTGACGACCACCATGGGTATGTTATTATTTTATCCTACTTATATAAAATACTACAACGCTAATTCATGTAAAAGCCTTTTTTACTAATAGGTCTCTTGTTATTTCCAGTTTCAACGCTGTGGTACACAACTCCGCCCCCTCGGTGCACCCCGCCCCCGTCCACGGACACGACTACCATCATTACTGAGTGATCATCTGTGTCTGACTGTGTTGTGCCTATTTATTATTTTGTACATAATGACTGTGATATGCGATTCCTAAATATAATTTGAATGAATCTAACAAAAACATGCTTTTAATCTATTTAAATACTAGCTGACCCGCGCAACTTCGTCTGCGTTACGTAAGAGAGAGAGAGGCTTAGAGAGAGTGTGAGTCAACCTAAAAAAAATGCAGATAATATGCTTTAGCGGACTTTTTAAGAGGAACAATCCCGTCATACATGTATGATTGTTGAGTAACTTTAACCGTTTACGCAGCGCACGGAAAGGAAGCTCTCAAAAGCAATAATTTTTCGCTGTATTTGCAACAATTTTCATTGATGCTCCGCTCCTATTGATTGTAGCGTGATGTTATATAACGTATAGCCTTCCTCGATAAATGGGCTGTCCAACACTAAAAGATGTTTTTAACTGGAATCAGTAGTTCCTAAAATTAGCGCGTTCAACCAACCAAACAAACTTTTCTCCTTTATAATAAGTATAGATTCAAGTAGGTAACAATTTAATTTCTCGGAATTATATGCAATCATCGTTAAAATATTGTACTATGTTTTTCCAATTTGGGGCTTCCCTCGACAGCCTTAGGTTTTCATCCTTAGACACTCGATGACAGTCATACTCCAGCTAGGTCGAAAGTTCTCATCAAGGTGCATGAATTGAGCCCAAACACGATATAGCTTTTTTTTTCGGATGGGAAATCATCAAATGACTCCTCCCGGAGCAGGAGGAAGTGTCAGACTTTTACTGACTAAAACCCATCCATGTTTCTTCATCGCCCTTTGTGTTCCGGGGCCACGGTATCTCTTTCGAATAGTCCCGCAGCCCCGGCAGGCATCGGCCCTTGCGGACCCCTTCTTTTTTGCTGACTCTCTTTGAGGCGCGCGTAGAACACAAACGCGCCGTCGACACGGCCTGTTGTCATGAGACGGACGGACGGCGAGCTAGCCCATAGCTCCTCGTCCACAGGCCCGCGCCTACGGTGGCCGGGGGCCAAACGTGGCTCCCGACGCCCGGGGTGTCTCCCGCTGTGGCCGGGACGTAAGGATCTCTCCCTCTCACGTTCCGCCACCTCCTTCGCTAGCATGACTGCTTCGCAGAAGGAGGTGATGGCATCCCATTCCGTCTTGCTCCGGACCATGTATTGAACCAGGGCTGGGAGAGAGAGGTCGCCGCCGCCGATCGCCGCTTCGAGGACACGGCGGTGCGGAAGAACCCGGGCGTCTCCTCCCGCCCGAAAACACGATATGAGGCCAATAACAACTTAGCTGTAAATATAATCTACGTAAACTGCGTATGGATTATTGATTTCACAGTTCTTGCACGGCAAGAACACGTGGATTTATCAGGCTTCTGGTGTTCGTTATACTTCTTTTTGGAGAAATCATCCTCATCATCATACTCCTGCCCTTATCCCAATTTATTTGGGGGTAGCATGATTGTATTCTTCTTCCTTATGTACAACTCTATTACTTTTTGGAAAAAAAATCCCCAAAAAAATAAGAAATGCAACAAACAACTTAAATACAAAATGAAATAAGTATAGGAAATCTCACAGCATCAAAAAAAAAATTAAACAAATCACAAAAAGTGAAAATAATGTTGGAGGGTTTGAACCTGCAACCCCGTAGTTTACAGAGCGGTCATGAAACCGCAAGGCTATTTACTTCGTTGACATAAGCCACAAATAGCCGTTCTCATGTACTTACGTCATGACTGAAACGTCAAACAATTGAAGTATACGGAAATAATGCAAAATTGCCTACCCCCTTAAGGAAGTAGCGTGATAATATATAGTTTAAATATTGAAGAAGCCTATGCAGTAATTTAGACGTGATGCGCGCACAAACATTTCGTACCAACTACTTAAACCAAGGAAAGCTGATTTTCTTGAGTTCCGCTATTTTGTGCGTATTCACCTCAAAAATCAAATTTCAAGAAAACTGAGAAATTATATTTACCTGTATTAGATATGGAGTATATGTAGCAACTTTGAAAGGTTACACTTCATTGGTTTTGATTGTATAGGTGTTTGAAGTTTATTAATTTTAAACACAAAACCCTCTTTTTTGCGTCTCTGGTTGAGATTTAAAAAAAATGCTAAGACAGGTATTTCTTTATTTTTATTAATAAGTACTTATTCTGAGTTTCATGATTCTAGAACAATCTAAATTTTTTTTTTCATACAAACTTTACCCCCCCTTTTCACCCCCTTTTTCCAAAAAAATCCAAAATTTCTATAGCCTATATGTTATTCTGAATGTATTAAAACAGATTTGTAAACATTTCAACAAAATCGGTTTAGCAGTTTTTACGTGATGCGCGTACAAACAAACAAACAAACAAACAAACAAACAAATTTTTTTTAAATGGTTTTAATATGTTCAGTTACTTATTTCAAGTCACCCTGGCTGGTTTTTTTTTTTTATCTTCAATGAACAGATTTTTTGGTCTCAACGATTTTATTATATGTATAGATTCCTTAGACTGCCCCTGAAGTATCTACGAAGAAATGGTCGTCTTTAAAATGGTTTTTTGCGATTTTACAGTAGAGTGCAGTGGAGAAAAGTTCTCTATAAAAAAACTTTTTTTTTTTTCGAAATGGCATCTTGCAGTTCAACCTGAGAGGTTGTCGTCTGCTTAACCGGACTTTCCTGTGGGTGCCTTAAGTGTAAGGCCTCCAGCCAGGGCAAAAACCTTACAAACTAAGCGACTACACGCTAAGGGCACCCCCTGCGGGGTACGGGCCTCGGCTTAGGGCGTCGCTGGAAGAGGACAGCAAGGGGACAGGCTGGATCGGAGTGGTGTCATTATTTAGAGACTGACTTTGGACTACAGGCTCAGGAACGCGGGCTGGCACGAGCAAGGGACGAGGAGGTAAAAAAAAACTTTTGATTTAGTTTATCCATTTATATTATTAAGTAAATCCTTTTTTCAAAGGATTTCATTTTTAGTGTAAAGTTAGGTACAGGTTTGTTCTCCCAAAAAAGGGTAAAAAAAGAATTCAGGCAACCGATTACAATGTTCATAGATTATATCGTAGACATTCAAGATTGATCTCATTAAGTTAATTCGTTTCAAAGAACGTACGTAGTTATTCTGCATCTTCAAACTGTGACAGCGCATAACTTGTTAGGATGGAACTTGAAGTTTTTTAATAAAGATTTATTACACTATTATCTTATACAGGTCATTATTAGACCTTACAAGGTTTCAGCAAAGGTATTAAGACTGCTTGATTGGCATCTCTTGACCGACTTCGACGACGTAAGCAAGAAGCCATAATATAGTCTTAGCACGTCTGACTTCTCGCTACGACTACGTCACCCTGCTAACGGCTAGCTACCGCGCCGGGCGAGCAGTCAGCCCACCGTATGAGGATAGCTGATCCCGTGACAAGGCAATAACACCGTTACGATGCTTCTAAGTTTGCGATGCAGTACTAACTTATCAGTTTTCAGCTTATGCGTTTCGTACTGAACGCCTGAACTTAAATTTTGCATCGGTGGCGTATTTGATATTTTTCACAATAGTTTTATTGATAAAATTCAATCCAAAAAAAAAAGTGAAAACTATTAAATTATTATATTGAAATCACGATTGAAAACCTTTCATACGGTTTGACCCAATTCGTGATTTTCTGTGAAACAGTCCCTAGAAAGAAAACTATCTTGAAAGGTGTCCAGTACAGGCTGGATGCGAAAGGCAGAGGACCAGGTGTTATGGTATAATTTAGGAAAAGCCTGTGTCTGGCTGTGGACTGCTATAGGCCAAGTTAATTGACTGATAAAACCAATTTACTGCCAAAAACAGACAACCAACATGGGTACTGATGAGTAGTCATGGATGAACCACGGAATAGAAAAAAACAAAAACCAACCAACAAAATATCATGGCAGATTGTTGATAATATATGAACGCATAAACGAACTCTTTGGTTTCTACGTTCTCTCACCGGCTCCGTGACGCGTGTCAATCTGTTTGCTAGTAGTATTAATATGTTTTAATAAAATAAAACAGTTAATAATATATTCAAGTGCTTTATTTAAATACAACAGGTTATGGGCCGTCCCTGCCTGATCAAAGTTTTTAAAATAAAGCTGTAAAAATATAATTTCCGTGAAAAGCAAATTTCGCAAAAAAAAAACAAAAGAATATTTTTTCCAGTTTTGTGTCCGAAAAGCTAAAAAAATGGCTTTAAACTCGTTTACAATTCAAAAATTGACTGGAAGAGACAATTTTTCCACATGGAAATTTGCGATGGAAACATATTTGCAACATGAATAACTGTGGGAATGTATACAGTCTGATAGTTGTGACTCAAAAAATGACATTAAAGCCAGAACAAAAATAATTTTAATAATAGATCCACAATTATACGTACATGTTCAAGATGCGAAAACAGCAAAGCAGGTATGGGACAATTTATTAAAAGCATTTGAAGACACTGGCCTGCTCCGTAAAGTAGGGCTTCTTAGAGATTTGATTATGACCAACCTCGAATCAAGTTCAAATGTAGAAGAATATATAAACAGATTGATGTCAACAGCACATAAATTGAGAGGAATAGGATTCAATGTGGATGATGAGTGGCTCGGAACTCTAATGTTGGCCGGGTTGTCGGATGAGTATAAGCCTATGATTATGGGTATAGAAAGCTCAGGCATAAAAATTAGTGCTGATTTGATAAAAACAAAGCTATTGCAAGAAGTTAAAACAAAATCAGAAAGTACTACCGTATTTTATGCAAAGTCTAAGAAATTCATGAACAATACTCAACATAAAGATAGTCACTCAGGAAAACCAAAAGGCCACCGTTGCTTCAACTGTAACAAATATATGGGCAAGCAATGTTGGTTTCAAAATAAAAACAAGGAAGATAACGGCACCAAAAATGGTTTTGTAGCAGCTTTTTCAGCAACATCTGTAAATGATGTCAGTAGCTGGTATGTGGACTCCGGAGCTTCAGCCCACATGACAATGAACCGTGACTGGCTAGAAAATGAAACTGTACCGCCTGTACAAAGTATCAGGATCGCAGACAACAAAGTTCTACCAGTGCAAAACTGTGGCACTGTAAATATCCAGGTACCAAATAAAATTACAAGAGAACCTGACTGTATTCAGGTAAATAATGTATTATTTATTCCTACTTTATCCACAAATTTTCTTTCTGTGAGCAAAATTATAATGAATGGTAATAAAGTTGAATTTGACAGTACCAGTTGCTCAATAATGAACAGGAATAATCAGATAGTGGCCAATGCAAAGTTAGTAAATAATACTTACAAATTACTCACCTACCCAAGTGGGCAGGCAATGGCAGCTACATCTGAAGACAAGTATTTATGGCACCAAAGACTAGGTCACCTCAATTTTAACGATATTAATAAGATTCCAGAATGTACTCTTGGTGTGAAGTTATGTCAACAAGATGAGGACTACATATGTACATCTTGTTTGGAGGCAAAACAAACCAGGCAACCATTCAAAAATGAAGGCTCCCGGGCAACAAGCTTCCTAGAGCTCATCCAATCAGACCTATGTGGACCCATGGAGAACCAGTCTCTCGGAGGTGCTAGGTATTTCTTAACATTTATAGACGACTTCTCTAGAAAGGTATTTGTTTACTTTCTCAAATGTAAATCAGAAGTATTAGAAAAAATTCTGGAATTTAAAAATAAAGTAGAAAACGAGTTGGACCGTAAAATAAAAATACTTGCGACAATGGAAGAGAGTATGTAAACAGTCAGTTTGATAAATGTCTGAAGAAATTTGGCATAAAGCACCAAACAACGATTCCATACACACCTCAGCAAAATGGTGTAAGCGAGCGAATGAATCGTACTCTTATAGAACGAGCTAAATGTATGTTACTCAATGCATCATTACAGAAGGAGTATTGGGGAGAAGCAATAGCAACTGCTGCCTACATCATTAATCGCTCACCAACTCCCTCACTGTCTTATATCACCCCTGAGGAACGATGGACTGGATCCAAGCCTGACTTAAGTCATATGAAAGTCTTTGGTTGCCAAGCAATGGTACATATACCAAAAGAAAAGCGTCACAAATTAGATGCTAAGTCTTGTAAGTTGACATTTATTGGTTATAGCGAATGCTCGCAAGGATATCGCTTTATAGATAAGAAAACCAAGCAAGTAATAATGGGTAGAGATGTAGTATTTTTAGAAGAAACTGTCAACCAAAATAAAATAATCAAAAATACCAATTGTACCGAAACCACAGATAAAAAGTATAAGGAATTAGTGGAAGCGAAGAATAAAATAGAAGAGAAGAATTTAAACACATTTACAAGCAAATGTAATAACTGCAGTGAAGAGAATGATTGCATAGTATATTTTGAGACCGATAAAAATAAAACTCAATCTCCTAATGAAGACAATTATGAATCTGACTCTAATAGTTCAAGTTATTATGAGGACCCTAATGATGAGACATACATGCCTCCAGGTTCAATCAATACCAGTTCACCTGAAATATGTCATGTAAATCTCAGGCCTCGTCGAGATTCACAGAGACGAGAAGGAGAAGTAAACAGTAACAGTTCGGATCCTAAGTCTTTTTTATGCATTAAATCAGAATCTGCAATGAGATTATTGGATGATGATCCACAAGATCACACTGAAGCACTTAACAGTGATAATTCTGAATTATGGAAGCAAGCCATGGAAACCGAATATGAATCTTTAATCGAAAATAACACTTGGAGTGTCATCGATTCACCTTTTGGCAAAAAGGTGATTCCCTGCAAATGGGTTTTTAAAACTAAGAGAGATGACGCTGGAAACATAGCGAGATACAAAGCTCGTTGGAAAAGGATTGAAACAAACAAAAGCATTTTTGCAAGGAGATACATGTGGAGTACATAAGCACCGAGTTCATGTTAGCAGATGCATTGACAAAGGGACTACATCGACCGAAGGTCTGCCATCTCACAGCTGGAATGGGTTTGCGTTCAGGAGAGGGTGTTGATAATATATGAACGCATAAACGAACTCTTTGGTGTCTACGTTCTCTCACCGGCTCCGTGACGCGTGTCAATCTGTTTGCTAGTAGTATTAATATGTTTTAATAAAATAAAACAGTTAATAATATATTCAAGTGCTTTATTTAAATACAACACAGATAAATAATGTTTGGATTGGGTGTGTAATATATGACATAATAACAAATAGTATATTATCACTTGAAATGACGTTCACATGATATAATTTTCATATGCTATAAAACAAATAACCTAATTTCATGTGATCTAATGTTACATTTCATATAAACTTCTTTTGCTGTAATAAGTATAACGTTCATTTCATATAATTTTCAATTTGTTTATTCCTCTTTTTATATACCGTTCAGTTGACCTAATTTTCATTGGACCTAATTTTCATATTGACTCATTTTCAGCCAAAATTCTGTAATGAATAAATACCTACATATCAGGAAACTTCATACTGTTCCTCTTCTAACCCAAATGATTCACCAACAATAGAGGGGATCTGGGGATCTCAGGTGCTTTTCTCAATCAGATTTGAAACATCAGCGTTATTTATTTCATAAAACTTCAATGAAGTTAAAGACATAAACGCGGAATTAATGGCTCTTCTTACCAATAAACTTCTCAAGAGAGATAATAATTATCGATTTAATATTGTTAAGGGCAAAGATGTCTCATTTAATATTTTGCAAGGGGCAAAAAAAACGAGCATGATTAGAAAGACCCAACTGTCATTCTGAATTTTAACCAGATAATTCAAGCCACATTTGATATTTGACAAAAAGCTGCAATTAAAAACTCTGATGAATTCAGGAATTTGTAGATGGTCCGTTTTTAGTTTATCTTACTCTTACTACTATGACAAATGCGAAAGTTTCTTGGAAAAATGGATGGATGGATGTTTGTTAATTTTTAACGAAGAAACTATAGACCGGATTTTCATTTTTGGCACACAGATAGTTTATAAACTAGTTTTTCACAATTGATATCCTTTACGATCCCATGGGACAATTGTCGAACTCAACGCAGGCAAAGTCGTGAGCTAGTCTTGCATAAATAGCTTGTGGTTAAGGAGGATGCTCCAGGGTAGCCCACGAAATTCAAATTTTCTTACGTTTTTTGCAATTTGCAGGTCAGTGTCAGGTTGTATGTTGATTAAAATATGAATCGCGGCTGTAACACGTATGTAGTTACAGAATTATAATCATCAAAATCATCAATACAACCCTCCAAGCGCATAAAGGTGCAGGAATGAATTTGACCTTGAAAAAGTCATTCCTGCACCTTTATGCGCTCGCGTGTTACAGCCGCGATTCATATTTTAATCAACATACAACCTGACACTGACCTGCAAATTGCAAAAAACGTAAGAAAATTTGAATTTCGTGGGCTACCCTGGAGCATCCACTTTAACGTTCTGTGTTAATTAGTTACATGAGAGACGTACTCCCTCATGTAACCAACACGCCACTGCTGGCCTGTTGGAAGAAAACCTAAGCAAATAGGCAATACCATATAATAATTTAACTAGCACTGATACAGTATGTCATACTTTGCACATATTCACTATTTACTCGTAAACTAAGTGTATACAAGTAAATAGTCAGAATGACTAAAAAAAGAAAAGGTTGGTAGGTGACTAAAAAAAAATCTTATAAAGTACCGAGCAAAATCATTTCTCCAACTGCAATTTCGATTATTCACATAGTGTCTCTAGCAAACATTCATACAATAATCCTGTTGTGTCTGACAATATCGAGTTTAATGTTAAAATCGAATTTACAACCGATTCTATCATTTTTATTACGACTGCGACCTTGAGACATATTAAAGTATTCAAGATCAAGAACGCGAAGCATTTCTCCGCCCCACCATGTTGACGCGTGTGTTAAACTATTAGGTAGTATATAAAACCATTCAGCGCACGTTAACATCAATCAACACTTGACCGTTGAAAACTATACAAGAAAAATGTTCAGCAAAGTAATTAGAAATTATATTTTTAATGTATTATATAAATTCTTCGTTTATTTAAATAATTACACTACTTTTATACAAACTATAACTCTAAATAATAATAAAAATATGTACTAGTAACAACCTGCAACCGTTACAGGGCGTCAAAAAATTCATCCACATCGCTGTCAACAGGAAAAGTGCCCAGAAGGCTGGCAGCATTGCCACGTTGGATGGCAATGCTGATTCTTTGGCCAAAAAAATTAATCGTTGCGAAAATAAATTTAATGTTTCAAGTTATTTTTCTATAAAAATACTAAAACATTCAGTCATCTAACATACACAATTTATTCTTTCAGATCGTAGCTTTGAGCGCGCTGCTGGCCGCGGCCAACGCTGGTCTCTTGGGCCTTGGACACGCTACGTCCTCCCAGAGCATTGTTCATCATGACGAAACTGCTCACTACGCCGCGCCAGTCGCTCACTACGCCGCTCCTATAGCGCACTATGCTGCCGCCCCTGTAGCTCACTACGCTGCTCCCGTAGACCACTACGACGGTCACGACACTTATGTAAGTAGTAGTCAAAATAATAATATTTGAAGATTTAAATGCATTATTGTGTGGTTTTAATTAAATTATTCTACTTCTTCAGGCTCACCCCAAATACGACTTCGCTTACTCCGTGGCTGACCCTCACACCGGAGACCACAAGTCCCAGCACGAGAGCCGCGACGGTGACGCCGTGCACGGATACTACTCTCTGGTGCAGCCTGATGGCTCCGTGCGCAAGGTCGAGTACACCGCTGATGACCACCATGGGTATGCTATTATTTTATCCTACTTATATAAAATACTACAACGCTAATTCATGTAAAAGCCTTTTTTACTAATAGGTCTTTTGTTATTTCCAGTTTCAACGCTGTGGTACACAACTCCGCCCCCTCGGTGCACCCCGCCCCCGTCCACGGACACGACTACCATCATTACTGAGTGATCGTCTATGACTGACTGTGTTGTGCCTATTTATTATTTTGTACATACCAAATGAGAGTGAAAACAATTCCTAAATATATTGTGAATGACTCATACAGAAATTACTTACCTTTATTTATTTATCATTCTCTATACTGTTCTGTGTACACCAACTTTAGTTGATGTAAATTATGACTTTTTAAAAATACAAGGTGTAAACCGACCCTTCACGAAGCCGTCGACCAAGCATTCTGTACATCAAACTATGTAACTTTACGCAAAAATTATTGCTGGGAAACGACTTTTTTTTTGGAGTGATAAATCACGTTTTACTATAGAACTCAATGTAACGCACACAAAACTTTGTGCTGATTGGTGGATGGTCGTGAAGGTGTTTAAGTTAAAAATCTTACAATAAAAACTTGTATTTAAAAAAAAACTTGTCAAAAAGTAGGAATCTTGACCCCCAATATCTCCGTAACTAGAAGGTTCCCAAGAATGGTGTAGAACAAAAAAAATATCGAAATGACGAGGAGAACAAGTGCCTTTCGGCTACGTTAAGAGTCTTTTTACACCCTATACGTGGAATAACTCAGCCAATAACTAAATAAATGAATAACTCAATTATAAAACATTGATAATATAGATTACAACAGTTCATCACGTTAATTGTTTTTTAAAAAAATATTTCAATGTTGGACTCGTTGGTCGAGTGGTCGCAAGCGCGACGACTGAGCATTAGGGCCTGTGTTCGATTCACGGGTCGGGCAAGTGTTATTGGGTTTTTCCATCAGGAATTTCTCGATAGCAGCCACGGAGTCTGGATTTGTACCCGGTTGATGGCAATAGGCTCGCCCCCTATTACATGGGACTTAAAATATAACTGGAGCAATATGAGTGTAGTATTTGGTACACCTCTGCCTGGCCTTGCCTTGGCCAAGTGCGTGTCGGGCCACGCGCAGTGTAGGGTTCTTTAGTAGCCCGTTATATTTTAGATTTTGTTTTTCATTGAAAGTCTTCACCCGTTATAAACAATTATAAACAAGCAACTACTTCATCTTAGTCACTTTATATTATTTATTCTAAGGATTTTGTATTTGGAACAAAATAATCCAATACCCTAGTTCAACGACTATTACTGCTAAACTAATAAAGTTATCTTAACCTCTATAGTTTTCCTTTAAAGTTCATAAAATGCACTATCATCATGATTTTTTCCAGATTTTTCAAGCCAGCAGTTTAGCTTTTAGAGTGGGGGGGACGCCCTACTGGAACAAAAATTTGCACTTTAAAGTTTAATATTTTGTAAATGGAGCATTCAATCGAAAAGTAGTACCAGCAATCCCTTAGTCATTTTAAAAGACCTATTCAACGATACCTCACACGATGGGGTAGATGATGAAAAAAAAATCATCCCCAGTTCACATGAAGGGGAGCTACCCTAAAAAAAAAATATTTTCCAAAATTTTATTTTACCACTTTCTAGTACTAACGGTCTCTTAGCAAAACCTCGGACAGACAGACAGACAGACAGACGGACATAGCGAAACTATAAGGAAGGAAACCTTATAGTTTCGCTATGTCCGTCTGTCTGTCTGTCTGTCAGGCTACGGAACCCTAAAAACACAAATTGTTTTATGTCCCATTTTGTGGCACTGTAGCTCCATCCACCACTTCCATACCGCGTATGCTGACGATGCTCAATGAGTTTGTGGAGACCAAACCTGGATTGGACTTGTTTGTATAGACAGAAAACCATAATGTTAAAACAGAGTGAAAGGGTTAAACTACTCTACTAATAAATAACCTGTCGTTCGAGCCAATTAATGATTTTTCCGTGGACAGCCAATGCAACTACATTTTTTACCTTTTAACATTCAAACATCACGTAGGACTACGAGTACAGCAGGAGAGTACAGCACGCGAGTACTTCAGGCTAGTACTGCAGGTGAGTATTGCAGATGAGTACTTAAGGCGAGTCCTGGCGACAAGTACTAGAGGTGGAGGCGAGTACTCGAGGCGAGCATTGGCGGCGTTTTTCATAAAATAAGTTAACGCCCTTTTTTCTCTACATTTTTTTATTTTTATTAATCAAAGTAATTACCCAAGCAATCAATACATTTTTGCCAACGTAAGTGGTAGCTTATTGATGCCCTTTTTGAAAAAGTCATCTGGACGGGAGGCAACAAATTCTTTAAAGGCTTTTGAACTGCTTCTCGGTTATTGAATTTTTCCCCGCCAAGAAGTTATCCAAATTCTGGAAAAAGTAGAAGTCTGTAGGGGCAAGGTCTGGTGAGTACGGTGGATGACGGAGAACTTCTAACCCCAGCTCTTGTAACTTGGAGACCATCTGCTGTGCAGTATGAGGTCGCGCGTTGTCGTGCAGGAGCAGCGGAGCCGAACGATTGACCAAAGCTGGTTGGACATGTGCGAGCTTCTCCATCATTATGTTCAGTTCTTCACAGTACACACTGTAGTAATGCTCACCCGGTTGGTAAGAAGCTGTGATGAATGACACCGGCGCTAGACCACCAAACAGTGACCAACACTTTTTAAGGGGTCAGTTTTCGTTTGGGGCATTGTTTAGGTGCTGAACCAGGATCTAACCAACTTGCTGAGCACTTGCGATTGTCAAACAGAATTCATTTTTCGTCGCAAGTAGCAATGCCATTCAATATGCCTTCGTTTGTGTGCCTGTTGAGCAGTGCAAGGCTCTACTCGACGCGTGCTTCGCGCTGGCGATCAATCAATTTGTGGGGCACCCATTCGTCAAGCTTTTTTACCTTGCCAATTCGACGCAAATGGGCCAATATTGTTTTGATACAACATCGAAAGCTCCTGCTAATTCAGCTGTAGATTGAGAATCATCAGCTTTCACAATCGCCTTTAATTCGTCACTGTCGACTAAAGTTTTCGGTCGACCACGGCAAACCAATAACGGGTGGTGCGATCGTTAGTAGTGTTCACTCCGTATTACGTCGTTGATGTTGCGTGCCGCTTCTGCCGCTTTACTGCCACGACGCGGCGACGGTACTCATACTACATAATCACTCTAATTTTTAACGTATCCATTATGACGAAAAACGTACAAATGCGATGAAAACAGAACGCTAACCATTAAACAAATGAACTAATTTTCAAAAAATAAATTTCATATTTTGAAAATAAAATTAATTGAACTTAGAATTCTTAGCGAAAAAAGAAAAAAATGGACTTGAACTTTCATAGATAAAAACCTATTATTTTGCATTGTTATAATTTCAAGTATTTTACAAAGCCAGGCCATACAACAACATGTTTGATATCGTAACTGCAACCTTGAGCCTTGTTAAAGTATTCAAAGTCAAGTGCACGCATTTCTCCGCCCCACCGCGTCGGCGCATGCGGATTTGTGTTTCATATATAAAACCATACAACAATTGCTTTGATATCAGACAACACTTGACCGTTGTAAATCAAATAGCAAAATGTTCAGCAAAGTGAGTGTAACCTAGAAGCATTTTAAATACCCACAATACCTATTTTTCGTACTAATTTATCCACTTTGTACTACAAAAAACACTTTCGTAGCAAGTGACTAAAGTTAACTGAGTTTTTCAGATCGTAGCCTTGAGCGCTCTGTTGGCCGCTGCCAACGCTGGCTACCTGGGTCATGGACACGCTGTGTCCTCCCAGAGCATCATTCGTCACGACGAACCCCTGCACTACGCCGCTCCCGTAGCTCACTACGCCGCTCCCGTAGCTCACTATGCCGCCGCCCCCGTAGCTCACTACGCTGCTGCCCCTGTGGCTCACTATGCCGCACCCGTTGCCCATTACGACGGTCATGACACTTACGTAAGTCATCCGTTTGTTTAGTAACTGCACCATTCCAATCAACTGTAGAGTGTGCTATGATTTAATTTTGTTCTTATTTCAGGCTCACCCCAAATACGACTTCGCCTACTCCGTGGCTGACCCTCACACCGGTGACCACAAGTCCCAGCACGAGAGCCGCGACGGTGACTCTGTTCACGGATACTACTCTCTGGCTCAACCTGACGGTTCCATCCGCAAGGTCGAGTACACCGCTGATGCCCACAACGGGTAAGTTCCATAGCACTATTATTTTAAAGTCTGTTGTCGAACCCTCCACGTTCCTCTGCCAACATTGTGCTATAAACCATATTCTTTATTTTCAGTTTCAATGCTGTGGTACACAACTCCGCTCCGTCGGTGCACCCCGCCCCCGTCCACGGACACGCTTACCATCATTACTGAGTGATCGTCGATGACTAATTGTATTGTGCCTATTTATTGTTTTGTACATACCAAATGAGAGTGTAAAAATAAAATGTGATATACCACTAACATACGTTTTCTTTAATATACACATATAGTTCTTACCATAAGATTCCTGATGAAAATAAAAACGATACTAACATCGTAAACATAAATAAGGTTTGTAAATATAGCAGCATGCATTTTAGAATGCAATAAATTCGAGAGTAATGTTATCTCAAACCTTTAACAACTTAAATAGAAATGCAAGTAATCTTTTGCTTAAATTTTATGATATGTCACAAGCATGAAACTGCCATAGGATAAAAAGGGTTTGAAGCAGAAAACATGTGCTAAAAATATCATGGACTTTTGTCCACTGTGCTACTTAGACTAGTTCTACAAGAGCTCAAAATGCTAGTGTGCACTAAAACTTGGTACTTTTTCTAATTATGAAGCAATTCATGTTATAAAACAGATCAAGGTCCTGGACAACTGGCCGTCTGATCGTTGTCAGTGGCAGGACTCAAATAGATGAAAACGATTGAAACGATTTACATAATGCAGCACATTTGAACACCAGTTTTGGTGTTTCTTTTACGTTTAAATTGGTAGGTTACTGAGTCACCATTACCCTTACATGCAGACTGGTGAGCAACGACGACCTGCCCATTATACTAATTAAAGAATAGGCATGACGACAGTATCAAAAAAATGCATATCTATTTAGTCCGTCAGTTAGAGTATCGGAAAATAATGGACACGTATTTTTGTTTTTGTAAATTAATGAATATTGACAAAAGATAAAACTCATCAAAACTCGGGTGTGGGGGCTCGTGACGTCAGAACTAGCTAAAAATTATACCTAGGCGTGACGTATTGAGAATTTTAAAAGCGTCATATCATCGTCAATTTTGTTTACGTAACAAAAGAAAAAACACGTGTCAAATATTTTTTGATAATCTAACTGACGGACTAATTAGATTTTTTTTGTCGTCTCGCCTATTGGAGGATGAATAGTGCTACCGCCAGAGTCGTATGAAAGTTCTGAACCAACTCATATTAGCCATCGCCACACTAAAAAGAATACATACACAATGGATTACTTACTGCTGAAGAGTATCAGAAAGGATTTCAACTCAACAAGCTTTTACAGATTCGGAGATAGTAAGAACATTCTGTGACCATTTCTGTGTCACAACATGTACATGTTATTGTACTCAAAAATGGTTATTACTACAACTTATTACATATAGACAAACTTGGCCTTGTAGGCACAGAACTAACAAGTACCTACGAAACCTGCGATTTCGATCAATAGCTAAAACAATAGAGCCAATAAATAAATACCAGCAGACCAGGAAAATAATTGATTCAAAATTCAATTACAAACCATAACTCCCTCGAGGTAATAAAATAACATGTCTGTAACAGTTTCATTTATCATGAATTTGTCTCCAGTGCTGAAACCGGTAAGGCGCCTACTCGTATCAATAAAATACTTCCAATGTTTTAATGAAGTTTGTAGCGAGAACTTTCTCTATTACAAATTGTGTAGACTTTTCAGGGTAATAAATTGGTACCTACAGAGTAAATTGTTATAATTAAGTTGTATAAAGACACAGGTTGGCCGAAGCATGGAGAACCTGTTCAAGTGGAGATTCATAGATGACTTTGCCCTGGAGTGTCAATGTGGTTTTGTTCCACAAACAACGGGTCACATAACATGATGTCTTGCTTGTCCTGTTGCTTACGTTATAGGAGCGGACGCGCGACTTGTCGCCTGCAATGATGAGCTGTTTCAATTTCAATAGGTTTTCCTCGACACGCTTAAAAGATTATTATTTATTTATAATTTAAAGAAGGTAAGTAGACTTATAAACTAAGCCCCACAAAACCGTTGCAATGGTTTGACTGTGGGGTCAGTGAGTCTCTAAACACTCATACTTAAACATACAACTAAATGTGACTAATAAGATAAATGTTAGTTTATTTCCGACTACATATAAGTTGTCTTGTTGTATTTAGTATTAGTAACAATGGTACTAAGGTATTAAGTTAGTATTGTTGTATAATAATCACTATACATTATAAAACCAAGACCTCCGCCGCATCTGTCTGTATGTTCGCGATTAACTCAAAATCTACTGCACCGATTTTCATGCTGTTTTCACCCATGGATAGACTGGTTCTCGACGAAGGTTTGAATGTTATGTTATGTACAGTATGAGTATATATTTTGACGGATGGAGAGGGCAAGGTCTGGTATAAAAGAAAAACAAGGAATGATAAGTTAACGTTTGACAGGGGAGAATAAAAGAAGAAAACGTTTTGCGACGACTTCAAGTAGAAAAGGACATGGGCGGGAAAATGATGGACGGTACCAAAAGCGCCAAACTAGTAGCTCAGTTCTGGGCCGACACAATTTAGATTGCCATCGACACGCTAAGAAGAAGAAAAATGATGATTGTTATCCATTTCCAATAAATCATGATCTGTCGAATGACCGATTTGGTCGAGACGCCATTGTTTAACTATTGTGTCTACTTCGTGGACAGATCATGGGTTAACGTGTGAACTAAGTTAAAACAAAAGCAGGAGCACAATTATCAAAGCGGAGCAGACATTATATACTTTTCACCGACAGACAGCATTTAGTCATCGCACCCCAAGTAGCAATAAGTAATGTATATGACTGTATCTATACATCTTACATATACATATAATAAATCGTTGAGACCAAAAAATCTGTACATTGAAGATTTAAAAAAAAAACCAGCCAGGGTGACTTAAAATAAGTAACTGAACATATTAAAACCATTTTAAAAAATTTTGTTTGTTTGTTTGTTTGTCTGTTTGTTTGTTTGTTTGACCCACAAATCTGTTTGAATACATTCAGAATAACATTTAGGCTATATAAATTTTGGAAAAGGGGGGTGAAAAGGGGGGGTAAAGTTTGTATGAAAAAAAAAATTGATTGTTCTAGAATCATGAAACTCAGAATAAATACTTATTAATAAAAATAATTAATCAATATTTGCCTAGCCTTTTCCCAACTATTTTAGTGTCGGCTTCCAGTCTAACCATTCGGCTGCATCCGCTGAATACCAGTATTTCACAAGGAGCATCTGCCGGTCTGACCTCCAAAACCCAGTTAGTACTGGTGGTAGTAATACGATACCTTCTGGACTGGTTGTCAGACTTTCGGGCCACTGACTTTACCTGTAACGACTGTCATGTGTTTTTCATAAGATAACGTAAAACTTTGCCTATGTAAGCATTTTCAAAAACCATTCATTTTATGCTTATCAAAATAACCATCAAATCTGTATACCTACATTATGGGCAAATAAATTATTTCTATTTCTAGGTTGCAAATCCTTCTTCGAAGCGGCGATCGGCGGCGGCGACCTCTCGCTCCCGGCCCTGGTTCAATCCACGGTCCGGAGCGAGACGGAATAGGACGCCGTCACCTCCTTCTGCGAAGCAGTCATGCTAGCGAAGGAGGTGGTGGAACGTGAGAGGATCCACACGTCCCGGCCGCCGCGAGAGACGCCCCGGGCGTCGGGGGCCACATGGTGGCCCCCGGCCGCCATAGGCGCGGGCCTGTGGTCGGTGAGCTATGGGCTAGCTCGCTGTCCGTCCGTCTCATGACGACAGGCCGTGTCGGTGGCGCGTTCGTGTTCTACGCGCGCCTCAGAGAGTCAGCAATAGGGAAGGGGTCCGCAAGGGCCGAAGCTTGCCGGGGCTGCAGGACTATTCGAAAAAGATACCGTGGCCCCGGAACACAAAGGGCGATGAAGGAACATGGATGGGTTTTAGTCAGTAAAAGACTGACACTTCCTCCTGCTCCGCCCAGAGCGGGAGGAGTCATTTGATGATTTCTCATCCGAAAAAAAAAAGTTTGCAAATCCTCAAAATGGGCATTTTGAAGATTGCCTATTATTTTCGCCGATGATTACAAGTGGAGAAACATATTTCCTATAAACAAATCTGTCTGTAAATTAGAAGACATTAAAACCACGTAACGTGCACGATTCAGAGACCTCTAACAAAATTACCCAACCAATTACTTGAAATACCAGCTAACTATTTTTCCAGACATCACTCACTCCTTAGATTCACATCATCTCCAGAACAACTAACTACAAAACATTCTATAAATTAAACATGTAACTTATGACTAAAATAAAATAAACACGACTCACGCGAGTATTAATCGTTTTGCTTTAATTAAACGGTATCGTTACGGACGTAATTCAGGACACACGCATTATCGAAACAGCGACCTTGATACATGTCAAAGTTACAAGTCAAGTGCGCACACGCATGTCTCCGCCCCACCGCGCTCGAGTACGTAGTAACTGGATCTATAAAACTAAATTGCGAGTCCATTGACATCAATCAATACTTGATTGTAAAGTAACAAACAATACAACCAACATGTTCAGCAAAGTGAGTATTAAAATAAATAAAAGTCGTTGTTGATATCTTTCGATGGAGCTTTTTAAAGCTTTATTTTAATTTTAACATGCCAATGATTTAGTGCATGTGAGATATGAATCGCTAGACCAAGAATCAACCGCAGGATTGGCAAATAAATAAATTAATAAAAAATACCTACCCAAAGGTTTGGTCAGACTGCCTGGTACGGACGCGGAGCCATATAAATGAATACCTTTCCATTTTTCACTTTCAGATCGTAGTTTTCAGCGCTCTGTTGGCCGCAGCCAACGCTAGTCTCTACGGTCACGGTCACGCCGTGTCCTCCCAGAGCATCGTGCGTCACGATGAGGCCCATCTTGCGCCCCTGCACTACGCCACTCCCCTAGCATACTACGCCGCCCCCGTAGCACATTACGCTGCTCCCGTAGACCACTACGACGGCCACGACACTTACGTAAGTGGCACTAATATTGTTATTATTTTTTTTGCGTAAGTGTTTATTTTTGTATGGATTTTTATTAATTTTAATATACTACAGGCGCACCCCCAATACGACTTCGCCTACTCCGTGTCGGACCCTCACACCGGAGACCACAAGTCCCAGCACGAGAGCCGCGACGGTGACGCCGTGCACGGATACTACTCTCTGGTGCAGCCTGATGGCTCCGTGCGCAAGGTCGAGTACACCGCTGACGACCACCATGGGTATGTTATCACAGATCTGTAGGCTACTATTGCGGTTTTAATTATTATGTTATTATTATTCATTTAAATAATTCTCCCTATTGTTATTTTCAGTTTCAACGCTGTGGTACACAACTCTGCTCCCTCAGTACACCCCGCCCCTGTCTACGGACACTCTTACTATCATTACTGAGTGATTTTGGATCTATCGCTGAATTCTTGTGTGAATGTTTGAAATATTCTGTATTTATTTTTACCTTTGTATGTAATGTGTATGAAATGTGAATAAATTGATAAAAACGAAAATGTTATGGTACTTTTCATCCTGAAAATCGAATAAACAGAGTATTGAAATGATCCTTTCTAAGTAAAGACTTGCATACAACGGATGATATTGAAATTCGGTAAGAAAAACTGTGTTGCTTGCTTAGGGATATAGGCTGAATTACCTTCATTGTCAATTTGATATTTACTTGATAAATTATTCCGTGGGTCGGTGATTCCTAACAAAGTGGTATTATTTTATAAAGGCAATAAATATTACTGTCACGTCATAAATTCAAATTTAAATTATATATTATTAGATTGCTTAAACGGCGCTTAAGCTGACCAAATAAAACAACCACTGCCATTATCAAGCCATGTTGGCTTGTACAATATAAAAGATAAGTTTTGTTTGTAGCTTATAATTAAGTAATAA
Organism: Xestia rhomboidea; assembly: GCA_963853795.1. Taxonomy (NCBI): domain Eukaryota; kingdom Metazoa; phylum Arthropoda; class Insecta; order Lepidoptera; family Noctuidae; genus Xestia; species Xestia rhomboidea. The sequence continues at coordinate 13,402,595 of OY970761.1, read as the reverse complement.
TATCTATACTTACGCCTCATTTTTCATGAGTGTAGGCAAAAACCACAGAACACTGCCTTACCTACTCCTTTTGCTAGCTCAACGTTCATGCATCTGGGGGCCTTAAATGGCCGCTGTAGCAGAATCATAATGAGATTACAATATGAAGTCCAGTTCATCACCGCGTACCTACTGCGAGTACCACAAATATGAGTACCAAATATTTAGTTTGTTATGGTTTTGACGAAACAAAAGGATAGGTAGAGGTCCTTATATGACTTATCAATCTTATCATCCACCCGGATAAAGCCGTTTACAGTTGTAAATCAAAAACCGAAATGCCACGCTTACGAGCAGAACAAGACATTATACATTTCTGACAGCTTTATTATTCAGTAATTCTAAATTCGAACGTAATGCAGTTTGATGCCGAAGGTTGTTCAATCAAATAGAACTTATAAAATGTTCCATAATATACAAGAATAGCTTTATTAAAATATATTATTATACCAATTTACAATTCAGGAACTTTAAAACTACTAAATAATTGCAATTTCTGTCTCAAATAAATCTAAATAGTTCTAGCTAGGCTTGTACGTCATAGTTCCAGATTTAGTCTTACCACAATAGAACGGCTATAAGTTATGTAAGAATTTGAATACAAGAATTTCAGACATTCTGTCTCTGTCTGCTTTTAGTTCCTTGTATGAACATAATAGAATTATTCAGTTTAAATTGTGGGCTGCAATGTGAATTATTTATTGAATACAACATAATACCATGATAAATGCCTGTCTGTGATTTTAATGCCTTTTTTATATTTGAAAAACATAGTTGTTAAGATATTGATGCTGTAAAGTATGCACTATGCTGTAGGTACTGGAAGTGTGTATCTGGATTTATTATTTGGATTATTACTTGGAATAGGCAAAATAACGATAAGTTGAAAGCAACAGAGCACAAAGATCCTTGATTGGATAAACTCTTTAGACACCTTCCTTGGTGTAAAAAGGGTATTTACGGAAAATACGTAAAAGCCTGTGCTGAAAATTAAATATGCTCACCATGAAGCAACATAATTAAAGAAAAGCTAAATAAAATTTAGATTTTAATAACTATCATTAACGGGATATTTACCATGTTTATTCTTCGTTATAAGTTCCCGATATTTCGGCACTGCTAGCGCTATCACGGACAAAATGCTTTAATGACCATGTCAGTTTAAAAACTTAAAATGTAGATAGGTATAAACGAGTACTTGCAAACGTCAAAGTAATTTTACAGAAAAGTGGGGAGTAATAACAACAAATAAAATATACAGAGTTATTTGTAAAACACCAACAACCTCTCAGGACTGTGTTACTAACATCATAATCAACAACTTTTGTACCATGACTTTTAAAAAATCATCATATTTTAGTTCATCAAATTTTCGTACAAAAATAAAAATATTTAAATTGAACGCTCTAAATGTTAAGAAATCTATGCGAAGCAAAAGAAAGCGATAGTACAATAGTGAGGGGAGCGGGGTCAGGGCGGTGAGGTCCCGTAAAAGCGTTCAATTTAAATATTTTTATTTTTTAAAGGAAAATTTGATGAACTAAAATATGATGATTTTTTTAAAGTCATAGAACAAAAGTTGTTGATTATGATGTTAGTAACACAGTCCTGAGAGGTTGTCGGTGTTTTACAAATAACCCGGTATATAAATAAATAACTATGCTATTTAGCTTCGGTGTCTGTTCCTGCACTACTGCAGCCTTAAACTAACTAACCAGAGTGAATCAACAAAAAAATATAATAATTCAGCATAATAATAGTACGGAATGATAATATCAGTAGTTTTTGTCAACATTGCACTGAACGGTATAATGGGTTCGGGGAGTTTTTTCATTCATTCAGACTGAGATCACGTAGCACCTCGCGGTACGGCCTTGCTTGTATTGAACTATAAAGCAGTGTCAAACATTCTTCTTCAACTATTATATAACATGAAAAAACGTTTTTCCTATTAGATCGACTAACTTCTAACCGGTAGATATATTTTATAAAAAGTATCGGCATCATTTATAAATGATGGGTCCAGTACAGAAATGTCAAAATTCTGACTTGACAATCCCTGCATCGGTGAATCTAGCCTGTAAGGGCTACCTGCACACACTATAGACAAGACTGTCTTTAGACAGACATTTACCCTACAAGTGCGAGCGAGAATACATAGTCTGTCTCGCTCGCACTCGTAGGATAAATGTCTGTCTAAAGACAGTCTTGTCTATAGTGTGCGGTAGCCCTAAGTAGCAGGGGCACGGTCCAAATTGCATCATCTCATATCAATCTAAAAGGATTTAGCAAAGTAAATGAGAAACAGCATCCTCTTTACCACTTTAGGACGCTGATTTTAGCCCTATACCTTTGGAAAGTAAATATTATGATTTATGACCTAAGATGGAAGTATCACTACAATAATGGTATAAAGAGTAACTTCAATTAAATTGAGCACGAAGAATGATGATTAGTTGATGATATTAGGGTTCCGTACCCGAAGGGTAACCAACGGAACCATATTACTAAGCCTTCGCTTTCCGTCCGTCTGTCTCTCACCAGACTGTATCTCATGAACCGTGATAGCCAGACAGTTAAAATTTTCACAGATAATGTATTTCTGTTACCGCTATTTGTTATAGCGGTAACAGAAATACATTATCTGTGAAAATTTTAACTGACTAAAAAAACAAATACTAAAAACAGAATAAAATAAATATTTAAGGGGGACTCCCATAAGACAAACGTGATTTTTTTTTAGTTTTTTGGTCGATTTTAATAACGACAACAGGTAGACGTTTGAAATATTCACAAAATATTTAGTTATTATATTCACTTTCAAAATAAATAATTAAAATAAAATAAATATTTAAGGGGGGCTCCCTTACAACAAAAGTGTTTTTATTGCCGTATGTCTAATGTTGTATAGATAATGGTACGGGACCCTTCGTGCGCGACTCCGACTCGCACTTGGCCGATTTATTAAAATAATAGGACTTTAATGAATGGCATATTTACAATCATTTGATGTTGCCATCTTACTACAGAGGCTATTAATAACACAAACGTTCCACGTCCTTCAACTTACAATTGCCAGGCTTTCGATATTTCATTCATAAACCCACGCACTTGAAAATTTCGTTCATGCGTACGATATTTTTTGTTTAGCTGAACAAAACATGCACATTTAGACAGCATGACAGCCACGGCGCGGTTATACAATACCATGACATATATTGCAATTCTATAATCGATTTTTTTCAAGACGACCTCAACTATTGTCATTGTCGCATGCCGTGTGGTTAGCCCCACTTGTTCTTACAATGTTTTAACTCATATAAAAACCCACGGTCAGCAGCATTTGTCACCAATCATTGATTGACTTTGATCTAAACAACAACAAAATGTTCAGCAAAGTAAGTGAGACCATTATTTATTTGTGAAATCAAAATTCCGTAAACCAAGTGAAGTGAAGTGTTAGGTTCTCAAAAGTGATCTATAAATTGTGTAAAGACGAAATCAGAGGTCGAACTGTCTAAAATAAAAATGTTCCTTCTTGTGTCTTCAGCTGGTAGCTTTCGGTGCGATGCTGGCGTCAGCTTATGCGCATGGCCACGCCGTGTCTTCCCAGAGCATCGTGCGTCACGATGGGGGTCACTACGCCGCCCCCTACGCCGCTCCCTACGCGGCGCCATACGCCGGTGCCTATGAAGGCGGCTACGCTGCGCCGTACGAAGGCGCATATGCTGCACCATATGACGGTGGCTACGCGGCACCTTATGCCGCACCCCTACCCTACGCCGCCGCTCCTTTGGCGTATGCTGGGCACTACGACGAGGGCCACGATGAACACGTAAGCTAATCTATCTAACAATAACAGTCTAATATTTTAAGGGATGATTTTACTCATACAAAAGTTCCCTACAAGATTTGTTTCATACAACTTCTTCGCTGTATTTAAATACAGTATCTAATCAATCGACATTATTTCCAATATTGAAAATAATATTCTGTGAAGGTGCATAAAATGAGTAAAGTCAGATTTTGTTTCGAGGCTCTGTCAGCTTGAAGTCAGCCTTTCGCAAAAAAAATCAAAACAGACTTAATTATGGTTTCCCCTGTCAAAATGGAGCAGTTAGTTAGCTACTCAGTTTGTGAACGTCACTCCGATAGATGGCGGTGAGCATCTGCGTGCCGTTAGCTGAATCGCGGTATGTTTTCGCTACGCGTAATGACAGTCTACAGATTCATTTCAACTTTTTTCGCCGCACAAAATGTTGTCCAATCCAATTCCAAATTGTTGTTGTCAAATGTTGTTACATCTTTGATATCGTATAAATTATTGAGTTTTGGTATTTCCTAAACTGTAAATGGCTCGTCTTATAAAAAGCAGTTACACCTTCAAACCAAACATTACTTGAAAGCTAACCCAAAAATCAATCAATAGTTGGACCTGAAAGGGTTTTCTGTCCCGTTTTAAGGGATTTACTGTCTCGTTTATTGGAAAAAAGTGCACTCAAAAGAGTTTCTGATGGGTAAATTGATTACAAGAATGATACATTTCATAGTGAGGTCGCTATAGGTAATTGGGTTTCCGTTTCATTAGCTTTGAAAGGGTTTTAGAGATGTACCTTACAAGGTGTTAGACATTATGTTCGGATAAGGCGGACAGGTCTTCACGTGTGAGCATTAACGCATACTTTCAGAGTTATTTTATTTACATTTCTCATTCGGTACAGAAATATATATTTTTAAATCAATGAATAAGTTGAAGTTGTTGCAACTGGAATAAGTTTATCTCCGGCAGTATTGTCATTATTTTTCCAATCTTACTGATTCCAGACTCACCCCCAATACGACTTCGCTTACTCCGTGTCGGACCCTCACACCGGTGACCACAAGTCCCAGCACGAGAGCCGCGACGGTGACGCCGTGCACGGATACTACTCTCTAGTGCAGCCCGATGGCTCCGTGCGCAAGGTCGAGTACACCGCTGATGACCACAATGGGTAAGCCATAGATTTTTGTTCTAAAATCTCAAAGTAGACCTCATCTTAGTACACGTCAGCCTTTCATCCTTAATTGATTAATTTTAATTGAACATAGTTAGTACGAAAATATTATCATCACTTTTCCTTGATCATCAATCTTCCATTTAAACCATCTTATTAGGAAGATATATTTGATTAGCACTCCGATGCAATACATGAACGTACATATTAAACAAAAAGTAATATCATGCCTTAAATTACTTTACATAAATATTGCCACAAATAAACTTCACTTCTCAAGCTCTAAAAGTTCGTCTTTAAGTCGTGCGTAGGCGACATAAAGTCGCTTTTTATGCTCTAGCTAGAGCATAAAGTAAAATCTTCGTCGAAGATCAAGGCAATCAGTCCAACAGCCACACGAACAACTTCATAGAATAACCTCTTGATTATAATTCGTTTCGTTAGTATTCTAAAAACAAGGCAAGGATACCAACAGCCAAAGTACACAATAAAACTTTATGAAATAAACTTATATTTTTTATTTCGTCCATTCATTATCATTTCCTCGCAATCGAAGTGAAAAGTAGAGTGTACAACTCGCCCATAAAACCCATTTTACCCTCTACTTTATATCCAGATAAACGTCTCGCGTAAAATAGTGTACTTTGCACTTGATGTACAATCTACTATTATTGCCGTGCAGAAATTATCTTATTAATAGCATTAATAATATTTTTATTTGTCTTCAGATTCCAAGCCGTTGTCCACACATCAGCTCCGTTGGTCCACGCCGAGCCTGAGTACCACCACTATTAGTAATGTCATTGTGAATATCATATCATATCATCGACCTGCTGAAACCAAATTCCTAAAATTTTAAATTAATTTATTAAAAGATTTATAAAGGATGCATGAATTCTATTATTCCTCTCCTCTAATTACTATTATTATTATTAATTCATTTATTTCACTTCATTAAAATCCATAAAATACATCAACACCACACCCCATTGACCCCCCACTTCAAATTTTAAATTATCATCATCAACATGAAAAATAAAAGTTTCACTGCTTCCAACGTTTATTGAGGCAATCGTTTTCTGTAGCAATGTAATCGTAATCATGTCAATTTATCAAATTACGAACCTCTTATGGTATAATTATCATTAAAAACATGACAAGTTCAAGCATTATAATATATTTACGTAACATCGAAAACTATTTGGCGCTAGGCCGACATTTGATCAGATATCATAATTTTTATAACAAGGCTGTTGCGCTTGCGTGGTTTCGGCCATAAAATATGAACAATATATTTTATCCTCTCAGTAACTTTGGTTTGAGCAACAGATCTACTATTCAGCTAGATACATACAAAATCTATAACCTTCAAAAATTAATCTTATGTCTTTCATCAACTGCGACTTTTCCTGAAATAACATTTACTCTTAAATATCTTTTTCTGTTTTAATTGTTGTATTGATATGATTATATTCTTTCTTTGGATGACACAAACCAATACAATGCAATGGCCTTATTACAAAGTAAGACGATTACTTGAGAAAAAAAAACCCAGCATCGAATTTGGCGTAATTTAATCTTTCCGCTTCCTGTAATTCTTTGTTGACTGGTTTCTTGAATTATAATAAGTATACTGAGCAATGGAAAATTATTAATAGTACGAATATAAGTACAATCAGAGGCAAATACATCTAAAGAATAATCTAAATTCGACTTTTTCAACAACAAAAACACGGTGTTTTGTAAGTCATTATAATTTTAGTGCACATGTGAATTTATTCATGCATGTTTTAATTTTCACAAGTTCAACTCGTATTATTACTTACTAGCTGAAAAGGGTTCTAGAAATTCGCCAAAAGTATTTATATGTATTTGCCCTTGACTGCACATGTGGAGCAACCACGGGAAATTGTTTTATAGTATGTTAATATCTATTTAATAATGTACTTGTGGTTTAAGAGTAATAATTTTCAATTAACACAACATATAACATAATATGTGCATCCTCTTTATTGAGAAATCATTAAAGAGGATGCACATATTTTGTAACTTCAAAAGGATATTCACTCCTTCTGTAAAAAATACTGAATCTATGTACCAAATTCATATATGACAATATCAAACTTGAGACATTCTTGTATACACATTCTTGTTTTAGAAGTCCTATGAGTTATAAAATATGCTCATGTGTTATTTAAGTGTGTACCTTATGACTGATGCCAGCTGAATACGCATTTACATATCAACGTTACGTGTAATAATCTCTTCGACACAACCATTCTAATAGATTTTCAAGGGATGGGAACACGTCTGTGCTAGACAATAGACGCCAAAATCTCATAATCTAGATGTAAACACTGATACGTTCATAACTACTGACACGAGACTCTATGTAGTATGAACAAAAAGAAAATGTTACTCAGTGCCCCGAACAAACAAAAAAATGTTAGGAAGTAGTGCTTAGGTAGGTTATACTGAACGTTAATAAATAAACTTAAAAAAAAAAGAGCTTTTATTCTAAAAACTCTTCTCTCTAATCACGGCCGTAAAAATAGGGTATTTTTTGTCATTTTTGTAGGGTCATATTGTCTTTACTTATTAGTTGCTGAAATAAAGTAAATGACAGGGGACGTGTAGACCACGATTTTATGAAAAAAATATTGCTTTAGAGCCATTTTGAATCAGGATGAAAAAACCCCTTTTTTCATCAATACATTGTATATTATATTTGTATTGAAAAACGCAGCCCCTGTTCCCTCTTAAGCTCAAAACTTTACGTCGAACATGTTGAACGCCGTTGTAGAAATACAAAACTTTGGAAGCGATCCTAATGTGTTGGAACTTAAAAAAATAAAAACTCTTGTTTTTCTGCACATACTGCTGCTTTTCCGTAGTGGGAACATGTATTTGTATGCGAGTAGCCTTAGATTATATTATCGGCTAGGAAATCGCCCCGAATTTGCCTTGGAGATAATATAAAGATGCAATGCAAGGACAGCAATATTTAAAGACTTGGTAATTCGTTTTACTTTACTGTTTTCACTAATCTGGCTTGTAACGAATAATAGTAATTATAGCAATATCCGCTCCAGGATCGTTCACTATGTCGGACGTCATACATCACCAAATTATGTCAGAGTTTGACGTTCCACTTTGTATTTATTGTTTCCTTCTAATTAAATACTATATCCTTTTGAAACAATCAAGCTTTCCCAATATGTAGGTATTTTTGTTTAATTTTCAATCTTTCACGCGCTTGTGTTAATTATAGGAAACTGTGAACTGTTTTATTTATTTACGGTATTTGTAGAAACTTACTGCATAATCTTACCTCCACATATTATGTATGTTCTACTGGCCGAGTTACAGTTAACGCAATGGTAATGATATAATTGTTACCGTATTTTCTTTTCTTTAGTTTGATGGTTTAGTTAGTTCGTAGGTCAGGATTCAGCAGATAAACAATACCTTTGTATCACTTTGTAGGAACCAGAACAGATTTAATTCGATAATCAAATACGATTACTGGATGAAAACAACGAAAAATACGAAAATAATAAACACTGGATTACAAAAGGCAACGCACAAACGACAATAACGTATCATTGTACGCATTGACCTAGTATAACAAAGTGTAGTATCGCAGTTCTCAGAGTATTTTCATTAAGTAACAATCATTTTGATAATGGACCGCGAGAATGTCGAAGACAAAGCGCGCTGACCTTGCGGCCGCGGGGACGCGCGGATCGCTCTCGGCGCCCCACCGGACTACCCGAGCCAATTCTTATAAAACCCACGACTGGTTATCATATGTATGTCAGTCACGCACAACTATCCCACACAAAAATGTTCGCTAAAGTAAGTCATCTTCCCGTGTTTAATAGTGAAGTGAAAAGTGTTTTTAGAAGAGAAAAAATTAACGTGATTTTTTTATCTGTGCAGATTTTAGCTGTCGGTGCCTTGGTGGCTGTAGCCCGGGCTGGTCACCTCGGGCATGGTGGATATACCGTGTCTTCCCAGCACAACTTGGTGCATCATGACGCGCACTACGACAACCACTATGCCGCTGCTCCCCTTGCCACCTACGCCCACGCTACGCCCCTGGTCCACGCTCCCGTCGTTCACGCCGCGCCCGTGGCTCACGCCTACGGCCCTGTTGACACGCATGAGGGCTACTACAGCCACGGTGGGCATGAGGACTACTATGTAAGTATCTTAAAAGCTACCAGGAACTTTATTCCTTTTGTCTTGGTCTATGCCAAACGTTAGCATAAATGTTTTTTTTCTTAACTAATTGTAATTCTCGTTTAACGTTTTCAGGCTCACCCCAAATACAAGTACTCGTACTCTGTCGAGGACCCCCACACTGGCGACCACAAGTCCCAGCACGAGGTCCGCGATGGTGATGTCGTGAAGGGAGAATACTCTCTGCTGCAGCCTGATGGCTCCTTCCGCAAGGTCTCTTACACCGCTGATGATCACCACGGGTAAGTTTTACTACTACTGTCCGGTTATCTAGTCTATAGTATTCATCCTATGGTCTAAGAACGAAGAAGGTTCTCGACAAATTTTCAACCTTGTGAATCTCATACTTGCCATCACCTTGTATTCTCGTCTGACAAAGCTCCACCAGCTAGTCACATGTTGCACCACGTGCACTGGCAAAGTTTGTCACGTAAAGTTCTAAAATTACGTAAAACAGAATCTAAACACAAACTGCATACGTAATGACGAACCGTTGATGAGAGTGCAACTTTCCCCCAATTGCGCAAATAGTAGGTACTGACCACTGACCTGCCATATTTGTACGCTTATGGAGCTTTGTTTGTTTACGTATGTGAGTCGTAAAATTGCATCGTATTAAGTCACATACTCACATGCTCGTCAAACCGGTAAGTGGTCACTGGACCAGTGGCGTATGAGTAATGAACTCGCCCATGTGCTACTGACTGACAACGGGTATCGGTGAACAGGTGTCGTGATAACAAACTGGTTTCCGAACCCGTTCCGTCTCACCGCTATTATCTCGTCATAATATTTATCATTGTTTGTTTGGGTTGCAGTTTCAACGCAGTCGTGCACAACTCCGGCCCCAGCCATCACGTATACTCGTCCCAGCATCATCACTACTAGATCTCTTCAAGTTAAGCTTTAAGAACCACAATGTACCTTATTTATACTCGCTGTGATCTTCGTGTATGTTCTTTTGTTTATAAATAGTCATTAAAATTAACATTAAAACCAAGGTATGTTTTAATTTTACACTTACAGATAAATTAATGGACTGTGTAATAGTAAAGGTACGAAAGATTAAAATCTAATTAATAGCTACACCTTATGTTACAAAGTATGAAAACTCGCTGTTAACGTTACGAAAGTTCTCCTTTCGTAGGACTTGCTAATTCTGTAGTCTGTCGAAAGCTAGTCAAGCTGTCGAATATCTATCAGGAATGCGAAAGTAATTAATTTGCACCCACGTGTAAGACTGGAGATAAGAGATTATTTCAGCCGTGACAGTTAGATAAGTAAATAAACTTACATTTGTTTATTCCCGAGACACCTATGACCAGCAGTGCTTTTGATACAGATAAAATAACAAAATAGAACTCTAGAACTCGCCAATGACAAGTACCCGAGTAAGTTATATTAGGTATTAGTCCACAAGGATCGTGAAAACAGATTAAATCCGTGACCCATAATCTATCGGTGAAGGTTGACATTTACGCATTTACGGGTCACAATACCAACTACCAGAGTTTAGCAAAGGTTCTAAGGGCTATGTATAAATATACTGGCCGTTCATAATCTGAGGAAAAAAATTGCTCATTCCAAAAACAAAAATATAATTTTGAATAGAGAACAATGTTTTACAGTTTTTTATCCAATGCCAACCATGCCAACCAAACAATCAGATCCGTGTATCTGCGTAGCTACTCAAAAATTACTTTCAAGGATATGCTATGTGCGATTTTCATAAGCCGCAACTTTGCAAATTGTCACTCTCATACACTATTCATATCATTAGGGCTACAGTTTATTACGTGTCGTGACTGCTGCGATGCCTTGAGACTGTTTCTCAAGGTAATTTCAACCTAATTGTACGAACCGTTGTTGCCTTAATTCACTCCTTTTTGTTACAATGGCTTATCTTGTGGGAGATACGAAGTGGTAGAAACAAGTACACCTGTACATTGTTATACTGTTTGTACGTAAGTTGTGTGGATTTGAAAGCTCGTTCTATGTTTAGGCCTCCACAGCGCCAATAGTTTGTCAATACATAATGCTACACTGCTGACAAATAACACATATAATTTCTCAGTCCAAAGCAATGCTGTTAACGCCCCTGTCAGAGAGATAACTGGCTGGATTTACAAGTTTATGATGTCATAAGTAACGAGTTTACTCTTGGAGTGTTCAGCACATTGATCCCAAAACATTCACTCTTTGCGGTAGGCAAAGAGTGACTGCATTATTTCACTTAACTGAAGTTTACTTTTGCAATAGCATCATTTAACGCAACGGCATAGTTAATATACATTACACATACTAATTTTATAATTTAATTCAAACGGTTTCGTCAAAGTTATTCGTGAATTAAAGTTAGATTAACACCTCGGTTAAATTATAGGGGCCGCTATATAATTAGGCTCTTCAAAATCATTATTCTTCAAAGGCTAAAAACGCAATTTGCTACTGGACTTTTCTTTGATGAAGAAATTCGTTGGCATATAACCGGTTTATGGGTAAATTAGTTAGGCATTCAGGTCGAGTGCCTGTTGACATCCTAGGCAACTTCATTAAACGGCGGATGTAAATCTAAACATGCTTCCTCTGATCATCTAAGGAGTTTCTAAGTCGAAATATCAAAATTATTAAAACCATTTTATGTATTTCCGGATCTTGTATATGTTAGAGTAAATGGACAGTTAGTAGAACTGCTTGTCAAAATAATAATCCGGAACAATCTAATCTGATCTACCGGCGTAACTATCTAAACGTATGTAAATTAATTTAGGAACTAAACAGCATTAAATGTACTACGGAGCTCGTATAAAACTTCCGGAATCCGGATCAGGATTTATGACCCGAAGTTCCTCAAATGATTTTAAAGTAAATGAAGAATACGGGCGCTTTTGGGTTCTTGATTATTATTCGATGAATGTTTGTACCAATACATAACATAAACATCACGCCTGTAATCTCCGACAAAGCTGTACCTAATAGTACACCCACATTTCGCCAGTTAAGTTTAAGTCCTATGTAATAGCCTATTGCCATCAACCGGGCACAAATCCAGACTCCGTGGCTGCTACAAAGGAATTCCTGATGGAAAAACCCAATTGCACTTTGCCCGACTTGGGAATCGAACCGTGGGACCTTATCCTTAGCAATCGGGATTGTGCCCACTAGACCAACAAGTTAGTCAATATTATATTCGATGTAACTGATACACAATTTGAAGGTATTCTATTAAATAAATTGATCGTTCACATTGCATATTAGTTTCATGAAAAAAAAACTGCCTAACATTCTAAGAACTCCATAGGTCTCATAGCATATCAAGGTTCATTGGAAGACCAGCGTCAGACAGCGTAACCATCACCTGTCTGGCATGAATGCTGAAATGGACCTTTTTGGCGCAGCCGTGAGGCACACAGCACATATTGTTTTCCTCCTTATTTTGTATCTTTATTTTTATTGTGTGTGTATAACTGACGTCAAATCAATATTTTTATTTCTTTCTTTCTTTCATATTGTTAACCGCAGACAAAGAGAACTTGTCAACAGCAACATAAGCTCTGATTAATATTAATAGTCAGTTCCGAGTCACGGTCAAACAATTATCAGGTGAGTGACCTCTGAACTATCGTTATACCTTTCAACCAAATCTAAAATTACGTGTTACCTTGCGAACAATATTATGTTAGTCGAATTATACATAGGTATTAGGTATCTCAGCTTCCGTGACGATGGTGGTATCGGCTCACGAAACACCCAGGTAGCCGGACGTTTCGGCCACGACAACAGAGACCTTTATAGAATGTGTTCTTAACAATTATATCAGTTACTAACAATAATCGTGATCACCTTTCAAATATTTTGAATATTCAATTGAAATTAGAGCGAATTCCTTGCTGAAAGTTTTCAAATACTCGAAGTTTTACTCAGGCTCGGAATCAAATTTTCATTATGATTTCAAATGTTTTTTTTATATGAAAGAATGTCAGGGATTAGAAAGAAGACTATCTAGAGTTGCGTTCTTCGGATTGAAGTTATATGTGTCGTTGAGATACTAGTGTTGGGTATCAACTCCCTTGGAAAATATTACAGAAAAGCTTAGAGAAAATTTTCGGTGTACAGTTTTTTATTTGGAGATTTTGGATCTGACCATATCATTGCTGATTTGCTAACCACTTTAAAACTCTTCGTTGTAATAAGGAGCGAGCCTGTTCCCATCGATTGGGCACAAAAATACATAGTCCGTGGGTGCTACTGAGATATTCCTGATGGAATTACCAATTAACACCTTTCCCGACCTAGGGATCGAACGCAGGACCTCAAACTTAACAGTCGCCCTTGCAACCACAGCACATCAACGAATTAATGTTGAATAATCTGTCCGACAGGTTGTTCTAAATAAACTAGCATTTAACAGTGATCATTATCAAAAGTGATTTGAGTTAATACCTAATTAAGTGCTGAAACTGCTGTTAATTGCTTTGCCCAACACTCCGTGCATTTAGCAAGGCTAAGCTATTATCAAAATTCTTTTTTGTGAACCAATATGGGTCTATTAGTTACCACAACACTTAATTTATGATATCAAGTGTCTGTGATCGCGTTTCGAGCATCGGTTAGGAAACTCGATACTACCCAACTGCGTTGTAGCTACTCTAGTATTTGACCGCCATGTGGTTGAACCCGATGCGTTCGAGACAACTTTGTCGCAATCATATACTACTAATAATAACACCAAGTCGATAATTTGAAGCAATCAAATTTCAGTTGTCGTGAATAATTAAAATTCACGTGTGGCAATGTTTTTTAATTTAGGTTTAAACAAACAATGTAGCAGCAATGTTGCTTATTGCTGTAGCGTATGTTTTATACTTTTCGTGTTAAAAGATGCTTGATGCGATAGGCTTAAACGAAGTTTAGTGGGCTATTATTATACAGCTCTTTAATGAAAGCTACTTTTTTTCAAAAATCTTTTGCATTAAATTAAGTTAAGGTAGAAAATAAGCTTTTAGATTCTTGTTAATGCGCTGGAAACGCTTTGTGTTTAATTACACCTTTTCTGAAGATATCTCTATTAATTTATCAAAGGCCGTTTATGAACACAAACAAAGCCAGTGCGAAATGTTTTTAGATAATCATACCCACGGTTCCGTTATGTGTATTGATCTGTTAAAACCTTCATACGTAATGTGCAAACTAATGTCTTCAAATCACTCAAATATTGCCCTTGTTACTCTAGTCCACATCACAATAAAAACTAGATTGATTATCGCAATTACTCACGCAACATCGATATTGGAGATAATATCTGCTTGGTTGGCAGGGCGCGCACAGGCGGCGCGGGAAGGCGATTGTCTGTAAGCTATAATCGAGCCTATGTGTGCGAGTAACCAGCGACCTCGCGGTGTCAAAGTTACGGAACTGAAGTGACCGCAGTCCCCACCACAGCCAGGACTGCGGCTCCGTTTTGCTTTTCATATAAAAGTCACACTCCGGACCGATAATGGTATCAGTCACCTGCTCTGATTAACTAGTGCAAAATGTTCACCAAAGTAAGATCATAGTTATATTTCAAAATTTATTTTAGCATTTATATATCAGAAGGGAATTTCTAAATATGTTTTCTGTGTCCAGGTGTTCGCTCTCAGCGCCGTGTTGGCTGCAGCCAGCGCTGGCCTCCTGCCGCTGCACCACAGCGCGGTGTCCTCCCAGAGCATCGTCCGGCACGACGCACCTGCTCACTACGGTGCTGCTCACTATGGTGCTGCCCACTACGCCCCAGCGCACTACGCCGCCCCCATCGTCCATGCTGCCCCCCTCGTCCACGCTGCCCCCATCGTCCACACCGCCCCCGTAGTCCACGCTGCCCCCATCGCCCTCGCCCATGCCGAATACGTGAGTATTACATTCATCCATTTTTGTGAAATAAAACTTAGGTACCTGGTAACAAACAAGGTCTCAGCCTCAAATTAGGTGTAGATTACCAACCTTACGGATATCCTAAAGCCATTTTCTTGATTTCCTTTGATCTATGATAACAATAAATTGAGGCCGAAACCGCGATTAATTTACAAAAACTGTTCCATTTCAGTCTCACCCCAAATACGACTACGCTTACTCCGTGGCTGACCCCCACACAGGAGACCACAAGTCCCAGCACGAGAGCCGCGACGGTGGTGCCGTGCACGGAAGCTACTCCCTGGTTGAACCTGACGGTTCAGTGCGCAAAGTAGAATACACCGCTGACGACCACCACGGGTAAGGCTACATTACCATATAAACAATATTACAATAATAGACCTTAGCAAAGAAGAATCATTTACTTTGCAATAACCTGGATTGTCTACTTTATAAGAAAACGGCCAAAGCCACTGCTAAACTATGTTTTATACAACGAAAGCATAATTTTACGACATGATACTTATGAACAAATTCTCATTTCCAGTTTCAACGCCGTAGTCCACAAGACCCCCGGCCACCACCCCGCCCCTGTGGTCCACGCTGCCCCAGTGGTACACGCCGCCCCCCTCGCGCATTACGCCGTCGCCCCCCTCGCCCACGGACATCATGGCCTCCATTACTAAACAACTACTCTAGCATACTCGTGTGATATGATGACGGATGACTGAATGTGATATTTATGTGTAAATATGATGATATGAATTTATACTCGAATGTAAATAAAATACTCAGCTGCTGAATTTTAGTTCTTGGTTTTACTGTGAAAATATCCCTGAACATAATCTCATAATGAATAGGCACAAAATCATTAAGATTGGCTTTCTTGGTCTAAATAAACAAACTACACTAATTTTTGCCCAACTTATTCCAAACATTTACTATGAAAAGGCAATCCGGGGGCCTAAATTGGCTACTTTAGCAGAATCCTAATAGGAAAATAATATGAATTACGTCACAATTCATAAAATGGTCACAAAGTGACAATTCATAACATTAACTGCGTCTGTGACCATTCTAGGAATTTTAACGTGATTCATATTGTTTTCCCATTATGATTCTGCTGAAGCGGTTATTTTAGGCCCCCAGTATCTCAGCAACGACATTTCAACACAGAAAATCAATCAACTGACTCCTGAATCGGAACGCAATTAAAGCAGTACAAATATGCACTCAAGTTTAGTTCCTACTACAGATTACGCGATAACTGCCCTTTAGGTAACAAATAAATGCATTGAGCACAATTAATTTCGATTATGCCCTTGAATAGTAAGACATTGGCTAGAAATAATTACTGTTGTTATATATGTGGACACGCGCAGTTGGGTTGCGTGCTGACGGACGAAGCCGCCCGCGCATTCCTCGCCTGTGATTTGGTGCGATAATTACAGAACATTGTATGGAGAGTTGCGCAAAATTCTTCACCAACCAACTACTTTGCGACGACCGTCTTTTTTAAATATAGGATAATTTGAATAACTAGGTCCATTGTTGGCACGTACGCTAATTTTCCATTCTCGCAATTTTATAGCGACAGTGTTTCGTTAAGGCACATTTCTATTTGTTTAGCTTCACACATCCCTTCATAAGGGTAATTTCTGCAATGAATGACATCAATTTAAATGCAATCACTATAACGACTGCCAATTTGTGAGCCTACGAACAAAATCCCATTATGTGTAAATCGTAATGATATAAATTGCCACAATTGTCTACGAAAATGTGCACATGTAGGTTCTATAAAGGTTATGTTTCGACATCGGGCTACCGGTGATCAATCACCTGCATAATGTGCACGTATCGTGGGTATTAGAGGTGTAAACAATAGTAAGGAACCGTATCTAAATTGCTTTTGTTTGTAGTTGTCATTCTTCACAAATTCTTTATGGGAATTCTGCTTATGGAATAAAACAGAAAACTAAATATTCTGCTTTGGGAAATATAGCATCAGCACAACGTAATAATAAAAAAATCTCAATAATGAGTGCCCATTCGTTGTTGGGAATTTTTGGGCTCCTGTGATTTCAGTTATTCAATAATACATTAAAGAAGGTAGCGTTGGTACAAGGCATGACTGCGTAAAGGGAAGTAAAATAAGCTTAACCTTCTTTCACAATTCAGGCGTTTTCATAAACCGTATTTACTTCAGGCCCTATCCATACACCAATACACCTATCCCAATGGAAGTACCCCATAGAATCTGACCACCATATCAAAAGTGCCTTGTTCTATTCTTGATTAACCTATTGACTAACTTAGATAAAACAGATAGTTAAAGGATGAACAGTTCTGTTTCAGTGTGTTCGAACAAAACTCTGCAAAATTCTAAATATACACACACACACAGTGAAACACACATTACACATGTCACATGTTATACAGTCGAAATTCATAATTAGTTCGTTTCCATACAATTGCTTTACCTGGCAACCAAACATGCTTACTTTGCATAAATAACTTCCTGAAGTTTTCTCTCTGAACTGAGGGAATGGGGTGAATCACGTTCTGGGTTGGTTGAACCTTTCGAGTGGCTGCGACCTTGGGCCCACGAGATAATGATCTGATTCGGCGACGCTACGCGTGACATAGGCCGCGTTCATTCTGGGCCGAGTTGTCGTAACCACTGAGAGATGAAATCTACGCGAAAAGATACTGTAATTAGCCAAGGTCGTCGGTAATGTGTTATTTAATAAGATTACAAGTGTGGGAATGTTTTTCATAGTTTTAATTTTTGGAAATAGAATGACAAGCCTCTTTTTCTTAGAACGCTAAAATATTAAATGGAAATCATTTCATCATTTTTTTGACGACCCGAATGGCGCAGCGGTAGTGAGGCTGCCTTACGTTCTTAGGGTCCCGGGTTCGAATCCCGGTACGAGCAAATGTTTGTGTGCTGAGCATGGACATTTGTTTCAGAGTCATGGATGTTTATACCTATAATAAGTATGTATTTACAAACAAAAAGTATCTATGTAGTATATCAACTAACTGGTGTCCACGACACAAGACTCGTTGCTTAATGTGGCACTAGATGGCGCTGTGTGTAATGTCCAGCGATATTCATTTATTTATTAATCGTGAATTACAGCAGATACACGAAGAGATTTTTGAGGTCTTGTGGTTAAACAATAGCCGCTCGGGTCGATCTTCATAAAGGGTATAAAAAACGTCTTAACAAAGAAGAAAAGCCCCTGGTTATTCCCGTCATTGCGATCATATTTTTGTTCTACACCATACCTGGGAACCTTCTAGTTACGGAGATATTAGGGGTCAAAGTTCCAACTTTCTGACAAGTTTTTTTTTAAATACAAGTTTTAAATGTAAGATTTTTAAACACATCCACGACCCCCGTACTATTCAATCCATCCACCAGCACAATGTTTTGAGTACGTTGATTGACAAAACATGATTTTTCATAAAAAGTCGTTTCCCAGCAATACAGCAGAATAAATTAGCAGAATTTTAGCGTAAAGTTACTTAGTTTGATGTACAGAATGCTTGGTTGACGGCTTCGTGATGAGGTTGTTTACACCCTGTATATCTATGACCGAATTTCCGTCGTGCCTCGGAAAGCAAGCCGTTGGTCCCAGCTTTCATTTCTAGATCTTTGACAGTCGTTACAGGAAATCAGTGGCACGAAAGTCTACATCCAGTTACCAAGGGCTACCTAGTACTAACTAGGTTGTGGAGGTCAGATAGTCAGTCGCTCTATGTAAAGTACAACATAGCGGTACCGGTGCGGTAGCGGTATTCAGCTGCATCCGGTTAGACTGGAAGCCGCCCCCAACATAGTTGGGAAAAGGCTAGGCAGATGATGAAACAGAAGAGATTTTTGACGTTGATATTCCATTTGATAAATGTAAAACTACATGGGTGCTTACTGCAAGTTCAAGACAGTGTTTCTTTTTATTCATTTTTTTATCATTTTGCTGACTATTTCAAAACAGACACACACAATACACTCAAACGTTAACTGCTTGAATATACCTAGCTAATGTCGTTTGAGTATGCAATCTTATTGTAAATGTTTTCAATGATCTAGCAATTCAGGTCCTAAAATTATTTCAGCACCTAAAAGGCGAATTTTATCTCTGCCAAACATAAAACACTTACACGTCCCAGGTACCACTCAAGTTACTCAGTGTGAACGTGACTTATTGTACAAACGTGAGCTAAAGTCGATGTTGCATTGTTTCGTGTCTTGGGATTGGTGTTCATTTCTGTTCATTCATGTCGCGGAATGCTAGCGTTCGTGTGCTTTCCGTGCATTACAATTGAATTGTTAATTAAATAATCAGTTGTACAATACTGGTTAGTGTTTTAATTATTTTCTCGGAAATAAATAATAATAAACGTAGGTTTTTAAAAGAACAGTCTCTACAATGGAGTTTCTTGCCCGTTCTTCTCCATAGAGATCTACGTTAGGGAATGGGCAACTACAGTACTTTCTCAAGTTATTATGCCTTGTGACTGTGACTGTAGCTTTGCTTTTTTGTATTTTCGACATTCAAAAGTGCCGTAATGGTCTAATTGAAATAAATGATTTGAGTTTTTTTTTAGAGTTTTTTAAGTTTTGAATGCAAACCCGGTACGTAATTTCCGTTCCAGTGTGGCTCACAAGTAGATCCTGGGACTGCACGACCACCTCATCATCAGTATTATTACAATCTTAATTATGTTATAAGAGGTTTTAGTAGACCCTCTCTTGGTCTGGTTATTTGTGTTTATGAGATTTGTGTCTTAACCCACTAATACCCACGATACAGGATGAAATTGCCAGTATTTTTTTTGTCATCCGGAACATGATACATTTTTAATTCTAAAAATGCTAATTGTTCAAGAACACTGAAAATGAGACGGAGAACCAACAAAAGGATTGTCAGACTGTATTGCCGATGACACGTGCCATCACAATAGTATTCGAGGTAGCTCACAACACCTCTGTTCTTGTAGTTACAGTACGAACAAAGCTTTTCATCTTTGTGTGGTGAAGGAGGCTGAATAAATACTATTGTAACTGAATACATACATACTATTGTAGTCTAGTAAAGAAATAATTTGCACATCAGTAATTTCAGTCTTTGCGTTTTTCCGTAACATGGGCTACAAAATCTTAAATATCTTGGTTTTTGAGAGACTAGGGAAATCGGGTACGATTCTCGTTTTATACAATTTGGGGCAAACTAAAAGGGTAGATAGTATGATCGAAAATAGTCACTCTTATTCAAGAATAACATATGCAACAAACTCGAAGTATTCACGTAAGATTACGTGAATACTTCGAGTTTGTTGCAACCTTAAAATTTTCTCATGCACGTTTTCCGTTTCGTTTTCTTGTATATAGTTATGGTGAGGACAAGTAATTGTTTATGTATTTACGAAGGTACACCTACAAAGCCCTTCAATATTAAGCGTGACTTCTATTTCGCTGGTTATTCAATTATTGTATGTAATCAATCAGTCTCAGTAGATAAATTGGCAGAAAAAAAGGATGGGAAAATGTATTTTATTGAGGCTTGAATTCCTCCTGCGCTGACGGCGGTCGCGTGCATCGGTCGCGCGTACAAGTAATATACATTGTGTTTATAGCACCATACTACGACAGTGACATCAGCTGAACGTATTTGCTACTGTTTTTCTCGCTGAAGTACGCACGTACGCAAGTACGGTCGATACCGTGCGCGACCGACGTCAGCGTGGCAGGAATTCAGGCCTTATTGTGTTTTTCAGAAGTCAGTTGTTTGGTGTCGCACTAGATTAGACAGATCATAACTGTTTCAGTTTTGGTTAGGTACACTCGTCTATCCTGTCAAATAGTATTCAACGAGTTGCCTATTCCGTTGATTTTTGAGTATTTTACGGCTGCATGCTCATAAAATGAAGTAAAAAATCGTAGTAATGACCTAAACGCTGAAGCCGAAAACGGTGGTTTGATCAAATATTAGCACCGCACACCACCAGGCCACTGATCTTAACAGATGGAGAACAACTGTTTACAATATTTAAAAACAGGAGCGGAGTCACGATTTTCAGCAGTGAGAGAGTGATTGAGGAGAGAGATTTATTTTATTTTATTATTTTCGGAAAACTTACAGCTAGGCAAACACAATAGTTAAGTTTATAAAATCTATATGGCTAATTACAAGTTCTCACAGATAGTACGTAATAGTCAAATAAAACAAATTAAACCAGAAGACAGTGGTAAGGATTAGTAGGTACACACAAAAACATTAAAGATAAAAGAATAGGGGGAAAAAAATTGAGAAAAGAAAGAGATGGCCATTAATAAAAAAACGCCACAATAACCAATATTAAATCTCATGTACTATCAAAAAAGTAGTTTGTTTCTTCGAGATCCTTCATATTGCAAAGTTTAGACACCATAGTTAACTGAACTTGAAATATCAAATCCAACGTTTCAACAAATATTAGATCCAATTTTTCAAATGCCAAGTCCTTGCAATGCTACTAAAGATAATATCGAGGGCAATAGTGTCCGCTATGCAGGTACCACATTTGCCGCATATACACAGATATTCCCACGCAGTCGTAGGTACTTATGCTTTAGTACTTGTGCCAAGAAATTACTAACAATTATGATTTTACGCGTCGTGCATAGCGATAAAGCTGATTTAATTGCTTTGTTTCTTCATCAAATGAATTAAACGTACTCATACGTTTGTGAATATGGTGTCTTGGGCATCAATGACAAGAAATTATGATGGTACAAAAACCTGACCAGGGTCTCCCTGACCCCTGTCGACTTCTTGCAAGAAGACTTCAGGAGAAGTTGTTATTGTTTAAAAGCTTGTGATGTCCCACTGCAGCACCTCCCTACTTCTAACTTTAAATAGACAGCAGTATTTTATTAATTTTTATTTATTTATTTTACTATTTATGTACTACACTACACACTACACACAGTATACAGCACAGGAAAACACATTAAAAAATATGAGTACATAGGTACTGCTTATTTCTTAAGAAATTTCTACCAGCAGCCCTGCAAAAGGAGAAATGAAAAAGAAATGTAGACAATAGTGTGTCAGATAAGGAAGAGAATACAGATTATGTGCCTTACCTAACTTAACCTATTAAGATATATAAATACACATATAAGTAGATATTAATAAATACTTATATAAATACATAATGCTAAGATATATAGACTAATAAATATAAATATAATAAATCATGGTTGACAGGAAAGGTAATGCTCTTTCACTCTGGATTTGAATAGTGAAATGGTCTTCAAATCACGAATGCTAGGCGGAAGTGCGTTCCACAACCTTACAGCATGGACGGAGAAGGAATAAGAGTAATAGCTGGATTTATGAGGATGGGATTATACAGTATTGTATTGCTGTCTATTTAAAGTTACTAAGGACCAGTTTTAAAAACTGATCTGTGTAGAAGAAACTGTTACCCCATGTCAATTAAATTATTTAACAAATTACCTATTGAACTAATTGACCTACCAATTAGTTTATTCTCGTGGTACTTCCTGGCCACGCCACAAAAGAAATTTGGATAGGAATACATACAAAAAAAAATGTTCGTAATATGTTGATTATTGTTCAATGATAGAAAAAAAAAAGGTTTATTTATTGTTCATGATTTAAAAAAAAGTACTATAATGGTTTCCGAGAAATTGAACAAAATTGGTGGTGGGGCCAGGCAGTATGCTTCCTAGCCGCGCCACAGCAATAAATAGTCCAATAATGTTCAAAATCATTTTTTTTTTTTTTTTTTAATTCGTATACCAGAAATGGTTAATATGAGGATCGATCATATTATGCAATGTAACATTTATGTAGCATCTATTTACCCATATTATGCGAATAAATTATTTGATTTGATTTGAGTTATTAGAGGAGTCCAGCTCATCCTGCCATTTATATCTGGGACTGCCTTGATATCCTAAAGGTTGTGGATGTGACTTATATTCAAAACTCAAATTCAAATGCTTTTATTTATGTAAACACCGACTTAGAATTGGTTAGTTTTATTGTTGCTTTGTTGGTCGAGTGGTTGCAAGCGCGACTACTGAACATAAGGTCCTGAGTTCGATTCCTGGGTCGGTCAAAGTGTTATTGAGTTTTTCCATCAGGAATTTCGCAATAGCAGCCACGAAGTCCGAATTTATGGCCAGTTGATGGCAAAAGGCTCGCCCCTTATTACACTGGACTTAAAACATAACTGGCGGAATATGGGTGTACTATTAGGTACATCTCTCCCTAACCCTTCAGGGATTACAGACGCGATGTTATATGTATTACAATAGGCATGACGACAGTATCAAAAAATTACAAAACTATTTAGTCCGTCAGTTACAGTATTGGAAATTAATGGACACGTATTTTTTGTTTTTGTAAATCAATGAATATTGACAAAGATAAAACGCATCAAAACTCGGGAGTGGGGGCTCGTGACGTCAGAACTAGCTAAAAATTATACCATGGCGTGACGTATTGGGAATTTTAAAAGTGTCGTATTTTCGTCAATTTTGGTTTACGTAACAAAAGACAAAACACGGGTCAAATATTTTTTGATAATCTAAGTGACGGACTAATTAGATTTTTTTTGTCGTCTCGCCTTTTCTACTGCATATTTAAGGTACCTAATACCTGCTTGTTTTTTGTAACTTAACATGGGATTTAAATCTTAAGTGGACTTGAACACAGTTGTCAGAATCTGTAATTGATGTTACCGGACTTAGAAGCCAGCTAAACACATAAACTGCACCTAATTGAATTGTTAATTGAATTTACAACCTTGTAAATTGTTACAGTAATTAAACTCGAAAATTAAACTGTCATGTTAATTTTGAGAACTAAACGATTCGTAGATATCACGTACATTACTCGGAACTGGCAAGGTTTGGGATAACAAAGAAGGTAGGTACCGAAATTAATTGGAAAGTAAACAGTAATGGTAGCAATTTTATACGACCTATTAATATGTACCTTTATAGTCCCATCATAAAATCTTAAGGTCAAGCCTATTTCTTGTTAAGGCGACTACAGGAGCTAATTTAGCAACTCTATTTGTGGTGGTTCAAACTTCGTTTAAATACTGTTAGAATAATGTTCTAATCAGCTTGCACTACAAAGTGGTTGTTACGTCAGTCACTGCAGGCCGAATAGTGCGAAATGAGTGTTTTTTTGCGATTTACAAAAAAATCTATTGATTGGACTAAAAAAATAACACTATCATATAACATATTAGTATGTTGCTTGTAGAATTATTTGCCAAAAAATCAGAATGATCGCATGTATTTTAGTATGGTTTTTACTCGTTAAAAGATTTTTTTTAGAGATAAGTTCGTGATTTTTTTTTTCGAGTAAAATTAGTTGTATTATGTTTTCAAAACACTATTATAGTAGCATATATCCTGAAGAATATCATATATTTTTCTGGTTTTATTTATTGCATTGAATCATATGCTTTTTGCATTACAAAACTCGCGTTTAGCTCCTGTAGTCCCCTTAAAATATTTGGCAGTAGCTTTTGCTCTCGGCTTCCCTGCCGTTATGTATGGAAACTAACTCACGGGAACGTTTTAAATGTAGCTTATATCACTCGGGGCTAATGTAGCTTCTCGTTAGTGAAAGAATTTTTGGAATCGGATCAGTAGTTCCGAAGATTATCCTCAACATACAAACAAATTTTACCTCTTTAGAATATATAATTATATATAATTTAGAATATATAACGCAGATTAGATAGATTAGTGTCACCTAAAGCTTTTCTATTTTTAGTAAAATACGCAATCTTCTAAGAAGGCACGCAATGACACTTCATATCTTTAAGTAGCTTTTGACACAGAAAACAACTGACAATCGTAGAGTGGATTAGAATCGGGGAAAGTTAGGCCACGAACACGTGCAATACTGGCACAAAATAGATTTTTAATAAAGATAGCGATATTCACTTGTTTACGTGTCGTAAACGGTCGGTGGCGTCGACGGACCGTCCACTGCCTCCTCGGTTAGACATTGACCTGAAAACAATTTAAGTGTAACACTGTTATAAGTACCTAGTGTGGCTTTGTTCGCATTGAGTAACACGCCTCGTTTGCGCTGAGTAATAACAGTCCTCGACAAAACCAAACCACTAAACATGAACACTCATTTCACTTAAATAGCTATGCTAAGTATATTATTATCAGCATTATACAGTACATTAAATACGCTATCACAGTAAGAAAATTAAATTAAGAACAAGGTGGACTAGTCTCGTGTGTTGTTTTATTTGTTACGAAAAATAGGTTGCAATTGCAAATACACATGCTGCCTACCCAGTTCAAATTACATTTAATTTTAATCAATCTTTGTTACAAATCAATTGTAACATTGGTAACAAGTATTTAAGAAACTTAATCTTTTCTAACAGTATAACACGACCTCTGAAATATCTAATATCAAACGTAATTTAATTTTTATTGGCTGTTTGTACCTAATTAACTCTGTCCAACTATATTTAGACATTACTGCATCATTCGACTATTAGCTAATTTTAGCATTACAGAGAAAACAATCCACTATGTTTGTCGGTAGTAGTAAGTACATCATATCATTGGGCAATTAACTGCGCCATGCATATCAATTATGTCGTTATTCCACGATTGATTAAAATCGAAGTACTTTTTGCCTTAGGAAAAAGGTTAATGTACGGTCCAACCAACCATTGTGGGACATAAAACGACTCCGCTTAAACGTAATTGCACCAATAAAATGATTGAATGACACAGTCTATCTATTTATATAAAAGGCAAAAGTGATTGACTGATGTATCAACGCACAGGCCAAACCCTTAGAGCTAGAATCTTGAAATTTCGCACACGTATTCCTCTTATGACGTAAGCATCTACTAAGGAAGGATTTTTCGAAATTCAACCCCCAAAGGGGTGATATAGGGGATACAAGTTTGTATGGAACTTTTTATTCCTTCGACATATTTGCATGAAATTTCGTATGAATTGAGTGCGGCAAAAATAATGAGTTACGTATTTCAGCGTTTTCCAAAATTCAACCCCTAAGAGGGTAAATTAAATTTTGCGCACAGGTAGTATAAAACCTCGATTAACACATACGATTAGAACACTTTTCATCCAATTATCCAACTCTACGCGGGCGAAGCCGCGGGCAACAGCTAGTAATTAAATATTTAGCAGTCCAAAGCGAAAAGATAAATCAGCTCACTTTATTTAGCTGTTGGAGAAATTCCACGAGAGCCCGATGGATCGCAAGAGAAAGTGGAGATGGACGGTCACACTCTCCGGAGGGATCTGATCACATACTCAAACAAGTGATGCATTGGGAATCCTCAAGGGAAATCAAAACGTGTGACCGTCCCTGGCAAACCTGGCGTCGCACCAGGTTAGCCGAAGCGACGAACATCGGGATGAGGAGCAGTGAGGTGAGGAGTGAAGCTCAAAATCGTTGGCAATAGAGGACTACGGTGGACACCCTCTGATTCATCTAACGACAAAAGGATTTTAAGTCAAAGCAATATTGATTCGAACATTCATAGCTCAATTTTTTTTTTTGTTTCTTAATGTGTTAGATTTTAATTTCCCAATTGCTACTATGACATTGTTAATTTTATTTTTCCAATTTTGTTACATATTGTGTTTGATTTTGATTTTTTAAATGCTACTTTATCTTTGATAGCTTAGTTATACATTTTATTGAGCATGCTGTGGTCTCCTGTAAGTGAAGAGTACACCTACGAGATACTTTTGTCGTCCATTACTTATTTCATGTTTATGTTCCTTTGTTGGAGATCCTAAATAAATAAATAATAAATTGTTACATTATCTAGCTGAAAGTTAAACAACAATACATTTGGGTATAATAATAACAAAAACAGTGTCAACGCTAAGCCGGTGTAAAGTGTTTCTCAAGACGATTTGTCGCATGACTCGTATGTTGCATACATGTGAGAATGTGAGAAAGAAACGCGACAATGAGACATATTCAAGAATTAAGTACTTACATGTTAAGTTGCATACCGAATGGTGCAATAAGTAGCAATAGCAAAATACTCCACAAGCATATGATTATGGAGATAAGTGGTAGCTTTGCTAACCGCAAGATAAAACCTCGACCATTTCTTTGAAGCCTGATCTACTTATCTACGAAGAGAGATTCTGCTATCACTCATATGCATGAGCGTGATAAGAAAAATCCGGCCAAAAGCGAGTCGACTCGCGCACCGAGGGTTCCGTACAAACTTTTTAAAGGACAAACTTAACTTTGCTGTTCGATCCCTAGAAACGGATAATGCACCAACCGCAAATAATAAGGTTGTAATAGTAAAATCGTTTTTTTTTTATTAAAGTATATATTTACGGTTTTCTAATTTTTCTTTTGACATGTGCTGTAAGACCTTGCTTTTTGCCAAATTTGTGAATCTAGGTCAAAGGGAACTACCATATAGGTTTTCGACCCAAATCCTATAGCCCACTTTCGGTTGACCTAGAATTGATTATTTTGGTTAAAAGCAAGGTCTTGCATCACAAGTAAAGGGAAAATTCCGAAAAATAAAAAAACTTGAAAATTAAGGTAAATTTTGGTAAATTTTGGTACTTACAAGTTTTAGCGAAAATCTAAATTTGCCCACATCTTTTTATCGTGTCAACTCAGGACCTTGATTTTTATACACTTAATAGGGACTTCAGTATCTGGTATAAATTTCAACTTGCTAGGTCCACCTGTTCCTGAGAAAATCGGTGGTGACAGACGGACAGACGGACAAGCAAGTGATCTTATTAGGGTTCCTTTTTTTACCTTTTGAGGTATGGAACGTGTCGTGACATGACGTTTACATCAAATATATTCAGGAAACCCTATACTATATGTATATACCCCTCAGGAGTAACTTAGGACATATTCGAGACGGGGCACTACAGTTTTCCACTGGAAATCTTGATGCTGCTAATCCAATACTGACGACAATATGCATTTTACAACATGATAAAAAAGAGTTCTTCTACCAAGTTAGGCATACAATAAAAACCCAAGATCTCTATATCGATATAACAGCAATGAATATATATTTGTCCCTCCGAACAGGAACCACGCTATGCGGTCAATGGTTCAATTGAATGCGATGAAATGCCTTACCTTACCTAACGAAACACATAATAACATACTATTAATACTGAAACAAATGGTTTAAAAATGCGGTAAATACTGTACCAATAACCATGTAACTTAAATTCTTTAACATTCAATACCGCGAATCGTTGGAACGAAATTGAAAAGGTTGAACAAAAAATCAACGCTTATAAATAGCAACTAAAGACAACAAAGTAACTAAGTCGTTTATAAAATCTTAGTTCATATTAACACAGAGATATTTTCGTGGTGATTCGTCACATTTAGTTGGGTTCTTTTGTTTTTCTGGTGTTGGAAAAACCGTCACACGATTTGATATTTGTAAAGCTGAAATCCAGAATGAGGAGGCGAGTTGATATGAACGCGTACCGCGAGGGCTGCTTCGACGAGGCACGGGAAGAGAGCACATGGAAGGAATTGGGGAAGGCCTTTGCCCAGCACAGGGATAGTAATAAAAATAAACTGAGATAGTTTTAGCTAAACGCTACGTGCGTTTAGCCAAAATTATTGTATTCTTTGACCCCTTTTTTTCGGGTGGGAAATCATTAAATGATTCCTCCTCCAGACTTTTACCGACTAAAACCCTTCCATGTTCCTTCATCGCCCTTTGTGTTCCGGGGCCACGGTATCTCTTTCGAACCGTCCTGCAGTTACGAACCGTACCCACATCATAAACTATATCAGCACAATGACTTGTAGGTAATTTGATCGATTCATTTTTTGCTAAAAGAATGAATCGATCACCATTTTTCAGCAATAATTTTGGTTGTACATGCAGGCATTCGTTTTAACCTAACATCCGTTGTATCGGACGGTTTTGAACGATATATGCATACTTCCACAGTTACGATAGGGCGGTTAGCAAACCCTGAGAAATTGATCAATGGATTTTTGCTCTAATAATTCCCACAATTAAAACCTCTATATAAACTAATGAACCTAAGCCGTCGGCAGTATTGTCTATACGTTTTCATATCGAGAGCATATTCAGTGTTCATTATTAGTGTTTATTTTTAAAATGATTTCCAAAGTAAGTTCCTATAGTTTATAAATAATTAAGAGTGTCCAATCGTTGTATTTCGTAGAATTATTTTTTTAATGTGCTTCAGCTACTTTTTACAACAGTTGCCAAAGAAACTAAAATCACAAAGGTTTCCCATCAAAAGTGAATAAGACAATAAGACAATCTTGCATTTGTGATTTGATTTTCTTTTATTTTTCCGTAAAATTCCGTAAGACTTAACAAAAATCTTAATTTTGTGCGTTGCGTTAACCTGCATTAACTATTCTCATATTTCTTTAATATAATCTCATCGTTATTATACTAACCCTAACCATAAAACAATTATGATTAAAGTATTAATTTCAAGTTTATATAACACCATTATTTTTAATTAGCCCTACCGTAACACTATCATAAAAATGTTTATTATTTAAATAACTTATGTTGCAATTTCAATTAACATATAAATGCTCTAAATAATCAAATGTAACTACTGTACCGACTTACGAGGTGTAAGTCGTAGGTTCCAATCAGGATAAGCACTACTTGCGATCAAAACATTATGCGCAAACCTGCTTGTCCTAGAACCGAAAATTCAAAGACGTGAAACCCGCTCTGTGCCCGCGTGGTGGATTTAGGCCGACTCCTCACAGAGACACCTCTCTGTAAGGAGTAGGCCCAAATCCACCCTGTGGCCTAGCGTTTTAGAGTACTTTCTTTTGTAAATTTTGACGTTGAAAAAGTGCTTATTTAAATAAATGACTTTATTTATTTATTTAGTGCTATATAATTGAATAAATGACTTTATTCTTTTTCTTTTATTCTTTATTGCACACAAAATTAACTAATAACAACTAACTGCTCTTTTCTATAATTAACTTTGATTTTGATTAATGCATACTTGCATAATGTTTAATTGCACTGGTAGATAAATTGGAATTTAGATCATGTCTATGCACAGGACACAGCGTGCAGTCGTAAAACTTTAGTCTCTCAAATGAAAGGGTTATCATTGGCACCCTTTTCGCTATTAAACTTAATAACTTGGTCAGTAAGTTAACGATGATGGCGACCTTTGAATTGTTTATTGCAAATCATTAATATTTACTAATCTGGTTAAAAGGTATATTATTTTATCAAAAAATCAGACCCTACTTCTCTAGACTACACGGTCGTAAACAGTCAGGGGCATATGGAGTTCTAAACAGAAACTGTCACACATTGTGGCAAAGACCTAAAAAACCGAACTTTTAAAAAAATGCAATTTGTGTCAACAAAACAGTATTTTTGGGCACATATTAGTTTACAAGCACCGTCTGGGCACCACCTTGCCTCATCCTCCTAGCTGATGCTGTTACGGTGCTGATGAATGTGCAGTGTGGAGTTTCATAAAACTATCCCAAACGGCTAGAGTTAAGGCGATGCACGCATGCAGTGGTTATAACTGTACGATAACCAAAATTTGTGTTCTTTTAGGTCCTGATGTTGTTCGCGGTGGTGTCTGCCTGCCAGGCCATCTTCCCGTTCCACCACCACCATCACCATCCGGCGATCTCACACCAGGAGCTGCAGAAGCACGATGGGCCGCACCACCCCATCCCGATCCACCATCACCAGCCCATCCACCATATCCCCATTCCCATACACCACCACGTGCCAATACTTCAGCACCATATACCTGAACCGATTCACCACATTCCGCACCATGACCATTATGTAAGTTTGAAAAAAAAAAATTACATATTACGTTTAAATAAAATATTTACCTACACCAATTTTCTTTTTAGATTGACATTAGCCAATATTAGTCAAACATAAATTATTCAACAAACTCCCCGAGGAGTAATTGCACGGTAATATATTCCGTGAAGCAAGCGAAAGGTTTGCGGTTACTTTATACGACTTCCTGTATGCGTAGTCCAGTTTTTATGTACCAATATTTGTATGTAAAGGTCCGACACTTATCAAAAGACATAAGGTTTTATTAACAATATTTTTTATGAAATGATGTGCATGTTTCTAATCGAGTACGGGCGTGACTATTGCTTACTCCTTTTTTGTTGTTATTTTTGTCTCAATCGAATTTGCTAGACTTATCAAAACAAAATACAAAAGCGTATTTTTTTTAAAGTATAAGTGACTTGCACCTTGGCGAAGTACTTTTGAAAACTAACCATGGCGGTGCTAACTTTTAGCAATGGTTCGGCACTCAAGACCGACATCGATCAAGTCCCCGTATACTCCTAACTGCGGCTGCTGTATATTTAGGGTTCGATTTCGACAAGGTGACGTGGGATTCCTCTATCAAGAAATAGTTGGAAATGGAGATCTACACCCGGAAAATAATAAAGAGCTCACCCGTTGAAACTTGTGGCGACATCTATACTGCCTCAACTGAACTAATTCCTCATATCATAGCGATATTAAGTTACCCGCACGATTAACAAAATGATGTTGTTGGGTGTCTTTGATACATCCACAGGCGTTCCCCGAATACAAGTTCGCGTACTCCGTGCACGACCACCACACGGGCGACGTGAAGTCCCAGCACGAGCTGCGCCACGGGGACATCGTGAAGGGAGGCTACGAGCTCGTTGAGCCCGACGGCAGGTACAGGAAGGTTGAGTACAAGGCTGATGATCACACCGGGTAAGATATTTGTAATGGTTTTTATTTTGTGTGTGTCCTACCAGACGTTACGAAAGCACAGGCTGAAATATTGGTGAAATTAAGATCTACATCCCGACAACAACCTTTGACAGTAGTTTACTAGATATACCCGTCTGATAGAGAAATTCTTGGAGTTTTGTTTTCTTTCTACCTGGTCGTCATTGGTAAATGTTTGCCTCAACCTTAACTCAGAATTGTTTTACGATATTATTTTAAAAATAAACCAAATTCACTATTTTAACTGTATTAAAATAATCCTTGCCAAATAACCTTGCCAAAAATTTCCGGGTCTATATTTGGCTGTTATGTAAAACATGTCATAGTTTTCTAGAACATTCGTTTTTTTAACACAATTTAATAAATCAAATAACTACACAGAAAAATATTTCCACACACAGCTCACCTGTCCTCTACCCTTTTATTATTTACGGGAGACTATCTTCAATTGACGGCCTTGCTCTGGGGATAAGGCCGTGAAGTTTGGGAGCACATGGAAGGGGCCGTGACCTGCCTGTTCACTACCTACGAATTGGTTTCCTACCCAAATCACTTTCACGTCATCGTAATTGTTTCAGTTTCAACGCCATCGTGCACCATTCGTCGCCTCATCATCATGTTCATCTCTCCCACGGTCACCACCATATTTGAACGTGACGTCACTAAAGTGACCAGAACTGACTGCTTCTCAAGCAAGACTTACTCTACGCCCGTTGTACTGATTTCTGTAAAATACACTGCTTTTGTACTCAAATTAAAATTAGCGCTAATTAAGTCTTTTTTTTTCTTCTAGTTTAAAGGTTAAGCAAATATACATTATACCGTTTTCGATATAGTTTTGACATCGTTGTGACTCTCTTTCCATTTAAATTAAAAAATGATAAAAAAGACAGTATCTTTCAAAAGTTTTTTTGATTTTGAAAAATAACACGCTCATAAGCTGGAATTAAATGTTGAAAAAAGTGGAGGGAAACATTGACAAGATATCGTACAGTTGACAAAACAGTTTTAAAATACATTCTGGTTTTAAGGAGAAGGAGAGGTTTTAGGGTAATATAAGTGAGCTATCAATCTTAATGGAAAAGCGGAATCCTTCTAGCACCACAATTAAACAAACATGCATGTAAAGTAATGTGCAGACGTTAAATCTAATTAGTTAAAGACATGTGTTATGGAATAGTGATCACTATATATGCCTATTTCAATAAAATTGTAAAAGATAGACTTATAACAAAGGTATAGAATATCTATGGAATTTCTAAACTAATTTTCTCCATAGAGATCTAGGTTAGCTTAAGAATGGGGAATAACGTCTTTTCACAGGTAATACACCTGTCACTAGACTGAAGCTTCTTTTGGATTACCGCCATCTCTTGGTCGCTGGCCTCGTTCATTTAACTAAATATACAAAATTTAGCATCAGCTTCCATTGCTGATCTATTTATCAAAAATCAAATAGAAACTTACAGAGCTGCTTAAATGTGATGCAACTTGAGGCGTAGAACTAACTGAATTCAAAACCTATACACATAACGCATAAGGCATAAAGAAGGCATAGACAGACAGAGGTGTAGGTACCTGGGTACCCACATTTTGCCAGATATCTTTCCGCGATCCTATTGCATTCAACCGGGCGCAAATCCAGACTCGGTGGCTGCTACTGAGAAATTCTTGATGGAAAAACCCAATAACACTTCGCCCGACCTGGGAATCGAACTCAAAACCTCATGCTCAGCAGTCACGCTGGTCGCGCAATTCAAAAATATAGGTATTATAGCCATTTATAAAATAAATGTTGCATGATCAACATCATTGAGCGGATCTGTAAATTATGTTTTTCCCTTCTGCTCGTTTGTTCAGTGGCTTAAAACATAATATAGGTACGTATGTATTTGAGCTGCACACCAATTATTATACTTTGGGTATGACTAAACTGGTACAAATTAAATTTAATTTAATTTAAGACATACCTACCCCGTTTTTAAACGATATGATCCAGTCCAGTGATAAGAAGACGAAAGCATACTTGTTGCCACATTCTCGGCCGCTTCAATTTATACTGCCATCGACACGCTAATAAGAAGAATAGATAAAAATGAGAATATTTTACATGGAACTACTGCCTATCTTACCTCTATAACCCAGTTTCTGGTTAATACGATACTCCTTGGTAAGGCTGGTTAGCAACCTTTCTTGTTTTAACTACTCATAACGAAATGACAGGCGAAACCAAAGCTTTAACGTGCATTCCGAGGCACGAGGCATTCGCACTCACACTCACTCTCACTCTCACCCTCGCATGCCTGCGTGCGTGCTGCATGTTTAGTTCTAATTCTCTTTTTTTTTATTTTTTCTTTGTATTATTATACCCTTTAGTTTTTGCATAAAACAAGTACTCAAATGATAATTATTAAGTTATGGAAGAGCGGAGTCTTCTAACACAGGGTTATATGCTTAAAAGGAGGCTCCAATCACTAGTTTTTAATATTTACCTGTTAAAACAATAAACCATTTTTCATTTTTCACGAAGAAACTCGCTATGTGGTGGATGGTCACCCGTCCAAGAACTAACCTTGGTAAGCATAGCTTAACCTAGGATCGACCCGTGTGGCTGTTGCAAATAAAGATAACGCTATAAGAATTTAAAAAAGTAGCGGCTGAGACGTTACCACATCACGACATTGCTTTAGACGCAAACAAACCACTTTGCCGTTATTTTCTTTATAGGCACCAAAACTGGTCTCAATTTCAGCGTTTTCAATTTTAGGTAAGTAATATTTTAACGCATAAGATCAACAGGTTAGGAAACCCTAATAAATACTACTTAGGCTTTATTTAAATAGTATAATAGTTTGTCAATCTCCTTATTAACAGGTTTCACCATATCTACAAACTCCAAAACCCATAAGAAAATATTAAAACGTAAGGTATACCTACTGTAGAGAGTCAGCAAAAAAGAAGGGGTCCGCAAGGGCCGATGCCTGCTGGGGCTGCGGGACTGTTCGAAAGAGATACCGTGGCCCCGGAACACAAAGGGCGATGAAGGAACATGGATAGGTTTCAGTCCGAGGGTGTGTATGTTAAGCACGTTAAGCAGTTGATCCCGGCTGTCATTTGTAGATCTTTGACAGTCATTACAGGTAGTCAGTGGCCCGAAAGACTAACAACGGTAACCAGTCTTACCAAGTTGTATCGTATTCCCCAGGACTAATTGGGTTCTGGAGGTCAGAGAGGCAGTCGCTCCATTTAAAATACTGTTATTCAGCTGCATCCGGTTAGAGCCGACGATGAGCCAACGTGTATGTATGTAAATTACATCTTAAAGTAATTTATACAAACTGTTCGACGATCATAAGCCATTTCCTACTTCAATCATTAAAAATTTAATAAAATATTGCTTATTAACACCTGCTAAACTGTTAATAGATCCTACTATTTAATCATTCTGTTTAAATTGTAGTTAAGGATTACAACTACCAACAATTGATGTCAAAAAGTGATCGGTAATCGATATCGGTTCAATTATAAATGATGACAGGTATTACAGAAGCTATAAAGGAGACTCTACTAAAGAAATAAAATGAACAAACATAATTATAACTAAATATTAAGGACACGCGCTACAATTTACACTAGTCATTGGAAAATCACGTTTCCTCTTCATAGCATTGATAGGCAAGGCACACCCATCTATAAGTCGAGAAAATCTGCAAAAAAATCACAAATAATTGAAGTTAAGTGTATTGTATTACAGGATGCACATGTTTAAAACCGAAACGTTATAAGTATAAATACGTGATGAGATCACGAAAGATATCAATTCAGTTTAGGGATTCACTGAAGGTTCACGATGATTCGTAAGGTAAGTCTCATTGTTTATGATTTTATCTTTTTAAATCTTAAATAAGATTAAAAACCTAATCTAGATTTTTCTATTCTTTCAAATTTAATGATTTCGAAACAATTCAAATGGTATATTCCAGCCTGAGATTTCGTAATCTAACAATAAATAGTTTCCAGTTTCCATGTTTTTCCATTGGGTGCATTAATTTTAGAAACTCTTCGTAAAGGCCGAACGCTGACCCATATCTATCGAATTATTTTATTTCAGTGAAGAATTAATAACAGTGATTAACACATCATCAGAATTAGACAATTTTATGAACTTGTTGGAAACCAAACGTTTATTTTTAAACATCAATTTTAATTTCAGACAATAATCCTTCTAAGCTTAGCACTGTGTGTGCTTGGCGATGGACGTCACGCGGTTTCAGAACAACATATAAAAATACGTCATAAGGAACACCATGGGCACCATGGTGAAATGTCACATATCGGTTCCAAGAAGCCTGAGCATCATGAGGAATACGTAAGTCTACCAAGTTTTACTATAAGAAACGTACTTGAGTTGGCCGCTGCAAATAAAACATCACACAATGGGGGATTATAGATCCTACCAATACCTACTTAGCGCGAGTGTGCTGCTCTTAGCCAGAAGATTGCTCACGGGTTGCAGTTTCACTACTCCTGCACACACTAAACCTAAAGTATCTAATTTAGTTAACTGGACGACTGAAAAGTTAAAGATCCAACTGTTTATTGAAATATTGTTTTTCCTACAATCAGTTAACAGTGCAAAGTATCCACTATATATAGCAGTTCACTTGGGTCGATGGAAACTCGCCTATCGGGGTGAGTTTAATAGTCCAAAGTTTACTCTCGTAAACTTTAACTACAGTGTATATCGGTGTCATTGAAATTTCATTTTCCAGGCGTGGTCGTATCCGTCATACGAGTTCTCATACAGTGTGAACGATCCCCATACGCATGACAAGAAAGGTCAGAAAGAGTCGAGAAAGGGAGATGAAGTGAAGGGCGAGTACTGGCTGATAGAACCCGACGGTCGCAAGCGCACTGTCACATACCACGCGGACAAACATAGCGGGTGAGTTTAAAAAAAATGCTTATTACAAAATTTTACTGAGTATTTTCTATATTAAAAACAAACGACGAAACTTTCATTACGTATACAATTATATGAAAAAAAAATCATCTCAGTTCTGTCAATTTGTGATACTAATCCATTGATTTCGTGCCATATGTTTGCATTTTCCAGTTTCCACGCTATCGTCCATTACTCGGACAAACACCATCACATAGTTGAACATCATGGCTACAAAGACGATGACCACAAGGACGATGACCACAAGGAAGATCACCACAAAGACGATGACCATAAGAAAGATGATGATGATGACAAAAAAGATCACCATGAAAAGAAAGACAAGGACGAAAGTAAAGAAAAAGAAGATGAAGATAAAAAGAAGAAAGAAAGCGGAAGTTCCGAAAGTGGAAGTTCCGAAAGCGGAAGTTCCGAAAGCGGAAGTTCAAGTTCAAGCTCGGAAGAAAGTTCAGAAGAGAGACAGGGAGGCGAAAATGGAGAAGAAACCAGAGGCCGCGAAGGCGGAGTCATCAGATGGGGCTATGGTCCTAAATGGGACCACAAAGAAGACAGACATCGTGGTGACGACAGACGCGACCGTGATGAGGGACGCAAAGGTCGTGGACACGACCGCGATGACGACCACAAATATGACATCGGTCAAATAACTGTTTACGACAAACTGGGAAGTTACGGTCGCCGTGACGACAAGAAACGTGACGAGAGTCGTGACGGGAAACGTGACGAGAAACGTAAAGAAAATGACCGCGATCGTGAAGAGAGTCTGCTTTGGGAGGAGCGCCGCAAGTTCGACGAGCGTCGTGGATACCCATCGCAGCTCACACCTTACTTCGGTCACGCCTCTCGCATCAACCCTCGTTTCTACAGGCATGACCAACAACTTAAAATCGCTAAGCGTAATTAAATTAAGTCCTATACGTATTCCTTGTTAAAACAAAGACTGATCGGCGGCAATGTAAAAATGGTATTCTGTTAAATAGTTGTGATAAATGTATTCATAATTTTTTACTAACGATAATAATTATTATAATCATGCAAATGCTAACCTTATATAAAGGTATTGAGCGCTAATTGTTGTGTTATTTCATGCCCTAATGCAATATTCAACTGACCCTTGCGTGTAGTAGTGCAATTAACGAGCATTGATTTAAATTAATCAAAGTCAAATGTGTATAAACGCAATAGGTCAATGAAAAATCTCTGAGTGCCAAGTCTACCCTTTTGCCCGATTATTTAGCATTGCTGGAAGAACATAATTACAAGTATTTCAATTGTCATTTCTGTACGCGAAGAATAGTCTTTGCTGTGGCACAATCTCATAGTACACTGCGTTGCGACGTCGTAATACACTTCGTAGCAATAACTCAGAGCACGACGTCTTTCTCCAGTTTTAAAGACGAATTAGACTGCATCTTGTCAAGCTCTTCGTCGGTCGCCTGTTCTTCGGCGAGGGTGGCGAAGTTGTCTTCGAGACTAAGAGCTTCGACTCGAGACAAGGTGTCAGCGACTACATTGTCCTTCCCGCTGACATGGACTATGTCCGTGGTAAATTGAGAGATGAAGGACAAGTGGTTCAGTTGGACCGGGGGCAACTTTTCTCGCCGTTGTGTGAAAGCGAAGATC
The DNA here is from genome assembly GCA_963853795.1 of Xestia rhomboidea. NCBI lineage: Eukaryota > Metazoa > Arthropoda > Insecta > Lepidoptera > Noctuidae > Xestia > Xestia rhomboidea. The sequence goes on along the minus strand of OY970761.1, from coordinate 13,363,985 downwards.
AGAGGCTTGTGATCCGTATAAATCGTTGCGTGTCGAGCCTCTAACACGTGGCGGAAATGCTGTACAGCGTCGTAAATAGCGAGTAACTCCCGGTAGTAAGCTGGCCAAGTGGAATGCTTCGGTGTCAGCTTCTTGCTGAAGAAAGCAAGCGGTTGCCAATGGCCTTTGATTTTTTGTTGCAGGCAAGCTCCGATGTGACTGGACGATGCATCAGTGAAGAGCCCCAATGGAGCATCGGCAATGGGATGGGCTAGGAGCGTAGCAGTGGAAAGGTGTTCCTTGCAGCTGCTGAACGCAAGCTCCAGCTCTGGCGTCCAGGGCATGGGTTTGGGGCCTTTCAGCTTGGTGGCAGCTAAAGCATTAATAAGCGGTGCTTGAAGTCTTGCTGCATTTGGGAGGAATTGACGGTAAAAGTTTACCATGCCGAGGAATCTGCGAAGACCTTCGACCGTTTTAGGCAGAGGAAAATTCTTTAAGGCTTCGATTCTCTCCAGGGGTGGGCTGGAACCGTCTTTGTTGATCCGGTAGCCGAGAAAAGTCACCTCTTGAGCAGCAAGCACGCATTTTGATGGGTTTACGACGACGCCGTACTCTTGCAGCCTCCGGAACAGGACACGCAGGTGTTCGGCGTGTTCAACCGGAGTGCGGGAGTACACCAAGATGTCATCGATGTACGGGTTGCAGAAGTCGAGCCCCCTCAAGACTTCGTCCATAAAACGCTGGAAACACTGTCCGGCGTTGCGCAGACCAAAGATCATGAAGGGAAACTCAAATAGCCCGAAAGGTGTCGTGATGGCAGTCTTGCAAATATCGTCGTCGTTTACCGGGATCTGCTGGTAAGCCTTCACCAGATGGATGGTGCTGAAGATAGTAGCACCAGCCAGGTTATGTGCGAAATTAGCTATGTGGCGGACGGGGTAGCGGTCAGGAACTGTTCGTGCGTTTAACGCTCGATAGTCCCCACACGGACGCCATCCGTGTTCTCCCTTACGAGCCAGGTGCAGCGGTGATGCCCAGGGACTGCTGGAGGGTCGACATGTTCCACAGCTGATCATCTCCTCGAACTCTTTCTTTGCAATCTGGAGTTTCTGCGGTGCGAGTCTGCGTGGGCGGCACGCAACCGGTGGACCATCAGTAGTAATGATGTAGTGCAGTGTCGCATGTTTCACGACGCGTGGCGGCCCAGGTGGTCGCGTTATGTCAGGAAACTCCAGCAGCAGGTTGGCGAAAGGAGACTCTGCCACTACCGTCTTGACGCTAGTTTGATTGCTCTTGCCAAATATTGCAGCAATAAAAAGTTTGGTGCGGCCATCTAGCAGTCGCTGGTTGCGGCAGTCAGGCATCAGGTGGTATTCAGCCAAAAAATCGGAGCCAATGATGGGCGTACCAACGTCTGCAATGATAAAATTCCATTTAAATTCCCTGCGAAGTCCGAGATTTAGGCGCAAAAGAATGGTACCATAGGTCTTGATAGAGCTCCCATGTGCGGCGCGGACATCAAACGTGGTGGGTGTGTACCGTCCTTTGAGCAGGTGACGTGGGAAACAGCTAATGTCCGAGCCAGTGTCAATGAGGTAGTTATGACCAGACTCAGAATCCGTCACAAACAGCCGGCGGCTGAGGTTTAACCAATCAGATGCCGCCTCTACTGACTGCTGGGCAGGTTGCCCTTTTGCTGAGGTTTCCACGAGCAGGGTGAAATGCATTTGGTGGCCTTCTCCCGAAAACGTTTGTGGTACCAACACATTTGGTCACCAGTTTTGCTTGATGACCGTGAAGTGGACTGGGAGCGAGTGGTGGAGCGAGAGCGGTCAGAACTAAGTGCTTCGACTTTCCTTGATAACTCATCAAGGCGGTCCATAATGCGAGCCAACTCGGGTGAAAATGATGAGCTGGCAGCGTGGACAGCTGTTGAAGGAGGGCTGGTCTCCGCAATAGCATCAGCAATCTCGGCCACCTTGTCCAGTTTTAGATCTTTTTGGGCAATGAGAATTCTCTGTACTTCCCCTGGTAAACGGCGCATCCACAATTCCCGTAGGATGCTGTCATCTCCCATTTCAGAACCAGCCAAGGAGTGGAGGTGACGTAAGCTGATGGTTTGCGGTCTCCCAGTTCCTCATCGCTGAGCAATTGTCTTATTTGCTGGGTTGTGGAAATCGTCAATTTTGAGATTAATTCATTTTTGAGGTGATCATATTTTCCCTCAGAAGGGGGATTAGTTATTGCATCCTCTACTTCAGCTGCTGTTTTTGTGTCTAACATAGACAGAACATAGCCAAATGTGGTGGAGTCTTGTTTTATGCCAGAGATATCAAACTGGGCCTCGGCCTGTGCAAACCACAGCTTCGGCTTGTCTGACCAGAACAAGGGAAGCTTAACTTTCACCTCATTCACCTGAGCACTTGAAGGTGTGAGGCTTGCTACCTGCGCCTGAAGCTGCCTTAGCTGTGACAAAAGCTCTTCATCAGCCATATTGCAATAGCACAAGGAATTGTTTAATATTTTTTAATTTAAATTTATTTGTGGCACCCCCAAGTTAGTCCGAACAATTAGACCACACACCAGAAAAAATTGTAAACAAGATAAAAAAACTAAAATACACATCCAGCAAATTACATACAAACAAGTGCCTTCAAGAACAAGAAGAAGACTGCCTTCGTGCAACTAAATGAAAGATATAATATCTTATTGTAAGTTGTGTACAGTAGTAGATTCTTCAAAAATAAAGTTATACGTAAAGCTATTATTTTCCAATTACAATTTTAAGAAGATGGTCTTAAAACTATTAACAAGTTTTCTGTGCAGTAGTAAATCGTTTGCAGGGTAAATATCTCATCACTGGATCATTCTTTCTAAAGAAATGTTCAAAAACTTACAGTTTCCCATGTAAACATGAACACAAAACTTCACAGTTGACACATCGAATATCAAAGAGTATAATAATAATATGGGAGTCGAATATTGTAGGTGTTGGCGCGCATGTACCGGAACTCTGCTTTTCGTGTCGTTGCATTTGCATAATCCGATGAAAATACAATGGCGGTGCGGCAGTGCGAAAATTTTACATGAAATGATGAAATGTCACTTATCACATAGCACTAAGTATCCCTACATTGTGCTGTTATTTCACTAGAATTTGAAGGGGTGAGTAGCCAAATGCGAACGGGACGGGAGCGGACGCAATTCCTCTGGAAATGAATGCTGGCCGGCTCACAAATCGTTCGGCGGCTCACAAGTCGGAGGCGCGTAAGAAGGCGCCCGATGTCCAAAGCTTACTCCAAGTACAACGGAGACGGGGTCACCAATTTGAGGGGATCGGTTGTAGTACGGATAGGTGACATAAACACTTGATATTTGCCTTGACAGGGTGTATTTACACGAAGCACATGTTCACGTTTGTAAACATAATATTTGTCTCAAATAATAAGATATAATGGATGGACAATTCAAATGCACCACCGGATCCACAGGACATAACCAGTTCTTATTTCTTCTCTCTCATAAACAATATCTTTCTACCCCAAACCGGAAGCATAGACAATACATAATTATTTTACTTTTCCTTCCGGCTTGGAATTGTGGCTTTTCGCCACAGGTTGTTAAGGTCGCAGATGTTTCATTAAAGTTTTTGCCACTTCTGCCCATAAAGTAGATCGACCAGTTCAGCCAAACATGATAAAAGGAAAAATTTTAAATACTCAACTAAATCTCTATCGATATAAATAACATTCAGTTACTTATTATTATTAGTGAAGTGGCTCCACGTGATTGGCTAGAGTTTATTGAACTGTTAGTAGTTCAATAAACCCTAGCCAATCACATGGAGCCACGCTCGTAATCACTGTATAATGAAGAAACTGTGAAGGGTGAATCGTTCACAAATATAACGGGTTCGTGGTGTAGTTGTAGTTCGATATCGAACTAGCATATGATTAGCGTTAATTCATGTTGATGTTGATTAATTTATGAATAATTCAATTGTTTCATATTCCGTTTTTCATTTTTATTTAATGTACTTTTAGATATTTTAAGAATTGACATTCTTAATAAATTTATATAAAACCGAATTAATTTACACTCGACAAAAATTCTGAAATTTTCGCGGTCAGTTTTTTCTTCTGAACCAAACAGATTAACAATTTAAAACGCATGGCGCCACCTTCCTTGCGGAAAAACCATGGAACTAAAACTCTCAACATTTTCGCAATGAAGATGGTCCACACTCCACGGATAATAGTAGTATATTAACTGGCTCTTTGAGTTTGTCTATGTCACATGAAGGAAATTAAAAAACTAATTACTTTTTACTCCCTAGGGACTAAAGTGGCCACTTTAGTCCCGCTTCGTAGGGCTATATTGGCGTACTTTTAGAGCATGAGAAGTGAAAAGGTATATTATACTTCTCTAGGTGCAAATTTATGATAACAAATCTTTAGAAAGAGCTAAACAGGGCTGAAAAGGCAAAACTCTAAAAGAACACTTAACCCCAAAACAGTTAAAATACCGTTTAAAACTGTAAGGATACACAACAATTGCTTCTGAATCCGGTATATTACCCATACATAAGTAGCAATTACTTTGATTATGTATCAGTATTTATGTGTGCAGCAAGTTTTGTGAACATCTCGTTAGTGGATCGCTTTGCAACATGCTTTACGTGAGTTTTCCTTTGTTTATGCACATTTTATTTCACTAATAGGAAATCCTGGAAGGTTAAGTGACCTTTGCCAAGATTTTCAAGTCCTCGCAACTACCCTCCCATGCTGATGCTTGTAACGACCTACGCCCATTTTATAATATTTTCTTTGAAAAAGCGTATCCATAGCTGTGTATTTTCTGGTACCATCGAGTGAAAGTGACATCAATGATATTCATGATATTTTGCAGATTTTAGGGCTAACGCAGACCGGCACGGCATGGCAAGGAATTTAAATTATTGTCAATGGACATTCAAACGTATTGATATAGAAATACGACAGTGGCGCATCTTTCAATACAAATCCCTTTCGATGCCACGGCATGCCACGGGATCATTTTAAAGCATAGCAATTTATGTCGTATTTCTATACCAATACGTTTAAATGTCCGTTGGTAATAAAATAAATCCCTCGCCATACCGTCCCGGTCTGCGTTGGCCTTTAGTCAACTTTCAACCTTATTGCTTTCAGCTACTACTACTAGCAACCATCTCAGTGGCCATAGCAGCTGACTCCGAGAAGGTAGAACCAGAACTGAGGCCCGCAGAAACAGCGCTGCCTATCCGTGTCCACGACGACGAACGTCGGTACCGCTTCGAGGATGGATTGGAACTGATCCGAAGCCGAGACGAACGCTCGCGCCTGCACCTCGAAGACTATCGTGACAGCCGAAGGAATGACTACCGTGATGGTCGCGATAACCGCCAGGGACCAGTGAGACTGGACTTCAAGGAAGAAGACAGCCCTGGCCCTCTGATCCTGAGATCACCTGACCCACTCCCCAGTCATGTAAGTAAGACGTATTGTTTGATTGACAAGTTTTAGGTTGAGTTTGATATGCGAACTAAAGGATTTTTACAGTTGTGTTTTAATTTTCCAGGGTCACCCGGATATTGAAAAGCAAAATAGGTGAGTATTTTCAATTTAAACTTAAGAAGTTGTGTTTATTAACAAAACAAAACAAGGAACAAGTTATCTTCAAGTTCTATCAATGTTGCATGGTCACAACATTGCCATACTTTCTATCTAGGAAACCGTTAAGAGATTTCCCAATCGTTTTCAGGATCATCGCTGACGTCTACAGCCCAGACTATTACCAGCCTACCTGGATTCTTGACTACAGATACCTAAAAACAGGCGGCAGGGACTACACCCGCGGACCCGGCGGTCAGATCCTCATCCTACCAAAGAACGTCCGGACAAACGAACACAAGGAGTTCCCAGACTTTGACGCCTTGCTCGAGCACCTCCGCTTAAGCCGCTTGTCGGAACGCGCGAGGAACAGCGGACGCGGACACGGAGATGACCACGACGCGAGACGCGGCTACCAGAACATTGACCTCGGCCAATATGGCCGCGGGCAGCAGGTGTATCAACAACAACAACAACATAACCCTTGGAAAGCGAATCGTAATCACTGAAGAAGTAGTAGAGAAATGTATACTTACTGTTCACCGTAATCTTTGATATAACTCGTCTTTTACTAAATGTACAGTCTCAAATACCAAAAAATATTAACTAATTTTCACTTATTCTAATCAATCATAACTGGCTTTTCGCTTTCTACCCATCAATTTGGCCTATCATCAATAAATAATTGCATGCATCTGTGCGATGTTTTATTCATCATATACAATGTAACTAGCTGTAAAACTATTATACTCAACCATTATAGTTAGAGACTGCTTTAATTCCTATATTTACTTCATGTTCAACTGTATTTAACAAAATGTTTCCAAAAAAGTAATTGTAAAAGGTAATTTACTCACATTAAAACATTGGATACTGTAGAAAATTTGTGCTTTTTATTTATACTTAAATAGCTATAGATGCCAGTCATAACCACCCCGACTCGGACAGGTTAATTTCGAAGGGGATGGCGGGGTCAGTGAGCAAGCGAAGTGAGTGTTGTAATCAGGCATCCTCTTTGAGTTAGGTTACTTTAAACCCTGCAAACAGAAATATTAGCCCCGCCCAGCGGGACTTCGTCTTAGTCATCTTGTCAAACCTAGAAGCGCCAGAACTTCGAAGTTTGACTTTAACATAAACTTAAAAAAATTGCCCAGAGGGGTTTACGGGGGTTTTTATTTTTTGTATGTCATGTGTCCACGTCATATTAATATCTAAGTCCAGAGCTAACAAAGTAAAAGTATCTACACATTCCACTTTGACGCCTTCAAACGTAAAATTGATATCTAGTGTTTTTTTTTATAAGGCCTAAATTGCATTATTTTGGTTTTTAAGAAGTTTATTTCATGAAAGCATGCATATAGCATGAAAACTGGATAATTTAGTAGTATGGCAATGAGAGAACGCTAAATCTATATTTTAAGAGATTCAGATAGGAGCCCTTTGTTCAGTTTTCAAGAAGGGCCAGAATTACCAACGGTCTGTCCAGCAACGTTGCTACTTTCATCGTACGGGGTCTGCACCAAAATGACATACACAGGCAAAACTTCTCGAAGATATTGTGGCCTTTACTACATCTGAAGAACCTGACTATTCTGAAAAAAAGAATTTCGTCAATTTTAAAGGATGATCTTTTTAACAGGTGAATTTTTCAAGTGGGTGAATGGCCGAATCCGAAACTATGAGGAATAGCGAAAAATACTGAAAGGAGTCTCGAACCCGAATTTAGGGTTCCGTACCTCAAAAGGAAAAAACAGAACCCTTATAAGATCCCTTTCTTGTCCGTCTGTCCGTCTGTCTGTCCGTCAGTCACCACCGATTATTTATTATGTATAATGATATGAATCATCAGCCTATTAATGTTCGCACTGCTGGGACACAGGCCTCCTCTCTATGAGAGGGAATGGGCTATAATCCACCACGCGGGCCCAGTGCGGATTGGTAGATGTCACATGTCTTCGTATTTTTGGTTCTAGGACATGCCGGTTTCCTCACGATGTTTTCCTTCACCGTTTTGAGAGCAGTGGTGATGAAATAAATTACACAAAGTAATGCGCCTGTCTGGGTTCGAACCCACGACTTACTGTTCGTAAGTCGGGGCCGCCACCACTGGGCCACCGCTGCTCTATGATATGAATATTTATACCATACTCTGAGGGATATAGTCCCTATTAGGTGTAAACAAATCAAGGTCTAGGGTCAACACGATAAAAAGATATGGGCAAATTTAGATTTTCGCGAAAACTCGTTAGTACCAAAATGTATCTTAATATTCAACTTTTTTTATTTTTCGGACTTTTCCCTTTACTTGTGCTGTAATACCTTGCTTTTAACCAAAATTGACAATTCTAGGTCAACCAGAAGTACCCTATAGGTTTTGGGTCGAAAACCTATATGGTACTTCCCGTTGACCTAGAATCACGAAATTTGGCAAAAAGCAAGGTCTTACAGCACATGTAAAGGCAAAAGTCTGAAAACCGTAAATATGTAGTTTAATAACAAAAAAAAAGCGTTTTTTATTATTACAAACTTATTATTTGCGGTTGGAGTAATAGCCGTTTCTAGGGATCGAACAGCAAAGTTAAGTTTGTCCTTTAAAAAGTCTGTACGGAACCCTCGGTGCGCGAGTCCGACTCGCTCTTGGCCGGTTTTGGAAAATCAACATCCCTAGCCAGGACTCGAACCCGTTGATTTTGGAAAAAAAATACACACACACTGCCACCCACCATTCGATAGTTATAAAAAGTAATGACAGTAATACTTTATTAGTGCTGAATATCATGTTTTCATGCTGAATATGCTTGCTGGAAGTTAAAACCCGTCTTGGCTGTACCATTTCTTCAACACATCTCAAAAAGCTGAAAGAAATTATCGTAAAGAAAACTGATATACCGTATTTGCCTACTCCCCATTTTCTTCCTACATTACATCACGCCTGTACTCCCCGAAGAGTTAGGGCAGAGACGTACCTAATAGTAAGTACCTAAGTAATATTTATTTTACAAACATATGTCCTTTTTTTATTTAGTAATATAGTACACCCACATTTCGTCAGTTTGGGTCCCTGTAACAGGGGTGAGCCTATTGCCATCAACCGGGCACAAATCCAGACTCCGTGACTGTTACTGAGACATTTATGGTGAAAAAAACCCAATAACACTTTGCTCGACCTGGAATCGAACCGAGTAGCTCGTGTTTGTAACCACTAGACTAGCGAGGTAGTCCATTCTCTTCCTATTTCTCATTTATCCCAATAGGGACTAAGCATGAATTACAAAACTCTTTTTATTTGTTAAAAATGCCTTGTATTGGCGCATAAAAACATTGTGGTACACTTGTTTAAGTTTCTAATACATCACTTATTTTACAATTTACTGTTTTATATAGCATGTTTTTGGTGAAACGGAACGCACTCTCAAAACGCGTCGTCCTCGATAACGCCGGTAATGACGTCAAAATCCATGTGTCAGAAAAACACTTATTTGAAAAGTGCTTAAAGTTTCACTAAGATTTTATTATAATATTCTTATTGTAATTTTTACTTGAATAAAGCACATACAATTAGTAAAATTATTTTATTAAGGCCAAAAAATTTGATGTAAACAAGGCAGATTGTGGTAAATGACGTCACATCATGGCCGCGACAGCTACGGACGTTTGAACTGTCGTAGAAAATTGCAGAAGTTTAATATTATTTTTGAGCGACAAGCAGTAGTTGAACTTAACTTTTAATACTTTTCTTGGGTTGATAGTACTGTATTTTATTGATTAAAGTGAATAAAACAAATTGTTCATAAAAAAAAAAAAAAAAATTGAACGCTTTTCCTCGCCGCCCTGACCCCGCTTCCCTCACTATTGTACTATCGCTTTCTTTTGCTTCGCATAGATTTCTTAACATTTAGAGCGTTCAATTAATTTTTTTTTTTTTGTACGAAAATTTGGTGAACTAAAATATGATGAATTTTTAAAAGTCATAGAACAAAAGTTGTTTTTATGATGTTAGTAACACAGTCCTGAGCGGTTGTCGGTGTTTTACAAATAACCCTGTATAAATGTATTTTTTTAAGTATATAATGTGTTTTTTTTCCTTCTTACACGACCAGCTTAGACATCTTATTTTCATAATATTTATCAGTGTAGATATAATATTATACAGAAGCATATTTGTTATATCATCTAGTCATTTTGGCTATAATGGTGTTTGGGATGTGCTTATGCCGAATACTTAATCATATTAAAATAAATAAAGTTCCACACCATGCTTGTTTGTTAGTCCGTGATTTTCCTCGGAACTTTTTACTGAAAGTATTTAGATCCAATTGATTCGATTAAATAAATTGGGCTATGCTTGGAATCTCTGAGGCACCGCAACCGGAACGAGGTGATCCGACAGAGAACCAGTGCTGTCGACGTAGCTCACAGAATTAATAAGCTGAAGTGGAAATGGGACGGTCATATTAGCCGTAGAACCGATGACCGTAGGGGTAGACGTGTTCTTGAGAGACCGCGAATCGGCTAACGTAAGGTGGGACGCCCTCAGGCTCGGTGGAGAGACAATCTTCGCAGGGTGGCTGGTAGCAACTGGATGAGAGTTGCTGAGAATCGAGTTAAATGGCGTGCGATTGAGGAGGCCTATGTCCAGCAGTGGACTGTTGTACGCTGATGATGACGATGACGAAATAAATTGACACACGAGGATCGTTTCATTGTAAATTCTAGGCGATGCCGCACTATTCGAAACGAATTATAAATTCTTTCTCATATTTCAGTCTATCAAATCGTGAACATCCTATCAAAATCTTTCAAGTAGTACAGACATGGATAAATGACTTTGTTTTATACTACTTTTGTTATTAAACAGTGAACTACTTTAACTTAAAATACCGGTTAAACATATCCATTTCGACAATATCGCACGCTTTGAGGTTATTGTTAGATTCACGTTTTCATTTTCGAATTTCTCAGCATTCCGGTTAGACAAGGCTTAGCTAATATTACCACTGTAATCAAGAGATTATAAGGAAGAAATCAATATCCGTTTCATTACTAAACGCTATAATTTAAGAGGTGGCCTGTTCTCCAAACAAAGAAAAATTGTCCCCCTTGGTACATTTATTTTTGTTCTGTGTCTTCCCGCTTGCACAGGTAAGTTGGTTGAAATTTATTTGCCTACCTATGTAATGTCTAACATGATTTCTGAGATATCACACTGAATTCTGGGAGCGTCATTTCTTAATTGCACTAATCACGAATTTCTAGAGAACATTAAAATAGTCATCATCATCACATCTTCCTGCCCTTGTTCTATGTTATTTGGGGTCGTGGGGCTTTTGGGACCGGGACCGCGGTCCCGGATTCCACCTATAAATACAATCATTATTTTTGAGTAGTTTTTTGGGACCACTAATAAAATTAACAAAGGGATGTCTTGGGAAAGTGCGGTCAACCAAAAAATTTAGAAGTTATACAAATAAAACTATTTTTATAAAACTATAAAATATTGGGGTAGCCGCAAAACGTTTTTTTCTTCCGTTTTTCACGGTTAATCGTCACGCTATCATCTACTCCTTTTTCCTCCTTATCATTCCTCACACAATCCTGACACCGGAATCCCACCCATAATGTACTAAAGTATCTGTCAGCATCGATGTCGGCCAGCCCATAATTTGTCTGTATCGGTAGGACAGCAACCTATACTTAAACAAAATGACGTGGAAAAAAAATAGATACCAGACCCGTTGCAGATAAGTAATTAATTAAAGAAAATGTCAAGACAACAAAGTAACCAATTTTTTCGCAAAGACATGATTTCCGAAGTGAACTATTCGACAACACATACCGCACCGCTGCAATCTCTAAAGAAACTACGTTGCCGAATCAGCTGTTTTATAAGCATTGATTAGGAAAACGGTCTCATTAATTAATATTTGTGACGTCCTTCCTAAACAAATTGGATATGTGATCGCGTGTTAATTAAGTGTATTTATTGAATAATTACTGGCGTGAGCAATATTGACGGATTTCCAATTAATCCGTGTAATGGATCGTAGCGCCCTTGATACTCGCAAAAGAAACTTAGGTTTCACGTATTAACTCCATTATTTTTCAACTAATTGGTGAGAATCCAACCTAATGTCGTTATAATTGTGTTGCACCCCCGAATCGACACACGAATTGGAATATAAGGTGAACAATCCGCGATTTTTACGTAGTTGAAGTCCAGCTAACAAACAAATATTATATCAAACAAAATGTTTTTACAAGTAAGTAAATATTTTTTTGTTCGGTTTTAGAAATACACATTAATTAATTATAAAAAATCCAATAATCTCATGAAAAAAAAACATTCTGCCTATTGTTGTACTGAGTAATTACATGTGTGCAATTAGCCAAGTGCTGAAATGATAACAATTAAGTTCCTATGTCGGAATACACCATTTAAAAGTAACATTCCCGGAAGCATGGCTTTACATACATGAGTAGTTGCATTAACATAACATGAATAATCGTATACCTCATTTGAAACATTTTGTTATGTGAGTGAGTGATGTGGTGCTGTGTAGTTTGTTAATTCCTATTTATCGTCACTGCGAAAATAATCTCTGCACTGTCTTTTGTTATTTTTCCCATTCAAAAAGAGAATAATATTACTTAAGGTGGAAGCTCCACGGTAGCCCGCGAAATATAAAATTTACTTACGTTTTTTGCAATTTGCAGGTCAGTGTCAGTTTGTATGTTGATTAAAATATGATTCGCGGCTGTAAAACATATGTAGTTACAGAATTATAATCATTAACATCATTAATACAACCCTCTAAGTTCATGTAACTGTCAAGAATGACTATTTCATGAAAAAGTAATTCTTAAGTAATTCTTGACAGTTACATGAACTGAATATGAATGTTTGATGATTTTAATGACTATAATTCTGTAACTACATACGTGTTACATCCGCGAATCATATTTTAATTAACATACAACCTGACACTGGCCTGCAAATTGCAAAAAAAAAATTGAATTTCGCGGGCTATCCTGGAACATCCACCTTAACGATCTTTCGCTCTGTCAGGTTGCCCTGTGTCTTCTGGCTGTGACTGCGCACGCCCAGTCAGCGGTGTCACACCAGTCTCGCGTCGACCACCACAAGCATGGTCACGATATCCACCAAGACCTTAAGATCCACCACCCGATCCACTACCACCACCACCATGACCACCATGATGACCACAAACATCACGATGATGGACACCACAATCATCACGATGATGGACATAGGCATCATGGTGGACAGGGACATGGACATGATGACGGACATCATGATGAACACCACCAATGGGATCATGTGAGTACCTATTGTTTTATGATTTCTATAAATTTTTTGAATGATGTAGTTTCTAACCAGCACTGATCCCAACTATGAGGAAACCCATCCAATTGTGTGATTTACCTCAATACAATATTTATTAGAAATTATTTTTTTTTAGAAATAAAATTATTTTACCTTTCAAATAATTGCTGCTTGCGCTAGGGCGGGCAACTACAGTACTTTCACAGTTCTAAAGCGCAGGCCACATCACCAGCTACAGAGCGAGCGAGCGAGGCCGACTAGGCCCTTTTCATACTTCGTTTCGGCTCTTTTGGCGTTCGCGGTCTGAACCAAAGTATGAAAAGTGGTTAAACGATGCCTCGTTCGGCTCGTTCGCTCGCTCACCAGCTGGCAGTGTGGCCTGCGCTTTATGCCTTGTGACTGGGACTGTAGCCACATTTAATTTTCATCTTTGTTTCGACTATTCAAAAGTGCCTGTAACTGGCCTACTTGAAATAAATGCTTTGATTTTGGTTTTGCAGGCTGCAAGGTTATATCCATAAATTACACTTTCTGATTATAAGAATGTTCTAGTTAACTTATTTATTTACTTAGCATTTAAATATTGTGCAGCGTTCTTCTTGATTTAGTAACTAATGAGTAGGTATGATTCTAATTCGAGTTTGGTTCTAATTCGTCAAACGTCTACTTTGGAAATTGCTACAATAATGCCCATACCTAAATAAGTACAATTTTCTAATACAATAAAATGTTTGTACTAAACTCACGATACTATCTACTTTTTCCGGAAATAATGCATAATTTTCTCTAAATCCAGGAACACCACCACCCATCCTACAAGTTCGAGTACTCCGTGAAGGACGGACACACGGGTGACCACAAGTCGGCGCACGAGCACCGCGACGGCGACCACGTGAGCGGCTCCTACTCGCTCGTCGAGCCCGACGGCAACGTGCGCACTGTTCACTACACCGCTGATGACCACCACGGGTACGTTTCTACATTACTGTATAACATCATAGCGACGACAAGTCACCTGACTCCTACACCAAGACAATGACATCACGTTGTAATAGTAGTAACCAAAGGTTGAGTTGCAACCGCTCACCAGAATCTATATCTTCGCAAGCCTCCCGTAAGTTGGACCAAAGACCCGGTGAAGACAGGTGCGGTAATTCGTCAGATGCGAGAAGCATACAACCTTGCGATGTGGTGAGTGGTGACGATTAGGGGAGGCCCATGTCCAGAACGTATTTCTGCTTATATGACGATGATGATAATTCTAGTAGCTGATGTTAGTTTCTTTTGTTTACCAACCAAAATCTTAATTGGTTTGTTACTGAACCTTGGGGTCCGATTGCACACAGCCTTTTCAAGGAAATTTCAAAACGCTTTGTTGACGCTTCCCGTGACCCAAGGGTCGGCTTTTACCTTGGCCAAAGGCTTAGCGTTGCCATACAGCGTGGCAACGCCGCCAGTCTCTTGGGGACATTACCAGTTGACAGCGTTGAGGAGAAGTTTTTTGACGCCATTTTTTGTTTAAGTTTGTTATTTTAATTTATAAATGCAAATAACGACACACAAATTCAATGCTTATTTTTAAACGAATAAAACATCTTACTTGATTGGACGCAAATCTAATAAAATTATTTTTTCCTTTGTTACAGTTTCAGAGCTGACGTCCACCACAAGACGGCTCACCACCACATCATCCCCCACCACCATCATGAGCATCATCATGATCATGGTCATCACCACTAATCTGGACTGTATCATTCATACGAACTCTTCGATCTCGACCAAATGTACTCATTTACCATTAACTTTCTCGCAAAGTACGTCAGCGCTGACGAATAAAACTTATTTAACAACAATATTGTCTTTATTTAATTTACAACCTTATTTCTAGTGTAAACTCTAAACATCTATATTCTACATACATACTTCCAACATGACGAATCTTTATTTTTATTTTTGGGCTCGTGACATTTTTACTGTAACGCACACTCAGAAACAGGCGCTCACCGCCTGATCAGAAAAGGCAACAGAACTATACTAAATAATATTGATGCTTCAACTATGTGTGAACGCGCTTTTACTGGTTAATTTCTCCATTTAATAAGATTGACCTGGATTTTGCCCGTGTACTACACTAAAGCCGACTCCCGCGTTGTAAGAGCTAGCCTTCCCTGGACGTCTGGCTGCTCTGCCTTGCCCCAGTATGCCTCGCTCGGAGGTGTATCCTAGGCCCGACTCATCGTAATGCTCGTGTCCACTGGAGGCTGGTGTGTCATGTTGGTATCCCGTACTGAGGTGTGAGCGATTGTTTGGCTCCTTCCTGCTCACTACTGCGTTGAATCTGGAAAAGGATAACATAATATACACTAGACTAAATTAACTAACTAATTAAAAACACCTAAATCTATCAACAGAGTACTCCCAACGAGGATTCCCAACCTCCCATCGAGTTCCACTCGTGTAAGACGATGTTATAAAGAAACGTTGATGGTCAAAATATTCTTTTTCATTATATTTTGTTAACTAAAGTCTTCCTATGTATTCAATCAATAAAGTGAACGGCTGGCTTTGATAGTTTCAACTTTTTGAAAGCAAACAATAACCCAGATTTCTAATAGATTTTTGTCAAATAACATGATTTATTTCTAGTAAATATTAGTTCACCATGTACATATTTAGCAGGTATGTAATTTGTCATTGTGACAGGTTACAAGAATAATTAATAAGCAGACTTTATTGTCACATATTTATTGCACAATCCCGGTTCTTATTTGGAAAAAGTGTATGTTTTCTAAGATACGTGTACAAGGGTTGAATTTGTTGGTTTTTACCCCTTTAAAAATAACATCAAAATAAAACATTTTGAAATTATTTTTCAAAAAAACGTATTTGGGCTATTGTTTCATAATTCGAAACATATAAATGGCACCTTATAAATACTTAATATATGCACAAGAAGCCGTTAGATAGATTTTAATTTTGAAGAAGAAAAAGAGAGATTATAGATTGAGAGCGAGTAAATCTCCTTAATTCAATTGCTTTGGTTGTCCAATAATTTATATATCACGTCTTGCGTAGGTACCTCCTTTGTAACAGATCCTAAAGAAATAATTAGCTAGTTAGCTAACCACTGACCCATGTAAAGCATCGGCGGTGTACTCTACGGTCCGTAGCGCGCCATCAGGCTCGTACAACGTGTAGACACCGCGCACCTTGTCCCCGTCGCGGCTCTCCCAGTGACTCTTCCTGTCACCTGTCTGATGGTCTGATACTTCGTATTTATACTCGTACTTAGCCTGTAATATATCCATTTATGAATACATGCCTTGACAAACAAGTTAGTTGGTTTTCACCAGTATAACCAAACATTATCTTTGGCTAGTCCGGTACTTATTTTAATGAACACTTATAGTCCTTGGTTTAAATACTGTTTATGGTTCTCGTATCACTTAACATATTACGTTAAAAAAAATAAAAACAAAAATTATGTATATCAACATACGTGAGTATCGCTAGCCCTTGGAACCACAGGAGTTGGAGCTAAAATAAGAAAACACATAAATTATGATGATAAATATTTTCTTGAAAATAATCACTTTAACCACAGAAAAGAAGAGGAACATGAACAGAAGAAGAAATTAACAGTACCAGTGACTGGAGCCACCGGTGCCGCCTGAAGCTGATGAAACACAATGCTCTGTGAGGATGTAGCATGCTGCATCATGGCCACAGGCGAACCGCTCGCGAACAACCAACTGTTCATCAGCCACACCATCTGAAATAGAGAAAAAATATTATATGTATGACTTTAGGAGGCCAAAATCCATCGGAAGATCATTGAGATTCAAGATCATTGTCATTTGAGAAACGTTTTACAGCACTTCTTGAACAAATCTTAATCCTGTAGATATACACGTCGCAATTTTGTACATGGCGTGATATGTTATTTGATAAGGCGCAATAAACATCGAAATAAGAAAATTTTAGGTCTACGTGCCTTAAAATAAACAAAATCCATGATACAGAGCAGCTATCAAAGACGTAAATAAAGCAAGCCGGTGGATTGAAGGGTCTCGTCTCGTCGAACTGCATTTTATAGGGTCATCTGATCTGATAAGTGAAACAATGCGCTTGGCGGCGGATGTATGCATCGACAAAGGTCCTTGTCAATTAAAATACTTGATAGCACTGTATGCAAACGTAAATGAGATATGTAGTAAAACATTACTATTCGCTTTTGATTGTGATTTGATATTCTTGTTTTGATTTTTTTGTCGTTGTTTCAGGAATTATGGTTGAATGGCAGCAGACATAAGTGGATCATTTGTTGACGCGATAGTGAATATTAGGTGATTGTGAAGATATCCGTACTTTTATTTTATTGCACTAAAGTAACTAGCTAATTTAATCGATAGGTCTCTATCATTTTATTTCATGTGCAGCGGAATTGATCCCGAATCGCCCATATACCAAAATTAAAATGACAATAAATATTCTAAATGTAAGATGGTTACTTAATTACATTCTATTACGAACTTTGTTTTTTTTTACCCTAAAATTGGCCATACATCGTAATAAATTATAAAGGGAGTTTTTAGACCTTTAACGAAGCCGAAAAGCACTGGTTCTCCCCGTCGTCGTTGCGTTCAGTTTTTGTTCTGGTCCATACCTACTATACGGAGATATTGGAGGTCAAAGTACCAACTTTTCGTAAGTTTTTTTTTTTTAAAATAATAGTTTTTAATGTCATAACTTTAGTTTAAATACCTTCATAACCCGTTTACTATTAAATTCATCCATCAGCAAAAATTTTTTGAGTGCGTTTCATTGAATTTACCGTAAAACGTGCTTTTTCACCCCAAAAAAAAGTCGTTTCCCAGCAATATTTTTTGCGTAATAGAGTTACTTAGTTTGATGTACAGAATGCTTGGTTGACGGCTTTGTGAAGGGTTTTACACCCTGTATAACAGGAAAAAAGATAACAGTAATATGTTCAGGGCTGAATGTAAGTAAGTGGACTGTTGCCTAGTTCCCTATATTTATTATAATCTGTTATTGTGTTATAAAGATGGCTTGGATTAGACCAAGATGTTCCACTATTGGAATTTAGTTTACCTATTTTCAATAAAGTGTTATAGGATTTTTCAGAACTCGGCACTGATTCGAGCGCAACATATTTTTTGGTGACGCCGAGTGTGTGTGAAAACGGACATAATCCAAATGAGGTTTTCCAACTGCTCCTTTTAAACTCTGTTTATATACTTTATAATAAGGTACTGGTTAAGAGTATCTTGCGTCCCTGATGAAACCTGTGCTTATAACTGTGTCGTACAAGTGTGTCTTAATTTTCTTTGTGTCATCTGTCGCTTTTTCTAGGGACTTATGTAGATTTTTTAAGGTTTTTCTGAAAGTACTTTCTAAGACCCCGAAGAGTTCGTTGATTTTTAAACATGCAGTAAACATACTGCTGCCACTGGTGCTACATCTGGCGTAACTTCGTAACATTATTACACCTTTATGTAACTTAGGTTACGTTCACTTGAACCAGTTACAGTGCCTAAAGTACGCAGTCTCTTTGCTCGGTTGTTTTTGTTCGTGATATTTTCGCTAGAGGGCACTATAATCCATCGATAAATTATTAATCCTAGATTTTTGACCATCTCTGTTTTCTGCTTAGACGGAGTTGAATGATGTTGCCTTATAATACAGTTATGCTTTACACAAAACTTTAAGTTCAAATAGACCTCTGTTCAACATAATCAGACCATAACGTTCCTACTGGAGACAGGCCTTCAGCGCCCATGGCAAAAAACACACCACGTGGGCCCATTGTGGGTTGATAGATGTACCTAACATGAGAAAATTACCAAACTGGATGTAGCCCACATGTCTTCAAACTTGTTTCTCGGGCATGCTGTTTTCCTCACGATGTTTTCCTTCACCGTTTTGAGAGGAATTATGATGAAAAATTTACATTAAGTTAAACCCAGTACCACCACTACCCAAGCAGAGGCACTTGTACTTGTATTATTAAGTATTCTGTGGCAGAGAGTACGTACCCACGACCTCGTCAATCGCAAGCCAGTGGGCCTCCACTGACCTACGCTTAGACCACTCTATTCTGTAATGAAGTCGTGAGATAATAGTTTTCCATTCGTGATTTGCAAGCGGATTCAATGATCGCTTTATATTGTTACTCGTATAATAGGAAGCACCGAAGCAAACTGCCTATTGTCTTGGCATAACTCAATTTAGTAATATCCATTCTGATATAGGAAACCTTGGTTTCAGTTTATGCATTTTCTATTTTATTTAATAAAATTCCGCTACCTGCGCTTACCTCGACCTCGCTAGGCTCGTTGATCTAGTAGTCGCAAGCGACTGCTCAGCTTGAGGCCCTGAGTTCAGTTCCCTGCAGGCTTAGCCAAGTTGACAATCTACAATCGTTAACGCTAGTAGAATGACATCATCTCAACGTTAAATCACGTGATCAACACAAACGAATTGAAAATTCGTAGACAAGTTTACATCGTTCAAAATGATAGAATAGAATGTTTTCGTTTCTACAATGTTGATCGCTATACTCTTTGGTAGGAATGCTCACCATAGACTAAAGTGTAGGTTTTTTCTACGGACATTAGAGAATGAGCGATCGACTCAGTCGTGTCAACTTGACTACCAATTTAGCGCTTTCTACAATCGCTTACGCCGAGACGTTAACGATTATAGAAAGAGAATCGATATAAAACGTTTGTAACTTGGCTAGGCCTGCTGGTCAGACCAAGTGTTACTGGGTTTTTCCATGAGTAATTCTTAACGGTTTATTATTATACAGGCTCGCCACTTGTTACATGGGATGGGACTTAAATTTAGCAGGGGAAATGTGAGTGTACCATTTCTAGGTACACTTCTGAAAAACCCTTCAGAGATTGCAGGATGTTATGATATGTAATAATCCACTAGTGTGTCGGTATACATAAACTATCCATGATTCTGTTACTTATACTTCCAGTTAATCAAATATTTCCCAGGATCACTGACAAAACCCATTAAAATATTGCTCGAGTTTATGCATAAAGGTGGGTTCATGAATGCTGTTTACATATCTCATAAAGTAATCTATGCATGCAGTGAACATGTAAATTCTTATTAGTAGTATTAGTACTTACGAAATATGTGCGGAACCAGGTAAAGAACATACCTATACCTTATTGCTAGAACATAATCTATAAATTCTAAGAGATCAAGGCATAAATCAAAATCTTAATCCCAATGAATCAAACGAAACATAAATCCAATTATGTAAGTCTCTAAGCTGTCATTGTGGGTGTTAATTGGACCGTTCATTACCACTCGCCGGATTGGTCTAAATTGAATTGTACGTCTCTTGTACAATCACAACTTGCGACACCCAGTGAGAAAAGAAGGTGGATGAAATTACAAATCGCCAAATACGTGGGATTTCAATTCAGATTATACCTACTTGGACGTGAACCTCGTTTTGAACCCAATCAGGGAGACACAATTATTAGACTCTAAATATAAGAATGTTATGAATAATAAATATATACATTAAATTTTCCAAATTGTCGCAAACTTCTGTACTTTTACCTCTTTTAAGGCACTTCCCTTATACAACGAAGTAATAAAACCTTTCTCAAAAATCGATATGTGGTCAAATAAAAATCGTATCAAAAGTAATTTGCTCAAAAAAATGTATACGCATTTTAACCAACAATTTCATATTCTACTTTCGTAATACATAACAGTTAACTATCCTTTAATGACCAGTGCAAATAAAATGTATCATAGCGATTAAATTAAGATAATAAACGTCGAGACTTGTACAATTGATGCAACACATAATATAAAACCACTTACATCAATTAAAGAAATCATAAAACGACGAAACGTAACCGCTATTTAAAACATGTTTGGTTTACGATCCTAGCGAGTAATATGTAAAATATTATTGTCGAATAATTGCATACGTAGCTAGCTTTATAGGCGTGACGCAACATAGAACTTGCCAATTAAATCTAGATCAGCTAGCCAATCTACCGGCGCTCATAAACGTAGGTCCTTTCCGTCAGGTCATTAATTTCTTTGACACTGATATCTGTGGCGCTAAAATTGTTATGTAATATGGGCCTATGTGTACCTTATAAACTATTTGGGTGTATTTTGTCTGTCTGTTGCTTTTTATATGAAATTTTCAGAAATGTTAAATATTTTGGTGAGAGCCAATGGAAGAAAAGTGCAGCAAATAAGATGATATAAGTATTCATCCCATCACATTATAGGTTGTAGCACCATAAGGTGGCTAGACGATTTAGAATTTACAACAGTTCAAAAGATCTCAAGTCTTGAAATTGCAATGCGTTGTAGGTTGTAGCAAGCATGTCTTCGTTATTTTGTACGTTAATATTGGCCTGGAAAATGGACAGCAATTAAAATATTTTATAGGACCTAGAGTTAATACTCGTATGCAGATACATGTTACACACACAACAGCCCACCTGTAACGTGGACCACTTCGCAATGCATCGATTGCACACTTTCACCACTGTTACTACTAAACTAAATATCTAGCCTATCCCATATATTGTACACGTCATAATAATTCATGTGGTCATGTAACAAAGACTAACATGGCACAGATAAAGAAAATGAAATGCAATAAATATGGCAGGCCTTGTCTCCTCCAACCGGATAACGCTATTACACAATGGTAATGATTTCTTTAATCCTGTATCTCATTGTCACAGTACCAACCTTTGAATACTTCGTGCACAATGGATAATGGATAATGTTTATTATCACCTGTTTAATCTTCAGAACTAGAATAAGATCAGATATTCTATCGATTGACGAAAGTATGAAACGTAACCTTAAGAAATGCCAGCCAGCATTCTGTGCAGTTCAGTAAATGAAGAAATATAACCTGTGCGCACAGGTTGTTGTTTGATTGAGTTACCTCTTACCTTCACCTGTGAATTTCAGCTAATCAATTACAGTCTCGGTTACGCACCTACGAATAATACCGAACCGTACGTAACAACAACATTAGGATTATAGCAACCAAATGATGATTGCTATGCGGTACATGACACTCACACATCTGCTTATCATAGTTGTTACAACGCGATTTATGAAATACTTCTTTGCACATTACTTATAAATGGTTGTTTAAGGATGAAGTAAAGCAAATCATCGTGAGGAAACCGGCATTTCCTAGAACCGAAAAATCTAATAAATTTGATTTTCACCAACCCGCACTGGGCCTGCCTGGTGGTTTACGGCCAGCTCCTCTCATGGACAGGAGGCCTGTGTCCCAGCAGTGCAGAGCAAATTATAGGCTAATTGCAATACTTGTGAATGCCCCAAAATATTCATTGCAGCGATCCACCTTGGTAGTTTTGAAATAACTCGGTTACTCGAAGTTAGGAATAAAGGATTTTTCATTTGGGAAAAAAATTACGAAGAAACACGACAAGATAAAAAGCTACCCACATTTTCCCGCAAGTTATCGCAATTAACAAACATGATAATAAAACGATTCGTAGCGGTACATTAACAACTCATAATCATAATGCAGCATGCAACGCTGCCTCCGCATGACTAGACTTACGTTATGAGTCAGCATAGTATTTGGCATTCGGCCGGTACTCAGATAACTGACAGCTCATAAAGCACCATTTGTAAACCCACGAAGAACAACAGCTTCACAAATATTTCAATGATACGTCAGAAGCAGAATAGCAGATTAATTACATTCGAAGAAAATTGTTTCATTAATCTAACTGAAGGTTTTCGTTAAATTAATAATACAATAAGCTAGGTTGCCTGCCTCAAGTTTCTTAATGACCTAGCTTAGCTTAACTGAATATCCGTATTGTCCAATGTACAATATAGGTTATCGGAGCGGCTGCAATCTGACCCCTTTAACGCAATAACAATATAGTTTAAGACTAGACCGATTTTCAAGCTTTGCTTCAAGATTAATTGCTTTTAGCGATAAGACCACCTTTGTCCTTGCTTGCTTTGCTTTTCCAGTCTTGTTTGTCATTTTACTGTACAGTAGACCTCACCTCAGTGGCAACACTGACTTACATTGAACTGGAGCTGGCCTAACATTTCAATAGAAGGACAGTCCAGTCCCTTGATCTGTCCACGAAGTAGACAAAATAGTTAAACAACAAATCGGTTCTATGACAGATTATAATTTATATCTAATTTTGTTACCACTGACCTGAGTCCTAACGTACCCCAGAAATTATCTTCAAATGTACAAACATGGTACCACTCACTAGTGTGGGACACATGCACGTGCGAAACGCACATGTATCTTGATAATCTATATTGTTGAATGTTGACACATGTACGTTACTACTGTTTGCAAGTAGCCCGAATCGTGAACGAGATATAATCGATCATAGTCCGGACCTCATACGAACCACTATATTCTTCATTTGCACAACATTCTTAATCCATTTTGTTCAATAAAGTAGGTAGTATGTTGGCAGGCCGTTATTGAGGCACATTTACACGAAGCTGTCGATAAGCTAGGTTCGAATGTCCATGCAGCACTCATGTTTACACTCAAGTGAAAAATTGACCGATGGGATTTCTGAACCATGAACTTATATCCCCATGTAACCCCGCTAGGGGAAAAAATGCAACCCCTAACGGGATGCATTTTTTTTATTCTTCTCATTTTTATTATACTGATCACTTGTGCAAAATTTCATGTTTCTAGATCCAGCCGTTCATGGTACGCGTGATCTGTCAGTGAACAACGTTTTTTTATTGAGTAGATAATTTGAACAAGAACTCGAAATACGATTATCATTTTACACGAATGCTCTTTTTGAAGAGCAATGCGATATGCCTTTTTCATCCTACGTACCATTTACACCAATTTATATTAAAAACCATGGCCAATTCTAGGCGAAAAACTTCTTGTTCTTGTGTGTTTTTTCATCAGACAGCTGCATTGGTCTCGTGCTCACACTTTACATTGCAAAACAGCAAAACAAAGTGTTAGTTATTGAATTGCAGGCGCAAATATACGTGTTGGGTTATTATCTCATAACTTCGTGTTTACAATTAACTAACTTTTTACTTCAAGTTATGTATCCCTAGGTATGAATCGATATCAATGTAAGATTTATTGAAACTCGGTGGCGACTAAGTGAACGGAACTGCTAACTTATCCATTTAAATATCGCGAGTACTGCTTCAGTTTACAAACAATATTGTATTTTATGATCACAACAGCTAAACCTGGTGCTAACTAAATTGCTAAATATCTACCGGGAGATAATTAATTTGAGATTGTCCACTAGGAAATGCTCAGTAGTAGCGGTATCTTGAATTGTTCTCGTTTTCTAGAGGAATAACACGGGTAGAGCTCTAAATAGCTCAGAAGACCTATAGTCGGTGTCGGTAGTCGGAATCGGTGTCTTACTTTAAAAAGAAATTCATAGAATGATTTCATAATTTAGTTCGCGCGGAGTACTAAATTATGAACTCATTCTATGAGGGTTTGATGTACTTGAAATAAAACCACCGATGATTTAAGTAAGCCACCGATTCCTCGGAGCTCGCGCGCGGACCTCAAGACCGACAAGTGACTATCGATTTCAAAGTCTTTGGTATTTCTGCAACGACTTTTAACAGGATTGACATAAGGTTTTCGGTAGCTTGTCAAAACAAACTATTTTTAATATTCGGCTTTCGGTAGCTTATGTCAAACAAAATATTTTTGACATAGATTTTCGGTAGCTTTTCATAATGGGTCGTGATGGCCCTGAGGTTAAGACCTCGCCACTTATGCATGAGGTTGTAGGTTCAAATCATATGCACTATCTACTTTATCTTGGACATCACAGACATCGGTGAAGGAAAACATCGTGAAGAAACCTGGAATTATTATTAATATAAGTCTGAAATCGCCAACCCGTCTTGAGCTAGCGTGGTGATCAATGCTCGTGCCTTCTCTATTGAGAAGAGGCCTTTGCCCAGCAGTGGGACAGTAATAGACTGGTATTATTATTATTTATGTCAAAGCAAATCATTTCAGACATCATCTTTTTCGCTTTTCTTTTCTTTTGATAGAATGTCAATTTGTCTAAGTTTTGGTTAGTTTAGTTGTAACTAATACAAGCGTACTTGACGTTATGAGTTTAGTACCAAGGCAATAACGATACTTGCGAGAAACGCACCATGGATGTTGAGACTTGCGTTACTCGCAAGCATAATTATTGCAACCGCATTTATTCGTTAGTAATTAGCAATCAAAAGTTAGCGATTTTGTCGTTATCTCTGTCGAGACGCCGGACCCAGTATAAAGCTTCACCTTGTAAGTACATTATTTTGTACCTACCCTTGATGAAGATCAAACCACCATCCATATAGGCCACTCGCAGATCTTATAGATAGAGTTACTCAACCGTCAAGTTGAAGCACGCCCGATCTGACACCAGATACCAGAGATCCTTGTTATCGTTAATCAGCTCGCGTTACATAACACCTTATTCGATATATTTCCAAACGATTTAAACTCTGTAGGCATAGAGTCAAGTAATCGGTAATCGGTAAATTAATCATCGATTAACGATCACTGACAGGATATGACGAGTTAAAGTAAGTTGTAAAAATATTATAATGATATCGAGTTAATACGTGAAATGTATTGCAGAATAATAAATTAAATGACCTTTACCGCTTATCAGAAATTATTACTTAATAAAAAAAACTTAGGTATAAGTAAACAGGATACAAATTCCGTATTTTATTGGAATTGTTTTTAATGTTTTTTCGGTAAGCCTGAATACAGGTCTAGGTCAAATGTGAATGAAAAGTTAATTCAAACGCAGGTCATATACAAAATTGTGTACCTACATAGGTGCAAGTTTCTGTTCTGCAAGCAATATAAATCAAGCAAACAAAGGAAAGACTACGAAAAGCCCACAAGACTTGATGTACCCATGAGAACATAACATAATATGTGTAACACATTCTATTCATAGGTAAAATTACTTCATGTTATAATTTGACCAAGTATAACAAACAAGTTCAGAAACCGATACCACAGCTCTGTAACTTTACAGAGTGGTTTGCGTTTGCGCAAGCTTTCTTCATATGGACTAAGTAGTTAGTACGTTCATGTATCTTATTACAGAAAATTACACTAGTTCCTTAAACTAGCTTTGAGAGATTAAGCTAAATGTAGGGATAGTCAACCTTAATATTGTGGCAACATTTGCTACCAAAATCACCCTTTCTGAAACGACATAAAAGCGCAGTCAATTTCAAATTTCTAGCACTGAAATGGGAATGACTATACAAGAAAATCGTAATAACTGCAATACAAATGTATTTAAATCAATATGATTCACAGCGTAAGTGGGGGCGTAAGTGGGTTCTCTTTTTGAACTGAAAAACCATATTAATAAACGTACAGTTACACAGTATCTACTTACCACGCCTGTACCTAGGATTGAATTATTTAGACGTAATTGTGTGTATATGGCTCCACTCATCTTTTACTCTCTACCTGACTTTATTACTGATCTTCCGTACAGAAAATTCTGCATAGTTCTGAAAAAATGGCTTATTTCTCATAGCTTTTATTCCATAACTGAATTTCTCAAAAAATCCAATTGTCAATCTTACCATTACCGGAATGTATTGTAGAGAATTACATAAATAATAATATGTTGTTGTGTTTGTATATTAAAAAATATTTTATTTTCCTTCTGTTAACAATTTCTTTGATTGGTTTTTTTGTTTTGTGTTGAGTAACGTTGAAACACGCTGGTCTTAGTTACCTAATTTAAGGTTTTTTTCACGTTTAGTTAATGTATGTATTTTGAAAAAGCATATATACTTTAATGTTTGCACGCCAATGTTATGGCGAAATGCACTACACTACATATGATTTTTACCATCTTTTGTACCACATTTATTGCAAATAAATAATTTTGACTTCGACTTTGAAACACGTTTTCTAGGTAGAACAAAAAGGAGACGGAAAACGTTGGGCCAAAATGTAATAAGTTGAGATATGGTTAAATAAATTACTCATATTTTTTATCTTAGAATATGAAAAATCACCTCAACTCTCAATCTGGAAGCGGAGAAATATGAGAAAGATTGTTTTCGAGAGATTATCGATTCGGAGTAATCGATGAGACAATTAAAAAAAACATTCAAGTCCAAGAATGTATGTAATCCTTTCCGTTTCATTGACAAGCTTTTATTGAATTCTATTTAAACGCTCTGCAAAAAGAAAATGTAAAAGCTTAGCGAGATATACCTGTTTGGTTAATGGTTCCTGGTACTTAATGCTTTTAAAAGCTTGTCTCGAGGACAAGCTATAAAAAAGCTTGCAATATAAAAGCTTGTCCTCGTGACAAGCTTTTATTTCAGATAAATTGTCTCCTTCTTCTTCTTTGCTCTGTCCCACATTAAGTGGGGTCGGCTCTCCTTTCATATAATTTGTATAGTGTAATAAATTAAAGTTTATTTTGTTATTTTAGAGCATTTCAATAAAAGCTTGTAATAAAAAGGGGGCATTGCATCAGCGATGCGCGATAACGATGGTGGTAAACTCTAAAATGCACTCGATTGCCGAATGCTACTGAAAAGAATCATCCAGATTTTTTAAGAAATACATGACATACGAAACGATTTGAAAGTGATTGTCACTTTTATCTGAGCCCTCTTGTTCCCCACAAATCATCAATTCATCCATTTTAATCTTAAAATCGGATCTCTCCATCAATGAATACTAATAAATTTGCTAACTACAACTAACCCATATCGTACGCAGAGCTAAACGTCAGTGGAAGCCCATTATAACGTCCGCTACTCTGACATTTGAATAAAGTAGTACAAATTACGGCGTTACACAAAAGCCAAGTAACATGTAATGAACCAAAGATTAGGCTCATGGGAATAATAAGCACATGGCTATGTGGCTAAATCTCTGCCTAGTAATTGTAATTGATTCGCAGTCGATAGGATACTGGAATTTGACCTAAATAGCCTGATACACATTTAATTAAATTATTCAACACGGCATAACAATAATGTTGCAATTTATGAGCTCCAGTTCAGAATCCATCAAATCAATAAAGCAATTCATATTTTATCTTTGTTGTAGAATTATTAGGCTCAAACTTCTTTTGGATAGCATGCAAAGCTATCATTGTCAACCTTAAGCTTCTAAGTTTAAAGTTCACTTCATGCTGCCTAAAACATTTTCCTTTTGACAAACATTTTCATAAAAACTTATTAGTATATCAACGTAAGAAGGCACTGTCACATTCGTGTTAATAAAATTACTTTGATGCAGTTGAAATGCCGCCCCTCCGTAACGTTGTGAAATCTTGCAAAATCGCTCTAAGACACGCCCCAAGCCTTTTATGTTAATTCTGAAAATCATTTCTCAACTTTTGAAGTGCCTTCACATAATTTTAGATCGCAGATTACAATATATTAAAAAAAAAATGAAGAAAGGCATTTTAGTACAAAATTCCCCGTTGAGTGAGGGTATGTTGCTTTATTATAAATGCAAGATATGACTCATATTCCAATCACAATGCCATCGTTAAGATAAATGGCAAAATGTCAGTTATGTTTAATTGTCTGAAATCACGACATGTCTCTCCCTGACCGCGCTCGTTTAGGAACTAGGACACATTAGCATGCCCTGGGAAATACCTAGGTTATGAACAAAAGTTACCTTTTAACCCCACATCACGAAAATAAGCCACGACTAAACTAAACTTGGGCTGGTTCTGTCATTTTGGCATCAGAATATTTGCGATTGCTTCAATTAATTTCATCGATTTCACGTAGAGGTTATATCTCATCGCATTTAATTTAACAAAACTTTGTCTTAGTTCAACATGTAGCCACTTTTATTAAACGAGTGTCTTCTTAAAGTTTTACAATGAGTCATGTGATGTTTGTCAGTTGTGGACGCTCAGAAAATCAAATTTTAGTCACACACTTCCTGGCATAATTACGTTAACAACGCAGTTCCTTAACCGAGAGTTAAAAGATGATATAAAAACCTTAGGTTATAAAAAAACGGATAATTCCGTTTTTTTTTATAACCTAAGGTTTTTAATCACGGGGTCATATTTTAGTTACGATCACAAAATTTAATATACAACAAAAACTACATAATAATTATTGCATAAGCAATTTATCAAGAAAACTTTATATCTGTACCGCCCATAATCTGAACATCTTGAACCGAGACAAAAGCGTCGCGACCTTACAAGTCGCGCCAGAGACAAATGTAAAGAAGCTTAAGAAGCGTGTGAGCATAGACTAAACATTATAAAGACATAATTACATACTAACATCAAAAACAAATGCGCTTTTATAAGTTTTATGTTTCAGACATTAATCTAAGATCGTTCCAAGGCCACGCCAAACGATCACTAAAAATCTCATAAAATAAAGAGCATTTTTCGATGCTTTATTTATACTTAATATAATAAGTAATAAGTAAATCGACCTTGCTCAGATAATAAAGGCGACCATTACTTGGGGAACCTCGCGCCAGTTGTTAGGCGGTTACGTAAATATGTGTTACATTTGGAGCCATGTTTGTATACTTGACAAAAACTAGTCAATAAAACAAACACTGGCCGAGTACTTGTTGATTAACAATCAGGTTTGGGAGCGCTACTGGGTATTGGTTTGTGAATGCCAGTGGTGACACAGAGTGAGCAGCGAATGGAGTTATAACTACTGATCTGCTATAAGATTATGCTGTGCACACAGTGCACCCCTCTCACGACTTCAGGCGATGTGAATTGTGTCTAGCGACACAGGTGTGTGTCATTTGTTTCCTTTCCGTAAATACCGTCGTATCGCAAATTGCATTGCGGTCTCGTGAAATCCCAGCATTTTTTTTCATTGGTAGCTCCACAGTAGCCACACGAGTGTGCAAGTGTGCATTAAATATACTGGATGCAATAATATGCGTCATACTCAACTAACGTGTACAAAAACGATTTGGTGCTCGTACTTGGCATTTTGTCATGCTGTTTCAGTGTATTGTCATCGTTTAACGTAACCTGGGCACCGGAACTTCTAATCTGCAACTACAAACTTATTCACAGATACCATCTCGTTTATCAGCATAATATTTTCGTTCCAGTTGCTTTATTCTCCGTGGCACAGAAGCTCGCAGTTCTTTGGTGACAAGATATAAATCGCTCGTCGTTCACCCAGGACGTTATCGAGGTCCAAATCGCTTGCTGAGTTTACTGCGATGTTTGGTGCATTTACCTTACGGGCTCTTGATATAACAGATTCATGTTGAACGTATTACATAATATGATAATATGTGGATAATCGCGCACACAATTTACTCCCGGTTACTTTTATCTAAGGCTTCTGAACTGTTGTGAAAGTGTACGTAATAGATATGAATAGGTACAACACATACCTGTAATACAAACATATTATTACGGTGCATGGGAATTTCTTTAGACACGGAGTCTGGATTGAGGCCTGGTTTATGGCAAAAGGCTCGCCCCCTATTACATGGAACATAAACATAACTGGCGAAATGTGGGCGTACTGTTAGGTACACCTCTGCCTAACCCTTTCGGGGATTAAATGCGTGATGTTACGTTTTGTATGGTATAGGTAGTAATAAAATATTTGATTGAGATTTAAATAATGACACTTTTAAAATTTTCTGCGCGTTGATGTCTTTTGTATGAAGCTACCAGCGGCCTATCTCACACACTTAGTTAAACAACGGTATCTCGAACAAATCGGTCCGTTGACAGATCATGATTTATGATCAATTAAATAGAGATGCCTTTAATAAAGGTTAGCTTAATAAACGTGAGTTTAGTTCTTGAAAACTTTACTACAGAATTTTTTTATATTATATTATTCTTTACTATGCATGAAACCTGTACCTATTATAAAAGCTCGTATCATAAATTAGGTATTTATCAAGTTCTAGGTTATAATTTAAGATTGGCATAATCCGAAATAGGCACGACGTTATGCATAGCAACCTAATCAAGCTTCATATAGGGATCGTTTCCATACATTTCGGTCAGATATAGATAAAGTCACATATTTTATATTCAAAGACCTGCCCTACTCCGCCCCATTACCAAATTCTCGGCTATTCCATTCCATTTAGCAATATCCGTTTAAATCATTAACGCGAACCTTACTCCATTGTCATAATGGTCATTTAAGCAAAGGTACTCAGAACTATTTATTAAAGGTTTCATATATACGCACCTAAAACTCGCTAGAAGGTCTTAAGCACAAAGTAATGAGTTCGAATTTGGCAGATACCAATGCTACTTCGTCCGTGTCGATGCTTTCCATCATTGACAGAATGTAAACTTAAACTTCAAACTTAAACAAAATTTAAACTTTTTGAATACCCGGTTTCGGTGATTACCTCCTACATCCAAACATAACCGCTTTATTTATTTATTTAGGACTTGTTTTTGGTTGCGGCTTCACTCTCTTTATGTACGGTAATACACCCACGGGAATGTTTTAAATGTAGCCAATAGCACTCGGGAATAATGTAGCTTCTCGTTTGTGGATGAATTTTTGGAATCGAATCAGCAATTCCAAAGATTACCCCCTACAGACAAACCAAAAAACAAATATTACAGAGTACCAACGATTTACATTACAATTTATCTTATATAAAATTAAAACTATTACAGAATACATGGTCCTGTAACGCACAATCAATTACAGGTAACCACAGCTTACACAATATTTGTCAGTAACGTCAATACCAGTAAACATTCAGGTGTCCGCAAGATGATTTTCTTCACTCCCAATCTTCCTAATGTTGTTGTTGATGTAACGTCAATACTAATAACATTGTGTAAGATGTGGTTATCTGTAATTGATTGCGCGTTACAGGACCATGTATTCTGTAATAGTTTGCTGGGTTAGCTGGTTAGCTGGGTTCGTCAGAAACGTATTGACGTTACTGACGAACCCAGCCAATGCTATAGAAGGCAAAACATTAGGAAGATTGGGAGTGAAGCAAATCATCGTGCGGACACTCTTTTCGAGCAAGCACAGTGATGACAGTTCTCATCGACACAGTTGCAGGCCAGTCTCAAAAGATTTTATTTCAAATCCTTCCACTGTGCGTGTTTCGTCATTAGCATGTAAGCTGCAAATAAAGAGCTTAGGGGCTTGTTGGCTTATGCAAGCCTCAAGCCAACCCGTATCAACGTTTTAAATGACGTAAATTACTTACTGGCCACTAGTGTACATGTGTGGGGAAATGTGTTCAACTTACCGACGTAATTAGAACGAATTCAAAATTCATACTAAACAGTACACACTACATCGGACAAACTACACACGCTCTAGTGCGAAAAACATCGTGAACTGATTATGCTGAGAAAAACTTGTCGCACCTTATTTGTTTAGCAGGGTTCCTTAGCAGTCGTGGAAGTGTGGAATTAGTAAGCTGGTATCAATTCATCATTTTCAACGTATCTATGTAGTATATCAAATATCTAGTGTCCACGACACAAGCCTCGTTGCTTAGTGTGGCACTAGATGGCGCTGTGTGTAATGTCCAGCGATATTTATTTATTTATTTATTATTTCTCAGTAGCAGCCCGGAGTCTGAATTTGTTCCCGATTGATGGAAATAGGCTCTATAAAATATGACTTAGTAATAATTGGGTACTAACCAACGAAATGAGGGGGATAGGTACATCTCTACCCCTTCTAACCCTTCAAGGGCTACAAGCGCGATGATAAGTTATTTGTAAAGAGGTGTAATAATACAAATCAGCAAGGCAAGAGATTTAAAACGATATAAGTTTTTAAACTGACATGGCCACTAACATTATCAATTAACACTGAAAACAGGATATTTACCATGTAGCCAAATAACAACCACAAATAATAGTAAGGGGAACTCAAAACAAATAGTAAACATGGTAACTATCCCGGTTTCAGTGTTAATTCAAATTTTCAAATTCAAAATAATTCATTTCAATCCAGTTAGGATCTTAACCAAGTATGCATACATTTGATTTTTTTAGATTCAATAAAAATTATCATTATCATTTATGAAATTCAAAAAAATTTGAATCACATTATGTACAAAAGTAATTAATTAATTAAACAATACAAATTAAAACCTCAAAATTACAATGGTTATGACAATGATAATGATTTCAAAACGTCTTCTAAACGGATGCTCTAAAATTAAAATGTTTTGTTAATAGGTGTCTAAATTAGTCACTATGTCGTGGTTAATGTTTCGATTTAAGTATAAGAAGTTATGAAAAAGTTCTTTCATAATTCTTGGCTACAATCACAAAGCATAATGATGATTAACGCCTGAAAGTTGCAACTTCCAGTAGAACTATCTTCAGTAGATACGGAACCTCTTCTATTAGGTGACAAATAATGTAAATGTGCGAGAATGTGTAGCAAGGGATTTACGTAAAGTAACCAAACAAATAGCTGGCTTAGAATAAGCTATGAAAACGAAATAATAATAATCTTGGGTCGTTTAGTTTCACACACATCCCCCGCTACTCATCCTCGTTTATCTCTGGCGGAAACTCCTAACCTTTATCCAATAATAGGTAAAACTGTTTATATTAGCGAGGTTAGCAAGTGAAACTAACCTGAAAGTGAAACAACCTTTCCGAAGACATTGATGCCACTTGAACAATAAGTTTAGTAACGAAGTTTTAGATAAATAATTGAAATATTTTCATCAAGATTAAGTACCTATGTATGTACAGATACTACTAGAGTCATCATCGGCCTTTTGGTGCAGCTAACCGGATGCAGCTGAATACCAGTGTTTTACATGGAGCGACTGCTTATCTGACCTCCACAACCCAGATAGTACTAGGAAATACGATACCCCTTGGTAAGACTGGATGTCAGACTTTCAGGCCACTGACTGCCTGTAACGACTGTCAACAATCTGCAAATGACACCTGGAACCAACGAGGAAACTCAGTAATTAATTTGCGGTCACCCATCCACAGACCAAACTAGACAAGTGCGGCCCAACCTAACAGAAGTAACCATACTGATATCGTTTTACTTTTCGGATCTGCACTCCTCTAATTTGCTTAATGATATCATTGACTAGTACAAACAAATCCGTCGTATTAGCATCTAATTGCGGGATTAATTTCGTAACTGACGGATAAATTATGAGCTCAAAGTATCATACGTACTTATTTAGCTTGAATGTCGCGTCATGAAGCAACTTATTATCAGCTTAGGATTAATGCCGTACGCGATCATGACCTGAGTTAATTATTTTATGATATACTTATTTATTCAATTGCATGTGTAATCAGTTATATCTAAATGATATTTATTGATTTGAAATTATGCTCATTTTAGTGGATGTCTGCATGATTGGTCAAGTGGTTACAAGTTACAAGCGGCTGAGTGTTTGGTTCTGGGTTCGTTTCTTAGTTCGGGTAAATTATGTTGTTTTGTTGTGGGGATATTTGTAGCAGAGTAGGTACAAGCACGGAATAATGAGACACCTAGTTATTGTAAAATTGTACACACCCTAAATCCTTTACTTTGTTCATTTTTTTTTAAAGTAACATCTTATTCATACAATTAAACTCTACAATTTAATTCTAAGTGTTTGTTAGTTTCTTTACTATGTAGTTCAAATTTTAAGATACTACTTAATAAATGCTTTAGAAAAAAATGGCTAGCCAACTAAAACAGTAACTCAATATTTCAATAGACAATCAATCAGCAAAATCTGAATGTATCTCACGTTTCTCGTACCTAATTAAGTTATATTTATAGACGTATCTAGGCACTAAGGTAACATAATGGTGTTTCTAACGTGTGGTAGTCATACATTAGTATATAGCCCGTGGTTTAACCACCAGCGCTCGCGCCGCGCCCACCTTCGTACTCTCTGACGGCGAACGTGAAAAAGTGTGACCCGTTCTTACACATATGAGATCGCTATATAAGACTTTGCGGACCAACTTTGCTCTCATTTCGATTTACACTTCAAGTTTGGCAAATACACTTTAAGCTTTCAACAATTTTATGCGAACATTGCCAAAATATTCGTTTATGCGATATTGTTTATAGTGTGCAAATAATAAAAAATAAGAATGAAGTCGGTAAGTAGAATCCAGATTTTTTTTTGTTTTACGTAATGAAACAGAATTTTAACAAATAATTGAAGAATAAACATACGGTTTTTTTTTTGTTTCAGGTGATCTTCATTGTGTTGGCACTGCAGAATGCATTAGCTTATCATGACCCTGATCTGAACTATCACTTGAGTGCAATTCAGAAAGGATCAGGCTGCGACAATGGCTACTCCTACGCTGCGCCTGGTGTGCAGCTCACCACGACTGGCGTCAAAGCCGTTGCCGCCCCTGCCAACGCATACCTCCCACAAGCGGTCGTCTCAGCACCCTCATACCAATACTCAGGAGGATCAGGCTATTCTTCGGGTGGCAGCTCAGGCTACTCGTCCGGTGGAAGTGCGGCCTACTCCACGGGCATAACATACCAGTCTGCGGCACCTCAAGTGTCCTATGCAGCACCTCAACCTCAAATATCTTATGCAGCACCTCAACCTCAAGTATCCTATGCAGCACAACCAGCTGCCACTTATCAAACTTCATCACTTGCGTCCAACTACAACAACTATGCTGCTCAGGGATACACAAAAGAATACCACGGTTACGCGACCTCAGCTGGCCTTTCATCAGCTGCTTCTGGAGGCAAAACCGTCACACCACTTGCGACGTACGCTCAAGCACCGATCATCGCCAAAGTGACAGCAGCACCACTTATCGCCAAATTTTCTTTGTCTCCAGCGAAGACTTCTTATGTGACACAGAACTTGTTAGCACAGCAAGTTTATTCAGCTGGATCAGCAGCCAAGGCATCTCTTAACTCATACAGCAATATTCAGACAGGAGGACCAGTGGTGTCACAAGTGTATGCTGCACCTTCCAGCGGATACGCAACATCGCCCGCTTTGAGAGTGCAACAGTCACAGATTTTGGGACAAGCACAATACGCATCGGTCGCTGCACCTGCTGTCACGCAGTACGCTCACTACACTCAAGTTCCCGTGGCTGCGCCTGTCGCTCACATCGCTCCTGCAGTGGCACAGTACTCCACTTCATCTGTGTCTCACGGTTCTGCTCCATCTTCAAGTTACTTCACGCCGGCCGTGTCGCAACATTCCGGTGGCGCGTTCAGTCAGTACTCCCAACATTCTGGTGCAGCCATAAGTCAGTACTCCGCGCCGGTGGTGACGCAACACGCGGCGCAGTACGCTTCGCCGGTAGTGCAGTACTCAGCTCCTGCAGTTGTTCAGCACTCCACTCCTACAGTTGTCCAGCACTCGGCGCCGGTTGTGGCTCAATACTCAGCCCCGGCCGTGGCTCAGTACGCGGCGCCGGCAGTGGCGTCAGTGAGTCAGTACGCGAGTGCTCCCGTGGGCGTGGCGCACGTGTCGGCGCCCGCCTACGCTGCGGTGGCCGCTCCTGCTGTTGCCAAGGTCGCAGCACCCCTAGCCGGCAAGAATGCTCACACCGAATTCTTGGAGAACTATGTGAGTACTAATGATTTAATATTATCTTTTAAAAGTTTTTATTGTTAACACCGATACCTACTACGGGTTTCAGAATCTTCATAATTATCCCTACTTTTTATTAGCGCATTTAGTTAAATTATTTTGTCATAGCCTCTTCAGACATTTTTAAAAACTACATGATTAATCGTTTGGAATCGGTAATTAGTGTCTAAATCATGACAGTATTCAAATCATGTGTTAAGTATCATAAATTGAATAATTTGATGTTTTATAGTCCTTCTTTTCGTTCACTAAATAATTTACGTTTTACATATTGAGACAAACTTAGATGTGTGTAACGTACTCGTATGCGCCTCAGGACATTGCGGCATACCATGGATAGGTTACTTCATATCCCTACAACTAATGCAGTGACGTAATCAGTTTGATTGGCTGTCGAGTTAGATCCAGGACTGGTTCTACTGACCACATCGAAATCTTGACTGATTACCTGCTCACTCACTCTGATTAAATGTGAGAAATTGTCAAGCATTCAGCCGGTGTCATGTATACCTACATGTTGACTGTTGAGCAATGGTCCACAAACCCCATTACTGTGTCATTTGATTGATTAGAAGTAAAACATCTAATTGCTTCAATTTAATTAACGCAGCCGTACTAACTGTCAATAAACCGCAGTTATTAATTTTTTTCTCGAATGGAATTCATACGATCTTATGTCATTAATTTGTCCATTTATGTTGTTAACAATTTATTGTATAATATCTTGAAAACTGTATTACCTAAGGGCTAATTGGCTACAGGTCAAGCTCAGATTGTAGACTAGGTTTTCTTTCTTTTGCCACTTAATTTCGATGTCCTTATAAGTGATAAGGAAGTCTGTTTCTTAACTTAATCCAATCTACTACGCTTAGCAATCTATTCGGATCTCAATACATTACAATTCAGGTCTTAGCGCTCTCAGCTCAGCTGACTATAAATGGGTGAAGGTAACTTAATATATTGTGTCCGCACCGCTTAAGTAAATATTAGTCTTTCTACAAGAAGACTTAGAACTTAGAGCTAACTTATTCACGATACAATTACGTAAATTGTCCATTCGATATTGCACACAATGCACCCAGGTACTGAAATTCTATTGTAGATAGGACCTATTTAAGGCCAGGATCTTCCAATCGACCTTTTTTTGGCTGAGTCTTAAGGTCTGAAAAAGTCGTTGTTTTAATCCAGAAAAAAAATATGTTGTTGTTCATGAACTGTTCTTGATTATTCTTAGGCTCAGGACCCGATAGCTATTACTTTTCTCGATCATAAAAACATGCAAAGATAGGTAAGTTTATGACTATTTGTCAAGTTTTACTTAGAGATTATTAACACTATAAATAAAAAAAAATACTCTGAAAAATAAGAAATATCATTGTCTACATTATTCTGAGGTTACTTTTTTAAAATATGTATTATTTTTATTATAATAAATTAAAAACCACTCATTTCGCACTATTCGACTCGAGTCGACAGGTGGCGACGCGCGACGTAACAACCACTTTGTAGTGCAAGCTAATTAGAACTTTATTCTAACAGTATTTCAGTTTATTTTATTTTTATTTTATTTCTAACGAAGTTTGAACCACCACAAATAGAGTTGCTAATTTTAAAAGATCCTGGCCTTAACTATACATAAGTCGTGTCTCTACAAACTCACAAACGTTAGTTAGTTACACAATAGTGTTTGTCTACTGACGTTTGTGAGTCCCTAAAATTCTATATCTGAGGCCCTACTCCCTAACGCTTTGTCCGTATATTCGGATCTATCCGTCTCTCTCACTCGCACTCATCTACAGACGTGCGCGACAGAGACGGATGATCCGAATATACAGAGAAGGCGTTAGAGAGTAGAGCCCCTGCTACGATCCTTACATATCTTCTCCTCTCCTAATTTGTATCAATTTCTTTTAACATACTTACATAATGTAACCGTTCTTCCGCCCCGTTGGTCTAGTGGTGGCTATCGCGACTGCTGAGCATTGAGGTCCTGGGTTCGAAACCCAGGTCGGTCAAACTGTTATTGGGTTTTTCCATCAGGAAATTCTCAGTAGCAGCCACGGAGTCTGGATTTGTGCCGGGTTAATGGGAATAGGTTCGCCCACTTTTACATGGAACCTTAACACTACTGGCGAAATGATGGGTGTACTTTAGGTACACCTCTGCCTAACTTATCGGGGGTTACAGGCGTGACGTTACGTTTCCATTTTTAAACTGCGATGTTAAGTGTGTAACCGACAATTCTTCGAAATAATTTTCACAAATGGTGTCTTTCTGAACACTTAACGCGGATTACCAAACATTTTTATTGTCAAACCGAGGGCGTTCGCTGCGTCAGACGAGTTAAATCAGCACGTTCACTTACATAACAATTAGTACGAACTCGTCTCTCTCGTCCGTTTACATCTAGACCACTTTCACCGCCTGGTCGTCTTGCCACCCTCTTAACGGTGATAAGGATCCTGGTTGAGTAGCAGCTTTATTGAAGCTATTTATTTTTGCACCGCTGATGATCTTTGTAACCGTTCCTATAATTATGTACCTCTTTATAGGTACTATTCATACAAGTAAAAGTTCTTGTATACTGTATCCATTTGTGTAGGTATATGGGGGTACCTCTACCTAATACTTTATTCTAACTTTTTAAATTTAACGATATTGTAACGGTTTATGTTCAGAGATCGTGGGTTCGGTTCTCACAAATGACCTTGAGGAGAATTTTGTGTTATTTTTGTTTGTGATTAATTCGATTTTTGTACACTATCAAAAATAAACGTTGTGTAGGTATAACCATTAACATATCTAAATACAACAGACTAATCGGAACAGCAAACACTTCACGAACTTATCCTATGAAAGAACCTTTCCTATAATTCAACCAATTAAGGCAATTTCGTTACCTATAACCCGTCCCTGCTCCGTAGGTGTGCTCTAGGTATCTAACCCAGTTAATGGGCATTAAAGTTCATTCAATACTCGTTGCGACCTTTGTTGCAACTGACATTTCTCACGGCACCATCTAAATTGTGATAACCCTCCTTGCAGGACGCCCACCCGAGGTACGCTTTCGAATACAGTGTCAACGACCCCCACACCGGTGACATCAAGCAACAGAAAGAAGAAAGAGACGGAGAAGTCGTCAAAGGTATGAACTTTTGTATCGATTACCTAACATTGCACATTTTACGAGCAAATGTTTGTTATGAGCATGGACATTTGTTTCCGAGTCATGGATGTTTATAGGTATAATAAGTATAAGTATGTATTTACAAACAAAAAGTATCTACACTTAAAGTACTTACGGGATGATATCCGTGATTTTGTTTATGGTCGATGAGCTCCCGATATTTCGACGCTGTTGCAAGCATCATGATCGCGGGAATACTGAAGAGGTATGCGGGTGGGATGAAAATTATTTATTATGAGCAGACAAATCTGTCTACCCTCTTTCTTAGTCTTTTATTACGCGCACTACTGGAACTCGATTGTAACTCACGACAAAACGCACTCACAGTATCACTAGGTTTTTCTTGATAATGGAGACGCATGTTATTTTCGTCTCAGTATTCCCGCGATCATGATGCTTGCAACAGCGTCGAAATATCGGGAGCTCATCGACCATAAACAAAATCACGGATATCATCCCGTAAGTACTTTAAGTGTAGTGAAAAACCGTGAAAGTCTAAAACAGTGCGAAAAAGTATCTATGTAGTATAACAACTATCTGGTGTCCACGATACAAGCCTCGTTGCTTAGTGTGGCACTAGATGGCGCTGTGTGTAATATGCAGCGATATTTTATTCATATTTATTCTCTACAGAACAGACCCTAGCCAGACCCTATAGTCTGAGAAATGCTAATGAATGTCGCACTGCTATTGACACAAAACTAAACCATCTTAGGGAGGGGCCAGTTGGGCTCCTTGGAATAGTGATCTCGGAGCCCGGAGACCGGTGACTTTTGTTATGCACCTGCTATTCATAAATTGAATGATGCAGTTTCTAAGCACTTACAGAATTTCGCGTCTTTTATTAACATTTATTATTCACTGCAGAATATTAATAATTTTCGCAATCACGACTATTTCAAGGCGCAAACAGAATGGAAGCCAATGATAACCTAAATACATTTATCAGAGTACTATTCATGAGCTCATTTATGCACCTTGAAGGACGACGAAAACGCACAGCCGTAATACCTATATATTTTTATTTATGCAGGTCAGTATTCTCTGGTGGAGCCGGACGGTTCCGTGCGGACGGTCAACTACGTCGCCGATTGGGAGACTGGATTCCACGCCGACGTGCGCAACAGCAAAGACAATCAACATTAGAAATACGAACACAATTCGTAAAGGCACCACGGCTGGTTCCAATGCATGCCTTATTTGGTCTGGCCACCTGTTAAAGCCTAAATTAGTGACCTAAACGGTCTTAGGTAGCTTATGATTGTAAATAAATTAGTGAAACGAATCGAATTGGTTAAGGACGGAAGGCGATAGCCTTCTTAGGTCAGGTATGTTGAGCAAAAAATGTGATTTATGTCAGTCAAAGAAATTCAGCTGATAATTGCTAGATTTTTAGATTTGTAAGTTAATGATTATCATAAATGTTTAATGATTAGGTGTCATACTCATACTCGTTTAATTATGTGCTTACATACATTCATATACTTATGTAAGACATGACAACCTCGTTCACACGAGACTCCATATTAACAT
The DNA here is from genome assembly GCA_963853795.1 of Xestia rhomboidea. Lineage (NCBI taxonomy): Eukaryota > Metazoa > Arthropoda > Insecta > Lepidoptera > Noctuidae > Xestia > Xestia rhomboidea. The sequence goes on along the minus strand of OY970761.1, from coordinate 13,322,652 downwards.
TAAGCTTTGAAGACGCTATATTTTTTTTCAATATTTCAACTTCGGTAGCTTAATGCATTCTTTGATTATTTCACATATTATTAAATTGAAGCTGGTCCCAAAGGTTGTTGTCCAGATTTCAAAGTGCCATTATTTCAAAATCCATTCAGTAGATTTAAGTGAGTTTTCTCAATTATCTTTTATATACAATTGTCCAAAAAAATTCTAGCATTTCATTTCATTGTTTTACAAGGCCGAACTGAAGCTAGAATAGTTTAGAACCTCTCATCACCATCATGTTATATGTATTTTGCCGTTTTCTTCCTTCTATAATCATGTGTCATTCTAATTAATTCATTTCTGTATAAATTTAGTTATAATCGGAATGTAGGATTTATTCCCAGCCAAATAGATGCCTTAAAATATCAGACAAGGTCACATGACAATGTACGCAGGAAACCACAATATACTGCCATTCTATACATTTCTTCCTTTTATTTTATCAAAAGCCTTTCATCCATCTTGTCCACACCACTGGAGCGTATCTTTTCCAACCCGGAAGTGCAGTCTTAAGCAATCTATAGGTAGTGGTCAGGACAAGCAACAAAGGTGTACAAAGTTGCGACACAGGCGAGTCGACCAGCACTGGCTACTAATGCCACATGCAAACTACCATTCACTTTGTTTTCGCTTTTGTGTCCACTGTCCATTTCAAATTCAATCTCAACCATCTTTCGTGAATGTAACAAATAATTATTTGCAGCCATTTTGCAGCCGTTGCACTGTCGCCATATAAATCGTTCTATTTCCTTTATTCTTTTGATTCATATTGTTTACATTTTTCAATGTCCGTAGTGTTGCTCATTCACACAATGACTTAATGACATGATCAGTGTTAAATATTTAAATCATTCATTTACTTTCATGTTTAGTTTTTTGTTAAAATCTCTTTTCTCTGTTTTCACCTCAGCTAAAAGGTTATTTAATTAATTATATTTACATAAAAAGTATATCTTTATGAAAACATAATTAATTAAATAACCTTTTTTAGAATGTACATTATTGAAGCAATGGAGACACTGTGAAGGATGTATTGATTTATAGGTACAGGCTCAGACGAAATGAAAAACCAAGACACAGCTCTGCGAACAATTAAGTGAAGCCGGTTTCGTAAACATGTGTGCATTTTTTGAGCTTAGTTTTAAGCTGAGTTTACAATGAAACTAAGCTCAACACCCTTCGCGAAGCCGTCAACCAAGCATTCTGTTCATCAAACTTAGTATAACTCCGCAAAATTTTTGTGTCCACGTGTATCAAACGACGTTTTTCAATACACTTTTGAAGAAAAAAAATAAAAGAACTAAAAATATTTTTGTCATGAATTCTTAAGAAACTATGATTTTAATTTTCTTTTTTTTTTTAAAAAAGCGCGGGAATCATCGAATTTGGCGGTCGTGATTTTTCTTTTGTTTTCTTTTAAATATCAAAAAACGTTTGAGATTGGAGATAAGTTGTGTAGATTTATGTAAATATTCATTAGATTAGTTAATTTAATTATTTGTAGATAAAATTCTTCATCTATTAGGGTAAGTTTTTTATATTTTATTTTTTCTGGCCAGTGGCCACAATGGACAACGAACCGCCTGATCCGGGGGGCACAGTCCCCTCGGTTGGGCATAATATAACTATATATGAATCCAGCATGGATACAGACTCGTCCTTAACCAGATCGGAGCGGAAAAGGGCTAGAGCTCCACGCAAAATATGCAAAAATTGCAATAAAAGAAGGCGAAGTGGTCATCACTCAACAGGAAATAATGAAACAAATTGTCATTGTGATAATGAAACAGTAGTCACATTCAGTCCAAAAATAACATCAGACGTTCCGGTACACTCAATTTTAGTTCACGAAGAAGCCACTCCACGTTCTGTGGATGGTCCCCAGACTGAAAACCACTTAAAGTCAGATCTTCCCCAGAAGGCGCCACAGGTTGCTAGGGCTTTGTACGAAGCCACAGACCTGTCGCCATACGTTGTACACATCCAAAAAAATTTTGATACACAAAACTCGGCTCAGACATTGCACCCAATAACTTTAGGGCACTTTCTGAAAAATCGCAGGTATAACAACATTATTAACGGTTCTCTAAAACGCATTGGTCGAAACAGAATATCTTTAAGCTTCTCCCGTTACGTAGATGCTAACTCTTTTATAAATGACCCAAGTTTGGCCAAGGAGAAATTGAAGGCATTTGTTCCATCAATTAATGTGTGTCGCATTGGAATTATTAAAGGCGTACCTACCGAATGGTCTCCGGAGGAAATAATGGAAAATATATCTGTCCCGGCTGGATGCGGGAAAGTCATCAAAGCAAGGCGTCTCAACTATAAAATACACGAACCGACCCCTGTGTGGAAACCATCCCAAACAGTCGTGCTGACCTTTGACGGACAAATTTTACCAAAACGTGTGTTTTGTTGTTACAATTCCATGCCCGTGGAATTGTATACATTCCCAACAATTCAATGTTTTAATTGTTGTCGTTTTGGCCATACAAAGGTACAATGCAGGTCGAACCCTCAGTGCTTCAAGTGTGGGGAGAAGCATTGTGCTGACACTTGCAGTATTGAAGACGAGAGTAATAGTAAATGCTGTCATTGCGGTGGCATTCATTACGCCATCAATAAAAAATGCCCAGAATTTGAAAGACAAAAATCAATTAAGCATTATATGGCCCATAGCTGCGTGTCATATGCTGAAGCGTCACAGCTACATCCACCAATCTCAAAATTGTATGCAGATGTGGTAACATCTGCCCCATCACATACCACTAAACATTCTTTCAATTCACCTTTGCCCCAATCACGTAACACACCAATTGTCTCCTCACAAAGAAAAACGGTATTCCTTAAACCTCGGGATCCCCCAAAAACAGCCAAGGGGTATGACCGGGCAGCTCATCAGGCATTAATCAGTAATGAAGTTTCTATGTCAGGGAATGGTGTTGCATTCCAAAATAAAACAACAAATAATAATGAGAATCAAATTTTAAATTTAATAATCATGTTAATTAATACCTTATCTAAAAATAATAATATTGAACCGTCCAACGTTGCCACTTTAATTGATATGTTGTCTAACTTATTTAACCTTAATCATAATGGATCCAAATCTAGCCAAGATTGTTCAGTGGAACAGTCGCAGCATTGTGAATAAAAAATCTGATCTGTCCTACTTAGTGAACAAATACGATCCCTTTGCAGTCGCTCTCTGTGAGACATGGCTTAAACCAGGGTTCTCTTTTAGAATTCCTGGCTATGCGTGTCTAAGAACAGACAGAAGCGATGGGTATGGCGGTGTCGCCATACTTATTAAAAATAACTTGTCTTTTCAATCTTTTCCTCTTCCAAGTCTCAGTGACGATATATCTGCTGTCGCTGCTATTGTAAATAAAATCTGTTTAGTATGTATATATTATTCGCGTCCCACTGTAAATATTCTTTCTGAAATAAATAATCTTCTTTCTGTTTTACCTAAACCGTTTTTGGTAATGGGCGACTTTAATACACAACATCAGGCCTGGGGTAGTTCTAGTTCCAATTACTATGGCGAAAAGTTATTAGAAATTCTAGACTCTAATAATTTGTGTATTTTAAATACATGTCTCCCAACACGCCAAACAAATCCAGATGAGGGAGTAAGTGCCCCTGACCTCTCAATCTGCACACCTGATTTAGCATCGACATTATCCTGGTCTCCTTTACCGTCTTCTTATGGTAGTGATCATTACCCTTTAATAATTTCTTTTCCACATAAAAAACCAGCTGCTTGTAATCCAACACCACGACTAAAGTATAGACTTCAAAACGCAGATTGGGATACATACAAAAACTGTGTAGAAGAAAGAATTCTTGCTTTAACTAATTCCTTACAACTACATGATCCTCAGCTATTATCTAATCAAATAACAAGAATTTTAATAGAGGTGGCAGATAATATACTTTCCCTATTAAGAATGGTGGTACAGGCAAAATTCCTTCACCACCTTGGTGGGATGCTGAGTGCACTCAGGCCATTAAAAAAAGAAAAGAAGAAGAAAAAAATTATGGTCATACTATGACTCGTCACAATTTCGAGGTATACCTAGAAGCTGCTCGTACAACTCGTAAGCTCCTTAGGAAAAAGAAGTTTGAAGGTTGGCAAAGATTCTGTGCATCTATCTCGCCAGAAGTTAATGCGTCTCTAGTATGGCAAAATATTAGGCGATTCAGGTCAGCATTCAGTGACACAACAGCCTCAAAACTACCATTTGAATTAGCCAATGAGTTTATGGATCATTTAGCTCCTCCTTCAGCCCCAGAACAGAGATCTTTAATGCATTTTCCCTATGTTCCTATTCCTAATTCTGAGTTTAATTCTCTCTTCACATTAAGTGAATTGAAAGGAGTCCTTTCACATGTTAAGGATTCAGCTCCTGGTGAAGATGGTATACCATATTCATTTATATCTAATCTGTCTGACTCTGTTCTTTTAATATATTTAAATCTCATCAATACAGCTTTGATATCTGGCAACATTCCATCAAGTTGGAAGTCTCAAACAATTATTCCCATTCTGAAACCAAACAAACCTTCTTCAAATGTTGCTTCTTATCGACCAATTGCACTTTCTACAGTTCTTGCTAAAATTGCTGAACATCTCATTAAGAACCGTTTGGAGTGGTTTTTGGAAAGCAAAAACTTGCTAGCTACATCACAGTTTGGTTTTAGGAAGGGTAAAAGTACGATGGACAGCCTTAGTGTGTTCACAACTGATATTCGCTTAGCCTTCACTTCTAATAACTCTGTAATTGCTGCTTTCTTGGATATTAGCTCAGCTTACGATAATGTCCTCGTATCAATCCTAGAACAAAAGCTAAATTCATTAAAAGTTCCAACAATGCTGTCTAAATTCATAATTAACATGCTTTCAGAGAGATCTTTACATCTTCATATTGAAGGGTATACATTTACCCGTTTAGTATGGAAAGGTCTCCCTCAAGGTTCTGTACTTAGTCCAATTCTCTACAATATTTATACTTATGATTTGGAATCCTCTCTCAATGAGTCGGTACAAGTCCTTCAATATGCAGATGATTTACTTCTTTATTTATCTGGTCATTCTGTTGCAAATATTTGTACTTCCTTAACCTCTTCTTTATGCTTACTGAAGACTTGGCTAGAAAATAATGGTCTACACCTGTCAATTGATAAAAGCAACATTGTCTTGTTTACCAGAATGCGTAAGCCTCCTATAGTTACAGTAAGGTATAATAATATCCCTATGCCCATTAAAAACCACGTTAAATTTTTAGGCCTTATTTTGGATACACATCTTACTGGTTTACCACACTGTGATTATATAGCTGCTAAATGCGAACGAAATATCAACATAATTAGATGTCTTGCTGGTGTTTGGTGGGGAGCACATCCCTTTTCATTAAAATTATTGTACAACACCTTGATTAGAAGCGTATTGGACTATGGGACTTTTTTACTGGAACCTGCAAATGTTGCTGGTCTTAAGAAACTGGACAGTGTTCAGTCCAAGGCACTTAGAGTGGTTTCAGGTGCAATGAAAAGCAGTCCTATTAATTGTCTTCAGGTGGAATGTGGAGACCCTCCACTTCATTTACGACGTCAATTTTTAGCTGATCGATTTATGGCTCGGTGTTTGCAATTTACGTATCATCCTTTGCGAACTAAACTTTCCATTCTCACTGAAGAAGTCATTTCATCCACTTACTGGAGACACAAAACTACTCCGTGTTTAGTTAAAAGCTTTAGAAAGTACAATTTAATTGAAGCTCCTTGCCACCAATCCGAATTTCTTCCTATATTTCACTGTAATTACAGTTCATTAATTATGTCACCGAACATACATTATAACCTTGATGACGTAGGTCATAACCTTAACTTTAACTTCACTATGGATAGAGACTGGAAGGGCTGCCATCTCTTGTTTACAGATGCTTCGAAGCATGGAAGAGACTCATGTGTGGGAGTCGGTGTATACCACTCCCAATTTAATATCGTTCAAAAAATAAAGCTCCCACCTGAATCATCTGTATTTACGGGAGAATGTTACGGTCTATTCAAAGCTGTCGAATATATACTCTTGATTGGCTTACGGAATTCACTAATTTTGACTGATGCAAGGAGTGCCTTACAATCTTTGGCCAGATTCCCTTTCTATTCTCAAAATCCCTATATTATATTTGAAACACGTGAACTCCTTTATAGATGTTCTATTAAGGGGTATTCAGTGCATTTTGCGTGGATACCCTCGCATTGTGGCATCTTAGGTAATGAGAGAGCTGACCAGTTAGCTAATGATGCCGTACTGTGTGGAGACGTTTTTCCGTACAAAAATAACACCCAAGATCTGGCAGCTCTGCCCAAGGTTTATCTACAGGAATCCTGGGGGTCAGCTTTGGTCCGAGCAATCGGTGAAAGGGAAATTTTATCGTACTATTCAGCCATCAATTTTTGTTAAACCTTGGTTTAGCAAGTACAATATAAGCAAAAAAATCACAACAATATTCATACGTCTGCGATTGGGTCACGTATGCACTCCTGCTCATCTTGCCAGGCTTGGCATTGTGCAGAACCCTGCGTGTGAATGTGGCGCTGAAGTGGGAGATCTGAACCACCTTATTTTTTCTTGCCCCCTTTATGACCACTCCTCACTTTTTCAAAGTCTTGTTTCCCTCCGAGTCCCTTTACCCACTTCTATCTCATGTATTTTATTTAATTTTAATGTAGATATTTATAAAACCATAGCTCTTTTCCTTGTAAATAATGATATAGCTATTTAAACATTGACTGTCTAAGTATGCACTTATTTTACCATGTAGTTCTTAGTTTACGCACCGAGTCGGCCTTTTTTGTTGGGCCACCTGGTTGCGTTGTATGGTTAGTTTTCTGTTGTAATATATACTTATCCCTACTGTTAACGTATTATAATTTTATTATATTTAACAACTAATCTCCTTCCCATTTCCAAATTTTCCGTTCTTATATTTTTCCCTTTCGCGAGTACTTGATTCTTACGTTTTGAAATTATCAAATAAAATATTGTCAGTGGCAATAAGCACGAATAGTGCAATGCCAAAAGGAGAAAAAAAAAAAAAAAAAATTCTTTTTTTCCGCGCTTTGCTTTCGCCAGGTTGAAGGAGAAGCAAAGGTACGAAGCCGCTAAACAGCCTAATATAAAAAATAGTTTATTTTTTTTATATTTTTTAATTTAGAACACAAATAAATGTTAATTTGTTTATAAAAGTAAAAAATAGTTTTAAATAATCATGTTTATCTATGATATTCTATTTATAAACACAATTTGAATATTTAAAAAAATATTTACGCGGTAAAGACGCATTATTGCTTTGCCAAAATTAAAAAAAAAACATTTACCTCCGACTTAATGCATTGCACCAATTTGGACTAAGTATAGACAGTATAGGTATAGTTATTTGTGGCAATTTTCATTCCCGCACACGTGTTGGAAAATGAAAAAAATCGCACGCGTGTGAAATACATTGCATGTTGACCCTAATTGTAGTGCGTTATGAACCAGTTTTCGAGGAAGTGTATTGAAAAATGCGTTACATTACGCATTCAAAACATTGTGCTGATGGATGCATTGAGTAGTAATCAAAAGCAAAAGAAGTGGTAATACATTACCTAACGTGTTACACTACATGAACTCTTCCGCAGACACCGGGGAGGCAGTCAGTCTACCTTCCAAAAACCTGACTCAGAATCTGACGATCTGGATGTTAATAACGACATTCATCCTGCTAGCTCGGTGAACCTGAGTACGGTCAGAGTGTGTTCGGAGACGGTACACAAGATACTTATAGGCTTGGACCCATCTAAATCTGGTGGGCCAGATTTGATACCCCGCATATTCATAATTAATTGTGCAATGAGCCTGGTGGCGCCAGTCTGTGTGCTGTTTGAGCGGTCGTTGAGGGAGGGTATGGTCCCGAAGATGTGGAAATCGGCATTTATTACACCGATTTTTAAAAAGGGGGATAAGTCTCAAATAGAAAACTACCGCCCCATATCTAAATTATGTCTTTTCTCTTAAGTTCTTGAACGAGTAGTACACACGGAGGTTTACTCAGCTATGCAATTCCATTTCGGCGACGAACAACATGGTTTCCTTAGAAAACGGTCAACCGCCTCCAACCTGATACTATGCAATGAAATTATAACCACTGGGATGGAACAACGATGCCAGGTCGACGCGATATACACGGACTACAGCAAATGTTTTGACCGTATAGAGTGCTTCTTCAGAAGCTATTTTCCGCGGGAATTCACGGTGATTTATATCGGTGGTTTTTATCGTACATAGATAATCGAACGGACGCTGTAGTTTTTCGCCGCGGGAGACGCCCCGGGCGTCGGGGGCCACATGGTGGCTTCCGGCCACCGTAGGCGCGGGCCTGTGGACGGGGAGCTATGGGCTAGCTCGCCGTCCGTACGTCTCATGACGACAGGCCGTGTCGACGGCGCGTTCGTGTTCCACGCGCGCCTCAAAGAGAGTCAGCAATAGGGAAGGGGTCCCCCTATTGCTGACTCTCTTTGAGGCGCGCCGGAACGTGAGGATCTCACGTGCAGGTAATTTTTGCGGTACTTAGACTTTAAGGCTGGGCAATTCTCAGTCGACTATGAACACCGTTGTAAGCGATATCATTTCTTACCGTTGGAAGTAAGACAGTGATGAGTGATGTGATCAGTGATGTCTGTTTTTAGTGAACATCGCAAACGGCTCAGTTGATTGTCCCGAACTATTAAGCAAAATACTTCTTCGCACTAATCTTAAAAACCTAAGAAAACGGCCTCTACTCCATGTATCATTCGCATCGACAAAGTACAGGCGCAACGCTTTCGGCATACGTAGTGTTATAGCTCTCAATAGTTTACCATCACACCTGGAAATGGATTTATTTTTTACCAGCGCACACAAAATTAGAAAGATTCTAAACAATGAGTATTTTGGTGACAATAATAAATAGCTTTTGATTTTGATAGGTACTGCACGACTTGACATACTTAGTACATACTTAGTTAATTAAGTTTATCTTGGTCATCACAGACATCGGTGAAGGAAAACATCGTGAGGAAACCTGGACTTATAATTAATATAAGTCTGAAATCGCCAACCCGCCTTGAGCAAGCGTGGTGATCAATGCTCGTGCCTACTCTGTATGGGAAGAGGCCTTTGCCCAGCAGTGGGACAGTAATAGGCTGGTATTATTATTATTATTGTAATCTGTTTACTTACTTAAATCGGTGTAACTGGTCCACGCAAGTAACTCATAACTAATTAGATATAATGCATGTGGAAGCTTGTAATTAGCAAATGTCACTACTTATGGATGTATGCTCTACATATGGATGTATGGATGTATGGTCTGTAAGCTTTCTTTTAAATTTAATAAATAAATATATAAAACTTGTGTTTAAAAAAACTTGTGAAAACGTTTGATCTTTGACCCCCAATATCTCCGTAACAAGAAGGTTCCCAGGTACGGTCTGGAACAAAAAAATGATCGCTTCGACGAGGAGAACAAGGGTCGTTAAGGGTCTATTTACACCCTTTAATGTGGTAAATAAAATGTGACTGATGAACTATTATTGCTATTGTGTTGAAATAAATTTCTCCAAATTAAACAACATAGTTAACAGAATATAAGATGTATTTAAATAAGTTATGTACTGTCTACTATATGCAATTCAAAATTATACCTACAAATCAACACAAAGGGTTTTATATAGGTACATACTTAAAACAATAACCCCTAGGTAAGAGTTAGGGTTGCGCCACATCTACATCTACACAGAGCGTGCTGCTGAGAGCATTGTCGCAGCTGCCGCGTGCTATAGCCCCACTAGCTCTCACTCTGTGTCTCGCTCTAGCAAATGACGTTTCTGAGCAGGGATGTTGCGGAATCGTATATACGCTTAACATTGCAGTTTTTGAGTGTCATTGTGAGTAAAGAGTAAGTATTGTATGTTAAGCGAGTTTTCTGCTCATTGTAAAACACCTACCTATATAGAAACTGCACCAAAACGAAGTTTCTTAAAAAAAGAAAATGATAGGAGCATGTAAAAACGCGATTTCCTAATGATAGATGTGGCGCAACCCTTAAACTATATAATATTAATCACAGCACCGACTTTCCCTTTAGAGCGTAATATTAACGTTAACTGATTGCTTCAAGTGTTCAGACTTAAGACATTTCAAACTTGTTTACTTCCTTCCCATTAAAGTAGCATTTTGGGCAAGCAAAGTCTTCATCTGCAGTCTTGTTAGCCTGAAAAAAAAATCACAATATTAATAATTAGCACAATTATAGTCCAAAAAGTTATATATTATATACAGTTTATCTGACCTCCACAACCCATCATTGGTAAGATAGGTTTTTAGAATTTCAGGCCACTGACTACATTTAACGCCTGTCAAAGAGCCGCTAGCCGGGACCAACGGCCTTTTTTTTCGGATGGGAAATCATCAAATGACTCCTCCCGCCGGAGCGGGAGGGAGTGTCAGACTCTAACTAAAACCCATCCATGTTCCTTCTTCGCCCTTTGTGTTCCTTTTTATCTCTTTTAACAGTCCCGCTTATGGAAGTCTGTTTCTTATGCATCGGCCCTTGCGGACCCCTTCCTTTTGCTGGCATCTCTTTCGAGGCGCCCGTGGAACACGAACGCGCCGTCGACACGGCCTGTATATAAGACGGGCGGACGGCGAGCTAGCCCATAGCTCACCGTCCACAGACCCGCGGCTAAGGTGGCCGTGGGCACCACGTGGCCCCCGACGCCCGGTGCGTCTCCCGGGGACCAACGGCTTAACGTGCTTTCTGAGGCACGGCAGAAACTACACATGCAATTAATGGTCACCCATCTACGGGCCAATCTAGACGAGCACTGCTTAACCTTGAAGATCGATCCGTGCGGCTGATATTATTTAGCCACCAGCTCCTGAATATTAGAAAACTACACACACCGGCAAAATTAGGGGAACACAATAAAAATGACTTTTTATAAAAACTTATGGGTACAGTCAGTCGAACGTTTGGTGTATCCACAGAACTTAAAAAACAGTGGAAATCGTATAGCGCTTTATTAGTATCGGAACCAGCGTACCCCAAACTAACACATGAACAGGTTAATGGTATTTCGTAACACTAAAAAGAGCGTGGTGTGATTGGTAATTTAAAATTGAATGAAAGTTAGTAATACATTTTAGTCTTCGTTTATTTGAAAATAAACCATAATCATATGGCGATAGAGTGGTTTATTATCTACTCTGTTTACGTATTAGCTCATACGGAATAGTTTCACGAGCAAGTTCTGCTACTCGCCGCTAGATGTCACTACACTAAATGCATTTAATAAACCTTTAACTGTTTTGAAATAAGATTGATATTTCCGTAACGAGCTCATTACTATTTGTGTGCTATTCCTTCTTTCCTAGGGTTGTACCACTGCCGTTGCCTTTTTAACGACACGTTTTATTTTCAAATAAAATACAAAAGTCGATATATATTTTTAAATTTCAAAATGAATTTATAAGTACTTATTTATGTTTGAAATCAATTGTTATAAATTTATAGAAAGAATAATTAAGAATTATTTTATTGTTACGTTAATATTGTCATGTTAAACTACTATTTTGCCTTCCAGTCGCTTCAATCCATTTTTCTTTTCTGTCTGGATCCGTAAGAAATCTGAAGCCATAAAATAATACTTACGAAAACCACTTTTTTATAGGTTCGAGACTTTGTGAATGACATAAGGTCGATAAATCTTTTCTCAAAAAAAAGGTTTGAATAATTTATGGAAATATGTACTACCTATTACTAATACAGAATCATAAAAAAAAGCACACAGGGTTAATTTTTCGCCGATACATCATAGAAGTTTAAAAAATCGATAACTCATTATCGATAACGTCAATCTCTAATTGAGTAGCGGACTGTGACATGTGCATAGTTGAAATCTTCGAGAATAATATGTTTGAGTTAAAAGAAAGTAGACCCTATAGTGTAAACAATAAAGTCTATTTCTACTTGTCTTGTCTAATAAAATAATGTTTTTCAAATTTTAATCGAATTAGAGTAAATTAAGACCTACCGATGGTATGATATACCACCATTTGATACGTTATTGGTTCTGCTATCGTGTTTACACTCTAGAACAGCACAATAAGGCATTTTAGTATTTTTTTAAAGTTATTGTCACTGTGACGCTTCTATCTAGACTGATGTGCGTGGCATATGCGTGGGGGAAACTCTTTGCGGAACAGCGCAGTGCTCGGGGTACGCGCGCCCCGCTCACTTACGACTTCTACTGTTTTTTATGTTCTGTGGGTGTATCAGTAGCCGTGATCCACCGTAATGTGCAACGATACAGACAAACAGGATCTTACGTGCGCAGGCGAGGGCAAGGCAGAAATCGTGCAAACAGTGCCGTAGACGACGTTTTATAAGAACGCAAACTTTAAGAAATCGTCGTCAAACGGCTGTTCAGACCCGAAATGTTTTGGAAGAAGTGTGTAACGAACGTGTTAGTGAACGCACAGTGAGTAAATTTTGCATTTCAATATTTTTCAGTTACAACCATTTTTATTATTTCTCTATAAATAAATTCTAACAACCCCACAACTCACTCAAATAAACCGAAAGCAATAAATAAAATTCATTCATTCATTCAAGCTCAAAAAATGATTCATTTTTTTCGTGTCCTTAATTTTGCCGGTGTGTGTATATCTAACATAACCTGCTTCTAAATAATAGATACTAGATACATACCACTATACAGTAGTAACAGAATATATGCTGGCACCCCATTGTGTGAGGTAGAACTGGCTTATTATTGCAACAAGCACAAACAGTCTGTAATGTCATGAAAGCTTCATTTGAGGTGGCAGTTGATCTGACATGTTGGCGCCACCACACATACTTCAGAACACTGGATAGTTTACTTCTGAGTCCAAAGATGTTTATTAATGCTATTGTTGTGCCGATTAGTTCCTGAAAACAATTGTTTGCATTTTATTAATATATTTTTTTTTAAGTATGGTCAGCATCAATAGTTATACAACACTGGTATCTCTACCCACAATCTAATTAGCAGAATTATTAGATATATTGTTTTTCAGCATTTTATAATTATAATAGCTGAAAGTTAATATTATTTTAATTACTTTTGCAGCTTCTTAATTAAATATTTCGATTTTTTATACTATTCTGTCCTACTCCTGGCCTCCCCCACGCCTTCCACAATTTTATTTCTCGGGCACTTCAAAACAGCCCTCGTGGTATGAATCAGATGAATAATTAGGATTAAAAAATTAGAAGACAAGTGTAATTCCACAAATTTTTGCTGGATGTACAGTCGTGGTCTTTTCCGCCTGATCAGTTAAATATTTTTTCGCTTAAATCATGCGGAGGCGCCGAGCCTATTAAGTAAGTAACCTAAGTTTAGGCCTAATAAGAAAGCGTCAATTTGGCGCGCAAAATAACAATAACTCTCGTTTGGCGTGCGTCGTCAGTGCGTTCGGCCGATCGCTATTGTCTTTCATTCATTATTTCTTACAAAGAAGAGAGTGTTTCTATGTTGCGAGTGCAAGCAAAAATAAGCTTAGTGGTGATCAGGCGGGAGTGACCTCGATAGTACATACAAAATTTAGTATGAATGCAAAATCAACTTACAATAAAATTGTGCCATAAAAGTTCTCTTGTCCAAGAGAAATCAGTAAGATCTTCTCTCGTCAATTTCTCAGCAGACAACTCTACACCTAAAATAAAATCTATGAGCAATGGATATTTGCCCGTCTGTATGAATCTACAGAAGTTTAATATGTCCCCTATCAATTGAAATGACTCTAATTTATTTACAAAGTTTTGAACTTTTGTATTGGAAGTAAAACTATAAATAGCTCTTTCTCTAAGATACTTCAAACCGACAGTGTAGCCATAGTACCAGAATAGTTTACTTCTAGAGAAATTGTCTGATTTATAACTCAAAGATAACATCTGATGTCCAAAAGTGCTTTTCTGATTGAACACAGAATACTTGAAAATACATGTTCTTATTAAAAGTTCTAGCTCAGGCAGGACTGGCTGAATATACCGTGGCTGAAACAAAAAAATATTTTGTCAATGTCTATTTCAATAAAATAATACTTACTTATAATATACAAAGATACTTTAAGGAAAAAATTGTGTTTGAACAACCTTACCTCTATATACTTAGTTGCTTGGAAAACTAATTGTTTGAAAAGCTCTTCTACTTGATTATCCAGCTGCACTGCATCAAGCTGCAAAAAAAAACAATGTTATGATTAATAAATTGAGATTGGTGAGATTTCCAATCTCAAGACTATGTCAAAATAAATAGTTTATTAACCAGGACCAGCTAACATAGTAAAGTAGGGCAAAGTTTAATCACAGGATGAGGGAATTTGTGTAACTTAGTAGGACACCTACAGCTATATAACAGCAGCACAGAATCACATTTTTCCATGCTCTTTTCTTTTGAATTTGAATATCAAGAATGACTGAATGAGATAGACTTCTAGTGTCTTCAGATCACTAGAAGTAACTGTCAATCAAACTTCTTTACTTATTATTCAAATTGATTACCAATCAAACTTGTTTACACAAGTAGCTAATATGGTGGAAACGCCAGGGTCGCCCCTAGCCTAGGGCTACCCTAGTGTTTCCTTAATTATTCGACTTCCAGTGTCACCACACAGTTGATAATTATATTGTACACTAAAAGATTCGTGATCTTTGTACCCCGAACACCCCGAATACAGAATACAAAATAAACAAAGTTATCCAAACCTTACCTGTGTCACCCGAGGTATATAATTTATTGACATTTTTAAGTTGTACACGTACAATACTAGCTTTCTCCATTCAATTTATATAAATTGGACATACTACAGCTGAAGTTAAGTTTTATCAGAGCGTAAGATAGTGATTATCAGTCAAAAATCGGTTAAAATCAACAAACAAGAGCAACCCAAAGAGTAGAAAACTCATGACAATGACAGTTGATAGTGAAATTGTCAGCCATAGCCATGGAATTTTTAGGTACAACGCCACAACCAGCCCCATCGTCTACAAAGCACTAATAGTAGTTTATATATTTTTTATTTAGTATGTACATCCGTCGCTGTTGGTCCTGCGCCTGATCTCTCTCCGGTTGTGTCAGATTTTCGTCCCATCGGACTATGAGAGAAAAGGGACAGAAAGTCCCCTGTGCCTGCGCACACGCTTGTGCACGATATAAGCTACATTGCCATTGGAAAATCTCCGCCAAGAAGGCCGCCCAGTAGGGCTATTACGTATCTCTGTTGACTGGTCTATCTATTAATTGTCAAAAGGTTAGTTTCGTATTTGGTATGTATGACCCTGTTAGTCACCGTCAAGTGATATCCACTCAGTGTGATACGTAATACCTATATTATGACATTCACGGTTGTCATCAAAGTTCGGTTTACAACCGAAGCTTGATAGTCACTGGATATCAGAAAGATACGTAATAGCCCCACTGATCCCTAGAAACGGCTATTACACCAACCACACACCACACTTATTAGGTTTGTAAAAGTAAAATCGCTTTTTTTTGTTATTGAACTACATACTTACGGTTTTCAGTTTTTTACCTTTACATGTGCTGTAAGACCTTGCTTTTTGCCAAATTTTGTGATTCTAGCTCAACGGGAACTACCATGTAGGTTTTCGACCCAAAACCTATAGGGTACTTCCGGTTGACCTAGAATTGTCAATATTGGTTAAAAGCAAGGTCTTCCAGCACAAATAAAAGGAAAATTCCGAAAAATAAAAAAACTGTTGAAAATTAATTTTCAAGTTTTTTTTTTATTTTTCGGAATTTTATGGATAATAATAAGACAGACGGACAGACGGACAAGAAAGTGATCTTATAAATGTTCCTTTTTTTCCCATAAGAGGTACTGAACCCTAAAAATGGGGAAAACTCAGTCTGCGGCTCCAATTCGCGGCGCGCGGTGGAAGGTTTCGCACCTTGCGCCGCACGACATTGACGCGCAGAATGCTCTCTCTCTCCTACGACGAGCAGTAACCGCAATAATGAATATGGTATGAGAATACAAAAGGTACCAAGGCCCTAGGGTAGTGGGAGTGCCCAAATAAAATCGCCTAAAACTAAGGATGATTGGGGTAATCATAAAAACAAAATAGCGTTCCATCACTAAACTTTGCTTGACATGAACGGGGAAGGCGGGAAAACGTTAAAGAGTGAAGGCGCGCTTTTTTGATTTTAAACTTTTTTATTTGTAAATTTTCCATAATATCTCTGTAAATATTTATTAATAGTTAGTGTTGTGTTAGTTAGAATAGTATAGTAGTAATAAGAATGGTTAAGAAGAGAAAAAGGAAGGAGGGGGAACCGCCTCCGGATCACCAGCAGGTATTATCCACCGATTCCGACTCAGCAGAATCGGCGGTAACTTGCTTTTCTTTTAGGGAAACTATTGCAGACAAGGATCCGAAGGAAAAGTATACAATTTTTAAAGTAAAGGGATACACTCGCAGCTACCCTGAAGATACCAACCAAAAAGAGCTGGTTGTTTTCTTAAACCACGTAGAAGAAAATAAACCCTTCAGTGACAGGGATCGTATGGCCTTATCTAAAGGAATACGTGAGCATGGAGTATCAGGAGTCTTGCATTTGCGCTCCATAAACAAATACAAGGTCGGCATCACATTTGATTTGCCGAACAATGCAAATATGTTTATCAAAAATAAAAAATTATTGGATCAGTTAAAGTTAAAAGCATCCATCCCTGCTGCAGACACAGAGGTAACTGGGGTCCTCACCTCAGTCCCTGTCGACATGGCCAATAAGGAAATATTTTCATTAATCGGCAGCTCCAAAAATGTCGTTCAGGTCAGGCGCTTCATGCGCAGGGTAAAGGGTTTCGGCGGTGTTGAATTTGTTCCAACACAGGCAGTTGCTGTTACCTTCGCGTCTACCATTCTTCCTCCTTATATATATTTAGACTCATGGCGTCACGAGGTAAACAAATATATCCCACCAGTAAAGCAATGTTTAAAGTGCCTTCGGTACGGACATATCGCTAAATTTTGTCGCAATACCGAGGTTTGTTCAATTTGTACTTTAAATCATAATTTTAAGAATTGTCCGGTCGACCCAAAGGATGCTAAGTGTGCAAACTGCAAGGGCGATCACGTAGCTATCTCCTCATCTTGTCCTTTAAAAAAACAAAAAATAGAAGAAAACAAAATAAAGTCCAGAAGTGCCACATATTCCGATCTTTTTAATATTAATGCTTTTCCAGCTTTAACAGCAAAAAATATAGATATACAGATTAATAATTTAATGAAATCCGATCAATTTATAAATATTTTAGTAGAAACAATTACCAAAATAGTTAGTAATAAAGATGTCCCCATAAACACATCATCAATTAAAGAGGTTTTAAAAAAGACTTTAAGTACTAAAATTCCTTCACACCCTTAATGGATATATCAAATTTAAACATAATGCAATGGAATGCACAAAGTCTTAATAGCAACAAACATATATTTACCAATTTCCTCTATACACACAATATTCACATTGCAATAATTAGTGAAACATGGTTCAAATCCGATCAAAATTTTAAAATAAAAAATTACAATATTGAAAGGAATGATTGTGGTAACAAACACAATGGAGTTGCCATAATAATTCATAAAAGTATTATTTATAATAAAATTAACACTTATTTTGACAATTCTTTACAAAATATTTGTGTAAAAATCACAGTTAATAATAAGGAGATGAGTATAGTCAGTTTTTATAGTCCCTTAAATTCTAATCCAGCTTTCAATAAGGATAGTTTTGATTCATTGGTTAAGTCTATCCCTGGTCCTTTTATATTTGCTGGGGACTTTAATGCTCATCACACATCTTGGGGTTGTGGTTCAGACTCTCCACGTGGTCGAAATGTCTTGGAAGTCATTGACGAAAATAATTTAATTTTGCTTAATAATGGTCAGGCAACAACTGTTGGCTCTCTAACATGGCGTCCTAATGCACTGGATTTGTCTTTGGTTTCTTCATCATTGGCACTTAATTGTGAATGGCAAGTACATGATAGTCCTCTTGGTAGTAGTTATCACATTCCTGCAATTATAAAAGTAGTGATTAGTAATAGTCAAAATAATGATACTTGTGGAAATTGTTCAAGTACTGAACATTTGCCCATCTACCCAAATTACAAAATGGTAGACTGGCAAATGTATAGTAATTACGTGGATGAATTATTAGTTGATTTCAAAACAGTTAATATATGTCCTCTTGATTCATATCATCATTTTTGTACAATTTTACGTGCAGCTGCTGCTAATTCCATTCCAAATCGTAAGGTCAATATAAATACCAGCAATCATTCATGTCCTACTAATAGGATTACAAGAACTTCCCTTCCTTGGTGGAATCAAAAGTGTACAGAGGCCATATCAAATTTCAAAACAGCTTACATAAATTTTAAAAATAATCCATCAGAAGAAACTTATATCCAATTCAAAAGACTTCGAGCACTTAAAAAATTAATTATAAAAACAGAACGTCAAAAAAGTTGGATGTCCCTATGTGAAACTTTCAACAGATGCACGCCAATATCTATCATATGGAAATTCATGCGCAAATATAACAAATCATATAATTTTAATAATCATGAAAACGACACATGGATTTTAGATTTTTTGAAGAACTATACTCCAGATTTTGTATCACATGCCCCAAGTTCTTTGTTTAATAATAGTACTAACTACAGTCATAGTTTTCTACTTAATCCTTTTACAATCAGTGAATTAATTTCTGCCATCTCCTCTCGAAGAGACACTACTTATGGTCTTGATGGAATGCCATACATATTATTTAAAAAACTTAGCATTACTGGTTTAAAAACATTCCTTATAGTCCTGAATATGTTATGGGAAAATAATATTATACCTCAAGAGTGGAAAGTGGATTGTCTTGTACCAATTTTAAAACCAGAAAAACCCAAATTGTGTCCAGATTCTTACCGTCCCATAGCACTTACTTCTTGTGTTGGTAAACTATTTGAGCAATTGTTGAAGCAGCGTTTAGAGTTTTATGTGGAAAAAAAACATATTCTACCTTCAAATCAATTTGGTTTTCGTAGAAATCGGTCTGCTAGGGAAAGTGTTTGTCAACTGCAGCTTGATATACATTTCTCTTTATTGGCCAATAATAATTTGGTTGGAGTTTTCTTTGATGTGGCTGGAGCTTTTAATAGTGTAAATGTAGATATTTTATGCCATGAACTGTTACAAATCGGGATCCCTGGAAAAATTATATTATGGGTTAGAAATTTTCTGAGCAATAGAAAAGTATTTGCTAAATTAAATAGACATTTTTATGGTCCTAGACTTGCTTCAAAAGGAGTTTGTCAAGGAGGTATTTTATCACCTTTATTATTTATATTGTATATACGTAGCTTAAATTTAATTTTAGGGTCTCAGGTAAAAAATTTACAA
The DNA here is from genome assembly GCA_963853795.1 of Xestia rhomboidea. Taxonomy (NCBI): domain Eukaryota; kingdom Metazoa; phylum Arthropoda; class Insecta; order Lepidoptera; family Noctuidae; genus Xestia; species Xestia rhomboidea. The sequence continues at coordinate 13,303,054 of OY970761.1, read as the reverse complement.
TTTGCAGATGATTTAGTTGTTTACGCTTCTGGAGCCAATTTATCACAGGTTGTTCATATAGTCAATGATGCCTTGTCAAATCTGTGTAAATATTTCTCTTACCTTGATCTTAATGTCAACCCATCAAAGTCCAAAGTGGTTGTGTTTGGTAAACACTGTCATAATATGCCTCCCGTGCAATATAACAATTGGGCGTTGCCCAATTCAAATGAAGTTAAATTTTTAGGGGTCCTTTTTTCACATAATTTAACCTGGAACAATTATACCAAACATATAATTAGTAAAGCAAATAAAGGTTATAATATATTGAAATCTTTGGCTGGTTCATACTGGGGTGCAGACCCAAAAATTTTGCTATTGCTATACAAGTCTTTGGTTCGTAGCCATTTTGAATATGGTTTTTACTGTTTCGCTGCAGATACCAAAATTGTAAATAGTCTAGATGTTCTGCAAAACAAATGCTTGCGTGTTATAACTGGGGCATTCAGAAGTACTCCTATAAATGCAATGCAGATTGAATGTAACATTCCACCATTAGGAATTCGGTTTGATTATTTGAAAGAAAGATTTATATTAAAACTTTTAAGTGTTTCTAACAATAGTCTCTTGGCCAATCTGTTGCATTTCAATCCTAGATTAGGTATGAATCCATTTTATATGTTGCAGGGTATTCATAGATTTATACATTTTATTAAAAATATAAACATTCATCAATCATCTCATATTTTGCCTTGTTATCAAGGAGAATTTATTGCAAAATTTCCAGACATAAATATAATTATAAAAAATAAAAAGGATCTGTCCACAAAAGAGAAAGTTAATGCTGTGTTGTCAGAGTGGTCAGACCATAAATTTGTTTATAGTGATGGATCCAAAAATGATAGTGCAGTATCTTTTGCCATTTATGAGCCAACCTCAAATATAGGTCTTGGTCGAAAAATTGATAAACATGCCAGTATTTTTACAGCTGAAGCTGTTGCTATTTTAAGTGCTTTGAAACATATAAAAAATTGCAATTCAGGTCACAGCAAGTGGGTTGTAGTAAGTGATAGCATGAGTGTTCTGAAAAATCTAGCTAATAATAAACTACATGCTAACATTAACTACATAATCTATTTAATAAAAGAGTTATGGATTGAATTGTCTCATTCCAATATCGAAGTTAGTTTTGTTTGGGTGCCTTCGCACATTGGCGTTGCAGGAAATGAAAAGGCTGATTATCTGGCCAAAAAAATTGTTGATCTAAGTGAATTAATTCCAAATGCTGACGCTGATATGAGTATTTCCATACCACATACAGACGCTGTTAGTCTTCTAAGACAGCGTATGTGTCAATCGTGGGGGAGACATTCATACCAGACCACACAAATCCAAAATAAAGGCACTTGGTATGCCTCTTTAGATAAACAAATAAACTCCATACCTTGGTTTTGCAGAAATAGTAGTTTTCTAAATAGAAAGTTTTATTCATTTATTTGTCGTATGCGTTTTGGTCATTGTCGTTTAAATTATCATCTTCATCGTCTTAAAATGGTCAACTCTCCCTATTGTGAGTATTGTCAATCGCAAAAAGTTCAATCTTTACATCATGTCTTCTTCGAGTGTTCGTCTTTCAACATTCAGCGCCTTGTGTTGTCGGATGAGCTTCTAAAAATTTATAAAAAACCTGATAAGGTCCCGCAATGCATTCAGGAGCTACTTATGAATGCCTCAACATATATATATTTGTACAAATTTATATCAGAGACTGTAAATGATATCTAGGTTACATTTCGTGTTTTTTTTTTATTAATATATATTAATTGTATATTATATTTAAATCTTTAGTTGTTGTACATAGTATTGAATTATTATAATTTAACTCACTCAATGTTTGTGGGTTATCATATTTATTATCTCTTTGCTTTATTTGACATGGAATGGACAATGGACATGCCTGTCCAAAGTCGTTTGACTTGACATTAGAATAACGTTTAATTATCTACCTCGGATTTGACAAAAATTGATATGACTAACTTTTCATGGACCGACAGTTTAGCAAAAACGAAAAACTAAATATGAAAAATTAATACGAAAGACATTATTGTAAAACTTATCACGAAAGAAAATACTTAGACCTAAGACTAGGCAATATGGTCGAAAGACTTTAGCCTTCCCTTCGGGGTAAATTAAAAAAAAAAAAAAAAAAAAATTGACATGAACGTCAAATGAAATGTCAAAATAAAGCTGACATTCATTGTGATTTGATTGCTTGTGTGCGCGTTGTGCTTATTGATTGAACACCAAAAGTATTTACTTTCTTATCTTAAATCAAACGTACTACCTCGTGTTTAGTTGTTAAATTATGGATATTTGAAGACGGATAAATTCAAATAACGACATGGTTGTTTCACCTCAAACCCCCGACAACGAAACCCAAACTGTGCAAGCAAAAAGAAACAACATGGCGTCTAAACAGTCGTCAGTGGCTGACACAAGAGCGGAGTTGGCGGAATTAGTGAAAAGAAAAGCCGAAGTGGCCGTAAGTAAACAAAACGACAAAATAAAATTTAAAGATCATAATAATTTATCATTGTGTTACATCTGTAACTTTTTTCTAGGAGACCCTTGCCAACTTGGAACGCCAGATTTATGCTTTTGAAGGATCATACTTAGAAGATACACAACTTTACGGAAACATTATCAGAGGATGGGACAGATACCTCACCACTAATAAAAGCACTAATTCAAAAGCAGACAAAAGGAACAGGAAGTTCAAAGAAGCTGAACGATTGTTTTCTAAATCCAGTATTACTTCAATGGCTGTAAGTTGTAAACAAACTTTTTGATGTTATTGATTTTATTTTATACAGTACTAAAATACAACATTTAAATTTTAGGCAGTCAGTGGACTTGTGGATCCTGCTGAAGCTAAAAGTAAGTTGTGGTTTCTTAACTCTTTTAATAGCAGGGTGGGTATCTTAGTATTGTTAAAATAATTAACTATAAAACTTTTTTCAGATGAAAGAAATAGTGAGACTGAATCTCAGACCAATGAGGACTCATCGGACACACAAATCAGTACTGGAATGAATGTTAGCAGTTTGAACCACACTACTATACATGGTTCTACTGAAAGTATTGCATCTAAGCCTTCTGGGAAACAGCACACTAATGGTGGAATTGAAAAAGTTATCAACCATTCCACAACCAAGCAAAGTTTGACACAAAAGATTGCTACCTCATCTGGAATGCTACAAAAAGCCTTTGGCAATGACAGTAAGATGCTGTCAGCTGTCGGCCTGGACAGCAGACCTAGTACCCCTAAGGACAAGGACTCAAGTATGAGTATCATGAACAAGGGAGATATGACCCCTAACTCACTCAAACACAAAATGTCTACTAGTAGTACAAGTAGTAATAATAGTATGAAGAAAAATAACAACAAGAAAGCAAGACATCGGTAATTAAAACTTTAGAGCGACTTAAACCTGTATTTTATGTGCATAAATTGTCTGTACTTATCAGTTAGACCCGAGTTTTATCAAAAATATAGTTTTATTTCTTTGGTCAAATTTTTAAATACATAATTTGTTACTTGTTACAAGGAGAGTTTTATTTATTTGATTTATATACAGTCTTTAATTTGATCTTCCAAGTGATCGCAGAATGGTCTGCTTGAATCTTGATTCTGAAACCAAACAAAAAATACATAAATGAATTTGTAGGGAAAAACATCATCATATCAGCCTGGAATCACCCACTGCTGGGTATAGGCCTCCCCTTTTTTATGCCACACTTGTCGGTTCTGTGCGTCCCTTATCCAGGTGTTTCCCACGAAAAAACAATACATATTATTCCCCTATAACTTATAATGTGTGAAAGTACTTACGTTTCAAAACATTTGGCAAGTCCCTTATAGGGCTGAAATATCTTAGAACTAAGTAATAAAATACTGGTAGCGCAGCTATGATACCAGTGCAGACCAAAAATATAACTTCAGGAGTTTTTCTTATTCTACAACAGGTCAAAGTTTTACTCCAAATAGATCTTGTAGCATTCATCTGTAAATGAAAATAGAAGTGGTAATAAGTACACAGATACACAGATAATGATTATAAAACTAAGTATTTGAAAAAAGGTGCTATGTGTTATATTTTGACTCGTGAGACTGTAGACCAGTTGTCATCATACTTTTGGTGAAGGGCCACATAGGCCAATGTGAGGTATCACTGCGGGCTGCACATTCTTGTCATTTAGTTGACACTACCAATCAACGGTAATTTTTATGATTATGAGCTGTCAAAATGCGATTGCCCTATGGATTTGTAATTTGTATGGCAATTGTTACCAGTGCCCTGTGAGCAACTTGAAATCATCTTAACCAGTACTTACAGAATCTACAACGTCCATACAAATGCTATCAACTCCAATAGCATCTGCACTAAGTGTTTTATAATAATTGTCCAGCTTTAGGTAAGACTGCATGCAGTTATCACAGACAACCTTAGTATCGTTTGTTGAAGGGTCAATGTATTTCATTATACAATTCATGGTTCCATTCAATAGTTCATTGAAGTGTATTGTTTCATTTGACAACACTGGCTCATCGGTTGTCCAGTTGTAACAGGCTGTAAAAAGCAAAGGGCAAGTTATTTAACAAGTCTCAAAATTTTATGATTATGACAGACAGCTACACTTATTGAGTAGGTAACTCACACAATAACGGGATATTTAAATGAGCTAAACTAGGCACTTGTAATCAATATCCTGGTTTTGTCCTCATTCTTTATGTACAGGTTGCACAATGAAATGTTATATTTTTCCAGGATGTTCTGTAAAGTGAGTATAGTGGCCGCAAAGAGAGGTAATTATAAATTATGGTAAATATTATTACATACCATAGCAGTGACCTTTATCCCAAATACTTAGGATGTTATCATGATACTCCAAGATAGCATCCAGTCTGTCGCATGATGTATAAATTGACTTGCAAGAAGTTCCATTTACAACAGCAGTTTGTAATTCTTGATACTTATTATGGAAACTCAGATATTGCTCGATACACCTTTCACATATTCGTATAGGTCTAGCATTTAGTATGGAACACTTTGTGAAATCGGAAGACGAGTCAGCAAAAGCATCCAATTTCGTAGAACACTCTTCCGGGATTGGTGTCGCATAACATGTTCCAGGGTTAGATCTACAAATGTAAGGATACGTTTAGTAATCTGATCAGATTTATTTATTTATTTATTAATTATAAAATTCATTTCTATTAGTTTTTCTACTTACAGCATTGTGCTGACACGTAATATAGGTTCTTTGTTCGATGTATCTGCTTTCAGTAAACTAGAATGCAAAAATAGAAGAAGGAATACATAGTAATAACTATTCATAATTAATTATTTGTTTTTACTAACTGAAAAACAAACACAAAGATGACAGACAATGACAAATAGAAAGAAACAAAATGACACAATGACAGCTGAGGACAAAAAATGGCAACTCAAAAAAAAAATAGAGATGTGACTAATGTAGGCTGACAAAAGTTGCGGATATTTACCGGACGACCGCGCGACCCAAGTGAAACATCAGTAGGGCTATTACGTTACTGACATATCTCTGTTGGCAGCTCGAAATTATAGTAACTGGGCTCAGTGTCCATCAATAAACGGTCAAAAGGTTAGTTTCGTATTATGTATGACCCTGTTAGTCACCGTGTAAAGTGATATCCACTCAGTGTGATACGTTATTACGTATACAGGGTCCAGAGTCATACTATTGTTATTCCAATAGTATGACAATCACGGTTGTCATCACAGTTTGGTGTACAACCGAAGCTTGAAAGTCACTGGATATCAGAAAGATACGTAATAGCCCTGCACAACCGTCAACCCCATGTTTACAGACGCCAGCACGTCAAACTACTACAATCTGTCAAACGCAAGAAACTTAAATACTAACTGGAATGAGTACGAACCAAATGCTAAAAAAATAAAAATAAAGTCTATCTCAAAAACTTAGAGATTCAATTTGTACAATGGATTCAATAGAAAAAAAATGTTCCGAGCGAGAAACCGACGTTGGTGGATGGTATCTCTGTCTTGCTTTGTCACCGATGTAAATGATATGGCCGATACATTTTCACGTTGAAGCCATTTAGGTACTCTTTATTTATTGTATTCAAGTGAAATAATCCGCTTTATATATGGTAAAATTGTGTTGTGTTAAGGGGTGTAGTAGTAAGGGTATGCTGGATGTGGAATTTCGTTTTTCAGGTAAGTTTTTAACGTTGGTTGTTTATTACGACAAGGGTTACCAATGTTTTAGATTGACACACGGGAAATATCCAAATAAATTAAGCAAGTAAGTTCGAAGTTTCGAACATCGTTGTCGTACATAGTAATCAAAAGTATATTTCATAAATTAGAAACATCGGACATCGCACAATTATTGAAAAGAAAAGAGTCCACCGCACCGTGCAGTGCCATGCCGGTCCTAAGGATTTTTCCATGCTACTCCAGCAAAAGAATCCATTTGGCGAGCTGCAAGTGAAAATGTATGGTTTCGGAATATAAAATAAATATTGGCGAATGTTACTAAAACATTATAGGTAAACAGTCATAGCATGAATATGCGATTTTCCATGTCTGAAAAAATATATAACATTAACGGAGTCAATGAATGTTAGTCCTCGAATCTATTATAGCCTCTTTGATAATCTGCTTGCTACAGCTGAAGGGACATAACTTGCCACTGTTAAACCTGTCATCCTAATACGTTTTCTTCAGATATTATATTTACTTTTATTCCTATTAGAAGCCTCTCATCGTTTCTGCAAACGCTTCACCGCAAAGGCAGTACTCTGCTACAGGTTATGTGCTAGCGGAAATGTGCGAAAAAGTGAAAAATTTAAGTACAAAGGCATTGCACCACTTCAAGGCAAGAATAACTGGGATACCTGGAAATATAAAATATCCATCCCGCTTAGGAGCATGCCAGATGCATTGGATATAGTGGAAGGAAAATGTACGAGACCCGTGTTGCCAGCAGGTGGAGGAGACGCAGAAGTTACTGCATTTAGAACGAAACTAGCGCGTTTTGTACAGGCAGAGTTTAATACTATGATCCTACTTTCAACAATTTTGAACGAAGATGCCGTTAGAAAAGTAATGTCATTTACATGTCCAAGAGAAGTATGGCTAGAACTACATCGGTTATTTGACGGAGATAATGAGAATCGAGCTTATAATCTCTGCCTAGATTTGTTCGGATTTAAAATAGATACTTCTGATGATATGGCAACACATATTTGCAAATTGAAGACTCTCTGGTGTCAGTTCAATAGAGAGATTGGTAAAGATAATCCCAATATGAAACTACCAGAAATATTCCTCATTTGTAAAATTCTGGATACATTAGATCAGAAATACTTCGAATTTAAATCAAGTTGGTTGTTGTTAGCCAAAGAACAGAGGACAGTCCAAGGATTAACAAGTAACCTTTGCGCTCATGAGAAGTCACTTCAAAAGAAAAATGGTGAATCGAGTGAAGAGGTATTAGTGACGAGTACGACACAGAATAGCACCATTCGTAAAGGAAAGAAGAATAAGGATAAGTATTTGAGATGCAATTACTGCCATGAGATGGACATCGAGTAAGATCCTGCCAGAAGTGGATGAAAGATGGTTGCCCGCCTAAAGACAGTAATAACAAGCAATCTTCAAGTCAAAATGGCTATTATGAGTGTGGATGTCATGGCATTCGTAGCGCAAGATAAAGAATCATGGTACGTGGACAATGGCGCGACTAGTCACGTGACCAACAGGAGTGACCTGTTCCAATCATTCCAACAGTTTGACGAGATCCAAGGTGTTACTACAGCGAATGGTAACATTGTTCAAGCAAGAGGCAAAGGAACAATATATTTGGAAGCAGATGTCAAAGGGAATATTGTGAACATAGCACTCACGGACGTTTGGTATGTACCAGAGATCCAGCGAAGTCTGTATTCAGTGTTAGCTATGCATGACAAACAGAGGAATAGCAAGTTCGTCTCGACCCCGGAAACTTGCGAAGTAATTTTGAATGGGGAAGTAGCAGTTGTTGGCAAACGTAACCACGGTGGAGGGCTTTTTAAGTTGAAAGTTCGCAACGTCTTGCCACCGGTACCTGTACTTGCTACTACAACAACTGATTTGATGCAGCTCTACCATGAAAGATTAGCGCATCAAAACAAAAGACATGTTAAGGAAGTCATTCAAAGAGAGTTAGTAAAATGAATCACATTTTATAGCAAATAATTTAATGAATGACAGATAGTGTAAGTCATATTTGACAATACATTCATAGATATAACATTCCTCCCCATATAAGGTTGATTCAGATCTCTTCAATCAAACGCCGTGGAGGTCGCACCTCACGCTGGCTGCGCCGAAGAGGTGCTGCAACCGTCGCAGTAGGTGTTTCAAACGCTGGAGATGAGGATGATGATGTAGATGCAGATGTGGATGCAGATAGTTCTGGTGTGGATGGAATGTGAGAGGACGGTGTAAATGGAGAAGGAATTGACATAGGTGATGGTGCCAAGCATGTGGATGGTGAGAACGCAGAGGCTGTCGCAACACTTTCAGGTGATGCGGCTGCAGGAGCAAGTCGTGGTCTCATGTGATCTGCATGTTTCCTTTGCTCCACCCCATTACATGTAGTGACCACGTAGGAGTATCGGTGCTTACGGGTCGCTACTGTAGCAGGCTGCCACTTTTTCTCCAGTTTAGTTTTTATGTAGACCTTATCGCCTGTCTGGTATGTAGGTGTAGATGACACGATGTCCGCCTTCACATGTTCGTATAGCAAATTTCTTCTCTTGTTCGGTCGGATATTTGATAGAACACAGTTCAACTGCCTGCCGAACATCATTTGGGCTGGTGATTTGCCGGTAGTGGTATGCGGACTGTTTCGGTAAGTGAATAAAAACTCCGACAATCGACGCTTAAGTGGGCTTCCGTCACTGGAGGTCATTCTGTTTTTAAAAGTTCTCACAAACCGTTCAGCTAACCCATTTGTTCGGGGATGATACGGAGATGAGGTGACATGTAGAATGCCCTGATTTTTACAGTAGTCCTTGAATTCCTGTGCTGTTAGTTGGGGGCCGTTGTCAGATACAATCATTTGTGGGAGTCCAAAGGTGTTGAAAATCTCATCCAGAACAGCGCATAGACTTTTTGAAATTATTTTTTTCATTGGTCTTAGTTCACACCATTTTGAAAACGCATCACACAAAACCAGCCAGTAGCTACCCTCGAATGGACCTGCAAAGTCTATGTGGACTCTTTCCCACACTTGCTCGGGTATAGACCAGGAGAATACCGGTAGTTCGGAATTAGACGGTCTGTTTTCTTGACACCTGGTGCATCTCTTGATAAAATTGTCGATGTCCTCGTCAAGTGATGGCCACCACACATAGAAACGTGAGAGTGCTTTCATGGCCGATATCCCTGGATGCCCTCGGTGCAAATAGCCTAACACTGTCTTTCTTAGAACCTCAGGTATAACCATCCTGCCTTGCCACAATACAATTTTACCTTCTACAGACAGTTCGAAACGTTTCCTGTAGGATTGTTTCATCTCTTGCCTGTAATCCTGGTCTCTCCACCCGGTCTTTTGGTACTGGCAAACGAGTGACAGACTTGGGTCTCTAGATGTTTCCAGACTCAATTTTTTTTCTGTTAACTGTAGGTCAACAATTTTGTTTTCTTGGAGGCGTGACACTACTCTATGTACAATTTTTTCCACATGTGAGGGTTTTGTCTTGGGATTTGGCAATCTGGACAGGCAATCGGCCAGAATATTGTTTTCGCCCTTCTGGTAGCAAATTTCATACTGGTAGCTTCCAATCAAAAGAGCCCATCTTACAAGTCTATTATTTACAAGCTTCGGCAGGTTACGTTGAGGTCCCAAAATGTGCATCAGAGGCTTGTGGTCAGTTACCAAGGTAAATTTCGTTCCTCTTAGATATTGGTAAAATTTCTGTATTCCAAATAATATGGCTAGTGCTTCACGGTCAATAACAGAATATTTGCTCTCAGCTGGTCGAAGTTTTCTTGACGCATATGCTATCGGTTTTTCGACATCTTTGTGTTTGTGGTATAGAACTGCCCCAACTCCTTTTTCTGACGCATCACACGCTAGGAAAAGGGAACGCCTTTCATCGAACGCAAGTAGTATTTGAGTTAGTAAGTAGAATTTGAGTTAGCTGTTTCTTTTAGCATTCTCGAAAATTTGTTCTTCGTGTTCGGACCATCGCCATTTTTTTTGCCGCTTGTTAGCTCGTACAGGTCTGCACATGATCCATGAAGATGTGGAACGAATCTTTCATAAAAAATTATAAGGCCCAGGAAAGAGCGTAACTCCTTTGCGTTTGTGGGTTGTGATGCGTTGGTTATAGTGCTAATCTTCGCTTTTGTTGGCCGTATTCCTTTTTGATCAATTATGTGACCCAGATACTCAATCTCTTTACTCAGGAAACTACACTTTTTCAAATTAACTTTTAAACCAGCCTGTTTTAGCCGGCTTAACACTGTGCAAAGTGTTCGTAAGTGTCCATTCACGCTTACTCCTGTCAATGCAATGTCATCAAAATACACTGCTATTTGTTTGAAAAGAAGTCTAAAAAATCTTCAATCCTGCAGCTGTCGGGGTTGTATTTGTCCATGTTGAAGTTTTTAATCACCATCATCTTGTCTGACGATGATGAAACGCTCGTTGAGCTTTTGTTTTGTTGAGTATTTGTGTTACCTGTTCTTGCTGCGCCTGTTGAGCTCGCAAGAACAGCTCAAATTGTTCTTTGTCCATTATTTTAATATTTTAAATCCACGTCGCCAATAAAATGAATCACATTTTATAGCAAATAATTTAATGAATGACAGATAGTGTAAGTCATATTTGACAATACATTCATAGATATAACAGTTAGGATTGACACTTCCTATAAATAAAGAATCGTGTGAAGCTTGTAACTTACGGAAAGATGCATAGACTGAAATTTGGAATACGAGAAAGATCTACACAGCCAGGAGAAATTATTCATTCAGATGTTTGCGGTCCTTTACCAATGAGTTTTTCAAAATACCGTTATTATGTACTGTTTATAGATGATTTTTCCGGATACTGCATGGTTTATTGCATGAGAAACAAAAGCGAAGTCAAAGACAAAGTGACCATAATGCTACAAGAAGCGACGGTCACAGGACATGTAATCAAAACACTGCTGAGTGATAACGGAACTGAGTTTGACAACAAGGAAGTTAGAGATATTTTGAACAAAAAAGGAATTAAGCAACGTCTTGTTATGCCGTACACGCCAGAGCAGAATGGCTGTAGCGAGCGCCAAAACAGGACATTAGTAGAAACCGCAAGAACATTGATGAATGCTCAGAGAGAACTGCCACAAGCATTGTGGGCGGAACTTATTATGACAGTTGCTTATTATTAAACCGGACAGGTGCTACTAAAGAGAAAGAAAACCGAACAGGTGCTACTAGAGAGAAAGACATGAGGTGACTCATGAGTTATGGTTTGAGAAGAAGCCTAATATAAAGCATCTTAGAATCATTGGAAGTACGTGTCATGCCCATGTTCCGAAAAATAAAAGAAAAAAATTGGATAAGAAAGCGACTAAAGGCATCCTCATAGGATACGACAATGATGACGGTTATCGTATCTGGTATGAAACGCAGTATAAAGTTGACAATCTGATCCGATCTAGAGATGTTATCTTCGAAGAGACACCCATTCCAGGGATTGAAGCTAAAGCTTCAGGAATTGTTGCTAAATCTGATCCAAAACCGATTGAGAAAGAGTGGACCGTGTCATACGATACAGTTCCTGAAAATACAATTCAACAGCATTCGCAAATCGACAATCCCTTGAATCAGGAAGCCCAATCTGAACAGAGATCTGTTCTATTAGAGGGAAAATTAGAAGAAGATAGACATATAAGGACGCCTATTGAGACATCAATAGAGGCAAATAAAACAGGACATCAAAGACAGTCAGTCCAATTAGAGGGAGAAAGAGAAATAGAGTTTATAGAAGACGAAACCGGATTTTCAGATAGTGAAAATGAAGAACAATTTGAAGATGCCGTTCCTGCCTATGTTGAGATAGAAGAGAATTTAGAGGAAGACGTTTCGCTATCAGACGTTCCAAGATATAATCTCAGGGACAGAAGTAGTCTTCAACCTCCACGTAAATTGGATGACTATAGTTTATTCCTAGTCGATACTGAAAAAGAACCTTCGACGTATAAGGAAGCAATATCGAGTGGAACAAGAAGAGATAGATGGTTAGAAGCGATGAGCAGTGAAATCGATTACTTGAAAAGATTACAAGTTTGGGACTTGCAGAATCTACCGAGCAATCGAAATACTCCGCCATGTAAATGGATTTATAGAGTAAAAACCAACCCTGACGGCACAATAGAAAAGTATAAAGCACGTCTAGTCGTAAAAGGGTTTAAGCAGAAGAAGGGTTTTGACTATAACGAAACGTTCAGCCCAGTAGTGAGGTTAGCTTTATATAGCGATAGTTAGACTTCATCTTATTCATTTCGATGTTGCAACAGCTTTCCTCAATGGAAATTTAACGGAAGAGATTTATATGAAACAGCCAGAAGGCTTTGAAGATGGAACATCCAGAGTATGTCGTCTAAAGAAAAGCCTCTATGGTTTGAAGCAGGCACCACGGTGCTGGAACTACTGTTTTACAGAAATACTCGAATCTTTAGGCTTCAAGACAAGCGACGCTGATCCATGCCTATATACCAAATTCTTAGGAGATAAGAAAATCTTAAGGACGCGTTTGCAAAATTGATAGGTACAGAATCGAACTACTACATTGACACGGGTCATACACACAAGTGTACGCACGACTAACTGCGAGAATAGTAGTCAAGTGAACTCATTTTGATGCTTTGAAAGATTTTTACGTATTTCTTAGAAATAAAATTATGGACGGTCCCTACAAAAAAATTTTTTTGCTGTTTTTACGAATTACCTCCGGACTTGATGGAGTGACCTGAAGGTATACTTCAGTGACTGCTACTGGAACTTCTCGACGTGTTGTACTAGGTGAGCCAAGTTTGGGCTCGTTTTGTTAGTCATGATGATACCTTACCTCCGGACTTGATGGAGCGACCTGAAGGTGTACTTCGGTGACTGCTACTGGAACTCCTTGACGTGTTGTACTAGGTGACCCGAGTTTGGGCTCGTTTTGTTAGTAATGATGAGACCTTACCTCCGGACCTGATGGAGTGACCTGAAGGTGTACTTCGGTGATTGCTACTGGAACTCCTTGACATGTTGTACTAGGTGACCCGAGTTTGGGCTCGTTTTGTTAGTTATGATGAGACCTTACCTCCGGACTTGATGGATTGACCTGAAGGTGTACTTCGGTGACTGCTACTGGAACTCCTCGATGTGTTGTACTAGGTGAGCCGAGTTTGGGCTCGTTTTGTTAGTTATGATGAAACCTTACCTCCGGACTTGATGGAGTCGCGAAGCCGCGGTCAAATTGGCATATAATCCAGAATTTCACCGTAGGACCAAACACATTCGTGTGAGGCACTTCTTCGTAAGGGAACTTGTGCTTCAAAACGACATCGTAGTCGAGAGGACGAGTTCTGCTACCCAGCTAGCAGACTTCCTTACCAAGGCCCTACCCAGACCCAGACTAAAGGACCTAGTTCAGAAATTGGGTTTGACGGATAAACCAAATGGTCTACTATCAGCTGAGGGAAAGCATTAAAGCCTCTTTGATAATCTGCTACAGCTGAAGATACATAACTTGTCACTGTTAAACCTGTCATCCTAATACATTTTCTTCAGATATTATATTTACTTTTATTCCTATTAGAAGCGTCTCATCGTTTCTTCTTTTTCTGCAAACGCTTCACCGCCAAGGCAGTAGAGATGGGCTTAAACGTTAAAAAATAATAACACTGCTAAATGCTAATGCTAAAAATAATTAACAGTTAAAATTAGCAGTTATTTTTAGCGACTGTTAAATTTAGTCAGAGACAGATTTTTAACATAATTAATTCTCATTTCCTTCATACTTTTTACAGGCCTAGGACTGTCAACTTTTTCTGTTGGCGTATTTATAATGAGAATCAATTTATTTACAACAATTTCTTTTTTTTTCATATGTTTTTTTTAATATTCGTAATTTTTATGTAATAATCTTTTTCTCTCGTTTTTTTTATCTTTTTTTTTTCTGTTGGCGTGTTTATATAATAATTGAGTCGTGAGTGCATTAAATAATAATTGAGTCATTGTTTCTCTTTTAAAGTCATTTTTTTTACGGCATAAGTTGATACACTTGGTTGAATTTTTCTCTGCTTTGCTGGTGGTGGCAAAAACTCATCATTAGTACCCGAAGAACTGGAAGTACTGGGGGCATTTTCAGTAATAGGAACAGTCTGTTGAGAACTAACGGAACACTCGAGACTCAGATACTGTACAAGCACTTTGTTGTTGTGCCTGTTGGATATTAATAGTAGGATGCTTAAACTTCATGTGGGATTTTAATTTTGAAACTGAGCTCTTGTATGAAATAGTTTTTTTACACAAATTACACGTACCAATTTTTTTTACGGTATCGCTATCCGTAAAAAAGTTCCATATTTTACTTTTTTTTGGCGTTGTATATCCATTTTAGTTGTTTTCTTCCAATTTGTAAGTATTCTGTTTCAAACGTAAACAACACTACACAAACAGTCAAACAATTGGAATTTTCACTCACAACACTAACTACCTACTACCTAGATAACAAACTCGCGTAAACCTTCGTAACGAAAATCAGTCTTTATTTAACACTAGTTAAATATTATACTATACTATTTCCAAATTCAACAGTTCGCACTTAGCAGTTAATTAAATAAACTCGCTCGACCTTAACAATTTAACATTCTAACTGTGACTGAACACTAAACACAAAATTAGTAGTTGCTAAATAAATCGCTATGTTGAAAACAATTCAATAAAGACGGAAACGGAACACGTGTATCGTGTGTCCTTTTCTTGGTTGTTGCCGTCGCGTCAGCCTGCAGCCTGCAGTAATGGGATAAATTGAGACAAATATATATCCGGCGTCCGTGTTTGGTGCGGGTGGGAGCACTGGTCTAGCCAGCACGACCCTTATTGTTTTGTTGTGAGTAGTTGAGTACTGAGTTGTGACTGCTAAATTTAACAGCTATCTCAGAACTTATTTAACAGGTGTTGACACTAAAAAAATTTAGCAGTGTTAATTTAGCAGCTTATTAATTTTAGACCCATCTCTACAAGGCAGTACTCTGCTACAGAATCCCCGAATACAAAAGTCGTCTGGATAGACAGGTTGCAAAATGGATTATTTGCAACTGGACGGTACAGACATACATTTAAGTTGTAGGTAATAAATTAACATAAAAAGCTAATGACATCCACTCTTGAAGCGTTAGTATGATTATTGGACACCCTATTAGAAAGTGACAAAATCCACTCTCGAAGCTTTCTCGCTCGGAACGTTTTCTGGGTTGCCCGTCCTCCTTCCAGTTAGTATATAAGTTCCTTGTAATATCCATGCTGAAAGTCAAAAAATTGTTAGTGTCAGTGTCACTGTCAATCAGCCGTCAAGGTGACAAGCAAGGTCAAACATGCACTGGTCTGGTTGACTGTAGGTCAAGGTCTATTTTGCGTTTGTAATAATTTCATAGTTAATGTGCTAAAAAACGTATTAGTTCATGTTAACGTGGTACCATTGCTTGTCATATTCATGGGACTTATTACAACATTGATAGTGTTCAGTGTAATGTGGTTGCAGAACTTACAATAACAATAGCCACGATGGAATTCAATGAACCCACTCCAGAAGCATTACAACGAAAATTGTACTTTTTGCTTGAACAACTACAAGATATGGCCAGGGAATTACCACCGTACGTTTTCGCCAGTTAGTGGTCTACTAGATACAATACATTTCAAATTTTTGACGAATTAAAAACTAATTCACATTGCAGAAAATACCAAATGAGAGTACCAAGTGAGCTGCTCTCCGGCTTAGCAAATTGTCTTCTTAATGAAACAGTCTTTGAAATAGTAAAGGGACTTATGGAAATTCAACATGTTACTGAAAAACATTTATTTCAACAAAGGCAACAAATTAATAACAAACACACATGTAAGTATTGTATTTTTTTTTAAATTTTGTGCATTCCCTGAAACATTCATATATCATATAAAATATCTCTGAACAATCTAGAAAATTGACATCAAAAGCGCA
Source organism: Xestia rhomboidea (assembly GCA_963853795.1). Classification (NCBI taxonomy): domain Eukaryota; kingdom Metazoa; phylum Arthropoda; class Insecta; order Lepidoptera; family Noctuidae; genus Xestia; species Xestia rhomboidea. The sequence continues at coordinate 13,286,752 of OY970761.1, read as the reverse complement.
CACAATTGAATCCTAACTATATCAGGTGTTCTTCTTAGTTATCATGTTGATGACAATTCAAATTGAGTCAGCCCAAGATGTACTTATGTATGTAACGTAAGTACAAGTCACTTTTTAACATAAAAAGTGACTTGTACTTACATTTGTTGTATTAATCAAGTTTCTTTTGTTTTAGTGGAAATTCAAAACATGATCAACACAACATCAAGTCCAGAGCAGCAAGAACTTCAGAAAACTCTTTTACATTCAAAGCATAGAGAAGAACTGAGACACACGGATATGAAATTAGTTATACAATTAGACCAAAAAGTTAATAAAAATATATCTCTAAGCACAACATATCTATAAGTCTATAAGCCTGCTGAGACAATCATCTCAACTCTGTGAGCAAGACCATAATCCGAGTGGATTATGGTCTAGCCTAGTGGAGTAGTTGCCCAGTGTGGGTTTGTGGATGTCAAATATCTTAAAATTGTTGGTTCTTGGACACGGAAATAAATTACCTTACAATTTTTTTCCTTCACCGTTTTGATTCTTCTTCAAGAAGGCGTGACGGCTGACAAAAACCACAAACGAGTCCATATTAGCCCTTGATTAAAAAAATAACTGGGAGCCATTGGTAGAGGCCTTTGCCCAGCAGCGGGATAATACAGGCTAACAGTACCGGTAAGTACTGCCTGGGTTCAAACCCTGGGTTAAAAACATTTTAGCAAAACTCTATGAAATAAACAAAAGAAGTATCTGATGAGATGACGAAAAATAGAGAAGTATGGAAAAAGAAGACAGCTGCGCCGACCCCAAATGCATTTTGATACGGGCAAGAGAATGATGATCTATGAAATAAACACCTGCCGTGTATCATATTTTACTAATGATAAATATTGGTAACCACATAACACACTATTTAATCACAGGTGGGCAGGTACATGCTCGTTTTGCTACCCAGTTAATGACATACATATTTTTACTTGTTTTATTTTTGAGCTTGCTTCCACTGAAAAACAGCCTCTGATCTTCCCTGTGTGTGTTTACCTAATACTTATTTTGTTACAGGTAAGTGACCAGCAAGTAACTCTAGAAAAGGCTGGTGTGCCAGGATTTTTTGTCACTAATAAACCAATAGAGGTGAAAGTTCAGATGTACCTTTTAGATTTTATACTTAGATTAAGCAACATGGATATTCCGAAATAAGTGAATAAGAATATAAGTTAAAGTTAAGTTGTTTCATTTAATTACACTCTTATCAACCTTTAATCATATAGCAGTCAAAATGGTTTAGAGCGTCCGCTAAAAATCAAGGCAAGGGTTACGCCTGATCTCGCAGCACGGAATCGCATTTTTCCATGCTCATTTCCTTTTCCGTCGCTCAGAACCGTCATTTGCTAGAGCGAGAAACGAGCGAGAGTGCATATATGATGCTATGTGGGGGTGTCATTGACACTGGCTCGGCTACACCATCAGGGATTTTATAAATTAGTCTAAATTTGTCGCCCAATATCAGAATTTGTCGGTCACTGGTTCAAAAGATATAAGGGTTTATGGGTGGCCGATCTGGAGAGTCTCCCCAGCTTGGCCACATTTATATTTCAAAAACTAGGTCACCTAGTGAAGATCTGTTTTCTTCCATATTTTGTCGCCAAGTCACAGATTTAATCGGGTCTTAGTTTAGAAGATTTAATGAGTTAAATTAGTAAGATAGTCCAAGAGCTAGATAGAAAGAATTTCGAGAGTTCATTCGATCTAGGTCTTGGCTACTTGGCGTCCGCATGCGATCCTTCTGCGAAGCAGTCATGCTAGCGTAGGAGGTGGCGGAACGTGAGGGGGAGAAAACCTCACGTCCCAGCCGCCCCGGGAGACGCACCGGGCGTCGGGAGCCACGTGGTGGTCTCCGGCCACCGTAGGCGCGGGTATGTGGACGGTGAGCTATGGGCTAGCTCGCCGTCCGTCCGTCTTATGACGACGACAGGCCGTGTCGACGGCGCGTTCGTGTTCCACGCGCGCCTCAAAGAGAGTCAGCAATAGGGAAGGGCCGATGCCTGCCGGGGCTGCGGAACTGTTCGAAAGAGATACCGCGGCCCCGGAACACAAAGGGCTAAGAAGGAACATGGATGGGTTATAGTCAGTAAAAGTCTTGACACTCCATTCCGCTCCGCCCAGAGCAGGAGGGGTCATTTGATGATTCTCATCCGAAAAAAAGGGTATATTATCAGTAGGTATGGTAAAAATAAAGATTCAGATAAGTAGTACAAGTTTAATAATAATAAACATACGTACAAAGTTACAACATCTATGTTATCTATTGAAATGAAAATAACCAACCATAAATACAAGTCTATAATAATTTACACAGGTATTGTGCTGTTTGTAGAACAATGTATCGTGTCAATTTGGCATATCACAATTTATGAAAGGTCGCACACGTGTAGGGTCAATGTATTCATTCATCAAAAACCTTACATTTTGTAACAGTGCCCATTCGTCATAAACGCTTGCGACAACAGTATTTGTAATCACATATTTTAAATTTAAAACGATTCCTAAACAAACTATAAGATACCTATGTTACAACTAGTAGAAGCAAAGCAGCCTCTCTTCTAGCATTCAAATTGGATCAAAACAGTAGGAAATTATACCAACAGACGCATCTTGTAAAGGACATAATAAACTGTCTATATCACATAATCAAGTAACTCTATGCGGGCTAAAGCATTTCCTAGTGAGCCACCTACCACTACTTCCATGGTAAACTTGTAACAATGCAGAATCATAACAAGTTACCAGAAAAATAGTAATAAACACAACTACTATTACTTATTTGTTCTATTACTCTAATCCTAATAAATGCATTTATACTGAAAAGGCCTTGTCAAAGTAGAATAAGTACGTAACTTGGTTACCTTATTCAGTTTACCCAGTATGGTATGAAAAATGAATTCTACCTAAATATGATAATGATAATGACAGTGATTCTTTACAAGGTGCCCCATGCAGGTCAAGGTGTCTTGTTATAGGTATAGTTTACCAATCAAAAGTACATCAGACATATCAAAAATATTGGCAGTAAGTACCTGTAGGATTTATTTAATTCATAAAAATATCTAAAAAAATAAGAAACCATGAAACCTTATTGAAATTAATCGAGACAAGGCGATCAAAATGAAATTATTTAAAACTTTTTACAAATTCGTTGAGTATGATCTAGTGGAGTTAATTAACAAGAATCTCGCTACATACATATTTGGGGGAATTTAATTTATAACATTGAACTGTGCGTGATTATTACTAATCACGCTGTACGCAGATCAGGAATTTAGTTAAGAAATAAAGGTCCAATCATATTTACACGAAACCGTTGCTATTTTTCTGTGCGTGTTTCAGATATTTACGAATATTTTTAGCATTGTGTAAATACGATGGAATCTTTACTGTATTTTGTTAATTGGTTTATAACTACGTTGTACAGAACATATTTGAGTACTAGATATGAAACTAAATTATTTTCTACATCCCCTCTCCCTCTTACTTAAAGAGAAGACTTATTTTAAAAAAAGACTTGTAGTTATTACACAAAATAGTAAAAAAACAAATTTCTATACACTTTCACACTTAGAAACAAAACAAAACTGCACATAAAATCTTAAGATTTCAACATTTTGTGCTGGGTTGAATGTATATTTTGTGCATTAATATTCAATTACCATCGATTACCTACTTTTGAGTGATTACTTTTTTTTTAGTTTGCAGGTTGTACAAAAAAATATGTACTTAAATGAATATGTACCACTGGGTAACCTTTTCAACTAGAAATTCATTATTAGCCATTTTGTATGGGCCAACATTATGTAAGTATGTCATGCATTCGATATTAGGTAGGTACATATTTCCATCCAACCTACATCTAATAAGATCATTGCATCACTTTAAACATTTACTATTCTAAAAATCGATAATTCAGTACCTTCACCACAGATTTTTAGAATAATATAAATATAAACATGATTTTATTTTAAAAGAGAAATAGAATTTAACGATATCCAAATGATTTTTTATAAAAATAGAAAATACAGAACGCATTTTAGTTTGTAATAATTCATCTTGGTCTATTTGTAAAACTACTATAATTTTCGCTTAGTTCAGTCCCTAATTTTATCCATAATAATAATTTAATCGGTTCAATTCCGATAATAACATGGTTTATGGTTAGAAACAAGATAATAAAGAGGTAATCTAAGACATTAAATTTATAGATTACTTCCTCAGATTACTGTTATCACTGTTATAAATTAAGATATTATAGATAAATATAAACTTTTTATGATAACAGATAAAAAGAATTGCGCGGAACATATCGAGACATACGCTTATCGTACCTACACGTGTCAAACGAATATTTATGTAACAAATATAACAATAAATAAACTGAACAGTCACAGTAATACTTAGTAACAAATCAAAGAAAGCAGTAGTCTTAGATATTTTTATAATACAAAATTTACTTCTTTTAGGAAAATTAAAACAATAAATCATACATTAAAGTACAACTTTAACATTATTTTCACACAAAACACACTATGCCTCTCATTTCGTCATTCATTTATACTATTTTCAGCTTGCCATGTTTATTCACAAACAAAACAACATGATAATTACATACAATGTATTTTACTACAAGACATTGTTTGTCTTCTTACAGTATACAGGTATAAGGTTGAGAATACGTTGTAAAAGAAAAATACTGCAACAGGTATGTTACTTCTTCTCTGTTCCATATGAAGATCCCTGACTGATTTTAGACATTCCAATAGACTTCTGGAGAAGAATGAAAACTGAAACAAAAGTTAATTCAATTATTATTAATATGCAAATAAAACACATAATTTGTGGAAACGCGTTATGCCAGTTTTTAATAATTTGCATTTAAATTTTGTAAAAGTGCCTTTATATTATTTTTTTGGTTTTCTCACCCGTAATGACGAATTGTTTTATCAATCCAACATTTATTTTAATTGATTAATTACACCTACTTATAATCCATCAATTTTGTAAAACTTTGCCCTAATTACGTATAGATAACTATGTATGTGAATAAAGTCACGACAGTTGATAAACAAAATTGCGTAATCACATAGTAGCATTTGCGCAGTCATTACAGTTTTAATTAGATTTGACTTTTGTTCTACTCTCTTAATTGTTTGCTAATGTATTTAATCAGCAAACAATGTTAAATCAGGTTCAAAACCAAGGACTTATTTGTACAAGTACTAGTAATAAGTTAGTAAGTAGTAGTAGAGGAGTTGAAGTATTATGGACATAGACCATCCCCGATACAACAATCAGTCTTTCGCTTCCTGCATCCAGCGGACTCCTGAAACCTTACCAGGAGGCCGAGTCTGCTATTACAATAGTGTCACAATGGTCTTTCATTGATTTCATAATTGTTGATCGATGACAATGGTCATTTTGCTAAAAATTCGTAATCTGCTAAATTCATAATGGTCGATCATTGTTCGGTCAATGGTCTCGTAATATAAAATGACATTGTTGTATTGCCATTATTAAAAAACCTTAATAGAAATGATTTTCGAAAAACTAGAATTAAATTTGAACATCTAATCATGCCAGATTTAATTTATATATGTTTTTGCATATTATTTATTAGTGTTCTATGCAATCTGAAGTAGTAAGAAGTTCGTAAATAGCAAAAATTATGTGTCACGCGGATTATGTGAAACTATACAATTCAATAATATTTATCTTTTTAGCTGTCAAAGTCCAATGTGACATTACTGCCTACTCACGTTTAATCTGTTTTTATTTCTAGCGGTCGGTGTTTTGATTTATTTTCATTTAAGTGTTTTAAATTATCTTTAAGAAGCCTATATTTATAGCAATACAAAATGGTGCTAATTGAGCAAATTTTAGCAGATTACCGCGTAAGTCAGTCATTCATTTGTCATTGTGTACGAGATTACCATTCTATGCCATTTCTTTCAATGGAGTGTCAGTGGTTGATCATTGGAAAGTCATAATGACGCCACTATACTACGAAACTTGTCAAAATCAACCATTATGAAATCAATGATAGATCATTGTGACACTATTGTAATAGCGGACTCGCCCCCCAGGTCTTCCGACACTTATGTGGGAACCTAAGAAATTATAATAGCTATATACACCGTGTTTCCGGACGATATCGATAAACGATTCAGGGTTTGGTTCCATAGTAAAAGTTGTTCATATTGATGAGTACAATGAGCGGTCGAAGTTTATCGATATCGTCCGGAAACATGTATAATAAAAAAAACACTATAGATACTTACATGATCCAAATATAGCACAGGCTATAGAGAAATAAACGAGTTTTCCACTAAACAGAAGACCGAGCAGATAGTAGAGCATCGGAGTGAGCGTGCAAACGGCCCAGCCAAGCGCATTCACCAGCGACCAAATAGGAGGAGGCACTGTGAACGACTCCTGTCGCTCAACACCAGATTCGAGGAAGAAGTCTCCAGTGTTGAAAAATGAATCTTGCATTTTGTCCTGAAAAGAAACGATTTTTGTTTATGTCAATGATTTACTCCCGATTCCCGGGTAGGCAAAGCATAAAGAGTTACCCGAAGGCTAGATTTGTACGAGACATTGGTGTCGATCCTGTTGTGCACAAACTAAACTTAATTTAGGCTATTGCTATCTTTTTCTCTTTAATAGAACGAGAAAGATACGGACGTAATTTAGAGCTGTCAAAATTTAATTCGAACTAATACTTCCATACAAATGAAGGGTCACGTAAAAACATGTTGACATTTCTAACTTAGTTCTTAGCTATAGCCGTCCTTTTCTTGCATCGCCTTTTAGTAAAATATAGCAATAGCCTAAATTTAGTTTGTGCACAACAGAATTCGGTATGTAAAGTATTTTTCAGGTATTTTTTTTATATTTTTATTTCGTAAAACATTTAATTTTAAGCCACTAATTTTAAGCTTTTTTTTTTTCCAAGTAACAGTTTTTTTTAAATTATTTTTTAAAGTATTACTCGTGATGACGTCATTTCATAGACTGAATAGCTTTAACTCTTTGCCACGTTTTCAGCACATACAAAAAACACTATTAGATAACTTCAAACTTGACATTGACAACAGTTGACACTTGACAGATACGATTTTTTGTTTTGTTGTGAAATTTGAATGCTGTGATCGAGGCTGTGATGTGAATTTTTTGTTTCGAGTTCGAGTTACTTTTCCTACGATTTTTAGCAATCCGTGCAATGAATCTGTCATCGACAACTGGTGCTAAATGCTTCGTACCGTCATGTAGAAACACTACAACAAATAGCCGACACAAATTGTTTGTAAATGTGAAAGAAAAGCTAAAAAAGAAGTGGTGCGAGGAGGTAAATGTGGAATACAAGCCGTCGTCGTCTTTTTAGAATCATTTGAACGTAACTGTTACAAAGACAGTACCTACCTATGTAAGGACGAAGGCGAAAAGTAGGTAATAGAATCCTACATAAAAAATTGAGAGAATATGTCGGGTTATTATATACTAGCATTGACAATGACATTGACACTGACGGTATGACAGACTAACAGCAGTTTTTTTTTTAATTTATCTTTAAAAGCACGAAGGAAGTAGTCTGTTCAGGCTACGTTATGACGTCATTTAGAGGTCAAATGAAAGTCAAATGGTTACAAGTATTATTGTGAAAATAAACACAATCTTGGGATATAGAGAGCTAAAAATAGAAAAATAAGGCATAAGACCCTAAAATCTCCAAATGGTTTTGGAATCAGCGTAGGTTAATTTTTACTTTACATACCGAATTGACACCAATGTATGGCCACTTCCAATTTATTGAGGCTCTACCGCTTGCTCCTCCTACACAGGACTCAAAAACAGGTAATTGTATAATTAGGGAGTAAGTAATCAACAACTCTAATACACGTGTCATGATCGAATACGATGTCATGTTGTCTTTGTGCTTATCAGTCCTTGTAAATTAGACCTTGTGGCGATGTTTATAAAAATCACATGACGCATGCTCACGAGTTGCAACGATAGTAACATAATTTATCTAAATTAATTAATATGTCTATCAAACACCTGTCTGTTAGTTAAATGCCGCCTTTAATGGGCATCGATTGAACAAACTTACTATTCAAATAAATAAAATTGAACAAAATAAAGTAAACAAAATTATAGCTTTTTACATAATATATGCACATAAGGTACCTAACTTATAATAAAAAAACTGTTTTTTGTCTCTTTCCGTCTGTTTGTTCCGGCTAATCTCAGATAAGACTTGAGCGAATTTGACGGGACTTTTACTGGCAGATAGCTGATGTTATATGAAGTGACTTAGGAGTAAACTACTTTTATTTTATAAAACGATGTAAAAAAATTAAAACCTTGAAGTTCTTAACAAAATCCGCGCAAACGAAGGCCGCGGGCAACAGCTATTTTACAGTATTTTAATTACAATTATATTTTATAGGTAAGATTTGGTGTGAAATGACCACAATAGATGCCATTACTAACCCGTATTATGGACTTTATATAAAAAAACAGGTATAACTCTGCGTAGGTACATTATACTAGTTAAATAATCGTCGTAAGATCATGAATAAAAAGCCGGCCAAGTGCGTGTCGGGCCACGCGCAGTTTAGGGTTCCGTAGTAGCCCGTTATCACAATATAGAACGAACCCATACAGTTGGTACAGCGCCATCTAGCTTATTCTTATTCTAAGGATTTTGTATTTGGTACAAAATTATCCAACACCCTAGTAGTTCAACGACTATTACTGCTAAACTAATAAAGTTATCTTAACCGCTATAGTTTTCCTATGAATTTTGCCAGATTTTTCAAGCCAGTAGTTTAGCTTTTAGAGGGGGGGGGGGACGCCCTGCTGGAACAAACATTTGCACTTTCGTTTAATATTTCGTAAATGGAGCATTAAATCGAAAAGTAGTATTAGCAACCCCTAAATCATTTTATAAGACCTATTCAACGATACCCCACACGATGGGGTAGACGACGAAAGCTAAACTAAATTTTTTTTTCCACTTTGTCGCCGTTATTGATATACGCACCTCTACAAAATAACAGCTTTCTAGTACTGACGGTCTCTTAGCAAAACCACGGACAGACAGACAGACAGACATGGCGAAATTATAAGGGTTCCTTGTCAGGACTACGGAACCCTAAAAAGGTGCCAATTGTAAAAATGTGAGAAAATCGTCACTTGAATGTCAAATGTGTCGTTATGAGGCATCATTTGCACACAAATTTTCGTCTGTTACCCAAAACATGATAGCACGTTTATAAGTTTTTATTAATTCAACGTTACAAAAGACTGCATTTTTCAAGCTATATTCCTAAATGCATACTAACATTATAAATGCGAAAGTAACTCTGTCTGTCAGTTATCTTTACAAGCCTTGATAGCTGAACGGACTTTGATAATATTTGGCACACAGATAGACCTGGGTTACGGCTTCATCATCATATCAGCCCGGAACCACCCACTGCTGGGTATAGGCCTCCCCATTCTTCCGCCACACTTCCCGGTTCTGTGCGTCCCCAATCCAGGTGTTTCCCGCGACCCTGACGATATCGTCAACCCAACGAGCATTAGGACGACCCTGGTTTCTTTGGCCAAACCTTGGCCAGCACTCGGTCAAAGGCTTGCTCTATCGGCAATCTCCGCGTCTAGCCAGATGTCCTGCCCAGGTCCACTTGAGGCGCACCGCCCGTTCACCGACGTCGTATTCTGGTGTTACGCATTCGACCTAAAAGTGTTATGACGAGCATGGGCCGCTCCCTGGCCCTATGTGCCACTCGTACTCGGTGGACAGGCTCCTTTGTGAGCGTCCATGTCTCGGCACCGTAAGTGATTACGGCTTATGATACGTTTTATCCCGGTAGTATATTTCCATGGTATATTTTCCGACCGAAGCTAGTTTTGAGCAAATCCTAATTTTATTATCGGCATGTTATAAGCTGGTGAATTGGACTATCGTTGTCACCATCATCATTATTTTGCCCTCATCCCAATTCATTTTGGTTCGACGCAGTATGTCTTCTTCCATACTTCTCTATTACTCGTTATCTCATCAGACACCTCATAGGTATAGATATATTAGGTAAATTCCAATAAATCTTTCGCTTATTTCTTCCTGTTCCACATCTACATAACAGGTAGTGTCTCATGTGGACGTGACGTTGCGGAAATAAATCATAAAGACAATCTGTTGAAGTTAAGGTGATGCTAAAATTCTGCTTAATGGTGTACAAACATGTATTTTTATAGACTAAACCAAAAACCGCAAAAACTAGATGCTGGCCGCGGGTTTTCTCACATCCAAGAAAAAATATTAATTAATTTTCCGACGTGACAAAACTCTTTGAAATCGACTAGAAATTATTAGCGTGAAGATCAATCAAACAAAGAGTCCGATAAAAATACTTTGTCGCGGTTTTGTATATGATGCTTTTATATGAATCTGCCGATGAATGAAACACGGTTTGGACAAGCTAGCTGGCAAACTCGTTGCGGAAATGGGTTATTGCGGTTGTTAAAAGCGAGAGCGGCCACTGACTTGTAGGACATGTGATCTGTGGCGACGTATTCAATACTTACAGTACCTTTATGCTATGTACTGGATGCATTTCGCCACTGTATCCGCTTATAAATGTCAACTTTCTCGATTTATTTATACGCATTTATAGGGAAAAAAAAGGCGTGAATATTTATGTGCATATGTATTTCTCCGCATAATAATGTTATGGTAGTGTTTTTCCAGTGGTATCAACGAAAATTAACTTTTTTTTCCAAGACAGAACTTTAACAGAACTGGCGATATGTGGGTGTTCTATAAGGTACTGCTCTGCTGCCTAACCCTTCGAGGATAACAGGCGTGATGTTATGCTATGCAAAAGTGGGTAATTCGCACATACCTTTACAACAAAGAGGTCATGCAGCCACTTGGCGGCTTCACCTTCGTCCTCCGGCACTCTCTCGACCGGTATCCGCTCGATGTACAAATGAGCATGCACCGGCTTGCCGTATAACAAACTTGTTAACGTTGCTGGAGTCTGAAAACGTAATTCACTTGGGTGAAATCGAAATTACAAAACACGATTTTATTACAAATCTAAAGGGAAAAAACTCTTAATGATGCCGAACGGCACTTGTTCTCCCCATCATTGCGATAATTTTTTTGTTCTAGCTAGACCATACCTGGAAACCTTCTAGTTACGGAGATATTGGGGGCCAAAGTTTCAACTTTTTCACAAGTTTCTTTTTTTTTAATACTTGCATGCTTTTAATGTAAGAACTTTACTTTGAACACCTCCACGACCCCCACGACACGAATAGTGTGGGTGTGTACCCACACTATTCAAGCCATCCACCAGCACAATGTTTTGAGTGCGTTACATTGAGTTTTACCGTAAAACGTCATTTTTCACCCCAAAAAAAAAGTAAGTAAAAAGTAATTTCCCAGCAATTTGTTTTGCGTAGGGTTACTTAGTTTGATGTTCAGAATGCTTGGTTGACAGCTTCGTGAAGAGTCTGTTTACACCCTGGATGTATGTGTATGTAGTCGATGTGATGTGATATTCGGTTAGTACGTACCAAAGCGAAGCTTTTAAGTCTCCTTTTTTGTATACCTTATTTTTGACCTACTAGAGACTTGATTGTCGAGGGTTAGAAATTTAATATATGCGCATTGCGCAACGCACAGATGTTTTCGTTCGCGCTCGTTTCGTGGAGCGTGATCAGGAAACGCATAACCCATCGGCCCCACTGCTAAATGGGTACTTCCCAACCCGTGCACTATTCTGCGTTGGCATATTGTTATTCAGAAAGCTAGTATGTGTAGTGGAGCTAAATGGTCGATATTAATATTGTCAGAAAGAAAAAATTACATTACAGTTCAGTGTTAATGTCGATGAAAAATTGTGGCTTTAGTTGTTTACGTAAAAAATAGTTCTTATAGTCATTTAAATAATAGGTTCCAGACGTAAACGTAGATCATTGACCGACCTCCAAATACTAATTGACCGCTAGAAAAATACATAGTGAGACATAATTTTCATAAAGATCACGTAGCGCATTAAAACGATTGCTGTAATTTAGTTGAGACTGCTAAGATTGCACTACTGCCGGACGCGTGAAAAGTCTACAATACCTAGTCGACAGATCATGATAAATCATGATCTGTCAAATGACCAATATGTTCGAGACGCCATTGTTTAACTATTGTGTCTACTTCGTGGACAGATCATGGGTTATCTGGAACCAGTAACCAAATGATCATGCATAAGCTAAAAAAGAAACACGAGAACAGGTACTAAGCTTATCAAAGTTCAACATTCTGAACTGAATACATTGGACATTACACCCACTAGATACTGAAAATCAATAAATATTGACATTACCCAACCGTAATCTACAACTGTTATCAACTTCGCGAGTATCTCGACAATACAATAACCTTAAATTTATAATTAGGGTAATTACATAATTAATTGGCAGTATCTTAATTAAACAATAAGACTGCAATAGTATGATAATACTACGATAGTATAGTACCTATTATCTGCAGTCTACATTGAGATGCCCTTAATGAGTCTTCGCTGTAGACAAAACATTATTTAACCATTGACCGGAACCAATCAGAGGGCTAATCACGTAATTTTATGACGCGCCGATGAAGTTGTAGTGCAGTTGCAGTTAAGTTCGAGTGATAAACGGTATTCTTGTAATCTTTGAACTACGCGTAAGTTGCGCGTGAACTGCACGTCAACTGTAAGACAACCAAACTTACTTAGGGTGTGGCCAAATGAGAGAAAAAATATTACTCACTAAATAATCGATTACATTTCAATGAATATGACGATATTAAAATAATACCCCAGTACAGATTTTAGTGCTTTTTCTTACTTAAGTAGTAGAATACCGATCATCAAGCACGCACCAAAGACGCGCCACAGTAGAATGCCGTTATTGCGCTCGCGTGACGCGAACTTGACGCGAGCGTGTCTGACAGCGGTAGAGAATACGAAAAGCGTTGTTTTGATCGAAACTTGACTGTGTTTCGATCAAAACGAAGTGCTGTTGCACAGCACTTCTTTAGTTACGTGAATTAGCCTACAGGTTGCGCAACTGGTGATTTGTATTATTGTTATGTCAGTGTTTTCTTGACCAAGGACAGCTTATGAAGACTAGGACGCAAAGGCAGGTATTTATTCCCGTATATAATATAGGTGAAAAAAAAAACCGACATTCGTATCTTCTTTTATTGGCAAAATAAGAAGATGGCAAGGCTATTCCGAATGGCTTAAACCACGTAACAACACCAAACAAATTGATGTAAACAAGGTATATTGAGGTAAATGACGTCACATCATAGTCGCGACAGTCGCGGACGTTTGAACTGTCATAGAAAATTGCAGGAGTTTAATATTATTTTTGAGCGACAAGCAGTAGTTGAACTGAACTGACTTTTTACTTGGTTGATAATACTGTATTTTATTGATATAAGTGAAGAAAAAATTACATGCATATTCTCTATTCGCAAGGATATGAAATCAAACCAATAAGGACTTATCATACCGGGAAATCATAGATATCGTAACGTAAGGCCACGTATTACGTGAATCCCCGCAACCGCAATTTGGCGACTTGTCCGGAAGCCGAATAGCTTCCGCCAACTTCAGTTTTTTTTTTAATTCTTGACCAAAACATTCAATAAAGATTAGCATATTCGTCTTACCTTACTATCCTTCTCAAATGCCAGTTGTATGTTGTAGATGACCGGTATTTTTCCTCTGAAGAATTGTAAGCTTGTGGTAAAACCTCTTGTGCGAGGCGTAAGATGGTGTTTAAGAAGTGGCAAGTTCTTCTCCTTCGCAAAACTCAATGATGCTTCGTGCTTCGTTTTTGTATACCGGGTTCCTTCAGGAGTCATTAGAAGCTAAAATCGAATTAAATAATCAAACCAGGAAGTTGGATAAATCTGTCCTAATATTAATGCGTATTTTTTATAATCCTTACCGGCCGGGCACTACATTATTTGGGAAAATTCCGTTGCTTAACTTTGGCACAACAAATCAACCGAATCAACGATTGAACAAGGCTACCCATATAGGTACCTACTTCGTTTCGTATTGAACTCTTGAATGAGGCATAAGTAAAGTTTTGCTGGAGAAAGATTTCGTGCGTCTAATTTATAGAATGAAATTCATTTGGCAGCAGAAAATCGACCTCGAAATTTTTGCACAGTATAGCCCTGGCCTTATCTAACAATTTGAGATTACTATCAGCGATAGCCGAAGCATGGCAAAGGCACAGGAATGACAGAGACTGATACTATCGGAAGGTTTATCTGTTATCAATCACAGTAACCTTAACTTTCATGGGTATGCCATCGCTCGTATCTGATCTATCAGTTCCCTTGAAATGTTAGATTTTCTGTTAATTTTCACAGATTTTCTAGAAGCATACTTGTAACTTGAGGCATGGCGATAGCCGTAAAGGTCACATAATTATATAGCTCTATCCTTGCTTCCTTAGGGCCTAAGCACACGGCGTATTTTAAACGGGCAGACGACGCGCAGATGACACGCGCATACGCGCTTCAAACGAGATTTTAACGCAACCTTGTAACCTAAGCACACGGGGCGATCGTGAAACGCGCGTCTACTGCGCGTATACGCGCAGATACAGCGATACAGACGCGCTGTACCCGTAGCTTCCGCGTTATGGTCAGAGACTCCTCGTCAGTTGACCCTTTATACGCGCTTCGAACGAGTTTCGAACGCGCTACACATGCGCGTTTGTATCGCGTTTTACGCGCGTTTGAATCTATAAAAACGCATAAATCGGCATCTACGGCGCAGAAAACTCGCGTTCCTAGAACGCGCGTCGTCTGCGCGTTTAAAATACGCCGTGTGCTGGGGCTCTTAGCGATCAAGTTGTAAACATATATTTGAAATATACTGAATCAATAATGCCTACATAAGTAGGTAAACAATTACCTCACGTACTACAAATAGTTCACCTTAGTTATGTAATGTTAATAATAGATTAACTTCGGCTTATTTATTTTTATCAGGCTGTCTGTACCAATGTCCAATGATTCAAAAGTTGACTCACCCACACAGGATCCGGATAGTCACACAATTCTGATATCTGATATTTAATGGTCTCCTTATCTTTTTCAAAAGACCGTTCTAGAAATACAAACTCGGAAAATTTCCACATCCAACCAATTGGAGGTAGATATTGGATGGATTTTTTCGCGTAAGCCTTGCAATTCTGAAACAAAATTTACATATTAAAACCTAGACTACGTTTCACAATACGTAGTTTGCAATACTGCTTGTTATTATTTCATATCCTAGCATTTTTTTTTGCCTTGACTAAGTTCTTTTCCAATGACTAACGAATACATAAACTGTTGATGCGTGGTTGCGCCCACACACGTTCAAATATTTACATAATATTATTAAGTTTCACAGTGTTAAGTTTATTTATAGATTTGATTACAAACTTGTATGTAAAAAATACAGTAAGTATGATAATGGATAGGGAAGTTTTTGTTTTAGCCTGCAAAACATTATAATTATTATTTACATCAGACAGTAGATTCGTTGTCGAATGTATGTTTTTTTTTATAATTTCTGTCAGATTTACTAATAGCAGAACTACTTTGAAAGTAGTTAATTTATCTCTCTATCATTAAAGTATCTAGTTTATGACTCATTTTAGGAATCACTAACTCCGTAACGATTGACATCAAGGAGTTTGTTGTCCAAAGAATAGTGGAAAGTAGAAAGACTCCATTTTCTAAGGAGACTTCGGCCTTTGGAGTTCTGGGTATTGTTCCTAGCATGTGACTGACGAATTAAAGCAACTAAGTATCCCACGAAGATAAATGGTAGACAGTCTCGTCGGACGAAGTATCTTTGTCTTAATTAACATTTTAAACTGGTTGCATCAATTCGGATAAATTAATTCGCTCACGCTGCCTTCCACGTTGTGACTTACATATTAATAATAAATATAAATGAACGAATATTGATGAGGATATGAATAATAATTTAATTAATATTCATTTTTGGTGTTGGAATAAATCCTACTTAATTAAATTTTACCCTATTGAACCGTACCTACCGTACTGCAGCATTCGGTTCTCGTTTGTTTGTTTTTTGTCCCTTGATTTCACGAAGACCTTTTGATAACCGATGATGTAACGTGCAGTTTATTTGTATCATTCTTTCTCAAGTTCCGTTTCGGTAGCGAAAGTAAGTGTACAGTACAGTACATATTTCGTAACGTTTTACGCATTTATAACTCGATAATACCTTTTTATTATTTATAAAAAACATGATTCAGTCATCAGGACTTAAAAATATTATGGCTTATTAATTTCTTAGTAGATATTGATAATTCTTGTAACCTTGTATTCTTGTACCTATCAAAAGTCGTCAGGTAAAACCGACTGAACTGTCTGTTTCAGTAGGCCACATATCATTTAACAGATTAATAAATATAAACTTAACAGACCTTGTATCATAGTAGCAGCATTGATAATTATAATTCATTAAATTCTCCATACATTTTATCAATATAGGCATGAACGTTTCTTTGTTTAGAAGACCTTGCTGACCATCGAACGTTGACCGTTAGCGAGTGTTACGATCGAAAGATCGTAACCAGGATATGAATTTGTTTACAGAATATGTAAATTCTTGGATTATTTTTATAGATTTGATGGATTACGGACGCGTAAATGATGTGTGATATTGTATATTAAAATATTATGGGTTTAAATACATAGCGCTATATAATTATAAATTACGGTCATTCGGATAGGGTTCGAACTTAGGTATTTCTTTTTTATTTGGGACCGCGAAAATTAACGATAGGTACATTTTTTTAATCATAATTATGTAGTATAGAGAGGAGAAAGATCATGGGGGACGGGAACGCCTAATGAGTACCTAATCCATGACGATGAAACGCTCGCAAAAGTCAAAACCAGGGAAGTCGCTGATAAGTTCTCGACTTTATAAACGCTTGTACTTATGCACTTTTCAGTGCCCCATGGTCACACACGGTATTTGGAAACACTTATCCATACAGGCGCATCATAGGAAGAATTTTCCTGTAGTGTAACGTTTCACATTTGAGCATTACATTGGTGAGTGACGAGCACCGAGCATTACAACCTGTAATGATGCATTCTATAACAACGATTTGTTTGAATTCAAAAACGAATTCTGGATTGTTACATTACAGGCGAATACTCTGGTGAGGGAGCGCCTTCCCTCAAACATCCCATAGCCCTATAGTACCAACTTTCAGTCCTATTAACATGGATTTGATGTTAGGGCTGCCTAATCAACTGATTAGCTAATGTCGGTCGTTAATCAGCCAACCATCAAAGTCGCGCCTAATCCATCGATCGTTAGATTGGCTTCCGACGATCATAAATCGTGGCGTTAAACATTAATCTAGAGGCGCTAGTAGGTAATTTGAAGTATGATTTGTGATAATTATGTCAACAGGCTTACGTACAAAATCGGCCTATTTTGTTCCGATGAAGGGACTTAGGCTATTGTGAGACAGAAGGTCGTTATCACTTGGGCCCAGTGGGGGATGTCCAGGTCTTTGAATTCATAGTACGAAAAACCATTCGGACACTGGTCGCCCATATTCAGATGATGCCATCTACCCGATTTCGGCTACAGCGACTGCATTCGATGATTTTCTAGGGCGGCTGTCGACTGCTTTGGTGGGCTGCTTTTTCATGTGCTCTCAAGTAGCTAGCATAATATATCCAACCTTAGCCGAAAAACTCCGAGCAGAAAGCGGAGATGTCAGAACACCATTGACGACGAAGTTAAGTGTCTAATACACAAGTATTGGACCGACTTTTTTAAGCTTTTTAACGTGTAACTTCGTTTGTGACCCAAATATTTCGACGTCCTAATAAGTAACGGAAAGCATCGCCTGTTATAAACCGATGGGCCAATGTCCGACACTAAAATAATTTTAATTTTATTCTACGAATTGTTTGTTTATGTTGTGGTACAAGATTGCAGAATACCTAACTATGTATGTATACAATGTATATTTTTACGATTGTCTCGAATTTTCCCACTAGTCTAATCAAAGCTATTTGCCAACAGCTGAGGTACCTATTTAAATGTTCATTGTTCTACGCAAGGCTAGTGCATTATAAGTGAATTTCGGATTTAAATCTACACTAATATTATAAAGAGGAAAGATTTGTATTTTTGTTTGTAACAAATAAACTCAAGAACTTCTGGACCGATTTCAAAAATTCTTTCACCATTAGAAAGCTACATCTTTATCGAGTAACATAGGCTATTAATTATATTGATATCATGCAAATTAGCCGAGCTATCACAATTTTCGTGGAAGAAGTCGCGGGCGAAGTGACACATTGACAAAGTAAGACATTGGAGACAACAATAGTGTTTACTTAGAATAAATTAATAACTAAAATCGTGAGGGATCAGATATGTTTAGAATTTAGAAGACTCTTTAGACAGAAAACTCTTTACCTGCAGGTTTTAAAAGTTAATGTTAGAGGTGGATCACCTGTGCTTTTATCAAAAGTCACATCAATACTCAATTGTTACACTGATTCTGATTAAATTTAAATCTTGCAACCATTCCAGGAGTAATTGCAATTTAAGACACTCATTTTGAACATTGTTGCGAAAACAGGAGATTAATTAAATTAACATAAAACAAATACTCACTCCTAATACTCCTATGGTGTTGCAGAAATGCCATCCCATGAGCCAATCTATTTCATAGCTGTGGTTCATTATAAGGTAGCCATGTTCTTTACCATAGTACTTCTCATATTCATCCTTTTTAATGTAAATAGATAGCTTTGAATTTGACCACCATTCTGACATAAACACTAATTCTGAAAATTAAATTGATTTTAGTAAAGTAATATCCAGTTATTTTTTAAGGTTTATACAAATAAATAGATCCCTAATTCATTGAACATCTAGCCACATTATTTTTTCTTTAATAATTTCTTAAATGGATACTAATATTTGCAGTTAAAACAGACAATGGAAATTAAATATGAGAGTGACAAATGAGGAAAATTCTTCCTCTTCAATACTTCTCTATTACTCGTCATCATAAAGATCAATTAAAAGTACAATGAGTAAGGGATATAATATAATGTCTTTTATAGAAAATATAACAAAACAATACTTAATAATACTTACGACTATAAAATGAATATGACAGATAATAGTTTATCTTTCTGTATAAAGATTTATTGAATGGCCTGAGTCCAAAGTATAAAATAGCTTGTATAAAGCAAAGAATCAAACCAGATGTAAAGTAAGATATTGCGAAACATAGATGAACAAGCGTAGATTGTTTTAAAATCTGTAGGTTTATCATTTTGGATGTGTCACCTTATCCTTGTAGTCATGAAATCTAAAACGAAAACCACAATAATTTAATATATTCTAAACATTGCTCAAAAATTGATCTAATGTAAGAGTTATGTCGTAAGTTTGAATTGGAAATGCCCTATAACACAGAAATAATACATTTCAAAGACCATTAACAATTATTGTGTGCTGGAAAGGTCCCAGCACGTAATTATAAAAATAATAAAAATTAAAATCTAAAAAAAAAAAATACAAGGGTATCAAAATATATTATGTTTTAAAATAATTAACCCCTTGTTTTTCAAGTCAACACAAAGAAAAAAAATATTGACGAGTTTAATAAGTAACAAAATACAGCTTAATAATTATGTAATTTAGGTCAGATGTAAAAATCCAATTTTAAATAAATATGCAGCAAAATCCTCACTTAACTTGTCCTGCAGTATTATATGGTATTAAGTAATATGTGAATAAATAGCCAAAGTCCTTGGAATTGGTACTCACTTCATGTCGTGATTGTATTTCAATCAGCACATGGTTCTTGATCACAATACTTCTAACAGTCAAGAAGAAAATATAGAATTCCGGACCTTGACTTTTTAATCAGTATTACGACGAAATTTATGAATTTTGAATTAAAAATTAGAAACTATTTCAATGACAGTTTATTGAGATACAATTTGGAAAGCGGCATTTTGTCTATTCAATTCACATCAAAAATAATTTATAGTTACCATATCAATTCCATTTTTTCTAAAATAAATGCCGGAGCTATACACCACAACGTTCGATTGAAAACAAAATAGAACAAAAATCGTGTCTATCCTACTCCAACACCGCTATTTTTTATTGAAGGTTGCTCGAGGTTTTCGTTCGTAAGAAAAGAATAGACAGTATAGAATTTGCTGAATGACAGTTGAATATTTGTTGTCTATAGTTCTAGGGTTGGGTTTTGGTACTTTCTCATGGCCATGCTTGAGTCACTCGTAGAAGAGCTCGTGGTTAATTATTACACGACAGCCACTCGGGTCGAACTTTAGGTATGCTTACCTAGGTTAGTCCATGGATGAGTGACCACCGCTTCCATACAGAGTTTCCTCCATGCCTCGAAAAGCACGATAATAATATGTTGTTGGTCCCTGGCTGATTTTTGACAGTCGCTAGAGGTATTAATTAAAAATTACTGCATGTATTGCGCGTACTCGTGCAAATAATAATATTATTTTGTTTTATTAAAATCGGACCAGGATATCCCAAGTTGCAGCGTTGTAAGGTATCACCGCTTTTTAAAATTTGCGTTCCTTTGCGAGCTACTGCGATGACGACACGATGCGAGTGTCATGTCCGATTGCGGGTGATGCGGAGTGTTAAAGTTTATAAAATTTGATTTGTAAAGTGGTTTGAACTTTTTATTTCTACTTGCAGCTCGCAGCGCGACGACACACTTAGTCGAATTTAGCGGCGGAGGCCGTAGGTACTTCTGTCATTTTTGAAGTTATGAAAAAAAAAACGTTTTTTTTTTCTCGAGTTACCTATATTCCTATGTTTTAGACATAACAAAAAACATTGATGTGACTTATTATCAATCTAGTAGTTGCAAAATGCTGATTGATTGCCTAAAATTAGACTGACCAAGTGATTGTCCTGTTTTCGGATTCGGATTTCACGAAGAATTCTGTCAGGGAAACCAGCTTAACACTTTGACAGCTTGGCGCATAGTGTCAAAGTCAATGTCACTGTCTCAATGTTATCATTCCTTGTGTTATGTGGAGATCCGATGTTTTGATTTCATAATTTCTGCGATCTATTTTAGTTCTTGAAGCAAGAGTGTTATGTAATTGAATCAGGCAGTCTATTGAAAAGCAATAAACAATGGAATTATTTCAGAGTTGTGTCAAAAGAATTGGAAGAGCCTATGTCGTGCAGGTATTCAGTTGCAAAACGATATCATATTCCCAAAATACTGTATTATTAGGAATCGAAACCTCATGCGATGATACCGGTTGTGCTGTTATTGATGGCACAGGTCACTTATTGGGAGAATCTATGTATTCTCAAACCGCACTCCATACTAGATACGGCGGTGTTAACCCAGCTTTTGCGCATGAGTTACATCGAAATAACATAGACAAAGCTGTAGCAGAGGCCTTATACAACGCTGGCAAAACTATCGAGGATATAGATGCTATTGCCGTAACTACGAAACCTGGTTTGCTTTTGAGCCTTCAGGTTGGAGCAAAATATGCTAGGTATCTCTCAAGAATGCACAAAAAGCCCCTAATACCTGTTCATCACATGGAAGCCCATGCTTTAGTAGCAAGAATGTATCATAAAGTCCAGTTTCCTTTTCTGGTTTTGCTGATATCTGGAGGACATTGCTTGCTGTCAGCTGTAAAAGACGTAAACGACTTTTTATTACTTGGAAGAAGTCTAGACAATGCCCCTGGAGAAGTATTGGATAAAGTTGCTAGAAGAATGAAATTAAAGAATATACCCGAATACTCACAAATATGTGGAGGACGAGCAGTGGAGTTGGCTGCACAGAAATATACGAATCCAGGCCAATTTGAATTCCCCTTGCCCCTATCAAAGTTAAGGAATTGTAACTTCAGTTTCAGCGGGTTAAAAGATTCTTTGGTTCGCAAGCTGATAAAAAAAGAAGCAGAGCACAATATGATGGGTGATGAAATAATACCAGAAGTGTATGACCTGTGTGCAGCATTTCAGATTGCTGTTGCAGAACATATAACACATAGAACACACAGAGCCATGATGTTTTGTGATAAAAATAAGTTAATAAATCCAGATAATAAGGCCATTGTTGTGTCTGGTGGAGTTGCTTGTAACAATTTTATATATCAATCAATTGAACATATTGGAAGTAAGATGGGCTACAAGACTTATCGTCCCCCTCCTGCTGTGTGCACAGACAATGGCATCATGATAGCTTGGAATGGCTTAGAAAAACTGAGGAAGCAGTGTGATATTAGGAGAGACTTTAGTTTAAAAGAAGTTAATCCAGAAGCACCACTGGGCAAAAATGTGATATTTGAAGTAGAGACTGCTAATATACAAACAAAAGTTACAAGATTAAAAGCATTATTGAAATGAAATGTTTTGTTTTCTTCCCTAAAACTTAGAAAAACAGATTTTTTTTCTATGTACCCCCGTAATTTGAGCACCTTTGTGGATAGTACATGTATAGAGAAAATAAACTAGAACATGAATAACAATAATTTATTGATAAATTTTACATTAAACTAATTTTTTTGCTGGTAATCATGCATGCTGGTGAAGGATTCCATTCTCTTTACTTGGCAGCACCGGCTTGCAGATCTGGGAATAGTAAAGGCCCTATTAGTCAGAATCAGCATCAAGGAAGGATACATTGGCTTGCAATGTGCCAAAAACTTTCAATATCGCAAATACAAATGAGGCTAAAACAATTCCTATAAGTATGCATCAGACAAAACAAATGCAATGTTATTGACTTTCTAAAATCAGGACTGACAAATACATTGTTAGTGTCAAAAACACACACAGTTGCAATCAATTGCTAATCTATTGGTTATTTATCACTAAACTCTCTATATTAGTGTTTCATCAAACCAATTTCATTTAATAATGAAATTGGATGGACAAGCATTGTAAACCTTAGTTGCTTGTAAGACAAACCTAATTTAGATCATCCTTTTTATTCCTTTTCATCTGAAAAATCAATTGATTAAAGTGAGTAGCCTGTAGCCTAGTATGTTCTACCATAAAGAAATAACAACAAGTTGTATGGTAGTGTTTTTATTCACATAATTTCTTTTATAAATCAGATTGTTATCATCAGCTGGACTGTGTAGATTTTTTTCTTTAAATAGTAATCTATGTGTTGGCCATACATGAAGTACCAAGAAGAGCCATTGATTCAATATTGTATTCCGAGTATTAAATTATTACTATTACAATACTTACGTGCGGGCTTGCCGTTAAGCCATGGAGTAATACGGACATGGGAATCATCACGCTTTAACGCATCAGCACGTAATTCGGGTTTCAAGGCCCGCCGCAGCATCTTTGAAGCGATGTTCGAGTAGTTTATGTAACTAGAATAACATAACCTTTAATATATTTCATTTATTCCAACTAAACCTTAAAACATAGTATTTATGCGATAATGGAACTTACTTAAGACCGGCTGCTCTCCAGGCACTCATTTTGAGTTTTATTTAAAAAGTTTTAATAACTGCAAAGTAGAATCCTATGAACCCGAAGGAAAAATCGAATTTCGAATATGTCTGACTGTGAACTTGTGAAGTGACGTAACAGTGAAAGTGTTGTACCTATGACTTTACTCATACGATTACTATAAAAATTATTTTATTCTAGAAATCGAAATAATGCATAAATAAAAATGCCATATTTTCTTTGATGCTCATTAATTTGCCAAATAGTTCATATTTTCATGATCAATATCTGCTTTTTCTGTAGCCAAGATGTTTTTTTTTCTCGTTATCCTTAAAGGAACATTTGGGGAGAAGAAAAAGATTTAGAAGCAGCTGTAAGGGAACCCTGTACTCCTGTACAGGGTTCCCTTACAGCTGCTTCTAAATCTTTAAACAACACAACAACTAAACACTAAATCCTTTTAGTCGA
The DNA here is from genome assembly GCA_963853795.1 of Xestia rhomboidea. Lineage (NCBI taxonomy): Eukaryota > Metazoa > Arthropoda > Insecta > Lepidoptera > Noctuidae > Xestia > Xestia rhomboidea. The sequence continues at coordinate 13,262,645 of OY970761.1, read as the reverse complement.
TTTTTAAATCGATTTATTTCAACATATATTTTTCAAATGGGAACACCAGATTTAAATTATTTTGTGTTTGTAGGTGGTATTACTGGATTTTGGAAAAATAGTAAAAAATGTTCAACAAATCAAAATAAAATATTATTTCAAAAATAGGATCTCGGAAAATAAATATTCATAGCGAAGTTTCCATACTTTGGATATTTATCTGGGGTATGTGTAGTAGTTGATTAAGTAAAGTGCAGCAATTCTGAGTACTTTCACTTTGAAAAATTGAGTTGGCATAATTTGATTGGTATGCTAATAACCACGTTACCTATCGATAATTTTCTGAAACGAAATACGAATGTCGTATGCTATCATTTAGCTGCTAACAAAAATGTATTACTTTTGGAAACATTTCCTAGCTAATTTTCTGAATTTAGAAAAATGTTGCATTGTATTTGCATTGCAGCTGTTGCATTGCACCATTTTATACAGAAGGCGTTTGCACTTACAGTAAATCAATAATAAGATGGATGCTGCTGATCGTCTGCTGAATAATGAAAGGCTGGTGACACATGGTACTCTAGAAGAGGATCAGTTGATTGTGAAACCTCAAGCATCTGGGGTCAAGTGTGATTTAGTCAATGAGTGTAAGGTGTTCATAAAGGCTGAGGATGGTGGTGGTGATGCCCCTGTGAATACTTTTGGTGCAATGTTGCCACATACATCAGGTTTGTGTTCTTTTAATTTGAAAATTGAACTCTTTGTTTGTGTTGATAGAAATAAATTTTGTGACTGATACTTTTATTCAATGTAAGTTGATATTTCTGCTACCGGCCTATGTTAAGGTTGACTGATCTATCCAAATCAAATAAGACTAGATAATAAATAAAACTCCTGAAAATAACTGCCTTTTTTAATTTAATTACAGTATTCCAAAGTAATGAGGATTCAGAATTGGTTTACTTTAATTTTATGTCTCACTTAATGGTTTTATTTGCAGATAAACCTAGTTTTGTCACTTCTACACCTGATCAAAAGAAAGAAACACCATCAGACACTCAAGTTGTTGATTCTAATCCAGAATGTGATATGGAGCATGGTAAATTAATTTAATTTTGAACTTAGTACACTTAACAAAGTCTAACACAGGAATCTAGAGGATAAAAATCTAAATAATTTATTTATTTATTATTTTATGTTCCAAAACATTGTGTAATTATTCTTGAATGTCATGCTCGAGTTCCCCATTTAAAATCCAATAATAATATTTCACGGGTGTCCACTGACCTGATGTGTGACCTGCAGTGCTGTGGGCCCCCCATAGCACAGCATCATGCTGAGTGGGAACCTATTTGATGCACTCACGACGTGCAAGTTGTCAAAGCTGTGTGATTTTTTTTTGTTCATGTTCCGTTTTGTTGTAATATAAATGTTTGTTCTTTATTTTTTCTCATTTTGTCACGTCATGTCCCTGCGATAAATAAAGAATTTTTCTTTCTTCCATTTAGTCTTGTTTTAAAAAAATAACCTGTCTGGTCCTCAGGTGTTTCTGACTTGCCTATGGATGAAGGTCTTCCAAGTACGGTGACAGTATTAGATGCGCCCGATGGGGGCAAGGTGTATCTAGTGGGTACTGCTCACTTCAGCATACAATCGCAAGAGGATGTGTCCAGGGTATGTGTTGATTATTGTGCTATGAGGTATTTTATGAAAATGAGTTCAGATTTCAACTTGAATCCTTTGTCATAATTATGTGAATACTGTTGGTTGTGGATTTTAGCATTTTATTTATATTGTAAGTATTTTATATTTAACTAGCGGATGTCATGCGGTTTCATCCACATAGTTCTCGTTCCCGTGGGAGTACGGGGATAAAATATAGCCTATATTACTCACGCACAATGGTTCACTTTAAGGACTAAGTGCGGAAACCTAAGCCCCCCATGAAGATAAGGGTCCATAATATATATAGATAGCCTATTTTACTTGCTGTTAATGTAGCTATCCATTAATTTTTCAAATCGGTCCAGTAGTTCTTAAGTTTATTTGTTACTTACAAAAATACAAATCTTTCCTCTTCATAAAATTAGTATAGATTAATAAAAACATTTAATTTACTTTCTCCATAATACCAAATGTGAATAAAATTAGTATCTTTATTGTGTACACCATAATAAAAGATAGATGATCCAAAGTTATGTAAATATTTAGCGTATTGTTTTTTTTTGTAATTTCAGGTAATACAAGAAGTGAACCCACATATTGTGATGGTGGAGTTATGTGAACAAAGGACTAATATTCTGTTATTAGATGAAGAAGTCATACTCAGAGAAGCTAAGAACATTAATATTAAAAAGATCAGGTTTGTTACTGAATTTTCCACAGTTTTACAAACCTATGCCATGAAAAACAGATAGTCAAAGCCTCTACACACTGGAACTAGCCTTACTGTTAGTGATTTTATAAATTTTTAATTTCCAATTTATAAAAATCACTATTACCACTAAACAACTACTCGTCTACAAGCTGGACTTGCATGCCTTCAATGCCCAATACTGGTCACTTTATTGTTGCATGGATTCTTTATTTAAGTATGTGTCTTAGTTTACATTTGTGTTTGTTTATTTTGTTGTTACAGAGCAACAATGGCTCAGAATGGAGTGTTCAATGGATTGATGTACATATTGTTATTAAACATGTCGGCACATATAACAAGAGAATTGGGTATGGCGCCTGGCGGTGAATTTCGACGCGCTATGGCTGAGGTAACTTTTAAAAAAATACCTAATAAAACCTTATAAATATTACAAAATACTCTAAAGAGATTGTAAAAGTAGTTAATTCTTTCTCGTAAATTAAATTAGAAATGTCCTCAATGTTTGGATTTTAATGTCTTGTGCAAGAATTCAGAAGTTTATTATGTGAAACATCAAACAACATCTTTGTAAACAAAACACGTCCACTCTAGCACTGAGCGTACCTAATCATACAGCAAAATAATCTCTATAAGTATTGAAACAGGGTATACCTTGCGTTATCATAATATTGCCAATATTTGTCAGAAAATACCTACATAAATGCATTTTTCATTTATTTCAGGCTAAGAAAATCCCCAGCTGTATCGTACAGTTGGGAGACAGGGCAATAGACATCACCCTACACCGGGCCATAGCATCTCTCTCCTGGGGGCAGACCATCAGGTTCATCTGGCATTTGCTAACATCCAACCAGACAATAAGGTCAGTTATTCCCTTCGATTTTTGATACTAGTTTCATGACACATTCCACTAACTGGTATTTGTTACCCATAGTGTCCGACCGAAGGGTTTTTTGGCTGAAGGTGGCCGAAGCTTAAGCTGAAGGGGAAGCTTCGGTCGGACACTTGTTACCCAGTAACTGGGTTCTGGTAGACAGGTAGGCAGCCGCTTCATGTTAATATGACGTCAAAATAGCGGAAAAAGCTAGACACGTGATGTGCTTTCTGAGACATACCGTAGTGACATTTTCAAGTAGAGCCTTCTTAATCACCACTTTGTGTCGGGGCTAGAGTCAAGCTTGAACTAAGTAATTTATAATATTTTTGCTTTATAAAATAAGCATAGATAGAGGTAAAGTTTGTAAGAATGGATGTAAGTGGTGGTCTCCTACGGAACCACTGACCCCGATTCCGAAAATTATTCGGGAGTGGCATCTACTTTATCCTCTAGTGCTATACCTATATTTAAAGCGTTCCCGTCGGATAATTTCCGACCATAACACGAGGAAAGCCGCGAGAAAAATCTATCTCATATTAAATAATGATAGCATTGTATATGTCACCGGAAATGTATGAAATCCGTCATCGTATACAATTCCTAGGAAATGTATACAATTCCTAAAATAGATAGGAAATGTATGATATATTTAAAATGTGTTACATTCTTGATCTTCCTAAGCGGGAATATAACGCACTTTAAAAATAATGCTTCACACTTTAAAATGTTTAGCTTTACATTTTTTTTTATACCGTCTTTAACCATTCAGCAAACCTATCAATCAACCTCAAACAAACAAAAAACCAACCCAAATTCAAATTTCGAAACAGTTATAGTGCAAACCATCTTAATAAAAATTCTAATTTCAGTTCTCAAACGTGTTTTATTTATTTTATTCACAGAGAGCATTCGTTTTTATACATTTCCTAGTATCATTTCGGAATTACATACAATTCCTAGGAAATGCATAGATTTCCCAGGAAATTAGTGTATTAAAGAATCTTTGAAACATTATTTTACACATTTCCTAAGTAGGCTCGGAATTGTGTACAATTCCTAGATTTCATACAGTTCTGTTAACATATAGTCATATAAACTTTTCATTTTTACAGCCTGGAGGAAGTAGAAAAGTGTAAACAAAAGAAAATGTTAGAGGATATGTTGGAAGAAATGGCAGAAGAATTCCCTGCTTTGAAGAGAGTCTTTGTCGTCGAGAGAGACATGTATCTCTGCCATTCACTGCAGGTGGCTGCCGTGCAACCGCGTGAGTATGATTAACTTTTCTTAAAAATTGAAAATCACGAGAACACTTTTATAACTATCTTGAAAACATAGTTAAGAAATGGTTTGCTCTTCAAATTAAAATTTTCGTTAAGGGACGAGGCGCACAACGCGACTACGACCTTAACTTTTGGCCGCAGAAGCTTCGACCAAAGAAAGTTTGGTCGTACAACCGAGCGCCCGATGTCTGTTTTGTTGAAGATAGCTACCGGTCATGCGAGAAGTCGCGTATTGCGCGAGGACTTTGTGTCTTTAAAATGGCCCTCATTAACATTACCAAGCGCCGTAATAATTATTTAATATTTAAACACTTGGGTTTTTCTAGGTCGGGAGCCTTGCCGTATTGTAGGCGTCGTTGGTATCGGTCACGTGGCTGGTATCGTGGAACACTGGGGCAAAATTAGACCCCAAGACATTCCACCATTACTTCAGTAAGTATACAATATTTTTGTTTAGAATTTTTGAGGTACTGTTTGATAAAAGAGATTATTATAACTAAAAAAGCAACGAATATTTGTGCACTAGTTGCATTACGCAAGTAAAATTGATTAGAGTTTTACTACTACATGTCCAATATTATGTTTAACCTTTTGAACGCCAGAGCATGAACGCATGCGCGTGCCCTCCACGCCAAGCCACAATTTCACCTAACATTTTGTCACATATTCGTGTCGCGCGCGTGCCCTGTACGCCAAACTTACAGGGCACGCGCTTGCTTGTCACGTATATGTGACAATGGCGTTCAAAAGGTCAAAAGCAGTTTAAGTAATTTGCCTGATTATTAATCTATTATGTTAACGGTACATTACCTAAGCTGATACATAAACCCAGGGCTTTTTCCCGTGAGCGTAGGCAGACTACTCCATACCTGTTACGATCCATACATACTCACTTCATTTTACCACACGGTTCCCTGTAACACAGTACAGCAGTTTTTAATGTAATCTTCTTTGTTGTTGTGAACAGAGTACCGCCGCCGTCCATGTCCACGCGTGTGATCCGTGTCACAATCCGCGTGGCGTGTGTAGGCGCTCTTATTTACGCCGGGTACAAGCTCAGGCCTCGGCGCTGGTTTCCTTGACGACTGAATCTTGGCCTGCCGTATATGTAAGTAGTATATGTTAATTAAATATCTTTTAAAATCGATTAATTTACGCCGCTTCCAGGAATTAAAATTAACAACAATTACCTAAGGGCCCTAGCACACGGCGTATTTGAAACGCGCGTATATGCGCTTAGAACAAGATCCGAACGCAACCTTGTAACCTAAGCACACGGCGCGATTGTGAAACGCGCGTCTACTGCGTGAATACGCGCAGATACAGCGATACAGACGCGCTGTAGTTACTCGTAACTTCCGCGTTTTGGTCAGACTCCTCGTCAGTTGTACAATGACGTCGGTTGAGACAACACTGCTTACGCTAGCTTTAACCCTTTGTACGGGCTTCAAACGAGTTTCGAACGCGCTACACACGCGCGTTTGTATCGCGTTTTACGCGCGTTTGAAAATACGCCGTGTGCTAGGGACCTAAGAAATTATGAAACAAGTTGTTGATTTTTGTTCCGGAAAACGGGTATATGTTACTGTAAAAGCCCGTATGGCATATCTTACGTTTTACCAACGTGAGTTTCTAAATGTTAATATTTTATTAAGGCGACTACAGGAGCTAAATTAGCAACTCTAAATGTGGTGGTTCAAACTTCGTTTGAAATACTGTTAGAATAAAGTTCTAATTAGCTTGCACTACAAAGTGGTTGTTACGTCAGTCACTGCGGGCCGAATAGTGCGAAATGAGTGGTTTTTTGCGATTTACAAAAAATCTATTGATTGGACTAAAAAAATTAAAACGCTATCATGGTAATATGTTGCTTGTAGAATTATTTGTCAAAAAAAAAATAGAATTATCGCATGTATTTGAGTATGGGTTTTACTCGTTAAAATAATTTTTTAGAGATAAGTTCGTGATTTTTTTTATCGAGTAAAATTAGTTGTATTATGTTTTCAAAACACTATCATACTAGCATATATCCTGAAGAATATCATATATTTTTCTGGTTTTGTTTATTGCAGTAAATCATATGCTTTTTTGCATTATAAAACTCGCGTTTAGCTCCTGTAGTCCCCTTAAGCAGAGAAGATTTTTTGGGCTATTACCATTAGATTTTGGGAAAATGGTAAATCTTGGCTGTGCGAATAAAACAATGAGTATTTCTTAAATATCGGGTGACTGATGACATCCTGTGTTATTAATACCATGTTATAACCATGTGCGAGTCAAAATGCTCCTAGTAACTAAACTGGGGCATCCCAACCAAATAGGTTAGGTTAGAACATTCCTGCTACTCCTGCTAGGTGGACCGTTGATTAATGACGATTTTTTCTTCCAGGATTCTCGATTCTTATCTGAAGACTAAAATAACGAGAGGATGATAGATGTTGTTCGATTCTGTGAATGTTTAAGTGTAAGATTTTGCAACGAAGCGAAATGTTAATACCATTCGTTGTAAGGGAGAGTATAAGTAGAGGGTACTCAATAAAACATATTCGGCCGTATATTTATCAAAATTATAGCATATTATCGTATGTTTATAAATATATACTTATTAATTAATAACAGGATTGAGAAATATTGTTATGTCTTAAAATAAGACCACTTCATCACTTCGCTAGATTTAGCCTTATAAGAATTAGAATTCCTGGGATAATTGTGGGAACTACACAATGTTGCCTTTACATTTTGCACATAAGGAATATGTAAACTCAATTTGCTCATTAAAAACATGGATGGGAATGAGATTATACCGTCATTGTATTTGTCTATTATTATATAAACAGTGTGTAATAACATGTGATGTGGGAATGTACAGTGTGTAAAACTTTCTCCATGGGATCAACAACGTGATCGCTAAAAAATAATTAGCTCCTCATACAAAATTTCAATACCTACTCGTCCCAATTAATGTGTGGTATACCTGTATTTTCTGATTTTGATAATAGGGAAACAGCATGTTTTTTTTCCTCACTTAAATCAATAAAGTACAGTACTATCAATCCAAGAAAAATATTTAAAAGTTAAGTTCAACGACTGCTTGTCGCTCAAAAAAAATATTAAACTTCTACAATTTTCTACGACAGTTCAAACGTCCGTGACTGTCGCGGCCATTTCTTTCATAGCGTTTGACGTCATTTCCCTGTATCTGCCTTGTTTGCATCTAATTTTTTACCCATTTACCTAATGTATGTGCTATAATCAAGCAAACATGGCAACAACAATATTATAATAACATCTTTGTGAAACACTGTTTTAAGCTTTCACGGTTCATAACTATACTTAAAATGTCACACATTTTAAGCATCTTTGTGAAACTTTATGTAGTTTTCAAATAAAAGTGTTGACACATGGCGTTTGACGTCACTACCGGCGACGATGCGTTTTGAATTTGCGTTCCGTTTCACAAAAAACACGCTACATAAAATATTAAATTGTAAAATAAGTGTTGTATTAGAAAGTTGAACATGTGCACGACAATGTGTTTATATGGCCCATATAAACATTGTGGTACACTTGTTGCAGGCATTTAATTTGTGTTTGTTATGAATTTCTTGCGTATTCCCTATTCTGTCATTAAGAAAGTAGTTTATTTTGAAGGTCTTTCTGATACACACTGTAAACGTGGAGAAAATCACGTCATCAAGTTTAGAAGTCTCATTTCTCAATCCGACAATTTGTAGTTTTTGAAACAAACTCGTAATTTTATTATTCGTATGCAGTCATTTTATATAATGCAGGTGATCGTTGAGTCTTACTTCAGGTTCAAAATCTTAATCTTCAATCTGTTTGTTTTCTGAATATGATGTTATTTTGTTGTAATGTAATTTCTTTTCTTTGCTTCATAACTTTTAAGTAAGCAGGGGTTGGAGTTAATTATTAAATATTACCATAAAGAACTAGTGAACCTGACCAAACCTTTTTAAGAGCGCTCTATGCATTTTCGACTCTTTTGTTATTGTTGTCAAATATTTTAGGTTTAATTCTAGGTTTTATTTAATAATTTCATCGCTATTAATATTGGGTATATTGTTAAGGGCTTTCTATTTTGTTGTCTATTAATTATAGTATCTATATAATATCTATTTGAAAACTTTCGCATAATCTATATGGCCGCTCCAAGCGTGATTTGAGACGTCATAACTTAACACTTCTATACACGAAGGAAAATGATAAAGAGTCTTATTAAATCGTAAAAATCAACTATATATTATGTTGCAGGCGGAAAGACGGTTAGAAACCTTGTCATAAAAATTCTAAAGTGTTCAACGAGCGATTGACCAATTTTTTACTAGTTATATTGGTTCAATTAATATTTATATAAAAAAAAAAACATTGAAAGGACTGTGATAGAAAATTATAAATAAAGTTTCCATCCGTCTTAAATAATAAGCCAGTTTTAATATTAGTATTTACGTACTTATATAGGTCCTATATACATTGGATTGTGTTTGTAAAAATAAATAAACAATACATTATGTTTTTTACGGAGAGCAGCAGTGGCCCAGTGGCAGTAAATCGTGGGTTCGAACCCAGACAGGCGTAATACTTTGTGTAATTTATTTCATCACCACTGCTCTCAAAACGGTGAAGGAAAACATCGTGAGGAAACCGGCATGTCCTAGAACCAAAAAATTCGAAGACTTGTGACATCTACCAAACCGCACTGGGCCCGCGTGGTGGATTATAGCCCATTTCCTCTCATAGAGAGGAGGCCTGTGTCCCAGCAGTGGGAACATTAATAGGCTGATGATGATGACATTATGTTTTTTTTCACGAATTATGCTTTGTAGCTCAGTAATAACATAAACATTGTTCATACTTTATAAATAAATGAATAACGTATACTAAGAATAATATGTATTTTATTTCCCAAGCCAACCTTCGTTCGACCCAAAATACAATCAGGCTTACACCTGAGTTTCGTTTTTTTTTTCTTGTAGCCACATACCGCGATTAGTGGGTAAAAGGATAACGAGGGAAACAGATCTCGGTATCAGTGGATACAACTCGCCGTACTCCTTTGCTAATTCTATCTGATAACGTGATCGGTGGAGACAAACCCGACAACTTTTTATCCATGTTATTTATCAACTGTTAAATATAAAAAGCTTCACCCTTGAAAAAGTTGAAATCAAAACGTGAAAGCAACAATAATACGATGAAATTAATCAAAAATCAATTCAGTAAATTAAAAAATCATAAATTCTTTAATTTTGCTACTGTAGATGGCGTTAGGTGTTTTTTTTTCCGAAACCAAATGTAAAAGCCGGCCAAGTGCGAGTCGTACTCACACAGATAGGGTTCCGTAGCACCAAACAATATTAACCTTTTGACCGCCACAGTCGTGTATAAACGACAAACCAAAATGTGCCTAGCACGCCACGGTCGCGACTGCGTGACAGAATTATAAACGTAAATAAATGTCATAAAACAGCATTGCTTTGTTTATTTCCCTTGTTAATTAGGTACCTTGACTCTTCTTAATTTATTTGAAGTGAATTGCTTTCGTTAGATTTCATTTTTTGTAACGTAATATGACAAAAAAGAAAACCAGTCATAAAGTTCGAAAAAAATAGTGCCTTGTGATGTAGGTAGCAGTCAATATAACAAGAATATCGACCTCGACGGCAACCTACGTTATATTTCATTTACTCTGAATTCTGCAATAGTAAATAAATAAAACATTTGTTATTAAACTTTTATGTTTGAGAAATCAAGAAAATTTTATAAAACTGAGCTATACGCTCTATAAAAGACGAGTGTTAGTTGTTTATCGATTAATTGTAATGACTGTAATGCCCATCTCTATCACATTGTTGTAATGTCTGTGCCGGGGACGCCACAGCCGTCTATGTTTGACATACCCATGACATCAAACGCGTGTTTTTTTAAAATAGAGTATAGCCTTTACTGTTATTAAATATTATTAATTATTAATAATGGATGCGGTCATCCATTATTAACCTTTTATTTAACCGCTTACGTGTCGGATTATATCCGACAAATATTTTCGGGTCCATGGCGAATTAGTCAGGGTCGTATATTTACGACCAAAATACCACAGCTCGTTTAATGTACTTTTTTATTTAATAACATAATGATGCCTTAGAGCATTTTCCTGTTAGAATACTAACCGGCAAAAGTCAGCGATGCAAAATATGTGCAGCAAAATAAAAACGGTCTGACACTCTTTTATTGTGCCAAAAATGTAAAGTTTAACTGTGCGTAGATCAATATTTTTGCGTTTAGTATAATGAGACCATGACCAACCATTAAAACAAAATACTTATTATTATTTCGATATTATTTATAAATATCGGTTGCACACCTCTAGCGCAGATGCGAGCAAATTAAAAAAGCCGTGCCAGCTACGCCACTGTCATCATAAGGTGACAAGAAAGTACGTCATGATTGAACATAGTGCTGTGATAGTATTGACTTGGTTTTATCGATTGTGGTTTTGAATTGTGGATTTAACGCCGAAACTCACACACATATCATTATTATTTCTGTCTTAAAGGACAAAGCGGAATGAAATAAAACTCCTGTATTATATTGTTCCGGTATAGACCTTTTATTAAAAACATACTCTAGGTTAAAAGCTAAATAGTTAGTGCTTTATCGATATAATTTCGAACTCACTACTATTTTGTAGGTATTATAGGATGAATTCATAGCTTGGCGCCGAGGGCACGCTTTTTCGTTTTTGACGTGGCGGTCAAAAGGTTAAATAAAGGGTGTAAAAACCGAAAGGCACTTGTTCTCCCCGTCATTGTGATATTTTTTTTTGTTCTACACCATACCTGGGAACCTAGTTACGGAGACATTGGGGGTCAAAGTTCTAACTTTTTGACAAGTTTTTTTTTTAAATACAAGTTTTTAATCTAAGATTTTTACTACTATACCTAATATAGTAGATATAAAGGGTGTATAGAGACTCTTAACGAAACCGAAAGGCACTTGTTCTGCCAATCATTGCGATCATTTTCTTGTTGTAGACCATACCTGGGAACCTTCTAGTTACGGATATATTAGGGGTCAAAGTTCCAACTTTTGCACATTTTTTTTTAAAATAAGTACTTACATGTTTTTATTGTAAGTTTTTAAAACACCTCCATGACCCCCGTACTATTCAATCCCTCCATCAGCACAATGTTTTGAGTGAGTTACATTGAGTTCTACCACAAAACATGATTTTTCACCCAAAAAAAAAGTCGTTTCCCAGCAATAATTTTTGCGTAAAGTTAATTAGTTTACTTAGAATGCTTGGTTGACGGCTTCGTGATGAGGTGGTTTACACCCTGTATAATTTTGTTTTATGTTAATGGAAAACAAAGTTAGATACTGCTGCAGTTTGACGAAAAAGTCTCATATCTCAAAAACGAAATATCAAATCTTATGCAAACCAATTATAGTTGAGAGTTTTTTTACGTTCTACAAACCTACATTTTTTCAGAACTAGCTTCTGCTAGCGGCTTCGCCCGCGTGTAGTTTGATAATTGTCCCATGAGATGTTACTACCGGGATAAAAAGTATCCTATGTGTTAATCAAGGTTATAAACTAACTGTGTGCAAAATTTCATCCAAATCCGTTGAGTAGTTTTTGAAAGAGTAACGAACATCCACACATACTCAAAACTCATAGTAGGATTTTCCTTCTCTTTGGAAATTAGAGACACACGTATACACAATTTCTACGACTTTAGAAGCAAATATCTTGTCAACCATTGACTTAAGAAAAAAAGTATGTATTTAAGAAACCTCGATATAATTTTTAAGAGCTATCGATAGTCACCCACACAGTTGTATACGTAAATATATTTTTTTCAACCCTCAGTTACATGTACGAGGGCCACCCACATTTCAATTTTTTTTCTTCTTTTCGCATCATATTTGTGTAGCGGTTCATAGAAAGCACCTCTCCACACTTCAAATTTGAGGTGCCAATAGTCTCGGAGTAAAATGCAAAAGTGCAGTGGCCTCAAGATTGATCCCTGGGGAAGTCCACACGTTATAGGTTATGTGCCACTTTCAAAATAATTTATTATCCGTTCTAACTGCGATCTGTTTTTTAGATAGGAATGTAACATTTTTAGGGCACTGCCGGTAATTTTGATGGTTTCAAGGTTTTTAAGTTATTTCGTGACTTACGGTGTCGAACGCTTTTTTGAGATCAATAAAGATGAAGATGTTTTTTCCATCTACATTTTACTTAATTTTAGTAACGAGGTCGACTGTAGCTGTTATTGTTCTGCTTTTTGGTCTAAACCCGTATTTTTAAAAATCTTCTACAAAAAAGATGTAGATGGCCCGCGAAATAGTAAAATTCCGAAATATAACCACTCACTGCTATTGGTGTTTTTTGAAGCTGGTTTATGACAGACGGCCCTTGGCCCCTGATCAATAGATAAGGAGAATCCGCTGGGTGCACCGTGCACCATACTTGAACAAGACCTTTTTTTTTTTTTTTTTCGAAATGGCATCTCGCAGTTCAACCAGAGAGGTTGTCGTCTGCTTAACCGGACTTTCCTGTGGGTGCCTTAAGTGTAAGGCCTCCAGCCAGGGCAAAAAACTTACAAACTAAGCGACTACACGCTAAGGGCACCCCCTGCGGGGTACGGGCCTCGGCTTAGGGCGTCGCTGGGAGAGGACAGCAAGGGGACAGGCTGGATCGGAGTGGTGTCATTATTTAGGGACTGACTTTGGACTACAGGCTCAGCAACGCGAGCTGGCACGAGCAAGGGACGGGGAGGGTTCGTAACGGGGCGTCGCGACGGGCCTCGACGGCGAGGACGGAATGACGGCTGTTTGCATCTGTGCTTCTTAAGCGTGCTAGTTTCCTTCCTGCTCTCCTGGAGGAGGGTTGTAGCGTCATCGGGATCGACTAAAGCATGCCTTGGGCGGCGGACCTGACTGATTCGCGAGGGTTCGTAACGGGCGGCCGCTGCGATCAGGGGATTACGATGTCTGACGGCAGAGTCGAAGAAGCGCTTGGAAAGGCGCTTCATGAACTGGGCTATTGTGGGGATTTTAAGATCTAAATGTAAACGGTCATTGCGGACATAATAGGGAGCTCCCGTGACTTTACGTAAGAACCGGTTCTGGAGGACCTGCATCCTATGGAGATATTTAGGCTTGGCGTGAGCGTACACGACACAAGCGTAGGTCATGATGGGGCGGATCACCGCGGTAAAGAGACGCAATTTGCACCTGAGAGACAATTGAACAAGACCTACGCTAATTGTAAAAGATGTCCTGTCATCTGATCGATGCGAAAAGGTATAATAGGCCTAGTTTTATTGGTGAATCTTCAAAGGAGTATTATCGGTTCTCCTATACCTACCTACTTATTGTAACTGGCTGGTTGAAAAGTGAAAGAAAGTGACTGTCATTATTATCTAATCGGACAGAAACAATCATTTCGGTCAAAAAATAATAAAATGGACATTTTGGAGATAAAGTGATTAATATTATGTTAACGTGAAATTCCAAGTACGAATTCGTAATAATGCGACAAAATTGTTCATTCAAAAGTTTACGTTCATTAATATGCAATACCAAACATGCCTCCTAATTAGGCGATTACTGAGCAAATCATTTGAAGTTCCAGTGATTTGTAATCCAAAACGATTGCAACTAGGGCAGCAGAAGATCACCAGTAAGTCAAACGTATTTATTTAGTAGATTTGTGATAGTGTGCCATCCAGAGCTTTTTCCAACTATCTTGGGGTCGGCTTCCAGTTTAACCGGATGCATCTAAACACCAGTACCTATCTTATATATTATAGTGACTGTCTAATCTGACCTCTACAGCCCAATAACTGGGTTATAGGTACGATACTCCTTGGTCGACTGGTTGTCAGACTTTCAGGCCACTGACTACATAAAACGACTGTCAGAGATCTTCAAATGACAGCCGGCAGTCCGGGACCAATGGTTTAACGTGCTATCTGAGGCACAGAGCACAGAACCCATCCACGGACCGACCCTGGCAAGCACTACATTATCTTGAAGATCGACCCGCGCTTATATTAATTATTTAACCACGAGCTTCTCTATTTTCCAGACTAAGCTTATGTAATTTAACTCATTTCGCTTTTGATATTTTCAGCAGTATGCTCAATACTTCGAAGATGTTATTGCACCGGTGGTGCTATTGATTTACCAAAATCTGCTACTTTTCTACAACAGGATCAAGAAGCTACCGTAGTGCTCCTGGGAACTGTGCATTTCAGCAAACAATCTGTGGAAGATGTTTCCCAGGTTACTAACCACTTTCTAAAACGCATTGAACTATGGGTATACTAATAAATAATAATTATTATTAACGGGTAACGACGATCGGTTGGGGGCTGAGAATCAGCCATTCCTAGGTACTTATGAACGCTACTCTCTGACGACCCAACTGACGAGATCGACTTCCTCTAATCAGGCAGTGGAGATTAGAGAACCTCTAAATTGTTGGTTACCTACTTCGGCTACTTTCATTTCTTATTTGTTTAAGTATAAGTAATTAAACAATTTAAATGTCTAGATCGTGAAAGGGTTGCAGCCGAATGCTATTCTAGTTGAATTATGTCGCCAACGTGTATCACTCTTAGAGTTGGATGACCAGAAATTTTTAGAAGACGCAAAAAAGTTTGATGCGGAGAAGTTAAAGTGAGTTCTATTTCTTCTGAACTATATGTTTTATAGGAACACCCAGGCTTTTGGACCGTTGTTCATTAATGCCCCGCTAGAGCAATTGAATTTCCCTCCCATCACTGTTTGTTCGATTACTAGTAAACATTCAACCACAACATCCGAAATCACTTGCAGAAGCCAACGTTTATTTTGTTTAATTTTTCCTACAAACCTAAGTACCCAATCTATATTGAATTCAAACAGAGAAGCGGTGAAAGGACAAAGCTTTGTGTCTGGCATGTTACATGCCATGCTTTTGAAAACCTATGCTGATATCGCAAAAGAATTGGGTGTCGCTCCTGGGGGAGAATTCCGGCGAGCATATCATGAGGTCAGTGCTGTACACATACCTATTTTGAAGTTATCGTGTTTCGCTTTATCCAAATCGTATCGATTATCCAACAAACCTAGACGACCCAAGTGCAACGACTATTACTGCTAAACTCATAAAGTTATCTTAACCGCTATAGTTTTCCTTTAAAGTTCATGAAATGCACTATCATCACGAATTTTTCCAGATTTTTCAAGCCAGCAGTTTAGCTTTTACAGGGGGGGGACGCCCTACTGGAACAAAAAATTGCACTTTAAAGTTTAATTAATATTTCGTAAATCGAGCATTAAATCGAAAAGTATCGCATCGCGGCACACACGGTGACACAACGCCCTATGGCCCCACATGATACATCCTAGTTCGGTATATAATTCGTTTTTTCGATTGAAGTACGGTTTAAGATTAAAAAATCCCAGATCTGCTAGATTTTTTATAATCAAAGGACTGTCTCAAGTCTCTCGTCACTACTTGAATCCTGTCTTCACATGTAGGGGAGCTACCCTAAAAAAAATATTTTCCAAAATTTTATTTTACCACTTTGTCGGCGTTATTTGTATACACACCTCTACAGCTTTCTAGTACTAACAGTCTCTTAGCAAAACCTCGGACAGATAGACGGACATGACGAAACTATAAGGGTTCCTTGTCAGGACTACGGAACCTTATAAACGTAACAATAAATGTTAAAATTTCGCGCTAAATTTATGTACCAACTGACAGACGACTGAAACGCATTCTCTCAGCGGCCAAACTGTAGGTACTTTCTGCCAAATCGTCTATTTATTTATATTCTGATTTTCAGATGAAACGAATACCTGGGTGCAAATTGTTCCTTGGCGATCGGCCAATTCAAATAACTGTAGCACGAGCTTTTCAGTCTCTGAGCGTTTATGAATTGGGACAAGTCCTGTACCATCTGACATCAACGAATCCTAAACCATTGGAGTAGGTATTTTTATTTATTATCTTTGTTAAACGTTTTTGTCATAATATTAATTACTTTTATTATTTTCTGGTACTTACAGCAAAAATCAGTTAGAAAGATATAAAGATAGAGACTTTGTACAAGCACAGTTTGAGGAAATCACTAAAGACGTTCCCGCCTTCAAAAAAATATTCCACGTGTTTGTTGACGAGCGTGACAAATGTCTTGCATATTCTCTACAAGAATGTGTTAATTCTGGTATGTATTGAATTTGTAAGAACGTTAGGTAGTACTTATCATTCTTACCATCTATGTAAGTACTTAATTATTAAGTACCTACATAGAATGGTATTGCTTTGTTCTAAATTCCGGACTTCGTATCGACTGTAAGTATTTAGGTAGGACTACCTGTACCAGTCATTTTTAAACCTACCTGATATACAGGGCGCCCCACGGATATGCCACATGGAGGCAAAGTACCTTGAATATTGTAGATGGAACATTTTACTGAAAGAAGACATTATTTGAATTTAAAAAACAATTTAAATTGCATTCATAGAGAACCGGGAATCGAACCCGTTACACGAGAAAAATAATCACCTGATCGAAAGGCTTCATCTTGTGGATTAGACGCGTAATAGTACTATCTCAACGAACGAAATCTTACCACCAATACGGCTCTTTTTGTTTGCAGCATCCGGCTGCTATTGAAGCGCTAAACTTTCCCTTCCTTGTCCTTTTTTTTGTTTTTATTCCTTTTAGTCAAAAAAAGTGACCAAACAATAGAATAGAATTTTTGTAAAACAAAGGTTATCGTAAAAAAGGGTCGCATATTTTTCGGCGTTTTACTACTATTGGTCCGCACACTCTTTGTGCGGACCAATAGAAGTCCTTCTACTTCTTCGTGTCGATGATTCGTTAAGGGTGGTAAACAGATGTGGACATCGTGTGCACGGGATTTTATTTTGAACATGAGCAGATTTCGTTCGTTGTCATAGTACATTTTGATACAAGTGGAGAAAGTTTGTTATTGTATGCGAGGCGGAATTAACACCCGAGCCGTAGGCGAGGTTGTTTTTGAGCTGAGATATGCAATAACACACGTCCACGCGTATCAAACGACGTTTTTCAATACACTTTTGAAGAAATGAAATAAAAGAACGAAAAATATTTTTGTCATGAATTAATAAGAAACTATTACGCTTTGCTTTCGCCAGGTTGAAGGAGAAGCAAAGGTATGAAGCCGCTAAACAGCCTAATATAAAAAATGGTTTATTTTTTTTTATTTTTGAATTTAGAACACAAATAAATGTTAATTTGTTTACAAATGTAAATATTAGTTTTAAATAAGTAAGTAATCATGTTTATCTATGATATTCTATTTATAAACACAATTTGAATTTCCAAAAAATATTTACGCCGACACGCTTAGTGCTTTGCCGAAATAAAAAAAAAACATTCACCTCCGACTACAGGCATTGAAACAATTTGGACTAAATATAGGTATAGTTATCTAAGGCAATTTTCATTCCCGCACACGTGTTGGAAAATTTAAAAAATCGTACGCGTGTGAAAAACATTGCATGTCGAACCTAATCGTAGTGCGATAAGAACCAGTTTTCGAGAAAGTGTATTGAAAATTATTTTGTCCATCGCAACGCGGCTGGCTGATTCAAAAATGTGTTCCATTTTCAAACTTTTATTCTTTTGTATCTGTGATATACATTGTAGGATTTTTGCATTGTATTGTGAATTTTTTACATAACCACCACAAAAACATAACATTAGCCTTACAATGGCACCGCGAAAGATAATATCCTAATAGAAATATACCATCTCGATTTATTACGAAACGGTTGGTGTATAATCTGCTAAATTTGGGTAAATGCAAAAGTTACATTGAAGGGCAATTAGTACAAAAATTACTGCCCGGTGATACTGAAAGACGACTTATTTTCTGCCATGAAATCGAGAGGCTCATCCTAGAGGATCAGTATTTTCTAAATAATATTATCTAGTCAGACGAGACAAACTTCAGCAATAATGGTATGTACAACCGACACAATAATCGCATTTGGTCCAGGGAGAATCCCTTACGTATCCGCGAGACTAATAATCATGTGCGTTTTGCGTTCAACTGTTGGTGTGGGATTGTAAAAAACCGGTCCTCTTAGTACATTTTTACGAAGGGCATTTGAATACGGAAAGGTATTTAGAAATACTTAAGATTAAATAATCTTCCGGTTGCAAAACGACAAAACCCTAATTTCCTGCAAGGTAGGGCTCCGGCTCATAACAGTCACAGAACAAGGGACTATCTCAATGAACACTTTAATCCCTGGATCGGGACAAATAAGATGCCCGCCGAGATCTCCAGATCTAAACCCGTTAGATTTTTTTTATGGGGTTATGTAAAAAATTTAGTTTACAAGAACCAGTATGAAACTGTCCACGAGCTACAAGCAGAGTAAGACGTATTATTCTAAATACCCACCACAACAAGACCAAAAAATCGACGAGGAAAATAATCAAAAGAGTGCGACTTTGTATACGTATGTATTCAACAGGAAGGGACTAATTTTGAGCATTTGATAAATTGATTAATTTTGTATTAAAAATGTTAAATTCATGGTCTTCCTTTTATTTCTGACACTATGTTATTTAGCAAAAAATAATCCTTATGATGAAGCCTTTCGATCGGTATGATAAAGCTACAGGGTGATTATTTTTCTCGTGTAACGGGTTCGATTCCCGTTTCAACCATGTAATTATTTAAATATCTATGAATGCAGTTTAAATTGTTTTTTAAATTCAAAAAGTTTCTTCTTTCAGTAAAATGTTCCATTTACAATATTCAATGTACTTTCCCTCCATGTGGCATATCCGTGGGACGCCCTGTATAAAGGGTGTAAAAATAACCTTAACTAAGCCGAAAGGCACGTGTTCTCCCCGTCATTTTCACAATTTCAGTCAGTTCCAACTTTTTCACAAGTATTTTTTTTTTAAATACATTTTTTAAAGTAAGATGTTCACCTTAAAAAACACCTCCACGACCCCCGTACTTCTTCTTCGTCGTCACATTCTTGGCAGAGTGGTCGTGGTCATTAGGGGTGGTGGCAAGCTTCACAATCCGTCGCCATTCCTCCCGTACTGTGACTTTTCTTGTGCATTCGTGGAGTGGACCATTGAGTGCAGTTTTGACTCGGTTGCATGGTCCAACGCATTGGTGACCTGCCGCGCACTCTTGTGCTTTCAACCGTTCCCTGCACTACAAGTGGCTCCACAGATATGTCTTCTTGACGTGTGATATATCCAAAGAAAGTGAGGATACGACATTGGAAGACGCTGTTTGATTCGAAGTTCCTGGAGGATTGAGACGATGGTTCGGAACTGTGTCCAGGTTATGCCAAGCATTCTCCTCAAGCACCAAATTTCGAGGGCGTCTATCTTCTTTTTCTCGCTTTCTCTTAAATTTAATGTTTCAGCACCGTAAAGAAATATGGGCTTTAGGCCCTGATAAGTCTCACTTTAGTGGCCTTTGTGATGTTTCTGCTTCTCCATATTTGTCCAAGCCGATCCATGGAGGTCCTGGTAATAGCTATGCGCTTTTAGATATCTTCCACGCATCCACCGCTGATTGATATTAGTGCCCCAAGGTAGATGTATGGCTGAATGACGTCACATTTCGCAATTTTAGTTATTTCGGGCGAGTTGTTGTTAGGTCGATCAACAATCATGATCTTCGTCTTGCTGCGGTTTATCTACAGACCAAAATCAAAGCTAACTTGTTCAATTTTACTAAGCAGGGATTCCAGATTGTCAATACTAGTAGCAAATAGGGTGGTCGTCTGCATAACGCAAACTGGAAATTTTATGGCCTCCAATGGTGATTCCGTCCGACCAATTCTCGAGTGTTATTCTCGTAATGAGTTCCGTATAGGTATTAAAGAGCAGTGGCAACAAGATGTAGCCCTGACGGACCCCGGCACTTGGATGAAAGTGATTCGACAACACGTCGTCTGTTCTCACCGAAGCTGTTCCATCTTCATAAAGTCTCCTAAGGAGGTGAACAAGATGTTTGGGTGTTCCCATAGTCAGAAGAGTCTCCCAAAGTATGCCTTTGAGATATCCACAAAGAAAATATAAGTCGGCTTATTGAACTCCCTGGCCTTTTCAATAATCTGGCGCACGTTTAAAATCTGCTCACGAGTACCCTTCCCTTTCACGAAGC
Source organism: Xestia rhomboidea (assembly GCA_963853795.1). NCBI lineage: Eukaryota > Metazoa > Arthropoda > Insecta > Lepidoptera > Noctuidae > Xestia > Xestia rhomboidea. Next base: position 13,241,908 of record OY970761.1, on the reverse strand, counting down.
CAGCTTGTTCAGGAGCAATTTCCTTAGACAAGTAAGACTTCAACCTCTCGTTCAAAATATGCAGTAGAATTTTACTCGCGTGTGAAATTAAGGAAATTAATCAGTAGTAACTGCATATTTTAGTGGATCCCTTTTTATGTAGAGGGACAAAGACAGTATGAGTCCATTCTCGGGGCCAAGTTCTTGTTTCCCAAATTTTGTTACACAGGGTATGAAAAATATCGATACCATACACCCCTGATACTTTGATGGTTTCCATCGGTATGGCATGTCTCTTCCTGTGGCTTTTCCGCTTTTTAGTAGTCTGATAGCGGCTCGCACTTCGTCCTTCAATATATATGGCTCTTTCTCTTCGTCTTTGGGCTCTGTCGGAAGATAGTTGTGTGCTTGAGGATCTTCGAATAGTGACTGATACTACTATCTAAATTCGCTGGGCGAGCTACAGACTGAAATAGTTACAATATCTGAGTCCTGGAAGATGTAGTCCTTCCAGGACTCAGATATTGCACACAGATTTTCACATAATTATATTTTGTTATTTTGTATTACTACACCCATGCACTGTTTTTATTGTGTTTTAAGTAAGTACCTACTGTTGTGAAGGAGCGGAGTCCTCTAGTACAGGCATTATCTGCTTAATTGAAGACTCCAAACCCAAATTGTTTGTGTATAACTTTTGGACACAATAAACGTTATTATTATTATTGCAACTATTTCAGTCTGTAGCTTGCCCAGTGGATTTTCTATAGCCCATGTTTTTTAAGAAAGGGTGCAGATCACCTGTTTCATGCTTATCAGCGTGAACTTCAACCTCTGCACACAAATTCTGTAGATGGTTATTGCGATCTTGCCTACATGCTTCCTGTATACGAGCAGATATTGTATTCAAGCTCCTAACATCTGCTCCCCGAGCTTTAATGTCCCTTCTTTCTTCCACAAGGGTAAGAGTTCCACTAGTCATCCAGTGTTGACGCTTGCGAACTGGTCCATCACGGAAGTTTTTAGCAGCTCCTTAGCCTGCCCACAACAGTTGATCTGGGGATGTTGATTGAGTGTCTAAGTTAGTCCATTGATGCCATTTTTGAATGACCGCAGCCACGAATTTTGGTTTGTCCATTTCCTTCTCCAGAATGTCAAGTTTGCCTGGTTGAAGCATTCCGCGCAGATTCCACGTACCAATCTTTTGGACGCTTCGCATCTTCGTTTCGAAGGAAATTCCAGTAGTTCGATTTCCAGACGATGCCTGGTTTCCTACATCATTCTGGCCGATAGTCCATTTCCCACCGTCTGCCCTGGACGCAGAGCGGTTAACCTTCAACCGGTTGCTAAGCAGATTACATGGCCACCTTTGTATCTTATTATGTACCTTCATGACGACTTTCTATGGGAACATAGCGCAGTAGCTTCCCCTGGCTTTTCTGCATCAGACATTTTTGAGGTTATTTGGACCGCTGTAGCCTCTTACGACCGTAGCCCGTTTGCCCGGTAGCGAGTATGGTTATACCGCCATGGCTCGGTCGCCAGCGCCTCGTCCGTTAACTAGCAGGGAGCACCGCGAGGGTTTGTAACCCTCGCCGTCGGCTATTCATACGAACTACCGACGCGTGCAGGTGAGGTTGACTTTTGGGCCGGATAAGCTGTTATCACCGCTCTTCCCTTGCTCCCACACTAAACGTACGTAAACGAACCTTTCACGAAACCGTCAACCAAGCATTCTGTACCTACGTCAAACTAAGCGTAAAAAACTTGCGTAAAACTAACTTTACGCAAAAAGAATGGTTGTCTGTAAAGTCGGCTTACGAACGATAATTTATTATTTATTTATTGATAACGTCCTATGAAAACATTGATGAAAAAGTGCATAGGTACTTTTATGAATTGAATTATTATCACTGAATTATCATTATTTTGTATAATACAAAGAAGGAGTTAATTGAAAATTACATTTTTTACGATAAATTAACATTTATTTGCACTCGTAATTTTTATTGTTTTATTTAAAATAAACAGATAAAATTACAAGTAACAATGTGCTATTAACAATTTTTTTACAAATTTCATCCCTCTTTTCACCCCCATAAGGATTGAAATTCTAACAACACCGTTGCGTTAGCTTCCAGCCATACAGATAATAAACTTTGTGATTTTTACTTCAAAAATAAGGTACTTTCCATACACAACTTCATCCCCGTTTTTAACCCTTTTATCCCTTTTATTTATCAGCGTTTATCAAAAACGCTGATATACGTATAAATTAATTTTCAATCGTCAGCCTAAACACAATATTTTAAGATCCTAACTTTAAAACTGACGGACTTTCATGCAAACTTTCATCCCCTATTTAACTCCCATAGGGGTTTATTTATCCTTTAATTTTGCACAGTGGTTCCCTTTATAATGAAGACAAGGTCTTTCTGTGCAAAATTTCAGTTTTATAGGTCCAAGGGTTTGGGCTGGGCGTTGATGAGAAGGCCGGAACATGACTGGCGCGCGAAACGGTGTGACACTTTTTCGTGCGTGCAGCCGGTGTTCATCGATTTAATTTTAAAAGACGTTGTCACTTCAAAAAATCTTGCTGGGAAACCACTTATTTTTTTGGGGTGAAACTCAATGTACCGCACTCAAAACATTGTGCTGGTGGATGTATTGAATAGTAGGTACGGCGGTTGTGAAGGTGTTTAAAGTAAAAATCTTACATTAAAAACATGTAAGTACCTATTTAAAACAAAAAACTTGTGAAAAAGTTGGAACTATGACCCCCAATATCTCCGTAACTAGAAGGTTCCCAGGTATGGTCTACAGCAAAAAAATGATCGCAATGTCGGGCAGAACAAGTGCCTTTCGGTTTCGTTAAGGGTCTCTAAAAAAATGATCGCAATGACGGGCAGAACAAGTGCCTTTCGGTTTCGTTAAGGGTCTCTAAAAAAATGATCGCAATGACGGGCAGAACAAGTGCCTTTCGGTTTCGTTAAGGGTCTCTATACGCTCTTTATAACTACTAATACTTATTAAGTATATTTGTTTACCTTTTCTATAGTGCAGTCTCCTCGCGTTCTGGCCGTGGTTGGCATGGGGCATATGGATGGAATTGTAAAATATTACGGTAAAATGAAACAAGAAGATATTGTGCCGCTACTATTGTGAGTAAAGCTACTGTGTACGTTTTCTAGTTGGGTGTTTTTTCAGAAATGTTAAAAGGAAAATTTTATACATCCTTTAGACTTTTTTAACCTAACTTTTAATCGTTAGGCCGCCTTGAGATAAAGAGGCGTGAAGAAGCGCTGCAGTGGTAATATTCATACAATATCTATGTATAAGCGCAGTTGCAGCTAGCGCCACTATCGTGAGACACGCGCATCATTTTTGCATAGTGAAGTAACCTGAACTTATAAATTTTAAGGTAATACGCACTTTTTAATACATTTTTTAGCCTTTGTTCTGTTGAAATTATGTTTCTGAAGGCGGTGTCGTCTGGTTGAATATAGCCTGTAAGTTGAAATAACTTAGTAAACTGGTTTCGGTTTATTCTTTTGGCGTATCTTGTAATTAATATTATATTTTTACAGAATACAAGTAAGGAACGGTTTGTTAGATGTGCTAATTACTAATTGTCTTTTCTTCTTTCGCTGTGATAAAATCAATAAGGGCAATAGTTCTTCTTCGTCAAAATCCATCGCGTAACTGAGTCTTCAGACGAATATCACTCAAATCTACTGAAGTACCTACCTATTTACCAATCGGAAATAACAAATAGTAATTATAAATATATAAATACAAACAATTCTTTAACTCTCTCTGAAAAACATCATTCTGTTTAAATTTCATTCCATTAATAGTTATTAGCATCGACGCGATGTCTGACCCGCGCCGCATTTGTTTTTTAATCTTTCTTTGTTGTTATTTACGAACTACCGTGAGGTAGTTTAGTAGAATTTGTTACAAACTATGTGTTAACCATAAATTAATAGTGATAGTTTGCGACGTTAGTATTAAGATAGCTTATAAGTGTCTCAACATCCGGACAAACCTATTGAGGTTTTTGTGATGTTTCTTTGTATAAATTTTGTTTTGTTCTTTATGAATTAAAAAAAAAAAAAACCAGACGCGCGCCAACTGCGCCACGGTTGAGCCACTAAGGCGCTTTTCCATGGTAGCCCCACTGAAGCGCTTCTCCACGCCAGTGTCATTTTGACAATGAATGGCTATGGCCCTCGGAAAAACTCTCTCGGACTTCTAAATCGAGCCACCTTGCATTTTCACATAAAAAGGTCTAAATAATTAAAATATTATTTTCGCGCACATAGGTCGGGTAACTAGTATCGGCGTTATGGGAAACGCAAAATAAGTACTTGATTTACTTGGTGATGGACTAAGTTTATCAAAATAAATTACAAGGAGCAAGAATGCCGACCGACCGAACCTGGAGATGAAAAGTTACTGACTAATTTTACATTTGAGCAATTATCGAAAACTTGGGATACGGTCGGAGCGGCACGTTACCAACTAACAACTGTACAAAGGTTCTTAAGCTAGGTAACACAATAAAAATAGCACAGTTAAACATAATTACAAAAGAACTGTCGGCCGGCATCTCAACAAAAATATTAACGGGTATTATTATATACTGTTAAATTCATAATGGTCGGTCAATGGTCTCGTAATAGAATGGGGTATTAGGTACACCCATTTTTGAAAAGTGTCTCAATTAGATTATATGGTGATAATGAACCATTAAAAAATTCACAAAAAAAATTATTCAATCAATAAGTGCCCTAAAAATGCATTTAAATTTTGCATTTTCAAATTTCGCGCGTAATTTGACGAAAACGCTGGACGCAGTGGACGCCATATTGTGGTCATGACGTCAGTTGGGGCTATGTAAACAAATGCAGTGATATTTGAAGTTGACAGTTGACACTTATATGTTTACATATCCGTATGACGTAATAACAAGGCGACTACTATAATGGTGTTAAACAGATGAAAAAAATGAAACCTTTGAATTGAATTTTAAAATTTAGTTTGCTATTTTAAGAACTAAAACGAACGTTTTCCGACTGCTTTCTTCCTAAGCTATCTCAATTATATATTTTTAGATTTTTCTCATTTAGAGTAAAATACCCTATTATGTTCTATTGTAATTGTCGTATTGCCATTATTATAAAACCCGCCAGATTTCATTTATATATATCTTTACATATTATTTATTAATGTTCTATGCAATCTGAAGTAGTAAGAAGTTCGTAAAAAGCACCAGTCATTCGTCATTTTGAACGAGATTACCATTCTATGCCATTTCATCCAATGGAGTGTCAGTGGTTGACCATTGGAAAGTCATAATGACGCCATCATATTAGTAGTTTACCAAACTTGTCAAAATCAATAATTATGAAATCAATGATAGATCATTCTGACACTATTGTAATAGCAGACTTGAGGCCCTAAAGTACCTGCGCAATTTTTATTCTGTTCACCAATCAGTCCGGCTTTTCTTTCTCCTGGATGGAAGGGAGGCTTTTGTCCTGCAGTGGGACAATATAGGCTTATAATAATAATAATGGTAATCAGTCTGGCTTGAGCAAAATTTAAGTGTTGTTAAGCGAACAGAAGTGCGTCAGAAACACCACTCTGCGCTCCATAACTCAGGTTGCAGATGTTAGGGAAAAAACAGCTAAGCTTAAGTGAGAGTGGGGCTGGCATTGTAGCACGAATGCTCCCGAAGTGGTGGGCACGGATCGTCACTCACTGGACACCTGATGGAGGAAATCGCCGCACGGCGGGTCGCTAGTAATACCTTAATTTAAAAAGCTTTTAAATTTAATACAAAAATTTGCAAGGTGACTTTATTGTGTCCGGGAGAGTATTCCGGCGTTTTCAGTACACGAATGTTTGGGCTAAACTTTTGTTGAGGAAAGACTCGGAAACATTCAAAACTATATTTTATAATTCGAGTTTGACTTCAATGCATCCCAAACTTTGCATCTATAATGCTAAGTAGGTACATAGGTTTTTTGCTAACAAATTTCTTTTTTTTAGTGCAAGTGGCGATTAACATTTCTGAAAAATGCCCAGTTATCTACATTTAAGTACATATAAAATGTCAGAATTGGGAACAGAAGAATAATGGCAACGACGAACCTCTTTTTTTCTTTATTTTCAGTTTAGGTTTCTGTTCGAACGATAATTAATAAGTAATTAATTATAACCTATACCAATTATACCTCATTTCAAAGTTCATGAAGGTGAGGAGCTTAATCAGTACCTAAAATATTCTAAAGTATTGTGCTAGCCATAAGTTTTATGTTTTTATATAAGTACTGATACTGTTAGCCTGCGTCATCCCACTGCTGGGCAAAGGCCTCTCCCCATGACTTCCAGTTGTTTCGATCCAGGGCTAATGTGGACCACTAGTCGTTGGTTTTGTCCAGCTCGTCCCGCCATCTTCTACGATGTCTGCCGCGAATGCCGCGATGCCTTCTGGCTGTGTCCAGGCTCCAGAAAGTGTCGGTTTGGTCCAGTCTGACTTCAACTTATCGGCTTTTTGAGCAATATCATTAATTTTTGTTTTGGAGCGCAGTGTGGTGTTTCAAAAATCTAAATATTTATCAGTGTTTGTGATAATCTAGGTATAGTGCTATAATGTACTTTGTTCAAATTTCAAAAACTGGTCCTGCTTTAAATTGTTGTCCTTTGAGAACGGCTCCCTCTCTGTCACTTGCTGTAAACCAACAGCCTTAAGGATTCTCTGGATACATCGCAAGCGCTGGTCAGGGGGGTTTTGAGTTTTGCAAAAAAACATGCACTCGAATCTTCTATCGAATCGGTCGCCACCATTCTATCGGCAGAAAGTGCTTGCAAGCCTATTTACAAGCCAAGCCAAAAGCGTTTGAATTCGTGATGGTTTGTCGCGGCAAGCGTGTAGAGCCAGCGTAACATGTAAGTAGGTATGTTATGTATAACATGAGGAGGAGGAAGACTTAACATGAACAATATTTAGAATGAGATCCTGGGTTCGATTTCCAGGTCTGTCATTGGTGTCATTCTGTTATTGGGGTTTTTCATTAGGAATTTCTCAGTAGCAGCCACGAAGTCTGGATCAGTGCCCGTTTGATACGCTCGCCCTCGGACTCAGTGGTGAAATGTGGATGTAGGTAATTGGTACATAGGCCTCCGCTTAATTCTTCGGAGGTTATATGCGTGATGTTATGTTATGATGTAATGTCTTATCATAACATCACGCATGTACAGTCCGTGCCACGAAAGAAGAGACCTGTCGGACCACTAGAAACGAGTGAAACTTTGTGAAATCTTGGTTATGCCTCCAGGTAAAATATGTATTAAGAAGACAAAGTAGGAAGATCGTTTACGACGTGTACACCTATATGTCAAAAGAAGTATTTCGTTAGCGTTACACAATTAACTCGTATACAAGTGGTGTGACAGGTCTCTTCTTTCGTGGCACGGACTGTAACCTCCGTATAATGTATTACACATTAAAATAACATAGTTTATGCATTTATTTTTTTCAGCATTCCACCTCGCCCCTTGCACTGGACAGTACTAAGGATAGGATTCAAGCTCACATTTTATTTCCTCATCTTTTCATTTTTTTACAGATTATTTTTTGGATAAATTTGATTACATACTTATACTTTGTTTGAATAAACTCGCTTATGTCCGCAATCTGGTTTTTTATTCCCCATTTTTCATTTCCTACCTACTTTTTCGAAAAAAATAGTTATTTGTTATACAAGAGTGCAAAGTTGCTTTTTAACCGCGTGCTCAATTTTGATAACCGAGCAAGCGAAGGATTCTAAAATTGAGTCACGAGCGCAGTGAGTGATTCAAAAATTACAATCACAAGATACTTTTACTTTTATTTCAGTTTAGGTGTTAACTACTACATTATGGTAGGTAAGTATTACAGAATAATCTTTAAATTATAACAAATAATACTTAGGTACAATTAAGAAAAAATTAAAGTAACGTTGCTACAGTTAGTTAAGTTGAGTGTAATATTTATTTATTTATTTATTAAAACTTTATGCACAAGTAAAAACTGTACAAAGGCGGACTTAATGCCTTGGGCATTTTCTACCTATTTTTTTTTCATTTTTTTTAATATCGTACTGTTTCAAATCCTTCTCGCGTGATTGTTGAGGGAGAAAGCTCATTTGCGCATTATTAACAGTTTCAGTCAATTCTGTTGGCGTAAAATAAACTTCTTGGTCGCCAAAACCACTTATTTTACGTTTTTCACTTGTTTTATCCTAAGGTTTTAACAATTGACCTGACGAAAAAAAGGCGGGAAACTTCGGTTGCGCGCGGTTGTTTTTCTTCTTGAAATTTAATTTTTATTGTGAAACGGATCAGTTGAGTCTTATCTTTGTATATAATTTTGTATAATAATTGTATATATTTGTAGTAGTGTTCGTAGGTGAATATTTGGTAAGTTTTTTATATTGTATGATTAGTACGTAGGTCCGGGTTGTATGAACGACCCCCCTAATAACTTGCAGGGGGATTTAGGCGGCGGCCTAAATCCCCCCGAGGATGTCGCAAACTATGTGACTATCATGTCACGAAATGACAATATTGGGTATAAAAGTGGCATGGACACTGATGGTTCAGTGGCCACTGACAGTAGTGAAAAATCTACACGAAAACGCAGGAGAATATGTAAAACATGTAAAATACGGAAACGCAGCAGAAAAGGTCATGGCCAGAATGAACTAAGTATCACAGAGTGTAATTGTAATCCCCAAGAGATTGTTCTTGAAAATACCCATGGGAACCAAGCGTCGTCCCAACTTGAGCCACAGTCAAAGCCTAGTCAAGCAAGTTTTGAGCCGGTTGGTAGGAAGGAGTACATACATACCGATGTATCTCCTTATTTGATACATGTACAGCGCATCACTGACTTACCTAATAGTGGAACTGTATTACATCCCATTGCGTTTGGAAACTTTATGAAACGGGGAGGATTTAAAAATATAATTAATGGAAGCATTTAAAGGATAGGCCGCAATAAGTGTGCAGTTGCATTTTCGACTTTTCATGATGCAAATGATTTTTTAAAATCTAACTTATTAAGTACTAATGGATTCAAAGCCTTTATCCCGACATTTAATGTAACTAGAATGGGTATAGTGCGTGGTGTTCCTTCAGAATGGTCATTCGATGAAATTGAAGCAAATATTTCTACACCAATTGGGTGTGGAAAGGTCATTAAAATTCGGAGGTTAAATTATAAAGTGCAGATTAATGGTAGTCCTGTTTGGAAACCTTCAGAATCCATTGTTATAACCTTTGATGGACAAATTCTACCAAAGAGAATATTCATGTGCTATAATGCATTAAATGTTGATACATATGTGTACCCCACCATTCAGTGTTTCAGATGCTGTAGGTACGGTCATACAAAATTACAATGTAGGGCTGCAGAGCCGAGATGTTTTAAATGCGGACAAAATCATTCAGCTGAATCTTGTAGCATTGAGGAGGATTGTGCATCTTGTATAAATTGTTCTGGTTTTCACTTTGCTATAAATAAAGCATGCCCTGAGTTTAAGAGACAAAGAGATATCAAAAACACTATGGCTCATTCATGTATTTCTTATTTGGAGGCTAGTAAGTTGCATCCATCTTCCTCTATGTCTTATGCAGATAAAGTTGTTTCAGGTAGTAAAATTTCTCAATCAGATTCTAAATCCGCATACTTCCACACTAATGATAATGTGAATAATGGTCCTAGGACAACTTCCTTTAAAAAAACAGTCTTTAAAAAACCACGTTCGCCTCCTAAATCTGCGTCTGGATATGACAGAGCAGCACACAATGCATTAATAAATGAGTTCAGTTTACAAAGTCCCAGTAATGGGTGTGCACTACAGAATAAACCCGAACAAAAAGAAGATCATGAACAGATTATGGATCTAATTTACAGTCTTATTAAGATGTTACAAAATAAAAAATACATAAAACCGAACAACGCTGACCTGATTTGTAAATTACTGACTGACAAAAACGATAATGGATTTGATTATTCAATGGAACGTCAGGTCAGTGACTAATAAAAAAACAGATCTTTTCTATTTAGTTAACAAGTATAAACCACTTATTGTTGCATTGAGTGAAACATGGCTTAAACACGGTCGAATATTTGGTATTCCAGGTTATGTTTGCATTCGTAATGACAGAACTGATGGCTACGGTGGTGTTGCCATCTTAATCAAAAACAATGTTGCATTTTCTCAAATTACATTACCCAATCAGTATTCTTTAGTTGATTTCGTTGCTGTACGTGTAAATATTGTATCTTATGCCTCTGTATATATTCCAAAGCCTTCCTCCGCTGCTCTACAAGAGATGAGTGATATTTTTTGTTCATTGAAAAGCCCTGTCTTGATAATAAGAGATTTTAATTGTCATCATCAGACGTGGGGAAGCGCTGAAAATAAAAGTGATGGTGTACGTTTGCTACAAATATTAGATGACAATAATTTATGTGTATTAAATACTGGGACACCGACTAGACGTACCAAGCCCAATGAATTGCCGAGTGCTGTGGACTTGTCGATTTGTTCCCCTAGTTTGGCCTTATCACTCACTTGGTCTGTCTTTTCTTCTACATTAGGCAGTGATCATTTTCCCCTAGTAATAACATCCCCTGACAAATATCCCATCAGTCAAAAGCGTCCTCCTCGATTAAAGTACAGATTAGGTAAAGCTGATTGGGAAAAATTTAAACAGGTCCTTGAAGTCAAAGTTTCACAGTTACCTGAAATACTTCATGGAGGAGAAGATGATTGCTCTCGAGCCTTAGCTCTTTGCATGCTTGAAGTAGCGGATGAGATTTTCCCTGTAAAAAGTTCCCGCACAAACAATTTACCTATACCTCCTTGGTGGAATACTGAATGTACAGATGCAGTACGAAAAAGAAAGGAAGAGGAAAGAAAGTATGGTGAGGATATGTCGGAAGAAAATTTATATAAACTTACTGGTATAATTAATGAGACTAGAGATTTTTTGAGGGAAAGGAAATTTGAGGGATGGAGATCATTCTGTGCCTCCCTTTCTCCTAGAACTTGTCCTTCGGAGGTCTGGAGTAACATTAAGCGTTTTAGGAATGCTTTTAATCAAAATCGTTGTGGTATTCAGTTGTCTCCTGCTTTAGCTGACGATTTTCTTGATAGATTGGCCCCTGCAACAGCTCCTGAAAAAAATTCTTTGATGCCTTGTTGCGCATTATATCCTGGAATAAAAGAATCGAATAGTTTAAACTTACCTTTTTCTTTAGACGAGCTTAAAGGGGTATTGTCGAGTGTTAAAGATTCTTGTCCTGGAGAAGATGGAATACCTTATGCTTTCTTTTCAAATATGGGAGATTCCTCACTTTCATATTATTTAGAAATAATTAATTCCATAATGATTTCTGGGAACATTCCTACCTCTTGGCGAACTCAAGAAATAGTCCCTATACTAAAGCCTAAAAAATCTCCAGATGATCCGGCTGCTTATCGACCTATAGCCTTATCTTTAGTTATTGCTAAAATTGCAGAACACCTGGTTAAGAACCGTCTTGAATGGCATATCGAAAGAAATAATTTGCTTTCGATTTCTCAATACGGCTTTCGTAAATCCAAAAGTACCATAGACAGTTTAAGTATCTTCACCACAGACATCAATTTGGCCTTTTCTAATAATTTATCGGTGGTTGCTGCATTTTTAGATGTTTCGGCAGCTTATGACAATGTAATCATAGAAGTGCTCAAAAATAAACTAATGAAATTGCAGGTGCCGTCAATTTTAGTTAATTTTATTATTTTAATATCTTATCTGTTCGCTTTATATCTGTAATAACAAATCAAGGTTCAAGACTTTCACGAATTGTGTATAAGGGATTACCTCAAGGGTCTGTACTTAGCCCGTTACTTTACAACATTTATACACATGATCTTGAGGCGTCCTTAAATGGTATCGTTAGTGTTTTACAATACGCTGACGACCTACTAATTTATTCAATAAACATGTCTATCCCAACTGCATGTAATTCTTTAACAGAATCCCTCACGTCATTAAAGGCTTGGCTTGATAATAATGGGCTGGATTTATCAGCTAAAAAAAGTTCTGTAGTAGTTTTTTCTAGAAAACGGGATTTTCCGCCACCTAAAGTTTCATATTGCAATCATACTCTAAATGTTGGGGAGGAAGCCAAATTCTTGGGTTTAATTTTGGATAAGAAAATGACAGGTAAATCTCATTTAAGTTATATAGTGGATAGATGTGAAAAGCAGTTGAATATTATGAGATGCCTCTCGGGTGTGTGGTGGGGTGCTCACCCTTTTAACCAGAAATTGTTATACAATGCTATAATTCGTAGTATTTTGGATTATGGTACCTTTTTATTAGAAGGTGGTAGTAAAAAATGGTTCAAAAAGTTAGATAATATTCAATCTAAAGCTCTCAGAATTATTTCGGGTGCAATGCGTTCGAGTCCTTTAAATGCGTTGCAAGTAGAGTGTGGTGAGCCTCCTATAAATTTGAGAAGACAGCTGTTAGCTGATAGGTTTCTATTTAAAATCATGCAATTTTCCAACCATCCATTGATCATTAGGCTAGATAATCTAAATTCTTTGATTGAAAGCTCCAATTATTGGAGATGCAAATCTGTTCCTTGTTTAATTACTAGTTACAGGAAGTTTAAGTTACTTGAATCGCCTGTGCATAATGCACCAAAGCTAGCAATATTTAATGATAACGTTTTTGACTCTCTACTTATAAAGCCTGAAATAACATATGATATGGGTATCGCCAAAACTGATTCTGGAGCGAATTCTAAATTTATCAGTAATATTGATGATAAATGGAAAGACTGGCACCTAATATTTACAGATTCTTCTAAAACGCCGGATAGTTGTGTAGGTGTAGGAGTTTATCATGCACAGTATAAGCTTATTCAAAAAATAAAACTTCCTCCGGAGTCTTCCGTTTTTACGGGGGAGTGCTTTGGCCTATTTAGGGCACTAGAATATGTTTTGTTAGCTAAGTTACAAAATACTGTTATATTTTCCGACTCTAAGAGTGCGTTACAGGCAATTGAGAAGTTCCCATTTAAAATGAAGGCTTTCTATCCTGTTGTATTTGATATTAGGAATGTATTATATGAACTAAGGTTGAAGGGGCAATCTGTACATTTTGTTTGGATTCCTAGCCACTGTGGCATAAAGGGAAATGACAGGGCGGATGGTTTAGCCAAGGAGGCTGTCAATGATGGAGACACTTTTCCTTATAAAAACTTTTCCCATGATATCATGAATTTACCCAAGTCATACCTTCGCGATGCCTGGAGTGTCTCGTGGGGAGAGAGCGCACAAACAAAAGGAAAATATTATTACTTTATGCAACCTCATGTTCCTATTAAACCGTGGTTTTTCAAGATTGAGTGCTCCAAATTGATTGTTAGTCAAATCATTCGTATGCGTTTGGGTCATGTATGTACTCCTTACCATCTTGCCAAGCTCCGTATTGTAGAGGATAACATGTGTGAATGTGGGGAAGATGTTGGTACTTTGGACCATATATTTTTTTCATGTTCTCGTCATGACCGTTCTGATTTCCTTGATTCCCTTATTAGTTTAAAAACCCCTTTCCCCACTCGTATGATTTGTTTATTACATAACCCAATAATTTATTATGATTTAATTGCCTCTTTTCTGTATAAAAATGATATTAAACTTTAGTTTATTTATTATATTGTACATAATATATTATATTAATGACTTGGTCTGATCCATATTTCCTATCGTTGTAATCCTTTCCGTTCCGTTTTTTATTTCCGTTTCCCAAATTTTTACCTGAAAATGGCACAAAGTACAACTAGTGCCACACCAAAAAAAAAAAAAAAAATTGACCTGACAAGAAAATGGCGCGCGCAAAGCAAATTATAAAAGTAGGTACACCAAGAAGGTTCCGAGTCTGAGTTTTTAACAAATTAAAAAAGGTTGTACCTATGATAAATTCGGCACCATGAAAAGGAAGGATGAAAATTTTTTTTTTCATCCCCCCATCTCGGAAAGAGTATTTTTGCTCTTCGATATCTGAGTGCAAAAGTCGTTTTTATCCTCTAGAGGATAAAGTAAATTGAATTTAGAACATCGTGTACACTAAGTTTGTGAATTCAAAACATCATAATCTATTTACTTCTACCTCCATGGTGCCGAATTTATCATAGGTACAACCTTTTTTAATTTGTTAAAAACTCAAACTCGGAACCTTCTTGGTGTACTTTTATAATTTGCTTTGCGCGCGCCATTTTCTTGTCAGGTCAATTGTTAAAACCTTAGGTTAAAACAAGTGAAAAACGTAAAATAAGTGGTTTTGGCGACCAAGAAGTTTATTTGACGCCAACAGAATTGACTGAAACTGTTAATAATGCGCAAATGAGCTTTCTCCCTCAACAATCACGCGAGAAGGATTTGAAACAGTACGATATTAAAAAAAATAGGTAAAAAATGCCCAAGGCATTAAGTCCGCCTTTGTACAGTTTTTACTTGTGCATAAAGTTTTAATAAATAAATAAATAAATATTACACTCAACTTAACTAACTGTAGCAACGTTACTTTAAATTTTTCTTAATTGTACCTAAGTATTATTTGTTATAATTTAAAGATTATTCTGTAATACTTACCTACCATAATGTAGTAGTTAACACCTAAACTGAAATAAAAGTAAAAGTATCTTGTGATTGTAAATATTTTTTTTTGCATTTAGTCATTTCCTCGCTGAGGTGGGATGAAAAGTTACGTGTTGCACTCGAGTGCAAAGATTTTTCACCTCGTGCTCTTTTGATTCCCTCGCTAACGCTCAGGATTCTAAAATTGTGTTATAAAATCTCTTAAAATTGAGCACGCGGTTAAAAAGCAACTTTGCACTCTTGTATAACAAATAACTATTTTCAAAAATCACAAAATAGTGCTTTCGTTTCGAAAGTCTGTGACTTTTGTTGTTCACTTCGTCTGCTGTTTGTTGTAAGTAGGATCTAACAAAAATATAGAAGTAGGAGCATTGAAAATGCACACCTTGTATTAAAGTATGAGAAACCCGGACAGACAATTACCCTACTAGTGCGAGCGAGACAGACTATGTATTCTCACTCGCACTAGAAGGGTAATTAATATATTAATTAAAAAAGTATTACAAAAGTGTACAAATTCACACCTTGTATTAATGTATGAGAAACCCGGGCTTCCGCACACTCTGTGTATACACAGACAATTACCCTACTAGTGCGAGCGAGACAGACTATGTATTCTCACTCGCACTGGAAGGGTAATTAATATAAATATAATAACTTAATTAAAAAAGTATTACAAAAGTGTACATTTAGGTGCAGTAGTCTACTGCACCTAAATGTACACTTTTACAACTAAAAATAATACTACTGCCAGTAGTATTATTTTTCAAACAATGGTTTAGTTAGTGCATAAAAGTAAATTATAACTAAAATATATTTAACAGTTGCAAGTAACGATAATAGAAAGTCAAACGAGCTTACCTGTAAGTGATGTTCGATGACTATTAAACGATGTGATTCGCCCGAGAGATTACACTGATTACTTGTAGTAGCACGGATATGTGCTGCCATCTTACACTATTTTAGAGCAACAAAGAAACCATTCCCTGCGCCCTCTTGTGGGTATTTCATACACGTTTTCCCCTTTGGCCATCGTTAGCCACTATTTCGTGCAAATCAGGGGAGGATCTAGAAGTATCTTGATCAGGGTCAGGGAGGGAGTGTAATCTCTCGGGCGAATCACATCGTTTAATAGTCATCGAACGTCACTTACAGGTAAGTTCGTTTGACTTTCTATTAAACTTGTGACTGTGACAGTGATTCGCCCTTCGAGATTACACTGATTACTTGTAGATGTTTAGAGTTTCACGAAATAGTAAATAGGGAACTATGTATATTATTAAGGGAAAAAAAATGGTTGTCTGTAAAGTCGGTTTACGGACGATAATTTTACGTGATAACGTCATCTTTCATGATAATTTAGTGAAATTATGACGTTATCACTGATTTTAACATAAAAATCTCCATTCGTTTGTATGCCGCTAGAGTGAGAGAGACCGAAGATCGGTCCACTCACTCGAACGCTATGCCAGCCTCCGCTCGTGAGGATTCCGCGTGACAAGTTTCACGGAATGACTGGCAGCGCTCGAGATGAGACGGGAGATCGGTCCGTCTCTCTCTCGTTATACCTGCGATCGCGCTCGTGAGGTTTTGGTGTGACACAAGTTTCTGAACATGTCACCCGACTAAAACGATTTTAAAGACGTTATCACGTCAAAAAGATAAACTCAAAGTTATATACCTTACAAACACTTATAATCAAATCACAAGGTTTGAAAATCAATCATAGGTTCATACATATAACAGAGACAAAATAATCATTAGGTATCATTCGTTAATTGAGGCCATCCTACAAAGAGACCGGGCAAAAACATCCGAGGTGTCTGCAACTACATCTCTATTGTAAAATCTTGCAAAAGTTTCTGATCTGCCGGTCCAACCCGCAGTTCTTTTTATATTATCTATGCTAACCCCGAGCCTATTGGCGGCAGACGTAGCTGCATGTCTCGTACTGTGGGCGCTAAAGACAGATGTGTCTATACCGCTTTCACTCAGGATGGCCTTAATCCAACGGCTTAAAGATTGTGAGCTTACATTATTGAAAGGCTTCTTAAAACTAATTAATAAAGAATTACATTCAGGTTTTCTCTTGTCAGCCGATACAGTTAAGTATTGTTCTAAAGTTCTAGCAGGACAAATGGAAGGTCTTTCGTTGAAGTAAGGAAGTATCAATATTGGTGGGGAACGATTCACGTTTGAGGTTTTGATTAAATCCGTGATGTTAATTAGGAACTTTTCGTTAGGATATTTTTTAATATTAGACACCTTAATCAACGACAATGTTTGCACCCGGTGAGCAGTTACTAAAGCTAAAAGTGTAGTCAATTTTTTTGATAGTTGTTCAAAGGAAAGACTTTCATTAGGGTACCAATTACTCAAGTAATCTAAAACAATAGACGGGTCCCAAGTAAAATTATATTTTGGGATTGGAGTTCGCAACTTGAAGACTCCCTTCTTAAACCTCGTGACCTGTGGGTCATTCATAGTCACTGAGTTTAAAAGAAGCGATAGTGCTGCTTTAGTACTATTAATTGGCCCATACTTTTGACCCTGGTTAAAAAGGGTAACTAAGAAATCTAACACATTAGCAACAGATGCTTGAAATAAATTTAAGTTTTTATCCTGGCAGAAGGTAAACCATCGTTTAAAACAAACGTTATATTGTTTTAAAGTACTACCAGCTAAAGACGCCAACATCACATCCGCAGCGTCTGGAGGGGAGCCCTGCATCAGAAATGCCTGCCTGACAATACTCCGGCAACCAGGGTAAGGCTCTCTTGAAACTTGTGTTCCACACTGTAAGGGGATGATAATAATGTTTTATTAGGTGTAAATTCAATTGGACTAGTAGATAGCAACTTCCTAAAAAGTGGATACCAAGGTTGTGTTGGCCAGAGAGGGACCACAACAATACCCTCAGCCTTATCTAGAATAATTTTCTGTAAAACTTTTAAAATTAAGCAAAATGGAGGAAATGCGTAAAAAAAAATAGGTTGACCATTTCAAGGTGAAAGCATCTACCCTAAATGCTTCTGGATCATTATGTCAAGAAACAAATTTGGAACATTTCTTGTTTATTTGACTCGCAAATAAATCAATTTCAGGCCGATTGAATTTTTTACATATAACCTGAAAAGCATCGTCAGCGAGCTCCCATTCAACATCAGCATGTATGCGGCGGGATTCCGCGTCTGCGATATAGTTATCCTTCGAACTAATATAAGAAGCGAAGACAAACAAACGTCGCTCTTCGCACCACTGCCAAATGTCACGACTTACAGAACTAAGATGGGGAAATTGTATGCCACCCATCCTATTGATATAAGAGATTGCAGTGGAATTGTCAATTCGTAACAGTATTTCACAGTTACGATAATCATTGGCAAAGATCTTCAACCCAAAGAAAGCTGCCGTCAGTTCTAAGTAATTAATGTGCTGAGTTAACTCCTTGCTAGACCATTGTCCGCTGGCCGTCTGGCCTGCGCAGCTGACACCCCAACCAGTAAGAGACGCATCCGAGAATATTTCCAGCTTATAATCGCTGTAACGAATAGGATTGGCGAAATTGTCAATGTTACTAAGCCACCAGACAAAGTCTTCGCGTAAAGAAACAGGTAAATTAATATATTGATTGTAATCATCTTTTTGTTTTAAACTAAGATACTTAGTTCTCTCGAAATTTTTTGTGTATAGCCAGCCGTACTGCGTTGCTGGGCAAATTGATATCAGCAAACCTATCAAATGAGCAAAATTACGTAACTTACATCTTTTTAAGTTAGAGAAGTGTAAAAGTTCATCCTTGATTCTATGTTTCTTTTCTATTGGAATGCTAATCGTAAGATTCTCGGAATTGAAAACGAAACCTAGAAATGTTGCAGTTCGGCTAGGTATACTAACACTCTTTTTCAGGTTTACTGTAAAACCTAATGATTGAAGAAATTCTTGTGTAATTTCAAAATTATGTTTACAATCCTTAGAAGTATTACCAAATAACAAAATATAATCTAAATAAATTACTGACAATAAGCCTTGATTACGCAGGTATTGCATTACTGGACGCATAATTTTTGTAAAAACATAAGGCGCTATATTTAGACCAAATGGTAAAACTTGAAATTCATACAGCTTTCCCAACCAACAAAATCGCAGAAACTTTCGAGTTTAGAGTCGCTATGAACATTGATAGCGAAATATGCATCCTTAAGATCAATAGAACACATGTAACTATGTCTTGACATGAGTCTCATAGCAGTTCTGTAATCTTCAAGTTTAAAGTGTGGCGCAATGATGAATCTATTTAAGGATTTTAAATTTAAAATAAATCTATTTGTCCCACTACTTTTCTTAACGAGTAAAATATTTGATAAAAATTGACCATTACATGGTTCACACACACTTATGGCACCAATACTAAGCAGATTATTAATTTCCTTAGTAATGAGCAGTTCATCCACACCAGACTTAGCATTATTTTGTGGATAAGATATAGGCTGGGATATATGGTTCGAAATCGGAATTTGCAAACCGTTAACCCAATTTAACACCACAGGATCGTTTGTGATTCGCGACCAATTATGATGAAAAAACTTTAATTTACCCGCCTGAGTGTTGGTATTGTCCACTTCGGCTAACGGCGTGGAGTCTGGTTGTATTGCCGTGGAACACGGCGATCCGTTGCACGGCGTATTGGTGATTGCTTGCGCCCACCAGCCGTCGCGGTCTGTCTCGGTGGCATGCGACGTGGCTGCGACTGCGGCGGTGGCGGGCCCCTCCAGTTTAAAGCCCTCGACATATGTTCCTTTGGTTGAAAGTTTTTGGGTGGCAATTTTGGCTTGGAAGCTGTAGGTTTTAACTCGGTGCCGGCTCTTATTATGGCTTTCATAGATTTTAAATTATCTTGGAGATCGTTACCAAATAATAAGTGATCACGTTTAAGGTCCTTTACATTATCTTTAATTTTTTTGTTAAGGCAGGACAGCAAAAAGTTTCTCCTTGTTTGTGTCTCACTATAATGTGTGTGACATAAAAGTCTGCCGGCATCACTGAGGGATTTTAATGTCTGACATTTAATCTCCTCGTCACAAGGGCCAGTTTGCAAGACAGCAGTGATTGTGTTGGCTATACAGGTTATGATAGAAGATAATACCTTCTGTTTTTCAGCCAATATGTTGTCTCTTTTCAAAGCACCTTCATTAACCGCTGCTCTGATTTCAGGATTAAGTGTCTGGGCCAATTTTAAATTGTACGGTACACTATAATTCTTCAATATATCCTTTCTTGTTTCATCCTTTAAGCCATTGACCAGAATATCAGACCACCTGTTAGCAATGTCTTTATGGACATTTTTACCAAACTTCTCTTCCTGTGCAGGTTCTTCTCCAAGTAAACACAAAATATCAGGCTCTTAGTCTTGGATACTTTCCATAGCTTGTTCTGGGGGCGGTGCATCCGCGGAAGTGGGTGTGGAAGTAGCCTCGGGTACAACGGCACAAAGCGCGTTCAGGCACGGAGTCTAAAGTTGCTGTCGGCGCGGACTTCGGTTCATCAGGGGACTTTGGATGTGAAGTTGAATCGGATAGCATGTTGGCTTCTGGGGCTCCTGAAAACATGAGACCGATAGTTTTTAATAAATTCGTGATACAAACACACAGTTTGTACTCTAGAATTGAACATCCATTGACAGAAGGTATAAATTCATGACATAATCTTCCAGACTATGTTCTAGAATCCACCGTTACAAATTCTTGATTCAAACTCACGATTCGTACTCTAGAATTGTCACTCATTGTAGGTACTTAGATAAAAATTCATGACATAATTTCTCGAATTATGTTCTAGAATTTTGGTGCTACCTAATATACAGCGATCAACCTTACAGGTTGAACTGAAGTACATTATAGGTCGGTATTAGCCTTACAGACTAAACTCCTATAAGCACGTTAGTAAGGAAAAGTAGGTAAGGTCGCGCAGCCGCGAGCCAACGAGGTTTAATTCGGAATTTAAAATGTTACCGACCTTCGTTTTGAGGAGCCTCCTGCGATGATTCTTCTGGGTAATAATCACGATCAGAATGCTGGTTCTGATCAAAATCCGAACTACTAGTGTAGTCTGTGTAGAATCTTCGTTGTTTACGACGAACACGAGACATCTTTTTCTCTAATTTTCTCATTTTCTGAGCTAAATACTCCTCCTCGTCGTAGCGTTTTCGTTTTCCCATCACTGAAATATGACTTTAAGTCCAAACACGAGAAATACTCAATTTAATTTACGATTAGAAAAACTAACGTGCGCGATAGCAGCCACACAAAACGTGTATGAAATACCCACAAGAGGGCGCAGGGAATGGTTTCTTTGTTGCTCTAAAATAGTGTAAGATGGCAGCACATATCCGTGCTACTACAAGTAATCAGTGTAATCTCGAAGGACGAATCACTGAAGTTTAATGTGGAATTCAAGTGTTTGGTAGCGACCTGCCCGAACTAGGTTTATTTAAACTTGTTTTTCAGGCCTTCACTTGACATAGCAAAAATTAATTAGGACAGCAAAAGTTGCAAAATAAATTATAGTACATTATGAAATAAGTGCGGTAAGTTGAGAATTACAGCCGAGGCGATATTGCTTGCCCGAGCCGTAGGCGAGGGCGATAAAAAAGCAGAGGCTGTAATTATCAAAGCGCACGTATGTCATACGACGTTTTATAACATATTTGCGAGAAAATAAATAAAACAAATAAAAACAATACAGAGAGAAAACGCGCGCGGAATAATTTTTACTTGTTCACAAATTAGCAAGGCGCGCGCATCAGCGCTTTTTTTTAAGGCAAAGACACAAAAACAGCCAGTATTACTAATAAAGTAATTAATATTTTTGTGTTTTTTTTTACAGATAAATATTTGTAATTTATTGATAAAATTAATTAAATGAAGGAATTAAATGTTTATTTATTATATTTCATCTCCCAAAGTTAATTTTATTCATAAAATGTTGACCACTTTCTGTCATAAAAACTCTTTGCTAAGATTTAAACAGTATAAACCGTGCATTTTACTTTACAGCACAAGTACGTAATGAGATACATTACGATATTGAAATTGGTGAAATAAGAGACCCTTTACGAGCAAATGTGTTATAAAATCTATTACGACTACTTAAATGAATAATCAAATTGGTACGAAAAAACATTAAAGTAGGGCAAGCACATGCAGTGTCAGCGCACGTGCTACAGGTATGCGCCGGGCAACTCACATCACCGGTTGGATGGTCACATTTCCTTTTGAATCTATTGCACGTCGCACACTGGGGGGGAGAAGAAGTGATAAAAAAGAAAAAAAATCCTTCACGGAGTGTCCCTTCTCTGCACAGTGGTTGCAAGCTGGACTCGTTTCACGGCAAAACTTAGCTGCGTGGCCAAACTGCTGGCAATTGTAGCATCTGTTGACTAGGTATCGTAAAAAATCTCTCACCGGGCATGAAGTCTAATTAATGAAAATACTGCTTTGGTTGACCAGCATTTTTCTTATGCCAGTTGTACTTCCAGAATGTAGTTGCAGGTGGGAAGGCCTTTCTTACCCGATTTATGGCTCAGTTTAATATCGCCTTTATTTCCAGTGCTAATCAGTACTCCCCGATTTTTCAAGCTACTTACATGCGAGCTTGAGTTGCTCGGGAGATTACCTATTAACTGTTGAACAAGTGACTTGGTGTCGTCACTTGTTTTAGTTTTATCGCTGCGATAGATGGCGATTGTACTGAAGTTTGCAGGACGGACGAAATTGTCGGAGCCTTTCTTCACCATGTTTGCATAGGAATTGTTGGACGTATTCAGCTTCGACTCAATATCCTCTTTGAACTGATCCAGAGAGTTCACCATGTTCTTCTGAAGCTGTAGGTGCTGAACGGTACTGTGGGACTGGATCATTTTCTGCTTAATCTATTGGTAAAGGACAGCCAGCTGAGAAGTCACATTTTGGACCTTCCAGCAAAGATTAACGACACGTTGCTTCTGGTCCGAGTTAATTTTTCCTTTACCAACAATAGTGCAGACTTCGGTCAGAATGCCATCAATAGATAGCAATCACTTTTGGATCTCGGGTGTGCTGACAATTTCACTCGGTAAAAAATTCTCCGCAGGTGCTGGTGCAGGTGGTGGTGGATTTGCTTCACCCGGGGGCAAGTTTTCGGTAGGCGTTGGCGGAGGACTTCGTCGTAGTAATTGGCTACGACCAAATGGGCTCGATCCTGGGTTAGACATACTAACCGCAACACTATTTATTGTCAATAGAAAATAAATATAATTCAGTTCATCTTGCACATAAAAGTTGCTGTGGCACTAGTCACAGGCTGCAATAATTATTGATATATTTGTCGTAATTGTTTATTATAGATATTTCATTTTAGCAAGTACAGAAAAACACGTGCGCTTAGTCTCGCGTCTCGTAAGCGATCGATGTCTGTCTTTTATGACAGTCAACATTGTCAGTGTGCGGTAGCCGTTACTCAGCAAAAGCTTAGTTGATGGTATTTTAAGGTGGGGGGTTGGTTCAACTAATAGGTTTCTCTTAAGATACAGGATACCCTAGTTTAAGAGACAGAGTTTAATCTTTTGTGTACAGATTTCTGAAGCATCCAAATGTTTAATGTAAGTGTTCTCTATCACTAATTCAAAATTGTAAACTGTAGGCACAATTATCTGTGTTTTTGAGAAATAAAGATATTTATTATTATTATTTAAACTAAAGAACAACTTTTGAAAAACGAAGTTATTTCAACTTATTATACAAAACGAGCATGGTCGCCGACTGGTTTATTTCCGTGGGGATGCATCTTCAGTTTCCCGAAAAGAGCTCCACAAGAGACTCCACAGATGTTAGGTTTTCGTATGTCGGTGTCGATTCATACAAGGAACAATTTTGTCGGCTTATGCAAATGAGAAAAGTCAAGAGAATCAAGAGCGAGCGCAGCGAGCTCGTAATTTCTAGCATCCATTTCGAATGTAATAAGTTTTCTTTTCGTCTCTAAATAAATAAATTGTATCTATACATATAATAAAATCGTTGAGACCAAAAAATCTGTACATTGAAGATTAAAAAAAAAAAACCAGCCAGGGTGACTTGAAATAAGTAACTGAACATATTAAAACCATTTAAAAAATTTTTGTTTGTTTGTTTGTTTGTTTGTTTGTTTGACTGCGCATCACGTAAAAACTGCTGAACCGATTTTGTTGAAATGTTCACAAATCTGTTTAAATACATTCAGAATAACATATAGGCTATAGAAATTTTGGATTTTTTTGGAAAAAGGGGGTGAAAAGGGGGGGTAAAGTTTGTATGAAAATAAAAATTTAGATTGTTCTAGAATCATGAAACTCAGAATAAATACTTATTAATAAAAATAAAGAAACACCTGTCTTAGCATTTTTTTTAAATCTTATCCAGAGGCGCAAAAAATAGGGTTTTGTGTTTAAAATTAATAAACTTCAAACACCTATACAATCTAAACCAATGAAGTGTAACCTTTTAAAGTTCCTACATATACTCCATATCGAATACAGGTAAATATAATTTCTCAGTTTTCTTGAAATTTGATTTTTGAGGTGAATACGCACAAAATAGCGGAACTCAAGAAAATCAGCTTTTCTCGGTTTAAGTAGTTGGTACGAAATGTTTGTGCGCGCATCACGTCAAAATTACTGCATAGGCTTCTTCTATATTTAAACTATATATTATCACGCTACTTCCATAAGGGGGTAGGCAATTTTGCATTATTTCCGTATACTTCAATTGTTTGACGTTTCAGTCATGACGTAAGTACATGAGAACGGCTATTTGTGGCTTATGTCAACGAAGTAAATACCCTTGCGGTTTCATGACCGCTCTGTAAACTACGGGGTTGCAGGTTCAAATCCTCCAACATTATTTTCACTTTTTGTGATTTGTTTAATTTTTTTTTTTGATGCTGTGAGATTTCCTATATTTCATTTTGTATTTAAGTTGTGTGCATTTCCTATTTTTTTCGTGAAATATTTTTCCAAAAAGTAATAGAGTAGTACTTATGGAAGAAGAATACAATCATGCCACCCCCAAATAAATTGGGACACGGGCAGGAGTATGATGATGAGGATGATTTCTCCAAAAAGAAGTATAGCGAACACCAGAAGCCTGATAAATCCACGTGTTCTTGCCGTGCAAGAACTGTGCTATGCTATTCGCAATAATCAATAATCCATACGCAGTTTACGTAGATTATATTTACAGCTAAATTGTTATTGGCCTCATATCGTGTTTTCGGGCGGGAGGAGACGCCCGGGTTCTTCCATTGTGAGGATCGACCGGAGGCCACGGTGGAGCACACTGTGGAGGTGTGCCCCACTTGGGCGGAGCACCGCCGTGTCCTCGAAGCGGCGATCGGTGGCGGCGACCTCTCTCTCCCAGCCCTGGTTCAATACATGGTCCGGAGCGAGACGGAATGGGATGCCGTCACCTCCTTCTGCGAAGCAGTCATGCTAGCGAAGGAGGTGGCGGAACGTGAGAGTGAGAGATCCTTACGTCCCGGCCACAGCGGGAGACACCCCGGGCGTCGGGAGCCACGTATTGGCCCCCGGCCACCGTAGGCGCGGGCCTGTGGACGGGGAGCTATGGGCTAGCTCGCCGTCCGTCCGTCTCATGACGACAGGCCGTGTCGACGGCGCGTTCGTGTTCTACGCGCGCCTCAAAAAGAGTCAGCAAAAAAGAAGGGGTCCGCAAAGGCCGATGCCTGCCGGGGCTGTGGGACTATTTGAAAGAGATACCGTGGCCCCGGAACACAAAGGGCGATGAAGGAACATGGATGGGTTTTAGTCAGTAAAAGTCTGACACTTCCTCCTGCTCCGGGAGGAGTCATTTGATGATTTCCCATCCGAAAAAAAAATAGCTATATCGTGTTTGGGCTCAATTCATGCACCTTGATGAGAACTTTCGACCTAGCTGGAGTATGACTGTCATCGAGTGTCTAAGGATGAAAACCTAAGGCTGTCGAGGGAAGCCCCAAATTGGAAAAACATAGTACAATATTTTAACGATGATTGCATATATTTCCGAGAAATTAAATTGTTACCTACTTGAATCTATACTTATTATAAAGGAGAAAAGTTCGTTTGTTTGGTTGGTTGAACGCGCTAATTTTAGGAACTACTGATTCCAGTTAAAAATATCTTTTAGTGTTGGATAGCCCATTTATCGAGGAAGGCTATACGTTATATAACATCACGCTACAATCAATAGGAGCGGAGCATCAATGAAAATTGTTGCAAATACAGCGAAAAATTATTGCTTTTGAGAGTTTTCTTTTCTTTCCGCTGCGTAAACGGTTAAAGTTACTCAACAATCATACATGTTTGACGGGATTGTTCGTCTTAAAAAGTCCGCTAAAGCATATTATCTGCATTTTTTTTAGGTAGACTCACACTCTCTCTAAGCCTCTCTCTCTCTTACGTAACGCAGACGAAGTTGCGCGGGTCAGCTAGTCAGTTAATAAAGAAAAACTGAAAAGAACGCAGAATGTCATAGCGAGCTCGAGAATTTTAGCATTTCGATAGGTTGATTTCTTTAGTTTTTCCGAGATTCCACCCTCAAAGCCCCATGTGCGAGACATTATGTGCGCGATATTACCTTCGCAGCTGACGCCATCGTGGGTCTAGATACGTGGCGCGCACTGTTTATCATACCTTCATGCACACGAAGCTCGAGAACGGAAATAGGACCTCGCGCCGCGTTGTGACTTCTAACTGTCAATTGCAGTCTTATTCTCATTTGTAACGCATTACTAGAGCAGCGAGTGCGCGATAGCGATCTATCATTTAGAATAGGTAGATAGTTGAAATTTTCACAAAATATGTGAATGAGTCTGTGAATGTGTTCACGACCCGAATGGCAGCGGTAGCGAGGCTGCCTTACGTTCGTTGAGTCCCGAGTTCGAATCCTGGTAGGAGCAAATGTTTGTGTGATGAGCATGGACATTTGTTTCCGAGTCATGGATGTTTATAATATGTATAATAAGTATGTATTTACAAAAAAAAAAAAAACTATGTAGTATAACAGGGTCTGCCTTTTATAGCAGAACTTTTTATGTCATAATATTATTTTGCATACCAGCGAATAGCATAAATTTCATTTCGCAGAAAATCGTTTGGCAGACACTCATTTATCATACGTTCAAAACTCATATTTTTGTAAGTCAGAAACATCTTTAGGCATAAATTTCATATGCATAAGAATTAAAAGTAGAACCATCTTATCGCAGAAAGTTTACATTCAGAATCATCTTTTGGCATACATTTTATATCGATAGTCATTTAAAGGCAGAACTATCATATCTCAGAAAGTTTACAGTTAGAATCATCTTTTGGCATACATTTCATATGCATAATAATGGAAAGACTCATCTATCACATCACAGAAAATTCATAAAAACAATTGATTGTGAACACGTGGTTTTTATTTCCCTGTAAAAAGCAGGCAAACATGCAAACAAGCATAAATCGTGGATGCAGCAAGCATGCAGTATGTAAACATGTAAACAAGCATGCAGTATGCAAACATGCAAACCAGCATACACCAAGCATGCAGCAAGCATACAGCATGCAAGCAAGCATGCAGCATGCAGCAACTCCATTGGAAGCGACTTCCGACAGATAACAATGATTTCCTCAATCAAGAAAGATATACAAGAAACGAAAAAATATTCGTATAAAAAAAATATGCCAAGTGTGTTATGCCAAATAAATTTCGGAGAGATTCTGCCAGATAGAAGGAGCCCAATATATAACTATCTGATGTCCACGACACAAGCCTCGTTGCTTAGTGTGGCGCTGTGTGTAATGTCCAGCGATATTTATTTTATTTTATTATTTCTCTGTAACAACTAATAATAATACATTTTAGAGGGGGCTCCCCTACTACAATGGTACGGAACCCTTCATGCGCGAGTCCGACTTGCACTTAGTCGGTTTTTGATAGCGGAGGTATTAACAGTCGGCAATCAATTAGGATACTACGTTTCTTGTATATCTTTCTTGATTGAGGAAATCATTGTTATCTGTCGGAAGTCGCTTCCAATGGAGTATTTATTAGGGCTCTAACTTAGGCTGCATAAATAAGCTCGCCATCCGTACGTCTCATGACGCCAGGCCGTGAAGACGGCGCGTTCGTGTTCCACGCGCGCCTCAAAGAGAGTCAGCAATAGGGAAGGGCCGAAGCCTGCCGGGGCTGCGGGACTATTCGAAAGAGATACCGTGGCCCCGGAACACAAAGGCCGATGAAGGAACATTAATGGGTTTTAGTCAGTATAAGTCTGACACTCCCTCCTGCTCCGCCCAGAGCGGGAGGAGTCATTTGATGCCCTGAGAGGTTTTCGATGTGTGGCTAAAACCAAACTGTAATAGATTAAGTTTTATAAATATTAAAATAAATAAATAAAAATAAATGATTTCCTATACAAAGAAAAAAAAAAAAGTGCATAATTATGTGGGCAGCAGAGTTTATTGTACTCTGTGGGTGCTGTCAGTGCTGTCTGCAACAATGAACTTATATACTAACTGGAATGGACGGGCAACGCAAAAACGTTCCGAGAGAGAAAGCATCAATAGAGGATGTTGTCTCTTAAAATAAATAAATATATATATATATATATAAATGCGTTTTCTTTCTTCCTTCTTTCTTTCTTTCTCTTTCTAATAGGGTGTCCAATAATCATACTAACTCTTGAGACAGTTACAGACTACTGTTATTTTATTATTTAATTATGATGACCTGCAAATCAATAGCATTCTAGGCGAGATAGCTACAAGAGTGGATGTCATTAACTTTGATGTTAACTTATTACCTATAACTTAAATATATGTCTGTACAGTCCAGTTGCAAACTATTTTGTTTGCAACCCGTCTATCCAGACGACTTTTGTATTCGGGGATTCGAGGACTCCGTTAAAATTACATATTTTTTTCAGACATGGAAAATCGCATATTCATGTTAAGACTGTTTACCTAAAATGTTTTAGTAACATTCGCCAATATTTATTTTACCTTCCGAAACCAATCATTTTCACTTGCAGGTCGCCAAATGGATTCTTTTGCTGGAGAAGCATGGAGGACCGTCATAGCACGGCACGGTGCGGCGGACTCTTTTCTTTTCAATATTTCTATTTAAAAAGCAAACTAGTTACTACCGACACCATGTGCGATGTTTCTAATTTATAAAATAAAAATATACTTTTGATTATTATGTACGACAACGATGTTCGAAACTTCGAACTTACTTACTTAATATAATTGGATATTTCCCGTTTGTCAATCTAAAACATTGGTAACCCTAGTCGTATTATACAACCAAAGTTACAAAACTTACCTGAAAAACGAAATTCCACACAACACAATTTTACCATATTTAAAGCAGATTATTTCACTTAAATACAATAAAAAGCATTTAAATGACCTCAACACGAAACTGTATCGACCATATTGTTTACACCGGTGACAAGGCAAGACAGAGACACCATCCACCTTTGTCGGTTTCTCGCTCGGAACGTTTTTTTTCTTTTCTTTTGAATCCATTGTACAAATTGAAACTCTAATCTTTTGAATTTTTTTAGCCTTTTGTTCGTACTCATTCCAGTTGGTATATAAGTTCATTGGTCTGCAACTTCCACTGACCCACTCCGATCCAGCCTGTCCCCTTGCTGTCCTCTCCCAGCGACGCCCTAAGCCGAGGCCCGTACCCCGCAGGGGGTGCCCTTAGCGTGTAGTCGCTTAGTTTGTAAGTTTTTTGCCCTGGCTGGAGGCCTTTTATGGCACCCACAGGAAAGTCCGGTTAAGCAGACGACAACCTCTCAGGTCGAACTGCGAGATGCCATTTCGAAAAAAAAAAAAAACTTTCACTGACGTATTTTATACGTCAGTGGCAACTTCTGTCAGTTGGCTCATAGCATGGCTGTCACTGTTTCACTGTTTTGTTTATAAATATGTCATTCGTGATTTCGTGTACAAATTTACCTACTGTTTGTCTTCCTTCGGTCTCTGAGCTAAAATGTATTTAATTAAATAGAATATAGTATTCGTAATTAAAGGGAAGAGTGCTTGCTCAATTCGTCTTACCATACTTTAGTGTTTTTTTCCCAGACTTTTTCTGAATAGTTTTGCTAGTTCATGAACGCTACTTTCAGTACAAGTTTTCTGTTGTATTATAATAGTTGAGTGCGGTTTTCCATTACACCTGATTAAACTTATAAATCATGATATTCTTAATATTATTGTGTATTCTACAATCTGCGATAACTTCCAAAGAATCTGGATGTGGCTGTAGCCTTAATCGTGAAGAAGGGGCTAACTTAGCCAAAGAAAATATTTTTAGTAATGCATACAATGACGTAGATCAATGTCCTGTTGGTCATGATGGTAATAGTAAAAATAACGTAATTGAAGAAAATAGTGGATTTGATGGAATGATTATAGTGCCTGATAATGAATATCAGGTGGGAACAGATGATATAGCGATAGAGAGCGATCAAGAGGGCCCAAAAAGAATAGTGAAACTAAAAAGCTTTTATTTAGACAAGTATGAAGTCTCAAATGAGGATTTTGCTAATTTTATAAATAAAACTAAATATAAGACTGAAGCTGAACAATTTGGAGACAGTTTTGTGTTCTCAGCATTTCTGAATAGTACATTTAAAGAACAATTGACGAACTTTCGTGCTGTACAAGCTGTCTGGTGGTACAAGGTGCTTGGTGCAGACTGGAGGCATCCATATGGACCAGATTCTGACTTAAAAGGTACATAATTCCACATTGTTTGTTCTGCTTTATTTAGATTGGTTGCTTTAAACAGATTAGCATGCCAGACAATTTTGGACTTGTTTAGTGAATAATTCTCTAGTTTTCTTGATATCATTTACCTGTTATTTCAGAATTAATGGACCATCCAGTAACTCATGTCTCTTGGAGTGATGCAAAAGCCTACTGCAAGTGGAGAGGTGCGCGCCTGCCAACAGAGGCTGAATGGGAAGCAGCATGTCGGGGTGGCCATCGAGATACCACATATCCTTGGGGAGACAAACTGTTTCCTGGCAGGAAGCATATGTCAGTATTATGTTTTTTTGCCTCAACATGTTGATGCTATATTTTGCTTTTGTTCAAATTGTTTTTGTAGTATGTTAACTACTTGTTCTTTCAGTTTGTTTACTTTTGATTTGGCAGTGATCTTTCTGATTAATTCAATAAGGTTTCTTTTACTGACAAGTCTGTCAAATAACAGTGATCTATATTCTCATTGCCATAAGGTTGTTGTTGGGTTGCTGCAACTGTGAAAGTACTTAAACCACTGGCTGTCACCATGACATATCTCAAAAATGTTTCTAAGAAGGTCACTGACAATTTTTTTTTCATTTTTTAGGGCCAACATCTGGCAAGGGACATTCCCCACTCACAACTCAGCCAAAGATGGCTATGTTGGTACTTCCCCAGTGAACATGTTTCCTCCTAATGATTTTGGTCTATATAACATGGCTGGCAATGTGTGGGAGTGGACTGAAGACTCCTGGGCTGGAAAAAATGTATGTTCTTTTTTATAATTATTTTTGTACTACAGTAGGGCCAAATTAATAGACCACATTTGACATCTGTCAGTTTAGTACTACTACATTTTAAATACCCAGGTATAGTCACTACACGACACTGGCAGGAATTGCCGTAGTCTTCGGCAAATTGCCATAAAAAAAAAAGTTATCTTATTTTGTCATTATTACAAAAAAGTTAAGCAATTGTGCAGTTCTAATTTCGTAGAAATAAAGGTTATTTTGTTGTATTTTGATGAAATGTCAAATATGGTCTATTAAATTGGCCCTACTGTAAGTACCTATACTTCTTTTATATCACCTTTTTAAGTTGTACTTATTATTACTAAGGCTCTTAAAACTCATATACACTGAAGGTTCATTTTTGTAATTTCTTTTGCAGTCTAAAGAAAAAGTGAAAAAGGGAGGTTCATATTTGTGCCACCTGTCCTACTGCTACCGTTATAGATGCTCTTCAAGGTCTCATAATACTGAAGATAGTTCTGCAGGAAATTTAGGATTCCGGTGTGCTATGTCTGCCAAATAATTTATAATTTTTTATATATGACAGTACTGTACTTAAAAACTATCAAGGAACAATAATTATAATCATTTGACTGTAATTCAACTAAATATCATATCTAATTGATGATAACTTTCATAAACTATGTTCCTAAATTATAATTTAGATAAAAGTTGATACAGATATTTATTGATATATTTTTAATAATACTATAAAGTACTTGTATTATGAATATATATATATGAAAACCAGAAATTATTTTGACTTAAAAATGTCGTCCAATGTTGTTGTAATCAGAGTAGAGGATGATATTGAGTAATTGACCTTATTTTCAGTATTAGGGTTGCGCCTCATCTATCAGCACGGAATCGCATTTGTCCATGCTCCTACTCTTTTCTGACGCGCCGCCGAGCGCATCGTCGTTGCTGCTGCGTGCAATAGCACTCCCACTGGTTTTCACTCTAGCAAATGACGGTTCTGAAAAAGGATAGTTCGAAGCATGGAAAAATGCTTTTCTGTGCTGCTAGATGAGGTTTAACCCTTACAAAGTTTGAATTGTGCTTCGATGTCCATACAACTTAGCACTTTATTGTACACTGAATAAAGTTTAATATTATTGAATATAAAACTTTATTCACTGTGAAGAATGTGGATCAGATTTTTTGATATTGATCAAAAAATCTGATCCACATTCTTCTTAGTCTCTGCAAAGGAAGGAACGGTTTTAGTAGCACTTATCCTTAC
Organism: Xestia rhomboidea; assembly: GCA_963853795.1. Taxonomy (NCBI): domain Eukaryota; kingdom Metazoa; phylum Arthropoda; class Insecta; order Lepidoptera; family Noctuidae; genus Xestia; species Xestia rhomboidea. The sequence goes on along the minus strand of OY970761.1, from coordinate 13,209,364 downwards.
TCAGCCAGATGGACTTGTATATCAGTATGGTGTGGTAATCATATTTTAAGAATTTGTTTTTTTTTTCATTAATTAATCCTTACTGCTAGGTTGCTATGTTATTGAATTTATATAAGTATAATGAACAAATAGTATGGGCTGTAATTCCTATCTTACGTATGAAATGATAAGCTAGACTATTTTTTATACCAAAATATTATTGATTGCACTGTGTGTCGTGAACTCGTGAGATATTATGTTAAGTTTTTGACTGTATTTTTGATTTTATTATTAAAATAAAACTTTTGTTTATTATAACAGTGCTTCTCATTATTTTCCGAGAGAAAACGCAATCTGGGTTTAATACTGGGATCAAACCCAGATCTGTCTAGAAGGTAACCAACATATTAATAATATGAACATTAAATAGGATAAAATAAAAATACTTGTCTTGTCTAAGAGCATGCCCTCTTACTTACATAAAACAGTATTGTTTAATTTAATTGTCATTTAAATTACATATTCAATTGTCATTTCAATGTGGGAACTAGATAGAGAGAACGTCTAGCTTCTTTTCACTTTCCATACTGAAGTAAGATTACAACAATACAGGTTTAATACGTCATGGTAGATAGTAGGCCACCACGGCACAGAAAAGGCAAAACGACATTTGTGTTTCTTGTGAAGCTCTGAAATGAGGGAATTTGCGTAAATTAAAACATTACCGTAATATTACACTTATATTTTAATTGCATATTTTTGTATAAAAATTACAATAGGTACATAAATTGATTTCTATATGATTAATGAAACAACAAAATTTTATATTTACAAAATGGTGAGCTTCAGCTGCTTGGCTGCTAAAAAAGCAGAATAATATTCGGAGTACAAAAAGCACCTTTAATTTTGGTAAGTACAAAAGAAAACGGAAGACTAAAAGGAAGTTCGAAAGCTACTGCTATTAAACCCGTTATCGATTTGATCCTATATACATAATTTTGGTTTAAATAAAAGATAAATTAAACAAAATAAATAACCAACACAACCACTTTAGTGTCATAGTAATCTAAACCTAAATTGAACATTCGTTTGAAATTAAAATACAGTTGTACTTAAATAGAAAAATAATCACGTCAATTTTTTACAACAAAAAATGTTGTATCGAAACAATTAACACCTTTAAATGTGTTATAAATACACAAGCAAAAGGCGTTGATATTAATTTACACGTTATATGTAATTGCGGCATTTGCCGATAGGTATAAAACCTATCTTTGATCTAATATTGTGAACAGTGGTCTTGATAATCATGAGCTTGTAAAAATACTGATCAATACTTAAAACTAAACATGGGATTCCTTTAAATATATTCTATCAGAATAGCACTATACAATTAGAGCTATTGCGAAACTACCTTTATTTTTACATAAGAATAGGTAGCTGCCATTAACTTTAGCATTTCTTGGTTTTATCCACAGCAGTATATGACCTGGATGTGCTAAAACTAGACAGCCCCAATCTTTTTTTAATGCACATAATTATGTATCGTAAAAAATTTCTTTCAAAATATGCCATAATATACAGTATATATACAAGGTGTTGTTTTGCATCCTGGTCAAATTCAAGGAGGTATCTATGCTAATGATTCTCGACTCGAATCGATATTATAATGGATAGGTTTTTTTTTCTTATTTATGGAAATCGGTACGTGTAAACCACCCGTATTAAAATGCAGCCTGTCTGTAACTAGTCCTATAGCCGCGCCTTCACACACAGAGAAATGTCGCGCGATGGGTGATTCGTCTATTACTTTCGTGTTATTCTGAAATACTGCAGCAGCTTTATTAATTATTTGACCGGGTATCGTAATTTAAATTGATTATTATTTATGTATTTTGTGACAAGCTCTTGAATTTTGACTAGTATGCAAAACTACACCTTGTATTACTTCGATACATTTTGAAACAAATATAAATATTATACTTATATATTTTTTAATCTAATGCGTAGAATCGTAAATCGCGTTAGATTCACGATATTTACCGTGAATTAAACATGATTTGGATTCTACAATAGTGACAATGTTAGTTTTAACATTTACAAGCTCATCATCATAACTAACATATTTAAATTAAGCACCATGTATAACATACATGTTTCTGTAAATATTATGACTGTATTCTTTTAGAGATTTTCTAAACTCTAAAAGCAAAATATTGTCTAATTCTAATAATAAAAGTATAAAACGCTATGCGATCACAAATCTAGCTATACATTTACATCAATAAAATAAAATTTACACCGTTGATACCGCCTAACTGTATGTACACTAGACAAATCACATGTACCACTACTTCTAGGGTTATTATTGGCGAGGCGACGTGGCGAGAGGCCGGACCTGCGCACGCGCGTCGCTCACATACATCCGACACCGATACCCCGAAGGTCCGCGCATTAAATAAGAAATGTTAACGTCCCGTGATAATTTCAGGCTATGAATCACAGAGTACTACGGAATGCTAAGGAGGGCGCCTCGTCCGCCGTCAGTTGCCGGCCGGCAGCACGGTACGCGCGCGCGGGATGGCGCCGTTCGTGTGACCGTTGCTGAAGCCGTTCTTCAGTGAGCCGTTTTTGTACGTGATGTCTTTTATTTCTGTCGTCTCCGGTTGGGGAGACCTGGCGCGAACCTGATAATGAAGATAAACGTTTAATTAATTTCAGTGTAATTATTTTTGCAATCGGTTCAGTACTTCTAGGTTCTTTTTAGGGTTCCCTACCTGAAAAGGTAAAAAAAGAAACCCTTTTATGATCACTTTTTTACATACAACATGACCTCTCTTACCTCTGTGTTACTCTTACGAATATAAATTATAAATATGGAATGGGACCCACTCGCCTGTTTCTCCAGTCGGGATTTTTAGTTTTTAACCGACGAAAAAAAAGCAGGAGATACTTAATTCGAAACGTATTTTTTTTTATAACATTTTTTGGTGTAAAACCAAGCAAATAATAAGATAATAATATACCTTAGGCCTAATAGAGTAGGACTGGTTGTAGAAGTCTTTGAAGAGGAAGAAGAACATGACGGCGTGCATGCCGATCCACCAGACGAAGGCGCGCGGGTAGTCGCAGTCGATGAACAGCAGCTGGAACGCGTGCACCATTATACCTACGAACTGCACCTGGAAAAATAATATTAGGTATGTGTTAATAATATAACATTAAGCCTGTAACCCCCGAAAGGTTAGGCAGAGGTGTACTTTATTAGTTCACCCACATTTCGTCAATGTTTGTCAAAATTAATCTTTATGAGCTTGGAGGGTTGTATTGATGATTTTGATGATTATAATTCCTTAACTACATACGTCTTACAGCCGCGATTCATAGTTTAATCAACATACAACCTGACACTGACCTGCAAATTGCAAAAAACGTAAGAAAATTTGAATTTCGCGGGCTACCCTGGCGCATTCACCTATTCATGGTCACGCGCTTGCGATCACTTAATCCAGCAAAGCAGTCCATGTGTGAATAATGGTAATATTATCATGTGTATGTTCGTACCACAAACATGACATTTCATATACTAATAGAAAGGCCTATTACTCCATCATAGGCGGCCTTGAGAATTCTAAATCAAGATAGTAATAGCTGATAGTAAACTGGCTGGTGAAATAGGCATGCTAAAGCTTAATGTAGCTTTGATAAACAACAGATTGTTGAGTAATATGACTATTCCACTATTCAGTACCCATTCTTTAATTAAGGGGACTACTATGAGCTAAACGCGAGTTTTATAATGCAAAAAAGCATGATTCACTGCAATAAACAAAACCAGAAAAATATTTGATATTCTTCAGGATATATGCTAGTACGATAGTGTTTTGAAAACATATTACAACTAATTTTACTCGATAAGAAAATTACGAACTTATCTCTAAAAATTTCTTTTAACAAGTAAAAACCATACTTACTAAAATACATGCGATAATTCTGGTTTTTTGGCAAATAATTCTACAATCAACGTAATAGCATCACAGTGTTTTATTTTTTTAGTCCAATCAATAGATTTTTTGTAAATCGCAAAAAAACACTCATTTCGCATTATTCGGCCCGCGGTGACTGACGTAACAATCACTTTGTGGTGCAAGCTGATTAGAACTTTATTCTTACAGGATTTCAAACGAAGTTTGAACCACCACAAATAGAGTTTCTAATTTAGCTCCTGTAGTCGCTTTAACAGAAAAGAAATAATGACGACATTTTACATTCAGTAAAATTAGCTAGTGTGTTGTGCGTGCGTAAATGAGTTTTTTTAACGTTTAGGTACCCACTCTAGGAATTTCTCACGATTGTTGGGGTCAGCTTCAAGTCTATCCGGTTGCAGCTGAATATTAGTATTTTACATAGAGCGACTGCCTGTCTGACCTCCGCAACCCAGTTAGTACTGTTGAATAGATAGGTTTTCAGACTTTTTGGTCAGTGACTACTTGTAAAGACTGTCAAAGATCTACAAATGACAGCCGGGACCAACGGCTCAACGTGCTTTCCGAGGCACGGAGGAAACTCGGTATGTAATGATGGTCACCCATCCACGGACCAACCTTGGCAAGCACGGCTTAACCTTGAAGGTCGATCTTTGCGACTGTTATTATTTAGCCACGAGCTCCTCAACAACTACCTGTAGGTCAATCAAATATTTGTTCCGTGCGGGGATCGAACCCGCGACACGAAGCGCAGCAGCAAATCGCTCAGCCACAGCTCCAATCGTACCGTCAAATTCATCAATGCGAATGGTTTAGGCTTTGATGTCCTGATCTTAAATTTAATGTAGGTATGTTTCTTACCATTTGTAAAGTAGTGAGGTACTTCTTCCACCACAGGTATCTCCTCATGTGGGGGCCCATAGCTGCCAGCATGTAGTAGGAATACATAATGATATGCACGAAGGTATTGAGCAAGCCGAAGAAGGTGGAGTGACCGCCAGGCGTGAACTTGACGCCGAACCAGACCGACATCGGCATCACGCCGTGGTGGATCACGTGGAGTGTTGACACATGATCAAACTTCTTTCTCAGTACAAAGAAGATCTGAAGCAGATGATAAATTTTCATGAGTTTTTAGTTTGCATTATTAAAATGAATCATTTCCAGTTTATCCGGATGCAGCTGAATACCAGTATTTTGCTTAATGAAATCTCTATTCTATAATAATTTAATATTATGTTGCCAATAATTTGAAACAATTAGATTCATACTTTTTATTTAAGTAGACGGTATGCATACTTGTAGCCAATTTTGGCATAGAAAAATAAGTCGTAGAGAAGACACTGGGTTTATCGTGCGCCCTGAAGCTCTAAACGCTATTATGATCGCGTTCAAGGATGTTTAGACGTAAGTATTTTTTTTCTAACAATAGTGAAAAGTTAGCATCGCTTTCGTCAAAGTTTGCACTTAATTTGGACATTGGACGCCACGTGAGTGTAAACAAGTATCAACAACAGTGTTGACACGGATGTTTTTTTGGCGTGTACTATTGAGTTTTGCGATAGCTAGTTATCGCTAACACGTTATGATAACGTTACGTATGTATTAAATAAAACAAAAAATTACCGTATCAAAAAATTCTGTGAACTTGGAAAAGTAGTACCACCAACATGCGTGAACCATCTGAAAATTTAATACATATTATAATATTCTGAAATGGGGCGTTTTAAATATTATTCCATTTTTAGTTAAATTACTAATGTAGAAGTTTTTCTTACTTAGTTTTATATACTTACTATAAGCAATAAACAAAAAAAGGAACATTCATCAATAATAAATCGTTAGCAAGCAATCCATAGATCTAAGTACAAAATTTTGTGTGTGTTAAGTGTTACCAATACTAGTGGTATGATGCATGCATCATGTCATGAGTCATGGTAGATAATGATCAATTCCGAAAATTATTGATAATGTTAATTTGATGGGCGTGCATGATGATGCAATGAGTCCTTCATAACACAGCTACACATTACACTATAGGCAAAAGCAAAATGCCTAGCACAACGAGGGTGGCCGCGAAATTTCTTTTTAAAACCATCATAATTTAATCGGAATATAGTCAACTTTATCCCAAATATATTTTTTTAGTTATTTTAAGAATATTAGGGTGGCGGTAATTAAAATTTATTCTCATGTCAGCTTGGATGCTGGTTTTATTTAAAAATAATGCCGCAACTCATTGAACAATATAAAATGCGAACACAAATATTACAGCCATTTGGCCATGTATAGGACATTTTTTTTCTATACCGAATAAGGTATTAATCACAGAAGCTGTTCTGTGATTTAGGTAGTTTAAGCAATGTGATAATGGTTGATTTAGTAAGGTACTAACTAAACTGTTTTAGCACAAATGTATGGTTCCGGAATCAGGATTCAAAGGGATTAGAGAAAGAAATAGCACAAATATGAACCTAGAAACGACTTCAGTATAAAACATCAAGGCATAATGAAAGTAGTGTAAGGGCAGCTTTTCACACAGATGTCTATGTTGTAGAGTAATCAATTAACGTATAGTGTAGCTTTGGGATGTTGGGACTAATGTAATAAATGGTAAGTGATAATTCACCCTCATTGTTTGTGGATGTTTGGAGTGGTCGACCGGCTGACATTGAAAGTTATACCTGCCTGTGAACCAGCCCGCAGCTCCAATCTGAAACAATATGCCGACACCAGGCCCTTATATATACAATTCGCACATCACCGATGCCGCACTGTTCATAATACACGGCTTCAAATGTTAATGCATTCAAAGTTTAGCGTAATAATGTTGGCGCAGGTTGATACTTTACAATGTTACTTATTGTATGTTAGTAGCGGTACAATCCAAATACGTATTCATTTGGATACTTATTTCTATGCATAATAACTAACTTACAGCTAACTGATACCATCTGCACCATGTAACTACATTAACATAATGCATACTGCAGCATTCCTAAAAATAATTATAATGATGATTGCTATTTACAGTGAGCATGGGTTAGTTTACTCTGCTCTGATCCCAATGCCCGGGCGCCGGTGTATGGACGCCTATAGATCACTTACTCTAATAGCTTTGGGATTGTCTGTGTAGTCCACAGGTTGGCATCTAAAGCTGTAATGATTCAGCCAGCCCCCCATCATACTCTGAGCATAGCATGACAAAAAAGAAAATATGGAGATTATAAAAGGCACAAATCTTTCTATCTGAATGAACTTTAACAAAAGCGTCAAGATGATTGTCACTCAATGTTTATTCAGGCAGCATTCTAGTTTGGAGATAGATAGACGAACAAAACTACGTTAGTGTAGTGTGTTATTATAACTTCTATCAATAAATAATTACAAGGCAATGTGGGTACGAAAGATGAAGGGAAGCTACTTAGGCCTGCCGTAATGTCTGAAAATTATCTTAGTAATATATTATCAATTATTTAAACATTATTTTATCATTATTTACTCTGCCAAGGTTGTTTATCTGGTGAGCTCTTCTATGATAATATTAAGCCTTTTATTTCTGCTCTCTCAGCAGCAAGTAGTAAAGCTAGAGACTTAGCTAGCCTCCAATTTTCAGACAGAATATTTAAACTCCGCAAACACAAAAAGTGGATAAGTTCATTCACACAAAACATTTTTTTTCTGTTCTTAAAATTGGCTATATGTATAAGAATACTGGCTGGCGTTGTTCTCACAATACTGGCTGTATTGTGAGAACAACACTAAAAGAAATTGAAAAACTTACGGAGTAAATTAGTCAATGAAGTACATATATAAAATATTTACCATACATCAGGCTGAAATAAACACAATTAAAAAAAAGGAGTTGGCTTTTCTTTAAAGCACCTGTGACATTATGATCTCCATCATTAGGATCTCACAAAATATCACTAAGAATGTGTAGTTCAAATTGCTGATTGGCAACTAGAGGAGTGCAAACTTAACTCAAAATTAAAATGTTTATTTATTCTAAAATGTCCGGTATACTTGCTCTTTACTTTATTATTAGACTGAAAATATAGTGGAGAGACAAAACAACAGTGCAATGCAGCAAAAAGTTTATAATCTAAAATGGATTTTTTATAAAATAATGTAATAAAATGTTACCTCATAAAACAGCCATGCGCTGAAAACTACTTGTAAAAAGTTATATAGTATTAGAACATTTTTTAGTTCATATGGTTTTCTATTCTCCATAAATCGTGGCCCCAAGACCTGAAAAAAGAAAAAGAGGACAATAATTAGCTTATGTGATTTGCAATACAGTAGACAACAAAAAAAAAATCGAATTAGTCTATCAGTTAGATTGTCAAAAAATATTTGACCCATATTTTTTCTTTTGTTACATAAGTAAACCAATATTGAAGTAGTTACGAAGTTTTTAAAATTCTCAATATGTCACACCTTGGTATAATTTTTAGTGCGTTCTGACGTCACAAGCATACATTTTATCTTTGTCATATTCATTGATTTACAAAAACAAAAAATATGTGTCCATTATTTTACAAAACTCTAACTGAAGGACTAAATAGATTTGCATTTTTTTTATACTGTTTTATGTCTATTCATTGCATAGTATAAAATAGATAAAAAGTTAAATACCTTGACTAGATAAACATAGCTTAGACATATTAATAATGTAGGAAAAGGGGAACTCATCAGGAACCATGGATTCGTCCTAGGATCTGGAAAGAAAAAAAAAATCATTAGATTATGTTCTTATATATTTTGTTTTTGCACTATTAACTTTTTTTAAATGTATTAGCTGATGTTAAAAGTGTTATAGAGAAAACTATAAACAAAGAGTCAAAAAAAGAATTTCACCATCCAATCAGATTATAGATAGGTACTATGTAATTGCTGTGATTGGACAAATCAGCTGCATAGAGTAAATGCCCAGCTGTTTAGTGGGTCATCTAAAAATACTCTCATGTTATAACTGGAAGTGTGTTGGCAGTGTCATGAGTTATGATAAGTATCATGAGATAAATTTGTCATGCTAGTCATCCTCACAGATAGGACCATCTTGTAAACTAGCAGATATTTGTTTACCTAGTCACTTCAGAATTGTTTATATTAAAAAAGATAGTGAGTTTACATGATTGAGCCAAACAGCTGATTTGAGGCTGATTTTTTAACGTTTATTCTGATGTTTTAATAGAAATAAAGATGTTGGAGGTAGATAAAAGTTGGAAAGTTGAAGAAATAGAGATGTTGGACATAGTTCAAAGTTGGAAAGTTTACTAAAAAACATATAAAATATATTTTTTATTAAAATGCTTGGTAATAATTTACTGGACTCTACATATTCAGAAGAATAATGAATCAGGAAGACGTGAGTACATGGAGTGATATCAGATAGAATTTTACCTAAAAGTGTCAAAATCTCATCATGACTTACCTCCGAATTTGTCCATATAATATTGAAAATCGCTAATATACTGTTGTATTAGCGCCATTGTGTCGAATTCTGAAAATTAAATACGAATATTATTAAAACAATTGAAATAACCACTAGATGTCAAGACAGTTATAGAGTTCCGTGATTATGCCAGGTGTTTATTGAGGAATTAACACTGACCGAGTAAATAATAAACACTACACGCCGTTCAAAACATCATTTACAATATTTTTTAAATTATTAGTTAACCAGTACTTCACAATTAAATATTTTTTATATAGCATCGAAACGAAAATAGGTTATACAGGCTTTGGCGCACTGACAGCAGCGTAGCAGGAACAGGGAACTGGGAAAGCTGACTAAAATTAACACGACAGATGGCGCAACTGTGTCTGGTTCGGTGACAGTGAGTACAGGAAAATTCTGACCTAAAAACTTGGTGAAAATAGCAAAACAAAATATTTTAAAACCTAGGAATAATAGTGTATAAGTTAGTAAACTGCGTTGCGGAGAAATACCATTATGTGTTAAGAAGATTCTGTGAGAAAACCTCAGATCAGAGAAAACGAAATATTTAGACGAATTAAATAAGTATTTGAGCTTATCTCAAATCTGGCCAAATCGAAGGCATTTGTTTAAAAAACCCAAAAGTTTCAATTTAAAATCCGGGGTCTCTGATTACATTTTAATAAAATTCATGTGACACAAATTATTAATCTGTGGGAACATGTGTGACATATTTTCACAAGTGTGACCAAATAGAATATTGTAACTCTTTTTAAGTAGAGTACCTACATATCATTGAAAAATTACACTGAAAAATTGCTCGTTAAGACGAATGGCGTGTTGGTTTAACTTTGATGTGTTTCCTATTTCACTAAACGGGTCGTAGTCAAGTCGAAAAGGCATAAAAATATAGGTGCCTGGGTACAGGTCTTTTTCCTATCTACACCAAAATTTGTAATTAAAAAACTTACGCGTGCCGTCACCAAATACCTATACTATAATTGTATCATAACACATGCTTATAACAGTAATAACAATAACAACGTTCTCAAAGAAAGCCCAAAGGATCACCACAAATTAAAATAGGTAAGTACTTACATCGGTACCTATTTATTGGTACAGTAGTTGGATTCCTACCTAGATAGGTAGCAACTCACTTAATTACCTACCTAGGTACGTACATATATCTACTTAGATATTGCAGCTGCAGGTGACATGTCTATGTTTGTCAAGTATTGACCAATTGGCATTCTTCAGGTTAATTGGCCCATTATAAAGAAAGTCCTACATTTGCGGGGTCAAGGTCAAGGTCAAGGTCAAGCTACACATTTAGCATGATTCATGTACTCCTTTGGTTAAGCTCTCTTTAGTTTCGGCAAATTCGTAATCATCATTATCTATAGTAAGGTTACCAACCGACGTGACGTAAACCAGTCAACCAGTACAATAGACCGTTAAGCATCTTACGCAATACTATGAATGAAATTAAAGTAGGTAGGTATCTACCTGAGTAGGTGCACACCAAGAGCAGAGCAGAGCAGAGCATTTTCTGAGACTACTGAAAACTGAATCTTATGACAACTCCAAACCGTTGCAAAATTAAATACACGCCCAAACTTGATGCTCGACCATGCTCGAGCTTGCAAGATGCATGTTCGAGTATGCGTTTTGCAACTTATGGAGTTGTCATAAGATTCATTTTTCAGTAGTCTCAGAAAATGTTCCGCTCTGCTCTGCTCTTGGTGTGCGTTGACCCTAAAAAGTCGCGAACAACTCAGGTGACAGGTCATTGATTAACTTATTAAATGATTTACGAATCGATCGCCCGTAGGTATTCATTTGTAGACTGAAAAGCTGAAGTCGCCACATTTTGAGAATTTTCCTGATTTACTTAATAAAACATCGATGGCCTAATTTATTGAGTGGGCATTCGTTCCGCAATCCTATCTATGTTATACATAGTCTTATCAAAATATAAAATATAGAGATAGTCAGCGATGGGCTCGTCACTGCGCCTCCAGTACAAAATAGGTACCTAACCTATCCAATTTTTTTAGCATGCTTATCACTGGCTTATCATCACAGTTCACACTGAACTGTCTTCAAAATGAACGTTACGCGAGGCCAGCAACAAGTTGCTAATTAATGGTGTAATAGGTACTACTGGGTTGCTTTACTGGCCTCGTGTTCTACAGGCTTTACCTACAGGTAGTTTTGCAGGAAAATAATCATTATAGTTTTCGTAATACCTAAAGTCATTATGTACGACTCTAACGAATCAACATTTTTTTAAACACTGGTACTTACCTATATAAAATTAGGTATTGTAGGTATGTAGGTTCATTCATATACCTATATTAGTTACTCACCTTAGACTACAATTTTCGAGGCAATTTTGTCTTCTCTTCGCTTAGCTTATCTGAAAAGAGGAAAATAAATGTTTTGAATATACCTACCTATTATGTAGGTAAGGAAATTTAAAGAAAATAAATAAGTAGGTATGTAAAGAAATTGTGGTTTTATTGGTTTCGGTTTCATGGTTTTACTTGTTTACAACTTGTTTTTTTTTTATACCTTTTTAAAAGTAAGTTTTAAACAAGTAAAACCGTAAGAATAAATAGAACTGACGAGTAGGTACGTCAGTTCTATTTGTTCTTGCGGTTAGCTTCAAGAAGTATCTCGAAGCTAAAAGTACCTACCTACCTACAACATTACAATTATTTCATATCTACAGATAGTAACGTTAGTGGTGGTTGCTATGCCAATTGCCTGCAAGTGCAGACAACATTACTATGTTGTCTGCCTAGCCAACCAGTTTTTCTCGTTAAACCTCTACAACTCCCTCCTGCGCTAATAAAATTACATTTAGCAGATGTCTTTCGTCCTCTACTATAGTGTTACCTACATTTATAGTCAAATAAATTATCGGTTTATCTATCTAACGGTCAAAGCTGGTAAAACAGGATTATAAAAACGTGATTTAAGTAGGTTTATTAGTTTAATTAAAATGGTACATGGGCAAATCCAAGACTTACCAATCGTTTAGATTCAAATTCAATGAGATTCAAACAAATTCTTTCAAAATCATGAAAGTAATAATTCATCAGTCAATTTGCAAGGTTATGTTCACTGCAATGTCGATGAATGACGTTATTCATTGTTTCAAGGAATCTCGATGGTCAATATCGTGTAATTAACGACTAGGTACACGTTGTTAGCAGTTACCGTCTCTATGCCGATGCCGTGTTCGAGTTTAGTACGAAAACGCAATGCATAAGCCATAAGTTCCAAATCTCGTTGTTGCGACCTTCATACTATATATGATAGTCAGGTAGTGGTCGTTTCGTTCTAGTTGAGATTTTGTTGCACATTAGGTACGCACTACGCGGGTTTGTATCTTTTCAGGTGATATTTTTCATGACCTAGTTAGTCTGTATATGATTCTTAATGATAAGATAATGTAGACTTTGAAACTATGCACCGACGACGGGAGGTGTATCCGCTCTTTATCGTGACAACGTGAGATAGTCGTCAGACGGAGTTATTTCATAGCGATAACACAAGTCATTACTATCTAAGTATACGAATACAACATTTCACAATAAATGTATGATAACATTAAAAGTTAGATTGATAACAAATATATAGTTTTGATTTAAAAAAAAATTGTTTCTACTAGTGATTTATGTAGGTAGGTAATTATAGTACCTAGGTTATTAGGTACTGGTGTCGTGCAATTTTCAGAATCCATAGCTTGATAATAAGCAAAGCAACGTAATTAATAATAAAATCGTTTATTTATAAAAAGGGGCACATATACAACTAAGCATGCTATCAAATAAAATAAAGCACTCTGTTGCTTATTGCCTGAACTAGGTGGACCCTGTGTTTCAGGCTAAAAAGTGCTTAGATGCCTACTTAAAATAAATAAACACTACACTTTACATAGAAAATAAATAAACTACGTGTCAGCAATTAAATTAGTTTATGCATTCTTTTAAAGTTGTCTTGGTTCCTACTTCTAGTATTAAATACTTGGTTTAGGAGTTTACCTTCATTATGATGAGAGTGCTAGCAGCAATTAATCTTATCGGAACGTGTCTGAGCAGTTAAAATAATGTTTTCTAACAGATTATTTTTATACTGTTCAAATATAAAACAAGGGCGACAGAATATACAAAAAATCGTAAATGCACATTCAGTTTCTACCGTACCTAAATATTTTCTACATAAAAATATAATTCACTACCTATTGCCCCCGTTTCTTGGTGGTCATACTGGCATGTCATACTAATATGACCAGTGAGAATCGCTTGTATTGGTGGTCAAATTATTTTTATAAACATCCTTGCTACGACTCCATGACGCGCGCTCCTTCGCTCGCATATTAAATGTCCCGAAGTGCCGAGCCTCCGCCGGCCTCCTTCGTCGGCCTACGTCCCGGTGCCCATGCCGCCCTTAAAGGATTAAAAATGATTATATAAAATTGTTGTTGTCAGAAGTGGTTAGTGGCTTTTTGTGGCTATAGTGTTACAACAGTATTACCTGGTGGTATCGTTTAACTTTAAAAACCCCGCTGTACCGCCAGAGGACGGTGGGTCTGCAGTGTGTAGCAAATATGCAAACTTATAGGAAGTTTACAAAAATAATATGACCACCATACAAGCGATTCTCACTGGTCATATTAGTATGACATGCCAGTATGGCCACCAAGAAGTAGGTCCTATTGCTATATTCGCATAGAGCTTTGCATATTCCGTCAAGGATCATTAATGTCAATACCTGGTATCTACATAGATTGGCTAGATTACACAGTAAAAGCGTGTTGTAAGAATTTAAGAAACCAAATAAGAACGGCCTAAATTACTCAAATTGGCAGTTTGTTTAATGACACTACTGCAAGTGAATGACTGGCACGTAGATAATTATCTACGGCAGAGCAAATATTATAATAGAAATAAAATATGTCGAGTGTCGAAACAACTGTGAATGACATTGATCGCTAAAAGTGTTTGAATATTAATTTTTTTGCAAGACATTTTTAAAATTGCGTGGTCTTGACACCCGTTTGTTGTTTAGGTCGGTTTTATAATTTTTATTACTAATCTACTAGGTGCCTATTGTTATTTTAGTTGTACCTATGTGACTAGCACGTGTATTGCCTCTTAACTTCCGTGATATTGAACTATTCGGTTAATCATGACATTGAACTCTATTTACATTTTTTGTACCTACGTAGGTACTTATGTTTATTTACAGGACATTTATAAAGAAATTAATTCATACTAATATTGATAACATAAATGCGCAAGTAGGTATGTCTGTGAACCCATTTTGATTACTTTATATAGAGGCAACATAGGTCATATGCCATAATTATCCTATCTTTTGTAAAATCAATCCCTGAGTGAAATCATGTTAAAGATTGTGTGGGAAATCAGGTATCTATGGAGACAAGGTCGCGGGAAAGTGCTTGTTTTCCAGGTAAACCAGGTAACCGAAACGTTCGTAACCATTTCTGAGCCTAATCTAATTTCCTGTGACTAATGTGATGAAAAACAATGGATAACTCAATTTTAGTGCGGGTAATAGAAAATCTCTGTGAAGCTATCTCTTTTAAAGTTTAACGGTGAATATATATTTTTTTAATTAGAAGAATATAAATTCCTACAAACTCTTATCCCGAATTCCCGATTATAAGATCAGAGATAGTAAACGTAAAGGCATCGTTTGATAGATGCTCTATCATTAATTCCACAGCCATATCATCAGAGGTGATAGTGAAATTGGGTCGGAAAAAAACAAGAAAATAGTTGAATTTATCTGCTCTTGTTGAAATCTATATTTCGTTGGATTTCGGAATTAAAATGGATCTAGCTGTAGTTTGTACAAGTCCTTATCTTAAAACAAAAGCATTATTTAATCAGTGTGAGATAATCTTTTATCTCGTGTAAAACAACTTATTAAACACCAATAAAACTAATTAGCACAGATTTATTCCAACAAGTCTGTAATACATCTGAAGATAACATAATTACTTAATTATGATCAATCGTTTTGTTAATGGACATGACATGAGTAATTATGTCAATAATCCTCTCCAACAATGTTATTATAATATCGAGTGGATAATCTCATTATATGGGCAATGTTATGATAATGATAAGACGATATTATAAGTATTGTGTAAGTAGGTGGAGGTGTTGTAAGAAGAATGCGTCGGTTGCAACACACGCGACGCTCCGCGGCTATCAGAGCGCCAGAGCGCGTTGCAGCAGATCGCCGATGACGGTCGAAGCTGTTTGTTTATGTACCAACTGGCTGTAACGTTGCCCTCGACTTCTTTCATGTATTATACGGGATATGGTATAAGTATAAAAAAACTATGCTTTACTTTTTCAAAGCCGACTTATTTTTAGTCCGACTTCAAAAAAAAAAAGGTTCTGTAGTCGACCTATATATTTGTTGGTACCTATGTTCCTAGGTATGCTCGCGATATTCTCAAAAACTACTGCAATTTTGATTCGTTTTTCACTATCGTAATATACATACTTGAGTACAGTCACGAGCCTATATGTAAACACTTTACAACTATTAGCAGTGGTTTTCTCCTACTGTTTTGATTAAAATTTCGTGTTGTTTACGTACTAGTAGTATTCTAGAACTATTTTTTTTATGAAAAAAGTCCTATCTCCAAGTTACAATCGTTATTTCTTGCGGAAATTGCTTTTAAATTTAGGAAAGTGTATACATATTGGTGCTCGTGATTGTATCTAGCTATTTACAAACGTAAGTTTAGTAGTTTAATTAAATTCTTAGTCAACATTATTTAGATCGGCTTAATTGTGTTGTTATTTTTCTTCATCCGGTGTAAGTTGCAATCAAAATACCTAGCTACCTAAGTACCTACTCAACACTTTTGTCGGTGAAGGCCGCGCATCCAAATTCAAGGCTGTGTCTATGAATGAACGATTGTAACATCTAAACAGTGAATGACTTTTTTTGAGCAACTTTTGAATTAACTGGACAGGTCTATAGACAAAAACTGCAGGATAATATTGTATTTTTGAAATCATTGTTAGGTCGTCTTCAGATTGAGATGACCATAGAGGCTCTACATCTTTTTAGAATCGAGTATAGAGGTAATATAATTTGTTGTTGTCATTAGACGGAGCAATCGCCTCGTGCCTAAGTGGGTCATTGGCTGCACGTCGAGTTATGTAATCCTGAGCAGCGGCTCGGCGAGGTGCTCGCAAGTGCACTGTGGCAAACCTCTCCTTATCATGAGGACATTTGCTAGTTCTATCATATTTTGTATTACACTGGTTTTGGTATTAAGAAAGAACCAAGTATAAGTACAAAAACGTTTCGTTTACAAGTCTCTCCCACATAGGTACAGGAGGCAATTGGAACTGGAATGGCGGATTTAGCATTCAAATTTTACAGCGATGATAATATTATTTCGTATGAAATCTGTTTTAGACTTGGCGATAGATATTTATGTTTACCGGGTCATCCATCTTTTGCAGTTATCGTAAAAAGCGATTCTTTGAATTACGAGACATTTTGCAACTAAAGCTAGATGGCAAAGTTGTTAAAGCAAGAATTCTGTCATAAAAAGTTTGTCGTTATGTACCCAACCATATTTGGTTAAATAGGGGGTGGCTAGGCTTGACTAGGATTTGAGTAGGACTGACTGTAGTCACTAAATACTTGAGGAGCCCTGAGCCCTGAGTGTACCTTACAGGCCGTTGCCGTCATGGTCCTCGCGTGGGAATACACGTAGGTACTTGAAATTGTAATTATATTTACATTCTTACTGTGTTCAGCGTTTGATGCAGTTATTGTAGTGTAAAGTGCCTTCGAACAACAAAGAAGCGATAACATAATAGGAATTCTGTGAAAGAAGCGAAGATGACATCAATACAAAGACGTTACCGGGCGATTGTATTCACAAGGAAAATGGATTGTGCTCGCTTACGGTAAGATTACAAGACTGGCGACGAAGCTAAGTGCCAGTGTTGAAACTAATGACTGCACTATTTGTAACTGAGTCCAATAGACGCCTCCATACAGCAATAAAATCTCACTATTTGTGAGATTTCACATGCATCGTAAAATAAATAAGTTAATGTCGCACTAAATATGCACATAATAATTTTGGTAATAGTCTCCTATGAGCCTCTTTACTAATAGCCTCCCTACAAGTAAAGTCCACCCAGTTTTAAGAAACGTGAGTCATTTATTTCCTGCCGGCCATCATCACACATATGAACCAGTGGGTCTTTGATCGTCTGAATTCAGATCATTTTGGACACAATGGCTTATTAAGTGAGCGTTCACAATTACTCACGAAGCTGGAAACAATTGTGCGTAGACGGTTGTGGGGAATACCGTTCCATTGACATTCTAGTGATGTCACTCTGTGCGTACGATTGACAGCCAGCCATGTTTATGAGATTGATGAATTAATTATTACAGAAATACATTATTTAAAAAGTCGCTACCCGGAATTGATATATAGAACATTTTATATCTAAAAAAAAATGTAACAAAACGAACATTAAAGTATCCTAAGTTTAAATCTATCTGCTGTGTGCCAAGTCTCATCTATAACAGTTCATCCGTTTATTTGCGAATCAGACTTCTCATCATTAATTAATACTTAGTATATTATGAAGGGTATGTCTGTCTGTATTTTGTATTTAATGCAGTGTGATGATGAAATACCTAGATGATTTTTAATTTTTAATGTGTAAACATCCATTGGGAGCAAATGGATCTATTTAAAGTTCGAGTAAATCGGTTTCTTTTAGGCAAGCATTGCTACATCTTAGGCCGCATCATAGTTTCACATCAGGCAAGTTGCGGCCAAACGCAGGCCTATTTAGTAGAAAAAAAAATAAGCGCGTTTGGTTTCCTGTCCCCTGTTTCATGTATACTAATACATGGTGTAAACAACCTCATCACGAAGCCGTCAACCAAGCATTCTGTGCATCAAACTAAGTAACTTTACGCAAAAATTATTGCTGGGAAATACTTTTTTTTTGGGGTGAAAAATCATGTTTTGCGGTATAGCCCAATGTAACCGTGAGAATAAGTGCGTTTCGGCTTCGTTAAGAGGTGTTTTACACCCTTTATTATAAAGAGGTATTTATTTGTAAGTTTGTATATTTGTAATCTCCGGAACATAAGAGCCAATTATAAAAATTCTTTCACTGGCAGAAAGCTACATTATTTGTAAGTGCTATATAAATTATATTATGTTATGCAAATTAGCAGAGCTATCACAATTTTTACGGAGGGAGTCGCGGGCGAAGTTCTAAATAATTATGAATTAAACCTGTGATAGAGTATCGAATCTAAATTACTGCATGCATTCTTTGTTCTTTCTAATTCGCTCAGTTACACCGCGGTTACCTGATACCGTTATCAGTACCTAAGTAACATTGGCCATTGTTAGTTGATTTGTTGTTGGTACAATTATATTGTTTTTATGTGATACAAGTCAGATTATTCCACTGAATTTATAGGGTACACAACTACACAGTGCAATATTGATCTTCTAGTTATGATTTTATCATCTCTGTATATTAATCATAGTTATTTGTATTTCTGAGAATAGGTACTTAATGAGACTGGCATGATGGTACTACGTAGGTGCCTAATGCAAGAGTTGAGGTTACCGATGTCAATTAAACTGCATGATTTGTCTTTTTATTTATTACTTTGATCTAAATGACCCTAGAGTTAATTTACGTATCAAATATAATTTGTTATTATTTCTTAAATTCATGTCATACGATACTTTTTGAACGACGAGGACCAATTTCTTTTTCTCTCACTCGCTTTTCGCGATAAGCTTAAGGTGGAAGCTCCACGGTAGCCCGCGAAATTTAAATTTCCTTACGTTTTTTGCAATTTGCAGGCCAGTGTCAGGTTGTATGTTGATTAAAATATGATTCGCGGCTGTAAGACGTACTTATGTAGTTACAGAATTATAATCATTAAAATCATCAAACATTCATATTCAGTTCATGTAACTGTCAAGAATGTCTTTTTCATGAAATAGTCATTCTTGACAGTTACATGAACTTAGAGGGTTGTTTGTATTGATGATTTTGAATTGAATTTCGCGGGCTACCCTGGAGCATCCACCTTAAAGCATAATTAGCCTATAATGTTGCCACTGCTGGGACACTTGCCTCCGCTCTATGCGAGGGAATGGGCTATAATAAACCACGCGGGCCCAGTGTGGGTTGGTAGATGTCATATGTCTTCGAATTTCTTGGTTCTAGGACATGTCGATGCCGGTTTCCTCACGTTGTTTTCCTTCACCGTTTTGAGAGCAGTGGTGAGAAATAAATTATTTATTTATTTAATGCACAATGTACACAACTAATTTACCACGCTAAGCTTAAAAACTAGTGAGTACATGACCCTGTAAGGGCGCAGCAAGATAACTTAAAACTAAAACTAATATTGCGGAGTATCTATTATTTATCTAATATCACTTACATAGATCATAAGGAACTCTCACATTTAAATATTACCTATATTAATTAATTAAATAAATTACACAAAGGAATGCGCCTGCCTGGGTTCGATGATTCGAACCCATGACTTACTGTTCGTAAGTTGGGGCCGCCAGCGTCACTACATAGGCCACCCGCTGCTCTTGCTTTTCGCGATGCTTACCTTTAAATGAATTGTTTTCTAAATAGATACTTAAGTTTATAAACTATGTACTGGTCACTCATTGTTACATTGTAAATTGGATGCCACTCAAGCCTACAGGAAAATTCTGTGAATGCTCAATAAAATCTAAGTAAGTAATAAAACCCAGCTGTAAGTTGCAATACACATAATATGTTGTAACGCTGACAGAATAAGTAATATGTGATGTTTTAATCTGCAGCAATTGTATTCAAATAGTTCGCTTGCTGGTTGCTGTATCAGTTGCGATCGTTCGACATTGACATTGGCGGCGCGTCTGCACGCTAGCCGACATCGAAATTCCGCTTTGTAAAATAACTTTCATTGAAATGTATCGATGCAGCACTCGACTCGAGAAACGTGAAAGCATTTCAGCGCGTCCGGTGTAACTTGGGTGGTTGTGGTGGCGCCTCTTGCGGAGACAAAGAGCAACGGCATGTTAGGTGCAATAGACTTGAGTCTAGTTCTTAAATCTGCCGTAGATCAATATATATTGGGTACTCGGATCACGAGAGTCGCGATGGTTCGCCTCACATGTGCGCGGTTCGCGACCGCATTGATTGTTGTTTCTAAGGGGGCTCGAATTGTAACTAGATTAATTCGTAAGTAGTAAGTATGAAATAATTTCTTTTCAAAAATATTTTTATTTTTGGTTGCTAGCTTATGCATTCATATTTAGAAACCTGCTTACCCAACTATTGTATATTACTTTTTTGGTTTCACGTCTAATAAAATAATCTACATGCGCTAAATGTCTTCGTCTGTGATTTTGATAGCTTCTCAAAAATCGGTCATCGTTGTGGGTTATCAAATTAACATAATTATTTAGCTACGCTTTGGATCCTACGATATACCTAAATACTTATGTTAAATTAACGTGCTTCAATATTTTGATTAACTTAATATGAATTTATCATACAACATTGAACACACGTTTTGAGTCAATGTCATATTATTTAAACGTAGATCTTATTATTCCCCGAGGAAAAGATGCTTCCGTATGAAGCTGATACATACCTAATTAATAATGATATTCATTTAAACGCATCGCGTATGTAGGCATTACAGCCATCAATTATACGTATTGAGCCATTTTATTTCCGCAATTGAATGTATCTACGGGAAGATTTTGGTAAATCGTATGCCGTTGCTACGAGTCTACGAAAGATCATCATTGTTTGTTTAATGCATCTACTTCTGTTCTAAATAATAAAGGAGTATTTTATTTCATGAAACAAAGATAAGGACACTTTAAGATCTAATATCCAATTCATTTGTCTTTGCCATAGGTACATCGCGGCAATGAGAGTATCACGATCGCGTATTGGAGACATTGTAGTAGTCCATTAAGTATGCGTTCTACATAATTCTCATATGAACATGATGAGTACAATCAAATTTCACGCTCCGGTTACAGTACCACGCGCGCTCTAGGGTGCTACGCAAACGCTACGCGGCTTGGAAACTGTAGCAAGCGGTGCGGGGCCCCAAAGGGCGCGAGGTCGTAGCAGTGGCCGAAAGCACGTGTCGACATGAGCAGTTTAGCACCATTTTGAGCCACGCATAGCGTTGAAGGCTGTCTATGGCCCCAAGTACCGAAATTACGTGTACTAGTAGTACTTCAATAATTTTTTGGCAAAATGAGAAGTGTTAGTTCACTCTAAAACGAGGAAGTCTAAAAACAAGATAGAAAGGAATTAATCGATGTATCTAATTTTATGGCACAATCTAAAAAAAATAATCTCTAGAAGCCAATCAATTTTTACACTTAAAATGCGCTTATGCTCATAAATCATTGTTGTATCAATTACGATTTGAATAAGTTATTTTCAATTATAAAAATAAACATGTGGTAAGTATGAAATTACCTATGGCAACTTAAATATAACCTTGGAAATTATTGGTCAACTACCGAAATGGTAATTTTCTTTGTTCGCACTAAACTTTACATCATATTAAACAAATGTGAATGATTGCCTAATAAGTGTTTCCATTGTTGTCAGTTGATTACATACATATTAAATAACATATGTAAATAAGAAGGGCTTATTTAATTGTTAACATGGAGAAGGAGCGACTAAGTATTGGCAGAATAATCACTATAAAAAATTGACAATACTTTCAGTTTCACGCATCACGCTGTAATGTAATAATAATAACAAATATTCTGATTTTTTAATTCACACTGTTGCTACGACGCACGCGGCAGTAACAGTACCTGCGCATGAGTTGACTTGCGAGGTTAAGCCGCACTTGTCGGGGACAATCTGTAGATTGGCGACCTTTCTATCCACGCACGATTCGGTGCGTTGGACATCGCGTTAAACGGTCGGCGATTGTTTTATCTTTATTTGCGAGTAGTCAGGAGTCCGAAACAATTTATAAATATCGAGTGTTGCCCAGTTGGTTGTGGAGGTCAGATGACAGTAATTTCGAGTAAATTACTGGTTTGTATCCGCATCCGGTTACACTGGTAGTCGACCCCAAGATAATTGGGAAAAGGCCTAGACAGATGATGCATGTTTTTATAACCGTATATAATAAAGTCCAAGGCGTCTGTCTGATACAGAGCAAAATAGAATGAACGGTGGATAAAAAAAATCTTGACTATCACCTTAAATAAAGTAGTTTTAGCAAAGATTAATAAGGTAAAATAATGTACTTAGTTTAAATACTAGATCTAGACCGTCTACGCAATAAAGACATGACATCATGCACTCCAACAATAATGACGAAACAAGTATTTAAGTATGTCCTCTGCTTCTTCCATTGAATATAACGTGCACCGGTATCATCCAGCCAGTTATCAATCTTCGCCAATCACTATGCACTTGCCAAATATAGCAGGGCTGTGATGTTCCGGCGGGCAGTAGCGTGCAGTGCAACGTAAACAGTAGGTTCTGCAAGGTCGGTAAACGTGGATAACCCTGAATCATATGTTCCACTGCAGACATATACGGGCGACGAGATGACAATGACCATTTCTCATCCAAAAAAGTAGTTTTTAACTTAACTTTTGATATTTGTGCCAGTATTCGGTCAGATTCTTTGAAGTTGTAAGAATTCCGACTGTTGAATGTTCGTGGCGGAATTTTTGCATTCTTGCCATTTCAACTGAAGATGGTTGTCAATGATCGGATGTGAATGTTTGACATTCGCCGCATATTCAAGTGTACATGATGTACAATCTGTATTGTAATCAGACAGTTGTAAGCAACACGAACGAGTAGAGCTAATCGGAAAACGTTATCTTCAAAGGTCGAGCGCCTGCTGTAATGGATTATATCGATTTTTGTTTTTGACTCGCGTTAACCTCTCCGCCCACTTTTATCGCCCACTACGTTGTGTTCACTATAAAAATATAAATCTGCACTCCTGACTTAGCTGTTCTCAAATTACGTATAACTATTCATTATACAGCGACCATGGAAACCATCAGATTACCAAAAAAAAATCTGCTGTCCCATACATTTGGGTCGAGTAAGTATTGAAGTTTTGTACTGAACAGCTGATTTTTTGCCGGGATTTCGATGGTAGTCCCATGGAGAAAGTTGTTCAGTATGCTGGTCTAAATCACCGCATCTTTCTGGTACACGCTGTAGAACCATGCACAATACTGAATATCCTGGAGCATTTTGTCAACAAACCAAAACAGGAATTGGTTGGAAATTGGGGCAAGTTTTTGTTAGACTTGCTAGTTTCTTCAGCCCCTTTTAATAATGAAGTAATGATATAGGAGGACTAGCTGGCTTGATAATATCCATCTCTATAATAGAGGACCATTTTTGTACTAGTGCCTACAAGCAAGTAATGATCCATGACGATGCATGTAAAACAGTGGATTTTTTATTAGGGGCTTGACTTTAACTCTATAGATATTGCCAGTCATTAGGTTTTTTCTTACAAACTATACTTTAAATACCATGGTACGTCAGCGAAGATGCGGATAGAGATTATAGTGTTTAATTCATCATTATTATATTTGTTTATGCTTTGGATAAAATGGTGTGAAAAATCACGAACTGACCAGAACAGATCTTAATAAGTCATCAGAAAAAACTAACCTATGTACCTGCCAAGTACAAATATTTGCAGAGCTTATTTGAGTTGTTTGTCTACTTGAAAGTTGGCGTTAAACAAGGCTGACGTATTAACTTGAGGTCAAAGTCCCTACCAAATACCTAATCAGCATTAAGCGCATCATGAAGAAGATGTTAATATCAAAGGGAATGATAGGTTCGTGGTTTAATCGATGATGAGGCCTTGTGCCTCTTACATACAGCATTAAGTCCCACTACGCGTAGAGTCAGCGACCGATTCCGTAATTCGGCAAGATTCGATAGTTCAATATAGCCGTGGAGGTTGTCGGCAGCATGAATGATGTTGAGTCAAGGTTTTTATAAGATATTTTGAGAAAAATGATCAAGGCGAGCGAAACGTTTTCCAATTTTGGTGTTCGTTACGAAAACCCAAATAATGTCTGAGAGGTGGTGGAAAGTCTGGCGCTGCGCACGTAATCGGTGCATGCAGAAAGTGGAGCGGAGAGCGAGTTCTCTCCCGCGGCGCCTGCGCACGCTACACCTTACAGGTACTACTCGTTATACAATTGCGGTAACTTATTTCAACAAAAGTGACAAAACATTCGCCGCGAAATAAACCGCCATTGACGAAATTAGAAGGGATCGCGCGTATTATACTTGTACGTACATACGCACATTATAATGATTAGGTTGCAAAATATAAATACTACACGGCACTGACTATATGGAAAATTTTGGCAAACCTTTCTGCTAGGCTAATCAAGTGGGTAATCAATTTGAATGTTGAAAAGGCAGATACAGACAAAAGTAAAAATGTTAGTATATTTACGTTTTCACAATTACCAACTCAAGTTTTCTGTTTGTCTATTCTGTGCATATTAAATGGACATGGTTAAAGAACGCATCAGAACAGATGAGATCATAAGGGAGGACAAATAAATAGTCACGTAATGGAAGTGAATGTGTAGTGATTATCGTTGAGATGCGACATGCACAACAAACACCAGCATTGTAGTCAGACAGACACTACTTACTATAGAGTTACTATGTTCGACTTGGATTCGTATAGATTCGACTGAACTTGGTAAAGAGTGCTACGAAATATAAGCTGAGCTGGACTAAGTCAAGGCGAGACGCATCGTTAACGCTAGAAGATAGCGTGAAGGCTTTTGCAGAGAAACCTAAATTACGTTTTTATAATTGTTTAATTGCGCAAATGAAAACTAATTTCAAGTTTCATGTAGGGTGTAATCCAAAAGAAAAAAATAATGTGTTCTTTGTTGGTGATATGGCCGCGGTGCGTTGCGTTTGCGCAACACCCGGAGGCAACACACTCGACCCTGAACTCAATTCGGCCGCGATCATTTTGCAACTAATCGTTGGTCGCAGCGGTGCGATGGACGTCGCCGGCGCAAATGTAAACATTTGCAGGCGTGAGCCGAACACGCGAGGTCGATGAGGACGTGCTCTAACACTCCGTCCACCATTAAATGACTATCCTTGCTGAACGTAACGCTTCAAGCCGTATTCAAATTAAACAGCTTAAAACCTTAAACGGACCAAAACTGTTGCTACGTGTCTATCTTCACAAGAACGTCAAGTTCACACATAGAGTGGTACCATGTTGAGAATACACGTATAAGATTCTAAGTAATAACGAAGAGATTTTGTGTGTGTATTGGGTCTTAGTATTTATTATATCAATTAGCATAATCAGCTTAAGCAAGCGCGGGGCCCGTAGCAAATTCTATCGAGAGGCCCTTGATCTGCCAGAGAGGGTACCACCCAAAAAATATTTTAGCAAATGTTAAAATTTATATTTATTGTAGTAGCTTTTAACCACAAACTATCCATTGGATAGTTGACCATTGTAAGGACACGTGGTGGGTAGGGCCGTGGTCAGGAATTTGATTTTGGGGGGGAAGGAGCTTACCGTAAATGAAAAAAGCAAATACGGGGGTTAACCAATGATTAAAACACTAAAAAAAGAACGGGAAGTAGGAATTACGTAACGAAAACTGTCGTTTGACCATTTATGCAAGGTCTAACTTTGTTGACTTTTACAAAAAAGCTTACCAACTAAAAAAAGTGAAGGATTGATGAGCGAGCGCAGCGCAGCTCAAAAATTTTTGCATTCACCTCGAATTTGATGAGTTTTCTTTTATCTATTAATACAAAAATAGAACGAATTCTGCCAATATAACGAAAATTTTTAGACTCCACCTGAGTAGGTTATATTTTCTTCTGACCATTCATAATGAAATAATAGGAGTAATGCAGATACTTTGTCGACCAATGCAGAGAAAATTCATAGAAACAAGAGAACGCAAGAGCGAGCGGAGCGAGCTCAAAAATTTTGACAACCCGGATTTTCTCGGATGAATTAGTTCTTTTTGCTCATTTATTCAGAAATGAGAATTGGAGTAAATCTGTCCACTTATATTGAATTGAACCTAAAATCGAATGTATTGGCGACCTCGAAAATTTTAGTATTTTATTTAAATTTTGCTATTCGTCAAACGTGAACATTATCCATTAAATTAGTTTGAATTTCCAATTGACACGAGTGTAACAAGCCATACATCAGCATAGTTATCACAACAATTAGCGTGGTATACTGCAAAAAGTATTGGGACGAGATGTGGCAAACGTTTTAATGTTTTATCTTAATTATTGGAATTTCCTAACAGTTTTATTGATAACTCAAAACCAATATTTGCCTTAAATAGATAGATAAAGTTGGTGTTATTTTCATAGAACGTCAGCGTTCTTATGATGAAATATTCAATATTATGTTATTACTTAAAGAACTTCTAAAATGTAAATTCTTCAGTCACACGTTTTACTTTACATAACGCTCAGTAACACTCTGCTCGTAAGTATAAAAGTTTTTGAATGTCAATGCCAACGTCTGCGTCTCTGATCAGCTTGAAGCGGAAATTCGACCTTACGAGAAGGTATCTCACTCTAAAGAAATAAAATAAGACAAGACCACGAAATCGACATTGAATTTTAATCTGTATTATGTGAATGTTTGCTGATTGATTCAACCAAATCTTGAGCAATTATTGGCCAATTCTTTAACGAGGCAGACAGCAGGCGTCTGCTCATTATGAGATGCCTGAAATCCTATTTTAGGAAATCTTACCAAAGATGTATAAAAATCCTCAATATTTTTGTTTACGAAAAATATTATACATACCTAGATCTCGTGGTAATAATGCACTCGTACATACTGTAACAATTGACTTACATTTTAGATAGTTTTTTTATTTAGCTTTAGATACTAACATACACACATACATACATACATTCTGATGCTGATAATATTATTTTTATCAAAATAAGTAAACTGTTTGTGGAATAGGTCAAATGAGAAAATTATCTTATTCTCATCTGCACTATGGTTTATTCGGGACGATACACGGGTATCGTATACTAGAAGAAGAATTATAATTGAGAAGGAATAATAATTTAAATTATTTAATAATATCGTTTTAGAATCTAGGTCATTCATCTTTTCTTCTAATTTGTTCATTATGTTAATTACGTTCCGGAGTTCGGGTAGAGGTCACACAGAACAAGACATAAACAAGCGTGTGTCTATTTTACCATGAAAATGAACATGAAAAATTTCATTTTCTATCTTAAATGCGATGCTAATTGTTTAACTTCTCTCCTTAATTAAATCTGGAAAAAGTGTAATAACATTTGGGTAGGTAATCGTGTTTCGGCATGGTCATCCAACTAGCTTACTGTTTTAATGTATAATAATTTAATTTAAATCTTTAACGAATGTAGAGGTTAATTCTTGCACAGCTACTAAGGTTATTTTATGAATCAATGATAAATCTAGCTCGTGAGACCAGCGAGCAATATTCTCGGAGAAGGTATCTTGTTCAAACACCGCAGGATCACACAAATCAAACAGGATTTGTCTCATTATGGTGCAGATTACCAGGTTATTTTCACATTACCGGTGCCTACATTACCATCGTACAAACACGAGAAGGTACTTAGCAAGCCAGTCAACGCGTTGTTCTTACAAACAATCAAACTACATCTTAGCTGAATGTATGATTACACGACTACACTGTTACTGAATTTTAATTATGTAGGTACAGCATGTAGTATTTTTATTCTTTGTCTTCGATTTGATTTGGTTGTAAAATGATTTTTTTGTTTGTTGACTTAGTATTATATCACTAGTATGTATGTATGTAATGTAAATACAATAAAAAGTATATTTACAGCACATACATACTATGAGTAGTAGTAGTATTTACAAAGGACATTGATTTATTTACATTTATTTTATGACAGCAATAAAAAGGAATAACTAGAATTGTCAATTAGTAATGGTTTGAACTTTGGAAGAAACTTGACCCAATTTTTCATTTTATACTTTTTAATTTTTAGTAAGGAATCGTAGCATTAGCGATATAATGATCGAAGGAGGTAGGTCTAGGCTAAAAAAATGTGACGAGGCAAACGTCGTACAACTTGCTATACCTAACTAGTCTAACTACTAAGTTTCCTTTGTTTCACTTTTAACTTGACTCCATTGTTTTTCTAGCAAGTGGGAAATTGGAAACTCCTTTGATTAATGATAAATCTCAGTATACGAGTATTGTGCTGGTATAATAATGAGTTGTTGAAAAAAGAACCGTTGTTTTTGTTAAATAATGTTCATAAGGTAAACGGGGGGTACGGGGGGTAACGGGGGGGTAAGGTATACGTATGATATTTTAATTGGATATAGAGCACAATACATATTTTTAATGCGTCGAGACTGGTG
Organism: Xestia rhomboidea; assembly: GCA_963853795.1. Lineage (NCBI taxonomy): Eukaryota > Metazoa > Arthropoda > Insecta > Lepidoptera > Noctuidae > Xestia > Xestia rhomboidea. The sequence continues at coordinate 13,180,399 of OY970761.1, read as the reverse complement.
GTCAGATTACTATTGTGATGGTTTAAAAGTACAAAGAGAAGGAGTCATTGAATAACCAATATGAATAAATACTGAAGGAGGCAATTAACCATTGCAATGGAATAGATTAAGTCAGCTATTATTCTGTACTTCCTTCACGCATTTGGTCGTTTGAATGCAAAACATGAATTCCTTTCGGAAAACGGACTCAAGTAGGTACCTATGCATTGACACAAGGAGAGCAACTCTGAAACTCGGAACCGAATAGATAACAAATAGAATAGAATATTAATTTATTGTTATTGTAGGTGGGTCACAAATAAACGTGTTAATTTGTTTTAAAGTATCTCGACTCTACTACACACCCTTTGGGTGTTCCCTACCGTCCAGCAATTCATGAAACGTCTTTCAAAGCGTTTCTTCGACTCTGCTATTAAGCATAGGAACCCCCTGATCGCATCGGCCGCCCGATACGACCCATCGCGTATCAGTTCAGTCTGCCGTCACGGCACTCTTATCACCCCCGACGACGCTATCACCCTCTTACAGGAAAGTAGTAAAGACACCATCAGTCGCCGCCCAGGTCCGGCGCGACGTCTACGTTCAACCCCCCCGACCTTTGCTCGAGCCAGCCCGCGATGCTGAGCCAGTAGTGATAAATCATCCCCTTTTTTTTTTTTTTTTTAGGATGGGAAATCATCAAATGACTTCTCCCGCTCTGGGCGGAGCAGGAGGGAGTGTCAGACTTTTACTGACTAAAACCCATCCATGTTCCTTCCTCGCCCTTTGTGTTCCACCACGGTATCTCTTTCGAATAGTCCCGCAGCCCCGGCAGGCTTCGGCCCTTGCTGACTCTCTTTGAGGCGCGCGTCACGGCTTGTCGTCATGAGACGGACGGACGGGGAGCTATGGGCTAGCTCACCGTCCGTCCGTCTCATGACGACAAGCCGTGACGCGCGCCGCCCAGGTCCGGCGCGACGTCTACGTTCAACCCCCCGACCTTTGCTCGAGCCAGCCCGCGATGCTGAGCCAGTAGTGATAAATCATCCCCTTTTTTTTTTTTTTTTTTTAGGATGGGAAATCATCAAATGACTTCTCCCGCTCTGGGCGGAGCAGGAGGGAGTGTCAGACTTTTACTGACTAAAACCCATCCATGTTCCTTCCTCGCCCTTTGTGTTCCACCACGGTATCTCTTTCGAATAGTCCCGCAGCCCCGGCAGGCTTCGGCCCTTGCGGACCCCTTCAATGTTGCTGACTCTCTTTGAGGCGCGCGTGGAACACGAACGCGCCGTCGACACGGCCTGTCGTCATGAGACGGACGGACGGCGAGCTAGCCCATAGCTCCCCGTCCACAGGCCCGCGAATAAATCATCCCCTAAATAATCTAACTCATATCCAGCCTGTCCCCTTGCTGCCCCCCCTCAGCGACGCTCTAAGCCGAGGTTCGTACCCCACAGGGGGTGCCCTTAGTGCGTGGTCGCTTAGTTTATACAAAGTTATCATGCCTCTGGCTGGAGGCCTTCAATTCAAAGCATCCACAGGATTAGCCCGGTTAAGCAGAAGCCCAGTATCTCAAGACTGAACTGCGAGATGCCATACACAAAAAAAACAGCCTTTGGGTGTACAATACGTAATAGTATGAAAGAAAATAACAGAAATAATAAATACTAACAGTTATTAACTAACATTGATAAGTAAACTAAACAAGAATTATTTTACGTAGGTATTCTAGGAAAAGATAGAAATACCAGATATACATAGATATACCTACTTCTATATTTTTTAAATTTATTTCTTCTTCTTTTTTAAGTACGCTTAAATTCAGTAAGAGATAAATAAAGTAAAAGCCTATCACTCCATATAATCTTTTAAATATTAATTACCTATTTTTTTTCTATTTATTTATCATTTTCTTTTATTTGCGATGGTCATATTTTCAAAAAACTATTAGGTACGTTAAATTATTAGTTTAAGAGCATTTTTGTATTAACAAAAATTTAACGTAATTGTTTTTTTGAAAATATGACCATCGTTGGTTTCTCACTCGGTACTTTGTTATAACTATGCATACCAACGAGCCTTTTCTTTGTTTAAAGTGAATGTTTTTCTAAGTAAATTTTGAGGTTGTTTGAGATGCAAGCCATTGAATAATTAACGCCAAAGCGTTTTTAATTGGTCCTTCTAATGATGGTGAGGTGACCCCGAAAAAATCCCAGTGCAATCGTCTGCAAAGCCGACATAAAATTATAATATGTAGTCAATTAAGTTTTAAAACATGAAGTCACTACAAAAAGTCAAGTAGCCTTATTTATATTAAGGATTTTTATGCAGGTATTCGATAGGGCCTTGATTGCCGCACCGGTCTTAAATCCAATAATTTTATAAGTAATCAACGTAGCTATATGTCCGAAAAGTATGACGCTGATCTATCAGATACAGATTTCAGTGGTAGGGTTAAGGTCATAACTATATTCAGTTCAGGATCAGCTACAGATTGGCAATGACACCGATCGATGTGTAATGTACGAAAAGGAAATGCGAAGTGAACACAATCAGACCTTTGTTTTATTTTAATTTCCTATTAAGGATTTGACGATTGAATATTGTTGTAACAGTCACTCAAACATTTAAACATGGGAGAATAGTACACATTTTGCTGTTATGTTTAAGTCACATGTAAAAGGGGGCGGGCCTATTGCCATCAACCGGGCACAAATCCAGGCTCCGTGGCTGCTACTGCGAAATGTCTAATGGAAAAACCCAATAACAATTAGCCCGACCCGGGAATCCAACCCAGGACCTCATGAAGCAGTCACGGTTGCGATCACTAGACCAACGAGTCACAATGAGATGAAATCAATCTTAAATGCTTTCTTTTGGTATTCTGTAGTGAGTCGTGTAGTGCAACTTAACATACTTAAATGACTAGATTCTAGCGGTATCTATCTAGAAAAAGTTGCAAGAACTAACCGCTCTAGGAAGAAATCATTTTATTTGTCTATAATTGATTCGAAGGTCAATCGAGTTTAATTATATACGGCAGACTTCTTGCACCTCAAGTGAAGTATAACAAAAATAAAGTGGTTTAAAAATAAGTACATAATGTCGCGGGACTGGGCCCCTGACGTCAGTGGAAATATTTACATTGAACAAGTTTTATTCGCGGTTCTTTATTTGTGCTTAGCTGGTTTGTTAACCTTCACAGAGTTCCGATGTTAGCTTTCCTTGTTCAGTTTATAGCCTTCGTAATTGAATGTTCAGATGCCATAATTATGTAGGCACTGCTCGCTATGTTTTTTTTATTGTTTTCTCGATTTCAGCACACACCATTTCATTCCACATTATGTGGAAATTCGATCGCTATACATATACAAGCCTCACTGTACGTACAAGCAACAAAGAACCCATAACACCTACCTATGTAATTACACTTTTGATATTTATCTCCATTACAACTACATTTGTTGCAAAGATTGTACAAATATTACTGCTTTGTTTAATGCGTTACCTACTACGAGAGAATTAATTGATTCCTAAATATGCTCATTGTAACACGTAGCGTCATTATGGTCAAACACAATATAACTATTTTTTATTTTGGTCACGTGATAAACATTGTGTTAGGGGAAGGCCGAGTCGTATCGGCCACTTACATTAGTAATTTTATCATTTAAAAAATGTTTAGAACGTGCTCAATGTGTAAGTTCGTTATCAAGATTTATAGATTTCGATAGCGATAAGCGTGCACTATTTATCGAGTTGTTTCCACGTTCGCGATAGTGAGAGCGTGAGGATATGGTGATGGTGGATGTCACCGTGGTTACGTTGCGAGCTCGTCGGCGTGTAAGTGAGCCGCTACTCGCTAGGGAGCATGTTAATCTCGTGTCATGTCAGTGGGCAGGCGCGGTGACCTTACGTCACGCGCCTACCGCTTTGCGCCGCCACACGCGTTGGGAATACTAACGCCACCAGAACGCCTTGGTGGATCCTTGGCTTCAAAACCGAGCTCCTTTCTGAGTAGACTGTTGCGTCTGTTGCATGTTTTCTACGATTCAGTTCACAGTTAAGTTAATGTCTGTGGTGCCAAGTAATTGACATACAATGATATGTTGACAAAAGTCTGCCGAAGAAGTGGGTGTTGTTCACTGTTAATAAACTTTTCCCTTGATTATCTTTTCTGTTATCTAGACACACTTACAGGTAAAGTAGGCCTTTGAAACGGCCTCCATTTAAATTGACTTCGTTTGATCCCTATGATTTGACCCCTGATTGGGACCATGAGTCTCTGAGCTCAATTAGCGCCTCTCAGTAGCATCCAGTATTCAATAACACATTACACGAAAACGCGAATTCAATTAATTAAACGCGGAATTATTGTGACATAAATTTCGTTAATTTAATTCAATCAAGGAATTAATTGCCACTGAAACAGATGCACAAAGGCAATTCCTGTTATTGTTTAATTTAAATTTCACAATCCGATCGATTTATCTTACAATAATGTTTATAAGTAACATAAATTACCTACTGTCAGATAACTTTTAACCGGCACGTTTGTAAGTACGTGTGATTTTAAACTCATCTCTTCTCAGTTTGTCAATTACATTTTATAGGGATAACTATATATCGATCATTTAAATTTTTGTGCAAAAGCAACAGTAAGTTTGAGAAGTCGGAGCTGTCGGAAACTCAATGTGTGATGAACTCAAAGACGGTTGCTTCTTTGAGTTCATCACATGATTCAGCCGACAACGCAATTGGTTTAGATAATATGATTAGGCTCACCTGAGTGATCGATCTGTCAGACCGGCGAGGTCCGTTTTAGGAAGTAAGTCCTCCAGGCCGGGCTGTCCAAGTGCACATTCACTATATGTCAGAAGCGGACAGCTGATGTCCTGTCCAGATAAACGTGTGTATGAGGGGGGCGCGGGGCTGCGTGTGTGCGTGCCAGAGTATCGCGGTCGGATCGCGGCGCGAATAAGCGCCTGCGCACGGCGTACAGGTGAGCTCGGTACTGGCGGCGCGCGCTGCCCCCGCGCGCTTTTATCACATCGCACTTCACACGCCTTCAACTTGACTCCTCATGTCATCGTTTTGATCATTAACTAATATCTCACTAATATTGAACAAGGTCCAGGTTATTTTTTCTGCTTAGATCCCTAGAAGAAGAACACATTCTTTGTTAGGTCTCGTCCGTCAAATGACTTCATCAAATGACTTCTCCCGCTCTGGGCGGAGCAGGAGGGAGTGTCAGACTTTTACTGACTAAAACCCATCCATGTTCCTTCCTCGCCCTTTTTGTTCCGGGGCCACGGTATCTCTTTCGAATAGTCCCGCAGCCCCGGCAGGCTTCGGTCCTTGCGGACCCCTTCCCTATTGCTGACTCTCTTTGAGGCGCGCGTGGAACACGAACGCGCCGTCGACACGGCCTGTCGTCATGAGACGTACGGACGGCGAGCTAGCCCATAGCTCTCCGTCCACAGGCCCGCGCCTACGGTGGCCGGAAGCCACCACGTGGCCCCCGACGCCCGGGGCGTCTCCCGCGGCGGCCGGGACGTGAGGATCTCTCCCTGTCCTGTTCCGCCACCTCCTTCGCTAGCATGACTGCTTCGCAGAAGGAGGTGACGGCGTCCCATTCCGTCTCGCTCCGGACCATGGCACGAACCAGGGCCGGGAGCGAGAGGTCGCCGCCGCCGATCGCCACCTCGAGGACACGGCGGTGCTCCACCCAAGCGGGGCACACCTCCACAGTGTGCTCCACCGTGTCCTCCGGTCGATCCTCACAATGGTGACACCCGGGCGTTTCCTCCCGCCCGATTATCATTCCAGAATGACTGCTGAATGTATTGGTGCTAAATACAGTAAATACGAAGTAGTTTCTACGGCAGAGGTGTGAACGTAGCTAATTTATCGCATTGTAATTATTCGTGAAAGCACAGATAAGTTCCCAGTAATTTTGATTCAAGACAATTTTTTTGGTCAAAAATGCACCTGAACCAGTTAGCTAAAACACAAAATGCTATGGAACGCTGTAACGTGAGTACAAAATGAAATACATAAAACGAAAATAAGACCACGGAAAAATAACAACACAATGCATCTTCCGACCGTTCAGACCCCTGCGATCTTTACAGTTGTATAAAAATACGCCGGATATCACGATTAAGAAAAATAACAGGCCGCAAATCAAAAATTATCATTTAGATAGGGATATTGCCATCGTAGAAGAAAATACCTCTTTATCAATTAGATATATGTTCAATGTTCATGCAGTCTCAAAAGAAATGATCGAAGTGGACAAGACGTATCGCTTCGCGACATTTATATTGACTTTGCCAACAGTCTTCAGCTAGAGGTGATATTCAGGAGCGTGTATGTATTGAGCTCATTTGCTCACCGTTATTAGTTTGCAGTATTAAGTACTGAGACCAAAGGTTATTCAGTGGTTACTTTATTTGTTGTTTTGAATTAAGGTAGGTAGGTGAATGAATAAGGTTAATGTACTGAAAAATTCCGTCTGTCGCTTTTTTTAATACGCTACAACACTACGTGATTTATTCCTTTTTTCAGGCTTCTTTACTATATAGTTGCAAAGTTTCGTATTTGTCGTTGTATATCTACCATTGTTTCTATGTAATTTAACCAAATTAATCGGTTTAATGTTTGTGATTTGATACCTAAAGATCCGGTATTGTAAGCGGGTTAAGGTATCCGCGGCGGTGCTCAATCGAAGATACCGCAGTAATTTCTTTTTATGCAGTAGATTTAGATATTTCTTTGCAATTATGATCTCCTTGGGTTTCCTCGCCCAAGATTGCATGGGCATAAAACTGGCCGAATATTACCGAGACGAGTTTTCAACGCAATAAAATTTTGGACACTGATTCGGCCGCAAAAAAATCCGTATAGGTATATATTGTTAATATTGTTGTATGCACTTCTTGTGTTATCAAGAGGTTTTTTTTTATATAACTTCGTTTTTCGTTCAAATTGAGGTATAATAAACTCAGTTGCCTTCTGCTGGGATTTTGACCTCCACGTTTTTGTTGAACTTCAAAGTCCGGCTCCTCGAGATCATAACAAATATTGTCTTGTTTGAATTAATATTGAGCTCAACTAAGTAGGGTATTTACTTGATACATGACCTCATATAATAATCGTTAAAGCTTCGTAGTTTCAACTCTTAATACGATATTAACGGTTGCATCCGTATGGTAAAGTTAAAATCTATTTTTTTGTCATTATTATTTACCTATGTGCCAAAAATATTCGCAAGTCAAGTGATGCGATAAGCTGTTGATAATTCAGTCAACCAATTTCGAATTTCCAAATCACAGTAGTTGACATGCGCTTGATTTTTTTTTTGTTGATTTACGTTTCAGATACTCATTTCTATCCGTTGCAGCTGCTCAAATCAATTTTTCTGTGGATTTCTGGATGAAAGTGCTGTTGGGTTTTTCCATCTGGAATTTCTCAGTAGCAGCCACGGAGTCTGGATTTGTGTGTCTGCATGGGTGGCAAAAGGCTGGCCCAGTATTAAATGGGGCAAGATAACTGGTGAAATTTGGGTGTACCATCAGGAAGGGAGTGTCAGACTTGTACTGACTAAAAGCAACCCATGTTTCTTCTTAGCCCTTCGTGTTCCAGGGGACGTTTTCTTTGGAACAGTCCCGCAGTCCCGGTAGAGTAGATCATTCAAGACTGAGTAGGGAAATGATTAGGTGAACCCAGTGGTCATTAGGTAACACTTTTCAGTTATTTATTATAATATTCTTTAGGTTTACACGATGAAGTGTACCATATCCTTTTTGAATTAGGTAAACCCAGCTTGTCCGATTGCCAATCGTACATACTTGGAATAAGTTAAAAAATAATTGTAATTATTGACCTTGCACTTAGGTACTTTCTCGCAAAATATGCAGCTTTGAATAACAGGTCGTGCGTAACTACTATGTAGTTCCGTTTCTTTCTGTAAAAAAATCTTATGTTAAATAACGTCATTCTCGAATATAAAATACCGAATAAGTTTTCCAGTACGATATTCTGACAGTCCTTCGCAGCAGCAGGATATTCCAATTAGAAAACGCGATTAATTCTACAAAAGAGAAACAATAGGTACAGTATTTTTTAGAAGTTAGTTTTGATGGTTAATGTACAAAAAAGGTGTATTTGAGGTACTTATGAGGTTTCTTTATACGGTGACATCAGTCATAACATCCAACATCTTAAAGTTATATTACAACAACAAGAAACCATCACAGTATGTATAACAACAAAATTAACACTTCACTCTACCAGTTTTCAGTCCGATTAGTATGATTGTGTCACTTTTTTCGCATGCTCACTTGCGGAGCTACTTTTCGCAGGCTTCACAGAGTAATCATCATTTATAATTATTGTTTTATAACGATTGTTGGCGTGACAAGGTTGGATTTATTGCGTCGCTGTATTTTATTACTAAAACATTCGCTATTTTATTATAACTTTATATATATTTAACATTATTGTGTTATACCAGGTGTAAACGGACTCTTCACGAAGCTGTCGCGTAACCAAGCATTCTGCACATCGAACTAAGTAATTCTACGCAAATATAGCTGGTGTGAAAAAATACGTTTTACGATTCCCATTGGGGTGTTCGAAGGGTTTCGTAGGTAACAATGTCGCGTGTAACACATTGATCGAACAACTTTGATCAACGATGTTAAACGGTGTCTTCGCGGCCAATCTCAGGTAGGTGATTACTTGAATGTTGGTTAGCTGTTTACACCGTGAGGCCCCCGTGCCCGGTGCCTCCACGAGCATGTTAAGTTGGTCCCCGACGAACCGCAAACATTTTAATGACAACGATATTTAAACTATGGTGAACATAATCTATTGAATACATAATTAGTTCATCTGGTTGAACCTTAAACCGTAGCTGTAGTTGACACTATGAACGTACGTATGAAGTACGAAAAACTGCAGAGATGTCAAATTCAGACTTATATTAGTTTCTAGATGTTGCTGGAATATCGAATAAAGATGTTCCTTTGCTTCTCAAAATCTAAATGACTATCTGTCGAGTAAGTAAAACAAATAATTTGGCAGATTGTTTAGTTTATTAACCTTATGATGAGTTAATTGATTTTTAATTGTTTCGTCGGCATATTTTGACATCTACTTCCGTAAACATCAATATTATAATGTATCTGTAATTGATATTGTACCACTTTATCCAGGATGGAAAATTACTAACACCACATCGAGTAAAAGGGCTTGGGTAGGTACTTTTAGCTCTTTCTTGAATTTCATCATCATCATCATATTCCCTACCCTAGGCCCATTCTACTTGATACCGGCGCCGGCGCAACACCTTTTTTTCTTCCATTCTACCTTAATTTTGTTCATTTCTTTTTAAAGGTTTTTGAAATTGCCTTCAAAGAAAAGGGAATCAATCAATTTGTTAAGTAGACTAGGATGGAATCATTCTAGTCTAATTCAATTTTTTCTTAATAATGACCGTCTAAATAGAAAATTCAACCTATAATACGATGATTATCCTAGAAATAAATATGAAATCACCTAAACGATTTCTTTCAAATTTTATTAATGTATATGGTTGGTTCTAGCTCGAAATATAGGATACTGTTGGATCCGGTAGATGGGTCGCTAGTAATAATACAATTAGCCATGGTACAAACCTATCTTTAAGCAGAGAAGGCTTGACAATTCATCATGTACCTACTGAGAACTGACCCATATGCTCAGCTAGCATGCCTTCGTACTTATGATGATCAAATAATTGGTTTATTGAAGAAAATTACTAATAATCTGTACACTATTTTCCAACATTCTCAAAACTCCAAAGTTGTTCACCTAGAATTACGTTAGTTTTTCCAATTATAAATTAAGTGCCTGAAACCACTATAATGTCCTGAATTCCATATTATTTTTTATCTAACAGACCCAATGGTCAACACCCCAGTACTGGCAAGAGAGCCTCTCCCAGGCTTTATAGCGAACCAACTAACAAACTATCTATGTAGTATATCAAATATCTGGTGTCCACGACACAAGCCTCGTTGCTTAGTGTGGCACTAGATGGCGCTGTGTGTAATGTCCAGTGATATTTATTTATATTTATTTATTTATTTAAGTCTCATAATACATGAATTTATCGTCTTCGTTACAAATCAGATTTTCGGCTATATTTTGTCCTCTCGTCTTCGTCGTCATTACCCATAAGTTGAAAGAAACAAGCCGTGACATATATGCGGACGAAATTATCATCACGGCCGACAACGGAACTCAGAGAAGCCCTGCCCATAATTAATGTATGTACATACTTATAGATATGTACTCGCAACACATGGACCTACACAAGGGTTTATGTATGGATCTATCCATGTGTGCGGGCACTTTGCGTGAATTACTTATTTGTTCTCGCGACGAGTTTACCTATGTAAATGTGGTTGTAGGAACTAAATATGTGGTATAAATAACATATTAAAAACAAACTCGATGATGGTACAAAAATCTTATTAAAAAAAACTCAGTATTTAGATTCTTACTAGCTTTTGCACGTGGCTTCGCCCGCGCAGTGTTTGATAATTGTCCCACGGGATCATACTACCGGGATTAAAAGTATCTCACGTGTTAATCCTGGTTATAAACTATGTGTGTGCTAAATTTCATCCAAATCCATTCTGTAGTTTTTGCATGAAAGAGTAATTTAACATACAACCATCCATCCTCACAAACATTCGTATTTATAATATTAGTAGGAAGGATGTTGGGTTGCTGATCTGCGTGAAGGCGGACACTTGAAATCGTTCATGATTTTTTTAGCGATATTTGGGTTCCAAGCAAATCATATATTAGAAATGCAAATCTTATAAAGTAAAAATATTATTGTTTTTGTAATAATTACATTGTGGTTAGTCTAGTAAACCACAAAGTTGTAGCGGAAACTGGTTTAGAGATATAATTTAATAGAGAGATTAAGATATATTTAACGAGATTGAGATATTTTTTAATTTATGGGTTATGATTATATTCGTCCGACGCCAAAACTTAGCATCACCTTGAACTAGGTACAGTCTTTTTCCAACCTGTATTAAGTTACTGTAGATAATGAGTATGAAATGGCGAATTACCATTTATTTAGCTGCATCAATTTATGTAATTTCGCGGTTTTTTCAAAGGCCATTAAAGTTATTTCGAACACCTTCTTTAATGAATCTCCTTCCTTATATTGTAATTTTAACTGTTTCTAACTGTACCTAAAGTTAATTTATGACTAGAATCTAAAATGTGTTTTTGTAGCGGGTCGTGAACCCGGTGGTAAATGTTTGATTCAAATAAACTCGATTGGATACGTTTCCAATAACAAAGTACATATTACAAAGATGTGTTACAAAGCACTGTTTTGTTTGTACTTGTAAAAGAGAATGAGCACTAACTACAATAATGTTATGATATGAAATACTCGTCAAGTCAGTGGAACGAAGCAGCTAAGAAATTGTAAAAACAACCTGCTACATAGGTACCTGTTGGACCATTGACGTCTGTTGGCCTATTAAATAGAGTGCGCATTTGCAAAATGAATATGTAGGCAGTAAACCGACGTCATCATATCACAATAATGGTCAAAATAAAGTAGTTGCAGAAATGTGAATTAATTGCATGGGGTGCTGCTACGCAGCGTAGGCGCGGCGTAGCGGCGCAGGCGCGGTGTAGCGGTGTAGGTACGGCGTAGTGTAGGCACGGCGTAGCGGCGTACGCACAGCGTAGACGCCGCCGACTCAATTACAATTCGAAATAATACAAACACACAACTGAACTGAACTGTGTAGTGACTACTGGCAGTTTCATCATTTAGAACAAAACAAGTTCTTTGTAAAACTAAGAGAGAATCAACTGATTGTATATTACTAAACATGTCGCGCCGAGCCTAAATAGAATGGGACAAGGGCAGGAAGATGATAATGATGATGATGCATACTACATGTGTAAGTAACATATATACTTGCCATCACCGCGTCTTTGGACGAACCTAATGCGAACGGACCTTTAATCAGGTTACCTGGCATTGACGTCATAGCTCTGTCGCCTGTGGGAAAGATATAAAGAACCTGGTTCATGTACCTTTCCAAAAATAGATTTGTTTATCGTGGAATATTTAAGGATTGGCAGTTACTCAACTAAGGTTTTTTGCATATAACTCAGTTAAAGTAATTCTCCATTGCGTCAGCAGTTTATAATTATACATATATATCGAGACGCCTTCCTTCGGATAATCCGATTTTTTCAAGCAAAATTGTAATTTTTTCGTACTTAATATGATGATTCGGAAAAACACCGATTCACTGACTCAACAATGAAATCAATACAAAGTTGTATGTGTAACTTTTTATATTTATTAATAATTAACGTCATGGGCGTTGGTGACCACAAAGGTGTTTCTAGCATCATTTCCTGGTGGAAAACATGGTGCTGGTTGAATAAAGATTTTCCACGAATACAGCAGGATATAGGTCGATACGGAATCTTTACCACAATTGATGAGAGTAGGTAACGTTAAAGATAAATCGATGCATAAATTATATTGTAACGAATGGAGCTGTTGACGTTTTGAGGTTTGTAAGAGAGTTGTTTGCTATAATGTTAGAAATAACACTATTCCAGTTTTCAAGTTTGTCTGTTTGTTGGTCATGTGTTATTTTGATTAGTTTGTTGTGCTACTTAGAAATAAGTAGCTGAAATCATATGGGCTTTTAAGATAGGATAGACGAGGCTAAGAGTTTTGGGGATTTTCATTAGGAGTGTCTCAGTAATATATCAGCCCGGAGTTTGGATTGGTATCTGATTGATGGCAATAGGGTTGCCCCCTACTATATACTGACTGAAGATATCTACGCTTCTGTCTAACCTTTCGAGTATTACGGGCGTGATGTAGTGATTCTGAGGTAGTAATATTAAAGTGATGAGTGATGAGTCAGTTAAATACCATCAGTTCTTGGTTTTATTGCTAAAATGCTGCAAGCCAAAGATTCTTTAATAATTTTATGTTTGTTATCCTGTTTTTTAATCGACATGACTTGAATCGGCAGAACGAACAAAACAAATCAGCATTAGGGTTTTGTTTGTTTCTTCCTTATCTTGTTTTACCAGATTAATATTAAACGTTCTGAAACCGAACTCGGCAGGACACGTCTGTCGTATGCCCAATGAGCTGTGGGTTAAAATAAACACTGTGGCGCCCTGACACAGCCAAAAGGCGACGAGGCAGACCTCGTAGAAGATGAGGGGGGCGAGCTAGACAAAATCAATTAGACCAGTGGGCCACGTTCTTGATCGAACGAACTGGAAGTCATGCGGCCTTTGGCCAGCAGTGGGATGATGTAGACTAACAGTAAATAACAGTGAGCGTTAGCCAATACTAACATTGACTGATCATAAATATTCCATACATTGACCCAAACATTGTAGCATTTATTTAACGCGTCTGTACATAATGTTGTTTCGTAAAACGATAAAACGTTTAGCAAAATGATGAATCGATCATTTGCAGAGTTGTATTACTCACACGAGTAAGCCCACATAATATTTATGAATGTACATAAAGTTACCTACTATTATGTCCTTTATTAATTTCTAAACAATCACATTTGTGATTAGTTACTTTGGAATATTGCTATTGTGTACACTATCGCATTAAGTAACCCTGTAAAGATAGTCGTAAGATGGACAAAAATAAGTAAATCAAATAAAGACAGTAAAAAACATTTAAAAATATAAAAAATTAAAGCCCACTGATGTCGGAAACAGGGAGATATTATTATAATAGATTTTATTTTGGGCTTCGCCCATAAAAAATGGTATTAATTTATCACTACAATAGCCAGCGATTGAGATTATTTTATACTGGTGCCTAGATATTTTGTAAAATATTAGTGAATCGTTGAGGCTCTTTCTGCAGTGTAGAAATCATGTGCGTCATAGATCATACTTAGGTATATTATCCAGAACGCTGTAATAACAATTTGCATATCTTCTGCTTATATTATTTTACAGTTATCTGTAATTAAAACTAAACTAAACTATTTTTGACTTTCTTGATTAGAATGCCCTTTAGAAATCGTAAGCCAAAACTGAAATAAGAGAATAAGAATATGGAGTTTTCACCATGCAATAAGCTAAGGAGAAAGTAAGAAGAGAAGTAAGTACGGAAAGCTGAAAACTAGGTTTTTTACTGTGTCATAATTTCTACCCTAGAGACATTCCAAAAAATCAATAACCTACAGTATTTTTTTTTACCTACGTACGTTTAAAGTGACTGTCCTCAAAGGATTTTTATCCATTTAAGTCCATTCATTGGGTACCTTTTACCGTTATAGCTGCCTACGACACAGTCAACCTCAAACGGCTGTTGTGGAAGGTGGAGCCCTTGATCAGCGACCGGAAGTTTTTCTGAATACTCCGGGAACTTCTCGACAAACGCCGTTTCCAGGTCCACCTTCCCTCAGACAAAAGTCGCTGGAGGGCACAAAAGAACGGCCTGCCTCAAGGTAGTGTCTTGGCACCGCTCCTTTTGCAAATACGTCCCGCTTCCTCTACGCAGACGACCTTGCCCTCACCTCCCAAACCACCACGTTTGAGGAGACCCAGGTCCACTTGTCAGATGCTCTTGGTGAATAAACCACATACTACCTCGCTAATTCACTCAAACCCAATCCGAGCAAAACACAGTCTTGTATTTTCCACCTTCGAAACAGAGAGGCTAGGCGCAGACTTAACATCGTTTGGGATGGGGTGCCTATCGAGCATCTAAAAGTATCAAAGTATCTGGGGGTTACTCTAGACAGATCATTGACCTTCAGCAAAAACTGCAATACCATCAAGCAGAAGGTGCACACCCGCAACAGTCTCTTACGGCGACTAGTCTCTTCTAAGTGGGGTGCTTCGCCTCATGTCTTGCGGACTACTGCGCTGGCGCTATCTTTTTCAGCTGGCGAATAGTGGATACAGCTTTGGATCATCACTGGTAGCCTTAAACCAACCCCGGTACAGATGCTGCACCCACTGGCAAATATAGCGCCACCAGAAGTTCGCAGAACAGTGGCAAACTCTAGCGAAAGAGCCAAAATGGTTTCTGATACGCGACACCCTTTACACCTAAATACCCCCGTGTCGCAAAGGCTGAAAAGCCGAAACAGCTTTCTGAAGTGTGTCACCCCACTCAATGGCGAGCGCTCCACAGAAAGACTAAAGCTGTGGCGAGGCAGTGCATCCTTACCAATCCCATTCGTTCCACCTGCTGAAAATCACCCACCTGGACATGAGTTGCCATGGCTGATCTTTAAACAGACTCCGGACCCAGGTTGGCCGCAGCAAGAAAAACCTACTCAGGTGGAGATTCATTAATGAATCCGCCCTTTTTTTTTTTTTTTTTTTTCCGGATGGGAAATCATCAAATGACTTCTCCCGCTCTGGGCGGAGCGGGAGGGAGTGTCAGACTTTTACTGACTAAAACCCATCCATGTTCCTTCATCGCCCTTTGTGTTCCGGGACCACGGTATCTCTTTCGAATAGTCCCGCAGCCCCGGCAGGCTTCGGCCCTTGCGGACCCCTTCCCTATTGCTGACTCTCTTTGAGGCGCGCGTGGAACACATACGCGCCGTCGACACGGCCTGTCGTCATGAGACGGACGGACGGCGAGCTAGCCCATAGCTCCCCGTCCACAGGCCCGCGCCTACGGTGGCCGGAAGCCACCACGTGGCCCCCGACGCCCGGGGCGTCTCCCGCGGCGGCCGGGACGTGAGGATATCTCCCTCTCACGTTCCGCCACCTCCTTCGCTAGCATGACTGCTTCGTAGAAGGAGGTGACGGCGTCCCATTCCGTCTCGCTCCGGACCATGGCACGAACCAGGGCCGGAAGCGAGAGGTCACCGCCGCCGATCGACCGATCCCTGCGGAACACCGCACGACATCTCTCGCCGGTTCCAGTCTCCACTGCGACCGGGGTAGATGACATACCTGTCCGCCAGGTAGTCCCCGACCACTCGACGGAGGTAGGTCGGCACCCGGTGATACCGGAGTGCCTCCCTTATGCAGCTCCAGGGCATGGAGTTGAAGGCATTGGCGATGTCGAGAGACACCGCCAAGACAACCCCACCCCGAGACACCGCATCCCCCGTCGTGAGGGCTCTCACGCGCATGATGGCGTCCACCGTAGAGCGCCCCTTGCGGAAACCAAATTGGTGTTCCGCAAGGTCCGGCCCCGTACCCGCAAGGTGCTCGGCGAGGCGGTTTGCAATTACTCTTTCAAAGAGCTTGCCCACCTCGTCGAGCAGCACCACGGGCCGGTAGGCGGACGGAGAGTCCGCCGGGCGCCCCGGCTTCCGAATGAGGACCAGCTTCCCCGTCTTCCAACGAAGCGGGAACTGGCCTCTCTCCAAACATGCGCTAAAGAGCCCTTCTAGTCGGGGCCCGAGAGCCTCCGAGGCCAGGACCCAGGCTTTGCCAGGCAAGCCGTCGGGTCCCGGGGCGGTATTTTTGGCACCTAGCCTTCGTACCGCCACTCTCAGGTCTACCCCGGTCACTTCAGGAGCGTCGTCGTCGTCGCTTTGGTGGTCCGCTTCCGGCACCGCAGCCGGCGGAGCCATAGGCGGGGGCGGGTGTTCCCCTCGCGAGGGGAACAGAGCGCTCACCACGTCCCCCACGAGCTGAGGCCGGAGACTCTGCGTCAGCGGGGGGGCCCAGGTGCGGAGTTTATCCCGCACCATCTTGTAAGGGCGCCCCCACGGATCTCTGTCGAGAGCCCCCAGCATCTCCTCGCGGGCCAGATCCCTGGCCCGCAGGACAGCCTCGCGGAGGGCGGTCTTCGCCGCTCTGTAGCCCTCATAAAGCTCCGCATCAATGGCCGCCGCATTCGGTGGGCGAATGCGGAGCCTGCGGTGCCTGGCGTACAGGTGTCGCGCAGCCACACACGCCTCCCGTAGGGACGTCAGCTCTCGCGACCACCAGTACACCTGACGCCGGGCGCTTCCTGGCCGGACTCGGGGCATTGCCACGTCACATATGTCGGACATGGCCTCCTGGAACCACCCTGCCTCATCATTGACGTCGGCAGGCCTGTCCGGTGATGTCACCCAGGCCTGCACGATCGAGGCTTCCAGGAGGAGCTCCCGGTCCAGCAGCTTCAGCGCCCAACGCGGACCACTCGGGGCCTGTTGGACCGGCGCGCTTGAGGTCTGGGTGGAGACGTCGAACCGGATGTACCGGTGATCGGAATAGGTCTCCACCCCCTCCATGACGCGCCAGTCAACGACACGCGGTGACAGAGCGGGGCTAGCGAACGAGATGTCCACCACCGACTCGCCCCGCATCCTCACACACGTGGCGACAGAACCCCGATTTAGGACGACCAGGCCCCTCTCCAGGGCCCAGTCCTCCACCATCCTTCCCCGCACGTCTGTGCAACGAGAACCCCAAGCCAAGTTCTTGGCATTGAAGTCCCCGAGGACAAGCACGGGGAGGGAATGGTTTCCGACGACGACACTCAACTCTGCGAGAGAGTTGTGGAACTCGGCGAGAGTTCGGTTCGGGGAGAAGTAGACTCCCACTACGACAATCTCCCCGAACCAGGCTGCTACGCACCCCCGACCCCTCCTGACACTTTCAAGGGTCGGGGTGCCGGCGGCGGCCGACGACACTATGGTCACTGAGCCGCATAGGTCCGCCACCCAGTCTTCCCTGGGCCAGACGAAATACGGCTCAGCGACCACAGCGATGTTAATCAACCACTGCGCCATGCTCTGGAGCAACAGATCCTGAGCACAGGCGTAGTGGTTGATGTTCGCTTGGAGGAAGCGAAGTGGAGCCGTTATTGGCATTCCATCAACGCTTCCTCCCTAGCCCCCTGTGAGGGCCCCCCTGTGGCGACGACAGCGGGAGCGGCAGCGGCGGCAGTTGCGGCTGCGGCGGTGGCGACGGTGGCGGTGGCGGTGGAGGGCCTTCCCTTCCCCCTAGTGGCCTTGGTGGGCGGAGCGCAGGCCTTGCTCCCAGCCCGGTGGTCGGCCGGCTTGCCAGCCGCCGCACTTGCGTCGCAGTGCGGCGTGGCGCAGCAAGCTGCGGACACATGCCCGGGCTGGCTGCAGCGGAAGCACAGACCGCTGCGGTCAACCTCCGAGGCGCACCGGACTGACACGTGGTGTCCCACGTGGCAGCGGTAGCACCTCAGAGGTCTGGGCTCCAGCAGCTTTACCTGCGCTGACACCCATCCCACCAGAAGCCTTCGGCCCTCCACAATAGTTTTAGCCGCCGTCACAGAGCAGCATACCGTAACGGTATGCATGCCCGTGGGGTCCGGACGTAGGGTGCCTGCCCTGACCTGCTCAGCAGGACACCCACCAGTCGTGGCGACGGCGGCCACCACCTCCTCCTTTGTCACGGAGTCGTCCAGACCCAGGATGCGCAGGTCTGCGCATCTGACGGGCCTGGACACTCGGGCCTCGTCCGCGTTTAGGGACGCTCTTAGCTTTTCAGCCAGAGCGTCAGCGGACGAGCCGCTGGCTTCCCCGGGGATCTCCAGCATGCGAGCCCCCGTCGCTGTGACCTTCAGCCGGAGGCCCCCGGTGATCCCGAGCTCCCCGAGGTCACTACAGCCGCGGTCTTCGGGGCGCGGAGCCTAGCCGCGCTCTTCCGCGCCCTGAACTGGCGCTGCCGCTCTTTATCTCGGGCCTTTTTGGCCGCCTTCCGCCCCTTCTTTTTCTCCCCGACCACCTGCCATCCGGCTTCAGCCGTGGGAGGTGTAGGGGGCTGCTGGGGGGGCGATGGCGGCGGCGGCGGCTGACGTGCTGCCGACGCCGGCCCACTCGCTGCTGGGACTGGCGCCGGCACAGTCACCGCCTGTGCAGCCGCCTTTCCCTTCCTCCCCTTGGATGCCTTCTTAGCCGGCGCCGGTTTCGCCGGAGCCGGCTTTGGGGGAGGAGCCACCACTGCTGTGCTGGAGGGCCGGCTGGACGGCCCCGGTCCGGGTGCGGCAGACGTGGCAGCCGCATATGAGGCCGCCTTCGGGCCCGTGGCTGCCTTACTGGCCGCCAGGGGGGGGGGGCGCAGGACAATTCCTTCCAGGACGGAGAACCGCGCCTGGAAGGACGCCAGCTCCTTCCGAACCAGGTTCAGTACCTGGTTCTCCACCGGTTCGGGCTGGCTGGGCCGCTGCGTCTGGCCCCCATTTTGAGGCGCCACGCAGGAGCCAGACTCCCGCAGACTGGCCAGGTCTGCTAGTAGCCTGGCGTTCTCCTGTTGCAGAGCCTCCGTGGCGGCCGACAGGCGAGCCACCTCCGCCCGCAGTTTGGCCAACTCCTCCCCATCCACCGGAGGAGGAGGAGGAGGACGAGGAGGAGGAGGTCCCCCAAAATTGGCCTCCGCTGCCGCCATAATGGAGGCGGAAACCCCGGGTATGGCCTTGAGTTTAGAAGAGGTCTTCTGTTTCAAGGCCACTCCCCTTATCGCGGCTTCCACCTCCTTTGCGAACCTGGCCTTACGCTCCGCCTCGGAGCTGCCAGGTTCACCCGCCTCTTCGCCAGACCCAAGAGCAATGCCCGGGTGGCGCCCCTCTTCGGCCAATCTGGCCGACCTTTCGGAGGCAGAGAGGCCCGCCCTCTTGCCTCGGATCCCCCCGCGCCTGCTAGTGGGGATCTTCCGGGCAGAGGCCAGCTCTCCCTCCGATGACGACGCTTGGTCGTCCTCCTTCCTGGACCGCTTGCGGAAGAACTCTCTGTTCTCCGCAGCAGTCCCGGTCCTCACGCAGCGGGAGCTCTCTGAGCCTCCCGCGCTCACATCGCTGGGTGCGGCGTCGGACTCCGATGCCGCATCCCTCCTCTCCTCTTTTTTGCCGTTGCCGGCGGTTGGTTTCTGGTTATTTGCTTCTTCCATAATTGAACCCACGAGTATGGGGGAAATATACTCCTTACTAGGCAGAGACCCCTGTACCTAGAAGGGCAGATTTAAAGTATTTATTACTCGCCAGGGGGTCTGCAGGTACCCTGGCGAGGAGCGCACTAGCGACTGATTTGTTCTCTGGAACACCCGTCAGCCATACATCCCCTCGCGGTGCGTCGCCGCTTGGGATTCGGGGTAACTTTTTATAGAGGTTGTCTACCTCGCGGTCCGGGCGGTTAAGCCAAGACCCTCGGTCCCTGTCGAAGCCGCGAGACTTGATCCACGACACTTCGACGGTTGGATTACGAGACCGGCGGTGACAGAGGAGGACGATCCTTCTCTGTCTGCTCGGAGGCAGGGTAAGTGCACACCGAGCCCGCCCTCACTCCTCTGCTATGCCCTCTGCTAAACAGAGGGGCACGCAAAGGAACGCACCTTGGTCCGGGTCGGACCCCACCCATGTCAGAATAATTGGCCGCGGCAGTACCACTCCCCGAGGGATAAGAGGAAATTCTCATTTCCTCTCATTCCCCGGAGAAGGATACTGCCCGGTGCACCGGCCCAGCCGCTGCTCTTCCCTCCAGACGTATCGAGAGGGACGAGCAGCCGCCGGACACACGTGGAGGACTTCTGACTTCGCACCCCATGAATCTGCCCTGGAGTGTAAATGTGGTGCTGTTCCACAAACGATGTGGCACTTAATATCGTGTCCTGCGTGTCCTGTTGTTTGTTCACTACAGGAACTGATGTACGCTACCAAAAGCGTCAAACTAAAAGCTCAGTTCTGGGCCGACACAATTTAGATTGCCATCTAACACACGCTAAGAAGAAGACCATTATAAAAACTTGTTTATTACAATAACAACCATTTTACATTTTCAATGTTTGATAAGCAAACATTTAACTGGTTAAGGAAATTCATTTGGGCGACGTACCCTTCGTTGCCGAAATCTCGCATACAAAACATTTATTACAGTCTCTGTATAAAAACTTTTTTGCAAAATAAAAATAACCACTCGGAACTCGATTGCAAAAAAAGTCAATGACACAAACTAAAGTCACCGAATTCCGAAAGTAAAGTTATTCTCCACTTTTAATTAATGTTTTTTTTTGGAAGTAGTTTTTTTTTCGCAAAGACGTTTTTATTTTACCTTCTTTAGTTGTGGTTCTCTCACACAAATCCTTATCAAGTATCAATTTTATATAGTAACTAGAAATTTAAAAAAATGCATACTATGTTGGATAACTCATATAGTACCTAAGTAAAGTTAATAAAAATTATATGGGACCACTGTGCGAGCTTATTCTACCAAGAATCACTTAAATCGGAACAGTACCTCCTCCTTTTTTAGAAGTTGGTTAAAGGAGAACTGTGAATAACTGAACTGAGAACTGTAAGAACTGGTCTAAAGTTCATTAGCTATTGTCATTGCACAGCTTTTAATTTACGAATGCCAATGACACCTAAGATTCTATACGTGGTGGACTAGAGTAGAGTAGACAACATTGTGATAAGGCGTAGTTACACTGTGATGCTTAATATGCACATGAGTAAGTATCATTCGTTGGTTAATTGTATCTACCAATAAACATTTAGTCGAACGTTAAATTTTATATTTTTATTCTAGGAATAAAATGTTTTGATTCCTCTGGAAAGATGTTAAATTCATATTAAATTGTTAAAAAAAACTCAAGAAAACATGTTATATAAAATAATCAAGTCCTTGTTTAAAATAGGTAAAGTCTGGGGCTCTTGGTAGGGCCCAGCCCAGCGCATGCCCGTCCTTATCGCTGGTTTTCTTAGTCGTGAATCCTTTCAGCACTAGCTATAATTTGCTTTATTAGTATTAAACTGACATAGTAACACAATCAAGAACAGGGAGATTTAAACGGAGAAACGGAATTCTCTTCCCTGAAGTGATTTAATGTGGTGATACTATTTACTACAGCACTTGTTCACTCAATAAATAGTTGGTAAAAGTGACCAGGCAATGACTGCGATGAGTGTTAGCAGTTTATCGCACATTGTTCCACTTATTGATCTTTAGTAATTCTTCTTGCCCATGCAAACAAAGTGACATTACTCTCGCATATCGATTGGTAATAAGCCTCAGTCATATGATTATGACGACTGTGAGGTTTTCCCCTGTTATATGCTTATTAGTGTAGGTATAAATACCTAGTAGATAGGTAGCGTAGGTATAAATACTAAGAACACAAAACAGAAGCAATTTTAACACAATCAATATAGGTTTATTATCAAATAACAACTCTTGTAAGTACGGATATTCAGTTATCAGACAAAATGTAAATAAGCGCTTTTGCGTCAGTGACATTTATGATCTCAGACAAATATTGACGTTGCTTACGTTGATCCAGCCCCTTAGTTCCAAACCTCGCGAAAATAGCGTATTTATCTTTCAATTTGTTCAGGCACTGATTCAATGTGGAATATTAAATAACACTGAAACAGAAACCCGTCTTAATAGCGATATCAAAGGACCCTGAGGAACTTAAAAATAACTTTATGGAAATACACACAAACTGGTAACTAACACAACGACGATGCGATAAATAAATTTTATCGACGCTTTTCCCGCGTCTTCGACCGCATCCCATACATTCTTCAAAGTCACACACGATGAAACGACGTAAATTTAGAAAAGTTTGCCAATATGCTTTTTCAGGGTTTAAGCTGAAGCTACAATTAGTTCAGAAGTTTAACCGTTGCAGACCCTTCCAGAGAAAACCAGGCAAATTAGAAACTTTGGTAATTTGTGTTAGTTTTGATAAAGGACCAATAATACTTATTGGTTTCGTGGTTTCGATACATATTTTAGTCCTCAATGTTCCGTTCCAAAATATCAGGTTTTACCTACATTCTCTTTTGATTGAACCAGAACAACGACAATAAAATAAGTTCACTGCTGACGTATCTATTAAACCTGTTTTATCTTGAGGGTATTTCCGCCGGCAGTAAAAACTTTTTCCATCGAATCTATTATAAGAAAGCCGGCAAAAAATTACTATTGTTTATTAAAGGCCTTATCATTTGATGGGTATTTCTAAATTTGGATGAGTAAACAAAAAAGAAGTAAATAAAAAACATTCAATTTTTAAAACTTCAATCTCACATCGCTGCCAATGTGGTGAAGCAGTCGACTGCCTCGGAAACCATGGCCTTTCTTGCAGTAAGAGTGCAGGTCGGATAGCGCGGCACGCTAGCATTAATGATCTCATCCGTCGTGTTCGTGCCAGCAGTAATAGAACCCACTGGCTTGGCACGCGTCGGTGGGAAGAGTCCAGATGGTATGACCATAATGCCATGGAAGTTGGGTAGGCCTTTGGTGTGGGTTGCAACTTGCGTCGACACCCTTGCGCCATCCCATCTTTCTAGCACAGTGGGTTGCGCTGGGGCGGCTGCTGCAGGTGCTGAAAACCTCAAACGGCGCAAATACAATAATTTAATTGGTAATTATGTGTTTGAGCCGTTTGGGGTTGAAACACTAGGGCCATGGGGTCCGAGTGCCCACCTAGTTTTTCGAGAAATCGCCAAGCGGTTGGTCGACTCTTCACGTGACCAGAGGGCGGGCCTATTTTTTGGCCAAAGAATCAGCATTGCCATCTAACGTGGCAATGCTGCCAACCTTCTGGGCACTTTTCCTGTTGACAGCGGTGTGGATGAATTTTTTGACGCCCTGTAACCGTTTTGTTACATGTATATATTTGTATTATTATTTAGAATTGTAGTTTGTAAATAAGTTGTAGTTTGTATATAAGTAGTGTAATTATTTAAATAAATTTTAATTTTTAAAACAGATGCAGCTGTTTCCTGCACAATAAAATAGCCGTTTAAAAAAAATACAAGTAGTGGTATATTTTTATGAAGTAGGTATGCACATTCATATTATTACATTTATTTAAAACTGATCCATAAAGATTTTATTAACCTTAATGCTCATTTTATTTTGAAATTATTTTTAAATAAACTTGGGACTAAAAATTATATCAAAAAAAGTCTCTGGGAATTATATTTCAAGATATAAAAAGACACACGCAAGAAACACTAATTACTATCAACTAGATAAACTTAGTGACACACATGTTTGTTAATTATCATGCAAATGTATGAAAATGGCTTAGTGACAGAAGTTAATTGAATCTTCGGGATCGGGACTAATACGTGTACAGAATAAATAATATTTCGATTTTATCATTTTAAAAGTTAGCATGAATGGACAAATTAAATATTGAAATTGGTACTTACTAAGTTTACCTCGTGAATTCTAATCTCACGTATTCTATCCCACATAAATATTGCATGTCATTATTTGTTCTGAGCATTATACTCGTACCTACCAGGTACCAAACAACCAGCGAAGCAGGCCGCCGTTGCTCATCATGGCTATAAGGTGACATATAGTTCAATAGCCTTTTGATTTTAACATGGCATATACTTCCTAGTTCTGTAAGAAACATGAGCAAAAAATAAGAGGTTCAACCTGAGGGAACTTGGAAGTAAAATACATTTAGTTTAGACCAAGTAATTGTCCATAATTGTTAGGAACAAAGGTCTTAAAACAATAACGTTAGTATTGCATTAATTCAAATAATAAATATTCAAAATCTCGTTTCTGCAAAAATCCTAGTGTCACTTCGTCACATGAAGCTGGATGATTCTCCCTAGCACTGCGGACTCTGTCCTTTCAGAAATCATCCTTAGGATTCCGTCGGTGCTCCCCCGAATCCGGCGCATCAGAGAAAATGTTGTTTTTTTACGCATTATGGCATAACAGTCGACAGTCGTCCACCTGTAAACATGCACGACGCTGCAGAATCGAAGGAGCCTCACCAGAATCCTAAAGGCACTGTCGTATTGAATACGAAGAGTGTTGTAGGCCCGCTGGGTTAAGTTTATCCATAGAGAGCTGGCGTATAAGCTTTCATAGTAGGCTCTGAATATTGTTACTTTTATGCCTATTGTACACCTTGCGAATCTATGTACCAACCTGTAAGCACGCACCGACAACGCCCTTCGCTCCCGCTCGATATCATTCAAGTTCTCCGTCACAATGTGCCCCAGGTACTTAAACTGAGAGACACATCCTAAAGGCACCCCGGTGGTTTATTCTTGCCTCTAATGATCATACACGTATACCATACACAGTTCTACTCGTTGTACCTTAGACCGTGAAGCTCAGCATATGACTTACAGATATCAAGCAGTTTTCTTAAACCACTAAGCGATGGTCTCAACAACACCATGTCATCAGCTGATTAACATATTAAATTCAAGAATCTTGGAGAGGACAGGCCTCCCTGTCTCACACCAAACTCCAGTGCGAAAATACGTATCCCCACTTTATGTAGTTTTTCTGATTTGTGTACCAGAAAGATAAGATGTTAATGAGTTCAGTGGGAGGCTGGGAGCCCCTACCCCTCCAAGCTTGGCTAAAAGCCTGTTGTAGATCACCAACTCAAAGGCCTGCGATAAGTCCAGGAAGCAAGCAAAGACAGGTTTTTCTGTTAAATTAGTACTTTACAGTATGCTTCTATGTCAAGATAGCACTAACGACTTCAGTCGACAGTTTACGAGTGCGACAGTGTCTCATGAAAGCATGTGTCTCTGAGTGGTTCATCAAATAGACCATCGAAGACCTTTGCAACAGCAGTCTCTAGAGAGATAGGCCTATAGTTGCTTTTATCTGTGACGTCCCCAGTAACATTTTTCGGTATCGGTACCACAATCGTTTCTAGCAGCTTTGTCGGTAGGTTAGAGTGGCGCATACAAAAGGTAAACAGGATGGCTAAGACCCTAAAAATATGCACACCTGCAGACTGCAATACTGATACCGTTACTGCCCGGGATTATCCTCCAACCAATTTTATGACCTTTCCACATCCTTGCTGGAAAAACCCAACACATTTTCCGGATCAGTGACACCACTAATAGGCACCTCAACGCAAGAGGTTAGCGGTGAAATGACTTTAAAATGATCTTTGAATTAAATGGCTATGTCCAATGGCTATGTATGTGAGTGTGAAGAGGTATAGCAATATTAAAATGTTGCATGAAATTATTTTGATTGCATTACAGTTTTTATTATGAGTAGGTATTGTTTTCTAACATTTTTCTTTCCATATTGTTTTAAAAATTCACGCTAATCATTTGAAACATTGCGGATTATGTGAGGTGATCTTTAACCTTTGCAAGCAGGCAATGTCCTACAATAGTATATGTTGGCCTTAATTAAGTACACTACACATTGGTTACATTTTGAATTGCAGATTAGCACTCTAAATTTGCATCTCGTTAGATTCATCAATAGAGATCGGATATCCGGATGCATCAGTGTCGACTCATGCGGAGCGCGCGTCAGTACAGATAAGTTTTTTTTTTAATTTACAGCCAGAAGGCGTCGCGGCAGACCTCGTAGAAGATGGCGAGACGAGCTGGACAAAACCAATGACCAGTGGCCCACCTTAGCCCTGGATCGGTACAACTGGAAGTCATGGGGGAGGCCTTTGCCCAGCAGTGGGATGATGCAGGCTAACAGTATCAGTATTGTTTTACTTCAAATGCATTGTCATAATCGAATATTCTGCAGCAAAATTTAAAATCTAATATCTCCATTTTTTTTAAATGTTGGCAGTCTAAGAAGCTTCCATACTTTAGTGCTCGAAGCCCGGGACAATCGTTCTTTAGATAAATATGCATCCAAATATCCGATCTCTATTCGTCATAGAAGATAAAATAATTGCTGTCAAGAACTTAATTTTGCAGCTAGTTTTGCTTAGCTGATATTACAAGTTTTCAGGAGAGGCAAAAAGTGTACTACTAATCCGTACCGTAATACTCAAAGGAAGAAGAATCGTTGGATTCGTTTGGTCATTGGTCATTCGTTTGATGATTTCGTTGGGCCACAAAAGGGATGGATGAAAGGCATTTGCATGTGGCGGAGATGAGAATGCTGACCGGGATGTGTTATGTTACGCGAATGGATAAAGTAAGAAATGAGTACATAAGAGGAAGTCTGAAAGTGGCGCCGGTGACTGAAAAGTTGTGTGGGAATGATTGGCATGCTATGGGAATGTGATGCGGACGAATGATGAAAATGTCGTGAGGAAAATTTTGAGTATGAATGTGGATGGGTATAAGAGTAGAGAAAGACCAAAGAAACGACGGATGGACTGTGTAAAGGATGATATGGCAAGAAAGGAGCTGTCTGATGAGATGACGAACGAGTAATAGAGAAGTATGGAAGATAAAGTAATGCTGCGCCGACCCCAAATTAATTGGGATAAGGGCAAGAGAATGATGATGTGTAATGAAGAATTCGTTACACATCTCTGAAGTATTTTGTCATATTAAAGTGGCGCGGTGTTGTTAGTTTATCAAAATGCTACGACGGAAAAAGGTTTTTAAAAGTCGTAAGTAATAAAATCGTAGCTGTTCAAAAATCGACTGAATGGTATCGGACAGACGCACTATCGCCAGTCAAACCACATAATATATATTTTATTTGAAGACATTAGAATTCATTTTTCATACAGTAGGTAGAGGTACGGAACCCAAGATAAGTTAAGAATCCGCGATCTTTGTATTGACTTTTAAAGCTTGTTATTGCCGCCCAAATAAAATGAAGTCGGTTAAAAAGAAAAAAACACATTTAATAACTGAGTAAATTAGTGAGTTAAAAATAAAGCAGAACAAAACATGCGTGAACCTGATCAGTATGACGTATGCACTTGGTGGCCGGTTCAGCCGGTTCCTATGTAGGTATCATTGATATGCAAACCATTTTGTATACATACAAATCACTAAGTAGCGTGGTGGATAAATATATTAGAAAAGGTTCTCATTGCCAAGAGAATGAACACTGATCACCACACAACGAGTTACTGATTTCAGTCAGACCGCTGCGGTTATGACGTTTATCTTCAGTGACTATGAACAGCTATATACCTGCGTCGAAAATGAAATTGGAAGTCACACTTATATAAATACGCATAAAACACTAAAGTGAGGATTGTCTCAGACACTTCTAATGCCACGCATGACTATAAACATGCAACATTATGTAGGTATTCGCTATATTATTGGGTCATGTGTGCCAAAAAAAAATACATACAAGGTGAAAACGAACCCTTCACGAAGTCGTCAACCAAGCATTCTGTACATCAAACTAAGTAACTTACGCAAAAAATATTGCTTACGGTACGGGGGTCGTGAAGATATTTAAAGTAAAGTTACAACATACTTGTCTTAAAAAAACTTGAGAAAAATTTATCTCCTCGGTAACTAGAAGGTACGGTCCAGAACAACAAAAAAAATATCGCAATGATGGAAAGAACAATTGCTTTTCGGTTTCGTTAAGAGTACTTTTACAGCCATTATTTTTATTTCACAAAAAAACACGAACTATTTGCAGCAGACAATTTTCATGAAAACTAACATACAATATTGAAAATGTTCTATATGGTGATTACTGGGAAACATCGACGCGTAATGTCCATAATTATTTGTTATCAAGTCCCATAATTGCGAATCGAATAAAACCAGATGACTATATGTATGCTAATAGTATACTATTGCCGTGAGGTTAACACGTGCATAGAGGTGATAGATTAAAGTATCCCTGTATAAGTTGTTGTTTGACACTATTTGTTTTAAACTTAGTTTTCCAGCCTTAATGAGTGAAGTTCAAGAACCTAAAACAATGAACGATATGTAATGCGGAAAATGTGCATACATACATTTAAAAAAATGTCACTACGTACGATAACGATAGAGCGGTCTATGAGTACAGTACTTTTTTATACATTAAACCTTCCTAATACGTTGTATTTTTTTTCCATAGAGCTAGTATTTAGTATTTTATCAAACCATGTATAGTAGATTGCATTGTGTAGGTACCTACGTATTTCACTGAAAATAATCAGAATTTGGCAAACGCATCTCTTAATAAAAACATAGGAATGTTTTAGTGGATTATGTGGAAACTGCATGATATTTAAGTTTACAATTATGTACAATTAGTATTCGAAATATCAAGCAAGTTTATTGATAAAATGAATAAAACCTAAAAATGTATTTAAGTTGATGAGGTCATTGATATTTTCCATCGTATTTCCTGCATCAAGTTAACCTATATTTAGCGCATCTGGTTGTAAAAAATAATAAAAGCACAACCTACCTAGGTACAAGGTTATTCCTTTGTGGAGCAAAACTGCGCTTAAATACCAATAATAAACTGAATAAATTTTAAAATGTTATTTCTTTGTTTTAGTTTGCTGCCACCCTTTATGATGAATATATTTAAGTAGGCATAATAATAATTTATTACCTTTAGATTAGTATTTTTTTTTAAACTAGCTAAATATTATAAATTGTACAACTTCTTTAAGCATGCGGAGTTTACTTAGAAGTGATTGTTACACTTTTGCATTTACATTTTTGCATGTTACTTTTAGCATACAACCTGTGTAAACAACTGTTGGTGAACCGATAAAAAAAAAATAAAAAAAAAATCCCTCTGCTTATTTATTGCACATTTTATAATAACATTTATAACCTTTTCATAAGTGTCGTCTGCCGCCAGAGCTATATTATAACCAAGGGATATAAAGTTTAAATAATGCCATAATTGTGAACAATTAAGAATAACATGTACTTCGTACGTGTTGTATGTCTGTGTAAGATGAGATTACAAATTGGCTGTGACTAAGCACATACCGCGAGCGGACATAATTGTCTTAGAGGTGTTATCTGATCTAGATTCATTCAATTTTGCATTTACTTATTCAAATATCTCCGACAATAGGAGCTAGATTTCCGTAAACTGCGCAGGCAAAAAATTATCCTTTTACACATGCGCGTAAGGTAAGTTTTTTTTCATTACAGTAATGAAAAACTAAAGAATGAGCAGCAACAACCGTTTGGTCATCAGTTATTTAGATCTGTGTCCAATATCAACGCGAAGTCTATTATTATTTTAGTCAGTGCAAAAAAATATAGAGATAAAGATGAAAACATTTGGTATTTGCCCAAGAACTGAATGTCCAACAATAGAACTTTCAACTTAGTAGTTGTAGATTGAAAGAATAAATAGAAGATTTAAAAACATTTACTTAGTTCCCCGATCACAAATTGAGATCCGGTCATACAGGAATTAATGTCTTTGTGCTCTGTGGTCATATTTATTTGTATTCCCCTATTTCTAAGCTTAAAACCACATTAACTTGTGACAGCACGTAAATTATCTTAAAATCTTGTAAACCACAAATGGATCTTGAGTATAATATATGTAGGATATGCAATATCCCTGCGATTAGATACTTCATTATTTAAATGTAATAGACAAGTGGCATTAAGTGTTCACAAGCACAAATACTCTGCTTTGTGTGGTTGATTTTACTGGAATGTAACTTGATATAAGTATATAAACTACGCTTAAACTTAATAAACCAATCTCTTACATCTTTATGATCGAGAATTCAAAGAGCCTTGATTTGTTTTTATTTTGACTTTCAAGGTCAGGCTACAGGTACAGGTATTTTAAGATATACTTAGTTTTAAAGTTGCGCCCCGTCCCTACTTTGTGCTGATGTGTCTACATTTCAAAACGGTGAGATTTGTAAGTGCAATATATTATTATTATGTTACTCTTAAACCTTTCGG
Organism: Xestia rhomboidea; assembly: GCA_963853795.1. Classification (NCBI taxonomy): domain Eukaryota; kingdom Metazoa; phylum Arthropoda; class Insecta; order Lepidoptera; family Noctuidae; genus Xestia; species Xestia rhomboidea. The sequence goes on along the minus strand of OY970761.1, from coordinate 13,149,807 downwards.
AAAAAATCCATAAATGGTGGTGATAACCATGTTAAACATAAAATTTATGTATGTAGATAGATACCAAAGAAAACATATATATTATTACTGAAATGTACGTAACTAGAATGAGTGTTTGGTTCAGATTTGTTTTGCTTAACCCATGATCTGTCCACGAAGTAGACACAATAGTTAATAATAATAATAAAAAGTTTATTTCGGAACAATAACACAAGACTAGGTAAACAGGTAAAACGATGCTAGCTGAAAAAGTATAAACTGTACTTTTGTTGGGGTGTGTGAGAGAGTGATGAGTGTTTTACACTTCCACGAGTTTCTCTGTGTCATCGTAATAGTACAAGTCGTAAACGTCGTAGTCGTCGTCGTGTCGTAATAACAGTAGTTGCGTCAAACAATGGCGTCTCGACCAAATTGGTAATTTGACAGATCATGATTTATTAACTACGGGCAGATGATGGTAGCTCTGCGCCACAAAATTAAAGATGGAGCGCCAGCAAAAGCCAGTAGGTTTTGGCTAATCTATTATAAGTCAAAGAAGATACTAGAATACCCTACAAATCTGAAGGAAACGGAAGAAGTACCGATCTATTAAAAATTGTGTTAAGAACTATTTTGAAAGCCTGTTAAGTATATTAAAAGAGCAATAAACTTTACAGACAAGTCTGATTCTCACGAATTCTGTCTTGAATTTTTGTCGAAGTCGGCAAATACCTTAGAAACGAAAAACATGTTTAGATGATTAATGACAAAATGCTCAACCTAAAATATATTGTATGAGACGTTTTTAGACCAGTTTCGGATAGTAACGTTAGAGTACCCGTGACCTGGATGGAATATAACCTTGAAATGTTGAACTTTGCTATCATTTGCAATAATGGTGATTAAAGAATGCTAAGTTCACGCGATTCGACGGATATGAATATATTTAATAATTTTTGCTTTTTTGCTAGTAATGCTTTGATATTTTTCATTAAGAGCTCTGTTTCCTTTGATGTTATTTTAGTCTTACTGGTATTATTATGTTAATCACAACTTCTTGATACATCTACCTGCTCCCTTATCATTATTATACTCTTTGTCTAGCTGTCAGTTAGTGCGCTATAGCTGGAGTAGGCCCTGTTTAATAAACGTTTCAAATTGTATTTTACAAATCTACAAGTTTTTGTTTCTTAGAGAATGCAACTTATTAAATTTACAATGGCGGAAAACTGTCAAAATTGTAAAATTGCAAAACCTACAATTTTACATATTTCTGTATAATGAGCATTTTCTCTTGTTTTTTTTCATGTTTGTAAAGAAAACTATTTTATTGAACGCATAATTGTAATTACATAAATATTTCATAAATTATAGAACAATTCAAAATAATACATGAGTGAACGGCAACGGGGATTTTTTCATAAAGGGATAAACTTTACTTTTGACGTAACACTTTTTACGTTCAACGAAAAATTTCGGGTCAGCTAAACTAAAAATAGGACATTCTTTTCTCTTAGGATCTTATATAACATTAGAGAAAAGCAGCCTTTAACTCAGCAAATTCGATGATGATGATTGTGTTATTGTGCTCCATGACTTTCACTGTGAATCAAACAAATAGAAAAGTACTCTCAAGTACTCTGCAAATCAAATGCTAAAACAAAAATCTAAATATTTTAAAATTCTAAGATTTTAGAAATTAACGACTCTTCAACAAAACCTTACATTTTATATAATTTTGTAACTTACTATTACTTTGTAGATACAATATTGTCATTGAAATCTACAGGCGTTTTCTGCACATGGAAATGTTTATTAAATAGTATTTATAATGGTAATATATGTAAAGTTTTTACATGTAAAATTCTTACAAATTGTAAGGTTTATTAAACAGCACTTGTCACACATCTTTACAAATATGTATATCTTTTATCTACAAAATTTTCTGATTGTAACGTAATTAAACAGGGCCCTGCTCAACCGATTCATGTCGTTTTTGTTTTCATTACACGTCAAATTTCATTTTAAATTGGCTTCAATGATACTCACAATGTGGATATTTATACTATCATAATTATGCCTGGTACTTTTATACTTCAATCAGTCTTAAGAAAGAAAAAGAGGTATTTTTAATTTCATTTAAGGCACAGATTATGTAGACATGTGGTTATTGTCATTGAAAATTGGCTTTTGTGGCTTACAGTCAAATACTTATTAAGGTACGTTTATACGTAGGTAAAAAAAAGTTGTACGTGCAAATAATAGTATAATGTAATTGAAACTGAATATTACAATCACCACTGTCACAGAGTAAAATAGTTTAGCACATATCCTGTCCTGTCTATTTCATAACCACAGAATATTATAAATGAAATCTGTTATGTACCGTGAGTAAGACAAGATATTTAAGCAAAGGTGTGTTATGACTACACTCGAATAAAATATAAAAGAATTTTACAATTCTATCGATTCGTATTCCAAAAAATCTCAACCATTTATGCAAAGGTGGGTCAACTAATAAAGAGCATATATAGGGCATATACATAGAGGAAATTATTATTATTATTTATTTATTTCAGAGAAATCTCCATATAAGTTTCATTATTATAAATCACAAAACAAAAAAATATAGAAACATAGAATGTTAGTGTATTCGTAGTTATGTTTCACCCACAGGCCACTCGAGTAAAACGACTGGCAGTACGCCTTAAAAAGTGTTATCTTCACCTCGTTGGTGCAGCGTGCGAACCTGCGAGCGAGCATATTGCTTCTCACCGCTAAAACCCTGCGCTCCCTCTCTATGTCCTCGTCATCCTTAAGGTCACCAGTTACTATGTGACCCAGATACCTGTCCACCTGAAATACCTGAATAATTTTGAATTTGACGGACAACTTGAGTACTGATATATTTCCTTGGTCATTTGAGTAGAAACACTACTAATTACTATTAGTGTAAACCCTTATTGTTTTGTCTACTTAGTAGTTAATTGAAATGCAAATTAGAAAGGAATGTCTATTCAATGCAAATTATTTACGTATCTAATGTAAATAGATATATAATTTGGTGCAACAGTAAGAAATTTCACTAGGAACTAAAACTAACTAGGTATCTGAAAATGTTAATAGACAGAGGATTTTTTAAAAAGAGATAAGCTACCTTAACTGAGCGTAGTTCTGTCAAAATGTAACAACCCACATCAAATTACTACCATTTTTCGAATTGTAATGATTTGGGATAGTAAACGCTGATATAATACGATAATTTTAAATTTGTTGTAAGTATATGTTTTGAATTTAATTGAGAATGATCCGAATGAATAGTAATGAATCACTTAAATAGAATGTTAGACTAGTTTGACGCATTTAACTGAATTAATAAGTGATTGTGGGTTGGCGCATTAGTAGTGTTTTTCGAAGGTGTGTGTTGTCGAAGTATGTTCTGTCGAAGCGATGAGTAGTTGAACTATTGTTATTCGAAATTGAGACTGTGTCGAAATAATTAACCGTCGAAGTTCAGGATGACACTCATAACACAACTATGTCCAACAGAACCCGTGAAAAGTCTCAGCCTTAAATTCAACAAAAAAAGGCAAAGGTATCATGAAGGTAAGCTTTATATATATAGTGAGTATTTTATATATTAAATAAAATACTCACTATTTATATCAGAAGGAAGGTGTTATATAGAATTTATGGATCTACTACGAAACGAAACAACAATAAACAAGACACGAGATCTAAATAGGAAACAGTGTTTGGTGTCGAATAATCTTTATTGTTTCCGTATAATATACATAACAAGTAAATAACAAAGCATCATCATAAATTCATTCAGCTGCTCAACTTCTTACATAACATTTAAATTGATTTGAAAAGACAACAAAAAATTTTTTTCAAGATATTTCACACTTTATCTTCAACGATTTTAATTCGTTTAAAATCAAACGTTTAAAATTTATTTGAATTGTCTCAATTATAACTTAAAAAAACTTCTCAGAAGACATGCATTAATCGCTAATTAATAGATACATTTAATGTAGTTAAATGTTAAATTTTGCATGATTGACGTAGGAATTATTTAGTTTTTATTTATTGTAAATGTGTGCGTTTAAATTTTTAATCCTATTCTTAGTGATTAGCTTATGCCCGCGGCCTCGCCCGCGTGAATTTCGGTAAATGTCCCACAGGATCACACTACCGGGAGAAAAAGCCATGTATCCCAGTTATAAACTATCTATGAGGCAAAGGAAACGGAAACATACATTCTTGGACCTGGGTGTAACGAGATGAAAATGGTATGGTTTAGTAGATTCAGACTAATCAGTCCCTCGCTGAAAATTCTGTAAGTTTGGACAATCTAAGAGCAGAGTTATTAGAGGTTTAGGTTATATTACAATCTTTAACTAACAGCTAGCTGATTCCTGAAGTAGAAAAGATGCTCTATAAGCATTAATGTTTATTATATTTAGGGGAAAATGTTTAAAGTCATAGGACTTCAAACATTTTCCACTTCACTTGTTCATAGGAATGAACGTCAATGACTTGAAGTCATAGGTAAGGAGTCTACAAGAAAAACGAAACATTTTATTGTAGTATTTTATTCATCTTCTATTAGGTATAGTTAAAATGTCTAGAAATTGTGCAGGTGGAACAATATGATCTTGGTACTTAGCAAAATAACAATTCCAAGTCAAACGTGTGAGCGGTCTTCAGTGTCCAGAATGAAAGTCAAAACAGTTAATAAACATATTTTAGCCAGAAAAGACTCGATGTTCATGGCCCCAAGTCTATCACTTGATATATTAAAAATTATCGCGGCCTTAAAAAATACAAACAGTGTAGGATACGATGGCATATGTACAAAAATTGTTAAAACTGTAGCATATGAAATCTGTGGCCCCATAAGCTACATTATTAATTTAAGCATCAGTGAAGGTATATTTCCGAATGCGTTAAAAAAGTCTATTGTAAAACCACTATTTAAGAAACAGGATAGGGAGTTAATGGAATTTTACAGGCCAGTTTCATTAATACCAATATTCTCAAAAATTATCGAAAAATATATTTACAGGGAAATTAATACCTATTTTGAAAAAAATCAAATACTCTGTGACGAACAGAAAGGATTTAGGGAGAAAAAAACAATTAACTTGGCCATATACGACTTCTTGCATACTGTTATGACAAACATGGACAAAAATACACCAGTCTGTGCCATTTTCTGCGACATGACACAGGCATTTGATTATGTCCAACATAATATATTACTTAATAAACTTGATGCATATGGTATAAGAGGAAACATATTTAATCTAATACAATCATACCTACATGACAGGAAACAAGTAACGCAAATTAGTAGAATAAATATGAGCTCCAGACGTGAAGAGATTTTCACATCATGTGAGCGTACCGTCCGTCATGGAGTTCCGCAAGGCAGTGTACTCGGACCACCCCTTTTTACTCTCTATATCAATGACTTTCCTAAATCCATTAAATATCCCATGACACTGTTTGCTGATGACAGTACTATAACAATACCATGTCATAATAATAATACATATGAAACGGACATAAAAAATACATTAATTGAAGCGGTAACGTGGCTGAATAATAATAATTTAAAAATCAATATAAATAAAACTTTGATTATGCACTTTAGCCAAAGATCATCATTATACTCTAGTCTTGACATCGAATATAATAATAATAAAATACAGATAGCTAATTCTACAAAATTTTTAGGTCTAACAATCGACAGACATTTAAATTGGAAATCGCATATTGAGGCCTTAGCCAAAAGAATAAGCAGTGGTGCATATGCGTTATATAAATTATCACGTACTCTAAATATAGAAGCGCTATTAACGGCCTACTATGGTTTAGTTGAATCCGTCATTAGATATGGTGTTATCTTCTGGGGTAATTCAACCGATAGGGATATCATCTTTAAAAGACAAAAGTGCTGCGTGAGATCTATGTTTAATCTAAAAACTACCGATAGCTGTAAAAATTACTTCACAAAATATCATATATTAACATTACCTTCAATTTATATATTAGAAGTAGTAATGTTCGTAAAAAACAATCCACATTTGTTTCCTCGTATGGCAGACAAATTTCCAAGAAATAGACGTGATGATAGCAAACTATGTGTACACGCATCAAAAACTGCACTTATGCGCAAGAGTGTTTTTTGCATGGCACCAATTATCTACAATAAATTGCCCAAAAGTTGGAAAGAGCAAACTATACCGAAACTTAAACAAACAATTAAATTGTTTTTGGCACAAAAAGCATATTATAGTATTACAGAATTTTTAAACGACTCATGGTGATTATTATAAATAAATAAATATAACTCAGTGTAGTAAAGTCAAGTAGTAATGGAGAACTTAAATATATTATAAATGTTTTTATAACTAAATGCCTTTAAAGTGATGTAAATCTTCATTGAGAACATACATTGTAATATTAGACAAGGTACATTAATAATAAATCACAAAAAACTTAATTTAATTTTTGTTTAACTGTGACTGAATAAAATATTTAATGAATAAGTGTAAAATTTAAAAATAATTGATTCTGTAATAGTAGTTGGTATATAATGTATGACGTTTAAAAATTAAAAATCATTAATTAAATAATAATAATTGTACCGAAAATATTTGCACGCCATGAAAAATGGCAGACATGTCGTGAGCCACCTCTTATTTAAGATCTTGCATGCATGTATTATTTTTCTGTATGTAAACACATGTTTGAGCCAATAAAATTTCTTATTCTTATTCTTATTCTTAAAGCAAGGGTCGTACAAAGGCGGCAGGGTCAGAATCCGTTAAAACAAAGTAGTGGTCATTGAATTTGAAAACTAAATGGGAAAGCACTCAAAACGCATCGGAAAACACGAAACAAGAGTTAGACGAGCCAGCAAGAGCAGTAGCAGTCGGCAACTGTCTAGTGTGATAAATTAATAAATATCGCTTGACATTACACACAGCGCCATCTAGTACCACACTATGCAACGAGGCTTGTGTCGTCGACACCAGATAGTTGATATACTACATGGATACTTTTTGTTTGTAAATACATACTTATTATACATATAAACATCCATGACTCGGAAACAAATGTCCATGCTCATCACACAAACATTTGCTCGTACCGGGTTTCGAACCCGGGACCCTAAGAACGTAAGGCAGCCTCACTACCTGTGCGCCATTCGGGTCGTCAAATAAAAAAAAAATATAGTGTCAATGTCAATCAGCTGTCACACAAGTGACTAGAAATATAAGACTGATTTTAATCTTTAAGAAATATTGAAATATATTTTATTTATCAATATGCCTGTAATTAAATATACTTTATGTATTTAAGTATTTGTAGTACATTTAATTACTTAGAGTTAATTACCTAGTGAAAAAGTTTTATGTTTGTAATTGTGTAATCGATACTCAGAATCGATAAACTCACGAAAACAATCTTTCTCGTATGTCTCCGCTTCCAGATTGAGAATTGAGGTGCAGATATTTCACATTCTAAGATAAAAAAAATATGACAAAATTTTTTGACCATTATGTCAACTTAGGTATTACATTTTGGGCCTCCGTTTTCTTTCTCCTGTCATCCAAATCCGTTCAAAAGTTTTCGCGTGAATTCGCCATCCTCAAAATTTTGCATTTATAATATTAGTAAGAAGTAAGTTCTATGCAGAAAAAACCTACTCACTCTTTACAGGTTTTTTCTGCATAGAACTTCGAAAAACCAGGGTATAATTTTGAAAATACTTTGAGATAATCATTCGCGATTGCTACAGTCGACATTTGTAAACTGAACTGCAACGCAGTTTATTTATTCTCGCTTAGCGAATCACTTGTCGTTCAAAAGTAAGGACTGACTAAAAAGAAATAAAACGATGTTATGCGTGCAACTGACGTCAATGCTAACCAGTTTAGCAAAAAAAGAACAACAAATTGAAGTCTTCGACTTCAGATTATGTAGGCCTTGTCCATTTTAATGTTCGGGTTTAAAATATATTGGGAATGTCAAAAATGCATATTAACTTTTCAAAGCCTGCAAAACAAAAACAAGCTGTAATTAAAACAGCTTGTTTTTTACTTAAAATGGTGCGATTTTGTAATCCTCTTTCTGTATTTTTTAATCTGATTTTTATGATCTTTTGATAAACAAGGCAATCAATGAGGATCTTGCTGTTTTATGATATTTCTTGTTGTTGGATATTGAAGTGGTATAACAGTACATAGACACGGGGGTGAATTTTTCAAAGCCACCTAGAGGGAAAGTTCTCGAAATACTGGAGATAGCAACTTTTACTCAAAGGAAACATTCCTTTATTTTTACAAAGAAACAAATCTGCATTCACAGATTTTCGAAAATTTACTTGCCACACTCGGGAATCGAACCGACTAAAGTTCGATAACTTAACATCCTGTACTTTTTTACATCAATCGATAGGGGCAATCATATGGATCAAATCTCTCTATCAAACATGATAAATTAAATGAAGGGAAAATCATGAAATCCAAAGAACAGTCATAAATTCAATGGGATAAATTCAATAATATAAAGCACTTTTATTCATTTAATTTATTATGTTTGTTAGAGAGATTTGATCCATATGATTGACCCTATTGATTGATGTCAAAAAGGTACCGAATGTTATTTTTTCTGCGCATTTATTTTTTCTCGAATGTGGTAAGCGAATTTTCGAAAATCTGTGAATGCAGATTTGTTTCTTTTAAAATTAAAGGAATGTTTCCTTTAAGTAAAATTTTCTATCTCCAGTATTTAGAGTACTTTCCCTCCAGGTAGCATTGAAAAAATTCCACCCTGTATAGCTGTAGGTATAGCACTATTTTGCCAATTTTTAGCTATCGATTGGCGAAGTGATGACAAGTGCATTACCTAAAGCTGTGACCGAGTGGCGGCCAAGGACTGTGAAAAGACATAAACCTGGATGGCCTCATCAAAAGGACCTAGAGACCTATCCAAGCAGTAAGTGAATTCAGGTAGTGGATGATGATAAGAAAACATTTAGTCTGCACTTCCCGATTTTGCAATGAATGGCCTTGCTTGAAACAAAATTTTAGGTAAACTCCATAATACATAGTGAATTTAGATAATTTGATTGTTTTTTTTTTTCCGATTGTCTATCATCATTATACCAATTAAAATAATTGAATAAAAATAAAGTGTGAAGGTTGCTTTTTATGTATTTACTTCGCGTTTTTTTTCCTAAACAATACCTACGGCGAACTGCTGCGCTACGCGCTAAGAAAAGTCACATGTAGTCTGTGTACTATTCGAAAACGTCACGAATAACATCATTATCCTCCCTACGTGCAAAGTCGGGTAAATCGACAATTGGTCATTGCCAAAGCTAGTCAAGGAAATCTTATCATATAGGATAACTTAACATCTGCGTGGAGGAACACCTAAATTATCTCATTTTAGTAGCTAGCTGGGTTTTATGCTCTTCTCAGCATTATCATATTGATTGATTTCATGATTAGTTGGTAAGAGATTGGTCTAATAAACATTACTTGGACAATATAAAAAGATTTTAGGTTATATTTATAGAGCCTAAACATAGAATTGAGATTTTCCATAAAAAATCTCAATCCTGTGTGTTTTTGGACTAATGTAAAATTAAATGGAAAATGTTAAAAAATCTAGGCGATTAGTTTACTCAATATGAAATAAACTAAAATGTACCAGTTTAGGTTTTTTTTTATGTACAACACGATTTAATTTGAATAGTTCACTTTTCACAACAGGATCCTTCGTTGATGTCTTTCGTTAGAAAAAAGGGAACGAGTGGTGTTAACTTAAATTATGGGGTTCGTTTTAATAGTTAATAAGTTATTATTTTCTATTAAAGGGGTTAGAACCCGGATATAATTTCTTAATGATAGAATCTTTGAGGTTAGTTTGAACTCTAGTTCCTCATGTTGCCCAAAAGTGCAGAAACTAATTTAGATAAACTGCAACGACCTGCAAATATACTTGATTACTTCAAGATGATTAGTAAATTCTTTTAAAAACAAATGAAATAGAGAATAATTATAACAATAATAAGTACAAACTTATCGTAGCAGGCGGCGTTTCTGCCTGCCCCATGAAAAAAAATTAAGGCATGAGTTTATGTATGTATGTATGTGTGTGAGTACGTACTCATGATAAACAATTAATTGGCAAATATTTTTTATCAAATACCATACACAAAAATACTAAATCATCATATTTTTCTGCGCACTTGTAGGTACTTCAAACATTCAACATGGTCAAGGTGTAGTAGGTAAGTAATTAAGGTAATGTTTGGATAGTTAACCAAAACACCCGCGATGCCACTTGTGAGGGCGTTGACATGCCGCTGCCGCTAGGTTCAGCAAATTGCTCGAAGGTTGTAATCAAAGGGGGGCGGAAGGTCGCAGCTCTCGCTACGGTGTGTGTGGCGGCTGTCACCTTGTGAAGGCAAGGCGAACGACGAGCGACAGTCCGGGGCTAGTGTCACACCGGACATTACCGAATCAATAATTATATGTAATGTACTCGATACGATCTCAACAAGTCTGTTGTAATAAAGGCAAAGAGCATCAAGTCAAACATACTTATTTACTTAAATGTTTTACAGATCGTTTATAAATTCATGTAATTATGAGTACATAAGTACAATATAGTGTAAATAGAGTTTTTTATTAATCCATGCGGTTGATGATATAATTCAACATGTCGGAAAGATAACATGAAAGTAAAAAAGATACATGGAAGTAAAAACTTTGGGATGTTTTTATCGTACTTAACTACATTTAGTTGTGTAATAATGTAAAAATACACATTTGCCTATAATGTGAATGATTATCAAATTTAATGTAGATTATTTGATTAATTGTCTGTATAATTTCGCACTTACCCTACACTAAGCCTAGGAGCTATGAGGCTGCAAAAAAACTCGCCTTTATTGGGAATCTAAAAACTGAAAATATAGTGGCTAAATTGGCATAGCATGCGCTTCTGAGCCAGTCACATACTAACACATTAAACCTTAGGCAGAGTTGCGTAGCCAGACAGTACCTAAGCATAAGTTTTGACAAAACTCACATCATTTTGGAAATGAAAACTATATGATTTAGAAGGATAGGTCTATGACTAGTATACGATCAACCTGATAATTGAATTATTACAGTAATCGTGCACTTCCTGTTCACATGCTACTGTAAAGTATACAATGACACGTTAATTTAAAATATTTATCCGGCCGGCTACTCTTGGCATAGAGGCGCTTGGACTGATGGAGTGTTGTGCTATTAAATTGCACGTACTTTTAGTACTTTAATAAAAATATAAGTATTCAAATGTAAGGCTATTCATGAATGCCCCTACTATGTGTATAACTACACACACAGTAGGAAATGTCATTGATCGTAACGGCGATTGGCGGCGGCGACCTCTCGCTCCCGGCCTTGGTTCAATCCATGGTCCGGAGCGAGACGGAATGGGACGCCGTCACCTCCTTCTGCGAAGCGGTCATGTTAGCGAAGGAGGTGGCGGAACAGGACAGGGAGAGATCCTCACATCCCGGCCGCCGAGGGAGACGCCCCGGGCGTCGGGGGCCACGTGGTGGCTTCCGGCCACCGTAGGCGCGGGCCTGTGGACGGGGAGCTATGGGCTAGCTCGCCGTCCGTACGTCTCATGACGACAGGCCGTGTCGACGGCGCGTTCGTGTTCCACGCGCGCCTCAAAGAGAGTCAGCAATAGGGAAGGGGTCCGCAAGGACCGAAGCCTGCCGGGGCTGCGGGACTATTCGAAAGAGATACCGTGGCCCCGGAACACAAAGGGCGAGGAAGGAACATGGATGGGTTTTAGTCAGTAAAAGTCTGACACTCCCTCCTGCTCCGCCCAGAGCGGGAGAAATCATTTGATGATTTCCCATCAAAAAAAAAAAAAAATGCCATTGAGCGCAGTACAGACAAAATCAAACAAAAACGTAGCCTAGCTTTTAATCCTAGTTTATAAATTATTCAATCATTTTTTATTTTAATCCATTATCAATGTGTCTATGAAGGATTTGGTACCAAATTAAAGATAATTTGATCCAAATCATTATTATACATTTATTTATGTTCATGTTTTCAACAGATAAAGAAATGTTGCTAAAAGTGTAGACTTTTTGAGCCTGATTGATCCTGGATCCTGATCAAGTTTATAAAAAAGTTAATAACATGTTACTAATTAATGATTAACTTTTTTAAAGATTTTTAAACAATTTTTGATAGTATACGGATTAAAAATATTGCTGGTTGGTTGTGTTTGTAGATTTTCTTTAGCGTCTGTTTCGAAAGAGTTGTATAAACCTATACCTATAACCTTATCAAATCAGTAACTAGACTGGTTTATGCGAGCGCCTTTACATCAAACACGTGTAAACTCGAGACAAGCTCTAAATCACCTGTCCTACATACTTGTGAACTTGTGTATGTGTATAACGTTCATTTAATACTGTGCTGAGTGCGCTCCATGTGTTTTAGCGTGAGTAAAATCCGGATTAGATTAGTCGTTTAATTTTTAACTTCTCCTTGTGGCTGGCAGGACAGTATTTGTGCTGCGGGACTATTCGAAAGAGATACCGTGGCCCCGGAACACAAAGGGCGAGGAAGGAACATGGATGGGTTTTAGTCAGTAAAAGTCTGACACTCCCTCCTGCTCCGCCCAGAGCGGGAGAAGCCATTTGATGATTTCCCATCCGAAAAAAAAAAAAAAAATGACAGTATTTGTATTTTGTAAGCCCAGATCTGCGCTTCTTCCACGGTGTCGTCGGTAGCAGAGAAGAGGTCACTTCGGCTGCATGGTTTTGCTCTAATTTTAATCTAAAAAGTGCAGAGGGAGACCATTTTTTCCTATATTTTTAGCTTCTTATTGGAAAATTTGATCACTGACTGATGAACTTGTTTCTACACACAAAATATTAAATGAAGTTAAAGATAGAACCCAGAATGGAATCAAGTTCTCAACATCAACATCGTAAATAAAGAGGCATCGACATTTACTTTTTTTTTGTCTTTGGGTCGTTTTTACTTTTGGGTATATCCAAGATATAATTAAATAAAAGACCAGACCATAAAAAGATGTTGAACTCAGACGAGGTATGTATCCACCAGTATCTGTTGTTGTCGGTATTTCCCATCTAATTATAGACCTATAATATAGAAAATGATGCATGGTGACCTACTTTACCTAAAACTTGTCATCCTTAAATAAGGCCTTTCTTGGTTAGCCTAAATTACCAATGTGATACGTAAAAGCCACAAAGATTTCTTTTCTAACAAGGAAACCACAAAGCCAAGCCTCGTATTTTTTCAAATTTCGAATTTAGATGATTTATTATATGTATTAAAGATGATTATACAATCATATCGATTCGTCGGCCTTCGCTTTGAGTATTTCTGACTTGAGTAAATTATTTTTTCTTATTCTTCGATAAAATAAAAGTTGTAGGTAACCTGCATGATTTAAATTCTTAGTTTTAAGTAACGAGTTCCTTTTACATTCACTTTGCAATGAACAAGGACACTTCAAGGATTCACCGGGACAAGTGACGAATGACGTCTGTAAGTACCTTGTCCCTTCGCCCTTAGTTGCGTACTATATGCCTGACGGTGAAGGCTCATGTTACTGAGAACTTTAGTAAAAGGCACTCTAAGTAAAATTGGAATAAGAATGATTTAACTAATACTATAATAACATTGTGGACCATTTGTTACAACATAATTGTTGTTTAAAATATTGAATAAATATTATTTAGTTTGTGGTCGGAAAAGCGACCAAGCATGAGGTACTTGGGTGATTCTCAGGTCTTTCCTTCAAGAATTTCTCAGTAGCAGCCCTGGAGGCTGGATTTGTCCCGGTTGCAAAAGACTTACCCGCCTATAAGGGACTTAAAAACATAATTGAAAATGTTGATGGTACGATTAGGATACACCTCTGCCTCACCCTTCAGGGATTACAGACGTGATGTACGGTACAATAGATATTAATTAGTTAACTATCGAGCCATTCAAAGCGTTGCTTCCTAGAAAAAGAGACTGTCGCCGTAAATAAACAATACTGATTCTGATTCAACTTTACGCGAATTCAACGTACCTATAAAACGGCCATAACTAACTTATAGTTTGTCATTTTTAGTGACACGAGTTGAGTGTAGAACGTTACGTCCGCAATTCAGTTAAATCCTCTTGATGACATACGTACATAAGGCAATAATAATAGTATTACAAACATTTGTCCATCTTTATTTGCACATAATATACGCTTTCAAAGGTCGTAATCTTCATTGCCAGTCAATTTTTAAGTGATTCCATATTTGTTCTGTCGGTGACGGAATGTCAAGTTGAAGAGTCTGAAGACAAAGTCATGGGCTAGCATGAAGCAATAACTTAATCATCAGTTTTCATTAAAGACTAATATTGTTAGATTAAAGACGGCTGTTTGAGTTAATTAACGGCCGCTTTCTATAACTTACTTACGTATAACTGTTGGTTAACATGCCTTCTTCCGTAGCTATCGGTTTTTCCATAAACAAAGAATATCCTATCCGCGTCACCTACCTGTCACTTGATTCTTACAAACTTAAACTTAACTTTGCTGTTCGATCCCTAGAAACGACTATTGCTCCAACCGCAAATAATAAGTTTGTAATAGTAAAATCGCTTTTTTTTTGTTATTAAACTACATATTTACGGTTTTCAGACTTTTCATACACACACATGTGCTATGTACATGTACATGTGCTATAAGACCCTAACAATCAAAGAAAGCAAATCAAAGGCTAGTAAGTTATTTAAAATGGCCGTTAATGCTATTACCGAGATTTCGGTGTTCAAGTGTAATGCTCTAGTGATTGTGGAGTCGGGCTAATTTCAGAAGACAATGACGAGAACTGCCATTTTGTTTGCTCATTATTACATCATTTTAATCTTAATTGTTAACGCTATAATAATATAAAGATCCCAATAAAATTAAAGTTAACACTTCTGGAAAACTAATTACTTATAGTATGTACATGTACGTACCTACTAATGTAAAGTTAAATGATTCTATTGTGTCATTACTTGGAACTTAATACATGGAGAATTAACACGACTAATTAAAACTACTCAATGCATTTATACAATCGCTGCATTCATCAAACGTGTTTGGTTACATTATTTATAAAAAATACAAAAGGTTTTCATGCAAATTTTCGTTTAATAAGAACTGTTAAAAAAAAGAATAAATTAACATACAAATAAGTTCCTGCTTACCTCTACCCACATTATAATGTTATTAAGTAAACGAGGCTGCTCTAAATAGAAAAAAAAAAACTCTAAAATAACCTCATTTTAGAGTTTTTTTTTCTATTTAGAACAGCCTCGTTTCTTCGCAAAAGATGAAATAATGCTCCGTAAAGTAGTTTAAATTATGGATGGTTCTAGTAAAAAGTTCATAACATTAAGTTATTGTGAAGTTATTATTATTTTTTTTTCCCACGTTAATACGTCTAGAATGTTATGTAAGATATTCTAGACGTATTAATTTTAATCAAATATACCACCTACGTAAGTTAGTACCGAACTAAGTACAGGTTTTTTAATATCTTGTTATCACAGCTCCACATGATTATTATCAACAGATGCCTATGTACTTACTTACTACACATATTTTAATTTACATACCAACGCATGCTTGGACACGAGGGGCTCGTTAAATGTCTGCCGCGTAGACGTATAGATCGTCGGAGTTAAGCAACAACGCCTTGCCTTGCCCTTGGATGGGTGACCGCAGTTTACACAACATGTAGCCCCCCTCCGTGGCTCTAAACACATGAGCTGTGATGAGCTGTGTAGTGGTCGAAACAACGAACGTAGCTAGCTAGTATATAGCCTAATCTTTCTTCGGACACAGATATGTAAGTACTCTTTGCGAATGCATACAGTAGTGAAGCAAAAATGATGAAGTTACTACCATGATTTTATCTAGACTGGCCTGCAAAAATAAGTATAACACTTTTAAAATTGCAATAACTTTTTAAGTACACAAGATATACTTTCGAAACAAAAAGGACTCGAATAATAGTTTAGTTTTGTCTATAGTTTCAAAAAAGCTGATAAAAATTGCTTAAATAACGTTTTATTTTATTTTAAATCTCCAACTTCTATAGTTTAGGAAAAATTGAAATTTTAAAAGTGTAGTACTTATTTTTGCAGGTCAGTTTATGTACTGTTTATATTAGATCATCTACACTGACCTGCAAAAATATGTACTACACTTTTAAAATTTCTATTTTTCCTAAACCATAGAAGTTAGAGATTTAAAATAAAAAACGTTATAAAGCAATTTTTATCAGCTTCCTTTGAAGCTATACACAAAAGTAAACTATTTTTCGAGTCCTATTTGTTTCTAAAGTATATCTTGTGTACTTAAAAAGTTATTGCAATTTTAAAAGTGTGATACTTATTTTTGCAGGCCAGTTTATTTTCTTTGGAAGCCAGAGCCCAATATAGGATTGTCTGTAAAAAATGTTTTAATAACAAATACATACTTACCTATTAAGTTACAAACCAAAATGATTCAAGACCACCCTTATAAATTAAGGTGTTTTATAGGTATCACATATAATCACAGATTAATAATAACTTTACCAACAGATTATGGGAAGTATTGACATGGGTAAGTGACTATATTTAACATAACTAGTTTATGGGAAACTAGTTTATTAAACGGCGAGCGACATGCGATCCATAATAATTATGAATAAAATGTCCCTTTGAATTGAATGAATAAATATTTTCATGTCCAATGATATCATGGTGAAGGGCTGGGTCAATAAATTTGTTTTCTTCCAACTATGCTTTAATTTCATCACAATCACACTAAAAACTCAGTACAAAGCGAGTCTTTAATGCTCTGGAGCAATAAAAATGTATGAAATTACATTATTGCACAGTTTTTTTTTATAGTGATTCGAAATTCAAAACTCTTTGGTGCAAATAAATTCTCGGGATTTGATTGGTCGATATTTGCGACAAGGAGTTTGGCATTAGATAAAATAAATATTGTTTCACAAGTTGACCACCCTAATAATAATAATAAGAAAATTACGCTTAATTTCAGTCATTGCTCTAATTTTAATGTCCATTTCAATTAATGTAAAAATTCTCATTTCTTGATTAAATTTCTATTTTCGCTTAAATTATGTCTTTCCTCGTAGTCATGATATAAAGTATAGTATGCAACCCCTGAATAAAGTACAAATTTATATCGAGGGCCATGAATCACTCGCGTCGTTCAGGATTCTAACAGTTGAATCACTCGCTGCGCTCGTGATTCAATCATTAGAATCCTTCACTTGCTCGTGACTCATCTACGGCCCTCGCTTTAAATCCGTCCTTTATTCGCTAGTTGCATAATATACTATTTTTTTACGTACGTATTTTTCGTTTCTATCCTACTTGTTTCAAATTTAAAAAATGATTGCTGCTAACTCTGATTTAAAAATGAAAGAAATTTTAAAAAGTGATTTGGCGGGAACTTTGTTAATTTTGCTTGACAATATTTTTGGAAACGATAAAACTCTTAACCTTACGTTTAATAATTGCTCAAGTATAACTTTTAATTTCAATAATTAAACTTCTATATTAAGTGTTTGATATGAGTTTCTTTTATCTACTATTCCTATAGGTAATAGTTGTAAGAAAAGCAGATTATGCACCTCGCCTTAAGTAATTTATATTGCCCTCGTGCCTGTTAGATTAGAGCCCTCGCTAACGCTCGGGCTCTAAATCAGGCACTCGGTGCAATAATAAATTACTTTGTGCTCGATGCAATAATCTACTATTATTTAGGATTACATACGATCTATATTACAATTTAGCTTCTAAAATTAAAACTACAACAGAATATTGCCTGTAATGCACACGCAATTATAGGTAACCACAGCTTGCACATGTTTGAAAAGGGTACACATGCTATGAATACATAATTTCAAAAAATTAGGAATACATATACTATTTACAATCATGATATTATTAACGATTAAAATGTCAAGAATACAGTTAAATTAATTTGTAATTTCAATAACATTATGTCACAATGAATAAATAAGAATTAAAAACTGTTGGAATGGAAAAGATTAAAATTGAAATACACATTAATTTATAAATTATTAAAATAGTAATGGCCGCTTCGAATAATTTAAAAAAACCGACCAAGTGCGTGTCGGGCCACGCGCAGTGTAGGGTTCCGTTATATTTTAGATTTTATTTTTCAATGCAAGTCTTCACCCGTTATAACAAGCAACCACTTCATCTTAGTCACTTTATAGGATTTATTATAAGGATTTTGTATTTGGTACAAAATTATCCAACACCCTAGTTCAACGACTAATTACTTCTAAACTAATAAAGTTATCTTAACCGCTATAGTTTTCCTTTAAAGTTCATGAAATGCACTTTAAAGTGATGGCAATGGCGTCTTGAAAAATCTGGAAAAATTCATGATGATAGTCATGAATTTTTCCAGATTTTTCAAGACGCCTACTGGAACAAAAACTTGCACTTTAAAGTTTAATATTTCGTAAATGGAGCATTAAATCGAAAAGTAGTATTAGTAACCCTTAAGTCATTTTAAAAGACCTATTCAACGATACCCCCACAGGAGGGGTAGACGACGAAAAAACCCTACCCTACATTTTATTTACCACTTTGTCGGCGTTATTGATATACACACCTCTACAAAATCACAGCTTTCTAGTAAAACAGTCTCTTAGCAAAACCTCGGACAGACAGACAGACAGACGGACATGGCGAAACTATAAGGGTTCCTTGTCAGGACTACGGAACCCTAATTTCTTTGAGTAAGTATTACCAACCATACCAGGTTTTATCATCACGTCATCATTATCATTGCAGTGTTTCTTTACACACAACTGGATATAGGCCTCTCTTCGCTCATCCAGGTTTTACTGAAGATGGCAGCATCGTCTGCCCATCAAGCTGTGCCGTCGCCGCGTCGCATCGTTCGCTCATAGCTTTATTCCTAAGGGCATTGCTAGGTGGCCTGCTCAACTACATTTGAGTTCCATAACGCATTTTCAAACTCGAACATCTTTATATGTCTTCGGATTTCGAAGTTCGAAACTCAGTCCACCAGCATTTTGCCGAGCTAAGTCTATGTACTAATATCCTTACTTCTAAAGATTTATTGTAAATTGTATTTAAGTATGTACACTCTTAAAAGTATCATTTTTCGCTAGCAGTTAAATTGGAACCTAATACCATGTTTTCCAGACGTTACGGCCAAATATTTCAATAGTCGTAGGTACTTGTATCGTATATAACGGGCAACAACTCCACGTCCAGAATTTTAACATTTTTTACCATCGTTATTGGGCTGGTATTGCTTGTTTTTTTTCATATTCAGTATATCACGGCATGTTTCTTTACCCACTCAGGAGGCTAATTTATTATATGCTTCCTCTGACGTCAATGCGCGGGAAACCTGAAACCAGCAGGTCGGTGACCGTAAAGTTAGTGCTTTTATAAATAGGTTCCACTCGACCAGAGCTACCAGCAACCTGTAACCGGCTTATGATACTTACTCCGAGTTTGTGAGAGGATTAGGTACATAACACAACTTTAAAACGAACCGATATAAAAAATACAAAGATATTGTGGTTCATTAAATCCATCAAATCGCAAGCACGAAATGCAAAACAAAGATTTTAATTTTTACTATACTTGATATGACGCATTACTCAAGTAAGATGACGCCTAGTCGATGTTTAATGTCAACAGTAGGCATCGATTATTTAATGTTTATCTGTAAGTATAATGGTACTTCATTCATTACGCAGGTACATTATACGACATACCTACCTATCTATCTACGCGTTATCGAGACTAGCATGGGAGTATCCCTTAGTTAAAATCTTAACTAAATTCTCATAAGCTAAAAGCTATTATTTATACAAAAGGGTGTAAATAGACCCTTAACGAAGCCGAAAGGCATTTGTTATCCCCGTCATTACGATATTTTTTTTGTTCATGAACATACCTGGGAACCAACTACCTATATAGTTACGGAGATAGTGGAGGTCAAAGTTCCAACGTTTTCACAAGTTTTTTTTTCAAATACTAGTTGTTAAGGTTATAACTTTACTTTAAATACATCCTTAGCAATGTTTTGAGTGAGTTACATTGAGTTTTACCGTAAAACGTGATTTTTCACCCCCCAAAAAAAAGTCGATTCCCAGCAATAATTTTTGCGTAGAGTTACCTACTTAGTTTGATGTACAGAATGCTTCGTTGACGGTTTCGTGAAGGGTCCATTTACACCCTGTATGTACACTATGTTGGATGTGAAATATTACCAAGTCAGTAGGTAAGTACCTACCTATGGATAATCCAAACTGAACGTTTCTCGTACCTACGAACTCTACGTTTCTCGTAATTCGTAATTTCAGGCGTGATGGTGCAGAGATGGCGATCCTGGCGAGGCGGAAATAACTCCCGACTACTCCCGAGCCGTAGGCGAGGGTGTTTTTGAGCCGAGAACAGCAATAACAAATGTCCACGTGTATCAAACGACGTTTTTCAATACACTTTTGAAGAAATTAAATAAAAGAAAGAAAAATATTTTTGTCATGAATTATTAGGAAACTATGATTTTCTTTTATTTTTTTCCGCGTTTTGCTTTCGCCTGGTTGAAGGAGAAGCAAAGGCATGAAGCCGTTAAACAGCCTAATGTAAAAAATTGTTTATTTTTTGTATTTTTGAATTTAGAACACAAATAAATGTTAATTTGTTTAAAAAAGTAAATATTAGTTTATCTATGATATTGCATTTATGAACACAATTTGAATATTCAAAAAATATTTACGCCCTAAAGACGCATTATTACTTTGCCGAAATAAAAAAAAACATTCACCTCCGACTAGGCAATGAACCAATTTGGACTACTTATAGGTATAGTTATAAGTGGCAATTTTCATTCCCGCACACGTGTTGGAAAATGAAAAAAATCGCACGCGTGTGAAATTGCATGTTGAACCAGTCATAATGCGTTATGAACCAGTTTTCGAGAAAGTGTATTGAAAAATATTTTTGTCCTGAGTTACTAAGAAGTTATGATTTAAATTTTCTTTTTTTTCACGATTTGCTTTCGCCATCGCGCCAGGTTGAAGGAGAAGCAAAGGTATAAAGCCGCTAAACTGCCTAATATGAAAAATAGAAAATTCAAATATTTTTGAGTTTAGAACACAAATAAATGTTAATTTGTTCAGTATTAATAAACCATATTTGCATTAAATACATAGTACAACTAGAACTCTATATAAGTACAAAAATAAAACTAAACGTAAGAACCAACATATATACAACGACGTCAATAGGCGTCAAAGTACTCCTCCGCATCGCTATCATCAGGAAACGTGCCCAGAAGACTGGCAGCGTTGCCACGTTGAATGTCAATGCTAATTCTTTGGCCAAAGAAAGAGCCAGCCCTCTGGTCACGCGAAGTGTCGACCAGTCGGTGAGAGATTTCCTTAAAAAGGAGACGCGCACTCGGGCCCCATGACCCGAGCGTTTCGACCCCAAACGGCTCAAAGCTGTAGTTACCAATAAGGTTACAGTATTTGCGCCGTTTGAAGATCTCAGTAGCCGCAGCAGCAACGCCTGCACAGCCCGCCGTGCTTGCAACGTGAGAAGGCGCAAAGGTGTCGACTCAAGTTGCGTCTCACACCAAAGGCCTACCCACGCTCCAAGGCACCAACGTCATGCCGTCCGATCTTTTGCCATCGTCACGCACCAAGCCGTTTGGTTCTAAAACCGCTGGTACGCGCCGGCGCTGGCAAAAGCTCGGCGAATAATGTCGTTAATGCGACTTGCGCTCCTGTAGCAGGACAGGCCATGTCATTTGTTCATAAACGTTTTTTTATTTTATTTTAATAATCATGGTTTTTGATGATATTCCATATAAAAAAAATATTTAAATATTCACAAAATATTAACGCCGCCGTAAAGACGCTCTATATAAAAAAAAAAATTTAATATTCAAAAAATATTAACGCCGCCGTAAAGACGCATATCTCTTTGCCGAGATTAAAAAAAAAACAATAACCGCCGACTATATTGAACCAATTTGGACTAAGAATAGGTATAGTATACTATATCTGTGGCAATTTCTATTCCTGCACTCGGTGTTGGAAAATGAAAAAAAAAACGCACGGGTGTGATGAACCAGTTTTTGAGCAAGTGTATTATATAATTTTTCAATACATTCCTCGAAAACTGGTTCATAACGCACTATGATTAGGTTCAACATGCAATGTATTTCACACACGTGGATTGTTTTCATTTTCCATCACCGCGTGCTGTGCCGCGTGCAGAAAGGAGCCATTTTCGCACGCGGCACAGCACGCGGGTGTTGGAAAATTGCCTCAGATAAAACTATACCTATACTTAGTACTTAGTGCAATGCCTATAGTCAGCGGTGATTGTTTTTTTTCATAATTTTATTTTATTTCTTCAAAAGTGTATTGAAAAACGTCGTTTGATACACGTGGACATTTGTTATTGCAGTTCTCGGCTCAAAAACACCCTCGCCTACGGCTCGGGAGTTAATTCCGCCTGGAATGCAATAACAAACTTTCTCCACTTGTATCAAAATGTACTAATATCTTGCAGGGTATTTGTTGGATGTTTATTTTCTTTTTTTATATTGATTTTCTCAGTTAGATAGTGATCGACCGACGCAACTACTCGGTACAGAGGGTCTACTCTCTAAGTCCGTCAACGAAGATACGGAGCCTGTCCGACAGTAGCTTATACTTTGAAATTAACCGTACTCTTTAATATTTTCGGATTCATGAGTTTTGAAAACACATTGGAAGTAAGGACAGATGACCAATCGTAATGTCATTCATTTTTAATTCGGGCCCCTAACGAATCTTAGGTCCTAGAGTGATACGGAGTAGGAAACGACCGTAAATTCGGCCGAAACTACGGATTTCCTGCTTAGAGAGTAGACCTCCAGTTCGGATGTTTTGCGCACCAGTTGACTACAATCGATTTGAACCTTTTTTTTCATGAGGAATTAAGAACAAATTTTATAGACAAAATATTTTGTGTAAGTTCCAGATATTCTCGCGCAGCGGTAGTGAGGCTGCCTTACGTTCTTAGGGTCCCGGGTTCGAATCCCGGTAGGAACAAATGTTTGTAGTAGTATGTATAATAAGTATGTATTTACAAACAAAAAGTATCTATGTAGTATATCAACTATCTGGTGTTCACGACACAAGCCTCGTTGCTTAGTGTGGCACTAGGTGGCGCTGTGTGTAATGTCCAGCGATATTTATTTATTTATTCTAGGTAAGAATCTAAAAACAAAATCATGTTCGTAACTTTTTTTTTTTTTTTTTTTTATTAGGATGGGAAATCATCAAATGACTTCTCCCGCTCTGGGCGGAGCCGGAGGGAGTGTCAGACTTTTACTGACTAAAACCCATCCATGTTCCTTCATCGCCCTTTGTGTTCCGGGGCCACGGTATCTCTTTCGAATAGTCCCGCAGCCCCGGCAGGCTTCGGCCCTTGCGGACCCCTTCCTTATTGCTGACTCTCTTTGAGGCGCGCGTGGAACACGAACGCGCCGTCGACACGGCCTGTCGTCATGAGACGCCCATAGCTCCCCGTCCACAGGCCCGCGCCTACGGTGGCCGGTAGCCACCATGTGGCCCCCGACGCCCGGGGCGTCTCCCGCGGCGGCCGGGACGTGAGGATATCTCCCTCTCACGTTCCGCCACCTCCTTCGCTAGCATGACTGCTTCGCAGAAGGAGGTGACGGCGAACCAGGGCCGGAAGCGAGAGGTCGCCGCCGCCGATCGCCACCTCGAGGACACGGCGGTGCTCCACCCAAGCAGGGCACACCTCCACAGTGTGCTCCACCGTGTCCTCCGGTCGATCCTCACAATGGAAACACCCGGGCGTCTCCTCCCGCCCGATTCGGTGCAGGAACTTACCGAAACATCCGTGTCCGGTAAGAACCTGCGTCAGGCGGAAGGTGAGGACGCCGTGGCGTCTCTCCAGCCACTCCTCAAAGAGGGGACTTACCGCCACTATCGTGGCGTGCCCTGCACGGGGTTGCGACAGTCGCTCTCTCCATGTCGCCATGCGATCCCGCCGGAAGTCCGTCCGCTGAGCGACAATTTGCAGCGGCAGCGGAGTTTCCCCCCGGCGTAGCGCCTCCGCGCGCCACTCGTGTAGGCGCGCGAGGACTATCGCCTCCAGATCCCATGGCGGCAATCCGGCAAGGAGGCTCGCCGCCTCGCGGGAGATCGTGCGGTATCCCCGGATCAGCCTTACGGCCACCACCTTTTGGGGCGCGTTCAAATGGTTGGCAGCTCGCTGCCAACTACTGTAAAGGGCCATGGACCGCACGACTCCCGCGTAGAGCCTCCGGCAGGAGGCGTTTGGCCCCCCCAGGTTGGGCAGGAGCCGCCTGAAGGCAGCCCCTGTCCGCTCCAGTTTGGGGGCCAAACGTCGGAAATGCTCCGCAAAGTTCCACCGGCTGTCAAGGACGAGACCTAGGTACTTCAACGTCGACTCGACGCCGATGGATACCCCTCCCGCCGTCATTGCTGATCCCGGAGGTGGCGCATTCCGAGGCCCATGAAAGCACATGGCCTCGGACTTGTGCAATGCCACCTCGAGACCCAGTTGCCGGATCCTCTCAACGACTATCGCAACCCCGCGTGTCATTATTTCGGCCGCCGCCTCGTGCGACCTCCCCTGTGCCAGCACCAGCGTGTCGTCTGCATAGCAGACAACGCTGACGCCGCTAGGGAGGTCGGCGCGCAGCACCCAGTCGTAACCGATGTTCCACAAGGATGGGCCTAGAACCGATCCCTGCGGAACACCGCACGACATCTCTCGCCGGTTCCATTCTCCGCTGCGACCGGGGTAGATGACGGCTCTGTCCGTCAGGTAGTCCCCGACCACACGACGGAGGTAGGTCGGCACCCGGTGATACCGGAGTGCCTCCCTTATGCAGCTCCAGGGCATGGAGTTGAAGGCGTTGGCGATGTCGAGAGA
This sequence comes from Xestia rhomboidea, assembly GCA_963853795.1. Classification (NCBI taxonomy): domain Eukaryota; kingdom Metazoa; phylum Arthropoda; class Insecta; order Lepidoptera; family Noctuidae; genus Xestia; species Xestia rhomboidea. Next base: position 13,124,686 of record OY970761.1, on the reverse strand, counting down.
CACCGCCAAGACAACCCCACCCCGGGACACCGCATCCCCCGTCGTGAGGGCTCTCACGCGCATGATGGCGTCCACCGTAGAGCGCCCCTTGCGGAAACCAAACTGGTGTTCCGCAAGATCCGGCCCAGTCCTCGCAAGGTGCTCGGCGAGGCGGTTTCCAATAACTCTTTCAAAGAGCTTGCCCACCTCGTCGAGCAGCACCACGGGCCGGTAGGTGGACGGAGAGTCCGCCGAGCGCCCCGGCTTCCGGATGAGGACCAGCTTCCCCGTCTTCCAACGAAGCGGGAACTGGCCTCTCTCCAAACATGCGCTTAGGAGCCCCTCCAGTAGGGGACCGAGAGCCTCCGAGGCCAGGACCCAGGCTTTGCCAGGCAAGCCGTCGGGTCCCGGGGTGGTATTTTTGGCACTGAGCCTGCGTACCGCCACTCTCATGTCTACCCCGGTCACTTCCGGAGCGTCGTCGTCGTCACTTTCGTGGTCCGCTTCCGGCACAGCCATAGGCGGGGGCGGGTGTTCCCCTCGCGAGGGGAACAGAGCGCTCACCACGTCCTCCACGAGCTGAGGCCGGAGACTCTGCGTCAGCGGAGGGGGCCAGGTGCGGAGTTTATCCCGCACCATCTTGTAAGGGCGCCCCCACGGATCTCTGTCGAGAGCCTCCAGCATCTCCTCGCGGGCCAGATCCCTGGCCCGCAGGACAGCCTCGCGGAGGGCGGTCTTCGCCGCTCTGTAGATCATCATATTCGTACCTACATTTGATTTTTTACGTCGTAGAAGAAGAACGTATATTTTGTCAATATACTTATTACCTATTGTTTGCTTATTTTAGCATAGCTAAGTGGTTGGCTGACGGTGGTCGTAGATACGCAAGTATTTTTTTACTGACATCAACTGCTTACTGAATGTGATTTTTGATTTAAGTAGTATAAAATCATATAAGAAAGAGATTTCTTATAATACATTAATTGGTCTATAGTTGAAGCAATGATCGATTGACGCCTTTGAACTTAGCTGTGCAAAAACTGAATAAATAGTGGAAGGTTCCTCAGTTCAAAGATTAACTCGTAGCCGATCTACCTATCGGGTTTTTTCTTGCAACACGGGGACAGTAAACGCCTTTCATGAAATCATCATCATTCTTTAACGAGAAGATTCTTTTCTTTTGTCAAGAATAATAGGGACATTTACATACCTCTATTTGTTAATTATAACAGCATATGATAAATAGAATGTTTTTAATGTTCATTTAAAACATTCATTACCCGGATCGATTGTTCGTATGTGTTAATTAGTACCTTAACGTGCTTTGTCCCTTCACATCACTTTGTTTAAATCATTTTATCAACGACTTGTAAATTTTCGTTCTGATGTGAATTTTAACAATCCCTCCTTTATTAACTGGTGATGTGATAATTGCTAATGGTTAAACTAAAAGTTTTCTTAGTCAGTTTCTACAAAAGTGTTTTTAGCCCAATTTATACGGATGGTTTTTCTGGGTGTTTCAATACCTTAGGGGCGTGTAGTAGCAGTAGTACCTGGTTATCAAAATGATCAACTTTCACTATGGGATCAACTACTATCAGTTGCTTCAAACATTTATGTTCGTATACACGTAACTAGAAAAAAGAATATTTTGTTCTTATTTCAGAGTAAATAAATAAGTAAAATAAAAATAAATAAATATCGCTGGACATTACACACAGCGCCATCTAGTGCCACACTAAGCAACAAGGCTTGTGTCGTGGACACCAGATAGTTGATATACTACATAGATACTTTTTGTTTGTAAATTACATAGGTACTTATTATACATATAATCATCCATGACTCGGAAACAAATGTCTATGTAAGTCCAATAGTAAAAGTTGCTCATAGCTATGAATACTTTTGCGCACGTTTGAACAATAGGTACCTAGCCCTGTATATCTATCTAAAGGGTGTAAAACAACTATCACTGTGAGGATAGACCGGAGGACACGGTGGCGCACACGGTGGAGGTGTGCCCCGCTTGGGTGGAGCACCGCCGTGTCCTCGAGGTGGCGATCGGCGGCGGCGACCTCTCGCTTCCGGCCCTGGTTCGTGCCATGGTCCGGAGCGAGACGGAATGGGACGCCGTCACCTCCTTCTGCGAAGCAGTCATGCTAGCAAAGGAGGTGGCGGAACAGGACAGGGAGAGATCCTCACGTCCCGGCCGCCGCGGGAGACGCCCCGGGCGTCGGGGGCCACGTGGTGGCTTCCGGCCACCGTAGGCGCGGGCCTGTGGACGGGGTGCTATGGGCTAGCTCGCCGTCCGTACGTCTCATGACGACAGGCCGTGTCGACGGCGCGTTCGTGTTCCACGCGCGCCTCAAAGAGAGTCAGCAATAGGGAAGGGGTCCGCAAGGACCGAAGCCTGCCGGGGCTGCGGGACTATTCGAAAGAGATACCGTGGCCCCGGAACACTAAGGGCGAGGAAGGAACATGGATGGGTTTTAGTCAGTAAAAGTCTGACACTCCCTCCTGCTCCGCCCAGAGCGGGAGAAGTCATTTGATGATTTCCCGACCTAAAAAAAAAAAAAAAGGGTGTAAAACACCTCTTAACAAAGCCGAAAGGCACTTGTTCTCCTCATAATTGCGATAATTTTTTTGTTCTACACCATACCTGGGAACCTTCTAGTTACGGAGATATTGAGTGTCAAAGTTCCAACTTTTTGACAACTTTTTTTTTAAATACAAGTTATTAATGTAAGATTTTATATAATTATATACTTTAAACACCTCCACGTACCCCGTGCTATTCAAACCATCCATCAGCACAATGTTTTGAGTGCGTTACATTGAGTTCTACCACAAAACATGATTTTTCACCCCAAAAAAAAGTCGTTACCCAGCAATATTTTTTGCGTAAAGTTACTTAAGTTTGATGTACAGAATGCTACGTTGACGGCTTCGTGTTGAGGTTGTTTACACCCTGTATAAGTGGTCACAAAACTTGTACATAAAAGATACTTTAAAACATAGATTAGTATTTACAAAGCTATTGAATGTTCGATACGGTAGAGACTGAGACCATAACACATCACATCATACCAGCAAAAAGTGTATAAATAAGTAATTCTATCTTAATCATAAAGCGTATGAATTATTAGGATTTTCCGATCATTATTTGTACATCAATAACAATGATAAGTAATTTATAAGGAACCGTACTAAGTTTCTTAGAATTTGATTGCCTACTTAAATTGAAATACGTAGGTAGGTATGTTAAGTTAATGTAATGTAACATTTGTTAGACATAACAAAATAGGCATTATAATACTTAATTATGCATTTTCATTTATTTACTAAGTGTGCTTTGCATTGTATCTAAGTAGGTATGTACAGACAGCGAAATAAGTCAATTGTCTGTTTCGCTATTATGAAACCGTGCGTGCGTGCAGTTGTTGTCTTGCTTGTAATCCCACTCGTCAATCAACCCTAGTGGTAAATATTACAAAGACAGGAGTATTGTTAAAGGAGTACCTTGAAAGAGGTTTTTAGTACCTACTTAATATTTGAAACGATCCAAGACTTTAATTACAGACCTCCTGGAAATAACTTACGAGTACCTTTAGCAGTGAGTTTCGCTTAGTTATTTTGTCGATATTTCATCAAACGAAGCACTGCTAGTTACGATGCTGGGCAATCTGTTTAATTAAGACATAGATAAGATAGAGCTCTACTTTTGCTCGTAAAGAGTTCACTCAGGGATTTGATGTTGTTTTTTTTGTAGAGAATCCTCCAAATGAACTAAAATACCGCCAAATTACTTATTTAAGTAATTTGTCACTGTCTCAATCACTGTCACAATCACTGTCACAATCACTGTCACAATCACTGTCACAATCACTGTCACAATCACTGTCACAATCACTGTCACAATCACTGTCACAATCACTGTCACAATCACTGTCACAATCACTGTCACAATCACTGTCACAATCACTGTCACAATCACTGTCACAATCACTGTCACAATCACTGTCACAATCACTGTCACAATCACTGTCACAATCACTGTCACAATCACTGTCACAATCACTGTCACAATCACTGTCTCAATCACTGTCACAATCACTGTCACAATCACTGTCACAATCACTGTCACAATCACTGTCACAATCACTGTCACAATCACTGTCACAATCACTGTCACAATCACTGTCACAATCACTGTCACAATCACTGTCACAATCACTGTCACAATCACTGTCACAATCACTGTCACAATCACTGTCACAATCACTGTCACAATCACTGTCACAATCACTGTCACAATCACTGTCACAATCACTGTCACAATCACTGTCACAATCACTGTCACAATCACTGTCACAATCACTGTCACAATCACTGTCACAATCACTGTCACAATCACTGTCACAATCACTGTCACAATCACTGTCACAATCACTGTCACAATCACTGTCACAATCACTGTCACAATCACTGTCACAATCACTGTCACAATCACTGTCACAATCACTGTCACAATCACTGTCACAATCACTGTCACAATCACTGTCACAATCACTGTCACAATCACTGTCACAATCACTGTCACAATCACTGTCTCAATCACTGTCTCAATCACTGTCACAATCACTGTCACAATCACTGTCACAATCACTGTCACAATCACTGTCACAATCACTGTCACAATCACTGTCACAATCACTGTCACAATCACTGTCACAATCACTGTCACAATCACTGTCACAATCACTGTCACAATCACTGTCACAATCACTGTCACAATCACTGTCACAATCACTGTCACAATCACTGTCACAATCACTGTCACAATCACTGTCACAATCACTGTCACAATCACTGTCACAATCACTGTCACAATCACTGTCACAATCACTGTCACAATCACTGTCACAATCACTGTCACAATCACTGTCACAATCACTGTCACAATCACTGTCACAATCACTGTCACAATCACTGTCACAATCACTGTCACAATCACTGTCACAATCACTGTCACAATCACTGTCACAATCACTGTCACAATCACTGTCACAATCACTGTCACAATCACTGTCACAATCACTGTCACAATCACTGTCACAATCACTGTCACAATCACTGTCACAATCACTGTCACAATCACTGTCACAATCACTGTCACAATCAACATCATCGTTATCACAATCATCACAATAAATCTAAAATAACCCTGTATAGAAGTCAAATCCACCATCTTCTGGATCTCAAAATAAATGCCATATTCGTAATCAGCACCCTTGATAATCTCGGTATCGACACCCATATTGATTTTTAGACATTTTAACCCCATCGCACCACATTAGGGGATGATATGATAGATGGTATTTCAGGTCCGCCATTTTCAATCTTAAAATCGTTGTTTTTGTAATACACCATACAAACTATACCAATGTTGATTTTCAGACTTTGTCACCCCATTTCCCTCTTAGGGGTTGAATTCTGAAGAAACCCGAACCCCCTGTTATACTTATTTATCAATAGGAGCACTCCTGTGAAGTTTCGAATAAAATAGTCTTACTAATCTTGTTTCCCCATACAAACTTTGGAGCACCGTTTAACCCCCTTAGGGGTGGAATTTTGAAAAATCCTTTCTTAGGCACCCCTAGACCACATAAGGAATCTACTTGTCAAATTTGGAATCTGTAGACCCAGTGGTTTAGGCTATGCTGTGATTTTTATACTTTGTCACCCCATTTCCCTCTTAGGGGTTGAATTCTGAAGAAACCCGAACCCCCTGTTATACTTATTTATCAATAGGAGCACTCCTGTGAAGTTTCGAATAAAATAGTCTTACTAATCTTGTTTCCCCATACAAACTTTGGAGCACCGTTTAACCCCCTTAGGGGTGGAATTTTGAAAAATCCTTTCTTAGGCACCCCTAGACCACATAAGGAATCTACTTGTCAAATTTGGAATCTGTAGACCCAGTGGTTTAGGCTATGCTGTGATTTTTATACTTTGTCACCCCATTTCCCTCTCTTAGGGGTTGAATTCTGAAAAAACCTGAAACCCGTTTCTACTCATTAATCAATAGGAGCACTCCTGCGAAGTTTCGAATAAAATAGTTTAACTAATCTTGTTTCCCCATACAAACTTTGGAACCCCGTTTATCCCCCTTAGGGGATGAATTTTGAAAAATCTTTTCTTTGTGCACCCCTGGACCACATAAGGAACGTACTTGCCAAATTTGGAATTTGTAGACCCAGCGGTATAGGCTGTGCATTGATTTTTAGACTTTGTCACCCCATTTCCCCCTCTTAGGGGTTGAATTCTGAAAAACCTGAAACCCGTTTCTACTCATTTATCAATAAGAGCACTCCTGCGAAGTTTCGAATAAAATAGTTTTACTAATCTTGTTTCCCCATACAAACTTTGGAACCCCGTTTATCCTCCTTAGGGGATGAATTTAAAAAAACCTTTTCTTAGTGCACTCCTAGACCACATAAGGAACCTACTTGCCAAATTTGGAATCTGTAGACCCAGCGGTTTAGGCTGTGCATTGATTTTTAGACTTTGTCACCCCATTTCCCCCTCTTAGGGGTTGAATTCTGAAAAAACCTGAAACCCGTTTCTATTCATTTATCAATAGGAGCACTCCTGCGAAGTTTTGAATAAAATAGTCTCAACTAATCTTGTTTCCCGGTACTCCACATGTCGGGTACCCAGCTGAACCTAGTCAAAGAGGTCAAGCTGCTGGGTCTCACAATAGACTCCAAACTCACCTTCAACGCGCACGTGTCCGCGACCTGCAAAAGGGCCGCAGACATCTACAAGCAACTTGCATGCGCGGCAAAGGTGACTTGGGGTCTCAACGGAGAGATAATAAGGACGATATACGTGTCGGTGATAGAGCCCATCGTGATGTATGCAGCGAGCGCGTGGGCCCCCGCAGCCGAGAAACTGATGACAAGGAATCAGTTTGACTCGCTGCAGAGAGGTTTCGCGCAGAAGATCTGCAAAGCATACCGCACGGTGTCTCTGACATCGGCACTTGTTCTGTCAGGCCAACTCCCCCTAGATCTCCGGGTAATCGAGGCCGCCACCCTTTTCAAGATCAAAAAGGGATATTCCCAAGAGTTTATACCGCCGGGCCGTGAGCTGGAGTGCAACGTGCACCACTCCCAAAACCTCCACCCAGGGCTACTCACAACAACAGAGTATGCACGCCTAGAAGACTTGACTCCCGAGACCCTGGAAACTCATCAAATAATCGGTCCCCAAATATACACCGATGGCAGCGAGGGGAAAGTCGGAGCTGCCCTAACTTGGTGGGAAAATGGAAAGGAGTCCAAGTCCAGCACTTTTGGCCTGGAGCCCCACAACACGGTCTTCCAATCGGAAATGTACGCTCTCTTCAGAGCTGTCAGGATGGCAAGAGAATCCAGTGCGGCCTCCGTAAGCATCTTAAGTGACTCAAGATCGTCACTTGACCTGCTGAGGAGTCCGTCTGTCACCCACCACCTGGCACTACAAATCAAGAGAAGCGTCCGCGAGATTAGAGAAGAAGGCCGAGAAGTGAGGCTCTTCTGGCTCAGGGCCCATGTGGGAACCGCCGGAAATGAGAGAGCGGACGAGCTGGCCAAGGAGGCAGCCCTAACAAAAGAGACAGCAGACTACAGCAAGGTCCCCGTATCGTTCGTGAGAAGGAAGATACGGGAGGGGACTGTAAAAAAGTGGCAGGCGCGCTACGAGTCCTCGAGTACAGGATCGGTCACAAAAGTGTTCTTCCCAGACGTCCTAGCGGCGAAAAGAACACTCAGAGACGCAGTTCTCACACCGGTCCATGTGCAAGTCCTAACAGGACACGGAGGATTCTCTGCGTATCTCCACCGCTTTCATCTCAAAGACAGTCCCTCGTGCGTCTGTGACCCCAGCTGTGACGAAACCGTCTGGCACTTGCTCTTTGAATGCCCCAGATTCAGTCACGACAGAATGGAGCTGGAAGTCAAGATCGAAACCCAGCTGAGCCAGTCCATACTCCACACCATCATGGGGAGACCGGCTACCAGAAAACCATTCTTGGCATTCGCAAGCAAAGTCGCCAAAGTCGCAGCAGAGGCAAACAAAACGGACGCAACCTCACAAAGTCGTAGTCGACTACCATCTAGGCGAACAGTCCCGACCGCAGCAACAACCACAACAACTACAACACAGACAACAACAACACAAAACGAAACACGTACACCACTCACCATTACACAACATAACACACACGGAAACACCAATGAGCAGCCAGTAGCAGCGCCAGCAGCAGCCGAAGCCAGCCTACAACCAGTCCCCACCGCCATGCCCATCACGGAGTTCCTGGCATGTGGAGGAGACGGAGTCCCAGGCGTCAGGCTGCGAGGTGTCGCTCTGTTCATGAACAGAGATGCAGAAAAGCTAGGCATAAGCTTCTGCATAGGTTCAAGTCGAGCTGCAGCCCGTATCCCAATTTCACCAGGCCTTGCCGCCTTGATCAATGGAAGCACCACCAAAACGAGCATGAAAGGCAGTAAGTACGCCGCACTGCCTCAAGTGGAAGTAGCCTCTCACCGATGCCGTCTAGTGCGATCTAAAGGAAAGACGATCGCACTACTCGAGTGGCGGGAGGAGACTTCGTTTGCTCAGGCAAGCTCATTGCTTCAAAAGATCAGGGAGGCTGGAGAAGACGCGCCAGTCACAGCCCGCACAATAAGCGTTGACGCGATGGAGGTCGGAGGAGAGAGAGGAGACGTCGCAGACCGCTTCGGCTGCTTAAAAGCCTCGGAACAACATGAGGTAGTCGTCTATGAGGATAGAGGGGAAACCCTAAGTTTCCTTAAAGCCCCCAGAGACCCAACAGCCATCGCGACGAGCTCCACAACTAGCCCAACCACACAAAGCGGATCAGAGAGGGCTCAGCAGAAGGCAGCCGCCGAGAAAGCTGCAAAGGAGCAGAGCGCCACCACCAGCCCAGAAGACCAAGCCAGGTCGAGGAGTCGCCTGAAAGCCTTCGGCACTTTCCTCAAAGCACTGCTCCCAAACACCAGCCGCGCATCACCAGCAGAAACAGGAAGCAGCAGTTGAGAGGTTCTTCAGGAAAGCACCAACAGAACCGACACAACGGAAGCCTACACCAACGAAAGCCGATAAAGGGCAAGTCAGCCCGCCTGTCCTCGCAGTGAACTCGGGCACCACAGACCACGTGAAGAGCGCTTTCCTCGAGTACGTAGCAATCGTGAGGGCGACCAGAGAGGTCAATCTCATGACATGCAGGAAGATCCTGCAGACCTTCCAAAGGAACACAGAAGGATTGCTAGAGGTACTACTCAAGGAGGCAGAGGCAGCGGTGTACGACAACGTCAAATCTCAAGTCATCAAAGGGGAAATGACGGGGTCGTACATGGCAGCCTACAGCGCGGAGAATGGTTTTGTGGCCCTGGACGAGGAGGAAACGGAACGTGTGGGAAAAATAACATTCAGAACACCAAATGACGACCCGATAGTGGTTACCGCCAAATGTACCAAGATCATGCTGGACGATAAGATCCTTGAAATGGCACAGTCCATCTCGGGGATCCCGGACAACACAGCATCGCAGGGAAGTTGGACGGTACCCTATATCAGGTGGGTAAACGGAGTTCCAGGTTGCGGCAAGACAACCTGGGTGGTGAAACACTTCGATGGGGAAAAAGACGTTGTAGCCACCACGACGACCGAAGCTGCCAAAGACCTCAGAGAGAAGCTCGCGCACCGCTTAGGAGACCGAGTAAAGACAAAGGTGCGTACTATGGCCTCAATCTTAGTCAACGGGTTCAAGAAAGAAGAGAAATGCTACCGCCTAACGGTAGACGAGGCTCTTATGAACCATTTTGGGGCTATAGTTATGGCAGTAAAGTTGTCAGGAGCAAGCGAGGTTGTCCTCATCGGAGACGTAAACCAGCTACCATTTTTGGACAGAGATAACCTTTTCGAGTTAAGGTATACCCGTCCAAACCTGGTGGCTGGTTACGGTGTGTGCAGAGCAGCTCCGGGGTGATGACCCCGGAGCTGCTCTGCACACACCGTAACCCGATGGATGTGGCATTTGCGTTGAGCGAGATATACTCCGGTATATACTCCTCCAAGTCGTCGCTGTCACGGGTCCACTCACTGAGAGTCAAAGGTTACACAGGAGCGCAAATACCGAGCACCGCCCAAAACACCCTATTTCTGGTTCATACGCAAGAGGAGAAAGCTTCTCTCATCAGCCAGGGATATGGGTCCGGCGAAGGGTCGCGCACGCTAACCATCCACGAGGCCCAGGGTCTGACCTTCGACAGCGTAATTATCATCAACACCAAGTCCAGGAGACTCCAAATTCACGACAGCATCTCCCACGCGGTAGTGGCGGTGTCGAGACATACAGTCAGTTGCGTCTATTACACCGACGACGCCGATGACGCCACCGGCCGCTTTGCAAAGAGAGCGATGGATGCGCCTACTAAAACGGTCGTCGAGTACAACTTGAAGACGGCCATGCAGCATCGAGACGTAGTCGTTGTGGAAGCTTTGCTCAGGCTAGCGAAGTCCCTGGTCAGACGACGGAATTAACAAAAAAAAAAAAAAAACCCATCCTAACCCCAAAACCCAACACCAGAACAATCCCGAACAACTCTCTGCTAACAAAAATAGATTATGTAAAACTGCATGGCAGAGTGAGTCTGTCATACTCACGTAAAAGCAGTGCCAATGGTGGCGCTGCACATCCGGTCGTTAAGTTCCCTACAAAATGGTTGAGCTAAGCGGCGCGGATGTGCAGGTCATGTCCGTGAACGGATGCCGTTGGTGGCTGCCGGTCGACTCACATTGCCATGCAGCTATCAGTCATGTAAAAGGAAAAAAAAAAAAAAAAAAAATTGTGTAACTTAGTGTAAGATTTAATTTAAATTCGTAAGTAAGTAAATAAAAATTGTAAAGCCTGAAAGAAAAAAAAAAAAAAAAAAAAAAAAAAAAAAGATGGACTCACGTAGATTTTAAGTAACTGTAATAAGTTAAGTTTAATGTAACGTGTCCAATGTTAGAGCACGATCATAGTTTTTAAGTAAACAAACACAGCAAACAAGTATACAAATTTAAACAAGAGCGCGGACCACCACGTCCGCGGTAGAAAACTCATTAATAAAAAAAAAAAAAAAACTTGTTTCCCCATACAAACTTTGGAGCCCCGTTTAACCCCCTTAGAGGTTGAATTTTGAAAAATCCTTTCTTAGTGCACCCCTAGACCACATAAGGAACCTTGTACTAAACAAACTATTAATAAACTTGCCAAATTTGGAATCTGTAGACCCAGCGGTTTGGGCTGTGCGTTGATCTGATAGGTGAGTCAGTCAGTCAGTCAGTCAGTCAGTTTCTTCTTTTATATATTTAGATTCCTTCTTAGATTATGATAACGGTAATCCGCGATAATGTTATGAATGTTTTAGGTACTTATATTTATGTAATAGAATAACTTCCAAGATATTCAGTACTTAGGTACCTACTCATCATTTTTAGGGACCTTCCAGATATCCAGTCAAGGTTATAAGTAAGTACCTACCTCATCTCCACTTTTAGATGACCGTCTTATAGATATTATTACTTTACGGTATAAGTATAATATCTATAAGAGCTACAGGTACTAGGTAGGTATAAGTTATACCTACCTAGTAGGTACCATAAGTAGGGGCAAGATATTCAATAATAAGCATTATTAATTCAGTGCTGCGAGTGTGACTATTATGTGAGTATGGGAATATAATTATCTTATAGGTCATCTATCCCAAGCCCGCCTAGTCCAGATCAGCGTCGAACGTGATTGAGTAACAAACCTTTACGCTAAAGCAGTGGTAACTACCCATAAAGGACACTGGCCAAGTAATACTAACTAATTTTCCTATGGCGTAATGTTACTATTTGCAAAATACTAGGGTCCACTAAAATCAGCATAATAATATTATTTGTAAATGATTGCTTCATTGGGCAATTCAGGTACATAAACATAGCCGCTTACCTAGAGATGTCCTTGGACACCATCATTATGGGTGCTTAACGATTAGGTGTTGGAATTTGTGCTGAAAACGTCCAGCTATAGGTAGGTAGGTAGGTTCGGCTTTATAGGTTCAATGCATTATTCAATAATGACTGCTATATTGTAAAGTAACCCAATTTGCTGCGAGGATTAGTCAGCAGTACGTAGACACTGCGTGACCGGGCTAAAAGGCCAACAGAATTCGAATAAAAACCTAGATAATTTACTTTGGTAATTTCGGAACAGTCACATGTGGTCATAAGAAGGAAGGAGAGGAATTTTCCCTTATGAATCATAGTTGCTGTTTTTTGCCGCCAAGTGGCGTTGCTATATCTATTCAAGTTTACGAGTTTGGTTCTGGTGACATTAATGCTTGTAATGAGTAACAGCTTCGTCTGTGATCATTTTTTAATTCTTAATGAGTTAAAGGTAGCGCTTACCACTTGCAATCAAGTGAGGAGCCCAGGTAGGTACAACTTACCTACTTGATTGCTACCTAATCAGATAAAAAAATCGGTTGCATTTTGCAACAAGGTAAGCACATAAATGCACAGACTTAGTTAAATTGTTGTTAGCCCTTCGGACTTCGGAGTCATCGCCCAGGTATCTGACGGAGCCTGTTTAGGAATATCAGAACAGGTACGACCACCTTCATACCAAACGAGTTTTTAGTTTTCAACTAATGACAACCTGTTTCCTCCGTTAGGGATCAATTTGATATTACTTACGGGAGAGGGGTCTTGTCGCTTACTCACAAATATTTACATTTCAATATGCATGATAGTTAATTGAGACAAATTGTACTTAAACTTGGTTCTTGGATAGTACCTAGACTCGGTTCTTGTCAGGTTCTTGATTTGCTTCAATAACGTTCTTCAGGATAAATCTGTGGTTCATTACAACACTATTAAAGTTGGTAGTCTTTCTTTCTCATTAGCCTAATTTGTAGCTCTTTTCTGAATTCAAGGGAGGTCTTCTCCATAAAAATATTACCTACTGACACGGACTGGTCCTACTTGATCCTTTTCGACGCCCATTGCAGACTTAATGTGCATGTGGACTGGACGGGTCGACTGAAAGATTATCTCATTAGCTTTCGCTCACGGATTTAATAGAATAATTTTCTTCCTCACCGGTGCATTCGCCTGTAATGTAACAATCGCATCGTGTATGCAACAATCGTAGTTTGTTATACCAACATTATTTCTAAGATTTAAATTGTTTTTTTTTGTGCTAATTCTATTTTTGAATAAATATATTATTATTATTTCGTTTATTCATTTTAAAACATATCTTTAAATTTTTAAATATTCCTAATATAAAAACAATATAGGTAAATAAAAGCATTCAAAAATATAAAAATAGTAGCCCACCAGCGCTGGGAACAGGGTCCGAGCTGCCGGTGATCAGGGCTCTTGAGAGAGGAACCTCCTAATAATACGTGCGTCTGAATCAAGCCCTTGATCCAGCTGCCAAGCGAGAGCCTCCTAAGATGTTGGTCGATGCTCTTGGCTGTTAAGCCATTGGCCGACACGACTATTGGCACAATGTCTGCTGTACTCACGTCCCACATGTCAACAACCTCGCGAGCCAGATCTAGATATTTAAATTGTTTATCTTTCTCTGCTTTCACGAGGTTGTCGTCATGCGGGACCGTTATATCAACTTATTATTATTATTAATCCAAGATTTGTTGTTACCTACACATTCTATCATTACCTGGTTCCGCACAGTAATGCTGGGTTCCCCTCACTCACTGATGTAATGGACTATCACATTTGGCGAATGCTCCCGCTTTGGGAGTCCCTATAACTAGCAACTTTCAGGCATTTTATTTTACGGTTAAGGGCTAATTCGTACCCTAATTGCAAAAACAGATTATCTGCACCAAAATTTGAGCGAAACATTATTGAGATATACGTACTTACTTATTTGAAACATTGACGACATAAAGATGTTGTCGTTTTATAAACAAGTAACTGTTCAGAAAATGTTTAGTAGGTTAATAATTGTAAAAAAGTTACTAGAATTTCAGCAAAAAGAAAAAAATAATCGGTAGGGACCTCATTTAGTTGTTTTTTTCCTGTATAGAGAAAAACTGCCGAATTTACGAAACTAGCATTCTGGCAGCTCTGCTGGCATTTCTTATTTAATTATTTGTTTTCAATAGTCATAAGACAAAAATGGTTTAAGTACAACTATAGCCAGTACCACAGAAGTAAAATAGATAATTTTAGTTGGTTTTGGCTGAAGGTAAAATAGATTATATTTCACTTTGTAATTACTAACTCCGTCCCGTCCGAAGAGAAGGGGAGGACACGATAAGGTAAGCGTCCACCTGTCCGCATCGCATCAAACAGATCGTAGTATTATTGAACAGATTCCGATCCGTACGGTGCGGATAGGTGGACGCACTTGTGTGACTTTCTATACAAAGAATACACCTACAGTTCATCCCCGTCTCGTTTGCCCAGTTTCGCGTTGAAGTCCTCCATGACAAAGGTGAAACTACACAGCCAAAACTAAACTAGTCAGTTGGTGATCCCAGTCCCAAATGTCGGAACCACTGGGATCACCAACTGGCTAGTTTTGTGGAGAAAGAGGCCTTCTATATTCCCAACCAAGGAGCAAATGTTCAATGACGTCTCTGTGATCAATTCGGTGAAAACCGGCAGTGATCACCGCATGGTAACATCAATAAGTATCAAGCTTGAAAGGTCTCAACTGATGAAGTCTACGCTCCGTCCAGTACAGATCCAGATTTAAACCCCAAGAGCTTTCAGCTTGAACTCCAGAATCGTTTCGAGTACCTAGGAAGCTCAGTGGATGAAGCGGGCAGTACCTACATGGAAACTGTCCATACGACTGGGTCTAAGTTCTTCAAGACACGTCGTGCAGATAAGGACCTCTCTAGTCATACTCTCAAGCTCATGAAGGAGCGGCGTAAGATGATCCCGCACTCTTCAGACGAAGCGTGGACATATCGGCAGGTCAATATCTCAAAATCCTTGAAAAACGACTTCCTTCGCTTTAAGACGTAATTGAGCGGAACAAAGGGATCTGGCTATTAGGCAGAGCCAGTTGCCGCGGGAGACGCCCCGGGCGTCAGGGGCCATCGTAGGCGCGGGCCTGAGGACGGTGAGCTATGGGCTAGCTAGCCGTCCGTCCGTCTCATGACGACAGGCCGTGTCGACGGCACGGGCACGGGCAAGGGCCGAAGCCTGCCGGGGCTGCGGGACTGTTCGAAAGAGATACTGTGGCCCCGGAACACAAAGGGCGATGAAGGAACATGGATGGGTTTTAGTCAGTAAGTCTGACACTCCCTCCTGCTCCGCCCAGAGCGGAAGGAGTCATTTGATGATATTCCATCCGAAAAAAAAAGGCACAGCCAGCTCACGAAACTCGTATCGTATCCGCCAAACCGACGCTTCTGAGGGATATCGAGAGATTCTATGGGCAGTTGTACACGTCAACCAGAAAAAATAATCTTATGACAATTCCCCAAAAAATAATCTTATGACAATTCCCCAAAAATAATCTTATGACAATTCCCCAAAAATAATCTTATGACAATTCCATACATTGCAAAATTAAATACACGTCCAAACTTGATGCTCGAGCTTGCAAGATGCGTGTTCGAGTATGGGCGAGCGTGCTCGAACCGCCCGCCGCGCGCCGCTCCGCTCAGTATCAAAGTATTGCCGTATTGTGTTTTTGGATTTGCGAGCGTAGCAAATAAACAAAAAAATTGAATTTTTCGTAGTACTTACCTATAATAGTCATAAAAATGAACACGTCTTAGTGGTAAATTCTTACACAATGTATAATATTCGCCATGGTACATCTTTCCCGCCACGTTTCTTATACCCATACTGTTCTTCTCATTTTATGACAATCAACCATATTGAATACGCCTGCCAACGTCGGATTTTGGCATCAAACTGGTCACACGCGAGCATTTTGCAGTTCGGTGTGTGCTGACCCTATTCAGCGCATGCGCTCCGTGCGCGCTGGCAGAAGTGTTCAATATGGTGGATTGAGTCATTATCGCCCTTTTTTGGCAGAGGAAGAGGAACATATCATAAAATAAGAAGAACAGTATGGGTAGAAGAATCATGGAAAGATGTACCTGTAAGCCTGTACCATTAAGAGGTGTTCATTTTTATGACTATTAGAAGTTAAACTACGAAAAGTTTGAAATTTTAGTTAATTTGCTACGCCCGCAGCATATCCAAAAACACAATACGGCAACACTGTGGGATACTGAGCGCGAGCGGCGGCGGTTCGTGCGCGCTCGCGCATGTAGAACGCATACTCGAACACGCACCTTGCAAGGTCGAGCATGACGCGCACCAAGTTTGGACGTGTACCTATTTAATTTTGCAATGAATGGAATTGTCATAAGGTTAATTTTTCAGTAGTCTCACAAAATGCTCTGCTCTGCTCTTGGTGTGCTCTGACGCTATATCGTGTAATGTGAATCGTACGGGGCTTATCGTAATCGTAAGGTAAAAGAATAGAATCGTGTATCAATTGTAAAATCCTTTATTAAAGTAATAAATAAACTTGCAAAAGAGTGAATTCGCAGCAATTACTTGAGCAGGACTGTTGTGTCGGACTCGCCCGCCTGCGATCTAAGCAACCGGCACTCCATGCACAACACTTAAAGCATCGTAATACCAGAACATGATATAAAATAATACTTAAACATTATAGTGATGACTCGGCGCGGACGGAGACTGTGCACAATCGCCATTTACTTCATCAGCAACACTGTTACTCTACTTCTCAAAACCTTGAACATTTACACACAGAGTACTTTAATTATCTAACACAAACTGCTTATTTCCTTGCAATTCCACTGCGGTATGCACAGCCTCGCAACCGTTACAGGAAAACTTTTTGAAACAATAAAAACAATCAAAAAACGCATTGTGCATAACCACAATTTTATGATCAATTTGTTAATATTCATCAAAACCATATAAAACAATTCAATAAGTATAAAAAGTTTCATGCGGTGTATGAGTACTTAAGCTCAGGGCATAGAAGGGAGAAATGAACTGCTGTTAGTAAGGCTACACTGGATAACTAACAAATGTATGGTAACATAATTATGCATTGTTTTAGCATCTATTAATAAAAATATATTTACAAAAATCCGTTAACCTTTAATACACCTCGTTACACATGATACCATCCATAACTAAGTTTTATTTTAAAATAATAAAAATATATACATAATACAAAATGCCCATCTCACTTTCGCCTATCGAGAAAATAACAATATTTATTGTGACAAAAAAAAACTTTGTTGTCATAATTTATTGATTGCAATAACAGATCCTTGCTTTCAGTAACTGTAGGAAAACAATACATCGCAAAAACGCGACTAGATTTCACATCAATCGAGAATTTGATTTTCAACAGTTTATAGAAACTTTCAATAACCATACTTTGTACTTAAAAAAATTACAAGGCAGTTAGACAATCCAAGCAAGATCCAAAATAGTGACTTTGTGCATCAACAAACTTTATAGAAGTAATAATGTTTATATCTAAATTCATTGTAGAAATATAGTCTGAAACATTATTCGAGCCAGGGTCCGCGGTCGGTCGGCGCACTACGCACTGGCGTCCGTCGCACTCGCGCACACACAGCGTCACAGTCCGCCCGCGCACTACGACACGGGCCGGCGCCGCACGAAGGCGTCGGCGCCCGACGACGCGTACGAGCTCGGCACCTGCGCCTCCGCCTCCTGCTTGTAGCCGTTCTTGCCGTTCAGCGAACTGCTGCTGTCGTCCATGACGGTCTGCGAACATTAACATATGTCAATACACAACTCATAGACCAAGTCAACATGCGCTCGTGTGACGCACGTGGCTGAACAAGGTTGCCGAGATCACGCGGTGCCCTGAAGTGTTCAGCAAATAATCCTGATGCGGTAATTGCACCTTCTTTAACTTGTGTACAAAAACATTGTTGACATTACCTTACCACAAAAAATATTATTTTGGCAATTGAGCAGTAAGGACCCATCGAACTTACGCTAAAGCTGATTTTAAAATGTGTTTTTTCAGTACGTCTGTGACGCTGAATATCACTCGAAGTCACGACACTCAAAACTAGCACCATGTTATTGTTTACATTAATGGCTTAATTTTGTTTTGAGACGTTTATCACTGTTAACATTTTTGAGCCACTCCCACTTTATAAAAATGGTTATTTTATTCACATTCAAGTAAACTACTTGTCAGTAATAATTCGTTATCCAATCGAAACCAGGAAATCACATATTGACTGTTGTTTACCACGTTTTTGAACAATACTCAAGGTTAACACAATCTTGAAAAGTTAAAATTTCATAAGTAAGCACGTACTTTTCCTGCTAGATACGGAAGCGGTCGGGGCGTTACCGCGTTATGTGCTATTTGACTTTACTGTTAACAACTGAACCAATCCAAAATGTTTCAAGCTTCAGTTAGGCGGTGATAATTAATCTCATAACTTGAAAACTTTTTAGTAAAATATTGTTATTTATTTTGTTTGTTTGTGGGAACGCGCTTATCTCTGGAATTACTAGTCAGATTTAAAAAAATCTTTAAGCATTTGAGGAAGTTTGTATACGCTATTTAACATAATGCACAACTCGTAAATCATAAAGGGTGTAAAGTACCATGCAGAGTCCATTGGTCCTCGCTTTCCTGTCGGACTTGGAGTAGCGCGCCTTGTAGAAGTCGCTGAACAGGAACAAGAACAGGAAGCCGTGCATGGCGATCCAGTACACGAACACGCGCGGGTACTGGCACGACGGCCGGAACAGCACTTGTAGCTGATGCGTGAAGATCATCACGAACTGGACCTGAGGGAATACATTATGTTTAGTCGATTAATGAAAATGATTATTCTGTCGCATTTACTATTAGGCGGATCCACACCGTACGAGAGATTACTGTGGGAGGAGATAATAGATCTGTGTAAGTTTGTACAGTCGACCAAGCTATTTTGACTACATTTTACAATGTAATTTGCATGTTAAAATGTAAACCAAATAGCTTGGTCGACCGTACCTACCTTAGTTTCATTTGATAGAGGTACAGTTCTAGCAAATCATAAAGGCGCATCATATGACTTATAAGTAATTGACATAAGGTTTAAATTGCAATAGTAAACGTCCTTTCGTGAAATTCGATAACATCATTACAGGCAGTATATTTATAGCAACAAATTACGGCGATAATGTCTAAGAAAACAACAAATGAAATCGTAACAACATTTGTTTTTTGTTTGTTTATTTTTAGAACTGCTATTCGTTATTGTACGTAATCGTACGTACGTAGTGTAATGTAGTTGATTGGCATTTTTTTCTTGAAGTCTAATATTAGCTAAGCCAGCTTACCAAAAACAAGTTATGTTATTATAATTAAACGCATTAAGGTAATTAAGTATTTATTACATTTTGACTAATTCGACTCTTTTCAACAATATTTCTGCGACTGCAAAAAAACCGTGAGATTTAATCCAATTATATGTTAATAATAACTAAGAAAACTTATTATCAACACAATTATCCTATTCTACATGGTTATTATGTCGTGAGTGTTTTTTTCCATAATTTTGTAAGACGTTAAAAGTATTTACGTATACAGTGGTTATTTTATTTACATTTTATTAGGAAAATTTTCCTGTAATCCTTCGTGACACGTGTTCGACAACTTATATTCGAAGTAAATAAAAAGTACTTATTTAAGATTGAATACTAGAAGAAACCACTTGTTGGGATACTTAAGTGTTGGGATATGGCCAATCCAAATTGTATTTTATACTTAATTACGGTTGTCTACTGACTACGATATTCTATATTACCTATAATTATAAAATTCTTAAGCACACTCAGATTTTATCGGGGGAGGTTTTAATTCATCTTGGCTGATTACTGCTGGCTGGTTTGAATACTGGCAGGTCACATTTTTATGGCCGCGATAACTGAAATTCTAGAAGATGGGGAAATATAGTATCTGTTATACTTACGTTTCACTACATTTATCATTCATTTTATATCTTTTTATTAGTTTTTCACCGTTTTTCATAATATATTTTCTTGTTATGACACTTACGTCGGTTGTCAAGCTGTCATGACTTTTAAATTTTTCTTACCAGCCTATTCAATGAAGGTTTCATTAGGATTATATTTATTAAGAATCATTTTATATCGTTTTGTATAGTCTAAATCTGTTTTTTATACTTAATTACGTTGTCTACGGAATAACAGAATTCTAAATTATAATTGTAAGTTTCTTAAACGCACTCTCAGAATTTATCCAAGAGGTTTTATACGTCTTGGCCGACTACACCTGGCTGGTCAGATGATTGGCAGGGGAGATGACATATGTCAGGAGAAGGGAGATCGTATGGAAAAAGATTAAAGAGAGGAGAGAAAAATCCACGAACGTAGACACTTCCCTGATAAAATGAGCCGCAGAGGCAATTCCATCATTTTTTCGTCTGGGTTCTGGTAAAGGAGCATCTCTACCACGGAAGAATCAACTGTATACTAAGAGTTTCACTTCAACTAAAGAGTGGATAAGTGTTAGGGGCGCCGACAATCTGACGCGTCCCGACACAGTATCTGCTATACTAAGAAGCTGCCCCTACGCCTGTTCTGGGAGCTGGCTTGACTCGGAGCTCGGAGAACACAAATACTGTAAATCTAAACTCCCTCCCTCTTGTCTGCAGAGTGCGTATTAGGTAGGTCTTTTTTATATAAACTGTATTTTCTTATCACTGTAAATTAATTACTATTATCATCATAATAATAATATTTATATCTACTTTTATCTCTTTAATTTGTGAGGGATAAGTATACATGACAAGGTGTATGAGTATATTAAGTACTTACCATCTGGAAGGCGGTGAGGTACTTCTTCCACCAGATGTACTTCTGGTACTTGGGTCCCATAGCTGCCACCATGTAGTAGAAGTACATCACGATGTGGACGAAGGTATTGAGCAGGGCGAAGAACGTGCTGTGACCACCTGTTAACAAACATTACGGATTATTTTATATCCTGTTATCATCGTCTGCTTAGGCTTTTCCCAACTATGTTGGAGTCGGCTTCCAGTCTAACCGGATGTAGTTGAATACCAGTTATTTTACATAGAGCGACTGCCTATCTGACCTCCACAATCCAGTTAGTACTGGAGAATAGGATACCCTATGGTAAGACTGTCAGACTTTCGGGCCACTGACTATTATTATGATTGACATAACATGTAACTATTCTGTTTTTTTTTTTATCCTTTTTATTGACATACGTATCATTCCGTTTGACATTATTGATAAATTCTTACTACTGACATTTAATTTTGTGTTTGTAATTTGTATTGTAATTCTAATGATTTGACATCTAAATTTCAATCGATACAATTCATTGATTTTAGCATTGAATATTATTTGCATGCCTATGCGACGGTAGAATATGGAGGACTATATTATATAAGAAAACATCTATGTACCAATTTCTACCCATGTTTGCAAAGTAAAATAAATATAATAATAATAAATGATTTGATACCTGTTACGATAAGTACCTGTTACGAAATAGTACATTTTGATACAAGTGGAGAAAGTTTGTTATTGCATTCGAGGCGGAATTAACACACGAGCCGTAGGCGAGGAAGTTATTGAGCCGAGAACTGCAATAACAAATGTCCACGTGTATCAAACGACGTTTTTCAATTGAACTCTTTTGAAGATATAAAATAAAAGAATGGAAAATATTTTTGTCATGAATTATTAGGAGACTATGATTTTAATTTTCTTTTTTTTTTCACGCTTTGCTTTCGCCAGTTTGAAGGAGAAGCAAAGGTATGAAGCCGTTAAACAGCCTAATATAAAAAAAAAAATTGAACACAAATAAATGTTAATTTGTTTAAAAAAGTAAATAATAGTTTTAAATAATCGAGTTTATCTATGATATTCTATTTATAAACACAATTTGAATATTCAAAAAATATTTACACTGTAAAGACGTACATTTGCTTTGCCGAATTAAAAAAAAAAAAAACTTGCACCTCTGACTATAGGCATTGAACCGATTTGAACTTCGTATAAGTGTACGTCACCTGTGATTTTTTTTGGGAAAATGAAGAAAACGCACGGGTGTGAAATACATTGCATGTTGAACCTAATCGTAGTGCGATAAGAACCCGTTATCGAGGAAGTGTATTGAAAAATATTATTTTATCCTGTATCTTACGACACTGTGCATTACCGAAAATGGACCAGGAGTACGAGGATGGAGAGGGCGATAATGATAAAAGGAAAACGGTTTAACCCCTTCGCGGTTTGTGGCTAGGCCACGAAATTAAGTAATTAATACGTAGGTAGTAATTAAGTACTAAAAAATTATGATGTATTTACGAGTTTAGAGTAATTAATAATGTCCCTTAGTTCAAATGATTATGAGCTGTGAAAAACATAAACTTTACCTTTATAATATAGGTGTACAATAAATATGTTATTTCTAACCTGCTCTATAGAAAAAAAAAACAAATTCAGACTCCGGGTTCTATGTCCTTTACTTGGATTTATTTGTCGACAACCAAAAAAAAATACATGGACTGATCAATCTCCATCATATGATGGCCTATCGTAGTACCAACCTAAGTGACATGAGCATTGTTGTGTATCTTCCACAAACGTCATAACTAAAGAGTATAAGTTAGATTGATATGCGGTAAGCGCAAGCCATGTTTATTCTTGACCTGTCTCAATCATCCGACGTCTCAGCTTGATTGAACTGACGTAGCTATAGTCCTAAGGCGTATCAAAATGTTTTCCCGAAGGCGGCGAAGCCCAAAAAGAGGTGAGGCCCAAATAAATAAAATAGCATGCTGGTACCGCTTAAGCTGTCATTGATTTTACATGTAGAATGAAAGAGCGAGCGAAGCGAGATAGATTATTTAGTATCCTGACGATTATACATATGTTTTTGTCCATATGTCTGTGTTTGTTGCTCGGGAGCCTCGTATCATTGATACGTAAGACGTAACACTTCAAATATATGAAAGACGCAATTCACAAGACGACAGCACTGTATAAACATGAAAAATTGTCATGCTCACTTAGCACTGATACGTCATATTCACATTCGTACGTGATCGAATAGAGTATGGACAATTAGTTAAACAAACGAAACACGGATCTAAGTAACGTCAGTATTAAAGGTAAGTGCGTATGAAACACTATTATTTGACGAATAAATTATCGCCTCTTCAACTTTTACGGATGTTTTCAGCTTATCACAATAACACCAACTTATTATCATAGCTCGAGTTCATTGTATATTTTTCAATGAAATCATTCAATGGAAATAATATAATATGCATGTACTATTGTTAGCTACGTAAATTCAATAATAAAAAAAGTTAGCCAGCCATGTTATTTATGCATAAATGTGAATGAAATAAAAACGCTGTTCAAGTGAGGCCCTAATATTAAAACATTTCAAATATGGATTGTGCTGTTTAAACTTATAAAGCCAACATGATTATTCTGTCAAAATAGGTGATAATAGGCCAAAAGCGTTCAGTAGCCTCACATGGTTATGGTTTCTAGCTACACCGATATCTAAGGTTTTCCTTAAATTTACAATTTCGGATGGCATCCTTGGACAACCAAAGTGTTACGCAAAACCTACTATTTTGGATATCAAAGGACGATGCCCAAAACAGTAGTTGAGGCGCACCTTGGGATTGGAAATGTTTCTATGGCCCTATCGATCATTAAACTACTTTAGAATTTCCACATCTGTCCTCAATCAGCATCCAAATAAAACCATGAGATTGTTGGATTCGGAAGTGATTGCATAATTAACTATTGCTTTTTCGCTAAATTTGGCGGAGCTCTCCAAAAATAAACATTTAATTAGGTAATGTCGAGGCTAACTAGTTGGGATCGGAGGCTGTTACATAATTAAAAGATACTTAATGATCCGCACTGCAATTGTAAAACTCATTATAGAGCTCAATAATTTGTTTATTGTTGTACCTTATTTTGGCTTTACATAAGGACCGAAATAAAATGATTGCTTTTTAATTATTTATGCGTGAATCTGTATCTAGGGACAAGTGTCCCCTACACTTGGGGGATGCTTTGTAAGTATCGAAAAATCGGAAATTGGACCTTGGCAATAAACCGAAGCGAGGTAGATACACTAGGAAGTGAAACGCATACTATTAGTTTATTGGTGCTAACGAGGTCTTTTTGAGCAAATATTTCCTATTTATATTATGTAGAAACCTTCGAACACTTTGTTTAGGAAATGTAGGTACTACATATTTAATTTATGAAAATTCTTCCATTATCATTGAATGATCTCTGACTGATATGCATAGGATTACGCTAAACAGGTTTTCATTGCGTTTGTTGATAGATTTAAGTACTAGTGTGGAATCGAAAGCAACGGTTTGGCAAGATCTCTAAAGTATAAAGAGGTTTGTAATTGTGATTGTAAATCCATAATATAGCTATAACAGACTTAACACGGAAGGTAAAAAGCCTGACACGCTCTAATTAACTTTTAATTTAATTTCGCCCTTATGAATATGATTAGAATCAAAGCAAAACGTTGGTCACCTCCATTACTTTATTAAATTAAAAACAGTAGTAGATAGTCCTCGCCATGAATTTGAATACAATGTTGTTATAAGTTTTAGCTAAATAGCAGCAAAGTGCGTGTCCGGAATGCATGTTGTAAACAATAATGTATGCTCACCACGCACTGACCCAATTTTATTTCTATCTTTTTGACAAGTAGGCTATTCAACTCGTAATATCGGCCCATTAATAATAGGGAATTTGTTGATGTTTCAAAAACGAAATAAAATCTTTTGAAATTCAAAAGTATTCAGTATTAAGAATACCTCTATTATACATAATTCAAAGGTTTTTGATTGGTCAGCAGTGTAGAGATAATTATTAAAAGGCCTTTGTGTCATTCACTGCGGCGACGCACAATTAATAGGTATCATTAATTAATTTTGTCTCTCGACCCCATGGCTATTATATTTATTAACTTTTTAGTCAGGATATCCAGGGGCGTACAAAATAATACGAACGTCAGCCTTTGGAAATTATGTTATAAGTATGATTAAAAAAGTAAGTATGATTAAAAACGCAAGGCAGAATAGTGTCTTGTTCATTTTTAAATACTTCACAAAAAAAAACGAATTTAAAAAATATCCCAAAATCCCAAGCTTGAGGAAATACTTTCCTTTTCCATTGCTTAGTCAGAGTTCATGATATTGTATGTAAATAGAAACTAACATGCATTTCGATCAATATCTTGACGAAATTAGGCTTCGGACAGGTTACCGTTCTTTACAATACGACCTCGCTGTGCCCCTGATACCTACGCATTAATTAATACATTTTAATCGAAAAATTAAATTACATTCTAAAGTAACGAGAAATGTCTGACAATCCGACTACCTTGTATCAAACTATTTCTGTAACTTCCTGCTTCCATAACTGGTTCAGGAAGCCGAATTTCTGATAATCTGCCGCATTATGTTAAGGCCAACTATCAAACTACCCATAGTTTGATAGTTGGTCTTAACTTACTGTCGATGTTTCTGGAATATTGTTCCAAATAGGGCGTAGTTCTGCCAAAAAGTAATAACCCACATTAAAAAACCTGAACATTTTCCGAAGTAATTGTAATGTAGCTATCCATTGCTGAAAGAATTTTTCAAATCGGTCCAGTTGTTTTTAAGTTTATTCGTTACATACGAAAATACAAATCTTTCCCCTTTATAATATTATATTAGTATATTATTATAGATTTAGAATGTTGGATTAGTTTGACGAATTTAACTGAATCAAAAAGACGATCCCTTTTTGGTTGGTTCTTTATGACAGAACTACGTCCAATAGGCATGACGACAGTATCAAAAAATTGCAAATCTATTTAGTCCGTCAGTTAGAGCATTGGAAATTAATGGACACGTATTTTTTGTTTTTGTAAATCAATGAATATTGACAAAGATAAAACGCATCAAAACTCGGGAGTGGGGGCTCGTGACGTCAGAACTAGCTAAAAATTATACCTAGGCGTGACGTATTGAGAATTTTAAAAGCGTCATATCTTCATCAATATTGGTTTACGTAACAAACGAAAAAACACGGGTCAAATATTTTTTGATAATCTAACTGACGGACTAATTAGATTTTTTTCATCGTCTCGCCTATTGTGGTAGCGACTGACCTGGAGCAAACTTGAGTCCGAACCACACGGACATGGGCATTATGCCGTGGTGTATCACATGCAGCGTGGACACATGCTCGTTTTTCTTGCGCAGCACGAAGAAAAGTGTGTCCATGAACTCCGTGAATTTGCTGAAGTAGTACCACCAGCATGTGTTCGCCATCTGAGACAGAAACAATTATGTTAGAAATTAATAAATAATTTACGTCATATTATTTAAATGCTTTTGAAACGTGCTAGTACTGAATTCGTCTTATGGTGGAGCGTTTTCGTTCTTGCTGACAACAGGTTTCTATACGTGACAAATGTAAGCATAAGAAAATTTATTCAGTCTTGCCAATTAAATGTCGTCTAATCTAATGTCAAGCCAGTTGTTTGTTAATTATATCAAGTTTCAAATCTTAAAATGCCACATTTTTTTTAAATTTTGTACTTATTCAAGAGTACGGAGGTTTATGATATTTTTTTTGTGACAATGAATATAACTGAATATACATAATTAAGCTTATCCAAAACAATGCACTATATTTAAGGCAGTGACATTGTTTTAATGCAAGGTCTGTTTCGGACTACAATTCGACTGCGTAAACTCAACATGAAATGCATATGACATAGACTGTGTTAATATTTTGCAGTGTCAAGCATTAAAATAAATAAAAACAAGTTAAGGTAATAAAGGCTTCTAAAAATAAATCCGATGTGTACCGAGCCGAACTTTTTGAACCAGGGAAGATCGCGTAAATTAGGATACGGCTTAATATGGTAGTACTGTAAGACCGCAAGCCGCATTAAATGTTACATACAACTAATAAAACGGTTTATCATTTCTACCCTGTTCCAATCTACCAAACATCTTTAATTAGAGAGATTATGTATGCTTATACGTAAGCACACTCGCGATTAACAATGCCATTACTAAATTATTTCACGAGGTACGTACGTCTGCGTAGGTAATGTTAATCACACAGTCACCGATGCCTACAATGTTTATCTAAGTACCTGTTTCAACATCCATAATAATATATAGGATGTAAAAACCTCTTAACGAAGCCGAAAGGCACTTGTTCTCCTCGTCATTGCGATATTTTTTTTGTTCTACACCATACCTGGGAACCTTCTAGTTACGGAGATATTGGGGGTCAAAGTTCCAACATTATTACAACTTTTTTTAATGAATAAAAAAAATTTGAATGTAACATTTTTACTTTAAACACCTCCACGATCCTTCTATGTCATGCTCCTCTCCACGATCCCACGATTATTCTTCAATGCATCCATCAGCACAATGTTTTGCGTGTGTTACATTGAGTTCTACCACAAAACATGATTTTTCACCCAAAAAAAGTCGTTTCCCAGCAATATTTTTTGCGTAAAGTTACTTAGTTTGATGTACAGAATGCTTGGTTGACGGCTTCATGATGAGGTGGTTTACACCCTGTAGGTACACATAATACACGTTTTAATGGTTAAATAAGCAAAGGCCTAAGGAATCGCTAATGAAGCTGTCCTTCTTGCGGCATTAGCGACAAGCTCGTAAAACAATTGTTGACTTTTTTATTTGTATTCGCTATGTTTCTAATTAATTAACAGGTCAAAGACGGAAGTTTACTTTTAACCTTGACAGTTCTTTTTGACCATTCTAACATTAAATTTAAATTTTGTCAACAATGACCACTCGGGTCATTGTGACCGATCTTTTCTCGATACAACTTTAAGGTTATTAAATAAACCAAGAAATAAAAAAAAACTGTGGGAACTTATTTTTTGTTTCATGCCCATGCAATTCGCACGTTATGTAATCTATCTATATATATAAAAGGCAAAAGTGATTGACTGATGTATCAACGCACAGGCCAAACCCTTAGAGCTAGAATCTTAAAATTTCGCACACGTATTCCTTTTATGACGTAGGCATCCACTAAGGAAGTATTTTTTTAAAATTTTGGAAATTATGTATGAATAGCGGCAAAAATAATGAGTTACGTATTTCAGCGTTTTCCAAAATTCAACCCCTAAGAGGGTAAATTAAATTTTGCACACAGTTAGTTTATAACCTCGATTAACACATACGAGTAGAGTACTTTTCATCCAATTATCCAACACCACGCGGGCGAAGCCGCGGGCAACAGCTAGTATTTAATAAAAAAAAGCTACTTTATATTCCTTAGATTAATTTACATCAACGAAATGTTATCTTTTTTCTATTAAGAATATTCTATCTATTTACATTTAGTTTCACATCCGTCTATTATATTAAATAAACTGCTAGGCGGGTGATATCAAAGTTACTTGTAAGCAGTATTACTTCAACCCACTGAATTAAATTTAAAACAAATATTTAAAAATATATTTAGTTCCAAAGATCAAGCAAGACATTCCAATGGTAGTTTTACTATGTATTTAGTTTTGCCGGTTCTCGAAATGTCGTCGGTCAGGGCCACGGTGTAACGCAAATAGACACTTTGTAGATTTAGGGAACTAAGATGGACGAGTGTTTGCCCTTTTACACTCTTATGTCGAGACACAGAGAGAAGAAAAAGGAAGCGCATCAACTTTAGTGTCAACTATACATTACCCACTGCATACTCATGTCTTGGTATTCTGATATTTTTAAAATAACGAATTCAGAATGCATCTCACCCTCATTGCTATCGGACTCCTTGAATAATCGACCAGCTGACACGTGAAGTTATATTGACCCCACCAGCCGCTCGCCAAGTACTGCGAAAATAAGAGAAACATTTATTGATAAAATAACCCAAACGTTTTTACCCAGGGATTTTTCCACTGTCATTCTATTTTAAGAACTAATTTTATTTATTTTTGTAAAAAAGTTTAAAGGTCGATGAGTTCGTCTTACTAATTTAGAAAAACATAAATAACTTCGTTCGTTTCATTTCAATTGATTGTCTTTTTTATTTTTAATGTATCAAGTGTTAATGACGATCTTAATAATTTAATAAATATAAATACACGGTTCGCGTGACCAATTTATTGCTTGTTACTAACATCAAGTTGTTTCTAAGTTCAGTGGCCGTGCGTGCGTGTTCTAACTTCTACCCCAGCTCGAGGCTATTTACCCCTCATACCGGCAAAGACCCTTCCTTACCTCATAGAATATCCAGGCGCTAAATAGTGTTTGTGCAAGGTTATAGATGACTAGCACGTTGCGAAGCTCGAAGGGCTTGCGATTCGCCATGAACCGCGGGCCCAGCACGCGCGAGCAGTACGCGTAGCATACACACGCGACCAGCGTGGGCCATGGCGATGACATCATTGACCAGTCCTTTACACGGGGATCTAGAAATTGATAAAAATTAGCAAACTGATTAAAAAGATAAAAGTAAGCCCGTAGATGAAAGATTAAAACATCGGCTACACTGGAGTCATAGTCATATGACATAAATTCTATTCTACGGGTAATAAATGCAATAGCTATAGTTGGTGCCAGTTAAGTTCTCAAAAGCGGTCATTGACCGACCTACATTTATTAAAGTTCTTTACTTTGAAATCCAAAAATAAGCCTGTTCAAGTCTTGAATTTGCATCTACCGTGATCTTCAACATTTTTTCTAATGAAATACAATACATGGTTCATTTGTTTTGTTTCGTAGGAAGAAATATTAGGGAAAGGGCAATGACCGCTATTGCGATCTTAACTGGCACCAACTATATGTAGTTGTTTCTCTGCCTTGCAATTGGAGCACGCGATTGTGCACAATGCACGAGCGGTAATTGCTTCGAAAGAAATCGTAATCTTATTATTACATAGCTTGCTATAAGCCAAATACGTACCTAGTGTAGTATTTAGCTGAACGAGATTTAGTGACACACAGTATTTTGAATTGTTTGAATAAATAATTTTGTAGGCGCTGACTGCTTCTTGGGAAAATACCACCATTGAGAAAATGGAAGAGCATTTATTCCCAGTACTCGCAATAAATTATGCATGCTAAATAGAGTGTCAATAAAGTAATAACACACACGTTGACTCAAGAAAACGTGTACTTTGCTTATAAGCCATATAAATATTAAAAGACCACAGTAAAGTTTTCCTTGTGTGTTTAATTAAACCTGTGATTTTAATTACTACACTCATTTTGTGCCAGCATAGAATTTACAACATTTGTGTTCGAAAAGTTTATTGCACCAAAAAAAACGCAAAATATTGCAGATTTTTGTGTTAGTAACAAGTTAGACATGTTTTGGATAGATTAGATTAGTTATAATTAAGATAATGACACACAAATACATCAGTCGATAATTCATAATTATCTATCTGCACTTCAATATTAGTCATTAATAAAATAATATTAATCATAAAGTCAGTAGTCAGACTGTAGACATTAATAATATTTCTTAGTAAGTTTTTTCGAATAATCGTTTTGCAATATTTGGCTTTAGGTTAAAAGGTATGTATGTAAATTGCTGCAGGATATTATAAAATATAAATAGTCGTTAAATCTGATAAATTTAATGTTAGTGTTATAGACAGAATCCCTTCCGTATTACGATTAAAAAAAAAATGCATGTTGTTGAATTTTTTTTTTTTAGTTTTCTGTCAAAGCACATTCAGGCTCATTAATAACAAAGGAAGGGGTCCGCAAGGACCGATGCCTGCCGGGGCCGCGGGACTGTTCGAAAGAGATAGCGTGGCCGCGGAACACAAAGGGCGATGAAGGAACATGGATGGGTTCCCGCTCCGCCCAGACCGGGGGGAGTCATTTGAAAATTTCCCATCCGAAAAAAATAAATCAAAAAAGGCTCAATAATAATAGGTACTAATTTGATTTTTTTGTGCTTTAACTTGTAAAAAGCCAAACCAAATGTATGTTTACAAATTCTGTTAAACGAATGAATTTACAGTCCACAAGTAGACGTAAGACATCGTTACAGAACTATTAAAGTACTACACTGTTTTAAGCTTTCACGGTTTATAACTAAACTTATACTGTCACTTACGGGATATCTAGCTCAAAATTAAAAACAATCACGGAAGATATCCCGTAAGCGACACTAAGTTTTATTAAATTAGAATCTATAATATATATTTTTTTTAAAATAAATAAATAAATAAAATCAAACCAAAATAATACTACTTAAATATTAATAATTTACAAGGTAGAAAGAACACGGACGCTCTAACGTTTATAGAATATACGTGTATACTGTACATCATTCTGAACCCAGGGGTCCGCAAGGGGTTGCGATAGTAGTGGAGAGGATCCGGCAACTGGGTCTCGAGGTGGCACTGCACAAGTCCGAGGCCATGTGCTTCCATGGGCCTCGGAACGCGCCACCTCCGGGATGGCAGGAGGGGTTTCCATTGGCGTTGAGTCGACGCTGAAGTACCTGGGACTTGTCCTCGACAGCCGGTGGAACTTCGTGGAGCATTTCCGACGTTTGGCCCCCAAACTGGAGCGGACAGGGGCTGCCTTCAGGCGGCTCCTGCCCAACCTGGGGGGGCCAAACGCCTCCTGCCGGAGGCTCTACGCGGGAGTCGTGCAGTCCATGGCCCTTTACTGGGCCCCGGTGTGGGCGCGTTCATTGAGGCAGCGAGCTGCCAACCATTTGAACGCGCCCCAAAAGGTGGTGGCCGTAAGGCTGATCCGGGGGTACCGCACGATCTCCCGCGAGGCGGCGAGCCTCCTTGCCGGATTGCCGCCATGGGATCTGGAGGCGATAGTCCTCGCGCGCCTACACGAGTGGCGCGCGGAGGCGCTACGCCGGGGGGAAACTCCGCTGCCTTGGCAAATTGTCGCTCAGCGGACGGACTTCCGGCGGGATCTCATGGCGACATGGAGAGAACGACTGTCGCAACCCCGTGCAGGGCACGCCACAATAGTGGCGATAAGTCCCCTCTTTGAGGAGTGGCTGGAGAGACGCCACGGCATCCTCACCTTCCGCCTGACTCAGGTTCTTACCGGACACGGATGTTTCGGTAAGTTCCTGCACCGAATCGGGCGGGAGGAGACGCTCGGGTGTTTCCATTGCGAGGATCGACCGGAGGACACGGTGGAGCACACTGTGGAGGTGTGCCCCGCCTGGGTGGAGCACCACCGAGTCCTCGAAGCGGCGATCGGCGGCGGCGACCTCCCGCTCCCGGCCCTGGTGCAATCCATGGTCCGGAGCGAGACGGAATGGGACGCCGTCACCTCCTTCTGCGAAGCAGTCATGCTAGCGAAGGAGGTGGCGGAACGTTAGAGAGAGAGATCCTCACGTCCCGGCCGCCGCGGGAGACGCCCCGGGCGTCGGGGGCCACGTGGTGGCTTCCGGCCACCGTAGGCGCGGGCCTGTGGACGGGGAGCTATGGGCTAGCTCGCCGTCCATCCGTCTCATGACGACAGGCCGTGTCGACGGCGCGTTCGTGTTCCACGCGCGCCTCAAAGAGCCTGCCGGGGCTACGGGACTATTCGAAAGAGATACCGTGGCCCCGGAACACAAAGGGCGATGAAGGAACATGGATGGGTTTTAGTCAGTAAAAGTCTGACACTCCCTCCTGCTCCACCCAGAGCGGGAGGAGTCATTTGATGATTTCCCATCCAAAAAAAAAAAAAAAGGGTTCCGTTAAGTTTTGCGAATCGGACGTTTTGCGTCTAGACCAACGTACAATGGATGCAAGAAGATTAATAACTTATACAATCATATAAGTGTATTTCCCAGATTTATGTATATAGCTCAGTAACCGAGACTGATAGCTTAGCGCCGCTGGCACAGTTGACATAACTTCTGCCTGAGAAGGCGCAAGCGCAACGATAGAAACAGAGTGGGGTTGCGCCTGAGTGTGAATCGTTCCGCAGTTCTTATGTAATGTATTGAGCAAACTCATAGACTCGACTAAACACTATCGGCCCGCGTTACCTTCACACTCATGACGGAATTTGTAAAACACTCCAATAAACATAAAATTATTTCGCATAAAGGGTTTCAACATAATCATTCTAAAACAACATTTGTCTTTAAATTACATACAAAATAGTCGAAAGGTTAAACTGTCACCGATGAATATTTATCGCATACCAAATTGTTAATTAGGATATAACAAAGAGCTAATTAATAAACAATAATATGTTGCACTTACGTGAAAAAAGAGATAGGATAGAAAAGCGTTAATTTGTTGTTTATAAACAACTAGCGGACGTCACACGGTTTCACCCGGGGAATTTTTCAAATCGGTCCAGTAGTTTTTTAAGTTTATTCGTTACATAGAAAAATACAACTCTTTCCTCTTTGTAAATAATATTAGTATAGACTAGTATAGATTAACTTGTTAATTAATTGAAAAATAAACTCACCACTCCTATTGTCCATTAGGTCTCTGTACCAATTATATATGGTTGCCATCTTTGGGAAGGTTTCTCTAACGACTAATTAAATCTGGAACAAAAGAAAAAAGTTTTACTTATCATTTTTTTTCATGTATGTACATGAATTGTATAATAATGTTTTTTTGGTGGGGTTTTTTTTACTATGTAACTGATTTTTTCCATAGCTAAGAACGTGTAACCACAATATAATTAATATTAAAGATGCCTTTTATAATAAATTGCTGGTACTCAGAAGCTAGGAACGCAGTTCACAAATAATTTAAATTAACTTTTTGCACCATTGAACCAGCGAACTAAAATTAATTATTTGCAACACCGCGCGTACAGTAGTTGCAGTTGCATTTTCTAGAAAGAATTAATTAAATATTTGATGGATGTTTTGGCAGTATTATTATCTTAAAGAATCCAGATAAGTGAACTTGTTTGTATATTATTATGCCATTGCCAACTCAAAAACATGTCTGTGTGACCTTGCCCAAGTTCGACAATAGTACAAGGTCTAGGATAGTGATACTTCTACTTAAGTAGACAACGTCATAAAATATTTGAAAAAAAAAATACATTTCAGACATATAAATATTTATTAAAGATTTAAATTATTTTCATAACAATTAGTATATCATTAGCATTGTTTTCCTAATTTAATTATTCAAGTGCCAACAGTATAATTTTGCTAAAATAAAAAATAATTATAGTCTTTTCTATTTGATTCTACTATAAGATGCTTACGCTTGTT
Source organism: Xestia rhomboidea (assembly GCA_963853795.1). Taxonomy (NCBI): domain Eukaryota; kingdom Metazoa; phylum Arthropoda; class Insecta; order Lepidoptera; family Noctuidae; genus Xestia; species Xestia rhomboidea. The sequence goes on along the minus strand of OY970761.1, from coordinate 13,090,309 downwards.
CAAAGCAACATCTATAATCTAAAATTAAATGAACTTCATTGAGGTGACCGTTGAAAATCGAAATATGAGTATGTGCTTATTCATGAAGCTCAAGTTGGGGTTGCAAGCCAAACAGGATTACCTAACCCTATATTGGGGAAAATATACAAGCACGTGACTAATCACGGACCTCAGATCAACAAAAAAAGGACTTGTATATTTGAAGGTCTAAACCTGTATATTTACAGGTCTAAGCCTGTCGTACTGTATGGATCAGAATGCTGGTCTGTGAAGAAGATGGATGAAACAAGATTGCATGTAGCGTAGATGAGAATGTTGAGGTGGGTGTGTGGTGTGACAAGAATGGATAATATAAGGAATGAGTGTATTAGAGGAAGTTTGAAAATGGCGCTGTTACAGAAAAGTTGAAAGGGAATCGACTGTCGTGGTATGGGCATGTGATGAGGAGAGAAGAATCGCATGTGACTAAAAGAGTGATGAATATAAATGTCGATGGCTGAGAGGGAGAGGCAGACCAAAGAAACGATGGATGGATTGTATGGAGAATGAGGATATGAGGAATGATATGAGGGGAAAAAGGTGTAAATGATTGCGTGACGGTTGACAGGGGAGAATGGAATAAAGACGTGTTGCGCCGACCCCAAGTAACATGGGATAAGGGCAGGAAGATGATGACACATTATTAAGTCACCAAGAAAAATATAGCAAAAAGGATACTTCTGCATTTTATAATGGTTGTTAATGTCCTTAACTTGTCCTTAGAATCGAGACCATACCTGGGAGCCTTCTAGTTATGGAGATCATCATCATCAGCCTATTAATGTTCCCACTGTTGGGACACAGGCCTCCTCTCTATGAGAGGGTAGTGGGCTAAAATCCACCACACGGGACGGTTACGGAGATATTGGAGGTCAATGTTCTAACTTTTTCTCAACTTTTTTTATAATACATTTTTTTAATGTTAGAACGTTAATTTAAATAATTTTAAATATGTACTTCTATGACGTCCGTACAATTCAATGCTTTCATTAGCACAATGTTTTGAGTGCGTTACATTGAGTCCTACCGTAGAAAGTGATATTTCACCATAAAAAAACTAGTTTCCCAGCAATAATTTTTGCATAGCGTTACTTAGTTTGATGTACAGAATGCTTGGTTTACGGCTTCGTGACGGGTTCGTTTACACGCTGTATATTTAACTTAATACAAATTATAAAAAAAACCCCTAATTAGGGTTTTTTTTTTAAATTTTACCTTTATTAATAAAAAAAGGTTTTTTATTTAGTTGCACTGACAAATTCTATTAGTTGAACCTATTATTTTATTTTATTATGGTCTAGTGACAATTTTATGAGATGTAATATAACTTTGTTTACAACACGGTATTTGCGAGGGACCTTGATGTATTAGTGTTTGCCTAATGGACCATAACCTATTGCTGACCATTTAAGCTTTTCAGAGCGTAACACTTGGCAGTGAATTATGTATTTGTAGTGCTATATAAATATATATAAAGAACTGGAAAAACCTGTACATAAAGGCATTTTAACCTGACAGACAGGAATCATCAAGGGCTTTAAAATGTTTATAAACTTGTATTCGGAAGCTAACAATCGTAACTTGGCGTATTATCCAACCTGAGAAACGTTTTATCAACGACATTTTTCATCAAAAACATCCTTCTTATAATGAAATGGTAATATATTACCAAAAATATGGTAATGGAAGCGGATCGGCGAAAATCAGGTAAGACATTGCGGCATAGTCCTTACAATCTAGCTATTCAAACTGGAGATTTCACATATGGAATGACTGATTATTCCGCAGTTGCATCATATTATACATTGCTATTCGCTAGTAAGCCAAGCAGAAGGGGGGCGATTGGACCGATCACAAGACCTGTTTACGACGTTGTCGGTCAACTCACACCTGATCTAACATTTTGCTCAATCAATCGTCTTGGAAAAGAGACCTAAATTCTAAAGTCGCAAACATCATTTAATTATTCATCATCTTTATCGATTTCAAGATCCTTTAAATATGATTTTAGTCAGCAAGCCAAGTAGTAGCTCATGGCCGCCCGGTCGGAAGTTATATTGGCACGTAGGCTTGTTTCTAAACATCACGTCTTCATATGTTTTGGGACTATCGTCACGTTCTGTATATTGTTACCCTTTGTAACAGCATCGAAATTCCTGATCATGTTGATACTAAATCGCCAACGGTATGAATCAAAGCTCCAGTGTTGTCAACATGCACAGTTTAGTTTCCAATTAAAGCAAACAATCAGGGAAATTAGATGCAAAAGACGTCAATAACATCGCATCATGTGGTCGTATACTTAATAATCGGGTAGGACAGGTGGCAAGGTTAGTTGATGATCATTATAAATCATGACCGTGAAATAAATAAATCGCTGTGCGTACTTTGTCGCGAGTGGCGGCTACGCTAGTGCGAGCCGGCAGCGGCTGAAGCGATCGAGATGACACGCCACGGAGCGGGCAGGCGCTAGGCGGTTTGCAGCCAGCTGTTGCACAACCGCCTATTGTCGCCGACCTTGACCTGCTCTTCACGGCAAAATTCACTTACACTCTCCTACACTTGAGCCCAATTTACCCATTTGCAAGTATGTATAACGATTACATAAGTTAATTTTATACAAGTTTTCATGAAGTATTGTACGCATTTCGTGTCTAATTTGCTTAATTGTTGTTTCTTTCTACATTCACGCGAATTTGTTTAATATTTTTTATGACGTAGTATAACGTGTTTGCAACCGGTTCTTTAATACCTACCGTACATTTTATTTTATCTTAATGTTTGTGCCCAAAAAGGTTAAAGATATGTATCAAAAATAAATATTATAATTTATCATTCATTTATATTCTTATAATTTCATATAATTAGCAGATGATCTTGTATAAAACTTTTTTTTATGAGGAGTTATAGACAATCATGTTCCAATTTTGTAAAGGGGTCCGGTCCTTACAAAATTGAAACATGTGTTTTAAAACTGAAATTAAATTCAAAATTCTATATCTAGACAAGGTTTTCAGGTTTTCCTGCTTCTGACTCCCGTTATTGATTGTAAGGTGAAGGTTTAGGTTTGTCACTGTCGAGAATGATGATATCATCATCTTATTTCCCTACCTCGTAAAAAATAAGTTTAATTACTTGGTAAGTATCAAAGTTAGTCTAGTATTCTGAATTATGCAAAAATGTTATCATTACTTAATCGCGTTCAAGTGTATGACTAGGTAATCGATTAGAAAAAATACCAAATTAATGATTTATCCTTATCCAAGGAAAATCCGTTTACACAGTCGGGGGACCGTGAACATTTTCGTCTCGAGTGTTCTATGAAGCAGTCACAACTTTCACCGGGCCGCGGTCCGTAGTCCGCAGGTTTTACGTAAGGGTGTTGCGCCAGACGCCCGCGCCCGCGCCCGCGCCCTGCGGTACCACTGACCCACTGCCACAGACTCGTACGCACCACACCACACCACTATTCGACAACCATCCCGTCAGCTTTGAACGTTGCGTTATATTTATTTATGGACATATCGCACATACTAAGTCTCACTTTAAAATATTGCAATTGTAAAAAATATATGTTTAGTTGCTTTGAGAAATGTTGATGCAACGTTTGCATTTTAATAACCATATTATATTTAAAAATAGAAGTTCCACCTCGGTGGCTAATGTCGAAAAAACTAGTCGGTGTGAAATACATTATTTTAAAACTAGATATCTACGTCTGGCAATATACCTAGTTTGTAAATAGCCACTACCCGCCTGCTAACTAATACGATTGGTAAACGTAAATAGAATACAATACAAACAATCCTAATGTTCCGTGAAGACACTTTTAAAATCTGTTTTGCCTTATCGAAGACAAAATAGACGATAATGACATCTACGACGTCTATCTTAGATGTAACTCAATTTATTCTGGCCTAAAAAAAGAGACAGAGTTGTCATAAGGTGAATGCGCCAAGGTGGCCCGCGAAATTCAAATTTTCTCACGTTTATTGCAATTCGCAGGTCAGTGTCAGGTTGTATGTTGATTAAAATATAGCCAAACTCATAAAGGTGCAAAGGTGCTGCACCTTTATGCGCTTGGAGGGTTCTATTGATGATTATAATTCTATAACTACATACCTACGTGTTACAGCCGCGAATCAAATTTTAATCAACATACAACCTGACACTGACCTGCAAATTGCCAAAAACGTAAGAAAATTTGAATTTTGCGGGCTACCCTGGAGCATCCACCTTAAGGAAGATGCATTAAGGTAGCCCGCGAAATTCAAATTTCCTTACGCTTTTCGCAATTTACAGGTCAGTGTCAGGTTGTGTATTGATTAAAATTTGATTCGAGACCTTAACAAATATGGCTTTACAGAGTTATAATCATTTACAACTCTTTAAATTCATTCAATCACATATGAAATAGTCCTTCCGCTTTAAACAAACGCGATCATCCTTACCTGATATTAAAAAAAGTACTGTGGTCGTATAATCACCATTTATTTAGAATATTGTCACTGTTTACACGTTGTTGGTATGTAGGCACATGGACTTCACACAACTAAAAAATGATGACAAATTTTTTCATTACAATAATTACCCGTTTCGAAAACAAGTAAGCCATGAACTTGACAATCTTTTGTAAGTAAACCTTACAAATGCCACATAGATCGTGGCGATCTATACGGCTGATACTAAAACCAATCACCATTCAATTTAATTAGTGCCGAGATTGTTTAAATATTTAAGTAGGTGCCTCACTCACGGAAAATCCGAATCGGCGGGAGAATCCGATACAACAGAAATAGCAGTGTTTCTCACATAGGTGCAGTTGTTAATGTTCTTTTTCAACATTGTTTTAAATGAACATAAATGCTTGATTGTGCAGTATCAATAAGGCGACTACAGGAGCTAAATTAGCAACTCTTTTGTGGTGGTTCAAACTTCGTTTGAAATTCTGTTAGAATAAAGTTCTAATCAGCTTGCACTACGTGGTTGTTACGTCAGTCACTGCGGGCCGAATAGTGCGAAATGAGTGGTTTTTTGCGATTTACAAAAAATCTATTGATTGGACTAATAAAATAAAACACTATCATGCCAATATGTTGCTTGTAGAATTTTTTGCTAAAAAATCAGAATGATCGCATGTATTTTAGTATGGTTTTAACTCGTTAAAATAATTTTTTAGATATAAGTTCGTGAACAAGAGCAGCGGTGGCCCAGGGGTGGCGGCCGCGACTTACGAACAGTAAGTCGTGGGTTCGAACCCAGGCAGGCGAATTTGTTTGTGTAATTTATTTCACCACCACTGCTCTCAATACGGTGAAGGAAAACATCGTGAGGAAACCGGCATGCCCCAGAACCAAAAAATTCGAAGACATGTGACATCTACCAATCCGCACAGGGCCCGCGTGGTGGAGCCCATTATAGCCCATTCCCTCTCATAGAGAGGAGGCCTGTGTCCCAGCAGTGGGAACATTAATAGACTGATGATGATGATGATGAAGTTCATGTTTTTTTTTTATCGACGATAGTGTTTTGAAAACATAATACAACTAATACTACTGTATTAGTTGTATTATGTTTTCAAAACACTATCATACTATCTGGCATATATCCTGAAGAATATCTTATATTTGTCTGGTTTTGTTTATTGCAGTGAATCATATGCTTTTTTGCATTAATAAAGTCGCGTTTAGCTCCTGTAGTCCCCTTAAGTTATTTATGTAAGCGGTTCCTTGAACTCTTTCTGAACTCCTCAAGATCAGCAAAGAGCATTTTTTATGAATATTTAAATGAGTACTTATCCATAAACAAAGTTTTCAAAGTTATATTAAAAAATATATTTGTTACGGGTTATGCTAGAAGGAAATCTAGGTTTATCCGGGTAATCTTAGTATTACCCAAGGTTTTTGGGTATAGTTCAAAAAGTAATTATGTTAATTAATAGCCGAAGTATGGTTACACCTATTTCTATATCTAGCTGCGACCGGTAGCAGTTGATTAAACTTAGATGTATCCTTTTTATTGCTAGGGCACACCGGCGAAATGGGTTAGGTTAGAAGTGCGACCAAACTCGCGCGAGCCGAGCGATGCCGTGGCAGCCGCCAGGGAGCGCTAATCGGTTGCATCAAATCGCCAATAAAAAGAAGGGTAGTAAAAATATTATGTTTAGTGATTATTAGGAGTTGCCAGCATGCCTGAGAGATATTTCTCGACGAAATGTTGAGCCAAGTCAGAGGCCCATGGGCGGCTTATAAACTCTGACACCAGGTTAGGCACTAACCACACGATAAAGAAGGAGTTTACCCAAAAAGCTTAAGTAATACTAAGTTTACCCGTAAACGCAAACAAAGGTTTAATTCTTCTTCGGGCATTACCCATAGCATAAAGGGTGTAAATAGACCTTTAACGAAGCCGAAAGGCACTTTTTCTTCCATCATTGCGATTTTTTTTTATTCTGGACCATAGCTGGGTTGGGAGGGAACGTACTAGTACGTACTTTACGGAGATATTGGAGGTCAAAGTTCCAAGTTTTTTTTCATACACTAGTTTTTAAGGTCATAACTTTACTTTAAATACCTCCATAACCCGCTTACTATTAAATGCGTCATAAGGCACGCACATTGAGTTTTACCGAAAAACGTGATTTTTCACCCCAAAAAAAAAAGTCGTTTCCCAGTTTCCCAACAATAATTTTTGCGTAGACTTACTTAGTTTGATGTACAGAATGTTTGGGTTTGGAAGGGTTTGGTTGTTTAATATGTACATAGAAAATGAGAAAAGCATTAAAGGTCGTCAAAAAATTAATTCATCCACATCGCTGTCAATAACAATAGTGACCAGAAGGCTGACAGCATTGCAAAGAACTAGAACATCTGTGGAAGGACTATTTCATGAAAAGTTAATCATTCTATGCGATTGAATGGACTTAATGAGTTGTAAATGATTATAACTCTGTAAGTCATATTTGTTACGGTCGCGAATTAAAAGTTTAATCAACATACAACCTGACACTGTAACTTGCAAATTGCAAAAAGCGTAAGGAAATTTGAATTTCGCGGGCTACGTTAATGTATCGAACAAAATATATGTATCGTTTACATAGAGATAATACAGATTTCTTCATGTGTAATGTAAAATGCAAATTCGAATACATTATGTAGGTAGTTAAAATTCTTCTAGAAACATCATGAAATCAAGGTAAGAAATTATTATAGTCACATAGAAATGAAATATTATAATCTAACTGCACATTAAAATAAGGTGGTGTGAATGTGTGATAGATAACCGAAATCAATAAATATAAAAACTTGGAAAAATCAAATGATTCTGGAATGAGTCATTATCGTTACAAAAGATAATGACATTCGAACAGTGTTGGTATCGCAATTCTTGTCCATGAAGCGATGTGGAACTTGCAGACGACAACGACGCGACGCGAACGCAGCGTTGCGTAAATTCATCGATATGCAGCGATGATCAATTAGATAGGAACCTCGTGAAATCTTTGTCAGTCGCTTATGTAACTTATGATGGAACAATAACAGCCGCGATTAACACTTTGCCATGCAATTAAGTTAATTAAACTCAAAGTATTTGGAAAAAATGGTTCTATACTGCCTGTTTTGTAGAATTCCGAATTGGAGGAAACCGACCTTAATACCGACCGAGACTAGTATAATTTAGCAAACCAAAAATTTTATTAGCTTTGGGTAATTTAGGAACAGTCACATGATTTGCTTTCTGGTTATAAGAAAGGTCACTACATCAAATGTTGTAACGTACTGGTATGGCCGAATAACACACTTAATTCTCCATTTTCACAAACCACGTTAATTCAAAAGACTGATTACTTGAGCACTACTACCACAGGCACTATGTAGATATTGTTGCAGTTTAAAGTTACAACAATATGGCCAGCATTCAGATGTGTAACACTAATACATGCATTACTCCACTTGCATCAAACAAGGAAGCTAATATTAATTGCATCATCTTGGATCAAGTCTGAGATTCTATCTGAAACAAAAGATTGTTACGAGAAACTGGGTGCTCACCTAGCAATGAGATATTAATTTGCCGGTAACATTAAAAATGTCATTATCATTACATTTAATTACAAAATTTTCGGTGGAGTTTGTTGCAAATTTAAAAAATGCACAAACAAATTGCTAACCAAACGTTTTCACGATTCCATTTCAGCGATATCTACTGCAATGTTCTGTTTAGAAAACATGGAAGATTAAATCATCTATCAAGAGTGATCATTGATGGAAAATATCGTGAAAATAGTCTTATTATCCTAAGCAAAGACAACTTTCTGTCGTATTTTTTTTTATGTTTTTGTGAAGATTGAACTAATTTATAAATCAAAATTTATTACTACACTTACGTGTACGGATGTTCAGTAAAACGGGCGTGGAACAACGAAAGGACGACACTGTCCTTTCTATAGGAGCGTGTCTGTTATGTACACCGTGTGAATACAAATAATAAAAAGCAAGCAGGTCGACTTTCGCGTTGTTGATGTATGTGCGCGCGCAGGTGTTGGCGTCCACCGGCGCGGCGGACACTGACTGACATGCGCCCGCGCTGCCGCGGCCGCCATCGCGCCATCGTCTTTACAAACTCTCTGCGTCACAATGTCGCGTCACACTTAACGTCATTGTGCTTAGTATGAACAATTATATCTGACCCACGACCTCTTGGCATTAGGATTTGCCCAGTAAACTAATTTAGTTCCGGACGTAACAATAGGTGCACGGGCTTACATAGATGTGTACGATATTAATTTATCAGTTTGTTTTTTATTTATGCGACCAATGTTTTTTTTTCCTTTCTAAATGATATTAATAAATACTATTGCAAAATTTTGCTAAATTTATCTGATATAATTTTATACTATTTGAATTACTACGTACGTATAGGTTTTACGGTCTGCACTATACTAATTCTTTCTGTAACTTCCGAGGATATACTACGTGCTTGGATGTCGCGTATAAACGCGATTATTGATATTGCTCTTCTCATTATGCGGAAAAACCTTCGCCTGGCTTTGTACGTGTAAAAATATTGTAAGAAAAAAAAAAACAGAAATGTAATAATTTATTGCTTTAATTTAATAGAAATAAATAAAAACTGTTCGCTTTGATCCAGGTCAACTGGACTCCATGCGCATGACGTTTTTCGAACCAGTTTATGTGCGTCATTGATACTTACAGCTTTTTTTTATATTATTCGGGTATTTAGGGTTCAATATGTCAAAAGTCCATCCGTTTGACTGTTCCTAAATTACCCTAGGCTGATTTTCGTTTTTCCTAATTCATGCTAATATTAGTAAGTATTTTAGGTCAGTTTTCCCCAGCCGTATTGAAAAAAGAAAATTTGAATGAATAGTGAAATTACTAGTTAATTTGAAATTTATTTATTTGGCAACAGGTAGACGCTTATAATATGCACTTTAAAAACAAATAATTAAAATAAAATAAATATTTAAGGGAGGCTTTCCTCTCATACAACAAACGTTTTTTTTTTTTTGCCGTTTTGTCTAATGTTGTAAGTATAGATAATGGTACGGAACCCTTCGTACGCGAGTTCGACTCGCACTTGGCTGGTTTTTTATATCTGATTCGGAATTAAAAAAAAACCGTGGAAGTGATTGTCGGATTATGTACCTACAGTGAAGGGTTCTGTAGTTGGGGTGAATATTTGCACATTAACAGTACCTAGGTTTTATCGAAGGCAAATAAAGTCACACCTTTTCCCTTAAAGGCGCTTCCTCATCGGAAGCATTCGCCTGTTATGTAACAGTTCAGGCTCACTTGTTTCTGTACGAAATCTAATTTTGGATTGTTACATTACACGCGAATGCTCGCAGTGAGGGAGCAGCGTACGGGAATCTCTTCAAGCGTTACAATTTTTACAGTTTAACTGTTTTTGATAAATTGTAAAGGTCACCATCATTTACTTTATATTGGGGATCTCGAACAACCATAACTCATAACATCGATGTATTATAGCCTAGATGACCTCTCAAAAAACATCAAACGTAAACAACTCCCGGAAAAAGAAAAAAGCCTGTTAGCCTTGACTGATCAACAAGCTCGACCAGTATCTCGTTAAAGGTTTCAAAGCCAAATGGTAAAAACGCAACCTTTATAATCTTCATGTCCAGTTTTTCAAAAATACTTTGAGACGAATGTCTGTTCTTAGTACGTGTATGACTATAGTTGGTGCCAGTTAAGATCGCAATAGCGGTCATTGCCCTTTCCCTAATATCTCTTCCTACGAAACAAAACAAATGAACCATATATCGTTTAAAAAAAATCATTTAAAAAATGTTGAAGATCACGATAGATGACAATTCAAAACATGAACAGGCTTATTTTTGGATTTCAAAGTTAAGAACTTTAATAAATGTAGGTGGGTCAATGACCGCTTTTGCGATCTTAACCGGCACCAACTATAGATGGGTACTGATTGGTACGGAATCCTCACCTACGAGTCTGACTTGTCTGGAGTTTTACATCTCGGATATTTATTGCGACTTCGTTGTAACAAAGTCACATGTCTTTCTTGTTTTTATAGGTATTGGGAATACCAGAAACCAGAAAGATTGACTGAATCTACTTACCACATAAACTGGTTTTATCACAGAGAGACGGTGGTCTGGACTCAGCCGAATTTCCGCTAATAAAGTGATATCTGAAAAACAATAAGATACTACTTCAAAATAAACCAAATGGAAAGGTACGTCGGAAATTTTAAGGAAAATACGCTATAATGGTATTTTAATTTGTGTTTATAGTAATCAACAGTGTATTTATGTATTTTAAGTGATTTTCTCATTGGTTGCACGTCATTTAGGTTTAATGTCCTGACCAAATTACAAATGAATGTCGATTAATCTCAGTAGTTCCTACTTAACTAACTCGTTTACACAAGTAACCTAATCTGTGGTTATGAAATTAGTATGTAGTTTTTTATCTTACATTCGAAAGGAATGGTTGGTAAATCTATAACTTGACTTTTTAAATGAACTTTGTTCCATAGCAATTTATTAGATACTAGCTGTTGACCGCGGCGCGAAAATATGTAATATTACTTCCCTATTTCAATCGGATTTTGGTAACAATTTTAAGGGTTTTCATTTTTTTGCACGGATTCCTAATTATTTTTCTAAAACAAAAGTATCCTAAGTAGTACTTGTAAGTAGTAACTTAGGATACTTTTGTTTTAGAAAAATAGTGTAAGGAGTACCTTATAACATCAGCTATCTGCCAATAGAAGTCCCGTCAAAACCAGTCCAGCCGTTACGAATAAAATGCCCTTTTTCGAGTGGCCACTGTAAAATAGTAGATTATACAACAAGTGAGAAAAAGGGAATTTAATTCGAGGGCTAAGTTGGATCCCGTGAGCAGCGAAGGATTCTAAAGTAGAATCCCGAGCGTAGCAAGGGATTCTAGAGTAGAATCCTGAGCGGATCGAGGGATATAAGAACCGAGATAAAGAATTTTCACGAGTTGTATAAAAGGTATTATATTTATATTATCCATTTGCATAAAATTTCAAGACCTAGTATATTATTATAAGCCTATATTGTCCAACTGCAGGGCAAAGGCCTCCCTTCCTAATATAGCTTGGCATAATTTTGTCACTCCTAATTATATTTTCGCATAACATTATTTACGCATAACAGCTTACGCATAATTTTTTTAAGCATAATTATGATTAAGCATAACATTCTTAAGCATAAATTTATTTACGCATAAAAAATATTTTTATAGGCGTAACAAAGAAGCATAATAATTAAGTCATAAAATGTTAGACATTTACTATAATCGGATTTACAAATTTATTTCGACGATTGGAAAAAAAGATATCTCCAGAAGCTACATATATTTGTTTTGAATATAGTTGATTGTGAATATGTAAGTGCTAAATTGATTTTTATAGTAACTTAATGTCACATGCATTCCTAATAGTTTTAAAAATATAAATTAGCTTTCTTGCGCGATTATTTACTTTAATGACGTGTTCTTTCCAGTTCCAAAACTTAAATTAACGCGCGTCGAAACTAGAGATATAGTTTTTTTTTTAATAGGACTAGAATTTTATAGACATTCCATAGATTTTTGTATGTAACATTATACTTGTTAAAGCCAAGGTGGTTTCGCCAGGGAGCATGACACATAAAATGCCCTTTTTCGAGTGGCGATGGTAAAAATAATGTTTTTACCGTCACCACCCAAAAATGGGCAATGGGAAGATGGGCAGCTTAGTGCCTTTAAACCATACAATGGATTTTGGTGCTGTTTTCACAATCGTTTAGAACTTTAGAGAATGTATTTAGGAAGTTTAATGTGAATAATTATTACATTGATATATTCCAATTTAATTGGGTTCTGAGCAGCATTTCTTTTCCAATCTTATCTATTACTCGCCATCTCATCACACAACTCTCTTCTAGCCATATATCATCCTTCACACAATCCCATGCATCGATATTTTTTACTTATTTTGGGTGCTTAATGCTTACGAGCTTGTTACACAAGAAACCATCATATTGTAATACAAACTTGAAGAATTAAAAATTGAAATACAATACTATCCTTCTTTTTCTTTATTGTGCAAGACTTTGTTATCATATAAATCAATCACAGCTATGATCAAGTCCAAGTCCAAAGTCCTTCGTGTTAGCAAATTGGACCAACATTTTATTCTACCCACTCGATGAGCATAATTTAGGATTTCATAATAAAGCTTCGATTATATAAAAAACCAACGACATAGTTAGAGTTACACGATTCTTCGAAATCGACAAATGTTTAATAGATTAGAAGTCGGTTAATAAAATGTAAACTGTAGTAGTTGACGTTGCTTTCAAAATGTGTATACGTATGTGCACGATATTATTGCAGTTTATTTCACTTGCACAATACTTTTTGCAGCGAATATTCAACCACGCAAAAAGTTTACCAATGTGAGCGTTTTTACAAATATGGGAAGCATTCTGCGGCACAGTCCGCATTGATGATTAATTTGTGGACTTGGCCCGATTTAAACATTCGACATTGGTATGATTAGGTAACTAAGGTCTAACTCTGTTGGTATTCTAGTTATTTTTGTAATTGTGATTGTATGGTTCAATACAATGCAATTAAATTGGGAGCATTTTCGGTACATTTCGAATTAATAGCAAATAGCGAACATTTTGACTAAGCAAGTCAAGGGCAAAAAGTTTTAAATTCACGAAAGAATACCTAGCCCCAATATTAATATCTTCAGGGTAACAGATTGAAGTGGGTATTTCCCAGGACCTCTGCAGAACTTGAAGACCTTTCTCACAGATGCTCGGTCAACGGCCCCCGATACCGAGACTGGCAAGTTTCATAAGCTGCCCCAGAACCAAGGTCTATCAGACGTCATTTAATCACAACTGCGTTAAATTAGTACTTGTTTCAAGAGCCTTGCCTCTGCATTTGCAGTAGTCTGCATCGCGTGTAGCTGAGGTTATCGTTTGAGGAAGTCGCACAGTCATTCATTGGTGGTGCTCAAGGAAGTTTCTGGTAGGTATATTTTTTAAGAAATGTTACATAGTTATATGTAATACATGACCATCTTGCATACGATTAAGAAAAAAAGAAGACATTTGGGTGTTTTGTTGTTGCCCGCGATTATGTCAACTTGTCATATTTCAATACAAATATCCGGAATAAAAAGTAAGTAGTCAAGCTGTGTCCTTCTCGAGGCTCACATTACCTATCTATCAAATATCATGTAACGGTCGGTTTAGAGATTTGGGCGTAAAAAGGTAATCAGACGGAATCACTTTCGAGTAAGTAGAGTTCAATATCATTTTGGTTTGATTTATTTAATACTTTGAGGTGCAATTAAAGATGAACGCATAATATTGGTACATCGATAGATACCCCATAAACAACGAGATCATTGTGGAAGTTTTCCGTCGCATATATTTTTACTGTGGTCGCATTGTGCAACTGTTATTACGGGTAATATAAACTGGTGTCAAGCTCAAAGGAGATACAATTAAAACCGGTATCCCACTTCTAATTATATGAAATCATAGACTTAGATACGTACATACATTGTATACATGGTACCTGGTATAATTAATAAGTTATCTGTATTATAGTCGTTTTGCAAGTATAAATAATAAAGATTAAACTATCGTAAACCTACCGTTCGTGATAGACAACGACTGTTTACACGGGAGAAGTACCGTATCACAAATTCTAGGTAAACCTAACACCTACAACTTGTCAAGCTGAGTGGAGACTATGCAGTTTGGTTGGCCAAACTACGTAAACATTTACATAATGGATATTTTGGTAGTGACCACAGGTTATTATCACAGTAGGTAGCTAAACAGGTGGTTACCGTTGTATTTTAGTTTTTGGGGAAATAGTAGTGAAAAACTAAAACAGTAGACATAATCAACAAGAATAATAGGTGTGGAATTATGGGGTGGCCACCCTGTCTTTAAGACTCCTACTGATCGGGGCGCTGGAAGACTTGCGCGGTTCGTCACACACGTCCAGGTATGAATTCGATGCGGAATCTATCGCCTGCCGACAGACTAATCAAGGCTGACACCCGCAGGTGTCACTCTGTATGTCAGCCGGAGATCAATTCGCGCCATACAGTGGCCGATGTGTTCGCTGAGGACAGGGAGGAAAGTGAAGTCCTCCCGTTCCTTTTCCGCCGTCTCTTTTGCGACTATCACTTCCTCTAAAACGTTATAACACTTGCTCGAAAACGTTAACTCGATAGATCTACTTGAAATCGATAAATTATGAGCTCGACAGTTCACTACCTCGATGCATCAAAATCTCGAATAACTTTAAGCTCGAATCATCGGCAGCGCGAAGGCTCATTATTCGATGCATCACAATCTCGAAACATCATTTCTCGACCGGCCATCTATTCGATTTACAAAATAGTTATCAGGGTTTTTAAGGAGCGTAGGTAGCAGGTGGCGTTCTGTAGTTTCTATCTAACCCCATTAGAAAAAGGTGTGAGTTTATGCATTTTTGCGTATATGCTACTGTTACTGTTTACGTATTTTTATCTAATTCCGAAGATAAATTCCAATTAATCGCGTGATATGAATCACGCAAATTGGAATTTATCTTCATCACATTATCCTACATAATTATTATCATTATTTTGTTATACGTTACTGAGGTAGGTACTACCGTACTATGTCATGTCATGTAGGACTGTATGGTCTGTATGACACAGTCACACTTACACAAAATAAATACCTTAGGATTTGTGTTCTAAGAATCAGTAAAATAATGACCCATTATTACTGTCATTAGAAAAGAATAAAATAATGTAGGTATTACAATGATGGATGATCGAAAATTCGAAATAGAGCACGATAAAAACTGTGTATCAGCAATAATTTGACGATTTGTTGATGTTACGATTAACTGATTACAGTTTAATATTACTTAAACATATTTTTAATGTGCACTTGATTTATTTGCGTTCTTTGCCCAGTAAAGTAAATAATAAGAAAAACTGGTTTTATCTCGATCGCGGAAACAACTGTAAGGACGTAGGTATACTGTTCTAGAAGAATTCGTTTGACGCAAAATGTAGTGCACCAGATACTTATAAAGTGCGCAGGACGGTACTTCACGGTACGCAATGGCCATACATTTACATATATTCTTATAATATGGTTTATTCTACATTATACTACAAAAATATTACACTTAACTTACGCGTATAAACAAAGACGTAGGTAACCTTGACAAAAGTTACAAAAAAATATATAATAAAAGCCGTCAGTTTTTTTGAGGTAGTTTTAAATTGCTTAATGAGTTATTACATATATAATACTTAAACCATTTTTCATAAAATTATACTCAATGATATAGGTAGTTTTTATTCAAAAGTTTCGTATATATCTGGCTAATATTTTATGTAAGTAGTTACATTTTGAAATCTCTTTGAAACAGGGTGTTAAACCCTAAGTATGTACGATGTACGTACCTACTTAAAGTCTAGCAACCTGTTTCAAATAGATTTGAGTACTTGATTATGTTAATCAACTACTTACCTACAAAAAAAATCTACAAGTTACGATTCATACACTAATTTGAAAATTAAAAACAAATTAGCGGAAGTTAGGCAGACTAAATATTTCAAAGCTCTTTCAAGGTAATGGTAGCTGCGATCTAGGCTAAGACAAAAGGTACCTACTTTTAAGACCTATTTTTAAGTTGCAGGCTGTTGGTATGCAAGTTATAGGCAAACACTGGCTTAAATTCGAAGACTGCTATCTGAGTATTTATTGTTTATGTAGATTTTTTTTCCGACAATAATAGTTTATATCAATGGGATTGCAAAGTTTACAAATGTTGCATTTATATAATTTTTAGGTTCAACTATTACAATAAAGACGGGTGAAGTACTGTTCTCCTAGATAGGCTAAAATTTAGCCTGTGTTAAGGAGATAAAGATATCATAATCATCATCATCATCAGCCTATTAATGTTCCCACTGCTGGGACACAGGCCTCCTCTCTATGAGAGGGAATGGGTTATAATCCACCACGCGGGCCCAGTGCGGATTGGTAGATGTCACATGTCTTCGAATGTTTGGTTCTAGGACATGCCAGTTTCCTCACGATGTTTTCCTTCACCGTTTTGAGAGCAGTGGTGATGAAATAAATTACACAAAGTAATGCGCCTGTCTGGGTTCGAACCCACGACTTACTGTTCGTAAGTCGGGGCTGCCACCACTGGGCCACCGCTGCTCTCAAATAAAGATAAAGATATATAGAGAGAGAAATATTATATAAGGGAACATTATTTTAAACTTATCCCTTGATCTGTCCACGAAGTAGACACAATAGTTAAACAACGGTGTCTCTAACAAATTGGTCCTTTGACAGATCATGATTTATTTCACTTTAACTGCATATTAGAAAATGTCGAACTAAAGTTTAACAAAGGAAGAATATTGAAATACCTAGTTTAGTAAATTATTTTATTTTGATCAATAAACAACATTTAACAGCCCCCCCCCCCCCCACAGTTTGCAAAGAAAAACACAAGAAATTTTATATTTTTGGGGGTAATGCAGGTTGAAGGATCCCCATCGAGGAAGTTATGCTTTAATTGTTAAATTAAATATTGTCATTATTCCTATTGAGCAATTAAGTTATTGATTTGGATTTGTACAATTAAAAAATAAATATACAGGGTGAAAGAGACATCAACGCACAAACGGTTACCATGTGTTCACTACATCATACCAAACCCTAATCTACAATGTTTCCTACAAAAAGTGCATTACCTACTCAGTCAAAACGTAAGGAACAGCTTTTTTAAATAACGAATAAAATTTATATGTGGGGTCACAATGATGTACCTACTAAATTTGTGGTGACCGTTTGCGCATCAATACCCCTTCCACCCTGTATGTTTAAAGATAATTTCCATTTATTTTTGTAAGTTGGTTTTATCATACACATTTATTTACACAATAAGTAGAATGTTTCAAAACTTTGATATGGATTCAAATAAAATCTTAATTAAATTAGCCAAGTACATACTTATACAAACATAGAGAAAATAGAATTTTAAGAAAAGTATTAATATTTTTGTAAAATAAAATAAAATGTATGAAACTCTTTTTGTTATAATTATTTTTAGAAACAGGAGTGCAGTGCAATAGGTTACACATTGTGAACTATAGGTAATTTTAACTGTATAAATAAGAAGCTATTAAAAATTATTCATTCAAATACTTCTGGGTTCAGCTAGGAATTAATAAATAAATTTTAAACAATTCATAAAAAAATAATATTAAGGAGCTAGGATGGTCAGTTTAAAAAGTTTCTGCTGGGACATTGGCTTCCTCTCTATAAAGAGTGGGTCATTATCCAGCGGCCCCAGAGAAGAATATTTTGCCAAGGTAAAGTAATATGGTTTTAATGCAAACAAATTAATAGAAAAGGTAAAGAAACTCTTGACGTTCATTGTATAACTATAGAAAAATAATTTAATAATTTTGGTTTTGTGCACTTGTTGACTTTCCATGCATTCATAATGTGTTCAATTAATATTTGTAACTGTGTTTTAAAGTATTGTCACTAGTATTTAATTATTTAACAATTTTGACTATAAACAAGTTTGGAGTCTAAATGTAAATAAAAACTAAAGAAAACATACTCAGTAACTCACCGAGACCTAATCTGAATATTGGTTTGGTTTCTTTGATGATAATATTAGCTTCAAATTTAATTAGTTGAAAAAGTACAGTCATTCTGTCTAGTACATTTACGCTACAGACAAAAAATGTGCATTGATTTGACTAAACAGTGTACTGACACACAACAAAATCACGGATTTTTTCTTTCTTTGTCGATAATTAAAACAACAGTGTAGTTTTCATGCCACATTTAGAATTCGAAATAAATAGGGTCATCAAACTGTAAGTGGCTATTCGTGAACTACTTCAACACACTGTGGAAAGTTAATTATTAATTAATGCAGCGGGCATTTTTTACTAGTTCGAAACTTTGGGATACGAACGTTAAAAACAATTGCTAGTTTGTTAATGTTAAGATAGCAAACAGTGGGCGTGTACAATGACTAATAACGTTAAAAATGATCAAATTAACACTTACCATTATTTACACTATTTCCAAAGAGAGCGACGAAATGTTGAAACAACAATTAGGTAACAGAAGATCTCGAACAAGAGGCAACAGTAATTGTAGGCACTGTCGGTTACTCATACAGCTTCAATCTACTTCAGTAATAGGTTATAAAAATAGCTGACGCCAAAATGGTATTCAATAGGTTATTTTATTTATAGAGTTTCAAGTTAATAACTTCATCCTTACTAATGAAAATAATAGAAGGCAAACATAATTAGAAAATTAAACAAATTAAAAATAATACATATGTACAATCCAACCCACTCGGCACCACCCTCGTAGTGATGTGGTGCACTATTTGTGTTACTCTAGAGTTTAGAGTAGGCACATTTTTGGCAAGAACAGGGGTTAGTCGATTTTATTTCACTAGACAGTTGTCATCGGAAAACACGCATTCAGATTCAGACCAAGGTGATCTTGTCAAGCAATCCATGCCGACAATATATTTTTTCATTCAATACCTACAATGTCTGCATAAATACGGCAAAAGCCATGTATTTGTTTTTTATGAACGATTAAATGAAAACTTCACGACATAATCGAGGTGGGGTGCAAAACAATCTAGCTCGCACTTGTATTCTACAAGGCACCCATTCCCCATTATCTGTCTCAAATGGAATACGTCCCTGTTTTCGGTCACGATGGCGAAATGGCGGGAATGATTGAAAAATATGAACTCTTAACAAAATTTTATAATATTTGTTTGAACGTGGAGATATAGTGCCTAGAGTCGTACAGTTATTTTAATACGTCGTACATTTTTAGATTAATAAACCAATATTACCTACAACGAAATACAGTTTTAAAAATACTCTGTTCTTAAGTACAAGTTTGAAACTACTCTGTAATTACCCCTTCAAATCAAATACACTCCATCTGAAAAAAGTTGGTAACCCTAAGACGGACGGGCAGACAGCGGAGCCTTAGTAATCAGACCGAACCCTAAAAAGCTCCAACTACAGACTTTCGATTAAAAACACACAAAACATTCTGTAGCCAAAATTGTACGCATATCGCCATCTATTGTAGAATAGATGTTTATTTTATATGCATTCCATACGCAAGATGGTGCTTTTCAACATTCATTAATATATTGTAGTTACTCTATTACCCAATAGATGTCTCTGCATGATACCCAGGTATGTTATATTCTGTACGCAAGAGAGCGCTTTTTGAAACATGAGAATGTGACGTAGTTTTGCTATTCCCCAATAGATGGCTCTGCAAGTTTAAATTTAAAAGAAAACCTATTTTTCCTGAATAAGCTATAAATTGTCTTTTGTTTATTAAAAAGCAAGTGCAAATTGTGACGCTGCAGGTTCATTGTACGATTAATACATGATAATTGCGTTTGAAAGTCAAAGCTTTCCTTACGCTTGTTAAATTGTAGATCTAAAATAGCAAAAGGGTATATGGCATAGGTATGAGTGCCTCCACTTACCTACTGTTCCAGATACACAAGTTAGTTCCTGTTAGAGCAGTTTTATATTGATCTTGAACGATGGCAGATTACTATGTTAGCGGCTAATTATACCTAGCTATCCCGTTTCCGGTTGTACAAGTCGTGATAATAATAGGTAGCTGGTGTCTATATACTAATAACAGGTGGATGTTGGACAAATAGATCTTAGGTTTATTGAAAAAAATAATGATGAGCTATGATTACATCATTGTCTTTGATTCTTAAGCAATAGCACTCGGAAACAAGAAAAAACTGAAGCGGTTGGTAAATATAAATAAATGTCTTTGTCTAAACAAAAATAAGGATTTACAAACAGATTTTTCTTTCAGAGTAGATACCTACCTATGAAAGAAAATATTTCATCTCTAAGTAATCGGTTTGACTGTCGATGGTAATGAGTTGATAATGATGACGACAGAAAATATTTCAAATTAGCTGAATAACTGTTGCCCATGGCTTCGCTCGCCTTATGGTCGTAAACGTCCCTAAAAACCCTACGACACTCGGGAATAATTTGGCTTTCCATTATTGAAAGAATTTTCGGAATCGGATCAGTAGTTCTGAAGATTATCCCCTACAAATACTACATACAAACAAATTTTCTCTTTATAATATTATTATTAGTACCTATAAAATTATAGATTAAAACGCACATTTAACTATTTTATTGTTTACCCTAATTTAATATTTATTTAGTGAACGTTCCAATACAGTCTACAAGAGGGCAGTCACCGTGTTGTTTTTTTTTTTTTTTTCGGATGGGAAATCATCAAATGACTCCTCCCGCTCTGGGCAGAGCAGGAGGGAGTGTCTGACTTTTACTGACTAAAACCCATCCATGTTCCTTCATCGCCCTTTGTGTTCCGGGGCCACGGTATCTCTTTCGAATAGTCCCGCAGCCCCGGCAGGCATCGGCCCTTGCGGACCCCTTCATTTTTGCTGACTCTCTTTGAGGCGCTACAATATTGGACCTTTGACTTGCCAAACAAATTATCACCGTCATGATGTCAATGACAAATTTGCCCAAATGTGCGAAGATTTAATGAACTTTGCTCCTTATTGTGTACACTTCTATACTATTGGGTAATTGATGCTTCATCACCTAGAATTAACAGATGCCATGATTCAGCACGTCCCATGTTACGGACGTGAACCGAACTGATCCCAAGTAGGTGTAGTATAGATACCATAGCCTATCACTAATAATGATACAAGTGATCTGATTACTTGTAAGATAAAACTATCTTGAATAATAGTATAAAGTAATGCAAACAGCAATGCAATCAAAGCAATGCATAGGTGATGCTGTCCGTCGTTGTTCAACCGTGACGGCTGGACGTTGATATTTAAAAGATTTTCTAGAGTTCCAACAGAGGAGCTCGTGGCAAAATAATAACAGCCGCTCGGGTCGATTTTAGGTTAAGCCGTGCTTGCCTACATACCGAGTTTCCTCCGTGCCTCGGAAAGCACGTTAAGCCGTTGGTCCCGGCTGTCATTTGTAGATCTTTGACAATCGTTACAGGTAGTCAGTGGCTCAAAAAGTCTGACAACCAGTCTTACCAAGAGGTATCGTATTCCCCAGTACTAACTGGGTTGTGGAGGTCAGATAGGCAGTCGCTTCATGCAAAATACCGGTATTCAGCAGCATCCGGTTAGACTGGAAGCCTGATTCTAGAGTTCGGACATTTTTATTAGCTTGGTAAGGATTGACAGGTCCGACAAACATCAGTACCCTAGACCTACTCAAGAAACGACTTTATAAAACGGTATTGTCAAATGATTTCCACCTATTTTAGAACTGTAAATTAAAGCTTCGATGTTTTATTAAATCAAACAAGAAACCAGGAGGTCTGGTTCGAACCATACCTCTAAATTGCTGACTTTTATAGTTATTGTGACGAAAGAAATATTTAAGTACTAACTAGCGACCCGCCCCAGTAGCATATTAGATTGTAATACAAGGGGCTAAAATGACCTATTATACAGGGTGTTAAAGTAGTCGCGTGCTATAGCTTAGGGGTGAGTTCAGTATCGATGAAGGAACCCGTAAAAAATAAAAAATAAATCCAAAAAAAAAAATATTGCAAGATCAACCTAATTCAGTACCTACTAACCTAAATAGCATTAGTTTTTTATGTTTTTGCATTTATTTTATTTTTTAAACATTTATTTGTTATTTTTTACGGGTTCCTTTATCGATACTGAACTCACCCCTAAGCTATGGCACGCGACTACTTTAACACCCTGTATACGTGGTAGTTTGACGTGGAGTCGAGTTATAATGGGATTTTAGCGCCGTGTGTTAGACTGTACTTTTCACTTTGAGCGCGAGAAAAATAGTCAATTTAGTCAGACAGACAGACAGACAGACAGACAGACGGACAGACAGACGAACAGACAGACGGACGGACAGACGGACGGACAGACAGACGGACAGACAGACAGACGGACGGACAGATGGACAGACGGACGGACAGACAGACGGACAGACAGATGGATAGACAGACGGACAGACACACGGACAGACACACGGACAGACAGATGGACAGACAGACGGACAGACAGACGGACAGACAGACAGACGGACGGACAGACAGACGGACAGACAGATGGATAGACAGACGGACAGACAGACGGACAGACAGACGGACAGACAGACGGACAGACAGACGGACAGACAGACAGACAGACGGACAGACAGACGGACGGACAGACAGACGGACAGACGGACAGACAGACGGACAGACAGACGGACAGACAGACGAACAGACAGATGAACAGCGGAGTCTTAGCACATGAGTAGGTAAACGGGTCTTAGTAATAGGGTCCCGTTTTTACCCTTTGGAGTTTGTTTGTCTATGTCATAAATAGAAAATTAAAAAACTAATTACTTTTACTCCCTAGAGACTAAAAGGGTCACTTTAGTCCCGCTTCGTAGGGCTATAAATCGTACTCTTAGAGCATGAGAAGTGAAATAGTACATTTTTACCCTAGGGGTGAAAGTAAGGAACTTATTTAGTCCCGAGATGGGGTTTGGTGCCCGAGCGCAGCGAGGGCTCTAATTGTTCGAGGGACTAAATAAGTCTGAGGTAAACACTGTGCTTTTCATTGCGAATACAAGGAAGAAAAATAAAAACATGAATCAACTCGATTAAACAAATGAAGATGGGATTGCCTCTTTTTCGTCTATTTTGTTTTTTTTTTCTGTGGCCGGCCAGCTATTCCGCCATTACCTATTTTTCATTTTCATCATCAAAAAATGGTAAATATTTTGCCCAAATCTATGTTATTTTAAAGAAATTGTTGAAACTTAATAGTAAAGTTATTAAAAAAAATATATTCTTTAATTATTACCTAACTTTATGTTATTTCAATTTTACATCGTGGCTGTTTAGATAGTTGGAACATGGTTTAATAGAAAAATTAACTGTTTTTTTTATAATTTGACAGCTGTCAGTTGAAAACAATTCTCCCTAGGGCTGAAAAGTATTTCTTTCAACCCGCTCCTCAGGCAACTTCAGACCTACTTTCCTCTTACTCATACTCTTGTCCTTACCCAATTTATTTGGGGTCGGCGCAGCATGTCTTCTTTAATACTTCTCTAAAATGCCTTGTATTGGCCCATATATAAACACTGTGGTACACTTGTTTAACTTTCTAATACAACACTTATTTTACAATTTAATATTTTATGTAGCGCGTTTTTGGTGAAACGGAACGCACTCTCAAAACGCGTCGTCTTCGATAACGCCGGTAGTGACGTCAAAGTCTATGTTGAAAATTAGATAAAGTTTCACTAAGATTTTATTATAATATCGTTATCGCAATTTTTGCTTGACACATACAATTAGTAAAATTAGATGTAAAACAAGGCAGATTGAGGTATATGACGTCAAATCATGGCCGCGACAGTCACGGGCGTTTGAACTGTCATAGAAAATTGCAGGAGTTTAATATTATTTTTGAGCGACAAGCAGTAGTTGAACTTAATTTTTAGTACTTTTCTTTGGTTTACAATACTGTGTTTTATTGATTTAAGTAATGAAAAAAATACATGCATATTCCCTATTATCATGAATGAAAGTCAAATTTCAATTATATGCTGAAAAAAATACATACACATACATAAAATCACGCCTGTCAAGTTAGGCAGAGGTGTACCTAATATTACAACACATTTCACCGGTTACGTTTTTAAATCCCATGTAATAGGGGAGCAAGCCTATTGCCATCAACTGGGCACAAATCCAGCTCCGTGGCTGCTACTGAAAAAATCCTGATGGAATAAACGGCCGATCGATCTCATGCTCAGCAGTTGCGCTTGCGACGCATGCTAAAACAACGAGACAGATTGAAAAAAAAAATTATTATGGTCAAATTTATTTCATTACATAACATACAGGGTGTAAACCACCTCATCACGAAGCCGTCAACCAAGCATTCTGTACATCAAACTAAGTAACTTTACGCAAAAATTATTGCTGGGAAACGACTTTTTTTTTTGGGGTGAAAAATCATGTTTTGTGGTAGAACTCAATGTAACTCACTCAAAACATTGTGCTGATGCATGGATTGAATAGTAAGGGTGTCTTGGAGGTGTTTAAAAATGTTACATTAAAAACTTGTATTTAAAAAAAAAGTTGTCAAAAAGTTGGAACTTTGACCCCCAATATCTCCGTAACTAGAAGGTTCCCAGGTATGGTGTGGAACAAAACAATGACGAGGAGAACAAGTGCCTTTCGGCTTCGTTAAGAGGTGTTTTACACCCTTTATATCCTTTCTCTGTCTGTCAGTAACCCTGGATTAGGTTACACGTGTAAAGCAAAATGGAGCGGAAGTTCTTTTGACGCAATAAAACAAAAAGAACAGTCTTGAGTAGAGTGCGTGCATTATGTCGGTGTCAGAACAATTATAAAGAAAACTAGTCTTCAAGTTTTAACTAGATGTGTTAATGTGTTTATATTTTCAAAACCTGTTAGTTCTTTAACTGCTGTAAAAGTCGTTTATTTTTCCTTTTCCTGGTTATATTTTCGCAGAGGTAGAGATTATAACCGCAATGTTATTGATGACAACAAGAAAGTCAAGTTCCTATAACAGCAGCTTTTTTTCTTGTTTTTCAAGTACGTCCGTCTATTCCTAGGCCATACACCAATATTATCTTGATACAAAGATAGTTAATCTAAAATAAACCGGCCAAGAGCGAGTAGGACTCGCGCACCGAGGGTTCCGTACAAACTTTTTAAAGGACAAACTTAACTTTGCTGTTTTGAACAGCAAAGTTAAGTTTGTCCTTTAAAAAGTTTGTCCCATGAAACGGCTGTTGCACCAACCGCAAATAATATGTTTGTTATTTTGTTATTAAACTACATATTTACGGTTTTTAGATTTTTCCCCTTACATGTGCTGTAAGACATTGCTTCTCGCCAAATTTCGTGATTCTAGGTCAACGGGAACTACCATATAGGTTTTTTATCCCAAAACCCATAATGTACTTCCGGTTGACCTAGAATTGTTAATTTTGGTTAAAAGCAAGGTCTAACAGCACAAGTAAAGGGAAAATTCCGAAAAATAAAAGTTGAAAATTAAGGTAAATTTTGGTACTTACAAGTTCTCGCGAAAAACTAAATTTGCCCATATCTTTTTATCGTGTTGACTCAGGACCTTGATTTGTATACACCTAATAGGGACTACAGACTTCAGTATATGGTATAAATTTCAACTTGCTAGGTCCACCTGTTCCACCCGAGAAAATCGGTGGTGACAGACGGACAAGAAAGAGATCTTATAAGGGTTCCGTTTTTTCCTTTTGAGATACGGAACCCTAAATACCAATGTAATTCGTAACATATAATATCTCAATTCACCAAAACACCTTTTATGTAACCTTGTTGATATTCACGAATCTTTTGGGTCATGATTATGACTTAATTGTTAAACTGATTCACTCGTTACATACCGTTACCAAGTGTAGTTTAGAATTTACTGTTTTATCTAAAAGCTCGTTCACACTGCAAATTCACTATATGTACCTACGTCGTATGCGTGTGCTTTTTTTCTTGTGAATACGCCCTAAACATGAATAAAACAGTTTCAGTGTCTGGACAAGAAAGACACCGAAATCCTTCTACACAATAAGGCAGTAGGATTCGATTAGGCAAGTTCTGTTTACAGGAAAAAGTAGGTATTTGTTCACAATGACGCGAGTCTCACGAGTTCGTATGTTTAATGTGGCTAGTTAGAAATCAAATCAAGTGAATGTGTTATGTTTATATGGGACGTCAATAGGCCCCCTCCTTTTTGCTTTAGTTCCGTTAATAACTTGAGTTTTCGTGTTAGAATTTTTATAAATTAAAACGTTATCATCATTATCATGACAGCTGAAAGCTGGGCTAAGACCTCCACCAACCTTCGCCACAACTGTCAGTCTTGCGATTAAGTGGTTTCCTAATATGTTTATTTTCCTTTATTTGCCAGCCGACAATTGTTTACACTGTAGGAAAACCACCAACTTAAAAAAAACATGCCACTGTCATAATTACCAACAAAACTAAATATAAAACTAATTTCAGACCTTCAAGGTTCGAAAATTATTGTTTACTCCCGCTAAACAATAATTTTAAATGGCGTAGTTAATGCTTCAGAAGTTCTAGAAAAAAAAAACGTCACAAACAAACAAACGAACGGCGGTATACGTACTGTCGTAGAAACAGATTTAAATTCATACTGTGTCGCGTAATGCCGCTATCTAAATTGATGTAATATTGCTGGTTCCGTATGTAGATGACGTCTATAACTATTGCCTTGAAGAAGCTGCTAAATCTATTTGCAAAACAAATAATGTTTTTTAAAAGTTGCGTACATATGATGTCTAGAAGTCTCTAGACAACTATCTTTTCTAGGGTGAGACACAGGTTCCCTTAACCGGTTTAAGTTAGTAGTAGTGTAATAGTTGCTGCAGTTTCAGCTACAGGAGGTATTAACAAATTGACTCCTATGCAAAGTCGTACATACATCCATGATTAGTAAGGTTCATTAAATTTTCTTTTCTGAATTATAATAGCTATTCAATCTTATCACTTAGGGCATAGGTAAGTGTGAAAAGTGGCAGACCGTCAGTGAACTCAGTGGTACTTACCTACGAACTATGGCATTTATACAATGATAAAAATGTCATTAAAGTGGTACCAGTAAACCATATTAGAGTCTAAAAATATCGAAATAATAATTTCTTTACTTTAAAACTGGTTTACTAATGGTAATTTCCCGAAACTGGCATATTGTACGTATCCCTAGTACGTTACCAGTAAAAACTAGGATTTTCTGTTAACCATAAAAAATTGATACCACATCCTTCTATATTTTTAAAGCGCAAAAACGCACGACGCGTTCGGATTGGTTTTGTGAAGATTCTGTTTTTCATTAGTACAGTTTGTTAATTTAATTAAAACCACCTTCATTTGAACTGCGCCATCTAAATTATTACCCAACTTAGATGGCGCAGTACAAATTAATTTATACCATCACTATCAGCAAATAATTTATTAAATAATATCAGTTCTCAATCGTGGAAAATATAATATAATGGCTCATATTTATAGCGTTCTCCGTAGCACACGGCATAACATGGTACGTAGCGTGCTATGTAGATATAGACGAATAGCGTAGTTTAATACGTAGAGCGTAGCATGTGGCATATCATAGTGTAAAACGTAGAGTTTAGCATGTTGCGTAACATACGTCGTAGCAAGCTGCGTAGCGAGTTACGTAGCATTGTGTGTGTCGTAGATCGTAGCAAGCTTCGTAGCGAGCTACGAAGCTTATAGTGTGTCATAGAGCGTAGCATGGTGCGTGTTGCTACGTAGCGTACAGTTGCATGTTTTTGTGCTTATTATGCCGACCTGTTAACTGCAGCACTACCAGAATATAAAAAATAAATGATGATTATTTTACATTTTTACACGTCATTATTAGGGTTCCATAGTCCTGACAAGGAACCCTTATAGTTTCGTCATGTCCGGCTGTCTGTCCGAGGTTTTGCTAAAAGACCGTTAGTACTAGAAAGCTGTAATTTTGTAGGTGTGCAATTACGCCAACAAAGTGGTAAAACAAAATTTAAAAAATATTTTTGTTAGGGTAGCTCCCCTACATGTGAAGTGGGGATGAATTTTGTTTTCGTCGTCTACCCCATCGTGTGGGGTATCGTTGAATATATAGGTCTTTAAGGGGTTGCTAATACTACTTTTCGATTTAATGCTCCACTTACAAAATATTAAAGTTTAAAGTGCAATTTTTTGTTCCAGGATGGCGTCCCTAATCCCTAATCTAAAAGCTAAACTGCTGAAAAAATATTACGGGCTACTACGGAACCCTACATTGCGCGTAGCCCGACACGCACTTGGCCGGTTTTTAAAAATAGATGGGGCCGGTGTTTTGCACCTTACTACTCTGAGAAAAAACCCCCGAAACATCTCAGAGGATAAATAGATTCAAACCACATTGAATAATTGCTGAAAATAATGAATAAGTTTCCTTCTTGCCTGCGTGTAATTTTATCATCATCATCCGACCCAACGACCCGAATGGCGCAGCGGTAGTGTGGCTGCCTTACGTTCTTTGGGTCCCGGGTTCGAATCCCGGTAGGAGCAAATGTTTGTGTGATGAGCATGGACATTTGTTTCCGAGTCATGGATGTTTATATGTATAATAAGTATGTCTTTACAAGCAAAAAGTATCTATGTAGTATATCAACTATCTGGTGTCCACGACACAAGCCTCGTTGCTTAGTGTGGCACTAGATGGCGCTGTGTGTAATGTCCAGCGATATTTATTTATTTATTTATTTATCAGCATCTCTTTTATAAGATATAGGATATTTCGGAGAATTCCGATATGTGAAATCTATTTTGAGTATTAGCTGGTAATTTCAAATAAGTCATTAATTTTCGTACATATTCGGCAACTTTTGCGAAACTTAAAGCCATTCATGAAATACACTGTTATGCGGTCATTCAACTTGACATTAGGGAAAAACGTTATGCGGTTATCGCTACTTTGATCGTAGTCGAAAGACCGAGAAGTTATTAAAAAATGTATTCTACATAACTCAGCTATCAAGTAGTTCTGTTTTTCCTTGTGGAATTAAATATTTCCGGAACAATATTTGAGCTGTATTACAAAAAACTGTTTTCTGTGGTTTGTTTTTATTTCTTAATACCAATTGAACGTAGCCAACTATTTAGAAATCACAGATGCGGACGGGTAGTTCTTTGGCAAACCATGAGTTTAAAATTCTTAGATTCAACAAGATTTCTACGGTTAGGATAGACTGAATACAGCCGAAGACGAGTATTGATTTCTGCATGGTAAGCCACTGACTACGACTCAACGAATAAACGTGTTTGCCCTAAAAAAGCTATTAATTAATAATTTTGGTCAAGATCACATAAGTGCAGAATTAATGTAAATATTTGCAAATGTATTGTAATTTATTATGAATTGATATTAAAACCATTACTTATTTGACCACGAAAAAGTTGGCTCATAATATCTATTCTAAATTCTTTCAGTTCGAGGCCGAAAGGTAAGAAGATCCTGAGTATTGTAATTAAAAAGTCTGTCTTTGTCTTAGAAGTATGTAACTCCAAAAAGTTGGTGATGAGCACTGAGCAGTAGGCTTAGCCAAGTTGACAATCTACAATCGTTAACGCTAATAGAAAACTAACCAAATGTATGGGAATGACATCATTTCAACGTTAAGTCACGTGGTCAAAACAAACGAATAGAAACTTTAAAGTTCATTCAAAACTGTAAGTTGGCTGCGATTTATATGGGATGTAGCGATTACGATTGTAGAAACGAATACATTTCATTCTATCGTCTTAACCGATGTAAACTTGTCTACGAAGTTTCTATTCGCATGTTTTGACCACGTGACATAACGTTTACGATTGTAGAAAGAGAATCGATATGAATCGTTTTTAACTTGGCTAGGCCTGCTGATTATATTGCGCCTTAATTTCGTTTAAAGAGACTTTCGGACATACACACACACACTACATAGATTTAAGGTTCTATTTACTAACCCAAATTGTATTCTATCATATTTGTTTTAGTCTGTGTATCTAGGGCCAAAGTTGCTTGACAATAAATGAATGTTAGGTAATATTTATTACATCACAGTTAACTTTAGTGATTTATTATAAACTAACTACACTGACCTGCAAAAATAAGGACTGCACTTTAAAATTTCAATTTTTCCTAAACTATAGAAGTTAGAGATTTAAAACAAAAAAACGTTATAAAGCAATTTTTATCGGCTTCCTTTAAAACTATAGACAAAATTAAACTATTTTTCGAGTCCTTTTTGTTTCGAAAGTATATCTTGTGTACTTATAAAGTTATTGCAATTTTAAAAGTGTGATACTTATTTTTGCAGGCCAGTTTATGTACATAATTCATTAAAAACTATTAAACAAACCAAAATAAATAAACTAACAACTAAAGTTAGGTTATGTTATCGGGGCTCTGCGAGCTCTATGGCTGTGGGCACTAGTCCGGCGTCTAAAGGTCCAAGATGGACACGTAAATCTGAAATCATAATAAATAATGGAAATCTTCTTTGTTTATAATATTACCTATTTTTTTACCGAGAGCAGCGGTGGCCCAGTGGTGGCGGCCCCGACTTACGAACAGTAAGTCGTGGGTTCGAACCCAGGCAGGCGCATTACTTTGTGTAATTTATTTCATCACCACTGCTCTCAAAACGCTGAAGGAAAACATCGTGAGGAAACGTTCTAGATGTGTGATGTTCTAGAACCAAAAAATTCGAAGACATGTGTCATCTACCAATTCGCACCGGGCCCGCGTGGTGGATTATAGCCCATTCCCTCTCATTGAGAGGAGGCCTGTGTCCCAGCAGTGGGAACATTAATAGGCTGATTTTTTTACCCACACAATTTTTGTTCTAAAACTTGTCATCGTGAAAGTTTATATGCCTGAGAGAATATTTATTGAGGACACTTTTAATTTATGAAACCTTGACTTTACCGGTTGGCGGGTCTATCTGATATTATGTATGATTAAAGTGTTGTGACGTTCGACACGGACGGACTCGGAGGCACATAACGTATTTCAATACATGGGTTGGAAATTATGTAATATGTTAATTTTGAAAATATAGATCGGATCTATTGGAGCTTTAATTTACAAATTCCTTGAAAATGTTTCATCATAATGAAATTTATACAAATAAATAAAAATTGAACTGTCCATTTATTCATCTTCAGTAGAAAGAAGCCTTTAAACGCTCATCAGTATTAAGTTGAGTAAGCATGCCATTAATAAATGGCATGCTTACTCAAATTAGCAGTAAATTATTATTTAGAATAGTTACACATGGAACTAAATCGAATTCCATTTTTGTGGACTGCTAATTTCTTTATTGCTCGTTTTTATAATGCCAACATATTAAAGTTAATTGTAAAATCTATATAAATGCAGATGTAAGTATCCTTGAAGTGTTACAAAATCTCTAATTGCGATGAAAGCTTTCATGATCATGTTATTGAGAATCTGGAGGGTAAATCTTCAATGAAAGGTCCTCCAATATATTAAAAAATGATGTGCCTACTAACATTTACATTGTTATAGTGATAATCACGCTAACATTCTTAAAATGGTCACAAACACAGTTAATACATATTATGAATTGTCAATTTATTACCATGATTATTTATTATTATCCTATTATGATTCTGCTAATTAGCTAATTATACACAAATTGTCTAAGTGTAGAGTTGGATTTTAACCAAATCCATCCTCTCGAAAACGATCCTAGGTATACCATCAAGACTAGGCATCATCAGCCAATGGCAGCCTCTGCTGGACAAATTCCCTCTCAACTCAAGACTTTAATAATTTTATTTATTTATTTAAGTCAAATGGTCTACACTCTACAGCTATTGCGATTATTACTAATCAATTGTGGTTACCATAATCATCGGCCATAGGTACTACTGAGTGATATGTTTTCGGTTAGGTTGTTCTTTGTTGGTTGTTGGGGCCTAAAATGGCCGCTTTAGCAGAATCATAATAGGATAATAATATGAATTACGTTACAATTTGTAAAATCATAATATTAACTGTGTCTGTAACCATTTTAAGAAACGAGAGTGGGAAACAAATGTATGGGGTCTGGGCCCACCCTTCAATAGTAACATTTGATATATACCTATCGTTGGATAGAGCTTTTTAAGCGGAACATTAGTTACTTATAAAACTGTGATAAAATGTTAGCACTTTCGGAGATACGACGTCTTAAAGTCGTCTTAATCTAACATATTCTTTATGGATATTTAAAAGGTAGAATAGTAATAAAACATGTATTTCACTAAAGAACAAAGAATATTTATTATTCGTCCTGGACATCAATGACAGTTACATCAATTAAAACCGGCGATGACCGTGTCGGGCCACGCGCAGTGTAGGGTTCCGTAGTAGCCCGTGATATTTTAGATTTTGTTTTTTAATGAAAGTCTTCTCCCGTCATAAACAAGCAACTACTTCATCTTATAGTGACTTTGTAGGATTTATTCTAAGGATTTTGTATTTGGTACAAAATTATCCAACACCCAGGTTCAACGACTATTACTGCTAAACTAATAAAGTTATAATAACCGCTAAGCCGCGCATGAATTTTTCCAGATTTTTCAGGCCAGCAGGTTAGCTTTTAGAGGGGGGGGGGGGGGCTACTGGAACAAAAATGTGCACTTTAAAGTTTAATATTTCGTAAATGAAGCATTAAATCAAAAAGTCGTTTTTTTTTATTTTAAAAGACCTGTTCAATGATACTCCACACGATCGGATAGACGACCAAAAAGAAATTCATCCCCACTTCACATGTAGGGTAATTATGGAAAATATTTTTTTTTAGAGTAGCTACTCTAAAAAAAAATATTTTCCATAATTTTATTTTACCACTTTGTCAGCGTTATTGATATACACACCTCTACAAAATTACAGCTTTCTAGTAGTAACGGTCTATTAGCAAAACCTCGGACAGACAGACAGACAGACGGACATAGCAAAACTATAAGGGTTCCTTGTCAGGACTACGGATCCCTAAAAACCCGCGGGGGCCACGAATGGTTGATGTCTCCCAATTCCTATGTACCAAATTAGAGATACGATGTGAGTGTGAGCGCAAGTTCCTTAAATCCGCCGTCCGGTTTGAGTCAGGGTAATGTTTATCTTATATTGAAGTAAACTACGATCCTTTTTTTTAAACGTTGCCCCAAACTAGGAATAGAATTTCTTCTGAATAGTGGGTGCGTTTACAAACATTTAAACATACACAAACAACCAGACCCGCTTTGCTTAGATTGGGATCACTTATGGCAGTTTAAGAGGTAGTATAACTCCGAAAGTACTCACTTTTAACCTAAGTCGTAATACAAAATTTTATTCTGCGTAAAAATACCTATTTATTCATGAGTATCTTATTTCTATTGAGAGGTGGGCCCACCATTACTCATTGTCCTTTAGCGAAAATAATATGAATGTCCTATTATGATTCTGCGAAACAGGCCATTTAAAGCCCCCCTGTCTTGCTGGTACTTAGTATTCATGGCAACTTGACTGCAATAAGGACATAATTTGGGTTGCTTGTTCTGTTCATGCCAACGGGCATTGTAGAATATTGCTGACATTTGCAACTAATAGAAATTGTAACAATTTCAATAATAATTTAATACAGGTTTCGTAATAGGTTGTCGTCAATTTTCGCATAATGTTTTGAAATATTTTTCGTGTTGATTTAATGAGTAAACAGCTTTTTAATGAGTAAGCAGCACCTTTTTTGATATCGTCAAAAACGTTATTGTCTCACAAACTTTCAATACAAAATTAACTACTATAGTACCGTAGAATTATAGAGTAATTTACTAATATAAATCGCGATGGATAAATGAGCTTCATTTATCCATCGCGATTTATTGCAATCGGCACCTTCTCAGTTCGTTCGCCGCATGGATCCACATCAGTCTTGTGTAGGTAGGGGTGTCCATCATCGAAGCCGAATAACTTGGCTATTGTTTTAAATTTATGTCTTGCCGGGAATGCACATGCTAGTAGGCACGGATTATTGAGATGATGATTCCTGATTTTAGCCAACCCATCACAACGCTAAAGGACCTATTCCAGCGGTCAGCGATTGCAGCTCCAAGATGTTTTACGAAGGTAGACAATTGTGGAGCGAAGATTCCGTCAACGGATGCAATGACATGCAACTTTCACCCCTGTCCCCCCGCATGTCGCATTTCACAAGCTTTTGAATATTTCCTAATATTTTCCTCTCTCGTTATGTATACGACATGGATATCAAATAACGCCCCCCTTTGAGCATCCCAAACACCCCGGCAAAAAAGGTCTCCACGTATATAGTCCACAGTCTCCTTCAGAGATGATGGGTTCTTTGACTACGACATGCATGTTGACATAATGTAATTGTAAGTCACAGTATAAATCTCTATTTTTTTTATTCCGACGTATTATTAGACCACCGTTTTGCAACTTAGGGCGTGATCAACGTAGAATTAATTCATTCTTTTTAGATTGTATAACATGACGAGTGATTTTTGATTTTTGTTATAATTATTCCTAATGGATTCTTCAGGTACAAAAATTTATCTTTTTACTTTTGTTTATCAACATAACTAAATTATTGCTGTTATTCCATGCATTTTTATATCCACAATAATATTTATGTTAGTATTTCAATTAATTTTAAGAGGTACTGAACTACTGCCTCGTTGGGCTAGTGGTCTTAATCGCGACAGCTGAGCAGGCGTTGAGTTTTTATACAAAATAAAAAATTGTCTCTATATCTAGTGAGATATAGAGACCATTTTTTATTTTGTATAAAAGAAATTGTAGAAATAGGTATCCATTTTGTCTAAGAAAAGGTAGGTTATCAGTGGATAACCTATAAAATTTTACTAAACGATGGTTTCCTTTTCGTAGACAAAATGGATACCTGTTTCTGGACTTTGGAAATATTTAAAAGAAATACAGAATAATATAAGGAATCAATGTTCAATGTACAATGTTCAATAAGCCCAAAATATTATCATTCCTAAATTATAAATTCTAAATTTTTCAACAAGTGTTTAACCGACTTAAAAAAAGGAGGTTTCTCAATTCGACCGTATATATTTTTATTAAAACATTTAGTTAAAGTACATAAAATAAAGATCGAAAAACTGAATTTTACGTGGGAAAAAGAAGTGCCATCGACATCGTCTTCTTAATCTGAATCTGAACGAAGTTCAAGCCTATTTCACACAACACAATGCTACCATTAATCATTAAGCCGTCAGTCAGGTTGTCATCACAGCTAGTGATTTTCGTAAAATGTGGATTCCGTATGCGACACAACTACAAATATCAGATAGCCTGCAGTGCGATAGCAACTTGCATAGCGAAAACTGCGGAGTATGTTAAATACTCTCCGATTCTCTATCTGACTGCCTTGCCTTAGTGCATTTTGAGCAGTTCTCGCAGAAATTGGCATGTGCAAATGCGGCCTTAAGAGGAAACAGAGCCTGCGACAAATTTGAAAATTAAGGAATTTGAAGAAACTTTTGCCGTCGTGCTTCGTCAAGCCTGCCCTCGTATAGTGCGATAGGGACAGCTGCAGCTCAGACCGATTATATTACAAAATATTCCCCTTTTTCTCCTCGAAAACTGAGCCGGTTCAATTATTTTAGACATTGAAATTTTAATAATAATAATTAATAATAATAATAATAAATAATATTTTTTTTTTTTTTTATTATTATTTTTTTTTTTATTTTTTTTTTTTTAGCCTAATCATACGTTTTCTTAAAATTTCCTATGATTTATCAACTGTTAAAAACTTTTCGAATTCATCTGGTAGTCCTCTAATCACGACCGTAAAGGAGCATTTTATGTGATTTTTGGAGGGTCATATTTTCTTCACTAATAATTTTCTATGTGAATGACAGGGACGTGTCTACAGTAGATCTTGGTTTTACGGATAAAAATGGTTGCTTTAATCTAGAGGCATTATTCAGGAAGAAAAAAGAGCAATACATTTGAATGGAGAATGGCAGCCCCTTAAGGATGCATGTGATATGCAAATTATCAGCAACCTTCTCAATTCTACTAACGACATGCTGCAACATGTTCGCAGAGCGTGGTAATTATGGCAATTACACACCTTGACCGTCATTGTGTCTATCATTAAGAGGCCGGTGGTCAGAAGTAGAATATAAGGTGATATTATTGATTAATTAATTTCGGACTCGTTTAGTCTATAGATAATAATATTATAAGCTTCGAATTTTTCGTATTCAATATAACGTCACGTTCCGTTAGCAATGTGTTAAATATAGGTATTTATTTGGAATGTGAGGGTTTGTCACGATAAATACTCAGGTAAATATTAGCTTTATTGATGTTTATTTGTTTCTGTTTTTATTCGCGTTATGAATATTTCCACAAGCATCCTAGTTAATTTATAAGTGTCATGAACTCCATGGAGAGCATCTTTATTACTATGTGTAGGTACTGAACCCAGCAACCTGATTTCTGAATGAAGCTTCTGATTCAGCCAACCAATAAGAGCTTTCGGAGATGGCAGTCGAGACAACTATTATTCACTTAACCTGATATATCTAAGGTGTATAAGGAGGAATCATAAAACCAGTTTTTAAAAATATTTGGCTTAGAATTTGTTAAAAACCAGTAAGAGCTACTTTTATATTCAAATAAAACGTCATTATCATTAAAGATACTGGTATAGATCGAGTTTTTCCAAGCATGCTACAACACGTGATATTAGGCTTGATTTTATTTTAATAAAAGAGGTTTAGTGATTATTTGTATAGCCCATGGCATAGCTGTAGAAGTCTTTTGTCGCGTAGCCAAAATTGGAACTAACACCACCATCTTGTTTTTTTTAAATATGGATGTACCTTACAGCGTCCTACTGTCAATGTCACTCAAGTGTCAAAACTCTTGTGGCAGTACCTACGTGGTTCTAGGAACTGGCCTACAATAAAAATGTCTAAAAAAAGAGAAGCAAAACCTTAATTCCTACAATAAAATTGTCAGCTTTGAATGAGGGATTTTCTTTTTAAACTCTTCCCTAGTCGCTGGATAGATGGCGCTGAACTTGGTAAGTTACTGCAAGGAACGGAACGTCACATCATTTCACTTGGATGTAATGGTTATATTCGGAAGCTTAAGCAAACGAAAGTGTCAGTCAACGAGCGTATGTGACGTGACGCAATGTTTTTTGTTTCCAAGCGTTTTGGCTTTTGCACCTAGTAACGTAGTCAGTTCAACGCTATATCCAGAGTTCTTGGAAACTATGTTTTTTTTTTAATACTCAAAAAGAAAACCTCTCAGTGGGCCCATTTTGCCATCGAAGTCATTGACTGGTTGGCTACATAGTCAGGTTAAATGAATTCCATTTTGCGTGAAGAATTTCCAACTTATTCTACTTAGGCACATACATACCTACATAAGACAAACTCCTTTTTTCCCATGGAGATAGGCAGGAGCCACAAACCTTACATACTCATTTTGCAAAAAAAACCTATTTACCCATGTGTTTCCATAATCATCCGGTTATCTCACACTGATTTCGCAGTAACTTATGAAAATCAAGGAAATAATAATATAGCAAAAATCCTGAAGTATTTACATGTTGAAAGTTGAAACAATAAACCTTAGGATAGTGATTGTAGAAGTAAGAAAGGAAAAAAATAAATAAAACCTCAATGGCAAATTTCTGACGATCGGGATCACTTCAATGAATCGTGTATAGTGCACCACTGTCTTTGGGCGCATGTCCATAGACATATCACAAATGTTTATCAACAGCGCCCTCCTGACATTGTCATTCAAGCGTCAAAAGAATCATGACGTTTCATAGTGATTCTTTGGAATTTGATTCTTTTTCCTTGGAATAGTAAGGCTATAATGTTCACGGCGGCGTCATTTGAGGGCTGTGTGCAAGCTACAGGCAGACAGATGGCAGTCGTATTTTGCATCTTGGTTAAGTCCACGTAATTGACACGCAAGCTAAAAATTTGGTTCAGTTTATTTTACATAGGAAAAACACTTTACATTGGCAAAATGTCAAGTAATGATGAAGTCGTGGTTATAGCATACAAGATTGGATTGGCTTCATTTGAACTTCGAAAGAGGTGTATCTATCGAAGTATGGATGATAACTGTATCACTATATATGTAACAAACATACAAAAATGAAATAATGCAATGCAGACGGTGAACGAAAGTCTAACAGAAACGATACCTTTTTCAAGGATGTTATCAACAAACACATATTTGTCCCTCTCGTAGACAGGAGGCCTGTGTGCCCGCAGTGGGAACATTAA
The DNA here is from genome assembly GCA_963853795.1 of Xestia rhomboidea. Classification (NCBI taxonomy): domain Eukaryota; kingdom Metazoa; phylum Arthropoda; class Insecta; order Lepidoptera; family Noctuidae; genus Xestia; species Xestia rhomboidea. Next base: position 13,051,686 of record OY970761.1, on the reverse strand, counting down.
TAGGCTGATGATGATGATGACTTATTTGTATCTTGCAATATGCTGGAGTAGCTGTTGCATGCTGCCGAGCATAGCCATGACATGACGAGTCATGACAATACGCAAAAATCCGTGGATACAGTTTCGCTTGTATACGCGCATCACGTGTGATTTACGTGGACTGTAGGCCCTTTGTATATACATATATAATATAAAGCTCTTCATGTAAATTAAGGCAAATTATGATAGTATCATGAAAATAATTATAGGATTTTCTATCACACTTAAATTCCTTGCCACAATACGCAATTAAAAGCTAGCCAGGGCTGCGTCATCTATAAAAAAAACATCTTCCGTATCAAAAGCATGAAGATATTGCCTATATATAAGGCATAGCATTCTAACGGAAGGGGTGGCGTCTATTCGGTCGAATTTGAATTTGTTACATTACAAATCTAGGCAGCTAGTACCTACACTCGACGCACTCGCACGAGTTTTGTTATTGTGTTGAATGTGTTATTTTATCTACTGCTGGTCTGTTCTGGCGTTACGCGACAGATGATGCGCAGCGTATCTTTCGTCGTCAGCGTCCGCCCAAAAACTTGTGTGACATTATTTTACACAGCTTACTACAGTAGGGCCAATTTAATAGACCACATTAACATCTCTCTGTTTTAGTACTACTATACATTTTAAAGTTACCTTTGTCATTATTACAATAAATATGTAATCGTAATTGAAAAAAGTTAAGCAATTGTGCAGTTCTAACTTCGAAAAATAAATAATATTTTATGCCAGCCGTTACAAGGTTACGTTGTTGTATTTTGATGAAGTGTCAAATGTGGTCTATTAAATTGGCCCTACTATAATATTAATTTGTGAATACTCAAATAAAAAGATAATTAAACATCATATTTCATCGAGTAATTATTCTGTTTTTAAATCTGTACGGCAGCTTCGAGTCAGTGTAAAAATCAAACCGAAAGCTCATAAAGGGTGTAAAAACCTCTTAACGAAGCCGAAAGGCTCTTGTTCTCCCCGTCATTGCGATAATTTTTTTGTTGTGTATACACCATATCTGGGAACTTTCTAGTTACGGAGATATTGGGGGTCAAAGTTCTTATTATTTATTGCACACAAAATAACGAAAATATACACACAAAATTAAAATATATAGCTTATGTACAACGGCGAGCTTAAGCCAGAATTAGGTTTTCTTACAGCAAACCTTACTTCTGTTGCGAGATTTGCAGAAGAGGATACACTTATGTGCACAAACAATACAGTTACAAATTTTAAACACTAAACTAATACATACAATATAATATACGTATGTATTACGTATATTATATTGTATGTATTAGTTTAGTGTATAAAGTAAGTACAATATATATATAGGTATAGATACACTTACATATAAAACACCATTTAAACTATAATCATGTTGACAGAAAATGTTCTTTTATTCTTTTCTTGAACACATCTAACAAAGGGCTATCCCGCAAGGAGTGTGGAAGCGAATTCCAAAGGCGCACAGCACGAACAGTAAATGAACAATTATACCGACTTGAGGAGTGGGGAGGGAAACGAAGGAGAAGAGATGATGATGAACGACAAAGTTTACCTCTAGGAACAAGATTATGAAGAATAGAAAAGAGAAAAGAGAGTGTGTGAATCTCGACTCTGCCGAATAGGTAGCCACTTCAGCAGCTTCCGAAATTCCAACACATGGTCGTACTTACGAAGCCCGAAAATGAATCAAGAAGAGGAAGAAGAAGAAGAGACTGAGCGAGAGTAATTTTAGTCTGAAATGGCAGGACCTTCTGAAGACGCTTAAGTGACCGATACGAACAAAACACCCTCCTGCTTACTTCAGCAATGGGAACATGCAAAGACAGGTTGCAGTCCAAGTATACACCTAATTCTCTAACTTTCTTGGAGTAGGCTAAAGCGACACCATCGTACGTAACAGGCGGGAGGGACTGATGATTTAATAAATTGACGAAGTATCTGCCACCAATAATGAGAGCTTGTGATTTAGTTCGGTTAACTAATAGTCCAAAGTTTTTAGCCCACAGACTGATGTTTTGAAGATCATTATTGATGGTGTCGAGGGCTCCTGGAAGCTCTTCGAGTTAAAGTGCCCCGTGTTGCCCACGAGTTCTTAAAGTTGTTGGAACTTTAAGAACTCGTGGGCAACACGGGGCACTTTAACTTTTTGACAAGTTTTTTTTTTAAATACAAGTTTTTAAAATAAGATTTTTAGACACTTAACGACCCCTGTACTGTTCAATTCATCCATCAGCACAATGTTTTCAGTACGTTACATTGAGTTCTACCACAAAACATGATTTTTCACCCCAAAAAAAAAAGTTGTTTCCCAGCAATAATTTTTGCGTAAAGTTACTTAGTTTGATGTACAGAATGCTTGGTTGACGGCTTCGTGATGAGGTTGTTTACGCCCTGTTATTCATCAACATTCTCTTCTCCTGCCCCTGCCCCTGGAGATAATATACTCCTTCTTCCATATTTCTCCATTACTCGTCATCGCAGCAGTCACCTCCTTTGTAAACGTCTCATGTCATCTTATATATGACAATGTCACAATTATTGTTTGTCATATTTATTATGTTTACAGAAAGCAAAACAGAAAGTTTTTAATGAGGCTTTACTAAACAGTCGCTTTCGGTTGGACCTGTAATGACAGACTTCGCTGGCAACAAAGATGCTGCACACTGAACTGAAGAGACACTGACAAATTGTCTTATCAAAACCATAGTAATTGTTGATTACGGCTAGAGTATGCATTGTGCAGACATTGATGGTATGAAGCCCTTATCTTGGAGTCAGACCGTAGTTGTGACTCAGTGACGTAGAATAGCGCAGTGATATATACGGGTGGAATGAGCGCGCGCGAACATTACAAGTGTAAAAGTGCCCCGTGTTGCCCACGCGCTGGTCGCGCCACCCGACTCCACTTGCGCGAGCTACTAAACTCTAGCGATACAGAATTGCTTACTAGTGTCTTTAGTGTATACTTGTGTTGGAGCGTTTGCTAAGCCGGTAAGTTTTGTTATTTTTTTAGATATTGAGAACTACCGTAAACATTTTACAGGAGTTTTCCAACAATTTCTTAAGTCGGAGGGAAATTATAGTGCTTGTTTTTAAAATAAAAAAACTACGCATGTCTATGTGAAAACAAAAACAAACGTTTTCTTTTAATTTTCTTCGTCTGCAGAAAGATCTTGCGATCTAACCACATATTCAATGAGTTGCGTAAGTGGCGTGTGCGAAGCGTTATCTTTCTTGACATTAACTATTTTCAAGTTCAGTGCCATCGCCAATTTATTGGTATAAATGATTAAGTAAACAAAACTAAGTGATTTTAGACCTAGCATTCCATTGTATTTTGTTTCAAATGGTAGGTATTTATCAGTATTGGGAATCGCAACATTAGGTAACAAGAGATCTAGGGTTTCCTCAAGACCTAAAAGCTCTGATTTTCTAATATAATATGTAGCGTTAATAAATTGATTAATTTTTAACCTACTGAAGGTTAAAAATGAATCACCTTGAAAATATTAATATTAATCATAAAAATAGATGAATCAAACTATTCTTACTTCAAACCAAACAATCCGGTCGTCATTAAGAGACGAAAAACACGTGAAAACAAGATCACCTTAAAAATGTGAAAAATTATGCGTACTTTACGTTCTTGTTGCGAAAAATATATAAAGTTTATGGCATTAATATGCAAACTAGATTTAGATTTGATTAAACTTAATTAAACGAAGGCTTCTCTCATAATTATAATATAAGTACCTAAATGTAAATAACATAATTAAATATTTGCTCTTAATGGCTTTGATACATACTACATACATAATAAATTTGGTACATAATGGCTTTGATAGGAAATGCCCAATGTATTATTTCCGCCTTTGTACCGTTTTTACTTGAGCATAGAGTTTTTATAAATAAATAAATAAGATTATATTTGTCCCTGTTCTATGTATATTTCCATGTAATTGTGTAGTTTCTGTGGAGATCCAATAAATAAATAAGATACATGTAAACAGTCGTTACGTTACCACATAAATGTAGGTAATAGGATAAACAGTATTCACTCTAGAAAATTAGTACTTGGCACATGTTTTGTTTTATGATAGACATTATAAATTTATTGCTGTCCGCATAAAACTGTTATAGTCCTGGTCAAGCACGACCAAGGTAGCGTGCCGTAAGAGGTCGAGGTTTTAGTCCCCTTAGACTCTTTCATTCAACAATGTCTCGCGAAAAACCACGAGGAAATTATTTTTCAAGATATAATAAGGAAAATTTCCAAAGGTAATCAAGATCGTATTGTTTCATGGTAATTGGTAATCGCATTACAGGACGTGTTAACTCACAGGCTTTGTTTGCGATAAACAACTACTTATAAGTATAGGAAGCAATAGAACAAAGATTTGCGTCGTTCGTTACAAAATGATAGTTGTCTTGCTTATTGCGTATACTTCACTTACTTTTGTTTTAATGGGTGCTGCAGTTATTTCAACGACCTTTTCAATTCTTATACATAGTAGCTTACCTTATATAGCTTTCCAAAAGATCCTTCTATGGCTACAATCACTTACTCTGCGCGACCTTGCGAAAAGGTCCAGCATCTACATTAATTTGCGTAAAAGAATTGTTTCCAAAAACTTATCTGGATCAATGTATCTTTTCCCATATCGTTGCCCACACCTTTGTTGCAAGACCATTTGGAATCCTAAGGCCGTCTTTCAGTGTATTTGTTATTCTCATAAAAACTGTAGTCTAAAATAAAGTTTAATTTATTTATTCATTTTAATCTTTCAATATAAACTGGCCTGCAAAAATAAGTATCACACTTTCAAAATTGCAATAACTTTTTAAGTACACAAGATATACTTTCGAAACAAAAAGGAATCGATAAATAGTTTAATTTTGTCGATAGTTTCAAAGAAAGCTGATAAAAATAGCTTTATAACGTTTTTTATTTTAAAGCTCTAACTTCTATAGTTTAGGAAAAATTGAAATTTCAAAAGTGTAGTATTTATTTTTGCAGGTCAGTGTAGTTCACACCACAAAGCTGGAAAAATCAAACCTTAGTTTTCCTTCAGAATATGAAATAGGTTTGGACTACGCTTTCTATATTTACATTATTGTTGGAATATAATAGTGAAACATCGCTTTCCCGATCTTTAGGGATCTTCTAGGTCAATAGGACCGTCAGCAATGTTAGGTTTTCTATGTGAAAGTTACGCATGCTTATGCCTTTCTTAGTACCAGCATCATTATCATTTGTCACGCTTCTTCAGTCACAGCCCTCTTCATGTATTGACGTGATGATCTTGAGCTACCTTTCGAACTGCGTATTATTTACCAATGACTGCGCATTTATTGTGTACAAAGGAAACGAGTGTTGAGGAAATATACAAGCAAATAAATCAAATATTAAATAATAACTTAAGTTAAAACAAGTGCTACCCACTCGAATCAATAGGTAGTTTTTTTATATATATGTACATTTTTTTTTTAAGTTCTTTTATTGAATGTTGCAGAGATTACAAAATTTCTCAAACGTTAGAAGAACCTTCACCTTTTGTTCGTGACCTTTGAATTTGTTTTATCTCGTATCATCAAAAGTTTGATGTGGCGGTTTTAATCAAAATATCGAAATCTTTATCGTTATCAAACCGGTTGATAGGTAGATGGTCACGAGCTTCGTGTTTTATAACCGAAACATACCATACTTATATACGCAGGAGGAGTGTCTGCGTCTAACGATTCAATAACACTATCTAAAGAATTAACACTCGTGACGTTTCAAAGTATATTTATTTGGACAATTTGATCATCGATCGCAACTATTTTTTAACATTGTTACCAAGTACATGTTAAGTGAAAAACCAAACTTAGGCGATGAATCTACGGCTTTTAAAATTGTAGTGGGCGGGTGTTTCAAAAAACCAGCCGTGAGCGAGTGATTCTGTACCTACCTTGTCCATGAAAATCATAGAAATTGAAGGTAGCCTATCTAAACATATTTGTTTAGCGTCTTATACAGGCAGTAGATAATTTGCCAATTTCGGAGTGCACCCACAAGGATTTGCCCACGGAAAGATGTAATGTATTGTTATTGGAAAAACCTTTTCAGGTTTTCACTTTTTTTTTTAACCAATCAGCAACACGCAATCTGTTATTGTTTTACAGATTGCGTGTCAACCGTCAACAGTTAGAGCTCTATAAATATATAAATTAATCTCAGATATATATCTGAGGTTAATTTAATTTCACAGTTAGACATGAACCTTATGTTTATCAATGATGAGATCCCATTAACGCATTTAGCATATTATCGTAATCATAACAGTATAGCAGTTTCCTTTGCCAACTTAAAACCTATTTTAATTACCAACGCAGTTCAAACATTCCTATAAGTAACGTTATTTTGATTCGCTTATATTTGACTAAACTTGTATGATACTATAATTAGGATGGTACACTGTTAGATTCGTCGCGGTTTATGATTTTGTTGTTTTATTTATAAGTATATTTTCATATACCCACCATGATAATTTATTCCGTGTTCGGTTTCAAGCATACTTGAAAGAATTATAATAAGTAGTCCTTATTATAATAGGTAGGCACGTTCTTAATTTAATTTATGAAGGTCTTCTTTTTAATTAATTGTATATTGTACTTAATTAAACAAAAATGCCCTTTGCCAGAACAGTTTAATATGAAACAGCGAGTGTCCAATCGAACAGCAGACAATTGAACACGTCGTACATCGTAAGCTCTCGCTCATCATAAAGTTTTAGTTAAATGTAGTCACATAAATTTTGACGGGATAAAATAAAGAACAGGTACAGAATTCTGTTTTTTTTTTCAGTGGTACTGGTATGCCAACGTTAGATAATGGGTTTAATGTTTCTTTAAAATTGAGTTCCTTTGTCAACAACGGTAATTAGGTAATATAGACGCAATTCGGAAAAAAGATAAAGATCGCAAATGTATAATTCAGAAATTCATTAAAATTTCACGAAAATAAATAACTTGGCGGCACAGCTGAAGTTGCACTAGGTTTTTCATTCATACATAGTTAATTATAACGTTTGTACAACTTTGACCCTCATAATGATTTTATTTTGAACATGAGCAGATTTCGTTCGTTGTCATAGTACCTACTGTTGTGAAGGAGCGGAGTCCTCTAATACAGGCATTTTCTGCTTAATTGAAGACTCCAAAACCAATTTGTTTGTGTATAACTTTTGGACACAATAAACGTTATTATTATTATTAAAAAAAAAAAAAAAAAATGATACTCGATTCACGTACAATTTGATGTGTACAGTTTTTTAACATCTTGGTCACAAAATGAGAATGAAAAATATCGTCAATTAGATATGATACTTGAATCATTTTTTGTACACAACCTTCCTAGTTTCGTGTGCCTTTGCATAACCTCTTGAACATTATGCTAATATGGATCAAATTAAGCAGACAGTGGTTCTATGACATCGCGGAAAGCGTGTGTTTACTAGTGTTTCTGCTGACGTAGGTAGATAAAGAAATATTTGAAATAACATTATTTTCAACCTTATGTATAAGGAACTAAGAACGTAAACAAAGAATGAATCAAGGTATGTTTATTATAAAAAGACGGACTTACATTGATCAAATCACGTGGAATGTGGCAAGCTTGAAGTGTTTGTTCTCACATACTTACATACATTATGTACTTAATTATGTTTAACCAACTCTTTGTGAAGTTTTTACTCTGTCTATCTACTGCACATTATTTATACAAATAATAGAAAATTAATTGATTCAATCAATAATATCTACAGAAAGTTACATGGCTTAACTTGATGTTAATTTAAAGAAAACCAGCAGTTCTTAATGGCCTGCTGATTTCATAAATTCTGATATCATGTCTTGAAATAATATTTTAAAATGTTTACTACTACAAACTCTTCGATAATTCTACGAGTATTCTTTTGTTCATGTCATTCGGTAATGGAAAGTCATCAACATCAAAAAATACGAAAAAAAAGCTCCAGTGCCGTTCTAACATCGATTCTACTTGTGATATTTACAATCAGAATATGTAACAATAAATTACTGAAAATCGATAAATTATTGTTTTTAAAACGTGTTAATTTGATTGAACATAATTATGTAATAACAAGATTGAATGAATAATCTAGACCTTGCAAGGTTTTAATGGAGTCATTAGTTACTACATTGTAAAATATATATAATTACTGATGGAAATTATTATGTCGTTTGATGACGAACGAGCGGAAACTCGAGGAAAAGATTTTCCAAGTCCGAAGGTTATATTGACATAGACACATAGATTATGATTACATTGAACTTAGCGTGCTTATGTTGTTGACTAATCTATTATACCAACACGTTAGTGTTTGCGATTCTTTGTGAAATTACATGCTTTTAGAACAGTTTAGAAATCAACATGAAGATAGTAAATTAGCTCAGAACATCCTGGAAGATGTAAATATTACATCACAGCGGATAGCAATCCGTGGTGGGCAGTTGGGCTAAGAGTTACTTAAGCGGAGGTAATTGATAGATAAAACGTGAAGGTTTGGAACGTGAGCCATCTGCTCGTATCTCCTGATTTACACATGGCTGCTTCTATATATTTGTATGTGGTTGCAATATTTTATGGCTGTTTACCTGTTGTGTCTGCAAGATATTTGCTAAAATTTTACCGGTTTTTTGCAGTCATAAAATTTTAATAGCTGGTCTAGCTTCAAGATAATGGCCATTTAAAATCAAAAATGATCGTGCGCATGCACTACTGGCTATAAAACGACAAAAACCATCATCTAGTTTTTTAAAGATGTAATGGCTCTTGATTGCCAATCCAGTTCAAAGTAGATGACGCAGTACGTAATAGTCTTTACGATGAAGGGCTAATAAGTATTGGCATGATATTGAACTTCTGGTGGGTGACGGGAGCAGGCTGAATTCGCGCCTGTCTGTGTCAAGTGCCGTGGAAGTGTCGCAAGCGCCCGCGCCGGGCGGCAAGTCCTCGCGTCGCGCAACGCAACCGCGCAGGCGCTAGGCGCAGCTATTACCGCTGTTGCAACTGGAAGCCCCCGCGCACCCCTCGCGCCGTGATCCGGAGATACTATTTTATTTCTCACGGATAAGTGAAATTGCTGGCTGTGTAGATTGTTGGTTCACCAAAAGTGCAGTTGGAATGTTAATTAATTAAGATATTATTTTGCATGCCTGCGTTCATACACCTGCTGCAAGTTTGATAGCATCTTCCATTGCCTTACGGTCAGCTATCACAAATACGAGACCGTCACTTGTATTCCGGTAGAAACTTCCTTTGCGATAATTTCCGAGCTATCCACGGGCATAACCTCGGTAGTTGTATATAAATCACAATTATCAAACTTGGGGTTACAAGGACTCAACTTTTAACACTGACATCGGTAACATTTTAATGCGTAATTTTATATGGCTTTATCGTCCGAAATACTGACTCGTATATTTTAAATGTTTTCAGCAACCTTCTTATAATTTTCGTAGACTATAATAATGCTCAGTACTGTTTAATAAAAAGTGTAACCAACCATGAAGTTATAATATATGCACAGTAAACAACAAAGACCGGGCATTAAGAGTGCTTTATATTCCGTGTGTCTATGGTTCTAAAAATATAGGGACAATGACTCAAAGACATTACGCGATGGTTTGACCAGTCGTTATTTTATGCAAACATATGTAAGAGAGTTGTATCATTCATATTTTGGCAGCTGGTACGTTTGTACTTGCCTTTCTGCGTCGCGTGTCGAGCGTGATTCCTGCATTAGTCGGTCATAGTTTAGTATAGATTCGCTTGTCATACCTCTGAGCTCCAACAAGCAAGGGATTACGTTTTCTAATGCCCGTCACCAATTAGTCGGTTCTTTTAAATTTAGTAACTGCCTAGCTCAGTGAGTCTTTGTGCATCGAGAAACAAATTCAGCGTTTAATTTATGTGTGTGTTTTTTTAATTGCGGTAATAACGAGCCTAGCCTGCGTCCTTGGGCTACACCATACTATTTTTTAATTATTTCTATAGGAAGTTGAAGTTTTCTTTTGTTTTCTTATTCTGATTTTTTCCATCTATTTCCATATCGGTTTATTTTATATAAACCGAAAATACCGATATAATTATTAGGATTCGATAGTCAACAAAATCAGAATCTTTGGTAAAGTCAATCAACCATTTTGGTATTTCTGCTCAGAGTTTAAACGATTTTACATATCAAGTCTATATTATTAAGGGTGTAAAACCTCTTAACGAAGCCGAAAGGCACTTGTTCTCCCCGTCATTGCGATCATTTTTTTGTTCAACACCACACCATAACCTTCTAGTTACGGAGATATTGGGGGTCAAAGTTCCAACTTTTTGACAAGTTTTTTTGTAATTAACAAGTTTCTAATGTAAGATTTTTTACTTTAAACACCTCCACGACCCCGTACTATTCAATCCATCCATCAGCACAATGTTTTGAGTGCGTTAGTTTGAGTTCTACCACTAAACATGATTTTTCACCCCCCAAAAAAAAAAAGTCACCAGCATACATTTTTGCGTAAAGTTACTTAGTTTGATGTACAAAATGCTTGGTTGACGTTTTCTTGATGAGGTTGTTTACACCCTGTATTGACATTTTAGGCTTTGTTAATATTCCTACGACTGAACGTTTGTATTTTCTTTTCACAATTTATATGAACTTTTTTTTTATTTTGCAAGCCGGTTCGTCTCTTGGTGGCTGAGGTTGATAACCTGCACAGCCTGTTACCTATTTTAGCTCAAGTACTACTTTATTTCACATTTTCATTTGAACTTGTGCTCTTAGAAGATATTATATTTGTATTGGTTCCTAACCTAAAACACCAGATGCACAATAGATCATTAATAGATGATTAAACGAACTTTTGAGTCGCTTCATCCGAAGATATAAGTATAACCAGGTAGTCCCTTTAACCTACAGGCAACATCGCACGTTCTTTATAGAATAACTCAATCGATTCGAAATCGATTCAAAAAAAAAAAAAGTTTGACATTTCCGGTTGTACCCTCTATATCGTGTCAGATCCAACCTTGTCTCATTTTTTAGAGCTCAGGCACAAAGCTTTCATACAGGGTTTATAATCACTGGCTATACACCAAGTGATTTATCCAAAGGGTTGGGAGGGACCTTATATCTTCGGATGAAGCGACTCATATAATAATGATCGAACTTCACTTTCAAAGTTCGTTTAATCATCTATTATATTTCGTCGCTTCATCCTTCAGATATAAGTATAACCAGGTAGATATTTAGAGATAGAAACTTTGTGTCTTTAGAGAACAGGTAAGAGTTTATGAGGAAAGGTGGTTTCTTAAGGTGAAACACATGTATTAAGTTCGATCATAATAACGTATATTGTATTTATTGTAAATTACCAAAGGTACAAAGAAAAAACAAAAAAAAACAGTTTAACTTCATAATAAATTACTTAAGCTTTTTAAATAATCAAGTAGGTACTTATGTAACATAACGAACATAATATTTATTAATTTCGAAAGGCAATCGCCCTAGCAAAACCGCTTTCGTCTATAATTGGCCTGTTGTAAAAACGGGCAAAGGTTGTGGACGTGCTGGTCCAACCAGCCGTTTTTCTAATCGTTTCAACACTTATCCCTGCGGCGTATGCAGCTGATGTGGCGGCATGTCGTGTACTATGCGCGCTATATGTACCTACGTCTACTCCGCTCTCTGACAACACTTGCTTGATCCAGCGACTGATGGTCTGTGCTGTAGCTGCCCTATGTGGAGGCCTATGGGTCAGCAGTAGACTTCCAGCGTTCGTAGTCCTCATATTTTTTGTTACAAAAATATAATCCTTGAGTACTGAAGCGGGGCATATTTTTTGATTTTCATAAAAAAATGGTAAATATAGTGTTGGTTGGTCACGACCAGGGGCAGAGGTTTTTATAATGTCCGTTATGGCTATCCTAACACCGTTTTGTGTGATTGACACGTTTTCTAATCTTAATAAAGATAGTGTTTGCACCCTATGTGCTGTACTGAGTGCCAATAGAATAACTAATTTCTTTGTGATTTTTTCTAAACTTAATTCTAAATTTGGATACCAAATTGAAATATAGTTGAAAACTATTTGTGGATCCCAAGTGGATGTATATTTAGGTCGATTTGGCTTGAGTTTGTAAGCCCCTTTAAGTAATCGCCTTATATTGTCGTCGGAACCGATTTTATCATTTAAAAACAAAGATAACGCTGAACGGTGAGTGTTAAGAGAGCTATACGAACATCCATTACTGAACTGCTCTGTCAAGAAAGATAATATAAAAGGTATGCAATCATTATAAATGTTAGAATTGTGTAGAGCACAATAGTCCCACCACAGTTTCAAGGTAACGCTATATTGCTTGATAGTGCTGTCAGACAGAGATGCCAGCATTAGGTCGAGCGTCTCAACTGGTGTGCCGCGCCGCTTAAATGCCTCCCGCAAAGCCTGGCGGCACCCAGGGTAAGTTTGTTGTGTAGGGGATGATGATGTCTGAAATGGGATTGAAGTAAAAATTTGTTAGGATTGAGATAAAGTATATGCGAATCAAGTAAGGTCTGGAGTAGAGGGAACCATGGCTGAGAGGGCCAGTGAGGGAAAACTAAGATCCCGGTAGCTTCATCATCAACAATCTTACGTAAACATTTTAGAACTAGAGAAAATGGCGGGAATGCGTAAAAAAATGTTGAATGCCAATTTATGGTAAAAGCATCAACGGTATATGCGTCTGGCTCTGGTCTCCAAGAGACAAAGAGGTCGCATTTGGTGTTGCTGCGAGAAGCGAATAGATCGATCTCGGGGCAGCCGAAGTTTTGTTTAATAAGCCTAAAGGCATTATTTGACAGCTCCCACTCTGTATCCGGGTTTACTTTTCTAGACTCGGCGTCCGCGCAGTTCTCTTTTGTATTGATATATGATGCGAAAAGAGAGATGTTACGCTTCTCACACCATTGCCAAATAGATCTCGTAAGCTCATTTAAATGGGGAAATTGTATTCCGCCAAGGCGATTTATGTAGCATATCGCTGTGGTGTTATCTACGCGCAATAGTATTGCAGAGTGCTCGTCATCCTCCTTAATGAAACTTTTTAATCCTAGAAAGGCAGCAAGGAGTTCTAAATAATTAATGTGGTGTTCTGATTCCGCAGCCTTCCATCTTCCGTTTACTTTTATACCATTACAGACCGCGCCCCATCCGGTTCTTGAAGCATCGGTAAAGATTTCTTTACTGTAGCTTAAAACTCTCATCGAATTATTTATTGTTAATATATTACTGCGCCACCAAAGTAAATCCTGCAAAATTACGTTTGAGGGGGTGATTTTCGCTTCGTAATTATTGTTAAATTTTTGTAATGCTAAGAATTTCTGGCGTTCCAAAATTTTTGTGTATAAATATCCATATTTAACTGCTGGGCAAGCTGCGATCAGAACACCAATTAATTGAGCAAATTCTCTAATAGTACACTTTGGAAGGCGAGTGAACTTGTCAACCATCTGTGCAATGTTATTGCGTTTATCTATCGGCAATGAAATAGATAGTTCTCGTGTGTTATACATGAACCCTAAAAACTTGCATACTTGCGATGGAGTTAACGAACTTTTTGTATAATTAATTACAAAACCTAAACAACGTAATAACTTTAAAGTTTCATGTACATTATGTACACACTCGTCATAATTATCACCGATACATAATATATCATCAAGATATATGACTGATTTATAACCTCGTCCTCGAAGATGCGTCATAACCTCCTTCATGATTTTAGTAAACACCCTAGGTGCTACCGAGAGGCCATAAGGCATCGCCGTGAACTCAAAAGTATTTATATTACCCGAATTAGGATCATTGTAAATAAATCTCAAATATTTTCGATCAGAAACTGAAATAGGCACTAACAAATATGCTTCTGTTAGGTCAATAGTGGCTAGAAACCCTTCCCGAGGAATAAGTTTCGCGGCGGTTCTGTAATCCTCCATTTTAAAATGTTCCTTCCTAATGAATTTATTTAATGGCTTTAAATTTAGAATAAACCTTTTGCCTCCATTAGCTTTTGGTGCTAAAAATGTATTTGATATGAACTGATTTTTCTCGGGTAAACGCTGGCTTATAACTCCTAATTCGAGTAATTTATTAATGGCTTTAGACATTTCTTGGCTTTCAATTAAAGATAGATTCGAGAGGGATGGTGCTCTGTGTTGAGTCACCTCCTTACAAAAAGGTATTGAGTAGCCATGTTCTATCCATGAAAGAACGACTTCATTACTAGTAATATTTGACCAGCAATTAAAATAGAACTTAATTCTGCCTGCATGTACCTGTGCTACTGCGGAGGTGGAGCACGGGGCTTCGCCTGATTGTAGTTGACACTCTTCGCAGGTGTTGGGGGGTACGTTCGCCGTTGTGTCGAGGACGACGGATGTTTCCTCTGGCCTCCTCGCCCCCCCCTGTTCGACGAGTAACGAGGAGGTCCTGACCAGTTTCCCGGCGGAGCAGGACGACTTGAAGACGGCTGCGAAGCGCTGACCTTCTGACTCGATACCGTTTTCCTTATCTGGGAGCCTTGTTTTTCAATGGCTTTACTTGCTTTGATTTTTTCGCTCAGTGTGGTTCCAAATAACGTTTCATCACGTTCGGCATCTTGGATTACATGAAGAAAATTCTTTTCCAGACTCGGGGTAATTAATTTGATTCTGTCTCTTGACAGAGAAAAATGTAAATCCGACAAAATGCGACAACTGTCGCTGCAATATTTTAAAGCTGAAATTTTGTCGTCGGATGTTAGCAATGTGTTCATTGCTTTATTTATTGCTGAAGTGCCCGTGCCCAGTTGTTGTTGAAAGGTTTAAAGTTTCTTGTCACGGCCTCTAACTAGCTCAGACACGGCGGCAGATATTTCTGCATTGAGCTTAGGTGCTTGCAGTAATTTGCAATTGCCGGGCACGAGATAATTTTTCGATAATTTTTCTCTATCCTCTTTTGGCAATCCTTTCTTTAACAAAGGGGTCCATAGGTTGGCCAGACTAGTGTGAATATTTTCACCGAACTCGGGGGTATCGGATGTAGCTGCTCCCAAAGCAGATAAGAGCTCTGGATCCAGGCTTGCATCGGGTATGGCGTCTTGGTCGTACGCAGGCGGCGTCCCTTCAGTGGTCGCGGTGGCCTCTTGCGGCACAGGAGGCGTGAGATTCTCGTCTTGCGACTGTGTCAATTGTCCGCATTGGGGATCCACTGGAGCCGCACCAGTCTCTAAAAATACAATTATGTATTTTTATATTTTGCCAATGAGGGTAGACAAAAAAAAAAATGGTGAGAAAAAAAATTCAAGGCCAATATTATCTCGCGGATAATACGATGTACATAATGTGCATCTATTAAGATGACACGTTTTTGTACTAATTTGTCACGAATGACTCACAATCAACTCGCAGTTGATCATGTTATCGCAATTGCCTCGCAGGCAATCCCGATTTACTTTTACATAAACAGGTAATTTAACAATTCAGCACAAAACAATCACTTTTCAAATTATCACTTTTTAAGAATAAAAACGAAGGTACTTACTAACCTGCATTATTTTCATCATCTGATGAGTCGATTATAAGTCGTCTTATTCGACGTCGATGTATCTGGGTCTCTTTGCGTTTTTCTTTTTCTTTTATTTTCCTAATTTTTTGTTCGTAATGAACTAACAATTCTTTTGCACTGCGCTTCGGCATTTTGCATGAACGCATGCGCACGTTGCCTCGCACGAAAAAGGAATGAGACAAGGTTGGATCTGACACGATATAGAGGGTACAACCGGAAATGTCAAACTTTTTTTTTTTGAATCGATTTCGAATCGATTGAGTTATTCTATAAAGAACGTGCGATGTTGCCTGTAGGTTAAAGGGACTACCTGGTTATACTTATATCTGAAGGATGAAGCGACGAAATATAATAGACTACGACTTACGCATACCACGAGTACGTGGTTATAATATTAATTTAAATCATTCATTTTAATTACATGAAGATCATTACTTCATTTATTCTTCACAAAAACAAAGAATGATAAATAAAAACGACATTCTTGAGCACGGATACAAAATCTTATTATTTTATATTATTGCTATGCCTTTCCTATTTTTAAACGGTTTATTCAGTCTATTAGATAAAATAATGTCAATTCATTCACCTGCCAAGTCGCTAGCATATTAAATAAAGAGCTGGTTTTTAGAAACCAGTCGCAATTCCTCAATTACTATTGAATGATTTCGATGTGTTAAAGGTGCTAAATGTTTATAGCAACATCAGACCTACCTACGGCCCTCACTTAACGATGGTGACAGATGTGCTGAAACCGCAATAAAGGAGTTTCAACAAGGATGTTAATAAAATAACAAGTTTTGTTACAACAATGTGGTTTATAAAAGCACTGATGCTTGTTTCCGTGATCCACATGGAAAACGATCAAGGTGAACGTAGTCTGGCAATCGCTTCCAAAATTTTCTAAAAATTAAATCTCATTGGTTTGTACGGTGTAGTCTCAGGGCATTCAAGTTGTGAGTGCAAGGAATCGTAGTAGTAGAGGACGACCCCGAAGTTATTGTATCAATCCCATTCGCGTTATTATTTTTGTGTAATCTGGTTTTTGAACTCTGCAACAGTAAATACACCAATATAATAATAATAAATATATAATAAATATCACTGGACATTAACACACAGCGCCATCTAGTGCCACACTAAGCAACGAGGCTTGTGTCGTGGACACCAGATAGTTGATATACTACATAGATACTTTTTGTTTGTAAATACATACTTATTATACATATAAACATCCATGACTCGGAAACAAATGTCCATGCTCATCACACAAACATTTGCTCAAACCGGTATTCGGACCCGGGACCCTAAGAACGTAAGGCGGCCTCACTACCGGTGCGCCATTCGGGTCGTCTACCAATAGACCTTACTTCACTCTCGTTATGCCATTTAGGATAAAGCACAAGATGACTTTCCGATTAAAACCTCTATGCAAGTTAAAATTAGATCACGTAGAATTATAGCTATTAAAATATACTAAATAAATGATCCAGTAGTTTGTTATATAAATGATAAATATGAATAAAGAAAAGAAATATACATTGTTAAGATAAATCACGCACGTAATGTAATGCGAACACATGGAGTATCGTAACACTTGCTTGATACAATGTAAGTAACGATCGACAGATTACTTACACGCATTTCATCATGCAAACCCATTTAACTTGGTGCTACTACTAGAGTTAACGATGCAATTATTCGCGTTTAGGTCGTATTCAATTAATAGAATCTATTTAGATGAACAAGTGGATACACTGTAAGGAAATAAGCCATTTGATACAGCAGGGACAAGTAAGTACCTACTTCAGAAGTACTGAATATAGGAGCAATTACTTAGTACTATGTAAGTACATCCATAGTAATTGTTCAACGGTAATTGTAAATCCAGTTGCCGTTATTGTTTCGCAGTCTTTTGTTTTGTCATTGAAGCAATTAATCATTGATGTAGCATCAACGATGTTAGTCATCTGCGATAGAAACAAGATGGTACCCTTGACCGTAGTTCTTTGTTAGTCGTGTGGAAATTGCGCAAATATTTTTACGTCGATAGGCTTGCTATGGATAATGTCACGGTCAAAATTAGAGCGTTTTGGCGGGGCCCGACAGTGGCTAGCAGAAGCAGGGCTGCCGAGTATTATAAATATTTGGGCCTCTCTTGCATATCTTCAGTATAAGTTCGCAAATAGCTTCATAATAAATTTGCGAACTTACCTAATGCTGAAACTGTTGCTCGCAAAAGTTCTACTACACTACACATAATCGTAAGTCTACGAAATGTAGATACACCAAACAATTAATAAGTATTTCGCACCAATATTTACACGACATATTTTATATAACTCGCTTCATTGCATTGGAAATACCATCACGTCAAGGTTTGTAAATAATGCTAGCAGCCCTATGCGGATTGTTGGTGGCGGCGCGTCAACGACGTCGTGTGTATGCTGCGCCAGCGCCGACGCTTTTGTCAATGCGTAATAAAGTCATGCGACTGCGTACTGGCGGCCGTGGCATGCGCCTTACGAGCACTTCGTATAGTGAACAGATCACACCCACGCGTATCGTTACCTAGGTTTCAGAGTATGAACATAAATAATTGCTAAAGTTAATTTAGAATAAACAGCAAATCTGAGCTCACAAAAAGTTTGGATATCTTCTTGATCCATAAAAACGCATGTCTCTATCTTCGTATACGCTAATCTCCGAAACCACCCAATCGATTTCAATAAAATTTTGTGAATATGTTCGGTTGGTTCCAGTTTTAAAGATGGCGCCAGGCGAAACAGGGGTAAAAAAAAAAGTATTTCATTTGTTTGTTTTCAGGATCATCACATCTACCTTTTTCTTTATAAGCATCTTGTTTCTTGATACTGGTCTATTTAATGAAGTTGATGGCATTTAAGACATCAATTAGCGTGCAAACGTGAGTCCTACAAAAAAACAAAGAAGGATATGTTTACATTTTAATTTGAAGGAGATTTCAGGTCACTGACTGAATTCGTCGTAAAAAGAGTTAATTTCATAAAGATACAAAACAATCATACATTCGTAATGTTTCTCTTTGAAGAATAAGAAAGCTTAACGACCCGTTATTGCAATTTTCGGACTGAACACACTGACTCAGTAATTCCTCCTGTTTTTATGCCAGTAGGAATTATATACTTCACATGTGTTTACGGAAATATAATTTGAATGTGATTGTAATGCGATTGCAGTTTTTTAATTCAACATCGATTTAATAAATATTGAAAAGAAGATGGAAATAATTCTTCGGTTATTATTCGATGATCACATACTTTTTTGTTCCGGACATTTCAAACGAATCGGAATGGAAATTTTACAACTTTTTTTAAGTTGTATTTAATATGGAAGACGAATGAAACAGTAATTGATATAGGTTAACGAAACACGCACAATGGTCCACTCTAAAGACTAAGTGCGGAAACCAAAACCGTAGCTAGCTTAACGAAAACGTAAACACAATAGGGTAGATGACAAAAATAATCTATTTAGTCTGTCAGATAGATTTTCAAAAAATATTGGAAACATATTTTTTTCTTTTTTCACGTAAACAAAAAATTAAGACGATACAGTGTGTCGAAAACTCGTGTGACATTTGAGTACATTTTTTACTCAAATGTGACATCACAAGCCCCCACTCATGATCTTTGACACGTTGTATCTTAGTCAATTTTTATTAATTTGATAAAACAAAAAACACGTATCCAATATTTTTCGATAATCTAACTGACGGTCTCACCCCTCATCGGGACAACATCACATCACAACCGGGACATCATCCCTATTTGTCAATCTTTTTTTATATACTATCTGGTTTATTTATTTTTCGACCGCAGTCTGATTGACCCGTTAATACGAAAAAAAATACAGAATATATGCAGTCAAAAGTTGTATCAAACTTTAGGTTGACTTATGCTTTGGCTATTTTTTAGTCAAACAAATCTGATACATTGCATTATAATTAGTTAATCTATGATTGATGGGCTCGTTCACAAAAACTTGTGTAAACTAATGATTTGTGTAGCTTTAACTATTTATCGCATAACAAACTAAAGGCAGCTTCAGTTATAAACTAGAATTACGTATGAGTCCTTATTTAGTTTTAGTAATTCGTAGTCGAACAGGGGGCCTAAAATGGTCGCTTTAACATAATCTTAATATGAAAATAATATGAATTACGTTAAAATTATTAAAATGGTCACAGACGCAGTTAACATGATGAATTTTCACTTAGTGACCATTTTACGAATTGTATCGTAATTCATATAGTAATTATCTTATTATTATGATTCTGCCAAAGCAGCCATTTTAGGCGCCTAGAACATGCGCCATCATGATCTCAACATTTTTTAATAAAGTTTTGTTTTCTATAAAAAATAACCGTTTTTTGTATTGCTGGTTTTTAGTACCTATGTCATAACACATTGTGATTTATTTCTCTAGACTCCTTGAACTTTTCACACGGAATTATTTCGACTTCTGTCTAACGACTATTGCGCGCCTGTCTCGCAAGTAAATCAAATAATACATTTATATTCTAGCTTGGATGATATTATTATATTGTTTTCGTATACTAGACTAGTGTTTCGGTTGCTTGTGTTTTTCCACCAATAAGTACAAGGTTGAACTTGATTTATATTAAGTAGCTAGACAACGAAACTTACGCGATTCGGCTATTAAAAGGACGCATTCATATTATTTTCTTAAAGTCTATGTCATTGACATTTCCTAGAAAAAAACGCGTTTCCCAATCGTCGTCAATCTCTCAATTTCATTTAAAATAAAGTTATCATAAAACAACATTGAAGTTAATTATTTGGCAATTAGAATGGCCTGTTCATGAAGATAATGTTCGAAACATCTCTACAATGTTAGCCTACCTGTTTACCTTTAAGTGATAAAGAAAACACCGACCGACAGAGAGAAAAATTGAGTTGCGTCAATGGATGCGTCTGCGAGTAGTTGAGAAAAAAACCGTTTATTGGTACTTTACATTAGGTACCAAATTGTAAAGCAGTTTGTTGTCGCTCACATATACAATTTTATATTCATACAAAATTATAATAAATAACAATACATATTTCATTTAAATACTACTTACTATGCTTACTCAGCTGGAGCGATTATTTCACTTCCTAATTATTAATTTATTGACTAACGGTTCATTGCACTCTTGTTACCAAAATAGTATACAAAGAAAAAAATCGAGGTCACCTTTTTTGCAAACCGGTCCTAATAATTCTAGTCAATCTAGTAAAAAAAACTGATTGGTCGCCAAAAATCTTGAAACTCCGGTCTAGCCGAGAGACAATCAAACAGGTATGGTGGAAAGAGGTACCCTAAGTGTACTCCTCCATATGAGATATTGAGCTGTAGGAACAGACTATCTCATAGAAAGCGATGATCTTCGTTGTTCTTTATCAGCTCTTTTTCATTTGAGTATCAAAAATGAAAAATACAATAAAATTAAATACTTGTTGAAGTGGTGTGCCGAATTTCCAGGGCCTCAAGTCTGCTATTACAATAGTGTCAGAATGGTCATTGATTTCATAATTGTTGATTTTGACAAGTTTGGTAATGGCGTCATTATGACTTTCCAATGGTCAACTACTGACACTCCATTGAAAGAAATGGCATAGAATGGTAATCTCGTAAGTACATAATGACAAATTAATGACTGGTGCTATTTACGAACTTCTTACTACTTCAGATTGCCTAAAACACTAATAAATAATATGTAAAAATATATACAAATGAAATCTGGCGAGTTTTATAATAATGGCAATAAGACAATGTCAATAGAACACAATTCTATTACGAGACCATAGACCGACCAATGATCGACCATTATGAATTTAGCAGATTACGAACTTTTAGCAAAATGACAATGGGATGAGAATGGGATCGTGTTGGAATGACGAATTTATAAAAATAGCAGACTTGGCCCCCAGTTTTAACGAACTGGGGGCCAAATTTGCTATTTTTATAAATTCGTCATTCATCATTTTCAATGGGGGAATTGCCTATTACGTTTTTTTTTTGTAAAATGCACTTTTATTTTCCTACTAGATGTTACTAAAATGCATGGATACTGTTCCATCATAACTTTATATACCTCTGAAATGCAATGCCATAATCGTTTGAAATGAATTTCGTTACACGCATTTTGATTTAGTTTTCCCGTTTGTTCTACACTACTTTCCTAGTAAAGGTCACAGCACATATATATCAACTCGACCCATTCAGTATTATTTGCATGAAACTCCCTACTGCAACGCTCACTAATCGGAAACTAAACGTAATCGCCTCGCCTCAGGACAAGCTCACGATACGGTGACAATCCCTTTCCGAGTTGATACATATTATGTGTGCGATCGAATCAGAAATGAAGACATCCGCAAGAGGTTACCGACGTAGCCCGAAGAATTGCCAAACTTAAGTGGCAGTGGGCAGGTCACATTGCTCGCAGAACGGATGGCCGATGGGGCCGAAAAGTTCTGGAGTGGCGACCGCGAACCGGAAGACGTTGCGTTGGAAGACCTCCCACTAGTTGGACCGATGACCTGGTGAAGATTGCGGGAGTCCGCTGGATGCGAGTCGCATGGGACCGGTCAATGTGGCGACACTTGGGGGAGGCCTATGTCCAGCAGTGGACGTCTTTCGGCTGAAATGATGATGATGATGATGATGATGTGTGCTATTTCCTTATGCTTATGTTTTACTTTAAGTTACTTTGCTTATAATTTTAATAATTTATTATCTACCTAAGTCATCTACCTAGCCTACTGTCAGAATTTGATAAGCATCACTACTCAAGATTAAGCTTTAAAGCTTTGCTCCAGTGACATGTAACATTAATAAATAAGCGTTACGAAATAAAAGGAAAATCATAAGGAATTCATGATTATTTGAATCATTTAGTAATCAAAACGTGTTATAATTGCGTTTTTGTTGGCTTTGTATATTCATTAACCTTATTCGGGGTTTTCCTATTGTATCATTATATCTTAGAGCAAAACATATTTTGGGTAATAGTTGCCTCGTTCCATTAAAGGTAAAGTTATAAAAATATTTGTAACGTTTTGATATAGGTTTGTTCTTTTTATGGTTCTCTAAGATACTGGTTTTATGTAATTCCCAGAACACAAAGAGTAAAAAAGTTTAGCCGATACACGTTTTTTAACTTTTTTGCTTTTGTGATTCAAGAATTTGTCTTGGCTTGTTCTTCTTCCGTTTGCACTTCTGGCTATCCTTCTGACATCATGGTGACGTCAGTGTCGTAATGACTCTCCTTAACATTCATACATTTTCAAGGCACAGTGAAATTGTGAACCTTGCAATTTCAATACATTGTCCTTACTGATTTATCAACGGGTTTAACAAGTAGGTCATAGTCCAATGGTTAAGGTGAAAATATTTTATTTATTTATGGCCTAAAAATGTAAAGTATTGTATTGTTATCAAGGCGACGACGAACACATAAATACGGTATTTTTGTAAGTGAATCCACGTACAAGCGATTAACCTTGGGTCTGCTCGTGTAAATGGGTTTTCAAATGTTTATAAATCGACAAACAATCGAGATAAGATGTTTTGATTCTTTATCGATCAATATTTTAATAAGTTGAACACCTTTTGACGTCAACGTCAATTGTTTATGCCTACGACTAGTATGGAACTTTGGCAAGACAACTTTATGATTTATTTATAACTTGGGACCTAGTTATATTTAAATCATAAATTAAGGTTGCCCGGCTCCATTTACCTAATTATAGATAGTGAGTAAACACGTCATATTTAAGTCACAATCTGTAGGTGTGTGATATAGGTTGTTCCAATATAGGTTATATTTAATTATAGTAATCAATATTTGGACACCTTGCCGGAGATCATTGTATAAACGCTAGTTCAAACGCGATTGTTTTTATTTCAAAACATGTGAGACTCAGCATATCAATAATAAAAATAAATATTAAAATAATACAATCTTTCAAAAACAAGTATCTGTTATCCTATAAAAGTATAAGCGCCTTTAATTTAATTTCACCACAAACAAATCAATTTATTATGTATTCGCGCGAGGCATATAGTTGTATTGAGTAATTCACAATGGCACAATTACCTTGAATCTCACGGTTTTAGTATTAATGACCGATAATACTTTATAAGTAAGAGAAAAGGTCATCACACATAATATCAGGTAAGCATTATTTCTAAAACCTGTCATCGTTTAAAACAATTTGCCGACTAACGCAGAATTTTAATACTTAATAGAAATATTAATCCAAATACCCTTGACGTGTTTGTATAATTAATGACAAGTTATGTTCTTGCCCAAGTAAGTTGTAGCGATCATTATGGTAGTATTTACATTAGATTACTATTACAACATCTCACTGGTTTTGAAAAGAGCCATTAATGAGTTTTGGCCTAAATCACGACTCCATTTGAATTAATATTTCGTTCATTTGAACCTAATTGTAGTCATTTTTCTTTCATTTGAAGAACAATTATGTTGTTAATTTCATGATCGACCTTGTCAAGTACACAGCTACACATGTAAGCGCACATACCATTACTATCAGCTTAATTAGGTATAAGAAGTAAATAAAATGCCGTACAATAATTTCACAACAGATGCTGTCAACTTTTCTCCGGCATTTTGAAGGATACCTACTCTATGGTAGGGCGAAGCGGTTTGACAAGATTAAATTAAGAATTTAAGATATTGCAAAACGGATATAGTAGACGTCGTAGTAGAATTTGGGTGGGAACGGTCAGAAATGAATCAGACGAACTTTATACGTCATCATAAAAATATTTCATTTAGCTACGACGTATACGCGTGTACCGCCTTTCAAAATCCTTAAGCCTTGATATTTAGATACGTTAAGGTTTTTGAAAAATGGTCACGGTTTTTAAAACACTTAAATTAAATACCAATTTTGAATTTTAAATAACTGCAATTAGTGTCTTAAAGAGCAAGCAACAGATTCAGATATACGTGTTAATTAATTAATGTAGAAACCATGACAAGAGAAAACTTTTGGAAATTAATCTACTCCAACTCCAGTCACCGGTCTAAATCTGTGTAGGTAGAGTTCAAAAGTGTTATTATTTGTCGCAATCCATGTCAGGGATAATATAGAACTTCCCATGCACATCAATCAAATCAAACAAGAAGCCAAATATCCGGAAAACGTCCACCCAATGCAGCATTATTTCCGGAGATCACAAATCGGAAATAGTTAAACTGTTACGAGAACCTGTCGGGCTTACGCAGTATGCTAATAGTCAAATAAACAATTAATTATTATGTACAAATTGAGGGTCATTCAATACTCGTTATTGACTAGTAGGTACTCTACAATGTGCTTGTAATTAATACTAGAATATTTGTGTAATGCCTACTAATTTATTTAATTCGGGCCCGATATGCGTGGCTGAGACGATTGGCGAATCGGCTCGGCACTGGTCCACCGGTCCACCCTGACATTCGATCGAACTTGACGCTCGACAGTAAGCGGCTAAAGTTACTATTATACCCGAAACCGCTCATTCTGCAATCGTGATACCGTGTGCTCACACCTTTAAAATTAATGTAATATAAACAAATATAGAAAGTGATCGTGTTTATTTAGTGCATGTTTTAATATGAAATTGTTGTGATTGTTGCAGTGAAAATGGAGGCGTTGAGTCGGCTTGTCGAGGGTTACCATGACCTGATGGATAACAAGAGTGACCAGAGGGTGAAAGACTGGTTGCTGATGTCGTCACCCTTTCCCACACTGGCCATATGTCTCACATACGTCTTCACAGTCAAAGTGAGTACTTAATTATTCAGGGTTATGTCACTATAATGATTTAACGTCACTTGAATCGATTAACAATTGATACCACGACAAACAAATTAAATATCATTAGGAATGTTTTCCACTGGAACTTGCCGCCGATATTAGAACGCAGTTGCGTAATAAATTATTATCGTCCGTTTAAAGAACATCAGACATTTGAATGTACCCGACAGTCACTTGTTTTGACATTGTGTTTTTTATCGTTTCACTGCAATTAATCATTGTTTTTTCTCAGGTGCTGGGACCGAAGTTTATGGAAAACAGAAAACCATTCGAGCTAAAGAGAATATTGATATTTTACAACTTGTTCCAAGTGCTATTCAGTATCTGGCTGTTCCATGAGGTAAAAAATTGAGACATTATTTTATAAATTCCTTCAATAATGTCAATTTTTGTTCTGTGTACTAATTTTAGTTTACGTCTTTCTTTCTAGAGTTTGAAGAGCGGCTGGTTCACAACTTACAGTTTTCGGTGTCAACCCGTCGACTACTCGAATTCTCCTGCCGCGATACGGGTAAGAGAAGCTTTACACTTTCCTAAACCAGTTTACGTCCATGGGTGCTCTATGCATCTCCACTTGAAAATTACTTTTTACGCACGCGCGTTTATTAGAGTGTAAAAACTACGGTAATCAAAAACGAACTACTATTATGTTCAATTGCTGTTACTATTGTGCAATTCTTTAGGATAACAAATAGTAATTATAGATTGTTTAGTTAATTAGTAAACTAGATTTATCTAACCGTGGAACCTCATCCACCAATGAGTGTCTATTAACCCATGATCTGTCCACGAAGTAGATACAATAGTTAAACAATGGCGTCTCGACCAAATTGGTCATTTGACAGATCATGATCTATGGTGTAAAACTTTTTTGCCTCTAAACGTTTATCAATAACCTGCTTGATGATTGCCTTCAAGTCTTAAAGAGACGCAAAGAGGGAATTACCCTATTAAGGTTGTGAAAAAATATATAGCAATCATATGGTGATTATATGCAATTTAAACTGTCATTACATGACGTATGAATCATGTATCCTTTGTTCTAATCAGTCGATTTGAATAGTCATGTGATTACATTAGCTTTACTTTGTTAGGGGTCTAGTTTGTTCGTTAGGCTCGTTTACCTCATACCATTAATTAAGTATTCGTTAAGGAATATTTTTCTTGCAACTCATTTGCAATAATTACGAACCTTGTAATGACTTGCCAGAAGAATTGCCTAGCTGGTGTAGGTTAGGTACAGACTGCTAAAGTAAGAATTTGCAGGGTATAAGCAGGCAATTTCAACTTTGTCAATAATATTGCTTGTTTTTAGGGTTCCGTACCTCAAAAGGTAAAAAAGGAACCCATAAGATCACTTTCTCAGGAACGGGTGGACCTAGCAAGTTGAAATTTATACCAGATACTGAAGTCTCTATTAGATGTATAAAAATCAAGGTCCTAAGTCAACACGATAAAAAGATACGGGCAAATTTAGATTTTCGTGAAAACTACCAGGTACCAAAATTTACCTTAATTTTCATTTTTTTTTTTTTTTTCGGACCTTTCCAAAGGGAAAGGTCCGAAAAATAAAAAAAAAACACAAACACAAGTAAAGACGTGTTGTAAGACCTTGCTTTTAACCAAAGTTGACAATTCTAGGTCAACCGGAAGTAGGTTTTGGGTCGAAAACCTACATGGTAGTTCTCGTAGACCTAGAAATTTGGCACAAAGCAAGGTCTTACAGCACTTGTAAAGGGAAAAATCTGAAAACCGTAAAAATGTAGTTTAATAACAAAAAAAGCGATTTTACTATTACAAACTTATTATTTGCGGTTGGTACAATAGCCGTTTCTAGGGATCGAACAGCAAAGTTAAGTTTGCCCTTTAAAAAGTTTGTACTGGACCCTCGGTGCGCGAGTCCAACTCGCACTTGGCCGGTGTTTTTTCCTTTTTCCTGCACCAAACTATTTTGATGACAGTACTTGCGTTGTCTATAGATCTAACATGTGCTAGTACGTCGAGGTTGTTTGCCTTCAAGTTCATTCGCATTGACATGTAATTACCGCACTGTTAGTACCCTAGCAATTTGTATGTGTAATCGCATATTATTATAATAAAATAATGGCAGCTTTATGTGCATCATCACGGTTTTTACAAAGATTTTAGAGGAAAAATATAATAGATATCTGATCCAGCTACCGTTTAGTTTTTCTTACATGGTTTTATTTGGATTTTGCATGAAACACGCACTAAATTCTTTTTAATTTTTGCACAACACTAGCTGCGATTGACCATTGTTTTCTTTAAATCAAAAGACATGGACACGCACAAACACATAATATTTTTTAAATAAAAAAAATACTGTCTTGAATTTCATGTAAGAAATATTTATAAAAAAAGCAAAACCACAGGTTGTGCCTGTCATATTATTTTGTACCAGTCTATAAGTAGACATTTTATTAGGTTGGATAGAATAAATTCGCATTAAGAAACGAATAAATTATAAGCTAATGATTGTTAATAAAACCGTAGTATTCCTTATTACATTATATCTACGTGATTGGGATTCTTTTGTGTTGTTATGACGAATGCGTCAACATATGACCACACACAAGCCGCTAGATACCTATCTAAAGTGTAATATTTAATAGACAAATGTCACAAATTGTAGGAATTTGCTGAAGTCATATTCGTATTTCCAAGTTTGACATTTCAGCTTAATTCCGTGGATCAGACTGATGACAAAAAACATAAATCCCTTTTTATTTCACTGAGAATGTAATTTGATTGCATATTAAATAAGTTTTTTTATTTTTTTACAGACAGTACATGGCTGCTGGTGGTACTATTTTTCAAAGTTCACAGAATTCTTCGATACGGTAAGTCGAGATCATTAAATTCATTTAAAATATAAAGAAAAAAATGGGAGGTGGCAGAAATTCCGAACAACATTTTTAAATGATGATCACATGGATATGTCATTTTCATTCATTAATTTGTAGGCATCTTATTGTAACAAAATGAATGAATCAAAACGTTATTCTTTTTTTTATTGAAAATATTGGTTTGGGTAAAACTTGGCATAAGTAATGTTATGGGATTTTTCATAAACCAAATAACTAGATTTTCTCGTTCCATTATTTATTTCTTTTTTGACGTCCAAAAGGTTATAATTAATGGATTTTGAATAAAGTTGAATACTTAAAGAAAAACAACTCATCCAAACCGGACGCTATTGGGTATTCAAAATGTAATAAAAAGAAAAATACTGACTTTTGAAAATTCCTTATAGTGTAAACCGGTTCCTCAGGTTATGATTACAAAACCTAGGCCCGTTCTAGAAGTCATGGGTACAGTAGGTATGCCCGAAGCCTTAGCTATAGTAGTGACCTGCGTTCGCCAACTAAAACACTTGAATATCTAACTACTTAGTATAATTTCGCTAAGTTAATAATTTCTCACTGTCAAGGCCACACGGACACATTACGCTATTTACCTCCGCAACTGGTACGAACTGGCCGACGACTGTTTACGCAACGTTGACGTACTAACTTATAATTTGCTCTAATTTTAGATTTATTTGTTTGCTTATAATACGTGCTTAAAACAGTATGGTAGATGTCTATTTTGGGAAGTTTCTCGATCTTGGCATACAATGGACCTTGGACTGGTTTGGAGTCAGCTTTGTCCGTGAATATATTGGAATAGATATCTAAATTATGCCTAACTAACGCACTTAATATTCATAATGGCTAGTCCCACAGAATGTTTACATGGGCGAAGCCTATTGAAAATCAATATCGTAAATCATTATTCCAGTTCTTTAAGCAATTCACACCAGGTAAAGATGGGTTACGAATAATTAAGGTTCCCAACCGGATCAAGATCAGATGCGACTGTTTTTTGTCTATGAAAATCAGGTTTCGGAATTTTATTGCCGATTATGTAGAGAATTAGCATCAAAAAGATACGAGAGTTGATAAATGAATAATTAAATCGTGTCTTCCTATTTTTTTTATCTACATCGAATTTGAATACGGTTAAAGGTAAGGGTAAATAACCTTACAAATATAGCTTCATAAGTCTGAGACTTTAAAAATTTCAATTTTTTCTAAACTATAGAAGTTAGAGATTTAAAATAAAAAAAAACGTTATAAAGCAATTTATGTCAGCTTTCTTTGAAACTATAGACAAAATTAAACTATTTTTCGAGTCCTTTTTGGTTCGAAAGTATATCTGGTGTACTTAAAAAGTTATTGCAATTTTAAAAGTGTGATACTTATTTTTGCAGGCCAGTG
Organism: Xestia rhomboidea; assembly: GCA_963853795.1. Classification (NCBI taxonomy): domain Eukaryota; kingdom Metazoa; phylum Arthropoda; class Insecta; order Lepidoptera; family Noctuidae; genus Xestia; species Xestia rhomboidea. The sequence continues at coordinate 13,021,829 of OY970761.1, read as the reverse complement.
TATATAATATGAGCTACAAACGAAGCTCATTATTTTTCTTTTAATAGCCCGCCCATCTTTCGTACGTTTTTATCAATTCAGAATTATATTAACATTAAGTTTCATTAATAAAAAAATGGAATTGTCATCATCCATCATTTATTTTTAATGATGACTAAACAGGTGGTATGAATTAGCTGTCTCATTATGAGTTTGAACACCTGGACAGTAGGTATTAAACAAATGTCTCTAAAACCGCTACAATGATCTAATGTGAATACCTGAGATATTCTTATCTTTGTGGTTTTGAGAAAATTTAACTAACGATTAGTTTTGCTCAACTAAGTAGGTATAGTTATTCCATTAAGTGACATGTAATTTTGAATCAAATTGATTGATAGCTATCAATCGGAATTTAATAGTTACAAGTCAATTTAATCAAATGAATAGTAGTTAAGCTTATCTCGTAGTATGTAGTAACAATTCAAACTGCAATGCATAAATTCTGATTCTAGAAATTTATTTGATCTTGCTACGTTAAAACGACCCGATTTAAATTTCACAACCGCGGAAAAATATCTGCAAAATTTACTTGTATCTTTGCATTGTAAAGACATCTTAGAAGGTGGACTTCTGCCTCTTAAACTAGGCCAGAAGCGTGTGTTCTAGAAGCAAAGTTAAAGATATTTATCAGCTGTCAAAAAAACTTTTTTCCCCGTGGAATCGTAAGTGATTTGATTACAGTTTAGACTGAATTGTTCTCAAAACTCTTTGAGAATTGGTCCTGTGAAATCCTGTTCAATCTACTGGTCATTTGTTTGATCATTCATTCCTCAAATCCTCAATCATCTGCAAGCAGTATAAATGTTTGTAAATAAGTAATATTGAATTCCTATGCATTATTTCCAGATCTTCTTCGTGATGCGCAAGAAGTTTGACCATGTGTCGAAGCTGCATGTCATCCACCACGGCATCATGCCCATGTCCGTCTGGTTCGGAGTCAAGTTCACGCCAGGTCAGTACACTCAAGTTATTATCAACGTAATATTTGCTCGACTAACAAAATACTAATTTCGAAGACGTTGTTATTTAATTAATAGGTAAACCAATATTCAGAGTGTACAGAAAGTATTTTGTATTGTTTACTATTTAACGCCTCAACATTACAATGTTGGAGTAATAAAAAAACAATATAGATATGCATTTTATATCAGCTGTTACAAATATGTCAAGGTAATCTACTATTAATTGTAATTAATATACTCAGTTGGGTCACTACATAAAATTCAGAAGCTTACTATTCAACTCATTCATTGTTTGGGTTTTTTTGTTTCATGGTCTCCATATTTATATTCTATATCTTCAGTACGTAGTTTGTATGTAGCAGTTAACGATTCAATTAATTTAAAACAGCTCTTCCGTAACGTTTATACATTTGTTTCTAAGTCAGTCAGTCATCCGTTTCTATAATCATAGTTATACTTCAGGAAAAAAAAAATCATTGGATGTTATAACAAAGCACAAATAAAAGATTTTGTCAGTTTGATTTGATGTACATTGTGATCACGCAAAAAAATATTGAAACGTTATAAAAACTATGGCTTACAGATAAAAAAATCCTTATGAAATTATTACTATCTGCTATCATATTTCGCTCAATCACTACACTAAGAAGAAAAATTACGTAAGCAGATGTTTTTTATTGTCTTGCGAAGTTTGCAAAGAAAATTGTTGGGAATACCAATACAGCTAGCAGTAATGACCACCCAGACATGTATAAGTAGTGATTATTTTTTTACTACAGTAATAGTTGGTTATTTGTTACAAATGTTCACATGATCCGTCGGAAAAAACTGTAGGTAACTGTATGAGTTTTTTATCACAGTAGACTAATGTGGGAAATTACAAAGACGTGTATTTTTTTCCGCAACCTAATGGCTACTGTTATTTTTCAGAAGTTCATTTACATAATTTATGATAATTTAGGTCATTTTTTTAGGTCATAGGAAGACGAATGCGGGAATTTAAAATCGAATTAACTGTCGCAGGATGGATTTTCCAGCAAAACATTATTTATTTCCTCGAAAAGCTTACTCAAAAATTTAGGTTTCGCGACACGATTTCTCATAAAATTCGGCGCATTAATTCTAATTTATACCGAACACAAAGCCGAACGGAAACACATGACGTGATTAGAACATATTGATTCTTTTATCAGAATTAGATACCTAAATACATATCACCTATTCACCTCTGAGGTAGAGGAAAAGCAAATCAAATTCTTATACGTGGTTTTCCAATTAGGTACTTACAACTGACTATGTACCTAACCTATGTATTTTAATAAATAATCGTTGAAATGCGCATAAGTTTACATTTTCCTCGCTAACTGTGCTGAAAAGTTCAGTAAACGCAATCTTTATCTAGTAATTGTTTTAATATTAACACAAGATGACTTAACATGCACACCGTAGCGCACTATTTGCTGATTATTTTAGCACACACTTCATAAATTGTTCAGTAGAGTTTACATATTAAATAGAAATTGTTTTTAATTTGTTTACCGTAATTGACGTACCTACCTAATAAGTAAAGATACACTTGTAATCACACATTTTTTTCCTAGTATGCTTATAATTCCAGATAGGTATATTAATACAGAGCTATAGTACCAACATCTTGAACGAAATGTCTACAAAAACGCGTTCCATGAAATTACAACAATATTTGAACAGTAATAAATAAAACCACAACGACGTATGCTCAACACGCCCAAGGAGTGTTTGTTCTTCTGACAAATCCGTATCTAGGATTTTTCTAGAACTATGAAAATGTCTTTTGACATTTGTTTGTAACGTTTCCAGTATAACGCGGCTTCGTTTTGTATATGTTACCGTAAAATTGTTAATACCGTTAGATTATAATCTATCACGCGAGATTGTAAACTCTCGAAAAATGGTAAACCAATCCCTGATTGGTCGGTCTTACAGTAGGCTGTTCTGTTTGTTTCTTTGGTAAATCAGAGATTCATTTTACTTCCACCACAATTTCATGTTCTAATTCTAAAGCTGTGAGTTATTTTCAACACGAAATCAATTTACAATCACCAAAACACTGTTCGTTTACATTCGACAACAAACGAATTAACTTACAAATATGGCGGCGCGGGGCACATGACGTTCAACCAATCAACGCGCGAGGTGCGTTCCGTGTTCACAATCTTTCGAGAGTTTACAATCTCGCGAGATAGATTGTAATCTAACGGTATTTACCATTTTACGGTGACTGATACATTTCCTGTACAATGAGAGATCCGCATAAACTGGTTTAGTACCTATAGCTTGATTGGACGTGGGTATTATGGGCAAACTATACGTATTTTAAGTCACTGTACCAGTGTACCGCTACTAACCGGTCACTATTTGTCTTCTAAAATCGGATTATAAAATATACTGGTATTCATAATATAATAACAGTTATTTGGCTAATCAATCTGACAGTGTTAATACATTTGTTGTTGTCAAACTACTTACCTACATATAAAAATATCTATATTAATTACTAACCTACTAAGTATATTAATTACTGAGAATTCGTTGATAGAATTTGACTTATCGTTGCAATTGGTGAATTGGTTCAGGACCTATCTGGGATTGATCTCTTGACAAGTTACATGAAAACATTTTTGGAGTTATTCCTTATCCTTGCTGATCATGACGTAAACTCAACTTTTGTCTAACATAATGCTAATCTGAGTCGAGTCTTAAATTGGTCCTGTATACAATATCTTACCTGTTTCAGTATATTAATACTTTTCGTGTTATTACCTCAGGTGGCCACTCAACTTTCTTCGGAATGTTGAATACCTTCGTACACATTGTGATGTACTCGTACTACTTGCTGGCTGCCCTTGGCCCTAAGGTCCAGCGGTACCTCTGGTGGAAGAAATACCTCACAGCACTACAGATGGTAAGTTTTGTTTTGAAATAAAACTCTTTGGTACAAAGATGTAAAAGTTTCGACATCTCAGGGAACCATTAAAAACCTGGTTTAAGTTAATGTAGGAGTTGTAGGTCATGGCGCTAAATAGTTATGGAAGGACAAACCAAAAACGACAGTAGACAACCTAAATTAAGTTTAAAAAAAATAAGCAAACAAACAAATCTAAATGAATTATTCAAACGTAAGTCTATCTTTGTTATGGCAATTTCATTGGAATTTGTAAAAGCTATTTAGGCGTATCTCAATCTGAATTCGAAAATTAAGCAAGAGAGATCCTCCTTGACATTATAATTATAAGTTTATAACCGCCTTACATAAATTATATAATACATAATAAATGTTGATTTGTACATTATAATACAGTTTTGACAAGTCGGTGATGGTCGAACTGCCTTAGGTATGAAATTACGTTGTGCTCCAATGTCAATGTTTTGCAATCAGTTAACTGGGCGAGCGTCTATCCTTGAACGTCGCCGTCGGCACGGATGGCCCATTACGTGACGTCACACGGTCCAAGCGGGTCCAATGAATAGGACATAAACGTCATCCTCCTCTTCCTGTTGCTGACGTAGGATAACAGCTAACGGACTGTGCTTAGAAAATTACCCAGCCACTTTTCTTTTGGACGCCATTATAACGGTCTCCTACATTTTTCTTAGCGGTACCTACAACAGCAAGCCTGTTCATAGTCAAAATCCTTAAGAGTAGATTAAATAAGATGAAATCCTAATATGGTGACGTACCTTTTTAAAATCTTTACTGATTTGCTAATTTAATATTATATTTGCAGGTTCAGTTCGTGCTGGTGTTCCTGCACGCGTTCCAGCTGTTGTTCATCGACTGCGACTACCCGCGCGCCTTCGTCTGGTGGATCGGCATGCACGCCGTGCTCTTCTACCATCTGTTCTCAGACTTCTACAAACAGGCATACCGCAAGAAGGTCGCCAGAGTAAGTTTAAACTCATTCTTCAATCTGATTTCAACGTACAAACGACGTTCGAAGTTCAAATCAGATCATAGTGTTCGAAGTTCAAATCCTACTAGACCTTTGAAATTTACAAAGAGTACTTCGTTCATCTAAACAAGTAAAACAAGCACACATTACATTTTCTCAATCAAGTACCAAGTCATGTTTCACAATGATTAATAAATTCTTAACGGCAGCCTATAAAATCAATTTACATAATCCTCCCATCAATTCTAATGCATTGACTGTAACGAATTATTTACTTGCAGAGAGAAAAAGCCAAAGTGAAGGTGGAGGCGGAGGCCTTGAAGGAGACGAAAGACACCGAGATGAAAGACTCGGAGTCGAAAGACAGAATGCTGCCGCTGCTGAACGGCTTCGGGAACGGCTCGGCGCTCGGCGATGTTCGGCAAAGGATGGCAGGCGCCGTCGCCTCGCAGTGATCGCCTACTCCTTACCTTTAGAATAAAGAATCTTATCGCACCGAGTGAATACACTATGTGTACTCACATAAATTCCTTTAATTACAGAGTACAGACTAGCCTTGTTACGAGTGACGCGTCAGTTTTTCCACAAAGCCCTTACAAATTGCAGTTGGCACGGATCGTGCATTACATCGATCGTACTTTACTTGTTATTGATACTTACTATCCATGAGTCAGTTGTTATGCACTGATGTGTCACTCATAATAATTGCTAGTTGCATCCTAGAGTATTAGGAGTGTCAATAAATTGGTATAAGTACAAAACGGGATGCTCAAAATTGCCCGCACGCAGCCGCGGTACTCGACGAGACTATAAGCTCAATTAGATTTAGGTTAATTTTAAACGTAGCTCAGTAGTGATAATAGTTTTAATTTATTCAAACCGAATATTGTAAGTCCGTAGGATTCTTCATTATAATGATTCTAGACTATTTATTCGGGCGTGGATATGGTAGGACTAAGATAGAGCCAGTATTTTCATCCGTAAACAAGGATTTTATATTCAGAAATCGCTCGTTGCCATTGTAATAGGTAAGGCCATGGTACTTAGGGGACTAAAATGATAAATAAATACACTGATTGTACTTTTCCTCAAATTGCGCTAAAACCATACAGGTGTACGAACTGGTCTGTATTCCAGCGATCTGTCATACAAACAAGGATAATGTTTAGTGTATAAATGATCATGTGAAATCTATGACAATGCTGAAAATTGTTGTAAAATCGATGTTCTCTCTATAAAAACTTAGATAGCAGTTCTATGGCTTTATTTGTTTGCTCGATATCCAAGAAGGATTTTAAAGAGGCTCTATTTTCATAGCCCTGTAAAGACAAGAGAAAATCTTTGTTAAAATGAAGGTAAGCAAATATAAGGCAATGCATACAACGATGCAATAATTTCAGGTGTAGAGTTGAGTTTTATTCAACTAAATAATTATATCAGATATCAATGTCGGTATAGTTGGAAAGGAATTATTGTTATGCTAATGGATGCTTTAAGGAAGTTTATCTACTATTAAGATTGTCATTGTTTGCGAAGTAGTATGACTACACATTGTGAAACTACATGATGGGATATTGTACTTATTTCTTGTCAAAGATCGCCGTGAAACGTTTGGAAACGTGTGGATTTGACGAAGTCTGTTTTATCTATTTGTGTTGACTTGCAAAGCGCCTTGGAAATCATCAAACTTCATTGTCAATGTCAAACTTTCTTTTTTTGATTCTACAAAATAAGTCTTAGTTTAAGTTTTCTTACAGTTTGTTTATTTCTCGACAAAATTACTTAATTGTTTGTGAAATACCTATTTGACTCTTTCAACAATTAGTTTGACCAAAATGTTGGATGATTTTCGAGCTTCAGTTTTTGTGAAGTATTCAGGAATCAAGGCATATGTTTGTAAAAAGGTACCTAACAAAGGCATGCTGTAAGTATGAATGTACGATTATCCACATTTATACTTTGTGATACTTATGTTAATAAAAAAATATTTAATACTTGCACTTGTTTTTTTACTCACTCCTTATTTTACCTTAAGTCCTATTATTTTAACGCGACTTTTAAGCATAAGGTTCTGGGTACGATTTTCAGGTCGGGCAATGAGATAATTGAGCGTTAGGAGGAATTTCTCAGTAGCAGCCACGGAGGCTGGATTTGCGCCTGTTTGATGGCAATTAGCTCGGCTTCTATTACACGGGACTTAAACATAAACTGGTGCAATCAGGTACTCCTCTAACCCTTCCTTCAGGTCTGATGTTATGTTTGTGTTTTGTCCTATTATTGTCTGCTTTAGGTACTAGATGTGAAACCAAAATGCACATTCAGAGAAATCAATACATATAATCAACAGATGGGCTTGTGCAGCGTAGGTATAGTTAGTTGTACTTCGGGTTTTGATATTAACGATGTTATTTCCTATTTCTTGATATACCTGTTTGAATAGACTCTTGGAAGTTGAATTATAGTATTAAGTATACCGGATTTTCCCCAAATGACTTGCCCTTTTCGAAAACGCAAATCATTTCCATTTCCAATCAGTATGAACGTAGGTAGGTAGTTACATCTACATAAGTAGGTATGAACTTGGAATGTTTGTTCAAAAAAACTTTGTCTTTTTGTGATGGGTATAATAATTTTGTCTACTAGATCATGATCTGTCAACGGACCGATTTGTTCGAGACACAATTGAACTCTAATATTAATATAGATTAATATTAGAGTTCGAGAGCCTTTAATTAGAATAAATGACTTTGACCAGCAGTCATAATATTGCAGGTACCTATTGGATACGCCTTGAGTCAAAGTGTAAATAAGTAGGTACCTACCTATACTTAGGTAAATAGGTTTACCTTATATTAGGTATAGGTACCTTTCTGAAAAGGAGCTATCTTGCTATTGGACGATTTGTTGATAATGCAATAATGCAAGGGGCATTAGTATTCGAGACGGAATGGGACGCCGTCACCTCCTTCTGCGAAGCAGTCATGCTACCGAAGGAGGTGGCGGAACGTGAGAGGGAGAGAACCTCACGTCCCGGCTGCCGCGGGAGACGCCCCAGGCGTCGGGGGCCACCTGGTGGCCCCCGGCCACCGTAGGCGCGGGCCTGTGGACTGTGAGCTATGAGCTAGCTCGCCGTCCGTCCGTCTCATGACGACAGGCCGTGTCGACGGCGCGTTCGTGTTCCACGCGCGCCTCAAAGTGAGTCAGCAAAAAGGAAGCGGTCCGCATGGGCTGATGCCTGCCGGGGCTACGGGACTGTTCGAAAGAGATACCGTGGCCCCGGAACACAAAGGGCGACGAAGGAGTCATTTGATGATTTCCCATCCGATAAAGGGGCATTAGTATTCAGATTCGCGTTAATTACAATAGGTAACTTTTATTTTTTCTTTCCTTTTAAGAATAGTAGAGATTCTCATTATCAATTGCCCAGCAGTGGGGCATTCATGGCGAACACAAATTAACAAAAAAAAAAAAACGATTTTTTGTATCAAATTCAATGAAATAGATTTGAACGCGAGGGTCCCAAGTTGGGCCCTTGGGACACTCCATAACTAACTGCGAGAATCGAGGATATTAGTCGTACTGGTCCTGATCAGCTTTATTTATTATTATTTTATTCGGCACAAAAAGTTGTTCAATGTTTTTAAAGGCGTTTATTAAATCATTGTACCCATTAACATAATAATAAAGGATGAATTTTTGTGATTATAGTGAATGATTATGAAGTGTAATTAATTGTATTTCTGGGATCATGATGAAGAATAATTGTTTGTTAAGACTAATTATTACTATAATTTATGATTCCATCGATTTCAGTTTAGTTCGCTAAATAAAAGACTGCTAGCGCCGTCTTTGTTTTAAACTTAACAACTTATAGCAATTATTTTACTGCAGTAAACGCTTATGAAGAAATAATGATCTAGTCACTTGTATTTAATCAAATGTGTGCTTGGATTAAAAACACAATCATTAGTTTCTACCATTGCTTTAATTCAGTGGTGAAAACAGATTTTGTTCAAACTTCAGCTACTCGGCAACAGATGGCAGTGTCTGCAAATAAGTAAATACTTGTTTATAAGACGCTGGATAGACTTTTGACTTTGGGTATGCTGGTGCAAAACATTTACGGAACACTACTCTATATATTTTTGTAGTGAACACACAGTTCTCGTGATCATTACGCATGATTAGAGGCTTTGCTAAATAGTTTTTGCTTTATATGGTAGATGGCGTTGCTGTGATCTTTGCTATACTTTCTTGGCACCTTAGTCTCAAGCTCAACTCCTTTGGAGCAGGACCAAAGCATTTCTTGCTTATAAAGAAACCATTGTATTAACCCTTCAATTAAGCCGGGTTTTCACAGTAAGAGTTGGCTCGGACCGAGTAGGTACACTCGTACGAGTCGGCTTCATACACAGCTTGTACACTAGTACACGGATAGTAGCAGATATGAGTGCACTCGTATTGTGGTCATTTGTCTCCTTGCACAATCAAGATGTCGTCGACTGATCTGCTGCTGCGAGGTATAGAACTTGTAGCAGAAGTTACTAGCGGAAGTTCAAAATCACGAAAGGGGAAAAAAACGAAATAGTTCTTTTATATTCCTTTAATCGCACGTTCCACAACACTTCCCCCGCTTCCTATAGTTCTAAAAACCTCATTGTGTCACGTTCACTCCACTTTTTCTTACTTGTCGCCATTTTGTTTTCATAAAAATGATCCGAGTGAGCATGAAAAAAAGAGCATAGTCCGAGTCTACTCGCATTAGATGCGTCCGAGTGCGTTCGGATTACGTGTTTACATGATACGAGTAGACATCCGAGTGCGCTCGGTCCGAGCCAACTCTTACTGTGAAAACGCGGCTTTAGAGCCATGAGTGGTTATTGGGGGTGGTATGATGGTCGCATTAGACCTTATGACTGGTTATAGCGAAATTATTAGATAACAGGTCTTTGCTACCTATGTAGGGTGTATCTGTTCATACACGAAATCTTTTAAGGGGTCATTGTACTGCTCATTATGAACAACTTATACTATCGGACCAAGCCCTGAATCGCGAAAAAATAAAAATAAAATAAACCAGCTGTTCCCTACAATATACGTTCGCATTAACTCGTCAAAATGTATGGAATAGCTACAGTTGTTCAGAATAATGAGTACAATGCCCCCTTAAGATATTTCGTGTGTGAACAGATAATACACCTTATATGTATATCCTTGTGATAGTTATATTTGTTTGTTCCCACATCGTCTGCCTAGCCCTTTCGCAACCATGTCGGGGTTGGCTTCCAGGCTAGCCAGATGCAGCTGAATACTAGTATTTTAAGATGGAGCGACTGCATAGCTGACCTTCGCAACCCAGTTAGTACTAGGTAATAAGATAATATTATTAAATGGCCGTAATTATCAATATTAAAGATCACTGTCTAAATAATTATGCCATCTCTACCTAACCCTCCGTGGATTACAGGCGTGATGTTACGTGTGTATGTATTTAACATACCTATCACCAGATTCCATTACCCACCATTATAATAATACACCTACTCATATAATTTATGATCGTTTACTATTAAAATACCCACCTACTCGGTTGGATCCGGTTAGACTGGAAGTCGACCCCAACACAGTTCGGAAAATACTAGACAGATGATGCTATGATTACCCGGCGACCTTGAAGAAAAGATGTGAGCTAATCTGGATGTGGAAGTCGGAGTTTCAGGCGATGAAGTGGTGACAGCACCTAGGCTAGGAAAGACTAATGAGAGCGTCTTATAAGCGAAGGTCAAGGGTAATAAATAATCCGGGGCTGCGGGACTGTTGGAAAGAGATACCGTGGCCCCGGAATACAAAAGGGCGAAGAAGGAACAAGGATGGGTTTTAGTCAGTAAAAGTCTGACACTCCCTCCCGCTCCGCCCAAAACAGGAGGAGTCATTTGATGATTTTCCATCCGAAAAAAAATGTAAATAAAAAAATAAATAATCAGCAAGCCCAATAACCCTATGAGTTTCAGTAGTAATTGACAATCATTTATAAGGAAAATTTAACCAAATCATTTGGCACCTACTTCGCCTTGTTCCTTCAGTTTAGCTTTTAGTTTTCAACCACGTCATAGTTACCTTACAATAACGTATACGTACCTAAGGCCGGAATAACTCCCTATTAAGACAAGAAATAGGATTTCTGGAAACTCTAAGTTTATTTGTTTGAAACAACAACTGCGGATTGAGTAGCGGTTCCAGCAGTATGATGTTTCTCAAAAAAAGATAGAAATTAGTACCTAATTGGGTCAAAATAATCATGATGAAAGACATGGCAATATATACTTTAACTCTTTAAATGTGTATTTAAGTGCTTTAATATTTAAACGCACTTTTTCGCACATTTCTCCTTTAGCAACTCTTTAAATAGTTGTTATATAGCAATGCGACTTAACACCGGTATGCAGATACTTATCTGCGTCACAGCGTAGTGTTGAAAGCGTTCTTTTGTTTGTCTGCATATGTGCAGTGCTCGGCTAAACGTCTAAATTGTTCAGCGGTTCTCACGTGCTTTGAGAAGTGACACAAATTGCACAAGCCATTGTTTATCAAGAAAACTTTATTTACAATGAAATATTTTACAATCTATCCTCATAACTTACTTTCTATTGTACATAGATAATACATAAATCTATATCGGTAACCACCAATGTCGGCAAGAGAGAGTACAACTTCTACTTGCACAAATTCGTAATCGATTGTTTGTAAATTCTTACTCAGTAACATAGGTACGACTCATTCCAATAGTAACATCAATAATAATATCACAAATAATTTAGGGTAACTACGGATAAGCCTCTTTAGATATAAATATAACTGGTAGGTCTTACATTCAATCCGACGAATATTGGACTCTTCTCATAAATATCTTCAAGTTTTATTTACAAAAGTTGTACTTTGATGGTGATTGAGTAGATATTTTTGCTATTTCTAAACAATTTTACCATTGTAATTTTGAATTATTTACGAATAAGCAGTCTTAAAACTATATCCCTGCGTACAAACTAGATGAACCTTTTAGTGCCAATCAGGTAGTAAAACAAATCCAACATCACAAGGCTACTGTTCAATTAGTTACTTGTTCTAAAGAGGCGACTAATTTAATGGCAGTGATTTAACATTTACACAATACAATAATTACGCTCTTGTTTTAGTTCTACCAAATTCTTCTATATGGTCGTATTCTGAGAACCCTGGGTCGGAGTCGTAGTACGCATAGTCGTAACTGTTGTCTTCTTTGTTTTGAGGAGGGTTCGCGAAATTATGCGGTAAACGAGTAGTGGGTCGCGCCGCAGGGTTGGGCGGCGGCGTCGGCGGGCTCGGCGGCACGGGCACGCGGCTCGGCGGGCGCGGCGGCCGGGTTTCTGGCGCTCTGGGAGCAATGGTAGTCGTCGGGCCAGCGGGTGCGGTATTAGAGGGTTGAAAGTTCTGATTTATTGCTTGGTAGTCCACAGGGGTAGGCCTCGATGTTGTGGTATAAGTTTGGAAATAATCAAAAGTGCGTTGCGTGTTCACTGTGTGTGGCTGAGGCGTCGTCGTGTAAGTTGTTTCCGGTGCTCTTGTAGTCGGAGGTGCAGTCGGTGAGGGAGCAGGTCTGAATGGCCTCGGAGCTGATGTTTGAGCCGAAGGTTTAGGAGGAGGCTGTGTCTTGGCATATTTCTTGCGGTCTTCTGGCAGCCTGTTGCCGCTCGCAGCTATATTGAGGGAATGTGCGCCGGCCAGCAGTTCGCGGTCTCCGTATAACTCGGGGCGGTACTGCCCATCGTCTTCGCCCTGGGGAGGATGATATTGGCCGTCATCTTCGTCATTGTCTTCAGCAAAGTTTTCAGATTGAGCATTAAAGGCGAGGTTAGTGTTATACGCTACCGTGTTTAAGTTGAGCGGAGTCTCGGGGCGCGAGGTCGAGTAGCTTGTCGTGGTCGGAGCGATAGTGGTCGTAGGATTGTTATAATAGGCTTGTTTCGAGTAAGGTACAAAATTGTTCTTTTCTGGTTCGTATGACACACTATTGAAATTTTTATATGCCGGCGTCGTAGTGGGGAAAGTTCTTGCGGAAACGCTATAATCAACAGTTGTCTCTCTGAAATTCTCTCTGTTGTTATTCTCCACTCTAATATTGTTGTAAATATTGAAGTTCTTGGCACGCGCGAATTCGGGGTCTCTAGGAACGTCTTCTACATTGAAACTATTGCTAACTTTGATGGGTCGGTTCTCGTTCTGTACATTAAGTCCTGGAGTTGACTGTGCATCGTAGTTGTACAACTCCACGAGACCATCCTTTTTGTTGAACCGTGGGGCAGCAGTCGACTGGGACTGGGAGAAAGTGGAAGGTGCGCTGCTGGGGTAGAACCTATTGTTCTGTTTGGGAGTGACTCGGGGAAATTCAACGTATTCATCCTTGTATTGTGTGTATTGAGGAGGTACGTTAGGAGATGGAGAGAATGATTGTTTATTTTGAGCGTTAAAGCGACGGTTAAAGTTTTGCTGAGGGGGTTCAGAATATTGTTGCTGGGACTGAGTGTTGGGTTGGAAGGTGGTGGGAGGTGCTTTCGTGGAGACATATATGGGGCGTTTTCTAACAAGTTTGCGTTTAGAGGGTGCGTCATACTGTTGTTGAGTGGAAGGTTGAGTGTTGGGGGGAGGGGCGGCTGAAGTGTACTGTGTTGTGGGGAATGTGCGAGGGGTGGTAGGGAAAGTACGTTGGGGTTGGGTGGTGGGGAAACTACGTTCAGTAGTAGGATATGGGCGTTGGGTAGAAGGAACTCTACGGAACGATTGTCGTTGGTAAGGCTGCTGAGAGGAGACAGGGGATGGGGAGGAGGGAGAGGACTGCTCGTCTCGGCCACGGTCTCGATGTCCGCTGAAGAAGTCAGACGAGTGTGCTGCACGAAGGTCGGAGTCGGGTCGATTGGGCGTAACGTTGTTCTGCGACAGCCGACGGTCACCGGTCTCAGCGCGTTGGAGACCGAATTCAGTTTCATCATCGCGTTTTTCATAAGACAACTTCTTGGTGTCAAATCCTATTGGGAAAAGGCAGAAATATTTTAACATTTTATTTATGATGTTCTCGGGGGAAAAATGACGCGTACAGAGGATTATGAAGCTCCAGCTTGCTCAATATTTTCTGAAACAGGCGTTATTAAATATGCATTGCCTTGTAAAACAAGATCTACGTTTCTACAAGCTTTTAAATGCAAGCGTTCGGCTGAAGCATAATAGTTTTGCAATTCATTACCAATAAGACTCCTACTGCAGGAATCGCAATCATGTACCTTTCTGTTGTTCACGGGTACTTGACTATACCAATAATTCTCATTAGTCTTTACTGCATGTTGACCTTGTATAGCTTATTACTTCTACTGTAATTTCCAAAGAAGTTGCGCAAATATTAATAACATGAGTTATTATAACTGATTACCGCCTACTTCCTGGCACACATAATTGTTTATCTATAGATACAAACTATTTTATGAGATGAAATTGCCTTTCAAATTACATCCATACATTAACAACTAGTCGGTAGAGAGGTAGGCACCTCTAATCAAAGATTGATGCTCTAAGCGTATTTTAATTACATGTAAGTAATAGCTCTAATTAATTATCTAGCAGCACTCACAAATACCGTACATCATTAATCGATTTCAACGATATCGATAATTTATTTATTACTGTAAATTGTGTCCTTTATATTTTTTTTATTCATAAACTACTACTACTCAACACTATAGTAGTTAGTACTAATTTAATTAAATAAGCACTGGATTTATAAAGGTTCAGGCAGTAACGGACTGGAAACTTTTAAATAGTCAAGACTAGGGGGTCTTAGATAACCGCTTTATCAGAATCACATTAGGATAATAATATGAATTACGTGAGTAACAATTCTTAATATTAACTGCGTCTGTGGCCATTTTAAGAAATTGTACGTGATTTATATTATTTTCCTATTATGATTCTACTAGCGGCCATTTTAGGCCCCCAGGTCCGCTACCATCGTGGCCTCAATATTTTCAATGCTTCTAAAATGTTTATCCTTGCTAAAACTTCTCCTAAATCAAACTACAAATCTTAAGTAAATCATACTGAGATATTTGTGAGCGTTTTGTTAGTTGCAAAGCTGGCTCACCGGATCCGATCCTGTAGAGATCGAACTGACCGTCGTAGATATCTGCGGGACAGGCCAGGGGGTCGTCGTCGCCCCAGTCTGTGCAAGTCTGCGCCTCCTGGTGGAACAGCGTGCCCGGGGGACAGAAGAACCTGAAGTCCCGGATGCCTCCGCCTGCGACCCTCACACACACGTGGAAGGCCTTGCATCCTGACTTGGCATCAGCGTAGTATGCGCCCAAGATTCGACTTTTGCAGTTGAACCTTTCGGCGCTCCCTGTGTGAATGAAATTAGATGGTGTTAGTATACAATAGCACTACCCTGTATACTGAAAGCTTATTTAGTATTTAGCATGTAGTGCTTTCAATATACGGAGTTGATCTAACTGACGAATATCGTTGTGACCAGACAGGCTTTACAGATTTCGACCCATTTCCACGGATGGAGATTAATTATGGCTAATTAGATTTTAAACGTTGTTATAATTAGTTCCCGAATCTACCGACTTAACCTTCTCGGAATTGTCGTCTAAACCTTTATAGGGTTTAGCGTTAGTATTGAAAAAAAAAATGTAGATTACTTGCAAGTTTGTAAATTTTTCTTACTTAGTAATTTATTAACGACTCATGGCCTATGGGTTGTAAATCTTGTATATTTAATTGACTTGATTGCTTCGAACCACATTATTTATTCAAACTATGCAAGTGTTATAACTGACACGGTTTTAATATAGTAACTCTATCTCCTCCAAAACACTACTGATTTCTAATTACCTATGATTTACGTCATCGAGAAAAAGTTTGATATGTTTAATGAGTTTCACTGTAATCGTTACATAAAGAGTTATAAATCATGGTTTTGAGTTTAAATCTTACGTGTATGTATGAATTATGCTATAAGTGGCCATTATTTCACCGTTTTGTCTCTAATTATAACCCAACGGTCATATAATGCGGTTTCTGAAACATGAACACAAAACTAGTCGGTAGTTCGTTACAAATGTATAAGATTTCATCTGAATGAGGTAGGTAGACAAGTTTTTGAAACCTGAAAATATAGTCTTTATTCATCAGCTAGATTTTTGATAACAATGTGTTACCGTGTCAATTTGACTTTGGACAAACTTTGATGGCAATGACAGAGATTTCTCACTGTCCAAGGCGACTATTGTACCACATTGTACCAAGCGACACTTGCAGTAAAACGTGCAATAACTAGGTGGAGAGGTAAACACGCCTAATGAGACGAGTATATTGCGACATGGCAACTCAAAGCACGCTAATCCCGGCGAATGTTGAGTGTTGCCACTTTAGATCTGCGAAAGAGCGGTGAGCCAAACTGCATTGACTTGTACCATTAAATCTCTAATAAAATGTTATTCGTAGTAATTAAATTGTATTAATATCCGTCGATTACAACAGTATGTCTACATGCGTCAATGAATCGAATCCGTTATTATTTAGTTGTGAAAGAAGCTGTAGAAAATGAAATGTGTTACGGACAATGATCGATGAGCTGGTTATTTGAGGTGAAAAAATCGTCTAGCCGCCTCATTAATTGGTGTAACTAATCGTAGGATTCGTATGAAGTGCGACTGTTCAACTTCCTTTATGTTAAACTAGCTATTACCCACGACTTAGAAATGTTGATGTAAAAAAAAAAGATAGGTAGTCAGGTCCTTCTCCAAGAGGAATTTTGCCTTGCGAAAATTATTTACGATCCGATCAGCCGTTTAGTCGCGAAAACGTAACAACAAACTTACTTTCGCATAATATTAAGTATCGAAAGTATCTGGATGTTTGGTTAAGTTATGATTTTCTGAAATATTTGGGGAAATACGGTACATTCTTAGAATTCTAAGAATGTCGAGCTGAACGAGTATTTGGAGCATTTCAAACATTACAGGCGTAGGCGTTTTACGTAATAGGAGTATAGTTTAATCTTTGTCTACGGTATAGTTCTCTTTATACGTGTCCGCTTTAGTTAGGGCACCAGCTTTGTTCTACGAATTGGACACAATAGGATTCCGGCGTATTGTCTCGCTTTGGGTAAAATTCTTTAAACCGATTTGTAGTGGACAATGATCTCGAATACATTTGCGTATTAACTAAGATGACCAAATAATACGCATGTAATCCTACGGCCAGATATGAACCATACCTACTTTGCAGTTTTCTACAATGGAATGCCCTAGTCGGACGTGCTCAGATAAGTGGATATTCACTTGAAAAAGAAGGGTCAACCAACGATCCCGAAGGTCGTTAATATCATTCTATTCTGCATCAGAAAAACAACTGAAAGAAAAGAAATTATAATTCTGGTGCTAAATCGAGAAATACTAGATATACTTAGATGGAATACAAGGTACCTATGCTTAAAAGGAGCAGAGGGACAAGTAGACTTTTCTTCTACAAACCTTAAATCCTGAAAAATATTATCAAATTATATTATGCTGCCAGTCTTCTGGGCACGTTTCCGGATGACAGCGATGCGGGGTACTTTGACGCCTATTGACGTCGTTGTATATAATATGTAGGTACTTACGTTTAGTTTTATTTTTGTAATGATATAGAGTTATAGTATCAAATTATTGTTTAACAGCTCTAGTCCGGTACAGATCAAACAACAACGCTAGATTCCCATGCGTGTTGATGTGCAAGCCGCGGGAGGGCAGCGGGGTGAGCGATAAGATCGCCAGCGCTTGCGCAACCGCGCGCGCTGTAAGGTGCCACAGCATCCTCCGCGAAAGGTCACCGCGTACCTTATGTAAGTGTAATAACGTCTAACTGTACCTCGGCTACGCTCACTATCAAATTTTTGATCTTTTTCTTATTCTAAACAATCAAAAGGTCATATGGGATGTCATTATGCTGTCGAGTACGTGAAATATGATATGCGGGTTACTTCCTCTTTCGAAAATCTGAAGATGCGTTAGATACCTACTGGTATGTGTAATAGTTATGCGTTAATTTCTTATTAGGTAAAGCAGTTTAAGTTGGAGTTAAGTACAGTTTGGGGACCTAGATAAAAAAAGCTGAAAGAATTTTTTAAGATTCTGGTACGGCGATGGGTTTATTGATTAAAATTCGAGACAATCTGTACCTGTTTCCTGTTAATTAAAGTTTAAACAGGACAGATTGTGTTTTTTAATAGGGGGTCCCAGATAGTTACAGTAAACTACAAATGATATGAAATACAAACTGACAACGTCGAGATCACTAATCTTTTTACCTTTCGCAAACAAACATATCGTACGCTGTTAGTTGATGTACCGTGAAATTAAGTGGCGTAATTACGTATCAACTTTTATTGCTACAGCAGATGCTATCAATGTCACAATAATATGCAAAAACATTGCAACACCGGAAATTAATTTGTTTATTTTCTTACAGTTGCAATATTAGGAGTAGTTTAGATACGTTCTTACATGTGCTAATGTATGCAATGACGGAGCACATTGTTGTGATGAGTCAGTGAAATATCGACAGGTGTTCGCCCATTCAATGAAATATACACTAAACACACAAATACCACCGATACATGCATCTACTTTCGCTTTCATTCATACAAACACAAGGTAAACGTTATTTTTCTCACGCTTTGATTGTTACGGTTCAATACATTAGATTTTCCACACAATAATAGTGTTATGAAGCAAAAACGTTATTGGTTCACATTGTTGCGAAATATTCAAGCAACGTTAGTATTAAATGCGTTAATAACCATGGAATCTACTATTGAAATGTGCAGTTACTAAAACCTAAATATGTAATGAATTTCGGTTTAATTATGAGATTTCGTGAATGCAATACGAGCGCCGCCGCCGTGCGAAGTGTCTTATGAACTGTCTGTGCACCAAATATCTTCTTGTTACTAATAAGCCTGGTTTTACGTTCTAGAAAGGAAGGGATTATATGTCAAACACAAATATCTAACCACAAACCGGGCCACCAATTGCCTAACTGCGTCTGTAGGTGTGCGAGCGACCCTTCAACCACAATATACATAGGTAGAGACAGCGCACAGGCAGGTAAATGCCCAAACACATGAACCTTGAGGCTACCCATCCGTTCGCTGGCCGTCACGCCGCCCTAGTTCTTACGGAGAGCGGAGCGTGGGAAAATCACTTATGCAAATCCGGGGAATCGATTATTGTGGCGATGCGCGATCGGCGCGGGCGCTGTGCAAATGGAAAGTGCATCGGTTGCGCAATGACGTGCATGCGCTCATACCTCACCGTACTGGCGTCAAACGGGTAACATCTCTAATGTGCAAGTTGATGTTTGTACAGCCCGTGAGGTGTTACAAAATATTGAGTTTACTGCTTTGACAAAGATTATGTGCGAATGTTTTCAATTCAGGTTAACGGTCTTGAACGGTTATATTCTAATCTGAGTATATGATTATTCTTAATTAATGTAGATGTTTGTAATTGAGTGCATTGTAATAATATGTAAAAAATAGAACACGTTGTTTTCCAAATGATATTGAAAGAATTAATCCACATTAGCTGAGCCTATTTAGTTTTAGTTTATTTAGGCTCCCAATTTAATTATTTTCAGCACAAAGCGTTTGTTTCACTATAATAAAATACTACAAAATTACATTTCCCAAGAAGAAACTGGTAATGTTAGATTCCCACGCGCCCGGACGTCCTGCACATTAAGAGCACACGAATAACAAATACTTTCACAGAGATGCGCACGAGCACCGGGCTCACAACACCATTAACTCCTCACTGCTCAAACGCAGCATTAAAACACATCAAAATTAAAGAAAAGCACACAATTTTCTATGAAGAAAATCACGCAATAACAACATTACCATCTCGAGGCACCTCAAAAGATTTACACAAGAAAATATTCCGGTCACTTCCGATATGTCACAGTGTTTGCCAGCAGGTACACACGCGGTGTGGTCGACTTACCCAGGACGGGGAGCAATGTTAGCAAGATCCACAGAGGGGACATGTTGTCGCGAGGTGCGTCGCGAAGGGACTGCCGATGGATGCGCGTGCGCCGCCCGCCCGGTTAAAGGAGGGGAGATCTGAAAGCTCGCCCGCCCGCCCCGTAACCAGTCACAGTGCAATACAATAGCAGTTTATCAATACAATGTTTGTTTATGTTAAAAAAAAATGTTTTGATAACGTTTATCGGCACTTAGCAGTGGCCGCCGGCGGAAGTTGATCAAACTACTTTATGTAAGTTAATAGCATTTTCATCTATTAATAATTTAGGGTGAATACTTTCATCTATTATAATTAGAAAAATATATTTTATATTTTAAACATGTATTTTATTAATTAATTATTTCTTAATAATATACATTTCTTTATAAAAAATCATTTTTACGTCCTGGTCTGCTTCAGAGTCACGAGGTTAGTGGCTAAGTAACAATATGGATTTTCAGTCAGTTTTCTTGGCGATAGGAAATCTTGTTTTACACTAATCGAGCGTTGTATTAGTGGTTTTTTATATGTGTTTCTTGTTTCTCATATATTTTTAAATCGAAATAAAACAAATGATTGAAGTGAACTATGGAGTACCTATCAAGTTGAAGATTAGTTTGTGTGAAACATCATGTCTGTAATCCTCAAAGGCTTATTTAATTAAAGTTTAATTAAATATGCATTAAACTGTAACAAATGTACCTTTCATAATAAAGGGATATAAGCAGACTTGTCCATTTAAAATTTAATAAGGGAAAGAAATGAATTTACAAATGAGATAAAAATACAGATAATTATAAAAAGACCTACCTATCACACACTCTATAGAAAGTATGAAGGTAGTAGTTTTATAGATCACGCACTTAGTTGGCGACAAATCAGATCAGCAATGTAGGAGATACAGGAACAGGCATTAGGGTAGCACTGCAGGCCGGTCGCCAAGACAGTTCCAAGGATCAGGCTTCAGGGTAATTCTGCTGGAAGGGCGTCTTGCAGTTCTCCGAGACAAAAGCCAATGCAGGAACAAAGACAGTTTCCAAAGATCGGCAGCAGAGGTCCCAGGTGAATCTTTTAGTTGGATCACCTGGGAAGTGTTGGTACTCGTCAGGACATTAGCATCTGTAAAACTGTTCATCTTTAGAGGGTGTGAACTCTAGTATATTTGATCGTTGGCTTTCCAAAAACCAAGCTGTTTTATGACGCTTCTCAATTTCTCATATGAAATCCAATTCTAGATGGTTTCCGTCAGCTCGTTTTCAAAGTAGTCTTTCTTTCCAATTTTTGAATATTAATTTTTCTTGTTGCGGCCATATAATCATTTCATCTGACAAGTGTCGTCGGCCAGGACATATTAGACGTCCTTCATAAAACCAAGAGTGCGTTAAGAATTTCATAAATATAATTTAAAATTAAGTTATTCAGTAAACAATCGTGATTATCTATACAATACAATATTTCAGCTAAACATGTTGATAAAAATAATTTAAATATAATTAACCAAAAAGTAACCATCACAAACTAAGCCAGAAAGAGAAAGACAGTTTGACAACTTGTCAGAGTTGTCAAACTGTCAGTTACTATTTCTTTCTCTATCCTATCTCTATCTGATACGTGTCATAACATTAAAAATTAATCATTTATTTCAGAAATTGTTTACTTTATTTTTTATTTAGTACATTATTTAAAACCATTAACACTAAATTAAATACCTAATCCTTTTACTCGGTCTTCTCGCAGAACCACAAACATCCCAACATTATAAACAAAACGAATCGTTTTAGACCTAATGCAAAACCAGTAAAAGGGTATAATATAGGACATTAATGGATTTTAAGTGTAAGTATAAAGTGTCTGTAGTACTATAACACTATACGCAGATACTATAACACATATACAATGCCAAAGATTTATTATGAGAAAACATCATAATTATGAGCGTTAATCTAATAAATTTTCGTATGTTATAGCACTTCACTGTTTGCACTGTGGCGCTCGACAGTGAAACAGACGCGTGATTTATTAGACATAAGCGATGTCTATCTCGACGAACTATTGTTTTGTGAGCTCATTAGTCTTACGTTTTATTGCGTTACGTCACGACTAAGCACCACACCGCCAAACCATTACACGAGCATACCGATCTATTGAGAAAATCATCAATTATGTGCCATGTGACTCCATTGGGAGTCGTCCCTAATTACATACAATTTAATATTATACAAGATAATATACACTTGCGTGAATCTGATTAAATAACGCCCATGTTGCACATAATAGGCGTGAGATACTTGACTTTTTATTTCTGGAACGATGTGCTACAGTAATTTGTTTTGTGTCTTGATCAATGAAGTGAACGTGTAGTAGCAATATTATTACAAAAACACAAAATGTTGTAGTCTAGTCTCCATCACGGCGATGAAAGTGCAGTTCAAAAATGCAATAAATGATTGATGTAACTTGTGCATAACGAAAGAAGAATTTATACGACAATATTGTACTGTCCCCACCAGGAATTTATCCATAGTGTTACTTTTACTTTCGGATAGGCGCTTAAGAGTCTATGAAAAAAACCTATATATCTGCCACACGCGTATTAGGAACGATTATCTTATAGACGCATTCGCGGGTTTACATCTTGACATTACGTAAATAAGTACAATAGCGGCATAACAGTCTGATTACTGGTCACTTCATCATCTCCATACAGCGGTGCAAGAAGGAAGAGCCTATTTGTATGAACGGGTCAATCGAGACTTTATTGAATTGAAAGTTATTGAATGGTTTCATGTTAGCTAACAGACATGCAGTGACTATGTTTGTAGATGACGTTGCAATTTGATTGGTATAGCATAATCAGACTATAATGTTCCCACTACTGGGACAAAGGTCTCCTTTCTATGAGAGGGAATGGGCTATAATCCACCACACGGGCCCAATGCGGGTTGGTAGATGTCACATGTCACCTTCACCGTCTTGAGAGCAGTGGTGATAAAATAAATTACATGGCACAAAGTAATGCGCCTGCGCTGTTCGAACCCACGACTTACTGCTCGTAAGTCGAGGCCGCCATCACTGGGCCACCGCTGCTCTCATTGTTACACATAACAGATTGATTTTCTTCCATATTAGAATGAAAATTATTGAAAGCATCTACTATTGGTGATGAACAGCTTGTGAACAGTCATAAATCAGGTACGATTGAATTGAATACTAGCAGTAGGAATGAGCACCACTTATAGAGCAGAATCTGGTATTAATGGGTCATTCAGGTCATGCAGTTGCTTCCTGTTAGTTTAGAAGCATGTGAGTGAAGCAACTCGCGAAGAGGCGGACGAATGATTAAGCAATGTAGTTAAACGCGAGTCGTGGAAATACTAAGCGGAACCTGTTGTAGCGCGAGAAATTCCTTTTGTGTAAAGTTACCTTACCTAATGCTGACTATGAAATTGTAATTCATACCTTATTGCAGGGCATTGAACGGACAAGAGACGAAGGGACGAGGATGCTCCAGCACGTCTGTGGCGCTCAGTTACGTGACAAACCTTGCCGAAGAGCAAATCTTTTCAATAGCCTGTCTTAATAGTCCACACCGGCAACAGAGAACACGATATTTAATTCTTTCATTTTAATGCACATAACATAACATCACGCTTGTTATCCAGGAATCGAACCCAGGGAGTTCGATTCCTTGTTTGGGCGAACTGTCTCATGCTCAATAGTCGAGATTGCAACCACCATAGTGGTTGCAATCCGAGTCCAAGTCCGAGACGAAATGTGTGATATGTAATACAGTATTTTATTTTTAATTCCTTCCCTCTTGCATACAAAGACTAGCGATGTTATCAGAGGCGTGGGACAATTGTGCCTACACTCAATTCCTCACATCCCACTGTTTAGATCGAAACAGATGTAATTTAAACAAACGCATATTGTTTCGATGATTCACGGCTAAAGTTGCCATTGAGATAAACAAACATTGCCGGTGATTTATCTAAGAAGGCGTATGTTTTAGGAACACAATAAGTATTTAGATAGTTACAAGGATGCTGATTATCTGGTAACATCTTTACATTATATCTACGTAATTATACCTTCCTAGTGATCCTACTTAACTTTATGTAGGTACTTGGTACACTTGAAGTTATCTAAAGGCTTTCTAAGGTCTTACAGATGTAGGATGGTACAGCGACCAGTTTCATTGTGAAGGAATCAATATTCTCCTACTCTTAGAGGCAAACGCCTCTGCCTAACCTAACAGGCGCGATGTTACGTTATGTTATTTTCGTAAAAAATCTCGAATTTAACGGAATAACAAAAGGAAGTGTTTATAAATTGGTGTTATGATACCTCTGTAATCTTTTTCCTTAAGTTTGTTTTCCTTTGACATTTAATGTTTGGAAAACATTGGGGCTTATTTGAATTGTCATAAAATCTTTCATGACACTAGACATAACAAAAACACTATTGTGACTCGTTTACGTATGTTCCGGTGTCAAAAAATTTATAAAAAAAAAATAGAATTGCGAGTCTCTTCTGGCTCGCAAGGTGGTCAACATATGGGACGTACAGCAGTCATTGTGCTGATTGTCGTGTCAGCCTATAGTTTAATAGCCAAAAGCCTCGACCAACATCTGAGGAGGTTCTGGCTACACAACTGGATCAAGGGCTTGATTTATAAAGCAGTACTTCTGGACACGGCGCGTTTTGTTAGGTACTTAGAAGGTTTCTCTCACCCTCATCACCGATCACCGGTAGCTTGGACCCTGTTCCCAATGCTGGTGGCCTACTATTTTTAAATATTTCAATATGTTTTATAATATTGAAATATACAAAGTATATATGGTTGTTGGTCCCAGCTGTCATTTGTAGATCTTTGACAGTCGTAAAGCAAGGTTTAGACGAAGCCTGTGTTGGCTGCCAGTCCAGCGCTGGGTTGTGATTGGCCTCGTATAAACAGTTTTTCAAGACAAGCCAGCGCTGGCTGCAAGCACTGGCGGTAATAGAGCGCCGGCCTATTTTTCAAGCCACTAACCAACCCAACCAACTTAGCTGTTCAGATGGACAAAATTGGAACAACAGCCGCCATTTTGAGAATGTAATGCCGCTGTCAGTGTAAAAATAAAAAACTCATAGCTGCATTGTAATAATAACGAAGCCATAGTCAGAATTGCTTAGTTATAATTTTCATTAAATTAAGATGGTTAGACTTGTATGATTGATATTTAAATGAATAACAAAAGGAAAAAAAAAATATAAAACCTTTATTTATTTTTCTTACAAACTAATTGAAAGTTTTGTACATTATTATCTACCTACTTTCTTATTATATTCTTATGACATTTAAAGACGGACTTTGATTCTTTACGATTTCTTCCTCTAATATTTTGATCAACTCTTCTCTTAATAGTGCAGGGATGTCTTTGATACATTTTTTTTTCGACTTCCGCCTCATTTGTCCCGAATTCATTTTTATAACACAAAACGTGTGCACGCCACAAGAATAATCCAGGAATTAAATGAACCCATTGGCCCCATCAAAACAACACGGGCCCGGCCAGCGCAGGTTCGTCTAAGGACTGGCGCCAGCGTTACTGGCTTCGTCTAAACCTGGCTTAAACAGATAGTCAGTGGCCCGAAAGTCTGGCAACCTGTCTCACCAAGGGGTGTCGTTTTGCCCAGTACTAACTGGGTTGTGGAGGTCAGACAGGCAGTCGCTTCATGTAAGATACTGGTATTCAGCTGCATCCGGTTAGACTGGAAGCCGACCCAAACATAGTTGGGAAAAGGCTAGGCAGATGATGATGATACAAAGTAGGTATGGATGTCAATCGAATTGATTTCAAAAGTCAGTGCACGCATAAAGTAGAGTGAACATTTGATAGTAGCACGAGCCGAGGCTCGCGGCGGCGGCGGCGTGGGGTTAAGTCGTGAAAGATTCCTATGAGGTGTCCCGTGTTGCCTCACTTGTGCCTCGTTCCGTGTTCACGCGAGGCGCCTACCATCGTGCACTTACTCATCACGGTTACACGGTAATGTTGTCGTTTCTATTTAAATTGAGTGGTTATTATTTGTAAGTTCGACGAAGGCAAAGTGGCAGGGTTATACTGAGCTGCATTATTATGTAAGCACGGATATTTTGAGTTTCGATCATTACACAAAATTAAAAGTTTAATTTCAACTCTTTTTCGGTGCCTATGCATATATTGAAATGACTAAAACAATACAAGTCAACAAAGCCGAAATAATACTGCCATGTTACGGCTGGCTTCTCTTTCATTTGCCATCTTGATTTTTATAACAATTTTCTTTCAGCAAACACATATGTTTGCAGTAATACGAACCCTCAGTACACCCAATTTATTACATAAAAGGTTAACAAAAGACTGATGTATAAAGTCGCGATTGAGGACGGTTCCCATGGTAACGAGGCACCTAGCACGACGCGACACGACGCCACGACGAGACACAACGCCCTGCTTCTGATAAACTGTCGCAAGTCGTTTCTAAATTCTAATTACCTTACTTATACTTGCCTACATTATATTGAAATCAGATTACGGTAAAGGGTCACTAGTACTACATAATATTTACAGGTATAGGTAGGTATCAACACGATCCACCGTACGTGGGTGATCAATTGATCAAAATATATTTTTTTATTCTTTTTTTATTGTTACAACACCAATACAAGAGACCTTTTGGCCTCGTACAGGACCAATTTTGCTCGAATTATTTTTAATTTTATCTTGTTTCCTTTTATAATTTTCTTTTTATTGTTCAGGAGAACCATTTAAAAAATAAATAAAAGAAATACTTTTTATTTCGCTTTTTCTGTTTCTATAATGTAATATCACGTCTGAATTTCTAGATGGCGACACAGGGGTTTGAGTACAAGCAAAAATTATCATTTGTCAGATGTCCCAAGTGTATTGAAGAGCGAATCTATATTACCAACAAGTGGGGTCAAAGTCAGACTCCAAGCTGCTACTGAAAAAATCCTGATAGTTTCTTTCTATAGCACTTTAACCGACATTGGAATCAAATACTGTCATCGTGCTCTGCGGTGGCGCACCCAAAAATAACGAGGCAATAAAATGCCTATAGCTACGATAAAAACTCTACGTAAATATAACTCCACCTAACTGTAGACAACTCTACGTAATATTGAAAATGATGAATTTACTTTCAGTAATTTCATTATAATCTTGAACCTTTCTGCTGCGGATCTCTAACAAAGTAACTAATTTTAAGTACGGAAATATAAAACTTTATGTTGCTATTCTATTCAGCTTCGTCGCTTTAACGATGACATAAATAATATTTTTAATACCTCTTTGTTTAGGCGATGCAATGGACGTCGTTTATGTATTCACGCAAAATACTTACGTGAAAATTCACTCTTCTGTCTGTTTCCTGATTATTTTAGAGCTGTTGTGACATTTCCTGAAGTTGACGCAATATTTGTTACTATTATTACTATTAATATTAAATATGCGAGTGATGAAAATCTTTACTGAAGATAGAATTTGAAATTCGAATCAAAGAATTAGCCATTACCTCAAGAAATTATAGCAAATGCTGTAAATTGAAATTGAATTTGGATTCTCGAAGTTGATCTGAAGAATATTTAATAATTTATAATCAAGAAATACTTTATTGCACGTGCAATGAACATTTCTATTCCGCTTATTATCCTATATATTTAATTTTCCTTATCGAGTCACATTTTAAACTCTGTCCAGCTTAAAACAGTAATGACACTCAAAGCTCAGAGGTCAACTTTCAAACCTCAACACACCATCGGTCACGATTATGTACTCATTTATCACCACACCGTCTTTTGTTGACCGACTGCTGATGACAGGAAAATCATTAATACATAACGAACTTTATGCC
Source organism: Xestia rhomboidea (assembly GCA_963853795.1). Classification (NCBI taxonomy): domain Eukaryota; kingdom Metazoa; phylum Arthropoda; class Insecta; order Lepidoptera; family Noctuidae; genus Xestia; species Xestia rhomboidea. The sequence goes on along the minus strand of OY970761.1, from coordinate 12,993,905 downwards.
ATCGTAATAAGAGCTCGAATTTGTCACCAGATTGCTTCATGAGCGTGTATTGTCTTGCATTGGCCGGCCGTCTGGGGTTATAACAATCAAGACAATGGGGTGAAGAGATGAGGCAAACAGAAATAACTTCTTGTGTGTAAGTAAAGTACGTGTAGGTACTGACGCCAGCACAACAAGCTTCTACAATCTGTCAAATTTCTGTAGTAGATTTTGTTGGCAACAACATAAAAGTATTTTTTCTAGTTTAATTTAAGTATCATTACTTGGCAATAATATTGTAAACAAATAAACAAATCGAACAGCTGAAACAACGAGCACTTGCGGACCCTCATCCCTCAGAACTGCAGTATGAGGAAATTAATAACCGCAGTGACCGTTGGTGAGGTTTAAACATACTCTCTGCGGCGCACCGCCACGTACAGTCGTGGTATTTTCCGCCTGATCAGTTAAATTTTTTTTCGCTTAAATCATGCGGAGGCGCCGAGCCACTCCACCTTAAACTTTAGGCCTATTAGGAAAGCGCTAACTTTGGCGCGCAAAATAACAATAACTCTCGTTTGGCATGTGTCGCCGATCGGTATTTTTTTCATTAATTATTTATTATAAAGTCAACGGGGCGGGGATAGAGAGCGTTTCTATGTTTTAAGTGCAAGCAAAAATAAGCTTAGTGGTGATCAGGCGGAGTGTCCTCGATAGTACGTGTGATGCGCCGCCTCCGCCCGACCGCGCGGACAAGTGGTGTCCTGTGAGGATCGCCTAACTATAAGGAGCTGATCCTGGTGGTAGTTTTAGATTATCAGTTTAATGTATTTTATCTATATAATTAAGAAAATAATCTTATTCAATATAATTATCAGTGCTTATGAAAAATACATATAACTGAAATATTTTTATAACAGCTGCAAGTAGCGATGAAGTGGGCCAGAACTCACTAGCAAGATGTCTTCCAAACGTGTTCAAAGAATTTTATAAGTAAACTAACATTGTACTCGTAATAATCGTCCTCCTGTCCTTATCTAGGTGGGTTGGAGGCATTGAGAATGGAGCTCTTTAATTATCTTCCTTTTTTAATGTCAATAAATAAATAATATTGTAATATTTTTTGTAGTGGTAACACTGTCGCACTCTTCCTCTCTCCTTGCCAGCTCAGCAACTAACCTGCGCGGTCACGTTTTTTCCCTCTCGACTGTTTAATTATTAAAGTTTTTACGTAATACTAAGCATTGTGTCAACGGTTGTGTACCCAAAGCTGTAGAATAAATAGTGTGCTTCTAAACCGTCTTTGGATTGAAGCCAAAAATATTCCTGGCGTGGCATAGCAAGACGCGTGCCCGCCAGATTTTCAACTTTATCGCTAAAGCATTAGGTTCATGGTTGATTGGGAAAATTTGACAGTTTCGGGTAGCTTGATGTGCTGGAGTCTGTACATGTGTGATCCGTTTAGCTGCCTCGTTTTTAAAGTGTTCGTTTTTTGTGCTGTAAGATTTTATTTGCCTTCTGAAGTGATTGTTGCATTAGGTTTACGAGTAAGTACTACTTCACTCAAAATGTGTGCTAAAGTGTGACATGACATTTGTAGCTTAGCGTACATAAAGTAGGTTAAAACAATAAGTAGGTACCTAAGCATTCGTGTGGGTGGCCAACACTAAGCTTATGTTAACATGAAATGTAGTGGTTATGAAAAGACACGTTTCCAAGTCATAAATCTTACACAAGGAAATTAAAAAAGTTAGTGATACTTATCTCGGTTCGCTCGTCAAGTTATCTTTAACTTCGTGTTAAACAAAAAGAGATAAACGGCAAAGAGAACACGAGCCAACCCATTAATGTATATTTTTGCATATTCATAACAATTCGCGAGAGAAATCTCTGAAGAGAAATGTTCCTGTTATACTTACACGTACTTACATTTCTAACTATCACTTTCATCAACTAATTTAACATGCAGACGTGAAATATTACCACAGTTATGGAGTTACAATAATGTCATAATCACGCGTTATATGTGCTAACATCAGGAACAGCTCATCTCTAAATATGCACATGCATAACGTTATCATGATTAACCTTTTAAAAGGGACTAATTAAAAAATTAACAACGTGGAAACGCTACTGACCTAGTTGCATAATGAACGTATTAAATAATCGGATTCTAGTAAGATCAAAGAATGCCTATGCGGCGGATAGGCGTGCATCAAACGGGTTTAAGCGGCATCGTTTAAGGACGCAATCGTGTGCCGCCTAATGTCGCAAACTGAGCATCTGACCCGTATTACATTTCCATAGCTCTGTTAGACGACCTGCATACGAAGAGGCTGTACCTATACGTGTGAGTTTGCTACAGGATCAGCTGCCAACTTTCGTTTTCTTAAGTAAACGTGCACCCATCAATATTACCTTATTTGCGATGTTACCAGTACCTTCTAATATTACGTAAAGGCCAATATACTAATTTATAGGTACCTATTTTATTAATTATTTCTATCAATCAATTGAATATCATTCGCCATGACTCTGACATGATTGATGGATAAACATCAGAATCATAAGCTATGGAGTTACTCATGTGTTACGCGCGTTGATGTCTTTTCCTAGCGCTACGAGCGAGGGCTACGGATTTGTCGCAGCCAACTACTGAATTTGTGGAATTTTGGTCCAATTATATTTCAGTTTGTCTAATGATTGTTTTTTTTTATGTTGATAGTGGAAATCATAACAAATTAATAATAATGTGATTGCCCAAAGGTTAAGGCCTCGCCTCTCGTGTTTTGGGTTCAAATCCGGGCAAGTACCAATGTGACTTTTTCAATTCATATGTACTTTCTAAGTTTATCTTGGACATCACAGACATCGGTGAAGGAAAATATCGTGAGGAAACTTGGACTTATAATTAATATAAGTCTGAAATCGCCAACCCGTCTTGAGCAAGCGTGGTGATCAATGCTCGTACCTTCTCTGTATGAGAAGAGGCCTTTGCCCAGCAGTGGGACTGTAATAGGCTGGTATTATTAAGCGGTCACCGTCACCTGAAAACGAAGTATTTTTTATTATTTGAATAAACAAGGGTTATTTTAATTTTATTACAATGAAGATTTGTCAAACAATCGAAGGTCATTGCTTCATTACCTACTCACTCATCTTTAATTATGTTTCCCACGTACGTAAAGTGCTGTTTTTATCGCCTTTCCGAACTTTTAATCTACGTAGATGACATGATAATTACAATGTTTTTCCTATAAAAATACAACATCAGATTTAAAAACTGCAATGAGGATTTTCATTCTTAGTTTTACGAATTTAACTTATCTTCTAAGCAAAATATCAACATGTGTAATTGTGTATTTAAAGATCATGTAAACAAGTCCATAAAATTATAATGAGCAGGCCCTTTAACACTTCAAATATTTCAACAAAATTGAATTCAAATTATCGGTGTCATACATCTGAATAATTGCTGTTGCTTGTTTTGAAGCAACAGAGATTCATGAATAATTGTACAATATGGGAGTAATAAAACGAGCCACACGTTCGTAAAGGGGGCTATTACGCTAAACGCGTGGTTGTGAAACGTGCGTAGAATGCGGGCTGGCGCGGGATAAGACCGGCCAATTAATTCGCGAGAGATGACCGCGCCGGATGAGATCCGTGAATGCTCGCGGTTATGACGGCGGATTTGATACCAGAAATGATTGTAAAGCTTTTTAAATTATTCTATTGGGATTTTTTCCGTAATAGCCCCGTGTTGTGATTTGTGCCCGGTTGATAGCAATAGAATCACCCTCTGATTTAGGACTTAAAATATACCTGTCAAAATGATGTTATGTATTGTGTGCCATCGGGCCTGTGGACGGGGAGCTATGGGCTAGCTCGCCGTCCGTACGTCTCATGACGACAGGCCGTGTCGACGGCGCGTTCGTGTTCCACGCGCGCCTCAAAGAGAGTCAGCAATAAGGAAGGGGTCCGCAAGGGCCGAAGCCTGCCGGGGCTGCGGGACTATTCGAAAGAGATACCGTGGCCCCGGAACACAAAGGGCGATGAAGGAACATGGATGGGTTTTAGTCAGTAAAAGTCTGACACTCCCTCCTGCTCCGCCCAGAGCGGGAGGAGTCATTTGATGATTGCCAATCCGAAAAAAAAAAAAAAAGTGTGCCACTGCTGGGCAAAGTATCTGTAATGTCTCATGGGGAGGTTTCCCCCAGCAGTGGGACAATAAAGGCTAGGGAAATAAAATGCCTTATAAATCAATATTTTTATAGGTTTTTGAATAATTTATTTGTGACATGTGTGAAGGTTTTGTAAGTATTTTCTTCTAGATTACCTCAAACAATCTAAACATACAAGACAAACCTTCATAGTTAGCTATACACATATTTAACAGTTAATTGTATATAACAATTGTTAACTGCCGTGGGTGTGACAAGCAGTAAAATTAAATCATGAATTACTAAGAGTGAGAATAATTTTCATTTAACGTTCGCAATAAATTCTAACGTGTGTAATGCCCTGAGAACAGCCGTACGCAACTAAAATGTCACGAAGGACATGAACGTCGCCGCCGCAATAGGAGAATAGGAAAATGCTAAACATTCGCTTCACCTGGTGACATTGGGTTTAATACCTCTGCTTTCCCAGTAGTATAGGATCCCTTAAAGAACGACCTTCACCGAGCTGGTTAATGGATGAAAAGCATTTTATATCAATTTAGGTATGTCAATAAATGTATTGCAAATGGGTTGACTAAAAAAATTCAGTCCAAAATATGAATAATTAACAATTAAAAAAATATATTTTTTTTAAACATTTCACTGGTTTGGTTTATAGACAAATTCCATACCAATCGAAAGTATGAAGCATAGAGAATATGCAAACGTTAGGTTGACTATTTTTTTCCAGTCACAACTCATGGGTAGGCAGGTATAAACATGTAATCGATACTAGTAATTTGCACCGGTCTGGTTAATGAATTAAAGTTAAGTTAGAATAAAGATAATTTCATTACGAACACGGTGGTATAGGGTTGTCTGCGAAAAATCAGTCCTGAATTCCGGTTGTCGAGTTTTAAAAAGTGAAATATTGCTGCGAGTCAGCGAGTGAATACGTGCGACAGAGAGGTCTCAGCAAACCATCCCATGCAATAAAAGAGGACACAGCATTGCAGCTGTGTGTAGTTCGTCCACTGAATGAAAGTCACTGGGTTTGATATCACGGATTTCTCAGCATATTAAGTATTGCTGATCAATCTCAGCGCAGATTAGCAATCGGCGCAGGAGTTATTATAGTGCAGAAATGTGTAAGCAGACTGGTGTACTCTCTCTTTTCCTTCCCCATAGTCCATTGGGACGGCAATTAGACGCGACCGGAGAGAGATCAGGCGTAGGGAGCAACGGCTTAACTGGTGTTAAATTGAGACTCCAGCTTCATACCAAAAAAAAAGTGCACGTGAACTCAAAGATGCAATGAAGAAAGCTGAAACAACTTATAAATACTTTCACTCACACAGCAATTATGTCCGAGTATGATGGGTGGATTTTTAATTATCCGTTGAATCGTTGAATGCAAGTAAATATACATAAAGCCGAGTGCCAATAATGGCTGCAATCTCCACACTTCCTCTTCCATATAATTTTTCACGCAAACACGCCAGTTGAGACTCATGCTTTGCCTTCAGTAATTAATGTGAATACTTACATAAACAAATATTTACAAACGTAAACAAAAGGTATTATGTATGTTCAATCGCGAATTGGTTCACACACGTAAAGGTGCAATTCGATTGCGTTGGTTTGACGTCGAATAGTCGATTTTGACTGCCACACCACACAAGACTCGATTGATGGTCAACAATCCTGTTGCTAATTACCACAATGAGTTGATATGAATGATCGATGTCATCGACATGGTTGGACCGAAAATGTTTTAAGAACCACTGCATATAAGAGTATGTATAAGTTGTCAACTCTCTTGCCTTTCCGCGAATACTTCTAAACAAAGATGGGCCTTACGACGGTTGCATCAGATCGCCGCGGGCAGCGCCTGGGGTCATCTTACGAGCGTCCGCGATCCACCGCCGCGACGCACCATCAACCCGAGGTCGCGATGATAGCGTAATGTAGGTACGACAAACGCTTTATCACGATAACCTTACTGTCGCAAGATTTTATTGTAGGAGCCATTAGTGAGGAATGCCAAACAGTAAGAACTTAAGTAATTGAATGTTTTGTAACAACATCTTAACGTTTAACATTTATTTGATTTTATTGGGTAGTTGTGTCAAGTTATATTTACTTGACATAGTTGTCTGGTTTTAATTAAATGATGCTGTCTTAGTAGACTGCGAAGATAAATTGTGTAGTGGTGACCTTTCTGCAGGGGCCTAGAAGTTTAGGTTGCATCTGTAAGGTCCGGTTGTGTTTAATTTCAAACAGACTAAATGTTCCCTGACAAAGTAACTGCAAATAATTGAAAATTATCATTATTCAACCTTAGAGTACGTCAGTAAAAGTGTTTTGATTCGGAGTTTATTGTCTTACGAACTTAATTATGAAAATTGACTTTCTAAATTACACGGTAAAATGAGTGGTTTATATCTATGGTGACTCAATGGTTTAATGCATAGTCATTCTTTGATCCACCTATGTAACATTATATGTTGATCCTAATCGTTTCCACACAGGAAATTTGTCATACGCGAGCTTTGGCATGTGGCCTCTTGCAAACACAACGAGATTCTTTGAAATCTTCGACAACATCGCATGTTTGCAAATATCCTTTATTTAGTCTATTTTCGAGGCCGACTCGTTTTGTAAATTATCAAGTAAGAGGCAGAGCTTAGTACATGACATGCAGATTACTTAAATTGGACGCTGTTATATTTCGAAATATTTGGTCATTTAGAAATGCATTTAGAATGTTTATGCCTGGATTATAAGCAAATTATTGAGATGAAAACGTGATTTGTTTAAAATGTTTTGGCTCAATTATGTTTCTCGGTTCTTTGAGCAGTGACGGTACTGATCGCATTGTCGTCTAGCATAGAAGTGCTCGCAGTCATGCCGGAATAGTATTCAATGATATCGATGCAGATGAGATTTTTTATTCTATCAATTTATCACAGTGCACTAGTTGTCATAAGCCCCGTTCACAAACTGAGCCATAATACCCTGTTTACGGCCTTTGCATCGTTGCCCAATCCCCATTCCCAGCCACTTTTTTAAGGTCGTCGTTACACCTAGCTGGGTGAACCGTCCCACGCATCTCTTGCTGTTACAAGGTCTTAACTCCACCACTCATCTGCTCCATTGGCCATAGGTTCTCTGATATTTTTTTTAGTAAACGCAGTCTGTCCCACTGCTGGTCAAAGCCTTTCCCCAACTCTCCCGGTGTTTTGCCTTCTCTGGCCAATCAGTTAGTTATCAGTACATTTTGTTTTAGTATTTAAAAATAAATAATGATTGTTACAAAGAGGAGAACTGGAAATGAGAGCATTTAAGGCATATTATTTTACGTGTGTAATAATTTTAAAATGCACATCATTACCTGTTTACAAATTATTGTTAAATTGGATCAAATTAAAATAATTAAGTTAAATTCCGTGGTTCACCTTCTAGTAAATCGTAACGTTCCTATTGTGTTCAGTTTAAAGTACGTTCCAGTATCGTCATTACGTGAGGTGACCTCGCTGTGACCTTTAGCTTAGAGGATGCTCACATTCCGACCCGGCAAACGTTTCAAAGGGTATATTTATGTGGAAACTTAGCCATTGTTTCGGTCTTTATTTAAAAACTATTATTATAAAAACTATGGGAAGTATATACGTGAATTCGTAAAGTATTTATTATCGATTTATGTGCCAATTTTGTTTTTTGTTTAGAAAAATATGGTTGGTATTATTGGGTATAAAATGTTTAGCAAGCTGTTTTCCGCATAAACTAGAATAAATGCCTACATAAGCTTTGATGTTATACATGCGGTGAGCTCGACCGCAAAATTAATTGAATTAGTCACTTGACTAAATGTTCACTAGATTAGCACTAATTACTTTGTTATTATACGTGTATAAATAACTCTCTTGTATTACTATGGGCAATCTAGGTAAATACAAAAAGACCTACGAAAGAAGAAAAAGAGAAATTACAAGAATTAAATAACACGTAATCTGTTGCGGTTACAATAACGCAAGAAAGTAAGTTCAAGGTCGTCAACCTTTGATTTGTGGCCTTTAATACTGGAAGCATCTAATTACTATATAGACTTTTTTTTTTTTTTTTCGGATGGGAAATCATCAAATGACATCTCCCGCTCTGGGCGGAGCAGGAGGGAGTGTCAGACTTTTACTGACTAAAACCCATCCATGTTCCTTCCTCGCCCTTTGTGTTCCGGGGCCACGGTATCTCTTTCGAATAGTCCCGCAGCCCCGGCAGGCTTCGGTCCTTGCGGACCCCTTCCCTATTGCTGACTCTCTTTGAGGCGCGCGTGGAACACGAACGCGCCGTCGACACGGCCTGTCGTCATGAGACGAACGGACGGTGAGCTAGCCCATAGCTCCCCGTCCACAGGCCCGCGCCTACGGTGGCCGGAAGCCACCACGTGGCCCCCGACGCCCGGGGCGTCTCCCGCGGCGGCCGGGACGTGAGGATCTCTCCCTGTCCTGTTCCGCCACCTCCTTCGCTAGCATGACTGCTTCGCAGAAGGAGATTACTATATAGACTTGCGTTAATTTATTTCACAACATCCAATTTAAACGTGAAGAACAAACAAGCTCTCGTAAATCACCATAAAGGCTAAACAAGATTACTAAGTAATTACAGTTCCACATGAAAATGGTTTGCTACGTATGTGGTGCAAGATTCTCACGCCCCCACAGACGAGCACATAATTAGCGGCCATCATTAATCACGCTGTTTGAAAATTAATCGCAGCATCCGGACGTTCGCGGCGTCCGTCGCGTCGTGATGCGCCCGGGCAAGGCTCCAGCCTCCGTTCTCTATTGTTATGTCGAGGGATGTACTACGCCGAATTTATTGTACACCGTCAATTTTGTACGGTTTTGCTCGCACCTATTTACTTAGTCCATTTGCCATTCATAGACGAATCGTTATGGAGCATTAATGAAGTGCAAAATTATGCGAGGATGATTAAATTTGTGTTCATTAGTGCTATAATATCAAAGTTTGTGATCTTCGTGTCTGAACTCTCATGCCTACTAAAAGGACGAATTCCTCCGTGAAAGAGAAAAAAAAATAACTACAACAGCAGTTTTAATGTTATTTACTATAAAGTTGAAAAAACGTGTGACAAACATAAATCAATTATTGAAAATTACTAAATTACCAATAGCAATTTAGCTGTTGCATCGCTACCAAATTTAATTATATGTGTAAGGTCACGCATGTGATTGGAAGGGTCCGTTTATTGAGTGTTTATTCGTTGTTACTGTAGTCTCTGCATTCGCAATTAAACACATCCATTGTACCTCTCATTAGGACAAACAAAAAGTGTTTAATATTATCTATTTGCTATTCTTTAATTGCTATAACAATGCGCTTTGTTACTATGTACATAAGAGCTGTGATAGACAAAGATGGGATAATCGTGAATGTACCTGTTGACTGATAGTTTACGTGAGAAGTGGCTAGAAAAATACGAGCTAAAAAAATATGAAAATGGTGGAAACTGCAATGAATTTTTTTATCACTATATCCCTATGTATTGCTTACATCTTTAAAACTACGCAACGGATTTTGATGTGGGTTTTTTTAAATAGAGTAATTCAAGAGGAAGGTTTTAGTATTATTTATTTTTGCGGGCGGGCGAAGCCGCGGTCATCAGCTAGTAAATAATAAAGACATCACAAAAAGCAGGTACTTTAAATAAAATCGTTTTTTGAGCTTCCCATAACATTTAATGATCTTAGGAATTACGCTATTGTGCTTCGAAGATTTTTTGCAAAACAATATTAGATAAAAGAGCAGATTGTATGTAAATGTAAAGCGTGCAACATCCCGCCCATAGAATTGACTAATTCAAACAGGCGTGTCTTTTCGCCGCCGATGTTCAACAGTGATTGGACATAAGTATCTGCTGATGATTCATTTTAGATGGTAGTACCTACATTGATTATTAAGGCAACCGCATACCGAAACCGAATCGAAAACCGTAATAAAGTATCAACTATTTTATTAAGGTTTCTTAGAGCGAATTTCAACAATGAAACTGAACGCTGAGAGCTCTTGAGCGCAGTTCAAATGTGCTAAACGTTCAGTTACACTGTTAAAATTCGCTCTGTTCGTGAAGTTCGTCCTAGGCCGGCCGGCGGTCTCGACAGTGATAACGACAAAATAGCTAACTTTTGATTGCTAATTACTAACGAATAAATTCGGTTGCGATAACGATGCTTGCGAGAAACGCATCTTGGATTTAGAGACTTGTGTTACTAGCAAGCAATCAAAAGTTAGCGATTTTGACGTTATCTCTGTCGAGAGTAGCAAGCGTAGTATATACTTGATCTGCGGATATTTTAGAAGTAGTGGTAAATACATTCTAAGTATTTTTTTTGTGCAACATTCTGTATTTCGTTACGGTTAGTTAAAATATATTTTTTAGTCAAAACAAAGAATCGATTAATTTGCCGATGTGTTTAAGGATTTTTTAAATCGACCTTGAACAAAACAAAAGTATTATTTCTGTTGCACTTCCTGAATCAATTACATAATCATAGTACCTACCTCAATATTAAACTAAGATTACACTTTAATAGGTAGTCCTTTTTGTACACATTTCAATGTTTCCTCAACAAAGGTCGAAGGTATTCAAATTACAAATAAACACTTAACGTAACATATTTCCATCAAAGTATTGCCTATTACTCGAAGGCATATTTTCCAAGGTAGTCTTAAAATAGTACCTGTACCTATGTAGGTAATACCCGTACCTACTACCTACGGCAAATAACTGCATATTAAAGCCATGGCTAGGTGTATTGGGAAACTTATTTAACTTGTGTACCTAGTAGTGCATCTTACGCACTGTGTCCGATTACTAGCCTGAGACTGCTCGGTAAAGACTTTGAAAACTATAGGAACTCAACTCTTCAATATATTACTAACTAGCTGATGCCCGCGGCTTCGCCCGCCCGCAAATTATATATTAAAACCTTCCTCTTGAATCATTCAATCTATTAAAAAAACCCGCATCAAAATCCGTTGCGTAGTTTTAAAGCTATATAAGCATACATAGGGATATAGGGACAGAGAAAGCGACTTTGTTTTATATTATGTTGTGATTACAAATCAAACCAAACCATTCTCTTGTGAAGTACTAATAGTTCGACAGTTATTTATTATGAGCACTGTACTAAAACAACACGCAGCACTTCCATACAGCACTGAATTCACAAAAAAAAGATGGAAAGATATAGTTTGCCCTCAAAAAAGTACAAAACACGCTTTCACAGCCAAGTTTTATATGTACCTCGGACCGCTATTCTATAACAGGCTTAATGAAAAAGGAAGCATCTACTCCTTAAATCACAATAACTGCAAGAAAATCCTTAAGGAAGCTCTTCAAACTACACTCGAGAGCAATGAATCCGGGTCACTTAAAGAATGTTAAAAATCTCGGAAACTAAAAATGATAGGTTAATGCAATAAATTGTATTTAATAGACAATGTAATACTCCTTAAATGAAAGTAAAAAAATATGAGTCACCATACATTTTATTAACACAAAATTACATAAAGAAAAAAACTGCTGATCTCTCCTTAAAACAAAAATAGGAAACATGAAATTTTTGAACTTTATTACGATTTTCTTGAATTTTAATACTTCGTATTGCCTCCTCGTGCTTCCATTACTGCGTTTACGCGGTTTGGCATGCTTTACACCCAGTTCCTTAGATTCTCCCATTCCTCTGTGAGAGCAATTTTGAGCTCACGAAGCGTGATTGGGGGAGGGTTTCGTTGTTTAACGCATCTGCCTAGCTCGTCCCAAGCATGCTCGATCGGGTTGATATCCGGGCTGCGCGCTGGCCACTCCATACGAGTAATGTTCATCTCTTGAAGGTAGTCATTCACAATCCTACCTGTATGAGGTCGGGCATTGTCATGCATAAATATAGCATCCTCACCTAAATTGACCATAAATGGACCAACGTGATCATTGAGGATTTCTTCCACATATCTTACGCTAGTTAAAGAGCCGTTTTCTATGATCACCAGCTCTGTGCGACTTTCAGAAGAAATTCCGGCCCACACAAGTACAGACATACCACCGTAGGCTACTTTTTCTTCGATGCATGCTTGCTTGAATCTTTCCCCTGGTCTTCGATACACTCTGTGTCTTCCATCGTGCTTGTAGAGCATAAATTTTGATTCGTCGGAGAACATAACTTTTGACCAATCTTCAATACTCCAATTTACTTGGCTCTGGGCATATCTTAGTCTTGAAATACGATGCCCACGCTCCAGTTTAGGGCCGTTTGCAGGTCTAAGGGGTTTTAAGTTAGATTCAGCAAGCCGACGTCTTACTGTCCATGCACTTGGGTTACTTCCTCCGAGGCGTCGAAACTGATTTGTGAGTTCAGTTCCTGTGAGAAAGCGATTTCGAAGCATGGTGTTCACCAAGAATCGGTCTTCTCGTGCTGTGGTACACCTGGTTCTGCCCGTTCCTGGTCTGCGTAGGTTAGAACCAGTTTCTTCGTAACGTCGGAGAACTCTTTGTACTGTTGACAGCGACACACCGACAGTCCTGGCTGTATCGCGCTGACTCCGGCCGGTTTCCAGCATTGTAAGTATTCTGGTGCATTCTTCAGGCGTAAGCGACATCATTTCAGCTTGAATAATGAATATAGAGCACTATCAACATGGTTTATGTACCCACATAAATGACAGATTACAAACAAAAGCAAAACCAAATGCTGTAATTTCGTAGTTCCATCTTCGAAAGTGGCCCTTTTTCAAATTTGTTTTTTTTATGATATAACTATACAATAACTAAGAAGTTTTAATACCTTCATTTAAGGAGTATTACATTGTCTATTAAATATAATTTATTGCATCAACCTAGCATTTTTAGTTTCCGAGATTTTTAGGATTCTTTAAGTGACCCGGATTCATTGCTCTCGAGTGTATGTCCTGTGAAGATACAGAGAAGTTATTACTAGTGCTAAAGTAAATATTGTCCACATTATTGTTTTTTTTTTTTTTAACTAGTTTGCTAAGTTAAAATAGTATAAATTTTATATACCTTTTACATTGTTACCAATATTATTATTAGACTTATGATTATTTAATCAATTAATGTTACCTCAAATCGCCTGAAACACAGGATTACCTAGTTCAGGCTCAAAGCATGGGTAAAAATATTAGCATAGATTTAAAAAAAACTTTATTAACATAGATTTAAAAAAAACTGTAAACCTTATATTTTTTTAATAAAAAAAATATTATTATTATTTGAATATAAAAATTATTATTATTATTCACTTGTCCTATAATGGTCTTCATCTCCCTCTCCATCCACAAAAATTGAAATTCATCACTCTTTTAGTCACATCACAAATGCTCCTCATAGGCGATAATAATAAAAGAAACAATTTTGACCTCTTTACACATCAGGCAGAATCACTGATTACCTTTGGCACGACCAAAGTATTTATGGCACCGGAAGTAATGCAGATAAACCACTAATGTTTAAAGCGGTGAGAATGGGCAAATGGGCGTCATCATTTAAAAGTCAAATGTCAGTGAAAATAAGTACTTACATAACATAACATACGGTCACTGTAGATCATATGAGTTCTTAACTTATTTTCAGAACTTAATAACTTTGATACCCACGGTGGGTGCCTGGAGACGGGCGTCTTAACTGAAGCAGGCTCAAGAAACGCTGGCGTGACGATTTGGATTCGTGCCGGAGTGGCTAAGGAAGGTCGGAAAGGTATGGTGGAGGCCTTTGTCCAGCAGTGGAACAGAAGAGAATAAGAATAAATTTATTAATCCATTGTTACAAACATTTACATAACCTGGTTTAGCATTATGACAAAATCGTAACAAGTAAAATTTTATAAAAATTGTTAGAAAGCACCAGGTCCGCAAATTGTGCTGTGCCTGTATCTTGGGGGCCGGAGTTGAGTTTACTTAAAATTAAAACACATTTGTTGATGTGATAAATGCAAGGTAAGTAGGTAAAAGGCTTGTATAAAAACATGTAGTGAAAGGGACGTCAACATTATGAGAACTACAGCCCCATAATAAACAAGTCCTACATTAAAGTATGTACCTACATTCAAGGATAATCTAATGTTCCTATTATGTTATCTACTTAGCGATGAGCAAAAAGGAAAAGCATCAAAACATTACCGGTGACCTCGCAGTGTCAGGTAGGCATCACAATCATACAACGTGATCTCTGACATAGAAAATTGGCCTAGCAAGCTGTCTATGTCTTTAAAAGTCATCCTATGAAACTATAGTTGTTCAGTCGTCATTCAGTTTCTTGCCAAGGCAAGCAACAGCATCAATATATCAGTCATCATCTGCGAACCATGAAATGCCAAGGGATATCGTATTACCCGGTGTGGGTTGTGGAGGTCAGTTATGCAGTCGCTCCATGTGAAATACTGGTAATAGCTGCATCTGGTTCGACTGGAAGCAGACGCTATCATAGTTGGGAAAAAGGCTAGGCAAATGATGGCAGAAGACGGTAATGGACTACACACTACACTAAATAAAGTGATGTGGTGTCGATTCTGTTGTGCACAAACTAAAACTTAATTTAGGCTATTGCTATCTTTTTCTCTCTAATAAAACGAGAAAGAGACGGACGTAATTTAGAGCTGTCAAATTTAATTGGAACTAATATTTCCATACAAATGAAGGGTGCACGTAAAAACATGTCGACTAAAAACACGGTGAAGCGCAAGGCATAAACTAGTTTGACATCTCTAACTTAGTTTATAGCTATAGCCATCCTTTTCTCGCACTGCCTTTTAGTAAAAGATAGCAATAGCCTAAATTAAGTTTAGTTTGTGCACAACTGAATCGACACTAATTTGATGCATTAAACTTTTAACACTAGCGATTGCTGTTTTACTTTTATTTCGTTCCACATTACAGTTCCCATAACTTGATCGTGTAACAGAACCATTAGAATCCAAATAATTAAACTTCAATTACGCACACGAACAGTTAAAGACGGCTCAGCTATATTATACAACCAATAATGTTCCACTCCAGATACTGTGTGTTCAATAGTTCATATTAATTTACTCTAGCAGAACCGTAGACTTCCTTCCGTTCATTTATACTTCCTATCAGTGCTCGTGGCACTACAAGTACTTTGTAAGTTACATGTCTGAGATTGAATGATAAGGTTTGACTTAAACAAGATAACTGTGATATTTAGATTGTAGATCAGTGACAAACGTATTTAATTAACATTCTGAATAATTCACATTTTTACATAAGATTAAGATGTTGCAAAGATTTATAGATTACCATGGCAGCCTATTACTGTCCCACTGCTGGGCAAAGGCCTCTTCTTGCACAGAGAAGGCACGATCATTGATTTATAGATTGCTGGAAAAGAACTCAGAGGAAATACCTGAAGGAAAATCACTATCAAATTAATTTTAATTTTGCACATTAGTCCAGGTTCGAATCACCGTTATTAAATTGGATTACCTAATGTAGTTTTTTAGAAAACCCTTCACTTAAAATGTCACTTAAAGGTCAGCACAGGTTTGTCAGCCTAAAGATTATTTCCGAATTTAACCAATTCCGTACCATCTGCTTCACTAATTATACGGTTGACCCCACAATAGCAACATTCGAATGCTTATTGCTTGTCCTTCTAAACAAAACGGCATCTAATCACAGATCTTAATACCAATAATTGAGCCAAAAATGGCATCTTTAGCGACACATATCTAGCCTTGGTTGATTAGTGACCATGTTTAGAAGATCCTTCCCTGTACTTGGTCATAGAAGGTCGATCTGCTCAGCTTATGTCAAAGGTCGCGTGGAATTTTGGTCAAAAGTTGAAGGCTTGTGAAACAATGCATTGCAGGTAATGGATATTATGAAAACACGAAGTCGCGTGCTGCATTCGGATTGCAAAATTTTGTTTGTTTGGTACAGGCTGGATTTTCATTTCGAAGTGTTCGATTCTGTGAAGTGACTTCGTAATTAGATGAAGAAATTATTCTACACTAGCTTCTGAGATTTATTATAAAGGTCTTAATATGGATTGTCTCAGCATCAATAAAACGTACGTCCAATTAAGTTCACGAGGGTTCGTGGCCAACCATAGCCAATTATAGGTATCTACTTAATTACAGAGCGCTGGGCGATAATCGGTACGTAAGATAATCTCAAAATATATTCAAAACATATTTCTTCGCATTACAACACCGATACTTTCATTTAATCTACATAAGTACAGGTATTATAGGATTTGCAAAACTCATTATTTTGTAACAAAGTCGTAGCGTTGTGGAAGCGATCGCCCCTCACTCACGTACGAGTGTTACGAACAGGGAGGCTTCACCGCCCGCGCCGGCACCGCTTGTTAGTGGCCGTGAACCAAATGTTCTTCACGCTGTGTGACCGGGGATCGCCACCACTGACCACTGCCGAACAGACCATGGCGAACTGAAGCAACCTGTTGAGGAATCTTTGATGATCTATTGTTATTTTTTCATTAGTTACGACACACGTATCGACTTTTGTTTTTGAGTTGTAAAGTTCACGAAACATATTGCGATACGTCTAGAACAAAACCTATTTATCTTCTAAGCTACTCTTGTTGAGCACATATAAAATGTTACAAAGATTATCTATCTAAACACACATGGTTGCAAAATAACAATTTAGATTAACAACTGCGACAAAATTATTGTTGTCTTCCAAAGGTTCCCATAACACGCATTGTTTTAAGATGAATATGCACTGCACTTGTGTAAAAACCTCATTTGTTTTGCAACAAGTTGGTGAGCAGTGAGCAACAGCTCCGTTGGCTTTACATTCACAAGTATAACTGTCTCTAATCGAGTATTGCACGTCTAGACTGTAGGAAATGACCATACTTACTCTACAATTAAGGATTCCTCCGTCTACCGCCTTCTGAGTCCATTGCACTTTGCTTACATAAGCAGATGTTGCGAGCACCGCGAGTAGGCTGGATAATGATCATCACACAATAAACATGCGGCATAATGGTACCTAACTACAGCCATAAACGCATTCGGAAGTGGACGGATAAAAATCTATGTCAATTCCGCGGTAGGAAGTACCTTATTATAAGATTTATTATTTCGTATTACTATAAATTGCCTTCATTACCATCAAGATCAGTATTTGAATATTTCGAAATAATATTTAAATTTTTCATTAACTTTTAAAAGTAGGCAAGCATGTTTTAGTGTTCCACCGAAATATAAAGCCGTGAGCATTTTTTTTTTTCAATTTAAAAAATGGCCAATGACAGCCAGATTCAGACAACTTCATCAGATAACGATAGAATTGTATTGTCAAAAGATGTGCTTTGACGTTTGAAGCATTCGTTGCGAGTCACCTTGGATGCTCGGCGGGGTGCGCGCCGGATCCTGCGCCCGCGACTGATGCGCGGCTGATAACAAGCGTGAGAACCACGACCGGAGATCACTCATATATCATTCAAGACCGCCATTCATTAACCAAGCCTGTAATCTAGAACATTGCCACTAGCTACATAAAAAATGGTTTTATTACATGTATTCGAAGATTTATGATTGACGAACCAAAAAAACGTGAACGATTTTAAATATTGCCGAGAAGCTTAATTGCAACCTTTGCTCAAATTACCAATAAACGATCTATCACGTATTTGTTTTAACCGTGACATCATATCCTTGAAGTGCATCTTTTGTATTGTTTTGCTCCAAATTGTTATGACTCAGCAATAATTTATAAATAAACGGACAATTTAGTGGTAATGGTCAGGAAGTTATTGTTGAAGAAGCATCCTTATTGTACTGACGACCTTTACACGGAACTAGAGTTGCGCCGAGATCTTAATCGTACAGGATCTCGTTATTATATTACACACTGTTCAAATTGGGTCTAAAAGTGTTCCGCATTTTCGACAATTCTCATCCAATATAACAACATGAATTCACTGAACTTTAGGTTTATAAAATTAAAATACTGTTTAAGTGTATCATTATGCAAAGCTGAACGATTTTACCAAAGTTTTCCGGGAGATAATAAAAGCTACTGTGGTGAGACATGCCTCATTATTAATAGGTATCAGTATACAAGAAAAGAAATCGAATCAGCGGAATCTTTCTTTTAAATCGTAAATTCGCAACTAATCAAGCTAATAATTGGTTGAACAATCGCTAATTGAATGCAAATAAGTCGTCGCACAGTATTACGTCTCCGTGATTGCACCCGGAGGCGAGGGCCGACAGCCATCTTGCTTTCGTTCCGCTAGTCTATTCTTAGAGTTTTCCCACAATTTGCTCCATTCGATCGCCGAGATAAATAACTGTTTCTGTTTTAGTGGCTCACACACATTGAATAAAATTGGTTTGGAATATCACCTATTTCTTGTACAGTCATACAAGGTGCGTGAAGTCGCGGCAACACGTTTCCTGCTAAAGTTACTTTGTTGACTAACTTTAACCAACTGGCCACTGGATTTCTTTTCTAACTTTTTGGCAGTAGACATAAATGTTTTTGTTATATTTACGACGTATTGATGCACGCGGCTATCAACAACTATGATTGTTAGTGTCAGTTGCAACACGCGCGCGGTGTTGTCGATTATTTAACTAGAAACAATGCCGAGTCGCACGCGCACCGCGCCGATGCTTCTCACGGCTGCCGAAGGTCGCGGATAACTCCGTTCTTACAACACGCTTTAAATTATTTGATTTCATAATTTTTGGCGCTCCGATGTGTGCCCCTAAACGATAGGCCACGGTGTAAACATTCTCGGTATGATCAATTCGTTACGTTTACCCAGAATGTAAAGTGTAAACTCGTGGCGAATCGATTAGTCATGTACCGCACATTAATACCCTTTCGTAACTTTTGCAAACTTGTTCGTAGGCTGTGCAAGCACCCAGTAGACAAATAATTGCTGAAATTCTAGCGTAAACTCATACGTGTTAACATGTTATGGCATGTAGCAAATTGCGAGGAATGTCCTCCTAGATTTCTTAACTAATAATCACTTCCTGTTAGATCACCTCAATACTGCTTGGTTGCCAATACATCTACGAGTTAAATACTTCAGTACCTAGATACATACCTAGACCCACATACATACTTATACTCACGCCTTTTTTCCACTGGGGTAGGCATAAACCGCAGAACGCCACCTGCTAGATCCTTTCAGTAGATATCATGAAGATTACTATTAAACCTATAACTTGGATCCAATTATTGGCCATCCGAAATCATTTTGGTATCAAATTATCAATCAATGAACACCGCCTATCGCAATCCACTGTAGAACGCTTTAATACTATACTCACATGATCTTTGTGGTCTACCTAGGGGTAAATATAAGAAGCCTATCCCAAGTTGGTACCTACATCCTGACTTAATAATAATAAAGCTACCAATTCTTGTTAAATGAGTTTCTTATAAATCATGATCTGCCAAAGGACCGATTTTTTCGAGACACCATTCTTTAACTATTGTGTCTACTTCGTGGACAGATCAAGGGATAAGCGAGGACCATTGCTTACTCTTTAATTTTATAACAAAATTCAGTAAACATTAAGGAAGTCTGAAAAACATACGTTGCAAAGTTAACATTTAAAACTAACAGCTCGTTTGAAAAATGGCTCAGTATCGTGCCCGTAATTGTAGCAGTTAACTAACATATTACGGTGTAGGCGGTCCTACATACGTATCAAACTACTTAAGTACTTTTAAATGCGACGAAATGAGCCACGCAATTAGGTACGCCCCAATAGTCTAATGTCCTCATTGAAACAGTGTTAAAAATGTGTCTTACAAAACATCTTTCAACAGACATCGAGATAGGTAGGCGTAAATATTAAATATTTTCCAATAAGATCTTTTTTTTTGCAAAAGCTTTCATTTTGTATGAAATAGATACTTGTCATCAACAGAGCATAGAAACCACCAGCTGAAGGAACCTTTGCACCGCCACCGACGGCAACGCCGCGCCGCGCAGGTGTCCAAGTATTGGGTCAATAAAATTTAGCAACGTGAAGATCAAGGAGCGAAGAAACCGCAGCTAGATGTGTAACGTACATGGGTACCATGCAGTTACACCACCTGTTTCAAGTTTCTTGAATAGTCAAGCACCACCTCTTTAAAAGCTGTAGGTACTATGACGACCCAAATGGCGCAGCGGTAGAGGGGCTGCCTTACGTTCTTAGGTCCCGGGTTCGAATCCTGGTAGGAGCAAATGTTTGCGTAATGAGCATAGACATTTGTTTCCGAGTCATGGATGTTTATATGTATAATAAGTATGTATTTACAAACAAAAAGTACCTATGTAGTATATCAACTATCTATGGTGTCCACGACACAAGCCTCGTTGCTTAGTGTGGCACAAGATGGCGCTGTCTGTAGTGTCCAGCGATATTTATATTTATTATTTACTATAATACAGACGCAAATTACCTTCAAATTTTCCACGACATGTTCCGATAAACTAATCTAATATTGCTCACCAGTTATATAACCCATATTTATATTATAACTATGTCTAAGGTCTTAATTGCCTACTTATCTAATATCCTCATAGCACATATTGCCACAGGCCACTTGATGTGAACAACGGACGTCGATTAGTATTAATTACTGCCGCTGATTGGCTCCATTCAATGTTGTCAATATTGTGATCATCTATGAAGGATAATTAGAGTTTGATGGATTGATTGATACGGTATTAGCTACTGATGATGTGATATTTCTAATTGGGCTTTGTTATTTGGTATTGCTTTCTAATTGCATTGTTTTAGCGTTGGTTCACAGGATATACAATATTTATACATTCAATTCAATCAACTAAAAATTGTTCATCAAAATTGATCACTGACAAAACGCACAAAAAATTATAAAAGCAAATATGGGCGTACCTACGATGTGATAAAAAGCGGCAATAAGTAACAATGGGGATATTAATATTAATGTAACCATGGGTATGAACATGACCATTTCCCGAGTGGACCCTTTTTTTTTTTTGGATGGGAAATCATCAAATGACTCCTCCCGCTCTGGGCGGAGCAGGAGAGAGTGCCAGACTTTTACTGACTAAAACCCATCCATGTTCCTTCATCGCCCTTTGTGTTCCGGGGCCACGGTATCTCTTTCGAATAGTCCCGCAGCCCCGGCAGGCATCGGCCCTTGCCCCGAGTGGACCCTTAAGCAGACGTTAGATAACCGAGCGCTGTGTTCTGCGCTTTCACCTACGGTATATCACGAGCTGGCGACCTCCTCCCCCCTTCCACCGTGTCGCCCGCTTCCGTGAGCCTCAGACCTCGAGCACGGAGGGCGCATCGCGACCCGCACCTGACCTCCGGCTAGGGTTGCCAGGAATAGAAAAGCTCCAGTCCAGTATTCATTGGCAGGAAGATAATCTAGCCTATTTCTGAACCATCATAAAAATTGTACTACGCACACACATTTTTCAAGAAACCGGGTGTAACAACTTCAGTTGTTCTTAATATGTTTGAAAATATTACATCACCTCATATTACCCAAGTAACACAGTCTTGGACGTTTAAAACAAATCTGTCTATTGACAGTCTATTCATGGTTAATCTTTAGATAGGGGCTTTCTAAAGATGGTTTCAATAAAGAAAATGTATTCTTATAGAGTTTTTTTTTCTGAAGCTCGATTATTTTTAGAGCATTTGTTCTATAGCATACTTATTTTAAGTACGTTTATAGGTATATTGAATGTTTTAAGATAAAATGCTCTACAAATATGTAGTTAATAAAGCCTAAAGGTAACTTGATGTAATTTTATAGATATTTTAAGATAAATCATTCTATTTTAGCTATTGGTATTTATCTTTGTTTTTATAGAGACTTAAGTCTAGATAAAATACTTTAATAGATATTTTTCAGTTTGTCTAAAAAATTATAGAGAAAACGTGTTTTAAGTGTTTTTTTTTCCTAAAAATGGCTTAGTTAAGTGCATTTGTATTAAATATTTGAATTGGATGATTTTATGCAATGGAGACAGTGAAAAAAATTAAAAGGTCTGGTTTGTTGGCTTTCGTCGAAACATCGGCAAATACAGGGTGTAAGCCACCTCATTACGAAGCCGTCAACCAAGCATTCTGATCATCAAACTAAGTAACTTTACGCAAAAATTATAGCAGGGAAACGACTTTTTTTAACACCCTTTATTTAAAAATGAAGAGTTGCAAAATAATTCAGATTCAGAATCGTAACTTTCTAGTAACTTCCTCCAAAACGCAGGAAATTGTTCTACTACAGAAGATACAACTGAATTTGCAGTGTTTCCTTCCCCTACAACATCACAAAATTTTGTTAGTAAGCAGTCCGATTCGGGTGAAAACACAAATTACGACGACGAAAGTCGATTCAATTGCCTCAAAAAGGATCTGCGCCAGTGGTCAGCAACGTATGCTCACTCACATAGCCTTGACGGACTTATTTCAAATAAAAAATAATTTTCAACCCGATACCTTTTACTTACTTACCATTAATTAAATTGCTCTGTTACTGTATAAAATGGTCCTCCGTTCACAACACATCTAATTACCTGTTCACTGATGAACGTCTAGAAATACTGTGAGAAGATAAAAAGGAATAGAGAGATGACAGTTACTAGGTAATCTTATACCACTCATAAATCTATTTATTCTTTCACTAGATAGTTTAGTACGTAGCAAGTGAAATTATTCTTGTCATAGAGCTAGAGCCATACTACAGAAAATTCTCTAGAGTGTTTGTTTTATTAAATTCTTTTTTCTAGTAAATTTTATCTTGACGCCATTGTTATTGCCTATTTTTGCTTCAAATTATTTTCGTTACATATTTTAATGCTTATATTATTGTTTTTATCATTAAATTATGTCTAATTAAACATATAATATGTTTTAAATTACTATATTTTAAATAAAATGTGTACTTTAATCATTAAAATGCAATAAAAAAAAATATAAAAAATATTAAATCTTACATTTACAGCAGGCGCTCTTATTTAAAGAAAGTTTTACATAATATTCGACGATAGAATTTCAATCGCATATAGATTTGCTTGTTTACCCGCTCAAACACAAGTAATGTAAGAAATAAGAAATTTGTTACGCCATGATGCAATACAATAATAAGTTTAAATAACTCTTGTGAGTTCTGCGCCATTAAGTTTCGTTGTCTATTACAAATCAAATGTTACTTAAAGTTGTTAGTCTTGAGTTAATTTTGGTTTAAAAACTTGACGAGTAAAGACTTCTTTAAAGGTCTCAACTTTATCTATATACTATCTAGTAGTAAAATTTGTGGTCTATAAACAGTTTAGTGAGACACTAGAAAAATCTCTAAAGACAATTTGAGAATTTACAACTCTTATCTCTATCTATTCATGTTTTCTTAACTCATTCTTATGAGAAAGGATAAGGTTGTGCCCACTTTTACTAAACTGTGTCTATAAGCGTTCTTGAACATTACTTGGATATATTTTACTCTTAATGTAGACAATAAAATTAAATTCTATTAGATATCTAATAGTCCGTTTTTAGACGCGATTGTGTTATTTGAGTAGTATAACGCGCTTCACACGTTGCCCTATCACGTTTTGAATAATAGGTGATTAGAATTCTGACACAGCTTTTTAGTTATACGGTGTCTTGGATGACTTTAGCTATACACTTTAGGACAATAAACAAAAATGTCTGTAAATGTTTCAGCCCTAACTACACTAACTAAACTAGGTAGATATATCATGCTGCCGGCGCGGCGCAGCGCCCGGCAAAGCCAATGTTACCTAATTCAATTTCCTTAAGTTCCATTTCATCTTCGATAAATCCGAGCGCATTATTTTTATTGAAATCGCTGTAATGTAGCATTTTGCAATTTTGATCAAGATAAAAATTAACATTTTAAACGCAAGATCATGTAGAAAGCTAAAGCGGCATATTATTTACAAATCGATGTGCATTAATGTTTGTAATGTCACAACTTTTAATGTTCAAAAATGTTTGCTCTTATCGTACAAAGATTTCTTCAGTACCGCATTATTCACTCCAAAATTCCGATTAAAACTGCTTCAGGGACTTTCAAAGTAAGTGTACTATTTATTATAGTTTACTCGAAAGGGAACGTCAAATCGTGGGCTGTCAAAACAGTATTTCTAATGAAGATTTATCATCAAATAAGTCTCCAAAAGCTTACACTGCTATGTCGATGAGACGATGACAAAAAGGGCAAACAGAATTGAGAGCAACATTCCCGACATTTCCATTTCGAGACATCTGCGTCTTCGAGGTCTCTATCGATGAACTGTTTGAATAAACAATGGAATAGTCTAGTAACCTACAATAGTGGCGCAACAGACTTCCAATATCCGAGGTAAATGTTCAAATAGTGCAGAACTAGTTAAAAGAAAAAGGGATGAAGCATGGAACCACTGAAACTTGTAGGAAACCCATAAAGAAAAAAATTCACAATCTATCCGATCATGTTCATAAAAGTAATTTCGATATTAGAGGTCAATAGGTTGAAGATGGTATCTCTCAAATGTCAAACGAAGTACTCGACACGCAAATAATGTTGAAAATGCGTTCAATTTTGAAGAATGTTGTAATGATCTTTGGTTCGTTTATGTGCCTCCAATTGAGGTCGACATTTTTATTGGTGCAACGCAATGAAGCGATATGAGACTTCGACGGCAAAACGAGGCGTGTGAAACATTAGTCTGTGACACTATCGAGACACCTCAGCTGTCGTTAATTAAGGTTACGGAGCTAAGCTGCAAATTATAAGTGTAAGTGACAGAGCGGCCCTCTCTAATTGGCTGTTTTGAAATTCACACGAGCAGAGCAGCTCTACCAACAAACACCCTGTGAATTCGACTATCATACTTATATTAAAAGTGCGGAAAGTAACTATCCGTCTGTTACTTTTTCACTCCCAAACCACTCGCTTGGGGATCTGCAGAAGAACGCTACTTTTCTTCCCGAATTGCACCACATGTAGTCGCGAGCAAGTTAAAAAAATAAAGAAATAAGTCTGGGACACTGCATTAAACAGATATTCTCCTAACTTTGGTCGACCTTGAGATTTGTGGAATTCGTTGATATCTCTAGCTAGGTAGCAATTGGACGCAATCCGAACTATCAGAACTGAATAGAACTGCATACAAATTACAGCAAATACCCAGGTGAAACAAAAACACATTCCAGTCACTCAAGTATTTATCAGCATGATGCGACTTCAGTGACGTGTGTTCAATTTCCTGCGATGATAAAAAGATAACAATTTCTTCGGTAGTTGCATAGGGGACTGCGTGCTATTGTGCACGCAAGAGTGGTATGCATTACATTACCGACTAAAGACGACTTCCCTGTTTTGTTTAAAGATATTTGCTTTTAGATGTGGACATTTCTTGGAATGTTTCTTTAATGTCAATATCCAAGTATCTTTAAAATCTCATCAATTGATATCAATATTTGGATATTATTAAATAATATTCGTCAATATCCGTTTAACACTTATTTACATAATGTAAGGTAATTCTAATTAATTCATGAAGAGTCGTACTCACGTAAATACATGCTAATTAGGATTAACTTAAAAGGAGTTGGATATCCGATTACTCGAGACGTTCCATGCATTGCCATGCGCTTAAAAATGCGCTTTCTTGAAACTTTCGCCATAGTAAATGAAGCTACCATTACTCACCGATTTATTATGATAAGCCGATCTTTTCAATTTTAAGTCAAATGTTAAGTTTTTTCTATTACCATGACTCAACTGCCCACTATTAAGTTTTATGACGCCCATATACAATTTAGGGTATGAAATTGAAGCTGCACCATTTGGCAACATCCACAGATTGGGTAACGCCAATAACCTAAACTTCTAATTACGTACGGGCGGCGGCGATCCGAACATAACTCTTCGTTTCCGCCACATCCATATCTGCATGAACCGCATCAATTTACGTTTGGTGGCAGAATTCGAACCATCGGATATCTCCGAATCGGGAGGTACAGTCAAGCAGGCACTGGTAAAACTTGAATAACGGAAATCGCCCTTATACCATGATCTGTCCACGAAGTAGACACAATAGTTAAACAATGGCGTCTCGACCAAATTGGTCATTCGACAGGTCATGATTTATGTACAATGTAAAGGCACTGTAAGAGCGGTTTCGCACTATGTCCGATCCGAATCCGATCCGTGAAGTGTAGACAATGTGTATGGCTCCGGGCCTGTCCCGCGATTCCGCAGGACTTTTTCTGATAATTTTATAATTACCTACATATGTAGAGTACTAGTACTTGTGGTTTATAAAGGTAAACAGACATACCATACCTTATGACTGACTTTCCACGGGTACGGATCGGACGTGGTGCGAAACCGCTCTTAATGTTAATTTGTTACCATCATATACACTCTTAGAAGTACTAAAAAGGCACAATAATTATGGTCTGTATACAACACTATTTTTTAGTAGTTTTAATTACTTTAAGGGTGTCTAGTACTCATGAAAATGTTAATATTGGTCGCGTAACTTGAAAAAATTTAGGCCCTATACTAATTAAAACGATTAAAAAATAGTGTATATCACCAATTTTATACATCTGGTAACTCCTGTATTTTATGTAAATAAATTATTCTTCATTCATGGACCTGCAATTAACCGTTTAGGCTGTTATAGTCTACTTTACCAAAAATACTGTGCTAATGCGTCATTACACAAACAGTTAGACTTAGACTGATTGCAAAGTAATGTAAACCAATGAGTTAGTGTAATGTTCGATACCGATTGTACGAAGACTACATTCTCACAGGCTTATGATGACTCTGTTGGCTTATAAATGGTTATTACGTAATGAGCATCGAATGTGAACGGATACTTTAATTTAATAATGTAGATAGACCGTCTGAGGTACGAACCGTGGTTCGTTACTCATGAAGTCGTGCCAAAAAGGTGATGCGGTGACGACACTGTTAACATGATAGGAGAGATCCATTCATTTGGAGTTTCAAAATGTACGTAATGGTAAACAAATAACCAACTATACAAAAAAATGTGGCGCTTAGGGGAGAAAATAAGAAGAGAAAAAGAGAGAGTTCTTCGTGACACTGGCAGAGCAGTATTTTAGACGTTGTCGGCCCAAAACGTTGCCATTTCCACGGCATTTGATTGCAAGTTTTGGTGCTCAGTGGGCAGTATAGGAGTTGAAACTTATTACTAAGGAAACATCACGAATTCCCACCAGATGGAGGTAATATTTACCTACCATAAAGCTTCGATTTGACTTATGCTGACCCAAAGAAAATGTGTAAACGTTCTTAAGATGGCATCCAAGGGTCATCGGCGTTGATTGGCTTACTCAATCTCCACCCACAATAGGCGCTAATTAACAAATATGACGTTACGTAGTAGGATAGGTTGAGTTTCCGCCAGTATTGCGTCCATCTTCACTTTCTAGCTCACCCACGTGTTCTTTACATCAATAATTAATTTTAAAATTGAGGACAGTGTTCCATGAGCCGTCTTGGTTGAGCGGTGGTCTTTAACTATAGATATACAGAGCACTTGTTCTCGAAAAATGCCGTCATAGGGGCGTTTTTTTTTTTTAATTAACTGAAAAGTACACGCGGAAATCCTAGTGTAGGTACCTACCTAACATCATTTTTTTCAAAGTTTCAGAACCATAATCACCAAAGCTATAAAAGTAACAGGTTCGACTTTGATTGCTATCTACAAGCGTTATTTTATGGTATTTAATTGCTGAAGTCAGAAGAACAATAGCGCATCTATGACAGCGCAACTTATCGTCTATCTCGCAAATCAATCAGAGTCACAATAGAATTGCGCGAGCACTTTCACCGCGCCCGCGCCTCCTCACCTCTTGATCGTCATTTGTCTGTGATTTTGACCCCATCAATTTAAGCGTGCGAGACTGGCATTGTTGAGGAACCATAGTGCCAAGCGTTATATCGAAACTATTTTATCAGAATAAAGCGGATGAACTGATTTTCTCACAGACTTTTGAACTGTCAATCAGTCCGTATAGTATAACTATAATGATCAAATGCAATGACATCACATGAATACGTCACCTTTGCTGACTAAGAGACTGTGGGTTCCATTCCAATCTATAATCGTGTTGGCTAGTTTTCATGAACTCAGTGCTAAAATTAAGTACCTAAACTTAATGTCAGGCACTACACAATACCTCCTTTAATTGTTTCCTGTGACGTGCAATGTGCATGACTATGATAAATTGAACCGGACAACTTGAGGATATGAAACTGATAAAATATATAGGTATATAGGTACCTAGATAATATACGATGATGCTTTCCAATTTATTGCCCTTAGAGAAACTGTCATGAATTCAATTTTCCCATTACTTTACCACAGCAAGTTCCGCATGCTTCGCCGCTGGCATTTATCTGACCTCTGCAGTCAAAACGGCTGGGAAATAAGTACCATTTGAGAGATGACACAATCCTATGGATACCTGCTACGGGCAACAGGTTGTACTATCTACTTATACAAAAATATTCAATGGTAAGAAGTTACTTGCCACTTTAAACTTTACCACACGATTTTTGTTATGTAAAAGGTTACTTACTACTTGACATGGATAGTTTTGCAATGATTCATATTTATTTGTTTAACACATGTGAGAAATAAAATCCCATAAATATTTATGCCTTTAATTTAAAGGTATTCAGTAGAACCTTTGCAGAAAACATCCACAACAATAAAACTTAGTAACGTACCTCCCCATACCGACCAAATGTCTATCTTTGCAAAAACTAATCTAAATAAAAACAATTACTCTATTAGGGACAAGGTTCAAAATAAGACTATGAGACTGCTCTGTTATTCTTTTAAATTGTTTCTGAATGTACTCGCATTTTCCCGTGTTTGTTGCACAGAAGGTCAGAGACGCAAATGATTATCGTCTTAAAATGTGATGTGAAAATACTGTCAATGTTAAATGTAGTATCCCAAAAATCGGTCAAACTGCTAGTTAGTCGACACAGCACAAACTTGCACCTTCCCCGCACAACCCATTCGAGCTAGATAGTCTATGCTCGCTTCGATATAAATTGCGACAATCTTCGCAGTTTAAATCGAGGTTCAAAACATTACAGCATTTAAGAATACAGACCAAAGAGCGAGAAACATTTGTATTTTAATATTTACTTACTCACTTTAGTACCAGCAATCCTATGACAATGTATGAACACTATTCCAAGGACTAAAGCGAGCTGGTATCCTCGACACATCCTTTCACGACCTACAATAAGGCATTTATGAATGGGTGCTTAAACAAGCGATTGCCTACTCACCTCGCAGCTATTTTATTTAATATGAAGGATTCTTGCTACTTTATTGTTCGATTGCATTCAACATCGTCGGCTTTTAATGAGGTATTCGACTACTGTATCTTATTGTTTATAGGGCAGATGACTACTTAGATATAGATAGGTACATCTGAATCGATCCTAAGTGCGCTCATGAAGCTATTAAGTAGCTATAAGCTAAGTAAACAACTTGAAAAGCACTCTAAGCTTATGGTTTCTAGAGCTTCAATTTCTTGACATACAACTTGTCCTGAAAACTATAAAGTCTTTTTGGTTTGTCCCAGTTTAACAAAAGGTATTTAAATATACAATTATAAAAATATTTTCAAAGCGTACCTCAAGGATCAGATGTAGGCACCTATCTAATTTTGTACCTAAGTGCAAAATATCAACTCATCGATCTATCAGCAACCAACTGTGAAACATGTGACTATGTTGTTAGGAAGTTTGATTCGATTAACCTACAAAAAATGCACCTTGATCTTTATGCACTGACAATGAGAAAAACGATAATGACCATCTTCGGCAACCCTTCACTTCGCTTGTAATAAAGTGTTGATGACACCATTCCTCTGTACGCAACGATTACCTACGACTCTACCACTTTGTTGTTTGACCTCTCCTAGCTAGGCAGGAGATACGTGAAAAAAAATACGGATTTTCTTTTCCTCCAAAAATTAACATACCTACCTAATTTTGATCTATGCTAGTGATTATCTAATGCTGAATTAGGGGCAAAATAATTCTGGATGTCGATACATCGTGCAAGGTCAGGTCAAATAAATCCGCGTCTGAAAGCGTATTGGTTTGACGACGACAGTCGCAGGTAACATGTAAATGGGTGAGATCCTGAAAAATAGCAGACAAGAAACTTGATTAAGCCTGCTGCTGTGGGGCTGGTGACAGTGATTGATTTTACATGAAGAGTGTTCCTTAAAGGAAATTCCTACATCTTTGGGAGTAATATTGTAATTGGTAAGAGACTGCCCAGTTGGTCTTGTGGTCGCTAACGCTACTGCTGGCTGAGCACGAAGTTGGGTTCGATTGCCAGGTCGGGCAAACATTTTTTCAGTTTTTCCATCAGGAATTCTCAGTACTTAGCAGTCCGAAGTTCCGATTTGTGCCCGATTGAAGGCAATAACCTCACCACTTTCCTGTTAGGTACAGGAACTTATACATTACTGGCGAAATATGGGTGTAAGGTAGGTAAACCTCTGCCTAACCCTTCGGGCAATGAAGGCGTGAATCGTGATGTCTGTTATGTTATAGGTTCTTTTAGCGAGCTTAAACAAGACTTGGGAAATAACTAGACTCAACAATTTATCTACCTAGCTGGACTCATCGATTACTTAACTATTTGCAAGCCCTTTCTGGAAACCCAATAAAACCGCCGCAAATAGTGATGCTTAACATTCCTTTAGTAAGTTTAGAAACACACACGTGTCCCCCACACGTTAGGAAATCTTTCGTTCGAAATCTAAATAAGATTAGATTTTGTACTAATTGGAATAGTATCTACATTTTGATACAAGTGGAGAAAGTTTGTTATTGCATTCGAGGCGGAATTAACACACGAGCCGTAGGCGAGCGTGTTATTGAGCCGAGAACTGCAGTAACAAATGTCCACGTGTATCAAACAACGGTTTTCAATACACTTTTGAAGATATAAAATAAAAGAATGAAAAATATTTTTGTCATGAGTTATTAGGAGACTATGATTTTAATTTTCTTTTCAATACACTTCCTCGAAAACTGGTTCATAACGCACTACGATTACGTTCAACATGCAATGTATTTCACACGCGTGCGATTTTTATCATTTTCCAACACGTGTGCGGGCATGAAAATTGCCACAGATAACTATACCTATACTGCCTATACTTAGTTCAAATTGGTTCAATGCATTAAGTCGGAGGTGAATGTTTTTTTTTTTATTTTGGCAAAGCAATAATGCGTCTTTACCGCCTAAATATTTTTTAAATATTCAAATTGTGTTTATAAATAGAATATCATAGATAAACATGATTATTTAAAACTAATATTTACTTTTATAAACAAATTAACATTTATTTGTGTTCTAAATTCAAAAATAAAAAAAGAAACACTTTTTTAAAATGGGCTGTTTAGCGGCTTCATACCTTTGCTTCTCCTTCAACCTGGCGAAAGCAAAGCGCGGAAAAAAAGAAAATTAAAATCATAGTTTCTTATTAATTTATCACAACAATATTTTTCGTTATTTTATTTTATTTCTTCAGAAGTGTATTGAAAAACGTCGTTTGATACACGTGGACATTTGTTATTGCAGTTCTCAGCTCAAAAACACCCTCGCCTACGGCTCGGGAGTTAATTCCGCCTCGAATGCAATAACAAACTTTCTCCACTTCTATCAAAATGTGTTATTTTTTTCCGCGCCATGCTTTCGCCAGGTTGAAGGAAAAGCAAAGGTATGAAGCCGTTAATCAGCCTAATTTATAGAACAGTTTTTTTGTGTTTTTGAATTTAGAAACAAATAAATGTTAATTTATTCTTAAAAGTTAAAATTAGTTTTAAATAATCATGTTTATCCATGATATTCTATTTATAAACACAATTTGAATATTCAAAAAATATTTATTTGTTTATTTTTTAACTGTGGATTTATAACGCACGCGTGTGAAATACCTACATTGCATGTTTTCACCTAATGGTAGTGCGATAAGAACACGTTTTCGAGGAAGTGTATTGAAAAAGGCATTTCCCTACGCTTTGTCCTAGGGTTACCAGAACTATGTTTTATTTTGCCGGAGAAAATTTCTAACTTTCATCTTTTAAATGGTGCAGTAGGTGCCATGTAAATAAATGTAACTGATAACTTGTTGTTGTAAAATTCTTCCTGCATTTCGGCCACTGAAGTAAAGTTCCGTACATGTTCGGAAAATTCCGTACACGTATGGCAACTTAACGCTATCCCTATCCCCTCTACTCTACTCCCTGTACATATAGGCACAAGAAAACACGACATCAATACAATAATCAATTTAAGAGGATGCTTAGAGTCGGCTTACCCTTTGACGTTGAAGGTCAGGTTCCTACAGAACCTGGAACTGAAACCAAGAACACCGAATATAAAACTAGAGGAATTGGCAACCCGTATTTATCGTTGACACTCAGTCTTCGAAAGAGATACCGTAGCCCCGGAACACAAAGGGCGATAAAGGGACATGGATGGGTTTTAGTCAGTAAAAGTCTGACACTCCCTCCCGCTCCGCCCAGAGCGGAAGGAGTCATTTGAAGATTTCCCATACGAAAAAGAAAAAAAAGGACCAAGTTTGAAATGAATGTTACGGTCAACCGATACATACCATTAGATAACCATAACCTACCTACCTGTTCGACACAGTTACTTAGCGTAGCCCAGTGCTCCAATTATATCAGGACCTGATATGGCGGAACGCAGCGCGGCTTTGTGGCAACGCACCGGGCACTTCCGGGCATTGTGGCTGCGAATCGGGTCGCAAACCGGTGCGGGCGCATGGGCCCCGTGCTTACGACATAGTAATTCACACCACGCAGGTAACGCACTACCCATGAGTGAGCAGGTCTTGGTGCGGTAATTGCTTGGTAGATGGCCGATTATGTTACGTAGGTGGTACAGTTCGTTCCAAAGTAGGTACAGACTATTAACATTTGCTTAGATATTTCGATCGACCTACCTGATACGCGGTTAGATTTAAACTGTATTATTTGATTCCTGTTTCGTGTTCGATCTTTCTCTTCGTGTCAATGCGCTGTCCGGTCAATACGTAGCTATCTGAACAGTTTGGCTCATTTAAGCCCTAAAGGGTGTTGGTTAAAATTGGCAAGCTACAATTACTTAACAACGTTTTCAGTGGCAGTAAAGAGATCGCTAAGAGTGCAATCGCAAACGATGCGACAGACGGTGATACAATATCAGGGAATCATTTAAGAATCAATGCCCAAATCGCACTCTCTGGCTATAACAATTGAATTTCACGAAATCAGTAGCAGTCCTAAGCTCAATTGGTGTACCTAATATTTCTAATCGACGTCTAAGTGTGCGAACCTACTTGTATAGGTCAGCTCTGCGGTCAATACCTCAGCAATATTAGGTCATGTAGCGACAAGCCAACTGCGGTTTGTCTACACATAGGTACCTTAGTTGCACAATAAATTTTCTTCAATACACTTCCTCGAAAACGGGTCCTTATCGCACTACGATTAGGTTCAACATGCCATGTATTTCACACACGTGGATTGTTTTTATTTTCCATCACCGCGTGCTGTCCCGCGTGCAGAAAGTAGCCTATTTCGCACGCGGCACAGCACGCGGGTGTTGGAAAATTGCCACAGATAAAACTATACCTATACTTAGTACAAATTGATGCAATGCCCATAGTCGGCGGTGTTTGTTTTTTTTTCGTTATTTTATTTTATTTCTCCAAAAGTGTATTGAAAAACGTCGTTTGATGCACGTGGACATTTGTTATTGCAGTTCTCGGATCAAAAACACCCTCGCCTACGGCTCGGGAGTTAATTCCGCCTCGGATGCAATAACAAACTTTCTCCACTTGTATCAAAATGTACTATAGTATCGCCACTTTAGTTAGTTTCCTTTAAGTAACATAACATCATGCCTGTAATCCCTGAAGGGTTCCGCAGAAGTGTACCTACCTAATACCACCACATTTCGCCAGTAATGTTTAAGTCCAATGTTCCTAATAGAGGGCGAGCCTATTGCCATCAACCGGGCGCACAAATCCAGACCCGTGGCTGCTACTGCAAATTTCCTGATCGTAAAAAAAATAACACTGCCCGACCTGAGAATCAAACCCCTCATGCTGAGCAGTCGTGCTTGCGATCACTTAGACCAATGAGACAGGTTTTAATTTACGTACTTATTTACTTGTAAGTACATACATAAGTTACTACTCGATATATTTAAGTTTTCCTCTCAAATCTGAAGGTGTAAAGGTGTCAAACTGATTAGCTTCGCTTGTCCTCAAATAATTTTATACTGCTGCGCAACAAATTTCTGGCAAAAAACGTTTTATTAGTGACTATCATCAGGCAGAATAAATGAGAAGGATAATGTACACGATATAATGAATAACAGATTAGCCTGATAGGTTCCCATGTGAACAGAATTTAGGTGTAATAGACATGTTGGTAATTTAGACGCCCACGTTCGCTTCGGTGATTAGATCGTAAAACTAATTAGTTCACATTTTGTTTACCTAAAATGGTAGAAAATGTATACAAATTGTATATCGTCTGTTGACTTTAAAATTACCAATCAGCATAGGTTCTTACGTAATACATCATACCTCAGTCCAACCTATGTTGTAGTTATAGCTTACCCGGTGATCAAATCATACAGATCAGCGATGGTTGGCGACATGTATGCAAGGAAACCCGTTGGTGTCGTTTAATCAAGCGTCTTTGTTGAGGATTATCTTAACAGTTCGTAGTTTTAGCAATCATATATGTAGTTTTAGCAATCATAGCATGTTTTTATACAAATAAATTATTCTATTCTATTCTATAATCAGGTGTCAAATAATACTTTAAACTATTGATTCTGTAATTAATAAGGAATGAATCTTTTCTATAAATGAAATTTCATTAGAAAAAACAATTCATTACTTACAATGAAAAAAACAACATATGAGTACTTCATTGTGGGATTATTGGTGTTCTGTGTAAATAAAAAACATTAATGCACATTACTTTGACTTTTTATTTACAATATATTAATATTCTCTTTAATTTTTTTCAGTTTTTTACGTTATTTTTCATTTCAGGCACTAAACATACATCCTTTCATTTTATTAAAGCGTAAACACACGTTTTAACAGTTATATGTAAGACCTCACTTTTCAAATACAAATGTGGAACATAAGTCGACACAAACTATTACAAATAAATAAAATACTTTTAGCAAAAACGGCCTTTGCCGTGAAGAGATCACCTGCGCAATAATCTCATTACAATATGGCTTAAGTAAGCTTTAACCTAAACTACGAACTAGAACAGCATTCCATCAAGTTAAAACAGTTATTGCACAACTAAGTAACATTATAATTAGGTGAACAAACAATTTAGCGCAGAATTAAAGTGAAAAAAGTTTGTATTACATCTAGACCCAACGTAGCATTGACTGGCGGTCCAGTAATACAAATTACACAGCAACAACAATCCAAATAGAAAATACAGAAAATCATGTGTTGTTTACCTAACTATACCTAAGTAGTAAAGTAATTTTATTTCAATATAAATAAGTTAAAAAAGTGAGGTCCGTCAGAGGTGTTGAGATGGAAAAAAGAGATTATTTTTAGGAAATAGGTACACAGAATGCTGAAGTGTGTACAAGCCGTGTCCTATTAAAATATCCAAACCATGCAATAATTTGTTCGCATCCTATAACATTCTTTTTTTTTAATAAATTCCAATCGATGACATTGAACGATATTACACAAACAATTTCATGTATAATAATCGCCATAATAACTTGTACTTTAAATCTAACAACTAAAATAAGAAAAAAAGAATCATACCCAAAACCATTCAATCTAACATTTCATGCTAACAGTAAGTAGTCACAATCAGCAACACATTTGTCCGTCAATCAACAAGTGAGAAAGCGTGGGATTCAATCACACAGATGAGAATTACAATTTCTGCTGATCGACATCAACATGCACGACAATTCATAAACCAAAATGAACATGAAGTTAACTAAACTTGATAATATAGTCGGTGCTTCCCTCTTGGCAAGAACTCTATCATAATTTGGTTTTAGCAATATTTCTTTATAAAAATATTATCTTTTTATTGCCACGTTAAAATTTGAGATCTACTAATAATTACACTAAATACATGTTCACTTTACATCATACGTCTTGATAGACAAACAAAGCAGGTACTATTTTACATTTATGATATTTTTTGTCATTGCATGAACTTCTTGATATCTAATTAAATATACATACACGTCTATGGTAATATTAGCTTTAACAGAAGTATGTGATTGAATGTCATATCAGAAAATTTACTAAATAATTGGTCTCTCGATATGCTTATTCAAGCACATATTCGTATTGAAGCTAGGAATTGCTTCACTATTTAGAGGAGTATATTGAAAACTACATGTAACAACCATACACAAACAAATAAATAGCAACATTAAGTATAACAAAGCCAATTTTGTTCAGAGAGGATGTCGATGAAACGACGAACGGAAAAGACGTCTAGGTGCTATTTAATTTAGCGACAAATCGGAGGCACAAGTATTGGGTGGTGGCAAAGTTAACTACGAGTGGAACAACAATGTATAGATCGGAACATGTATATACTAGTCGTGTGGCTGACATCACGTGAGGCGGCAGGACGGCAGGCGGCCGCACGACGAGTGCCAGCGCCGCTTGCGCCGCGCGGAGTCCGCGTCCGACAGCTCCGCCGTCGACAGCGTACGCGACCCGCCGTCGCCCAGCTCTGCAACACACGCCGCGTCTTATACCTCCATCACATACTATTCAGATACTTTACGTTTCAAAAGTAGGAATGTACAGTAAAATACCCTAATTGTTAAGCAAATTCAATTAGCCATTTTAATGCACAAATAATGGCAGTTATGATATGAATTTATTTTTAATTTGCTTATCAATCAAGTTTCCTGACTGTACATTTTTGTTTGAGTCCCGTGTAAACAAGCATTATTGCGCAATTATACTAGGTCATATTCTCGTATTCGGTTTAATATTCTTAATTTGTACTAATGAATACATGTAACAAGCGATCTCGGGTACGAATATTCAAATTCAGTAGTATTCGACTATGTATGTCCAGCTTCGTTGTCCATCCATCGACACCCGAATTTGTCACGGCCACATTTATAGTACACGTCCTAATTTTTGAGTAAAGTTATTCGGTTACCTGAATGCGGGAGAACGACCAAGTATAACTGCGTTTGCGCCTGCATAAACATTGAAAAGCCAATGAGTAAAGTCAAGTATCTGAATAGTATGTAATCTGCGTCTCGCTACAAAGTCGACAAACAAGACTAAGATATTAGTGAAGAACTAGGTAAACGCAAACATACAGTATGTATATTAAAAAATATATTTTACTGCACTTATTTATCGGTTATGTTCGCATCGTAAATACGTTTTATTTTTGGACATAAATTAGTCTTCATAAATTATTATAAGCCTGATATTGTTATAGCGGGTAAATGTAGGTATATGGCTGTTCATATAGATGTAGATAAGGCTGGAAGATATATCGGGGTTTTCGTCACACGCATGCAACGAACCTAACTCAAGGAACAAACGCGAGCGAGCACGAGACCAGCTATGCGTACTTCTTCAGGGTCTGAAAATTGTACGACTCTATTTACATAGAAATAAGGTTTAGATTCTAAAAATTTAATTAGACCGTCAGTTAGATTATCACGAAATATTTGACCGGTATTTTTTCTTTTGTTACGTAAACCAAAATTGACGAAGATACGACGCTTTTAAAATTCTCAATACGTCACGCCGTGCTATAATTTTTAGTGCGTTGTTACGTCACGAGCCCCCCCTCTCGAGTTTTGATGCGTTTTATCTTTGTCAATATTCATTGATTTACAAAAACAAAAAATACGTGTCCATTCATTTCCAATACTCTAACTGACGGACTAAATAGATTTGCCATTTAATGATGGTGGAAACTAGCCTATTCCGTTAAAATCAGCACAGTTACAAAAATAACATGATGTTTAGAATATACTTAGTATGATTATGAGAATTATAATATAACTATGTAAGTACTGATATCACTAAGACGGCCATTCAAAGATATGACGTGAATGACTTTATGAATGTGCATGTCCTACTGTCACGTACAAATCTGAGTATTTACAAATTACAAACACAAATAGCAGTCTGGCACCTTGATAGACTTGCCACGCCTAAGTGCTATTAGTCCAAATGCGAAACAGTCCTAACTGAACCGTGGCTTCTCAGGAGTTAATTACAGGCCAAATGATCGGAGCGTCTCGCTCCGAGACATTTTATCGGTTGCGGGAAATTCCTCATTGGAGTTGCAGTGTTAGGAATAGTGTGGCAGCGCGTTGAACGTATATGAACACTCGTGGCTCAAATATGACTAGCAATTTTCGTACAGCAGGCACATATCACCTTTACAAACTGTCATTTACATTCAAAATGTTGACAAACAACCCAAAAGAAACTTTTCCTCCGCGAGTTTATCCTAAAATGATTCCTCACAGCCTATACTGCAGATCAGTAACATCATAAAACAGTTCATCATTACTATCATCATCAGACTGACCATTCCTGTAGTCTCTCTCGGTGAAGTACTCCTGCGCCGACGGGTAGTGTCGCTCCACTAAGTACGGGATGACCGTGGAGGTGTGCAGCTCGTCGGAGCGGCGGGAGCGAGGCGTCACCATGCGCTCGCCGGCCTCCAGAGGCGGCCGGGCTTGGACCCAACTGTAAGAGGAAAAGTGGTTTTGGAAATCATAATTATCGCAAGTCTTGTATGTATGCTACAAGCATATTGCTTATTTTACGTCTGTATGCTTACTTTTAAGTTCTCGCCAAGTCAGAGGCCCATGGGCGGCATTAAAACTCTGACACCAGGTTAGGCACTAACCACACGATATTGAATAAAGTTCTGGATGAGGGAAATTTGAAACGCCATAAAGGACATTGATCGTGCATTGGATTTTCAACTTTCCGCGCAGGCCAAACGTTCCAAATGCACACTCAATGACCCTTACGGCATCATCCTTTGAGTGGCCAACAAGTGGACGGCCAACAGGTGGTCACTACCGCCCATAGGCCTCTACAAAAGAGGATTCGCTTTGTATTGCGGACAAAAAGTTCAAAAGTCCACTGTGCCTATTCAAACACCAGCATCAATATCTTTCAAACCAGAATATAGGATCATCAGGTAATACTCCATCTAGAGGCAGAGTGAATTTTTTAGCAGAGTAACCTTGAGTGAGAACAAAAAATTTGCGACCTGAAATAGGTAATTTTTTTTCAGCAAGATGTGGGTGTACCTACAACTCTGAAACGCCCTTCAGCAATACAGACGAGTAGTATATATGTCAGTTATAAATAAACATTCTGATGATAACAGGGCTATCAGCGACTTATTATATTATTGAATAAGCAAAGTACTTAATTCTTTCCATTGTTGGTAACAACACACAAGGACATTTTCCTGTTGCGTACGAGTATTGATTGGATTTTATTTCACTAAGTCACAGGGATAGTCATAATATTATAAATGACGGAGTGATAATCAGGATAGGGGAAGTAATAGAGTTGTAATACGAGTTGTGGTTTTGAAACCACATACATAGCATAAGGGCACATACATAAGGGCATACATAGCACAATTTAATTGCTGTAGACCAGGTACATCCCATGACTGACTGGCAAGGCAAGTGAACCCAGACAAAAGTGAAAGTTGAAAACTATGAACTTGAAAGTTACATAGTTGATTATCATCATCTGCCTAGCCTATTCCCAACTTTATTGGGGTCAGCTTCCAGTCTTACCATAACGCAGAATGCATGATGCATGTATGCAGCTGATTACCAGTATTTTACATGGAGCGGATGCCTATCTTCGTCCACAACCCAGTTAGTACTGTGTAAAGCCCTTGGTAAGACTGGTTGTCAGACTTTCGGGTCACTGAGGACCTGTAACGACTGTCAAAGATCTACAAATGAGAGCCGGGACCAACAGCTTAAATTAAATTTACATACTTGTGAAGACAAAGGTCTCAGGTAAATATTTAAATCGTTGGATTCGTCCTACCGCGTCAAAGGATGGCCACGAAACTGTTTAGTAGACAATTACATTAAAACAGTGTTGTCTCGCTCACTCATTCTGACACTTGTTTTTATTTTTACTTGATGTGAGAGTTTACTCTTCCTATTGTGGCCACTTTTTTGCGCTACCTAAGTACTGGCCTTTCACAGTTATTTTGTCTTTGGCAGCGGCAACCCTACCGCAACCTTACTAAAACGAGAATAAAGTTCTATATAACTTTACAAGATTTGTCACTGGTATCAACTCAACCTTATAGCAAAGACATTAAAGATCACTGTTATTTTTTTTTTTGTAATTTTGTTTCTTTTTTTGTGAAAAGACTACGGTGTGGGTACATCTAACAATATCAATCTTTTGTCTTAAGTAAGTACATAAGTACAAACTTCAATGAGCCATTCAAACATTTCACAAGTAGGTAGATACCACTAGTGGTTGAAATAAATATTATTTACAGTTTCGCACACTATCCTTGATGCGAACGTTTTCTTCACCTAAGTGCAAAGTCTAATAAATAGAATGGCTATTTATGCGTAAACAACATAATCTCGACAATCACTAATGGGTACTATTAAAGTGTTCACCTCTGATATAACCTCCGTTAAAACCGTTTTACATGTTATTTTGTAAACATTATAGGTATTTACGAAGACATCATAATCTAACTTTACTATTTGGAGAACACCACGAAGTCATTGCTATAAATAATATGCATTTAATTGCTTAAGGATTGGAAACTCCCTACTGCAGTTTTTGTGTGGCAATTAATTCGTTTAGTCACTTTTTTGCAACACCGAAATGGTAGTGCAACAAAGTCAACCCGTCAACCGTTTATTTTTTTGTGTACCGTTTATTTTTCAACATAAGGTCAGGTAAGATCGTGAACTTTCTCTAGATTGTTAACAACTATGTTGTTAGCTTGGGTTTGTATTCATGCCTCCCGTCACGTAGGACTAAGGGGTGTAGAGGTGCGCACACCTTTGACGATCGCTTATGCAGGACGAACTGTAGTGAATGCAAACCGGATTATAAGATAAAATCTTGAAGAGCCTTTAGCACTTTGAAGAGTGTGTCCATTTTACAACTCATCACGCAAGGCAACTGTGTTAATATTTGTGAAATCGATGGTGGAAAGCCATTTAGGAAAGCCAGTGGCCATGCTTTATATTTATGTATGGCTTTTCTCAATGGAATAAGAGGAAGTCTGGAAGTTACGCCGATGACTGAAAAGTTGTATGGTAATCGGTTGTCATGGTGCAAGCAAGTGTCATGGTATGAGGAAAAATGTCGTGAGAAAAGTTTTGAGTATGAATGTGGATGGGTTATAAGAGTAGAGGAAGACCAAAGAAACGATGGATGGACTGTGTAAAGGATGATATGGCTAGAAATGAAGTGGCTGCTCTGCTGAGATGACGACTAATACAGAAGTATGTTAGAAGATATGCTGCGCTGACCCCAAATAAATTGGGATAAGAGCAGGAGAATTATGATGACGGCTTTTCTAATTGGGAATATGCATGTAATTTTTTCTTCACTTGAATCAATAAAATACAACCCAAGAAAAGTATTAAAAGTTAAGTTCCAACTACTGCTTGTCGCTCAAAAATAATACTAAACTCCTCCAATTTTCATGATTTTTAATTAAAAATCATGAAAATTGCAGGAGTTTTTATATTTAAATTGCAGGAGAATTAATTTATGACAGTTCAAACGTCCGTGACTGTCGCGGCCATGATGTGACGTCATTTACCTCAATCTGCCTTGTTTACATCTATTTTTTTGGCCATAATAAAGTAATTTTACTAATTTTATTGTATGTGCTTTATTCAAGCAAAAATTGCGATAACGGTATTATAATAAATTCTTAGTGAAACTTTACCTACTTTTCAAATGAAAGTGTTTTTTTGACACATAGACTTTGACGTCACTACAGTTATCGAGGATGACGCGTTTTGAGAGTGCCTTCCGCTTCACCAAAAACATGCCACATAAAACAATAAATTGTAAAATAAGTAATGTTTAGAAACTTAAATAAGTGTACCACAATGTTTTTATGGGCTAATACAAGGCATTATTGATAAATAAAAAGAGTTTTGTATTTCTTGTATAGGGAATCCTATTGGGGGGCAAACGGCACAAACTACAGAATGTGCGACAATCCTTCACCTTTTACTTATTTCACGTTCATACCTAAATATCGCTCCCATGCGCCTGGTTGCGAATCCATTGACCTTACGAATACTTGGTCACTTTTGGACTTTGCCACAGTCAACTTGTCGATTCTTGTAACCGTTTTTAATTCTTGTGCAACGTCGTCGATGTGTCATTTTTATCGATAACATTTGCATTGTGTACGACACGGTTCTAAGTACGGTCAAGGTTTTCAAAGGCCGATAACACAATTGACCTTTTAGAAGGTTAGTTTTCAACAATATAATTCAATCGTTCTAACGTAATAGGCTAGTTTCCACCATTAATAAATTGCAAACCTATTTATCCCGTCAGTTAGAGTATTGGAAGAAAATAAAAGACACGTATTTTTTGTTTTTGTAAATCAAAGAATATTGACAAAGATAAAACGCATCAATGGGGGCTCGTGACGTCAGAACGCACTAAAAACTATACCACGGCGTGACGTATTGAGAATTTGAAAAGCGGCGTGTCTTCGACAATTTTGGTTTACGTTACAAGAAAAAATACGGGTCAAATATTTTTTGACAATCAAACTAACGGACTAATTAGATTTTTTCAGTTGACAAGCCTATTATCTAGTATCCCACGTCAGTGTGCTAAGCGCTATATGGTATCCAACTATCCATTCAGTAATTCAATCACAAAAAATAATTTCATTTGCATGGAGATTCCTACAAGAACCATGCATTTCTCTGGCATAAAAAGTATCCTGCCACTTAGTAATAGTTTACTATTCTATCAAAGAAAGAATTTTAGTAATCGGATCATTAATTCCAGAGATTACTCTCTACAAACAAACAAACAACTTCTCTAAATAATATTGGTTGAGATAGTTTTAGTGATACGTACGAGTGCCTCCTAATCTCGTGCACGGTGGGCCTGAGGTCGGGGTCTCTCTTCAGCATGTTGGTGAGTAACAAGCCGAGTGTGGGCCCCAGCGAGGGCGGCGGCGGCGCGGGCTCTCCGCGACCGATCGACTCCAGCAACCGATACACGTTATCGCCCTCGAACGGGTACCGGCCCGTTGTCATGTTGTATCTGAGAACAATTCGAGTAATAAGCCTAAATCGTAGAGTAGGTTGGGTAACTTTAAATATGCCTCTAGTAGCCAAAATAGATACAATCATAGGCAAGTATTTTAGCCATTCAGAAATGGTTTATTATTGGATATTTCACTATGTGATAAATAAATCATACCATGAACATGCTACTCAATGACTGAGGCGAAAACACTCATACCTTATCCTTTCACATTATGTTAATGGACAGTT
Source organism: Xestia rhomboidea (assembly GCA_963853795.1). NCBI lineage: Eukaryota > Metazoa > Arthropoda > Insecta > Lepidoptera > Noctuidae > Xestia > Xestia rhomboidea. Next base: position 12,950,039 of record OY970761.1, on the reverse strand, counting down.
CAATAACCTGGACAGACACCTAAACAAACTTCCACATACAGTGCTATTATAAATAATTTTAATAACGTAACCATTTATTATACTGGTAAAACAGGTAAATCTGGGTAATTTATCCAGACCACATAATTATACCAATGTAAATGAAATCGAAGGAAATCCTACGATGTTTGAGAATTATACATATAAAATAAATGCTTATTTATGTATGTTTTGTATGTATGCAAAGTGACAAACAAGTAAGTCATGGATAATGGGACGATGATTAATAGTTTTTAATTAATCATGAATCACTATATTTACTATCAAAGTAATATAAATTATGTGTAATTGAACTTGATAAGGAATTTTTTCTACAACATTATCATAGCTAGCCAATATTTAAAAACTCAGAGAATCAACAAAGACAAGAATTATTATAGCATTACCTCTCAATAGACATAAACAAACAAAATAAGTGTGTGAAAAACTGACAAAAGACTTTCAAACATAAGACAATCAAACAATCCTGACTTTATTCACAAATATAAATGTGCCCTTTGTGAAGGAAACAATGCTATAACAACAGGTCAGTGTTAGTGGGTAATGTTCTATTTTCGTTGGCTTACAATGTGACTCCGCTACTCCAGATGTCGACTTTGACGCCCGAGAACTGTTCAGCACCGTTCGCGATCTCTGGCGGCTGAAACGCTGGGGACCCCTGCCCTGTGTAACATGTGTCTTCCGGAGAAAACATGTCTAAAGCCTGAAATAAGAAAATTTTGCTAAATCACTATAGGCATGACGACAGTATCAAAAAATTCAAAATCTATTTAGTCCGTCAGTTAAGAGTATTGGAAATTAATGGACACGTATTTTTTGTTTTTGTAAATCAAGGAATATTGACTAAAGATAAAACGCATCAAAACTCGAGAGTGGGGGCTCTTGATGTCAGAACTAGCTAAAAATTATACCTAGGCGGGACGTATTGAGAATATTAAAAGCGTCATATCTTCGTCAATTTTGGTTTACGTAACAAAAGAAAAAACACGGGTCAAATATTTTTTAATAATCTAACTGACGGACTAATTAGTTTTTTTTTGTCGTCTCGCCTATTGACAATATTATACACTTCTGTCTACTCCTTCTGAGCATACAGATTTGATGATGTTTTATTACCAAATTAACCAAGGTTAACATTATAAAATTTTGTAATATTGAGTCAGTCAAAATTAAAGACTTTTTAAATGGCAGAGTCTACAAGGCTAGTTTATGATTGTTATCAGAATCCTGTTTGGAAATTGTTTTGATTTAAAAGAGAAATAACGGTGTATTAAAATGATTTCTGTGAACAGTAGCCTAGTTTATTCATTCATTCTTTGGTGAGCTAGGACTTCTCCAATTCTTTACTCAGCATGTAGTCGTCAGTTTAATTCAATTAACTGACTAGATTAACAGTAGGCTGTGCTAATTACATGATCAAGTGTGAATGCATATTTTACTAATCGGCTCTCATAGTGAGATTGATGCTAACGTAAAATGCACTTCAAGCACTTAAACTTACAATCTAAAATAAACAAGACTAATTACCTCAGCAACACCAAAATCAGTAATTTTCAGTGTCTGATCAAGTGTCAACAACAGATTCCCTGGCTTGATATCCTTGTGTACCACACCCTGACCGTGCAAGTACTCCAACCCATCCAGGAGTTGGGTGAAATAGTCATGTGCTTGCCGCTGAGGGAACTTCTTGCCGGGACTCCCTTCTAACATATCCTGAACAATATTGATGTTGTTTAAAATTTAATTATTTTTATTTATATAGGTGTAGCATATTCCCGAGAAAACTGGAAGGAATGGGGGAGGCCTTGGCCCAATAGTGGGATAGTAAATGCAAAAAAAAAAATTATGAATAATAACAGGGGTAGAGTAATTTCATGTCATTTATTACTAAATTGTTTCTCAATGTGTTATAATTTACTGAAATGTATTGTTTTCTTTAATTGTCATCATTGTGAGTGTGTGTGTTAAACAACACTATTTGCCACAATACATGTATAAAAGCTAAATAGTCTAGACCTTGAGAGGTCATACAGTAATACCGCTAAATTATCTAGTCTGGTAGAGATAACTGACAAATATAATTAACTTAAATAGTGCAATGCAACTATGTTTTCTAAATGCGCTTATATTTGTAGAGTTCTTTAGAGACCTATCATAATAAATTATTGTACATCATTAACCTTAATGTTTTGTGGAATGTCATTAACAATGATTTTTTGGGTTGAATAATTGGTCAAAGTAACCACAACATAAAACAAAATTATTGGAAAAGAAAACATAACAACTACTAATGTTAAACATTATGAACCAATTATACTATTAAATATTTTAGAATATGAAACGCATACCTGCAGCACACCAACACAGAACTCCATCACAAGGTACATCTTCTGCTTCTCATCATTATACATAACATCGACTAGTTCAATCACATTTTTGTGTCTAAGAATTCGCAGCAACTGTATCTCTCTCTGTACATTCTGCTCACCATTTGGTATTCTTCTTAGTTTTCTCTTTTTCAATATTTTGACAGCTCTCCTGCACAGCGACTCGGAGTCAAGCATCTCTTTCACTTTACCATACGAGCCCTCCCCCAGAACATCTCCCATCACATACTTTCCTACCATTTTGCATTTTTTCTTCTTGCTTCTATAAATTATATCTGCGCTATCGACTCTATGAAAACATAGATTAGTTTGGTCTAAATTAAGATCTAATTCATCTATTTGATCGTTGTCTAACCATGTCACGGAGTGCGGCTCAGGACTACCGTCCAACATAAAATTATCGTCGCTTTCCTGCGGTGCAATGATGTTTGATACCTCATATTCCACATCGTCCGCATCTGGAAGACTTTCACTACTACTGATTTTTCTACACATTCTTGGATCCATTATCTATCAAAACAACACATTTGTAAATCTATGCGTACTGCAAGGCCTTTTGTCATGAGATCATGAAGGCTATATCAAAATAAATTTACTTATTTAAATTACACATGTCTCAAAATTTACACCATTGATGTGGACAAATAACCATATAAAAATTATACTCGTTTTGTTTGTATTGTATTACAATTTGATGGTAAATAAAATTATGAACGATCGCGCAAATGCTCCATTAGACAAGAACCACAGATAACAAAAATACTTGTACTAAATTGTTTATGGAATTTGAGGTTCAGAGGGTTGTTACCACTGGCCATTTTACAAATCGACTAATTTTTTAAAACACAGGTTAATTTAATTGGCTTAAATAGTGCGCCGTAGTTCATTTACGACATGAGTAAATAGAAAATTATCGAATTTTCAGTTTTCAAATATTTTCCTTACCTTCGCCTGACTGCCCAATAAATCAATTTGGTCAAACTTTAGCTAGAACATTAGATTTTATTTCCTAAGTAGCAACCTCTGACTACATTACTGCCCTTAGATTTTGGCGTAAAATGGGGTGTATAGAAACGCAGGGGTGAATCGAGACAAAACTTTGAAAGGGATTCTAACGTTGAATTGTTATGACATGTTACCAAAAAGTGCTCTATTTTATTTGCATTTATGCTTGAGATATCGCGATCGTTGGCAACATACCATAATTACTATTTCAACGTTTTAATCCTTCTCAAAGTTTTGTCTTGATTCACCCCTGCGTTTCTATACACCCCATTTTACGATACTGTTTTATTTTTTTTTAAACCCCGAACGATCAAAAGCCTGGGCGTCAAGCCCACGTCGTTCATATCCGGAAAAAGTAAAGTATTCGCGGTAACATGGCGGTAACTTCAAATCGTTTTGAGGATGTTTAGAGATTTATTTTTATTATTTCTGTGATTTATTCTACACAATATCTGATAAGTAGTTTTGATAAATGTAATAATACACAATGTTTATTGTAGATTGTTCTCAAACATTCTAATGTTTTACCAAGACGGAGGACCGAGGATGTTTTAGTAGCAGGTATGAATTTTTTATTGTTAGTCAGCAGTTGTAGTGCCATATATATTTTCTTACGAACCAGGTAGGAATTTCATACGATAATAGAACAAAATATACTTTGCGTTGGTAATCATTATAATAACATCATAAGCATATAATTATTATTTGGTACATAATATAACAAAGATAACCCTTACGCATAACATCATTGGATGCGGCAACTCTTTGTAGATATTTATAGGTATATTCCATGATATTTTTTATCATTAAGTAGATGCATCATCAATAAAATATAGATTATCATAATTCAGTTCTAGTATTTAACTTTTTGTTCATTCATCTCTTTCTTGAGAAGAGCGAGGCGAGTGAGGCAGGCATCGCGCCAGGCGCGCCTCTCCTGCAGTTTGTCCAAAGGCACCATCTTGTTCAGTTGGTCGCAGATCGTGTCGATACTCCTACTTGTCGTCATTCTTGGAATATCTCCCATTGTGTTGCTGACGTTGTAGATGGTCTCTCCGTATCTGAAGTACAGAAAAAAAAAATAGTTTTTAGATTCATAGTGCTCGGATCGATTCCTAGGTCAGACCAAGCTATATTGAGTCAGGAATATCTCAGTAACATGAAACTTCAACATAACTGGAGAACAGTACCTTTATACCTACAATCGGCACAGCACTGTTTACTTCTTCTAAAATACTGGTGTTATGTTATGTAGTTATGAATAAGGCTAACATGCAAAGTTAGCCACAGCTCCTTTGTTTCAAGTTTAAAATGTCTCTACTTCTCTTTTGCTTTCTACTGACCTCTCAATATAAGACTTCATGCCTTCAGCATTCAAGTGCGCAGTCTCCAAAGACCCTAAAAAGGCGTATCTCATGCCAAGACCTTCTGAGATGACTTTGTCAATGTCTTCCACATTAACGATTTTGTTGTCGACTAGGCGCCACACTTCATCCAGGATAGCGTACCTATAAAGAAGGATGGAGATAATCTATTTTTAATACAATTTTGCATTACGCGTTTCTTATCTTTGTAGTTAAAATACTTCAATCAAAAATCACTGTACTCAGTGTTCCAATTCGGCAACAACCCTAATGGATGAATGATGATGATGATGTGAATTAGGTAGCCTACCTATCATTTGACACGAGTAGGTACTTACGTACGTAAACTGCCTCTCACAATAAAACGTTATTTTGAACTTTAGTCTAAGGCCTGAATGCCTGTCACGCTGACGGTAGTTCGCGCATGGTCGGTCAGCGAGAAAAACAGAAGCAAATACGCGTCGCTGACGTCAGCGTCGCAGTATGGTGCTATATAGAACACAATGTATACTCGTAGTCTCGTACGCGCGACTGACGCACACGACCGACGTCAGCGCGACAGGAATTCAGGCCTAAGAACGTGTACACATTTCGTCCCAACCTATTGACATGATGATGAGAGTATCCCAGCAATTTCATAGCATTTTTGTGTAGCAGTTCATAGAAGACGTCTGCTGCCATTTCAACTGTGTGATGCCAACAGTCTCAGAGTACCTAAAATGGCTGTGACATAGGAACTGACAGACAGGCGGACGGGACGAATCTACATAAATATGGGTTCCGTTTTTTGGAAACCGGAACGGAACCGTAAAAAGAGATTGCATTGTCTTGAACATACAAAGCCCGCCTGCAGGTATATTGATTAACATCGTAATTTATAACATTAAATGCTGATTTTGTAAGTTTATTTATATACTCACTGAATACGATTGAGCACAAATCCATCAATCTCGCGGCTCAGTGAGACAGGCTCCTGTCCAATCTCCAACATGATCGCCCTCGTCTTCTCAGACACGTCCTTCCTGGTCCAGGGAGCGGGGACGATCTCCACCAGAGGCACGTAGTACGGGGGGTTGACTGGGTGGGAAACGATGACCTGCAAAAAATAAGAAGTATGCCATCAGATAAAGAATTTACTTAATAAAACCAACAACACGGGTACACAACATTGGGAAGTACTTATTTGTGTGTATTAATTATAAATTATAAGTGCATATCACATGATTGATAAAGATTCAAGTCGTTTTAACCGACTTCCAAAGGGAGGTTATTAATAAGTCTGATATTTTCTTCTTAAAAAAAAAAAAGTGAAATATATTTAAAGTGTAAGGTCAACGCATTCAAAAAAGTGGTCAAGTAGCACCTAAAAAACTACCTTTAAGTGAAAGTGGTTTCCATGCTTTTAAGGAAAACAAAACAGTTTTACTTATGTAGGTAGTTCTACGCCAGGTATTTTCCTCAATGTGATGAAATTCTAGCTGCGTGTGCGCTTAACGACTGGTTGTCTGGCTGTTTGGCATACCGATCTGTTTGCAATCTACATTCATTGTAATGAAAATCGTATTTATTGACCAACAAAAATGTTGGCACTTACCTTCTTGGAAAAGTGTAAGTTATACCTATTTCTACAGGACGTAGTTATTTTATATTGTGTAGTGAACTCCATACCCTAATCTGCTCTATGGTCGTTTTTGATGCACCGCTCTACGGTTCGGTGAAACATAAGAACCTGTCTATGTATGACCACCTACCTTTATTTATTTATTAACTAGGAACTTATTATTTAGGAACTTGCACCCATTAAACATGAAATCAGTGAGTTGTCTGCATCATTAAACTTTCACACGAAAGAATTTGAAGAATTCCAAACTGAACATAAATTACTAGAAAAAACGGTGAAGGACTTAACAGAAGAAAATTCTAGTCTTAAAATATTAATGACGGACCTGAGTCTACGTGTAAATTACTTAGAGCAACAGACTCGCTCAAGCAACCTCGAAATTCAGTGCCTGCCCGAAAACAAACAGGAGAACCTGTACACTGCCGTTAAGCAGCTGGGATCTGTGGTGGGATGCAGCCTAAGCGATAGTGACGTTCTTCATTGTACCCGTGTTGCCAAACAGCAAGCCGCTAGCACCCGTCCTCGATCCATCGTTGTTCGGCTCGCCTCACCGAAAATTCGTGATACCCTTCTGGCGTCGGTTATAAATCATAACAAAAATAAGAAGGTTAACTCGGAGAAACTTAATACTGCAGATCTTGGTATTGCTGGCGTTAAAATGCCAGTGTTCGTGCTTGAACATTTATCTCCTACCAATAAAGCACTGCATGCAGCCACTAGACAAAAGGCAAAGGACAAGGGATATAAATTTGTATGGGTAAGAAACAGTAGGATTTTTGTTAGGAAAACCACCGAAGACGAACACATTTTGATAAAGAATTTAGAATCTGTGGCGTTTATGAACGCAACCATAAGCGCTGGCAACACCAGACTGGATAGTCTGTGGACAACTTGTTTTTTGTACAACTCTGCCGTTAGGACTCTGATTCGAGTAGTATCAATATTTTGTACTGATACCTTTTCCTCCAATTTATTCACAGTGTTAACGTGTTTAGCATTAGGAAAGTTCCAATAATATATTATTCATTAGTACTACTCTACGCTTGACTTTATTTTCATCGAACCTCGTCGTCGTGAGTGCGAAACAAAAGGGGACGAACATCATCTTCTTGCGTTCCCAAAGTGGTGACCCCGACGTGATAGTGACTTTGCGTCTCACGAAGCGAACTCCTGTGACGTGCTGTACATGAGATCCAAAGCTCCATACTGCGGACATTGCCGCCTATAAAACGAGCTACCCTGCGGACCACGAGACTGAGATCCAAAGCTCCATACTACGGACATTGCCGCCCAAAAAAAACGAGCTACCCTGCGGACCACGAGACTCAATATTTTTCATGTCATCAGTGTCAGTTCTCGCATTCCAGCCGTTTTCCCGAGTACGTTCATCATACAAGCGTCATTGCAAAATTTGCAAAGGCATGTGAAATTGTGGAGACAATTGTGTATTCATCTATACCTACCGACAAGTATAAACTCATTTCTTGGGAAATCGATATCATACGGAGTGCATCGCACAGTTCCAGTGACAGCTGACTTTGACATCAACTGACGTTCCGGTCCAAGCAAGTACCACTTAAATATTTACAGGACATTCTCGTGTTAGCTACCAATACCAAAAACAGTGATATTTTATTAAAAGATAAGTTTAAATTTAAAGCTGGTTAACACACTATCATCATTATTTTACTTGCACTTGTATTTCTTGTGTTTATTTGTATTTCTTTTTCTGTATTTTGCCTCAAATTGGGTTGAAAAGGTTTTGGTATGTTACATGCTGCTTTCTTTACTATCACTAACTTTTTAAACTGAATAATAGATACTAATATGACAAAGGTTGGGATACTAAGCATTGAATGCACATAATGTCTGTTTAATTGTTTCTACAATTTATTTTTGTTTGTTTTAATATTGGCATCTGCATACTTAATTTTTGTTTTTAAATTTTTATGTTTATTTTATTGGTGTATGCACACTTTTATTTTTTGTGTTGTTTCACATTTGCATGCTCATATTGTACTTAAATTAACCCTCACCACCTACCCACGGTTAGAATAACTACTCCTAGCTTGGTGTTTTGTGTGGTTTTTGGATTTTTGCATGGTTTATTAAAATATTGAGTTTCCTCACTATGGCTGATGAACTCCAAGCACGGTTAAATATGCTTGAGGCTGAAAACATTGCCCTGCGTGCACAGCATGAACAAGCTAGTACTCAGTCTAAGCCGGAGATAGCTGCTGCCATGTGTAGGGTAGCGGTAAAGCTGCCACCATTTTGGTCTGACAGAGTCACTGTATGGTTTGCACAAGCCGAAGCCCAATTTTTATTGGCTGGCATAAATACTGATGTCACCAAATACAGTTATGTTCTCAGTCAAATCGATCACAAGGTAGCTGGGGAAATCGAAGATATAGTAATCAACCCACCGGCAGAAGGCAAATATCAGACACTTAAAGAAACATTAATTAAACGGTTTTCTATATCTGAAGAGCAGCGGGTAAGACGGTTGCTAGGTGATGAGGAGCTTGGAGATAGAAAACCGTCCCAGTTCCTCCGTCATCTTAGGTCAATTGCTGGGAACACCCTGTCAGATGACAACATCTTGCGCCAGCTTTGGGTTCGCCGATTGCCTCAGCATGCACAAGGCATCCTGGCAGCCCAGGCCGATCTCAGTCTAGATAGGATAGCCGACATTGCTGATAAAATTATTGAAGCTCAGCCAAGCCAGGCAAACGTTTTTGCTGCTACAGGTGCACCTACACTTAATAGTCTCTTGGAGCGAATCGACGAGTTGGGCAATCAGATTGCTGCTCTGAAATCTGATCGCTCCCGATTTCAAAACAGCAGCAAACAGTCCTCGCGCAACAGTACTCCTGACCGGACTGAAAAACGCTGCTGGTACCATCGGCAATACGGTACTAGGGCCAGAAAATGCATCTCACCCTGTAATTGGCTGGCGGAAAACCCAAGGAGCAGTCAGTAGCGGCGGCGACTGATTGCGAAACCAATCAACCCCTCAGCCGTCGCCTTTTCGTAACTGATCAAGTCTCTAAGCGACAATTTTTAATTGATACTGGTTCGGATCTTTGTTGTTACCCCCACCGTTGGCTTTCTAACCGAAGGAAACCTACCGATTATGTTCTCTGCGCTGCTAATGGTAGCAGCATACAGACATTCGGAACAATAACATTGACACTTAACTTTCGTCTCCGTCGTAGTTTCACCTGGACATTCATTGTCGCCGATGTCAGTAATGCGATTATTGGCTCGGATTTTTTGGCATATTATCACCTGCTTCCAGATTGTCGCACTAAGCGGTTAATAGATGGCGTCACCAACCTTTCTGCCCTTGCCTCCACCGCGACGTCAGAACAACCCAGTGTCAAAGCTGTAGCCCCTTCGAATTCATCTGTCGCACAAGTGCTAGCAGAGTTCCCCGAAATCACTCACCCTCCCGGTCTCCCTAGGATCATCAAGCACGATACTGTACATTTCATCAAGACAACGGATGGGCCTCCTGTTTCTTGCCGTCCCCGTCGCCTAGCACCTCAAAAATTGAATTCAGCTAAAAAGGAATTTGAGGAAATGGTTTTGTCCGGCACAGCACGACCATCCAAAAGCGCGTGGTCGTCTCCTTTGCACATGACATTAAAGAAAGACAACACTTGGCGTCCTTGTGGCGACTACCGCGCGCTTAACTCCCGAACTGTGCCGGATAGGTATCCAGTCAGGCACATTCATGACTTTGCTCACAACCTCACTGGCGCTAAAATTTTTAGCACTATCGACCTTGTGAAGGCGTACCATCAGATACCGGTATCAGAAGATGATATACCAAAGACTGCCATCATTACCCCGTTTGGCCTCTTCGAGTTCCCCTTCATGACCTTCGGTCTTCGCAACGCTGGCCAGACCTTCCAGCGGTTTATCGACGAGGTCACACGGGGTCTTGATTTCTGTTTTCCATATGTGGACGACATCCTCGTCCATTCCACAGATGTGGCTCTGCATTGCGAGCATCTGCGAATCCTCTTCAGACGCTTACGGGACTATGGAGTTGTGATAAATCCTTCCAAATGTGTATTTGGTGCACGTGAGGTAACATTCTTAGGCTATCACATTAGTCCCGAGGGCACTCAACCTCCTCAGGATCGTGTTCAAACCATTCTCGAATTTCCACCCCCTAAAACTGTCCAGGGTGTGCGTCGGTTTCTCGGCATGCTAAATTACTATCGTCGATTCCTTCCTAAAGCCGCGTTGTTCCAGGCTCCTTTAATAAAAGCGGTTATTGCTACCAAAGGTAAGGGTGCAAAGCCATTTATATGGTCACCTGAACTCCTCGAACAACTAGAAGCCTGCAAAAAGAGTTTAGCGACCGCTACACTACTGCATCATCCGGTACACGGTGTCCCTCTTGGACTGTTTACCGATGCTTCCAGTGTCCACATCGGGTCCTGCCTTCAACAAGAAATCGAAGGCAAGTGGGTACCTCTCGCTTTCTTTAGCAAAAAGCTGACCGATCAACAAACACAGTGGCCCGCTTATTATCGCGAGTTGTTAGCAGTATATGAAAGCGTGCAGCATTTCCGCCACATTCTCGAAGTTCAGCATGTAACCATTTTTACAGACCACAAGCCACTGCTCTACGCTTTCATACAGCGCCGGGACAAACTGCCACCTGCTCAGTTAAATCAGTTGTCCTTTATTAGCCAGTTTACCACAGAAATTAAGTACATTAAGGGAGAGGACAATATTGTCGCAGACGCCATGTCGCGCGTTGACGCGATCGCTCTTGACCAGGATTGGCAAATGCTTGCAAAATCACAGGAGGTAGACCAGGAGTTAGCCAATTTATCTCAGCAAGGCTCTAGCCTGCAGTTTATAAAGGTCAAAATTCCCGGAACTGACATTCTTATCACCTGTGATAAGTCGACCGGCAAGCCTCGCCCATATTTGACCCCTTCCTTCCGTAAAGCAACATTCGACAAACTCCATAACTTAAGTCATCCTGGTGCACGAGCCACTACCCGTCTCGTGACTGAACGTTATGTTTGGCCGTCAATCAACAAAGACTGCAAACAGTGGGCTCGACAATGCATAGCATGTCAGCGCGCTAAGGTATCGCGCCATAACTCGTCCCCGCTTGGCAATTTCGCCCTACCGCCCGGTCGTTTCAAACATGTACACATAGACATCATAGGCCCCTTGCCGACTTGCAACGACTATCGGTACTGTTTGACTGCCATTGATAGAGTGACTAAATGGCCCGAAGTATGGCCAATGCGTTCGATCACCGCAGAAGAAGTAGCAGAAACCCTAACACGGGAGTGGATAGCTCGCTTCGGGGTGCCTTCAGTCATTACAACAGACCAAGGAACTCAGTTCGAGTCCGACCTGTTCCGCCGACTGATGACACAATTCGCCACCACGAAAACCAGAACGACAGCTTACCATCCCTGCGCCAACGGCATGATCGAGCGCGTCCATCGCCAGCTTAAAGCTGCCCTCATGTGTCACCAGGACTCATGGGTGCGCGCGTTGCCGTTTGTCCTTCTCGGTATGCGGTCAGCTTTCAAGGAAGACTTGAAAGCGACAGCTGCTGAAATGGTGTACGGGGAACCTCTCCGATTACCCGGTGAATTGCTCGTAGCATCCGATGAGCCAAATAATTTCTATGACCCAGCAGATTTCGTCGTACAACTTCGACGTAAAATGTCGACTGTGCGACCAATCCCGGCATCTCGGCATACAGAACCATCTATATTTATATTTAAAGATCTTTCTTCAGCGACGCATGTATTCCTTAGGGATGATTCTGTTAGACGACCGTTACAGCCGCCATATACCGGCCCGTACCGAATAGTGGATCGCGCCAGTGATGGGAAAACTATCACACTGGAAATCAACCACAAAACCGTGACCGTTAGTGTAGATCGAGTAAAACCGGCACACATAGATCACACGATACCTACCGCAAATGGGTATCCTAAGAAGCCCTCGGAACAGTCGGAACCTACGACACACACAACTGTTGACCTCCCTAGGAGACCTATAGAACCTGCAAAATCCAGGGACACCAATCCAACTGCCCCAAAATTGCCGTATACTACTCGTTCCGGTAGACGAGTTAAGTTTAAGGATCTCTCCGATTACGAATAACCGGTTCATCCTTCTCCGTGGGGGGGTGGTGTGGCGTTTATGAACGCAACCATAAGCGCTGGCAACACCAGACTGGATAGTCTGTGGACAACTTGTTTTTTGTACAACTCTGCCGTTAGGACTCTGATTCGAGTAGTATCAATATTTTGTACTGATACCTTTTCCTCCAATTTATTCACAGTGTTAACGTGTTTAGCATTAGGAAAGTTCCAATAATATATTATTCATTAGTACTACTCTACGCTTGACTTTATTTTCATCGAACCTCGTCGTCGTGAGTGCGAAACAAAAGGGGACGAACATCATCTTCTTGCGTTCCCAAAAATCTTTAAATAAGTTAGTATAGTTTTAAAAACCTTCCTAATCTACAAAATGCATGCCCCAGTGAATTTTAAAATGTCCTTTTCGATAATTTAAATATATTCTATCAGAACTGCCGAGGATTGCGAACAAAAACGCATTTGGTTTTCCGCAATGTTTGTATTAATAACTATGATGTTATAATTTTTTCGGAGACCTGGCTTAACAATTCCATCCAGAGTAGTGAGCTATTCGATGACAGATATACAGTCCATAGGAGAGATAGAGAAACCAGCCAACTTGCTGGTAAAGAGGGTGGGGGAGTATTAATAGCTGCCAAAAAAAAATTCAATCCTAAACGTGCAGATCATTTTCAGAGTGAATGTGAGGATCTCTGGGTTACCTTGGACCTTCCATCCAATAAATGTTTTCGTCGAATAGCTTTCTGCGCTGTGTACTTGCCGCCACCAGTGTGCCTCTCTCAATTGGAAAATTTCTTAGATAATTGTAACGCTGTTTTTGATCAACTTAATGATTCATGTGTATGTATTATAGGAGATTTCAATTTAAGGTGCATAGACTGGAAACTTGACGGCGATCTGAATAAAAACCGAAAACTGCCTAATAACTGTGAAGCTTTGTTGGATTTCACATATGTTAATAAGCTCAGTCAATGTAACAACGTATACAATGCCTTCTCCTGCATACTAGATCTTGTGTTAACTGACCACCCACTGTGTGATGTTAGTCAAAGTATTGGACCCTTATGTAATATCGATCAGTATCATCCACCCCTAGATATAAATATTTGTCTTAAAAAAGAAGCCAAACTTCCGTATAATATTGCAAATGAGTTACGTGACTTCCGTAAAGCAAGCTATATACCGATTAAAAAATACCTAAAAGAACAGGACTGGGAGGAATTGTTTGAGGGACAATATGACGTTAACGATATGGTACAGGTTTTTTATGACATCATCAATGGTGCTATTCAGAGATTTATTCCCATTAAAATATCCAAAAATAGTAAGTACCCCCCGTGGTTTAACAAAACACTAATTAAAATACTAAACACAAAAAATAAGATTAGGAAACGTTACAATACTTACCATAACCCATTGGACAAGATAGAGTTGAAGATAATCAGTAAACGCTGTGATGCACTTGCTACGACTTGCTATAATAATTATTTAAAACATCTTGAACACACTCTAACCAGTAACCCTAAATCTTTCTGGACCTACATTAAAACTAAACGAGGCGGAACCAGCTCGTATCCTGTATCTATGACGGATGGTACAGTTGCATCATCAGATGGAACGGAGATATGTGAGTTTTTTGCTTCTTACTTCTCTTCTGTATATAGCCCTGCTAAAGACGGTTGCAGTACCCACAAAACAACAAATACTAATAATATTCAAGAAAGTAGCATATCTTTAAACAACCCAGTTATCGACAGTGAAGCCTTATACAAAAAGTTAAAAAGTTTAGACTGCAACAAAGGTGCTGGTCCGGATGGCATACCACCAATATTCATATGTGAGTGTGCAAATGAGCTGGTCACGCCTCTGTTGTTTATTTTTAATAAGTCCTTGTCTAGTGGAGTCTTCCCTTCAAAGTGGAAGGAAGCTAAGGTCGTCCCTATCCACAAATCCAACAGTGAGGACTTGGTTGCGAACTATAGACCCATCTCAATTTTATCAACCCTAGGTAAAATCTTTGAGTCCATAATCTGCCCTCACATTCAAAATCACCTTAAAATTTATTTAAGTGAGGAACAACATGGCTTTGTGGAGTCTCGATCTACAAATACGAATCTTGTACTTTTTACTGAGTTATTGACGACAGCAATAGACTCTGGCCATCAAGCTGATGTCATATATACAGATTTCAGTAAAGCGTTTGATCGGGTTTCGCATCAAATTCTTATTGAAAAATTAAGAACTTATGGTATCACTGGTACTTTACTCTCATGGCTTAGTTCGTATCTTGAGAATAGAACTTTCTTTGTAGTAGTCAATGGCTTTCGATCAACCGTCAGACACATATCCTCGGGCGTGCCACAGGGGTCTCATTTGGGGCCGGTTTTATTTAACTTTTTTATTAATGATATTCCGAGCTGCTTTCACTACTGTAAAATTTTCATGTTTGCCGATGACTTAAAATTCGTAAAAATAGTTAAATCTAAGCAAGATTCCTCTGAATTACAAAATGATTTGAATGAATTGGTGTTATGGTGCCAAATGAACCAGATGCTTCTAAATCCTAGCAAATGTTACCATATAAAATTTACCAGGAAACATCATCTCATTGACCAGGATTATTATATTGACGAAGAAAAAATAACGGAATTGGACACGATAAAAGACCTAGGTGTTATGTTCGATCGGAAATTGACTTTTATCCCTCACATAGATAATATAGTGAAGAAGTCTTCCAAAATGCTGGGTTTTGTTATCAGAAACACAAAACTATTTAAAAACTGCAAAACAAAAATCATCCTTTATAATAGCCTGATTCGAAGCATATTAGAATATTGTAGCGTGGTATGGCGGCCACACTATGCTAGTCACTCATTGCGTCTTGAACGTGTACAAAAACGTTTTTTGGGGCACCTGGCCTATGTTAGCGGTTTTTCCAAGAAAATACGTTCATATCGTGATAGGCTCAAACATTTTAATATGGCTTCTCTGGACAAACGTCGACGTCTGAATGACGCAATGTTTGTGTGCAAAGTTATGGCCCATAAAATCGACTGCCCGCAAATATTAAATAATTTTAACTTCCGTGCCCCTTCAAGAATTCCTCGCCGTCCTATAACGCCACTCTGCCCTCCGCAGAGAAGAACAGTTCTGGGTGCAAACTCTCCCTACGCGAGATTCTGCAGGGTTGTGAACAGTCACAGTGATCAGATCGACCTCCATTTTGGCGGTTTAGGCAAATTAAAAGCATGTTTTTATAAGTATCTTCCTGAGCAATGAGTTTCTTTGCCCTGTGTTATCTCACTGTGAATATAAACTACATTATTACCTATTTTAGTATTACCTAGTTTTGCTTATTTCAATTTGTTTTAATTTAGTTTAACATAGTTTGTTTTAATTTTGTTATTTTATTTAAATCTAGTTAAATTTGTTTTAACTTAGTTTAATTTATTTTAATTTTGTTTTTCTGTTTTAATTTAGTTTAAAAGTCTGTTTATTTCTATCTTTTTTGTTAATAACGACAACGTTTTGTGTGCATGCAGAGTTTACCTGTAAGTGATTGTTACACTTTATTCTGATTTGTTACTTCTGTTTTATTTCCTTGTATTAGTGTAAACAATTGTTGGTGAACCAAATAAATAAATAAATAATAAATTAATAAAGGTTCACCAACAGCTTCTTTTTGTGTACAACATTTAAGTATACAGGTGTAGGTAGGGGTGGGGTGTAGGTTTTACAGTCTTGGACCTTCACAGTCGCCAATTACAGGTTAACCAGCATTTACAAAAATAAGTGATAACATAAACAACCTTTTGAAAGTTCAGGCCCTTTATTCACAACGCTTCGATTCGATTTTCGATTCGGAAAATCAGATATCTATCTTTTTTTGACACTACGGAATCGAGCGAGATAGACATACGACTTTCCGAATCGAAAATCGAATCGAAGCGTTGTGAATAGCTATGCTGGCTCGGTTTCCTACTTAAGTAGCAGGATTCGTTCACACTCATGTTCGAGAACCAATAGGTTTTTTTACTTTTATTTGTTTAAGGATCTCCAACAAAAGATGTACACAAAGCATAATTATATAATGTAAAACACAAGGTATTAGGTAGGTGTACTCCTTCACTTATAGGAGACCACAGCATGCACAATAAAGTTAATAAATTAAGCCCCTAACAATTAAAATAAAAATTTATTTTGGCAGTTTAAGAATGATAAAACACATACAAATAATTTTAGTAGAAATAAAAACATAGAAGAATAAATAAAATGATTAACATTGACATAAATTGTAAAGGCAAAAAAAATAAAAACAATAATCCGTGATATGGTGAGCATACAGGATAAAAAATAAATGAGAGATGGAATGTATAAATAATAGTGTGAAAGCCGACTACAAATGAATTTCCAATAAATTTTGCCTGAGACTCTGTATACTGTCGTGAAAAAGGTCGATTTCAGTAATAATGGAGATGACCCTGTTGGTGGTGTCCATCATTCGGTTCAATGGTGCTGATCGACCGAGATTTGTGCAAGATGATTTAACAGTGAACATTTGGGGCTTACGTACTGTTCTGACTGGACATTGACGGGGCACACTCAGGTGCATAATAGCGAAAAGGTCGGGTGAGCATATGTGACCATTAAGAATTTTAAAGAGAGGATTATGTACGAAAGTTTAGTTATGTACCTGTGCCTTGTGCTTCATCTGTTCGGAGAACAATGATGGCAGAGTTGTACTCGTAGAACTGGACAGAATAGTTTTGTCATCGACCACTTTGTCGAGGTCTGAGTAAACCTTCTTCTTCAAATCGAGGCTTTCCGGAACACATTCTTGGACGAAAATTGCGTCCTTGACCACAGTTGCCAAATCCGAAGTTCCTGAAAAGAAACAATAAAGTTTTAAACTCAATTATTTAATATTTTCTATCTTGGAGTATAGTCATGTAGTTTAATTCCTATAACAGCTAAAATATTTTTATCTGTCGTGTTTAATTTATCATGAACCGATCAATAAAATTTTAAAACCACAACCTGTCTACAAAACAGCCTCTTGAAACCTTCAAGTATTCTACCGAGTAGAATAACGTGCCTCACTCTAATAACCAATCTAAATCAAAATAATAACTGATAGTGTTCCGGAATATACATATAAATCGATCCCTTATTTTGTTATCAGGCACTTCAGCATGCAACATGGAACAGGAAAAAGATAATCGTACAAATAGTACAATACATACTCTGTGTTATCGATTGTCTTAATTAAGTAGGTAAATAAGATTATTTCCTAACATAACAGAGAGTTCCATAGTTTCATATAACAATGCCCTCAAACAGATGCTATCAAGAGTTGATTACATAATTTGATTGCGCGTTTGCAAAGACTGCAATGTGTGTTGTTTGCTGACCTAACAAGGCATTGATATAAAACAAACATTTTGTTATTTGCCTGTTTGTCACACTGCGAGTTTGTCTGGCGTAATACTGATCCTGTACAGCTTAGAAGCCGCGTAGGCGCGGCGTAGCAGACGCTACGCATCAGACGCTACGTAGGCGTAGCAGACGCTACGCATTTGATGCGTAGCGGGCGTAGCAAACGCGGCGTAGGCACTAGTACAAGATGCTGCGTGCGTAGCATGAGCCGCGTAGCAGATGCTGCTTACGCGTAACGTAGAAAACGCAACGCACACGCGGTGTTAGGTTAGGTTAAAGGAAAACATGATAGCGCTGGTAAAGAGAGTTATGGTAGGTTACCTACATAACGAACAAATAAATAATATACGTATCACTGATAAGAATTACCTACTGAATGTGTTAAATATAAACAAACATTGCATAACATGTCATGCCACTCGTTAAACTTAAAGAAAACATTATTTATCTATTAAATTCGCATCTTTTTAAATCAATTGTTAGCAAAATGTTTTATACTAAAAGATACATCCTTTGTACGTTTTATGTGTTGAATTTTGCGGAAAAAAGTGAAATAATACTCGTTAATGTTATTAATTAAATGCCTTTACTACGACCAATTTTATTTTTAATTTTCTAGTGAAAGCCTAATTAGCCTAGTTGCCGCATTTTCGCTTATTTCCTCAATGGCAGATGAGTTTTTAACCGAAGTACGAAACGTTCAAGTTAAATGTTTTTGTTTGGCCCTATATACCCACAGTCCCACATTAATCAGTGATTCGAAATATTCGATGAGTACTTAGCCAATAAGTTTTGCCAACGTTTTTAGGGTTCCGTAGTCCTGACAAGGAACCCTTATAGTTTCGTCATGTCCGTCTGTCTGTCTGTCCGAGGTTTTGCTAAGAGACCATTAGAACTAGAAAGCTGTTATTTTATAGGGGTGTGTCATATCAATTACGCCGACAAAGTGATAAAATAAAATTTAGGAAAATATTTTGGCAGTGGCTACCCTACATGTGAACTGGGCATGAATATATATTTATATTCGTCGTTTACCCCATCGTGTGGGGTATCGTTGAATAGGCCTTTTGAAATGACTTAGGGGTTGATACTACTATTTTTCGATTGAATACTCCATTTACGAAATATTAAACTTTAAAATGCAAATTTATGTTCCAGTAATAGTTTTCAAATTTTTGTTCCAGTAGCCCCCCCCCCCCCCCCTAAAAGCTAAACTGTTGGCTTGCAAAATCTGGAAAAAATTGTGATTATAGTGCATTTCACGAACTTTAAAGAAGAATTATAGCGGTTAAGATAACTTTATTAGTTTAGCAGTAATAGTCGTTGAAATTTTGTATTTGGTACAAAATTATCCTTTTGTACCAAATACAAAATCCTTAGAATAAATCCTCTAAAGTGACTAAGATGGTATGGGTAAAGACTTGCAGTGAAAAACAAAATCTAAAATATAACGGGCTACTACGGAACCCTACACTACGCGTGGCCCGACACGCACTTAGCCGGTTTTTTAACCTTGAAATCCAAACTACAACGGGCTCGCTGTCGACAGTGGAACTTCTTGTAGCAGGCAGGCACTAATTTAACAGCCAAAGCTTTTCTTTCCTGCCTTTTTATAGGAAGCCAAGTCATCGGCGACATAAAAACTCTGACACCTGATTAGGCACTAACTACACGATAAAGAAGAATAGGAACTTTTAAAAGGCTTTGCAAGTGACTGTCGTTTATATATAACACCTTAAATGAAAAAAAAAATGCCTTTAAATGTTAAAATCATTTAAAGGCAAACCCACCTGAGATGCACTTGAACTGCTGATCAGCATTGAGCTTGCCACGCAAAAGACCATCCTTCTCGAGGGTCTTCAACTGCACTTTGATATCAGCAAGGGCATCGGTGACCTGCTGTGGGACGATATCGAATATCTTCACTTGGTAGCCCACAGACGCGAAAAGCATGGCCCATGATCTCCCAATTAGGCCACTGAAAATGTGAAAAATAATAGTTAACAGAAAAAAAAAAACTAAAACTCAACAGATTCAATTCAATCAATTCAGAGAGGTGGTCAAATATTCAGGTTACCTACTTGTAAACAAGCAGATCAATACGTATGACCTAAGCTAGCTCAGAATGAAACTGTACTCGTTACTTACAACTTATAGGTAACGAGTGCTGTTGTACTCTACTGCGAATAGTTTTGCAATCAAAGCTTTCAATGTCGAGTGTGTCGTGTTAGGTAGGTAGGTACTATCGAGGACACTCCCGCCTGATCACCACTAAGCTAATTTTTGCTTGCACTTACAACATAGAAACGCTCTCTAGCCCCGCCCCGTTGACTTTGTATAGAAATAATGAATGAAAAGATACCGATCGGCCGAGCGCACTGACGACGCACGCCAAACGAGAGTCATTGTTATTTTGCGCGCCAAAGTTGACGCTTTCCTAATAGGCCTAAACTTTAAGGGGGCGTGGCTCGGCGCCTCCGCATGATTTAAGCGAAAAAAAAATTAACTGATCAGGCGGAAAATACCACGACTGTACATGTACGGTTGTACGGTTATAATCGACATCGAATCGATGTAAACAACTAGGTACATGAATACATTTTGTAATGTGGTACTTAGTTCAAAAGATTTTTTTGTTTATTAACTCCCGATTGTTTTTTTTTTGCATGAAAATGATACGCTGAAATAGGATAAATTATAGAATAGAAAATTGTTTATTATGACATTCTTTCACTCAACATTGCTGTTATGCTTATCAGGAATTTCTTTCTTCTGACAAAAACAGTCAACAACGAAATCAAGGTTTTGTTTATGAAAATAACTTGAATTTATCTAAAGCAATAATTAACCCTTGTGAACTTTGATAACGTTTCTTATCTTCTAAAGTAATAAACCTATCGTGATGGAGAATCAAAGTTTGACGCTTATGGTAGTACGTATAAATTTGTACATCGACAGTTACGTACTTACTGTGTGTTTATCATAACACAAGAATAACTGATACTCGCCTTTCCGATTCAATCAATTAAATCTCATTGAGATCGTATGATTTGAAGTCTATGAATTCTATATTGTACCTACTACATATTATCTAGTAATACAATAATAAGTTTATCCAAACATAATTTTAACATATACAATTTAAAAACTAACTCATTATGAGTCTATTTAAATCCAAAAATCAAATACGGCTATAAAGCATCTAAGACCATTAACCGAATACCGTTATGCATATGATAGATATGTATTAACAACAAATATATAAGTGGCTTTATGTTGTTGCGCAAAGAGAACATTGCTATGTGATCTAACTTGATTGATTAGTTTGTAATTTACAATTTGTAAGTTCTCTTACCGTATTTACGACACCTACTAGAAATTAAATGTAAATAGTTGTCTTAGTCTAGCCTTCATTGAAATACCTATGGTTTTGACGTCAATAGAATGTATATAAAATGAAAGTAAGAGGAAATTATTACTGAGAAGGAAAGTATTCAAGTTCTAATAATTTATAACATAATTATAGGTCTACGATTTAATTGACTTTGATTAATAGGTCATTATGATTTGAAATAATTACACTTACAAATTAATTTTATAACAATATTAAAACTTAATACAAGCACGGAATCCAAACAAGATAACGTAAAAAAAGAAATGTAAATCCCACAAAATATCGTAAATAATGAAAAATGATTGATTACCTGCCAACAATGCCGACTTTTTCAGTTTTAGCGGAGGCCATAGCGAGGAGTTTGTTGCAACACGCCCGATACACGACTAGTGAATGACACAGGCAGGCGACGCGCGGGGTTTAAAAACACCACAGCTAACTTGTTATCGCCGCTACTATAGCAAGGTTGACTATTCAGTCTCAATTTTTCGCGTCACAAGAGGATAGGATGCGTAAAGAACGCTATTGGACATGTCGCTTAGTTCATACCTTAAGACGACGCCGCTGTTCAGTTGTAGTAGAGTAGTAGGATAACTGGTAAGACCACTTGCAAAATCTTACGCCACTTCTTTACCACTGACGTAACTATGAGGCGTACTTATGAGGTCCGCATCTTAAAATAATATTATTATTAAAACAGCATGTAGGACGACATCCTAATTATTTGCATGGTCATAGATGTAAGTATTGCACAAATAGAATAACGACAGAAACTACTTTTTTAACATAATAATTGAAAATTGGAAAATCTTTAATTCAGTATTTTCATTATTTTATAATTTACAGATCTATTAAAATAAATTAAACTAACTAACTAAAATTAAAAACTTAAAAAATGGCGTCAAAAACTCCTCCTAAACGCTGTCAACTGGTAATGTCCCCAAGGGACCGGCGGCGTTACCACGCTGTATGGCAACGCTAAGCCAAGGTAAAAGCCAGCCCTAGGGTCACGGGAAGTGTCAACTAAGCGTTTAGAAATTTCCTTGAAAAGGCAGTGAGCGCTCGGATGATGAGGATGCTCCGCATTTAACCAGTACGAAGTGACTTCGAGATTGCTTTATTGTTGTAGGATATGTATAAAACAAAATAAAATTCAGAGATCATACAAGACAATCAAAACCCACTTTTGAAAACATACCAAGCCACTGGTGCGTTACCTGTACCTAGGCTATGTGTACCTTCAGGAATATTCCCTTCCATCTATGAGGAAAACTGTTAGACTGATGTACCTAAACTCAGAAAAAGGGAAGGCAAATCATAAACATAAAACCATTAATAAGAACCAATAATGTTCTTACACCTACCGCTGCATTTACATGAATAGGTACCTATCATGTAAATGTCATTTGCACTGATGAATAAAATCGAGGCAAATTAAATTGAATGTCCTTGATGGCCACTGAACTCAGTTCGATGATACACAACCATCTGCATACATATTTTATCACACATACCATGGAAAATACGTGTATACATTTGTATATTTGCAGTAAATGGTACCTACCTGTTTTGTACAATTAATAAATTATACACTCGAGAGCAATGAATCCGGGTCACTTAAAGAATGTTAAAAATCTCGGAAACTAAAAATGATAGGTTAATGCAATAAATTGTATTTAATAGACAATGTAATACTCCTTAAATGAAAGTAAAAAAAATATGAGTCACCATACATTTTATTAACACAAAATTACACAAAGAAAAAAACTGCTGATCTCTCCTTAAAACAAAAATAGGAAACATGAAATTTTTGAACTTTATTACGATTTTCTTGAATTTTAATACTTCGTATTGCCTCCTCGTGCTTCCATTACTGCGTTTACGCGGTTTCGCATGCTGTACACCATTTTCCTTATACGATTTTGGGGAATATTCTCCCATTCCTCTGTGAGAGCAATTTTGAGCTCACGAAGCGTGATTGGGGGAGGGTTTCGTTGTTTTACGCATCTGCCTAGCTCGTCCCAAGCATGCTCGATCGGGTTGATATCCGGGCTGCGCGCTGGCCACTCCATACGAGTAATGTTCATCTCTTGAAGGTAGTCATTCACAATCCTACCTGTATGAGGTCGGGCATTGTCATGCATAAATATAGCATCCTCACCTAAATTGACCATAAATGGACCAAGGTGATCATTGAGGATTTCTTCCACATATCTTACGCTAGTTAAAGAGCCGTTTTCTATGATCACCAGCTCTGTGCGACTTTCAGAAGAAATTCCGGCCCACACAAGTACAGACCCACCACCGTAGGCTACTTTTTCTTCGATGCATGCTTGCTTGAATCTTTCCCCTGGTCTTCGATACACTCTGTGTCTTCCATCGTGCTTGTAGAGCATAAATTTTGATTCGTCGGAGAACATAACTTTTGACCAATCTTCAACACTCCAATTTACGTGGCTCTGGGCATATCATAGTCTTGAAATACGATGCCCACGCTCCAGTTTAGGGCCGTTTGCAGGTCTAAGGGGTTTTAAGTTAGATTCAGCAAGCCGACGTCTTACTGTCCATGCACTTGGGTTACTTCCTCCGAGGCGTCGAAACTGATTTGTGAGTTCAGTTCCTGTGAGAAAGCGATTTCGAAGCATGGTGTTCACCAAGTATCGGTCTTCTCGTGCTGTGGTACACCTGGTTCTGCCCGTTCCTGGTCTGCGTAGGTTAGAACCAGTTTCTTCGTAACGTCGGAGAACTCTTTGTACTGTTGACAGCGACACACCGACAGTCCTGGCTGTATCGCGCTGACTCCGGCCGGTTTCCAGCATTGTAAGTATTCTGGTGCATTCTTCAGGCGTAAGCGACATAATTTCAGCTTGAATAATGAATATAGAGCACTATCAACATGGTTTATGTACCCACATAAATGACAGATTACAAACAAAAGCAAAACCAAATGCTGTAATTTCGTAGTTCCATCTTCGAAAGTGGCCCTTTTTCAAATTTGATTTTTTTATGATATAACTATACAATAACTAAGAAGTTTTAATACCTTCATTTAAGGAGTATTACATTGTCTATTAAATATAATTTATTGCATTAACCTAGCATTTTTAGTTTCCGAGATTTTTAGGATTCTTTAAGTGACCCGGATTCATTGCTCTCGAGTGTAGATTCTAGATTTCTGTTTATTTTATTTAAGCTTTTCGTTTTTATCAATTTGATGTCTTGTTTTGTGATCGGTGTAAATAAATATCAAATAGGTATGGTCAAATGTTTTCCCAATAACCTAATGATTGGTTTAAACTCTAAATCTGGTGTATTGGGTACCTATGTAATTTTAAGATAGGAGGCAATGTTTTATTGATCTTACGAGTAATTAGTAATTTATAAGGTATAATAAAATTCTGCTCAACACTTCGGTTTTTGTTCTCGTTTCAGATATTAAAATATACAATGTACCTCTTCTGAAGCATTCCTAAAGTATGCTCACGCACCTTGAGGGTATAGCTAGCGCGATCAAGCGATCAATTAGGGAACTAGACCAGAATCCGTGCTAAATTGGTTATGTGATCACACTTATCATGTGGATGTAGGTAGGTACTTAATCACAATAATTATGATTAAATAATCATAGTTATTGTGATTTAGTACTCATGTGTGATTGAGTAATCATGTTTGATGGGTAAACCTGAAACCACAAATCAACACTCATTAGGTATTAAATAAGAGTTCGTAGTAATAAGACTTCTTCATAATTTATAGATTTAATTACATACTTTATTGCTAATGACCTTAGGAGTTACATAATTTGTACTCTTATCGTACTAAAACTAATAAAAACAATACAAAATATCGATAATACATGTCAGTTACAGAGTGTTTATTTAATTAAAGTTGCAATGTGGAATAAAAAAAAAGTTTTTCGTAGATGTTTGGAATAAGATACATAATGGATTCTAATGATAAAACTGATCCCCGAATTGAATAAACACCCTGTATTTTGATCAGTGGCCTCTCAATTTTAAGATCATGTAACTTTCTGTGACGTTAAGTAACATCAATAAAGTTTATGAATAAAGACAGTAGGTACCGAAAATGTATCGTTATTTTATTACTGCCTGAGATCAACAGATGTGGTTGACACCATTTGTTCCAAAAGAATGCATCAAATTTTTACTTTTTAAACATTGATACATGATGTAAACAAAAAAGCAGGTATTGAGTCAACAAAGATTTTAGATTTCATTAACGCATTAACATATTTTATACCATGAAGCATTTCTCGATCTCATAAATTGACCAGAAGTGCTTGACCGTTTACAATATAATCTAAATTATGAGTAGGTACCTAACATTACAAACAAACGATGCAGTTAGTAACATAAATTGTGGTAGGTAAATATGAAATTAAGTACTTACTATCACAATGGGAAAACAATCTCAAACAATCTATTTTAAGGAAGATAATACACTGACCTGCAAAAATAAGTATCACACTTTTAAAATTGCAATAACTTTTTAAGTAAGTACACAAGATATACTTTCGAAACAAAAAGGACTCAAAAAATAGTTTAATTTTGTCTATGTAATAAAAATTGCTTTATAACGTTTTTTTTATTTTAAATCTCTAACTTCTATAGTTTAGGAACAATTGAAATTTTAAAAGTGTAGTACTTATTTTGGCAGGTCAGTGTATAACAAAATTAATGTCACTTGTAAAGAGCGTCATTTACGTTAACTCTTTTTCTTCAGTGTAGTTACATTTTACAACAATAAAGATTATTTTTAACTTATAATTTTTATTATAAAACAATACAACGCAAGATATTGTCGTAGTACATACTTGAGAAAATAAATAAGCACTATAATATGCTGTTTTCCACATGTATAACGTAAAATGCGTAGGATGCTTAATTACCTAAATACTGAAAAAAAAAAACACACCGCAAAAGATCGTCTAGTTAAATTTATTGACAAGTAGTTCCTTCAATAGCCTTGGTAGTATCGAGGCTGAATATCCTGTAGTTCACCTCATTTGGGTCAATCGTTCTGTAGAGGAAGCGGGCTAGTTTGTCAGTAAGTACCCACATGGTGCCTTCATTGTCCACCTGAAAAACAAACACAGAAAATGTCTTTTAAAAATCGTCCTCAAGCCTTCGAAAAGTTCCAAAAAATTGGTTAGGTACTTGGGTTGGGTACTTTTAAAAATAATTTGTAATCAGTTTACCTTCAAATCGTTGGGGAACTCGAACAGTTTGGGGTCGGTGATGATCAGCGGGTTGTTTTCAGGGGTGTAAGGCTTGTTGGAGTTCCAGCACGCCACTCCGTCGCGGTTCACCTGGAGAAAAAACGTCAAAGGTTTATAAGAGCACTCCAAAAATTTATTCGTTTTGTAAACTACCTATGAATTATACTTAAAATGTCACTTACGGGATATCTTCCGTGATTATTTATTGTTTTGAGCTCCCGATATTTCGACGCTGTTGCAAGCGCCATGATTGCGGGTGACATTTTAAGTATAGTTATGAACCGTGAAAGCTTAAAACGGTGTTTACCTATGAATTGTTTTCTTTTTCTTTCTTTTTGAATAATTTATACCGTGGTAATAAATATAAGCCTATTACAGATTAAAGTGCCCATGCAAGTACCTACCTCGAACCTTGTCTGAAGGTGAAGGCTATTACGCACATTATTTTTAAAAGTATCGTGGTCTTCAAAACACATCGTATAGGAGTCTAGACAATCTATTATACAATGGTATCGATGAATAGGCATGTTTAATAAGCATAGCAAATTTTTTAAATTCGTTTTTCTATAGACCTTTTTTACCAATAGATTCCATTGTCAGTGTGAACGTTGGGCGAAGGTTGTGAGCTGTGTGCCTTATTGTATAGCAATATAAAGTAAATATAGAAAGAATGTCAACCGTGGTGAAGGTTCACATTCGGTATAATTGTTACATAGAAGGTTATATTATTGAATGTATTTATTGTGGTAGCGAGCGCCGTGTAATCTTCGTATGAGCAAATGGATCGCCACTCACAGTCTTCTCGGAATGTCGTCATTAATAAAAATATACCTTCTAGATAAATAGAATAGGCATGTCTTATGCGTAAAAGGGGCTTACCCGTGATTTCGTTAGAAAAAATGTTGGTTTACCTGTGTATAGAATAGCACATGTGTCTTGGGATCGTAGTCGCTAGCAGCCGATTGTGTGCGCTCACCTCTGTCACCCAGAAGCTGTAAAAA
This sequence comes from Xestia rhomboidea, assembly GCA_963853795.1. NCBI lineage: Eukaryota > Metazoa > Arthropoda > Insecta > Lepidoptera > Noctuidae > Xestia > Xestia rhomboidea. Next base: position 12,922,389 of record OY970761.1, on the reverse strand, counting down.
CAGAACAACGAGATTCGTTAAACATTACCTACTGTGTGCAGGTAACAGGAAAAACTAGTCTAATAAGTTGAACACAAGTCTCGCAAAACATTTCCAAACAATTCAAGATGTGAATTAACTTTCTATGTAGGTATTGGTACCTGTGATAGAATTGTTTCGTTAGTTACTAATAAATAATTCAACGTAAGCATGAGACGCACACTAATCAGTTAGCATTCAAACCTTGAAGTCGTGAAACGCTTCGATCTTGTCGATACTCTTGTAATTGCGTAGCAACTCCGTAGACACACAAAACTCCTTGGTGCTCGAGAATGCGTGGAAGAACATTGTCCTATACCTGAAATTAAAACAATATTGTGAACTAAATATTTCGTAATTTCGACAGACAATGCTAAAAATCATAATTAGGCACTAGATAAATTAACAGTACCGTCTCTTGACCTTGGATGCAAAAGCTTTTATATTTTTGGGGTCAATGTCGATCGTCACTATATTATGTGGTTACTATTGTTTATTGGCACTAATTTGCCCGAATAATTACTTCTACCGATAATTGTAGACAAAATAATTATTTTTGTAAGCACGTAATCTAGCATCGAGTAACTCGTTCTTTCGAATCTGCAGTTAGATTGGTGAATATTTTCCAGTTTGGTTTGTACATTATACAATTGATCAAGGGTAACTTGTCCATATTAATATTGCAAGCCAGTACTTAAATTCTTTCAACTTGCAGAGCAATCGAGTGACCTCTTTTATTTTTCGTAGAGGGTCTACGCTGCTATTACGAAAATCGAAAAACTATCCGTAGTTTATTGTACCCTTCTAGTTAACTCTCATAGTGATATAAGGTTCGAATAAGTATTAAAAAAACTTACCCATCTTCTCTAGGTTCCGAAAGAGCTAATCCGAACACACCATCCGTCCATTGGAACTCAATACCGCTCACATTGTAAGAACCAGCCAGAGGTTCAAAGTGGAAGTAGTGATGGGAAATCCTCCAAGAGTCGTCTTGCTTCAGGCTGTACACCACCACTCCGTATCCTCCCAAGTCAGGGATATACGCGTATGCATCATCACAAGTGTCTTTGTTTACGTCGACGATCTGAAATGTCAACAAAAAGTTAATTATGAAAAGAATATTAAAACCGCAAAACAAATAAGTTACCTATATCCTTGTTATAAACTAGTTTCACTGGTCTAGTCAGGGTTAATATTGAAAACTTTTGCATAAGCTTTTGAAGTCACTTGCATCCGTAAACTGCGGTCGTGTTTGTCGTTCTATCAAAGCATTAAAAGCTGGTTCACTTACAATGTTAGCGAAAAAGGAGTCCTCCTTCATATCGCCAGCCTTGCACTGGTAGCGATGGATCAGCTGATCAGTCTTCAAGTCGAAGATCGCGATCGAGGGCCCATTGACTTGATTGCCAGCTCCTGAAAAAAAATAGCATAAAGAGTGTAAATAGACCCTTAACGAAGCCGAAAGGCACTTGTTGTCCACGTCATTGCGATCATTTTTTTGTTCTGGACCATACCTGGGAGTGGGAACCTTCTAGTTACGGAGATATTGGAGGTCAAACTTCCCAAAAAGGTACAAAAGTTTTTAATATTATAACTTTACTTTAAATACCTACCTCTACGACCCCCGTACAATTCAATGCATCCGTCAGCACAAATTTGTTTTGAGTGCTTTACATTGAGTTTTACCGTAAAACGTTATTTTTAACCTAAAAAAAAAAGTCGTTTCGCAGCAATAATTACAGCGTACAGTTATTTAGTTTGATGTAGGTACAGAATGCTCGGTTGACTTGACGGCGTCGTTCGTTTACACCTTGTTTACTGCAGTAAGTTAGAGAACATGAGTTACGTTGGTTCAACGTTCGATTATATAAAATGTCAGGAAAAGAATAATTATCTGATTAAAGCCTAGGCTACTAACTAGTAATAAGCGGAATATATTTGCCTGTTTAATCAATATTTATGAAACTCTATTAATATGTAGATAATTGAATGTTGTTTTGTAACCACGGTAGGCGATCACGACTTGATCTAGATAATTGTATGATTAATTTATAATTGAATTATTTTGTAAATCCATAACGTTTATTTAAAAAACAAAAACATTTATGAAAGTGTAACTATTATTCATTTAGAACTCACAAAAAAACTCTTAGGTACTATCTTGATAGTACCTAAGAGTTTTTTTGTGATGTAAACCTTGACTAACCTACTACTACTAAATCTTGATTTAGTAGTAGTAGGAGATTATTTAGTTTTTACAAATTACATAATTTTGTTGTATTGTTTATTTAAAAAATGGTTTTATGGTTCTAATGTCTTCGAAGGATGTTGAAAAAAAAAACGTTACCTACCTTCTCTCTACTCTACTAACTCTTCAGCCTTAGTGAGGTTTATTCAAAACTGCCATAACGTGACGACCTAATGCTACGGTTCGGTTTTTTACCCTAATGCCTATGCAGTGGGTAAACTGACATAAGACTTAATATATAAACTCCAACTAAAAATCCTAAAGAATATCGTATCTAAAAAAATAAAATACCAATTTCAAAACAATGAGCATCGACTTTTTTATCACTGTAAAACATTACAGCTGTAAGTACATACACAATTTAAATATACATTGCTAAAAGACGTCTAAGTGTAAGTGTAGTATGTCAACGGTTATTTAGAGCAAAAAATTCAACATCCTGTATTCACGCGGGCCGTCGCACGTAACCGGATATCACCTGAGATGAAGTTACCGAATTTAGAAATAAGGTATTATGTTGTACCTATTTATTATTTACCTTGATTTTATTTTTTACTACGATGTAGAATTACATGTAGCTTAGTGGTTTAAAAAATAATTATAAAACAAAAAAAAAAAAATGGTAAATAAATGAAAAAAAAAAACTTAAGAGTAAGTTATGAATTGGTACCCTGTTTAGGTACTTACAGAACCACAACGACATCTTTGTACTAAGCAAAACCCTCACCTCGCCGGTGAATAGGCAGGAACTACGAGTACTTTGCTGTTGTTGCACAACGATGTCAGCATCTTAGGGAAGTACCGATGTTTAAAGAGTTTATTGTGCTACTTTTTAAGCCAAACCATAACAATATTACTTATTTAAATTTATAAATTAAAATAACATATAAATATGTACATAATTTTATAAAAAAATCTAATTTTTCGTAGCTTTTATTAATGTGAACCGAAGTAAGAACTATGTGCTCTTTTAAATCTGTCAGCGCATCTACATAAAGAATACATAAAATTAGATTAAATTTATTAGACTGAAATAACCTCACATTAACATTGTTACGCCTTGCATTAGATTCAAATAATGCATTATTCCTCTGAAAAACGTTTTTGTTATTTAAGTCGGCCCCTTTTTTAAATTAAAATGGTTACTTTTACGATATCCAAGGTAAAAGGAAGGTTAAAGCACTTTAATGCAACTTAAATTAAATCTATGTCAAGTACTGGTGAAATATTTAGGTGTCCAAGCAAAAGACTTGATTGATGCATATCACCTACATGCTCAAACAAAGAAACATAATTACATTCATTATGACTAGAAACGACTGTGTGAATATGTATGCAAACACACCGGCAATATTTTATCAAAACAGGCATTGTGTAAAAATCTATGGAACTGCTCGCAAAATTAAAATACCGGTCCTTTTCAGGCCTGTGACTTTTACTTATAAATGAACTTACCGAAAATATCAGCCATTCCCGAATCAATTACCCAGAGCCGGTCGCATTCGTCAACAAACACTCGGAATACCGAAATCATTGAGGTGTTTGAAGGTAACTCCTTCGCGTCATCAGGAACAAAGTTGTCTTTTAAAGATGGGTATGGTTTTAGTAGTTGATCTTGTGGCCCATCCAGGTCAACGTAGTTCAATGTAGAAGCCACACCCGCCTTCCATCTCGGAATGGTAACGAACATTTTGTTCTTCCACCGCGCTAATCCTAATGGCAGGTTGTTCTCAGGTATAAACCTTTTTTCATTGATAGCGTTTGCTCTACTTTCGGGTGTCTCCCAAGTAAAATCCATCTGTTTCCATGCAAACCGCAGTTGTGGTGTTGCGGCTTGGCACACCGTCACAACCGCTAGGGCTACGACGAACCCGACTGCCCTCATATTTGATCTGAAAAAATACAACTTTTAAATGACATGCAGAATTGAATGCAACTTCTATGTAAAAAGGTATACGAGGAATTCCGGTTGCACATTGCTCATTTAAATTCATGACGGACAATTAAAATAATTGTGATTTATTATTTAGGGCAAGACTTATGATATGACAGTTTTAACTGCAGCCATTAAGTTAGGCAAAGGGTTTTGATTGAAGCATAAATGATTAAGTAGTTGTGAAAGTTGTAATAAATGCGCCAAAAGCTTCCCTGTGGCGTTCATAAAAGAGCCAATTACAGCCAAACGATTTGCGAAATGACATAATTAATGTCATAGAACTCATAGAGTGAACTTTTCGTAATTAAAAATCTCGCGTCTGGTATTTTTGAATGGTGACAATTGTATTCATCCCAGCAAGATGTTGTAACTTGGTAATGACAGTATTGTGAAGCGGAGCATCTCTCAAACTCCATCATAACTGTTGGCTCACGTTTTTGCGGATGACTTGATCTTATTATTGAGAAACGACAAGTTAGCTGTATTCTTCCTTATCGACTAGATCGAGCTTATTATGTATTCTGATAGCTTGGGAACTGTGACGTTGTTACGTAAAACTAAATAATAAAAGGAACATCTCGTTGTTAATAAAGCGATACAAACTTGTGTCGGTGGTTTTATCGTGTGTGAATCACGCACGTACGTATTGCTATGTAATATGTATATACATACATGTATGTTCACTTCCGATACAGTGAGACGTACTCATGCAGGAACAAGTCGTATGGTAAGAGAATGTGCGAGTCACCAGGTTTTGCGACTGCTCGCTCAAGGCTCTCCAGTAGCTTGTAATGGATTAAAACAACGATTCATGATCATAAGAAAAACATTAAAAGGTTCATCAAATGTAAACAAGCTTTAATGATACCTGTACTGTAGGTATAATTGCACAAAGTGTAATAAATCTTGGCACGTAGATAGACGCTAAATGAATGGTAACTTAGTTTACTTTATTTTGCATAATACCTTCATTGTTGTGAGACACTTCCTGCACTGTGGAGGTAATTTTGAATTGAGAATTAGTTACTGTATTTTTATTTCATGCTGCATTTAAACACGGTAGTGCCAGTGTTCTAGGTGTCTAAGTACAACCTCCTCCGTTTTTTTGGGGACGGTTAAAAAGTAAACTAGAGCTTTCTCATAGAGCTTTATTTATTTATTTATTTACTCTCTAAACATACAAATATCCTTACAGGCTATACCCAATGCGATATTGTAGCACACTTAAAATTTAAAAAACATAGTTCAACTGTTTTTGACATAGCAAATTCTAAAGGTAGCTGTTCTTGTAAATTCACCCAAAGCGCAACAGAATATGTCCAAGTCCTCGGCAACGAGGACTTGGACATTAATTTGGCTTTAATTTGTTTTTTCAGGTTATCGGGAAAGGTGTGGAGGTATTCGTATCCAATACGACAATTATGGATAGACATTGAAAGAAAAATCTTCGCTTCAAATTAAAAGATTACACCTAGTTTTATTGACTTAACATTAACGTGACAATAATCACCATTTAGGTAAGTACCTACTACCTCTGTTTAATTTCGTGAACGGGAAATACCTATTAAATTATAGGTTATTTCCTCAAAGTTTTTACAAAGCCCATATTACATTCCGCGAAAAACCCGTAAGCCGCAAAACTAAGCGTTACGACATTTTATGAAGAAGAAGAAGTAAAAAACAATAGCTTATTCACCATCCACGTCATTGAAGCAGGCTCTATAAAAATGTCAAACATTGGTATAGCCTATCGATAAACATGTCCAAAAAGGACATGAACCTACTTTCGTTAATTCTATCTATAACGAAAGCTGCTGCTTTCTAAAGCCCAGGAAAAATCGTGCAAAAAAAAAAACAAATGTCTTTAATGGAAAAAAAATTGTCTTTAAAGAAAGTAAGAGGTTACTAGGCTACTTATGTTTGTTTATATTTTTGACAACCTTGTAGTGGTAGAGTGGAAAATTAAGTCGGATGAATCACTTCTTTTTCTGAATTGCAAGAACCACTTGAAAAAAAAACAGTATATTTATGTTTAAAAGACATTTCTTTTTCCTTGTATGATGCTGCACCGCAGATTTGCATACAGGTGGATAAACATTCCACTCATGACCGGTAGAACCCTGTCATGAACTCCGTGATTACCCTTTCGGAATAGTAACATGATGTTTTTTGGAAAATACTGCACAGGCTCCTTTTTATGTATTTTGCTTTCTCAAATCTCTTGCCGTTTTAACTACATAATGACGATAACCAAAAACGAGAATTTTATTTTGGAAATGAAATAAACAAAAAGAAAACGACCTCAAACATGTGTGAGAATCGGCAAGCTTTCATAATCGCGTAATTAAGTCCACAAAAACTTGGGTATTATGAATCTGGAGTATGCACTAAATAGATTATAATGTTGATAAACTTACGTGTGTTAAAGGTGAGAAGTAGTGAAGTAAAGCGGGCAAAGGAAGTGGGGGTCAATCAGGCCGCGACCGGTTCAACGGGACCGCGTAGACAGACTAAACAGTTCGAGGTCTCGCAAGCCTTTATATATTCATAACAACTTCTCGATACAAAGGCTTCTTTTCATACATCAACCATTTTGGTTTAGGTTCTACCGCAGAGATAGATGGGGCTAATAGCTTCGTAGCTTTCGATTATAATAATTTGGCCAAATCACGGTTGAACTATCAACCAAAAAAAGATTTAAACGCGTGTTTACGCTTTACCGATTGCTATACAGCACCTATAACTATGTCATGCTTAAACACTCAACGATTGCGCGAGCGCAATGTTGTGAATTCGACTCGGATAGGTAATTCAAGGCCCATCCCCGTGACCAGCACATCCGCTGACCATTCAGACGAACCAATTACATTTTTACCCACGAATAACTGACACTGCTGTGCTAATTTGCAAAAAGACGAAACTGTCACACTGAATTGAATTCTACTCAGATTTGTACTATTACGTTTATGATATGACACCACCTGACAACATAATGACGGTATTTAGGTATCCTTCACAATCATAATAATCGGTATAATAACTTAGTAAAAAAATAGTATGACAAAACCAATACAGGCTAATAGTTGTGGCATCAAATGGCCTGTTTGCTCTTTAAAATCCGCAAAGAAAAACTCGGTTTTAAAACGCTCCGTTACAAAATCGATCACGAAGCTAGGTACTATTATAATAGATAGTCGATCGATTAAATAATGCTAGTTGTTTACCCTTTTCCCTCAACCTTCTTAATTACCAATTACAGCTCAGGAATTAATGATATAATTAAGAAAAAAAGCATAGCTTATCCTCGACCATTGATTCCAAATTGCTCAATAAACATAATGGAACAACAATTTTATCATATCAAATTATTTTTTTCTCTTTCTTTTTTTTTAAAACCGAACCTAAAGCAGACATACGGTGATCACATCAAATCACACATATATGTGTATACAGAATTACATAAAATCTTCAAATTCATTTTGCTATTTGCGATTTCAATAATTATTTGGTAACTAATTAATTGCTCGCAGCTTTGCCTGTATGGATGTCAGAATTTATCCCACAGGATAAGCATAGGCATAGGCAAATAGGTAATAACGAGATAAAAAGTACTCTTTATGGTCTATTCGTATGCCTTTCATGCAAACTGATGAGCAGGCAGGCAGACAAACAAAGTAATTTTTACATAAAGGCATCCAGTTCTAGGATACAATCAAAGTTTTGTCATATTAATTTTGTTACCTGCACCCAGTGGTATGCAACCTTTGTATACTACGTTTTGTTAAATAAAATAGTGCTATTTTATGTAAATATTCATTTCAAGTAGGGTCATAAAAATTGAGCAAAAAAACGTGTTCTTTTTAGTTGTAGGCAAAGCTTGTTTGTTGGTCGACTCGGTTTACCACAGAGCATCGCCCTCTGAACACAAGACAAAGCAGGAACAAGTTCCTCTATTCTCTATCATACCGTATATCTACTCAACACACCTTTCTATTCCTCTGGAATCGTATGTTTTGGATTCTGACATCAGCGGTTCTTTAATACCTAATAAAAAATTAGAATTTTAAAAAAATAAATTGCCTTTACTAGTAAACAATAAGTTGTTGTGCAACCGAAGTCACAATTCAAACATAATTAAATGTAAGTAATTGTGTACTACAATTGTTACTTATTGCTACGACGAAGCTTCTCAGAAGAGTGCATCCTTAGAATAAAAGCATTTTACATTAAGATCTCGGCCATTCTCGTCTAGTCGTGACCACCGACCGCTCTGTCCCTGAATAGTGCGGTGTTGAGTGTTATTAAATTACTCACTTTGTCCAAATCAAGCGCACTTTACGTCACCCCCTGCCATAATTATGAGAGCAATTACACCTGCGCGCCGTAACTGTTAGCAGAAAAGATAGCGTAAACTAATTTTCCCACACGAAGCACTCCTCTTGGGCATCTAAGTGACGTCAACGATGGAATCCAATTTTCAATTATATCGTTATTTATTGTTAGGTGTTGTTATACAAACCTTGAAAAAGAATTCAAGAAGGACTTTAACAGAAAGCACAGCATTAGCTATACTTTCTCGAAACTTTGACATTACATTTCCAGGACTTTTACATTTCGCACTATTTGTCGCCACACTCTTATACAAAAACGTAGCTTACCATGTCTTTGCATAGGTAGACAATAGTCCTATGTTTGTTATATAGTAGAAAAGGACGGAAACCATGCCACTATCTATCTTGGCCATCTTCTCTCGTGACACAGATCTATGTCATGTGAACAAAATGTAAGTAATAAGTCTAATTAATGGGTACTTACTTAGATCTCACAAGGTTTGCATTACGGTCACCTGTGGCAGCTGACCTGGCTATTCTTTTTCGAAAAATTTGAACGAAAGGCTTATCTTTTTTACAAGCTTTTATTTAACTTACCTTGTTAGTTAGTATGTATGGGTCAAATATTGCAACAGAATTTTTTCGTATTCCTGAAACTTTCATGATATTTGTCTCGTAAGATTTGTCTCACCTGTGACTATTAAAAAAGCGGCAAACTATTCGGCATGTAATCAATACCATACCTATACTTACACCCAATCTTGATTTTAATTCATGATGAAGAGGCTTATTTTTCAGGTCCACAGATCCAACAGGTCCAACATCCATAGATTAAGAGTTATTGAATAAGTGAAGAAATGACCGCTTATGGATTCTTTCTGATCACATTTTGCTGTACCTACGATGCTACGAAGTCAGTAGGGCCCGGAGCAGCCGTGATTAAATGTAAATACTTATTGCAAACTCCGGTTCGCAATAAGTAAGTTTATCTGTTGTGAAATGATCCGTGGAAATGTGAGAACCATGGGAAGATGAATCTCCGAGAGTCTACACAGATTTACACCCCTCTTCATTATAGTTATAGATGGACACTATCTTATGCCCACGGCAGTTTAGGAATTCCCACGGGATCCTACTTCCGGGATAAAAAATAGCCTATGCGCTATTCCAGACTATAATATATCTCTGTGGCAAATTTCATCCAGATCCATTCAGCTGTTCTGGCGTGATTGAGTAACAAACATCCATCCATCCAAACTTTCGCATTTATAATAGCAGTAAGATCTTCTGCCTAACTATTTACCTACATGTTGCATGTAAATAAGTTTATTAAAACACGGTCACAAATCCGATTTAGTTTCGTTTTCTTTGTTTTGTAGTGTCCTTCTATATATTTTTTAAAACAAATTAACGATGGAAAAACAAGGACCACACGAGGACATTATTCAAGGTTAATTAAATTGTTATCATTTTAAATTAGGAGTCGTCAAACCAATGGTAGCGCAATGAAAATCACATCTTATTGTAAGTAGACGTAACTTAGAGAGAAAGAAAACTTGGCTATGGCACAGTGACATCACATCATGAATCAATGTCAGGCCTCACGTTTCGTTAATATTTACACGGTAATTTTTGTAATCTGATACTCGTAAACAACGTGTAAAAAGCGCACCTTTCACGGAGCTGTCAATCAAGTAATCTGTTCATCAAACTAAGCAACTGTACGAGAAAATTATGCTGGGAAATTACTTTTTTTGGGTGATAATAATAGCATGATTTTATACGGTATGACTCAATGTAACGCGCTCAAAACTTTGTGTTTGTGGACGCATTGAATAGCGGGTACAGGGTCCATAGAAGGTTTTCGCCCGTGGTCCCGGTCCCTTAGTCCCTGGAAGGGACCACGAGTATTTTTTGCCCGTGTTTCTAGAAATGTGGTTCAAGAAATATATACTGCCGAATTAAATTGTACTTAGATGTTTGAAATGCAGACATTGACATATTATGGGCGGCATGGGCACCGGGCCGTAGGCCGACGAAGGAGGCCGGAGCAGGCCCGGCCCTTCGGGGACAGAAGTCAAAGAGTGCTATTTAATATGCGGGCGAGTTCCAGGGAATACGAGAAGGGACCACGGAATTTTCCAGTATTATAGGGACCACGAAGAAAAAAAGCTCCGTGGTCCCTTCCAGGGACTACGAGAAGGGACCACAGGCGAAAAAGGAAGTTAGTCCATTAAAAATCTGAAGTTGGAACTTTGGCCTCAAATATGTACGTAACTCGAAGGAGGTAAGATCTAGAACAAAAAAATGATCACAATGACGGGGAAAACCAATGCCTTTCGGCTTCGTTAAGGGTTTTTTTACGCCAATTCTTCTTCTTTTTCTTTATCGTGTGGTTGGTGCCTAACGTGGTGTCATAGTTTTTATGCCACCTATGGGCCTCTGACTTAGATCTACATGGCCGTCAAGAATTATCTCTCAGGTATGCTGGTGACTTTTTACGCCCATTATTATTTGAGAAATGCCAGGCGTTATTAAATCTCATTGCTCTCCCCCAAATTACGCCTTCTTAGGTACCTTCTCTTACATGATTTTTCTTCATAATATTAGTGCAAATAATCATCTTCCAAATGTATCCACAGTAGTTTTTAGTAGAACCAGCTTCAGTTCACGGTTTCAACTTTTCAAGTGATACTTACACAAAGTTTGAAGTCCTACAACTTTTTCTACCTTAACATAACATAACAGCACGCCTTGGAATCCCCGAAGGGTTAGGCAGAGGTATACCAAACAATTAGTACACGTACATTTCGCCAGTCATTTTTAAGTCCCATGTAATAGGGGGCGAGCCTATTGCCATCAACCGGGCACAAATTCAGATTCCATAGTTGCTACTGAGAAATTCCTTAAGGAAAAACCCAATAACACTTTGCCCGACCTGGGAATCAAACCCAGGACCTCACGCTTAGCAGTCGCACTTGCGCCCTCTAGACCAACGTAACTACTTTAAATAAAAACAAAAATCCACTCCTAATAACACAACAATTACTTCCGCATAAATACCGCTTGCGAGTGACTTCCCCCGCGTGGATTTCGGTTTTTCCCATCAAAACATCACCATCTTATTTCACTGTTTTTAAAATAAGTATCTTTCCCCAGTTTTTAGGTAAGTGTACCTACGTGTAAAGCCCTAGTAGACACTTCGTCACATATTGAAGTTGAGACCTCTACGCCTATTCTGGCACCCTAACTACTTTATTGGAGCTACTAGCTGATGTATATGATGATGATTGATGTTATACGGCGAGAAAGTCTTCATTAAATATACATGAACCGATTATTCATCTTACTACGTTAACGACTTGTGATAGTAGTAGTAAATATCTGATATGCGCGGACAATAAACTGTAAGTCGGGAACGTCGCGCGTCGCATTACTTCTCTCTGTTAACGCGTAAGGCGCATTCTGCTTATCGAAGCGTTGGTAAAAGCGGGCGCCCATGCGAAACTGACTGATCTCCTCAACTAAACACGTATACCACATAAATACATTGAAATAATTACCAATAATTGCCTCTTGAAACTATCATTAAAGTATCCGTAACCATAGTTTTCTCAGTGTAGATGGTATTTGCTAAATTGTCAACACGTCTATAAAAAACAAGAGTTGTTTCGAAATCAATTTACTGGCTAATCGATAAATAATTACAACTACTATACAAAATAAGACGAGTTAACAATGGACTTAAACTAAGTACAAACATACAAAAATACAAAAGGGTAGGTACATACAGAAGATTATTTGGCACAGTGGCTATCAACACCAATCGAAAAACTTACTCAACGAACATCTAACACAGAGTTAACTATTCAACAGTATCCACATGCTCAAAATAAATACTTTGACATTTAATGTTCCATAAACGATGCAACATAAAACGTGAAATACGAAAAACGATCTACAAATGCATTGGTTAGAACTTAATTTAAATAAAGTGGGGTTTTAATACGTAAGCAGTCTTTCATCACTGTGTTAGGGAGGGTTTTTGAATGATCAGCAGTTCCCTGTTCTCCTACAATAATGGGCATAATCACTGTGTTCTTCTTCTTCTTCGCGTTCGTAGTCGCGATGCTTGTATGAAGGGGAGTGGAACTCCGAAGGTCTGGAGTGATGTCTGTACTCGGGGTTGTGGGGCGAAGGGCGGCGGCGGTCGGGCCACCGTCTCCTGTTGCGGTCCTGGTAACTTGCGCGAGACGGCCTTCGTGATCTGTTTCGGGTACTGCAACACACAGAATGTTTGATTAATTTTCTAAACGATAGATAGCCTGTCATGACGTGGTAAAACCATCGAAGATTTTGAAATTGAAATACGACTATTTCCTTCTTGTTATTGGAAATGCCCTTTTTTTTGTTTTTTTTTTCGGATGGGAAATCATCAAATGACTCCTCCCGCTCTGGGCGGAGCAGGAGGGAGTGTCAGACTTTTACTGACTAAAACCCATCCATGTTCCTTCATCGCCCTTTGTGTTCCGGGGCCACGGTATCTCTTTCGAATAGTCCCGCAGCCCCGGCAGGCATCGGCCCTTGCGGACCCCTTCTGTTTTTGCTGACTCTCTTTGAGGCGCGCGTGGAACACGAACGCGCCGTCGACACGGCCTGTCGTCATGAGACGGACGGACGGCGAGCTAGCCCATAGCTCCCACTACCCACTACTATACCTCACAGGCCCGCGCCTACGGTGGCCGGGAGCCATGTGGTAGCCTCCGACGCCCGCGGCGTCTCCGGGGCGGCCGGGACGTATGGATCTCTCCCTCTCACGTTCCGCCACCTCCTTCGCTAGCATGACTGCTTCGCAGAAGGAGGTGACGGCGTCCCATTCCGTCTCGCTCCGAACCATGGATTGACCAGGGCCGGGAGCGAGAGGTCGCCGCCGCCGATCGCCGCTTCGAGGACACGGCGGTGGTGCTCCGCCCAAGCGGGGCACACCTCCACGGTGTGCTCCACCGTGTCCTCCGGTCGATCCTCATTTGGAAATGCCCTAAGACGTAAAAAGTTTGTGGCCGGAGTGGCGAAAAGTTTTTAACCGAAATTCGATTTAGTAGTATTTCCAGGACATTTATTTATTTCATATCGGTTAATAGTCACCAATCTATCTATTATAGTTACTTAGTTCTACACAGAAAGACACTAGCTATTACATAGGAAAGAAGTAATCATGTGCGTGCCCCATCGACCATCGACGACATCCATCGGGACCTGAATATAGAGTTCGTAAACAGCATAATCCAAAAATATGCAGAAGCTCACAAACATCGGCTTCATCATCATGTTAATGTCGAGGCCATCCAGCTCCTTGATAACACGGACATAGTAAGAAGGCTCAAAAGGACTAAACCTTTTGAGTTAGTGTAGTGTAACATAATTGTGACTTTACCGCGAGTGTAATATAGTACCTAGCTATTTATATGGACACAAGAACAAAGTGACTTCGCCTTAAAAGACGCTATGTGAACGCAATGGACGTGCTCTTAGATATAATTTTACTTTTAGCAAATTAAGTTAGATTAAAATTGCTTATTACCCTTTTTAGGCTAGATTGTAATATATAAAACAAATAAAAAAAAAAAAATGTGCGTGCCCCTTCGAAAATGACGAGTTGAAGTCTATGAACTTCAGTCGCAGCTATCGTGCGTTACCGACACGCGTAACTGCTCACAATTTTGCATAATTATGTAAAATATGATTTAATCGTGGCAATTTATACAACATTATTTGACAGACGATTGTAAATTGCCGCAAAAGGTATGTAAAATCCCAATCAGTTAACATGAACTAATAAACTTTCCAGTTTTACTAAATTTGTAGTGTATTTAGTTATGTAGTGGAAATAGTAGCCGAGAAGTAAATATTTAAACTCTCCAACACTCAACCTCACCAGATTTTAGAAGACTACCCCTTTTAATATTCAACCCTTAACTGGACAGTTAAGGACGGACGGAGATGGATACAAAACTGTATGTTCCAAGAAAGCAACATCAGAGTTGCCAAAGGATTTTTTAAGGCTTTCAGGCAATAAGTAACTCCTTACTTAAAACTACTATAATAATGGATAATCAAGTTACAGAAGACAGTATGTTACCCATAAGGTCTCTTCTTATACTGTGAAGGCTTCCTTATCTCGGGGCGACGCATATAGTCATCCTCTTCTATGTTCTCAGGGTCTTCATGCACTGGTTTCGTGTGATGGAACACTGGCCTCACGTAGGGAATATGTACTGGATAGGGCTTCTCCACCGGCACGGTCACCTGAATCACACATAGTAAAATATCATTCGGACACAAATACAATTGTTGCTCAGTCACACGCACTGTGGTTCAAGGTGCTAAACATTTCAATTTGCTTCTATAATGCCATATAATTTGCATGCTCTACGCTACTATTACGAAGGAAATAATTATACAGTCTTCATGCAACAAGCTGAATGTGGGGAAAATTAAAATCATTAACCGTGTAAAGGAATAATTTTCATAGATTTCCGTGAAAGATCTTCGGATCGATACATGCAAAACATGCAAAGTTAACACATGTACTTTGAGGTACCCTGCCTAATGTACAACTGTAGTATGTACCACTATCATCAGTTCCACGTAGTCATTTCTGCATCTAAATGCTAAGTAAATGTGGTTGGCCGCGAAATCGTTGCGGTACCGTTGCGTAAACTGAAGCGCTCTGTCTCATTGACACGTACATTTCAATACGTGCACATCTGCCCCTGTACAACATCGAGGACACTAACCTCTTTTTCAACAGGCACAGGGACTAGCTTCTCTACCGGGTAGGGAACCTTTTTGTAGACGGGGTAGGGCACCGGCTTGATGATAGGCACGGTGATCTCGCGCAGGACCGGCACCGCGACCGGCCGGGAGACCGGCACGCGCACCGGGAACGGACGCGGCACCGGAACTATTACCGGGTGAGGGACTTCTATCTGCAAGTTCATGTTTGCTCTACACAACCCGCTTATTACTATTATAAGTACTGTATTATAATAATTATTGTCTAGTGGTTTGATGACTTTGATTAACAAACCCACTCTTTCTACACTGTAGTTAATCTAAACGAGCTAGGAAGTTCTTTCACTGAAGTATCAGGTAACATTTTTAATTTATGAAGTATTCTTTCAAGGCACTACACGTACGTTCAAAGTCAATTAATTAATGTCTATTAAACATTTGGTAGAAACACAAGAAAGTATCACAACACGCAAACACTTAAATCATTTCTAATTAATAATATTTTCCAAGTCCCTGTCTACGATATAATTTTAATCGGTTCACCAATCTAACAAATTATTCTTAAGATTTATTATGCTAGTACTTATTGCCTAGTAAAAGTAAGAATATATTTTATTTATCACGAACGCTAAACACTTTCTTTTGTTCTTCAAACAATGCATACAAACTATCTGTTAGGTACTGCTCTACTTGCACCGAAATCGAAGGAATGGTAAAAAGTGAAATTGTGAGTAGGTACTACGAATAATGCATGCCATGCAACAGCTATAAGGTAAAGTACGTTGTTATGGTGAACGACCACATGCTATGGTGTATAAAGTTTCATTAGGGTTACATAAGTTTGGCGGTGTGGTTAAATTCCACAAATACATACCTAGATCTAATAAGTCAGTCCTCAAAGATAACTCACATACTTCCAAAATAAAACCGTTTTTGCCTTTACATATAAGATTGCATTGGATTCCCGAAAGTCACAACACAATGTTTTGTTATGTTAGTATTAATGAATGATTCATTTGTTTTTTTTTTTTTTATTATACTAAGTACTTCTTTCTTTATTTTAACAACGGTATATTAATTTTATTTTTTTATTCATAGTTGTGTTCTCATTTTTATCTGTCTTAACACTAATATTCATATCTTGTCTTTTAAATTTAATTGTAAGTAATCTCTTAAATGTAGGGTCTATGTATTTCATGTATATAGCCATTTTTTTTTTTCTCTTAAGTTAACACTTATTTTTGTAAATGCTGGTTAACCTGTAATTGGCGTCTGTGTAAGTCCAAGACTGTAAAACCTATGTATACCTAAATGCTGTACACAGAAGCTGTTGGTGAACCTATATTAATAAATAAATTAAATACATAATTTTCAAGCACCCAGTAGTTTTTCTTGTTAGTTTCCCTAGTAGGTATGTACCTACGAAACCCTCGGTGGCAGTGTGATGCGTGCTTGCTTGCCTTTTCATTAACAAGTTCAGCGCAGCGTGTAATCTGCAGCTAATGTTTTGACTTTCATGTGAGCTTCGTTATGATCACTTGTAACACGTTAGCACTTTGCCTTGGCATAAACAACATTAGATGTTTACGTTATTTTGTACGATTAAACCATTGTTTTGAATCAATTTCGTGATGAAGCCTTCTTCTCTTTTTCGGTAAATGTTACCATTAAGCGCAAATTTAAAGTGCACAAATATGATCTGCGCCCATTTTATCAGAAACGTCTCTCAATATGGCTTTGAGCAATTTAAGATTTGATACAATCTGTCAAAACCTAGACCCTATCTGTATTGAACAGAAGATAAGCTGACTAGTTATTACTTTCACTACTTACAATAGCAGCTAATGTAGCGTGACTCCAGGGGGTCGTCGAGCTCATTATCGACGCCCAACCACTCGTTAAACCATAGATCTGGGTGCACTTACCTACACAATTTTATTTTCATATTTTGATTTCTTTTTGCGTCCTAAGACTTTCCAAGTGCATTTACTATATCTCAACAAGTGCACAAAGCCCTACTTCCATCACATGTATAGTTTATAATCCCGATGAGGTGTTATATTACATGATTTCTCCTGGGCGCACGAGCGCGCATCATTTTACTGGCCAAGACCGAGGAAATTAGTGCGCGACGTGAGTTGTCTGCTTTTCCGATCCGCATTCCATCATATCATAGGTTTTTTGCTCAATTATACACATAAATAGCTAAACAGACATTGTTAACAACATGATCATTTACATCAATTATTAGAAATATAAAAAAACATGTATTACTTACCGGGTATGGTTTCGGTATCGGCACATGCATTGGTTTATGTTCGGATCCGTAACTTTCATAATCTCGAATTGGCACATCTTTATATTTTGTCTTCAAGTAAGACTGTCTCCATTTTTCAACTAGGTTTTTGAACTCATTATCGTTATCAAAAACATTATTACTGGGCTTGAATGTTGGTAAATATGTTGGGTGCGATGTATCGTGTGTTCTAAGACCCAGCAAATCCTCTTCAGATTTGTATCTTGTGTCGAACAAATCTTTTTGCCAATCATTCGTTGGTTTGTTCAGTTTGTGAGGTCTACTGTGATGGACATGCGGCCAATCAGACAATTTCGTTTCTGTAGTTTTTGGGTAGCTTAATTTCTGTGGTCTTTTCGGTATGTTAACTACGGTGTCGCTGCTAATTTCACTGTAATGGGTTTTCTTTGGATGATCTCTAAAGGATGAATAATCTGCAGATTTGAAACCCGTCCCCCAATATGATGTCGTAGTCGGAACAGTACTGAAGGAATTCTTGAAGTGATTCAAATAGTCACTTGCTCTAGTTTTATCTTTGAAAGAAACGCTACTGTAATCATCATCGTCATTAAATTCTGGCAATTTCTTAAAATTCGAATAATCCGTTTCTGGATATTGATAATTGGTCAAATCTACTACGTTACTACTTGCTGGTACTATTTCATCAGGATTAAAGGGTTTTTTTGGTTCACTGACATCATATTTGAAATTCATGTTACTGTAATTTGTGGAATATCCGTAACCTTTTATAGAAGAATCCTTCCAATTTGTAAAGTCATTGCTATAGTTTCCAGAAGACCACGCGGGCTTATGCTTGATTTTCTTTTTTTGTTCGGAAGGTTTATTAGTCTGTGCATTATTTTTATGGCGTGTGTTAACATGGTTATAAGTTTCATCTTGATCATAAAATGAATTTGATTTTACTACAGACTTATCACTAGTTTCTTCATTATTTTTCATATTGTAATGATCTGCTAATTTCGGTGAGGAATCCATATACTTGTTATTATAATTAAAGGTGTTGGAAAAAGTATTTTCCATTTGAGTGTTTTTCATGGCCTTTTGTGAACTCAATGGTTGATTGTTTGCTGAGAAAAACTTACTAGTATCTAATTCAGTCTGGTATGGATTTAAATTTGTAAAATCCACAACTCTTGGAAACTTTAGTATGTTATTATGTAGACTGGAGGATGCTGGTTTTCCAAAGTCCTCATTTTCTGATTGATCAAAATTTTGAAGATTGTAATTGGCATTTTGATAATTGCCATTGGATTCACTAAATGCAGGTTTATTTTCATGAGTTGACTCTACATCAGGAAAATTTAAATATTTCTCGTCTACTAAATTTGTATAACCATTATTAAACACATTGAGCTCAGTATTATTAAACGGGTTGATGGCTTTGTATTTATGTCGAGAGTTTATTTTAGTGCCGTACACTGGTGCATCAGAATCTTCTGCATTTTGCCCATTAGTATCTTCAGAATCAATGTTTTTGTTTTGTTCGCCAGTTGTGCCCAAATTGGGAGTGTTAAAAAAGTTCATTGAACTAGATGAATACTGTAACATACCGGGTTGCCCCATGTTGTCTTCGTTACCGCCGAAGGAGTGACCGTCAAATGTCTGAGGACCATAATTCCCACCAAATCCTGATGAGTCCAAGGAACTGGGAAATGCTGGAGCATATAATCTTGTAGACGATTCTTGATTCTGATTGCCACCACTCAGGAAGGTGGCATAATCCGGCGAGGTCGGTACAAACCCATCGTAGGAACCAACATCGTTAAATCCAAAAGTTGAATATGCGACCACATTAGGTTTTATGGTGGTTGACGTGTCCTCTTGATCCTTGGGCCGTTTATTCTTTTTAGTTTTCTTCCCGCAAACAACATTACTAATAACTAATAATGCTATTAACGTAAAATAAAGTTTCTTGTTAAACATATTGGTTTAATCACTGTTACAGGTAACAACGTGCTACGCACTATTTACATTGTACGTGAACGTGAGGCACGAAAGGAGTTCGATTGTGGACTGAACGAGGGCGCGTTACGGCACGATCATGAAGCCGCGAGCGCCGGGCGGCCGGGGTGGAGACTCCACTCGCTGACCGCCGGTGGACGTGTCCCCCGTGTCCTAAGAAAACGAAAGCGTTTTACGCTTCAACAACTCGACGAATTTCCCCAACTAATTATTCGCTAATAATACGTTCGATGCATTCAATAACTGATGATATTAATGCAACGCAGGTAATTGGCTGCTCGTGTCATTTGAAAAGTCGTCTTCCGTCATAGTGGGCACCAGTATTTTTTAAAGCTGCATACACATTAACTACATCACAAATCATGTAATCGCGATGAAAATTACTTCAGTATGTCTGTTTCCGTGGAAGAGACGACAAAACACAGCATGGTGAGGCTAGCATGTAGGCGTTACCTGCATAAATATACTAAAATATTCAAAATCCACCATTATTTGGTGCAGTACCTACATATTGAACACTTGATACAAAAACCATTTCAATGGTCAATAATATAGAGCCGGTACGGTATTGATATTCTCAATGTGTCACACGCTATCGATTTCTATGGACTAGTTGCATTTTCTCCAAGTTTTCGATACTGTTAACTGGTAACAAACAAAACGTATATTAGTCAAACAAATGACATTAGCATAAGACCAGAGGTAAACAGACGCTTGCTGTATTTTGCTTCCGATTCTGTTAAGTAAGCATAGAAGAAGATACCTATACTCCATTTACTGAATTTTAAAAAGTCATTGGCAAACATAACATCACACCTGTATTCCCCGACGGGGTAGGCAGGGGGGTGCGTTGTGCCTATCACACCCACTTTTCACCAGTTTATTTACATGTGAGCCTATGGCTATCAACCGGACACGAACCCAGACTCCGGGCAGCTACTAAGAAATTCCTTATGGAAAAACTTTGGAATCGAACCCAGGACCTTATGTTCAGCAATAGTGCGTGCTTGCAACTACTTCTATACGTACAACGATAGGTTAACTAGGTATTTCTATTAAAAAAATATATTATTACTTCTGTATTATCGTGGTAACAAATGGTACCGAATAGTAGCCATAATAAGGTAAATAATGACGATCCCAATGGGCACTAGGTTACTTATTAAGTTTATATGTTCTTTTAAAATAACTCTGCATGGGTCCACTAGGTCCAAGACGTAAGAAAGAGAAGTAAAGCTGCTAACTTTCAATAACGCAACAGTTGCTATAAATATTATACTCTGAAAACGGCGTTTCAAGCGAAAACCAAATCACAAGTGGTCGAATCTCTCTGAAAGTAGGGACTCTTGTCGACCCGAATGGCGCAGCGGTAGTCAGGCTGCCTTACGTTCTTAGGGTCCCGGGTTCGAATCCCGGTACGAGCAAATGTTTGTGTGATGAGCAAGGACATTTGTTTCCGAGTCATGGATGTTTATATGTATAATAAGTATGTATTTACAAACAAAAAGTATCCATGTAGTATATCAACTATCTGGTGTCTACGACACAAGCCTCGTTGCTTAGTGTGGCACTAGATGGCGCTGTGTGTAATGTCCAGCGATATTTATTATACTTATTTATTTATTACTCTACTATAGCGTCTCTACTACGCTATCGTACTGCCCATATGACCACTGCTTAAGAGCATTTACTACATATTGACGTAAATTATGTTAAGCTTTGTTCGGCGGAAAAATTAACGAATGTCAAAATACCTGCGCACGCTACTGGCGCCTCATTTCATTACAACGGGAAGTGAACAAGAAAATTGATATCTAATCGATTTAGACTTGTCACTTTAGTATCGCGATAACTGATTTATTATTTGTGCATTTGGCTTTTTCAAGCAAAGGATAGGCTTCAATTCTGGTTGCACTGGACGACTTCATCATCAGCCTAGCCTTTTCGCGACTATGTTGGGGTCGGCTTCCAGTCTAACCGGATGCGGGTGAATATCAGTAATTTACATGGAGCGATTGCCTATGTAAACTCCACAACCCAGTTAGTACTGGGTAATACGATACCCTTTGGTAAGACTGGTTGTCAGACTTTCGGGTCTCAGAAGGAGCCAGTAGAGGACTTAACAGGATAGAATTGTGGAATGAATTTTGTGTAAAAGGGAACGTATGCTAAGGTGCGAGTGAAAGGTGCGAAAGTGTGAAAGAGAGAGGAGGAATAAAAAATATGGCGTGACGGATATAGTACGATGATAGACGACAGACGTGTTTTTTTTTATTTAAAGTTTTTTGCAAAGTAAATATACAAGTTTCTACGAACAAAACTCTATTATTTCACCATACGATCCCACAAACTTGGGGGCTCGTCCGGGATTGCGGTGAAATAAGTGGAGTTAAAACGCCGAATATCAGACGCACGCACGAAGTATAATAATACAAGGGTGTGCGTAGCAGAGTTATTCTGCTATATACCGAGTGGTAGGATGTACAGTTGCCTAGCAGATAAATATGGCAATATCACATACGAGTGTCGAATTGCTATACAGTCACCCGACATTAGTTACCAATGTTGGGTGACTGTGATAGCAATACACTCTACTCATTCTTACCACTCTAAAGGCGCCGACACATTGAAAGTATTTTCGGTAAGCAGTAAAGATCCATAGGTAAGTCCGATAATTCGCAGAATTCTATTAAACCTCTTCCCGTCCTGGGACCCCATCGGTTTGGTTCACAGTGAGGTGCGATTGCTTGTTGCACTATACAAGGTTACAAACGTTAGCAAGCGAAACTCCGTAATCCTGACGGATACTTCGTGGGGTCAATAAACCAAAGGGATACAAAGTGTAAACGAACCTTTCACGAAGCCGTCAACCACGTAAAAAATATTGCTGGGAAACGACTTTTTTTAGTGTAACAAATCACAGTTTACAGTAGGACTCAATGTAAGACACTCAAAACATTGTGCTGATGGATGCATTGAATAGTACAGGCAGGGTTTGCAGAGTTTCGCTAGCCGATTAACTTTGACCCTGTAAATTGTACTTAGATTACTTTTTTGGGTAAACTTAGGTAAAACTAAAACAAAGAAATATTTTAAAACATTTTTATTTGACTATGCAAATCATTTTCATACAGGTTCCATGTCATACTATCATTACAAAGAGTAAGTTTACTTAAACACTACTTTCGTCAATAATGTCGCACTTAAGATGGCCACGATGCAGCTTCCGAAGCCTATAACTAGCCTTCATTCATGAAGGAGCCACTTTGTACTAAGTTACAATAACTCAACAATAATCTTAACAGAAAAGGAAAGCATTTTGACAAAGAAATCATAGCAAGTGAAAGAATAACAAGTGGAATGATAGTTATCTACATTTTTTTTTAATTTTGGTATCTTTGTGAGAATCGTCATCCTACTACAATCTAACTTATAACGATAAATAATTAATATTCTGAAAGTAAATAACAAGTTCATATAAATAGGCACACTAGAGAACATAATAAGTATATTATGTTAAATGAAGTTTACATAGTTTGATGAATACATAAGATAATTGCAATACAAATACAAAAGGTCGAACATTATTACTCAGAGATTCATCAAAATGTATAAATAGCAAGCTTCAAACCATACAGCAGATGGCGACTGAATCACTATAACTTCTAGGCATTTTAAATATCTCTATCTAAAAGTAAATGTTACTAATTTATTATTGTTAAACATCTACTAGGTGTAGTCAATATTTAAATGTTTCTTCGGGGTTCCTACGAATATCGATTAAACTTTGAAAACCTGCAGTCACCTCCAGGCATCTCAAATATATAAAAATACTTTTCTATCACTTTCATGAACACTTCAAATTCTAATACACTGGTCAACTATTCATTGGAGTCAATACTAAGAAAGGCCGATGAGGTGCAAGGATCTGTAGAAAATTAGACATTTTATTTTATATTATGTGCCTATAGCTATTTGTTAAATTCACAATTATTTTATTGATTAGGCTTGTAATGTATGAATATATTTTATTTTTCAACTTTAATGTAAGTACGGGTACTCTATTTAGGATTTATCTACTTTTCATAAGATTTCTACTCTGACAATAAAATATTTATTATATTTTAATATTTCTAAATCCATACATCTGTAAATTGCAAACATCTATCTACTCTCTATAATATTTAATGTCATAAAATATTTATTACAATTTATCTCTAAACAATACAGCGAAGGAAGGTTACAGAGTACAACAAGAACAGTAAATGCTTACGAATGAACGCTACGAATTGTTAAGATTTGTGACGTCAAAAAGTTTAGAAAAATATTTGTAATCTCTTGCTTGAAGTCGACATTACCCCTATTTATTATTACAACACACGCAGTCGATTCCTCAGTCATATTTATAGTTGTTCGATATATTACGTATTAGTAAAATTAAATAATTGTGTGCATAAATAAAAATAATAATGTTCGAATCAATATTACGAGTGGTTAGTAACATGTAACTAACACTCATCATGTTAATAATAGTAAATAACAAATAAATCGCTACCGTTTATAATTTTGTGACACTTTAAGTGACCCTTTTTCGTTGAAAAAAAGATTAAAGCATACTTAGCTGTTCGACTTACATAATAAAATAACCGATTATTATAATCAATCAAGCTTTGGCAATCAAAGCGTATCACTCACACCTTCAGCGACACTCGCTCAATGCTTATAATTACAGTGCACTTCCGATTCCTCAATCCCGTTTTTTTATATCAGTATTTTGAACCCTTGAAATGTTTAACTTCATATAGTTCCACCTAGGCCCCAGACCAAGTTCCTCAATGTTACCATCACCCTAAACAAGTGTGACTATGTTAGTAATAGTTACGTACTATTACACAGATGGCGCTAATCACAGACAACATTCAAGATGTGCGACTACTGATCTAATAATAATTTAGTTATTTTCATGTTATTGCTGTTCCTGAGTACCAAAGAGGTTATCAAATATCAATACAGTAACAGCTCTTGCACAAAACTAGCCAATCTTAAAGGTTGGGTTGTTTGCCGATATCCCATCGTCAGAACTATGAGGTTTGTGGAGGAGCGGATCAACAAAAAGGTCTCAGGATATTTGAAGTTGGCAGGTGAGGTGTTGCGGAGTGGACTTTGCGATCGAAATGAGAACAGGGACTGGGGCCCTACTCTCTAACGTTTCGTCCGTATATTCGGATCTATCCGTCTCTCTCGCGCACGTCTGCGGATAAGTGCGAGTGAGAGAGAAGATAGATCCGAATGTTCGGACGGAACGTTAGAGAGTAGGGCCCCTGGTCTCCAACGAGAACTAACTAACTTCAAATATACAGTCAGGTCAAATTTGGCAAATTCGCTATCAACTAAAATTGTCCGCATAAATCACAACTGTCACTTTTATCAATCGTCTGAAATGGCTACAATATGAGAAAATTACATGAGTTTACCAATCCAAAAAACAGTACTTCTCCCTGACTGTACATGTGACGCAAGTGACATTAGTTTGACAGTTGAAACGTCACAATAGAGCGGCAATTTCACCTCTGTTCTCATAGCGACGGCGGTAAAGGTACGTTTGGTAGACTCCGGGTCGCTCAGTGCGCGGAGGCGGCGGGCGCGGGCGCGGCGTGGCGCAGGCGCGCGCGCAGCTGCTGCAGCGCGGCGCTGGCGCCCGGCTCCGGCTCCTCCGCCGGCTGCTCCGCCTGCTCGCGACGTTTGGCCCGCTCTGCTATCGCACGCTCGAGCTCTGAAACGAGAATTTGGATTTGTTAGTAGGTCACCTAGAAGGACATACACTGTCCTACTTAATTGTTATGTTCTTCAAAATTTCACTTCGGAATTTCACGCTTATTCCTTATCCATAGGAATCTACGTTTTGGAACGGACCACAACTTTTATATACTCGTCTGACAAGTCAATTAGCTTCTTGACGAAACAAAAATTAGCAAAGTCTACCTTAAGGGCCGGCGCACATATGGCGGAGCACACCGCAGAGCATTTTTTACTGTCAAACTATTATCGACCTTGTCCTCATTGAAATAATATCCAAAAACAAATAACACGACAATTCATTCCTGAAGAGCATAAAAGCGAAGGAATTCATTGCCGTTTTAATTGATTTTAGATATTATTTCAATGAGGACAATGTCTAAAATAGTTTAACAGTGAAAAATGCTCTGCGCTGCGCTCCACCATATGTGCGCCGGCCCTTAAGGTTGATTTTCAACCATGGACAAAATGGGCATACCACCATTTAACCAAGTAGAGACACTAGATATCCCGGACCTATTCTACATGTGACGGCCAAGGCCACCGTGCGGTTTTAATTGGTAAAACCCCGACATATCTCTAGGCTAATTAGTATGTAGTTATGTGAACAAAAATGTTGTCATCAACTTTATTGAAAGCGCAAGTGAAGGTGGACGGGTCTCTGCAAATACAGTTCTAATGGGTAAAGGCCACCAGCACTAGTTAGCAGGAATATTTATGTTAATGCTAACTCAAACTGATTTCTAAAAAAAAAAAAAACAGAAAATCTAGCGTTCTGTCAACTGTGAGGGTTTACCTCAAATCTGTGAAATTATATAACTGGATCATCGGACTTATGCCCGACTCGTCACTGGTCCTACTCGTCATCAAAGACAAAAACAGCTGTTCCCTACAATTATGTTCGCATAACTAGTCAAAATGTATTGAACAGCTGATTTTTTTTCGCGATTCAGGGTTTGGTCCCTTAGTAAAAGTCGTATCCAGCGCGTGTCGTAAAACAAAAGCTTCCCGAATGAGCTAACAGTACCCTGCGGCTATTACTAATGTTACAGCAATTTCCGAGTTTGCTGGACACACACACTTAATGACACAATTAATTAAATGCAGCACAAGCGATACTTAATGTGTCTATAAGGAAACCACCGCAAAAGTTGTAAGCTTTTATCTATCGCAGTAATTTCTCCCTCGTTCGACCAATCGGAGTTCGGACAGACGGGAAATAACCAGATGCAGTTTCACTTTCATCCAACCTTGGTGGTCATCGACATCCGTACAAAACCATTTAGAGAAAATTGTCACAAATGTACAAATGTACATAAGTAAAGTATGCATAAACGGATGCTATTGAGGCTTCATTTACATTGTGTGCTTACAAGAAATGTGTCCACAATTATTGGCCTTCGGGGTGAACGGCCTCTGACTGCACCTGCGCCTCATATCGAACTGCACCGTATAAAGAGCCCGCGTCCAAATATGTGAGCAAAAAAACGCCAAACGAGTTTTGTGGAATTCCGACTTAATCGTCGACGAATATTTTTGAGAGTAAAAGCAAGCCAACCAAGTAATGCACGTTATGTTTTATTTTACCTTCAATGGTCCACACCACACACCTATTGGCTCGTAATAGGTAATGTCCATCTCTCATAAGGCAGGTAGTAAGATTTGATTAAAACGATTGAGCTACGTAACCATATGCCACCGCACCGGATGCAGCACGCGCTTGCCGATCAGTTAAATGATTCAGTTACCTAATGTTATATCAAATACGAGTTAATGCGACTCTGACGTAATAAGAAAAACTACGCGCTTTTGTATCCTGACCAACTGACACCGTTGCCTACATAATACATTAAACTTTTACGAGCTTCCTTGGATGTTAATTTTTTGGCCTGCGATCACTAATCCGCGTAGTGTAAGCAAACTATACATATTCAAATATTGGTTATTAATTTTGCAAACGTTCGCCGGATGTTTCTGATAAGCACTGTTATCACAAAGGTCCAATAGCTTTGAACTATTGTTATAAACTGGGCTAACTATAGTCGCTAAAATACATAAAACTTGTTTTTCTTCAACGGTATTAATACTTCGGGGATTACTATTACCTATTACCTACACCTGTTAATCAATAACATTATCATTTATAAGAATCGTAACTGATTGTGCTTTAATAACCAACCACATTGTGCTTCGTCAAAATTCCCAAAATACACATTATTTCGGCGCTCTTGTGCGACAAGGTCGCTCAACAATAAGGTTTTTTTTTTAAAAAGGCATGTGTTTGATTAATAATAATAATAATAATAATAATCCATTTATTTCAGGTAACAAAGACCCATACATAAATACCTTAACCTAATAATATATACTAATAACAATTTTTGTTAGTATATGCAACTTAAAACTATGTTAGTAGCACTTCACTTGCACGATGTTTTGTGCGTTCTTGTGGAATTTGTCCGCGGAAGCGACGGAACACCACATCCTGCGGCCAAAAACTTTCTTCCAACACCAAATGGAGCATACACGTTGGGATGCGCACCACAAACGCCTTGAAATTGACGTTGCGGCGTGACTCCAGTAACTGTACTCTTGGCGTGTACTTCAATCTTTGGCGCACGTACTCCTCGATGTCCTCAGCCTCAGTGGTGTAATGTAGGCGAGAGATGTACACCGGGGTGTTCGGCTTCGCGGCGCGAAGTTTAACGTTAGGCTCCGCAGGAGCCTTGCCGGAGCGATTCTTACAGCTTCGCTGACGGCGTTTCCTCCTTTGCACCGTCACGAAACCGTCATCATCAGCCCGGTCCGTTGCCTTTGCAGTCACGGGCTTTGCGGGGAGAGTAGCAGGGATGCTTGAAATGACCACTGGCCCAGGTGGTCGCGTCGGTCGGGCAGCGCTGCGGGGAGGAGCTGCGGGGGCGGGGCTGCGAGGCACGGTTTCAGCGCGCAACGCAGACTCAGCAATCGGCGAAAAAAACTGGGAAGGAAAACTGCACATCTGTAATCCATTTACCTGGTGTCTCCTTGTGTTCCTTTACTTGGTTCATTATTTGCTTCTCTTTGTGTTTCGACAGGGCCTTTTCTAGTTCGCTTTTTTGATTCAGGACATTTTTACCTCTGAAACAGAAAAAAACAATCCATTAGGCAAGAGGAACAAATAGTGTAAGTTTTTTTTAATCGCTACATCAGAGGCTAGTTTCATTCAGATATTACATAATTATAAACATTTGTACCATTAATACTTTTTGTCTGCCTAGCAAAGAATTCAGCGTAGCGTAGTAGATTAGATAACATGTAACGTAAGTATAAGATAATACTAATCTTATCATGAATGACAGAATTGAAGCATTCATGACCAAATATGGTCATGTGTTCGGTACGCGAAATATCATTGGCGATATGCATGTTACGTATAAAATTGATAAGAATTCCACTATAAACAAAGTTGGGTTTAATGTACCTATCACAATCTACAATATAATACCCACGAAACAAACAGACGATACAGATTATTCAACAATGGTTTTCCTCGTAATAATGATTGTATTTTTAATTATAATAAGTATTTTTTTAATGACACATGTTCCCAACACGTAGTTTTCAAACTATTTTATGAGGATCTCTATTGCAAAATGCGATGTTAATATTCCAACAAAATGCACTATGGAGTAATAATTTAATCGAATCAGATTAAAAACTAGACATAAATGTCGAAAATTAATGCAACTTGTGTTGCACATTAACAAAGTAGAAAATGTTGAAATATCCTTGAATGCAATTTCGACAGAAATTCTACAACTACGCGTTACATACTAAAATAATAGACAATGTATACTGAATGGCTACTGTTCTTTATTAAGACAGTTCCCTTGCGGCTTTCCCACGCACAATACCTGCATGTGTGGACTATTTTGTCCATATGACGTCACAAGTTACTGCATTGTTTTATTTGTTTTTGCTGCACATCTGTGTCGAAACACATCGGCTGTACTGTTTCTGCCTGGCCTTAGATTCTGGTTCACTTTTCCTATCTTGATCATGTTTCATTTTATCAATGCAATTTAGTCAATCCATTTTTTTCTAGAGATCTATCGCTGTAATCGATCTAAGATTGCTAACGCAGATAACATTTTGAAATACATTTCAACATGCATTACTTAAATCTACGCTCAAAATGTAAACACATTTGCAATCACCGAGTTATTTAGAGCATTAATATTTAGGATTAGTTTCCTGGGTGAGCTGCGAAGAGTTTACATCAATTTGCCGAGACGTTACCAAGGAGTTCGTCAACATTATTTAATCCTACCTAACTAATTACTGCCGCCATCATAGGATATTGCCGCGCAATCTGCCTCTCGCTGACAACATAAAGTAACGAGTTGGCTAGTTTATTTACTCTGAAATGCAGAGTTGTAGACCAACTAATCTCTAACCAATTTTAAATCAAATCAGGTAAGTAAATTCTTATCTTGAACTCTATTGTGAACAAAATGCTCCAATGGTTAAATGGAATGCAATGTTGTGGTTTGGCGTTCAGAATTGCATCTTGATTCAGATCGATATCAGTTGGCAAATGCCATGTTTATTGCGTTAGTGTAAGTGATATCGCCGTGGAATTTCTTCAATAAGTACGTACTACTAGTATAATACGAAACAAATTACCGCTTTGATAACAATCGCAGTTTCATTCCCTGATTTTACACTATTTATTTTAATTTATCAACGTGATTTTCTGATAACTTGGTAAGTAAATGTTTATTGCACTTGTATATTGTACTTTATAGATACGAGCGCATAGAATTCCCGTTAGCCAGCTGGGAATTGCTTCCTTCCGTCGACCGGCACTCGGAGCCGTGCGCGGAAATAACAGGACGAGGCTCCGACAATCGCATTGACGGGGAAATGGACTGAATCAACAGGTCTTAACATTTGTGAAGCTTTTCTGTTCAATATAATGCCTTCGACGTTCCGCATTTGTTGATTTCACAAAGATGGTTTGAACGTCTGAATACAATGCGATCTGCGCAGTTCGGGCGACAGATGTTCAATAATTATAGCGGGTGCGCTCTCGGGACAGGATGCGGTGCACCTGTGCGCTTGAGACGAACCAAACTTAGACTTAGCAAAAACTAAACTGGCCGCGTTCCGCGCACCACCCGTCATTTTACGACTTTAAAGCTTGCGGCTAAACGTAGTTCCTGCGCATTATCATCAATTAAAACTTAGAATGCGTCTCGAGAATATGAATGGTACCTACTATCTTCTCGTCATAAGACAATTTAATTACACCTCTAGACATACGTACCCATCGGAATGTCTTTCCCATTCTAGTCAAGATAGCTTATCTATAGAGGTAATCGAATTACCTTGTCTAACGTTGTAGATTACAAATTAACATGCTTTCAATGGTCAAGGATAAGATAAGGTTAAAATACTTGGGAAAATACAAAAAAAGGGGTTCAGTGTTTTTCCTTTGAAGTAGGAATTTATTAAAACCAGAGTAAGTAAAACACAGAAAAGGTCGTGGCCAACATTTGCCTGTGGCGTCCTTATCGAAAGAGACACTTGTCGCTTCCACAAAGTGCTTTCGAGAGCATTTTCTATTATAACAACGGACAAAGGTTGGAGAACGCCGATGTGATAGCAAGCTCTGAACTTAAAGTAAAGAGTACTCCACGAAAGGTGTCTTGACTCACTTAAAATTATGAAATACTTCGGTTAATAATATTTATTCCACGACCGCGCGTCACACTTCCTTTGAAATTACTAAAAACATCTGAGTCAGATCCGATGAAGACATTTTTGGAAGTGACCAATAAATCTGATCGCTTACGTAAATAAACATAGGAATAATAAACAGGGCTATTATAGAGGGCTGTTATAGGCGTTCGTCGAACGTATGCGCAGCGTCGTAGTTGATGATCCTTTTTTATTTATTTTTCGTGTTTGTTGTAAATTGACTTTTAACGCTAACCATAATATTTCCTCGTTGGAATTCACTTTATTGTTTGATGTATCGGAATGATATAATGCTCATTATGTGTCACTATGTAGAGCCATCTGACTATTAGCATGGACTGTAAACGCGGGGTCTCACAGCGCCCACGCTACGAATATGCTACGCAGCGGCTCCGCTACGAAAATGCTACGCAGCGGCTACGCTACGAATATGCTCGCAGCGTATCTGCTACGCCATCGCTACGAGACCGCTACACCTCTGCCACACCACCGCTACGCTACCACAACGGAAAGTCAACGACTACGCCTACACGTCGTACACGTCTCTTTTGTAGTGTGTATAAGAAAGAATCCTTTGTCATACTTCCTATTGGATCGACAACAGTCAAGAGTACATATCATAACCTTTCTGAAGATTTGAAATCCTTGGAAAAATTGAAAAAACATAAATAAACTTACATCCTCTGATTGAAGAGCAGCTCCCGATGCAGATCCATTCGTACGGGGCTCTCCAGACAGGGGTTGGGCAAACGGCGCGGCGTGATGAGGCCATGCCCCTCGCCGACCGCACCGTCGCCTTCCTGCACCATGTCCACCTCTGCTCCCGAAGACTGCGACACCAGCGTGGGGACCAGGCCCACGCCGCCACCCGCGCTCAACGCGCTTACCGATAACACTGTGGACGAACAAAACACTGTTTACTAAATTATGTTATCATCTTAACACATGTGATTATTGTAAATTATAGCCGATTTTGACTACTACGGTAGCATTCAATCATCTCTGGCCATTGTGGCTAGGGGTTTCGAAGAGCTGTTCTTATGTATATCATACCCAAACACCGTGTATAGAACCACCGAACACAATAACTATCCTGACCTGGAAATGTAAACTAGAGCTTAACGTTAAGACCACCGCTTGAGACCACCTGATTATCACTAGACAAACAAGGAAGTTCACTGTTTAAAATTACCAACGTCATCATTATCCTTAATAGGTCTCACCACGTGTAGAGCTCCCGTCATTATCAAGGTTGAAACCACCCAACAGCGCATTTGTGCTATTAGCTATTTAGCTCATATTTTCATAAATGAATCACGCGTTAGTGTTATAAATTTCTAAAAGGACATGGAGTACTCCATGTCCTTTGAGAAATTTTATGACTACCTGGATACCTACAAACGTTGCGAAAAGTTTTTTTTTAAATTCAAAGTTAGTTGTAAGATTATTTATACGTGTTTTTCCACGAGATAATAAGCCAAGAGTCAATAACACACGGGTGTCGGTGTCGGGTACACTATACAAATCTCATGACGTGTTTCATGATGATATCATCATATTCAAGTATTACACACTAAGCATACTAATACAAGAACGTAACCATAATCGCAATTTGTTAAAACATATTAGTATACGGCATCCACATGAAATTTTACATTGCCTAATGTCTAATGTATAAATATTACACGGATGCACGTAGCTTTGTGTTTATGGCATGGGCGTTCTCTATATTAACAGAGTTCAAAGGTCGTTCTTTTATAATTTATGCGTTGTGTAGTCAGTAAGAATAACACTTTTTTAAGAGTATTTCTATTAGGAAACCGGTCCCAGTCACAAAGGAGTTAAACTTTGCGATTGGCAAACATTCCATCACACATTGCGAGATAATCCATTATGCATATTCCGAAAAGTCGTTAATTAGCTTTTGACAGGATTCGTGTTGTCAAACAATTAATTAAAATTCAAGTTTCCTGCGGTATTGCAAATTAATTAAGTTATATACATATAAAGAACTTCTTTTAAAAGTGGATTCATCTGTTTAATCGAAATAAAAGAACTAGATTACATTTTCATCAACAAGCATTTTAATTTGACTTAAGTATAATTTGAGTTTGTTTTTTTGTCTTTTAAAAAGTATATGTCAATTTGCTACCACAACCTGCTTTTCTTATAACAGAAAAATCAGTAGAATGTTCGTTTTAAAACACATACGTCCTGTAAAAAGTTATAGGCAGACCTGAAGCAGTATTGTTTCATGGTTGTGACCTGGTTTTAGTACATCGTGGTCGTGAATCCGTCTGAGGTATGATTGCGATCTCAGAACTCAGGTTAATAAGAGCTCCGAGTGCCGAGGCGTCACTACCTTCCCGGGAAAATAACAGAGCATTACATGATGAATTTTTCTGCGGGAACGCAATCCCAACTCCACTTTTTAAAACGTTTCAACTCTCGTTCCTGCTCGTTATCTCAGGCCACGGCCTTATTTCAGGCACTTTAGACAAACGGAAACTGTATAGTTATCTTTATGAGTAAATACATTCGCATGCTTTATAATTCTGCAAGGTTTTTAATTCAATTCAGATTAAAAGCTGAAAGGCACGCCTTGTTAGTCTTTTTACTGGCACTACATTGTGTGGCAGCAAATATAATACCTTCATTCTCTAACGACGTGATTCGAAATAGAACAGTTGTAGAGTTATTGGGCGCTTGTTTGTGTTCCAAAGACCTGGATATATTTATCGGAGCTGGTTTCCACTGAAGTAACATAGAATGGAACATAACTGAAATTACACGCCTACCAGTTAGTTGCTAGTCAGCTAAGAATAGATTTATGAGTATGATTGGTTCCAGAATATTTTGCAGTGCAAAAGTTCAAAATTACAGATGTATATAAAATCGGAAATATAACCATGTATTTCTTCAATTTTATGCAAAACCGATAAATCACCAATCCAATCAACTAAGCTAACCTGTGTTTTATGAATTATCATCGTATTTTATGCGCACTTTATATAAAGCTGAAGTACGAAATAAAGATTACACACAGCTAAAAGTTTATTACTCCGCCAAAGATAACAAATACGTTTAACAATGAAACTAGGTATTTCATGTTTTTATTTTAGCTAGACGGAGACGTGATATGTTAAATAAATTGTCTGATATTTGTTTGTATTAGAGAATGATGGCCAAGACAATAGCTATTATCTGCTGGAATATTTCTAAAACAGCAGCCCTGATGTTGGAACGTATCAACAGTATATTTCATAAGTAATGTATTCTCGTATTGATTCATTCATTGATATTTGCTTATATGAAATGAGAATTGCCCTACATAGCCTCGATGCCAACTCATGAAAAATGTTTATATTCCGACATGGTTTGGTCGCAGTATTACCAGAGTTAGAGCTAACAATTTTTATATGAGTACATGTTATTGTAAAATACCGCGAATAAAAACATCAACAGCGCAATACAGAGTAAACAATAAAATTGCTCATAATAAAAATGTTTTCAAAACTAATTTCCGGTTTCACAACAATTAACTCAACGAACAACATTTTTATAACTTCAGTTATTATTACCATCGCGTAGATATTTCACGTACACACATAATATTTACGAATCAATTCTGCAATAGTAAAATGATGATTAAGATATTCAATTGACTGATAATTGTAATCAAGGATCATACAGACGAAGCCAAAAACCTAGGTATTTAGTAGGAAGTTGACAT
Organism: Xestia rhomboidea; assembly: GCA_963853795.1. Classification (NCBI taxonomy): domain Eukaryota; kingdom Metazoa; phylum Arthropoda; class Insecta; order Lepidoptera; family Noctuidae; genus Xestia; species Xestia rhomboidea. The sequence goes on along the minus strand of OY970761.1, from coordinate 12,887,511 downwards.
AGCAAGGTGAAAAAAAAAACATTTAAATAACAAATTACAAAATATTTTCACAGAAACAATTAACAGACTGCCGATTTAAATTATAAAGAAGGTTGGTTGTAGGAAGAGGCGGAAAATCTACGAAAGTATTGATTGAAAAAAAAATATTTCACTGATAAGAAACTACACTACTACCAAGTGCCATTGAATACGTTTCTTCGACGAGGATGAAGTCGCGAGCAGGAGCTATTTCATCATCATCATCATTTCAGCCTCCCACAATGAAGCTATTTAATTAATGATTAAGTATAGTGAAACCAAGTGACATTGAAGAAATCTGCTGCGTAAGATTATCGGTGCAATACGTGCCGATTGCCCGATAGTGGCGCATTGAACGTAATTCAATTAGTAGATAAATATACAATCCATTTACACATATAAAAGTTACCTAAATTTTAGGGGCCGGTTGCGAGACGGGAATTCCCGTTGGAAAAAATGACGAACTCCCATATAAACTTTCACAAAATCCTTGCATAGTTTCGGTGCATGGTTGCATGAGAAACTCTTAGCAAAATTTCATGCTTCTACAGCTAGCGGATTAGGCTGTTGACACTGTTATGGGTGTTGTCTATGTTTTTTTTATTAAATAGAATATCATTCTCTTACTCTTATCCGAATTCATTTGGGGTCGTTATTAAATGGAATAAGGGTTCTTTAAAACAAAAAAAAAAGAGAAAGAAGAATTAATATGATAATGGGATGTCTTAGCGTGGATCTAAGTAGGTAAACTGTCATTACTATTTCTCTGTTTCACCTTCAAACAGTAATCCCAGGCTTCTAATCCTATTACCAAAACGACGAACTATTAAACATCCATTAACACAAATTATGAACGCTAATTAGTAGTTAGCGTAAATGTAAAACAAACGTTTGAGTCACCGCATAAAACAACTGTGACTGTCAATGAATATAGTGCAAAAGCGTTCAATTGCAAAATTCTAGTCATATTTTTTTATTATTTTCTTTCGAAAGAGTGGCAGGAAACTGTGAAGCAATAACGAAGAACGTTAGCCACTTATAGATAACCGTTATCGAATCAGCTGCACGTTTAATATCAAACTGAAGAGAATAACAAAACACAAAAAATATGATCAAAGTAATAAAAAAGTATTTACATTTTTGCCAACCAACCAACTAGATATTTTGCACGATCGTGTTTGCACATGCCCATTTGAAATTGTGTCATACGTCATAGTATACGTAGTAAATACTAATCAAGCAAAAAAAATAGAATTAAACTTAAATCCTCATGTAATCATAATTACAATTTAATTTGATAACATAATGACATGTGCGGTAATTTTGCGTTTACTTCTTCCTTATTGCGACGGAACAAATAATGTGTCTGTGGAAACTAGTTCTAGGCAGCATAAAAAACATACATACATGTAGTGAGTATGTATGTCTAAATATCTAGCCAGACCAGAAGGTGTGCCTGTGACTTCTAGACGTAAAAGAAAGCCGTGACATAAGTTTAGATCGTTGAGACTATGAATTTATTGCTTAATTTTCCAGTTATAGTTTCTAGTCATTAGCAATTTTGTATTTTACATGCAGTCAACTTTTATTTATCATACAGTTTAATTTTGCTATGTGTAGATATATTAAATGATTTTCATTAGCTATAAGAGCTGATCAAAGAGTAGCGGCAAAAAGGGGAAGGCCTATACTGGGAAAGCCAGCAGAGAATCGGTATGGGCTGAAAATGATAATATACGTAATTAATTATATCTCGCGTCATTTCCACGGGTTGCCCCCGAGCACCTTGATTTGCCTCCTAGAAGCAAGAGCAATGAATAAATGTAGAGCAGCCGTAACGCAGTCACTATTTAGCTCCCGGCGTTTATAAACAATGATTCACATAATGTAAACATTTAGCTACATATTTTATACAATTTATGGCAATAAATAAATCGTATTTCTTACATCATTTGAAAGGTCGAGCGAAACTGGTTAAGATCTTTACAGTTTACTATCATGGGTACCAATTTATTACATAGGTAACTTGTAGGTAGTTATGTACCTTCGAGTACGCAACCGAGGTGTATGTGTGTCTTTGTCACAGCAGGTGTCATCATGACTGGCATTCTGTGAGAAACCGGCTTGACATTTTGCTTGGCAATAAATATTAACTGAATACGCCGAATCGGCACTAACGGGAGCTCCACCAAGCACTCGTAATGGGGTTAAGCGAAGATAGTTATTCAAAAAGTAATGCACGCAATAATATACTTTCACTTTGTTACAATTTAACACCTCATTAGCTTGTGTGTTGCATTACCATTATAAAGTAGAAGTCGTTAGCACGCAGCACAACACAATAATCCGGGAAATGTCACACTAACGCGGACCCGGACGACAGCGGATATACCAAATAACTAAATAATTACACTAAATACATCCATAGAGCGCTATGAAGCTAAATATTTACAGCAATAAAATTGTTTTCTCTTTATACGCTATACACATCTTAGCTACCACAAGCTGAGGTGCAGCACGAACTAAACGTAAACAAACTGGCTTTAGATTGGATATTGGCTATTTCTAGGCAAAGCCAATAATTACTACCATAAAGTAAGAGTTGGCGGGATTGTAAAATTCAAGAATTATGTTCATACTATATAGGTAGCAACAAACCGCCCGCAGGGAGTGCCCTTGAAAAGGATATCTACTGACTAAAGTCGGTGCCCGTGTATCGAACCAGCCGTCTATGAAGGCCGAAGCTACACGCAGGGAATGTTTCAAGGTTATTCATGAAACTGAACAAAATCTCCTTTAGGACTCTTTCTAATGAAGCGCGTCGACCGTTATCTTAAATATTTGAAAGATAATTAGATTAACTGTTTTGAAATGGGATTAATCCGCCAAATATCATAGACGATAAGAGAGGCTCCGGGGTAATGACTTCATAGAAATAGAGTTCTCTATTTGAATGTGTTTTGTACAAATTAAAACAAAATGATCATTATATGCTGTCTATGAATAGTAATAGCTTCTTTATTGAACATTTATTCAGAGCTGTGTTTCGCAAGGTCAAGGTGTCATCTGATAATCTGAAATGTATCCGCATAAATCAATATTTTGTTAGCAATATCGTTCACCGTAAAGGTCACTCGCCCACCATTAACTGACCCCTGACCTATGGTTATTTTTAGCCTACCATCACTTCCATCTAGGCATACGCTGCTACAAGGTTGTTTCAGCACTTACCTATTTGCTGAAACAATTGACGTCACTACGTCTGAAGGCTACCACACTGTTCATTCTACTTCGTTACACAGATAATAATACGACACTCGCGGAAACTGCGCTGTTTGAGACTAATTAATTACTAAAAATGTGTAGATAGACTAACTGAAGGCTATTGTACGTGCAATGTTGTTGAAAACGTTTTCATTAGAATGCTCGGCGTTCTTCATCATATGAAAAATGCCTTTGACTGCGTTCTTTCTTACTTTTTGCAGTTTTTATTCTGGTTGCCCCGAGTTTCTTGGCTCACACAGATTTATTCCTCAAACTTGGACTATCTCAATCATTGTGTGTGTAATGTGATTGGAATTCAATTAAAAACTCTCTGTATGAGTAATGTTGCTCTAAATAAGATATAAGTTGAATAAAAGTAAATAAAAAAGCTAAAATGGTATCAATTTCAGGTTCGTACCTGGAATTCTTGAAGGAAATAAGGAAAATTTCTTACAAAATCGACTCGTTACATAATTTGTGCATGAAATCTTCCTAAGAACATTATTTGAGTGCAGTCATAGTTGAGATAACGACTAAAGTAGACAATAGGCTTAGGTTCGTGTATCATGTCATTCATTATGCTAAATATTGTTTTACTGAGCTATATCTGACAAAACATTTCACACATTAACAAAGGAATAATACCCAATCAATCAATTTGAGAAAACTTGACGCAAGAATGAAGTATCGTTAGTAACAATTCGCAATAGAAAAATTATTGATGTCAAACCAAACGCATTTGTATGTAGGTACTATTGTGGCGATATTAATGATTCATCAAAATCAATCAAGATGTCTTACAGTCATAATTATTATGGTCATCCTTTTAAGTCAAGTTGTACTTTGTCCTACATACAGCAATAAGGTAACAGTTATGCATAATTGAAATGACTGGCTATGTTTTAACTTGGGGACTTTTAAAGCAAAATATTTTATAACTCCATTACAATTTCGATACAATTTCAGAGCGAATTAATTAAATTGCAATCCTGCTGGAGCTCGTTTCCGAGTCGAGCAAAGTTAATTTACTGTTAACTAATGGCAATTACAGTAACCAGCAAAATAGCAAAACTGACGTTGCAAAATTTTAACCTACCTATCTAAAATATTGAGCGTGGTAGTTTGGTCATTTGCAACGGCAAATGACCAAACTGCTACGCTCAATATTTTAAATGTTATAATAATATGATTTGTGTATTTTTTATTTTCCTCACATTGTCTTAAATAGTTCCATAGCAATCTATATCATAATGAATGTTAATAGATTTCCAATAATGAGCCTGAATGACGCATTTGTGTCGGACTGACCATCTAATGAATGTTATGTTACTCATATAGGCAGAGCATACATTCTAACTGTGTCAATAGAATGGGTGTAACTACAACGCAGTTAAGTGCAGGTAGATAACGCAACGAACAAGTTCAAATAACTAGGTATAACGTGCGTTTTTTGATGTCATAAAATATAATGTTATCATTGTAGTTTTTGGAAGTCATACTACGGGAATTAACCCTATCATGACTAAAAATAACCAGAAAGGCAAATATAATACTCACACCCGTATCTATAGGTATTCAAGTAGTAAGTAATAATTACTTGAGTTTAAGTAATTACTTATGCAAACATTTTTAGGCAATAGACAAGAATTTATTCGAAGTACTGTCAAAGAAAGCAAAGCTAAGAATTTTATTAAATGACAGTTCTAACCTTAAGCAATTACTAAACTACGAAATAAGAATCGAATCTTAAATCAGGACTTTTACTTAAGTAAACCCTGTAACTTGTTTATAGATACGAGTGTAGTCAACTATTTCCAAAAGCAAAACTGAATTAGTGTAAAACAAGAATTTTTCCAAAGAATAACTCATCAAACATCAATGAATAAATATGCAAACTATTGCTCTTATTGCCTTCGCCGTTACACCAGTTACTACATCGAATCTGGCAAAAATTCAAATTAATCCAAAAAGGGGTCAGACTTCAATCGCATAGTGCACGTTTTATTGCGCCATTTTAAATGGGAATTCTTGTATCTAGTTTATGATTTGGGCAATCATTATGAAACAGGCGTGACCATTAGATAAAGCAGTAGGTAGGGTTATTTTCACCATCGGTAATGGTACGGAAGATGTTATTGCTTCAGATATATGATCCCCAAGACACGTGCACTATTGGAGCGCGGGGCGGCGTGTTTACAACCCATAAATTTTAATGAAAGTGCTGGCACATTTTAGGGGAACATAAAAAAATATTCGATTTAAACTATTTATATTGAACACCGCACCGATCAAGGTGAAATACATCAAATAAATAATTATATTTTTGATCTATCGGATACACAAGCTCCCTAAATAAATATCCATAAAACAGCCGCAGACGTCCGCATCACGTCGAAGTAATAAAGGTGAGTAAAAATAAACAATTCACCGCGTCGATTTACATAGATCAAACACAAATATGATGTAGACCAACGCGGTCCACTGACGTAGAGTATTTAAAAGACTTAACTGTCTCGTTGACGTAGACCAATCAACAACGAATGAATGATCCCTCCGTGCCACGATCAATAAGCCACTTCCTCATGCGGGCGCACACGAATCGGTTATTACAGTTGATGACAGTTATAACTACGATACACAATTTTCCCGTGTGCCTCAATGGGAGAGGTTAACTGATTCGACCAAACAAGATGCAGCAGCAGAACACATGTGCTCATTCTCTTAATAAGTCCAATAAAACTAATAGAACTTCATTGTATTTAATAGGTGACTACTGTAAACTATTTTAGGAGACTTTAGAAAGAATAGAAAGTTGCCTAATGGTTTTGGCTTTACATTTTAAGGAGCGTAAATCCTTTACATGATGCAAATAACACGACTGACCATTTTGGCGGGGTACAATGATGGCCTGTCATTACAGATTAGCGTTCACTTTAAATAAGGGTGTGACTAGTAAAGGGTTACGACGATTTAGGGGACGACCCCTTGTTTGATCGCAAGGACACTATTTAGTCATTACTGAATAATAACGATATACCACACATGACGCCGCTAAAATTTAAAATACGAGTCAGAGTTTTAAAATATTTACATGTTTGAAAAATATAAAGATTTATAAATTGTTAACCTCGATAACACGCACATAAACTAGATCATCAAGATCCTTGTATTTATAATCGTGAACATAAAATTTTAAAGACCTATTCATGTTACACCAAGAAAAGCAGAAATATAAGTTTATAACATTCTGTATGTACATAGGTGTTAAAACATCTTGGCTTTGTCTTGACGACCTCACTGCACTCATTTAAATATACCTAATGTCCTCAAATTGTTCTGCTTACACTTTTATTAACAACTCAAATGCCTTCTTGAAATTTTGTTAGTATTTAAAATCTGTTGTTTCTAACTATTGGTTACTATGACGATATTTTTTTAATGTTTATAAATATTTCACGTGACGAATTGTTTGCATCACTCGTCAACATTGCAGTCCAATATAGTATTGATTATTTTATTTTTTAAATTATTTTATTTTTAACAAACGTTGTTGTTTTTAATGATCTCATATTCGACTGCAATGTTGACGAGTGATGCAAACATTTCGTTACTTGAAATATTTATAAACATTAAAATCAACAAACTACATACCAGCAGCAGGTTTATTCAAATATAAAGAGTGCAAAGTACACACATAAACCTATCATAAAGCATTACGAGAAGTAAAGTACCTGCTTTGTAATTCTACGTCGGCCATGCCATGATAAGCGCGTTATCAATACACCCGTAGCACCATTTCTAACATTTATCACGACCAGCCTTGACCGCTCTCTTACCATTATTTATCAAGACCTTCGTTCCAACACGAAAACACTTGAGATTTTATAGGAACCATTGAGTTATTACCAAATATAAGTAAAATGACTTAAACTGCTAGCCATCAAGGCACTTTGCAAATGAAACTGAAATAGCAAGTGACGGTACAAAGTAAAAAGACGCTACTTTATGGGGATATTATTTTTCTTCTAGTTTTCAGGCTGCATAACCTACAAGCTTCAGTTGTTGTGAAACTAACTGTGACTTCATCCATTCATTCGCTGCTACTTTGCATTTGCACACTGTGATGTTGTGTTTGAAGCCGCTCTATTATTCTTATATAGCAGAACGCTAAGAAATTGAAATAGGAGTTCTCAGTCGATAATTCAGTGGTTCGTTTTTATTTCTTTGATCTCTTCTCGTGGCCTGAGCACATCCAAAACTTTTTAGAAAATAAAATCCAAAGTAAGAGCATTAAACTTAAATCCGATAAAATATAACTGTGAATAGACCCTTAACTCTTCAATTGCAAGGTCGCGTTTCAATACGTAGATCAATGACCGACGAACTGAAATTCAAATTTATTATCCAAAAGATTAACTTATTTTCGGCAAGTAGTATCGATAACAATAGTGCAGGGTATCCCTCGCTTTTGCGTTCATGGGCAGGGCTCGGAGGGCGTTGACCCCTAGAAGCAGACGGAGCTTTTCGCGTCTCGCCCTACTTGCCCGCCCGCCCAACACAATCCCATACACGTACGCGCGAGTTTTTTTCAAGAAAATTTCGCAATTATGCCATAGAAATGATATTCCTACTGGAATTTAAACTTTCAGTCTAATATGAAAATATTTCTAGGCTTCATTTAGTGTAAAGAACCGCCAGAAATCGTGCTCAAGGACTGCTCGGCAGAATACACACTTGAATTTGAGTGTTGTTACACCCACTTGTAAATGACAAAAAATTATAAGATTTTTTTAAAGTGGAGACAAAAAGTAACAATGAGGCAAGCATATAGATGACTCTTAAACACTAGGTATCGCTATCCGAGAATAAAGGAGTTTTGTATGAATTAATTACGTCTTGTTTATAAAAACGTAATTAACTCGTCTTTAAATCAAAATCCTATCGGAAACGACCTTGCATCACAATGATAGAGCCATTGTAAGGCTGCGATTCTATTGTTACTGTAGAACAGAGGCAGCGTCGGACTTCCTTTGTCCTTTTAAGCGTAGGCAGTGTGATGCACTAGTTGGAGTCACCGGCACGCCAAGCGCCTCACTTGATTGCACTTTCGCTTTCAATGCATCGACCAGGCACCGACAAACTGTTTGATGTCAACGTTTCTAGTTCTACAGCTACACTACCTGATACTAACACGTTTTACTACACCTTGTAGGTACCTAACCGACAGTTAGGGATGTTTACTGCCATTGCCAAATGACTTTCGTTAAACGAATGGATGTCCTATTTGTTAATGAAAGTTAAGTCAAGCCCCTGACTCACGCACCAACGAATAATTGTATATGTGTAATGAGGATAAGTATTAAGTATCAACAGTTACGATTTTCGGATTATGAATTTCCACTAGTAGGTAGGTACGCAATCAAATATTTCTCAAAGTGGAACACCTATTTCTTACACGAAATGTAATTACTTGCATAAGTTAACGACTTATCGTCATAAGCAACATAAAACTAAAAGTGAAATATGCGTTTACCTCGAATAGCGGGTTCGCTCCGCTCTCGTAAGAAATTACGACAAATGCGTAATGGCCGTGTCGCAAGTAGGTAGACAATTCCGCCACTTTCTTATAAAGACGAAGATGCTATTTGCGGATATTGTCTCCTATGACAAATATAATGCAGTTAGCTTTCAAATGTGTCATCTAGCTCTTGGGTGATAGCTGTATTGATGGATGGGAACGGATTGAGACATATAAGTTTTCTCACTTAAATTATTCAAACAGATTAAATAATTTTAAATCATCAGGTTTTCTTTTTCTTTATTTCCAATACATTATTTTATTTAAAAACATACCTACTTTTTCATGTTATGCTCAATGGAGGAAGTAGAAATGAATATAAAAAGAATCAATAAGTTTGGACGGCACAATTTTCCGGGAGGAAATGGCTTATTATGGCTATCAGCATGTTTGTTATGTATAAAAATCGCTGATTACTGGGGTACGCCAGCAAACAGTAACTTTTGGTCCCGCGCGGAGAAAATAAGGAAACAGATAAAATTAATTAGAGTATACAATTCTTGCTAATTCCATATACGGTACGCCTATTCTTGCCAATGAAACATTGTTACCACGCGATAGTTTGTTTATTCTTTCATTGCTTGAATGTTTGTTTATTATTACGATGCATAAGGCACATGGACAATTGCATATTTACACATGAAGATTATTTTTGTATGAACATTATACGTGCCCGTTCAGTAATATTTGGGGGCACGAAATGTAAACAAATGTGTCTACGAACATAAAGTAGACATTGTTTTAATTGGGATGAAATCACACTGATCACAGTTGATTGATTCAGCGCACACGCTTGCTCTCGAGGGATTCTTTTGGTAGGTACTAAATGGGAATTATTTTGGACTTGCGTATTAGATATTATGAAGAATGAATGTATTGGAAGGCCTCCTACAAGGTGGACCGTATCTCCAAACTTAATCTACTGGATGCGAGAAAAACAACTAATCGATAAGTCGACTCTTGGGTGAAGTAGGTACCTACCGTAAGAAGAACCATGTTACTTATCGATTAATATGATGATGATAACGAAGATGACCCACGCTTGTAACACGCCATGACATCTCGTGAAAAGTTATGCGCATACCTACGTCATTAATATCATTGAGATGCGTCTTGATGCGATATGAATAATGTTTAACCTTAGATTCATAAAATATTTTATTAATAAATGTCAATGCCTTGTTCTTTCGCATTTTTAGAATGGTGTATTTTTATAACGCAGCTACTTAATTTCTATTATAATTTATGACATATTACCACAGTATTTAAATAATTCACAATACTACAGAAATTACTATGGTATGAATGTAGATGTCTCTAAGAGATAGTGTGTGCAGGATGATAAGGCACGAAAGGACGAGATGATGAGATGACGAGTAATAGAGAAGTACCTAGGGAAGAAAAGACATGCTGCGCCGACCCCGAATAAGTAACAAATAAGAGGGATAAGAGCAGGATAATGATGATGACTATAGAAACGTACTAATTGTGGATTACAAGAAAAAAACTCGCACTTTATTCATTACAGACTTACACAATAAAACTCCCGGCATTTTCTAATCTACTTCAATAAGGAAGACAGTGCAGAAGCCACCCATTGCGTTGGATCCTTATCCAGAATTCCCAGACCCCTTATCCTGCTCCCGTGCCAAATGTCCCACGCTTGCTGCATACATAATGTTAATGCACCGCCCACAATACACACCTACTTGTACATGCAATGCACAAAAATCTAACTGTGTTCATACTGTCCGCATTTCATATCACCACGTACGAATTTCATGGGTGCCTTTATTATCTTTCGTCGAACATTATGCAAGTTTTATCAAAGTGTTACGATATATTTAAGTAGGCAGTTCTGCTGCTTCCGTGACATTTGCTAAATCGTAACCGAATGTTATGAACTCTATCAACCTATTCAAAGATCCCAACGTCCTCTACGGCTTTTCACATGTGGCTCGTCGCTACACGTTAAGTATTCGCTTCATGACATCATTCCACCCAAAACAAAACGTATGTGTTATGGAAGTCTTTACTACATATGGAAATGTATGGTGCATCATAATAGTGAAGTATCTCGAACACGTGCGTTCTTTGAATGATAAACGGTTACATACAAGATAAAACAGTCGGTCACCTCTGAAGTTACTTTATCAAAGCGAAGCTAATCTCTGGTTCATATTCATGTGAGGATGTGTTAACAAAGTGTTATTGTACTCTGCATAACTGACAGCATAATATAAAGCTTGGATCATGAATTCATGACGCAGTGTCGTATAGTCGCAGCGTTTTGGAAGCGATAAGAAGCACAGAGTCACACTATTTCATTTCCCGTTTTAATCAGTAAAACACAGCACAAACTCTCTAAGCACGAGATTAAACTTTTATCACAGTAAAAAATGTGACGAATTGATAGCAATGAAAACGAATGATTTTAGTGTTTAATCTAAAAAAATGCTTACTGCGTACATTGAGTTCCTAGTCTAGTATGATTGCGCTGGATGTTGTAAACAGTAACTATATGAAAAGATGGCTAGAACAAAAGTTATTAGATGACCGCGCACTGGTGCAATATGTCATCGTGGTCAGATATCATAACGAGGTGGCGTGAAAGCGCTGGACATGTGCTTTTGTTTGGTCGGCGCATTTAGTACGTGTGCCAAATAACAACTAGCCGTGGTGAAACACTACCTTGTCCAAATGTAAATGCGACATAGTAGTCACAGGACAGGGTATGTGTATGATACTTTCGATCGTAAATTGTAAGCCAAGGCTAATCGGGAGTCTACGATGAGATTTATGGATATGATTTGAATACCGTTTTCATAAATGGCGAGTTTCTCTTGTATGGCAGGTGCAGTTTTACGTGGTCTCGCGTCGCACATTGCGAGGACGGATGCGGGCCGAGCAGCGACGACTAAATGCCTCAATACAGAAGCCGGGCAACGTGTCACGGCCACCTAACAGGATTAACTTACCTGCCCTACTACTACAGGTAAAACGAACTGAACTACTCGTAGGTACTAACCACAAGTCCACAATATCTTATAACTTAACCGGCTTATGACTATTGGTTTGATTTTGAACAGGGCTGAGCATCGTTTACATTTAAACAAGATTAAGTTGTAACTAGAGCTAGTAGAACAATGGATATTGTTGTTGTTTCACACGTAACACAGTGTTTATTCATGGTTTATTTGTGTAATATAAAAATGAAAAATGTCTACCATCTTTACATAGTATAAAACAAAGTCGCTCCCGCTGCCGCTGTCTGTACGGTTAGACAGATTTTAATGCAGTTTTCAGCAATAGAGTGATTCAAGAGGATTTTTTTATGTATTTATGCTACATTGCACCCGTTCAAAGCCGGGCGGGTTGCTAGTATTATTTATACAGCTTATTATTTCTATTGTACCTGTTTGATTTTTCGTCTCCATCGGTCATAGCAGTCCATTCACAAGCAGAGAATTATTTGGTTCATTCACTAAGAGGATTAACTAGATGTGTAATTAGCCTACACCTAGCGTATTTCGTAAAACGTAATACCTAGCTTGAACTAGTAATCTGCGCTTGAACTTCGACTTTTGTAACACCTACATTCTACGTTGTCTCTGGGGCGAATATTTGCCTTGTTTCACCTCGTAATGTTTACTCTGATGTTTCGTAATCACCTACTGGGGGCCTAAAATAGCTGCTTTATCAGAATCATAATATGAATCACGTTAAAAAAATAAAATTCTTAAATTGGTCTCTAGGTTTATGACCACGAAGGCCATTTTAAGAATTTTAAATTTTAGATACCTGCGTATCTAAGGTAAGGTAGGTGCTTGTGATATATTTCAATGATCTACTTTCGTGCTACAGGTTTACCATTTGTTATAGTTATGTAACCTGAGCCTTTTTGCTATAACGTGGATAAGAAATGTGAGAATGGCGGCTAGGTGAGTGAGTACACAGTAATACTAGATGAATCAGGTCCAAAGACTAAAAACGGCTTCTGGGTGCATCAGATCATTTCAACTGTAGGTATATGCGATCTACTTAGAACCGAAAATGTTAGTACTTATCAGACAAATTGCATAAGCTTACGCTAAAGTACAAGTAGGTATTTATTTTTCGACTGAACTATCGATTTTCAAAATGATTGGTAGTAATTAATCGATTTGTTTGCAAGCAGCTTAGCGGCAATTAGTACTGCCTTGTCTAAAAGCTATGTTTTTTGTGACGAATTGTAATAGTATCAAATTTAGTCTATTCTTTGTTATTATGTAAAGCTTAGTTATATTATTAATATTATGCTTAGATATTAGTTTGTGCAACAATATTATTGCTAACTGTGGAGGCTTGTAATTGGCTTTTCGTTGATTGCCTCACTATAAATGTTTATATTGTTTGCTGTAAGCCACCCAAACACAATAAAATAAAATAAGATCTATGATAGGAGTAGCATTACTTGTCGCAACATAATGGATTTTAAAACGGTTCAACTTTGATAACAACAACTGGTTTTTTGGAATGAAAATCAACACAAAAGTAATTTAAGTAACAAATTGTCAAAAGCGTCCACTAATGGGATTGATTGACTAAATTATCAACAGCCAATCCAGACCACGCCACTTAAATTAGTTTAATTTTGGTTTCAGAAACTCTTAGATTTGCCAAACTTGTAAGTGGAACCTATAGGTACTTAACCTACCAAGTATTTCAAGTCACAATAGTATTTAGCAATTCTACAAAAGTACCTATAAGTACGCAGAAAAGAACTGAAATTATGAAACTCTACAGAGTTGACTAGTTCTGTTTCCTGTTCGTTTTCGCGCTTAAACTGAATTAATTAAACGGTCGTCGTTCTTTGCTTTTCGGTATTGCAGGACAGTAAATGAGCCCCAGAAAACAGACTAACCTGACCGTGAAGAAACCATGATAGTGCCAGAAAAGCAAGGATAATAATATTTTTCAAGCAGTTATAATAATAGGTATATTCTTTACGATTTTACTGGAACAATATTGAGGCCCACGCTAGATACTCAAATTCTATTTATGATTAAAAAACCATCATTGTAACGATAAGATTATTTGCCGTCTGCTCTGTAGGTACAATATTGTAGTGCTCTGTAGGTACAATATTGTAGATCTTATCGAGGTTTTAACAAATCAAATATTTTAGACATCCCAAATATATATTATTTGCTAGGGTAATCCAAGATATATATGGTCCTAACGGCTAACATAAAGGTAATAAATAAATTTGATTATTTACCTCCACAAATTCATTAACACCTTGTTTTGGAAATAATACAGGTTCAATATAAATCGGTACTTACTACTTGGTTCAACTAAAATAATATTTTATTGGTTCTACGGTGGCAAGAAATTCTAATTAGGAGATATTGTGGTTAGAATTTGAAAACTTAAGCAGATAAATTTACGTCGTGCAAAATCAAAATTTAAAAAAAAAACTTACCTTGGCTAAAAAATCACACAACACTGATACTTTTTATATTTTATTTCTTCACGTATTTATTGGTTTTAGTAATAGATATCATTTGATAGCAAACGTATTCTGAAATCGATTTACGTAAGAAACGCTTGCACGTTTAGAGGCACCACCAGACACAGTCCTTCGCTAGATTTGATTGATAAACAAACTTCGCATTCCAGCAGCGCGCGCATTCCGGTGTTGCTACTTTCGAAAACCGTTAATCAATGGTGTTTTTTTGCCTGCGCTAACAGTGGAACTGTACTACATGCTTCGAACAAAATTACAGTGTTGCCAGAAGGTTACATTTCTTACATTTTTCGTAACTTTTGACCCCCTCGCGTAACATGTAAGTAATTTTTATATTTAAGGCAATTTTCGTAACTTTTGAGAACAACGAAATTTGCAATAGGTACTAGATTTTTATTGCAAACAGTTTACGAACGCATTTCAATTCAACGCGTCCAAATTGAACGCACCTAAAACTGGCGCGTAGAGATGGCTCTGAGCGGAAAGCGCCATGACATAATGAAACGTGTCGTGGAAATTTTAAAACTTGATTTTGCTTGAGCGTGTGCGCGCACATTTCCTACTACTACTACTTCTCGAGTTCCCGCCGTTCGCGGTTTCGTAGCTACAGAAATGCCTGATTGTGATTTGTTTTGAAATAAAAATTTCTTAACCATACGTTTAGTATTGCAGGTGCAAACAAGTAAAATAAATACCTATAGTGCGGAAACAAATCAATGATTTTTGATTACTCACTGTGATTTAAATCTCGACGAGTATTAAATTACAATATTAAAAAAAAACTGATGCCAGGTTGGCGAATTCGATGTTTTGTTTGTCTCCAATTTGCGTCTCAATTTCGTGATTTCAGAAAAAAAAGAACAGAACAATTCAGCAGTACCAATTTAATCATACTCAATTTAATCATCACTACATATTTTAAAACAAAGTAGCCCGGTCTGTCTGTATCTATGTATCTTTAAAACTTATGCATAAATTTTATGAGGGTTTTTTTAATAGATGGAGTGATTCAAGAGGAAGGTTTTAGAACCAAGCATTCTGTACATCAAACTATGTAACTTTACGCAAAAAATATTGCTGGGAAACGACTTTTTTTTAGAGGTGAAAAATCACGTTTTGTGGTAGAAGTCAATGTAACGCACTCAAAACATTGTGCTGATGGATGGATTGAATAGTACGGGGGTCGCGAAGGTGTTTAAAGTAAAAAATCTTACATTAAAAACTTGTATTCAAAAAAAAAGTCGTCAAAAAGTTGGAACTTTGACCCCCAATATCTCCGTAACTAGGTTCCCAGCAGGGCTATTATGTATCTTTCTGATATCCAGTGATTATCAAGCTTCGGTTGTACACCGAACTTTGATGACAACCGTTAATGTCATAATAATATTGGTTTTACGCATCACACTGAGTGGATTTCACATTACGGTGACTAACAGGGTCATACATAATACGAAACTAACCAGTAACAGTTACTATCATTTCGAGCTGTCAACAGATACGTAATAGCCCTACAGGTATGGTGTAGACCAAAAAATGATCGTAATGACGGGGAGAACAAGTACCTTTCGGCTTCGTTAAAAGGTGTTCTACACCCTTTATAATTTGCGGGCGGGCGAAGCCGCGGGCATCAGCTAGTACACAATAAAGAGAGATACGAAAAATCATCGTCTATATTGTTTTTTTTGCATTGAGGGGTTCTTGCATGGTTCTTGTCCTATAATAACAGAGCCCTCATATGAACATTTGGTAGAACAAATACGTTAAGAGGATTATAAGTATCGAATATTAGTAGTTAGTTCAGAGTAAAAATAACAGATGCACTACCTCGTAGAATAAGATAAGTGCTAGAATAAATAGCAACAACAGTGAAGATGGCGCTGCGAACAAATGAAACTAGTCTGTTTTATCCTAAGATTAAGTACACCATTTGACATCATAAATTCCTATAGATTCCGTCATTTTGCTGACATCAATTTGCCTCCGACCCCAAAAACTTGTAAATAAAAAAAAAACAATAATGTAACTTTTGCAGCAAAAATGTAACATTTTAGGAAACGAAACGTAACTTACGACTCTAGGGCCCTGGCAACACTGAAAATAATGCATAAAAGATAAAAAGAGTCAAATGTATATGAAAATACGTCCATGATAATTATGAAAGGCAAGCAAAATACCTTAGATAAAAAGTGACTTTCTGTCACACAAAATTCAATTAAATGATTATAAGCTCTGCATTTTACCCCGTGTAACAATACATAATTTGTAATTATGAAAATTCAATTACATTTGTTTGTAAATAAAAAAATTCGATCCAGTAACTGAAAAGAAATTCTAACCTTTTTTTTGTGATAATACATTTTTTAGCTATGTTAACCCCTTTCTTTAAATCACTATTGAATTTAGAATTAGGAAGCATGAAGCGACAACACTATTGGAAAAGTGGCGTTTCAAATTGAAACACCGTGATTTTTAGCATCCTTAGTGTACGCCATTTCTTTTTCTCAAGGGGACTTTGTTGTGCGAGTAAGCAAGACCACGTACCTTGCGCTTAAATGTGATGGAAAAGAAAAGACCTTAAAATTGACAATCTCAGCAATGGAACTTCATTTTATGACGTTTGTTCGTTCTGTCGGCTGCCAGGGTTCTAATTTTTTAATAAAACAAGCAATCATATAAATTAGGGTATATTCCCTTTATTAAAATGGGATACACATTTCTCAGATTTGCTTCATCAGCCTACAAGGTAAGCTTTAATTATATTTTCCTTTCAAAGTTCTAGCAAGGATTGAGATTTTCAAAAAGCTGTCAAATGTTATGCAATGGTTCACAGCACGATATAGACAGGGGCTGCAGTATTTGGATACCGATATCATATTTGTTTTGCTTAAGCTGCTCTCGGTAGAAAGCATAAGATTAGCTACAAAACTTTGAGTTATTTTTCGGCCCTAAATAACCTGCACTGACCTTCAACATGTGACCGATTGTCACATCAGTAATGTTCTTATCGAATAGAACAACAAGAAATCTTCGATTTGCATGACTTTGATTTTTAATGTTATCTGACTGGATAAATAATATAATTATAGCAAAAGTAGGCTAACTAGATGTTGATTTCTTAGCATGCTTGCAGTCTTGTCCTAAATTCTAACAGTCATAACTGTACTTAAACTTCCACTAATATTGGGCCTTTTTTTACAAAATGTGTTATTTTAACTTACGCCGATGCTATCAAGACAGCTCTTTGGTAAAGGTGCTCACTTCAGTTTTGTTGAGAACTCTGAGCTCTTCTGCAAAATTCCTTTTAAATACTTATATGTATGTTTACTTACCTAAAAACTTAATAACCTTTTTTTGAGTTTTGTAGTCAGGTAAAAACAGTCACAGTAAAATTCAATAAAATTGCAACATGATAATGTTTAAGTTTTATACCATTCTAGTTTGCAACCATGGTATTGCCTTCCCTATATTTTTTTTCCAAGTCTTATGCATGTTTATATTTTCTTATCTAGGCATTCCAGTGTATAAATTGGACTTTTCTCTAATGAAAATCACTGTCAATTTATAGAAAGGCGGCCCAATAAGGAATGCAACAAGAAACTATGCCACCACACATGAGGTAGACTTAGTAGTGATTGGGTCTGGCCCTGGCGGCTATGTGGCTGCTATCAAAGCTGCACAGTTAGGTCTTAAGGTAAAACAAAAAAGATACAAAATCATAAACCATTCATATTACACTGATAAAATTAAATTGTCTTTGAAGATAAATACTATGACTAGAATCTACCTTTTTATTATTTTTCTAGACAGCATGTGTGGAAAAGGATCCAACTCTCGGAGGAACTTGCTTAAATGTTGGTTGTATTCCATCCAAGGCATTGCTCCATAACACACACTTATACCATCTAGCTCAACATGACTTCAAAAGGAGAGGCATTGAAACAGGACCAGTTACCATGAACTTTGCCAAGTTGATGGAATACAAAGTCAATTCTGTGAAGGCACTGACTGGTGGAATAGCAATGCTTTTCAAGAAGAATAAGGTATGAATTTCAAACTTGATTAAAAACACTTGTATTGAAATACTGATTTGTAACTGTTCATTTTTAAATGCTTAGAAATGTTACATTCAATTCTACTAACAAGGCACTGATTAAATTTTATCAATTGAATTAAGTAACCTGATTTGGTTTGTATAATTGTCATTGAATCGTTGTAATGTACACATGAAAAGGTAGTGCTTATAATGGATGTTATACAGTATGATTATTCATCCTGGTAATGATTATTTTGTGAAATAACCATTGGTATATATTATAATAATAAAGGCATTTATTCAACAGTACGTAAGTAGTACAATTTCTTTAAATCAAAGTTATATAAAATTAACGTTGTCTTCTGCTGATTGCCAATAGGCAAAGGCCTCCTCCAACCTTTTCCACTCATTTCTGTCCTTGGCAACCCGGCTCCAGGTCACACCTGCGAATTTGACCAGGTCGTCCTCCCATCTTGGCAGGGTCTTCCCCTCCTTCTTATGCCATTTCTGGATTAGGAAACTAAAATAGAAATGGGAAATGGGCATATGAGTAGAAGGAAGGCGAAGTGTAGCAAGAAGGTCACAGAATGGTACCCCAGAAATGACCATTGGTATATAGGTACATAAATAAATAAACCCAGGATACACAAACTGAGGGTCTCAAAAATATTTTCAGGAATAACATGCACAATTTCAGGCGCCCTATTCACTGCCTGTGACTGCTTTTGTTTCTCGGGAATTGAATTAGAAATGTGAGAAAACATGAATTGCTTGCGTTTACAAACTTTATGCAGTCATTTTAAGAGTAACTGCAAACGGTACTAAGAGGTCTAACAAGCAAACTTTTTTTCTTTTTTTAGGTACAACTGTTCCATGGAGTGGGCACAATTATTAACCCGAAGAAGGTGGATGTTAAAGGACCAAAAGGTGTAGAATCAATTAACACTAAAAACATTTTAATTGCTTCTGGTTCTGAGGTGACACCTTTCCCAGGAGTTACGGTTAGTAAAAGAATTTTATACAAAATAAAAACCTAAATGTAAAGCTGTTGTAATAATAGCACCTACATTAATTTCTTTTTGCATATCTTGTTAACAGATTGACGAGAAACAAATCATTACATCAACTGGAGCTCTTTCACTTTCCTCTATTCCCAAAAAATTTTTAGTCATTGGAGCAGGAGTCATTGGCTTGGAACTTGGATCTGTGTACCAAAGGCTCGGATCTGAAGTCATTGCTATTGAATTCCTTGACACTATTGGAGGTAAAAGATGCAGTTATTTTCTGTGGAACACAAAATGAGACATATTATAAGTTGTGTTGTGTGTAATGAGACATGTTAATAAAAAAAATGGGGACAGAATACAATATTATTCTATAATAATTATATTAAAATTTATTTCAGGTGTTGGCATCGATTTAGAAGTTGCTAAAACATTGCAGCAGATCCTTTCCAAACAGGGAATGAAGTTCAAATTAGGTACAAAGGTCACTTCAGTAAAGAAAGAGGGTGGAATGGTCAAAGTTGAAGTGGAGCCGTCCAAGGGTGGTGCCAAAGAAACCGTAAGAATTAAAAATTATAAAACTTATGTTATAACCCATGATCTGTCCACAAAGTAGACTTGTGTCTACTTCGTGGACAGAGACAATGGCGTCTCGACCAAATTGGTCATTTGACAGATCATGATTTATGGTCCAAATATCGAAAACTGAACCCAACCAACTATTGGCACTTCTCATAGTTCTTGGGCAGCCCTCCTAACTCTGACTTACTAATTTCTTGTGACTTTTATTACAAAGTTTATTGTGATGTGTTTTTCAGATAACATGTGATGTAGTGCTCGTTTCGATTGGCCGTCGCCCTTACACCACGGATCTCGGTCATAAGAATGTCAATCTTGCCCTGGATGATAAGGGTAGAGTCCCTGTTAACCACAAGTTCGCCACAAGTGTTCCCGGGTTAGTATTTGTGCAATAGAATTTGGTGTAACTTATAAGTGTTATAGTAAAATTCTGCACCATCTTTCTGTCTGCTTAACATAATTGATCTATTCCAGAATTTACGCTATTGGTGATGTCATTCATGGACCCATGTTGGCTCACAAGGCCGAAGATGAAGGAATCGTATGTGTGGAAGGAATTAAGGTAAAAAAATAAAGTAATTTTATACAAATACTGCAACATGCACAAATATAGGAGACATTCTAAGGGGTCTGTAGTGTCCGACTGAAGGCGGATTTTTGGCCGAAGTCGAAGTTTATTCCGGCGTTGTAACGCAGTGGCTCCCAACCTATGGTCCGCGGACCAGTGGTTCGCAAGAGCTTCGAAAATGGTCCGCAAAAGGTTAAAATGTAATTCGAACTTTTTAACTTGCACAGAAGATGCAAGCTCAACCCAACCTAATTGAACACCAATCAGAGGCGAGGTGCTCAATTTTTTTGAGCTTGCTGCGCTCGCTCTTGCTAGATTCACAAGCATTTCTGCAAAAATCTACTTACTTATTCCTATTTTTGTATGAACGATTGAAATATTTTTTTGACCTCACTTCAATCGCTCTTGTATCTTTCACTTTCTAAAGGTTCTCATCAGATTGAATCCTCCCTAGATATAATCCTGTCGGTGTCCTAGGACCTTATAGGCCTTATAGCCCCAGCTAACAAAAAAGTCACCAAAGTGGTCCCTGGTCCAAGAAAGGTTGGGAACCACTGTTGTAAAGGGTGTAAAAACATAATCCTTCCCCAAGGAAGGAAGAACAAGAGATTAAAGGACCCGATTGCCAACAATCGGGTCTCTTAATCTCTTGTTCTTCCCGTCATTGCGATATCTTTTTATACCTCCTACTTCCTATGAGCGCTGGAGATTATAAAATACCTTGCAACTTGTCAAAAATAATAACATTTTGAATTGCGTGACCCTGCCCCGCTCGTGTCGCTAGTTCGTTCAATTGTCGCTTGCTAGAAACCCAAGCCGAAGGTTTGGCAGAAGGTGGTTTTTAACGCCGAAGGTGGTCGAATCCGAAGCACCCGTATGATGATGTAGTATCCGTATGAAACTACAAAACATTAATATTTATTATTTAAATTTCTATTTTCAGGGCATGAACACACACTTCAATTACGACGCAATCCCATCTGTAATTTACACGTCACCCGAAGTCGGGTGGGTTGGGAAATCGGAGGAAGATCTCAAGAAAGAGGTATGTTATTATCATTTAAACAGAAAAGTTGATGAGTGATTTATATTATTATAATAATATACATACTGAGGCGGTTCCTCTCTCTGGAGCCAGGACCACCGGCAGCCTGGACCTTGTTCATAATGCTGATGGTTCATCTATTTTTCATATTTTTAAATGTTGTGTTTACTTTTGTTTTTAAAAATATTTAAAACTGTACCAAGTAAGAAAAATGATGAATAAAGGATATAATTACACAAATGTATGTCTAATTATAATTTGCCATTTACAGGGTAGAGCATACAAAGTGGGCAAGTTCCCATTCCTTGCCAATTCAAGAGCAAAAACAAATGGCGAGCCAGATGGCTTCGTCAAAGTTTTAGCTGACAAAACGACTGACGTCATCCTTGGTACCCACATTATTGGACCCGTGAGTTAATAATACCATTATATTTAAGTCAAGGTTGTTTATAATGATCATTTATCAACCCTCAAGCTTAATAATAAAGGCTGTAAAAAGATCCTTAACGAAGCCGAAAGGCACACAAAAAAATGATCGCAATGATGGGGAGACCCATCATTGCGATATTTTTTTTTGTTCTAAACCATACCTGGGAACATTCTAGTTACGGAGATATTGGGGGGTCAAAGTTCCAACATTTCCACAAGTTTTTTTTCTAATACATGTTTTTAATGTAAGAACTTTACTATAAACACCTCCACGACCCCCACACTATTCAATTCATCCATCAGCATGTTTTGAGTGCGTTACATTGAGTTTTACCGTAAAACGTGATTTTTCACCCCAAAAAAAAAGTAATTTCCCAGCAATAATTTTTGCGTAGGGTTACTTAGTTTGATGTACAGAATGGTTGGTTAACAGCATCGTGAAGGGTTCGTTTACACCCTGTATAATTATGAGAAAACGAAAAATACATGGTGGCTCTTATTTTGTTTTGACTAGTATACTATAAACGCAATAATAGACAACACGCAGAAAACAAGTTCGATATTTTGTTGTTAAAACTGCGTTGCTAACAGGACCTTGTACCTATACTATTTTATCTTACTTTATGATCCCACATTAACAACTAAAGTAATAATATGAAACAGGGTGGCGGTGAGCTGATCAACGAGGCTGTGTTGGCGCAAGAATACGGAGCCGCAGCTGAGGACGTCGCCAGAGTGTGCCATGCCCATCCCGTAAGTTTACCTGAACAATTTTAGAGACGTAATAATAATTAAGAAAACAAAGATACAGGCCTAGTGTGAGTAGGACTCGCACACGAAGATTTCCGTAAAAAACGCCGAAGAAATACATTTCTTGTATGTACGTACTTGTTTTATTAATTAGTCCAAAAGATGACTGCTTCGTTGGTCGAGTGGGCGAAAGCGCGACTGCTGAGCATGAGTTCCTGGGTTCGATTCCCGGATCGGGCATAGTGCTTTTGGGTTTATCCATCAGGAATTTCTCAGTAGCAGCAGTAGTCTGGAATTGTGCGCGCGTTGATGACAATAGTCTCGCCCCCTATGTCCCTATTACATTGAACTTAAATATAACTGGCGAAATATGGGTGTACTAAAAGGTGCACCTCTGCCTAACTCCACGGGTATTACAGGCGTGACGTTATGTCCAAAAGATAGTCCTGTGAGATGGACGGACGGACAGACAGCGGAGCCTTAGTAACAGGGCCCGTTGGCGCCCTTTGAAGGAAAGAAAAAGCATTTATTAACCCGCACAGGACAAAACACATAAAATAAAATGGGGAAATTATAAACTAATAAAAATTAAACATTGAAAAAAAAAAAGAAATTAAAAATAAAAATCTCAGCATGGTGCTGTCACATTAAAAAACGTCACAGCGCTGGGTACGGAACCCTGATTGCATGCAGATATTTCATAAGACTAACGTTTGTTCTAGACATGCGCGGAGGCTCTACGTGAAGCAAACTTGGCGGCATACTTTGGAAAACCCATCAACTTCTAATTCAAGACTTAGATGTATTTATCAAATTATGTTGACCCCCACTACATCAGGGCTTTGAATAAGTTAGTTATTATTAGAGACCGGATTATATGCAAATGCATGTTTGAATACGCATTTGCATTTATGGTTATTACCCAAGTACTGCATATTTTACCTAGTTAACTACCAACTAGAAAACAAAAAAATATATACATAATGCACATGGGCAATATCTTTAGTGATAGAAAAAAAGCATTCGGAACAGTACTTGATTTTTAATGTTTTAAGAACAAAAATGATAATACCACATATAAAATGTAGTAAGTAAGCTTTTTAGTGTAACGCATGAATGCTGGTTTTTTAAATTAAAAAATCATTATTTCGCTGTATTTATTTGGATTTGATGATGATTGATAATTTGATACTTTGGCACTTTTTGGCGATTTCGAGCATTTATGGTGAATATTTCGAACATATGTCAGTTGCATATAATCCGGTCTCTAATTATAGATTCGCTATAAGCAATCGTGTGTGAATCTGATTCGAATGTGTATCGATTTTATGTATGCCATTGATTGTACGAGTATCCAATTCGTCTTGCTCTTACCGTGCCGATGGCAATCTAATTAGTTCTGATTTTTATCTTTAGATAAAAAGAATCTAGATTCGACCTATAATCGTCATTTATCTCAGTGCAATGTTTTATAAAACGAACTGCGCCTTTTGTTTATATAATATATTTATTATTTATATAATTCGTTTACACGCCTCTATTTATTTATTTCTGAAAGTTTTGTTTTTATTTTAGTGTTTGTCATTCCGATTTTGATTTATTTCTATTTAGTGGTCATTGCTTTGACGTACTCCTCCTGCATTTGAAAGGCAATAATTTGTATCTACCTATTTATTTTGTAAATATAGTTTTACAAAAATACATTCTATGAATAAAAAGTGTTTATTTATTTATTTGCAATGTATGTTTATTTAGGCGCGCGGCCAGCACACACTAGCGGAGTCGTAGCGAAGAGACAGAAGATACCAATTTAGACAGAACTTACATAAAAAAAACCCGACACGTTACGGTCATAATTTTTTTCTTTTTATAGGGTTTCACGTTTATACTATTTTTTTTGTATCGGATATGATTTCGACAGTGATGCAAAGCTGCTCGAGCATATATTGCTGCTTATTATTATTATTTGTTTGAATCTAAAATGAAAGACGTTGGTAAAATTATATTAATTTATTAGGCCTTTAATATAAAACAGAATGCCGTTAATAAAGTAAATGTTTAATAATTAGGATAAAAAACAGATAGATTGCATGCAACAAATAATAACAGGCGGCTCGCACTCGAACGTAGCTGAGGCGGGTTGCGTTTAATATGTTTAAAACAGTAATATAATAAAAACAAAAATCTCACATAAGTACACTATTAAATATGACTACTAATTTATGTAATCAAATCAATTTTCTAAGTTAGAATTAACAACAGTTCCAAACTAAACTAATGACTAGACGAATACAACACATTCAAAATAAATTATCTCATTTTACTAAAGCGAAAAGTCACAAAACTAATTTAGCCTTTCTGATATGATCAAAATTAGTATGTTTTAAGAAGATTATAAAACGAGATTAGAATTCAGAATCCTAGATCACTTGTTATGTAGAAATAAAAATAAAAGGTCTACAGTGATACTAGTGACAAAATGATGTAAAGTTACACGGCTGAATTGAGTAACAGACAGAACATTTCATACAATAAGAATGCGAGGCAGATGACGCACTACAAAATTGAACTTATTCTAAAGCCTATAACAGCCACGAACTAAGGTCCGTATTTCAGAAAAGTCCAGTTTCATCTTAATCGCCTGATCACTCACTACTAATCGCGTGTTTCTCAATTTTGTAACATTTTCCTGAAAGCGGACGTTATAGTCTTGTATTTAAATTCAAGATAAAAATAGCAGTTAATGACTGCTTATTAACTATAACAAGAATCAATTTGATTTTATCTAATAATAAAATATATTTGCATCTAAATTATAATTAATAAAAAGACAAAACGAATCTATCAAACATAATATTAATTTCATGTGTCATGTTGTATTTAAACATGAGTGTTAACAAAGTAAAGAGCCTACAGAAAGAACAACCAATATTAACGAATACATTTTGATAGTGCGATGATTTATTGAAGAACTTAGGCAACCACAACATCGAGGTTTAGAAAGAGACGACACACACATGTAAGAATGGCATAGACGATCCGCTCTACATAGCCGAACTTATTTCTAAAACTCGTGTCTCGTTCTGTACGACCAGGGGGCGTAAAATGGCCGCCTTAGCAGAATCAAAATAAGAATCACGTTAACAAATTTAAATTCTTAAAATGCTTATGAACATAAAGTCCATTTTAAGAATTTTAAAAGTTTTAACGTGATTCACTTACGATTCTGCTAAAGCGGCCATTTTAGACCCTCAGTACGATCATAAACTTCAAGTATTCACAAAAACCTAAATCATCATCATCTGGCTATCCTTTTCTCAACCATATTGGGGTCGGCTTTCAGTCTAAACCGGCTTTTTCGTTAAAACCCAAATATTAAGTAAATATAGTTTTTTTTTTTGCGCGAAATAGGCCTGAAATCGCCTGATATGCTGTCATGATGCGGCTTGGTGGAGCACGCTTGCCTAGAAGAAACCGATTATTACCGAAGTATCCTTGGATTGATGCCTGTTGACTGCGTTTTGTACCCTACTTGCATGATATTGATAACAGAAGTTCAAAGCTTTGCAAAGCAACAACAGCCTTTCTGTACCGGAATACCTACTTACAACTGAAAATTTTACCAAAAGTACACTCTAATTTCCTACGAGGACGCTATATTATACGAGTACAAGTATAAAAATATTCGAGTGAGTATATCTATAACATATCATTGATACGCTGAAGCCGATTGAATTACTAAATTCTATTTTGCTACTACGTTTGGATGCACATCAATTTAATGCCTTTTAGTGCTGATTGTTCGTCCAATTTAGTCTTATCGAATGTACCCTCACCCATGCTATAGCCATTGTTGCTGAATTGGGTACTTGACACCACCAATCAACTGACATACTTTTTATGAGCTGTTTAAACGTAAGTCGCCTATAGGTTTGGTATAGCCACCTGTACCGTCACTAATTTTGATTTTTAGTTGCTTTGAAATCAATAATGATTTCAAAGCAACTAAAAATCAAATTTCACTGTTAATTGAAAATAAATCAGGCTTTCTGGCCCAAACTGAAAGTATTTTTTTTTAGAAAAGTTGTCTTAGAATTATTGGTTAATGGTGTCAACTACCCAATTGTCGAAATATTCGTGAGAATCAACCCCAAGTATCCAACACTTGACTGCACATATTCAAATAAAATTTCGGTGACAATATTTTACTATATTGTGCGCAGTCATTCGAATACATTATCGCTGCGGCCATTGTCGTTGCGTCAGACTCCATATATTTACGCAACACAACTTCCAACTTCGAAATGGACAAATGATTTTCTATGAAAAAATTCTTAGAAAGCCTGAAACATAATTCCCATAATTCAGTATCTACAGGGAACATACTCATACATTTGTCTATGATTTGAGCTGCTTTTATAGAGACGTCACACTCCAAAATGTTAACGCTCGTTTTCGAAGATACTCCTCTTTTGCGATATTTTATTTCATCACAACAACAGGGTAAAGCATTGTAGATAGAAGGATCTATTACAGGATACGGTTCTTCATTGAGAATAGACAAAGATACCTCTTTGATGCGCTTTGACATAATATTTTTGATGATTAGTTGGAGTTCTTCTTTCTTTGGGAAAGTGTTTGTCTCATTTTTTAAATCGCCATCTTGTTTTGCAGTGTGCGTCAGGTAAGATGGATCGTTTTGAACTTCATATTTTAAATTGTCTAATAATAATCTTAAACAATTTGAATATATTTTGTTGTGGTAGGCGTACTTAGCAGCCAGGTTGCAATTTCCTTTAAAGTTTCCCTCGTTTAGCCACGGTTTTAGTATCAGAATCACATCGTCAGCCCACGATTTCTTTTTGAAATCATTCATAGAAGCCAGCGGGTTTAATCTGGCTTCGATTGGTTTCCTTTGCAAACCGTCAACGTCGAAGGGAAACATGATATCAATTCTGTCGACTTGTTGAAATTGGAATTTGTTGTTGCTCCGACTTGCTGGTATTTTAATAACGCGCTTTGTTGTCTTCATCATGATGACGCGGCTACCGGCTCTGTCCTTTTCAGTGAGGTACTAAAAGAAAGATTAAGTTAATAGAGTCTGAGTGAACAAACTATGTGCAAGGTGTAATAAAATATTCGCAATATCTTTTAGGTCGTCAGTTTCAGTCCATCAACCCATGTTCCTTAGGGAAGTTGTCCAGTTTAATGGTCTGAATCACCACCTAAGAGGTTTTTGCACTTATTCTGTTACATCGTATATAAAGACTCCAGGATTGCCATAATAATTTACCTGTAGATGTACGTTGCCCGAGACATATATTCTTCCGTCGTTATCGATATAAACTGTGAAGTCTCCTCCACATTCTACCATAGCACTTGTCTTTAGGTCCTTTGTTTCGATTTCTGGCGTTTTAGCGTTGCTGTTTTTAACTATATCTGTCTGAGAATCGGTACGTATCTTTATCTCAGTTGGAATATTAATCAGCTTGCGATCTCCACTTCCTGTAATAAAAAAATGCCAACATTTGTTTTACCGTTCAAAAAAACTCAAAGCATTTATTTCAATTAGACCATTACAGGCAGACTATTGAATGTTAGAAAAACAAAGAAAGCGAAGCTACAATCACAGTCACAGGGCATAATAACTTGTGAAAGTACTGTAGTTGCCCATTCCAAAGCATAGATCTCTAATTCTCTATGGAGAAGAAAGGGCAAGAAACTCCATGAACTCTCTTATAAATCAAAATATTGTTACAAGATTTTTGATTGGAATACGCTCGCTCATAGTTCACATCTTTCATAAATCTACTGACCTATTTGCCCATCGAAGTTGAGGCCCCAACCGTAGAGGGTGCCAGCATTATTGAGTATGAACGAGTGATGCCAACCCGCCGACAACTGTAAGTAATGGTTATTGTATGGTTATGAGCTTCCGATTTGAAAAGAGGTTGGAAGATTTTTGTATAAGGCGTGGCCTGCCTAACTTCCGCTATTTTACTTAAATTCAGAATAGCGGCCACGCATAAATCTTTCATTAATCAATGGCTGGAATCAATACAAACATGTTTTGTATGAAACAAAATCTTCTGAGGCGTCATTTTTTCGAGTTACATGCTATCCAACACCTACGCCTACAGTATGTGTAAGTGATGTACCTGCACGATGTCCCCGCGCACGTGCTGCGTGTCCACACGTAGCGGCAGCAGGTGCGGGTCGGGTGCGGCGGGCGGCGAGTCGGCCGCGCGCCTACAGTATGTGTAAGTGATGTACCTGCACGATGTCCCCGCGCACGTGCTGCGTGTCCACACGTAGCGGCAGCAGGTGCGGGTCGGGTGCGGCGGGCGGCGAGTCGGCCGCGCGCCTACAGTATGTGTAAGTGATGTACCTGCACGATGTCCCCGCGCACGTGCTGCGTGTCCACACGTAGCGGCAGCAGGTGCGGGTCGGGCGCGGCGGGGGCGGGCGCGGCGGGCGGCGAGTCGGCCGCGCGCCGCGCTGCTGCCGCACGCACCTGCTGCGGACTCGCTCCCCATACCCATACTTCTCCCTTGCTTGTTAGCACCAGCTGTCATGTGGAATGGAACCAGTTAGGTGGTAAACTTAATGACACCACACATACTGACGACTTTACATGTCTGTGGCATGCATAAGCATCCAACAAAAAAAAAGCGAAAGACTTAAGGGGTGTATTAAATATCGCGACCGTGCGTATTTCTTCACGCATGCGGGATTGCCCCGCATGCAGAAAATTTCACGCAGCGTGAAACTCGCTAGCCTACGATCGCATGGGCTGCTGCCCAGGATCACGCCCCCGATCCCGCGTGCGTATTGGACATTTGCAGGGTTACCCAAGGTCCTGATAAATGTAACATAGCTTGAAACGTAGCATGAAGTTAAAAATATTAGGTATATGGCTAGGTAATTTAGCATATCGCAGTCCACCGCAACTCCATAAGGCGTCTGAATTGCATTGATTGTTGCAAAGAAGTCTGTAATGCAATGAAATATAAACACTCGGCAACTGTTAAAACTGTTTTTTTTTTACTGTATTAATTAACGTTTCAACGAATATAGTTATTTGGAACCCATGCCCATAGGTATCATATATTATCTCAAAATAGAAATCCATATAAATCATGATCTGTCAAATGACCAATTTGGTCGAGACGCCATTGTTTAACTATTGTGTCTACTTCGTGGACAGATCATGGGATAATATCATGAAAAAATCGATTTTGAATTTCGCTAAGTGTATGTGTTACAGTCAAAACTGTTAATCAGTCAAAACCGCTTTTGACTGGTGCCAGACAAAATCCTTATGAAGTTAAAATGCGTTTTCTGCATTAAAAATATGTTGTTTTAAAACGCCTCAATTGTAATCACCTAGTCCTAGAACTACATAATGTTTATCAAAGGGTCACAAAAAAAACCCAACAACCTAATAAGTTTTTAAATAAATGTTAGTTATTGTTAAAACGGTCAAAATTAGTTTTGACTAGTTTTCACCGGTCAAAAGTATTTTGACTGTGACATAAACATTTCATTGCTTGTTACTGTACACCTCTGCCCAACACTTCGGGTGAAAACAGGCGAGATTATTATGTTTTTTATAAAGGCCTAATAGTAGATTATTGCATCGAGCACAAAGTAATTTATTATTGCACCGAGTGCCTGAACGCTCGGAATCTAACAGGCACGAGGGCGAGGCGAGGTGCATAATCTGCTTTTCTTTCAACTATTACCTATAGGAATAGTAGATAAAGGAAACTCATATCAAACAGTTAAAATAGAAGTTTAATTATTGAAATTAAAAGTTATACTTGAGCAATTATTAAACGTAAGGTTAAGAGTTTTGTTGGGCAAATTTATACTAAATCAGAGATAGCAGCAATCATTTTTTAAATTTGGAACAAGTAGGATAGAAACGAATAATACGTACGTAAAAAAAAAGTATTGATATCGGCTGGCTGAATAGAGCTAATCCATTGAAATTGGCACCTTTTGGTGCGATTAAAAAATAAAACTGTTCAATAATGAAATTTCATACATTTTTATTGCTCTAGAGCACTAAAGACTCGCTTTGTACTGAGTTTTTAGTGTGATTGTGATGAAATTAAAGCATAGTTGGAAGAAAAAATATGTATGTCATTAGAAAGTTATAGTACTCACATTGTGGAAGTAGCCAACAGCGATAGCTTTGACTGGGTCCTGTAGTCGCACGCGCACGGGCACTGAACTCTTGTGCCTCCCGCCACTGGCCAGCTGACCGAAAACTCCCGCGCCGCTCGCCCACACCTCGCCGTTCTTCATTAAGACCACCGTGTGACAGGCGCCGAGGCCTACACTCAACACCTAAGAAAAAAACAGTTTTTTATTTGGTTTCCGTGTCAAATATGGCCGGCCGAACGATAGAAAACAAATTAATTTAAGTGTAGTTCCGGCTCTAAGCAGCGGCTATTAAAATGTTATAAACGTAACTAGGCCCCTTATTCACAACGCTTCGATTCGATTTTCGATTCGGATAGTCGTATGTCTATCTTTTTTTGACATTACGAAATCGAGCGAGATAGACATACGACTTTCCGAATCAAAAATCGAATCGAAGCGTTGTGAATAGCTATGCAGATCAAGGAAACCTCACCTTTCTGCCTTGGAATTTGGTGACTAACTTGGGTGAACACTCGTCATCTATGGTGCCGTGGCACAGCTGACCATGGACGCCCCATCTATAACAATAAGCTGGTAATTACAACTGACAAAAAGTAATAAGGGAAAATCCATTGCTTCAATACCTGAATAATGACATTAGTCGACGGCGATCGACTGTTTCTACTATAATACGATTTCGACGAGTGGGCATGACAGCAGATATTTCAATTGAGAATCTTAGGTCACAACCTATGTGTGTGACTTGAGACACCATTCATTTGGAATGTTCTCCTTATAAACAATAATAAACTTAAGTAGATAAAACAACGCTTAACTTGAGATTAGAGTAGAGTGATTAACAGATATTGCATCCCTTTATGAAAAAAAACTTTAACCTCCTTTGGGAAGTCGGATAAAAAGAGATAGCACTCATCATTCTCTTCATACACTAGTTATTCGTGTAACTCACCCCCACGTATAAAGTCGTCCGCCAACATCGACGACGGCGGAGTGGTAGTGTCCGGCCGCGATGGCGGCGAGCGGCGCGGTGAAGTGGCCGGCCACGTGACGTACCGCGCCCGCGGCCACCGCGCCGTCGCCCACGCCGCCCACCCACCGCGACCCCACGCCCAGCTGCCCGAACGAGTTGTCGCCCGTCGCGTATATCTACACCCGACATACAACAACAACAAATCATTACATTTTACATACATTCGCATAAAATTAAAGAATATTAATTATCCCATGATCTGTCCACGAAGTAGACAAAATAGTTAAACAATGGCGTCTCGACCAAATTGGACATTCGACCGATCATGATTTATAATGTAGGAAGATGTAAGTTCAACCTCGTAAAGTGGGGCTATTTCGACGGAACATCAGCAGGTACAATGTGTGCCAGCGACACGAAAAATAAGATTTATCTTATACTAGCTGTTGCCCGTGATAGATTTGTATAGATGTATAGACTCCGCATCTCAAACCCCTAGGAAAAATGGAGTATCGTTTTAACAAACTAAATCTCTTCTGCTAGAAGTGTGTTGCGTATGACGGACTAACCACATAATATGCAGCCCTAAACGTATAGTTAATTACACAACGACATAATTAATCAGACCGACATATCATCAAACGAATATTATGAACAAGACATACCCCATTCTCCGTCAACACCAGCGTATGATGTCTTCCACACGCAATATCAACAACACGTCCAATCAGCTCCGTATTGATCGGCGTATTTGTCATCTTTATCTTCGCGTTTCCTTCGTCCACGACCCCCCAGTGCGCGAGCCCACAGCTCACTGTCCTCTTGGGCGTGAACTGATTCTTCCACGTCTCAGGACTTTGTGTCACTGCTTGATGTATCTCTGGACATGGATCCCTGGCGTCTATTACACATGCGATGTGTATGAATGTTGCTATTAATTGCTGTAGTCTGGTTGACTGAAACAAGATTCATTATGCAAGACCGCGCGAATGTGACTCTAATCAAAAGGCATATGGTTTAAATTACTATGACTGACGGACGCTCGTGATATGAATCATCTAGTATTTACTCACATAAACCGAAGTAATTCCTTGCTTCAAATCTCGCATTACTGGACGTAATTGGTCTTGCAATGGATTCAACCACAAACAAAGGCACTGTAACATAAAATCACTTATTTATCAGACCATATATCTCGCAAAAGAATTTTATTAGGCTGAGCTAAAGTATTACATTACCTTCAAAAGTGTGGTATCGAATTTACTACACTTCTCAATGATGTAGTCAAATAACCATTGTCCATTTTCTTCAAGCAAAAGAGGTACTAAGCATCTTTGTCCCAGGAGGCAGTCGATAGCGCCTCGACAAATCTCACTTCGGGATTTCAACGCAGATAGCATCAAGTGGGGATGCCCTCGATGGATACTGAACGTTGGTACTAGATCCCAAAGACCCACGGCAGCCGCGAAAGACGATAGTTCTAACAATTCAGCCGGTTTCAATAATGTTAATTTCGCGTCGCTGTAATGGGGGAAAAATAATGAGCTTAACTTTCAAGACTTAGTGCAAACTGAAAAGCAGAGCCGAGGACTTTCTTGTGCATCATTGAATACTAAACCTTATGGCCACTCTCTCAAAATAGAAATGAGTCCGTGCGCTCTACGATGTTTTCACAAGTATGTACTTTAAAGCATTAACGATAAGGTATATTTTTAATAACATAACACCACGCCTGTAATATCCGAAAGGTTGGGCAGACTGGCAGAGGTGTCTAATAGTTAACCCATATACATTTTGAGCGACTCTATTGCCATCAAACGGGCACAAATCTAGACTCCGTGGCTGCTAGTGAGGAATCCCTTATAAAGAAATCCAATAACACTTTACCCGACCCGGGAATCGAACCCAAGACGACGACTAACGAGGCAGTCGAGAGATACTTTACATTGTCATAACCCATGATCTGTCCACGAAGTAGACACAATAGTTAAACAATGGCGTTTCGACCAAATTGGTCATTTGACAAATCGTGATTTATGACATCTCCTTTGTGAATCAAAACGTCGACTCAAACACTCAAAACTTACGGCTCGAAGGTGTCCTCAGTACCGGTGCTCATGTTGAGTAAAGTAGCTAGTAGTTTAACCGTTATGGCGGCGTCACCAAGACTGCCAATGTTGCCTGTTTGTTTGTACGATGACAACTCGCTCAGCTTACCGAAGACTCCCAGACGTGCCACCCATCCGTCTGGTTGACTCTACAACATGAAAATGGTGCAGTTATATTGAAACAGTTATCGAAACGGTTTATGAAACGGTTTATCATCATCGTCATCAGTCTAGCCTTGTCTCAACTATGTTGGGGTCGGCTTCCAGTCACACCGGATACAACTGAATAGCAGTACTTTACATACAGGGTGTAAACCACCTTATCACCAAGCCGTCAACCAAGCTTCCTGTACATCAAACTAAGTAATTTTACGCAAAAATTATTGCTGGGAAACGAGTTTTTTTAGGGGTGTAACGTACACAGTAACGCGCTCAAAACATTGTGCTGATGGATGGATTGAATAGTAAGGGGGTCGTGAAGGTGTTTAAAGTAAACATCTTACATTAAAAACATGTATTTTAAAAAAAAGTTGGAACTTTGACCCCATTATCTCCGTAACTAGAAGGTTCCCAGGTATGGTGTAGAACATAAAAATGATCGCAATGACGAGGAGAACAAGTGCCTTTCGGTTTAGTTAAGAGGTCTTTTACACCCTCTAGAGCGACTGTTTATCTAACCTCCACAATCTAGTTACGATACTTCTAGGTAAGATTGGTTTGATAAGACTTTCGGGCCGCTGACTACCCGTAACGACTGTCAAAGATCTACAAATGACAGCCGGGACCAACAGCTTAACGTGATTTCCCAGGCACAGAGGAATTCGGTATGTAATAATGGATGGTCAGCCATCCACGGACTGACCTCGGCTATCGTTGCTTTACCTGAAATGTCGACCAGTGCGACAGTTATTTTTTAGCCACGAGCACTTCTAAGGACATCGTTATATGGTGGAAAAACTGTACAAAATAAGTATTACATGTACCACACACAACAACGTGTGTGTTAAAATAATTAGAAAATTGGATGGAATGCTTCCCCGCCAGCCGCGAAATATTTACGTCATGCCAGTCAGTTTTTTTTTGTATAGCAGTGGAAATCTTGCAAAGTGTTGCTCCCTCTTCCTCGATTCCTCCTTCCTTATTTAATACAGAATTCTGACCTATACCTACTGTACAGTTATGTTAATTAAATCAAGTCTCATAAAACGCGATTCACTTGCTAAAACCTACCTGCGACAGTGAGTACAAGTAATGAGCGGGCGCCATCTTGCCTCGCGACATCAACATATCCGCCGCAGCTCGCAGTAGAGCGGGTAGCGGTGCGCCCAGAGCGGCACATGATTGTTCGGCACCCACGCCACCGCGCATTATCACGCCTACCAGCCATTCGCATGCCTCGCTCCTGAGGAAATATGTAGTAAGACTAAAGTGCCAGTTAAGATCGCAATAGCGGTCATTGCCCTTTCCCTAATATCTCTTCGTACGAACTAAAACAAATGAACCATGTATCGTTTTTCATTAGAAAAAATGTTGAAGATCACGATAGATGACAATTCAAGACTTGAATAGGCTTATTTTTGGATTTCAAAGTTAAGAACTTTAATAAATTTAAGTGGGTCGATGACCGTTATTGCGATCTTAACTGGCACTTACTATAGTAAACTACGAGTTACATTTGGGATCTTCTCATTCTTTATTATGGCCGCTGTAAGGCGAGCCACACACAAAGCGATGAGACGATTTCTGTAACCTCTATCTAGGTAACCTGCAGAGTCTTGATGCATGTCAGGTGGCTGAGTAATAGGTGAGGGGTATTGCCAAGTGCGCAAACATTTCAACCTTGCTATTTAATTGCGAGGTCGACTTCACTACAAGTTTCACCACCAATCAATTACAAAATGCGGTTCCCGATAAATTTTGTATGGCAATATAACCTGTGACGTCATTTATTTACAAACTCAATGACTCAACTATTTATTGATTTCAAAGAAAAGTCACTCATTTTCAATTGAGTTTCTGGTAAGTAAGCAATTTTTAGCACTCGAAAGTTCTAAACAAAGCGTAAATAGCAAAGTGAAATTATTTTTAAATATTTATAAAAATACTAAGACAGAAGCATTTGAAACTGCTGATTAGACAGAGAGATCCGATTCCTTTCATGACGTGATTCGACATATTATCAACGTAAAAATCCATACTAAATTCCGTTTATCTAGAAAGAGATAGAAGCAAAACTTTTATTGGTTATAACTTTTGTGTTGTTTGGCCGATTTTGGTCTTGTTTTCACTTTTTGACATAATTTTTATAATATTTTTATATTTCGTATCGAAATAAAAAAAAAGAAAATTTGTGCAGATTCCCTATTGTCTTGGAGTTATTGGTCAATGGTGCAATTACCCTATTAGTCTAGTCGACCTCGTAATTGCTTCTTATTCTTACACAGTATTGAGGATGTAAGCCCCCTTGTTGGTCACAATCAGACAGGACTCGAGACTGAACCGCGGCAGTTGCAGATCACACATAAAAGTGGGTTCACGCCACCCGCCCGCCATGCTGGAAGGTTCCCGCGCCGACATTAGGTGCGCACGCTTTACGTCGCCAATCAGCTCCGCGCGCCATAGCTCGGAGTACTCCCTTTTAGCCCCTAGTAAGGCCTCACCCTATTGGATTTACAATTACTTAAATTAGAATGTTTCAAGGGTTTTCTAATAGGTTAAGGTCCACCAGACATGTGCGAGGATGCGTAGCGAGGGTTGTGTGTGAAACTCACTAATAAGATCGTTTCTTTCTAAGCTAACAACGCGTGACTAGTTAGTTTTACGCACAGCCCTCGCTGAACACCACTGGTCATCACTGGTGAAAACAAAACCTAATTATAAGATGTAACTTCTATAATTTAAAACGGAAAGTATCTATTTTTTAACCGACTTCAAAAAAGGAGGAGGTTATATGTTCGTGGGTATGATTTTTTTTTTTAAATGTGTTATACCCGATTTCTCCCCCATTTGAGGACAGATTCTCAAAATTATTTTTTTATTTGAGAGAGTATGCTCCTGAGGTTGTCCCATCTAAATTTGATGAAGATCTCATGCTGGTCTTCGGAGATATACAATAGAACTCTTCAAAAATTGATTGCAAATCTGTCGTCATTACTGCAATCGCTTGGATGTTTATTGTTTATACAACATCATAACGTAACATCACACCTGTATGCTCTGAGGGGGTAAGTAGATGTGTACAATACACCCAGATTTCGAAAGTTAGGTATGTTTGCAGATGGATGGACAAAGATTTTATTGGCATGTAAGAAGTATTGTGAGAGGAATTTATGAATGTGTGAACCTTTACATTGTTATTTTGTATATTTTAATTTTATGTTATCTCTTACTCTTTTAGTTCTAGTTTTAGTTACAGTAATTTGTTTTATACAACCGTTGTAATTAAATAAATAAATAAATATTAAGTTCCATTTATTGGGGATAAGCTTATTACCATGACATGTATTGTTAATAATGTAAAAATAAATTTATGGCGACTTGGGAACAACTAAAAATAGAAAAATAAATAAAAAACTTGTTTTGCAAAAAATAAAACAGACTAAAAAAAACACAAAAAGAAAAACACAAATAAAAAAAAACACAAAGAGTGAAAAATAATTTAGCTTCAGAAACCGATGACAAAAACACCAAATCAATCAAACAAAGGCCAAAGCTTCAGAAGTCGGTGACAAAAACACTAAATAGGCATGACGACAGTATCAAAAAATTGCAAATGTATTTAGTCCGTCAGTTAAGAGTATTGGAAATTAGTGGACACATATATTTTGTTTTTGTAAATCAATGAATATTGACAAAAGATAAAACGCATCAAAACTGAGTGGGGGCTCGTAACTTCAGAACTAGCTAAAAATTATGCCTAGGCGTGACGTATTGAGAATTTTTTTTTGAAAAGCGTCATACTTCGTCAATTTTGGTTTACGTAACAAAAGAAAAAACACGGTTCAAATATTTTTTGTTAATCTAACTGACGGACTAATTAGATTTTTTTAGTCGTCTCGCCTTTAGCCTTTGTTTGATTGATTTGGTGTTTTTTCTCTTACATCCGTCGTAAATTTAGTCGTCCCCATTCTCCTCCCTTTCACTCGCACACATTCTTCTCTTTCTTTCATCTTAACAATTATAAGCTGCGTTCATACTTTAGACATAATACAATATTTGTATCCCACATAAATACCTGAATAACAGAAAAGCTGGCAGAGTGCACTTCCAGTTCCCTCTTTCGCAAAAGGTAAACTAGTCTCTGAGACCACAACCCTTGCATGTATTGACCATCTTTCTTTATATGTGGCCTAAGAGTTCTAGATGGGGTATCTTCTTCTGGGCTTTCTAACTGAAAAGGTTATAATTAAGGTTAGGTAACGAAACTTTTTATGTTGCAATAAATAATGTTCATTAATATTTATAGAATTTAATTTAGCCGTAATATTTTTTTTTATTATAAACAGCTTACAATCAGTGTTCCTTCATTTAATTCAAATGCTGTGAGGAAATGTCGTCCATTCACATACTGTGCTGTCAAGGCCCAGTTGTTGGAGCCTTTGCGAAATAATGGCAAATACTCTGTAGGTTTCAAAACATACTCCACAGTTTGCGCTTTACTGTCATCTGAAAAAGAAGATATTTTGCAAACGCAACCTGTTAAAAATGTATAAACCAAGCCGTTACAAAAATACAAAATCTTGCCTCTTTATAACATTAGTATAGAAGTATAGATTAATTTTCCTAACTTCAATTGTCAAAGATTTCTTTTGGAGCACAAACAAAACAGTATTACTATATCCTTACCTTTAGAACCACCCTGAATGAAGAAAGTAATTTTATCCTTGGACAGTTGTTTAATGTAGGACATAAAGCTGTCTCTTTTATCCTTATCATTCTGTGCGCGTGTTTGTTGCAGCCAGTTGTACCCAAAGGATCGGTGCTCCAGCACTAACTTACACTGTTGTGCCTGGCTCACAGATATCTGGAAACCAATATTTGTATCAATTATGAACAGAATAGTCTCAATAATGGGGATGCCAGATTATTGGAATGTTTGACTGGATTGCAAAGAAAAAATAAAGCTAAATAAATAAAATTAAGCATTGCAGCAGCGAAAGGTACGTTCCAGAACAGCGGTGAATTGGACCTGTTGCTTTCGTTCACACTGATGCAAATGGGGGAAGCCAGATTGCTGCGCATAGCAATCTGGCGTAAACAAAAAATTAAGACAATACAGTGCGTTGAAAACTCGTGTGACGTAACATTTGAGTACATTTTTCACCAGAAAGTCACTCATGATTTTTGACGCGTTTTATCTTCGTCAATTTTTATTAATTTAATAAAATAAAAAAATCATGTATCCAATATTTTTGGATAATCTAACTGACGGACTAAACATAATCATATTTTTTTTAGACAAAGGAAAGGAAGGAAAAGCAAAGGAAAGGAATCATCCCTATTGATGTCTATCAATAGGGATGATTCCTGACTAAAAAAAATTAAACTTTTGACTAAGATTTAATAATAATAATGAAATAATTAGCTGCTCCAGTTTGGCAGTGCAGGATTGAGCGGCGTATCGGTGAGGCTAGGGCACTCATCGGCAAGTTAATCTGCTTCAGGGAGGGCAATACTCGCCCTAGATTGATGCGTTTTGTGAGGCGGGCGTTCTCGGGAACTGATGTTAGTTTTCGAGATTACTTGGCCCGCGTCACAGAGCGTATCGACTTCCTGAAGCAGAAAATCTGTAGCCGTATTCGTCGATACAAGCGGCGAGTGGAGCGGTACACTCAGAACCGCACATTCCAAAGCGATGAAAAGTGGGAATATAGGGCTTGGGAGCGACCGGACCAAGATGTTACTGACACGCGTCTGCCGGATGATAACGCTATGTGTTCATTCTGGCGCAGCATCTGGTCGGTGCCTGTCAGTCACACTGAGGGCGATTGGACCCGGGAGGTTGAACAACCGTGTGATCCTATACCAGAAATGGTGGCAATCATCATAAGCCCCCCAAGACGTAGCTCGTGCGGTCCGTCCGTTGCCTAACTGGAAATCTCCAGGGCCGGACGGACTGCACAACTTCTGGATCAAGTGGTTCCAAAGACCACACGCTCGCTTGGCTTCCCAGTTTTAATCAGCCTTAGAGTCAGGGTCGCTGCCCCAGTTCCTGAAGACAGGAATTTCCCACCTGCTCCATAAATCAGGTAGTACTGCGGAGCCCAAAAATTATAGACCAACGACTTGTTTACCAACGGTCTATAAAGTTCTTACATCCATTTTGAGAGCTAAAATCAACCAACATATTGAGAGTAATTCTATCATGTCTGCCTCTCAGAATGGATGTAGGAACGGGTCCCGTGGCACTAAGGAGCTGCTCCTCATTGATATGGCCATTAGCCAACAGGTTCGCCGCTCCCGAAAGAATCTGTCTACGTATACATGTTGGATAGATTATAGGAGGGCCTATGATTCCGTGCCTCATACATGGCTTATGAGGGTGCTGGAGTAGTATAAAGTAGATGCAACTCTACGTACCTTCCTGATGTCATGTATGGGGCACTGGAGAACGGTTCTTCGCTATCCAGGATGTCGACAGATCCAAGGGAACAGCGAACCGATAAGGATCGAGCGTGGTATTTTCCAGGGTGATAGTCTGAGTCCATTGTGGTTTTATCTAGCCTTGAACCCTCTCAGCACACTGCTGGAGCGTTCAGGTCTAGGCTATCTGTTGAGGAAAGTTGGTCAGGTCATATCTCACCTTCTTTGCATGGATGATCTAAAACTCTTTGCCCCTAACAATTTGCAACTGATGAAGCTACTGAAGGTAACAGAAACTTTCAGTAGCGCCATCAGGATGGAATTTGGTGTGGACAAATGTGAAGTCATGCATGTAAAGCGAGCGGAGATTATGGAATCCGTGGGAACTCAACTCTCGGATTCCATAATCCTTAGATCCCTCTCTTCAACAGAAACCTATAAGTATTTGGGTATGTCGGAAGCGTTAGGCATTAACGTGACTGACATGAAGCAATCGTTGAGGGAGCGCTTCTTTGGCCGCCTGAATAAGGTGCTAGGTAGTCTTTTGTCAGGCGGTAACAAGGTCTTCAACGGTTGGGTCATGCCGGTTTTGATGTATTCCTTCGGCATACTCAAATGGACTCAGACGGACTTGATGCCCTGGATAGGAGGGTACACACACTGCTGACTGCAAATCGAATGCATCACCCACGGTCGTCGGTGATGAGACTGTAAATCCCGCGGAAGTGCGGGGGTCGTGGTTTCTTAAATGCTAAGACCCTACACAACCGTGAGGTATGCAGTCTCAGGGAATACTTCCTAGAAGCCGACGGGGAGATGCACCGAGATGTGGTCTCAGTGGACAAGGGCCTCACCCCGCTCTCCCTGGCTAACGAGAACTGGCGCAAGCCTAAAGTATTAGACACTAATGACCGCAAGGAGAAATGGCAGGGCAAGGAGCTTCACGGACGCTTTTACCGGGCCCTACATGGCCCCGATGTAGACCTCTTAGCGTCCGTATCCTGGCTGCGCTTTGGTGACCTCTTCGGGGAAACCGAAGTTTTTGTCTGTGCAATAATGGACGAAGTTATGATGACGAATAACTACCGGAAATACATTGTGAAAGATGGCAAGGTTGACATAAGTCGGGCATGCCACAGTCCGGGAGAATCGATCCGATACATTATTTCTGGGTGTTCTAGTCTGGCTAACGGAGAGTACTTGCATAGACACAACCTTGTTGCCAGGATTATCCACCAGCAACTTGCTTTGAAGTACAACCTTGTGGAATCAGAAATGCTATAAGTATAGCGCCCGACCCAGTTATCGATAATGGTAATATCATGTTGTATTGGGATCGACTTATCACCACTGACAGGACTGTTGTTGCCAATAGGCCTGACACTGTGGTGATAGATCGATTGGAGCGTCGCACAATGATTGTTGATATACCGGTCCCGCATGACGAGAACCTCGTGAAAGCAGAGAAAGATAAACAATTAAAATATCTAGATCTGGCTTGCAAGGTTGTTGACATGTGGAACGTGAGTACAGCAGTCATTGTGCCGATAGACGTGTCGGCCAATGGCTTAATAGCCAAGAGCCTCGACCAACATCTTAGGAGGCTCTCCCTTGGCAGCTGGATCAAGGGCTTGATTCAGAAAGCAGTACTCCTGGACACGGCACGTATTGTTAGGAGGTTCCTCTCTCAAGAGCCCTGACCACCGGCAGCTCGGACCCTGTTCCCAGCGCTGGTGGGCTACTATTTTTATATTTTTAAATGTTTTTATTTATATTGTTTTTATAGTAGGAATATTTAAAAATATGTTGTAAAAAGAATAAACGATAATAATAAAATTATAAAAAAAAAAAATTGTTTATGCTTTAACCAAAACGGAACCACAAGTTGATGATTGGAGCCTCCTTTTAAGCAAAGAAAAAGCCTGTATTAGGAGACTCCGCTCTTTCATAGCTAGACAATGATTTTGCAACAGAACTGAATACATAACATAACATTTACATTATCCACGTGTAAGTGTATGGGGATGGGGGTTTGTGTGTGCTTAATGCATGTGTGTGTGCTTAGTGGGTGTGTGTGTAGTTGCGTGTGTGTAAGAGTTCAATACACTCTTCTATTCACAAACAACATTTATGTTTTAAGGCAGATGTTCTGACAACACATCCATACATTTTTATTGGGGTCATACTCTAACATGAACACTTTTTGTTTGAAACAAATAATTTGGACTTTTTTTAGTAAATAACTTACCAAGAGTGTCAATAAATCCAGTGAATCATCGAAACAGATTTGTAAATCTGTTATTTCTCCTGGTACTTTACACTCGCCCACAATACTTTGTGAATCCAGGGAATAAAATGTTATTGTTCCAGTCTGAAATAATAAAACTTCTGATACTTAATCTCTATTTCAAATGAAGTAATGTTTTTTTTTCCATCTTCTTCTAATTAGTAGCTATAAATACAGCATTAGGACAGTTATTATTTTAACCTGTTACAACAATGACAACAACTTGTTATGATGCCTTTGAATTCACACAAATAATATACCTAATAATTTTATACTAAGTTATGCAAATGAAATGTGCAGTAGATAAACATAAATATAATAACTATGTATATTCTTTATTTGAATGCGGGCACCTTTTAAGACAAGACCATTCACAAAGAACCTTCAGATATTACAAAAAGTTTAAATGGAGAACAAAATAGTTTGCACAGCTTACACTGTGCAAACTATTTTGTTTTCTTTTATAGCATTACAAGAGTTAGTTAAAATCATGTCATAATAAAACAGTATTCTGATACCTTTGATCCAATAATTAGAACACTCTCCGATTCTTTAGTAAGCCAACATACCAGAGATGTTGGTTTCAATATTTGTCCTAGTGGTAACACAGTAACTCTTGAGAGTGACCACTTGCAATCAAATATATTCTGAGGGATGAACAGCGGGAGAAATGGCACCAGCAGAACCTTCTGTTCACTAACAATAATCACCCATGTTCCACTTGGTTCAAAACACATACAATAAATGGGATTATCTAGAAAATCCCAATCATAATTTTTCTCAAATCGTTCTAACTGAGCATCGATGTATATCAAAATTAATTCCTTGTCACTTGTAAAGGCAAAGAACTTTTTATGCCCCACTTCATAAAAACTGTACGAAATAATATCCAGATGTACTAATACATCTAATTTAAATAGACCCGAAAAATCCAAATTTTCAAATGGCAGGGCCATTTTAAATCAAATAATTACTTCTAACCCCTTCACAAAACTCCAAATGGTGAGGGATTATGATTGTCTCAATTGTCTGTCAGTTTCAAAGTGTCATTTATCAATGACAGATCAACATCTGTGATCTGTCCAAGAAACTTATATACTAACTGGAATGAGGACAGGCAACCCAAAAACGTTCCGAGCGAGAAAGCTTCAAGAGTGGATGTTGTCTCTTTCTATAGGGTGTCCAATAATCATACTAACTCTTGAGACAGTTACAGAGTAGCTGTTGTTATTATTTAATGATGATGACCTGCAACTCAATAGCATTCTAGGCGAAATAGCTTCAAGAGTGGATGTCATTA
The DNA here is from genome assembly GCA_963853795.1 of Xestia rhomboidea. NCBI lineage: Eukaryota > Metazoa > Arthropoda > Insecta > Lepidoptera > Noctuidae > Xestia > Xestia rhomboidea. The sequence continues at coordinate 12,843,315 of OY970761.1, read as the reverse complement.
TTTTTTTATGTTAACTTAGATGTATGTCTGTACCGACTAGTTGCAAATCATCCATTTTGCAACCTGTCTATCCAGACGACTTTTTATTCGGGGATTCGAGGACTCCATCAATAATATATTTTTTTTCAGACATATAAAAAAAAGCTTTCTCGCTCGGAACGTTTTTGCGTTGCCCGTCCTCATTCCAGTTAGTATATAAGTTCATTGGACTTAGCTTTAGGCGTAAATATTTTTGGGAGTTGGTAACCCTGGCTGTCAATGTCAACAGCCAAAGTGAAAGTGAAGTACGAAGTGTGAACATGGACGTATCAGTGTGAAGGAAAGGACACAACTTGTCAGTGTCATGTGAACTCGTGATATTGTATTAGAATTTCAATAATTTGGCCCAAAGAGTATATTAATATATATTTGGCCTTTGAACAAGATAAAGGCGGAATATGTAATTTAATTCAATGATTTTCACCGTCTCAATGATTACGAGGTAAAATTTAGTTCATTATTTAATCCAATCACTATAGAATCTAAAAAAACAACTTTTGTTATTAATAATTGCATTACAATAGTAGCTGTTTTATTATTCATTACGACGGACGGTGGCGACGCCGTCCATCTTCAGGCATGGATGGACGGCGCCGCCGAGGCCGGCCTAGAAAGAGGTGGCGAGATGATCTAGATGTGCATCACGAAGTCTGGTTCGAGGTGGCGCAGGAGAAGAGTACCTGGAAGGATATGGGGGAGGCCATTGCCCAGCTGTGGGCCATACAAGGAATTTGAAATGAAAAAATCACGTAAAAAATGTGGTTTTTCACTCAAACTTCGACTCTAATATTCAATACAACAGTTATGTAAGGAAAATAAATTGTTGTTTCAAAGGGTTATCTTAAATTTTCTTTTACAGGTTGCAGCATGTTTTCTATTCGCCATCCTGTGTCTGTTTGTATGCGAATAAAGCAAGCAACCCCGCTTAAAATCCAAACAAGACCCACTTCAGTATTTCATCGTGGTGTGAGATTCTTTTTTAATAAAAAGAATCTATTTTTAACAAACAGTGTAACATCTGGAATATGCATGCTTATGGGTGATATCATACAACAAGAAATTGAATTCCAAACAAAAGTTTTATCAAAAAGATATGACTGGATCAGAGCAGGTTTTTATTTTGTTATTTTTCTTGTATTTAACTGCCTGATTATATTTAAATAGCACTTACATGCGGCTTCACTCCCATTTTGGTCAGATATTATCACAGGTAAATGTTTAAGCCTATGTCACTCTGGGACAATGTTCTTCCTATTAAGTGGCGCAGTTTCCATAATTGGATTGATAGTTCACTACACAACCAAACTGTTTCGGATGGCCAGACCCTGGGGTCCAGTGAACCTGGGACAATAGTAGACGGGCGCTCCTTGCAGTACTTGCTGGTGGCGCTCGCCTCCACGCACCCCTGAATACGTAGGGTATGGTTGGGTACCGACAACCTAGTAGGGCAGGACCTCGGGGGAGAAGGATAGGCAGGCACCGTAGAATGACAACACAATATTCTTTCTTCTTATGGTTTGGTGTTCCCTAGGTTTCGGCTTGTCCTTTTTCTTGAGTTGTTTCTTCCTCGATGGCTGGGCTGCGAGTGACAATTGTTCGTTTTTTTTTTTTTTCGAAATGGCATCTCGCATTTCAACCTGAGATCTTGTCGTCTGCTTAACCAGACTTTCCTGTGGGTGCCTTAAGTGTGGCCTACAGCCAGGGCAAAAAACTTACAAACTATTGTTCGCTGTCGCTCCCGACTTATATACGGCCCTGTTCGCCCATAACGGGAACCGTGATTTTTTACTCTAATTTCGCGTTTGTTTTCGCGAAAGCCGAGACCTTTGGAACCCCGTATTTCTATTTATTTATTAAAGAATCCTTACAAACTATACCTTTTTAAATAGGTTATTATGTCTACTATAATCTAAAACAGTAATATTGCACCTTACATAACGCATAAAAAACTTCCTAGAACATTAACTGTTAATGCATAATTGCAATGTATCAAATTTTCATTTTACATTTTTCCTTATATCACTAAAAATGGTTTTGAGTTAAGACCAACCTTTCAGCACTAATTTAAACATTATAGGTATCTCAAAAAACAAAAAATCACCTTTTCAAGTTACGTAATTAGATGACTTAGTATTTTTAATTCAAAATTTCTCCTTTCTAATCAGTCTTATTGGACTCTAATACGAATGTAACGCTAAATTAACATAAAACTAACATGATTCTAGCAAGATTCTAACAAGAATTTACATAAACTAGTTTTTACAATAATATTAAATATTATTGTAAAAACTAGTTAGCAAACACGAATCTAGTGAGTTGATTTTTTTGTTCAAATTTTGAACAAAAAAATCAACTCACTAGATTCGTGTTTGCACTCTACGTACGGCCACTACTTGCACCCTGGTGTCGAGATAGGGTCTCGTCGCCGACACAAACAGTACTTACCTCTTTTTTTATATTTTACCTTTTTCGTTTTCAACTTTTTTTACCTTGCTTTTATCCAAAATTGTCAATTCTTGGTCAACCGAAAGTACCTTATAGTTTTCCAAAACCTATATGGTAGTTCCCGTTGACCTAGAATCACGAAATTTGGCGAGAAGCAATGTCTTACAGCACATGTAAAGGGAAAATCTGAAGACCGTAAATATGTAGTTTAATAACAAAAAAAAGCGATTTTACAATTACAAACTTATTATTTGCGGTTGGTGCAATAGCCGTTTCATGCGATCAAACAGCAAAGTTAAGTTTGTCCTTTAAAAAGTTTATGTACGGAACCCTCGGTACGCGAGTCCAACTCGCACTTGGCCAGTTTTTTTTATATTAGAGTACATTCAAAAGGGTTTACCTAAACTCAGTATGCAATAAAAACTCAGGCAATATTTTTTCACATTTGAATTTCACATATAAACTTACCAATTAGGTACATATAATAAACCAACTTTCCAGCCTGTAAGATGTTTATTACTTTATTTTATTTCAGGTCGAATGTTTACGGTGGGAATGTTAATGGGCCCTCTGCATCATTTTTACTATATTTATTTAGACAAAATGTTACCAAAAGCGAACTTGAAAACAGTTCTTATAAAAATATTGTGTGATCAAGGATGTGCCTCACCATTAACTATTCTAACATTTTTCTATGCAATGGGAGTTTTAGAACAAAAAACATGTAAAGACATTTCATCAGAAGTTAAAAAGAAGTTTTTTTATGCATACATGGTGAGTCAACCAATTCAAGTCTTTTATAAAAAACTTGTGATGTTTTATCTATTCACGGTTTCTGGATTGAAAATTAACCTAATAGTGAGTTTTTAAATTGAATTGTGTCCGTTTCGACTGCTCGGTCAGTGTCGTAGAAGAAAAAAGACTACGTCAACATTACGAAGGAATTTGTAAAACACTAACAATGAAAGTCGCAAATTCAGAGATCCAATATTCAGAAAGTTATAAAGGTTTAGCCATGGCCGCGCGGTCCGCACATGGAGAACCGCGCGGCCACGCAGTTCTCTTCAAGACGCTGCTCCTATCGGGACAGCGTAAAAACGTCCTCTTTTTCGTCGCAGAGTTAGCCGTATTGGTACATATTACAAGCCCAAAAAAATACGGTGTGTAGTCAAATGTATAAGTAAAAGACTTTTGCAAAAATATTTTCAAAAAAGAATCCAGAATCTTGATAAAAAAAATCGCAAGAAAGAACACGAAAAAACTTTTTCGTCTCGAAATACTCAATATTTTGAGCGATAACTGTTCATTTTTTTTTAACTATCAAATAGGAAATTCATGCAACTAAAGACTTACGTAAAAATATTTTACATAACGGCGTACTTTTTTTTAAAATAAATTAAAACTGCGAAATATCTTTCATATTGGCGGACACGAGATTCAACTAAAACAAAAAGTAAAGAAGCGGCTTCTAAAATACATACATACATAAAGTCACGCCTTTTTCCCATCATGGGGGTAGGCAGACACCACATAAGCTACGATCCTATTAAAAATGTATCTAAAATATTATTTGAAAACAAAACCTTACACACAAAAGACGCAACATAATCTAATATATCGATCCCGGAATCGCGGTTTTTTTTAATAAAAAGGAAAATTTATTTTTAAAATCCCTGGAGATCCAGAATGCGCAGCGGCACCGCGCCGGTATAAGGCCACGCGCTGCCGATAACGTCAGCGGGGCTGTAGTGGGCGGAGCTACGCGCCGGTGCCGCTTCCCCTGCTTCACCTCCGCAAAAACCTACACATTTGCTGCGTAGAGCGCCTTAAACGGAGCTTCGTAGAGGTCCCATTCTTTTTGCTAACAACTGATAAGATTTCGAAGAAAATGTAGACAGTATGAATATAGCCCTAATGTTTGGATTTCACGACATAAAGCACTTAAATCTTAATGCAAGTTAGAAGTAGGGTGACCAAGATTTATGGTGTGTCAATCAGACATTTCCAAAAGCGTCGATTCTCCATGTGCTAACCGCGCGGCCATGGTTAAACCTTTAAAACTTTCTAAATATTGGATCTACAAATTTGCGACTTTCATTGTTAGTGTTTTACAAATTCATTCGTAATGTTGACGTACTTAGTCGTTTTTCTTCTACGACACTGTGGCCGAGCAGTCGCAACGAACACATTGAATTAGTGAGCTAATAATTATTATAAGCTCACTAATTGCCAAAAGCATGTTACGAAATGCAATGCAATGCCACGATTATTTCTTGTCTATTTTTGTTCCAGAAATCAGGTATTTGACTAATACATAATTATCTCGAAAACGTCTTATCATTATTTTTCTTTTGTTTCAGGGTGATTGTATGTATTGGCCACCAGTGCAATTTTTTAATTTCTACTTTTTACCTACACAATACAGGGTTTTATACATAAATGTAGCAACTATGGTGTTTAACATCTTCCTATCATTTGTGAAACATTATGATCAAAAACAATGATCATAATATAGGTAGGATATTGATGTTTTAAGTAGTTAATATTTATATTGTAAATATTTTTATTAATATCTTGGTTTTTTGTTTTGATGATTTAATCATTTATCAGGACAACTGTTAAATAAGGCTTTCCATGGTCTTGAGTCCATTTATTAAAGCTTCATTTGAAAACTCACCTATCATGATCTGTCAAATGACCAATTTGTTCGAGACACCATTGTTTAACTATTGTGTCTACTTCGTGGACAGATCATGGGTTAGCAGCCAAAATGTAAACAATCTCAGTACTTACTTTTTTACATTAAGTATTCAAAAAAATCAAAATCATGAGATAAAGGATGTTTTTATTTTTTTATCTGCACCTTTCTGTCGCTACACTACCTACTTCGTTGAGGCGACTACAGGAGCTAAATTAGCAACTCTATTTGTAGTGGTTTAAACTTCGATTGAAATAATGTTAGAATAAAGTTCTTATCAGCTTGCACACAAAGTGGTTGTTACGTCAGTCACTGCGGGCGGGTTTTTTACGATTTACAAAAAATCTATTGATTGGACTATAAAAATAAAACACTATCATGCTAATATGTTGCTTGTAGAATTATTTGCCAAAAAATCAGAATGATCGCATGTATTTTAGTATACCTACTAAAATAAAAAAAATAAAAAACTTTATTTATTAATTATTTACTTACTTTACTTTGTTAATATTTTTTTTTATCGAGTAAAAATAGTTGGGATTATGCTTTCAAAACACTATCATACTAGCATATATCCTGAAGAATATCATATATTTTTTCTGGTTTTGTTTATTGCAGTGAATCATACGCTTTTTTGCATTATGAATTTCGCGTTTAGCTCCCGTAGTCCCCTTATGTAAAGACAATAAAGCAATAAATTTGTTTAATTGTACATAGTTGAGAAGAATCGTAGGAATCTCGGACTTGACCTTGCACGCTGATCTTGTACCAATCAGAAATCATTTAGGGTCAGTTCACACCGAGACGCAACGCAGCGCGATTGTACTGGAAGAGGCCATTGATTTCGCGCTGCGCCGCGCGCCTCCGCGAGACGCACCGCAATGAAATGTGTATCTTTTCGTGTAGTAAATAAAGTTATATTTTCGTTATTCGTACTATTCGTTCTATTATAATGAGCGCGCAGCGTCGCGTTTCGTCGCGTCTCGGTGTGAGTTGACCCTTACACGCTATTTTTCACAGTAGGTAAGTAGGTAAAAAATCTACGGAACAATAGCAAATTAGAACAACCAATAGAAACAATAAACATGACTGACTGACTGACTGATATTGGTTTTGAAGGTTGAGACTTGGTCGAGACGTATCTCTGCTACTTAAAGGTTTTTCAATCAAGAGTAGAGTATTAATTAATTTAGAAACTTAGCAAATAGTTTAATGAAAAGAAAAAAAAACGCCAGTTTGTAGCTTTTTTTCACAGCAAACAACCTATACTTACCTAATATAAAATTTATAGTTGGCTGACATGTTTTCATAATTAGGCTGAATTCTCGTTATTGAATGCTGGTATTGATTGAGGTAGCAAAAACATAATGCAAGATTGTTAGGAATTAGGTTAGATAGCTTTTTAGACAGTCCACTGTTGCGTACGGCACAACTAGCTGTAAAAATAGTATTTTCATTACTCATACTCGGAAAGTAGGTCTGAAGTTGCCTGATGAGCGGTTTGAAAAAGTATTAAAAAAAGTGGTTCTTTTTTCACGTTTTTAAAAACCATGTTCCAACTTTCTCTAAAGCCACTCAATGAGAGATTTTCTTTTTAAACTCTTCCCTAGTCGCTGGATAGATGGCGCTGAGTTGAGTGATTGTTAAGTTACTGCAAGGAACGGAACGTCACATCACTCACTTGGATGTAAAACGAGTGTCAGTCAACGAGCGTATGTGACGTGGCGCAATGTTTTTTTTCTAATTGTTTTGGCTTTGACACCTAGTCACGTAGTCAGTTCAACGCCTTTTTTTTAATACTCAAAAAGAAAAATTATAGCGCGATGTAAAATGAGAGGTTTTCTTTTTGAGTACGTATTAAAAAGAAAATCATAGTTTCCAAGAACTCTGTAGATGGCGTTGAACTGACTACGTTAGAAAGTTTAAAAAAGAAAATCCCTCATTGAAATAACATGAAGTTAAAGAATAAATATTTTAATTAACTTTATTATAATTTAGTTTCAACTATTTCTTTAAAATAACAGATTTGGGCAAAATATTTACCATTTTTTCAACGATGGAAATGAAAAATAATGGCTGAACAGCAGGCCGTTATTATTAATACTATTTTGTTAATACTTCCGTATGGCAGAAATTTGTATTAAGGTGGATGCTCCAACCAGCCCGTGAAATTCAAATTTTCTTACGTATTTTTCAATTTGCAGACCAGTGCTAGGTTGTATGTTGATTAAAATGTTCCTCGCGACTGTAAGACGTATGTAGTTACAGAATTATAATCATCAAAATCATCAATACAACCCTTCAAGCGCCAGGTGCAGGAATGACTTTGACCTTGAAAAAGTCATTCTTGCACCTGTATGAGCTTGCGTGCCTTGCCGAGTATTATTAATTAAAGGATGAATTTTTATACTAATAAAATTAAAGTATTTACTTGGGGCATTTGAATAGTTCGTAAGCTAATTAATATAGGTGCCCTTATTTTGGAGCTGTTTTTGTATTCATGAGTGATTTCTTCAAATTTAATTTCTTTGTTTGCATCGTTACGGTTTCCTAAACAATAACGTCAAACAAGTAGTGATAATTCTAAAAAAGCCGACTACTGAAAAATCACGCTCTAATTAAATTCAGGATTTACAAGGTGCGAAGGTGGTTCCGTCAAGGAGCTTGACGTAAAATCAATCCACTCCCCATGTCATTGAAGCCGGTTTAAATAAATAAAATAAAAAAAGCCTATGTTACCCGGGCCATACTAACGAATCGATTATTGACACGGATGAATAGCTTAGGCGCTACGGAGGAACATACGTAAATACAAACGGATGGGAAATCATCAAATGACTCTTCCCGCTCTGGGCGGAGCAGGAGGGAGTGTCAGACTTTTACTGACTAAAACCCATCCATGTTCCTTCATCGCCCTTTGTGTTTCGGGGCCACGGTATCTCTTTCGAACAGTCCCGCAACCCCGGCAGGCATCGGCCCTTGCGGACCCCTTCCTTTTTGCTGAATCTCTTTGAGGCGCGCGTGGAACACGAACGTGGCGTCGATACGGCCTGTCGTCATGAGACGGACGGACGGCGAGCTAGCCCATAGCTCACCGTCCACAGGCCCGCGCCTACGGTGGCCACCACGTGGCCCCCGTCGCCCGGGGAGTCTCCCGTCCAGTCGGCGGCCGGGACGTGAGGTTCTCTCCCTCTCACGTTCTGCCACCTCATTCGCTAGCATGACTGCTTCGCAGAAGGAGGTGACGGCGTCCCATTCCGTCTCGCTCCGGACCATGGATTTAACCAGGGCCGGGAGCGAGAGGTCGCCGCCGCCGATAGCTGCTTCGAGGTAGTGTTGCCCAAATGCAAGACCAAGACGAGACCTTAGTCAGTCTTGGTCTTGGTCTTGGTATTGCGCTCTCAGGCTTGGTCTTGGTCTTGCAGCAAGAGTCTCGCAAGTCTTGCGAGACTACTACCAAATTAAAGTAATAATATTGTGGTAAATTACTTTAATTATTAATTATATATTTACGTAACATTTTTTTTTTCTTACATGTGTACTTTTTGCAGTGGTTATTAAAAAGCTTGTGATATCTCCACTTTGACTTATTGTTTGTTTTCTTACAGGAAGGAATATTTGCGATTCCTTCTCGTGAAAAGATAGGAGATGCTTCCTTAAGCCTGAAGTGTTTTGGTTTTTCATTTTTATTTCTACTTTTTTATGTTGGCACGATTTACAGACTCCAATTTGGGACGCATGAATGATTTAAAAAAACTCGTCAAATTTACTTTTAGGTCTTTTAGATCTAATCCAACTCTCACTACTCCGATTGGAGCTATTTGATTCTTCGTCACTCATGACAAATTCAAAACTTTCACTCCGGGAGCAATAAGAGTACCTAGGTAAATGGGGGAGAACAATTTAATATGATAGACTCGAAGCGAAGCTCAATTGGAAATAACTGAAATTGAAGTAAAAGCTCATAATTATAAGCGCAAGCCGAAAGACCGACAAAGGAAAGTGCGGCATTCTTTGATAAAGATATCTTTTTTTCTTTGAATTACTTATTCTTTAAAAGATAAAAAACACAGAAGTGCTATCAGATAGGTATTGTGCCTACATAACAATAAAGTGTAGATAATTATGCAAATAATGTTGTGTATTATGTTCCTCTTTTAAAGGAACTTGCCTAGGTACGTTGCCCGCTGTTTTCATGGAGGTTACTCCGTTACTCGCTACTAGAGTACGATAGAAGTTGATAAACCGACACTGCAAATCTCGATTTTTGGAAGTGTGTGAATTTAAAACACAAAATGCGTAAATATGACGTTGCTCATTTGACAGTTTTTACACGTTTCAAGTGTGTTACACTCACTTGCAAGAAGCTTCACATTAAATCTTCTTTAGTTAATGCCACTTTATCGCTAATGAAATCATTAAATTAACGATTTCATTAGTTTGTTGCATCAAACTACTTTAGGCTAAAAACTTGATCCTTTACCTTTCTTTTTACTTTACTTTTCTTTTAACTTTTCCGGTAAAGTTTACCTTATGAGAGCCTTAAATATTGTTAGCAACAATATATTTAAAAAATGAATGGAATGAACGAGTGGTTGCGTTTTGTTTTGAAAAGTATTCACAATTTGCGTCATCACATAATACGGTTTTTTTTAAGACTTTAAGGTGATACCCTTCTGCAAACATGGGCACCGCCGTTTCCAAACTCCCAAAACATCTCCACGGTGGTTTCGGGTCGCGATTTGACTTTTATTATAAGCCTCTTCTGCGTTTGTTCGATGTTGCAAAAATGGTACAAGTAAATATTTTTTATTAAAATATCCACTCTCCCATAATAGATGGTAGTTTCCGTATTTGCCCCTCTCGAAATCTGTACATAAATGTGAGTTGTTGAAAATGGTACAATCGTGCACCGAGCCGGGCCAGCGAGCTATAGTGTTCCTTATTTTTAGTGATGCATCACAACTTGAACATTAATGGAAAAATATCCTTATCTGCAGCGGAACATTCAGCTAATTAGCCCCCAATGCTGTTGATCTTTACATGAGTGCAGTCAAGAGCTCCTGCCACACGTGGGAACCCATCAATGGCATAAAAAAATCTTCAGCTACTTTTCGGAGCTCGTTCCTTTCATATTGATATAGGTGGAGTTTAATGCAGCCAGCTTGCGAGACACATTTTGTACGATCCGACAAACTGTAGAGCTGTTTATGTTCGTCAAATCAGCTAGTACCATCTGCATGGAAGGACCCCGTGGCGAAGAACCGCAAACAGATTAGAAGCTGGGTAAGACCACAAATGGCCTTACTTCTCAGGGTCTGTGGCTCCAGATTGAGGCGGTCTCGAAGCTGCAGCGCTGCCTCCTTTGAAATTCGGTAGCGGAACCGGAACTTTTCTCCATCATGTTTTTCGAATAAATTTATTCTGTCTAGGATCTAGCGGCGGCGAAGACCATCTTCTGGATCAGACAGTGACGATAGGCTGGTCAACGACATATTCAGCAGCGAAAATAAAAGTAAACACTACGTAAAATCGGTTTAATGGCCCGTCGTCGACCCATTAAAAATTATAACCTCTAAAATGTAATTTAATGAGCTCTGATGCGCTAAAGTCGCTTCGTGCAATACAAAATACCGTTAATGGGTGGTTTGACACTGCATTAGATAGGAACTTTAACTATTTTCTAACTTATTTTCTTTCCTGCAATGCTTTTAATGAAACATTAGGGTTTAAAAAAAAAAAAAAAAAAATTAAAAAGATAAAAATCTTTCTTGCAAGTGAGTGTTAAAATCACCCACTTCCAAATTTTCAGTGCATGCTCACTAAAAAGGTATAATATGCGAGGACAACATAATCTATTTGTGTCCGTTCTGAGCACCCGGAAAATTATTTTATTCTTTGGAATATGGGCAGCGGCGGCGACCTTTGACATGAGCGGCGGCGGCGGCGACACAAAGTCACGGCAATATTATAATACAGTACTCCAACTTCATACAAACGGACGAAACGCGAGCTATACCTACGCGCCTCGATCACGGGGTGCGCTCGGGGCGCAGACAGTCACGGCTGTACCGCAGTGTCGAACGGACGGTGTGTTGTTTTTTAACAATAACCGCGTGCTTTTTTCTCTAAAAATCAGTTAATATGACGAGTAGGAAATATTGTGCTGTTTTTGGTTGTATGAATTCGTCAATAACGCATCCAGACATAAGTTTTTTTAAATTACCTGGAAACTCTGAAAGGTAAGACTATATTTTTAATGGATAAGTAAGTATTTCCTTTTATCTCACAAAAAAAAGGTGTTTGGATTAATAAATAAAGCGAATAGAGTAACGGAAAGTTATTGAGACGAGTGAAATAGGTAGTTATATGCGGTTCTGAATGAATCATGATACGGTAGGTATCTACCTACTTACGCTTGTGTTAAAACTTCGGTGCATGTGTGTTTTGTTAGTTTGCATAATTCAAAGTAAAGACGTGGTATTTTATTATTAATAATATTTGTTTATTATCTGTGTGTATGAATAATACTAGAAAAAAATGTTTTACCGTCCGTGTGTCATTAGATAGTTTTTCAAACAAAAACATGTTTTTTTTTATTAAATCTACCAATCAAAAAACAACACGCATTTTTATTGAACACTTCCTATTCAATATACAAAGTATTTCATTTATTTATATAAAAAGGATATTTACAATCACAAAACTAAATAGAAACAGAAAGTAGGCAAATGTAATTAAAATGCTGGAGACGGGCAGCCCTAACGCATGTTTACGTACCGCGCGGCTGTAGGCATTTATTTCTATCATGCGGCCGAGTTACACTACTGTATTATAATATTACCGTGACAAAGTCGGTATAAATAATAAATAAATAAATAAAATAGAATATTTTTTCTACTACTTAATTTCATAAGTAGGTACTCTAAATATCTTTTGGGTTTTTCAATAATTTGTTGTGTAATTGAACGGTAATCTCTAAATCTAACTTAGAGCTTTTTTAAAATGAACCTATGGAAAGCACTGACATGGCATATAACATTTACAATCTTGCTGCACACATTTTAGTAGGTATATCACTCACTATCTCTCATTTACCGATAGTAACAATGATTATTTCGGAATCAAAAAAATCGCAATTCAATAGAAGCGATATGTACCTACTTAGTTAATATTGTTTTATCATCAACATTTTTTGTAAAAGATAATATAATTATTATCCCGCTCAACAGCTTTAAACGCTGTAGTGTTCGAATTCGAGCTATTGTGAGAATGTTAAGAATGTATCTTCTACAGTGTGTTAGGTTAAACGAGGGACATATTGAGGGAAGGTATTCAGTATTCGATTCTCGTCCCAAATATGTAAAATAAATATAACCTTAATTTGTGACGTAATTGTCCAATAAAATACACTATTCATGGACACTGAGCGCGCGCAAGAAGTGAACTTGTAAACAGTAAAATAATCACGCGGCAAAACACGCGCCGATTCTGCCGAAAAAGAAGCTCGTGCGCAAACCCCGCCCCTTTCCTTTGTGTTGTCCCTGATGTACCGACAGGGCACACTCCCGCGCCACCTAAAAGTCATAGACCCGCGCACATGTTCTGCGTTAGGCGCAAGGGTGTATACACGTTGCGAGACTTTTGCGAAATTTTTGGTATGGTTCTATCTGTTATTTATCAGTGTTTTTTTTTTTGTTCATATTTTTATTAGTATCATGTAAGCATGCACTATTGCGGGTTTGAATATGTCCCTCGTTTAAACTAACACACTGTATAACTCAGAGCATTCAATTTATACCTGATGCTGAGACATCTTCTAGGTCATTTAATTTTATCCTCTTGTGCCAACCCTACCAAAATAGGTAACATTTTTGTGTGCCTCTGTCCGTACTCTGTGGCGGCGAATGCGGCGCTCAAACAGTGTCAAATGCTGTGTGATACACTTGTTGCAGTCTTTGATAAACCGCGGCGTCTTTGTCGGTAAATTATCAAATAAGTAGGTACTATCGAGGACACTCCCGCCTGATCACCACAAAGCTAATTTTTGTTTGCACTTAAAATATAGAAACGCTCTCTATCCCCGCCCCGTTGACTTTATAATAAATAATTAATGAAAAAAATACCGATCGGCGACACATGCCAAACGAGAGTTATTGTTATTTTGCGCGCCAAAGTCGACGCTTTCCTAATAGGCCTAAAGTTTAAGGTGGAGTGGCTCGGCGCATCCGCATGATTTAAGCGAAAAAAATAATAATTGATCAGGCGGAAAAGACCACGACTGTACTTATTACACCGACCGACCAACGGTTTATTCGCGGAACGTCAAATTTTTCCAATCAACCATGAACCTTAATGCTTTAGCGATAAAGTTGAAAATCTGTTAAAGAAACTGACAGACTGTACTAGTTTGATGTGCTGGCGTCTGTACCTTAAAATTGGCTGGCGTAAAAACTGTTACTAGTACTAGACCTACTCGACTCGCTGTTAGTTTTAAATTTTGCTGAATACTGGGCCATTCAAGTATTACGTAAGCAGATTTTTACAATTATTTACCCCCCCTTCCCCTTGTCAGCAAAAGTAAACAAACAAACCTCTCCCCCCCCCCTCCCATGCCTATGTAATCATTTAAAAAGAAATTTAGGCAAGTGACAAGTGAGTGTACTCGCTTCTAAGCGAGTACCTATAACGTATTCATTATTTGTGGGAATCCCCGACATGTGTGTTTTGTTTTCAAGCATAGACAATTTGTGGGTTCATGCCATTTGTGTAAACAAGTAAATAATAACTGCTGACGTAATCACGATATCGACCAAAGCAAAGCAAAGACTCCCCCCTCAAGCGCTTACGTAATACTTGAACGCCCCCTAGAAGAATAATATAAACTTTGAAATTTATGTAGGTACCTACATAATGTTTACCAACCTACTAACATTAGACAAGCATAATATAATACTACCTACAAGGTATGAAATGAACTTTGTCAGATTCCCATGTGATAAAAATGTACCTAGCATAACTTGCTAGGTACATTTTTATCACATGGGAATATATTTGTGAGTAACACGCTAGCAACTTAATAAATAGTCGAAATATAATAATCAATACAATACCTTTTAGTGTTATGACGATACGGCTTTGATACTGGGGAACGTCTATCAAAATCAGGATTGAAACCAAATCCCTACTTAATAACGCCCAAAGCTCAGTTTGACTTTAACTGCGAGACGCAAGAGTCTTGCGGCTTAGTCTTGTTCTTGCTCAAATCTTGCAGGGTTCAGTCTTGGTCTTGGTCTTAGTGGTGGCACCAAGACCGCAAGACCAAGACCGATTTGGGCAACACTACTTCGAGGACACGGTGGTGCTCCGCCCAAGCGGGGCACACCTCCACCGTACCCTCCGGTCGATCCTCGCAGTGATAGCACCCTGACACACAACATTCAACCTGACACTGACCTGGAAATTTCAAAAAACGTAAGAAAATTTGAATTTCGCGCGCTACCCTGGAGCATCCACCTTAAGTGGTCACCGACAGTCTGTCCGACGATGTGGACGTGGAGAGGGAACGCAGAGCATTGTCAGTTCGATGTAACATGCACAAAATAATGCTGGCCCGTAGGTTTGCACGTTGTACTGGGGTGGTAAAAATTAAACTCTTTGCGTATTGCCAATCTATGTACACGTGCGCCCTATGGGTCGGATATACAAAAAGCTCGTACAATGCTCTGCGAGTCCAATATAATAACGCCTTCAGAGTTATGTTGGGACTACCGCGCTTTTGCAGTGCATCGGGGATGTTCGCAGAAGTACGGCGTGCCTGTTTTTTATGCTCTTATACGGACACGAATAGCATCCCTGATGCGGCGAGTGCGCGGTAGCTCATAATCATCTATCATGGCCGACAGAATAGATAGTCCAATGATGTGGCACTGGATGACCACTCATCGAGCGTCTTATAAATATTAATTGTCTATATCTGTATATCATTTCATTTTATGTATGTTTTTGTCTTTTCATTTTATGTTTTGTGAATGTTTCTTTTTTTGTGTGAATAATAAATTTTATTATTATAATATCATTATTACGTATTTATTTGACTTAAATACTAAATTATATTACCTAATACAATTTCAAACTACCTAGTACATTACAAATAGACACGAACAACATACAACACTGACGTAAGTGGTTAACCCCAGCACATTGTCCAATCGTCTTTTCTCGTTTGTAATTTGACAATGATGCGATATAGGGCCAATGCTGGTCCTAGAGGCAGTCCCAAACCTCTGACTATGTCGGAACGCCGCGCCATGCTCAATGCTTGACCATCGAATTCCTGAAAATACATTTTCCTTAAATGACTTGTCCAGTCGTTTATTAGGTAAAATCATGGCACAAAATATCGAATAAGCAGATTGAAGGTTGTGGAGCCATTGGAATAAATACTTTGTGTATTACTTGTTATTTATAAATTAAATTGTGATTTACCTGTTCTTTTAGAATTGGAGCAGCTTCCGGCAAGTAATTTGAAAAATATTCAAAGGCATCATCAGTTGTCCAATTACTTATGTCTGGTATACTTGGATCAATGGGCAAGTCCTCTAGTTTGGAAGGAGCTCTGTCAAGCTCATGCGGTTTCAGGAATGGGTCCACAGAAGGCGAACTCTGTGCGTTATATTCCATACTGTGGCGTATAGCAGATGATCCAACCAGAGCCGGTCGAGAATCTAGGCAATTATTACACTCCCATTGGTCCCAAGCTTTCAGTCTTTCTGGTATGCGTGGACTATGGCAAAGGGCATGATAGGCATCAGAACAAATACTACACACTGTTAAAATGCCCTGTAACATAAATATTAAGTTTATAACCTTGTTCAAATAATTTTATCGTGCTTGGTAAAAAACATTGTAATTTAAAACTTACAGCATCATTGGTTTCACAGCAGATCACACATGTTTTGCAATGTGGACATTGCCAAGTGTTGTCAGGTCGAGGTTTTAATATACCAGACCCTGATTGGAGACAGCTCAAATGTGCCTTGTTGTTGCAATCTCGACATTCAACTAGTCTGTCATTAGAACCGCGAGGTTTCTGCACAAGGCAAACTGAACATACTCCTGATGTCTCATGTGGTAGAGAATCTTCCTGTTCCATTTCATCTCCACTTCCATCTAGAGATAATTGGCTCTCAGATAATGGTGTTCCTTCAACATCTGACTTTTGGAGTCCAGCAGAAATAAGTCGTTTCTTAATCGTACTTTTATTAAGTGACCCCACTGGGCGACCTCTTTTCCGTTTGCTTGGTACGTTGTTATCAGATGGGTCGAAAACCTTTTTAGCCATTTTACGTCTTTCACCGACACGCACAGCCGCATTTCGAGAGGTGCTACCACTGAGTCCATTGCTAGATGATCCACCACCTCGTTTCTTTGGCCTTCCCCGCATTCTTTGAGGTGAGGACCTGCATGAAGAGTTTGCTGATGAAGTCATCTGGAATCAAAAGCAATATTATGATAACTTACTATTTTTAAACATAAATTCACAAAATGTACTATTAATTTTAGCAGTTATGTCATCCAGAAAAATAAACCGAAATTGATGTTATCTTTATACTGGCCAGCATTAACAAAAAGTTCTAATTACAGAAATTTGCTTGTTTAGACTTTATTAATATTTTTGGCAAAATACTACATGCAGAATAATTGAAACTAAATATTTATGTGTTTGTTAAGGCTTTTTATGGTTTGAATATTTTTGTATAAACCCTGGTCTGTCACAATACCCCTATTTTTAACCGACTTCAAAAAGGAGAGGTTCTCAATTTGTTGGAACCTTTTTTAAATTTTTTTTATGTATGTTCCCTGATAACTCGAAGATGGCTGAACCAATTTGGTTTTTTTTTGTTTTGTTTGAAAGGGTATACTTCCCAAGTGGTCCCATGATCATCAAGTCAGGATCTGTTGATGGGATACTGGAGAAATAGAGAGAACTCTTCAAATTATATAGGCACACTTGAAGCTATTTGGGTAGTTTTTGGAAGAGTACTTTCTCGGAGTAGTCACATTTCAATTTGGTGAAGATCTGATGAAGAACTTCGGAGATAGGCAACGGAACTCTTCAATAAATTATAGCAAATGGACTGGGATTGCTGAAATCTCATGTCAGTCTATTGTTTACGCCAATTCATAACATAACATCACGCCGGTACGCTGTGAAGGGCAAAAGAACATGTGAACCACAAAAAAGTGAAAAATAACTTTAGCTTCAGAAGTCGGTGATGACCTTTGTTTGATTTATTTAGTTTTTTGTCACCAATTTCTGAAGCTAAAGTTATTTTGCACTTTTTTGAAGTCAATTTTAATTTTTTGCAAAAATGTTTTTTCTTAATGGGGGTAACTGTTGGACAGGCCAAATATTCAATAATTACTCATGTAAGAAATTGCAAACAATTTATTTCTATTGCTAGCAAAATAATGCAGCTACCTGCTTGTGGAAGGTTAACAAATCTGTATTCAAAAATCTATATTTATGTGTTACAGAAGTGACAGAAGCTAAGTATTAAAGTAGATTTTCACATTGTAAATCTACTTGAATACTTAACTTTAGTCTTGGTAAATGATAGAACTATTAAAATATATTGTACACATGTTGATTTATTTTGTGGTTACATTGACAAACTTATCCTTACATTTTTGTATATTAGGAAAGTAGGTACATAGTTTTGGAAATTCACCTAAAAAATATGCGATTAGAAATGTGTTGCAATAAAAAAGTGAATTTTAGTGTTAAAACTACTTTTTACTATTATCTCAAAGAGTGCATAATAAATCTATTTTTGCACTTCTGCATCAGTCCAGAACCATAAGTTATCTAGATGTTTAATTGTTTCTTCAAATAATTGCAATGTGCCAGAGATACCAAAATAATAGAAATAAACATACCTTTGTATTACTGAAATCAGCACTGTACTCAAACTTGAAGCTATCAGAGCTATCTCCATCATGATCAGCTGGACCCAATGCCAAGTTGCCATTCTTTAATTTAATTAAACTTCCTGATGATAATTCTTTGTTGACAATAACTTCCAGTTGTTTCCTAGAATACTTTGTTCCCTGTGCACTTGCTGTTGACACAAGAGCATCAAAACCAATGCCATGCTCCAAATAGGTTTGATCCTGATAAATAAGAGTAGCAATAGCAGAAGTTATTACTCTCCGTTCAAGTGCAACTGTTTGAGCCATTTCTAAAAACAAAAGAAGCAAATTATATGTAATTGAGGGTTATTAAAATTAAATAATCCCTCATTTGCACGATAATAAAGTGACTGGGCACTCAAAAGGATATTTTGTTCCCCCTTATCAGACGATGAGAAACTTACTCTAAGCTCATAAAGACTCAAAGGTTCAACTCACTCTTGTTTATGCGATTGATTGATTTTGTTCGCCACTTAGCAGCGTTCCTATAGCTTACATTATCTTTATAATCAACTTTATAAATACTTTTCTCCTTCAGGCAACGTTTCAGATCTGCTTTAGTTTCCTTAGGCAGAACGTTGTAACACTTTAACATAAACTTGCAAATTCTATTTATATCGGGGCGCGATTTGCGTGAACGCAAGTGATCAATAGCAGCCAAAATCTGATTTTTATACTTTATCTCTGACATTTCTGGAAAATGAAAAAAAATAAAAATATAAGAAAAAAGTAAGTAACGAGACATAAAAAAATACAAAGAAAACACAACTGGTGGTTACAATGATAAACGAATTCCAAATATGATGAAAACGTATAAAATTAAGGAGATTATTTGAGTTTTTGAAAACTTTACCTGAACAAAATCATGCCGGCGATTTTTAAACCAAGCATGCAGCTTCCTTTTATAAAACCAATTGTGATCAAACCGCCTATCGGTGAAGATCCTTTGGATTGAATGGGAGCAAATCTTTTATATTCAATACTTTTTCGCTCACTGTTCTGTCTCAAAAATTACTGACCCACTCACACACATACAGTGACACAGCGTCGAAGTCAGTCGAACTGTCGAAGTGACGAACGAACAAGAAACTTATATACAAACTGGAATGAGGACGGGCAACCCAAAAACGTTCCGAGCGAGAAAGCTTCAAGAGTGGATGTTGTCTCTTTCTAATAGGGTGTCCAATAATCATACTAACTCTTGAGACAGTTACAGAGTAGCTGTTATTTTATTATTTAATGATGATGACCTGCAACTCAATAGCATTCTAGGCGAAATAGCTTCAAGAGTGGATGTCATTAACTTTTTATGTTAACTTAAATGTATGTCTGTACTGTCCAGTTGCAAATTATCCATTTTGCAACCTGTCTATCCAGACGACTTTTGTATTCGGCGATTCGAGGACTCCGTTAATATTATATATCGCTAGCACTTCCCTTACTGCGTGCCTCACTAGAAGCCGCAAGTAAAAACGCATAAAGGTGCAGGAATGACTTTGACCTTGAAAAAGTAAATTCAAACACCTTTATGGGCTTGGAGGGTTGTATTGATGATTTTGATGATTATAATTCTGTAACTACATACGTCTTGCAGCCGCGATTCATAGTTCAACATACAACCTGACACTGACCTGCAAATTGCAAAAAACGTAAGAAAATTTGAATTTCGCGGGCCACCCCAGCCCGTTCACCATAAATGACTTCAAAGCAAAAAAAGTATCGGCCATATTGTTTACATCGGTGACAAGGCAAGACAGAGACACCATCCACCTTAGTCGGTTTCTCGCTCGGAACGTTTTTTTTTTTTCTTTTCTATTGAATCCATTCTAGAAATTTAAACTCTAAGCTTTTGAGATAGTTTATTTTTTATTTTTTTACCATTTTGTTCGTATTCATTCCAGTTAGTATATAAGTTCCTTGCGAACGAAGTCGAACCAATTTTATTTTTTAATTTATTTGACAGTAAAACTGAGCAGTGCTGCCAGTGGTTTAGACATATGGTGCGTTCGAGTAGCTCACTTTTAGCGCTATTTAGCGCTGTCGCCCGTTCGAGAAGCTACTGTTGCGCGCTATCAACACTGCCGTGACGTCACACATTACGTCATTACTTCACGCTACCAACACTATTTCTTTCGAGGTGATGTGCCGACAGCGTTAGCCTTGACACTGTCAACTAGACAGCGCTAATCGAGCGGGTATCTATTATTTCCTGCAGGACACTTGTCACAACTGCTATTATATTAAGTCTTTCAGTTTGCATCATATAAAATAAAATAAAATTAGTCGAAAGCAAGACGAAAACAAACAAAACAACAATAGAGTTGTCATTCGTAATCAGCTGTCAAGTGTCACTGCAGTTCACTGTAAAAGTCGTTCGGGGAGCTTCTTTTCACTAACGCTGCTAAGGCTTCTCGAACGGGAGTTGACAGCGTTAGCGTTGATAGCGTTAATAGTGTCTACTCGAACGCACCAATAGGGTTTATGTAATGTCAGTGTCAGTGTCAACTGTCATCTGTTTGTTAATTTGGATTGGAGTTGCATGTTGCTGACTTGCTGGAAACAAACAGAATTTCGTGTGAATTAAGTGCTTTTGCCTTATCTAAACTAAATGTAAATATACTATTGCAAGATGACTACATTTGTATTGTGTGCCTTGCGTTTAACATACCGAAAAAATAATTTCAAAGCTGTATTTTATTCATCACAACCTGAACGTGCGAGCGAAAGAAATCTAGGCAAAGTTGTTAATGTAGCTATTATTGGAGCTCCTAATTCTGGAAAAAGTACTCTCATCAATAAAGTCACCGAAAGAAAGGTATTTCTAAACTTATTTTGATAATTTATAACCTTAGCTGAATGAAATAATACTTTTAGCAGT
The DNA here is from genome assembly GCA_963853795.1 of Xestia rhomboidea. Taxonomy (NCBI): domain Eukaryota; kingdom Metazoa; phylum Arthropoda; class Insecta; order Lepidoptera; family Noctuidae; genus Xestia; species Xestia rhomboidea. The sequence continues at coordinate 12,822,280 of OY970761.1, read as the reverse complement.
AGATAGTGTAAGAAGCTAAAACTAAAATAATATAATTATTAATATATCATTGCAGATATGTGCCGCGTCCAATAAAGTACACACAACAACAAAGTTAGTTAGAGCTATGTGTTATCAAAATGCCACACAAATAATATTCTTGGACACTCCTGGTGTTGTTACTGAAAAGGAACAAAAAAAGTAAGTAAACTACTGGGTGAAAATAAATATGTATTTCATATAGCTTTTTCAAATAATTGTGTTTTCTCCATTTTATAATAAAATTGAGGACTTGCTTATTATACGGTTCTCCACTGTAACTTTGTATACTTATTCCTAGTGTGTCAATTACAATCAAAATTGAGTTTGCCCAGAATTTGGCTATGAGTTTGGTACCTATAGTGACCCTTAGTGATGCAGCTACTGATATGTAACAATATTTATCTATAGAAATGTAAGCAATAACAGATAACAGTTTGTGTGATTCAATAAATGTCATACTTTTCCAGATATAATTTGCCTGATTCTATGATTGGAGCATGTCACAAGAGTTTGAGGTGTGCAGATGTAGTAGGTGTTGTTCACGATGTCTCTAACAAATACACAAAAGACTCTCTTCATTCTGATGTCATCAATATGTTGAACTTTATTGCTGAAACACCAAGTTTTTTAATAATTAATAAAGTAAGTAGATGTCTCAAGAAATGATTCAGACCTCTTGCACTGTATAATGGGCTGGTGTCCGCAACTCCACGTCAAAGCGCGTATTTTGCATACGGGATTCAGACCTCTTTTTAGTAAATGTAAGAGGTCCTGATGAGCATGACGTCCTGGGTTAGAATACCAAATTGGGAAAAATGTTATTGCGTTTTTCCATTCCCTTTTTCCAATCCATAGCAATAGGCACACCCCTTACTACATGGGACTGAAATATAACTGGTGAAATGTGTTTGTACTATTAGGTACACCAATGCCTACATTGGGCGATCCTTCTGCAATTACAGGCGTTTTGTTAAGTTAATGTAGTAAGAATGATTTTTGTATAAAATATCTACCTATTTTAATCAAATATTTCATTTCCACAGATTGATAAATTGAACTCCAAAAATCAATTGCTGGCAATAATAAGAAACCTAACCAATGGTATGATTGCTGGTAACCCTATACCTGGGACTGATAAGAGTAGAAATAAAATAGAAAAGAATTTACAGATAGGATACAGTAAATTTTCTGATGTCTTCCTTGTATCAGCATTGAATGGTGATGGAGTGCAAGATATAAAGGTAAGAAAGACTTCATACTTAACCGCTGTCACATATACGTGACAAGCAAGCGCGTGCCTTGTTTGCCAATGACATTATGTGACACTGACAAAAAATGAGCAGTTTTGGAATCCCTATTCTTTTTGTAGATATTTGTGGTGATTCAGGCTTTTTGTGGAGGGCACGTGCGTGCGTATAAACTCAAAAGGCATGCTAGTTGCCAGTGCAGAAGTTGAGTTCAGGAAGGCGGATAATATTGTTGAGGATCTAGTTCCAGGATTTCTGAGAGTTTTCTAAGTTTAGAACTGCCTTGTGTTGCTCTAGTAGTCACCGGCTTTTGCTGAGCATGGTGTACTGGGTCGTTAACTCTGAAATCGAGCGGTACAAAGGTCAACACAAGACATGCCTAGCCATACACCCAAACCCCCTAGTGACTGAACTATTAAACCCGACAGCGGTGGTAAAAAAGCTAAAGAGGAGCCACCTTCTATAAGTGGGAGGCGCAGCACTGGCTGCTCCACCACAACGCTACAACTACAACAAATTCGCTTATGGTCTGACGAACGATTGCAAATATAATTTTAAAAAAAATGATATCCTGGGACTAATTCTGAAGTTGGACGAAGTGTTATTAGGTTCTTACATTAGAATTTTTTCACTTGCTCTATTACATGGTATTAAACACAACACTATTAGGTACACCCCTACCTAATCCTTCGGGGATAATAGGCGTGGTATTTTGTTATGTAATTCTAATCAGTATGTGTGTTTTGTTTCCAGGAATATCTTATAAGCAACGCCAAAACCGCAGGCTACCAGTACTCTCCTACTGAATGGACTGACCAGAAACCAGAGTCATTGATAGAAGAAGCTGTCCGGGCTAAGTTCTTAGACTTTCTGGCGCAAGAAATCCCATACAAACTAAATGTGCAGCTTGAGTACTATGAGGATATTAAAGAACAACAGAAAATTCTTTGCTCGGTGTCAGTAGAGTGCCCCAATGAAAGACTATCAAGATTGATAGCAGGCGCTGGCGGTGGCAGGTTACAACAAATCAAGTCGCACATCCGAAGCGATTTAATGGATTTATTTAAGAAAACTGTAGCTATTGATATTCATCTAAAAGTTAAAAATAAGAATGAAAACATTTTATGAATAATCTTGTTCTGTTACTAGAGAATAGAGATCTATTTATTGTATATACAGTTTTTGTATTTGTTGTTTTAAAGTAAGATAACTGAATTATACAATATAAGTTGTTTGTTTGGTTTTGATTTATGATCAGAATGTTGGGCCACAAAAGGGATGAATGAAAGGCATTTGCATGTGGCGGAGATGAGAATGTTGAGCGGGATGTGTGGTGTTACGCGAATGGATAAAGTAAGAAATGAGGACATAAGAGGAAGTCCGAAAGTGGCGCCGGTGACTGAAAAGTTGTGTGGTAATCGGTTGTCGTGGTATGGGCACGTGATGCGGACGAATGATGAAAATGTCGTGAGGGAAATTTTGAGTATGAATGTGGATGGGTATAAGAGTAGAGGAAGACCAAAGAAACGATGGATGGACTGTATAAAGAATGATATGGCAAGAAGCGAGGTGTCTGATGGGATGACGAATAATAGAGAGGTATGGAAGAAGACATAATGCGCCGACCCCAAATGAATTGGGATAAGGGCAAGAAGAAGAGACGAGAAGAAGAAGGAAATTATATGATGTTTGGTTTTGATTAAATGACTACAAAACTTTATGTCAATGTATGAAGAATTTCACAGTAGATGCAATGTATGTAGAAGTTCACATACTCTACTAAAGTTCTAATAGTGTTGAATTAGCCTGTAGCAAAGTTAACCAAACCACAGGTTCTAGCGACACTATTTTGTTAAGGTAAAGAGTCCGTCCGATTTTTTCCGAAATTGAGGGCTTACCTTAATTAAAACTCGTGCGGATGTGCGCGCTCTGTATCTGGCTCTGCATTGAAAAATAGTATGAGCAGCAGCGCTAACAACAACAACAATCCATTTATTTTAAGGTAGGTAACAAAGACCCTTAGCCCAAACCAATAAGGTATTGGTTTAGGCCCTAAATATACATACTAAGCAATACACATGCATGCTAATATACATGATAGGAAGTGCGAGTGCGTGCGTCGTGGTTCCATGGACATTCTTCGAGTTTTAGCGTAGTAGGTTTTAGCGTAGTAGGTATAGTTGCTGCCAGTTAAGATCGCAATAGCGGTCATTGACCCACCAACATTTATTAAAGTTCTTAACTTTGAAATCCAAAAATAAGCTTGTTCAAGTCTTGAATCTATCGTGATCTTCAATTTTTTCTTATGAAAAACGATGCATGGTTCATTTGTTTCGGTTCGTACGAAGAGATATTAGGGAAAGGGCAATGACCGCTATTGCGATCTTAACTGGTAGCAACTATAGGTACCGCTACCCATAAACCTGCATCACCTAGCTCCAATGTAGTAGACTTGGATCTCGTAAGTCTACTATTTTCGGAACTATGGACCAATCAATAATCAGGGACTGGGAGGGTAATCAGGGACGCTGTTTTTTATAGCAGCCCATATGTTGGGTTTGTGTCCGATAGATGGCACTACGCAACTTATTACATGGGATTCGAAATATGTACGAATACTTTACAAATCAAAACATAAACGAAGTATCATTCTTAAGCATGGCGTATGGAAGGGTCAACCGAGGATCCCCGACGCAACGACACTTTTATGAAAATATTCTAGTGTGTGAGGAATTTTACGAAAGAAGAATGATAGCGTGACGGTTGACAGAGGAGAATAGAAGAAAAAATCGTGTTGCACCGCTCCCAAGGGGCCATCCATAAATTACGTCACTTGTTAAGTGCGAGGGAGGGGGTCGACGAAGTTTGTCATTGTGTGACAAGGGAGTGGGAGGGGTCCTAAATTTCGTGACGTCATATTTCAAAATCTTTATAATCTAAGTGTTAAAACACGAACTTTCAAATAATAAGAAAAACTCAAAAACATTTCCAACTCTATGTGTATCGACATAAGGTTCAAATTGTTTTGTCAGCCACTCGCTCTACTAATTTTACGCGCCGACCGCCTAATTAGTCTGAATCTTTAATAAACATAAATTGGTAGGTAATCGTTTATAATTATTTTTGTTTAATATTTGAAATGTTTCATTTGACGTTAATTTTATTAAAAAATAATTAAAATTGAAATAAAACTAATTTCGGAACTGTTTGAATTGAATTTGTTAAAATTGCAAAATATGTGACGTCGCACTAGGGCGGGAGGGGTCCCACAAAAAAAATCATGAAATTCGTGGGACGTAATTTATGGATGGCCCCCAAGTACTTTAACATGGGGCAAGGGCAGGAAGATGATGATTACCTACTAATTAGTAATGAACTTATATATTTAAAAATGTTTACATTTAGAGTAACTTGTAGATTATGACCCTAACCGCCACGTATACAGGGGGGGGGGGGGGGGTAGTTGGGATTTATCCCCCCCCGAAATCTGACTGAAAATAAACGGGATCATAACCACTGCGAAGTAAAACCTAAATTATAGTAGGTGCTGTGATTACAGCGATTTTTTACACAGTGCCATGGGCGCCGGCAGCAGGGTGCAAAGTGCCCCCTAACGGAAAAGAAAATAGGTACCTACATTGAAATACCAACCATCCGAGCCAGAAAGCAAAAAAAATCCTACTCACTCCTATTTAGCTTTCTGAGTGTACAGAGTTAACTTTATTTATCAGAAAATATACGAGCGTGTTCAGACATTCATAAACTTTTCTTTAAAAATATTGTTTATCTACAAATTTCAAATTTCGATTAGATCAGCATAGCTATTCACAACGCTTCGATTCGATTTTCGATTCGGAAAGTCGTATGTCTATCTCGCTCGATGTCGTAATGTCAAAAAAAGATAGACGTACGACTTTCCGAATCGAAAATCGAATCGAAGCGTTGTGAAGTTTTTATTTATTATCTCTTTATCAACTAGAAAAGAGGTGAGACCTTTCAAACGAAAAAAACTTAACCAAAATCGATTATTCATGCATCCGTTCAGGAGCTATGATGCCACAGACAAACAGACAGATACACAGTACACACTTTAAAGTTGTAGCACCCTCTTTTTTGGTCGGAGGTTAAACAAAGTTGTCATCATCCCACTCGTTGACTACCACTGATCGAACTCATAAAGATAAAAATTACACCATTTTCTGCACTTAGATAAACTGTTAATAAATAACGGAAACTATGTTTATTGAAACAGTGTAAAATCCTATAATGTAGCAAATGAAGTTGGAACGTTATTAGCCAATAAATAACGTTGGCCACATTATCTTCCCGCTTAGTTATTCATACTAAACAATAGAATTGTACGAAACACTAAGAGACCGTACAACTTAACCACGAAACTTTGTTAAGACTTGTTTACAGTTTCAGTTTATGTGATGGTGGTCCCTAACTTGCTGTGTAGACGTAGGTAGCTACATCACACATACATACATACACGTTTTAAACGATCTCAGTTCGGAACAAAACTAGTTTAATTGAGATTACCTACCTATTCGCAAGTAATAAATTGGATATCGTTCTTCTAAGTTGCGTTGTGTACCAAAGAACAAAGTAATCTACACAGTTCAAAGTTTAAGCCGGAATTCGCGTTCCTACTTACGTAGTACCTACATGCCAGTGTTAATAGAATTAAGAGGGAATTTATTTTTGTTTCCGGAAGATTTTAAGTAGAGTTACTACAAAAAGTAAAGTTTGCTGGCTGTACCTAGCACAGCATTTTGACGTGCGAAATCTTAATTCCAGGTTAAGCTCGCCTTTGTACCTACATGTAGGTACAGTCAGCTTCACGATGTGGGTACCCTCTTGAAAGCACCTACGTTCGAACCCGGGATACTTTGGTACCCTATTGATGCAGCCCACTGTACCTACATAAGCAATACCTGTAGTTATTTGGACCATGTTTCTGTAGTACAATAAATAATAAGAAGCCTTAGGTACATAAATGATTTTCTATTGAAAAAGCACATTATTTGCTTTGCATTGCTTTTTTTTAAAAACATTTCATCATGTTACGGAGTGAGCAAAACTAGCCAGCAACCACCTATTTATATGAAAATTTATCAACCCACAACTAACGAAAATAGTATAAGGTCCATCATGTGCCATTTTATACTAATATAGCTTCCCGTTACCTTCATTGCTGGCAACTTGGCCAAGTATCAGCCAACCGATTACATCGAGAGGATGGCCATCAGCGGCAACCTGTCCCTGCCCTAATAACGTCGCGCCGTGCAAACGTCAGCAGTGCTCTTCCTTAGTGTTTCGATTACGGTGTTACTTCCTTTGATTATCCTTCGGCGATTCTTTGCGATAAGCCTATAAGATACTGCCAGAAAACTTTACGTATTTTAAAGAAATGCATGGATTTTTGTTAGTTTCAAGTTTTCTGATGACTTTGATGATGTAGGTAGGACTTAGTCTCTCTAGACCCCGCCATCCCCTTCGATCCTAAGGTAGGTTAGGCGTGTTTCTAGAAAGTGTTGTAGGTAGGTAAGACATGATTTTAGCTAGTTCACGTTCGGTGTTTGCCAAAACATTTTTTTATAGTATTTCCACAAATCGTCGGCACATCTACCCATTTTGTTCTAAGTTCCCTTCACGCCCTCTAAAGGAAATGTTTCGGCAGTGAGGGCGTGTCGACAACAATCCCTACACGAGTCGATAGCTCTCACAGCGCGATTGAATTGTAAGTGTTAGTACCTATCAACAAGGAGGTCCCTGAATACTCAGCGGGGCCCGCTGGTGTTTGGAGAGGCTTTAAACTTTTACCTAGTAAAATGGTTCTGCGAACAGGAATTACCGTGTTGTTTAACACTTTCCTGCAATAATATTTTGCAATTTTATAAATAATACCCATAAAACTTAAGTATAGTTGCTTTTGTCCGTTTTATAAGTCTGTAGGGATTTTATTGCGGTTTTTTTTATCTTTTAGAGAATATTTATTCCAGAAGGTTTAGATATATGCGTTGATTACATTGTTATTAAAGTCACATTTAATAATGAAATCTCAACGTTTTGCCAAAGACTTCAAAACCTTGAGAAGCAGGGGCGGGTCACGTTATTGATAAAACAATAATTTCCAACTTATCCGGATCTAAGTACATAAGCACTTACCTACCTCCCTAAGTAGAAAAATTTCATCAAAAGGAGAGGTAAGAAACCTACTAAAGACAAATTACAGTAGTCCCTTGATACCGTAGAGCTTAGCGGATAGGGAATCAAACAGAACAATTTTAAAATTAATTTCTTCAGATCATGTTTATCTCCGAGAACCCATTTTTCTAGAGGTGGGTACTGATCCCAGGAGAAATTTCGAGTTTCGTTGTAAACTGCATAATTCCATACTGTGTTGCCAACAGCGTTTCTAAATTACATTAGGGAAACTGTTTAAACGTTCATTCACCTGCTTTTAATTAAGTAACAGCACCTAGTTACCTAATTACAAAATAAATTGCCTATATTGTTTACATTTTAGGTTTGGAAGTGCTAAACCTCCGATTTATTTTAAGCTCAAAGCCACATTAAATATCTAAGTACCCACTTGGTCGATTCGTGCTCTCCTTAAGAAATGTTATCTTTAATGTAAAATCAAAGTTCGGCTTTTCCGGACGTGTCGAGATTTTTCCAAAGAAAAGCTTTTAACCACTCGAACTCGAATCACAATTACAACGGCGCGTTCTTCTAAAAATTCGCACCCACCGCATTTTGGCGGGATGGACTTCAATCGAACAAAAGTTTCAACGATGTATGTAAATGAGGCGCCACGCCGACCTGAGCTGCTCGATTGGAAAATGGAAAATGCCTTTGTATTTTTAGAAGAAGAGAAAAGGTGTATTTGTTTTTGTGTAGGACATGCTATTTATGTCTAATGGAGCCTTTATTAAGTTCGAAAACGAACTTAGTGAAAGTTAGCTAGGTAACTGAAGTTTCAGACCGTCTAGGCTTAATAGGTTTAGTACCTACAACGCCCTAAAACAGTCACTACGATAAAGATTAATGTATATTCATGACGTGCAAAAAGAAGGGGCAATGGTTTAACACCAAAAATCTTAAAAGCAGGCGGGTACTCTCGGATTGTAAAAGGATTTCAGAAATTAGTTTGATCCCGTTTAGTTTTTACCTTTACAAACTGTTTTGCGCAGCATTATTATTTAAACATTTTCTATTCTAAACAGCCACGAGCAATTCAATACATAATATGATGCGTCGTACTAATTAATAAATTTATTGCAAATAATTTTAATACCTTGTGCGGATTGTGTACCTATTATTGAAATGTAAATTAATATAGGCACGCAGCGTCGAAACAATCGGCGAATACCGAACACCCGGGGCGTTACAACTAGTCTACTAAACACGAACTTTGGCCGTGGCAGTGCATATGTGTTAGATTGCTAGAAAGTGGAGGTAAGACGATACTGCTCGTAGGTGCCGAGTTTCTATGCATTGCACTTAGGCAAGCGGGGCGAAAATTCGGCCACATGTGCGCAAGCACGCCTGGCAACTTGCGATGTGCTTAGTTTCGTGCTAAAACGCTACTCAACTTTATATCGCTTCCCAGTAAGTGTGAATCTTTGCTTGTTTTGCTCTTTGCATGCCTACATACAAATTTATAAACTAGGTTCACACAAATTTAGAAAATGAACTTTACGGCGCTTATTGTCCAAAGATAGAGGTACCTACTTTATTGACAAGTTGGTTTTCGAAAGACTCATTCAGTTCATGAGCTATCAGAAAAGTATCAGTTCAACATCCTGAACGGCGTTGATTTCGTACATTCAGCAGTTTATGGTGGAAAGGTGGAATTTCCAAAACTTTCGACTTAACGATTTCTCTAACTCAACCCAATTTGGACCACAAGTTATCGGGGTCTAAATTTTTGCAAATTCCTTGAAATGAGCGATAATAGACCTATCTATTAACGCTCATTTCAAGGAATGCATCCAATCACCCTGTATTGATTTCTTCGTGAACCGCGCAGTATCTCATAAAAAGTTTTTGTTGAAGTTTGCGTCCTTTTGCATGTGTTAATCTTACCGCATATACTTTTGAAACTCATAAACATGAGTACGTACATTGTGAGTTGTTAAAATTTGTTCCAAAGTTCCGTTCCCTACTTTTCAAGATATTCAAGATGTTCCGGAAAGTGCACACAACTTACATTCTCAATACTCTTGTGATGTTCAGTTCAGGAATACTCGAACTACGAAAAATATTTATGCCTATACCATTTATTCCTACCTAAGCTTAGTATGATAAGGTTACGTGGGATACCTATTTAATTTATTAATACCTACATTTCAGCCATTTCACCCTTGAACATAAAAATAAGAAGTTTTCAATAAGAATTCAGGTTTGGCGCTGACCAACTTGATGTTATAGCATAAAATAAGATACGGGGCCTTGCATGACAGAGTACTTAGTTTTAAGTAGGTATAATGTATATCATAAAATGTATATCATCTAAGAATGGTCGAATAACTATTAAGTTTATGGAAGGCTACTCAGACAGTCAGTCAGTCGCAATAATATCTCTAATCGGCCGAATTATCTAACTCACTGTCCATTCCTTTGATATTTGCTTTGACCGTGAGTTTGGCTTACCTGTCGTCATGTCATGTCATCCTATCAATTAGCTCCAACCCGACTGTTTGCGAGCCGAACTGTTATTGTTAACTATCTTTGAAATAGGTACAGAGATAAATGTGTCGTACTAGTCGTACATTTATGTTATTTGTTTAAATCCTAGAGAAACTTGGTTTTTCATAGGTTTCCGGCCATATAGGGACCTAAACGTATCTACTATACAAGATAAAGTTTGCAGTCCCTTTTTACACTTGCTGCAGTTTCGTCGATTTGGAATAAAACGCCAAAAGTTTGGAACTGTGTTTAACACCTACCCACTTCGAAACCCTAAATACTAAAATAAACTTCTTTAAATTTACTATGAAGGTATTAACCTTCCTATTAAATATGGTTTAAAGAAGTTTATGAAGAGTCTAGTTTAGATTAGACAAAGAAAGAAAAGGTTATGCTTTTCTATGAAAAACATTGAAAGCGTTCAGCATGTAGCTGTTCTAATCGTTTTAAATCCTACTGGATTAACACATAGGATACTTTTTATCCCGGTAGTAAGATCACATGGGACAATTATTAACCTTCACGCGGGCGAAGCCGCTGGCAGAAGCTAGTAAACTGATATTTTACTAAACAAAGAAACCAGTTAGATGAAACTGTCCTTTGTTTGCTCCTCATAAATTATGAATATTGGGTCAGTTCACTGGCATACTACCTTTTATATTATCTAAACTTTGGATTTAATCGTCGCGAATAAAACTCTTTCCGTGGCAATAATAAAAACTGTACAATAGTAATCATAAAAATGAGAAATAATAGCGAAGCGCGGCCAAAATAATAATCGCCTGCCGTCTTCAAAGTTCAAAAGTTTCATAAAACCAACCACTGTAACTGTACTTGAAACTTTTACAGTGACTCTTAGGTATTGGCACCCAGATGTAAGAATAGACACCCAATGGGTAGTGGGTACCATAGACCAATACACATAAAAAATCAGATGTAAGATTCTTCAATAAAGGAAGAGCAGGTAACCATATCTTACCTTTTAAGACAGAAATATTTTATAGGTTAACCAATGAAACGTCCATTTTGAAAATAATAAAATTATAATGTATTTGTGAGTGCCGTGCCACATAAATAAGACATTTTTAAACTGTGCCCCTGTTTTTGACACAGGCCATTAACACAATTACGTACATCTTTAATGTTACCTACTTATTTAAATGTTCTAACTTAATATCTTTTGTAACCCAAATGCCTAATTTTACACAAAGCGTCATAAACGTTAATTTTGTAATTATGTCGACGTGAACAATGCTAAGGTATTAATTAAGAACATGAATGTTTTATAAAACGTCTAGCCGGGTGGTACGTGGCTCAATTTTCTCAGGAATGACGATTGATATCTCACTAGTTATAAATTACGTTTCCCTACTCAAACACACGGGTTCATTTTCGCCATCACCCGACGATATTTTCACATAATGTGCTCGAGGGTCGCTATCTTATAGATTTATCTAGATGGCGAAGGAAGTTCTGGAAAAATGTTGTTGCAATTTCGACTGGAATTCCCGAACTAACATTTTGTTTAGGATCTATACTTGGTTATATACGTTTACCTACTCACTTAGGTCCATCCGTAGAAACTAGTATTTTATGTAACTATCAAGTTTCATTAACCCAATTAGGTTTTAAATAATAAAAACACTTTTGAATGTAAGTTATTCGTCGAACTCAGACTATAAGTACTTATTAGTTCTGCATGCAATCAAGGTTGTTTGTTAAATCTTAAGAACAATAAGGTGCTCTAAATTTTATATACTTCTTGAACTTGAATAATATAATATTCACATAGTAACTAACTACAGATTACAGCGATTAAAATACACAATGGGGTGTTGTTCGCCAGTGGCAACATAATTACGCGACAATAGGCCTCTGTCTGAAGCGCTGATTGACGTGAGCGAGGTGAAAACCTGCCCCGATCAGCTACTAATGTAAGGGCTAAGGGCTCATGCACAAGTGTGTTTAGTTTATTTAGGTAACCAATAGTTATGCGCCCGCGGCGTGTCGGTAATTGCTCAACGGGATTTTACTGCCGGGATAAAAGTAACCTATGTTAACACATAGGAATCTTTTTCCACGTTATGAACTATCCGTGTACTAAATTTCAACCAAATCCGTTTAGGAGTTCTTGCGTGAAAGATTAACAAACATTCATCCATCCAGATCACCATACATGCACACAAACTTTCACAATTATAATAGTAGTAAGGTAAAGTAGAGGGGAAACCGTTGCATACTTATCCATATTCTATATTTATCATCTAAGGTGTCATTGACACCAACCTATCCTGAACCTAAGCTGTGGAAGCTTAGGTTCAGGATAGGTTTGTGTTTGCTGATGAATGATGATGATGATGATGATGGGAATGGTAACCATGTTCATGTTCACAACGATTTAGATAATATCCTATTTGAACATAGCTGTAATAGGTTATTTGCAACTTTTTCAGGAACATAGGGGTGATTTTATGTATCACATTTCTCACTGGACTTAATGACCAAAGAGTCGGACTCCACTTATGACCGCAGGAATGCGTAATTGGGGTTTAAGAGAGGCTTAAAGTATTACATAATTTGCATGGCCAACAGCTACCATGTGTAACGAACGAGTGTGCTTTTTTTGAACCTGCAGAACTTTGAATATTACCCTTTCTATAAACGTCTAAGGAATGCAAATACATATGTGAATAGTATGAACATAACAACTAAATATTTGCTGTGCGATATTCTTCCATACGTAGGCAACAATACTGTATCCTACTTATACGGTTATTGAAAATTATTTTTCGAGTTATCGTCATACTGAGGGAACTTCATCACCAACCCAGGGTTTTCCCAACTACATTTTGAAAAGTAATGGAAGGGGATATTCCGGTTGGTCACTATGATTGAATGAAAATAATGTCTATAATATTAAGGATTATTTTGGACGTGAAATATTTTCAGCAAAACATAAATCCAACATAAATATCATATTCTATAATAACACCGATTTACACAATGTTTTACGAAAATAAATTATCTTATCTTATTATCTGTTTTATAATTATGTAGGTAAGATAATGTGAGTTAAATATAATTATTCTCGAAGACAGTAGGTTCGTATATTATCCGTCAGTCAAAGTTTGCGCTTACAATTTGAAGGCTCTGCATATTCATACAATCTCTAAAACTTTCTGCAGTGCACTGCTGTGCGAGTTTCATTGGCGTTAAGTATATGAAATTGTTAAATATTAAGATGTGGTGAAATATACCTTCATTAATTTCTTACTGTCTGATTTTCTATTTGCTATTCGCATTTGGCCTTTGATAGCACTGATTGCCTAGTGGCGTGACCGTCGGACTGCCAAGTCAAAGGTCTGGAGTTCGAACCCAAGGCACGCACCTCTGATTTTTCGGTTTCATGCGCGTATTGTATAATTATCACTAGCTTCGGTGACGCAAAACTTCGTGAGGAAACCAAACATGTTTGAGAGAATACTTCTCGATGGCTTGTAAAGCCAAGTCAGAGTCCCATGGGCGGTTTAAAAACTCTGACACCAGGTTACGTACTAACCACACGAAAAAGATGAAAGAAGATTTGCCTTTGGACAGTATTCAGGCAAAGCAGATAAGTAATTTACTGGTAAAGATTAGGATTTTAAACAGTAACAAGACTAAACTCGCGATTTGACAGTTGATGTCAAAGTTTCCCCCCAGTAAAATCGATGCAACCCGACCCAGTCAAGGGGCCGCCGAAACTTAAGAACAAATGGATATGAGAAAGTTTAAGCATGAGTAAAGGGTATTCAATTTCTTTAACGACCATCATTTTTGCCGGGGCTTGCCATGAATCTCCAAGATAAGCGTTTAATGGAAATAACAGCTCGCCGAAGAACATTATGGTCATACGCGAACTATCGCCAGGCCATAACCTTAAAAGGGTAATATTTCTGCATAAACAAACTATTTGTTTCTTCTACGTGTTTTTATGAAATCCATTACGACTATGTTTATGACTTGTCTTTGTACTGTGTAATGTACTTGGAAATGTATGAAGTAGATAACCATTGCGAGTCTGGGTCTGTTAGAAAAGGTTTGCTTTAGTACCTATGTAATAAGCTTGTCATATTCTTGTACTCAATCATGGCCTACAACTTACATTAGGGATACAGTAAGATACTGTATTATTTGTTTCTCTGCCGCGGTTAAAAATTAATAAGTCTGAAAAATGTTTGTGTATTTCACGTTCGAAATCAATTCATAGGTTACACTCACAGAGTCAGGGGTACCCAATCGACTATTCGAGTACTACGATTAGGTAATCGGCACTGCGAGAATTGGCAAAAATAGAATAGTTACAGGTTTACTGCTCTCCGAACGGTCCCATATTGGAAAAAGCTCTGGTATTGCCTACAGGTATTTGTCGAAAGCATGGGTGTTAGTCCGTGTTGGATTTGTCTGGTTCACGGGACCACACAAAGGATTGGTATTGCAGATTGCTGCACTGGCACAACATTTTAAACTACAAATTCTGTTCTGATGAACCTCCATTTTTTTCGTTTTTTTGTTGTACACATGGAAGTAGTGCGTTTATTGAGGGTTGTGTATGACATTTTTGCTTCCACTAATCACGAAAGTACCAACTACCGAACTAGTACTTTGTTAAAAATAGATAAGTTGAACTCACAAAGCCGCAGTTAAGAGAAAATCTGTCGCATAATAAAAACGAGACAGTAAACGTTCCATTAAGCAGTGTATTTGGTATTAACGTCTGTTTACAAACAAACAAACTTAAGAAGAACCCGAGCAGAACAAATAATAATAAATATCAAACGTTTATTTATAAACGCTCGGAATAGCCTTGAAACAGAGGTTCCGTGTTCGTTCATAATTTTTATTGCGAGAGCATTAGCGAACGGTCTTTGAAAAAATATGGCACAAATATATCGTTAATTGCGGAACATAAAAAGCCGTTTGTTTCTTATTAAGTAGAACGAACCTGTTCATTAGCTATGGGTATTGAGTATGAATTTAAAAATTATGTTTAACTTATTTGACTGGGTAATGGTATGCTACGTGCGTAGCCGCCTCAGCTACGCCACGTAGAGCCTTTGTTATTAACAAAATAAAATTAGTTCTAATGTAAAGTCAGATCAGATTACATTAAACCACACTACATCTTACACACGCGCCACACCCAACTAAAGCACACCACGCTTCACGTGAAGATGTTCAATTTCAGTTTCAGTTCATCAAGATGTTAAATTAAAAAATAACAATATGCTATAATAACTATGTGTAACATATATCTAAGATATGGAGGAGCGGAGTCTCCTAACACAGGTATTGTTTGCCTATAAGAAGGCTCCAGACACAATTAAAAAAAAAATACACAACAATTATGAGCTTTTTCAAATCAGTCAAATTGTGCATGACTACTGCAGTAATGTTCGATTCGTTGTTACTCTCTTTTTAATTTGTTTAACGTTTACATTGATGATAATCAAGTTCCTATCATCCAGCTCCCTTTTTATTTTTATTCAGAGCAAACATTTGATATTTATAGACACGCACTCGTAGAAATATATTTAAAGTTTCCATCATCAGTTTGTTGCCCCAGAAAAAACACAAACAAAGTAGAAACGCTCTAAAAGGATTCCAGTGTAAACAATGTCGAATCAACACAATGAATTTATCTAAAGGGAAATCTCTTCAGCGAAAAGCAAACACGTCTCGAGCAAAAGACTACGGAGGATGAGGATGAGGGATTCACTGGGCTAGAAAATGTTAGTTGATTTTTGAATTTCACACTTCAATACCCGCTTTAACGCGGGGACGGCGCGATTGTGTTTACATGTTTTCGAGTGATCATCCACAATAAAAAATACACGGAATATATTTTTAACAATACAACGAAACAACCCTTTTATTCAGGTAAATGCGTTCAAATGTGTAGATATGAAACAAATGCTGGAATGATCAAACGTTTCGTGAACAAGCGACGCACACGTAATGATACCTTTAATGTTTACTCAAACATAAGTAGCATTTTCGTACTTATGTTTCAGTAAGTACGCAGACGGGATTTTTATGTAAATATTATAATTCATTCACAAGGAAAGTGTTAAGTGTGTTTGTTTTTACATACCTAGGCTTTTTTATATTCAATGTTTTTTTATGAATCTAGAAAGGTTTTGTGTCTTGTCATAAACATGAAACAGTTTAATTTTAGTATACCAATGCGAAATTTAATGTCGACATTAATATTCATTTTGTTTCCCTAAACATGGTAAGTGTTACGCCAGCATGTAACAAATCTTTCTGCACTTTGGCATGAAACCAAAAAACTTAGTATTTTGTGTTAAAGACGGCGTATTATTACTGAGAGCTCATAAACATAACGGGCAAAGTGGAGTTTTAACAAAAGCTAAATGCCTACATTGTTGTTACAGTTAGCACCGGCTATTAAAGGCAGCGAGAAAAAACTGGATAATTGGAGTAAAGCCAATTTCTGTAGATGACAGGAAACTTTGTTAAATGTTATAACAGCGGAATTTATGATTAGAAGTTGGAGTAGTGCAGCTTCCAACAGTTCCAACTTTAGAATTCAATTAGGTACCGACGATTATGGAATCTCTTTTTTTTTTCATGCCGACATTGTTCTAAAACTTTCTTCCTGTCGAGTCTTTATCTGAAGGCTTTCGTAATCTTTTTGCATATTTTTTCATTGCTTAATTAAATTGGTGGTGACATTATTTAATATAGAAGCAAAGTTAAGGAAGATTTATAAAACGAAAATTAAGAATAATTGGAATTTGTTCTTTGGTTCGATAATCCTTGTCTACCAAGATAGGTTTACTAGCCTCTGAAACTATTATCAGCTTGAATCCAAAAGAACTAAAATTGTCACTGTCATCACTTTTCTTTTCACTATTAATTAAATTAACGAAGATCAAAGGTCCAGTGTTATCTAGCTTCGGTCGTCAGTAACGCGTGGTATTTCTGATAAGTACGATTTAGTCTTGTGTCTGTCCTTTGTTCTGTATACACTTGACTAGATTGCTACTGACCGCGAGTGTTGAACAGCTACTGAAGGATATTAGAAAATCATCATTCTCTTTTTATCGCACGATAGAGATGCGACGATTTATTTTGCGAACGTTCGTTGTGCGAGCTTATGTAACGTGACAAATAGTGATTCGTGAAAGGAATATTTTGGTGACTACACGAAACCAAGTACAAAAAACAAATTCTACTAACCTTGCTCGCTACTGAATGTTCGTTTCACGAACAAATGTTCGTCGTGTAACAAAAGCTCGAGCAGCAAATGTTTGCAAAACAAATTAGGGAAGCTTATTGAAGCATATGCACAGTAAAAGAGGGTATTTACCTCTTTTACTGTGCATATAAATTATCCTAACATATTACAGTAGCTTTTCTTCCCATAAACCATGTTCTTGAACATACGAAGGTCAGAGCAAGTTATTCAAACTGCAATCAACATGCCCATTAGGATATTTGGTAGCGGTCAAGTCGAGCACTTGACCGCTACCAAATATCCTAAAGATTGAGGTAGGAAACCCTAAATTGAAGTGAAGTTTTCTCATTAATTTGATTACGTCGATCCCAGGGCCCGACCCGTGTCACAAGTTACTTCATTAGTTACGCAACTTGCTGAAAGTAATCCGACCGAATTAGGTTTTGTAAGACACGAATCATCAAAATTATACCGGCGTTAGCTTACTTTTTATGTGTCATATACCTAATTGTAGCGAACGTTCACTGCGCGCTGCGTCCCGTGGCCCTTCTCGTACGAGATTTGTTTATTATAAATTAGCAGCCATTAATAAGGGAGGGACTACACATTCGTGTCGTTTTAACCAAAATATGCTGCGATATGCAAACTAGACGATTCATAAAATTAGAATTTAAAATCAAAGCTCCGTTTCAGAGGTGTTTTTGTCTGCGAACAGCGACACAGCGCACATAAGTTACGCCGAATATTTATGTTGGGTGATGCCACCAACAGGCCCACGCTCATATTTACCGCCAAGATCTCGTTTACTGCACTCTTGTATTTGCATTTTACATGTATTATTTTTGTTAACATTATTTTATGTTCCAACAATTCAAGCGGAACGTTTTCCGAATTAGCTTCGTGGGTCCTCAATTATACATTAAAATATGCGGATTATATTATAACTGAATATTTATGGATACATATCAAAAGGGAAGGAATCCTCAGGTGGGATACGAGTGGCGTGCTCATGTAACTCTTGGTAAACAGAGGTCAGTTTAAAAAGGCGTTAGTATCGTTTTCCTCGTGATTTATTTGCCTATAATACTTAATTACAGTCGGAGGGCTCGTAGAATGCGATGAAGATTGCATTAGACGTGTTATCCCCGGGTAAGGAACATTACGTGGCAGGCCAAGCCCGGGTTTAATTGATCTAGGCAGGATGATGGATTGTTGCCAGTAGATGCGGTGGGCTACGGGTGGTTTGCGGTGGATAAAGACGAATCTGAGTGCCGTTTCCGGAAGACGCTTTTGGTTACACAAACCACATCGTATATTTATAGTGTAGCCTTGTTATATTAAAGAGTTAGGCATTACAGATATACGAGTATAAGCAAAATTATTTTCTTTCAGAATAGAGTAAATAACATTATAGATAGTCGGTTAATATGTGATAGGTCTATAGTCTGGAGCGCAGTGTGGTGTTCCTTATGCGCTCCAGAACGCAAATTCCCGACGTAGTTTATAAAGCTGCAAGACTAAAATGGGACTGGACAGGCCATGTCTGTCGGATGCCCGCACAGCTGTGGGTCCGAATATCGGAGGACTAGAGCCCTGGGACAGCTAGACGGGGTCGCGGCAGACCGAGGAGAAGATGGCGGGACGTTTTGGATGGTTTCCTGGCGAATTGGCGAGAAGAAGCACACCATCGCGAGAAGTGGAAGGAATGGGGGGAGGCCTTTGCTCAAGAGTGGGACAATACGGGCTAACTAAAATAAAAAAAAAGGTCTAAAGTCATACACTGTGTAGGTAGAAGTTAGTTATTCGAGAAATATGATACAAGTCAATTTGGCTGTTGCTCTGTTATGTTTACAACTAATTAGTCCACATTTGGGTTAACAAGCCCATGTCTTAGTAATAGGCAATTAGAGATGTTCTCATAGTTTGAGAACCTCGTACCTATTTTACTTATACATACATACTAGATGTCTATCTAAAATGTCAGCTCCATTAGTATAAAAGTTATCAAAATGGGTGTAAGGCCCCTGGCTTTTCATCCCATCTAAAGTTGTATTTCATTCATAAAATATTGTCGCTAAACTTAATTAATGTTAATAACTGGCCCCCGGGTTTTTACTGAATCGCCATTAATTAAATTTGAAGTAAGCTCTCTAAAAGAGCTCGTTAAGAGGATATAATACAGTGTAGTGTTGTAGTTTGCGTTTTAAGAGCTTAAAGTATTAAGCGACGAGGCTGCGTTGCCGGTGACAAGCAACTTAATTAACTCAGTACAAACATAATAAAATAGTGTCAAAAATAGTTGGTGTCTGTGCACTGACGTGCAAGTCTGCTGCTACTGTGAACATAGCTGATTACTGTTAATTACAGGTGGGTGAGCACGACGTCTAATCAACAAGCTCTGTTTTGTTATTCCCAAAAGGTCCATGCACCCTCTATTACATTATCATCGGCTTTCAACAGATAATTCATATTCAGCCAAGTCTATAATTTGCAAATCAAGCTTTTGAATTTAAAGCATTTTAACATTAAAACTATCAGATCGACGAAATTAAACAAATGACGTGGCTCCTGTGGATGACTTCTTAAATGTCTACCTACCCACCAACGTCGTTTGTAGGGTTGGGAAGCCAGTCGATAATAAAAGGTTGCTCTACAATTTAGTTTCAGCCGTCGCTTCGCTGCAACGTCTAAGGAATTTAAATTTTTCCTTTGCGCTCCATCGAAGATAATCAAACAGCTGGCGGGCACTCCATGTTTTGAATATTAATGATATTAATCACGCTTCACGTATTATTATTGTGCTACCACAAACACTGTATAATAAAGTTTCGTTTCGTAGTTTTTCGCGTCCTTCGTACAACTTCGCTAGTTTAAATTCTATCTCTTATGTGTATTTAGTAGTTATTAAAATTTATTTTTTCTTAAACTCTAGTTTAACTAAATTCCCACATTCATTTTAGTATTTTGTGGAGCAGTACCGTAATTTCTATAATAAGAACGTTGGTTAACATAAACATCACTTTGTATTTACCACAAAACAGCACAGTTGAACCGCTAACACTGAACTACCCCTGTAATAAATTAGTTGTTTTAGCGGAAATGGCATCGTCTTAGCGTGGGCCATAAAGACATTTGGGATTGAGTTCTACTGTGGCTGAGCGGGGTCCGTAGGTACGTAAGCCGTTATAATAATGCGCATAAAATTCTCCGCCGAGAGCAGTGAGCGAGCGAAGTTGCCGGTATTACTGCTGTGAGTTATTCACCGTCACGTAGCCCGGGCCTGGTCGCAGTTGCGCCCGTGTCCTCGGAGCTACTCTGTGTAAAGTCAGGCGTCCCAGCGAAACCGGTACAACCTACAACTCGCTGCTATTTCGAAACTTGTGACAGAAACAATCGAACGTCGTGAACAGTTTTGCCGACTAGTTTTTCCGACGGGCCTAGTGTTTAAGTTACTATATTATTATTTTCGGATTGAATTAATTTACCAATTTTACTATGCTAGAAGCTTCGTTTTTAGATATTTTATTTTCCGCCATAACATGTGGGCTTTAAAAATCCAAGTTTAACTTAATTTTCGCCCAGTTTTGGTCATATTTTTCGATACGTATCATATTACTTCTACGAAGTGTATTTTATATTTGCAGCAAATACTGTTCGGAATAAAATTTGACTGGGGTTTTACTGAAAAGAAGTGAATGAAAACTTTTATTTAAAAAGTTATTTTATTTCACGACATTTTTATTTTCAGTACAGTCAAAATATGTCGAAAAGAGGGCCGTGGTTGAGACAACGTGTTGCTTGTTGATTTTTATGTTTTTCGCTTTTGGGTCACATATGTTACTCGTATGACGTTGAAGTATTTCACTGCACTGTTTGTTTATATGAGCTTTCTGATTGAAATATTTGTGTGAAGTTGGATTCTGTGCTTTTACAATTACAATTGAATTTTATATTCTTGCATATTGGGTTGTATTTCAGGAGGAGTCGCAAAGTATTGCAACGTATTCTAATATCTGTTATTTGTGTTTTGGCGCGGCGCTAAGCCGGGTCGTGCTCGATATTTCAGTTGGGACACTAGTATGCGTAGACACGTACTTACATATTGTTCTCGTTGCAGTTATAAGCTAGTTGACACAGTGGATTCTCTCTCTCGCCCTTCTTTAATTTCTGAGTCAAGCAAACACTGCTTTAAATGAAATTCACTAGTTTCAAAAAGTTTTGTAATAAATGAGATGAAAGAAATAAATGAGACATCCCCAGTAGGTACCTTTTTTTTTTTTGGATGGGAAATCATCAAATGACTCCTCCCGCTCTGGGCGGAGCAGGAGGGAGTGTCAGACTTTTACTAACTAAAAGCCATCCATGTTCCTTCATCGCCTTTTGTGTTCCGGGGCCACGGTATCTCTTTCGAATAGTCCCGCAGCCCCGGCAGGCTTCGGCCCTTGCGGACCCCTTCCCTATTGCTGACTCTCTTTGAGGTGCGCGTGGAACACGAACGCACCGTCGACACAGCCTGTCGTCCATGAGACGGACGGACGGCAAGCTAGCCCATAGCTCACCGTCCACGGGCCCGCGCCTACGGTGGCTGGAAGCCACCACGTGGCCCCCGACACCCGGGGCGTCTCCCGCGGCGGCCGGGACGTAGGGATCTCTCCCTCTCACGTTCCGCCACCTCCTGCGCTATCATGACTGCTTCGCAGAAGGAGGTGACGGCGTCCCATTCCGTCTCGCTCCGGACCATGGATTGAACCAGGGCCGGGAGTGAGAGGTCGCCGCCGCCAATCGCCGCTTCGAGGACAGGGCGGTGCTCCGCCCAAGCGGGGCACACCTCCACAGTGTGCTCCACCGTGTTCTCCAGTCGATCCTCACAATGGAAGCACCCGGGCGTCTCCTCCCGCCCGATTCGGTGCAGGAACTTACCGAAACAACCGTGTCCGGTAAGAACCTGCGTCAGGCAGAAGGTGAGGATGCCGTGGCGTCTCTCCAGCCACTTCTTAAAGAGGGGACTTACCGCCACTATTGTGGCGTGCCCTGAACGGGGTTTCGACAATCGATCTCTGCATGTCGCCATGTGATCACGCCGGAAGTCCGTCCGCTGAGCGACAATTTGCCGCGGCAGCGGAGTTTCCCCAGCTTAGTTGTTCCAGCGAACTATCGCCTCTAGATCCCATGGCGGCAAAATCCGGCAAGGAAGCCCGCCGCCTCGCGGGAGATCGTGCGGTACCCCCGGACCAGCCTCACGGCTACCACCTTTTGGGGCGCGTTCAGATAATGGGCGGCTCGCCGCACCAATGAACGCGCCCACACCGGGGCCCCTTGGCAGGAAGCGTTTGGCCCCCCCAGGTTGGGCAGGAGCCGCCTGAAGGCAGCCCCTGTCCGCTCCAGTTTGGGGGCCAAACGTCGGAAGTGCTCAACGAAGTTCCACCGGCTGTCGAGGACAAGTCCCAGGTACTTCAACGCCCAGTAGGTACCTAATTGTTATTTTTTGTAAGTACAGGGTCACAATTAAAAAATATAGTTTTCTAACAGTAAGTAAGCTACTGATTATATTTAGATCGACTGTGGGGTATCCGTATGGTTTACAGTACCTACATTACTTTTATGATAGACCTTCGGGCTCTTTCTATCTCAAGGAATTTAGTTTTAGTGGCTCCTCCCCAAACTGGTAAACAGTATGTAATAACTGATTGTGTGAGCGCAATATATTTAATATATTTTGGGGCATCACATATCTTAGATTTCAAAAAATCCATATAAATTATCGTACCCGTGATGTAACAATCTCTTTGCGAATGCCAAATTAAACACTCGTCAACTATAACTATTCTATTATAATAGGATCAAAATAGTGAAAGGAAAGTATTAAAAAATAATAATTTAAAAAATTAAAAAACCCGACTGCTTAAAAATAACTAAGTAATAACTTTAAACTATTTTTTTTATTTCACACTTTTTAGTTACTTAGATATACCATTTTAAAATCCTCACGATGAGCCCTTTATCGAGCCGTCCAGGCTGCAGAGCGTGCCAAACATTTGAATTTGGCGCCAAAAATCCGCTATTTTATTTCTTTTTTTATTTTGATATACCCAGTGTCACTCTCACAGTAAATACGAATCTGACGAGATCTCTCAAGCTAAAATACATCGAGCCGTTCAAGCTGCAGAGCGTGCCAAACATTTGAATTTGCCGCCAAAAATCCGCCATTTTGTTTTTTTTTATTTTGATATACCCAGTGTCACTCTCACAGTAAATACAAATCTAACGACACCTCTCAAGCTAAAATCCATCGAGCCCTGTTCAAGCTGCAGAGCGTGCCAAACATTTGAATTTGCCGCCAAAACTCCGCCATTTTTTTTTTATATTTTGATATACCCAGTTTCACTCTCACAGTAAATACGAATCTAACGACACCTTTCAAGCTAAAATCCATCGAGCCGTTCAGGCCACAGAGCGTGCCAAACAATTATACATACATACATACTCTCGAAAAACATAAGCATCCTTCTGGCGCAGTCGGGAAAAAACATAACCCTCCTTCTGGCGCAGTCGGGTAATAAAGACAGCTCATTCTTATTAGCTCGCTGTGTTTGCAGAAGGAATCCCAATAAACATGAAAAATGTAGGAAGATATCCAAATATCTTGTAGGTACCTACCTCCTAGAGAAAAAAGCAAAATGTCAGCATAGTTACATGTCAATTACCTTTGTCACTCGCTATGAGCGAAACCCACTTCCACTTTGCTCGGGCCGAGGGCAAAGACTAACAGGATAACAATACAAAGGAGACTCGGCGATATATACCTGGAACATGGCCCTCGAAACAAGAGCACACACGTGACGTGTCATCAGGAAGTTACGTCAATGTCCGATATTCTTTTCCCTCTAAAATATGCTCTATATCTATGTGACACAACTCACCGAGTCACGTTACCAACATGTCAAAATAATTGTTTTTTTTAATGACCACTCGCAGATCAACTAAAATACTTGACTAACACTACGTCTTTTTTAGGGTCCCGTACCTCAAAAGGTAAAAAAAGGAACCCTTATAAGATCACTTTCTTGTCCGTCTGTCTTTTCGTCTGTCACCACCGATTTTCTCAGGAATGGGTGGACCTAGCAAATGAAATTTATACCAGACACGGAGATCTATAGTCCCTATTAGGTGTATAAAAATCAAGGTCCTGAGTCAACACGATGTGAAGATATGGATATTTAGATGCAAATTTAGATTTTCGCGAAAACTTGTAAGTAGGTACCTAAATTTACCTTAATTTTCAACTTATTTATTTGTCGGATTTTTCCCTTTACTTGTGCTGTAAGACCTTGCTTTTAATAAAATTGGCAATTCTAGGTCAACCAGAAGTAACCTATAGGTTTTGGGTCGAAAACCTATATGGTAGTTCCCGTTGACGTAGAATCACAAAATTTGGCGAAAAGCAATGCCTTACAGCACATGTAAAGAGAAAAATCTGAAAACCGTAACTATGTCGTTTAATAACAAAAAAAAAAGCGATTTTACTATTACAAACTTATTGTTTGCGGTTGGTGTAACTGCCGTTTAATGGGATCGAACAGCAAAATTAAGTTTGTCCTTTAAAAAGTTTGTACGGAACCCTCGGTCCGCGAGTCCGAATCGCTCTTGGCTGATTTTTATGAAGACAATCTTACATTAGCTGTGTTCAGTGTTATACTAGTAAACGATTCTAAAGATACTATAAAAAATTAAAGTATTTAAGAACTATCGAAATCTGTATACACAATACTATTTGGATATTCTTTATCCTATCCATGTTTTACCAAAACAAAATAACATCGTTAAATACATCACATATACGTACAATCGTACATGTGTGCATGTGGGCGCCTCCACAAAGCCATACTCCGTTTGAATGCGTCGTTTGTTTTACTATACGAGGAAAGTTTAAATGTGCCACATCTTCTAATTACGTCCGATCATTTCTGAACCCTTGTGGGTAAGCCGAAGCTTAAAAGTTGTGTTTGTTATATATACACCACCCGAATTTGCTGCGACATTGACGTTAAGGCGACACCACACTTGCCTCGAGTACTACCCAAGTTTGATACGTTAATTTTATATAGTGAAACTTCACTGTATGAAATGAACATATACGAAAGTTTGGTCTTGAAATAACTGTTTGAAGGAATCTCGGATGTAGATTTTAGAAATTCGTTGTTTGATTTTTGTTTAAATGAAAAAGTAATATTATGTCGTTTGTTCCAATGGAGAGTTTGAATTATAAGTCGAATAATAGTTAACGCATTGGAAACAAAGTTTGTCAATTCGGAAACCGAGAAGTACGTAAAATTTAATTTGCTAATTTTTTTTAGGAAACAGACACTGGGACAGGTGAAAGTAAATAAAACTTTGTAAAAAAAAAATCTGCAGTTTTCACTGCAGACCGCTTCCTTCACGATTATTGCGCTAAAAGCAAGGAAGAAAAGAAAATCAGTTTATCAAGGTCTTTGTTCTATTTTCTGCTTTCCAACCTTCAAGCCACTAAGTTATTTACAACCCCATATAGTTTCTTTATCTTCATAATCGTCGCCACCATTTAGAATTCTGCTTATCCCGCTGGGAGGCATGAGCGCGAACGTAGGTACTTGGGGGTTATACAAATCCTCCGCCATTATCATCTTTATAGTACCTGATCCTATGGGATCGTAATGTTTAATAATAGCTATAATATCGCGTCTATAACCTGGCACATACTTCCACTTTCTACTGAACTTGCGAGTACTCATGAATCCGCTCGCGAGAAATCGGGTATTATTTAACAAAAATAGTTTGTAAAATTTTGTGTTAGTTGTTATTTGTAAATCTTTGTCAGTCCGTGGTCCAAAAGTCTGACTTCCAGTCTTACCAATCGGTATCGTATTACCCGGTACTAACTGGGTTATGGAGGTCAGATAGGCAGTCGCTCGATGTAAAATACTAGTATTTAGCTGCATTCGGTAACCGGTTAGACTAGAAGCCGACCCCAACATAGTTGGGAAAAGGCTAGGCAGTTGATGATGAGCCGAGTTAAAATCATTAAAAGTCTTTGGAAAAATTGAAAAGTTCAGAATACACAAATCCTGATGAATTCTTCTTTATAAATAAAACTGAAAAAATATGTAGGGTTATTGTTGCTTAGGGACTGTATTTGATTCTGAAACGCTTTCAAAACAAAACGCTTCAAATATGCTTTCAATTTTAATGACAATCTGATTACTTAAGCTTTGAAATTAAAAGCATCAGTTAAAAAGCTTGTCTACCTTTAATTTAACTTTTAAGCCTTACGTAGATGATATTTACAACGTTTTCATTTGAATGGGCAATACTTTCTTGTCGTTTTTTAATGACATCACTGCTTCCATAATTTCGATACTAACATTGTAACCCTGTCTGGTATCTTTTCACTCATTAACGGCTGAATGGATTTATGACTACTAATATTTTTTCACGGAGTCTGGATTTGTGCCCGTTTGGTGGTAATAGGCTCGCCCCTATTACATGGGACTTTAACATAACTCTGCCTAACCCTTCGGTGATTACAGGCGTGATGTTATGTAATACTTTATATCCTGTTAGTTCGTTTTCGTGGTATAATTTTCTGACCACACGTGGGCGCAGCCACGGTCTAAAGCTAGAATAAAATAAAAATCAAATGCATTTTCCTTAAACACATACAGATTAATAGGGATGATGACTGACTAAAATAAATATGATTCTGTCCGTCAGTTAGATTATCAAAAAATATTGCATACGTGTTTTTTGTTTTATAAAATTATTAAAAATTGACGAAGACAAAACGTGCCAAAGATCATGAGTCGTCGAGCTTGTGACGTCACATTTGAGTAAAAAAATTACTGAAATATGACGTCACACGAGTTTTCAACGCACTGTATAGTCTTCATTTTTTGTTAACGTGAAAAAAGAAAAAAATATGTGTCCAATATTTTTTAGAAATCTATATCTGATGGACTAATTACATTTTTTTGTCATTCTGCTCCTGAAGTTTGGTATAGAACAAGAAGAAAATATAAACTATCGTTATCCTTTTAAAATAAATGGTTCATTCCAATTAAGATTTTTGTGAAACGAACACTGGAAAGTGCTTGTTTGTAAATTGTTTGCTTTTGTCAGTTCGAATATTAGTTAGCTGAAGTTATGCTTGAACTCTTTAGTTAATAAATAAACGTAGGTACCCTTTGTGTACTGGAATGTGTATTATTAATAAATAGTCTTTACACCACTTCTACAGCTACTCTAACATCTTCCAAGCTCATCGAGCTGTACTGGCGCTGCCATTGCGGCTGCAGAGTACCTCAATGGGCGTAAATATTATCATTGTGGAAATTTGGAATCGCCTAGTTGACGCTTCCCGTGACCCAAGGGCTGGATATTACCTTGTCCAGAGGCTAAGTGTTGCCATACAACATGGCAACGCCGCCAGTCTACAGGCCTCATTACCAGCTGACAGCGTTGAGGAGGAATTTTTTGAGCCCTTTTATAGTTTGTTTGTAGTTTTTTTTTTTAGTTTTTTAAATAGTTCTTAATCAATAAGATTGCTCTACTTAATAAACATACCTGATAACTGTTTTAAAATTCAGTTGCTATATTTGACCTAAGCAAACATAAATACAACTCATCATCAACATCATCATCAGCCTATAATGTTCCCACTGCTGGGACACGGCCTCCTCTCAATGAGAGGGAATGGGCTATAATCCACCACGCGGGCCCAGTGCGGATTGGTAGATGTCACATGTCTTCGATTTTTTGGTTCTAGGACATGTCGGTTTCCTCACGATGTATTCCTTCACCGTTTTGAGAGCAGTGGTGATGAAATAAATTAAACAAAGTAATGCACCTGTCTGGGTTCGAACCCACGACTTACTGTTCGTAAGTCGGGGCCGCCACCACTGGGCCACCACTGCTCCCTAGATACAACTATTGAGAGTTAAATTAAAGCTTGTAAAAATACGTCATAAGTGACCTGACGTCAGACACGAGTTTAACGGATAATTAAACAATACATACAATCAGAGATGACTATGAGCTCAGGCCTATTTCTGGGAAAACCCCTGAGCTCCTTTACAGAGAGAGAGGACAAGCATGCTCTGATCGTATAGTCCCGCACAATTTCATACATGAATGCTATCGATAAACACTAGGCCCTGCCATGAATGCTATCCATTAGAAATCTAATCTATGCTGTATGTATAGTGTATTCTAGGAACTGTACACGAGTTGTATTCAAATAGCCATGAGAATACATCACACATGAGATCGTCTAAAGCAAGAGAGCGTTGCAGTGTGTTTAGTCGTTTCTATGCTTCCGTAGACGCTTGTTAGCAAAGCGGTTAGTTGAGCGAGTGTAATTTAATGAGTTGAAGTGACAATCGATTATATCTATACTCTATACAAATAAATTAAATTGAAGTGTCTGTAATATCAAAATAACAGCTTTTTACTGAATGCATATGAAAATATATACGGCACTTACAACACATTTTTTTTTAATTTTTGTCTGTCTGTTTGTTCCGGCTAATCTCCGAAACGGCTGGACAGATTTTGACGGGACTTTTACTGGGCGATAGGTGATGTTATAACTTAGGCTTCTTTTATTTTAGAAAAAAAATTAGGGATCCGCGAAAAAAAAAACAAAAAACCCTTTGGATTGTTAAAAAAAATCTGATTCAAAGATCCTTAGTAATATTTTTTACAATAATTTCACGCGAACGAAGGTCACGGGTAACGTCTAGTTTTAATTTATGAAAACAATTGACCCTATCTACACACCGACAGTTTACCGATACGCCGACGCCGCTTGCAGTTCCTCAGAGATTCGGTGTTACATTTTCTATTTTTTTTCTTTTCGGCGTTTCATAGATTGACGCCGACCGCGGCGTCGTCAGTGTGCAAAAAGCATTCAATTGATATGACGCCTCTGAACTGCCCTGATTGCATGACGCCTGGCCTTTTTTTTGGATGGGAAATCATCAAATGACTCCTCCCGCTCTGGGCGGAGCAGGAGGGAGTGTCAGACTTTTACTGACTAAAACCCATCCATGTTCCTTTATCGCCCCTTGTGTTCCAGGGCCACGGTATCTCTTTCGAACAGTCCCGCAGCATGAAGCCTGGCCTTCAGACATGGTATGTTCAAATTTGGCAGTGTGGCTAACTAGTAAAACGTATTGTAAAACTCTAGTATCTACAGCAACAGTCGTCCTTCTGACAAAATACCTTCAATAATTGCTATTTACATAAAGGTTTTTTATTTATTTAACTACCCAGTCACCCCTCTAGAAATTGACAGAAGCAAACGCAGCTTAAACGCACACATTGGTACCGTGATCCTTGAATAGATCTTCATCATCAAATTCATAGAAAGGAGAATGTAATTGAATCGAAGTACGAGTCGAGTTCGTGTTTAAACTCGATAGTGGAGTTAAACTTGATGAAGCGGTCACGTCGGCTAATTCTTCGAAATATTAATGTAGTTCACGTGGGTGTAATCTGGAGTCGCGGCACGTTGCGGGCATTCCGCCTTTGAAATCACTTCCCGGCCCCACTCTCCTCTCTGACAGTGACGTATTGTTGCTCTTCTTTAACATTAATGTAATGGATTTTGTTTCATGTTGCGGAAGTTATCGCATATTTTACGATCTGCTTAATTTATCCATTAAATTTTTGTTGTTCTATCCCTGGGTTTGATTACTTGCTTTTGATGGACCGCGAAGTGCTCGTGCATATAGAATGGGTAATCAGTTGACCTTTCGACTTTGTTTTATGTTACATTGATAGAATGTTAATTTTAATGGGGATTCATGTTTTAATTTAGAAGTATTAACTAGGTTATTTGCAAGGGTCGAGATTATGAGCCGAAAGGGTGTTAAGTATAACTGACGAAATAATCTACTTCACTCATGGCAAAGTTGTTACAAGATGTCCCTGTCCCTCAATTTACTTCTACCAAGCGTGAACACATTGTAATGATTAAGTTGGTTGGAAGAGCCAGCTATAATATAGAGTACCTTAGTGTGGCCGCAAACAGTGTAGGAGGCAATAAAGCGCTTAATATTACCGGCCACCACGTCGCACTTGACGTAGCAGCGCTACGCCGTAGTACACCCGTAGCACATTCGTAGCACACAGGCGGTAATGTGCCAAATTCGTGTATAGAATTATGTTAATAGTTTGGGAGTCCACATTACGTAGAGAATGTCTACGCAACGATGAAGTTTATTGATTGGTGTCGATTGTGTAAAATAATGTGAGAATACCGATTTATTTTCTTTTCTTCACTATCGAGAGAAACCAAACCAGTAAAAATCAGAAGTTACCTCTCATAAAAGATTTTCTAGAACGGTACCGACACCCACAATAATAACATTATTCTGAAGAAGTACACTTTTCCAGAAAAGACGAGGTTGAGGTCTGTATTAACACAAAGCTTCCGAGTAAAACTTTAAATCCACGTGTTTCCTGAAACATCTCAACATAATAGCTTAGGTGCTTGAACAGTAATTCCATTGTGAAGTTACGTTGTGTGCAGGTGGACGTCAGAATGCTTCTTGCTTTGTGTAACACACTACCTGAAAATCTTAAACTGAGTGTTTCTAAGAGGTGCCTCGTGAACAAACTGGCTAATGCCTTATATACATGTATGGGTTTTCATGTACTCAAAGGCTTATGCATGCCTTTACTTGCATATTTTACATAGTAATATTGTCCAAGAGTGCGTCGGTGCGCATTTTAAGTTAATGTGGTTACGTTAACATACTACGCTGAAACGAAACATTTTCAAAGCTAATTAAGTGAGTTATAATTACACAACAACAACATTCAACCCCAACACGCAATGACAACAAAAACCACATCAGCTTTCCTCACAATTCACTTTAATAAGCTCGGAAGGCGAATTACACTTCTTGAACGTGTGTACAAATTGTGCGGAGGGGAAATGAGAGGTAAATCCGTTTTAAACCACAGTAGACGGGGCAGGACGCGTAGAGCTCTCGATCCGTCACGCGTCGCGCAAACTTAATCCCTCATCAAATCCAGATTAATTAAAGTGGAGCCGACCACGATCCCGGCAAGCCACTCACGCATATTGTAACACATGTGTACAGAGCCACGAGCCACGAGCCCCGGCACCGGCGTCACATTCTTCTACTCACTATCTGCTTCGTACGCGGTTCTGTCTTGTTAACACACTCCATCATGAAGGTGTTTGATTATTGAGTGACCGAGTGGCCTGGAATTCATTGTTTAAACTAGGTGTTTTATTGTAAAATAAAATAATGAATATACGGTGTAAAGGTCAAGCCAAGTTCACACACAAATTACCACTTCATCATATTTCATAATTATAAGGTATTTAAAATATTTTTAAAAGTTCCACCAAGTTTTCTAAGCGGCAGTCACGTCAAGAGTTTGTATAAAAAAGGATACACGAAAAGCGGCACGGAAAGATTAACAAGCATTCGGGGCGGAGTGTACGTAATACAATCAAAAGTTTTGATGAATTTCTCGAAAACTGTCTTTGTTTCCCCTTTCTGTCCAAGTTAAATAATAAAATCCACGGACTCTCCATCTGAGTCTTGCAAGAACTTGCTCTGGAAAAGTAACGTGAACAAAAAGTTATATTTTTAAGCACCGAACCTGGACCGAACGACGTGTTAGCTGATCCCTACATCGAATTTTACTTAGCCAATACCTGCGTTGTCTAGACTGTCAAAGATCTTTTTATTGTCATTTCATAGTTACGTACGACTTAATAAAACTTTTAAGACCTATGTATTCTTACTTTAATGGGAAGGGCCCAGACCAATAAATAGATATTGGAACGGAATAGTATAAAATATATAAAATTATCTTACACAAGAGTCATTGATGAACGATTGAAGCGATTGGCATTGAAGTAGTCCAATTTGAAACACTAGGCATACATGATAGCCACAAGATCGACGAACCAGCAACGAACTTTGACAGCGGTAACTTATACTGAATTAGTTATTAGTTTCATACGTCAGAGTAAAAATACTTTCGAGCGTTGTTTAGTCGAGGATTTATGTGAGTTATTTTTTAAGGTTGCAATAAAATGAAGTTCATGTCTGGTGATTTATTCGGTGGCAATGAGCGATGCTGCGCCCGTCTGCGGAGACAGCGGGCGACGCGCGTCAACCGCCCGGCCACAACGCCGGCCGCCGAGAACCGGCGAGAACGAATCACGGATCCTTCCCGAACACACGACACGTACTCTAACCCCCTATTTTCATACGTTACAAGGGTTCATCCTCGGATCAACGTGAAGAATTTATTGAGACTGTTTACGCAAGAAAGGAAATAAGCGATGTCGGATTCTTTTCTATATTTCATTTTTGAATTCACTTCGTGATATGATTCATTGGATTTTGTGACAGTTTCGCTTGGAGGCGGATTGTCATCGGCTTTACAGATGAAATTATAATAGAGTTAAACTTTTTTTTATTGTTCCCCGACGTGCTGACCTTCAACCTTGACCTTTAATTTGTAACGTTTAGGTACCCACGAACGATAATGCCAGTTATAAAAAGCCTTTTCAATTTTATGTTTCAAAGCCTGCGAAAGTTATAATAAAACATGTATGAAATGTTTCCCTGCCCTCAATACAGTAAGTACATTTACGAACTCAAACAGATATAGTTATAAACATAGAAAAGTTATTATAATAACTAATATCAATCTACATACACATGTAGATATCTACCTCACTGATCGTGCAATCAAAGCTTATGGAAGATTCCCCATAAAATTTTATGAGAAGCATTATAGAGCTGGAATAAGCTGAATGTTACGTACTGTAACAAACCATAAAACCATAATATCTGTAATTCTACGATGTACTTGTATTACGTACGTAGATATGAATAATAATATCAGTACTTAGTATTTTGTCGTAATCGTAAATATGTTAGTGCTTGCGTATATAGAATTGCAAATAGTTATCGAGTCATCGGAAAGTCTCAACTTAATTTAGAGTTTAAACGGGGCAAACAAAGATAATTGAGCTAAGTGAGACTAGACTAACATAATCTTAGAACTTGTGTGGCATTCTCAAGAAAGTGTGGTATCAGCTGAATGGCGACTAGCGGGGATCCCGGATCCGTAGAACAAATTAAACCCTATTCAGACGGCGCCTCTTTAGGTAAAGATGTGAGATACGGTCGTACGTATAGTGTACAGTCAACAGCACATCACACGAAACTGTCAATTTTTTCCAATCAACCATGAACTTAAAGCTTTAGCGATAAAGTTGATAATCAAAAATTTTACAGATAGTAGTAGCTTGATGTTCTGTACATGAATAACCACTGGCTCCAGCTAAGTATATATCAGTTTATAATATTTTTCAACTTCACCAGCACCGCGAATAATTTATTTTCATTGCTGTGCAGTGAAAATCATGAGATAAGTTTCAGTGAAGTTTAACAACCTTTTACGTGAATCATGTTTGTATTTGGAAAACTTTAAAAATAATAATTGGTCGTTGAATTTATATTATAGTTTGCATTTTATTATTTAAAGTTTGTCTTAATGAGCGGTGATAAATCACCGCCCATTAAGACAAACTTGAAATAAATAATTTCTTTAAAAATTACTTTTTTTTTTTAATACACAAAAAAGCTTCTTGGTATTCGAATTTACATTGAAAATTAATAAGTTTACTTATTAATTTTCAATGTAAATTCACATTGAAAATTAATAAGTTTACTTATTAATTTTCAATGTAAATTCGAATACCAAGAAGCTTTTTTGTGTATTAAAAAAAAAAAGTAATTTTTAAAGAAATAAATAGATTGTATATTCCATAAATATTGAAAAGCTATTTCACAGAATTGGTTTGTAAGCGTTCAATATTTCCTAGGCTCAAAATACATATTCGACCAAAATGCTTTAGTAGGATAATTCCTTGAAAAATGTTTTTGTACAGACTTAAAACAGTTTTAAAACAGATTTTAAACAGTTGCTGTTTTGATTTTAACTTATTAGTTAAAAAAGGCAAGAAGGCAAAAGGCTTACACAAGGCAAATGATTTTTTAACACGCTTATATTAGCTTCATTTGTAACAATGTAATCAAATCTTGGAAGTCTCTTCTAATTGTCGTATCGAAATGAAACTTTGTATGTATATGTAGTTCGGATGACACTACTATAAGTTGGTATCTTGGAGCTGATCTGCAGATGGAAACGCTAAAGTTTGGGCTCATATCTTTCTTTTTGCGAGTCTAATAGATTGGGCTTGGCAACGAGGGTCCGATGGTGGGGCCAGGAAGTGGATAGTGAAACTCTTCAGTGGCTACTAGTAAACCCCTCCGGTTTGCGATGGGATGCGTTTTAATCAGTCCAATAGAATAAAGCGCTCGACCTTGAGATTGTGCGAATGGTTTAGTACTGTGGACCTCGAAATATCCCACCCGACTAAATAATAAAATACGATTTTTCAAATCGTTTGTTTTAGTTTCTCTAAACTACATATTATTTAAGCCAAGCAAAGAAAGCGATCTATTTTTAGAGCAGACTAAAGCATCGTTACCAAATTACTATCTTGGGAATTAGACACCATTTTCTCGGGCAAAACAAAGCCTGAAATTAATTGAATGCAAGTAGAACACGAAGAAAAACCTCGCGCCATTCTAGATGTATTAACGGAACGGTGAGAATTGAGTTAGCTTGTAGATTCTCACCACGTTCGTTCGCCTTCATTCACGCGACTCTAACGGCGTAGATAATAGAGACTTACTGCGCACTTTACTCCTCCATACCTACAGCAATAACTCTCGCCGAGTAGTTTTCACGCGAAAAGTAAAAGACGAGATCGAGGGAATCGACCTGTGGACGATACCAAAAAAGTTTTGACGGGGCTTTTTATGAACTTTCATAACGGAACATTTAACGAGGGCAGTCGGTGACGGGAGTCCTTTGGCCCGCCATCCCTAAAGACGTAAAAAGTTAAACTTTGCGATTATTGTTTAAGTTGGGCGCACTGTCCATTGAGGCGTGTCCTCATAGACCGCGCTATATCAAACGCTTCAACGCGGAAGCCGGCCCACTCCTTCATCTCTCCTTTGTTGTAACATGTTTTATGATTTTTTCCTTTAAAATAAGTGTTCTTTTCGCATTATACTTTTGTGTAGTCCTTTAAAAATTGTATTTTATTCAGACTATTAGTGCTTCTGTTATGCTTTAAAAGCCTGGCCTTTTAGATTTACCTTTCTAAATTGTAAATAAGTAGTTAGTATAATATCTTTAATTTTTTATAAATATCTAAGAAAATGTTAAATATGGTCGTTTATGGATTTGGCCTTGTTTTCTTTGAGCGAAGAATACCTACTTACTTTACAGAAGTTGAAAAATCTATAAACAAAATTAAATGTTAATCCTATGATGATGAAAAAACGTCCCAAGAAGAACCTTTTAACCTCTCGTAAGATCCTTATTATATATTTTTCACTAAAAGTAATCAAAACGAGGCGGACTTGAGAAATGATCCGAAACCTTTGTTTCCCGCAAAGGTATTTATAATGGCTATATAATATGTAGTGGGCGGGTGTCTGTTCCCGTCTGTTCCCGCCTCTCACTGCTCCATGAACAGCATACCGAGATCCATCACCAAACCGCCGCTCAGATTGGCCTGTCAATTACGTCACTGCTTTTCCCACCCTTAATCTGTCATCTAGACACCAATTAAGGGGAAAACTGCCACCAGGAGGAGTAGTAATAATTTATCTCTCAGAATAAACCTTAATACGAAAAATGTTGCCCACACCAAAAATAATATTTAATACAAAAGTTCAGAGGCAACCGCGGTAATGCCAAACGTAGCGCAATTATTATGCTGAAATAATTATTATTGTTCGTTTGTTACAACCACATTATGGCTGCCCGTATCATTACTAAAATACGACTAATATATCTGTTCTTTTCTGATTTTCATTGTGATACAAGACCGAGTACGAGCCGGTATGTATGTTTGGTACATTTGTTACTGTCATAGTAAATATTACGTAAATAAAGAGATATGTTACCTTTCCTCAGTCGTTTGGGATTAAGCCAAGTCGAGTCCGTTGACAAAGACACGACTGTTGTGTTGTCACGCAGCGCTCGCGTTCACGAATAACCGTACCTATTGGTAGGTAGGGAAGCGTGAAATTCTGAAATCGAATGTTCGTCGTGTTTCAGAGTGGTCGGTAAAGTACGGGACTCCACTCGATGAACGTCTTCGGTGCAGATTGCACTTGTTCCTTACATGTCCTTCTAAAATCAAATATAACGTAAAGAGTTAGTGATTAATTTGGTTTAACGCATTGCCGAGTGAATGTATTCAAGCGTTTGCAACACTAGTTGTGGCACGTTGCCAATCTCTCTCTCGTACTCTCTCTCTAACAGTGGCAATTACTGTTTGTATTTTTGTTATTTTATATCTGTTACAATTTATTTCACCGGAAGCGCTCTATTAAAGCACATGTGGTGCTTGCTTAAGTGCTACCTTATTATTTGATATAGAGCCTCAGGACTGTATTTCAGGATCAATAAATACATTTTATTGTCAATTACAAAACATAATTGAATTGTTATTTTTGTATTAATAAATGTGAAATGCGTTTATGAAAACAACAAAGCAAATCACTTTTTGAAGCTTTAACGAGCGTTTGTAACTAATGGATTACACGCGGAAGTATAAATCACGTGTAAAGCTTTATGGACATTTACAAAAAGTGTAGCAATACAGATTTGTTTATAATGCAGCGCTGTGCTGGGTGATTGCCTGGCGTCCGAAACAAAAGTTCCCCAGCTTTGTTTTGTTTGCTTTTTAACTTAATTAATTTGCTTGCTCCCAACAGCACCGCGCCGGCAATATTATTATATTATAATAACTTTAAAATATCAAACGGCGGACACATTTGCATGATTTAATCTACCATTGTTTTAATAAAGCGCAGATTTAATTGACTAAAAACGTTGATACGATTTGCATTTTGCGTTCACCTGTTAATGTCAAAACACGGGTTCGCATCAACAAAAAGGGACGTGTATCGGCAATATAATCATAGTACCCGCAGCTTTTCTTTTTTAGTGTCTAATAAAACTCGGACAACGTTTACGAAGACAATACCATAAAAATTGGCATAAAATCACGGCGCCGAAAATTTTATATCGCGATACTATTACGTTCATAAACCGTGTAGAGGAAATGATTGGATGAATGCGGCGATTTTAACGAACATCTGTCTTCGTGGAAGTTAAAATTTATTATTCGAATGAATTTAACTGTAAGGGCATTGAACGATGTTTATATTTTATCGGCATTCACTCAAACATAACGAAAAAGAAATGGAATTTTCGCAGAATGGAATTTTATTTGAATATCATATTTCTGTGTTAGCAAACAAGATCATACCCGTCTTGTTTTAAAATACCGAATGTTTCTTATTGTATACGGTAACCAAACCATTGTAAGCTTCAATATACGCACTCAAACATATAAACCCATAAAAATCCCATAGAAACACCAAACGCTACCGAAAGTTGTCGTTGGAAACGAAAAATATATCCGTAAATCATATGTTTATTTGTACGTGAAAGGCGGTACCTGGCAATACCGGCTCCAGGTGGTTTTATTGAAAACTCCGGACAATTCTATGACACAAAGACCTTAATTTATTCTTGGATTGGATTTATTCTTTCCATGTGTTGGGAGCTGGTGACAGAGGGCCCTTAAGGTTAATGTAGGTCTTGTCATCGGAAATTGGAGCGGCCAAAACCGTGCGATTTGTCAGCTGTCATGTGGAATTGAATCCTAAAGGTGTGTATAGGAAAATGTACTCGAACGGGGGAGCGGGAAATTAATTTTTAAGCGCTATGAAATATAAACCTATGGAGTTTGTTTATTTTAGTAAAGAACGGATTAAAGAAAAGCGAAAAACTCATCCGAAAGTTAGCCGACCTCTTTATTGGCGACGTTTAGAAGTTATAAAGAAAGCGATTGTTCGGGATTGGATATTATTTTCTCCAATAAAAGGCGTAAGCAATATCAAAGATAGCTGTGTGACACTTTGTCTTAAACGAGCCCTTTGATGCTTCGACTTCCCCAACAATTTTCATTTCCTCGTTGAAGTCCTCTGCTCAAGTAAAGTTCCCAGCATGCCAATTTTAACTCGAAATCTGTTTCTAAGACTGTTTCAAATGAGTTCACATCATACAATTCCATCGTATTTTGTTATGGATAACCTTTTGTTGGAATCCACTTGATCTTAATTAAACTTCCGACTGTTAAATATACTTTGTGACGTAAAGGAAGTACTTGAAGAAGTTTGAGTTTACTTTGAATTAGTGTGTTTTCCCTAGTTCTAACTCGTTTACGGCGACGGTATAAACCGTAGAAAATAAGAAAAACACAGTAATTAATATTCGCAGTAAGTCGAGTTCAAGTCTCGACGATTCACGCCCGCTTCGGAAAACATTCACAGCGAGAGAGTTCACTAGCAAAATAACAACGTCCATTTGTAACAAAAAGTCCATTCATCAAACGAGATAACAATGTCACGGCGTTATCAAAACATGACCCGTGAAGCGATCACAATGTTTTGCTACGCGAATTCCGGCCCGCAGCAAAAAGTTAACACAATGGAAAAGTTCGCGCTTCCCAAATAAATCGTTTCATTTATACGTATTTATTATTACCTCCGTTTGGTTTATTATGGTTATGTTTGAGGCAAATGATTTTTATATATCTACCTATCTAGAATTTTAAACCATAGAAAAGCTGCATATTTATGTCCAACTTTCGTGTGATCTGCGATGCGTGCGCACTCAATACATACCCAGTTTCCTCATTGCCTCGGAAAGCACGTTAAGCCGTTGGTCCCGGCTGTCATATGTAGACCGTTGACCTTTGTAGACAAGTCAGGGGCCCTAAAGTCTGACAAGCAGTCTTACGGTATTACCTAGTATGTAAAAAACTGGGTAATGGAGGCCAGATAGCCAGTCGCTTTATTTAAAATACAGGTATTCACCGGCATTTAGAATGGAAACCGACCCCAATATAGTTGGAAAAAGGCTCGGCAAATGATGATGATTCGTGTGATCTCTGGTTACGAAAAAGCTACCCAACCCGTGACTATCCCGTGGGTATCGTAAGAGGTCCCTATAGGATTAAATCAGGAGAATGCATTGAAGCATTACATAAATAACACCATTCTGCCCAAATATGGATCCCCATAGAATTGAGAATGTGATCGAAAGGAATATTATTTTAGCCGAAAAAATCTACTTTGAACGAGAGGATTCTTGTTGTTTTATAGTGAAAAACAATATACTTAACGTTCAAGTATTGTAGCTGTGAAAATTTTATACAATTACGTCGAACGGTACTTCTACGGTTCTGCCACGTAGCAATAAGACGTTCTCGTGTGTACTCTATAAATCCGTGCGAAGTTCAGCTGCGTGGCAGCGCAGAGCAGCAGAGCGAGCGGTGTCGGGCAGACTGTAACAAGTGCAATACAAAACAATATTCCGGAGTAATTTCCTCAGAGGAGGCAGGGACCGCCCGCCGCGCGCCGCTCGACGCCAGACGCCACCCGCTTGCTGTTGCACTCATAGACAACGCTTTGTCATTTTCTTTACTTCAACCACTTTGAGGTCATTAATCCTTTGCCATTTCTCGTTCATTTTAATGTTTGACAGTATAATTGTGTCTATAGGAAAATATAAGTCTCGTACTCCTTCAAAATAAAAGATTCACCAATTTGTCTGATTGCATTTCGAAAACTTGTTATAGTAAACGAAAATAAAAGATACAGACAGATAAAATCCTTGGCAGATCATCTTTTCATTAAACAGAAATCTATGAATGAATATGCAGCAGAAGCTTCCAATAAGTGTAAGTAGGGTAAACAAATCAAAGCTGAACGCGCGTTCAATTTTTTAAAGTGTTTGAATTAAGGTGCCTTTTCCTGTGACTAGTAGCTGGCTCAGAGCCAAGTGCACGACTGCAATTAGCCAAAATTATGCTCAAAAACAAGTTCGGAAGCAATTAGCAGATGTAGACTCAACTTAAGGACCAGCTCAACCAGTTTACTGAAGTCCGACACCGGATGAGATTTGTTTTACTAGTTTATCGGTTAGAAAAAAAACTTTTCTTGTACTTTTGAATTGCGAGTTTTCTGAGCTTCATTTGTTGCAGGAGAATATTACAATTGATAAAATTTGTACGGAACAAAAACTAATTTATTCCATATGAGTATACGGATGTTTCACAAACCCTTGATGGTCAAGGGTACCTCTAATATCGATTTAAGTACGTGCTATCTAAATGTGGAAGTAAACAGAGCAGTAAATATCTATTGTCTGCACCATTAGTGCGAGTAAATAAATGAGCCGGACCGGACGCACAGGCGACGCGAGACGCGACTAGACAGCTTAGTCCTCAAATATACACAAGACATCTCATGCCTACATAAAAAATGCTGAACTGTTTATTATGAGGCTGTCCTAGAAATCTCAAATAGTTGCCAAGAGGTCGTAAGTGCGGAGGTCCACGAGGAATCTCAATTAGATCAACTTCAGAGAGAAATCGTGGAAAAATTGAAATACAACGATCATCATTCATAACGAGTTGTTGCCTGCGATTTCGTTCGCGTGTATGTGTGAGAAAAAAATTAGCCTTAGATCATCCTTCCCCAGGATATGATCTTTTTCTTTGCCAAATTTCATTACGATCCGATCAGCCGTTTAGTCGTGAAGGAAACAAACAGAGTTACTTGAGCATTTATAATATTAGTATAGATATTATGTATCAGTTTATAAGCGAATACTACGGGTTTATAAATAGAATACATCTCTCAAGCATACAGCTGTATGACAAAATGTTCATATCTGAGCAGCTTCAATTCTAAACACGATTTATCAACACGCAATCAATATTCACGAACAATCTGATGTGACGAAGCTATTCGAACGTCTAATCCATGCAGCGTGTGTACTACTCAAAGCCAGACAGTATTCCTAAACGTACACACTATATACTAACATAGGTACATAGTGAAAAGCTCAAAGGCTATCCAGGGCAGGCTATCCTTACTGGAACGATAGCCTGCGACCACTACATTAACCCATTTTACTTACAACTTGAGATAGATGACAAACAACTGTTTTATACATGAATCATACGCATAATATATCGTTTATATTCGCTGTACTGCAAGTAGGACGTGCTTAATGTTTCCTTACCACAGATAACTTATATTATAGTAGTTTAGAAACTTTTTTTTATCATTAGGTCGACTAAATGAAAGATTTTTTCTCTCTGAACTCCCAACTATTGCCGGGGGACAATTTTACGTCAAAACTTTTACGCTCTCGTTTGAATATTTTTATTTTATGCTCTTTCTCTGCATGTGCTTTTTGTGAAATAGTGACGATAGCGTATGAAGATAAGATCACGCCTGTAATCCCCGAGGAACACACTGGCGAAATGTGGGTTTACTATTAGGTACACCTCTGTCTAACACTGAACTATCACTTCAGGGTTTAATGTTAAAGACTTATCTTCAGTATATCACCACACTATTATTTCTTATAACCATAATTCGAACATACAAGTATCTACTCGACGTGTTATTAAGTAACGTTATTAGTATAGACGTGAACTAACAATCGACAGGCCTGCTCGGGAATATCAAGCACTAGAACAAATGCCAAATACTCGGCTCCGAATATTTGTTTTATACTTATCTTTCCATTAACAGCTACCCTGAATATGTGGATTTAATAATAGGGATTAATTCGACAGCCCTTATTTACACAGTATGAAAGGATTATGATTTTTTGAAGTTAAAATACCGATGAATAAATCCGACGATCTCGGTTAGGGAATGCTGGATGAGAGCAGCGCGGGACTAGTCATTTGTGGCGATCTTAGGGAGAGCCCGTTTTTGGCTGAAATGATGATGTGTAATGAGTTTTGTAAATTGTTCATTTTTAGGGTCAAAATACATTTGTGTCTTTCATGAATAAATAAATTTACCGTGTCGAAAAAGTGAGGAGCATTATGTGGCTACCTCCTTTTTATCCTTTTAGTATCGTTAAGTTTTATGTGAATAGGATGGGTAACATTTGCGTTAATAACAATAATATATACAATGTTTGAGATCTTAATGAGCTATTGTTAAACGTTCTCTACGATCTCACTGTTGCAATCAATAGGAAGTTTAAATCAGAGAGCTATGCAGGTGGCTATAAAGGATGTAAATAGACGATTAACGAGGCCGAAAGGCACTTGTTCTCTCTGGCATTGCGATCATTTTTTTGTTCAGACTTTTCCCTTTACTTGTGCTGTAAAACCTTGCTTTTTGCCAAATTTCGTGATTCTAGGTCAACGGGTACTACCATATAGGTTTTCGACTCAAAACCTATAGGGTACTTCCGGTTGACCTAGAATTGTCAATTTTGGTTAAAAGCAAGGTCTTACAGCACAAGTAAAGGGAAAAGTCCGAAAAATAAAAAAAGTTGAAAATTAAGGTAAATTTTGGTACTTACAAGTTTTCGCGAAAATCTAAATCTGTCCATATATTTTTATCGTGTTGACTCAGGAACTTGATTTTTATACAACTATAATGGCGCAGCGGTAGTGAGGCTGCCTTACGTTCTTAGGGTCCCGGGTTCGAATCCCGGTTGGAGCAAATGTTTGTGTGATGAGCATGAACATTAAATTTGTTTCCGAGTCATGGATGTTTATATATTATACATAAGTATGTATTTACAAACAAAAAGTATATATATGTAGTATATCAACTATCTGGTGTCCACGACACAAGCCTCGTTGCTTAGTGTGGCATCAGATGGCGCTGTGTGTTAATGTCCAGCGATATTTATTTATT
The DNA here is from genome assembly GCA_963853795.1 of Xestia rhomboidea. Taxonomy (NCBI): domain Eukaryota; kingdom Metazoa; phylum Arthropoda; class Insecta; order Lepidoptera; family Noctuidae; genus Xestia; species Xestia rhomboidea. The sequence continues at coordinate 12,779,138 of OY970761.1, read as the reverse complement.
TATTATTATTATAGATCTCCGTGTCTGGTATAAATTTCAACTTGCTAGGTCCACCCGTTTCTGAGAAAAACGGTGGTGACAGACGGACAAGAAAGTGATGTTCTAAGGGTTCCGTTTTTTCCTTTTGAGGTACGGAACCCTAAAAATCATTTCATAATGCCTGCCGTTAAAAGATTTCAACAGTTTCTTTAAACCAGCAGCAAGTAAGACACTCTTTAACCCATGATCTGTCTACGAAGTAGACACAATAGTTAAACAATGGCGTCTCGACCAAATTGGTTATTTGACAGATCATGATTTAATTTTGTTCTAGTATAGCTATACACAGTCGCCAGCAAATCAAATTACCGCAAACTATCAAACTCCAAATGACTTTAAACCATAAAATGTTGATGCTTAAGTTCAAGATCGAATGAAAAAATTTGTTAGTTTGTAGTAACTTGATGTGCTAGGGACTGTACTCACGTGTGTTCTCTGATTGCGTCTGTACCTAGATCAATATGACAAACTAGTTGACTGTAGTCTAACTGAGACACACCAAGATAGAACCTCGTCCTTTAGATTGGTTAGGTATTGCGGGTCTCATTAATTTTGAACTGTATTTGTAGTTTCTAGCTTCCGCTGTTGTTGGGTTGTGTTACTATTAGAGGGTCCCTAGTCTTATTATATTTTTTTCGAGGTAGATAAGAGTCGGGACGATATGAAGAAAACCCGTATCTACTTTTTCTATGTGGAAAAGCAAAGTAATCCGCATGCATCATCCATTAGGTAACCGACAATATCATGACTTTCTGACGAATTTGCGACAGTACCTATTTACTGAGCATCATAGTAGGACGGAGCGTCTTACCTATATATAAGGTATGTACCTAAAATATGACAGAATGACTACTGTTCCACCCATTATACAGGGTGTAAACCACCTCATCACGAAGCCGTCAACCAAGCATTCTGTACATCAAACTAAGTAACTTTACGCAAAAATTATTGCTGGGAAACCTGGGCCTTTTTATTTTTGGGGTAAAGAATCATATTTTGTGGTAGAACTCAATGTAAAGCACTTAAAACATTGTGCTGATGGATGGATTGAATAGTACGGGGGTCGTGGAGGTGTTTAAAGTTTAAAAATGTTACATTAAAAACTTGAATTAAAAAAAAAAGTTGTCAAAAAGTTGGAACTTTGACCCGCAATATCTCCGTAACTAGAAGGTTCCCAGGTATGGTGTACAACAAAAAAAATATCGCAATGATGAGGAGAACAAATGCCTTTCGGCTTCGTTAAGAGGTGTTTTACACCCTTTATACTGTAGTACCTACACATTTACCATGGTATGCGTGGTCGATCAGTAATTGTGTTAATTATAAATGCACTAGTGAACAATAAAATATTAAAGTCGAAAATATCACATATAACGACTCACGGGCCCATTCATGCGAATGAGCTTTAAAATGCACAAGCATTTTGAAATTCTGTTGTGAAAGTTCATTGATAATTGCCGGGGCATTAGGTTCATTGACTTCTTCACGTCATTCATGATCGTTCGAGTGAATTAAATCTTTTGGAGCGTTTAGAAGATAAAGCAATAATTAATCACGGTTAGATAAGTGTGTTTGGAGGAGGCATAATGTGAGGTCGGAGTGGCTTGCCTCCGGGGATACATCCTGTACCTCCGAGTTGCCTATAAAATTTTACGAGCACGCCGTATGAGCCATTATACCTCTTGTCGATGTCACTTATGAGTGTCTGACGTGGTTGGCAACTCGAATTTAGTTTTAAAATGAAAATTCAAACCCGAACCATTTTCACGTATGAATTTCGAATTGAAAACGTAATAACAGTAATTTGTTGCACGGTCGAGCGTTGAAAACGAAGGTTTTAATAAAATAAAATACCCACCAACTCGTAGGTATTGGATTACATATTTCGAGTCAGAGTTCAATTATAACTTCAATATTAATTTAAATTTTTCTTCCACAAATTATTCCGTTTACGGAATACATGAATTAACAATTAGGCAACACGGATTAATATATTCTGGTAGCCTATCAATTAAACTTGAACAATAACAAAGGAAAACAATCTCGAATTTCGTCAAACTAATCTTGAATATTAGTTTGTACTATTTAGCATAATTGAGTAATAATGTACGACATATTACTAACAATATAAGATAGCTACAGCACATACATGTTCGCTTCAGAAACGCGTTCGCCTCAGGGTAATCATTGCGAGCAGAGTTAACGAACTCTGAATACAAATCGAATGTAGGTGACATGTAGTAGGTATTACCTACATACGTACCCGTCTTCGAAGACGTCGCCTGATACATTCCATCTAGATATACAACAATGTTTATTGATATCCGAAATTCGTTACTTGCGTATATTACCTACTCCGATAATAAAATGTGTGCTCAAAGTATGTGTTTAAAGAGTTGTTTATTAGAGGCAGCTCAGTTTTTCGTCACGGTGCGCGTGTTTATGTGGGTACGGCTACATAATAGGCTGTGCACACATAAAACACCCTTGTTTCAGTCTTCATGACACCTCCGTGAACAGTAAGTTTTATTATTTCTTTGTTGTCGGTTATTTCATGACAAGATCATAATTACAGTTTATTTAGGATGTGAAGAGACAAACATGTTTATTTTTGTTATTATTTTTATAAAGTACCTATGCTGTTGTGTAGTTGAAATAAATAAATATCGCTGGACATTACACACAGCGCAATCTAGTGCCACACTAAGCAACGAGGCTTGTGTCGTGGACACCAGATAGTTGATATACTACATAGATATTTTTTGTTTGTAAATACATACTTATGATACATATAAACACCCATGACTCGGAAACAAATGCCCATGCTCATCACGCAAACATTTGCTCCTACCTGGATTCGAACCAGAGACCCTACGAACGTAAGGCAGCCTCACTACCGCTGCGCCATTCGGGTCGTAGGTCGTCGTCAAACTAAAATAACTTTGAGAAGGTATCGAGCTGAAAGAATTCTCGAAGCCTCTCGTCAGCTCATCTTTAATCCAATAGAGTAGCAAATGTTCATTTTAAAGAAGATTAGTATAAAGTAGAGGAATATCATTGAAATTAGTCCTTTCCACAACAATAATCAAAGTTACCTAAAACTTATCGCCTAAAACACAAGACAGTCCATCTTAATTAACACTCTTCTAAAGTAAGTACACCGTGTTTACATAAAATATGTTCCAGCAAATTATTGCCTCTGTACGAATAAAATACTTGCAAAATGAACTCCATCGGGGCACACTGGAAATGCCGTTCAGTAGCAATTAAAACTTTCTTACTGATCAAACTTTTACAGTCACATCTTCACGAGGACAAGTTGTCCGTGAGAGTCTGAAGGAGCGTAAATGTGACTACAGTTACCTAGCGAGTAGCGGAATGGTTCCAGCACTAACATAACTTGCCTGACGTACCGCCACATACGACTGCGCACTTACTGGGCTATGGAGTGTTTAGTGCAGTATCGTAATGTGAGAAGTATGAGTAAATAAGTTGTTGTTATGTATGTGCGCTACTTAAATAAAAACAACTACTTTTTTATTTGCAGTGTTTTGTTTGGATAACGATATGGTTATGGGATGTTAATAATCTGCCTCACAAGGCTCGTTTCTGTTTTTATTTATTTAATTTATAAATCACATACCTAGTTTTATTTTTAACAGAAAATAATAGAATTGAGTAGAAAAAAAAACGAAAATTTATTACCTTACTAATTATAATAAAATAATAATAAAATCGTTTATTTATAAAAAGGGGCACATTTAAAATTAAGTATCTTAACTAATAAAATAGAGCACTGTGCTTATTGCCTGAACTAGGTGGAACCTGTGTTTCAGGCTAGAAGGTGCAAAAATACCTACTTAAAATAAATAAATTAACAATGAAAGAAAAGTAAATTACTAAAATTACAACTTACATACAAAATAAACAAACAATGTGTCAGCAGTTTATTTGCAGACAACAAGTAAATCTTCTGTCTGTGCATAGGTCATGGGTTGTAAAAAAGTATTAATAGACTTTTTACAGTTAAAATAGCTTAACTTATAAATACTTAGTTTTCTATTTAATCTATTGTACAGAAATGGGCCTTAAAATGAAAAGAATCTTTCCACAAAGACATGTTTGGAGGTTGTATTAGAAATGCGTACTATACCATTCCGTCTCTTGTTAGTATTGTCAGCATTGTACGTGAGCATGGTGTGCTGTTTTAATACTAAGTGCATAATGAATAGCTGGCGCACAGTCAGCACGTTGCACGATTTATACAGCTGATCTGTGGGAAAGTAAAAGGGATGGAAGTTTGCTACCTTTAAAATTGCTCTTTGAGCTCTTTCAAGGGGAAGTATGATAGTTTTTGATGCGCCACCCCATGAAATGATACAGTAATTAATTATAGATTGACACAGGGCGAAATAAACTTGTGTGATTAACTTAGAATCTGCAAAAGTTCGTATTTTTTTAAATACATATATTAATTTGCGCACTCTTTTAACCAGACTTTCAATATGATACCTAAAAGAGAGTGTGTCGTCTATTATAACCCCTAAGTATTTAATATTATTGGTTTTGAGGATAGAAGGACAATTGCACATGTTGACTGACCGATTAACACATTGATGGGCATATACATGGAAGTTATCAGTGTTATGTTGAGGCTTGCGCATGGAGAAGTGAATGTATTTTGTCTTGTCAGCATTTAGTGTTAGTAAATTGCTTTGAAGCCAATTAGTCACAGTATTAAAGCCAAGTTGAGCGTTTTCGAACAGTTCGCTACTGTTTTCAGCGGAAAATATTAGCGCCGTGTCGTCAGCATATGATATGATTTTGCCTTGCTTGATATTTAGATTGCACAAGTCGTTAATATAAACCAGGAAAAGGGTAGGGCCCAATATACTCCCCTGGGGAACACCAAATCCAGTATTTTTCTGCTCATCGCTCGTAAAATTTTCAACTCTAACACATTGGTATCGGTCGTTTAAGTAGTCAGTAAGTAATGTCAGCGGCGTGCCCCTTATTCCTATGGCCTCTAATTTTCTTAGAAGCACAGAAACAGAGACAGTGTCAAAGGCTTTCGCTAAATCAAGGAAGACTCCCATGACCTGGTTCCCCTTGCCCAGCTCTTCTGAGACATAATTGATAAGGCTATGCACCGCATCAGCTGTGGATAGTTTGGCCCTGAAGCCAAATTGCGCTGGTGACAAGATGTTGTTTTTTTCCAGGAACCTAACTAGTCTGCTGTTTATAATTTTCTCTAGAATTTTTGAGATTGAGGGGAGTAATGATATTGGCCTATAGTTATTAACCAAGTCTGTAACCCTGTCTCCAGATTTATAGATAGGGATAACAACAGCCTTTTTAAGACAGTTAGGGAAAATTCCTTTTGAAAGACAGATTCGAAATATATGCGTTAAGGGAGGTGCCAATATATACTTAAATAGTTTAAGGATCTTGTTGCTTATATTATCCCATCCAACTGCACAGTCATCTTTAAGGTCAGATATTATTCGGGATATTTCGATTTCAACAGTATCCAGCATAGCAAATGACTTCAGGTTGCAGGTGTTGTTCAGTTTTTGGAAAGATGCTTGGGCGCAATGTTTCGGAATCTGTTCGGCCAAAGTTTTCCCAACATTAACAAAAAAGTTATTTACTTTGTTAGCTGATAAGAGGGGTGAAGGATTAGTAAGCAGTAACCTCGAATTTGATTCACGTTGTTTAGTCATGTATGTAACGTTTTTAATATGCTTCCAAATTTGCTTAGTATTGTTGCCTGCTTTATTTAATTCATGTTTATCGTAATTATTTTTAAGCTTCTTTAAGAGATTGTTGCAGAAATTTCTGTATCTTCTATAGGTGTTTAGAATTATTAAATTATCAGGGAATTTCTTAGTTTTCTGGTGAAGTTTATCTCTGTGCCTTATGCATCGAATTAGTCCAGGAGTAATCCAAGGTTATTATGAAGACGATTATTTATTGTCACAACTGTCGTATTACGCAATATTGCTTGTTGGACATGTTTTATTAAGTACGATAAAGCTGAATTAGCGTCAGCAATATTGTAAACTAGGTTATAATCAATGTTGCGTAAATCAAATTCGAGTTGTTTTATGTTTAATTTAGATTTTGTTTGGTGGCGATTTTGCTTAGGCAGCGTTAAATTTACGGCTAGTAACACAGAATGGTGGTCGGTTATTGTTGAGTTAGTAACAAGCGTAATAAATGAATAAGTGGTTTTGATCATCATATGGTCGAGGCAAGAACCGCTCTGATGAGTAGGCAATGTGTGAGCAGGCATAAAACCATGGTATGAGCAGATGTTAAGGTAATCTTGTGTCCCTGCGTCGTTGTTTTCAGAGCCAATGTTAATGTTAATATCACCTGTTAGTATTACATTGTTAAATGGGCTAAGTGATTGAAAGATCTGGTGTTTGGAACAGTGGAAAGATGTTAGGTTTCTTGCGGAAGGGGATCTATATAAAGCAATTATCGCTGTGGTTGTACCAATTTTGATGATAAGGCAGTTACTAATACAATCTTGTAGATCAGGTTCTTCGACTTTGACCTTTAAATGATTCCTTAGCAAAGACAACGACACCATCATTTTGATTGTTGTTAATTTTAGTGTATAATAAGTTGTATCCTGGTATTGCCGGGAGGTTATCGTGGCGCTTTGATAGCCAGCATTCTGTTAGAACCATAATATCACAATTAAAGTTAAGTCTATGAAGAAAAATGTTAAAGCTATCTATGTTCTTATAAATACTTCGTATGTTTTGGGTTAGTATGGTTAGTGACTTTTGATACTGGGAAAGATATTGATTGCAGTCCTCAACCTCACATGACTTTGATTCGGTTAAAAATGAGTTATCTATATCAGTAATTAAATTTATATCCATTCTACTTAAAAATAACAACAATAAGTCTAAGATTTAAACAAATATGTGGCGCTCTTAGGCGCCTTCATAGTCAATCGAGTTAATATACCTGTATTCGGCTGCAAGTTTAGCTGGGCAATTTGCGTCTCCCGTCTTGTGGTTGGCTTGTTTTTTAAAGCGCATGCATGTAGCACATTTTGGTTCATCAGCTTTTTTTGCGCAGTCTTGGCTAGTGTCCTTCTTCACCGCAATGACCACAAGTCGGGACAGCGACCTTGCATGTCTTGGATGCATGACCGTACTGCTGGCACTTGTAACATCTCGTTACTATTGTGAAGTCTCGTACCGGGCAGGACGTCCAATTTATAAATAATCTGTCCTGCGTAATGAGGGCCTTGCGAATGACGGCTGAAACTTCTATTATGTAATTACAGCTCTCAGCATCTTTCCTTCCAGATTTGTGGCTAAGTTTGATTGAGGTCATGAATGTATCTAGAGTCATAGGCAGTTTGTCCGTTATGTTCTGGTCGTAAATGCATTTATAAACTTCATTTTCAGCCATTGATGCGGGAACTCCTAGTACAATAATGCGAGGTTTGCGCTTCCGAGGTTCGTCGACGGTAAGGCCTGACGAAGCGATTTGGACTTTTTGTTTGAGCTTATCTAGGTCATCCTTGGTCTCAGTGCTAACGATAAGTCCTCCTTTTCCTATTTTACGTACGCCTCGTACTTTCAGCTTCATTTCACCAGGGCATATAATTTTTTGTACCATATTCTCGGTTTCATCACTGGTCTTGGTGTTGTCGCATGGAAAAATCGCCACGGAGCTAAGATTGTTAGGGCGAATAAAACTGCTAGAACCCTTCTTCACCATATCCGCAAAAGATGTAGGAGTTGCACCTTGCCTCGTACAGGACTCTTGAATCGTGCGGTTCATTTCTGCTAGACAGTCCGCCAGGTCTCGAGCTTCAGTCATAGTTTTCAAGGCGGTATGTGTTTGTAGGGCTCTTGATTTTAGCGACTGGTACTGAACAGCCAATTGTGAAACGCCATGTCCAACTTTTCGGCAGAGATTGCCAATTCTTTGCTTCTGTTCTGAATTTAGTTTTCCCTCAGAAGCAATACAAAAGACCTCATTCAGGTGGTCTTCAATGGTCCCCAACCAGTTCTGGATCTCCGCAGTACTGACTGGTTCAACGGCTTCCTCTTGGTGCTGCTTTGGTTGTTGAGGTGGTCTCGGTGTTGGTGTCGACGGAGGGCTGCGTGGCGTCATCCCACTCCGATTAAAGGGGCTGGTGGCCATTTTTCAGATTGTAACAACTATTTATAATCCAGTCAGTCCATTGTTCTGAGTTAAAAACCGCTTACTACGTTGTTTTGTTATATCAAGCTAATACTCTTAAACTAGGTCAAAATTTAATGCAAGCGTTAATTTATTTATTTTTATATTGCATTCATGTGCACGTCTGTATGCGATGAGTGCCGGTATAGAAAAAAAAAAGAAAAAAAAAATTGTAGAATAATGTTAATTTCTATACAATACTGCAACTGGCAACATTTTATAGATATATTTTTTGGAATGCTGACAGAATTATACTAATTTTCATAAAGCAATTTTATATACGGATAATTATTTCGAAGTTTATGACCTAGACACGGTATGAATCCGACATTGATTTACGAGATACTTTTAAAGCTAAGTGATAAAACGTCGGTGACTCGACTATAAGAACTAGAAGACGAACTTCAGTTTTATGTACTTCTTTATACTTTATACATACGTGAATTCGGGACATCCACTAGACGTGCGTAGTGAAAATAAACACTTCTTCATGCATGAGAATTCACTGAAGATAATGGAGTCGCATAAAATGCTCGGATTTTACGGCTGCGTTGTTTTCAAATCATGTTTTATTTGCTGATACGTGAGCTCGTTAAAACTTTATATGAAATATTTGAATTATATCCTTTGAGGTAAGAAATTGTTATGAATGTTTGAAAGGAGATACTTGACTGTATTATATTCTTGGGATGACCGTAGCGGTTTCAAGATGAAATATATTTACATTTGATGTCAAAGATATATCTAATGTTCTCTGGTATTGAGTTTGGGATGATTACTTTTTAGAATCTAATCTAGGTTTTTTGTAAGTCTAGACAGGTTACTTCTAAATGCGATAAGGTCATAATGATTCGTTCATTTGAATTTAATTTAAACTGAAATTTTACTTACCAAGATTAAACTCCTAATTTGACTCTTAAATCCACGAAGGTAGATAACTTAATTATGAGAGTGCTACAAAAAATAATGCATTAGTAATATAACACCAAGGTTTCAGCAAAGTCCCGAAGGCAGACTTGCCAAAACATGTTAGCACAGTTCAAGTTTAAAAAAAACCAATATCGTGGAAGACGCATCACGTTAATCGGCGAGTCACCGACTTAATTAAACGGTAGAAGAAATGTGGCCGAGGATAGCGCATCAGTCACGTGAGCCGGAGACGGTTACCCCCTCAAATCCGTGTAAGCCCGACGTCGCTCGTAAGACGGGCGGCACCCACTGACAGATCACTACTCACTGTCCTACTCCCTGAACACTCGCTGCAATAACAATCCCATCTTTTATGCAGTCGTTTTGATTCTTTTCTGCATTATTCATTGTTATTACCATTGATAGACTAGAGTCTGTTTCGTAAGAAACAAAATCCTCGTGAATGTTATTCGTTGAATAGAAATAACTTCCCATCAATCTAATTTTCTTAAGCAAAATTAAAATTAACATAACATAACATCACACCTGTAATCCCCGAAGGGTTAGACAGAGGTGTATCTAATAGTACACCAACATTTCACCAGTTATGTTCAAGTCCCGTGTAATAGGGGGCGAGCCCTTTGCCATCAACTGGGCGCAAATCCAGATTCAGTGGCTGCTACTAAGAAATTCGTGATGGAAAAACCCAGCAACACTTTGCCAGTCCCGGGAATCGAACCCAGGATCTTATGCTCACAGGCAGCAAGCAAAATTAACATAAGGCGCTAATAAGATATACAATAACCGAAACGCAATGGTGCCAGCTATCGGTTCAGCTTGTGCAGTATCTAGGCTGTTAATTAAGCAGTCTGCATGCAATTTGCATCTAGGCGGATTGGAGTCGCGAACTTCTGATTATTTGAATAAGATTTCGCAGAGCAATATTAAGGAAATTATTCGTGCCACGGAGCACCAAGTAGAGACGGGGCGGAATAAAGTAAGGTGCCTACTGTAGGAACGATTTAACAAAGACGTTAAGTGCTCCGTTGTCGGAAATGTATTAAGGAAATATGTTTAATTGCATATAATCACATTTCACGGAATTACATTTCGAGCGGAGTTTCCGAATGTCTTGGAATTGTAACCGTTATTAGGATAGTTAAGATTGACATCTTTTGCGTTGATCTGGTTTTATTTGTTTGGAAACGTTATTCTGTATGAATAATAAGTAATATAAATATTGATGATAAAAAAAACATACTATCCGCATACAATCAAACGCTTATCTTTGTGCTACGAGTGGCCCCGTAGACCCCGCCGCCCCGGTCGTTCCTATGTTTCATGTGTGATGCGAGCTCTCGTCTCATTTCGCTTAGCCCGACATTTCGAGTGCCCCTGACCATCCTCTCCTTAGATATAGGTCGTCATAAATATAATCTTACTTAGGGTGACATTGTGTGTTCTTTTTTCACTTAATATTTTTCCTGCTAAAGGTCCCCGGCGGCGATTACATAAACAGGATTCAACCGCGACCTTAATGCGCCTAATAAAGTTTTACGACGGACCCTTGGCAAAAACGTGAACGTTTCAAGGCGACAATGCTTTTATCTTTTCTGTTTTACTGATTGTTTTGTTCTTTACAATTAGGATTAGACATTGTGTATTAAACTTATAACTTGATGTAGACAGCCGACATTTTTGACTCGCCAATGAAAAAGGAAAAATATAAGTTTAACTTTGGGTGTTCCGTATGGTAAGAGCCTTATCAAGCCCCTTTTTTCTCAAGTTTATAGAAACCTTTTATTCAATCTGAGTCACACCCAAGCCTTATTTTAATCTGATAAAATTATGAACGCCTTACCTCTTTATAAATGTGTCATGATTTCATGAAATCTGTCAACATTTTATGATTAATATGCACTTTTATTTGGTGAGATGAAAACTATCAGACCTTTCCGTATCCATAATTACCATTTAAGATGTATAGGATACCTTTAGCTATGCTATGTTATTAACATCTTCCAAACTAAAAATAAAACTGTTAAAATGAACTTAACAATCTCTATGGTTCACAATCCGAATATATACTTAAAAAGTGTAGCGCTATCGTGAATGATGTAATAAATTACGGAAAAATCTCAAAGGAGTTCCCCCTTTTGTAGTACCTACTCCAATAATGTAAAACATTACAGAAACAATTTTGCAGTATTACTTTCGTAGCAGTAATTAGCTGGAACCTCTGCGATGTTAGCTCGCACGAAGTCTCTCCCGGAATCGCTTAACATTCCTGTACGTCGAGCTTCGTTTGGAAATCACTTCTTAGCTTCGGCGCCGCCCTGACGTTGATGTATCGTCTATTTCTTTAGACAAACTTAATGCTGGCGACTTACTAATTTCTTTTTTTTTAATCCTGCACCTTTGTTAATTTATGAGCAAAAAACCGCACTGAACGAGCAGCGAAGCAAATAAGTCTATTAAAACCGAATTTACGACCTGCAATTCTCATAGTGTAATAAAATATACTAATAATACGCACCTAAAAAATAAAATGAAGTAATTTGATACCATAATTTCTGAGTTAATATGAAATTTAGTGGATGCCGTGCTTAAACACTCTTTGCAAATGAGACGTCTACGCATTTTATAAACATTTGTTACAGTTTATACCTTGTTTATACAATACAGCGGTAAACAATTTTATTTACTTAAGTGATTTATGTAAACACTTGTTTCTAAATGATTATGGCCTGGAGTCTGGAATTAATGCAATAAATCAATGTCAGGACATGTTTACGAGCTAACAGAGTTAATTCCAGTGTGACATGACGTTTATATTCGTGAATAATTGTTGATTGCTTGCACCGTGAGGCCGCATCTAATGCAATAAACTTAATGTAATTGTCATAATTATGTTTATCAGTGCACTGCCAGCAAGGCTTTGTTATGAATTCTGTGATTTATTGGCTGAATGGCTTTTAATACAATTTTTTATTAGAAAATGGGTTCATGGCACATTTTTTGCGAGAGAAGCCTTCAGCCTTCAGTTTTAAGGTGGATGCTCCAGGGTAGCCCGCGAAAATCAAATTTTCTTACGTTTTTTGCAATTTGTAGACCAGTGCCAGGTTGTAAATTGATTAAAATATTGTTCGCGTCTGTAAGACGTATGTAGTTACAGAATTATAATCATCAAAATCATCAATACAACTCTTCAAGTTCATAAAAGTCGAGGAACGACTTTTTCAAGGTCAAAATCATTCATCAATTTACAACCTGGCACTGGTCTACAAATTGCAAAAAACGTAAGAAAATTTGAATTTCGCGGGCTACCTGACGCTTTCACCTTAAAGTGGATAATGTAAATGATGGAATGAAAAACCTTACGTAACTTTAATTAAACGTTATTTTAAGCGTCCATAAATAAATGCATGTTTCCTGTTTACATCACAAATATATTAAAGTTAAATATTAATAATACTTCTGCATGTAATAATATTTAATCGAATGACTGTCATCGATATGGATTGAAATAAAATTAATTATGGTGATTATTGGAGGCTACAGACACGGGGCACGGGGGACGCCGGAAACGACTGGAAATGCAATATTATTATGTTAAATAAATTGCGGAACGTTTACTCGTAAAAATGGTGCAATTTCCATACATTATTTTCTTGTGTTGGAAAATGAAGTAGTGATTACTTGGCCCTCGATGTTATTAATACACTTTGTTTGTCTTTTTTGGATATAGTGATTTAAGATGAAATTATTCTAAACATCTGTCTCATTAAAACCAGTCAAACATTGGTTTCTAAAAATGCCAGTCCATGTCTACCAACTGATTCTATCTTTGGGTTAACCGGTCAGTGTTTTCTTTACATTCTGTAAACTACCTTATATACCAAATACACGCCATTTATTCGATCAAACAACGACCCCACAAAAGAAAAAGTTTCTCAGCAGGATTATTGAAAATTGCTTGGATTTCAGGGATAACAAAGTCTTGTTCACAGGTTTCACCGACTTACACGTTTTAGTTTCTAGTACAGGGACCTTAATCCAGTTTTTATTGAGTATGTGAAAAGGTACCTCAACTTTAAGAAGGCTTACGTTTTACGAAACTTTTTCGTTGATAAAACGTCGATATGATTATGTATTTCTACAAAAAATGAAGATAAATGTCAACGCGTGGTTACGAACATCGTTCGTTTGTAATCTATCTCGCTATTAACCAATCAACGTTCAAGGTGAGTTCCATCGCATGCAAGTTTGATGCCAGTTCACAATTTGTTGGTTTGCTGTTTATGCCATGGATGGATGGATGGACCTGTGAGTCCGGCCCCGGTTGACTTCGAAAGAAGGCAGGATATCCCGATTTATTGAATGAATGAAAAACTTCATGCCTACATGTCGCATAATTCCCACTGCTGGGGCATGCATAAATATGACGTAAAAAAAGTTAAAAAGAAATGAGTAAATTAAGTAAAACAGTAAATTAAGTAATTAATTCCCTAAAGTTCCTATAATATCGACATTCACTGTTCAAAAACTCCGCAGGAATTAAGTTTAAATTATTAAGTAGGTACACATAAACTGTAAATAATTACGGCTACATTGAAAAGCTGTCGGATTTTATTTTGCGAGATAACAAAGACTCACTATACCTACTGTGCTAGAGTCTGACCTCCACTACCCAACATTCAGAAAACCGCCACGGAAGATGGTCAAGCCAAGACAAAATGCCAAAAAAAACAGTCTTCTCTCAATAGTTCTCGACTCTTAAACCCCATTAAAATTCTATACAGCTGTTTAGCTTTTGATAATTTTTAATAATGAAATTACCTGAATAGAAATTCAGTGAGAAGTTACACGTAAAGGAGTCTACCCACTACACCGTACCATACCATGACCGTGCTATGAACGTATGACACGAACTACTATGCCCAGTAGAACGTATCAACACAGTACGGTCATCTTACGCAGTCTTAACTGGTTTAGTATGGTCATAGTACGCGGTTACAACGGTGATTATAAGCAGTTGAAAACGTTCCTAGCGCGGTCATGATATGATACGGTGTAGTGGGCAGTCTCCTTAAACTGTAATTCCGGCTGCTTCACAAAGTTGTCGGTTTTCATTTTGCGAGATAATGAAGACTCACTATTGTGTTACCGCCTGACCTCCGCAGGCAACCTTTAGCAGAACCGGATTATGTTAGGAAGACGTTAAGATGCTATCGGCTAAATGACTGTATTAATACTAGGTTGAGTTTTTAACTGATGCTTCAAGTGATCATGTTTTTATTGTACTGGCTTTATAGTATCTAGGGAAGTAACAGGAAATTAAGTGTAATTATATCATGTAATTTGTAAATGTATGTATCATGTATGATAGGTAGATCTCTGCTTATGTTATCGGGGATTTAATACATGATGATTTAATATATAAGTAGTTAGGTATGTGGATACACTGGGCACCGTTATAAAGTAGAGTGTAGTACTGTTGTAGTTACATACATCGGTACTCCTTACAGGCAACAGCCTAGAAATATTATTTTAACGAAACGTCAAGGCTGGTTTGAGGTCACTTATAATAAAAACAAGTACTAATAGACTACTATTAGTGTTTACAATTAAAACACATAACATATAAGTAAGACCTATTTAGAACAAGATATTACCAAAATATTTGATAAAGCAGGTACTTTATCTTTAACTATGTAGTATACAGTAATAATTAGTCTTAACTTAATTCATTACTGTACATTCCACTTTCCCTTTTAAAAAGGCCTGAAAACGTCGCTTTTTGTTTGTAGATACAAAATAAGATTTCAGTGATGTTTGAAGGTACCGTTTAATTAATGTAATAAACGTTGTGCCTAACGGCTCTGTTGAAGATTCAATTAAGTTTTAACTTAAATACTTAAATTGAATTAATACAATCTAATTACACGGTGTTAGGGCGGAGACACATTCATCAAACGATGCTTAGTCGTCTGTAGACTTTTGAGGAGGATATTCGATATAACATTTCGAGTTTTATTTAAGTCGACCATGTTTTGTGTTCAAATATACGAGAGTAAGTAAATGTAATACAAATTGAACCACAACATTTATGGTTGTTATTAATATTATACTTTGAAATTCATCAATCAGATAAATCAAATAGGGTAGGTACAGTCGTGGTCTTTTCCGCCTGATCAGTTAAACATTTTTTCGCTTAAATCATGATAAGGCGCAGAGCCACGGCCCCTTAAAGTTTAGGCCTATTAGGAAAGCGTCAATTTGGCGCGCAATATAACAATAAATCTTGTTTGGCGTGCGTCGTCAGTGCGCTCGGCCGATCGATATTGTCTTTCATTCATTACTTCTATAAAGTCAACGGAGCGGGGCTAGAGAGCGTTTCTATGTTGCGAAAGCAAGCAAAAATTAGCTTAGTGGTGATCAGGCGGGAGTGTCCACGATAGTTCATACATACATTGTATACAGCGTGTACCAGAATGGTGTCGTCATATTTTAGGATATGGTATATTAGAGACCATCATACTGCAATACATAATCGTCTTAATTTTTTCGCGATTATTATGTTGACCCAAAAGAAGTTTGTTTTTAAACGTTACCCTACAATATGAATTTGTCTTGTACCGTGGGTGCGTTTACAAACATTCAAACTCACATACACAAACACCCAGACCTGGAACCATTATCTGTAGGCCAAACAAATATTTGTTCCGTACGAGAATTGAACCCGCAACACGCAGCGCAGCAGCCAATCGCTCAGCCACTGCGCTAACCGTGCCTTCATTGATTTAGTTTGATGATATAACACATTCTAAAATATGACCACACCTTTCTAGTGAATAGTAAGTACACGCTGTATCCAGCTAGCAAAAAATAATCTTACAAATATCCCAAGACCATATTTTTTTCAGTCTTATATCACACTTACAGACATCTATAAGTGTGGATTTGGGCGCACTTTATAAGTACATTCACCCTTGCAATTGCCTTGTAATGGTCTCGCGAAGTGTATTTTCAAACTTACAAGACTCTTGCTGATGCTTTTATAATGACAAATAAACTTACAAGTGACTTACAATGGCGCGCTGTAAGGGTAAATAACCTTAAAGTCCTCTTACTAATAAAGTAAAATACTATTTTAAGGGTAATATCGCTTATAGTCCTCTTTGTGATCTCCTAATAAGAGTGTTATCACAAACCGCGAAACCTTGGAACTTTTGGGAAAATAATAAAGTTTTAAATTTAAATTTATATTTCCTACAAAAGGCTAGTGTGTATATTTTCTAATTTCTTACTCATGTATTTGTCACGCACTAAGTATATGCGATTATTATGTTGCGAAGTAGTTTTTCTCGATTACTTTGAAATTTTAATAACAATATCTTCACGGGCCTTTTCAAAAATGTTTCTTTTACTTTATATATTTTTTAATTATTTGTAAAATAATATCAAAATGTCGCCATTACGACCATCCGCGACTTATAAGTGCTTTATTAGAGCAATATAAGTCCAGTACTCTTGCCTAAGGTTTATAACGCACTCGTAAATGTCAAATTAAACGTAAAACCACTGTCTACGCGGCCATGTTGCTTATATTTTTAGAGTTCCGTAATATGTAAAAGCAAGCCAAACGACGAAGTTGAAGGATCTAATAGAAAATTAATGATAATGTGTACTAAATATTAAAATAGTCTATTACCTGATTTTATAACAATTTCTGGAGTCAACACAACAAAGAAAATAAATTACCCTTAATAGGGAATTGTTGTAGACCTTTTAAAGTGCAACTACTCTTTATTATATCTTAGGTGAGATAAATCACACTTTTAAAATACTAGTTCACAGAAGTCTAATAAAACACTTAGTGTAGTCACTTCTAAGGTTGACTGTACTTATAAAATGAATTTATAAGTATTAAATAAGAATCAAAGGCAATTAGACTTGTAAAAGGAGCTTATAATACCACTGCTCTTATTAATATTATATAACATTTTCTTAAATACGTCTGTAAGACCATGTTACAAGTGTGAATGCTCTTAAAACCTAAATAGACTTATAAAATGGCACTATAAGAGTTCCTGCCTTAATCAGAACACATATAAACCTTATATGAAACCACAGCTCTTACAAGCTTTTGTTTGTAAGGGTGTTAAGAGTTTCTGACTTAATCAGAACACGTATAAACCTTTTATGAAACCATCGCTCTTAAAGCTTTTGTTTGTAAGGGTATTTTGCTAGCTGGGCTAGTCTTTGTGACTGCAAATATACTGAACGCTGCAGCTACAGCAGCTACAGAGAGAATCTGTGTTAAACCCCGAATTCCACGAACTTCAACAAATCAAAATTGAAAGCTGTTTAAAAATCGGACATTCAAAATAGAAGGTTTCGTTAATTTATTTTTATGTTCACATATTATTATATCACACATGGAAAATAATAATTATTGCTTGCTATTAGACATATCAACATAAAATAATAACTACGCCTGAGGTCCTCAACTAACATTATTGTTACGAGACTAAAATTATTGAATATTTGAAATGCATTTGTGAACATGTTTTGTTAGCTATCCCAATTTAGAAATTGTAATAGGTAGTTTGTGTACGTGTTTGTTTGAAATATCATCTAATTACTGGTGTCAAATTTGGTAAGCATGTTTAACGTTAATTGCACGTTCAAAATATAGATACAATTTATTTGGTCGTTATTTTTTATATCAATACCAAAACCAATGAGATGTTTGTGCTTAACACTGCATACAAACTAATTCAATAAACTGGCCTGCAAAATTAAGTATCACACTTTCAAAATTGCAATAACTTTTTAAGTACACAAGCTATACTTTCGAAACAAAAAGGACTCGAAAAATAGTTTAATTTTGTCTATAATTTCAAAGAAAGCAGATAAAAATTGCTTTGTAACGTTTTTTTTTTATTTTAAATCTCTAACTTCTATAGTTTAGGTACAATTTAAATTTCAAAGTGTAGTACTTATTTTTGCAGGTCAGTGTAGTTTTAAAAGTTAGAAAGAAAAATGTAATGATGTCGCTTTGTTTTAAGTCATGAACTAAACCTATAGATTGTTAAAAGGTATCCCATTAAGTAATTGATCTGACATCAACCCGCCCAATTAACAACAACGCTGTCATTATTACCGTTCATTTAAGTAGTGTAACCATACCTTAAACGGTACAAACACTCGATTACGGTGCGAACCTATTTTCGTAGGGTAAAACGGGCAAAACAGTTAGTGGATAATCCCGTTTTCTAGGCGCTCCGTCTAATTCGTTTGTAGAAGTTTACGTAGCGACGCCCCGGGCTTGGTAGGGATCAGGTGCTTCTTAAGGCCCGGTCTTGATCCTCCCGAGGCGGCCGCTGTCACGATTATCAGTCTCGCTATTGCCTCGCATATAAAACTATCCGCAGACTGTATAATTTAATTACCTATGGTATTTTGTCTTTGTGGCAGTCTTTTGTTTTCCATTTTTGACGTTCCTCCTCTCGGGATTAGTTGCTGACTTGTGTTACTAATTTGAAAATTAATAATTCATTTATTTGAAGAACATTTTTGAACCTTGTGAAACTTCACCACGAGCAAGCAAGCGTTTTACCTTATAAATCTTATAGTATCTAGTATAAAAACTTGCACGTAATTGAATCACAAAGTAAAAGTCTCTAATACTATAAACAAACATGATACAATAATGTCTGTTGCAAAACTTTTACGACATGATTCGCTGAGAAATTGAAAGTAAAAAAGTGAACAATTTCATCGAATAATGAATGTTAAAAAGTACTCTTCGATAGTTTGATTGCTATCAATTTGAAGAGAGTGACCCAAGTTTTATGTCACTTCAATGCATTTTATGGACCACTGCCTACATCAGACTCGTGAACCAGCTATCTATCAACATGTTCGCTTGCTAGTCTGTTTGTCCGTAATAAGTAGAAGCTTGTAACAACTCCATACAAAACTGCTACATTTTAAAATAGTTATACAGCTTCACGTACTTACAAAAAACTATTTTATTTCTCTTACTCTGCTCCTGAAACTTCAGTGGCGCTGTATACGAGCATTTTCTCAATTTCAGTTTGCAACAAAATCAGTTTATTTTCCAACTGACAAATTGCATTGAAGTAACAAAGTACAATTTTCCTTTGAGAATAACCTGACAAAGTTTGGGGGTGTACAATAAATAATATTGGGATGTGTAACTGAAGGTTAGGTAGTCCTGGGGGGGTGTTGAAAAATATTCGTGTAATAAGTATTTGACTAAATTTCCGTAGTACGTAATCGTTTTCCGTGCAGTAATTTAGGCGTGCTCGTCGGCCGGTGTTTCAATTGCGGAGGCGGCCGCCGGACGGCATCATTTCCTGTACATGCTGAGCCCCGTGCCGGCCACCACTGGCAAACATGCAGGTATTTTCTACATACTCACATGGACTCCCCATCGTTCCAAAATTTTTGGACACAGCATTAAAATTGGCTATTAAAATTCCATGCTGCATGGTGACTTGTTGGTGAATTAGTTCAGAAAGCACAAAATTTGTCTGCCAATTAAGTATTTGCTTAAGCTTTTAAGGATAATTTGGTTGATAAACAGAATATAAAAAATATCTTTACTTTGGATTCGTTTGTTTACAATGTAGATATAGCTACCTGTATGACGCCTGACATAACCTTTCTCGTGCGAAACCGCTTTTCGTCAAATGTTTATGTGTTCTTTTGAAAGTACTTTAACGAAAATGGCGAGCAGAACCTAACGAAGTTTTTCTAGTCACGTTTAAAATACGAAACCGTAAAAGCATTGCAAATTGGGAGATACTTACTTATTCTTTTCAGTCGTTCAAAATTTTCTAACATTTATAAAGTTTTTGATACTTGAAGTACTTAAGTGTTCGAAAAAGGGGTGCCTAAGTAT
Source organism: Xestia rhomboidea (assembly GCA_963853795.1). Classification (NCBI taxonomy): domain Eukaryota; kingdom Metazoa; phylum Arthropoda; class Insecta; order Lepidoptera; family Noctuidae; genus Xestia; species Xestia rhomboidea. The sequence continues at coordinate 12,759,037 of OY970761.1, read as the reverse complement.
TCTCTTTGTAACATAACAAAATATGTAATATTAAAATGGAAGAACACTTTGGCTTACAAAACAGCTAAAATACTTCAAACAATTCAAGTGGTCTAACCGGAAAAAAATAAAAAATAAAAGGGCCGGCAAAGGCAGTGACGAGTCACTAGCTAAATGCGCCAGCCCGTTCCAATTACAGAGCGGCAGTCATTATTTCCGGTGCCATGCAATGCCTCCTCCGCCGGCTCTCGGCACTGCTTCGCTGACCTGCCGAAATTCACCGCCAAAATAACTATCATAACATGACCCCTTCGCGATAGGAGCCCTCAAAAAGAATCTAGTGGCCCACTCTAGCCACTAGAGCTCTACATAATTTTGTAAAACGCGGTACGGTACATTCTTACTGTTGAGTGCTGTGTAATTCGTTGGAATTGACGGAAATAGCTTTTTTTCAATTTTCAATTTTGTATATGTTTTGAAATTGATTGTTAATATTTTTGTTGTCCTGAGACATTCATTGCTAAACTACTAAGATTCTAAAAGGTCAACATTTTGAAATTCCAGAATTCTTTGTTTATATTATACAAGTTCACACATCATATATTATTATATTATACTAAAATGTAATATCTCCCAACGAATATAACAGACTCCTTAACAAAATACAAAGTAATTAATTAAATAATTGGCGCATAAACAACACAATTAATTTAACGTATGAAATTTCAGTGGTAAACTAAAGTTATGACGTATTCGAAACCAAAATAAATAAAGGTGTAATAAGTGCCACAACTGTGGTTAATTCATGCATAAATATAAATACACATTTATATAGCGTTACTCATTAGACAGTTGCGGTGAAAATTTATAATGACGTCGTTGGCGTAAAACAAAAGAGTCACAATACGAGTTCACACACGCCATTGTTGCTGCTTTTATTGAATCCGATGCTCATTAAAAACTTTATTTTCGAATATTATGATTTTAACGCTCATCTGGTTTCAGAAACAGCCTCTACGGTTGAATGGGTGAAATGAATATAAGTAAATGAGCTCCTGTTTAATGGATGCGTCAGTGATCAAGTATATTTCGTTACGGTAAATATGCTCAAATTGGTGGACACTAATTGTGCTACACGTATAGCATTATTGAAATATTCCACACGACCGTGAGAGTTACAGCTCTACGATTGAAAATGGAAATCGTGTATATTCTCTATTGAATTCATTGCAAACCAAACAAAGATAATAGGAATTTGTGTACATCAAATTAATACGGATTATCGTTTGTAAATCGCAAACATTTGACTATGTTGTTATACAGTGCTAGTGGTTGAACAAGGATAAACAAAAAGGGTAGGATAGACGATACAATTGTCGCTGGCCAATTGTTAATTAAAACTAAAAAATATTTACGACGCGTTCGAAAAAGAAAAACTGCGATTGTGTTTGGTTTCTTTTTCGGAGAAGCTAAGCTCGTGGAAGATGAATGTCTGAACGTGCTTCCTTTTTTTGCATTGAGACAGAGATTTAAAAGCGTGATTTTATTTATTTACCTACAAGCGAATCTGAAATTATTAATCTTACTTAATTTAATCAGTCACTAGTTAGCCTCGTCTTTTCAAGCCGTAGTGAAACATGGAAAAGTGTCGGAGCCTTCGCCCTGCAGGGGGACGCAACAGGCTCAATAATATAAATAACTATTCAGTAAATTATTTAAGTACCTATCCTGTACATTACAGTCAGCAACGGTTTAAAACAATCCAGCTGCCTCCCCACATATAACATAGTATAAGCTGGTAACTTCAGTTGAGGTCACATACATTTAGCAGAGGTGCGCGTGAGGTGGGGTCGTTATGCGGTCATGAGCCACCATGAGCGGTGCACATTGACACTCGTTCCGGCTGCTCTGCCCCCACGGCTCATTAGACCGACCGCGGTCCCAGATCTAAGAACATTTCACGTCGGCACAATAATGTCAACAACCAACCCGTGAAATTGCGACCTTAGTTTATAAAAATAAATAGGCCAAATTGTGAAATCCACCATGTAATTGCGCCAAATAGAAACTACGCCACCATATTTTATTCGATTCGCTTGACATCGGAAAGTAATTTTATATTTGTGCGGTAAATTATTGTATTTCAACATGACTTGTTCGACATGTTGTTGTTTATGTTTAAGAATTAGTACGTGTTTATATGTTTATAATATGTTTACGTTAATTAATTCTGTATTCGTGTTTAGATGTAGGTCGCCTAACATAACAGCAGCTTTGTTTGTTTAGACATATACCTTCGTAAGTATTCATAACAAAAATAGGGTACGTTATCCAAAGTCTTCTAAGGCGAGGGTGGAAAAGGTTGCACCATGAAGGGTCCAGACGGGAATTATTCGCTGTTTTCCGTCGCCTCAAAATATCAACCCCTGATGCTTCCCGCACTTTTCAAATACTTTGACGTGTTACGCCTACGTAATTAGAGCTCACTTCTTTTTCCTATTCGATTTTATTTCTCTACGACGTGAGGTCTTGATAAGACTTTACACTTCACCTCATAAATGGGTTTATGGTGGTTTCTTGCTAGTTTTCATGGTTAACTGAACGTTTTAAAATAATTCTAGTAATTTCTTTGACAGTACTCCATTAGTAAGTTTTATTTGCGTCAGTCACGGAGCAATACATCGTTGAAGGTAGCCATTTTGTTTAAGGTCAATGTTCTTTATAAATTATGTGTTATTTTAACTTATAAATAGATTTGTATACTAAAGGGAGCAATCGGGGAGTAATTTATAAAAATCTAACCACCGCCTACGCCTGATTTGTAAGATCATTTATTCTCAGAGGTTAATAGGCACAGAAATTCAGAATCTCTCTTGTAGATTATTATGTAGATATGTTAATCACATTGTGATTTTAAGCTGATTTGAATCCTACCATAAATAATACAATGCGTTAAACTTGATCTACCGTAACATAATAAATGTATGGAGTTTTTACAGATTTTTGGAAGACATAGTATGCAACGAAAACTTATGGCAATATAATGAATCGCCCACTCCGTACAAATAGGGGAGCGGCCCTAATTTTCAAGACTTTATTTCATTACTTTGTAGATGTGTAATAATAAATACTTATTTAAACGTTTTCCTACAATGGAAGAAGCTACGAGGGAAACATTAAAATTCCCATGAATAAACTATATGATAGATTCGATGTTCAAGTTTTGGCGTCCACCCTTAAAGAAACATAAAGATTGACATAAATAAACTACACTGGCCTGCAAAAAAGTACTACTTTTACAAATTTAATTTTTTTCTAAACTATAGAAGTCAGAGATTTAAAATGAAAAACGTTTTATAGTAATTTTTATCAGCTTTATTAGTTGTTTATGTACAAAATTAAACTTTTTTTCAAGTCCTTTTTGTTTCGAAAGTTTTTCTTCTGTACTTAAAAAGTTATTGCATTTTAAAAGTGTGATACTTAGTAATAATAATATATATATTTTTTTAATAAGTTTTTTTTAAGTAATATTTAAAAATGTAAATAAATAAGATTGTAAAGTAAATAAAGGCGATAATAATACTTTATTCATACATATCCTTACAATATACTTAATATCTAGCTAAAGTTCACAACAGTTAAGGCGTACAAAAGCTGAAAGCCTGACTCCTAAACTAGGAAAACCTGTGACTTAGCAGTCAGTGTTCCACTGCCACTTGGACACTGTATTATACCTTGTGGAAATTGAGAGCTGGTAAACTGATATTATTCGAAAGAGTATATTATAGTAGTGTTTTAGAAAGATAATATTAATAAATGTTGAAAATAAAAAAACTGACATTTAAAAAGTTAAATTTGAAAAGTATAAAATGACTGTGTGGTGGTTTCTGTATGTGTGTCTGGAAATCGTATGATTTATTTGCATTGTGTGAGTGTGTGTATGTGACTGTGTGTGTGTGTGTAAGTGTGTGTGACTCGGAGATGGGTGTATTTTTGTGTTCTTGAGTATGATGGTTTTGCAGGCCAGTGTATATTAGGTTCTTTGTTTGACTTATAAGGGTACTTAGGCCCTTAAAATTATGGGTTTTCAGCTTTATACAAAACATGTTAATATTACCGATAACCTTTAACACCAGTTAAACACAAGACTACACGTACACAAGTTTTCAAAAGTAATAATATTAATGCAACAACAGCGTTTATGCTTGCTGCCAAACGGTGGCCCATTTCAGTTACAAGCTCTTCTCTAGTTAACAAAGTCAGAAACGCATAAAGGGGCATTGAATTTAATGACGGAGGCTTTGGGGCACGGCAGACATGTGCAGCTAAACACAGGGCAAGCTTTGTTCTTTGCTCTGCGCTCGTTAAATATTTTAGCTTTAAAACGGTACGCGGATGCGAGAGCTCTCTCCCGTAACCACTGTAGACACCGCCGGCTGATAGTTCATGTATTTTATAAATACACTGAAAATAATGGTCTTCCTCCACTTTTTAGACAGCGGCTTAAACAACCGAGATATTTGCAAGTCTATTATTGTTAGTGCTTTGTATTCTCTTGTTGCGCGGTTACTGATTGCTAGGTTGAGGGGTTCTCGTCCCTCCCTAATCTCTCTTATCTTATCTTGCAATCAATGGAGGTACAATTTTGTTATAACAGACAGTATGTAGGTATAAGTTCGTGATGTGGACTTTCCGTAACTATCTTTTCGTAGATCTCGTGAGGGTTGATGAGGAGATTGTATAAGGATGGGTCACAAAATTTCATGTTTTCCTGTCTAAAGATCTATTTGTTAAGGAAAGATAAAAATGAGTAAAAGTCAGAGTTAAAGAAGCATTGATGAAAGAATCAATAATTATATGCCCAGGGCAATATTAATTTAATTAGCTCGTCGTTCGACAAATGTCACAAAGAATAAAATTTTCGCTTGCCAAAGATAATTACTAATTCTGTTATGTAAATTCCCTGGAGTTACAAATTCACAAATCAAGTTAGGTCCGCAAAAATTATACTCGAAGATTTTTCACATTTCAATTCATTCGGTGCGTATCATTTGTATTGTGGGCGGAAAAACCGCGTGGAAGTTTACATAAAAGAGCGCGGTACAGATTGTGAGCAGTGACGTGTGCGGATCGGTGGCCGGGTGGACTATCGAATGCGGGCGCGCTGCTGACGGCGGCGTCCTCACTCAGCCCCTGACTCACAGATTATCTTTTTCATCTCCGTGGCATTTCGTTACCCTTAATGAAACCCAGCCAAAGGAAAGAAAAAATTTAATTTAAGACGAATCAGAAAATATTCAGCTGCCGCTCGCTAGTTATAAATCATTTGAATGCTAATAAATTCGACTAGCCCTCGAGCCCCAGGTGGGAACAGACTTTCTTCCTGCTCCATCTTTGTTTTCAGGAAAAATTGAATAATATTCTGCTCCTTATTATTAAATTCTTTCATAAAGCCACCGACGGCTTTGGGGATTTTCTTTAATATCGTAATGGAATTTCATTTGTCTTGCGGTTCAACCTCACGACGAAGATGAACATAGTCATATTTCCATTTGTTCGAAGTTATTACCTCTACATCCCTTCATAATTGCCTATCGCTCTTGTGCAAACATTGTGACAGGCGGCTCAAATTCTATGGGTCATCGATGCGGCTTTTATCGAACACGCAAATCTGTTAACTTAAATAGTGAACGGACGAATCGTAAAATTGTTGCATACGGCCGACGGAAATCGGATTTGTTAACGTACGTTAATCTGATTGCGCAGCGATTGTTTAACTCTTAATTCAACTTCTGTACGTAAAAATTCAATTTATAATTTTATTTCGACTGATGGAAGATAAACGTGCACAAAACGAGTAGCTGTATTGGATAGCCGTGGATCTTTTTTTTATAAGTCAGTTTTAAACAATCAAAAACGCTAGTACCCATTAATAACTGAAATCTCTATAGCAAAAATAATAAAGTATCGCATACATAAACGATCGTGCTAGTTAGTAAGAATCAAAAAGGATATCGGAGCACGCTTGCATCCGGGCGCCGACGGAGCGGTGCAGCGGCCGCGCTCAGTTGTTCTCGGGACCTCGCTACGCTCGCCCGTCTACGCACTACGCCGCCTACGCCGTAGCGCTACGAGTGCTACGAGCCATACTAGTGTTTATTGAACTTGCTACTTAACAAATAAGTGCCTCGACTGTTGCGTGCGAAATAAAAGTCACTGTGCTAATAAAGTACTGAACAAGATTGTGTTGACGTACAATATAGTTTTATTGGATTATTTATGTTCGAGGTAAGTTTAATATTATTAATCTTAAAAATATAAAAAACAAGTTTTCTGTTTCTGCTTATTTTTTTTATTTTAGATTATACTTTATTTACTTTTTTTCCCGTAGGCGGTAGTGTTATTACAACGAGCGACCTTTCTACGCGGGCCGTTTGATATCATCAAACAAGAGAAACGTAATCTAAACCGACCTATCCACGAGCGTAAAATAAGCATAAGTTATTTTTACAAGCAACCCTTCATTGTGTATTTAAATCTAAATCTGAGAATGTCCATTACACAGTGAAATTAAGCGGTATTGTTAAACAAAGATTGAAGGTTATACCGTAATATTTCTTTATTACAGAGTGGGAGAAAGTTCTACCCATTCGTAATATAAATGGGGCTTGTTATATTGTAAGTAATATGAACGAATGAATATGAAGTGCGGTATTGTGCGTAGGTACTCTTCTACACATTCAAATTAGAAAAAAGTCGGAATGGAGCGCGTTAATATTCGGGAATTTTCCGACATATTATGTTGCAGATATGAAGCTTTAATATAGAGATTTTTATATAACTTCTTAATGGAAGTTATATAAAAATCTCTATATTAAAGCTATCAGTAGTATTATGGCTATCAGTATTAATAATCTAATGATTATTAATACTGATAGCCAAGTTGTACTTTATTTTTACTACTGTATGTTCATTGTGAACTGCTTTGGTTGAAAAAAATGCCATAAAACCAATGGAGATGGAGCAATACTGATCATACACAATTACAAAAAAAAATTACACTTTCTACCCCACATATCACATACAATAATTTCACTTGTGTTCCAATGCATAGGTGGTTAATTGGCACACCCAACAGGTAATCAAGTTAATGGTGCGTATACGTCAAGTTGGGCCATATTGGACCGGGTTGGGCCATACTGGGCCTTCCCGGGACCCTTACAGGAAGAACAGTGCTCGGCAGTAATGCCCATTAATTGAGATAAAAATAGACTTCGTGTCGAGGTGAAATTGTTCTTGGTGGGAACCAATTATTACGCAGATGTTACAGATATATTTGCTAAAAAGATATTGCTATTTATATAGGAATTACATACATAAACTCACGCCTTTTACCCTATGAGGGTAGGCAGAAACCACAGACCGCCACCTGCTACCATCCTTACATAAACCTAGCCTTATCAAGGTTTATACATCTAGTCAATATAATTTAATGTCTACAATATGGCGACAATTTTGGTTTCAAGCTGTACAAGGTCGTTTGGGCTTTATGTTTTCAATATATATCACATAGCAATTACACATCAATACCGCAATTGAGAGCCAAAAGATCTTTATAGCATTGCAAGACCATATTGAAACGTTAAACGAAATTGCTATCGTCAAACAAGGTTTCATATAAGGAGTAACGAGGCAATGAAATTTTAATCCATGGAGGTTTAAATGAATGCAATCTAAATGCAATATCCTCACGCCTTCCCCAAAGGAATACGTAACTAAGGTGTATTATTGTTCACCCACATTTCGTCCGAATACAGTCCCATGTAATAGAGCGCGAACCCATTGGAATGTATCGGGTTCAATTCCAATTTGGGGAATATTTCTTAATAGGAAAACCTACTCTTTGATTTCTTTCTCGAATTTTACACCTCGTGTTCTGAAGCCGTATTGGTAAATACAAGAAAGACCTATAAGAATACATTATCTCTCTTTTTTTTTTCAATCCGTATCCATTATTACGACTTTACTTTATTTGACGACCCGAATGGCGCAGCGGCTGGCGCGTGAGGCTGCCTAACGTTCTTAGGGTCCCGGTAGGAGCAAATGTTTGTGTGATGAGCATGGACATTTATTTCCGAGTCATGAATGTCTATATGTATAATAAGTATGTATTTACAAACAAAAAGTATCTATGTAGTATATAAACTATCTGGTGTCCACGACACAAGCCTCGTTGCTTAGTGTGGCACTAGATGGTGCTGTGTGTTAATGTCTGTTTTGAATTGTACCGGTTTATTATTTGACCTTTCTGAGAATTTTAAACGGTGGATGTACGACTATTTCTCACGAATTTTAAATAATCAGTAGAGTCATCTCTTAAAATACTTTGTTTTTATAAATTGTAACACTGCCGATATGAAGCAATAAGTAAAGTGTAACTTAAAGAAAGAAGTTACAAGTACACATCACTTAAGGGGCACATTGTGAAAATATATCTGTCATTATATCGATTCTTCCGTCGACAAAACCCGTGTCTATGGCAGTCATGCTACGCGTGCAGAAATACGAAGATCCTAAAAAGAAACAAGCTACCCGAATAGTGGGAGCGCTGAAGAAATCGAAATGGGCAGGCCACATACGCTGCAGAGTAGATGGTAGATAGTGTAAGAAGGAATCGAAGTGGAGATAATAATTATAAACAAATATCGCTGGACATTACACACAGCGCCATCTAGTGCCACACTAAGCAACGAGGCTTGTGTCGTGGACACCAGTCGATAGTTGATATACTACATAGATACTTTTTGTTTGTAAATACATACTTATTATACATATAAACATCCATTACTCGGAAACAAATGTCCATGCTCATCACACAAACATTTGCTCCTACCGGGATTCGAACCCAGATCAGATATTATTGTATAAATCTGGTTCTGTTGCTGGGGAGTTTGTTCCGCCAGTTCTTTTTCCCAGCTTAAACAATGGGAAGCGGCGAAGGGCGGCCGTTTTGGGGAACTATCTCTTGTAATATTGATGTTTAAAAAGCGCTGAATTATGAGCTTAATTCGAATAAATGACATTTAATTTTTAGACCCAGAGCTGGTCATTAGACCACGGGCAGGCCACGAGACAGGTGGAGCAACAACCTGGTCTGAGTTGCAAGCAAGAGTTAGATACGGCTAGACCTGGGTAAGCTTGCAAGCAATCGGGAAGGCCTACACTTAATAAATAAAATAAATAATAAATATCGCTGGACATTAACACACAGCGCCATCTAGTGCCACACTAAGCAACGAGGCTTGTGTCGTGGACACCAGATAGTTTATATACTACATAGATACTTTTTGTTTGTAAATACATACTTATTATACATATAGACATTCATGACTCGGAAATAAATGTCCATGCTCATCACACAAACATTTGCTCCTACCGGGACCCTAAGAACGTTAGGCAGCCTCACGTGCCAGCCGCTGCGCCATTCGGGTCGTCAAATAAAGTAAAGTCGTAATCATGGATACGGATTGAAAAAAAAAAGAGAGATAATGTATTCTTATAGGTCTTTCTTGTATTTACCAATACGGCTTCAGAACACGAGGTGTAAAATTCGAGAAAGAAATCAAAGAGTAGGTTTTCCTATTAAGAAATATTCCCCAAATTGGAATTGAACCCGATACATTCCAATGGGTTCGCGCTCTATTACATGGGACTGTATTCGGACGAAATGTGGGTGAACAATAATACACCTTAGTTACGTATTCCTTTGGGGAAGGCGTGAGGATATTGCATTTAGATTGCATTCATTTAAACCTCCATGGATTAAAATTTCATTGCCTCGTTACTCCTTATATGAAACCTTGTTTGACGATAGCAATTTCGTTTAACGTTTCAATATGGTCTTGCAATGCTATAAAGATCTTTTGGCTCTCAATTGCGGTATTGATGTGTAATTGCTATGTGATATATATTGAAAACATAAAGCCCAAACGACCTTGTACAGCTTGAAACCAAAATTGTCGCCATATTGTAGACATTAAATTATATTGACTAGATGTATGAACCTTGATAAGGCTAGGTTTATGTAAGGATGGTAGCAGGTGGCGGTCTGTGGTTTCTGCCTACCCTCATAGGGTAAAAGGCGTGAGTTTATGTATGTAATTCCTATATAAATAGCAATATCTTTTTAGCAAATATATCTGTAACATCTGCGTAATAATTGGTTCCCACCAAGAACAATTTCACCTCGACACGAAGTCTATTTTTATCTCAATTAATGGGCATTACTGCCGAGCACTGTTCTTCCTGTAAGGGTCCCGGGAAGGCCCAGTATGGCCCAACCCGGTCCAATATGGCCCAACTTGACGTATACGCACCATTAACTTGATTACCTGTTGGGTGTGCCAATTAACCACCTATGCATTGGAACACAAGTGAAATTATTGTGTGTGATATGTGGGGTAGAAAGTGTAATTTTTTTTGTATTTGTGTATGATCAGTATTGCTGCTTAATTAAAGAAAAACTCATTACGTCTGAATCAAAAAGTACCTATAATTTTGCTGTAGAATATAAATTTTGTTCTTGCTGACCCTAGTGGTTCACTCGCATAAGATGGAAGTTTTTGCACAACATGCATCCGAATAAAAAAATATATATTCATTTGGTGAAATATTCATGGGTCTAAACGTACCCTTAACGAAGCTGAAAGGCTCTTGTTCTCCCCATCATTGCGATCATTTTTTTGTACTAGAATATACCTGGGAACCTTCTAGTTACGGAGATATTGGGGGTCAAAGTTGCAACTTTTTCACAAGTTTTTTTCAATACTAGTTTTTATGTTCTAACTTTACTTTGAATACCCCCGTACTATTCAATGCATCTATCAGCACAATGTTTTGAGTACGTTACATTGAGTCCTATTGTAAAACGTGATTTTTCACCCCAAAAAAAGGTGATTCCTTGTAATTATTTTTGCGTAGAGCAACCAAGCATTCTGTACATCAAACTAAGTAAGTTTGATGTACAGATTTCTTGTTTGACGGCTTCGTGAATGGTCCATTTACACCCTTTATGGTGACACTAATGTTTTTTAGTTGTATGTCATAGGTCGAAATCTTTATGAACGTCACTTAACACGTGTGTTAGCTAAGCGCCGTTCTTGTATCTACCTTGCATTTGTATTTCACTGTTGTGCGACAATGACTTGACTAACATATTAACATTTTGGCTTCATTAATTTGTGTGGCAAAGAACTTCTATACATCCAAATGTGTAGCGGCTTCTGAATTAGTATTTAACTAGTGTACATACAAATAATTAATACTGTATTGAATAAAAATGCATATTGAATAAAAGCAGAAAATTTTAAATTAAACACTTAACCAACATCAATAACAGCGGAGTCAAATTACCATTATGTCAATAGTTGCACTTCGTTCCCGAAATGAGCAAATTAACAATGGAATAAGCAATTTATATTTATTGCTTTCGAAGTAAGAAACGCGATATCATTGTGGAGTTGTGTCGGTTGCAGAATTCGCGTGTCAATTATGTTGTATTACGTAATGGCATTTTAATATTTTGCATATTTTTAAGCGAGTTTAATCATTATCATATCATCTGTCTTTTCCCAATGTTGGGTTCTGTTCTAGTATATTCGTTGCTGCTGACTATTAACAGTATTTTCTACTTTTACTACTTTCTACTGATTTTGTCGAGTTCGATCATGCTCTATGAACTTCCCGTTTCTTTACCAAGACGTTTTCTATTCTTATATCAAACAATCGCTATTTCCTTATAGTATGAAAATAAATAAACTCGGGTAAAAGCAAGCAAGTAGGTACTCCCTCAGGAAATAAATCAACGACAGGCTTGAAAGCAAATGGAGTAACAGCAATTTGATTATTGCACTTATAAGGTTTCCTCACCTTTCGCTCGCACGAGCAATGAGTTTTAATGTCATGCATCTTATTCAAAGGAATCCTTGTACATGTTGGAACCTTAATAAAATCGGTTCACTGGCTCCCTCGATTAGCTGGCATACCGTAAAGACAGTGAGTAACGATTATTTCTTCATGTTTTTTTACATCTTTTATTTTTAGCGTTTCCTTTATTTTGTTGTTGAATTTACCGCAACATGTACCGATTTACGTTTTAGGACTTTAGGTAATAATATCCAATTTGCGGGTAGATTAACTGCAATTTTGGTTTTAGCGCTTTATGCTATTGTATTATAACATCGATCGATTTGTATACTTTTTAGACGATGGAATTCGAATTTATATATTCTTTTTTTGAACGTCCGTCTCGATTCGATTTTATTTTAAACACTTGTTGTTATTCACAAACAAGGGCATAAACATTGTAAGTGGATTTCAAAGTAGCTCATTTTTACTGTCACGCCAGAATACGTCCTTTGATACGTTATTGCAGCGAGAAGACCCGACAAAGCACTGCACGCTGGAGATATAAATCACGTTATCAGGTTCTTTGAACCAATCTCAGGGCTTGTGTAATCATGGATTACCTAAGTACAATGACGATATAACCTACCTATATTCACTCTGGCTAGCAGATTACACGCCATTCACTATTGTGATAACTTAGCTACTTAGTTTACTAGTTTATCCGACTCTTTGAGGTATGAAAACCAGGTAATACGATCTATCTTTGCCTAGCACTTTCCGATCAATAATTTGTTGAATGGGAACAAGTTTATGCCGAAGTGCATTAATAGTTCAGCTTTGCGATGAACTCTTGGATGTAATATGTTGAAGTGGAAACTTACGTAGATACGTCTTAGCAAGTACGAGGGAAATACTACTGGACGAACACGTTCTTTACATACATAGCTCCTTCATGCAGTGGTGAACAACTTAAATTCGGCGGATCTTGTGTTCACAAATGTTAGCATAGTCAGTCGATTTCGACTTCGATATCTTAACTTATTTTTTGTACAGGCACATCGAGCCACTACAATCTGGCAAATTTCTAAAACAGAACTTTATCGCTAAATTACAAGGTACAAGGTTGACTGAGAAAATTTGACAGTTTCGGGTAGTTTGATGAGCTGGCGTCTGTACTTAAATGTGGTGGAAATGTAAGGAGTAAATGATGCCGTGACGTCTGACAGGGGTGAATGGAAGAAGAAAACGTGTTGCAACAACCCCAAGTAGAATGGGTTATAAGGGCAGGAAGGTGATGATGATGATCTGGTGGAAATAAAGTGGCGGTGATCATCACTTCAAGAAAAGTATTGATTAAAAAAGCTATAATGGAAAGTGTGGATTTAAAGAGTTATATTGCTAGACTAGAATGGAAACCAAAAACCAACAATGACGGAAAGAAAAGAAAACCAGATTTTGAAATCTGCTTGTTAAAAGCATCCAAAACATCAGATCAGATGAAAATAAGGTCAGTTTAGTGCATATTGCACGATATGATATAACGCACAGTCCATTCGAAAATTGTGTACATCCGTCCAGTGCGCGCTGCTAATCAACCTCTGACGCGAGCCATCCGTTATCTACGAGAAAGTGTGTCAGCTTGTCCCCATAGCTGCAATGTACTGCGCTTGCACACACACTGAGTGATTGGACGCAAGTTCGATTCCCGCTTGAAACAAATTGACGTGGTATGATTTGAGATGTAGGTGTGTACGTTTGAAAATTGTTTTTGTCAATTCACTCACGATATGGAAGTGATCAGTAGAGAGATTGGCAATAAAATAAAATAAACTCTTTCATATTTCAGTTTTTGTTTTATTCAACAAACTCTGATGAGTGTATTTACAGCTGTGAGCAGCCTCAACTCCATCTTTACTGTATAAAGAGTGTAACAAGACTCTCAACGAAGCCGAAAGGCACTTGTTTTTTTGTTCTAGACCATACCTGGGAACCTTCTAGTTACGGAGATTTTGGGGGTCAAAGTTCCAACTTTTTCAAAACTTTTTTTTTTAAATACATGTTTTTAATTTAAGATTTTTACTTTAAACACCTCCACGACCCCCGTACTATTCAATCCATCCACCAGCACAATGTTTTGAGTTCGTGACTTAAAAAAAAAGTTTTTTTTTTTTGCGTGAAGTTATTAGTTTGATGATAATGCTTGGTTGACGGCTTCGTTAAGGGTCTTGTTACACCGTATATTATGATTTCCTGCAACAGTTGGTTTTCTAATGCGTTAAGATACCCAACTAGTGCTGGCTGGCAATCCTGTAACCCTGCAACATTGCAGTCAAGCACTAGCGTATTACCTCACCACGCGGCGACGATACTCCTGTAGTTACGCACGACGACCATTCAAGCTATGCAAAACTAAATAAAGCTGATCTCTCTTTGTACGGGAAGCTCAAACAAAGCGAAGTCAGGTTATACTGGATATGTATAGGTGCTGTAACTGCTTCGGCATTTACCGTATGCCCCAGATATCTCTAATGGAGTTCGGATTTATCTACCAGATTTACTTACACGCCTGACTGTTGAGCTAGGACTAGCTTAGCAGTCAAGCAAGACTAGGTAGGCAGGTATTGAAACTACGTACCTACATAAAGGGTATAAAAAACCTCTTAACGAAGCCGAAAGGCACTTGTTCTCCTCGTCATTGCGATCATTTTTTTATTCTATACCATACCTGGGAACCTTCTAGTTACGGAGATATTGGGGGTCAAAGTTCCAACTTTTTGACACCTTTTTTTTTAAATACAAGTTTTTAATGTAAGATTTTTACTTCAAACACCTCCACGACCACCGTACTATGCAATCCATCCATCAGCACAATGTTTTGAGTGCGTCACATTGAGTTCTACCATAAAACATGAGTTTTCACCCCAAAAAAAAAGTAGTTTCCCAGCAATAATTTTTGCGTAAAGTTACTTAGTTTGATGTACAGAATGCTTGGTTTGACGGCTTCGTGATGAGGTGGTTTACACCCTGTATTTGTAGCTGCAAGTGGGTAACATTCCAGTGTGCTAGTGTTCGTAATTCATCTCCTCCTAAACGGCTTGCCCGATGTCTTTTTATGACCTCTCCTAGATGGTTGTTAACCATAATTGGAACTGATAGGCGCTGTTGTCGACATAAGGAAGTTTACGCGGATGAAGCCGCGGGCGAAGAGCTAGTATCCTATAAAAACTTTTGTTTATATTACGCAAAAACAAATACACGACGAAATACGATTTTTTTTATCTGTTTTATTATTTATTTTCACTTTAACATTTTCCACACCGGTTTCCAAATGGTTGACAAAGATCCTTGGGGGACCAACTCTTTGTCGTGCATTATTAATACCTTAAACGATACCCCACTCACAGCAAATAAAAAAGAAATCATGGGACCCTGAATGCCTCTTTTTACATAAAAATACTATGTAACTTTGTACCTGTGTTTTGCGGTGTGGCGCGATAAATCGCCACCTCTGATTCCGGAGCGAAACCGCTCCGCTTATGAACCTTGTTCCACACCCGAAAATCATACGATACTTGTTTGTCTCCGGGTGCGAGCGCACTGGCGCTTACACGTGCCGCGCCCAGCCACTGCGCGCGTGATAATTGTACCAGCGAAGGCGGCAATGGCCTTGAGCAGCCGGGCGACGGCGTGCCCGCACACGACGACACCGTGCGCGCAGGCTACGTGTGAGGGAGCAGAGCAGCGAGCGTCAGTCCACCGTTGGCTACCAGCCTAGCTACTCGCGCCGCGCTTTGCTTTATTGTATAGACTTTTGCCTTGCTTTTATTTTGTTAACAGTTTAAGTTTAATCATTATATTAATTTCATCTCTCTATAAATAATATCATTCATTTCTACTCTTCATCACCTTCATTCTTCCCGCTTAACTTCGCAATCTTGTGCTTGCGCATAGCGCTTAAAAGCCTTACCATACGGGTTAAATTCCCGTGTGGAGTTAGTACAGTTATTGTACCTAACGTACTACAGCGGCATTAGGTAAGTATTTTGATACACTACGCATTTGCCGATTAATACAGGGAAAAGTAACGATACTAAGTAATAATATCCCAGACATAGACCGAAAGATCTAGACAGAGTGCACACAAATACGAAACAGTATTGCTCTTGTTTCAAAATAGTATTTTCAGTAACTACGTTTTGACTAAAAATGATCCAGAGACTGCAGCAAGCTGTATACTGTCTTGAATAACAAAAATATGTAGAATAAATCAGTCTTGCTTGATCATGAAATTATAGTACGCCTTATTATAGTACGTCAGTGTACGCACGTATGTACACTGACGTACAGTACATCTTGAAAACTATACATGCATTTACAATACCAAAGTTCAATTTAGTCTAAAATCTAATGTTATAACATACATAAACCAAGCTTATTTCGGTGGTCGAAACTTGAACAACGCCTAGCGTATAAACTACATCGCCGAGACTAAGTGGACTTAGGAGTAACAAGCGAGTGTATTCGATGAATCTCTTGCTTTGCTCCTACTGCACAACTATGAATACTGCATCAGCTTATTCGTAACATGCGTCTTTGAATAAGTGTTCTACCGTTACACTTCACTGATCGCCTTATAAAAAACCCTTTCTGATCATTCCATTCACACTTACACACACACATACACGCTCACACACAGACACAAGCGCACACGCAAACACTCTCAAATTCAATACAGGCTTCATTTAAACGCTTTTAATTTTTTATTTGTTAACATAGTCTCTTAATTTTTTGTTAATCTTATTGCATAAGATTCTGTAATAACTCCTCTTGGGAGAGGACACTGGCTCTTGTAACACAAGTCTATCACCTAGCACAGGAGTCAGGGACTTCACACAATTTGCAACCACTTTCTTGTGTCATAAATAATAATAAATAAATAAATATCGCTGGCATATTACACACAGCGCCATCTAGTGCCACACTAAGCAACGAGGCGTGTGTCGTGGACACCAGATAGTTGATACACTACATAGATACTTTTTGTTTGTAAATACATACTTATTATACGTATAAAAATCCATGACTCGGAAAAAATTGTCCATGCTCATCACACAAACATTTGCTCCTACCGGGATTCGAACCCTAAGAACGTAAGGCAGCCCCAGTACCGCTGCGCCATTCGGGTCGTCAAGAAAAAATAAAGATATATAAAGATTTATTGATTACTTAAACTACAAAATATCGAGTAATGTGTGTAAAGTACTGATAGAAAGCATAAGTGAGGTTCTGTAGTTTCTGTCTATCCCATGGGGATAAGATATATTTATATAATTCGAGGTGAGAGCCTGGGGATCCGTCACACAGGGTATCCTAGTATGGACGCCAGTCTCTCGCAAAGGAACATATATTATGCATTTTGTTAAGACTTCATAGATATAATTATATTTAAGATAACTATGTGAACCTTTGTGAAGAGAAAAAATAAAGACATTGTATTGTATTGTATATATAATTATGTATTAGCTAATTAATATCACTTTACTAGGCCCAAAACTCATGCTTGTGATTGTAGAAAAGAAGACCGGTAGTATTAGTTACAAATTGTTTGAAATATTTTATAACGATATAAAGTTTTATTCTGAAGCGAGGAAAAAACGAGGACGGCTCTGAAACTTTAACAAAACGCTGGTGACGATAAGGCTGAAATATTTATATTTTTAAATAGCATTATCTGAGGTACCTCATCATCATCATCACTTCAGCCGAAAGACGTCCACTGCTGGACATGGGCCTCCCCCAAAGGGGGGTTCTTGCCATAATCGCCACGCTTGGCACGCGGATTGGCGATCGCAGTGCGGTTGTTACAAAATCACAGAGAACGCTGCTGCCCATTCTCTGGTACCTACTTCTCATTAATCACTAGGTAAGTAGGTACCTAACCCAAACTGACCTTATTCTTTAAATCATATGAGACAATCTTTTTATTTGGGTGAAAATGAGGTTCAAATATTTCAGGTAGATAAGTAATAATCGTATTCTAAGGAATTTAAACGTAAGACGAGTAAAAGTGCTCGTTTTCTCCCATGAGTTGTGTACGTACCAGTCAGCTGACCGAAATGAGGGCACTAACGTTGCAATCTTTAATACCAATACGCTTACGTAACTTGAGCTAGGAACGGTTTTAGTTACATGTTTTGGTATGGTGAACAACTCAAGTCATTATTACAACATACCATGACATCACGCCTGTAATCCCAGAAGGGTTAGGCAAAGGTGTTTGCCAGTTATGTTTAAGCCACACACTTCGCCAGTTATGTTTAAGTCCCTATAGGAAATGGGCGTGAAGAAAAACTGCAGCAGTTTGAATTTAAATAGAAGCCTTCCCGGCTTTATATCTGCCTCCTTAGAAGTAAGAGAGTAAACTCAAACTCAAAGCATTTATTTCAATTAGACCATTGCAGCTTTTGAATGTCAAAAAAAAAAAAAACAAAGCTTCAGTCCCAGTCACAAGGCATAATAACTTGAGAAAGTACTATAGTTGCCCATTCCCCAGCGTAGATCTCTATGACCTCTCGCTTCCGGCCCTGGTTCGTGCCATGGTCCGGAGCGAGACGGAATGGGACGCCGTCACCTCCTTCTGCGAAGCAGTCATGCTAGCGAAGGAGGTGGCGGAACGTGAGAGGGAGATATCCTCACGTCCCGGCCGCCGCGGGAGACGCCCCGGGCGTCGGGGGCCACGTGGTGGCTTCCGGCCACTGTAGGCGCGGGCCTGTGGACGGGGAGCTATGGGCTAGCTCGCCGTTCGTCCGTCTCATGACGACAGGCCGTGTCGACGGCGCGTTCGTGTTCCACGCGCGCATCAAAGAGAGTCAGCAATAGGGAAGGGGTCCACAAGGGCCGAAGCCTGCCGGGGCTGCGGGACTATTCGAAAGAGATACCGTGGCCCCGGAACACAAAGGGCGAGGAAGGAAGATGTTAAAAAAAAAAAAAAAGCGTAGATCTCTATGGAGAAGAAACTCCATGGACACTCTTTTAAATCAAAATGTTGTTACAAAATCTTGGTTACATCATTAATTTTGTGATTAAACATATATGTGAGAACAATGTAGAAAGACGTGCACATTAAGAGCGTCCAGAGTAAAAAATTAGATCAACAACTTAAAAAAATAAAAGTAATTTAAATGAACCGTGGCAGCTAAGAGCTAGTAACTGAAGGCAACCAACGCTTTTAAAACATTCGTTTAGTGACAGTACTGATAGTGTTGCCAGTATAGAGAAGATTAAAGATTAATTTTTGCTTTATTAAAATCGACTAAATACCAACAGTCCCATGTAATAGGGGCGAGCCTGTTGCCATCAACCGGGCACAAATCCAGACTCCGTGGCTGCTACTGAGAAATCCCGGATGAAAACACCCAATAACACTTTGCCCGAACTGGGAATCGAGCCCAGGACCACATTCTCAGCAGTCGCTTGCCCATAGTCTCTAGACCAACGAGGCAGTCATCATAACATTTTTAGCAAATAACCACAAAACTATACTAAGATTTGGTAAACATGCGTCCTTGTCGTTTTTAAGGCTTTAAAGTAAAAATTACAGTAGTAGTCTAAATTTTACCTCCTGTTAGTTTCAGATATTTATAATTCATTAATGTAAGATTAAAAAGTTCAACCAAAACTTCAAACTAACGTGAGTACCACCACCTTTTTGGTTTTGATATGCAGAATGTTGCACAAATCAAATCAGATTAAAAATACGAATAAAATTAAAAATAATTTAATCGATCGAAAACGGCCTTTTCCAAGCTCGTATAGTATTGCCCTGTCTATAGATAGAACACATTTATATCTCGGACTTAGTACTTAGAACGAGTTAATAGGATTTACAGCTGTGACTAAGTATACCTAGGCTTCGCGTTGAGAACTCCTCAACACGCATTATAGGCATCTCTCGAAACAGCGACAGTTTTAGTTCAAGGAGTCTACGATATCCCCCGGCTCTCTCTTGTTTGAAGTCTGACATTATTTTTGAGAAACGATGTTAGTGCTTTCCGCATGATCGGAGGCCCTACTCCCTAACGCTTTGTCCGTATATTCAGATCTATCCGTCTCTCTCACTCGCACTCATCTGCAGACGTGCGCGACAGAGACGGATAGATCCGAATATACGGACGAAACGTTAGTAGTAGTAGTAGTAGTAGGGCCCCAGGCCATGTAATATGACAAGCTTTAAACACAGATAACAAATGAACTAATATCCTACTTCAAAACTCATCATTCTCCTGCTGCTTTCCAATTTTTTTTGGGATCAACGCAATATGTCTTCTTCTTCCATACTTCTCTATTACTAATCATCTTTCATGCAGTCCATTCATCATCGTTTCTTTGGGCTTCCTCTACTTTTATAGCCATCTAAATTCATATTCAGATTACGGAAAACAATATGAGCAAAATAAAAAATAAACTCTTCAAATGACGCCAAAAACTGTAAGTGTATGTTCCACTAGTCACCCACTAACACATAGTATGAATGTGTTAGGGCGTGTGCACATTTACGATCGCACACCAAAGGAATGCTCGTTTTCGTTTTGTAGTGATAGTCTACAATATACGACTGTGCCTCAGTGCACGCCCTTAGGTCTAACAAATATTGAAAAGGGGTAGAAAAACGTAAATCGATTTCTACGAAACGACGCCGGCAAGAGTGTCTAATGGAATTTACTCCAGTTTTAATAAATAAAAGTGTTTATTTGTCCATGGGCAACAACTCGTAGTGACGAGTGGCAGTGTGTTCTAAGGTTTAAAAATTGTTGTTTCGCTGTCGTATCGGACTGTGGGACGCACTTTCGTTTATTAATTCTTAGTTCTGATAAAACAAAAATGTATGCACTGTGGGAAAGCTACGGGATCCTAAGAAGTACTTTTGAGAAATTGATAAAACCATGTAGAAAATTGAATAGACATTGTTTTCAAACAAACGCTGAAAATGTGAATACAGGAAATTAAAGATGCGAATGCTACCACGATGACTCTTTATATTTTACGATAATACAATATTTATAATTCACTAGGCCCGCGTGGTGGATTATAGCCCCTTTCCACCCATAGACAGGAGGCCGTGTGTCCCAACAGTGGGAATGCATTATAGGCTGATTATGCTTATGCTTTAAAACATTGTATTACTTACACTGTTTTATAGTTGTACTAGCGGCGCGTCCCGGCTTCGCACGGGTTTGGTATTTTTTTTTTTTTTGTTTTAGTTTATATGACACGTTCGTAGATTTACCATAGCAGCGCCATCTATTGATTACTTACTCAACCCAGTCGAAAGGTATCGACATCTGTTAGAATCATTTGGAGTTAACAGATAATTGTGACTGTCAAATAATAACAGACAAATATATAGCAATAAATTAAAATTGCGACTATAATTTGAGATTTAAACTATCCTATCTCTCAAGTTGGATCGAACTGCACATGGTGTGCGAATTTTATTATAATCGGTTAAGTGGTTTAGGAGTCCATCGAGGACAAACATTGTGACACGAGATTTATATATATTAAGATATATAGGTAGGTATCATACTCCATCACAGGTATCAACTTATTGAAAGTTCCAGTGTGACGGTAAAATATAATGTTATGGTTTACCAATGGCAGTGACGTATATTTTAACAACAGTATTTTTCTTCATTAAAATAAGTTATTGCGTCTTGTTTGTCGAAAACATGTTCTGATTAAAGTAAGTCATTGCTTTTTACGGTCTATTATTGCACAGCAATCTTCTGCCAATATATCTAAAGTATTTACTTAGTGGTTTGATTTGACCCATTCTCAAATATGTACGTACAGTGTAGTTGGGGGTATTCTGTAATAACATATAGGTAGGTACCCTATTGGAACACGGGAAATTGGAACGGCTCGAAAATTGCGATAGGTTTTCACTCCATCACTGTGGGACCTAATACTATTACTGGCTCACGAAAGGGTGTAAACAGGTGTAGTCTGAAATGTAGGTACTATCGAGGCACTCCCGCCTGATCACCACTAAGACAATTTTTGCTTGCACTTATAAAATAGAAACACTCTCTAGCCCCGCCTCGTTGACTTTGTATAGAAATAATAAATGAAAAGATACCGATCGGCCGAGCGCACTGACGACGCACGCCAAACGAGAGCTATTGTTATTTTGCGCGCCAAAGTTGACGCTTTTCTAATAGGCCTAAACTTTAAGGGGCTCGGGTCTCGGCGCCTCCGCATGATTCAAGCGAATTGGTTTTAAACTGGTCATTTGGAAAAGACCACGACTGTACGTACGGTAGTAGATATAAATCTATCGTACATAGTAGTTAATACCTGGGCTGGCCCGATCGAGCTCTGCCCGGGTGAAAATAGAGAAAAATATTTCTTCGATTTGAGACTTATCTAGATCCATTTTTCGCCCCCGTAAATCACAATATTGCAACTGTTTTAGGGAACGTGATTACAAAATATATACATTTATACAAATATTGCTCATTTAATAGTATGGCGATAGATACATAACTGGTTAAATGTGGGCAAACTATTAGGTACACCTCTGTCTAACCTTTCGGGGATTACAGGCGTGTTGTGACTTTATGTTAATAGTATAGGATCTATGAGAGACTGCACGTGTTTATACTCTTACATTTTCATTTTGTATTGACAGCCTTGCGAAGTAACATGTCCAACATGTTCGAAGTTGGAAGAAACGTGGCAGGAAAGTCAAGATACGGGCGAGTTGCGTGAACTTGTAATAAAATAAAGTTAACCGCTGACGTCGATGGCGCGGTGGAGCCGTTTTGCGCCTCGCCGTCCTGCCCCCAACCTTATGACCCACTGATGACTCGCTCTTTACCTGTAAATAACCCAGTTTGACAAGAGTTCCTACCACTCTTACTACGGTGTAATCCTTTCAAAAGTTTTCCCTAACTAACGCTAACTTCACAATTTATTTTATCTTTGTTTCCTCGGTCGCTCGCTGGAGATCGAATAAGGCCTGCTTAAAAGTTTCCGAATTCATCTCTTATCCGGACCCCGGTAGTCAGCGTGGAGATTAGGTTAGTTGGTATTGATTTTTGCAATTAATGGTTTCGGTAAACATTGACAAATTTCTGTTTTGGCTGGGTATTTATAAAACGAATTTTTTGATGACTATGCGGTTATTTATGTAACTGATTCATTCAGATAGAGTCATATTTAGATTAACTAACCAACAGATCAACTAACTGCGTTAGTTTATGCTATCATTAGCTGCACACGGTCGAACACGAGCAATATCAAACAGTATTGGTCATTAAACAAATATGTGTCGACCTGCTATATGGTACATCCCTATGTATG
The DNA here is from genome assembly GCA_963853795.1 of Xestia rhomboidea. Lineage (NCBI taxonomy): Eukaryota > Metazoa > Arthropoda > Insecta > Lepidoptera > Noctuidae > Xestia > Xestia rhomboidea. The sequence goes on along the minus strand of OY970761.1, from coordinate 12,735,787 downwards.
GACTTAGCTAGTTCAAATTTCCCAACCCTAAAATATCTTCGAACGCTCGCATTTTTCAAGACAATCATCTATTCGCTGAGCCATGAATGGACCAATAAAATGAAGTGTCAAAGGCGCGGTGCGGTGTCGTGCCTGACGTATCGGCGCCGAGTGAGGGGTCGCACTCCCCAGCTATTTCTCCAACACTGACAATCGAACTATTGCGACATACCACGGAAAAGGAGGCCATTAATATTAGCCGTTCATACCGCCGACGAACACTTCGTGATTTAACGCCGCCGAGCTCAGAGAGCTTACTCGGCTAAATGTTACAAACACGTCTATTACATCGTTTTACATATATTATTACTAAGTTTACATCGTAGAAAGCCAGTTCCGCCGACATGCGTAATACGTATGAAAACAAACATTTTATGTGTTTACTTTAAATGTTAATCATTTATTTTCTATTTACTAAACCATTTAGCGGTGAGTAAATAGTAAAATAAATGTTAACATTGAAATAAGATAAACAGTGAAAGTTCGAACAAAAAGTTAATGGAAGCTCAACTGGTTTTGAAAGCGGTGGGACAATTTAATTATAAAACTAAGTTAATTTTAAAACGAAACCAACTGTTTAATCGGAATTCCGTCCTAGTAAGAGTACCTAACAATAAAATTCAACAAAAGCTTGGGTTTTATTTAAAACTTCTACAACAGATGGAGTAAAAGTTTGCGGGAAATAGCTGTGGCATTGGACATCTGCAATCCTACACATTGAACAATGAACAGATTCATCAGCGGATTTTGCAAAAAAAGAAACAACCCTAAAGCATTTATAGGAATTTTGAAAAGTAAAACCTCGTTCCACATCGACTGGTAAATATCTATGGAAACGAATCGGAGAACATGAACCAGAACACCTTTACTAAAGGTTACTAAGAAATACGCCCTGCATTCAATTTCACTTCCAACCACATTACTCACACGGGATGTTGAAGAAAAACTTGCATAAGTGCACTCACGCTGTAGATTAATGTACGAATAAAAGCTAAATGGAGAGAAAAACAATAGCTTTCTTACTGAATCTGAAATATATACGGGCTTGCGACATTAGTGCTTGATTCTGTATGATTGCGGTTGGTTTTAGGAGATGAAAAGACCAAGGCACTGGATGGAATGTGTAAAGAAGAATCAGCTAGAATGGGGTTGACTTCTGAATTGACGGCTCAAACAACTCAGTCCGTTACTTAACAATGGCCTCTTGAGAAGTTGTGTCACAACACCCTGTCCCCGCTCTCCACATCCCATCTGAGCTTACCACCTTTTTAAAGTCTTCGGTCTACCTAGGTGTAGAGGTCCAACGCTGCGCTTGTCGCTACGCGGTCTCCAGCCCAGGACACGTATGCTCCATCAGCATTCGGATTTTCGACAGACATGGTCAGCTCACTGCCACTTCAGCTTGCCTACTCTGCGTCCTATCGACATAGGAACAACTCTAATTCTTTTCCAGATAATTTTATTTCAAACTCCTAATCGACATAAGATGGCGACTAGAGAAAACTTGCCGATAAATTAACAAAATGTCAAGAGCAATGTTAAATTAATCGGAACTATAAGATACGAGACATGTATCTCGTGCCAGCAAAACACACACACGTCCAAGATATATTTAACTACTTTACACACTTTACACAAGTTTCAAACGTTACCAACCTGGATCCCATAAACAACGGGGCGTAGTGTAGCGCCGGTAACGTGGCAATTAGTGGGACAGCTTGCCAAACAAGCCCGGGCTTCCAGCCTGCCGCTTGGATGTTTGCCTGCATCTCACACGGTCCCCGCAACCTATGAATCTAGGTGACTCGAATTGCACCCGTTTATAACTTCACCTCCATTTAATACAATTTAAAGATCGAATGAGACGTGTTTAAGGTCAGATCCGCGATTTATTTTTTCATTTTGGACGATTTTTAGGGTTCCGTACTTAGGTACAAGGTAAAGGAAAAACGGAACCCTCATAAGATCACTTTCTTGTCCGTCTGCCTGTCCGTCTGTCACCACCGGTTTTCTCAGGAACGGGTGGACCTAGCAAGTTAAAATTTATACCATATACAGAGGTCTATAGTCCCCATTAGGTGTATAAAAATCAAGGCCCTGAGTCAACACGTTAAAAAGATATAGGCAATTTTTTTTCTCGCGAAAACTTGTAAATATCTAAATTTACCTGAATATTCAACTTTTTTTATTATTAGGACTTTTCCCTTTATTTGTGCTGTAAGACCTTGCTTTTTGCCAAATTTCGTGATTCTAGGTCAACGGGAACTACCATATAGGTTTTCGACCCAAAACCTTCACAAACTTCCGGTTGACCTAGAATTGTCAAGTGTCAAAAACCGTAAATATGTAGTTTAAAACAAAAAAAAGCGATTTTACTATGACAAACTTATTATTTGCGGTTGGAGCAATAGCCGTTTCTAGGGATCGAACAGCTAAGTTAATTTTGTCCTTTAAAAAGTTTGTACGGATTCTCGGTGCGCGAGTCCGACTCGCTCTTGGCCGGTTTTTTAAGGTGTAAGGTGTAGGTGTAGTCTTACTAGAGGGGATTGTGGCTAAATAATAAAAACAGCATAGATCTCTTTCCAAAGTCGGCCTTTGGATGTGACCATCCATTATTCGCCGCTATGTCTCGGAATTAGTAGATCTTTGAAAGTCGTTACGGGTAGTCAAAAGTCTGACAACTAGTCTTGCCAAAGGGTACCGTGACCTCCACCACCAAGTAAGATACCTAGTATTCAGCTGCATCTGGTTGAACTGGAAGGCGATCTCTACTGAAGTTGGGAAAAGACTAGGCGGAAGATTATAAGGAGGTAGTTCGACTAGTGAGAATCGGAAGATGAATAAGCAAGTATTTTGGATTCAGACCCTTTACCTATTAAGTCATATATTCATTATTTTATTTTTTCGAAAATAAACTGTTTTGATGGAGATTGCTGATGCTGCAGCCAGCGTGATCTTCTTGAACTTTTGAAAAACTTTTTATTTTTGATGTCGGCACGATTTATGCTCTCTCCGTGAATATTAAAAAATTGTCCTAATACGACCAGCAGGATTGTCTCAAAAACTAATAAATAACTTAAAAGTTGAGAGACGTTGAAACGTCGAATGTTAAGCAGACGTTGATTATGGCTTAACTTTATATGTACGAGTATGAATAAGCCCGATTGTTTTAAAAGTATATAAAGGGCTTTATTTATTAGGTACTTCTCTGAAACCTTTCGTACATTACCTACCGATACGAGAGCCTTATTTACGTCGCTCATATTGTGGGTTTCAGTTTTCGTATGTTTATCTTAGATCCTTGAGCTTGATATAATGGGCCTTAACACGTGTAGCTTCCTGGAACCCATGAATAATGTACAGAGCATAATTGGAATAATAGTATGTAGTTACTAAGGTAACGTATGATCATAATCATAAATAATTAGGTATGCTTAGAGAGATCTTATCCACAGAAATTAAAGCTTAGGTTAATTAACCCTCATTTATCTCGGTAGGATACCTAATCCGTCTGGGATAAAATATTGCAATGTCATCGGGACTATTCATGCAAAATTATTTAAACTTTAAATATAGACCTGAGATTCGAAAATAATTTACTTATACAGAAACAAAATCCATACAAAAATCGTCCCTTTTAAAAGACCAATCTCATTTCCATTTCACTTCAAATCATCAGAATGTCAAAGGATTTAACCAGCTAAAATGTTTGATCGACCAAAATCCGAGTATGTTGCTGGATCTTTTTATCAAATTACATGTGGAATTGAAAACGAAAAAGAAAATATATTATGAGGGGAATAGATTAGGCATTTGGTGGCGGGAGCGGGTGCGGGGCCTGGCCTCGCCGCCGAGCCGCGCGCCCTCGACGACGGGCGTACGCGGGCCGACCATTTATTGAAAGTCGGAGGCCAGCGCGTGAAGCCATTAGTCCTCAACACGCCTGAAAAAGTGTCGCTTTCGCTGAAACATTGCGCCAGGGCGCGCTATTCAATTGGCGAATGTATTTTATTCGGAGCCAATCGATCTCGAGACAACAAAACGCATACCGTGAATGGAGTGTCTCGCGAGGCGATAAATCACCGACGTCTACGATACGTTTAATGAAAAGATCTTTCTGCTATCGCCCTGTTTTATTACTATCGAACGGCACTTTGTTCGTTTCTCAAAGAAATATATAAGTAGACATATATAAACGTACATAATAACGCCTGTACGAGTGCCGATTCCGTAGCGTTGCAATTGCAAAACTTTTCTACGAACATGCCGTTTGGTTTGTAGTTTTGTCAGTCGTTTGAGTTCTAATAAAATATAGTGTAGATAAGGGGAAAATCTGGTCATTCTTAGTAATGAATGGCCCTCTAACTTTATTGTATACAACAACTCTCCTCGCCATGTCATTGATTGAATTTGAATTTTAATGTACATTTTTATCTGCAAGAATTTCACATGAATTTTGTTTTGTTCCAGAATATTTAATGGTCACTTGAAAGGATGAACTCTATCTTAAAACGGCTACCACGTGTCGTAGGTAACTCAATTTAGCTGTATCAAGAAGAGTACAATATTTGGACAGTCTGTTTAAAAATGAAGGAGAATATACGGAAGGCGCGCAAGAGCCGTCTGGAGGCGGTGGTGACATGACGTGTGGGCGCGTCGCTCGCAGCAACATGGCTACACAGCTCACCACCATCATACTGTGGCTGGGAGGAAGTGAGTACCGTGTTTTTACCATATGCATGCAGACCTGTATTAACTACATTTACTGGCTGATGAATGAACAACTTTTACTGTGGGGCCAAACATGAAAACGCGATAAGATATCAGCTGTTTCGTATATTTATGGTCGCATAGCTTGAAAAATTTTAGGGAACTGCTGATCTTTTACTCATACTTCAGAGTTAGTCCCATAGTAAAAGTTGCTCATATTTAAGAGTAGTTAGTACTTAATTCCCTTTAAGTATTGCTCACGTTTAACATATCACCACATACATTGACACGCACCTAATGAGGTTAGTAGGATTCATTCGCGCCTGCCACACACCTTTGATACGTAAATTACGTATAAATCTAGAGAATTGTTAATCTGGGGTATCGCCATTGGTAACTAAACCTAGCCACACCGCTAACCCTCAAACGTAACAGTCTTACATAATTAAAACATGTTTATACAAGTATTATCTCACAAACACTTGAACATGTTTACATGTCTGTGTTTAAATCCTTGTCAGTCACCAGCTTCTCGTTCTTCGGATAATATCCCGAGGAGAGCGAACATTTAATAATGAATTCTAAACGCGTGTATTGCAGTGAGGACGTGAGTATCGTGGATTGCGCCTCCCGTCACTAGATATGAAACGTACTCGTACTACGAATCAGATAATAAGATTAAATACTTGGTTTGTGACGTCAGTGTTGTGTGGGTTGACATGCTTTATGTGAAAATGTAGCTGGTTTGTTGAATCTGAAATGTGTTTATTGTCGAAACATAACGTCACGCTTTTATTTCCCGTAGGTTTAGGTATAGGTGTGTGTGTACCATAGATACAACTCTACCTCTCTCTCCTTTATTAATTGACGTTCTTTATAAAATATAGCTGATGCCCGCGGCTTCGCCCGCCCACAAATTATATACTAAAACCTTCCTCTTGAATCACTCTATCTATTAAAAAAACCCGCATCAAAATCCGTTGCGTAGTTTTAAAGATTTAAGCATACATAGGGATATAGGGACAGAGAAAGCGACTTTGTTTTATACTATGTAGTGGTGTAGTGATTATCAATGTAACTTGAATGTGGCAGCTCTATGTTTTCTGCGGTCTTTTGATTCTTGCTTTCGGTCACAATAGACGTTAAGTTTGAATCTATGCCATGGAATCAATCACACGGAATAGACAAAACAGATGATTGAAACGAATTTCCTTGAGAAGACGAAAGGGATTGGTGACTGTACAAGCACTGTACGACCCGAATGGCGCAGCGGTAGTGAGGCTGCCTTACGTTCTTAGTGTCCCGGGTTCGAATCCCGGTTGGAGCAAATGCTTGTGTGGTGAGCATGGACATTTGTTTCCAAGTCTTGGATGTTTATATGTATAATAAGTATGTATTTACAAACAAAAAGTATCTATGTAGTATATCAACTATCTGGTGTCCACGACACAAGGCACGTTGCTTAGTGTGGCACTAGATGGCGCTGTGTGTTAATGTCCAGCAATATTTATATTGATTTATTATTTATTTATAATATCTTCATTTTTCTTTCATTTCCATCATAAATTAAACACCATCAAAACTAACTTAAATAAGTACTGCTATACGACAAACGTCAGCATAATCCCCCAAGAAATAAAAGCCGTTGTCACGGTGCTCCTTGACCTTGGCTATGCCCACTTTTCTTTTAGCGCCGTTTTTATTGCTCAAGCCATACTTTGGACTTATGAATTTCCTTGTCGTAAATATTACTGCTATTGCCAATACTTTTTCTCTTTGTATTTTTTTATTCTTAGTTAATCCTTTGCTGACATAGTTATTTAATTAAAGCAGCAGTTTTTTATCTTGAATTTTGCGGTACGGATATCCGTTGTATATGTAAAATATGAAAAATTATTCAATAGCTTCAAGATTTCCGTATTCATTACAGTAAGAATATATGTATTCAATAGAATCTTTCATCTCCTAACATGGAATAACTGTACAAAATGATGAATTATTAAAATCACTCCGGATACAATCGAGTTTGGAATCCAATCCCTTAAGTAAAGCTGATTATCGGGATCCTCCGTAGACCGGGCGGTCCTCGAAAAATTCTAGAAAGTGCCAATCTCTCTCGGCATAGAGTTGGGTAATATTATTGGTTCGGAACACGCAGCATTCATTTATTATGTTTATAGTGAGGCGAGCAGGTCCGGCGCACGACACTAGCGCACCCTAGCCTCACCAACGCAACGTATCCAACTTTGCAAAACTTTTACTGAATTATTCACCTCCTTGACATTTATGGCCAACTAAGAGAAATGTATTTGGAAATTAAGTAACCAGATTACGACATGGGCTTTGTTGATGAGACGGGAAGTTCCGCCCCATTAACCTATTTTTTTTTTGGATTAAATTTATGTAGATAGGGTTGGAATAAGAAGTTTATAACTTCACCGCCAACACTTTATTATCATGACAATGAATTTGTTTATTCATAGCAAATGTAAAGAAGACAGGGCAAGCGTTTTCATAAAATTAAAATAAAGAGAAAATGTAAACAATATGTTTTGATAAACTTAACATGGAGCTGTGCTATTGTTTAAGTTTTGCTGCATGCGGGTTTGGTAATTTCAAATTCAGAGAAAACATAATACATGATGCGAATAGTTTCACTAAAATGTGCAGTCGGAATCAATCCGTCTGTTTTAATTAAAGCAATAACAAAGGATCCACGATTAGTTGGCACGTAGTTGTGGGGGACAGAAATACAGAATATTACTGAAACAAAAGGACAAAGCTTTACATATCAACATAGATAAAATCAATTATATGTTCAGTATGCAATGTGTAACAGAGGAAATGGCGAAGAGAACGCTCGTTATATTAACCAAATAAATACTATTTCATGTTTACATAAAACAAAGTGTTTTACTACAAAAGCGCAATTATTAAAAATTATGAGTATTTATTTCATACCTACGATGTGAAAAAATATTATAAACAATTTCGTATTCATAGCGTTCCACATACGTGCAAATACTTATTTAAGATTTGCGAACCAACAAGTACAGTTTAACACACTCCAGTAAATCGAAAATTAAGCCCTTGTTTACCGCAAAAACGTACGGGAACCAAACACCTAAATACACATTTTATTCTTATTTAAACAGAGGGCAACGTTGAAATAAATTCATTTCAAATAAATATTAAACTCGCACCGAGATGAAATATTATGATGTGGCTGGTACCGTAAATTGAATTTGGTTACATTGTAATGAGTTCATGTCGACGGGAATTGTGTATTCGGTTGATCTTGAATTCGATCACGTAGCGTTCACTTGATTTATGTATTCCGACCACCTTTAGTATAGCTGAAGGCCAAGATTTGATTACTTACGTCGAGCTGAAATTCTGCTCAGCCAACCGCTAACGGATCGACCGCAAACTTACCTACTTATAAGAAATAGGGACCGTGGAAATAAAATTGCTTTAAGGTGCACGTTTCACGAATAAATGGTTCCTTTCGTGCTGCAATTAATGACGTCGAGAAGGGTGAAATAAGGCTAGCTTCAAGCCTTTTTCTCAACGCCCCTGTGTTTTCCACGTACTTCTTGAAATTTGTTTACTTTTGTAAAATACGAGTGTATACAGTTTGCAAAATGTTATTTTCCGTCGGTTGGGACCCTTTGTTAGTACAGTGATGCTTTCAACCGTTGTTTTATTATAAAACGAGTGTACAATAATAATTTTTGATCTTCAAACAAGAATTCTTGGTAACATTTTATGTAATTTTGACGAGAAAACGAATACACAGATATTATGTAATTGCATTGCATTTCCCACGAGGCGGCGATCGAACGAAACTGTATACATAGATACCAAAAACAGATGGCTTTTGGTTGATCTCCCGAAAACTTCAAAAGAGAATGTAGAGTCAAACTTCACAAACAAATATGCAGGCAATCACCGTTTATATAAGATTATTTGCATAGAAAGACACTTGAAAAAAGTTTTTTTGATGTGCATCATAAAATCAACCACCCTAAAAGATGACAACCGATTAAAAAAAAATCGAGATCTTCGTGTACAGCCTTGAAAAGATAACCGAACTAAGTTATAGTACGACACAGATGGCCATTCTTGAGAAATAAACTTTCTCTTACGATATCCACGGGAAGCGAAAAGGAGGTAGGTATTCATAGCTGAAATCGCACTATATTGCAGCTACTCGAAATACTCGGGTGATTCGATCTCGACTAGACAACCCTAGTACCACTAAATACTCCAAAAGAATATCTAGTTTTGGAGTATTTTGTTAGTAAATACTTTTGACCATCCTCCCGAAAAACCACCCAGCCACTTACAGTTTCCTCGGGAAGCCATCGAAGTAGAATTCATAGCTGATACCGCTCTATATTGCAACTACTCGAACTACACGTGTGATCCGATCTCGAATAGATAACCAAAGTACCACTGAATACTCAAAAAGTATGTCTGTTTTTGGAGTAATTTGTTAGTAAATACTTTTGACCATCCTCCCGAACAACCATCCAGCCACTTACATTTTCCTCGGGATGCGATGCGGGGTAGTATTCATAGCTGATACCGCACTATATAACAGCTACTCGAAATACTTGTGAGATCGTTATCCTACGTCAAACTGCGGTGGCTTTGATCGTTAAACTGCGACCTCTATAAGCTTGAGAGGCAAAAATAGAGGTGCGATGCATGACACGCTCGTTTAGATAGTATTTATCGAGACTTAAGTGTCGTACCTGTGTGGGGGGTATTACATTGCTTCATGTGGAGGACGACGTCCTAAATCGATGTGATTTTAGAAGTCAAATATTCTGCAGTAATATAGAGTTGAGAATAAACGGGTTATTGCTACCATGTCGTGGGTTGACTGTTATTTCAGCATCGACTTTTAAGGAACACTATCGAGAAAATGAAAAGTTTTGACCTTCATTGATTCTCATTTTTTTTTATATTAGCCTTGTATGTCCCACTGCTGGGCATAGGCCTCCCCCATATCCTTCCAGGCACTCTTCTCCTGCGCCACCTAGAACTAGTCTTCGTGATGCGCGTCTAGCTCTCTCTCTCGATTAAAATACCCTAAAGAAAACAAAACACATGATGGTCATCACATCGACATAAATTTGACCTAATTAATTTTACTGTGTCCAATAGATTAGTTGTGAATGTAATCATTTAATGAATGTACCAACAAAATATCATGTAAATAACAATAGCATATTTGGTATCACATTGTTCGGCGTCCCAATCCTAATAGTACTAATTGCACTATTGTTACCTAGAGCTTGGAAATTCATTGGTAGGTACAACTCGTGTACCTATTGCCTATGCTAATATCTGGACACATCCAATTAATTTCGTCGGATTACATCGAGTTTTAGACCAATCCTCCGTTCTAGGAACTCTCACTGTACTCCAGGAATTTTAGTATGCTTGATGAATCTTCACTTTGGGGCGGGTAGCGAACTTTCAAACTGTCCGACTCCATGACAATTCAAAAAGTACCTGTGTAGTCTAATTGACATAAATGCTTTAACTTGAAATTGTTTTGGTAACTTTTGCTGTTCGAAAACAAGTTCTTTGGATCATCAATTCTAAAACTCGAGTAAACAGAACTAAATTCATGTAGAGAATATTCAATGTGTTATTGGGATTTTGCATCAGGAATTTTTAAGTAGCAGACAACGGAGTCTGGGTTTGTGCCCAGTTGATGACAATAGTTCTCTTTCACATGGGGCTTAATCATAACTGGCAAAATGTATGTGTGTATTAGGTATCCGGTATACCTAATACACACATACATTTTGCCACATACATTTATTTTGCCTAACCCTTTGGGGATTTCAGGCGTGATGCTATGTTAATGTTCAATGACATTTCCTTCTAAGATGATATTTCGGTAAACAGGCGTGTTAGGTCTCCGTGACATCCAGCTGAGCGTGCCGGAGGCCGTGGGCGTGGGCTCCAGTGCCACGCTGGGCTGTCGCTGGGCGCTGGACGTGGGCGAGACGCTGTACACCGTCAAGTGGTACCACGGCGCGCAGGAGTTCTTCCGCTTCGTGCCCAAGGAGCTACCCAACACGAGGGTCTTCTCACAAACAGGGATCAGTGTTGATGTAAGTGTACATTCTTTTGTAAATAGAATTATAATTATTACCTTATCTAACATTGACCAGGAATTATAAGCGGCTGGTCATAGCCTGGTTTTCTGTGAATGGCAAAACGATTAAGTTTTGCTAAGTCGATTTTCTCATAGTTGATAACATGGCATGGCAATAAAAAGCACATAGTGCGAGCGACAGTCCTGCGAACGAATCATGCGGCACAATCGTGATACTTCGCACAGTGGCCCAAAAGGAAAGCCGTCTTCATTCCTAATATCCCAGAATCGAACTGACGCAAATTTAATTTAATTAATCAATCACGTTGCCTGGATCAAGTCAAATTACAGCTCAAACGGATTACCAAATCGAACAAAGAGAAGATTGTGAGAGCAAGATTAAAGGCAGTGCTTCGTGCGACGATAAATACGCGGCTACCAGTTAAATGCAGCTTACTTTGTGTAAATTATTTACTATAATTCTAATCTACAATCAAAACAGCCACGAAACTCATTAAAAGATCCTATGAAACTTCGAAATAACCTTTAACTGGCTTCACGGTGCTAATAAAAGAGTAAAAAGAAACAGCATTACTTACGCAAATGGCTTACTTATGGCGAAACTATAAACAACGTCATAACAGTGATTATATATGGGTCAATGACTCTGCGACATCTTGCTAGTTCGTTAAACTGTTCCGTAAAGAGGGTTGAAAAAATCACTTAAGAATGTCGTCGAGCGGCCGCCACGTTAAACCTTTAGCGGCTGGCACGTCGCCATATCCCAACTATAACATTGTGCCAAAATAATACATTAAAAACCCTTTCGGAGAATAACGTATAGTCAAAGTTTGCATCGGGGCGTCATCGGGCGTACGTCGCAACACTTGCGCCTCAAAACGCCACGCAGCCCTTCAGAATCGGGTCAGACGTCTCTTAAGCGCGGGACGGGCATGATTTAGTTCGGCGGTTTCTCAAAGTGGACCGACTTTCCGAAAGATGGATCGAAGCTTTTAGCTCTATTTGAGTCGCTAGCAGCTGCGTACGGTAAAGTGCACACGGCTCCTTGTAATGGGATTACTCGCTGATTCACGTATAAATTACGCATGAGCACATTCCCGCGACCACCACCTGAAATCAATGATACATCGCTTCGGCCAAACTTTACCGTACGAACCGATCCTGTTTACAGAAGGACCATATTTCGAGCGTGTTAGAGAGTATTTTGCTACCACTGGCTCTGCACATAAAATATTATACGGTCTCTATAATCCTTGTCATAAAAGATAGCTTCAGTATAAACGCACACCTGCTTACATATTAATGTTTGTTCTTGCATGTCCTTTGTTTACTCTTTACTACATTATTTACAAGTTTGTCAATGTATCTTGTAAACAGGAGGGACTAATAAGATTCCACCGAGGAGTTTGTGCGTGTTTAAAAGCTTCTGAAATAAGGAAATCGAACTCCTGAAACTTTGTTAGAAAAGTAAAGTATCGCAGGTTTATAAAACATTTTCCGCGACAAGCATCCTTATCGGGAGCTTATTTGGAAACATCATATTCGTATCAGAGAGCGCTCACCTTCATTTTACCATATTTTAGTGTTTCGATCAAAAAGGGTGAAAACAGATTTTGTGGAACATTTGGGTTCAAGGATGATTTTCAATTTCGATTCAAATTCATATTTGTTGTTTTTGTAAACAAGTACTTGTTATGCAATAGAACGGAAAAGTACAGAAACACAATTATTCATACCTATTAAGTACAAAAAACAAACTCATGACTGGAAATATTTACCTCGATGAGTTAATAGATGAATAAATTATCTTTTGGGATGCTGACCTTGTAAAATGATTGACGTTACTATCCTTCAGTCTATTTTGTGATAGCTACTAACAAATACATTATTAATTCGAAAATTAGGTAGCAATAACAACGACCTTTTCAATTTTAAATGTAGATACTCATGTAAATAGGTAGATTCATTGAATTTTCTACAGTTAAGCAAAACATAAGACAAGCTTAGAGTCTAATCTAATTTGATGAAAATTAAAGCTGCTAAATCAAAGGAACTAGTAGCTTTGGTCATTATATTATAGCTAGCCTGTATTGTCCCACTGCTGGGAAAAGGCCTCTCTCCATTCCTTCCAACGGTCACGATTCTGTGCTACTTCTTTCCAATTCTCAAGGAAGACATCCAGTTCGTCCCGCCGTCACCTTCGTGGTCATTAGGGCACACTAAATGAAACTATCAAAAACATATTTCTTATTAAAATTATCGCCTTGATGTACATCTAGACAGCTGTCATTTTAATCAAGTTAAAATTTAAGAGGTTCAGACTATAGACGGTTTCAAACCGTTTAATATTTCTACTACGAATTTCAACAGAATTCAATACATGTTTTACGTGATATTAACTTTCATGTGACCATTTATCATAATCGCTGATAAAATGTCACTTCGTCTAGACCCTTTAGACACAAAGCAAGCGGGGTGATTCCTCGGTTCATTTTGAACGACGGAAATTACGCTGGGTTTCACGGGCCCCATCCTTATAATCCATCCGTTGCTGTCAACCACTATGTCCATTAATATTGCATAATTTAAAGACAGATTCTCCTGCGAAATATTTATGGTCAACATATACGTATATTATTGCTTATTTATTTATTTTATTCCATTTTATCGATGACATCTACTAACACACACGCACGCTTTCAGCTTCTTCTCACAGAGAAGACTATTGTGTTCCAGCATCTTTTATTAAATAAAAAAAACATTTATTTAAGACAAAAAAAATCCATAGGCAAGTCAAGATTGTTAGTACTATTGTGCACAGTTTGCGCCTACCTGATGGCAATAATCACACTGTTTATTACTTTTCATTACTCATACTCTGAAAGTAGGTCTGAAGTTGCCTGAGGAGCGGGTTAAAAGTAATACTTTTCAGCCCTAGGGAGAATCCTTTTCAACTGACAACTGTCAAATTATAAAAAAAAATAGTTCATTTTTCTATTGAACCATGTTCCAACTTTCTATACAGCCACGATGTAAAATTGAAATAACTTATAGTTATGTAAAGATTTTTTTTTAAATAACTTTATTATAATTAAGTTTCAACTGTTTCTCTAAAATAATATAGATTTGGGCAAAATATTTACCATTTGTCGATGATGAAAATGAAAAATAGGTAATGTCTGAATAGCTGGCCAGCCACAGACAAAAAAAAACAAAATAGGCGGGAAAGCGGCAATCCGATCTTCATTTGTTTTTTCGAGTTGATTCATGTTTTTATTTTTACTTTCCTTGTATTCGTAATGAAAAGCACAGTGTTTACCTCGGGTTAAAGACTTATTTAGTCCTTCGAACTATTAGCGCTCTCGCTGCGCTCGGGCACCAAACCCCGTCTCGGGACTAAATAAGTAACTTTCACCCCTAGGGTAACAACGTACTATAGGACTATACCTGGCTAATCGAGGGTGTAGCTATAGCACAACTCTGGTTAACCCTTCGGGGATTACAGGTGTGATCTAAAATCGCGCGTCACGGTTACTTGCTCACGGTCTCAAAATCTTCTTTCATTTGCTTTCTCCGCAGTTACCCTTGAGAGTGTAGAATACGACGCGACGTCAGGTGTTGGTCGAGACACTTGTGTGTTAGATTTAATTGACATAAAGCTTATTGTGCAGGTGTCACGTTCAGGCGCGCAGCAGGTGGTGCTGAGGGGCGTGTCGCGCGGGCTCAGCGGCCGCTACCGCTGCGAGGTGTCCGCCGACGCGCCCTTCTTCCACACCGTCTACAAGAGTGCCAACATGAGAGTCGTTGGTACGTACACATTTGTATTTTTTGCTCGTTAGTGCTAAACTACGCTGTAATAAGCGCGAAGGTACAGCACAATTAAAACATGCTCAAGTATAGTGCATCGTTTCACTGGTGAGAGCATGGGAGACCTGTATACCTGCTATCGATGACTGACGATGCTACCTGAATCGATACATGAACAAAATTGCAGTCTACTGCCAGCCAGAGCCAAATGGTTGCTGTCGGTGCAAGTGAAATGTGTCAAATGGATGTGTTACGTGGCAATTATCTGATTTTAGCGTAAGCCATCATACGTTTTAATTAAGTAATTTTGCTTTAAGATCTCACTGGGACATTCGATCCCTTTTTTTTCTGTGACATATTTTTTGATAGCTTCTTTATAATATCCGCAATCTCTTTGGACCTCGTATACTCCTATGCACAACAAACTACCAAGTCCATAAATGTGACTCGACGCGTAGCGCATCGTTTATCTGCTACGACAGCGTAGCAGGTGTAGCGTGGCTACGCCGTAGCAACAGCGGCGCCCATTATTCTAACAATGCGAAGTTTCGGTTATAATGTGTCGGGTAAGCCAAAAAGCACGAATGTCTGCTTAAACACGCTCCGGTTGGCTCGTAACTAGTGCAAATGTCAAATACAGCTTCGCAACATGTACGTAATCTATAAACTCAGGTAGCGAACATAACTGTTTCTGAAAAGGGCTGAAATGTTTGAATTCTAAAATTCTGGTAAATCTTTCAATTTAACGAGGGTATCGATAAATATTACTTACTTAGCAAAGCTCAAAATGTAATTAGTTGAAATTTAGGGCATGTACCAAACAGGCTTTGGTGTGATTGCTAAAGTATTGGTAGGACCCCTACCTGTTGTTAAAGGTTTAAGTTCTATTTCCTGACTTATTCATTCACAAAATATTGTACATATTTTATCGTTGCCACGTGGGGGTAAATTAAAGGTTACTATTAGTCTCTGGTCCAATGAACCCCGTTGCTAGGATAGTGACTGATCATTTGGAACGTAGAAATTGTCCCTAAGAAATCGCACGTATAACGAGTTATTTATTAAGCTGCAAAACCATTGAATTTTCGAAGCTGAACTAATAAAATATGTTTTGTCAGTTTTATTCGTAGCGACAAACGAATTAAATAAAAAGCTTTGACCGAGGTTTTAAATTGAGTTTGGAGTCGGTGTTGTGGCTATATATTTAATTAAATTTATTACCACTGCTGCATGCCCCCTTCTCTAAAATCCAGAGCGACTGAATACGCACGACATGTTACGTAAAACCGGCCAAGTGCGTGTCGGGCCACGCGCAGTTTGGGGATTCCGTAGTAGCCCGTTATATTTAAGCAACTACTTCATCTTAGTCACGTTTTATAGTTAGTTAAAGGATTTATTCTAAGGATTTTGTATTTGGTACAAAATTATCCAACACCCTAGTTCAACAACTATTACTGCTAAACTGATAAAGTTATCTTAACCGCTATAGTTTTCCTTTAAAGTTTATGAAATGAACAACAATATAATTTTTTTCCAGATTTTTCAATTCAGCAGGGGGGAGGAATTGTCACTTTAAAGTTTAATATTTCGTAAATGGAGCATTAAATCGAAAAATTGTATTAACCTCGAAGTCATTTTAAAAGACCTATTCAATGATACCCCACACAATGGCGTAAAAGACGAAAAAAAAAATCATCCCCACTTCACATGTAGGGGAGCTACCCTAAAAAAAATATTTTCCAAAATGTTATTTTACCACTTTGTCGGCGTAATTGAAATAAAAGTCTAATTAAAACGACTTTATTCATACCTCTACAAAATTACAGGTTTCCCGTACTAACGGTCTCTTAGCAAACCCTCGGACAGACAGACAGACAGATGGACGGACATGACGAAACTATAAGCCGGGTTCCTTATCAGGACTACGGAACCCTAAAAATGGAGCCTTTTGTACGTAGATTGAGTTCCATGGTTGGAATGAAAAATAAAAACTGTATTCAACACAGAAAGTTCTCCATTAAAATACAGTCACGAGCAGTGTGTTTACACGAAGCAATAATTAAGTGATTTTCTCCTACTGTATTGGTTAACGTTTTACGTTTTCACGGACATAGAATTTTGGAAGAATATATTTTGGAAGAAAAAAGACTTCAGAAAACTAAATCAATCAAACAAAGGTCACCGACTTCTGAAGCTGAAGTTATTTTTCACTTTTTTGTGGTTCACCCCTTCACAGCGTACCGGCGTGATGTTATGATATGAACTGGTGTAAACAATAGACAGACATGAGATTTCAGCAATCCCAGGCCATTTGCTATCATTTATTGAGGAGTTCCGTTGCCTATCTCCGAAGTTCTTCATCAGATCTTCACCAAATTGAAATGGGACAGCTCCGAGAAAGTACTCTTCCAAACACTACCCAAATCGCTTCGGGCGAGCCTTTAAAATTTGAAGAGTTATCTCTATTTCTCCAGGATCCCATCATCAGATCCTGACTTGAAGATCACGGGACCACCTGGGAAGTATATTCAAACAAAACAAAAAAAATCCAAATCAGTCCAGCTATCTTCGAGTAATCGGGGAACATATTAAAAAAAAAGGTTCCGACGAATTCAGAATCTCCTCCTTTTTGAAGTCGGTTAAAAATAGGTCTTATCTCAAGCTAGAAACCGTTATATCGGGTCGGGGTGCTTTTGGGACCAGGACCGCGGCCCCGGATTCCCCCTAAATAATTTTGTGTGGTATTTTGGGACCACATGAAAAAAAAACAAAGTTATTATGTCTTGGGAAAGTACGGTCAACCAAACATATTTCGTATATCACGAGAAAATCGCTTTTGAAATTTGCTAATTGTTTACATTTCATACCTTTCACCCTTCGGGGATTATTAGGCGTATTGCTATGCTATGTTGTATAAAAAAGTTTACCTTATTAGTATTACCAATATATTATACATATACGTACATATTTATTTTTAACCGACTTCCATTACGTGTGACTTCTCTTTTACGTCAAATTCAGATCATGTTATGTGCGAAGACACGATCATTTATATTGAGAGTACTTGTACGTAGGTAAGTGCCTACTATTAGAATGTCGATCGCGTGTGTTTTGATTGGTAGAGCTAAAAATATTTAGAGCTTACAACACTATTTATAGAATTACAAAAGTGGTTTATACTTGAATAGAAAGACAAGGACTGCGATAGAAAGATATGGAAATCTCTAGGGACGGTACACCTTTGTAAATACCTTTGAGTGTCGTATGCGGGTACCTTGAAGCCCAAAAGTCTGAGTCGAGCGGTCTAACGTTAGGATTGCCCAGTAATTGGATTGCAGATGCCAGATAGCACTGGGTTTGTGCAAAATACTGATCTTTAGCTGAGTAAGCCACACGATTTCAAACTTCTCGATCGCTTGACTCGACCGGTTGATTGCTTCAATTGCATGCCTACAATTAAATATCGTAGGTGGTCCAAGTCTTTCTTGTTTTGTCATAATACTGTTCTATGGGGACTCAGATAGCTGATGTTATAAGCAGTAACTTAGACTACTTTTATTTTAGAAAAAGGATTAGAATTCCGTGCAAAAAAATGAAAACCTATGAAATTGTTACCAAAATCCGATTCATATAGGGAAATAATTTTTTATAATAATTTCACGCGGACAAAGGTCGTGGGCGGGGTTAAATAAATAAATACAACTTAACAATGCATTTTAAATCTTGCATTCAATAGGGATGATGACTGACTAACAGTTAGATTATCGTAAAATATTAGATACGTGTTTTATCAAATTAATAAAAATTTACGAAGATAAAACGTGTCAAAGGTCACGAAGGGGCTTGTGACGTCACATTTGAGTAAAAAATGTACTCAAATGAGACGTCACTCGAGTTTTTGACGCACTGTATCGTCTTCATTTTTTATTTACGTGTAAAAAAAATGTGTGTCCAATATTTTTTGGAAATCCATCTGACGGACAGATTATTTTTTTTTGTCATCTATCCTATTATCACCATAATTCAATCAGTACTGATCAAAGGGTAGTTTTAATGGAAAACCCGGCTTATTAGTAAAGAGGTAGGCTCACGGTGTAGAAAGCACCTATCTAAACTTCTAAACTAATCTTATAAAGAGGAAAGATTTGATTTTTTGTTCGTTTGTTTGTTACGATTTAACTCAAGAACTACTCAACTGGTTTTAAAAATTATTTCACCATTAGAAAGCTACATTTTTACCGAGTAATATAGGTTATAAATTATATTAATATCATGCAAATTAGTCGAGCTATTACAATTTTCGTGGACGAAGTCGCGGGCGAAGTGCTAGTTTAAACAACACACGAAACGAAACATGAAACGCTTTTACTAACACTGAGTATGAACACTGTTTTCACACAGTATTTTATTTTAAACACATTCATGATTAGACATCACTGATTTAGATAAAATTCATCTCGGTCTTTATTTTTCCACAAAAGTTTTTTTTGTGGAAACAAAATCAAACATCTAATCAAAACTATATATATATATATATACGTGCTACGTTTTTCAATATTAGGTATTTTCTAATCATAACCCTTTGGCTTTGCCGTAGTCGAAAAAACATTTTGTAGGTTAGTGGTTTTTTTCCCGAATTACTAATAATATTTAAAAAGCTTCCACGCACGTCATAACTTTCTATTTATTTAGTTATTTCAACCGTGAAGCCGAATATTTAATTAATTGTTTGGAAAGCGGTCTTTAAATTTAACTTTATTGTCAAATAAATTCTTTCCTTTTATAATAATTCTGTATTTCAGTGGCTTATAACATGCATTCAAGAGGTATGATGACCTTTTAAAATCATGTTACGAGCTACTAAAACTTTTCCGATTGCTTTAGTTTTGCTATAATATTAAAATTATTTAAAATACTGCCTCGTTGGTCTCGTTGTCGACGTGCGTTGTGAAGTGCGACTGCTGAGCATGAGGTCCTGGGTTCGATTCCCACTTTGGGCAAAGTGTTATTGGGTTTTTCCATCAGGAATTTCTCAGTAGCAGCCACGGAGTCTTAAATTGCGCCCGGTTGATGGCAATAGGCTCGCCCCCTTTTCATCATCATCATCAGCCTATTAATGTTCCCACTGCTGGGACACAGGCCTCCTCTCAATGAGAGGGAAATGGGCTATAATCCACCACGCGGGCCCAGTGCGGATTGGTAGATGTCACATGTCTTCGATTTTTTGGTTCTAGGACATGCCGGTTTCCTCACGATGTTTTCCTTCACCGTTTTGAGAGCAGTGGTGATGAAATAAATTACACAAAGTAATGCGCCTGTCTGGGTTCGAACCCACGATTTACTGTTCGTAAGTCGGGGCCGCCACCA
Source organism: Xestia rhomboidea (assembly GCA_963853795.1). Lineage (NCBI taxonomy): Eukaryota > Metazoa > Arthropoda > Insecta > Lepidoptera > Noctuidae > Xestia > Xestia rhomboidea. The sequence goes on along the minus strand of OY970761.1, from coordinate 12,715,722 downwards.
CTGGGCCACCGCTGCTCGCCCCCTTTTACATGTGACTTAAATGTAACTACCGAAATGTGAGTTTACTATTACGTACACCTTTGCCTAACTTTTCGGGGATTACAGACGTGATGTTATGTTTAAATATGGAACAAGTATGCCTTTCATAGCTATCGTTATCCGGGTAGCGACAGATATCAAATATCGCAGTGTATCTTAGTTCATTTTACAACCGTATAAATAACAGGAACAATCCCGGCGCGCCACCGTGCAATCCTAAATCGTAAATCAGAACTATTGTTGGGCAATAAATGCTAGGAATCGAACACAAGGGATGTTTGATTAAGGTTTATCTTGGTTAATTTACGGTTGTGGAGGAGCTTGGTTGTGTGTATCTGTCTGTAGGTACAAAGACTTGTGTGACCCAAGTTATCAGTCGTTATCCTTCATTAACGTGGAGGAGCTCGTGGCTAAATAATAACAGACGCTCGGGTAGAACTTTAGGTTAAGCTACGCTTGCCTAGGTTGGTCCGTAGATGGGTGACCGTTCCTAATATACCGAGTTTCCTCCGTGCCTCGGAAAACACGTTAAGCCGTTGGCCCCGGCTGTCAATTGTAGATATTTGATAGTCATTACAGCTAGTCAATGGCCCGAAAGTCTGACAACCAGTCTAACCTAAGGTAATCGTATTACCTAGTACTAACTGGATTGTGGAGATCAGATAGGCAGTCGCTTAATGTAAAAAAATTCTGGTATTCAGCTGTACCCGGTTAGACTGGAAGCAGACTCCAACATATTTGGTAAATGGTTAGGCAGATGATGATCTTTGGTTAACGAATTGGGACGATATAAATGAAGTCCATGCGAATCTCGCAGGCGATTATCGCACTTACAAGTGCGATACTCGCCTGCGATAAACTTGCCTAAAATATGTCACAAGGGAATTGCTGATACTCACTTTTCTACATGCAAGTATCGCTTGTAGGTAATATCTGTACAAGTCAACTTTAAAATTCCTTTCGACAATCGCCTATTCGTGGCGAGAAACTCACCTTGTGTGAATGAGGCTTTTCTCAACACATTTAAATAATCCGAACTAGCCGGGCATCTGTTATGTAAAAAATAATGTTTTTTATTTGTTCTCCCATATCTTGAATATTTCATAAATGGTATGCAAATATTAAAACAAATTAAAATACGAAACATGTTTGTTAAAATTATTAATTTTAAAACATGGCTATACATATATTAACGCTTATAATTTCAAGAGTGAAAAAAAAATACTTTCGCTTTAACGTTTTCGTATCGCTTTCCCAGGTACATATTTTTAACGGAAAAATTAACTTTATAAGGCTTTTTCGTCGCTTTGTTTCTTGGGTGAAATCTAAAGAGGCTTAATTGCTTCCTTTAACATTTGGTTACACAATTATTTTCTATTTAAATTAATAACGTTTAATTGAGGTATATGAAAGCATTGCTGTCAAAACGGTGAAGGAAAACAACATGAGGAAACCGGCATGTCTTATAATAAAAAAATCGAAGACATGTTACATCTACCCGCACTGTGCCCACATGGTGGATTTAAGCTCCCCTCCCCCCTCTAATTTCTCTAGTTTTAGGCTTTGCTAACCATTGACTTAAAAAAAAAAACATTTGAGAAACCTCCATATCATTTTTTATGAGCTCTCGACAGACACCCCACACAGTTACATACATACCGATACGTAGTTTTTTATTTTCAACTTTCATTTACATTAATGGAGCGCCACCCCTATTTTTTTTATTCGTAATTTCATATCACTTTTGTGTTTGTGCGGCTTACAGAAGACACCTGCTCTCCAAAATTCAACTGTGTTAACAGTCTCGGAGTAAAATGGCTAAGACATACGGATTGACAGACAAACAAACAGACAGACAAACAGGACGAATCTATAAATGTTTAACTTGCGCAGTTATAATTAAAAATGTCATGTCTGTCGGATGCCCGCACAGCTGTGGGCCCGAATATCGCAGGACTGGAGCCCTGAGACAGCTAGACGGGGTTGCGGCAGACCGAGGAGAAGATGGCGGGACGTCTTGGATGGCTTCCTCGCGAATTGGCGGAAAGAAGCACACCATCGCGAGAAGTGGAAGGAATGGGGGGAGGCCTTTGCTTAGGAGTAGAAAATAAGGGGCTAATTAAAAAAATAATAATTAAAAAAGAATTAGTGGCATAATTTTGCGTAACATGCGGTAATATCGTGTTCCCTAATCTTGAATTAGGCAAAGTACTTATCTAAAATATAATCTTGTTAATAAACAGCACCAAAACATACTACTACCATACTAATGTCGACATATTGTGCTCAATAATCATCTCCACCAGCCGAACTCGGTACAGGCATGCACGGAAATGTTTTACAATCATGACACCACCGGCAAATTGAAACACAATTCAGCTAACTATTCTCCCCGGTCCACGTTGAGAACAACGAATGTATGGAATACATTTCCACGTAGTACTCGGGGCTTGCATAAATAAACCATGTGATGCAATACCGCCGACAAATGCGGGTAAGCAATATGCGTGTTGATACATTTCCGATGAATTCGTCTGTCTCAAGAGCCTGCACTCCAGCGGAATGAGTGCAGTTATTGCGGTTTCAATGGCGGTGTACGCATGTTTCCAGTAAATGTCGAAGTGGAGTGTGTGTTGAAAGTATATTTAAGAAAGTCCGTTTAATTTTTAACCGAATTCAAAAAAGGAGGAGGTTCTAAATTGGATTGTGGTCTTATTATGCTTGTTACCTCATTACTCCGTCATTAATAAACCGTTTTGAAAAAAAAAACAAAGAAGAGAAGATAGATAATCACTTATTAAGGGCTCTGGTATCGGATCAATGATTTCAGTATTCACAAAACTTGTTGCTGTAACATTATAAACGGTGCTGGCACATGCTAACGTCATCCCAAGGGCTTAATCGGTTATTAAAAAAATGTGCTAAACAAAACAACCTTTTATTTATTTATAAATGTACAGATGGATGGATGTTTGAACAGAGACTTAAAATTTAGCTTTTACATAACGTTTTTAGTATTTTGCTTTTATTTAAATTTAAAACCATTTGATCGGACCATTAAGCTCAAAAACATTCGTTCTATCATTGAAAACTCACACGGTTCCATTATAATGACCTGACTAGACGAAACTTTTAATGAATAGACTGAACACAAAAATTTAAATAAAAATACAAAATAAAAGCTTATAAAAACACCCATGAAAACTTTAATATTTCACACAAACCAAGTTCTTGTTTTGTTTTCATCGCCGCGGGTTACTTGGCACGACTTCGTAAGTCTACGATTTAAGAATTTAGTGCACACTGCACACGTAGGATCGGATGCTGTCGCCTGTCGCTCTATTGGATGTCCTGCTGACAGGATTCTGGATAGAAGCCACGTTTTGTGCAACTCATTGGCTAATTCCTTGTGACATTTCATTCATTTCGTTTTAAGCTTGTAACAAGATAAAAAGCTTTTGACTGATATTTTAGTAGATTTAGTTACTACAAATACCTTTTGAACATATTATATTTTCTCAGATAAGAAAAAAGAAATACGTGGTACCTATAATATACAGTCCGTGACATACCCTCTGCTGTTACTGAACATCAAATAACATACGAAACGAAAGCAGAATTTGTTTGTTCAATAAAGTATTTCAGCTTTTAGTGAGATCTTGACGAATTAAATAAACACTAAAATATACCCACAGCGGCCAAATTAAACGAGGTGCTGGAAAACTCCCTGCGTTCCCATTAAGTAGAATTGGCAAAAAGCGACAGAACAGGAATGTAAACACTTAAAACTTTGCTCGGCGCGGAGTTCCACCGCTTCGTCGTAATAGAGGGCGCTGCTGGCAAACAAAAGCACGCCGAGTTTTAGTTTGAGCCGCCATTTTGTCTGTTCGGCGTTTTAACCGCTTTCTACGAAATTCGTGAGCAAAATGGAACCGCGTATGGAAGATGAATATGCAACGTCGACTGCGACGCGCATTGAAACGCGCGCTACCGCGACCTATGTGATTTATTGCCATCTATTTACCGTGCCTCACTGTCTGCAGTATCTTTGTGTACAAGTCTGGTTGAGTGAACAAACAAACAATAATTCTGTTCAATTTTCGTGTTGGACTGACAATTTAATTAGTCGGTAGAGTCAGCTGCTACGTAAATCACCTTGTGCAGTCGCAGAGCTCTCGGGATATGCAGTAACAACCGGCACGGGCAAAATTTGTGTGTGCCACTGTACCGAGGTGCATAAAGACGGTAACGGCATTTATAATGACTTCGTTGGATAGAATTAGCGACTGTACGAAAGCTAACCAAGACCGTAACAAGGAAATTATCAAATTCTGGTTCCTTTTTGTTCCGGAAACTGGCATTTTATAATTATGAGAAAATCTCTGATAATTTTATATTTCTTATTTGTATTATAACTTTTCATAAGGAGTTTGTTAACTTTCGCTTTTCTTTTAACTTTTAATTAATAAATGTAATTAATTGGGTATTTGCTTGTGTCTTATTCTAAATAAATTATTATTGTTAATTCTGTTCTCATGCAGTCTTTCCTGTATTTTTTATGAACGTCGGAATTTTAATAGAATCTGTACTGATGACTTTCTAGTGAGATTCTAATTCCCCTTAAATTAAAATGGCCTTAATTATTAAGGCCTATTAAATTTAATTAGTTGTCAGAAGCTCTCAAATACAATATAGACATCATTATTGATAGAAAGAAAGAAAGAAAAAGCATTTATTAGCAAACACAGGACAAAACAGATAAAATAAAACGGTGAAATTATCAACTAATAAAAATTAAACATATAGAAAAAAAAAAACGAAATTTGTCCTGTACAAGGCCAAAAGGTCTATCTATCTCAGCATGGTGCTGTAACATTAAAAAAAACGTCACAGCGCTGGTATTCTGACAGGGCCCAAAGTGCAAGTGATGCCACGGTCAGTTACGGATAAGATTAAAAAAATAAATTATAGACGAATAAACAATACATATATGTGAAGTATAATAAATACGAAGAAAATAATAATTACATCTGATCCCCACTTAACCATACTGATTAAGGGGTTTCCAAAAACAGCAAGCATAGTTTGACGTTCACCCATCTTTGTTCCAAAAGGGATGGGGCTTATGACATGTATGTTTATAGGGCGAAAGTATCTTTCCCTCTTACTTGTTTTTTTTTAAACTAAAGTCGATTACATTAAAAACTGAACGCGATCAGCCCATCTAAACCGCGTTCAACAGCCTTCGCCGCGTTCATACTATCTACAGAATATTGACAGCGTCAGCTCTTGTATGCAGTAGTTCCTAGTAAATCATGAACTGTCGACCCGCCCGATTCAGTCGGGCCATTGTTTAACTATTGTGTCTACTTCGTGGACAGATCATGGGTTAAAGAGTATTTTGTTTCCAGAGCTACCAGAAACGGGGCCCAGTGTGCGGGCGCAGAAGAGCTGGTACTCTATAGGGGACATGCTGCGAGCCAACTGCACGTCACCCCCTGCTGAACCCCCAGCGAACCTCACGTGGCTTCTAAATGGCCAGGAGGTAAAGTCCTTGAAAATGTAGCCAGTTAGTTCACTGCAATAATGTCAATGTGTAATATACAGTGTGATGATGCAATCAAACCAGTCCGGACAGAATACGAACGGGACTCTCCAGGTACCGGACTCTGATAGACTGATGCACTGACGTAACTGAGAAAGTTCGGACTCCAGAATCCGAAATTTGTCCGGACCGGTCTGACCGCACCTTTAGGGACATTTACGAGCAAACTGTTACCGTGAATACAGCGCACAATTTTATATGCAGCGTGTATCAGAAAGAAGTGCCCATATTTAAGGATGTGGTACTGACTACCTAACTGAATAACTTTCTGTATGGGACCAACATCGTAATAAACGCTGTAGATTATATGGAGGGATAAGAGTGTCCATAGAGTTTCTTGTCCGTTTTTGTCCATCTACGCTTTGGAATGGACAATTACAGTATTTTCACAGTTTTTATGCCTTGTGACTGGGATTATAGCTACATTTCAGTTCAAAAGTGCCTGTTACTGGCCTAGTTGAAATCAATGCATTACATTTTATTAATTTTGATTTTATAATTTTTAATTAATAATTTAAAAAAAACCAAGACGAGCTGAGCGAAGCGCAAGAGCACTAACTACCTTTTCTCGAAGCGCTTCGGCGTTTTTTTGAACCCTTAAAAGTTGGGTTTGTATTATACCAGATAAACAAAATTCTCGGGATATGTTGTCAATAACTGACATATGAAGAGACGGAAGAAATCATAAGTTAATTAAACTATAAACCATAAAATAACTACAAACCCACACATCTGCACATACACACTCTCACACGACATTGGAATTCTTAATTTTTTACTCAATTCTTCTTTTTACTATTGTATTATCATTTAGATAGTTTTTTTCTTTTTGTTTGTAAAAAGGTATTCCTCTTTTACCTACTTACCTTGCATTTATCACATCAATACATTTGTGGTTTAATTTTAAGTAAACGCAACTCCGGCCCCCAAGATACAGGCGCAGCCTAGTTTGGGGACCTCTACTTTCTATTTTGTTAAAATTTTACTTGTTACATTGTTTATACGAATTTGTCATGGTGCTAAGCTAGGTTAAGAAAATGTTTGTAACAATGGATTAATAAATTTATTCTTATTTTTCACCTTACGCCCATGTGAATGTAGCGAAATGGCCAAACCACCTATTTTGACTAAGGTGTAGAGTTTGAGAAGTTAGACCTTGTAGAGTTAGGGCGTGTAGAGTTAGAAGCTTGGCTCTACATGAGAACTGATAACTTTTTGACAGTGCGAGTCATATGGTTTCGTCTTGGCAACATTTTACATGAAAATGTTTTTGGTGGGATACGTTTTTACGGTGCAGGTTTTGTACATTTGTATGACTAATTCTACTACTACTATTCTAATTACCGCCGAATAGTCTAGATGAGAAACTAGTGAATTAAAGAGAACAATTCGCTTGTCGATGACCCTCACAGCCTGTATAACGTTAATGACCTATTTTACCATTCTGGATGATTTGTGGTGCGCGGCCTCACAGATTCACTGTTTCACTTTTAAATTTATCTATTTGACAATGCCTATTGGGATATTGTGAACCCAACCCTAAATGTGCTTAATAGGCTGTGGATTGTAAGGCAAATAATTAATTCAGCATTTATTGGATAACATTGAAACTTCGAGTTCAATAGAAAAAAACTTCGAAAGCTGACAGGCAATTTGTATCCCAACAGTTTACTAAACGAAGAAAATCATCTGAAGTTAATATTCCCAACTTACATCTGTTCTACAACATTATGAGTAGTGTAGTATCACATGCGCATACGTGCATAAAAAGCATCATATTCCGTGACTAGAAATAGAAATAAAAATACTAATATCACGTTCCATCGCAGGTGAAAGGGCTGGATATTCCGCTGCACGACACATCATACGCGCGAAGACAACCTGTGATAACCGACACGTCGCTGGAGGATGCAAATAGAATTATATTCAGTCCGTGGGACGCAATCTCGGGTTACGAGGAACCGGTGACCGACAATGTAATAGACATTCCCGGCAATATCGACGACGTAGTGGGCATTCCCAACGCTGATAGCAATCGGAAAAACAAGGAGGAAAGCACCACCCGCCTTGCACCCAGACTGGAGCAAATAGCAAATAAATTGAACATTAGTATTGAAGAAGAGAAATCCAATAAATCATCGTCGTTCAGTCAACTTGTTATAAGGGTACAGTCGGTACACTTTCGCAAAGTAAGTTACGCTCTTTACCGATGCTAGTGTTTATGTTGACGCTTCTTTAAATACTGGTTGGTGTAAAATAACATTTTGTTTCTTTTTAACATTATTTGAATCTCATTTAAATTGACAGTAAATACATAATCATTTTAACATGTTCTAAATAGGTTGGTAGCTCGGTGTCCTATGTTTATTTTTCATTTTACTATCCTATGTTGTTAACATTTTGATTTTCGCAATGCAGTCATGTTTCGCAATGAATGTAGTTATTTGATTGACAAAGCCTTTGTTCACAATTGTCATAAAACACTAACAACATTAGGTTATGAAACATAGGTAAGTTACACACGTTAGAGTAGTTTTGGGACGGGTCGTATATGTTGCGAACGAGGCTGTTGTTCGCAACTACAGTCTGTTCAAAATTTCAAACAACTACGTGAATTTGTTATGAAACGTTTAATATTTTATTAAAGATAAAATCGAATATGGAACGATAAAATCTGTTTCACGAAATTCAATCCAGCGATTGAAAGGCTCATTGTTGTAACTTCTCGGTGAAACTGTTCAATTAAAATGAATAAACTACTCGATTATTGAATCAAAAGCAACTTTGTTGTTTTCTTTCATTGAAAAAATAATTATTTTGCAGAGCGTTTGCAGGCAGGTGTTCATTGATTGAACAAGATATGAAGCAAAGATGCTTCAATATTATCACATTACTGCCTACTTTTAAACTGTTGCATTAATTTGCTTTTTTAGTAAATATGGATAAGCAGCAGCATCGTCACTGGCGCCTAGTAATTAACAACACACCATGTGACTTTTACACCATCGACATAAGGTTAAAATTGCAAATATAGATGTTATAATTAGCGTTGTTGGCACTAGCCCACATCATGTTACTTCTACACCATTGACATAAGGTTTAATTTGCAACGGTTGTTGTTATAATTGGGGTTGTTTGTCACAGGGGCGGGTGAACGTGACGTGTGTGGCACACGTGCTGTCGGTGTGGTCGAATAGCGGCGTGCTCATCCTAGACGAGGAGCGGCCGCAGATTGCTCCTGTTATGGGCAGCCGTGACTCTAACTCAGGTATCAGCCTTTATGTTTCTGGTTATTTGTATTTATAAGACCACTTTTGTACCTATAGATATAAGAAGATTGTAAAAGAGCTGTGTAACAATTTAGTGTACGATAAAAAATACCTACTCTCTTTGTCTATATAATGTTATTTAGCAGTGTAATTGTGTAAGACATTCACAATATCAATCCTTTTAATTTTGACTATTGAGCAATATTGATTTTTGTAAAGTACCTAATGGTATATAAACATTTCATAATCATCAAATATTGTTTTGGTTATTTCAATTTTATCGTTGCATAACTTATTGCAATGTGGTTTACGATTTCAGTTTACTGCACAGGTTTCAAAATTTTCAAATGTTTCCCAACATTTATGTGGTTATTGGGAATCTGTAAATACTATCAAATTATCCTTTGAACGAATGAATTCAGTGTAATTTGATGAATGAATGCAGGTAGTTTATAAAAAGTATAAAAACATGCCATGCAAAACTATCCCTTATGGATTTCATAAAGTAGGTAAGTTGTTCGGAGTAAGAGTTCAAAGTTCCACGTAAAAATACTGATAAGGGCGTCAGAGTCACTGGGGTGTCAGACCTTTGCGACTTCGAGGCCCTTATCAGGAACCCTTACCCTTCCAAGACTTGTAGTTCTCAAGGGACGCTTAAATATTGTTTTGGAGCCCGCAATGTTCGCACGTTCGAACATAATTAAGGCATTGTAAAACCGTTTTTATTGTATGAAGATATTACATAAGTGTTGGTCTGTGAACATAAGTTTTTCATACTAGTCTCAAAAGTTGTGTTATCTCAACTAAAAGATTTAAATCAAAGGTAAAAAAAAACAACACTGACCCACGCCAAACATAACATGGTAGTCCGTTGACGTTATTTTTTGTAGTATACATACGTCGAGGTATGCAACGTTTGCAATGCAATTACGTATTGATATAACGTGCATTGCTACGGATAGAGGCGACGCAATTTACAAAAAGGACGAAGTTATGTGTTCGGCGAGTACTTTTTCACAGAGCCAATAAAGTAGCAATTTAAACCTGCAAAGCTACCCATCGCTCAGGCATCAACATAGTCACACTAATTAAATTGATTAAAAAACAAACGTGTGACGATATTGCAATTCCATTGTGACGTAAACATCGATACAGTACACAACTTCTGAGGCATTTTATCAATTGGCCCGCGGCAGCAATGCAGTGGCATGTTTCTGAATTACGTGAGAATATCAGGGCATGGAAAGGCCCTTAGGGAGAACAGATTATATTGAAGCTTTCCTGCTAAGACTACGACACAACTTAGACGTTCCTACGGCAAAATTTGTCATCGACAACTTGAAGTTGTGTGTCTTGAGTGTAAACGAACTTAATATATAAAATAATCGCTATTCTGGCAAAATGGCCAGTAATGACGGCCATAAAATAGTGATGACTATAAACCTTTTGCAGTTATTTTACCTTTATTTTAACTCTAACTATTAAATTGGCTAACCTGAGGTGGGACTGGGTTGGCTATGTCTGCCGAATGTCCGAGCTGTGGGCCAAAATAACCTCGATGTGGAGCCCTGACATAGCCAGAAGGCGACGCGGTAGATCTCGCAGGAGATGGCGGGACGAGCTGGACAGATTAGCCCTAGATCGAAAGATTTTGAAGTGATGGGGAGAACCCTTTGCTCAGTAATGGGATGATACAGGCTAACAGTAACCTGAGGTTAGAATGATTCCCATGTATAGTTGGTGCCAGTTAAGATCGCAATAGCGGTCATTGCCCTTTCACTGATATTTCTTCCTACGAAACAAAACAAATAAACTATGTATCGTTTTTCATTAGAAAAAATGTTGAAGATCACGATAGATGACGATTTAATTCTTGAACAGGTTTATTTTTGGATTTCAAAGTTAAGAACTTTAATAAATGGCCGAGGTGGGTCAAGGACCGCTTTTGCGATCTTAACTGGCACCAACTATAGAACATATTTTTTTAACAAACCTCAGATTAGTCAACTCAAATAATAGTTAAAGGACAGTACCTACTTAGTACAAGTTCCCGTCGTTCGATTATACCTTCAACTTCTGTCGTACAGTCGTACTAAACCGAATGGTCACTTTGTTATGCAGTTTCACATTAATTCCCCTAAAATACATTAAACGCACGCTGCGTTACACTGTTAGATTTAATTGTTTCGCATGCGGTTTACATGCCGGGAGATGAAATTCAGATTCATTTAACTGCACATACGATACTATTCGCTTTCTCATGACTTCAACAATTTATCGAGGTTCATAGTCGCATCACGGTGACGCAGCAAAGTCGCAATCGACTTGTCATACTATTATGTACGATACCATACGAACAGCTTGGTGGTATGACATGGTAAGTATTGAATGTAATACTGCAGAATATTACTTTTTGTAGTAGTTATAAGAGTAGAGGAAGACTAAAGAAACTATGGATGGACTGAGTGAAGGATGATATGGCTAGAAAGGAGGTGACAACGAATAATAGAGAAGTATGGAAGAAGAAGACACATGCTGTGCCGACCCCAAATAAATTGGGATAAAAGCAGCATAACGATGATGATGAGTAGGCAGTACATTAATACGTCGGAGAAATCGTTTCTCGTTTCTACTTTCATCGAAAACTTTATAAAATGTGAAAACCGAAAATATGCCCTCAAAACAAGTAGCTGCCTACGTTTTCTATAAAAGAAATAACAAAAAAAGTACATCTCATAGGTTTTGTTAAAAGATATAGGCAACGTAACTACTAAAAATTGCTTTATAAAACGCGCATCACAATAATATGTATTATTGCGCCTAAGAATAAAGTTGAATATTCTTTATTATATACACCATACAAGTAAAATTCATAAAAGAGAACATTTCACATAGGGACTAAATGACTTTTAATATGCATTCATATCCACACGTACCTACTTAAGCAACGAGGACGTAACCGATCCGCGGTAAAGAGATAAATCGATGAAATCCTACCAATGAATATTCATTTCACGTATTCTCTATGACCAGCGACAGCGAGGAGGAATCGCATGTGCCAGTACTTTAGCCCCCATTATTGTTATGAGTCATAGTCTAGATTAGAGGATGCAAAGTGATACATGGTACTTACAAAACTTACCTACGTATGTGCTAATTTAATGGCAGTTTTGAGTTTGTTGGTCATAAACTGCGGTTATGCAAATAGGTTGTTATACTGTCGCCAAGCGGTAGGCTGCGAACTGTCACTTCTTATTAAACAGTCTTAAGTTTCAGCGTTTTCTGTCTGGGAGTGATTATGTCTGGGACTCGGTGAGTTAGGGACTTATAATCTGTTTAATTAATGTTGATTTGCGTGTCGAATTGAAGTTTTTAGAGCAAAGTGAAAATTGGTATTTTGATTATCGATTGGAAATAATATTGCAAGGCATGGTGTCACTTAGGTATAGATATACAGAGTAAAGTATCAATTCATTTTCATTGTTGAGATGACCTATTTGGGATCGGTACACCAACTAACATTCCATTTTAATTGAGACACAAAACGGGTTATTACAGGGTTATGTAAACAAACTTGAAAACAATGTAACGATAATTAAGTTAGAAGTTCCCCTAATGTTTATTTTGTTACCGCCATGGTCATCGTTAACCCATTGCTTTTGGCCATCGTTTCCTTGTTGACTTACCAAACTTACTCAAGTAGGTAGATAGATAACAAGCCTTCATTCTGTTTTGTTTTTGTTCGGATAACTGTACATTAATGTTTATTTACATATCCCTTGTTGTTAAATGTTTTGGTATTATACCATACAAATATCAATAAAATTGAATTATTTAACCTTTTGAACCCCTGAGCATAAAAGCACGCACAAAAGAATAGGGATTGCAAAACTATTAAATTGTTTATTTCGTGTCATAGTGCACCGCATTTTTTGTCACATTTTAATGTCATTGGCGTACAGGGCACGCGCTGGCTTGTCACGTTTATGTGACAATGGTGTTCAAAAGTATTGTATTGCATTGGGGTAGGAATTGGGGAGGCCTTTGCCCGGCTCTGGAATAATATAGGTAATAATATAGGCTATGCAAAAAAAACGAAGCTGGTAATTTTGAGGGAAATAAAAACAAAACGAATCCGTTATCTCAACGTTAGTAGTGGTATTGGACCTTTTTTTTCGAATGGTAAATCATCAAATGACCCCTCCCGCTCTGGGCGGGGCGGAAAGAAGTGTCAGACTATTACTGACTAAATCCCATCCATGTTCCTTCATCGCTCTTTGTGTTCCGGGGCCACGGTATCTCTTTCGAACAGTCCCGCAGCCCCGGGTGGTTTTGGACCTCAATAGTACAATTAAAGGTATTTTAATCATTAATCACCGTAATAAAACTAATCAGAACGTTCAGGAAGTGGAAGTTAAGATTATCTGAAGCACCATCCATCCCTATTTACCAAAGTACATAATTATCATTTCATCCGAAAGACGTCCACTGCTGGACATAGGCCTCCCCGAAGTGTCGCCACTAATGACTGGTCCCGTGCGACTCGCATCCAGCGGATCCCCGCAAAATTCACCAAAGTACAATCACTAATAAAACATTTGCTTTAATAGAGTAACTTTTTCAGTCATCGGAACACCAGAATTACAATAGCATAAGCAATAAAGAGGAAGTTATTGCCTACTCTGACATTTTCATAGGCATTCTTCAGAATATCCGTCACCGTGCAGTAACAATGTTTCTTATAAATAGGGTAATATTTCGTCGAGATGTTAAGGGTCGATACAAACTTGAATCGCAGCTCGCAGGCAGGATTGAATGTGTTGCGAGACGTAGCCGTAAGCGTATTGGATAATGGCATGCGTTATAAGAACCCATAAAGGATTTCTGCAATGAATAAGCAAGTACTTAGCCTACTTACAATCGTTGAAATAGAATTTGGAGGAGAATTTCACGCATTTCTAAAGCTGCGAAGGTCTCAGTAATGACTAAACATTTTGGATACTTAAGTTTCCACGCGCCTGTCAGGTCTAGGGATGTCACCTGTCGCTACGGCTTGTGTTCAAAAGAAAATTATAATTTCAGATTATTTAATAACAAGACATCCTGTATTAAAATGCTGTGGGTTTTATTAAAATTATAAGTTACTAGAATGATATGACGTGTCTTGTCTTAGTGACCGGCGATTTTTATGTTATGTCATGTATTTTACGTCATGTAATAATATAATATGCATAATACGTATGTGTTTACTAACAAAAAGTATCTATGTAGTATATCAACTATCTGGAGTCCACGACACAAGCCTCGTTGCTTAGTGTGGCACTAGATGGCGCTGTGTGTAATGTCCAGCGATATTTATTTAATTATAGCATTATTCATTGATCATCAATTTTCATTAATATGTGTAGAATCACGATTTTATATCATTAGGTTTATTCCGATATTTATCTTCAAAATATTTATAGGTCACTATTAATGTTTTGAAGGTAAACAGATTTTCCTGGACCTGATTTTGATACACCACAACAACATCCATTAATTGGCTTTCCCCCAGTTCACCAGAAGGTATAGTCCGCGCGCGATCTCCGAGGAATCCGTGGCTTGTTTAAAACATCGGTGGTTCCACCTCAAGCACATAACACCCTCACAGAATGATTTCATAATTTACTTCGCGCGGAGTACTAAATTATGAAACCATGCTATGAGGGCACTATGCACCGAAATAAAACCACCGATGATTTAAACAAGCCACCGATTCCTCGGAGCTCGCGCGCGGACTATGCCTACTAACTGTTGCAGTTCCTAGATTTATCTATCAGGATACTACATATCGTGTCAGTTAGCATCGTATCAAACATAATTACTCTACTTGTTTCCAAGAACATTTACGCTCGCCCCTTACATGCTCGAATGCCACATTTGATTTCAGGTGTACTATAACTATAACTTTTGTAACCGCCTATTTCGAAGCGTGAAGGCAAACCTGGTGTTATGTTTTTTGTTGTAAAAAGCATCTCGCCTCATAGTTCAGCTTGCTGTCTGCTTAACCGAGCAATCCAGTGGTTACATTAAGGTCTAGAGCCAGGGCAAAAAGAGACTTGCTGCGGGACTGTTCGAAACAGATACCGTGGCTCTGGAACACAAAGGGCGATGAAGGAACATGGATGGGTTTTAGTCAGTAAAAGTCTGACACTCCCTTCTGCTCCGCTCGGAGCGGGAGGAGTCATTTGACGATTTCCAATCCGAAAAAAAAGAAAGGGCAAAGAGACTTGGCAAATAATTCTGAAGGTGCATTTGTGACAGCCATAGCCGGGAAAAGAATATTATGAACTGATCGTTGTTCAATGCGTATATTCACTAAATCATTTTCGACAAATTCCTATGCGTATTCCACATCGTGTAAACAATAATTTTGAGTTGTTATTTGGAGTTGTGTTAATATTACAATCATGGGTGTTTGAGAGACGGGTAATTAAAATCCTGAACTGTGTTAAAATGCATCTGGGCCATTGTTCCAGTAATTAAAAACTTTTCAGGTTTCAGTGGTCTATCAATTATGTGTTTTTGACGCACTGTGTGTGATAATTCTGTCAAAAGACAATCAATAAACAAGCGTTTATAAAATCGCGAATTTAAAACCTTGGGTATATGACGGTCTGACAGTACATACCATAAGTAGCTTGTTTCGTTGACATTTCCCCTTGTGGCTAAATCAAAAACACGTTTATTTTTCAAAGTGCTGACCTTTATACTATAACGTTTTCATAATAACCCCCAGGCGGGCTTGACAGGTGGGCCCAATTTGTATAATTTAATGTTTTAATATATGGTAAATAAAAAGTTTACTACCCGGTATTTTTATGTGAGATGTAGTGACAAAAATTTAAAGATAAATGTGAGTGGAAACGCCTGGCCTGGGACGCCGTAACTAGGACATACAATACTGATTTAAGGTATTGGTTCTATTCTTCTTACTTATCAGTAGAATATAACCAATACCTTAAATCCAACGCACACCACGCACACCACCATCTATCGGTCAGGTGCGTACTCGCAAGTGGTGTGCGTTTATGACTAGATGTATGCACGTAGAAAAAGCAAAAGAGAATGTAAAGATCGTAGCACACTTGCAACAATCTTTACATACCTACTCTGTTTCTTTGCAACGCCAGTGTTTTGTAGTCACAGCCTACCCCATGGTAAAAACGCGAAAGACTAGTACTTTGCCATCAGCCATTACACGTGCTAAAAACCCTCCTAAAATTTAATTAAACAACAATCGTTACCTCAATATAAAAACAATTTCATGGGCGCGCGGAACATTAATGCCACAGATTGCAGTATCCCAACTTTATGATAACTATAAAACGGGCATGATGACGTTAATTCGGAGCTAGTATACGGCGGTAACGCGTTGCTTATTGTTCCAGGGCTGCGTCGGTCGACGTCACACATTGGCGTCCTGGCGATTCTCAACTGTTTGTTGTACAGGCACTGGTAAGAAATTCACCATTATTTATTAGAAGCTACCTTAGTGTTTAGACTGCCGCGTTGGTTTAGTGGACGAAAGTGCGACTGCTGAGCATGATGAGGTTCTAGGTTCGATTCCCAAGTCGGGCCAACTGTTATTGGGTTTTTCCATCTGGAATTTCATCAGTCACGGAGTCTGAATTCGTTCTCGGTTAATGTCAATAGGCTAGCCCCCACTAACAAGATATACCTCTGCCAAACCCTTCGGGATTGCAGGCGTGAAGTTACGTTATCTTCATGTTTAGCATTGGCGGACGTAAAGTTATCGCGTTAGAGCAGCGTATACTTTCGTATAAAGAACGGCAATACAATGCCGATCATCTGTTACTTATTTACTCGTTCGATCACAAAATAAGTCGATATTCAAAAATCGAGCAAATTTTAGCCGTTTAGCGAGGTTTTGTTAATTGTTCTGCGTTCCATACGAATTGAAGGTACGAATGATCAAAAACAAAAGCATAACGAACTCGCTTTGCGCCACTGCATTGCGCTTAGTGTGTGTGTAATCCCATCTTGTTCGACTAATCACCTACAAGGTTGGAAAATAATTTGCAGCGTTACATGATGTGAGAAAACGCAATTCAAATGCCCTTTTTTCCTGTTCACATGTTCGTATTGCACCCAAGACTTTGTGTAAAAGGCACAGGAAAATGAAACATTCGCCCATTTAAATGCTGATTATATTTTCCAAACACATAATGATATTTTATTGACAGTTTTCATCCGAAGTTTTATACCATAAATATGAAGAAATTAGAAATGAAATTCGAAATAATAAAATAAAATCCGAATTTTATTTAAACCAAATACCTAAGTAAATGTTATATTTCCTTTTTTTTGCCTTACAATTTTTGTTCACAGTATGAATTCATTTATTTGGATGAGATATATATGATAATTTATCATATGAGAAACATACGTATTGTTTAACTCAGCCAATCATGTCCTGTCCATGCAGGGAGTAATTGGAAATGAATTGAAAATGTATCGCACCGTGGTTTACCGTTGTGAACCATTTTATAGCGAAATCTGAATGATAAATGTCATTGTGTTAGTTAGTAGGAAACATGACTAAATAAAACAAAGCTTCACTTTGAATAAAACATCTGTATTTTTCAGAAAAGGACCTCAAATGAGAGTCAATAAAGACTTAATTAACTTAACACTAATTACATCTTTTCGTTCACAGGACTGTCCGATGATCAGAAGACTAAATAAAAATCACGAACTTGTCATTTTCTCATCTAAAATCAGTGTTAGACTTTAGTGATTGAAAAATTACATGAAAATGATGCAGGTAAAGTTATTTGATCAACAACGTGAGTTGAACGTAGTGAATTTTATACTTGTACATAATTAACTTGTATTAGGACTTTAAAGATGATAGTGATGTTTCGCTTCGACGAACCTTATGTACGTAACTGTTACTTTAAATAAGAACTTTAAAATAAAGGAGATCCCTGTTTTTATATGGTTTTGTTATTTGAATTATTTATTATAGTAAAGTGGAGCGCGGAGTGGGGGCTGGAGCGCCGATTTGAGTATTCAATACCCAGTCTATAAATAGTTTGCAAATAAATACTGAAATATGATCCCAATAAAGTAGAACAACCCTTCCCACTCCAATAGTATCCAGTAGTCGTAACTAAAGTTTGAATATAAAAACTTGTTATTCCTACGAATCCTTGAGTTTGAACAATCGATAAAAATATAAAATATGCGCGGAATTCATAGCGATCGCACCATTTAGTGGAAATATACAACGTGTTTTTTTATATACTATAACTCAGGGTTATATTCTTTAAGTCAAAATAATACAAAAAGTTGGGGAATAGGTATGTGGTCAAAAATGTATAGTTTTGAAGATATGATCAATCATGTAGGTATCTAAGTTTCATTGTTAATGAAATAAATATAAGTAATTATTTTTCATTCAAACCAATCATTCATATTTAAAGCTAAGAAAATGCGACTTTGTCGCATTTCACGAAAGAGTTTTTTACGTTAGTAATCATGACTTTGTTGAATTATTTTGAATGAAAAATAATTCATATGCCAGTTGATTCTTTAATATGGTCTCATTCATACTCTAGAGTTATGGGATATAAAAAAAACAACTTGTCTAACTGATCCATAAAGTACCTTACTAAACGAACGTTGTTTTTAGACGTGATGTGAGAATAATCCACCTAATTCTCGCGACTACCAAAAACACGAAACATTTACTGTCACGACGAAACAGCGTGCTTCCGTCGCGGAAATTAATTGTTCCAATTGCGCTGTAAAATGAAAATGCACATAGAGATGACATTAAAAATTCTATTAGATAATTAATTAAGAGAGGACAGTGAAGCTGGAGAGACGTCGAAATGAGACCGCTGCTGATTCTGTTAGCACCTTTTATTTAGCACTGAGAAATTAAAGTGTAAAACTGTAAACCCACTATCCAACTTTCCCAGCATTATACACGCGAAAGTGTTGATTATATTGTCCTTCTTTTGCGCAGCAACGGAGCAGCGTATCGAAGTTGTTTTTTACATACAATTAATTCATGTTCCCTTTCACATTAATTTCGCCTCTGACATAAACCTTATGGCAACAAAAATAAAGCTCACTGTACTAACTGTAATAACAATAAAGGACAGACAGCTGAGTGACATAGGTTACTTTGATGGCGTAAAAATGAATGATTCCTGTGGAGATCTATAGGTACGGGTAAAACCGCGGGACGTAGCTACTAGTACAGTATAAGGTAAGTACGAGAATATCTGACATCTTTTAGAACATTGTTTGTATAAAATATTTTCACGTCTTTCTATATTATTAATTTGGCGATTAGTTCATCAAGTTCTCAAAGAGATACTTTATTCAATTATATTTTTTGACATGATATTAAATATTTCAACATGAAATTATGTTTTTGTAGTACGAAAGCTTAATGCCTAGAGCTAGGGCTTAGTTTTATCGTCATGCTATACAAAGGCCGTCACATATTCTGTTTTTATAAACGGTTTTAGTGAGAAGGTAGTAGTGGGTATTGTATAGACTTAAGCTTTATAGTAATTTTAGAAGAATGTCTGCATCTTTACAAATGAATAAAATTGAAGTGTCTATCTGTTTGTAACCTCAAATAAAAACCTTTTTATTGAATGCATAATATGAACTGTACGCATCCCGGGTACTTTAGTACCTATAATCATAATCACTTCAATCAGAAATATATAAAATTAGTGATCGTAGAGTTACGAGTGAATGAATAATTTATTGCTATTCTTACAGCACATGAAAAGATAGTGCAACTACCAGATTTTTCCTTTTGAAATAATTCAAGCTTGCTTCACTCGTTTTATAAAGTAAATAGACGGTATTATCATCACTATGTTGAAATGAAGATTGATGAATAAGGTTACAAAACTTGTATCTGCCTACAATCGAATTGGTTTTTGTAAAAGCATTTCTTCAATTTACAGCATGTAAAAAAAAATGTGGTCATATTGAATGGTGTGCACTGTTTTAGACTTTCACGGTTTTTCACTACACTTATAGTACTTACGGGATGATAACAACTGACTGACTGACTTTAAGTGTGTTGAATGGTGTGGTGCAGTCTACCAAATTGAAAGACTTTATGTATGGCACCAACATTGTAATCGCGAGAAAATGATCAGTGAAATGTTGGGGTTCTAGGGTTGATTAAATCAGACAACCAACTAAACTGACCTGCAAAAATAAGTAGGTACTACACTTTTAAAATTTCAATTTTTCCAAAATTATAGAAGTTAGAGATTTAATATAAAAAACGTTATAAAGTAATTTTTATCAGCTTTCTTTGAAACTAACTATTTTTCTAGACAAAATTAAACTATTTTTCGAATTCTTTTTGTTTCGAAAGTATATCTTGTGTACTTAAAAAGTTATTGCAATTTTAAAAGTGTGATACTTATTTTTGCAGGCCAGTGTAGATCGAATGTGCTTTAATCACTTAATAATGGGAATATATTTTTCAATACACTTCCTCGAAAACTGGTTCATAACGCACTACGATTAGGTTCAACATGCAATGTATTTCACACGCATGCGATTTTTTGCATTTTCCAACACGTGTGCGGGCATGAAAATTGCCACAGATAACTATACCTATACTGCCTATACTTAGTTCAAATTGGTACAATGCATTAAGTCGGAGGTGAATGTTTTTTTTTTTAATTTTGGCAAAGCAATAATGCGTCGTTACCGCGTAAATATTTTTAAAATATTCAAATTGTGTTTATAAATAGAATATCATAGATAAACATGATTATTTAAAACTAATATTTTCTTTTATAAACAAATTAACATTTATTTGTGTTCTAAATTCAAAAATATAAAAAAAAACTATTTTTTATATTAGGCTGTTTAGCGGCTTCATACCTTTGCTTCTCCTTCAACCTGGCGGAAGCAAAGCGCGGAAAAAAAGAAAATTAAAATCATTGTTTATTATTAATTTATGCCAAAAATGTTTTTCGTTATTTCATTTTATTTCTTTAAAAGTGTATTGAAAAACGTCGTTTGATACACGTGGACATTTGTCATTTCAGTTCTCAGCTCAAAAACACCCTCGCCTACGGCTCGGGAGTTAATTCCGCCTCGAATGCAATAACAAACTTTCTCCACTTGTATCAAAATGTACTATTTCAATACACTTCCTCGAAAACTGGTTCTTAACGCACTATGATTAGGTTCAACATGCTATGTATTTCACACGCGTGCGATTTCTTCATTTTCCAACACGTGTGCGGGAATGAAAATTGCCACAGATTAGATCTATACTTAGATAGATCAGACCTATACTTAGTCCAAATTGGTTCAAGGCCTATAGTCGGAATTGAATGTTTTTTTTTTATTTCGGCAAAGTAAGAATGCGTCGTAAATGTTTTTTGAAAATTCAAATTGTGTTTATAAATAGAATATCATAGATAAACATGATTATATAAAACTAATATTTACTTTTTTAAACAAATTAACATTTATTTGTGTTTTAAATTCAAAAATACAAAAAAAAAACTATTTTTTATATCAGGGTGTATAACGGCTTCATACCTTTGCTTCTCCTTCAACCTGGCGAAAGCAAAGCGCGGAAAAAAAGAAATGAAAATCATAGTTTCCTAATAATTCATGACAAAAATATTTTTCGTTCTTTTATTTAATTTCTTCAAAAGTGTATTGAAAAACGTCGTTTGATACACGTGGACATTTGTTATTGCAGTTCTCGGCTCAAAAACACCCTCGCCTACGGCTCGGGAGTTAATTCCGCCTCGGGTGCAATAACAAACTTTCTCCACTTGTATCAAAATGTACTATTATAATGCGCCTTAAAGTAAAGTGCTTACTTTGCTTACATTTATACTTATATTCTAAAGGAGCGTACTTACTACGTTATACACTATTAGGGAGCAAAGATACATTTCATCAGCAGTCCCATACAAAACTTCAAAACCACACGGAACAAATATTTGTATGGCCTACAAGTAGTTGTTCCGGGTCTGGCTGTTTGTGTGAGTGTGAGTTTAAAAGTTTGTAAACGCTCTGGCCGGTGGCAAAGTTTAAAAAAATGTATGGGACAGCTGATATTTTTTTGCGATTTCGTACCACTCCTTTCAAATATAACCACACCTTTCTGATACATGCTGTATGATATTAAGCTACCAGACGTGTTACCAGACGTGTGTATACATAAACATTCTTATAGTGACGTGGAACATATTAGTACCATACGTAAGAATTGACATTCTCAAGAAATATCATGTTACTTATAACGCGACTAAATTTAAATCAGAATATCTATGAGATAAATTACCAAGCCAGTGAATATTGGCATTAAGAAGAAAAAACAACATTTGACTTTTCACTCAGAAATCTGAATTCCAAAGAACCTATTACGTAAAACGGTTAAAACATTTTAATTAACAATTTAGAAAAGAAAATGCTCTAAAAAGTATTTCAGCATTCAGAAAATGTTTTCAACTCCATAAGCTTTTGAAACGTACCTCGTTATGAAAGTTAAAATATTAGCATTTCTAAGATATACATAGTTAATATATATTCGTTCTTCGAGGTGGTTAAGTAAGATATGTTAATGTAAAGAGAGATAGCACTGTAGGGATCCGCATCTCGCCAACCTTGTTTAGAAGCTTCGTAGTACTTTTTAATTACCAAATGGGCCAGCTCTTTACCTCGATCACGCCTGCTGGAAAGCAATGGATGGGGTCTTTGATGGAGCGAGCGTGCCCAGAAGATGCCTGTTCACTCTTGCTTTGAAGGCAGGCGGGTTAAATGTGGGTGGGGACACAGATGTAGGCACCAGCGTTCCACACTGTGGCAGTGCGCATAATGATGGTGGAGGAGAAGCGCTAAGTACGACTCGTCGGGATATCTACCACGTGCGCATGGTACGCCGCAGTACGTCTGTTAGTCCGGTAGTAAAAGGGCGAATGTGGGATCAGGTCGTGGAGCTCCTGCGCACAGTGTCACAGTCCAGTCCGAAGTGCAGTACTTCGAGATATTGCTCACTGGAACAACTTGTATTGCAATTATAATTAACCAATGCTTGCCTGTTTATGTCTAGTGGTTAAAAGAGATTCTGAAGAACTGCAGATCTTGGGTTCAAATCTCCAGCTGGATTTTTTTTATAAAGAAACTCATTTTGTCTTCCAGTATGTGCCAAATATTTATGTATTTCTTTCATTTCAACTCAGGAATATTTTTATAGATAGAACATAATGATACTTACAGAAGCATCTATATACAGAAACTTGCTTAGAAAGTAACAAGAAACAATAATTAAAGTACACAGTAAAGTTACTGAAAATAAAATAGAAGAGCATCGAATTAGTAGTACGATCATACGATACGATATTCACGATTATACGATTACGAGATCTTTATTTTAAAGTCATCGTAATTCATCGTATCTTATCTTACAGTTTACTATTATAAATACGAAAGTTTGTGAGGATGGATGTATGTTTGTATGTATGGATGTTTGTTACACTTTTACGCAAAAACTACTAAACAGATTGGGATGGAAATTGGTACACAGATAGTTTATAACCTGGATTAACACAACATATTTTTTATCCCAACCGAACGATCCCGTAATTCGGTCGAACAAGCTATTTGGTTTACAGTTTAACCAACAGATTACGTTGTGAAATGTAAACCAAAAAGCTTGTTCGACCGTACAATTACCGAATACCGTTTAGAATGTCGTTCAACTCCATCAGAGTACATAATTATAATCCTATAATATCCAGTGTCTCTTCGTTTGCGTCGTGTATTCTACTCAGCGGGAAACACCTAATTTGTTAATCAACATCTACTTGTATCTCCTGCTTGCATCAACATATAACGTTCTAATCTACGAACCAAGTTGTATAACTGAGTTTGTGTAGAACACAGTCCGATGAACCCTTGAATACTCGAAGTGCTTGAACTGAAAGAAACGTATTTTGTGAAACAACATTATTCCTCCGCTTTCGGTATTCCTTCTTGGAATAACCCTTCCTCAAACCTTGTAATGTTGGTAGTAAGATATTGAAACGTTTCCGTGAAATTCTTCTCGGTAGCCAACGGAATTATCTATCTAGAACCCTAAAACAGAAGCTGTGAAGAAATTTCAGCATTTGCAATACGTAAACAATGATTTGGTAAGAAAATAAAATAGAAAGGAAATCTACAAAGATTTTAGGGCGACATGAAAGTTGCCTTAGAAAGAAAATAAATGGGACTCGGCGGGGTTCATCATGACTAGACCTTTCACAAAACAAATCCTGTTCACACAGACAGTTTGATATATTAATTTTGTATTAGGATACTTTTTGTTTAATGTTGATCAAAATTGATCTAATTAAGATTAATGTAATTAACTCACCGAGTTTCATTATAAAATACAAACAACTTTTAATAGCCGCAGACTGTCATCGCGATTTACGACTTTAAAATATAACTTTATTTAAGTCTATTGTTGTTGTGGCATGCTACAATAAAATAACTTAACTTTAATGTTTTCAAACATTGTTAGGCCTCGTGAGTGTTGTAAAGACAAAGTCAAAATTATTTATTTGCAATAAATGTGGTACAAAAGATGGTAAAAATAATATATAGAGCAATGACACATTGTAAAAGACTGTGGTGAGATAAAATGGTGTATACTACGATTATGTTTGGTCATTATTAGTAATACAAATCCAACCTTGCAAAGAGTCTTTAATAACAAAAAACTTTTCCAAACACAATTGACAAATCACACAATTGTTGAAGTATCAACGCCGAAGAACGCCGTCGAACAATCAGTACCTAAGCTGGGTAGCTTAGGTAGACGGAACTATGCTTGGGTAAGCATAGTTCCGTCTGGTTGCCCGAATTCAATCGATTAGGCGAGACGACAAAATAAATCTAATTAGTCCGTCACTTAGATTATCAAAAAATATTTGACCCGTGTTTTTTCTTTTGTTACGTAAACCAAAATTGACGAAGATACGACGCTTTTTCTGTTGCTTTTTTTTTTCGAAAATTCTCAATACGTCACGCCATGGTATAATTTTTAGCTAGTTCTGACGTCACGAGCCCCCACTCCCGAGTTTTGATGCGTTTTATCTTTGTCATTTCTTTCATTGATTTACAAAAACAAAAAATACGTGTCCATTAATTTCCAATACTCTAACTGACGGACTAAATAGATTTGCAATTTTTTGATACTGTCGTCATGCCTACTGAAGCCGTTGAGTGACTGAACTGTGACTAGTGGACACGTGGTAAACACTGCTTATGCTAAAAAATATAGTCTAGTAATTTGAACATTGGTTGTAAAAATCTAGGTGAGGGTGAAACGACAACAACATAAAACTAGCTACTAGCTATACGAAGAGTAAAACAACCGTTGCACCTGGTAAAGCGCACGAACAATTTCTTTAACAAACGGCCGCTGGCATTAGTCCAGGTAAAACTGGGATTAAGACGAAGCCAACACATTTTCAGAACGAGCGTGGAAACATCGATCTTTTCGCTGCACAGCATCATAAAACGTGTGTGAGATGTGGAGATGTGATCTTACTAGATAAGTAAGTTTATATCCGCCGAGGGTTCTGCATGCTTCTCGGGTAAATTGAAAACGCTGAAATTTCCTCCCAAAGCGTTCTTTCTATCGAGATGAATCTAAATTAGTGCAAAATATTTTA
The DNA here is from genome assembly GCA_963853795.1 of Xestia rhomboidea. NCBI lineage: Eukaryota > Metazoa > Arthropoda > Insecta > Lepidoptera > Noctuidae > Xestia > Xestia rhomboidea. The sequence continues at coordinate 12,690,064 of OY970761.1, read as the reverse complement.
TAATGCAGTACCTACTTCAATTCTATTACGTTTTCTCGAAGTGAAAGGAATATTCGAGACGATTGCAATAAAATTACTATTGCGTGAATCCCCGGAGAGCCCGGGTTTTGTTTCCGATCAATTTTAACTGCAATGTGTTTGTTTATAGTGTTTGTAGATAAAAGTGCTATGGCAACACTCTAGGGACCGTCTTTTGTACTACTGTATTCCTTTTTTAAATAATAAAGCATTTTGTTTCGTTATTTTCTTTTCGTTTAGGTAATACCAAGTCAGTCTATACAACATGTAACATAATTAACGCACATCCTGAAATTACTTTGTTCAGAATCGTTTACTGAATCGATTTCTATGATTTTTAATATAGGTAATTTTTATCCCAAAAATAATTAAAGCTACTTAATTTATAGTCACACTACCCCTTTATAGTCCAAGCAAACTGAAATGGACCGCAACTCAAGGCAATAAGACTTTTAAAAGTGCAGTTTTATTTGTATTCATACAAATTCCACCATTCAATACAAAATAAAGAAAAATGAACCTTATTTCAAGCAAGTTAAGTCTTTACAAAAACAGTTGAAGTAAACTTGGCGATTTAATCGCACGCACACACTTACAGACACTGGATACAAAGGAAACAATAGTTACCCATACCAACAAAATGCGAAATATGTCATACTTGTCTTCGTTCCCTTTCTCGTGCAAATTAAAAACCTGGGATAGAGCGAGATAGCCACCGGGCGGCGCCGGCGGCGCCTACAATCAAAGCTAACTTAAATAAATGTAAACAATATTTAGTCACGCGCTAACTTCCGTACAGTGTACTTATGCAAATAGTTTTTCGCGCGCGCTTTCTTTGCAATAATTGACACAAAATGTTCAGTGAAATGGTGACTATTGGTGAGGATTGTGGCACGGTGCAGTGTGGTGATAATGTGGTTCTAGCTGGCAGAACATTCAAGTCAACCAAAGGTATGGTACAAGAGTAGACCGCAGGGTAGGACTATGTTAGCTGCTACTTCGTGGCCATGGAACGTTCCGTCCGAACACAGCCATCGACAGGGGAGCCGATTGGCGTACACGTGCTCGTTTTCTAAACGAAATATGGGATTAATTCGATGAGAATCCCCATCAGCTGATTTGACGACTTTTTTTGTGGGGACGTATTAAATCGTTAGTTTATTTTAAAAAATAGGACAGTGAACGCTTTTGATAAAAAATGACGAAGTGCTTTCTAAATTAAAACATCAATTAAGAAAACAGGCATTAAAATGTATTGAAGTTTTCTATTGAAGTTGAGTCGAGCGACGACGCGACGTTAACAGCTGTCTCGAACGCGAGCGAATACCGACAAGGCTAGCAAGACTCACACAGTCGCATACGTAGGTATGAGACCTACGTATGGACTGTGTGCGTTCGTTGATTTGTACTGTGACTACAACATTCTTCCGGAATTAGGAAAACTAATTTATTAAGTAATCATTGCTTATACATGTTTAATTAAAAATTCAGTGCATGTATTATGATTATAACATAATAAACTAATTGGGGTGTCTGAGGGTGTGCGTTAATTACGTTACATGTTGTATATAGAATAATTTTTATTATTATAGATAAAGCGTTTGAACTTATCAAAGTTTGAGCCAAGTATTGAATTCCCAGAATTTTGTAAATGAATTAATACTTTTCCTTTCCTTAGCAAAGGAATTTAGACTGAGACGTAAAATTCCTAGGAAAATCTTAAGCTTTAGATGTCACGGTATAGATCAGACGCTTTCTGACTACAGGATTATATTATCTTTGCAAGATTTGACGGCGCTGTACCTTAGTAAACGCCTTGCACCAGTTTCTTCACCCAGGTAGGTACATTTGACCTAAATACTCAGAGCACAGCACTATTACTAGGGCCAAACAACGGTTAATTAAGTTACTAGAACATAATACCCTTCTTCAAACACACTTCTTCTTCTTCTTTATCGTGTGGTTAGTACCTAACCTGGTGTCAGAGTTTTTATGCCGCCCATTGGGCCTCTGACTTGGCTTTTACATGCCGTCAAGAAATATCTTTTAGGCATACTGGTTTCCTCACGACGTTTTCCTTCACCGAATTAAATGATAATAGGCTTGTCTCCTGAAAAAAACTAATTAGTCCGTCAGTTAGATTATCAAAAAAATTATAACGTATTTTTTCTTTTTTTACGTAAACCGCAATTGACGAAGATACGACGCTTTTAAAATTCTCAATACGTCACGCCGCCGTGCTATAATTTTTAGTGCGTTGTGACCTCACGAGCCCCCACTCTCAAGTTTTGATGCGTTTTATCTTTGTCAATATTCATTGATTTACAAAAATAAAAAATACGTGTCCATTATTTTCCAATACTCTAATTGACAGACTAAATAGATTTGCAATTTATTGATGGTGGAAAAGAGCCTATTTTACAAAACGCATATGAATCGGAAAAATCAGAGGTTCGTGCAAACACTTAACAATAGGGATGATTCCTGACTAAAACGAATATAGCTCAGTTTAGTCCATCAGTTAGATTATCGAAAAGTATTGGATACGTGTTTTTTATTTTATCGAATTAATACAAATTGACGAAGATAAAATGCGTCAACGATCATGAGTGGGGGTTTGTGACGTCACTTTCCGGTAAAAAAATGTACTCAAATGTGACGTAACACGAGTTTTCGACGCTCTGTATTGTATCGTCTTCATTTTTTGTATATGTGAAAAAAGAAAAAAAAAATTGACTGTCCAATATTTTTTGGAAATCTATCTGACGGACTAATTAGTTTTTTTTTGTCATTTATATTTTGAGCTGTGAAACAAACCTCTTTTAATTTAGCTGTGAAACAAATCTCTTTTGATTACGTAATTCATTCATTGGAATCTGATTTTTATACTATGATAGTACGTAAAATAGATCAGCCTATAAAGTTCCCACTGCTGGGACGCAGGCCTCCTCTCTAGAAGAGGAAGTGACCCACGATACTGGTCAAGAGCGAAGTTGTGGAAGTCACACGTCTTTAATGTTTTGGTTCCAGGACATGCCGGTTTCTTCACGATGTTTTCCTTCACCGTTTTGAGCGCAGTAGTGACGAATGAAGTTACTCAAAGTAATGCACCAGCCTGGGTTCGAACCCAAAAAACTCGTAAGTCAAAGCCACTGTCTCTAATATTACCTATTCTAAGAATTACGGTTACAGCGAACCAGCATCAATTTGTTTGTTTCTTGGAATTGTGATATGCTGATATATACGAGGTATAAAATGACCCTTAAAAGAGCTTACATGTTTCAAATGAAGTAACATGGAGCAAAAACTATTGCTAGAAAACTTTTATATTCGATTTACAATATCGTTTACGGTAGCGCGCAACGTAAGGTACGCAAAAATTGTGTTTACCTTACGGTAAGTAAGATTTAAGTAGGTAAGTATAAAATAACTAGTTCACCGTAATATTTACAACACAAACTTTGATCAGTAACCTCTAAGAAACTTTTGTTCTACGGTGTTCGAAAATCTTGATGTGTTTATTGCCGACCGTACTTCATAATTGAATTGATGCGTAGCAGTCCCAGAATCTGCTACGACCGCGTAGCTCGTAGCGGTGACGTCAGCTACACGCTACGCCGTAGCTACCGCATATGTAACTGTTTTTGATGACGTAAAATTATTCAACGAGCTTTTTTAAATATGTGGGATAAATGTTCGATTTTCTAAAGAAAATAATAGCATTTATGGAAGTCACTGATTTCATTCTACCTTTATCGTAGAATTTTATAAGTAAGTTTTTGTTTTAAAATCGTTGTAAGATTTTGCGTTCGTCAAACAATGACAGAATGCAATAACTGAGTTGCAACTTGTCATTCTAACAAGCATAACGTCCTTCATAGATATAATCCGCGATTTACGTAATACTAACATTGTTTTTTATATCATAATGCTATTGTTCAGTCACTTCATAAAATCATCTCGTTATTTCTTATCTACAGAAGTGAAGCAGGTTATTCATAGAATTTCACTATATTTCATTTTGTTGAGTACTACTCTGCATTGTCAATGGCAGGTACAGTTCCTCTCCATATTTCTGCTGTCTCCCGCAAGGATATTCTCACAAGAAATAACTGTGAAGATAGTTTCGTACAGTAACGTTTATTTCTTTAGGGCTCGACTTTTCTGACATTGGACAGAACATCAAAGTAAAAAAACTCAGTACCCTTTCCAGTAAGTAGGTAAATGTTTTGCCCTCTCTTATCTAAACGATCTAGACCTCACTGAAGCAAACATCTAAACGTAAAAGGACATTTAGATCTTGGCTCCATCGTCACACAGTCTACGTAAATAAAGTCTCCTTACTGAAAGTCTTTCTTTCATAAAATCTTATAAAAATATGACACACAAAAAAAAAATACACATTAGTATATTTTAAATTCAATGTTCCAAGTCGTGGCGAAGTTTTGAACGTATGTTGATAAAGCACTCCACGGCACATTCGGGTTTAGCTAAGCTTGAGAAATGTGTTTGTATAACCTAGGCTTTCAGAATGTGGAGCTCTCGATCAGAGATTTACTTAGATTTAGTTTGCATCCATGTTATTTGATCTGAAACTATGTACACATTCCATTTGTGATAGCATTGTAAGAAACTATTTAGTGTAAATAATTGAATTAAAGCTTCTTATGGCATAATTGAAACAAAATATTTAAAAAAAGGGGACAAATTTATATATAATAAACTAACTAGCTAAATAAAAAACAGGGCGCTAAGGCGTCTGAGTACTCCTCCATATCGCTGTCATCCAGAAACTGACAGCATTATTTTATACTTACCTACATAAGCATTGCCATTTAACGTGGCAACGTTGAATGGCAATGCTTATTCTTTTGCCAAGTAAAGAGCCAGCCCTCTGCTCACGCTAAGTGTCAACCAGTGCGCGAGAAATGACGCGCACTTAGGCCCCATGACCCGAGCGTTTTGACCCCAAACGGCTCAAAGCTGTCACTAGCAATTAGGTTGTAAGTAGGTATAAGAAAAGGTCTTTTCTTTAGCCTATGCTGTCCTACTGCTGGGCAAAGACGTCCCCTATTCCTTTCCAACTCTCTCGGTGTTTTCCCTTCTCTGGCCAATCAATCATGAACGAGTCATAATCATCACGCCAACGATTCTTGGGCCTGCCTCGGAGACGACGACCGTCTTCGGGCACCCAGTGTGTGACGATTCTAGCCCATCTGTCTTCCTGGAAATGTGAAAATGTCATAAACACTATGATTTTAATCGCGCCAAAAGTCAGAACCTATGAAATCAATCAATTCATTTATTTAGTCGGACAAATAAAATATCCATAGAGTAATACACAACTTCGACGTAACTTAAAAATATTTGATAATATAATCAAAATAATAATCATAATCAAAAATAAGCAATTTAAAATAAAAAAATAAAATAACAAAATGAGTAGGTATAAAAAAATGAATGAGTGTAAATAAAACGACTCATTCCAGTACAGAAAACTAATGTATCCACAGACCACTTGACTAGGGTTCACTTGAAAACAAACGAATGTCAAATTATTCCAAAATTATTAAAATATTCCTGTGCACGCAAACTGGCCAGTGACATACAAATATAACATAACATACAAAGATAAAGGACTACGCGTCAAAACTGTCCAAGCAATGAGGTTCATATTTTCAGAAAAGGGCTTTAGTAAAGTGCTTCATTTTATGTTATGGAAGTAGGGTCGATGTTATCCTAGCTTTTTTAATACTAGCAACAAGAGAACAAACAAAAATCAAACGATCATATTTTGAAATCTTATAATTATGAATTTGTATTTTGTAGGTCCGGTAGTAAACGGGATGGTACCCTACTTTATCTAAAAGGCCTTTAGATGGTTGAACTCAGATAATTATTAAACACGTCACACTTTTCAGCCGCCTCAGCTGTTTAAACTTTTTTTATTCCTCTTTCAAAGCTCGAGTTTATTTTCTTTTTTATTTATAACGTGCCTGATATTCTTCTAAATCACTGTAGAGGTTTAGGTCTCTACAGTGCTGTTTGTTAGTGAAACCTTTTTGTACAAAAAAATATATTCTCTTTTTCTCTTATTAAATTATCTACTTCATCATACACTTCACTGATGCCTACACTAATATACCTAGTTGGTACAATGACCACCCAATTACGTTCATGTGCTCAATCCTAGATTGAACTAATTAATTTAGGTCTTTCGTGTACTTACAGTCAATTAACCACAGATCGTAGTTAATTATGGACACATTAATGCGACCACCAAATGAGAATTAAGAAGAAATACGAAATACGAAAATACAACATAAAATAAGCTTCGGCAATTCTAGAACATAAGAACAAGAACCTTAATTTCAAAAGTAATAAATTACATTGGACGTACTCAAATAAATCAAGATTTATATAAATGCTTAAGCTTGAGTCAGACAGACGGACAACGAGAGTTTGTAACTTTAATCGTAGATTTAATTAACTAAATATTAAACTAGAGCAATGGAAAACAGACGATGAAGTAAATAATAAATAAAGTGCACACAACAAGTTGGAATTGGCTTCAAACTGTTTTAGTTTTGCGCTAGTTATCTGCAGCTCTCATACCTCTGCAAGTGTTAGAATGGCAAACACGATAACATTAATGAATTTGGGTTCGGTTGGCTTTCATTTCCTAAGTCTGGCGGTGAGTTGTGTCGGTGAGGATTACGTCCTGCCATCTCCCTCATACATGCTACATGCCCCACATCCGTCCTTGTCCCTCTCACACCTTATTCTGCTCCTCTTAGGTAGCAGCTGTATCTGTTTTAGCGAACAGGATTGAACTAGATTACACACCTTTACAAATAAATACCTACCTCTAATACTCACTGCACATACCTTTGAACACAAAACCCGTAAACCTGATGTGAATGTGGATCTGAGGTAATAAAAATTGCAAATGAAACGAGGAATCCTTTGTTATATTCACACAAATAGGAGCAAAGCATAGACGGAAAATCTTTTATAACGTCATTGGAATACGCATTTGAATTTTTATAAATTTTAACGGCTTTAATATCGTGAATTTATGAATCGTCATCTCCTGTAACGCATTTCAGAATAAAAGGTTCATTTTTCTATGTAAATGAAATGTTTGATTGCGGCGGAGCGCACGACAAAAATCTTGTAATAAACGACCCTCGCTCTAACTGTATAAAATGTTTCCTCGTTTTAGGGTTTCGCGGACACTATAATTGTGTGATGTCGGGAACCCCTATAATTTCGTCATGCCCGTCCGGCCGCTCACAGCAGCTACGTCAATTTGTCACTGATTTAATGTAATTTCACACGAGTTGCCTTTTATCCACATCCTAAGGCAGTAAACGACAGGGTATCGATACGTCGTTATATTAGATATCGACATCGACATCGACAGGAAGTATTTTGGGGTTGTTTTATAAATGTATACCTCCTTTATAGTATCATTAATTCATAACATTTTCTGACAGATACGCTTGATCGACGCTATTATTTTTAAAGCATGTTTTTCAGGAATGATATCTATATGTCAACTTATTATTATCTTTTTTCCATTCTCCGATCGCTGCAGACACTGTGATGGTAGGCAAGAATGCTGATGGTGATTATTCTACGGTAGGTAATAACAAACTTCTAAACAGAGAATTGATTTCTACATCTAAGAAGCTAATGCTGGAAGCATAATATATCAATAATCAGTTCGACTGCGGCCATAAAATTATTGCAGATATATAAGTAATTGTAGGCGACACGCGCTATTCAACACACGCCGTAACTCGTAAAGCTATCTGTAAGTAAACGAGATTCTGAACATAATTGCCATACTTATACCAAAGATACGGTAGAAGCTAAGTGAAAACGCTCCTAGTAAAATCGTTCAATATTCATCAACAAACGTCAATATAAACGCTGAGTTGCTAAAGCTGATTTATTACAACTAATAAATAAAGTATCTTTTATTAATTATTAATAGAAGTTACTTTCTTTACTGAGAAAAATCTACCTTTATAGGTATATTCTGCATGTAATACAACACACAGCATATTTTATTTGAAAGTCTTTTTGAATCTCCATCAAGCTTTTTGAGTTACAACATTTTGTGGAAACAACAAAATGTGCACATAAAAACATTGACTAAATGCGCAAATAGAATTGGATTTAGTTTGAAGTTATTGTTTATTAATTAGAGCTACTCAACAACTTTTTTACGAGTATACGAATACTTGGTGTTTGTAAAAATATTGCACGGATTTTCCAATAGCGAAAATATTAAAACCCTGAAAAACTAATATGTGAATGACGGTTTTATTCAATTTGTGATACTGAATAACTGTATTGCAAATGTTCACCAGCATTTTTACTGTAATAAATGAACACATTAGAAAGATAGTAGGCACCCTGGTTTTTTTTATTCATAATGTTTTGTCTGAGTACCGCTTTGAAAAGAGAATGACTGTTATAGGTTTTTTTCTTTTTTTTTTAGGTATGACCACTCGCAGTTGCAAGTCGCTAAGGTTGCCTTACTGCTTAACCGAACTATCCTAGATAGGCCCCCAGCCAGGGCTTACAAACTAAGGATTTCAATTAAATGAACATCGCTAAGGGCACCCCCTGTGGGGTTCGGGCCTCGGCTTAGTGTGTCATTGAGGGGAGGGCAGCAATGATCAGGCTGGGTCGTATTATTATTTAATGGGGAATTTAAAGCTACATGCTCAGCGGCGCGGGCTGGCTCGTCGAGCAAGGGTCGGTCGGTGATGTTACGTGATCGCGGAGGGCCTCGGCGGCGGGGCCGGATTCGCGGTTTGTATCTGTGTTTGTTCTTTCGAATGGTACTGGTTTCCCTACAGCTCTCTTGAATGAGGGTGATGGGGTCATCGGGGATGAGGAGGGTATGCCTAGGGCGGCGTACCTTGGATATTTTGGAGGGGACGTAATGGGCGGCTGAGGAGATCAGGGGGTTATGGTGCTTCTCGGCCTTATCAAGGAAACTCTTAGTAAGACGTTTCATAAACTGTTGTATGGTTGGGATTTTAAGGTCTACATGTAGTTGTTCATTCCTTAGGTACCACTGAAGGGTCTGCATCTTATGGATAAGGTAGGGTTTTGTATGCGCGAACACTGGGCACGCGTATGTCATGATAGGCCGAATGCACGCGGTGTAAATACGCAATTTGCACGACAGGAAGTCTCGAAGAATGAGTACTAGCCGATCTGGCACACCGAGCCGATACAACTTGTATATCAGCCCGTTGTGCCAAACCTTGTCGAACGCCTTCACAATGTCGAAGAACAAGGCACCAGTCATTAGGCCTCGCTGGTAGCGGGCGCTAATGTGTTCTACTATTCAGTGCACTTGCTGGACACATGAGTGTTGGGATCTAAATCCGAACTGCTCTTTCGGGATTAAACTCTTTGCTTCGGCGTAGTCTTTGAGACGCTTATAAATAAGCCTCCCGTAGATTTTGCCTATGACATTGAGGAGACTAATGGGACGGTAACTACTCGGGGAAGACTTAGGCTTGCCCGGTTTGAGAATACCGATGACGGTAGCTTGTTTCCACGATTACACAAAGTAATGCACCTGCCTGGGTTCGAACCCACGACTTACCGTTCGTAAGTCGGGGCCGCCACCACTGGGCTACCGCTGCTCTGTGCCCAGTAGCCGTTATCGTATTACCCAGTACTAACTGGGTTGTGGAGGGCAGATAGGCAGTCGCTCCATGTAAAAATACTGGTATTCAGTCAAATCCGGTAGCACTGGAAGCTGACCCCACCATAGTTCGGAAAAGGCAAGGCCGGTGATGACGATAACTGCACCTAAACCTAATACTACGAGAACCTAGTTTCGTCTAGATTTTATTACAACAAAACTTGGATGTTTTTTCTCCTGGAGTAGGTTCTCCTTTAAACTTTTAATGACGCTGCCTCATTTCGCTTTTGGCACCTTTTTAGTGCGCCAAACTTGTGAGTAATTATAGGTAGTGGCAGTTACTGTGCAGAGTTAATACTTTTTAATGACATGATAAGTCCAGTCCTTCTTTCCAGTCTTGTTTTTAAACTAGAATTATACGCGTGGTGCTAATATTTACGTTACAGACAGAAAATAACCAAATTGTTTCCTTGCAACTTGTTCTAACAAAAAAGCAAACTCTGGCAGATTGTATATGGATTTTAATTATAACAAATTGGTGAACTTGACTAATAAATGTATAGCTTACCTACATGTATACTCATATTACCAAAAATAAGTCTGCAGGTACTTAAATCTTTAAATGGATTTACCGAAAATAATTCACAAAATTGCTTTCTCATTTGCATATGGCTGCTCGCCTTCGTAAATACAACCGGCGAAGTGCGAGTCGTATTCACGCACTGAGGGTTTCGTACCTCGTTAACTAGTTCGTTTTCGCTTAATTATAGCAGTGTGCAGTGCAGCCTTTGTTCGAATTCGTTGTTTCTCTGTGAGTACGTGAGGAAATTATTAAATAAAAACATTATTTATTTAGTATATACTCGCAAGTTACTAAAAGAGCAATAGGGAATATGCAAGAAATACTTAACTATTTTTATTTATTAAAAATGTCTTGTATTGGCGCATAAAAACATTGTGGTACACTTGTTTAAGTTTCTAAAACATCAATCACAATTTATTGTTTTATGTGGCATGTTTTTGGTGAAATGGAACGCACTCTCAAAACACGTCGTCCTCGGTAACGGCGGTAGTGACGTTAAAGTCTATGTGTCACAAAAACACTTTTATTTGAAAAGTAGTAAAAGCTTCACTAAGATTTTATTATAATTTCGTTATCGCAATTTTTGCTTGAATAAAGCACATACAATTAGTAAAATTACATTATTATGGCCACAAAATTTGATTTAAACAAGGCAGATTGAGACAAATGACGTCAAATCATGGCCGCAACAGTCACGGACGTTTGAACTGTCGTAGAAAATTGCAGAAGTTTAATATTATTTTTGAGCGACAAGCAGTAGTTGAACTTAACTTTTAATACACCAACTTACCACCCACCAACTTTTTTTTCAACTTTTCTTGGGTTGATATTAGTGTATTTTATTGATTTAAGTGAAGAAAAAACTACATTCATATTCCCTATTATTATCAAAGGAGTTTAAGTATATTAATTGAATCATCATCTGCCTTATATTTTTTCAACAGTCTTGTCGTCTGCAGCTGAAGTACAGTATTTTACATCGAGGGAACTCTGGCTACAGTCCTGGTAACAAAGGGAGTCATCGACACGACGAAGAAGAAGCTCTGGTAACCCAGTAACTGGACTGTGGGGTCAGACAACACCATACAGCTTGATAAAACCGTCCATTAGATCTTTCTGTGAGAAAGATCACTAAACTAATCGCTGAAATTCGTTCGCACCCTCTCGATACGAAACCCTAAAAACCGCAACATAAAGTAACCAGCAACAATAATATCACTTACAAAGCTTCCACACCAAATTGATAACGTCACAATAGGCGGAGGTTAAATAGGGATTCGTTTCAAATAGCTAGAGTAAACTCATGTTAGTCGTGACTATCGCTAAATAGAGATAAAGAACAATAAAGGTACAGGTGGTGGGTAGTGGGCGGCGGCGGCGTCCTTTGTGCGTGGCTTTGAAGTGGAACGACTAACGAGCCCGCCAACTGTACAAAGGGCAGCCCGCGAGACTATCATTGCCATTCGTTCAAACGAAAACTATTCACGTAGGACAACGCGCGACCTATTAATTAGATACCTTTACGACCCCTTACCGTATGCGAGCTTTGTATGAAACGAAATCGATCACTTTGAGTGAATACGTTTGTGTTGCTCGTCGTAGTGTGATTGTAAGGACTGGATTGATGACATTTTGTAGTGGAGTTATGACTGCGTAAATATTAATACAAAGGGCCGGGAAGATCGGGAATAATATTCACTGATAAGGAAACCAGGAAAGAACCTGGGTTTTTGTCAGTTATGAATATAACTGGGATCGTTACGAGAGAAATTTTCCAAGTCATATAGATGTGTTATGACACCTTACCGTACAACGTCAACTATCTGTCGTCGGTCCATTTACCGTTTTTCCCAAACGCTTTGAAGTCACAGCAAAATGAAAAAATCTAAACGATGGAACACCCAATTAGCGAGACGTGTAGATCACGGTGTGTTACAAGGACTCAAAAAATCACATTTCAGCGTAATTTGAACAATTTAAAAGAGAAATAGTGAATAGAGATAATTCAAGTGGGACTGGCATAGTCGGTAAGCGTTTCTCAAGAAGCGGGCGTGGGGCAGTTCTCGACTCCAAGCCGAGGGGAGAGGCTCGCATCTGTTATCTTGCAGACTTCAAAACTACGCTCCTTCAGAAAACGTGCACCGCTGCTCAGCTCGCGACTGAGTCGGACAAATTCTCGAAAGATTCAGAAGTTACTTGTTTATTTAGTAAATAGATAGGACCTAGCTTGGACTTTTCTTTTAAGAATGTTTTTTTTTATTATAAAATTCAATATATTCACTAGAACAAATAAATAAAACCATCTATTTATATTTTTGTCTTCAACATTCACATAAAATAGACATTTAGGGACAACGATATAGAATCTATATTATGATACTAATGAGTGGGATAGTACAATGTCAAAATAGTGTACTTACAACAAAAAATATGCAACTTGGCACTACTGTTATCCGGTTCCTATTTCAGGGAAGGGATAACCGGAAATATAACTCACTAGCATAACATAATAAACACACAATCGCATGTGACTAAAAGAGTGATGAATATAAATGTGGATGGATGGAGAGGCAGAGGAAGACCAAGGAAACGATGGATGGATTATATGAGAAATGATTTGAAAGAAACAGCGTGACTGTTGACAGGGAAAAAAACCGGCTAAGTGCGTTTCTCTTTCATATCATTCCTCACACAATCCATTCATATTTTCTTTGGCCTTCTCCTTCCTCTCCTTACATCAACATTCACATCCATCACTCTTTTACTTTTTCTCCTCATTACATGTCCATACAAACGACTTCCTTTTATCCTCAAGCCATTTTTGTCACTCCACATATCTCAACAGTCATTTTTAATTCCGTAATAAATTACATAAAAGCTTATTTGTAGCATTTAAACCTTAACGTTATTTTTATTACTTCCACCAGAATATGTTTCAGTTGCACAGTGAAAATGGTTTCATAATTGGACTTTTAAATAATTGGAAATCAAAAACCGTAGGGGCATTTACTTCAACAAAACGAACCCAATATTTTTTCCAGCGTCGTAACAGTTTACTTAGTGAACATTCAGATTGCTCCTACCTAAGACAACACTAGTTAAGGTGCATTTGCGGGGAAAGTTGTGAGCATCGGGCACAAGTTGCGAGGACTCTTGTCACCCGCGCACTTGTTATCTCAAACACTTGCAGAACTGTGCCGCGCAACTTGTGACAAAGGTTGTGCGCTTAGGCGACAGCGGACCGAAGAAAAAATATGAGTAATTGAGTTCTCACAACTGTAAAGACCGCAGATTTGTTAAAGAGCACGAGAGTGTGCTTGATGAGCGAAAATGTCAATAAGCGGAAAATAAATGCTCAAACACAAATTTGGAAGCAGTGATTAATGAGTAAAAACGGCTCTGAACTGGTATTAAATCGATACCGACCCACGTAAACCCACCAACCACATCGGCGCAGATATCTTAGCTGTTATCCATGTCATTTGTCAAGTTCATAATCTGATCTAGCTAACCGCTCTATCTATTAGATGTATATCTTAATCTGCCGCTAAAGCGCTTTACTTGTAGTTAGGAGTTGGTCGGCTGTCGCGTACCTTGTCTGACGTCGAACTGCCTCCACTCGCCGTCTCCTTGGCTCCACGGCTACTTGCTCATTCTCATAGTTTTGATAGTTATTGCAAACTACAGCCACGTTTCCGCTCGATATAAACAGTTACCAAATTAACACACTATCTTATGAAAATATCGAATTTCTAATTTAGATAGTCGGAGGAGGGACCGAGTCATTAGTGGCGGGGACTATACGCAATCCCAGGATATTTCTTAGCTATAAATTAACATCGATTGTACGACCCATTTTCGCTGCATGTGTTCTTTGATTCCGGAAGTTTGTGGTAGAATTTTAAGAGTATTCTGCAGGGCCAAAACTTTTATCCGCATGTCAGCCTTCGTAAAGATTAGCGAATCATTAATTACAAAGTTTTTGGGTAACATTAATCCAGTTAACTTCTTGTTTTTAGGTCACGAACTTAGACTGAATAAATGCATTTTATATCTCAGCTGACGTTCAAAATGAGGGAGGAACTAGAATTATACGCGGGATTTAATAATTATGTAACTCGTTATAAACTTTGATTACTTCGGTGCTCGTGACTCTGATTGACGGAGTGGGATGTCCCATACAACAAAAGGCTTTTCATGAGCCGAATATAACTTACATTTTGCTCGGTATGGGCTTGTGAGATACGGTTTTGTAAATTATATCTACTAGACTAAAACATTAATTAAGTTTAGGGTTCAATTCTGCTTAAATCAATACGTAGTCAATTATGTAATATTAATTTAATGATCTACATTTAAGCATATTTGCCCGTTTCACATTGATAAATTCAATTTGTTGTCGGCAGATATATATTTTTCTTGCTAAAGTAAATGCTCTTAAATCGTGGGCTATTCACAGAATCCTTTTATCCCCGCCCTAATGTAGGTGGGATTAGTATTTCGTCTCTTGCTTTTATTGTATTTTAGAGACGAAGACAAAACAAAGTTCATCTTAATCCATCAATTAGAGACGTACTGCATTCAACTTAAATGTTTAAGGCTTTGGTTGTAAAACAACTCGACCATAAACTTGTAGAAATGTACAAGACACGCGAGAATTAAACATTTCAGTGTTTTTTTTTTAAGAATAATTCACACTACAAAAAAGAAATCCTGAATAATTGGTTGTCAAATGCCAATGTAAGCTGTGATAGGTTGACCTAAACCATAACAACCGAGCGCATAACACGAGATTTGATAACAGGTTTAATCAATAGGCTTTCAGAAACAGGGGCAGTGTCCATCATGTGTCCATAATGTAGATTGTACAGGCAATTCAAACGTTAAATTGAATGCTGCATACGTCATATCCATATCCTTCGAATTTTATCCGTACCTATGTATTCATTGCTTTGGACCGAATTTAGCAATCATCGATTTGTCTAGCACGATCCTCCATTAGCCGAACCTTTGATATGACCCCACGTCAGCACCGCTGTCAATCATACAATTGTCAATTTACAACATTCACAAGTGTTTTCAATTACAGGATGAAAGCCCTGGGGCACACCGGGGATTATAAAGGCAGGAACCCAAGGTTGGGAGCTATTACGGGCTAAACCGAAATTATTTTCAAAAAGGGCGTACAATAATGTCGATGTTTTTGGTCCTTTGAAAGATGATCTGATAAGTTTTAACAGCTATGTGTTTTTTTTAAAAGGGAAAATAAGGATGATACGCATTAATTGGCCATATTCTATTGATTTTGGACTGTATGAAAGTAATGAAAAATTATTTCTTCCACAAATTTACAGTACTCATTGCGACGTTGTAATTGTCTTATTATACTTAAAGGTAAAGTCGAAAAAATCAAAGCCGTAGGTAAGATAACTGTACAAAAAATACTGCTTTTTGGCGTGGCTGCCACACAATCAATAGGCACAATGAAGAGTTCCGTACTCTACAGGTTTGTCACAAAAACTAAAGTACCAGCGGTGGTACAGTCGGATTGGGGACAAGGGCGGCGGTACGCCACCTGTCAGTCAGGTCATAAAGTAGAGAGGCGACGTTGATTCATCGAGTGTCTAGTGTCAACTGTCCACCACGACTGACACTCGATTAAGTGTCTGTGTTGAAATCTATTGCCAGTGCTATCGTGAGATTGATCGCGAGAAAGTACCTACAATACTGGCCATGATGCATACAAATTTAGTCATAAGACAAAAAAAAACTCAAAAAAAAACTCCAAAAAATATCATAAGATGTTATCGGAAAATAAGCATTATGACGACGGCGACGTTTTCTGAGCATTTTTTTTACTTTCATCCATTTCTGACCCTGTGACGCTCTCGTATTGGTTTTGTACACCTATTAATTTATTGCTCAAATGGTGTACTAATAGGTATATTAGGTATCTCTGCTTAACTCTTCGAACATTACAGGCGTAATGTCTCCTTTTTTTTCTACCTAGCCTAAGTTTGGCTAGACTAAACTACAATGATTGAGACATGTTTGATCTACTAAACTCTTTTAGGTCATAACTTCGCTAAATAAAAGGAAAACGTGTAGATACTTAATATTACTGATTTATTCCTTGCCTTTAACTAATTTACAAAGCACGAAACAATACAGTACCTAAACACGGAACCCTGGAGCGATCAAAATCTACACTGAATAACATTCAAATTGTCAGGACGTACTTATAAAAGAAATGAGCAAAGAAAGATAGCAGACAAGAATGGAAATCTTGAAATGGAATAGACACTTATAATAACGAAGAATTTCAAAAAGTCTAGCATGTCTTTACAAGTACCAAATGAATAACGAGGCATTTCGATAAACACCAATTCCATACAGGGTGTAAACCACCTCATCACGAAGCCGTCAACCAAACATTCTGTACATCAAACTAAGTAACTTTACGCAAAAAATATTGCTGGGAAACGACTCTTTTTTTGGGGTGAAAAACCATGTTTTATGGTAGAACTCAATGTAACGCACTCAAAACATTGTGCTGATGGATGGATTGAATAGTGCGGGAGTCGTGGAGGTGTTTAAAGTAAAAATCTTACATTCAAAACTTGTATATAAAAAAAAAAGTTGGAACTTTGACCCCCAATATCTCCGTAACTAGAAGGTTCCAAGGTATGGTGTAGAACAAAAAAAATATCGCAATGACGAGGAGAACACGTGCCTTTCAGCTTCGTTAAGAGGTGTTTTACACCCTTTATAGTAAAATTGCCACCCATACTTCCATATCTAACATAAAAAACTCTAACAAAATAACCCTGCCTGTGTATTACAATTTATCTCACGATTAAATTTGGCATATACTCGTAGGTAGACAAGTGGCACTTTTATAAAAGCCTAAAAGCTTGGCTGGCCCTTATAACCTAGTACTCTTCATGATGCTAGGGTTTCTAAACAGTCTGCTTGCCTGATGGGCTTGCCGAATTGTTCACCCCTAGGCACGCCACTAGGCACACCATGACCTAAGATATGCTGACGTAGGATACAATCATCCCGGTAATATGTTCCGATGGGATAATTTCCAATCTACACGCGAGCAAAAGTATGGCCAAAAAGTTAGTCTTCTTCGTACCCAAAATGATAAAACAAATGAAGCCACCCTTTATCTTAGTTACTTAATACGGGTTCCGTAAGTACCTCAACTCCGCAGCAAAATAAGTAGGCAACTCAAACCACAAGTCATCCTTTAATCACACGGTAGGTTGAAGTTCGCCTGAGAAACATCCAAAGTGGTCTCTCCTTTTACTAATTCACGGTCGGTTACTACCTATACACATTCACGCATATTTTATCCAAGCTTCACTTCGTTTCAATTATGGCAAACATAATACCACGGAAAAGGTTTTTTACGTGTCTTCAGTACATATAGATATAACTAGTTTGCTTGGGTGCGCGAGCTGCACGCAGCTCGCGGGTTTGGTCTTTTGAGGAGTATTTCCCTATCCTTATAAAATTTTGAGAATCCATAGGAATCCTTAAATGAATTGGAAAATCCGTTAGAATTACCCCTAAAACAGTATGAAAACCCCTACGGACCCCTAATAAAACCTTATTTAAAAACTGAGACCTTTTCCCATAAAAAACATTACCCAAAAGTTTGCTGAGTTACGCTTCACCCACTCAACCATCGTTACGCTACGGAGGTCGCCGGCTCGCTTCGCTCGCCACCTCCCCCCTTCGCTCCACTCAAGACCTACCTACCACCGGACATGTTTCGACACCTACTATAATATTTGTTCAAACACCTGATAGCTATCTCTAACCGTTATTAAGTTACAGCCCTTTTCAATTATAGGGGAGGTTGGGGAGGGGAGGGTATAAAAATGTCAACGCCCCTCAATAATAAAGTATAGTCAAAATCAAAATGCCGCTATGTGTCCTAGTTTCCGAGATACGATGGGGGGAGGGGTGAAGGGGGGGAGAGTGGGGAGTTTTGAAAAATGATTTCGACTAACAATCAGCCCCTTTATACAAATCTGAAAAAAAAAATGTTCCAAGTCTCTTAACTTCCGAGATCCGCCTAAAGGGGGGAGAAGGGGGGAAAGGGGGACAACTTTGAAAAATGGTTTTTACTTTTCCCAGCCTCCTCTATACGAATCTGAAAAAAAAAATGTTCCAAGTTTCTTGGTTTCCGAGATCCGATAGGGAGGGGGGAGAAGGGGGGCGAAAAGGGGAGGTTTGGGATTTTTCCCATAGGTCCTTTAGAGTTAGTTGTTTACGAATCTGTCAAAATATACCCACCTCCCCATCCACCATCTGGGAGAACAATTCTGTCAATCAGTGAGTGAGTCAGTGGTAATTCAGCTTTATATAGTATAATTATTGCAGAATAAGCCACCTACTGTTATAGCAGGTGGTCTATTCTGCAACTATTTTGTGAGAAAATATTGCAGTGTTCTTGAAGTAGGTAAAGATTATGGACGATGCTGCTTGAGCGAGCATGAGCTTGCGTCGTTTGTGGTGTTTGATGCCTGCCAGGAAAAATATATTCCATCCCAGTTGTTTCAATAAAATGTCTCTTTTATTTAATTCAAACATCATAATATAAAAACGTTTTTAGTCCCTTTGAAGTTCAGTTTTCTGAAAACATTTTCCACAATTTATCTGATCATTAACAAACACGCTTTACCAAACACGATAAGTAGATAATATGAGAGCTATAAATTCCAATATTAGAACAATTTACATAGTTACTATCACCCACTACAGTTTACAAGATCACTTCATCACACTCGCTATACAAAGACCCTTATGTAAACAAACATAATCTCTAGTTACCAATCCGAACCTTTGATGTCGACACGTCACTCCTAACGGGCATCAAAAAAGGATTTAAACTAACAGCTAGCGTGTCAAAGATTATCATGATCCAATCAGTAGTTAGCGCCAGAATGCTGCAAGTTCGGCTTGATAATGTGCCATGAAGCTGCATCGTCCGAGCACTTTGAGGGAATAATTTGCTTAAGTAAAGGTTATCTAGATATCGGTAGTATTAAAAGATTAGTTTTGCTGCCAACATTTTTTTCTCAAAAGAGTATTTAATATAAAAATGATGTTATACACAACATCACGCCTGTAATAGGCATGACGACTGTATCAAAAAAAGGCAAATCTATTTAGTCCGTCAGTTAGAGTATTGGAAATTAATGGACACGTATTTTTTGTTTTTGTAAATCAATGAATATTGACAAAGATAAAACGCATCAAAACTCGGGAGTGGGGGCTCGTGACGTCAGAACTAGCTACAATTTATACCATGGCGTGACGTATTGAGAATTTTAAAAGCGTCGTATCTTCGTCAATTTTGGTTTACGTAACAAAAGAAAAAACACGGGTCAAATATTTTTTGATAATCTAAGTGACGAACTAATAAGATTTTTTTTGTCGTCTCGCCTATTTCCAAAGACTTAGGCAGAGGCGTGTACCTAATAGTACAACCAAATTTTGCCTGCATGTAGTAGGGGGCGAGCCTATTTCAATCAACCGGGCACAAATCGAGACTTAGTGGGTGCTACTGAGAAATTCCTGATTGAAAAACCCAATAACCCTTTGCCCAAACGGGGAATTGAACCCAAGACCTCGTGCTCAGCAGTCAAGCTTGCGATCACTAGACCTTCGACAGTCTAAAATGATGACGTCATGTTCAATTAACCTGTAGTACCTGTGTACCTGTCGAGTTTACTGACATTAAAGCCTACATCGAAACCCAGAGCAATCTTACCAAAAAATTCCAGTAAAGTTGAGCTTATTAGGTACGGTATGTGGAATCGTGAGATTTGAAAAAGCTTTTTGGGTCAAACTCAAATGCATTTTCAGCGTAACAGGAAACTGAGGCATACGTCTGTACATTGAACTCCAGGGTCATATCCTGAACCCGGATATTCCAGGCTTCGGTTACCCGCAATAAATATTCATAGACAAACACAAAATTAATCTTTTCTAACTCCGACCGCGGCGGGCCCATCGGAAACCCAAATCGGTTTACGGTTATACCTTCGCTTTGGATAGAGGCACTAGTCGCAAACTAGAACATGAATTATTGGCGTTGTTGCCCTTGAATAATTCGGTCGATCGTCGTCACCGCGTCGTATCCTCGATATGAATTTCATACAAGCCGCGAATATTACGTACAATGGGTTCTGAGGCGGCGCGATTGTCGGTAACATTTCTTATCTCCCGCTACGTATTGGCGCACTTACCGCTCTCCACGGCTGAATGTAAAACGTTATTGAGCCTTCACGACGCTGATATTGGACTTCGAACGTCGATATTCCGTGTGGAACCGCCGGTGTCCGGAACACGACAGTAATTTAATATTCACATCTAGATCCCAATATTGACTCTGCTAGATAATGGTTTGAACGAGCCAGCTCAATAACCGACGTTCAGCCGTGATGAGATGAGTATTTTATGATTTCATTTTATTAATTAACTTTGTAACGGTATCATGGTGTTTTTTTTTATAGAGAATTTTAAATCGATTAAGCGCAGGACACACCGCCAGCTAGCGAGCGAGCCAGGCGAGCATCGTTTCACCTCTTTTCATACTTTGGTTCACACCAAAAACTACAAAAGTGCCGAAACGAAGAATGAAAAGAAGAGAGAAGTGGCTCGCCCACCTCCCTCGCTAGCTGGCGGTGTAATAAACGAACCTGCAATATCACCTAAATCAAATGCAACAGCAGAACTAGCTACATGCCTACCTAGCTACATGTTTAAAATAGACTTAAATTATTTGTGTTGCTCTCGAAACAAACCAATAAAAGTACTTATTTGAGTGCTCTTAATACTAAAAATTACAGCGAACGTAGCTCTAAAATTGAAAAACAGTAAAACAAAAAAGAGCAATAAACTGTACGTGATGAATGGTTTTGATTAAAAGTTTATAAAAGCCAGCACGTCTAGAAATAGCTATAGTTGTAACAATAAATTCAGTTGGCAAAATAAATAGAACACACATTAATACACCGTACGTAAAGGTTGCTCCGCAACCAGGAACATTTTAAATTACGTTTGAAGTCGTGTGAAAATGGTTGGTGGTGTACTCGGTGGGTTTATCTAAACGAGGTGGTGGCACCGGCGCGCAGCCCACATCCTAGACCCCGTCACACCTTCCTGACCTAACTCTGTGTTAGCTAACAAATGCTATTCAATTTATTTACACATTTTAAACCATACAACATACCGAGCTCATTTTACAACAAAAACATTTTGAAAAGCTCTTTAACCTGTAAATAAATCGCATTACATTGTGTACCTGCCGTCGGACGTAGATTTAACCTCTATCACGTCACTCGTTCCACTCCTGGACCAATGCCATGAAATCATTTCGGCAGAAGGCTTCAAAACATTCTACTGCAGCTACATGCAGCCAATATACCTAGGTTTATAGATACACGGATTGGTTTCAACAAATGGAATGTGAAATGTGGATTTTTTCTCTTTCTATTTTTATTATTTCCACTCGTACGTTTGAAATGTTTAGTTGAATTATAAAATATATAAATTTATATCCTGTAGCCTCCTAGAATTTAGAAGGATTATCCCAAAGTCAAAATTTGTCCCAGATTTAAATAAAATTTTGCATTATGTGACATCGTTTTATTAGCTTTTGAACCCCGAGAGCCTCTGGGAGCTCAGAGGAAGTCATAAATATCTCGCGCGTCCCCGATTCCTACCAAAGTTTGCTTGCAATATACCCACTCTACATTTTCACTGTACTTATATCTTTATTGTTAGAGCAGCGCACAATGGGAGAGTTTTAAACACCTACAGAACACAGTTCACTAGATACTCGCTGTAAACATTCACGTTTAGCGAGCCGTAAGACTTAAAGAAAAAGTTACATGAATATTATTTCAATGAAAGCCTTAAATTGAAATTATTTCCTGAGGAGGGAAGGAAGTGAGAACGACAGTGAAGTCACTTAGACGGGGGTGGGCGAAAGAATAATGAGTCGGGCCCGCGGGCCGCGAGCGTGACCTGTGTTACTTACCTACCCTCGCCGAGATTATTTCAACTTATTTGTCTCCGAATGAACATTCTAAAGGGACATTAGGCGTAATTCCGACTTTTTTATTTTCCTTCCTGAAACGGTATAACTGAAAAGCCACAGGTAACGTAACGATCACGGAAAAAAACGTTTTTACATTTTATTAATATTACGTAATTATAATAATTGTAACAGACGCTTCATAATTAACTTTAATGAGATCAATGAATTATGAAATAGGTACGTTAAAATGTAATTTAATTTTCCATCTGTGGTCCAATTAATTATAAGGGTGTTAATTAAAAATATACGGTAACAGTAACATCAAGATACTGGCTGCGTTTATTTTCAACAGGACACGTGAAAAAGCTCATATGTGTAATGAAATTATAATGATTTTTATTCCGATTTCTGGCTAGAAGCCAGCATGTTCAATTCTGCTTGCAGGGATTGCTCGTGCGAGGGTTAATGGGAGCACAAACGGTTCCTTCATTCAAGATGGTAGGTTTATTGTTTTTACGTGGAGAAATTGATTGAATCATAGGTAAAATCGTTTTCACAATACGATGCTTACAAGACATCACATACAATTTACGGAAAAACTGACTGAAAAGTTTATTTTTAAACAAATATACAGAATTTCTTGAATATTTTTTGGTTAAAATAGAGGTCCTCAATTCGACGCGTATATTTTATTTTGTTTATTTTCATACTCTTCTTAAAAGAACGCTTGCCCGTGCTCGTTAAAAACTAAATTTTTTGTGCAATTTCAGACCGTGTCTGCTCTGCTCTGCAAGTGCATTCCAGATGGTCACGCCACCTCCGTTGCGGTTGACCTCCACGGCTATGTCCTTCGCAAGCGTCCACTGAGTGACAACCTTTGCTTGATAAAAACACACTAAACTAAAAACTACACTTAATTGCACGCCGTAAAATTAAAACTTTTCCATTATGAAATAAAGTTATTTTCTCCTATTTACTAGTAGATATCACAGACAACTATAATATTCTTTATTTATTTAGAATATATAAACAATTTACATTAAATTTACAATACAAATACAATTTACAAAAACGCATAGGGTATCGTATTATTTTAAAAGCGTGGTTAGTGGTTCAGACCATTTTTTTTTGTTTTCCTTTTCTATCCCAAAAGTTACTTTATATAATACTATTTATTATGTGTACTATAGAAACAATTTACATTAAAAAAAAACAATTCGCATAGGGTCTCATATTTAAGAGTGTGGTAAGTGGTTGAGACCATTTCTTTTTGTTTATGCTGTCCTATCCCACTGCTGGGTAAAAGTCATTCCTTTCGTTTCGTCTTCTCTGGCCAATCAGCTAGGAGCGAATCCAAATCGTCAGACCAATTAACATGAAACATTTTCTGCATGGGACCATCATTATAAAATTAATTAACAAAATTAAAATACTCGACTGCGTAAAAAATAACCAATAACTTTAAATAAATACTGTTGTTACCGACTGTTGCAGTCAATATGTCCTGTTTCCTGAACTTGTTTTTTTCTTTTCAGTTTTTATTTAAAGTTATTTTTTACGCAGTCGGGTTAATTATTTTTTTATGATTTTTTTATATTACACTTCTTAGTTACTTAGATATACCATTTTAAAATCCTCATGATGAGCCCTTTATCGAGCCGTTCAGGCTGCAGGGCGTGCCAAACATTTGAATTTGGCGCCAAAAATCCGCCACTTTGTTTATTTTGATATACCCAGTGTCACTCTCACAGTAAATACGAATCTAGCGACACCTCTTAAGCTAAAATCCATCGAACCATTCAGGCCACAGAGCGTGCCAAACAATTATACATACATTCTCTCGAAAAACATAACCTTCCTTCTGGCGCAGTCGGGTATAAACAAATCTACTCTTCCATACAATTAGGCCAAGTCGTTGGTATAGTGGTAGAGTATTGAAATTTTGTATGGGGCAGCTGAGTATATTTTTACGATTACGTTACGTTAATGTTCTTTTGATGGTGTATTCCACCACACCTTTCCTATACACGCTGTATAACACATTAATTCCTCTAAGTAAATCAAGCAACTGCTGATTTGATTTGAGTTTTGTAATTATACCATCATCTACATATTCGAATGCAGCTGAGGACCACATTGAGGAACCGTCTATCTTTTGGGATTTGATAAACAATATTTAATCATGGCACCATTACCATTACACTGAATTCTACGTAGCTACGTATATGCTGAACTTTTTTATATTTACGTAAAAATATACAATCATTTTTTAATGTTTTTTTTAGTACATATAAACTCACACTAGACTTCATTTAGATTCGCTCGTGAGACCATGACAATGTGAGAGTCTTTATCACTCGAAACCTTCCTCATTATTTGAAAACTTGCCTCTGCCAAGGAAAACTTTTCAAATAATAAGAACGAGCTGAATAAAAGGTCTATCATGTCCATTTTATATTATTAAGAGAAAATAGGTACACAGACATCGACGGCGTCTAGGTAATTTGATAGAATGTGAACGTAATTGGGAGATGTGTTGTACTGACAAAGGAAAGACTACATGTTTTTCGGGATGACCTAGGAAATGATGAGCAGCAATTTTCTACTGTTTTCTATAACATAACATACATGCGTCATGTTCGTGAACGGGCGCTGTCGGTTGGGACAGGTCTTCTCTTAGCTGCCACGGTTCATTTTAATTACTTTAATTTTAAATTATTGATTTAATCTTTTACTCTGGACGCTCTTAATGTGCACGTCTTTTTACATCGTTCTCACATATATGCATAATCTCAACATGAAAGATGTAACCAAGATTTTGCAACAATATTTTGATTTAAAAGAGTTTCCATGGAGTTTCTTGCCCGTTCTTCTTCATAAAGATCTACGCTAGGGAATGGGCAACTACAGTACTTTCTCAAGTTATTATGCCTTGTGTCTGTGACTGTAGCTTTGCTTTTTTTGTATTTTTGACATTCAAAAGTGCCGTAACGGTCTAATAAATGCTTTGAGTTTGAGTTAAAAGCCAATCGAAAAATTTTGAAAACCTATTTCATTTTGATTGATTGATTGAATCAGGCACACGCGATGACACACAGATGACGAGTAATAGAAGTATGGAAGAAGAAGACATGCTGCGCTGACGCCAAATAAATTGAGATAGGGGCAAGAGAATATTGACGATGATTGAGTGAATCAGACACACGTGACATCCGCCAAACCAGATTAGGCCCACGTGGTGGACCACTCCCTCTCATAGAGAGTAGACCGGTGTCCCAGCAGTGGGAACATGCTTATGCTAACCGTTCATAGGAGTAGTCATGAGAATTCGCAGCCGCTCGTCCAGTAGAATGACCTTCCTTGGTTTCATGGTTATACTCGTTTGCTATCTCTTTATCAAGAATCCGCATTTATACATGTAAAGTTAAAAGGTATAGCAGTAAGCAGCAGGTGTAGCAGTAGTAGCAGCAGGTGTATAGGTGTGCAAGAAGGAGCAGAGGTAAGTCCCACGATACATTAACATTAAGTTGAAGCATGAAGTCGAGAAACGCGTCCAGTTTACGAACAGCTGGTTACTTGTTATGTCGCACACTTACGTGCAACATATTTTACCGCACCACAGCCATTAGTCACCGCACGCTCGACCCGGACTCGAACCCGCACTACTCGAGGACCTAAGTAACGACCGAACCTAATGCGCGCACATTCCTCTCGTATTTTTCAAGTCAAGCTACTGAGAGAAATAAGATGTTTCCCTGGCTTTGGACTGCTGAAATGGCGCGATCATTTAGTTCCCGGGTTAGGTAACGTACGCTTCTGTTAGTGAAGTATTGCTTGAAACCGAGCGCATAATACGTGCCTACTTTATATCAATATAAACGCCATATTGGACATTTGAATTCCTTTAGTGTTCCGTGCTGGAACTGAAAATACGAAACGCTTTTGGAAACGTTTTGATGTGTATTGAAATGTTCGGTAACACGCGTAACGAATATCCTCATCAAATCATTCGTATGGTCGCACAGCTTCCCAATTCAGAGAGGAAACGACGTTATTACCACACATTCACAAAACGTTTTAGGAAGAAACATTTACTTATAATATTACCTTCCATTTTTACCGCAGCGGTCTCCATTTAGGAAGCGAAAAAATAAATAAAAAGTTTTCATCGCTAAAGCCAAAAAGGACATTAGGAGGAAAAATGTTGCCGCAATATAGTAATTGAGGTGCATTTATCCGCCAATTGGGCGCGTCCCCTGCGTTTCCGTTCGTTAGCCCGCTCGGAAATGTTCCGGAAAATTGTTGCGATTCTCACAGAGTTGCTCGGCACTATGTAAAGCAGAACTAAGGCGCACCTAGCGGCCTTTGCCTGTCTCTGCAGCGCCACAGGAAGCCCGCCATTAACTTCAAACATTCTGTAATTCAAACCACTACTAATGGCTTTATTTAATAATTCTATTCGGATCGCTATGTTAATTTATTTTAATCTCGATAAATTTCGCCGAGATTTTGCTACAAAAATGTTTTATTATTATACCGACCGCTACAAATTAATTTTCCCGCATTTCGGTTCTGCTAAGTTGCTGTTAGGTACACAAAAAATTACCTGCTCCGAAGGTAAAATAAGGCTGAATATAACATCTATAAATTAGTTAAGAAGGGATTTAGGCGTATTCGAGGTAAGTCTACAAATTACAAATGAGGCACGTAGAAGAGATTTTTAGGTTTTTCTCCTTCTATATATTTAAGTTACCTCAAATAAATATTGTGAAAGTACTTCCGAAGTTCCGAGCATCGCTGAAAACAATAACTATGACAGTAAATACAAACTATCGTTTCCCGAATAATGTGTTTGTGTGTTCTCGTAACAATAATTGTCGTGTAACGAGGCTCGCAGATGCTGCTGTTTAATTAAAACTTTGAGCTGCGTTATCCAACCCTTCGACATTATTTGACCTTCCCATAGCTCTCACGCGTAAGGGCCCTATAAACTTTTCGAATTACTTCGATTTCATGGTCACAATTTACGATTTTCAATAATACTGGCCGTATCCCCGCTTAGGTAGCTCGTAACTCGTTACTGTGTTCAATTAACAAGTATCTGTGAAGATCGGTGGTACATCCGCAGCGAGGTTTACAACTCACCTCAATTCATCTGTTTGGCGGTGAATGTTTACGTCAGCGGCAGACTTTGGGCGGCGGAAGCGACCCAACTATTATGGATAACAATTACGGAGGGATCTGCCGACCCTCGTTACAAAGATCACTTGGAAACGACTGCGATTCTTTTCTCATTGTGGTCACAACGAACGCTCTAATTTGAATACATTTATTGTGTTTTGCGTAAAAAAACAGTAAAAGTGACCCTTGTCCGTGGACCCTTCACACATGTGTATATATTTACATTTAGTAAAACCTTCTGTTCGCAGTTATATGAATGTAATGAAAAATGCCTCCAGTAAAGTGGAAGTGCAAGAGTTTACCAAATTAAATTCTTTGTATCTTCTAAAGAAATAACGTGTGTGATTTTTTTTATATTTTGTTTAAAACATCTTAGTGTCTATTATGATGTTTTTCACTTTCATTATACAGAATTTGGAGAATGAAAAAAAATAGTTTCAGTTAACAGTAAGTACATATAATTATGTATAAGTAGGTCAAGTGTTACGACCTTGCTAGTGAGCAATGCGTTTGAACGAGCATCTATTGTTGCTCAATGAAATAGCAAGCATCCCTGCATATTATACGTAAAGCGATGCTGAAATGCAACACATACAATTGTATATGAAAACCTAAGTACACAAGGATTTGCTCCAATAGCAGTTATGGCAATAACATCCAAGTTTGTTGTTATTCAAAAGATTCTGAGAGTATACCAACGTTAGAAAGTGTAACTATACGATCAAATGCCAAGTTTAAAATGTATATTTCTTTATTTATAGGGGTTGTTTGTGAAGCTATGACAATGACAACGTATTATATGTTATCTGTGCGATTAATAACAAAGAGAAACAAGAGAGGACCACCCTCAAACAAAGACTAGATGAAGAATTATTAATCTGAATGAATTTTAATTTCACACATCTTGCATCTTTATAGTAATGGAAAAAACTGTTTACATCACTTTAAGCTAGGTTATTAAAAACTTAAATGTTCACTCACTGTAATAGGCACGATAATTTGTTTTTAAGTCGAAACTAAAAAGAAAATTAAAAATAATTTGTTTCTATAATTTAGGAGCAGCGTCATTTTAAATGTAAGGTTCCAGATGCCGTTGGCAATCATTAAAAACTTTTATGAGTTTGTTGTAAATTGTTCAGTGTTTCGAACATTGACGTCGGAATTTGAATGACTTGTTATAATAACGTGGTTTCTTACTAATTGTAACTGTTAAAGATTTATGAAACTTGAGTTTTCCTCCTTTGTTTTAGACTAGGGATACGGAGAACAAGCAAGTTTTAATATCCTGTTACATCAATTATGGTGAAGCCGTGAGAGGTTTTCCTCGCCGTGTAAGTCAGACAATTTTAGTCGTTATACCTATAACTATTCTGGTATAAAATACAAGAGCTGAACAAAACATTTTCAGTGACTTTTGTGAAGTAGTGAACATTACTTTCTTTGTGTTGAGTAGATCATTTATAACTTTGAAATCTTTGTTATTTTATAGTGAAAATATCTAAAAAGGCTTGTTAATGTGGGATTAGAAATGAATTTTCATACTAACAATATCGTTTGAAAGCAGTGATTGAAAAGTGTAAACCTAAGCTAGACGCTAGACATGACAGGGGAGGCAGCAGCTCTTTGTTTTACAAAGTTTAAAATACTACTACTAACTACTAAGGTGACGTATCGTTCTTGTACCTAAAATTAAAATTAAACTTATTCACTCTTGCTAAATAATTATGATCTTTGGAATGTCACCTTGTAATTTGGCCTCTTAAAGTAATAAGTTAGGATTTGCACTCCTAACTTATTACTTTAGGAGGCAAAATTTAAGAGGCAAAAGATCATAATCATTTTGCAAGAGTGAATATTTAACTATTTATAACATAACATCATGTCTTTTTTTTTTTTCGGATGGGAAATCCTCAAATGACTCCTCCCGCTCTGGGAGGAGCAGGAGGGAGTGTCAGACTTTTACTGACTAAAACCCATCCATGTTCCTTAATCGCCCTTTGTGTTCCGGGGCCACGGTATCTCTTTCGAATAGTCCCGCAGCCCCGGCAGGCTTCGGCCCTTGCTGACACTCTTTGAGGCGCGCGTGGAACACGAACACACCGTCGACACGGCCTGTCGTCATGAGACGGACGGACGGCGAGCTAGCCCATAGCTCCCCGTCCACGGGCCCGCGCCTACGGTGGCCGGAAGCCACCACGTGGCCCCCGACGCCCGGGGCGTCTCCCGCGGCGGCCGGGACGTGAGGATCTCTCCCTCTCACGTTCCGACACCTCCTTCGCTAGCATGACTGCTTCGCAGAAGGAGGTGATGGCGTCCCATTCCGTCTCGCTCCCGACCATGGCACGAACCAGGGCCGGAAGCGAGAGGTCGCCGCCGCCGATCGCCACCTCGAGGACACGGCGGTGCTCCACCCAAGCGGGGCACACCGCCACAGTGTGCTCCACCGTGTCCTCCGGTCGATCCTCGCAATGGAAACACCCGGGCGTCTCCTCCTGCCCGATTCGGTGCAGGAACTTACCGAAACATCCGTGTCCGGTAAGAACCTGCGTCAGGCGGAAGGTGAGGACGCCGTGGCGTCTCTCCAGCCACTCCTCAAAGAGGGGACTTATCGCCACTATTGTGGCGTGCCCTGCACGGGGTTGCGACAGTCGCTCTCCCCATGTCGCCATGAGATCACGCCGGAAGTCCGTCCGCTGAGCGACAATTTGCCGAGTTTTCCCCCGGCGTAGCGCCTCCGCGCGCCACTCGTGTAGGCGCGCCAGGTCTATCGCCTCCAGATCCCATGGCAGCAATCCGGCAAGGAGGCTCGCCGTCTCGCGGGAGATCGTGCGGTACCCCCGGATTAGCCTCACGGCCACCACCTTTTGGGGCGCGTTCAAATAGTTGGCGGCTCGCTGCCTCAATGAACGCGCCCACACCGGGGCCACGTAAAGGGCCATGGACCGCACGACTCCCGCGTAGAACGTAGCCGCCTGAAGGCAGCTCCTGTCCGTTCCAGTTTGGGGGCCAAACGTCGGAAATGCTCCACGAAGCTCCACCGGCTGTCGAGGACGAGTCCTAGGTACTTCAAAGTCGACTCGACGCCGATGGATACCCCTCCTGCCGTAACTGAGGAAAAACATCATGTCTTGTAATCCCCGAAGTGTTAGCCAGAGGTGGACCTAATAGTACACCCATATTTTGCCAGTTATGTTTCATGTAATCGGGGGCAAACCTATTGCCAGAAACCGTAAACAAATCCAGACTGCGTGGCTGCTACTGATGGAAAAACTCAATAACACTTTTCCTCGTCACAGAGACTGACGATACTCTTGATAACATATCAACATTTTCGGAAGGTAGTCGGTCAATATATGATTAAATCTGGGAATCGCACCAAGGACTTTAGCATTGCGCTTGCGAACAAACGAGGCACATTTATACAATAAATAATATGACAACAAGATGAGGAAGCTATACATAGAACTCCCTGTATAGTAATTTAATGCAAACGTAATTAAATTCACGGTAGGTACCTATCATGGTATCTAGGTGCTCGTAATATGCCGTAAATCTCTAAGGAGCCATCTCCCCCAGTGTTTCGTCGCGTCGAATTTGATTTTATTTGCATAAATAAATTAACTTTTTTGCATTGACAATGTTTTTAGTCGCTAAGGTTATTTGAGCTGGCAATATTATGGTCCCTTGACTTCATTAAACGCGTTGATGCCATCATTTGGAAATTATGACGGGAAAAAGGATGTTTCACAAAAGAAGTTATAGAGTTTTCTGGAAAATATATAATAAAGGTAAACGGAAAAGGTTTCGAACGTGTAATCTCGTGAATTCAGTGAGCAGTCACAAGGACACTACAGTGAGTATAGCAGTGATAGCTTAGTGGTGTGACCGTCGGCCTGCCAAGTCATAGGTCTCGACTTCGAACCCAAGGCACGCACCTCTGATTTATCGGATTCATGCGTGTATTGTATAATTATCACTTGCTTTTCGGTGAAGGAAATCATCGTAAGGAAACCAGCATGCCTGTCAGATATTTTTTAACGGCATGTAAAGCTGTCAGAGGCCCACAGCGACATAAAAACCCTGATACCAGGTTAGGCACTAACCAAACGATAAAGAAAGAAGACGGACACAACTATACTAAATCATTTTAGAAATTACAACAAATGATTCCATGCTATAACAGCATAATTCCATTACATTATAAACTAGCCAGGTTAATCTGCAGCTTAATATTTTGTTTATTATTCATATCCCGTTTGCGATGCGGTCCAATATTTTATCGGAAGCTGGGCAGCGAATTAAGAGCAATTCACATCGGCCGATTTTCCGTCGTTGGACTCTGTACGTGGTACGACAATCCAATTAATAAGCAAACCTTTGGCATTCACAGTGAATATCAAATGTTTGCACGACAGGACAGCCAATTGGTCGTTCAAATAAAATATTCATATTCGTTCATTGTTGGCCATGATTGCAACACGTCGACCCAGGACTCGTGATGTAAATGCTTTTCGATGGCCGCCAATCGACTGCCATCGACAGCAAAGAGTTTCTATTGCCTGCAACAATTTTCTTTTTCGTGAAACATTTCTTTTTAATTCCTAGAGCTGGATGCAGACCTTAAATAGATCAGCACTCTTCATCATCACTGACAGCCATTTTCTATTAATTGCCAAACATAACATAACATCACACCTGTATTTCACTGAAGGGTAAGGCATAGGTGATAGTACCTACGCCCACATTTCGACAGTTATTTTGAAGTTCCATGTTGGGGGCGAACTCATAGACATCAACCGAACACTAATCTAGACTCCCGGCAGAAAAAAGTACTAATGGAAAAACCCAATAATCCTATGCCCGACCTGGGAACCGAACTCTTTTGTTCAGTAGTAGGCCAGTAACGCTTGGGACCGTGGTCGCCTTTGGTCTACTACAATAAGACTGACATTGATGAATAGTGCCATAAAGCTTTACTGATCTGTATGACTCTAATCTAGGTCTTACCCGGCTCTTTATAAGCAGAAAATTACTAATCTTATACATTATCAGAATCAATCATAGGTAACTTAGCTATTAGAACATTATAATAATTGAGTAAACTATAGCTACAAACCTAATCTTACCCATTCTGCGAATATCATTAGGCATTCACTAAATTCAGTTCAACAAGCATTCACCGCATAACGCAAATGTAGCTCAATTGTCTCTGTATTGCTTCCGATATCCAATAATGTTCCCATCACATTATTATCATTCGCTGACGTGCGCACTATTGCACAGTCATTCCTATGACTACATCGACTTATTTCATCATATGTGACCATTTAGGGCCGGTTTTCATCTATATCTACGGCATAATATATAATGTACATCAGTATTCCAACCACAACGTTGTGAGCTGCGGACTAAGACAAGATCTGCGGGCAATCATGACAATTGTGGGGTCTCATTCACTCGGTTTTGTCGGAGAAATAACAAATTGCTCGGTCGCGGTTGCCTTGATTTCCCACAAGATTACCTCAATGAGGGTAAGAAGTCAACCGCACTCTCGCGCTGTTTCTTCTCCTGTTTATAATTTTGTGTCTCGACTCATCAATCTCGTAATGTATGGCTTGAATATTTTATCAGTTGTGCTTTGTTTTTCTGCAACAGTGATGCGCAGAATAGGGAATGTTTCGTATTAAGTTCGGGAAATTTCAGGTTTGTCGAAACGCTTTGTCTTGTATGTAACGTAATCACACGGTTGGGTAGCTCAAGACGTCGTAAATGAACCTTCGAGTCGGCTATAAACAAAGTTTTACGTTAGTCCGCCATCGACGAAAATTATGCAATCTTTAAAGTTTTTAACCGTCGTGTTTCTTTCAGCGTGCAAACTAATCAGTAAATTAGAGTGTTTCCGTTTAATTATAATCAAAGCCAAAACCACTTATGTAAAAGGTAGGTATAGGAGGTGTCTAGCTATCTAATTTAGGATTGGACATTTCAACTGACTATTTACCTCGTTTATACTCTTAAATATAATACAAGAAGTAGAAACAGCCCGTTTTTTGGGATTGATCATTGACAAGCAATTAAATTGGAAAACTCACATTAATGAACTTTGTAAAAAAATTAGTACTTCGTCATATGCTCTTTATAAGTTGGCACCAACTGTCAACGTGGATACTTTACTAACAGCATATTACGGGCTGGCTGAATCAGTGTTAAGATTTGGAATAATCTTCTGGGGCAATTCAACTCAGAAGGACACTGCGTTCAAAGCACAAAAACGTTGTATAAGGGCTATGTTTGGGTTGCAAACTCCTGACAGTTGCAAGCCAATGTTTATACAGCACAGAATTCTAACACTTCCGTCACTTTACATATTAGAAATATCACTATTTGTAAAAACTAATCCAAAGTTGTTTCCCCTTCTGATTAATAATACAGGTAGAAATAGACGTGAGAAGTATAGACTTTGGGTTCAATCAGTCTCCGCCAAAACAGCATTTAAAAAAAAAAGTGTAATATGCATGGCCCCATTAATATACAATAAAATTCCTAATTCCCTTAAGATATTAAATATTAATTCATTTAAGAGAGAACTAAAAAAATTACTTATTACTAAGGGATATTATAATGTTACAGAGTTTTTGAATGACAAATTTTGAATTTATATAATTTAATATGTAATTTTAGTTCTATTAATGTTATTGTCTTAATTATTATTTTTTATACTTTTTTTGTATTGACTGTAATTATGTATTTTGATTTAATTTTGAATATTTTAATTTTTTTTTTGACTAATTTTAATTTATTTTTTTATTTTTATTTCTTATTTGTAAAACTATTTTGTACGCCGAATATGGCAAAACATGTTGAACCAGCAATCTTCTCAACTCATATTCCATCCATATGTGCATATCCATGTATCATGTCACACATGTTTATACAAATAAATGCATCTTTATCTTTATCTTTATCTTGCCCTAATCCCAATTCATTTGGGGTCGGTGCAGCATGTCTTCCTCCATACTTCCAGACATCTCCTTTCTTTCCATATCATCCTTTACAGAGGCCATCCATCGTTTATATGGTCTTCCTCTACTCTTATACCCTTCCACATTCATCCTCAAAACTTTCCTCACAACATTTTCCTCATTCCCCCGCATCACGTGCCCATACACAACCGATTACCACACAACTTTTCAGTCACCGGCGCCACTTTCAGATTTCCTCTTAAGTACTCATTGATCTTAATTTACTTAGAGCGTTGAAATTAAAAGCTCAACGTAAAATAATGTTCTCAACTGTATCGTATATTCGTAATCATTTAATCCCATCCGTCAATATTGCAGCAAATTTGAATTGAATATATTTGCAGATATTAATCAGAATCACTTCAAATGAAACCTACTCGAATACATCAAATGCATGCATGAGTTTATTCAGTAACGTGTTATTTGTTCAGTGATTTTCATGATTAATCTTTGTAATCTCTAGAGTATGTTTAGTACACTAATTATGCTAGTAATCAACGTCGTAATCAAAATCGTTTCCTTTCCGGATTTGTGCAAATTCAATAGAGAAGTCGAGAAGTGAGAGCAGCCGTGGCCCAGTGGTGGCGGCCCCGACTTACGAACAGTAAGTCATGGGTTCGAACCCAGGCAGGCATGACTTTGTGTAATTTATTTCATCACCACTGCTCTCAAAACGGTGAAGGAAAACATCGTGAGGAAACCGGCATGTCCTAGAACAAAAAAATCGAAGACATGTGACATCTACCAATCCGCACTCGGCCAGCGTGGTGGATTATAGCCCATTTCCTCTCATAGAGAGGAGGCCGTGTCCCAGCAGTGGGAACATTAATAGGCTGATGATGATGATGATGATGTGAATAAAGAAGTCTACCCCCTATTACCAGTAGTGTAGCGGTCTGTAATCTGACTATATGTGCCTAACTTCGTTTGTTAACAAACTTTTACCTCTCGTAGAGGGGCAGGGTATTGAAAATTGTTGAGCACTCCTCTGCACAAGGAAACATCTTCGAAATATCATGTTATTTTATCTTCAGAACCTTTGGGGCCTTGTGATATCAGCCCATCAATGAGTGACCAGCAGCCTGGGCTCGTACCACCGCATCCTATTGCTATAGGAGGAGGTGGTACGAGTCCAGGCTGCTGGTACCACCACATGTAACTGTTGTGTAGGCAAGCAGTTTATAAGTTGGGGGATTACATTGATGATAAAAATGCTTGGCTAAATGCTGGTCCTGCTCCACAACCATAGGGGCAAACTAATTGATTGTACTGGTCGGGCATTATTTGAGTCTATCGTCACGCAAAGAAGAAGAAGAAGAATTGATTCCCATGTTAATGTATTGTGGAAGCTGCAGAAGATTGTAAAAATATACCTACTTGCATTGTATAGATTCCAGTTTTTTGTATTATATAATTGCATAGCACATGTGTGAGTACTTTGTACTGTTCAGCCACCACTTACATTTAGTTATCTTTCATTGACTTGAATATGCCTTGGTGGCTGAGAGAATGTCATGCTCACTCAAATGTCTCGCTGATGGTGGCGGGTGTGTCGGGACATTTAGTTCCCCTATAAATATGGTCGAGTTGAATGGCGCCGATACATGCGTCATGTTCATGAACGGGCGCTGTCAGTTGGGACTGGTTAGCTGCCACGGTTCGTTCATTTTAATTACTTTATTTCAAATTTTTTGATTTATTATTTTACTCTGGACGCTCTTAATGTGCACGTCTTTCTACATCGTTCTCACATACAGGGTGTAAACCACCTCATCACGAAGCCGTCAACCAAGCATTCTGTACATGAAACTAAGTAACTTTACGCAAAAATTATTGCTGGGAAACGACTTTTTTTTTGGGGGTAAAAAATCATGTTTTTTGGTAGAACTCAATGTAACGCACTCAAAACATTGTGCTGATGGATGGATTGAATAGTACGGGGATCGTGGAGGTGTTTAAAGTAAAAATCTTACATTAAAAACTTGTATTTAAAAAAATTATCGCAGTGGCGAGGAGAACAAGTACCTTTCGGCTTCGTTAAGAGCTGTTTTACACCCTTTATGTGTATAATCTCAACATGAATGATGTAACCAAGATTTTGTAACAATATTTTGATTTAAAAGAGTGTCCATGGTGTTTCTTGCCCGTTCTTCTCCATAGAGATCTACGTTAGGGAATGGGCAACTACAGTACTTTCTCTAGTTGTTATGCCTTGTGACTTTGACTGTAGCTTTGCTTTTTTTTGTATTTTCGACATTCAAAAGTGCCTTAATGGTCTAATTGAAATAAATGATTTGAGTTTGAGTTTGTACCTAACCTATACCTAATGTCATTTCAGTGTGGGTGAGAGAAGAAGCTAGACGTCCTATATAGCTCCGTCTCATTCTGTTCTGTTGCAGTAAAATTGAAGTAACACTGCTACAAGAGGAGATAGTAGGCTCCATGAATAAGTACCACATGCTTTCAAAATCTTCGTACCTATGTCTAAATTCGCTGACAGAATGTCATTTCTTCTAGGCCTCCAGGTGAGTTACAAAGTCGTTTTTGTAATTGAAGCCAGGTGTACACTGCCGGCAACAAATTGTCGCGCAACACGTGACGCTTGTCACGTTTGGCGACGTTGCATAACAGCACATGATGTTGCTAGCTGGGGGAACGAGGTTAAAACAAAAAGGATCGCTGTTTTACTGCCGATTCCTCACGTTGCGATATTTTTTACTCAAGCTTCATACAATGGAAATACTACTATAGACATACTACTAATAATACAGGGTGTAAGGGACAGCCCTCCACAACTATTACAAATAGTTGTAGAAATCACTAATGAAAATTTGAGTGGTAGGTAACTATTTTTTTTTTTAAGAGAAAGAGGAAAACGTCTTTATTTAATCACATCCAACCCACACGGGGGGACGGGATGGGTTAACGCCCACACCCTCTCTTAAAGAAAATACAGTGGTGGGAACATTATAAGCTGATTAAACATGCCATATTTACATGCTGCAGTAGAAAATTAATGGATAAAGTAAGTGTTGAGACCGCTACACTCAACACCGCCGCGCGCCAGCGGCAGTGAACGAGGGGTGCGGGGACAGCGGGGAGTCAGCCGGCCGACGGCAGAGCGCGGGCCCCCGCACCACACAAGTCAGCTGTTGCACGCCTCCACGCACGGC
The DNA here is from genome assembly GCA_963853795.1 of Xestia rhomboidea. Classification (NCBI taxonomy): domain Eukaryota; kingdom Metazoa; phylum Arthropoda; class Insecta; order Lepidoptera; family Noctuidae; genus Xestia; species Xestia rhomboidea. The sequence goes on along the minus strand of OY970761.1, from coordinate 12,652,344 downwards.
TGCGCTTACGCGTTTCTTAATTTCTTATTGTCAGTTTCCAACCGAACGTTGTATTTTAATTTCTATTCCTCAATATAATACCTATATCTTGTTATACAGTCCACTACGTTTCATTTTGCTCCACCACGACCTATCGTCGCGATCAGTAAGAAACCAGTATAATAGAGGAAGTTTGAGAGTTGCGCCAGTTGAAAAGTCGGAAAATCCGTGCTGGTATGGACATGTGATGAGGAGGGACGAATCGCATTTGACTAAAAGAGTTATGAATATAAATGTAGATGGATAGAGTGGGAGAGGAAAACCAAAGAAACGATGGATGGATTGTATGAGAAAATGACATGCAAGACAAAAGGAGTGACTGCGTGACTGTTGACGGCAGAATAAACCGTATTGCGTCAACCTTAAGTAACTAAGGCAGGAAGGTGATTAGTAGACAAATACAACGTGAATATTAAACAAAATAATAGGATACTAATAGTTGGTGCAAGTTAAGATCGCAAAAGCGGTCATTGACCCACCTACATTTATTACAGTTCTTAACTTTGAAATCCAAAAATAAGCCTGTTTTAGTCTTTAATCGTCATCTATCGTGATCTTCAACATTTTTTCTAATGAAAAACGATACATGGTTCATTTGTTTTGTTTCGTAGGAAGAGATATTAGAGAAAATCAAAATCAAAGCATTTATTTCATTTAGGCCAGTTACAGGCACTTTACAACTGTCGAATCAAAGATGAAAATTAAATGTAGCTACAGTCCCAGTCACAAGACATAAAAACTGTGAAAGTACTGTAGTTGCCCATTCCCTAACGTAGATATCTATGGAGAAGAACGGGCAAGAAAAAAAAAGGAAAGGGCAATAACCGCTATTGCGATCTTAACTGGCACCAACTCTAGCATGGGTCATCATTACCATATAAAATAGTGTACCTACCTACTGTCTTAAAAGTGAAACAAAGTTGGTACCTAACCGACACAAACTGTACCTTGATAGACTAAGTGGAAGTTATAAAAAACCCAAGAAAAATAAAATGAAAATATTATAATAATTCGGTTCATTTCTGACGTTCTAAAAATATGAGAAATAAGTAGATTAATTGTGATATCGGGATTTTACCCATATCTCCGCCCACGCACGGGCTAAAACGGGTATCTCTACGGGTGTTCTTAACATTTATGTAAGTGTTCACTTTTATTCGGTTTTTGAATGCTCGAACACGTATTTGTTGAGTGTGTTCGGTGTATCTGCTATTTTGGTTGTTTCACTGTAATAAAAATGGCCCAATAAAAATTGCATGAATAGAGATCGAAATAGGTGCAGTTTATTTGTCTAAACATGAAGGAAGTAACACGAGGATAAAACTTCCCTCTAATCTAACATTATTTCGTAACTTAGTCAAATATAAAACACGCTTTTGAGTGACGTCGTTTTATTTCTAGTATTCTTCTTAGTAAACCCTTTCATTTGATACCAGGCCGCCATCTTTGGGAGCCAGCCACATTGGATTAAGAATAACGCCACTTAGCTAGCCATGCATTATCATCCAAACTAAACATGATTGTATATGCAAAATTTCAGCTCAATCGGAAACCGAAAAGTGGGTCTTTAACTTCTTAGATTTTTTACATAGCACGAAGCTAATAAATATGTGTTAAAAATCATTCTTGGGAATAGGGATGATGACTGACTAAAAACATATGGTTCTGTTTAGTCCGTCAGTTAGATTATCGAAAAATATTGGATACGTGTATTTTGTTTTATTAAATTAATAAAAATTGACAAAGATAAAACGTGTCAAAGATCATGAGTGGGGGCTTGTGTCGTCACATTTGAGTAAAAAATGTACTCAAGTGTGACGTCACACGAGTTTCCGACGCACTGTATCGTCTTCATTTTTTGTTTACGTAAAAAAAAAATATGTTCCAATATTTTTTGGAAATCTATCTGACGGACTTATTAGTTTTTTTTTTGTTTTCTACCCTATTCTACGGAGGTATTATCCACATGTTACTTTCTTCCTTAGACTTCCTTGAAGTTTAGGCAAATAAACTCTCCCTATTTCGATCTCTAGTCATGAAAGACAACAGTTAATTTTTAATTGGTTTCAGTGCTTTCGATGTTATTTTACCTACGATTTTCCATCACTATCAAAATGAAAGTGATCTTAATTTTCGTTAGCATAAGGTTGCTATTGGCTTGCAACTCTCAGAGGTAAAAATATAAAGACTGAAATAATATTCGCACGATACGGAAGTGGTAAAAGGAGCTCCAAATACAAACCGTCTATATTACCAAAATTAATTAATTTACCTTTAAATTAACCAATTAACACATAGTTTCAGATTGCTCATGTAATAAATTGGTTCACTTAACAATGTATTAACAACATTTCATACTTTTCCATATCATATTTCAATTATAAAAGCTATTACTATAGTCACATAAATACAATTCAGTTCTATTCCCGTTGTGAATATTTAATCTTTTATAATCTCTTTTATAATAATTTATAATTCAGGATTAGAAAATTTAATGAATAGTGTAAGTTGTAAAGATTAGCTCTGCCCCATGGGCACGGTACCTAACTAGGCAAAAATGGAGTTGCGAGAAAAAGAGATATTAATCAAGGTAAAATAAAAGAAAAGCCTTTCCTACTACACCGTTATTAATTATCTGTAGCCGCTGTTAACCTCACATCAGGGGTAACATTGTAATCACTTCAAGGGTAGCCTGGCTTCGGGGATAATATGTCTTCATCTGTTAGTCCGGGGTGGAATGCTTACGCAATAAAAATTCCATGTTGACGCGTCTCCCTACTAAATAACTTTTATTAACGTCTACAAGCTTTAATCTCGATCCTTTTCGATGTTGCCCTCGTTACTGGAACCGGTCATTGGAACTTTAATTTTCATATCGGGTAACCACCACTATATTAGTTCGGTAACGTCCTTAAGCTGGACGTTGGTTACACATATTTACCCCTTAAATGAGTTTTCCTTAACCCAAAGTTTGCCTAGTTAAGTCGCTACTTCACTCGAAAAATCTAGCGTCATTTTAGGATAAAGTTTAATAATACACAGAACGGTTGTTTTTTTCCTAGGCCCTATATATTAACATAAACTACCTGTACAAAGAATGCCGTATAGAATGTCTACTATGTCTAGTGAGAAGGGAGGATCGTGACAAATTACTATTACGACACTTATTTTTCGCTTCACACGCGTGGCAAAGTTGCTGAGAATAATGATGCCAGTCATAGTGTCACATTGAGGAAGGAATTCATTTTATTTAAGTATCGTTTTATTTACTACACAACGTCCGCACCGCTGTCCGAAGTTTTGGGTGTTTACTATACGCTTACCTATATTTTTTGTCATATATTATATAGATGCTTGTGTGCCAGGTTTAGACGTTTCATATTGATGTAGTTTTTAGCATTCAAACTGTCGTTTATTAATAGTACATTATGATATGAGTGCAGTAAGTTGAAAATTACAGCCGAGGCTATATTGCTTGCCCGAGCCGTAGGCGAGGGCGATAAAAAAGCAGAGGCTGTAATTATCAAAGCGCACGTATGTGTTTTTTACAGATAAATGGTTGTAATTTATTGTCAAAATTAATTAAATTAAAGAATTAAATGTTTATTTATTATATTGCATCTTCCAAAGTTAATTTTATTCATAAAATGTTGACCACTTTTCTGACATAAAAACTCTTTGCTAAGATTTAAAAAAGTATAAACCGTGCATTTTACTTTACAGTACGTAATGAGATACATTACGATATTGAAATTGGTGAAATAAGAGACCCTTTACGAGCAAATGTGTTATAAACATTTTTATAATATACTTTAAACGTACTTCTATGCCGAACCTTTCTGGGAATATACGCCCGCTCGGGTCGATCTGAAGGTTAGCCGCGCTTGCATAGATTGGTGACCACCCATTACATACCGAGTTTCCTCCGTGCCTCGGAAAGCACGTTAAGCCGTTGGTCACGGCTGTCATTTGTAGATCATTGACAGTTGTTAGGTAGTCAGTGGTCAAACAGTAAAATACTGGTATTCAGCTGCATCCGGTCAGACTGGAAGACCCCAACATAGTTGAGAAAAGGTTAGGCAGAGGATCATAAACTACTATTGGTGAACATGCTGATGCTAAAACTGTTAATTTAATCAACGAAAGGACACGACCGAAAGTTGTTTTTGGTGCCTAGGCCACTTCCGACACCCGCAAGTCTCCACAACTATTGTCATTTATTGTTTCCCGCTTCCTTCTTTTTGTTTTTCAGATCATGGGCTATAAGTATTGAGAACTGAATCAGTTCTCCATATATTCAAATGATGTAAACAGTGCGATGTCTAAGAAACTTAGTCATAAAGCGATTGCCTTACCCAGAACATAATTACTTTATAGCCTCTAACGACGTACCAGGCGATTTATAGGTATAGCGAACCAAAGGGATTTAATGAAATACTCTTAGAAAATAACCAAGACCTACGCACTAACTTAAATAATAGTTTTTCTCCGATAACGTATCGTACGTTACTGATTTGTGTAGTCATAAATACAAGTTAGAGTATCCGATCATTACTTTCTACTTACCTAATTAAAGCTGGTACCATTACATCAGTATTCGACAAGGCCGCATTTTTCTCAATTCATTAGAAAAACTTTTCCATTAGTAATTTGGCATTCTTTGTGGGCCAGATCAGAATTGATACGAGTAACATTTACTGCTGAATCAGTTATACTCCGTTGTGTTGTAACATCGGGTCACCCCTCCTCGCATCTAAATAGAACATCTCTTTGTGAAACTAGTCTATAAATCAAAAACAATTGGCCCGTTCTTTGCAGTTTTTTTTTTATTTTCCTTTTTTGTGAGAACGCTGGTTCGTATGATAAGCACTCATCCACAAAATTAGGTCTGGTGTTTACAAAGATATGGCAATAAAATGCAGACGAGTACGCGATCCCATGTAAGTAGGTATTTATGTGCGGCATATTGGAAATAATGGATGCTTGCGTCGATCCTGTGTCTCTGCTTAATTATTCAATCGGAATACTAATATGTACTCGTCCGAGGTCCGCACATCCTCAGGAAAAGCGATCTTTTCTGCTCTTTCGTAACGGTGCACATAAATTAACGGTTCCTCGATTAAGCACCTTTAGACGGTGCAATAAAATAAATTCACCCTTCTAGCATTTGCTCACTGAGATGAGAACATTGATTTTGATGCTTCTTCGTGTCCAATTTAATGAAAAGTACAAAACAGGTCCGTTCTTTACGATTCTTTAGCTTTAATTGTCTTTGGACGTGTCTTTGTGTGTCTTTTGACGTGAAGAGTGTCCATGGAGTTTCTTGCCCGTTCTTCTCCATAGAGATCTACGCTAGGGAATGGGCAACTACAGTACTTTCACAGTTTTTATGTCTTGTGACTGGGACTGTAGCTACATTTAATTTTCATCTTTGTTTCGACAATTCAAAAGTGCCTGTAACTGGCTTACTTGAAATAAATGCTTTGATTTTGATTTTGAGTTTGTTTACTCATAGAAACAGCACCAGCATCGTTATTGCAACAAGAACAACATAAACCGGCGAATATTCAGCATAACATCCACTAAAACGAGGATTACTAAAGATGAGGTGTAAAAACGGCCCCGGGTAAGCTATAGGTAAATAGCTCGCGCTTGCAATTCAAGAATTTTCCAAATAGAACAAACAGCTCGACGTTTGTGAAAACGGTTCTATAAATATTTAAAAATCCTCTTCCCCGAAGCCAGTCGTAAGACGATTTGGCGTCTCTCTATCGGACAGCTACGAGGTGCACTGTTCGTACTTGGAACGTACTCGGGTAACAATGTCGCTTAGCGTTCGGGTAATGAGTGGTTTTGATTAAGTACTTGAGAAAAACGGTTGATAAATGTTGGTGTTTAACATTATACCAGTTATGTGTCGTGACAGCTTGCTTGTAGGATAATGTTCGGGCCAACAAAAGGGTAAAAATACTTTTTAAAGTTTAGTTTTTTTTACTTCTGTATTTCATAGTATATTTTATAACGAGGGACTAAACGAAGCCATAATATACCAGAGGTGGTTTGACTCCCGAGCTTGCGAGGGAGTCAATGTAACCGAGGGTATATTAAGTTGGCATTTAGTCTCGAGGTGCAAACTGTACTTTTCACTTTGAGTGCGAGTAAAATAGTCAATTTAGTACAAAAACATTAATTATTCCTCCAGTCCATAGAACTTTCGTAAGTTTTTAGGTAAATCTTCCGCGTTTTTGGCGGCAAAAGATTATCTATTATGTCTTTTGCGCTTTGACGTCAAACTCTTCACTGTCACTGGGCTATATTGGCGTACTTTTAGAGCATGAGAAGTGAAATAGTTATTTGTTATACAAGAGTGCAAAGTTGCTTTTTAAAGAGGTGAAAAATCTTTGCACTCGAGTGCAACACGTAACTTTTCATCCCACCTCAGCGAGGAAATGACTAAATGCAAAATAAAAAACATTTACAATCACAAGATACTTTTACTATTATTTCAGTTTAGGTGTTAACTACTACATTATGTTATGTAAGTATTGCAGAATAATCTTTAAATTATAACAAATAATACTTAGGTACAATTAAGAAAAAATTAAAGTAACGTTGCTACAGTTAGTTAAGTTGAGTGTAATATTTATTTATTTATTAAAACTTTATGCACAAGTAAAAACTGTACAAAGGCGGACTTAATGCCTTGTGTATTTTCTACCTATTTTTTTTTTCAATTTTTTTAAATCGGTCTGTTTCAAATCCTTCTCGCGTGATTGTTGAGGGAGAAAGCTTATTTGCGCATTATTAACAGTTTCAGTCAATTCTGTTGGCGTCAAATAAACTTCTTGGTCGCCAAAACCACTTATTTTACGTTTTTCACTTGTTTTTAAACCTAAGGTTTTAACAATTGACCTGAAAAGCGCGGGAATCATCGAATTTGGCGGGCGTGATTTTTCTTTTGTTTTCTTTTAAATATTAAAAAACGTTTGAGATTGGAGATAAGTGGTGTAGATTTATGTAAATATTCATTAAATTAGTTAATTTAATTGTTTGTAGATAAAATTCTTCATCTATTAGGGTAAGTTTTTTATATTTTATTTTTTTCTGGCCAGTGGCCACAATGGACAATGAACCGCCTGATCCGGGGGGCACAGTCCCCTCGGTTGGGCATAATATAACAATATATGAATCCAGCATGGATACAGACTCGTCCTTAACCAGATCGGAGCGGAAAAGGGCTAGAGCTCCACGCAAAATTTGCAAAAATTGCAATAAAAGAAGGCGAAGTGGTCATCACTCAACAGGAAATAATGAAACAAATTGTCATTGTGATAATGAAACAGTAGTAACATTAAGTCCAAAAATAACATCAGACGTTCCGGTACATTCAATTTTAGTTCACGAAGAAGCCACTCCACGTACTGTGGATGGTCCCCAGACTGAAAACCACATTAAGTCAGATCTTCCCCAGAAGGCGCCACAGGTTGCTAGGGCTTTGTACGAAGCCACAGACCTGTCGCCATACGTTGTACACATCCAAAAAAAATTTGATACTCAAAACTCGGCTCAGACATTACACCCAATAACTTTAGGGCACTTTCTGAAAAATCGCAGGTATAACAACATTATTAACGGTTCTCTAAAACGCATTGGTCGAAACAGAATATCTGTAAGCTTCTCCCGTTACGTAGATGCTAACTCTTTTATAAATGACCCAAGTTTGGCCAAAGAGAAATTGAAGGCATTTGTTCCATCAATTAATGTGTGTCGCATTGGAATTATTAAAGGCGTACCTACCGAATGGTCTCCAGAGGAAATAATGGAAAATATATCTGTCCCGGCTGGATGCGGGAAAGTCATCAAAGCAAGGCGTCTCAACAACAAAATACACGAACCGACCCCTGTGTGGAAACCATCCCAAACAGTCGTGCTGACCTTTGACGGACAAATTTTACCAAAACGTGTGTTTTGTTGTTACAATTCCATGCCCGTGGAATTGTATACATTCCCAACAATTCAATGTTTTAATTGTTGTCGTTTTGGCCATACAAAGGTACAATGCAGGTCGAACCCTCAGTGCTTCAAGTGTGGGGAGAAGCATTCTGCTGACACTTGCAGTATTGAAGACGAGAGTAATAGTAAATGCTATCATTGCGGTGGCATTCATTACGCCATCAATAAAAAATGCCCAGAATTTGAAAGACAAAAATCAATTAAGCATTATATGGCACATAGCTGCGTGTCATATGCAGAAGCGTCACAGCTACATCCACCAATCTCAAAATTGTATGCAGATGTGGTAACATCTGCCCCATCACATACCACTAAAAATTATTACAATTCACAACCTTTGCCCCAATCACGTAACACACCAATTGTCTCCTCACAAAGAAAAACGGTATTCCTTAAACCTCGGGATCCCCCAAAAACAGCCAAGGGGTATGACCGGGCAGCTCATCAGGCATTAATTAGTAATGAAGTTTCTATGTCAGGGAATGGTGTTGCATTCCAAAATAAAACAACAAATAATAATGAGAGTCAAATTTTAAATTTAATAATCATGTTAATTAATACCTTATCCAAAAATAATAATATTGAACCGTCCAACGTTGCCACTTTAATTAATATGTTGTCTAACTTATTTAACCTTAATCATAATGGATCCAAATCTAGCCAAGATTGTTCAGTGGAACAGTCGCAGCATTGTGAATAAAAAATCTGATCTGTCCTACCTATTGAACAAATACGATCCCTTTGCAGTCGCTCTCTGTGAGACATGGCTTAAACCAGGGTTCTCTTTTAGAATTCCTGGCTATGCGTGTCTAAGAACAGACAGAAGCGATGGGTATGGCGGTGTCGCCATACTTATTAAAAATAACTTGTCTTTTCAATCTTTTCCTCTTCCAAGTCTCAGTGACGATATATCTGCTGTCGCTGCTATTGTAAATAAAATCTGTTTAGTATGTATATATTATTCGCGTCCCACTGTAAATATTCTGTCTGAAATAAATAATCTTCTTTCTGTTTTACCTAAACCATTTTTGGTAATGGGCGACTTTAATACACAACATCAGTCCTGGGGTAGTTCTAGTTCCAATTACTATGGGGAAAAGTTATTAGAAATTCTAGACTCTAATAATTTGTGTATTTTAAATACATGTCTCCCAACACGCCAAACGAATCCAGATGAGGGAGTAAGTGCCCCTGACCTCTCAATCTGCACACCTGATTTAGCATCGACATTATCCTGGTCTCCTTTACAGTCTTCTTATGGTAGTGATCATTACCCTTTAATAATTTCTTTTCTACATAAAAAACCAGCTGCTTGTAATCCAACACCACGACTAAAGTATAGACTTCAAAACGCAGATTGGGATACATACAAAAACTGTGTAGAAGAAAGAATTCTTGCTTTAACTAATTCCTTACAAATACATGATCCTCAACTATTATCTAATCAAATAACAAGAATTTTAATAGAGGTGGCAGATAATACTTTCCCTATTAAGAATGGTGGTACAGGCAAAATTCCTTCACCACCGTGGTGGGATGCTGAGTGCACTCAGGCCATTAAAAAAAGAAAAGAAGCAGAAAAAAATTATGGTCATACTATGACTCGTCACAATTTCGAGGTATACCTAGAAGTTGCTCAACAACAAGAAGTTGTACAACTCGTAAGCTCCTTAAGAAAAAGAAATTTGAAGGTTGGCAAAGATTCTGTGCATCTATCTCGCCAGAAGTTAACGCATCTCTAGTATGGCAAAATATTAGGCGATTCAGGTCAGCATTCAGTGACACAACAGCCTCAAAACTACCATTAGAATTAGCCAATGAGTTTATGGATCATTTAGCTCCTCCTTCAGCCCCAGAACAGAGATCTTTAATGCATTTTCCTTATGTTCCTATTCCTAATTCTGAGTTGAATTCTCTCTTCACACTAAGTGAATTGAAAGGAGTCCTTTCACATGTTAAGGATTCAGCTCCTGGTGAAGATGGTATACCATATTCATTTATAGCTAATCTGTCTGACTCTGTTCTTTTAATATATTTAAATCTCATCAATACAGCTTTGATATCTGGCAACATTCCATCAAGTTGGAAGTCTCAAACAATTATTCCCATTCTGAAACCAAACAAACCTTCTTCAAATGTTGCTTCTTATAGACCAATTGCACTTTCTACAGTTCTTGCTAAAATTGCTGAACATCTCATTAAGAACCGTTTGGAGTGGTTTTTGGAAAGCAAAAACTTGCTAGCTACATCACAGTTTGGTTTTAGGAAGGGTAAAAGTACGATGGACAGCCTTAGTGTGTTCACAACTGATATTCGCTTAGCCTTCACTTCTAATAACTCTGTAATTGCTGCTTTCTTGGATATTAGCTCAGCTTACGATAATGTCCTGGTATCAATCCTAGAACAAAAGCTAAATTCATTAAAAGTTCCAATAATGCTGTCTAAATTCATAATTAACATGCTTTCAGAGAGATCTTTACATCTTCATATTGAAGGGTATACATTTACCCGTTTAGTATGGAAAGGTCTCCCTCAAGGTTCTGTACTTAGTCCAATTCTCTACAATATTTACACTTATGATTTGGTATCCTCTCTAAATGAGTCGGTACAAGTCCTTCAATATGCAGATGATTTACTTCTTTATTTATCTGGTCATTCTGTTGCAAATATTTGTACTTCCTTAACCGCTTCTTTATGCTTACTGAAGACTTGGCTAGAAAATAATGGTCTACACCTGTCAGTTGATAAAAGCAACATTGTCTTGTTTACCAGAATGCGTAAGCCTCCTATAGTTACAGTAAGGTATAATAATATCCCTATGCCCATTAAAAACCAGGTTAAATTTTTAGGCCTTATTTTGGATACACATCTTACTGGTTTACCACACTGTGATTATATAGCTGCTAAATGCGAACGAAATATCAACATAATTAGATGTCTTGCTGGTGTTTGGTGGGGAGCACATCCCTTTTCATTAAAATTACTGTACAACACCTTGATTAGAAGCGTATTGGACTATGGGACTTTTTTGCTGGAACCTGCAAATGTTGATGGTCTTAAGAAACTGGACAGTGTTCAGTCCAAGGCACTTAGAGTGGTTTCAGGTGCAATGAAAAGCAGTCCTATTAATTGTCTTCAGGTGGAATGTGCAGACCCTCCACTTCATTTACGACGTCAATTTTTAGCTGATCGATTTATGGCTCGGTGTTTACAATTTACGTATCATCCTTTGCGAAATAAACTTTCCATTCTCACTGAAGAAGTCATTTCATCCACTTACTGGAGGCACAAAACTACTCCGTGCTTAGTTAAAAGCTTTAGAAAGTACAATTTAATTGAAGCTCCTTGCCACCAATCTGAATTTCTTCCTTTATTTCACTGCAATTACAGTTCATTAATTATGACACCGAACTGTATGTTCGGTGTCATAATTAATGAACTGTAATTAACACCTTATAACCTTAACATTTTCCGAGATGACGTATGTCATAACCTTAACTTTAACTTCACTATGGATAGAGACTGGAAGGGCTGCCATCTCTTGTTTACAGATGCTTCGAAGCATGGAAGAGACTCATGTGTGGGAGTAGGTGTATACCACTCCCAATTTAATATTGTTCAAAAAATAAAGCTCCCACCTGAATCATCTGTATTTACGGGAGAATGTTACGGTCTATTCAAAGCTGTCGAATATATACTTCTGATGGGCTTACGGAATTCACTCATTTTGACTGATGCAAGGAGTGCCTTACAATCTTTGGCCAGATTCCCTTTCTATTCTCATAATCCCTATATTATATTTGAAACACGTGAACTCCTTTATAGGTGTTCTATTAAGGGGTTTTCAGTGCATTTTGCGTGGATACCCTCGCATTGTGGCATCTTAGGTAATGAGAGAGCTGACCAGTTGGCTAATGATGCCGTACTGTGTGGAGACGTTTTTCCGTACAAAAATAACACCCAAGATCTGGCAGCTCTGCCCAAGGTTTATCTACAGGAATCCTGGGGTCAGCTTTGGTCCGAGCAATCGGTGAAAGGGAAATTTTATCGTACTATTCAGCCATCCATTTTTGTTAAACCTTGGTTTAGCAAGTACAAGTTAAGCAAAAAAATCACAACAATATTCATACGTCTGCGATTGGGTCACGTATGCACTCCTGCTCATCTTGCCAGGCTTGGCATTGTGCAGAACCCTGCGTGTGAATGTGGCGCTGAAGTGGGAGATCTGAACCACCTTATTTTTTCTTGCCCCCTTTATGACCACTCCTCACTTTTTCAAAGTCTTGTTTCCCTCCGAGTCCCTTTACCCACTTCTATCTCATGTATTTTATTTAATTTTAATGTAGATATTTATAAAACCATAGCTCTTTTCTTTGTAAATAATGATATAGCTATTTAAACATTGACTGTCTAAGTATGCACTTATTTTACCATGTAGTTCTTAGTTTACGCACCGAGTCGGCCTTTTTTGTTGGGCTACCTGGTTGCGTTGTATGGTTAGTTTTCTGTTGTAATATATACTTATCCCTACTGTTAACGTATTATAATTTTATTATATTTAACAACTAATCTCCTTCCCATTTCCAAATTTTCCGTTCTTATATTTTTCCCTTTCGCGAGTACTTGATTCTTACGTTTTGAAATTATCAAATAAAATATTGTCAGTGGCAATAAGCACGAATAGTGCAATGCCAAAAGGAGAAAAAAAAAAACAAAAAACTATTGACCTGACAAGAAAATGGCGCGCGCAAAGCAAATTATAAAAGTACACCAAGAAGGTTCCGAGTCTGAGTTTTTAACAAATTAAAAAAGGTTGTACCTATGATAAATTCGGCACCATGGAGGTAGAAGTAAATAGGTTTAATGATGTTTTGAATTCACAAACTTAGTGCACACGATGTTCTAAATTCAATTTACTTTATCCTCTAGAGGATAAAAACGACTTTTGCACTCAGATATCGAAGAGCAAAAATACTCTTTCCGAGATGGGGGGATGAAAAATATTTTTCATTACTCATACTCTGAAAGTAGGTCTGAAGTTGCCTGAGAAGCGGGTTGAAAGTAATACTTTTCAGCCCTAGGGAGAATCGATTTCAACTGACAACTGTCAAATTATAATTTTTTTTTTTTTTTTAGGTATGACCACTCGCAGTTGCAACTCGCTACGGTTGCCTTACTGCTTAACCGAACTATCCTGTGGTGGCCAAAAATTACTTTAAGGCCCCCAGCCAGGGCTTACAAACTATGGATTTCAATTAAATGAACATCACTAAGGGCACCCCCTGTGGGGTTCGGGCCTCGGCTTAGTGTGTCATTGAGGGGAGGGCAGCAATGATCAGGATGGGTCGTATTATTATTTGATGGGGAATTTAAAGCTACATGCTCAGCGGCGCGAGCTGGCTCGTCGAGCAAGGGTCGGTCGGTATGTTACGGGATCGCGGCGGTACTCGGCGGCGGGGCCGGATTCGCGGTTTGTATCTGTGTTTGTATTTTCTGATTGTACTGGTTTCCCTACAGCTCTCTTGAATGAGAGTGATGGGGTCATCGGGGATGAGGAGGGTATGCCTGGGGCGGCGTACCTTGGATATTTTGGAGGGGACGTAATGGGCGGCTGAGGAGATCAGGGGGTTGTGGTGCTTCTCGGCCTTATCGAGGAAACTCTTAGAAAGACGTTTCATAAACTGTTGTATGGTTGGGATTTTAAGATCTACATGAAGTTGTTCATTCCTTAGGTACCACGGTGAGCCCGTGGCCCTTCGGAGAAACCGGTTTTGAAGGGTCTGCATCCTATGGATTAGGTGGGGTTTTGTGTGCGCGAACACTGGGCACGCGTATGTCATGATAGGCCGAATGCACGCGGTGTAAATACGCAATTTGCACTTAAGTGACAATTTGCTGCGCGCATTCAGCGCATAGTGGAGCCTACTGAGAGCGAAAGCGGCACGCGAACGTACCGTCTTTATGTGCTCACGGAAGTAAAGGCGACGGTCGAGGATGACCCCCAAGTATTTGGCTTGCTTCTCCCAAGGGATCGGCTTGTCAAACATGGTGATCGGGATAGGGGTGGGAGGGAGGGGTTTGCGGGGTTTGCAAAAGAGAACCGCCTGACTCTTATCGGGGTTCACTTCAATTCTCCATCTCCGGAACCAGTCGCCTAAGGCGTCTGCGGAGTTTTGGAGGGTAAGGGCGATACTATTGGGGTTCCTACCAGAGTAATAAATGGCCGTGTCGTCGGCAAAAAGGGCCAACTGGGCTGTATCACTCTTGGGGATGTCGCTAGTGAATAGCGTGAAAACTAATGGGGATAGCACCGAGCCCTGAGGGACACCGGCGCGAATCGAATCAAATTATAAAAAGAAAATAGTTGATTTTTATATTGAACCATGTTCCAACTTGCTATACAGCCACGATGTAAAATTGAAATAACATAAATTTAAGTATTAATTAAAGAATATATATTTTTAAATAACTTTATTTTAATTAAGTTTCAACTATTTCTTTAAAATAACATAGATTTGGGCAAAATATTTACCATTTTTTCGATGATGAAAATGAAAAATAGGTAAGGCTGAATAGCTGGCCGGGAAAGCGGCAATCCGATCTTCATTTGTTTTTTGAGTTGATTCATTTTTTATGTTTACTTTCCTTGTATTCGTAATGAAAAGCACAGTGTTTACCTCGGGTTAAAGCCTTATTTAGTCCCTCGAACTATTAGCGCCCTCGCTGCGCTCGGGCACCAAACCCCGTCTCGGGACTAAATAAGTTACTTTCACCCCTAGGGTAACAATGTACTATTATAACAGGTATCTTGTTCATGTTCATGTTCTTGTTTATTGTGTATTAAAATTTTAATTCATATGCTTGCTGATGTTTAACAATATTATATTTATGTTTTTTTTTTTATTAAATTTTACATTATGTTAGTCAAGTAGGCCTACAAAATTCAGTTTAAAGAGTGGTCCCGCAATAATTTGTTTAGTTAGGTTGTATAAGCACCGTTAATGTAGCCCCAGAGTTGCACTGAGTAAGTTAAAGTACTCTCCTCCGGTTGTCGCTACCCTGGTACAAGTCTCGGCAACTTTTTAATTGGCCAGCCTTACAGATTGAAAAAAACTCAAGAGCCCTTTTGACTTAATTAAATTTACTCTTTAGCCAGTGAAACAAAATGGAGCCAGTTCCATTCAATGTTGTCTATTCGAAGCGGACGTAAACAAAAACCTAATTAGACGAATGAGTTTGACAACCGGCTCACTTTGTTGTATTCACGAAGAGGATCTTTATTTTGTGCACTCAAGACCACTCCTTAATAGAACAGTTTTTTAAGTTTTTTGTTTCAGATTTCAGTAATTAATTGCCTCTCAAGCGAAATGATTACTTTAAAAGCTAATATTATGAAGCCGACGCCGCTAATCCGCCTTTACAATATCCGCATTCATTTAATTTCTAAAAACGTAGCCAAGCTCCTATTCACAGGCACTCAAACTAGAATTTCGTTAAGTTAAATATCACGAGTTTAATCCGTGGTGAGTCCCGGGGCTCATAAAATGTTCAGATGAAAAGCTTATTTGAATTAAATCCTTTTGATACAAGCTTCTGATTCAGTACTGTAATGAACTTTGATGAGAAATGCGGTTCAGCTTGATAACAATTATTATTATTGGTCGTTTAATCAACGTCTTGTGATATTGATAGGACGCGGAGATTGGCGTTAATAGCTTTGGAAATTACTGATTCGTATCGAATTGACTTTTTCTTAAAGGGAACCTATTTGACTAAAATCCATAAAAGTTATTTATCTCTATAATTTTGGTTTGTGAGAGAATCCATTAAAACTTGTTTGGAGTGGAGAGTAGTTACGGTGTGTATTTGTTCGATAGTAGACTGTTGAATCGCTGAGCGGACTATTGCAGGAAACACGTTGTTTGCGTATGACAAGCTGATTTTGTTCGGTAATCCAATTCGTACTCAACTTGAAATCGTCGATGTTGCGTAAATCAATGAACAAGAGAGTGACGCGCGTGTGTTAATTACCTTTTCACTTCTCATGCTCTAAAAGTACGCCAATATAGCCCTACGAAGTGGGACTAAAGTGACCACTTTAGTCCCTAGGGAGTAATAAGTAATTAGTTTTTTTAATTTCCTTCATGTGACATAGACAAACTCAAACAGCCAGTTAATATACTACTATTATCCGTGGAGTGTGGACCATCTTCATTGCGAAAATGTTTTAGTTCCATGGTTTTTCCGATTAATAAATAAATAAAATAAAAATAGCCTTTATTTCACTGACTTCCTTTTACAATATTGTTTTTTAACTGAACTTAAATAATGTTTTGTCTTTGTCAGGTTGTCCCTTTGACAAAGGCCTCCTCCAGGCCGCGCCAGGCCTCTCGACTCTGTGTCAGCCTCCTCCACCCCTGTGGTAGGTCGTCTTCCCACCTCTTGAACTGTCTTCCCCTGCGTCTCTTTCCATCGCGTGGGTACCACTCAGTTACTCTTCTCGTCCACTTTTCGATTCTAGTTCGCATTGTGTGCCCCGTCCATCTCCACTTCAGTCTCCTGACTCTGTTGGCTACATCTGCCACACCTGTTTTTTTTCGTATGTCTTCTAGTCTACACCACTTGTCTCTGATACGTATACCAAGCATGCTCCTCTCCATCCCTTGTTGGCAGACTTTTAGTTTTTGCATGCTTTTCTTTGTTATGGACCGTGTTTGGCATCCATAAGTGAGTACCGGCAGTATGCAGCTGTCATAGATCTTTTTCTTATCCCGTATTGGTATGGACTTGCTCTTCACAACTTCCTTGAGGAACCAGTAGCGGGACCAGGTGTTGTTTACCCTTCTTTGTATTTCTTTTGACATTAGGTGTTGGGGTGATATTAGGTGTCCAAGGTATATGTATTCTTCTACATATTCGATTTCTTGTTCTGTTATTGTTATCGCTACTTGAGTGCTGTTGGTGATCACATTCATTTTTGTGAAGTTTATGGTGAGACCCACCTCTGCGCTAGCATCGGATAGTTGTTGTAAGACTTGTGGTTCCTCTGAAAACAGCACTATATCGTCAGCAAATCTGAGGTGGTTCAATCGTTTACCATTGATGTTTAATCCGAGGTTATCCCATTGTAGTTCTCTGAAGACATCTTCTAGAACTGCGGCAAATAGTTTGGGGGAAAGCGGGTCCCCTTGTCGCACTCCTTTTTCGATCCTAAATTCCTCTCCTACCGTTTCTAGCTGTATTCGGGCCGTGCTTCTGTTGTATATTTGCCTGTTGATATTTACATACTTAGCGTGGACTTGCTTTTTGAGTGCCTTGTATATAGAGCTGTGATAGAGGGAGTCAAAGGCTTTGTTATAGTCTACGAATAAGATGTAGTAGGACTTCCCGTATTCGTTATACTTTTCGATGACTTGTTTCACGACATGTATATGATCAACCGTAGAAAAGTCGCTTCTGAAGCCAGCTTGCTCTATTGGTTGTTGTTCGTCCAGGCATTTTGTGATCCTTCCTAGTAATATTTTGGAGAATATCTTGTATAGGTTGGTCATCATGCATATCGGCCGATAGTTGTCTATTTTGTTTTTATCTCCTTTTTTGTGTATAAGAACTATAGTGGATCCCGTCCACTGAGTTGGTATATGTTCGTTATTCAATATTTCATTGAATATTTGTGTTAGTGTATCCCCGATAACATCGACAAGCTCTTTAATTAGTTCATTGGTTATTTTGTCGTTTCCTGGTGCCTTGTGGCTTTTCTGTGTGTTAATAGCCTTCCTTACTTCACTTGCCATTATTGCGGGAACATTGCCTTCTTCTGTATGATCATGGTCTGGTTGTTCAGCGGTATTTGTTGGATTGCTGTATAATTTCATGTAGAACTTAGTTGCCTCTCTTCCTATTTCTTTTCTATGTGATGTGGTTTTGTCTTTCCCTTCTTTATTTTTGGTTTTTACTTCTGGCATCCAAGTGGAGTGGTCCTTGAGTTGTTTCAGTGCTTTTTTGATCCCACCCGTTCTTTCTATTTCCTTCTGTATTATGTTCATTCGCTCTAGTTTTTTATGTTTCCTAATGCTCTCATTGATTTTCTTGCTTATTTTTTCTATGTGCTTTATGTTCTTTGGTCGATCATATAGCAGAGTTTTCCTCTCCTCAATTAATTTCCAAGCTTCATCACCTATTTTGTCTTTCTTTTTTCTTTCCAGGCCAATTTCGTTATGTACTTCCTTTAAATAATTTTCTAGTTCGTCATATTTCTGTTGGGTTGTCTCAAGTTTTCCCATTTCAGGTAGATTTTTGCTCAATTTATGTAGTGACTCTTGTGAAAGTGGTGGAATTATGTGTATAGGTCCGTTTCTCTTGTTTCTTCTTGCTTTCTTTTTATGAGTAATAATAGTTCCTCTTAGCATTCTGTGGTTTGTGCTGAAGTTCACCTTATTTATTACTTCTACATCCCTAAAGTTAGAGGGAATATTGGAGAGTATATTGAATCAAGAGAAACTAGAATTTGTCGATATAACGGTTTTCTTGGGAATCACGCTCGACTCAAGGTTACAATGGGGTCCTCATTTAACATCTCTTGCAGGACGGCTGAGTTCAGCTGCATATGCTGTTAGAAAAATCCGTCAATTTACTGATATTGATACCGCGAGGCTAGTCTATTTTAGTTATTTTCATAGTATTATGTCATACGATATTTTACTATGGGGCCGGGCTGCAGACATCGAGTCTATATTTATTCTGCAGAAAAGAGCCATCAGAGCCATATATGAATTACGTAGACGCGATTCTCTAAGAGAACTGATTAAAGAAATTAATATCATGACAGTACCTTGTCAATACATCTATGAAAACATCATGTACGTTATGAAAAATCTGCATTTATTCAGTAAAAGAGGTGACAGACACCACTATAACACTAGAAATAGGGACCAACTAGTTCAGCCAGGTTTCAGGCTTGCTAAAGTAGATTCATCTTTCATGGGGTACTGTTTGAAATGTTACAATAAAATACCTCCCCACATTCTTCAACTGAATGAGACGAAATTTAAATCTTGTATAAAACGCACACTATGTAGGCAAGCATATTATAAGTTGGGGGATTACATTGATGATAAAAATGCTTGGCTAAATGCTGGTCCTGCTCCACAACCATAGGGGCAAACTAATTGAATGTACTGGTCGGGCATTATTTGAGTCTATCGACACGCAAAGAAGAAGAATTGATTCCCATGTTAATGTATTGTGGAAGCTGCAGAAGATTGTAAAAATATACCTACTTGCATTGTATAGATTCCGGTTTTTAGTATTATATAATTGCATAGCACATGTGTGAGTACTTTGTACTGTTCAGCCACCACTTACATTTAGTTATCTTTCATTGACTTGAATATGCCTTGGTGGCTGAGAGAATGTCATGCTCACTCAAATGTCTCGCTGATGGTGGCGGGTGTGTCGGGTCATTTGGTTCCCTTAAATATGGTCGAGTTGAATGGCGCCGATACATGCGTCATGTTCGTGAACGGGCGCTGTCAGTTGGGACTGGTCATCTCTTAGCTGCCACGGTTCGTTCATTTTAATTACTTTATTTTTTAATTTATTATTTTACTCTGGACGCTCTTAATGTGCACGTCTTTCTACATCGTTCTCACATATGTATAATCTCAACATGAATGATGTAACCAAGATTTTGTAACAATATTTTGATTTAAAAGAGTGTCCATGGAGTTTCTTGCCCGTTCTTCTCCATAGAGATCTACGTTAGGGAATGGGCAACTACAGTACTTTCTCAAGTTATTATGCCTTGTGACTGTGACTGTAGCTTTGCTTTTTTGTATTTTCGACATTTAAAAGTGCCTTAATGGTCTAATTGAAATAAATGATTTGAGTTTGAGTTTTGAGTTTGAGTATAAAATCTATTTCATTTCAATTATAGAGAGAGATCCAAGTCCACTTTCGAGATGCTGTTTTCTTGTAATGGGTGTTCATTATTTGTAGGTTGTGTTCTTGCGCAAAGCTTATAAGATGTTGGCCATTGCAGTTTCTTTTTCCCCTGGTATATTGGCCCATCGTACGCTCTTCATCCACCTAACGCGATCCTATTTGGCTGTTGAAGTCTCCCATTACTATCTTGTACTTGTGAGTATTTTCCATTGTGGCTGATAGAAGCGAGTAGAATTCATTCTTTTCCTCATCTGTGGCCTGTTCGGTTGGGGCATATACTTGTATAACCGAGCATGGTTTATCGAAACCAGGGTTTTGGATGTTTAGCACTACTATTCTATCTGATTTTCCTATGAATTCCAAAATGTGTTGTTTAAGATGTTTCTTTACAATGAATCCCACCCCATACATTCCTTTCTTTTCTCCTTTATAGTAAAATATATATTCTTGGTATTCCCTGATTTCTTCCCCAATGCGTCTTATTTCGCTCAGTCCGATTATATCCCATTTCAATGGACTTAATGCCTCCTCTAGTTCTGTAAGTTTCTCTTCGGTTCTCAGTGTTCTGGTATTGAGAGTAGAGATATATAATAGATTGCAATTTTTCCTTTCAGTATTATTATTTGTCTGTTGTAGTTCATATTTGGGTGTTTCATTCTCTGTATGTTTAACCTTGCGAGCCTTGTTCAGGTCTCTGCTTATTATTGTTGTGTTCCTGTTGGTTGTATTATGATTATTATTCATGTTTTGCCCTGGAGGGTTTTGGTCTAATACCCCACGGTGACCAGCCGGGTTGGTTTTTCCGATTACTGCTATACTAATTAAGTTATCTTAACCGCTATAATTTTCCTTTAAAGTTGATGAAATGCACTATCATCATGATTTTTTCCAGATTTTTCAAGCCAGCAGTTTAGTTTTTAAAGGGCTCACGCTCTACTGGAACAAAAATGTTCACTTTAAAGTTTAATATTTCATAAATGGAGCATTAAATCGAAAAATAGAATTAGCAAGTTATTTTAAAAGACCTATTCAACGATACCCCACACGATGGGGTAGACGACGAAAAAATTCATCCCCACTTCACATGTAAGCGATCTATCCTAAAATTTTATTTTACTAATTTGTCGGCGTAATTGATATTACACAATTATAAATTTCTGGTATTATTGGTCTCTTAGCAAAACCTCGGATAGACGGACGGACAGACGGACATGACGAAACTATAAGGGTTCCTTGTCAGGACTATGGAACCCTAAAAATGTGTAAATAAAAATAATGAAAGACCCATCTTAATGTCAAGAACATAATTATCTAATTAAAAAATACAAGAAAAGCTCTACAGGAGCCAGTTTCATAACTATTAAAAGGTCACTAGGCAGAAGTAAAGATATACACTAAAAATACCACAAGCTAGTATATCTAGTTTTCAGACAAAGCAAGAGAATTATTAATTTTGAAGAGGCATTCTTTTATATAAATGCCGAATAAATACAGCTCCGACATTTTGACGAAGATACCTTTCAAGAGTTGATTTTATTAAAAATACTTGCAGCGCTGAGGTCACGAAAGCTCGAAGCAAAATTTAATGTTACCTGCAATAATAAAGAACTGACGAAGAATGAAAACTAACTGGCTACCTGTCCCGAAGTAAAATATTCACATTTCAAGTGAATTTTCCGCTAAAGCAATAAATATTTTCTCGTGACATCTTTTCTTTACAATAGAAAGTTCAAGTAGGTAATGGTTTATTAAATCATTTGGTTTGATGAGCCACATAGAGCAAGTTGACAATATTAATTCGATGTATCTAACCCCCGAATACTGAAACGTCACTCAAAATTTAAGTAGCACATATATTTAACAGATACTCAAAAGTGACGTTTGGCCATACAAAATTTAAAGTTTAGGAGCTGCTCAAATGTTAAGCAGCCCTTAAATTTTGAGTGACGTTTCAGTATTCGGGGGTAAGTCAGACAGCCTCGTTGATTTACTTGTCGCAAGCATGACTACTAAGCATGATGTCCTGGGTTCGATTACCCGGTCGGCAAAGTGTTATTGGGTTTTTCTATCAGGAATTTCTCTCCACGGAGTCTGGATTTGCGTCCGGTTCATGGCAAAAGGCTCGCCTCCTATGACATGGGACATAACTTTGACGACCTGAATGGCGCAGCGGTAGTGAGGCTGCCTTAGGGTTGCCGTTGGGTCCCGGGTTCGAATCCCGGTAGGAGCAAATGTTTGTGTGACGAGCATGGTCATTTGTTTCCGAGTCATGGATGTTTAAATGTATAATAAGTATGTATTTACAAACAAAAAGTACCAATGTAGTATATCAACTATCTGGTGTCCACGACACAAGCCTCGTTGCTTAGTGTGGCGCTAGATGGCGCTGTATGTAATGTCCAGCGATATTTATTTATTTATAACTAGCGAAATGTGGGTAGCGAATTAGGGACACCTCTGTCTAACACCTCGAGGATTACAGGCGTGATATTATGCTATGTTGTTAATGCCTCGCTGGGCATAAGTTCACAACCACAAGATTGCAAGCGCAACTGCGACTGACATCCACGGGTGACGTGAGTTATGAGTGAATAATAATAATAATACCAGCCTATTACTGTCCCACTGCTGGGAAAAGGCCTCTTCTCAAACAGAGAAGGCACAAGCATTGATCACCACGCTTGCTCAAGACGGGTTGGCAATTTCAGACTTATATTAATTATAAGTCCAGGTTTCCTCACGATGTTTTACTTCACCGATGTCTGTGATGTCCAAGATAAACTTAGAAAAGTACATATGAATTGAAAAAGTCACATTGGTACTTGCCCGGATTTGAACCCACAACCTCATACATGGGAGGCGAGGCCTAAACCTCTGGGCCATCACGACATGAGTAAATATTTTATTGAAAATTAAAACAACCATCAGCCCAAAAGGTACAAACTAATTGCTTAGTTTCTAAGTATTTCACAAGTTCTACAGTTAAGTAAGTTCGTGGGCACTAGGTACCTACCAAGTAGACAAA
This sequence comes from Xestia rhomboidea, assembly GCA_963853795.1. Taxonomy (NCBI): domain Eukaryota; kingdom Metazoa; phylum Arthropoda; class Insecta; order Lepidoptera; family Noctuidae; genus Xestia; species Xestia rhomboidea. The sequence continues at coordinate 12,629,324 of OY970761.1, read as the reverse complement.
ACAGTGTCTGTTGTACAGACACTTTGTCTACTTACTATAAATATTTAATTACTTTCTCAAAGTGATTCTGTCCGTCTACAAATTCTAAAACTTCACAAAAGGTAAGAATTTCCTCGAGAAAAAATCCTTTGTAAATTGCCATCCAACCCCAAAAAGGGACGGTCACACGATAAACAAAATAAGAACACTTTTACGACATTAATTTTGTTAAGAACATCATAATTCATTTAACTGCCCTGACTCATAGCCATTCCGGTGTCATTTCGGTGAGGTGTATAAACGCGCCGAAACTCCGCGGAGAAGCAAAGTGAAATAATATGAAAATCCTATTCTTTTATGAATTATTTATGTATGCTACGAGATAATATTATAAGGGTATAAAGGGCAGATCTCTTTCGAAGAATATTAAGTCTTTGCAGCTCATAACTACGGCTGCGTAACCTTCAGTTTATATTCCAAGTTGTAACATCATTAGGCAGCTATTTGATTTGTGTCAAAGTTAATCAGAGGTTTTTAAAACCACGTATTTTTATCCGACTACGGCGAAGCCAATAGGAAGGGTTATCTACACTAATATTACAAAGAGGAAAGATTTGTATTTTAGTGTGTATGTTTGTAATGAATAAACCGAAAACGTACTGCGCCGATTTCAAAAATTCTTTCATCATTAGAAAGCCACGTCTTTACTGAGTAACATAAGCTATATTTTATCCCCGTACTCCCACGGGAACGGGAACTACGCGGGTGAAACCGCGTGACGTCCGCTAGTATTATATATTATCGTTTATTTCAGGTATTTACTTTACTTATTACATTAAAATTAAATCACATTACATTATTAGTAGACAGTTTTTTTTGTTGTTATGATTTCAGCAGTCGTATGATCCTCCGTAGCGCCAAACCATTTCTCTGATTTTGATGAATAAGGTGTCAATCGATTTGTGATTATGACCCGGGTAACATACGCTAGCGTCTTCAACAATACGCACAGTCGATTTTACCTTGTAAACACCGAATTTAATTAGAGCGTGATTTTTCAGTAGTCGGGTTTTTTTGTTGTAGTATACCACACAAATTCTTGTTTATGCATAAACTGGCTCTGCGTTATATTAAGTTGAAAGCGTCAGGGTAGCCCGCGAAATTCAAATTTTCTTACGTTTTTTGCAATTTGCAGGCCAGTGCTAGGTTGTATGTTGATTAAAATATTCCTCGCGACTGTAAAACGTATGTAGTTACAGAATTATAATCATCAAAATCATCAATAAAAAAATAAAATACTTTTATTCAGACTAAGTCCATTTGGTTAGTACAACACACAACTTAGAAACTAGTGTTAGTATTTATATCTAACCGATGAACAAAGACAAAACAATTATTTATTCTGCGCCAGTGCCATGTAGGCGCATCCAATGCCCCAGTATGGGACTGTCCCACCTCCAATACAAACCACCAAGAGCATAAAGGTGCAGGAATGACTTTGACCTTGATAAAGTCATTCTTGCACCTGTCGCGAGGAATATTTTAATCAACACACAACCTAGCACTGGCCTGCAAATTGCAAAAAACGTAAGAACATTTGAATTTCGCGGGCTGGTTGGAGCATCCACCTTAAATATGACGACGGGTTTGAGGATTCACGGTTCTTCGTACCCAGCTGCTTAGGCCCAACATCTGAAAGTTTGATGGGTTTCAATCAAACAATTAGTATTAAAATACTCTTACATGATCCTGATCGCCGCGATTTACTTCTAAGCGGTCATTGACATCCAGTTCAATATAATTTTTGTATTATGATTTTTATAGATGTTATTTTACCGGATGCGGATTAGGTATAGTCACGTTCTTCGTATAGTTGTATTCAATAACGATGCATTTTTGTAACTACACGACAGGAACAACGCGCTTGCCTTGACTACGAGAACTCCTTCAACAAATATATTTCAAATTGTATAAAATCCAACCGACGGTACAATAGGGTTATTATACGATAGTAAGGTACGCGCACCGCTCGAGCGGTTGCATAAAATGTATTCCTCTTGCCACCAACAAAGACAACCCTTTTATTCTTTTCTGTCGTCGCGGTTGTAATTCTCGTCTTTTAACAAATGGAAGACATTATCGCCGTGTCTGGCTTTTGTATAAATTCATGTAGAAATAAAGTTAGTAAAAAAGTTAAAGCGCTTACGTGGTGCTCGCATTTCAAACGTAACGGATATTTTTAAAACGGACAAAAACTTCGTGCGGCGTGCGATATGTGTGCGCTGGAAACTTTTTCTATGAGGAATTGTGAGTTTTTGACGTCATTACTCGTAGGAAAGCGTTGAAAGCACGAGTACGGGAGTGTTCGTTTGGCGCGTGGTGTAAACGGGGACATCATAATACAACGTGGTAAGGACGGCTCTCGAGAACGAACCTGCGCTATCGACATCTCCGCGGCGCGCGTTCATCACGCCCTCTTCGCAAGGCATCGGCTCCTCTTCAAGCGGGCCACTCGAACCGGCTAATAGTGCACAGGCGCTCATTAAAATTACACGAGTGGCTGGAATAATGTGATTCCTGTTGAGAGCTAACTGACGAAAAGGAGAACGAAGGTTAAAGGTTAGCTGCGGAGATTGTTCAGTGTTCTATTTGATTTACGTAGAAATCATTATCGTTTCGAAGAGGAAAATGTAGATTTTATAATATTTTGCGTTCTTATAAGAGAAAAGGAATTGGAAGTATCTGAATACCAGTAGAAGTTTCCAGCAAGTCGAGCCGACCCCGCGTCCGATAAAACAGCCCTCTCAGTGCGTAGTTTTCCGGCGTTCAATTATAACAAAAGCATAAAAGTTGCTAACAAAGAGAAAGAGAGGCTGCAAGTTGTGACGTTTCTGAATACGGCCCTTATTTATCGCTTCCCGTGAGATTACCATACTACCGCATAAACAACGACACAGATTACCTATAATACTTTTGGACGCGTAAAATTTCACGCTTTGCCCATCCTTATCGGGATGAAAAGTGTACAGAGAGATGTTTGGTAGTAAAAAATATATATTAAGGTGTATAAAAATACGGGAGAGGCAGGTTGGTATTTTATAGGGGTTTACTAATAGCACTGAGATAAGTAGCAATAAAAGTTTTACCAAAACATATTTGTGAAAGTGTTTTTGTACTGTTTCATGTGGCTAATTTATTCTACCGAACCCGCCCACAAGTTTTCGCATATCGGAATTGTATTTCAAAATTAAATTGATCTGAAAGAGTCACATGAAAAAATCATAATAAACATTTAAATAACTGATGCGCAACTCGATATTGTTTCTTTGCCTCCACTTACCGTCTTTGTTCTTATTTAGTAGAGAAAGTATCATCAAAGTGTACAGTAAATCAAAGGAAATTCAAGTCGGGGACACACGAGCGTGCAACCCGACGAACAGGGAAACTGTGAGGGAAACGGAACCTGCACGGATGTCGTGAATAACCTTCCTATCGGTGTGTTTCTGAACTTATCGAGCACATTAAAGCACTGAAGTTCAGTTATGAATGTTTGCGACAGGATGTTTTAAGTGGCGAATTTCACGGTTTTTTTTATATTAGGAAACATATAAGATTCCAATGTGTTTTTAGACTTCTACTTTATCAGGCTGAGTAGGAGGGGCAGACTATGTGGCACATATGCAGTCGCAAAGATCGCCAATTCGCCAAACGTGGCGTGACGATCTGATCATGTTTGTGGGGATAACATGGTCAGACATCGCACTTTATATTCGTATTTTACTAACCGTGACATCACTTTGGGCCCTATCAGAATACCAGCGCTGTGACTTTTTTTTTTTAAATTTCACAGCACCTTGCTGAGATAGGAGCCTTTTGACCTTGCATAGGACTAATCAAATTTAATAGTTCGATAAGTTTCAGATGTTTACTTTTTTAAATAATTGTGTCAAACCTAATTATATATTTTTGTTTCTATTATGTCCTGTGTGAGATTAATAAATACTTTTTCTTTCTTTCTTTCTTTCTTTCTTTCACTGGATAAATAATAATAAATAAATAAAATGGAAGAAGAATGTATGATTCTCAAAATATAAACTAACTTAACGTTAACTTTTGTTAAGTATGTTTTACGCTTTTTGTATTGTAAGCAATGACCTATTGTCGGATCTACGCTGTCCTCCCATACTTATGTACTAATGCTGTAACAAAATAATATTGCAACATAATACCAAATGATTTGAAAAGAGTAACCATGGAGTTTCTTGCCGATTCTTCTCCATGGAAACGACCAACGCGAACCGTGCACCTTTTTCGACGTTTTATAAGTTAGATTTATAAATATTTTGATTTTGATAAAACACTTTATCATTTGCAATTCCAATAATGAGTCCAAACAGAAACAGTACTATGGTACGCATACCTAGTGGTTAGCCCAAACAAATCCATTCACAAACGATTTCAAAGGATTTTGGACCTGTCATGTTTGCATGTACAGTTCGACGTTTGTATAACATGCGAAACTGTGAAGGTGAACATATCCTAGCGTCCAGCGTCATCCGGTCCTAGCCCTAATAGTCTAGAAACTTTATATGTTTCCAAATAACGCAGGGAATGTGAGACCCAAAGGACTACCACTAATATTTACTACATGCAGTAGGCCTGCCTGATAGCTGCCTGCCGGATAGCCATGACACAAAACCGCCAAAAGTGTGGAGATTTGGATAAGACCTACACTGCAATATATAATATACAAATACGATTATTAAAGATAGTGGTACCATTCAAAATTAAACTCAAATACAAACCTGTTTATGATAAGTTATTCCAACATTGTAAAGTCATAACTGTAATCGATAAAGTGAAATTCGCTGTTGCCTCTGCAAGCCTAGCCAAGTTACAAACGATTCATATCGATTCTCTTTCTACAACCGTAAACGTTAAGTCACGTGGTCAAAACAAGCGAACATAAACTTCGTAGACAAGTTTACATCGGTTAAAGACGATAGAATGAAATGTATTCGTTTATACAATCATAACCGCTACATTCTATATAAATCGCAGCCAACTTACAGTTTTGACTGAACTTTAAAGTTTCTATTCGTTTGTTTTGACCACGTGACTTAACGTTGAAATGATGTCATTCCCATACATTTGATTAGTTTTCTATTAGCGTTACCTAACGATTGTAGATTGTCAACTTGCCTAAGCCTACTGATTACTGTGAACATTATATGAGTAAGTTACAGAAAATAAGTAGACCTAATTTTGTTCGTAACCTGTCGTACTTGCCTCTGTATAAACTGCCGAGAGTAGATAATGAATACAGTAAAAGGGTCTGCACATATGTCAAACCATACTGAAAAAATTGCCTAAGGAATTAGCCAAAAAATTCAAAAACAAAAAGCCTCGACAGATAAAAAATATCCTGAAATTCTACTTTACCGTTGAAATGTATAAAACGGGGGAGGAACATACGTGTGGGCCCACTACCAGACAAAGACCTGTGAGCGAGTAACTGAACTAATCGATAGCGCACATAATCTTGCAATAAAAAGATTGAGCGTTATTGTTATTGTATTAAATTTAGGAATGCATGTGGAAATAATTAGTTTTTTTTTTTTTTTACTGAATATTGGGTGACCAAAGGTTGAAGAGAGAGAGAATCGTGAAAATAACACACAATCCCGTCTGTATGAGAAACCTTTGCCCTGTAGTGTGCTGTCTAAGTGTAAACATGCCTTATTCAAGAAAACAAGAACTAAATGTAAACAAACAAGCACCGTGGGAAGTTGTTTGTTTGCTTTTCTATAAAGTGGTTATAAGATGACGCCTCTGGCTTTAATCATTCAAGAAACTAACGCTTGGTAAACCAGATTTATTATGTTTATGTACACTAGTGTTATAGTTATTGGGTTTTGCCATCAAGAATTTCTCAGTGGCAGCCATGGAGTCTGGATTTGTGTCCGGTTGATGGCAATAGGCTCGCCCCCTATTACATGGGACTCAAACATAATTGGCGAAATGTGGTTGTACTATTAGGTACACCTCTGCCTAACCCTTCGGGAATTACAGGCGTGATGTTATGGATGTACGTACTCTCGTTTTTTCTATTTATAATCTTCGAAGCACTTTCTACAGTCCACTTTCCTTCAGAGTCTTTTCCACTCGGCTTGTTTCCGAGAATTCTTGGCGATGAGATTGTGAGCTCAGTAATCTATGTACAGTCCAGTCCCACTTTAATCTGTTTATCTAGGTACCTATAGGTTATTATTATTATCTGTTGGGCCAATTAGATTATCCATGTTAGGTATATCGTATGCAAATAAAGCAGTTAAAATCAATTACGGGCTTAGAACTTATCTATTACAATGTAGATTGGAAATACACCTGTATGTCATCATCATCATCATCATTTCAGCCGAAAGCGGTCCACTGCTGGACATAGGCCTCCCCCAAGTGTGGCCACGTTGACCGGTCCCTTGCGACTCGCATCCAGCGGATTCCCGCAACCTTCACCAGGTCATCCCTCCACCTAGTGGGAGGCCTTCCAACGCAACGTCTTCCGGTTCGCGGTCGCCACTCCAGAACTTTTCGGCCCCATTGGCCATCCGTTCTGCGCGCAATGTGCCCTGCCCACTGCCACTTAAGTTTGGCAATTCTTCGGGCTACGTCGGTAACCTTGGTTCTCTTGCGGATGTCTTCATTTCTGATTCGATCGCGCAAGGAAACTCCGAGCATAGCCCTCTCCATTGCCCTTTGTGTGACTTTAAGCCTTCTGATAAGTCCCATTGTGAGCGACCACGTTTCGGTCCCGTATGTAATCACTTGCAACACACACTGGTCATAGATTTTCGTCTTGAGACACTGCGGTAAGTTGGACGAGAACATACCGCACAACTTCCCGAACGCTGCCCAACCGAGTCGGATTCGACGATTGACCTGTTTCTCGAAGTTAGACCTACCTAACTGGACAGTTTGTCCCAGGTACACATAATCGTCTACAACTTCGAGTGTAGAGTCTCCGATCTTGATAGGAGTGGGTGTGACATGGGCATTCAACATGACCTTGGTTTTGTCCATGTTCATTTTTAGACCCACTCTTCCGGAAGCTCTACTGAGGTCATCGAGCATTGTACTGAGGTCCTCCATGGTCTCAGCCATGACCACTATATCGTCGACAAACCGAAGGTGAGTGATGTACTCGCCATTGACGTTGATGCCTAGCCCTCTCCAGTCCAGAACCTTGAAGACATCCTCCAGCGCAGCGGTGAACAGTTTTGGAGATATGACGTCTCCCTGTCTCACACCTCGCTGCAGGAGGATAGGTTCCGAGGCCTGGGCATGAAGTTCGGACAGACATGGTGGCGTTTTTGTACAAACACTTCAGCACCTCGATGTACCGATAGTCCATTTGGCGCCGTTGGAGAGACTGCAGTACCGCCCGGGTCTCGATCGAATCGAAGGCTTTCTCGTAGTCCACAAACGCCAAACAGAGGAACCGAACTTCTGTATAACCTGCCGCAGCGTATGTATGTGGTCCACGGTGCTAAAGCCACCTTTATGTATTCTGTTTTAATTACTCAAATTTAGGATGACCCACGCTAGACCGTGTTGGGTCCGGGCCGAATGTCGGCCGTAGCACGGTCAACTAAATACCTGTCACTACATATTATAAAACAAAGTCCTCCACCGCGTCTGTCTGTCTGTCTGTTCGCGATAAATTCAAAAGCTACTGAACGGATTTTCATGCGGTTTTCACCAATATATAGAGTAATTCATGAGGAAGGTTTAAGTATATAATTTGTCAAGGTTTTGTGTAAATTAGTTGAAATATGACGCTAATTGATGGAAGTGTCGGAAAAAGTCAAGCTGCCTTGATCCGCTCTACCCGTGCGAAGCCAGGGTCGGTCGTCATATATTTTGTATGGACACACTCACGCTATACCGAGCGGCAACCGAGTGACGGCCGAGCAACGGACAATACGATACAATACGGCCGAAACTCGGCTCGGACCCGACACGGTCTTGCGTGAGTCAAGCTGTTAACGAGCTCATACATAGAGGTTTCTAAAGAAAGAAAAATTGTTGCGGAGATAGACTACATTTAAAGAAATCACTTGCAAATATAATTGTGGATCTTGTTCCGATCATTTGACTATGTTCAAAACTAAATGGTGTCGAAAAGACAATCAGTTACTAAATTATTCAATATTTTAATAAAAGCTTAGTCATGGAAATCGTTAAAAAAAGTGATGACATCAAGTATTAAAAAAAAATGTTGTTATTTGGAAAAGCAATAAAAAGCTTGCTCTATTTTTTCAATAACCCTATATATCAGACATTGATAGAACCGCAACAAGCCCATAATATGAAAGTTGTGAACGGCTTGTGGCGCCCCGCGGCGATGCCCGAAAAAACATTGTCCATTTTGTCGTTAGATTCAATTTCACCATCACAACTCACATTCTTGTGAAAATGGATCTATATTTTTAGTAACACAATAAACTTCATCTATCCTTGAGGAAACGACGACACAAACAAAGGTACCTCGTGATCCTGTTTATTTTATAGATGAGGGAAGGGATTGAGTAAGTCTGGCAAGTTTGTGCGGTCATGCGAATACCTTATGGTTAAAGGAGTCAGTTTGACATTTAAAAAACACTGGTTGGTACCAATTAGTCTCACCAAGGGGTATCGTTTCGGGCCTGTGGACGGTGAGCTATGGGCTAGCTCGCCGTCAGTCCGTCTCATGACGACAGGCCGTGTCGACGGCGCGTTCGTGTTCCACGCGCGCCTCAAAGAGAGTCAGCAAAAAGGAAGAGGTCCGCAAGGGCCAATGCCTGCCGGGGCTGCGGGACTATTCGAAAGAGATACCGTGGCCCCGGAACACAAAGGGCGATGAAGGAACATGGATGGGTTTTAGTCAGTAAAAGTCTGACACTCCCTCCTGCTCAGCCCAGAGCGGGAGAAGTCATTTGATGATTTCCCATCCGAAAAAAAAAAAAAAAAGATTGTACACTAAGTAATCATTCAGTGGGGGCTCTACTCTACCTGCCATCACCACGTCTTGCCAAGTGCCCTGCCCAGTTCCTCCGTTTCAGAGTCGCTACTATGTTGGTCATCACCTTGGTCTTGGACATGTTTATCATTAAGCTCATCTTTAGATAAGACACACTAACCATAAATAAAATAATAACCCTTTACCAGCTGAAAAGTAAACGTATCTTTATCCTTTTACCAAAATCTGAATCACATTAAGCTGGGATGAAAACACGAAACATAAATAAAGCGCTTTACTTATAATGCACAAGATTTTGCTTAAAATTAAGTATGTAATGAATGTTCGCGGCATTGCTGAAAGGTTTCAACCAGCCATGTAAGTAGAAAATTTGCCTCGTTTAAGCATTAAAACTATAAGCTGAGATTTTTTATCCCATAGCCGGGGCTTTTATTTGTCAACTGGGGCTTACAGGACGGTTCATTCATGGAAATTGTAATAAGCATTATGAATATTAATATGTATAATGATTTTTGTTATTTTTAGAAAGAAAGAAAGAAAAAGTATTTATTAAACTCACACAGGACATAATTGAAACAAAAAGATAGAATTATGACAAAATTATTTAAAAAGTAAACATGAGAAACAAAAAACAATCAAATTTTATTGGTCCTTTTAGGGTTCCGTATCTCAATCGGCAAAAACGGAACCCTAATACGATCACTTCGTTGTCCGTCTGTCCGCCATCACCACGTCAAGACCTTTTTCTCAGGAACGTGTGGAGGTATTAAGCTAAAATTAATATCAAATATTCAGGTCTGCTTCTACTTGGAGCAGTGAAATCAAACTTGTGGTCAACTCAATCAAAATAAATTACTGTTTATGACCCATATTTTGCAATTTCACAAGCGAATCAAAACCAATAGGGTACTTCTCGTTGGTAAAGAAACCCGTTTTATGTGTCCAATGATGAAATGGTCTAGCTGATAAAAAGCCTGCGATCGAACTTGAGGTGTATGGGATTACCGGATTCAATTTCCGGATCTTGGTTTTTCTGTTTAGCCAATGTGAGCAAAAATGTTGTCCAACGATAACTCGTTGGACAACATTTTTATTCACGCTGGCTAATTGGTTAACCCCAATAGGCATGACGATAGTATCAAAAAATTGCAAATCTATTTAGTCCGTCAGTTAGAGTATTGGAAATTAATGGACACGTATTTTTTGTTTTTGTAAATCAATAAATATGGACAAAGATAAAACGCATCAAAACTCGGGAGTGGGGGCTCGTGACGTCAGAACTAGCTAAAAAATATACCATGGCGTGACGTATTGAGAATTTTAAAAGCGTCGTATCTTCGTCAATTTTGGTTTACGTAACAAAAGAAAAAACACGGGTCAAATATTTTTTGATAATCTAACTGACGGACTAATTCGTTTTTTTTTGTCGTCTCGCCTATAGCCGAGTAGGTAAACGTATGGGTAGAGGTGCCCATTCTACCATTAAAAACGTACAGTTGGGTACGTTTTACTACTGTTTTCAGTACACTGAGTTCAGCAGTATGGCTGTATCGAATGTAAGGACCTCTTCCACATACCTCGTCTGTGTTCAACGCAAACGTTAAACGCTATTTAATCTACTTACGCTGCAAATGAAAGCGTGACGAGTATTTTATTTAAAACATGAAACTTAATGAACATCAAGTATCGGTCGGAGCTCGAGTTAATTTAACATAAACTTTCAAGCAGTCCCTTAATTACATATTTGAACACAGCCTGTACTTATAACGCGTGTTAAGTGCGTAGTAAATTTTCGAACAAGTCTTTCCTTACTACATATATACATACATACATACTCATGTATATGTAGTAAGTTAGAAACTAATTGGGGTGTAATCCATCCTAGTTCTGGCCGTTTCTGAAGTCATTGGAGGGTCAACGGCCCATCCCCTAATTTGTAACTTAACCCGAAGACGACATAAACTTTACCTATATCAAATATTTGCTTCGTTTCGTTATATTTACGCTTCTTGCTTTTGAGGGGAATATCAGAATCACTAGTAGCGATAATACCACTTTGCGTTATTTTGTTCACAAAGATGATTGTTTTCATTGTATCTCGGCTTTAATGTATTTTAAATTTTCATACTAAACTATGTTTTCTTCTTTATTCTTTAGGGTATTGCCCTATCTTTGTAAAGACCTCTATTCTGATTAGTAATTTAACAATTTTTTGATGAGTTATAAATTGGTTTTCATTGAATAGATCTCCCAAGCTACTATACAAAATTACTTTCCTACCATTTCTGAAGCAGGAGATGATAATGAAAATTCTTTTGGAAATAATGTGTTCAATATTTAACTCATCATCTGCCTAGAATTTTGCTTTTGAAGTCGGTTTCCAGCCTAACCGGAAGCAGCTGAATTGGTTCAGTATTTAAGTAATATAATGGACGTTACTGAAATTGCCAAATTTGTCGAAAAATTTTGGGCTGAATCAATTTAGATTGCCATCGACAAGTTAAGAAGAAGTAAGACTAGTTGACTGATAAGACTGGTTGTCAGACTTTTAGGCATCTGACTATCTGTAGAAACAAATTATACAGGGTGTAAACGGACCCTTCACGAAGCCATCAAACAAGCATTCTGTACATCAAACTAAGTAACTCTACGCAAAAACTATTGCTTTGTAAACGACTTTTTCTTGGGGTGAAAAATCACGTTTTACGGTAAAGCAATGTAACGCACTCAAAATATTGTGCTGATTGATGCATTAAATAGTAATCGGGTTATGGAGGTATTTAAAGTAAAGTTATGACCTTAAAACTAGTATTTGGAAAAAAAACTTGTGAAAATGTTGGAACTTTGACCTCCAAAATTTCCGTAACTAGTACGTTCCCAGGTATGGGTCCAGAACATAAAAATGATCACAATGACGGGGAGAACAAGTACCTTCGGTTTCGTTAAGGGGCTATTTACACCCTTTATATTAAACTATGTAGCGTGAATGGCATGTGTCATGTAGCCGCATGTTCCAGATTAAATCTGCGCGGTCTCATATCGTCCATAAACAAAACGTCCCGTTGAAACGACGACTCGTTAAACTTTTAAGCGACTCCTAAATTCCGCGTCATAATCGCAAGCACTTTTGTTACATATGTTGTACATCCGCATCGTTATGTAACCTCTCTCTTAGGGCTCGCCCAGGACTGCGACTTTTTGTGAGCGCATTAGAAGTAATACAAACATGCGACGAACATCGCGCTAGTTGACGATCCTCACACGACACCGCTCGTCCGTGCAGTCGTGCGGTGAAGCGGGTCTCACGTAGCTTTTTTTTTATACTGCCACTCACTGTTCAACTGTATAAATATTGCTAAACCGGACTATACCTCCCGACCCATTGTGTGAAATCCGTTTATGCCTAACACACTTACAGCTCCCGACCGCGCGGAATCGTGGTTACGTGGGAGATCTGGGTTTGCATAACTGCAAACAGTAGCGGTGAGCAAGTTCTCTAACACAACTGAAGGAATTCACCGTTTTATATGAAGATTATAGTTCCATTTTGTTTTTAAACAAGCTTCTTTTATTTTAACCTGTTGGCCCTGCTCCTGACCTCGATCTTGGCTGATAGAGGGCGATGGTTGCGGAGAATACAATCCTTACATGCTCCTTGCGCCTGGTCCACGTTCATACATCTGGTCATCGTCCGATTACCAGATGTACTACGAGATGAACTATGTGTGTGTGACTTAGTACTACTACTAACCCGCGTGCATGTCCATGCACGCGGGTTAGTAGTAGTAGTACTAAGTACGCACCTGACCTTTCTGAAGAACCTCACCTATAAGGTCAGTGTCTATGTCTTTCTAGAACGTCCCCTCCCGGCCTTTTTTTAAATATGTTTTTTTTTGTTTTGTAATTTTGTGTCCTCCCTTCTATGGGTACGGTACGGGCAGTTGCCTTTCATTTTGGTGATTACTGAACATTAAACACTGAACTCCAAAAATTAAACGCAATAATTTCGAACCATCCTTAATAACAACACAACGTGAAAGCAAAACATATTAACTTACCTTAAATAATTCTAATAAGAAAGATTTTCGGGTATAACATAAACTTTCAAGAAAAATATAACAATCATTGTCACTCAAGCGTTTAAAACAAATTCCAGAGAGAATAATTTGTTCATAAATGTTTTCTTACCTTTTATTCTTATCTAGACTGGCCAAGTAGACTCAGTCGGGCTTTAGACGAAGGTCAGATGTTCAATCTTCCTAGCACTTAATTTATTTAGTTACGATTCCAGGTAGAGGGCTCTACGGTAAATAATATAAGTCTGTGTTAGTAGATAACTTTTTATCATGTTTTGTGTGTTGTATCTGAGAATTTTCGAAAACATATCATCATCATCGTCTACCTAGCCTTTTCCCAACTAGGTATGTTGGGCTCTGCTTCCGGTCTAACCGAATGCAGCTGAATACCAGTATTTTACATGGAGCAACTGCTTATCTGACCTCCATAACCCAGTTAGTACTGGGTACAATACCCCTTCGGGCCTTGGTAAGACTGGTTTTCAGACTTTTAAGTTTCGAAAACATACAACAGAACATTACTTTGGTATTAATTATAACATAAGTTTCTCTTAGAAGCCTGTGCCTTGAAAACCAGCACGGAGACAGAATTACGTTTTTAATAACAACTGAATCCCAATATTTTGCATGTTTTGTGTGTTGTGTATTTGTAATGCAAACGCGGGCTTACGTTAGCAACATGAATTTAAATCTCAACGACGAACAACTTATAAAAAAACCGATAAGATCAAAAGAAAGCATGTAACTTAACTACAAATAAAAAATACAACTTACGGCCCAAAGGCCAAGAACAAGAAATCTGACGAAAGTACAGACAACATCAAAATTATCGATAAAACGTAGGCACTAAAGTTGTAAACTTTGAACCACAAAATTGATGTCAAAGCGAATATAAACCTAATCGGCCTAGAAGCCCTAAGTAACAAAATCGAGTTTTCCTAGAATTGTTCCATCAGACAAAGTTATTGACTAAGTATGGCAATATATCGAAGCTTCAAGGCGCTAGGTTCTCAAAATATTGAATTGTTGAAAACGCGATGTCAAAGAGTCAAATACCAAGAAACGAATAGCAAGCCTTACAGTATTTCGAAGAATATTAATAAAAAGATGTAAAGGTAGTACCTACAGAGATATACAATAACAGACCGTAAAAATGGCTTAACAGTTTTCAAAAAAAGTTCGACTTTGTTCAGAGTCGTCACTATACATATAAGATCATGAGTTATTTTCTTTCTTGAAGCATAACACAATGTGATTCATCTAAAACAAAGTTTTATTTATTAAATACAGATAAGTTTTACATAACAAATATCAACTAATGAAGTAATTACTAACCTAAAACAGAGAATCGACACTTAAATGTTCATGCTTTACTATTCTTATTTTATAAGCTTGAAACGTATTTTGCACTTTCAAATTGAAGCAAATTCACAAACATAACTGAGTTATAAAGGAATTATTAAACAACATCGTAATTTAACTCCATGTTACTCTTTGATACCTACTCAAATGACAATGTCAGTGTCAACGTCAACACAAAGGTTACATACATAAATATACCTACAGTCTCTTTTTAACCGACTTCAAAAAGGAGGAGGTACTCAATTCGTCAGAACCTTTTTTTTATGTATGTTCCCCGATTACTCGAAGATGAATGGACCGATTTGGATTTTGTTTGAAAGCGCATACTTCCCAGTTAGTCCCATGATCATCAAGTCAGGATCTGATGATAGGATCCTGGAGAAATAGAGAGAACTCTCAAATTTTATAGGCACACTCGAAGCGATTTGGGTAGTTTTTGGAACAGTACTTTCTCGGAGTGGTCCCATTTCCATTTGGTGAAGATCTGATGAAGAACTTCGGAGATAGACAACGGAAATCCTCAACAAATGATAGCAAATGGACTGGGATTGCTGAAATCTTATGTTTACACCAGTTCCAAAACATAACATCACGCCGCGCCGGTACGCTGTTAAGGGGTAAGCACAGGTGAACCACAAAAAGTGAAAAATAAAAACTTTTTTGCAAAAAATAAAACCGACTTCAAAAAAAACAAAAAAGTGATAAAATAACTTCGACTTTAGCTTTGGTTTTATTTTTTGCAAAAATGTTTTTTAAGTTAAAAGTCATCATCCGCCTACCATTTCGAGGCTGTCGGTTTAATGTTTAACCGGATACATACTAATAATAATACTGGTAATACGATAGCCCTTGGTAACACTGGTTGTCAGACTTTCGGGCCACTTACTACCTGTACTGAATGTCAAAGATCTACAAATAACAGCCGGGACCAACGGCTTAACGTGCTTTCCGAGTCACGGAGGAATTCGGTATGTAATGGATAGACCCATCCACGGACCAACCTAGGCAAGCGTGGCTTAACCTTGGTAAAAATCCGTGTGACTGTTATTATTTAGCCACGAGCTCCTCGTCAGTTAAAAGTGTCGTGTTATTATTTATGGCTTCGGAACAGCTTCCTTAGGTCGAATATTCCACTCGAATATTCCACCAATCGACCATACTAGGGTTGGTGAAGCCCGCAAAAAGTTGTGGCTCCTTAAACATCCCCCCCCCCCCCCTCCCCGGCTGGCGGTTAAGCCTGCAGAAAAGCTCCCAGCGGGTCATCAACTGCCATGGCCCACCTGGAAGACTCTAAACCGACTTAGAAGCCAGGTGGGCCGCTGCAGGTTCAACTTGGTCCGGTGGGGGTATTCCGATAAAGCTGAGTGCGACTGCGGAGCCTCACCTCAAACCATGACCCACCTCCTGACCTGCTCTTTGTGCAACTCCACCTGCACTTTAAGGGACCTGTCTGAAGCCACCACCAACGCCGTCAACGTGGCCGTGGTCGAAACAAATTTAAAATAATTAAAAATGGGAATCATCGACACGAAGAAGAAGATTATTTATGGCCAGACTTTACTCTATCTGCACGTTGAGAGCTGTCCAGTTTCAAACCACTAAACATATAGGTACCAGGAGACCAACAAAACAAAGTTCGAAGTGTGCGAGTTGTGGTCTGACATCCAACAAAGTCCGGTCGTTAACATGTACCACAACACTTTTGTTCACAATTAAACATTATTACAGGTCATCACTGTGAAATAACGCATTCTCTTTAACTCGGTCACTAAAGTGTTGCCGGTGATTCACACAGAACTGTAGGCTTAGCCAAGTTGACAATCGACAATCGTTAACGCTATAGAAAACTAACCAAATGTATGGGAATGACATCATTTCAACGTTAAGTCACGTGGTCGAAACAAACGAATAGAAACTTTTAAGTTCATTCAAAACTGTAAGTTGGCTACTATTTATATGGGATGTAGCGATCACGATTGTAGAAACGAATACATTGAATTCTATCATCTTAACCGATGTAAACTTGTCTACTAAGTTTCTATTCGCTTGTTTTGACCACGTGACTTAACGTTTACGATTGTAGAAAGAGAATCGATAGGAATCGTTTGTAACTTGGCTAGGCCTGCTGTACAGACATTTCCAACTATACCCGAAACTGACAAATTTCCCCAATCTAACTTGAACCTAATGCTTTAGCAACAAAGTTTAAAATCTATTAAAGAAATCTGACAGATTGTAGTAGCTTGATGTGCTGGTCTCTGTACCTCAACTGCACGTTCTGCAGAGCAATACCGCACTAAAATCGTTGCGACAATGCATCGCAAAAATCGCCAACGTTACCCAGACTGCAGATAAGTTTAGAGAGACACTTCGTTGCGCGTGTGTTAACAAAGACTAGATTCACTCTGCATTACACATTAATTTATTTAACATAACATAGCATCACGCCTGTCATCTCCGAAGGGTTAGGCTGAGGTGTACGTAATAGTTCACCCACATTTCGCCAGGTATGTTTAAGTCCCATGTAAAGAAGAGGGCGAGCCTATCGCCATCAGCCGGGCATAAATTCAGACTCCGTGGCTGCTGCTGAGAAATTCCTGATGGAAAAATCCAATAACAATTTGCCCAACCCGGGTATCAAACCCAGGAGCTCATGCTGACACTGTGGAGGTGTGCCCCGCTTGGGCGGAGCACCGCTCGAGGCGGCGATCGGCGGCGGTGACCTCTCGCTTCCGGCCCTGGTCCAATCCATGGTCCGGAGCGAGACGGAATTGGCCGCCGTCACCTCCTTCTGCGAAGCAGTCATGCTAGCAAAGGAGGTGGTGGAACCTTACGTCCCGGCCGCCGCGAGAGAGGGGCCACGTGCTGGCTTCCGGCCACCGTAGGCGCGGGCTTGTGGACGGGGAGCTATGGGCTAGCTCGCCGTCCGTCCGTTTCATGACGACAGGCCGTGTCGACGGCGCGTTCGTGTTCCACGCGCGCCTCAAAGAGAGTCAGCAATAAGGAAGGGGTCCGCAAGGGCCAAAGCCTACCGGGGCTGCGGGACTATTCGAAAGAGATACCGTGGCCCCGAAACACAAAGGGCGATGAAGGAGCATGGATGGGTTTTAGTCAGTAAAAGTCTGACACTCCCTCCTGCTCCGCCCAGAGCGGGAGAAAAAGGACCTCATGCTGAGCAGTTGCTATTGCGACCACTAGACCAACGAGGCAGTATTTATATAACAGTATCCAATTTTAAAGATATCAACAACAGGATGTTGCGGTGTGAACCCAGTCTTTATACTGCAAAAGACGTGCACTACAATCCCGTGTGAACGCAGTCTTGCAGTGCTACTCGAAACCACATTTATGAGCCTTCAAACGCAACCCGGAACTCCCCGCAAATGTTTTCGTCTTGTGTTGTTGGAGGAAGCAAGCCGAGCAAGTGCGGCGAGTTTACTTTCCCACTTGATACCAACAAATATTGCGCGGTTTTAACCAAAAGTTATTTTAAAATTAAGCGTGTAAATGTTTAAATAAGCAACATAAATGTTGGTATTGTTGAGATTTGTTTATAATAATAGTTTGCTTACGTAAAATTAAACTTGAAATGTGCTGATTTTGTATCAGGTAGATTACCTACCTACGTAGATTTCAGCTTACCGTTCGGTTTGATTAGAAGGTCAAAAACTTATCTAGGTAGATGATCTATGTTTTCGAATATGGAAAAGGCACCTTCAGTACAGCACACATAAAGACATCTGGTACAATGTAAACCCCCAAATATAAATACCATATACCTAAGCAACTTAATAGCAATTATGTTTTACTTCACTTTACTTACTATGCAATAATGTTAAAAGCAAAACATTTAGTGAGCTCAAATAAACCTTTATAATCTCCTTATAGTCCCATAATTCAGCTAATAACATTTTTATGTGAGTTATAATATATCTGGGGGTGACTTGAATGTAATTCTAAGGCGGCTGACAAAGGCGACGTCAAAATAACCCGCGGGCTGAGCGGATATTGATGAAGGAGGACCACCCACTGGCCACTGGACACCACTCTGTATAGAATATCCTCCCTATATTTATTTTTAATATTATTTCGACAGATATGGGGTTTTAGAAGCCGTTGAAGATGAAGTGAACTGCGTGAGTGATTTCTATAGCTACTGGTTATTTTTAAGCTACAAATTGAATGACTTTTGATTTCAAAGAAGTAGCCGGAAAATGTATTAAAGATTATAGCAAAGCAAGCCACGGGGTCCTATGGAATTTCTCAACTGAAAAAATGGCCAAAAACTTCAATACAAACTTTCTTTCCAGAAATGCTTTCTTACGTTATTGAAGGACCTCTTTTGCGCAATTTCAAGCTTATAGATCAAGCTTTATTTCTAGGAAGACTTTACGTTACTAGCTTTTGTCCACGACTTCGCTCGCCTTATGGTCGTAAATGATCCCACGGAAACGTTTTAAATATAGCCACACACGGGAATAATTTAGTTTACCATTATTGAAAGAAGGTTCGGAATCCGATCAGTAGTTCCGAAGATTACCCCCTGCATACAAACTTACAAACAAATTATAATATTAGTATAGATGAATAAAACGTAACAGGTATCTGAAATAAAATTATCAAGAAATAATTAAAGCCATAATTCTAAATAAATATATTGGCCCTTGTTATTAATTTCTTCCTGCGTAAAAAAAAATCAGTACAAGACACTTCCGAAAAGAATATAATTACAAAGCTACTTAGGCAAAAATCATAACATAAATCTAGAATAAGTTCCAGTCAAGTCCTATGTAACTTCATAACGATAACATTCTTATAAAAACTTGGAGTTTCAAGCAGAGTGGTCGGAGTAAGTTTTTCTTTTGTTACTCTCCTCAAATCTTTTGTGACTATTTTTAATATGAAATGCTTGCTTGCTATGCTATTAAAAGAGTGTCATTTAATTCTTTATCTGAGCAACTGCTGCGAATGGGTAGGTAACTAGGTACCTAAACACCTTTCACAATAATTAAGCAGTATCTTTATTTAGGTACTAAAATCCTTGAAAGGCCTCGCCCTATAGTTTCACTTTTTACAGTTTACAAGAATTTCTGCAACACAAAATTTAATTTTAAGATATAGGTATTAGTTTCGTGTGCAATATGTGTTTATTTTTTATTTAATAATTATGAATTGTTAAATTTCACATAGATACGCATTATACAATAATGTAAAATTATATTTGTATGCCCTAAAAAGGCAAAATATGGTTTGTGCCTAAACCACTAACTTTAACAACTGGTAAAACCTGTATTTTAAGCAAATAAATTATTCTTATTCTTCTTATTCTTCTCACAATGGTGTGCTTCTTCTCATCAACTCGCGAGGAGGCTATCCAAGACGCTGGACGTCTTGGCCGTCTTCTTCCCGGTCTGCCGCGACCCCGATAGCTGTCTCAGGGTTCCAGTGCCAGTTTACATTTCTTCGCAGATAAAGAACCTAACTTACTAGGTACTGACTGACATGCTTTGGCACTGCTTAGAGACTTAATGGCGCATGTTGCATCTTGGCTTGTCTTGCAAACCGTCGAAGAACTGAGAAAAATATTTATCACTACTATTATTAATTATATATTAAATATCTATCACTACTATATTCACCGTTCATTATGAAATCTACACTATAATATTATGAAGAGGAAAGATTTTTATTTTTGTGTGTGTATGTTTGTAATGAATAAACTCAAAAACTACCGCGCTATTTTCAAATATTTTTTCACCATTAGAAAGCCACGTCTTTACTGAGTAACATGGGCTATATTTATATATATTTTTATCCCCGTAATCCCACAGGAACTGGAACTACGCGGGTGAAACCGCGTGACGTCCGCTAGTCATTTATATTATCAAAGGTAATGTTGTAAAAAGGCTATAAAAAACAAATGCTTGAAGCGGCTGGTCTACATTTTTACGAACAATTTCAGCCCTGTCATAGCAAAATAAACATCAAAGCACACATATTTCACTACGGTTCTGATGCGTACAATAGATTCAAATTCATTTATTTATTTAGCTTAAGCTCTTTAATAGACCAACATGATGATCATGAGAACTAACAAAAAACTGACAGGTTTAACACTGAATCCCAAACTAAGTACAGCCTGTATGTCTTGGTAAAACAGACATTCCACAAAGTTTACAATGTTCTTCTAACACAGATAATAGGTATAGCTTTTCTACCGATTCTCTGATACCACTCAAACCGAACCGCAGCTTATTAGAGAACTAGTTGCAATAGCAATTATACAACCCAAAGTAATTCAAACCGTCCAGTTCGGTTTATTTCGGCATCGCGGTGGATCATGATGGTGTAACTGTGTGGAGAGGTGTCCTCCTGATGGTGTCATGTTCCCGCTCGCTGCGCCGCTGTCCGCCTGAAACGACAAATAGCCGGCTGGTAATTGGCGGCCGGCTGTCACTATGTAAAGCCGCCGAATTGGGTTATATTACTTTTATAGTGAAAAATTGCACGTGCTTCACATCCAGCCTATTGTGGTACGTCGTTATTACTGAAAAGCGTTTTTAATTTTTCCCCGAGTGACGGCAAATGGTACACAACTACACACGTTGTGCATGTAATTGTATGCATAAGTGTTCACATATTTTGTTGAACATTTCGCGCGCAATTTTTGGGAACACTTTGGGAAATTAAAAATAAACAGAGCACAATGTGCTGTTGTTAGCCTTTTCACAATTTTAGTGAAATGAAACAACATTTCTGTAAAGTCGGCAGACATAGTGAACTCGTAAAGCATCAAATTTGGTCTAACTAGAGTCCTAGACCTACATATTTAAATGTGATCAACATTAATATTTGCTACCAGAAGCACATACCAAACACACAATCTAATTAAAAAGAGAAGTAGGTGCTCGCCAAAGAGCAAACATTTACTCCAGCAAAATGTTCGAGTGTGTGACATGTTTAACCTACATCGTACGTACGTTATTTACCTCACACAAATCTGGGAAAAGACGACGCTAAGAAATTGAAACCACATTGAAAATCTGCAGCAAGCATCTGCGCTCCAAGTGTTTCGGCCATATTATGTAGAAGTGAGCGGAATAAGCCGTACTTTGTTACAAATCCGGGACTTGGGTTGGATTTGCCGGTGTCCGTTTTGTGCTTGTTATTCCAACGTTGCCAGACCGGGCGCAAGCTCAAGTTTAGCTCATACACTGGAGGGAAACTCTCTCTACTGAATGAACCAAATTGAGTTCTTAAAGATACATTTTTTTGTCTGTTACTAAAATCGGATTCTCCTCCCTCCCGAATCTTCGGATCCGGACCTATTGAAAGATATTTTCGCAAAACGTCTTACCTACAAAAAATCAAAGATATCGCCAAAAGCACTCCCTGTTTCGAGATCCGATTTCCTTATCCCGTGTGAACACTATAAGTCCGTGGCTAAAGACGGAAATTGGATCTCGTCCTTTGGATATCGTAAGAGACGATTATAGAATTACTCTATACGACGAATTAGAAACAGTGCACAAAATAAGAGCTGAGAGAGCCTAATAGGTAACTTAGTACTTACCTACTTGCGCTTAATTAGAGGATATCAGGCAGCCGCTCCGTCCTTGCCGTCCGTGTAAGTAAGACCAAAACTTGATCTACATGGTATTACTTCAAGTCCAACACATCACCTGGAAGACAGCTTAACAAAGACGAATTATATTTGAATAGTTACGTAAGTTATTCTATCTTGGCATGTGTTTCAGGACCTGTGACTATTAGCTTCTTATCCGTGTCAAAGCAATCCCTTGAAACAATGCTCGCGATACCGTTGCTTTTGCCGTAAACGACGTTGTGAACACATCGTCGCGGAAGTTCTCGGCTACATCAAAGTGAAATGCAATAGGTACCTACTTGTGAAGAGAAGGTGGGTATGGCGGGTGCAAGATTAACTCTCATTTAGGAGCATTACCTCTAACGTTGTCGTGCTAAGGAGCTTACATTTTAGACAAGACGTGTGTATATTCTGCACTCACTTGACGAAAATGTAAATGACTAATGAACCGCGTAGTTATAAGCTGTTCCTATACCTTTTTAAAACAAACCCCAATCTTTTCAATGAAAACTTATAGCAATGCAAGTAATGCAACGCTCTAAATTATCTGCCATCTACAAAATAGTTCATAAAAAATGTCGTCATTTTACTGCGCAAAATTTTCACTAGTTTCGTGGAAGCGTAACCGTTGAAAAAGGAAACGCGCTGACTTAGTCACTCAAGGGAAAAAATAAAACGAGGAGCCAGCCTTAACGACCGTCAGGGGATGTCATTAGCTGATGTCCACTGCCGCCGCATGATTCGAATTAGACTCATCTCGAATGTAAGTGGGTATCTTCGACACGACGGCGTGGGGCACTGCCTTAAGTATGCTCAACTGGCTATAATTGCATTTTTATGTAACGGCTACTGCTTCCGACGTGGCTCGAGGGCATGTTTGTTTTGCATTTTGTTATGCAAACTAACAACGCCTTCTGAAGGTAACTGATCCACGCCAGGGGCATCACAGGACCGTTACCTGAAGGTAAAGCCTTACCTGCTGTTGTCAGGGTTTGGTGCCAGAAACATATAAGCCGTAGCACTTATAATCTATTTGGAAAACTATGTCACATACTTAGTTGCAGTGCAACAAGGTGAGTCAGCAGATAAGCAGCAATAGGCTAAGTTGATTGCTGGCTAGATTTTGATCGACTCAGTCATTAGTAACTCGATCAGCTTCGTCAGAATTATTTTGAAACTTTGAATAAAATAATGCTAAAATGACAACTTACTTACTTACGAAAGAAGCTTGAGTAAATACCCTAGTGCTTTAAAAAAACAGTCATACTCTTAAAAAAAAAGTTGAGGTTTTATGTAGATAGACCTAAGACAACTAATTAAATACTTACCTTTGAAAACCATGGCGCCTTATTTATCTTCCAGACTTACATTTTCATTCATGCAATTCATTCTTAAGATAAACGCAGATTCCCGCTGAGTAAAAAGAAAGTTAGGAAGGTATCAATCCATTACGGTCGGTCTTTTTACTGCGGTTCTACATCAGGAATTCATTACCTCCCACAACCTAAAGTTTTTCATGCCAGCACACTATGAAAGAACAAATTATATTGTTAGAGTATTCTTATCACGGACAGCAATTTATTACAGAAGTATTTGGCTCAATTCCAACTGTGGGAGCCCTTGGAAACTTTTAATTGGCCACTCTAACAAACAATTACTGAGGGAGTGTAACTCTGTCATTGCACTTTTCAAATTAAAAACAAATCTACTCCGAAATTGAAGGGCGGTCCATTGGACCAAACAGAGAGGGAGAGACGCTTCTAGCAAGCCGTAGACAACTAGCTAATGGGCATGACGACAGTATCAAAAAATTGCAAATCTATTAAGTCCATCAGTTAGAGTATTAGAAATTAATGGAAACGTATTTTTTGTTTTTGTAAATCAATGAATATTGACAAAGATAAAACGCATCAAAACTCGGGAGTGGGGGCTCGTGACGTCAGAACTTGCTAAAAATTATACCATGGCGTGACGTATTGAGAATTTTAAAAGCGTCGTATCTTCGTCAATTTTGGTTTACGAAACAAAAGAAAAAACACGGGTCAAATATTTTTTGATAATCTAAGTGACGGACTAATTAGATTTTTTTGTCGTCCCGCCTATTCTATTTACTGAACCTAACGCTTTTTGGATACCGAAACTGAACAGAATGTTAAACATGAGTCTTTCTTATTTAGTGTTACAAAATTAGCCACCAAAATAGGGTTCTAAGCTTTTCTCAACGTAGGAAATTCATTACTGGCATTGCACAAGTCCGAGGCCATGTGCTTTCATGGGCCTCGGAATGCGCCACCTCCGGGATCCTCAGTGATGGCAGGAGGGGTTTCCATCGGCGTCGAGTCGACGTTGAAGTACCTGGGACTTGTCCTCGACAGCCGGTGGAACTTCGTGGAGCATTTCCGACGTTTGGCCCCCAAACTGGAGCGGACAGGGGCTGCCTTCAGGCGGCTCCTGCCCAACCTGGGGGGGCCAAACGCCTCCTGCCGGAGGCTCTACGCGGGAGTCGTGCGGTCCATGGCCCTTTACGGGGCCCCGGTGTGGGCACGTTCATTGAAGCGGCGTGCCGCCCACCACTTGAACGTGCCCCAGAAGGTGGTAGCCGTAAGGCTGGTCCGGGGGTACCGCACGATCTCCCGCGAGGCGGCGAACCTCCTTGCCGGATTGCCGCCATGGGATCTGGAGGCAGTAGTCCTCGCGCGCCTACACGAGTGGCGCGCGGAGGCGCTACGCCGGGGGGAAACTCCGCTGCCGCGGCAAATTGTCGCTCAGCGGACGGACTTCCGGCGGGATCTCATGGCGACATGGAGAGAGCGACTATCGCAACCCCGTGCAGGGCACGCCACAATAGTGGCGGTAAGTCCCCTCTTTGAGGAGTGGCTGGAGAGACGCCACGGCGTCCTCACCTTCCGCCTGACGCAGGTTCTTGCCGGACACGGATGCTTCGGTAAGTTCCTGCACCGAATCGGGCGGGAGGAGACGCCCGGGTGTCACCATTGTGAGGATCGACCGGAGGACACGGTGGAGCACACGGTGGAGGTGTGCCCCGCTTGGGCGGAGCACCGCCGTGTCCTCGTAACGGCGATTGGCGGCGGCGACCTCTCGCTCCCGGCCTTGGTTCAATCCATGGTCCGGAGCGAGACGGAATGGGACGCCGTCACCTCCTTCTGCGAAGCAGTCATGCTAGCGAAGGAGGTGGCGGAACAGGACAGGGAGAGATCCTCACGTCCCGGCCGCCGCGGGAGACGCCCCGGGCGTCGGGGGCCACGTGGTGGCTTCCGGCCACCGTAGGCGCGGGCCTGTGGACGGGGAGCTATGGGCTAGCTCGCCGTCCGTACGTCTCATGACGACAGGCCGTGTCGACGGCGCGTTCGTGTTCCACGCGCGCCTCAAAGAGAGTCAGCAACAGTGAAGGGGTCCGCAAGGACCGAAGCCTGCCGGGGCTGCGGGACTATTCGAAAGAGATACCGTGGCCCCGGAACACAAAGGGCGATGAAGGAACATGGATGGGTTTTAGTCAGTAAAAGTCTGACACTCCCTCCTGCTCAGCCCAGAGCGGGAGAAGTCATTTGATGATTTCCCATCCGAAAAAAAAAAAAAAAAAAAAAAAGGAAATTCATTACGAAGGTAAGCTGCTGAACGTTAATTACGATTACACAAGTGAGTAATTAGTTGTAGGTTTGGTATAGGTGATATGTGTAAATAAACTACAGCAGGTACCAGTAGCGATAGGTCAATTTTTGTAAGAGGTAAGCCGGAGTACATGTCTTTAATGGGATTATATTATTTGTCTATTAAGTATTATAGTTTATATTACAGTATTTCATTGTCATAGAATACTGACTGTGCCATTTTTCAAAGGGAAGCCGTTAGGAATCGGGTTGTATGGAGGCTTCGCCACTGGCAGGTATCTAAAGGGTACCTAAAACACGAACGAAGCCGATAGGCACTTGTTCTCCTCTTCATTGCGATATTTTTTTTGTTCTACACCATACCTGGGAAGCTTCTAGTTACGGAGATATTGGGGGTCAAATTTCTAACTATTTGACAACTTTTTTTAAAATACTTACAAGTTTTTAATGTAAGATTTTTACATTAAACACCTCCACGCCCCCGTACTATTCAATCCATCCATCAGCACAATGTTTTGAGTGCGTTACATTGAGTTCTACCACAAAACATGATTTTTCACCCCAAAAAAAAGTCGTTTCCCAGCAATAATTGTTGCATAAAGTTACTTAGTTTGATGTACAGAATGCTTGGTTGACGACTTCGTGATGAGGTGGTTTACAACCTGTATATGACTAAACAACAGTACCCGCGCCATGACTTAAAGGCCACCCACACGCCACCCGTGGATGTGATTGGTGGAAAGTCTTCACTTCTTCAGACTCTTGGATGTGGTGCGGTGGTGAGGGTGCGGAAACTGAGCTGTGCCATAAACAAAGTTCCATCTTCATACACACTTCTATCCTGCCCTCTGCGCCCCACAACATGCAGTTAAACTGACCTTTGTGCTGTCACCAAAGACACCGAGTAAGTGGCAAAGTTTTGAGCCAGCCAGCGCCATCGCCAGCGACATGAACAAGCAACTGTCCCCAAATTCCTTTTTCGCAGTTCTATTTCTCGGATGACCACTGGCGTCTCTCGTCTGTTACCAATAACCATCAGGTGCACCATCGCATTACGTACCACCCAAGAAATAAAAAAAAAACAAGTCATTAATTAGGAACCAGGCATCCATTGAGAGAAGAGTCTTTCAATGACTTCTTGATTGTTGCCAGCCAGGTCAATATTTAGGTATGTTTAGATACCTATGTCCCTACCTGCTTAGATGATGTGAAATATGAAGTAACGAAACACAAGCCAAACTGCAAAAACCTCTGCGCTTTATAATGTTACTTGCATCACGTAAGCAAAGCATAAGTTTCCTAACTATTTCCCGTATGGAAGCGGAAAGTTCCATCCCATTATAAAGTGCAAGGTACATCCATTCTGTATAAGTCACGTAACGCAAATAACGTATTGGGTTCAGATAGGTGGGTAATAGTGCAAAATAGACCATTACATTAGCGCACTCAATACAGTCCTTTCAGTCTTTAACCTCCAAAAGCGACCTTAAAGTTGTAACAATAAAGATCACTAATTTTAACAGACTTGTTGGTTACAGCAACCTAACCGCAACCTTATCTACATGAAAATAAGGATCAATGTAATTTGAAAAGTGAAGCAATACTTGGAGGTAACATAACTGTGAAGGGATTGTTCAACTCACACGGGAGAATAGATAGCCCGTTCTGGAGTTAAATCCTCCTTTCGTTTTTGGACGGAAAGTCATTCATTTCACACCGAATTAATTACATTTCTGTCAGTTTTGGTTGGGTTATTTACTTAGGTAGGTACTTAGATACTTTTAGCTTTTTATATGCCTTTATTGGTAAACTATGACTGTATTGATGGTATTTTAAACGTTGCATTATTTGCATATAATTCGATATTTGTCATACAATTTGATATTTGCATACCTACCCACACAAATTTACAATATCGCTAAACCATTCTTTTTTTTTTCAGCTACACGTCGAGTTAGCAGAGTCAGGATGCTTCCTCCCTGGAAGTTTACAATTAACTCTTTTACAATAAACTATGAGATTCAATTCACGTGACTTCGGGATCGAACTCACGACCCTAGCTCTGCTTTCCCGCTTGTAATAGGGAATATGCACGTTATTTTATCTTCACTTAAATTAATAAAATACAGTACTATCAACCCAAGAAAAGTATTAAAAGTTAAGTTCAACTACAGTTACTGCTTGTCGCACAATAGTACATTGTTACCCTAGGGGTGAAAGTAACTTATTTAGTCCCGAGACGGGGTTTGGTGCCCGAGCGCAGCGAGGGCGCTAATAGTTCGAGGGACTAAATAAGTCTTTAACCCGAGGTAAACACTGTGCTTTTCATTACGAAATTACGAATACAAGGAAAGTAAAAATAAAAACATGACACAACTCCAAAAAAAAATGAAGATCGGATGGCCGTTTTCCCGCTATTCAGCCATTACCTATTTTTCATTTTCATCATCGAAAAAATGGTAAATATTTTGCCCAAATCTATATTATTTTAAAGAAATAGTTGAAAATTAATTATAATAAAGTTATTTAAAAAATATCTATTCCTTAATTATTACTTTACTTTGTTATTTGAATTTTACATCGTGGCTGTATAGAAAGTTGGGACATGGTTCAATAGAAAAATGATCCATTTTTTTTTCTAGTTTGACAGTTGTCAGTTGAAAACGATTCTCCCTAGGGCTGAAAAGTATTACTTTCAACCCGCTCCTCAGGCAACTTCAGACCTACTTTCAGAGTATGAGTAATGAAAAAATAATATTAAGCTCCTGCAATTTTCTACGACAGTTCAAACGTCCGTAGCTGTCGCGGCCATGATGTGACGTCATTATCCACAATCTGCCTTGCTTACATCATTTTTGTTTGGCCTTAATAAAATAATTTAACCAATTGTATGTGCTTTATTCAAGTAAAAATTGCAATAACAATATTATAATAAAATTATTGTGAAACTTTTAGCACTTTACAAATAAAAGTGTTTTTTTGACACAATGAACTTTGACGTCAATACCGGCGTTATCGAGAACGGTGTGTTTTGACAGTGCGTTACGTTTCACCAAAAACATGCTACTTATAACAGTAAATTGTAAAATAAGTGATGTACTTACTAGAAACTTAAACAAGTGTTATACCACAATGTTTTTATGCGCCAATACAAGGCATTTTTGATAAATAAGAGTTTTGTATTTCATGCATATTCCCTATTGTAACCACCAACTTAGTTAACGTTCTTAAAATAAGTCAGGTGTACAGTAATTGTGTTATCTAATTCTACGTCCTATTTACTTACCTTGTAGATCGGTCGTTGGCTCCGGAAACTAAGTTTCGGATTTTGCGTTGCCCAGTCCGGACTGAATAAAGGTCACCGACCGATAAGAATCTAATCATTAGACCCATGAGTGCGCATCCTAACGCGCACTATCTGCTTAAACTTTGCACCTGTGTAAACTTAACCGTATACAGTAGAATCTCTTAGAAACATGAGTAACAAGAGATCAACATTACATTCAAGATAAATGTACTTAAAGTTGCTGCCAGTTAAGATCGCAATAGCTGTCATTGCCCTTTCCCTAAAATCTCTTCGTACGAACCAAATCAAATGAACTATGAATCGGTTTTGATTAGAAAAAATGTTGAATATCACGATAGATGACGATTCAAGACTTGAACAGACTTATTTTTGGATTTCAAAGTTAAGAACTTTATTAAATGTAGGTGGGTCAATGACCGCTATTGCGATCTTAACTGGCAGCAACTACTTATAGTTAATATTATGTTTGGTCTTGTAGGTACTGGAACCTCCTGTAAGTACAAACGCCAGCACATTAAGCGACCCAAAACTGTCAACTTTTCCCAATTAACATTAAACCTGATGCTTCAGTTAGCGACAAAGTTCAAAATTCAAATTCAAATTCAAAATTGTTTATTTGTGACACAGGTAAAGATAAATAGGTACATGGGGTTATCAAAAAAAAAATGTCTCACTATGTGATGCCTTGCAAGGCGTACAAATAATGTTTACACTTATGTGCACTACATAAGTGTAAACATTATTTGTACGCCGTACGGTAGTTTTTATGTGTATAAAAACTGAAAGTTAAATAAAAATTAAAACTAACGTTATTAGAGCTAGTTACCAACCTAATATTAAATCTTTAATAAAATATACATACAATAAACAACAACAATTTTTAAACTATACAAAACAAAAAGAAAAATATATAAAATAAAAACAGTTATCATTTTTCTTCAAGGTATTCATTGACCGAATAAAAGGCTTTTTGAATTAAAAATTTATAGTGTTTTTTTGAAAGTATTTGAATCTTTTCGACCATTTATCTAGGTAAGTATTTAAATTTCAGCGATATCTTACCTAGTTACCTACATAATAGACTTGCCACTTTTCCACAGATCGTTAAACAAAGAAAAAGAACTTTGATAAAACTAAGTAAAATAGTCCAAGGCGCTTTTTTGAAACTACGTCTTAAGGAGGTACCCCCTAGCTCGATCGTGCGAGGACAGACGACTGACAAAGTTATACAAGCAGCGACATCTAGTAGAAACAATTTGATTTAAAATAATAATGAATAGCAGATGCTAAATTATTATTATTATGAGTATTATCAATGTTTGTAGTGTTAGCCTGTTCAATACAATACAATAAAATTATGTCATTAAAGGTGTTAATTGCAAACAAAACTTTTATCAATAAGAGACATCTATTGCAGATGGCCTAAATTACGTAAAGCTACTGGAATCGTGTCGGGATAGGCGATGTCATCAAACTTAACTCGTTAGTTCCAATCTTTACCGTTATTTACTCATTTTGAATACGACACGATTAATTATGATAATTACTATAAATAAAAATTGACTGAATCATGTTTGCCTCTTTTAAAAATTGAGTTCAGTATGAATCGTCGAACGTTTTGAAACACGTGTTGTCGGCGCGCACATGCCGCACGCCTTCCCGCCCGGCTAGCCTCGCCAGCCTGTGGCTTGTTGATTATGTAACGACAGTACCTACTATGTAGGTCTCATAAAATGACTTAACAGCTCGTTATACGCCCAGTTACATAACCACGACCTCGACTCATTTATTTTACGTAACCAAGAATAAAAACACCTACCTACTTCATGAATGAGTAGGTGAAACACATATTACTAAAGAAACCAACATTACTTCACATGTATATTTAATATGGGTTTATAATAATTTATGAAAAAATTTAGGTAAGTATAAGACAAATTTTGGTATAAGAGTTGGTATCGAAGTTCTAGGTACAACCTAGAAGTTTAATAGGACTACAAATACAAGTAGAGTAGAAATTTAAGATAAAGACTTAACATTAATGGTCAGGTTATTGTTAACCTGAGTTACAGTATTACAATAGCATTTTAATTAACTAAGTCACATCTAAGTTAATGACTTCAGTGTCATTGTTCTCTTCAGCTGGTGTGGCCACATTACCCTTAAACTTCTTAGCTTGAGTACCCTCGGAATCATTTGATGCTTCGTCTTTAGACAGCTCATTCAAGTTATATTTTTTATATGTAAAGTAATTGTCCACAATGCTTAATAAGCAAATACCCTTTATAATTTCCACTATTATACAGAGTCCAGGATTCTTCAAATCAGCTTTGTTGTTGGCATTCTTCAGGACAACCATCTCGGCTAGCTCCTTGATGATCAAGTCTCTGCAAACGCTGCTGTTGAAGCGCTTGTTGAAGATGATGGCAAACGAAGACGACTGTTTCAGAAAATACTTATCAAAAAGCTTGCCGGCACACTCCATTATGTCTGGTAAATTGGCCTTACAGGTTGCCATAATTGGAAGCAGACGTAACACATGCCGTGTCTTTGAGAGCTTTGTTGTCACTAAATCTTTGATTATGGCCGTGGTCAGCTCTTCTGGACTAGGTAAATTTGTTTTAACAAAAATGCAGTTGGATGCACCTGTTTCTACCACCTGGAATCTTTTATGCCTTAGAGACTTTTGAGAATCTTTTTTCAAGGAATCCACTTCGCGTTTCAGCATGTCTCCGATATCAGTCTCGTCCTCGGACTCACTGTCTGACCTGTCATCCGGCGCGGCGGACTCCGGCATCGCCGTCTGTTGCTCCAGCCCGAGGTCCGGATACAGCTTCCCAGCATACTCGTTCAGCAGATTGTAAACTTCTTTCACGCAGTCTTTCTCTCTAAAGTTACACGTGCAAAAGAAGCCCCTGAAGCCGGGTTCTAAGAAATATTTGTTTCTGCGTTTACGAAAGTAATACTTTTTCTTCTTCCGATTATCGCCCATACTGAAGACTGTTAAGCACAAAGTTCAGTTACAATATGGTTATGATGGCGGGCTGTGATGATATAACGAAATATTATGTGTTACGTATTGAGTCGAATTATGATTAAGAATAATTCAATAACACAACAGCAAGCATCAAAATCCGTAACGTAATGTCACTGAAATGAAATGTCAGCGAAGTGTCAGAGCCAGAAAAAAGATAACTACTAGTGTTGCTATCATGAGTCGAATATCTAGTACAATGAATTTATGGTATCTTGTGCAATCGCCTAAAAATTACAAGATATTATAGTTATGACTTGTAAAGAGGTACCTGGGCTTAAAAATCCCTAAAAAATGCTATGGCCAGCTGTTCTGTCGAAGAGATGTTAAAGATTTGTTGTTTTTTTTTGTATTACTAGAATGCAAGTAAGCTACAGTACGATTCAAACTTAATGGCGGCTCGGAAGTTAGCTGCCAGTGCAGGTTCGCGCATGTACAGTCAAGTCGAAAATCATCTAAGCTCGTTTAATTATTTTTATAACTAAAACTTGTATGAATGTTTTAGTGCTTTATGATACGTATTTATTTGTTAGCTTAAGTGTCCTATCGCCCCAAGACTTCGGCTTGGTGTGGGTAGAATCGACATATGATTCGTCGGTATATACAATGGGTCGGTTTTCCGAGCGATACGTCGAGATTTTATGCAGATATTCGATGCGCTGTAACCGAATATTTGACTGTTCTATTAATACTTTTCTCTCATTTTGGGCTTTCTTCCATTGAAACCCCAATCATTTCAATATTCGGCCTAAGCTGGTTATAGAACCGTTAAAATGAATATCATCTTTTTACTTTCGTTTTAATTGCTTCAGTGTTGGCAATTCCTTTTCAGTAACATGAAAGTTGTGCACGCACCTTTTGATGACACCTTGGTCGAAGCCGTCAATACCTGTCCCTCTCTTGACTCCCTTCTTTTTTTTGCCAGGTGTGTGAAAAATGGCTACCATATCCAATTCATTCGCTGTTGCAGATATTCTTTGCACAGTCCTTAGTGAGACGCCTGTAGCTGCCGCCGCCCGTTTTTGAACTAGGTTCAAAGGAATTTGAACGCCGTCCTCATTCTCCTTTTTCATAAATTGGATGACATTATAAACCGTTTATCTCGCTTGTCTGCGTAAAACGTTGTATCGTCCGCGAGGCATTTTACAAATAAATACCAAAGTATTTTCCGCACAACCAAAAACAGTCTTAAAACTTTACGTAAATAACGAAAAACGAACGGAACAATAACAAAAAAAAACATAACAAAACAATAACAAAAAAAAAAAACAAAACAGTCAACAAACTATAATGAGCTCGACTGTACTTATGCAGAAATTCGCGCGCGTGTGCAGAATACAGACGTAACTCACACACTAAAGCGACGACGCGTAGGGCGAGTGCGGGTGAGAGAAAGAGCGCGCGGGGATGTGCCCCGCCGGCACGTCCCTCTACGTCCCGCTGATACCTAAAAATTGCGATTTGCGCAGCGAAACGTAAGATGTTCCGAGCCGCCAATAAGTTTGAATCGTACTATACTAGCTTGTGCTTAAATGTAAGTGTTATTAAGTGTAACTATGTAAATATTTGTATGCATTGAGCTATTACTTATTATTATCTATTAATAGCTAATAGCTAAAATGTTCGTATGCCGCGTTTAACGGTGGATATGTCCTGTCCTGCAATTTTATGTAAATGTCTTTGTCTTTATCAAAACTTACCATTATTCGTTACTGTTACTGTTAGCCTATGTCATCCCACTGCTGGGCAAAGGCCTCTCCCCATGACTTCCATATTCTTCGATACAGGGCCAATGTGGACCACTGATCGTTGGTTTTGTCCAGCTCGTCCCGCCATCTTCTGCGAGGTTGACCGCGTCGCCTTCTGGCAGTGTCAGGGCTCCCCATCGTGGTTATTTTGGCCCACAGTTCGTCGGGCATACGGAAGATATGGCCAGCCCAGTGCCACTTTAGCTTTGCGGCTTTTTGGGCAATGTCAGTAATGTGTTTCGGAGCGCAGTGTTGCGTTGCGTACATGGTCGATAAGTTTGACGCCTAGGATACTGCGCTCCATTGCACGTTGGCAAACCTTGAGCTTGGTCTTTTCAATATTTGTCAAACACCAAGTCTGAGATCCATATCTCAAAATGGAAAGAATGCACATGTTCATGATTTTTCGTTTGAGTGACAAAGAAAGATTTCCTTTCAAGCATTTTCATGGACCAGTAGCTCTTCCAGGCATTTTCGGTTCGTCTTACGACTTCCTTGTCTTGTCTGGACTCGAAAGAGACTAACTGGCCCAAGTAGATGCATTCTTGGACATATTGCAATTCTTCGCCATTCACTCGGATCTTGTGTTTGGTGGTGTTTGACATCAGTTTGGTCTTCGACATGTTCATCGCGGGTCCAACCTCAAGGCTTGCATTACTGAGCTGGTTTAACATAAGCTCCAGTTCTGCCGCCGTGGAAGAGAATACGACAATGTCATCAGCGAAGCGAAGGTTTGTTATCCGCACTTCGCCAGTTTCAATGCCGCTACTCTTCCAACTGGCCGTAAGCTTTATAAACTTCTTCAAGCGCGCTATTAAAAAACTTGGGTGAAAGCGGGTCTCCTTGCTTTACGCCTTTTTCTGTGGAGAATGATGGTCCAACTGTCTGTAATCTCGTTACGAAGCAGGTGATGTAGGTGGGATCCATCTCTTGGTTGTTCAGAGCGTCAAATATAGTTTTGTGTGTCAAACTATCAAAAGTTTTTGAATAATCTATGAAGGCAAGATAAATCGGCATGTTGAACTCTTGGTATTTTTCAATTATTTGGTATATTGCATGCAGATGGTCAGTAGTGGAGAGGCCTGATCGGAAGCTTACTTGTTGAGGAGGTTGATGTTTGTCCAACTGAGGTGAGATACGCTGGTCCATGACTTTGATGAAGGCCTTACAGATGGGATAAAAGACTTACCGGTCGATAGATGTTGAGGTCCGAATTATCTCCTTTTTTATGTAACAGTATTATATTAGAGTGGCAGAAGCCATCCGGAAAAATGCCTGTTTTTATAATAGAATTGAAAAGATATGTTATTACAGGGAGAAGAGTAGATTCGCCTATTTTCAAAATCTCGGTACCTACTTATACCACCCTCCAAAATCATCGCCAGCAGAACAACTCTGACACCATATAGGTACCTAATATTTCGGAAATGTGGTGCTTTAGAAGATTTTCTCTCATCCAATCATCCTAGAGAGATGCTAAGTTTAGCTAAAGTTTGTATTGATGTCCTCTAATTTGTAAATAAAATAGTGTATAGTAGGCAGGCCATGCTGAAGGCACAGGCTCAAAATATTCAAACCCGTTACAAAAACTAAAGTGGCTGCCTGGGTTTGAACCCACGACCTGTACTGTATACACCTCGTTAATAGAAGCCGTGAGGTACGTTCTACTACTGGGTCATAGCTACAATCAGTTGGCGCCATTAATACAGAACGCAATACGCATAAGTACATATTATTCATTAGTAATAGGGAATATGCATGAAACACAAAACTCTTTTAATTTATTAAAAACTAGCTGACCCGTGCAACTTCGTCTGCGTTATATAAGAGAGACTGAGAGATGGTTAGAGAGAGTGTGAGACACCCTTAAAAGATAGACATAATAATGCTATCGCGGATTTTTATAGATTTTTTTCCGTGATACACGAACTCGACGCACGAACGTCGAATTTGTTGCGTAACTTTAACCGTTTACGCAGCGCACGCAACGAAAGATCTCAAAAAGAATAGTTTTTTCCTTTTTTTGCAACATTTTTCATTGATGCTTTGCTCCTATTTATTGTAGCGTGATTTTATATGAACGTTGTAACGTTGTTGTTCGTTGTTGCCTTCCCCGATTAATGGTCTATCCAACAGTAATAGATACTTTCAACTCGAACCAGTAGTTCCTGAAATTAGCGTGTTCAACCAACCAAACAAACACAGCTTTATAATATTAGGTATAGTATAGAATCAAGTAGGTAACAATTTAATTTCTCTGAAATATTCGCATTAATCGCTAAAATATTCAGTTTTTCTAAATAAGGGCTTCCCTCGCCAGCCTCCTCAGCCTTACGTTATCATCCTTAGACACTTGATGACAGTCATACTCCATCTACGTCGAAAGTTCTCATCAAGGTGCATCAAATGAGCCCAAACACGATATAGATGCTGTAAACTCTTGATGACCTCTTGCAACTGCCTTCCGTCTCCATCGTCGACCTTCGATGAAAGTCATACTCTAGCTAAGTTTAAAATTTTTTATCAAGGTCCATGAAATGAGCCCAAACACGATTTAGCTGCTGCAAACTGTTGCGAACCTCTTGCAACTGACTTTTGTCTCCACCGTCAGACCTTCGATGACAGTCCAGGCAGGTCTTAAATTCTCACCAAGATGCATGGAATGAGGCCAACAACAATATAGCTGTATATAATCTACGTAAACTGCGTATGCACAGCACAGTTCTTGCACGTCAAGAACACGTGAATTTATCAGGCTTCTGTTCGCTATACTACTTTTTGGAGAAATCATCATCATACTCCTGCTCCTTATCCCAATTTATTTGGGGTCGGCGCAACATGATTGTATTCTTCTTCCATACTTCTCTATTACTTTTTGGAAAAAAAATCACGAAAAAGTAAGAAATATAGAAATGCAAACAATTTAAATACAAAAAGAAATATAGGCAATCTAATAGCCTCAAAAAAAAAATTATCAAATCACAAAAAGTGAAAATAATGTTGCGGGGTTTGAACCTGCAACCCCGTAGTTTACAGAGCGGTCATGAAACCGCTAGGCTATTTACTTCGTCGACATAAGCTACAAATAGCCGTTCTCATGTACTTACGTCATGACTGAAACGTCAAACAATTGAAGTATACGGACATAATGTTAAATTGCCTACCCCCTTAAGGAAGTAGCGTGATAATATATACCCTAAATATTTAAGAAGCCTATGCAGTAGTTTTGACGTGATGCGCGCACAAACATTTCGTAGCAACTACTTTTACCTAAGAAAGTTGATTTTCTTGAGTTCCACTATTTTGTGCGTATTCACCTCAAAAATGAAATTTCAAGAAAACTGAGAAATTATATTTACCTGTATTAGATATGAAGTATATGTAGCAACTTTAAAAGTTTACACTTCATTGGTTTTGATTGTATAGGTGTTTGAAGTTTATTAATTTTAAACACAAAACCCTCTTTTTTGCGTCTCTGGATGAGATTTCAAAAAATGCTAAAACAGGTATTTCTTTATTTTTATTAATAAGTATTTACTGTGAGTTTCATGATTCTAGAACAATCTAAAATTTTTTTTTCATACAAACTTTACCCCCCCTTTTAACCCCCTTTTTCCAAAAAAAAACAAAATTTCTATAGCCTATATGTTATTCTGAATTTATTTAAATAGATTTGTGAAGATTTCAACAATATCGGTTAAGTAGTTTTTACGTGATGTGCGGTCAAACATACAAACAAACAAACAAACAAAAATTTTTAAAATGGATTTAATATGTTCTGTTACTTATTTTAAGTCACCCTGGCTGGATTTTTTTTTTAATCTTCAATGAACAGATTTTTTGGTCTCAACGATTTTATTATATGTATAGATATAGATAGATTATATGTATAGATGCCTTGTATTGGCACCTAGGAACATTGTGGATCACTTGTTTAAGTTTCTGGCACATCACTTACTTTACAATATATTGTTTTATGTAGCATATTTTTAGTGAAACGGAACGCACTGTCAAAACGCATCGTCCCTCGATAAGACCGGTATTGACGTCAAAGTCTATGTGTAAAAAAATATATATTTTATATGAAAAGTACTTAAAGTTTCACGAATATTTTATTAAAATATTGTTATTGCAATTTATGCTTGAATAATGCACCTAAGTACAATTAGAAAAATGATTTTAATATTAGATGTAAACAAGGCCGATTGTGGTAAATTACGTCACATCCCATCATGGCCGCGACAGTCGCGGACGTTTGAACTGTCGTAGAAAACTGCAGCAGTTTTAATATTATTTTTGAGCGACAAGCAGTCGTTAAACTTAAGTTTTAATACCTACTTTTCTTGGGTTCATATAGTGTATTTTAGTGATATAAGTGAAGAAAAAAATACACGCATATTCCCTATTGGTTCAATAGGTTTACAACCTATGTTTTTACATATTTTCCTCAAACAATACTTATTATTATCAAATGATTCGTAGTTTCCTGGATCTATTGTTACCTACATGGCGCACATTCAGATATTTCAATTATAGAATTACTGGAGAAAATTAAGATTAATCAATTGGGAGGGATGGAATAGCTACATATTTACCTTAAAAAGTACCTACCTACATTGTTTTATTAACCTTTTGACCGCCACAGTCGTGTATAGACGACAAACCAAAATGTGCCTAGCACGCCACGGTCGCGACTGCGTGACAAAATTTTAAACGTAAATAAATGTCATAAATAAAACAGCATTGTTTTGTTTATTTCCCTTGTTAATTAAGTACCTTGACTCTTCTTAATTTATTTTAAGTGAATTGCTTTCGTTAGATTTCATCTATAATAACGTAATATGACAAAAAAGAAAACCAGTCATATAGTTCGAAAAACATAGTGCCCTCGACGCCACAGTCACCATAACAGGACGCGTAGTGATGTAGATAGCAGTCAATATAACAAGAATATCGACCTCGACGGCAACCTACGTTATATTTAATTTACTCTGAATTCTGCAATAGTAAATTAATAAAACATTTGCTATTGAACTTTTATGTTTGAGAAATCAAGTTAATTTTATAATACTGAGCTATGCGCTCTATAAAAGTCGAGTGTTAGTTGATTATCGATTAATTGTAATGACTGTAATGCCCATCTCTATCACACTGTTGTAATGTCTATGCCGGGGACGCCACAGTCGTCTATTGCCCTGGCTGGAGGCCTTACACTTAAGGCACCCACAGGAAAGTCCGGTTAAGCAGACGACAACCGACCTCTCTGGTTGAACTGCGAGATGCCATTTCGAAAAAAAAAAAAAAAACAGTCGTCTATGTTTGACATACCCATGACGTCAAAAGCGGTTTTTTTTTAATAGAGTAGTTCCTTAACTGTTATTAAATATTATTAATAATGGATGCGGTCATCCATTATTAACCTTTAATTAACCGCTTACGTCGGATTAATCCGACAAATATTTTCGGGTCCATGACGATTT
The DNA here is from genome assembly GCA_963853795.1 of Xestia rhomboidea. NCBI lineage: Eukaryota > Metazoa > Arthropoda > Insecta > Lepidoptera > Noctuidae > Xestia > Xestia rhomboidea. The sequence continues at coordinate 12,590,084 of OY970761.1, read as the reverse complement.
AGTCAGGGTTGTATATTTTCGATTAAAATACCACAGCTCGTTTAATGTACTTTTTTATTTAGTTACATGATGCCGTAAAGCATTTTCCTGTTGGAATACTAACCGGCAAAAGTGCAAAATATGTGCAGCAAAGTAAAAACGGTCTGACACTCGTTTAATATGCCAAAAATGCAAAGTTTAACAGTGCGTAGATCAATATTTTTGCGTTTAGTATAATGAGACCATAACCAACCATTAAAACAAAATACTTATTATTATTATAAGTATCGGTTGCGCACCTCTAGCGCAGAGGCGAGCAAATTAAAAAAGCCGTGCCAGCTACGCCACTGTCATCATAAGGTGACAAGAAAGTACGTCATGATTGAATATAGTGCTGTGCTAGTATTGACTTGGTTTTATCGATTGTTGTTTTGAATTGTGTATTTAACGCCGAAACTGTGACACATATCATTATTATTTCTGTCTTATAGGACAAAGCGGAATGAAATAAAACTCCTGTATTACATTGTTCCGTTATAGACCTTTTAATAAAAACATACTCTAGGTTAAAAAATAAATTGTTAGTGCTTTATCGATATAATTTCGAACTCACTACTATTTTGTAGGTAGGATGAATTCATAGCTTGGCACGCGTTTTCGTTTTTGACGTGGCGGTCAAAAGGTTAAAACTACGCAACAGATTTTGATGCGGGTTTTCATAGATAGAGTGATTCAAGAGGAAGGTTTTAGTATATAATTTGCGGGCGGGCGAAGCCGCGGGCATCAGCTAGTTTGTAATAAAAAGTAAAGTTTGCATCATCATACATCAGTCAAAGGCAGAAATTGAAATTTATTTTTGGGTTTGCCAATAGTTGTTCAAACCTAGAGTAAACTAGTCAAGAGGCGACTTATCGATATTTAACTATAACATAATGTATATATGTTAATGAAAAAGATTTTGGTATGGGGTTAAAAAAGTAGGTACTTTATTAGCAATAAACAAAATGAACATACATACATACATAAACACATCAAACATCATCATCATCTACATTATTAATCATAAACTTATCAAAGTTACAGTTAAGTTACATGACATAAAAATGAACAAACGCTAGATTTATAGATGAAGTATGTAGGTACATAGGGTGCGTAGCTCACTGGTAAGTTGAGGCGGTCGAGTGTCAAGCGCGGGTGGCTATATGCCTTCTTGTCTGTATACTTATACCTATGCACGAAACATTACGAAAATGACAAATCGACGTCGTAGTCGCGGCGCGCGTTCACTTGCACCTCGACCTCGCTTGCACCACGACTCCACCTCGCTCGTGACGGCACTCTAGTTTGTAAGAGCACTGCTATTCAAATTTATTCCCAAAGAATAGGTGTTAGAAGCGGTGCGCCGCGCACGCCCCCGCCTCGTCCCTCGGTTCTTGATGCTGTCGTCCTGTTGGACAGGAGGTTGAAGGGTTGTAGAAGTCCTTGGCATCTGGTCCAAGTATATGACTTGTTTATCCAATTCGGAATTAGGTCGCCTTGAATTCGGACAGTCGATCATTTCTAATTTTATATCGTAGCAAACGTACACTTCCGCCAAGTAGTTAATGTTTTGATTATCCTGAAAAGTAATACATCGCAATGAATACAGAATTAATAAACCAAGATTATTCTATAGAGATATTGTAGATACTTACCGGGGTTATTTTCGTAGTATCGGTAGCATAATCTACTCTAACCATTTTTCCAAAAATTTCAATAATAGTTCTTAACTTCTCGGAGGTTCCAGGTCGATACCCAGCATTGAATAATTTAGTGCCGATCTTCAAATCATAGAACAATTTGTACGTTTTGCTAAAGTAGCCGTAAACATCCTTAATAGCCGTCGAACGAGTGGCGCAGTCCCCATGCTTTTTGAATTCATGTTCCCACATTTCATTTGTCTTTAAACCAGACTCTAGTACCGTAAACCAAGAAGATGATAATTTTTCCAGCAAATTGTTTTCATGGAATCTATGCGTGTTGTAAGTCACTCCGGACTTTCGTCGGCTACAGCGCGGAGGTATTATAGCATCCTTGGAATACATGGATGGCCATAGGCCGTGGATAACCCATCCCGGGTGCAATTCACGAGCACGATGACCCTTTAGTGATTGTTTGTACGCATAACCTGGAGACCAAAGCACAGCCAATGTAAAGTAGTCGAAACAATTTTCGGCAGGAGATTGATCGTCCACACACTTTTCAACGCTTGCGCTTGATATTTGGATCCCAGAATGTGTTGTTGTTGGAGGATCACTAGGCACGGCCGTAGAACTGGTGCTTGGAGATGCAGTAGTTGTTTGGATCCCAGAACGTGTTCTGTGTTGAGGTAAAGGAGGAAAGTCAGCGTTCGTCAGAAATCCGGAACGATGCCCTGATGAGGGAGCAGATGGAGTGTGATGCACAGTTGTAATAGCTTCACTAGATGGTAGTCGATCAATTCCACTACGCTGATTTTGGCCTGAAGCTTGAGTTGAGGAAGAAGATCCACTGGAACCTGGTCTCCCAGGATCACCACTCCCGGAACCAGTTCCTCCAGACGTATGAGACTTCGATCTGTTAAAATAATAAAAACAGAATAAATCATTTTTCATCCCCCCATCTCGGAAAGAGTATTTTTGCTCTTCGATATCTGAGTGCAAAAGTCGTTTTTATCCTCTAGAGGATAAAGTAAATTGAATTTAGAACATCGTGTGCACTAAGTTTGTGAATTCAAAACATCATTAAACCTATTTACTTGTACCTCCATGGTGCCGAATTTATCATAGGTACAACCTTTTTTAATTTGTTAAAAACTCAGACTCGGAACCTTCTTGGTGTACTTTTATAATTTGCTTTGCGCGCGCCATTTTCTTGTCAGGTCAATTGTTAAAACCTTAGGTTAAAAACAAGTGAAAAACGTAAAATAAGTGGTTTTGGCGACCAAGAAGTTTAGTTGACGCCAACAGAATTGACTGAAACTGTTAATAATGCGCAAATGAGCTTTCTCCCTCAACAATCACGCGAGAGGATTTGAAACAGTACGATATTAAAAAAAAATGAAAAAAAAATAGGTAGAAAATGCCCAAGGCATTAAGTCCGCCTTTGTACAGTTTTTACTTGTGCATAAAGTTTTAATAAATAAATAAATAAATATTACATCACTCAACTTAACTAACTGTAGCAACGTTACTTTAAATTTTTCTTAATTGTACCTAAGTATTATTTGTTATAATTTAAAGATTATTCTGTAATACTTCCCTACCATAATGTAGTAGTTAACACCTAAACTGAAATAAAAGTAAAAGTATCTTGTGATTGTAAATGTTTTTTTTTTGCATTTAGTCATTTCCTCGCTGAGGTGGGATGAAAAGTTACGTGTTGCACTCGAGTGCAAAGATTTTTCACCTCGTGTTCTTTTGATTCCCTCGCTAAAGCTCAGGATTCTAATTTTTGAATCACTCGCTGCGTTCGTGACTCAATTTAGAATCCTTCGCTTGCTCGGTTATCAAAATTGAGCACGCGGTTAAAAAGCAACTTTGCACTCTTGTATAACAAATAACTATTTTTCACCACGGGCAATTTAATTTTCATTGGTATTTTCTACATAAAATAACATCACACTTGTTGGCAGATTGGTACCCCGTACTACACCTACATTTCCCCATTGCAGTTATGTTAAATTCCCGTGTAATAGGAGGCAAGCCTATTTGCCATCAACCGAGCAAAAATCCAAACGTGGTGGCCCCCGGCCACCGTAAGCGCGGGCCTGTGGACGGTGAGCTATGGGCTAGCTCGCCGTCCTTCCGTCTCATGACGACAGGCCGTGTCGACGTCGTCCACGCGCGCCTCAAAGAGTCAGCAAAAAGGAAGGGGTCCGCAAGGGCCGATGCCTGCCGGGGCTGCGGGACTATTCGAAAGAGATACCGTGACCCCGGAACACAAAGGGCGATGAAGGAACATGGATGGGTTTAGTCAGTAAAAGTCTGACACTCCCTCCTGCTCCGCCCAGAGCGGGAGGAGTCATTTGATGATTTAGAAAAAAAAGGGCTGTTACTGAGATTCCCTGGTGGAAAAATACAATGCCACTTTGTCTGACCTGGGAATAGAACCCACTTGCGACCACTAGACCACCAAGGCAGTAATTTATACCTTTCAAAATATTTAATGTTAAATTTACTTACCCCCAAGCATTGGAACCCGTACCCCAAGCTTCACCAATTACGATGAATGTCACAAAAACTAAAAGAGGCAATAAACGATTAGTGGACTTCATTTTTATATAAAACTATATTCATGACAAAAAAAACAACCGACAGATTCGTGCACAGTTTCAAGGAATAAAAACTACTACGCTGCCCGGCTTATTTATATGAATTCCCAAACCGCGGCATTAGTTTTATGCCTGCAATAATATGAGTTACCTACTATTACCAATATAATAATAACAATTGCTGATTATTTTTGTTGTTTTGTTTTTTTTTGTCCAGTGGAAAATCCAAGTTGACCGGGTGTTGATACCAACCGTTAATGTTACCTACTCGTGATGAACGGAGCGACCAAAATATTACTAATGTATTGTTTATAGGGCTGGTATCCGCAACTGCGCGTCAAAGCGCGTACCTATTTTGCGTACAAACAGCAGTCAAGCCGAATTCCAAATCAAATCATTTATTTGCAATGAATGTAGGTTACATTAAAATACAGGTGGAGTAGGAAGGAGTGAGTTTTAGGAGTGAGGGAGTGAGTTTTTTTTATATACCAAAGGTTAATATTGTGTTTTATATTACTTATATATTATATAGATTATAGAGTTTTACACCTTTTAGTTTTGTTTTTGATTTTGTATTTCATTTGAATGTAAATAGGTAAGCTAAGTTTAGGTACTTACCTATATGTGCGTAAAAATTTAGAATTATTACTAGAGTTATTATTATCTAAGTGCTTAAATTTAATTTAATGTATTTTTGTGTCATAAGTGTAACTATGTAAATATTCGTATGCCGCGACTAGCAGCGGATATGTCCTGTCCTGCTATTTTTATTTAACAACTCTGCCTACCATATCCAACGAATAAATGACTTTGTCTTTGTTTTTGTGAGCCATGTACATTCTACCTGAAAATAGGCACACAAAAATTATAAAAAATTGTTAGGAATCTAAAAATAGGGTTACAAATTAAGATGTCATAGTTAGAATTATTGCAATTATGCATATACATTAATTAAAGGTAGCCCGCGAAATTACAATTTAAATACGTTTTTTGCAATTTGCAGGTCAGTGTCAGGTTGTATGTTGATTAAACTATACATCGCGGCTGTAAGACGTATGTAGTCACAGAATTATAATCATCAAAATCATCAATACAACCCTCCAAGCGCATAAAGGTGCAGGAATGACTTTGACCTTGAAAAAGTAAATTCATACACCTTTATGAGCTTACACCATTCACATGAGCATTCACCTTAATGAAAATGTCAAATTAAAATGTTACAATAGAATAAAATTAAAAAATAGTGTTTTAAAGTACATAATAATGTTCAAAATAATATCAATTATATTTATTATACACATTGCTGATTAAAAAGTTGTGTCCATTAAAAAAACATTAATCGAATAATAACATTTTCATCCCACCATCTCGGAAAGAGTATTTTTAATCTTCAATATCTGAGTGGAAAAGCCGTTTTTATTCTCTAGAGGATAAAGTAAATTGAATTTAGAACATCATGTGCACTAAGTTTGTGAATTAAAAAAAAACATTAAACCTATTTACTGCTACCTCTATGGTGCCGAATATATCATACAACTTTTTTTTAATTTGTTAAAAACTCAGACTCGGAACCTTCTTGGTGTTCTTTTTTCAATTTGCTTTGTACGCGGTTCTTTACGCGGCATTTTTTCACGTCATTGTTAAACCTTATATTAAAAACAAGAAGCTTGAAAACAAGTGAAAAAACTAAAATGAGTGATTCTAGCGACGAGGAAGTTTGCTTGACGCCAACAGAATTGACTGAAACTGTTAATAATGCGCAAATGAGCTTTCTCCCTCAACAATCACGCGAGAAGTATTTAAAACAGTACGATATGTTCAACACGTGGCGACTAGCAAAAGGAGCCAAAACTTTCTCAGAAAACGTTTTGCTGGCATATTTTATAGAATTATCCGAGAACAAGAAAGCAAGCACTCTATGGAGTACGTATTCGATGCTAAAAGCAACAATAAAGATGAAAAAAGACAAACATATCGATACCTATCCTAAATTAGTGGCATTTTTAAAAAGAGCCTCATCTGGTCATCATCCAAAAAAAATCGAAGGTTTTCACAGTATCTGATATTGAAAACTTTCTTAACGAAGCACCCGATTCCGTATATTTGGCGGCAAAAGTAAGTCAGTTGCACATTCAGTATCTACTTATGTATATTAATCTCAATTAAATAGTATACTTAGTAGATGTTGATAGGCATAATTATGCGTTCATATCAATTTTATTCATTTATCTACTACAATACTCTTTACGTTACAGGTTGTTCTTATTATTGGAATAAACGGAGCATGTCGAACTAATGAACTAACACAACTTAATGTCAAAAACATTGAGAAACATTCAGATGACTTACTATTAATTAATTTACCTAATACAAAGACAAAAAGAGACCGCAACTTCGTCATTCGCAAGGAATACGTAACGATTGTTGAGAAATATCAAGCCTTACGCCCGCCTAACACTCCAATCAATCGATTTTTTCTACAGTATCGCAATGGAAAGTGTGTTAGACAGCCTATGGGTACTAATAAAATTGGCAGTATCCCACGAGAAATAGCAACATTTCTTGAACTTCCAGAACCCCTGTTGTACACGGGTCATTGTTTCCGACGAACTTCAGCCACACTTTTGGCTGATTCCGGAGCTGATCTCCTGTCCCTTAAGCGCCACGGAGGCTGGAAGTCCAATGCAGTTGTAGAGGGATACATAGAGGATTCCATCCAAAATAAGTCTAAAATATGTGAAGGCATCGTAGGAGCCATTACACTGAAAGAGCCTCAATCGGATCCTTGGACTGGCCCTTCTACATCAAATATAAGCCATTATGAAACACCTAACCATCTCCCTCTCTCTCCAACATTCACGCCAAGGGAATCCGATGAATCGGTACAACTATTAAGTATGACAGATAGTTTACCGAAAAACAGTACACAAGTGACTAACACCAATATTACAGTATCAAACAAAAATATTACACTCAATTATAACTGTAGCAACGTTACTTTAAAATTTTCTTAATTATACCTTAGTATTATTTTGTTATAATTTAAAGATTATTCTGTAATACTTACCTGTCATAATGTAGTAATTAATACCTAAACTGAAATAAAAGTGTACCTATCTTGTGATTGTAAACGTTTTTTTTTTGCATTGAGTCATTTCCTCGCTGAGGTGGAATGAAAAGTTACGTGTTGCACTCGAGTGCAAAGTTTTTTCACCTCGTGCTCTTTTGATTCCCTCGCTAGCGCTCAGGATTCTAATTTTGAATCACTCGCTGCGCTCGTGATTCAATTTTAGAATCCTTCGCTTGCTCGGTCATCAAAATTGAACACGCGGTTAAAAAGCAACTTTGCACTCTTGTATAACAAATAACTATTTCAAATTTTAATCTAACATTCCATATTTAAATTACCTCATACACGCAGCTACGAGTATGTCGCAAAGGAGTCTGCATTACAAAAGATGGATGTTAGTTAAGAGCTTTAACTTGACTCATTGAATTTGTAACTTCAGATTTCCTGGTTTTCCTTTCATTTAATTTATTATGTTTGTTAGAGAGATTTCATCATTATAATTGACCCTAACGATCGATGCAATAAAAGTACAGTGTATAATTTTTTCAGATTTTAGCCGGTTCGATTCCCGGGTGTGGGAGAAGAGAATTTTCGAAAATCTTTGAATGCAGGTTGCTTTCTATTCAAAAATAAAGGAACGTTTCCTTTGAGTAAAATTTTCTATCTGCAGTATTAAGAGTACTTTCCCTCCAGGTGGCATTACAAAATTCCACCCTGTATATAATAACGTAAATAACGTTAAAAAAAAATCTTAAAATGGACTTTAACGTTATAATCATAAAGTTCATTTTAAGAATTTTAAATTTTTAACGTGATTCATTTATGTGAACGTCAGAATGGCTGGTTGTCTGCATCGCTCCGCGCCAGGCTGGTGACCAAAAATTGCTACCCATTGCTACCTATAGTCAACTAACTTGGAAACAAAATAAAGGGACTTCAAAATGTCCAGCCATTCTGATATCAGCATGGCTGGTCAACTCTCCGTTTGCGTAAACTATGCACATTCGTGTTATTATTTTTATTTGAGTAATTGCTACCTGATTGCTACCCTCACGTCTTTCAATGTCCACCTTGTAGCTTTAACAAGTAAAAAATTATGATCGTTTGAATTTTTTACAGGGACCCTCGTGTTTTAGCAGACCCCCTTAAACGTTCTCAGCTTCAAGTTTTCGTGCTGAATATGCTTGCAAAAAACACTTTAAACCTACCTTTCCATTGGTTGAAATCTAGTAATGTAATACAAACTTGAGACCACCATTAATTAATCAACGCAAATAATCTTGTAATTCTTGAAGTTTGTTTTCATCTAGACAATTCCTATTTTATTTGTTCTACTGTTCTGGGTCCCATAACAGTTTTTTTGTATAGTCTTTCGTTGCTAACTTAAACTAAAGCACTCCGCAGCTTATCGTGTTTCAGAGATGCATACAAAGAAAAAACAATATAATTGTGAATAACATATAATATTATTTATTTACATTAATTCGCTTTACAAAAAATAGAACCTAATTCCTATGTACAGCTGCTATAATATAAAATAACTTTAGCACCTTATTTGAATATCCTTCCATAGTTTATACTAGAATAACAGTAAACATTAAAATACTAAAAGAATACTTTTTGTAGACGTTTTGCATTGTTTTCAGTGCATTGTCCGAATTATTTTCGTTTGAAGCCAGGAACATCATAGGTTATTTTGTTATTTTGTGAATTTACAATATTTTGGCTTCATTATTGTAGGCAGGTTGGCGACGACCGGCTTGTTTCGCTTTGGGCAAACCGTGATACTGAAATAAAAACAGAAAATAAATTATAGAAAGGAATTAATGTTTCTTTACACAGATAGGGGGGCCTAAAATGGCTGCTTTACCAAAATCATAATATGAATGACGTTAAAAATTTAAAATTCTTAAAATGGACTTTATTGTTATAGTCATAAAGTCTATTTTAAGAATTTTAATTTTTTAACGTGATTCATATTAATTAAGATTCTGCTATAGCGGCCATTTTAGGCCCGCAGTTTCTTTATACATGCAATTTTATCGAGAAGCAAATAGTAGATACCAAAAAGAGAGGTGTGCTACAGTGCTAGCTACAATGCGTTTCAAATAAGAATAGGAACGTCAATGACCTCCATATGTCAACTGTAGATTGAAAAGTACGGCTAACAAAAACATTTTCATTTACGCAATTTTTTTAAATGTTTTGTTGCTTGTTATCGTTCTCTTCAAATTGTTATCGTTTATTCAAGAGCGTGGAAATTTTTATTCAGACGCCAGGACTGTACTGGTATACTACGGTGTGTTTTCGATAGAAAACAAAAGAGAAATCACCAAAATAATAATACTTACTCAGTATTATATTCAATGGATGATAACTTCATGTACTCGACATAAATGCTGGGACTCTTCAACAGCCTCCAAGTCATGGGGTTGAACAGATTCGTCTCATACTTCCACTCGACGATTACAAAAATAGGCGGGTGGCCGGTATCTTTCACTGCTACCATTTTGGTCTCCAACACTCCAGGCTTGTAGAACTTTCTGTAATGGAAAAGAAATATAAAACAAAAATACACATTGTTTAGGCTAGCTTAGGTACTGATCGATCTTAAGAGATTATTGGTATTATCAAAGGCCTATTGGTCTCGTGGTCACAAGATCGACTACTGAGTGCGGGTTCTTGTATTGGATTCCCGAACGGGAAAACTGTTATTGGGTTTTTACATAAGGACTTAGCAGTAGACCAGAGAGTTGGGAAGTTGGATGACACCAACGTGCCGCTAAAAGCAAGTAACCAAGGGTTGCGTACCATCGTAGTAGGGGAGTTCCCTTTAATTTTTAATATTTGTTGTTATAGCGACGACAGAAATACACATTCTGTGGAAATTTGAACTGTCTACCTATTACGGATCATGAGATACAGCCCGGTGACAGACAGACAGACGGATGGACGTTGGTTACCCTTTTTTTTTTTTAGGATGGGAAATCATCAAATGACTTCTCCCGCTCTGGGCGGAGCAGGAGGGAGTGTCAGACTTTTACTGACTAAAACCCATCCATGTTCCTTCCTCGCCCTTTGTGTTCCGGGGCCACGGTATCTCTTTCGAATAGTCCCGCAGCCCCGGCAGGCTTCGGCCCTTGCGGACCCCTTCCCTATTGCTGACTCTCTTTGAGGCGCGCGTGGAACACGAACGCGCCGTCGACACGGCCTGTCGTCATGAGACGGACGGACGGCGAGCTAGCCCATAGCTCCCCGTCCACAGGCCCGCGCCTACGGTGGCCGGAAGCCACCACGTGGCCCAAGACGCCCGGGGCGTCTCCCGCGGCGGCCGGGACGTGAGGATATCTCCCTCTCACGTTCCGCCACCTCCTTCGCTAGCATAACTACTTCGCAGAAGGAGGTGACGGCGTCCCATTCCGTCTCGCTCCGGACCATGGCACGAACCAAGGCCGGAAGACCATGAGCATGACCATGACCATGACCTATTACGGATCATGAGATACAGCCCGGTGACAGACAGACAGACGGACGGACGTTGGTTACCCTTCGGGTATGGAATCCTGAAAAGAGTGCTCCTGTGTTTACGCACACACTTGTGCACTATAATATCTCCTACGTACTTCGCTATTCTCCATTTCGACTGGCCGCCGTGGCCGAATTCGGTAGGGACTATAATATTAATATTAGGACAATTTTGTACTTAAAATGTCACTTATGGGATATCTTCCGTGATTATTTTTTATTTTTGAGCTCCCGATATTTCAACGCTGTTGCAAGCGCCATGATCGCGGGTTAACTGGAAAATGCGGGTGGATGGAAAAAAACAGCGTTCAACTATCGGGAGCTCAAAAATAAACAATAATCACGGAAGATATCCCGTAAGTGACATTTTAGGTATAGTTAAGAACCGTGGAATCTTAAAACAGGGCAATTTTACGAACCAAAAAGGGGATATTTGTATATAATTATGTTTTACTTGCGTTTTGTCACAGTAGTTTAATATTTAGTAGGTAAGTAGATTTTATATTCCATTGTATCAATATTATGTACACTTAACAGTATTCACAATAATTGTTTGCCTTTAATTGTTGACGCATTTCATATACCCAATAAAAACAAAACTACGATAAATATTAATACCTAATGTAATATAACTTCAAAATAACTATTTTCAAACGTTTTCCTTTTATTTGTGGAAAGAACCCTGGAATGTTTGATTTACTTGCGAGTAGGCACATAAACGGCCATGTTTTTTTATTGCGTTGATCAAGAAGCCTGATTTTTCAGCTCAGAGGCACCGTGGGCCTAAGTATTTAATAATTAACTTCAACTGGGTGGTGCCTCCACGCGTTTCTATGGAAAAAGATTTTGATAGACGAAAAACGAAGTGGTTCTATAAGGATACCGTTTTTCCTTATTATTTTGGAACCCTAAAAATTACCTACTGCCACTCACTTGATATTGTTTTCATTGCACGAATCACGATAAAATATTTTAATAGTTTTTACATGCTTCAATTGTTTCTATTTATAAACATCATTACGATTATCAAGTTTATCTCAAAAATGAAATGACCCGCACGCAACGCATAAGATACGAAATTATATAAATGCGGAACTACCGACGACTAGGTATTTACGCGGTCGTTTTCTATAACTGACTTAAGTACGTATAACTTTTAGTTAATATGCCTTGGTACATCTCGTAGTTATCGGTGTTCCTATAAACAAAGTTGGCTTGAAATATCCTACCCGCGTCACTTACCTGTCGCTTGATTCATAGATAAATCAAAGAAAGCTTTTCTGTGACTTTTGTTTCTAAACGTCCGTAAGCTAAATGTCAAACAGACAGAGATAGCAAGCTTCCGTTACCTGTTAGTAAGTTATTGAAAATGGCCGTAAGCCAATAGCAGCTACGGAAGGTTTAATGAAATGACTATAAAACACTGGCTGGTAAGGTTTGTGGTTACAGAGTCAAAACACTCACACCTCCAATAGTATAATCATGATCTGTCGACTGACCAATTTGGTCGAGACGCCATTGTTTAACTGTTGTGTCTACTTCGTGGACAGATCATGGGATACAGGGTTATCGCTACGATCTGAGATATTAAAACGCCACCGGAGCATTCGCCTGTGATATAACAATTCAAGCTTCAATTGCGAGCATTTTAGTTACAAATTGACGCTCTCGGTGTGAAACATTCGCCTGTAATTCAACGATTCGTTTTTGTACAGAAACAAGTGATTGGTACAAATCGTATCGTTTGTCATACTCGGTTCTCCTTACTCATTGACGTTATGCTCGAATCTGAACTGTTACATTACATGCTCCCGGTGAGGGAGCGCCTTTAGGTCAATCGGTATGTTAAACATTTGGGAATAGGCTAGTTTCCAACATCAATAAATTGCAAATCTATTTAGTCCGTCAGTTAGAGTATTGGAAAATAATGGACACGTATTTTCTGTTTTTGTAAATCAATAAATATTGACAAAGATAAAACGCATAAAAACTCGAGTCGCTCGTGACGTCACAACGCACTAAAAACGGCACGGCGTGACGTATTGAGAATTTTAAAAGCGTCGTATTTTCGGCAATTTTGGTTTACGTAACAGAAGAAAATATACGTGTCAAATATTTTTTCATAATTTAACTGACGGACTAATTCGTTTTTTTCAGGACACAATTAAGCTTATTGTTACTGGGCTTGACATTTTTTTTTTAACTTACTGCTCCTCTTCCAAGAACATATGATCGCTCTTATTGTTGTTTCTGTCGACTAATGTTATCGATAGCTTTCCTGATTCCGGGCCGTGAGTGATGCTCGCTGTCGTGTTTGCCACTTTCACTACCACCTCGTAATGTACCCCTGTAACGTTAAATAAGTAAATTAGTACAGGTACAATTTTTTCAATACACTTCCTCGAAAACTGGTTCATAACGCACTATGATTAGGTTTAACATGCAATGTATTTCACACGCGTGCGATTTTTTACATTTTCAACACGTGTGCGGGCATGAAAATTGCCACAGATAACTATATCTATACTGCCTATACTTAGTTCAAATTGGTTCAATGCATTAAGTCGGAGGTGAATGTTATTTTTTTATTTTTGGCAAAGCAATAATGCGTCTTTACCGCCTAAATATTTTTTTAATATTCAAATTGTGTTTATAAATAGAATATCATAGATAAACATGATTATTTAAAACAAATATTTACTTTTATAAACAAATTAACATTTATTTGTGTTCTAAATTCAAAAATGATTAGCGGCTTCATACCTTTGCTTCCCTTCAACCTGGCGAAAGCAAAGCGCGGAAAAAAAGAAAATTAAAATCATAGTTTCTTACTAATTTATGACAAAAATATTTTTCGTTATTTCATTTTATTTCTTCAGAAGTGTATTGAAAAAAGTCGTTTGATACACGTGGACATTTGTTATTGCAGTTCTCAGCTCAAAAACACCCTCGCCTACGGCTCGGGAGTTAAATCCGCCTCGAATGCAATAACAAACTTTCTCCACTTGTATCCAAATGTACTATTCCAGCAGTTGTTGCTGGAAAAATTGGCAACGAAAATCTAAAGGAAATATTTAAGGACGAATGAGGTCTATGGAAATCTACAGTAGGTATAACATCTCGCCTATTATTCCCAAAGAGTTTTGGCTATGGTACGCATTCCAGTTATACGTGGTCTGGTATGGGCCTAACCCATGCAGCCAAACTATTCAAAGTTGCATTCGAACAAATTGCGATCGTCATTTGTTTTGTAATAAGCGTACATCGTTCATTTAACTAGAAACTACTTACTGCAATAAGGCTTAGAATTGCCTGTCAGAGCGTACAGCGCAATATTCGAGTTGGTATCGACGAGACCGCCCGCTTGTAACAGTTTGTATTTATTGTATGAGTGGTATCCCATCGGTATACAATAGTGATGCTGATGGTCACAACTTGTACAGTTGCCAGCAACGAAGGCCTGAAAAAATAGGTTTTGTTGTACTGGGGACAGATTGTTAAATAGTAGAAAATCATTGGATGCAAGATGTAAATTGACCCTTCAGGAAGTCAAGTCATTCCACCAACCAACCATTCTCTACATCAAACTAAGTATCTACGCAAAAAAAATTGCTGGGAAACGACTTTTTTTGGGTGAAAAATTACGTTTTACGGTAGGACTCAATGTAACACACTGAAAACATTGTGCTGATAGATGCATTGAATAGTACAGGGGTTGTAGAGGTATTTAAAGTAAAGTTACTACATTAAAACTTGTGGAAAAGTTGGAACTTTGACCCCCAATATCTCCGTAACTAGAAGGTTCCCAGGCATGTTCCAGAACAAAAAAAAAATCGCAATGACAGTGAGGACAAGTGCCTTTCCGCTTCGTTAAGGGTATTTTTACACCCATTATCAATTTTCTTCAAAACTTTTAATTCTATTTTGCGTAATAACCTGTATTTATTATACAAAGAATAGGCAGAAGTAGATGTGATTCACATTCCCCAGTTATGTCTAAAACTACAAAAATTGGGGGGCGAGCCTCTTTAATCTTATCTCAAACAATAGTTTTATTGCACAATTTAATGATTAATTTGTAAACCGATATCCGGCTTACCCAAAAAAAACGTGACGTCAAACAACAACGTGACATAACCATGTTTGTTTTCACGAGTTGAGATAACATTAAGGCGTATTTCGTTTTTATCTGATCCCAATTGGCTTCTACCGTTATTCATTTATCGAACATTGACTGGCCCAGACGACCTCACGAGTGCAAGCAAAGTATATCTATTTTGGTAAAGAATAAATTTGCTGTATTTGGTTAGAACTTATTCTTATTAAGGCACCATAGTTTGGCATGGCTTTAGAGCTTGACTTTGAGTAGTTTGACTTTAACACTTCCACATTTTGGGCCAAAAATATATTATGAAAAATTATTTCAAATAAAGGTTCTGACGGCATGGTACTGCTGATAGTACTACAAATAAGGCCTAAAAGGCAAATAGCACTTATACAAATAGGACACGAGCTTTGCTCTAAACGCTACCTCGTTCCGTGTTAGTGGTTTCAGAAAAATATGAAAACATCATCGCGATCTTTCTTTCATTGCAGGTCAGACATGTCAGTGAGGTCAAAGATAAACTACTCATATTGTCTCTACATATCACAGACATAGGTATTATTGGGGTTGTGTGGCGTCGCCAATGTTTTGCAATGGAGCCTCCTTCCTCGAGTGAAAGCGAAAAGCGCGCGCGTCACATATTTCTTTGGCGTGAGTACCATTGCTTATCGCGTCGACTCTTACAACTATTTCATTTGTTTTTTCGGCAGTAAGGTTTTAACCCCACATAAACGACTCCGCTCCCACCCGGTAAAAAGAATATACATTGGTATTGACGGCGGTAACACCACTGACAGCGAGCTGTCTGCTAATTTATGTTGCCAATGTAAAGTATATCTAAAGAGAAACACTTATAGCCCATAATTGAATTAAGGTGCCTTTCCGAGACGGGCTGCAGACTGCAACCGCAAGCGACACTGCGGCTACGGTTAGTTCGCTGTGCGGCTTGCGGTCGCAGCTGCTTTTATTCCAAGCGCGGCGGGTGCACAATGCATAGAACCATACTTTATTTCTCTTTGTCATCTTGCGAAAAAGTCGTCATTTTTTACGTGTACACTCTGCGGTTTGCGACACCACTGGGCACTATAGTCTGCGGTCACTGCGCGCCGCATCCGCAGGCCGCATTGTCGCCGCGCTCGGATCAATTTCATAGATTGTCGCCGCATTCGGAATCAATTTCATAGATAGTCGCCGCGTTCGGAATCAATTTCATAGATTCTCGCCGGGCTCGGAATCAATTTCATAGAGATTCATAGAAACAAGTGGCGCAGCTTGGGAGAGGCCTATCTCTAGCAGTGGACTGAGGAAGACTGAGTTGAATGATCTTCATCTGCCTAGCCTTTTTCCCAACTATGTTAAGGACGGCTTCCAGTCTAACCGGATGCAGCTGAATACAAATATTTTACATGGAGCGACTGCCTATCTGACCTCCACAACCCAGTTAGTACTGGGTAATACAATACTCCTTAGTAAGACTGGTGTGTAATGACATCCAGGACCTACGGCTTAACGTGCTTTCCGAGGCACGGAGGAAACTCGGCATGTAATGGGTAGTCACCTATCCTCGGACCAACCCTGCCAAGCGCGGTTTAACCTCAAGATCGACCTTAGCGGCTGTTATTATTTAGCCACGAGCTCCACCTTACTGAGTTGAATGATCCTACTTGCCGGTAACCGGGACAATTCAATACTCACATCATAAGACTCGCACTGCACAGCCAGAAAGGGACAAGTTGGATTCACACTTTCAATAAAGTACTCGTAACTCCTCTCATGGTTGCATCCCACGTATTTAACGACTTGCTGGTACGACAGGTCGGTTGACCCGCCGTTCGGAGAACTCGCTTGCTTGCAGCCCGGCTGTGTTGACCCTCCGTTGGGGTAGAAGTCAACGTGGCCAATTGCCTCGGTTATACCGAAACCTGTAAACGAGATACGTGACGTCAATACCTAGATATTATGAAATAAGACGGGTTTTTATATTGATCTTATAACAAAATGGTGCATTGTAATTATTAACACTCTGTTTTATCTTATTTCTTCAACTCTTTTTAATTCCTTATGATATCACATCAATATATCACATTTCGTCCAAACAGGGACTTCAACCACCTCTATAGATTCTCTTAATTTTTGTTTCAGGAACTGATAACACATCTACTAAGCTACGTTGCCTATCATCTGAACAGAACGCCGTGAAGAATCAAAAGATCATAGCTCAAACAGCATGCCGAATATAATAAAAGGTCTTACAGTTATAGGAGCAAGCTTATTTACCTGAGAAGTACAGCGGTATTGCGTTACTGTGAATGATGTCCACATACTTAGCGTCCGACCGGTCGAGACGTACTAGTGTTACCGTCTTAGAAAAGTAAGGAGCTGCAGGGTCCAAGCCTGTTATCCTTCCCAATTTCAAGTAGAACCTCTGAAAGGAAAACAATAATACATTATGAGATAAGTGCGGTAAGTTGAAAATTACAACAGAGGCGATATTGCTATATTATATATATAAAAAGCAGAGGCTGTAATTATCAAAGCGCACGTATGTCATACGACGTTTTAAAACATATTTGCGAGGAAATAAATAAAACAAATAAAAACAATACAGCGAAAAGCAAAAGCGCGCGAAATAAATTTTCCTTGTTCACAAATTAGCGATGCGCGCGCATCAGCGCTTTTTTTTAAGGCAGCAGCACACAAAACAGCCAGTATTACTAATAAAGTAAATTAAAAATTTTGTGTTTTGTTACAGATAAATGGTTGTAATTTATTGTCAAAATTAATTAAATTAAAGAATTAAATGTTTATTTATTAGATTTCATCTGCCAAAGTTAATTTTATTCATAAAATGTTGACCACTTTTCTGACATAAAACTCTTTGCTAAGATTTAAAAAAGTACCGTTCGGTTTAGACAGAGCATCTTGATAAACCGTGCATTTTACTTTACAGCACAAGTACGTAATGAGATACATTACGATATTGAAATTGGTGAAATAAGAGACCTTTTACGAGCAAATGTGTTATAAAATGATATTACAATATAATCAAAACTGACAAAAAAAAAAAAAGTGAACCACAACGGACCAACTTTGGACGCGGGTCTGGGCGTCTACTCTTGCAAGTCCGGCAACGAAGTTAAGGGCCCGACCGAAACTAGCTCGAGACACCGTAATGCACGGATACGTATTTTCGGATTTATGAGTTTTGAAAACACATCAGGAGTAGGTACAACTGTCCAATCGTGTTGTCATTGATTTTTAGATCGGGCCCCAAACTAGTCTTATAAGTAAGTGATACGGAGTAGAAAACGCCCGTAACTTCGGCCGAAACTGCGGGTCTCGTGCTAAGAAAGTAGACCCCCTGGCCTAGATAGTGTACTGAAATATCTGTTAGTGTCCGGTGTCCATATCTGGTCCGAAATCTGTCCATACCGGTTTCACTGAACCTATATCGGTTACCTTGGCGTAACTCTTACCTTTTGTAATGCATGCCCGCAGTACCCGCCTAAATGAGCTCCCAAAGAGTGGCCAATGAAGTGGAAGTTGTCTATATTCTGCAACCCCAAGGCTTCCTGTAATAGAACGAAACGATGAATTGTAGAAAAAATCGTTAACAATAACCGACAGTGTGAAATTATAGCTGTATGAGAAAAAGTTCTAATTCGTCCTTTATGAGATGTCCAAGTACGGTTTAAGAATCCATACCAAAACTGCAAAATCAAATTTGCTAATCACACTTGAGGCTTCTGATGGTACAATTACACTTGGTCGTTCGCCCGAATTCAATTGTCTATGGTGTTCGGGCCAACGACCAAGTGTACATAAATGGAGTCGAGTACGCCCCTCTACGGACAATGTCGTTAGGCTTTATGCCGATTCAGATACCCGACCTCAAGTTTCCTTGCAATTCTTTCAAACTGCTCGTAGTCTTTACCTCGTATTCCATTGCGCTGACAAGTCTAATAACTGCATCGGGTGTCCAAATTTGAGTAACGTCATTCGAACACCCGAAGAGAATACGGTCAGACGACTAAGTGTAATCGCGTCATTTGCATAAACTCTTTTGCTGCAATACAATGAAAGCTTGTGCCGTTTTAGTATACTTACATAAATATTATGTATCAGATGCGCAGTCATGACGCCAATAAGCCTGATATTGGCCACAGCTTGACCGTAAGGAGGTTGAGACCCCCCTCGCCAGTCCACTACGATCACAGTCGCAGCTTCGTTGCCTTGTAGGTTTAGAAGAGCGTTCGCCATATTTTGGATCTGCGTAAAGTTCATAATTAATTAGGTATTATTCTTGTTTACTATCTTTAGACTGTATCTTCGTACTGTTTGTTCCTATAATCAGCATGTGTACGGAATAACCCAGGATCTTATTTTGTCCTTCAGTGCAAATTGAAGATAAGAGAATTACGGGAAACAAGCTTCGATAACAATTATTGACAATAACAAGTTTTTTTGCAAAAATGTTGATAGATACCCTAGAATTTTTTTAAGTAGGGAATTCACTGATTTGTTATTTTCTTTCAATTCATTGTACTATCGTGGACACTCCCGCCTTATCACCACTAATTTTTGCTTGCACTCGCAACATAGAAACGCTCTCTAGCCCCGCCCCGTTGACTTTGTATAGAAATAATTAATGAAAGACAATACTGATCGGCCGAGCGCACTAACGACGCACGCCAAACGAGAGTTATTGTTACTTTGCGCGCTAAATTGACGTTTTTCTAATAGACCAAAACTTTAAGGGGGCGTGGCTCGGCGCCTCCGCATGATTTAAGCGAATTTTTTTTTAACTGATCAGGCGGAATAGACCACGACTGTACGTACTCTTTAAAATAGGTATGCGCAGATTTGAACGATCCTTACCCATATTTTATGTCCACCTTCCAGGAACCCGTGAGATATAATGTAGAATGGTCCTCTAGGATCGAGATTTGCATTTGCTATTTGTTCTTTATTATCTGCTTCAAACAAGACAGGTATCTTGCGATTTCTTCTCGTAAAAGCGGGATAACTGTATCAAAAACACAAATTGAACATAGAATTTTGTGTTATGTGAGCTTTTATTTAAGTTTCACTTGTTGGTAAGTTAAGATGGATTGTTGCAAGTAAATTTTGCCCAACTTCGTCAGCTTCCTTTTCGTCTAATAAGGTTGAGTTTTCATTTATTTTTTTAGTAGAAATGATCTAATTGGCCGGCAGTATCGACAGAGATAACGACAAAATCGCTAACTTTCGATCGCTGATAAATTCGGTTGCAATAACGATGCTTGCGAGAAACACAACTGCATCATTAGTGCAACCGAATTTATTCGTTATCTATCTCTGTCGAGACTACTACTAACTAGCCCTGTGCAAGATGAAATGAGTTTGCAAAACAAAATTATTATGACGACTTGAATTCATAAAAGCTTTTTTCTCAAAAATCATGCAAATCACAAATTAATGTGAGAACTGACCCAACGCGAACGTTATCAATAAAATTATAATTAATGAATAGTCCACGACTCCACGTTCAACGTTCAAAGGTCAATAGACCTCAAATAAACTATGCACTCGATATAAGTGCCTACATTGCAACAAAAATTAAAACGCATTGTTTAAAATAGTTGATAACAACACGAACGTCACTATGCAATTATGGGACGTAAATATTTGTTTTGTCTCCGTTCATGATTGATTGATGTCACGGACGAGCCCCCGGCCTTATCGCTCCGAGACTTGTACATACAAATAAGATAGTAAATAACGAAGCGGATCTTGTGTACCAAGTTTATATATTACTAATGAGGCCTCTAGACTTAGCCTTTATCGATGCACGCTTCTGCAAATGATAAACAACTCTTATCAGTTGGATTAAGTGACATAATTTCTTGGAATCATTGGAGGTCCATGCCCGCAATCTGACCTTTAGTTTTATTACTCTATTACGTTTTTAATTACTTAAGGTCAGAAAGGTGATGGGATGGTACATGGGATTATCCCAAGCCAATTAATTTGCTGATTACCCTATAGGTACCTAATGTAGGTGCAGGACTCCTCTCTTGAGAGGGAAGGGATCGTAATCCACAATGGTGGGACACATGCACCTTCATGTTTGATTCCAGGAAAAGCCGGTTTCTACACCATTTATGAGAGCAGTTGTGATGAAATAGATTGCAGAAAATATAGGGACTGTTTGTGGGGTCGAAATTCGAAGTCGGACAAACGACCTGCCAGTCTTATGGAACCCATTATCATAGACAGAGCAACCGCTTGTGGCTTAACGGAAGTTTGAGCAAATACGAATTACGTGTGTCTGAATCAGTAAAAGTCAGTCAGTATAAAAGAAAAAAAAACAAAAGTAGGTAATTTGTTAAAATTATTCAGTAATCGATAATTTTATATTTTTCAGTATGTGTCCTCTAACAGTATTTTGTATTAACATGGGCGTGACAGAAAAAATCTAATGAGTCCGTCAGATAGATATCCAAAAAATATTGGACACATATGTTTTCTTTTTTCACGTACTTAAACAAAAATGAAGACGATACAGTGCGTAGAAAACTCTTGTGACGTCACATTTTAGTACATTTTTTACTCAAATGTGACGTCACAAGCCCCACTCACGATCTTTGGCACGTTTTATTTTAGTCATTTTTTATTAGTTTGATAAAACAAAAAAAAAACGTATCCAATATTTTTCGATACTTAATCTAACTGACGGACTAAACAAAATCATATTTTTTTTAGTCAGTCATCATCCCAACTCATTGTTTTCTGGGAAAACCCAAATATAATGGGACACGGGCAGGCAGATGATAATGGTGTTCCCTGGGAAAACCCATGGCGGCACACACTCAGATATTTCCCTTTACTAATTATGTCAATGATCACTGATAACATTCCATGTATTCCCGGTACCTACAAGTACGTAGGAATAACAACAATAAATATTGACTCGTACCTAATTAAGTAACCTTGTTTCCGGATAGATCTAGAAATCGCCCTTATTCACAACGCTTCGATTCGATTTTCGATTCGGAAAGTCGTATGTCTATCTTTTTTGACATTACGAAATCGAGCGAGATAAACATACGACTTTCCGAATCGAAAATCGAATTGAATCGTTGTGAATAGCTATGCTGTTATCTTTGTTAAAACATATGGTACTTTTTATAAGATAAGAATAAATTCGGAGCTTCATTCATGAGAGTAAAAGTCAAAGACAATATGAAGTTTTACATGCCGTTGGAACCTGACCTTTCAGAAATTCACATGAATGAAATAAAAATTATACTTCCTCCGCCACAAATAAATGGATCGAAATCCAGAAACTCAACTTACGTTTTTCCTGTTCGTGTGACACCTAATATGAAGTTGCGTTAATTTTCAATTTTCTTTTGTTTTGGTATTATTTCTCTTCTTATTTTTTTATTCTTATTTGTAACTGTCCTAAACTTGCATTTAATAATCGTTAGTCATTATAATGTTGCCAATTATTGGTAACTGTCTCCTGTGATTTTCGTAATTTTGCGACTTATTTGTCGTTATGTGATATCTTAATGTAAAGTGATCTCTGCTAATTTTTATAGATAGTAACATAATGTTTGTGATTTTAAAATTCTGAGACTGATTAATGGAAGTGCCAAAACATTTTAAGTCATTATTGCTTAACTAGAGTTAAATTAATGAGTGCCATAGCAAATTTAGTAAGTCACTTATTTTTTAGTATTTTTTTAAAATTGTATGTCGTTATTACATATTATAGGTAATCTGAAGAGTCTGATTAAAATGAAATTAAGAATAAAACCTTTTTTGATTGAACTCAAGTATTTTTTGTCATTCCTCCATAAGTTACACAAAATATGAGACAGCCACTATTCAATATTATGTTTCATTGTTGAATTTGTGGTGTTTCATTGTGTACGCGATGGTGGACACAATGAAACATTACCCATTTTTTTGTTTTTATTTTTTGCTGATTGATTACACTTGAATTAAAAAAAAACTATAAGCAACATCCGATACCCAATAAAATTTCCTATGTACCTGTACAAAATTAGACTTATATCTGTAGAAACAAAATGTGTATGAGACTTTGAATTTTTAGTGTTTCATTGTTAGACACATGACCCTACACATGGTGTTCATGCCAAGATAAAATAATCGATTCTTACTACAAAAAAAAAAATACTAAATTCTTTGCAAGCTTAATTAAAAGGAAACATCTAAAACTTGGGTCGAATTGCTTGTTTGAAGAAGCTCCGGAAAGAGCTAGGGTATACCTGTGGATATTACCAACCTAAGGCAAAAACAGGCTGATATAATTAAAAGTGTAACAAATTGCAGTGTCCACTGCGAAGGCCCATTCTGGAATAATCGCAGAGTGGCGAATACATAATATCTGTATTGTACAAAATGGTTAGGCAGACGTGTGAAGATATCACAGGCATTTTGGCGAATACATAATATCTGTATTGTACAAAATGGTTAGGCAGACGTGTGAAGATATCACAGGCATTTTGCCTGTTATAAGTCCCATTTATATACTGAAAGTCAGTTGCGAAGGCGCCTTTAATGAGCGTTTAGTTACCTTTTGCGAAAAAGGGCGAAATGGGGCAGTTTATTTATAATATTGTGCCATAGCACATAAGAATCATGCGTTAGTTAGTAGTTACTAATTAGCCCATTTGTAGCCACTATTGATAGACTAATTGGACCTTCTGGTCTTGACTGCCTCGTTGCTTTTAAGTTCTACTAGCAGGTCTTAGGTTCGATTTCCAGGTCGTGCAAAATGTTAACGGGTTTTCCTATCAGGATTGCTTCGCTACCATGCCGGAGTCTGGATTTGTGCTCGGTTTATGGTTTAGACTCCGCCTTAGGGGCCTGTGATTAATAAACGAGCATAATGGAGGCGTACTAAAGGAACACCTTTGCCTAACCCTTCGAGAATTATAGGTGTGACTGTGATGCTATGTTATTGATATATGGTTTTGTTTTGAGCAGTAGGAGTTGGACATAGTAAACTGCAGAATCCTTTAAGGGGCTGACAACACCCAATTTGTTGAAATTGATGTTATTTATGCAGTTTTTTAAGAAAACCTATTTGTTCTATTTTGCGCGTCTTGCGCCTTGAGCACAGACAGTGACACCACGTGGGGTGCGGTTGCAACAAAAGTAACCACTACTAGTAGTAATACTAAAATGTACGTCTACAAACGTCTAGGATGCACCCCTTAGCTAGACCAAGGCTGCTCAACCCCGGGCTGCAGGCGGCCGCGGGCCATGGTGTGGCCCGCCAACGCATTTGAATTGGCCCGCCAAAAATAGCAGCCTATTTTTTAAAAACAAATATCAGGATCGAAAGAAAATTCAAACCATTTCGAATAAAAATGTTGCTCCTTACCCATCTCAGTAAGCAAATATCCAACAAACAATAAGCAATTAAATAAAGTTTAATTTTAAAAGCTAAGTAGTGTAGGTATCTAACGTTACTGTAGCAAGTCTTATTTACTAGATGGCCCGCGGGTGTACACGAAATCCAAATTATGGCCCACCTATGAAATAAGTTGAGCAGCCTTGCCCTAGACAGTCAGTCCTACTAGCAGAGTGGCTAATATTTCGACCACGGCATAGACTACCGGTAAGAAAAACATCGTGAAGAAACATGTCCTAGAATCAAATTTTATTCAAGTCCCGCTGTCCCCATTAAATAAATAAATATCGCTGGACATTACACACAGCGCCATCTAGTGCCTCACTAAGCAACGAGACTTGTGTCGTGGACACCAGATAGTTGATATACTACATAGATACTTTTTGTTTGTAAATACATACTTATTATACATATAAACATCTATCCTACCGGGATTCGAACCCGGGACCCTGAGAACGTAAGGCAGCCTGACTACCGCGGCGCGATTCGGGTCGTCAAAATTTATGTTTTAGCAATTAGAGAAGAATAAAATTGAGTATTCAGATCCACCCGTCAATACAAAACTAAATATCAGCAGAATTTTTAATTTGATTTCTTCTATAACCTTCATTGTGGCTTGTCACGGCAACCTCAGTACCGCTGCGCCATTAAGGTCGTCAAACACGGGCAGTGGGGCCAGCGGGAATACATCCAGCAATTCATCTATCCTGAGGTGATCCGGTGTGTTACGGAGACAGAACAATGGGGACAACGGGAACAATATAGCATTATTTTATTCAAGTCCCGCTGTCCCCATTAACGGGGATAGAGCAATGGGGACAACAGGAACAAATTTATTTTATATATATTATTAAGAAATTTGACATCCACCTCGTCAGGCCTGCGTGGTGGAATATGGCCCACTCCCTCTCACAGATGGGAGGCATATGTCCCAGCAGTGGGACAGTTATAGGCTAATTACGCTATGGACTACTGATTATTCGGGAGAAGTAATCACATGGAGCAAGCAGGTGACGTTGACTTTGAGGCCTGCTTGCTCCATGCTTGCTTCTAAACCCTGTTCTCCGCCGCCTATTGGAAATTACTTCAAGTGAAACATAGTAAATCAGGAGAAACTGAATGTTGTTTGGCCATTTATGTCTATTTAAAAAAGAGACCACTCACCGTACAGCCATAGCTTCGGGTGATACAGGAAAATAGTTATCAGGCCTGTTTTCCGTCCACGGATACGCCTTTGAGAAGCATCCGTAAATGCCGTAGCAACGCTCCAACTCCGCATCATCTTTAAAACAAACAAATCATTTAGATATTTTAAATCCTTTATTAAAATCAAAACTTAAAGCAATACAAGAATATAGCCACACGAAAAGAGTCGAAAAAACACAAAATATAGAAAACAATGAGTAAGTTGTTTGTATAAAGCAATTGGAAGTAATCAGCGTAATTGAATAGTTTCAAATTTGCGCGCACATGCCCTTTTACACCAGATATATGATAATATTTTTCGAACAACGGTATTACATTATATTTATATGAAAACAGAGTTTTACAAGCAAAAAGAGAGCAGACATACACAGTTTTAACATGAATAGGAATATTGAGGTTTTCCCTTTAGTTACAAGTGCTACGAAGGTATATCAGTATACGTAAGTGGGTGCAAAGTACAATGAAATTCCAAGAAGGACGAGAAAATTTTGTAGTCTACTCATCTAACTGTCAGTCTGCAACTATTTATGAAGTCTAATCACCTAGAAAGTAAGTAACTAACTAAAGTTGTAGTAAACAAAACAACAAACCGCTAAAAGAACCCGGGAAGTTGGTGACATCGGTCGAATTCTGTTTATCCATTAACACCATTATCGTCTGCAGCATCAGCGTCGCACTTGTCTTATTATACATTTTGGCGACCGTGCACAATTATTCACAAAAATTTATAAAATCTTTTTCAATCAGAAAATTTCATTTAACCGCAGCGCACGTGCATACGTCACTGCGTACGTTATCAATGTCCGAGCTACGTGTAATATGATCTGTACGAGCAGTAGTTTACAAAACGATGTTGCTAATTGTCACCAGCAAAGTGTAATATGAAATGACATGTATGGAGCAAAACTGTGGTTTATATAGAGAGTAGTAAATGCACCGCACAGTGTCCGCCGTTGTTACCTAACGTATCCCCAGCGCTCGTGGTTCGCAGACGTTCCGGGATACGGCGATAACAGAGGTTACAACGTTATCGTTCGGTTATTTGTTAAAAACGATTGACGCACGAACAGTCTCGACGGTTGTGTGTATACGTGTGGTAATAGCTACTATTATATGCAGCACTCCATTTTATTAATGCACATTAAGATGAACATTAATTTACTGATTTGTAAATAAGGATAATTGACTTCATTAGTGAATTATCACTTTCGCTATCTGGCATAGGAGCATTAGAGCTACTGTGATATGGATCTATTTATAAATAAACAACGAATTCAGTATTATGCATTGTCCACCAACAAAATTTAATCCCAATTCATTCAAAATCCACATTTAATTAGGTGATAAGCCAATTATGCTAAAAAAACAACCCCAGGATACAAGAAATAAGATAAAATAACATTAAAAATAACAGTAAACAAAACACGGACTTTGGAGCGGTCGTATTGATAATGCCCTCTAATTAACGAAATTAACTATTGAGTAAACATTACAAGAATAACTATGTCGTTAATTGCACGCAATCTATTGAAGGATACACCAGAGCTAAATTTAAAATAGTCAACATTATCTTGGCAGATATTGTTGCCTATTCATTAAAGAGGTCAGAAGACAAATAGTACGGACTCGTGATGGACATTTGTACGTCCAACGCGCAATTCCTCGTGAGATATTATTACATACAAATCAATCAACCCAAGGAAAATACACATATTATACTTCATCATTTCAGTCTTGAAACTTTATTTATTCATTTTACTTGACCCAAGTAAACAAACGTCATCTCAAAAGTCATAAAAATAATTAATTCATGCAAAAATATTACTCCTTAGTCGTATCTCCTACAAAATCAATTCATCATAATTCTATAAATCATCCACAATAATGGAGCAATGTCAAAAACAGTCTAGTAATTAAATATCTAGCTTTGTAAATGCATATAAATTCATAACGTCTTACAAAAAAAAGGTTACAATTAACTAAATTACGAAAGAACTTTCCGTGACTTATTTTTAGATGGAGTTGATGAGAAATTACAGTTGAACGCCATGTCGTCGGTGAAGATATCAGACATTGACATGGTTTCACTTTTATTGGTGGACTGAACCAGGAACTTGTCAAAGTCCTCAGTGGCCAAGTTCTCTTTATCCTCCAACTTTGCTTCGGAAAAATGGAAGCTGGTGAATTTCTTCACCGAGTTCTCGTGCGCGGGATAAAACTGCGTACCGTCCGAAGAATTTTCATCTTTAAACCCACTATCAACTCTCATCCAAGTAATATTAGAGATCTCTTTCAAAGCATTCTTATTATTAGTCTTTGATACGTTGGTCACGGTCAGTTCCGACGGTTTTATGGCACTTTCATAGTAACTAGAGGCGTTTGCATAGAATGTGTTCTCATTAAATCCACTATCTACTCTCTTAAAACTAGTTGAGCTATCACCACCCATTTTGGTCTTGTTGTTGGCGGTACAATCAAATTGAGATATGTTTTCAGTCAATAATTTGAGATCAACTTTGTTAAAGTCTATCTTTTTATCCTCCAAGCTGAGTGGATTATCTGAATTATCTAAACTATCATCTAGTGACATGTGGAGCGGGCTCAAAGGCATTGGTGCTCGAATTTTACTAATTTCATGAGTACGTATATTGCTCCTCGATTTGCCTTTGGTAGGCGTGTTGTCGATGTCAACATTAATGCTAATTTTAGTCGATGTCTGTATTTCGGTTGATGGACATTTCGCCGTCTCCACTTTGACTAAATGATGAATGCTGGGTTCTTCTACGAGTGACCAAGCTCCTTCTTTCCTTTGTGGCGAACTGGATTCTGAATCAGCTGAAAAAATTGAGAAAAATTACATTTATTGTTCATCAAAATTCAGCTAATGTAAAATCAATTAAGAGGAAAAAAATCGTCATTACCTTGTGAATGGTTATGGAAGGAGCCGTCAACACTCATGTCCATACTGAAGTCTAACTTCTGTACCGAGCGACTTCGATGGAGACTCGACATACTAAGACTGCGTTTCTCAGAGAATGAGAAGGAACTCTTCCTGTTCTTAGGCGGGGACTCCTTGAGCGACGCGCTTCGTTTTATCTTGTTTGGAGTTAGTTTACAGAAGCAAGGGCCCTTCTTCTCGCTTTTCGGTTCTGCTTCAATACAATCAAGGCAGGTGGCCATTGTTTCGGTTTCAGGTGACGTGAAGTTATTTTTCTGAAAAGGTAGCAAAATAGTAAAGTTTTATGCTGATTCACACTTTTTTGCATGTCAAGAATGTAAATAGAGAAACCAGTTTGTGACATTACACCGATTAATTAAATTTTATTCATTTTACTTTAATGTAAATATAAGATAGTTTTAAATCATCACACTCAACATGGTACCTTTCAATTTTAAATATTATTTTCGACTTATAATCATGATATATGTTTTCGATCACTTAAACCTAATTGAGGTATTAATGAAATGCATTACCTCTTCATCACTGGACATAAGTTTCTGAACCGGTGAGATGGAAGCCAAGGATGACGAAGTAGCCGACCCTTGACTCTGCACAAGTTCTGTTCGACGCGGAGTCTGAAACCCTATGGGACTGAAGCACGGCTCTCCAAAGTCCACCACATCCAGGATCTTGTTACGATAGCACGGCCTACTGTTGCTGGTCAGTCCCTTCTTGAGTGGGGTCCCGAAGGTACGCTTCATGCCTTTTGTTATGCAGTCTCGGCTCTAAAGGTATAAAAAAAATGAAATGGTCTGATACTTTAAACCACTATTTTTGTTAACTTGCGGTCGCATTACGGAGCAACGCAGACGACAGACTTTTTGTTCACTATAAGGCGATCATTAGGATCCTTTCCATCAGTAGAGCCTTATAGTGGAAAACAAAGTAGTCAAATACGTCAATCACGCAAAATTTGTCGCAGTTTTTGTCGGTCGCAGACTTGTACACAAAAAGTGTGTCGTCTGCGCTGCCCCTAAAAGTCTGAACATCTATGAATTGCATGTATTGATTGGTAAGTACAGCAATAATATAATTTCTGAGCCTGCATGAAATCCATTTACAGGAAAACAACACTTCAAAAAAGGCAGAAATTGAAACTAAAAATTAAGTACCTAGTTGTTTATAGAAGTTAATACCCAGCAAGAGTTACCTTTTTATTCAAATTGTATGTAAGATGTGTGTATTTTAAAACAATGACTGGAATCACATCTTATGGTATTATATAAAATCTTATTTCAGAAAATTAAATGTAGTGGTGCCAATAGGGAATTATATGCATAAATTTTCTTTATTTTATTCCAAGTATGGATTTTGTACGTCGATATGTCGAATGACGTCATGAAAGGTATCGGATCTCCCTGTCTAATCAGCAGTTTCAAATGCTTATAGCTTAGTATTTTTTTTATTTAGAAAAATAATTTCACGTTGCTATTTCTGACGTTAATTATACGCTTTGTTTAGAACTTTAGAGTGATAAAAGAAATCGTGATCTATGGTGGTGTGTTGTTATGGTCACGTTGTATTATACTCACAAGATCTGGGCTGAATATAACAGGAGTGTGATTCTCATAGCTGGAAAGAGGTCGTTGTTCCACATGAATCTCTTCATCAGTCTGCTCAGAATCATAATGTTCTATGTCACTGTGCTCTTCGAAGAACAGCTTCCGACGTAAAGACCCATTTGCGGTGATCTCGTACTCACCTGACATGTCTTGTTCCTGTAAACAGTAATAGAATATGACAGAAAGGAACCTATTGCCAGACGACAAGCTGATTTGCGAGCATTGCATTGAGGCGAGCATTGCATTGAGGCAACCATGAACAGGGATTTTTCAAAGATTTTGTCATGTACTTATTGAGATTAATGATTTCATGAAAAACTTACAATTCGATTTTTAAAGTTTGATTCTTTCATGTATTGTAAAAAACAATGAATTTAAGTTTTCATAATGTGAATACTATCAACAGGGCAATGATTCAGTACCAAGAAATTCCAAAAACGTATACTGACTCAATAGTCCTGCTTACAAAGGTCAACAATGTAAATAATTCAGTATCTGCAAAATGAATACTTACTCAACTTTTCCTCCTGCTTGTTGATGATGGTATTGTGAATCAGTGACTAGCATGCCGTCAAAGTGAATGAACCTAGAGATATTTAAATTTACCTGTGTAAAGGTACAAAATGGCTGAAGCAGAAGTTCAAGCTCTGGAGGCAGTTCTGGTGGCAGAGTGAGAACTGTTTGTGCTGAAACTAAAATTTTGGTGTCACACTACCATTTTAGACCATACCTTAGTTTTGGAAGAAATGCTGATTTACAAAATAACATATTCAATACGGTGATGAAAAAAATGATGTCCTAACCCTCGTCATGGCATAACTGTATGCCAAATAGGCTAGTTTCCACCATCAATGAATTGCAAATCTATTTAGTCCGTCACTTAGAGTATTGGAAAATAATCGACACGTATTGTTTGTTTTTGTAAATCAATGAATATTGACAAAGATAAAACGCATCAAAATCGGCTCGGGAGTGGGGGGCTCGCGACGTCAGAACGCACTAAAAATTATACCAAGGCGTGACGTATTGAGAATTTTAAAAGCGTCGTATCTTCGTCAATTTTGGTTTACGTAACAAACGAAAAAATACGGGAAATTTTGTTGATAATCTAACTGGCAGACTAATTAGATTTTTTTTTGTCATCTCCCCTATTCCAAATACATTCAACCGTATAGGCGTGAAAGGTCACAGACAGACTAGATGGCAAAGTTGTTGCAGGTCTCCTGATTCACATATTGAAAAGGGTTTACATTAAAATAAATAGTTATCAGACCTCAGTAAGTAACAAATGTATATTACATAAATACATCATATCATATAAGTTAGGTAATAGAAGTAAATGGGACACCAAGAATAAACAAGCAAAGCTATTATTCTCTGCAAAGAAATATAATATGCAATAAATTATCATAATTATTATGTTGCTGGCCATTCATTGCTGTTTGTAATGCACCATCCCTTTCTTACAGCCTAGTTGTCACCTTGGGCATAAAATGATGTATTGAACTAGTACAAATGGTGTTAATCTGCTTAGTCCTCATGTGAGTTGACCAAGAGTATGCCTGGACTGTATAAGACCTTTTTTATTTTTCGGATGGGAAATCATCAAATGACTCCTCCCGCTCTGGGCGGGTCAGGAGGGAGTGTCAGACTTTTACTGACTAAAACCCATTCTTGTTCCTTCATCGCCCTTTGTGTTCCGGGGCCACGGTATCTCTTTCCAATAGTCAACCCCACCGTATAAGACCTCTGAGTTTGTTTTGGCTGTTTCTTCTCAGAGTAGTCAGATACAAAACACTAACCAAATAAAGTTTTAAAAATTATGTGTGAATGTGTTGGTAAAAACCTATTTGCAAAATAAACACCATTTATCATTTATGGTGTTCTACATTTTGCATTGTGTTTAAATGTATATAGTTGATGTACACATCAACTTATTCAGTCATCAAAAATTTTGCAATAATTATTTGCAATGCAATGTTACTTTAGTGCTGAGCCTTTTTTTTTTCGGTTGGGAAATCATCAAATGACTCCTCCCGCTCTGGGCGGAGCAGGAGGGAGTGTCAGACTTTTACTGACTAAAACCCATCCATGTTCCTTCATCGCCCTTTGTGTTCTGGGGCCACGGTATCTATCTTTCGAATAGTCCCGCAGCCCCGGCAGGCTTCGGCCCTTGCGGACCCCTTCCCTATTGCTGACACTCTTTGAGGCGCGCGTGGAACACGAACGCGCCGTCGACACGGCCTGTCGTCATGAGACGGACGGACGGCGAGCTAGCCCTTAGCTCCCCATCAACAGGCCCGCGTTAGTTCTGAGCCTAGATTTATGCCTAGTTAGTGACAATAAGCTCACCCTCAACCCCCCCAACAACCCCTCAACCAACCCACCCTCCCTCAACATAACTGGTGAAATATTGCTTTAATGTATTAATCAGCTCTGTTTGTTTACTGCCTGAATACAGTTGTTATTCTCAATCAACATCAATTTATAATCTACAATTGTTTTGAATCAACAAAGCAAATGGTTTTTAATGAAAACATGACATTCAGAGTTGTTGATCAAAGCATACAGCAGTAATAAACATGTTGTTTCAATTAAAAACTTACCTTCTTTTGTAACCACAATTTTTTCTTTAATTATACTATCAATGTGGACACTGGCTTCAACAGATGTTTGAAGCAGCGGCTTCACCTTTTTGGAAGATTCTATCAATGGACTAGGCATGACCATATCTTGGGAGAAGAATCTGAAAATCATTCAGAAATACTAAGTGTATGTAGGATTTTAGTCACACCAATAGGTCTGTAGGAGTCAAGTCAAGAGATATAATACTTATAAATTGAATAATTTTAAATGCTAAAATACTTCTTATTTTCTACAGTCAAATTGTCTTCATAAGTCTTATCGTAAGTCTTACAGTCTTCATTCTATAGAGATTTTCGAGGAAACAAAATGAAAACAACTCCTATTGGGTTCTTCCTAACAACATTTTAGTACAACCTTCTCACTGTAAGCTTTGAAATACTAAGTTGGAATTAATAACCATTAAGTGACTTAATTTTGATTGTTTTTTTTTATCCGGCTGTACATTTTAGTAAAACCACAAATGTTGTATGAATAAAATAAATGAATGCAGTAATCTGCAGGAAGCTAGATCATTTGTTTCAGCTTTAGTATTGTAGAGATACTGAGCAAAATGCATTTGAACATTCTCTCTCATAGCTCCGATGTTCGTGAGCTAGATATTATGTTAAGATATTAGTAATTACCTGTCAGTAGCCTCTTCGGCAATCTTTTCCAAAGCGGGATCGGGCGTGGGCTCGAACTGACTGTTGCACGCCACAATGTCTGCAGGGACCAGGGTGCACGCCTGGTCAATATCCCAGCGGAAGGAACCGTTGTTCTTTTTCTTGTATATTTTGCACATACCCGGACTAACAAGAAATTAAAATAACACTTAGAAAATTCACATTTTGTCCTCACGATTTTAAATGCGACAGGTGAAAAACGAATTTGTACTCACCTGCATATTGGCTTGTGTAACTTGTCAATCAATGCTTTATCAAAAGGATTTCGTACTTTTCTATTTGTTGGCGGAGGTGTTGATTTGTAAATATTATTTTGGCAATCATTTTTATCACCCATTTCGAAATTAACGTTATTTTTGTTGATGCTATTTCGTGACAGACATGGCACGATGACCTCTGTCTCCTGCCTGCCTGAAAGTAGAGATGTCCAGTCAGACCAAAGTTAGTGTACTCTAGTCGAATATTGCATTTATAAAATCAGATACGTTTTAGAATTTCCGTTTAGAACTTTTTTCATTTTTATTTATTATCTTTCCACGATTTAAACCTTAAGTTCATGCATGACTGCATGAACCAATACAAAGATTTCTAGCTTGAACGGCAAAACGGCATTGACTAGGAGCGCACATAGATAACCATTTTGTGATATTGCAAGGAAAAAATAGATGGCAGCGTTTGAAACGGTTTTAGCCACGTCCAAAAGAACTATATCAACAACAAGTACAGTACAAAGCATCCAAGCAGAGCACGGAGCCATCGCAACAACGGCAACGACTAGAGACACCATTTCTTAAATTATATTTTTGCCCTCGCAAATAGAGCTGAATGCAAGTTTCGGCTGTCACGGCGAATTGCCTCTGGCCGTGATTTTTTTATGATTCCATGCTATGTTGAAACAGTGAACCGTAAAGTAATGACAACACTAGCAAATAGTAATAAAATATTTAACACAACAGTCTAGCAAGCACCGACTGCTAATCGTGCTGACGCCCGCCGTGCTGTCTTGTCTAACCACAAAATGATCAGTTGGTTGATCGCTTCTTTCTTTTTAAAACTAGACAAAGAGAACCTTAGACGATGAATCTACTAACAATCCGAATGAAACGAATAATGGATTGATATTTTTCATTAATCTAGCATTCACAATAAAATGAATGGATCAGCATCAGCAATATTGTAAATGGTTTCTCGACTAAATAAATAAATCAAGTATTGAACAGCCACATTGGCGTTCTATGGTGGTCCGTGCTCGGTGCTCCGGAGAGGTCATCTCTCCTTACGATTTATACATCCGCACGAGATAAAAAAAAAACTAAAAAAAATCATAACCAATGAACGTATATACTAACTGGAATGAGGACGGGCAACGCAAAAACGTTCCGAGCGAGAAAGCTTCAAAAGTGGATGTTGTCTCTTTCTAATAGGATGTCCAATAATCATACTAACTCTTGAGACAGTTACAGACTACTGTTATTTTATTATTTAATTATGATGACCTGCAAATCAATAGCATTAAAGGCGAGATAACTACAAGAGTGGAGGTCATTAACTTTTTATGTTAACTTATTACCTATAACTTAAATATATGTCCGTACGGTCCAGTTGCAAGCTATCCATTTTTCAACCTGTCTATTCAGACGACTTTTGTATTCGGGGATTCGAGGACTCCGTTAAAATTACATATTTTTTCAGACATGGAAAATCGCATATTCATGCTATGACTGTTTACCTAAAATCTTTTAGTTACATTCGCCAATATTTATTTTACCCTCCGAAACCAATCTACAAAATATTCACTTGCAGCTCGCCAAATGGATTCTTTTGCTGGAGAAGCATGGAAAAATCCTTAGGACCGTCATGGCACGGCACGGTGCGGCGGACTCTGTTCTTTTCATATTTCTATTTAAAAAGCAAACTAGTTACTACCGACACCATGTGCCATGTTTCTAATTTATGAAATAAAAATATACTTTTGATTAATAAGTACGACAACGATGTTCAAAACTTCGAATTTACTTACTTAATTTAATTGGATATTTCCCGTTTGTCAATCTAAAACATTGGTAACCCTAGTCGTAATAAACAACCAAAGTTAAAAACTTACCTGAAAAAAGAAATTCCACATCCAGCATACCCCTCACTACTACACCCCTTCACACAACACAATTTTACCATTTTAAGCGGATTATTTCACATAAATACAATAAAAAGCACTTATATGACTTCATCACGAAACTGTATCGGCTATATTGTTTACATCGGTGACAAGGCACGACAGAGACACCATCCAGGTGGATGGTGTCTCTGTCTTGCCTTGTGACCGATATCGGTTTCTCGCTCGGGACGTTTTTTTTTTCTTTTCTATTGAATGAATGAATCCATTGTACAAATTGAAACTCTTAAGGTGGATGCTCCAGGGTAGCCCGCGAAATTCAAATTTTCTTACGTTTTTTGCAATTGCAAAAAACCTTTATGAGCTTGGAGGGTTGTATTGATGATTTTGATGATTATAATTCTGTAACTACATACGTCTTACAGCCGCGATTCATAGTTTAATCAACATACAACCTGACACTGTCCTGCAAATTGCAAAAAACGTAAAGAAAATTTGAATTTCGCGGGCCATCCTGGCGCATTCACCTTAAGCTTTTGAGGTAGAGTTTTTTTTTATTTTTTTGGCATTTTGTTCGTACTCATTCCAGTTAGTATATAAGTTCATTGATCTTAACTAAAGAGTCTGAAGTAAGAAGTAAGAAGAAGTCCATGACCTCCTCTACCTATATGCGAAGTCTCTATGTGCGGGTCCAGACCCATTCACCCTGTATGGTTAAATCCGAGGACTAGGAACAGAGTAATGATGAAAATAATAACCAAAATAAATGAAAAACGCAATCTTTCCAGGCAACATTTGAAGCTTACCTCAGCTGTCAGTCTGTCATTGTTACTTACTGTCATTGTCATTACTGTCAATAATCTTTGTGGTGGTTAAATTCGAAAAGCATATTACTTCGATATTTCTTCAATAATTAAAAACTTATCGATGTTGCGCTATTGATTCTTATCACTAATCACATGTGGGTAACTGGGAGTGCCTAAATATATTAAATGATGGAGAATCACAACCTGAGCTATGAGCCAATGGACATTGATACAAGTGGTCATTCCGCTAAAGAAATGGATATTTCTTTCAATGATTCTTTTCCCACGAAGACTATTATTAAGACTGAAAAAGTGGATCCTAATGAAGAGGTTAGACTAACCAATATTTCTCGCAATGATTCTTTTCCAATGAAGACTTTTATTAAGACTGAAAAAGTGGATCTTATTGAAGAGGTTAGACTAACCAATACTAATAAAATTCCAGAAGGTCCACCTGTTATAAAGAAATTTCACATCAACATGCAGAAGCCAACAAAAAGTTATAATAATGTAGTATTTCAGACTCTATCCATTGGTGTAGTTATCTTAATGTCAATATTTGCACTCCATATCTATAGTTTGAAGTGCTTTGACGAATTCAATATTGAAGAATTAAGAAACACACTTTCTATTAAACTATTTGGTCAGTCAGACGCAGTAAATAGGATTATGCAGACATTAGAACTAGAAGACAGAAGTAAACTTTTACTCTTCTATGGAGGGACTGGTGTTGGAAAAACTTACGCCTCCTCTATTCTGTTAGAAAGTACAGCACCTTGCTCAAATGTGTATCACTATACCATGCCCAGTTTCACAACTACATTCTCAACAGACTTTATGTATGGTCTGACTATGTGTAAGACCTCATTAATAATAGTGGACGATTTAACTGTAGATGATATGTATATCAAGAAACAAATCAAGGAAGTAACAGAGAAAAGTGAGAACTTAGGGAAAGAGATTATTGTGATACTAATATACAATTGTTATGAGTCAACCAAAGAGTTTATCAAATATTGTGACGAGTCATTTCATAGAAGACTACTGGACAACTTTGCTGATATAAAGGCATTAAAGAGGTTGGTAGAATTTAAACCTCTGAATAAAACACATCTAAAGGAATGTATTAAGCAAGAGTTGGGTGACAGAATACTTGGCGACAAAGAACTAGAGGACATCTTAAAGAACTTCAATGTGACTGTTGATGGCTGTAAAGGCGTTCACTCCAAGATGAAGTATCTGAATATTGTTTGAGGTATGTTCTTAGTTTTGTGAACAATGACAGCTGCACTGTATAGTGTATAAGTAGTTAAGTAGCATTGTGTGATATTTGTATGTATAATGTATATTGAATAAATGTAGTGTTATGTAAATAAATAGAGTACAGGGTCATTAGTGTAGTTTTATTATTCAATTGGTAATACTGTAGATGTAGCGAAAGGATAACAGCGTAAAATGTCAAAGAAAATGCCACATGTTATTTTAGATCAAAAGAACTTTATTTTAGAGAATTTTACATGATAATCGGCAATGCAGAGGTCCAAGAAATTATGTTGAATACAAATTACTGACAATTCTTTAATACACCTATACTCCACATTTGGATATTATTCTACAACAAATTTAGCCTTCGTAATGAAACAGAGCAAATCCTAAATGATATTTGTGGTGCATTAAAGTATAAAATACTTTGGTAAGTAACATTTCTAACTTTAAAACATATTACAAAATAATCTCAACCACATTCCTAGGCAAGGGTGCAATTTGATTGGAATTTCGACTAAACACATTGTTCATATTCACTTATTTAACACCCTAATAATGATTTTAAGTTAATGCTGATATTATAGCCTTACAAATATTAACTTCGCAATATTATGTTTGGCTTCAAAACATTAAACACAATTCTAGCTGAATATAGATAAATGTTAATCTATTGAGGATTATCAGCAATTTTACTACACAAGTAATTATTAATTGAAAATTATGACACAAAAACGATTTTATTCTAGTATATTTAAAAATGTACCCCTATTGCAATGCACCCATATTATGTATATAATTTTAATGTCATGAAACCATTTGTATCCAGCCTCTAGGCATCTTGTGATAGGCTCACTGTGTTATGCCACTATACCACTGGTGTGATGGTACAAATGGTCACATGTAATGGTAAAGTTTAAGTACATCTTTAAGATAAAATAATTTATTATTATATATTTATTATAAGTATGTAAGTGTACATAATAAAAAGCAGCCGATGGAAAAAGTTAAATGTCATTTTAAAAGCCCCCCTAAATGTACAAGCCAGTGAGATAAATGCATGCAAACAGGTAAATGTGCATTATTAACAATTTGCGGAGAGCAGATTAAATTTTTGAAAAAGTTTAAACTATTGAATTTAAGCTGATAGTAGCCTTGTGTAGGTATCCCTTTAATTTGGTGTTTGGACTCATGTCCAGGGAAGACTAAAAATATACATAAATGCTTAAAATATTCTTGTTCTCAAGAGATTTGTGAGATATTCTGGAAGATACAATCATGATGATAGATTTGTGCATCAAACTGAATTAGGTAGGTATATATTATATACATCACATTTTTACATTAAGTATTTGATTAAATTCTGATAAAAATTTAACAGTTCAATAGTAAATATTGTATTTCATTGAAAGTTATGTAACATATGTATTTATCTATTTAATAAAATATTAGAAATTTTAATACCAGTAATAATGTTGGTGTTTGATTTGAAACGTTATGAATATTAATACTTTCAAAATGTATACATATACATATATTATTAGTAGGTAAGTACCCATAAGATTTTATAGGGAAAAGGGATTTATATAGACCCAATGCAAACTCTCAGCTATAGTTATACAAAGGTAAACATAAAGCGAATTTACAATACGTTAGCTGTTGGGCTACTGTATAACATATGAAAAATAAAATAGTAACTTTGTAATTAAAAAAATTAAAATTACATACTGTGATGTTTACAGACTGAATTTAAAATACTAACGATCTGTGTTATGCCTATGTAACGCTCTATTTTCCAACGATGGATCAGCACAACAAATGTTTCTAGTTATATATATCTATCTATGCCTTCTGGGGTCCAGCAAGCTCCGTGAGCGAGTTCTAGTCTTTTATTTAACATTAACGGAGAGCCACTATTTAGAAGTAAATTATTAAATAAATTCAACATGATCTAGATAACAAACCCTCATTAAATATTTTCAAAGAAAATATTTTATTTATCTAATGACGAAGACGACACTTTTAAACATGCAATGTGCAAATCAATATCTATGTACACAATGTAAGTTTATGTACCTATGTATGTAAATATATATGTTCAAAATTAATTTTAAAATGTTGATTAATTACTAAATATGCGTAGGTAACAATAAAGACTAGAATACATTTTTATTTTTTACAGTTATTGGCACTAATTTCAATGATAATGGCACAACTATGTACTTTGTATACAGTGGAAATACCAACATGAAAAAGTTGATTAACAATGTAGATATTTTTTTATTATGCATTTAATATTACAATTCAAACTCCCTTTGATGTTTGTAAATTAAGTTTTGCTAACTATACTAAAATATATTACAAAATTGTAAAAACGAGGTTAAATGTCCTTTATATCTAATTATATTTATAGGAAATACTGAATTTACTGCAGTTTTACAGTTATAGATCCAATATTTAAAGCACATTTCTTAAGTGAAACTGTGCAAAAAACACTTTACATTTATTACATTAATATCACTGTTGACAAAGCTCCTCTTAGTTCATACAAATACCAACAAGCAGGCCATTCTCTTGCACAGTTATCACTTTAAAATTCTAAGCTATCTCAAGTACGATGTGTTTTGATAATCAGGTACGAAACCAATACAGCAAACAATCAGCTCAGCTCAATTAAAATGTTATTTAAATGAATCATTTTATCCCACTAATGCTCAGGTGAGTAAAGCCAAAAGCAGAATAATGTCATTAACATTAAAATCTAAAATTGACGAAATTGATATAATCCACTTAAAATATTATACGCACATTGATGCTGCACTAGCTAATACATACACGAGGTTCTAAGTAGTTGAGGAAAATGTAATGCAATTGAGGTATTCTACAAAGACATAGATGAAAGTTAATTTTATTAAACTAAGACCTCACTGTTCAGATAACTCTAAGTGCATAGTGCCAATAACTGCATGATTTATTAGTTATTTATATCTTATAACTAGGTATTTGATAACAAATAGAACACCATTTTTAAGCACGACAAAACATTCATAGTTAAAAATGTAGAGAGACTTACTGAGAAATGTGCTAAATATTCTAAATCTTGAAAATGTTTGCTGATTTACTTATAATATAGATTCATTAGTATCAGATCTGTTGTTATGTTGAGATTTCAATAAATATGTTGATAAACAACACTTTGCCTTGATATTCGTTGACATATCTTCGATTTTGTCAGAGATCAGATTGTTTGTACACTCTACTATAACTAGCACAAAGCATTGAATTTAACGGTATCACATTTAGCCACATCGTAAATTTTTATTAAGTGACTTTAACGGATAAGAATCAACTTCCGAATCGCTTACACCGGTGTCAATAACATTTACCTATAAGTAATTAACTTAATTTTTTGGATTACAAAGAATTCTAATAAAATTCGTGTAAGTTTTATAGCAGAATTGGATAATAAATTTTATATTGTACGAAGAAGAGGATCGTAGTTTCGTGGTCTCATTCAATACTTTGAAAAGTTACAATTGTTGCAACGGCATCACCATTACAGATAATCTGATTTGCGAGACCATTGTCCTCCGTACAGGAGTGGGTTGTAGAAGGGACTAGTTAGGAGCGATGGAAATGTATTGCCGTCCACTTGTTGTGGCGTTTGTGCCATATGCGAGTCTCTTGCGACTGTTGTGAGGCCCGTCGGCCTTCGGCGTCCACACTGTGCCTTACGCACACGTATGCGATTACAGCTACATCATCACCGAGCAGATGCACTCTGGGATTTAAGATCGTAGTATTGGTTTTCACATGAGTCGGCGTATTATCAATAAAGAACTTATGAAATTCGACTCCTTCCACAAGATTTCCTAGCGCAACAGGATCAAACGCCGTCAAGTTAGGGTCACATAATTTGGAATAGGTGTCGTAATCACCGTTATTGATTGCGTCTATGAGCACTTCGGTTACTTTGATTACTTCTGCTCGGCGCAGAGAAACGTTGCTGTCGCCACGAGCTTTTGCAAACGAATC
This sequence comes from Xestia rhomboidea, assembly GCA_963853795.1. Lineage (NCBI taxonomy): Eukaryota > Metazoa > Arthropoda > Insecta > Lepidoptera > Noctuidae > Xestia > Xestia rhomboidea. The sequence continues at coordinate 12,548,390 of OY970761.1, read as the reverse complement.
AGCTTTCGTTAATGCATCCTCATCATGCTCCTTGGAAATTACAGTACATGCTCTATCTACGCCCTTCTTATCCTTGTCGATATCATCATCTTCCAATGTTGTGCTGCTGTCGGTCGACTCTTTTACTTGAGACCCATCTCCTTTCTTGTTCACCATAGATTTTCCTGAGAAATTGCGTGTAGCAAGCATAGTTGTCAAGATGGCACCCTTCAGCTTGCGCCGTGCATTGAATTTCTTCAAGCAGTCCACGGTCTCTTGCCTGTGCATAACAGATGCAACACGTTCGCGGTGGCAAATCCATGGGTGTTTGAGGGCTTCGGAAGCCGTTATTCTCTTGCTTGGGTTTACAGTTAACATCTGGTTTATGAGGCTTTTAGCTTCAGGTGTCACCGTATCCCATTCTGGAGATGGGTAATCATAAGCACCAGCTTTAATTTGCCCGTACAGCCGATGCTGATCTTCATCCCAAAATGGAGGATAACCAACAAGCAAAATGTATAAGATCACACCGCAAGCCCAGATATCTACAGGCTTACCATACGGTTCCTTTTTAAGTACTTCAGGTGATAAATAGCCAGGAGTACCGGCAAAACCAAACCATGCTTGTTGGTCGCCTTGAACTTCAATGGCTAATCCAAAATCAGCAAGTTTCACAGCAGCGCCTTTAGCTTTGCTGGCTAGTAAAAGATTTTCTGGTTTTAAGTCTCTATGCACAACTCCATTATGGTGACAATGGTGTACAGATTCAAGAATTTGTTGTATACAGTGCGATGCATCAGCTTCAGAGTAAAATTCTCTGGCAACAATATCTTCAAACAATTCACCGCCCGTTACTAAGTCAAATACCAGGTAGTGAAAATGTTCCTCTTGGATAGAATCATGAAGTCTTACGATATTAGGATGCTGAAGTTTTCGGCAAATTCGCGCCTCTCTCTCCAACTTTTGGAAGTCTCTGGCTGAGAGTTTTTTAGTATTTATAATTTTGGCCGCAAATTCATAACCAGTTGATTTTTGCACAGCACGTCGCACGATTGAAAATGCTCCTTTTCCTAATTCTTCTTTCAGATCATAATTATCAGAAAATCGCGTACTCACACCATCACGATTTGGATTGGACATTTTAACACGGTATACTTACTTCACCAGGTTGTAATCGTTAACTTACTGCGCAAACTTTGAGCACGAACTTCAATATCTGAGTATGTAACTGCAACAAAAAAAAACATACTTACGTGAATTTTATTGAAAGAAACTAGTTTTATTTTAATGTCATGTCATGCATGATTGCGTAGTTTAGTTCTATAATTGGATTATTTCAAAAGATGTCAAAAATTGACAACGATCAAGCAACACTATGCTTTTTCTATACAAGATATTACACAAATAAATATTTTTCGGGATAAAAGTTTCATAGTGGCAGTTTGGAAAAGGTATTTTACATGATGAAAACAAAAAAAATGGTGTTTTGATACAAATACAAACACAAAGTCGATCAATACAATATACGTCTTTCTAATGCATCATGTAAAAAATAAGTTTCGTACGTATATCGATCTGATGTTCATTTTTTGTGCAGTTTAGCGTTCCAAAATATGAAATGGTTTATAAACCCATTACTCGATAGTTACATTATGAACTATAAGCGCTATTTATATTTTCTGTTATATCTTGCTGTTCTTATTCCTACTCTACTCACGATATAGTCAGAAAATAGATATTGTCAAGGAGCGGATGAATTTATCCGAATGAAAAACGTCGGCACTATTTTGGTCACTCAAGCTAAATTGAAGTTCTGCATGCTTAATATAAAACGCGTAGATGCCTAGACAATAGTAATCGTCGTCACAAACATAGACTTCTAATATTAACACTACGGCACCGGGATGACATTTAGTTAGCGCAAAATAATCGATACACCATTGTCTCCACACATTCACCAAAATCCCGAGGACATTAAACTGTAACGAATTTAATATATCTATTCCGATCACGAGAGAAATCCTGAACACATAGCCACAAATGGTTTAAATATATCACTGATATTATTATTTTTATTAATAAAATTATCATTACGCGACTTTGGGCGATATTCTTAGCGTTACGAACTCGTACGTATGTCTCGCGATGTATTTTAAATGGAACAAATTCTGTACATTATCCGAATGGAAGGAGAAAACGCTCGCGAAATGCGTATAAAAATATCTTATTTACCTATTATGTGCCCATTTTACACAATATTCGACAAGATGAAGATCAAATACGAAGGGCCTGGCCCTACACCACACTCTCCTTCTGCTCCGGACACGAGCTTCGGGGTCAAATTCATAGACATTTGTGTGTTGCCAGGACGGCTCACTTAAAATTACACATTATCACAATTTTCCAAGTAGCATTTCTTTAAACACAAAGTGTATCTACAGCTGTACGTGTTCATTATAAACTTTATAGCCACTAATGATTCAGAAATACACCTCAGATTATTGCGATAAAATTGTTTTCCTTCCAAACATTTTTCCTTGTGTCAATACTGAGTGTTGTTCGTAAAATCGATATACTAGCGCAACGCCAAACCAAAGAGAACCGATGAAACTGTAGTCTGCGCCATCTTTTAAAAACTAGATAGAACTAAATTATTCGTTCGGGAACAAGTAAACTAAATAATTAAACTGTTTGAATGGTAGTCATAATATAAAATATAGGTAACATTTAGAGACCCAATTAATGACTAGGATGAGGATGAGCAAAGGTTACTGCCATGCTTTACTGAATATCATCAATGAGAGGGTACATTAAGTCATCGTTTCGTTTTATCATTTCAGCAAATAGTGTTGGTAAGCATTCATGTAACTTTTGTGCAGTGTAGCTGGTTGTTTTTGAAAACATTTGCGCACGCACGGTATTTAGGCATTCGATACGTCCTTCATAAGTAATTAGAATGATAGTATTCACCAGAGAATTTACCGAGTACCTTAAATTTGTGTCATATTCATTTAATTAATTGAATTATATAAAACCGTTGTTGTGTTGTTATTTTATCATATATTTTATGGTAATATTTGTTTCATTTTGCTGTTTGTGGCGAATCTTTTAGGTCATAGTGTTCATGTTGGATCGTAGTTCGCTTGTTTTTTTATTTATTTCCATAGAGAAAGATATTTATAAAATATTGGTGGGCGTGCTTAGGTTAGGTACTTTATGATCTAGCATATCTAAAAAATTCATAGTGTAAAAAAACTATGTCGTCTTCTGTCTGTGACTCTGTGTGCCCGCTTAGATCTTATGAACTACACTCTGGATTTTGCTGCGGTTTTCACCTTCATTTAGACCAGAGGGTCCCAAACTTTTTTTTCTGGTAGACCACTTTCAAAATTTTCTGGTTTCGGTGGACCCTGCTGCATTTTTTCAAGCCCATGGACCAAAAAAGAAAAGCAAGAAATTTGCAATTTTATTTTTTCGGGCTATCTGTTAAAATCCTAACAGATAGCCGGTCATAACAGATAGAGGACCGTAGCTCATAAGACTTTTTTTGCCAAAATATCTGAAAATTCGAAACTTATAGCTTCGAAATGCTTTTTTAAAGTCTCAAAACGACCATTTTCACCAAAATACAACCTGTCATCACTGGTTTTTTTTTTTTTTTTACTTTATTGAGTAGATTGTTATTTGCCTACATTGTTAGATAAAGCCAAGCCAACATTTTTGTTCTTTAGTATCGAAACCAGATAAATTTTCGTAGACCCCCATTTCTTTTTCACGCCGACGTAGACCTCCGACGGGTCTCCCGTGCACTCCTGGGGGTCCACCTGGACCACTTTGGGAATCACTGATTTAGCAAAACAACAAAACCTGTGATGGTTTTGCTTTCCCAAGTGCTGTTGAGGGTTCTTTGATTTATTTCTCGTTCGTTTGAAGACAAAAATTCCGAGGGAATAGTATGACATTCAGATTGAGAGGTCGTGAGTAGTCGTGACAAGCCACAATGAAAGTTATAGAAGAAATCAAATTAAAAATTCTGCTGATATTTAGTTTCGTATTGACGGGTGGATCTGGATACTCAATTTATTCTTCTCTAATTGCTAAAACATAAATTTTGACGACCCGAATCGCGCAGCGGTAGTCAGGCTGCCTTACGTTCTCAGGGTCCCGGGTTCGAATCTCGGTAGGATAGATGTTTATATGTATAATAAGTATGTATTTACAAACAAAATATCTATGTAGTATATCAACTATCTGGTGTCCACGACACAAGCCTCGTTGCTTAGTGTGGCACCAGATGGCGCTGCATGTAATGTCCAGTGATATTTATTTATTTATTTATAATTGTCAAACAAATGTGATATGTCCAGAAACACCTCTATTTTATTATTCTAATATTGTTTGTAAAAACACGTGGTCAGTGGGTCGTCTTCCTATCCTTTTTTCGACGATTTTGAACCAAATCAGGGACTACAGACTCTATGTCTCCTTTCACGGACGGTTAGTCTTCTTGCGAAAAACAACATTTATACGGGGTAGCGCTGACAAACGACAATAAATGAAAACACTAGTAATACTAGTTCATAGAAATATTTTTAAACAATGAAATAAATCCTAACATGGAATAAAAAAACAATCTGTAGGTATCATGGAAAACCGACATTTATGAAGAGAAGAGATGATGAACGCGATAAGCATGCTAGAAGTGAGTGCGAGCCCGTGGAATGTTACTGATGCCACTAGCAGCAGTCTAAGCTTCATATCAAGATTGTGGCAGACCACAACCAGAGTTCGGTCCCATCATTGATCGACTATTTCATGAAAAAGAAATTAAATGAAACTTAGAGTGTTGCATTGTATCATTATAACTGTAAAACTATATTTGTTACGGTCGCGAATCATATTTTAATCAACTTACAACCTGACTTACGACCTGCAAATTGAAAAAAACTTAGAAAATTAGAATTTCGCGGGATACCGTAGCATCCTCTTTTAGGTTTAGGCCACCGACGACACAAAACCCAGTACGATTGAGATGCTCCAGTGCTCAAACACCCGCTGAAGACCTCAGAGACGATTTCACGCAATTGACGTGGAGGTGGCCACGCCAATCACGGCATCAGCGGTGCCCAACTCATTAATAATGTTTTACCCAGCTAGCAAAATATCCTTACAAACAAAAGCTTTAAGAGCGATGGTTTCATAAAAGGTTTATACGTGTTCTGATTAAGTCAGAAACTCTTAACACCCTTACAAGCAAAAGCTTGTAAGAGCTGTGGTTTCATATAAGGTTTATACGTGTTCTGATTAAGGCAGGAACTCTTATAGTGCCATTTTATAAGTCTATTTAGGTTTTAAGAGCATTCACACTTGTAACATGGTCTTATAGACGTATTTAAGAAAACGTTATATGATATTAATAAGAGCAGTGGTATTATAAGCTCCTTTTAAAAGTCCAATTGCCTTTGATTCTTATTTAATACTTATAAATTCATTTTATAAGTACAGTCAACCTTAGAAGTGACTACACTAAGTGTTTTATTAGACTTCTGTAAACTAGTATTTTAAAAGTGTGATTTATCTCATCTAAGATATAATAAAGAGTAGTTGCACTTTAAAAGGTCTACAACAATTCCCTATTAAGGGTAATTTATTTTCTTTGTTGTGTTGACTCCAGAAATTGTTATAAAATCAGGTAATAGACTATTTTAATATTTAGTACACATTATCATTAATTTTCTATTAAGTAGATCCTTCGACTTCGTCGTTTGGCTTGCTTTTACATATAACGGAACCCTAAAAATATAAGCAACGTGGCCGCGTAGACAGTGGTTTTAAGTTTAATTTGACTTTTACGAGTGCGTTATAAACCTTAGACAAGAGTACTGGACTTATATTGCTCTAATAAAGCACTTATAAGTCGCGGTTGGTCGTAATGGCGACATTTTGATATTATTTTACAAATAATTAAAAAATATATATAGTAAAATAAACATTTTTGAAAAGGCCCGTGAAGATATTGTTATTAAAATTTCAAAGTAATCGAGAAAAACTACTTCGCAACCTAATAATCGCATATACTTAGTGCGTGACAAATACATGAGTAAGACATTAGAAAATATACATACTAGCCTTTTGTAGGAAATATAAATTTAAATTTAAAACTTTATTATTTTCCCAAAAGTTCCAAGGTTTCGCGGTTTGTGATAACACTCTTATTAGGAGATCACAAAGAGGACTATAAGCGATATTACCCTTAAAATAGTATTTTATTTTATTAGTAAGAGGACTTTAAGGTTATTTACCCTTACAGCGCGCCATTGTAAGTCACTTGGACGTTTATTTGTCATTATAAAAGCATCAGCAAGAGTTTTGTAAGTTTGAAAATACACTTCGCGAGACCATTACAAGGCAATTGCAAGGGTGAATGAACTTATAAAGTGCGCCCAAATCCACACTTATAGATGTCTGTAAGTGTGATATAAGACTGAAAAAAATATGGTCTTGGGATATTTGTAAGATCATTTTTTGCTAGCTGGGTAACCATAGGTCCGAAAAAGTAGACGAAGGTTTCTTGTGCGAGACCAGGAAACTGAGGAGCAAGATGCTCTTTCCAATCTGCGTCTATATTAGATTTACATAGATGCATGCAATTTGTAAAGATTGTCAAATCATTTCAGTGTTGTGGACGTTGAACCTGACTACAATTTCTTCATCTTTATTAATGAACAAAGGACTATTAAAGTAATTGGTAATCCGTCATAAACGTAGATATAACAGTGTATAAAATAAACTAAGTTCTTGAAAAAGTCCAATCAATCATAACCCCGTACGTCGATCAATCGATCAGACCATGGCAATATTACGTATGCTAGCTCATGTTTCATCGCTGTTTGACTTTATTGTCATCACATCTATTTTAGGATGGCGAAAAAGTAACGTAATTATTATCATGGTTCCCCTTTAAATCATGGCTGGCAAGAATTTTAAGGATTCACGGAGCTTAATATTTGTAGTTACCCATCGTTGTTGGTAGCGGTCATCAGTTGCTTGTAAGTATCTACAATCATCTTTTATTTTCGATCGATGGTGACAAACAATATCGATTCTAAAATATAATATAAATACCCGATATATGGTCACGCCAGCACGGCATCGGTGGCTTCTCGTAGGTCCTCAGAAGTGCGTTTGATCTGGTACTTACAATTAGAATCCGCTATAAGCAACATACTTTACTGATTGTATAATTAAACAAATAACAAATGGGTTTCTATCGTCTCTTATTACTGCCTTTTTAATTGAGTAATTTAAGTTTAGAACTTTACTTATTTACATTTAGAATTTCTATAGAAGTCAAAATTGGTTTGTAACCTAATCAGAATCACTGGGTGTTAGAAACTCTTTTGTTATTTAGCAGTAGAAATAAGTTGGTTTAGATTCGCAATGAACTGGTCAACATTTTAAATATTCAATAGCTTCTGTGTTTTATGACGTCCCTCAGATCCTTCGTGTATCAGGGCCGGACCCTACACATCAGGATTGTATAGCTGCCATGTTTTATAAATTGACGGCAATGTTGGGAGTATGGACCCCTAATAATAAACCCTTTTAATTTTTATAACAAACGTTATATTTGTAGTACTTAGTAGGACTTTAAAAGTAAAATCGCGAGACTTGGTTGTCAGTTGGATATTTTAGTTGGACTAGTATGGTTTATTGGCAGAAGACTGAAAAATATTTTTACCCACGCTTGTTTCTAATTTGGAGTTTTGAACGTGATCGTACCTTATATTGGCATATCATAATGTATTAGCATCTGGCTGAATTAATTCAATGTGACTCATGAATGAAAAAGCAGAACCAAGCAGATCAAAAAAGTATTATCTTCATTCCTGTTGTATAATGCGTTAATATTATTAAATTCGGGTCGCTATTGTGGAGTTTTTACATTATTCCTGATAAGATCTTAAAATTAGTTTCGAGTTCAGATTATACGCATATTATTATCAGCCACGCACGGTGTATGACAAAAGTTCGACACCGGTCTCTAACGGCGAATTTGGGATGAAAGACCCCCCTTGTGAACGGGCTAACTCCACGAGTTGATTCACAAAAATCAAAACTGGTTCGCATCTTGCGCAAGTGCAGGGGGGAGCAAACAAGGGCTTTCGGAACGGGCCCTTCCAAAATTCGCCGGTGCACAATGCACCCTCCGTACCATCCCCACGCAAGCACTCTTATTATTACGCGACTCCGGTTCCTGTCCCCATATTGTTCATATTATTTTGGTATTCGCTAGACGCGTTACGAAGTTTTCGTATCTCTGTGCCGTTACTTTTGAAAACTTTGACAATTTCGAAGATATTGGTGTAAATTGTTAGCATAGATTGTCGTCTGAAATCTTAGTTGAAGAATGTTGCTATCTTGGGTTCGAAGCAGTGCAAATTATTCGCTCGAAGGTATTCGATTGGCTCCGTCTTCGATTCTGTCACCTAATATTTGCAGCGAAGGGAAGTATTAAGGTTTCGAACGCTGCGGTCGTCTCAAGTTGCTTTTCTCATGAGTGGACGTGCGTGTAAAATAATAACTTGAGAATAATATGTGTGGTAGGAGCGTCGGACGCACGGCGTGCCGCGTGCAGCGCCCGCACGCCTTTGTAGTGAACGAGTATTATCGATCGTGGACTACTTCGCTATCCGTGAAATGCGTTCTGTGTATTCGGTGATCGCTTCAATTTGGCGGGAGTTGGGTCACGCGCTAATCTGTATGAGGAGAATTTGGTAAGTTCACGAACATCATCATATTACTTTAATTCTGGCATGGGCTTCATTAATATGTATACTTTCTGTTATGTCATTGGGTAAATTAATTTTGATTAATTGTGATAATTTTAGTCATATTTCTGTTGGTTTTGAAGTCATGGTTTTCCGTTAAAGTTTTTGCGAAAGCAAGAGGTCCACAATTTTGTTTTGTGATTGGTAACTTGGCTACATTTTGTACGGAATTCACACTTTTTAAAAATAACTTTATCTAATACTGTGATGGTTTGATAGGCATTAATGGATTGTGTTGAAACACGAAATCTGGACTGCTATTTACTACCAACCGGTATTTGTGTTTCAATATTCTATAGACTTATGTGAAGTTTTTGTAAAACTGTATTTATCGTGTAAAGTTTGACGGTAAAATACTACCTAGTAGGTACTAGCAGGGCACAGCAAATTTGACAACGATATTTTATAAGCTCTCTTGAAACAGGTCAATGAACTCTTGACGCCAAAATTGTTTCGCCAAATAAAAGCAGTACAGGCGATGTAAAAGAATACAACAGCAAGCTTTGTGTGTTTGGGGTTACTTATTTTATTCTTATCTAAGCCTAAATGAATTGGTGACTCACAGGGGACATAGACAAACACGCTGCAATTTTTCATACGTGAAAAGTGAGCCTAAATGAGGTTGATTCAAATAGCCTTGCCTGTGCAATAACCGAAATGGATGTAATAAGTCAAGATCATGTTGAAAAATGTAGGTACCTGTACAGTAGGTACGTTAAACGGCGGATAATCAGTTTAAAAGTAAAACGCTTCGTAAATAAATAATTTTCTTTTTCTTTAAAATTATTGTAATATGGTAATTAATAATTTCAAGACATGTCTCTCTTGAAGCACTTATAAAATTTATAGATTCAGCAACTTGGATTGTGTTTAAGGGATTCTATTCTACTTCTACAATAATTAATTCAAATTAATGAGGCTATAAACAAGTCTCAAGTTAATTATGCAGCCGAGGTAATGCAAGTCGACTGGATTTTTTAAGGCATACCTACTACCGGCGTTAACCCACAGAAATGGTGAAAAATATATTCATAAGGGAAAATTCTTGATAAATGCGATGTTTGTCTTTTACTATGTAAATTGGGTCTTCCAAGTTCTGGAAAACATACGCAGTATTTTTCTTACGAACTTCGGTCGATGACAAACCTTTAAATAAAGTATTGTAGGTTTTAGGAAACATGTTTACCTAGCAGGCTGGCCCTATCGATCTAAGAATAGACTGGAACGGATAGTTAGGTAATGTTTGTGTACCCTGTGTTGGGAAGACTTGTTTTTACGCTCAAACTTTTGTTTGGCATGTGGTTAAAAATAGTCGTATCGAAAAGAGTATTTTTGCACGCCATGAAATTGTAGATTTTGCAAAAGGAGTCTATATGCATTATAAAAATTGCTTGGTTTAATCAATTTAGATGATACAAGAAAAGCAAAAACATGCTTAGAAGACTTCGTTTTCTAGACGCTTTTTTTCTGTACTTACCTCTAAAATTTATTTTGATTACTGACAACCCAGAGCAGCCCTGAGTGTCGCGCGAAATTCAGATATCAATATTTTAGACGCGAGTAACTTCGTACATTTTCACAGCATCTTGACGACCACGTTTTCGGAGGGAATGTAAATAAGTAAATTGATATTTATGTAGATAACTTTAGTACACCGTAAAAATATTGGGAAATGGAACCTTACAGTCACTATCATAATATTTGCTAAAGTTCGACTTTCCCAAACCATCCATCATTCGCCTAATTCACTTACCTAATCCCTGCACAAATATACCTTAGGCAGTCATGTGCCTGTGTATTTTGATATCGGCTTTCTGGAATGTTCTGTGTAACTGGGCAACATTTATGTAACCCAATCACGTTTTCAGGCGGACTGTACTGGTCGTTAGGTGAGGGTTAGATTTGTGGGTATTTGATAGATAAGTATAATAACTACATCTAATGGTGTTTATTGCTATAGATACACCGTGATTATTTTAGTCGTCTTATTGAGATTGGGGAAACAAAAAAAAAACAAAAATTCATTATTGTGACGCATGACGTAGTTGAAACACCCTGTTGCGAGCGATGATCTACTCGACTTGTGCGCTGGGTAGAAATGTTCTACCGTTTGACATTATTAACAGGATGTTTCATAATTCTTATGTACTATTTATTTTTCTTTGTACCTATTGTCTAAATTAATGGTAAAATAGAAATAATCACGCCTAGAAGTATATTTTTATGTCGGATCTATTGAGTGGACCACCTTTGTAAGACGACTAAAAAGTCACTGTGTATATCTACAATACGGCGAACTAATTTTGCCACCATATATGGTATTACGATGGTGAGCGTTGACATGAAAACCAAGGGACACGCCGCAGGGCCTTACACAAGTGTGTTTGTAAAAGCTGACCGCTGAAACCATGTGGAAAACGGAAACCGTGCGGACGGCGGCAAGCTTAGCGAGACGTGTAGATATGTTGTAGCTGTGTGCGCAGAGAACAGCGTGTGCGGAAGCCGCGTGATCGTGGGGTAGAGCGGCCAACGTTTGCCATGCTGACGTCATGACCCGCGCTGTGTATCTAACCGTCATTCCATAAAGAATACCTTGTAACTATAGACATTTATATCACATTGATATATTTTCATCCTTGCTTTGTTTTAAATCTACGCTTGGTGCCAACAGAAACACATTTAAATATTTTATCGAGACCATAATGGGAGTTGGTATTCAAAATTTTAACACATGCATGAAATTATTGCGGGCTTCCGAGTTGTTAAACCAGGAATACAACCAGGATAACTCATGTCACACAGATATGGAATGACATACAGTTGCAGGACGAGGCTGGTTCAATATAAATGCTAATTCCTAGATAAGATGTTTGCTATGTTTGTATCATCAATTTAACGGCATCACATGAAAGAAACGTTTTGAATAGCATGAATAGTTTATGCTTGTACAAGAAATCCAGCAATCCAAAAATTTGCAAGAACTTAGTTTGTAATCTCAGTCACTAGTGATATTTAAGATGTTATATCATATTCCATGCCTGCGAGAAACTTGCGCCAGCCTTTGGTCTAGGCAGATTTATGTTGAACCCATTTCTGTGTTTCCACAATATGTTGGATATTTGATATTCTATAGTTGTGTTAGTAAATGAAACAGTTGTATGCGTAGGGCGGTTGGTCGACATCGGATACTGCTGTGGCTCCGGTTACACACAATCCCTTGCTTATTATTGCAAGCTACACAGCAGTTGATTCCACGATAACGAGTGCCGAATAAAACAAAATGGACGATCGTCTTTGAAAATCTATCAACGCTCGTTTTCAGTATTCCAGTGCGTTTGTCTGAAATTACCACAAAGCTTTAATAATGAAGATAGGAATAAAATTGAAAGTTTCCCTTTACGTGATCAAAATCCGAATACGACGAAACAAGATTGGAGCAGCAGACGTTCCACTAGCTCCGCATGCGAATCTTACCAACAGATTTGTGTTTGAATTATTCATCTATTGTTGCCATGGTTTTCTATTTGAATAGAATATTCTTTTAAATATAGATAAAAAATCCTTACGAGGCCTAAGTTTTATTTGATTGAATATAAAAGATTCTATTCTTTACTAAAAGCTCACCAGTATCAAATGCTATCTATCTCCTGCTCGAAATGCGGATCTTACCAACAGATTTGTGTTTGAATTATTCATCTATTAAAGATAAAGATGCATTTATTTGTATAAACATGTGTGACATGATACATAGGTATGTACATAATTATGGATATTGTTTCCATGGTTCTCTGTTTGACTAGCATATTCTTTTAAATATAAGTAAAAATTCTCCACGAGACCTAAGTTTTATTTGATTGAATATAAAAGATTCTATTCTTTACAAAAATCTCATCAGTATATAATGCTATTTATCTCCTGCTGGAAATTACTGCTATTACTTGCTACGTCTGGAATATTTTAAGGAAATTCAGCTAAAAAAAATCTCGTAGAACAATCAGTTACCTGTCGTTCTGTTTGAACCCACTAATTTAGTAGAATTATGTAAATGTGACATGATTTTACGTAGATTGCGGCCGATTGCAGGATCTGCGACGAGGTTCGCACACCTAATTTGTGATCTTACACTGATGTATGGGCACATTCTATTGAGATTGAATCATAAGATCCAGAACATGATTGCCTTATTAAATCAAAAGAAATTGGCATGTATGGTCGACAATATTGAATCCCAATAAGCATACGAAAGAAATTCTATTATAGAAATGTCTTTGGATTCGTAAAAATCTAGATCCAGTTTCTTTTATATTGAGGAATTCCTCGTTCACGTTATTGTCCCATATACAAATCGTTCACGATATTCCAGACGGGCCTCAGGATTTATTGTTTTATTTGCGACAGACCTTCATAAAGTTTATATTCTGAATAAGTTTATGTGTAAGCAACGATATATATTTCTTTTGTACCTACAGTAGCGGTAGATATTGTTATAAGAAATGAGTTGCGTATAGATAAAGGTGAACATTCTGCCTTCGTTTTAGATTCATTTAAACAATAAGCTTTAGTAACATGAAGTTTTGCGGAGTTTTTGGCGTCTGCGCTTTACCTTTTAATGATCTTAGATCTTTTAATGAGCTTAGCTAAGATTAATCCTTATTTCAAACGTGTTTCACTGGAGTATACAATATTTTTATAACTCTTTACATCACGATCATTGGTTCCGAAGCGAATATAAACGGTAATGTGATCAATGCCTCTTCACATTTTCCTCAAAGTTAAAATTAATGTCAATCCCGGCTTCGCGGGGTCGAACCCTCCGGCAACGATACACAGCGCGTTTTTACGAAAGACGTTGTTTGAAGGCTGTATAAAAAGGTTTTGTAAAAGAGTTTAGATTTAGAATTTGAGTACAAATTTTTGCAAGTAACGTTGTCGAAGATGGACGAGACATCGTACAAGACTATCATAAACTTAAACTTCTTAAAGCTTTGACGTTTTATGTAGGCTTAATAATGTGAAATAAAATATTCTGGTTTTAACGTTGATTTTGAACTGAAAATCGTGAATAACATTCAGCCATGTTGTTTTATGACGTTTACTTCTCTAAGATTATTATAAAAATGTGAACGTGCTGTAACACTGTTTTTATTTTCCAAGTAAATAAAGACGCAAACAAGGAGGGTCGTGATGAAATTCGCAGTGCCGTCCGTGCGTGCCTTATCTACCAATGTGGAGGCTTTTACCTCCTCAGTGCCTACCCCTTCCAAAGAGCTTAGATGTACACGTATCATTTTAATTATTTTTATTTTGCTTTTAAAGGCTTTGTTGGGCTTTGTTAGCGTCACTTTAACGTAGATCTTCTCGTAATGTAGTTTTTACAAAGGCAGCTTTAATCTATGTTCCTAAAAAGACACAGGATACTCTTGTAAAAATGTTGAAGAAATAGCAATCAGCGAGTTCTACACGAAGTGATTACAATATCAAAGGGAAATTTGAAACGAAGGACCGCTCATGGGGGCCGATGACCCACACAGGGACCTTTATGGAGGATAGATGCGGAATTGCGTTTAATATTGGAGATTCCGTCCTCTCCACGAGATCATGTTCACTTTCGTCTCAAAAGAAAGAACAGGGTGTTGAATTTTAGGTATTCACTTATTTCCAACCAGCTTTTCTTATTTCGTCTCCTCTAAGCCAATAAAAGTGAGTGTCGCATTAACTAAACATAGGATACACATAAATCTTCATATCTAATGCAAAATATACGCTACTACGTACCTAAATCTACTGCGAGTTCGACTGTATATTTATTTATTAAGAAAACGTTGCCAAAGAACGTTCAGTGCCCGATTAATGTCACACAAATGTGACTATGCGACGTCTTATCTTAGCAGTCTCAGAGTTCATTCGTTTCACGCAAAACTAATACACCACATTTATGAGTCCAGCTTTAACATAGTATGAAATACGTCAGTGCCCTGCGAATGTGTAATACTGAGTCCGGAATGTCGTAAGTTGGTTTATGTAGATGGTGTCGAATGTTGGGGTCGCAGACAGCGTGACGCCAACTGCTAACCTCTTACGACCAAGATCACTTTAACACCAAAATAAATTATTATACAATGCACGTACAGTTGTTTCGGCACCCGAGACATCGCGGCGAATAAAAAGACTAAAATATTGACAAATAATATAAATTCATGTCCCCTACCAAAGGAAACCCGATTTTATTACTTCGTTTATTTGAAAAAGAAAACCTTCTTTGCCAACTTAATCGTTTTCCGAAGGCCTTTGAATGGGAAAGATGCTGGGGTATAGATAGTATAGGTATATTTGTAAAACACCACCAATTTGACTTAAACCCGAGCCAATGATTGCTTAATCGCGCCGATCAAATACCTCCATCAAGCCGATCTTTGATTCCTTGTGTTTGAAAACGGCTGTTTAACATCGATTTTCTTTGATTCAAATATGTTTTAGAGTTGTTTCAAAATAGAATTTTAGAACGTAGAGTGCATTCGTACAATGTTTTCCTTTCAAAATTCGTTTGTCTTTTATAATCCTTTCTGAATTTATTTTAAACTGCATCTAATATGCAGACCGTGTTCATAAATTCACGAGTTAAATAGTAGCAAGTTTAAGCACGCGTGTTATACGCCATAAATGTACTTAACTTAGTTCTAAATTAAATGTTAAGTAATTTTTCAACGTTATATTTTCATTTTCCTAAAGCTTCAGTATCATAATAATAGCCCGTAAATTGTAGCGTTAGTTGCCGTTGTTATTTGTTTTTCTGCTTAAGTAATACAGTAGCTATATACATATTTGTTTATGCTACCTATATGGTAACAATAAGAGGTTTCGGTGCTTATATTTAAGACACCATAAAGTGCAGATCAATATTACGTCTGTAGCCGGTCGTAAAAGCTAAGCAATCATGCCAAGTGTAACGTATCAAACGTTTGTTGAACTTAAGTAGGGCTTCGGCAATAAGGGAAATGTTTAGTTTGTATATCAAATGTACCAGTAGTATGGTTTGGTTCAGTTTAATCCTTGACGAGGCACGTGAACTTTTGTTTAGAATTATTGTTTGAAATTGAAATAAGTAGATTTTTAGAAAACAAACTTGCATGATAAACATTACCCTCCTTCTGGGTCAGTCGGGTATGACATCCATTTGTGAAGGTTCATCCCGATATTCATTCAATAAATAAGATTTTGGATCAATTCACAAAAAGCAACATATCATCGGCAACAAATTGCAATTCTATTGTGATTTCATTTTCCTCTGATATGGCTTGTTTGTGGATCTTTTCTTGTAATAAGTTCCCCGGTTGGGGCTTGGTCGGTAGCGACTTAGCGAGAACGCAAAGCGACGGGGCGTAGGTCGATAAAAGTTATTTAATAACAAGGAACACCCAGCCTTAGCAATGTAGTTCACCACCACGTGACCTGCCTAGTTAATATCTATTGTTGTCTAGTATTCATTATGTAAGTTGATTTATCGAACGATTTGCGCTTGAATGCTTGATAGATTATGCTTACGTCGTAATTCAGAGTAAGATTGTTTAAATAACATCAACTGAACATACATTACGTTTAATTTAAGTTGCTGGAACCAGTTTCAAAATGTTCAGCTCTTATACGAGTAGCTACAGTGCCTTGGTAGGTACATTTTCATGAAGAAATTAGAAAAAACTGGGCTCGCTTTTTCTTTTTTAACGTCCCACGACTTCGGGTTGAAAAAAGAAACAGAGGCTCTAGTTTCTGGAGTGTAATTGAGTTGAACCCTTATAAAACAATTATTTTCCGTTTTCGTTTTAAGTGAAATCGAAAACACTCATTTAGTCGTTCATATTTCGCTGGAACGATCGCAAACGGATGTTATTTACTTTATTGATGGATTTCGAATGTTTGATAGGATCCTATTTATAATTGGAACGTGTTTACGAGCGCGATGGTTAGAGAAGTCACCCAATACTGTCGGTTCATCTAAAGTTTCAGTTTTGTTATTGGGGTTTGGTGATTAAAATACAGTCTTCTTAATTAAAATTGGACAAATAAACATCTGAATTAATCGAATAACTTAGAACAAACCCAACCACAGGACCAGGACAATAATGTTTTCAGCGTCGAGTTTTCGTATAAAAACAGATCTGTTTTTTTCACCAAATAGTCCGCTCCCTTTGGCTGAAGTAGCACATAAAAATAAACAATGTTATAACTACTCACACATAAAGTGTACTTGCGGATTCTTTTGTTCTTATTGTCGTTCTTTCATGTCTTGGAAATGTCAAAGTAGCTTTGAGGGAAAAATGTCTGAATTAAATTAGATTTCATAACTTGATGAGACTTTTATGGGCGTTTAACTTTGGCAACTGTTATGTCGATTATCTCTCATCTCTGAGTAATTAGTAGACACAAACATAGGTACTTATTTCCGTAAAAGCATGTATAGAGAAAGTCGAGTGGGTATTGAAAATTTTATGGTACAGCTGATAATTTTTGCTAATACCATGATGGTGCCATGGAGAAAGTTTTTCGGATTGATGGCCTATAATCACATCCTTTTATGTTACCACTTTTTTCTGATGCATAGGTCCTACCTACTGTATCAGGTCAACTTTAATTAGTTAGCGAAACTCCACAGAATTGGTGGCTATTGACAACACCCAGACACAATAATACATGCAAATACACAATGGGTTATAATTCTTTTTTTTTATCAAATCCTCAACAGTACTTGCAACTAACCTTAGTATAAAAAGATTTATGGCATTAGTAGACATTGTTAGGTAACGACCCGAAGTCAAGGTTTTCCAGCAATTATCGTGATGCCAATGACAAGACTTTATAAATGATTAAGCTTTTATTGGAAAAAAGGAAGGCCTCCAGTAAAAAAAGTAGGTAATCGAATTACTGAAAGAAATATACTATGTAAAAGTATCAATAATAAATAAGCATTTTTATTCGCGACAGATAAAATTAGGGTTCAATGTTCAGCAATCGAATAAAGTAAATAGCCGTCATGACACACGTTATCCATAAAACAGCATAGGTAATTAACTGATCAAACACATATCGTATCATTAGGTGACTCACTTACCTGATACACGGACGGTTAATAGCTTTCATTTATGTAATTTATACTGGGATCCTACATTAAATTGTAATGAAATCTTCATTAATTAAATAAAATGTAAAAATAGCAAGGTAACGATTGCAGTATACATATACTAGGGAATGCCCGTGTCTTCATTCGTATAAAAAAATTGAACCCCTTTTGGAACAACTCAGTGAGTAAGTTCCGAAAATATGTTTTTAATATTCTCTCGTTAAAGAGCTACAGGAGCTAAACGCGAGTTTTATAATGCAAAAAAAGTATATGATTCACTGCAATAAACAAAACCAGAAAAATATATGATATTCTTCAGGATATATGCTAGTATGATAGTGTTTTGAAAACATAATACAACAAACTTTACTCGGTAAAAAAAATCAGGAACTTATCTCTAACAATTTCTTTTAACGAGTACAAACCATACTAGAATACATGCGAACATTCTGAGTTTTTTGCAAATTTTTCTACAAGCAACATATTAGCATGATAGTGTTTTATTTTTTTAGTCCAATCAATAGATTTTTTGTAAATCGCAAAAAAACACTCTATTCGCACTATTCGGCCCGCAGTGACTGACGTAACAACCACTTTGTAGTGCAAGCTGATAAGAACTTTATTCTAATAGTGTTTCAAACGAAGTTTGAACCACCACAATTAGAGTTGCTAATTTAGCTCCTGTAGTCGCCTTAAGCGCCATCGTATTTCGTTGACCCCAAGTGGAATGGGATAAGAGCAGGAAGACGGTGATGATACACGCCCTGTTTGGGACATATCCTTCCGAATGCCATGCTTCTTATATCTTCAGTGATTTACCTGAACGGTATCTGGCAGTCAGTCAGTTAATAAATGATTTTGCATGTATTTGAGGAATACTCGTGGGATTAAGCGAGAATAAGGAAAAGCCTGATAATGAAATAGTACCAACAGGTCTTTAATCAGCAATGAAAACGGACGTTTATTGCGAAACTCTTAAAAGAATCGACGAAGTACTCATTACTCTTATTGTAGCCAATAAATTGTCAGTAACATAAACACAAAGCAACACGTTTCCTAAAGGAAATGATACTCTATAAGGTTTATTGAAGCTTGAATCAACGTGGAAAGAAAATAAAGTACAACATTTTCTACAGTATTCTCTGGGTAAATTTTATATCATAGTAGATTTTATTGCTTGTATTCTTGACATTTTTCAGACTCCGTTGACCGTTATGTAGGGTGCCGCTAACTTGTTTTTATTAGAATCTGCACTCTTTTAGAAACATTTTAAGTTTCGATTTTGATCGTCTATTTTTCAAATGTTTATACTGTCTCTAATAAGTTCCCTGTTAAAATGAATTCTGTCATTGTGTGCTTTGATGAATTCGAAATTATGGTCTTTTTTGCGTCCTAATGAGTACTGGCCTTTGGGCAGTCAGCCTTGCTACCAATTTTTCTGAATGCCATATATTGCAAAGCCATGAGGGATTCTGGCTCGTACCAACGCAAAAAAGCTGAATGTTCCAAAAATTTCTCTCACTAAAACCGTAACTTCATTTAAAGTTTTTGCAACATCAAATAATCCAACTAAGGCTTATGCCACACATTAATGAGATAAAACGTGCGGTAAACGGAATTTGTGCATCAGGCATGAGCGTGGCGCCGCGCCGGCTGGTACCACTGTTTGAATTAAGCCATTTACCTTTATTAGTATTAATTTAGCAGAAGCGAGTTGCAACTCGGCGCCTGTCTGCCTCACAGAACTGGGTCAATGACAACCCCGCTGAGAATAGAACCAACGCTTTAGGGGTGGATGAGCTCTATTGTTGCCCCGGCGCTGCTGAGAACGAGAGATGCCTCGTTCCACCAATATAATTATCATTTCCACTCGTAGTCACACTTCGTCTAGCCTACAATACCGCGCTTCGTGTAGCGACGACTTCAAGATCATAGACGGTGGGTAACACTGAAATTCTTTAAATAAATCTTCACGGACTGTTTTAAATTCAGTCCGCCTACCTTCAACATGGTTTCTTTTAAAGGAGGGGTGTTGACGTGGAAAGAGTTATCGCCCATTTAAAGCATGACCTTAGCTAGACAGACACCCAGTAGAACAATCGATCTGCTCAGTAGCCACATGTTACTTAATACCCGCAGTAGGTATACTTAGTAGCCAATTAGCCAGGAGCAACTAACTCGTACTCCCACTACAAACAATTATTGCTTCATTGCTAAACACTATCTTCTACAAGGTCACTGCCATAAATATCTAGTTATGCTCGTTTCGCATTTACCACTACAAAGGTGCGCCGAAATGGAGTTGGTCAAATTAAAACGAAGGACGACGCCGGATTGTATCTACTTTCCTTTTGGGACCAGACCCAGCTCCGTTTATTATCTAGACATCATTTTATTTATTATGACAGCTTTCT
The DNA here is from genome assembly GCA_963853795.1 of Xestia rhomboidea. Classification (NCBI taxonomy): domain Eukaryota; kingdom Metazoa; phylum Arthropoda; class Insecta; order Lepidoptera; family Noctuidae; genus Xestia; species Xestia rhomboidea. The sequence continues at coordinate 12,528,054 of OY970761.1, read as the reverse complement.
TTTATACCGTAAATATAACTCAAGTTATTGCAGAATTTAAATATTTAACGTCTATGTAACAAAATAGCTTTGTACTTACTTTTCAAGCAGTTATTTTTTTTCGCTTGGCATTGTCGATACACCGCCAATCTTTTGAAGCTTTTGTCCTTCGGCTTCTGTTAAGTAAATTAATTAAAAACTTCAGTAATAAGTATTCCTTAGATCTTACAAGAAATTTTTAATGAATTACGCCGTGGAACAAGGATATTTGTTTATTAAGGACCGTTTTCGGAATGTAGGTCTTGTAATTAAGAAAATGATAATTAAGTGGGGATATGAAGTTTAAGAAGGCGTTTAGAAACAAGTATATAAAGCACGATGTAGGTAAAACTTTCTTTGTAGGAGCTCCTACAAAGAAACGGAAACATACACAAAAACAACCACCATATTTTCGTCTTATTATCTTCAATTTGCTCTTTTTCTACCTACGCAATTTCTCTTGGGAAAACACACAAGTATAACTAAAAATAAAGAAAGCTGCCTTAAGACCTTGATGAGAAAAATTTGCTCAAGTCATCGAGGAAAACTGGATATGACGGACAGATTATACTCGTATTTGTGAGCCTACCAATTAAGCTCAGTAAATAACGCTATCTTGGTATGAAATTCAGCTTTGAAAACCTTGTTTACTTATACAACATTATGCTTACTTGATGAAAAGTTCTATGCGAGTTCTAGATGTATTTTCCTTTCAGTGTGTTTAGTGATACCCCTCACCGTCAGACCTAATTTAATTTTCATACAGAGAAGGAACGAAGCTCTGATCAAGTTTGCTAAGGTACCTACTCCGTGTTTTCTACTGCTAAAAGCTCCTCTCTTTTGTTTGTGATGTATCTACTGAAAATGTAGAAACATTATCTTACGTATATTGAAACTAAGGTTAGGTGTATACTTATGTCGTAAAAGCACGTGCATGAAAAACTAATAAAAAGAATTAAATGCTTTATTGTAGTACGAATTTTAGTAAGATATAACATTGTCTTACATAAATATTGTAAAAAAATAAAATCATTATCAGGATATATAATGATTTTATTTTCATATTGGCTAGGTGTGAGGCCTAACATTCGCCAAGGGCGTTTCAAGAACACATGGATGTTACCAACGGGCTACGTACGGGCTATTTGGCATATTAATTTTATTGCTACAAAGCTGTTTCGCTGCAGTATTTCAGAGGCGTAAAATAGGCTTATTTATGCTGCTTTCGTCTTGAAAGAGGACCCAGTCTCGTGTGCCTAGAATAACATAGATGAGGAAAACAAGGTGCGGCTTCGTAAATAAACAAATTAAGCTTGCAGAGAAATAAAAATAACCATATTACCATTTACCTAAAGGCTATATACTTAGGTAGTACCCATTACGTCGCGTCGCGTACACAGCCGAAAACATTAATACAAATAAATAAAACTGGAGTGTCTGTTTTGAATTTCAAAATAACAGCCTTTTACTGAATGCATATGAAAGTACATACGGTATTTAAAACGTTTTTTTTTTGCGTTTTCTATCTGTTGGTCTATCTGTCTGTCTATCTGTATGTTACGGCTAATCTCCGAAACGGCTGTACCGATTTTGACGGGACTTTTACTGGCTTATACATGATGTTATAATTAATAACTTAGGCTACATAATACTATTATACTTTAATGAAAAAAAGGATTATGGTTCTGTGCAAAAAAAATAAAACTCCGATTCAAATGGAAGTCATATTTTTTATTATTTTACGCGAATGAAGTTCCTGGGCAACAGCTAGCTATAAAATAAGAGTCACAACGCAAAAATAAATCTCCTACACGAGTTTGATTAGGCCTGTGTCCTTAAGTGCAGATTAGTGTCTACTTAATAGGTGTGCCAATCCACCGACATGTGCCAAAAGTTAATAGAGAACTTGGCTTTCCGACTCACTGTTATAATCATGCTCATATAATATTCGAAAATATTATATTTGTGCCGTAAAATTTCTAAGCTGGCAATTTTAACGATACTCACGGACGCTGTCCCACTGAGACGATCTAGAGACTTGGGAAGTATCATCGAAATTATTAATAGCAAACAGCCTTATGGCGACTACAGGAGGTAAATAAGCAACTCTGTTTGTGGTGGTTCAAACTTCGTTTGAAAAACTGTTAGAAAAAAGTTCTTATCAGCTTGCACTACAAAGTGGTTGTTACGTCAGTCACTGCGTTTTTTGCGATTTACACAAAATCTATTGATTGGATTGCTTGTAGAATTATTTGCCAAAAAAACAGAATGATCGCATGTATTTTAAGTATGGTTTTTACTCGTTAAAAGAAATTTTTAGAGATAAGTTTGTGATATTTTTATCGAGTAAAATTAGTTGCATTATGTTTTCAAAACACTGTCATACTAGCATATATTCTGAAGAATATCATATATTTTTCTGGTTTTGTTTATTGCAGTGAATCATATGCTTTTTTGCGTTTAGCTCCTGTAGTCGCCTTAAGTTAAGCTATCTATGCACATACAGATGAAATAATAGAATGTCTATAGATAGTAGGTACTCGTCTACACCATTGAACAACTGCAATTACAAAAGTTAGATAACTAGCGAAGTTTAGCTATCTAGTATTTCAGTCCGTGTAGTTATCTAATTAGTTTCTATGTTGTGAGACTACCAACATAACATAGAGCATTGCTAGTTATTTTCGAAAGGAACAGTTCGACCACAGATTAAAATAGCGGGGAAAATAATAGGTGCGATTAGGTATAAAATAAGCGCTTCCAAATCAATTTGTATGATTTTATCTACGTAATGACTGTTTCTGATATTCGTTTTACTAATCGGAGCTAGCTATCAAAATGAATAAATCATGCAATATCCCCTATGATGGATTTATCAGTAGCTTAATTTCCCATTTTTTACGTTTACACACGATAGAATACTCCAACCAAACAAAAACAAAAGTTTTCTGAAAGCGTAATTGGAATTGTGTTTGTCGGCCCTCCATAACATTTATTTTAACGTGGTCTTTAACATTGATCGGCTACATTGCGCAATCTACTGTGAAATTAAACCTGTAAATGTGTGTTTGCTTTATGTATTTTTTTATCTCCCATATAAAATCACTTTCAGGCACTATTAAAATTTTCCCTTTATTGAAAAGCTCATGTTATCAATATGTACTATCGAATTAGATATATTATCTTTTTGTTGTTAGTTTACATAGGTAGGACAGTGAGGAGAGTGAGGACTGTGCAGAATGTTCACATCATTGCATCTGCATCATTTTAATGAATGCAAAATAACGTTAGTGTTGCCTAAGTAAATTTGAATCCAACTACTTATAAAGTTGGATCAAAGTAAATCTCTACCTAACTCAATAATCATTAAAAAATTTGCAAATTAAGGCGGTAAGTTGATTCTTAAGGGGCTGACAACACCTATTTGATGTTATTTAAGCAGTTTTTAAGAAAAACTTTTTGTTTTACCTCATAAAAAAAAAAAATATACTTATGGATCATATTATAAAGACCATGGACGGACTCGATATATAATTGGACGAAATCGGCTCGACAGAAAATAATTGCAAAGAGTGGTCTTAAAATCATCATTAAACGGTTCTATGTCTTTATTTTTTTGACGTATGGGTCTGCAATTAAAAACATGAAGTCAACATATACAAAATTTCACAAATAATCCACACTTTTTTATTTATTCATTATTTTCTTCTAAAACCTGGCCGCCCAGGAAGTCTCTCGCTCTCGTTTACTCCGATACAAATAGATATAATGCGCGCATTTGGTGTTGATATCCCCTTAAATCTTCAAAATCAAAGCATTTATTTCAAGTAGGCCAGTTACAGGCACTTTTGAATTGTCGAAACAAAGATGAAAATTAAATGTAGCTACAGTTACAAGACATAAAAACTGTGAAAGTACTGTAGTTGCCCATTCCCTAGCGTAGATCTGTATGGAGAAGAACGGGCAAGAAACTCCATGGACACTCAAATCAAAATATTGTTACACAATCTTGGTTACATCATTCATGTTGAGATGGTATAATATGTGAGAACAATGTAGCAAGATGTGCACGTTAAAAGTGTCCAAAGTAAAAACAAACAATTCAAAAACCAAAATAATTCATTCAAATAAGCCATGGCAACTAAGAGATGACCAGTCACAAAATATGACAGCGCCCGTTCACGAACATGACGCATGGATCAGCACCATTCAACTCCACCATTTTGAAGGGAACTAAATGATCTGACTCATGCGCCATCATCAGCGAGACATTTGAGTGAGCATGACATACTCTCAACCGCCAGGGCACATTCAAGTCAATAAAAGACGTAGGTTTCCAGTGAATGATAGCTTTCTAGTACATATTACTCACACAATATGGGCTATACGATTATATAATACTAAAGAGATTGAATCAATCCAAAGATAGTTGTACAATCTTCAGCAGCTTCAACAATACCATTTAATGCTGTCAATTTATGCGCCCCTGTCCTTGTGGAGCAGGACCAGCATTGAGCCAAGCGTTTTTATCAGCGATATAATCTCTCAACTTGTAATATGCTTACATAGAGTGCGTTTAATGCATGTTTTAAATTTCGTCTCATTCAGTTCAAGAATACTTTGTGGAATTTTATTATAGCATCTCAAACAGTACCCCATGAAAGATGAGTCTACTTTAGCGAGTCTAAAGCCTGGCTGAACTATTTGGTCCCTATTTCTAGTTATGTAATTATGTCTGTCACCTCTTTTACCAAAAAGGTGCAGATTTTTTCTGACGTAAATTATGTTTTCGTAGATGTATTGACAATGTACCGTCATGATGCCAATATCCTTAAACAGTTCCCTTAGAGAATCGCGCCTACGAAGATTATATACCTATGGCTCAGATGGCTCTTTTCTGCAGAATAAATATAGAGTCAATATCTGCAGCCCGTCCCCATAGCAAAATGCCATAAGTAACTAAAATAGACCAGTCTAGCGGTATCTACATGAGTATATTGACGGATTTTTCTAATGGCATATGCTGCTGAACCTAGCCGCCCCGCAAGAGATGAGATGTTATGTGGGAACCCCATTGTAGCCTTAGCGAAAACCGTTTTATCTACGAATCTTCTTTACCAAAACTAAGCCTCTGCTCTTCTATTTGTATAAGTAACATAATAATATATAATAATAACCTCAATGTACAATTTATGTATGTTTATGAAACTGTATTTTAGTTTTAGTGACGTCAGTTACACCTCCGTCCTTCGGTTCGCCATCATCAACCCCTTTATTCGCCCTTGTCAAATCTGTCATTGGCAGAACAGTGGGGTTTGAGAGCAAATTATTTAACTATTGCTGCAAATTGTTGGCCTGATTACGTACTTTACTTTGTTAAATTCACTGTTTGCAATGAATATAGGTGTATTGTGTAGGATTTTAGTAATAAAATTCAACGTACCTAAGCAAACAGATCCCTGTATGCAGTAAAGGTACTACAAAATTGCAGACTTATTTCGCTTTCATACGTACTGTAACAATTCCTACTTTGCAGATTGCTTTTGCAAGAATTCGTGAAACTCCTGAATTTGTGAGTCAAACAACGTGTTTAGTTATGAATTGATGTTGGACCATTTCGCAGCCGTCGACACGAGGTGAGAACGTGGTCGAAGTGTGAAAGTTTAACGACATCAAATATTTACAAATTTCCGCTCCGAACCTGGGGAGCAGACGCACTCGCTTCGTTTCTCCTTAATTTATACTGCAATTTGAAATATTACCATATTTACCGTAACCTTTAGCCAGGCTTCTACCCAAAATTTCATGTTGGTTTTGTTGCTTGTTTTTCTAGAGGTAGAAAATACCTACCCCAAGCTTATAGTTCTCATCGTAAAAATAACAAGCCGATTGTAATCAAGGAAAGTTTTGTATCTGCCTCTCTCACAAGTTTTATAAAATGGCGTCGCATGAACTTCTCAGATCTCGTAAGCTCGGCAGTCGGAGGACTTGGCTAAGTAGTTTTTGGTAAAGTTCCACAATAAAATACTGGGTAATAAATGAAGTTCTGAACGGGCGTAAATGTCAATTAGGTTGCTAATAATAGTAATAAGTAGGGCAGCCTGTAATAACGTTGGTAATTATCGATATTCAATGCTCATTGAAATGCTTGCTGAATTGCTGATGCGGGTAGATATAAAATGAATTTCATAGTCAACTATCTAATTGTGTTTTTAGGTTTGCCACATAACAAAAGTACCTACTTATATGATTGTTATTTGATGTAGGTTATAATCATCTTATCCAAGATAATCTTACCATGCCTTCTTATCGAATTAGATAAATCTGTTTTCTTATTTTCTAATATTAAACAAGCAGTTGCAGATTTCGAAGTAATTCTTTTCCACATTCAGTGAATTAAGAAACTTGTTGAAGAACTGGCTGAGGAATGAAAGTTAATAAACGTCTTTGTACAATGAGATACGTTCATAATTATAATTAAAATGCTAATGTTTCTGTGAAATACAGTAGTACTTACCTTTGTTTGTTTAATTAAGGCGGTACGTAAACGTACTCGTACCTACTTATCGTCGGACAGTAACTTTGTTAGCGGAGGAACGCGGTGGAACATACTTGTGTTTGTGGTTTGTCAAAGGTAAACTTTCGAAAACCCTTACGTAACTCGGTACAGTTCCGATTCGTAAAAATGTTTCTTTTCTAAATCTAATGAGTTGTGCCACCGTAATGTTATTTATTACTGAAAGGAAGAAAAAAAAGGAGAGAAATAAATCGAGCTTCATTTGTGGGTTTGATTTTATTTTTTTACTTTGTCGATAGGAAGGTGGATTGGGGACTTGCTGGAAAGCTTGATGCTCCTGACAAAGACAATTTTCTTTTACGTCAAATCAGCTAAAAATAATCCTAGTGACATTTTTGATTTCATTGCATCAGTGAAAGAAAATTTGTCCCGTTTTTGTTGTTTCTACCAATTCCTTGAACACAAGCCTTGTTGAAACAGGAAGGCTATCTCGTGGCTTTAGAAGTACTTCAGACAGACGATCGAGATCGACATTTGCCATTTCAGAATTCTAGAGATAAGAGCGAGCCAGAGTTATAAAATGACGCAGTGTTAGAGCGAGATATAAAACGTAGCCACAGCTCTGGAGGGCGTTGCGGTCTGACCGGAGATTAGCGTGAATTGTCAGTCGTTAGGCGTATTATTTTATCTTTCAGTGCTAGCAATATTCAACTATTATAAGCCAGAATGGCCATGATTATATTCAAATTCACAGATAGTAGACATACGGATTGACAGCCCAAAAACTTTCATTATGTGCGTTATTCGCCCTTTCAACTTTTCTTTACCAAAAGTTTTAGTCAAGGGCCAAGGACGCCATTTGCATATTCTAATACTTCTAGACAATTTGGTTCCCTGTGAACGGTTAAGTAGAAATACTTACTCAATTCGGTAGGCAATTTCGCTCGCAATTATTGTGTTAACTGTTTACGTGAGCGAACTTCGTTATTATTGATTTATTTGACGTGGCTTAGTTTGAGGGAGTGATAAAATAAATGAACTCTGGTTTTGACACTGTCTGTCTAAAGGGTCTGTCGGAAATGTTTCGAAATGTATGAATATTTCATTGCTTAAGGACATTTAAAATGTATTTAACTTTACTGAAAAGCTCGCGGTGATGAAAGAGGGAATTCAGCGACAAAATTATTTTGGTTCTCTTTTTGTGTTTTGGATGCTTTACATTTCTAAAACTTTTCCATCATTTTATCCCCGTCATACCCGTCGTCTTTTTGACATTTCAGTGACCTTACTCAAACTTTCTATGCCTTCGACACTCTGAATGATCATAATGATCAAAAAATGGATGTTAAAATCTTAAGAATTTGTAACATAACACAATCTGTAAAAAAATAATATGGATAGTTACAGGCTAGTTGATCAGGCAATGTTGAGGACACAATTAAATTCACAATTAATTTGCGAGACGGCTTTCCTTTTCGTTCATTTTCGTTACCAATTTTCTTGTCTGATTAGACTTTGCTTTTAAACAAGATCTTGTCCAATTTACTAACTTGAAGTGAACGTATCTCCAAGTAGTCTAGACAATAGATAGTTGTTACAAGGTATACAGGTATTTTTTGTGTCAGCGACCTACGAAGTGTCGTGAGGGGGCTACCGAGGACGTTCCTAAATAAATAACGTTATCGAAGTGTAGGTACAGCGCACTAGACCGAACGAAATACATCCTGGGGTCTGCCGCCTGTTTTTCTTATCGATCGTACGTGTGAACCTAATAAAATACATGTTATTGCTAGTTATTGAAAAATGAAAAAAAAAAACAATTTTAACAGATTTTTTTTTTACATGGGCGCCTTTCTAAATTCTTTGTAATTTTTTTTTTGTAACTCCCGTGTAACTCTAGAAAAATAAATGGATACCTTAGCAAATACCTATATTGCAAAAAGAAATAGTTGCAAAAAGGGTTGTCGCAGAAAGCAGAATCCGGTTAGCCACTGTTCCAGTATAATGATGGCCGTCCCCCGCTTACTTGCGTCAGTTTACTCTCTTGACATTCCACTTGGATCTGTGCCAATATGCTACGCTGTCACTGTAACTTACGCGACTGTCAACTTCAAAATACTCAACCGGCTAAGAAAGCATCATTCGCAGAACTAAGTCACCCGTATAGTCATTCCTTTTCATTAAGTTAAAAACTTGTCGCGTAATGGCGAGAGTCTCACGGCAATTTGACGCCGGCGACACTTTAAGCTAATTAGGCTTAGAATGAGTGTCCGTGCCCTATCGGCAATATGAGTACCTAAATTTACTTGCTACTAATGTATAAGAATAGCTTTTCTTAAAAGGTTTCCTTTACGTAAAGCTTTATAAATTCGTGTAATCGACGCTCTTGTAACATTTTATGTGAATATGTAACGGCTCCTCGGAGGCCGATGCTGACTTTCAGAAAGAACTTTCAAACGTTTCTATTATGAAAGCTTAAATTGCACTAAAGTCGCGAACCGTGAAGCGAAAAGTTTCAGTTAAATAGAGTGCCGCGTTCTTCTTTTGCACTTATTTCGTAGTCAGAAGTAAAAAATGTTTTCTAAGAAATATTATGAGCTCGGAATACTTCGTGCTTCGTAATGTAGCTCGGCTGTAGTGTCAGTTTAATGCAGGTATATTATTTTTTGTCGCTGAAACACACAGTTTCAGCCGGTTACTTTATTAGGTCACACACTGGTCCGTGTCGTGTGGACAAGTCGATAAAGGGTAGGCGTGTATCAGACGTTAGTAGCGGCCATTATACCTCTCTGTTATGTTTATTTTGTTTACATTGTCCCATTATTCCTGCTTATGTTCCGTTCGGCTGTTTTGATACTTCCTCGTTAAAAATAGCTGCTTTTATTCAGTAAATGTGTCCGTTGCCGTAAAATTCAATTACCTACAACACAGAATCACCTGGGCGAGAATAATCTAACGTTCATCAATTTGTATTCATTATCTTGGAGCCTGAATCTTCATTCTAGTCTTGTCGCTACATTGTGTCAGACTGTCGTCGTTAAGGTTTGTAACAAAAGAAGTACATTGAGGGTTCTGTCTATTGCCTCTTTTATCGGTATAAAAGAGATATGACTACTGATAATAATAACGTTATCGAAATTTCTGGAATAAAAACTTTTTCCAACCCTAATGTTAAAAATATCTACAAAAGTAATATCAATCAAAAGTAGAAGAGTACTTTAGTACAGGCAGCGAAGCCAAAGAAAATGCCTACTTGGAAAGTAGGTAAGTTAGCTAATGTGCGCATATATCTAATCCACGGGTAAGACGGGGTCAACGTTCGATTTGGGGAGAATTAAGATACCTACCTGCTTTTTCCCTTAAGAATATATTTTATTTTGCTACCTAGGTAGATGTGGTCGTGTAGAAATTAAAACTAAACATACTAAAACTTTATGCCCCCGTAAAATAAAATCCTGTACAAAGAGTGATAACGGTTATGTTACGGCAGACATTTGGTATTCGAGTCGACTGTAACACGCAAGCCCCTGTAATCTGTGACAATTATGTAATTACAAAATTAGAAATACAAACGTGTTGTTTTATCCTGCACAATTATTAAAATGTGAGTAGCTTAACTGTCCAGCAGTTTTAGAATACTATCATGCATAGTAACTGGAAAAGTAATAGAGTCGTCATCCATGTCGTTGAGCTCCGCGATAACTAACAAATGCTTGCACTGAATGGACAAGTCCCTTCAAATCTGTGTGGTTCTTTCTTCAAAAGACCATCTCAGACCCTACCTAATCTACATAGTCCTCATGTGAGATGACCAAGATTATGTCTGGACATTAAAAGAGACTTCAGAGTTTGTTTCGGCTGTCTCTTCTCAGAGTAGTCAGGTACGAAACACCGGCCCCATCTAGTTAAAAAAAATGACGTGTAAAAGAGTTTGTAATAACCTATTATTTGCAAAATAAACATAATTTTATCATTTACCCATTAAGTCATTAGGAAATTTGAATGGAGCATAGTAATTGTCATTAAAGGTTTTATCATACAAAGTGTGCAATGTGCATTAACAAGATGTTCGTATATCGTCACACGCTCCAGGCAGTGCTAAACGAAGCAGGCATGAGTAGCTTACCGCTTTGTGTTTACAGGTCGCTAGTTTCGCTGTTTGCCATGTCGACGATCACCCTGAAACCTGCAGCTAGCCTGTCAATACAGATTACCCCCTGATAGTACCTACCTAAAAGTACTCTACAAATATCACCCGGTTTCCCAAATATCAATGCTTTTTGCCATCGGTAAACAACGTAAACTTTTCTTAAAAATACTTGTACCTACATAAAAGATGTCTGCAGTTGTATTGTTATTTTTTGTTTACTTAAAACTGAGCCAAAATGAAACTCGTATATTGTAATATTTTTTGCCAAATAAATGTTGGAACTGCAATATACTGAATTTATATTTACTACGCCGCTTGGCTCGCTTCGTTTGTAGATATGTTCCAATAAATGGTTGTTTAGCGAATTATGTAGGGATCTGGGGCATTTGGGCCTTCCAAATTGTAAGGTATTATTACTAACTTTTGGGTCTAAAATCTCTTCAGCTATCTCAAGGTTTCTCGACTATTTCGTAGTCTTTGTAGGTAACTCCTACATCAAAATCCTGAGAAAGATTAAACCATATTTCGGGATAATCTTATTATTAACGGGTAACTGCTTACTCGATCAAGACTCTGGTTGAAAGAGTTCAGCCAAGCAACGCTAAGCGCTAAAAGTCGGCAAACATTGCAAGCAGGCAGTCGAGCACGGGCGAGGACGCGGAAGCAAGACAGATAATAAAAGATATTTACGAAGGGTCCCATTGTTCCCGCTCTTTGTCCCACTTTAGTCAGATTCATTTACCCATCGAGATTTTACAAAGACTTCCCTTGAGCTTGTGTGGGCTCATGGCCTGTACTGTATCTCTTCGACGTATGGATATTCGCCTGACGACCGAAATTAAGCTCTCTCCTAAGGAGTTTGTATTTCGGTACCCATTTTCATAAAACAACTTTTCAAACTCTTCGGAAGTTTGCCTGACCTTTTATTTTGGCTGCTGGGAAGTATTTGATGTTATGTTAGTAGAACTTTGTGGTTTATTAACAACAAGTATGTACCATATGTAGTTAGGTAACAAGGTAGTTCCAAAATATATTGTTTCGCCTAAAGGTTTCTGAAATTACCAGGAATTGTAAAGTTCTATGTCTCTCATTACAGTGAGGCGATATTGTGACATTTTGCAAAATTGAATTATGTCCTACAAATCTGAGTATAATATGAAATGTTTGTTTCTTCGCAATCATCGTACATGCGTCGGTACTTATACTAATGGCAGACGCGTGATTGACTGACTCTTTACAAATAAATGCTAACGCTGAAATAGCTTGTGGTGAAAAGCAAATACTGAAAATATAAAGATAATAGTTCTGAACGCGCTTGTTTTTTTTTTCTATAGGACGGAAATAAGTATAAATTCGTGGTAGGTACTGTGTTTTATGGTGGCTATTGAATCTCGATTTTAATATAGGCCCTATGCAGTATTAGAGTGTACTAGCAACACTACCTATGCGTTAGTTGTAACTTTTAATGCAGTAGTTAAACCGCCGCTGTCGCGAAATGAGAACATTTTATATCTTGACTGTATCGCGGAATAACTTCAGCCCCCTTCAACATCCCACCCACTTTCGCCGACTTGGACGTACACTTACTTTATTAAATAGCCATTCAACTTGGTGGAGCTTCAGCGACCTATATTCCAGTGTATTTACAGCTATGAATGTCGGAACTCCTACAATTCCGCCAGCAGTCTTGGGTGACTGAACATTATACTTATTTCTTTCGGAGTAACTTTTAATTTATTTATTTGTTCGCCAGGTGTTACGTTCTTGGCACCTGTTTATACGCTCGCTTTATCGTTCTTGGCTACCTCAGAAGCTATAAATGTTACTTCCTCTCTTCAGTAGATACCTGCTGAGTTGATATTGTATTTAGCTTAAAGGGGAAGTTCCATTAAAAAGGAAACTAACACTTTTGCATTTATACTAGCAGAGTCACTATATCTCATTAATATTTCTAACTTATCCATCTTGGAGGTTCAAAATAATGCTGTTGCTTTGGTTACTTGCAATAGTGCTATGCGAGATGGGTAAGATAAATGTACGAGTACCCACCATAATTCATACAACATGTGTTTTAACACAAGATAACTGCATCAAATTTCAAGAACAAACAAGTATAGAGATAGAAGAAAAATGTTTCATATACATTTAGCGACCCGAACTGCAGAATTTCTTAATCTTGTTCAATAAAGGGTCGTGTTCGCTGTGACCCCACAAGATAAGCAATGTTTTAAACATACCCTCGAGGAACGCCTCTAGCGGTCATGGTGGAAACCTTTCCAAAATGAATCCAGCCTTTTTGATTACAAAGTCAGTCTCAGTAAAACCTCAGGGGTCGGAATCAACATTTTTTTGTAGAAGTAAACGTGACAGCTGGTTAAGTTGAGATACCCCTCCACCTTATGTACGATACTTTCAGGAAACAAACAAGAATATTAACTCAACGCTAATAGAAAATATGATGCCTCACAATTTCTATTCATAACGGTAGATCCCAACGCAACGCGATCTGTAGCATCAAATGACAAAGCCTGGCGCCTCCACGGGCCGCCCACAATAGGGCATGATCGTCCTGTATATTTATTTGTTTTAACTTTACAACAATTTATTTAAATTTTAAGCTACATTAAAGGGTAAACTTTTACGTTTTCAATGCGTGAAGGATAACCAATGGAAATGAAATGATATAATAAATTATGAAAGTTCTTGAGCTTTGGGAGGTCTATCTAATCCGAAATGCTTGATAAATCTACCAAGTGTTATGAGTAATTGATTAGGGCTTTCCTCAAATTCGTTGGGTCGTTACTGGGAGCGTTAATGCTCGTAGGTATAATAAACAGGCATAATACAATGATTCCTAGCTGTGTTGTATCTCCATTAGACGGTGGACACTAAATAACAGCTGTCTCTGCGACTCGTCAATCAAGAATTAATTACTTGGACCTACCATGTAGCCTTCTACGAGCATGTGATGGAACTTGTTATGCGTCCAATTACAAATAATTACGTGGAGTACAAAAAAATACGCTTCAGAACATGCGACTTCGGCTCAAAAAGATCAACGAATTTTCTTGGAAACATTTTCGAGATACAATTGAGTACCGAGGCGATTCTAGTGTGGTTATTGTGGAGGGTCTCTCTATTCATGTTAGCGTCGGACTAGAACGTCCCAAGAACCTACTGAAACCTTTGTTAGAGGAAGTATCCCCTTACAGGCTTTGTATGCAGGCCGGTAGCTCGCGACGCCGAGCCCACCTAATTGTCCTGGACCTCTCGCGCGGAACATCTCCACGCTTTAAATAACTATCCCTGGACAAGCAGCATCAGTATCATCACAACAGCGAACAAGCATCACTATAGGATTACCTCACAGTTCTATCCAAATCCGCGAGTGTTTAAAGTTAAAACAGTGTAAAAGCGAAAATTTTAACTCAGGCTGAGGTTTACTTTGCTATAAATTTGTTTATATCTGAACATTACTTACCACAGATAGCTCGAAAATTTTGTGTACGGAATATGAAGTACAACCGTCGAGTAAAACACCGTTCATCTAGTTGGTTTAATCACGACAACCCCCATAATATAGCGAGAATTTATCTAGAATGCACGTGCTTGACGTGTTGAAAGTATAATACGGTCCGCGATACTAACAAAATTGACATGAGACGTAAGCACAATAGATATCGAGATCGTGAGAAAACTAAACGCGAAGAACGACTCCCGCTAATTGCTCTTACTTTATTCACTCATTTTCTTAACTTTCGTATTTCCTTTATTATAAATACCCTAGGGTAAAGTGCCGGCAAAAATACTTAGGTACCTACTACGTACCTAAATAAAGAAGGGAAATTTTAATGAAAGTTCTACAATGAAAAGAAAGCAAAACAGTCTTTCGCGTTTCGGCCCTGAATACATAAACAGGGATTGTACCACTCATCGAGTAGCGGATCACGTTTAGTGACTCTACCTATTTTAGACTTAGCCCCGAGTGGGTGTGTACCCACGTCCTACGCCATGCGTTTTATAAATAGCCTCACAAGCTTCCTACCCCAACGGTTTTTGAAATCGTACCTCTTTTAAATTTAAAATGCTCATGAATAATCAATTTCTACTTCGTTTTACATTGACCTTACTTTAAAAATTCAGGACAGAGGGTAAACTGATTAAGAGATTTTTAATGCATACTCAATTCATCGCTTTCTAATAAGTGCGGCAGTTATTCATGAGTTCATCGTTGAAATTGAGAAATAAGGCTTCATCATGATCGAACTGCTCGCGTCATAATATTGACCCAATTCGTCGTGCGACACTCAAAACTCAATTCTGATCCGAAATTAATCGTGAGCGAATCGCGTGTTTGGCGCCTTCATGATATCGAAAGAAGCTAAATCAGTGACAATATTACACCCAAAAAAAATTATATGTACTTACGTTAAAATCTCACTATTATAACCTAGCCTAGAAATTGGTCATTGGATTGAAACAATAACCTAGTGAAATTTTTACTTGACTGTGAAGCGTTCAAGTTCAGCTCCACTCCGTGTCATAATCATATTAGGCACACGTGAACCAATTATTTTCATATTTAGTCAGTTGTGAGGGGATCTGGCGGTGGCGGGGGTGCGGGGTGGGGCGGCACCGCGCGATCGATACCTCGCCGGACAGGTACACTACACGTAAATAATGAAAGCGTTCAGCGTAGCCCTCAGGAGGACGCCTCGTGTCAAATGTCAATAGCAATCAGATGCGATGTGGCACGTGGCTCGCCATGTCTCTTTTTACAGCTATTCACCGGTATCACGACTTCTTTCGAGGAAAAGTATCTCTATTATTCATTGACTAAAGCCAATTACGGTTTTTTATATAACTCACCTTGAGGAAACGATGCATTAATGATAATTACGCTGAACTTTGCTACTGAAAAAAAAAATATTAAAGTGCAATTTTTTTTTTTTTTTTAATTCACAAGGTTAAACGCCAATCATTTTGATTGGAAGATCAAAATATAACATTCAACAACAAAACAGTAACCTTTTTGCAAAATTAACTCGAGACAAAACTTGTCCGACCTCTGTAGCCAAAGTTATTTCTTGCCTGCATGGCTGTTTCGTAGGATTGATATTGGCGGGCCAGGGTGGGTTGTTCTACGAACTTCGGTACATAGCACATGGTAGGCATGTAATCTCCAATCAAGAAATAGTTTCCGCCTCCGGATATTAGTTTTGCGACATTTTCTAAAATAACGTTATTAGTAAGCAAACTTTGAGTTATTTGCTTATGAACCTGCTGTGTCAGGTCGGTTTGAAATTGATTGAAGATTATTGGAAATGAGTTTGAAATTGTAAAAAATATTTTTTTTTTGTCTATTACAGAGCCTGGAAATAGCGAAGAACAAGGACTCCAAAACAAGATTCTAAGAGTTATCGATACTTTTATACCTAATAATTCAAATTAAATATTTTCTTACCCTCCGATTTTTTCGTAACAGGAAAATTCGACCGATACAGAACACTATAATTATAATCACAGATCTTTGTAAGTACGTAAGTACCGCGCCCCACGAGTCGGTTCCCCATTTCTTCTCCGTATAATTCAGAAGGAGTATGACTCTTGAAGGAGCCGTACACGTTTACCTGCAAAATATCGATAGCTCTTACTCTAACGCAGACGCAGAAGACTGGAGAAGAATATTCCTTGAAGAAAGAAGATGGATAAACCATAAATCCATAATTTGACAACTGTATTCGAGTGTGTGGGTAGAGTGTTCTCATTTTCTAGCACCATTCGAATTCAGTGCTCGAATGTGGATTTTCATCAAATACGAAGAAAATTGGAAACGGCAGATCGTATTATTTTTTGCCATCTTCGGAACTAATTTGTTTTTTTCGTTTATTTTATGTTGACTTTAACAAATGACTTCTCAGATTCATCGAAGAACGAACAAATAATTATTTAACTTGTACTTTCTAGATATAGCGTGATAGAGCATTGTTTTGTTGCTATTTTGACCTTGAATAAACGATGTAAGTACCGTATTGAAAATCGATACTGTAGTTTTATTCTCTATACACCAACTTACAACACGCAGCCTTATCAGCGTTAACAAAGAAACAAAACAGTTACATAAATAAAAGAAAAATACATTTAGCTTTCCCTCTTTTTTTATATTTAGTAAGCGGAATATGTAGAACCTCTTTATCACCTCTAGGTTGGTACCACATTTTACGCAAAATCTAATCTATCTAGAACGTATCACTATACAATACACTAATCAATTTTTTTTCCTGTCTTGTTAAGTTAATGACATATGACAATAAATAGCGTCAAATTGTAGTTACTGTCGATACACCTACACCCGTCATCTGTCTCTATTTCAATATAAAAGTTTCAAAGGTACCTGCTACAATTTTCTCTACAAATACAATCTATATACCCAATATTTCATAAGATTGATTCGCAGAACAGCCAAGTTTCAGTCACCAAGATATATATAACGTCGTGTAGTTTCCTGTACGACATTCATACCGCACTTGTACGATTGTGATACAAACGGTACGATATTGGAAACATATTGAACAAGGCTTCACCTTTTACCTTAGATACCGTTTTCCTATAACATGACATTTACATTGTATATTAGGAGTAAGGTTTCTTTGACGTAACTACATATGTTGGTTGTCTTTTTTAGTAATCCGTTATTTTGCTGTATTTGATAAGGTCACATGGATGATACTTAGGAATTTTTTTAGGATCTTGAACATGAAAATTAACCACAACAGACGTATTTTTAACCGAATAGATTTTGTTCCATAAATGTATATCAGGCCACTTTTAAAAAATGTGTGTTTGTTATAACTTTACTTAATTTTAATTAGTGTTTAAGAATTAATTCATAAGTGGAAATTTCATCAACGAAACTGAACGCGCTCAGCACATACAGGGTGTAAACCACCTCATCACGAAGCACTCAACCAAGCATTCTGTACATCAAACTAAAGTAACTTTACGCAAAAATTATTGCTGAGAAACGACTTTTTTTGGGGTGAAAAATCATGTTTTGCGGTAGAACTCAATGTAACGCACTCAAAACATTGTGCTGATGGATGGATTAAATAGTACGGGGGTCGTTTAAAGTAAAAATCTTACATTAAAAACTTGTATTTAAAAAAGTTGGAATTTTGACCCCCAATATCTCCGTAACTAGAAGGTTCCCAGGTATGGTGTAGAACAAAAAATGATCGCAATGACGGGGAGAACAAGCGCTATTCGGCTTTGTTAAGAGGTGTTTTACACCCTTTATAAAACGCGTTTAAGAGCTATCAATATTAATAGCAATTAGTGGCGGTACTTTCTTACAAACCAAAAAGCTGGCTTGCCCTATGACCTACTCTTTATGGTGACAGTCTGCTTGCCTTATAGGCTTGCCGTATTGTTGGCCCCTAGGCACCCCTAGGGGCCAACAATACGGCCATACACCTCTATGCACGCCACTGTAGCAATGCTGTCACTGAGAGCTCTTGAACGCGTTCAATTGTGTTGATCACGTTCAGTTCCACTAGTGAAACTGGCTCTTAATGTTAAAACTGAAGAATCATCCCGGCCATGTTCGGTAATGGAGGCTTACGGGTTCCATGATTAATGACATGCTACATTAGACAATCGAGACAATAATCAGATAATCGCCACATCTCGAATAGATTAGTGTTTGCTGTTAGGTAAATCGGTTTCAGTAGGTATGTAGATTGTAAAGGTTGACCGCTATTAACTGAAGGTATTAGTGTATCAAATCTCACCTGTATTTAGATTGAGGTCTATTACTGAACTGTAACTTAGTTCAGGGATAATATTATACTTAGACCGAGGTACTTTATAAAAATAATAATCTTATATTACTTTATCCACTGACGGACAATACACAACGCGAACCACTGGGTCTATAAGAACATGAAATTTTGTACAAGAGGTCCTTTAGTAACAAAAGGTTTCTTTAACAAGTACCCAGGGAAAATTTGCATTGAAGTTCGTCATTTTTCAAATCCATCGATCCAGGGCCAGTGTGGACCACTGGTCGTTGTTTCTGTCCGGTGCGATTTGCCATCTCCTGCGAGGTCTACCGCGTCGCCTTCTGGCTGTGTCAGGGCTCCACATCGAGGTTATTTTGGTCCACAGCTCGTCGGGTGCAAGGCAGACATGGCCAGTCCAACTCTTCGGCTTTGATTGGTCCACTACCAAATAAATAGTTAACTCAGGGATATTTATTATCAACATTTAAATTACATAACATAATCACATAACATGTAGTTGGCAAATAATGCCGCTTGACAGTTTCGTTAGGGTCTAATTTAAGATATTAGCATATACGCCCGGTAATGAGCGGGCGTGATTTATTATGTTTAGCTGTATGAAGTACGGAGGTGAATTAATGAGGAACACACCTCCTTATTTAATAGCACCGACAGGTAGTATTGCTTTGTGCTTAACAGGGCGGGTTAGCATCGCAGAACTAGCATCTAATGAGGTATGTAGATAGAGAGTAGATATAGAGAAATTTATTGGTTTTCAGAATGTACAGCCGGCTTCCGTTGCTTTTTCGGAGAAAGATTTTTGATGAATGTCCAAAAGTATAGCCAAACTTTCAATGCAACAGTGTAGCGAATTTCAGGAGTTATGTGGTATAGGTACGGTACGGTTGGGCAAAAGTACCAGATAGTGCCATAGATGAGTTCTACAAATCTACAGTTAAATGTGTGGCAGAGATTCGATAGAAACAATGCAAGCAAGATTCAAATCTGGATAGAAGTAGGTAGTACTCTTAATCTTAATAATACAATAAAAGGCGTAGTGTTCAGTGAGGGACTTGCCATCATCAAGCCACATTCACTGTTGGCTATGGTCGATCGAACAAATGAGACGAGCAGGATAATAATGCATTAATCAGAAAAGCAATAGGGAAAACTACATAAGTATTCCAATTAAATAAGATGGTTTTATTAGAGATAATGTAGGGAGAGGTGACAACGGGTACCTAGTTACGTTACGATGAGCTCGAAAGTCTGACAACCAGTCTTACCAAGGGGTATCGTATTACCGACCCAGCACTAACTGGGTTGTGTAGATCAGATAGGCAGTCGCTCCATATAAAATACATAGGACTGGTATTCAAGCTGAACCCAACATACTTAGTTGAGAAAAGGCTTGGTAGATGATGACCATAGTTACGTACAAAAAACAAATTAAGTACCAGGTCTACATAAGAAGGTAGACTCATTTGTATTGTGGGTGTGTTTTGTTTATTAAAACAGAAATTATAATATCCCCAGGTAGTTGAGGAAAAGTAATGAATAAAACATGTTTATTACGTTTACTTTTTTCATCAAATTAACCTACGCTTTACGTTCTAATGGGGTCACCTTTACACACTTGCCGCCTTATCTTTTTCAAGAATTCAACTTACAATTTGCTTTCGTAACCGGCGGCAAACTCATACAGTAAATTGGTATAAAGAAGGTAATTTTAATAAATTCTCTACTTAAGTTAGGTTTTTTCGCTAGATTATACAAACGAATTCGGATTTTGCTAGGCGGTGTGAAGTAGGTCGACTAACTTGGTCTATTTATGCGCAAAATATTTTCTAGAACAACACAAAGCTTCTCAGTTCTTACTGAATTTATACATAA
This sequence comes from Xestia rhomboidea, assembly GCA_963853795.1. Lineage (NCBI taxonomy): Eukaryota > Metazoa > Arthropoda > Insecta > Lepidoptera > Noctuidae > Xestia > Xestia rhomboidea. The sequence goes on along the minus strand of OY970761.1, from coordinate 12,507,695 downwards.
ATTAAGTTAGGGACTTTTATGGTTCATGGGGTTATAACAAGTTAAGGGCTTTTCTGAATTTTTTAGGCTTGTGGTTCTAACTAAATCATTAACACATGCTTCACAACCCGCAAAACTGAAAATAGGCCTTAATTGTGTCTATTTTCGCTCTGAAATATTATTATACCTATGTATTACCTAACATTAGGTACTATCACGATTAGCATATAGATAAGCATTAACATACTTTCAATACGCAGTTTTCAGTACACTTGTGAACACCTTTCCGCTGATAACTGCATAGGTACTATCGAAGACACTCCCGCCTGATCACCACTAAGCCAATTTTGCTCGCACTTACAACATAGAAACGCTCTCTAGCCCCGCCCCGTTGACTTTGTATAGAAATAATGAATGAAAAGATACCAATCGGCCGAGCGCACTGACGACGCACGCCAAACGTGAGTTATTGTTATTTTGCGCGCCAAAGTTGTCGCTTTCCTAATAGGCTTAAACTTTAAGGGGGCGTGGCTCGGCGCCTCCGCATGATTTGCGAAAAAATGTTTAACTGGTCAGGCGGAAAAGACCACGACTGTACCGACCTATATGATATGTGTATCTAAATTCTTTGAACAGCGGCGGTAGACAGCTAAAAGTGGGTTATTTTTACTTTATGTCGTGTTGCTTATGATCAAATGCGACTTTCCGGAACTATCCAGATTCGAAAAAAAATAATGGACGCTCCACCCTAATGTAGTACATAAATATGGCATTTTTTCTCCAGGAGAACCTTAATTAAACCCACCGAATTGTAATTCATTCAGAACACAAGACACTGTTTACATAAGAGCATGACTTCAAGTAAAATTCCCTTGTCTATCTTGTTGGCTGCAATTATGTTAATTCGTGTAAATAAATTAGAGCTTCCACTTTAAGAAGGACAGTTTATAATTAGCTGTTGTTAAAAGGAAAGGAGAAATAAAAAGGGGATTTCTAATTGCGTGTTTTTGTGCCCGGGTAAGTCTGATGTTACTTTCATTTGTAAGAATTAATTTTGTCTAAAAGCTCGTATTTTTTTTTCATTAACTAGCACTTCGCCCGCGAAAATTGTGGTAGCTCGACTAATTTGCATGATATCAATATAATTTATAGCCTATGTTACTCAGTGATACTGTAGCTTTCTAACAGCAAAAGAATTTTTGAAATCGGTCCAGTAGTTTTTGAGTTTATTCGTCACATACAAAAATACAAATCTTTCCTGTTTATAATATTAGTATAGATGTAGAAAAGGCTGCCTTACTTAAATGGGACTGGGTAGGACATGTATGTCGCATGCAAAACGAACTGTGGACCCGTAAAGGTCGGGGTTGGTGGGCACCAATTCTGACCTTCACAGGGCTGAAACAGTGATACGGGGTCGCGGCAGACCACGAAGGAGATGGCAGGAGGAACAGGATGTCTTCCTTGAGAATTGGAAAACAGTAGCACAGAATCGTGAAGGAACGAATTTTCTCAAGAAGAAAACGCCTTTTCCCAGCACTGGGACAATATGTGCTAGTTAATTTAATTTAAACATTTAATATTCATTTCTTGTAAGGGTCTAATTGCCAAATTAAGTAAATAACATCTTTCAAATCTTCTTATCTTTTCGTTCTTGTTCTAATCTTTTAGAAATAAGCCGTTCGGTGATGGCTTAAGACTTTGGAAGTACTTTAGATAAGATTCCGTAACTTTGAGCGAGACTTCGGATTAATCAGGATATTTTATTAGATACTTGGTACCTATCTCTACCAACAGAAAGTATTAATTATAAGTATCTCTGGTAGTTACTTATTGGTTGTAGAAAGTTCTAGAACAATTGTTTTGGTTGTAAGCACTTATACTGCGGACTTTAGCTACATTTTTCCAGGAATTTCCAGGACCCATTTCTTCAGACATACCTGTATTAGGAGCTGATGATGCATGAGTAAGGCATTATAACTTTTTCGTAATTTGAAATTGATCAGAAGTAAAAATCGAGTTTTATCACAGGAATTATGAAATAGTGTTTTTTGGGGAAAAAAAATAAAATAAAACGCATAATTTTAAAGGCTATGTGTATTTGCTTGTCTTTAACGACATTATACCTAAATTACAGTGCATAAATAGGAAAACGTTATTTACATACATCAAACTGAAGTTTATTTATATTACTAAGTCGTAGGACACAAGGGGACAGCCAGCTGCCCCTCGATATATCAAAATAAAAGAAGCTTGTTGAGAAAAATAATAATCACATTAACTTAATTAGGGCTCCATTGCCCAGTCGATTAAGATTATTTTTCAGTGAATGCGTTTGGACAGTGCTCAAACCATTAACTTTTTTTTATTGAGTTCCGCAGGTTGTCAGAAGAAAGTCATTAATGAAATTATTGTAAACTGCCCTCGGATATTTGTTAAATGTATTTCATAGTGAAGTTGATAAAATGTAAGTAATATTAGAGAAGGCTGTAATTGATGCCAAAACCTTTAAAGGGATTCAAGACAAAGTTAAATACATGTTTCTATAATTTTTCCCAGTAAGCTTTATAAATTAATTTTCCGTGTTCCTTAAAACTTAGCTTGACATACACATACAATTTATAATCAAATATCAAAATAAAGTATTTTATTTTACACTTTGACGCAACATCCGACGTAAAATTTCGATGGGCATTTCGTTACATCCGAAGTTTTACTTGCACATACACACATTTTACACGAGGAACATTTAATGTTGAAATGAAACACAGTTAGTCAAACATATCTAAAATATCTCCTTTCATAAATATTCATACTGTCGCTCCCAATCATACAATGACTATTATTTGCAACATTATTACTTAACCTATTAGTGAATTGTGCAAAAGCGCTCATATTGAGGTAATAACTTACAATGTGTAACTGGTGACTAATTGACTATTTATATATCATTTACAATTAAATAACAATACAAAAATATTACCCAAAACCTAAGGTAACAGAATTGTCATGGATCTCGGTTTTATTAAACATAAAGGTGCTTTCAACCTGCGAGTAACTTCCTTATCTATCTACTGTTAACATTGCTCCTAACAATTTTATATTATCTGCTATAACGTGTTATTGACATTTTGTTATCTGAAACACTGAAAACATTTTACGATAAACAGTGGCGAGTGCCGAAAAGCTAGCAGCCATGTTCTAAATATGCCGTGTAACAAAAATATGTTGGAATAAATCTTTAGGTAAGACCCAGGTGAGAAGGCACCATCAGAACTGGCACACGCACGTACCCATTATCAAAATAATAGCTTTCTTTATGTAAAACAAGTGGGAATTTATTGATACTCCAGTTAGTATCATGAAAATGCCTCGTAAATTTTACAAGGCCGTAAACCGAACCACCCAGCGGCTTAACAACCGTTATTATATTACCACACCGCTCCTTGAAATAATTTTCGTCGTTTGTTCTTTAGGTTTCTCGCTCTCAGTGTCTAAGTTCAGTTTGGACGATTGGATTTGTTTCCACGTCTCGCCAAGGGCTTTACTGAAGTGGTCGTCGACGCCACCTTTGCTCGCTGGCTGTACTTTTTCGTTATCTTTTAGCCTTGATGTCTGTATTTGCCTCCAAGTGTCACCTAAAGCCTTTGCAAAGTGATCGTCTACTGACATACTTGCGTCGTCGACTTCCATAGCAATTATTTTCGCTGGTTTCGGGAGCTCTTCAGTTTTGAACTGTATGGGGCTGCTGGCGCGGTCTTTCATGTTTGGTTTGGGTGCTGGCTGCGGAATTTCTGGATTGTTTTTCTTAAATAAGTTCATGTAGTCATCGCCCAGTGAACGCCGGAAATGTTCGTCGATGACGGGGTCGCACATCGACATTGAACCTGGTGAAAAGAAATCCATTTATTACGTTTGCGCTTTTTGCCTTTTGTTTGTTCTTATGTGAAGAAAAATGTAGATTTTCCTATTATCGTAATACTTCAGAGATTCAAAGTGAATAGCTATGGTTTGTGATCTGGCTAGATAGTCTTAAAATTAATAGGATACATGACACCATATAAAACAATAATTCCAAGACACGAATCTCTAAAAAAAACAGTTTATTTTGGGCCTGAAAACCCGATTTATTTTCAATTAATTGCCAAATTCGATTTTTAGTTGCTTTGAAATCAATAAATAGTTAAGTAATTGAGTTGCCTAAACAGTGACGTCACAGTTTGCTATTGCCATACAAAATCTATGAGAGAACCGCGTTTTGACAGCTCTTAAAAAGTATCTCATTTGATTGATGTGTCATCTACCCCTTTCATATGATAGATAGGTAGAATCAAAATGGCGTAGGTGTAACGTATCTAAAGTAGTTGAATTATTTCAAGTTTCGGATTGCTTACCAGGTGGCGTATCATTGCTCTTGGTGATGACCGAGGGCCTCACATAGGGCGGAGGTGCCGGCCGTGACCGCAAGCGCATGTCTATCGGTGCCTCGTGCTTGCCGCCCGGGTACTCTGGGGGCGCTCCTGTAACAAGCATGAGACATATTAAGTACACGGTATGGGTAACAATATATCATAGTAGCACCGAACTGTGGCTACGTCAGGAACTTTCCACAACTAGGGACACATACACAGTTGCCTATGTTCCCAGCAAACTAATCGTTTTTGCTATTATAGCAGAAACGATTGGTTTAAGAACTGTTATAATAACAGTTCTGGAGATTGGTGTTAAAAATTGACACCCAAAGAAGACAAAAGACAACGAAATAATAGTCAAGAAACCGCGACGCACTAGAACTAGACTAAGAACAGTACAAACTGATGCTCTGGACAAACATCACGACACTAAAATAGAAGGGTTGGGTCCTTTTATGGCAGTGTTGACTGCTGGGTAAGCCTTTATCGAGGTCCCAATAACATAGATAAGCCTATTGATACTTGACGCCATTTTATAGAACGAATGCCTCCAGTGCCAAAACAAATCCTTGGTAGCAAATATATTTGTAATTGTAATCAAGGTAATTAAATGCACTGTACTTACATATATATTTAATGAATTCATCATGCCCGCACATCAGCAAGCGGAAATCACACTGAGTACCATAAATATCTGAGCGATTAACAACATGCCTAAATGCGTCAATTGTGAGCTTATCTGTCATTCACAATTACTTTGATAAACACAACATTTTGGGAAACAATATCTGTGCTGACTAAGTACCTGGTGCCTACGTGTCTAACTTTGGAATATCGATAAAAATAACATCCTACACAAAAGAAAAACTACTCAGGATTACGTAATTAATCTTCCGAAATGCAATATCAGCCCAATTACGTCTGAATACATAATTCTTAGTCGGAACTGTCTTACTTTGTTAATTCTTAAGTTGAGGAAACCTCAAGGGATTCCGCCATCTTAGTCCCTACGCCGCCGATCAAAATAGAAACTCCCAACTATACAATCCATAATAGAACACAATAAAGTAATTCTTGAAAGAAGGTAAAGGACTAAGCACTTAAGAAGGTTTATCTATTAAAGAAAGGTCTGTTCTTTGTACTTACACGTTATATATCAAAGGAGTCTACAAGTAAATATACTTATGTGAGATTGCCAACCGCCCGGATTCACATGTAACTTGATTTGGCCTCGCCTTACACTGAATAATGGATATCAAAGACGAACAACAAACCTAATAGTAGGTATTATTATACACGTTTTTGAAGAGATTAGTGCGGCAAATTTCATTAGTTAGGATTTGTAGGGAATCGGATTTCCTAAGAAGTTTTATATTGGCTTCGTCTCGTGGCTCTATCGCGTCCTTGGCTTAGTTTCACATTTTGCCAAACTTGTTTGAAAATCCAATCAAGGTTGTTGAATACCTAACGTCTTGCTTGTTTAGCTAACAAAATTGTTTAATAAGCAATTCCAATTCCTATTAAATTTATTTTTTGTTAAATAAACTTCCACGGCCGTGGAACCGAGCTATTGTTTGATATCCGCAATCGTTGTGAAGGACGCAACCGAAATGGGATTGGTTTGGAAGCAATTCCGATTTTTCATTACAGTAAACAAATTAAAGGTTTTTCCTAAAACTTCTGCGATTTTCAATCTCGTCAAAGGACTATTCATTCGGAGCGATTCACTGAGCGTTTTCGAACTCTCGAATACGATCATACAGGTCTTCATTAATTAGAAACTAACCCTAACCAGACATATAGACAGACAACTTTCTTGAGATACTATTAATCGTACAGTACTTAATACCTTTATCTTTAGTTCGATTATAACAATACTTACGTTTTCCATTGATAGCTAAGTTAGCTGGTCCCTCATCGGTCTCATCGGACAGTTCTCCGTCGCTGTGGGGCTGCGCGCGTGCAACAGACGCCACGCTGCGCCGCTCGTTGAACGACTGCGACCGAAGCGCCATCTTGCCGTTCTCCCTGGAAACAAATTTAATTTATGGAAATTAAATCGGAAGATGCAATCTGTTTTATTTTTGTGTTCCACTGGAATGTCGTCCGAAACGGCTACTGTTTTTAGTTGTGAAATTACTTTGTAATTTTAGAAACGATCGGAAGCCAGCTTCCGGAATTTGGAACATAAAAAGTTAGGTTTAAATTACCTTCGTGCTATTCACAATTATTTAAAATGGTCTTTATTAGATGACAGCTTTTCCCAAATAACTACTACTAGATAAGACGCAAATCAATTGCGACTAGGTACTTCTAAAAACTAAAATCGTGTGACAAGAATATTTTTTCTAAACAAAGTGCCAAACGCGAATTAAAACCAGGAAGTTGAATATAATATTTATAGTATTTGCTTACCTAGGTCTATAATCAGGCAGGCGACAGTTCCGTCTCTCCCTGCGCCATTTGCCGGTGAGCTCCTTGGGCTGCGCGCGCGTCGTTTCTGGAGACAGGGTGCGGTCACCTTCCGACTCGCCGCTGGACGCAGTACTCGGGGTTTCTGTAAATAAATGGTCCATGAGTAAAGCTGATTCTTGAACTGGGGTTCCTGACTTAAAAGGCAAGATAAACAACGGCAAACAATTATCAGTATAATGATAACATTAGTCTACTGATGTTTTTGGAAGTTCTATCTCCGACAATTAACCTTAATACTAAAGAAACCGGAGTAACCTATGCATTTAGAGTAAAATAATTGGGTGCCGTCGAGATCGGACCATTAGGTCCAATTTCAGACCTGAGTTAACTAATAGCTTTCCTTCGTACGAAGTTAATTGGTATTTGGTTTCAGATCTTTGCTCACTAGTTTACAATCCGATACTACTCGTATATTAGAACCTGATACTTCTTTAGGTAACAGAAGCTGCTAATAAATTTCACAAATTGGAAATTATACCTGATTAATGTTGGTGCTAGAACCTAGTGTTACATTACTAAGTCTCTCTCATAGACTCGTTGTAAATTAAATTGTCTACTTGGAAGTTCTCAAGACAAACTGTCAACGAACAATTTTTAATTGCGACCCAACACAATTCGTAAATAAAAGCCAGCAAATAAATACTAGGTACCTTTCTGTGGAGACGCAACCCACGGCTGCCAAAGAGGCACATTAAACTTAGGCGACTGTGGAGGTTCCATCGAGAGGAGATTCAAGTTACTCAGCGAAGTCCGAGCCAAGAGAAGCAGATAGTGCGGTAGTTCCATCATCACAGCACACAAGATCAGCACTAGTTATCAACTGACACTAGTCACATGTCCACAAAATCACAACTAGAACCGTTACAAATGTCACTAATATTCGCAGAAACAACAAACACAACACCGAAAATTTTAGTCAAAACGTTCCTTTAGCAAATGTGCTAAGACAATAATATAGACATGGCTTTGGCGTCCCGGCACAGGTAACACTGAAGGCCGACTGAATAAAAAATGAACTGGAAGAGATTACATTGGAATAAATAAATGAGATGAACAAAAAACAAACCGAAAAGGAAAAAGAGCATCACGCTACATCCACGCGGCCGGACGTTGCGGCGCTTCCTTCGAACCTTCCATGCACAGGATGTTAGTGGAACGACCTGTTTGGCCACATAGCACACACGCCAACATTACTGCGGACTGTGGAGAGCCCATTCACAGATAAAGCTTTATAGATTAAGACATGGAAAGTTGAGATAAGAGAGCTTTAGAATACCAGACAAGCCAAATTAGAAGACACGCTAACTATCAAAATCTTGATGAAATCGTAAAATGGTAAAAACCCAAGCCGTCAAATGATTTTGACAACACTAAGACGATTGTCACCAGAGGCAAAGGTGAAAGAATTGAGAGCAAATACGGTCGTCTGTGCCCACTACCCGCACACAAAGGAATTGATGACATCACACAATTTGGAAGTCAGTGAAGACTTCGCGATATCACACAAAACATTGTTTTGTAATTATGATCAGTGACCTTATTATCTCCGTTGGTCGGTACGAATAAATGCATTGAAATGTGCCTATACGTGATGAATTCGAATACACAAATATTCAAATTTCATCTTTTGGTCCCTCACATCTTGTTTTCGAGTTTATAAATTGAGATACGAAGATAAGTCTTTTAATTAATTACTGTTTAAATTACTGAACTTTTAAGAAACACCCTGTAGTTGAAACACATCAACCTGTTCGGTCCATTCATGAAAGTGCGTGCGCGCAGGGCGCGGGGATTAATGAACCCCCTTTACTCTTCTCCCTGCCTTTGCGCCTACAACCTTATTTGCTTAACTTTCTTGCAATACTGAACTGTATTCTTAAGACACTAAAGCTTTGATTAGTTTGTGCTTTAACATGGTACAGGAGCTGCAAGGTAAGCAAAGAAATTGAGCGTTGGGTCTTAAGAGGCAGTGTTGAATTTTGCTTGCCAATTTTATGTTGTTATGTTGAATTTAAAATTACGGTGGTTGTATCCTTGGAAGGTTGTGTTTTATTTTTGTTGGCTGTGCGCGGGGAGGGGCGAGGGTGGGGGGACTGTGAGAAGTTGCCGCATCTCTGCAGGCCCGTATAGGCATTAACTTTTTTATTGTCTAATAGAGCGGCGGGCAAAGGTACACCGCCAGGTAGACTTTGGCGCCGTGCTTTAATTACGTCTGAGGATTTCGCCCAATAGAAAAGGTAAATTAATAAGGGAATTAACACGGCTATTAGAGACGATGATCAGAGAAAACAATTATTTTTCTCTGAATAACTTAGTCTGTGAAACGTTCAACGCCAAAACGAACACATTCGGATGTTGTCCTACAATAACATAAGAGATTTACAGCCACGATTAAGTATTATTTATGATATTTATGTGATGTTATCAATAAATCCAGCCAGACAATATTATGCCTGTAAGGTTAGATAAACGAGTTCATTAATTAAAGGTTTACGCAAGGTTTAACCTCAGCAGATGACGTTTATAAACCTATATGGATTAGCTGGATAAAATTAATAGGTTTAGTTTTAGTCTTTATATAGAGCACTCATTGATATACGGGGATAAGGGCGACATAATATATGAGATTAATCAGAAATGTTTAATCAATCGTTTGAAGTACAACCGCATTGCGATCGCCAACCCGCCTGCCAAGCATGGCGATTATGGCAAAAAAACCCCCCTTGGGGGAGGCCCATGTCCAGCAGTGGACATTTTTCGGCTGAAATGATGATGAATCAATCCTGAATCTGAAGATTTTACCAAGGCAGCAAAAAATTAAGAAAAACAATTGGGAACACCCACGAACAATCCTTCTAATGATGACCCTCTAGCTGATGACAAGAGAGCCCTAAGCCGAATCGACAAACTCAAGTCGACCGAAGCCGAAACAATATTCGACTTGAAGTTATATACGCGGTTCAGGCATTAATGTGGTAAGTATTGAGTTACAAACCTGGACCCATCTCACATTTTGTCAACTAATGAACGATGACAAAAGCGCCGACCGTGTGTGCCAACATATTGAGCTGGTGTCACGGCTTGTATGGTAAAGTTTAATGCAGTGCCATCATCATTACAGAATTAACCAGCAGTAAAATTCTGATACCCTTTTTTTGCCGCATTGGTCCTCAGATTATCCCGAAAAACTTGTAATGAGCCCGCGTGAGAAGAAAAGAGTTGTGAATCCACAACTCATTTCTTCTCAAAGAGAAATCAAAATCAGGAGGGAAGATTAAGAAGAGCCGGAAGAAGAAGAGTCGGAGGGAACATTATTGGCTGATTATATGATTATTCTGGAAGCCTACACGTATAGTCATCCAAAGTTTTGAAGAAACTTTCTTAAGCCCAAGCTTGAGGGTCTCCGGTAAGAAAGTTGCTACACTACTCCAGCAAAGTTGTATACAAACGTTTTTTGACAAACCTAATCAACTTTCATATACTACAAAAACGTCTATTGGGCAGGTGTAATTGTCAAGTAGTACCTTAATGTTATTTTTTCTTCGTTTTATTTGTGACTTGGCTCCAGTGAAGCGGATCATTTGTCGGTCATTGTTGCTCGGGATTCGATTTCAGTGCCACGTCGCCGCTGGCCTAGTATTGATGGAACGGACGTTGAAAAGTTGGTAAAATAAAATGATATAACAGAGAGAGGTACTACGGAAAGTCTACATGTAATTTCCTGCAAAAGTATGAACTTAAGTATCTTGAGAGAAATGGAGGTTTTCTACGGCGGATATAGTGGAACACCATCTTCAAAACAGTCATTGGTGCCATCCGTTGAAACCACCAAAATTGCATTAGACAGGGATATTTATTATGACTTTTTCCTATAAGAACATAATATTAAATGCCATAAAGTAAAGCTCGTTACACCTTACGAAAATAATAATGGAAGACGCCTTCGATTTTTGTACCTTATTTTCATCATCATCATCAGCCTATTAATGTTCCCACTGCTGGAACGCATCCTCTCTATGAGAGGGAATACCTTTTTTTACAAACTATTAATTCCTATTCCTTATCGCAGTCTTGTTCTTTTTTGCCAATTAGTTAACATTTTATCTGGCCTTTCCACACATCGCAGTGAAGCTCCTTGACACTAAATAAATACCAATGAAAGCCACTAGTCGTTCATGTCTATTTTTACAGTAGCAAGTACTAGTATCAGCGTCATACGGGCCTTGCAAACTTGCTAATACTTTCTCATAAAGAATTACCTCACGATCATGCCTATCTGATCCCGTAATAGCCATAATGGGCGCTAAAAGGGAGCAAAAGACTTCAACGGAAACGCATCAAATCATCTTTCAACGATAAAGCGGATATAAAATATTAAGTTAAAATTAGCAGCAATTTGCATGTTGTTTTCAATATAAACGGGATAATATTTTGGTAGGGAGCGAGGTGTAACTCGGTGGGCGCATGCGCGGTGGAACGCCTGGGGCACCCATCCGTTCTCCTGCGGTATAATGCTCTGCTTAAGGCCCTGCTTATTTGCACGCATATCGATCATTTAAAAGAGAGGGTACGCAGACGGCAGAGTACATCTGCGGGATCGTAAAATTCTGCACGTACATAAATATTCGTTTGAAGTATTCGGGGGTCCCTTTTGAGCAAAGGTTAAGTGACTACGTTCGCGTAATAATACCTCTACTTTGTGCCAAGATGATTTAATGCCTGCTGAGGGGAATTGACGGCGGTTCCCTACTAAGTAGGCCTATCGTTGATATTGAGAAACTCGTGCTATTTAAGTAGGCAGCTAAGTACCCGAAGGAATTTCAATTAGCGTAGACCCGAATACAGCCTTTTTGCAACTACGCGCCGGTCACCTTCGAGTGTTACAAGTTCATACACCGAATGACTGCTACCTGACCTCCGCAATCCGATTACCGTGGGAGCTATACCTACGTTTGGAGCGCTAGTCAAATTTGCGGGCTTTGAGCTACCCGCTGCGACCGCTAGGCATGTCAAAGGTGAATTAATTTGTATGACAACCAGAGGACATCTTGTTACTTATACGAAACCTAACGAAGTAGGACGCAACGGATATCGATAGCAGAGTACACATGTTATAATGTAAAAGCCTTTTGACGTCCAAGAAAAGCAGAGTAAATTAATTTATTAATCAAACAAGATTACTCAACATCACAAAAATATTATAGGTCAGTCATCGGAACGTCGAAAATCAAGTAGGAAGGCAGCTAAAAAAATGCGAATGGTTCCAAATAAACAAAATGCCACTCATAAGCTGCTACGAAAATAATCCAGCACATATTCGACTACGTGTGAGACATTTGCATAATTTGTTATCGGATTCATATTCATGTAATCACGCATACCTATTACATGAAAACATCAGTGATTCCGCGTTGATACAAGCCCCGGCTTGTGCTTCCCTAAGTACATTTATGTATAACTATTAACTGGCTAAAGGCGTCAGTTCCGCATGCCTTAGCAATTTGTGATTACAACTTGTTGTTAGATGAGGAAAATGTTAATTATTTTGTAGATTTGAAATTAGCTGTTTACTGAGGATAATTTTGTTAGGAGTCGATTTAGTAATGATAGACCTAATGGCATTAAAATTGACAAATATTTGAGCCTGCAAAAAAACAATGAAATAAAAAAAATCGTGCATTTACTGAGAAAACAAAACATATATACATATAAATACGTATATTATTCATATATTCATTTATCTATACTAATACTAGCGCTTTCGCTCGCGTTGAAATTTTGATGTAAGTACAGTGTAGTTCGATAACAAATACTGTGACACGAGATTTTTAAATATTAGGAGATTATAAAGAGGAAAGATTGTTTTGTACCGATTAAGCTCTGAAACTACTAGACTGATTTTATTTTATTTTTTAAAAGCTACATTATCAGGAAGTAACAGCTATAATTTATATTTATATCATGATTAGCCGAGCTATCACAATTTTCGCGGACGAAGTCGCGGACGAAGTTACTACTCAACTAACAAAACATAACCACTTTACGTGCAGCAAATCAGTACCGACAGAAGCCGGAAAGCCTTCTTTTTAAATTATTTAATTTTATTTAAAATCTCGTTTTCGTTTGCATGGAGCCGGTAGCAGCGTCCGTGTCTTGGGGCTGAACCATCAACTTGTTATATTATGCATAAGAGGCATTTAGATATTTCGTATAACGAGGAAGCGCGCGTGCACCTCGGAGGCATATTTTACAACACGAAGATTCGGTAGCCGGGAATTAAATTATTTATATTATAGATATTGTCTGTAGTAAAGCATTGATTTACATAATATTTAAACGAAAGCTTGTGAATCCTAAAACTGAATTAAGAGTTCGACTGTCTACCTCAAGGTTCCTCAAGGCAAATTAGCTCGTATTGTGCAATGTTGCTATGTTATCTATCAATTACTATTGCTATTTATGTTGCTTTGTTTGTGTAACTTTAATTAGTTCGCGTCCAATTTATCCATGTTTCAGGATATTTTAACATTAGGATATCTGTTTTCAGTTTTCGGCAGGTACTTGCAAAATATCGATTTCGTGAAAAAAGTGCACAATATCAAACAATTTTCATACAAATGCTGTATTTCCCCTTTTTATTAGATCAAGTCCCAAAGTGCGTTTATTTTCTATTATGTATTTTGTAAAGATACTCTACTCTAATGTCATTTTTAATAAAAGCAGAATTCCTACTATGAGGCTACTATGAGAGTAGTTGTCATGCGTATTTAATAAAAAGGCTGAAAACCTCTACACATCAGTTGAATTTTCATGAATTTTTAGGATTGGCGTTTGCCTTAATGCTTACTTACTCTACCTACGATTGAGTAACTCCAGTAACACACCGGCATTTGTTTACAATAACTCTAAACCCCTAAATAATTCAATAGCCAGTTTTGCATTCCTGAAATCTTCTATATAATACACAAATCAGATTATAACAATGCCGGTGACGAGCTCATGAAATAGGCACCCAATAATTCGGTTAGTCAAAACAGATTCGTCTATCGATAGCTGACATAACACATAACATGATAATAAAGACGTGTTTACAAAACACGGCTTATTGTCTGAACACGGCTGTAAAGATGTGTCGAATGATTTGTTTACATAACACACGAAGTTAAGGCTGGTGCAGTAGGGGCGGATGTGTGAAGCGAAAGTACGGGAAGCGCCACCGATCATTCCGCATTCCAATACATACAGACTTGTATGTACACTATGTACTATTATGATTAGCGATAGTTGCAGTTTTATAGCTATATCTATTAACTGTCTCGTTGGTTTTGTGGTCGCAGGTAATATACTGCTGAGCCTAGGGTCCTTGGTTTGATTCGGAGGTAGGGTAGTTTGTTTGGGGTTTTCCAGCAGAAATTTCTCAGTAGCAGTCGTGAAGTTTAGATTTGGGTCCGGCTGATGGCAATACGCAATGGAGGGAAGTGGAAATTATGGTTTTCCTACTCCTCCGCTATTCTTGTCTGATTAATTTCGTTGCGGGATCCAAGACAGTTAAATTGTTTCTCTGGGACTTCGTCGAGCTTCATTGTCTCGACGTTTTTTCTGGAGGTCGCCACTGTTGATTCTGGCTTTCAGGAGTTGCAGTGGTTTGAGAATAGTGTGGCGGTCTTGTCCCAAATATATAAGGCTCGTCCCTTATTAGGTACCCTTCGGGAGTTACTAGGCGTGCTATGTATGCAGCTATAAACTCAAGTGAACGTAATTAGAATTTATTTTATGTCGCTATCAATTGAAGCTGTAGGTAATCAGCATAACTGTTTTATTATCATCGTTTACTGGTTAGTGTGGTATAATATTCTGTCTATTATTTTTATGAGTTTAAAACACATTACTTATACATGATATTTATGAACATAGGTTTCTGTTTAGGTAACTTATTTGGTAGGTAGTGTTAGATTGAAAAGCAGATTCAAAGATACTGTTTCATATTTTAATTAAACGTTATCCCAAGCACGCGCGCCAAAAACTGAACCCTTTTGACAGCTCCCAAAATTAGAGCGGGGACACAAGATTCGATTCTCGCTGAAGTAGTGCTGCACCATCCACATCGTATGACCGTCTTTTGCTATTAGTAGGAATCTATACAGGGTGCGACACCGACGCTCAAACGGTTTCCACCCATTCAGGGCATAATTCTGAAGAAAAGTGCAATAGCTACACGTCAAAATGTATGGAACAGCTGTTTTTTGATTTATTTACTGATGTAAAATTTCTATGTGGGAGGGGGGGGGGGGACTTCAGAATGATGTACCTACTGAATACATGGTAACCATTTTAAGGTAAAGCATTTTTCCATCAAATTAAATTAGGCATTTACTTCTTTTAATTAACGCATAATTATGCTTAGATGACATAAGGTTTTAATATTAATATTTGTTGCATTTGCATTTTTGCAATCGTTATGATACCTGCATTCTTTTACATTCCGTTCTTATTACGCATTTCGATAACCTAGTATTATGTGTAAGTATATTCAATTCTAATTGAATTCAAATCGTGACTCTTTGCATTCGTTTCGGATTGCTGCTTTTAAAGAATTCGCGGGTTTTTAAGTGGTTAATTAATGCGCACGTTTTTAGATGTTCATTATATAGTCAGATTTGATTCTAACAATGAGATCAAGGGACGAACGTGCGAACGTGAATCTAGTACCTACATAGAGAGACTATTGGGTGGGTAAAATATAAGATGGAAAATTCTCGCCGACCGACATCTGGGAAAATATTTCTTTTATTTCACACTAAATAAGTTTACAAAGGTTATTGCCGTTGTATAAATCAAGTGTTGCATATGTAATAAGGCGGTTGTATCTAACCAACCCTAATACACACAAAAAATCAATAGCAGGTTACTCTGATACGAGTAGCGCCCTCTGTCGCGTATCAAAAATACAACCTGAAAACACAGTTTGGGTAAGCGCCATCTAGTTTCACAGAAAGTACTAACAGGCTGTATGGGCAAGTTGAAACATGCCTCTGAACATGTAGTTCAAATAGTTCCAAAAAGATGGAGGCACTATCGATATTAGGGCAAAAAAAGCAGTGGGAAACGGTTTTCGTGTACTCATTCTACTCATCGACTGATAAGCGTTATTGTATGCATATGGCAGTGAAACGGGTTGTAATTTGTAATGTACAGCTGCTGTCAAATTACTTTATAAACTTTTCCCTTCTGCAAGTCCTATTCAAGTATTATGGGAGCTAATGAGCCAGGAATTGTAAGCTAACCTCTTTAGCACATAACTGACAAGAATTTCATGAATAATCATGACTTTTCAACAGAAAACACAACTAAATATTAATAAGATCATGGAAAATCTACTCCGGAAGAATATCTTGACTTCTTGAGTCCGAATAAAAACTTAACTGCTTGACGCAATGCGAAAGGAATGCTTGAATGTTAATAATTTACTTATTCACTGCTCGGTTTCCTTACGAAGCGAACAGAACTTCGGACCATGTCAAGACTTACGTGAAAGCATTTTATCTACAACAACTAAGAAACTGACGGAAAAAATTGAATTTAAAAAATTACTTTTTTAAATTCATTTTGTACATTAAAAATAAGGCGTCAGTATTTTGAACACGAAATGTTAGCACAAAACACAACCAAGACATAAAAAGTTTCAGTGGTAAGGCAAACCTTGACAGCATGTAGGAAGGATCGGTGCGCAAAAAAGTAATTACAAAATCATCTAATAGTTTACGGAAGGCTTGGAACAGTAGATTCTCTATTCTTAGAAATAATTAGTAGCAAATACCGTACAACATTGTTATTAATTCCTAGCCAAGATTACTCGAGATAAGTTTAGTAACAGTAATGTAATCATAAAGCATGAGTAGTGTAAGTACTAGTTAGTAATTAACGTAGCCACCCTGGGGTTTCAGCCGGAGCATGACGGTCGACTGTGCTTGGTTGCGTAACGAACATTTCGTCCGTGACCTTCCGAGTAGGTATATGAAGTAATATATGAAACTTTGTGTTTAGTTTAATGAGAATAGGTGTATTATGAATTGCCTACAATTCAAAATTCCATAATCAATTATTTCTACTAGGTACTAGTATGAAAGTTACAGCAGCTGAAATGTTGGATAGCACTAATATGCGAGGATCCTGAACGCGTAAATTGACTTTTGAGGGAAGATAATTCGATAAATTATGGCTTTCACAGTCATATGGAAACCAATCAAATAAATTAGTATGGTAAAATCTGACAAAAAGTCAAACATTCAGATCTCATCAATCAACTAATCAAATATGTTACAACTGATGTTGAAAAAGCAATTAATCAATGACGTTAGGCTGACTTTTGTTATTGTTTATTTTAATAGGATCCAGTTAATGTCATCTGTAATTAAGCAGAGATTAAACTCATTAATTATTCAGATCACGTGAAATTGCCTAATCATTTTATAACCTCATTTTTACAACAGATTTTATCTAAAAGAATGTTTGAACAAGACTTGTCTCAAATAGCCCTTTGTAGAGAGAAGCTAGTGGAAGTAGAGTAGGGCCTTTGTCCTACAGTGGGAAAACCCAGGTTTATAATAATTTAACCATCCTACACCAGCCTTTTATTTTCATTCTCATTTTATCCATTGCTTATAGTTAGCATTAAAATTCAATAATAATTAACAATGTCGCCGTCCAAGGGAGCTGCTACCTCGTAGGTAATTTTTATATGAAAGCCAGTCAGAATTTAAAGTACCACGCATGCTTATTATTATTATTATTTATTTTTATTAATTAACACATACAATTGTTTTAACAGGTGGGACCCAAGCTAACAAAAGTAGTCATGTAGCAGTTCAAATTACACAGTTGACAACATACTAAGTGTCACCCTCTGGAATTCCGCCAAAGAGCAAGAAAATAACAAGTGGGTAGAAAGGGTAGACACCAAACTGCTTCCAGTACAGGTATCGGGTAAATCATGAGCTTATCATGATGAGGTACAGCAATAAGCGTCTATTATTCCCACTGCTCCGTTTGATTGGGTAGTAATTCACCATGCGGGCCCAGTGCAGATTGAGATGTCACATGTCTTCGATTGTACTAGGACAATCTAGGACATGCCGGTTTTCCTTATTTGTTGTTATAGCGGCAACAGAAATAACTACATCATCTGTGAAAATTTCAACTGTCTAGCTATCACAGTTCATGAGATACAGCCTGGTGACAGACAGACGGACAGTGGAGTCCCGTTTTTACCCTTTGGATACGGAACCCTAAAAAGGAATACTGATGAAAAATTTCTATGTGGTGTTCACCATGCTGTACTGCATAGGTGTAAAAATAATGTTTTAGCGTCGGTGCCCGACTGTCCGTTCCACCTTCTATAGTAATATTATTATCTAAGTAAGATCCATCTATCAGGGATAGCATTAAAATTCAACAATAATTAACAATGTCACCGCCAAGGTAGCTGGTAGCTCGTAATTTTTATATGGAAGCCTGAACGATCAGTCAGAGTATAAAGTACCACGCATACCTATCATGATTACAGACGTACTGACAATACAATGGAACTTCAACTCTGCTAATTGTGCGACACAGGATAAAAAAGCCGACTAACTGCACATCAATTGCTGTTACGTGGTTCATATCATTGTTTCATGTTGTTTAGCAGTAGGTAGTTACTACGAATACCACTATGGAGTTTCTATGATAATGGATGGCATTTGAAGATGCGCGCCCGTATCGAGGGAAGCGACTGAGAGAAAGGTTGGAAAACTTATTCTGAAAACACTTTTTTAAACTATCACGGTCTAAAACTTACCTTATACTGTCAATTGCGGGATATATCTTCCGTGATTGTTAATTATACAGGGTGTAAACAACCTCATCACGAAGCCGTCAGCCAAGCATTCTGTACATCAAAACAAGTAACTTGACGCAAAAATTATTGCTGGGAAACCATTTTTTTTTTGGTTTGGAAAATCATTTTTTGTGGTAGAACTCAATGTAACGCACTCAAAACATTGTGCTGATACGGGGAGATGAGTACGGGGGTCGTGGGGGTGTTTTAAGTAAAAATCTTACATAAAAAAAAAACTTGTCAAAAAAAATGAACTTTGACCCCCAGTATCTCCGTAACTAGAAGGTATGGTGTAGTGTAGAAAAAAAAATGATCACAATGACGGGGAGAACAAGAGCCTTTCGGCTTCGATAAGAATTTTTTACACCCTTTATATCGGGAGTTCAAAATAATAAACAATCACGCAAGAATCAAGATATCCCCCGTAAGTGACAGTATGAGTTTATTCTAAAAACATGGGGAATGGAGTCAATAGAAACTGAACCTTTGATGCCTTGGAGGTTTTGTAAAAATTTTGGCTATCATTCATTCCCATTCCTGTGGCATCGCAAAGCCTTGGATCAAAATGGAATAATCGTCCAATAAGCTGAGAAGCGCGATTTCGAAGTTAATTCGCCTAGAAAAGATCTTAATAGATACAAATCGTCAGATTTTTATTATTTTCGAAAACATGATATTAATATTGTTATTATTTTACAAAAGTACCGTTTATAAGGAAGGCTTTCCTAAAGCTTTTGCTGATATAATGAAGTTTCTTTAAACGAAGTGTAGTTTTTCAGGACATTCAGCAATTAATAAGTATTGTAATAATTTTCAGTGGTCATAAAATTAACCCGCGTGCTAATACGTTTGAAGTCGTGCACGGAATTTGGGTGAATCAACAAAACAGGAATGCATTATGATTTTCCTCTATGAAAAACTCTATGTTATAGGTAAATATATTGAGTATGACCTGTTTTAGTGCACAAAACAGGAAATGTTGAAAATATTGACGAATTATTCGAAAAACATATATATTATCGCCCTGATTTTGGGATGTAGAAGGAAAATAAATGCTAAATATTGTATTTTATTTGACTCTTAACTAAAGGTACCTACCTGTGTAACCTATGTATGTGACAGAAAGAATAATAATGAGAGCAGACAGCCCTAACCATAACAAAGTTGCAAAATATTTAGAATTCGTGGCAAGAGGCAGTCAAGTCCAGTCGGCCAGGTACAGGTAGTCCCCCAACCCCGCTATGTATGCGGCGAACTTATTATTACATAACATAACATAGCACCACGTACATTCGAGTATACGTGGTAGCCCTGACATGCTTCGATCAATTCAATCGCAACTATAAGGAGATCCCTTATGTGGATTCAAATGTTGGCCTAATGTTTCATACAACATCCAACCACGCATACAAATGGAATACGGATAAAAAAAACGGATTATCATAACGCCTAATGGAGCAGAGAAAAACGTCTCAATTCATAAACGTCGCACATAATCGGGTAAAGTCACTAGATTAATCATTCCAAAGAACTTTCTACGATTTATTATCATCGCCCATGGCACTTAAAAAATGAGTATTTAGTGTAAAAAATGACGTTGTTCCGGCGTCACGACATTGCACGTTGCATCACCGCGGCCACGGGCGTTGTCTGGAATCCATGCATGTTTAGTGTCTGTCTACTTACTGTTTATTGAGAATTTTATTATCTACAACGAGTACAAACTGTGCATTCCTGATGGCGTAAACATTCAAGTATTTGAAGACACGATAACATGACTATAAGAGAGGTCAAGTGAAAAATCAAACGCCTCCGAAGGCTATTAACATTCCTTACTTATTAATAAGTACGAGTCGATGCGAGTATCAAGTCATGTCGCAGGAATCGCGGAACGAATCGGTAATGGGCATCACGGTTAATGCAGCTCTCAAATTCGTTAACATACACAATAATACGTGCATAACTGATGTAAACTTTACCAAGGGACCCTTATTTTTCTCTATCCGAAGTCACGGATAGTTTACTAATAAGGGTTCAAATATTTGGGAGTAATTTGCATGTTAATAGTAATTTCAAAAAAAAATCTGTTCAGTCGTCCTTTGTTGACGTCCATCACGATTCACGAATGAATATAACAATAAAGTGTCTCCAACCTCGTCATAAAATATCAATTCGCGTTCAATGTCACACCAACGGGTCAGTTCAGCGTACAGATATTTTGTGTATGATATTTTCGAAATATTCCTTTCGTATACATATAAAGGTGCTACGTAACGAGATATAGGTATGTGATAATAGTACAAAAAACAAATTGTAGAAATATCATTGTCGTCTAGTTAGCAGCCTAGATCATTGTAACAATATGCGAGACGGCCCGAATAGCTGGAATTGCTGCACTCTCGCTTCGCTGCCAACGAAATGGAATCCGTTGCCATTAGAAATTCTACTGTACATGATGACTTCATTGCTATCTGGATTCCTTCAGCGCACAGCGCGTGCCGTGTCCACCCGCCTCAGGTGTCACTGTAACACGCACTCACATTTTTTTCCGAACACTAGGTATTTATTGGAATTTATTAACTATAAAAGCTTTCATATTTTAATTGGGTATCGGTATGAGGTATCCATAGTACACAGCGCGGATACTAATCATCGTTATTTATTGTTTTGTTGTTCGCACTTCGCAAGTCCGAAGTGCTATCGGGCGGACGTACACAACTATGCAAAACTTTAATTTACGATGTCCGAAAATAATATTTGTACTTACAACAATAGTGATCAGTGATTGCATGCCGTCCTAAGAATGCTCGTAACTGTAGTCCGCAACGCAACCTACATTCAGCATTCTTTTCGAAACCGTAACACGCCGCCTCTGCGTTCCGGATATACTCGTTCATGCCACAATCACCCCAATATCTTTCGCAATAAAACCTATTTCAATTCGATACATGTGATAGAATGCCAGGTATTGCATTTCTAGAGAGCTGTAAAACTACATACACAAAGTAATGTGCGATTGATATGATAAATTGATAACCAACCGACTCTAGATTTCCAAGTACTATAATAAAATATTCGTAGTTTTAAGTATTGGGCGTACCCATTATGTAATCATTTGAATACTCAAACTAAGTAAACTTGAAGTGTTGTGGCCAAGATAACTCAATTGTTGCCTAATTCTACTAGACTTCTGACGGCCTTATAGGCTTTGAGCGTCCATAAATCTTCGCTGATTTTATGAAACAGCATGATCTACCTTTTTGTAAAGCTGCACTTTTATATTATATGCGTTGCGCGGGCGCAGTGTGGTCGTACTTGACGGGGCAGCCCTAAAACACGAGCCGTGCCAATTTGTTGGTCGGTATAGAGAGCATGGTCCGACCAAATTCCTGAACGCTTTCTCTGGTGCTGGTGGTGGCCGGGGCGCACGCACGGGCCGCGCTTGGCGCCCGCGCACGCAGACCAACGAAAGTGAGCGCGGAGCCGCGTGCGCCCGCGCCTCTGTCATCGCGTTGCATAATTATCCGCGATCCGACCATTGTTTGTAAACACTCAATAAACAAGAACACATCACTTAAATTGCGTGACCGAATTTTGATTAGATAGGTATTCGTATCAAATCTGCATCGCTAAGTGGAATTAAAATTACACATTTTTTATCTAAGAAATTCCTCAGACTAATTGTCTACATGATAATGTGAACAATACTTGAATGATAATGTTTAAAATACAAATGTTAATGGGTGTTTAATTTTCGAGTAGCCATTTCAATAAATTGTTCGATTGGAGCATAATTACCGGGTTCTAATTAGGTCCTAAGGACGTTTGAAATACCCCAGTAAGGCAACTATGTTGTTATCGGTATGCGGATATTTGTCAGAGGGATGCAAGGTAAGCCGGATGGGCTGCCAGATTGTGGGTCGGCGAAATTTCCGCGGGACGCGTTTCACGTCGCCAAGTTTTAGTCTCGCGATAGCTCACAGAAAGCTCTGCTTTCTCAGCGGGTATAACTCCATTGTTAAGTTATTCTTAGAGAGAAAGGCTTATTAATGATTAATCGTTCACGACTTAATAATTACGGCAAATGTATGCGAAATCCGAATTATCCACATTTAACCCGGATGTGACGCTTGAGTAACCAAGAAAAATTGGCCGGCGTGACCGTCATATTCAGGCGGTCATCGGCGAGGAAGCGAGGTTTAATCGTCAATGAAGCCTTTCATCGCGAAACCAGTCCAAGTAGATAAACAATAGTATCCTTTGTGAAACGATTGTCGGCCCGAATCCGCTTGGAGCAACAGTTCCGACAAAAAGTCGAATTGTTTGCTATTCGGTAGAGTTGAACGACACAGATCATGGAAAGCAATGATGATTATTAAAATGGTGTTTGCAGAGAAAAAACCGACATGCAGTCGAAACGGCCGGTTGAACTGTACAAGTCTCTAAAAATAAATGAATATAATGTGTGAGGAGCTATAGATTCCTTTTCTTATAGAGCGACTAGCACGCGACGGTCTCGTTGGTTGTCTATTAAACAATGTCAGGTGGAATCTGGAATGCGACCCGCCTACAAGGCCGCGTGCCATCTCGGTAGGTAGTCGATATTCAGCGGATGCTTTATCAACTTTTATCATTTTCGTTTTGCTTGCTTTTTATTAAGTGACAACTATTTTCGTTCGTTTGTAGAGATGTATCGTCATCGTTAGTGTAAATCAACCGCTTGGCATTCTTATAATTCTTATGCCCTCGTTTTTAAGCGTTCAGTAGTTTATAAAAGTATGGAGATCAAAAACCCAGTGAAAAAGTGTCCCTTCGGAACTCATACACGGATAAAAAACATCGTAAATAAATATTTACCGAAGCTGTCTGAATCGCTGGCAGGGTACGCGGGACATGGCTGCACCATCGTCGCAGCGCGTGATAACACGTCCAGTGCTGATTCCACCTTCTCCATATTTACCTGATGCAACAAAGAACACACAGTTAGTTAAGTCTTCTTTATACATAAATCATGTCATGTCGTACCCATATCAGCGAAACTATTACGACAATCATTTGACAGCTTACATGAAAATTAACGTTATCATAACAAATGACAATCCAATAACATCCAAAGATATTTTGGTTCGGAAACGAGATGTCGAGACATCATTCATTTAGTCTAAATATTTGAAGGAATTCATGTCTGGCAGCGAAAAGCTGTTTGGCTTGGAATTAAATATCGCAGACTAAAAGTCATAGAGGCATGCGAATACCAAAGCGGCGGAAATTCCTCACGGCACGTAAACGGCTAGACGGTGGACAGACGTGCGCCGAGTCGTACGAACACCACGTAAATAAGAGGGAGGAATCAGATGATCAAACAAAGAGTTGTGAAACGTGGCAATCGGCCGCATACCGCGACCGCGCCGGGAACGAAGCCAATGGACCACTGTATCGCAGATCAGACACTAACGCTACGCCAAAATATTAGCATTTCATCTTTAATTAACTTGCAACCACTGGTTTTTTTGCACGTGTTATAAATGAGCATGCATTTGTGATGTATGTGAATAAGGAGGGCTATAAGAGTAGAGGAAGAAAAAAGAAAAAATTGATGGACTGTGTGGTAGATGATATAGCTGGAAAGGGGGTGACAACTGGAGCTGATGCTAATAAAGATCTGAAGAAGAGAGTGTCATGTTTTCAGCCTCTTAAAATAGGATCAAATTAGGATGATGATGACTGTGTTTAATGAAGCCAACAACAAGGAACCTATGTACCTTGAAACAATCCAGTTATTTGCGACAGTGTAAATGAATACCGAGTTAAGGTGATAAACCTAATTAGTATATGGAATGAAGCATTGATTACAACACAATTCAACTTCAAGAATAAGTTCCGAGTATCTATTATCATAACTTTTAAGAATCGATAACTACAGATATCGAGGGAAACTCAAGTGGCGTTAGTGAGAAACTAGTAAACAATTATCGGCAGAACTAAAGATAAATAAAACAACAGAATGATTGGTTGTTTTAATGTGCAGTAATATACTTAACAGATGTATGTGGTACTCATGATCTACGACTTACCTACTGGTTTTTTTATGAACAAGTAATAGCTAACTATTACTAGAATCGAATTACGTCTTCGCCAATGAGCTGGGACCTAATAAGCTCTTTGCAAAGACCATCAATTTGAAAGCAGTGGAAACCCCAGAATATTATTACACCTCTAATGTATGTTTGTCTAGTAGTGCGCCATATTATATTAATGATTAATGAGGTATTCACAACGGCGTGTGACTCGAATCTTTCTTTAATTAGTCTAATGATTGATGAGTCGCATATTTTGGAACAGATATCAGAACTATCATCATAATTTTAATTATAATTTGGCCAACCTAAGAACGTTGCGTATTATTGGACAACGCAGACCAAAATTTTGTGTTAATAATAAACGAGATTCGCATAGTTAAATATGCATACCGAGGAACATATTTTTGTGACGGTCATGCCAACCAAAACAAATAGACAACAATGTCATCGCTTAATTAACTGAATACCTGATAGTCAGTAGCAATATAATAAAAAAAGCAGTAAACCGACTGTAATTAATGGTACTAAAGACACAATAAAGCGAATGAAGCGAAGAAGCGCATTCCCTGAGCAGCGAGTACTGAATATAATTCATAAACAAATGCTACTAACGAATCTAAATGGAGGTTAGATTCCTGGAATGTGAAAATAATGACATTACATTTAAAAGTAACGTAGCGTAGTGTTATTCTCGAATAAGGTTGAGAGGTGTGGAAGAAGGGAAGGGTAAACAAAACATTGGAATGACGAGTGATGCGATGACTACGTTAATGATGAGGAATTTGGTACATTAACCACAATAGAATTTTTCTGGCCGGAGGCGGAGTCACGAGTACGGTCAGTGTTGGTATGTCGGTATACACACGTCGAATAGATCATTCGACACATAGTCAGATGGTCACGAACCCATTCAACGGAACATGGAAGTTGTAATGGAATTTGACATGTAAATTCCATTTAAAAGTTACTTGGACATAATTTTCTACGTAAAAATGTAAACCCCAAGTTTGAATTCTTGAAGCATTACTTGCATTTAGTGAATCAGAACTGGATAAGTGGATACATTATAATTTGTAATGAATGAAAGTAAAAACACAATTCATGGAATGCCTAGTTATCATTAACATTCCCAATAACTTTGTGGTCAAGAAGAATTTGAAGAATTGGTAGAAAGCGTTAGCATAAAACTCATGTGCTTATATTCAGAGAAAACCAAATTGTATTCCGGTACAAGTCAGGTTGTAATTTGTTAGGGCTTAGGTTAGCTATTAACAAGAATGTGGATAGAGTTAAGAGCATACCAGAGAGATGATGGATAGATTGTCTGGAAGATGATATGACTAAAATAGAGGTAACTAATGATGCATGGAGGAAGACATGCTAGGTCAACCCCAAATTAATTGCGATTTATAAATCAGGACGATATATCAGAAATATATGTTAGTGATTCAATTAATAGTAGTAATTACAATGTGATCAGACTAAAGTAAATGCCTATAAAGAAATAAGGATGGCTGTGTTTACTTTTATTACAGCAGCTGTACAACATCTGCGGAGAATTATTATCTAGAATATTCAACCTTTTATAGTAAATAATAAATAACACCGCAGCTAGACAGAAAACAATTAAAGACAACATTTAAATAAAGAACGTAAAAGAAATAGAGAATGATATTATTGTGTTATTTATTGAATATTGTGGTACGTTATATTCTAGGTACTGTAAGTTATCACAAGTGTAAAGAGATCAAAAATTCATTCGATTTTTCGTAATCCATATTGGAAAACAAATTGATAATATGATTATAAACATCGTGAATTACGTAGTGGCTGAAAGCAACAAGTTACAATGCGAGGAGGCAATGCCAATTAATACAACCTAAATTGTTATCACCTGCCAGTTTCCAAACGTTAACCACATGGTTGTCGAACCTTGACATTCCAAATGTTAAAAATAATAATCTATTTCAGTTTTAACGTAAAACTTTTGAAACTATGCCTTAAGACTAGGGGTTAAAGTATATATGGACTGTTTTAAGTATTCTTTTGTCGGTTGGCCCGCATTTGGGGTGAGGCGTATTCTTTTACGACGGTCTCTACCCCTGCTGTGTTGGAGCGCACGTGGCTTGGGGCCGGGATCCCGGCAGATGTTACTACTGTAGGGTTGCCGATCCCCCCTCGTGTATTGTCGTCGCTCCCCAAAAGTAACGCGGCTGCTCCGAGTTTATAATCATTACGCGTAAAAATACCGTTAAATACCGCAATTTTAACTAGGTATTCAATTACGTTAACTATGTTAATTTGTCTTGCAGTCTCTTCTGTCTAATTAGGATAACTGAACTTTGAAACTGTTAAATGAGTTACATGTATTTACAAACAGTTATCTTTTTCAATTTAAGTTTTCCTGGATACAAAATTATTTGTGTGTTCAGTTCCAGGCAATCGGCAATGTAAATATTTGACTGTCTCGTCACATGGTCTGTTAGGGAAATTGATTTGGTATACACAGTCACATTTAGCCGTAACGATTACTCACACTACCTATGATAAATTCGAGAGTAATTTTAAAAGTCTAGCGTCGAGTCTGCTTGGTTTTGTAGTTCTAATACAATTGACGGAATCCGTACGGGGTCACCGTCAACATTGGCTAATCGGGCGACGTTTATCGTGCTCTTATCACGAAGTACGGCCGCTACATGCGCTTGTGTGGGAATAGAGCGTTTATACGCCGCGTACGGTCGCATTCCACACTATTATGCTCGCGAGATTCCATGCCATGTAGCTTCGCTGAATACCTTGTTGCCTTCGCTCCGTATAGCGGCGAAATTTTTTGCATGGCGCGCTCGCAAATCAAACCGGTAGGTAACTACTCATTACATTACATAAAGCATAGCAGTGTTAAGTAGCCACTTAGATGATGGTGGATCATGTTGTATGATAACCAACGTGAGCATATCACTGCCGTTTAGTCGTTTATGCACTAATATACTTATAGCTACTCAATTGTTATCTACATTTTATTTGTTTACAAAGCAAGCAGCATTCAGGTTCAATTAAGCTAAATTGAGGTTGCCATGTCTACATAACTTACTAGTTTCAAATATTCTGTGAACACTGCCTACTCGTAGGTAGGTACATAACGTAAACAAGTCAAGATTTCATTGAATACCTGCTAAAACTACGTTATTTTTACGCACACATAATTTCTACTATTTTTTTTAATTCTAACACTATTAAAAATAACAAATAAACAGTGTGGGTACTTACACAATGTATGTTTTTCCCACGATGTTCTTCAATGAGACCAAGGGAAATGTTGTTTCACAGAATATTTTGTATTTTAAATCAATGAGCACGACTTAAACGTTAAAGTTTGTAAAGTTGATAGCGTTCTAAACTACTGAAACCTTCATGACAATGTTACAAAACCGGCGAAGAACAAAAATCAATAGGTAAGTATCGAAATCGCAACAAACTCTGAATACATTCGTAAGATTAACACGACACGCTGGTTACCTCTGCGACGCAAAAAAATATACTGACTACTATCGTTTATTATCCATTGTCCGTCAAACGCACTGTGTAGAAGTATTTGTTGTTATTTCATAAAATCCAACTATCGCGCCACGACTCTGTTGACGAAATAGTCGCGTTTGACATTTGAGCCGAGCCCACTGCGATTGGAATCCGAGGAATGTCAAATATTTTCACTGCTGCCATCTATGTGGAAGAATGTTAAGCCGTCGAGAGGCGGCACACTGGAGGGGCACAGACTTTATTCCCCTCATGTGCATTAGATAACATTTTACTTTATAAGCGACATAGAACGTTTAGTGACGGTGTTCTTTTGTTATAATGCGCATAAAAGTCTTTATTTCAGAGTTTTTTTGGGATCTTAGACAGAATAAGAAAGTGTCGTGGCGGGCGCGTTCGCGAATTCATTGGAATGCGGCCAGTTTAGTGCCGCCTCTGGGAGACGTCACCGGCGCAGGCGTGATGTTGGTAAGCCGCGTCTGCTGCAGGGTTATCGACACATGGCGTGGAGGCGAGGAGTAGGGTCGGCAGCGACTTTCCGCCATGCCGGCCTGCGCATGTAGCATAACACACTGTTTCGGTTCGATACTTTCGTTGGAATTTATAATTTAAGATTAAGTATGGAATTTCTCGACCATGACGTAAGAAAATTACATTTCTTATACATAGTATGGTAGGCAACCAAAAACGAGAGACGTACCTAACTATCTAGATAACTGTTGCTTAATTTGTGCCGCACTGGAGAGGTTAAATATGCTTATAGACAAGCTTACTTTTTATGTACTGATCTATCAATTGGCCGCTGATAAACAGCTGTGCATCTGTCGACGGCACTCTTTGTATCTCTCATCACTAGATGTGTTGTAAAACTCAACGCATACTTGCTTCGAAGCGTTTACAACACAGCTAACGCCATCTATCGACAACTCGGGGCACATGCCTTACTGTCATTTGTTTATTTGAATTCCTGACACTAGATGACATTGTGCAATTAGATTATTGGGATGTTTTCAATTAGAGCGAGCATAAGTATTTAGGGCGAAATCATTTTGCGTTGTGTTACTTGTGATAAATGCAGAACAACCTTGCTCGTTGTTCGGTGAATAGTTCAACGGTGATAGAGAGGTAACTATAGGTACATTGGCGGGAAATGAATCGGGTTCGAAATAGGCTAGCGTTTTTACAAATAAGCTGACTGTAAAAAGAAATCATTATGAACATCAAAATAAAAGAGACAGTCTCTCAAAAGTCAAAACGCCCTTCGCAGCTTTCTAGTATTTTAACTCGGAAGTAAGAAGGGGCGGAACAAACTCCCCAGATCTGTCTGTTAGGTTAAAACAATATACCAAACTTTACTTTGCGTTGAATTCGTTTCAGAGAAATAATACTTATTATAAAATCAACGATGAAAAAAAAAACTACACTTTCAAGACACAATCTTTATTTCTAACACAACATTCTCAATAAACTTTGGAGTTAAATAAACGCATCGTCAACAGAAAAAAGCGACAATTAGGTACTTCTAAAGAATCATTCTCTTTACGAATATGTCTTCGACTAAACTAAATGATAAGTCACTTAGCCAATTATCACTCACACTAGGGAACACCTAACTGAATGTCTAAACACTACGAGGATGGAAGTTACTCAGCGCTGAAAACCTAATTACAGTGCGCTTTTATTTAGGCATTAACTTTGGTGTTCCCTAGTATTGGTGAAAACAGGCAATAAACTGCATGTTAGCTAAACCTAGGTCGGTGTTACTTACAATAATAGCTCATTGGATAATTCGTGTTCACGATTAACATTTAAGTGTGGCCATTTCTAACTACAAGTATAATTACTCCGTCCAAAAACTTTACAACAATTTGATATTTTCAGTCTTCACACTTAAATTGCATTGGGATTAAATTAGAATATTATAATTACATAATTAAGTATTTTAGGGAATATTTAGGTACTATAAATTTATTTGAAACAATTGAATACAATCTTATCAGTATAATTTCAAAAACTTCATTTATTTGGATTGATTAAATAGAATTTATTAAATATTTTAAATAGGGTTAATATTCAGTGGAAGATTCAAGAAAGTAGTTCGTAGGTTGATATCTAATAGGTAGTAAATAAGGTTTTATTTCCTTTAGAAAAAAAGGCAAGCTTAAGGTGGAAGCGCCAAGATAGCCTATTCATGAAAAAGTAATTCAATGATGAAATGAAGTTAGAGGGTTGTTTTGGTGATTTTAATGATTTAAAACTCAATAATGCCATATTTGTTACGGTCGCGAATCATATTTTGTTCAACATACAGCCTGACACTGAACGGTAAATTGCAAAAAAGTAGGAAAATTTGAATTTCGCGGGCTGCCCTGGTGTTTCCACCTTAATAGTTACTCGAACTAAATGCTCTACTCATAAAAAAATGCCAAAGGAGCATGAAATCACGATTTTGTAAGTAGTTGTTATACTTCATAGTTAGAGACAGACCGAAACATCAATAATAATGTAATATATCATCATTTATATTTACTAAAATATCCATTTAATTATATTACAAACATCTCACTTGGGATTCGTTTCGCAGGTATCTAGGGCCTATGCTAATTAATACATAATATTTAATAATTTGGTTCCGTTTTTCGTAAGTGTTTTTTTTATTATTTTTATTATACTTAAATGTATAACCAATATTTATTTGAATAAAGGTCTAATAACATGTAAGTTAAAGGCTGTACATTCGGAAAGTTGAAAACGTCGCAAATAATAGCTGTCATATTTGCCATTTTGCTTAATTAATCAATATTACCGTATTGAATTGTGTTACAGCGCTCTATGTTGGCACTTTAGTTTTCACTTATGAATTGTAATGAAACCACTATATTACGTGGTGTAATCGTTTTAGGCGTTAAAAAGACATTTAGAAGGTTTCCAGTTGCTTTTTTACACCCTCAAACAAAATATTCGGTATGTATTACGATATTGATGATTGCAATTCATAGTCATCACAGAAACTACACAATTTCGTTCAGTAAAATTAGTAAATTGATAGTAAAAACAGAGCAATATTTGACCATTTCATGCGACGACATTGTCAACTTTCAGAATACACCCTCTTAATGGAACACCATCTAAGTGGTTGATATCTTAGAACATTTAGCACGAACATCTAACTATTCTAGTGGATAGTTACACTCCGTAGCACTTTGCTACGCCTACAAATGTGTCTATACGGAAACTAGATAAACTGTCGTAAATAGTCTACATGGTAAATAATTTATCTTCAATCTGTAAAATATATCTATAAGTTTATTATTTACTACTAGGTCACCAGTATTTTTGGATACCTCAGGTATGATAAAGGTCTACATCTGAAATTGTCGATTTAAAACCAACTTAATAACGTGCTACATAGGGTCCATGATGTTTTGTAAGGTAATGTTAACTTTCTGACTGAAGTTTGTAGCAAAATAGGTTCCGGTACACCTGTATTTCTTTGGTAAGATAAAAAAATATTGAATAATAATTATTATCGTAGTGAAAAGATGTTTTTTAGCAGAAGAAATGGAAATAGGAGAGGGAGAATGTGGTGATGGGTGATCCATGTTTTATCAAAGAAAGATAAAGTATACATAGTATTTCTTAACACTAAGACATTTTAATATTGTAATTATTGCACTGTACGGCATTTAGAATATGGAGTCCATTCGGTACTATGCATCATTCATCTTGATTTATTTTTATGTTTTATACGAGATCTCTATTTCATTTATAACTGGAATCTATTTACTAATAGACTGATTTATCAGTTTCAAGAAAGTATTTCAGCTTAAACCTTTTCCGTAATTCATCGCTATTTTCGTCAAAAAATTCAGAGGCCCTACTCCCTAACGCTTCGTCCGTATATTCGGATCTATCCGTCTCTCTCACTCGCACTCATCTGCAGACGTGCGCGACAGAGACGGATAGATCCGAATATATGGACGAAGCGTTAGAGAGTAGGGCCCGACGTTCTTGTATCGATCAGATAACAGCTAATTAATTTTCATTTTTAATAAATAAACTTAAGTATATAAACCTTTGTTATAAGACAAAAATTATATAAATAAGACTACAGCATTTTATGCAAAACATCTGCAAGGAACCTAGCTCATTTTTATCTACAGCTAAAATAATAAATAGCCTACTTTGAAAAGTCTGAGAAAAATAAACTTCGCGAAACTTAAATTCAAATTTCTCTTATGCCAACTTTTCTAACAAAACATTATTCTCCACAAGGTTATTTTACCTTTTACCTGTGATTCCAACAAGGTCGAACATTTACCAATAAATTGTTCTCAAGTGATTGCTAGCGCCTTCCGCGTCACGCAAAAAAACTATTGTTTAATATTGGCGACCGAAGCCCCAAGTTCACATGTCTGTATCTGGTACAAATGCATGCAAGTAGCTTGCATGCTGCCTTAAAACAATTTCTGATGTCAGGATAGACTGCAAGATACTTGTATGCTTTTGGACAAGAATCAGTCATCGTGTAATTTCACATTTAAAAGATAGAAGTCAACTAGAACGGCAGGTGGCGCCATTTTGTCGTTTTGTGTGTAAATCAGTGCAGTGTGGATGTGCCATCATTTGAGATGGATTCTCAATCTAGTATACCGAACACGAGCAGCAAGTACGAATCGCCACTAAATCAGTAAATCTGATATTTACTCTCAACGCTCATCCCTACGTTACGTTTTACGTACTAAGCTATCTACGTTATGTGCCTCTTATCATAATTTGGTATCATGTATATATTTTATATATTCATATACGTATATATTCTTAAAACTTCAGGGGACGGCTTAACGTGTTAACTAAAATAATGCGTTAACATTAATAAAGTTATCATTAATTTAGGATATTTTCATGACGAATTTCTTTGGAAATCTGTGAAATAAATAGTTACTCTTTTTTTATCAAGAAATTAGAAATAGAGAATATTGTAAATATAATATTTGAGTGGCAAATATAAGGAGTATAGGAAAATTCTATAATGAAAGGTTAGGAAAAATAGTTTTCATAAATATGTTAGTATTTTCAATTGAATCTAAACATTCTGAAAAAATAAATGAATAGTCAACACTTTAATGCGTTTCTAAATATCGTTTTATGTCCTATTTATTTATTTAATTCATCTAAGCAATAATGGATTCCTACAAAAATAATAATTCTAACTAATAAGTATGACTAAGTATAGTTATTTTAGTTTGTCCTGAGACAACACGCTTGACAGCTGAGACAATTAATGAATAAATAAATCATAACTAATTACATATAATTATGTCAAGGAGATAAAAACGTCACTTTATTATATAAACTAATTGGCTGTCTCATTATTTTAGTTGTTCATGCTGTGAGAGATTATTTAAACTATTGCAAATTATCTACGAAGCCCGAGTTATGAGACAATTACTTAGATAAAAGGCAGAAATAGTGACACCAAATATGAATGTAATTATTGATTGTATATTTAGGTTGATTTTTTGTTGAATATTTATGGAATAGAAATAAAATATAAAGAGAAATTATAAGTCAAGCCAGACATTTTTTTATTGGCCACGTGATCAAAGTTCTCATTTTATAACTAAGTAACGGGAAAATGAGATAGCCTAATAAACTAATTCATCTTTTTACAACGCCAACTAAATATTCTGTAGAAAGCGTCAAGTAAAGATCAACAATTATCTTAACTTGTCCTTCTTATTTATACATTGCCACCTAATTTACTAACTCAGCTGCGGAATTTATATCTCATCACCATTTTACATTTTACAGCTTCAACACAAGGTCCTCAAAAAAATATAAATAAATTAATATCGCTGGACATGCGCCATTCGATTCATGTACCAACGAGTTAGTCCCGTGTAATTTTTTATGGGAAATAATAAAGCTTCCGAAAAAATATGTAAACGTCCAACAATCTGTGGTTGACTGTAATACTGAGCTTGGTTAAAATGAATTACCGAAAAATTAATACAAAATTAACCGGCAAAAAATGTAGTATCGTTTTCTTAGGCTCTATAACTATCTACAACTTGGATGCAAGAGCGAGCGAAGCGAGCTCGGGACTTGGGGCACCCCAACGTTAGGTTATGTTAGGTTACTTTAAACCCTGCAGACAGAAATAGGAGCCCCGCGTAGCGAGGCTACGTCGACTAAGCCTTATTAAGTTTTGACCACCAATAGATATCACCAGCGACGAACAACGCACACGATTCTCAAATTAATTTTTCAAAAATAAAATCTTTGATTTTGTGTCCCCTCAATAGTTTCTACGTACTATATTAGTGGCTATTTGATGATAGTTTTAGCTAAATTTTGACGATCAATTAATGTGGGGCGAATTAAATTTTAAACGTACTGAGTTATAAAATAAGAAGCTAATACAATATCTTTTTTGATGTCATATACATTAATATTTTAGGAATTTACTGCTTGAAAGCATGTTACAAAAGATGCTAAAAATAACCACCATGCTGAGATATATTTAGAGTGGCTTTTCATAGAAGATAACTAATGGCTAAGATAGTATCATTCAGACGCTTGTTAACTATGAATGACTTAGTAATTTAGAAGGCAATGTAGATTTTTAGAGGCGAATACTGCTATTAAAAAGGAGTCTGTTTAATTAGCACCCAAATATAAATAGATTATTGAGGTGACTAGCGTTGACAGTACCTATTTAAAGAGTTTCGACCTCGAACGAAACCTAATGTGATGAAACTGACTGAACTGAGTTCGAGCTCGAAACGAGCGAATAAACGTCAATAAGTGAAATTTAGTAATACTAAAAATGTAGATTGTAAATAGGTACTTCATTGCAAACTATTGATGTATATTTTTATGTGAACGCACACTACTCCGTTTTTCATAAATACATATTGACGTAAAACTAATGAAATTATTTGCCATGCAGCGCCTCAATTAAATATTTTACATTAATTATTACATTTATTTCTCCTAGAAATTTGATATTATTATGACTCTACCTATATTTAGAATTTTTGTGGTTATTACTGATATTATATTAAAATTAAGGAATGGTTAGAAGTGCTAGTTTTTTTGCCCTCAGGGGTAATGTGTCTAGCCATCTTTAATCTTAAGGTATGGAAAATAAAGGCCACTTGGATATATTCTAATTAACAGTGTGATAATTACTTGTCTCGATGATTAAGTTTTATCGAGATTTACCTGCTCAAGAAAAAGTTCTAGATTAAAAAAAATCTAGCGTAAGCGAACCAATCTTAGGTGTTGTAGCAAAATATGTATACCTTGAAAAAACCTAAAACCATAAAGCTGCGTTGATGGTGATAAATCTACCTACTTATTGGTCAAGCATAGAAATACTAAAAACAGTTTTCAGCAAAAATACAAGTATTTAGAATCAGTTATAGGATGTTTTATTGAAGATAAGGAGAAAAATTGACTGAGCAATAATGTTGGCGATTATCTCGTATCAAGCTAGAAAAAACTGTTTAGTGGAAGGATTCGGACATTGCCCTGAGACGGAACGCTGACGATAGAGAACAGTTTTTATGTAACAGTTAAATGCCGAATGTGTACCTACCTACAGACGCCAGCATATCAAGCGACCCGAAACTGTAAAATTATCCCAATCAACGTTAAACCTAATACTTCAGCGATAAAGTTGAAAATCTATTAAATAAATTTGACAGATTGTAGTGGCTTCATGTACTGGCGTCTGTACTTCTTATAGAACGAGAGGGTACTATCCCACTTCACATTAGTTAGTATATCTTATTAACATTACCATCGGCTACTTCAAATTACAATGTAAGGCTAAAGTCTAAACTAAACATTCCTGTACAACTAATGATATTTTTAACTTAAACAACGTGCGGTTCTAATCTATATTTTGATACACTATTATTTATTTTACTATCTCTTCGCTACCTACCAATATTCTCTTATTACTATTTTCTCTTACTTCGTGTCTATTACTTCCAGCTTTAAGCATTGGGAACCATTTCAATTTAATTTTTACACAACATAATTAATCAACAAAGTATTTCCGTTTGTAGATCACGCTTCATTTTTTACATAAGTCTTATTTTATACAATAGTACATAATTATATTTCAATTAAATTAATTTAAGTTTTAATCACATTGTTCGAAAAATGATATGTAGCCAAGTAATTTTCGTAAATGGACCTATTATAATGTGTATAATATATAATTATATATAATATTATAAAATCATGTAAATTGGGAGATTAAGAAAATCACCAAAAGTAATAAATAAAATTTCATCGTAGGCCGTGTTCTTAAACTTAGTAATTTTTGCCTTAGCCCGATCAGCTAAAACAAACATGCACTCGTAGGTACAAATTAAGGTACATCAAGTAGTTACTTAAGTTATCAAAATGACAAATACTTAATTGTAAAAATTCAAAGGCAATTTTGAAGCAAAAATAGAAAAATTACAAACGTATAACAATGAAAAGAAAAGTACACATACATATTGGCGAAATACACATAGATATATAAAAATTACAAAAAGAGTTGCTTAACGAAAAGCAAAGGTCGGTCCCGCGAGTAAGAGCGGCGTGCGCGCGGCTCGGGTGCGAGTGCGGGTAGTGCGGGCGCGCCGGCGCAGGCCGCCAGGCGCAGCGGCCGCGCGCCCGAGCCCGCGCCGCACCGCCGGCACGCCGAGCGCCGCGCCCCGCGCCACCACCACCCCCCCTCCGGCTCATAGCTATGCTTGAAGTCCGACTCAATCGCGTTCCCCTTATCGTACCCTGTAGACCCTTCGTAAGTCCTATACGAGCCCTCGCGGTCGTATCCACTCGCTTCGTAACTCTTTGCGTATGCCCCAGATTCGTAATTGTCTTTAGTTTGCGACCCCGACGCCGTAGAAGTGGAAGCTTCGTAGCTAGCTTCGTAACCCGATTTTTCGTAGCTGTAGCTCGATTTCTCGTAGTCGCCGTAGCTACTGGTGTATCCTGCTCCTGAGCCCGAGGGTAAGTCGTAGCCGGTTTTGCTACGGTTCCGGTCCGACCATGTGGACGTTTCGCTGTCGCATGGCGTCACTGGAGCGCTTCGGGCTGTTTTTGGTATAGAGCGTAATGGTATCGTTTGATCAGATAGGGAGCCGCGTTTCTGAAAAAGTGTATTAAGTACACATTATAAGATTGAAAAAAATTTTTTTTTTTTTATAATTACATGTTTGTAGAATACGTTTTGTAACCCCAAATCTTATATTATATATGTCGACGCGTCAAATTAATTATAGTTTGCAATTACTTAATAATTAAATAATTCAGGTTAATCAAACCAATTTTAAAATCCTATAATCGCTTAGTAGCTTTTCTAACCATTATTGTCAATTCATTTGACTTTGTAATTTTAATTAGGATGTTTTAGATGGTCATTATACCAAGTTGAAAAAACAACAAATTATGATGTGAGTTACATAAAACTATTTATTACCTAAACCATGTTGTTAACTCCTATTATGATTTGTAAACATCAATCGGTGTGTTTTTATCTAACTGAAGTAAGATTTTGATTAAAATAACATTGAAACTAAAATGGCGTCCATATTGCTACGCTTGATAAAAACACATCCGGTTTATAATAAGAAAGCTAAAATTTATTTTTAGGTTTTAAAATTATTAATAAATTGAGTTAGTATTTTTCGATTTATAATAGCGATTACATTCGTCACTCATTGTTTGGTTTAAAATGTTAAACATTTATGCAAGTTCCGGTGGCGCGATCGGCCATGTTGTTTTCTTTGTTTGAGTTTAGTTGAATCGTTGAAAAATGTTTGATGGCCCATTCTACCGTTAAAAATTGTAGAGAGTAGAAGGCTCCGGAGATCCCGTCAGTAAATAGTTTTTATAGTTTGAAATTGCTGTGCTTTGAAATAAATAATAAATTAAGTGGGAACACTCCGCCGTTATCAGAAGTGGGATTTCTACCCCCTTCTGCCGGACATTCTGGTTCAAACAATGAAAATATTTCTGCTTCTGCTATCGGCGTACCCACTGAGTTTTTCTCACAGATGTTGCAGGTGATGAAAGGCATGACCGATCGTATTTCTAAACAATCTGAGAAAGTTAAAATTAGTGACGTATTTTTACCGTCGTACGATCCGGATGCCAATATAGGAATACGTGAATGGTGTCAACACGTGAGTACAGCCATGGAAACCTACAGCCTGACCGATTACGATGTTAGAATGAAAGTTGGAAGTCTACTTAAAGGTCGTGCCAGGTTGTGGGTAGACAATTGGTTGGTTTCCACATCCACGTGGCAGGAATTGCGTAATTTATTAATAACCACATTCGAACCTGAAAATAGGTACTCTCGAGACATTCTTCGATTCAGAGAGCATACTTATGACAATAATAAGGATATTGCGCAATTTCTGTCTCAAGCTTGGGTACTTTGGCGTCGCATCACAAAAGATAAATTATCTAATGAGGACGCGGTTGAGGCGGTTATTGGCTGTATTAGGGATGACCGATTGAGGATCGAATTATTGAATGCGCGTGCGGTATCGGTTCCAGAACTTATTTCTGTGGCATCGTCTATTCGCCATATTAAAAGACCAAACCCCGATTCATCTAATACTCAGTCGGTTATCAACAAGCGACTACGATTTTCTGAAAAGCAACAATTTTGCCAAGTATGTAAAAAGTTAGGCCATGAAACACGGGACTGTCGTTTTAATAAAAAGCCTGATAGCAACCAACCTCGTCCTCAAGAAAACAAATCGGTTTCTCAGACAGTTAGTGCCGAGACAGACAAACCAACGTGTACATTTTGTTCAAAGATAGGCCATACATTTGACAAATGTTTCAGGCGTGAACGTGCAGTAATATCTAAAATTAATTGTGTGGGTGCAAATAAGTTCGCTTTTATGCAAATAAAAATTGGTAATGTTAAAATTCAGGCCATGTTTGATAGCGGTGCAGAATGCTCACTAATACGCGAGTCTGTAACGGCTAAATTGCCTGGAAAAAGAACGAACGAGGTTAGCTATCTAAAGGGTATTGGTCAATTTACGGTGCTTTCCCTAAAAAAAATAACAACAGTATGTATTATCGACAATTTACGAGTAGAGCTTCAATTTCATGTAGTAGCAGATTATGAGATATGTGCTGATGTCATTGTTGGCATAAATCTTGTCGATAATACAAACATTGGAGTATTAGTCACGTCACGGGGTGCTAAACTATTTCATCAACCGATAGTAAACCACATACGATCTGATAGAAATAAATTTGATAATTTAGACTGTGATTTAACTGATGGCGATCAAGTAGCTGAATTGAAAATATTGCTTAACAAATATGAACATGTATTTATTCGCGGGTTCCCAAAGACCAGGGTGAACACCGGTGAATTAGAAATTCGGCTACAAGACCCCACTAAGCGAGTGGAACGTCGACCATACCGTTTAAGCCCGGTTGAACGGGAGAAAGTACGTAATATTGTAAGTGAGCTACTTAAACACAAAATCATACGCGAAAGTAAATCTTCGTTTGCGAGTCCAATAATATTGGTCAAAAAGAAAAATGGTCAGGATCGTATGTGCGTAGACTTCAGGGAACTGAACAGAAATACCCTTAGGGACCACTACCCTTTACCAATAATTTCGGACCAAATAGACCAACTGGCTGGTGGTCATTTCTTTTCAACTTTTGATATGGCAGCTGGATTCCACCAGATTCCAGTTGCAGAGGAGTCAATTGAAAGAACTGCATTTGTCACGCCCGATGGGCTCTATGAATATCTAGCCATGCCATTTGGTCTAAGCAACGCTTGCTCGGTTTACCAGCGTTGTATTAATAAAGCGTTGATGCCGCTATTGATAAAGCAGGTATGCCAGGTTTATGTAGATGACGTCCTCTCAAAATGTAGGGATTTTCAAGAAGGCCTTTCTAACATAGAGCAAATATTAATTGCTTTGCAAAGGGCTGGCTTCTCAATTAATATTGAGAAAACTGTTTTTTTAAACGTTCCATTGAGTACTTGGGCAATATAATAGCTGATGGGCAAGTCGGTCCAAGTCCAAGGAAAGTGGAAGCTTTAACAATGGCACCAGTACCGTCTACAGTTAAGCAAGTCAGACAATTTAATGGCCTTGCTAGCTATTTCAGACGTTTCATTCCCAATTTTTCTCGAGTTATGATGCCACTTTACGAGTTAACTAAAAAAGATACTAAATGGGAATGGAACGGCAGACATGATGAGGCTCGCAACAAAATTATCCAGTATTTGTCTACTGCGCCTACCTTATCCTTATTTCAGGAAGATGCGCCAATTGAACTTTACACTGACGCCAGCAGTCTTGGATACGGGGCTGTTCTGGTCCAGGTAATCGACGGACGCCAGCACCCGATCGCTTATATGAGTCAACGTACCACTGA
Source organism: Xestia rhomboidea (assembly GCA_963853795.1). Lineage (NCBI taxonomy): Eukaryota > Metazoa > Arthropoda > Insecta > Lepidoptera > Noctuidae > Xestia > Xestia rhomboidea. The sequence continues at coordinate 12,466,899 of OY970761.1, read as the reverse complement.
CGCGGAAAGCCGCTATCACTCATATGAGCTGGAGACACTGGCGGTGGTGAGAGCAATCAAACACTTTAGGCAGTATCTGTATGGACGTAAGTTTAAAGTTATTACAGATTGCAATGCTCTCAAGGCAACCAAACACAAGAAAGACCTGCTACCTAGAGTACATCGCTGGTGGGCTTTTCTACAAAATTATAATTTTGACGTAGAATATAGAAAAGGTGAAAGGCTGCAACACGCAGATTTCTTCAGCAGAAATCCCTCTGGTGAGTTTCGCACAAATATATTAACATCCGACATGAAATGGATACAAATAGAACAACGACGCGACGAAAAGCTGCGTTCACTCATAGAAAACCCTACTCCTGGTTTTGAAGTGGAAGACGGTGTCCTAAAGAAGATCTGTGTAGACACTGTGCTTGGTACGTATAAGCTTGCAGTAGTTCCAAAAGCATTCCAGTGGAGTCTAATTAATTCATACCACACATCGCTACATCACCCGGGTTGGGAGAAAACCCTGCAAAAACTGAAGCAATCTTACTGGTTTGATAAGATGAGCACCGGCGTGAGGAACTTTGTTGAAAACTGTGTCATATGCAGAACTTCGAAGGGGCCTTCTGGTGCAATTCAGGTACAGCTACATCCTATCCAAAAACCCACTGCACCATTTCAAGTGGTCCATATGGATATCACTGGAAAATTGGGCACCAGAGACTCTCAAGGACGTGATGAATATGTGATCGTTATAATTGACGCATATACAAAGTACATACTTTTAAGTTACTCCAATGACAAAACCCAGGGTAGTAGTCTTGCTGCTTTGAAACGCCTCATACATCTATTTGCAACACCTATACAGATTGTAGTTGATGGTTCCTAGGTGAATTCAAGGTCTATTGTGATCGCGTTGGTATTGATATCCATTCAATAGCGCCAGGAGTTAGCCGAGCGAACGGACAGGTGGAACGTGTGATGGGTACGTTAAAAAATTCTCTGACCATGATCAAAAATTATAACACGGAGAAATGGCAAGTTGCATTAGAAGCATTGCAACTCGCATTTAATTGTACTGCACATCGAGTGACCGGCGTTGCACCTCTCACTCTCCTCACACGACGACCACATTGTGTCCCACCAGAGCTCCTGAAATTGGTTAACATCGACAACGAATCAATGGATTTCGATTTACTTGAGCAACATGTAAGTGAGAAGATGACTGCTGCAGCACAATATGAAAAACAGCGTTTTGATAAAAATAAAGCAAAACTCAAACCATTCCAAAGGGGAGACTACATTCTTATCAAGAACAACCCACGTAATCAAACTTCTCTTGATTTGAAATACAGTGAACCATTTGAGATTTACAGAGTGTTGGACAATGACCGACATGGTGAAAAGGGTCACAGGCCGAGGACGACCGCGTAAGGTGGCTCACGATCAACTACGTAGAGCACCTCAGCCAGGCGACCAGGCAACCGTGTCGACGGAATCTGAAGAGGATAATGAGCAACAACCTGGAACATCGCAGCTGATAACTCCAACACCTGAGCTTCGTTCATTGCAAGTGCCTACATCAAGCCCATCTACAACTCTAGGAGACTGTCCTGTGGATGCCTAATAAGTTCGGTGAGTTCTATCCGTTATTAGAAAACCAAGTTTTATCTAATAATATTACAACTTATTGGGTGTGGCAAATTGTTTGCCATACCTATCACATTTATAAAGTTTATTGGACCTGTTCACCAGTACCTACCGTGTTCGCAAAATGTTGGGCGAGTTCTGTCATTTCTCATATTTATGATGAGTTCTAGCCCATGTTTATAAAATGAAGAAAATATCAAAGGCGGTTTTGTTTTATAATAATTTATGAGTTTCTAACCAATATGTCATTTTCATAAAATGAAGCCTACATGACTGTGATGAAGTCCACATACGACACGAGATCTATTTCATGTTTTCTTAATAACCTGTGTTGACCACGATCATATTAAATGATCCAGACGACACCATCGACCTAGACCCGTTTCCTTTAGGGCCTCTGTGGACCACGGCGCTCATACCGCCCAGACCACAGCATCATCATTTTACTCCCGTGTGAACCACGATCATTCTAAATGATCCAGACCTCACCATCGACCTAGATCCATTTCCTTTAGGGCCTCTGTGGACCACGGCGTTCAGTACCGCCCAGACCACAGCATCATCATTTTACTCCCGTGTGGACCACGATCATGCTAAATGATCCAGACCACACCATCGACCTAGACCCACTTCCCTTAGAGCCTCTGTGGACCACGGCGCTCATACCGCCCAGACCACAGCATCATCATCTTACTCCCGTGTGGACCACGATCATTCTAAATGATCCAGACCACACCATCGACCTAGACCCATTTCCTTTAGGGCCTCTGTGGACCACGGCGCTCATACCGCCCAGACCACAGCATCATCCCTTATCTACGACAACATAAGCAATACAGTGTTACGTGGAGTAACTGTATTAAAATAAAATCATAATTATGTAGTGGCATAATGCGGTTGCATTGTCACTTATACCTATTTCATTCTATCTTCTATTCTGTGCTAATATGTTGAGAATGTATAATTGAACTATAATTATTGCTCCATGCAGCTGATAAGTTGGTGAAGTTGTTTAGCTATCCTACTTGAAAATAAAGTTGAAATTTGCAATAAAATGTTTGAGTAAACAAAAATTAAATACTTTACCGACCCAAATTATCAGCTAGCGAGCCTGTGTAGAGGCGCTAGACTACAATCTAACATTTCACATTTCAGAAAGATTACCTCGGGCTGGTGCAGAGCGCGCACCACCTCGCAGAATGGCCGTGTCGACGCGTCAAATTAATTATAGTTTGCAATTACTTAATAATTAAATAATTCAGGTTAATCAAACCAATTTTAAAATCCTATAATCGCTTAGTAGCTTTTCTAACCATTATTGTCAATTCATTTGACTTTGTAATTTTAATTAGGATGTTTTAGATGGTCATTATACCAAGTTGAAAAAACAACAAATTATGATGTGAGTTACATAAAACTATTTATTACCTAAACCATGTTGTTAACTCCTATTATGATTTGTAAACATCAATCGGTGTGTTTTTATCTAACTGAAGTAAGATTTTGATTAAAATAACATTGAAACTAAAATGGCGTCCATATTGCTACGCTTGATAAAAACACATCCGGTTTATAATAAGAAAGCTAAAATTTATTTTTAGGTTTTAAAATTATTAATAAATTGAGTTAGTATTTTTCGATTTATAATAGCGATTACATTCGTCACTCATTGTTTGGTTTAAAATGTTAAACATTTATGCAAGTTCCGGTGGCGCGATCGGCCATGTTGTTTTCTTTGTTTGAGTTTAGTTGAATCGTTGAAAAATGTTTGATGGCCCATTCTACCGTAAAAAATTGTAGAGAGTAGAAGGCTCCGGAGATCCTGTCAGTAAATAGTTTTTATAGTTTGAAATTGCTGTGCTTTGAAATATTATTAATTTAATTAAGTGCATACGTTTATGTGTACCAAATTATAAAGTGTTATTCTATTGTTTGGTGTTTTCATTATCCTGCAATGTCTGAGAATAAAAGCGAGAGTAGTGACGTCAGCCATGCTGACGTCACTCCTTCTAAAAATGTAAGTGGGAACACTCCGCCGTTATATATGTACTGGTTTTCAAAACGATCAGGTATTCACGCTAATCAGTGCTACGTCATTATCGTAGCCAATCATAACTTTAGTCGCGATTAGTGCGGAACACGACGTGAACGATATTACATATTTCAGGTTAGCTATGTAGGTAGCCGTAAGTACCTGTTAGTAACACTAACACAAGTATGTACTCATGAAGGCTTTAGATATTCCTATATCGGTATTTTCATTACCTACACATTTGTAATTGCCACTTGTTGTGGCAAAGTGTTTTATCAGCTTATACTATAGGTATGAGGGGTTTGCCTTCAAGGGCTAAAGTGGGTGCTGGATTTAAAATTGTAGGAGTAAATACATATCTTGTTTGCTTGTCACAAAATTAAAACAAAAACGTCTACAAACGTAGTGAAAGTGTGTCATTCATCATACGTCATTTCTATTATTTACGTAAACTGCAGTTTGAAATGCAAAAAAATGTTTTGGTTAAAATGATGAAGAAATAATGAAGAGACTATAGTATTTACTATGTTGTAGTGGCCTAGAGGTATGAATTTAGGACCTGCAAAGGGTTTTCCGGTGATACCTCATCCAACTTTCAAAGATTTTTAAGGTGTTTGACTGAATTAAAGTAAATATTGTGGTAATCGTCAACACATAGACAGTTATGTTCATCAATGCCCTTTTCTTCTTTGTAAGAACATAATAGGCGAAACGACAAAAAAAAAACTAATCAGTCCGTCTCTTAGATTATCAATAGTACATTGTTACCCTAGGGGTGAAAGTAACTTATTTAGTCCCGAGACGGGGTTTGGTGCCCGAGCGCAGCGAGGGCGCTAATAGTTCGAGGGACTAAATAAGTCTTTAACCCGAGGTAAACACTGTGCTTTTCATTACGAATACAAGGAAAGTAAAAATAAAAAAAATGAATCAACTCGAAAAAAAAATGAAGATCGGATTGCCGCTTTCCCCTACATATTTTGTTTTTTTTTTCTATGGCCGGCCAGCTATTCAGCCATTACCTATTTTTCATTTTCATCATCGAAAAAATGGTAAATATTTTGCCCAAATCTATGTCATTTTAAAGAAATAGTTGAAACTTAATTATAACAAGTTGTTTAATAAATATTTATTCTTTAATTAATACTTAACTTCGTTATTTCAATTTTACATTTTTGGTGTCATGAAAAATAAATAAAAATCTTATATCATCATTTGTGTTTTCATGTTTTGAAACTTCCTCTAAAAATAACTGGGTACTTTTGGAACTTTAGAACGGTCATGGGTCATCCTAACCTGTTAAAACTTTTCTGTGACGGTCACCAGAAAACATGGACAGCATAAGTATGCAAAGAAGTTCTATGTCCTTCAACTCGTTTTGGTATCATCTCGGGAAATTACATGATCATGATCTGTCAAAGGACCAATTTGTTCGAGACACCATTGTTTAACAATTGTCTACTTCGTGGACAGATCAAGGGTATGGTAGGTTGGCATTGACTACGAATAACTAACACATTGGACTAGCTTTAATTTGTGGGCGTCAAAGAAACATATTCTATAGCCCTCGGTAATAGTGTAGCTTTCAAACTTTATCTTTTTGTAATTTTTATTTATTAGTGTAGAAAAAGAATAACACATTCCTACTAAGAACAGTAGACCATGCGAGGGCTAATGGCAGCGGGGTAATGGCAGCAGCAAGATTCAAAGGTTCAGTTTCAGATAAACCGCCAGAAGCTAAGGCCTCTATAATGCCTTAACTTTAATGGTTTTAGCCCTAGTTATTTGGTCCAAGTATTGCCAGTTAAACCGGAATTATGATGTAATTTCCTTCTGTTCGGCCATACGTCTCGTGGAAAATGTATAAGAATCATCATTCTTTTTTCTCTGGTCAATTCTATGGTAAATTAGATATGAAGGTAGAATCGGAATAGTACATTGTTACCCTAGGGGTGAAAGTAACTTATTTAGTCCCGAGACGGGGTTTGGTGCCCGAGCGAAGCGAGGGCGCTAATAGTCGAGGGACTAAATAAGTATTTAACCCGAGGTAAACTCTGTGCTTTTCATTACTAATACAAGGAAAGTAAAAATAAAAACATTACTCAACTCGAAAAAAAAATGAAGATCGGATTGCCGCTTTCCCGCCTACTTTGTTTTTTTTTTTCTATGTTCGACCAGCTATTCAGCCATTACCTATTTTTCATTTTCGAAAAAATGGTAAATATTTGCCCAAATCTATGTTATTTTAAAGAAATAGTTGAAACTTAATTATTATTAAGTTATTTAAAAAATATCTATTCTTTAATTAATACTTAACTTTGTTATTTCAATTTTACATCGTGGCTGTATAGAAAGTTGGAACATGGTTCAATAGAAAAATGAACAACTTTTTTTTATAATTTGACAGTTGTCAGTTGAAAACGATTCTCCCTAGGGCTGAAAAGTATTACTTTCAACCCGCTCCTCAGGCAACTTCAGACCTACTTTCAGAGTATGAGTAATGAAAAAAATATTTGGCCCGTGTTTTTTCTTTTGTTACGTAAACCAAAATTGACGAAGATACGACGCTTTTAAAATTCTCAATACGTCACGCCATGGTATAATTTTTAGCTAGTTCTGACGTCACGAGCCCCCACTCCCAAGTTTTGATACGTTTTATCTTTGTCCATATTCATTGATTTACAAAAACAAAAAATACGTGTCCATTAATTTCCAATACTCTAACTGACGGACTAAATAGATTTGCAATTTTTTGATACTGTCGTCATGCCTATTATGACAAGAGGCATTTGCTTCCCATTCACGGCAGATACAGACTAGTTCCATCATCATCTTCTGCCTAGCGTTTTCCCAACGACTGCAGATGCACCAGAATATCAATATTTTACTTGAAACGACTGCCTATTTAGCTACTTCAACCCACTTTATACAAGCTAGGCTAGTTTATGATTTTAGAATATGTTTTATTTTAATTCTGTTCATGGATGTAGAGGGAGAGAAAGGTCAAAGAAACGACGGATGCATTGTGTGAGGAATGATAAAAGGAGTCAATGACAGCGTGACAGTTGACAGGGGACAATGGCAGAAAAAAACTTGTTGCGTCAACCTTAAGTAACATGGGATCCTGGTCCCATGTTACTTGCTTGGACGATAGTGATGAATTAAAACTTACTCGCATAAAATCGAAATAGGGCAGCTTGAAGCGTCACACTTCCTGTAGAAACTTCACCGGACACACGGCCTGGCGGTTGTCTCCGGAGCGGATCAGCATCATGCCGTCCACCTCCTCGCCAACTTGGATCACGATCTGGTCGCGGAGTAGCATCATACCGCATTCGCCGTCTGATACCTGCGGATTAAGTTATTGCGGATTTGTAACTACAAACTATAACTCTAAATAATAATAAAAATATGTACAAGTAACAAAACGGTTACAGGGCGTCAAAAAATTCGTCCACATCGCTGTCAACAGGAAAAGTGCCCAGAATGCTGGCAGCATTGCCACGTTAGATGGCAATGCTGATTCTTTGGCCAAAAATAGGCCCGCTCTCTGGTCACGTGAAGAGTCGACCAACCGCTTGGCGATTTCTCGAAATACTAGGTGGGCACTCGGACCCCATGGCCCTAGTGTTTCAAGCCCAGATATTAGACTATCGCGGGCCTGTGGATGGGGAGCTATGGGCTAGTTCGCAGTCCGTCCGTCTCATGACGACAGGCCGTGTCGACGGCGCGTTCGTGATCCACACGCGCCTCAAAGAGAATCAGCAAAAAAGAAGGGGTCCGCAAGGGCCGATGCTTGCCGGGGCTGCGGGATTATTCGAAAGAGATACCGTGGCCCCGGATCACAAAGGGCGATGAAGGAACATGGATGGGTTTTAGTCAGTAAAAGTCTAACACTCCCTCCTGCTCCGCCCAAAGCGGGAGGAGTCATTTGACGATTTCCCATCCAAAAAAAAAAAAAAGATATCAGACTACAAGCCAAAATAGAATGATAGATTTTTAAGTAGGATGAATGGTGGGATGAATGAATGGATGAATGATGAATGGGACAGGGGCAGGAAGATGATGATGACTATAAATTCGCACGGGTAAGGTAAGACCAGTCAGAGCAGTACTGGTCTAGTGGTAACGGCAGTCTGTCAGCAACTGCTCTCAAAACGGTCAAGGAAACTGGCATCTCCTAGAACCAACATTTTAAAGATGTGTGGTGGATTATGAACCATTCCACCACCTCTCTCACAAAGAGGTCTGTGGATTGTCCCAGCTGTGAAAACTCCTCGTTTAACCGCTGATTATATGTGGGTATGACGAATAACTTCGCGGGGTGGTTTGTTCCGAGTTAAATGGCAAGTTAGGAACAGTCATGGACACATATTGACTGATTCCACTGTTACACATAATTTTGATGAAAATTTGTGTTATGTATTGACAAGGCAACAAATAAAGCGCACGTTTGGTAATGATGCCCAGACTCACAAATATCTTAGGAGACAAGTAGTCCATACTACATGTTACGTGCATATGTGGGCAAAAAACATTGCTACATAAGCACTGATTGTTGTTTTGTGAAAAACTAATACGTAGATCTTGGCAAGTGTAAAAGTAGCGTTTTTAAGATGCAGAGACCATAGTTTAACGGTTTTCCTAGTATCAGATTTGAGCTTGCAGTCTAAAAATGTCTATACATATAGCTGCATTATTTATTTCAAAGTGCTTTGGCTTACCGTATACAGTGAGCAGTTATAATATACTGCGCCGTACACGGATGAATAATCCCAGTGTATATTCGCAGTGCATATTGGTAATGTGCCAAGACCAAACGTTTGCTTATATGATATAACATTACGCTCGTAATCTCCGAATGGTTAGACAGAGGTGTGCCTGAAGGGCACCCACATGTAAAGCTTTTCATTTTGACTTTTTCACCCCTTTATTTTGTGAAAGAACTGCTCCGCTGTGATCACAAGCACGACTGCAGGCTGACCTTGATGATTCTTTCGAATCCCAGGTTGGAATCGGGATTTGGTCCCGGTTAATATATAGCAATAGGCTCGCTCCTAATACATTAAGCTCAAACAAAACTGGAAATATGTGAGTATACATAAATACCTGGGTTCAACCCTTCGGGGAAAACAGGTCTGAAACTACCTCATGTAATTTTTAACTGACTTCAAAAAGGAGGAGAAGGATTCTCAATTCGTCAGAATCTTTTTTTTTTTATGTATGTTCCCCGATTACTCGAAGATGGCGGGACCGATTTGTTTTTTTTTTTGTTTGAAAGGGTATACTTCCCAGGCGGTCCCATGATCATCAACTCAGGATCTGATGATGGGATCCTGGAGAAATAGAGATAACTCTTCAAATTTAATATGCACACTTGAAACGATTTGGGTAGTTTTTGGGAGAGTACTTTCTCGGATTGGTTCCATTTCAATTTGGTGAAGATCTGATGAAGATTTTCGGAGATAGGCAACGGAACTCTTCAATAAATGATAGCAAATGGACTGGGATTGCTGAAATCTCATGTCTGCCTATTGTTTACACCAGTTCATAACATAACATCACGCCGGAACGCTGTGAAGGGGTAAGCACATATGAACCACTAAAAAGTGAAAAGAAGCCGAAGCTAAAGTTCGTAAGTCGGTTAGGTAGTCGAAGCAGCATTATTTATTCACTGCAGCTGTCAAGAATGTTATATAACTGTAGGCTGCTAACAATGCACCAACCATAACCTTGAGTTTTCATCGCTCGGACATCCGCTCGCCACAAAGACAGAATACAGTACAATAGAGTCGAATTGAATAAATTATTACTTGAATTTGTACTTATTTCTTGGTTAAGGTAGGGATAACCAGTCTCTTCCGGTGTTTAATCTATGCTAATAATATTATAAAGAGGTGAAATTTGTTTGTAAGTTTGTATGTAGAGGGTAATCTACGGAACCAATGATCCAATTCTAAAAAATCTTTCACTGACAGAAAGCTGCATTATGCGTGGGTGTGTAAGTTTGAAGATCGTACAATCACGCGCAATAAAATGTGAATATAATGTGAGTAAAATGTGAATTAAATGTGAATGAATTTTCTTAAGTGTTGATATTAAAATGTCAACACTTAAGAAAATTCAAAAACGATTTACTTCTATTACATTGATTAAAGTTTTACGTTTTCAGGAATAGTATTTACTACTACTTTACAAAATAGGTCATAACTTAAAGTAGAAACCGCTATTACACGAGAATATCGCTTTTGATTTTTGCCAAGTGTTTGACATTTTATTGCTCGTGACTGGACACGTGAAGGTAGAAGATAGGTATACAATAAATCAGATCCTTAAGTGCTCTAGAAATCTGAGCACCGTGTGTAGGTAGTACGACACTTAAAACTATTGTGAGTACATCTCGGACCTAGGTATTGAAAAGAAGGCTACTCTTACGCCCAGAGTCGTAGCGCGCGTGTTCTATTTCTGAGCGGTCCCTAAGTGTTTTAATGGTTATAAGGGACATCGATCAGTTACCACATAGGTATACATTTTTCATTGGTAATAAAAAAATATTACAGATAAGAAAAAACATGCTTTAATTAAAGTGATGTTATTTTAATTCTCGTATATTTTTCAGCAAACTCTTTTATTTGAAACCCGTATCATGGGAATGCATAAAAAATTACTAGTCCGCCATATTAGATTTAGAATACCGTCACGTAGCTAACCATGCATTGTCAACCAAACTAAACATGAAGGTATGCAAAATATCAACCGGGAAGTGGGTAAAATTTACCTTCTAAATTAAGTTTTTTTTTACATAGGGGGAAGTTAATAAAAGCGTGTAAAAAACAGCTAATTATTGAAAAAGTGAACCTACTCAGTCAAAATTAATGGAACAGCTGCTGATTTTTTTTTAAATTATCGATGAAACATTTCCTTGATGAGATGTTAAGTACAGGTGTACATAGTGAAGTTCTGTCTGAAGTCAAACGAAGAACAATCTCTGTGAGGAAAAAGAAAATTAAAGAAGATTAATCATTACCTGAAGATTATGCGTGACTTGCAGTGCTCTTTCACCAGCTTGCAGCTTGGTGCAGTACTTGGAAGGGAAGTATCCAATCTTGCCAAGACATTTGCCCTTCCACCAATCAGGATCCGAGGTGTCGATCACGGTGACCTTGTAGCCGGCCTTAAGGTCAAGCTCGTCAGCATGACGAGACTTGAAGTTGTATAGCACCACGTACAGGTTTGTTGGTAGAAGGCGCTGGTGCTTCTGAAGAAAAAACAAAGATTCGGTCAAAGTAAACTTGGTTGTGTTCATCATCTGCTTAGCCTTTACCGAACAATGTTGGAGTCGACTTCCAGTCTAACCGGATGCAGCTGAATGCCAGTATTTTACATGGAGCGACTGCCTATCTAACCTCCACAAGGCAGTTAGTACTGGTTAATACGATACCCCTTGGTAAGATTGGTTGTCTGCCTTTCGGGCCACTCACTACTTAACGACTGTCAAAGATCTACAATTAACAGCCGGGACCAACGGCTTAACATGTTTTCCGGGGCACGGAGGAAACTCGGTATACCATTATATACCGAGTCACCAATCCACGGACCAACCGAGGCAAGGGCGGTTTAACCTGAAAATCGATCCGAGCGGCTGTTATTATTTAGCCACGTGCTGTGTTGATTATCATTATTCTTGCGTTAAGTCTTGTGTGTTGGACGTTACAAAATTTGACCTACAGAAGCCTTCATAGTCAAAATATTCCATTTTATTCTATAAGTATGAAGGAAAGTTGTAAAAATATAGAAAAGTTTTTGTGTTTCATCAATAATACAATATGATATGTCGAAAAACCGTAAGTTGCTCGAATAGAACGTTTGATATATTTTATTATAGGCACAGTGTGGTACGTTGAATAGAATATGTTGTCTTCATAAAATATGCACGAGGCGGTCAAGGCCTCGTAAATAAATCCGTCTCTACATTCTGCAATCATATGCCATTTTTCATATTTACTTTAAAAATTACTCTACGTTTGTCTACTGCATATTCAAAGAATGTGCGCAATGCTACAAATTGTCGACAAATAACCACTTGCATGGAATAGAAGATTTTCTTTATTTTAAATCCAAGCGGTTTTCTCGCTGTATAAATTCATGAATAGCGAGCGCATTTATTACACTAGTGAATTGGAAAAAATGTGCTTTAGAATCTAAGCAAGCATTTTAGCATTGTCTTTGAAAGTACGATGAACCTAGTCGTATAAAACCGGGAGATAAATCTCTTTCTAGGTACTAACACATCGATTTTCCTTACATGTCAACATAAACATTTCCTTTCGCATCTATTTCAGGAATTTTACAGCTTTAGATGGTAATAAAATGCTATCTTGTTTATGTATGTAGCACTTGGTTGTTTACCCCGATATTGTGCTCAGGAAGCTGAGGCCCTACTCCCTAACGCTTCGTCTGTATAATCTGTCCGTCTGCCTCACTCGCACTCATCTGCAGACGTGCGCGAGAGAGACGGATAGACGCGTTAGAGAGTAGGGCCCCTGGCTTGTTTGCCACCGCTGTAGGCTACGTTTCCACCAGAGCAAATAGCAAGAATACCATAAGGTTTGAAAAATAAGCGATATTATTGGTAAGTTTTACACACATCGACCCTCGCTACGCATTCTCGCTCATCTCTGGTGGAAACGCAGCCTAAATTGGGGTTATTAACTTTTCTTCCAGATTATTTTATTTATAATAGGGCCTGCTCTTTTATTTAATTATTTTTCGTTTACATTGGTAGGTAAAAAAATGGTTTTGCGTTCATTAATTATGGAACACGTGTTCTCGTTTATGGTACCTACCTTCATATTGAGCAGTAAAAGAAAACAAAAGCTCATAGCAGCCACTCAGGGCAGTTGTTTGTGTTCCTATGCATTGTGCCCGGTTGCTAGCTCAACATATAATCGATTTCCGTATCCGAGGTGTGGCTTGGAATAAAAGCACGTGTGTGCCATTTTCCGCCTCAGAAATTGTAAGGAATTAGGTAGATAAATAAACGAAGATTGCTTTTGTACTCTGAGAACGACATGATAAAGAAACGTCGCAAAATAAAGATAGTAGGTACCATTAGAAAAGGGTCGTAGATTCGTAGCTTTCGTAAGAAAAGCTGATTCTTTGAACTTGATGCAAAAACTAGACCCCTGTAATTGGAGGAAGTTGCAAGTTTAGAAAGAATCATGTTATTATACATTTTCTATACAATCTTCACTACCAGTATCAATTTATTCTAACCTAATAAGTTACTAAATTAAGTAATCCAATAATAGTTAATTAACCTGATACCTATTGTACCTACACAACTAAGATAACTTATGTTTGTCTAAACGAACCATTTGCAACCGTGTAGTATAGTCAGAAGATATCCCACTTAATCCTCCGCCTTCCTGTATAAAGGAGACAGCAAATCTCACGAGATGAGTTTTTAAACTAACACGGTCACTAATACTATCATTGCTCATCACTCCGAAATCGTGGCGCTTGTAACAGTGCCGAAATATCGGTAAGTCGAAACAAACAACTCAAAAATTATTAAGTATGTGCAATTATAGAATCACGAGATTTAAGAAAATATAGGTACTTACACTCATCTGCTTAACCGGCGACGGGCACGGGCTGGCACTGTTGGAAGACAAGCTCTTATCCGGCTCATCGGGCAGTTCCACGCTGCTCATCCTACCAATGCGCGCAGTCAGCATCCTTCGGCTGTGCACCGGCGACGAGGGCGCTGCACATCGTCAAATAATTATATAATTCGCATATACACAGCTTGACTGGCTAGCACATCAAAGAACATTGACATTGGCCAACTGTGAACAAATGTTTAAGAACATAATCATCTTTTAATTACTTTTCTGAACATTTTAATCCTCCTTAGATTAGTTTATTATAATACTTACAAAAACGTAACTGGTTGTTACAAAGGTTCAATTACCCAAGCTTTTGTTAAAGGAAAAACATTTACGTCGGCACGCGACGAGTCAGAATTCAGAGCTTCAGACCCGACCTAATTTACCATTAAAATATAATCATTTTTCACAGTTGGCCAATGCCTTTGACAAATAGCGTTAGTGTCAGCGAATCCCATTGAACTAAGGACATCCATTTATAACTGGGACCTATTTTCTTATCGATTCTTTCGCATTAAAAGAAATGCTGTCACGTTGTAACGTTTCGTATTCAAATGGGTCTTTTTGGTTCAGTTCGCGCATAAATCATTAGTTATAAAAGGTAGCCTTGTCCAAAATGATATTGTCTTCGAATTGAAATCGTGTTAGACAATTTGCATTGCGTACGACAACATCATAAGAAGATTTATCTTCAGCGGTGATCACTTGCCTTGCGGTAGCTGCTTATATGGTGATATTAGTTAAAAATCCAGTAAAACACAAGTATTAGTTAGATAGGTAGTACACATGTAAACGTGCAGAGTTCGTCACAATGTTATGAGAGTCATAAAACTCAAGTGACTTATTAGATTATGGCTACTTATCTATTAAATAACGCTGAAAAACAATGTTGTATCAGTAAATCGATAAGACTACTAATGAATATGCGATCTTTGTACAGGGTATTGTGTTATCTATTATCTTTGACAACAAACAGCCATTCGCTTGTTATTGGTTACTTCATAAAAGCTCTCTTGTTTTATTTTTTCGGACCATTTTTTTATCTTAGTACCATTTTTACTGTTACACACATTGTTTTCTGTTTAACTACAATTCAAAATAAAATAATAACGTACATGAACGTGTATAACTATGAATCGAGTAGTTATTTATTCTATTAAAGCCATGCCTCATGCAAACTGCTCTGCAGTTACCTAGAAAAAAATAAAACAAAATCATAAGTGGCATGCTGAAGACAGTACTTACCTCTTTGATCATGGTTGAATAATCTAATAGGTCATTAAGCAGAGAGTGTACAGAATTTTAATGAAACATTGATTTTATATTGAGGTGATATTTGCTGACAATAGACGAATACAATTTCGATTATGAATACCGTTCTTTAAATACCAATATTACTTGGGAATTCTGTTCACGTCGTAGCAGATATCAGATAGACGTAGGAGGCGAGAAATCCACAGACAGCAGTAAATTTTTCTTTTCAGAACGACGTCGAATACTGCAAGAATGTCTAGACAGAATAAATAACGAGTGAGTACCTACCAAAGAACTAACACACACAAGCTAAGCCGGAGGGATAGACATTGGAGGTGAACATTGCTTGTGCTTACAACACAGCTTGACATCAAGTACCTACCGGAGTCCAAAGAACCAAAAAGGTCAGCCAAATTATAAGCCTCTTTCGTCATGGAGATTGTATAGCGACTCCGAAGTGATGGCGTCAAAGCGGAGCTCTTTGCGCAGAGGAGACGTTCAATTAATCCACCCAACTGTCCCTATTGTTGGACATAATAATCTACACTTTATCTCCAGCTTGTTAAAATTATGTGGAGCCATGATCACACGACATGCGGCAAAAGAACTCACTCATCTTCATATTTAACTTAGGACAGTTGAATGAGGTCAAGTGAACGCCTCCTGAAAAGCGATAAATAGAAGCGTGAGGTTATTTGGACCCAGGCTTGTGTATTATATACTGTCAGGTCGTACATAGCACGCGGCTGCCCTGCGCAGTCTGGTCGCGCGCAGGTCGCCGCCTCAGCTCGCCACACTCCGGCGAGTCCAGCGACAAACTCTTCATCCTAAGGTTCAACTTTTGTCGTCTCGGAGAATGCGGCGCTATAAAATTGATGCAGTATGAGCTTATAGCCTAGTACTCACCCACACCATGCATTTGTTATGATTTCAGTTTTTGTGTCAATGTAATTGTCATGAATTTTGTAATGAAAGGACAAAAAGGCTTCAATTTACTTGTAAGTATAGTATTGTATGTAAGTCTAGCTTAATAGGTGAAACGATAACAAATTTTAATTTGTGGGGCAAGTATTCAAGTTTCCTGAATTTTAATGGCTTTGTACATCATGTTGACACTAAGACTGCCTTATTCACAATCTCCAATTTCAAACTTCATGCATTTATGAATCACTTAACGGCTTTAGATGGCAATGTTGCAAGTCAAGAAACTTCGTGGAGACTGCGAATAAGGTCTTAGTTACATGTATGTTCACAGTAAGAACGAGAATACAAGCAAACTATAGTAATATAAAATAAAAACAATCCAAAAATTCAATGTGCGTAAGCAGTGCGAACAAAAGTAAAGTTAGAATAAGAGAAGAATAGAGATGCAAAAAGTAAGACGATAGTAAAACCTATCAGCTACAAACAGAGTAGTAAGTTGAGACTACTATAGTGAAAGCTACTCTTTGGTTGTGACGCTTAAACTTGAGTGACAACTAGTGGCTCATTAATCTATTATCAGATACAGCTTGTCATCAGCAGCTTTCAGATAGTAACAGAAATGTGGCATCATGAATGAGGTTTGTTGTCAAAATGCTCATCGATGCAACGTATGTTGTAACCAACAACGTGGAAGTAATCTACGGGGATTCGCTTATAAACGATGTCAATATCGGTACCAGGTAAGGGACTGGTGCGGTCTGCTTGCCTCAACATTTGGGCACTCTTGGAGTTCTTCATTGAACCTGTGTGGACAAGTAAACAGGAGCCAGTCTATAATTATTTCAATACTAATTCTACTAATTCCTTTGCGGGAGATGCCTTGCGCATATCTAAAATCAAACGCTGGGTTAATCCTAAAGAAAGCGAAACCAAACGAAACCTCAGTCAATTAGCGGTTAGGTGGGGTCAGTAGAGAGTTGCGTGTTCTGTGATGTTTGCTCGGCGTGTTAGTTACGGGTTAACATGAGCTTGATACATCGTAAAACGATAGAAGTGGAGTTCGAATCATGAAAGGCAAGTGACAGGTCGTGAGTGCAGTAAGAAAAGAGAGGCTTCGTGTCAAGTGTGTACCGCCGATGTTAAAACGCATGCAATCATCGGCACGCCGCCTTAAGCCATGCACCACTTACATCAAAACGAACTCGCAGATAATGTACAGACGACTCCGAATCAAGAGTAAAAGAGAGTGCTCGAGGGTAATCAGAGAAAAGGAAGCTTAATTTTGTCGTTTATTGTAACAGTAACAATATAATTATATATATCACAGTACGCGGGGCGCTTCGGGGTAGTTATAACAAAGACATCCGAGAAGCGGCTATAGAGGACATGCCAAACTGCCGCGCGAGTCAGGGCTCTTGCCTACGAGGCGAAATGATCATTGTCTCGATCCCTTGGGGTTGTTATGTCGCTAATCATTTCTTGCGGACGCTCGCTGTGGACTTGAGAATCGAAGGCGGTGGATCGCCGTTTTCGTTAACTAAACATAGGGGCTGTCCGAATGGTCGCGTGGTCGTCACCTCCGTCTCTGTAAAGACAACGTGCGGACAAAACAAAATAAATAAAAGCAACATATAACATAAATTATACAGTAACATAAATAAAAACAAAAAAGTAGGAAAACAAAGGGAAAATGTTCGGATCGAGTATGTCATTGGGCTAAGATCGTCTATAAATGCCTGTTCAGGAAAGGTGATGAACCCTGCAGGGACGGGATAAAGCATCTAGGGTGCTTGCCGAGCTTCGACTATTTTTTAGTCCTATTTTCTAATCTAACACTGCAATCGCGAAATTAAAAAAAATAACATAAATACTGAACACACAACGTAAACGTGGCACCGTAGTGACCCAGAAGACGGGACAAACAAAGCTGTGAGACTGAGGGAGCGTTGCGCTACGGCAGCCGTGGGCGCGTACTTTCTGGCAGGGAAATGGACCGGTGCTGCGGCGAGCCGCGGCGCGACCGCGAGCCCCACATGGACAAACTCTTGACGCCGGCGAACAGCTTCCGCCGCACCCCGCCGTCGGGCCGCGTCGCCCCGCCTACCGACAAGCAGCGTCAGTACCGACCGCACCCCGCCCCCGCCCTGCGCCCGCGACTATACAATGCGTGCAAAAAACAACTCGACACTACTGAAAACGAGTGAATTTGAGTGAAGCTGCCGTCCGGCCGCCGCGCGTCGTGGCGCGACGCGGACGGCCCCCGGCCTACGGCGCGACTCGAGCGGAGAAGCGAGCGAGCTCGGGTGCGGCGCCAGACCTGAGCTAGAGGAGACGGGCTGCGGCGCCACGGCCAGCCCGGCGGAGGGCCGCGCCGGCGAGCGCGCGGGCGGCGTCTCCTCCGGGGCCGACACGCGCACTACCGGGCCCCCGCGCGCTTCCCCGCCGCCGCCCGGCTTCCCAATTTCGTTGGCCCGCTTCAGAACTTGGTAGGTCTGATCCACTTCCTCCTCTGAGCATCGAGCGAAAGGCGATTAGATTCAGGTCGCGATACTACGACAGTTTAGTGATACTCGAACTGTTATGGTGTACGAAGTGGCGTATCATGTCTGGAACTCGCTTGTTAGTAGGTTAACCGTTTATGTACAGTATTTGTAGTTGGGCAGAGGATCGTTGAGTGTTGTTAGTCATATCGAACGCTCGGCTTCGGGAGGGTGCACAGGGGTCACTCCTGTCTGATACCGTACCCGAGTCACAGTAGCTATCGAAATCATCATCGAATTCGACTCCCTTGAACGAGATCTTGGTGAGTCTCTGTCCCGGCAGCCACCCGTCCTGTACCCCTGGACAACGTGAGGTTAGCTTCCGACTGTGTTCATAGCTTTACGTGATTATGATCTTTGTGTGTTTTTGCAAGCTCGATGAAGCTGTGTAGTTATGTTCTCACTTTCAATAAGTGGTTCATTCATCTATTCAAAACATTGTGTTAAAATGAACATTCTCAACATCATTATCATTATTAAGGTAATTTATCAACTGTTTCAATTTTTGAAGTTGTTATGAATGAAAATTTCTAAATTCAAACACCTTAACAGAACTTACCATAACTTCTGAAAGCATGGTCTATTAAGTAAGGAGTAAATGTAGCAATATCAAAAGTTCTTTAATTCAGTTTCTGTTATATTTCTTCATTATTTGACTGTATTTATAATGAAATTACTTCAAAATATTATGGCATGATTAGTAAGCAGTTCAATATTAATTTCTTTGATCTTAGTTCTGACAAAAACTTTATTCTGTAACAAAACTCAGAGCTGAAAATAAAAACTTTAATGAGGGCTTACTTTCGTCGTCGAAGGCTGTTTCTAGTATTCTGTGGGACTCTATTTCGGAGGTACTCTTTTGCCTGCGCAGCAGTCGGGACTTGGTCTGACACCTGCCGACCTGGGGCATGCAATCGGTGTGCACGTTCAGCTTACATACTCGACAACGCAACCCTTGGCGTGTATGTCCTGTACAAACAAAAAAAACACAAACTGTTAGAATGCTTCTGTTTTACATCAAAACAAAATTTCAGGAAGAAAATCTCAAAAGAATCTGTTAAAGCCAAACTGACACAACAGTCAGACAGATTAAGAACTGCCAGAGGACACTGGGTACCGACAGATACAATACAGACACAACACCTAATTGATGTTGTCTAAGCAGTTTTTTAAGAAAAGCTATATGATCTAGAAAAAAAAAAATGTTATTCATTATTTCAAAGACCGTGGGCGGACTCGATACATAATTGGACGAAATCGGCTCGATAGAAAATAATTGCAAAAAGTGGTCTTAAAATCATCATTATACGTTTCTGTCTTTATTTTTTTTGACGTATTGGTCTGCAATTAATAACATGAAGTCAACATAGTCATACCCAAACCGCTAACGAGTCATATTTCAAATCAAATCAAATCAATTTATTTGCTACAAAGTATTGGTACAATTTCGGTCTTAACATAAATAATCCAGATCCATAATACTAAGTCATAATAATGTGACATGCAAACATTTTGGGATTATAATTATTATCATTAAATTCATAATAAAAGTAGTGTAATTATTTAAATAAAAATTCATAATTCAATGTAAAATAAAATTCAAAACATTTTCCATAATATTATGACAGTGGTTAAATAATTACCGTTATATTTTATTTACCAATTTCTTATTAAATAAGTCACTGACTGTGTAGAAATTCTTTTCCCTTAACCATACTTTAAGACATCTTGCAAATTTATTAGCTGGTAAGTTTTTAATACTGTCAGGTATAGCATTAAATATGCGAACACACATTGCATGCTATTCTTGCTGTATAATGCTGTCCTAGGAATTATGGGCAAAACTATTCTATTTCTATGCCTATTACTTTTTGGAAATATTTCATAAGCTTTTTTGAACAACTCCGGGTGCGTTCTCACAAATTTAGCGCATTCAAAGATATAAAGACTTGGAAGTGTTAAAATTTTGAACTTATTAAAAAAAGGTTTGCAGGATTCCCAAGGGCGTATTGCCGCTATGGCACGGATGCATTTTTTCTGTGCGATGAACACTCTCTGGCTGTCTGTTGAGTAACCCCAGGTGATAAGACCATACCTCAACACAGAATCAACGTACCCATAGTATGCAGATAATACTGTTTTTAACGCTGACGTTTTCGAGAGTTCGTATAGAACGTACATGAATTTATTTATTTGATAAATGAAATATATGTCTATAGTCTTTTTTTCTCTTCCATATGTACTAAATTGAATTAAGTTAGTTTTTGTAAGGTTTACACGTAAATTATTTCCGTCAAGCCATGTTATTATCGATTCAATTGTATTATTTATGTCAGTTGTATATTTATTAATGTCAGTATTATTCGATGTCATTATTAACGATATGTCATCAGCGAACAGAAAACAGGGGTGATTAGTCACTTCAGGAAGGTCATTTATATAAAGTAAGAACAACAGAGAACTAAGCACTCCCCCTTGGGGCACACCAGACCTGTTACATCTATAGTTTGATCTGTATGACTTTAGTTCTCGTTGACTATCGATTTTTTCAATTTCAACACACTGTAGTCTGTCATTTAAATAGCTTTCTATCCATTGGAGTGCAGGGCTCCGTATCCCATACTTTTCTAGCTTGTCTATTAGCAATTTGTGTGATACGAAATCAAAGGCTTTCGACATATCAAAAAATATGCCTGTTGACTGAATTCGCTTATCTAGATTAGTAACTATTGTGTGAATTAGGTTAAAACATGCTAATGTTGTGGATTTTCCCTTTTGAAAACCGTATTGTTCTTCTCTTAGGATATAATGCTTATCGATGAATTGAGTCAGTCGTTTATGCATGGTAGTTTCAAAGATTTTTGATATTATGGGTATGAGAGTGACTGGTCTGTAGTTGTCTAGATCTTCCTTGTTACCTTTTTTGTGGAGAGGTTTTACAACCGATTTTTTGAGTAGGCTAGGAAAACATCCAGATTCAAAGGAGAGATTTAGTAAGTGTGTTATAACTGGTGTTAATTCAAAAAACAGCTTTTAAGAATTTTTGTGGCGAGCTCATCTTAACCTACAGAGTTTCTGTTGTTTAAAGATAAAATAATTCTATGTGTCTCTTCATAACCATATGGATTTAGGAAAATACTATCATTAACAGATTGTTTAAGGCTAGCACGAGTGTTTTTCTGAGTTTCATTTGTTAGATCAATCCAAAAGTCATTGAATGTTTCAGCAATTTTGTTCGGGCTATTAACTATATTACCTTTATTCCTTACTCTTTCTATGACTTGTTTGCTCTTAGTACCGATGGACTCTTTTTTATCAGTTGCCATGCTGCCTTGCATTTGTTTTTTGAATTACTGATAAATTGATGATTAGTTCTTTTGATAGACCCATGTATGCAACGCCGTAGGAGTTTAGAGTAGTTTTTGAACCTTGATTTATTTTCCACAGTTTTGTTAGCGTAGTATTTGTGTCGTAATGATCTTTTGGTTTTGCAGCTTGCTCTAATACCTTTAGATATCCATTTTAGGGGTCGCTCCCTGTTTGACATCTTTATTTTTCTGATTGGGAAACATAGTTTATAAAATAGATATATTAGCTCGTAGAATTTTTCATAAGCTACGTTAATATTAGATTCTATAAATACTTCTGAAAAAGATAGTGCGGCAATACATTCTTTAAATTTAATAATGTGATGTTTATTATAGTCTCACTTATACGTTGCATATTCTATCAAGGGTACTTCTTTGTTTCTTACGGGTATACTTAATAACTGTGCCGTATTATGATCAGAAAGACCCAGGTGTAGAAGTTCACCTTTAGCAGATTTGATGTTGCTGATTAGATGATCTATACAGGCATTTTGTCGTGTTGGTTCTTGAATATGGAGCACTAGACCAAAATTTTGAACAATTTCAATTAACGCCTTAGATTTATTGTTTAATTGTAGAGTGTTGATATTCAAGTCACCTGCTATAACCATGTTTTTCTTAAATTGAAGCACTGTTTCAAGTTTTTCGAAAAACTTGTGAATGTTAGAAATTGGAGTTCTATATATGCACAAGATATAAAGATTTTGCTTTATGATCTCAATGCCACAACACTCAAAGATACTATCAACACAATGCTGATTTAAAAATGACATTTCTTTATATAAAGTACCCTTTTTACGAGGATGGATACTCCTCCGCGCTTTTGTTTCTTTGACCTGCAGTAAGAGGTTGCCAAACTATAGCCAGATATCTTTATGAGACTTTCGTTACCTCGTTCTATGAACGTTTCAGACAGGCAAATAATTCACAAATGATCCACACTTTTCACGGTTTAAAACGAAACTTATATCGGGAGCTCAAAACAAATAATAATCACGGAAGATATCCCATCCCGTAAGTGACAATGTAAGTTTAAACCACACGTTTTTGATTTCAATATTTATTCATTATTTTCTTCTAAAACCTGGCCGCCCAGTAACTCTCTCGCTCTCGTTTACTCCGATACAAATAGACAGTGTGCGCGCATTTTGATGTTGACATCCCC
The DNA here is from genome assembly GCA_963853795.1 of Xestia rhomboidea. Classification (NCBI taxonomy): domain Eukaryota; kingdom Metazoa; phylum Arthropoda; class Insecta; order Lepidoptera; family Noctuidae; genus Xestia; species Xestia rhomboidea. The sequence continues at coordinate 12,444,313 of OY970761.1, read as the reverse complement.
TTAAAGGTAAGGGATTTAATGAACCTTTCTTTTACTAACATCGCAGTAGTGAAGACACAGATAATGTGTTAAGGGTTAGTGTGTATCACTTACATTTTGACAGCGACTTCACCTACCCCATCCCTTGTCAATTTTTGTGCTAAACCGCTAACTACAGGTCCAAGAAGCTGCAGCTGGGTTGGACGTTGATAAGTCAGTCAGTAGGTAATTCAAAACTTCTTTTTATTTATAGAGACTTCGTATTTGAATTCTAATTGTGTTGTTAAAAGCTACAATCATTTCCACTGCAATTACTAAATCAAAACTTTGTCAAACTTTCCACAACGTTCGTGTTTTAAGTCCATAATTCCCAAGCCATACTTTTCGAATAATTCATAAAGTAAACATGTTGTGAGCGAAGAAAACTAAGTGATGGATTGCAAGCACGCCCTCTCAATGATGTACGAACAAAGTTTAAACACGAACTGATTGTCAGCTCCTCTATTACTGCACATCAATCAAATAATATAGGTTAGTTAAACTTGCTACGCCTAACTTATCTAAGTAGTCAGTGACCCAAAAAATGTGAAAACGGAAGGGTATACGTTTTGGGTTGAGTGAATAGCGAAACGAAAGGCTGGACTTTTTGAGGCAGAAAATGTTATGTCAATAGGTACAACAAAAACTGGCCAGTAGTACAAGTGGGACTTGTGCACGGTAGGAAGGGTTCCCTAGTACTATCAAAATTATTGCCGTTTGCCTTATTTTTGAGCCCATAGTGACATTACTTTACTTACTGAAATTTTAACTTTTTCGGTCAACATTTCTTTTTACTGGCTATGATTGGTGCCAGTTAAGATCGCAAAAGCGGTCATTGACCCATCTACATTTATTAAAGTTTTAACTTTGAAATCTAAAAATAAGCCTGTTCAAGTCTTGGATCGTCATTATCTCCAACCTTTTTTTTTAATGAAAAACGATACATGGTTCATTTGTTTTGTTTTGTAGGAAGAAATATTAGGGAAAGGGCAATGACCGCTATTACGATCTCAACTGGCACCAACTATAGCTAGTTACTGCTAAACTATAGACACACAGACGGCTGCAACAGAGACAGTAAGACGGTGTAGGATATGATTTGCATGGATAGATGGATCTAGTCAGAACCGGGTAGGTGTGCGGAGCCCTAAAAATGATAATATTAAGGTCAGCTACAAACAAATTTTGAAGTCAATTTAATAGACAAACTTGACAAAAACTGACTTAAAGATAAAGTTTAACATTCCGAAATTCAAGTCTCAGAGCGGGAGCGTAAATATTGTTCTAGCCAAAAACCATTCCGACTTTCACAATAAGACACCGAAATTACTTTGACCCAAAACAAAAAGTTATTACCCTGTAATTAGTTATTACAGAATAATATTTCTTCTAACAAAAGTAGTAACGATATCAATCAAACGCCTTGTTTCCTGGAACTCTTATAAAAGTTTCTGGGTACCTTTTACAAGAAAATGGCAGCACGCACGGTGGTTTTAATCTAACTTACGCCTGATTTTCCACCCCTGATTACCTAAATCGTAAACAACACGCCACTGTTAACACTATATAGATAGGTATATGTATAACTGAGACCACTTTACGTGGGTTGATCGTTAACCTCTTAATCAAATATGTTATAAGGTTATTATATTACATGTTACATAATACCCAAGTACCTAATAAGCGTTATAAAATAATCATCTCGTCTAGACAAAACTGTTAGTAGTCAAATGAGCAGCGTTTATATTGCTATCATCATCATGATTGTTATCCTTGTTCCACCCAGTGCTGAGTATAGGGCTCCCCATTTGTGGTATTCTTCCCTGGTCTGCGCGAGCCTTACTGGGCCTTACCAGCGATCGTCTGAATGTTATCTACCCATATGGCTGTTTGTCTTCCAACATTTCTACCGTCTGTTAGGGGATCTATTACAGGGCAAGTCAGGCTTCGCATACAAAGTAATAAAGTAAGTAACTGATCAATCAGGCTTGCTAATCTTTGCTTTTGAACTTGGTTTTCGGGGGCGCTGATAACGATATCGAGGTCAAAATGAAAATCCAAAATGGTGGATGTGAAAATTTTCAAAACTTCACCATAGGTCGTTTTCGGCGTTTTCAGGGGCGCTGGATTCTCATTTCAACCTACAAATCGACATCAGCGACTCCGAAAAATCGCTTCGTGATCGTTTTGTGTTTACCAGAACGCGTTGTGGTATCTTTGGCCATTTCGGTCTTTGAGCGTAACACAAGATACATGACAAATAATTATGGAAAAAAATATTGTAGGTCTGCATTTGGAATGCAATGTAATAGTTCATTGTTACCCTTTTTTTTTTTTTTTTTAGGATGGGAAATCATCAAATGACTTCTCCAGCTCTGGGCGGAGCAGGAGGGAGTGTCAGACTTTTACTGACTAAAACCCATCCATGTTCCTTCCTCGCCCTTTGTGTTCCGGGGCCACGGTATCTCTTTCGAATAGTCCCGCAGCCCCGGCAGGCTTCGGTCCTTGCGGACCCCTTCCCTATTGCTGACTCTCTTTGAGGCGCGCGTGGAACACGAACGCGCCGTCGACACGGCCTGTCGTCATGAGACGTACGGACGGCGAGCTAGCCCATAGCTCCCCGTCCACAGGCCCGCTACATTGTTACCCTAGGGGTGAAAGTAACTTATTTAGTCCCGAGCGGAGCGAGGGCGCTAATAGTTCGAGGGACTAAATAAGTCTTTAACCCGAGGTAAACACTGTGCTTTTCATTACGAATATAAGGAATGTAAAAACAAAAACATGTATCAACTCGAAAAAAAAATGAAGATCGGATTGCCGCTTTCCCGCCTATTTTGTTTTTTTTTTCTATGGCCGGCCAGCTATTCAACCATTACCTATTTTTCATTTTCATCCTCGAAAAAATGGTAAATATTTTGCCCAAATCTATGTTATTTTAAAGAAATAGTTGAAACTTAATTATAAATGAAGATATCTAAAATATCTATTTTTTAATTAATACTTAACTTTGTTATTTCAAATTTACATCGTGGCTGTATAGAAAGTTGGAACATGGTTCAATAGAAAAATCAACAATTTTTTTTTATAATTTGACAGTTGTCAGTTGAAAACGATTCTCCCTAGGGCTGAAAAGTATTACTTTCAACCCGCTCCTCAGGTAACTTCAGACCTATTTTCAGAATATGAGTAATGAAAAACAAATAAATCAAAGCGCTGTAGTAGACGCGTTTCGTCAACCAACGCCGCTTGAAGCACTTGACAGCGCTTGTGTACACTAAACGGGTGGGAGCAGTGGTGTTGCGTTTAATCAAAATATTGTAGCGTACAGCACTTGATAGCGCTGATTGTGCACAAAAACAAAACACATCACAAGCATCAGTTACATATCGCTACTAGCACAGCGCTTCGCGAACTGATATGGACCCACTACTTCAGGACATAACACACACAAATCTGGCGTGGATTGTTGGTTTGTACCCTGTGGCAAGCATTCATTTGTTGATTGTATAACGTACTCTGGCTGTGCTTAGACTGTGTTTGTGATGTTGGCGCGTAATGGATTATACCGGGTGGAAAAGATTAACATCTACTTGCACATTGATAATAAAACGTCATCTCTGAGAGAATAAGCTTTTCTTGAGAACTGCTCTATACAAACTTACAATGTTCCATAGAGAAAATCCGGCCAAGTGCGAGTTGGACTCGCGCATGAAGGGGTCCGTACCATCGTAGCAGCGGAGCCCCCTTTAATTTATTTTTATTATTTGTTGTTATAGTGGCAACAGAAATTCACATTTTGTGAAAGTTTTAACTGTCTACTTATTACGGATCATGAGATACAGCCCGCAGACAGACAGACGGACGGACGGACAGCGGAGGCTTAGTAACAGGGTCCAGTTGGTTACCTTTCGAGCACGAAACCCTAAAAATGAGAAGACGTCTGTCATTAACACGGTAGAATCTAGCAAAAGGCCAGAAAACAAACTATTGATCAAAATGAAAAAGGGGAAGTTAGTCAAAATTAGCATCCAGGTTATTCAAATACAAAGGTTATTATAAGCCTTGTTTTGCACAATAAATTTGCCAGTAACGAAGAAAAATAAAATACTAAAGAAAGAAAAGTTTAAAGAAAGAATCCCCACGCGAAAATGCAATCAACATCAATCAGTCCCCAGTTAGGTACAGTCACATTCTTGTACCTTTCTCCCTGATTGAGTCATGGCAAGCAGTTATAGTTTCGCTGAAACTGCTTACTCATACTGATTCAATATTCAATGCCATGAGACTGAAAATTGAGGCAATTTATTTCGCAATCACGAACTTGCAAAGCTCGGGTAATAAAGTAAAAACATTGTCAAGTCTGACACATTAAATAAAGAACTATTCAAGGACGCCGCATGCCGAAAATAACATTGGTTCTTGTTATGTTCATGTTGTTGTTATTTCTGAAAATCTAGTTATTTATAGTCAGTTGAAAAGAAAGCTTAAGAGCACGTAGATACAGATTTTAGTACGTACGTATAATATGAAAGTGGGCCTTTGAAGTGATTGTCCTTGATCAATACAAATATGATGTCAAGTCTGACTTTACATTATTAGGTTCGAAATCTTCTCAAAGAATCCCAATGTCATGTTATCACTATGTGTCAAACACGGCTAGGGAATTGGGGACGCTCATTGTTTTCTAAGACAAGTTTATGGCAACTTCAGCTTGGAATTAGAGGATCACTCTATTGGTATAATACCCTTGAACATTAAAAAGACGGTCGCACAAGACATACTTTCAAGTAAATATAAAACATACCTTATATCAATAAACTGGCCACCGTCGTGCAAAGCACTGCGCGAATATATAGACCTAACGTGTTTAGAAACACTTGTAAAGATAGAGGTACCTTTTCCAATTTCAGATACACCTGTCTGGCAAACAAGGCGCGTGCCTATATAATAAAACCTTTATTCAGATTTAACGATATCGTGGCACATAACAACTGTAAACTTGAAGAACTCATTGTAGTCTTGTGTCTGTGACAAACTCAGAGCTATTGGGAGTATTCAATGGATTTATATGCCAATTATTGTGGCTGTCTGAGGGGGAGACTTGTAACAATTTGTACAACTCTACAGAATTATTTCAAAATATTTGGAAAAAAAAATAATTTTTTTTTTAATATATAATAAATCGCCAACCCGTCTTGAGCAAGCGTGGTGATCAATGCTCGTGCCTTCTCTGTATGAGAAGAGGCCTTTGCCCAGCAGTGGGACAGTAATAGGCTGGTATTATTATTATTATTATTATTATATTTGGAAACAGGTGTAGGTACCGGGTGATTTTTTCAAGTGGGCGTGGATGGCCAGATCCTAAACTATGAGGAATATCGAAAAATACTCAAAAGAGTCTCGAGCCCAATTTTGATGTAAACTAAAACTGCGTCAATGATTTTTGAAAAATCAATATTCCTAGCCAGGAATCGAAACCATTGATTTTGGAAAAAAAAACCACATATAGTATTATTAGAGCATTGGATGGTGTCGCTAATAGGGATACAATTTTATTCAGAGAAGTAATGACATACTGTATAGAAACAAAGTGAAAGTTTCATAATTGTTTAAATACAAGGCATTTTCATTCCATTTTCCTCTATAAATCTATGTTGATAACAAGAAACACGTGTCGCACTAATAGCTTTGCTTTCTCGTAATTGGGTTCACATTTACTATACTTTACCGATTCAATTTATAAATCCAATAAAAACAATTAGCAATATGGCACTGGTCCCACCCAGTGAACTTATAATAAATATAGTGACTAGCTCATTAGGATATATTATTATGGCTAGTGAAAAAAAAACTGTTTTGTGATAAGGCGTGTCGTTCTTACTACCCTAGGGAATACACACAACCATTTACTGTCCACATAATCCCGGTTTTAATTAGTGGGATTGTTTTAGCATTTTTATAACATACAATAAGTTTGGATAAGTAAGTGTGGGTAACAATTTCCTGCCCTACTTTGTTAATGAACGAACCTAAAATGTAATTAAGGTTTATTCTACATACGAAAGGGAATTTTGCTGGTATACAATATTGTACTTAATAATATTGATTGCTTCGGTGGTCGCAATCGCGACTGCTGTGCATAAGGTCCTGTGTTCGATTAACGGGTCGGGCAAATTGTCCATCAGGAATTTCTCAGTAGCAGCATTCGGAGTTAGGCTTAATACCCGGTTCATATATACTGGCCTGCAAACATAAGTACTACACTTTTAAAATTACATTTTTTTCTAAACTATAGAAGTTAGAGATTTAAAATAATTAAACGTTTTATACCAATTTTTATCAGCTTTCTTTGAAACTATAGACTAAATTAAACTATTTTTCGAGTCCTTTTTGTTTCGAAAGTATATCCTGTGTACTTAAAAAGTTATTGCGATTTTAAAAGTGTGATACTTATTTTTTGCAGGCCAGTGTATATGCCCCGTGATACATAAGACATAAACATACTGGTACCCCTCCGTCTAACCCTTCGGGAATTACAGGCGTGATGTAATGTTACAATATTGTACTTCTTAACACGAATGAATGAGCATTTGCTCCCGCAATATTTTACTTCTTACCTCTAAGAACTTGTGAGCAGACATCGCAAGGCGTTATTTTCTTGTATGTGTATTCTTGAAAGTTATGTGCCTCGGAATCTCCGCCGGCGCGCATTGCGTCTCTAGCCGCTCCATTCCTCCTACAAAACAATCCACATTTACACACTAATGCTCGAATATTATTGTACATTTCAGAAGATGGTATCAAGTCAGCTAAAGATTCAGTCTCAAATTCAAACACAGATTTTAGCTTTTCTACATGCTTACTGTTTCTAATAGATCAGAAGATAGTCTTAGAGAATTTTTTATCTTATATTAAAGCAGTTAAGAGTTTTTTTCTGATACTCTAGCAAGGTACCTTAAGGTACTGAACAAGGACATTTATTAATTTGATATTGTAGGCTCTGTCACATAATAATATTTGTACGTCACGAATATCGACCGATGACGTTGAAGGTCAAGGGGAGACAGCCCGTGGATTAGTCTGCGAGGTGGTTAGTAATCAGTCCCCTGCCGACACCGGTACAACACCAAATGAACTGTTAGGTAATGGCCTCCCTTCGCCTTGAGGTTTGTTCCAAACACGAACTGCCTCCAACACAGATTACGTTATCAATTAACATTGAGTCAGACTGGAAATAAAGCAAGCACACTGATTTTCATATTGCGAACTGAATTCAAAGCCGAAAGGATCGAGTACAACTTACAACTGAAAGATTCCAAGCGCATTACTTGGCAGAAGTGTGTATTGTTTAATCTAAAAGCTGGTGAAAAGTTATCGCTAACATGAATATTGTGTGTCAGTGTACACAAGCATAAATAATATATAAATACACATGCGGTTCAGGATTGGTTCTACGTGTCAAAGGATGAGCGGTATAGTTCCAATGTCTGGATAAAATGAAACATTTACAAACATAGGCTCACACCTACGGGGCACAGTTACCTCATTGCCATTACCGTCGACACCGCGTGGTACATTTGATTTTTTCTTTATCGATGCAAAAAGAGAGAAACACCAAGATGAACATAACACGAAATAAACGTGATTAAATACAATTAGTGCAGAAACCTGTGAGATAGCGAGGCGTTTGATAACAAATGGTATTTAACAAAGGTTTCTGATATTATCTCCGATGAGTATTATTATAATAGATCATCACAGATTACAGTTAGAAAGTGTAAGTGATTTAATTACTACAGTGGTTATAACACTAGGTTACTCACAGTTTTACATGTGTTTCGATGCAATTAAATGACTTACACTCAACGCATTGGCCATCACTAGACACAAGGCATGATTAATTTTTGAAAATCAGCTTCAAAATGGATGTGAAACGCACAAAAAAATAAACAGATCTTATAAAACTTTTGGTGTTGTGCGACATAAGCATCAAGAAAAATAATTATTGGCGCATATACTTATAACGCAGCGTGATGAAGCTTGAGGAATCATTTCTATATTGTGTATTTGTTTCAGCAATTTACAGCAAGTGAATAATACTGAATAAAATGTTAACGACGCCGCGCCTACTCAGTCCACAGCAAAAAATCGTGAACACAAGAAAATTGAAGTGAGAAAATAAGAATGATATTCGGTGAAGTAGCACTCCTTATGTATTGTGTCAACAGTCTAGTCGTAGTTCTGCGACTATTGTGTGCATCTCGTTATCTTGAGTTCCATTATTTGTATAGAGCGCTCGAAATATCGCCAGCAGCGGAATTTCTTACAGTTTGTGAGAAACTCAACACCCTCGTTAAAGATTCACTATTACGCTTGAATTATCTTGTTTATTTATACTTATACTAGATACCGCTGTTAACTTATTATTATAAATACCTACAGCAATTTGAAATTACCTGTTTTTGTTGTTTTCGTATGCCTAGAACCCCGATGCTATCTATTTATTTAAGTACCTAATTAAATTTATATCTAGGTACTCCCCGAATTTCACTATTTCCATAAAACTGAAATAATTAGCAATCTAACAATCACTACCATTATGTTTAGTAGGTTAACTGAAGGTTTTTTTTACATTCTGGGCACGGAAAAATAGTTTTACTGTCCTATATTTTCAATCGTTCCCACCCAAAAACATTAATTAACTAAGTTGACAGCTTCTACATCATGTGAGTGGTTTCATTTTCGCTTAATCAGGTAGAGCCGTAACAGTTTTTCATTTCTCTATTAAATAATAAAATAATTAACTTTGTTAAGTACATTTAGAAGCCTTACATTGTAAAGCGGATAGTTGCGTTAGTAATCTTGTTTGCAACGATACATAAGGCTCTTACATAATGCGTGTGATCAATAATTGTAATCTGATTTCTCTGACAAACGACGTGGCACTAGAAAGTCTGACTGTTTCTTAGATTTTCCAACTGAAAGTTTGACCACGTATGGTCTGAGTACCTTGTAGATTTAAATCTATCTGGTTCAATTTCGGCGTACATGGCACTGTTTAATGGAACTTGCCCCGGCGAGTTTGCTTAACAAGGCAATTGGAGGGCTACTCTGGACTTAATTGAATTATGTTCACCGTAACGCGTTAAGGGGACTACAGGAGCTAAACGCGAGTTTTATAATGCAAAAAAGCATATGATTCATTGCAATAAACAAAACCAGAAAAATATATGATATTCTTCAGGATATATGCTAGTATGATAGTGTTTTGAAACATAATACAACTAATTTTACTCGATAAAAAATTAAATCACGAACTTATCTCTAAAAATTTCTTTTAACGAGTAAAAGCCATACTCAAATACATGCGATCATTCTGATTTTTTGGCAAATAATTCTACAAGCAACATATTAGCATGATAGTGTTTGATTTTTTTAGTCCAATCAATAGATTTTTTGAAATCGCAAAAAACACTAATTTCGCACTATTCGGGCCGCAGTGACTGACGTAACAAGCACTTTGTAGTGCAAGCTGATAAGAACTTTATTCTAACAGTAGTTCAAACGAAGTTTGAACCACCCCAATTAGAGTAGCTAATTTAGCTCCTGTAGTCGCCTTATGGGTCAAAGTTTAGCGTGATAAAATCTGGAAAATTAAATTATTAAACCATGTGAAGTCTTCTTCTTATCCCCCGAAAAAGAAAAAAAAAACTGTCTTTACTACCTACCCTAACTACCTAAAACCATTAACATTAATTTTAGTAGGTACATAGTTATAATTTTCATTATTATGTACTTTCCTCATAAATTAAACCTATTAAAATCGTAATTAAGATAGACATGGAACACGTGCGTGTAAGCCATTACGAACTGTTATTTCCTGGCCTCAGTTATTGCTCCGTGGCATAATTTCCTCTCTTCCTCTCGACGTCTTTACAGGATTCCAAGTGCTTTCTACATCTCCTTGAAACAAACTTTTTAAACAACAATGAGAGGAGGTTTTTTATTGGACGTGTTGTATGATTTTACTTTTATATAATATTGTCGAGTCTCACTGGTACGATTACTAAGCAAAAATGTAATTGCGGCTGTGTACTACAAATTACCAACAATGTATTCAACACCACAATACTTTAATTGAGTTTCAGCATCCATTTTGACGATACATACAGCAAAATTGTAACCTGTGATGGTATTTGAATTTCCATGCTTTTATTTATGAAATTTTGTGTTTAATTAATCAATGTTTTTTGAATAAAGGATTAAAAAGTTTTATCTTACTTGTCTGGGGGTGCTGTTAGGGGTGGAGGGGCGCTTGGGGGCTTAAGGCTTCGGAAAGCCTTTAGCCATTTATTTTTCATGCTTCCAGCTGATGATGAAGACAATTTACGATCGACTGCTGCGGAGCCGCTGTCTGCTTTAGCCGCGAACAACTCTCTCTGTTGGCAAAAGATTTTTTTTGTTATGGAAAGGGAGTTGTGACACGTATAGTTTGTTCATTTGATGATACTTTAGCATCGATATTATTATAAGCTAAAATAATAATATTGACATCAACAATTACATGAATTATTATTGAAGTGAAACATCTATAGACGGGGTACTTATTAGGAGATAGGCTGTTACGAAAAAGCGTTACGGCCGCGCAGAAGGGTAGACGATATATCGCGTGGTGAGAGGCGGCAGCGGCGGAGGGAGAGAAAGGCTAGCGGGGGGAGGGGGATGGTTTTTTTTAAAATAAATAATGTATTCATTAAAATGTACCTAACCTAACCAAATCATAATTTGCAGTAAACACATAGTATAAGTGAAACTTCAACGGACAAGTGGAAAAAGGAATCGCAATGGACAAGTGGAAAACGAATGGCAACGGATAAGTGGAAAATCGATTCGCAACAAAATTTTAACCTGAAGTTTTACGGGCAAGTTTTCAAATTGGACAAGTACACATTTGATGAGAAGACAGGTAAAAAAACGAATTTTCTTTTTCAAGTAAAAATGCTTTTACTTTTGTATAACTTCTAAATTGTTTGGTTGACCGTACTTTCCGAACACACAACATTTTTTTTCTTGTGGTCCCAAAATACCACTCAAAATATTTAGGGGTAATCTGGGACCGCGGTCCCGGTCCCAAAAGCCCCCCGACCCATGACAAATCGGTACTACAAAAACAAAAATTGCTGAAACAGTTGTGAATCGTGATCTTTTGTTTTTTGATGACGAGTATGAATAGTGACGAGTCGGGCATAACTCCGGAGCCTATGTTCAATGATTGAGTAGTAAACTGTGATAATAATAAAAGCCTTTATATAACAACCTAACAATCTAGTTACATACGGGTCCCGTGAAACGTGGAAGAATACGGGGGAGGCATTGATTAAGCAAAACAAGTCTGAAGAATAAGTTTCTTACTAAGTAAATAATAAACAGGGTGGAAGATCCCTTCCACCCTGTTTATTATTTACTGACTGACGCAAAAACGGTTGCCATTCTGAGCTCCCCTTATAGAAAAAGTCGTGGGTTCGAACCCAGCCTGGCGCAGGCGCATTACTTTGTGTAATTTATTTCATCACCACTGCTCTCAAAACGGCGAAGGAAGTGACATCGTGAGGAAACCGGCGGCATGCCCTAGAACCAAAAATTCATCATCACACGTGACATCTACCAATCCGCACTGGGCCCGCGTGGTGGATTATAGCCCATTCCATCTCATCGAGAGGAGGCCGTGTCTCGAAGAAGGCATAGAGACATAATTATATAAGGTAGATGATTCCACTGACAGGTTAATGGAACAAAATCTTGTGTCATCGTTTTTACCTAATAATGTTTACTTAAGTACATTATACAACGCTGTCAAGTCTCACGCGGCGGTAAGTGCCTTATCCAGGTGATCGTTCAATAAGAAAGCCTTGCCTTATGTAATCATTTCTCTTGGAGAGGGTGAAATATATTACCTATGTAAAGGACCTAAATCAAGTAAATGATACGAAGTGTGTTGGGATTGTGTGTAAACGTTTGACTTGGCTTATTTTAAATGTTATTTATTAACGAATTAGCTTCTGTCCGCGAAAATTATTTCTTACACCATAAATATATTTCTTTATGAATTATAGCCTGGGTATATGTTATTCTGATGTAACTTATGCTATATTGCTGTAAAGTTTTATCAATTCTCAAATTCGTTCAGTAGTTTTTGCGTGAAAGAGTAACAATCATCCATCCATCCTCACAAACTTTCGCATTAGTAATAAAAAGTAAGCTAAGAAAATAAAATATAATATGAGACAAGGTTTTTTCTAAGTTTATCTTCGTCATCACAGACATCGGTGAAGGAAAAACATCGTGAAGAAACCTGGACTTATAATTATATAATTATATTATATATTTATAATTTTGTTTAATTGTACCTATGATCCAAATTTGATTGAAGTAAATAAATAAATAAATAAATAAATAAATAAATATCGCTGGACATTAACACACAGCGCCATCTAGTGCCACACTAAGCAACGAGGCTTGTGTCGTGGACACCAGATAGTTGATATACTACAAAGATACTTTTTTTTTGTAAATACATACTTATTATACATATAAACATCCATGACTCGGAAACAAATGTCCATGCTCATCATGCACACACACATTTGCTCCAACCGGGATTCGAACCCGGGACCCGAAGAACGTAAGGCAGCCTCACTACCTAAATAAATAAATAAATAATTATAAGTCTGAAATCACCAACCCGTCTTGAGCAAGTGTGGTGATCAATGCTCGTTGTTATAGGTTATGAGAAAAGATTTTTTTTTTGGTTAGCTCGTATTGACCCACTCCTGAGCAAAGGCCTCCCCCATTCCTTCCACTTCTCACGATGGTATGCTCCGCGAGGAAGCCATCCAAAACGTCCCGCCATCTTCTCCTCGGTCTGTCGCGACCCCGTCGAGCTGTCTCAGGGCTCTAGTCTTGTGATATTCGGGATCGGCATCCGTCAGATATGGCCTGCCCAGTCCCATTTTAGTCTCGCCGCTTTATAAGCTACGTCGGCAATTTGCGTTCTGGAGCGCAGTGTGATGAACAGTTATTTTTACATTTATAATGCTGCGCTCCATCACTCGTTGGCAAACCTTGAGTTTTGGCAAAGACAAAGTCTGTGCACCATATGTCAGGATGGCGAGAATTAACATGTCCATAAAGTGTCCAAGTAGCAGTTAGTGGGGTGTCAGTGTAGTGTAGTGAGTGTGTGTGTAAGTGTGTGTTTACTACCTTACTTTCAGGCAACTATTGTCCAAAAATAAAAACAAATAGGTATATGTAAACTAAAAACATTTGTAAAACGAATAACTAAGCTGACGAAACCAATATCTAGATACTGCCGTCAAAACTATGAAGGTATGTGGTATGTGGCTATGTTGGTAGAATCTGCTCTATTGGCTCACTGCAGTGTCGATTGACATTATTGATTGACCAGACTTGTCCACGAGATCGGAATTCAGGAACATACAAGTTAGATATAGCTAGATACAGGTCAGTTTGCTCGTTGGTCTAGAGAAGCTATTATGAACGAACTATATGTACCAACATACCTACTTTGTTAGGGCTACTAACTATTGTGCTGAATTATGTAGGGTTTTCCACATAATTCATAAAAGACAGGCAGGTAGAAGACTCTACTTCTATCTCTATTAGGCCTTTTTTTGCTTTTTTTTTTCGGATGGGAGATCATCAAATGACTCCTCCCGCTCTGGGCGGAGCAGGAGGGAGTGACAGACTTTTACTGACTAAAACCCATCCATGTTTCTTCATCGCCCTTTGTGTTCCGGGGCCACGGTATCTCTTTCGAATAGTCCCGCAGCCCCGGCAGGCATCGACCCTTGCGGAGTTGCGGACCCCTTCCTTTTTGCCGACTCTCTTTCAGGCGCGCGTGGAACACGAACGCGCCGTCGACACGGCCTGTCGTCATGAGACGGACGGACGGCGAGCTAGCCCATAGTTCACCGTCCACAGGCCCGCGAAAAAACGAAATCGCTATTTTCAATAGACGAAATGCGAATCGATGTTGATAAATAATCATCAGCAACTATTCGTATCGCGTAATCTCAGTAGTTACTTTGTTTGCAACCATGTCATCTTTCTCACAGTTCATTCATTATTTCTTTGTTTTCTTCCTTTACTTTTGTAGCCATCTGCATGCATTCTCAAAACTTGCGACACGACATTTTCCTCCGCATCACAATGTAACTCAGCGGCTGCAAACGGGATTGAAAAGGAAAATCTTCAACATCTTTGAGTTCTCGAATTCTTGTTTATTTATTATCTCGTGAAAGTATATATTTTGCCAAAAAAAAGAGATAGTAGGTTATGTTCCATTTATTATCTTGATGTATGGCTTTTCACATGGCAGGGTTTAGCTAGAGTAAGCCAATAATGCTTGCCAACCATTTTTCCGCTATTCTACTGTCGTACCTATATGGGTATTTATCGAATTCTTTGTACACATACCTAAGCTTTTGTACTATTTTTTTTATGAGTCTGTTTCCTTGAAAAGTTTTTAACAGTTTTATAGGGCGCTTTATGAGTTTTGTTGGCTCTTTATCCTATTTACCCTCCAACTTATTCTGTTTATAATAATGGCTGAAAATCCTAAAAATGTGTTAGCCTTAAACAGGGGTTTAAGACATTTTAATATTTAAACCTTAACAGTCGGCCCACTAGAATCTTGTAGATCTTTATTTAGAAGACTTAAGCTTTTGACGTTGACTGTTGATGTATTTGTTTGATGTATCGGTATTTGTAAGGAAACAGTGAATTTTTAAATTTAAAGGTGAAAGTAAGTTACACTAAGCAGAGGCCAAGAGATACAACAAAAATTATGATACAATTTAAAAAAAAAACACATTGTTTTTAATCAATACAACATTGATTAAAAACAACGTGTTTCATATGTATTTCTATCTTTTATAAATTACCAAGAAATATTAGAGAACTCCCTTTTAAATATTTTAGAAATAAATTGCGTAAATGGTTGACAAAAATTGTTTTACAGTTTACAAGAATTTCTGCACAGAAAATTTAATTTTAATATATAGGTATGAGTTTCGTGTGCAATATGTGTTATTTTTTATTAAATAATTATTTAACTTTACTTAATACATGTTAAATTTCACACGCATTATACAATAATGTAAAATTATATTTACATGCCCTAAAAATATAGATAAACCACCATATATAAACCACCCTAGATAAACCACCAACATTAACAACTGGTAACACCTGTATTTTAAGCAAATAAATTATTCTTATTCAATCAAGACGAACCGAAAGAACAAAACTCTAAACACTTACTTACTTTATCAGAAACTAGCGGACGTCACGCGGTTTCACTCGCGTAGTTCCCGTTCCCGTGGTAGTACGGGGATAAAATATAGCCTATGTTACTCAGTAAAGACGTGGCTTTCTAAAGAAGAAAGAATTTTTGAAATCGGCGCAGTAGTTTTTGAGTTTGTTCATTACAAACATACACACACACACATAAATACAAATCTTTCCTCTTTCTAATATTAGCGTAGATGTAGATCAATGAGTAGGATAATATACAGAGTGGAAAGGACATCGACGTACAAACGCTTACCACGTGTTCAGTTCATCATATCTAACCATATAGAAATTTTGCTGTTGTATAGATCATGATCTGTCAAATGACCGATTTGGTCGAGACGCCATTGTTTAACTATTGTGTCTACTTGGACTACTGGACAGATCATGGGATGAAGGGTGTAAAAAATCTCTTAATGAAGCCGAAAGGCACTTGTTCTCCCCGTAATTGCGATAATTTTTTTGTTCTACACCATACCTGGGAACCTTCTGGTTACGGAGATATTAGGGGTCTAGGTTCCAACTTTTTGACAAGTTTTTTTTTTAATATAAGTTTTTATTTTTATAAGACCATCTCTACGATCCCCGTACTATTCAATCCATCCATCAGCACAATGAGTTGAGTGCGTTACATTGAGTTTTATTCACCCCAAAAAAAAAAGTCGTTTCCCAACAATAATTTTTGCGTAAAGTTACTCAGTTTGATGTACAGAATGCTTAGTTGACGGCTTTCGTGATGAGGTTATTTACACCCTGTATATTTTGGCCGTTTAGGTATTGCACTTTTGTCGGAAACAGCAGATTTTTTATATAAGTACAAAGATATTGTCGATAGCCGGGCCGAACATGGCCAGATATTGTACAGGATTGAGAGTTTTGGGAGGAGAAACGAGAGGACTTTGCCCAATAGTGGGACACACAAACAGGCTAAAAAAAGTAAAAGGTCGATAGCAAAATGTTGGTGACTCCATTATGACTTATTGCTGCCCCGTCCCAAGACAAATTAATTGTGTAACGACGACCCGAATGGCGCAGCGGTAGTGAAGCTGCCTTACGTTCTTAGGGTCCCGGGTTCGAATCCCGGTAAGAGCAAAATGTTTGTGTGATGAGCATGGAGATTTGTTTCCGAGTCATGGATGTTTATATGTATGATAAGTATGTATTTACAAACAAAATCTATCTATGTAGTATATCAACTGTCTGGTGTCCACGACACAAGCCTCGTTGCTTAGTGTGGCACTAGATGGCGCTGTGTGTAATGTCCAGCGATATTTATATTTATTAATTTAAGTAAGAAATAGTTTTTATTGTTGTATTTAGTTAAAGCTTTTGTCCAGCGGCTTTTTACCGTAGCAGAAATTGGAAAATTCCTCGATTCCACACAACGTTATATTTTCACTACTTCCCTAGTACTAGTGGTCAAGGACTTTTTCGACACGAGGAGATTTACAATACGGTTTTTTTTTTATCTCTCGAATTACATTGCGGGTAAAGTTGACTTTCCAGAATGTGGATATTACTTTTAGCATAAAACAAATGAAACGGTAAATCTTATTGCAAAGACACGAATATTTAAGTAAAAGTAGTAGTAGTGTACGTAATATTAGGAAAAGTAGGCAGTAGTGTACGTAATATTAAACCTACATTTCGCCAGTTGTTTAAGTCCCATGTAATAGGGTTCCGAGCCCATTGCCATCAACTGGGCGCAAATCCTGACTAACCTTTGTTGGGAAAAACCCAACAACATTTTGCCCGACCTGGGAATCGAACCCCGGACTTCATGCTCAGCAGTCGCGCTTGCGATCACTAAACCAACGAGGCAGATATACTACATAAGTTAAGTAATTGACATAATATCAGCAAATCCTTCTAACCTTTTCAAAATATTGTTTTATAACTATAGGCTAGCATTTTAGCCATTTAATGGAACCTAAGAACCTACTCCATTTTAATATACAGGTAAACCCACTTTCGATCAATCATCGAATGATAGGGAGAAGAAAATTTAGCTTTGCAAAATAATGAATTCATGCTCCGTAGACCGATTTGCAAAAAGAGTCACGCAAAATATTACCTACTTTATTTTTCCTGTTTCGTCAAAGTTTATTATTTCTCAAAGATTCAATAAAAAAAAGTATTTGATTTGGTCGTCAAGTGAGATATGAGATATCGTACCTAGTACCTAGTATCTCTGTTTCTAGTTTCTACACGTGCTAATGTGATCGATAGTATCTAGCTTAGTAGCTAGTTGAACATCATAGGGCTGTCTCCGAGAATTCGCGTGATTGATGTTCATTGCAAAATAATATTATTACTAAGTATTTCTTTTTCTACGAAAATATATTTTTGTTCTGTTATTTTAGTTGGAGCCTGTGCCTGATTTCTTTTCGGTTTACAGTACCTAGGTACTGTACGGTGATCAGGCGGAAAAGACCATGACTGTACTTCTTCTATAAGCTTTTTAAAAATCCGATTGGAGTTTTTTATACATATGTGGGTATTATAAATGAGAAACTTACAAGTAAAGGCTGACTTTTCATTGTACCTATCCATCCATCGGTAATAGATACATAGGTAGGTAATCTAATCTTGTTAATAGTAATTACTTTCTAGAAGGTAGATTGATAGAGAAGCTTATTTATGTGGAACTAACATTTTGGGGGGAATGAGCTAACATTTTATTAAAATTATTAGTAATCTTACGGCCTTGCCTAGCAACGTCAATTCAATGCTAATTAGGTACTAAACAAATATTGTGCTTGTCAGACCGAGCCAGTGAATATCTGTGTATAGCTTCACCACTTTACCTAACTAATGGATTGATTGTGTATTTACCTACACGAATCCTATTATATAACTTGAGCATTTCTTAAACAATGCAAATACATAAATATTTTCGATCATCGAAACAAAGTATAAAATTGTATGTCTTCATCGAAAGGTCGAGAAGCCAGGTCCTTGACTCCGGAATAGGCAGACATAATACATATAGCGTAGGATTTCATAAGTGTTTCGTTTACCTAATGATGGTAGGGCCTGCTAAGAAAAACGGCCAACCGGTATTGAAAAGATTTTTCTTTTCTTTTATTTCGAAACGCTTCTTGTAGCTTTCACGTGCCAGGGATTTCTTTTGTACGAGATGTAGAGTGAAGTTTTTACATAGGTATCTGTATGTAGGTATAACTTTGATACTATATACCGCAGCGCGTGTACCTACTTATCTGGTTCACTTAGACAAATAAGATACATCAGATACTCTTATTTTTTTTAATGAAATCGACTTTGACAGTTGAAATTGTTTTATAACTCAATCAAAAGAAAGTGGACCAATTTAATGAGGCCCTATAACCGTTTTGATACTAGTACATATTTTTATTACTTACCTACTATTTTGTAGTTGTATTATAGTGTAAATAATACTGTTATCATGTAAATAAAACAAAGTAAATTAATTCCTTAGTCTTTAAGATCTATACATCTACACTATAATATTATAAGGAGGAAAGAGTTGTATTTTTGTATGTAACGAATAAACTTAAAAACTACTGGACCGATTTGAAAAATTCTTTCACCGTTGGGAAGCTACAATATCCCCGGGTGACTAGGTTACTTTTTATCCATGTATTCCCACGGGAACGGGAACTACGCGGGTGAAACCGCGTGACGTCCGCTAGTAAACTATAAAAATACTTTTTAACTTTTCATTTCATTCTTCTTTTCATTTCATTTAATTTTTCATGTATTTTCCTTCTTTTGTTTTTTCTTTTTTTTTTCATTGATGGTGCCGTATGCAAACATTATCTTCTATTGAATATATGGGCTTTAGGCATCTATACTTGTAAGTAATAATACCAATAATGTACTTAAACACGAAGAGGATCAAATTACATTCAACGGAAGTAGGTATATTGTTCGTCTGGAAAGTACCTATTTACCCACTTAGAGAAAGTCCCTTGTGGGGTAGAGTACTACGAGCAGCATGTAGGCAGTAAAGAGTGCCATTTAATCAAAAGTCAATGATCGAGTGACGTGCCTCCCTCCTACAATGGTACTTTAACTTGACATTCGGCTTCTGTGACATTCTTCTAACGGCTTTTCTTTTTCAGAGATGTTTTCTCTCGTCTGCTTAGCTTTTTCCCAGCTATAGGGCCGGCTTCCAGTCTAACCAGGTGCAGCTCAACAGCAATATTTTACATGAACCGACTGCTTCTATCTGACCTTCACTACCAAGAAATATTCAAATGAAAAGTTGTAAAGGTTAAGGTTTCCTTATGAATGAATTTCATACCAGTATTATAACCATGGGCCTCACAGTTTTGCGCGCACTATGTGATGCAAATTAACTAATTTACATCCCTTTCGTTCTTCAAGCCTCTCTCAACTTTTTGCGGAGAAATTTTAAATTTTGGCTTAAATTTGTACGTCGGTCCTGTCGACAGGCTGAAATATTTATGTATTAGATTTGCGACAGTAGAATAAATTATGTTTCAGTGGCGAAATAGCAGTTTCATTTGTGAAAATTTGTATTCTTTGAAATCAAATAATTGCAAGCCTAATCTAACAAGATTTTTTAGCATGAGATAATTTTGTTCGCCCAAAATATGAGTATACACACACATAGCATGCAAGATGTTATATCAAATTATAATTATGACAGTCATGTTTTGCCTGAACGGCGTACAATTATAAGATGTCGGACGCTACACAACATCAAGTGATTTGAAGTACCATATAAATAAATTGAAGTACTATGTTAGTGCGTATGGTGTCGGACGGAAAGAATAGCACCATCCCATATCTTCCCGTGGGTGTCGTAAGAGGCGACTAAGGGACTACCAGAGAATGGGCAGCAGCGCTCTCTGTGTCTTCTTTAAGAACTGCACTGTGATCGCCAACCCGCCTGTCAAGCGTGGCGATTATGGCTAAACCCCCCAGGTGAATAGCGCAAAACAGAAATGGCCCCTAGTGCCTGGCAGCCCGTCTACCCTCGACTACGGCAGCGGTCAAGGCTACGGCGTGGCAAGGGGTGCGAAGAATCTCCGGTTGGGATCCGGCTGCCAATACCAGCGACTGGACCTGGCAACATACAACACACGCACGCAGTGTCTCAAGACGAAAGTCAATGACCAGTGTGTGTTGCCAGTGATCACATACGGAACTGAAACGTGGTCGCTCACAATAGGCCTCATCAGAAGGCTTAAAGTCACCCAAAGGGCAATGGAGAGGGCTATGCTGGCTATGCAAGGGAACCAAGGTTACCGACGTAGCCCGAAGAATTGCCAAACTTAAGTGGCAGTGGGCAGGGCACATTGCTCGCAGAACGGATGGCCGATGGGGCCGAAAAGTTCTGGAGTGGCGACCGCAAACCCGAAGACGTTGCGTGGGAAGGCCTCCCACTAGGTGGACCGATGACCTGGTGAAGGCTACGGGAATCCGCTGGATGCGAGTCGCACTGGACCGGTCAATGTGTCGACACTTGGGGGAGGCCTATGTCCAGCAGTGGACGTCTTTCGGCTGAAATGATGATGACTATGTTAACTTATTGCAAAACTATAATTTGAATTTGAAATAAATAAAATTTTCAGTAGCAGTGATCCCAGAGTAACTGGATCGGGTTAAAAGTAAGTATTACGATAAGGGTTCCTTGTCAGGACTACGGAACCCTTAAAATGACAAGACAAAAGTCGTGTAAGCCTGAAAGCATAGCTGAAGGTCTAAGTGCATGGTAGCTTAATCTGAAACTGTAATTATTTCGGTAGGCTGTATCGATTTTCTAGCCAACAAACCTGTGTTAGTGAACTAGAGAAAACTAAGGTCAATACTGGACCTCCAAGGTTGCAACCGTAAGTTTTGAACATCAGAAAAATAAGGTCTACAAAAACAAAAGGAAGTCGATTGGCAAAAACAACTTGTAGGAGTCATAGAATATTCATTCAATAAAAGTTGACTGAAGTTCTAAATAATATGATAATTTAGGTAAATACGGCTGTTCCAGATTCCTGGACGTTGTCTGACGGTATTTATTATCGCCAAAGTGTAAATTTGGGGTAGGTAGGCCTAAATAAATGTTTGTATCGATTAAGTTGCGCACAAAACATTAGCCCTTTGACTTTGAAACACTAAAAGCATCACGTTATTAGTCATGCGATGCGAACACGGTGTCGTGCGTTCACTGGCCGAGAACTAAGTATTGCGTGAGCCATTATTTTTCAGATGTGATTTTTGTTCAGCTGCCGCGTTGTTCTACTAATATCAAAGTGTAAGATTGATTTCCAGACCGAACAAAGTGTTGTTGTTGGATTTTTCAGTCGGAAAAGTTTCAGAACTCTCAGAATAGATGAAGTTTGTAATGGTTCGCAATAAATGGCAGTTTGCGGGGATAAATATATGGGGCGCCTGAAGAGTATGTAGGTAACCATTAGAATGCAATTATTTAGCTATTTGTTTCATTCACAATTCAAAGCTATCATTTACTGGAAACCTACGTCTTTTCTTGACTTGAATGTGCTCTAGCGGTTGAGAGTATGTCATGCTCACTCAAATGTCTCTCTGATGGTGGCGCGTGTCGGATCATTTAGTTTCCTTCAAAATGGTTGAGTTGAATGGTGCTGATCCATGCGTCATGTTCGTGAACGGGCGCTGTCAGTTGTGACTGGTCATCTCTTAGTTGCCATGGCTTATTTGAATGAATTATTTTGGTTTTTGAATTGTATTTTTTTTGTTTTATTTTACTGTTCGCACATAATATACCATCTCAACAGAATGATGTAACCAAGATTTTGTAACTATATTTTGATTTATAAAAAGTGTCCATGGAGTTTCTTGCCCGTTCTTCTCCATAGAGATCAACGCTAGGGAATGGGCAACGACAGTACTTTCACAGTTTTTATGTCTTGTGACTGGGACTGTAGCTACATTTAATTTTCATCTTTGTTTCGACAATTCAAAAGTGCCTGTAACTGGCCTACTTGAAATAAATGCTTTGATTTTGATTTTGTTTATCAGTGATGTAGTAAAGATCAGTACATTTTGGTTGTGTAAGTAACACATACTAGAGAGCTGCTGGCCACCATGGGGGTCAATGGTTTTAATGGGGTCTAAAATTAAGTACAATTCATGGTAACAGAAGTCTGTTTGTTTTGCCGAAAGCCCCCTTACACCATGTACCTATTAACATTTTTTTTCCATAACTAGACGTTTCTCTACAATCTCTACCTAGATTTTTAAAACGTAGCCATCAACAAAGGCACGTTTGTGTCTTTGAAAGTTTAACTGCATCAAGATAGAGAAGAATCGTGTCAAGTTCAAATAAAGGCCGGGACCATAAAGCGCCTTATCGCGGCGGATGGACGATGACGTGAAGCGACTTATCTACCATACCCTTTATTATCCTCTTTTATTCAAGCCGGCTCCAGAATCTACTCCTTTACCTTGGATTTTTTGAAGTGGGTGTCTTTTACTTATTGTTCGTTGTTTTCGGTGAAATTTTCTTAATAGGGTACCGTAGGTCTGTACCTACGTTCATTGTGAATTTTCTCTAGGTTGGAACCTGTAATGACATACCGTAGGAACCAGTCAAATAGCCAGGTAACTATATTAAAGAGAGTTAACTGATGTACCTACACACGTAACAGATTTTCCGATAAAAAACATTTATCTTATCCAATGGCAATATTAAACGATACTAACAAAATGCCATAAACAAGACCTACTTCGACGTCAAAACCGGCCAAGTGCGAGTTGAACTCGCGGGGAGAGGGTTCCGAACAATGCCAAAGCCTTATAGAGTTTACCAATTTATTTTCAATCGATAGAATTGATATAGGTTTTCCTGTAATCTACAAGCAATTAACTATATTTAGTATCTTTTTCAAAATTTTAGGCTCAGCAGTTTCGGAGATCAGGGCCCCCCCCCCCCCCTGATCTCCGATGAATGATCAATTTTCGTCTTCTTTCATGAATAAAATCAAAACACTTTATTTTACAATAATAACAAAAATATATTTGAGATCCTCATAACGAGCCCTTACATTTGATATTTGACACAGTAAGGTTTGCAAAACTTTTTTTTAAATTTCCTAATTTGTCCCACGAAAATTACCCTTATTTAAAAAAATATTTATTACTTTGCACATATGTGTTTGGGTCATAGGATTACATTTCCACCATCCTACCAAATTTCACCTGATTTGGGCCAGTAGATTCTATACGATGGTATGATATACGATAGTAGAGTAAATTGGCTGTGACAGACGGACGGACAGACAGACAGACGCACGAGTGATCCTATAAGGGTTCCATTTTTATTTTTTTTGTACGGAACCCTAAAATCATCGGCAGCTATCTCAAATGATAACCTATTACCTTTCCGAGCTGAAAAATATTTACAGATACGGCGAGACAGATAGATCGGTACGGTAATTCATAATTTACATTTATGAGAAGTTGCGGCTCCCGTGGGGTTCTGAAATATCACTTTGCCCATGACAGGATTCCTAGGGAATCGGTTTTTTTTTAAGTAAAATGGCACCTGCTTAAGACATCAGAAATCATTTATATTTTTTTATTATTACTAGGTATTTAAAGCTCAAACGGCTGAGTTTTACCTATTAAGGCAACATGCCATACTCATTCTTTGTCTACCTTTAAAAGCCTTCCATAAAGGCATTATTTTTAATACAATTTACGTGGCCAGTCATGGCTTTTTCACAGTTTTCGGTATTAGCATTCACGCTGGATGGGAACATTAACACCAACTATCGCACGATGTAGTGAAATCTATGAAAACTGCCTACTTTCTACTATTTCCAGGCTGGAAACTGAAAAAGACAATGGTACAGTCATGTCAATGATCACATTGTTGAAAACAACCTTTACGTTAGAAATATCTACTTAAGGCGACTACAGGAGCTAAATTAGCAACTCTATTTGTGGTGATTCAAACTTCGTTTGAATACTGTTAGAATAAAGTTCTAATCAGCAAGCTGCACTATAAAGTGGTTGTTACGTCAGTCACTGCGGGCCGAATAGTGCGAAATGAGTGGTTTTATGCGATTTACAAAAAAACTATTGATTGGACTAAAAAAATAAAACACTATCATGATGTTGCTTGTAGAATTATTTGCCAAAAAATCAGAATGATCGCATGTATTTTAGTATGGTTTTTACTCGTTAAAAGTTATCATATGCTTTTTTGCATTATAAAACTCGCGTTTAGCTCCTGTAGTCCCCTTAATAACATGACATCTCAGTACCCAAAAATTCAATGGATGAGATGACGTTATAACCCGTTGTTTACCAAAACTCGGTCCAAAGAAGCAGACCCTAGTAACACGCTATACTTTATAGATTAGAGCTCATTTAGTAGGGACCACATACTTTTTAAAGTTTTTTTTTTTTTTTTTAAGTATAGCGTGTTACTAGGGTAATACCATTACCCAATCACTCGATGGATGGTACAAGACCATCTAAATCTTCTAACTACTCACTGATTACCAGGGCTAAAACTAGAAGCAGGTCCTAACGCAACTCTTGAAGGGCCAACCTCTCGACTATACCCGTCCCCCGTCTAGTTTTAAAAACCGTACCAAATAAAGGTAAAGAAAAAATAACTTGTAAGAGTATTTGTAAAAACCTACCTATTTGCAAAATAAACATCATTTATCACGTTTAGTTAGTTAAGTTAGTAACGAAAATGAAAAAGAGTACCTATGTATGTACCCATTTCGTTTCATTGTTATTACAAACGTTTACTTTAAGTTTCATATACCAGACATGGTTAATATGAGGATTCTTATTGTTATATTATGTAATAAAAGGAACCATCCATCCACTAATATTTTTTTAATTTAGTTTGATTTGATTAAAAGAAACACCGCCTACTACTAGCCGTGTCTTAGCGGCCCCTACTAAGTCTTACTCAACTAGGTAATAATTACCCACATGTGGTGGCACAAGTCTATCTATATCTTATAACTACTCACTGCTTATGAAGACTAAGACCAGAAACAGGGCCTAGGGAACACAATTCAGGGTATTACCTAAATCTACGAAGTTTCTTTAAAAATAAAGAGGTAGCCTTATATATAGGCCCGCCCGTAGGCGTGAACATTTCTTTAAAACAAACTAGGAGACGTAAGTCTTACAATCTAACATTGCCTATCTACCCAATGTTTATTATGAATAAGATCAGAAGCTGGCCAATATATATTTAACGGCTAACGACACATTTAAGGCTACATCTACGAAGGTGGATCCACCAAAACACTCACATCATTGAAATAAACTTGTTCCAACCGCTGTCGAGTCTTGTTAGCTTTGCTGTATTCTGGGAGGCTGGACTGCCTCCGCACTCGCATCCTTTGATCACGGTCCATCGTCATCAGATCAGATTTCTGCGATAACACTAAGTAGTGTAACCGATGAATTATATCCATTTTTAATTAATTTTAATGGAAATTTCGTTTGTTTATTTATTTTTCCAAGTATAAAAATTTAAAAACTGAATAGAAGTTTTTATTCATGAAAACGTCCTTCGTCTTCTCAGACAAAAGGTTGTAAAAACAGTGAATTAATATTTTTCTTATAAGCTGTTATTTCAAAAGTTTTTGAAGATACAATGATTTTTTTTCAGTAATCTAAATGCATTGGAAATAAAGGAGGATTTCCTTTCCCACATAA
Source organism: Xestia rhomboidea (assembly GCA_963853795.1). Taxonomy (NCBI): domain Eukaryota; kingdom Metazoa; phylum Arthropoda; class Insecta; order Lepidoptera; family Noctuidae; genus Xestia; species Xestia rhomboidea. The sequence continues at coordinate 12,418,243 of OY970761.1, read as the reverse complement.
AAAAAATAAAAAGAAGAAGATAGTTGTATCCAGGCGAGATTATTAGAAACTTAGAGCGCCAACGCGACCGAGTATCGCGCCCGCTAGTTAGGGCGGGCGCGGAGTGACTGTGGGCTGGGCGCCGGATGTCGCGTGGCGGCTATCCGACGTAACCCGGCAACCGTTTGCAAACAACACGCAATCCTAAGATGTCTAGAGGTATAGACGAAATATACAGCCTAATTAGACTTTCATTTATGCGGAATTTAAATGTTTGGAGACAGAAAACAATTGCTTAGGGGGTAGATAGATAGTGGCATTACAGGCGACAAGTTTTCCATACTAATTTGTAGCTAAAATCTAAATGAAAATCACATTAACAATTGTACTTTTTTCTAAAGGACAGTTGGAAAACTTATACTCTCCTAGGTATGACCAACCGTAGAAACAAAAGATAAAATCAAAGATATCTCTTCGAAGATTATAGAAATAGTCATGCTAAATTACGCGTGCATAGACTCCCGTCCGTTACTAAATCTCCAGGATATTTATGTCAATTGTTTAACTATTGTGTCTACGTCTGTGGTAAGGAATCTCAGAGGGTTTTTCAGCAAGCATAATGATGCTGAGTAAGGTTGGAAGGAATGAAAGAATTCGTTAGATTTATTGAAAGTCCACATTATCTTCGGCAAGTTTTGCCTGTTTAAGTCGTTTAGGTTCATGCTACCTACGTGTCATCAAAATAAAATTTGCTAAACATCACGTTCTTAGATTTTGGCCTTATTTGAAAGTGACATCTCTACCGGTAGGAGTCCTATCTGGAACTTTTCTGTTACAATTAAGACTCATCACGCCCCACTACCTACTCAGTTATCAAGTTCATGCAGAATATGCTTGCTGCAAAATCTGATAGGCTCTCCTTCCACAGGTCCAGGTTTTTTGGTCGTTGGTGTTCAGTCTCCATACATCCCACTCAGTATAGGCTCCACCAAAAGCGCGTGAAGCAGCTATAAACGAAGTAAGGTAACTGGTGAACCTATCAGCCCCTACTTTAGATTGGTAACCCTCAAGTTAAAGACTAACAAATTATAGAAACCGCATCATAGTGACACAACGGTCTAGACAGTTTTACGAATTCACAAACATACCAGACACAACTCACTGTCAAAGTTGGAAACACGCCTAGATAGGCACTCTATGAGGTGAAAAAGTAGCCAGACGGTAGCAAGTCCAGCAACATTAGCAACAAGGTTTTCAAACAACTTAAGTACCTTCTCGCAAGCAGTGATAGCCTAGTGGTGTGACCGTCGGATTGCCAAGTCATAGGTCTCGAGTTCGAACCCAAGACACGCACCTCTGATTTTTCGGATTCATGTGCGTATTGTAAAATTATCACTAGCTTCGGTAAAGAAAAACATCGTGAGGAAACCAGCATGCCTGAGAGATTTTCTTGACGGCATGTAAAGCCAAGTCAGAGGCCCATGGGCGGCATAAAAACTCTGACACCATGTTAGACATTAACCACACGATAAGTAGAAAAACTTCTTCAGAAAAGGTGACAGAAAAATGGCATCAAATTTTATAGATCCTTTATCTGACAACAATTATCTAAACCTTTGTCTTTTACCGTGCTTCTTACCTAACCGTTGTGAGGTAACCTAAGCTTAATCTCTAAAGCATTATCAATGCCTGAAGCCACACACTTAATAGTGACTAATGTAAGCCGAACGCTGCCAGACACAACAATCTTAGTATACAAATTAGTAGTTTGCTGTTGGAAATGCTGCCATTTATGTAGGTACACAAACACAATAATTATTATCTACGTTGGTACGCGTACCTGTAGATTATAATAATATGCAGAAGAGGACTCATACACATAATAATAATTATAAATAAAAATAAAAAATAAATATCGCTGGACATTAACACACAGCGCCATCTAGTGCCACACAAAGCAACGAGGCTTGTGTCGTGGACACCAGATAGTTGATATACTACATAGATACTTTTTGTTTGTAAATACATACATTATACATATAAACATCCATGACTTGGAAACAAATATCCATGCACACCACACAAACATTTGCTCCAACCGGGATTCGAACGCGGGACCCTAAGAACGTAAGGCAGCCTCACTACCGCTGCGCCATTCGGGTCGTCAATTATGACTTCCTGGTTGGTCCATTGATCGCAAATACGACTGCTGAGCTCACTTTGCCCGGCTACCGAGACCTATATCGGGTCTATAGCTAATGTTACTGGGTGCATTCGAATCATCCACCAGCACGCGTAGCATGACCAATTCCATCTCTATTCTACCAAGAATAGACAAAGCAGTAGGCTTAGCCAAGTTGACAATCACAATCGTTAACGCTAATAGAAAACTAACCAAATGTATGGGAATGACATCTATCAACGATAAGTCACGTGGTCAAAAAAAAACGAATGGAAACTTTAAAGTTTAGTCAAAACTGTAAGTTGGCTACGATTTATATGGGATGTAGGAATCACGATTGTAGAAACGAATACATTTCATTCTATCATCTTGATCGATGTAAACTTGTCTACGAAAGTTTATATTCGTTTGTTTTGACCACGTGACTTAACGTTTACGATTGTAGAAAGAGAATCGATACAAATCGTTTGTAACTTGGCTAGGCCTGCTGTTTCTATACAAGTCCACATTATGATTTCTGCCCGAGCATGACGCGACCCGTAGACTCGAGTTTCTACGAAGACAAAGATATAGGAATTATTTCCATAGCTACAGGGAAGTAGCTAGTGATGTAGATATTCTACGAATCTCGATCGTAAAGTCACTTAGTGCTAAACCGGAATTAGGCAAAAATTGTGAAAACTAGAATTAGGCATTCAGTTAGGTGACACTTATTTTTAGCAAACATTAGGCATTGAGTTAGGTGTCACTTAGTGTTGCTTGAAACAGGAATTATGCATTAAGTTAGGTGACTCTTAGTGTTGGAGAAAACGTGTAATTAAGCATTGAGTTAGGTGACAGTTAGTGTTAGCCAAACCGGCATTAGGTATTAAGTTAGGTGTCACTTAGTATGGGTGAAAACGGGCATTAGACTTTGTCTGATGAAAAATCTTTGCCGTAAAGAACATAGATCAAGAGCCCCGATTAATGCTCGTAGAGCATTCCTATCGGAGTTACTTGCATTCTTCTCTGCCTATTTTTAAAATCAATATACCTACCTAGGTCAACAATCCAAGTCCCATGTGATGTGTCCCATTTGACATTTATTTTGTTGAGAACAAATGTTTCCACCCCAAGTTTCAAAAGTAGAGAAGAAAATTGTAGTCATGGCTTGACGTTGTACTTTTGTCGACTGAAGAATAGAAACATTTCTTTTCTAAATAAATCTGTCATTTTGTCGATTCTTCCGTCGACAAAACCCGTTTCCCACAGTGGGCATGCAGTTGGGGCTTACTTCCACCCTATTATATGGAATTCGATCAAAAATCAATCTGCCTAGTCTTGTCCCGACTATACATATATACCATGACCTAACCGAATGCAGCTGAATACCAGTTTAAGGAACTCGAACACAACTGGCTAAATAATGCATGTAGGTAAAACTACATCTCTGCCTAAACCTTCGGGTAATGTTGGCGTGGGGTTGTAGAGATGAGAATGAGAGCTAAAAAGTGGCCACAGAATGACCAACACGCAATCTATGTTGGCTTTGACTGCCTTCGTGGATGCACTCGGCCGCTAACTGTTGAGCGAACTACTGCTCGAACATTATTACTATACGCCGATGGTGTTCACTGCAGGTAGGTACATACGTGATAAAATAAATGGAAACAAAATACGCCGACTGACGTTTTCCGCATCGAATGGGTAAAATTTAAAATTGAGGTTGGTGTTAATGGGTGCTTTAGGTGGAACGTATAAAGATAGATATTCGATTTTCAAAATTGGATTACCGACAAGAAGTCGACATTTTCGCTGCTGCCCTCTTGCGATAGAAATTAATGTTATAAAGCACGGACATGCTTTTATCTTGTGCCAAAAGTTTCATCAATAGAATAAAAGGTAGCTTGGCTTAATTAGTACTCATATGTAGGTATTCAAAAATATCTTCCCATGTCGGTTTAAAAACCTAGTGTTGACGCCATATTTTTGATAGACATAAATCTGATCATGACACATACTATACATAATAAAATATAACAAAACTTTACGTTATTGATTGTCACATTGGCTCACAACATTAATTTAATCATCTAGCTAGGTATTTAAGCACTTAAATGTTGTCATTAAGGTAATTGGTATACAATAAATAAAACCATCAAGTTATAACTATAAATACTTTATTAGTAGTTTTAAGGCAGACAATTACACCTTAGTTCTCACAAATTGAGACAAATATGTTCAAAGTCAAAAGACATTTTCATAACTCTTCTACTAGTCCCTTTATTTAAACAACAATCAATAAATACATGTGTAAATATTTAATCTGTCAAATTAACACCAACAAATTGCCAAGATTTCATCGTAAAGATTTTATGCTCTAAAACAGTTGTGCAGACATTTTGTTTACGCTCATCACAGACACAATTGGCAAAGTGATATGTATTAAATAAACTAACAAAATATAGATTTTTATGAAGACAAATTTAATAACCTTAGTCCTAATAAGTTATTCCTAACTGATTTTTGTAAAAGTTAAATAACACCTCACATGAGCATAGCCTGAGTAAATAATTTAAGTTAGCCACATTTATCCTTATTTTTTTTACAGTATACATGATATCCCATTCACATCAAATTATGATAAAAGTTCAACATTGTTGTGTATACCTACAACATACAATGGAATTGTGGGGTGCATGAGAAAACTGAGTTCTAAATCAAATAATGATCAAATCAGTTCTATGAATCCATTATGACCATTTTATGCCAAATGAACGAAGAATTCATTGGCTACCAGTTACTAAAAGTTATTTGAAAATTGAAATGCCATTATACAAAAATAGCTTGATATGGAGGGAAACATGAAAGTGATAAACTAAGTGGTAACAATGATACATACACAAGTACCAACAAAAAACGCAAATATACTTCAGCTGTAAATAAAAAACAAATTTGTGCAACTGTATCTCACAGTCAACAATTTCAAACTTTTTAACACACCATTCTGGTCACTTACACTAAATATATTAATGTACCAATAATTTTATTGAATTAACATTCTGTACTTATCAACTGCATTTAATGTTCTTTTTATTATGAAAATATATTCACGGATTTCAAAACAATAGTTTTACTAAGAGTTACCTCTTTAGGCCGGGGCAAACACACAAGCACCATAAATTAGAGAATCATTATACCTAATGTACTTATACATGATTGATGTCTTTGTGAATAGTCTGGTCCTTGATATTTAGATAAATTATTATCAAACAATATTATGCTAATCTATTAACTTCATTTAACTAATAAACAAATGCTATAAAATATTATGATTCTGCTATCTTTGATTTACCATTCAGTTTGCCAAGCTGACCCAACATAAGGACAGTATTAATTAAATTTTCAGAGTAAATGCGTTGATTTGTTTCCATTTTTCTCAGCTTCTGAACAACATATTTGGAGAAAAATTCTAGCTCATTCTCATTACCATGATTTCTTGGTTCATCCTCTGAACTCCGTTTACGTTTAGCCTCCCGAGGGTTGTTCAGGTTTGCATTTTTAGCTTTTCTTTTTGGTGAATTATTCGTTTTATCAATACTATTGCCACTGTCAACAAATGCCAGGTTCAAATCTTGTGCTTCTTCTTCATTTAAATGTATAGTTAAATCATCTGGCACTGTTACCATGGGTACATGGTTTTCAGAAAATATGGGGGACGGCAGGAATGATACCCGTTTTCTTACTTTCACAGCTGAGTGTTTTGGTTTAGTAGCAGTTGTGTCCTCTGCCGAAGCTCCTACTGTGTGTCTACGGTTTGTTTTCTGCTTGGTTGATTCAGAATTATGAAGTCGGCTCACCGATTGTTTGTTGCTCCAGAAATTAACCTTGATTTTCTGTTTAGGTTTAGGTTTCTGTTCAGGCTTTGGTTTGTTTAAAACTGTAGGAAATTTATAGCGTATATTGTCATCTTCTTCTTTCACTTTATCTATCTTCTTCAGTTTGGGTGATTTACCAGCATTGTTGAAGAAATTGGTGTTTAACTTGTACCTTACATTGTCATCATCTGATTGGTAACCATTTTTCTTAGATGACGTCTTATCTACAGATACGGGTTTCATTGTCTTGATGATATGTTTATTTATTATCAGTATTAGATTATCAAACAGTCCGTCTGAGCACCTGGAATGAGACAAAACAAGATGATTAAGTTAAATGGCACAATTAACGTAACTAACGGCTTCATTAAAAACTAACGAAAACTGTATCAGGAAATTTAGTCCGATGAGGTTCAGATAACTCGCGTAGGTAGTGCTTTCCCGCCCAAACATTGGTCAACTATATCGCGTTAATAAGGCTGATAATGTGACAGTATGTCAATAACCTAAATAATGTACACAATATTTACACGCAACGCGTACAATAGAAACGTTATTTACACCAAACAGGATCCAATATCAAGGAAATTGAAGTTAATAATATTTTGAGGTTATGAGACTTAAATTGTCAATAAAATCGTTTAATTACACGAAGTGATAGTTAAATCTTGTGGAACTCATACTCTACTGTGGTATAATAACAGTAACCATTTTAGATAAGTTAGCTAAATCATTACTTTGTTTAGAAATAATGTCTCGTCATCATTAACATTTGATAGGCAATTACTATTACATAATCATAGTATTTTATTAAATAAAACTTACCTCTATGAAGTTTCATTATTATTCACCAAGTATTCACTCACTGTGTTGGTCACAAGAATCAAAAATAAATAAATATTATCCACGAATACAAACACGACACGCACGATTTGGAGTGTTCATGACGCAAAGTGTTTCCAAAATTATCCGCTAGAGGCATGGCAGACGCGCGCGCGGGAAAACTATTAGGAGCGTTCACGTTCAGAAAGTGGAAAATCCAAATGAATCAATGTTGTGTAAAACAATCTTACCTACAGTAAAAAGGTAGAGGATAGGTATTCGCATTGTTTCGTATCATAGTTATTGATCAGAAATATGTAGGTATATATATTTTAAAATTATTTGGGTAATTTAGTTAGAACACTTTCAAATCGCTACGATCTTTATTAACAATATTCGGTGATTATAGTCTCGCTGTAACACCGGAGCCTCTCTGCAGCATCGGAGGTGTTTTGTAATACTTAAAGCTATAAATAATATACCTATGACCCTAGATACCTTCAAAAATGCTGTTTGTTATGATTAGATTGGAACTAATAAAAGGCAATGACCTATTATAAAGTAGGTAAATACGATATAATATTATTTATGTCGGTGATTGTTGAAGCCGTAAAATTAAATTTATGTTTAAATAAGCGTCCTGATATTTTTTTATTAAAAGTGATAAAATTGTGTCCATATGTTTATACCTGAACTTACGTTATCCTTAGCAAAATACTTTTATGTCCCTACGTAATTTTTCACTAGTGTAGGCTAGACTACTACTGGATCAAGTCAATAATAAATTAGTGCCTACCGACATATTAGCTATTTTATTAAATAATTACCTACTTTTATATTTAGATAGGTATTATCCTCACAGAAAAAAACATATTTTACCAGACTTTTAAGGGAAATTGAATTTACAATGGAAATACATAGTCTATGTCTATGCCTTAGCAGTGTAAGTGCCTAACCTATATTATACGTATAGTGTAGTCTTTGATGCCTAACTGTTTGCTCTAGCAGCTAGCTGGGCGTCTATAGGGGCCGTTATGTCAATAGTGTACAAAAGCTGCGCTGAGCACACAGATTCTGAAATGAATAGGTTTCATGACTGTAGGTGTCTGTTTTTGCAGATTTGACCTTATAATAAAATTAAATGTATCAAAACACGAGTATTAATTTACCACAAAATTATTTGGGTATCACGCAGCTGTTTCAATAAAATATTTTGCTTACCATATGATTTTTCATGGAAATCCACCCCATCCTGGCACGGAACTTCAGTTTACGTTTAGGATAATCCGTGGTTAACGATTTTAATACAACACCAATGTCACCAATTCAAATGTCCGTAACAGCGAAATAAAGCGCTATGTTGTTAAAGCCGAGGCTTCACGCGACGCGAATTGGGAGGTTATGACGGTCTACGAGATCTGCTCTCGGACCGAGTGGGAGGCTGTGCGCAATGCGGCAACGCGGTTGTCTACAAAACATTAAGCTTTAACAAAGTGCTCACGTATGCAGAGATAACAAACATTGCTGCAAAATATAAATAACAAACACTAAAAAAAAGTTGAAATGACTTCAGCTAAATATAAAGTATAAAAACGTTCCACGCTTTTGCAATTTTTTTCTGTTCTCAGATTTACTTAAAGCATTTTATTGTTTTATTCAATCATTACAAGTTAAACACAAACAATCAAGTAGGATAATTATTCTTTTGTTTTGATGCAACTAACCGCGGGAATATTGAAATCTATTGATTTTTGAATTGCGAACGTCTTCTCGCATGTAGAGCTAGGCGTGCGCACTAGAGGGATTCCTATGAATGGTTTAGTTAGGTAGTCCTCTACAAGGGTCGCGTACTAGAAAAGTAAAATGTTGTCCATTAACTTTAATGAGAACGTTTTGTCTTGGTCGTTTCGTATGCATTCCGTTAGGGGTCCCCATCATTCATTATCTTTTACGTGTTATTTTCAAACTGACTTGGGTTCTGAAAAATTAGCTCGTAAAGTTTGAAAGATGTTAAAGATTTAGCTTTTCAAGTCGGAGTAATTTTCTGTGCCGTCAGTGTTAACATTTTTGCAATTTCAAGAATACATTTTATTTAAAAAATATCGAGTTACTTAAATGATATGAAGGTACGATAATGTAGGTAGGTCCCTAAGTTTTTGTAACTACTTACCAGGCCCAAAGGCACTTAGTTCCTAAGTATTGTTTTTCCCATGATGTTATAATTAACATCTTATCAAAAACAATACAAAAATGTCTACATTTTACAATGTGTATAGTGTAGTGTTTTTGTATAGGAACTTTGTACTGCCTGGTCGCACACACACGCACGACATCATGCAATCGGTTTATTTTAGGTACGTTATTATTACAAATTGTCAAACTGTGTAGTAAAAATTGTCTTGATTGCTTAATTTTACCTTTAGTGTTGTTACTTTCTCCAAGGATTTCATTACTTAAAAAAGAGAACAAAAAATAAACCCCAATGCCCCTTCCCCAACCCCAATCTATCAACACTGGCACAGCACCGCGGTCACAGTAAAAAGATAAGCAGTAGTGTGACTCGGACGTTTCCTTGCCTAATACTGTCGATCAGAGGGCTAGGGTTGCTACTGTCGGGTAATACTGTGTAGTTTATCTTCTTTACAATTATAAGAAAATGACGCGGCGCGCGCGAGTATTAGTCTGTTTCCGCCTTGAAGCATCCGGGAGAAGGGGCGCTCGGATAATTACGTCAGCGTTTTGGTCGTTTCTTTGAAGTCAACCTACTGCTTATAATTTTACTGTGCTGCGGTCGAATGCTGGTGCACGACGCTATAATTTAGTAATTCGAATTGGTTTTTATTTCCTTGCAGTAGGTGTGAAAAGTATGGCATGCAGCCTTCTACCAAATAAAAAACCAACACTGCGAATAATAAAGTGAAGCCGGTTTTGTAAACATGTGTGCAGTTTTCGAACGTAGTTTAATTGTAGCTTGATGTAAATGTGTGCGTGTGAGCGTGTAGGTAGTACGTACAGAGCGGAGCTTAGTTTTGCGCTGGCTTCACTTAATTGTTTGCAGCGCTATGTCTTGGTTTTTTATTTGGCCTGAGCATGCAGCATGCTCCTCGGGGATAAAGATGTCTTCGCCTTGTCTTGGGCGAGCTTAAATCCGTCACTCCTCTGAATCCAGAGTGTCCTCGCTACTCTCGGGAGTCTTACAATCCCTCGCTACATTCGGGATTCAAAATAGCACACGTGACATGATAAGACCTAGTTTTATCTCCTCGGTGCATAATCTACTTTTGTTGCAGGCATCAAATAAACACAAATAAATATTTATGTAGTACATAATTAGAAGAATTGATAAGGTTTGAAATTCAATGTTCCGTCAACACACTTCGTATCGAAATGTACCTACTTACCTTAAGTTTGTATTGCTGCTATTTACTTAGCGACGTAGATAATTTTATTGGCCTCTAATATTAATAGATAAATTCAACTAACCTGAGCTCTAACGGCTGCAAGATGCAACTGCGTTGCTCTGTAGTCGTATTTCTTCACAGACATGTCCTCCTGTTATGTAAAAATATGACGTCATTTAAAAACAATTCCTTGAAAATATTAATGCGATGATAAAACAAAAAATAGAATTAACAAAAGAATTCAAACAAACCAAAAAACATAATAAATAAAAGTATTCTAGACATAGAGAAAAAGAATGTAATTTTTGAAATGTTCTTGTTTTTTTTTTCTTGTTCAATTATTTTCAGTTACATACTAAGTTACAAATTATTTACAAACTCGTTGCATTAATTGTATTGAAAAAGCTCCCGCAGATGTAAAACACGACGACATCTATCGTCAGTTTATATAAGATTGTAGGTGGGACGTTTGTTTACGCCGTATCCTTCAATAAAACGTGTTTCATTCGCGTAAGATGGCTCTGTTTAATTTCTAAAATGCTGAATAGATGTCACTACTGGGTTCAATGTAAAAGTTTTTCTACCTAACTTTTTGGTAGTTCTTATTTTTTTGTAGGAAGAACCTAAGAAGTTAAACTTGATCTGTAGATCTTAAGCGTAGTGATTTATTAGATCTATAATATATGCATAAAAATCATTTGGCTACCAACATTTTCTTACGCTTAATAATCGTAATAATTAGGTAGGTACCTACCTACTTACTTTGTAAGTTCCTACTTACTTTGTGTAGTTGAGGAAATAGCTAGGTACTACTTTACCAACGAATTTACGTACGTTTTGGTCCCTAATTAAATAACTAGGCATTTTAGTGTATGTTTAAGCAACAGCTGTAAAGTGTTGCCACTTGGAGTTCCATAATCCATTGTGCTTTGCATATTCTTCAATACCAGTCTGCGCGTGAAATTTTAATGATGTCGAAATCATGCCGATTTTGTTTTCACTCCAAAAATGTTTTCGATTTAACTTTACGGGCGACTTCACTTTGCAGGTTTCCCTTACGTTTCTCAACTTTGATTCAGTTACAAGGGTTCTTTCCGGTGGCTTTTGCCGTTTTTTCATTAGTTCGATCAAAGTAAGAGAAAAAAAATTCTACACATGGACATGGTCATTTTTTTACTGCTCCTTCATAACTATCGTTTTATCGACAAAACTGTTTTGTAATAGATTAAACACCTACTTAATTCATGTTGCTGAAATGGAATACCTACACTGCTCCATTGTAGATTTTTTGTTTTTATTAAGATACATTAGCTTACCTGTATTTCATTAACTTTGTTGTAAAGATTACTTTCAATACCCCTGCTTTGATGACGAACTAGCGAATCGAGGCTTTCCTGAAAAGAAATGTAAAATGAACACTTCGATACTTTTAGGTAATTATCCTACTAAAGGTAGGTAGGTATATTAAGTGATATTAAGTGCAGGTGAAGATTTTTCTTCTAAAAATAGTTTGAAGGTAATAAAAGTCAGCCGTGTAATTTATTTTCCATTATTCTTTCAATATATAGAAAGCTAACTTTCCTATGTTAATTATTGTCTTTAATTAACATGGGAATACCTAAACGTTTTCAATACTGATACTCGGAAAGTAGGTCTGAAGTTGCCTGAGGAGCGGGTTGAAGTTAATACTTTTCAGCCCTAGGGAGAATCGTTTTCAACTGACAGCTGTCAAATTATAAAAAAGTAGTTCTATTTTCACATTTCTTTTGAACCATGTTCCAACTTTCTATACCTACAGCCACTCAATTACAGCGCGATGTAAATATGAAATTACATTAAGTTAGTGTTAATTAGGAAATAATATATTTTTAAATAACTTTATTACCTATAATTTTAACTATTCCTTTAAAATAACTTAGATTTAGGCAAAATATTTACCATTTTTTCAATGATGAAAATAAAAAAAACCTGACTACGTAAAAAATAACTTTAAATAAAAACTGAAAAGAAAAAAACCAGTTCAGGAAACAGGACATAATGACTGCAACAGTCGGGACCTATATTGGATATAATGATTTTAGTCTAGATTATTTAATGGGTTGTTGCAGTCAATATGTCCTGTTTCCTGAACTTGTTTTTTTCTTTTCAGTTTTTATTTAAAGTTATTAGTTATTTTTTACGTTGGGTTTTTTAATTTTTAAAATTTTACACTTTTTAGTTACTTAGATATACCATTTTAAAATCCTCATGATGAGCCCTTTATCTAGTCGTTCAGGCTGCAGAGTGTGCCAAATATTTGAATTTGGCGCCAATAATCCGCCATTTTGTTTCTTTTTTTATTTTGATATACCCAGTGTCACTCTCACAGTAAATACAAATCTAATGACACCTCTCAATCTAAAATCCATCGGGTATTTTAATTTTTTTTTATTCATTTATTAATTTTTACTTTCCTTGTATTCGTAATGAAAAGCACAGCTTTTCATTACGAATACAAGGAAAGTGAAAATGATGAATGTTTACCTCGGGTTAAAGACTTATTTAGTTTCTCGAACTATTGGCGCCCTCGCTATGTTCGGGCGCCAAACCCCGTCTCGGGACTAGATAAGTTACTTTCACCCCTAGGGTAGCAATGTACTATTTCTAGTAGGTAAAGAAATTAAAGGACAGTTCCTGCTTCTGGAAAGGTTTCTTAGTAACAAACTTCTTTGTGTGTATCAGTTATGCATGAACACTGAAAGTAAGTAGGTACAAGGAATAAATAATCTGACTTTAACGCGCCTAAAATTTGGCCCTTTTATTTAAAAAAGTTACACCAAAAGTGGATTTGGTATTTGACTAACCTGTAGCTGTTTAATTTGTAATTCTAGTTCTAGCGCGTCTTTCTTCAGCTGTTCGTAGTTGACGCGCGCTTGTGGGCCCATCCGGTCCAGAAGGATCTCACCACGAAGTATTGGCGGCATGCATTCCTGTTGAAAAGAAAAGAAAAAGGATCAAGCTCGAACACTTTTTAACTTTAGATGTTTTTAATAAATATGCCTCTTGACTTGAGGCGAAGTTGGTAAAAGTTAGGTACTTTTGCCAAGGTTCTGTTCAATTTTTTTAATGAAATGATCACGAATTGATAGGATAGTATGCACGACAACCAATCAAGCTATACAAAAAGTATCGCCGTGTGTAGTTGATAGTAGTGACATTGGAGGATAGAAAAACGTCATTTATAACACATTTGCTCGTAAAAGGGTCTCTTATTTCACCAATTTCAATATCGTAATGTATCTCATTATGTACTTGTGCGTTATTGTAATGTAAAATGCACGGTTTATCAAGATGCTCCGTCTTAACCGAACGGTACTTTTTAAAAACTTAGCAAATAGTTTTTATGTCAGAAAAGTGGTCAACATTTTATGAATTAAATTAACTTTGGGAGATGAAATATAATAAATAAACATTTAATTCTTTAATTTAATTAATTTTGACAATAAATTACAACCATTTATCTGTAACAAAAACAAAAAGTATTAATTTACTTTATTAGTAATACTGGCTGTTTTTTGTGTCTTTGCCTTAAAAAAAAGCGCTGATGCGCGCGCATCGCTTATTTTTTGAACAAGTAAAAATTATTCCGCGCGCTTTTTCTTTTCGCTGTATTGTTTTTATTTGTTTTATTTACTTCCTCGCAAATATGTTATACAACGTCGTACGACATACGTGCGCTTTTATAATTACAGCCTCTGCTTTCTTATAGCCCTCGCCTACGGCCCGGGCTAGCAATATCGCCTCGGCTGTAATTTTCAAATTACCGCACTTATATCATAATGTACTATTATTAACTTTTACAGCTAGGTAAATTTATTGTGTAACAACTCATATATTTTTATTATACTACTTATGTCAGTTTATAAATAATTTGTAAATACAGTACTTTCAAATTATTAACTACTAGCTGTTGCCCGCGGCTTCGCACGCGTGAAGTTCGGTAACTGTCCCACGGCTCATACTAAAGCGATAAATAGTATCCTACATGTTAATCCAGGTTATAAACTATCTATGTGCCAAAATTACATAATTATCACAATTACCATCATTGTCACAATCACAATCACTATCATCATCACCATCATCATCACTATCACAATCACTATGACCACAGTCACTGTCACAATCACTGTCACAATCACTGTCACAATCACTGTCACAATCACTGTCACAATCATTGTCACAATCACTGTCACAATCACTGTCACAATCACTGTCACAATCACTGTCACAATCACTGTCACAATCACTGTCACAATCACTGTCACAATCACTGTCACAATCACTGTCACAATCACTGTCACAATCACTGTCACAATCACTGTCACAATCACTGTCACAATCACTGTCACAATCACTGTGACAATCACTGTCACAATCACTGTCACAATCACTGTCACAATCACTGTCACAATCACTGTCACAATCACTGTCACAATCACTGTCACAATCACTGTCACAATCACTGTCACAATCACTGTCACAATCACTGTCACAATCACTGTCACAATCACTGTCACAATCACTGTCACAATCACTGTCACAATCACTGTCACAATCACTGTCACAATCACTGTCACAATCACTGTCACAATCACTGTCACAATCACTGTCACAACGTAATCACAATCATCACAATAAATCACAAAGAAGTCGAATCCATCATCTTCTGGAACTCAAAATAATTGCCATATTCGTAATCAGCACCCCTGATAATCTCGGTATCGACACCCATATTGATTTTTAAACATTTCAACCCCATCGCACCCCAACAGGGGATGATGGTATTTCAGGTCCGCCATATTTAATCTTAAAATCGTTGTTTTTGCAATACACCTGACCAGATACACCATACAAACTATACCCATGTTGATTTTCAGACTTTGTCACCCCATTTTCCCCTCTTAGGGGTTGAATTCTGAAAAAAACCTGAAACCCGTTTCTACTCATTTATCAATAGGAGCACTCCTGCGAAGTTTCGAATAAAATAGTCTAACTAATCTTGTTTCCCCATACAAACTTTGGAACCCCGTTTATCCCTCTTAGGGGATGAATTTTGAAAAATCTTTTCTTAGTGCACCCCTAGACCACATAAGGAACCTACTTACCAAATTTGGAATCTGTAGACCCAGCGCTTTAGGCTGTGCATTGATTTTTAAACTTTGTCACCCCATTTTCCCCTCTTAGGGGTTGAATTCTGAAAAAACCTGAAACCCGTTTCTACTCATTTGTCAATAGGAGCACTCCTGTGAAGTTTCGAATAAAATAATCTAACTAATCTGGTTTTCCCATACAAACTTTGGAGCCCCGTTTAACCCCCTTAGGGGTTGAATTTTGGTAAATCCTTTCTTAGTGCACCCCTAGACCACATAAGGAACCTACTTGCCAAATTTGGAATCTGTAGACCCAGCGGTTTGGGCTGTGCGTTGATAGATGAGTCAGTCAGTCAGTCAGTCAGTCAGTTTCTTCTTTTATATATTTAGATTATTAATATTAGGTACTTAGCATGTTTTTTCTTTGTTACAGGCAGACTACAACAGTAGTGCCGTAGAAGAGTAGGTACACAAGTGGAAGAATATTTATTAATTATTATTTTTAAAGAACGTGGTTCAGCAAGATGACCAAGATAAATCGACAGACATTTCAATTGTAAAATCGATCAGATGCGGTCTCTACTTCCTACCTAAACGCATAATAGATTAATAGCTCGTTTTTCTTTCGCCGCGCCGCCGCTGCCGGACGGAATCTATTATAATGTAAGTAAAGTTAGTAAGCAATCAATTATGCCAACAGTTCTTGATAAAATTGAACAAGTGGAAGCCGTGGAAGGAACAAAGGAAAATCCTGGGTCAATTGTTATTTACATTATTTCAGTTTTTATTTGAATAAATTATGGCCTTATCAAAAAAAACTGCGTTGTTTTGGTCTACCTTAATTGTGGGATTGGTCGTAACACAAATTAGTACAACTTTTATACCTACTCGAATAGTAAAAAAAACCTTTTTGCCCCAAGTTAAAAGAAATTATTGACATCAAAGTTAAGTTATAATTATATGAGATAGTCGTTGTTTTTTTTTTCAGATAACTAGATACCTATACCCTACATACTCAATTTACTCATGTAGCCTGTGTAATGTTCCGAAAACAAGCAAAAGAAGTTCAATTTAACGTTTTTTTATGCCCCTTGGCGATAAAACATAGGCATCGAGCAAATTGACACTTAAAAAGTTAAATGTTTCCTGTGCAACAACTTTAGGAACCCGCCTAATTCGTGCAAATGACGTCATCACTTGTCGTTTTCTCTTGAAATTAATTAGTTAGGAATTGGCGATGTTGTTTAAGAGGTCATTAGTGTGGTTAACCGAAGCCTAACCGACACACTGAACGGATTGAACTTGACATTTCAATGTATGTAGGTGTTATACAAATTCTAGGGACGTATAGACGTATAAATGAAGGAAAGGGTGTAAAAAGACTCTTAACAAAGCCAAAAGGCACTTATTCTCCCCATCATTGCGATTTTTTTTTTGTTCTTTGACCCATACCAAACTTGCCAATATCTCCGTGTTTACATGTTTTTAATGTAAGAACTTTACTTAAGACACCTCCACGACCCCCACACTATTCAATCCACCCACCAGCACAATGTTTTGAGTGCGTTACATTGAGTTTTACCGTAAAACGAAACGCCAGAATAAAATCACTGCTGCGTCCCTCGACGGGATACTAAGGTTCGTTTTGTGCACTTAAAGTTTACAAGTTAATTTAAGTTTTAAATTATCACAAAATATTCGGAAGTGATGGCTAAATCACAAAATAAAAAATAATAAATAAATTCAATTGGAGAAGCATCAGAAGACCTGGTGATGTTGACGATATCCGCTATCTAATTGTCACAAGCGTGACTGCTAAGCATGGGGCCGATCCCGAATTCGATTCTCAGGTCGAGCGAAGTTTTATTGAGATGTTTCATCAGGAATTACTCAGTAAAGCAACCGACCGGTACACGGGACTTTATTATAACTAAGAACTAACGATATACAGGGTGTAAACCAACTCATCACGAAGCCGTCAACCAAGCATTCTGTACATCAAACCAAGTAACTTTACGCAAAAAATATTGCTGGGAAACGACTTTTTTTTTTGGGATGTAAAATCATGTTTTGTAGAACTCAATGTAACGTACTCAAAACATGGTGCTGATGGATGGATTGAATAGTACGGGGGTCGTGGAGGTGTTTAAAGTAAAAAACTTACATTAAAAACTTGTATTTTAAAAAAAAGTTGACAAAAAATTCAAACTTTGACTCCCAATATCTCCGTAACTAGAAGGTTCCCAGGTATGGTGTAGAACAAAAAAATGATCGCAATGACGAGCAGAACAAGTGCCTTTTGGCTTCGTTAAGAGGTTTTTTACACCCTCTAAGTGTGTATAATGTCCTTTTGGGGAATAGAAACAGGATTTATGTTAGGTATTAATTATTTAGAATCGTATTCATCATAATCACAGAAAATGACAAGGTCTTGTATGACAATACTCTACACATCAATTAAGCTAGCAGAACAATAGACATCTCAGAACACCCGCATCTTTGACTACGATAAGCTTTATGTCGTATGCACTGTCTCCGGTCCTAATCTATCTTAATTACACCTAAACTATGACGGGATGTTCGATTTCCCTTGCATTAAGGGAATTACTGTATTAGATATACAGGTATGTCGATGTGTCTCGTTAGGCTCAAGGGATTAGTTGGGATTAGTCTAGATTAAACTAATGTATCAGCTGTTAGAAAAAGGATCCATTAGCGATTTAGGTATGTATTGAGTATCGTAGAAGCGATGAGTTCTCTCTTTAAATGAAAAAATGTTGCAAAAAAAAAGATTGATGATTCGTACCTTTTTTGGTCTAATAAAACCTTGTAGGTATAAAGTTTATAATATAACTGGATGAATATATAGGGTTCATGGCGTTGCAAATCATAATTTCATAATAATGACATAATTGTAGATTGGTTATTGACTGACATAATTGTAGATTGGTTGTTGACTGACATAATTGTAGATTGGTTGTTGACTGGCTCGTTGGTCTAGTGGTCGCAATCGTGACTGCTGAGCATGAGGTCCTGGGTTCGATTCCCGGGTCGGGCAAATTGATATTAGGTTTTCCCAACAGGAATTTCTAAGTAGCAGCTACGGAGTCTTAATTTGCGCCCGGTTGATGGCAATAAGCTCGCCCCCTATTACATGGAACTAAACATAGCTGATGAAATGTGGGTGTTCTATGAGGTAGATACACCTCTGTCTAACGCTTCAGAGATTACAAGCGTGATGTTAATATAAATTGTAGATATCAATTTTAGTTTTGACCAAGTGTTCCCTGTTAGTAATTTAATGTCTGTTGGTAATCTTTAGAAACCTACAGGCATTAGATATTTATTTAACTACTATTTGTTCTGCGAACAACGCTAATTTACCCAACAACTACCTACCTACAAAGTACAAACAATATTAGGTAAGGTACTTTCTGTAAGTCCTTAGGGATGCCCGGAAAGTTCTTAATAAGGAAACGACCTCATTAATCTAAACACGTAGACTGCGAAACAGTATCGAGTTGATATGTACATTGTAGGTAATATAATATTCTACAAGGTGTTAAGGTGGAAGCTCCACGGTAGCCCGTGAAATTTAAATTTTCTTACGTTTTTTGCAATTTGCAGGTCAGTGTCAGGTTGTATGTTGGTTAAAATATGATTCGCGGCTGTAAGACGTATGTATTTACAGAATTATAATAATTAAAATCATCAAACATTCAAATTGAAATAGTAATTCTTGACAGTTACATGAACTTAGAGCGTTGTATTGATAACGAACCCAACACGAAGCCGTCAACCAACCAATCTGTACATCAAACTACTATGCAAAAATTGTTGCAGGGAAATAACTTTTTTCCAAAAAAACAATACAATGTAACAAAGTTGGAACTTCGACCTCCCATATGTAACTAGAAGGTTCACAGGTACAGTCCAGAACAAAAAATGATACACCGTGGAACAGATCTTAGGATTTAATAAGTAGTTAGTAGCCAGTTACCTGGCAATAGGCTCTTTCTCTTCTTACTACATTGGAAATGTGGGCACTGTTCAGTTCCTAATGCCTAACTCTTCGGATATTACAGGCTTGATGATATAAAAAGTTAAGTAGGACAATCGTACAACTACCGTTTAGATCAGAAAGATATATTTTACAATTTCTAAATCGCGTTCGCGTATTTTCAGTTCGCGTTGCGAATTCGCTTTCCATGCCTTGTACCTAGCAGATTTAATATTTTTTTACAAATTCGACAAAAACGAGGAATCATTAAATAGGAAGTTCAATGAAAAATCAAAATGAAGTTCGATTAAATGTAAGTAAATAAAACCCATTATAACATGCAAAATGTTACCAATCAATCAAATTAATTGGCAGCAAAATCGTCGATTCGATATCAATTTCGTGTATTAAAATAAAGATGGGATCATAATTTAATCGCGTCCGTTTCGAAGTTGGACGTTTAATCCCCTAAGCAATTTGAAGTAATCCCTCTCCATAGCAACTTCGGGTTAGAAACCATAAATACATAATGGCAGTTGTTATTGCTGGGTACTTGGACTTCATGGACGAACAAATCTATTTGAATCGTTGAATGTCACTTTTTTATTACGTGCTATACGACTACCTTACTTCGTGAAATTTTGACCTTCCATAACGACTGTCAAAGTTCTTCCAATGACAGTCGGACGGATCACAGAGTGGTTGCCGAGAAGCGGTGGTGTCTCGATAATATGTATCTCTATCAATTAATCAATAAATCATTTTATTATCAGTCATCATAAGGCCCATAGATAAAATACCCAAAATTACATTACAACATAAAATTATATACTAATACATACAAAATATAACTTATAAACTATGTCACACGAAGTGGCGGCGTCGTGTTACGCTGCGCGGTGTCACGTAGCCTGCCGCGAAAACGTCTGTAGACCTTTCGGCCAAAACTCTTCCTGGGAAAACTTGTCGAGATGTTGTGTTGGAACTCGCACCACTAACGACTTGAAATTGGTGTTGTGACGCGGCTTCAACTTCTTGACCCTCAAGGTCCAGCTGGTCTTCACCTTCATCTACGATCTCCTCAACCCTCGTGGAGTGATGCAGTCGGGACACACAAAGCAACGGCGCTGGTATCGCTGGACGCAGGAGCATATTTGGTTCTGACGGTCCAGTACCGCATTGATTGCGACAAGTAGGCTTCTTCTTCTGAACTAGGGTGAAGCCGTCCTCATCACACTCTTGCTTTGCTGGACAGCGCTGTACTGGATTCCTCGGAAGGGTTTCACAGCGATGGTTCTGCCTTTTTGCTGCTTAGGTTGCAGCTGAATTGTTTGAGGCAGCAATTGCGGCGTGAGCTGGTTTGGGTTCCTATGGTCACCCATCCACGTTTCGACCTCGGCATGTACCGAACGGCAGTAATTACTTAGCCACAAAACCCTGTTTCGAAATTTCGTGTATATTTAACAGACTGTTTGGGATAAGTATGAAAGGAAAGCATCTTGCTAATATTATAAATGCGAAAGTTTGTGAGGATGCAGGATGGAAAAACTACAGAACGGATTTGGACGAAATTTTGTACACGGATAGTTTATAACCTGGATTAACAAATAAGATACTTTTTATCCCAGTAGTATGATCTTGTGGGACATTTATCGAACTCCACGCGGGCGAAGCCCCGAGCACAAGCTAGTATAGAATATATTATATCTCACCTATACCATCAAATTAGAACAGCCTGCAAAAGATGACTTCTACGATAAAACAATTTCCAAAACAGTGAGATCAATTTCACTTTTGACAGCGAACCTCAACCCTCGTCATTTCCCTTCACTTTATTTATTCAAACATTACCGCCGGAACATCCAGGGGTGGATCATCGGTGTCTGGCGGGTACGGTGGTAGGAAGACCCTCCTCGGCGGTCGCATGGGGGGCGTGGCTGTGAGCAGGGTTCTTGCTAGATGCGCCAGATCTGCTGTGCTGGAGACCGCGCGGGCCTGCGCGCACAGTGACTCGTAGCGACGAAGTTGGTTGTTGCTCTGTGAAGACAAAAAATCAAAGTAATACTACATTGTTACCCGAGGGGTGAAAGTAACTTATATAAATAAGTCTTTAACCCGAGGTAAACACTGTGCTTTTCATTACGAATAAAAGGAAAGTAAAACTAAATACACTAATTAGCCAAAGAAAAAATGAGTAACGTTAAGGTTTTCCACTACTGCTTTAGCCTCTTCTCTTATGAAATCAGGCCTTAAACCCATACCTGAATCAGATGAACTCATTGTGTTACTACAAATCTCTGCCATACGGAAGTAAAAGCAAAACTCTACAACTCGAAAAAACAAATGAAGATCGGATCGTCGCTTGGCCGGCCCGCTATTCCGCCATTATTTTTCATTTTCATCGTTGAAAAAATGGTAAATATTTTCCCCAAATCTGTTATTTATATTAGAAACTAAATCATAATAAAGTTATTTAAAAATACATATTCTTTAATTAATACTTAATTTTGTTATTTCAATTTTACATCGCGCTGTAATTGAGTGGCTGTATGGAAAGTGGGAACATGGTTCAATAGAAATGTGAACGTAGATTTTGTTTTTTTTTTTTTAATTTGACAGCCTGCTGTGAGTTGAAAACGATTCTCCATAAGGCTGAAAAGTATTACTTTCAACCTGCTCCTCAGGCATCTTCAGACCTACTTTCCGGGTATGAGTAATAAATAGTACATTTTGATACAAGTGGAGAAAGTTTGTTATTGCATTCGAGGCGGAATTAACTCCCGAGCCGTAGGCGAGGGTGTTTTTGAGCCGAGAACTGCAGTAACAAATATCCACGTGTATCAAACGACGTTTTTCAATACACTTTTGAAGAAATAAAATAAAATAACGAAAAAAAAAACTATCACCGCCGACAGAGGCATTGCACCAATTTGTACTAAGTATAGGTATAGTTTTATCTGTGGCAATTTTCTAACACCCGCGTGCTGTGCCGCGTGCGAAATTGGCTCCTTTCTGCACGCGACACAGCACGCGGTGATGGAAAATGAAAACAATCCACGTGTGTGAAATACATGGCATGTTGAACCTAATCGTAGTGCGATAAACGACCCGTTTTCGAGGAAGTGTATTGAAATAGTACATTTTGATACAAGTGGAGAAAGTTTGTTATTGCATCCGAGGCGGAATTAACTCCCGAGCCGCAGGCGAGG
Organism: Xestia rhomboidea; assembly: GCA_963853795.1. Classification (NCBI taxonomy): domain Eukaryota; kingdom Metazoa; phylum Arthropoda; class Insecta; order Lepidoptera; family Noctuidae; genus Xestia; species Xestia rhomboidea. The sequence goes on along the minus strand of OY970761.1, from coordinate 12,395,661 downwards.
GTGTTTTTGAGCTGAGAACTGCAATAACAAACTTTCTCCTAGTTTTTCAATACACTTTTGAAGAAATAAAATAAAATAACGAAAATCATTTTTGTCTTAAATTAATAAGAAACTATGATTTTCATTTTCTTTTTTTCCGCGCTTTGCTTTCGCCAGGTTGAAGGAGAAGCAAAGGTATGAAGCCGCTAAACAGCCTAATATAAAAAAAATGTTTTTATTTTATATTTTTGAATTTAGAACACAAATAATGTTAATTTGTTTATAAAAGTAAATATTACTTTTAAATAATCATGTTTATCTATGATATTCTATTTATAAACACAATTTGAATATTTTAAAAATATTTACGCGGTAAAGACGGATTATTGTTTTGCCAAAATTAAAAAAACATTCACCTTCGACTTAATGCATTGAACCAATTAGAACTAAGTGCGTTATGAACCAGTTTTCGAGGAAGTGTATTGAAAAATATTTTTCAAAATACTTCCTCGAAAACTGGTTCATTTCGTACTACGATTAGGTTCAACATGCGATGTATTTGACACGTCAGCGTTTTTTTTCATATTCCAACACGTGTGCGAGAATAAAAATTGCCATATAACTATATCTATACTTAGTCCAAATTGGTTCAATGCCTATAGTCGGAGGTGAATGTTTTTTTTTAATTTCGGCAAAACAATATGCGTCTATGGCGTAAATATTAAAAAAAAAAACAAATTGTGCTAATAAATAGAATATTAGATAAACATGATAGTTTGAAACTATTATTTACTTTTTTAAACAAATTAACATTTATTTGTGTTCTGAATTCAAAAATTTATAAAAAAACGCGCGGAAAAAAAGAAAATTTAAATCATAGTTTCCCAATAATTCATGACAAAAATATTTTTCGTTCTTTTATTTTATTTCTTCAAAAGTGTATTGAACAATGTCGTTTGATACACGTGGACATTTGCTATTGCAATTCTCGGCTCGTTAATTCCACCTCGAAAACAGTTACAAACTTTCTCCACTTGTATCAAAATGTAATAATTCAGGTTCATTTTAGCAAAATTTGTCAGTTTTATGCGACGTTGCCAAGTTTCCGATTAAATGAAAATGCGATGTTTCTGTATCTACTTTTAGTAAGTATCAATGGTTACCTCGTATTCAGTACTTACATCATTCTAAACCCCACATAGAAAAATTTCATCTGTAATAAAAAAAATCTGCTGTTTCTTACAAAAGTGCAATACCTAAACGGTCAAATGGAACAGCTTTTTTATCCTGTTTACTTTTAGTAAGTATGCTTTAGTTATAAAACATAGATAGTGATTAGTGATATAGTAACCAATTATTTAAAAGTATGAAGATACACAAGGAATTGAACCCCGCGGCTGATACAAACTACTCAGTGCTATCTGGGTCGTAGTAAGACATTGTGTTCCTGTAAAAGCTTTTATGGAACGCTTTGCAGGTTCATTGTCGTGTCCATTTTGATGGTTCCGTACTGAGATTTCTAAAGAAACTTTATTCTTAATCGGTTTTACAGAGTGCCTGTTATCAAAAAAAGGACAATTGCTTCATAACTGATCTAAGTAGCTTTAAATATATCTAAAGAACATTTTCTTTTGAGAGGCAAGTTGAAGATCTCCTTCTTTTTCTGCGCATATTTATTGAACCATTGACCAGTTTATACAAATGTTGATTTTAGTTTTTCCTAACGACAAACGTTATTTAGACGGTGACCATTTCATTCATGAAAATGGTAAACAATAAGTCATATCTTTAGGGTGATTTACGACCCTCACATCGAAAGCCATACATTTATTTATGTGAATATAAAATAACTATATAAACACATGTAAAAGACAGCTTTGAATTCCAAAACAGACAACGTTATATACGAGCAGAATTACTTATATTGTATCTACTAAATGTATTTACGGATATCGGTTCCCAACTAACAAAGATCAAAAGTTAGGCAGCTGTACACACCGAATAATTTGCAAGTCGGGAACAACTGTTGTGCAAATCCCGATATAATATCAGTACCGTATTGTGTAAACAGGATATTTTAATTGCCTTATTTGAATAAGAAGTGCCTGTTGGCAACCGCAATGAGCTCGATCTAACAGACGTTTACGTGAATTCCCTTTATTGTTGGTTTAGCGTGCTGGAAATTCGTAATGGGTGTTGTATTCTTTGTTACGATTAATAAAAGTTGTGTTTTTGAGAATTACATGCAGTTTCTTTTAACTCCTAACTGTCTGTGTATATTAGTAATGCTTACGTAAAATCTATCAACGTGGAACGTTATGATTAACCATTGAAACTTCGCAGTCTCGAAGTATAGATATTTTTTTGGGCGAGTAGCTAGGTACCTACACTCGGGTACTGTTTGTTTTGTCACCATTTAAACTATTATTCAATTAAACCTCTTCATAGTATAAACTTTCGGCACAAATCCTCAAACATCAATATTTGAGCCAAGAACTCAATCCAACAAACTATCACTATTTTATACGCCATAACATTTAATCTCTTAAATCTCAAGAGTTTCCTTACGACCGCTCTCCCCTTGAGGGATAAAAGATACAGGCCAATCCACTTTATCTTCGGAAGTTATCTAATGGATCCATATAATAACTGTCTAACTTCATCAGGCAGGCCGACTTGAAGAAGCAACTAATACCCGGACGCAAGATGGATGACTCTCAAACTGTCATTTTGACATGACGGAGCATTTACTAAAGTTCTGGAATATTTTAGGAGATTCCGGTTATCGTTATGGTAAAAAAGGGTAATTTAGTAATGTATAATCATTGAATAATACGATTTACCTACCTAACTACATTAATAGTTGTATGTTATTAGTTTGCGAATGATTAAAAGAATATTTTCAACTCCGTTACCGCAAAGTTAGAGACCCTCTCACTTCACACTTACATTTAGGTATATGACTTCTACATTTTCTTCATTACGTAAAAGTTATTAAAAAGAGATAACTGACACAATTGTGTCGACTAACGAAAAAGTTGAGAAACTTCATTTTCAACAAGAATTTACTTCCCCTAATAACTTTTACGTTTCTTCGTTGAGCAATCGATTTACCAAAAAGGTAGTATTTACCTTATCCGTAACAATTTCTCCTTCTTGACAAATGGCTTCACTGACTGTCGCGGTCACGTCGGTCAGTATCTCTTCCAATTCCTGAAATAAAATAGAAACGGTAAATAAATAAACTGATACGTAATACCATTAGGTACGTAATTGATTTCTTCGAGTGATTTGAGATCGAAAAAGTTGACGCTCCTTCGCGCAGTTTTAATACTTTTTGTGCTGCTGTAATACATCAAAACAAGATAGAGGAATAAATTAATTAATTCAACAATAAAATCGGCTTCTGACTTCAGAATCTACGTGAGCGTCAGTTTAATTAAATCTGGAGTTAGTGAAGTCTGTTTGGAGCCCGAAGCTCCTTCAACTCTACGTGTGCTACAGGGATGTCAAACGCCTCGAATTCGATCTACGTACGACTACCGACCCATTCGCTGTCACATGTCATTACCAATTGTCTTGGGATTCGACCTAGTTCTTTTTCAATTTCATCAGACAATTTTGTGATACCACGGATTTTCGTATTTCGAACAGGAATAGAAGTTCGAGTTCGAAACTTCAGCCCTAGTTTGACTAGTGGTATTTTGTTTCGTCCCGAAGATTCTCGCTAGGTAAAGTTGGATGGAAACAGCACTTACATTATAATACAAGTATAATAATAACGACCTTCGAGTTCCGGAACTTGTATTGAGTGCCTTCCTACATCGAAGGTAGGTATTATTGAGCGCTGTGATTGAAGTTACCCATTAATAAAATTGGTTGGACCCAAGTTGGACCTAACTAAACTTATTACATCAGTACTTATATTTATGCTTTATTACTTAAATACTAAGTAACACTTTAAGTGATTGAAATGTTTACGACGGTATAAAATGGCTGTATCCTCCTGTAAAGTGTATAAATATATATTATTGCTTCTATTGGCCATGAAGCGTCAAACATATTTACTGTTTCATTATTGGAGGATCTCAGTTTACGTCCGTTTAAAGGACCGAATTTCCGATTTTCGGTATTATCTAATGGTTGAAATTACGTTTAATAGGAACAAAAAACATTGGGTAACCAAAATAACTACTAAGAGTTCACGGATCAAATGTGTTACACAAGATCTTGGAAGTCCTTCACAAACAAAAAGGAAACACTAAATATGGAACTAGTAGGTACTTCGGACAGACGTCACAAGTTTATCTGATAACAAAGTACTAACCAGTGTTTATTTTATATAACCCCCAAATGTTTTCATACTCGAGGGTAGCCCTGGTTCCCAGAAGTAGACAATGTCTGCCTCCTCGTCTAGAAAAGCTTTCAAAGATTCAAAAGATTTGTACAAATAAAGTAGTTTTGGACAAGTAACTTATGAGGGTGTTCGTTTGCATGTCTCGCTTCTTATGAGGCTAGATGCTAGATGGACAATTGGACATGGCTTACAATATTGAGAATCGTATGCCGAAGTAGTCTGGGTAGCCATGTCCGTCAATGAACACCGAGTCCTTTATGCTTATATGGGTGACGATAATCACAGTGAAAGTCTGACTAAAAACTTCATGGTAATCGTATATTTTATCAGGCTTGATTGTGGTTCTGAATTAAATCAAAGTCAACAATTCCTCCGTTAAATAAAATACATCCTATAATTTTCAGTATTTTTCTGTTTTGAACCGTGATAACCAGTAATTGGCTGTGTGTTATCGCCGCTGGTCCTACTGTACATAAATAATGATGACTAGTCACTATTTATGTAATCGTTATCCTTCTCTTACATATCTTGATTCTACTGAACTTAAATAAAAGTCCCTAAAGCTGTCGCTATTAGAGTTGCTTGTCATGGCTTACCTGCAATATGGTCGGCAGTGTATGCTTATGGTACTGATCCAGCATGGCGTTGGTGGCTGTCAGCTGTTGCACGTACGTGTTGTGAGAATCATAGTACGTGGCCAAGTTGGCGGGTGTCGGGTTGTTGCAGTAGTTCAGGAAGGCCCCTCTGTAGTCTGCACGACTCTGGAATTTGGAAAGAAAAAACTGATTGTAAGTATTTGTTGGGTGGAGAAATGTTGGAAGGGACATGACGTTGAATTTTTCTTGACTTTGTCTGTTTGTTTTCGATGTGGCGATAGGTTGTAAATCCTCTTCAGGCGCTCTTTTACCGAAACATTCACCTGTAATGTAACACTAACAATGCGTTTAGGACATTCACCTGGTTCTACAAATACCTTGAAACAACCGGTGATGCCCGATTCTACTCAGTTCTTTCAAGGTAGAACCGGGTGCATGCCCTATAGTAACAATCCAAGATTACTACGTTACAAATTTAATTAATGTATCTAGCTGAAGCCCGCGGCTTCGCCCGTCCGCAAATTATATACTAAAACCTTCCTCTTGAATCACTCTATCTATTAAAAAACCCGCATCAAAATCCGTTGCGTAGTTTTAAAGATCTAAGCATACATAGAACAGACGCGGCGGGAACTTTGTTTTGTAATATGTAGTGATGCTTGAATCTGAACTGTTTCACCACAGGCGTATTGGTGCTCCCGGAGGGATCGCTTGTAACCATGCCCCTGATAAATAGTCAAGTCAAGAATTCGGCGAATCGTGTTCAAGTATTAAGTCCGGTCATCCACTAAGTCACGAGAAACGCGAAAACAATAAGAGCCGGACACGGATAAACCTGTGTGACGGACATCGGAACGCAAAGTCGTTGAATATTTCTGTATTTTCTTGATAAATTCGGCGTGATGGCGCTGATTTTTGCAATGCGATGTGGTCGCTACGTTTTTGTTCAGAGAGTCAGCCATGAGCCAAAAGGCTGATCACTGAATGCAGGGCGCTCGATCGCAGTCGGTGTGCTTGCTGTTATTTGAAAAAGCTTTCTTTTGCCTGGTCATCCCAAAATTACTTTAAAACAACAAACTGCATTAACAACTATTTTCATAAACGATGCGATGCTTCGAAGCAATCCACGATGAATATTTTACGCTCTAAGTGGCTAAAGTAGTCGTAGAAACGAGCAATTTTATGCACCTTTCTATTTTATGTGCGCTTGCATTGTCTTGCGTTTTATATTGGCAATTTAGGACAATATGGCAGGTGAGTCAATGCTTTATAGTTTTACATGTCGTCATGGTAAAGGACATTAACGAAAATGGGTCCATTATCGGACTAAAATTAAATATATACCAAAGCAACGAAAACATTTGTTTATTTATCGTTGTTTGTAATTGATGTATATTTCATTTTAAAACGCTTTCATGCATCTTTTTATCCTTTTGGGCTGGATGCCAAATAAAATCAAAAGTTTAATAAATGATTTAATTTTGATTCGCTTTTGTATTCGTGAGCTGTGGATACTGATTATATTAGATAAACTATTGATAATCATTCCAGTAGGGCTATTACGTATCTCTGTTGACAGCTCGAAATTATAGTAACTGGGCTCAGTGTCCATCAATTAACGGTCAAAAGGTTAGTTTCGTATTATGTACCTACGTTAGTAGCCGTAAAGTGATATCCACTCAGTGTGATACGTTATACCAATATTATGACATTCACGGTTGTCATCAAAGTTCGGTGTACAACCGAAGCTTGATAGTCACTGGATATCAGAAAGATACGTAATAGCCTTGCAGGAATGGTTATAATTAAAAAAAAAAAAACAAAACCGACAAAATCAAAACATAAAATATAATAAAACCAAAACATTTTATTCAATAAAAAGATAATTAAATGTGGCATTTGATTATCTTTATATTTCCTTGATAATTATTAGTTTTAATTAATCCGTCGTCAGTTGTGTGTTTTCTTTATAATAGTGATTTGATTAAATTGTCATTTTTCTTCGTTCATGCCTATAAAACTATGGACGTTTACCAATCTCCTTTGTGTTGAAAAAGCATATTGTAGGGCAGCTGTGCAGATGATGTAATCATAAGTAATTAATATTGCTCCCAGCAATAAAATGAATACTTAGGGAAAATTATTAATTACGCTAGAGTACGAGTGAGCTTATTTTTTTTGCCCACAGGTATTCGCATAGATAATTAATTAACAGACTCTTACCTATCTTTTAAGTTAATTAAGAAATGTTTGTAATTTATGCTTCTTAAAACGTTGTAATATTTTATTTTCATACTAATTAACTACATTTTTAGCTATGATATATGTCATACCTAATACCTATAATTTTGGTACCAAATATCTATATTGGTATAAATGTTGTGAGGTCAATCTGTAATGACTAATTTCTAATGACATTCAATTAGTTATATGTGTTGTGATTTGAGTCAAATTATTTAAAAGGGCTGCTGCATTTTCACCAATCAAAACTGCTTACCTACTCGATAGCAGAACTGGTCAGAGATTTCATCAGGCTTTTGTAAGAGACTATGAAGAACTACTTCGATGTTGTTGCAGTATGTTGCAACATCGGTCACAAGGCAAACAATCTTCAGTTCAGGTAATTACGAATGAAACGGCACAGCATGTTGCATTCGGTCCTATACGGAATAGGAAAACACTACAGCAATCCGCTTCTTTCAATATTGTCTGGTAGATTCACGTACGTTTCATTTTATAGTTTTGCTTTCTTCATTCTTGCGTCAGTATTTTCCTACCAACAGATTTACAATATGGAATAGCATACATTTTCTGTTTTCATTAGCTGATTGTTTCACTTGTGTTTTGTGAACTTAAGCCGCTTATTGTATGTTATCACATTAAAATGTTCACAATGGCGTCGTACAGTCGTACTGCGAACAAGTGAAACGCTGTTATTAAAATGTCGTATTCCATTAATTTTCGCTACGATAATTTGGCGGAACTTCTCTCACGGAAATTAACAATGCTTGAGTTGTTCAAAACGGCCAGACAATAATACCGATATTGTGTATTATTTGTGTATTTATGACACTTAAAATTAGTTTTGCTTCGTAAAATTGTAACAAACATAGCTTTGTTTTATTTGTGGACTTAATCCCTCACCGGATTTACTGTTTTGCATTTTGCGACGGGAAAATGAGCAACGAAATACGTAGGTACATGTACGTATCTGCTTTTAGTGCAGCGATCAATTTTATCGATACTCGACAATCTATAGTGGGTCGTCCCACCGCATGGCTGATTGGCGTCTAGTGTGCTCCCGGCGAAGCGTACAAAGATCACATGCGATCGCAATTAATTTGTCGATGGCGATTTTTTGCATAGCCCCACATGAATAGACGACTATGCTTTGCGATAAAGCGATCGTGGTTTTTTTGTCAGTTTATGCTGTAGGAACGAGGCTATATAAAAGCGATTGACGCTGGCTGAATAAATTAAAATGAGAATGGCGAGTGCATCACTAACGAACAATGAAGCAAAAACTTCTACCAATGATGGAGCTAAAAACCTACATTGTGGGATAAAACTTTGAAGCAAGAGTTGCAAATATTAAATCCAGTCGTTTACTAAGTTTAAATTACCCAAGAGGGCGAAAGAATAAAACAGATGAAATTAAAATTGTTAATTTATAAAGTCTCGGCTTAGTAGTAGGCATCAAGTCGTCAAAAGAAAAATGTTCAAATCGCTCGTGATTATTTGTGTACTTATCGAATGGAAAAATAAAATGAGAAAATGTTTGAAGCGCGCGGTTTACCGACATCAAATTATGTAAAGATTGATTTTATGTCCCTTTACGTGTTTGACTGTCGTTTCGACAACATTATTTGATGTTCTAAAAAATATTCGATCGTGTTAAAAGGAACGTATAGCTGAGAAAACCAGCATATTCTAAGGTCTTTTTCAGCTCGTCCTGCCATTTTCTACGAGGTCTGTCGTGACGCCTTCTGGCTGTGTCAGGGCTCCAGAAAGTGGCTAATTTGGCCCACAGCTCAGTGCCGACGTGGCCGACGTCGCCGGTCCAGTCCCACTTCAGTTTTGCGGCTTTATGAGCAACGTCAGTCAATTTGTGTTTTGGTGCGACCAGTGGTCCACATTGGCCTTGGATCGAAAAAACTTGAAGTCTTGGGGAGAGGCCTTTGCTGAGCAGTGGGATGATGCAGACTAACAGTATCAGTATATCTTGAGGAGATATCGTCACCAACGTTCGAGTTAAGGTGAAAGCGTCAAGCTAGCCCGCGAAATTCAAATTTTCTTACGTTTTTTGCAATTTGTAGACCAGTGCTAGGTTGTATGTTGATTAAAATATTGTTCGCGACTGTAAGACGTATATAGTTACAGAATTATAATCATCAAAATAATCAATACAACACTCCAAGTTCATAAAAGTCGAGGAACGACTTTTTCGACCGACCGAACTTTGACTTTGACTTTTTTGACGATCTTAGGGTCCCGGGTTCGAATCCCGGTTGGAGCAAATGTTTGTGTGGTGAGCATGGACATTTGTTTCCAAGTCATGGATGTTTATGTATAATAAGTATGTATTTACAAACAAAAAGTATCTATGTAGTATATCAACTATCTGGTGTCCACGACACAAGCCTCGTTGCTTAGTGTGGCACTAGATGGCGCTGTGTGTTAATGTCTAGCGATATTTATTATTTATTTATTTATTTTCAAGGTCAGAATCATTCCTCGACATTTATGAACTCGGATTGGTTGTATTGTTGATTTTGATGATTATAATTCTGTAACTTATGTAGTTACGCGTCTTACAGTCGCGAACAATATTTTAATCAACATACAACCTAGCACTGGTCTACAAATTGCAAAAAACGTAAGAAAATTTGAATTTCGCGGGCTACCCTGGAGCATCCACATTAAGGGCGCGTTTGCATATCAGGTAAAATTATGCTGTTTTTCGGCACAATTTATGGCATAACCAAACAAAATCCAATATAACTAATAACTACCTCGTATAGATTGGTTCTTCATCTTCAAATAATAGGAACTTGATCATTGAAAATTTTAGTTTTTTATAATGTAAAATTGATCTGTCGTTGCCATTCTCCCTAAAATTAACGATACAGGGTTGAGTTTAGGTACATCTTTTGTGCTATTATTAACATATTTTACTATTTCTAAAAATACTGTATGTTGGCAAACATAATCAATTCTTAATGCAAGGATTTTTTTTTATCTAAATGATTTATATAGTTGCAGAAAAAATGAAAACCAAATTTTATAGCCCAAACTCGGCTCACCTAGTACAACACATCGCGGAGTTCCAGTAGCAGTCAGCGAAGTACACCTTCAGGTCACTCCATCAAGTCCGGAGGTAAGGTCTCATCATAACTAACAAAACGAGCCCAAACTCGGCTCACCCAGTACAACACGTCAAAGAGTTCCAGTAGCAATCATCGAAGTACACCTTCAGGTCACTCCATCAAGTCCGGAGGTAAGGTCTCATCATAACTAACAAAACGAGCCCAAACTCGGCTCACCTAGTACAACATGTGAATGAGTTCCAGTAGCAATCACCGAAGTACACCTTCAGGTCACTCCATCAAGTCCGGAGGTAAGGTCTCATCATAACTAACAAAACGAGCCCAAACTCGGCTCACCTAGTACAACATGTGAAGGAGTTCCAGTAGCAATTACTGAAGTACACCTTCAGGTCACTCCATCAAGTCCGGAGGTAAGGTCTCATCATAACTAACAAAACGAGCCCAAACTCGGCTCACCTAGTACAACATGTGAAGGAGTTCCAGTAGCAATCACCGAAGTACACCTTCAGGTCACTCCATCAAGTCCGGAGGTAAAGTCTCATCATAATTAACAAAACGAGCCCAAACTCGGCTCACCCAGTACAACACGTCGAGGAGTTCCAGTAGCAATCATCGAAGTACACCTTCAGGACACTCCATCAAGTCCGGAGGTAAGGTCTCATCACAACTAACAAAACGAGCCCAAACTCGACTCACCTAGTACAACACGTCAAGGAGTTCCAGTAGCAGTCACCGATGTACACCTTCAGGTCGCTCCATCAAGTCCGGAGGTAAGGTATCATCATGACTAACAAAACGAGCCCAAACTCGGCTCACCTAGTACAACACGTCGAGAAGTTCCAGTGGCAGTCACTGAAGTATACCTTCAGGTCACTCCATCAAGTCCGGAGGTAATTCGTAAAAACAGCAAAAATATTTTTTTTGTAATGACCTACCATAATTTTATTTCTAAGAAATACGTAAAAATCTTTCAAAGCATCAAAATGAGTTCACTTGACTACTATTCTCGCAGTTAGTCGTGCGTACACTTGTGTGTATGACCCGTGTCAATGTAGTAGTTCGATTCTGTACCTATCAATTTTGCAAACGCGTCCTTAAGGGGATGCATACAGGCTGCTCCCAGCCATTTCCCCGCTAGATGGCGTTGACGTCAACATTTTTTAGTTAATTTGGGTTTTTGTGTAATTGGAAAATTATTAGGTCGTAGGAGTAGCGCTAGCGATTAGAGGACATTGCGCTTTATCGAACTGGGTCATATCATTGCCACAAAATCCACCCAATTCGACACAATTTCGGATTTTAACATTTGCTATTGAACATAGTGTTGTTTACACACACAGACGTGGGTGAGTATGTAAGCCCTACGTTTACAAGGATTGACACTAGATGGCGTGAATGAAAAAAAAAACAAGTTTTTCATTTTTCTATATTGAGATTGATGATTTCTACAGAACGCCACCTGCTTAACCTGCTACGGTATATATGTACGGTCGACCAAGCTATTTGGTTTATATTTTACAATGTAATTTGTGGGTTAAACTTTTAACCAAATAGCTTGTTCGACCGTAAGATAGGTATAAAAATAAAAGCTTGTATTTGTTGGCGTATACTATTTATTTATAATTTTGGGAAATAAATTATGTCAACATTAATTACAATAAAACGCAGTTTTATTTTATTACATTACACTTTTGAATTTTTTATCAAAACAAGTATTTGAAGTAAATTATGCTGATTTGTAATAGTACCGATTATTACAATAATTAGACATTTCATAACACAGAAACCATAATTCTTATACAAGAGATAACATCAAATCTAAAACTAAGAAATATACCATGATAATGTCGATTCTAAACAAACTACTACTAAAATACAATTCGAACTAGAATCAGTTGATTTTACCCTGTCTGCTTTGAAAGTTCCTGTCTGGAAACCACTGCTATACTGCTGCTGCAAAGAAAACATAGGTAATTGGTAATATTTGTTACTTTTGAGGAATATTATGTACTTCAAAATATTATTTAGCTGCTCTAAAATAAAACTTTACTTCTCTTCTTTGCTATTTTTTACTAGAATAACCTAATATATTCTATTTAGTTTAGACATTGAAATTGATGCAATTTATGAAGTGAAAAAAAGAGTAAAAGCATTGTGTACATACCATTCAAACCTATACATTTAGCTTTTTTTTAACACATCTCAAAATGATTTCTGGCAGAATACAGTTTAAAAAATCTGATAATTTTGGTATTTTGCTGACAAATTCATTATCTCGACAAATAAAACATATGAAGTATCATTTATCCATTTTGCTGACACGCATTTGTCCTTGAACCTGGAATAGAATTTAATTATAGTAAGAGAAAACCAGATATTGAAATTAATTAAAATGTGGACATGCAATAGAATTTTCAGTTTACTTGATAGTAATAATCGTGCTTTTTCTTCATCACTAAAACATTATTGTCCAGTTTTAGAGCAAAGTTCTTCTTTTCTAGTGCAGCTGCCTCGAGGCTTTGATTTGTCCTGGCCAATGATGGAAAGCACTTGATCTCAACAACAGCTCTCTCATTTTCAATTATACCTGTAACAAATTGCCATAAAATATAAAACACAGATGTAGCTTTTTATGAGATTTGATATAAGAAATTCAATCGTCTCTAGTGCTGGTTATTCTTTGTTTCTCGCAATTATAACTAGTGTTATTTGGCCACATTTGCCAAACACAAAGATAAAATTGAAGTTTGAAAAATAAATAACTTACCATCTGGACGGCCAGCTAAAAATCCAAATTCTTCATCAATAAAAAGGCCTGAAGGCCTCACAATTTTATTATATTGTTGCATGAACATACTTTTTGCTACACTCTCATATTGTTAAATTGGTAAACAATCGTTTGCGTGTCGAAGATTGCTATCGTATTCTGCTTTGTTCTTTCCGTTTTAAGTATTTTTTAAAATGTTTCCTTGGGCTCTGTGTGGTCTGCTTTTTCCATGCAGTTTCATGCCATTTGTGTCCATTAGCAAGCGATAGTCCTAATAATATAATAGATAATAAAATAAAGCTGACATTGTTGGAATATCCATAGGACTTGTTGTGAGCTGCTTGTGTCCAGTATTTATTTAATCACTGCTCTCTGAACAATTTTATGACACATATTGCACTTGAAAATTAATTCACTTCGAAATCCATCAGTTTCACTAACAAATTCAATTTGTTAGATTCACACATATTTCGATGTAGGTACATATTTCCAGAAGAAATGCCCACTCCATTACATTTACATCCTTCAAGTCCACAATGCGATGCCCAGATATCCCAGATAATCATTTAGATATTTGAACCAGCTTCCACAATCAATAAAATTGAAAATAATGTAATAGTATCGTAAATTCGTATTTCACAACCATGATGCAAATTGCAATATTCCAAATCATAGATAATAAAATAGGGTTGCGTTCGAAACCAAAGATCTAGAAAAATGTTAAGTTACATTTTATTTATCTTTATATTTCAATGTTATCTTTATATTCCTGGTAGAATTGGTCGACAAATAAGAAAACAAAATCAGATTAGATAAGTTACTTATTTAAAATAAAGCACAAAATAGATTGTAAGTAACTGATTTCTATTTGTTTCTGAACGCACCATAACAATTTGACGTGAACTAGCGAGAGCTTGGTAAGTTAGGTACCTACTACAAAATAAAACCAACTAATATAATGTATGTCTGACTGTCTGTCTGAAACTGTTTGCAAAATGCGTAAAAGGTGTCCCGCCCGGCAAAGCTATATTTTGCACATGTTTGCAAGTTTAATTTTGTGACTACTTTGGTAGTTAACCGATTAATAATTATATCTATTGTTGACCAAAAATATATTCAAACACATTCAAATATTAAGAAACACTGACTTTGTACTCATCACTGCTACGTATGACGTAGGTAATTAGTATTATGACGAGATTTCATAAAAATCACGGGTCAACTTGCTGTTTCAAATACCACCGAAAAAAATAGAATTGCGTTTTTAGAATAAATAATTACTATACCTACGATAAATTACATTATAGTCTACTAAATAATATGAACTAAATATATACTAGAGAAATAATGCAATTTGAATCAATGAAAATGTATAGCATACAAAATTTAATACGCAAGAAATTCCGCGCGCAAATCATATTGCGTCACTACCGAAATAAGAATGTATTTTATAACAGTCTATACAAGTGAACGAAGTTTGGCAACGCTTTGTTACGTCAACAATGCATGTAGGTCAAGGTTAGGAAGAACGGCATCGTTGCTTATAACCTACGGTCTACTACTATTGGTATTTATGTTGCCATACAACAATAATAAGTAAGAAAAGTTTAAAAAAAACAAAACATTGATGTTTATGTCATCAGTTTTATGTTATTTTATATTGTTTTTGTTTTGAACGGTTGGAAAGGGAATTAACCAATTATTGAACTTTAAGATATTGATTTATCAGAATTATAAGATCGTCTGCACGCCATCTAGCGTGTCAATGTCTAAACAACGCTTTTGGTTTGCTTGTCAAAAGTCACGCACACTACTAAAGAAGTGTCAAATTTTGCCGGGATTTCATTATTGTTTTTCTCAGTAAATAATGTAAGATAATGCCCAAAAAGGTCCGTTGCGTACACATTTCACTGTAGAGAAGTGATAAAACGATTAGTTTGAAAGAAAGAGTGTCTGTGTTTAGTGTATTTTACGAGACAAAAATGTATGGACGGTCAGTCAGAGCTTCAACCTTAAGAGTTAAAGTTATAAAAGATTAATAGCACCTCGTCTCGATACCAAAGATATTCAAATGTATTATTTAGAGGTTATTTGTGCACGGAACATTTAGCCATGAATTATTTATAAGCACTTACAGTATGAGTTTTCTTTGTAAGTCTACAGGATCGACACACTTTTAAAGAACATGAAAAAAAGTGGATTAGATGGACCAGTTTTACTCAAATCATCCCCGTTATGTAAACCGTAGGTCCTAGACCGAGGTTTCAGAGTTTTCTAACTGATATTGGAAGAAATTAGTCCTCCAAAGAGGATTGGCCAAGTAATCTCGTTTAAAACATCTCGGTGTCCTTTTGGGAGCGCAAAATAGATTCGAACACTCACACTTCACTCTGGGATTGGATAGACGCTTAAATCCAATTTCTTTTGGTATTTCCGGATAGATTCGCTACTGTTTCTACGCTATAGTTTTTAGAGGCTAAGATAAAATCAATGTTCTGTCACGTGAATGGCCTTTTTATATTTTTTGCGCTTTTTTCCGGTTTAAGTTTTTTTAGCACATTTTAGCGTTCAAGAATAATCTGTGGGATTTTGAGGTAGGCCGTCGTTTGTGCGTGTAATCGTGATCTACATCAACATTTCAACAATTCTGTTGTTTTGGGTTTCTTTATCTACTGGACGTCATATAATATTGTCATATCGCATATTGCTTCCACAATAAAATCAGCGATATCAGCGATAATATCGCCATTGAACCCATAGATTTAAAAATATTGTAAAAGAGCTATGTATCAATTTCGACGTGCAATAACACTCGATCTATATTTCTATCGCACCATGTTTCTAATTATGATTCGGGTTAGCAAAAATTAAAGCTACCTTCAAACCATCCAGTCAAAAAAACACTAGGTACTTCAATGTTGGTCTATTAGAAAAAGTTTTGTTCAAAATACATATTGCGGTCGATAAGAGGCGATAGTTCCCTAAAAGCACTATAATTTATCAGGTTAGGGGCTTTTACGGCGTCAAAAGCTCGTGGGAACTCCGTGTTCTCATGCCTGCCCGGTCTGCCTACCCCTCAGGGCTATGAGGTGTTATATTCCTTCATTAATTAATTATTAGCGTGACTTGTGAGAAGTTTGCGTTTACAATTACCGGCAAAATTTGTATGGGCTTTATTAAATTAGGTCAGTACCTATAGTTTTATCTAGTGGACCCATATAAATAAGTAAATTGTTTAAGTGCCTAAACGTGACTTTGTTGAAAGTTCGTAAAATATTGTTATTATGAGTAGTTCGAAGGGGCTGCAGTTTATTGTTGTTTGTTTTTAAATGAGCTACTGTATTATTTGCCTTCTAACGTTAATGATACGTACTTACTATGTTCCCACCTACTTGAAGGAAACAGTATAAATAGTGGAGACTTAAGGTGGATGCTCCAGGGTAGCCCGCGAAATTCAAATTTTCTTACGTTTTTTGCAATTTGCAGGTCAGTGTCAGGTTGTATGTTGATTAAAATATGATTCGCGGCTGTAACAAGTATGTAGTTACAGAATTATAATCATCAATACATCCCTCCAAGCGAGGTGCAGGAATGACTTTTTCAAGGTCAAATTCATTCCTGCACCTTTATGCGAAAATTTGAATTTCGCGGGCTACCCTGGAGCATCCACCTTAAAACGGAAAGGAATGGCATTAGAAACTTTAATGGCCTACGCACGCACACTTGCCATACCTTTGCTATAAATGCCTAGGTACTTCCAAAAAACAATTAAAGATCACCAAAATAGTTACCTTGTTCAGTTGATCGTCAGCCTTCCCGAGAATGACTTCACATCCCTCCCGATGGGCGAACAGCTTCCGAGCCTGCACCTTCATGTGGAAGGTCTTCTCTATGAGTGGTGTTGACACCAGCCTCTCCAGCGACTGGGCTGCGTTGTTGAATCCTAGCACGTCAGCTTCCACCTCCTGGAGTAACGTCTCCCACGTGTGGAAGAGTGATGATGGACATGTAGCTCTGAAAAGAAGAATTGCGTTTAGAACAGAAGAACTATTTAAATAAAGGCGATTTTCACCTTTCAAACCTAACGCTATTAGCACATGGTAAAACTATTTAAACTACGTTCAAGATTTGTTAGTCATTGCTGCGGATTTTTGACATTGACAGCACTTAAACGCGTTTCAGATGTGCTGATACTTTGGCGGAATTTGCCTTAAGATATCAAGAGGATGTGGCGCCCTCTTGTCTGGGAATATAAGGATATCGGTCACCAATGCGTCTGCCAAGCCGTTATTGAGCGTTTCCTGCAGCGGAACTTGGAAAGATCATGTGTCATGTATGTTGTACGAGTGGTTGTCGATAGTGATGTTCTGCAGAATTTGTTAGTTAATAGATTATTCAAGGTACAATTTTTTTTTGACGGTTTCCATTCTCCTTCCAAATATCTCTAGCGTGTTGTAACTTAAAATAACAAAAATAATATCGACTGATGTATGTACAGACGCCAGGATATCAACTTACTCGAAACTGTCAAATTTCCCCAATAAACCTTAAACGTAATGCTTTAGCAATAAAGTTGAAAATCTAATAAAGAAATTTAACAGATTGTAGTAGCTTGGCGTCTGTACGTATAATTTTAAAAATGACGCGGTAAATACTTAGCTCACCATTAGATTAGACGGGACATGGAAATTGTAGTCAAACAAGCTAGTTTTACTAAACATGCAGGAACGAATGATATTGCAGCACGTAATGTACTATCCTTCATATCAGATTTACAATAAACCTTTGACATGCACCTAATCCTTCTAAAAGCAAAGCTAGACTACTATGCATGTTATTTACCCTGAAACATCTATTTACTCCGCTCTATGTTACTTTTATCAAGTTAGTAATTTCCTTGTAACTTTAATTGACGTTCAGTCAAAGAGCCTTTCTATCGAAAGCCTAAATCCCTTTTACACGTATAACGTTCATTAACTAAAGTGTTCTCAGTAGCGCTATACTGGTAAACTCACTTGAAACTGTGCACGAACCGAAATTGAATCCATCATCAACATCACCATACACAGCCTGAATTCAGCCACTGCTGGGTTTAAGCCTCTCTTATCCTGTGCTAGCGTCATCCAGGTTTTTTCTAATCAAATTTTCTAATTCAATCTCGCCGCCGAACGACCCACATTTCTTTTTCCAGTTCTGGACTTATAATCGAACTCACTTGTTTTAAAATTAAATCGTAAACCTTTAGGAATTCACACTTTGACACCTTTTGAGTTTAAAAGTGACGTTTATGAATAGGACCGCGGTATTGGCTTGCAAAATTAGTTCGCGATTAGAATTGCGTCCGTATTCCATGACTGGTGATCAATAGTGATCTATCATTGGGTGACAAAGTAATTTACTACCCATAGCTCATCGTACCATTGGTACTGTGGTACCTATCTACTCAGTATGTCATCGATCTTATTGGAGACGTCGTGTGCTATATTACGGAATTCAGTTGGCTGGCATATCGGTGGATTACGAAATTAGCTCATTGTTCTAAACCCATTGTGCAATATCGACAAGTAATTTATTGTTGTGATCCATTTCAAATCTGACTGTTAATTTGTCGATGTTTTTATTTGTTTTAGCGGATTTTTTTAGTCTATTTGATGATAAATAATGTTTATTTTGCAAATAGGTGTTTTTTGTTAATCATAGGTGAGGTCGTTGTTTCGTATTTGACTACTCTGAGAAGAAACAGCCGAAACAAACTTGATGTCATGGTCTCTTTTAACCTCCAGACATAATCTTGGTCAACTCAAATGAGGATTATGCAGATTAGTGTCTGAGATGGTCTTTTGAAGAAAGAACCACTCAGATTTGAGTAGACCCGTCCAGTCAGTGCAAGCATTAGTCAGTTATCGTGTAGCTCGACTCGTAAGTTAAGGTGCTAAAGTCGGGTGTTTGACAATGTTGATGATGATGATCCGTGTTAATTCATTTTTCCAGTTAGATACTATCTACCACTTTGCCATGACAAGATACCAGTATGAGTCAAATATCTATTGAAAAGGTTAAAAGGTGTTGTGTATGTACTTTAATAAAATTTGTATCTATTCTAAACAACAACAGTTCTATACGGTTAAGTTACTATATGCTTTTACACAAATAAAATCCGTCACAATTTACTCCGAACTCGAACCACTTTAGCTGTCAGCTGTAGTAATAAAATTGTCCATATGAAAGTGCATGCAATGGTTCCAATTGTGTAGTGACTTGTGACGTCATTTGCCGCGAGGGCGAAAAAACACGGCCACCTATCAAGAGCTAACTAATTGGAATTTTACAGATATTATTATTTCCGATATTTTAACAAAATTACAAAGAATTTAGTATTCGGAAAATCGAATGTTGAACTATCAAACATCGTGAGGAAACCGGCATGTCCTAGAACCAACAATTCGAAAACATGTGACATCTACCAATCCGCACTGGGCCCGCGTGGTGGATTATAGCCCACTCCCTCTCATAGAGAGGAGGCCGTGTCCCAGCAGTGGAAACATTATAGGCTGATGATGATGATGAATGTTAAACTCGCATTGTTATAATTCAATCCTGTAAAATCAAACCTAGCTGTTGCCCGTGATTTCGTAAGCGTGATAATGTTGATGAGTATGCGTAAGAACACAAAAAAAGATTCTCCAGGATATAATCTATCTCCTTGCCAAATTTCATTACGATCCGATCAGCCGTTTAGTCGTGAAAAGGTAACAAACAAACAGAGTTACTTTCACATTTAATAACAAGATCATTATTTCAGCATGCAGGTATAGTATGTAGTCGGCCGGCGGCGGCGACCTCTCGCTTCCAGCCCTGGTTCGTGCCATGGTCCGGAGCGAGACGGAATGGGACGCCGTCACCTCCTTCTGCGAAGCAGTCATGCTAGCGAAGGAGGTGGCGGAACGTGAGAGGGAAATATCCTCAAATCGTCCCGGCCGCCGCGTGAGACGCCCCGGGCGTCGGGGGCCACGTGGTGGCTTCCGGCCACCGTAGGCGCGGGCCTGTGGACGGGGAGCTATGGGCTAGCTCGCCGTCCGTCCGTCTCATGACGACAGGCCGTGTCGACGGCGCGTTCGTGTTCCACGCGCGCCTCAAAGAGAGTCAGCAAAAAGGAATGGGGTGCGCAAGGGCCGAAGCTTGCCGGGGCTGCGGGACTATTCGAAAGAGATACCGTGGCCCCGGAACACAAAGGGCGATGAAGGAACATGGATGGGTTGTAGTCAGTAAAAGTCTGACACTCCCTCCTGCTCCGCCCAGAGCGGGAGAATCCATATGATGATTTCCCATCCTAAACAAAAAAAAAAAAAACGTACAGTATGTACTGTAGTATGACGGTGTGTGTGTATGAAACAGTTTCCCGCCTGCAAATGAAACATCAGTAAGGTTAAAAGCTACCACTTTAATAATCGCACCACTCGACTAGTGTATTAAATTATTATTATTATTTCATACGGTGTTTGTTTTATCGAAACCTTTTGCTCTTGGCGGCTTAAAACAGTTAATGATTTTAGTGAAATTAAACTTGAAACAATATTATAAATTGATTTTGAAAGCTGTTATTAAAATAATAAATTGACCTGTCAGTAATTTTAGTTTGGTGGTTTAGGTTAAATGTTAGTCTGCTAAAGGAAGCACTTTGTCATTATTTAAACATCACATTATGCCAATTATTCCGATGAACGTTAATGAGCGTAAACTTGTCACGAACAGATTTAAATGAGACATTGAAGGAAACAATTCATATTTTAACATTCATAAAATTCAGTTTACTTTGATTACTTTTATCTGAAAACTTATTTCTTGGCGACTTACTTTTCTATTATTTTGGAAAATACAAAAAGAAATCAATTCAATCCGAGTACCTACACAAAAATGATTAAATTTTCATCAAAGTACACGCAAACAAAGTAATATATTTCAGGACTATCTTCTTAACGACATGGGACTAATTGGTTTTAGATTGGGACAAACTACGTATATTATATAGCTATCTGATAATTAAATTAAAACAAAAATATAAGAAAACAGTGGCGAGAGATACGAATAAAATTAACATTAATTTTGTATTAAGATAACCGCATTCTATGCTAATACATAAAGCTGTAAACTGAATAATATACGTATAACACTTGTATAATCAACGACCATCGATCACTAATAAAATTAGTGATCAGTGTACAATAGTGGTCTTTTCCGCCTGATCAGTTAAACATTTTTTCGCTTAAATCATGCGAAGGCGAGTCACGCCCCCTTAAAATTTAGGCGTCAACTTTGGCGCCAAAATAACAATAACTCGCGTTTGGCGTGTGTCGTCAGTGCGCTCGGCCGATCGGTATCTTTTCTTTCATTATTTCTCTACAAACTCAACGGGGCGGGGCTAGAGAGCGTCACTATGTTGTAAGTGCAAGCAAAAATTAGCTTAGTGGTGATCAGGCGGGTGTGTCCTCGATAGTACCTAGCGACGCGCGACGGTTCCATGTTCAAAAATTCAAAATAAAGGCGGTAACACAAAGTAAAACTTTTATCAATATCCGATAGCCAATAAGTGCAGCGAATTGTCTCTTGGTGTGTTCTGAGTTGACGTTCGCTAAGTGGGGAGATAGCAGCCATTGCTGCGGGAAACCGGGTCACAGGCTTTTGATATGCATGATTTAGGGCACATACTTGATGCAAAAATATTGATATTCCTTTTTTATCATTAGGTATTACCTTTTATCTGAAAATGTACTTATATCAATGTTTTAGCCAAAATTAGCTACTAATTACTAGTTAACTTTGATACTTATTTTTGGACTACGGCAATTAACTAATATTAATTTTCTCAAGGCGACCTACAATATCTATATACCCATATTAACATCGATTCATATTTCTATTTTAAACGCAACTCAAGATAATGATACCTCAATACAAACCTCAAAATTAGTTTATAAAATAAAACATACTATGAAACCTTTTCCACTTTGCATAGTGGACAACGAGCTCGGCAATTACATAGTTTTAATTTGAATTTCAAATCCACCAAATTAGGTCGAGCCTAGGTAAAAGCTCGCCACTGGGACGTCGGAGATTAAGGCTTTTGTTTCATCGCATATTGAAGGTTTATTGAATATAATTTTATATGAATATAATTAGGTTTTATTTGAATTGACTTGGTTTTTAATATAACTGACGAAATGTGCTATTAGGTACACCTCTGCCTAACCCTTTGGGATTAACAGGCGTGATGTTATGCTATATTGGTTTTTATAAATTAAAATATGAATTTGACTATTAACTTTACTAATGCCACTAATACAATAATATTGTCTAATACTATTTTCTATTTAATAAACCATACTAATATGTAGTTAGTCAAAGATCGCGTCAAAGACACCATGAATTTTATTAGATCAAACTAAATTAAAGTTCTATGTTTATAAACTAAAAAAATAAAAAACTAAAGACTGCACTCGTAAACTTTACTAGAAACTGGAACTTAAAAAATGCAAAACATATATTTGCAAAGATAAATCAGGGAAATAGGAACACAACTTCGTCGAAAAGTTTCACTGTGCAGTTGACCTAACTTTGCCTTTTATTTTGCTATGGATAATTTTTTCAAGGCTTGGTTTACATGACACAGCGGATAACGACACGACATGGAGGGCCCTCAGTCAGTCACAGACGTGCTGGAGTGGATATTGTGAACCCCGCTCAACACTTGGAATTATTGGAAAAAGCGAAGCATCGCATAGATTAGTTTCAATTATCTTTTGTTGCTTCAAGTCCTTCAAAGGCCGCTGCTTCAAGGCCAGACCTTGTGTTACTCCTCAGTCAACCGCCTTTCCGTGCCTATTGATGAATTGGAATGTAAATGTTTTTTGATTTGACAAATTGCTTGAGAATTCCTTTACATTTTTAGTCCAAACAATCAGGCTTTGTTTGAAGACAGTTGCGGTTTTATTTGATGTTAAATCATTGCGGAAATATATAATTTGTTCACAGATAGAGGCAGTAAGAAAACTCAGTAAAACATTCATAATAATGAAATGAGCAAAAATAAGACAGTGAGGTTTTAAATACGGCTTTCCACAATAAGTGGATTCCGAATTTCAAAAACCCATTTACCGCTTGGCTAACCAAAATCCTATTTTATCCTCTTATAGAAGCGAAGTGTCATTAACAAATAAACGTTGACAAATGTTTGAGGAGAGAGCTTAGACGGTCCATAGATTTTTCGGAAACCATTCGTTTTATTCTTTTAGGGTTCCGCACGTCTGTAAGTCTGTCTGAACGTTGATCCGTCTGTTTTCCCTGTAACCTTTTCACGCCACGACGGCTGAGTTGACTTGAAAAGTAATTTGACACACGGGTGGATCATAGAATATGCTTTTATCCCGGTAATCGCGGTCCCGTTGGTAATTTCCAACACTCACGCGACTGTAGCTTGGGGAAAAGTTAGTATCTAAAAAAAAATATCTTCTAACTTCCCTACTTAATTCTTTATACCAGACAAAGGGCATATTTTAAAGTAACAAATAAATTTCGCAACAAAAATCTTATAAACAACTTTGATTCGTACTTCACTGAGCACACATTTCCCTCGGCAACTTTATTTTCCTACGAACAACACTGCTTGTATTGACATGAACAACAGTTAAGTCTCCTGTCGCCTCGGGTTCTAACTGAGAAAAGAAAACAACTGCTAATCTGTTAACACGAATTGTAAATTCTTCCCGAGTACACTTGCTTGCATAATTGGATTTGCTTTTCTCTTGTTTTGCGCTGTTATTTGTCCCGATTTAATTGAAGAGATATTGGTGATTTAAAGTGAAGCTTATAATTGTGATCTTGTTTCATCCCGCAACCTACTACATACCAATCTAGTATTTTCACTGCTGCTCTTCTTCTTTTTCGTGTGGTTTATGTAAACCTGGTGTCAGATATTTATGCCGCCCATGGCTTGGCTTTACTGTTGCTGAATTCAGTACATACATGATTTAACCTCACCAGCGTTTAAACTTTTCGAAGGTTATAAATAACTACCCTGTCAAAACGTATGGAACAGCTATTTTTATCAAGAACCGACGAACATTTTCAATATCGTCATATTCGCACTGAATTAATTAATTACACTGTGTATAACCCAGTAGTTGAACAGTAACCAATAAAATATTAACATCTAATCATGAATTCTATTAAGCATTCTTAGATGTTATAATCCACTTTCCGACAAAGGTTTAAACAAACAACTTGCGTAAATATTAAATTCCAATTTACTCTAGTGTTTCACTACATGTCATAAAGTTTACGCTTAACTGCCAGCTAGTAGTTGTTCCGTAAACCATTTTATCTTCCTAGTATACTAGGAACACTTTAATGGCCATTTGTCTTCTCTACTATCAGTCATTTAGACGGAGGTCCACTTTTTACACTCTCGACCGTTTGACTGACGTAAAGAGAACTTAATTTTCAAAGTCCAATAAAAAATCTGTGTTGTTTTATTGCTGCGCTTCCCCACTATGGTTGGTGCCAGTTAAGATCGCAAAAGCGGTCATTGACCCACCTACATTTATTAAAGTTCTAAATGTAGGTGAAACTTTGAAATCTAAAAATAAGCCTGTTCAAGTCTTGAATCGTCATCGAAATTTCGAAAAAAAACGATACATCGTTCATTTGTTTTGTTTCGTAGGAAGAAATATTAGGGAAAAGGCAATGACCGCTATTGCGATCTTAACTGGCACCAACTATAGAACCCATTGAATGAAAAAAAAAAATGCAGCGCTTCCCCACTATGACCCATTGAATATTCATAACGTTAAAGGATTTTTTATAAGAGGTTTTTTATTGTTCACCCTGAGAAAAGAGTCTTAATTTCTTTTAGAACTTCGGAAACGCTTATATTTAAATCAAACTGGAACTTCTTCCACTTGGAAACGCTTTGAAACAAATTAGTGTCAATCTAATTAAACTTTACTGCACCTCAGCTCTCCAGGTTGTTTAAAGTTTGTTTTTTTTTTTTGTTTAGCAAACATTTGTTTCCTGTTACCTACAGCTTATCCATTAGCGAGCTATTAGCAGGGATCACACAACTCAATTTCTAACTAGTATGGAAGTCGTCCATCAACGTTTGACAGCTACAGGGTTCACAGGACGACATGTCAGTTAAGAGCCCCTGAAACTAATCACCGACGTCGACGCTAAAAGGGCATGTCGAGAATATACGTCGAGAAACTAAATTAAGTCCTATGTGGGAACTGCCGACGAAATTGAACTTTTAAACCCTCAAGTAGACCCAAGAATTAATATGGAAGGACATACTTAAAACTGTTTCATGCTTGTAAGTGGTTTTGTTAGGAATGAAGTCATTTTATATATTCTTTTAATTTGCCAATTGTACTTGTACGTTGAAATCTGAAATTATTTTGTGCGTGACGTTTTCAAAAGCTTTTATTACATTGCTATAACGTTATCAATACAAAGCGGTTACCTTTGAATTTCTAAAGATACGTTTTTCTGCCATGTAAGAAAATAAAAGTGTGTAGAAAAAGTATAGGTAGTATTCGAATGACAAAAGCTTCGAGAATCGGGCTCTTGGGTTCTATTCTTTGTGAACAATATTAGATGAAAGTACAAAAGTGTTATTTAATACACTAAGTGAAAAAATGTTTTGTACCTAGTAAAAGCGTGTATGTTATAACATAATCAGTTAACAGAAACAGTCCACGCAAATACTCGTAAATGGATTGAACATTCGAATGTGGCCAGGAGTGTTTGTTTAGGACCAAAACTCACAGAATCAGATATCATATCAATAACGAAGGTAATCATTTTGAACGGTAAATAAATCATATATCTTACATATTTTCAAATACCTATATTATGTATAAAGGAAATAATGTGTATCTGTTCGTTTCAATATGAAAATTCCCGCGTAAATATTAAAAAATGGCGCCCGTTTGACCTGTCATTGTCACTTTTCACAATACATTAAGTTTCAGTACTGAATTTGGCTTGTAAAATATGATATGTAATATTAAATGAGCTAACTGTATCTGAGTTCGGTATCTTAATGGGATTTCGCCACAACTGACAAAGAGGAAAGCGGAGCGAGCGAGCTTACTCCACTGCGGTGAACCCGGTGTCGACATTAAGTTTGTATCGCTTTTTAATACATATTATGTACACACCACTACAGCTTTGGAATATATTGTAAGTAAATTTCATATTAATGATAAACGCTTTGTAAAATCAAATTGAACCAATACTTGTATTGGCTTTATTTGATGGTGTTTAAACAACGTTCTCAGTCTGTCAGCCAAACTAGCGATGTAAATTATTTTGTGCAAGCATTACCCATAGCTATTTAATTAATATTAAAAAGATCTTCAAAGACATTATTTAAAGTTTTATTACAGAAAGAAGCATTTGAATTAAAACAGAAGAGTTAAAAGAAAATAAAAAAAAACCTGTTTTCATATGTTAGTAGTGCAATGATTGATTAAAGATCACCGTTTTAAGTTACATTTGTCCCAACTCTAGTTACCGGTTTAAGATTTTTACCAATTAAAATTCGATCATAATATTGGAAATTGGAAGCGCGCGTCGTTTATTCAACGAAATGGTTTTTAGACTTGATTGATGATTCTTCGGAGTAAAAATATGGCCGCGAATTGACAAATTTGGTTTACTCGTTTAATGAGGTTTTTCTTTGCTGTGCATATATTTCATTTATGTCGGCAAACTAGCGCAGGAGTTTGTTGGTGTCTGGCGGAGGCCTTATAGGAATGTAGGTGACGTGTCTGGCTCGCCGATTTTATTTGTTTAGTTTTATTATATTTTATTATTTATTTTATTTTTGTAATTGATTGTCTTATTATTTATTTTCTTATTAAATTTAATGTTATTTTAGAATTTAATGATTAATAATTGTTTATTTTTTATGATTTAATGTAAAATTGTGGTAATTTGGTAATCCAATGACATGTTTCATTTGCGTCAGTTTATCCACTATTTAGTATCAACCAAATATCACATTTCCATGGACCACATCCTCTAATGAACAGTAATTAATTAATGAAAACAAACTCATCACACACTATTTTGTCAGCTGTCACACACTGTGTTATTTTGTCAAATGAAACGTAGCGATTGCATATTTAAACAGTTATTTAATAATTACAGCTTGTTAGCACACTCCATTATATCACTCGTTGGAGTTCCGTGACTGCTGAGCGTGGGGGTCTTAGGTTCGATTTCCGGGTCGGGTAAAGTGATATTGGGTTATTTCTTAGGGAATACCCGACATGACCCGACCCGATATGTTCTAAACTCCGGTGTAGAAGTTGGTGGTATGAAACCTCCGTGACTCGGAAAGCACGTTAAGCCCAATGTGCTCTCCGACCAACGACCAACAGTCAGGATCAAAGTCCTGCGGCTCGTCTCCCTATGAGAATAGAATAGAATATTCTTCATTATGTACACCATACAAGTAACATTCCTAAGAAAAACATTTCACATAGGGTGGCTCTTTTTAAGACAACCTTTGGATGGATTATAGGAGCAGAGAGAGAGACAATATCAGGCAGTTTGTGGTAGTCCAATTACATATATGAGAGTGAACAAAAAGAGATTCATCACTGTAATATCTTCCGCGCCAACGGCTTATCTCTGCTAAGATCGGCTAACTCCACCGAAAACGGTCAGGGGGAGTGTATTATTAAAGTATACCATCATAATATCAGCTAAAGAGACTGATACAGTTTACATTGAACCGTCAAAGGGAAAATTGCTGTGCTCACAACTGTTGATAGATTAATTGATCATCACAGTTTGTAGGTATTTATAGACAAGGGGACTGCTGTCAATTGTCTCGATATAATTGAGTCAAGGGTATCGAAAGACTGTTAATTAATAAAGCTGAGCAAGAAATACTAATAATATAAATGCGAAACTAAGTAACTGTCTGTGTGTTTGTTTTCTTTTCAGGCTTTAACAGCGGAACATATATCGACGAAATTTGGCACAAAGGTAATCATGACCTGCATTAGGATATAAGATATTTTTATGTTTCCGTGTGATAATTTCCGACCTCCAGGCGGGTGAAGCCGCGGGAAAAACTTAGTATTCCTTTTTTTTTAATAAAGCAATAGGTAAATAATGAGTATATCACTCATTATTCACATGTTTTTTTTTATTTTCCCCGAAACTTAAAATTCGAACTTTAATCTGGCGCTAAAGCTGTTCATTATAATTTTCCTAATCGGCTATTTTCAGTAGGGACTTACAGTTCTAGAATTATAGTAATTCGGATACCTGAATGGTTAACTGTAACATGTCATGGTATTTTAATCACTTTAAACATAAATACGCCAAACCCCACACGACTTTGGCACTACTCACGGAATTAATGCAATCGCTGAATTTGTATTAAAAGTTTTTATTCTGAAAATGTATTCCGCTGTGCAAATTGGGTTTATTTTCTATTTTTCTTGAACTGACTGCAGCATCAAATTGGTACAGAATTTCATTGTATTGAAGGCAAATCATATTTAATTTTATTCTACATTTTGCGGTATCTCGTGTTTCGTAAAATGTTTTATCAAAAGCAAATATAGGTACTACATTAAAATAACATTAGCAACGTTTAGTTGAACATTCGTAATAGAATTGGCATATATATTAAAGGCCCCAAAGTTCATGAAAATGGCTATTATGTCATTTGAACATTTCCATAATTTACACAATTCGGTACGCGCAACTTGCTACTATTAATAAATTAATATCCATTCTCCATTTCAGAGGGGTTTGACGAAATTCAAAACTTTTCAGCAGTTGCCTAACAAATTACGGGGTTATTTATTTTGTGGAAAAACGGTTTAACTCCACTCCGCCAGAAATTGGGCTTTGTAAAGGTGACTACGATTATTTCATTTTGACGATCAATATTTGCACTCAACTAGTTTTTTATAAAGCCTAAATATCTTGGGTTCAATATTTTTCATGTTGTACCTATCTACAAGGTGTGGCCAGTGGTTATATTATGTCAGGGTGTGATTCTGATTATCAAACTGAACCACTTTCTCCATGGGCCCACCATCGAAATCGCGAAAAAAAAACCGTTTTTTATGCGATTTCGATGGTAGTCCCACGGACAAAGTGGTTCAGTTTGTTGGTTTAATATGACCACAGCTTTCTGGTACACGCTGTAGAATGATAATTGCATTTCTCCCATGAAAAATCTATAAAACCAAGGTAAGATTATTTTGATTGGCATTGCGCTGCTAAGTTATACGTACGAGTAACTTCAATTAATATTTCAAAGGAACAGCCTTGTTACACCTAGCCGGGTTTTAATTACTTCAGTTGCATGAACTCAATTTTGTCGTGTTTGTGTGAAAAATAACACCAACAATATTCGTGTAAGTTCTAAAAGTAAATTGCGTGTTTATTTTCACGTCCACATTGTTATACGAAAACTTATTACATTTACGAAAAATAAAGCAGGTTTCAGTAAGGCCCCTGTGGTTCAAAGCTGACATAATGTTTCTGTAAAGATATTAGCTTCATATTTATAGCGGCATCTAGGGATTTGAGGCTGGGTAAGCGTTGTATTTTTTGCAATATGAAAATGGGGTTCAAGGGTTTCTGAAAAACGGGCATCTTCCTTTGAAATTTCTCTAATAAAATTATATCATTAAGGTCGGTATGCTCTATTCTATTCTTGCATAGTGAATTGTAAAGTAGTAAAGCTTTCCGCATAATTACACGAGAGCGGTAGTTTCAGAGAGGCTTCGCGACGTCGACCTCGCGTCGTCTAGTGCCTAAACTACGTACCCCCTAGTATCACTTATGCAGGAGTCATCCAATTAAGCATGTGCCGACGTGTGCGCCTGCCTGATAGCACCATGCTTGTGATATATCTACATATTATATGGTACACTAATTAACCCCATTTCGAGGCTTGGGTATGCATGCCAAAATATGAATCTTGTGGATTTTAACCTCTTTTAAAGGCGCTCCTTTTAAAACCGTGAGGTAATTTCGACGAGAGTTTTCTTTTAAGGAAGAGCAACACGTAATGGGGTCAGTGACTTCTAAGTTCTACGCTTTTAGAAAATAACCTGGAAGAGGTGAAAGAACTACCTCATTATACAGGGCGTAAACAGAGACCCTGCACGGAACCGTCAACCAAGCATTCTGTACATCAAACTAAGTAACTCTACTAAAAAATATTGCTGGGAGACGACATTTTTTTTTGGGGTGAAATATCACGTTTTATGTTAGAACTCAATGTGGCGCACTCAAAACATTATGTTGATGGATATATTGAGTAGTATGCAGGTCATGAAGGTATTTAAAGTAAATTATAACATTAAAACTAGTATTTAAAAAAAAATTTGTGAAAATATTGGAACTTTCACCCCTAATATCTCCGGAACTAGGTTCCCAGGTATGGTCTAGAACAAAAAACCGGCCAAGTGAGACTCGGACTCGCGCACGAAGGGTTCCGTACCATTATCTATACAACACAAACGGTAAAAAAAAGACGTTTGTTGTATGGGAGCCACCCTTAAATATTTATTTTATTCTGTTGTTGTTATAGCAGCAACAGAAATACATCATCTGTGAAAATTTCAACTGTCTAGCTCTCACGGTTCATGAGATACAGCCTGGTGACAGACAGTCGGACGGACAGCGGAGTCTTAGTAATAGGGTTCCGTTTTTACCCTTTGGGCACGGAACCCTAAAAATGATTGCAATGACGGGGAGAACAAGTGCCTTTCGGCTTCGTAAAGGGTACTTTCACACCTATTATACTACGTTAATTAGTCTGTTAACAGATACCTAATGTCCTGCATTAAAATCTAGAATTTCCGAAGTCTTACAAATGAAAACCAGTGGAAAAATGACGATATGAGCCTAACTTTAAAATCCCTAGTAAATCCCATGTTTTAAGTGAAGTATAAATGAATGGATGAATTTTAACTGTATCAATCAATAATTTTCCTTTCATGGTGGCCGGAAACCAATATTTACATATTCATAACATTTTATTTTGTTGGTGAACGATATTTTTATTACGTGAAAGAGTTGGTAACAGTGCAGCATTGTAATTTATACCGAGAGATTGGATTTTGTGACTTATCAACCAATAGGGATGATGACTGACTAAAGAAATATGATTCTGTTTAGTCCGTCAGTTAGATTATCGAAAAATATTGGATCCGTGTTTTTTGTTTTATCAAATTAATAAAATATGACGAAGATAAAACGTGTCAAAGATCATAAGTAGGGGCTTGTGACGTCACATTTGAGTAAAAAATGTACTCAAATGTGACGTCCACGAGTTTTCGACGCACTGTATCGTCTTCATTTTTTGTTTACGTGAAAAAGAAAAAATATGGGTCCAATATTTTTTGGAAATCTATCTGACGGACTAATTAGTTTGTTTTTGTCATCTACCCCATTAACAGCTAATAGCATGTTACAGTTACTGAATAAGGCAAGAATAAAAAAAAAAAATGAAAAAAAAATAATAATAATAAAATGAATGCCTCGTGGGTCTAGTGGTCGCGAGCGCGACTGCAGAGAATGGAGTCTTGGGTTCGATTCCCAGGTCGGGCAAAGTGTTAAGGGTTTTTCCATCAGGAATTTCTCAATAACAACCATGGAGTCTGGATTTGAGCCCGGTTGATGACAATAGGCATAAATGGCGAAATGTGGGTGTACGAATGGGTACACCTCTGCCTAACCCATCGAGGAGACAGGCAAGATGTTATGTAATGTATTGTAATACAAACAAATTCTTGAACATATTAAATGGTTATTGATTTAGGCAAACGTAGACATTACCTATTTCGCAAACACTACAGTAAAGTAATAAATTACTAAAAAGGTTTGATCATGAATATCATATTAGGTTCTAAAGTCTTGTCTACATCGAATTAATGGGGTAACCCATCGGTTTGACCGCGATTTATCCCATCAAATCAGACAAAGAGAAGTCGGTTTCATTTATGTCCCTTAAGGCTGAGGTATCTGCTAAATTAGCAACTCTATGTGAAAAGTAATTAGTTTTTTAATTTCCTATATGTGA
Source organism: Xestia rhomboidea (assembly GCA_963853795.1). Taxonomy (NCBI): domain Eukaryota; kingdom Metazoa; phylum Arthropoda; class Insecta; order Lepidoptera; family Noctuidae; genus Xestia; species Xestia rhomboidea. The sequence continues at coordinate 12,363,512 of OY970761.1, read as the reverse complement.
CATAGACAAACTCAAACAGCCAATAAATATACTATTATCTGTGGAGTGTGGCCTGTGGACCATCATCATTGCGAAAATGTTGAGAGTTTTAGTTCCATGGTTTTTCCGTAAAATAAGGTGGCGCCATGTGTTTTAAATTGTTAATCTGTGACTGGTTTAGAAGAAAAAACTGACCGCGAAAATTTCAGAATTATCGAGTGTAAATTTGTTCGGTTTTAAATAAATTAAGAATTACTAGGGACCGTGAAGAGTTTAACGTCGAGCAAAGAGCAAAAGACATAATATAAAATATTTTGCCGCCAAAATCGCAGCACATTTACCTAAAAACTAACGAAAGTTTTATGGACTGGAGGAATAAGAAACATTTGTGATTTTTATTTTATTAAGTAATTATTTATTAAATGTTTTTGTACTAAATTGACTATTTTTCTCGCACTCAAATTGAAAAGTATAGTTTGCGCCTCGAGACTAAATGCCAACTTGACTCTCCCTCGCACGCTCGGGAGTCAAACCACCTGACTCTCCCTCGCACGCTCGGGAGTCAAACCACCTCTGGTACATTATGGCCTCGTTTAGTCCCTTGATATAAAATATACTATTATTTTTGTTTCAATTCTTTTTGTTTCAAAGCCAGACCAGTAGTTAAAATTCAATGAAATATACATTATTCATTAAATAGGTCGCGTTATTACTCACATTTTAATTAAATATGAACAAGAATGATTAGTCCGGCCTTAATTACTGTACTATCAATAATTGTCGTGTTGGGACCTAGTCTAGATTATAGGTTTCATTTCACAGGCTGGTCGTTGCCGTGTTCGTACCTATATACAGTCAGGTCTATTATACCTACATGATCTTTTTCTAATTCTGGCCTGTATCAAGCTTTGACGCTAAAGGTGAACGCACACTTATCCGCGCCGAAAGAACCGACCGCGCCGAAAGAAACATTTTCACATTCGTATAACGTACGTACGCGGATAAGTGTGCGAGGTTTTATAGGATTTCTTACAAGTAATTCTAAAATTCGATTCTTTTGGCTTTTTCGCTTCCTTCGGCTCTGATAAGTGTGCGTTCACCTTTTGATATACTACATAGATACTTTTTGTTTGTAAATACATACTTATTATACATATGAACATCCATAACTCGGAAACAAATGTCCATGCTCATCACACAAACATTTGCTCCTACCGGGATTTGAGCCCGGGACCCTAAGAACGTAAGGCAGCCTCACTATCGCTGCGCCATTCGGGTCGTCCGGATCATTGATAAAATCATGGTTATTATACATATGAACATCCATAACTCGGAAACAAATGTCCATGCTCATCACACAAACATTTGCTCCTACCGGAATTAAAACCCGAGACCCCAAGAACGAAAGGCAGCCAGCAGACACAAAACTTAAACATCATTCCGGGATTTTATAGGGTTCCTTGAAAATGAGGGAAGTACACTCTTCCTTTACCAATATCTGGTTATGAGACACAAACACCATGATTTACAAAGCCGAACATATTGTGAATCTCGACGTCTCATACATGTTTACAGCCGAGTTCTGTATGTAGGTGCTGTATAATTACTGCAACGACTCGCGCACTTCCTTACACCACGTGAAACCCTTTACATGGAAGGGTGACTTAATTAGGGATTAAGAATTATATCCCTTTTGTTACTCATGGAAAATTGAAAAATACACCGTGGAATTTACATTCGTGAACTTATTTTGGGCGTCCATAAATATTTTTGTTGGCCAAAACAGGTGGGTTAGAATGAAAAGTTACTGTTTTATTACCTGAAAGTACTACCATAGTGCTATTTTAAATTCGAAAGTTACTCTGTTTGTCTATCTGTCCGTCTGTCTGTTGCCTTTTCACGATAGTAATGAAAATGAACAGCTTTTGTTCTAACAAACCAACAAAAGTGGTCCAGTTTCATGGACCGACATGACACGAGAAGTAGTACGTTTATTATGACATCTTGTATACGGTGTTTACAACTGTCTTATTACCGGCTTTGCCAGCTTGGAGATTGGAAATTATACCACAGGAACGGGATAAAGAAGTATCCTATGTTATCCAGGTTATTGTCTCTCTGTGTGCCAAACATCGAAAGCCGTTCATAAATATAAATAATGTAATTAGTTAATCTTTTCATAAACATAGAACCAATTTTAACGACGAACTTGGTTAAACTGACGCTTTGATTTGTGCCAAATCTCAGTATATATGCGAACTTGCTCCGTTCAACCTCCATTATTAATGCTCTAATTATGCATGCAGCTACGACTGAGAGCAATTTTGGACACTTCAACTTCCTCTGTTAAGTTAGATACTAACTACTTCGGTGAATCTAGCTTACCTGAATAGAGTTATGAATGTTTAATCCTAATAGTTTACCTACCTATCCACAAAAGGACCGATGGTCTATTACAGAGCAATCGACCGTTTTTTTTTAGTATGAGAAATCATCAAATGACCCCTCCCGCTCTGGGCGGAGCGGAAGGGAGTGTCAGACTTTTAGTGATTAAAAGCCATCCATGTTCCTTCATCGCCCTTTGTGTTCCGGGGCCACGGCATCGAACAGTCCCGCAGCGCCGGCAGGCATCGGCCCTTGCGGACCCCTTCCTTTTGCTGACTCTCTTTGAGGTGCGCGTGGAACACGAACGCGCCGTCGACACGGCCTGTCGTCATAAGACGGACGGACGGCGAGCTTGCCCATAGCTCACCGTCCACAGGTCCACCGCGAATCGGTAATCGTTGTGCGTTATAGCCCTAGGTAGACTGAAAGACCTTAAAAATGTGACCAGACCGGACTGTTATCGGCAAAAGACAGGGTTAACACCCTGTCCTTTTTTTTCTTTCACCCTGTCCGGAGAAAGAAGAAGATTGTTTTGGATCCAAGCTTCTCCCTTGCCTAATCTGGCCCAGGGTTTATACAATAGACATGACGACAGTATCAAAAAATTGCAAATCTATTTAGTCCGTCAGTTAGAGTATTGGAAATTAATGGACACGTATTTTTTGTTTTTGTAAATCAATGAATATTGACAAAGATAAAACGCATCAAAACTCTGGAGTGGGGGCTCGTGACGTCAGAACTAGCTAAAAATTATACCATGGCATGACGTATTGAGAATTTTAAAAGTGTCGTATCTTCGTCAATTTTGGTTTACGTAACAAAAGAAAAAACACGGGTCAAATATTTTTTGATAATCCAAGTAACGGACTAATTAGTTTTTTTTTTTGTCGTCTCGCCTATTAAAGGTAAACATCTAAAGAAAGCGACAACCACAATATATGATTGAGTAGTATTCGATATTGTATCAGTGACTGCCTTGTTGGTAAAGAAAGAAAGAAAAAATATTTATTTGGGGTCAGTTAATAAAGCACACACACAATAATATAATAAAGATACAAAATAAGGAGTAAAACATAAATGTGCTGTGTGCCCCACGACTGCGCCAAAAAGGTCCATTTCAGCATTTATGCCAGACAGTTGATGCTGTCTGACGCTGATCTTCCAATGAACCTTGAGGGGGAAGTGACGGAAAAAACAGTTTCAAACATAATAATACAAATAAATAGATAACGAGTAAATTAATTAAATGAGTATTTACGAGTTCGTATAAAAAAAAAAAATGTATGTAATAATTGTATTTTTGTGTTCTAACGTAACACTGGTAACAATAATAAGTACAGAGATAAGCCAAGACAGCTGGCTTGGTCTAGTGGTCGAAGCACGACTGAGGAGCTTGAGGTCCTGGGTTCGATTCCCAGGTCGGGCATGATGTTATTAACCTTTATCGCGCTAAACTACTTATGTGTCCATTGTTATAGCACACTAACTACATCATTTCATGTATTACGTCAATTGAAATCTTTATCATCAAAAGCTTTAAGAACGGTCAAGCTTTTAATATACCGACAGCACTTTCCGTTTGTCGCCTTTACCGCATATTAAATTGTATTTCAAATAAGACTCAAACGTGCTTTGGCTCAAAGATCAGTCTGTTGGTACGTTTAGAGTCGTAGTTGAGCCTGTAGTGTTGAGCCGTGCAATTTATAAAGGAAAAAGACTGGTGGTTTTTAAAAAGCGTAAGATTGCGTCTTACGTCCCATTTCCGTAGGAGCCGGGCGACCTGCAATGGCTTTAGGCGAAACTACCACAAAGAGATTCAGATAATACTTAAATCTTTGCCGTAAAAGCTCGGTTACAATAAAATTCAAGTTTGATTTTTGCTGAATTCATATTTGATATTTCAAACTCGTAAGTTGGTTTTGATAACGGTGAGCTGAATTTATATGAAATGGAAACGCAGTTTTGTGAACAATTTAATGAAAAACTTGTTGTATTTCGTTTCCTAAGTGGTTTCGGGCCTCCAAAATTACATGCAATGGTTGTTTGTAAACGACATCCTACAAATATTTATAAATGCGAAAGTTTGTGAGGTTGGATGGATAGATGGAGGTTTGTTACTCTTTCACGCAAAAACTACTAACTGGTTTTAGATGAAATTTGGCACACAGATAGTTTAGAACCTGGATTAACACATGGGATACTTACACTTTTTATCCCGGTAGTACGATCCCGTGAGACAATTACCGAACTCGACACGGGCAAAGCCAAGGGCACAAGCTTATAAACTGGCCTGCAAAAATAAGTATCACACTTTTAAAATTGCAATAACTTTTTAGGTACCTACACAAGATATACTTTGGAAACAAAAAGGACTCGTAAAATAGTTTAATTTTGTCTATAGTTTCAAAGAAAGCTGATAAAAATTGCTTTATAACGTTTTTTTTTATTTTAAATCTATAGTTTAAAAATTTAAATTTAAGAGTGTAGTACTTATTTTTGCAGGTCAGTGTAGTTTCTGAAAAACTAGATGGCCTGTAAATACTATAGATAATGTATTGGATACTATTGTTTTACATTCACATACGGTATTTGACGGTACGGCTTTTCGTTATTCAAATGTCTTTGTTGATTTGCACTCGAATTTGTTGGCCCGATTCTTTGTCGGTACGAAAACTTAATACATGGTACGGTACGGCTAAATGTATTCTATTATTCAGGCTCCATTCGTGACCTATGCGATTTGTGTTTTGTTTACGTTCATATAGATACGTTCTCACATGTACCTGAAAATTCTCGGTTTGGTAAAATTCTCAGGGTAAAAAAAGAATGGATAGTTACAAAGGGAAAAAAGCTGTTTTTTTCAGGTTGCATTTTGATGCTAATTTTAGACTTTTAGCTCTAGCTAACTATTTTACACTGTAAATATATATTAGGTACTAAGTCTAGGGTTTCAAAGATTTATGTTGATGACAGGGATGCGTCTAAAGAGTTCAGACTGAGCTTGTTTGATGTCAAAATGAAATTTACATTTTATTCTTTAATTAATAGAATGATAGACTAAATAAATTTACGCTGTAATTAGGTACGTAGCTATGTAGGTTGTACTTTACCCGTACACCTAATTGTAGATACTCGTGCCTTGTAGTTATCCATATATGTCTAACTATTGGTAGGTACCTGAATGTAAAACAATATTGTCTAATTACTTTCTTAACTGATAAATACGTATCTGTAAACGGTCATCTACGGTCACTAGTTGTAAACAAAAAGATAAAATCAAAACCATAGCAAGTAATCTCTCAATCTGAAGCTTCCGTTATTAAAAATCCATTGACAACAAAAATAAACTATAAACCCACCTTTAATTCTATGACAATTTCATTAATTTTAAATACCCGGTACTGGCCGTTTACACCAATCGATATTAAACTAAGTTTAAAAACAGCGTCGGTCATTGACTCGGTGGTATGTCGTGTCTGTCGTACGGTAGAACGTTGGACAAATATTCATATCACCGTGAAATCGTTTATTGTAGCTCGTTATTGATCTAGTGCCGTAGTTGCTTTGCAATGTCGTTTGAATTATAAATCAGGACTTTTTCAGTTTGGGTTTCTAGCGTCATCAGCAGGGTAGTTGCGTAACAGCCATGTAGAACTCCAAATTAATTGCATTTGTATTTATTTTTAGTCACACAGTAGAAAGTCATTGGGAGACAACGTTACTGATACACATAATGTAATACAACTACCAAACAGATAGCCCAAAAGAAGATAGATGCCCTCGAAATGTGGTGCTGGAGGAGAATGCTTGGCATAACCTGGACACAGTTCCGAACCAACTTCGCAATCCTCCAGGAACTTCGGATCAAACAGCGTCTTTCTTCCATCGTCCAATGTCGTATCCTCACTTTCTTTGGACATATCACACGTCAAGAAGACACATCTGTGGCGCGGCTTGTAGTGCAGGGAAAGGTTGAAGGCACAAGAGCGCGCGGGAGGGATGGCGATGGATTGTGAAGCTTGCCACCACCCCTGATGTGACGACCTGTGTGACTCTGCCAAGAGTGTGACGTCGAAGAAGAAGAATACAACTACAGATAATGTAATATTAAAGCAATTGATTTTAATAATTTATCAATATTCATTGCGATAATCTAGGTGTAAACAGACCCTGCACGGAGCCGTCAACCAAGCATTCTGTACATCAAACTAAGTAACTCGCGCAAAAATAATTTACTTTTTAGGTCACGGTTTACGGTAGGCTTTATGTAACGCACTCAAAACTTTGTGCTGATGGATGTTTTGAATAATACGTGGAGGTATTGAAAACAAAGTTATAACATTGAAAACATTAATAATAAAAAAATACTTATATTAAAGTTGGACCTTTGACCTCCATTACGTATGGTCCAGAACAAGAAAATGATCACAATGACGAGGAGAACAAAGTGCTTTTCGTCTTCGTTAAGGGCCTTTTTGCACCCATAATGTTGTCGAGATTTTTTGTAAATATTTAAAACAATGGATTAGAAATTATCTGAAAAATCCTTTAGGTTGTAATAGGTATTAAAAGTTTATTACTTAATGTTATTGTGGTTCAGGTTTGCCTATGTAAAACACCCTTTTTCATAATAGGATATTATACCACAGGTTATTATTGTGTGTAGCAATTAAGCTGCCAAGCTCATACATATAGGTACTTACTTAATTTATGTCTCAATTCCCTTCAACCTTTTCCTGTTGCAGTATTTCATTAAAAAGGTGTGTGGTGTATATTTATTTTTCATAAAAATAATTTTATGAACAATGATATCATTTTCCACAAATTATTTTTGTACCTACCATTACTACATAAGTACACATGGTATACAGTGCATATAATTGTTTTTATTCCAATTCTAAAATACAAGGTGTATCAGCAAAAATCTGCTTTTCTAAGCAATTTGGCCGTATATTAATTAATAACTGGCGGAAAGTTCAATGCCTAATCTTATGACTAGAATTATTGTAACAGCATGTAACAGCAGCAACAACATGCAACAGCTAACAACAACATGGCAGCAACATGTAACAGCTTATATCAAGTCACACCCTTGCGCACCCGTGTCTATCTTGGTTATACTGGTTATGCTTAAATAGTAAGCATGTTATCATCAATGGTCGTTTTTTTCGCACTTTGCCTCGCACTAGGAATTTCTCCTGTATTGCCATCTATTTGTGTATGTATGTTTGTATGTATGTATGGATAGATGTTTGTTACTCTTTCACGCAAAAACTATTGATCGGATTTGGATGAAATTTTGCACACAGTTAGTTTATAACCTGGATTAAAATATAGGATAATTTTTATCCCGGTAGTAAGATTCCATGGGACAGTTATCAAACTTCACACGGGCGAAGTCGCTGGCAGAAGCTAGTAACAAACCAAATAAAAAGGTAAAGACGGAACTCTGCGAACAGCAAAGTGAGGCCCGTCAAATTACGTCTCGCTCTGTTCATACACGCTCACACGCACACATTTACATCAAACTACAATTAAACTATGCCTCAATAAATGCACAACATGTTTACGAAACCGGTCTGCCTTCTTCGCAGTTCGCAGAGTTCCGTCCTAAATTTTTTTTGGTCTGAGTGTACACGGCGAGACGTAATTTGTCGGGCCTCACATTTTTATTTGGTCTGAGGTAACAAATATATGTTCCGTGGGGTAATTGTAGGTAATTGTGACCAACCTAGGCAAGCGTGGCTTAACCTGAAGATCGAACCAGAGCGGCTGATATTATGTAGCCAAAAGGGTATTTTTATCCGACTACGGCAAAGACAAAAGGAGGGGTTATGATTTTAGCAGTCTATGTATGTTTGTTTGTATTTACGTATGTTCCTCCGTAGTGCCTAAACTATTCATCCGATTTTGATGAATACGGTGTCCATCGATTCGTTATTATAGCCCGGGTAACATCGGTTACTTTATAACCGACTTCATTCAGCAGTCGGGTTTTAGTTTTAGAACTACCACTTGTTGCTGTCTAAGGAGTTTTTCGTTTAGAAGAGTAGTTTTTGCAAATGTTTGACATAATCCAGTTTTTCCGTAAAAAATTCAATAGTAAAAGCACGAGAACGCAACTTTAATAACTGAAATAAACAAAGCACTTATACCCTGAAAAAATATTACAATACCTTTTACTACAGAGCTTAAGTTACATACTGCAAAATGAAATAGTTAAACGTACAAGTTGGCCAAATGTTCGTCAACGGTGAAGTGTGAAATACAATTTACTTTTGAAGAGCGCTTGTTTGATTTTCGCGAAGTATCCGGACAAACTAGCCTGACCTAGTGAGAGTTGTCATATCAAAGATTTTATCACTGAAATGAGTTTTTGTTGGTTTGTTTTGGTGGATTTTTTATTTATTGTGTCCTCTTTATTTACTTCACTTCTATAAGAAGTAATTTTGTAGCGAAGTAGGTATCATATACCTACATGAATTCCTACTAAAAAACAAATTTGTGGGGATGGATGGATGGATAGATGTTTGTAACTCACGCAAAAACTACTAAACGGATTTTGATTAAATTTTGCACATAGAGAGTTTATTACCAGGATTAACACATAAGATATTTTATAACCCGGTAGTTGATCCCGTGCGACAATTATCGAACTCCATGTGTGGAAGTTTTTTTTGGAAAATCCACCGGAAAAGTCGGAAGTTTGGACGGTTTATGGAAACTGAATAAAATTTTCTTCATTAGTAAATTAAACCAGTGCGAAGCCAGTATGTAATAAAAAGAGAAAGAAAACTGGTTTATCACCCAAATAAATAGAGTTATTTTTCCAACTTCTTAAGTTAAATTTGAAGTTTCCTAAACCCACTCAAATTCTAATCTGCTTGAACTTTGTTGAAGACGCAGCTGAATTAATTTTCCTGACTGGAAGTTTGGACCTGAGTTTCAGATACTCAAATATTAGCCAAAAATATTTAAATTAATTTAGCGACTTAGTTATGTGCGACTACGCATTTGGATTTCCCGAACAAATTAAACGCAACGGTGCCTTGTTTGAAGATCGCTTTGGCTATATTCTGAAATACCGTCTAAATTCGACTTTCACCCATCTGCTTACCGAATGACAAATGCTTTTCTACTTAAAAGATTATATCAAGATTACTTCATAGCTGGATACATACGTACACAAAAAACCTCCAATGTTCACTGAGCTAATGATCAATGGAGCAAATACGACGCGCAATTGAAATTCATAGCACAGTTAAGGCGAGCCTGTGTACTATATATATGTAGTTAACAGAAAACATGGAAGCTTGTACAGCGGTGTTGTGTTGGTATATTGGTTAACCGGACTATTGTGGAATCAGGCTTGTGCGGACTCCATCGGGCTTATTGCAAAACAAGGTTTCTTTAGACACAAGTTTAAACTATCGAGTAATTTTGAAACCTCTATTCTGTCCGTTAAAGCTCTAATTACAAGAAGTGTCTTCAAACCCGAGCTTATGGTGTCAATTTGTGATTATGGTATTTAACGTGTTTTGAATTAAGTTTATATTACAACAAAGAGTTCGAAGGTTTTGGCTTGCAATAAAGTACGATTTCGTTTTCTACGGCTGATGTTAACCTCTTTTAATTTCTATGCTATTTCAAATCGTCAGGGGTAATCAATTATTATAAGCCCCTGAACAGTTCTCTAAGTACTTGTACCTGCAATATTTATTACGGAGATTCGAAATGCTAATGTACAAACTTAAGTACTTTGCAGTTTATCATACTAATTGCTTGCAAAGACCAATTACAGCCACCTGAGCGTCAGTTTAAATAAAAATAAAGATAAAGTTTTACCTATGAAAAAGATGACCGTACTTTATTTTATTCGGGAAATAATAATAAGTTCCTACATTGCTGACCGAAAACCGGATGCATCACCTACGATCATCGGTGATGAGACTGTACATCCCACGGAAGTGCGGAGGTTAAGGCTTTTTAAACGCGAAGACCCTCCACAACCGCGAGGTATGCAGTCTTAGAGAATATTATTTAAAAGCCGAGGTGGGTATGCACCGAGATGTATTTTTAAGTTTTTTTTGTATCGTTTTATTTTAAGAAATATTTTAAAATGTAATAAGATAAGAATGTAAATGAATAAACGAAATAATAATAAATAAATAATAAATATCGCTGGACACACAACGCCAGCACCACACTAAGCAACGAAGTGGAACAGATTTTAATGAAACTTTACAGTAAACCGCTTAAATATCAGATTATCATAAGGAGTGGAAGGGACATCGACGCACAAACGATTCCCACATGTTCAGTAAATCATTCAGAACCCCCCCAGCCCCACAACTCACCCTCACTCAGCTGTTTCCTACAAAAGTGCAATACCTACACGGTTAAGATGTATGGAACAGCAAATTTATTTTAAACCGATGATAAAAAAGTGTGTGATAACCGTTTGTGCGACGATGGCCCTTCAAACCTGTATAGGATATCATTTATAAATAAAGATATTATAAAGCTGAAGAGTTTGTTTGTTTGGTTGAACGCGCCAATCTCAGGAACTACTGGTTGGAATTGAACAATTCTTTTTGTGTTGGATAGTACATTTATCGAGGAAGGTTATAGGCTATATAACATTAGGCTACAACCAATAGGAGCTGAGCATAAATAAAAAATGTTGCAAAAGCTGAGAAAATTTATTCCTTTTGTGAGCTTTTTCTCTCTTGTGACGCAGACGAAGTTGTGTGGGTCAGCTAGTTATTTATAAAGATATTGTGAAAAATAATTGCGAGTGACAACGCGACCGGAAGCAAGTTCTTTTTTTTAATATATGAAACATAGTCAGTGGCCAGATAGTCTGACAACCAGTCTTATCAACGGGTATCGTATTACCCAGTACTAACTGGGTTGTCAAATGGCAATCGCTCCATGTAAAATACTGGTATTCAGCTGCATCCGGTTAGACTGGGAAAAGGCTAGGCAGATGCCAACGTCATTTTATATGAGTAATTTTCTCCGTAAAACTATATCTGTTGTTATCCTTCTATATTTAACGAGCACAAACAGCTATCAATGTTGTTTGGTCTCCCGAGACATACAATCACTCCCGCCCGGAAAGTAAATACGATAGCAGATTGATATAGACAATTCGTCTAACACATGTGGGGCATAGGGAAAGACTACTTTCAGCGATAAAGAAAATTGAAAACGCTTTGTAAATAAGCGTTTAATGAAATGTTTTACGAACAGGAGAAGAATTGGTTAAGAGTGTGAGATATGCCGCTCATTTATCATTAGTAAACGTAATTTTAATTTTATATTTTTGGGGGTAAGTACCATTGGACTAATAACTTATTTTGAACAATAAACCTACTCACAACCGGCGTGCGTGTATGAACGTGGACGCGGATAAAGGAGTATGTAAGGATCGTAGCACCCGTTCTGTGGTTTCTGCCTACCCTCATGGGAAAAACGAGTGAGTTTATGTATGTATCGTCATCATCATGTATACAGGGTGTACACAACCTCATTACGAAGCCGACAACCAAGCATTCTGTACATCAAACTAGGTAACTTTACGCAAAAATTATTGCTGGGAAACGACTTTTTTTTTCGGGTTTAAAATCTTTTTTTGTGGTAGAACTCAATGTTACGCATTCAAAACATTGTGCTGATGGATGGATTGGATAGTACGGGGTCGTGGAGGTGTTAAAAGTAAAAATCTTACATTAAAAACTTGTGTTAAAAAAAAAAGTTGTCAAAAAGTTGGAACTTTAACCCTCAATATCTCCGTAACTAGTTCCCGGGTACAGTGTAGAACAAAAAAATGATTGCAATGACAAGGAGAACAAGTGCCTTTCGGCTTCGTTTAGAGGTGTTTTACACCTTTTATGTTGTGTAGCTTTTCCCAACTATGTTGGGGTCGGCATCCAGTGTTACCAGATGCAGCTGAATACCAGTATTTTATATGGAGTGTGTTATGTATCATAATGTGTACCTATGTATGTATGTATAAAATAATATGAATATTTAGTCAAATTGCAAAAACCGTGCGAAACTTGGGCGAGAATAATAAGGCCCCGTTCCCACTGTCGTGACGATTAATTTACGTTGGTTTTTAGTTGGCAAAACTCGTGGACGAAAGTAATCGTGTCGTCCTATATGTGAACACCTCCATTTAAATACACAAGCCACGACACTTAAAACTATACGATTATCTGTTGTCACGGCATAGTGAGAACGGGGCCTAACACTAACTAAACTACACAATAACTTGAACTTAATACAGAGTTCACGTGCTGTAAAGTGTTTTATCAAAATAAGTCGTCGGTACATTAAAACTTGAATTAATTATTCAATTATAATTATTTACCTTAAACACACACAAACACGAACACAAAAAGAAATCAACATCATACTGTTGTACTGAAATAGCGAGACTAAAATAGGTACGTTTCCAAAATTGATTTGATATTCCGTATCCACGCGGGAGATAAGATCTGTGAGTCTCTCTGGTGAATTCCCGTCGAGTAAATGCCTACTGTCAAAGCTCGCTTCTACATCGGAAGTCTATAAATAAGACTTGAGGTAACCTAACATCACGACTTTAATCACCGAATGGTTAGACAGAGATGTACCCAATAGTACACCTACACACATACACACACACACACACACAACACACACATACAGGGGTAACATGGCATGGGGGGGGTACATTTTGCCAGTTATGTTAAAGTCCTATGTAAAGGGGGCATGCCTCTTTCTATCAACCGGACACAAATGCAGACTTTTTGGCTGTTACTGAGAAAGTCTTCATAGAAATACCTAGTAACCCTTTGCTGAACTAGGAATCGAAGCCAGGGCTTCATGATCAGCAGTTGGTCCTGCGACCATTAAAGAAAACTAAACAAGACTTGAGGTAACTAATAAGTAGTAAGTAAATAACCGGAGTTTTTTCCAAGAGTGAAAACTCTCAGACAGACAAGTTGTTCCCAACAATGGCACTGAAAAACAAAGTTTAGACGCATTTCTCCATCAGAAGGCGCTAACTTCACCGCGGACGAGAACACAATAGATCATTAATGAACGGTTTTAATTAACAAAGTCTCAAGACTTTCCTGTCTCCCTTTCTAAAAGGGATAACTTTGATGACTATGACAGTTTCAGAATGATTACAGTAACCCGCGACCGAAACCCGAAGACGTTGCGTTGGTAGGCCTCCCACTTGGTGGACCGATGACCTGGTGAAGGTTGCGGGAATCCGCTGGATGCGAGTCGCACGGGACCGGTCAATGTGGCGACACTTGGGGGAGGCCTATGTCCAGCAGTCGACGTCTTGCGGCTGAAATGATGATGATGATGATGATGATTACAGTAATCACTAGTAACGCTTATAACGCTTACGTCACAAATCCAACGTTACAAAGGGTATGGAAATTAATAGCCTGCTATAGATGTCCAGGTTTACTCTAGCAAGTGAAATATCCAGTTAATTGTTGTAGTGAGGTGGAAATGGCTAGTCGGCGGCCATATTACGTCAAGCGGCCATAATTAATTGGTCTTATTAAGTTCTCAACGGCTGTGGCCCTGTTAACTTGGCCAGGTCGTTATTAACGGGTTTAAGCTGTTTGAGATGTGTTTGGTTTCTTGTGACTTTTGGTATTCGGATATTATTTATGTACCCCACGCTGTAGTCTACTCACTCTCCGCGCTCTGCTTTGTTTTCCTTCCCTGCTTTTCTTTTGCAATTTATAATTTTGGAAACTCACCCCCGAATACTGAAACGTCACTCAAAATTTAAGGACTGCTTAACATTTGAGCAGCTCCTAAACTTTAAATTTTGTATGGCCAAACGTCACTTTTGAGTATCTGTTAAATATAAGTGCTACTTAAATTTTGAGTGACGTTTCAGTATTCGGACATTAGTGTCTTTTATTTTCCCAAATCTTTAAGGTTCTGAATTCTCAGGTAGGGCAAAGTGTTACAGTTTTATGTTTTTATTGTTATAATTTACATGATTAACTATAACGAAACTTAAAATGGTCATAAAAATATGTACATAAACATTTATATTTTTTATTTTGATTTATTTTATTCATCGCTCATAATCATTCTTTTGCCCTTATCCCAATTCATTTGTGGTCGGCGCAGCATGTCTTCTACTTCCATACCTGTCTATTTTCCGTCATCTCATCGGACACTTCTTTCCTTGCCATATCAAAATATATCATAATCGTCCTCATTGCTGTCAACAAGAATAGTGCCCAGAAGGCTAGCAACATTGCCACTTTGGATAGCCATGGTATATCTTTAGGTATAGTTCAATTAGAAATCTGTAGTATCGTCAAAATTGGTTTTTAGAATACGAAACTTAACAAACGTATGAAATAACTGTGGTTCTACTTCTGCTCTTTAAACTAGGTTACACAATACAGCGTTCGCTGCCTATAAATCCAACCAATCGCCACTCCAGAATGGAATTCCTACACGAGAATATTTGCCTCCATGCTACGACTTTGAAAGTGTCTGTAACTCAGTTAGTTCGTGTAACTCTGCTATTGATAGGTTGACAAATTGCTTAGGCAGTGCGCACACCAGATTTCAAAATAGTTTCGTCTACCACGCTTTAAGTTTTGTAGGTATTAGCAAAATTTTGAGAACTTAGCGTTAAGTTATTTAGTTTTGGATGACCAACAAGCTAACGGCTTACTAGGTCCTTGATTCCACTAGTTTACAAACTTTTCAATGGGGTTATCTATTTCATGTTCTTGACGGTTTTGTCAAATCGGTCAAAAATTTAATAGTTAGAGCCGGTTGGTGACTGGTATTATTAAAGTTATGTTGGGAGTGTGCAAACCATCATCATCATCTGCCCAGTCTTTTCCCAACTATGTTGGGGTCGGCTTCCAGTCTAGGTGGATGCAGCTGAATACCAGTATTTTACATATAGTGGCTGCTCATCTGACCTCCACAACCCAGTTAGCACTTGGTTAATACAATACCCGTAACGACTGTCAAAGATCTACAAATGACAGCCGGGACAAAAGGCTTTACGTGTTTTCAGTCTCACTTTCAGTATGTAATGGGTGGTCAAGCGTCTACGGACCAGCCTAGGAGGCAAGCGCGTATAACCCAAAGGTTGACCCTAGCGGCTGTTTATTCAGCCACCAGCTCCTCGGAGTGTGCCCATCGCTGTTTTCAAATACACTGGCCTGCAAAACTAAGTATCAAACTTTTAAAATTGCAATAACTTTTTAAGTACACAAGATATACTTTCGAAACAAAAAGGACTCGAAAAAGAGTTTAATTTTGTCAATAGTTTCAAAGAAAGCTAATTAAAATTTCTATAAAACGTTTTATTTTTATTTTAAATCTCTGATTTCTGTAGTATAAAATAAAATAAAATATTTTAAAGTGTAGTACTTAGTTTTGCAGGCCAGTGTAGTAAGCCGTCTAAATAAAGTTTTGGATGTTTTGAAACAGTCTACACACAACTTTACTCTGTTATTGATAGGAGCAGATTATAGTTCAAAGTTCGAACATGTCAACAGTTTTTGTTTTCCAGTTCGGTCAGGTCTACAGATACATAGATTAGTTTAGTCTACGAACTTGTGGACGTCTAACCTGTCTAACATTGAAAGAGCATGCCAATCATTGACAGTGACATTGACGAAATTGGTAGGGTTAATACAATTACACTGTGATTACCAATTTATCAGCCATGGTGGACATGGTTTTGACATTATCGACATTATGGCTCGTTTGGTCAATTTAGGTACTACCCCCGTAGGTAACTAAAGTGACAAAAACTGCTAATGTCATACATAATTGGCGTTTATCAATGACATAATTTTTAAATCGACTGATGACATTATCATTTTCAGTGATCGATTAAACTATCTATGGTTTTATAAAAGGGCATGATTGGTCTGACAACCAGTCTTACCAAGGGGTATCGTATTACCTAGCTACTAACTTGGTTGTGGAGGTCAGATAGGCAGTCGCTCCATGTAAAATACTGGTAATCAGCTGAATCCGGTGAAACTGGAAGCCGACCCTAGCATAGTTGGGAAAAAGGCTAGGCAGGTGATGATGATTGGAGTCAGACACACATAAAAAAAAATTGCGATCACTTTGAAAATTCGAAATCATTTTTGGTACGGTAGATTATATTACGAAAAAATAGTTTTATTTTAAATTTCAAACAGGGTATTTGCGTATGTTTTTAATTTCAAACAGGGTATTTGTGTTGTATGTAAAGAAAACAACAACAAAGAATTTTAATTGATAAATTTCAATTTAACTAAGGTAGACTGGTAGAAAATGCCCAAGGCATTAAGTCCGCCTTTGTACATTATGTATAAAGTTTTAATAAATAAATAAATAATCACAAACTTTTTTTGATGTGTGTATATAGACGTGTTCGGAATTATTCGAGCATCCTCGAAAAGTTTCTATGTGTGTAATTTCAGACATCCATCCCGTGGAGTGTTACTTTGTTTGAAAAAATATTTATCGGAGACATGGGAGACAGATATAAATATCTACTGGAGGAGCTTGTTCAACTTACGTATAGACTAACTAATAAATAACGTAACAACCAAGTTATTCCAGAAGTTAAGTTATCATTGGTTCGTTACTTTAAATATTATTCGTTCTAAGACCTCATAAGCCATTTCGATCAGTCATATTTATTTCTGTCCTCATAAAGTCCTACACTTATGTAAGTCTAGTACCGATGTAGCCTTAAATAAATCAACGTAATGGAGCAGTATCGGCAGCAAATTAAGCGGCATTAAACAGCTGTATAGTTCCCACACGAAATCAAATACAAGAAATCATTTATACAAGAAATTGATACATTGTTCCTTTTGCAACAGGTTTTTGTGGAACACGGAACACCTAGTTCAAAAAGCGCATTGTCACATCGCTACCTACCGCTTAAATGTTGTTTATGTAAAGAGTTTTAAGGTATTTCGAGTTTAGAACAAAAGGGCTCTTGAATGACTAGAGGTGGAAGAAAATATTTTACAGAGTTGTTTTAATTAAACAAAGTTAGAAGAATAAATGAAACGAAAAAAATATTAATGAAATTGTTACTATTGTGAGTGAAAGGCGACTCTGAAATAAGGAATTCTAATAAAAGCTTAATTTAAGTGAGTCCGGAAAGTTAGCTTAGGGCAGGAACTATGCTGAATTGCTTCATTATCTGCCTAGCCTTATCCCAACTATGTTGGGGTGGGATTCTAGTTTAACCGGATGCAGCTGGAGACCAGTATTTTACATGGAGCGACTGCCTATCAGACCTCTACAGCCCAGTTAGTACTGGGTAATACGATACCCGTTGGTAAGACTGGTTGTCAGACTTTTTGGGCCACTGACTATATACCAGTAACGATTGTCAAATATTTACAAATGACAGCTAGGACCAACAGCTTAACGTGCTTTCCCAGGCACGGAGGAAACTCGGTATGTAAGGGTGGTCACCCATTCCGCCTGACGCAGGTTCTTACCGGACACGGTTGTTTCGGTAAGTTCCTGCACCGAATCGGGCGGGAGGAAACGTCCGGGTGTCACCATTGTGAGGATCGACCGGAGGACACGGTGGAGGTGTGCCCCGCTTGGGCGGAGCACCGCCGTGTCCTCGTAACGGCGATTGGCGGCGGCGACCTCTCGCTCCCGGCCTTGGTTCAATCCATGGTCCGGAGCGAGACGGAATGGGACGCCGTCACCTCCTTCTGCGAAGCAGTCATGCTAGCGAAGGAGGTGGCGGAACAGGACAGGGAGAGATCCTCACGTCCCGGCCGCCGCGGGAGACGCCCCGGGCGTCGGGGGCCACGTGGTGGCTTCCGGCCACCGTAGGCGCGGGCCTGTGGACGGGGAGCTATGGGCTAGCTCGCCGTCCGTACGTCTCATGACGACAGGCCGTGTCGACGGCGCGTTCGTGTTCCACGCGCGCCTCAAAGAGAGTCAGCAACAGTGAAGGGGTCCGCAAGGACCGAAGCCTGCCGGGGCTGCGGGACTATTCGAAAGAGATACCGTGGCCCCGGAACACAAAGGGCGATGAAGGAACATGGATGGGTTTTAGTCAGTAAAAGTCTGACACTCCCTCCTGCTCAGCCCAGAGCGGGAGAAGTCATTTGATGATTTCCCATCCGAAAAAAAAAAAAAAAAAGGGTGGTCACCCATCCGCAGACCAACCTAGGCAAGCACGGCTTAACCTAGAGGTCGACCCGAGTGGTTATTATTATTTAGCCAGGAATGCTAAATTGCTTATGAGTTATTTAGCTGCTTAAGTAAGCCTTTAAGTGGTATAATGATCACTTGATTCGGTGAAGGAAAACATCGTGAGCATGCCTGAGAGATATTTCTTGACGGCATGTAAAGCCAAGTCAGAGCCGCAGGGGCGGCATGAAAACCCTGACACCAGGTTAGGCACTAACCACACGATAAGAGAGAGTAAGCCTTTTAGTTAATTTGCTTCGTTGTTCTCGTGGACGGCTCGACTTAACATAACTGGCGAA
Source organism: Xestia rhomboidea (assembly GCA_963853795.1). Lineage (NCBI taxonomy): Eukaryota > Metazoa > Arthropoda > Insecta > Lepidoptera > Noctuidae > Xestia > Xestia rhomboidea. The sequence continues at coordinate 12,344,616 of OY970761.1, read as the reverse complement.
ATGTGGGTGTAGGTACTAAGTACACCTGCCGAAGCCATCGGACTTAACAGGCGTGATGTTATTTAACGTCATTTGCTACACAAAGCTTTTCAGCAACATTATTTTCAGAAAATATTTGCCAATGGGCCATACATAAAATTTTCTCGTAAAAAGTTTGAATCTCTGTTTATCCATATAGATAACCTTGGCTTAAATTAACGTGTTTAGAAGAGGTTTCTTTTTCTGTTTTCCTCAACTGAAATGAATGGGTCCCGAGAGAAAATAGCATCTTTCGACCCACAGTTCACTGAGTGACGCCGTATCAGATAACCGAAATTATTCTCAGATACTTTGTCACTGATTACGAAATAAAAAGTTACCTACTTTATTTGGAAGTATCCTTTTTATTTTAGGGTTTTATTATTATCGTCGGTTTTATGAGTGAAGTTTGTTAATTTTATGGTATTCCTCATTTAATTATGTTTTTTTTTTATGTGGACTTTAATATGTACGTAACATTAAAATTTAGAGCATTACATAATATTTGGGACAATTATATTATATAAAAAATATTATTCGGGTCCTGAAAGTTTAAAACTTAATTGTTGTAATTATTTTTGAACTGTTTCGTTAAAGTTAAAATCAAGCTCCTTTAGACAACACTTTTACAAAAAAATAAAACGTACCTACTTTTTACTATAATTACAAAAACCACTAAAGTAATTAACCAAATAAGCTGATTTTGGAGAACATAGGTATCTCCGTATCCTGTCGAAGTCAACTGCTAATCAAATCAAATCAAATCAAATCAAAAGCATTTATTTCAAGTAGGCCAGTTACAGGCACTTTTGAATTGTCGAAACAAAGATGAAAATTAAATGTAGCTACTGTAGCTACATTCACAAGACATAAAAACTGTGAAAGTACCCAAGTAGTACCCGTAGTTGCCCATTCCCTAGCGTAGATCTCTATGGAGAAGAACAGGCAAGAAACTCCATGGACACTCTTTTAAATCGAAATATTGTTACAAAATCTTGGTTACATCATTCATGTTCAGATGGTATATTATGTGAGAACAATGTAGCAAGATGTGCACGGTAAAGTGTTCATAGTAAAACAAACAAGAAAAAATACAATTAAAAAACAAGATAATTCATTCAAATAAGCCATGGCAACTGAGAGATGACCAGTCACAACTGACAGCGCCCGTTCACGAACATGACATAAGATCGAACATGACATAATCATGCAATAAGAGTAACTTGGGTTTAGAATGTTAAGTTAAGTATTACATGAAGGTTGCACTAGTCGACGGCTCGAACTTGTTGGCGGGGTGGCTAATATGCTTGCTATTTAGTAAAGTTTTTAATTTCATCATCATCATCTGATGATGATGATGATGAAATTAAAAACTTTAGAGGCTGATGCCTATTAATGTTCCCACTGCTGGGACACAGGCCTCCTCTCTATGAGAGGGAATGGGCTATAATCCACCACGCGGGCCCAGTGCGGTTTGGTTGATGTCGCATGTTTTTAATTTATTTAGTATTCATTTATCTAGTTTTTATTTCTTTAGTGAAATATACGTCGATTTATAACGAAAATGAGCTCGTAAAATTTCATAAATTGACCTTTGGGCGTAAAGATATTATGGAAAAACTACTGGATGTATCTACTCAAAATAAATTATTTGAACTTTTGAATAAATTATCTATCTCTCTACGGTTTCACTTTTTCCATTTTCATACTACTTATGTTATTTATTAACTCCCAAAGGTCAGTTAAAATTAGTGTTGAAATATGGAAGTTTCGACGCTCATAACACGTTTTTTTCTTCCATTCTCCTCTGTCAACCGTCACGCCATTATATACTCCTTATTCTTTCACCTTTTTTATATTAAAGCACTACATAAAATCGTGCATCCATTTACTTTTTAAATGCACTTACGCAATTACCTTAACAGCAAATGAACAATTACACTAAATGATGCAATTAAATGCTCGAAAATTACTTTAAGCGCTTGTTGTAAATAGTTACTTTTAAATTTAGTTTTTTTTTGTTTAATTTAATTTTAGTTTTTCTTAATCATTTCGCTAGACGACATATTTAAATAATGACGGTAGTAATCCGAATTTAGTAGGAACATTTTAAAGTGTTATTTATTAGTATTGCTTTTTTGTAAGTCTTTAGGTAAGTTCATTATTTTTAAGTTTAATGAAGGAAAAGAGCAGAGGAAGCGTTTCATGAGAACGGGTTACATCTTCAATTCCCAGTTAATCAGTTAAATGGTGCGATAAGAGTAACCTACATAGTACCTAAATAAAGTAACAACAAGAATTTGTATGGTATACTACAACAAAAAAACCCGACTACTGAAAAATGACACTCCTCCTATTGTCTCTAATGGTCTCCTCCTATTGTTGAAGGCGGGCAGTAACGAATCGATTGACCATAATCATCAAAATCGGACGAATTGTTTAGGCATACATATACTTATACATACATAGACTGCTAAAATCAGAACCCTTCCTTCTGGTTTCGCCGTAGTCGGGTAAAAGGCATTTCTTGCCCCCTTTTTGGCACATAATTGCAGGTCATTCAACAACAACTTGCTCGAATTTGACAGTTTGGTGTTAACGACACCATTTCCGGCCAACTAATGACCCAAACTTCTACAATAGGTGTCGAACTTGCTGTGTCGGTAACTAAAGTTTATAGATATTACTATAGCTTTTAGCCGCGGCTATACCCGCGTGGATGGCGGAAATTATTCCACGAGAACTCATTACCAGGATAAAAACCTGGGTGCTTGGTTAGGACATAGGTCTACCCAAGTACCCCAGGTCAGCGTTTAACCTTTAGTTTAGTTTTTGTTAGGAGAAACTACAATTTATTTGAAACTAGCACTAACTGGTCGGCAGTGGAACGGCTGGGAAAGATTTGGGAGAACAGGAGGGTTACCAAGAAGACGAAGGTCAGATTGATGAAATGCCTTGTCTTTCCGATCTTTCTCTATGGCGCCGAAACTCAGTCTCTGTGAATGCAGGATCGCCGTAAAGTCGACGCTTTGGAGATGTGGTGCTGGAGACGCCTTCTAAAGATCCCGTGGAAGTCGTTTCGCACCAATGTTTCCATCTTCAAAGAGCTTCATATTAAGGACCGACTTTCGTCTACTGTGCAACTACGAATATTAAAGTTCTTTGGACACATCACTAGAAGCGAAAATTCGATGGAAAGACTGGTGGTTCAGGGCCAGGTGGAGGGCAAGAGATCACGCGGCTGATCACCAACTCGCTGGACTGACCTAATCAAGAAGGCTACTGAGTCCACCTTGGTCCAGTGTACTCGCAACGTCTCCAACCGGCAGAAATGGAAGCACATCGCTGAAAGAGCAATCCTCGGGAAAGTCAAAGGTCCAACGAACATCGCTCCATGTACCTCGTCTGCGCAACCACGACCACTCTGACAAGAGTGTTTCGACTAAGAAGAAGGAGAAACTACAATTTATTTGAAACTAGCACTGACAGACCAAATAGCCGAACACGGCATAAAGATAGTCTTCGGTTGCCACCAATAAAACTAAAATTATTTATGAAAAATGTATAATGCTTGTCGATTATTATTTTCAATTATTTACCAAATAGTTTTCAAGACCTACCGCTCACAATATTTAAAGAAGACTTTTCCAACTCTTACTAATTACAAGATATTTATACCGTTAGGAACTACTTAGAGGACAAGTCAATATAATCTGTAATTTGTATATTAGATTAACATCCTAAATGTATACCATATTCTAGCAAATAAATATTTAGATTTGATTTGAACCCAGGCACAAATTCATCCAACTCCGTTAAGTCGTTATGACGTGAAGGCGTAAAAATAAACAAAGAAACTAACTTTCACATTTTTTAGGTAATATTAATCAGGAAGTTAAGAATAATTATGAATTAGTTCTTCAAATTGAAAGCGAATAAAAAGGGTGAAAATGAATCGCGGGAAACATTTCACTCGGTCGAAAAAGTACTCTTTCTTGAAAAGAAAATGTTTTATCCCATTTCTCTTTGATTCTTGTACCACAGTTCGCACTCTGAATATTTTTCTAATGTATTACATCCTGTAACGAGGCCTTTATGTGGCGGAGCCCAAAAGCCTCATTCTATCCCGTTAAGCTCAAATATCTCTTGACTTATTGAAAGAAATCGGCACTTAGTCAAATCAATTTTCAGGGACCCTTAACGATGTTATAAAGATTACGTTCTGTTTTTTACATTAAGGTGTATTTTCGATTGCAGGTTCCGTCCGGTTTAGGAAAATGGTCGTTTTAAAACATTTAAGATAATTAAAAAAGCAAGGCTGCTTCACATTTAAAATTAGTCCGATTATTCCATGAATTCCAATTATACCGTCTGGGTAATTCTAGAAATAAACTTGATCCAATAGAATTGAATAAAATAATATGAAATGAAAACAGGTATTTTCAGACTCTCTTTAATTTTCTCGCTTTCTAGTAAAATGTAATTAAGGATGAGCTAAACACAATAGATTTTTCTCTGGAAATCTCAGTTTTCCCATTCCCTTTGTTTCCGTGACAAAAAGTAAAAACAATTCAACGCTAATACCATTAGGTCCCATTTAGAAGAAAATATTCCTAGAAATAAACTCAGTTGTTTGCATAGGAAAGTGTAAATTATTTCAACTCCGGTCTGAAATTCATTAGTAAAGATTTTACTAATTAATTATTTAGAGTGGGTACTGCTGTTCGCTTGTCCGATATAATGAGGTGAGAGCCTTTATCTGGCAGTAACAGTCCATAGCTATCACTGTCAGGAATAGAGAATTACCTCCCGACTCTCGACCCTCCACGCTAAATGCCATTAACCAATACATGTCGACGGTGAAAATTGGACAATGGATCTAAATGTCCCTTACGACATTTGAAATTGCCACCGTCAATATTAGGGATAATCTCCAGTGAGAAAAAACTTTCAATTTCACAAACTGAATTTATTTTTTTATCCCTCAGTGCGTTGTAAAGGAAAATATTGCTTATGAAATAGAATTTTATAGCAGTAAACGCCTAAAAGTTTATCTTCGTTTTTGGGTAACTTTGAACACGAAAAATCTGTGAATATTGCTCGCGTGGGTAGTGAAAAAGTGTCCAAGATACATAGTTATATTATTAATAACTTTTTAATATGTTCCCAAGGGTGTTAGCAAAAAAAAGGTTCTTCTTTGGAATGGGAAATTTAAAAATACCCAAGTAATATGATAGCAGAGTACCGGACCAATTTCTATCCGTAATTCGAGTCACCAATCCCAGAATACCTTTCTATAGTATTTCAATTACTTTGACTAGGTAATATTGTAATGTTTATCCCAAATCTCGTTTTGAAACGCCCATAACTTGTCTTTACCTACTAATACGGGCACAAATCTGAAAAATTCTTGACGAAAAAAGTCAAATATCACTTTTTGCTCGACTAAGATATAGATAAGATGAGAATCGAACCCAGGACCTACTTCTCAATAGTCGCAATTGCAACCACTAAACCAACGCGACAGTCATTTGATCCTTTACGTTTTACGTAAATCCTGTTGTTCAGGCACTTAAATTGTTAGGTATTTGTAAACTGAGCTGCTAAATCCGAAGAGCTATTTCAGAGTTAGTTCACAATAGACTATAATAAGAAATAGGGTACTCAGAGATAAACGAAAGGCAAACCTTACGACGTTGACATAATGTCTATTGCAGTCACTATAGGATTCACGATACTTTACAGGATAACCCTACATAAACACGGTACTGATGATATACAATTTTGTAGCCAACATAAACCTTATGTCCATAAAGGTCACTGCACTGTAAAAACAGAGGTAAAAAAAATAACAAAGAAAGGACTATAAATAAAGTTGAGCATTTTATAATCAAAACACTATCCTTTGTGTACGTAATGTTGACTGAAAGCTCCTTTCAGCTTCCTTCGAGAGCTACAATATGTAGTAAGAAAATTTTGGTGTATTATGTTATGTTTTAACCACGGTCCGGTTGGTGCATTTAGGTCGAATGTTCTGTAATAAAAAAGTATCGCGTTTATTGTATCGTCAGGTTTGATTTTGAAATTTTCATCAAACAGTTTAGTTGAAAAGTAAGCATGAAAACGAAATCACACTGAGTTGCTTCGTGTCCACTTCTTTATTTTAAACAATTACGGATACAATTCGAAGGTAAACGTATTAACTTTATTTAAATATCAACTTCACATGAAAACTATTAAAATAAACTAAGATAACTAACTTAAACTAAAAACTTAAAAAATGGCGTCAAAAAACTCCTCCTCAACGCTGTCAACTGGTAATGTCCCCAAGAGACTGGCGGAATTACCACGCTGTATGGCAACGCTAAGCCTTTGGCCAAGGTAAAAGCCAGCCCTAGGGTTAGAATTAAGTCTTTTATTGATCATTTTGATAACCTGCCTTTTCTGATTTGTGCAAGGCATCTTAAAAGCCTTAGGACTATAAGTAGTTTCATATCTTCTCGCATTCGTCACTCAGGACGATAAGCAAAGTAATACAAATACAACGTTATTTTTGTTCTTTAAATCCCTCAAAGCAACAACCACCTTTGTGACACTATTATTCTGAGAGCATTGTGTTGGCGACTTTATTTTTATTGCTTATTTGTCTCTATTGAAAAGTCTATTGAAGTTTTTGTGCTGCTCTCTACGAAACGAACTACAGGTTCTAGAAGAGTTGTTTAATGTAGGGAAAAAGTTAATTTTCCAATTCTACACTTAAAGTACTTCCGGGATGATATCCGTGTTATCCAATTCTGTTTACAGCTACTTCTATAAATCATGATCTATCGAATGACCGATTTGGTCGAGACGCCATTGTTTAACTATTGTGTCTACTTTGTGGACAGATCAAGGGATAGCAGAAAAATAATTAAAATTTGATAGTAAGAATACGCAGGATCTCACGTCTTTTAGCGTGTTGATGGTAATCTCACTTCCATGGTAGATCTATGAAAATCTACTTGAACTGGTTTTTCTGGGTCCGGAGTCTATTAAAAGATTTCCAGGACAGCCATGGCTACGTACGTCCAGGAGAAAGATTTTCAGCAGGTGTAACAAATATGTTGGGTAGGGAAGCACTGTCTCGCCACAGCTGAAGTCGTTGAAAACCTATTGTTGATGTAGACAAAATGTGAATAGGGTAGATGACAAAAAAAAATCTAATTAGTTCGTCAGATAGATTTCCAAAATATATTGGAGACTTTTTTTTTTCACGTAAACTAAAAGTGAAGACGATACAGTGCGTCGAAAACTCGTGTGACGTCACATTAGAGTACGTTTTTTACTCAAATGTACACAAGCCCCCACTCATGATCTTTGACGCGTTTTATCTTTGTATTTTTTTATTAATTTGATAAAACATAAAACACGTATCCAATATTTTTCGATAATCTAACTGACAGACTAAACAGAATCATATTTTTTTTTGGTCAGTCATCATCCCTATTACCCAATTCTGTTTCCACTTACTCCTGCAATAATTATATAACACTTCTACATCAAAGAATCTACTTATTTCTTTTACATTTTCCCGTTCAATGTCATTTAAATAAATTGTGCGAAGTGTTTTCTTGTGTATTTATTATATGTACGACGTCCTCTAGACATTGTGCGTGTTTCGTAATTTCCAATTTATTTGAAAAGTAGAAAAAAGCAACAGGTCATGCGACGTGTACGTAGCTCTTACAGTTGATAGAAAATAAATACTAGATACACAGAAAGAATGTGGGCGTGTCTACTCCTACGTCATGCAGTTGGAGCAAAATAATACCTATGTATTTGTTGAGTATTGTATTTTGGGATAATTGAAACTGATTGTTAGGAAAAGAATTTGAAAGATACATTCTGAGCTTTTTGAGCCTTTAATTATATATTTTTGTGCACATTTATGAGGTATTTATTTCGTCTGTCCAAGGTTATCTGTACGTCTATGGTTATTTTTAATAACACAAATCTCACTTAGCATTCAGTAATACAAGGCGAAGTTTAAAAGTTAAGTAATTATGTACTAGAGAACACTGTTGCGGACCAACTTCAAAACTTTACATTTTACGAATTGATCTTAATGAGTATTAAGTTTGAATTTCTTCCAAAACTTGGCTATTACGCTGCCCTGGAGACGAATAAACTCTTTGTTGTAACATCTATAACTTCTAGGTAGAGTTGTAAGAAATATGCCGGTCATCCTGAGACAACTATAAGGCCTCTTTACACCAAATATCACTAGGATACAATTGGCACTAAGCTTCTTCTTTCTCCATCAACTTCAAGCAATAGACTGAAATAAAGCCATGATTTAAATGCTTCCTTTAGCGCTATTCAATGATTTTGTTGCAAACGGACATAGAAGTAAGATTCGTGTTTGCCCGCATGTGTCTGTGCAGTTTATCACACAAGTGGCTCTATCTGTCTTGTGAGTAGATAATTTTCTTACAAACTTACTCACGTCAGTCAATCACATTAATAGCCAGAAAATATTTAATTTGAAATGAAGTAACATGGGACAAGAGCAGGAAGTTGAGGATGATATTATTTTAATTAATTAGGTTTTTCTTAGACTCAATGGCGTCGATTCTGTTGTGCACAAACTAAACTTAATTTAGGGTATTGCTATCTTTTTCTCTCTAATAAAACGAGAAAGAGACAGACGTAATTTAGAGCTGTCAAATTAAATTAGAATTTCATACAAATGAAGGGTGCACGTAAAAACATGTCGACTAAAAACACGGTGAAGCGCAAGGCATAAACCAGTTTGACATCTCTAACTTAGATCGTAGCTATAGCCGTCCTGTTCTCGCACTGCCTTTTAGTAAAAGATGGCAATAGCTTTTTTTTTTCAGATGGGCAATCATCAAATGTCGTCCCGCTCTGGGCGGAGCAGGAGGTAGTGTCAGACTTTTACTGACTCAAACCCATCCATGTTCCTTCATCGTCCTTTGTGTTCCGGGGCCACGGTATCTCTTTCAAACAGTCCCGCAGCCCCGGCAGGCGGATAGCAATAGCCTAAATTAAGTTTAGTTTGTGGACAACAGAATCGACACCATTGTTGGACTTATAACAAAGTACAAACTTATTTGTACTCTCCGAAATAAGCTCAGGTCTCAATTTCCTACTTGTTAATACCTTGTTTCAAGATATCCATTATTGTTGTACTAGTTATAATTAATTGCGTGACTGGCATTTGGCAGATTAATTATATCGATCCGCAGCTGATATTTCCGAAAAGCTAAATTGGTAAAAGCAATTATCAAGTAATTTCCTGATATAAATGTTGTTTGTTTTTGTTAAACAAAGTCGAAACTGTCTAAAATCTTTGTACTATTAAGTTTTGATTTTAATAGGTGTGCTTTAAATGGTTTGTTTATTACTTGTTATAAAAATATAAAATAATTGAGAACTCATGCGACCTGCCACACATGCTCGGTTATGCCTGCAGACAGTTTGACTGTACAAGCAAAATTTCTACAGGCAACATTTTGTGCATAAACCTATCGTCTGTGGCCGGCTTTAGGCTTCAACTTCACTGCCCGACCGCGCGGACGTGGTGTGATAACCGCCTAAAGATTTAAAAGATATTGTCACTTATCTCCTTCCTCACCATCTACTGTATTTATTTCAATCTACAGTATGTCAAGACATAATTGTTTGTCATGATATGTACAAAAAACATAGAGATTTAGAAGAGTTATAGAGCAGACATTGGGAATATTTTCGTACAAAAATTTTCATCCCGTACATTTTCCATTTTGACACAAGATTTAGCCGACATGAGGGCTTCGATTGTGTCACTACCAACTTGTTACAAAGTAGTAACAAGTTTTGGATTATATTTTTTTTCGTCTTTTCCTGTCTATCGCTCGTAAATATTTGAATAGTCTTTGACAAAAGAAAACTTAAGTTATCCAATACAAGATTGAAGAAAACTTTTAGATTTTTCTTGAATTGATTTTCTTTTTGATTTTGTTTTTGACTTTGAGAAAATTATAACCAAAAATTTTGAATTCGACAATATAATAGCCTTTACCCAAGTATGTTGGGGTCGGCGGTGGGCTTCCTGTCAAACCGGATTCGGATGAATACCAGTATTTTACATGGAGTTTTTGATAAAAGTCTATTTATCAGTCGCTAAATTCGGTTATATTATAAGGCATAGAGTTACCGATCCATTTAATTTGATATTTAAACTCGATACGTTATTGGCGTGCGTGACATCGCATGGTACCATTTGGTGTCATGTTTAGCTTCGCCTTAAGAAAATGTACGTCCCATATGTTGGCTGTTTTAGGCCTCCTATACAAGCTTACTTATGGGCCATCCAAACAAGAATTACGATATTTACCTACTCGCTGGCGTATGTTCGTTCAAATTCAGACCACCGTAGGGAATTCCTGAAACCATTCTGTATTGAATTTCTCAGTACCAGCCAAGTCTGGATTTGTGCCCGTTTGATGGCAATAAATTATTATTAAATAATTTATTTCAAACAACAAGACTCATAGTGTTAGAAACAATATACTTACAAACTATGTTAGTAATACACTGAAAAACAAAACAAAACAGAAAAAAGGTTGTTATATCAATGCTGCGAGGTGACAGGCCCAGCTGAAACCTTGCAGCAGTGGTTTACAAACGCACAATCAAGCCTACTCGCAATCATAGACAGGATGCTGTTGGCGATGCCCCGCACCCTACGGACCAGGGATACGCACCTTTTCCGCATCATCGTGTAGAAACAGTTTACGTGAGCTTCAGCAAACATCCCTGATGCGCTGCAGTATTGGGGCAAACCCTTCAGTACCCTGAACGCGTTATTGTATTGGACGCGAAGGCTCGCCCAATATTGCACAGGATTTTAACATAAATAGCGAAATGTAGATGTGTAAGTACAGGTGTACCTACAGATCCACATTTAGACAGAGATTTGGCTTACCCTTCGGAGAAACCGGCGTAATATAATGTTTAAGAGATTGTGATGAGTGAGAATTTAAGTGCTAAGTAGCCAAACAATAAATGAAATTATCACTCATATAGCATAGTGCTCATATAGCAGTCTTCGCTTTGTCCTCGATATACAAATAACTGCTGCTATTATTCAAACATACATAAAGACGTTTGTTCCGCATCAGACTCACAGAATCACACACGTCTACTATTAAAACAGAATTCACAACATGTCAAAACATACTTTGCAAAAATTATTACGGAATTTTTGTTTCACCAGTTGATTTCATGCTCCTCACTGTGTCTGCGATCCGTGTAAAGAAAAGTGACTAATAGGAAAGGCTTAGTATAGGCTTAGTAGGCTTTATATAGGCGGCCCTGAATAAGTGGCGGCTATCCACTTGTTCGTTTTATTCAATTCGGCATGTAATACACATATTCGGCATTTAAGCACAGGCCTTTCACCTCAAGGTTTCACCTCTTTTCATACTTTGGTTCACACCGCGTACTACCGAAAGAGCCGAAACGAAGTATGAAGAGCTCGCCCGGCTCGAACGCTCGCTCGAGCTGGCGGTGTGGATTCGGTTCGTACCAATTGGCAAAACCTCTCGGCATCACATTGCTGAATTATGTTCAGGTCGTCCCTGCACTTTTTGAACTAAGCCGAACAGCTCTTCCAAGAACGTACATCTACGTACATTTATTCAATTTTGTCGCTTGTCTATTCCGAATCATGCTGACCTGAATATGTATGTATGTGTGTAGCACATGTTGGCTACATTCAGCAAAACAATAATGCTCGCGACACATCAGGGCGCGGCCTAAAAGTCTGGTCACTGGTCACCGTACCCAAATAGTATCTAGGTAAATAAAGCTTAACTATTCAATGTCGCGAACAGTTTACAATGCATGAATGCCCGTTCGTCTGTCATCTGGTCTCAATCTGGGACATTGCCAACGGCTGGCGTTCGGCCCCGTATCGTAATACTGAAGCCAATCGTATTAGCGATGTCACATGGCTACGCAATCATTCTACCATTAAATTCGCTACTGGAAGGTGTTAGGACAATAAGTTTGTACGTACAGTGATTTATTTTATCTGGAATTAATGGTAAATGTTTGACAGAATAATTTGTAGTGTAGGTACGACAAATTGTTGTCTAGTTGTTTCAGAGAATTATCCGTGCTTATATTTTGGATTTATAGGCCGACATGTGCTTTGTGATTGCGATAGTTATGTTCTTACACAGGATCTGGTAGTCCTTCCATTGCCCGGCTGTTACACCAATTTCAATCAGTTAAATCAAATGGTAATTCTAATATTACTAGATGCACGTGACTATTCCCCAGTTCAGACACACAAATATACCTTCGTACTAAAATAAAGTAAATTGGCAAAATTTTAAAGAAAACCTACAAAGTTTTCACGAATAAAAATGGCTCTTCTAGTGGTTTTATTAATTTATCGCTATGGCGACTGTACTGTCAAGATCAAGAGCGTTCCGTAGACAAGGTTAATTATGACGGGCGTGTGGTGCCGGCACTCTGCGAGAACGTCTATAAAGGTATGCTTGCACGGAAACTTTCATGTTGTCGAACTCTGGTCAATACTGACGTCATAGCTGCAATTTACATCGATGTTATCATGTAGTCATTTTTTACTAAGGATAGTCATGGCATATGTTATTAAACGATATGGAACAATTTACCTAATAAATAACGCAATTAATTGGCAATTCAGAATCTATGAAGCAATTTTATTAGTGAAAGCTGGGCTGCAGTATCAAAGATTTTTTTCAATTATGCTTTATTGCTCAACTAAATTTTAATAGGTACCTTTAGTAACTGTTGTCAGGCAATTATTGCTAAAAAGCCCGTGTAAGCCCAACTTTAGAAATGACGTGCTCGTTCCGCATCGCTTACTATAGTGATTTATTAACTAGACACTGAAACAGCTGAAATTATCGAACGCGATTGTACCATCTTTTGAGTGTTAATGATGTCATACATTCTGTTGAATACAGATGTTCTATGTTTTCTTTAAAATATCTGGGTGAGTAGTGAAAAGAAAGAATTATTTTCGACCATTAATCAGATTATGAAAATCATTTGTTGACTGAAATAAAGGAGATTAATATTTAATAAGAGATGACGATTGTTTATTTCTTAAAATATGAACCAAGATAAAACAAATTTTGTATTTTTTTTAGGAACCTATAAAGAATTCCTTCACGCGTGAATGAAAAAACCTTGTAGACTGAAGCATTCAGGCAATTTAAATCTTGAGTAATGTGTCTATGTCACGAGTTTTCTATGATTTATCGGAATTAAAGCGAGCAAAAAATCAAAGTCAATGAGTATCCGGTAGGAACGTATTACCGAAGCATAATCGACATTTATTTTTTCAAGGATGTATTCAAATGAGACTTCAAAGTTAACCTTTCGATGATGTAGTACATAAAAATATACGCACGACTGATGGTCTGAACAGCTGTCGAAACGTACCTAAGTATCAGGGCCGCTGTTTAACCTTAATCACAGTTAAATGGGATGGAGGAAAGAATCGCGGAAATCGTATAATATATGTTGGGTGTTTTACGTCAGTAATTAAAGGGTTTGAGGTATTCTTTAATATTTCAATTTTATTTTTGCTTTTCAAACACTTCATGTAGCCATGCTCTGCCAGTACTCCCCCGCATGCGGTTAAACGCCCAAAGTTAACTAGAAAATACCTAATTTCACGCTGTTTGAAATCAAGCAACTCATGTGGTTTCTAATCACGGGCTCAGTGCAAACTGCAGTTGCAAAGTTAAATTTACATGGATGGGTCCTTCTACTTTTCATCTGGGCTTCATTCTATTTTTCATGCGGGCGCGAGATTTACCGCTCCATAAGCTTTTTTCCCAAAATACATTTCTTTTGGTAGAAAAACAAAACGAAGACGAGTCTGCAAATTAAATTAGTGGCAAACGAAAATTATAATTTTCGTGAAAGATAACTCGATTACAGTTCAAGAAAAACTCTTGTAGAAAGGAAAACCCAAATGAGTACCTACGGGTAACTCCTCTGAGGAGATTTGTTGAGATTCTTCCTTAGACAATAGGATAAATTGTCTTAGGATTCTTCTTCAGCGTAGAAATCAATTCGGGTGTGCGTGCCGTAATTGTTCTTATCCTAAACGGTTTAATTTTATTGTGTTTGTGTACTTATGGACTCGCTGGACCTGAAGTTGAACCTAGGTAGGTAGGCTGCACTGTTGTGGACAAATCTTCGCAGACTAAGTCGTGGGTAAAGAGCTTGTTTAAACATAGAATTATACGTGTTCCTACGAGAATTTAGGTCGTAAAAACTAGCATTATGAATAGTTTCGGAACTCTAGTTAATTAGTCACTTTCTAGCCACGTTATACAGTATGTGCCACCACAATTGGGAATTACTGCCTTTTATCAAATAGCTGGCAATAATGTAGCGTTTTTCTACGTGGCGTGTGTCTAGGGAAAAGTTAGGTAAGTTTACTTTCTAGATAGATTGTTATAATTCTTTCTTGTCAGCGGTTAAGCGGGTACTCTAAGGATTCTGCTACATGTTTTCTATCTGTTTATTGAATTAATAAATTGCTCAAAGTTTTTGATGTTGCTTTTTGCAGAAAATTGAGGATTCCGAACACGTTGAGAGACTAGCACATGATAGTCTCCATTTCGTTCGATTTGTGATTCTAATTGGCATGATAATAGAAACAGAAAAACCAATTGGATTTGGTTTAGAGCCCGCACTGCGACCATATTCGAATTTAGGCTTTGACCTCATCCATAATGCAGAACGCAAGTCGGCGACCCCATACGTCTGAATACCTTAACATAGAATAGAACAATAGGGTTCATATTTAACCATTATTCGACGGTTTTTGTAACATTGTACTGTAATATTTGCACATCGATTTACGGCCCGAATTGCCACGGCCTCTTTCTAACCCTGAATTGTTGCTACCGTATAATTTGGCATGCAAGTTAGTGAATACATTATTACTTTTGCTATGAAACCTTTTCAATAGCAACAAAACTTGCCACAAAAGAACACACAATTACTCATTGTATATTCTTTACGAAGCGCGTGGGATAGACTAAGTTATAATAAGCATTCATCGTGGTAGTTTGCCGCTCGAAATTAAACTAAGGGAGGCAAGTCACGGGTTGGTAAAGTTCAAAGGTGCCCCGAGACGATGCACTTGTGCAGGGTTAAATCTTAAGCGGTGGCTGGTTATTGGCGCCTAGTATGCGTTGGAATGTTACGATCGATGGGAGACGGAACTTTGGAAATAATGGAGAGGAATTAATGAGAGTTTATACCTACAGCTTTATATTAGAACATGTCGTGAGGTAGGTTTTGGGTTTTTATGGATGTGGATGGGTATTGGGTATAAGAGTAGAAAACCAAAGAAACGATGGATGGACTGTGTGAAGGATAATAATTATAGTTAGAAATGAGGCGATTAATAGTACTAACAAATTGGGATAATACCCCAATTTGTTTATATCTTATCACTTATCCCAATTTGTTTGCGGTAATACCCCGAACCCCAGATCCCAGATGCTTGTTAACTTTTGTTAAGTCTGTTTTACGCTTTTTGTATTGTAAGCAACGACCCATTGTCGGGCCTACGCTGTGCCCCCATACTTATGTACTAATGCTGTAACAAAATAATATTGTAATAATACCAAATTATTTGAAAAGAGTAACCATGGAGTTTCTTGCCGGTTCTTCTCCATGGAAACGACCAACGCGAACCGTGCACGTTTCGACGTTTTATAAGTGCCCATCTAGACCTATGTGAAATAAAATATTTTGATTTTGAAACAAATTAGAATAAGGACAGATAACTGAAGGAATAATGATGATGACTTATTTAAATTGAGTGACAAAATTACGTGGTTTTCCTGCCATTTTGTAGTTTATAAACCATCATGTTTAGGAAGCTATTAAGCTAAGAATAACGTTCTCGGTTCTTAAATAATCGCATCGCAATCGAGTGCCGCAGCATCCGACTGTAATAAACGATATGCAAATATGAACCATTAATACCGAGGGACATAAATGTCAATTTCCTTTATAAAGTTGTAAAATGCGGTTTAAAATGTGGCGTGGTGTCATGTTTTCCTTGCGAATTGCAATAATGCATACGCTCAAACAGGTGTGTACACAAAATGGTATTATTTAAGTAGCCCATTTTCATTCGTATATTTTCTTGAAAAAGTGTTTATAAAATATAAATATTTCGATCTTTGTTTTGAACTAGTTTATGCCTGCTGCTTCGCCTGTGTGGAGATCGATTATTGTGTCACAGGACAAATTACCGGGTCATACTACCACTAATAGGCTATAAACTATCTGTGTGCTATATTTCATCCAAATCCGTTTAGTAGTTTTTGCGTGAAAGAGTAACAAACTACCATCACCTCACAAACTTTCGCATTTACAATATTAGTAAGATAAGATTCAGGCAAGGTGTGGCTTACAGATATTGATCTAACAATCGGTTTGATAACTAATTAGTTACTACATTCCACAATCAGTTATGTAAATAATAGCAATTATATACATCAGTTATATAAAATAATATCAAATGCACGAAATAAATATAAAATTATAACACCGGAGTCGGGCGTCTACACGCTTCAATGAGCTGTATCATGAAAGTGAAGAAATCGCTGAACTATGTAAAGACCTAACGCGAAGCCCGGGATAGCACTCACACATGTAGAATTATGAGTGGGCATTACACGTGGAAAATTATAATATTTACATGTCGCCTTTAATCTCCGAAGGACAGTGGTTAGACAGAGAGGTATGTGCATTTATTTTTCAATCCCACGGAAATTGGGGCGAGCCTAATGCCATTAAACGGGCACATATCCAGACTCCATAGCCGCTACTTAGAAATTTGTGACGAAAAAACCTAATTACACTTTCCCCGGCCTGGGTGTCGAACCCAGTCTCTCATGCTCAGTAGTAGTACTTGCGATCAAAAGACCAACGAGGTATGGAATTATTTCAGAAAGCAAATATTACAAGGCGGCATTCCAATTTAATGAGGGACAATATTAAAATCGTTTAGGCACAAGGGACTCTTATTATCCAAATTTGAAACGGTATTCTCTTGTTGTAATTAGGTTTGCTCGAATTTGTGGATGTTAATAAGAAGACGTCCTACATATTTTAAATGTTTATTATTTCTAGACAATTTTGTCGGCTAAGTGCCGGATAAAGGGTGATTTGCACAGATTTGTTATTTTATTCGTTCTACAATTATTTATTTTTTATTAAATTTGCGATACGGCAAATTTAATAAAAAATAAATAATTAATGTGTAACCACTTTCATGTGTACTACAAGACACATGTACGTATTTTTTAATTATTTTTATATTGAAAAACTTATTTTTGATACAGACAATAATCTTGCTGGATTGAACGTTGATGACAGAAGAAATAATAGAGTTACCAGATGCTAAAATTAAGATGTTACTACACCAGCAAGTAATTAATGTTGCCATGACAATAACTTACTAATAAACTAATTTACATGTTTAATAATAAATTGAACAGAGTTGGGGGCGGCATGGATGCCTAATGAAATTGAAATTTTTAACAATATAAAAACTATCTTATTTATTAATGTTATACAATTATCAAGCACATAAGTACTCAGTCAATGTGAACTTGTAGTTAGAAAGTGAAAATGTTTTACGTACAGTTTTCTAAAAGAAATTACTTTATTACATGCCTACAGCTAGTTATTACAAAGTAAAACCGTGGTGGCATCACTTGAGGCCCTATCAGAATACCAGCGCTGTAACATTAATAAACATTAGGTACAGCACTATGCTACTTGAGATACCCTCGTACGTGCACATCGTGTCACATATGAGTTTTTTTTTTTGTACTTTTTAATGTCATTTACTTTTATTGTTGTGTCCAGAGATGGGCGGGTGGGTAAAAAATGGGAAGGTAAAAATTGGAAGGAAAGGGTAAAATAGGTAAAAAAGAAAAAATACCCTTTTTTACCGGGTATTAATAAAAAATACCGGGTAAAAAATGAGTACTGTCTTTATATTATTTAAATGGCTTTGCCATGAAATAAATACTGTCTTTATATAATGTAATTGGCTTCGTCGCCAATACTACGATCTACCATGTTAATGTTGACCTTGACCATTGAAGATAAACCATTGATTTTAAATAAAACGAAGTTAAATATCTTTTAAATCTTTAATCAATATAAATTTTCAAATAAAATAAACTGTTTAGAATACCTATAAGAATATATAGATAAGTAACATGTATACTTATCGTAAAAACATTTCAAAACAAATAAATGAGTAACAATTACTTAGATTTTTCGTTTCAGAATACAATAATAACAATGTAACCTAGACAGTAAAAATATAATTAAAATTGTACAATTAGTTTGAAGCTCGTATAGCGTATATATAGATATATATATCCAGTCTTCATAATTCCTTTAATTTTAGTAATATCAACTCATCAAAATCACATTGTCTAAACCCTGTTTATTACCTAACATCACAATTACCTACTTTAGTAATTTTGTAGGATTAGTGTTAGTCATCATCAATTACCAAACTCCACTAAATCATAATCAACACAACAATACCAAAATTGACTAAACCTTTCTTTTAATTAAGTAGACCGTACTTATGGCACTGTGTGAGGTTACTTTTAGTTCCCAATATTACACAAAACAAAAAATATAATTAGTAAAAATTCACAGTCAGTTGTACTTTAACACCTACTCTTAATATTAATTTCAGTCAGATCATAATTATTAATTTCAGTCCTCATTACTGATACTATTACTACCACAGTCCAAAAATTCTATATCATGCCCTGGTGATCTTCTCGCTAAGATGTTTTCTTGTGGAGTGAGGTTGTTTCGATCATCTTCCCGACTTTCATCTTCACTAGATTGGTTTTCTCCAGACTGTTCAATGTTTTGAACATGATCTGGAGTCATCCTATCTTCAGGAGATTCACTGTCTTCAGATCCTACAATTTGATTGAACTTGTGGAGCAGATCCCAGTTATAAGACGCAAAAGCAAGTTGTGCTGCCCTTTCGGATGTCAAACGGTTTCGTTTCTTTGAATGTATGTGGCCATGCTTGCTGAACGATCGCTCTGTTGCTGCAGATGTGCACGGGGCAGTTAAAATGCGTACTGCTATTTTGCTAAGGTTTTTAGACGAGCAAAGTCCTTTCCACCATGTCACGGGACTTATATCTTCAACTTTTTCCCAAATGAAGCACTTCCTCCAAAATCCATCTCTGGCTTTGTAATTAGCTAAATCTGTGACTACATCAGAATTGTGATTTTGAGCCATTATTTCAATTCCATTGCCTCCAGATCTTCATTTTCGTTTAATGCCAATCCTTGTGTTTTGGGGTCTAAAAAGTAGGCCGCTAAATGTATTGGTTTTATACAGTCTTTTGTTCTTTTTTCAACTGAATTTGAATTTGTATTATATGAACAAAACTTCACACTCATTCACGTCACAATTCCGTTGAAAAAAACTGAATATAAATCGTAAAAGTAAAACTCAAACTCAAACGTTAAACACACGAAAACAGAAAAGAAGCGCGACATCGCGGCGCGTGCACAACAAAATGGCGGAGCTCTAGCCAGTTGACGAAATCACCCTCCCCTCCACGCCATCTCTCATTGGACAGTTACAGTGCTATACTCTTCTCTTATTGTTCTAATGAGACAACAATGTCCGCGTATGTTGTGCTGACGACGGTTTCAAATAAAATAAATGATAAAATTCTGTATGTCAAAGTATCCATTAAAAAATGCAGTTATTAGTTAAAATAATAATATTATTTAAATATCTACTTCACATGAAAACTATTAAAATAAACTAAGATAACTAACTTACTAAAAACTTAAAAAATGGCGTCAAAAAACTCCTCCTCAACGCTGTCAACTGGTAATGTCCCCAAGAGACTGGCGGAATTACCACGCTGTATGGCAACGCTAAGCCTTTGGCCAAGGTAATAGCCAGCCCTAGGGTCACGGGAAGTGTCAACTAAAAAAACTAACTAACTAGTTAAAATTAAACTAATTTTAAATTTTACCCGGTATAAATTAAAAATGGGAAGGTAAAAATGGGTATAAATGGGTATTTACCCGAAGTCTGGGTTTTTACCGGGTATAGTCCCATCTCTAGTTGTGTCCTGTGTGGGTCTAATAAATACTTTTTCTTTATTTCTTTTTTATTTGGGTCTTATTTAAAACTTCCTAGAAGAAACAGAATTATAATCCCGCGTATACCCGCGTACTAGTAGTTTCTGTAACCCTTTTATTTATTTTGTTTTTGACTGGTAAATAAAAAAATGCTCTGTGTACAAATGTTGCCATGTTAGAAAGCTGACGTTGACAGACAGCGCAACTCATGTGGTTTTTAATCTAAACGTTGGAAACTATGACGTATAAAACAAGTTGAAGTTGAAATATATTCTATTTACTTTTAGTTACGCGTTTATAAATAAACAGGCTATCTGTTATCATCACTTTTACTATTTTCTCTTGCTTTTAAATAACTCAACTTTGAATATTATTTATTTATTTATTTATATACACACAAAATATTTTACAGGACAATATATTAGCATAGAAGAGCACAAAGGTACTGCTTATTTCTTAAGAAATTTCTTCCAGCAGACCTGCGAGAGGAAAGTTGGATAAGAAATGTAGACACAGTGTGTAGAAACGTCACACAAGAAAATTTAAATTAAAAACTTAAAACAAAACAATATCTATTTATGAAATAAACATACATACGAATACATACACAAATAAAAAAAACGACTATTGTAAATATTAATATATTATTATTACTTATGTTTTATTTTTTTTTAACTTTGCAAGTTATTCATTCATCTTTCCAAGCTAATTAAAAACTGGAAGGGAATAAGTGGATACCTAGTTAATCCCGTTCCCAAAACTTTTTTTGCAAATCGACCTGGCTCTATAAACCATAAACATGTATAGGAGTGACTGCCTCGTTGGTCGAGTGGTTGCAAGCTCGACTGTTGAGCATGGGTCCTGGGGTCGATTCCCGAGTCAGGCAAAGTATTATTGGGGTTTTCCATCAAGAATTTCTCAGTAGCCGCCACGGAGTCTGGATTTGTTCCCAGTTGATGGCAATAGGCTCACCCGTTATTACATGAAAATTAAAACATAACTGGCGAAATGTGGGTGTACTATTAGGTAGGTACATCAGCAGTTCGGTTATGGAATGCCTTGCCAGTGTCTATAAGGCGTGCTCAATCTCTGCCAATTTTTAAAAGCATGATAAAAAAACTGTAAATCTCTCCTTAAGCTAAATTTTTACTAAGTATTTCTAATTTTAGTTCTTCGCACTTGTTTCTTGATAATAATAAAAAGATAATATTGTATATGTTTTTGTAAGTGTTGTATATATTTATGTATGTATATGTATATATTTATTGTATATAATTATGTAAATGGTACACCACAGGTTACCTGCAGTATTGTCTCTCCTTCCCCCTTAAATCCATCCAAAGGTTGTCTTTAAAAGATCGCTTTTAGCGATAAGACCGCCCATTGTGTCACCCTTTGTAAAATGTTTTACTTTTGTATCTGTAATTTTTATGGTGTACATAATAAAGAGTATTCTATTCTATTCTACATCTCTGCCTAACCCTAGGAGGATTACTGGCGTGATGTTATGTTATGTGAGTGTTTTGTTTTTCACAAACCGTAACCAAATAGGTAGGTACGTGTTGCGCTAGAGATTTGTGAGATTACTATGTTGCGGAGTGGTAACAAAGCTTACAGGATTTAGTTTGGCCCACCAGCGTTATGATAATACGTAGTGTATACAGGTAATCTAGGTCTTAGGTTGACGTTGTGTCTATTAATATACTAAGATACGACATGAAAATACAAACCCATTTTATTGTAAGAGAGAGCATCGTGTATTCTCTTTGGCATTATAAAGGCATTCTGTTAAAAAACTCGAGTGACACGTGTTGAAATGAAAAAGCCTGTTTTTCAATTGAATTTGGAGGTCCATATTCATTGAAAGAGAACATTCCGTCATCTATTTTCTTTTCAGGATCGGGGTTCTATTTGATGTTATTCAATGGGTTAGAATTTTTCATGGTACAAAATACGAGTATACACATTACACATTACTTATAATATCATTGAATATACATACAGGTGAATATACGTGAGCTGGTATGAATAATAATAGGTGTAAAAATATCCTCAACGTAGCCGATAGGCATTTGTGTTCCCTGTTATTTTTTTTTTTCGTTGCGATCATTATTTGGTTCATTTGGGAACCTTCTAGTTACGGAGATAGAATAGAATTTATTTATGCATTTTAGATACAGTACACCAGTAGTAAACTTTAAAAATTTAGCTACAACTAAGGTACTTACATAGTTTCTAAGTTCTTAATGTACACTCACTAAGTTTATAAGGTACACTTTCACAAAATAAGTACTTAAACAGTATGATTAAAAATCGTTGTCTAAATAACGATTATTAAGTAAAGCAAAATTCCATTGTAACCATGTAAATTAACGTACATTACTTATAGCATGAAACGATTGATAAATGTCCATTGACGGTATACATAAATAAAGCTCTTTACCTTCCGCGCTAGTTAAAACTGTGTTACGGCAAGGTAAGATATTGGTGGTCAATGTTCTAACTTTGTCACATGTTATATTTTTTCAATAAGTACATGTCTTTAATGTTATTATTTTACTTTAAATACTTCCATGACCGTTATGTTCAATGCATCCATCAGCATAAAGTTTTGAGTGCGTTACATTGAGTTTTACCGTAAAACGTGATTTTTCACCCCAAAAAAGTTGTTTCCTCGCAATATTTTATTTAAATTAGTTTGATGTACAGAATGCTTGGTTGACGGCTTTGTGAAGAGTTTGTTTACACCCTGTATTTGTAGGTACGTAGTAACAGTTGATTCCGTTGGTATAGAAGCGAAAGAGAGAGAGAGTACGCGAGATAAAAGTTATTTTAGAACAACAGCACTCTAAATACTTAACTTTCCTAAAATAAGGCTTTCAAACCGCGAAACCGCAAACGATGTAAAATTCAATTGTGAAAGGAGGTTAAACGAAGGTTTCTGCTACACACCGTAATCTTTAAATCCATTACCTCGATGCTAAAAGTATAAAAGGTTCTAATAAATTTTGTATCGGCACCGCTCAGTATTTAAGGGCAAAAAAGCGATACTCCTTCATACATAAAATATTTAAGAAATAAGAAAACGTGTTGGGTCTAACAAGGCGACAGAAAAACGATGAAAATAGCCCAATGGCTGACGAGAAACGATTCTTACAAATGTATCATTGTTATGCGCGGTTATTAGCAGAATCATGACAAATGATCCAGAATTGTTCGTGCATTTGTTGATTGATGATTTATTGCTTCAGCGTTTCATAATTCAACAAGAAAATGATAGCGCTTTTCCTGCGATTCCGTCAATCGAGGTAATTAAGGTTTTGATAAAAATACAGATATATTTAGACTGACCCTTTTTACTTAATTCTGGTGTGCTGCACATTATTTTGATTTCATTAAATTTTTAAAGGTTATGAACATTTATTTTCTGTACCTGTAACAGGTTTAAGCAAACCAATCTGAGGTACGACCTTTGGATTTTCATCGTCACTACTAAGGTCCCATCTAAAGTAATTACTGCGATATTAAAATACGACCTCAGGTATTTAATTAGGCGTGTTTTCCAGTAAAGACCCTCGCAATCTGCCCTCCAACTAAAGTTTCAATATTTGGCCTCTTATTCTTAAAGACCCGAAAATCAAATCTAGAGGACTATAGTATTATATTTACAGAAATTCAATTAAGTGCGCGTTGCCTGGTGCGAAGATTGACACCAATATATAAACGCAATTATAATCAGTAAGAGCTTATTGAGTCTTGAATCCAATTTATGAAAACATAAGTCAGGAAATCGGGGGAGTTTGCCTTCGTCGGAAAGGCGTAGTCACCCATTGATTGGTTATGTGACCACAATAATGATCGAAAAGAGTCTCCTTAGACGTTAAATGGGGCAATTATTTATGTTCTCCACAAATATATACGTTAGGGAATAGGTCTACTATGTGCAATCGGTTTTTTTTGGTATTCATTCTTTCAATTTGTTTCGTGTGGTAAGTGAATAACCTGGTGTCAAAGTTTTATGCCACCCATGGGCCTCTGACTTGGCTTTACATGCTGTCGAGAAATATCTCTCAGGCATGGTTTCCTCACGATGTTTTCCTTCATTGAGCAAGTGATAATTATACAATACGCACATGAATCTGAAAAATCAGAGGTGCGTGTCTTGGGTTCGAACTCGAGACCTTGACTTGGCAGTCCGACGGTCACACCACTAGGCTATAACTGCTAGATGTTTAGAATTCAACTAAAACGATTTTGAGTAGGTAAGCATACCCTGAAAGCTACACCGAATAAATACTGGTTTTCAATAGAATTGAAGTAAAATCTCAGAATACCTAACTTAAGGCTGCAATTACTTTCGGGGCTGCGGGACTATTCGAAAGAGATACCGTGGCCCTGGAACACAAAGGGCGAGGAAGGAACATGGATGGGTTTTAGTCAGTAAAAGTCTGACACTCCCTCCTGCTCCGCCCAGAGCGGGAGAAGTCATTTGATGATTTCCCAGCCGAAAAAAAAAAAAAAGGCTGCAATTACTTATTCAGTTCGGTGCAAGTCTTGTATAGTCTGATTTCTATTGTTTCTGTATTGAATAAAAGAGCGAATGACTGCAGAAGCGGGTTCGAAAATCTTCCAACAAAAGGAAGTGAATTACTCAAAACTACACGACGTACAACACTGCATTTTTGATATATTTTCATTTTGTCTGTGTGTATGACTGTGTGTTCCCTTATTCTGATTGCTGGCGCCACCTAGCGTTGAATAAAATATGGGCTAGCTCGGGACAATGCTCGTAGTATTTGAATATTTCTGTTCATGGGTCACAGCACAGCTAGTTCTTTATTGCAGCATGTGTTTACAATTGTTTTGGAACTCTCGCGTGTGTGATTGTTATTGTTTTGTTTGTAATGCTGGCAATAGCAAAAGCTGACTGGAAAATATGCCTTGTTTGAGTTTGATTTCGACATAGAAAAATCTAAGTCGGTGAATTGTGGATTGATCGTCGAAGGGGTACCAAAGGCAGGCAAGGCAGTCGCTCCATGTAAAGTCCGCATCTGGTCAGACTGGAAGCCAACCCTAATATAGTTGGGAAAAGGCTAAGCAGATGACGATGTGAGTTGGTAGTCGTTTATTTACCGACAAGCTGTATATTGGTATATATAAATTATTCGCGTCACCCTGGCCTTACTTTAGCGTTTTAAGGTTATTAATTTGTCCTACTATCACCAAATTTTTAGGTCTCCAATACAAATTTAAACGTTACCTAAGGGGATCACTAGCATGGCATTGACAAATGTACTTACATGTAGGCACAACTTATGTATGTTTCGGTATTAATTAGTTCAGTGTGACGGTACTTAGCTACACGCAGGTTGGTAGCAAGTATTCCCTTAGGTGCGTAGTGTTACTTCACAAGGGCACCTACCTAAGCTTAATTGAGTCACGCTCCCCTTGAATTTAGGAAAATTAAGTATTGGCCTACTTTAAAAACGTTGTTTCTATGTTGGACGAAAAATTATGTAAGTAAACTGGGTTTCCAATAAATAAATTGTGAGATAACAAAATAGAATTTATTATTTTCTTGTCCTACGATATCGCTTTTCACTCATTAAAATCACCGAGATCTCGTAACAACAAGTTGGCGGTTTTATCTACCTACAACTGTCAAGAAACAACGATTCAGCACGGACTTGAAGAGTTATCTCACAAATTATTTTTCGAAAATGATCAACACTAAAGTTACACCTGAAAGTTTTCAAAGAGTAAAGATGTTGGTTGTATTTCTGGACAGTTTGGGACGACCTCTGGGGACGCAGTAAGTAAATTTTATTGGGACAGGTACGTAAAGATGGTCGGCAAGTCTCACAACAACGTATGTTTCTATTCCTACTCATAAGTAGATATACGAGGCCCCAGTTGAGCCGCGCGATAAAACCTTTTTTGGCAGCTCGCATTAAGGATACCAGATAATTAGACGGTCTCCTTAGAAGGTTACGGAAAAACTACTGGGAAAAACGCTCCTGATCTTGATGGAAGTCCGTTTTAGAGGAAGTACTTAGTACTTCATCCCTTACATAATATTTTAGAACATCAGAGTTCCGTACTAAAATATTTGGTGAATGAAATAGTGTTATAAACAAATCGAATGTTTTGAAACAGATTGTTTAACAACTCGCAATAAATTATACTGCAACAAAAAGCCCACTCGAAGATAAAGAAAATGGGCATTGAAATAGACAATACAATATCTATAAAGTTCATTTTACTACATCAACCCCGCTGGGATTTATTTTATCTTTGTGGCTAACGAGTAACTTCCTTCAACGGTCGCCCACTGCATCAAGCGGAGGGAATCGAGCATTTCTTTTATTTGCCTGTAATGGCGGAGTTAAGTGACTTCGGATTTGATTCCTTGAGAATAATTGAATTGTCTCGTTCCAATTAATGAAGGACTTGTTTGAAGGCAGTCGCCTCCAATAGGCTTGTCAGCTCACAATTCTTCACTGCTGAATAAATTATGAGTTGATTTACTGCCGCCATTTGTGATTCACAAAGGCTTGAAACGTGCGTCGTTTCAAAGGTATTCGTAAATATTTCGTTCGGGAAACTTGAACCGTGTGGGTCTATTACTTTTTTATTTTATTTCGTGATAGGTAAACATGAACACTTGAAGTTAAAAAGTTCGTATCGTAGTCTCACTAGTCACCACTGATATTAAAATTGTTTTGAAGGCATACGAAGCTGTGAGCGCGCGGTGTAAACCTAACGTAAATGCATCGATTTTCAAATTGAAAATACCATTATCCTATAGCATTTTAGATAAATTGCTTGCAACAAACACAATAAATTAGTATATATTAGATGATAGGTACTAATTTTTATACTATTTAACATTATGTGAAAATAAATTATAAAAATAATTCAAAAATCGACGTTTTTACGTTACGTTTTCACCGCGCGCTCGTGCGGGGGCCTCAGTTACATATTTTAAACACATTTTGTAAGCATCGCGTTTTTATTTTTATGTTTGTAAATAAAAGAATGTTGTTAAACGCAATTTTAACAAAACGTTTTCCTCATACCTAGAGTCGTGGTTTGGTAACAAAACGAGTTTTATTTTTATTCAATTGTAAGGATGATGGAAACAGCTTTTGTGTTGAGAATGCAATGCATATTTAATAGATGCCTATACATGCTTTTGGTTTTAGAAGACAACCCATTGCTTAAATTGCTGGTACTCAGTTGTCTGTACTTCTTTTTTACGACATAGGTGTATTTTATCTAATCTACGGATTTCAAAATACCGTGTGTATTTATCGGAATTGTGATAATCGTATTCTATTGGAATTGCGTCAATATTATGTGAAGATTGTACTGTTCGTATTAGTGAAAGTTATGTGTAAGAAATATAGGTAAGCAGGTAGCAAACATGTAACTAGTGAAGGCAACTTTTGCGAGATGGAAACGCAGATGCGCTGACAAGGCACCTACGGATGAAATTATTACATTTACTTAATGGAGCGAAATGGTTGTGAGAAATAAGTTGTATAATATTTATATATTTCACTGAATAATACACAGGTATTTTGCTTTTCTACACAATATTGATCTTAGGTTTGCAAGGAAAAACAGACTACTCCTATATGTCTATTAAAATGTAGCCGTTACTCGGGCCATTAAAATCGGATAAATAGTTTAGGCGCTACGGAGGGACATACGTAAATACATACATACATAGACTGTTATAATCATAACCCTTCATTTTGACTTCGTCGTAGTCGGGTAAAAACAGGTATGCTGGAAGAAATTTCTTTAAAAGCAAACATCACATTTGTACGTATTTTCTTCTGTACGCGTGTACATAAAATGTTAAATAAATATGGCACATTCTTGCTCAACGTACCACTTTTTAATACAAAAAATGTCGAGAGCACCAGTGAATGTTGAATGTAATACAAGAACTTTATGTCTAACGTTCATTTGTTTTGTTCTTTCTGTCAATAAATGTGCGTATATTCAATGTCAAAGATAACGGAGCCAAATATTTAACCTAAAAACAATTATGTAAATGTTTCTTGTACCCATATTATCGACAGTCGAAAATATAATGTGGAGACAGCGAACGATAATACAAAAAGGGTGACGCAGGTACGGAGATCAAAAAGTTCTTTGTTTGCGTGAGGTTTTAGCTCTTGTCTATCTGTCTGTCACGCTAAGGATTTCCGTACGTCGATTCATCAATGATGGAGGTGGAAAATTACGTATGCGTATGATTTCAAAGGAAAAGGGGGAAGAACCTGTCGAAAAATATCAGGTGTTGCTTTTTCGAGCTGTTGGATCATGTCAGTATTGAAAAACTTATTATGTGGTGCAAATACGCGAAGCTTTCATAAACATTTTCTTGATGGTATTTTTGTTCAAATATGGCTCAGTACTGTGTGTTTATAAGATACCTCGTCATATGTTTCATACCTGAGATCGAAAAATAATCTTTGATTGAATATCTCTGATCGATCACTCTTACGAACCACTAGGATACAAAGGCCCGCTCCAAACGAATTGATTATCTTTAGGTAGCTTGTAGACTAATGTACCTATACGTAATGTTTCTAATAAGAGTGTGTGAGCGGCCTTTTGTGAGAGCCAATAGTCGATATGTAATACGTCGTCCTAGGACTAAGAATCAGTAACTGATTAGTTTTATAAGAAATTGCCTCATTCGTTTTCATTTATGAGTGTGTGGGTGCAGTTTGGAGTTCTGCCCATCTACTAACTTGTTGGGGAAAACTGATGAAACGTACTGACAAACTTGTTAATTGTGTTTGTTTTCTTCATTGATCAAGAATAGGCCAACATATTAATTTCGACATAAGTGGCAGTGAACTATTGCCATATGTTTGAATTGAAAGCGGGCCGCGCCGCGCGACGCGCCGCTTCTCCGTAAATGAGCACTTAGTGGATGTTGCAAAAACACTCTGATTCATTGCATTTATTTAATTAAATCATGATCTGTCAAAGGACCGATTTATATTATATTATCTATTGCTTAACTATTGTGTCTACTTCGTGGATAGATCAAGGGATAAAAGAAATAAGATCTTTAAAATCAGAACTTAGATCTAGCCAAAATGTAGTCTAATTAAAAAAAAAATATTCAAAGAAAAAGAAAACTATTTCTGTATCTAGCCTAAAAAAAGGAAATAGCGAAAAAGCTAAAGATCTAATCTTTGCACGGAATTTAGGTATCACATTATCAAGATGGCAACATTTTTCTTTACTTGTATCGTATATTTACGAGCTCGGGGTCAGGTACTTGAATGACGTCACCGGTCGAGTTATGTCGGACCCCTGAATAAATATGGCTTTCATTTATCTAGGCCTTCATTTAATTAAACACTTAATGTTATTAACCCTTGGGTAAGGGATGACTGTAAAAACGCAACTGTGTTATCGCAGAATTTATTTACCTAAATCCTGAACCTGGTTAGGGTAACATAGGTTCATTTAAAAACCATTTGAAAAAAATAAGCAAAAAAGGCTGCAATTTTTTTAAAGTCTTGTTTAGAGCGTGTACAGACGCGCTTCAAGAACTAGAATACGTTTCTATTTCTTGAAGCGCGTCTCTACGCGCTGTAAACAAGGCTTTTTAAGTCAAAACAACCATTTAAAAAATTTAGACTTTTTAAATCTGTCAATTTGATTGCGTTCAATAAGTATACAATCTCACTTTCTGACACAAAAGAATAAACACGAAAGATATCCCGTAAGTGATATTTTAAGCATACGTATGAACCGTAAAGCTTAAAACAGTGTTTCAAACAAATAAGGTCCATAAATTACCTACATAGATACACCAATTAAACGCGATTCCCTCACTGCACACTGGTTACATACCCTGCCTGTTTCAGCAAATGGACATACATCATAATTACCAGTGAATAGCCACTGTTTAGTTACCCAGAACTACACTGACAACCATCATCAACCATCAAAGGAAATGCCACGCTTGGCAGACATAATCTCAGTACGTGATGACAGGGGCACTATTACGGGTGATATAGCCAGTGTAATTTCTGCTCAAGCAAACCATGATTTAGTATAGGAATCAATCAATACCAATTGAGTTTTCTGAAATGCAATTTTGATTTCAAATTTGACGAACATCAGCTCAAATAGATTATCGCGCGACGTCGTCCATTTGCAAATCGAATCGACGATGATGGGAGAATTTTCAAGTAGCGTTTCTGCTAATATTATTTTCTATTAATCGAGAAAAGTTCCTTCGCGTTTTGTCATTCTGTGAATTTATTTAAAGATACAATGTTTAGAGATTTGATTGATGATTGTATTGTTGTTATTGGTCTGTTTGTATATAATATTCTCTATAATTATGCTTACTCGATTTGAGGGAAACCGGCTTATCGACACATACTCTGTTTTATTTTATTTATTCGGTAAAACAATCAATTACACATTAAGAATTACAAAAATATAGGATACAGAAAAGAAATGATAAAAATGTGAAATCAACTACGTTCTCCACAGATACACAATGAGACAATATGGTAAATGTTAAGACTTGCGTTATAAACAATAAAAGAGGGGAATATCAATAGTAAAGTATCAACAAAACATAAAGACACACACGTACACACACTATGTAAGTACATTTATCCAGATACAGTAAAAACAAATTTTTCAAACTAAGCCTAGGGTTAGTCAGTTTATTCTAGGTGGATCTAGTTTTCTCTGCAGCTTTTTGGATTGTAAAAAGGCACGAATTGAAATCGATAGCCCTGTATGCTTTCCCATCGCTATTCGACTATACGACACAGATTGCTTTTTGCCGGAATGCATCTGTACTTTTTTGAGTGCCTATAACCTACACAATTTATTGTACCACTAGTCAAAATCACAATCAAAGCATTTATTTTAAGTAGGCCATTTACAAGCACTTTTGAATTGTCGAAACAAAGCCTACAGTCCCAGTCATAAGACAGTACTGCGGTTGCCCATTCCCTAGGCTAGATCTCTATGGAGAAGAACGGGCAAGAAACTCCATGGACACTGTTTTAAATCAAAATATTGTTACAAAATCTTGGTTACATCATTCATGTTGAGATGGTATATTATGTGAGAACAATGTAGCAAGATGTGCGCCGCCCGATACGACCCATCGCGTATCAGCTCAGTCCGCCGTCCTCGACATACTCTAGTCACCCCCGATGACGCTATCACCCTCTTACAGGAGAGTAGCAAAGACACCAGCACCGTTCGTAGAAAATACAAATACAAACCGGCAACATACCGACCTCGCCGCCGAGGTCCAGCGCGTAATCCCCGTTCAATCCCCCCCCCGACCCTTGCTAGAGCCAGCCCGCGATGCTGAGCCAGTAATGTTAAACGAGCCCCTAATTAATGACACTCAGATCCAGCCTGTCCCCTTGCTACCCCCAGCGACGCCCTAAGCCGAGGTTCGTACCCACAGGGGGTGCCCTTAGGCGTGGTCGCTTAGTTTTTAGTTAACATGCCCCTGGCTGGAGGCCTTAGATTCAAGGCATCCACAGGTCTAGCCCGGTTAAGCAGTAGCCAGTCTCCTCTAGACTGAACTGCGAGATGCCATTCCCAAAAAAAAAAGCAAGATGTGCACGTTAAAAGTGTCCACAGTCCCAAAAAGAAAATAAATATATCTTATACAATTCAAAAACTAAAATAATTCATTCAAATATAATATTCAATAAGTGATTACGTCAATCAAGCGGTCTTCTAACTTAACAGACAGATGCGTTGCTGGTGAGTTAAACCGCCATTTTTTTTTCTAGCATAAGTTTTTGGAGAACCGTCAATTATCCTAATTAAAAAAAAAGCATCCTAAATTGAATAAATGACTTTTGATTTCAAATTATTGTTAAGTTTCTAAACTATTTTGTCGGAATATAAAATCCATTTTTTAAACTGTTTCCCTCATTATTTTGTGTGCAGAAAGAAAGTCAGTCTCAAAAAATTGCAAATCTATTTAGTCCGTCAGTTAGAGTATTGGAAAATAATGGACACGTATTTTTTGTTTTTGTAAACCAATAAATATTGACAAAGATAAGACGCATCAAAAATCGGGAGCGGGGGCTCGTGACGTCAGAACGCACTAAAAATTGTACCACGGCGTGACGTGTTGGGAATTTTAAACGCGTCATATCTTCGTTAATTTTGGTTTACGTAACAAAAGAAAAAATACGGGTCAAATATTATTTGATAATCTAACTGACGGACTAATTATATTTTTTCAGTCGACAAGCCTATTGTTTGACAAAAGTTTTTGGTTTTTGACGCCTTCGTTTCCCATAATGTATTATCTGTTAAATAAATGATTTGATTTATTATCAACGCTTACCTTTCCTTCCTCAGCTCGCTGCTTCGCTTGCGGAAGCCGGCGACGAGGACCTGCAGCTCCGTGGAGTGATGCTCGTACAGTTGGGACAGCTGCGTCGTGAAGTCAGCCACTGGAACAAGTACATTCATTTAAAAAAATATGAAAATGAGTATAAGTGCTTCAAGAAACTTCCTCCCATCTGTGGTGTGATCAGAAATAGCATACCTTTCAGAACGAAACCTTTTTTTGTGTGGAAATCCGAGAGCGTACGGTTATGTCGGATGAACTCACACGAAGTAAAATCTGACGATTTCTATTACTAAAGGGTAGATGACAAAAAAAAACTAATTAGTCCGTCAGATAGATTTCCAAAAAATATTGGACACATATTTTTTATTTGTTTACGTGAACAAAAAATTTAGACGATATAGTGCGTCGAAAACTCGTGTGATGTAACATTTGAGTACATTTTTTACTCAAATGTGACGTCACAAGGCCCCACTCATGATCTTTAACACGTTTATCTTGTCAATTTTTATTAATTTGATGAAACAAAAAACACGTATCCAATATTTTTTGTCGATACTTTTATATATTACGGTTTTTTTATATTTTTTTTTTTTTTCGAACTGACGGACTAAACAGAATCATGTTTTTTTTTAGTCAGTCATCATCCCTATTGTGAGTCGGACAGTGCTACTAGCCAGCCAAGACTAACGGGCCTCATCACGAGATATCTTTACCAGTACGTATTAGTGGCGGTACTGCCCTTGTAACCTACTACTCTTCAT
This sequence comes from Xestia rhomboidea, assembly GCA_963853795.1. Classification (NCBI taxonomy): domain Eukaryota; kingdom Metazoa; phylum Arthropoda; class Insecta; order Lepidoptera; family Noctuidae; genus Xestia; species Xestia rhomboidea. The sequence goes on along the minus strand of OY970761.1, from coordinate 12,311,206 downwards.
GCGTAGAGTTAGGGTTTCTGAACAACCTGCTAGGCTTATACTGGTATGTATATCTTTTACTACTACAAGAACAGTTCTTAGTATTTTGCATAAGACCAATAATGACCCAATGAGCAAAGCCAAACAAAAACTTTCCCCATGTTCGCAAAGATAATCCCACAAGAAGTTAAACAGTTGTTCTTCAAACTTTAAGATCATGTTATCGAAAACTTATACATCAAACATACACCCATTACACGTGATTTTACAACTCATTATAAGTTAAAAAGGCCGTATTGTTCAGGAAGGTACAATACATTGGTTCATTAAAGCTCACCCAGGATGTATATTAAACACTTTTGCCGTACCACGAGAAGCTACATACAGCATGTATAAGTTTGAAACTGAACTTTTCCTTAATGTTAAGTACCTGTGCTATGTTCTTGGTGTGCTCGCTTTAAAGTTTTGTCGACGAAATAAGCGGGATCTCGAGATTCGCAGGCATTCCGATCGTCTAGTTTTCAGTTGTTTGATCTGAGAACTTTAATCTTCTCTGCCTTACGCGTGTCTTCAAGTTTCGTTTGGGGAAGTCTCTATTGAAAACGTATTTCTAAGGATTAAATAACTAGATCTCCTTGCTTCTTTATTTTTCGCTTAGTTTTATTTTCATATGTTTCCAAGAATATGAACCTTACCCAAGAATGTTGTAACACGAGCACGTATGCTTTAGGTTACTATCCGTTCAGAAAGTCTACGACTAAGTCAATATAAAACTTGTTAAATAATTTTGTTTTCTCTATAAAGTTATGTCATAGTATTGTCGTTGAATATTAGGTACTCACTTTTAGTCCTAATTTTTATTATCATTTTATTTCTATTTGTAGGACAGATTAAAAAATTACTTAGTAGCAACTAAGTAATTTTTTAATCTGTCCTACAAATAGAAATAAAATGAAATGAAATAAGTATATTTCTTTTAAACAACAATTTGTCTTCATTTTATATTATAAATCTCTTACTTACGCAATCATTATTTCACAAAACAGTATTCTGGTAACGCGTAGCGACCGGTGTTTATCTACCCCTTTAAAGTAACGCAGGTATACGTATGTTATAACCTAATTTGATTACTTTCAGGCTACTGAGCGGGTGAATGCAGATAGAATTTCGTTTGCTTTCACTTCACTGACACTGAAAAACGCTAAAAATAGTAATCACAAAATACTTCGACTTAACATCTTCCAGTCTAACCGGATGCAGCTGAATACCAGTATTTTACATCGGGCCACTGCTTATTTACTATACTGATACTTTATCAGCTATTACTGTATGAACCAAAAATGTAATCCCGCCGACAAACTGTTACGCAGTTTGGTGATAGTATAAAATGTACAAAATTTTTGGTCCTAATTTTTTTTTTTTTTTATCTGACCACCACAACCCAGTTAGTACTGGGTAAAAGCATAGCTCTTGGTTGTCAGAGTTTCGGGCCACTGACTACCTGTAACGACTGTCAAAGATCTACAAATAACAGCCGGGGCCAATGTCTTAACGTGCTTTCCGGGTACGTAGGAAACTCGGTATGTAATGGGTTGTCACCCGTCCGAAGGCCAACCTAGGCAAGCACGGCTTAACCTAAAGATCGACCCGAGCGGCTGTTATTATTTAGCCGCGAGCTCCTCACAAATTGACTAAGTACCTATTATCAAGCTAAGTACTAGCACGTACTGGTTTCTATAAGTAGACTAAAGAAGGGTCATTTATATCCAATCATTCATTGAAAATACATTACAAAATTAATGATTTATTGCCGCAGCGGGATTACACTCTCGAGATTCTTTCAAAGAAATACGATCGCTACATTTCGCCGCTTTGTAGTCGCAAACAGTTTTTCTATTAACCCGGTAGATACTTAGTAGCTATCTGAGCTCTTATTAAACCTAACTTCACTTGCACAGCTACTCCGGTAGTTAACTTAATCGCTAAAGTAAGATGGCGTTTAACTTTTTGCCAGAGTTAATAGATTTTGGAAAAAAATGTTGTGGTAAATCATATTCAGCAAATTGAATATGAGAGAACGTTTTGCGCTGTTATGTAAAAAGGACCGTTTTCATGAATTATGTACAAAATATGGTAAAACGTCAAGATGTTACAACGGTGAGATCAATATTCCAATGCAGTGAATTGAACCTTTTTTGTCAAGTACGGTTTATTTTTGGGCTTAGCTGCCTAAAGCGAAAATGATCACTTGAAATTTCCAAAGAATATAATATTTCTTTTATATGTATATTCGTATTCATTCCTGACATATTTCGAGGCATTCTTGCTATAAACGCGAAAGTAGATATGTTTGTTTTACGTTATAGCGCCACATACGTTATAAACCACTGAACCGATCATCCTGAAATTTTGCAAATACGAGTACGTTGTCAAGTGTACAGAATCAGACATAGGGGTACCGTTCATCCCGGAAAACAACAATAACGTTATTATGATAATAGATGACGCCCACGGCCGTGTCTTTCGAATCATGATTGAATTATTTTATTTCAAGCAGAGTACATACAACCGGAATTGATTGTCAAATTCTAAATTAACGCGAGCGAAGCTGCGGGCAAAATCTAGTACATAATAATATTGAAAAATAATTTCGTGCCGTAATCACAAAATAAACAAATAGTACCCGTGGTTCCCATTACATCTTCGGAACTGTGAGAAAACTGAAACTCCAGTTAGGCCGGCATAAAAATAAAAATTAAAAGTTAGCCCCAACTTTTGAGACGCCCGGCCCTGACCAACCAAAGTCTTTCGATTCTGAATATTCTACGAAGGCAAGAACGGTCCCACAAACTTTTTAAATATAAATTCATGCATAGAAACAGGGAAAATTTTCGGAAGATTTATACATTGGTGTCTATGGGAGTCGTAAATAAATAAACTCAATGTTTTATGAGGTTATTATTTTCAGCCCAATCATTTTCAAAGCACAGATGTCGATAAAAAGAAATTATTAAACGTGATTATACTATGTTATATAGTTCATGTAGATTTCTAATTATTAATTCAACGAGGGCTTAGGATAATTATCACATGAACCAAATTATCTGCTCTGATAGGGTTATAATAATTAATTAATTAATACAACAGTTTTCAGGTACAGTGCTGGGAAAATTATTAATCAGTTGATTAGATATCGGTGAATGTAAACTGAGATAATACATATACATTATTATGTACATGAAGAGGCCTAATCATCATTATCTTGCCCTTATCCCAATTCATTTGGGGTCGCCGCAGCATGTCTCTTCTTCCATACTATCTATTACTTATCTATTTTTCGTCATCTCATCAGACATTTCAGAAGCCTAATAAACCTAGATCAGGCAGGTCGCTACCTAACATTTGAACTCGACATTTTCGTTACTTGTGACTGTTAAATATTTTGTAGTGATAGTTTACTTCTAAGCACTAATTATACAATAGTTTAAGAAATAACACTACTGCACTTAAATGTACACTTTTGTATTATCTACTTTTTAAATAAATTATTCTATTCTATTCTATTCTATTCTATTATCCAAAAATCTATATTAATTTTTACTACTATACTTAAATTATTTTTTCTTTTCTGAATGCTTCAAAACGGTGAAGGAAAACATCATGAGGTAACCGGCATGTCCTAGAACCAAAAAATTCGAAGACATGTGACATCTACCAATCCGCACTGGGCCCGCGTGGTGAATTATAGCCCATTCTCCCTCATAGAGTGGAGGCCTATGTCCCAGCAGTGGGAACATTAATAGGCTCATGATGATGATGATGATGATGACTGCTTCAATTTCACGACTGGACTGTTGAGCGGATTCTTATGTTACAGGTACCACATGCTTTGGACTAGGTTAGTACATAGGATGCTTTTATCCCGGTTGAATCCCTTGAGATAATTGCCGCCATCCACGAGGGCAAAGCCGCTGGAAAAGCTAGTAACTACGTATAGAGGCGAATGAAGACTTTATGTGCGTGGTGGTAGTATTATTCAATTCAATGTATGAAAGCGATCTCTCTCCAATGTTTTTGCCCGATGGCTTAAATCCGTGAGTTTACCTTTGTTACCACATTGGAATAGAATGCGAGAAATTGAAACTTGAATTTCTATCCATTATTGAAATTCTATCTGCTATTTCACAGTTATAATCCAATTATATATGTAAAGTAACTAGGTACTAATAACTAAGTTTCCATCGAAATGGAGCTTGGTTTTCGGAAGTTGCATTTCAAAACTATTGCAAACGTATTTTAGTTTCGAATGAGATAGCCTAATTGGAGTTTAGGAGGTATTATGCTGAGTGGTTATTTGGTTTTTTGTATAATTACGGAATAAAAAGGTTAAGGTCCTTTATGTATTTTTCTTGCACTTGCACTGTGCTGTTGCCAGTGCCAGTTTGAACAAAAGATACGTGCGCGAGAGAAACGGTATCTATGCACGTTGAAAATGAAACTACTAAACGTTTATGAATTTTTAAAAGACTGTCAAAACCGAGCGTAAACAAACACCAGTAAAAAAACAAACACGTACAAACGATACCGCTATAAAACAAGCCGCTAAAATACATTTCTTTCCGTTGGAAACAATTCGATTCCCGTCAGCTGTCCTACTGTGAATTTTAAAACAATTCACAAAGGGATCTCGAGTAAACCGACAATATCTTCTGTAAAGTGAACCACGAAACAGATGGTAGGCAAAACCTGAATAATAGAGTTCATAAGTCGGAGCAGACGGTTAGGGCCTTATCACACTGACGATTTACGACTGAATTTTTAGGGAAGCGAGCGGTCATTGCACTCGTTGCATGTTCGTCACACGAAAGCCGTGCCGTTGGCTTTGTTTCTTCTTTGTCGTGTAACCTGTAGGCTTAGCCAAGTTGACAATCTACAATCGTTAACGCTAATAGAAAACTAACCAAATGTATGGGAATGACATCTGTCAACGTTAAGTCACGTGGTCAAAACAAACGAATGGAAACTTTAAAGTTTGGTCAAAACTGTAAGTTGGCTACGATTTATATGGGATGTAGGGATCACGATTGTAGAAACGAATACATTTCATTCTATCATCTTGATCGATGTAAACTTGTCTACGAAAGTTTATATTCGTTTGTTTTGACCACGTGACTTAACGTTTACGATTGTAGAAAGAGAATCGATACGAATCGTTTGTAACTTGGCTAGGCCTGCTGGTGTCAGAGTTTTTATGCCGCCCATGGGCCTCACGTCTCTGGCATGTCGGTAACTTTCGCCGACGGTCTGACTCTACACACCAAAGTCGTCGACATGGTCAGGGTCTTTCGTACGCGTTCAGTTTACTTGCCGCTGACATGTCCGCAGGGTTGGTGTGGTGTGTAGACTGCCTTCAGTCGACAAGTTGGCGAGGCTTCGTCGTGTAGGCTCCATAGCGTACTCGCTGCGTGTGGGTTATGAGAGTGGGTAGCCGGGAACGCAAGATTTTGAGGATGCATAGCAGCGGTGACCCAATGGTGGTGGCCCCGACTAACGGGCAGCAAGTCGTGGGTTCGAATCCAGGTAGGCGCATTACTTTGTGTAATTTATTTCATCATCAGTGAAACGGGCATGTCCTAGAACCAAAAATTCGAAGACCTGTGACATCTACCAATCCGCATTGGGCCCGCGTGATGGATTATAGCCTATTCCCTCTCATAGAGGATAGACCTGTGTCCCAGGCGTGGGAACATTATAGGCTGATTATGATATAGCGGGGTTCTGGCGTTCGTTGGGCTAACACGGCGAGTACTTAAGCTGCCAGACGATCACCTCTCTAAAAGTACACCCGCAAGGCGTCAGTGTGATAACGCTCTAAGGTCAATCACTCCGCTTGTTTAGACAAGTTGTACGTAAAGTTAATCTGACGCCGCGAGACTATCTAATAAGGTAATACATTATGCCGTTAAGGGTTAACCGGGTGAGTCAGTTGATTGCATTTTGTTAATCAGAAGTTTTTCCCGGTTTATCTTGAACTGTCTATTTTTCTACTGTATTCCAGGTTTAAAGTAAGACAATGCAGTTTACTTTTGCCCAGCCTGTAGTGTTAAAAGAACTACTATGCGTCTAGACTCTATTGTAAGCTTAGACAAAGTTTTGTGACTTTGAGTGCATTAGGAACGAAAAAGGTTGTGAGTTTCTCTTTGTATTTATTTTATAAACTGCATCGCTGTTCAGGTAAAACAAGATCTTAGAGAAAATGATCAATCGAACCGTCTGTTAGCAAGATCGCAATCTCTTAAAAATCTATTATTATTTTTGCTTAATCAACATACTGTTTTTTGGCCAAAGAATCAGCATTGCCATCCAACGAGGCAATGCTGCCAGCCTCCTGGGCAGTTTTCCTATTGACAGCGATGTGGACGATTTTTTTGACACCCTGTAATTCTTTTCCCCCTTTGATACTTGTGCCTACATGTTTGTATTATTATTTTAGATCTATTTGAAGTTTGTAAATAATGTAGGTACATACTGAATTCAAATAATAAAATTAATTTTATATTTCCCATGTACATACTGTTATGCTCAATATCGTAGCTATTCTAATTATTTTACCGATTGAATACGAGCCTCTAACAACTTACAACAGAACAACAACAACAATTTCAAAGTGTCGTTTCCAAAGGAGTCTATTTAATCGTTTTGAAGCATTTACAGTTTAAATTGCTGGCTGAATTTCGTTGGAAGGAAACTAGATTAGTTTTCAGACTTTACGAGCTATAGTTTGTATGAAACCGAAGCCGGAATCTAGGACGAACTTTAGGTGCAAATACTCCTACAGACAATTCTCAGGCTAGGAATAAGTCGAAAGATCAGCAAGTGTTTTGAAACGGCATTTTAAAATCATACCCTCATCAAGTTCGAAAATAACAATTAACTAATTATGAAATCTTTAATTTGTTAGCAATTTAAATTGCGGTTAAAGGTCGAAGAATAATTACCTAGCGAAATACTTCGGAAATGGAGAGATATTACTTCTACCAGACCTACCTCGTAATTATAGTTCGTGGAATATTTTGCGAATATACTTCCAAGGGATCTAAATTATAGGTATTTTCAGGTAAGCAGTTGCGAAGGTCATATCAAGTCACGAATTTTGGCTATGCAGATTATTATTTACCTACATACTTCCCAGGTAGGTATACTAGACGTATAACATCCTAATTTGAAGGTGCCCTTGGCTCACCGTGTAAAAGCAAAATTTAACTTTTACCTACATTAACAGATGCTACAGAGGAGCAAAGTTTTAATATTTTGGCAATGTTTTCAGCTTTCAGTACGTAATTAAGATAAATTGTCTCAATTATGATAAGCTGTTAAACTGTCGGTCTACGTAGATAGGCGACCTCCTATTATGTTAGCCGACCCTCCAGTTTAGTGTCTGATACATTTAACGTTCTGAATATTAAAGTAAATAGTTGTGGAGTTTGTTAATTGTTTAAGTGTGTTATAGATCATATTCAGTCAATCCGGGTCGCTGACCACAGAGCACTCGCACTTCGCATAATAAGGATCAACGAAGATGACAGATTCATTCCATAGAGTTTTCGGGAAACTAATTTTGAACAAGCAGTAGAGCTTTATTTCGTTGCAGCAAAAACGGTTTCCGTGGTTAAAATTTTATTTAGTCATGACTTGCGTTTGTCCGTAAATACTTTGTGAGACAGACGCTTTGTATGTCGATACTTCATTGCATTATATCTTTAGATTTCTAGTAGATACGGTGACCGGACAAAAGAGTCACTATGAATCAATCTATATATAAAAAAAGTTTCAGTCTTGAGAAATGTTTGGGGTTCCATTCAATATAATTCTAAAATAAAGACTCCAGCCACAGAATCCGTCATAAACAATTCAGAATGTAAGTGCCAAGTTTTCAAACGCTTTGACAGCACTTATCACAGATATCGTTAAATATTTTAGTACCTTCAAGAAAACGCCAGTAAATATACCTATTTCATAAAAATTTCAGAAAAATTTGAGCAGAGATTGCAATTTTTACGACGAGTTAACTCGTCGTCCAAATGCTGCCCAGAGATGGAATTGCATTTTGTCACGACATGTGACTAGCGATGCCACCCTACCCTCTGAATACATATCTTTAAAGATAACGTACCTACACCTAGTGCATACATGGGTATGCACCAGGTGTAGGTACATACGTAACATTATGGGCAATAATGGGATTGCTTAGAATTACATAATGTCTGGATGACCTGATCTGATGTTTTTTTTTTTCTAAAAATGAAACCTAGCTGGATCGATTTATCGCCCCCGAAACCCCCTGAATACAAAATTTCATGAAAATCGTTTTAACCGTTTCTGAGATTCAGATTATATTTATACATAATACAAGAATTGCTCGTATAAAGGTATTAGATAGATATCGGAGCTCCTGATGAATAGTGATTGGTATAGTTTTAATTTTTTTGATTTTTTTTAGACGGGAATGATGGGACACATCAATATAGCACATGGCGGCAGGTACAGCTAAGGCTCTAACTACTTCCTCGTATGAATATTTTTGGAAAGACCTCTTTCATTTTAATAGTTTTGAAAATTGCTGGTATACCAACCTCCAACTTGATTTCATCATTTGAAATGTCTCGGTAACCAACAATGATTGAAATAAATAGAAAACCTGAATAAAAAGTTCGTTCGACTGCCTCGTCGGTCTTGTGGTCGCAATCACGACTGCTGAGCATGAGGTCCGGGTTCGATTCCCGGGTCGGGAAAATTGTTATTGAGTTTTTTTATGGCAATAGGTTCGCCCCCTATTACATGGGACTTTGGAATTGCCGAAATGTGTACAATTAGGTACAACTCTGCCTAACCCATCGGTGATTACAGGCGTGATATTATATGTAAAAAGTTCGTTCATAATTCAATTTAAAAGATAAATTAGAATCTGATTACTGAGATCAAACTTACTCGTTCAATACTTCGTTATTCAGATATCTGTCACAAAAAATTGAGGGTCTGAAGCAAGAAATCGTAGCGACAAAATTGACCCTTCGCATATTGTGTAGAAAATTTGTTAGGAGAGCAAAAAGTTTTTGGTACTACGGATGGGAATTGGAAACTACGTTGGCCGATATATCCATCGGATTCTATGAATTCAAATGGAGTCAAAGAAATGTGAAAAAAATTATCGCGGGATTATTAAAGCCAGGCTTTTGTTTCAGGGACATATTGTCCTGCCGGGGCTGCGGGACTATTCGAAAGAGATACCGTGGCCCCGGAACACAAAGGGCGATGAAGGAACATGGATGGGTTTTAGTCAGTAAAAGTCTGACACTCCCTCCTGCTCAGCCCAGAGCGGGAGAAGTCATTTGATGATTTCCCATCCGAAAAAAAAAAAAAAAAAAAAAAAAAAAAAAAAGGGACATATTGTCAGCGAATGAATGCGCAAAATTGGTGAAATGATTTTACTGTATTCTCTGAGAATGCATGTAGGTTTTAATCCAACAAATAATTTATTGGCTATGTAGGACACTTACATTGATTAGTTTTCATCGGAAGTCCATGTTGTTTTGTTCACATTTGTATGAAGCAAAGTATGTTATGATCAGAGATCGGAATAGGTATATTTACCTAAACTAAACGTCAAGGGATTAAGGTGGAAGCTCCACGGTAGTCCGCGAAATTTAAATTTTCTTACGTTTTTTGTAATTTGCAGGTTAGTGTCGGGTTGTATGTTGATTAAAATATGATTCGCGGCTGTAAGACGTATGTCGTTACTCATTAATCATTAAAATTATCAAACATTCATATTCAGTTCATGTAACTGTCAAGAATGACTTTTTCATGAAATAGTCATTCTTGACAGTTACATGAACTTAGAGGGTTGTATTGATGATTTTAATGATTATGATTATATAAGAAGATTTGAATTTCGCGGGCTACCCTGGAGCATCGACCTTAAGTAACATGTGGAAATTCTCTCTCATGTATAGTTATAATTATGTTAGTACAGTTTTATTAGGAATCTTAAAAAAATGTGTCTTTAGAGGAAGGTATAATCCTCATGTAACTTACTTCCTTGAAGTTTAGGCAAATAAGCTACTTATGTTAGATTGCCTCGTTGGTCGAATGGTGGCAAGCGCGACCACTGAGCATGAGATCCTGGGTTCGATTTCCGGGTCGGGCAAAGTGTTATTGAGGTTTTCCATCGGAATTTCTCATTAGCAGCCGCGGAGTCTACATTTGTGTCCGGTTGATGGCAATAGGCTCGCCCCCTATTACATGGGGCTTAAACATAACTGGCGAAAATTGGTAGCACCTCTAGGGACCCTTTGTCTGATACTTCGGGGATTACAACCGTGATGTTATGATGCTGATGATCTCTGGTCATGATCTAATGTAATATTTCAAGTCTTCAGTTATTCCACTCTTTTCTTGGGTTTGTCTCCACCGATCACAGTATCAGATCACGTTAGCCACGGATCAAGGCGAGTTGTATCCACTGATACCGTTATCCGATTTTCTCGTTATCGTGTTACCCACTGATCACGATATCCGTGGCAACATGAAAAAAAAAACAAAATCGAAACAGATCACGGTGTACAAAAACTATAAAATCTGAAAAGCAAAAAAAAACAAGTTCAGGAAACAGGACATATTGACTGCAACAGTCAGGACTTATTAAATAATCTAGACTAAAATCATTACATCCAATATGGGTCCCGACGATAGCATGATCGGTGGAGACTAACCCCTTTGACATGGCTAACCAAACTTATTCACGATTTCCTTGGAATGTCCCGGATGATCTTGTGTAATCTCTCAGATTTTTATCAGTCTAATTAAATCTACTTGGGAATTGAATCGCTAATGGCATTTCATTGTTCACTCAACATTTCAGTAAATATCTTGATTTTGAATCTTCTGATGTAAGGTGGTTTTTGTTAGGATAAAATTATGATCTATAAATAGACACAGTATTTTCCCCTATAACATATTAAGTTACCATACACTTTTCAAATAAAATACGTATAATTTCTTCAAGTTTATTAGCATGGTAAACAATTAAGTGAAAAGAATTCATTTACTAAAATTAAAAGTAATAGAATAGGTTAATTCATACGTAGATCATTTTCTTTGCGCCCGGTGCGGCGTGGTGATCGTCCAACGTATCCGCTGCGTTTAATCGACGCTATCGCTGCGGTCGCGACGTCGCTTTCTATACGCTAGTCAAGCGTTTACGCTCCGTCACCACGGCGGCGGCGCTGCGGTCTCAATACGACGTCAAATTATGCCTGATGCGACGTACCCTAAACACTACGTACACAAATAAAATATTTCTACAATGAAAATCCAATTGTGTCTGTAAATTTTGTTACAAAATGTACCTGTTTTGTTTTGTGATTACGATAATTTAACATAATATTACGATTCTGACAAAGTGATAAACAACCGGAAAATGGAAAGCTAAATCCTCAGTATTTTAAACATGTTTACATTTCGTGGCATTCTTCTTTTTAAGTAGTTATTCAGTGTCTTTTGTATTGTTTAAGAATATTCATTGTTCTTAATCGTTTTGAAATTATTTCAAAATAAAACTGATTTAGTTGACAGATTTTGTGCATCTTGTCGATTAATGAGGTTAAGGATCATTTAGTAAAAACTATAAAATATAAAAAAAAACCTCAGATATTTTTTTTCTTTAATGAAATATCAATTTATAAGTTTAAATAACATTGGTTAAGGATTTTCCATCTATCTAGGGTACTAGCAACCTTCTTCCCGTTTGAAACCATGTCTAAATAAACGACCGTAATACCCAAGATACCAATAAATCCTACCAATTCCTGGCTGTCCGCCGACCGGATTTACCTACATTTGGATATTATTAAAACACACAAATCCTTTACATGGGCAATTTGGGAGGCGAGAACATGATTACACTCTAAAGGATAGTTACTACTAAACGCTGGTAGTAACTTTCAAACAACAAGGCAGAAAAACTAATAACAAACCTCATCTATAGGTAAACAGTTTCTGTTGCTAATATTAGCGCGAACGTCGAACTTCTTCCTTTATGAAACTTATTTACCGTCTTTGTCTGTGCCGAATTCCGGACGAATGGACTTAGAGCTGGGATGTGCTAGCATTTGGCTTCGATAAATTCCTTTAGTAAATTCAATCATTCGAATGTGTTTGCATCTGTTTGAAGATAAACGTGGTGCATACTTATTGATATACTTGTAAGTTTGAAATGTGCTTTTGAGTTTATGACGGCTTTTTTCAGGTGCACTTTACACACGTAAAATTATACTATAAACATGGTTTTTATGCAAACTTCCACCTCTTAAAACACAGATAGTAAATTATTTCGACTATTGAAAGCAAAGATCCACCAAAACAAAGTCCAAAGCAGTTCCCTATGGCGACGACTAAGTCCAGCGTAGTGCGCGCGACCTGCCGCGTCACCCGCTGATACGGGCGGTTGTTCAGGATAAATCTGGCAGGCTTAACTTTTAACTCCTTTTCAGGTTCCAGCAATTTCCTCGACACCACATTGTAATCCGGCTCCGTACATGAAGGCAAACAATTGCAATTCAAGCCCGTCTCGTTCGTGCCCGGAACTTGCAGCTTTCTTAGTGTTTGGTAGTGTTTCGTCAAACACTTTAATCCCTCCAAGCCGCAATATCGATCTTTGTATTGGACCGGAGACAAGTGATGTGTACAGTTACATCGCTCCAGTTGGGCCTCGATGCGACACTGAATAATACAAACGGAGTAGCTGTATTGTTGGAAAGCAATGTAGCTCTCTGGGACCTCGTCAGGGAATCTACACTGACGTACCTCGGGGGCGATCAAAGATACTTCCGGCTCATTCACCACATCCATAATTGAAAACCGTACAGTGGCTTCAGCTCCGTATAGCGTTCTTATTCTACGATCATATTCCATATTCCAAAAGGGTATGTCCTCGGGTGAATGAATGAATGACTCGTAATCTTGTGATAAAGTTATTTCGAGAACGCCCGCCTCTGGATTTTTTGCGAGAGCGGACGTTGAAAACATTTTGTGATTTCCACCGACGTGTTTGTTGTTAATCGTATAACATCTCCCATACTCTGTTTGCAGAGGTTTGAAATATTTACAACAATTAATCTCTCTGCCATTCCACTTACACGATTTAAATAGGTACTTACAGGATGTACGGAACTTCGCCACAATTTCAGAAAAATCACGTGAACACAAAGTTGTATTTTGGCACGTTGATGTGCAACTGTGGCATGTTCCACTGAAGAATATTATTTCAGCGAGGAAACGATCATACTTTTCTCCGTCGCGAATGTCGAACAGCTTGCTGACGGTCCAAAGTTTTTCGATGTTGGCAAGCTCGCACACGGTGACTGATGCAAATGTTGTGTTCCAGTCGAGGTAATCAGTGCGCGGTGTAAACCGTATGGTGTTCTCCTGATAGTGATCGTAGTACTTGCGTATCGTGGCCACGGCGATAATCCACACATGAATGTAAATCACGAAGTAGATAAATCTGTACACGAAGTGCACATCTTTACGGACAAGATAACTGGGGCCGTGGACAGTGAGATTTTTACAAGTATATTTAAGTCTATGGTAAAACAACAATATGTGTTCCTTGATTTTACTGAATATTTTCATTTTGCGGAGCTTTTATTTGGTTTAACCAGAAGTGTAATCAGAGTCAGAATGGTAGGTTGGAAAAAGGGTCGTTATTTATATAATGCGTGGATTTAACGGTCACACGAAAGGAATCCATTTGCTTAATGTTTTAGATGTGGATAATACACATAACGTTAATTAATGTTGTATCGCGTAATAGAAGCAAGGGTACGTACAAATGGGAATAAAATTATCAACGCTGGAAAAAAGATAATTCAACATTTTGTGGAACTGTTTGCAACTTGTATGCAGACTATGCAGTACACTTGTTCAAATTGTCATCTATTGTTACTAACTGATCCGAACATTTGCGACATTTGCTGCTTTTCAGGGCAACAGCAAAAACTCACCATAGTTGCTTCTAATTTCATATAGTTGCTGCCAGTTAAGATTACAATAGCGGTCATTGCCCTTTCCATAATATCTCTTCTTACGAACCAAAACAAATGAACCATGTGTCGTTTTTCATTAGAAAAAATGTTGAAGAGCACGATAGATTCAAGACTTGAACAGGCTTATTTTTGATTTTCAAAGTTTAGAAGTTTAATAAATGTAGGTGGGTCAATGACCGCTATTGTCATCTTAACTGGCAGCAACTATAGTAAAAATACTTCCTTCTACTTATTTTGCTTTAAAATACCCCACTCGGATAGTCCCAAACGGCCCACGCTACTACAAATTTGGCATGTGTCCTGTGGAACTTTAAGTTACAGGTAACGCTGGCGATCCTAGAACCTAACATAATCGAGTAGTTTATTTAATCTTTATTTTCACAACGATTATATTTTCGATTTTCAGACTCTCGTAAACAAGGCCGCAATATATTTAAAAATTCTTTCTATTTCACAAAAGTCGCGTAAACATAAAAATAACGTTATTGTGGAAACGGCCCAACCAAGATAAAACGTTAGACACAAAGCGGACATTTAGGTTAAATGTTTGAACCGAGCCTAATGGATCTTGATTATCTATTGTCTTGTAATATAAAATACGATGTAGAATTGAATATAATTTATTTGTTACATTTAGTAGTAATTCTTTTACTCGGTCTTCACACAGAACCACAAACATTCTAACATTATCGTCTTCCGTTCATCAGCAACAAGTTCAATCCAGGGTTGGTCTCCACGAGCGCGTTGAGCATATAGCATATAGAGTACAGACTTACGAAATGTAGCACGCAATGAAAGAATTTGCCGTCCACATTGTCGCAATGTATCATGCAATGTAACAGAATTCCCATAGTGTAGACGCCTTGCGCGCACGAACCGTGCACACTACGCGCGAACAGAGCATTTCAACTCGTGCGCGCCGCGATCCGCTATTTGTCGGTTTTTTTTCGCCGAACACAAAGGGGCGCGCGGTGTGCACGGAGCGCCAGTGTGGACGGGTTGCGTGTGTCTGTGCTGCGGAACGCGCGCGAACAATGGAAGAAGAAGACGAAGCTACAGTTGAATCATGGAGTGAAGAAAAAGTAATGCAGTTAATTCAGGCGTACAGAACAAGAGGATTTTTTTAGAATCCACAAACTAATATTTTTACAAAAATCATCTCATTCGCGTGTTCTCGGCAAAATGAGCTGTGTTCGCCGCGCGCATGCCGGAAACAGATGCGAGTAGGATGTATTCAGTTCGTGCGCGCGCTGCGTCCACACTCATGAAATGCTCCTTTCATGTTACTTTACATGTTACGTTACAGCAGTCTGTACTCGGCTTTACTATGCTCAACGCGCTCGTGGAGACACGCATACGCGGTATAGGGGAGGCGGATCGAGCCACAGTGTGACCAAATAGGTTATGGATCAGAAAACTTCTAGTAACACAGAAAACGAATACATACCTACTTCGACTAAATGGGTACATTTATTTCACGGCATATTATCCCGAGTTTTGTAGCCTTATTAATACAACTGAGGTTTTCTAGTATTGAATATCCGCATCGGTCCGTTCCAACCGTGATCCTGGATTCTCCGTATCTACAAACCGTGAACCGACACCGCGTGGTTTTGATCGGTGGAAGTCCGACCCTAATGATCACTCCGGCTCAATTTCTACACGAAAAATGTATAAAATTAAAGAGTATTAAATGTCTAACGTTGATAAAAGATGTTGGCTTCGCGCCATTTTTAATTATCTACGCGTACTGGAAATGCATACGTTCTTACTTTTTTCATGAAAACTAATTACGTGCTTACGTAAACCACATAATTTGCGTGCTACAACAGTGCAGTTTTAAAACACTAATGTAGTTACGTTGTAGAGTGAAAAATTAATTTTAAAAGGAATCCTGAATGCATTGTTGGGAGAATTAATTTAAGAGAATTATGGAAGGTGGAGCGAGCGTAATCCTGGAGTAGTTCTGCCAGATTATGATAGGATTGGAACTCGTATAGTTCTGGCTCCAATGTCCCCGTAGTAATTAGATTTCCTCGCTCGAATCAGTCGGTTTCAGTTAGACTAGTGGTTCCAAAGCTTTCTTGGACCAACTTTGGTGTCGTAATTGTATTGCAGGGACCATAAGGTCCTAGATAAACATGGACACTAACAGGATTACATGTAGGGGGTGAATCTTTAAGTCATTTAATGCAAAAATTGGAAAATGGGATGAAAACCTTTCGAATTAAGATGGTGAAGGATACAAGAGCGATCGTTATGAGCTCGAAGACTTAAGCAATTATTCATACATAAATAGGAATAAGTTAGTAGATTTTTGCAGATATATATATATAGATAATAAATTAGCAAGATCGAAAATTGTAGTTGTACCCCTCTGATACGTTTTAAATTAATAAGGTTGCTTTTGTGCAAGTCAAGATAACGAATATTAGTACATTGTTCACCGAGAGGAGAAAGTGACGATTACCGTCGAGGGTGTCGTTTGAAGCCCGAGCCGTAGGCGAGGGCTTTAAAACACCCGAGATCGGTAATCGCACTTTCTCTCGAGTGATACATAGTGCTTTATACTACACCTACGAGGAAAATAAAAAACTAAATCTTTACTAATTGAAATTCTGAATCCTCAAACAACACAAATTGAAAATGGCGCCAATGGCGTCTGCAATTTTCACATGTTTTTTTTCAAATTGTTTATCCTGCCGCCGCAGGGTCGCGCTGCCAGCCCGACACCATCCAACACACAGCTAGTGGCCAGTGTCATTTTGCGAACTTGGAGATAAAAACTCACTGTAAAAACTTTTTGGTTTTTGATATTTAGGTTACCGGCGCATAGTCTTACCCAAAATTAAAAAAGAAAAACCACGTAAGAAATGGATTTTCATACACTTTTCTCTCCCGCTCAGATGCGTTTTCTCCCCGCATATTTGTTCGATATGCAATGACGTACTTTCTACCGTAAATTTGATAAAGTATCAAGGTACTTTCCAAGCAGGTGTAGTATAAAATTTTTATCTTTCGAGGACCATATCTTTAGGTCCTGCGGACCACCGTTGGTCCGCGGACAATAGGTTGAGAACCAATATTAGACTGTTAGACGAGCCTTCATGATTAATGGATGAATTTTGAAGACTAACTTTGAGAATCTCAACGATTCATAATTGATGAAAGAAAATACTTGAGTTTTCTTTGAATGACGTCGGTGATGCCTACTAAGATTATTGGAAAAAAAGGTATCGGTTTCAATAATTGGTTCACCCACCATTTAGTGGCAAATAACTACACCCACTTCGATGCTACAAATAGCAATGAATGGTATTGGAAGGTCACAAATCTATCTAAAAAGGAAGAATATTAAAAACTAGCTTCTACCAGCGGCTTCGCCCGCGTGGTTTTTGATAATTGTCCCATG
The DNA here is from genome assembly GCA_963853795.1 of Xestia rhomboidea. Lineage (NCBI taxonomy): Eukaryota > Metazoa > Arthropoda > Insecta > Lepidoptera > Noctuidae > Xestia > Xestia rhomboidea. The sequence continues at coordinate 12,293,710 of OY970761.1, read as the reverse complement.
GGATTTTACTACCAAGATAAAAAGTATCCTATGTATTAATCCAGGCATTATTATTATCTGTGTGCAAAATTTCATCAAAATCCGTTCAGTAGTTTTTGCGTGAAAGAGTAAGAAACATCCATACTCACAAACTTTCGAATTTATAATATTAGTATTAGGATTAGTAGAGGAATAAGGGCAAAATGTTTTTGGAAAATTTGATGTAACGAAATGGGAACTCATATAGCTGTTGTCAATGTGTGCTTACAAAATATTTATATGTACGAAATTCTAAACATCGTCAAGCGGGCTCTCAAAATTCTATCATGAAATCCAATTATTGTAGGATTTACGGGCTTAGTGTCTTGCCATACAATGTGAGGAGGCACTTGGGTGGTCCAAATTTTGAATACCATGCTCATAAAAAGATAGCGTTATTTATTTTGCTTGCTCGTTTGTACTGATATTTAATTGGAAAACGCAGGAAGATTCCAATTAAATAGCAGTCCTTTCATTGTACTTCAACCTCTGATTTTACAAATAGTATGTAGATCGGGTGTTACTTTTAAAGTAATAACATGTCATGTTGATTAATTGTTTACAAATTAATTTCTCTCATTAATCTTATGTCATTTTAAGAAATACAATTAAAATGCATTTCCTATGAGTTTTATAAAAGTCAAGAACCATGTGTTCATTAAGAATTAGACTTTAACTTGAATGCAAAATTCTTTGCTTGATCTTTGGCAGTCGTTACAGGTAGTTAGTGTCCGAAATGTCTGACCAGTCTTACCAAGGGGTATCGTATTACCCCGTACTAACTGGGGTGTGGAGGTCAGATAAGCAGTCGCTCCATTTCAAATTCTGGTATTCAGCTGCATCCAGTCAGACTGGAAGAAGTCAGATGAAATAATTTTTGCTTGTAATAAAATGGTGTAAAGTTTTTCTCCGTAAAAACAGTTTTTTCATTGATAATATAATGGTAGCAGAAACCAACAGTACAACGGAATTAAAACCACTTGTAATCTTACGTGGCAACAAGAACACGTTCTTTCACGTGAGATTTATTTACTCCAGGCCAAAAAACTAATAAACCTTAGGTTAGAGGCAGACCTATTCCTTGGATGGCAATATCCGTCAGAGGTGAGGTTAGAAAGACGTGAAGACTAGATTGCGGTCAATTAAAAATAAAGTAACCTTTGCCTGGTAAAGGAAAACATCGTGAGGAGACCGGCATGTCCTAGAACCAAAAAATTCGAAGACACGTGACATCTACCAATCCGCACTGGGCCCGCGTGGTGGATTGTGGTGGAGTGGCCCATCCCCTCTCATAGAGAGGAGGCCTGTGTCCCAGCAGTGGGAACATTAATACGCTGACGATGACCTTTGACCAAGGAGGTTCAGATTTACCAAGTACCTACTTTATAGTTAGACCTTATACCCATAGACTATACTCGTAACAGGTGTAAAAACATCCTTAAGCCGAGAGGCACCTGTTATTCGCAGGTCTTTGCGATATTTTGTTTTGTTTGGACAATACCTGGGAATCTTCTACTCTACTCATGTAGTATGGTGTTATTAAAGGTCGTTCTAAATTATACAATTTTTTTTAATGTTATATTCTTAGTCTATACTTAGACTAAGATTATAACATTAAAAAAAAAAACATAATCTGATTCTAAAAATCCATTTGTTTTCTTATCGTGACGAGTCGTGACTCCTAGTATGGAAACAGTTTTTGATGACCAATCGGAACAGTGACGAGTCGGGCATAACTCCCTTCATGACTCTTGTACTATTCTATACATCCATCAGCATAATGTTCTGTGTTTGTTACATTGTACGCTACGTTTTTTTCACAAAAAAAAGTCGTTTCCAGTTAATCATTTTTGCACAGTTTGATCTACAGAATGCTTGGTTCATGCCTTTGTGAACGGTCCATTGACACCCAGTAGAGTATGCCTATGACAACATAATTTGATGTTGTCATAGGCATTTGGGCTTTCAGAAAACGGAATGAGCTCTGTAAACCTGTTATTATGTTACGGTTGGTTACGACATTCCCCTGCTATGTTGTTATAATCGATCCTGAAATACCGTAACTACCTGGTTTACCGTATAAACGTGTCCTACTTTGATCACTAACATGACGATTACGATGAACCATTTCTCTAATTGGTTTCATGATTACAGTGCACTGCTGTTTGAAATAAGTCCCCGAGGGGCAGTTGTCATAATATTTATGCAAATATCAATTCAGCTGAGACATAGGGCTGTCCTAAACTTAAAGGCTGAATTCTCCATACTAAGGAAGCGGGGAACCGCAGAGAAACGGGTCTCCTTTACACCAAAGAGCTTCATAAATAAGGGGGATGTAGTGTGACGCAGTGGTTGTGCTTTTGGCCTCTGCTCCGTGATATTTTTTTCTGTACTTTTGAAACAAAGGCACAAGCACAATATTTGTTCAACACGCACATGTTGTACTTGATTGGTTGAGCTAAGTTAGTCTAGAAAAGGCGCATATCTTAAGAGCCTACCATTCCAATAAGACACGTTAATTGCGTAAATACGCACGAGATTATGCAATGTGCATTGTTGCGTCAAACGCGTTTCGTAATTCAGTAGTTTATGTCAATCAGTTTTCTTTTTCTTACAAACAACTTATATTATTATTTACAGTATACAAGTTATTGATATATTCTAGTGTAATTTTATCTTTTCCATCATCATAAGTATCAACAGCTGGTAGAATGCCTCTTAGTTTGGACCTTCAGGACAAGGGCTTACAATTTGCGTGGACATGATCTGAGGAATCAGATGTAGCACGAACACGTTCGGTTATGTCAACATGAGCTTTTAATCTCCTCATTCCACTTAGGTACGTTGCTGCTCGTTGTTCGTGGTAGATATAAGCGTGATGGATGTTTATCCCTCGTTTGTCCAGAGTCACAACGTTGACGTTGGTCACTGGTATGATGCAACGTAATATTGTGCGTCTAGAAAATATGTCCTAGCCGAACTCCGATTTTTTTTTTTAAATTCATTTTTCCTATAATTTATCTTACTATTTGACGCCCAATTTGTGTTATAATTATAGGAAATGGGCGTGAAGAAAAACTGCAGTGGTTTGAATTTAAATACACGTTAACTCGTTTATTATTCAAATTTAAAATACTCACAAGAAAGGTTATTATATGGGTGACTTAAGGCAACCAACGCTTTTGTAACATTCGTTTAGAGACAGTACTGATAGTGTTGCCAGTATAAAGAAGATTAAAGATTAATTTTTGCTTGATTAAAATCGACTAAATACCAACAATAATTAATTAAAATGCATCACCTCATTGCCAATAAATAGGTTTTAAATAATTTTCGTTTTTCCATTTTATTTTTTTAATTCGTCTCTTTGTGAGCTTTCATTCACCACCGTCGAAGCTTTCGTTTCGTAATTAAATGTGGTGCCTACCTATTAATTAATCTGCGAACATTTCCCTATGGGGAGGAAGTGGGAAGTACTTATAGCAATCACACTTAGAAATTCGGATTGAAACTTTGAACGATTTGGGTCTCAGATATAATTGTATTCCCATCTAATAGCTGCGAGTAATTATCACAAAGGTGTGAGATTTGCTGCTAATCCTAGTACTGTCTCTTTCACTCCTACTTGAAGTTCCTTAAGCCTCAACGTTGGTGTGGAGGTGTCAACCACATCTTCGCACTGACTTTAAACCGAGACGTTAACAACGCGCGTATAATAAACATCACCCTGTATAAGGATTACCATACAAAGACATGTTGTGACGTATGCGTATGAAGGGAAACCACAACAGCTAGCTGTCAGTTACAACTGAGTGGGTTTCATGAATTTGTGATAGTGTATTGTGGTTAACAATAGAGTTGATTTTTCATGACAAGCAATTCTAAAATTGTAGTAAAAATATAGGCTGGCATGTCACATGGCATTCTTGCGACCTGGCCAGCCTAATTTTTTACCCAGAGACATGTACATTGTACACTGAACGTCACTCATTGGACACCCGATGAAGGACATCACAGCCGAAGTTGACCGCGGCGAAGATAGCACGACAATCTGATTAAATGTTTGTGTGATGAGCATGGACATTTGTTTCCGAGTCATGGGTGTTTATATGTATAATAAGTATGTATTTACAAACAAAAAGTATCTATGTAGTATATCAACTATCTGGTGTCCACGACACAAGCCTCGTTGCTTAGTGTGGCACTAGGTGGCGCTGTGTGATATTTCCAGCAATATTTATTTATATTTATATCTTGAGGACAAACATGACCAGGGATTGCACAAGATAAAGAGGTTTGGAAGGATACAGGGGAAACTTTTCCAAGCAGTGGCACACAAGATAGGGTAGCAAAAAGTGTGTATGCTTTGGAATTATACAATCTAATTCCCCCATCCCCATTCTATCATCGGACGAGCTACGGAGAGATACGGCAAAGCGTCTCCGTTATATGGTTGAAGTTCCACGAACCCGCGCAAAGCGCTGTGCTTCTACATTGTGCGAGCTGCGTCTGTGGAATTCGCTGCCGGCTTCTCAGTTTCCCGATCGTTATAATCTAGATCTCTTCAAAGTTCGAGTGAATCGGTTTCTACTAGGCAAGCCTGCTCCATCCTAGGCCGTGTCATGGCTTGACATCAGGCGAGTTGCGGCCAAACGCAAGCCTTTTTAGCATTAAAAAAGAAGTAAAAATTTACTACTAAATACCATACTGACGACCCAAATGGCGTAGCGGTAGTGAGGCTGCCTTACGTTCTTAGGGTAGGAGTTCCCAGTAGGAGCAAATGTTTGTGTGATGAACATGGACATTTGTTTGCGAGTCATGGGATATTTATATGTATAATAAGTGTGTATTTACAAACAAAAAGTATCTATGTAGTATATCAACTATCTGGTGTACACGACATAAGCCTCGTTGCTTAGTGTGGCACTAGATGGCGCTGTGTGTCTAGCGAAAATAGATTCTGCAATACACAATCTAGCTTTTAGACTACATTATGTAGGTATTTCTAGTTATCATAAAAAATCTGAATTGTTTTTCAGAATAGTCATGCTAAAGCCATGTGTGCACAATTAAAAATACATAAAGAGAGTGAACGGTGCATAAAGAGAACAAAGTCGGCGTCCTGAACCATACTGGCCTACTTCCACATGACATCGTGAATAAACAAGGAGACTTTTAAGTAACATTGTACCTTAATACCTTTATTATTTTGATTCAAATTACTATGGAGTTTCTTTCCCATTTTTCTCCATACGAAACTATCTTTTGAAGAGGGCAACCATCTAGAATGACCTAGATTACAAATATTTTTTACTTGTTTGACGTTTAAGTGTGCGTTGTAATTAAAATAAATGATTTGACTTTTAATTAACCATGACTTAAATATTTACTACTTATGTTTTTGGCATGATCTACACATTCTTTTATGAAAATAGTTGATGTTTTAAAAGAAATGGCCAAAAACTATCCACTCAGATACTAATTAATTTCTCCTGCATAAACAGATAACAAAAATCAATTTACGTGCAAATTAGAAAAAAAAATCTATTATTGAAGCATCGAAACGTGGGCGCAACTCAAAACAATATTTTGATGAAAGTTTGCTCGATTAAAAGTTCATTACGGTTCATTCATCATTATTATCATATCAGCTAGATAACGTTTACTTCCTCATCAATTACGATACATAACGCCGTGATCAAAACAATATAGGAAGGTTTATGTATTTAGGTAGGTATGAATAATATCTGGCTATATAGTTGAAACGGTTCAACCGTTTTGACCAGTAACAGTTGAACCCAGGAACCTTTTCTAGGCCTTTTTTAAGTGCCCATGAAGGCTTATGTGAAATAAAATATTTTGATTTGATTTAGGGGAGGTTCAACCGGAAACATTCTCCAAATTATGTTGTCAACGCTATCGTAGTAGTCTCGTGGGTCTTGCGACGATTTTGATATTCATTTAAAACTGGCCATATACTTAGGGCAGGTACCTGCTTTTGTCTAGGTAAACATCTTGTATATCTTTAGGAAAGCTGACTATAGAAGAACACGTCACGGAAATCAACATGATTTTACTTGGTTAAGAGAATAATTATTTAGTTTTCCGATACCTTCTGAGCCATGAAAATGAATACCAGTTCGTAAGTAAAGTAAATAAAAAATTGGTTCATTCCACAGTTTGCAATTAATTATTCAACCGCGATGCTAAACTGGCAACTTTATTACTAGTTCGCGGCGGCTGAGCACTGCATTATTAAGGCATGGCCAACTCCATTTACCTATGTAACGTTCCACGGAAAATGTTTGTGTATGTTTATGTTAAAATAGCACAGCTATTCTGATGTTCTCATGTTATGGCAAACTGTATAACAAATTAACTGGAACACCAATCGTCAGAATTTCATTTTTTTTTTATTACAACAATGGAATCCCTTGTTTCCAGTTTTCAGTGCACACATTCCAACATAAACTCGTTGAAATAAAGCGCATTCAGCGGATTTTAAACCAGTTATTTCTTCAGCTGCAATCTGTGTGAGCTTTTTTGGACCGCTACATTTGTTAATTTATTCAGCGGTTTTTCGCTTCCTCATTGTATGTAATCAGTCGGTTGGACATATCAACATTCAGTTGAATAAGTGCATCTAGTGGGTTATGTGTGAAAATAACGAACCAGTTAGCTTTCAAAGAACAGCCTTTGCAACATTCCTATTGTTTTCGCAAAATTGTTCTACTTTTCTTTCTTCTCCTTTCTTTATATTAGTCCGAAATGATTGTTTTGGACACCCAATTTCCGTGAGAAAATTTAACACCTCGGCACTACTCTGCGGATCATCCCTGAGTATCTTTTGTTTTACTTTACGAAAGTTGTCTCCTAATTTCTCTATTCACTTACGTATAATACTATACAAATGGAAAGTTGTGGTAGACACAGAGGTTACTGAGGTCAAATACATGTCCCAAGTTTTGTGTCCTGGGATTCATTCGACAACAGTTTTCAACAAAGTAAACTTTCACCACACATTCATTAGGCCTCTCTGGGAACTACTTAAACTGATCAAGAAGCGGATCAGAAAAATAATAAATTCTTGTTGTTAAAAGTTAATTGCAAGAGTTTGTACTTACACCCTAATTTATGGAGGCAGAATCGCTGTCTCAGTTATTTATGAGGCTCTTAAACTTCTAGATAGCAATATATGTTGAGTGTGTGCTAGCTGGGGGATGTGCTAGTAAAAGTAAGAAGGGGGCCTGCTTGATTGTTAATATGATTTGCAAACGGCGCTCGCAGCAATTTTGTGCGGGAAGGAAATTCCATTGCTTTTTACTTTTTGCGGATATAATTTTCTTACTACACCATGTGCATATATGTGGTATATTTGGATTGGTTTACGTCAAAAGTATCGTTTGTTGAAGTGTACAAATGACCCACAAACAAGTGGTAATAAACGACGGTATTTCTGTAACCCCTTACAATTTTTCACCTCGCGCGAGATAGAACACTTTAAGTAACCTCACCGCACAGAGCCTTTTATTCCTATCACCGGAAATGAATGGATGGCATCATAAAACGGGAAATTCGTCCCAAAAAGCGGTAGTGTAACAAAGTGTTTTGCTCTTTGTAGTAACGGAGGTAATCCCGCGTCGAAACCTCTGGCGGCCGACGTACAAATTGCATTGCTAGACCGAGCAACGAGATTCGACCAGCGAATTGAGACGACTGTATTCAGCCCGTAAAATGAATAATGCCGACTCGGTACAGTATATATTGCATTCTAGAATTTTTCCGCGACTTCCTTCCACGTGGAATTAAAAGTAATTGTACAAGAAAACATATTCGTAGTCGCTCTGCAATAGTGTAGTTGTCTATCAGTGAAAGATTGTTTGTAATCGGATCAGTACCTACTTTTTAGAATTCCTCTTTCCTAAAAAAAAATGTTAATCTCTTTGTAATATGTACATAACATGACGCCTGTAATCCCTGAAAGGTTAGGCAGAGGTGTACGTAATAGTACACCCACATATTCCATAATACGTATGTATCTATATTAGGGATATTAGTTCATTTATAGCACGTGGAGTTTTATAAAGGCTTCGGTATTGTTTTGTTTAATCTGCGTGAAAGTCTTTTTCAACAAGCCGATCTGTGATATTAACGCCCGGGTAGGTACTTAACATAATTCTCTTTGATTTCCTTTTTGATTTATTGAAATACTTTTTCACCAGCCTTGTATATTTACGTCGGCGTCGTCTCTATTAACGTGCCAAACCATTACCGTTTATTAGCGCATTTCGAACTCAAGGCACGAACTCTCTCTCCGGAAGCGTAAACGTACTTCTCGGCAAGTCTTCAGAAACATGACAGAATCAAAGACTTTCGTTCCTACTTAATTATCTTGAGTATTTTGCTTACAATATTAATCATAATAACTTAGGAAAGTATTTAAACTTAGTAATTATGCGTACCTCCGTTAACACAATGTTAACAAACTATAATTTAGAAACTAATTGTTCCCGACGTTGTTTTACAAAACTTTCGCGTTTCGACTTTTCACGAAAGCCTTTAGTCAAAATAACGCGTTGGAATTTCTTTGTGGCCTTGGTTTGATGTCACCTGCCACCCCGGGGCAGTTGCGTGAGCCAGTAGCGGGGAACACGCCGAAAAACTACACAAAGGGAGTAAGCCAGCAAATGATTCTAGTTTGACGGCTATAGAGGAGAACTGAAATAATAGGCCTTCCTTTGTGTGGCATACATGGCTCGTGAAATACTGTCATTGTTCCACTTCGAAGTGCGAAGTGAAAAGAAACGAGTTTCAACTACCAAGTACGTCACTACTTTCATTGCAGACTGGTTTAGGTTACGTTCAGACTTGATCGTTTTCTCGTTTATCGAGATTTAATCGAATAGAATAGTGCCAGTGAACAATTTGTGAGTAATTCGTGAAAGTTTTCGCTCTTTGCTGTAACGTTTTCTCTGTAATATGGTTACCTACTATTTGTGTTTATTCCAAAACCGCGCGTTGTCTACAATATAATTACAATAAGCGAGATATTCGTTTTTGTTTGGAAACTTTTTAATCTGTTTGTATGTTATTTTATTAAACTTTTACTTAAGTATTTTATGAAAATGGTTTTCGTAATTTAATCGGTACAAACAAATACCAAAACTTTAGGTCCAAAACTTTATGAGCGGTTTCTGAATGTTTTATTGATGATACGAATGGCGACTTCCTGACCGTGAAGTAGGTGCTTACATAAACTGGTCATTTCCTTCTTCCACGATATGGCAAGTTTATGTCTTACTGCTGCCACGAAGACTTTATGAAAATACATTTAATAGGTAATCAAATATGCATGATATCTACGCTAGGGTCAGAACATTATTATTCAGCTCAACACGTACGGTATTATCTAGTCGACGTTGCACGGGAATAATCCAATGTGTATTCAACATATCCCAATGTCAAGTCAGACAAACTGACGGCTGCTGCAGGCAAATTCAATTAACAGATCGTAAATGAATTGTCTGAGAGCATTTCACTGCGAAACAGTGAAATGTTTTACCTATTCAATTCCACTGTTCCGTATTTATCCTGTATTGTATTTCAAAAGAGCACAGAATTTAACGAATTACAATTATTATTCACTCACCTGTTTTGACCAGTTTGAATGTGACTTGCTGTTGGTTCTTAAGCTGTTCATTATGTGTAGGATGTGTGAGCTCTCGCAGCGCCATCTCGACGGACGGCTGCTGCTGCATGTTGGAATGACGCGGCGGCGTCGCCTGATCTCTCGCTCGACTCAGCTTACGGAAGAAACTAACTTTCTTCGACTTAGAATTCGGACCTGTGAAAAGCAATAAACTTAGCGTTAAATAACATGCAAGTTTCTGAAAGTCATTCATTAATCAATTCAACAACCCTCACACAGTTATGTAAAACCTCATGGGCGTGATACGTGCCTAGTGAAGCATTAATGCTGTTATTTCGCCAAGTAACCATGCTAAATTAATGTGACGAATCGGGTTAGTCGGATGATCACGCGTTTTCAAACTCAAACCGCACTCTCATTCAGAACCTTCAGTTGACGAACGTTGTGGTGTTGGCGTCGAAGGCGTGGAGGTGCGAGCGGACGTGGCGCGCGAGCTTGGCTCGGACTGGGGCCGCGGTGGGAGCAGGCTCAGCGTGGAAGCTGTGGGTGTTGGGAAGTGAGCGGCCGACAGGTCCGACCGGCAGTCCGGTTCCGGAGTCGTGACTCGGATGTGTGCACCAAACTGCGGTGAGTTCGCAACTTCGAACAGTGCATCGAAGTCGCGATCGAAAATGTTCTTTCTGGAAAACGCTGGAGTAGGAAGGGGAGCGGGCAGTTCGAATTCATCGGGAGCGGGGGTTCTAACAATTTTGCCAAATTCATTGTCCTCATGGCGGCCGAGCTTCTTGAGCAGCTTCGCTTTAGTGCGCTCGCGCAGCTTTGGGCGCTCGAGCGACGGCGTCGGCGATGCCGGCGCGCGCTCTAGAGGCTCCGGAGGCGCCGTTTTGAGGTGGGTTTTATCGCTGGGTTTATTGAGGGTTGGGGTGTGGGGCGGGGGTAGCGAGCTGAACGGCGCTCGCGGCGGCGGCCCGAAGATCAAGTCAAGCGTAGGCCGCTGCCGTGGCCGAGGCAGCGATTGCGAGCGGTATGTCAGGGAAACTACTTCGTCCGCAGGATATATTACGTACATCCCTGGCGAGACCGCATCGCGCAGGCCCCTCGCGCCCTCCGAAGAGGTTTACGCGCGTCGATTGAGGTACTACTAGGATCTAGTGGCAAGTATCTCTGTCTGGTCTTTTATTTCCCGTTATAACCGGATTTTACACAGGAATAACTTACAAAGTTTATGTCGATTGGAATGTTTTTAAATGTTAAGTTGCCTTTTGCGTACTACAATGTAAGTTGAAGAACGATTAAGGAATGTTTTATGGAAGGGATCTTGAGCCATAGTAGGTAGGGTAGGAGGGTTTCTTCGTGTAATGTCTGCCAATTCCGTACAACGAATCTTCAACCTAGAGAAACAAAAAGTAATGCTTATTACCTGCAGAACAGAAATCATGTGTGTTGTGAAGGATAATGTTTGGAAAATATAGTCGCTGCAGGATCATTTTCTTTCGTACTCATGTTTGTAGCAAATATAACAAAAACCCAAATAGTTTCTGTACACGCAGGGCTAGCATATGTTGACACGCATCCATACATAAGTACGTAATGCATGCAGGAACCGACAAAGTTAAAATTGTGATCAGTTTAGCAAGTCCGTATAAATATGCATCGTATTTTGTACCGATTTGTATTTTATTTGGAAATCAAATAATAATATGAATAGTATTCAATTTATTTGTAAAGCAAAAATACAGTTTGGAGCAATGCAAAATATTGCCAAATTTTATTTTTGTTTCAATTCTTTAACTTTCTAAATATTACAGCTGTAACATACATAGTTATTACCTACACGTACATCCGTGGCTTAGGCCCCCAGTGGTCGAGGTACCCGTTGCCGACGCCCCCGATTCGATAAATTTAATTCAAAGCAATTTTTGGTCAAATGTACTCTCAGGCACAAAAATCATCATCATCTGCCTAGCCTTTTCCCAACTTTTACTAATACATATTTTATGCAAAGGTATACATGACGTAATACCTTTACGGCAATAATATAAAAAGTCTGACACCAGGTTAGGCACTAACCACGCACACGATAAAGAAGAAGACAGCTATTACTTATATAATTTATTTCAACGAAAATAAAAACAAAGTCCAAAACTCGGAACCGACCAGTAATATGCACTATAGGCACCTAATGGCGGTCACATAATATTTCTACCAACAAAACTCCACTCCACAGAATCCCCATTATGTAAATCGCTAAATGGAGAACGTTATTTTATGAATCCTTTTGTAACAATAGACCGAACCAAATTTGTTAATTACGCTAGCAAACATCCTGTCCAACGCTTACTCCAATCATGACTATATGAGTGATGTCTTCCTAATGAACGAAAGTTTTCTCACTAAACAACGGAGCATCTAAAATGTAGCTACAAGTATAGTTTAGCTAAAGTGTAAACTAGGCGGAAACTTAGACAAACGGGTCAAGTATCACCACAATAGGCGAGGGAGAGGGAGCAGAGTGGAGCCTCTCCAAAATTTTTCACGAACGTGGCGATTCGGCACAGATTCATTTAAATTCTCCTTTGCTCACGCTAATAAGGGATTGCTTTGTAACCACGCGTTTTAATGAGGTCAGAATATGCATGTAGATCTAGGTCTTTTTATTTGAATTTTAAACATGGAGGTTTTTGTTTAGAACTTTGGCGTAAATGTCGAAGGAACGATGGCGTTTTCACTTCAAATGTTTGGCGTGGGTGCTATTAGTAACTTATTGTTAATGGACTCTACTATAAAGCACTTAGGTTGTGTTTTCTTTCGAGAACATTTAAACGTATTTTCTTTCTATATTTAGGTATTTAATATTGTATTATGTACCTTGTATATTTGGAGTTTGGTTGGATATTTAGTTTTGTTTTATAAAATTATAAGTGAGGCACTAGCAAATATCAAGCGCTCATCAGTACAGTTATTAATAACAACACAATCCCCTACTAGGTACAACTCAATCGTTAATTGACCCATTTAGTTCCAGATCACGTAAAGCAATTAGACGTACGAGATTTATATGAGTCTCATACTGTTGGCGGCATTTTAATGGCGGCTTCAGTTTTGTTAGCAAAACGGAGTTACACCACGTAAATAAAGACTCGTATACAGGGTTCAACGAATGGCTTGGCGGATTGCCTACGAGACGTTTTTGCGAAAACTGTATAACGGATACAATATACCGCTATTTATAATTGTTGTTTTTTTAAATAACTCGCTAGATCAGATTACTACATAACCTTGGTTCTAAATTTTGTGAAAAATGCACCAGTTGAAATGTTGAGTTTTTATTTGCACATGACAGTGTTATATGTAAGTAGGTTTCTAGAACGTCTTTTAGACAGTCCGAGATGTAAATTGGTTTTTGTTCCGGGAAAATGGACTCGAAGGGTAACACTGTTTGAAATTTATTTGCCTGTACATTATTTTACAAAGTTCGCAACAAAAATAAATTCCGATAAGAATACAATGCGAGTTATGAAATTAATATCAGGTACTATCATATTGACGTCATTTGACGTCATTCACTGACGTGTATCTACGTATTTCTTGGGTAAGATTTTTCATATGAATATACGTGGGTACAGCAAAATCATAATTCACAATAACGTAATATTTAGTGAGTACTGAAACCATGAAACACACGTGCGAAAATATTTCTGTCTTGTTTCGAAATAAATCAGTTTTGTAGAAGTATTTTGTTGTAATAACGCCTGCACTCAATGGCTAAAGTTGCGAACATTTCAAGGTCTATTAATAGATTGCTTACAACTTTATTCTTTTTCTAACAGATGTATTTTTGGAGTAAAGAAATGGAAGAGGACTTTATCTACCTTCTAGTCAGTAGTTTATAATAGTCACCATCATCATAATCGTCATCTGCCTAGCCTTGTAGGTCGGCTTCCAGTCTTACCGGATGCAGCTGAATACCAGTATTGACATGGAGCGACTCCTTATCTGACCTCCACAACTCAGTTAGTACTGGTCAATACGGTACCCTTGGTAAGACTGGTTGGCAGACGTCCGGGGCACGGACTAGTTATAACGCCTGTCAAAGATCTACAAATGACAGCCGGGACCAACGGTTTAATGTGCTTTCCGAGGCACGGGGAAAATCCAGATTTCAAGTTCATTGTCTAAATATTACTGTACGTTGCAACCGCACATTCTGCAATTCAGCAGTTTACGCTACATTCATTTCAACTTATAATAATTAGTTCAGTTCGCGTTGAGCTATCAAGTCAGCCAGGCGTTCTCGTTACAGCCAACAAGGGCCGCGTCACTCGCTTCATTTCCACACCATCAGTTCATTAAGCTCATTTTAATTTAAGTACCTTTGGGACAATACAGTAGTGTTTCAGTACTTTACTTTCTTTTATTCCATTCACCTATCATCTAAAAGTAATGTCTGGTCTAGCAAGGGATCATACAATTACTTACAAATTAATTAATCAACAATTCGTCAAGTTTTATAATAAATTACTTAGAAAACTTTATTTTCCTTTTAAAGAATTGTTATGGAAGTTGTGTACTGAGCGAGCGTAGTTCAGTTCAAATTATGTCGAACAAAACTTTCTCAAGAAACTTTTGACATTTAATTATAGGATTATGTCAAATGATTGGGGTATATACTTTGATGATTTTCTGAAGTATGGTATACAACATTAAGTTTATGTGGTTTATACAATACGAATTCTGTAAATTAAACGTCACTACATACATAATAAGCAATATTTTGATTTTGTAGCTGCTGGCAAGACATTATCACATACGTACTCCGTGGTGCTACGAGTTCGATTTATGAGTGTTTTGTCACTGTCATTGATATCTATAAATATTACTGTAATAGTAAAAATATATATCATTCGTAATACTATCTTCTGGAGTTTAACTTGAATATCTACCAAGCGCTACAATTTAAAAGAGTGTCCATGGAGTTTCTTGCCGATTCTTCCACATAGAGATCTACGCTTTGGAATGGGCAAATATAGTACTTTTACAAGTTATTATGCCTTGTGACTGGGACAATTCGCTCTCATTGTTTTTGTTTGACATTTAAAATTGCCTGTAATGATGTAATTGAAATAAATGCATGCTTTGAGTTTGAGTTAAACAGTGCCAATCCAAGACAGTAACCACTGCAATAACCTTTTACAACACTACAAAGATGAAAAAGGACAAAATACCTACTAGATGTCTCATAACGTCCTTTTAGAAATAAACAAGTGACATTTCCTGAAGAACATTCCAAAATAAATGTCATAAAATACTGAAATAAACTTTTATTTTGAGACAGGCATCGAAATAAACTCGGTTCCGAAATAAAATCGTTGACCGCACGAAATTAAAATTTCAGAAGTGGATCGAAGTAGGTCATTCTGTGAATGTAAGCAAACGGATTTGGTGTTTGTATCTATACAAAGAGATGAATGAATTAAGAAACATGTTAAAACAGATTCAGTGTCTACAAATAACAAAGGATTGGAGAAATCATTTAGAGTGTTCGATGATCATCATTTAAACCGTTCGGAAGTGTGCACAAAAAGGAAAATAAATTATTTTGTCTCCTTGCTTTGTCAGAAAGTTTTGAGGTTTATTTCTAAACGAAAGTTGGTGTAATGAAAAGGTCGTATCCGTAAAAAGGAAAACACTTGACTAAACGCAGAGACACTTATCATCCGCTGAGAGTATTTCCCTCTTACTTCAGGACAAAGCAATGTCAATTTTTAAAACACACTCTGTATAACAGAGTGAGAGTTACAATTGTTGACGTTGAATTCTGTGTGAATATTGTTGACGAGGCAAAAAATGCACTAGTGGTGCGGTATCCGGTTGCGGATGAAAAGGTCGAGTGCTTCTACACAATGGAGCCTCGCGGTCACGAGAGCACCCTTTCCTCATTAGTATTGCGAAAAATTCGAGCACCAAACTAAAAGTCCCTGTAAAAACTTCTCTATTGCAAAAGTTTGGGGCGCTTATTGAACCGAGTGGAATTTTAAGTAAAATGATACAGAAAAACTTTTAGATAAATGTAACACCTATTCTTTTGTTATTAAAGCTTAATTTAGTGCTGTTTTTGTTTGGTAAAGACTCGATGTTTATCAAAGCTGTTTGTCTTACTTATAATTGGTACAATTACGTGTTATCCTCGTGATTAAACTTTATTGTGTTATAAATAAAGTAGTTGAAGATAATACCATCTAAATATCTGCCTTTTCGCTTAAAATTGCATTTTAATTTACTGTAGGCTGCTCGTTTTAAAGTTGATATGTACACATGTCCTTTTTAAACAAACAAGCGACGCGCTTTTAGCGAAACTAAAATACGAAATATTCAAATTCGCAGCACACTTGAGTAAATTTAGTCCCACAATTAAATCGTGGGACGATGCAAAAAGCTTTCCCACTTTATACAATCGGTCGAATCAAAACACCAAACCTAACTTCAATATGAGACAAGCCTTTTTTGCTTGTAGATGAGAATTAAACGGAACGGAAACGCTCTCAAGTTTTTTATTGTTATGTTTTAAGAGTCGAAAGTTTTATGTCAAATTCTAATTCAACATAATTTATTATCTCTTCACAAACATGACTTAATATTATGTTTATTAAAGTTAGATTATGGTACCTAGTTATGTTTGTGAGACACTGGTGTCTACACTAGGAAAACCTGTAAGATCACCAGCAAAAGTATGCAGGTCGAAAATGAGTCTTATAACTTCTGGACTAAGATATCAAAGGGTAAAGGGCGGATGTCACCGTTGAATCTGAAAGTGATCAGCATCTCTAAACTTTGTTTAAGACCTGCCAGTGTCATCATCATAGTTGTGGAAGATTGACGCATACAACTAATTTAGGACGCGTTTAGTTTCGTTTATAAATTCGCCGTAAAAGTACTAAGAGACTCAATTGTGATTTTTGACATCTAAGTGACCGATCCTATCTAAAAGAAAGGTAGAGTTCCGTTCTCATCATAAGAACGTAAGGGTACCACTTACGTTCTTATGATGAGAACGGGACATGCCTTCGCGGAGACGTCCCGGCATCTCATTATTGAGACTGGGAGGGTTCAACGTGACACTATCTTCAATACCTAGTCCCAAGCTGAGCTTTTATTTATAAATCGATTTTATTAGCCAAGGTTTGGAGACATATTGCTTCCTGAAATTTTTTTTTGATGAAAATTTTGTACCTAATCTGTTTAAAATTCTTATGTTATAACCGAGTCAATTGTACAACAGAGGTTTTTATTGAGGAAAGAGCCATGGAGCGTTCCATGCTCGGCATAAAGCTGATAGATCGAGTTCCTAACGTTGAAATACGAAAACGCACAAAAGTTTTCGATATTGGAAATCGCGTTACGGAACTCAAATGGAGTTGGGCAGGACACCTGGCAAGGCGCAGTGATGACAGGTGGACCAAGGCTGTCACCGAATGGCGTCCAAGAACTAGCAAAAGGAACGTGGGTCGTCCGGCGGCGAGATGGGCAGACGACATAGTTGCCGTCGGTGGAAAAACCTGGATGAGACTGGCACAGGACCGTGGAGATTGGCACAAGAAAAGAGAGGCCTATACCCAGCAGTGGGTGAGTTCGGGCTGTGGATGATGGTGATAATGAAGAGGTTTCGAAATTCAGTACATAACTTATGTTATTTGTAAAATAGATAATAATAATTACATAATTACAACAATGTACGTACAAAGTTTAATTAGCTGTAGCGTACCTGTCTTAACTCTATGTATGAACTGTGTTTACCATTAGGTACTAGGTACCCATGAACATAATATAATCTAGATAACGCTAATTAACATTTTCTGCTGCACCTGACTAAAGTACTGAAACTAAAAGCAAAACAAACTTACTTAGCTTCTTTATGCCAAACCTGAGTTCAAATAGGATTTCAGCATTATCGTAGCTCATTTCATTTTAAAATCTAGAAGACGGTTTTAGAAACTTACACATTTAAAAAAAAAAACAGTAAGTACCTTCTGAAATATTTTTATTACGACTACGCTCATACTTGCTTATTTATTTCCCTAAAAAACGCCTACTTCTAATAAGATAACGAAAACGAAAATGATGTAATATGCGGGGGAAGCCCTCGAAAATATTTTTTATTTTGAATCTCTTTATTTTATCGCGGGTTTGATCTCCGTGAAAGTGACAGAGAAATGACATTTGATAAAATAAGTCGTGGATATTTCTAAATCCGTAAATTATCTCTTTTTTAAACTTTTTTGATGTAGCTGATTAGTATGTTTAATAAAAATACCCGAATAATTGATTTGCAATTAAACGAATTATCAATAATTGATTTTGAAATTTAAACTGAAGTAATCAGTTTATATTAACATGAAAAGTTGATTTATAAAACGAGCAGTCCGTAAAATATCACTAGATATATATTCTCTACTTCACGCGACACGAAATAATTACTTTATCTTTCGTTAATGATCTAAATGGCCGACATTAAGACGAAAATAAATCGGTATTCTTATACCAAGCCCTTGAATTGGGTTGCAGCGGATGTTATTTTTCAGAACGACAAGGTCGTATGTCACATGAGCGTTTTTGTTAAAGGTGCGTAAAGGAAGTAGTTAATATTAATGCCAGTATTGTAACTAAACGTAACATCACGCCTAGTCCTAGAAGAGTTAGGCAGAGGTGTAGCTAATAGTACGCCAGATTTGTCAGTTACCTAAAATCCAGACTCCGTGGTTGCTACTAACAAATTCCTGATGAAATAATCCTATAACATTTTGCATCGCCTGGGAATCGAAACACAGGACCACATACTCAGCATTGGCGCTTGAATAAACTAAATGTACTTAGATATAATTTAATTTGTAAATAAGGAAGCCATTAAAATGTCGTGTACATGTGTGTCGTGTGTTCTAGATGCTGATTAGTGTCGTGTAATGCGAGATTGATCGTGTAGGTATTTGTGATCGTTGGTAAAGTGCTCTTAAATGTCAGCGGCATCTTAGGCGTCAAGCTTACCTAATGCTGATGGATAGGGTGCATTAAAGAGCCTTAACTGGCGACGAAATATTTAACACCTACGTGGCACGCTAGGCAGTCAGTCTTGTTAAGTTGCAGCAAAACCGATTGATTCATATCTGTACGATGTAATATATTTTTGCATAATATTTTCTAACTTGTGTCTAAATAATAACAGCCGCTCGGGTCGATCTTTAGGTTAAGCCGTGCTTACCTAGGTTGGTCTGTGGATGGGTGACCACCCTAACATACCGAGTTTCCTCCGTGCCTCGGAAAGCACGTTAAGCTGTTGGTCCCGGCTGTCATTTGTAGATCTTTGACAGTCGTTACAGTTAGTCAGTGGCTCAAAAAAATCTGACAACCAGTCTTACCAAGTGGTATCGTATTACCCAGTACTAACTGGGTTGTGGGGGACAGATAGGCAGTCGCTCCATGGATAATACAGGTATTCAGCTGCATCTGATTAGACTGGAAGCCGATCCCAACATAGTTGGGAAAAGGCTAGGCAGATGATGATGATTTTATAACTCGTGTCTAAAAAAGAGAAGTAGTAGTTATGAGGTAGTCAGACACAGAAACGTAATATCTAGGGCTTGCCTATAAAGGTCACGAAACTTCTGAGAAACCTGATCTGCGCAACAATAGTGCATTAAAGTCCAACGAGCTTTGTAAAATAATGCATTTGAAACTGCCAATGTTTTTATTCTTATAAGCCAAATTGAAAAGAAAAGGGTACCAAAGTAATTTTTAACATGTATGTCCACATTCGCGATCGAATCTTTTCTTAATACGTGTTTATATTAGATTGGTCTTCGATTATATTGACCCAAATCCTTTAGAATTGCAGGTAATCTTGTCGTCTGACATCCAAACTTTGATTTGAGACTTAGTAGACTGACAAGTAGATTATTTAAACTTACATTTTCTTCAGTAAAATGTTCTACAAAAACTTCGCCTCATCAATAGGTAATAAGATATTTATTTACCGAAAGAAATGGGAACCTACTTAGTAAGTTGTTTGAACGAAATGATGGAATGTAATCATAGCGGACATTGTTTTTCACTTTTTATTTTAAGTTGCCGAGGGAAACAATTTAGCGCCACTCTATAAATTATTTCTGACATAATGGAAAATGCAGGGACGCCTGGCATTAAATTAACCTGGAAAACACGTGAACATCGTATGGCGAATAAAGTAGGTGGGTAACTAAGGCCCTTCACCCATGGCGACATTTTGTAGCGCGTTTCTTAAACGCGCTTCTGCATTGCTGTTATAGCGCGTTCGTTGCATTTCCAACGCGTGATAAAAGTGCTTCAAACGTGCGACTGTTTCTGACAAATCCGTAGGAGCGAAGAGTAAAGCGCAACATCATCGCGATAGTAGATAATCATACAGAGTCGTGTTTAAGTGTGCGTAGGTACACAGCCAGTGGCAGCTTTGCAACTGTATCGCGGCCGTTTTGCATTTACATCGATACAGGGTTCCGTAGTCCAGACAGACGGACATGACAAAACTATAAGGGTGGGAACCCTTATAGTTTTGTCATGTCCGTCTGTCTGTCCGAAGTTTTGCTAAGAGACTGTTAGTACTAGAAAGCTGTAATTTTGTAGCGGTGTGTTTATCAATAACGCCGACAAAGTGGTAAAATAAAATTTTGGAAAATATTTAATAGATAATCATACAAAGTCGTGTATACGTGTGCGTAGGTACCACAGCCAGTGGCAGCTTTGAGACTGTATCGCGGCCGTTTTGCGTTTACAACGCTATACAAAAATCGCAGTGGTCTAATTCCCTCAGTGCGAGATGTCATTAGTGGAGTAAACAGGTTATTGCGAGGTGCACCTCATCCCCCACAGGACATCGGTTACCGATACGAGAGTCGAAAGCTCGATTGCATTTGTAATGTGCTTCCCGATTTGCATGGCTCCCGGCAGAACACACAATAATGTTCCTGCTTCGTTATCATAATGGTTGACGCGGCTATAAATTCTTCTTTGGCAAACGGAGATAAACGTTTTGTGTCTGGATGCTATATGTTATTTGGAAAAGCGTACTGCATTGTGAATTTAGTAACGAGACAAAGTTCAGTGATATTTTCCAATACTACGCAATTTTCTTAATTTTCATTCGATCCCGTTAGATTATGAGTTTTTTTTGCTTTGCATGTCCCACTGCTGGGCGGTAGGTATCATGGTACTCTTTTATTTTTAATGGGAGTTGAACATGGGTAGGTATTATTAATTGGCTAAATGATGTTTTGAACAGAAAACTTAATTAATCCTTAAATACAGGACAAGCTGCAAGTTGAACTACTAAGTATACCTAATCTAAATCTCGGACTTGTATTCGTCGGTGCTCTTAGTAGTCGAGGACTTGTGTCCAACTTTGAAGTTCGTCTTCAACTGCTCGTAAAGTTTGCATGACTGCAATGGGAATACACTGAAGACCAGATCTTTAGATGTTTTGGTTTTTAATTAGTGTAATTAATAAACTATTCAATCGAGTACTTTTTGGTTCTAGGACATCTTCTTCTTTTTGGTTTTACTCCTGGTGCGAAAACGGTGAATTAAAATTCACCGTTTTGAGAGTAGTGGTGATGAAATAAATTTCATTAAGTAAATTGCAACATGAGTTGGAACCCGTGACCTTTTAGTTTATTTGATTAAAAAAAAATATTTAAGGCCAAGTCTTTAATTTATAAATGCCAATAAAATAATTACGTTTATTTATGTCAAAGATTAGAGAGTAAAGAAAACACTTTATATAATAATTATGTACACATAGGTCTTGCCCTCTGAGTGGCCAATATAATTAAATTGAATGTTTCTTTGAGTGCCGCTCCGTGACATTTGGTAATAAAATTTTCTTTTGATAAGGTAGTTAAGTAAGTAAACATAAGGAAGTTTTTTATTGCGTTGATAAGGACATTTCTTGTATTAATTTATTTTATTAGTTGACGAAACCGCTGGTTTTGGTAGATGATCAGACTATTAATTTAGGTTTTATCAGTGACTAAAACGAATTCAATAGTTTGCCAACAAAAAATATTAATGCACTGTTTTAGACTTTCACGGTTTTTCACTACACTTAAAGTACTTACGGGATTAATGATGATGATGTTCGCGGGTATACCCACGATCATGATGCTTGCAACAGCGTCGAAATATCGGGAGCTCATCGATCGAAAAGAAAATCACGGATATCATCCCGTAAGTACTTTAAGTGTAAAAAATATTAAAAATAAACAAGAAGCTTGGGGAAGTTATATCCTTTCTACAATCGATAGAGTATAAAGTACGTAGGCACCAATAAAGCTATACAAAACTAGTTAATGCGGTTCTCTCATTGTACGGAAAATCTATACAAAACGAAGCTATATGTTATACTGGCAATCTATACCTTGATATGTCGCCGTGTGTACCTATATTAAAACCTATTGAATGATCCTTTGAAACTGTGACAATCATACATACCTACACAGTTACGTCAGAAAATTGCTACCACAAGATCGTAATCTTTTAATACTTCAAATCCTTTGTGGGACAGATACGATGATTTATCGTAACTCGGAAATCCTTTTTCTCATAAAATGTATGCGTCATATTTTACTTGGGAACAGTCATGAGCGCATGTGACTAAAAGAGTGGTGGATATGAATGTTGATGGATGGAGAGGGAGAGGAAGGACAAACAAAAGATGGATGAATTGTGTGAGGAATGATATAGAAGTGAAAGGAGTAAATGATGCCGTGACGTCTGACAGGGGAGAATGGAAGAAGAAAACGTCTTGCGCCGACCTTCGACCCCCAGTAGAATGGGACTAGGGCGGAAAGAAGAAGAATGTCATAAGCGCATTAAATCATTCTACGAAAATAGGATAACTAGGTTTAGCCTGATTGTGTAGATACTCAGACTTCTAAGTAGTAAGTACTCACCCGGATTGTCCCTTTACGGCTTCATAGGCCGACGACGTGATCTTAACACATAATCGCATATATTACCTGTTCTTTCCTGAAATATTGCTAAAAGAATAACAACTCTATAGAATTGAATTATTTGCTAAACATTATTCCTTTAGCAAAGATAGAGCTGCAGCGAAGTGTATTTGCGTTTCTTTTTCTTTCTTTTTTATTGTTCAGCTTTGTTTGAAAGGGAACTGAAATAGTATTCACGTGGCTAACGGGATTATAACGGTCACTAAATTCCTTAAAAACACCGACAGTCATACAGGCTGATATTGAATTCACTTGAAATTTTTGGGGATCATAATTGAAATAGCAAAAGAACGCATCTGATTCATTCCCTTCTCATTGGGTTCGTGCATTTGTGTGTGAAACGACACGTTAATATATTTTCGAGTTTTAGATTTCGGTGAGTATTTTTCCAGGAAGATACGATGATTCAGTTAAAGATAGAAATAATAATATACCTCCTGGTCGTCTTCGGTTACGGCGGCCAGTCTGAGCGAAAACTAGTCATCGCAGGATGTATTATAGTGTACAAGTGTGCGTCGAGGCATAAGAAAAATATAAAAAGCCCGATGTTTATATCGGGCTTTTTATATTTCGGTTCCTGATTCAATATGTATGTGTGTTTGTTGTATATGTATAATTGTATAACTATAAGATAAAATATTATAAAATCAGAACATCACGCCTGTAATTACCGGAGGGTTAGGCAGAGGCGTACCTAATAGTACACCTACATTTCGGCAGTTATATTTATGTCCCATTTAAGGCTGGGGTATCTGCTAAATTAGCAAATCTATTTGTGGTGGTTCAATTTCGTTTGAAATACTTTTAGAATAAAGTTCTAATCAGTTTGCACTACAAAGGGGTGGTTACGTCAGTCACTGCGGGCCGAATAGTGCGAAATGAGTGGTTTTTATTTAATTTTACCCTAATAAATCATTAGATCAAAATGCCAATTGTACACTTTGTAAAGAAAAAAGTGACAAATATTTATGTGAAAAAAAAAATACTAAAACTTAATGCCGTTTAGGAGTCGTTGCGAATTTTCAAAGAAAAAATGCTTCGCTTTGAATATTTTTTCATATGGTAATAATAATGTTAGAATTATTTAAATTGTACCAATTAAAGTTTAGAGTCTAATAAGCAACATATATTTTATTTGCACATTTATATTCACTCATCAAAGAGGAGTTACTTGTAGAAAACCTCTCGTTAGCAGATACCACCCCCTTAATGGGAGGCGAGCATAAAGCCATATCAACCATGCACAAATCCAGACTCCGTGGCTGCTACTGAGAAATTCCTGATAGAAAAACCCAATAACACTTTGCCCGACCTGGGAATGAAGCAGTAAATGCAGTAAAAAAAGAAAAATGTTTTATAGGAAATGTGTACGTTCCACACCATCATCAGCCGGTAAGGTAAAAACAGTCAATATTCAGGGCATTAACGTAGGCACATTTACCCAGTGACACACAGCTGTTAACTTTATGTGGGGTATAAAACGTAAACGAAGCATCACTTTTGTGACTTTAATATAGCTGTAAATGACAGTACTGTGAGTGTAGGCACATAAATTCATATTTTAATATTATATTTTGATCTTTTAGGCCAATTTTGCATGCGATTATGCGACATAAAAATGCATGTTTTAAGTAAGTGCCCAGAGATACTTACGCTAAGGTGCTTGAGTTATATTATCTATACTAATCTTATAAAAAGGTAAAATATGTTTGTATGTAGGGGGAAATCTTCGGAACTACTGATATGATTCCGAAAATTCTTTCACCAACGGGAAGCTACATTTTCTTCGAGTGTCATAGGCTACATTTAAAACGACTTTGTGACAGATGTTTTTATTCAATAGATGATTATTTAAATTTCAAACAGACATGATGTGAATAAATTGATGAAGACTTATTTAAATTGACATTATTTATGAATTAATTGATACATTGATGAATTGTCGTGACTGTGAGATATAATTTTATTACTAATAATAACTAATTTACTAACTACTTAATTTAATATGTTATATAATGTAATGTTCCTTACTAATATTAATCGAGGCAAGACTGTAAATTCTATTAGGACAATGATGTGTATATTGTGTATGACTAATGACATTAATGACATTGATGTAATTTAATGATATTATTATGCATGTAATATAAATATTTGCACTACTGTTAAGTCGAATATAGTGAAACTCAAATTATTTTACCATATCATGTAAGCACCTATATTCTGGCAAATAAACAAAATTTCATTTCATTTCAACGTTTCTGTATGTTAATTTCTGTACATAACGAGAGCGAAGCCGCGAGCAAAAGCTACTTTGATATATTGTTCAAGTTGGTAGTAAGAAGACTTCACATTCAGTCGCTCATCCCTTGAAACAACTGCGAACGATTTCGGTTTCTACCTACTACGGTAGGTTAATAAAAGTCAATCATAAATCAATGTAACACTCAGTAGCGGTAAATAAATCAAATCAAAGTCAAGCCATTTAACGTCTTACTTTATGTTCCTCATGTTTATTCTTCTCGGTCATTGCTTCCACCTTGTAGGGATCAGATTTACGTCAGTATGTACAGCAGACCGAAATATAGTGATTGACTACCGTCTAATGGGGCACTTGAAAAATAGTGCTTGACGATGATTCTGAAGCGGTTATTACATGATACCTCCGACTGTATGGACGAGCGTGGCTCATGGCTTCTCATATTAATTATAATACATTCGGTTCTTCGCCTCGGCCCGAACCCGCTCCGAGTGGATGAGCTAAATCGTGTACGAATCGACTTATGAATTTAATCCATCTACATCAACTAAGAGCAAATTTTTGCAACATGATAACATTGAGTAATAATGTAAATATTCTAGTAGTATACAAGATGGATGGAACACCGGCGCTAAAAGGGTTAAACACAGACATTTTTCGTTGGTTAATAAAAGAAAAACAACTGTTTCCCACAAAACTGCAATATTAAAACTGTCAAAATGTATGGAACAGCTGATTTTTGTTCATTAACCGACGAAAAATTGAATGTGGAACCGGACATACGAATGTTTCGTGTACCGTAGGTGTCCCTTCTACCTTCCACATTGTATATAGGGTGTAAACAACCTCATCACGAAGCCGTCAACCAAGCATTCTGTACATCAAGCTAAGTAACCTTACGCGGGGATTTATTATTTTTTGGTGTGGATAATCACGTTTTTAATAAGTAGGACTCAATGTAACGCACTTAAAACACTGTGCTGATGGATGGATTGAATAGTATGGGGTCGTGAAGGTGTTTAAAGTAAAAGTTTAACATTAAAAACATGTTTAAAAAAAAAAAAACTTGTGAAAACATTTGAACTTTGACCCCCAATATCTCCGTGACTAGAAGGTTCTCAGGTATGGTCCAGAACAAAAAAATGATCGCAAAGACGGGGGAAACAAGTGCAACGTTTACGTCTTCGTTAAGTCTTTTTACAACCTTTATGTAGGTATTTATGTAGAATTTTTCAAACAAGTTTGGTTATGGGGACAGTTTACAAGGCCGGTATTTTTTTGTACCTACTACCTAGATGCTTGTAGCCTATTCGGCTACAGCAGGATGCAGTAATAGGATTTGATTTCAGAAAAATCCTTTACACATTTCGAATAGTGTTTCTGTTTTCGTAATCAGGTGTTTGAGCTATCAAAGGGAAGCGGAACTAAGCAGCTTCATATTTCAGTAAAGCGAGAAAATGGCTATTGTGTTTTCTAATCTGCTGATGGCTGAATTTCACGAAGTGAATCTTTTTGAGTTTTGCTTCGCGAAGATTTTAAAAGGAATTACGAAATTATTTTAAGTTCGATGAAAACCAATCTGTATTCAAGTTATGCAGTCAGTAGAAACTAAACTAATTGTAGACAGACGTATTATTAATGACAGTTTATGTTTGTTTATATTTAACTTTGTTTTCCGGGACTATTTCTACAAATTACGCAATGGAAGATATTATGTTGACACCACAATTTTCCATGAAATACCTTCAAGTATGTTTGTACCATGTTTGAAAACATGAGCGTCAAAAGATTGAGGTTTTCTTTGATTCAGGAGTATATTAAACACGGGTTTAATAAATATGCATGTACACATTATGAATACTAATTAAGTTACCGTACATAATTTAAACCCTCTTATTGGTGTTGGTAGGTACTTATCTACCTCCTAAAAAAATATAAGTTACAAAATCTAGCGTAAATGTTTCAGCACGAGTTTCGAATCGAGAAACTACCACGTATATCAATAACAGTATGTTTTACCGGCTCAAAATAAGCAGAACGAAAGTAATTAAATAAACATGTAATTGGTTTATTTTTACCCGACTGCAAGGGAAGGGTTATTTTATTTATCCACTCTAAGAAGTCTGTGGAAAAAATACAGTAAAAATAGAGTAAAATATAAATGGCCATCTAACCCATAAAAGCGAATGTATTTGTCCCTTGGTATCTTTACGAATTCAGTTCCTAACTTGTTAATATTTTATTTCTCTTCAAAAGTGACCGAAGACTGTACAAGTTTTATAGAAACACATTGAACCCTCTTTCGTCCCTCGGGGTCGAATTTCGGGAAACACTACACGTTTGAGTGTGTCTTCACATGAAAAATGCATCTCTCCTAACTTGAAATGTTGGCTCGAAGGTAACCTAAACTCATTTCGTATATATCTCACAAAATAAAACCACTTTTCTTCATCTTTTAGGAATAACCTAAGCCTGCGCTTTTTTCGTCGCTCAAAATGAGTCGCCATTTTTACGTCGATGACTACCTATAAGCCGAAAAATGAGTGCGATCAAAATTTAATTTACTCACGTCTACAATAGGGTTGATGACAAAAAAAAAACTAATTAGTCCGTCAGACAGATTTCCAAAAAATATTGGACACTATATTTATTATTTATTAACAAAAAATTAAGACTATACAGCGCGTCGAAAACTCGACATCACATTTGAGTATACTTTTTACTCAAATGTGACGTCACAAGCCCCCACTCATGATTTTTGACACGTTTTATCTTCGTCAATTTGTATTTCTTCTTTTCTTCTTTATCGTGTGGTTAGTGCCTAACCTGGTGTCAGAGTTTTTATGCCGCCCATGGACTCTGACTTGGCTTTACATGCCGTCGAGATATATCTCTCAGGCATGCTGGTTTCCTCATGATGTTTTTCTTCACCGAAACAAGTGATAATTATACAATACACTCATGAATCCGAAATAATCATAGGTTCGTGTCTTGGATTCGAAGTAGAGACCTATGACTTGGCAGTCCGACGGTCATATTACCACCGTCGAGAAATATCTCTCTGGCATGCTGGTTTGATTTCAATTTTTATTAATTTGATGAAACAAAAAACACGTATCCAATATTTTTCGACAGTCCCTATTCTACGTTATAAGTTACGATTTCTAGTGGCCGCATGCGTGATTGCCAAGCATGAGGTCCTGGGCTCGATTCCCAGGTCGGGCAAAGTGTTATTGGGTTTTTTAATCAGGAATTTCACAGTAGCAGCCACGGAGTCTGGATTTGAGCCCGGTTGATGGCAATAGTCTCGTCCCCTATTTTATGGAACTCTAACTTAACTGGCGAAATGTGGGTGTAATATTAGCCACACCTCTACCTAACCCTTCGGGGAATACAGGCGTGATGTTATGTATGTAGACAATAATAAATGTACTTATTTCTTTATTGATTTAGGATGTCATCAATCAGATTTACAACGTTATTAAAGCACACGGCGAGGAAACAGGTGACATTTTGTCAATCCCGAAATCGAGAAGATACCACAGCCAATAAATGGGGATGTGTCAGCATTAAATAACACATGTATAACTATTAATATCTCAGCATTCCGTTATAAAGGCATTAAACCATCTTTATTGCTGCCATAAAATTCTGTGAAAATTTACCTTTCCTTACATTTTATTAGTGAAATAGACTTCCTATCATGATTGTGATTAATTTTACGAATTATGTGAATGCACAATTAGTCAAAGACAAAAAAAATACATAAATGAAAAGAGGGAAGGGAGGCCTTTGCCCTGCAGTTGGACAGATTAGGCTCATAACAAGTAATAATTATGTGATTATTCTCGTTTATTCATTTATCTACATATTATTTACATTTTTAAAATATATAAAAAATAGTAGCCCACCAGCGCTGGGAACAGCGCCCGAGCTGCCGGTGGTCAGCGCTCTTAAGAGAGACCTCCTAACGATACGCGCCGTGTCCAGAAGTACTGCTTTCTGAATCAAGCGGGCAATAATATTTATTATTATTGCCAAACTTTAAAATTCAATTTTTAGGTTTTTTATCAATCTTGCCAAAGTAATTATTTGTGAATGTTATTAAAAAAGTTTTCAGTGAATTCTAATACTTGCCAATTTAAAACAGTCTACGTTTATACAACTCTCAATTTTATTACGGTTTTCTATTTACATTTACTTAGCTAAACTTTTTATATTCAAGCTTAACGGTACTTATCGTAAGCAGTGATAAGCAAGTGGTAATATGACCGTCGGACTGCCAAGTCATAGGTCTCGACTTCGAATCCAAGACACGAACCTATGATTATTTCGGATTTATGTGTGTATTGTATAATTATCACTTGCTTCGGTGAAGGAAAACATCGTGAGGAAACCAGCATGCCTGAGAGATATATCTCGACGGCATGTAGAGCCAAGTCAGAGGCTCATGGGCGGCATAAAAACTCTGACACCAGGTTAGGCACTAACCACACGATAAAGAAGAAAAAAGGTACTTGTCGTTAACAGCTACTGATACTGTGAAGAGATTTATTTTCGACGTACAAAAACAAGAGGCATATTTATTTCTTTCAGTGTTAAGGCTTTTGCGGGCTGAACATAAAAATAACCGAGACGCCAATTTGAGCCCTTCGTAACAACAATAAATTGCGTTTGATAAGCCTTATTTGTCATTTTTCCTTTCCGTAGCGACAGGAAAATGATAAAACATAGCTTTTGTATAAAAATAAAGTAAATCAATAGGCTTGTCGAATGAAAAAAAATAATTAGTCCGTCAGCTAGATTATCAAAAAAAATTTGACCCGTATTTTTTCTTTTGTTACGTAAACCATAATTGGCGAAGATACGACGTTTTTAAAAATCTTAATACGTCACGCCTTGGTATATTTTTTAGTGCGTTCTGACTCCCGAGGTTTGATGCGTTTTATCTTTGTCAATATTCATTGATTTACAAAAACAAATAATATGTGACCTATATTTTCTGACGAACTAATACTCTAACTGACGGACTAAATAGATTTGCAATTTTTTGATACTGTCGTCATGTCTATTAAAACATAATCTTACAATCAGCAATTAACTTCCCATGCTTAAATTTTATTTGTGCCCGGTTGGAAGCAATTGTCTCGCTTGCTGTACTCCGTGTACTGCTTCACCTGACCTTTTGTTAAACACAGGAGTCATTTTATGAATAGAAACAAATGAGAGGGAAATTGCTAACACAATGTAGTAAACGGTTGAGAAAAGAGGATTATTTCTGAGCTACGGTTGTTGTTCGCGAGTTTTTTAAAAGTTGAGAGTTGTTTCTTGTGTCAGCTGTGAGGGAAACATTATTGAGTTAGTGTACTACAAGGATGTTGTAATATTTCAATAAAAATAATATTACACAAACAATAATATTACAAATAATCTTTTGTAATTATTTTAATGGAATTTAACCTTGCCAAAAACATTGTAAATTTTTATGAACCAATATTGTGAAGAGAGAATAATTGAATTGAAATTTTAGGAAAATCATTCGCATGGCATTGTATTCAACGTTTCATCAGCGGTCAGCTACCATTTTGACTATAAACTCAGCCTAAGTACACACGGCGACACTTCAAGCTATACATTTCCAGTACAACATAACCTCGCTGTGTATAGATTTCCCGTACAATGAGAGATCCGCATAAATCGGTTTTGTATAGCTTGATTGGTCGCCACGCGTACATAGCCGAGCGATCGAGGGTTATAACCCTCGATCGCTCGGCTATGTACTAAATTTAATACTAAATTTGAAAAACTGACCTTTTGATGGTTATCATTTGTATGGCCTTTTCCCAACTATGTAATGTTGGGGTCACCTTCCAGTCTTACCGGATGTAGTTCAACACAAGTGACTACTTAACTGAGTTCCACAACCAAGTTAAAGTGTAACTAGATACCCGTTGGTAAGTATCCAACCCCTTGAAACCCTTTCATACTATCACCTTCAAATCGTACATAACCTAATTAGCCTCATTTACGACATTAACCGGTTTATATTATGTTTGGTTAAGCTTAGTGCAAGAGAACAAGCATAGTTAATGTTTTGGGAGACTGCGAGTTAAGCTGACCTTTCATGTAGGTCAGTATCCATTTAACCGTGGATTATAACTGGGTTTGCTTTGTACTTGACAGTTAGATGTTACAATGGAAACTGCATGTAATACGTGAAGGTTTACATCCTTTTTGTGTCTGTTAAATCTATTGGATACTAGGTGTATTTAAACTGTGATTTTACGAAATACAGGCGAATTCCCAAGTTGAACGATATTTTAACCCATCTAACTAGCGATCTTACCTAATGAACAATGAATTATGATATGGATAACCTTGTAATACAAGCAGCATATATTTGTAAAAGTGCTCTAAAAACATAGATCGCGATCAAACTAAGATAAAAGGTATAACAGCATAAATATTTTTTTTTGTTTTTGTTTGGCTGAAAATAACATGTTTTATAATCAAGAAAAGCCCTGTTATGGCGAGTCGGGAGGCTTTTGGGACCAGAACCGCGGTCCCGGGTTTCCCCTAAATATTTTAGAAATTTCACTTCAATAATCAATTCATGTAATTGCTGATCACAATAGAATTTCAGCTTACTGCACTTTAACTTTTTTTTTCTTGTGGACCCAAAATACCACTCGAAAATATTTAGGGGGAATCCGGGACCGTTGTCCCGGTCCCAAAAGCGCCACGACCTGTTATGGCTTCATAATTATAATGTACACATTTTCATTGATTGATAAAGAAGATCGGCATTTTGGGGCCCTCTTGTTTTAAGAATCGTTTCTGAAAAAAAGAGAGCCCCAAAATGCCGATCTTTTTATCCTGAATGCATATCTCATCAAAAATGTACCTTCAGCCAATTTGTAACACTATTAAAGGTAAATTTAGTTCACTGAACACGTAGCGATTTTACTAACGACTTGCAAGTTGCAAAATGTAAGAAGATATTCAAATCCCGTTTCGTACAAGCATTTTCGTCGCACGAATTGACAGAAGTTCGTTATTTCCTTCTGGAATATGTTTCAAAGGCAACAGAATGATACAAATATAGGAATTGGGGTCTGGCGTTGAATCTTGAAATCCTGAAATACTTTGAAGTATCCGACATGTACAGTATTGCAAGATGGGCGTGAATAGATAGACCTCCCGATTCACAACGTAAACTCAGAAAATGAAATGCGGAATATTCCAATATTTCAGAATGTTTATATCAAAATGCTTGCAATACTTATAATATACGTCGAAAACAGATATGAAGTGGTATTCATTACTTATTTATATTTTTGTTTTGTATGTTATTGCAATACATAGTTCCCGGGAAATGATAATGCTTTGAACAATACACAATACATGATCTGTTCCAGAGTTTCACTGAATACAAAATATTAACGGTAATGTAAATATTTTAATTATATTAACAATCTATTCGTATTGAAAAACAAAATATTAATTGAAATGACTTCAATATAATAAATATTAATATTTATAAAAAAAACCGGCCAAGTGCGAGTTGGACTCGCGCACCGAGGGTTCCGTACAAACTTGTAGGTATTTTGTTATTAAACTACATATTTACGGTTTTCAGATTTTTTCTTTTACATGTGCTGTAAGAGCTTGCTTTTTGCCAAATTTCGTGATTCTAGGTCAACGGGAACTACCTTAGAGGTTTTCGACCCAAAACCTATAGGATACTTCCAGTTGACCCAGAATTGTCGATTTTGGTTAAAAGCAAGGTCTAACAACAAAAAAAAAATTAAGGTCAATTTTGTTACTTACAAGTATTCGTGAAAATCTAAACTTGCCCATATCTCTTTATTGTGTTGACTCAGGACCTTGACCTTTAGACACCTAATAGGGACTATATACTTCAGTATCTGATATAAATTTCAACTTGCTAGGTCCACCTGTTCCTGAGAAAATCAGTGGTGCCACACGGACAGACGGACAAGAGAGTAATCTTGTAAGGGTAAGTTTTTTTACCTTTTGAGGTACGGAACCCTAAAAACAGTTTGTGTATTTTGGATGCTGGTAGGATTACTATAAATGTAATATCGTTGAAATAATACTTGTTATTCACAGTGTAATACTAACCTAACCACATAAGTAATGTTTACTGTTAGCAGCAACATACCAACAAATCTGACATTAGGTCAATCCTAACTAGAACCCCATTGTGTAATGCTCAATCGTCAACGAAGCGAGAAGTGTGTCAGTGTTCAATCATACAATCCAGATAATGTATTCAATGCGCAATTACATTGTTTCCTATTGGACGGCAATATCAAGCTACGAATATACCCTGCCTCTACGCCGTAGCTACTACGGCCTACGGCAAACCGCTACGAGGTTAGATGAACATAAATCTAACCACCATAGTTTCTGCCTTGATTCTTAAACTGTAACTAACTACTACTACTACTACTAACTACTTAAACTGTTCTGTAACTGTGTGTATTGTAAATAATGTTGTTGTTGCTAATGTTACAACACCATGCTGAGATTGGGGTCTTTTGGCTTCGTACAGGACCAGTTTTTGTTTAATGTAGTTCTTATTTTTAAACTATATAATTATTTTTTTTAGCTGCTCTGTCCCAAGCTATAATAATAATTTTATTTTATCCTGTGCGGGACACGTAAATATATTTTCTTTCTTTCTTTTTCTTTCTAAATCCATGAAAAAGTTTCTGGTATACAATGTATGAGTAAACACAAGTGTGTTTACTTTTTAATGCATCAGATACTTTGTAAACAATGCATCAAAAATGTTGGTTGAACATTTAGGTTCAACTTACCTCAATTTACTCCCCAAGGGGGTACATTCCTAAGAGTGGAAAAATATGCCCACGTAAGGTGTGTTTATTACGAATGAAGGAATTCCCAGCGCGCTTCGCTAATGAAAATATATATGACGGTCAGTACCTCATACCGATGAGAGTCGCTGTCTGCCAGCACCCTTCGACCGTAATGAATGTTTGTTAACAGTATTTGAAAAATTACCCTTATTTATTAAAGTCTTGCGTGAGAAAAGAATAATGGGAGAGATAACTCAAGTTCTAAGTGCTGTTAGTACCAAAATTCCCAAGTATAATGTGTTTGCAGTACTACTTTACGGTGCGAAATATTAGCAAACGTTGAATACATTCCAAGTAGTACAAGTAGAACCAATTGTTAAAGTTACATTTAGCGGTAATACGGGTATTCAAGAATGGGAATGGTGCAGTGAAATTGGCAATCTATCGTCTGCGAACACTATAGGAGCCCATTTCCTCGTCTCGATTCGTATTTCCGTGTGAGGGTAAGTAGGTGTTCCTTTTTATATTTCGTTGAGGCGTCGTTATTAATGTACACATCGCTTCAGCCATACAAGGTGACTTAAACCTTTCAGGCTTTAAAGCGCTTGAAGCAATTTAACAAGGAACTCATAAGAATCCTTTTTATAGGTTTTTAGTTATTCATAATGTGAACTTGTGCTATGCATGTTAAGCAACAAAGCACGATAAGTTACTTGTTACCGCAGAATACTAAATAATAATGCTGTTACCATAATGTTAGTGGTTTTGGTTTACTAGTGGTTGCTGTAGTTTGTGTAATTTGTATATTTACTGGAACAAAAACTACGCGAATATTCCGATATTTACTCGTTGTACGATGTTTGCATCTGCACGTGCGCTGAGCAAAATACACGGGATGATTTTATTTACATTTTGGTTAACCCTTGATCGGTCCACGAAGTAGACACAATAGTTAAACAATGGTGTCTCGAACAAATCGGTCCTTTGACAGATCATGATTTAATCAATCATGGTATGATTCCTATTGTGGAACAAACTGCATCGGAATGTAAGAAACTTCTTACGCGTGAGTAAACAAGACAGCGTTATGCGACCAAACTTGCGTAAGTTGTTGTTTACACCGGACGACACGTAACGACACGTATTCATAATGTTGTTAATATTATAATGTTTACAGCACACCAATTAAACTTGTACCAAACTTGACCGACATTTGGGACCGTTCTTGGCCGCCTAACAAAATGTGTGTCACACGCATCGCGATCTTCCCGCTATTTTGGCAACTCATTATCTATCCGTGCCAGAGGAACCTCGACTACAGATTCTAAGAATTCAGACAGAAGCGTTTGTAAATCGAGAAAGTACGAGCTATTGTGAGCTTTACTGGTTTGCTCAACGATTCTCTAAATTGGGAACCATCACGTTCATTCGATATCGTTTATAGCACTCACATGTTTACGTTTTCAATATAACATAATATCACGCCTGTTATCCCAGAAGAGTTAGGCAAAGGTCAAGTCCCATGTAATAGGGGGCGAGCCTATTGCCATCAACCGGGCATAGATACTGAAAAATTCCTGATGAAAATAAAACAATATTACTTTTCCCGATTCGGGAATCGAACCCAGGCCATCACGCTCAGCAGTCGCGCTTGCAACCACTCGAACAACGAAGCAGTCAACGGTTTCAATATCGTACTATATAAACCAATTATGATCGCCAATTTAAACTTGGAAAATAGACGTCAGAAATACCGACTACTCGAAGTATTCGATTAAGCTGTTGTTGCACTAATCGATTCTATGAATAGGACCCTGTCACATTCCTATCATATTAAATAAATCTATCGGTTTTGGCTGTCTATTATTTAGACTAAGGCAACGAGAAAACCAGCTTCGTAGTGTGTAGTGTAACTAGATACATGTACTCTGATCGCCGGCACCAAAATGAACGGGCATTTCCACTGCGGTGAAGGTAAAGTACGCCTTGAATCGTTCGAGGTTGCGGTTTCGTGGTCAGCCGTACAGGTATACCTTTCCTTTGGAACATATTCATTGACACCTCCGTTATGTATGGGATGATTACTTATTCCTTTATACGAACTTTCAACAGAATCTATGAATACATTACCGAGTGTAGCGTTATGGGCCGTCGGCTAATCAACATATTTTATTGATGTGACCACCTCAATAGACTTGATTAAAAGATTAATTATTTTGAGTAATTATACGACTGAATTAGAGGCTCTGAATCGTGGATGCTGATATGTGCGCCAATATTTGTTAAACAATGCATGAGGACGATAGCATTGAAAGAGAGTGAAAGTAAAGAAATTCATAAAAAGACAGAAATCGAAAACAGTTTCGTCAATTTCATGTTTTTATTAAACCGACGACGGACATCCAATTGTTAACAGTAAACAATTGTACTTAAACATGAAGACTCTTATAATGTTCAAACAGAAATCTTTTTTGTACTTTAATAAGAGATGGGAAAACTTCAATAGCTTTTCTTTTGTAGAAACAATTAGGTACGGATGGAGGTAACATTTTTTTAGTGAATTTACTAGGACCGGTGCGGTGTTCCATGCAGGGATTTGATGAGAAGGCTAATGTTTTCAAAAAGGCCCTTATTTAACTTAGGTAACCAAGGGATCAAAGAGTTGTCAAATTTTTATTCGTCGATTGATTTTTAGAGTAGTGGAGTAGATAGTCCTTTTTACCAACTGAAAGTTCTTTTATCTCAGTATGTTATCGAAGATACATAATATGTAATATATTTTCACGTAGTTTTTTTTATTATTAATGGGAAATGTTATTGTGGATTTAAATAGGAGCATCAAAGCGAATCGTTTGTATTTCTTTTTTTTCTCAATGAACTTGGGTCTGTCGGCCGTTTGTTCTCACGGTGAGAAATACCCTGTTCATAATAATTTCCGGCATCGTCTCTTTTTTTGTAAAATGTACAAAATTAATTTCCTTTGTAAACAATCTGAAAAAATACCTTAGCCCAGGAAAAATAACCTGGGAAAACAAATCTACTGCGTCAGTGGTCTAGTGCCAACCGCGACCGCAGAGCATGAAGTACTGGGTTCTATTCCCGGGACGAGCAAAGTGTTATTGGGGTTTTCCATGAGGAATTTCTCGGTAGCAGTCACGGAATGTTGGGTTGGTGGCAATAGGCTCGCCCCCTATTACATGACATTTAAAACATAATTGGTGAAATGTGGGTGTACTTGTTAGGTACATCTCTGTCTAACCCTTCGGGGAGTATTACAAGGCGTGATGTTATGGTGGTGGTGATGCCCTCCCATCTTAACTTCCTGAACACAAACATACATAGTACACGTAACTACGACATATGTGTCATAACGTGCCCTAAGTCTAGTTTCTAACCAGGCTAACACGCTTTCATGATACAGTTATGTATGAGCAATATTATATTAACACCCGTCAATCTATTAAACACTATCCGTAAGTCATTTATCGAGAACTTTGATGTTTTATGAGCAGGAAAATACGTGCCAAGAGCTAGTCGATCTCACGATACCGGAAAATGTATCGTCGCGTTTGATATTTTGATATTAGCTGTCTATAAAACTTTGAAAGGAACACCCATTTGAACACCGAATTACAAAAATTACAAAGTTAAACATAACTGAAACACAATTTTAAATTGCTTTAGCAGCTTTGAATAGCTAATTATGTCCCTCTCTTATTGGGTCAAAGTCCTTTTGAAAAATGTCGCCCGGCCCAGTTTAAAGACGTTTTGGGCACTTCAGATTTATTGCTCCTCATTATGAAAGAGCAAGTTTTGATTGTATTCAGTTGCCAAACGTCAAACAAGGGACTGTGAAAACAATTGACCGTCGGCGTCGAACTTTTAACACAGGAGCCTTATTGAAACTTGTGAAACAAATCCAACTATGGGGTAGGTACTTGTAAATTCGGAATACATTATAAGTTGAGTGAAATGTGTGAATAATCAAGTGACATTCTACACGAGCCGTGTTCTCCGGGCGTCGTGAGCCGGTGTCGAGCTAACGAACGACACGGTCGCGTCGCCGCCGGTCCGGCCCGCATGCGTCCCGGATAAATAATCCCACGGCACGCGTACCACTCATTAATAAGAAATTACGCAAAGGTGGTCATCATGATCGACACGAAGGTTTCCTTTACCCCTTCTTCTGTATAAAAGGATAAGAAAACACGTGCCGAGGGTTGAAGTTTACACAACAAAGTATTTTTACATTTTCATTTTAAATGTCACGTTTTTCGGGCGAATCACTTGACCAAATTAATAATACCCGTGATATTTTACCTTCTTATATCTTTGAGAGATAAATTTTTACTTTACTAGGAAACTATATTGGTTGATAGTTATAACTTTAATCTTTCAAAGAAAATAGAGTGTTTGCCAAACGAGCGTTATAATTTAAAGTCTTAACGTATTAAAATATGACTGTAAAACACGACCAAAACATTAATTAGAGCTGAAATATACGAAATACAATAGTATTTAAGCGGTAACGGAGCAAAGTGAGTGCGAACGACACCATCCAAGCCATTGTGGACGAACGATTCTGTTACTTTAGCCAGATTGATTAGCCTCATCATTTAAGGTCAAAATAATGTTCTATTTGTGGAAGCACGTATACCTACACGATGTTTTCATACTGTAAGTTATAAGGGGTTTCTAATTTCTTTCTCTTGTTGTAATTAAATACAATGTTTTTGTCTCTGATATTTCATTGAGATATTTCAGTAAATATAAACATTGTTTGTTGCATTAAGAAAATAATGAGGTATCTGTAATTGTGAAATGTTATTATTTGCTGTAAAATAATACAAGGTTAGAAATGAGAGAGTATTTTATTTAGAACTTGTGTTATTTTAGTTCTTATATTAGATTTCATTAGGAACGTGCAAGCCTTCGTGCTCAGATTATTTTTAAATTGTAATAAATTTTCTTCTAAATTAAATTTACAAAATAGAGGTAGAGTTGAATAATAAAACTGTTTCGAAGGTAGCAGATTAATAATATAAAACCCTGCTTTATAAATTTGCACGGAACCACGAGTAGGTACGTATCTCTTAAGATTTAACATAACATAACCTCACCCCTATGATCCCCGAAGAGTTAGGTAGAGATGTACCTAATGGTACACCCACATCCTCTTGACAGTTGACAGTCGTTACAGTGAGTCATTGGTCCAAAAAAAACGACAACCGGTCTTACCAAGGGGAATCGTCTTACCCAGTACTAACTGGGTTGTGGAGATCAGATAGGCAGTCGTTCCATGCAAAATACTGGTATTCAGCTGCATCCGTTTAGATTGGAAGCCGACCCCAACATAGTTGGGAAAAGGCTAGGCAGATGATGATGACCCTCTTGACAGTTACTGCATTAAATACTGTTATAATAACTTCGCTGATCTATCTTTTCATCACCAGTTTCTAATCAACCTCACCATCGTTCTCCTGCAATTGTCCCAATTTATTTGGACTCTGAGCAGCATGTCTTCATTATCCGTTCTTCTCTATTTTTCAGCAGGCTATAAAACTGACAAGTACAAACTATCCTTGATTGATAAAAGCTTGGTTTAAATGACTTGTGAAGTAAATAACACGTTACCCATTAGAAGGCAATGTAAGAACAGCACCTGTTGGATAATAAAATATTTTATAGCGACCGTAAACTGGTACCGTAGCAGATAGACAGATGTGAAACATTCAGAGACGACTTTCTTAGTTGTAGCCACTAAATGCATTAAAGAAGTTACAGTTTTATAGCCTGCCTATCTGACCTCCACAACCCATTTAGTACTAGGTAAGACGATTCCCCTTGGTAAGACCGGTTGTCGGATTTTTTGGACCACTGACTACCTGTAACGACTGTCAAACTGTCAAGAGGATGTGGGTGTACCATTAGGTACACCTCTACCTAATTCTTCGGGGATCATAGGGGTGAGATTATGTTATGTTAAATCTCAAGAGATATGTACCTACTCCTGGTTCTGTGCAAATTCATAAAGCAGGGTTTTATATTATTTATCTGCTACCTTCGAAACAGTTTTATTATTCTACTGTACCTCTATTTTGTAAATTTAATTTAGAAGAGAGTTTATTTCTCTTGCTCACGGTCGCGCTCACCGTCACCTACTGTTTTAATTTAAAAACATTAGTTTACAAAGTAAGTTATTTGTTTTGAGGTACCATTTTGCTAGAATACTGTTATGTGGTGGACGTGAGTTTATCTTTAACTACGCTACAGTGAAAAGAAAAGGCATAACCATGCATTCTATAGGAATGATTACTGGTTTACCTCAAATATACTAAGTCGTTGTTGATGCACAAGTGTGACTTAAGCGAGTGTGTAATATATGGCATAATAACAGATCATATTATAATTTTACTTAAAATAACGTTCACATGATATAATTTTCATATGCTATAAAAACAAATAACCTAATGTCATGTGATCTAATGTTACATTTCATAAAACCTTCTTTTGCTCTAATAACATTTAGTATAACGTTCATTTCATATAATTTTCAATTTGTTTAATGGTCTTTTTATATACTTAATGTTTAGTTGACTTAATTTTCATATTTACTCATTTTCAGCCAAAATTCTGTAATGATTAAGTAAATATCAGGAAACATTATTCTGTTATCCCATGACCTGTCCACGAAGTAGACACAATAGTTAAACAATGGCGTCTCGACCAAATCGGTCATTCGACAGATCATGATTAATAACCTCATCTAAACAAATTAAACCACCAAGAAAAGTGGGGATCTGGCTCTCGGCGGCCGCTGCCGCAGCACGCTCGCTGTTCACTGTTTTTAAATTATATTAAACGTTTATTTAGATTTTTCATATAACTGAATATTATTAATTGGATATTAGTTCAAAAGTGCTTTGCAAACTGAAATTATATCAATAATTCATTATACAGGGTGTTAAAGTAGTCGCGTACCATAGCTTAGGGGCGAGTTCAGTATCGATAAAGGAACCCGTAAAAAAAAAAAACAAAAAAAAGTAACTACTACTACTAATACTTTAACACCCTGTATAATTTCATCGTTATACTAAAAAAAATATATTAAATGAAATTAGTCATGTGATCATTAGAACTTTTGTTATTATTTCAAATGGTACGCACCCGACTTAAGCTTGTATATAAATAAAAGTAAAGAATACATCAAAATTAATGTATATATCTTTTAGCAAAATGTATGTGACAAAGTGTCACGCTTGTTGCTCCAGAATTGTTTTCGTAAATTTTCGAAACCACAACAACATTCCGAAAGCTGAGATTCCACAAGTTTTTGCTTACACCTGAAAAGGAACTTTGTTCACGAGTATTTAAACACACATAAATAACAGCCGTGAGCCTAAATTCTCCTTACATTTGGCGAAGTCTAAACAAGTGTCCGAAAATGTAAACACTGGCACTTAAGCTGAGGACCGGGTTTAAAATGGGGGCATCGCGTGCTGAGGAACACTTAAACGAACCCTCTAAATTTAATAATATTACTTGCGAAACGGGGACATGAGGAGATGCGTCCATATCACGGGATCTTTGGGAGATCGCGTCCTATACTCGCTTGTTATCTCGCTTACTGAAAATACGGCATTTTTCACTTTACAGAAATATTGTGAAAACGTTGACGTGTTATTACGTGTTGCTGTAGCTGAAGTTCACAAAGAAATACTTGAGAAGCAAAGTTTTCATGAAAAGGAAAATGTTGGTCTGATATTTTCACAAAATAGTGTCATTTTTAAATCAAAATAACTGAAACTCTCACGCTATGGGAATAGTAACCAAAGTTGTGTATTATTTTCGTTTAAATCATTTGGTTGCAACAATATAAAAATGCGTATTGTCGTCAGTGGTATGCCGCGTAAGTCTTTTATACGGTAATAAGCTTTTACCAGTACGTAATGATGATCGAGTATGTAATCAAGCCTGTTTAAATATCGTAATAATTTTATCATGAGTACATAATAATATACCAAAATTCTTTTTGATGAATCTCTTTAAAACTCTGGAAAGAAATAGTCGTTTTAAAAGTACATAAGGTATCAATTTTCTGTTCCGGTGTAAATAAGAAATCTAGCTATACAAAGCTCTCCTAAGCTGAATAAAACAGTGGTTTTTAAAAGGCATTGATTGTCGTCTCCAAGTAAGGTTAGAGAGAATAGCTTTTTAATTTCTTTCTTTACCCGAGACTCAGTAATTTTTAATTGATTCTGTCAGCCTTTCAGAAAAAGGTACGACTTGTAATTACTTGAATAGAAAATTTAACTTTTTAACCTTCGTTTTTTTGCATGTCGAATTCAAAAGGTGTTATTGCAATATTATTATATGGAGCATAACTGTGAGATATGAAAGAAATGATGAATGAATCGAGGGGATTTGGCTAAAAAGAAAAACTTAGACATTATTAGACAAAGTTCGTTAGATCACAAAATTAAAACTAGAACATGCTGTAGGTGGGCTACGTCAACCAATTTACATATGTTCGGTTTCCCCATTTACTGCTATCTGCCTTGTAATCTTGTAAGACTCTTCAAACCTCTACTAACACAACTAAAAAGTTTTTATTTTGTAAGGACCTACGGTACGTATCTTTGGCAATTTGATAAATGCTGATTATACAAACTTCTGACAGTTAATGAATGGAAACTTTTCATTAAAATAATAATAATAATACCAGCCTGTTACTGTCCCACTGCTGGGCAAAGGCCTCTTCTCATACAGAGAAGGCACGAGCATTGATCACCACGCTTGCTCAAGACGGGTTGTTGATTTCAGACTTAAATTAATTATAAGTCTAGGTTTCCTCACGAAAACATCGTGAGGAAACCTGGACTTATAATTAATTAACTTCACCGATGTCTGTGATGTCCATGATAAACTTAGAAAAGTACATATGAATTGAAAAAGTCACATTGGTACTTGCCCGGATTTGAACCCACAACCTCATACATGGGAGGCGAGGCCTAAACCTCTGGGCCAAAAATAAATAAATAAATCTTTATTCAGAATCTCAGAAGGTAAACTACAATATGAATCTAAAAACTATAACAATGTAGGTATAATAATGTATTTATCATAATTCACTGGCTGCAGGAGCTCTTACAATATGTATGCTTTTTGTAAATATGTTATTTTTTGTTTCATATTTAACATTCCGTGACAAAATTATTTTGATTAACTTAATAAAAACTAAACTACAGTAAACACACACTACACTAAACTTATAATATATATATTTTTAAGTAATTTAACGTCGGTAAAAGAAATAAATATATTACCATAGACAGGTAAAGACCTACGACATGGCCATACATTTTATTGATACTATTTGCCCTACGAATAATAAAATTGAAGTTGATTTACACTAACACTACATTAACCCGACTGACGACCTCCGACCTGTTTCATTTCAATTTGCAAAAACGTAATTTACATATTATCAAAGGGTATCGATCCAATTCAGTAGATTGGTCGCATTGTTTGTACAAACGACTTTATTTACGGCTGGCAACATTATGTGCTGCAATAACGTTCAGTAATGACCGATTGTTGCGGCAAACTCATTCATACATTCACCTGGAGTTATGAATTATCTGAAACGGCCTCGACACCTCGTTACTGTTTTGTTACGAACTTAATTACGGGCGAAGTTAGTATAAACAGTGAGGTGTGCCTATTATATGAGCTCATTCACCTTAGCCTTTTGAAATCAGAATTTTGCGGCATTGAGTTCTGGCTCATCGTAACTATGTTTTTGTTTACTAATCAACTGAAAGATGCATACGTTATGAGTTCGTTAGTAAATAATACCAGTCGCACGAGTCAATCTTCAAGGTACGCAGCGCTTGCCAGGGTTAGTCTGTGGATGCGTGACCATTCCTAGCATCCTTAGTTTCCTCCGTGCCCCATAAAGTACGTTGGGCCGCTGGTGCTGGCCGTCATTTGTAGATCTTTGACAGTAGTTATAGGTAGTCAGTGGCCCGAAAATCTGACATACAGAGTAAACAAGGGGTAC
This sequence comes from Xestia rhomboidea, assembly GCA_963853795.1. Taxonomy (NCBI): domain Eukaryota; kingdom Metazoa; phylum Arthropoda; class Insecta; order Lepidoptera; family Noctuidae; genus Xestia; species Xestia rhomboidea. The sequence goes on along the minus strand of OY970761.1, from coordinate 12,249,840 downwards.
TTATCGTACACCCAGTACTAACTAAGTTGTGGAGGTGAGATAGGTAGTCGCTCCACGTAAAATACTGGCACTTGTTCTGTATCCGGTTAGACTGAAGCCGACCGTAACTAGGCAGATAATGATGCATATTTACTTGTAATTAACTTATGAGCTTACGATAAATAAAGTTATAGGATATTTATAAATATAATATTTTTAGTACAAATTTTGTGAATCCTAAAATAATGCTATCATTATTTGAAGATTTACAATACCATCATAACCATCAAAGACACAAAAATAGAAACTGGCGGCCACGTGTAAGCCAAATCAAGCGTATACAAATACAGACATATATGTGGGAATGATCTGAAAGGAATTCAAATAGCCTTTCACCACCTACTTGCAAAGGACATCAAAAGATACTTCGTGATTCGAGATAAAGACAGCAATCTGAACTTTAACAGAAATAGCAAAAAAGTGCCCAAGAGTATCTATACGATCTCCAAGCATACGTTAAAGTTTGATCAATAAATTACTTTGTAAGACACACCAAAATTGTTAATAAAAGTCACATAATTTCTAAATGATCTAGAAATAATTGAACAAACAATCGTCACTTGCGAAAAATCGTGCGAGACTTTTATATTGTCCCATTATACCTAATTATCGGCGGCCAACAGAAATAAGTTCAGAGACAAGGAACCTGTAATTTCTATAAATATATGGTGTAATCATTGTGGCACGAAATTTTACCATAGATTCATGATTCCATGAATCTTGACCCATCCAAAATGTTCGCTTATACTAGTACACCAATTATGTTTAAGGGGACTACAGGAGCTAAACGCAAGTTTTATAATGCAAAAAAGCATATGAAACACTGCAATAAACAAAACCAGAAAAATATAAGATATTCTTCAGGACATATGCTATTATGATAGTGTTTTGAAAATATAATACAACTAATTTTACTCGATAAAAAAAATCACAAGTATCCTCTAAAAAAATCTTTTACGAGTAAAAACCATTCTAAAATACATGCATATAAATCTACAAGCAACTTATTAGCGTGATAGTGTTTTATTTTTTTAGTCCAATCAATAGATTTTATGTAAATCGCAAAAAAACACTCATTTCGCACTATTCGGCCCGCACTGACCGACGTAACAACCACTTTGTAGTGCAAGCTGATAAGAACTTTATTCTAACAGTATTTCAAACGAAGTTTGAACCACCATAAATAGAGTTACTAATTTTATTCCTGTAGTCGCCCTAAGTCCTATGCACAAATCCAGACTGCGTTGCTCCGTTGCGTGCGTGGGCCCTATGAGAATACCGCGTTGTGACTTTTTTTTTTAAATAGGAGCCTTTTGACCTTGCACAGGACCAATCAAATTTGATTGTTTTTATGTTTCTCATGTTTACTTGTTTAAATAATTTTGTTTCCATTATGACCTGTGTGAGTTTAATAAATACTTTTTCTTTCTTTCTTCTTTCTCCTTCTGAGAAATCCAGACGGAACAACCCACTAACTCCGACCCCGACCTGGTAATTAAATCTTCCTCATGCTTAGCAGTTGCGCTTGCAACCTCTGGACCAACGAGGCAGTATCAGTCAAATACGACGACCCAAATGGCGCAGCGGTAGAGAGGCTGCCTTACGTTGTTAGGGTCCCGGGTTCGAATCCCGGTAGAAGCAAATGTTTGTGTGATGAGCATGGACATTTGTTTCCGAGTCATGGATGTTTATTGTATAATAAGTATGTATTTACTAACAAAACAGTATCTATGTAGTATATCAACTATCTGGTGTCCACGACTCAAGCCTCGTTGCTTAGTGTGGCACAAGATGGCGGTGTGTGTGGGTGTTTATTATATTACATTTTAGATTTAATAGATTACATTTTTGACTTTTCCGTCATTGTTTTTGTATATACACAGGTTTTTAAAAGGTAAGCTAGTTTATTCCCTCTAAACAACAAAACACAGACTTACGTTTATAAACTAGCAAGACTAGTACTTGCGCTAGCCATGCCATTTAAGTTTATAGTGCAGTGTGATTTAAGCCGCTCTTACTGGAGACGACTTAGATTGATTTAGCTTGTATATTAGACTCCTCTTGAACTGAATTGACGCCGCTTTGCGGAACTCAGTGCCATTGTTGTTGGACATAACTTTAAAGCGGACGCTATATCACCCGAAAGCAAGGAGTAAGCATAACGAAATTTATTTAAAAATAAAACTGCTTCATTAGTCTAATAACTGCTCCGAGTGAAAACTTGGTTTCAATCCCCCCAGGTCTTGAAGGTAACTGCAATTTGCTCGACTCATCAAGAAAAGTGTTATGGGGTTTTTCTATCAGGAGATCTCAGTAGCAGCTCAGGAGTCTAGATTTAATGCCTTGTTGGTGATAAAAAGCCTGCCCCTGTTACATGGATTCTATTGATCAATCGACCTTTAGAATTATAAGCGAAAAGTGCTGTAAGTACGCGTCTATCTATCTACTCCATACAGTCAAAGAGTACGGATTTTCTAAATTACCCCGGAAAAACGAGTTGCGATGTAATTGAACATCAGCTACCTAATAATTATATCTTCTGGGTTGTGGACTTCGTAGTGCCAAGAACTAAATTGATGTTGATGACCAATTTATGGTCGGGGAGACTGTAAACAGACTTACAGTTTGCTTCGAACGAAGTATATAAACGCTTCGTGCTAATACCGGCAAGCTTTAAAAACGACTATGTTGCAAAGACACATCATAATGATGTACTAAGGATGACAATATATTACGTATATATTATATATGTTACGGTCAAAACTCTTAATCAGTCAAAACTACTTTTGACTGGTGTCAGCCAAAACCCTTAAGAAGTTAAAATGCGTTTTCTGCATTTAAAATATTTGTTTTAGAACGCCTCAGTTGTAATTACCTAGTCCTAGAATTACATGATGTTTTTCAAAGGGTCACAAAAAATTCTAACCTATTATGTTTATAGATGTTAGTTATTGTTAAAATAGTTTTGACCGGTCAAGTAGTTTTGACTGTGACATAATTATATACCTACTTAATCGAATAATATATTCAGCATTCTATCATGACATTACATCTTAATTAATTTTATTGACATATATTTTTTTGGATTTATATTGACATTATCTACATTTTATGACATAGACATTTTGATTTTTTGACCAATTTATTTTGACCAATGAATGTGGAATGTATTATTATTAAAAAAAAAATCCTGGCTTTACGATGGTTATTTAATTTTGTGTTACATTTATTGTAAAAACCCACTGTTCGACACCAATGATTTGTTGAAGAATAAATAAAATCACTGACTGTCGACCAGTTTTCGACCCTATTACTTAGGACATAAGGAGGTGGCAGACCGTCAGTGAACTCGGTAGTACCTAGGTCAGTCATCATTAGGTACGTGGGGTAGCAATAAGAAAATGGCAAAGAATTTCCTTTTTTGAGGATAGCAAATCGAGGACGGATTTTCTCGATGGAGTTTTGTTGGGCTGAACGGTAATTTTCTGTATGTTCTTTATTTATTTTATGCTGTTGTTAATTGTGTAAGAGTTGATAATTATACTTACGCGTTTAGGAACTTCGATCACGAACAGACAATTATTTACACTCATTTGTGATGGATCATCTGCGGTGTTTCTTAACAAAGTTTCAAACAGCAGCGCTTGTTCAAAAGTAGGTTCTTAGTAAACTTCATTGTTGTAAGCGAGACGCGTGTGTTGGCTTTCAGCAAATTATTTTATGCTACTTCGTTGTGTCATATCGTATTTTGCTAAATCATGTCTCCAAAAAAAATACATGATCTACCAAGGGAGCTGTGAAAGTAGCATGGTAATAATAATTTAAAAGATGTTATGACTAACAAAAGTACAGTTAATATAAGCAAGTCTACTCAGACGTCTAATTATAGTTACTTAGAAGTACAAAAAGATGAGCACCGTGTTTATTTTTACACTTCACGTGACATAATAACATCATGATTTTCGGCAATTCGGTAGAAGCTTCATTCCATTGAACTCATTTCTTTGGAATATCCCGTGTGCTCAATTACGTTCCTAAATATTTAAAATTTTCATTATATTATTTATTGTCTCCATTAACAAAATCTATGTGATATAGAATTGTTTATATTGAAGTGAATGTTAGTTCAGTATGTTTTACTTATTTTTATATAACCTTATTTTATTTTATATTGTTTGCATTTGTCAATTTTTCAAGACGCTTCATATACTTGTTAGAACATAGCCCAGTGTCGTTAATTAATTGATACAGTATTAGCATCGCATGTGTTATGATTATGATTGATTTGATTATAACGAATCATTTTATTACTCAGAAACCAGAAATAGTCACATTGCAACAGCGTGTAAATAAAACTGCACATTAACTTATAAAATTATTACACCAGTAAATCATCTAATTATCACCTTGTCAAAAAATTCCGTACACTTTCTCCGCCCGAAAGAAAAGGGAATAACAATTATCGTGACGCTAAATGCCAAAATTACGTAATGCTAATTTAGTGTGTGGTGTGTCGGATGGGCCAACAATTTGAAGTTGGACCTTGGCGCGTGTTGGTGACAATGAACGCACAACGACTCATTGGCTAAATATAAGTGCGGCGGCCCACCTGCGGCCGGGCTTGACGCTCAGCTGTTCATGACGTACTCTTGGGCGCTCAGCGGTTTCCTCAAGCGACGACCTTTAAAATCTCTAAGCGCCAGATGATTGTCTGTTTTCCGGATTGACTCTAGAATTACATTAAAATAACTAGTGAAATTATCACGGGGTTTTAGTTTAAACCGTTCTATTTGCGATCTTTCGTACGCTTCTTTGAGCTTCGCTGTACGAAGTTTCTTTGTATTTTTATTACAACGTCTGACGTTTCGTTTAGCTGATAAATGATTTTACTCAAACTAAGAACTGCTAAGAAAATTTTATTCTAATTTATTCATGTAACGGTCGAATTCAGTATCTAGAATCAATCTAACTCTAAACCTGTATTAGTAAACCTTGCCTTTAGCCTTTTATCTTAAGAGTGAATCTAGTGAGAAAACTAACAAGTCAAATGGAAATATTAATGGAACCAATTTAATCAACTCATATTACCCCGATCAGCAAAAGATTCTTTACAAAAAAGAATGCAGCTCCAAGTAATACGAATATTTTATAATAAAAAGGGTTTCATTTAGAGTTAACTGAGAGCGGGCAACGTTAACGATGAAACTCTTTTATACTGTTTTATGAGGCTGGGATTGAATTACTGCCTAAGCTTTTATGACTTTTTAACAATCCACCTGGATTGTTAATAAGGATCATTTCATTAGTTCATGAAGTTAATAAATAATACTAGTGGCTGCTGTTAAGGAACACTTAAAAACCCGTTAATAAATTTTTAAATTACCTACGGATCTCCAAACACAGTGTTACTACAAACTTATTATAATTAACGCTAACATGGGTTATAAGAAGTTACGGACTGGTAAAGAGCGTCTGACCTTCAAACAAAAGTCTGCCAAGATGAGATTGAACCAATTTTAAAACTTTGCATAGATTTTATCTAAGGATAAAAATTGCAGTTGCCCCAGCTTTTGTGTCAAACAACATATTGATTATTCAGATAAAAATTAGGTGACCATACTAAAATCAGTCCATAAATAAATTATGAAGACTGCGGTCTACATATTTTTTTTATGGGCGTGAATTTCTGAGCGCAACTTACGGTTGCGCTTAGAGGAATAATTTGGTTGCGCTCAGATGGTTGCGTTTAAAAATAGAATACCTCGTCCGCAGAACTCAGAAAGGCGACGCATGGATGCATTCTAGCTGTGTGTCTTCCTGAGTTCTCGTTAGTTGACACATACGAGTATGTACACAGAAACTTTTAAAAGTTATTTTCTGCTACTGTATGGATTGATAATTTACGTTTTCACGAACATAGTATTTTGGAATCCATACTATTACGAAACAGGTCTTATACTCAAACTAGAAACCGTTATTTATCGAGAAAATCGCTTTTGAATTTTGCTAACTGATTACATTTCATTGAGCGTGACTGTACATAGCAGCCTCTGTACGTGAGCTTATATTAATAGTACCTACCCACCTACATAGCTATCTAATACATAATAATAGTTTCGCCCGTAGCATACCACAACAAACGGTCATATAGGTGTTGCTGTAATAACGCCGAGGATTAGTGATCGTAGATATTAGGAGGCGAGGCGATGCGGCTCATCCTCCGGCTTATGATCTCGTTTACGACATGGGGCAAGTATGCCGCTATTAAATACAATCTTATCACCGTATTAATAAGGATAAAAGTGGTTTTGTTGCATTTTTGTAACGTGTCAAGCAAAGGAAGAATATTTGTTTCAACGCAGCCAGAGATGAAGGGTGAAACTTGAAAAGTGAAACTTGATCGAAACGTTTTAGTTCTATTGATTTTCTGCCACAAGTATGTAGAAGGAAAGTATCCTGGTTTGTGAAACAATAACAATACACCTCTGTAAACGCGTGAGCGCAAAGATACAAAACAGCCACCTCGACGGCGAAGGTGGTGGCTTTGGACACGTCTCTCAAAGTCCAGGTGGAATTACACAAAGAGGGGGACAGGGGGTGAGCCATAGTTTTTGTTGAAAATACATTTATTGATTTCTTTATTTTTGAGGCGAACGACTCATAATACTCAGCGCGCATGGACTCTCAAGGGAAAAATATATATGAACCGTCTTGCCCAAAGACCACTCTTGAATTATGATAAAGGTATGATGCCCTCATCAAATACACGTCTGTCAGTGAACGATCGCTGGAATTGCGTCACGCGTCTCATTTCCGCTGCCGATATCAGTGGTTCAGCAGATGTTGGTGGAACGATTGCTTCCACGTTATGACTTAGATTTCTTCTTTTTTTATGGCTGATAAACGAGTGCAATGACCGAGAACTACCGAAATCGTGCTTTTTTGTGAAAACGTGCGGATATACTTTGTCTTAGTTAGTCTATGTGTAAAACTCTGGTATTCCGCCGCATCCAGTAAGATTGGAAGGAAGCCGACCCACAAATACACTGACCTGCAACAAGTACTACACTTTTAAAATTTCAATTTTTCCAAAACTATAGAAGTTAGAGATTTAAAATAAAAAAAAACGTTATAAAGCAATTTTTATCAGCTTTCTTTGGAACTGTAGACAAAATTAAACTATTTTTCGAGAGTCCTTTTTGTTTCGAAAGTATATCTTGTGTACTTAAAAAGTTATTGCAATTTTGAAAGTGTGATACTTATTTTTGCAGGCCAGTTTAGTTGGGAAAAAGCTAGGCTTGGCAAATACACTGGACGTTGCTTGGTAGTATACATTGAAACTAACGTAGTGTTGACGTGGCATTAATGCTGCGTATACGTCAACACTGTCAACACTGTACGCTAGATGGTAAAGAGCTAAATCTTAGGTGCATATTCCACAGGTCCACAAAGCCTTCTTCTCGTAAAAGAGACTTCACGCGTAGAGACGCGAATGTTACATGTGAAACAGTGAAATTACCGTGTTAATATTCATATTTTCATCTCAAATTCATCTTCCCACTTGAGAGCAAGTACAGTGCAACCGTACATTCTTAAAGACAATATTTTACTGCGACACATGCAATATTCAGTTTTGTTCGAGTTCAGCTATCAAGTCTTGCTTTGAGCCAAATAAACATTGAACTTAAGAGTCGAATAAAATTTTCTTTTACGCTAGCTACTAATTTCTTTGGGCGGTATTGAGCAGAAACTTTTATGTCGTTTTATAATGTACTTTTACTAATATCATTTGTATCACATATAAGAAGAGAAGTAAGAACTATGCGCACTGTGGTATTTCATAAATGAGTTATGCGTGCTGTGGTGGGGGATGCGCGGTGGAGGGAGTGCGGGGCGATGCACCGCACTTTCAGTCTAGTCCGAACAGTCGTAGCGACAGCACGCCTAACGCAGTAATATTGGAAACAGTGTTTGTACAACCCTGAACAAAGACACCACACTGATATATGGTGGTTTTACTTTAAACCCTAACTAGTGTACGAGTGAACACCACACGCACCTATATGTTTTCTTATTGTAAATACTAGGTATAGGTAAGACTTCTATCAAACATTTTGTTGTACCTACAGCACTAGCGATGGTGTGTGAATGACCAAATGGTATACTTAATACTGACGAATAGTTAGGTCAATCAATTACCAATATGTAACTTGTCAAGCAACCTAATTCCATTATAATTACTAGTTGAACGATAGACATTTCGTGACTACAGTTAATCGAATAGACAGATTATTTGTACAGGTATCAATTAGAACGAATTCAATTAGATGTTAAACTTATACGATGTTTTAATGGCGGTATGCAATTATGTTACTATTATTTTAACACTAATTGGTATGGTAAGGTTCTGTTTCTATAAATATTATTACGGAACCCTTTAATTGGATTCGCTGTTAGTTTGTATGAGTTAGTTTCATATGTAATATTGCACATAGTTTCAACAGCCGTTAATGAATGAATATTTCCAAATTAATAATGTTTTGTGAACTGAATGTGATACTGTCGAAAATACCTCAAAAACTGGAAATTAATTCCATTCATTATATTTGGTATATTTCCCCTATCCTTTGTGGTATTTTCAACTAAACTGTAATTATAATTAATATGGGAATTTCAAAATGTTCATCATTAAAATAGAACAAGGACTTACAAGTAAAATAGAAGGTTTTAGGTTTAATTAAATACTTTGTGGGGATTTGTTAAAAATAGAAGACGTATAACTACTTAAGTGACATAAGTAATAATAAAGCGAAGAAAGATTTGACATATAAATTAAAGTTGTTTTAAGGGTTCCGTACAAAAAATGAAAAAACGGAACCCTTATAGGATCACTCGTGCGTCCGTCTGTCTGTCACAGCCAATTTGCTCCGAATCTACTAGACCAAATCAGGTGAAATTTGGTAGGATGGTGTAACAAATGACAGACACAGATGTGCAAAGTAAATAAATTCACTTTTTAAATAAGGCTCATTTTCGGGGGACAGATTAGGAAATAAAAAAAAAGTCTTGCAAACCTTACTGTGTCATAATTATATCAAATGAAATGACTCGTTATGAAGATCTCAAATATATTTTTGTTATTATTGTTAAATAAATAGTTTGATTTTATTCACGAAAGAAGACGAACATTGATCATTGATTGCATTGAATTGAAATTGAAAATTGACCCCCTGATCTTAGAAACTACTGAGCCTAAAATTAAAAAAAAATATAGTTCATTGCTTGTAGATTATAGGAAAACCTGTAAGAATTCTATCAATTAAAAATAAAGTCATTTTCGGGGGACAAATTAGGAAATTTAAAAAAAAAAAAAAATTGAGTTTGGTATTGTACGGAACCCTCTTGACGCAAGTTCAACTCACACTTGGCCGGTTTTTTGAGTCTGTTTAAGATGCAAATTTTCATTTGTTGAATTAATTCCAGAATTTAATTTCTTTAGTATGCAAGTTTATTATTAAGTAGCTGTTGCCCGCGACCTTCATCCACGTAAACTTATTATACAAAAAGAATTACATTCTTGTTATCCCTTTTTAAATTTGGTTTTGCTACCAATTTCAAGAGCTTAAAGTTTTTTACACGGAACCCTAAGTCTTACTCCAAAATAAAAGCAGCCTTAGTTATACCTTATAAAATCAGCTATCTGCCATTAAAAATTACATCAAAATCGGTCCAGCCGTTTCGGGGATTAGCTGGAACAAACAGACAGACAGACAAAAATTTAAATAATGTGTTTTATTTATAAGTGCCGTATACTTTCATAAGAATTCAGTAAAAAGCTGTTATTTTGATATTACAAACAGACACTTCAATTTGATATATTTGTATAGTATAGTATAGTATAATATAGTATAGTATAGTATATATAGATGTATACACACATGGGTTATTGTTTTGTTTTGTCAAGTCATAAAACCTAGCGAAGCTGGTGTGGGTCGCTAATAATTACACCATAAACAGACGAGAAAATGCAAGAAACACATATTTCCTCTACTTCGTTCGCCATTACGCGTTGTTATTTCAGCCTAGCGCAAGCCTCGGATCTTACAGCAGTCATGAGACGAAATATTATGAGCACACGTGATGCACTTGTGTTGTAACATTTTAAGATAAAAATGCGCGGAAATATATGAGACACCTATGACACGACAAGTCTCTAGAGATGCGATAAACATAATACACCACCTTGTGCAAATAGTACCTGTACGTACATACACAGTTATGCAAATGTGCACACTATACAATCGTAATAAGATACATTAAAGCACGTTTTCTCACAAAACGGCCTCATATCATTTTTTTAAATGTCATTTTCAGCCTTAAGTCTCTACAGTAGTTTTGCAAATTCAAGTACGTGTGAGATACACCCGAAATGAAACTCGAAGGCGCGAAAACGCCGTGTACATATTATGTTGACTGTACCTGTATAGTTGAAAAAATATTATAATAATTAAATCATGGTTCATTCCTGGGGAAGGTTGGGGACCCGGTGAATGCGAGACGCTCGGGCCGATCAATGTGGCGACACGCGCGGGGAGGCCTATGTCCAGCAGTGGATGTCTTTCGGCTGAAATGATGATGTTGGTGATGTATGGTTCGAGTAAAAATTCACCAAGATATTCAACCACTTTATTTTCCGTCTGTATAGGACTTACATTTTGAATTCATGAAATATCACTACTTACCCGTCGAATTCTTTTTTGGTTATAAATAAGAAATATTCTTATTCCTCTAGAGTCTAGTAGAACCGTTAACCGTATTATTGATGAATCGCATTATCGATATTTGGTCTCGCGGAGAGGGTAAACAATTTACCGAACATTATTTCCGAAACACGGGCAGCTCATCATGTTTAATTATTTATTTTCAGACGTAAAGCTCAACTTTCATAAACGATTTTATCGAGAATGTTTTTGTTAAATTATAAAGTACCTGGACTCTGATTATTATATCAGCTCCTATTTTAATTACTGTTCACTTTATTTTACACTAGCTTCTGGCCGCGTTTTCGCCCGCGTGAAGTTTGATAATTGTCCTATGGAATCTTACTACCGGGATATAAACTATCTGTGTGCAAAATTTCATCCAAATCCGTTCAGTAGTTTATGTGTGCAAGAGTAATAAACATCCAGACATCCTCACAAACTTTTGCATTTATAATATTAGTATTAGGAAGTATTAGAATTACATACACCGATTTTACACACAGACTTCCCATTCACCACAGTGCGCAGCCGGTAGGTTACTTATAAGTGTGAAAAGGGTCACAATGGGGAGGCTAACTGTGGAACTAATGGCGCTAGCATAGTTGGTACCCAAACATCGTCATTGGTTGAAAATGTGGTAATGTCATTTAATATTTCAAAATAGCTTAACCTTATTGGTCAGATTGAGAGCAACATAATATGGTGGCGCCATCTGAGATTTATTTTGCCTTAGCCACCCCATTGCACTTGTAACCAAATTGAAAACTAAATTAAACGTTCCATTGATAATTTATATAGCCGCGACTTACGAGTTGAGGTGGTCCAGGTCGAGGTCGTGATTTCCAATCCTACTTAGTGATCACAACATCACCAGCCTATTCGTGTCCCCACTGCTGGGACACAGTCTTCCTCTCTATGAGAGGGAATGGGCTATAATCCACCACGGGGGTCCAATGCGGATTGGTAGATGTCACATGCCTTCGATTTATTTGGTTCTAGGACATGCCGGTTTCCTCACGATGTTTTCCTTCAGCAGCGGTGATGAAATAAATTACACAAAGTAATGCACCTGCCTGGGTTCGAACCCACGACTCACTGTTCGTAAGTCGGGGCTGCCACCACTGGGCCACCGCTGTCACCACCGCTGTCTCTGATCACAATGCGGAGACGAAAAACATCGTCCCAGCAGTGGGCACGGTATCGGCGTCCAATCGACCCACAGAAACAAGGTATATAGTTTAATCATTCAAATAAATCATTGACACAATTCTTGCTTGCAACTTTAAAGGTCATAAGAAGCAATGTTTATTCACAAGAACTAACTACATAATTGTGTATTGAATCCATCTACGGGTGAACATTGAACGGTTCTGTTCTGTTGTTGTTGTAGTTTCATTGAACTGAAACTTTCAGCATCTGATTTCAGATCATTTCAATTTCAAAAGGGTAGGTTCATCGAAGGTAAAGTAAAATTACAACAAAATTAAATACCTACGATACTTATAATGTTATGATTAAGAATCAATGGCTTATCTTGTTTAAAATAGGTACCATGACCAATTAGTAAAAGACAACAATTGTGGGTTTGATCAAAATTATTTGGCTAGTTTTTAATGATAAAAAAGCAAATTTAAAAAAAGTTAGTTTATTCCTGAAAATATTAGTACCGGTTAAAACTTTTAGACGACTGTAGTTACTTTCGCTACTCAAAAGCTTACACATTTTGAATACAGTTCGTGTTTCCACGAAGCCTATTACAACCACCTTAATCAAAAATTATTGTTCGATGTATTTCGCGGTAAAAGAATACGAAATTGTTCTCGTATTATTTTACAAAATGCTGACCTATATACGTGTCACAGGAACAGTTCCACAAAGTTATCGACCAAACTTTAAAGCCAAGAAGGAAAACAGAGACAAATCCTACACGTTAATAATGCATTCCAAAGTCGAGAGCTTTGGGAACTACTCTAAGGTGTACCACCTGTCTTTGTCTGCCTTCACAAGCGATTGATTGAGCCCTGAACACATTGCAATTAAGTCAAGGTGGCAAAACGAGGTATATAACTACCAACAAGCATATCCTTCCCATAAGCGGTATCGCGATGTTTTCGAAATTGATCAACTTTTTCGGTGTTCGGTGTAGTTTTGAATGCACGACCGTTTACGTAGTTTTCGGTTGTTTTTAACCGAATTCGAAAAGGTGGATATTGTGTATTCGGTTGTTTCTATTTAAAGATACGCAGGGATTGAATCGAAACGAAATATTTGTAAGAATAGCTCATGCTATTCAAAGGAACTCAGAAAGATGATACCACATAAATCCAGCCACGGCTTTGACCGCGGATTTAAAATGGTTCATTTTAATAAGTGAGGAAAGACTGCCACCCACATTTAAAACCGCAAACCGCACCCAACATTACACTGTGGGTAAAGTTATATAGAATAATAAAGTTTGGCTTACTATGTATTTAAGTTGTGACTAAAGGCGAGGCATGAGGTCCTGGGTTCGATTCCCGGGTCGGGCAAAGTGTTATTGGGTTTACCCAACAGGATTTTTTCAGTAGCAGGTTGATGGCAATAGGCTCGCCCCCTATTACATCGGACTTAAACATAACTGGTGAAATGTGGTGTACTATTAGGTACACCTCTGCCAGGAATGATATGAAAATCCGAATGACGTTATTCCGACGCACGCCATTTCGAAAAAAATGACAAGTGGTACACCAGTTCGAAAACACGCTAAGTCGAAACCCGCTATATCGAATGACGTTATTTCGGCGCACGCTATTTTGAATAATTGTTTGAATAGTACGCTACTACAAAGTCTCAGATTCGCTGTTGCTAAAGGCATATTCCAATCTGAATTTCAATGAAAGTACAATTAAATCAAGTTCAATCTGAGTTTCATAAAGCGTTGGTAGTTCTTGACTTCTTGGTAACCACTGGGTCACGAGTTCGATCCCCAGACAAATTCAGATTGGAATATGCGCAGTGAATCTAAGACTTTAGTAGTAGCGTACCATTCAAACAATTTTTCGAAATAGCGTGCGTCGATTTAACGTCGTTCGATATAGCGGTTTTTGACTCAACGTGTTTTCGAAATAGCGTGCGTCGGAATAACGTCATTCGAATTTTCATATCACTCCCACCTATGGTTAACCTTTTGGAGAATTACAAGCGTGGTATGTTATGTTATGTAAACGCAAGTGATTCCATTCCACACTCATCTCACAAGTAAGGATAATTTAATGCAGTTACCAGTAACATGGAAACCGTCTTCATTCCTTTCCACTGCGAAAATTATTCCAAGCTTCACTTAGGATTCTTTACAATCTATTTACTTTAAGTTACCGGCCGCACATGGGCACCATCTTCAGTAAACCGTTTTCATCGTACGTCTCTTTTGGAATAGTCCCGATTAGTTTCCCTATCTACGATATAACGAGTTTCTGATTAAAGTCAGAGATATTGCCGTCTGACCGTTCGAGCCTCGAGGGAAACTTTTTCTTAATACTACTTATTCTTACTGACTGCCATGTTGGGCAAGTGGTCGCAAGGGCGTCTGCTCAGGTGCTGGGTTGATTCCAGGTCAAGCAAAGTGTTATTGGGTTTTTCCATTAGGATTTTTTCATTAGCAGCCATCACGGAGTCTAGATTTGCGCACCGTTAATGGCAGTAACTATAAACTATTGGGGTCGGCTTCCAGTCTAACCGGATGCAGCTGGATACCAGTATTTTACATGGAGCGACTGCCTATCTGACCTCCACAACCCAGTTAGTACTGGGTAATACGATACCCCTTGGTAAGACTGGTATTACATGGGACATAAACATAACTGGCAAAATGTATATGTACTATTAGGTACAACCTCTCCCTACCCCTGCGGGGATCACAGGCGTGATTTCATTTCATTGTCAGCGACACTACTGATCTGCGGTCGGGCGACACTTGCGTCTGCCACTCGACGACACGTCACTAGCTTCATGTCGCTTACTTCGGGAGGGAATTTCATAGAAATACATAGAAACCAGTAGTGTCGCTGCGACACGTCGTCTGCCGTGGCTTCGTGTCGCCCGCTGCCAACTTGCACCTTAAGACTAACTTACATTGTTTCTCTTTCATTTCCAGTCCAGTTTAAAAACTACACAGACCATCAAGGCAAAAATAGCAGGCTAGACTTCAGACATTTTCCAAAGTGGGCTAAAATCTAAAATAACTCTGTCACAGACCAAACTGAACCGTTAAAGAAGTCCATTCACAGGTATGTCCAGAAATATAGGTCAGATGTGTGAGACTCCGGATAGGGGACTATTCTGGTTACTTATTCCATGGAATTAGTTCAAATGTATCGACCCAACACTTGTGTTGCAAGATTAGATACCGAAGCGACTGTTCAATGATAGTTTGATTGTGTGTTTATTTAGGATACAGCTATGTGTGACAGCACTTTAAATAGCTCTCGCCGGCCTATTGCCAAGTTCCGCATAACTAAAAGGTATTGGTTTTGCTGTGCTTTAACAGCTGCACGCTTCGTTAGTTCTCTGAGTACTTGTCGCGGTGTATTTTGATAGAAACTTTTATACAAAATATTGAGGCAGATGTATTCAATATGCCTCTTTACATCCCTCATGCCTCTTTACGACCCCCACGGGAGAGGATGGTAATGTTTATGATGCAATATTTTCTCATGCAAAAATATAAGACATGGAATTTGGTCGTAAAACATCAGTGAAACTTGTAAGGACAAAATGTGAACTATGGCTGTGGACACCAGACTCAGGGAGATACTTCAAAAAGTTTTTGCATGGAGGTGTCCATGTCCGGAAAGGCGTCCGCAATTTGTCAGCACCGGTTGTACTTTACTTAGAAATCATTATTTGCATCAACAGGAACGATTAAAATCAGAAAAGCGTATGCCATAGTTCAAATTGTCATTCAAGAAAGCACTTGAAGCTGACTGCTCATGGAGTGCTGAACTTATATTTAAGAATCGCCACGCGTCGTTACGTAAAGTCACTTTATATAATAATAATAATACCAGCCTATCACTGTCCCACTGCTGGGCAAAGGCCTCTTCTCAAACAGAGAGTGCCTCTTTATGAAATATTATAGAGAATCGTATATTTTTTACAAAGCATCAGTTATATTGAATGCGGAATGCATTCAATCATCATCATCATCATCTGTCTAGAGCCAGCTTGTCAGCCTTTTCCCAACTATGTTGGGGTCGACTTACAGTCTAACCGGATGCAGCTGAATACCAGTATTTTACATGGAACGACTGCCTATCTGAACTCCACAACCTAGTTAATATTCAATTTAGGTTAAGAATCGCCTCTCGTGCGTGATAGCCCAAGGCACTTTAAGAAATAAATAGAGAACCGTATATTCTTTTCAAAGCATCAGTTATATTCAATGCATTTCTTAGACGACCTGGATAGTTCAAGAAATGCTTCGGCATTTTTAATTTCAAGTCTTCTAAAGATTTTTTGTACTTTGAATGCGAATTTGAGATGGTAACTCATAATTATACAGTACACAATATTTTGAACATGGCAGCGTCGTATTATTTCGATTGCTATACGAAAACCAGATTTGATCAGGATCACATTTAGGAAAACCTACAAAATACAAATATCCTGAAGACGCTCAAATTTATCAAATTGAGTTTGCGTATTAAGTTTGCTGTCAGCGTAATTTAAAACGGGGGCAATTTGTTCCAGTCTTAAAAAAATGTTTTTTACATGATTATTGTTTGTCTTTTATGAATTGTCCTCCGAAAAACAACATTAATAAGCAACTTTGAGCTATTCTTGGAAGCATTTTCAACAAAATATTTCTCTTTTTTGTAGGCCCATGGAAATTGTCCTTTTTCAAACAATGTGAAGGTAGGCAAAAGAAATGAGGGTCATTACTCGCTCGCTATCCGAGAACGTCTAATTGGAACATTATGTTTTTACACAATTTCAACGAAAAACTGTTTAAAAATAAATAACCCATTAATATTTTGCAAAAAAAAACTGTTAAGACAAATTCATGATTATTACGTGTTTCCGGTCTAGATAGAATTTTAAAATATAGACACGATAAATTAAGGTTCTTGTCAGTCCGTAAAAAAAAAACAAATTATTTTTTAATGAGTTAATTCATTACTTAGGTGAAATTTTACTTTCTGTCTATGACATAACGTCATGGTTCACAGAACTTTGGTAGTTTGGTATTAATTAACCTGAAGATTTGGTTAGGTATGCTGAAAATTTTAAAGCTGCTAAAAGTTGGACTGGCCACGTCTGCCGCATGCCCAATAAGCTGTGGGCCAAAATAGCCACTTCTGGAGCCCTTTTTTTTTTTTTTTTTTCGTATGAGAAATCATCAAATGACTCCTCCCGCTCTGGGCGGAGCAGGAGGGAGTGTCAGACTTTTACTGACTAAAACCCATCCATGTTCCTTCATCGCCCTTTGTGTTCCGGGGCCACGGTATCGCTTTCGAATAGTCCCGCAGCCCCGGCAGGCTTCGGCCCTTGCAATAGGGAAGGGGTCCCTTCCCTATTGCTGACTCTCTTTGAGGCGCGCGTGGAACACGAACGCGCCGTCGACACGGCCTGTCGTCATGAGACGGACGGACGGCGAGCTAGCCCATAGCTCCCCGTCCACAGGCCCGCGCCTACGGTGGCCGGAAGCTACCACGTGGCCCCCGATACCCGGGGCGTCTCCCGCGGCGGCCGGGACGTAGGGATCTCTCCCTCTCACGTTCCGCCACCTCCTTCGCTAGCATGACTGCTTCGCAGAAGGAGGTGACGGCGTCCCATTCCGTCTCGCTCCGGACCATGGATTGAACCAGGGCCGGGAGCGAGAGGTCGCCGCTGCCAATCACCGCTTCGAGGACACGGCGGTGCTCCGCCCAAGCGGGGCTCACCTCCATAGTGTGCTCCACCGTGTCCTCCGGTCGATCCTCACAATGGAAGCACCCGGGCGTCTTCTCCCGCCCGATTCGTTGCAGGAACTTACCGAAACAACCGTGTCCGGTAAGAACCTGCGTCAGGCGGAAGGTGAGGACGCCGTGGCGTCTCTCCAGCCACTCCTTAAAGAGGGGACTTACCGCCACTATTGTGGCGTGCCCTGAACGGGGTTGCGACAATCGCTATCACGCCGGAAGTCCGTCCGCTGAGCGACAATTTGCCACGGCAGCGGAGTTTCCCCCCGGCGTAGCGCCTCCGCGCGCCACTCGTGTAGGCGCGTGAGGACTATCGCCTCCAGATCCCATGGCGACTTCTGGAGCCCTGACACAGCCAGAAGGCGTCGCGGCCCTGGATAGCAACAACTGGAAGTCATGGGGAGAGGCCTTTGCCCAGCAGTGGGATGGCACAGGCTAACAGTAACAGTAAAAAATTTATAATTATAAAAGTACCTAAGTATTGTGAACCTGTTATGATCCCATTTTACTGTATTAGGGTCCAGTAAAATTCCCAAATCGTTTAAAAATTGTAAGTAGGTTAGCTTATTAATTGATAAGTTTAAAGTAATCAAAAAGTAACATAAAGTATTAAAAACTTATTTTAATGACTGACTGTAAACAAAATTAAATGGTAGGTACACAAGTTGTTAGACTTAATTGCAGCTTCAGATTTAATTGTCTCTCTAATTAATAAAGTTTCAGTCATGAAATAGCATATTTACGGAAAATAATATAGATAGTTTCAGATCGTTGAACTTAGTTCAACTGTTGAACTAAGTTCAACGATCGGTGGCTTGTTATGACTGATTTGGGTTTAGATTAGATTTGCTACATTCTTTTTTAAACAATGAAGTTGTTTTGCATACTTCTGCCTTTTTTGTTAAGGCGAAAGCGCTAGGTAGGTCGCTAAATTCAAATTTGCTTATGTTTTTTTGTAATTTGCAAGTCAGTACCATAAATTATTAGGACCTGGCGTTACCTATAACGGGGTAGCGGTATTCGTCGGAATCACAAAAAATTATAATACCCACATCTTATTAAAATAAGAAGCTTTGGATTACTATTACAATTCACAATTATATAATAGTGAACGACGATCGAATTGAAGAACAATATTTTGGTATTTTTAAAACCATTTGAAATAATTTAAAAGCATGTTAACATTGCGAGTAAGTACCTATTGTCATTTCAGTGCTACGAGACATTTAATTTAAATACCAACCCATAAAGTACTAACTAATGTCAGTCGCCCTGTAGTCTAACATACCCGACTATTTGGCTATTGTTATAAATTCAACTTGTTGCCACCGATTTATTTATAAAACAGCTGAATTCATCGGTTCGCGAATTTAATAGAGTATACCGCTTTTACTGCCGATTGAAATATTTGTAATTTTCGTAATGGACGCGAAACGTAGAACATGAAAAAGAAGCAAACCTCCACTCGTTTCCTTTTTCAATGTATTTCAATGAAATTACCACGGAGGTTTTAATTAAGTCTGTTTTTATTAATAATGTTTCCTTTTCATAGAAAAACCTTAAGTATACTGTATAAAATAATTAACGTAAATTAATGTACCACTTACTCTTTTAAAGCCACAGAAGGCGTTTGGCGTTATAACATTATTTTATAAATATCCCACGATGTCATTGGACTTGGCACAAGACGACCAGATAGGTATTACGATCACTATATAAAACACCTACTTACGAGTTATGTACCACGCCTCGTTACAACACATAATACTCTTTAAGATTACTCAAAAACATTGTCAAAATTAGTTTTGAATAAATCTGTATGACCCGGTTTCACTTTCAGTTCAAAGAGTTTGCATGTGTCCTCATTATTAAAAAAATAGCATGAGTACTGGCACTCTTCTGAAAACAACTTTATTTTAAGATACAATAATTGTAAAAATTTAATTTGTAGAATATGCTTGTGTAAGAGTAGTGTTACGTATTTTGAACTGTGTTTGCAATGCCAGTGCACTGTAATTAAAAGTTTAATTTGAATGGAAACAGCCACTTGTTTGACTGCACTTCGTCCAGTTTAAATTAAATACCTGCTCGTAAAGTAGTGGGTATTTTGTACGTTTTCAGGCTGTGAAATAAATTCTTGTTGATTTCAGTCTATGTAGGTGTACTTACGTCTAAAAAGATCTGATAAAATACTTACCAATTTAATTATGATTAACTGTAGTTTAATATGATGATTATATTTTACAAGTACACTAACACACCCACTAATTAGTCTTACAGTAAAACTAATCTATTGATAACACACTTAATTGTTTGTCTTTCAACACTTCTAATTAAGAAATTTAAAACGCACACTAATATATTATTATGTTTATTTAAATGTCTTTGGTCATAGTTGCTTAATGTTCTAGGGGTAGTTTTACGAAGGATAAAAATAAATGTTCAAAACTATTTGTAAAACAGTGTAAATAGTTCATAAACCGTGTGTAAACTTTTTAAAGGTTGCAATCAGAAAATTTCAGTCGTTTCTTGTGTATAAATAGGTTCCGATATAATTTTACTCTGAGAAGCATTTTTGAATAATAAAACAACTTTGAAGCGGGTTTTAGCGGGTAATGACGATCACTAAGAGTTTTGGTAAGTCGACAAAAGTTCTGGTAAGTGACTTTTCATTATCATTTTAAGCTCGTAGGATTCGTTCGATGGGTTTCGGGGGGTGCTAAGGAGGTGATGATAAAATAAAGTGTGAGTTCGCTTGGTCGATCGTAGTCCATGGGTTGGCGGCGCGAGCGAGCGCGACGGGCGCGGCGGGCGGCGGGCGCGCTGGTCGACGACGGACTGGCGGAGCGCGCGTGTGGCCCTGTCCCGTGCTCCCGTGCTCTCGTGCGCCCCGGCCCGACAACCCTGGCTGACATGCACTCCGCTCAACCGACTACCGACTACATGCATACTCCGTGCAATTTCAAAAGGTCGTCGCCGCGGTCTGTCACCAATACTTTGTACAACACATTAGCCTAGTTAAATCAGACAATAATGCAGTCTACAATATAAAATCTTGTTATTAAAGGTGTGCGTAAATTTTATAAAATTACATTAATTGAGGTGCCTGAATAAGCCAAACATATTGTTATGACTATTGGACGAATACTCAGTATAATTTACGAGGGGTATACCAACGAGAATCCAAATAACGGATACGTGTGTTTTCGGCTGACTATATTTTAACACAGGTAGATAAATTCAAACTAACACAAATATCCTGTTCAATTCCAAAAATAATCGATTTAATGATTTTTTAAAATAAAAATGACACTTCTTTAAATATAAAATAGTTAAGTTTTTAAACTGATATGGTCACTAACATTATCAGGTGCTTGCAACAGCGTCGAAATATCGGGAACTCATAAGAAACAGTAAACATGGTGAAAATCCCGTTTCTAGTGTTAACGATAATTTAAAAAAAATACTCAACGCAATAAAATCAATCAAACCTACAAATTTAGTAAACTATTACATAAATCCAATTTAATGTAATACATTGAGTTTATCAATGCAATTTTTCAGAATATTACATTACACACATTATTCATATTGTGTTGCAAACGCCTCACAATGTTCCACGATTATAGGACGATAAAATATAGAGAATATTGGGCCCAAGTACCTACTTACCTGTCGAATCTATGAATAACACTTCAAATTGTTCAGATAAAGGGAGTGCAGATTCTTCATCAAAAAATTGCATGAAAATTAACAGGTAAAACGTGTTTTTCTCATTTTTATTCCTATCCTATTGAAGCTTACAAAAAAAACAACGATTGTAATAAGAGTAGCTCACATCAATAATGCATCGCTGAAGGACCGTGCTCAAAACGTCGGTTTCATAAACGTTATGCCTACTAAAAATAAAGGAATAATTCAGTTTTATTACACCTGTCATAAAACTAATTTAGTTCATGATCGCCTACAAATGGGCGAGTTTATTCAGCATAAATTGCAACGAAGTGATGTGGTATTCCAAAATAATTTTCGGAAGGAAGATGTCGGAAAAATTGTGTGTATGCGCAAGAGTTGACGTGTCGTGACGTGACGTCACAGCTGTCGACGTGCCATCTATTCTCGTCCGCGACATTTCCGCGGCCGCGTCGCTCGACGCACGCGCTCCGACGCGACAAAAGCCAGATATATTTGACGACATTCAAAGGTCAATTTCACAAACAACTTGTATCTACTAGGTGTTTACTCGTCTTGTACCAATAGTCTAACTATTGGGGATAATTGAAATGCACCCTACATTTCAATTTGTCGTAGCAAAAATAAACCTTATAATGTTGTGTATACAACACACACCCTAATTATTTTCTCCAATCATCTGAGCCTATTAAAGCCCTACGGCGGCGGGTCGTACGGGAGAGTGAGACCTTCCTCAAGGAAGAGTTTTGGCCGAAGGGTCTCATGTATCGGCGATTCCGCGGAAGGCTACGCAACACCACGCAGCGCAACGTGACGCCGTCTCTTCGTGTTCAATAGTTTAATTGTGGTTTTTATAAATATGTATGTTAGTCTGTAAGGTATATATTATTTGGGTATTTTGTTAACTGAATTAAATGATATATTATTTTCATTTATTCATTTAAATACATATTTTTGTCATTTTTAAATATTTCTTAATAAAACTATTAAAAAAAAACATTTAAAAAATAAAAAAAACAGTAGCCCACCAGCGCTGGGATCAAGGTCCGAGCTGCTGGTGGTCAGGGCTCTTGAGAGAGGAACCTCCTAACAATACGTCCCGTGTCCAGAAGTACTGCTTTCTGAATCAAGCCCTTGATCCAGCTGCCAAGCGAGAGCCTCCTAAGATGTTGGTCGAGGCTCTTGGCTATTAAGCCATTGGCCGACATGACTATCGGCACAATTACTGCTGTACCCACTACCCACGTCCCACATGTCGACAACCTCGCGTGCCAGGCCCCTTATTCAAAGTCGTATGTCTATCTCGCTCGATTTCGTAATGTCAAAAAAAGATAGACATACGACTTTCCGAATCGAAAATCGAATCGAAGCGTTGTGAATAGCTATGATCTAGATATTTGAATTGTTTATCTTTCTCTGCTTTCACGAAGTTCTCGTCATGCGGGACCGTTATATCAACAATCATTGTGCGACGCTCCAATCGATCTATCACCACAATGTCAGGCCTATTGGCAATAACATTCCTGTCAGTGGTGATAGGTCGATCCCAATATAACGTGTTACTACCATTATCGAGAACTGGGTTGGGCGCATACTTATAGTATGGCACTTCTGATTCCACAAGGTTGTACTTCAAAGCAAGTTGCTGGTGGATAATCCTGGCAACAAGGTTGTGTCTATGCAAGTACTCTCCGTTAGCCAGACTAGAACACCCAGAAATAATGTGTTGGATCGATTCTCCCGGACGGTGGCATGCCCGACATATGTCAACCGTGCCATAAAGGCACCTTGTCATACCAAGAAGGAATGCGCATTAATTACCACGCTTGCTAACTCAGTGTGTCAGTATACCACAGATTTTTCTCCAAAGATTACCATTAGCCCGCTTGCACAATAATTCACTAAATGCATTTAACGTTAAACGAATTCAAAACATTTCTATTTATCTCAATCGTTTGAAGATGGTCGAGACAAAATTACAAAATTATGTTTTGAATGTTAGCGTATATCATTTTATTGATTTATGGTCTAAATGGGCATAAATCTCTTTAGTATCAAATTCTAACCCCGTTCATAAAAATGCTGTTTTTCGTAATTTAAAAGTATTAAGAAAGAAAGAAAAAGTGTTTATTAGACTTACACAGGACACAAAAAAAAAAAAATTGAATTAACAATAAAACAAAGTTATATAAAAAGTAAACATAAGAAAAAGATAAAACAAATGAAATTGGTCCTGGACGAGGCCAAAAGGCCCCTAGGCATGGTGCTGTAACATTAAAAAAAAAAGTCACAGAGCGTATTACTAATCTCGCCTTCAATTTTTTTCTCTACCCGATAATCGAACTCAAGACCGCTACCGCCTACTCATCTCGGTAGTCGACAACAACGCCACAAAAGAAAAAGCCTGGCGCTTAGACGTAGAATGTCCAATTCGAAATTCAAAATTTTCAGCGGTGGGTTCCATTTTATGTACCGACATCTATAAACAGAATGTGGAACCACTGCGACGACATAGTGGCCGTAGTCTCGTAGACGACCGCTACGAGGATGCGCTACGAAGTTACACAGCTACATTTTTCGTAACCCAATTAGTTCTTTGAATTCTCCACAGATGGCATGACATGTACGAAAAACTACAGTATAAGTAGGGAATGCCCGGGTAGGTACAACTTTTCCTAGTAAAGTCAATAAATTAGAACAATCAAAATACGCTCGTGTAAATGTGAATTTTATAGCACCATGATGTAAACAATATTTTCCACCTGAATAATGACCATACGAATACCAGTAAAGTTTTAGGTATGTTGAGTTACAATGTTTCATTACAGTATTTGAGTACGAGTCTGTTTGTCGTTGTCTACTGCATAATTATATTACAAGTATTTTTTTTAATACAAGTTTATAATGTTATATGCCTTTAATTTTAAATCTTCCACGACCCTCGTACTATTCAATGCATTTATCAGACAATGTTTTGAATGTGTTGCATTGAGTTCTACAGTAAAACGTGATTTTTCGTCCCAAAAAAAAAGTCGTTTCCCAGCAATAATTTGTACGTAAAGTTACTTAATTTGATGTCCAGGATGCTTGGTTGACGGCTTCGTGTAGGGTCCGTTTACACCCTGTAATTTTTTTTTATCCTGCGCATATGCCACATAAAGACAGACCGACTTGTTACAAAGTAATCACCAGTTTTGAATTAAGATTTTATTCGTCTTGTCCCGTCTATCGCTCGTAAATACTTGAATGTCTTTGGGGACATCTCAAACGGCTTCTGAGTAAAATTATTTCCTTTATACGGAAGTGATTACGTGCGGGTCTCCAGTCTTTTTATGTTTTTAGAAGTACCTACCTGAAGGGTAGAAGACAAAGGCTCGTTGTTGGCGAACATGGAATTCTTTTGCGATGGTCTAAGTAAAAATGATTTCAATAGTATGGTATTTTCTTCAAATTGTATGTTTTGTCTTTGGCGCTAAGCCAAAGAGATTTAAGGTAGTATTGAGAGCACCACCGTGTCCTCGTAGAGGCGATCGGCAGAGACGACATCTCGCGTCCGGCCTTGGTTCAATCCATGGTCCGGAGCGAGACAGAATGAGATGCCGTCACCTCCTTCTGCGAAGCAGTCATGCTAGCGAAGGAGGTGGCGGAACGTGAGAGGGAGAGAACCTCACGTCCCAGCCGATGCGGGAGACGCACCGGGCGTCGGGGGCCACGTGGTGGCACCTGGCCACCGTAGGCGCGGGCCTGTTGACGGTGAGCTATGGGTTAGCTCGCCATCCGTCCGTCTTATGACGACAGGCCGTGTCGACGGCGCGTTCGTGTTCCACGCGCGCCTCAAAGAGATGTCAGCAAAAAGCAAGGGCCGATGCCTGCCGGGGCTGCGGGACTGTTCAAAAGAGATACCGTGGCCCTTGAACACAAAGGACAAAGAAGGAACATGGATGGGTTTTAGTCAGTAAAAGTTTGAGACTCCCTCCCGCTCCGCCCAGAGCGGGAGGAGTCATTTGATGATTTCCCATCCTTAAAAAAATAAAAGGTAGTATTAAAAGAGGATATCAGAAGAAATAACTTGATCCTACGTCTCAGAGACGCCTTGAAACAAAATTACCAATTTCGACATCACCAGAGCTAGACGAGTGAGCAATGGCCAGTATTGCTCTAGCAAGCAGCTAATATTTTGTTCGCGTTATTCCGTTTTTCGTTCCTAAGTATATTTGAACCAAAGAAACGATGGAAGACTTGTGGTAAGGGATGATATGGCAAGAAAGGAGGTGTAGATGTGTAATATATTATATATAATTAAAAAAATTAAAAAACCCGACTGCGTAAAAAATAACTAATATATGGCAGTCAATATGTTTTACTTGTTTTTTTCTTTTCAGTTTTTATTTAAGTAAAGTTATTAGTAATTTTTTACGCAGTTGGGTTTTTTATTTTTTTTATTTCACATTTTTTAGTTACTTAGATATACTATTTTAAAATCCTCATGATGAGCCCTTTATCCATCAGGCTGCAGAGCGTGCCAAATATTAGAACTTGGCGCCAAAAATCCGCCATTTTTTTATTATTTTGATATACCTAGTGTCACTCTCACCGTAAATGTGAATCTAACGACACCTCTCAAGCTAAAATCCATCGAGCCGTTCAGGTCACAGAGCGTGCCAAACAATTATACAAACATACATACTCTCGAAAAACATAACCCTTCTTCTGGCGCAGTCGGGTAAATAAGGACGAAAAAGACATGTTGCGCCGACCCAAAAAATGGGCAATGATGGTCATAGCTACATATTATTGTAATTTAAAAAAAATATAAAGATTATAACTATGAGTAACAGTATTTTACACATTGATTTGAAAAGTAATTCTTTCGCTACATCTTCTAACAAATCTGATCCTCAAGTAAAACCATGTAAACCAATAACGCTCAATAGAACAAG
The DNA here is from genome assembly GCA_963853795.1 of Xestia rhomboidea. Taxonomy (NCBI): domain Eukaryota; kingdom Metazoa; phylum Arthropoda; class Insecta; order Lepidoptera; family Noctuidae; genus Xestia; species Xestia rhomboidea. The sequence goes on along the minus strand of OY970761.1, from coordinate 12,223,467 downwards.
ACAAGAAATCGAGGGTTGTTGGTTACATCATGACAATGTACGCATACAAATGGATGCTGCCGGTTTATTTCTTCTGCGTGTCGCTGTCACGTTACGTCATAGGAAAAGGGTTTGTTGTTTATTCCAGATACAGAGCGGTTTTGTTTGTCAATTACATTTCTTCTGGAAAGTTGGAGTATTTGTTTCCTTTCTTTTTGCATGATAAACGATATTTTTAAATACATGAAATAATCATTTGACGACCCGAATGGAGCAGCGGTAGTGAGGCTGCCTTACGTTCGTTGGCAGCCATGCCAGCCAGCCAGAGTATGGACATTTGTTTCCGAGTCATGGATGTTTATGTTTATAATAAGTATGTATTTACAAACAAAAAGTATATATGTAGTATATCAACTATCTGTTGTCCACGACACAAGCCTCGTTGCTTAGTGTGGCGCTAGATGGCGCTGTGTGTAATGTCCAGCGATATTTATTTATTATTTAAAGCGCGACTGCTGAGCATGAGGTTCTGGATTCGATTTACAGGTCGGGCAAAGTAGTATTAGTTAGTTTTAGCTGGAATTTCTCAGTAGCAGTGACGGAGTCTAGATTTGTGCCCGGTTGATGGCAATAGGACACGACTTCTTTTACAAGGGACTTAATAATAATAATAATCATTTATTTAACAGATCATACAATCCAATTTGTTAGTAGTACATACACATCTTAAACACTAGTGCTAGTACATAGATATCTTCTGTAAAATTCTGTTAATAATTACTAATAATTTCAAAATAATTAATAATAAAAATGTCAAAATCATAAAACAATAATGTCAAAATCACCACTAATCATGTCAAAATCATTAATAACACATAGTCAGAAAATAAAAAGAAATAATAAAAGATAATAATCTAAACAAACATTATTTCAAGGCCCGAGTTGAAGGTAATACTTGTGTTGTACCAGTGCCTGGGTATTAGACCTTCCGCCCTATCGGCCACAGGGACCAAGAGGCTGTTGGCGCTGCCCCGCACCCGCCGCATCAAGGAGCAAACAACAACACACACACCACACAAACAACAACACACACACCACAACTAACTGGCCAAATGTGGGTGAACTATTAGGTAAAACTCTGCCTGAAACTTCCGGAATTACAGGCGTGATGATCTGTTTTATTTGCTAAGTATTGTTGTCTCGAAGGTAGTAGATAACATTTATTAGATAAGAACAACTCAACAGTTAATGTACTTACATTGCACACATAAATATAGAATTCTGATTCACGAGATCAAGCTGTAACTAAAGCATTCCTGCTCCATCTTCACATTGAAAGGCCCTGATATGTTTTCGCGTGCCTCTTACTCTCATTGAAACTGCTCTTATAACTGAAATTTGTATTTTAACTTTCAACCAGTACACTATTTGAGAATATGCGTTTCCCCATTTCTCATTAAGCTTTGATGCGGTTTGTTTTAAAAAAACTGTTATATTCAGTTCCTATGGCTCCGTCGCATGAAATGATTACCTAACGGGGTGAATGAGGCTCTTAAGTCTTCCGTTGCTCGGTCGTATTTTAAATGTTTCTCTCGGCTATGTCTCTGTGCTGTTTTTTGCCATGTGAGGTTGCTGTAAGAGGAAGCATCAAAATTAAGGTAGGTCTTCGTCTCGAAGGTAGTAGTAATGTAGAAAGAATAGGATCATGGTCACTTTGGATTTTAAGTAAAGCTTTACACCACTGAGCAAAGGAAACTACTTTTGACAAACGAAGTCTTCACATGACAATTTGTGTATTGCTTTATTTTTTCGCATAAGTTGTCGTCAAGTTATGGTACCTTTCTTAGTTCCTCACATATTTGAGAAACAAGTCTGGATCATTGGATCTACAAAAGTGGTTTAATTTTTCACATCTGTACCTACAATCTACATATTTCAATAAAAACGCTTTTTTAGTCTGTGTGGCCGTAGTTCTTCTAAACATTGCAACGGATTTGGATACAATTTTTATTACTATTTAAAGAATGTATATTGAAAGTATATATTGTGTATAATAAATAAAATAATATAAAAATTAAATCCAATAAATTTTGTGATGATCGTGCGAACACTAGTCATAATAGGTCGGATGAGCGTACGATAAAGTTTTCTCAGTTTGGAGCCGAGGTAAAGCGGTGAACTGCAAGTAGATAAAACGTTTGTCTGAAAAGTTTATTTTGAACTGTGGACTAAACAATAAGTTTCATCTATTACCCAAAAAAATGCACAAAAGTTTTCCTATCTAACATAAAATAATTTAACAAAACTTAGGGATACCCAAAGTGTGAAAATTATCTTTCAAGACTTAATCAACGGCCAGATACCCGGAGTAAATGATCAATGTATGAGCGTCGATGTAGGTAATTGGGTCACACAGGGGTCAAGGCTCTTTACAAGGGTTCTTCGACAGAATACTCTTTCCTAAGTCTTGCATTATGATTCGCTTTTATTTTTATAGTATCTCTTAAAGTATTTGCAAATTTACAATGTAATACAATGTCCAAAGAATAACGAAACTTTTCTTTGCTGTACAAAATATGTAAATATCGTTAAAACAAAGAATCCTTGTGCGCGTCCCTTTACACAAACTTATGAGAAAAGTGGAGATAAATCGAATAACTGTCAGCACTGGGAGGCTTGTGATCCAAAAATAGCATGGGAACATCGCGTAGACAGCTTTGTGCTTATGTAAAGTACCTACAACGTTTTTGCTTGTATTTGTAACACGTAATACAAGCAATATTCTGGAGCGCTACCTCCCGGCGTTTTGATTTATTCACGAGGAAACTCCCAAGATCTCCTAAATTCAATTAAACTTGAGAACAAGGGGTGAAATGTTTTATATCTTATCATGATAATCATAAACGCCTTGTATTTATAAGTATATTAAATTGTTGTTCATATTTCAGATTCGTGGGCAATAAAGACAGATTTGTTTGTGTGTAGAGTTTTGACAGGCTGCGCGGGCAGAGTGCGCGCGCAGCCGTCCGCCATCTTGGCTTTCTATCCCATTCCCATTTCAATAGAAGAGGGAGCTCGTAACAGCTGTGAGCGTGAAACACAGCACATCCCTATATTAGGGGTTACTTTTTTAAACAATTGAGCAGAAAAAAGGACTTCTAAACGTACAGTTACAAAGTTATTGAAACGAAAGGAGGAACACACGTTCAGTTCACGTTAGTGTCGACGATTAAAACAGTGAGTTACGAAATAACATTACCGAATTATCGATTTTGTATGTTTCAAATCGACAAACCTGGTGGCACTGTGGTTGAAGGTGTTTGTTCATATTGTTTTAGAAAGATAATCGAGTGTTGCATAGTCTGGGAAATAGCGGAGAAAAATCGATAAAAGTAAAAGTTGCACCCACTGTTGTTGCGTGGTGTGATTGTGAAGAGAGATAGCTACAGCGACGTGTCCTGTGAAGTAGCTCGGAGTCGTTCGACCGATAAAAATATTAGTGATAGGCGCCCCTGACGTCCCTTACTCGTTGATATACGAAGACTGATAAAAGGTGCGTACCTATTGATATCTGTTATGCTTTTTATTGTTATCACCCCGCAATCTGTACCATTGCCATTCGTTTTTATGTATTTTATTGATTGCTGCTATTGCATCGTTGTGGTTTACTTAGAGCAGGTGAGACCTTCGTTTTATATAATTTCAATCTATTTTTCTACAGACATATGTATATAATAACAAACAAGGTAAATACAAGCTACAAGATTGATGTTCTCAAACAAATCATCCCCATGGAGTTACTTAACGCAAACAAGCACGTATTCAAACTATGAGTCTACTTCGCAGACTTAGTACATACTAAACGCAAATTATTTTATATCTGTGGCATAATTTATTCGCTGTTATTCTCATCATGCAAATTTATAAGACTCAAATTCTGTACGTCTCCTCTAACGAAGTTGATTGATTGAATTTCGTAACCTTATATACCAATTCTTAGAGCCAAAGTACCTACTTTGGTTCTAAGAATCAGCAATCTAAGAAAAAGAAGCTGAAACTGAATATGAAAGAACCTTCTTACATATTTAGCTTCTCAGTTCTCAAAGATTTTCTATACATTTGCGCTTATTTTAAAGAACAATGCATCTAGAGAAACCAGCTAGCCGTGCTTCTGAACGAAATTTTTACATCAGAATAAAACGTTCAAAGTTTTACCTCTAAGTTTTCCTAGCAAGTTACACGGTCAATAAGGAAATTGGGTCATTTAGATATGCTCCTTGAGCCAAGTATATTATAGAATAACTAGCTGATGTTACTAGAGATAACAAGCTGCAAAGGACCCTTGGTAGTTGAATCTTGTTGAAGATCGAATAGCAATCGCATTTTACTCATTCCCAAGAACAAAATTCTAATTTATTTATTTAACACTTTATTTTCAGGCAACGAAGGCTAATAGATACAATACTCAAAAAAAGTACAATAATAAACTCATTAATATTAATTAATAATACATTTAGCCTTTTACAACAGGTTACATTTATAAATTTAAATAACCTAAAACAACAAACTCAACAATAAAAAAAAATTGGCGTTCAAAAATCTCCTGCTCAACGTTGTCACCTGGTCATGTCCTCAAAAGATATGGCAACGTTACCACGTTGGCGTTGTTGGCATCGCTTAGCCTCTGGCTAAGGTAAAAACTAAACTAGTATCGACTAAGGGTTTTGAAATTTCCCTTAAAAGGCTGTGAGCACTCGGACCCCACAGTCCAAGAGTTTTAACCCCAAACAGCTCGAAAATATAGTTATCAATAAGGTTACTATATTTTCGCCGGTTGAGGTTCTCCGCAGTCGCAGCGGCAGAGCCAGCACAACACGATGAGCTAGGAAGATGGGATAGCCTAAGAGTATCGACACAATGTTGCGTCCCACGCTAAAGGCCAACCCATCTTCCATGGAAACAAAGACATGCCCGTCTTTTGCCATCGTCGCGTGCCAAAGCCATCGAGTTCAAATACAGCTGGAACGCCTGCGATGACAAGAGCTCTTCGGATGATGTCATTTTTATTCGCGTGCCGTGCAAAATGGCCCGCACTTCGGCTGCTGCCGTGGTGTCCGAGGCTGTTGACAACTTCACCACAGTAACAGCGATGATTAGAGCAACATGAGGCTCCTATAGGCATAGAGAAGCGGAAAGTGGTGTCGCTGAACAAAGAACCTATGTGAAGCCAAAGACCTGACTCCCACTTATCTACAGCCAGCAGGCGCGCACGCTTAGCAGTAAGCAGACGAATTCATTAGATTGTTCTGAACTACTCTGCGGAACACTGTGAAATTGGATGGTCGGATAAAGCCTCGAAGAAGCACGGCACATCAAAAGCAATCAGTGTGGAAAACAGGATATTCCTGATTAATTTCTCAGTGCCTTGGATATGAAAGCCGGTAAACTAATACTAGAAATTTTGCGGACGCCGAGTCCTCCCATACGAATGGAAAGCGTAGCTAGTGCCCAAGCTCTGTCGTCCCAATCCGCATTTAAAATTGATGTTGGATGATGGATGTTAACTTTTTTCTCATAATTTGATCCGTTTTTCCTAATCTTGGTATCCTACGACTTATTGAAGGTATCATCATTAATTTTTCACTTGCCTCCGTATTAATTTATTTGAGGTCTGCCTAGCATGTCTTCTTCAGGTATAATTCTCTTTTATTGTCATCCCTATTTAGGCATCGCATCTTTTACTTGTCCATCCTTCGTTTCATGGATCTTTCTATACCCTTTAAGCATACCCTCAAAACTTCTCCCTCGATACTTTAGTAATTTCTTTGGCATCAGCTATATCTATATAGTTCACAAAAAGTACAATATACTGCTAGTACACACCGTAAGTTTTCTTATTGACATTCTCTCACTTCAGAACATCGCTCTACTTGGTGCAGCACCTTCCACTCATTCATTATTATTCATTATTAGTAACTACTATTGTATCATACCAATATCACACTCGTTGGTTTTCATTGTAAGTTTGAATCGTTAAACATAATTCATGTGTTTTGGGACCTTCTTATTGAAAGGTCAGGTTTTATAGCGGTAGGTAGGATATTATCCCGATGATGACGCATTAGAATCCTACAATAAACAGTTAGATGGATGTGAAATTATATATGTGCTCTTCCTTTGGGCAAAAAACCCACCTGTTTAGTGCGAATCTAGTCACATGTGAAGGGGACACCCACGAATGATACAATACGGTACGGTACGGTGATACGGTTTTTTTCCAAAGAATCAGACAATGTAGTCATCGTGTGATTCTTGGGAAAAAACCCATCCTTGTATTAGTACCTATAAACGGACATAAAAATATACTCGGCACTTTACTACCGAAAGTGGCTACAAACGGTATTAAACACATCATGAATTTATGCTTTCCCACCGCGAAGTAAAAGCTGTGAATAAAATATCTATGGTTACCTACATACAGATATGCTACGGATTTATATACCTACGCGTTGCTGCTACAAACTTTCAATTTAGAATCTGATTTATATCGTTGAAGTATGCTCGTGGAAATTCGTTCTAGATTATTCGAGATATTCGTTATTGACTACATTCTCCTCGCGCTTCCCGTCAGTTGGCAAATGTTCTTCGTATGTCTGGGAAACTAGGTGACCTAGCGATTACATTGTCTATGGGTTTTATAAAACAGCCGTTATATAACTGTATCTTTGTGAAGATAGGAAAGCTACTGGATTTAGAACAGTTCCTTTTGGAATTATGTCGTGTTGACTTTTCTGGGACAAGAAGGCTCTAATTGAACAGCGTACAAAGGACCACCCACGCGTCATCTTATTAATGTCATAACGGGAAGTTAATAGACGTAGATGAAATCATCTCGATATAGGCCAGTTGTCGCCAACCTCGTCAGCTGTAATATTCAAATAAGTGTTCTATTCAAGAGAATAGAACACTTATTTGAATATTACAGCTTCACACAACATTGAACGGCGTAACCAAGCTGAACATCCTTGAATTATATATATTCTCATTCTCTTGCTGGTTGAATTTTTTTTTAAACTTTTTCGAGTTTCTTGCAGAGCTTGGAAATTGAACTATATTTAATCAGCTACCGTCTATCCTTTGTCGGATAGCCTGCATTCTACTTTGTGGTCGTTCTTTTTATTTGTGGCTTGTTTCCGTGCGTCCTGATTTCCTACAGCGCTAATTGGCACAGTCACCCAATTAGTGTACCTACTTGAAATCCATGAGTTAAGAATTTAGAACGATAAAGTTAAAGTTAGAGTACGTGTTTTTTTATTTATTGACTGCTTACCATAATACATCACCAATCCTGTATTATGCTTATCATTCATGTCTGTGTCTAGGACACACTAAAATTGCCCTATCGGTAGGATGTGACGATACGGTGGCATTATCTAAAAGTCATTTTTGTTTCCCGGCTTTGAATAATTTAATAGTCACGACCAAACTAAAACAAACGGTATTCCAAACGAAATTAAGTTTGATTTTGCATTTCATGGAAATTACTGATAAGACTTTTCGATGACTCGGAACGATGTTAAGCTAATGTGGGCTTACTTGCGTGTTAGTACCTATTGTAGCAAAGTCGATTTTTGCTAATCAATACTACATATGGGAAACGTATCGTGTTTTGCATTTGCGATATATTTGTTAGTGCATTATAGCGATGTGGCCGTGTTAGTGGTGACAATAGACGTTTTTATTTTTATTAAATTGTGTTATTATGGAGACTATTCACGAACATTCGAATAACAATAGTATTGAAGTAGAAGATGAGGTTGATGTAGTATTAGATAATTATAGTTTCAATCGATTTAAGGATGTTACAATTGAAATAAACCGAATGTTTTGTACAACAGATGACTGGAGATGCAAAATGGCAGAAGGATGCGGCGGATCAGAATTTCGACTACATGTTCAAGCTGCTCATCATAGGAAACAGTTCCGTAGGAAAGACTAGGTAAATCATTTTTTTCTTGTTTTAAGTGTAAGATAGAGAGTAGAGATGTGAATATACATAATTTCGTCCTCTAAATTACAGTTCGAGGACGAATCATGTAGCTAACTAAATAAAAGTAGACTTATTTAGTTGGCCCTTCAGAAGCTTAATACAAAATCAGTGTTCAATGATATAAACAAAGATAAGCAGTAAATATCTGACTTACCACTTAGGTACCTATCAACGAAAAATGTTCATTATATTTACGTTATTATTTATTATTCTTTCCGTTTCAAAATTATTTTAGTGGGAGATTTACGTAATCTACTCCTATATTGTTTCTATTTTTGGTTCGGCATTTAATTGTGAACCTATTCTACAATTAAATGCCGAAACCTACCAGACCAACTCTTCTAAAAATACCCCATTTCAAACAATGTCACGGTAAAGTCATTAGGTACTTTTTACCCTGCCAGTATCACTTGGAGGGTTATAGGGATTCTTTTGATATCCCTCTTCCCACACCTATTGTTTAAGCGATACTTAAATAAAGACATATATTTATAGCTAGGTCACGTTTTTATATCTACTCGTTGGGCCATTCCTGCAAAATACGGGCCTGCTTATCGGACGCGAAAGTTTTTTAAAATATGGCGGAACTGTAAAGACTTTGAGGTCACTTTTATGAGTTTGTTAGTAATTACTTTCGTGTGAAACACGAAAGTAATTACTAACAAACTCAAATTGATGTGTTTTCACATTTTTTCAAGTTATTGAACTGAAAGAGTTATCTAACGAAGTACGTTACACTGGTACATATTTGGTTCTTAGTGTGTTAATGAAATCTAAACTCTAGCGACGACTTTTGTTGTTGTTTGCAGTATTTTATTCGTTTACTTTAAAAGGGTGAAGGGACAGCTGATCCATAAGAACACTGATAGTGGTGGACTATCAGTTTTATGTTCACATTTGACATAAAGTAAAGCTTCCTGAAACTACCACACTCATATTTTATTCTTCCACCAATTACGGCCCTGAATCTTTAATGACTGTTAGTAATAGCTTATTAAAACGTCATCATCTACCTAGCCTTTTCCCAACTATGATGGGGTCCGCTTCCAGTCTAACCGGATGAAGCTGAATACCAGTGTTTTACTTGGAGCGACTGCCTATCTGACCTCCACAACCCAGTTAATATTCAATATAACTTAAGAATCGCCTCTCGTACGTGATAGCCCAAGGCACTTTTAGAAATAAATAGATAACCACAACCCAGTTAGTACTGGATAATACCCTTTGGTAAGACTGGTTGTCAGACTTTTTGGGCCAATGACTCACTGTAACGACTGACAAAGATCTACAAATGACAGCCGGGACCAACTGTTTAACGTGCTTTCCGAGGAAACTCGGTACGTAATGAGTGGTCATCCATCCACAGACCAACCTAGGCAAGCACGGCTTAACCTAAAGATCGACCCGAGCGGCTGTTATTATTTAGCCACGAGTTTATCCAGCTTACTTAAACGTATGCGTATACGTTATTTCAGCTTCTTGTTCCGTTACGCGGACGACTCATTCACTTCTGCCTTCGTGTCTACTGTGGGCATTGACTTCAAGGTGAAGACTGTCTTCCGCCACGATAAGCGCGTCAAACTACAGATATGGGTGAGTGAACTTTTTGAATAAACTGTTCTTTCCATATTTTCCAGTAGGTGGTACCCTATACAGCGTGAATTAGAAACTGGTGTGGTCAGATAATATTAATATAATAAACATAATTCTATTGATAAACCAAATAATATTAAAAGAGTAATCATGGAGTTTCTTGCCGGTTCTTCTCCATAGCAAAGGGAAACGACCAACTCAAACTGTGCACCTTTTCTCGACGTTTTATAACTGCATGTAATCAAAATATTTTTTATTTCACAACATGTCTATGTGAAATAAAAAATATATCAAAATATTTTGATTTTGATCTAAGGATGTGTTATAAGCTATCCAACTGAAAAACTGAACCATACGAACACCATCGTACTCGCGAAATCGTACTCGAGAACCTAAATATGTGAAAGAGTTGTTTTTTATCGCTATGACGATATTTTTCCCATGGAGAAAAGAGTTCAGTTTGATTATCTACATATAGCGCATATTCAAATCTGACCACACTGTTCTGACACTTACTGCAGAACACCCACCGGTTCTCAGTAAGTGGCCACGTCAAAAGACCAATAGGTCCTTCAAACTGAAGTTGTAGCATAGACACTGATGGTAGTCCAGTAATTGGGTCACGTTTTGGATAGCACCGCACTCACTTTATGTGTCAGACGGATCTGTAATCTCCCATTTTGCCAAGTTGTAATTGCAGCCAGGGCTCTGAACCGGTTTAAAAAGAGGGGTTATTTTCAATTAAATACCGGTAAATATATCGTTCCTTCATTTACCGGTTAAACAAGTGAACTGTATTTTGTAACCCAAATAATAGAGGTTACCGGTTACATAAGCACAAACGGTTTTGACATCCAAATTATCCGGTTAATTACAAAATTTGTATTTTTTTTTCTACTTTCATAACACTTCCAACAAGTTATAGTTACATTACCCAGAAAACATTATGAAAAATAAAAATGTTTAATCTGAGGACGTCAAATACAACCAAACAAAATGACATCGCAACGTCCAGACCGTGCGAGCGAGATTGGTGGGGGCCGGGGACCCTATCAAACTTGGATTTAACCGGTTGATTTTGACTATCAAAACCAAAATTTATGAAAAACTGGTTTTTCTCATAAACCGGTAAACACCGGTAAAGTGCAACCTTTACTTAATCGATTTCGCTTTGGCGTCAATGACCGTAACCGGTTAAGAATTTTTAACCGGTTTCCGAGCCCTGATTGCAGCAGCCTACCTAGGTACTCTATACGTAACCGACTGCAATTCTCGCCCAGGTGGCAGATATTTCTTGGACTTCAAGAAGTCGGGTCATGGTAGGTACTGTTTCTCCTACAGCTTGGTTAGGGAAAATTTGCCAATTGAAACTGGACTCCATGACCATCAAAACTGAGTGCAAGATCTGTCAAAGTTATCATTATCGTCGACAATGACAGCTCATGATCACGGTTTTGATATGCCGATCGCATTAAACTTCAGTGGTGTAATCGCTCTTTAGTAATTAGTTATGTACAGAGCCGGCATAGCATTTAACGGCACAGGTACATGTAGTGGGCAATAATAAGCTGAAATTACAGGATTGAAGGAAAAGTAGGACCAATTACGTGTAAATGTTCCTACCGCCAATCAATAAATTGTTGACTTAATTACGTCAAACTGATTAAATTTTTCAGAATAAACAGTTCAACAAACACTATGAACTTATGTTTTGTACAATTTATCAGGTACTACATTTAGTAAAAAAAAAATAGATTGCCTTTTTTTACATATCGTTTGTCGTTTATGAAGCTGCAGGTAAAGAGTAGGTGTTCATACAATGATTGTAATCACTTTTCTTGTGGGTGCATGGATGGGTTAGAAAAATCCTATAAAATACTAATAAGTTAATAAATTCTAAATAATAAGCCAGTTTAAAAGATAAAATCATTAAATTATCCAGCATTAATAGCGTGGTAAAAGACTTTCAACGACAAACCGGGATTAATTAACGTGCGCGTCCGATGGTTAGTCACTTTCGAAGACAAAAACATAAAAAGATTAAAGGAATATAGGAGGGGAGGAGGGGGGGGAGGGGTATATGTTCTATCGTCGACGAGCCACATTGAGCCGTTTTCCTCAATTGGCTCCTCCCCTTAAAGAGGATCATTACTAATTAGTTCCTCCCTCCCTTTCATTTCCTGGCTTAGAGAGGACACTGAAACACCAGAAGTTGAAACGTGTTCAAGCTTACGTGTCATTTATAATTGACAGCTGAGATTTATATCGCTTAGTTAGGGGTGGATGACCTGATTTGGCATGATTCCGCTCAGGCTGGGTGCCAAAGTCGAATGTATGCGGCCAGTGGCGTGACTAGAGGCCAAAAATACGGCAAGCAGACTGTTCCCTAACCTCGTGAAAAGTACTAGGTTATAAGGGCAAGGCAAGCTAGAAGGCTTGTATGAAAGTACCGCCACTATACAACCTGTAACAGAAAGAGTATTGTCATATGCCAGGGTGTGGTACTGCCTGCCGGGGCTGCGGGACTATTCGAAAGAGATACCGTGGCCCTGGAACACAAAGGGCGATGAAGGAACATGGATGGGTTTTAGTCAGTAAAAGTCTGACACTCCCTCCTGCTCCGCCCAGAGCGGGAGAAGTCATTTGATGATTTCCCAACCCAAAAAAAAAAGGGCCTGACCATCAAACTATACAACTTTCTCCATGGGACCACCATCGTAATCGCGAAAAAATAATCAACGGCCCCATACAAATTTCCAATACCTACTCGACCCAAATGTATGAGACAGCTGATTTTTTTTTTACTATTATGTATGTATCAGAAATGTGCGGTTATTATACGGATATGGTGTAGATAATAAAACTGAATTACTTTCTTCATGGGACCAACACTGGACGCTCTTAACTTATCAAGCTCATCACATATCTTGCATATTATCGTTCTCACATATATGTATAAATCTCTCAACATGAACGATGTAACCAATATTTTGATTTAAAAGATTGTCCATGGAATTTCTTGCTCATTTTTTTCCATAGAGATCTACCCTTTGGAATGGGCAACTACAGTACTTACACAAGTTATTATGCCTTGTGACTGTGAGCTTCGCTTTTTTTGTTTTTTTTTTTTACATTCAAACATGAGTTGATTTGAGTTGAACAAAGTAATCGCGAAAAAAATGAGCTACCCCAAGTCAAGCAAGACCGAGCAAGTTTGGTCGAGCAAGCCTATTGAAATTTTGTATTTGATGTTGGTCCAATGAATAAAGTTCAGTTTGATGGTCGCACCCTTAAAACAAGTGCAACACCCTTAAAGTGTGGTCAACACTTTACTGAAACACGCTGTGTTTTGCCACCCAGCTAAATCGAATCAAACCAACTCGAACAAGTAGATAACGCGCCTTATACACATGGATACACTGGAACTGAAACTGAAATTGAATTCGATTTTCTAGACCGATAGCTCTCCGGACAATTTTCAGCTACACGATGACAGGAAAACTCACATCAATCATGCTATCGAGTGTTGAAATCGAGAACTATGTACAATCGGCAAGCTTCAGTTTCTAGGAACGAATTCACGACCACATAACATTTAGCAAAAATCTAAAGCAATTTTCTCGTCAAAATCGATTCACTTTGAAATAAAGCCTATTTAATAATAATGTGTTCCAATATGCTATGTACGTGAGTCCAATAAACACTTTTCTTTCTGTATTTGTTTCAAGTTGCAATCAATTCACATGGAAAAGATCAAATTTGAAAGATGTTATAAGTAATGTTTTCTACACATTGGTGCCCGAGACTGTATGAGTAAATAATAATTATTCTTGTAAGACAACCCTCGCGTCCTGAATCATTTCAGGCATTGTCGGTAATCACATCTTACTGAGCGCCTTTTTCCGGAGAAACTCTCGATGAAATAACCGCGGTAATTTTCCGATACTGCGTAAGACGGGACGCGATAAAACATCGTTATGTCTGAAGCAGTGTCAGTACATAAGTAATATTGAGCCTTTCAGCACAGGCTCCGTAAGTATATTATGAAATGAATTGATTTACATTAGACTGCCTTGTTGGTCTAGCGATCGCAAGCGCGACTTCTGAGCATGGGGTCCCAAGTTCGTTTCCCAGCTCGGGCAAAGTGTTATTGGGTTTTAACATCAGGAATTTCTGAGTAGCAGCCACGGAGTCTGGATTTGTGCCCGGTTGATGGCAATAGGCTCGCCCCCTATTACATGGGATCTAAAACATAACTAACGAAATGTACTACTAGGTATGTACTATTAGGTACGGCGGTAGGCGTGATGTGATAAGGCATTGGTTTTGATACCAATTACAGTTATAAGTCTGAAATGTGAATATCCAAATTGTATCGTGTTTCCTAAATCACTAAATAATTACGGACAGTAATTGTTTGGTAGAGATTAAACGGTGAAGCCATTATAGCTAATCGTTTAGGGGGTTTCCCATTAGAATAAACTGGCCAAGTTGAAAACGATATTGCGCAATTAGTGGTCTGCAATGGTGTGTTTGGGTCGGTTCGCTATAGCGATGACTTATAAAGAACTGGGAACTTTCTAGTTACGGAGATATTGACGGTCAAAGTTTCATCATTTTTACATGTTTAAAAAAAAGATTTTACAGCATACTGTATGAATATTACATACCCACAATGAATTATTCCCAATAGTCCCCACTAGCCCTGTCCTCCGGGGTGACAGCTGGGAATCGTCTTCCCAGTGGTCAGCGGGTTGACAATTTGTGCCGACTGTTCCCTTTAAAAATTGACTAGAGGGGACAAATGGGAAGTCTGTTTCTCAGTTGTCACCGGAGGGATGGCGGGGGGACATTTGCTACGATTCCTTCCTTCTCGAAAAAAAAATGTAATTACCATAGATTTCAGACGAAAATTATTTATTATGAGCAGACAAATCTGACTACCCTCTTTCTTGGTGCTATCCATAAATCATTCAATAAGTTTAGCTTTAAATATATTTTATAACATCATTTTGTCTACCATTTTTAAAAAGTTCATTGAAACAGAACGTTGTTTTAAATTACTTATTATGTATATGATTTTAATCAGATTTTATTTTACCTGTATTTCAAAAAGAGGTATGTTTGTGACTTATCTATGCATGATGTCTCTATTACAGGATACTGCAGGACAGGAACGCTACCGCACGATCACCACAGCTTACTACAGAGGCGCTATGGGCTTCATCCTAATGTACGACATAACCAATGAGGAGAGCTTCAACAGCGTCCAAGATTGGTGAGTCATGGTCGCGCGTCTCAATAGTAGTAGGATCGTAGTAGCCACGAAACAACATGTTTCTGAAATCCATTCTGGAAATCGATTTTTACTTTAAAATTAAGGAGAAAACCCCAAAAATTGGTGTTACTGGTACTGATGAGCATAGAAGGTGAAATTGTAGTGAGGTGTATATTTGGTCCTATTTTTACTGAACCACCAGCATTTTTAATGTAACTTAATAATCATTGATAGAAATCAACGATTTTAGAGAGACTGGCTTCTGCTTAACCGGGCTAGTCCTGTGGAAGCCTTGAATCAACGATTTAAAATGATTGGTTTGTTATATAGGATTCAACAGAGAATAATTTCAAAGAATTTTTTTTAGAGGATATGTTTGTGTTTTTTTTTTATCTTTATTTATTTTAGGGGGTTTTATCACTTAGTGATAATGTCACCCCATAACAACTCCATTAAACAACAAATGATAAATGGAATCAAACGGAAACACTTTACTTTTGATACAATTTCTCCCCAATAATAACATAGTTGTTATAACTATAGAAGAAATCACTTAAAATAGACTGCTATCGGTTTTATGGATTCTATAAAATAAGTTGGCCATAAAGAAAATAGGACAAGTCCGGATTTTCCTCAATTTCCGCAGGATCAAGTTATGACACTTGTCGACGTGGCTCCTTTTTGTGTTGAGGTCGGCTCATATAATCATTTGTACTTGTGTTATAGCTTCTTTTAGGTAGGTACATAATTAACACAGTTAAACCATCAAAAGATTTCACATGATTTCAGTGACAAAGCAAAATAAGTACACACACAGCCTAGTTTGCTAAAGCAAATTGTGTTGGAAAGGCCGATCTCTGACTACGTTATTGTAGACTAGCTGACCCGCGCAACTTCGTCTGCGTTATATAAGAGAGACAGAGAGATGGTTAGAGAGAGTGTGAGACACCCTTAAAAGATAGACATAATAATGCTATCGCGGACTTTTTATAGAACTTTTTAAGAGGAACAATTCCGTCATACACGATTGTTGCGTAACTTTGACCGTTTACGCAGCGCACGCAACGAAAGATCTCAAAAAGAATATTTTTTTCCTTTTTTTGCTACATTTTTCATTGATGCTCTGCTCCTATTGATTGTAGCGTGATTTTATATAAACGTTGTAACGTTGTTGTTCGTTGTTGCCTTCCCCGATTAATGGGCTATCCAACAGTAATGGATACTTTCAACTCGAACCAGTAGTTCCTGAAATTAGCGTGTTCAACCAACCAAACAAACACAGCTTTATAATATTAGGTATAGTATAGAATCAAGTAGGTAACAATTTAATTTCTTTGCAATATTTGCATTAATCGGTGTAAATATTCAGTTTTTCTAAATAAGGGCTTCCCTCGCCAGCCTCCTCAGCCTTACGTTATCATCCTTAGACACTTGATGGCAGTCATACTCCATCTACGTCGAAAGTTCTCATCAAGGTGCATAAAATGCGCCCAAACACGATATAGATGCTGTAAACTCTTGATGACCTCTTGCAACTGCCTTCCGTCTCCATCATCGACCTTCGATGAAAGTCATACTCTAGCTAAGTTGAAAGTTTTCATCAAGGTCCATGAAATGAGCCCAAACACGATTTAGCTTCTGCAAACTATTGCGAACCTCTTGCAACTGACTTTTGTTTCCACCGTCAGACCTTCGATGACAGTCCAGGCAGGTCTTAAATTCTCACCAAGATGCATGGAATGAGGCCAATAACAATATAGCTGTAAATATAATCTACGTAAACTGCGTATGCACAGCACAGTTCTTGCACGTCAAGAACACGTGAATTTATCAGGCTTCCGTTCGCTATACTACTTTTTGGAGAAATCATCATCATACTCCTGCTCCTTATCCCAATTTATTTGGGGTTGGCGCAGCATGATTGTATTCTTCTTCCATACTTCTCTATTACTTTTTGGAAAAAAAATCACGAAAAAGTAAGAAATATAGAAATGCACACAATTTAAATACAAAAAGAAATATGGGCAATCTAACAGCCTCAAAAAAAATATAACAAATCACAAAAAGTGAAAATAATGTTGCGGGGTTTGAACCTGCAACCCCGTAGTTTACAGAGCGGTCATGAAACCGCTAAGCTATTTACTTCGTCGACATAAGCTACAAATAGCCGTTCTCATGTACTTACGTCATGACTGAAACGTCAAACAATTGAAGTATACGGACATAATGTTAAATTGCCTACCCCCTTAAGGAAGTAGCGTGATAATATATACCATAAATATTTAAGAAGCCTATGCAGTAGTTTTGACGTGATGCGCGCACAAACATTTCGTAGCAACTACTTTTACCGAAGAAAGTTAATTTTCTTGAGTTCCACTATTTTGTGCGTATTCCCCTCAAAAATCAAATTTCAAGAAAACTGAGAAATCATATTTACCTGTATTAGATATGAAGTATATGTAGCAACTTTAAAAGGTTACACTTCATTGGTTTTGATTGTATAGGTGTTTGAAGTTTATTAATTTTAAACACAAAACCCTCTTTTTTGCGTCTTTGGATGAGATTTCAAAAAAATTCTAAAACAGGTATTTCTTTATTTTTATTAATAAGTATTTACTTTTAGTTTCATGATTCTAGAACAATCTAAAATTTTTTTTTCATACAAACTTTACCCCCCCTTTTCACCCCCTTTTAAAAAAAAAAACAAAATTTCTATAGCCTATATGTTATTCTGAATTTATTTAAATAGATTTGTGAAGATTTCAACAATATCGGTTCAGTAGTTTTTACGTGATGCGCTGTCAAACAAACAAACAAACAAAAATTTTTTTTAAATGGATTTAATATGTTCTGTTACTTATTTTAAGTCACCCTGGCTGGTTCTTTTTTTTTAATCTTCAATGTACAGATTTTTTGGTCTCGATTTTATTATATGTATAGATTTTGACAAAGAATAATTAACAAAAGATTGTCGCTATAGTAAAAGGTGTCGATAAGACATGCCATTGAAAAAATTGTTCGTATTTTCATTCGTTTTAATCTCATATATGAATTTAGCTAGGAGGAACTCGTGGCTAACTAATAACAGCCAGTCGGGTCAATCTTTAGGTTAAGCCACGCTTTCCTAGGTTTGTCCGTGGATGGGTGAGCACCCATTACATACCGAGTTTCCGCCGTGCCTCGGAAACCTCATTAAGCCGTTGGTTTCGGCTGTCATATGTAGATCTTTGACTAGGTTGTGGAGGTAAGATAGGCCGTTGCTCCATGTAAAATACTGGTATTCAGCTGCGTTCGGTTAGACTACAAGCCAACCACAGTGGTGTTGGGAAAAGGCTGGGCAGTTGATGATGACGCTAGTATGAACTTAAATAATGAGGAACTTTTGACAGTGGTACGTTAACGTCGGGCTTTTAATAGAGGTAAAATTCGCGATAAATACCCGTTTCCATATGTTTAATAAGTGGTTAAGAAGTTTAACTTCCTTTATTAGCCGACTGCCAAGGAAGGGTTATGTTTTTGTCAATTTTTGTTTCTTACAAATACAGGGTGAAAAACACCTCTTAACGAAGCCGAAAGGCACTTGTTCTCCTCGTCATTGCGATAATTTTTGTGTTCTACACCATACCTGGGAACCTTCTAGTTACAGAGATATTGGGAGTCAAAGTTCCAACTTTTTGACAAGTTTTTTTTAAAATACATGTTTTTAATGCAAGATTTTTACTACTTTAAACACCTCCCCGACCCCCCTACTATTCAATCCATACTTCAGCACAATGTTTTGAGTGCGTTACATTGAGTTCTAACACAAAACATGATTTTTTACAAAATATGTCGTTTTTCAGCAATATTTTTTGCGTAAAGTTACTTAGTTTGATTTAAAAAATGCTTGTGAATCCAATTGCCTTTTTATTTTATCGTTGTGGAAACATACATGAGGATCCACAGGACCTACTGTCGTCACAGAGGTGTTGAAACTTCAAAACTCGATTTTTCTATTTTCCAGGGTGACACAAATCAAGACGTATTCGTGGGACAACGCGCAGGTGATCTTAGTGGGCAACAAGTGCGACATGGAAGAGGAACGCGTGGTCAGCACTGAGCGTGGCATGCAGCTGGCTGAGCAGCTCGGCGTCGAGTTCTATGAGACCAGTGCCAAGGAGAACATATACGTCAAGGTATTCCTAAACATGATTCATTCTACATAGTGCACAAGTGAAGTAAAGTAACGTAGTTTTAAGGTCCTTTATATTAACACAGTTTGTATTTTTTCACATGTATGTTAGTCTGTAAGGTATTTATCTATGGGCCGAAGTTGCCTGAAAATAAAGGTTTCATAGCCCTTTATCCTCTGACAAGTTATTGGGTATCGCCGATCGCCAGTCCGTCTCTGTCAAATTGCGCGGCTGGGTCACGCCGGTACCCACCCGCAATTTAATATTTTCGTTAGAAAAAAATGCATTAAAATCGTCTAAAAGTGTTTTGTGTAGGGCTTCACCATCTCTAGCATGTTTAATACAATATTACTCAACTGTATATCGATTATCTGTGCCCTATTCCTTTAACAAATTGTCATAATGAAATAAACAACAAACGTCAACAAACCGCGCGCGCCATTTCTTACATATTTTTAACATTTTTAAATATTTCTATATAAAAACAATAAAAAAACAATTAAAAATATAAAAAATAGTAGCCCACCAGCGCTGGGAACAGGGTCCGAGCTGCCGGTGTTCAGGGCTCTTGAGAGAAGAACCTCCTAACAATACGCGCCGTGTCCAGAAGTAATGCTTACTGAATGAAGCCCTTGATTTAGCTGCCAAGCGAGAGCCTCCTAAGATGTTAGTCGAGGCTCTTTGCTATTAAGCCATTGGCCGACACGACTATCGGCACAATGACGCGAGCCTTATTATTAGTACAATGCTGGGTCTTTCCGCGCTTGATTGGTAGTGAAAAGAGGGATCCTTTCGTAAAAAAAACGTGAAATTGTCTGTGGAAACTCTATTGAAAAACCAAGATGGTGGCGTGAGTTCGCATTAAAAGAACCTTGTAGTAGTTTTACTGTCTATGGGATCGTACCATCTACAAGTAGAAGAAACTGATAAGGCCAAATGTGCTGTATCTTTTGGTTCAAACCTACTTTTTATTATCAACTTGCTTGACAAACGAATTATACTAGCTACTGTTGCTCATTGTCTTATCTACTTCCTCTAAGACACGAATGACTAAAAGAAGACTAGGTAAAATATATCCTGACATAGCTCTTGACTATTATGTATTTTAAAGACATTAATTTGTCATTCTAAAGCTTTGAGACGAGGTCTTCTCGATAAGTTTTCATACCTTGTTCTTTAGTTACATTCTTAGCTTCTGTTTTTAGATGAAAAAAAAAACAGTAAAGCAAAAGTAAGACAATGGGGGCGATCGCGCATGAATTCCCCGCTAGAGGCGTTTGTGTAGAGTAGGGTCTTCCCAAATGTCAGATGTCATACAGTGTTCGCGCGTTGCGTACTTTTTTATCACGTATTTTTACTAATACTCACGATTGTGGTCTAGATTGAGCCATTCCTGATTTATTATGACTTGAAGATTTTAAATAGCAACTTTTAAGATCTTATTTGTTAGTATTTGGAGGTAGAATGACTTTTAAATGTTCCATGCTTGCTAATTTTAGGGAGAATATTGTAAATATGTATCTGAAGTTTACACTATGTTGTTATCCGTAATAAAATAAACTTTTTATGAAGTTTTTGGTACTTTAAAGTATAAAATAGAATTATTGACAGGACCTTACTCGACATTGGTGCCATCTGGTGAGCTCAAAAACGATAGCCCCCATTGGGAAGAACTGACTCGTAACTTTTTCCTCTTTACAGACTGTATTCGAGCGACTGGTGGACATAATCTGCGATAAAATGTCGGAGAGCCTGGATTCTGAACCAGCTATGCTGGCGGGCGGCGCTCGCGGCCAGCGCCTCACAGAGCCGGCGCAAGGCAGTTCCACCACAAACTGTAACTGTTAATGTCCAAACAGGGACAAAGTAGCACTTTTTATTCCTTTTACGTTCTAGAAAATTCTGTTCATCTTTGTAACGGGGTCGTTTCTTTTAAAATCAATTAGGTATTATTTAAGCAAATGTCTGTTCGCAGCTTTATTATTTCTCATATTACTTTCGTAATTTGTTATAGTCTTAATAAGTAGTTTGCTATACAAAATGGCGAACCCCGAGTATACCTACAAAAGTATCTCAATCAGAAAATATTCATGAGTTTTATAAATTGTACTCTCTAGTTACTTGTTACGGTTTCAAGCATAAATTTTTATTTAAGTAACAAAATTGAATAATTGTTAAAACATGTGTAACAATAAAAATATGTATTAGTATTATTAAATCTATAGGTGTTAGCTATCTACGTGTTGCGAGCTGGAGTAGGGATCTGATACTTCTTATAGCTGTTAAATTTTATCATTAAAGGATTTGTGTCGTGGATTCGTTACTTAATGAATTTTAGTCGTAAATGTGTTACATTTGTTTATTTACGTTACGTCATTTAGATATTATTTATAGTATTCAAGATTTACAACGAGATATTTTGATAAGGATTAAACTTCTTAGTGATATCCGAGTTTCATTACGCGCGATTATGAGTTTTAAAAGATACCTATCCCAAAGTGTAATGTTACCATTTGGACCAAAGACAGATTTTACTATTTATTTACAAAAAAAGTTCAGAAGGCGCAAATAATATGTTTAGTTAAAATTTAAATATAACGTGTAATATGTTTGGAGGTTGCGTTTCGTGCGTAGGTGCATGTTTTCCGCCTTTCATTGCTTCGTACTCTCTGTGTGGATGTATCGCAAATACACTAAAATAAATAGAATTGTTACTTCATTATTAGTAGATTAATTGATCAATGTTCGTTGTTATACTTTGGCGTAATATTGAAGTTAACGTTATCTTCGGTATAATGGGTGTAACTATACTCTTCACGAAGCCGAAAGGCACTTATACTCCACGTCATGCGATCATTTTTTTGTTCTATAAATACCATACCTGGGAACTCTCTAGTTACGGAGATATTAGGGGTCAAAGTTCCAAGTTTTTAACAAGTTCTTTTACAAGTTATAAATGTTATAATTTGATTTTAAATACCCCCCTCGACCCCCGTAATATTCAATGCATCCATTATACAACGCTTTGAGTGCATTACATTACAGTCTTACCGTGAAACGCCATTTATCACCCCAAAAACAAAAGTCATTAGTAATAATTTTGCCTAGAGTAACTTAGTCTGAGGTACAGAGTGCTTGGTTGACAGCTTTATGAAGAGTTTGTTTACACCCTGTATAACTTCATATTGTATGCTTCGATACCCCTTGGCCTGAATATGAAAATTCGACTAAATCAGGTATAATCTATTACCTAAAGTGTTTGTAAATACGTTTACCGAAATGTATAAATAAATAATTGTATAGTATTATATCTACCTACATATAAATCTGATTGTATTCTTGTTACCTCCTATGCTATGTTAATATATAACTATAGGTGTTTATTTCAATCACGATGTTTAGGAATAAGTAAGGTACAGTTTACAGTTTTGGTTTGTTCGCATCACTCGGGAAGCGTATACGTACCGATGTAAAACGAGAAAGTTTTAAAAGTATTCATAGTGTCTGCTATGTATCGGCGACACTATATCTATATATCTGTAGACGACATAG
The DNA here is from genome assembly GCA_963853795.1 of Xestia rhomboidea. Taxonomy (NCBI): domain Eukaryota; kingdom Metazoa; phylum Arthropoda; class Insecta; order Lepidoptera; family Noctuidae; genus Xestia; species Xestia rhomboidea. The sequence goes on along the minus strand of OY970761.1, from coordinate 12,200,843 downwards.
ACAATACAATTTATATCAAATTCTGTTGGAACATGAGCACATTATTTTTTTAGAATCTTACAATTAGGTAAATTAGTTAAGATGGAATATAAACTATATACGTACACAATTTTATTACAATAATACCTAAATCCTCGACTCGTATTCATCGCTTCTTCGGAACGTAAAGTCCCACCTATTACAAAAAAAGTTTACAAGTTTATGAAAAAATACTTATGACGCCAAATTTATAAAATATGAATATTATTATATCGGAAAATACAATTGTATTGTACTATTAAGTGACTACTACCTTGATGAACATAATATTTTGATGGAATTTGTCCCTAGACTTCATAGGTTACCTGCGCTCATGCTGCGTTTACTTAATTTCAATATACTTAAATATTCTTATTGAAAGGCTTTCTTTACAATAACCTTGACTTTATACTTAAAAAATAGTATGAAATTAGCGGTCTATATAAAATGAATATAATAAGTCAATTTGACGTAATCAATTAAGAGCATCCTATGGACCCAAAGTCACTTGATAAGAGGAATGTTTAATAGCTATCTAGGACATGGGAAGCGCACTACGATATTGATATTGTCTAGTATTTGTAATAACACAAAATAGAGCTTCAGTGTTGGAAGGTTGCATTTTTTATTGAATTAAATAATGATGAATTAATGAGTAATTCATAAGAGTAATTAATGACTGTTGAACCGCCCGGTTTAAATCTGTAAGTTAATAACGAAATCACTTAGTCGTCAAAACTATAAAAAGTCTTATGAAAAATCTCGTTCCAGAATACAGACATACCTGATTAAATGAAAATGTATTTAATAATATTACGAAAATGATTGTTCTGCTACAGGACTCAAATATCTCATATATTCGTAACGAAGTATACTTGTGTGAGAATGTGTATCCCATGTCTATTGAATATAAAATATACTGGAAAGTGTACGTAGAAGTATATGTACTTATAACTAGCAGTGTGTGTGAGCCCTGTAGGGCGCGGAAAGGCATATCGTAGTGACAGGCTTTAGTAGCATATGTTTAGCATTTTGCGTAGTTACCACTGTTTTATACTTTATTTCTTATACACAGACGTATGACTCGACTGGATGTGCTAATACGCATTTGATGTTTTCATCTCATTCCAAAATGTTGGCTCACGAATCTGAAATTATAATCAATTAGCTGTATGTAAACGTATGTTATAATTATTGTTGTGTGTTAAATAAAGGAATTATTTAAAAATACACCCATGTAAAGATTCACGAATAAAATATATATTATAAAATATGATTTGTTTGTTTTTATTTCTACCGAGAATATTTTATTTTTACTGTGAATACTGTGTTTTGTGTTTTTACACCCCTGTTTTTTTATATCCATACCTTCCCGGTGGCTAGCCTTAACCTACATAAAACGAGCCATCTATTACTTACCAACTAGTCTCTCATCATCCTAAAAGGAGAAAGTCGTAAAACGATATTATAATGTTTAGTACGACAGTAAAAAACTTCTCCAGCACTATTTGAAGTGGGGCACACGATCAATCGTGTCAAGGCTACATTACGACAATCCACGACTATCGTATTCAATAAAAAACCCAGTTTTTTCTATTTATTTTGAGCCCTATTGTCAACAACAGAGGAAGTCTGTATTTGATTAGTGATTGTCATCAAGCCCAACTTCATGTTAACTCACGGAATTCTACTTTATTTTGTTTTCTTGCAGTTGATAGTATTTATGTACGTATAAATAATTATCTGCGGTTTTCGCGTGAAATTATAAGTATTATGAAACGAACTCAAAAATACTGCTTATCATATTATATGTTCTCTTCTGTTATGTTTTGTCTGTTTCTTATGAGGGACATGGAAAAATAGACCCGCAGAGTTAAAAACACCAAAGATTAAACAATCAGATAAATGATAGAATATCTATAATACTGATTAATAAAACATTATTATTAAACAACAATTTTCGACATTGTCAACTTTTAGAATACGCAGCCATAAATGTTCAATCAACTTCAACTTAGTAAATAAAACAGAAAATAACTACTACTTAATTAAAACTTAATTAAGTACTTACTACTTACATTGTTACTTAGTTAAAATGTTTTTTTCTGAAAAAACAGTGTTAGCTTAGTACTACGCCAGCTACCGTAATAATATAAGAATATATGACACCTAAGTAATATTCCGTTGAAGACTAAGCTCCATGAATTTAAAATCTTACTTTCCAACAACACTGGCCTTTGAGATTCAGTGAGATCGCAACAGATGGCGTTGCTATACAGACATTTTGAAAGCTAAGAAAGATTAAGTTTGTGTCTACTGTCTTGGCATAGCTTTCTTTTAATAAAGCTTAATTTAGTACATAGCTTAGTTTCGTTTCGTTTCTTTGCAAGCGGAGATAAATTGTTATTTTTATTAAGGATAAGACAAAAGTTATAAATTGTTTAAAAGTGTGACTTTAACTAAGTATTAATCACGTCATTGTTTACTTGTCAGCTTTTATTTTAATCTAGGTGTTGCTCGTAGATTCGGTCGTTTGGTCGAAAACCATATTATCTGAACTTCCTATTACCGGGATAAAATAGAATATAATAGAAAGTTTTATTTTGTTTTGTTTTTTTTCTTTATTATCCATTCAGTAGTTAAGGCGAGTCAACAAACAAACTCCATTTCACATCAGAAATAGAATTTACGTTTTAATTTCGAAATGAACATTTTTCGTAAATTAACAATTGTTTTGAATGAACTTTCTGCGTTATTATTGACAGTGCATGACAGACAATTTAATTTCCCTGTGGTCAAAGATCGAGGGACTCATCTAGTTAATGACCGTTGCTCACCCACAGATTAATCAACCACGCAGAAACAAATTGTTTGCGTTTATTACCACTTGCACAGTTTTCTAACCAAACTTATTTATGAAAGTTGAACTTTTTGTGAATTTTCCAAATCCCACTTCCTGGTCTTTTGTTTCTTTACTAGCTTCTACCTGCGGCTTCGCCCGCGTGAAGTTCGAAAATTGTCCCACGGGATCTTACTACCCGGATAAAAAGTATCACTACCTGTGTGCAACATTTCATTCAAATCCCTTCAGTAGTTTTTGCGTGAAAGAGTGACAAACATGTACAAATATTCACAAACACATACAAACTTTCGCCTTTATAATATTACATGTGACTCCACAATATTGTATTTTCTAATTTATTGGATAAAAAATCTTTGAAGTGGAGCTTGTAGGTCATTTCCATTCTTTAGAGAAGAATTTATTCAAATACTTACGCACTTCTAGATGTTGATACTCTTCTGTTCATGAAGTTTTAACGGCAGTAATCTTGCATAATAAATGTGAAAAACTCTGTCTGACTGTCGGTCTGTCTGTTAACTTTTCACGGCTTAACGGCTGCGCAGATTTTTATTAAATTTAGCAAAGTTACGAATTATATTTCGATAATCACCATCTGCCTAGTCTTTTCCCAACTATCTCGGGGTCAGCGTCCAGTCTAACTGGATGCAGCTGAATACCAGTATTTTACATGGAGCAGGTCCTCTTATTTCTATAGTACCGATGTTTAAGTGGGATAATTTCCAAGCAGGGAAACCACGAACATAAACATAATAAAATAACATAGATAAATATAAGTAGAAACATACAAAACAACTAGCAGAACAGCATAGAAGCATGGAATGTAAGGTCCTCCGACTAAGTTACTGGATTTCCTTGCCTTAGTATGCGAAGTGTGTGGTGCACATAACACGAGGTGCGACTAACGCTTCTAAACGCTCGCCTCATATTTACGACAACTTGTCGAGGTTACATTATCAGAATATTTTAGCTCTCGTCTTCACAGATGTGCTACCTTGAAGCATCGGGTAACGTAAACAGGTACGTCAAAACTTAGTAACATGATATAATATTGTCATATTTTTATGGATGGATGTATATGGATATGGATAGATATAGGTACTGTTGAAAAGTAATATGGCTAGAAATTTTTGATGTATGTATAGACTATTGGAAAGATGATATAGCTATAGTTGGTGCCAGTTAAGATCGCAAAAGTGATCATTGACCCATCTATATTTATTAAAAATTTTAACTTTGATATCCAAAAATAAGCCTGTTCAAGTCTTGAATCGTCATCTATCGTGATCTTCAACATTTTTTCTAATGAAAAACGAAACATAGTTCATTTGTTTTGGTTCGTAGGAAAAGATATTAGGAAAGGGCAATGACCGCTATTGCGATCTTAACTTGCACCAACTGTAGAAAGTGGGGTGACCAATAAGATGACGAGAAAAATAAAAATAGAAGAAGAAAGCATGCTGCAAAAAGGGCAGGAGAATGATGAATGATTTTTACAACGGTAGGCAATCTTTCCTGAAATATGCTGTGTTGCTTTGTTCGAAAGTAGTTCTACCGGGAAAGTAAAAATAAAAAATGCAATTTAATTTAATAATATCTCAAAAAAAAGCTACATTACCCAGAATAGCTTTAGTTATTAAAAAAGTACAAGTAAACAAAGGCAGAACATAAATTAAGTTCCATTCCATGTATACAAAATAGAACAGCATTCGAAGCAGCTAAAGCACTCGACTTCCGCGAAACTGTTCCGGCCAGCAAAATCGTGAGAGTCCATTGTCTAGCTCTCGAAACTTCCTCAGCTCACAAGTGTATTGGTACAGGAATGTGTTTTGTACTTCAATCCTGCTGGTTATCACACTAGTGAGCCTCGAGATATAATTATTATTTCCTTTGTGTAGTGTCAGGGTCATACATTGGCACTGTATGAATATTGATTTTCAAAAAATCTAAGGATACAGTTTTAATTTTCATCTAAATCGGGTTCGAGACTCAAATCAAATCAAATCATTTATTCTTTGCAAACATGGGTAATAGGTACATAGATGTTCTTTTATAATAAAGTTCTCCACACTCCTTTGAGTATTTTTACTATTCTTCATTGTTAGATTTGGCCATCCCTCACCACCACCCCTCCATCGGTCACCCCTCTTGTAAAATTCTCTCTGTATACCTACCGTAACATATTAGGCAGGTAATTGTATGCACCATAAATTCCAAACTATGTATATCGTAGTAGAAACTTCATGTACATCCGGACTTCATGTAGCAAGTCCTGGATGATTCGAGACTGAGATAAAGTATGGACAACACTTTACAGATAGAGCATACAAAACATGATGGGTAAGGCCATGTGCGTTCGCGGTTAACCGCTATCATGCTAGATTGCTACCCATACTAACACGAATATGACCACGATCTTGGCAGAAGGCTGCATACATAGTCAATACTTAATATTATAAAGATGTAAAGTTTGGATGTATAGGATCGGATCTTTAATCCGAAGATTAACTTCGGATTAAGGACCCGATTCCGAAAATTCTTTCACAAATGCCATAGGCTATATTCAAAACGTTCGATACGATAGTTTCCGCCAAAAACGCAATCAAAGTTACGGGCAGAAACTAGTGATGTATAAGTACACATAATAAAATCAATGATCAAGCAAAAACATAGAAACAGAGGTCTTCCCAACCCTTTCTCATCGTCAACTTTTTGCTAACGCGGAGATTTCCCCTTTTCCTCCAAATTAGTGTAGAAGAATGAAAGACATAATGCGCGTCAATTAATCTAACTCAGCCAGCGGTACAGTAGTTAAGTAGGCTCTCTGCCTATGTGTGGATAAATCAAAGATATTGTAGGCTAGACGTAGGACTCCCATATAAATCACTCTGACATTTTCATTAAGAAAAAAAAAGTGACGACGCTATTGTTTCGCGGCAACGTCGAGAAGAATTATTGTTACATGTCTTAGAATGGAGTAAATGGAGCCTTTTTCTTTTTTAACCTAAATTTTGTTCTCAAATGATTGATCAAATAAATAGAGCAGAAAAAGGACTAAATGGCAGGTTGACAGGGGAGAACAGAAGTAAAAAAAACGTTTTGCGCCATAATATGGAATAAGGGTAGAATCTATATAAGAATACAGTTGATAATTTAAGTCTCTATACCTGTATAATTACTAAAATATATAAAATCTTTACTCATTTTACTTCAAAACAATTTTAATTGGATCTAATATTCTACCAGCAACAATAACTTTCAAACCAACAATAATTATTGAAACCTGAAACACAACAATTGAGTTTGACCCGTCTAAATAAGCTAAATTTTCCTTTAAAAAGGTTTCCCGCAACCCTTCACTTATACGAATCAACAGATATCCTCGTTGAACCGCCAACCTTGAAATCCTTTTATATTGCAAAACATTGTTGTTGAAGCAACCGCAAAAAAAATGACATACCCTTGACTAAGGACCTAATTGGACGATATAATCGGTTTTCTAAAGACGTGAGTTCATGGTACTATCGAGGACACTCCCGCCTGATCACCACTAAGCTTATTTTTGCTTGCACTTACAACATAGAAACGCTCTTTAGCCTTTGTATAGAAATAACGAATTAAAAGATACCAATCGGCCGAGCGCACTGACGACACACGCCAAACGAGAGTTATTGTTATTTTGCGCGCCAAAGTTGACGCTTTCCTAATAGGCCTAATCTTTAAGGGGCCGTGGCTCGACGCCTCCGCATGATTTTAGCGAAAAAATCTTCAACTGATCAGGCGGAAAACACCACGACTGTACAGTGGAGCTCAAAATCTTCAAACCCCTCTGGGATTGTTCCGCTAGGGGTCCCAGAGATACCATCGCAGAATCATATTGTTCCCACATGTCTCACGTCTGCTTTATAAGTTACTTTACAAGCACATGAAAGCGATAAAAGTTTACGGTACAAGTTTATGAAAGCATAACTTTTATACACGACAATGAGAATCTGGTTTTGATGTCGATTTAAAAGATGTTCTGCACTATTTATAACCAACTATAAGTAGAAGTGGTAATCACTTTCAAAACCTTTCCATATTTCTTCACCGGTTTAATTCATAGCTTTTGGGTACATTTTGTTTATGCAATACATTTTTGCCGTTTCCATGATGGCATCGCTGATAGTGTCACTTCGTCCAGGCGCTTTGGAACGTGTTGATATTATTTTTAAATAAACACTTTTGTATCACATTTGTATACAATCAATATCAGTTTGAGAAGAAATAAATATTTTTTTGTATCAATTTACAAATAAACAACGAAAACAAAAACTCGGTCCAACAAAGACAAATAAAACAAACATTACATTTGAAAAGTCATCTGAGGAAAAGGTCACCGTATATTAGTTTGACTATCAGATCTCGCCGACAAAAACCGGGATCAATAGAGCTAGACAAAAGATGGCTGGCAGCCCCTCTACCTACGCACTGTAATCTTATTTACATAACACCCGCAAAACTATGTAACAATAATTGTAGTTTGTAGTAGGTTATGCTTAGCCACTAATGGTTGCTCTGCGAATGTTTTAAGGGACCCAAATCTTGATGTCTATACTAGTAACTTTGTATGGTGTACTGGTTTAAGTAATGTAGAATTATTTTGTCATCTTCTCGTACGTTGAAGTCGTAAAGGTTGTAGTTACTAATGCTCGTCTTCGCTTGGATTAGGCGACACTTAAATACTTCTAAAGAAGGTTGCCCACTACTGGTGTTGGTCGGTGACGGAACGGTCTAGTGGACATCGTCTCGTACTTTTCAATACAAAGAACAAATATTTAAAATAAAGTATATTGATATTCAAAAACAATATAATGTTTAACAATGTGGTCTACTATTGTTTCCTTTTCTTTTGCGAAAAAAAAACAAACATAAAACTAGTTCGATAGAGGACATTTTTTATGGATACGACATGACATTCAGAATCGTAAACAGAGACACATCCGCTACCCTGTTTATAGATAGAACAAGAATATTTTATACCTCTTTACGTACTACCTATGTAGAACATTGTTAAGTATATTCCCTTACAAAAGTTCCAAGAACGAAGATGTTTGGATTAAAAATGTTATATAGTTCTCCGTGGAAATATTTGGATTTTCCTTTGTTCTAAACTCGCTAGTTGGTGTGACGAATTGTTTGTTTTTAAAAACTGCATTTGCTTTCTGCTATTATGTATGCACGTGACCGTTTATTCCAATTTATAAAATAAAAGATTTAATATGGTGTGTAAGTTAGTAATGTTAGTAGTACTTTATACTTATTCTGGGGGAACCGAGCAGGGCTGCGGGGCTGTTCGAAAGAGATACCGTGGCCCCGGAACACAAAGGCCGATGAAGGAACATGGATGGGGTTTAGTCAGTAAAAGTCTGACACTCCCTCCTGCTCCGCCCAGAGCGGGAGGAGTCATTTGATGTTTTGCCATGCGAAAAAAAAGGGATCCGAGCACATTCTCCATCATCGTCATCTGCCTATACCAACTATGTTGGGGTCGGCTTCCAGTCTAACCAGATGATGCAGAATTGCGGCATTGTCTCTCTCTAAATAGGACCTTTGCAATCGCCGAAGGAGACAGTTCCAGATGAATACGTATAACAGCATACGTCTCGTTAGTGTTCATAATATTTCAGGCTGTCGACAGCCAGCATGCCTCAAAATGAGAGACTGTCACACAGTATTCAGATTGCTGAACATCTGAATACGGTCCGTATTTAGGTCCTTCTTGCTGCCATAGAACGTAAAACAATTTTATTTGACTTGCTTTTGCCCGAGGCTTCGTCCACCTCGACGCACTTTATCCCACAAAACGATTTATTGGGATGAAAAGTATCCTTTGTCCTAAACATCATTGGCCAAATCGTTTCGAAATCCGGTCATTCCTTAACGCGTCAGATTAACTGTGCTTATAGATAATCTAGGAAAACGGTAATGGTGATGAATTGATCATTGTTAAAGTTCACAGATGTGCGTAATTATAATGACAACAGTGCGTATCTGATTGCTCGTCATTAGTTTAACGAGCCAAATCCCTCAGTAACTTGAAACTTACAACTTGAGCTCGATCGATGATAATTACGACGATTGGCGAATCCTGTCTCTATTCCTAGATCTATATTACGTAGGCTGCGCCTATATTTTCGCGACACAAGAGGAATCCGTCTGTGAAAAATAACAAGAATGTAACCAGAATAATATGAAATGACTTTAGTAACAAGAACATGCGGAACTAAGAACGGAACGGGGGTACCCATGAAAACGTGTCATGTTTTAGCATCCTTTTAAACACAATTTATTTTTACCAAAACCGCGAGTGTTGTAAAAATAATGTTATGACGGCCGACGACGCTCACAAACCCGTGCGTGAAAAACCCAATTTCATAAATTACCTACCGCTCTGTTTTTGTCAACCAGCCTTCACTTAGTGATTGCGTGACAAGGGAAGCCAGCTAATCAGTGAAATGTCACTCAAAGCTCAGCTATACATCGCTCGTACGTTTTACGATTCTATTTATACATTCGTAACACCGTAAACAGGCCAGGTTTAGAAATAAACACATTTTTATCCTCATTGTTCGCATCAACTTTACTCCCCATTTTTATTTCGTGGAAAACGCTGAAACAACGTTAAGAAAACTTTTATCTTCTGACAATTGGACTTCTAAGTTGAAATATGTCACGCGCGGGTATTATTACGTTTTATCACTAAGTTTCGAACTAAGTTTACACCCGTGCATTCTATGCGGAACCGGCTTTTCTCGCCATTTTTCTTTTTTATCTTATTTTGTGCGACACCCCAGATTCCTTCCATAAAGTTGGGCGATCTTTATATCAGTCGTTTGTAACTTGTAAAGGTGACAGCAATAAAGTGACGCGTGATTTTTCGTATCAATTTTTTTGCTCATTCGTGGTTGCGCGATATGATAAAGCATTAGCATCGATGACAAACAAAAAATGTGAGTCCGTGTTATACTAAGTAATTCTTCATGTAAATGTAAATTTTATCCAAGCCTCATGCATCTTTCGGCTTGTTTGTTAACCGATACCCGATGCTAATGACCAAATGTATTAGGGGAATGTATGCTTTCTGCTACATATTTAAATATGGTTAACAGTTTATGGAATATTATGCTGTAGGTTATATTAAATTCCTACGTTTTGTTGACGGTATTTATTATTATTGAATGTGCAGGTTCTTTGCAATAGTAAATTTAGTCACTTATAGTGAGAAAATTCTGTAAAATTATGAAATAATTCATATTTGTGCAGATTAGAATATTATAGTAATATCATTTACACTAAGGCTTATACTATAGACTTTCTCAAGGAAGATTCGTCTGCATATTGATAGATGTGTAAAGCATACTAACTAGGCATAGGCATAGTAACTTATACTAACGTTTAAGTTACTGCAAGTTCGGCGAATATTCCATTTAGTTGATACAGTCCGTAGCTCGCTGTTTGAAGAGCTGGAGCACTCCATATGTCACTCTACACTGTTGCTTAGACTGCTTGCACGTAAACCTTTATTATATTATTATATAGATACCAATAAATTGATGTAGCTACCTGTACAAAGATCTACGTGAGAGACTTTTAAGGGTTTTTCTCCAAAGCGTCCGGTAATTTCACATTTCTTTGTTTAAAAGTTCAAACAATAAGTACAATCAGTAGTAATGTTTATGTAATGAGCATGGACATTTGTTTCCGAGTCATGGATGTTTATATGTATAATAAGTATGTATTTACAAACAAAAAGTATCTATGTAGTATATCACCTATCTGGTGTCCACGACACAAGCCTCGTTGCTTAGTGTGGCACTAGATGGCGCTGTGTGTAATATCCAGTGATATTTATTTATTTACCTAAACATTAACTTAATCTGTTTGTTTTAACAATACCTACTGAACAATTTGAAGTTCTATGTATTGAAACGTGCTAAAACGTATATAACAAAGAAAGAAGGGCTATTTGGCAATAAGTATCTCAAGTATTATTTACTAAGAATAAAAATTGCAATTTATAAGTGACCGTATCACGAAAATTGTATTGCTGTGCCCTAACAGGGTCCATAATTGTTCTTTGCTGCAAGCCCATTGTAACATCTTTTTAAACTTATGGTATGCAAAATAAAATGAATATGAATATAAATAGCCGCTAGGACCTGGAAAACATTTGTACTATTTCAAAGGTATTACTTATCACGGCATCGACTAACCTATAGAAAGATCCAGTTCCGATAATCGGTCACTGACCTGTATCGATCCTGAAATTCAGAACAAAGCATGAATACTTCACCAATTCCTGAAATCTCTTTATATGGAGAATGGAATACTAAACAAGATAAATATTATTAATATTTTATTCATTTTATAACCCTTAAGGAAATCAGATATCTGAAAGCCTGTTTGATCTCATATGAGTTTCATGAATTTTTTATGCCAATACAATCATGATCGTCTACTCTTTACCAGGAAACCAGGAGACACTTACATATATCTATCGATATCATTGATTTAAGATATTCCTGTATAAAAAGGGTCGTCCTAAATACACAAACTGTTTACCTACGACCGACGTTGATTCCGACAACCAAAGAGGCGCGATGCCATTTTGCGACGCGAATTCGTGAAATCTATTTAAGCGAAATGCGAATATTACCTAAATATACTAGGAATCGCAAAGTCCCGACGCGTTTTCGCGTCACACTTGTTTGTAGGTCCTTAAAGGATTTGCTTCGGTCTGATATTGAGTGCGATATAACTTCTTATTGAATCATTTTAAAGCCATGTCCTTAAGTTTATACTTCCGAACATATTGCTTACATTTTGATCTGAGAGTTGAAAGAAAATTGCTGCATTCAGCCGCTTATCTGATTTATTTCAAGTAATCTCTCTAGCGAGGAAAATGTTGGGTTGAAAATGTCATGCATGTCTTTTATAGGATAAAATATGAATGGATCGTTCGTTCATGCGACTGATAAAGCGTCGGATCGTTCATGCAACTGATACAGCATGAATAGTTTACCTGAAGACATGTTTCATTGCACGAAAATGTATGTATCAAGTATCGGCCACAATGTGTTCAGACAGTTGTCTCACAATGATTGTATGTGTATCACTAATAAATAACTCGAGATCTACCTACTTGTAGAATTAAGGTAATTAGGTGATTTATGCTTACGAAATTAAATTATTCTGTGCGTTCTCAGGCCAAAAATACAGGGTGGAAACATTTTGACCGTGTAGGTATTGCACTTTTACAGGAAATAGGAGTTTTGTTTTAAATTACCGATGAAAAAGTTCTATGTTAGGGGATTTGGAATACATTTAACCACCATTGAACCATTTAAAATGCTGATACACAGGTTCACTCGTTGTAGTATTGGGGTAAAGATTACGCTGTTTAAAGAGTATTGCCAATCATTCTACACGAGCGGCCTGTGGGAAAGGCATACTAAGAGGTCGCTAGACGCCCTGCGTATTCAATATAATAACTGCTTCTGGATACTGTTGGGACTGCTGCGCTATTGTAGTGCGTCCGGTATGTTCGCTTTTGCGCATACTTATGATTTTTACGCCATAATGCGCAAAAAGACAAACTCCATCTTATCAAGAGCGCGGTCTAGTTCTAACGGCATCCTAAGTATGTTGATAGAGAAGTTCGACGCACCTTGATTGTCGCACGCTGTGGAAGTGCTGGCCAGAAGACCCCACACCTAACATCACAATTTTCTTTTTGTATTTGTTTGTGTTTCTGTGTTTTGTTTACTAACAATAGTTTTTAGGAATAATGATAAGTTACTCACCTTGGGCCTAGTTGCCATAAATAAACAAATATTTAATTAAATTTAAGTTGTGCTTCTATGTCGTTCTATCCTGTATTATAACTACAGTAAAACTAAGTGTATTTTTACGTGAGAGAAGTAGGAGGCATAGCTAGTACACAGATTTTATTACATCTAAGAATAGACCTGCGGTTGCTATGACAAAAATGACTTTCAATGCAACAAAGAGGTATTTATTTTGAACTGGTTATATGCACAAAAAATATAAAATGTTTATATTAAAATTTTACGACATGTAATAAAAGTTTATTTTAATTTAATACCAATTAAATGAATAGGTACGGAATCTTTCGCCATTGGGGAAGGTTACAATCATGTTATTGAACTCGGTGACTTATGGTATTCAATTTTATTTAAAATCTTCTTACTAAATTGTTCAATTTAAACCTTTCCCTGACCCTTACGTCCTTTTTTGGATAACAATGTCTGTTGTATTTCTTATCCAAATTATGTATTCTTAGTGGCTGACTCAGCTCAATGCAAGCTCGACACGCCCTAAATCCACCCCATTAGATACATTGACAGTTATAGTTCGTTTATAAATAAGTCTATAATGTCCACTTTCAAAGAATGTAGGTACAAACAAAAATACTTTATGTCCGCTATTATTAAAAATTGACAAACTCCACGACTGGAGATTTTTCAAAAGGAATGTCCTGTCCTTTGAGGATCCGCTAGGTGTAGTTATTGAACCGTTGTCAGGACAACTGAGTCTAACTGAACTGAGCATCTATTTATGACGGGTCTTAAGAGCCGTCTCTTTTTAGCAGAAGAGTATTATAAGGACCACTTCCAATTTTGGGTTGAGTACCGATAGCTATGTACATAACATAACATACTGTTTTAGACTTTCACGGTTTTTCACTACACTTAAAGTACTTACGGGATGAACGAAAACAAAATCACGGATATCATCCCGTAAGTACTTTAAGTGTAACATAACATAACCTACCAAATTATGCTAGTATGCATTATTCATGTAGAGACTAATATTTTTATACAAAATAGGTACCTATTGGTTTTGCTTTTGCCTCTAGGATTTTTCCAACGAAACAAATATTTAATACAAGGTATGAATTCAAAGATATTCTATTGTCTTTCCAATATAATGCTACCTTCAAACCATATCTTCAAATCATGGAGTTTAGTCTCCAGGTCACGTGTAATATGGGTTATCTGTTAGAGAATTCTTTGTAGTGGCCGTGGCTGGAACATTTGGAACTGTGCCCAATATTAGCAATAACTGGGCGTCCAGTCATGTAGGTATATTGAAACTCAATGCTGTCATTAGGCGAACAATGAGTAGATTTAATAATTAAGTTTACTAACGACTTGTAGGTGGTGGGTTCGAAGTTCGAACCGTAGTTGCGGTACTGTCATATAAGCCTAAAAGCTTGCTTTGCACTTATAACTTAACCACTCTTCATGATAATAGGTTTCTGAACAGTCTGCTTGCCGTATGGGCTTGCCATATTGCTGGCCCCTAGGCACACCACTGGACTCCAAACCCAGACAGGTGCATTACTTCTGGTAATTTCTTTCATTTCGACTACTCTTAAAAGGGTAAAGGAAACATCGTGAGAATGTCCTTGTTCAAGAAGCAAAAATTTTGAAGATACGTGACATCTACCAACTCATGCACGGGGTGAATTAAAGCTCATTCCGTCTCATAAAGACGAGGGATATGTCCCGGCAGTAGGAATACTGTAGGCTGATGGAACTTTAGCAGCTCATCAACACTGAGGACGGATCCTAGTAGCAGAGAAAAAACAGCACCTAACATTTTGTTAGCTTAATCAAAACTAACGTTACGCTTACGTAATTCTATGACTTTGTAAAATGTTGTCTTCTTATAACTCGAACGAATTTTCCTGATGTTTTTATTTTTTTAAATAAAACTGAAGTATCTTATTTCCAAGACCCGCTTGCACCACTAATCACAAAATGTATTTAAAACTAAACGTACTTAAAAAATGATTCTATCTCTGTCAACTTCAAATGAACGACATAAATGTAAGAAACGATACTTTAAACGCGTTTAACTCTGAATCTATAGTTCAAGCGATCCTAAGACGATATATCTGAGAGGACCACAATATTGAGTATCTCTATGAGGACTACAATATTGTCTCAAAACCCAAGGTCATTATGTGTGGCAGACGTGACATTTAGGCGATGTGTCCACCGCTGTGTGGGCACAATCCATGACCTATCACGTGCTTCGGTTTGGACACCGGCCAAACGTTAAGATAAAGCCTTCTTTGACGTCACGTATACGTATATATCGTCACGAACCATCAATGACCAGGCACAGGATTCCCAAAATTAGAACGCCTTGTGACATTAATAGGGTAGATGACAAAAAAAAATTAATTAGTCCGTCAGACAGATTTCCAAA
Source organism: Xestia rhomboidea (assembly GCA_963853795.1). Lineage (NCBI taxonomy): Eukaryota > Metazoa > Arthropoda > Insecta > Lepidoptera > Noctuidae > Xestia > Xestia rhomboidea. The sequence continues at coordinate 12,185,683 of OY970761.1, read as the reverse complement.
AAAATTTTGGACACATTTTTCTTTTTTCACGTAAACAAAAAAATAAGACGATACAGTGCTTCGAAAACTCGTGTGACGTCACATTTGAGTATTTTTTTTACCGGAAAGTGACGTCACAAGCCCCCACTCCTGTTCTTTGACGTGTTTTATCTTCGTAATTTCTTAATAATTTGATAAAACAAAAAACACATACTCAATATTTTTTTATAATCTAACTGACGAACTAAACAGAATCCATATTTTTTTTAGTCAGGAATCATCCCTATTCCGCTAAGGTATCACTGTTGTACTGTACTGTAGCATGAATTTAAAATATTTTTTAATTTTAAAAATGATTTTAACATAACACACACACTTTTGCCTAATCCTTCGGGAATGACACGTGTCATGAGTTTACCATTAATAAACTATATGACAAAAACTGCATCAAAATCGGACTAGTAGTTTTGGAGAAAACTGGCAACATGGATTTGCACAAACAAACAAACATCCTCTCACCTAAAATGCATATACCGTCCCCGTTCCGTCGTGGGTAAAAAATAAAGCAAGAAGAAACAAAAAAAAAACAGTATTAGACCAAGATGAACACTTAATTTTATTTTATACTGGCCTAGTTAAACCGGGTTTAATATAAAAGATCGTTTAAGGAAAAAATACACACACAACAACGGAATCGGATATCCTGTGGAGAAATAGGCGAGTCTCACTTAAATGAATGTCTTTTAAAGTGGAGCACAATTACTACTTGATGCATGGATGCTACGTGGGCTTTCTCTTGCCTGAGATAGATAGCTTGGACTTCGTTGGTTTATTTTCTAGGATTGGTACTTAAAAGGATTGAAAATGTGTAACCTATCAATGTAATAGGTACTGTATGACATGTTTGTCAACTGTTAGTCTGTTTCCTGCTTGAGTTTGAGATTTTTATCGGTTCTTCACAGATGTTAAAGAATTCTGTAGTTTGTGTACTGAAATGTTTTCTCATGTTGCCCTATTACATTAGCATTTTTTTTCATTCACTTTGCCAATCTATTAATTTCTCCTGTATCGTGGGTGCGTTTCCAAACATTTAAACTCATTTATCACATACACAAACAGCCAGATCTAGAACCACTAGCTGTAGGTTCTTGATAATTCAACTTTCTTGAGACTACCACAATCATTCTCTTGCGTTTATCCCAATTCATTTGGGGTCGGCGCAACATGTCTTCTTCTTCCATACTTCTCTATTACTCTTCATCTCATCATACACCTCAATTCTTGCCATATCATCCTTAACACAGTCCATCGGTCGTCATTGTTTTTTTCGTCTTCTTCTACTCTTATACCCATCATGTGAGGAAAGTTTTTAGTATGGATGTTGTGACGTTTAATAAATAAGTTATGCGTGCTGTAGTGGGGGTCGCGCGGTGGAGGGAGTGCGGGGCGATGCGCCGCACGCTCAGTCTTGTCCGAGCAGTCGTTGCGGCAGCACGCCTAACGCAGTTATATTGAAAACAGTGTTTTATTGTACAACCTCAAACCTAGTCACCACAGATGTCCATACTAAAAACTTTCCTCACAATATTTTCCTTATTCCTCCTCATCACATGCCCATACCACAACAACCGATTACCACACAACCTTTTAGTACTTCTCTTTCTTGAGACTACCAATAGGGAACTTAAATCAATAAAATACAGTACTATCAACCCCAGAAAAGTATTAAAAGTTAAGTTCAAATACTGCTTGTCGCACAAAAATAATATTAAACTCCTGCAATTTTCTACGACAGTTCAAACGTCCGGAGCTGTCGCGGTCATTATGTGACGTCATTATCCACAATCTGACTTGTTTACATCAAGTTTTTTTGCCTTAGTAAAATAATTTTTCCAATTGTGTGTGATAAAGTCAAGTAAAAATTGCAATAACAATATTATAATAAAATTTTAGTGATACTTTTAGCACTTTTCAAATAAAAGTATTTTTTTGAACTATGAACTTTGACGTCAATACTTATCGAGGACGGTGTGTTTTGACAGTGCGTTCCGCTTCACCAAAAACATGCTACATAAAACAGTAAATTGTAAAATAAGTGATGTATTAGAAACTTAACAAGTGTAGGTACCACAATGTTTTTATGCGCCAAAACAAGGCATTTTTCATAAATAAAAAGAGTTTTGTATTTCATGCATATTCCCTATTGCAACTTTTAGAAACCATATTCAATGTCAATACTTTACTTAAGGTAATCACTAGGACTATGTAACGTATTTGTACTCTTGATTGTACATTTAAACAAACTTGACTAAAATAATAAAGGTTCAATGATTGTTTACGTTTTCCTCAAGACAGTATACGGAGTAATGAAGTTGATAGCAGAACCAAAGTTGCCGACAAGGCTCTTCATTGAAGGACCTTTCAAGACCTCGTGGAAAGGCCGTCTATGAATGGACAAGTGAAAGCCACTTTATTTTCCACTAGCAGTGGGGTTCCGTCTATCAATCATTTTGCACCATTATTACGGTATCTAATACACTGGCTTTTAATAGTGATGTACGGTCGACCAAGCTATTTGGTTTACATTATAACATGCAAATTACATTGTAAAAAGAAAACCAAATAGCTTGGTCGGCCGTACATCAGAAAGGTCAGGTGCGGCATTCGCAACCAGATGCGTGTTAAAGAATGAAGCTCTATAATTTCTACCAAAACCCAAAAAAAGTAAAAGTCGTGAATTTAGGTGTGTAACTAAGTATTTCATCTCAATGATTCTCGAACTGCATGACAGGTTTTGATGATTAGTTTTTAGAAAAAAAAGAAAATATCAAAATCGGAAATCTGTAAGCTTCGACTTGATAACCTCCTCCGTTTTTTTTCGTCGGTAAAAATCAATTTTCTTTTCTCTATTCATTAAGAACGGTTTTCTTTCCATTTGAGCCATATTGATAGTTCTTTTTAACATTTCCATTTTAGTACCTACAACCCGCTGCCTTCTAACTTAAAAAAGAAAAGTGAATCGCGTCATAAACTTTTCATTTTCACCTGTATTGAACCCTAAAAACCCTTCAGATATTCTTTCTTTTATGGACTCTACAGGAGTATATCTTTTTATTACCTACTATCGAGGTACAAGATTTATTTTTAAAAGTTTTAACGAATTGAATTTTATCGAAATGCACTAAAATCTATTTTACGAAAATCATTTTGTTAGCTTCGACTTGATAACCTCCTCCGTTTTTTTTCGTCGGTAAAAATCAATTTTCTATTCTCTATTCATTAAGAACGGTTTTCTTTCCATTTGAGCCATATTGATAGTTCTTTTTAACATTTCCATTTTAGTACCTACAACCCGCTGCCTTCTAACTTAAAAAAGAAAAGTGAATCGCGTCATAAACTTTTCATTTTCACCTGTATTGAACCCTAAAAACCCTTCAGATATTCTTTCTTTTATGGACTCTACAGGAGTATATCTTTTTATTACCTACTATCGAGGTACAAGATTTATTTTTAAAAGTTTTAACGAATTGAATTTTATCGAAATGCACTAAAATCTATTTTACGAAAATCATTTTGTTTCTAAAACACGTGTGATAAATTTCGTGTCATTGACCGTTATTGAAGACTGCATAGGAAAACATACAAAAAGCATAACAAAAAAACTCAGTTGCACAAGTTCATATAAAGGACAGCAAGATACATCTAGAGTTCAATCTATTAAAAAAGCAAAATGCCTATAAATACTAAAATGTGACCATGGTTGTTTTCTTACATGCGTCGCAAAAAAGATAAAGAATTTGTCAAAGGTCAACGTGACGAGCGACCTTTAAATTTTATGTAAATCATATCTTCTTTGGTAAGTGTAGCAATATTTTGTGAAATGATCTTAAATGTGAATGACATCTATAATATTTCGCATTCAACTACCACTTGAGGATGTTACGAGCATTTCCGAATAAAAACGATCGCCGAATCTAACAAATCGTAAAAAAAAATGTACATCTGATAGGAACATAAATAAATATCTCCAACGGGCAAAACGGGCTAAATCAAAAATTCATACCTTGTCTATCTATCCTTGTCTGTTTGCCTCGTTGATGTAGTAGTCGCAAGCGCCACGGGTTCGATTTCCAGGTCGCGCAAAGTAATGCTGGTTTTTTACCATGAGGAATTTCTAAGTAGCAGCAATGGAGTCTGGATTTGTGCCCGTTTGATGGCAACATGCTAGGCTCGCCAACTGTAACTGGTGAAATGTGAGTGTAATATTAGGTACACCTCTGCCTAGCTCTTCGGGGATTACAGGCGTGCTGTTAATGTTATTAATGTTATGTCATACAAGGTGTCGCTTTGCATCCTGATCAAATTCAAGGAGGTATCTATGCTAATGATTCTCGAACCGAATCAATAATAAAATAAATATGTTTTCTTATTTTTTATTTACGGAAATTGGTAAGTGTAAACCACCCGTATTTAAACGCAGCCCGTCTGTAACTAGCCCTATAATTGCGCCTTCACACGACACACAAACAAACGAACACAGCGACATGTCGCGCGATGGTTGATTCTGTTTATTACTTTCGTGTTATTCTGAAATACCGTCAAAGTTAAAATAGCATTAATTACTAGCTTTTGCCGCGGCTTTGCTTGCGTTAATTTAGAATTTGACAATAATTTCGGGTTGTACCTACTTTATTTGTAATAATATAATTCAATCATGATTCGAAAGACACGTGGCGCCATCTATTTTCATAAGAACGTTATTGTTGTTTACCTCGAGAACAGTACTTTCTTTCAGGATGAAAGGTACACTGTGTCCGTTTCTGTACACCTGACAACGTTTATGCCAAATTTCAGGATGATCGGTTCAGCGAATTATAATTATATTCTAAAGTACGGTGTCGTCGTTCCATTCTCCCGCCCAGTATAAGGTACCTACGCTAAGAGTCTATTACGGCAACAAATTATCACGGTACTTCTAAGTGTCAAGCTAACATAGTACCGCTATTTATTGCTGCAGTGCAGTGATCTTTATCGTTTGACATGAGTTTACATGATTGGACTAAGAACGTAAATTCATCCCTTGAAAATCAAATACTAACTTAAAGACCATCCACCGTAATGCCCATGAATTAGATAGAAAATGACTTTTACTGTGAAAGTTTATAAGATATCTGAAATGTAATAGCCGAGTTAAATCTTAATGAAAGGAAGTCATTTCCAGCATGAAATCTCACCGCATAATCTATTAAAGGACCCCAAAACGAACCAAATTAAATTAAGCCCATAAAATACATCATATCGTGATGGCAAAAAAGACGTGCCGTGTTTGTAAATAAATCCACGTTCATCCCAAACTTTCTAAATATGTTAAACGAATTAATTTGCCAAAATTTGGAAGACGGTGTACTGTGTATTATTTACATGTTGGGCAAAATTGTACCATAAAGACACGTGAAAAGTGTTCAGTTTTGTTTGTGTTGTACGTATGGGACTCATAGCAGCAATCCACTGAGACGATATTCAACCCCACGCTCTCGGGATTCGTTAGGCGAGCCCGCGCTAAGTGCTTAAACAAACTTAAAATGTGAGGATTTTGTTGAATGTACGGGGCAAATTGTCGGTATAATTGAATGCATTTCTTAGAATGCATCACTTTACGGCTGCTACTGTGTAACTAACAAGGTGAAATAGTCTCCTTTACTAGTGCATGACGATGATAAACTGAGGTTCAGTTCGCTCCACTTGGAAATTATTTGGCAACAGAAACCCGTACTTTGTATAAGAATTCTGACTCACTGTACTTTAGTGTCTGCGTGTCGCAGCTGTTCCTTTCTGTTCACTATTGCTTTCTATAAACTTGATGTAGTTACGAACACGTACTCGCTGTAACACGGTTTATACAGTACACACACAGTTTTAACATTATTATTAACTATTTTATTCAAGAACCTAACCCACCCATTAAAATATCTAAACATATAAATCACGAAGGTAATAATACAATTCTATTAATCTATAGCCGTCCATTTAAATTCGCAGAAGTCTGTGAGCCTGTCTTTTGCATTCAAGAACGGTTTGAAAGTGTCCTCAAACTCTTGCCACGAACAGACTCCACCATTGCACATCTCTAATAGCGGCTTTTCGTTCCAATAAAACTCGACTTTATAGTCATAATTGTCCTCTCCATGTATACTGCACCTGTAATTGATTACTTTGATTAGGTAAAGATATGGATAAACATTAGGTACACCGTTTTGTATAACGGTGTTTGTGGTAAAATGTATTCATCATCATCATCATCATCATTTCAGTCGAAAGACGTCCACTGCTACTGGAAATAGACCTCCCCCAAGTGTCGCCACATTGACTGGTCCCGTGCGACCCGCATCCAGCGGATCCCCGCAACCTTCACCAGGTCATCGGTCCACCTTATGGGAGCCCTTCCAATGCTACGTCTTCCGGTTCGCAGTTGCCACTCCAGAACTATTCGGCCCCATCGGTCATCCGTTCTGCGAGCAATGTGCCCACTGCCACTTAAGTTTGGCAATTCTTCGGGCTACGTCGGTGACCTTGGTTCTCTAGTGGATGTCCTCATTTCTGATTTCATCACGCAAGGAAACCCCGAGCAGAGCTCTCTTCATTGCCCGTTGAATGACTCTAAGCCTTCTGATGAGGCTCATTGTGAGCGACCACGTAAACTGTGCAAAAATTCGGTCAGTCTAGTCATTGAAAGACCTTGTTCTTCGTTGCTCCAACAAAGCAACAAAGCAAGCGGATAATTACTCAACAAATACCTATAATGTAGAACAAAAACACGATCATAAGAACCTAACAGGATAACGCGAAGGTCACATTCGAAGACCTGTCAGTGCACTTATTATCCTGCGATTATTATAATAAGCTGAGGTTTTACTTAGATTAATACCTAAGTCCTTCTAGAATTTGTCGATAAAACGGTTTTCTTGGGAATCACGCTCGACTCAAGGTTACAATGGGGTCCTCATTTAACATCTCTTGCAGGACGGCTGAGTTCAGCTGCATATGCTGTTAGAAAAATCCGTCAATTTACTGATATTGATACCGCGAGGCTAGTCTATTTTAGTTATTTTCATAGTATTATGTCATACGGTATTTTACTATGGGGACGGGCTGCAGACATCGAGTCTATATTTATTCTGCAGAAAAGAGCCATCAGAGCCATATATGAATTACGTAGACGCGATTCTCTAAGAGAACTGTTTAAGGAAATTAATATCATGACAGTACCTTGTCAATACATCTATGAAAACATCATGTACGTTAGGAAAAATCTGCATTTATTCAGTAAAAGAGGTGACAGACACCATTATAACACTAGAAATAGGGACCAACTAGTTCAGCCAGGTTTCAGGCTTGCTAAAGTAGATTCATCTTTCATGGGGTACTGTTTGAAATGTTACAATAAAATACCTCCCCACATTCTTCAACTGAATGAGACGAAATTTAAATCTTGTATAAAACGCACACTATGTAGGCAAGCATATTATAAGTTGGGGGATTACATTGATGATAAAAATGCTTGGCTAAATGCTGGTCCTGCTCCACAACCATAGTTGCAAACTAATTGATTGTACTGGTCGGGCATTATTTGAGTCTATCGACACGCAAAGAAGAAGAAGAATTGATTCCCATGTTAATGTATTGTGGAAGCTGCAGAAGATTGTAAAAATATACCTACTTGCATTGTATAGATTCCAGTTTTTAGTATTATATAATTGCATAGCACATGTGTGAGTACTTTGTACTGTTCAGCCGCCACTTACATTTAGTTATCTTTCATTGACTTGAATATGCCTTGGTGGCTATGAGAGGATGTCATGCTCACTCAAATGTCTCGCTGATGGTGGCGGGTGTGTCGGGTCACTTAGTTCCCTTAAATATGGTCGAGTTGAATGGTGCCGATACATGCGTCATGTTCGTGAACGGGCGCTATCAGTTGGGACTGGCCATCTCTTGGCTGCCACGGTTCGTTCATTTTAATTACTTTTATTTTATTTTTTTTAATTTTTGATTTATCATTTTACTCTGGACGCTCTTAATGTGCACGTCTTTCTACATCGTTCTCACATATACGTATAATCTCAACATGAATGATGTAACCAAGATTTTGTAACAATATTTTGATTTAAAAGAGTGTCCATGGAGTTTCTTGCCCGTTCTTCTCCATAGAGATCTACGTTAGGGAATGGGCAACTACAGTACTTTCTCAAGTTATTATGCCTTGTGACTGTGACTGTAGCTTTGCTTTTTTTTGTATTTTCGACATTCAAAAGTGCCGTAATGGTCTAATTGAAATAAATGATTTGAGTTTGAGTTTGAGTTTACAACATACCTGTTTAGTACAGCAATCATGTTACTGGCAAACGTGGATAAGAACGTAGTCCTCCATTTTCTATTTATATCTCTATAGGCTCCCACAAGTGGGTTCGCGTCCTTATAAAGATTAAGAACGACTAATATCATATCCATCATTGTAGCATGAGTGAAGTATGACACGATTTTCTTGCCCTTTCCGTTCTTCACTTGTTCAAAGTTTCTCAGCAAATCGGCTAAAGGCATCTGGCCAAACAATTTGCTATGCTGTGGTATTCCGTAACTATTTCTATAGTAATGTCTTAGGTCGTCAATGTATTCCAAAACTTTTAGGTCTTCGATTGAGAATATTGCACACCACGGACTTGGTTTATTGGTGATCCCGTTCCAGGAGTAGCGACACAAGTCGTACACAGCCGTGATGTTTTCATTCGACAAAGTGAAATTGAGGCCCAATCTTCTTTCGATTCGTTCTTTCATCTGAAAATTAACGCTATTTTAATCGTATTGAGTTGACTGATTGGCTTGGAAGGAAGTCTGGATATCAAATCTCAAATCATGAACGTTTACGTAAAGCAAACTTATTCAGCAACACTCGTTACTTCTACGTAGGAGAAGTGGCAGTGGCACAATATAACTAGCTGATATACTACGAATTCCGGAGCGGTTACAGACCTAAACCAAGAAGTTATTCATTATCATCATATCAGCCTGGATCCACCCACTGCTGGGTATAGGCCTCCCCTTTTTTTCTGCCCTTCTTCAGGTATTTCCCGCGACTTTGACGATGTCTTCGACGATCTTTAGGACGGCCCTGGTTTCATTGGCCCAACCGTGGCAACCACTCGGTCAAAGCCTTGTTCCATCGCCCATCTCCACGTCTAGCCCGATGTCCTGCCCATGTCCACTTGAAGCGCACCGCCCAGTCCTACGGTGGATTCCGAAGTTATTAGAAAAGTTAAATAAAAACTCACATTTAAGTAGTCTGCATTTTTCTTATATTCTATTTCCTCGTGATAAACATATGGATTTCGTCTCACTTCTACTTGATATTTTCCACATTTTGAATAAGGCTGAAATTATAAAACTGTAACTAAATACGAAATAATTAATATATGTAAAAAATAGTCTTATAAAACTAACTTTAACTTACTGCTACAATCCAGTAATCATTTGTATCCTTGCTTATAGCCAAGTTACTGTTATTAAGACCTTCAATGAACGCTATAGCACTCTCTTCGAAACGACGGCCAAACGCTGGAAGGAAAAAGTAATCTTTCTCTTGAAGATTGTTCAGCAACTCTGGGAATGTCTCCATTATCCTGTTGCTAATTCGCAACAACTCTTCATACCCTTCATTAGAGATTGTGTTTGGTTTTTCCAGCATAGCCCTATCAGCTTCCCAATATTTTATATTTTCTACATCTTGCGCACACAGCGAACTGTTTCCAATTTCGTAACTTGATACTAAATAGTCTTTCTTTTTAAGTATGTCATGTATGCCTTGTCCGAACTTCTGGCTGGGATTTCTTTTTCCATGTCTCATAATGGCCCAGACACTGACTGCTTCGCATCCTATTCAAGAATTAAATAGTTTTAAAATATGGACAAGTCCGAAAATATTTTCATCCGATTTAGCCACAAAAAGTTCCAAAATTAAAAACAGAAATACACGACTTTTAAAATTTTTCACCAAATAACATTACAGTTTCATGGAAGCAACTCTCAAATAAATCTAACTGAGACCGCTTCAGTTCCAGAAATATTCCGGGGAAATAAACGTGGCAAAATATGTCAGAACAATCTTCGGAATGAAAAGCAACTTACCTTCCGGTTTTACGATCGAATCCCTTATATCGCCTCTAACATTTTCATATGGAGTTTTACTTGAAAAATATTTGTATTTGCAGTCAGTATTCCAATAGCACTCGGTGAGCACATTTTTTACGTTAAAAAAAACAAGCACCGTTGGTATTAAAAACTTCATGTTTATATAGTCACAAAGATTACGGCTCAAACACTACACTCAACATTGACCCCCGTACGATAAATAACCACTCACTAGCCCCGCGCGCGAATTTTTTGCACCAAACCGCCACGCGTGAAAAAAGCAAAAAATTGCGAAACATTCGCATGTAATTTGACACTTTAGATAGACAATCGCAAACTACAAGAGTTATAGCTAAATAAAATTTGCAGTGAATAGCTGAATAGTTATGGAATCTATATAATATAAAAAAAAAAAACGAATGTTAATTTGAAACTCAAAAAAAATGTAGAACTTGAAAAACAGGGATGAAAACGGATATTTAGCTATTAAAATATTAATTTGAATTTTTCTAAATATTAAATTTCAATTAAAATAATTTTAAAATAAACTAGATTATATTTCCTTTCCAACAAGACCATAATCTTATTAGTTTATTTACGATAGTCTAATTAGAATTAAATTAGAATTTGGATACTCACTGTTTATTTTGACGCGGCCTGCGCCAACGACTGTTTTTGAACACGGTTATTTACGTACCTATAACTTTACGAAGCCACTTGTTTTTGTATATACAATTTAATAATATGCTCACAATACTAATTATGCACTGTTTTTCCGTTAACACACACGTTTTAATCACAAAAACACTTATTTCTTGTATAAACACAATCACTATAGGTATTTAAACCTAACACTTTTTCGGAGGCGAAATACTCAACTTTGAGATTCGAAAACTAGATTTCCTTTATGATAATATAGTAGCACAGATTTTCACAATTAATTTGATATATAACACTATCCGAAAACAACAATATACATAACAGAACAATTGAAATACGACGCCACACGTCAGAAATGGCGGAGTTTGTTTACACTAAAGTTTTTACTTTTATTTTGACATTTGTCGATGGAATAGTGTTGATATTGTTGGTCCGAACGTTGAGGAATATAGTATAGAGTTTGCTACAAGAGGAATAAGCTCTAGAAATAGCAGTTTAGTAGATTTTTTACTGCATTTGTTGGACGAAGGCGCTACTGGCCACCATGGTGGCCAGGACTTTTAGCAAAACAGCTACTGGCCACCATGGTGGCCATGGACGGTTGAGTGGTAAACACGATTTAGTATATCATAACTTATCTGCTTACATACATCTATGGTAGCCAGCCGCATTTGAGTGGATAAGAATGTAATTATCATTAAGCAGTAAATAATATTATGTTTTAAATATTCATTGTTATACTAATAAGATACATCTGAAGCAAATATGAAGAGAGGATCAAAATCAAAGCATTTATTTCAAGTAAGCTAGTTAAAGGCACTTTTGAATTGTCGAAACAACGATGAAAATTAAATGTGGCTACAGTCCCAGTAACAAGACATAAAAACTGTGAAAGTACTGTAGTTGCCCATTCCCTATCGTAGATCTCTATGGAGAAGAACGGGCAAGAAACTCCATGGACACTCTTTTAAATCAGAATATTGTGACAAAATCTTGGTTACATCATTCATGTTGAGATGGTATATTATGTGAGAACAATGTAGCAAGATGTGCACGTTAAAAGTGTCCACAGTAAAACAAAACAAAAAAACAATTCAAAAATAAAAATAATTCATTCAAATAAGCCATGGCAACTAAGAGATGACCAGTCACATCTGACAGCGCCCGTTCACGGACATGACGTATAGATCAGCACCATTCAACTCAACCATTTTGAAGGGAACTAAATGATCCGACACATGCGCCACCATCAGCGAGACATTTGAGTGAGCATGACATACTCTCAACCGCCAGGGCACATTCAAGTCAAGAAAAGACTTGGGTTTCCAGTGAATGATATATAGTTTTCTAGTACATAGTACTCACACAATATGGGCTATGCGATTATATATGGGCTATGCGATCTAATTAGAGACCCGAGCACTAACTTTGTGTAAGAGATATTCCCGTCTCTGTCTTTTTCCTGTAGTTAGACGTAGTGTTGTTTCCTGTAGTGACAGTAATAACATTTATCAAAAAACGTGCTAAGGGCTCATTTACGGAGACGCGGCGCGTCGCGCGGCACGTTGTGCGGCGCGGTCCGTTTTCAATTCAAACATAATATGACGATGTATGAGAGCCTTTACGGAGAAGCGATTTTACGCGCGTTTGCTGAAATGCATCGTTGCTCGACTTCACACGCGCAAATACAAACATATGGCAGATGACACCGCAGGCCTCTGTAAACGGAAAAACGCGCATCACCCTGAAATATCTTGGCTTAGGTAAGAGCGAGATCGTTTCTTGTTTTTTTACTAAGATAATCTTGCGTATTCACGAGGAAGGATTGTTAGTGGGGCAACTCACGTCCCACTAAGGTGCAGAGCGCGTAGCCAGTAGGAATTTGTAGGAAATATTCCTAACTGGTATTTGAATAAGCTGACTGACCCGACACTATACCGAAGACATCCCGGACGTTAGCCTGTACGGGGTTAGGATGGCACTGAAGCAACTCAAAAACAACAAGGCACACCCGGTGCCTTGGATGATGGTATTACAGCCAAACTCCTGAAGGCGGGTGGAAAACCGGTACTTAAAGCCCTTCAGAAGCTGTTTAATTTCGTCATACTTGAGGGAAAAACGCCACAGGCATGGTGCAGGGGTGTGGTGGTACTCGTCTTCAAGAAGGGCGACACTGCCCGGTTGAAGAATTATAAGCCCATCTCACTTCTAAGCCATGTCTACAAGTTGTTTTCAAGAGTCATCACGAATCGTCTCGCGCGCAGGTTTGACGATTTCCAGCCTCCCGAACAAGCCGGTTTCAGAAAAGGCTTTAGCACCGTGGACCACATACATACGCTGCGGCAGGTTATACAGAAGACCGAAGAGCCTGACCTGCCCCTTTGTTTAGCGTTTGTGGACTACGAGAAAGCCTTCGATTCGATCGAGACCTGGGCTGTACTGCAGTCTTTCCAACGGTGCCAAATCGACTATCGGTATATCGAGGTGTTGAAGTGTTTGTACAAAAACGCCACCATGTCAGTCCGACTTCAGGACCAAGCATCGGAACCTATCCTCCTGCAGCGAGGTGTGAGAGTGTGATATGACTTGATAGGCTTAGTATACAAATTTTTAATATGGAATCCTCTGTTGCCGAACTAGGATGGATCCTGTATCTCGGCAAACAGCGCCATCCCCTAACAGATTTCACTACAATAATTAAGCCAAACTAGACATACAAGTTGCAAGGATTTAGGATTATAATTTTCAAAGTTAACTTATATTATAGCTCACATTACATTCAATAAAACCAATAATAATAATATAATCTATACAATTAAATAAAATTCGAGTTAACATAAAACCTAAAAGAAAGATATAAGTACCGCATATATATATGAGTGTGTTTGTGTATCTGTGTGTGTGCGTGTATCTGTGTAATGCTTATTTGTGCGTGTAGTACCGAAAAACAAAATGAATGTTTGTAAAGCGTCTACTAATTTTGAATTTTTAGAAGGTCTTCAGTTTCCTCATAAGAAAGACTAAGGAGAAACTGATGAATTTTCTTCTTACAATGCAATTTATTAAGTGGATAGATGTTTAAAATTTTGTTTATTTTATTGTACATGAGGGGGGCAATAAACGTAAAGAATCTTTTAATGAACGCAGTTTTGGGTGTGTACGATCGGGAGAACACTTCATGTTTCCTACGCTTATTTATTTTACTAGGATCGTATACTAGTGAGCAGTGTTGCCTAAGGAGGATTGTTTCTACGAACATTTGTCTTACGGTTGTCACTTGACAGTACTGATAAAGTTCTCTTGTTGGAAACAGTATAAGCTTAAAAGTAGAGATTTTTAGAATGGCATGTAGTGCAATTTCTAAACTCTTTAAAGTAGTTTTTGGGGCGCCCCCCTCCATGAGAAGATACAGTAAGAGATGATAGATTCACACATAGCATAGTAAATTTGTTTTAAGAGACTCGCATCTGTTACGTGTCTTAGGTTTTTAAATATATAAATGTGTTTGCGAACCCTGGATGATAGCAATTTTATGTGTTGCTTAAAACTGAGATGACTGTCCACTGTAATAGCGAGGTATTTTATGGTATTCACGCATTCCAGCGGTTCACAACTGCAGTTGTTTCTACTAATACACTTATGAGGAATGATTTAAAGTGAAGCGTCAAAATTCGGGTAGTTTCGAATAGAAAAAGTTAGATATTTGGTTTTCTCAGTGTTTAAAGTCAAAATATTTTCAAACAGCCAATTTTGTACCACATCAAAACCATTTTGTGCGGCATCAAAGACCTAATTCCAAGTATTAGCGGAGAATATTAGAGCGGTGTCATCAGCGTAGCAGAATATTTCACAATTTGGTATACTTAAGTTTGTGAGGTCATTAATGTATACGAGAAACAAAGTAGGTCCTAAAATACTGCCCTGAGGAATTCCAAATGACACAAGGAGTTAATTGCTGCAATAGTTATCGACTCGTACACACTGATGACGCTCGAACAAGTAACCTTCAACAAGCTTAAGCTGTGTACCACGTACACCAAGGTCTTCCAGCTTCTGTATTAGAATCGGAACAGAAATAGTGTCGAAGGCTTTTGCGAGGTCTAAAAAGACCAATAGACACTTCTGTCCCTTATCTAATTTTGTGCTAATATGAGTAGTAAGTTTAAGCACAGCCTGATCAGTTGATTTGCCTGCGCGAAAACCAAATTGATTCTCTGAGAGAAGTTTGTTCCTCTCGAGATAGTTGACAAGTCTCGTGTTAATAATCTTTTTTAGAATTTTGGACAAAGATGGCAGGATCGATATGGGTCTATAATTGCTGAACCTTTTCTTATCACCACCTTTGTCTATCGGACGGATAACTGATTTTTTGAGAGCTTGAGGAAAGGTGCCTGTCTCAAGACATAGGTTCAAAATAAATGTTAGTGGCGGAACAATGAAGTCCTTAAATTGTTTTAATAGTCTGTTAGAGATGTTATCCCAGCCAACCGAACATTCAGTCTTAAGGTTATTTATATATAGCGATACCTCTTCCTCTGTAGTTTTTCTTAAATAGAAAGAGTGTAAGGGGGATTTCCTTTCTGGATTTACAACTATGTGCTTGTCATCGTCGCAACTGCGTAAATTAATAATATTTTCAGCCAGGGACCATCCTACGCTTATGAAATAATCATTCATTTCATTTACGGTCAACTGAGGAGAGGGACAGACTTTTAATAACTCGGTTGGAGAACTATTATCTTTTTTAGTATTAGTGACGCTTTTTATCACATTCCATAATTTCTTTGGGTCGTTTCTAGCCATTTCAACTCGAGTTGTATCGTAAGCTCTTTTAATTTTTTTTTGGGTTTTGGTAACAAAAATTTCGGTAACGTGTATATGTAACTTTTAAGATCTCGTTACTCGGCGACATTTTGCATTTTTGATGTAACCTATCCCGATTTTTTATGCATCTCAGTAAGCCCAGCGTGATCCATGGTTTTATATTTTTTTCACGTCTTGGTTGAGTTATTGAGTTCGTGTTCTTTTGCAACGCTGATTGTAGGTTAGTTATAAGGTAGTTTAAGGCAATTTTTGGGTCTTGTGTTTGGAATACTGGATCTAGATCAATACTAAGGATGTCTCTATTTAGGTTGTCTGCATTTATCTTTTTCATAGTTGAAGGGGGATAACGACGTGGTTGCTTTAGATCCATGTGTAAAAGAACTGGATGGTGATCTGTTAAATTAGTTTGTGGTACAAGAGTTGTACATGAATTTTTGGTTTTAAGTAAAATGTGGTCAATACATGTACCACTAGCATCACGAGTGACCTCAGTGTGTGCTAGCAAGAGACCATGAGAAGCAGCCAAGGTGAGATATTTCTCTCCGAGTAGCTCAATTTTGCTAGCGTTGATTGCAATATTCATGTCACCAATTACAATTATATGATTAAACGATTTTATCTCTGTTAAAATATTATTCAGTGATTCCAGAAAAGTGTCTACATTTTTGTAAGAAGGAGGCCGATATAAAGAAACAATGGCTAAGTTATCATCTTTTTTAAGCACAACACAGTTACCCTCTTCAAAGTTGGGTTCTTCAACAACAAACGTTAGTTGTTCTCTGTAATATACGACAACACCATCGTTTTGTTTAAGGTTTCTCATAGTAGCAACTGATCGGTAACCTGTTAATAAAGGTACAGAGCTAACATTTTGAAGCCAGCACTCTGTAAGCACAAGCACGTCGCATTGAACCTTTAGACGTTGTAGCATAGTCTCCAAACCCAAAAAATTGCAACTTATGCTGCGGATGTTCTGTGTATGAACTTACCGCAGTGTCTCAAGAGGAAAGTCTATGACCAGTGTGTGGCCAGTGATTACATACGGGACCGAAACGTGGTCGCTCACAATGAGCCTCATCAGAAGGCTTAAAGTCACCCAAGGGGCAATGAAGAGGGCTAAGCTCGGAGTTTCCTTGCGCGATCGAATCAGAAATGAAGACATCCGCAAGAGAACCAAGGTTACCGACGTAGCCCGAAGAATTGCCAAACCTAAGTGGCAGTGGGCAGGGCACATTGCGCGCAGAACGGATGGCCAATGGGGCTGAAAAGTTCTGGAGTGGCGACCGCAAACCGGAAGACGTTGCGTTGGAAGGCCTCCCACTAGGTGGACCGATGACCTGGTGAAGGTTGCGGGAATCCGCTGGATGCGATTCGCACGGGTCCGGTCAATGTGGCGACACTTGGGGAGGCCTATGTCCAGCAGTGGACGTCTTTCGGCTGAAATGATGATTTGACTAAGAATAAAATAAATAATTAAACATCACTGGACATTACACACAGCACCATCTAGTGCCACACTAAGCAACGAAGTTTGTGTCGTGGACACTAGACAGTTGTTATATTACATAGATACATTTTGTTAAAAAGTTTAGATAAAAACTTCAGTTGAGACCGACAGAACCTCCCGGGGCTCTGGGACTGTTCGAAAGAGATACCGTGGCCCCGAAACACAAAGGGCGATGAAGGAACATGGATGGGTTTTAGTCATTAAAAGTCTGACACTCCCTCCTGCTCCGCCCAGAGCGGGAGAAGTCATTTGATGATTTACCAACCTAAAAAAAAGACCGACAGAAAAATAAACAAAAAGATCAATATAAAAAGTAAAAACTCTTTTTATTCTAACAAGGATATTAGTTTAATGGCTGAAGGTTGCTTCCGTATTATTCACACGCAATTAATTACCTTGGTATGATAATGGCTCAATAATATATAAGGACATCACGCAGGTTTCGATCAATTGTATGCAAAAATAAAAGAGCCGCAGACTTTTACTGACTAAAACCCATCCATGTTCCTTCATCGCCCGTTCCGGGGCCACGGTATCTCTTTCGAACAGTCTCGCAGCCCCGGCAGGCATCGGCCCTTGCGAACCCCTTCCCTTTTGCTGACTCTCTTTGAGGCGCGCGTCGAACTCGAACGTGCCTTCGACACGGCCTGTTGTCATGAGACGGACGGACGGCGAAGCACATGGCCTCGGACTTGTGCAATGCCACCTCGAGACCCACTGCCTTATCCCTTTGAGATATAACAAAACAATTTTGTGATGTATTAGTATGTATATTTAATTACTGTTAAGAACATTATTCATTAAGAATATGTGGGTAGGGGCTAAAATGTAGCTCAGCGCTCGGGCTAATTGTATGTGTCAGTCGGATTATAGTTGTAACTGTGAACAGCTGTTTTATTCCTGGACACCGTATCCCGACATCCCGGTGTGCTCCCAACACTTCAAATGCATGTGGTAATATATTTCTCTTTTATAGATCTCCAAAAAAATCCGCATATATCTATCTTTTGAGGACTATACCTTCTGTCTTACTATTTTACTTTCTATTCTATTTTATATTCTATCTTACTTACAGCCATTGCCATTCTATCTTACTATACCATTCTATACAAAACTTAGGTATACTATCAGAAATAGGGTTTAATTTACCGGATAGGAACGTGGTGCGGCGGCGCAGCTGCTGGTGGTGCCGAGTGCGCGCACCAACCTCCTGGGGCGCACACCGCTGACTCGCGCGCTGCGCACTCTCAACACGGTGGCAGATACCATAAACATATTCACCTGTACACTGAGTGAGTTCACAAGGGCCACGTACTGTGTAGCATGTAAGGTATTGTAAAGCATATATTTTTAAGCATATTTTTAAGTTACTTTGTCGCATTCGATTTATTATCTGTAATGGCAAAGGCCGCCGTCGAGGTAGACCGCGGCGAAGGTGGTGTGACGATCTGATCTTGTTTGCGAACATGGCCAGATATCGCAGAAGATTGAGGAGGATTGGAGGTTTGGAAGGAGAAAGGAGAGGGCCTTGCCCAGCAGTGGGACACATGACAGGCTAAGAAAAAAAAAATGGCAAAGGAAACATGTGAAATAAATAAATATAATAAATCTTTAAAAAAAATGGTCACGTTCAATGTGGTACTTGGAAAGCAATTTAGACGAATGCAGTATTAAACCTTATCAACTTAGATACGTTAGTTACCTTAAGCATTTCATGCACATTATTATAATCTATTGCACCGTGCAATGAGTCCGAGTTTCCTCCGCGCCTCGGAAAGCACGTTAAGCTGTTGGTCCCGGCTGTCATTTGTAGATCTTTGACAGTCGTTACAGGTAGTCAGTGGCCCAAGAAGTCTGACAACCAGTCTTACTAAGGGGTATCGTATTACCCAGTACTAACTGGGCTGTGGAGGCCAGATAGGCAGTCGCTCCATGTAAAATACTGGTATTCAGCTGCATCCGGTTAGACTGGAAGCCGACCCCAACATAGTTGGGAAAAGGCTTGGCAGATGATGATGACCCGTACAAAGCCGGGCGGGTCGCTAGTGTGTTATAATTAGTGAATTTTCGTTAGTTAAAAACAATGCACAATTAGTGCGTTGTTTTGTAACTAACTGCAATCTGAAGGTTTTCTTTTCGGGATTACAATTGTATTGTAATCGCTAGGAAGCTATTAAAAAGGCAAATCATGGAACAATTAACCTAATAAACTCACGCAATTTTTCATGGGGGTAGGTTAAAACTACAGAACACCACCTAATACAATCCTCACATAATCCTTTTTTTTCGACCACGTACATATATCAAGTCATCTTAAAGGAATATCAACTTTAAAACAGTGTAAATTATGTTGCTTTCAGAACGACTAGTACTATTGAAAAACTCATACTTAATATGTTTGGAGTTGTAATGAAAACTGCACTTTATTGTTTCTCAAAAACAGGTTGTATTTGGAGTGCAGTTAGTGTGATAAATAATAAAAGCTGCAGGGGTCGATCTTCCGGGATACGCAGCGGTTGTCGAGGTAGGCCCATGGATGGGTGACCATCTATTAAATTTCGAGTATCCTCCGTGGTTTATTTTTGAGATTGTAGATCTTTGACAGTGGTTACAGGTAGTCCTTGGCCCGAAAGTCTGACAGCAGTCATACCGTTTTTCCCAGTACTAATTGGGTTTTGGAGGTCAGATAGGCATTCACTCCACATAAAATACTGGAATTGAGCTGCTTCCGGTTAGACAGGAAGCTGACCCCAACCTCGTTGAAAAAAGGCTAGGCAGACGATGATGTTTTTGTTTTTATTGACATCAACATATATCACACCTATAATCTTCGAAAGGCTTAGACAGAGGTGTACCTAATAGTACCTACAGCCACATTTTGGCCAGTTATCATTTAAGTCCCATGTAATAGGGGGCGAGTCTATTGCCATCAACCGGACACACATTCACTCCGTGGCTGTTACTGAGAAATTGTTGATGGAAAAACCCACTAAAATATTTCCCGACTCGGGAATCGAACCCAGGAACTCATGCTCTGCATTCAATCAAGTCAAATCAATCGAGTCAGTTGTTTAAATTTTTGGAAACTAATTTACGAATGCAGATTTGTGCTCGTGCGTGAATCTGTATTTCTGTATAACCAGATTTAAGAAAAGAAGTAAGTTCGTGCATCGAAAATGTGTGAGTATATGTTTGTGAGTGTAGTGTACGTAAGTAGTTCAAGTTCGCCGACATGGTTTGGAACAAAATAGGGAGACGATGAAGGTAATGTAGACAAGCCTGGAGTGGCGACCTGGACCTAGAGAGTTGACAGAACCCTAACAAGGTGTCTCAATGACCTCAAGGACCCAGACAAATTAATTTTCTATCAATAATAATCACTACCAAGTTTTATAAAAAAAAAAAAAACAGATAACCCAGAATCCACTTTCAGATTCCGTCTCGCCAATAACTGGGTATGAAGTGCACAGAGCGTTTACTACCATGCGCTACGATAGAAGTTCCGGCAAAGATGGAATCTCCACCGAAGCACTCAAAATCGAATCCACCACATTGTTGCTTCACCTTACAAATCTGTTCAACACCATTCTACAAATGGGAAAAATTCCCAAGACTATGTGCCATTCCAATATAATACTTCGGCATAAAAAAGGCGATAAAAGCGATATCGGAAATTACCGTCCAATCAGCCTAACATTACACACCTACAAAGCATTTTATTAAAGTCATACATAATCGTATTTACGGAAATCTGGACCAACATCAGCCACCAGAACAAGCTGGATTTCGCCCTAGTTTTTCCACAACTGACCACTTTCAGACACAAAAATTCTCAGAATTCGATAAACACTATATTTGGCCTTCGTAGATTATACAAAAGCATTCCACAGCATAAAACATCCCGAAATCTTCAGATCTTTGCAAAAGCAGGAACTTGAAACACAGTATGTCGATCCTCTTAAAAACCTAATTAGACTACAATAGCTCCGCGAACATTAAGCTGAATTCTGCAGGACCCTCTTTTGGAATACAAAAAGGTGTTAAAAAGGGTGACCCGCTCTCTCCCAAATTGTTTACGAGCACACTCGAGGAGGTATTCAGTCACTGGCAGCCTCATGAAAGACCAAGGGCGTTGAAGTCGGCAGTAACAGGCGGACTAACCTTAGATTTGCCGATGACATTATCCTTTTCGCTCCTAAAGCTGAGCACGGCTAGCCTCAAGGTGGGACTCGCGATGAATCGGTCAAAAACTTAAACTATGACTAATAGCACTAAGCGTAGGGTCGAGATAGATGGGCAGAAAATACTCTATGTCGATGAGTACATCTACTTGGGCCAGTTAGTTTCTTTCGAAAACAGCCAGGAAAAAGAAATCGATTGCCGAATCGACAATGCCTGGAAAAGCTACTGGTCCATGAAGACGCTAATGACAGGAGATCTGCCGATCTCCTTGAAGCGCAAACTGATCGATATGTGTATCCTGCCCGTCCTAACCTACGGTGTTCAGACCTGGTCGCTCACCGAATCACAAGTCAAAGTCAATCAAAGTCCCGCTTTAGAGTCTGCCAAAGAGCAATGCAGCGCAGCGTTCTGGGTGTAAAGACAGCTCATAAAATACGGAACTCTACGCTGCGCTCAAAAACAGGGATAATAGACGTAGGCAACAAGGCTGCCAGGCTCAATGGGATTAGGCGGATCACGTGAGCCGCATGCACGACAAAGATCTCAACACGATAGGATGGACACGGGGCGCCGCCGTGGCCTGCCTAGAAAGAGGTGGTGAGATGATTTAGACGTGCATCACGAGGGCTGGTTAGAGGTGGCGCAGGAGAAAAGTAACTGGAAGGATATGGGGAGGCCTTTGCCCAGCAGTGGGACATTCAAGGTTAAAAAAAAACGACGAAGAAAAGACAAAAACATATTGGTTGACATACACTATTGAAACATTTTTTTATGTCAGCTATGCTGTCCCACGGATAAGGCCTCCCTCATGGCTTTACAATTTTGATTATCATTCGCCTTCTCCGAATAATCTGTTAAGAATGAGTCCAGATCATCACGCCAGCGTTTCTTGAGCTTGTCTCGAAAAACCGATTGAAAAACTGATGAGCAACAAAATCTTGTACCTATAAAAGCTTTTTGCTTCTTTCAATTTAGCTTTTAGCCGTTTCTTTTCAGTGAGATACCAGATATAATGTAATGTAGGTTTAAAAAAAAATACAGAATGGATAGTAAAAAATAAGTTATCTATCTATATAAAAGAAGAAACTGACTTACTGACTCACCTATCAACGCACAGCCCAAACCGCTGGGTCTACAGATTCCAAATTTGGCAAGTAGGTTCCTTATGTGGTGTAGGGGTGCAGTAAGAAAGTATTTTTCAAAATTCAACCCCTAAGGGGGATAAAGAGGGCTCCAAAGTTTGTATGGGGAAACAAGATTAGTTAGACTATTTTATTCGAAAATTCACAGGAGTGCTCATAGCGATAAATGAGTAGAAACGGGTTTCAGGTTTTTTTCAGAATTCAACCGCTAAGAGGGGGAAAAGAGGTGACAAAGTTTAAAAATCAATGCACAGCCTAAACCGCTGGGTCTACAGATTCCAAATTTGGCAAGTAGGTTCCTTATTTGGTCTAGGGGTGCACTAAGAAAGGATTTTTCAAAATTGAACCATTAAGGGGGTAAAACGGGGCTCCAAAGTTTGTATGGGGAAACAACATTAGTTAGACTATTTATTCGAAATTTCACAGGAGTGCTCATATTGATAAATGAGAAAATATTTGTATTTCAGGTTTTTTCAGAATTCAACCCCTAATACTGAGAAATAGGGTGACAAAGTCTGAAAATCAACATGGGTATAGTTTGTATGGTGTTGCGTGTATTACAAAAACAACGATTTTAAGATTTAATGTGGCGGACCTGAAATACCATCATCACCTGTTGGGGTGCGATGGGGCTGAAATGTCTAAAAATCAATATGGGTGTCGATATCGAGATTATCAGGGGTGCTGACTACGAATATGGCATTTATTTTGAGATCCAGAAGATGTGATGATGATGATTGTGATTGTGATGATGATGATTGTGATTATGATTACGATAATCATGATTGTGATAGTGATAGTGATTGTGATAGTGATTGTGATAGTGATTGTGATAGTGATTGTGATAGTGATTGTGATAGTGATTGTGATAGTGATTGTGATAGTGATTGTGATAGTGATTGTGATAGTGATTGTGATAGTGATTGTGATAGTGATTGTGATAGTGATTGTGATAGTGATTGTGATAGTGATTGTGATAGTGATTGTGATAGTGATTGTGATAGTGATTGTGATAGTGATTGTGATAGTGATTGTGATAGTGATTGTGATAGTGATTGTGATAGTGATTGTGATAGTGATTGTGATAGTGATTGTGATAGTGATTGTGATAGTGATTGTGATAGTGATTGTGATAGTGATTGTGATAGTGATTGTGATAGTGATTGTGATAGTGATTGTGATAGTGATTGTGATAGTGATTGTGATAGTGATTGTGATAGTGATTGTGATAGTGATTGTGATAGTGATTGTGATAGTGATTGTGATAGTGATTGTGATAGTGATTGTGATAGTGATTGTGATAGTGATTGTGATAGTGATTGTGATAGTGATTGTGATAGTGATTGTGATAGTGATTGTGATAGTGATTGTGATAGTGATTGTGATAGTGATTGTGATAGTGATTGTGATAGTGATTGTGATAGTGATTGTGATAGTGATTGTGATAGTGATTGTGATAGTGATTGTGATAGTGATTGTGATAGTGATTGTGATAGTGATTGTGATAGTGATTGTGATAGTGATTGTGATAGTGATTGTGATAGTGATTGTGATAGTGATTGTGATAGTGATTGTGATAGTGATTGTGATAGTGATTGTGATAGTGATTGTGATAGTGATTGTGATAGTGATTGTGATAGTGATTGTGATAGTGATTGTGATAGTGATTGTGATAGTGATTGTGATAGTGATTGTGATAGTGATTGTGATAGTGATTGTGATAGTGATTGTGATAGTGATTGTGATAGTGATTGTGATAGTGATTGTGATAGTGATTGTGATAGTGATTGTGATAGTGATTGTGATAGTGATTGTGATAGTGATTGTGATAGTGATTGTGATAGTGATTGTGATAGTGATTGTGATAGTGATTGTGATAGTGATTGTGATAGTGATTGTGATAGTGATTGTGATAGTGATTGTGATAGTGATTGTGATAGTGATTGTGATAGTGATTGTGATAGTGATTGTGATAGTGATTGTGATAGTGATTGTGATAGTGATTGTGATAGTGATTGTGATAGTGATTGTGATAGTGATTGTGATAGTGATTGTGATAGTGATTGTGATAGTGATTGTGATAGTGATTGTGATAGTGATTGTGATAGTGATTGTGATAGTGATTGTGATAGTGATTGTGATAGTGATTGTGATAGTGATTGTGATAGTGATTGTGATAGTGATTGTGATAGTGATTGTGATAGTGATTGTGATAGTGATTGTGATAGTGATTGTGATAGTGATTGTGATAGTGATTGTGATAGTGATTGTGATAGTGATTGTGATAGTGATTGTGATAGTGATTGTGATAGTGATTGTGATAGTGATTGTGATAGTGATTGTGATAGTGATTGTGATAGTGATTGTGATAGTGATTGTGATAGTGATTGTGATAGTGATTGTGATAGTGATTGTGATAGTGATTGTGATAGTGATTGTGATAGTGATTGTGATAGTGATTGTGATAGTGATTGTGATAGTGATTGTGATAGTGATTGTGATAGTGATTGTGATAGTGATTGTGATAGTGATTGTGATAGTGATTGTGATAGTGATTGTGATAGTGATTGTGATAGTGATTGTGATAGTGATTGTGATAGTGATTGTGATAGTGATTGTGATAGTGATTGTGATAGTGATTGTGATAGTGATTGTGATAGTGATTGTGATAGTGATTGTGATAGTGATTGTGATAGTGATTGTGATAGTGATTGTGATAGTGATTGTGATAGTGATTGTGATAGTGATTGTGATAGTGATTGTGATAGTGATTGTGATAGTGATTAGTAGTAGTTAGCTAGTTAGTAGATAGTTTATAACCTGGATTAACATGTAAGATACAATTTATCCCTTTACGATGATCCAGTGAGACAGTTACCTAACTTCACGCGGGCAACAGCTAGTTGTCTATAAAAACTTTCATCTTACAAAGACGAATTTATAAAAACGATAATTCGAATTTAAATATGTCCCACAAAAAAAAAACATGCCCTCATCGTATTACGAATATTCGATTTCTGAACGTATCAAACGCTATTTAACCTTAAGTTTTTAGTACCTGGCAACACTCTCAAATGTTTCAAGATAGCAATTTCTTCTCAACCGTAGGTGTGTTTGTGCAAAAAAATATTAAGCAAAACATAGTTTAGAGTTTAGCATTTTAGTATATATGAATATAATTTGTTGTTTTTATGCGTTTTTGGAAGTAAAATGTATATTCGAAATGTAACAAGCAAATTGAGGTTGTGCCGGTGTTTTTGTAGCTTTAGTAAAAATTCGTCATTCCCTCATGGTCATTCCCCTCACAGCATTTGTGAGGGAATGACGGTTGTATGAGTGTATGATTTATGCAGTATAGAATACTGTATAAATTCGATTCTTTTAGATTTTTTATTTATTTCTTGCAACTTGTATTTCATGGTATTTAATTTAAAACAGGTACACTTAGTTCACAGTGATATTTTTATTAAGGGTATTTCTTATGAAATTTCAAAATTTGAGATATTACCTACTCGCTGAAATACTGTTTGTACAGTACAAACACCCAGTTTTAACATTAATAAATATTTTATTCAACAACCTAACTTAGCCATTAAAATACCTATACATATAAATCACAGCGAAAGTAATACAATTATATTAATTTACAAGCTTTTATTTAGTTTTTAATTTATTCATCCATAACCGTCCATTTAAATTCGCAGAAGTCTGTGAGCCTGTCTGTTGCATTCAAGAACGGTTTGAAAGTGTCTTCAAACTCCTGCCATGAACACACTCCACCAGTGCACATCTCTAATAGCGGCTTTTCATTCCAATAAAATGCGACTTTATAATCATAATTGCCTTCTTCATGTATACTGCATCTGTAAGTAAAGAGTTTGATTATGTAAAGGTTATGAATAAACCGTTGGGGTAGACGTGTTCTTAAGTGGAGACCGATTTTCGCAGGGTGGTTGGTAACAACTGGATGAGAGTTGCCAAGAATAGGCTAGTTTCTACCATCAATAAATTGCAAATCTATTTAGTCAGTTAGAGTATTGGAAAATAATGGACACGTATTTTTTGTTTTTGTAAATCAATGAATATTGACAAAGATAAAACGTATCAAAACTCGGGAGTTGGGACTCGTGACGTCACAACGCACTAAAAATTATAGCACGGCGTGACGTATTGAGGATTTTAAAAGCGTCGTATCTTCCTCAATTTTGGTTTACGTAACAAAAGAAAAAATACGAGTCAAATATGTTTTGATAATCTAACTAACGGAGTAATTAGATTTTTTCAGGACACAAGCCTATTGAGTTCAGTGGCGTGCGTTGGAAGAGGCCCATGTCTACAGCAGTGGGCTGTTGTAGGCTGATCATCATCATCGGCCTAGAATATTCCCAACTATGTCGGGGTCAGTTTCTAATCTAACCGGTTGCTGCTGGCTGCCTGCTGTTGTAGGCTGATGATGACGAAGAATAAACATTTAGGTACACCGTTTTGTGTAACGGTGATTGTGGTAAAATACGTTATGTGCTAAAATTCGATCAGTCATTCAATGACTTTGTTTTTCGTTGCCCTAACAAAGCAAGCGGATAATTACTCAACAAATACCTACAATGTAGAACAACTAACAAAAACACGATACATAACAACCTTTTTTTTTTTCGGATTGGAAATCATCAATGTCTCCTCCCGCTCTGGGCGGAGCAGGAGGGAGTGTCAGACTTTTACTGACTAAAACCAATACATGTTCCTTCATCGCCCTTTGTGTTCCGGGGCCACGGTATCTCTTTCGAATAGTCCCGCAGCCCCGACAGGCATCGGCCCTTGAGGACCCCTTCTTTTTTTTTTTCTCTCTTTGAGGCGCACGTGAAACACGAACGCGCCGTAGACACGGCATGTCGTCATGAGACGGACGGACGGCGAGCTAGCCCATAGCTTACCGTCTACAGGCCCGCGCCTACCGTGGCCAGGGGCTACCACGTGGCCCCGGACGCCCGGGGCGTCTCCCGCGGCGGCCAGGACGTGTAGATATCTCCCTCTCACGTTCCGCCACCTCCTTCGCTAGCATGACTGCTTCGCAGAAGGAGGAGATGGCGTCCCATTCCGTCTCGCTGCGGACCATGGATTGAACCAGGGCCGGGAGTGAGAGGTCGCCACCGCCGATCGCCTTTTCGAGGGCACGGCGGTGCTCCGCCCAAACGGCGCTCACCTCCACGGTGTGCTCCACCGTGTCCTCCGGTCGATCTTCACAATGGAAACACCCGGGCATTTCCTCCCGCCCGATTCGGTGCTGGAACTTCCCGAATCATCCGTGTTTGGTAAGAACCTGCGACAGGCGGAAGGTGAGGATGCTGTGGCGTCTCTCCAGCCACTCCTCAAAGAGGGGACTTATCGCCACTAATGTGGCGTGCCCTGCACGGGGTTGCGACAGTCGCTCTCTCCATTGTGCCATGAGATCCCGCCGGAAGTCTGTCCGCTGAGCGACAATTTACTGCGGCAGCAGAGTTACCCCCCGGCTTAGCGGCTCCGCGCGCCATTCCTGCAGGCGCGCGAGGACTATCACCTCCAGATCCCATGGCGGCAATCCGGCAAGGAGGCTCGCCACCTCGCGGGAGATCGTGCGGTACCCACGAACCAGCCTTACGGCTACCACCTTTTGGGGTGGGTTCAGAGTAGTGGGTGGCTCGCCGCCCAAAGGAACGCGCACACACCGGGGCCCCGTAAAGGGCCATGGACCGCACGACTCCCGCGTAGAGCCTCCGGCAGTAGGCGTTTGGCCCCCCCAGGTTGGGCAGGAGCCACCTGAAGGCAGCCCCGGTCCGTTCCAGTTTGGGGGCCAAACATCGGAAATGCTCCACGAAGTTCCACCGGCTGTCGTGGAGAAGTCCCAGGTACTTCAGCGTCGACTCGATGCCGATGGAAACCCCTCCTACCGTCACTGAGGATCCCGGAGGTGGCCGCTGCGTTCCGAGGCCCATGAAAGTACATGGCCTCGGACTTGTGCAATGCCACCTCGAGACCCAGTGGCCGGATCCTCTCAACGACTATCGCAACCCTGCGAGTCATGGTTTCGGCCGCCGCCTCGTGCGACCTCCCCTGTGCCAGCACCAGCGTGTCGTCAGAGTAGCAAACTACGCTGACGCCGCTAGGGGGTCGGCGCGCAGCACCCGATACATAAGAACCTAACAGGATACCGCGAAGGTCACATTCGAAGACCTATCAGTGAACGATTATCCTGCGATTATAATAATAAGCTCAGGTTTTACTTAGGTTAATGCCTAAGTCCTTACAACATACCTGTTTAGTACAGCAATCATGTTACTGGCAAACGTGGATAAGAACGAAGTCCTCCATTTTCTATTTATATCTCTATAGGCTCCCACAAGTGGGTTCGCGTCCTTATAAAGATTAAGCACGACTAATATCATATCCATCATTGTAGCATGAGTGAAGTATGACACGATTTTCTTGCCCTTTCCGTTCTTCACTTGTTCAAAGTTTCTCAACAAATCGGCTAAAGGCATCTGGCCAAACAATTTACTAAACTGTGGTATTCCATAACTATTTCTATAGTAATGTCTTAGGTCGTCAATATATTCCAGAACTTGCAGGTCATCGACGGAGAATACAGCACACCACGGACTTGGTGTATTGGTGATTCCGTCCCAGGAGTAGCGACACAAGTCGTACACAGCCGTGATGTTTTCATTCGACAAAGTGAAATTGAGGCCCAATCTTCTTTCGATTCGTTCTTTCATCTGAAAATTAAAGCAAAGTTTTTTCCGTATTGAGTTGAGTAACGACAGCGTTGGTGTGAAAGGAAGTCTGGAGATATTAATCTCAAAACACGAACGTTTTCACAAAGCAAGCTTATTCAGCATCACTCGTTACTTCTATGTCGGAGAAGTGGCAGTGGCACAATATAACTAGCTAATATGATCATCACGGATTGTGGGGTGGTTACATACCTTAACCCTGCAGTAGTGCAACATCTAAATGAGACAGCAGTAGTCGCATGGACTACGTACGTAGTCCATTTTTAAGTTTAAATAAAAATTAAAAAAACTGTATATGACTGAAAATACAATCATTACAGTTTTCTTAACTAGATAAAATCAATAAAACATAATGATAACCTCTGTATCATACTTACTAACAAAAATAAAAAAACTTGTAATAGACGTTGAACCAGAATTTTGGATAATTTTGTACAAAATCCTTTGTATTAATCCTATAAAGTGACTAAGATGAAGAAGTTTCTTGTTTATAACGGGTGAAGACATGCATTGAAAAACAAAATGTAAAATATAACGGGCTACGAAACCCCACACTGCGCGTGGCCCGACACGCACTTGGCCGGTTTTTTATTCTAAAAAGAAGTTAATACGAATTAAAAAAAAACAGATCTTAATATAATACAGCTCAATTCTAATTATGAATTTATACGAATTTCAACATAAAATAAACAAAAATAAATACTTGAGAAAATTACTTAGGTCTACTAAGGTCCCGCGGACTACATGTGTAGTCCAAGATCTTTGCGGAGCTTCTGTGACACGTCTGCATAAAGGTATATTAAACTATAGCACTAAATGCGTCCCTTAATTATGCATTTAAAAGTACTTAGCGGCCCAAGAAACTTAAGCTTTCAGTGTTAGAGATTGTTCAGTGTTTGACGACCCTAATGGCGCAGCACCCGGGTTCGAATCCCGGTGAGCATGGACATTTGGTTCCGAGTCATGGATGTTTATATGTATTACTAGCTGTTGCCCGCGGCTTCGCCCGCGTGAAGTTCGGTTACTGTCCCACTGGATCATACTGAAGGGATAAATAGTATCCTACATGTTAATCCAAGTTATAAACTATCTATGAGCCAAATTTTATAATCATCACAATTATTTTTATCACAATCACTATCACAATCACTATATCAATCACTATCACAATCACTATCACAATCACTATCACAATCACTATCACAATCACTATCACAATCACTATCACAATCACTATCACAATCACTATCACAATCACTATCACAATCACTATCACAATCACTATCACAATCACTATCACAATCACTATCACAATCACTATCACAATCACTATCACAATCACTATCACAATCACTATCACAATCACTATCACAATCACTATCACAATCACTATCACAATCACTATCACAATCACTATCACAATCACTATCACAATCACTATCACAATCACTATCACAATCACTATCACAATCACTATCACAATCACTATCACAATCACTATCACAATCACTATCACAATCACTATCACAATCACTATCACAATCACTATCACAATCACTATCACAATCACTATCACAATCACTATCACAATCACTATCACAATCACTATCACAATCACTATCACAATCACTATCACAATCACTATCACAATCACTATCACAATCACTATCACAATCACTATCACAATCACTATCACAATCACTATCACAATCACTATCACAATCACTATCACAATCACTATCACAATCACTATCACAATCACTATCACAATCACTATCACAATCACTATCACAATCACTATCACAATCACTATCACAATCACTATCACAATCACTATCACAATCACTATCACAATCACTATCACAATCACTATCACAATCACTATCACAATCACTATCACAATCACTATCACAATCACTATCACAATCACTATCACAATCACTATCACAATCACTATCACAATCACTATCACAATCACTATCACAATCACTATCACAATCACTATCACAATCACTATCACAATCACTATCACAATCACTATCACAATCACTATCACAATCACTATCACAATCACTATCACAATCACTATCACAATCACTATCACAATCACTATCACAATCACTATCACAATCACTATCACAATCACTATCACAATCACTATCACAATCACTATCACAATCACTATCACAATCACTATCACAATCACTATCACAATCACTATCACAATCACTATCACAATCACTATCACAATCACTATCACAATCACTATCACAATCACTATCACAATCACTATCACAATCACTATCACAATCACTATCACAATCACTATCACAATCACTATCACAATCACTATCACAATCACTATCACAATCACTATCACAATCACTATCACAATCACTATCACAATCACTATCACAATCACTATCACAATCACTATCACAATCACTATCACAATCACTATCACAATCACTATCACAATCACTATCACAATCACTATCACAATCACTATCACAATCACTATCACAATCACTATCACAATCACTATCACAATCACTATCACAATCACTATCACAATCACTATCACAATCACTATCACAATCACTATCACAATCACTATCACAATCACTATCACAATCACTATCACAATCACTATCACAATCACTATCACAATCACTATCACAATCACTATCACAATCACTATCACAATCACTATCACAATCACTATCACAATCACTATCACAATCACTATCACAATCACTATCACAATCACTATCACAATCACTATCACAATCACTATCACAATCACTATCACAATCACTATCACAATCACTATCACAATCACTATCACAATCACTATCACAATCACTATCACAATCACTATCACAATCACTATCACAATCACTATCACAATCACTATCACAATCACTATCACAATCACTATCACAATCACTATCACAATCACTATCACAATCACTATCACAATCACTATCACAATCACTATCACAATCACTATCACAATCACTATCACAATCACTATCACAATCACTATCACAATCACTATCACAATCACTATCACAATCACTATCACAATCACTATCACAATCACTATCACAATCACTATCACAATCACTATCACAATCACTATCACAATCACTATCACAATCACTATCACAATCACTATCACAATCACTATCACAATCACTATCACAATCACTATCACAATCACTATCACAATCACTATCACAATCACTATCACAATCACTATCACAATCACTATCACAATCACTATCACAATCACTATCACAATCACTATCACAATCACTATCACAATCACTATCACAATCACTATCACAATCACTATCACAATCACTATCACAATCACTATCACAATCACTATCACAATCACTATCACAATCACTATCACAATCACTATCACAATCACTATCACAATCACTATCACAATCACTATCACAATCACTATCACAATCACTATCACAATCACTATCACAATCACTATCACAATCACTATCACAATCACTATCACAATCACTATCACAATCACTATCACAATCACTATCACAATCACTATCACAATCACTATCACAATCACTATCACAATCACTATCACAATCACTATCACAATCACTATCACAATCACTATCACAATCACTATCACAATCACTATCACAATCACTATCACAATCACTATCACAATCACTATCACAATCACTATCACAATCACTATCACAATCACTATCACAATCACTATCACAATCACTATCACAATCACTATCACAATCACTATCACAATCACTATCACAATCACTATCACAATCACTATCACAATCACTATCACAATCACTATCACAATCACTATCACAATCACTATCACAATCACTATCACAATCACTATCACAATCACTATCACAATCACTATCACAATCACTATCACAATCACTATCACAATCACTATCACAATCACTATCACAATCACTATCACAATCACTGTCACGATCACTGTTACTATTACTGTCACTGTTACTATTACTGTTACTGTTACTATTACTGTCACTGTCACTATTATTATCAGCGTAATCATAATCATTATCATCTTATCACAATCATCATCATCACAATTACAATCATCATCACCATCATCGTAAATATTATAATCACAATCATCATCATCGCCATCACCGCAATCACAATCATTATTATCGCAATCACAATCATCATCATCACAATCATCATCATCACAATCACCATCTTCTGGATCTCAAAATAAATGCCATATACGTAATCAGCTCCCCTGATAATCTCGGTATCGACACCCATTTTGATTTTTAGACATTTCAACCCCATCGCACCCCAACAGGGGATGATGGTTTTTCAGGTCCGCCACATTAAATCGTTGTTTTTGTAGTACACGCGACCCAATACACCATACAAACTATACCCGTGTTGATTTTCAGAGTTTGGCACCCCATTTCTCCATATTAGGGTTTGAATTCTGAAAGAACCTGAAATACAAATGTTTTCTCATTTATCAATAGGAGCACTCCTGTGAAGTTTCGAATAAAATAGTCTAACTAATCTTGTTTCCCTATACAAACTTTGGAGCCCCGTTTAACCCCCTTAGAGGTTGAATTTTGAAAAATCCTTTCTTAGTGCACCCCTAGACCACATAAGAATCCTACTTGCTAAATTTGGAATCTGTAGACCCAGCGGTTAAGGCTGTGCATTGATTTTTAGACTTTGTCACCCCTTTTCCTCCTCTTAGGGGTTGAATTCTGAAAAAACCTGAAACCCATTTCTACTCATTTATGAATAGGAGCACTCCTGTGAAGTTTCGAATAAAATAGTCTAACTAATCTCGTTTCCCCATACAAACTTTGGAACCCCGTTTAACCCTCTCAGGGGTTGAATATTGAAAAATCCTTTCTTAGTGCACCCCTAGACCACATAAGGAACCTACTTGCCAAATTTGGAATCTGTAAACCCAGCGGTTTGGGCTGTGCGTTGATAGGTGAGTCAGTCAGTCAGTCAGTCAGTCAGTTTCTTCTTTTATACAGGGTTATTTGTAAAACACCGACAACCTCTCAGGACTATGCTACTAACATCATAATGAACAACTTTTGTTCTATGACTTTTAAAAATTCATCAAATTTTAGTCCATCAGATTTTCATACAAAAATAAAAAAAAAAAAATTAAACGCTCTTAAGGCCCGTCTGCCGCCCTAAACCCGCTCCTCTCGCTATTGTACTATCGCTTTCTTTTGCTTCGCATAGAATTCGTTACATTTAGAGCGTTTAATTAAAAAAAAAAAAATTGTATGAAAATCTGATGGACTAAATTTTGATGAATTTTTAAAAGTCATAGAACAAAAGTTGTTCATTATGATGTTAGTAACATAGTCCTGAGAGGTTGTCGGTGTCTTACAAATAACCCTGTATATTTAGATAAGTATATATTTCCATCAAAAAGTATCTATATAGTATATCAACTATCTGGTGTCCACGACACAAGCCTCGTTGCTTAGTGTGGCACTAAATGGTGCTGTGTGTTAATGTCCAGCGATATTGATTTATTAATTTTTTGATTTTGTACCAGTGGACTACCTATGTAGTCCACGCGACTACTGTAGGGTTAATAAGGAAGTAATTATAAGCCATTTGTATCCCACTGCACGGCAAAGGCCTCCCTTCCCTCTTTCCACCTATCCCTATGCAGTGTAGTCAGTAATTTACCAACCCTTTTGGAAAATGTCGAGTTCGTCCAGCCATCTCCTTTTGGGCCTGCGTTTCCGTTTGCTACTGTTTGGAAACCATTGTGTGGATATTTTAGTCCATAGCTCCTCCGGCATGAGACGGGAGGAAAAAAATTAAAAAGTTCAATAAAACCTCACATTTAAGTAGTCTACAGTTTTCTTATATTCCATTTCTTCGTGATAAACTTCTGGATTTCGTCTCACTTCTACTTCATATTTTCCACATATTGAATAGGGCTGAAAATATAAAACTATAACTACATACGAAATAACGCAATTAATTAATGTAACAGATTAATTATCTTATAACACTAACTTTGACTTACTGCTACAATCCAGTAATCATTTATATCCGTGCCTATGGACAAGTTTCTGTTA
This sequence comes from Xestia rhomboidea, assembly GCA_963853795.1. Lineage (NCBI taxonomy): Eukaryota > Metazoa > Arthropoda > Insecta > Lepidoptera > Noctuidae > Xestia > Xestia rhomboidea. The sequence goes on along the minus strand of OY970761.1, from coordinate 12,150,294 downwards.
TTTAGACCTTCAATGAAAGCTTTAGCACTCTCTTCCAAACGACGGCCAAACCCTGGAAGGAACAAGTAATCTTTCTCTTGAAGATTGTTCAGCAAATCTGGAAATGTCTCCTTTATCCTCTTGCTAATTCGCAACAACTCTTCATACCCTTCATTAGAGATTATATTTGGTTTTTCCAGTATAGTTCTATCAGCTTCCCAATATTTTATATTTTCTACATCTTGCGCACACAGCGAACTGTTTCCAATTTCGTAACTTGATACTAAAAAGTTTTTATTTTTAAGCATGTCATGTATGCCTTGTCCGAACTTCTGGCTGGGATTTCTTTTTCCATGTCTCATAATGACCCAGACACTGACTGCTTCGCAACCTATTCAAGAATTAAATGTTTGAAAAATATGGACAAGTTCGATTCGATTTAGTCACAAAAAAGTCCCACAATTCAATACAGAAATTACGCGAATTTTTAAAATTTATGCCAAATAACATCATAGTTTCATGGAACAACTAACAAATAAATTTGAATAAGACCGCTCCACTTCCAGAAATATTCCGGGGCAAAATATGTCAGAACAATATTAGAATGAAAAGCAACTTACCTTCCGGTTTTAAGATCGAATCCCTTATATCGCCTCTAACAATTTCATATGGAGTTTTACTTGAAAAATATTTGTATTTGCAATCAGTATTCCAATAGCACTCTAAGGTGAGCACATTTTTTACGAAAAAAAAAACAAGCACCGTTGTTAAAAACTTCATGTTCATGTTGAGTTAAAAAGATTACTGCTTTAACACTAGATTACTGCTTAAACACTACACTCAACATTGACCTTCGTACGATAAATAAACACGATTTAGTATATCGTACCTTTTCTGCTAAATTATATCTATTTTGAATATAATTATCATAAAGCAGTAAATAATCTTAGGTTTTAAATATTCATCGTTATATTAAGAGGAAAGATGAAGAGAAGATCTAATCTCGAGATATATTTATAGTTACTTAGCACTAACTTTGTCGGAGAAATATTCCCGTCTAATAATAAATAATGTGATGTGAGTGCAGCAATCATTTTGCCGATGGTCGTGTCGGCCAATGGCTTAATAGCCAACATCTTAGGAGGCTCTCGCTTAGCAGCTCAGGGCTCAGAGATCAGGGGCTTGATTCAGAAAGCAGTACTTCTTAACACGGCACGTATCTATTGTTAGGAGGTTCCTCTCTCAAGAGCCCTGACCACTGGCAGCTCGGACCCTGTTCCAAGCGCTGGTGGGCTACTGTTTTTTTTTATATTTTTACATGTTTTTTATATAGTTTTATGAAGAAATATTTAAAAATGTTAAAAATATGTGTAAAAATGAATAAACGAATTAATAAGTTAGTGATTTTACGTTAGGTCGTTCGGTCGTTCGTTAGTTCGGTAGTTAGAAACAATGCACAATCGTGAGTGTGTAAATAAATATAACCTGAGGTTTCTATTGTTATCGGCGGCGGCGACCTCTCGCTTCCGGCCCCGGTCCAAGCCATGGTCCAGAGCGAGACGGAATGGGACGCCGTCACCTCCTTCTGCGAAGCAGTCATGCCAGCAAAGGCGGTGGCGGAACGTGAGAGGGAGAGATCCCAACGTCCCGTCCGCCGCGGGAGACGCCCCGGCCACCGTAGGCGCGGGCCTGTGGACGGTGAGCTATGGGCTAGCTCGCCGTCCGTCCGTCTCATGACGACAGGCCGTGTCGACAGCGCATTCGTGTTCCACGCGTGCCTCAAGGAGAGTCAGCAAAAGGGAAGGGCCGATGCCTGCCGGTGTTGCGGGACTGTTCGCAAGAGATACCGTGGCCCCGGAACATAAAGGGCGATGAAGGAACATGGATGGGTTTTAGTCATTACAAGTCTGACACTCCCTTCTGCTCCGCCCAGAGCGGGAGGAGTCATTTGATGATTTCCCATCCGAAAAAAAAATCCTATAAGGGTTCCGTTTTTCTATGTGAGGTACGGAACCCAAAAAAAAACACGTAACTAAAATGGTAAACTCAATTACTATTACAATAACACTTTAATAAAATAAGAGATTACATTACATGTTTAATAGGTGAAAAAAATATCGTGAAGCTTTTTTTTAATCTTTATTCACAAATATCTAAAGTTGCATTCAAGAATGGTTTGAACATGTTCTCGAACTCTTGCCACGAACAGACTCCTCCATTGCATAGTTCTACAAACAGTCTCTCATTCCGATAGAATGAGATATTGTGGTCGTACTGTCCATCAGGTAGTCTACATCTGAAAGGGTCAGAAAACATATTGTTAGGTATAATAAATAACTTAGTTAAGGGGTGATCGATTGTAACTTCAATTCCTCAAAAAAACGAATAAGTACCTATGTTATAGGTATGTTTGTGGATTTAGAATATAATACTACATTCTTGTTTGGAATATTGGTTTTAAACCCTCACAGATTATATGAAACCAGAGATATAGGTTTCGTTTCCTTCATTGAAATCATAAAAAATAAATTCTTTGTGGGTACGTAACCGTGGCTTCGTAAAAAGAAATATAATTCTTCATATATTTTTTTCCACTTTCTCAACTAGTTACGAACCAGCAGTTTCGATGGCGGCCAAAAGGGTTTTTTCGTTTATTGATAACATTAATAGCTAACTAAATAACATTCGCCGGCGCTAAGTGCTTGCCATAATTATAAATGATCACGTTTACAAACCTGTTGAGAACTGCAATCAAGTTTACGCCAAAAGTAGATGTAAATGTGGATCTCCATTTTCTATCCAAGTCTCTATGAGCTGCCGTAAGTAAGTTTGCATCTTTATAAAGATTGAAAGCAATCAGGACCATGTCCATCACCGAAGAATGGGCAACGTATACGATAGCTTTCTTGCCTTGCCCGTTCTTGGCTTGTTCTAGATTTATAAATAAATCGGATAACGTAATCTGGCCGAATGTTCTGCTATACTTTTCTGCTCCATAACCGCTTCTATAGTAATGTTCTAAGTCTCCCACATATTCGATGATCTTCAGGTCGTCTTCGGAGAACACAGCACACCAGGGACTGTGATTGTTGCCGACTCCCTCCGTAGTGTATCGACACAAATCATATATCGCTATAATATGTTTGTTCGTTAAAGAAAAATTAAGGCCTAATCTCTTGTCAATCCCCTCTTTCATCTAAAAACAAAATAGTCAAGAATTAATCACTACATATTATTATAAAACAAAATCGCCCGCCGCGTCTGTTCCTATGTATGTTTAGATCTTTAAAACTACGCAACGGATTTTGATGCGGGTTTTTTTTTTAAAGATAGTTTTCAATAAAACAAAGATTAAGGTTTGTATTTTTTTGAAGTCTTACTTACCTTTACATATTCTGGGTGTTCCATATATTGAAGTGACATTTTGTAAGTATTTGGTTGTCCAGAAACTTCTTTCAGATATGATCGACACCTTCCATAGGGCTGCAAATAAATAGGTTGTTGCGTGAATTCATTTGGTATCAATCTGTCATTCTGCTAGTTATTTAAAAGGTTTGTAAATTTATTTCCACGTTTAATAACTGGTATATCAAATCGTTTTAAACTGTTAACGAGCAGTGGGGCAAGATAATTATGGAGGTCAGAAGTCACTAGTCAGAGAGCGATATAATTAAATTATGTTTTTACAATTTAGTTAATAAAACAACTTTGTATCTTTAACTTTTTAAAACCGAATGGTAAAAAAGTACTGCATATATTGTGCCGAAATAATATCATTTATTGTTAAGTCGCATCCACACTGAAGTTACTTTTTGTAGAACCTAAAAATAAAAGTTACTAATTACTTACTAAATTTGACATACGACGAAACTGAAAAATTACTCACGCACTTTACATAATACGTTACTTTCGATTACTGCTCCACCCCACACCAACACGCAAACACACTCACACTCACATATTCACGAACACACACACACACTTATGGCAACACCTTTTCTATACACTTCACGATATAAATATGTTTCGGTACCTAGTAGATAACCCTTTTACATTTATTATTTTTACATCTTTGCTGCATATTTTTTTTTGTATACCTTAATGCTTAACATTGTAACGGCTGACAGACAAGACCCCAGGAAAGAACCACTGGCTCTAAAGATACAGGTTATGCCTAGTTTCAGAGTCAGGGATACTTATACTTTATTTGGCTAATATAAGCCCTAGCTACAGTACCAAATGAAAATGCAATCCAATGTCCAATCTCCTATTTTAAGTCACTATGATGTACACCTTAGAATAAAACCAATTGTAATAAGGGTTGCGAATAGCGTAGCGAATAGAGTAGCACCACCGAACGCGGAACGCCTACAGCCACGCGCCACACAACAGTATGCTTAGTGCGAGTTCTTTTTACGTATCGAGTGCGTTAACGTTTACGTAAATTTGTATGGCGCTGGGTGAGCGCCACCTAGCGTAATACGTGAGAACTACAAATTGTGAGTGATAATCGACTATCATTAACTTTCGAGTGTGAGATCCTAATAAACATTCATTCGTTTCGCGTTAATTCACCGTGAGAAGTGGCGCGTACATTAGTAACCGGCCAAAATAAATTGACATTTGTATTTTGTGTTCATAATAGAAGCAACTGCCTATTCAACTAGTGGTAGTTATATAACGAAGTTAGACGACATTACTTATCTGTGGTCAATGGTCATTGTTTCGTTTGTGTTGACGAAAGTTTGTGTTGTGATTTGCATACAGTTTTGAATTATTGTTAAAAATAAAGTAGCCCGTCCCAATTTGAAATGCTGGTGACATAAATGGAGCAGTTAGTGTAATTTTATATCTTTTGGTGTGTAGTGAGTGACAATGATCCATCTGTGAAGTTTGTAAAACTAAGTTTGTTACTTTTTAGGCATGGAGATCTAAGCAAATGATCTAATAATGCCCGAGTGGCTTGTAGTGGAGCACTCTATCTTTGTTTAAGTGACCGTGTTTACGTTTTTGTGGCGTTAAATTACGCTTCTTGTGCTTTTGCGGTCTCAAACATTCTCCAAACGAAATAATCAGAAATTCCATTGTAAGTTTCATTCACAATATGAAATTAAATTAAATTACTTTGTTATTTCACCACTCTCTCGATGCTCTCACCACAAAATCTTAAGTGACAACTTTCACGCTCGCAAGTAACTGCGATGCGTATTCGAGTTGTCAAAACTGTCAAAATTGTAACTTGCACTCGCGTTCAACACCAAACGTTAGCGATGTGCTCGAAACGGTCCTCAATTTTTAGAGGCACTCGATTGTCACTATCGACGACGTAAATGTTAACGTAAACTCGATTTACGTGATCGAGACGTTACTCGAATTTTAGTATGACACTCGCACTAAGCATACAGTACTGTGTCGGGACGTCATCATCACGTTAGGTCGCCGCCTCGCGTATATAAGCGGCCGCGGCCGCGGCCACGAGCCCTCCCCCCGTCCCTTGCTCGTGCCAGCCCGCGTTGCTGAGCCTGTAGTCCAAAGTCAGTCCCTAAATAATGACACCACTCCAATCCAGCCTGTCCCCTTGCTGTCCTCTCCCAGCGACGCCCTAAGCCGAGGCCCGTACCCCGCAGGGGGTGCCCTTAGCGTGTAGTCATTTAGTTTTTAAGTTTGCCCTGGCTAGAGGCCTTACACAAGGCATCCACAGGATTGTCCGGGTTGAACTGCAAGATGCCATTTCATAAAAAAAACACGAGCCCTCAGTCTGCGTTAGCGCGCCGCTGTTTCCACGCATTGGAAGAGCTCGCCTAGTCTGGACGCCTCTTTCCCCTCGCGCCCCACGGTGTCGTATCCTTCTTGTTTTGCGACGCTGGCCGGGAACGTATCGTGTGTGTAAATATTCGTCGTACCCAGATTCCTAGTCTGTATACAATATATGTGGAATAAACTAATTGTTTATACTGACCCTACGTTTTTATCATACCCGTTACACATTTATTATTATTATAATATATCGTTCCCGTAGCGCGAAAAGTCATTAACTCGATAAACCTAGTTTTGAGATATCGAGAGTTGAAGTTTAAAAAATATAAAAAATCACAACTTTGGTTTGACAGATATTTAGAGAGAAAAAATGTGATTTTAATGACGTAGCTAACTCATTTTGGAGATTTTCGGACTTACAACAACATTTTGCAAGTGTGGCCCCAACAACAAATACAACTAAAGTTTTACAAACAATTATTTAACGATATCTTGTTGTAAAATATTGCAGAGCATTGACGTAACAATGTACAACCCGGTCGAGCTAAGTCTACAATGCCGGGGTCATCGAAGCAAGGTGCAAACTTAACTCGACCGAGTTATAGAAACAATTGCAAATAAAGCCGGTACTTACACTGGCGACGCTGACGTTTTGTTCAGCTTGGTCTATAATTAAGTCTTTATACCCTAGTCCTTCAATTAAAGCGTCTGTCGAGACCTCGCCTCGAGGACCGAACGTTGGGCGAAATGAAAACTCTCCCTGATGGAGATCATTGTATATCTCTGGTAAAGCCTCTTTAAATCTGCTGCCAATACTAAACATTTCTTGGTAACCTTCGTCCATAATTTTATTTGGCTCATTAATTAAAGCTGCATTAATTTCCCATTTTCTAAAGTTATCTATATCTTGTGCGCATAGCGAACTGTTTCCATTATCGTAACTGGAAATAATATGGTCTTTAAAATCCAGAACCACCTTCATCTCTTGTACGAATCTTTTTCCAGGATTCTTTTTTCCGTGCCTCATTATGGTCCAGGAACTGATTGGTTCGCATCCTAAGAAAATAATATGTTTGAAAATTCATGTTTGTATTGTGTAAGGTTGGACGGACATGACGAAACTATAAGGGTTCCTTGTCAGGACTACGGAACCCTAAAAAGCTTTAAGAGTTTTCAAATAGATAATTGAGTATTATGTATTGCTATTATTCGGGTGACAACAGCACATGCCTGCATCCCCGGGACTGCTAGATAATAAGAGTTCCAAGTTTACGCTGAGGATTTTCGAGAAAACGTGTCTTCGCTCAAGCACTGGCCGCTTTGTCTGCGCTGACCCTTATGGCAAAGAAATAGACCCAATTCTGGTCAGTTTTGAAACTTACCTTCCTTTTTTAAGATCGAATCTCTTAAATCACCTCTAACGATTTCATATGAAGTTTTACTTGAGAAATATTTGTATTTACATTCGGTACTCCAATAGCAGTCCAGAGCCGTAACATTTTTTATAAGAAAGCTAATGAGTACTGGTATAAAAATTAAAAACCTCATTCTGATTAATTCACGGACGTTCAACTTTAATTAAATTAATATCACCTCTCAGGAAGTCACATAAATAACACTATAAAACACACACCACACTCATCATTGACACAGATCGTCGTAATAAGCTAGAATATAAACTATTCACTATTATAGCATTTCAATATGTAAATCTGACAGAACTAAAAAAGGACAGGTTTTTTAACATATAATCTCAATTAATTTTCGTCTGAACGACTATAGTATTTTTAAGTCAAAGATAGCATTTCTGGTAGTAATATACATCTAAAAGTTAATCAAACTGTTTAAGACTTCCCAAGTTAAAATAAAAAAATAAGAACATAAGTCCCTAGTTGCTACAAAACACAGGTGCGGCCGTAAAGGGGAAGTTGTGCCAGACCTGTATTACAAAAAACGCGAGACGCGCGGTCCGGCGGCGCGGCGGCCCATGCTAAAACTAGTAGATCCGTACGTTTTCTCTAAAATAACAAATTATTGATTTCTTTATGAATTATTCATCAAGGTACTTTACAACACCTATTAATATAATATTAAAGTTTATGCAAATATAACAGGTTTCGAAATCGACAAACAGTGTATCGGTATTTTTTACCCGACTGCGAACTACAAGGACAGGGTGATGTTTTACACGCGTATCTATGGCTATGAAACGACGATGAAATGAAACAAAAAGTATCACACTTATATAAGTGTGATACTTTTTGTTTCATTTCATCGTCGTTTCTGGTATCTGGTATCTATCTAAAAGTCAATCTGCAATGTTTTGGCTAAGAGGACAGGATAGGAGGTGGGGCATAGTTTGCGACATGCAGACAAAATGACCCCTGTGCTGCCACCGACGACGCCGAGGAAGTGTAAACGAAGAGACGTGACGAAGTTCTGGGCTAATAAAATATAAATATTGTCAGCGACACGAAAAATAAGAAGCACGTGGAGCATTGGGAGTTTTTGTTCCCACTGCAGTTCTACGATTTTGTACTACCATAGATCGTAGGACTAGTAGGAAATAAAAATCCAATTAGTTCTACCGTAAACTGTGTAGTAGAACTAGTGTCAATGACCCAAAACATCAAGTCTATATGATAGGTACTCGTACATATACAGTCTCAAACGCGCAAAATAGACTAAATAAAAAATTCACACCTCGCCAATTTTTCCTGCTTCGTTGGTCTAGTGGTAGCAAGCGCCACTGCTGAGCATAACGTCCTAGGTTCGATTTCGGGTCGGGCTCAGTAGTATAGGGTTTTTCCATCAGGAATTTCTCAGTAGCAGCAACGGAATCTGGATTTGGGCCCAGTTGATGGCAATCGGCAAGGCTCACCCTCTACTACATAGGACTTAAACATAACTGGCGAATTGTGGGCGTTCTATTAGGTTCACACCTGCCTAACAATCCGAGGATAACAGGGGTGATGCTATGTTATGTCATCATGTTATGATGTTATGTGTATGTAATATCCAACATTTATGCACAATTGAAGCAAACTTAAGTGTGGTACGCGAAAAACAATTGGGTAGATGACAAAAAAATCTAGTTAGTCCGTCAGATAGATTTCCATAGGGCACGCCACAATAGTGGCGGTAAGTCCCCTCTTTGAGGAGTGGCTGGAGAGACGCCACGGCGTCCTCACCTTCCGCCTGACGCAGGTTCTTATCGGACACGGTTGTTTCGGTAAGTTCCTACACCGAATCGGGTGGGAGGAGACGCCCGGGTGTTTCCATTGCGAGGATCGAGCGGAGGACATGGTGGAGCACACTGTGGAGGTGTGCACCGCCGTGTCCTCGAGGTGGCGATCGGCGGCGGCGACCTCTCGCTTCCGGCCCTGGTCCAAGCCATGGTCCGGAGCGAGACGGAATGGGACGCCGTCACCTCCTTCTGCGAAGCAGTCATGCTAGCGAAGGAGGTGGCGAATCCTCACGTCCCGGCCGCCGCGGGATACCCCCCGGGCGTCGGGGGCCACGTGGTGGCTTCCGGCCATCGTAGGCGCGGGCCTGTGGACGGGGAGCTAAGGGCTTGCTCGCCGTCCGTCCGTCTCATGACGACAGGCCGTGTCGACGGCGCGTTGGTGTTCCACGCGCGCCTCAAAGAGAGTCAGCAATAAGGAAGGGGTCCGCAAAGGCCGAAGCCTGCCGGGGCTGCGGGACTATTCGAAAGAGATACCGTGGCCCCGGAACATAAAGGGCGATGAAGGAACAGGGACGGGTTTTAGTCAGTAAAAGTCTGACACTCCCTCCTGCTCCGCCCAGAGCGGGAGGATTCATTTGATGATTTCCCATCCGAAAAAAAAAAACAAAAGATAGATATCCATAAAATATTGGAAACATATTTTTTTTTCACGTAAACAAAAACTGTTGACGATACAGTGCGTCGAAAACTCGTGTGACGTCACATTTGAGTACATTTTTTACTCAAACGTGACGCCACATGATCTTTGACACGTTTTATCTTTGTCAATTTTTATTTATTTGGTAAAAAAAAACACGTATCTAATATTTTTCGCTAATCTAACTGACGGACTAAACAGAATCATATTTTTTAGTCAGTCATCCTCCATATTATATTCTAAAGTACGGTGTCGTCGTTCCATTCTCCCGCCTAGTATGTGGTACCTACGCTACGAGTCCATTACGATAACGAATTATCACGGTACTTCTAAGTGTCAAGCTAACATAGTAGGTACCGCTATTAATTGTTGCAGTGCAGTGATCTTTATCGTTTGACATGAGTTTACATGACTGGACTAAGAACGTAAATTCATCCCTTGAAAATCTAATACTAACTTGATAGAAACTGACTTTTACTGTGAATGTTTTCAAGAATTCTGAAATGTAATAGCCGAGCTAAATCTTAATGAAAGGAAGTCATTTCCAGCATGAAATCTCACCGCATGATCTAATAAAGGACGCCAAAACGAACCAAATTAAATTAAGCCCATAAAATACATCATTTCGTGTTGGTAAAAAAGACGTGCCGTGTTAGTAAATAAATCCACGCTCATCATAAACTTTTAAAATATGTTTAACGGTTAGTTTGCCAAAATTTGGAAGACGGTGTACCTACTGTGTATTATTTACAGCATGATGTCAAAATTGCACCTCTGAATTTTCGGATTCATGTGCGAATTGTATAATTATCACTTACTTTGGTGAAGGGTGACGATGATTCGTGGGGAAACCAGCATGTCTGAGAGATTCTTGACGCCATGTAAAGCCAAGTCAGAGGCCCATGGGTGGCACAAAAACTCTGACTCTAGGTTAGGCACTAACCACACGATAAAGAAATAATGCATCACTACAGCTTGCAATTTATTCTAAGTAACAAGGTCAAATAGTCTCCTTTACTAGTGCATGATGAAGATAAAATGAAGTTCATTTTGTTCTCTACTTGGAATTATTTGGCATCAGAAACCCCTACTTTGTATAAGGATTCTGAATCACTGTATTTTGGTGTCTACTTTTCGCAGCTGTTCTTTTCTGTTCACTATTGCTTTCTATAAACTTGATGTAGTTACGAACACTTACTCGCTGAAACACAGTTTGTACAGTACACACACACAGTTTTAACTTATAAAAATATTTTATTCAATAACCTAACCTATCCATTAAAATACCTAAACATATATATCACAGCGATAGTAATACAATTCTATTAATTACAAGCTTTTATTTAGTTTTTAATTTATTCATCCATAACCATCCATTTAAATTCGCAGAAGTCTGTGAGCCTGTCTGTTGCATTCAAGAACGGTTTGAAAGTGTCTTCAAACTCCTGCCATGAACACACTCCACCATTGCACATCTCTAATAGCGGCTTTTCATTCCAATAAAATGCGACTTTATAATCATAATTGCCCTCTTCATTTATACTGCATCTGTAAGTAAAGAGTTTGATTATGTAAAGGTTATGAATAAACCGTTGGGGTAGACGTGTTCTTAAGTGGAGACCGCAACGATTTTCGCAGGGTGGTGTAACGAGGCTTTTTAGCTCGTCACATGGATGCATGTTCTCGTCGTTTGTTTGAATGTTTAGCTTGGGTGTTGCCTTATAAAAAAAATATTGTTTGGTTGACTTGGACTTGTGTAGTGGTCACACTGATTTTTTTTACGCTGAGAAGTTCACTTTGGCATTTCTCACTTTTCGACTCGTCAATTTTTGGGTTATGGCGAAATTGCAGCGCTCCTAAAATAAATCTGGAGATATACCTTCAGATGGGCGGCATCTAGTCCCAATTGTGTGGTAGCCGATTGCCCTTTACCCACATCTTGGTTGGATAGCATATATTTTTGATGGTAAGCGAATTTTTCGTGATTCCAGTTCGTTCCACATGTCTTGGTTATTCACATAACAGACGCTTATAGTTTCCGATATTTAATTGTTTCAGGATCATTTAACTTGAACATATATTTGCTTGGACATTTAAATATTTTGGAAGAAACGGTGAGTTTAATAGTATTTGTTCATCGATCGCCATTTTTTATCCACGCTGCACATCAGCTAACGATTATTAATGTTTGTTTACAGCCCCATGGCGTTTCTTCTTCTTCTTATATTTTTCTTCTTCAACTTAAATAATTGAACGCTCGCCTCTACCAAAATTTATCATGGACGCCCTTGGCATCTCAGCGAAGGTCACCAAGATGAGCATGTTTTGACTCCTCGGGTTTAGTTTATTCGACGGAATTTAGTATCGTTTGTGTTACTTATTTTAGATTTTCAAAAGTGCAATAATGACAGGCCTTAATATAACAATTATTCCATCTTAGTTTTACACCTCTAGTTAGAACCATATCTGTTAATTTTAGAGAGGAATTTTCTTGTGTTTTTCTCCCAAAAAGCAGCCTTCGGGTAATAAAATAGATCTGTAACTTTCATGGTCGATTTTTATTGATACCTTCCCGCTTGAAGATTAAAAGCCAGCTCCCGCAGGTAAGTCTATCCTAGGCATAGTTTTGTGTGTACTCCTGGCGCCCGAATTTTCACTTTTACTTATTATTTTTATTTGGAGCACACCACACATTTATAATATCATACAAAACCCCCTTTTTCTTTTTTTTATCATTACAGTGGTTGGTGACAACTGGATGAGAGTTGCCAAGAATAGGCTAGTTTAGAGTATTGGAAAATAATGGACACGTAGTTTTTGTTTTTGTAAATCAATTAACATTGACAAAGATAAAACGCATCAAAACTCGGGAGTGGGGACTCGTGACGTCACAACGCACTAAAAATTATAACACGGCGTGACGTATTGAGAATTTTAAAAGCGTCGTATATTCGTCAATTTTGGTTTACGTAACAAAAGAAAAAATACGAGTCAAATATGTTTTGATAATCTTACTAACGGAGTAATTAGATTTTTTCAGGACACAAGCCTATTGAGTTCAGTGGCGTGCGTTGGAAGAGGCCCATGTCTACAGCAGTGGGCTGTTGTAGGCTGATCATCATCATCAGCCTAGCCTATTCCCAACTATGTCGGGGTCGGTTTCCAATCTAACCGGTTGCTGCTGGCTGCCTGCTGTTGTAGGCTGATGATGACGAAGAATAAACATTTAGGTACACCATTTTGTGTAACGGTGATTGTGGTAAAATACGTTATGTGCTAAAATTCGGTCAGTCATTCAAAGACTTTGTTTTTCGTTGCTCCAACAAAGCAAGCGGACTCAACAAATACCTTCAATGTAGAACAACTAACAAAAACACGATACATAAGAACCTAACAGGATACCGCGAAGGTCACATTCGAAGACCTATCAGTGCACGTATTATCCTGCGATTATAATAATAAGCTCAGGTTTTACTTAGGTTAATGCCTTAGTCCTTACAACATACCTGTTTAGTACAGCAATCATGTTACTGGCAAACGTGGATAAGAACGAAGTCCTCCATTTTCTATTTATATCTCTATAGGCTCCCACAAGCGGGTTCGCGTCCTTATAAAGATTAAGCACGACTAATATCATATCCATCATTGTAGCATGAGTGAAGTATGACACGATTTTCTTGCCCTTTCCGTTCTTCACTTGTTCAAAGTTTCTCAACAAATCGGCTAAAGGCATCTGGCCGAACAATTTACTAAACTGTGGTATTCCATAACTATTTCTATAGTAATGTCTTAGGTCGTCAATGTATTCTAGAACTTGCAGGTCATCGACGGAGAACACAGCACACCACGGACTTGGTGTATTGGTGATCCCGTTCCAGGAGTAGCGACATAAGTCGTACACAGCCGTGATGTTTTCATTCGACAAAGTGAAATTGAGGCCTAATCTTCTTTCGATTCGTTCTTTCATCTGAAAATTAAAGCAAAGTTTTTGCCGTATTGAGTTGAGTAACGACAGCGTTAGTGTGAAAGGAAGTCTGGAGATATTAATCTCAGAACACGAACGTTTACACAAAGCAAGCTTATTCAGCATCACTCGTTACTTCTATGTCGGAGAATTGGCAGTGGCACAATATAACTAGCTAATATGATCATCACGGATTCCGGGGTGGTTACATACCTTAACCCTGCAGTAGTCGCACATCTAAATGAGACAGCACTAGTCGCATGGAATACGTAGTCCATTTTTAAGTTTAAATACTTTATTTTTTAATTTATATTTTACTCTGGACGCTCTTAATGTGCACGTCTTTCTACATCGTTCTCACATATGTATAATCTCAACATGAATGATGTAACCAAGATTTTGTAACAATATTTTGATTTAAAAGAGTGTCCATGGAGTTTCTTGCCCGTTCTTCTCCATAGAGATCTACGTTAGGGAATGGGCAACTACAGTACTTTCTCAAGTTATTATGCCTTGTGACTGTGACTGTAGCTTTGCTTTTTTGTATTTTCGACATTCAAAAGTGCCGTAATGGTCTAATTGAAATAAATGATTTGAGTTTGAGTTTGAGTTTGAATAAAAAAAACATTTTTTTCTTTATTTTACTGAAAATACAATCATAACAGATTTCTTAATTAGATAAAATCAATAAAACATAATGATAACCTCTGGTATATACTTACTAACAAAAATAAAAAAAACTTCTCTAAACTGCCACAAAAATCACAGGTTTCGCTATAATCGTGATCAAAACGACGCCTCAGGCGCAAGACACACAGAAAAGACGTAAGACGCAGTTCCGTAGTCCTGACAAGGAACCCTTTTAGTTTCGCTATGTCCGTCTGTCTGTCTGTCTGTCAGAGGTTTTGCTAAGAGACCGTAAGTACTAGAAAGCTGTAATTTTGTAGAGGTCTGTATATCAATAACGCCGACAAAGTGGAAAATGAAATTTTGGAAAATACACCGTGAAATTTTACTGGTTATTTTCCCGCGGCAGATCGACTTGCCATATGGACTACTTTCGAAGCATAGAGTCAAAGTAAAAAAATAAGGATGTTTCACAAATCACACGCGCAACCCGACAAAGGGGAAGCGATGCATAAATGTTCAAAGCAAAATAAGCTCTCGCACGTAGTGATACGGCATAAAATACTTTGCACGCAACAATACAAAAAACAGCCGACAAAAGAAAGACCGATTTATAAATGTTCAAATTAAAATAAGCTCTCGCCTGTAGTCATACGGCATAAACTAGCCTGCGCGCAACAATTACAAACGGAGCCGCGCGCCCCGGCTTCCTATTGTATCCGTGCGGAAGCGCATTTAGTTTTCCCGCGAATGTCGTACGCGCAGCACGCGTCATCAGTGCAATGGAACGACACTACAGTTATTGCAATTTGGAGTACTAACTTTATGCTAGGGCTGATTATGATTCGCATGCTGCCCGGCTACTTTACGCGGATCCGCAACACTTGGAGTCGTTCCGACTTTGCGGGGTGCAGACCCCTAAGTCCCATCACCACGGACGATCGTAGCGGCGACACAGCGGCTACTCGATCATGGGCAGTTCCAGACACCAGGTCATGCACAGGGCAGCTTATTATTATCATGTTTCATTAACTCAAGAGAAGTTTAGTTATCAGCTAATTGAAAAGCACGCGGGTCAACGGCCGCACGGCCGTTCAGCGCTCGGCCTGCGGGTTATCGGGAGGTATTATTACTATTGGTTTGTGGTCGCTTTCGAGTTTTGTTTTTCACAATGATAAATCTGCCATCTTTTGTTTATAATATTTTATTTATTTATAAAACGATTGTATTACTAAGACAAAACCATTTCGCTGCGGGAAAACAACCATTAAAATTTCACGGTGTATATTTTTTAGGGTAGCTTTTTTTTTCGTCGTCTTCCCCATCGTGTGGGATATCGTTGGATAGGACATTTAAAATGACTTAGGGGTTGCTAATACTAGTTTTCGATTTAATGCTCCGTTAACGAAAACTTTATATCATGATAAAATAAAAATGAAATAACCATCACATAAGTACCTCTCAAAACAAATCAAAAGCCACATGGTCAATTATAAATAATTCTAAATTTAACTTTCCCAAAGAACCCATTACTCAAATATTAAACGACAAAAACAAAATTAGTGATCCTACATCAATTGTCAATCATTTTAATGACTATTTTATCGACCAAGTATCAGTAAATACATCTAATTTTAAAAATAATAAACCATCCTTGAATCACAACATTGACACTAACATAAATTCAATCTTTCTTGCCCCTACAACCCCAATGGAGGTTGATAGGGAAATAATGCAATTAAAAAATTCCCAAAGCGTGGGTTATGATGGTATTTGCACCAAAGTTATAAAGCATGTGTCAAAATCTATTTTTACTCATTTAAGCTACATAATAAATCTATGCATTTCTATTGGAATTTATCCAGAAAAACTAAAAACATCTGTTGTTATTCCACTCCATAAAAAAGATGACAAACAAAACCATGGGAAATTATAGACCGATAACTTTGATCCCCATCTTCTCAAAGCTATTTGAAAGAATCATATATAGTCGATTATACAACTTTTTAGAAAAATATAATATTTTGGTAAGCGAACAAAAAGGATTTCGCAAGGGAAAATCAATTAACTGCTATTTATGACTTAATCAAAACAGTTTTGACTAGTATGGACAAAAAAAAATCCACTAAGTGCTATCTTCATGGACATGAGCAAAGCATTTGACTGTGTTGACAACAAAGTATTGCTCCAGAAATTAAATATGTACGGCAGGTAAAGCGCTCGACCTGATTTCGTCGTATATTACTAACAGAAAACAAGTCACAGAAATTACACGAATATGCCAGAAAACACGAAATGAGATCAAATATAGACACCACACTAGAACCATAGAATTTGGAGTCCCACAAGGTACTGTTTTGGGTCCCTTGTTCTTCCTAGTGTACATTAATGATCTGCCTAGACACGTCAAGCAACCAATTGTACTTTTTGCAGACGATAGCACAGTAATCATAAAATGTGACAAACCAAATGACTATGAAAATTAAATCAATCAAACACTAAGTACAATAATTCAATGGTTAATAAACAATAACCTTAAAATAAATATGGACAAAACAAAAATAATGCACTTTTACCAAAGAATTCAACCTAAAAATATTAATGTTAAGTACGATGGACAGAGAGTACAGCCTGTAACAAATACCAAATTTCTGGGAATTGATATCCACTCAACCGCCCATGGCCACTTTGGTGGCCAGTAGCTGTTTTGCGAAATGTCCGTGGCCACTAAAGTGGCCAGTAGCGCCTTCATCCAACAAATGCAATAAAAAATCTACTAAACTGCTATTTCTAGAGCTTATTCCTCTTGTAGCAAACTCTATACTATATTCCTCAACATTCGGACCAACAATAGCAACACTATACTTAAAATGTCACTTACGGGATATCTTCCGTGATAATTTATTGTTTTTTGAGCTCCCGATATTTCGACGCTGTTGTATGCTCAAAAGTAGCAGCCAGCAACATAATAAGAACTTCACAAAACCTGGTGATACTGTGAGTGTGTTTTGCCGTGACTTAGTATCGAGTTCCAGTGGTGCGCGTAGCAAAAGACAAAGAAAGAGGGTAGACAGATTTGTCTGCTCCTAACAATTTTTTTCCATCCACCCACATTCTCCAGTTGACCCGCGATCATGGCGCTTGCAACAGCGTCGAAATATCGGGAGCTCAAAAAACAATAAATTATCACGGAAGATATCCCGTAAGTGACATTTTAAGTATAGTTATGAACCGTGAAAGCTTAAAACAGTGTTTAATAGCAACAGTATTCCATCGACAAATGTCAAAATAAAAGTAAAAACTTTAGTGTAAACAAACTCCGCCATTTCTGACGTGTGGCGTCGTATTTCAATTGTTCTGTTATGTATATTGTTATTTTCGGATAGTGTTATATATCAAATTAATCGTGAAAATCTGTGCTACTATATTATCATAAAGGAAATCTAGTTTTCGAATCTCAAAGTTGAGTATTTCGCCTCCGAAAAAGTGTTAGGTTTAAATACCTATAGTGATTGTGTTTATACAAGAAATAAGTGTTTTTGTGATTAAAACGTGTGTGTTAACGGAAAAACAGTGCATAATTAGTATTGTGAGCATATTATTAAATTGTATATACAAAAACAAGTGGCTCCGTAAAGTTATAGATACGTAAATAACCGTGTTCAAAAACAGTCGTTGGCGCAGGCCGCGTCAAAATAAACAGTGAGTATCCAAATTCTAATTTAATTCTAATTAGACTATCGTAAATAAACTAATAAGATTATGGTCTTGTTGGAAAGGAAATATAATCTAGTTTATTTTAAAATTATTTTAATTGAAATTTAATATTTAGAAAAATTCAAATTATTATTTTACTAGCTAAATATCCGTTTTCATCCCTGTTTTTCAAGTTCTACATTTTTTTTGAGTTTCAAATTAATATTAGTTTTTTTTTTATATACAACATGTAACGTAATTAACGCACACCCTCAGACACCCCAATTAGTTTATTATGTTATAATCATAATACATGCACTGAATTTTTAATTAAACATGTCTAGACAATGATTATTTAATAAATTAGTTTTCCTAATTCCGGAAGAATGTTGTAGTCACAGTACAAATCAACGAACGCACACAGTCGCATACGTAGGTCTCATACCTACGTATGCGACTGTGTGAGTCTTGCTAGCCTTGTAGGTATTCGCTCGCGTTCGAGACAGCTGTTAACGTCGCGTCGTCGCTCGACTCAACTTCAATACATTTTAATGCCTGTTTTCTTAATTGATGTTTTAATTTAGAAAGCACTTCGTCATTTTTTATCAAAAGCGTTCACTATCCTATTTTTTTAAATAAACTAACGATTTAATACGTCCCAACAAAAAAAGTCGTCAAATCAGCTGATTGGGGATTCTCATCGAATTAATCCCATATTTCGTTTTGAAAACGAGTACGTGTACGCCAATCGGCTCCCCTGTCGATGGCTGTGTTCGGACGGAACGTTCCATGGCCACGAAGTAGCAGCTAACATAGTCCTACCCTGCGGTCTACTCTTGTACCATACCTTTGGTTGACTTGAATGTTCTGCCAGCTAGAACCACATTATCACCACACTGCACCGTGCCACAATCTCAATCACAATCTCACCATTAGTCACCATTTCACTGAACATTTTGTGTCAATTATTGCAAAGAAAGCGCGCGCGAAAAACTATTTGCATAAGTACACTGTACGGAAGTTAGCGCGTGACTAAATATTGATTACATTTATTTAAGTTAGCTTTGATTGTAGGCGCCGCCGGCTCCGCCCAGTGGCTATCTCGCTCCATCCCAGGTTTTTAATTTGCACGAGAAAGGGAACGAAGACATGTATGACAAATTTCGCATTTTGTTGGTATGGGTAACTATTGTTTCCTTTGTATCCAGTGTCTGTAAGTGTGTGCGTGCGGTTAAATCGTTTTTTTCGTTCGTCGTCGTCTATCTAGTCGACTATCTAATCGTTAAAAAGTTTACTTCAACTGTTTTTGTAAAGACTTAACTTGCTTGAAATAAGGTTCATTTTTCTTTATTTTGTATTGAATGGTGGAATTTGTATTAATACAAATAAAACTGCACTTTTAAAAGTCTTATTGCCTTGAGTTACGGTCCATTTCAGTTTGCTTGGACTATACAGGGGTAGTGTGACTATAAATTAAGTAGCTTTAATTATTTTTGGGATAAAAAATTACCTATATTAAAAATCATAGAAATCGATTCAGTAAACGATTCTGAACAAAGTAATTTCAGGATGTGCGTTAATTATGTTACATGTTGTATAGATTCCATAACTATTCAGCTATTCACTGTAAATTTTATTTAGCTATAACTCTTGTAGTTTGCGATTGTCTATCTAAAGTGTCAAATGACATGCGAATATTTCGCAATTTTTTGCACGCGTGGCGGTTTGGTGCTTAAAATTAGCTAGGCTAGGCTTGGGCTAGTGAGTGGAAGATTACAATTTGTCATGGAAAACACATTTAAATAATCTCTGTAAAAGAATTAATAAATCCTCATTCGCTCTCTACAAAATTTCCAAAATTGTCAACAAAGAAGCCGTCTTAACTGCATATCACGGACTTGTAGCAACTCGGTAGACAAGGAATTTGTATTCAAAGCCCAAAAGAAATGCATCAGAGCAATGTGCCATCTAGATAGTACTATAAGCTGTCAATCTTCCTTTAAAGATTTAAAAATCCTTACATTACCTTCCTTGTACATATACGAATTAAATGTATTTGTGAAATCGAATCCAAGCTATTATAAGACTGTCTTTAAAAGCTACTATAGACAGTTACGAGACAAAAAAAGGTTAGATGTAGAAATACCGTATGGGGAAACGGCACTACTCAATAAAAGTATTATTTGTATGGCATCACTGATTTATAACAAATTGCCCGATGAGATTAAAAACTTACCTACTCCTCTATTTAAGAATAAATTATACACCTTCCTATATAAAAAATGTTATTACAATGTAAAAGACTATCTAGAAGAAAAAAAATATTGTATTTTAATTATAGAATTTATTTGTTCAATACTTGATATTGAATATGATGGCTAATATAATTACTTTGACGACATATGACATTATTATTAATTTGCATGACATTATTATTACTTATAAATTACTAATTCAAATTTATTTATGTGTTTAATTGTGTGATCATCTATATTCTAAATGACATTGTAACTCTGAATATGAATAAATTCTAATCTATTAATGTTCCTAACATAATTGCACACCTAGCGTGGTTATAATACAGTGTACCTTATAAACTTTCTGTAACATCCTCTGAACCTGTGTTGTGCAAATAAATGATTTGTATTTGATCTGTCAAATGACCGATTTGGTCGAGACGCCATTATCTAACTATTGTGTCTACTTCGTGCTAATTTTTGTTCCATTAGCCCCCCCCCCCCCCCCTCTAAAAGCTAAACTGCGGGCTTTAAAAATCTGGAAAAATTCATGATGATAGTGCATATCATGAACTCTGAAGGAAAACTATAGCGGTTAAGATAACTTTAATAGTTTTGCAGTAATAGACGTTGAACTACGGTGTTGGATACTTTTGTATAAAATCCTTAGAATTAATCCTATAAAGTGACGTAGATAAAGTAGTTTCTTGTTTATAACGGGTGAAGGCTTGCATTGAAAAACAAAATCTAAAATATAACGGGCTACTATGGAACCCTACACTGCGCGTGGCCTGACACGCACTTGGTCGGTCTTTTATTCTAAAAAGATATTAAAAGTAATATGAATTAAAAAAAACAGAACTTAATAAAATACAACTCAATTCTAATTAAGAATTCATGCGAATTTCAACATAAAATAAACAAAAATAAACACCTGAAAAAAATACTTACTTGGTCCCGCGGACTACATGTGTAGTCCAGGATCTTTGCGGAGCTCCTGCACAAAGGTAATCTATAGCACTAAATACGTCCCCAATTATTCATTTAAAAGTACTTAGCGGCCCAAGAAACTAAAGCTTTTTTGATTTACATTCAGTGTTCCAGATTTTTTGATTTTGTACCAGTGGACTACCTATGTAGTCCACGCGACTACTGTAGGGTTAATAAAGAGGTTATTATAAGCCATTTGTGTCCCACTGCACGGCAAAGGCCTCCCTTCCCTCTTTCCACTTATCCCTATCCAGTGTAGTAAGTAATTTACCAATCCTTTTGGAAAGAGTTGAGTTCGTCCAGCCATCTCGTTTTGGGCCTGCGTTACCGTTTGCTGCTGTTTGGAAACCATTGTGTGGTTACTTTAGTTCATAGCTCCTCCGGCATGACGCGGAAGGAAGAAATTAAAAAGTTCAATAAAACCTCACATTTAAGTAGTCTACAGTTTTCTTATATTCCATTTCTTCGTGATAAACTTCTGGATTTCGTCTCACTTCTAGTTCATATTTTGCACATGTTGAATAGGGCTGAAAATGTAAAACTATAACTACATACGAAATAGCGCAATTAATTTATGTAACAGATTAATATTATAACACTAACTTTAACTTACTGCTACAATCCAGTAATCATTTATATCCTTGCCTATAGACAAGTTCCTGTTATTTAGACCTTCGATGAAAGCTTTAGCACTCTCTTCCAACCGACGGCCAAACCCTGGAAGGAACAAGTAATCTTTCTCTTGAAGATTGTTCAGCAAATCTGGAAATGTCTCCTTTATCCTCTTGCTAATTCGCAACAACTCTTCATACCCTTCATTAGAGATTATATTTGGTTTTTCCAGTATAGTTCTATCAGCTTCCCAATATTTTATATTCTCTACATCTTGCGCGCATAGCGAACTGTTTCCAATTTCGTAACTTGATACTAAAAAGTTTTTATTTTTAAGCATGTCATGTATGCCTTGTCCGAACTTCTGGCTGGGATTTCTTTTTCCATGTCTCATAATGGCCCAGACACTGACTGCTTCGCAACCTATTCAAGAATTAAATAGTTTTAAAATATGGACAAGTCCGATTAAATATTTTCATTCGATTTAGTCTCCAAAAAGTCCCACAATTCAATACAGAAATTACGCGATTTTTTTAAATTTATGCCAAATAACATCACAGTTTCACGGAAGCAACTCACAAATAAATTTGAATACGATCGCTCCACTTTCAGAAATATTCCGGGGAAATAAAGGTGGCAAAATATGTCAGAACAATCTTCGAATGAAAAGCAACTTACCTTCCGGTTTTACGATCGAATCCCTTATATCGCCTCTAACAATTTCATATGGAGTTTTACTTGAAAAATATTTGTATTTGCAGTCAGTATTCCAATAGCACTCTAAAGTGAGCACATTTTTTACGAAAAAAAAAACAAGCACCGTTGTTATTAAAAACTTCATGTTGATAGTCATAAAGATTACTGCTTTAACACTAGATTACTGCTTGTTGATAATATATGAACGCATAAACGAACAACGAACTTTTAAGTGTCTACGTTCTCTCACCGGCTCCGTGACGCGTGTCAATCTGTTAGCTAGTAGTAGTAATATGTTAGAATAAAATAAAAACAGTTATTAATATAATCAAGTGCTTTATTTAAATACAACACTGCCTAAACACTATACTCAACATTGACCTTCGTACGATTGTGGTACGATAAATAAACACGATTTAGTATATCGTACCTTTTCTGCTAAATTATATCTATTTTGAATATAATTATCATCAAGCAGTAAATAATCTTAGGTTTTAAATATTCATCGTGATATTATGAGGAAGATGAAGAGAAGATCTAATCTCGAGATATATTTATAGTTACTTAGCACTAACTTTGTCTGAGAAATATTCCCGTCTAATAATAAATAATATGATGTGAGTGCAGCAATCATTGTGCCGATGGTCGTGTCGGCCAATGGCTTAATAGCCAAGAGCCTCGACTAACCTCTCATCTTAGGAGGCTCTCGCTTAGCAGCTGGATCAGGGGCTTGATTCAGAAAGCAGTACTTCTTGACACGGCACGTATCAATTGTTAGGAGGTTCCTCTCTCAAGAGCCCTGACCACCGGCAGCTCGGACCCTGTTCCAAGCGCTGCGCGCTGGTGGGCTACTGTTATTTTTATATTTTTACATGTTTTTCATATAGTTTTATGAAGAAATATTTAAAAATGTTAAAAATATGTGTAAGAATGAATAAACGAATTAATAAATTAGTGATTCTACGTTAGTTAGTTCGTTCGGTCGTTCGTTAGTTCGGTAGTTATAAACAATGCACAATCGTGAGTGTGTAAATAAATATAATCTGAGGTTTTTATTGTTATCGGCGGCGGCCACCTCTCGCTTCCGGCCCCGGTCCAAGCCATGGTCCGGAGCGAGACGGAATGGGACGCCGTCACCTCCTTCTGCGAAGCAGTCATGCTAGCAAAGGAGGTGGCGGAACGTGAGAGGGAGAGATCCCAACATTTCCGGCCGCCGCGGGAGACGCCCCGGGCGTCGGGGGCCACGTGGTGGCTTCCGGCCACCGTAGGCGCGGGCCTGTGGACGTGGAGATATAGGCTAGCTCGCCGTCCGTACGTCTCATGACGACAGGCCGTGTCGACGGCACGTTCGTGTACCACGCGCGCCACAAAGAGAGTCAGCAATAAGGAAGGGGTCCGCAAGGGCCGAAGCCTGCCGGGGCTGCGGGACTATTCGAAAGAGATACCGTGGCCCTGGAACACAAAGGGCGATGAAGGAACATGGATGGGTTTTAGTCAGTAAAAGTCTGACACTCCCTCCTGCTCCGCCTAGAGTAGCAGTGTAGTTAGTGTGCTAAATAATAAAAGCTGCAGGGGTCGATCTTCAGGGGTACGCAGCGGTTGTCGAGGTAGGCCCGTCGATAGGTGACCATCTATTAAATTTAGAGTTTCCTCCGTGCTTTAGAAAGCTAACCGTGTGCTTTCCGATCTTTCGTTGGTCCTGGCCATCATTTGTACATCTTTGACAGTCGTTACAGGTAGTGGCCCAAAAGTCTGACAACCATTCTCCCCAAGGGATACCGTATTCCTCAGTTCTAATTGGGTTTTGGAGGTCAGATGCATTCACTCTACATAAAATACTGTAATTCAGCTGCTTCCGGTCAGACTGGAAGCAGCTGAATGGTCACCCACCATCTTAGAAAAACGGCTAGGCAGACGAAGATGTTTATTTTATATTTACAACAACATTATCACGCCTGTAATCCCTGGACCGACTGGACTGAGTCGAATAGGTTTCCTAACCTAACCTAAACCTAACCATGTAATTGGTGGCAAGCCCACACGCCGCGGACGTGGGTGTGCCGCCCATACATGGTTAGGTTTCTTTCAGTAAACCTTTCGACTTGAAATAAATAGAGAACCCGGGGACAGAATTTGATGTGCTTTTAGCACAGAGAAACATGGCTGTCATACCTTCCAAACAAAAGAAGTCTAAGCTGTGGCGGACGTGGGTGCATGTCGCCAATACATAGTTAGTTTTGGTTTGTTTCAACAAACCTATTCGACTTGAAATAAATAGAAAACCCTTTTTTTTTTGGATGGCAAATCATCAAATTACTCCTCCCGCTCTGGGCGGAGCAGGAGGGAGTGTCAGACTTTTACTGACTAAAACCCATCCATGTTCCTTCATCGCCCTTTGTGTTCCGGGGCCACGGTATCTCTTGCGAAAATAAAGAACCCTGGGACCGAATTTGATGCGCTTTGGCACATAGAAACATGGCTGTGATATCTTCCAAGTAAAAGTAGTCTAAGCTGTGGCTGACGTGGGTGTATTTTGCCCACTGTCCTTTTGACTCCCTGGAGAGTGTCGATAAACACGTTATTTGCAACAAAAACGGCCGAATCTTTATTTTACGTTAACTTAGAAATTAGTTTTTTCACAGCTCCAAGGGACTATAGACTTAAGTATATGGTTTTAATTTCAACTCGATACCTCCAAGCGTTCCCGAAATAAAGGGTCTTGACAGACAGACGGCATTATTTCAATAAATATTTCTTTTTTTATGATTGAAATACAAGTGTATAGTTTTCAGATTTTCCCCTGTATTTGTAGTTTAAGACAATATTATTTGCCAAATTTCATAGTTCTAGAGGTCAACGGAAAGTACCCTATAAATTTTGATACCCTTGAGAGTTTAAGGGCGCGTTTGCATATCAGGTAAAATTATGCTGTTTTTCGGTACAATTTTATGGCATAACCAAACAAAATCCAATATAACTAATAACTACCTCGTATAGATTGGTTCTTCATCTTCAAATAATAGGAACTTGATCATTGAAAATTTTAGTATTTTATAATGTAAAATCGATCTGTCGTTGCCATTTTCCCTAAAATTAACGATACAGGGTTGAGTTTAGGTACATTTTTTGTGCTATTATTAACATATTTTACTATTTCTAAAAATACTGTATGTTGGCAAACATAATCAATTCTTAATGCAAGGATTTTTTTTTTATCTAAATGATTTATATAGTTACAGAAAAAATGAAAACCAAATCTTATTTTTTCACATTTTTTGCTATTCTGGATGAATCTTAATTGATTGCATTAAGGGTTATTTTATTTTGGATACCCGTCTTGATTTATTGCACAAACACTTTGAATGAAACTTTAGTCCGCGCACGGCCGCCATCGAGAGTGGACACGTAACGCCTGTTTGGAGCGGCTCGAGTTGAAAAAGATCGCTGTACAAACACAAAATATTCGATAAACCAAATTTGATACTTGACAAGGCAAGATTTTTATTATTTATTAGTTATGATGAGACCTTACCTCCGGACTTGATGAAGTGATTGGTGACTGCTACTGGAACTCCTTGACGTGTTGTACTAGGTGAGCTGAGTTTGGGCTCGTTTTGTTAGTTATGATGAAACCTTACCTCCGTACTTGATGGAGTGACCTGAAGGTGTACTTCGGTGATTACTACTGGAACTCCTTCACATGTTGTACTAGGTGAGCCGAGTTTGGGCTCGTTTTGTTAGTTATGATGAGACCTTACCTCCGGACTTGATGGAGTGACCTGAAGGTGTACTTCGGTGATTGATACTGGAACTCCTTCACATGTTGTACTAGGTGAGCCGAGTTTGGGCTCGCCAACTCCGTCAAGGAGTTCCAGTAGCAATCATCGAAGTACACCTTTAGGTCACTCCATCAGGTCCGGAGGTAAGGTCTCATCATAACTAACAAAACGAGCCCAAACTCGGCTCACCTAGTACAACACATCGCGGAGTTCCAGTAGCAGTCACCGAAGTACACCTTCAGGTCACTCCATCAAGTCCGGAGGTAAGGTCTCATCATAACTAACAAAACGAGCCCAAACTCCGCTCACCCAGTACAACACGTCAAAGAGTTCCAGTAGCAATCATCGAAGTACACCTACAGGTCACTCCATCAAGTCCGGAGGTAAGGTCTCATCATAACTAACAAAACGAGCCCAAACTCGGCTCACCTAGTAGAACATGTGAAGGAGTTCCAGTAGCAATCACCGAAGTACACCTTCAGGTCACTCCATCAAGTCCGGAGGTAAGGTCTCATCATTACTAACAAAACGAGCCCAAACTCGGCTCACCTAGTACAACATGTGAAGGAGTTCCAGTAGCAATCACCGAAGTACACCTTCAGGTCACTCCATCAAGTCCGGAGGTAAGGTCTCATCATAACTAACAAAACGAGCCCAAACTCGGCTCACCTAGTACAACATGTGAAGGAGTTCCAGTAGCAATCACCGAAGTACACCTTCAGGTCACTCCATCAAGTCCGGAGGTAAAGTCTCATCATAACTAACAAAACGAGCCCAAACTCGGCTCACCCAGTACAACACGTCGAGGATTTCCAGTAGCAATCATCGAAGTACACCTTCAGGACACTCCATCAAGTCCGGAGGTAAAGTCTCATCATAACTAACAAAACGAGCCGAAACTCGGCTCACCTAGTACAACATGTGAAGGAGTTCCAGTAGCAATCACCGAAGTACACCTTCAGGTCACTCCATCAAGTCCGGAGGTAAGGTCTCATCATAACTAACAAAACGAGCCCAAACTCGGCTCACCTAGTACAACATGTGAAGGAGTTCCAGTAGCAATCACCGATGTCCACCTTCAGGTCACTCCATCAAGTCCGGAGGTAAAGTCTCATCATAACTAACAAAACGAGCCCAAACTCGGCTCACCCAGTACAACACGTCGAGGATTTCGAGTAGCAATCATCGAAGTACACCTTCAGGACACTCCATCAAGTCCGGAGGTAAAGTCTCATCATAACTAACAAAACGAGCCCAAACTCGACTCACCTAGTACAACACGTCAAGGAGTTCCAGTAGCAGTCACCGATGTACACCTTCAGGTCGCTCCATCGAGTCCGGAGGTAAGGTATCATCATGACTAACAAAACGAGCCCAAACTCGGCTCACCTAGTACAACACGTCGAGAAGTTCCAGTGGCAGTCACTGAAGTATACCTTCAGGTCACTTCATCAAGTCCGGAGGTAATTCGTAAAAACAGCAAAAATATTTTTTTTGTAGTGACCTACCATAATTTTATTTCTAAGAAATACGTAAAAATCTTTCAAAGCATCAAAATGAGTTCACTTGAATAGTATTCTCGCAGTTAGTCGTGCGTACACTTGTGTGTATGACCCGTGTCAATGTAGTAGTTCGATTCTGTACCTATCAATTTTGCAAACGCGTCCTTAAAAATATTTTTTTATTGCGACTTAAACGACCGTATCTTATTTTATTTTTTCACAACTTCAAGGGGCTGTAGACTTTGAGTATATAGTTTTAATTTCAACTCGTTCTTGAGATAAAGGGTATTGACAGATAGACGGACAGACGGATAAAAAAGTGATCCTATAAGGGTTCCGTTTTTTCCTATTTAAGGTACGGAACCCTAAAAAAACACATAAATAAAATGGTAAACTCAATTACTATTACAATAAA
This sequence comes from Xestia rhomboidea, assembly GCA_963853795.1. Taxonomy (NCBI): domain Eukaryota; kingdom Metazoa; phylum Arthropoda; class Insecta; order Lepidoptera; family Noctuidae; genus Xestia; species Xestia rhomboidea. The sequence continues at coordinate 12,122,156 of OY970761.1, read as the reverse complement.
ACTTTAATAAATTAAGAGATTATGTACATTACGTGTTTAAGGTGAAAAAAAAAAATCGTGTGGCTTTTTTTTAATCTTTATTCACAAATATCTAAAGTTGCATTCAAGAATGGTTTGAACATGTTCTCGAACTCTTGCCACGAACAAACTCCTCCATTGCATAGTTCTACAAACGGTCTCTCATTCCGATAGAATGAGATATTGTGGTCGTACTGTCCATCAGGTAATCTACATCTGAAAGGGTCAGAAAACATATTGTTAGATTGTAACTTCAATTCCTCAAAAAAAAGAAAAAGTACCTATGTTATAGGTATGTTTGTGGATTTAGAATATAATACTACATTCTTTTTTGGAATATTTGTTTTAAACCCTCACAGATTATATGAAACCAGAAATATAGGTTTCGTAGGCGGCCGTAGATTCCTTCATTGAAATCATAAAAAATAAATTATTTGTGGGTACGTAACCGTGGCTTCGTAAAAAGAAATATAATTCTTCATATATTTTTTTCCACTTTCTCAACTAGTTACGAACCAGCAGTTTCGATGGCGGCCAAAAGGGTTTTTTCGTTTATTGATAACATTAATAGCTAACTAAATAACATTCGCCGGCGCTAAGTGCTTGCCATAATTATAAATGATCACGTTTACAAACCTGTTGAGAACTGCAATCAAGTTTATGCCAAAAGTAGATATAAATGTGGATCTCCATTTTCTATCCAAGTCTCTATGAGCTGCCGTAAGTAAGTTTGCATCTTTATAAAGATTGAAAGCAATCAGGACCATGTCCATCACCGAAGAATGGGCAACGTATACGATAGCTTTCTTGCCTTGTCCGTTCTTGGCTTGTTCTAGATTTATAAATAAATCGGATAACGTAATCTGGCCGAATGTTCTGCTATACTTTTCTGCTCCATAACCGCTTCTATAGTAATGTTCTAAGTCTCCCACATATTCGATGATCTTCAGGTCGTCTTCGGAGAACACAGCACACCAGGGACTGTGTTTGTTGCCGACTCCCTCCGTAGTGTATCGACACAAATCATAGATCGCTATAATATGTTTGTTCGTTAGAGAAAAATTAAGGCCTAATCTCCTGTCAATCCTCTCTTTCATCTAAAAACAAAATAGTTAAGAATTAATCACTACATATTATAAAACAAAATCGCCCGCCGCGTCTGTTCCTATGTATGCTTAGATCTTTTAAACTACGCAACGGATTTTGATGCGAGTTTTTTTAATAGATAGTAATCAATTAAACAAAGATTAAGGTTTGTATATTTTTGAAGTCTTACTCACCTTTACATATTCTGGGTGTTCCATATATTGAAGTGATATTTTGTAAGTATCTGGATTTCCAAAAACTTCTTTCAGATATGATCGACACCTTCCATAGGGCTGCAAAGAAATAGGTTGACGCTTGAACTCATTTGGTATAAATCTGTCATTCTGCTAGTTATTCAAAAGGTTAGTCAATTTATTTCCACGTGTAATAACTGGAATATCAAAATCGTTTTAAACTGTTAACGAGTCACTAGTCAGAGAGCGATTTAACTAAATTATGTTTTTACAATTTAGTTAACCGAAAGGTAAAAAAGTATTGCAGTCTTGTGCCGAAATAATATCATTTATTGTGAAGTCGCATCCACACTGTAGTTACTTTTTGTAGAACAAAATTTGTGGGCAACAACAATGACCACTAAAGTTTTACAAAAACTTACTTAACGTTATCTTGTTGTAAAATATTGCTCAACAAAAAGTAACCCCATTACAGAGCATTGGTGTAACAATGTACAACCCGGTCGAGCTTAGTCTACAAGCCATCGAAGCAAGTTGCAAACTTAACTCGACCGAGTTATAGAAACAATTGCAAATAAAGCGAGTACTTACACTGGCGACGCTGACGTTTTGTTCAGCTTGGTCTATAATCAAGTCTTTATACCCTAGTCCTTCAATTAAAGCGTCTGTCGAGACCTTACCTCGAGGACCGAACGTTGGGCGAAATGAAAACTCTCCCTGATGGAGATCATTGTATATCTCCGGTAAAGCCTTTTTAAATCTGCTGCCAATATTATACATTTCTTGATAACCTTCGTCCATAATTTTATTTGGCTCATTAATAAAAGTTGCATCAATTTCCCATTCTCTAAAGTTATCTATATCTTGAGCGCATAGCGAACTGTTTCCATTATCGTAACTGGAAATAATATGGTCTTTAAAATCCAGAACCACAATTATCTCTTGTAAGAATTTTTTTCCAGGATTCTTTTTTCCGTGCCTCATTATGGTCCAGGAGCTGATTGGTTCGCATCCTAAGGAAATAATATGGTTGAATATTCATGTTTGTATTGTGTAAGGTTTTTATTGAATAAAATTAACTGTCATTAATAAAGAATTTACTGACGTGTCATCAAATGTAGTTTATCTGCACAAATAAAATCAATATAAAACACGTTTTTTTTTTATTACCTGTCAGCTGAATCAACGTTCCTAACAAACCTCTGTGATTTTCTGTCAATTGTAATGTAAATATGTTTCTTGATAATATAAAAAAAAAAAAACTCGATGAGAAACTCTGGTCAGCACAGATAGAGCAACTAGTTTCTCAAGCATTTTCATAGATTTTTTAAATGAACTTAAATGTTTTAATTTCACGTGACATGTGCTCGCATGTATGTTCTTCTTCGGTTGCGAATAGTTGTCGCCACATCACGAAAGTAAATACATACCATACAGGGTGTAAGCAACCTCATCACGAATCCGTCAACGAAGCATTCTGTACATCAAACTAAGTAACTTTACTCGAAAATTATTGCTGGGAAACGACTTTTTTTTTTGGGGTGAAAAATCACGTTTTGTTGTAGAACTCAATGTAACGCACTCAAAACATTGTGCTGATGTATGGATTGAATAATAAGGGGGTCGTGGAGGTGTTTAAAGTAAAAATCTTACATTAAAAACTTGTATTAAAAAAAAACTTGTCAAAGAGTTGGAACTTTGACCCCCAATATCTCCGTAACTAGAAGGTTAGATGATGAAGGTATGGTGTAGAGCAAAAAAATGATCGCAATTACGGGGAGAACCAGTGCCTTTCGGCTTCGTAAAGAGGTTTTGTACACCTTTTATAGAGAAAACCAGCCAAGTGCGTGTCGGGGCACGCCCAGTGTGGGGTTCCGTAGTAGCCCGTTATATTTTAGATTATGTTTTTCAATGCAAGTCTTTACCCGTTATAAACAAGCAACTACTTCATATTAGTCACTTTAAAGGATTTATTGATAAGGACTTTGTATTTGGTACAAAGTTATCCTACACCCAAATTCAACAACTAGTACTGCTAAACTAATAAAGTTATCTTAACCGCTATATTTTTTCTTTAAAGTTCATGAAATGCATTATCATTATGAATTTTTCCAGATTTTTCAAGCCAGCAGGTTAGGTTTTAGTGGGGGTGGTAGTAATTTAGGGAGGGACACGAAAATGTTTGTTCTATCGGAACAAACATTTGCACATTAAAGTTTAATCATTCGTCCTTAAAAGAGCTATTCAACAATACTCCACACGATATGGTAGACGACGAAAAAAAATTCATAGCCACACAAAAAAAAGGAATTTTCAAAATTTCATTTTACCACTTTTACAGCGTAACTGATATACACACCCCTACAAAATTACAGCTCTCTAGTACTAACTGTCTTTTAGCAAAACTTCGGACAGTCAGACGGACGGACATGACGAAACTATAGGGCGCTGGGCACACACAAAAGATGTAAGACGAAGACGGGGCATGGACAAGGCGCAAACGGGGTGCCGTCGCGACTTTTAAACGCACATAGAAAAGATGAGGCACGGGCGAGGCGCGGGCGTGACGCCAGGCGCCACGAGAGAAAACAAGCAACAGCCTTTTTATCTGTTTTTGTGTAACCAATCAACTTCATTCAGCCGTACGATTTTGACACAATAACAAGTTTTAACATATTTTTTTGACGCGCGCGCACGCTTGTCCGCGCTCCCGCGCCCTCCCCGCCCGCACCCCCGTTCTCGCCCATCCCTCGTCTGCTCGCGCCCGGCGACACCCGTGTCTCGTCTTAGGTCGTCTTTTCTATGTGCTTTACAACAGGGTGTAGACGGGCAAACGTCGTTTGCGCGCCCGTCCGCGCCCTGCCTTTTCTGTGTGCTTTGCGACGCGACCCTGCTATACATTTTGTATGAAAAAGACGCGGAAGAGACATATGTCTGTGCCCCGTCTGCGTCTTACGTCTTTTCTGTGTGTCTTGCGCCTAAGGGTTCCCTGTCAGGACTACGGAACCCTAAAAAGCTTTGAGAGTTTTCAAATAGATAATTGAGTATTATGTATTGCTATTATTCGAGTGACAACAGCACATGCCTGCATCCTCGGGACTGCTAGATAAGAGTTCCGAGTTTACACAGCGGATTTTCGAGAAAATGCGTGTTCGCTCAAGCACCAGCCGCTTTGTCTGCGCTGACCCGTATAACAAAGAAATAGACACAATTCTAGTCAGTTTTGGCACTTACCTTCCGTTTTTACGACCGAATCTCTTAAATCACCTCTAACAGTTTCATACGGAGTTTTACTTGAGAAATATTTGTATTTACATTCGGTACTCCAATAGCAGTCCAGCGTCGTAACTTTTTTTATGACGAAGCTAATGAGTACTGGTATAAAAATTAAAAACCTCATTCTGATTAATTCACGGACGTTCAAATTTAATTAGATTAATAACAGCTCTCAGGAAGGCACATAAATAACACTATAAAACACACACCACACTCAACATTGACACAGATCGTCGTAATAAGCTACAATATAAACTATTCACTATCATAGTATTTAAATATGTTAATTTGACGGAACTAAAAAGGACAGGTTTTTTAACATATAATCTCAATTCGTTTTCGTCTGAACAACAATAGTATTTTTAAGTCAAAGATAGCATTTCTGGTAGCATCTAAAATTTAATCAAACTGTTTACGATTTCATAACTTAAAAAAATAAATAAGTAGGTCCCTAGTTACTACAAAACACCGGCGCGGCCGTAAGGGGGAAGTTGTGCCAGACCTGTATTACTAAAAACGCGAGTCACGCGGCCCGGCAGCGGCGCTTGCTAAAACTAGTACGTTTTCTCTAAAATAACAAAATTATTGATTTCCAGGAAATTATTCATCAAGCCACTGTAAAACACCTATACTGTATTTACCTACACATATACTGGTTTCGAAATCGATAAACAGTGTATCGGTATTTTTTACCCGACTGCGAACTTCAAGGACAGGGTGATGTTTTACACGCGTAGCCTATGTAAGTGAAATACTTTTCAACCGAAGTCCAAAAAGAGGAATTTCTCTTCTTTTCTCAAATCGACTTTTTTTTTGTTTTTTGTTTGTTACCTCAGAACATTCGACTGGGTGAACCGATTTTGGTGATTTTTTTTATTTGAAAGTTGGTGCTTCCCGTGTGGTCCCATTTAAATTTGGTGAACATCTTATGCTGATCTTCGGAGATATACAATGGAGCTCTTCAAAAATAGACGGCAAATCTGCCGTGATTGCTGCAATCGCTTGGATGTTTATTGTTTATACAACATCATGACGAAACATCACGCCTTTATGCTCTAAATGGGTACGCATATGTGTACAATACACCCAGATTTCGACAGTTAGGTATGTTAGTTGATGCGTTCGTGTTCCACGCGCGCCTCAAAGAGATGTCAGCAAAAGGAAGGGGTCCGCAAGGTCCGATACCAGCCGGGGCTGCGAGACTGTTCGAAAGAGATACCGCGGCCCTGGAACACACAGGGCTAAGAAGGAACATGGATGGGTTTTAGTCAATAAAAGTTTTGTGCTGCCACCGAGGACAAGGAAATGGCGAAGTACTGGGCTAACCAAATAAAAATATTGTCAGCGACACGAAGAAAAAGAATCAGTACGACATTATTATTTTCATAAGTTTTGTATCCTTTTTTCCTTGGAGTTTATAACAGAATTGAACAGCCTATTATTATTACACTGTCTTGCTAAAGTTCGCAATACCAAGTCCTATCCTACCCTATGACTCCCAAAACATGCAGCAGAGACCTCGCCTTTGTAAGTTCTGGGCTAACAAAATGTAAAATTATGTTGCACCAGTGACGCGAAGACGAAAAAGATAATACAAAATCAAAGCAATTACAAAATTCTTCTTCTTTTTAGGGTTCCGTACGTCAAAAAGAAAAAACGGAACTCATATAGGATCGCTTTGTTGTCCGTCCGTCCGTCAGTCTGTTAAGATCCTTTATCTCGGGAGCGCGTGGAGGTATTGAGTTGAAATTAAAACCATATACTGAAGTCTACAGTCCTTGAAGCTATGAAAAAATCAAACTTTTGCCGCTTATAACGTAGGTATATATCGACACTCTCAAGGGAATCAAAATTTATAGGGTACTTCCCGTTGATCTAGAATGATGAAATTTAGCAAAAAGCAATCTTACAGCACGTGTTAAGGAAAAAATCTGAAAACCGTAAGTATGTAGTTTAATAACCAAATACCTTCAAGTTTATATGGAACCCTCGGTATGCAACCCCAACTCGCACTTCACAACACCAAAACTGGTTTCCTAAAAATAAATCAAGGCGTAATTTTATTACCAATGACAACTTGCGACAAATTGATCATTATGGATTAGTTTACTATAAATATCAACGTTTATCATGATTATAGTTATTGCTTCTAATAAGTCATAAAATATGCATAAACTAATCATTAATTTATATAAATTCTTGATATCCATTTAGTTTTTGACGACCTGAATGGCGCAGCGGTAGTGAGGCTGCCTTACGTTCTCAGGGTCCCGGGTTCGAATCCAGGTAGAAGCAAATGTTTGAGTGATGAGCATGGACATTTGTTTCTGAGTCTTGGATGTTTTAGTATAGTAAGTATGTATTTACAAACAAAAAGTATCTGTATGGTTTATCAATTATCTGGTGTCCTCGTCTCAAGCCTCGTCGCTTAGTGTGGCTCTAGAAGGCGGTGTGTGTAATGGCCTGACTAAAACCCATCCATGTTCCTTCTTAGCCCTTTGTGTTCCAGGGCCGCGGTATCTCTTTCGAACAGTCCCGCAGCCCCGGCAGGCATCGGACCCTGCGGGCCCCTTCCTTTTGCTGACATCTCTTTGAGGTGCGCGTGGAACACGAGCGCATCAACTTAACTTAGCTAACTGTCGAAATCTGGGTGTATTGTACACATCTGCGTACCCCCTCAGAGCATACAGGCGTGATGTTACATCATGATGTTGTATAAACATTAACTTCCAAGCGATTGCAGCAATCACGGCAGACTTGCCGTCTAGTTTTAAAGAGTTCCATTGTATATCTCCGAAGATCAGCATAAGATGTTCACCAAATTTAAATGGGACCACACGGGAAGCACCAGCTTTCAAATAAAAAAATCATCAAAATCGGTTCACCCAGTCGAAAGTTCTGAGGTAACAAACAAAAACCAAAAATGAAGTCGAATTGAGAAATTCCTCTTTTTGGAATTCGGTTGAAAAATATTTCACATACTTAAGCTACGCGTGTATAACATCGATCGATTGAAGTTCGCAGTCGGGTCAAAAATACCGATACCCTGTTTATCGATTTCGAAGCCTTATTTAATTGCATGAACTTAAATACATTGTTAGGTGTTGTACAGTATCTTGATGAATAATTTCCTGGAAATCAATAATTTTGTTATTTTAGAGAAAACGTACTAGTTTTAGCAAGCGCCGCTGCCGGGCCGCGTGTCTCGCGTTTTTAGTAATACAGGTCTGGCACAACTTCCCCCTTACGGCCGCGCCGGTGTTTTGTAGAAATAAATAAGTAGGTCCCTCTACTTATTTATTTTTTTAAGATATGAAATCCTAAACAGTTTGATTAAATTTAAGATGCTACCAGAAATGCTATCTTTGACTTAAAAATACTATTGTTGTTCAGACGAAAACGAATTGAGATTATATGTTAAAAAACCTGTCCTTTTTAGTTCCGTCAAATTAACATATTTAAATACTATGATAGTGAATAGTTTATATTGTAGCTTATTACGACGATCTGTGTCAATGTTGAGTGTGGTGTGTGTATCACAATCATCATCATCATAATCACTATCATCGTAATCACAATCACTAGATTGTGATAGTGATAGTGACTGTGATAGTGATTGCGATGATGGTGATTATGATGATGATGATTGTGATTGTGATGATGATGATTGTGATAGTGATTGCGATGATGGTGATTATGATGATGATGATTGTGATTGTGATGATGATGATTGTGATTACGATGATAGTGATTGTGATAGTGATTGTGATAGTGATTGTGATAGTGATTGTGATAGTGATTGTGATAGTGATTGTGATAGTGATTGTGATAGTGATTGTGGTAGTGATTGTGATAGTGATTGTGATAGTGATTGTGATAGTGATTGTGATAGTGATTGTGATAGTGATTGTGATAGTGATTGTGATAGTGATTGTGATAGTGATTGTGATAGTGATAGTGATTGTGATAGTGATTGTGATAGTGATTGTGATAGTGATTGTGATAGTGATTGTGATAGTGATTGTGATATTGATTGTGATAGTGATTGTGATAGTGATTGTGATAGTGATTGTGATAGTGATTGTGATAGTGATTGTGATAGTGATTGTGATAGTGATTGTGATAGTGATTGTGATAGTGATTGTGATAGTGATTGTGATAGTGATTGTGATAGTGATTGTGATAGTGATTGTGATAGTGATTGTGATAGTGATTGTGATAGTGATTGTGATAGTGATTGTGATAGTGATTGTGATAGTGATTGTGATAGTGATTGTGATAGTGATTGTGATAGTGATTGTGATAGTGATTGTGATAGTGATTGTGATAGTGATTGTGATAGTGATTGTGATAGTGATTGTGATAGTGATTGTGATAGTGATTGTGATAGTGATTGTGATAGTGATTGTGATAGTGATTGTGATAGTGATTGTGATAGTGATTGTGATAGTGATTGTGATAGTGATTGTGATAGTGATTGTGATAGTGATTGTGATAGTGATTGTGATAGTGATTGTGATAGTGATTGTGATAGTGATTGTGATAGTGATTGTGATAGTGATTGTGATAGTGATTGTGATAGTGATTGTGATTAGTGATTGTGATAGTGATTGTGATATTGATTGTGATAGTGATTGTGATAGTGATAGTGATAGTGATTGTGATAGTGATTGTGATAGTGATTGTGATAGTGATTGTGATAGTGATTGTGATAGTGATTGTGATAGTGATTGTGATAGTGATTGTGATAGTGATTGTGATAGTGATTGTGATAGTGATGTGATAGTGATGTGATAGTGATGTGATAGTGATGTGATAGTGATGTGATGTGATAGTGATTGTGATAGTGATTGTGATAGTGATTGTGATAGTGATTGTGATAGTGATTGTGATAGTGATTGATAGTGATTGGTGATAGTGATGGTGATAGTGATGTGATAGTGATTGTGATAGTGATTGTGATAGTGATTGTGATAGTGATTGTGATAGTGATTGTATAGTGATTGTGATAGTGTGATAGTGATGTGATTAGTGATTGTGATAGTGATTGTGATAGTGATTGTGATAGTGATTGTGATAGTGATTGTGATATGTGATGTGATAGTGATTGATTGTGATAGTGATTGTGATAGTGATAGTGATAGTGATTGTGATAGTGATGTGATAGTGAATTTGTGATAGTGATTTGATAGTGATTGTGATAGTGATGTGATAGTGATTGTGATAGTGATTGTGATAGTGATTGTGATATGCATATATATGATTGTGATAGTGATTGTGATAGTGATTGTGATAGTGATTGTGATAGTGATTGTGATAGTGATTGTGATAGTGATTGTGATAGTGATTGTGATAGTGATTGTGATAGTGATGTGATAGTGATGTGATAGTGATTGTGATAGTGATTGTGATAGTGATTGTGATAGTGATTGTGGTAGTGATTGTGATAGTGATTGTGATAGTGATTGTGATAGTGATTGTGATAGTGATTGTGATAGTGATTGTGATAGTGATAGTGATAGTGATAGTGATAGTGATAGTGATTGTGATAGTGATTGTGATAGTGATTGTGATAGTGATTGTGATAGTGATTGTGATAGTGATTGTGATAGTGATTGTGATAGTGATTGTGATAGTGATTGTGATAGTGATTGTGATAGTGATTGTGATAGTGATTGTGATAGTGATTGTGATAGTGATTGTGATAGTGATTGTGATAGTGATTGTGATAGTGATTGTGATAGTGATTGTGACAGTGATTGTGATAGTGATTGTGATTGTTATTGGAATAACGGATTTAATTTTAAATACTTTTCAAGTAAAACTCCATATGAAATTATTAGAGGCGATATACGAGATTCGATCGTAAAACAAAAAGGTAAGTTCAATCACATTTTGCTACTTTTTTTCCTCCAAATCATTTTTAATAAAGGAGCAATAATTTCCATAATTATAGAGTTGCCTCTAGTATTGCGTATGTCCATAGGCGGCGGTGGTGACCATCTCCACAGGTCCGTTGGCTTGTTGGACATCCAATAACCTTTTGAATTTAATGTTGACTAGTATTACTGTTTGGTTCGTGTGAGGCTACTAAAATTTTGTGAAACGCCAGTGTCTGCAATTAAAAAAAGGTATGACTATAACTATGGATTACAAGCAGTTATATATTATTACTAGCTGTTGCCCGCGGCGTCGCCCACCTGAATTTCAGTATCCGTTCCACTGGATCATACTAAAGGGATAAATAGTATCCTACATGTCAATCCAGGTTATAAACTATCAATGTGCCAAATCACAATCACTATCAATCAATCGCTATCACAATCGCTATAACAATCACTATCACAATCACTATCACAATCACTATCACAATCACTATCACAATCACTATCACAATCACTATCACAATCACTATCATAATCACTATCACAATCACTATCACAATCACTATCACAATCACTATCACAATCACTATCACAATCACTATCATCGTAATCACAATATTATATTAGATAGTTTATTACCAACAGCTAGTAATAATATATAACTGCTTGTAATCCATAGTTATAGTCATACCTTTTTTAAATTGCAGACACTGGCGTCTCACAAAATTTTAGTAGCTTCACACGAACCAAAAAGTAATACTAGTCAACTTTAAATTCAAAAGGTTATTGGATGTCCAACAAGCCAACGGACCACCTGTGGAGATGGTCACCACCGCCGCCTATGGACATCCGCAATACTAGAGGCAACTCTATAATTATGGAAATTATTGCTCCATTATTAAATTGATTTGGAGGAAAAAAAGTAGCAAAATGTGATTGAACTAACCTTTTTGTTTTACGATCGAATCTCGTATATCGCCACTTATAATTTCATATGGAGTTTTACTTGAGAAGCATTTAAAATTACATCCATTATTCCAATAACAATCTAATGTCAACACATACTTTAGGTTAAACCAAAACAGCACTATTGGTATCAAAAACTTCAAGTTAATTATCACAAGAAATACAAAACCTTGCCTGCAAGACAATAAACTCTAAATGGTCATAATTACAAGAAAGTTTTTCTTTTTAAATTCTCGATCTAGGGGAGAGTTGACCAATTAATAACGCCCAATTATAATAATATTATATTTTAATCATTGCTCTCACGGATTTCTCATAAAACAATCAATTTTTTACAGCATTTGATACAAGTGGAGATAGTTTGTTATTGCACTCGAGGCGGAATTAACACATGAACCGTAGGCGAGGGTGTTTTTTAGAGAACTACAATAACAAAATGTCCACGTGTATCAATGACGTTTTTCAATACACTTTTGAAGAAATAAAATAACAATAATGGTTATAGTCAATGACTGTTATAGTCACTATTTGCCGCATTAAATTTAGGATTTATTAATTATTTTATGTGTTTCGATCATGAAACTATTTCAATGGTGTAGTTAACTTATTTTCTTCTTCAATAAAGAATATGAATATGAAAATATTCATATTCTTTATTGCACACAGAATTCAAATTAAAGTCAGTCATCAGTTTTTATTTGAAGTTAACTTTTTACGCAGTCGGGTTTTTTTGTAACTTACTTTGTTTTAACACCCATATTTGTCTCTTAATTTATTTATTATCCGGGTCTAACTAAAAACTGGTCTTTAAACCCGATTATCCCCTAAATTAAAACAAAATTAAATTAAATGATCTATCGGTTGACTAAGATGACCTAAACTTGTATACAGGGTGCCCATGATAAGACATTCAAAAATAAATATGTAGTGTGCATTGTAAAGTATATTCAGCGATTACTTATAGTCTACAACTTTTAAATACATTTTGCGTGGCAAAGAACTCAAAGTAATTTTCACGAACCCTCAGCGTTCCAAAACTATACCATTAGCAGTTGCTTTTCGGGACTTTATTGGTTATAATCGGAAACCCCATAACTCATAGTCGTCGTCTCATACTTTGTAGTACTAAAGTATCGTATGCGTTTCTGATAAAGGTACCTAATTAATCTGCATGCACGAATTCTCCAAGAAAATTCAACACCCGCTAAGTTAATTTTTTGTTTTTTGATTGGCCTAGTGGCATTACGCCCTCCAAAGATAGGAGAAGAAAGATAACAGGATAGGTTATCGTATTGTCAATGTGACAATTTTATTTTAAGTATTTAATTAGTGTTAGGTTATAAATCAAGTTTGAAGCCCACATACCTAAATATAAGTAATTTTCCATATATATTTTACTTGCATTTGTCGTGCGAATTCTAAATTTGAATAAATTTATTATTATATTATTATTTATAAATATCTTTTCAAAGTTTATCTTGGACATCACAGACATCGGTGAAGGAAAACATCGTGAAGGAACCTGGACTTATAATTAATATAAGTCTGAAATCGCCAACCCGTCTTGAGCAAGCGTGGTGATCAATGCCCGTGCCTTCTCTGTATGAGAAGAGGCCTTTGCCCAGCAGTGGGACAGTAATAGGCTGGTATTATTTATAAATATATTCATATATTCATATTCTTTATTGCACACAAAATTAAAAAATATACACCACCGACCACCGTCCGTCCGTCTCCGTTTAATACCGTGTTTGTTAACACAAAAGAAAACTATTCACAAAAGTCGGTATTTGTCTTCAGGAATGACGACAGTTTATGACGACAGTTCCATTCTTACCTAATAAAACAGGTCGCAGTTAGTTAGAACAGATAAAAATTATCAAAGTGGCACATTACCCATTACGTGTGAAGTTCCCCAGGGATCAATCTTAGGACCCCTACTCTTTTTGATCTACTTAAATAATATTCCGGAAATTCAACCACATGGCCATCTTACTCTATACGCAGATGACACTTGCTTATTTTATTTCGGACCTTCCATTCATGATTTAGTTTCCCAGGCTCAAGACGATTTAAACACCCTTTTTTCATGGTTTCAATATTTATTAACAATATACCCTTACAGCAAAAATCTTATGAAAAATATCTTGGCTTGAGAATGGATAGTTCTCTATCGTGGACTGTTCACTTGGATCAGATTATAAAAACAAACCTTACGTCGTTACTTGGATCCCTCCGAAACATAGTTCGATGTATTCCACAACGCCTTAGTAAAACCACAGCAACTATGTATATCTGGTTGTTTGGGACAGTGCGGGCAACCCGAAGCCCCCCGACCCAGACGAAGCTAGCAAGGTTGAACACAAACAAAACAAAATAATAATAAAAAAACTACCCATAATTAACATCAACAAGCAAAATTTATGAAGAAAAAATAATAATGAACATTAGACAGTTATTACAATACACGAACATTAGACAGTCATGTATTTTCATTCGTAAGGCACTCAACAAAAATATACAGACTAATTTATCGTTTACTAAAGTTAAAAAAGTAACCCAACGTAGCACCCGCAGAGCTAGTTTTCTTATTTTACCAAAGATAAGAACGAATTTTGGCAAAAAAATGTTAACACTTGAAAGAGCACAATTATACAACCAAATACCCTCATGTATTAAGAGAAAAATGAAGAAGAAGAAGCCTCCTAGTCGGAACCAGTGCGGAACCGTGCTGGCAGGACCCAATATGCTGCGTCCGGCGATACGATCGACGCAGCTCTATGTGTCCCGGCTACATCACATCACGAAGGTTGAGGAGATCGTGGAGTATGTCTGAGCGAGGATCAGCTAGACCTTGAGGGTTGAGAAGTTGGAGTTGCGCCACAACACGAATTTTAAATCGTTCGAGCTGCGAGTTCCGACTCATCATATTGAGACCTTCCTCAAGGAAGAGTTTTGGCCGAAGGGTGTCATGTATCGGCGATTCCGCGGAAGGCTACGCGACACCACACAACGCAACATGACGCGTTTCTACATGTTCAATAGATTCATTAGGTTTTTGTGGATTTTTTATATATGTATGTTAGTCTGTAAGGTATATATGATATGGGTCTTTTGTTGCCTGAATTAAATGATATATTATTATTATTAAAAAATACACTCATTCAATACATTCAAACCCTATTAATATCTGATCACAAATAACACCCTTCCTAAAATCTGTATGGACTGGATGGGCATCCGTGACGTCTGTGACGAAATTTCAATTTAATTTATTTCGGAAGATCCTCCCTGTTCTATGGGGGATGATGAGCTTTGTAAAGCTCATCAAAGCCAACTCACAGAAATAAAGAATAGATGGATGTTCGGGGGTAGAACAGGGTACAACATTAGGCCTGGCATTATCCGGGGCTGCGGGACTGTTCGAAAGAGATAATGTGGCCCCGGAACACAAAGGGCGATGAAGGAACATGCAATTTTAGTCAGTAAAAGTCTGACACTCCCTTCTGCTCCGCCCAGAGCGGGAGGAGTCATTTGATGATTTACCACTCGAAAAAAAAAATTGATAGTGATAGATCGATTAGCATAGTTCATAAGTAAGTGACTTTGTGTCTTTTTTGAGACTAAATTTCTTTACACCTATTATGATGAAATAAATAATCTTAGTTATGAAGTTTATCGAACTGTTATAAATGTGTTGAGATATTTTTAGTGTCTATAAACAAAGCAAAAAAAAATTGAGATTGCAACATTTCGAAACGCTTGATCTTCCTGTGACCGAAGGGCTGGGTAAGTCTGGTGCTGCTAAGCCAAGCAAGTTCTATCCTGATTCTTTTGCTGGGTATATTTAGATAGGTCTAGCTTGATCGTTACTGCCAGCTACTTGACAGACTTTAGACCTATGAAAAAATACGTATTTTGAGGAAAATGTTTAGTATTCATACATTTCGGTTCAAACTAACAAGAGAGTAAACCAATACATAATATTCTCATAATGAAATGTGACATGAATCTAATAGTGAAAAGAATTTGGTTCAGAATAGAAAAACAGTACTTATTAAAAGATTTATTAACATGACATAATGTGTCAACAATATATTACCTAAGCTAGAGTTTAAAAAAATATGTAATTTAAAGATTAGCATATAACACGAATAAAGTATAAAAAAGGGAACATTAATCTAACTTGCTTCACATAAATAATTTTGGAAGTGTAAATAAAATTACCCACTAAAAATAAAATTACCCACTAAAACTAAATAACTATTCACAAAAGTCAGTATTTGTTTTCAGGAATGGTGACAGCTTATCTTCAAATTCTCTCCAAGAGCATACTCCTTCTTTGCAAATTGACTGTAAAGGTTCTTCGTTCAAATAAAAAACAACGTTATAGTCGTTTGTGGTTCCCTTGTTGCACCTATAACGACATAAAAAGAAATTAATGCAAACATTTTACATAATCTACAATCCTCAAAGGGTTAAAAAGAGGTGTACCGATCAGTATACCCACATTTCGTCAGTTATGTTTAAGTTCCAGGTAATGGCAGGGCGAGCCTATAGCCATTAATTGGGCATAAATATATCCAGACTCTATGACTTTTTTTTTTTTTTTCGGATGGGAAAATCAAATCAAATGACTCCTCCCGCTCTGGGCGGAGCAGGAGGGAGTGTCAGACTTTTACTGACTAAAACCCATCCATGTTCCTTCATCGCCCTATGTGTTCCGGGGCCACGGTATCTCTTTCGAATAGTCCCGCAGCCCCGGAGACTCTATGACTGCTACTGAGAAATTCCTGATGGAATAACCCAATAACACTTTGCCCGACCTGGGAATTGAACCCAGGACCTCATGCTCAGCAGCGCTTGCAACCACTAGGCCAATGGGACAGTCAAACTTTTTGTATAGTTTATTTTACACAAATTATATTTATAAACAGATTAGTTGGTAATACTTTATGATCTTCACATATCTGTCATCGTACCACATAGATAATACATAGTTGATTGTGCCAAAGTTCAGCACCCAGTTGTTAAGATCAGCATGAAACTACACTGACTATCGTATTAACTTAATGCACTTCATACTACGCAAATGTCTTTAACTATAGGATGAAATTTGGTGGTGTCATGATCAAATTATTTGCGGACGTTTACAAAAAATAGTGTAAAGTACAATAAAAACTTTTTAAACAAATCTACCATCTATGACTTAAGGCGTCGAAAAAAAACTTTTGCTCTTTTTCTTTCTTTTAGAGCTACGACCGATACAGAAATAAAACTTCAACTGATACTAACTTGTTCAGAACGGCCATTAGATTGGAGGAAAATACTGCTATTTTGCTACTTCTCCACTTCCGATCGGGCTTCCGCTTTGAGCCAGATAGGGGGGCATTGTCTTTGAATAATTTAAGCGCTGTATACACCATGTCCATCATAGTAGCATGAGAAACGTAAGTGGTAATCTTTTTTCCTTTCCCACTTTTAACGTCCAGAAAATTTCTAAGTAAGTCGGTCAAAGTAATCTGGCCAAATAGCTCGCTTATGGGTGTTCCGTAACCACTTCTGTAGTAATGTCTCAAGTCAGCTATATACTCCAACACTTTCAAATCTTCGGTCGTAAACAGCGCACACCATGGGCTCACTGTGCTGGTAAGCCCCGATGAAGTATAACGACACAAGTCATACAAAGCCGTAATATTTGTATCTGTTAAAGGGTAATCGATTCCAAGACGTCTTTGGATTCTGTCCTTTGACTGAAAACGAAAACAAAATTATAATAGTTGCACTTCTATGATAATACGATCTTTATCAGAAAATTGGTTGCTCTTACAGCAAGATAATCTGAAGAGCTCATATATTTTTTTGCTTCCGCATACGTTTTTGGGTCTTCCTTCACATCATTGTATTTTTTGCACGTGACGTAGGGCTGAAAGAAAAAAAATCGTCATGTTAAAGATAAAGATACTTAACGATGCATAGCTACATAGCTATGCACATGTGGATGGAAAACGAGTTTAGAAGATTGCTAGTTCAACATGTTTAGTTATTATTTTTAAGTTGTTGTGAAATGATAAAACAATACTCACAGATAATATGTCAAAGTCAGTCCTAGGCGTTTGCACAGTTAGTTGCCTATCATAGAGACCATCAGCGAAGGCCTTGGCACTATCTGCCATCCAGACACCAGCCGCAGGGCGGATCTGGTAGTCATTTTTGTCAAGTTTTGCCAGTAATTTTGGGAAAGCCTGTTTTAGTCTTCGGCCAATACCTTCAGATTCTTCATACCCTTCTTTGGTAAGTTGAGAAGTTTTACCAAACAGCTCTTTATTAACTTGCCAGTTGCGTAAGTTTTCCACATCTTGAGCGCAAAGTGAGCAGTTCCCTCTTTCGTAGCTATCCACGACATAATCTTTTAAGTCTAAAGCTGCTTTCATGTGCTGTCCAAAATCTAAACCTGGATTCGTTTGGCCATGTCTAACGAGTCCCCAAATGCTGACTGGCTCGCAACCTGGGGAAAATCAGATGATTTTTGTCAGCATCGATAGGTGAAAATGAAATGAAACTATAGCAGTGGTGATACAATAAGTTACAATAAGTTGGTAATCAAGTGCCGAGAGCCGAAGATGATGAGGTACTGTTTTAATAACTTGAGCGGTATGAATTTGAGTAAGCGAAAAATTAACTAAACTAACGACGAATATTGATTAATATTATAAAATCCAGAACGAGCTTACTAAAAGTGGGTTGTGATTAATCCATTTCAGATATTAAAATTCTAGCCGTAAATGACTAAGTGAGCGACTAGAAATACAAGGAGGTCAATTTCAATATTAAGATAGACACGAGTTTTCCTATTTTTTTTTAAATCCTTTATGGGCGGTATGGGCACCAGGCCGTAGGAGTCTGGCGGAGGCAGAAGTCAAAGAGTGTTATTTAATATGCGAGCGAAGCGAGCGCGGGTTTACGAACCCTTATCTTTGACGCCACGTTTTCTAATTTTAGAACATAACTGGTCGAAACACTTCATTTAAGATAAAATGCCGCTCAGTATAAATAAATCATTTGCCAAATATTGAAAAAAAATGCAGGACGTAACGTTGACACTCTAACATTATATTAGGTCGCTCAAATATAATGAAGTTTCTCATTTTGTATTTTAAGTAACTCAAATTAATGTTTGTAAGTTGCTGTTCTGTTGATTTCTCGTCACTCGTAGTTAGTCGCTCACTTAGTAATACTATAATGTAAATGAATTATTTTTGTCACTTAAAACTTTAATTTACAGTCACTCGTTTAAATACTACCCAAATAATAATAATAATAAATAAATATCGCTGGACTTTACACACAGCGCCATCTTGTGCCACACTAAGCAACGACGCTTGTGTCGTGGACACCAGATAGTTGATATACCTACTACATAGATACTTTTTTGTTTGTAAATACATATATGCATGTACGATATTGTACGGTTAAAATTGGAATCACTTGTCAACATCCCACTGTTTTTAGGGTTAAGAGTTGAAAACAATCTAGTATGAAACTGCAATCAAAAACATCGTTCCTACCGATCAAACTGGGTCAAATACCTCTTAACCATTACTTAATGTAATGCATACGCTACGGAAATAATTATGATACTGTTTTAAAACCGCAACACAAAAATAGTTGCTTCATAGGTCATGATTGTCACGAGGTAATCATTGTTTTTTCTCCTGATTAAGTTGAGGTCAGTGGCCTTTTATCTTCATAACCCAAACTGTTTATAACCACTAACATTAGCGTTCTCTTTTAGAGTATATTCTTAAATTTTTGTATTCATTATCTAATAGTGTTTTAGACTTTTTATTGCAAATCACGTGTTTGTTTTTTAAGCTGTTGTTTACGCGAACATTTGTGACTTTTTAAAAGTTCAAGGTTATTTTCTAAAACTAATAGACAGATCAAAACTATTCTAAGGTGAATATGGCCTTGATTTAAAGGTGATAGGTGAAAGTCTGCCGTTTTCTTTCTTTATCATGGTCCTGCTTTTTCTTTACTGTACCTGAGTCCCATAACTTTACTCATAGGGTGTAAAAAGACTCTTAACGAAGCCGAAAGGCACTTGTTCTCCCCGTCATTACAATCATTTTTTTGTTCATGACATACCTGGGAACCTTCTTGTTACGGAGATATTAGGGGTCAAAGTTCCAACTTGTACACAAGTTTATCTTTAAATACATGTTTTTAATGTATGATTTTTACTTTAAACACCTTCACGACCGCTATACTACTATTCAATCCATTCATCAGCAAAATGTTTTAAGTGCCTTACATTGAGTTCGGCCAAAAATTAATGATGACTGATTTTCACCGAAAAAAAAAAGGAATTTCCCAGATATTTTTTTTTGTATAGAGTTACTTAGTTTGATGTACAGAATGCTCGGTTGACGGCTACGTGAAGAGTGTGTTTACACCCTGTATAGTGACTGACTGTGCAGATAGGCTGCCTCTCAATGTACATAAGTTTTCGACAACCCAGTTATGTCGGTAGCAAGATTCACAAGATTCCTGGTAGCTCAAGATAATTGGTAGCCCTGCGGTAACGCCCCTGACTTACAGTAATAGGACGTGAGTTTGAACTCAGGCAGGCACTTTGTACAATTGATTTTATCACCACTGCTCTCAAAACATTGAAAAAAGTTTACCCACAAAGTGAATTATTGCTCATTTAATCTCACAGAGAGAAGCCGTGTGTGAGAATTTTGAGTATGAACGTGGATGGTTACAAAATTAGAGGAAGACCTATGAAACGATGGATGGACGGTGTGAGAGCTGAGATGAAGAGTAATAGAGAAGAATGGAAGCAGACGACATTTTCAAACTGGTATTCATCTGCATACGGTTGGACTGGAAGCCGACCCCAACATAGTTGGGAAAAGGCTAAGCAGATGGATGGAAAAAGACGACATGTTGCGCCGACCTCAAATAAATTGGAATAAGGGCAGGAGAATGTTAATGATCAGAGTGGGCCTGTCCTAACAATGGAGAGGCTATAGCTTGATTATGACTCCTTGATACGAATGTTTGATAGACTCTCAGGACCAGAAATAAAATCATTCAAATATTTCCACTTACCAGTTAGCTTGACTAAAGAATCCCTTATATCACCCCTAACTGAGTTGTAAGCGGTCTTCGTCGAGAAATACTTATAAGGGCAGCCAGTATTCCAATAGCAGAAAGTTGATTTCACAATTTGTATCGAACATAGTGTAACAATCACCAACAAGATTTTCATTATGATATTTTGTTTTATCTATTCTATTCTAGCACTTTAGTGCTCAGACTTCGGCTAGCTCTTAGAGACGACTAAACTAGAATATTTAAAACAGAGTCACTTTGCAATACCGGTTGCGACATTTTATTTGTAATGCGTTGAGGTGACACCAACCTTTGACAGGGTCCACATGAAAGTCACATGTGTCAACACCTGGCCGCGGAAGCGTGACGTTCTGTTTAAGTAGGTACTCCAGCACCCCGACCTAAGGTAGATGAAGAACAACGTGTGGTTTTAATCAGAAAGTCTGACAGATTCCATCGTCTGCGTCCCAAGGAGATGACATACATGAGGATGTCCACACTAAAAATTAAAGAATATGTACACGACTGCTGAGCAAGAGGTCCTGGGTTCGATTCCCGGGTCGGGCAAAGAGATATTGGGTTTTATCAGGAATTTCTCAGTAGCAGCCACGGAATCTGAAATTGCGCCCGGTTTGCCGGCCGCCCCCTATTACATGGAACTTAAATATAACTGGCGCAATTAAATCGATTTTCAATTATGATAATTATATACAGTAAGTTGGGGTAAAACAGCAAAAAAAAACGATTTAGTTTGCCTCCATTATTTTTAATTGACCAACCCGCACTGGGCCCGCGTGGTGGATTATAGCCCATTCCCTCTCATTGAGAGGAGGCCTGTGTCCCAGCAGTGGGAACATTAATAGGCTGATGATGATGATGATGATTTTTAATTGATGAGTCTATGGATGAAAAACATTCACGCAAAAATTAAGTGCTCATAACTTTGCTTTCAGGTGGCAACTTTCATGCTTTGTCCACACAATAATTATGAGTGTTTTGAAACATTTAACTAACTAAGCTTGACGTACTTAATATGCTCTTATTATGGATTTGTATTTTCTATCGATATAGTCAGATTTCCGGGAACAATCCCTATATCCCTAATGACATGCAACCACGGGTAATTAAAATTACCCATGGACCCGGTAATGGGTCGACCCACCGGGATCACGGGTAACGAGTGTTTTTTTTTTCCATTGTTTACCTCAAGTGACTTGTTATAGCTTGAATTATCATCAATATTCCGACTGCTGAGCGTAGGGTTAGATTCTCGGGGCTGCGGGACTATTCGAAAGAGATACCGTGGCCCACAAAGGGCGATGAAGGAAAGGGAGTGTCAGACTTTTACTGACTAAAACCCATCCATGGGTTTTAGTCAGTAAAAGTCTGACACTCCCTCCTGCTCCGCCCAGAACGGGTAGAGTCATTTGATGATTTCCCATCCAAAAAAAAAAGGGTTTGATTCTCAGGTCCGCGAAAGTGTTATTGGATTTTTGCATTAAGGATTTCTTTAGCAGCAGCCCGGCCCCGAAATTTTGAAATTGGCGGTATGATAGCCGTCTCAGAAGCATATTATGAACCCGTTGGCCCTGCGCCTGATCTCTCTCCGGTCGTGTCGTATGGCCGGCCTTTTTTTTTTTTTTTAGGATGGGAAATCATCAAATAACTTCTCCCGCTCTGGGCGGAGGAGGAGGGAGTGTCAGACTTTTACTGACTAAAACCCATCCATGTTCCTTCCTCGCCCTTTGTGTTCCGGGGCCACGGTATCTCTTTCGAATAGTCCCGCAGCCCCGGCAGGCTTCGGTCCTTGCGGACCCCTTCCCTATTGCTGACTCTCTTTGAGGCGCGCGTGGAACACGAACGCGCCGTCGACACGGCCTGTCGTCATGAGACGTACGGACGGCGAGCTAGCCCATAGCTCCCATCCACAGGCCCGCGCCTACGGTGGCCGGAAGCCACCACGTGGCCCCCGACGCCCGGGGCGTCTCCCGCGGCGGCCGGGACGTGAGGATCTCTCCCTGTCCTGTTCCGCCACCTCCTTCGCTAGCATGACTGCTTCGCAGAAGGAGGTGACGGCGTCCCATTCCGTCTCGCTCCGGACCATGGATTGAACCAAGGCCGGGAGCGAGAGGTCGCCGCCGCCAATCGCCGCTACGAGGACACGGCGGTGCTCCGCCCAAGCGGGGCACACCTCCATCGTGTCCTCCGGTCGTGACACCCGGGCGTTTCCTCTCGCCCGATTCGGTGCAGGAACTTACCGAAACATCCGTGTCCGGTAAGAACCTGCGTCAGGCGGAAGGTTAGGACGCGTGCCGTCTCTCCAGCCACTCCTCAAAGAGGGGACTTATCGCCACTATTGTGGCGTGCCCTGCACGGGGTTGCGATAGTCGCTCTCTCCATGTCGCCATGAGATCCCGCCGGAAGTCCGTCCGCTGAGCGACAATTTGGCGCCTCCGCGTGCCACTCGTGTAGGCGCGCGAGGACTATTGCCTCCAGATCCCATGGCGGCAATCCGGCAAGGAGGTTCGCCGCCTCGCGGGAGATCGTGCGGTACCCCCGGACCAGCCTTACGGCTACCACCTTCTGGGGCACGTTCAAGTGGTGGGCGGCACGCCGCCTCAATGAACGTGCCCACACCGGGGCCCCGTAAAGGGCCATGGACCGCACGACTTCCGCGTAGAGCCTCCGGCAGGAGGCGTTCGGCCCCCCCAGGTTGGGCAGGAGCCACCTGAAGGCAGCCCCTGTCCGCTCCAGTTTGGGGGCCAAACGTTGGAAGTACTCCACGAAGTTCCACCGGCTGTCGAGGACAAGTCCCAGGTACTTCAGCGTCGACTCGACGCCGATGGAAACCCCTCCTGCCATCACTGCGGATCCCGGAGGTGGCGCGTTCCGAGGCCCATGAAAGCACATGGCCTCGGACTTGTGCAATGCCACCTCGAGACCCAGTTGCCGGATCCTCTCAACGACTATCGCAACCCCGCGTGTCATTACTTCGGCCGCCGCCTCGTGCGACCCCCCCTGTGCGAGCACCAGCGTGTCGTCTGCATAGCAAACCACGCTGACGCCGCTAGGGAGGTCGGCGCGCAGCACCCAGTCGTAACCGATGTTCCACAAGGATGGGCCTAGAACCGATCCCTGCGGAACACCGCACGACATCTCTCGCCGGTTCCAGTCTCCACTGCGACCGGGGTAGATGACGTACCTGTCCGCCAGGTAGTCCCCGACCACACGACGGAGGTAGGTCGGCACCCGGTGATACCGGAGTGCCTCCCTTATGCAGCTCCAGGGCATAGAGTTGAAGGCATTGGCGATGTCGAGAGACACCGCCAAGACAACCCCACCCCGGGATACCGCATCCCCCGTCGTGAGGGCCCTCACGCGCATGATGGCGTCCACCGTAGAGCGCCCCTTGCGGAAACCAAATTGGTGTTCCGCAAGGTCCGGCCCCGTCCCCGCAAGGTGCTCGGCGAGGCGGTTTGCAACTACTCTTTCAAAGAGCTTGGTCGTATGGCCGGCCTATGACACTATGAGGTTGAGGGCAGAGAGAGTGCAGCTGTGTTTGCATACACACTTGTGCACTATAATATAATATATAATTCCAACGCCGACGGCTAATTTCCGCAGTAATTTTCCACCGTTACACATTAAAAGAGTAAGGAGGACTATACCATCATCATTTTAATGTCCCCACTGCTGGGACACAGGCCTCCTCTCTATGAGAGGGAACTATGAGGAGGACTATATAGCATAAATAAATAAAAGTCATATTCAACATTCGGTATTCAATCTTAATTGTTCTATACTAAAGGTATACAGTTATAAGCACTACACCAGGATCGTCTTCACGTCGATTCATCGGCTCATCAACCAGGCAGTTATCCAACGTAAGCACTACTTACTACCTAAGGACTATGTGATGCGTGCTGGAGGTTACTCCACTTGCAGGAGGTTGACTTCACTACTGAAAGTAGTGTTGACCATGTAATGAGCAAGATATCGGCTCGATGTAAGTCAGCCCACTAAACCTGGTGGACAACCAACAGAGAGTGTCTGCAATTTATACTAGCTGTTGATGATGCTGCTACGATATTTACACGTGTGCGTTACTGTATCGAGTTTCATGGAAAGACACCTTATGCTCGAATGCGCTGACAGGTGCCTTGCTTACCACTTAAGCGCAGGCCACATATAAATGGCATCGGGCGAGGACACGGCGCGGACCGCATACCTTGTGTCCTATAATGCGCTTTAATTCCATGCATTATAAATGAAATTTGATTGGAATAGGAAGCCCGACGCCATTTAGATGGGGCCTGTGCTTTAGAGCCTAGAGAGTCATCATGCGAGTAGCGAAGTAAAACGAATGTTTTATCATTTTCGTTTTCGTATTTAGCGAACAACGATAACTACGTGTAAATCACGTAGATCTATTGTCCAGCGGACTCTGAAATGCTGAATTGATTAACCTACCTATCTGCCTGTAGGTAACTATTATACCGAAACTGCTAAAAAAAAAAAAAAAACACTCCTTATACTTTATGCTGTGCCCTCTAGAATCTGTAACCGTATCTGCGCCCATGGTAAGATCTTTAAACATTATAAAATGCAAACAAAGATTTGAATAATGTAGTTTTGCTATGTGTTCCTAAGCAGAGCAAATTCTAACTTGTTTGATTAATCTACTGAGTATAGGCACCTAGTGAACCTACTAAGTATAGGTACAACATGAAACTATCTTGAAAATGCAGAAGTAACATTGTTTTTGATAAACATACGATGAAAAACAAATTTAGATTTGCTGTTGAGTGTAAATTGATCTATGAATGAGCGTTAAAAATATTAAAACTCTCGAAAGGGTCAAATGATTTTACAGAAATGAAATAGTTACATTTTTTTATTTATTTTAGAATGTTGTATGTTCTTATAAAGCAATTTCAGGATTACCTACAGAACTTTACACCCATTTATATTCAGATTTCAGATAATATTGATATTTTTAAAATGCGTATTAGTTATGGCTCTTATATACATTTTAAAATGATATAAATGCTACTAACTTAAGCAAAATTGATGAATGGAATGTATACAATTTTCTAGGCATCTACAATTACATACTGAAACTATCTAACACAGATATGTAACTATCCACAAAAATCGGTATTTGTATTCAGGAATGGTGTCAGCATATCTTCAAATTCTCTCCAAGTGCATACTCCTTCTTTGCAAATTGACTGTAAAGGTTCTTCGTTTAAGTAAAAAACAACATTGTAGTCGTCGGCTCCCTGGTTGCACCTGTAGGAACATAGAAAAGTAAATTAAAGTTATTCGACATCGCTGTCGACTGGTAGTGGGCCCAAGAGTCTGTCAGCATTGCCACGTGTTGCAGGGATGGCAATGCTTAGCCCCTCGCCAAGGTAAAAGTCATCCCTTGATGCAGGGGAAGTGTCAACGGACCGTGAACCGTGTTTAAATGAAGGCAAGAATGTTAATATGGACATGGACAAACATTATATGAGACTGTTTCCCAGAATGTACAGATATATTATTACATTTTAAGTAACTATAAGGTACGGGTATTTTGCATTTTAGGCCCGGTATGAGTTTATTTTTCCCTGTTCTGTTTTTTGTCAATATGGCAACGTTGAGGGGTAAATTCAACTTTTCGAGAGAAATCAAAAATAAAATAGTTTTTATTATGAGTTTTTACAAAATCTGGTATCCTACGTTAATCATTTTCCAAAATTCTTTACTTTATTATTACCTATTATTGTACAATTGGGGCAGGATTTGTCCAAGTCCTTTATCTCACTTAAGTCAAAATAATAAGCAGACAAGTTGTAAGAACTTAAACGTGATCTTCACACTGATGACATCGCACTAGTTAAAACTAAGTTTACTGTTCGAAAGTTCCCACCCTAACTGTTACAGTTGTCAGCGTGAAACTAAACTGACTGTAATTATTACGAAAGTGTTTAATATGTATTGCGTTAAGGGGGGTGCGCCAGGGTAGCCCGTGAAATTCAATGTTTCTTACGTTTTTTTTTGCAATTTGCAGGTGTCAGGCGGTATTGAATGACTATTTTAGGAATAAGTCATTCAATGGGAACTTATATTGATGATGTTAATGATTATAACTCTGTAAAGCCATGGTTTTTACGGTCGCGAATCATATTTTAATCATAATACAACCTGACACAAGACTTACCTGCGCAAAAACCGGCCAAGTGCGAGTTGGACTCACGCATTAGACAAAACAGCAAAAAAAAAATTGCTTATTTTCGTTTGTTGTATGGGAGCCCCCCTCAAATATTTATTATATTCTGTTTTTAGTTTCAACCTTTTTTTTTATTTAAACTGTCTAGCTATCACGGTTCATGGGATACAGCCTGGTGACAGACAGACGGACGGACAGTGGAGTCTTAGTAATAGGGTCCAGTTTTTACCCTTTAGGTACGGAACACCAAAAACGTAAGCAAATTTGAATTTTGCTGGCTGGCAAATGGCGCATTCTCCTTAAGAGGGCTATTGTTTTTTCTTGTAATACAAGAACATTTTTGATTTTTACTTAAAGCACTCCCTAGAGAAATAATCAAACTAAATTTTTTTTTTAATTTTGTGGCCATATCACACATCAAACTGAAATTTTTGATGTGTGATTATGGTTTAGATATAGCCACAAAATTAAAAAAGTATCCCCGAGAAAGTTCGATTATTTCTTTAAGGAGCTGTTGTGTATTTATGAACGCAGCTTTAAGTTATGTTGGCATTATGTAAGTCCCGCCTGCTTCCTAATATTTGTGCAATAAAGCATCAGTGCGTAAACGACTCCCTTGCGTTTCACTTGTCAACTTAACAGGAGCGTTTTAAATAAAAATCATTTTTTTTTCTTGTATTTGACTAGCACTCAAATACAAGAAAAAAAAAGATTTTTAAAACACTGAAATACAAGAAAAAATTTAATAGCTATCCTAAAAGACTATAATAAAATAGTGGGCATGTTCTGGACCAAAACGTTTGCGCACGCTTCAAAAGCCAAAACTTTCTAAACGAATCAGTTGTCAATGACTTTGAGGCTTATACCAAATTAACTTTGCTTTGTTACAGAACTGCGACCAACAGAGAAATAAAACTTCTACTGATACTAACTTGTTTAGGACGACCATTAGATTAGAGGAAAATACTGCCAGTTTGCTACTTCTCCACTTCCGATCGGGATTTCTCACTAAGCCAGTTAAGGGGGCATCGTCTTTGAATAATTTAAGGGCTGTATATATCATGTCCATCATAGTAGCATGAGAAACATAAGTTGTTATCTTTTTTCCTTTGCCGATTTTGGCATCCTGAAAACTTTTGAGCAATTCGGCCAAAGTAATCTGGCCGAATAGCTCGTTTATGGATGTTCCGTAACCGCTTCTGTAGAAATGCCTTAAGTCAGCTATATACTCCAACACTTTCAAATCTTCGGTCGTAAACAGCGCACACCATGGGCTGAGTGTGCTAGCAAACCCCGATGAAGTGTAACGACACAAGTCCCACAAAGCCGTAATATTTGTATCTGTTAAAGGATAATCAATTCCAAGACGTCTTTGGATTCTGTCCATTGACTGAAACAGAAATCGTAATTTTTAAATTGCACTTCAAGTGAAATATCAATGTTTTGCAAAAAAATAGTTGCATATCTTACAGCAAGAAAATCGGATGAGTTCATATATCTTTTCGGTTCTGCGTAGGTTTTTGGATCTTTCTTCAGATCTATATATTTATTGCACGTGTCATAAGGCTGAAAAATAAGATTCGTACGTAATTATTTTACTGTTGTAATACTAATTCCTAATGCTGCTCCATTTTTTGGCATTGGATTAAAAATATGGCCGAAGTCAGTGCTTATAAACGGAATTAAAAACACTCACCGACAATACGTCATAGTCAGTCTTGGGTGGTTCTATGATAAGATCCTTATCATAAAGACCATCAACGAAGGCCTTGGCACTATCTGCCATCCAGGCACCAGGTGCAGGGCGGAACTTGTAATCATTATTGTTTAGATTTGCCAATAATTTTGGGAAAGCCTGTTTCAGTCTTCGCCCAATACCTTTTGATTCTTCATACCCTTCTTTGGTAAGTTGGAAAGGTTTATCGAACATCTCTGTATTAAGTTTCCAGTTACGCAAATTTTCCACATCTTGAGCACAAAGCGAGCTGTTACCTCTCTCGTAGCTAGTTACGACGTAATCTTTTATTACCAAAGCTGCTTTCATGTACTTCCCGAAATCTATACCAGGATTCCTTTGGCCATGTCTGACTAGCCCCCAAATGCTGACTGGTTCACAACCTGTAATTTTTGTGATTTAAAATAAATTCAAAAGATACAACATTAAGAAGAACTTATTGTTAAGAGATTACCGAATTTGATCCCTAAGAGAACTAAAGTTGTCTAATAGCTCATGAAATAAGCACGCTGAAGAGTTTTTTTAGTCGAAGAACCGATTTATCGTTGTGGTAGACGTGTTCTGCGTATTAGGCTGATAATGGATGATGATGGTATCGAATTCGTACGTCTTAATCCAACTACTAAACTACAAAACTACTACAACTATCAAAAAATATAACGTGCACTTCGTAAACCAGTATGACGAAGTGCTGCGGTATTTGCTCTCGTATTTTGATTTTACAGTTGTTTCAAGGGTCATGTCAACGAGTTTATCGTTCTGACCTTGCGATGTCCTCAAGGGTTCAAATCCGGGCAAGTACTATGTGACTTTCTTAATTCATATGTGTATGAGGAGAGGTCTAACATACAGTGGACCACCACTGTATGTTAGACAAAGGCCTCTCCTCACAAATGGTCACAATAAAATCAGCCAATTACTGGTGTAATTTCCTGATTTTATTGTGACCATACTCCTTAACAAGTTATGGCCAATGGCCTTTGACCTCCGTAACCCAAAATAAAGATTATTCACAGAATTGATACCATTTTAGTAATGCCAGTGTTGCTTAACATCTTGTACGGATAGTAGGTACTATCCGTGAACGTGAACTAAAACTTTGTTTAATAGCTCATGAAATAACTAATAATAAGTTTTAGTTTATGTTACTTTTTGTGATAATAATAACCTCTAGGTACTGCCCATATTTTACATAATTTGCAAAAGAAGTATGTGAATAATTATGGTATGTTCTGCATACTTCCTTACGGGTAAAAGAAGTGCGTTTATGTAGGCATGTGTATTAGGTACATGTTGATACTGATGATTGTTTAGATTTGTTATTTATAGACCTTTTAAAAAGATTTATGTATGATGTTTTATGTATGAAGGAATTATATAGGAAATTAAAATAACTTTAAAGTGTTTTAATAATTTAAGATGTTAGTTATTATTAAAATCAGTAATTAATTAATTAGGTATACAGAGTTTCTTCTGTTTATATTAACGCAGCATATGATTATGTATTTGTAAAGTTCAAGGTCATTTAGGTAATTAATTAATATATCAGGGCCGTTAGGTACTTCATTAATAAAGCTGACCTTGAAGATGACAGTGTGACTTATTTATATATTTCTATGATAGTGAAATTAATTAAATGTTTTGACTCACCTGATAACTTGACTAGGGAATCCCTTATGTCACCCCTTACCAGGTTGTAAGGGGTTTTATTCGAGAAAAATTTGTAAGGGCAGCCAGTGTTCCAAAAACACAAAGTTGATGTCACAATTTGTATAGAACATAGTGTAAATATTACCAACAAGATTTTCATTATGATATTTTATTTATTTATTCGTGCATTTGTTCTCACTTGTGTTCAGGCGTCGACTACGGTTTAGAGGCGACTAAAATATAATGTTTAGGTAATACAGCGTTGCTTTGCAATACCGGTTGCGATGTTTTATTTGTAATGCGTTCATTGGTTTTGTTTATATACATCGATAATAATACAGGTAGCTTCATTTTTTGCAACAAAGATGTTGTTATTGTTCATCAATCTTCGTAATTATTAGCGTTTAGGTGTTTCAGGTCATATTCTCACAAAAGTTAAAGTGGTTTGGTTAATCCGTATCATACTTTATCATTTCTCAAGGCAGTTTCACTTATAAAATTATATGTGGATAAGGTTCGCCCAGGTACCATTAAATTCAAAGTGATTCAATAGCTAGGTGTTAGGAATATGATTTTATCTTATAGATAGTATATATATATATATATATATATATATATATATATATTTCTTATATCTTTGTCCCGCGTTCCTTGTAGTATTGGTCAGTAAAAACTACTTTTAAAAGACTTTTGAAAGAAAACAAAACTGTTTATTTTCAAAAGTCTCATATTTCGTCGTTATTCAACAATTTTAATTCGCATTTTTAAGGTATAAATTACTTACGTGGTAGTGTCCCAGCCCATAGTGAATGCATTAAACAACAGCGCTCAAGAGTTTTAAGCCATACGTTCGACTTCAGCACTTCAGCTTTTATGCACAAACTGCATCGGAAACCACTCTAGTGAAACAGGAATATGCAATCCACTTACCTAACTTGCTTTTTAGGCACTTTTTCTCCTTATTTTTTTTTTATTCTTTTTTGCTTTTTAACTAACATTTAGTAAAAAGTCACCAGCATTCGCTGGTCGATGCAGCCTAATTAGCTGCATTAACTGCTTTTTCATGTATGCATTCTCAAAATGATTAAGCCCAGATATTAGGTCATTCTAGGTGAACGCGATTCCAACTACGCCACCGCCCGAGACTGTACGGCATCGGCACTGGTTGAACTTGCGAAATTCTTCAAAGCTTTTGGTTCATTTTTTCCAACATCTTACTTATTCTAGAAAAGTTAATTTACGTCATTGTTATCCCCTCTGTGTTAATTAAAAATATGTAGTACATATTGTTGTTTTGTAAGTGGTTTTTTTATTTAGAAGGGACTTTAAAGGAATAGCACTTTTAATAGTACTTAGAGAATCCCCAGCATAGGTATCGTAGTGGAACATTAAGTGCTGTGTAGTCCTCTGGGGGACTGGTCTACGAGATTTTAGTGGAACGAGCGAACTTAAATAGCCCTTCGCCATAATTTTCCTACCCTTATGCCATATTATTCGAAGTCGGCGCAGCACGATTCTTTTTCCATTCACCTATTTCAGCCGTCGCGGTATCATTTCTTTAATAACGTAATTTCATGCCTTTAGTCTCCAAAAGGCTAGTCATAGGTGTAGCTAAAAGCTTAGTACACCCACATTTCGCCAGTTATGTTTAAGTCCCATATAATACGGGGCGAGTCTATTACCATCAAACGTGGCTGCTACTGAGAAATTCCAATGGAAAAACCCAATAACACCTTGCCCAACTTGGGAATCGAACCCGAGACCTCATTCTCAGCAGTTGCGATTGCGACCACTAGGCTAACGAGGCAGCCATTATT
This sequence comes from Xestia rhomboidea, assembly GCA_963853795.1. Taxonomy (NCBI): domain Eukaryota; kingdom Metazoa; phylum Arthropoda; class Insecta; order Lepidoptera; family Noctuidae; genus Xestia; species Xestia rhomboidea. The sequence continues at coordinate 12,090,195 of OY970761.1, read as the reverse complement.
TCTTTAATATAAATATATAAAAGTATAAGGTGCAAACATGGTGTATCTAACCCTTCTTAATAGGCGAGACGACAAAAAAAATCTAATTAGTCCGTCAGTTAGATTATCAAAAAATATTTGACCCGTGTTTTTTCTTTTGTTACGTAAACCAAAATTGACGAAGATACGACGCTTTTAAAATTCTCAATACGTCACGCCTAGGTATAATTTTTAGCTAGTTCTGACGTCACGAGCCCCCACTCCCGAGTTTTGACGCGTTTTATCTTTTGTCAATATTCATTGATTTACAAAAACAAAAAATACGTGTCCATTAATTTCCAATACTCTAACTGACGGACTAAATAGATTTGCAATTTTTTGATACTGTCGTCATGCCTATTATTATATCCATCGATGTTTCCTCGTCCCAGGAGTGACGTAAATGCGACTAATATATCAGAAATGTCAAGCGAGTTTACCACGACATCCCCTTGTAGATGCACTGATTACAATCATGTTGTTACAGATCTCTCTGCCTTATCAGTAATTACAGATACAAAGATGACATGACAGAAGTGGTTGACCGGGCCTGCTTCGACCTGCCAGTACTCTATTGGGATGAAATAAAAAGTCTTCGGTACTCAAATAAAACAAACAATGTTGGCACAAATATTTTATTTTTCTCAACTAAGTATATAATCATCATTTTATGTATTAATAGGACAGTAATCATTTCCTTACACCCTACTAACATACTTTAAGAATTTATTCTGTAAACTCGCTCTTTTAAGAACATTCATAATTATTATTCACATCTACACAATTTATGTTCTTACTGCAGTTTAATTATCAATTCCTAACAGTTGAATATAATCACACATGAATAAAATACACATGAGCAAAAGTGTTTCAATAATTTCTTATATTTTTTTCAATATTTTGTCATCACTGTCCTATTAACGAATATCTGCCCAAAGTACACATTAATTTTAATTGTAATACCTATTAAGTCATTCATATATTTACAATAATATACAGATAAAATATTGGATAATTATACAATTTAATTTCTAATGTTAAATTGGCGTCTCATCTTTATAATTAAGTATAACAAATAAAATAAAGGTGGTGACTGACTCGAGTTATTTAATTTTGTTCGTTTCAAGAGACTTTCTGGTCGTTTAGCTGGGAATTACTGGGTTTAAATTGAAAATTACCCGGATGCCTCCCTACAGTTCATTATACTTGGATTGTGATATTATTTTGTCCCGGGACTCGATTTCATGTGGAATAACTGAATTCCCGAGAGCTGCCAGTAAAACATTTGTATTGGATTTTATTTTCAGCTTCGTATTGTAGTAATTTCAGATAATAGTGGTGATATTTATGAAAATATAATCGTCCATTTTGTCTCCCGCTTTGCGAAGGAGGAAAATGGAGTCGTTACTTTTTTCCATTCCTTTTGCTTTGTTTTGATTAAATTGGTAGCGGCTTCCAAGACAATTTAGCTTATCCCGAGATACGCAGAGTGTTATTGCATATTCCTCTCAATACGGACCACTGTCAAAATTACTCCAAAATGCCACTGCGTGTTGTCTGAATGATATTGCAGAAAAAAAACGAAGATCAGAAAAGTGTTTCAAAATATCATCGTTTCTATTTGAAGTTGAATATTCTTTTAAAACCATTGCAGTGCAAGTGCAGTCTTGACGCGCGTCAAAACGACCTGACAGCAACACGATTGATATCAGTCAGCTGGTACAATCCAACATTGACTTGTGATTGCTGATATGACGCGGATGTCTTGACATATGACTTTTCAAGATGCCTAACTTAGTGACTTTTGGAACTTTGTTTCTTCCGCTTTTGGGCACACTTATATCAAACGTTGGACATCGCAGTTGATTGAAATGTTTAGAGGCTAGTGGAGAAAACCAAAAATCCTAGTTGCAATGAAAGCTAGTTTTAGCTGACCTTCGTTAACTTTAAATAATTATTTATTTACGATTGGGAAAATATAAACTTTACAACTAACCCCGCAAAAGCCGAAGGGTATTTTATAATTATTAAAATTAAAATGAATTTATACCTACACCAGTCAATCACCACCTTAATCATTCTAAACCTAAAAGGATAAAACCTTTGTCATAATAAGCATTTATAAAAAACAAAGTAATCAATTTTTATCTATCTAATAATGTAAAACAATCTCACCTAATGAGCTCGTGCCCTAATATTGGGATAAACATAACAAATAAATATTGGCTTTGACAGCTAATACGTTCCTAATGATTGCCATAAAAGTGTTAATAACACTCTAAAGTCCTCTATTATCTTTTTTCCGCAATCAAGTATAAGATTCAAGCAATAAAAGGCATACCATTCAAATAAAGGACATCACTGACGACGGATATAAAAAACCTTTAACCAAATTATATTCGCTTAGAATATTCATTTGCGTTTATCAATTTTTCTTGTACCTACTTATTTAAATAATTTGAAAGAGCATGCCCCTCCGTCTTTTTACAAAACATTATCATACCTACTAATGCTTAAAATCAATATTATAATTTTAATTTTACATTACACATTACCTACTATTTAGAGAGAGAAATGCATAAGACTTCATATATCACTAGATGACTCACATCCAATAGATTTAATCCATTAATTTATTTCAAAGAATTATGTTGGTCCGAAATTGGAATAGGTGATAAAGTATCTGCAAATAAATGTTTCGTTGTTTTGCCGAACATTAAAAAAATGGAAAGAAATTGAGAGTGTTAAGATACAGAAAAGAACTAGGCTAAAGTAAAAAAGCCAAGAGTAATAAGTGAGTACGTATCTCTATAAGTGCAGTAAGGGGTTAATGTCATGGCGACGAATATACAAGGTGTAAACGAACGCTTCACGAAGCCGTCAACCGTATATTAAAACTAAGTAACTCTACGCAACCATTTTGCTGGGGAACGACTTTTTTGGGGGGTGAAAAATAACGCTTTACCGTAGGAATCAATGTAATGCACTCAAAACAATGTGCTGGTAGGATCATCATCATCATCATTTTAGCCGAAAGACGTCCACTGCTGGACATAAGTGTCGACACTGTCGTGTGTGTAGTTTGCTGGTAGGATACATTGAGTAAATAGTACGGCCTTAGAGGTATTTAAAGTGAAGTTATGACATTAAAAACTTGTATATAGAGAAAAACTTTTGAAAAAGTTGGAACTTTTACCCCACATAATATCTTCGATGTTCCCAGGTATCGTCTAGACTAGAACAAAAAAATGATTGCAACGACGGGGAGAACAAGTGAATTCGGATTCGCTAAGGGTATTTTTACACCCATATTACGAATTGATATGATTAATGCTCATAAATTTGCAAATATGCAATTTCGATTTGTTTGGTAACGAAAGTACCTATCTAATTTGTAAGTGAATTAGAACAAATGAATATGACAGTATCGTTAGTAGCATAATGTGGTTGTTAACACAATTTAACAGAGGTGGAAAAATAAATAGAATTTCACAAAATACCGGGTGTTTAAATAGCTGACGAAATTGTTTTACGCGACGCGTTATTAAACGCAGCCACAAAATATTTACGCTTCAGAAAGAGTGAATGGAATGTGGGTGAAATTTATCACTACTCATGAAAATTGGATAATGTAGTGTAGATGATCCATTAAGTGGCTACATAGCAACAGGCATTTGTGCAAAGATACAATTACAACAGAAAACTGAATCAGAAAATAAATATTACCCTAGAGTAAGTATAAAATTTATTCGGAAAATATTGCTTAAATCTTCAGTTTAATTTGTTAGACTTATCAAGTAGGGAATATTAATGAAAGATATAAGACGAAGGACAGGATAAATATAATACACATACGAATATGTGTTGGTATAATTAATAGAGAGAGAAAAATCTAAACTAAATGCTACTAGGGTGCAACTCTAGGAAGAAGTGAACTCTAATATTAACACCTAATCCGATGTTTGGCAGTATGTTCATTTAATTAAAACCCTAACTATAAAATATAGTTTAATTAGTCATTAATTTAGAGAGTAAGGTATAGTTTCGAGTAACATTGATAACGTAAAGGGGGATGCTTTAAACAAATTAGGTAGTATTTAAACAGGGTACAAGGAAACCGCAAAGCCTCATTTGGCCACGATCATGGTTAGCCACATCGTTCGCTCAGCTTACTTTCACCAATCGCTTTACAAAGCTTGTTCTTAAAGTAACGCTCTAAAGAGACGATGTTGATATTCAATAATCATTTATCTAACTGTGCTAATGCATTACGTTCCCGCTAAAAGATGGATCGAACAAAATTCCGATCCAGTCGAATTACATCCTTAGATGAAAGACATTTCATAAATTGATATCAGGACCGGGGAAATATATAAAATTAGAGCGAGCTTTGATATAAAAGAAGGTGGATAAGGAAGGTTATTCTTATCTTTGATAAACTCATCAAATTGTATGAACAGAGGAATTCCGATCAGCAATCGCAATTCTATTTGTATCATATCGTACATACTTACTTTCAGACCGTACAACCCTTATCATCTATTACTGGTTTCTTGTCTTCCCCTTACCAAATTAATTTGCTTTTATTACCCAGACGCAGTCCTAGTTCCCTTATAAAAAAAACCCTTGTAAAAGATTTTTTACTTAATAGTATCATTTGCTTTGAATTCCATCACTGTCTTTGGTAATATTTAAGTCAGCTATAGTAAAATTAGGAACGTTTATTAATTTACTAATTTGTTTTATTCACCATTCTAGTGTTGTTATACCATTGAACATCCAAAGGTTACAATTTTCAAAGACTAAACAAAATCCTGTTACGACGAAACATCTTCATATTTGAAATGATTTAATTTACAACTCTAACATTTGACTAAATACAATAATGTCATCAAATGAAATATCTATCACGATCTAGACTATATGGTTAAAGCACTTTAAATCTGTCTGGTCATAGCTATTTAATATTTTCCCACATTTATAACATATACGATCAGTAATATCAATTCTACGGATTTACTCATACATTATATTATTACGCCTATAAAAAGCTTATATCAATTTACTGGACGTCAACATCTCCGTACCTAACTTACTTACCGAGTACCATTATTTAAATTGTTTGACGCAGATCCAATATTGAAGAAGCAATTAAATGTAAAGTAAGGCAGCCTTTCAAATGTAATAATAATATCAAGACACTGAAATGAACACCGATTCACTAACTAACGCCTGTGAGACGTGTCCGCATCAAACAATGTAAAAAAGGCACTAACTCAACCGCTACGGGCGTATTCTGGTCGATACTCCTTATCGCTCCCTCGCCGAGCGGCAATGAGAGATGAAAAGTGATTCTGAACAGACCTATTCCTTTCCAAATGCGGATTATAGCCTTTTGTTCATCCCGGATCTTGCTTAGGATCTAAATTAGCCCTCTTTTCTTGAAGTGCTCCCAACAATGCTTCTCTTACCTCTCGTTCTGAACTACGCCATAATCTTATTAGTTCCTCTTCCGATAATAATGACAATTCTGACCTCCCTCCCACGGGGGGTACCCTCGGGTAAGGTGGGGCTGGTGGCAAGTCTGAATCGTCTTGAGAAACTAAAATCTCGACGCTAGCTCGTGACGTAGGACAATCCGCACTGAGGTAGTTGTCAGACCTGTCTGACACATCTTGATAAGAACGAGTGGAGGAGCCTTCTGCTCGCCGGACCATCGGCGAGGGTGTTCGAAGGCGAGTGTTTATATCGGGAGGAGAGCTGTTCAGAACATCTCGACTAAGTCTTCTTCCTATATTATGACTTGTGCGTTCATAGATATTAGAGACTGAGTCTGTGTTAAGGACTGAGTCGGTGCTAAATCGCCTTACATTGAGTCCTGCAAGACTGCATCTTTTTCTTCGGCCTCTCGGTGACCGCAGCTGTCGAGGGGATCTCCCTGGTCCAGGGCGCGGTGAACGATTGGACACGTCGGGGGACGGAGATAAAAACTTACACTCTGTTACTTCTTCCGATGCTTCTGTTTCTGTTTCTACTGGTTCTTGTTCTTTTATGGAACCTAATGAGTGATCACGTTGCTGAACCCTGTAGGAAGCAACAGCTTTGTTGAGAGACTACACTTAGGTAAAATAATGAAAATTATACTTTAAAAGATAAAAATATCTCGTTACCTTCTAATTGCCTGAATCATTTCATAGAGTTGTGCTTTACTTTTTCGACGTCTACGCTGTTCGTGTTCCTTCTGAAACAAACGTTTATTCCTATCGTAATCTGACCAACTTAAAATATAATTTCACGGTTTATAACTTAAAAAGCAATTACCCTTTTGACACTTTTCTGGAATAGAGAAGTAAAATGTCCTTGACGGATAGTATTGACAAGTTCTCGGGCTGCATGATGAGGTGAGACAAGTTCCACGCAGTTTATAAATCTGTACAGTTTCTGTAACAAAAGATAGCGATGCATCGCATGAAAAAAGACAAAAGAAACGCAGACAACAATAGGTGTAAGAAGATCAGACTCTGTAAGACAATGCGGCAAAGAAAAGCGCTCGTTCAGTGTTAAAAGCCTTTCTGATCAGTGACGCGGTCGACATAATCCCAGAAAAAGCCATGATGGCTTCACGGTTGAGAAGGGCAAACAAAGTACCCTCGAAGTGTGGCCGACGCCCCCGGCGAACTTACGATGAAACGATAGCCTTTGACTTGCACAGCTCTACACGTTACCTACAGTTTAGTTAAGAGGATTATTTTAGGTTCTAACATTAACAGCAGCGGTATTACAAACATTTTACGTACTTAAGTACAACGTACCTACAACGTAATGGCGCAGTTTGTGCTCAAGTTTCACAGAAAGGCTACTTATTTATTTCACGCAGCTAGTAACAGTATGTGGTACCTACTGTATAGTTCTTGGAATAAAGTAAGCCATATTTAAGAAACAGTTTCGTGTGGTTAATTGAGATTTATTTCTATACAATTATTACGTGAAACAGTTCTTTGGGTAATATTTGAGGCATAATTAAGCTAAGGCGATTTCTTATTCAATTTCTATATAATTACCCGATGGTGAACATCCTGGGTAGTTTTAATTTAAGACAAGCTTCTTCAATCATTAGGTATAAACATGCTTTTGTTGCAATTACTTTTGATGCGATTATTACATTTTTAGCTTAGTTTATAAGAACAAAAACTTTGAAAAGAAGAGAAGTTATTTGGAAGCATTTTATTTTGAAGTATTTTATGATCATTGTAAATAAATAAACTGCTATCTGTTCTCCCGTACAACGGAGCATTTTTCGATGTTTCGAGATTTTTTCATTGAAGCGACTTTTAAGTAAACCGAACGTGTGTAAATACGAATAGTTGACTGATTCGCCCCAAAACCCGCTGCAGTGTATTTCAGGTAGATTCTCAAATCATACAAAGTGGAATGGACATAACACAAAACCTGAAACTACATAGTTCAGAATCGAAGGTAGAATCAAATACGCCAGTTTAACTTTGAATTGGAAGATACTGTGAAAATTAATGAGAACTTGCTACTTCAATTTGTAGTAGACAGAATAAAATTAGTTGATCTGTGCGATGTTTAGAATTGTTTCAATTACATTTTCGATGAATGTATCTACGTAAACCAAATTTATATGATTATCAAAACAATAACTCACCTGACTAAAAAACATAATATTCCTACTCCTCCATATCGTTCCTTTGGGCTGGTGTCGTAGAACGGGCAGGGTGTATTTATAAAACAAATGCTCTAGAGCCAATATCAGACATCCCACGATCATTCCGACCCCCAGCAGGATGAATACCCCAGCGACAGCTGCCACACCTTTGGACAAACATTATTTTTATTATTTTAAATAGAAGTACATAATATTGCCGTGCAACAATACATTGCTGCGGAGGAATGAGTGAGTGAGAAGAAAAAAAGCCGTGTGTAACGTTTTGAGTATGAATGTGGAAATAAGAGTAGAGGAAGACCAAAGAAACGATGGATGGACTGTGTGAAGGATGATATAGCACGAACGGAGGTGTCTGATGAGATGACGACTAATATGTAGAAAGAATGCTGTGGCGGCCCCAAATGAATTGGAACAAGGGCAAGAGAATGATGATTAATACACAGCTAATTTAGAAAACCGATGGCAGTCAATGATTTTTTTGTCCGTTTGAAGAATGAAAGTAGTTGGAATGGTATTTCAATATGTGGACACTTTAACTTGGCAGCCAATTACCAAATTGTAAACAATCCCAGAGTTTTAAGGAGCTCATACTACCTGTGTACATTATATTTATATATTATTATTGTAATCAAGTTAGCCACAAATACCCAAAGAAAAAGGTGTCAGCTTAATTTTCGTGGACTAATTTTCATAATGAATAAAACCTTGATAGTTTCACCTTCATAAATTAATAAACGGGTGGTGTTGCCGGGACCTAACTTATTTCAAATTACCTATAGGTATTTAAAGTTATTTCGGAAACTAATACACGAAATTCTTGTAAGAACTTTTAAACTGAACTTTCTAAATTAAAGTAAAACAAAATAAATAAATAATCATCAAAATAAAACTGTCTTTCAGGAATTCGTTTTATTATGATTGTTTGTAAGTACGAAAGCCAAAAAACTGTTTCTTATTTAATTAAACACGAAAACAGCAAAAGTTTTGCTCGGAATTATAATTTAAAACAGACATTTTATCAGTGGAATGCTCCGGGCTACTAAATTACTCTGTGTTACTTTCATATTAATTTCGTCAAGGTCGAACGTTTTCAGTGATCTTTAGGAATTTTTTTGTATATATTTAATGTACTCCATAAATTAAACATAACTTCCCAGTTTTCAAGTACCATTAATTTAAAAGTTTTTTTTTCTTTTGACACTTTAATAATATTGTTAGGGTTCCGTACCCAAATGGTAACCAACAGGACCCTATTGCTAAACCTCCACTGCGACCGTTCGTCTGTCTGTCAGCGGGCTGTATCTCATGATCCGTAGTAGGTAGACAGTTGAAATTTTCACAGAATTTGTATTTCTGTTGCCGCTATAACGACAAAAATATATATACCCCTTTAATTTATATAAAAATATAAATTAAAGGGGTCTCGTCTACTACGATGATACGAAACCAACTCGCACTTGACTGGTTTTTAATCCCTCTGAAACACCTGAAAGCTTTTTGAGTTTCTTTTATGAAGTTTTTTTTCTAAGAAGCTATTATTTTAAGTATAAGTAAGTAAAGACAGTGAGAATACCTGTTTTGAGCACATACAGACATTCTACCAAACACTTTTTATTTAGTATGCCATCCTACCCATCATATTATGTTAACCAATGGGTAATTTAATCATTCATCGGTTCTCTAATACGATTTCTAAAAGGTACAACGCAAAATTACACGGTCAATTAAGCAGGGAAATTTTATCAGATCTGAACATTAAAAAGATTTTATCAAAATTCATTACGAGATTTATTTCTTCCATTTTTCCTCTCAGATCTATATCAAAGAATTGATCTATTATGGATGAATTCTTTCGATATTAAGTTGATTTCGTTCTTGCCACGATGTATGGATTCCATTACGTAATCTATCAGATTGGCAATTTGTACTATGTCTAAGGGGGCTTGTTAAATTGATCGATCTTTTATAATGTACGAAGGTTTTGATTTAAAATGAGAAGTTATTTGCACTCTAGATATACAACGATATATCTTTTGTTTCTTCATTGTTATAAAATAGGATTTCATTTTTTACGAAGTTACTTCGTAACACTAATCTAGTGGTCTAGTACTAATAGTCTGGTACTAATAGTCTAGTACATATGGTTCAGTTGTCAGAATTTTATTTTTCTGAAACTTGAGTATACATTATTCTATCCTAAAAATCTGCCAAGTGAATATGAAATAACAACAAAACAACTGTGTCAAACACATGTTACATTCACTAAATTATTTACGATCAACGTTCCTCTGTACGTAAAATATTGTATAACAAACTTTTCCTGTAAGATTTTAGAAATTTTATCACTCTTAGGTATTTGTTGAAATTGTTAGGAGAATTCCGTTAAATTTTGTGTAGAAACTTTAACAATATCAAATATAGATACGAAAACTTGAGACCTGAGACCTAAAGGCTCCGTTGCGAACAACCATAGCGAACCGCGAAGTTTTATAGCTTTCTGAGATGCGCTACCAGATAGCAGATCACTTGGCTCGCACAATAGAGCTTACCTAATGCTGATAGTATTCTGTTATTTTATGACAAATAAAGATAATTTAAAAGATTACAGTGCGTACTTATTAACATAAGTAAATGTTCATAATTTTTTCCGAGATCATCGAAATCATAATTAAACTGTTACCTTTCCATAAAAAAGGACAGTAAAAATAGATAACATAACCCAGTTCCCTCGTGTCACTTTACTTTTAATCGCGCCTTCGAGAGTTTATCCCAAATAAGAGATAAACACACTGTCGGTGTCAGCTCAATTTTTTCCAACGATAAATCCCATGTTTAATCTTTTAGGTCGCCTGGTGGTAATACCTCTCCCTTCGGGGCGCGACGTTGAGGGGCGGATTAACGTGGGGGTGGCGATAAATTCTAATGAAATTTCCGCCAGAGACGAGCCATCCGACTACGTAAACGTTACGAATACACATTAAAATAGTAAAACACACTGCTCCAACCAAATCGTGTTACTAACAAGATTCTCGTAATATCTTTTACAGAAACTTGATTTTACAAAGTAACACGCAAATATTCATGAACCCGAAACAAACAAAGCTTGTTTCACTAATTAGGCACTTTCAAATATTATGGCTTTTGTCTGTATAGCTGAAAAGTTCTTGGAAATAAGTGAAACTATCTCTTTAACGTAAAGCTTACCTAGTGGCTTTGGTTGGATTCCATAGTCGGGGCTGAGTTTGAAACAAGGCAAGCCGCCGTACCACTTCTCTGTTAGAATATCCATGTACCCGTTGGATGAGTACTTAGCTATTACAGCCGATATGCTGTCCTGAAACAAAGAACGGAAGTGATTTTTAAAACCAGACACGGCAGTTGCAAAATGCAAACTTGTATAACACAAGTGGACATATTTGTAAATGTTCGAACAATCGGACCGCGCCCGACCGATTACAAAAAAAAAAACAATAGGGTCACATTTGCGTCGATTTTTCTGTATAACAAAGCGTCAAAAAATAAAGGGAAAATCTCAAAGCGTGTCATGGCTCGAAACAAAAACTCTCTTTCGGATCCGTTGATTTATGTCACTGATTCGGATAAACCTCAGGGGTATATAGAACAACGTCAAGATAAAATGACGTATAATCGGTTGAGCTGGAGCTACATGACACCCGACTATCGATCACACCATTAGAAGTTCGTGTGCGTCATCCATCAATCTTTCGTGCAAAGATCCGGAGTTGCCCCCACCACTCAGGACGCCTAAAGTCCTCCAATTCATGTAAATCTACGCTACATTTCTTCAGAGACGCTGCTTAGTCACACTCCGCCTAATTTAGGGCACATTAACTCTGTGTAATATTTTACCTACGTAGACATAACGTATGTGCTGAAAATGATGAATTGATGTGTTAATGTTCCTACCTTTAAAGGAAATCCTTTCGCCATACCGATAGCATAAGCATCTTCAGCGAGAGCATGATCACCAATACGTTGAAGCTTGCATCCGTGGTCGGTGGCCCGGTAATAGTCTAAGACTGGAGAGTCAGCTATCAAAAGATCTAAAGTACCATTCCTGCAACAAAATGAGAGCAACATTTTTAGATTTTTACAGGAAAACGATTTGGAAACCGACACTGCTCATAACGTTTTCAGAGGCAATGGAAATATTTACAAAGTAAACAAGCGCCCGTCTCATGAACGCAAAGCGTTAACCTGTAAGCGAGCGGATCCCTAAAACTCGAAGTGGAATAATAAATATAATGCCTGTCACGGCTATAAAAAGTACGACAATAAAAACAGATACTTCTCAGAGTAATGTTAACTAAATCCGACGTCTGAATAAGGTACAAAATATCTAACAACAAAGTACCTCACGTGACACATTGCAACCACTCTCTGCTTTTAGTTGACAAAGTTCGGGCTTTTCCGGTCTTAAACGGGTCCCTTTGTTGTGACTGGTGACAGTTTATAGCTTAATTGGTGAAATACGAAAGCGGGTACTAAATCTGACTATAAAACAAATGTACTAAAAGGTATTAAGTGGCGATCGGAGTCCTGCGGGCTTGAACATTTTACGAGATAATAAAATTCAAAGCGTTTTTTGAATCAAATTACCGAGTCCGCTATCGATATTCGGATTCCTTTCATTAAAATTAATGTTACGATTTGAGTTAAAAGCAATTTATTGAGCTAATTACTTCTGAAGGGTTACAATAGAATTAATAATGATAACGTTACTGATGAGGCTTGTTTCATATGCATTTCAGACTAATTGATTTTTGCGGTCTGGCTCCTGACTGCACAATAGAATTTCAACAGATTGGCAATCTCACTGACCGCGTGTGATATTGAGAGTTTATTATTATGCAGTAGGCGAGACGACAAAAAATCTAATTAGTCCTTCAGTTAGATTATCAAAAAACATTTGACCCGTGTTTTTTCTTTTGTTACGTAAACCAAAATTTACGAAGATATGACGCTTTTAAAATTCTCAATACGTCACGCCTAGGTATATATATTTTTAGCTAGTTCTGACGTCACGAGCCCCCACTCCCGAGTTTTGTTGCGTTTTATCTTTTGTCAATATTCATTAATTTACAAAAACAAAAAATACGTGTCCATTAATTTCCAATACTCTAACTGACGGACTAAATAGATTTGCATTTCATTTGATACTGTCGTCATGCCTGTTATAACTACAACATGAAATCGGTTATTCCTAAATCGTGTCTGAGTAACCGATGTTCTCCAGAGATCTGATAATATCAACAAGCTGCAATCACTAACCCATGTCAAAGGTGGTTATTGCGGATTTTCCCTATTGTCCGTTCATTATAGTGCTCAGTCGTCCACCGGTGGACGTTAACACGTCGTGACTAATTTTGCTAATTCACAAACGCTTCAACAGAGTGACCATAGATTTTGCATTCTGTCGTCTCATCTAGTTATTCAGACCACTTAGATAGCGATCATAGTATTCTGCAACTTTAAATACAAAGTTTTAAACTTCTCCGTAATAAGTTTCAAGTAGCAACTCGGCAATTTTATATGCGTATCTCACGTCTGAACTTATAACTTGAGCTGAGTTAAATTATAATTTAGAAGCCAGACGCACGAACTTTATTATACCCGCCTGCGTCTATAGAAAAGGTTCGTATAATATCTTACCTGAGACGCTGAATGCCTTCTTCAATGTCTTGAAGGGCGTAACGACGCATTTGTTGCGCCAGCTGCGGATTATTTCGTTGAACGTAGTACTCAGACACCGACGACCTGGATGTCCCCACTCGTAGAGACAGCCACTACAATATAATTATAACTCTAAGATACTCTGCAGACACCAAATTTATACCACACCCACTTTAATTTACTTACATTACTTCGACCCTGGTAGTCATCAACCGCATTGTGGAAAAACAACCCAGCAATCAGAGCGGCTATATTGGCAGTGTAACTTGCGACGAATATCACAGAAAATCCACCCCAAACGTTTATCAGAAACTTATTAGGCCAACTCTTAGGGGCTTTAAATGCCACCAAATGTCCACATAAAAGTCCCCACATAACCCACAGCGCACTGGAAATGCTAAAGTTCTTTGATCTTTGTCGTCCCCAAGGGTTTAGGCCAAAAGGTGAAAGCCATTCGTAAATGGCCACAGCTATAGCAGTTACATTTAGAGATGTGAATATTGCAATCCATAGCTCTGGTGAAAACGGAAGAAGAAATGCAAGCAGCGGTATGTCTGGTCTTTGATTGGGTGCGGCTAATATTGATACTCCGCTGAAAAAGTAAGGTTGACTGTAGTCTATGACTTCTGCTCTAGCTGCGGAAACACTCAGAGCTGCAAATGACATATGAGCGGCCCCGGACACTAAATCCCCAATAATACCATTCCATTTTTCAACGCTTTCATCTGGCTCGATATCAAATAGGTATGGCGTTTCTTCTGCGTCCTCCTCCAGTGATTTGTAACCGTTACGGTATTGTGAACGATAACTCTGGTAATTTATCGGGGCATATTCGCTCGCTACCGTTTTATATTCAAATATTCGGTGAAACGGTTTGATAAGTTTTCTGGATCCGTATAATCCGTCCTCTACGATATATAAATGAAAATCGAATTCTAGTTCTTGAGCTATGTTTTCTAGAAGGTCCATTGCAAGTCCGTAACAACAATGCGTTTCCATTTTGGTGAATACGGGTTTCGACGTGGGGAAGAAAAAGTCATCTTGATCGCTTTCCCTTTCCAATTCATTGAACGCGAGGGTTAGATTATCTCGGTCGGACGTTTGTGGTCGGTGACATAGAAGGCCCCGGAGACACTGGCCATCCTCGTCGAGCTCGCCTTCCATAACAAAAGGGGGAGCGAGTGCCGTGACGATGCGGAATATTGTGCGGGCACCGTCGGACTGTCCGTGAGCTACTAGCCTTCCTCCTGGCCACACGATCGTATGTAACCTCACGCTACGACCGAGCACACGTCCCACTTGTCTCCACATATTTTCCCCTTCAATTCCTGAAGGTACTAAGTTAAGGAGAGCGAATGAAGCCGTCAGAGATCGCTCGGATTGCTCCGTAGTTCCGGCAAGCACCGCCGATGCAGATATCCGCGTCTCTCTGTGAACAAAATAAATAAAATTACAAAACAAAGTCGCCCGCCGCGTCTGTCCCTATGTATGCTTAGATCTTTAAAACTACGCAACGGAGTTTGATGCGGGTTTTTTTTAATAGATAGAGTGATTTAAGAGGAAGGTTTTATATAAGGTTTTGTATATAATTTTCGGGCGGGCGAAGCCGCGGGCATCAGCTAGTTACTAATATAAAATTCTTTCTTAAAAAAAATCATCGAGGAATATGAATTTATTTTATTTTCACTAAAATTTATTTTTACGATGTTCGGTGTAGAAAATGGATATAGGTCAAATGAAGCCAGGGGAAGTACCTAAATCTCTTTCTAGTAATGACGAGATTTTAGTTAAGTATAGATCTTTCAAACAAGAGCAGTTTTTTATTTTATTATATAATGATACACCCAGTAAATTGCCAGGAGCGTCGATTCTTCGGATCATGAAAATAAATCCTTCACTTAACACAGTATAATTTTCAGTGCAGAATATTTTTTAATAAATATTAAAATAATACACCCAATAACTTGCCAGTAGCGTGAGGGATTTATTTTCATGATCCGAAGAATCGACAAGAATTAAGGGCTTATTTATAAAACGGTGGCATTATGTTACAAAATACTTCGAAACCGCCATGAAACGAAGTCAAAACCACCTCGGATAAAGATAATAATAGATTTAATATCACTCGCCCAATTTCAGTAAAACAAACATTTTTCCAAAGATAAAATAACAAAGAAGTAAGCGCTGGATATCGGACATTTCAAAATACATGGAGTATGGCAGCTTAGATTAAAAGTAGCAGTAGCAATATCCTGGGAATTATTATTTTCATATCAGTTGCGGTGACGGGAATAATATACGCAGTGATGCTTTATATTAAGTTGGATAAATTTGAATATCATACATTATTAAAAATATTTCAAAATGAATGAATTTTCTGGAAATGCAGAGTTACAAAATGATTAAAGATAATAGTAGTTAGGTACTCGATAAAAACAATGAAGGTTTAGAAAACATAGATCACGGGCGAATTCCTTAAACCATCCGTCACAAACGGTTGACACAATATTTTCCTTTAATTCCCAGAGCGTGTACAGGCGAGCTTCGAAATATGTTTTCTTATATATCTATAGAACTAGTTAAGTTACAAAATTGCGTGGTTTTCTGCCCTCAGCCGAGGAAATGGGTGTGAACATGCAATATCCGCGTGGACCCGCCGATACCCGTATTCGACCCAAGCCTGGCCCGCACAAAATGATAAAATAATACTGCCTACACGAACCGGGCTGTTTCAATATTTTAATGCTCTATTTTAAACATAATTCTTCTTGAAATTGCCCACCCAGGAACGCCTTTGGATAGTACTATTTTAAATGGGTAAATATTTAGTTATGTAGGTTCAACTATACAATGAATTGAAAGAGGCAGTCGAAATCGGTATTTCTTCATTTTGATACGGAAAATACCTCAATGTAAATATGGCGACGTAAAGTACACACATCACTGAAAGTAATAAAAAATGTTTGTGTATAAAGTAAGCCTCCTGTGAAAGCCGCACGCCGCTTAAACATGCCGCCACGGTTTGTAATCGTTGTCACTCATTTTTACGCTTCTCTGATGCATCACAATTTCGTGTCATAATTTCACATGCATATAATATGCAGGTAATAAAATAGGGTAAATTGCCAATCAAAATAAATTATATGTAGCAATTATATTATGCTGGCTGGGGCCACATGTTTCGTCTAAGACATAACAAACGTTTAACGGCCGTCGCCAAAGGCTGTTGAAAGTTTCACTCGTCTCTAATCCGGGATTTAGACTCGGGGCAAACGGCCCGCCGACGTCTTCCCACCCAGCCGGCTCAAAACACGAGATTCCCAAAGCCAAAACAGCAGATGTCTACCAAGCATTATTATTCCTTGTGCGTAAAACCAAAGGGATTTTCCGGAACAAGCCAAAGAACTTTGTTTCGGAAAAAGTTAAAATTAAAGGCATTATTTATCTACTAATACTTTCCTCACTCAATATTGTTAAAGTATTGGAAGCTGATCAACGTTGCCTTTTTTCGACTTTTGTTGGTAAGCAGCACATTGTTTGTTTGCATAGTAAAATTTTACCGAGTCGCACAAATAAGCGCCAATAGGCACCCCTCAATAGAACGTGTAGAAAATAATGGAGGTTTGCTATCTAACAAGAAAAAGTTAGGTTGTCCAGACATGTGTAATAAAAAAGAAAATGATTGCGGACAAGGAAGCATTGTAATGGCCGCTAAGCCGAGAGTGCGTAAAACTGTATTCACCAGTGACCTGACCTATTTAGCTGCCCTAATTTCTGAATGAACTAAAAAGGGAACTATCTGCGTCAAGTCATGTCAATAGATGGCGATCATTTCGTCGAGTCAGCCTGCAAAGCCTGGCCGGCTGCCAAAACTCGCTGCCGTGCAGTTCCGACCGATTTATGATAATGTGATCGAGTTGGATTTTACCCAAAAATATTATATACTTACTGTGTATCTCTAATTCCATCCTGTTAATTTAGAAAAATGGATAAGATTTATTATGTGAATTACAATAATAAGAATTTTATAGTTAAAACGCGTTCACACAATGTTAAGGTTTTGCCATAATAAACAATTAATGGAGTAGACAGCGATGTATTGGCACAAAGTAGGCGGATTAACCTTAATGACTGCGCTGTCCGCCAACACTAATTAATAAAACGGTTGTGCGCAGTCTAATTATTTGGTTAACTCCGTATTTGAAGGATTTAATTAAACGAACTGGTGTTCGGGACAGTTTCCATTTTCATCAAAATACTCGTATTTTAATAACATCGTATTACAAACATCAAGGCAAATTACTTTCTTTAAATCCAAAGTTCCTAACAGAAAAGGAATGTTTTATGAGTTCAGGGATTTTAATATTACCTACCACTTAGGTAGACGGTATGCGAGCTATTTAGCTTCAAATTGGAAGAAAGCACGAACTAATTTAAGCGCCAGCGAATTAAGGCAACGCTATTAGTCACTTGTCGTTGTGAGAGAGCAAACTATCTCAGGAGCTATCCTTTATTTTCCCAAGTTCTAAAGTAACTCAGTGATTTCACTTTGAGGGAGAAAGTAAAACCGAGGTACAAACTTGCCGCTAAAACATACATTTTTTACTAGATGCTGGCCGCCCAGAAAACAATACTAACGATGGCAAAGTTTTAAAAGTACCCACTGTGAAATGTACGCGGGAGAGTTTTAAATAAAATACTTACTTTCAGTCTTGTTTGTTTGTTCTTAAGTAATTTCAGAAAAGAGTTTAAAGTTCACAGAATTTGTGTACAGGGCTTCAACTTTTTCTTTTAATCAACAAAATTATATTTAAGTATTATGTGATGCACATATTCTTACACACAAGGTAAATTATATGAAAATAATGTTCAGGGCTAACCTTAAATGCCTGGATTCGTAGAAATTTATTCGTGTGCTTCAAAAAGGTTAATATTTGTTATACTTGTTATTTGATATTTGATAAACGGCTATATCAAAACAAGCACGATAATAAACATCCAAAATGACGGTGATATTGCGAACAAAAACTCTCATCAGTGTCATAGCAAGCTCGTGATTTGAAAAGAGAAGAGAATTGATTCGATACAAGCTTCATTTATCATTTGGTGAATCCCAAGCATTTACGCGCTTCTTCTAGATACATTACGGCAATCTCTGAATAGGGTTAAGATCAGATGCCGATCACGTATTTTATTGAATAACGTTCCTCGGAGCGTGTGCCTCCAACGCCAGTATCAGGGGGTCAAGAGCGGGGGTCCTTGAATGTCTCACCTAGATACATGACCTGATTTAAGGTAGGTTATAGTCCATTTTGATAATGTTGGTATTCTGCCTCGTTGGTCTATTGCTCACAAGTGTGACTGCTGAGCATGGGTTGTCCTGGGTTCGATTTCCGAGTCGGGCTACGTGTTATGGGTTTTTCCATCAGGAATTTCTCAGTAACAGCCATTGAGTCTGGATTTTTGCCCGATTGATGATAAGAAGCTCGTCCCCTATTACATGGAAATTAAAAAACATAAATGGCGAAATGTGGGTCTACTAATTAAGTATACCTATGCCTTACCTGGATTATAATATTGTGTGTTATTCTGTTTTAGAAATAAATGCTAAATTAATTGTGTGTAATAAAAAATAGAATCTCATTTTTGCAATTGGCTACAAAGTTTTCTGTTAAAAATGGCGTATTTTTTTAGCCGTGGGTAATGTGGGATATATTGATTAGTTAATATCATTACTACCTTAGGAAATGAAGAAGATATAATTGCACACTTATATCATTCGAGTAATATGAGTGTTGGGATCTGACCCTTAAAGATAAGTTATCCTAACGTCTTCCTTACCAATAACAAACGGGACGTGATGATAGTTTATATTAGAAGGGCGAGTGGGTACACTGAGTAAAGCTTATCCCAGTAATAAAAACAAGGGTGCAAATCAATTTTAGGTAATATGACCACTAAAAATTCAAATTAAGCAATATACTCTTAAATTGTTTCATGATAGTGGCCATTATTTAATATTTATGACGAAAATATGCGAAAATAGGTCGAAAATCTTCGTACTAAACTTCACTAGTGTACACTGATTTAATAAACTCTCTCTTTTAAATAGCTCCGTTCACTTTTTGGGTTTACAATTTAAGCGTTGACAACATCAAATTGTTCACAGTGTTTTAAAACTAGCCTTTTAACTTTTAGCTGGCGACCCACGTGGGATCCACGTTGGTGCAAAAATTATTCCGCATTTTGCTGCTATTACATTTCAACTGCCTCGGTAGTGTCTAGTAAACTGAGCATGAGGTCTTGGGTTCGATTCCCAGGTCGGGCAAAGTGTTGTTGGATTTTTCCATCAGGAATTTCTCAGTAGCAGCAACGGAGTCTGAATTTGCGCCCGGTTGATGGCAATAGGCTCGCCCCCTATTACATGGGACTTAAACATAACTGGTGGAATGTGGGTGTACTATTAGGTGCACCTCTGCCTAACCCTTCGGGGATTTATGTCATGTCATTATGATGATGTCATAATGATGTTATGTCATTATGTTATATTATTGAAAATCAGAAGTGAAAATCTAATTTTGTAAGTATCCTAGATTTCCCTAGGGTAAATCTAGTACTCAGTTCACCAAATCGAAGAATCTACGCATTCTAAATTAAATGCGACGTAGGTCCTACCTAACAAAATCCTTACAAACATTCGTTTTGCACTCGAATCACGTAAGAGCCAAATTAGAACCAATTTCTTCCATTCTATTTCGAAGAATTTTGTTAAGGTAGAGGTATATTCCGAAATAAGTATCTGTCTACTTTTATGGCCGTACCTTACGAGGTACAATAATAGTCTGATGCCTTAATTGGCAATGATAGTGATTAGTATATCTTTGTTATCCACGTTTTTGGCTAGTATTACTTATCATTTGATGGTAAGCGAAAATTATAGGTCACTGCTGGATGGTGCATAGTCCCCAGAAAGTTAACTTTCCCTCGTTACGAAAGATAGCTATGTACCTAACCAATTATTCCAAGAGTCTGTAACTTCAAATTAATAAACAGACTGAAACTGGACGATAAAGTGACATTCTAAACTAACTGAACAGTGCAATGTAAAGTTTCAAGCTCACAAAGTTCCAAGTTCATTGATAAATGAAGTGGGAAGACAAAAGTAAAATATTGTATCCCATTGATTCTCTGAGTGGCCTTACCGACACCCGAAGAGACATGTTTGTGAAATTGCTGTAACTCTCTGACCTCAGCACATATTGGATCTAGTGGGAGCTTGTGGGAACTGCGACACTCCGAACGTGTTTGCAGTTTCATATATTTTTCTTTTGAATTGAAATATGAAGGTTACTGATATGACGTGAACGTGACATGTCACGCGCTTCTGTTTTGTTTTTACGCGTTTTTCACACGCTACGTGTACCGTGTAGCGTGATTCTGGATTACACGTTTTATGAATTTCACATTTCTTTGTTCCTGTGGGCTTTTCAGTTTTCCAAACAAACAGTTATTGTTTTAATGAAAATTAAATTAACGAGAAATCTGCGGAAAATTATTGTAGCTAAGCTAATTAAAATTTCGCAAAGGAAACACATGTACTAAAGTATCGTCTGACATCCGTTACCCGTCTAAATTGTCAGGGTCCCTTGAGGTTAAGTTAGGGTCACAAACTAAAACCGAATTAGAATGAAATATGTTAGAAACTATTGCTAAACACCATGGAATACCCATCCTTTGGGTCTAAAGGTCAAACATGTGTAGGGGTCGGTGATATGTTAATTGAGATGGATCCAAAAATGTGCTGGTCCCGAGTAGTTGTACAGCTACACGACTGTTCTATTTAAGAGGCACCATAAACTCCGTGAGGTGTCTGCGCAATTTGGTGGCCGTAACACCCTCGTCACTGTCAGGTGGTAATGCGGCGCAACGCGACGGACCGCACGACGAAGCAATAAATAAACTTAAGCAGTTTACTATCAACTCCGCATTTAATTGACTTGATACTTTCTGTTTAACTCTCATAAACTTTAATCAAAGGATAATTGCAACTGTCTCTTTCTCTCACCAAATAGATTCTGAGACAAGATGAATAGATTCTAGATCTCTTTAATCAGAACTTGATTAAAGAAATGAATGGAGCTGGCGGTAAACTAGAGACCTACAGTAAAACAAAATAAAAGTAATACGATTGGAATATGCCAAGATTTTTCCGAGCGTATTTCAAGCGTATCCTAACCTATTGCGAAGCTAGTGCTCCCGTTCGGCATCAAGTGGAATGTGGTCAACTCCGGTTTATTGTAAAAAAAAAAAAGAATTGAGCTTAACATAAAGCCAGGCTTAATTATCTTTATTTTATTACATTTTTTTTTATTAACGTTACTGCTGTTTTCCTGGCGTAATTCTGGTAGAAAATATTTAAGCGAAAATACCTATATTTTCATTATTATATCGTTTTTAATCACAATGAAAATTCAGAACATGGTATAAAAGCTGTGATGTAGTAAGATATCGCTCATACAGAATCATAAAATTGCGATGCTGAACTTACCTTCGAACCTTTAATGGAGAAAACCTGAAATATCGTGTACAATTTATTGGAATAAACCTTAAAGTTACTCATGATCGTTAGTATACCTTACTAAGGGAAGAGCATTTTGTAAGTTTTGGTATATTTTCAGAACTAAAAAATAGAACCTGACTGGGACTTTGAGGACACGCGATTCGCAACGCCAAGCCACTCACGCCGCAACTAAACGATTTAAGATCTAAACTCCCACGACAGAAGTGGTGAACATTCATGTAACAATGCCAAGAATCGGATTACGTTACACGAAACGAATGGTGTAGGTTACTGCGGGTGACCAACGATGTCCACTAGATAAGACTTTATGTAGCGTAATGCGGCCACCGATATAAACCCTGCTGCTCTTTAAGATAGAGACACTATAAAAGTAATCTCGCCTCGTTCTTGGACCCGCTAGTCAATTTGCTTTTATGGTGATGTTCCGCGCTTGTTAACCTTCTATTATCATTCGTCGCTTGAATGTCTCAATACTTAATAACTGTAAAACGTCTTAATTGTTTCCCCGTCCACAATGAACTCTAATTTTATTTACCTACGTTCACATTCACGACTAATTTGCTGTCTCTGGTTTAACGGTTAATTAAGTCGTTGGTTAAGTTAATGTTTATTGATAGAGCATTAAGTTTGTGCTCAATACTGAGCGTCGTTAGCGTGTCAATTATGGTATTGATTCAATTACTAACCTCAACTTACTTTTTGCAAATACAACTCTTACTTCAAATAATTTTATGACTTTTGGGATCTTTGACTTTTTTATACTCCGCTAAGCTCTTTCTTCTTTATCGTGTGCCTGTCAGAGTTTTTATGTCACCCATGGGCCTCTGTCTTGGCTTTACAAGCCGTCAACAAATATCTCTCAGGCATGTTGGTTTCCTTTTAGTCGACCTTTTAGTTTATAAACAAACAACATAGAGTTTCTCGCTATCACCATGGACCTTGATATCAAGGGCGCTGTTGTAATCTTCCCTTATCACTTTTATAACTGCGAGCACAATAGAATTGAAATCCATTAATTTGCGGTTCATAACCTCAGGCGTTCAACGTTATCAAAATTAATATTTTAATAGGAAGGATCCGTCATGGTGTGAGCAGCAATCACTCACCGCCGCCGCTGTTCCCGATATCCTCAAGGTTCTTTCTCAACTTAAATCGAGGTCATTAGCAGCTTTATAAGTTAGCGCAAAGTTCAACAGTTGACAAAAGATATTTCTGCTGAATAATTTCGGCACCATTATCTATTTTATTGGGCGCCGATGAAAATTTCCAGTTTTAATAGTCATTATGGAAATTGGTTTCCGTGTCAGTATAATAATTATTTGTGACAGTAACATTGGTTTTATTGTTAAAACTAGCTGTGCCCCGTGACCTTCGTCCGCGTCAAATAATTGTAAAATATTACTTCCCTGTTCGAATCGTATTTTGTTAACAATGTCAAGGGTTTTAATTTTTTTACACGGAATAGGGTTCCGTGTGTGACATTCTTTTTGTAAAATAAAACCTAAGTTACTCCTTGTAACATCAGCTATCTGCCGGTAAATTTCTGTCAAAATTGGTCCCGCCTTTTAGGAGATTAGCCAAAACAAATAGAGAGACAGAAAGACAATAAAATAAAAATAAACTTGATTTTGTTATAAGTACCGTGTATATGTTTAATATGCATGTTATGTTGAAATTACTAACAGACACTTCAATTTAATCTATTTGTATAGATGAAAATGATGCAGGACAGTACTGAGCATTAAAGAGTATTATATTCATTTTCAATGAACGTTGCGTTACTGCTATCAACAGTCCGTACAATGCATCGAAAAATAATTGTGAAGTAAATAATAGATTCTCGAAACAATTACCTGCTTCAGATAATCCGCTATTAACCGGGGCTTCATTCGTGTTGAGGACGGAAAAATATTCTACGGCGGAATTCATTCAGCCGTTTAGGCGCGGAAAGGTTAAAAAACAGACTGAATGACAGACAGAGAGAATTACCGTCGTATTTATAATATTAATGTGAAATTAGCCTGGATTTTGGTCCTTAGAATATAGGTAATGACATAGTGACTAAATCAAAATAATATAAAAGTTAAAAAAACTCCTTTACATAGATTACCTTACAAATTCTGTAGAAAAGTCAGCGGAAGCATCGCTCGTTTCTTCCCAGCAGGATGCAGTGGCATCGCTCAAAAACTGCGCCTGAGCAGACCATGCGTCGCAAGCGCGTAGCACTCGACGAAGCGCACCGACTGTCATGCGTACTGCTGCACGTATAAACGCTCGATCTAGACAAAGATAAAATAATAATAAGAAAAAAAAGTGAGTGCAAAAGTATTCGATATTATGAAGTTCTCAGTTAGTAGTTATAAAGTTGCCTAGATTTTATTATGAGATTATTTTTTTCTACAGGGTAAGGCTTACTGTAAGTGTTGTACAACTGTAAAAACAGTGAGCAACTGTTCCAAAAATAAATGAAAAAATAATTGGTTTACTCAATTTCCTTCCATTTTGGAAACGTGGTATAGATTTGGTTAATTTATTAGTGATATTGTTTAACCAATGATAAAAGGTAAAAGCTGTGAGCGAACATTGACCTCTGTTTCTAAAAGTTGATCCTTAAATCAACTTTCAGACACAGTTCAATGTCCGCTGAAAATGTGTAAGTAAAAGACGGCAAATAGAACTTTCACGCTCGACTCAATCCACGAATCACAGCGGACCACAACAAGAACAATCGACGAACACAATCGCATCCCAGTAACATCACGTATTGTCAAGCTTTCACGCTAAGCCTTTTATGTTCCTATAAGTGTCCTTTGTATAAAACTACGTTAATCTAGAGAACCATTCAATTGAGTCCGCTATAGCATTTGAAGTACAAAACTTTAGTCGTATCAATCTAAAGTTAAATCTTGCTGGAAATTGAACACAGGATCCTATGTCGTTTCACAGAATTATCTACTAAATTTCCAAAGATTTTTTACCAACAATTGCGAGGTATTTTTTTTTTCAGTTCAAAGCGAAAGACTAATGAATGAAGGCTGTTAAACTAAAAATAAAATGAATTCACCTGGTAATTTAAATGTCCGGCTTTTCGCCACTTACCTATTTTCACTGGCTGCGGATGCAGAGCTAATAGTCCAACAGGAAGGCTTTTGAAGATCACAGTTATATTATCTCTATTTTTTTCTCTTTCTTTGTCTAATATTTCATCCTTCTTCAAATGTTTGTTACTTCTTTTTTCAGTTTTGTCTTTAAAATTATGCACCGAAGACGCATGCACCTTGGGATTCATTATGAAATCACTAATATCACTTGATAAATCTATTCTATCTTTTATTTCTCTAATATCATCATTACTATTTATATCATCTCGTCCGGACATTACATTTTTAACTACATTTACATCATCTACATCTATGCTATTTACATATTTATTAAATGATTCATTTTTCATTTCCCTATAACTATTACGTCTACTATTATTTCTATCATGAAAGGGCATTCCCTTCGCAATTGAATTGTTTTCGATTTTAGAAGTTTCAACGCCTTTGTTATTTACATTATAATTTCTCATACTTCCCGAACTAATATTGCGATTACTAACATACGATTTACTAAAATTTAAATATAATAATTTGGTGTTTACACCATGTGCTTCTGAAATATTTATATTTCGATTTAAACGACGAAATTTTGAATTTATAGAACTATTTTTTACATAAAATTCATCACTGACAAAACTTTCTTCTACATTATCATCAGTTTTCTTCAAAATGTCGGGGTCTTTTTGATCTTCTATCGTATTATTGTCAGCATCGCCTCGTTTGCTGCGGTCAAAGCGTTCGTATACTAGTGCTTCATCATTATCCCTTAAGCTTTCTAAATCTTCGTTATCTTCGGTATAAAGGGTTCTGTTACTTATATTGTGGAAGATATCAACATCTTTTGAAGCATCTAGCCAGAGCCAGAAAAAGTTTCCTTCGAGCATGTTAAGACGCTTGGCCTCATCCATAACGAGCTTAGCGTAATTGACATCACATATCAAGACAACGACGCCTCGGGTCAGCCTTGATATCTCAGCTAGCCGCCTGCACACACAAAATAAATTGGACTACTATTGTTGCTCACGCTCTCGTAATACCCACCAATAAAGTTTTATTGTTGTTCGAAAGCCAATAGTTACAAGCCATAACAATTTAAAGCGTTCAGAAACTTTTAGTAAGAATTACATTCAGAATCAATTTAATTACCTGAAAAGAACGTGGCGGGAGAACTTTTTTGGAAGCGATAGCCATTTCGGATCTAAAGGCGGCGCAGTTATTATTGAAGACAAGTCTTTCCGTAGGGATAGCGTGGTATAAATATCTTCTTCTGCTAGCAAAGTAAAGGAGTGCCAGTGGGTGTGCAGCAATGTTGCTCTAAAAAAAAAGAACATGAATAAATTTTCATAATATTCCATAAAAATATTTATTATTTTTTAACTTTTAAAGAACTTTACCTGAGTGCGTGTAAAGTTTCTCGGGCAGTGATTTCCAGTCGAATCTCTAGTGGAAGCAGTTCCTGTGAAGAAAACAACTTCACATAAGTTTACACAAGACGCGGCATTACAATAACAATTCACTTAATTTTAAATGTCCCTACACCGACCCTTGTCATACTTAATTGTGTACCCTTCATGTCGTCAGGATTTGACCATAATCTCTATAATTTGTATTTGAGTGGTAATATCCTAATCATGCCACGCTTTTTGAGGTTGTTATTAGTCTACGTCGAGTCGTAATCGGCGCGAAAGTGGGTAATAAATGGCCATAATTTACCGCGACACCCGTCCTCCGTTCGCGGCTCGAATGCGGGATATTGCGAGGAATATCTCACCTCTAGCAAAAAAGTTTTCCAACAAAACGACGGAAATATATGTCCGCACATCAGGAATATTATGCACCTCATAAAAATCTGATTTGCTCCACATGTGACAAACTCGCGAGTATCTTTATTTGCGTTTTAAGACTGGCGAGGTTTTACTACTTCTCACATTGTTTGTTCTTATTCGGAATGGTTGTAGGTTTACCTATTTAAATAACACCTTCAGGGGATTTTTCTTTATTTACACAGAGCAAGCTATTCGACTTGGAACCGAAAAATATCATAGTAACATCTTTTTGGGTATGAATTTAGCAAACCGCTTCGTTACTATAATATCTATTATGCATTTTGAGCAATTATATGATCCATAAGTCTATTTATTAATGTACCTAACGACTTTACCGCTGAATATATATTGTACACTATAAACTCACTGTTTATGACAATCATCCTCATCACAGAGTTAATTAAAATCCAATTAATTATGCCTAGGTATCCTATTCAAGTAACTATACACGCACAACCTAACAATATCTACTATTGTATGCCCACCAGAACGTGGACTCGTCTATTGTAAGTCACATTAGAAGTTAGTCACTAAGATGATATGGGCATTCCTGACCTCACTTCGTGAGAGTATAACTGGATTCCGCAAGCTCGAAACGTCAACTTCAGGGAACTCTGCATAAACCCACGTCCACACACAGCTTAAGCGACGGTAGCGAACTAATTTGCGTACGCTGTCAGAGCATTTTAAACACCAACTTTGAATTTGCAAGTCACATTCCCTCACAATCTCACAATTGCGAATGAACAATATTTTCTCAAACCAACAATGGTAATATGCGGTTTTGCATTCATTGTACGAGCACACCGTAAAGAATATATTTTTTGTTAAGACAAAAGAACTTTTGTTAGGCTTGTAAACTCATTGTTGAAAAACGCAGTTTAAAATGTTGAAAAGTTTTTCTAGACGCGATTTTATTTGCGCGTAACAAAACGGTTCGCTTACACGCAAAAGGTGGTCCCGGGAATATTGAGATAGAAAGATTTATGTTGAAAACTAAGGTTCATTTACGAAGCTTGCTCGGTCCCTAGGAGTTCAAAGAAAAGGTAAGGAGAGAGATATCTAATAATGTCATCAGCATATCCTATAAATAATGTCGGAACGTGTCGCGCGCACCGTCAGTCGGTGCGGTCGTCACGTAGACGCATTATTTCACTAGCTGGTTGGCTATTCCAGACTTTATCATAGCAAGGACGATTAATAGCTCTGCATAAATGGAACCGTTGGCAGCCTACTAACCGACGACACCGACGACAACCCGTGTTTTTTATGATACAACCGAATAATATTTGTTTTATCGCATGTTATTTATCTTGAATTTAGTCCAACGTCAGTTTCAGACAGTACGAAAGGATTTATTAAGCGATTCCGTATAAGCCCCAGTCGAGTAATGGCATCGTAAACTTTTGATAATAGGGGTCGACTATCATCGATGGTCTCCTCGCCTATAGTTCACGCTAAATATAATTTATTTTTATCGAATTCTTCTAAAAGAGAAATGTAAGTAAACAGTATAATTTTAAATTTTCCCTAAATATACACTATTTGTTTTTAATTTTTCTATAGCTTTGTATGTCCCACAGCTGGACAAAGGCCTCCCCCTATATCCTTCCAGGTACTTTCCTCCTGCGCCACCTAGAACCAGCCAACCATTTTGTTTAAAATACTCAAACAGGGTTCCTTCACGAACTCCATTATTTACTAACAAAACATTTTCCTCAAACAACGACGCCTTAGTTAAAAGTCTTGAAGCTGACGTAGTAGATTCCATTTCTCAGAGTAAATAAGAAGGCGCCGTGCATGGAGGCACGTTTGCCATCAACTGTCACACGTCACTGCCATCGCGGTTTAAAAGATACGAGTATACTTTGGTCGAGACAGTCTACCTAACAACAACTTTTGTTTTAAGCAATGGAAAAGAAGATGCAATTTGCATATTACGTAGGTGTAAATTAATTAAGTGTTTTGCTAGACGGCCTCAATAAGTCATGGGATCTTTTGTAAGTAAATATTTTTCTATCGAAACTCTTTGGGAAAGTTTTTTGTAGGTATGAAACTAGCAATTAGGCATTGAATTAAGAACGTCTTTTTAATTGTTTTTTTGTACACTGATATGTGTAATTTAAATAATAAACTATTACTAATACTGTGCTATTTAATGGTCTGAAATCCGCTTCGCTTTTTGGCTTTGAAAGTCGCTAATAATGAGTAATCCGGTCATCCAACTTAGTTCGTTTAATGGGAACTGATAAAACCACCAAATACGTCCCAGCGGTTTTAAATAGCAATACCAGTGGCAGAATATTGTTCGGTCAGTAGTATTTACGATACTAATAACTAATTCCCCCGTGGAGAGAGGCAATTACAGAAGTACCCCTCCGGGCAATTTGTTGTTGTGGGGGCGCAAAATGTTAACAAATGACTGAAGCCAACAGTCCCTTTATCTTTATAATCCCTTTATTAAAAATACAATTTCAAGGTATTTTAGCTGTCGTGAAAAAGGTGATGGATCGTGTAGCAAAGATCAAAGAAGTGTTTGAAGTTGAAATAGGTAGGGAAGAAAACTGTTTCCAGAATGTTCATGACAGGAAGCTAATTTAGGGTAAATAAATTCTAGACCCGTGGTAGTTTTGCAAGATATTCTTCGAACACTTCACTACATAAGAAAAATTCCTTGAAGTTTCCTCCCATTGTATAGAAAACGACTTTAATATTTTTATGGCAAACATGTCTGAACGAATTTTTACTTATGTCATCCTACATGCACTTTTTTTACTGTATGTTTACACATGTTTAAGCAAATAAATATATTTTATCTTATCTTATCATAATAATTCCAATAACGAGAAATAATGATCACTAATGCAGAATGGCATGAATGCATAGGGCCATGGTATGTGAGTAATGAATGTTTGGAGGTCCAAGATTTGTAATTTACGATGTCAGCTATCATTCTTCCTTCCTAATTATTCTTTCGTTTAGTCACATCGGTCATTGCTGGAGATTGGTCCACAACAGGCGTGGGACAGTAGGGACAAATATAAATAAATAAAAAAATAAATAAATAAATATCGCTGGACATTACACACAGCGCCATTTAGTGCCACACTAAGCAACGAGGCTTGTGTCGTGGACACCAGATAGTTGATATACTACATAGATACTTTTTGTTTGTAAATACATACTTATTATATATATAAACATCCATGACTCGGAAACAAATGTCCATGCTTATCACACAAACATTTGCTCCAACCGGGATTCGAACCCGGGACCCTACGAACGTAAGGCAGCCTCACTACCGCTGCGCTATAAAACCGCCGCCGCCGCTATATAATTCTGATATGGAAATATGATTCTGAATTTATTGCACTTACAAAAATAGTTACATGACTAGAAATGCACTCACGTTGGCGATGGCATAGGAGAGGTGCGCGTGAGTGGGCGAGGCGCGTAGCACGGGGACGCCTGCGCGGACAGCCGCCATCGTCACCGCTGCGGCCGCGCTGCCCCCCCCGCAGACCAGCAGCGCCGCCACCCGCCGCCCGTCGAGCGCCGAGCAGGTTCGCTCCAGCACTCGAACACCGAACCTGGGAACAAACATACAGGTTAGCAAGGGTCTTGCACTTTAGAAGACACGAAAAAACAAGAAGAGTTGATAATTTTTCGCATTGTAAACTCCGACGAAAACAAAGGGTGCATCCGCACCAAAGATTCTCATTGACATGTTTTTTGTTGCCAAGGAGGCAACAACGGATAGCTAAAGTTATCATGTTGCAAAAAGTTGCTCTACAAACAATAACTTTGGTGTGGACGCAATTAAAGACATGATAGGTATGTCTGTCTGTTGCTTGCAAGTCTGTCCATCACATCTTAGTTTCAAATAGTTCAAATTAACTATTCTTTAAAAAAGCGGTGTTTATTTGGTCAAAAATTGACTACAGTCTTTACGTGTAATGATTCAATTTGTATTTCATCGATGACTAAACGGGTTTTTACAGGTACATAGACTTGAAAATGCCTCTTCTCTAATTAAAACACTTTCCTCTCTGATTTCAATTTTCAATTGAATTTACTGATACACTTTTCATTCATATCTTTAATTTTAATACCAATAATGGAATGCTTGCTTCCAATGAAATTCCACGAATAATTGAATATTCAATTGAACGATACCAAATTGTATGAATTGCTTAGTACAACAGTTCACAGATTCCGAGCTTTTGGCGGTACAAAAGAAGAATCAATGCCTTTTAATACAAATAAAAATATTTGAGTTCGTGCTTCTGCTATGAAGGGTAAAAAATCGAGTTTCCAGTGAAAAAATATTTATCCACGTAGAATGGAACATTTGTTTAGACACTGTATCATAATATTTTACGTTTTATCTTAATATTAATCTAAATGGCGCATGTTGTACAAGAACCTAAATAACCGCAGATAAACCTAAAAAGATTACTAGTGAATACTCTCAGAGGTTATTTTAGAATCCCCATTACTCTTCGTTTTTCAGAGCAAAATGAATCACAAAATTGCCAACAGTTTAATAACAGAGCTGGGTTCAGGGGTCACCTTTCATGAAGCACTTTTTTGAACCCGCCTACGAAAAAATATATCGAACGTTTTGAGGCTGTGTCTGTTACGGGATAGATAAATCGAATAAAACCTCATTTGTCAGAGGAGCATGATTTATGAAAAAAGAACATCAAGTTAACTGTGTTCTATTTTTGAACAGTCATTTCAAGCAGAGTCATTTGTTATACTTTAAAAAGTCTACGCGCTCACAAATAAATGTATCATGAACAATGTCTTCACGCTAAATCCCGAGCGCTGCCACTGTAAGCAGGAGTACATAATCCTGTGCCAATCATTGTGCTGAGTGTCTGAAACTCTGCGTTAAGCTAGTAATTCATTTCTAAGGTGGCAGGTGACATAACTTAAGTTTAATATAGCTACAGATCACAGACAGATGAGGTTGCCTCACATTTTAATGTATGTCTCATGGTTTACATTATACTAGGATTGGAGCTATTATACCACGGGTTTCCCCTACGATAAACCATTACTTTTAACTACTACATGACTATGTAAAACTGAATGAAACAATATCACATTAATATAAAACCCTTTATGAAACGATAGGTACTTTTCATAAAATTTAATATGTCTAGACAAGCTGAAGCTAAATCGTACGTTAAATCATATTTTGGATCATTATTATGAAGCACACGCTCATTGTGAAATAGATTAAAATGAAACACATTATTCATAACAAGAACGTATTAAAAACATGTGACGCTGTTTAAATGGCGGTTCTTGTAGTTGTAACATTCATTAATTTGAGCAGAGTTCGTCACTTAACTATTCCAACTGAAACTATGGAGTTTAACAAACAAAGAAGGGTTGTAGCGTGGCTATAACATAGGAGTAACAACTTCATAATAATGCCAACAACATTGTGTAAGCGCACTTGCCGTGACTTTGTACTTGACGTTATTCTCCGCGTACAATATGTACTGTGAATTTTTGATGCAAGTATGAATAACCAAGTGTGCCTACAACTCAATTATGACCACAATTAGTTCTCCGAGTATCATTTACACGGATCATAACGCCGCATTGACCTATTTGCATTAGTAACTACATACAGCCTGTTTCAAACGGTCTTTAATTCGAGCTCCCAGATTGGATTATTCCAAATAATTTATGTAACAGGTCAGTCTATGACAGGATTAACATTTCTTTGAGATAACGCAATGACAAATTATTGTATAGATTTTACATTTTGAATTACACAACGAATTTTTCTTCGACAAAGGGCTTCAAGAAAAATGTTCAAACATTTTAATCACCCTGTTTATATTGTTATCCAATAACGCGTCAGACCTTGTATCATCTCGTAATATAGTAACCAAAAGGGCCGCATCGTAAGTACACTTCAGTCTCAATCCAGACGTTCAGTGCCTCAGAAGTCGTTTTAAATTTAAAGCTTCAAAAGCGTCTCAGGCTCCAGTCTTTGCTCTTGCGATATAAAGCAATGGCTACCCATGGGTATCCTAACGTGTGGAGTAATTTTGAACGAATAGTTCAAGACGGTAGAATGCTGAAATTCGAAATAGAAGATATACCAGAAAGTATGTGGAGTACTGCAGTTGAGTTTATGCTTGGCAATTACATCCGAGAAGATGTGTGGTGGAAATCAGCTGGTGAGTTCGCACAATTTGATTCGATTCGAGAAAAACCGAGGCAACGTGCCCAATCTATTGGTGGCGTAAATAAGTGGTTATTTTTTGCAATTACGAAAATCTCGTCTCGTCTTAGCACACACTTTCTTACGCAAGAAAATACCCAAGTCATTAGCAGTAGTATGACCCACGCCGACGCCCAATTATCTCGAGGCCGAGAAAAACCTTAAATGTGGTGTCATTAGGCCCTTCTCGAAAGTTTTCTCATCGTCCGACTTCTAAATTTTAAACTTTGTTTAACGCCATGAGAACAACTAAATTAATTCTATCACAAAACTTCGTCAAAATCTACAGTCTGAAGCGATTTTAAGATAGGGTCATGAATCCTTAAAACTTATCCATCAAAATCACAACAGATCAATTTAGTAGATTACCAAGTTCAACTTCGACTTCAAAGAAAAAGTTTCATAATCTAAATAATGTCGACAAAGTAAATCTCCATTCACGGAATTAGATTAATAAACACGATTACGAATATCAGTGGCATTGAAATGAACCCTGTAATCATATTTATTTTTGTGAAAGCGCGAAGACGAATTGGGTCATGTAAAGTTAGGAGGAGCTACTTGTAAAATTTGAAGCGAAGATATTAATAGGATGTTGATAATTAATCTTGTACTAATCTTACTGACAGGCACAGCGCAGGATTTAGACGCTGTACAAGAATACCGCGTGCTGCTGACATCGATCATTAGGCAGAAAATGAGCGTAGCGTGCTTCCTCGCCGAAGGAGACGGCTCAGGACGCACACTCGTCGCTGTGAACATGTGCTTGCCGCAGGAAAAGGGGCGCTTCGTTGAACACAGGCCGGTAATAACGGTTGTCTAACCTCTTTTCCGCCCTCCCTATTATTTCACGGTTTGAAACCACCTTTAATTCTATTTTTAAACTACCGTGCGAAGGCTTTCAAAATGCACGTTATTACGGAAACTGTAA
This sequence comes from Xestia rhomboidea, assembly GCA_963853795.1. Classification (NCBI taxonomy): domain Eukaryota; kingdom Metazoa; phylum Arthropoda; class Insecta; order Lepidoptera; family Noctuidae; genus Xestia; species Xestia rhomboidea. The sequence goes on along the minus strand of OY970761.1, from coordinate 12,056,104 downwards.
AAGGTTTTGTTCTGTTTTTTTTTCGTCTTTGTTGTTACCTCCTGTATCTTAATCCATTTCCATTCATTCTCTTGCTAAACGTATTCAAAGCCGACCTAGTTTTCACCCATTAGCTCATCACAATATTCAGATGGTCTATCTGGAAACTAATGGATGCTGTTCTTTTAAAAAACCAGAGCTCTATCACGGAATTAAAATCTTTTTTATCGCTGCATTATATTTTTAAATCCGCAGTTAATACGCGTTGCTATTATCATCTTGCAAACAACATTATACATAACGTACAACGCTATTACTTTACAGCCCAAGTCTAAAGCGGGTTTATTATCCCTGCGAATGTTCGCGGAGGCCATGAAAGTGACAGCGATTTATGATAAATACAACGTGAAAACGTACCTCATGGGAGCAGGTCTATCTGTCGCACCCGAATACCGGAGGCTGGGCATCGCAGTGGAATTGCTCAAGGCCAGGTAAATGATATACCTTAATCCTCTCAAAACTGCCCATAGGCCAGCCCATGTATGTACCCGTAATTACGGCCCGACTCACGTCAGGTAGCCGCGGCGAGGGCGACATTTCTAAAGGACCTTAGTAACTCTATTAAAGTCTACGAGGTAATCTACGCCCTCATATCCCGCCTAGTGGAGCATCTAAGCTAAATTGGAAAAATATAGGGTTGTGTAAAAACTTGTCAGCAAAATATTACTTGGAATACATTGATCAAGTTCCGTCGAACTGCTGGGGCGAAGGCAACAAAGTTGCAAGTTAAGAAAAATTTGTCCCGAACAATTTGCGAACTGTGCGCTCGTGCTAGCTGTGGGAGGGGCAGCAACCGCAACTGCATTCCGATGTCAATATCTACGAAATGCAATCCGTTTGAGGGCAACTGTACTCAATACATATAACTATGTGCTGGCATTCCAGGCTACTATTAACCTAGTTAAGTAGTTTTACGCAAAACGGAATGGATTAATTTTGCTAAATCACGTATCACTTTAATTTTCAGAATAAATGTTTCAAAGAGCCTGGGCTTCCGTGCAACAGGCGGAATATTTACTAGTGCAAAAGCACAAAGAGCAGCTGAAAAAGCGAGCATGGAGTGCTTGTACCACATCCCCTACAAAAAGTTTGGAAAACATTGCAATATAGTGTTTGATTCAGACGCAGAAGACCTGAAAATATTCGCTATCCGAACCGAATAAACAGTAACAAGTAAACTAGACCCCAATTCACTTTGCGAGAACACATTTTTTTCTTTTTTAATGCCCCCGAGGCCATATTTCAGGACACATCGCAATAACAAGTCGTGGTTTTACCGCAAAAAAATAAAACCCGATCTCTTCTTAATTTGAAATATTGGTGTTGTTTTTTCTACAATTGTTCTCGTAATCAAGTTCCTATCGTGAAATGTTCATAATATGCAGTGTAACCTTTATTTTATTATACAGTTCTAAAATGATAATCTGCGTTTTAATAAAATGTTTTCCCAGTGCTCTAGTTTTTCCTTTCTTTCGAGGTAAGCCGTCATGCGTTGATAATAAACACCTAACTTTGCTCTTTTAATGAGCGTCCTAGTTTCAGTTGTTTCAGTGAAAATAAAAATGTATAATGACTAAGTTATAAGTTAAAAACTTAATCCTGCTACGCTATTGAATGATACAAAATTAATAGTCATTGCTTGTTCTAGGTTTATGAATACCTTCACTATCAATTTTCATTGTAAAATTAAATATTTATTTAATGATAGTATCAAACAGCAAATATGCGTTTAAAAGTAAGACTGCTATAAAAAATTTACAACCAGTTTAAAATTACTTTAATTGCAATTTTCACTCTGCTTTCTTTAAATTTAGTGGAATTCGCCTTTTATGAATAATGCTTCAGTAATAACTTTATCACAATACCAATTTAAACAGTTTTACTACGACCAGAGAAAGATAATAAATCCAAACAGACATTTGAATAATTATGTAAATAATGTGAATATGTAGACATAATAAAACAACCAATCTCTTTGTGAAAGAGTGAACAGAACGAGAAATTTTCGTTTGAATTCGTTAAAGTGAAATTATTTTGCAATTTCATTTGTGACTCAACAAATGTGGCAACGTTGAAATTCAATGGGTATTATAATTAAGCATCTTTTAACTATAACTTCTTCTTTTTTTAATACGAAATATCAGTCTTTTCAGATTGGTTTGGTACCAAATATTAAGTATTTGGCACTGTGATTTGTTAGTACTTACATTTAGGAAGACGATTTGGTTTTTTGTCATTCGGTCATCATTATCATCCAAAGTCCGAATTCACCCTCGGCTGGGTATACACCTCTCTTTTCTCATGCCAATCTTCACGTTCCTGTGCCAGCTTCTCAAAGGTTATTCCCCAGATGGTAACTATGGCGTCTACCCATCTCGCCGCCGCCGGGCGACCCACATTTCTGTTCCCAGTCTTTGGACGCCAATTAAAGTGTAATTAACCAACATAAAAATGGTTAGTTCCAAACACGAAAAAACAACACGAGGCCGTTGTTAGCAATAGCTTTGAAACATAACACCGGACAAAGCCAACAGCTGAACAACATTTCATTTTAGTTTTCAAACAATTGGATGCCAACTGTTACGTGAAATAATATCGGTGAATATAAAGCCCAACAAATTGTACCTATCTAAGTCAAAAACCAAAGAATAACATAAACATAGCTTATATAGGGTTATTTGTAAAACACCGACAACCTCTCAGCTGGCCTAGCCAAGTTACAAACGATTCGTATCGATTCTCTTTCTACAATCGTAAACGTTAAGTCACGTGGTCAAAACAAACGAATATAAACTTTCGTAGACAAGTTTACATCGATCAAGATGATAGAATGAAATGTATTCGTTTCTACAATCGTGATCCCTTCATCCCATATAAATCGTAGCCAACTTACAGTTTTGACTAAACTTTAAAATTTCCATTCGTTTGTTTTGACCACGTGACTTAACGATGATAGATGTCATTCCCACACATTTGGTTAGTTTTCTATAGCGTTAACGATTGTAGATTGTCAACTTGGCTAAGCCTACAGGACTGTGTTACTAACATCATAATCAACAACTTTTGTTCTATGACTTTTAAAAATTCATTAAATTTTCATTAAAAAAAATAAAAATATTTAAATTGAACGCTTTTACGGGCCCTCGCCGCCCTGACCCCGCTCCCCTCACTATTGTACTATCGCTTTCTTTTGCTTCGCATAGATTTCTTAACATTTAGAGGGTTCAATTTAAATATTTTTATTTTTGTACGAAAAATTGATGAACTGAAATATGATGATTTTTTAAAAGTCATAGAACAAAAGTTGTTGATTATGATGTTAGTAACACAGCCCTGAGAGGTTGTCGGTCGTTTACAAATAACCCTGTATAAAAATTTTGCGCCTCACGAGTCAATATTTGACGTTAAGCAACGTTTACAGCGGTGTCTTTGGATGGGCGAGGCTCCCTATGCTTCGGAAAATACTTTTAGCTACTGCTTGGCGAATGACAGCCGGGATACAGCAGTCAGAAATCTAAAAGTCTAATAACCAGTCATGTTTAGGGATATTGTGTTAACCGCTAACTGGGTTGTGGAGATCATTATTCGTAATCGCTTCATATTAAATACTGGTAGTCAGCGGCAGCCGGTTTGACTGAAGCCGACCCCGTTAAAGTTGGGGACAGGTTAGGCAGATGATCAGAAGAATACTAGTGCCCTTTCTCTACATGAATCGAAAATCAAATCCTAGAAAAATTATGATGAATCAAACTTCCTAAATTTAATTCATTACGGAATGAACAATGTACGTCCAGTGCAAAGTGGAGCACATACAATAATATAATTACCATTCTTTCGTATGTATTTCAAGTAACTTTCCAGAGGATAGAAATTTCAGTTTATTACTGAGAATTAATATTCATGGAAATTAGCATAGTTTATTAGATATTTTCTGCAGCTGATCAGACATGGTCCAAGTACTACTAACCGACTTTTTCCACTTGGGAGTTCGATTTGGGAAGAAATCAAATTCATTTTTTAAAGAGAATCATTATTTCTACATTGAAGGTATCGATAGACAATTTTAACGGAGTATTTCTTGATTACTTTCAAATACCTATTGAATCGAAAAAGAATCTCAACCCTGTAGCTGTAGTAAGTAGTATCATCTGAATGACGATAAAATCAAAAATAAGTTTTATATTTTTGTACCAAAAACATATTTTTATATAAAAAATATTTTAAGAGCGAACATTACACGCTACCAGACTTTCTGATGTGGGCACGTGTCCATAATACATACATGTATTTATATTTACATGTTCAAAATGTTATCCTCAATAAAGTCATTACGATAAAGCGTGGGTAGAACCGAAGGTTTAATATCGGAACATCGTATCATAAAATATTACTTTATGGTAATACGCTGCGGTATTTCCCTATAGTTTTCGCGTGGTAACCAACTTGCCAAGATAAGTTATAAATATTAGCTACGAATAACATACATTCAGATTCAGATTACCCGGATTATGGTTTTCAGAACATTGATTTAGGTACTTATTTTGAATGGCGTAGGCCGTAGGTGCTACGAAGCGTAGCACGCTACGTAATACGTAGACAGCGTAGCAAATTTTCAATTGTGCCTACGACACATTATTAAGTGGCAGGTGGAGTGCCCAATCATAGCTATGGGAAGCCACCATTTCTTGTGATGTGGTATTTGTGACCGATAGACGTTAAAAACAAGTACCGCGGGTAAAGGAAGCTATTTGAAGGATCAAATAGTGAGTAAACATCGAACTTTGCAACCTTTTCTAACTCACCAGATTGTGGGCTAGCATTTTGGCCTTTTAATGTTTCATAAAATTATTTGGATTGATGAAGGCAGCAAGAATCTACTAGATGCGAGAAACACAGGATCGGTTGACAAAACGTCGCTTGCAAAACGTAGCGAGGGCGCCAATAGTTCGAGAGACTAAATAAGTCTTTAACCGGAGGTTAACACTGTGTTTTTCATTACGAATACAAGGAAAATAAAAATACAAACATGATCCAACTCCAAAAACAAATGAATTTCCACTTTCCCGCCTATTTTGTTTTTTTTCTGTGGCCGGCCTAGCTATTCAGGCATTATTTTTCAATTTAATCATTGAAAAAATGGTTAATATTTTGCCCAAATCTGTTATAGAAATAATGGAAACTAAATTATAATAAAGTTATTTAAAAAATACATATTCTTTAATTAATACTTAACTTAATGTTATTTCAATTTGACATCGCGCTGTAATTGAGTGGCTGTATAGAAAGCTGGAACATGGTTCAATAGAAATGTGAAAAAGAACTAGTTATTTTTAATAATTTGACAGCTGTCAGTTGAAAACGATTCTCCCTAGGGCTGAACAGTATTACTTTCAACCCGCTCATCAGGCAACTTCAGACCTACTTTCCGAGTATGAGTAATGAAAAACCAATTTCATCTACAATCTAATCTAAATAACAAATACGCCTAAATGTTATTCGCAACACGAGCTCTCTTAACGTGTAGGTTATTATCGCGTAGAATAACCATGAGCGCCATTGCATTCCACTTGAATTCTAATTGGTTGAGGTGTGCTGGAGAAGCATTTACGTCTTAACTAACAAACTGTAGGCACTTCAATTATATTGAATTGTTTAGTATATTCTGTGTAAACTATGATATAGCTAGATAGAAAAGAGGTGACACTGCTGAGCTGATTTGACGAGTAAAAGAGAAGTATGGAAGAAGAAGAATGCTACCCCAAGTAAATTGGGTTATAGGCAGGAGAATGCTGATAATGGTGCATTTAAAACGGAGTAACATTCATCAATCCTACTTCCTATCCTACTAATATTATAAATGCGAATGTTTGTGAGGATGTATGGATGAATGGATGTTTGTAACTCTTTCACGCAAAACCTACTGAACGGATTTAGATGAAATTTTGCACACAGATAGTTTATAACCTGGATTAAAACATAGGATACATTTTAACCCGGTAGTAAGATTCCATGGGACAAATTATCAAGCTTCACCCGCCAACCAGAGTCCACGGTGCTGTTGCCTTGTCTGGTGAGCTACTGCCCGACAGTTGTTGTCGCGTTTTTCTATATGGTCTCAAGTGCGTATAGGCTGATTTATATTGATCCAGTAGCTGGACCCAGCTTCACTGGATTCCAGCGCTGGATCGGCACTGGGTTAATGTAAACATGTTAGAATCTAGTACAGCATCCAGTATCCAGCGCTGGATCGGAATAGACTACGTTCCTATTTTTCAATCCAGTGTCCTCCCCCGTACACCGCGCACCACGTGCCTGTCTACTGGATTGAATGTAAACGGCCTGATCTAGTATCAGTGCCGATCCTGCGCTAGAATCCAGTGAAGCTGGATCCAGATACTGGATCAATGTAAACGGCCTGATCCAGTGTCAATGCCAATCCTGCGCTAGAATCCAGTGAAGCTGGATCCAGATACTGGATCAATGTAAACGGCCTGATCCAGTGTCAATGCCAATCGTGCGCTAGAATCCAGTGAAGCTGGATCCAGATACTGGATCAATGTAAACGGCCTGATCCAGTATCAATGCCAATCCTGCGCTAGAATCCAGTGAAGCTGGATCCAGATACTGGATCAATGTAAACGGCCTGATCCAGTGTCAATGCCAATCCTGCGCTAGAATCCAGTGAAGTTGGATCCAGATACTGGATCAATGTAAATCAGCCTTGTCTTTAACAGCGCGATTCAGAATGTTGATGTTAGTTCTTAATTTGTGCGCTGTAGTACTTTTTGTAGTGCCACTATATCCCTGTATCACTATATCACAAGCAGGCGAGACGCATCCTATATTTATTCAATATTTTATTCTATTTTATATTTCAATGGCTCACGCCTGCTTCCAAAAGCGCTTGTTTTTGCGTTTAAAATTACTATTCTTCCATCTTTATTCTTTCATTTTATCACTGAGAGAATTTCTTACGGTAGTCTAAGATTTCAAAACTTGCTGTATTGCTAACGGAAAAGCCAGCATTTCTAAGGCTACATGTGACTCTAGTTAGCCGAAGTAACAATGCAAAGGAAACTCTAATTAAAGTCGTAAATGTTTCTTTTCTTCTCTTTACTTCGTTTTTTATAGCACTGAATTTAATTTTTACGTTACAAAACTCTTGAAACGAAAATAGCATTTCCGATAATTAGTTAATTGGTTTGAGTTTTAAGAATTGTTAACTTTTTGATTATTCTGGTTTATTGTTAGGGTTCTGTACCTTTTTTTTTTTTTTTTTTTTTCGGATGGAGGATGAGGATTCTCCCTCTCACGTTCCGCCACCTCCTTCGCTAGCATGAATGCTTCGCAGAAGGAGGTGACGGCGTCCCATTCCGTCTCGCTCCGGACCATGGCACGAACCAGGGCCGGAAGCGAGAGGTCGCCGCCGCCAATCGCCACCTCGAGGACACGGCGGTGCTCCACCCAAGCAGGGCACACCTCCACCGTGTGCTCCACCGTGTCCTCCGGTCGATCCTCAAGGGTTCTGTACCTAAAGGGTAAAAACGGTACCCTATTACTAAGACTCCGCTGTGCGTTCGTCTGTCTGTCACCAGGCTGTATCTCATGAACCGTGAGAGCTAGACAGTTGAAATTTTCAGAGATGATGTATTTCTGTTGCCGCTATAACAACAAATACTAAAAACAGAATAAAATAAATATTAAAGGGGGGCTCCCATACAACAAACGTGTTTTTTTTACCGTTTTGTCTTGTGTTGTATAGATAATGATACGGAAACCTACGTGCGCGAGTCAAACTCGCACTTGGCCGCTTTTTTATTTTTAATGTACGGTCGTCCAAGCTATTTGGTTTACATTTTAACATGCAAATTACATTGGAAAATGTAAACAAAATAGCCACATTTAAAAATTAAGGTTTTAACTTTTAAAAAAATCCGTCCTTTTAGCTAACAAAACTTGTTCTAAAACTAGCTGGCAGAGCATCTGTCTCGGCGTACTTCTCATACTATCAATACATTAACTCAAAGACAGGACCATCGAGTATACCTTTGACGTAAGTGAACAGGGCTTCCTGAATGAAATAGAAAGAATATTTCAATCTGTAAATGTTCAGACTGGTCTTCTCCTTTTCTTTTGTTTTTAAAAGGAGAATATTTTGAGAGAAAAAGTTATCCTTTACACAATGGAAGTATGAAATACCTACAGAGCTGATGAAAATTGAAACAAATTCAAACACTCTGTTTGATTAACTGCAAGATGACAAAATGGCGTCTTTCTGAATATTTATTTTTCATTCATATTTTTTAAGAATATATTCCTTTTTGAAGATTGCTTGAAACTAATTAGGAAACTATATCTCCTTAGAATGTTTTTGATTTTGTTACTAGACACCAATTAGAAAATGGAACAAACCAGGCAATATTATATAAGATTATTACTAAATGAATACCACTGAAAATTGCAGCAACCGCAATAAAAGTTGTCTCTCATCCACCAAGTCTTCTATCAGCTGGAAAATTTAACATCCAAGCTAATATTGGTACCGAGTAAAAGCCGCATCCGACTGCGAAACTATTGCGGTCCAGCGCGGCGCTTCAACGCGTCCCGATCAAATCGAAACAACTCGAACAATACCCATAAAGTGCTTGCCCGAACAAGACGCGTATCGGGTTTGTTTGAAATCGAAACTTGTGAATAGTTTTGTTTGACGACTCATGTTGGTTTATATTGCGGAGATAAATTGACGGCTGCTTCATGCTGTTGGCTACATTTTATTGAGCCACAATCCTGGAAATTTCTTTTGATAAATTGACTTCAATGTAACGGGTTCTGGTCGGCGCCTTTAAATTGTATCTTTGTAGTTTGTTCTGATTCGATGCTTGGTATAAAAGACAGCATATCAAAGACTTAGGGAAAATGTTAGCAAATAGTTTTGTCTAGATTCTTAAACCAAACTAATTCCTAAAGCGAAGCCTGTGAATTCCAACACAAGTTACAGTTGGTCAAAATGTAATATTAACTGCAACAGTATGATTTGATACCAAAACGGAGTTTATATTTCCTAGACAGATTTCTGACTATAGAACTAGCCAGCGTGTGGTTCTTAAACGAGAAGGTGCAATGATATGATTTAATTATACAAAAAGTCTATTCTAATGTAGGTACCAGTAATTTAAAGACCCCATACGATAGGGCGAGAGACTTTCACAATTTAATGGGCTTTTGTCCGACCTCGGGAGCCCGAGTAATAACTGGCAATTAATACCTACTCCTGAAAAGAAAATTGAATTATATACATTTTTCATCCATTTCGATTATTAATTGGGGATCGAACCCCTGCCCAAAGGTTCGCAGCGTTTCCCCATTCGATGCCCCATTTGACACTGATAATGTAATTGTACCTGTGTCAACCCTGATACCTCAAGCTCTCAATCCTAGCCTGGATATACTAAATTTATTACAGCTTTTAGAAATATTGTAACTTTGTAAGCTCGATCAGTATGGATAGCTAGATTCAGGCATGCTTTAATCCCCTAGTGGTATGATCAAAGTTTCGAACACCCACAGCCTAGTTAACCGTTACAATGTGATGGGTGGCGACCGAGCCTATTTCCATTTATCGGACATGTTCTGGGGGATTGGAACAATCCGCCAACTCGGGATGTAGAGCATCGAACATTGGATCTTAAAAGTGTTAGCTGTTAGAATAGATGTGTGGATCTAAACTGCATTCAATTTAAATGCATGAGCTTGAAAATTAGTAATGAAAGATACTAATATACTAACAGCACTACCGGGTCAGGAACGGTTTCGTATAATCTTCCATTGCGTCCTTCAATCAATAAAGTTAAGTACTAAACATTTTAAAACAAACAGCGAAGCCACACTTACTTTTCATCTTCTGGCAGCTCGATGTACAGCGGCAGCAGCGTGATGTTGCGCAGATGCAGCGGGTAGTCGCCGGCCAGATACGTGTGAGACAGGTCGGCGAGCGAGCGGTTGAACGCCCGCACCGCGTCGGCGGCCGAGCGAGGCGCGGCGATGCCCACGTAAAAGGCGGTGCGCGCGTCCGCCTGCAGCACACGTAGCTCGCCCGCCGCCGCCAGCACCGCGCACGCACACCACGCATACCACGCCGCGCACGCCGCCCACCGGCGCCCGCGCATCGCGAGCCTCACCGCAGCCCGCGCCCCCCCCGCCTCCCGCACCGCCACGCCATACCACACCCCCCACCAACACCATCCACCCTCAAGCTACCGTCCCACCACACACAGTCACCCACCCCAACATTTACTGCACTTGTTATTTACAACAGTTATATTTTACAGTACTATAATACTGCCCGATGAAATGTTACTGTTTATGGTTCAGAATTATTATGGACGGTAAATCATAACAAAATTTTATATTTCTCCGGTCCGCGATCCCTGGTACTCGGTTCATTTGCGTATCTGTAACAAAAGGAGGACATCTATTTGTATGGTAATGACTTTAACGAGAACATTGTAATTACAAATTAGGCTTAATCAATATTAACATTTGCGTAGCAGTGCTACGGTGAATTTCGTAGCAGGAAGCTACGAGGCTACGAGTTTGTGAAGCTTTGCTGCGGTCAAATGGTTGAACCTAGTTATCATACAAATACCTTGGTATAAGTACAAGAACGTCAAACGATTTAACTGAACAGGTTAAGGATAATACGATATTTGGGTGCCCACGTCTGTTTAGAATGGTATATCAAATCTTCACCCCTGTCCCAAACATGGTTGTGTTTATTATGTTTGGGAGACAAATAAGAATGAAGATGATGTTTGCTACTGTAATATCAATGTTGATGATACCGTCTAGTTGGCACCTACATGCAAATCTTCAGAACTCATTATAACGTGTAATGAACAGTCGAAAAAATACTAAAAAAATCCACCATTTCTAGTTAATTAAACTTTCCTTCTCATTCTATAACAGGCAGTCAGTAACAGAACCCTGATCCACTCACAGGGGGTCCTCGGTTCAAGTAACAGCAGCGCAGTTTTAATCTTGTTTACAGTTAATATACATTAATTCATTTCGGTTCGGCGCTTTCACACTTTTTCGTCGGTCTGTTCGCCGTTGGGCTCAATTTAGTACCCGGTTAGCGTTATCATTTCGATATTTGAAAAGGAGTATCGGAAAGCTCGACATTTGAAAAAAGTGGACGTTCCACTCTTAATGGAAAACATTGTGACTTAAGCCCCGTTCCCACTTTGTCGTGAACGACAGTGTGGGCGACAGTAATCGTGTCGTCCTATATGTGAACACCTCCATGTATATACGCAAGCTACGACACTTAAAACTATACGATTATCTGTTGTCACAACATATTGGGACCTAAACCTAGATTTACAATAATCGTGGTGATTAAAGCTCGTGGCTTCTATGTATGACTTAGCCATGATTTTACAGAAACTATTTAACTTTTATCTACTTCAAGAAAACAGTTGGTAAAGTCCGGACTTCTCCGAACAAAATACAGCTAGATAGTAACCCCATTTCCGTTCGAATTTAGCGAGGTCTTGACGTGACATAACCTATTTATTTTCACGAAATACCGTGTTCAGTTAACGGTCTCATTAATTATTTTGGGATATACTTACTGGAGCAGTAAACTCATTTATTTTGATAGTCAGTCTATGGGCATTGCAGGACACGTAAATACGGACTCATAACATAACACACACATTTCTTCAGTTATGTATGTATAAAGGATGTAAAACACCTCTTAACAAAGCCGAATGGGACTTGTTTTCCTCGTCATTGCGATCATTTTTTTGTTCTACACAATACCTGGGAACCTTCTAGTTACGGAGATATTGAGGGTCAAAATTCCAACCTTTTTAAAAAAAATACAATTTTTAATGTAAGATTTTTACTTTAAACACCCCCACGACCCCCGTACTATTTAATCCAGCCATCAGCAAAATGTTTTGAGTGTGTTACATTGAGTTCTACAACTTAACATGATTTTTCACTCCAAAAAAAAAGTAATAATTTTTTTTAGCAATAATTTTTGCGTAAAGTTACTCAGTTTGATGTAAGTACAGAAAGCTTGGTTGACGGCTACGTGAAGAGGTGGCTTACACCCTGTATACGTCTCATATAATAGAGGGCTATTCTATTGCCAATAACCGAAAACAACTGCTTACTCCGTGGCTGCTACTGAGAAATTCCTGTTGGAAACATCTGATAGCTCTTTCACCAACCTAGGTATCGAACCCAGGACTTCGTGCTCAGCAGTCGCGTTTACGATCACCAGACCACCGAGACAAACATCAAGTACGCTCTCGTTAATATCAAATAAGGTTATTACGCAACTTCCACTAAGGGCCTATAAACATAATTAGTTTTATGTTCCCATAAATACTCTACGATGCCACGTTTTCATAGTTATGGATATTAGAGACCATTAACTATTAATAAAAGCTATATACTATTGCTGACAGGGTCTTACTTAATATTCCGTGAAAGTTCTTTCATCTAGTTTGTTTTATGGGAAATCCTTATTTAGGGGTTCCGTACCCAAAGGGTAAAAACGGGACCCTATTACTAAGAGTCCGCTGTCCGTCCGTCTGTCTGTCACCAGGCTGTATCTAATAAGCCGTCAGAACTAGACAGTTTAAATTTTCACAGATGATGTATTTCTGTTGACGCTATAACAATAAATACATAAACTCCCACACAACAAACGTGATTTTTTGTCTTGTATAGACAATGGTACGGAACCTTTCGTGCGCGAGTCCAACTCGCCCTTGGCCGGTTTTATTCATCATTCCAATACGTATTAAGACTTTTGAAGTATTTATAGAGTTTTTGAAAAGCAGTTCAGTTAAATCGATACTCATAAATAATTTAAGGTCTGAATTATCTGAAGGGGACAGGCCAAAAATAAGGAAAGTCACAAAAAAAGTATTTACGTAAACAATATTTTAATTTTTCCCAAACTTGTACTGGGACCAGGCTTTTTAAACTGTTTCTGCTACATGTCGATCTGTTCCCCGAACAATAAACCACTTATGTTATATTGTAAGTAATTGTGTCATCAACGAGAGCCATTTGTTGTTGGAAAATTGCTTTTCCTTAAACCGGGACAAAGTATTGAAATATTGATTCATCAAAACTTGATGCATCATTTATTAGAATTTCATGTGAAATTTCCTGTTTTTCGCCTGTTCCCTTCATCTGTCAGTGTCGCAATCTGTCCGTACAGATTTGGTCGGAACTGAATGATTGGACTTTAATTAAATAATATTCTTATCACAAAAACGACGCTATGCGATATAACTATTAGGTTCATTTTAGGTTTCTTTATTGCCGCACGCCCTCGCTACGTCTTTTCTGTATAAACCGCGCCTTAGACAAACAATAAATATCTACATTCAATAAATTATAAGCTTCTATACATTTGCTTCTGAATAGATGATAATATGATTAAGCTAGCACAAAGTTAAATCCCTAGGATTAAATGTCAAGACCGCGTGAAGTGTTGATTTGGATTCAAAACACACCCTTGTCTAACGACGTCTTCGCGATGTTACTAATTGAAACTATGTACAAGCATGTAAACTATGTACTACTGAACTATCATCACGTCTTAGCACAATGGGTAGGATATAACTATGTTTAAGATATTTTAGGTATAGGAGTATCTGGGTTGTGGAGGTCAGTCAGTCTGCAGCTTCATAATTATAAAATACTGGTTTTCTGGGTGGAAAAGGCTCAGCTGATGAAATTATTACATTATTTAAGTAAGAAAAGCGTCCGTCCGTCCGTTCGTCCGTCCGTCCGTCCGTACCTGAATAGGCATGACGACAGTATAAAAAAAATGCAAATCTATTTAGTCCGTCAGTTAGAGTATTGGAAATTAATGAACACGCATTTTTTGTTTTTGTAAATCAATGAATTTTGACAAAGATACAGCGCATCAAAACTCGGGAGTAGGGGCTCGTGAAGTCAGAACTACCTAAAAATTATACCATGGCGTGATGTATTGACAATTTTAAAAGCGTCGTATCTTCGTCAATTTTGGTTTACGTAACAAAAGAAAAAAACACGGGTCAAATATTTTTTGATTATCTGAGTGACGGACTTATTAGATTTTTTTTGTCGTCTCGCATAATGTGTTTGTCGAATCTAAACAATATAAAATAATTATGTGTATTGTGGTGAGAAATAAAGTTGATTGATTGATTGACTATATTCATAGTCATTTGATTGTGCTGTTGAAATTTTCTGAAAAAATTGCTTTATCTTAAGAAAAAAAAAATGCTTAATTGAAGCTATTCTGCTTCAATTTAAAATAAAAGGAATAAAGATGGCAGTCATGGGGCCTTTTAGGCCTTTGCCCAGCAGTAGGACGACGCAGGGTAACAGTATCAGTATCAGAATTACGCGTAGTTAAACATCATCTTAACTTAAACTTCCCACAAAAATAACGGCAAGTCTTGAGATGGCAAAGATTTGTTTAGAGGAATCTTTCCACTTACAGAGATGGAGAGCGTCTCTTACTTCAATATTTGATTTGAATGAACAAATTCTAATTTCCCTTCTATATTTTCTCCATTTGTAAAGGCTTTTTATTCATTAATCGAATTTTCCTTTGATCTAAGTGGCTATGAGAAACCTACAATTTGTACGCGGTTTCGGTTAAGGATTGAGTAGGATGTTGGATTAATTAATTGCTAATTACTTGCGGTCAAATTATGAGGTCACGTCGGCTTCGGTCAGCTAGACTTAGTTTTAATCCGAACTTAGTAAGTGATTGCTAACTAGTTAAGCTTAGTTCATACAACTAATGCAATTCAGAGCACGAAGTTGGTTAGCAAGTCTTTATCTAGGTGAGGTAGGAAAGAGTTTGCAGTTTGCTAAGTACCCTAATATTGCGTATTCGCGGCACATGGACCTCAGTTCCCGTGGGTGTCTTAAAAACAACTTCGGAATGAGAGAATAAAAATCTCCCTGTTTAATATCGGTGAACATATTTTGATCAACGATCCGGATATTAAACCTGGCAAGATAGGTCTGATTATAACTGCCCCAAAAGGAGTAAAGATACGGGCTCTGTAGTCGCCAGTCAACTTCCTCGGCGCATTGATTAATCAAAGGCTTTCAATTTTCGAAAAACTTATTACCTGCTGACTGAGATCAGTCGTTGAAGTAATGAAAGGGGAGAACTTTGTCGCATTAACGGGCTGAGAGAGGGTTTGACGCATTTGGTGCACATCTAGATACCTACTCGTTCTAATTAGTTAGAAACCGAATAGGGTGAAACAAGACTTGTAGACTAACGAATTTCGACGACCCGAATTGCGCAGCGGTAGTGAGGCTGCTATACGTTCTTAGGGTCCCGGGTTCAAATCCCGGTAGGAGCAAATGTTTGTGTGATGAGCATGGACATTTGTTTCCGAGTTATGGATGTTTATATGTATAATAAGTATGTATTTACAAACAAAAAGTATCTGTGTAGTATATCAACTATATAGTGTCTACGACACAAGCCTCGTTGCTTAGCGTGGCACTAGATGGCGCTGCCTTTAATGTCCAGCTATATTTATTTATTTATTTATAATGCAGGACTCCTCAAATTCCACTCCAACTCCATATATCTCCAGGCTGGCAAGTACCACCCAATTTTACTCAGAATTTCACTCTAATTTGCATTGTTTACTGTTGCACGGACAAAATACTTTACGAAATTTGCTACGTAGACACTCGCATTCAGCATGAAATATTATTCATCCCCAACATGTTTCATAGCTCTAACTTTATGGCTGCGTCAACCCGATAGGAGCAACGGATTGAAAAATTGAATTCTTGATTCTTTTTTTCTGTTTATCAGACTAGCACTTCGCCTGCGACTTCGTCCGCATAAAAATGTTGTAGCTCGGGTAATTTGCATGATATTAAATTTATGTGTTACTTCCTGAAAATTTAGCTTTCCATTGGTGAAAAAAATTTTAAAATCGGTACTAACTTACTAGGCACAAACAAACAAACAAAACAATATTTCCTCTTTATTTTATTAGAAAGTATAGATACCATGCAATCTTCCTTTTCGAACTGGTAATATGCTAGTACGTGTTTGTTTGTTATTTATCGATCACACAGGCACACTCGCGGTTGGTCTGGCCATCACAATCCCAATGGGTAGGTATTTGAATATTCATCGATGAAAGCGGGTTGACACTTTTCTAATAATATTGTGATGAAAAAAAGGAAGCGGC
The DNA here is from genome assembly GCA_963853795.1 of Xestia rhomboidea. Classification (NCBI taxonomy): domain Eukaryota; kingdom Metazoa; phylum Arthropoda; class Insecta; order Lepidoptera; family Noctuidae; genus Xestia; species Xestia rhomboidea. The sequence goes on along the minus strand of OY970761.1, from coordinate 12,039,809 downwards.
ATATTTCATCTATGTCCTGTTTAGAAAATATTTAAAAAATATCAGCTTTGTAATTTTAAAACACAGTGTTCGGCTCCCACACTGCCAATTTTTATTCGTTACCCGCGGCATTTCGAAAGTCTTCGGTATTCATCTAATTAATTATCCGTCCACGAGTATTCAGTTCCAAACTTACACAGCTATCTCGTGTAATAACGTTTCTTGAAGATGAATCGAAATTCTCTTTTTGTACAGAATAATAACTTGCATACATACTGTATAAGCTTCTGTTTAATTTGACAAAACATTAAAATGAGGATACTTGTTGGAATAAAGAATGGTTTCATAAGTTCGTTATTACACGGCTTTTGATTTCTCAGTGGTGACTATTTAACGAGTCTTTATAACTTAAACCGACGGCACTTTCATGTTAAAATAAGCCTCGAGGTTTCGTCGGGCGCCCAGCTCGGCTCGCTGTAATTGGACGTGTAGCAGCGGCCCGCTTATTTCGAATGGAATTAAGAAAGACAGCTGTGGCGGCATTAGTTATATGAAACGAGATAATTTTTCGTTTTTTTACCATGCAAATTGCCCATAATGCCAAATTGCACCTTCTTTTACGCCAACTACTATCAGTAAGACACTCGCGACGAAAGCCAAAGAGATCACTTTGCTGAGAAAACATTTTCACGCTCGATATATTTTGACTCACGGAACGTTTTATAAGCTCACACCAAGAGATATCCCAGTTCGCCTTACCTTGCACTTACAGAAGAATTTAGATCTAGTTTTTACACAGCATTGAGTTTGTCTGGGTAATGTACGGCAGGATCAGATAAAACTTCTATGACAGTGACGTACGTAGCGAGAGCTAAGTGTGATATGAACACTGCTTCCAGTTTGCAAACTTAAAGTAAATTATAGACGTGCTCGTCGCCATTAAACGAGCGAAATTTTACTTTAAATTGCGTTAATTTAGTCGCGTGCAGAGACATAACGTTTGAGCTTATCATTTGCATATTACATACTAAAACTACTTGAATATGGGGTTTTTTATGTGTTACTAACGAACGTGAATGTATTACGTGCTGCGCTTGCAAACTAAAGTTGGTTTCATTAATTAAAACCTACTTTAGTTGAGAGTGGCATCTTCAATCTGAGCAGCTACGGTTTTAGTCTGACCCGTGATTAAATGGAAGGCCAGCACTTATGTAGCGTCCTAGCTACCCCGTATAAGTCATCCGACCGACAATATACATCACAAAGTAGCTTTAGCACAGTTACCCTAAAAACAACTACGCGAAGGGAAAGTTAAAAGTTGTAGTATGACGTCAGGCAAAAGTCATCCATCACTAGTAGGCCGGATAATAAATCTCATAAACAAAATATACCATGACGTACGGCCAAAATAACTTAGCCGAAAAAAGAATGTTGATATTCAATTTGTGACTTATCATGCATGGTGGGAACAATGAACTGGAATGTACATGTAGCTCAGGAATACGTTTCAACCAGTGGAACGAAGCCTCAGAGACTGATAATTCGATTACTCGCTAGACGATAAAGCAATAGCGTTACGAGCTGACGTATTGGCGACTTAAATAGAAACTACACTACTACTATATACTGAAACTATTAGCTGTAGCGATTTCATTAGTGCTTTTAGTGTTGTACCTGTTGCTGGTAAACAGAGGTTAACGATACTGATGTTTGTATTCATAATTAGAATTATATACGTTACTTCATTGCTATACAATGCATGCTCATTGCAGATTTTAGAGATGATATAAATCGAAGGAAGATTTTTTGTGATGCAACGTCTGGATTTTAAAGAAACAGTGACTTGTGAGTTTGTTTCGGCTGTTTCTTTTCAGAGTCGTCAGTCTAGTTTTAAAAAACATAACATGACATGAAGTATTTTGTAAAACCAATTAACAGAAATAAATATGATTTGATTTGATTTAATGAATTGACTATTGATTATAAAATAATGATCTCGCTTTAATTTTATACCTACGCTACGTAAAAGGTTAGTTTTGTATATGTCACAATTTATCATAAAATTAACCAAGTTTAAATTATATCTCTTTTTTATCCAATATCTCCGTGTAAACGAAACGTAAGCCCGGGCTGATGACAACATTCGAGTCTTTTGGGAATTGCCTCAAGAGCAATTTAAGAAAAAGAAGCTTCGATTTCCTCGGAGACAGTCTTCATCGCTGTCGAAGTACCTACCATGATCACAGAGGGCGGTGTCGCAGCCTCATAAATGTTATCTTAGTCTTTAGTCTCGTCTTATCGGTTATTTCATTGCCTATGAGCTTGACTTACCCCTTTAAAACCAACCCTAAAGGAAACGTTTTTCCTAAACTCTTACAACATTATCCCGGATAACCAACAATTTGGAAAGATGTAGAAGTGTCCCAGGAGACAAATCTCTAAGTTTTCCATGGGACAAGTGACAATCAATATTGCCCCTATTATAACGGGACGTGGGTAGACGCAAACGCAGTCCCTTCGTTCCCGAGGGGTCTGCCACTACAAAAACATTGTACATCAAATAAATCGTAGTCGTTACAGAGAACTTCACTAGTCCATCGCTCGTGAACACAACTCTCGCCGAGGGAGCCGGTCGGTAGGTTTTATACCGACCGGTATGGGCCTGTGATAACGACAGCTGTAAAAATGTGCTTTGTATGCAAAGTAGCCACTTAAAGACCGTTTGAAAGGTCAGATTGTGTACCCCATATTTTCACCAGCGGGTGCAGTTCAGTAGACAGTTTGTTATGGTGGAAACATGTTTATTTGTGACTATTGGGCCACTCTGTAGTTCACGCGCTACAATTTATTTCAGTTTCTAGTTTATTTATTTTTGCGCGGAATAGCGTTCATGGACTTTTTGCAGTGAACGTGCTACGTAGTTTAATATTTTTATGCATATTTAGTTATAGCACATAACACTTAGAATATGTTTTTGTTTATGTATTAATTTATAGTATTACAAAAGAAACCTCACTAAATCAAATCCGTTAAATGAAAGTACTTACATAAAATAACAGTGTCTTTTAACTGTAGATTTATTGGAAGCACTCTTGAAGATTTGATTTACGGTTAAATTGACACTTGTACGGAAATAGAGTCAAGTGTTTTAAAATACGAACCATTACTTTACTAAGTACTTGACATGGAAGATCGTTAAGAGATTTTAAAAGAACCCACCTTGTTTAATCAATTTAGATGGTATACAAAGAAAAGATGTGGTACAATATCGTCAAAAATACAAAACACCGAATTGACGTCGGATTCCATCAAGGTTATACAAAATTTGAGAATCATGGAATATTCCAAATTACTGAATGACAGCGAATTTTTTTTTTTAAATATATATATATATATATATATTTATATATATTACAATCTAGCCTAATAAGGCTAATAAGCAATTTTAATCTAACTTAATTTGCTAAAAGTAAAATTATATCTAAGAGCACGTCGATTGCGTTCACTTAGCGTCTATTAAGGCGAAGTCACTTTGTTCTTGTGTCCATATAAATAGCGGCACTATATTACACTCACGTTATAGTCACAATTATATTACACTACACTAACTCAAAAGGTTTAGTCCTTTTGAGCCTTCTTACTATGTCCGTGTTATCGAGGAACTGGATGGCCTCGACATTAACATGATGATGAAGACGATGTTCATGAGCTTCTGCATATTTTTGAATTATGCTGTTTACGAACTCTATATTCAGGTCCCGATGAATGTCGTCAATTCTTATATACCAAGGCGCGTTCACGATGTTCTTGAGTACTTTATTCTGGATTTTTTGTATTATTTCTACATTGCTTTCTTTGGCGCAACCCCATAGTTGTATACCATAGGTCCATACTGGCATAAGGACTGATTTGTAGAGCAGGATTTTGTTAGGAACTCACAACGCGGAATGCCTTCCTAGTAACCAGTTCATGCTTCTGTAACGAATTTCTAATTCTTCTCGTTTCTTTTTGACATGGGCTTTCCAGCGAAGCTTTGCGTCTAAGGTCATACCAAGATATTTGGCAGTGTTTTCGTACGGTACAATTTTGTTGTTTATGTACAATGGGTTGTGTTCTGATTTCTTGTTAGTGAAGTCGATGTGAATGGATTTTGTTTCATTCAACTTGATCTTCCACTTTTTGGTCCAATCATAGAATCGATTTATTGCTGTTTGTACTTTTACCACAGCTTCCTTGTGACTATATCCTGTGGTCATTATTGCGGTATCATCAGCAAAAGTGGCAATAGTTGCATTTTCTAGTTCTGGTATATCACATGTGTACAATAGGTACAGGACCGGGCCTAGAACACTTCCTTGTGGTACACCAGTGGACAACGAACATGAGAAAAAAGAGACCTACATTTGCTTGCAAGTTATGTTCCTAAAGTATTTGAGCCTCTATATAATACAGCTTTGTATTGATAAATCAGAATCACTGCATAATCTAGTTCCCCACACACTCATTGTAACTTGCACTCTCAAACAAAGACGCATCGAGCAACATCTGAAGACATGACAATAAAACGAGAACTCAGAAGAAGATTACAGAATATCAGATTATCAACATGTTACCATGCAAAGCTTTCATAATGGACAAAGACGTGTGCCTATTGATGAATACCTGCAAGGCAGCCGGCGCTTGCGGCAAGCTTGTGTGATTTCAATGAGCACGCTTGCCCACTACAAAGGGTACGTTCATTCGACCTAATATCAATGCAAATGTTGTTGAATGTGTAGCCTCCCCGCTAGTAACGTATAATTTTATTGAAATAGGTTCCGTGGTAAAAAGCCCTCAGATTAACATTCTAATATACCCCAGTTTCGTTTGAAAATAACCTTTTAATACTAGTTGACTCGGGGCTTTGTTGTGATGAATATTGTCCCCATTACTAACTAAATATTTAAGCCAAAGTTTGGGACGAAATTTCATCTTATTATATTGGGTTAGTAGCAACTCAAATAAAGTTGATAAAGTTAGGTAAAGTTTTAATAAAGGTTTTCATAGGGACAAAACGGTTACATTTATCTAAATTAAGTATCACGGTATCTGACAATCTGTACTAAAAACTTTTGTGAGCTTCAAGACTTTGAAACAGGTAGCCGGAATGAATTAGACGGAATGTCTCCGGAGAATTATCTTCAGTTGATTTGAAATGTGGGGCACTTCCATCTTTTGCCTGATTAAATAATTGTATTGCCCATTTATTTTGTAAATCGCCGTGAGAAAAGAATCGCGTTACAAAAATGTTTAATTTTCCTCAGTGGGCGGTTTCATTTTTCTAAAAGAAGAATTAAAAAAGAAAAAGAGAACCGGGACGAGTGACGCTCGCGGCGGGTATGTTTCACGCAGAACATTTTCAATACAAAGTAAACTTGTCCGTAGATTGCGGAACATCCATACAATATACCTAGGCATTACGAACTCATCTGAATTTTAAATCTCGTGAATCTTCTCTGAAACTATGCTAAACTGTCTGAGTTATTCCGTGCTACGACAAATATTACAGCTCAAATGAAGTTTCACTTGATACCGTTCCAGATAGGGCCAAGTTTGTTACTAAAAATAAAGACAGTTCAAGAAAAGAGGAAATGTAGTTTGACTTGCTACTTTGATATTTAATATTGAAATAAATTAATAAAGCTTAGTGTTTTACTTACTTTATCAAGGCAACTTATTATGACTTTATTTTATAGAACACTTTACGTAATTAATTCCTCTCCGAAATGCCCACACAACAAAACTTTATAAGTTTATTTCTCTACACAACGTTTCTTTAAAATTATGGAAAATTTTAACTCACTTTCCACGGCTACCTAAAATCCAAATTAATTAATTTTGTAACCTGATATTCCGCCAAATACTTTCCATTGAAAATCTAACTTTCCTTGCAAAACTCTTCGCGAACAAAAGCTTTATAAAAGATTGAAGAAATAAATCAATATTGGTTTTACTTTTTATATTGTTGGGTTGAATGAATAGGTCGCTGTGTAAATTGTTAAGTAAAACAAAACCGGAATATCGGTGTGTGCGAATGTTTATCCCAAGATTGAGGGCATAGGAAGTCAGTGGCAGAACGTCAATTTACGACAACGGACCTTCTCGTTTCGGGTGTCGTTCCATTAAGACCCTCCCGTAATGGCTTGTGTAACTCGACAACACGGCTATACCTACATTCCTGTAGGTATGGCTGGCAAAAATTGTGTTCCGCGCACAAATTAAAAAAATAAAACGATGTCAGTGAAATAAACGGATTAATTTCGGTCGTTGCGTCCGAAACTACACCAACGAATTTATTTGATCCGTTTTTAGTTGCTTCGACCTATCTGCATAATGTCTGACCTCTTGTTTGCTGTATTCAACAAATAGCTACTGTTATTGTTATAGTTTTTCACAGTATTGGTAGAACAGCTTTACTATTTCTGATTCAATTTCATTTCAGACCACAACTACTGTTTTGCATTAATATTTTGAGCTTAGCGAATTGTATGTTGCCAAAGTTGTCGTAAAGCGTTATATTTGTTCATAATTATATTATTAAAATTTCCTAAACTTATATGGTAACGTAAGTTTTTAGAAAATGTAGAAAATACAACATTATCATTCGATTGCTACCACGCCATTTATTATGATTTAGGTCATTCATCATTATTTCGTGGGCGTAAAAGTTTGTTTACTGTCGGATAATTTTTGAACTCCTTGTATAGTCAACATAATTAGCAGATTATTTTACTTGACAATTATTGTTGCCAAGTAAATTAATCTGCTAATTATGTCTGTAATCAGACTGAAACATAGCTGCAAGACTATTTACAATTTGAAAACCATTATTTCATTGGTATCTCCAGTTTAATAACAAAAATGGCACAGAGATTCGAGTTTTTCACAGGAAAACCGCGGCTTATAGTTTCCCAACACATGTCATACAGGCGTTATCCTAAAACAGGCACCAAAACTGAGACGTTACACCAATTCTATAGGGAAAAAAAACAATTAGAATCCAATGCTCATATTTACGATCATCCAAAGGGTTGAATGTACCTAGAACGAAACAAATCACACAGCACCGCCGCATGTATTAAATTACTTCCATGGAAATTATGGTACAGGCAACAAAACAGATCAGTGTTTAGAGAAAGATAACTTTTTTGCATGGAGCAAGCAATAATCAATACCAGATAAGTTTTTAACGCAAAAAATAAAATCCGATTGTTTGCTATTTGTAACATTGTCAATAAATTAACTACTCTACAGACGATTAATGTAATTTTAATCTTTATTGTTGATTGCTGCCTAAATAAGTTTTATTTGTTGGCCGTAGATTCCAAATAATTGTTAGTGACACACGCATTGTTTAACAAATGCAACATATCATTGTTGGGCATGAGCTTGAATCTTGATATATGAATCGGAAAATAATTGTGCATTCCGTTTATGGAAAATTGATTAGTGAGTAGATCCTGTCCTTCAGTTATCCTGGTTCGTAGTTCATGCATTTCTACCTTTCTACTTCTTCTCTCTAGCTCTATCCCACTTTAGGAGGGGTCGGCTCTCTTAATTTTCTGGCGCCAGGACAATCTGTCCTGGGTTGTCAGTCGATCAATTCCTCCTCCAATCCTAACCTTAATTTTCTTTTTTTTTTCTTTTTCGTAATTTTCCCTTTACTTGTGCTGTAAGACCTTACTTTAAACCAAAGTTGACAATTCTAGGTCAACCGGAAGTACCCTAGAGGTTTTGGGTCGAAAACCTATATGGTAGTTTCCGTTGACCTAGAATCACGAAATTTGGCAAAAAGCAAGGTCTTACAGCACATGTAAAGGGAAAAAATTGAAAACCGTAAATAAAAGGTGTACAAAACCTCTTCACGAAGCCGAAAGGCACTTGTTTTTCCCGTCATTGCGATCATTTTTTTGCTCTACACCATACCTTCATCATCTAACCTTCTAGTTACCGAGATGGGGGTCAAAGTTCCAATTTTTTGACAACTTTTTTTTTAAATACAAGTTTTTAATGTAAGATTTTTACTTTAAACACCTCCACGACCCCCGTATTATTCAATTCATTCATCAGCACAATGTTTTGAGTGCGATGCCACAAAACACGATTTTCACCCCAAAAAAAAAGTCGTTTTCCAGCTATACTTTTGCGTTAAGTTACTTAGTTTGATGTACAGAATGCTTGGTTGACGGCTTCGTGATTTACACCCTGTATGTAGTTTAATAACAAAAAAAGGGATTTACTATCACAAACTTTTTATTTACGGTTGTTGCAGTAGCCGTTTCTAGGGATCGAACAGCAAAGTTAAATTTGTCCTTTAAAAAGTTTGTACGGAACCCTCGGTGCGCGAGTTCGACTCGCCGGTTTTTTATGTAGTTGTATCTTTCGTGTGTATTTATTATTGTATTACCTTTCGCCCGCGGATTTCGAAATTGCCAAAATTACCCAGCGGGAACGTACTACTTATAGGGATAAAAGCACTCCTGTGCGCCAAATTTAGCAGTTATGACTTCAAAAACAGACAAACAGATTATTAGACGGAGAGTTAGTTTCGTTTGTTTTTACATTTATATTACAGTTGAATACTAACTACTACTGGAGTGTCGACCCCGAACCGGAAGACGTTGCGTTGAGAGGCCTCCCACCGTGAACCGATGACCTGGTCAAGGTAGCGGGAATCCGTTCGAAGTGAGTCGCACGGGACCGGTCAATGAGACGGTACTTGGGGAGAGACAAACTTAACTTTGCTGTTCGATCCCTAGAAACGGCTATTGCTCCAACTGCAAATAATAAGTTTGTAATAGTAAAATGGCTTCTTTTTTGTTATTAAACTACATATTTACGGTTTTATGACTTTTCCTTTTACATGTGATGTAAGACCTTGCTTTTGCGAACTTTCGTGATTCTAGGTCAACGGAAACTACCATATAGGTTTTCGAGCCAAAACCTATAGGGTACTTCCGGTTGACCCAGAATTGACAATTTTGGTTAAAAGCAAGGTCTTACAGCACGAGTAAAGGGAAAAGTTCGAAAAAAAAAAAAAGTTGAAAATTAAGGTAAATTTTGGTACTTACAAGTTTTCGCGAAAATCTAAATTTGCCCATATCTTTTTATCGTGTTGACTCAGAACCTTAATTTTTATACACCTAATAGGGACTATAGACCTCAGTATATGGCATAAATTTCAACTTGCTAGGTCCACCCGTTCCTGAGAAAATCGGTGGTGACAGACAGACAGACGGACAAGAAAGTGATCTTATAAGGGTTCCGTTTTTTCCTTTTGAGGTACGGAACCCTAAAAAGTTACAAAAAAAGAGAAAATACATCATAGTACATTAGTACAGAATATGGATTTGTATAATTACGTAACTTACAGTATTTACCGTATGAATCTTCGAAATAACAATTTAGTAAAGTATTTACCGACACAACTATAAGTCTGTTAGTCACAAAGGGGTAGTTAGAGATCACGTTTGCCCATTAAGCGTAAGTCCTACGTAATAGGAGGACGAGCCAATTGCCATTAACCGGACTTAAATCTAGGCTCCAAGTGAGGTACCTACCTAATGAATTGCTATAAGTAATTAAATAATAATATTACCAATAAATAATATTAATACCATTAACTCACAGTTTCTGAGATTGATCAACTTAGAGATCAGTTAATCTGCTTAAACCTTCAAATATATCACAATCTATAAAACGTACAAGCAAATATTACCTCATTAAAATATTATATGAGGTAATATTTGCTTGTGTATATTTATATCATGCATATTACCCGAGTTATCACAATTTTTGCGGACGGCGAAGTGCTAGTAACAAATAATAGAAGTTGACTAGCAATATGACAAAGAAACTACAGGATACCGATTTCAATTAAATATGCAGTTGAAAGCTTAAAACAGTTTAACAATTGACCTGAAATCCGGCCCCTAGCACACGGCGTATTTTAAACGCGCAGACAACGCGCAGATGATGCGCGTATACGCGTTCAAACGAAATTTGAACGGAACCTTGTAACCTAAGCACATGGGGCAATCGCGAAACGCGCGTCTTCTGCGCGTTTACGCGCAGATACAACGATACAGACGCAGCGCTGTAGTCGTTTGTAGCTTCCGCGTTTTGGTCAGATACTCTTCGTCAGTTGTACGATAGCGTCGGTTGAGACAATACTGCTTACGCTAGCTTTACCCTTTGTACGAGCTTCAGACGAGTTTTGAACGCACTTCACACGCTCGTTTGTATCGCGTTTTACGCGCGTTTATATCTATAAAAACGCAAAAATCGCTGCTTTAAGCCATCAGCTAGATAGAGTACTCAGTTAAATGAGCACTTAAGATAGTATACAGATAAAAGAGAACAGACTTAATACACACTATCTGTTAAGTCAGAATTAAGAGTCGAGATTATTTAGTCGAGTGAGTTGAATATCGCACCCGGTGTGATTATGGAAATACGGAGAAGAAGATTATCCGGCTCGTTGAATACTGATGATAATTCCGTATAAATATTTTATACCCGCCTATAGGCACCATTTAATTATTTAAATAATTACTGCTGCAAATATATCTGTGGACTACCTGGTTGGTCGCATCGCAAGCGTGACTGCTGAGCATGAGGTCCTGGGTTCGATTCCCGGGTCGGGCAAAGTGTAATTGGGTTTTTCCATCAGAAATTTCTCAGTAGCAACCACGGAGACTAGTTTTGCGCCCAGTTAGTGGCAGTAGGCTCGCCCCCTATTAAATCCGACTTAAACATAAATGGCGAAATGTACATTAAGTAGGTACACCTCTGCCTAACCCTTCGGGAAAACAGGCGTGGTGTTATGTTATGTTACATACCTATCTGTGTCTGTAGAAGTCGCCAGAGTCTACAATGAAATATATTGAAACTTAACTATGTCACTGTGAATGAATAAGTTATAAAACATTATGTGCTTTTCATGATAAGGCGCCGTATTTGAAAAGTAAAATATACTTTAAATATTCGAGAACTTTCTGTATGAATTTTAGAAGCTGGAAATCCACTCTATAAAATGTTACACGTAACCTAGACGCTAGATGAGATAATATTCATTGTATTTGATAGAAGTTTTTTACTCTACATATAAAATGACTCCGACCGAGGTTTTACACAGTTACCTATTTAACTGAAAATTCTTGAAGCGAAAATAATACAGGCAATATGAATAATAAATACTCGATGCACAGCGTGCAACCCACAAATTAGTTTATAATTTTAAAGCTCCTATTGTTCGATAAAATGCACGATTAAACACTGCTCTTTTTCGCAAACAATTGAATATTTTAAATGCAAAATGTTTCGTGTTTTCTTTTTTGTTATTCAATCGCGTTTGTGGCGGTATACGACGGTCAAACAATCGGCGGAGAAAGCTTACATCACAGAAAAGAACTTGAACAACTTTTACGTCCCTTTTCTTACCGTTTCGTTATTCTGCCGGGATAATGGCAACATGGTTCGGATACAAAAAGAAATATATTTCCAATCACATTTAAGATATAGAGGATTTCATTTGAAAAGATGACGCGAAGCTAAAGGATTTTATGAAAAATATACGAATATTGAAACAATAAAAGAGTTGGCTAGGCGCGTCAGGAGCAGAGGTATTGTGGAACTTGACACGTGCATCCTTAAAATAAAAATAAACGTGCTTTGGCTACACCGCGGGAATCTCGAGCGATTGTGCTTCACCACACTACGGAACTTTATTGGATTTCCCAAGAACGAAAACGAAAGTTTGTTTTCCAGATTATAAAATTAAAAGTTGTTAATTAGAATAAATGGGCCAGTTGCGAAGTTGTATTTAATTAGAGAAAACTTTTGCTGTTTTGCATTGTTTTGTTACAGGGTTTGCGGTGTTCAACGTCTACTTTTATATTCTAAACTAGCCTCAAAAGAGACCGTTTAGCAATTTGCTTAATGAAGTTACAATTTCGTTGATAGAGTTTTTTTATTTAGCTAAAATGCCAGTAAGTATAAACTACTAAATTGTATGACCGAATAAATAGAGAGAAGCCCGCCAAACTCCCGTTGCAAACCCCCAAACAGCCTCTTAACGAAAATTGCTTTTGTCCCAGGAGCACAAACCACCAGACATTCCAGTGCAAGAGAATAAATCCGAGATGCTTTTATATGGAAGAAGATTTCCAACTGAATTGAGTTTAGGACATCAACAAGAATGAAGACGTTTATCTGTATAATTCTTACGAGCCGTGTTGCTCTAGTTTCTCTACCCCGCGACGTGCCTGCAAATTGAAGGTCGACACTGAAGCGAGCTGAATTCTTAACGGACCAAACTGTTTATAGTCACTTCAACGTAAAACGTACACTTTAACACGAGCTAATCTGAGTTTAAGCTTCATACCAGCCAGTAAGTTATGCAAAAAATAAACTAATTTCCAATTACTGTATTATTCAGTGCGGGCTTATGTTAGTGCCAACAAATAAACAACTTCAGCTGCCAACTAATCGTTACGCACACACACTAACCCCATATTGATGAATGTAAAACGTTCCACAGAGCCGTTACATATTCATCATAGATAAATGTGGGTGGCACATACAGATCGGACTAAAGGATTAATTTCACTTTGAGCAATACACTGCTCTTTGTTCTTGTTGGTTTTCATTTTCAGTTATTCGTGAGTTAGTAACTGGTTTCGCTTGAGTAGGTCTATATGGGCGCCCGTTAGGCTGAAGGCTCATCATGCATATTCAAAAGTGGCGGAGCTTGAGACAAGTGACTCAATGTTACTTTGTCGCGCCGAACTACCGCTTTCGAGGCCACGGGTTAATGACGACGCATATCTGAGCAGCTTACGTATAATTTAAACAATCCTATAAAGGGTGTAAAAAACCTCTTAACGAAGCCGAAAGGCACTTGTTCTTCCTGTCATTGCGGTATTTTTTTTGTTCTACACCATACCTGGGAACCTTCTAGTTACGGAGATATTGGGGGTCAAAGTTCCAACTTATATTTTTTTTTTAAAGATTTTTACTTTAAACGCCTTTACGAACCCCGTACTATTCAATCCACCCATCAGCACAATGTTTTAAGTGCGTTACATTGAGTTCTACCTCAAAACGTGATTTTTCACCCCAAAAAAAGAAGTCGTTTCCCGGCAACAATTTTTGCGTAAAGTTACTTAGTTTGATGTACAGAATGCTTGGTTGACGGCTTCGTGATAAGGTTGTTTACACCCTGTATAATTTCACTGAATTATAGTAGGAAGCTATTCATTGAGCCGAATGCCAAACGCTATGATCTTTACATACCTACCTACATACAGACCGACTCCATCACTTGCTTTTATCTGTTAACGTACTACGTTTGTATGGTTATCTTCGTGGAGGCAGGCAGTAAACCTCTACACGTAGGTACCTACCATGGTACCTACTAGTAACTATAGGAACATTGATCTCTATACTCTTACCACCAAATCCCTTTCACCGCAACTGTGTTCGAACTGTGAACTGTGTTCGATGCAATATTCTGAATTAATACGTTAACATATTAAATAACATGCAAATATAACTATTATTGACTGAGATTGAATTCCGGAATTAGATTTGTTTTACACAACTGTCTATGTCTAGGTACACAAAATAGCAATACTTCCAAACACATGTGAGAAATATTTGCAATATCTCCGTGTTTCAAGACGTCTGTGAGTGGAGAGAAAGGCTGGAAGTTCAAGCGTTAAAGCGTGTCACAATGGAGCAGCTTCCCGGATAATTTTAAACTGTACATTTTCGGGTTTGGGATTCTCTCCTTTATGGAGTTTCCGGCGAATTCGTGAGTATCCATTCCGTGTTCATTTTACAATCCTTCATTTATGAAACGTGAAGATGATTATTTGAGAAATGTAGCCGTACATTTATGAACGGTAATTTTACGAAAAATACCAGTATCATTTCTAGATCAACTAAAGTATTTCGTTTCTTACGTGCAAAGAATGATAAAATAAGTAGAGAATGTGTATTCTTTTCCGTCAATAGTTTATAAAGATAAACGCAATTGTTACGAATACAATATTTCCCTTAACTTCGTTCAAACAGTGCGTTGTTCGCAATTCATATATATATGTTTACGGTTCGCCCACATCATTCCAAAGTTTACACAAACGTATCTGATATGAAGATGTCGTTTCCTGTATTACTAAACTTTGTTCGTTTAAGAATGATTGATAGTATGACACATAGAAACTCCCTTATACCCATAAACGCTGCTTAAAGATTCATTATTTGCATGAAATATGCTACATTATGGTCTTGTAAATAAATAAACCGGCCAAGAGCGAGTCGGACTCGCGCACCGAGGGTTCCGTACAAACTTTTTAAAGGACAAACTTAACTTTTCTGTTCGATCACATGAAACGGCTATTGCACCAACCGCAAACAATAAATTTGTAAACGTAAAATCGCTTTTTTTTTGTAATTAAATTTACGGTTTTAAGATTTTTTCATTTACATGTGCTGTAAGACATTGCTTCTCACCAAATTTCGTGATTCTAGGGAACGGAACGGGAACTACCATACAGGTTTTCGACCCAAAACCTATAGGGTACTTCCGGTTGTCCTAGAATTGTCAATTTTGGTTAAATCAAGGTCTTACAGCACAAGTAAAGGGAAAAGTCCGAATATAAAATAAAAGTTGAAAGATAATGTGAATTTTGGTACTTACAAATTTTCGCGAAAATCTAAATTTGCCCATATCTTTTTATCGTATTGACTCAAGACCATTAATACACCTAATAGGGTCTATAGACCTCAGTATATGATATGAATTTCAACTTGCTAAGTCCACCCGTTCCTGAGAAAATCGGTGGTGACAGACGGACAGACAGACGGACAGACGGTATAGAAAGTGAGTAAGGGATCCTTTTTACTCATTATCACAAATTTCGCTGACTTGAATTAGCATCCAAAATAAAAAATAAACTAAAATACTTAAGACAATGTACACGTAATTTAGGTACAACATTTAGGAAAATCGCGCATCTTCAATAATATCCCGAGGCCTATTAGAATAATTCCAGATATAACTAAATTTAAAAAGAATCTTCATGATCTACTAGTAAACAAATGCTACTACTCTATAAAAGACTTCCTATCAGACAAATCTCTACTTCAATACAGTCTCCCTCAGTCATGACGCGTTCGGTGGCCCACTGGTTTACTGTTCTCTTTATTCCATGTGACATTTCAATAATTTTGTATCAATAATGTAATAATGTGTTCTTAATGTATGTAATTTGCATGTAATTAACTGTTGTATGCCCAATGGGCGGGACATAGCTGATCACAATCTAATTATTTAAGACCTGTATAATGTACCTACCTATGATCCGCAATAAAGATATTGAAAGAAAGAAAGAAAAATAAAATACAATAATATTCTATCAGAATTTAAAAAACTCGTCTGTAGTACTAAAATTAGAAAAAAACCGGCCAAGTGCGAGTTGAACTCGCGTGGTTGAGAAGAGGGTTCCATACAATGCTAAAATCAAATGTTTTTATTCAATTATGGTATGTTTTACAATAGGTACAACTATTTTCCGCAAGTGAACGTATTATATTAAGTTTACCACTTTATTTTCAATTGATAGAATTCTTATAGGTTTTCCTGTAATCTAAATAATTGCCTTGAGTCCTTTCATTTGTTATATGACACAGTAAGGTTTACAAAACTTTTTTTTTTAATTTCCTAATTTGTCCACTGAAAATTACCCTTATTTAAAAAAAAATTACTTTTGCACACATCTGTGTTTTTGTCATTAGGATTACACCATCCTACCAAATTTCACCTGATTTGGTCCAGTAGATTCGGAGCAAATTGACTGTGTCAGACGGACGTACAGAGAGACGCACGAGTGATCCTATACGGGTTTCGTTTTTTTTTTTTCATTTTTTGTACGGAACCCTAAAAATAACTAAGACAAAAATCAAACAAATAACAAAAAGTGTAAAAGGCTTTTTAATCGTCAAAAAATGTATGATCTAGCAGCACCTAACTTGAAGTACAGTTTAAGTTTATATTAATAAAGTTAAAAGCATAGCATAAATAGACCAATAGATTTCGTATTCGATTATCGATTCAGGACCGTCATCGTCAGATATCTCAAGCGAGGAATAAAACACCTAAAAATTTAAAGATTGTAGGCATAGCTGTTTGAGAGTAAAAAAGCGGGAAAAGAAAAAAAATATGTTATAAATTATGTTTGTCATCACAGTCATCAATCATAATAAAAAGAGCCGAGTATAAGTTATAGTATCTGGTTAGTAATACAAACATACGATCTCACAATCAAGTGTAAACAGACGCTGGTTCATACAGATAGAGCCCATAATTCAGCGGCTCGTCGTAATAAAAGGCATTTTTGCCATACGTGCGTAGCACATAAACTACTCGGTAAATAATTACTGGCAAGAAATACATTTTGTAGATTACCTGCACTGTGAGCTCTTATGATTTAGTGATTTTTCTTTTCTGGTCTTTTTTTCTTCGGTGGTAGGGTTCAAAATATTTTGTTACCTGTAACAATAAAGAAATTCATTTTAGTGGTTATGTAGACGAGTATGGAGCTCTCATTTAGAACAGAATTTTCAAAAATCCCCAACTCAAATGGGACTGGGAAAGTCATTTCTGGCGCGACAAACTGTGGGCCAATAAAGCAGGAAACTGGTGCCTTGACACAGTGAGGCAGATACGACGCGCGGTTTCTCGAGAAGTGGAAGAGCAGGAGGCCTTTGCCTAAGAGTGGGACAGACCACAAACTCAACAGTCACCCAAAGGGCAATGGAGAGAGCTATGCTCGGAGTTTCCTTCCGTGATCGAATCAGAAATGAAGACATCCGCAAGAGAACCGGTTACCTACGTAGCCCGAAGAATTGCCAAACTTAAGTGGCAGTGGGCAGGGCACATTGCTCGCAGAACGGATGGCATTTGGGGCCGAAAAGTTCCTGAGTGGCGACCGCGAACCGGAAGACTTTGCGTTGGAAGGCCTCCCACTAGGTGGACCGATGACCAGGTGAAGGCTGCGGGAATCCGCTGGATGCGAGTCGCACAAGACCGGTCAATGTGGCGACACTTGGGGGAGGCCTATGTCCAGCAGTGGACGTCTTGCGGCTGAAATGATGATGACGAAAATGATGGAACAGAGCAGCAGGCTTAGCCAAGTTGACAATCTACAATCGTTAACGCTAGTAGAATGACATGATCTCAACGTTAAATCACGTGATCAACACAAACGAATAGAAAATTCGTAGACAAGTTCACATCGTTCAAAATGATAGAATAGAATGTTATCGTTTCTACAATGTTGATCGCTATACTCTTTGGTAGGAACGCTCACCATAGATTAAAGTGTAGATTTTTTCTACAGACATTAGCCACTCACTAGCCCCGCGCGCGAATTTTTTGCACCAAACCGCCACGCGAGCAAAAAATTGCGAAATATTCGCATGTAATTTGACACTTTAGATCTTTAGATAGACAATCGCAAACTACAAGAGTTTTAGCTAAATAAAATTTACAGTGAATAGCTGAATAGTTATGGAATCTATATATAAAACTAATATTAATTTGAGTTTTTAAAAAAACTAATATTAATTTGAAACTCAAAAAAAATGTAGAACTTGAAAAACAGGGATGAAAACGGATATTTAGCTATTAAAATATTAATTTGAATTTTTCTAAATATTAAATTTCAATTAAAATAATTTTAAAATAAACTAGATTATATTTCCTTTCCAACGAGACCATAATCTTATTAGTTTATTTACGATAGTCTAATTAGAATTAAATTAGAATTTGGATACTCACTGTTTATTTTGACGCGGCCTGCGCCAACGACTGTTTTTGAACACGGTTATTTACGTATCTATAACTTTACGAAGCCACTTGTTTTTGTATATACAATTTAATAATATGCTCACAATACTAATTATGCACTGTTTTTCCGTTAACACACACGTTTTAATCACAAAAACACTTATTTCTTGTATAAACACAATCACTATAGGTATTTAAACCTACCACTTTTTCGGAGGCGAAATACTCAACTTTGAGATTCGAAAACTAGATTTCCTTTATGATAATATAGTAGCACAGATTTTCACGATTAATTTGATATATAACACTATCCGAAAACAACAATATACATAACAGAACAATTGAAATACGACGCCACACGTCAGAAATGGCGGAGTTAGTTTACACTAAAGTTTTTACTTTTAATTTGACATTTGTCGATGGAATAGTGTTGCTATTGTTGGTCCGAACGTTGAGGAATATAGTATAGAGTTTGCTACAAGAGGAATAAGCTCTAGAAATAGCAGTTTACTAGTTTTTTTATTGCATTTGTTGGACGAAGGCGCTACTGGCCACATGGTGGCCAGAACTTTTAGCAAAATAGCTACTGGCCACCATGGTGGCCAGGGGCGGTTGAGTGGTTAGAGAACGAGCGCTCGACTCAGTCGTGTCAACTTGGCTACCACTTTAGCGCTTTCTACAATCGCTTTACAATCGCTTACGCCGAGGCGTTTACGATTGCAGAAAGAGAATCGATATGAAACGTTTGTAACTTGGCTAGGCCTGCAGGATAGAAAAAAAAAATAGTAGATCAGATCAATTACGCGCAACCAACGTGCGTGTATGACCATAATGTATGAACGTCAACGAAACAAAAGGAATATGCAATGATCGCAGCAGATGGCGTCCAATTGTAGTCTACCTTCGCGTAACTTCACATGCATGTATGTATTCAAAAATAACGAAACATTTAAAGACACACCTCTATAAATTTACATATTATATGTTTGGTTGTTTAATGAATAAACAATTGATAGGATTAAAGCTACCTTAATTAATTTGCGTGGGTTCACTGGTTTTTGTCTGGTGTTGCTTTAATTTGTTTTCAATCAAAACAATTTATTTATGAAACGTTAAGAGATCGAAAAGTTCCATTAATTAAAATGCTATATGAGTTAAAACAATAGTTTTATAGACAGAGGATTGTTGATGAGCATAGAGTAAATTAATATACTAGATATTAATTTACTGTCTGAATGAACAGGGGGTGGGGCACTGTTCAAGATTAGTAACAAACATCATCTAACTATTGCTGAATGTCCTCTAACAGATTGTATTCATAGAAGTAAAATGCAAATCTGTATTCGAGCCAAGGTAAAAGTTAATTACAATAATAAAGGGATAGGAAATAAGAAAAAGGTTATTTTTTTAAAATAAATCTCTCGTTTCACCCCATTGAAAAATAATTGTCGTAAAATCCTTCCATATTGCATGTTTACATGATTAGCCTTCATCACAGAAGAAACTTACTTATTTTTAATAAAATAAAATGTGTAGTATTAGCAGTAGGTACACCACTGACTACCCCCTTTTTATTCTACGTCCAGAACATACAAAGGTTGTCTGGAATAAATGGCTAACAACGATGAGACCGCCATTGTAACCGTAAAATTAGCAATGTTGTTATACTGTTGTGTTTCAATTTTGGTGTACAATAAAAATATATTCTATTCTATTCTAAACCTACTGTTCATATTTCGGGTTCTTCATAACTGTTACTGTAGAAGTTTTGGTTCTTCATCATCATCATTTCAGCCCTGAATCACCCACTGTTGGGTTAGGTTAGGTTGGCCAGGCCTGGGAATTATGACAGAAGAAAGGGCCTATCTAAGGCCCTTTCTGCTGTCATAATTCCCAGGCTCGAGATGCGGTTCCTTTTTTAAATAAATTAAATAATAAAACCTTTATTCTCAGGCTACTTTTTGGCCCATAGATAAATACCTTACAGAATAACATATATATATAAATATATATTTATATGTGTACAGTACAGTACAGTGAGTGAGAGTGTATGTGTGTTAGTGTGTGTGTGAGTGTTCAGTTCAGTGTAATAGTGGTGTGTTTGTAGTAGTTTTTGCTCTTTATTGACCAACGCTTGGTAACAGTTTCAGCCGCAGTGATTTTTACCCGTATTTATGCCTGAGGCACTATAAACTGTTATATAATTCAGAAGAATGTTCGTAAGTAAATAAAAAAATAATTCCAGTTAGTACAAAGCCGCCGCGAGCGTGCCCCAGGGCAATTGGAGTACAGAACTGTGTTTCTCTTATCTTAGCTTACTTTATTTCGTATAATAATATTATATACTATAAGTACCTCCCGTAGATGACTGCTTTTAATAAGGATCGATCTTCAAGGTTAAGCAGCACTTGTCATGGACGGTCTGTGGATGGGTGACCATCCATAACATACCGAGTTTCCTCCGTGTTGTTGCTAAGGCAGCTTTCCGAGACACGGAGGAAACTTGCGTTGGTTATAAGTCAGGGGCCCGAAAGTCTGACAACCAGAAAAAGGTTATCGTATAATTTAACCTACAACTAAGTGGGATAAGCAGTCGCTCCATGTAAAATACTGGTATTCAGCTGCATCCGGTTAGACTGGAAGTCGACCCCAACATAGTTGGGAAAAGGCAGGCATCAAATAATGACTAGTAGTTCCATGAATTATTTATTTTACTATCAAATGGTTCGTGCGCTTTCAGCGAATTAAATTTCGTGTACGTAATGTATTTCCATCGGTAGTATTATTTATCAACGCTGGCCATTTTCACATGGAAGCGGGATAATAATGTAGGTACATTAAATATTAACGAACGAAATATTTTCTCAACGTGGTACAAAGTAAGATAGGTTTATTTATTCTACTATGGAGAAAATATGAAGATAAATGAATATTCAATTTAGTGTAAAGTACACTGAACTGCTACTCAAAGACAACAATACATAAAATCACGCCTGTAATCCCCCAAAGGTTAGGCAGAGGTGTATCTAATAGTACACCCACATTTTCCTAAAAGCTATGTTTAAGTCCCAAATAATAGCTATTGCCATCAACCGTGCGCAAACCCAAACTTAGTGGCTGCTACTGGAAAAATCCTGATGGAAAAACCCTGAAGTATGAGGGCCTGGTTTCGATTGGAATCGAAACCAGGCCCTCATACTCAGAAGTCATGCTTGCGACTACTAGACCCACGAGGCAGGCTATCCAAAGAATATTGTAAAATTAGTAAACAAACAAATTATACAACTCAACAAATAGCCTCACCGGAAAATAATACAAATAAATCATCAGTACTGGGTACCTACTGCAATATTATGTTATAAATAAATAAATAAATATCGCTGGACATTAACACACAGCGCCATCTAATGCCACACTAAGCAACGAGGCTTGTGTCGTGGACACCAGATAGTTGATATACTACATATATACTTTTTGTTTGTAAATACATACTTATTACACATATAAACATCCATGACTCGGAAACAAATGTCCATGCTCATCACACAAACATTTGCTCCAACCGGGATTCGAAACCGGGACCCTAAGAACTTAAGGCAGCCTCACTACCGCTGCGCCATTCGGGTCGTCAAAATCGTTATGTACTAGTTATGTAACACGTGTATATAATTCCGCAGAGTCATTACCTATGCCCGGCCCACAGAGAGCTCATGTTTGCTCTCTGCCAAAGTAAAATTACAACCGGCCATTATTTGTTCTCTTTGTCACGATTGCTGAGTAGGGTAGTTTCACTATGTTTTACAAAACACACTGTTATTTACATGAAAAGTTGGCAAACACCCATTTTACGAACATACTAATCCCTTAATCTTGACTTATCTGTACAGACTGAGTTGGAATACGCATTTGCTACTACATATTTGCAAATATTATTAGAGTTCTAATTATATCGTAAACTAGTCGAAACTTCTGATCGTCTATCTATTCAGGACTTCATTAACGGCAGGAAAGAGGATTTTCATATTGACTGGATAATAAGCTTTATAGACGAGACTAGAGTCATGTTTTGTCTTTAGATACAGTACCTTAAAGCAAAGGAATAGATCCTAAAACACTGTTTCGCACAAACAATGTCTAACCAGAAATAAACCGCAGCAATAATTCCATTTCCATTTTATTAAATCGCTAATACTTGAAACTCTATACTAATGCGAAATCCGCGACATCAATTCTATTAGCAGAGACAGCCACAATTATTCAATATCAAAGAGAACCAATGACACATAGGTACATAAATAACTAA
Organism: Xestia rhomboidea; assembly: GCA_963853795.1. Classification (NCBI taxonomy): domain Eukaryota; kingdom Metazoa; phylum Arthropoda; class Insecta; order Lepidoptera; family Noctuidae; genus Xestia; species Xestia rhomboidea. The sequence goes on along the minus strand of OY970761.1, from coordinate 12,017,634 downwards.
ATGCGGTATATGGAATTATGCAAACCTTTCTAATAGATTAGTGGTATACAAGTACATACGTACGTACCATTTCGAGTTCTCCTGAATAAAATAAGACCAGTCAAGTGTGTATTCGATTTTCACACCCCGCGTTCTGTATCGATTGTTTACTACATCTTACATCTATGGCGATACAAGGTTCGAGGGTGATTACGGGAGATAAACTCGTTGCACACACGTTGTTAAAGTCTTGAAGGGAAGTAGAGCATTAAGCGAAGCTTTACTTTGAAACCTTGTTTGAAAAATAATAAGTAGAAAGTACGTTAACGTGTATTAAATCGACGTCATCAGCAAGAACATTTATTAAGTTCTACTGATAAGTGGATTTTTTATTTAACCACCCATTAAATACTGAATCTAGAATCAGATATCCATCTAAAATGAAATTAAGTTTCGACACCAAAATGCGACCGAAATTGTTCCATTTAAAAATCGCATTATAGATACGTTCGCCATCGAAAAAAGCGCTATCGAAGATTGGCCAATTTATTCTCACTTTAAAAATCAATTGATGTGTGCAGCCAGACAAAATGGAGCCTCGAATGCATTTCGCATTGTGTACCACGATTGAATTGCAAGACTGTTTTTCCAAGACGACCAGATTTTTCTTTCGAGTTGGAAAATCCATTATCACTGAGTATGTATAAACTATAGTGGCACTTTGGGAGAACGTCGTATGGACATGATGAGATCAATATCGATATTAATATTTATGTTATTTCGTCTGGGTTGAAATCACTTAGCTTTATGATGCGTGTTGCTCGATAAAAAGCGAATCCAACATTATAAATTATACACATAAGTTCCTCAATCTTCCATATAGCTCATTAATAAATCTAATCTAACCATCGCGTCAAATTCCTATTTACTTGTCAAATGAAAACCAACCTTCATACACAAATTGCTAACACGTTAGAACTTAAGTGTGATGTAAAAGTATAATATCGTTACCTCTCGCAGTGTGGTGGAACATACCCTTAATCTCTGTAATTTAGGAGCCACGTGCCACATTACCCGTGTGACGTGAAATTTTAACGATTTGTGAAATCGTTGATGTAAACAAGACATGATAACGAACATTCTTAAGCTTAGGGAGTTTATCTTTGAAGTGGTTATACCTTAGCTTCAAAGGGGATTATTGAATCAAGATTCACACGATCAAGTATGTGGCTAACGTTTCTTGTCGCATACTTGATTTTAGAATAGGTAGTAATATTAAAGACTTAAACAGGGCGTTAACGGAACCTATACTAAGCCGTCAAACAAGCAATAGGTACATCAAACTAAAGAACCCTTCGCAATTATTTTTGCTGAGAAACGATTTTTTTTTTGACGTGAGAAATCACGTTTTATGTTAAAACTCAATGTAGCACTCAAAACATTGTGCTGATGGACGCTTTAAATAGTAAACGGGTCGTGAAGGTAATTAAAGTCAAGTTATTACCTTAAAAACTGGCATTTTTTTTAATTTGTAAAATATTTGGAACTGTGACCTCTATAACTAAAAGGTTCCCAGGTATGGTCCAGTTAAAAAAAAAATGATCGCAATGACGGGGAAAACAAGTGCCTTCCGGCTTCGTTTAGGGTATTTTTAAACCTTATAAACAACAAAGTATTCTGGTATTATTAAGTAATAAACTTTAGACGGTGCGTTTAATTTGTAGAAAGCATTCAGCAGCTTTCTACAACTTATTTAAACGCACCGTCTAAAGTTTAATCAAAACCTAAGTCATTACTTATCAGAAAATAATGTTAACACGGAACTCCCAGCAGAATATAAAGAGTGCTGGGATACATCGCCGATGTGCCAATAACAGAATTAGTTCGCTGTCGATGTGCTGCGAGAACATCGATTTGTTGGCCTCCACTCGAGCTAATAGTTATTGTCGACGTAGAACATACATAGATATTGCTGCAAAGTGTTATTGGGTTTTTTCATCAGGAATTTCTCAGTAGGAACTACGGAATTTTGTGTGTATATTTTTTAATTTTGTGTGCATTAAAGAATATGAATATATATATATATATGAATATATATATATATATGAATATATAAGTCTGGATTTGTGCTCGATTGATAGAAATAAGCTTGCCTATTACCTACATGGGACATAAAGAGTAATAAATAGCTTTTGAATTTTGCTAAGCGTATAAAGGGTGTGAAACACCTCTTAACGAAGCCGAAAGGCACTTGTTCTCCTCATTATCGCAATGTTTTTTTTTGTTCTACACCATACCTGGGAACCTTCTAGTTACGGAGATATTGGGGGTCAAAGTTCCAACTTTTCGACAACTTTTTTTTTTAAATACAAGTTTTTAATGTAAGATTTTTACTTTAAACACCTCCACAACTATTCAATCCATCCATCAGCACAATGTTTTTTGTGCGTTACATTGAGTTCTACCACAAAAAATGCTTCGTGGTGGGGTTGTTTACACCCTGTATGTCACCTTAAACTTGTAAAAACCGTTAGATTGCCTTTAATCTATCTAGCGAGATTGTAAACTGTCGAAATATTGTCAACTGAACATACTGCTTACAATATAACGCATTATTTTTCGGTAGATTATAATCTGTCGAAACGAAACCGTAATATTGTGAAATGCATGCGATGAAATTATCTCTGCCCCCATAATCGGGACTTGGGGCACCACGAGACGTTAGGTTAGTTAGGTTCCTTTAAACCCTGCAGACAGAAATAGGATCCCCGCGTATCGGGGCTCCGTCGACTACACTTTTTAGGCGAATATGAAATGTTCTGATGTTAGGTTACATTAATCGGTTTTTCTCAGGAATGGTGTCTTTTCATGGGAGTGGTACCAGGGGGCAAGGGGGACTCCCCGATTGACTCTCGTTTGACCCTGTATAATAAAGTGTAGCGTCAATGTATAAAGAAGGGGGCAAAAAGAAGGTTTGAATATATTTTTTTTATATTTTTAGTTTTCCATTAGATCAAATGCAACTTTCCGGAACGATACAGAAAAGAAAATCCAAAAAAAGAATTGTCTCTCCTCCGTACTGTATAACACAAGTCTCATTACTGTGTTCCCTATACGGAAGTTAAAACATAACTGGTATAATGAGGGTGTAGTTAGCGGTATACAAACACCACAGCTTCGAGGCATAGGATGCATTAATTAATCTTATGAGGAAGCTTTCCAAGCGAGACAAAGTACATAATACAATTAAATAAATAGATCTTAGGAGTATTTTAAATGTACTATACACGTGTTAATAAACGACATTCATTTAACAGGTGAACACTAAGCTAGAGTAAACAAACTGGCGCCCCACCTCATGAAATGAAATTATGCACATGTAAAAAAACACTGTACAAAAGCAGATTTAACGCCTTGGACATTTGTCACCTGGCTACCTTAATGCTCACCTCCTTCTTTTACACACCCATGGAGCCCCCTGGTATAACCTTAGTAAGTCACTTGGGCAATACAAAATGAATCACGGGATGTGTTCGCCCTTAGCCATAGTTCCACCGAAATACCTTCGGGGGGAAAGCCCATTCCACATTTGAGTCTAAAACTGCTCAAAGAAATCATTTACATCAAGTATTACAAACGTAAAGATTTTTTTGCCAATGAGAAGCTTACGAGAGCACCTACTTATAAAGTAGAAGTAGACTGTATTAACTATTTGCCTACCCGACTTAGAAACTTTGAACAGGGATCGAGTAAAAAGTAGTAGAGGTACCTCGGTTACTCGGGGTCTGCCGTCTGATGGAACAGCAACCCGATACGGCTTGAGGCGCTAAACTAATTTACATTATCCAATGTTTTAGTTGCAGGCAACTTAGAGAGCTTGTTATTGATTTAGTTGGGTCGAAAAGTTGCTTGTTTTTCATGTTGGTGGTTTTTTGGCAATTGTGTTGTTAGTTTTGGTTTTTGTTGATCTAGAAAGGAATTGTTTGTTTATTTTCGTTTTAGCGGGGAAAATAGGTGTGACGTGATTATGTTTTAGTTATTAACATTAAAAGTGGTATTTTTAGGTAGCAGATATGAATTGTATATAATATCTACTCCTCCGGGTGTATCCGGGGTAAATCATGATTTGTCAAAAGACCGATTTGTTCGAGACACCATTGTTTAACTATTGTGTCTACTTCGTGGACAGATCAAGGGATAAGAAATAAAGATTTTGTATTTTTGTATTTGTAAATGACGAAAGAATACGCTCAATAAAATCTCACCTGAAACCCGAGGATAAAAATATTCAGACATCAATGAAGCAGAAATAAATATCACATACTTTTCTCATAATCTTGGTTTCAATCCCAGCTTAATGTTGCTATAGGCCTTTTCAATTTAAAGGCCGAGCTTTCCGGGGACAAATTTCTTTCTTTTATCGTTTGCCCTTGTACGGATATTGTCTCTCGTACGTCAAGCCAGAGAATTGACCATTTTCTTGTTCTTTATTACTGCGGTCCTCTTAATCCGGGGAGGTAGGTACTTATATTTCATGCTTGTTATGATGCAAGTATGCTTCAGTATGGATATTTTTGATGAAAATACGTTGTAGAGTCTACAAATCAGATCGATTCGGAGAGTCTCCGTGTTAAATACTGGTATTCAGCTGCATCCGGTTAGACTGGAAGCCGACCCTAACCAAGTTATTTAAAGGTTAGGTATATGAGAATGACAACATACAGTTTTTGTCGTGTTTTGTTTTCTACATAAAACTCTTAACACGTCTACGCAGGTCTGTGACTTTTCGTTTCTTTTTTCATTGCCTTATATTTATGGATATCGGCTACTCAACAGCTCAGTGCTAACGGATTGGGTAGATAGAGGAGCGAACGTTACCCATAAGCTCTACAGCTTACGAGCCCGAGTATTGTTCGTTTTCACAGCGAACTGAATATTTCTGCAATATCCATATCGTAAATTTTGATACAGCCATAGCACCCCACACAGAAGGCGATTAATAAAATATATCGATACACTTTCAGTTCACCGCAAAATCACTTTATACTCTAAGTTTTAAAAGTGCTATTCTTCAAAGTAAGTATGAAGTTCCACGTAGTATAAATTCAAACTTACACACGATCAAAGCAGGACTTAACAATGTCGTCTGAGGGAATTTATTCCCACAACTTTACGAGGAGAAAAGTAGTTAATTCTGATGCTGTCTTCACGTTTTTAATAGCCAGGATTTATAATTCGCTCCCCAAACATCACATACCTAATAAATCGAGTCGATCTACTTACTTACTCTCTTAGATAATAAAACAAATAGGCTTTCGCACAAAAGAAATGTTTATTTATTCCGCTTAAGGAAACTCGACACAAAATAACTCTTTCCTTCTCAACTTCTTTGTTCATTTTCATCGTGTTAATAACATTAAAAATAATGCAACAAGCAAAAATTAAGATTAATGTTAAAACATTTTGGTGAATAAAAATACAATTTACGAAAACATTTGTCACTGTCACGATCAGAAGTAGATAGAGCGAGATTCATCTCTGAGCCCTGAAAAGGATATACTGAGCCAAGCACTTAGGTTGACCTAAAAAAATAAAAGTCTATATTTTCAGAATAAATTTCGAGGTAAGGCTCGCTGAACATAAATCAAGCAACGTACATTCGCAACAACATTTACAACTTGATGAAACAAGTGTAAAAAAGTAACGAGGTGCACGCAATTAAGTTTTATGTTAATTTAGTATTTTAGCGCTCTCCCGCCACATGAATATTTCACAGTAATTAAAAATAAGGTGCTGTAGATATTCATGTTAATTTTTCGACTGAAATCTCTGAATATTAAAAAAATCTGAAGCAGAATTGCCCATAGAATGAATTAAATTTAACTTTAAAGAAAGAACTTGCCTAATAATTAATGTTATAAGAATTGATTCTTGATAGATCTTTTTAACTTGGCTATATGTTTATTCGAAGATGGTTATATTTCACTGATCACACATCTACGATTATTAACAGAACTTGTGTGTTACCAACAACCTCTGACCGTAGAACCAGGCACCCCTTATGGAAAGACAACCAACGTTGCAATTCGCGTTCTGTAGTTTTTGCCGTCATAAGAAAAAGGTGAATTTGTTTATGTATCTGTATGATGTACATTGAGAGCAGCGAACGAATAGTAAGTCGTGGGTTCGAACCCAGGCAGGCGCATTACTTTGTGTGATTTATTTCATCACCACTGCTCTTAAAAACGGTGAAGGAAAACATCGTGAGGAAACCGGCATGTCCTAGAACCAAGAATTCGAAGACATGTGACATCTACCAATCCGCACTGGGCCCGCGTGGTGGATAATGCCCATTGCCTCTCATAGAGAGGAGGCCTGTGTCCCAGCAGTGGGAACATTAATAGGCTGATGATGATGATACATTTGATTTTAATTATACAAGTTCGTTTTTTATGAGTTCGTCAAAATATAAAAGAAAGCTTAAATCTAATGACCTAAAAAATCTCAAGAAACCGAAACCGGTATCGTTTACCTAGTCATTACCGAATCGGATTCAAACCGGTCTCGTTTCGAATGCTAATACAAAAAGAGCGCAATGAACAAATTCCATTGGTCTACCGAAATGATCGATTCAAATGAGGAAATCTAAATTCAGTGATTGTTTGCGTTCCGTAAACATTTAATTTGAAATTTATCTTGTAAAGGGTAAATTATTACATAACGATAGAGACCCACCCCCATTTTGCACAGTTTTTACGACTTGACAAAACCATAGCGATTTCTGTATTACTTATATGTCAGTTTATTATTAATGTTTTATACATAATTATAAACCTTCCAGAATTAATTTTATAAGTGACTAGCTGATGCCCGCGGCTTTGCCCGCCCGCAAATTATATAATAAAACCTTCCTCTTGAATCACTCTATCTATTAAAAAAAACCCGCATCAAAATTCGTTGCGTAGTTTTAAAGATCTAAGCGTCTTTGTTTTATAATATGTATAGTGATTGGTATTAGAGCTATCGCACACTATAGACAAGACTGTCTTTAGACAAACAATTACCCTACTAGTGCGAGCGAGAATACAAAGTCTGTCTCGCTCGCACTAGTATGGTAATTGTCTGTCTAAATACAGTCTTGTCTGTAGTGTACGGTCGCCTTTACTGTTTTAAAAATCCGTTGCGTAGTTCAAAAGAAAGAGAGACGCGAGAAGCGACTTAAAGGAATAACAGTTATGTAAGTATAGATTGCACATACATACATACATAAACTCACGCCTTTTTCCCACGGTGGTGGCCAGAAACCACAGAACGCCACCTACTACGATCACTACTTACATCCTCCTTTTGCCTCGTCCACGTTCATACATCTAGTCATACACGCGCGCCGGTTGCGAGTACTAAGCACCTGATTTTTCTGAAGAATCAGTAAGGTCAGTGTATGTCCTTCTAGGGCATCCCCTGCCGGTGTTGCCACACACATCATAGATAGTAGATATAAAGGGTGTAAAAACCTCTTAACGAAGCCGAAAGGCACTTGTTCTCCCCGTCATTGCGATCATTTTGATCTACACCAAACCTGGGATCCTGGGAACCTTCTAGTTACTATATTGGGGGTCAAAGTTCCAACTTTTTGACAAGTTTTTTTTTTATACAAGTTTTTAAGGGAAGATTTTTGTTTTAAAGACCTCCACGACCTCCGTAATCCATCTATCAGCACAATGTTTTGAGTGCGTTACATTGAGTTCTACCAGAAAACATGATTTTTCACCTCAACAAAAAAGTCGTTTCCCAGCAAAAAATTTTGCGTAAAGTTACTTAGTTTGATGTACAGAATGCTTGGTTGACGGCTTCGTGATGAGGTTGTTTACACCCTGTAAATCATTAATGATTTTGTACTGTTGTGTAAAAAGAAAAGTCTTTTCCCCGCTACTTCTTCATGTTAACATAACTACTAAACTATACCTAGGTATTCCTACTTACAAGACTTAGAACACAAAACTATTTCAACGAAATACAGCTGTCACATGAAATTGGGTCGCTGAAATATTCAGTCTCATCAGAAGAGAGCCAATAAAGTTGAAAAGTAGCAAAGTATTCATGAATTTTCTTTAAAAATATTCTAACGAAGAACCCCTAGAAAAATCAACTAGACAAGACTCAATTAAAAGACAGTAGGTACTCGACATTAAATTGTCAGACCTGCAGGAGTGCAGGCCTAGCCAAGTTACAAACGATTCGTATCGATTCTCTTTCTACAATCGTAAACGTTAAGTCACGTGGTCAAAACAAACGAATATAAACTTTCGTAGACAAGTTTACATCGATCAAGATGATAGAATGAAATGTATTCGTTTCTACAATCGTGATCCCTACATCCCATATAAATAGTAGCCAACTTACAGTTTTGACTGAACTTTAAAGTTTCCATTCGTTTGTTTCGACCACGTGACTTAACGTTGATAGATGTCATTCCCATACATTTGGTTAGTTTTCTATTAGCGTTAACGATTGTAGATTGTCAACTTGGCCAAGCCTACTGCTTAAGATAAAACTGTAACTTCTTGCCGCTCTCTTAAGATTGTAATTAATCTAACTTATCTTACCCATGTGATTTGGGTACAGGCAATCTATTAGTAGGCGAGATTATTCGCCATTTTGTCCTCCAAGACATTTCCTACGCGACCAAATACGAGAGGTACCGTTTGACCTTGAGAATATTGGGGACCTAAATCCCGCCCTAGACAAATTGTCTTGTCTAAAACCAATGTATTAAACCTGATAAAAAGATCTCAGTACCAAGGATAAACGATAATATGAATCCAACAAAATTAGATTGAAGTTATCACGTGACATAGAAAACCTTCCAGAGGAAGTACAAATAGATATATAAGCGGTACCTATATATAAGCACTCCACCCAAACGAAACTGGATTCGCAGAGTTTAGGTGTTTATTCGCGAAAAAGATCCGCTGTCTTTACAGCCCCATAAAAATTACACCGCTGAATCGTTTGATTTTGTTGATAAGATTTTTATTGCGAATATATGGCGATTACTTTTTATACTGAAAATAAAATATTTGTGATTTTATCGAGTGCTATGAACTGCTATGTAAAATCAAGTACCGAACTTTCCTACACCTTAAGGTGGAAGCGCCAGGGAACCCCGCGAAATTCAAATTTGAATTTTGCGGGCTACCCTGGAGCATTCACCTTAAGTTGATGACTTCAAAATGCTTACAAGAATTTGTGTGGTATACAGCTAGAACTAAAAAACCCGATTACTGAAATATCACGCTCTAATTAAATTCAGGGTTTACAAGGTAAAATCGACTCCTAACAAGTCGATTGATACCTTATTCATCAAAATCAGATGAATAGTTTAGGCGCTACGGAGGAACACACGTACATACATAGACTGCTAAAATCATAACCCTTCCTTTTGGTTTCGCTGTAGTCGAGTAAAAAGATAACAGTTCTTTGTGACAGTAAGAGTATACTTATTCACAGACGTGGAGGAGTAAGTTTAATGAGAACAAGCAAAGGCTTCTGTTGGCCTCAGCTTTAAGAATGTTCGCGACCTAAAAACTCTTTTAGCTATATTCAAGTATCGGCTCTCGAACTTATATTCATTAATCAAACAACCGCTAGAAGCTACTTAGTTAGTAAGTAGTGATCGGAGTTTTTTGTTGTCGCTGTCTTTTATATGCTGATGTGATGAATAACATTTCCATGATGATTTCTTACATTGTTCCAGAATATTTTCTTGTTTTTAAGAAGCCTCTAACTAAACTCTATATATTTATTTCGTGAATAATCAAGATCATCAAGCTTTAGAAAGAACTTAATGATTAAATAGCAAAATAAAGAGAGTTTATTTTAAAAACTATACACACTTTTCTCTCTAGCTGATGCAGTTAAAATCCATAAATAACGTGAGCTTCTGAAGAAGCAAGCAAAAATTGATTTCGACTAACGTTGGCTTCTTCGAAACCCATACGAAAGTTTTCTACTACCTATCGGAGCTAATCATATTAAAATTACAGATTAAAAAGAAGTTTCCTGATAATATGGTACCTCCGAGTACAATCTTATATTTATTGGATAAATAATAAACAGCGTGTTAGTAGCGACTACAAATAAATCAAAGTCATTATAAACTCTGTGAATAATGTACGCATAACAAAAGAGCATGATACGCTTTATTCTCTTAAATCCTGACTGATAACGCCTCGTGATTTTGATAACCAACATCTGGGAAAGGCTAACAAAAACTCATTAACGAAATCTGTCTTTAACAACTTTGAGATAACCGTCGGCAGATTAGAGCCTTTCTATTCCATGGTAGTAGACAATTTTTGTGCCTCCATACAATTATACTTCGCTCTAATCGATTTAATCCAACCGAAATTGTAGCCTGATTCATGATAGCTTTTACTTTCTTTGTCGCGAACTCGCGGTAAACTCAACAATAGAATTATAACGACTTAGTACAACAGTACCTACGTGACAAATTACAAACATACAAATGCGAATTTATTGTTTTGCTGTTGCTACATGAATATAAAACAGAGGCTGAATGTGACTCGCCTGAAAGCTCCGCGCTGAGAATTGGAAACACTTAAGTAGGAGCTAGGAAAGGTTGATTTCATTTGACGTCGTTAAAAAATTACATTTACCTTTTCCCTTTTTTAAAGCAGAGTTATAATAAAATCATATTTTTTTGCAGACTCAGGAAAAAAAGTGTGTCAATTTCTTTAGTCCTTTCAAACGTTAGAAATGGTTATTAAAAAATGTTTATCGTCGCGAAAAATGGTATGCATAAAAGAATTAGGGTCGTAGAATGTAGCATTTTGTAGCCTGTCTAACCCTTTGAAACGTAATAATAATTATGACTAAAAGAGGGTAGACTTTAGTGGATACTAAAGGCCTGAGATATTTTTATTTTTCTATATGTAGGTTAAACGACACATAACCTACCGGCCGTGCCACTCAGCGCTTAACGTCATTGGCGTTTTACTACACTGCCGTTCATCACACGCTTTTTGTTTATCAACTCGATATTTTTACGATCATCAAAAAAGGCCTGAAAAAGAGTTTGTAATTTATAAAGGGTGTTTTCGTGTCGTCCCAAGGGTTAACCTGGAATTTATGCCTCAGGGGTTCAACAACCGAAGAGAAAAAACGATGAATATGGGCTAAAACTTTAGTGTGCAAGTATGTGTATTCGGGTGACAGCCAATTTATGAAAAAAATAAAAATTCATTCGTTTTATTCATTAATTTATTGATTTTCTCAGGAACGAGTAAACCTAGCAAATTGAAATTTATACCAGATACTGAAATTTATAGTCCCTATTAGAAGTATATAAATCAAGGTCCTGAGTCAACACGATAAAAAGATATGGGCAAATTTAGATTTTTGCGAAAATACCAAAATTTACCTTAATTTTCAACTTTTTTTTTTGAATTTTTCGGACTTTTCCCTTTACTTGTACTGTAAGACCTTGCTTTTAACCAAAATTGACAATTCTAGGTCAACCGGAGGTACCCTAAAGGTTTTGGGTCGAGAACCTCCGTTCCGGACGTACGTTACGTAAAGCAAGGTCTTACAGCACATGTATAGGGAAAATCTGAAAACCGTAAATATGTAGTTTAATAACAAAAACAGCGATTTTACTCTTACAAACTTATTATTTGCGGTTGGTGCAATAGCCGTTTCTAGGGATGGAACAGCAAAGTTAAGTTTGTCCTTTGAAAAGTTTGCCCGGAACCCTCGGTGCGCGAGTCCGACTCGCTCTTGGCCGGTTTTTTAAATATGGAAAAAATCGAAACATACATGCATAGTAGGGAGCGATAAAAATTATACGCATATTGGAAAAAGTTGGCTCTAGTTTTAGGTTTGTTGTTCAGGGAGAAATCAGCGGAATATGTTTGATTGGGCTAGCCTTTCCTATTAATTTTAAAATATAACAAAATCGATTTGAGAATGGCAGGAATTAATGGAAAAGTTTTCTGGAAACTGAAATAATACTAATATAAAACTGACAATGTTTGTCTAGAATCTTGTAGACCTTTATTTAAAAGACTTAAGCTTTTGACGTTGACACGTATTTGTTTGAGGTATCGGTATTTGTAAGGAAACATAGTGATTTTTTTAAATTCAAAGGTGACAGTTACACTAAGCGGTGACAGTTACTTAATACATGTTAAATTTCACATAGATACGCATTATACAATAATGTAAAATTATATTTGCATGCCCTAAAAAGGCAAAATATGATTTGTGCCCAAACTTTAACATCTGGTAACACCTGTATTTTAAGCAAATAAATTATTCTTATTCATATAACTGGCTAAAACAATCTAATCACATGCACTTACGATATCAGTCAATGTATAAAATAATCACTAAAATATATCCGGATCCTCAATTTTGAGTGCACGATAATTCAATAAAATTGCTTGCACGTTCTGTATTGTTCACAAACAGATCACAAAACAAAAAAAACGGCCCAACTCAGGAGAAAAATTAAACGCATCCATAAATTACGGCCCTACTCCGTTACGATTTATTATACCACGCGTGTGTGTATGATAAAGAAAAAGAGAATGATAAAAATGTAGTGAAATAATCAGCATCCCAAAGTTGGTGAATAAATATGTAGGGGTGTGAAACTAGACGATTCATAACGAGAACATCGTGGCAATCTCGGCGGACGTGATGTAGCAGGCAAGCCTGTAACACTCCTACACACTACAGAAAATACTAGATCGAAAACATATGGTCCCGACGAGAAGCTCTAAAGCTCCAGGTTTCTATTACACGATACACTGGACTCGAGGCAAAGAGGATGATAAAAGTATATTCCAGCTAAGGTACGGTAAGGTATGTACCAGGTACCTGCTTTTCCGTCTTTGTACTTTGGCAGAACATTTTAATGGAAACTCTTTCGTTTGTAGGTATCAGTACAGATAAATGGGTTACGTTTGCACTGTCATTCGTGACTGTGGAAAGTATGTATACCATTCATAAAGAAAGTTTTGGGGTTGAAACTCTGGGGCCGTGGGGTCCGAGTGCCCATAGCCTGTTCAAAGAACTTTCAAAACGCGTAGTTAACGCTTCTCGTGACTCAAGGGCTGGCTTTTACCTTGGTCAGAGGCTAAGTGTTGCCATACAACGTGGCAACGCCGCCAGTCTCTTGGACACATTACCAGCTGACAGCGTTGAGGAGGAGTTTTTCGATGCCCTTTTATAGTTTGTTGGTAGTTTATTAATTTTAGTTTTTTTAATTTAATAGTTTTTTTAATTAATTATGTAAATAAATGCCGAACGTTACGTTAAAAAAAACACACACACAAAGTAGATAAAGTTGTTCTAGTTATTGCATACCAAGATAAGGTATAGCTGAAAAATTTACCATTAAAAGTTTCTTTTCCCTTCGACAAACACGATAGTTAAAAGTTTTTACGAGTTGGCTAAGTTCTACATACTCTTTTTTCTGCCTTTGCTTAGCCTCATAGGAAATTGGATACAAATGTTTCATCCACAAAGAATTTACTAACAATGGGTGACGCATATTTTCAACGTTGAGTTTAAGAATAGCTAAGCATTTTTCTTATGTTAGTGCTTCAATACAATAGCGCAACAAAAAGCTAGTATAAAATTGATCTAAAGCATAAAATCTGAAGCAATTTCTTTGAACAAAACACGAAACAAAATCTTAAAGTTGAACAGATTATGCCTGCCCAGAGTGCCGCAAATGCTTGTAACAAGAGCAATCTTTTTTGCAGTCGCAGAAAAGTTCCCTGTTATGACAACTTTACATTTATTAGTAAGGCTAAGGGTTTATTTTAAGTTTCTACGACTGTACGAAGAGGTTGAAGCCAAAAAATTGGATGTAAAGATATTAGACTAGCTATACTTAAAATGTCACTTACGGGATATCTTCCGTGATTATTTATTGTTTTTATTTTGGTTGTAAGTATAGTTATGAACCGTGAAAGCTTAAAACAGTGTTTGATTAGACTAGCTTTTTAAATCCAGTTTAGATATTGTCTGAGTATCGCATGAGTAATTACACCTATCGCATTTGTTTTCATGTTTTTTAAGTATGTACATAATTAATCTTTTAGTTTTTATATTATTTAAATTTAGAAATGTAGATTAAAAAATCTTCCAGTAATTGATCACGCAAAGCCAAATTAAAATTATTTCCACGTTTCTGATTCGACATTTTAATAATCCATTAATATACCAATAAAATTTCACGTACGCTTCACAATTTCATATTCGGCAACGAGTTCAAAGAAATAATTTTAAAGGAAAAGGCGAACGTGTTGCTTAAGAGGAATAATGTTTGTGTACTTGAGGAAGTACTGTACACAGTTACAGTATTACCTTTAGCAGCTTTCGACTCAACAATAATAAGGTGATATAAATCAGCTTAACCTTTTTAACGATACTTCCGCCAAAGGAGCATTGTTCGGTTAATGGCTTGGAACTAATTAGTTGGAATCCAGCCAACTGGCTAATAAGAATAAAACTAACATGTAGGAGAGATCAATAAAACACTGGATAACATTATCAACCTTAACTAGTTTCTTTCAGTTAGGCCAGTTCAAAAAGCCATAAAGTAATCCCACTAATTAATTTCATAACGGCTTTGAATCTTATTAAAAAGCGTCAGAATTCAAGACTTTTTAATTAAACAAAGTTGAAATGATTCATTCATTACAGAGCGGCCATTATTTAAAAATAATAAGTTCCGCATGGGACGAATACATAATTGTTTCATTCCGCTGGCCTTGTCAAAGGCTGGTAAAATGAAGCCTCAGTGGAAAAATGAGAGCCAGAGAAGAAAAATCATGTGAAAAATGTTTGAAATTCTGTTGGGAATTTGTAGAATAAAGCTAGAAAATGCATATATTTGTTAATAACGAAAAACCCTAATTGAATGTGTAAATAATGAAATGCGACAATTTTCTGTTTAATACACTTATGATCAAATGAAAAATAACTAAAAATGAATTAAAACAATTAATTTTGAATTTATTAATTTATTTTTTTCACTGTTATCAGGTATTGCTGTTTAGGTCCAAATTTTATATATTTTCTCCGTTGTTCTCCTCTTTGGAATAAACCACAACTTTTGGACAAAATTGACCAAATTATTCGCAACATATTAACATCCATTCTTAATGTGGCCCTGGACGACCGAGCGTGGCTGCAAGCAACCCTACCAATTCGTTTTGGTGGCCTTAGCGTCTGCAAAATTTCTAGTGTAAGCTTCTTCTGTCCACAGAACTGAAAAGCTAACCAGGAAAATTTTAACTCTCTCCCTGGTTGACTCGGAAGCGCCGTGCTTGACCGACGCAGAGGACGCCTGGAAAGTGGCTTGCCCGGACACGGATCGGCCCAAGAACCCGTTTTCTCAGAGACAGTAGGAGTCGCTCTGCAGGTTGGTACGGAATAAACTTATTAATACGTCTACCAATACTGCTGAGTCTGCCCGGCTGTGGGTGAGTGGGAGTCGGGCCTCTGGCATCAGGCACTACCGTCACTAAATATAAGCACCATGTTAGGTGACAACCTTCCGGCTCGCCACTTGTTTGCGTTTGGGCGCTCCTTGTGGGGCTCCACATCGCTGTCAATGTGATGAAGCAGTCGACTGCCTCGAACATCATGGCCTTTCTTGCAGTAAGAGTGCAGATCGGATAGCGCGGCACACTGGCATTAATCATTCGTCGTGCTCTTGCCACCGCCAGGGTGCCAGCTGTATTAGAACCCACTGGCTTGGCACGCGTCGAAGGGAAGAGACCAGATGGTATGACCATAATTCCATGGAAGTTGGGTAGGCCTTTGGTGTGGGACGCAACTTGGGTCGACACCCTTGCGCCATCCTATCTTCCTAGCACAGTGGGCTGCGCTGGGGCGGCTGCTGTAGGTGCTGAAAACCTCAAACGGCGCAAATACAATAATTTCATTGGTAATTATTTGTGTTTGAGCCGTTTGAGGTTGAACATGGGGTCCGAGTGCCCACCTAGTATTTCGGGAAATCGCCAAACGGTTGGTCGACTTTTCACGTGACCAGAGGGCGGGCCTATTTTTTGGCCAAAGAATCCGCATTGCCATCCAACGTGGCAATGCTGCCAGCCTTCTGGGCACTTTTCCTGTTGGCAGCGATGTGTACGAATTTTTGACGCCCTGTAACCCTTTTTGATACTTGTAAATATTTCTATTATCCCATAATGTGTAAATAATATAAATATTTATAAAAGCTTGTCACGAAATTTACCTGTGTTCCTGTGTGGTTAATCTCGCGACAAGCTTCTATATCATTAAAATTGTATAATGGTATTACATTATATTGATGAGTTTGATTAAAAAGTTTATATTCTTTAATGCATTTAAAATGCTCTAAAAAGAAGAAATTAACCTTTTTTTAAATGGTTTTTCACGACATTATTTTTTTCATTTTTTTTCCGCTAGTTTTGTTTTCTTCTCAGCAAACCCTTTTAAGTGCTACTCATATAATGGGGATGCATAAAAACTAACCATTTTTGGGAGTCCGCCAGATTAGATTAAGAATGACGCCACCTAAAAGTGCGCGCAAAATTTCAGCTCAACCCGTTGGGGATAACTATTTTAAAATTTATTTGCAAAATTTGACCTAAACACACAAAAATACAAACAAGCTTGTAAAAAAACACTTTCTAAAAGGATATGGGACTTACTGACAGCTAGTGATCAACTGGAATAGGTTTCGATTCCGTATAGTATTTTCCTTTTAGACATAAAAGCTATTATTCAGGGACGGCGACGCTCACACACAGGCCGCGAATGCAAAGTTATCCCATAAGTAGGAATAAATCAAACTCTACCGACAGTTCGTGGTTTCAGATTTTTTTACGTAACGGTCCAATAAATCCGTAATCCCGTGGTTTATCTTAGAAATACTGCCACTTGTATCGTAAGGCTTTTCTTTGGTAAGGAGGTTTTTTTTTATCAGGATCATATACAATACGCTATGAAGAACTATACTACGCTATGATGCAGCGCTGACCCAAATAAATTGGGATAAGTGCAGGTTTATAATTTTATCCTGGTTTATTAAGAACAGTTAAAAAATGTACTGTAAAAATGTAGCTATTAAAATGCATGTTGTACAAAAACCTTTTTTCAATCACCCGAATCGAAATATTGCTTTCATTTAATTGATTGACATAACAATTCAGTGATTTCAATGATGGACGAACTGGATGAACTAAATATTGGAAATAATTTCTATGAAATATAAAATTGGCATAGTAAAATTGGAATAAGTAGAGTAAAAATGTGTTAAAAACAGTTTTTAATTACTGGTTGTTCGTAGCAGTGCAGAGTCAAGTTGCTATACAGATAAAATACGACATTTTATAAATAGAAGTATGTTTTGGAAACACTTTGCGCTATAAATAGAAAGTTTGTTTTGGAAACTGTTTGCGCTAATGGATTTTCAGGAGTACTGCAGGTACGAAGTACGATGGCTCTGTTTTAAGTCGCTTTCGCTTCAAGCAAGTAGTAGATACACGCCATCGACTGTGACCCGAAATTGTTTTAAACGACAGATTTATTGCATTTTTTACATTGAATGGCGATTGGTACTTTCTTATTGTCGAGTTGTGACAATTATAAAGTAAACCGTTTAAGTTTGAAAATAAACATTTTCAAAAAATAATTTAGGCTACGAACGCACTGGCTTGTTTAGCGTAGAGGCACGCTGCTTCCATACACGCTAGGCTACTAGCGAGGTGCCAAGCGCTTAGTGCGGCTGGTTACAAAGATTTTAGAACTTTCTAAAATGTTTCACTTGCTAGCCTCAAGGCTCTTAGCAAATGTATTTTCGTAGCCTAAGTGTATTTTTGCGTGTTCTTGTCTCAAGAAGTCTTTTTTAAACTCTACAACAATTCATCAACAGAGGCTTCATTTTCGCTTGCAATATCCTGTTAACAAGTTATTCAAAGGGAAAACAAGCAGCATTCACCTGTGAATCTGTGTTAACATCGTAGAGCCACATAGTAGATTTTCACAGAAGTCTGGCGACATGGAGCCGCCATGCCACAAAGGAAAACGTATGCACACATAAACACGCTTCACGTACAGCGAGTGCAAGCACACTCGCGATAGTTATGCCGAAAACATTCTGTTCCTTTTTTCAAAGATCACAAAATGAATCTTTGAATGAAGACTAACTTTTCTCAACACAGAAAGGATCAAAATTGAACGCGAAGTGAAACAAAAAAAAAACATTAATTCGGGTGAACCACTCACTGAACAATTCACTACACTAGAGTGCAGACTCTGATTTCGGTATCAGAAATCTCTGTACATACACTGCCTTGTCCTCGCAGAGAAGCCGGCAAGAATCGGCTTCTTAGGTGCCATACGCACTTAAGTGCAAATGCCTGCTTTCACTAGCTGTTTGGATTCGACCTTCTGCCCCTTCAGTATTTTGTGGAGAAGCGTCCCTCCAAGCGTGGCCGTCCCAAATTGTCCCGTTACCTTACCGTCTATAGGGACGTCCAACAGACTTCCGGCTGACAAGATAAATGAATTTTGAAAATAAAGCTGTTGCTTTGTATTCATAACCGTTAGATGAGGTACAAATGGTACAATTTAGAGGTTTCTTGCATCCCTACTTACAGTCCATGTTTTCACATTTACATATTATATGTGAATGTGTTGTATTATTTTGCCTGCTCTCCTTTATTTCTATTTCAGTTGAATTTCAACATGTCTCATTTTTTAGTTTTAACATGAATTTAAATTTAATACTTTTTGGTATTTCATTACATATGATTCGTGAAATAAATTGTTTGCTTGAATCAGATTTCAATCGTCAAAATGAAGCGCGGCTTAAAAGCAAACGAAAAAACAAAAACAAAAAAATGACAATGAAAAAATGAAAAAAAAAAAAATTTTTTTTTCATGAGTGCATGTGTTTTCCCCGAACAGTCTCCACAATCCTGTAATAATTCCTTGTACCCTTGTGTTGTTCCTTTTTATTGTCCCTTTCTCATTGTAACTTACTACCTTACGCACTTTGCCTGTATTGTCTTACTAATCCACGAAGCTCTCTTTTATATAAAAACAGTAAGCTACGTTGAACAAATTTCGCAATAACCATAAATAGTCTTAAGCCCCTTTGTCCGATCTGTTTAACGAAATACGGTACTGTACTTGTACCTGAAAGTAACTTGAGTAAAGAACCGTATTGTATATGAACTACCCGAGGCGAAAAGTCGAGGAAACAGCCTTTTAAACAACGAACATACTTTTTATATAGATACTTGCCTACTTAGGTATACTTAAATGTTAAAATGTGCGGTGAATCGTAAAGGCACTTTGTAGCGTCTAGCCGTCTCTTCAATGAACAATGGCGACATCAATTTTATGATTTCTTAGAACTTAGGCAATAATAATTGGTCTCTTACCTATTTTCAATGTATTTTTCGTGGAATGACATGAAGAGAGCTCCTTGTACCTTGCAAAACAATTGATTATCGCGTTCATAGGATTGACATATTTTTCGATAGCTTATAATTGATATAAAGCTTACAATTTCGTCTTTCTCATCATTGTTGTCGCTGATAGTCTATATATCTAGGCTCTGATCGCAAAAATACTCAGTAATTTAGGGTTTATCTTGACTAATCTCTTCACAACAATGATTCAAACTCATGCTAATAATAAACGTATCTTCTCTATCTTTTAATATCGGTTAGTAAATAATACACTGCTGTTATTTCTGTCATGTCTACATGAGCTATTGTCGCATAACCCGTGTGGAGTGAGGCTAATCAGCAACGTTGATAGCGGGCTGACTGCTAATCAAGTTGGCTATATACTGGTTTGTCCATCTATTCTGATGTTATTCGTGTAGTTATGAAGGAAATATTTTCTACATTTGAAGTAACTATCTACTTGAAAAAATTCTAAATTAATTCACTGACAGACCACGGTAGCCAAAACCGCTGTGACTAGAGGAATGGAATTTTACACCAGAGTTCAATAAATGACGAAAGTTTGCAATAATGTGATTTTATTTCATTCATCGTCTAAAATTAAATGAAAGCTTGCATAGAAGTTCGAGAATTTTGCCTTTGGAAAATTCCATCCCACACACTACTTGTAATATTCTAGTTTCAAGCAACACGCAGTAAGGTAAGTAAGGCAAACGAAAGGCACACTTTCTCACCTTAAGGCTTCTTATTTCATATAGCTGTTCCTGTAAACGCAATTCATTTACACTGCGTACCAACATAAAAGGGTGCACTTCTCACATAAATGCCAATTTATTCCGCGGGTTCAACCTCATCACAACAGCTTTTTGTGGGTTTATGATATCAAGCTATACGAACCGAGGTGAAAAATATGGCTGTCGTATTATCGTTTATTTATGAACCTATATTATTTCAGCCACTTCTGGCTAAGCCTGGCTTACCTTGTACTTTCGGGTGGTTTTCGTTCAATAAAAATATGTGCGAAACAACTTTTGGGCTCAATTAACGGGTCGGAGAACAAATACTGAGAATCCCCTTTAAAATACTGGTGTTTACTGAAGGATGTTTTCATGGCATCTGTTTGCGTACAGTTTTCACCGAGACCGTTGAATATATTTCATGCTTGCATAATTACTGTTTACTGGAATTAATGGAAATCTCTGGATAACACGTATTTAAACATATTCCAATATTAAGAAAACACCTGAACTGAATTTGTTTACAGTAGCAGGAAAATGTTCAATTAAAAGTTTTCTGACCGCAGTTGATGAAAAGATGCCAACAATTTGAGCCCATTCTATAAAATAAATCAGGGATTTGCGAATTAATAAAAGAAAAAGAAATATTTATGAAACACTTCACATGCACTGTTGAAAATTAGTTCCTGGCTACATTTTACTTCACAATATTTAACTTTTTTTATAAAAGAAACTTATTAAAAGAATTCCTAAATAAAAGCTTTTCCTTCGAAAAGAAAATCTAAAGAACCGAAGGGAAACTAAACAAATCTATTTGGTACATTGTCGTCACTGTCTCTAGTGAAACAGCTGAAAATAAAGAGGGCATTGAACTTGGTGAAGTTGTAAACCTACAAACATCACACTGCCGGAATAAACAGTAGTACAAACTAAGTCTTTCACTTATATTAGTAATGTGTTTTTCCCAGACCAGAGACTATAGCCATTACATTTTACGACCGATGCCAACTACTTCTCATTTCAAAAAGTTTGCTGATCTATTTTTTTTAGGGTTCCGTACCTGAAAAGGAAAAAACGGAACCCTTATAAGATTACTTTCTTGTCCGTCTGTACGTCTGTCTGTCCGTCTGTCACCAACGATTTTCTCAGGAACAGGTGGACCTACCAAGTTGAAATTCATACCATATAGGTACTGAGGTCTAAATCTCAAAAATCAATCATCAATCCAGGGTCAACACGATATAAAGATATGGGCAAATTTAGATTTTCGCGAAAACTTGTAAGCACTAATATTTACCTTATTTGTCAATATTTTTTATTTTTCGGACTTTTCCCTTTACTTGTGCTGTAAGACCTTGCTTTTAACCAAAATTGACAATTCTAGGTCAACCGGAAGTACCCTATAGGCTTTGGGTCGAAAACATTTATGGTAGTTCTCGTTGACCAAATTTCGTGATTCTATCACGAAATTTGGCACAAAACAAGGTCTTACAGCACATGTAAAGGGAAAAATCTGAAAACCGTAAATATGTAGTTTAATAACAAAAAAAAGCGATTTTACTATTACAAACTTATTATTTGCGGTTGGAGCAATAGCCGTTTCTAGGGATCGAACAGCAAAGTTAAGTTTGTCCTTTAAAAAGTTTGTACGGAACCCTCGGTGCGCGAGTCCGATTCGCTCTTGGCCGGTTTTTTTACATTTCAGTAGATTGTTTGAGAGTTGTTAGTGTAGTCAAGAGATGGGTTTAACGGTTGAGGATTTTAGTCGCCATTTCGCGCGATAAGTGTTCTCGCACTACGCAGGAAATCACTCATTGTTACTACAAATGAGATAGCTTCTTAAATCTAAGACTCGTGTGATTTGAGTAACTACTTATCCCTTTTTGTTGACTGTATATATATGTCCTACGACATTTGGAAGGTTACGCCCGCAGCCTTGACGAGGCGGCGCCAACCACTCGTTTACAGGGACCCGATGTCTCAAAGATAATAGGAACGCTTCTTCGGACATGAGGCACGACCGACATCGCCTGAGCAAAGTCTTGTCAAAAGAATTTCTCCACTAGCAATAAAGGGTGGGTCACCCTGTTTTCTTTTTCATTTCACCGAATAGTTCCGGGACTATTTGTTTTGGGTGACACTTACATTCGCTACTGAACACAATGGGCGGTCACAACTAGGATACACTTTTCATCGTCTTTTGTTTTTCCATTCTTTCTTTTGAGTAATGTTATGTTGAATCACTGACAAATTTCCCCAGCTAAAAGTACCCCACTTAAATGGCTTTTCGGATAAGTTTATTACGCCGTTTTTCTCTCACATTTTCGAAAACCTACACTGAGCCCGTTTAAGTCTACCTCACTGTGGGTGATATTTCACTTCGATGCCTCATAAAATACCAAAAAACCGCGTAAATTTTCCACAAGCCAAATAATGAAAAATAATTAAGGCGTGAAATATTGCAATTAACCTTTCACATTAAGTGACTGTTGTTTTAAAAATTAAAATTCAAGCAAAGCTTTGTTTCATCGCTGCCGTCAATAGTTATTTTTTTCCCGCACATTTTTATGAGTACCTAGTTAATTGGTCTGGTACTAACTTTTACAACAGACAACCCGCGTTACTTCAATTCTGGGATTTATTTAGTTCAGTGGGCCGTAACTTAATAAAAGCCTCATTTTATTGTTTTTCGTCGTGAATACAAAGCAATTGTCCTAAATATTCCTATTATTATAATTCTCCCCCACTCGCGTTTTTTCATTCATAGAGACTGCAATCGGCTCTCTATGGTTTTTTGAAGCTAAACAGTGTAGTAAAAACGTCTAGTCACGTTTTTGCTCGCTAGATTCACGATTCCTTGATAAGATATACCAACACCCACTACAGATGCTCTGATCTGCTTTAGCTTTATTTGAAAGTATTTATTTTATGGCAAAGAGCATTCGTTTTATTTCTTTTATGAAGCAATCTATGTTTTTGATTAAGAAAATAAATACATGCTTGCTTTATTTTGACAAGGCTCTGTGATTTTCTCATGTTTTCACATGACGATATTACAGAAAGGTCGGAATATCCACAAACAATCTGCTTAAATATTTAACTCTGTATTCTTTATTCAAAGTTTCCGCCTTTTTAACAATTTGATTCAACTAAACAAACCGTCGAAATAAAAAGGTAAAGTATTCCAAAGATATGCTTTGATATTTATATAGGTACAACGCAAAAGTTTGCACTCTTTTTGGGTCCTGTCAATGAGGAAAGTAGAAACGATTTTCATGAGACAAGGTTTATGTTTGTCTATCTGTAACGTATAAATCTCCGAGGATTTGATTAATAAAACTCGGTTCTTATGAGACATGAAATGCCTAGGTAAAAGAAATAGTAGCAAAAATACTTGTTCATTTTCAGGCTTCGTTTCCCAGTAACGGGGATAAATCTTCTTCCAGTTTTAGGCGTAAGTCACCACATCAGAGAGCATCAAAACAAAATAACAATAGATATATAAACAGGAGACGGAGATACACGGGAACAAACTGTACAAAGTGATCTTCAGGATCAGTATTTCCTACAATTGTATTTATCCAAGCTCTGAATTAATTAATACCTGCTCACTCCGAAGTCTAAAGTAAGCTCAGACTACTGACTAAACGTGCACTGATTTTGTGTTTTCTCTCCATTAGACAAACAAACAAAAGAAAAAAAAACGATAAAAGTGTCCATTTTGTAAACACTTGTGTACTACAAACTTAATATTAAGCATTAATTTTGTTGTTTTTTAATGACATCCATAATTTACGCCTCAGGTCGTACTTGACAGGTCCTTCCAAAGGATGAATGTTTATTTCGCTATTAAAAAAGCTGAGCATTCGCTCGCTTTCAGCTCAGCAAAAACATTTTTTGAAAAAAATTTCGTGACTTCATTAATGGACAAGGCAAGCTCAAGTTTGAGCGCTTGAAAACATTTACAAAACTGATCGCTGTTCATACAAAACTACGATATTTCCCGGTAGCCATTTCTGCGGTTTTTTCATTGTACGCCTCATTGATGCTTTGTGGCTACGATGATTTATAACTCTGTAAGTACTTTAACCTACTTGGTCGAATATTTTCGGTACCTACGTATATTTTCTTGCTACCTACTTTTATGATAGCTCATTTGTTACTATTGTTTTCTTATTCCTATATTTTTGTTATTAGGCTTTTCTTTCTAGGTTTTCGCAAATTGCCTCGTGAAATACGAGTACATTCTCGTTGTTGAGAGTAAACATTTTCTATAAAGCTCGTTCGTGAACGGCTCTAATCTGTGAATAAGTTACATTTCCACGCCCTCTGCCAAGTTTCACGAGTAAGTCGAAACAAATTATCGTCAAGCATAAATTACATACAAAACTGAATGGGAAATCTAACCAGCGAACGTTTAACAGTAATAAATTTTCGGTTAGAGCTCATAAATCCATCAAAAGTTACCAGTTCTTTGATAGAGATTTATGGAAGTATGGACAGTAAATAGAAATCTCTCGGTCGAACATAATTTGAGCATGTATTTCCTGTACATTTCAGGCTATTACACCAAAACCTTTTTTACGGTTCGAAATATATTTTTACCGCAAAATAAACATACATCGGGTTGTTACAATAAACTGTATCCTTCTTTAGTGTTATTTTTCGGTACAACGCTTATCAAAATGTAAAATATGTTAAATGACAAAGGAACAATTTTTTGTGTAACGGAAGGGAAGGAGTTCTAACATTTACTGCGTCCTGAAGGAAATGATCTGCAGTTTGTTGCGAAGGGGAGTTGTACGTACAGTGCAAATGTACATGTATATTTTAAATAATAAAAGCGTAGATATAGGTACAAACGCAACATCATGCCCAGTTAACATTGTTGGATTTAGAAATATAAACTTCACAAGATGAAAACTCTTGCTAGAACACCCTTGTGAAAAAGATCTACCTTTCCGCAAGTGTGTTCTTCTCATAAAGTTTTTTCAGTTTAAGAAATTGTAAACTTATACTTTTTACTTTAACTCAACGAAAAACAATTGAAATAAACATTCACAACATTTCACGCTTTCCAGTAAAGTTGCCATTCTACCTGACAGCGTCAATAAAATGGAGATAGTCACAATGTAGTTCTTCACCACTTACTTGAAACAAATGCATCTGTTTTAGTCGTTTAGCCTTCGCTCAACCGTCAAATAAATCGTGTCACGTTTTCAAAGCAATCTCGATTTTATCATGGTTGTGAACCCGTCGGTTTATAGCCCCGCGGGAAACATCATAGGCTCAGCGTCCCACACAAATGTCTAAACCATTTCTCTATTCTTTTAGTGAGCACATTTACTAACCAACTCCAGTTATAGCAAAGGAAACTAGATAATGAATGTCTTACATAGAGGTTAACTCAAAGAAGTTTTGATTCTCAACCAATTGATGTTTCCCATATTCAAATTAAAACAAGATGAGCCGTCGAAAGTTTGGAGGAAACTCAGCAAGAACGTAGCATCTATCAAAATAAATCACCATTGTGGGAGGAGGCTTCTCTATTCCAAATGTATATGAAGACTCCTATTCGCTGCCTCGAGGGACACTACCACTAACGCCAACGAACCTTCAACCTACATGATTTTATGCGCACCACTTCCACCTTATGGAAATTCTCTCCTTCCACCGACCTACTCTCGTATTTAATATAAAACGGAATATCTTCAGCGTGATTGATGATCAAACTTTGAATACAATATGTCGTTGTTGTACGTCGTAGGTAAAGCTTCAAACGATGAAACAAGCTTCGGATTTCGCTAAAATTTAAAATGCTAAACGGACACAGAACGAACTTTAAAACAAACAAAAATGTGATTATATTACTCTACACGTACGTACAAATATCCATGTATAACCCGTGCGCTATAAGTTGAGACCTGAGTGCAGCGATGACACAGTAAAAACAACATCACAATAAGAAAAAGTATTCAAAAAAATTTACAACAAAAAAAAACTAGTTATTAGATTGTATAGGTAGATTGACAAATCTGATTCAATTAATTCGATAGGCCTGTATTATCATTATATTTTTTTTAAACGCTTTTACTATTTCACTCGGATCACAACTAATCGCGCACGGGTTGTACCTACTGTCGTATATTTTTTAAAACAGGAAAGTCAAATTAAGTTCTCAATCAAGCGAAGTTTAACCATTTTAAAAATGTTCGTAATCCCTAGTGACATAGAATGACTTCGTTTAAACTTGTACAGAAAGGGGAAGAATGAAATATGTGGGTCAAAAATTGATACTTCCGGAACGAGAGCGGCAACGCACTCAGTTCCAACCTTTTCACGATATTCCTTTTTCATCGCCTAGATACAATACGAGGGACCTTTCGCCTCGTATGTCTACTTTGTGCCTATTTTTTTGTAGCCCAGACTTGTAATTTATAGTCCAGATATTATGGTTGGCAATTTAAAGACATGTTGGTTTAGTACGGACAAATATATCAAGAGAAAAGTTGGAGGAAGATTTGTCATAAAATTCAAAAATATCCATAACTTTATGATTGATCAAAATTGCACTGAAATCAATTAGAAAGGTAGGTAATTATTGGATGAAATAAAGAAAGTTTTACAGAACGAATAAAAAAGTCATGGATATATTGGTTAGATAGATGAACAAGGTTTCCGATGTTCACGTCTGTTGGCTTCGTAAATATTTTGACGAATAAGTATTTCCTTTGGGGCACTCCTCAAAGTTTACCCGTCGTCAGTGAAGCGAGTTGACATGGTTACGTAGAATAACACTTCGCTTTTTCTAGCGAATTTTCCAACATTACGTATTAATTTGGAGTTTAAAGTTTATAAATATTTTAGTATTAGAGAATTGGTCTTTTCAGTTTACCTTCGAAGAAATAAACTTACTATTGTCAAACTGACAACCCAAATGTATTACCTACTTATACCTACTTACCTATAAATGTAATAGCGTTTTTCATCTATATATCGACTTAAAGGAGGTGGGCCTCAAAGTTAAATTACATGGTCCATAAATTATTGAGCGACATCATTACAGTAAATGGGGTCGACTCAATAATATTGGGAATCGCAGGATCTTAAAATTGTGCTCTTTACTATCTGGATGACGCAAATGGTCCCAAACCTATTACTCGGGGCGTTGACATTTATTACTTAAAGATCGAAGTAACTGTTATTATCAGGCTGCCGACATTATGTATCATTAAATGTAGCCCGTAATGATACCAACTTGGTTGTCGAACAATCCTGCTAACTTAGGAACAGGGAATATGAATTTGCATGTCTAAGTTAAGTGGAGTAATTATAGTAAGCCTAGTGGAAATAGTTCTGCATCCACAAGTACCTACGTGTGGCCAACATTATTTATGCATGAGCTTAACTTGCTCGCTCTGCAATCTCCAAAAACATAATGTATAAACAATCTAAGCGGCATTTCCAACAAATGAACAAAACTACATGGAATCATATTACCGAACAGTCAGACCAATTTTCTTGCGTCTTGCGCTAAAATCGATTCCCTCGCTGTCGCAAACCCGCTTCAATCGAAAACAAAGCATGTAATTATTACCGTTGTCATTGCTAATGATCGTTTCAGAGAATACCGCCAAATTAACAGCACTAAGCAAACAAATCCGAGCCGAGTGCGTCCCATTGAAACATGATTTATGTCAAGTATGGCGCCTGTGACGGTGATGGAATTTTATTTTATGCCACATAAATCGACATAATAAAACACCCTTCATTAATTGACAAATAAAATACAACATTATCAGCTGATATTAATGATCGTAGCAGAGTCGTTTCTGAAACCTACGCAGAATTATAATATTAATTATATTTCGCACGACACGAGCCGCTTTTACCAGTACTTAAGCTAAATGATAGCGTTTCCTCACGTCACTCGAGGAGTGGTAGGTAGATTAAAGCTTTAAATGTGATTAGGTTGCATGGAATATTTTGTTGTGTACTGCATAGCAAGTTGTGAAAGCCGCGTCATTTAATTAGATTTATAGACACGCAATGCCTGAATGTGTAACACAGAAACGCTGCTTTAGAATCTCTTTCACTTTAATCTTTCCTTTGTAACTATTCTTCAGAATATTCAAATATCTGTTACATACATCATCATCTGCCTAGCCAATTATATTGGGGTCGACTTCCAGTCTAACCGGATGCAGCTGAATACCGGTATTTTACATGGAGCGACTGCATATCTGACCTCCACAACACAGTTAGTACTGGGTAATACGATACCACTTAATAAGACTTATTGTCAGACTTTTGGGCCGCTGCCTGGCTACCTATAACCATTATCAAACATCTACAAATGACAGTCGGGACCAACAGCTTAACGTGCTTTCCGAGGCACGGAGGAAACTAGTCATGTTAAGAGTGGTCACCCATCCGCAGACAGACCAAGGCAAGCGCGCCTTAACCTAACGATCGACCCGGGCGGCTGTTACTATTTAGCCACAAGCTCCTCAAATATATGTTACATACGTAGAATCATTGAAATCCTTTTTGATATCGAAGTCTTTTACATTTGAAACCGTTCCATCAGCGAATAGTTAAAATACCTGCGGCACCTAAACGGTACATAGAAACCAAATCCCTTTTTGATCGGCGAACGGCCACCGATAAATGGAATACCTTCGGGTTCTAACTGCCGGGTGTTATCGAATGATAAAAATATTGGAGACCCATATGTATCATCACGAATTTCTACCTTCCGAGATAAATAGAATTCCGATATTGACACATCTTGTACCCGATCTTGTCATGGCAACACATGAAAGAAAGAAAAAAAAATTCATTCGACATTCAGGGACATGACGTGCATACAAATTAAATTAACAATAATCATACAACGCATAATAAATACAACAGGTCGAAAAAAAAAAAAGTTAACAGCTTGCGCGTCGTGACTGCGACAATCAGGTTACTCAGCAAGATGCTGTCCGTACCCGGGGGGGAGGCCACAGCATAGCGCTGATTTTCAGTGGTCACCAGTGTAACACATGCTTTATCAATATGTTGATAAGGCGACGATAAAATGATTTTGTGTTACTAGTCGAAGCTTAGAAAACTTGTTTTCAAAAGAACAGACCGGATTAGCAATAGATCACACTTAAGCCTCGAAGACGCATCGTCATCCGCACAGATGAAAAACACAATCTAGAACGTTTTTTTAGAATCCCGCCTAACTTTTCTCACGGATCATTAGCAACTAGAACTTGCTATACCTAGAGGCTCCAAAGGTACCTAGAGGTTCTCAAAATACCTACAGGTTCTTAAGTTAGAAGAATTAGTATTCGGAACGCCTATCGCAACTTTTACAGAAAACTTTGCAACAAGAACTCATGTTTAAAGATTAGATTTATTCTTTATTAGTTGTGTATACAACACGTGTAAGCTGCGATACAGTGTTACAACGTGGCGTAGTCGACATGTTGGAATTAATTCCATGTTTGTTTTCTCAGCGCTCTGTACTCTACGGGCAAACATTTTTCTCGCAGGTAAAAGTAAACAGTCGGTGATTGTGGCTATTGGACAAATAATACGGTTTTGTGAAGGCCACGGGAAAGTAACGGTTTTTGTTGTGAGTGAACACGATTGTTTGTACAGATAACAGCTGGGCCTGAGGCCGTTAGAAAAAAAAATAGATTTTCTTTTATCAACAGCAGCTACCTACTCATAGGAACATTTCTGCCTCTAATTACAATTCAGCGCTTTTGTTTTGAAAACATACCTTAAAAGCGGAAAAATAAAATCCCTTTGAAAAGACTTAACAGGTAGTAAAAATGTTAACATCTTTTATTTAAGGTGGATGCTCCATGGTAGCCCGCGGAATTCAATTTTTTTTTACGTTTTTTGCAATTTGCAGGTCAGTGTCAGGTTGTATGTTGATTAAAATATGATTCGCGACTGTAACACGTATGTAGTTATAGAATTATAATCATCAATACAACCCTCCAAGCGCATAAAGGTGCAGGAATGACTTTGACCTTGAAAAAGTAATTCCTGCACCTTTATGAGCTTGGATACGTGTGGCCGCGAATCATATTTTAATCAACATACAACCTGACACTGACCTGTAAATTGCAAAAAACGTAAGAAAATTTGAATTTCGCGGGCTACCCTGGAGCATCCACCTTAAGTCCGAGCCATTCATTAATTTCATTTGGACTCGCTTTTATCCACTGCTGTGTAATTATGCTTCCCTTCTTTTATAGCCGCCATCTTTACCCGATGGTAATTAATAACACAATACCAGTTATATCTATCGCTCTCTCCAATTTATTGACATCGGTTTAAAATGCAAATTAATCGCTCATCGCGGCTCAAATTATTTTCATTGCAATATAATTGTGATTTTCGTTTGACATCGAGAAACGCAATCAAGAGAGGTGAAATTAATACTGTTGACCGGCATTAATTTTTATTATTTTATGAAGCTGAATATATTATATTTCCACGAGGTTTTTTATTACTGCAAATAGTGCTATGGATTATTTAAAAAGCGAATTTGTTGTGAAGCAAACAGAATTCTGAATGATGCTCTGAAGCTAATGTTACAAGTTTCAGGGTTGTGTGTTAAATCAGTTGCCAGGATACGAGGTAACACACAAATAACATCCAAAGGGAAAGTTAACTTTCGCAAGGGTTTGTTTAACTCAATGGCAGACACTCCGTAAAACTAGAATCCCGTCAAACCTGGGCGAACGGACTGGCTATCTCAATGAACTAGACGAACAAGACTTCTTTTTGCTATGTATGCACCAGTATGTGAGGTTGCCCGGACTGTGAGCTGGGAGAATTTTAAAATCGCAGTCTAATTATTTTTTCCATTAAGTGCATCACATAAATTTTAACTTACTCTCATTGTTCATGTCAACGTTTTGTTTTCATTGTTCGTGTAAACTAAAACCACATGGTTTTAGTTTTCACCATCATTTTCAGTTGATATTAATAACCTTTTAACACAAGTATTCCCAGTAAAAGCTCCAGTTTCCACCACATCAATGTATTATGTATTATTATGTAAACATATTCATGTTCCTATTTTAAGAACTACATATTTACATTACGTGGTTTTGAAAATAAATGTTATATTAATACGTTTTAAGGTATAACTATTAAAAATTAATGTAATAAAAACCGGCCAAGTGCGAGTCGGACTCGCGCACGAAGGGTTCCGTACCATTTTCATAAAACCACGTTTGTTGTATATATACCCTTAAATATTTATTTTATTCTGTTTGTATTCTGTAGTATTTGTTGTTATAGCAACAAAACAGCAACAGAAATACATCATCTGTGAAAATTTCAACTGTATAGCTATCACGGTTCATGAGATAGGTACAGCCTGGTGACAGACAAACGGACGGACAGTGGGAGTCTTAGTAACAGGGTCTCGTTTTTACCCTTTGGGTACGGAACCCTAAAAAGACTCAATGTCAAATTATGAGAAGCAAGGGCGAGTCACTAGTCTAATATAACCGTATTACCAATTTTATTTTATTAGTTTACTTATAATCATCATTCAATTACATGTTATATCAAAATTATTAAAAGAAAGTCTTGACAAAGATCAAACCAGTCCTGTAGTGAAGAATGATTTTTATAACAAAAATATTTGGAAAACAATAGATAACATAACATAACATTTCTGATTAGCCCTCCGCATTACCGGCGTGACTGTGATCCCCGAAGGGGAAAGGTGTACCTAAGTACATACACATTTCGCCAGTTACGTTTAATTCCAATGTAATAGTAACTTAGACACCATGATTTTTAGTCGTTTTACAACGGCAGCCCACTTCATATAATACACATCCATTTAAAAAACATGGTATTATTGAGATTTTAAAAATTAAAAACCAAAAATAATTATTATTATGACGCATGACGTAGTTGAAACACCCTGTTGCGAACGATGATCTACACGACTCGTGCGCTGGATAGGTATGTTCTACCTTTTTACACGTAAACATTATTAACGGAATGTTTCATAATTCTCACGTACTATTTATTTTTAACCGACTTCAAAAAGGAGGAGGTTTCAATTCGATTAGTATTCTTTTTTATGTATGTACACCGATAACGCTGCAGATTTATGATCCAAAAAAATAAAATAAAACTTTTTTGTAAAAAATAAAACTGACTTCAAAAAACACAAAAAAGTGAAAAATAACTTTAGCTTCAGAAGTCGGTTACAAAAAAACAAAATAAATCAAACGAAGGTCACCGACTACTGAAGCTTAAGTTATTTTTTACTTTTTTGTGTTTTTTGAAGTCGGTTTCATTTTTTGCAAAAATGTTTTTTTTTCTTTGTACCTATTGTCTAAATTAATGGTAAAAAAGAAATAATCGTGCCTAGAAGTATATTTTTATGTCGGATACATTGAGTGGACCACCTTTGTAAGACGACTTAAAAGTCGCGGAGTCGAGTGAGGTAATTATTAATAATTTTCAATTAATCATATTTACCGTAACATAATTATATATGTACATAATAATGAGTAAGCATATACTATATACAGACGCCAGCACATCAATGTACTACAATCTGTCAAAATTCTTAAGTAGATTTTCAACATTATCGCCAAAGCAAGTACAAAGTTGATTGGGAAAATTTTACAGGGGGTCTAAAATGGCCGCTTTAGCTGAATCAAAATATGGATCACGTTAAAAAATTTAAATTCTTAAAATAGACCTAATTGTTATGGTTACAAAGTCCATTTTAAGAAATAACATTTTTAACGTGATTCTTAATAAGATTCTGCTAAAGCAGCCATTTTAGGCGCCCTTTCGGGTAGCTTGATGGGCGTCTGTACATTGGAGACAGCAAACTGGCCGCACTACTCTGCCGTCGTAAAATTTATAACTAGTACGGACTGGTAGTTATCTTATTTGTTTGTCACTAAACTAGTAAACTAGCAAACAAGTAACAAATACCTCATCATCATCATTTTTTTTTCTTTTCTACGCGTTATGAAATTGTTGTTGTAAAATTGTTAATATAAGTTTTTTTTAAATATAAGATTATTATTGTAGCTTGTAAATAGGGGGCGAGCGAAAATAATAGATATTCATGCTTAATACAAAACAAAATTAATTACCTTTATATAAATGCTTGTATATTATTATAACTAGAACTAACAAGACGCAGTAACCCGATAGATTTCCTTAAACCCCCAGGGGTACAAGCGTGGGCAAAGTTTGTTTCTGTAATACCAGTCGGCGGCTAATTAAAATATAACGATTAGTAGGCAACTACCATTTTGTATATGGGATAAACGTATTAAGAAACGTTACGTACGTTACGCACACCGACTTAGATATTGCGCCTCAGGGACTACAAGACCCAGTTTTTATTGAACCATTCTACACACGATCCAAAAAAATGGGACGGCTGAGAATAACATAACCAAGTTTGAGATCTAAGTACCGTGTCAATACATGGATCTCAACTTCGCATTCCTATTAACGTGACGGTAAAAAGTTTCACTCCTCGGCTCTGCTTTGATTTTTTTGCACTTTAGGAATATCTTGCAAATCGCTTTTTAATATGACGCATGGGAGCGTAGTAGCGTCGTAGGTTTTGTTTCACCCTTTATAAATAAGTAATGTCTACCGGCAAACGGCCACTGGGGTACATGGTGTTGTTGATAACGTATACTTAATGAGGATAACGTGTAAATTATCATCAAAATTACATTATAAACGGTAACAATTAAAAATGCAAAACCTTCAAAAGCAATTTCACCCATATCGTTTGTCACCGTATATCCGAAAATTTTCGGCTATAAATCAAGAACTATCAGGCTTTAAGCCAAACAGGTGATCCTTTAACAATTGACCCTTTTCAACCGTCGAGGAGATGTAGGACCGTCTGACGGGACTAATGCCGTACAGCTTTGAACATAGTTTCCGTTAGTTTGTCCAAAAGAAAAATGGAGATTGCAAAGATGACTTCAGACGAAATTGGACCCTAGTAATAAAAGCGGAATTACATTAAAGAGGACTTCTATCTACGTTCAAATCAGACAGCGAAGGAAAAACACATGATACGATGAGCTTATCTTTTTGCGCAAAACACAAAAGCGTGGTGAGAAGAATAACAGTGTGAGCGTCATAATGTGTTGCCTAGGTGGGTTAGGTACGGAAATTATGCTCCACTATCGTATTGTTCAAAATCTACCGCACATTTAAAATGGTTTCTAGACTTTTTAATATTTTTGCTACGTTATACATGTAGCATGCTTCGGAAAGCCCTGCTTTTTAGGGTTCCATAACCGAAGGGTAACCAACAGGACCCTATTACTAAGCCTCCGCTGTCCGTCCGTCCGTCTGTCTGTCAGCGGGCTGTATCTCATGATCCGTAATAGGTAGAGAGATGAAATTTTAACAGAATATGTATTTCTGTAAGTAACAAATAATAAAAATAAATTAAAAGAGGGCTCTGCGCTAGTCCGACTCGCACTTGGCCGGGTTTTCAATTCTAATACCATGGTTTTAGTTTCTAATACATCAGTAGAAGTTGTCGCAAAATCCAGTTAAATAACGTCCACAAAAGTGTCTACGTCA
This sequence comes from Xestia rhomboidea, assembly GCA_963853795.1. Lineage (NCBI taxonomy): Eukaryota > Metazoa > Arthropoda > Insecta > Lepidoptera > Noctuidae > Xestia > Xestia rhomboidea. The sequence continues at coordinate 11,982,794 of OY970761.1, read as the reverse complement.
CGCAAACCTCTGTAGGGCGACGTCTCTGTTCGTTTGAGAGATTACACGGGTAGCAGCCGGAGTAAGCACTCGCCCCACGGATTTAATTGTTTACATTCCCTGACCTGAAACATAACCCTGATCTTTTGCTTTATTGGGATTGCTCCGAGTAATATCTTTATCTTTGTATTACAACGACCCTCTTACCCGAACACTGTTGCTATGAGAACACAACTACTTGATAAGGAAAAATATTATTATTTGCCTTTGTTCATATTTAATGTGCCTTTCACATTTTCGTGATGAGTAAGGGTCGAAAAAAGTAGTATAATGTGACCCAAATTCAAAGTTCTTTTACGTTTATTTTCCAGAAAAGTTTTATTCTCCCGATAGTTCTAGTTCTCTTTAAATTAGTTCTTGATTTGCAGACAAACGAATAAGTCCCCGGACGTCTTATTTTGGACAAAGCTAGGGTGCAGAGCTTTCCGGCGACTGAGAATATCCCGTCCGGCATGTCGCAGGTCTGACGTTGTGTAGCCAATGTAAGCTCGCCGTGGTGTGACTGTGACAGTTTTTGAGCTCAAAAGCTGAATCCTCGGAACCCAGATAAATCTTACATTTAATAAAATGTGCGCTCTGGAGTGACCTGTCACAACACTACTGGATTTAGTCTCCTTTCATAAATCATACGATTCCTACGTAATAAAGTTAAAGTCACCTGAACAGGAAATTAAAAACACCAAGAACTTGGTTAGTGACTGGAAAACACATCTAAAAATAGACGTAGCACGGACCCTAAATTAAAATAGAAATTGGGGTCTCCTGACATCCCGGACGTTATCGGGCAGCCCCCGAATTGTACGAAAACAGTTTAACTTCCAGCCGCTTCGCAAAAGTCACTATTCCATTTTATTATTGAATCCATCGGAAACGTCTATTCGGTTTTAATATCAAAGAAGAATGGCAGTTTATTTTAAGTACGTGCACAAACAGACAAATACAGAGACCACGATATATCTTGTCGTGTAGTAATGATCAAATGCTAAACGACACAAATCGCGGCGGAGATATTTATGTTCGGAAATACTTTCTCGTTATTCGGTATTTTACTCGCGAATCCTTTTCGACTTGGGGTATCGATTTTATCAGGAGCTTACTCTGTTCTGATTTATGGCACTCCTCTGAGCGAAATTATTGGTCCGAAAATATTGCGCGAAAAAGTTTCAGTTCCAATTTTTTAAATCTTAATTGTAACCTGAACTGGTTATTTTTTACGTAGCCGTATTATGTAAAAGAAGAAAAAACAGCACATCCGTAGCACCGGATATTATATTCACTAACTCCAATTTGTAAGCAGTAGGAGTACATTCGCTCACTAAATTTGAAGTTGCTCTGTGGTCTGTATGTATATATGTATAAGTTCAGTAAGTAGATAGGTATAGATAAGCACTAACAAGTAACCCAATACTCAAGTTGTTTGATAAATGAGTTAACTTGCTTACCGCTAAGTTTCGATCAACAAGATGTGTAGGTACTAACTTGAAAATTTTTGGTATTCACCGTATGGCGTATCAGTCATTACTCTAGCTAAACTTAACTATACTTGCTATTTATTCATAATCATAGTTCAACTTCAGACCCAAAATAAGTCATAAATACAATCTACTTAATATTATGAGTTAATTTCTGCTACTCCAATACATTTTCTAATTCATTACTGACCCAACAACAGCTCTATCATAATCAAACAGTTATAATGCAATTACATCCTAAACTATCCAAATGTTCGTGTACAATACTGTACTTAACTATTGTTTTAGCAAACAAACACTTTGTGAGGGAGAGAATTGAACACATGTCACACAAAATATCGAATTTCGTCCATTTAGCCGTCGACAACGAAGCGACAGACGTTCAGTGTGAACGGTTTCTCTGGCGGTAAAAATAAAAGAACAGAGATTATTCAAATGTCAGTCATCGTGGTTGAATGAATGACTGACAATACACGCTGCGACGATTGTTGAACGAAAAGACAGGTGACGTCACAACGCCATTTTCAATGCTTTTTTTTTTTTTTTTGGGAATGGCATCTCGCAGTTCAGTCTAGAAGAGACTGGCTACTGCTTAACCGGACTATACCTGTGGATGCCTTGAAGCTAAGGCCTCCAGCCAGGGGCATGTTAACTAAAAACTAAGCGACCACGCCTAAGGGCACCCCCTGTGGGGTACGAACCTCGGCTTAGGGCGTCGCTGGGGGCAGCAAAGGGACAGGCTGGATCTGAGTGTCATTATTTAGGGGCTCGTTTGACATTACTGGCTCAGCATCGCGGGCTGGCTCTAGCAAGGGTCGGGGGGGAATTGATCGGGGATTACGCGCCGGACCTCGGCGGCGAGGTCGGTATGTCTTCGGTTTGTATCTGTATTTTCTACGTACGGTGCTGGTGTCTTTGCTACTCTCCTGTAAGAGGGTAATAGCGTCGTCGGGGGTGACTAGAGTGTGCCGAGGACCGCGGACTGAGCTGATACGCGATGGGTCGTATCAGGCGGCCGATGCGATCAGGGGGTTCCTATGCTTAATAGAGGAGTCGAAAAAACGCTTTGCAAGACGTTTCATGAATTGCTGAATAGTGGGGATTCTAAGGTCTAGGTGAAGACTATCGTTACGGACGTACGGGGGGGCTCCGGTGATCTTACGGAGAAAGCGGTTCTGCAAGGTCTGCATCCTGTGGATGTGGCGGGGATGGGCATGAGCGAATACGACACAAGCGTATGTCATGATAGGTCGGATAACTGCTGTGTAAAGACGCAACTTGCACTTGAGTGACAACTTGCTCTTTTGACTAGCATGAAGTGGCGTCTGCCCATGGCAAAGGCTGCTCGGTTACGAGCTGCTTTGATATGGGCCGCGAAAGTCAGGAGTTCGTCGAGGATGACACCGAGGTACTTGGCTTGCTTCTCCCAAGGGATAGGCTTGCCGAACATAGTGATGGGGGCAGGTGACGGTCGCTGATGGCGTAACTTCTGATAGAGAACAGCCTGGCTCTTTTCAGGGTTTACTTCGATCCTCCACTTACGAAACCAAGCGCCGAGTGAATCGGCGGCTTGTTGAAGTGCACGATGGATGCAAACCTGAGATCGGCCGGTGTAATAAATAGCCGTGTCGTCGGCAAATAGGGCAACCTGAACTTTCTTGTTCATTGGGATGTCGCTGGTGAACAGCGTGAAAACTAGAGGAGAGAGGATGGAGCCCTGGGGGACTCCGGCTCGGATGGGGTGGGGAGAAGATAGAGATTTTCCCACGCGGTAGCGGAAGGTGCGATCCGACAGAAAGTCTCGTAAGATGAGCACGAGACGGTCCGGCACACCGAGTTTATACAGCTTGTATAATAAGCCGTTGTGCCAGACCTTGTCGAAGGCTTTCGCTATGTCGAAGTACAACACCCCCGTCATCGCTCCACGCTAGAAACCAGCGCTCAAGTGTTCGACGATGCGGTGGACTTGGTGTATACAAGAATGTTCGGTTCTGAAACCGAACTGTTGGTCGGGAATGAGGCCTTTTGTCTCGGCATAATCTCTGAGTCGCTTATAAATAAGTCTCTCATAGATTTTGCCGAGCGCGCTCAGGAGACTGATCGGCTTGTAGCTCGAAGGCTGAGCTTTCGGTTTCTGGGAAACCGAAAGCTTGGGAATACCGATGACGGTGGCCTCTTTCCACACTTGGGGAAACAAGTTGTTGCTCAAGGCGCCATTGAAGATGGCTGCCAAAAGGACTAAGAGCTGAGCGGGGAGGGTTTTAAAAATCCTATTGGTGAAGCCGTCAGCGCCAGGGGCTTTCCGAGGCTTGAGCTTGTCGATAATATCCTTGACCTCGTCTGGAGTGACCGGAGGGAGGGGATCGTCGGGGTCTTCTACGGGAGGGAGTGCAGCTCTTCGTTCGACTTCTGCATCCACCTCATCGAGGTGCTGCTTGTCTACCGGAAGGGTGCTAGGGGAGCACTGTGATTCTAAACTGTCGGCCAGGCATTCTGCCTTCTCAGAGTCGTCAAAAGCGACGCTCTTGTCAGGACGGATGAGAGGTGGAGAAGAGGCCTCCTCGGAGGACCTCAGCTTCCTCTGAAATTGCCAGAAGGCTTGGTGGGTTGGCTCAAGTTCGCTGAGCATCTTGTCCCATTGATATTTTCAATGCATTACGGCCCTGCTACTTATCAGAATGGGCATTGTTCATTTTTTTAAAGATGTTGTAATTGAAAAACCTTTTTGAGGAATAGCGTTACTGATCATGACAGACTAATTAATCATGAAAAATATTCATATTTATTGATATTTTTGATAAAATACGATTGACCTTCATTGCCCTTCAAATTACGTCAGTTTTGGCCGTTCAGTGTTGTATCGTTGCCTCAGAAATTAAAAAGTAACTGGCAAGTATTGTCTACAATCTGTCAAGTGTCAAATTATATATGTCAAAAATATAAACATAAACGGCCTTATTACAAAAAGCGGTTTAACTAATAAACCTGGTTTAAACTTCTATAAACCACGGTCTAAACAAAAATGGTATTACAAAACGTGGTTTTGCGATAAACCATAGACTAAATCATGGTCTAACGCTAAACCTCGGCGACCCTTAGTTTAACGATGGTCTAAGTCAATAAATCGAATCAGTCTGTTTCTCTTTTAGGTTATAAATCATCTTTTTCATTGTGTTATGTTGTTTTATCTCGAAAATGGACATTAACATGGTCGATTTCAAGTTCATTTAGGTAATGTGTGTTTAATTAATTTTTCCTCGGCACTTCAATTCTCAGATCGTTTTTTTTTGTTGGTCCATCACATTCAATTATTAAAATAGCTAAAGAAGGTAAACAAAGAGGCAATTGTTCTAATAAAGACTTAAATTCCAAAGCTAAATAAACTTTGTTCAACTTGCGATGGTTTTGTACTTGTGTTTATTGTTATGGTTTCATATAACGCGCGAGAATGTTACGTTTCGATACACGTACTTAGATGTACTTTTAGAAATTAGTACGACATTAAATAATGTGCTTAAACGTAAACAAAACTGCAATCGACGAAATAACTAAATAATGTTTATATCCCTGCAAAATAACCAGGTCTCAATATTTTTAACACTCCTAAACATCATCTAATCATTGGCGTATTATCAAATCATTTTCTTTTCTGGGCATACGGAACGTTGCAATTGAATGATGTCATGGTGAACGAATGATATTTGTATTAATCTGTGGTTGATATTTAAACAATGGTTCAAATGACGGTACTAAGAAATCCACGGTTTTTTTAAGTTTTGTAATACGAACAAATTTAGACCATGGTTTTGCAGATAAGCCTGGACTTCATAGTCCAGGTTTAAACCAAGGTTTATTGAGCTTTTTGTAATAAGACTGAGTAAGTTTTAAGTTTTTACGATTATTGTTACTGCGACTTGCCTCATAGTCTCGTTAAATCATCAATTCAAATCTCATTACACTATCTCAACACTTGAAAATATTTAATATACTGGGAGAGTTATGGAACACAGGTGCTTTGTTCCAACTTGCAGCAATAATAGTCCAAACAAAATATTTGTTCGTATAAGAGAAGATTTGCGAGAAAAGTGATGTCGTGATGTAGGCGTGCAAGGTTTATGTAATGTATTGTTGCAAAGATCCCTTTGATGTAAGTATTTAAAAAATACGTTTATATTTTTATAGGATTCGAATTTATGTGACGTTTATTGACACTGACAGATGTTGTGTTGACAGATTTAATTTTTAGTATGTACTGGTGAGGCAACGGCACAATCTTTTGTGCCAATGATGACGTCATCTACATTACAATAAAAAATAACTATTGAACCAATCATCAAAATATTCAAATTTGTTTCTCAAAATGCTCTAAATTTGCAAAAAATAAAATAAAAAATAATGGTTAAAAAATTAAGACAATCCCTATTGACTGATGAGATTGAGATTTTACTGATGTGTGTTGTGGGTGTTCTTTTTTTCTTTTGATTTTCGACTGCGACGGAGTCCAAAGAAAGACAATGTTTTAAAGTCTTTACTTAGGATATTATGTACCAACTTCAATCGATTTCCAACATTTATTTTGTTATTTTTTTATATATTGCCACTGAACTTTCATGCTCGTCCCGAAAATCATTTCATATCTCTAGAAATAGAATCTATCTAGGAACATTTTCATTTCCCATTTTTTTTCTCAATTTACCATTCGATAAAGAATGAAATAGGTTGGTCTAGTCATTCGTTCAGCCTACCAGCAGAAGACTAATAGCTTAGACCCGCGTGTCACATAAAGGAATCGGTAAAACCTATAGCTTCAATATATCTGCGTCATGGTTCACTTGGCGATCTTTAAGGATTCCATTTACCACGAAAACATTAAGGGAGAATTTATGATAGTAAAACCCATCTAGGTAATACTGAAGAAGTTATTGATTAAAAAGTGTAAGTATCAGAACTTATGAATATTGCAATTTTTCAAAAATATTTTAGCAAGACTGGTAAGAAACAAATACCTTTCAAATTATAATAAAACACTTCATTCAAAAGCAACCTTATTTTTTTCTAGGAAACCCAACAGGAAACGTGCAATTTATACAATATTTGAATGATCAAAGGAAGTCGTTACAAATTCTATATAATTAATAGTCTGTGAGCACACATTCAGTATTGCACTTCCTGAAACACTGTACATCAAGTTACCCTGCTGAAATGAAATGCAACCTTATACAAGAAAAACATCTCTGCAAATTAAATGGTAGGTAAATTGGACATCAATTCATTAAACTGATAAGTACAATCATTCCTAGGATGAGCTGCTATTAGCTGTGCTGCTATTTTGGTAGCATAATACGAATTTAACCACGAAACGATAAAAACCGCATCATAACAATTCGAACATTTAACATTTCAACGTTTATTTACCTGATCGACGTTTGATTGTAATTTATGTTTATATTTAGGGATTTTTGCAGTTGTTTTGTTTTCATCGCGTTATTTGTTACATGGTTAGCAAAAAGTACTGGCTATTTTTCTACTCTTTTTTTTCTTCTTTTTAAAATTGGTATTATTTTAATAGCGTGTCGGACTCGCGCATGAAGGGATCCGTACCGTCGTAGTATAGCACCCATTAGTTTTTAATTTATTTTTAGTACCTGTTGTAGGAAAAGGCTTGGCAGATGATGACTCTTGCTGTTATAGTAAATAAATAAATAATAAATATCGCTGGACATTACACACAGCGCCATCTAGTGCCACACTAAGCAACGAGTCTTGTGTCGTGGACACCAGATAGTTGATATACTACATAGATACTTTTTGTTTGTAAATACATACTTATTATTCGTATTAACATCCATGACTCTGAAACAAATGTCCTCATGAGTGAGTTTGTGTGATGAGTTTGTGTGCTCATCACACAAACTCTTGCTCCTACCGGGATTCAAACCCGGGACCCCAAGAACGTAAGGCAGCCTCACTACTGCACCATTCGGGTCGGTACACATTCTGTGAAAATTTCAATTGTCTACCTATTACGTATCATGAGATACAACCCACTGACAGACAGACGGACGGACGGACAGCGGAGGCTTAGTAACAGGGTCTCGTTGGTTGCCCTTCGGCTATGGAACCCTAAAGAGCAATTCCCTCCGTCTTTAGTCAAAGATTAGAAACACACAACACGGATTATCCAACCCATTAACAAGAATCCCTAAGTGGCCACAAAGCCAACCTATGACCTAAATTCCTAGATTTATCTGACCTACTAGTATACGCCTGTGTGAATCCATCCATTAGTTTTAATAAAATAGTCCATATCTCGCGAGTATGTGACGCAAATCGCGCCCTTAGCATAAGTGAGAGAGCTAGTAACATTATTATCTTTACATTTCCGGCCATTTTATAGACCCGCATAATAGAAACCTCTCGATCCTTTGGAAAGGGAAATTGCGAACCCTTTTGAGGACAGACTACGAACTAGCAACTGGCCAATATTAAAAAAATATTGTTTAAAGCTAAGTTACATGTAAAAATCATTCTTGTCGACATTACAAACGACCTTGTATCGGCGGCGGCGATAATAGAGAATGTGACTTTGCAGTATTTTTTTATTTTTAAAGGGGAACTGTATTTGCTATTTTAGGGGGATTTATTCATTGATATCCTTTATTTACAGGGTTATCTTTAATCCATTTTTTTTTTTTTAAATACCATATTTATCGGAGTAAATTTATCGGCGGCGACGATTATGGAGAATGGGACTTTGCAGTATTTTTTATTTATTATTAAAGGGGGCTGTATTTGCTTTTTTTGGGGGATTTATTCATTTATATCATTTATTTACAGGATTATCTTTAAATCCATTTTATTAAAAATTAACTTTTTTCCCTTTACACTTTTTAGGATTGGCTGGAATATGTTTCTATTAATTTATACTAAAAAAAAAAATCGTACTCCTTTTGATTTTGCTGAAGGTGAAAGAGAATTAGTTTCAGGGTTTAATATTGAATATAGAAGAGGTGGATTTGATTTATTTTTCTCAGCTGAATATTCTAGAATTTTATTTATAAGAATAACATATACAATAAAAAAAAGTAACTTCCTTACTTTCTTTCCTAGAAAATAAGAATTCGGTTAAGTTCCCATTTTCACAAACAAACCCAGTAGGCATATAAGTCTCGTGAGAAAACTAACAATCTAAGTTGCACCCGGCCACTTACCAGCTGCTGATCCAAATATGTATGGAAACATCCCTTGAGGGTTTGAGAGAAAGCTAGAATGTTGATGCAATTCTACATCCAAAAAGCTGTCTGTACGAGCAGAAAGCAGACGGAATCAGACTGTCTGTTAGACTGAATTAAAGCCAAACTTAATTGGCTCTAACGTATAAAACAATGATGGCGTTGACACGTGCTAGAATAAACACCTTGCCCTTAAGCAAATCATGATCCGGTCCTCCGTCATCACCTGTTTAGCCTGTTCCCAGCTATGTTGGAGTCGGCTTCCAGTCTAACCGGATGCAGGTAAATACCAGTATTATCTTGTGTTAAAATAATATTCGGCGAATAAGAAGATATGATGCCTGAAAATCTTAGTAGAACCAAGTAACATTATTAGTGAGATACATTTTTCAGTTCACAATATTCCTAAACATTATTTTACGTGAAAACGACAAAATATGACGTGTAACTACAGACGGCTTGGGTAGCTAAAATAATGAAGGAGCAGTATTTGCGGGCTGTAAGTAGATATAGTGTCTGAAATATTAAGTATTTGGCTCATAAGTTATTTTTGTTCTGTTCTCGTAAAAAATACGTTTAATACTGCTTTTTTCCAGCTGACAGTTTTGTAATAATAACTTATCGTTTCAGTTTTAGCAATAATGGGCTGCTTGCGTGTTTACCACTCAATAAATAACATTAAAATAAACCTTTCTACCCTAGCAACAAATATATATTAGTACAAGTATTTCCTGCGAAGAGCAAAGGAAGCAATTAATCGGCCCTCTTAATCCCTGTTGACATACACTTATCGCACCTCGGCTTGATCAGAGCCAAGTCTAATGATGGAAACCTCCATCTACACGTACAAACTAAACGTATAAATACATCTAACTAAGAAGGATCGACGGGATTATATCCCTAATTAACCAAGCAATTAATAAACACATCAAACAACAAAAACTACTTTTAGAACACACTATAAATGTAATCCAAACCATAATAAGTGATTATGAGCACACATAAAATATAATTAAAACAATTACATCCACGCCCCGTCTATTCTCTATGTCCTTTTAGAGCCATAACCATTAAAACAATTATTTTGATACTGCTCATAACGGCCGCTCTAAAACAAAATTGCTCTGATAAGTAGAATGATATAAGCGGGTCTTAGCTTCGAACATTATAGCTTGATGGCTGGTATTATTTGACGTAGCCTCAGAATCCATTTCATATTTTAAAGAGATTAAATTCCGACTGGAATCGAGCAAAAATTGACCCCACGTAAAGGGAAAGGGTTCGATGGCTGATGATTGGATTCCGGAACGCCGACCGACATATGAAGTCGGAACTGAACTAGGCATTTGTGATTGGAGTTCCACTGTTTGGAAATGTTCTCTTAACAAAGCATTATACATTTTAAGAATACAAATAATTCATTGGTTTAAAATACAGGCGTTACCAGTTGTCAAAATTGTAGTTTCCTTAGTAGGTACTTATTAGACAGGCAGCGTAAATAAAACAAACTTTGACGTCTTTTATACATTATTATGGATTTACAAAGAACTGCTTTTTATTTCAAATACAGTAACAGTTACAGCGACGGTAAAGTACTTGCTTTGTGCAACTTTTCTACAAGTTGTGAATGTGCCAGCATATTACTGAAAACCTATTAAAAAAAAAAAAACGTTAGTCATAATTTAGGTAACTTTCAAGTACATAAATCATAGCCTACTGCTGCAATTTGTATCCACAGAAACTAATGGGCTTCCAGCTATTCTCTGGCAAAAAACACGAATAGTGTTTTTGCCCCAAACTGACAATAGCAAATATTATGTAGTAAAATCCCGGGAAGTTCCCAAATGCGGTGCTGAACGGATTGGAAATAGAATTCTGGAAATTTCTAGACTCCAAGTACTACTAGACGAAGTGAAAACTCAGTTCGATGCATTCGAAATCGTCCAATCAAGTTCGGCTTATGGTGCGAGTTGAATACGGTGCCCGAGCCTCAACGTAGACTTATGCAGCTTTGGAAAAACTTTTATTACACAGAGATTTTATTATACTACATTTGAATAGTTTGATGCCACATTACATGTGATTAGGTATGTGAAAAGGGGCGCAGGGATCTACTAGGCTTTTATTACCTGACATCTTTTTCTCGTTTACCTATGTCATATCGTTTGAGCGTAATATGAAGAAAATATTACAGCGAATCTAGTCCAAGCAAATAAGGACATGTATATTTTTTAAATGTGTTTTATTATAATTTCTGCTATTAGATTTTTGTACTATGGGTTTTATATGGTTAATATGGCCATTTACAATTGTATATGGATACATGTTTTTTTTTTCAGGACCTGTTTTTAATAAATGTTTATTCATTAAAGTGGCATTAATCCTCCAGCAGAAATTCACAACAGATATTGTATTTTTGCGTCTAATGAAACAGGGGCTTATAATTAATATTTGTCTTGCGGAAAAAAAGTCTAGGATTGATGGCTTTAATTATAATAAAGGATCAGAGTCGACGAGAACTGACAAAGTATAATGGATGATTATAATTATTTCTGGCGAAAAACTTTCTTACGTGACATTAAGCGAGCGATCCACGGCGATTTGATGTCACAGCGCTTACTTCAGATTTATAAATAATAGCTTGTAAATTAAATAAATAAATAAATAAATATCGCTGGACATTACACACAGCGCCATCTAGTACCACACTAAGCAACGAGGCTTGTGTCGTGGACACCAGATAGTTGATATACTACATAGATACTTTTTGTTTGTAAATACATACTTATTATACATATAAACATCCATGACTCGGAAACAAATGTCCATGCTCATCACACTAACATTTACGATTAATTCATTAATGATTTCATTTAATTGATTTACGTAATAAAATATTCGACTAGGTCCGCTTGCAAAAAACATGAGATACTTACGACAATTTATTTCACGTTACGTTAACAATAACTCATTCAACTCAACAATAAATCATTTATAAGAACCAAATAGAAAGGATCCAAAGAAAATTTATTAACCATCTTAATTATCGCCTCCGTAAACCTCCAATGTCTTATGAAGATAGCTGTCGAACCTATGGCCTGCTAACACTCGAAGAAAGGCGTAAAGTGATGGACATGTGTTTGCTCTATGACACTCTCAATGGACGCCTCGATTGCCCGGAGTTGGTCGCACAGATAACTTTTAACACTCCCCTACGGCGCACTCGTCACACGCCAATGTTGCGCGTTCCTAGGCACTCCACTAACTATGCCAACAACTGTGTACTGACTCGCATTGCTCGAATTTACAACTCGGAATTCTCTGAAGTTGATTTATTTAACTGTAATAAACCAACATTCAAAAAACGAATACTGAAAATTATAAACGGAGATAAATGACAAGCAACTAATCTTCTTAATCTTCTTTTTTTTCTTGTACTATCTTTTATTATTCAAGCATTTTTTATGTTTTTCCAAATTGTAATCTGAATCTAAATTTAACTTAAAAGTAATTTTGTATTGTAAGTATTGTAATTTTTATTTTGTTGTTTAATTGAAAATATTAGTTCGTTCGCATGTATTATATATATATCCCAGTTATACAGGGAAACCTATAATTGGCCATAGTAACTGTTACACGCATATTTTGTAATATATTATTGTATCGCTGTTGGTTACCTAAATAAATAAATAAATAAAAATAAATAAATAAACTCGAAATCCTTCCGATTTAAGATCAAAGGACGAAAACATTTTTGGTTCAATGGCAAAATTTGCCCTTCAAGGAAAAGATGAGCTAAGAAAAATATTTAAGTATTTACTTATTTCCAATTCTCTTTGTCCACTTCTTCGTACAGGAAAGTTAATCTTATTAATTTAGATACCTTTACAATTGAAGGTATTTTTCTTTTAAATTGTCATGGAAAATAAGCTCAGTGATTCTCGATTATAGATTATTTATCTGTATATTAATATAGTAGGTAGGTTTATAACAGAAACTTGTTTCAAGGATATTGTAGTCCACTAGTACTTGTTACGAGAACTTGGGAGCAATCAACTACCAACTTGGGCATTGTTGCACTGATTCAACTCAATTAATTATAGCTGCGCCAGCTTTAGAACAATCCTCATATTACATTAGATTATAATAGATAGCCTACTGATTCTTAATCGAATTGGGTTTTCTTCGGAATTGGTTTGCCATCTAAATTGATACGTCGGTCGTAAGGGGCCAGCTTGCCGTTTCGCCGTGGGCTGTGGTTTGCTCGCGGCGGTCGCAAAAATATCAGATAAATTCATATGAAACTGGATGGTTATGAGTGTGGGATTTGTTTTTATAAGCACACCCACGAGTGAACACGATACAGGAAAACGTTCAAGCGAAGACAATATTCATTCACCCACACTGACGAGTTCACCACACTGGAAGACTAGAAGTGGAATGCCGTTTGAAAAAAAAATCATTCATGTCTACACAGGAATGTTTGAAAAAGGCAGTTTTTTTTTTATTACCGAAGTATAAATTTTATATTTTTGGATCTAAAATTGTGTACCGAATCCATGATAAAATTTAGCATCAACGCCAGCGACATAACACCTTAACAAATGTAATTGAATGTCCAAAGGTTTACTTATCCCCGCCGACGCGTTTTGAAAAATCCATCTTAAAAATAGCTCGTTTATAAAGCAGAAAAAGATGTAACATCGCCTGATAAGAATCGAAGCGGAGAATTACATTTTGCTTTTTGTTACGGGACTGTTTTCGTTCGTCCTCTCCAAAAATCTGACCCATTTGTTTTATATCTTTATACCTACGTCCGCTCTTCGTATCATACATTAACATTAAATTAAGCCAGTAGGCCGCTAGGACAGTATGAGAGGTCTTTGTCAAATATCTTGGGTCAGAGGGCGAAGCACCTTTAATAAAAAATGTCGGGCTGCAATATTTGACGTCATCATCATTTTTCAGGTTTTTTTTGTGTTTGGCTGGCCTCTGTGCTTAGATTTCCTTGTTTCAATTCTGATACTCGTATGTGTGCGTGTGTGCGCACTGGCGAAATATTCAAATAAAACATGTTAAATTTCTATTTGTCTCTTTCCTTCTCTGCGTCTCTCTTCTGTTAATTGAAATCTATATCTCTATCGTCATCATTCTGCTCCTGTCAATCGTTTGAATACGACAAAGACAGAGTGATGTTTAAAACCATAGCGATTTATGGTGCAACTAGGCCTTATTGTTTTCAGTGTATTATGTACTCAATGTTGGAAATGGCTAAAATGGCTCTAAAATGTTCTAGAACCAAAAAATTCGAAGACATGTGACATCTACCAATCCGCACTGGGCCCGCGTGGTGGATTATAGCCCATCCCTCTCATTGAGAGGAGGCCTGTGTCCCAGCAGTGGGAACATTAATAGGCTGATGATGATGATGTACTCAATGGCTAATTATTTGAGCCGTACTGCGGTCTGAGGTACTTAATTCTTGTTTTTATGAGCAAATAACCTTGTTTTGTTGTATAATCTCAACAATTGACCAAAATAAGGTTATGGAAAGTTATAGCACGAGGGTTCAAACTCGACAATTCAAAAACAATCTTGAACACCACAAAGTTATCAGTTACTTTTTGTAAGTATTGTTGATTTGTTACAAAATTAAATAAAGCCACATTGCGTGATATTATCCAAATTTATCTTACCTGTAGATGTTTTGTTTATGAAACCCACCGGCCCTTCAATTCATATCCAATCAAGCAAGTTTTGAAAGCTCTCGATTTGGGTCTAGTGAATACTGCTTGGAAACACAGTTATTTTAGTCCATGCCATGTATTATGGATCCGAATTTGTAAGGTTCGCTACGTTTATTAATTAATAAATAAATATATGCGAAGGTTATCTGTCGATCCGTCTGTCTGTCTGTTACTCTTTTACGCCAGAACAGATTTCGATTAAGTGACGTGGGTTATATGACATAAAACACTTGCCCCGATAGTACGTTCCCCTGGGATAATTACAGACGTCTAAGCGGAGAAACCGCGGGCAAAGACTAGTACAATATAACTGAAATCTGGTGTCTTACCTATTCCTTACCTTCCTTCCTGCCTTACCTAAAAGATTCTTTTGTTAAAGCTTTCTTTGATTCAAAGCCTTCAACTCGTTAGAAAATGAACGTACGGATGGATGTAGCTTACGAACTATTGGCAATTCTAGACGGCGCGTTCGTGTCTCAGCGTCCATAATAAAAGTTTTAAATATAATTTCAAAATAAAAGTTGCTATTTCCTTTTTAAACAGTCATCCAAAATGATGTTTCGTCGGCTTTTGACTCTTAGCTTTTCAAGCTAATGCTCGAATTAATAAACCAATTACTTTTTGAAACACTGAAAACACGTGAATTACAAAGGACATGTCCCTCGAACCTTTGGCCAATAAATAGTCCCTAATCAGGGGATTTAAAGCCGCACCAAAAGCTAGATATATAAATAAAAAGTGTAATCTGTAATTAACGACACCAACCGATGTAAATTCTCGCGGTTCGTGTTAATGGCGGCTATCTGAAAATGAATTTATGAAAACCTTCTGTAATGCATTTCCACGTGAATACTGATATTACAATAGATTATTTAATTAGAGGCTTAGGATGAAAATAGTTGGTGTTTTTGAACACGTCTTTGTTGTTTGTCTTTGATTTTGACAGTATGTGATGCTTAACAACATGGTTTTTTGATAACTCCAACGCCATGCCCACATCTTTTGACGCAGCAGCTAACCCGTTTAGGGTTAGCTGCTGCGTCAAAAGATGTGGGCATACAAAACTGGGGCAAACAATACTGTTTTGGTTTTTATTTTTCTCTATAAACAGTCATCGGGTGGTGTGACGATCTGATCTTGTTTGCGGGGTGAACATGGCCAGATATCGCACAAGATAGAGAGGTTTGGAAGGACAAAGGGGAGGCATTTGCCCAGCAGTGGGACACAATCATGTTAGGCTAAAAAAGAACAATAATAGTCGAACTTATTTACTAAAAACAAAGTTTTATTTTAATTTTAGTTAACTCACGGAGTAATTGTAATACATACGCACATTCTCAATGCTATTTGTTTTAATAATTTAACATCATAGTTCATCACGTTTCTACGTTGCTTTAAATCTTTGGAAAATTCATTTGAATTTCCGAAAAACGTGAGGCATGAACGGATTATTTCAAAATCCTTGGTATTGTGGTAGAAAAGTGTGTTACGCAATTGGGGTGCAGGACTTTACCCTGAAAACTTTGTAGCGATAATTACAGCTATCTGAAACTGAATTAATTATAAAAGCCTTCTGTAATTTACTCCACCGGTACATTCGATTTTATTACTTTTTAATTGGTACGGGGTGAAATATTGCTGCTGTAATTTAAAAAGTCAGGGTATTATGACAACGAAATACCTGCAAATGTACGTCGGCACCAATTTTGCGACAACTAAACTTGAAGAAAACGATAATGAAAATAATTGATTCAGTCACTCAAGAAATAAATAGTCTGTATCACAGAGCTCTAGGTTAGGTTTCTTGGTAGCGTGAACGAAAGTCTTACGTAACCTATTAACATCACGTCTGTAATCCCTGAAGGGATAGGCAGAGGCATACCTTATATCACACCCACATCGCGCCTGTTATGTTTAAGTACAAGTCTGTATAAGTCTCATATCGACTGTCCCTAGGCAAACTATCGAAAGTGATAAGGAACTTTACGAGACATCGATTTAAAGTTTATTTTATGGAAACAGATTATATTATACTATATTTGTATAAAACTTGGGTTCCCTACATGAGTTCTAATTTTTTTTTCATACCGATTATAGTCATTAATGACAAAGTTATCTATAAAGATATTTCAAATCGCTGGCCTGTAAAGTAAGCAGCATTCACTTTCGATAGTTTATCCAGGGACAGTCGATATTAAGAGGGCGAACATAAGTCTAGTTCACAGTTAAAACGATATAACCCGTGCAATGTTTTGTTGAACTCCGACCACCTATTTCCCAAAGTTTCTACAACTGACTAAGGAAATTATGTAAGTTTCAGAAGGATCCATGACTTATAAAGACAAGGCGCATTAATCTTTCAAATCAACACTGGCGAAGTTGACTCAAGCAAAATTTCCTTTTAGATAAGAACTCCGTATCCGCGTAACTTACAGCTTGTCGAATTTTAAAAGGTCTTCATGAATTATAACAAACGTTTTCGAAACTTCAGAGTTATTTAAGTGAAACTTAAATTACTTGCCTATAGAATCTACTAAAAACTGAGGTACTTGTACTCTTTACTAATTTTATTGAAGAAAAAACAGTTAATATTTCACTTTTTATTTCGGATTTGCTGTTTACCGAAAAACAATCCTTTACCGAAAAACAAATATTTTCCAAATCAAAAGCACACATTACACATCACATTTGTTATTATGTTATTATGGTTTTTTTTTCAATTAATGTTCTCAACATAGATTTAATTAATTCACAAGAACCAAACGTTAGGGATCTGTTTATACAGCAATGTTTACCAAAGAAAAATAATTAGGATTCTGATGTTATTGCAATATAAATTAATAAACGGTAAGCCTTAGTCTGAAGATGTCCTTTTGGTATTGTGACATCTATGCCAACTGAATTTAAAGATTAGTTGGAGAACCCATATAATAATACAGGGTGTAAACAACCTCATCACGAAGCCGTCAACCAAGCATTCTGTACATCTAAGTAACTTTACGCAAAAATTATTTCTGGGAAACGACTTTTTTTCGGGTGAAAAGTTTTGTGTCTCAAAGCATAGTGCTGATGGATGGATTGAATAGTACGGGGGTCGAGGAGGTGTTTAAAGTAAACATTTTGCAAAAAAAAAAAACATGTATTTAAAAAAAAAACTTGTCAAAAAGTTGGAACTTTTAACCCTAATATCTCTGTAACTAGAAGATTCCCAGGTATGGTGTAGAACAAAAAAAATATCTCAATGACGGGGAGACCAAGTGCCTTTCAGCTTCGTTAAGAGGTTTTTTACACCCTTTTTAACGATTTCAATAACCTCACACAAACAAATAAATAAACTTAATTAATGACTGACTGAAAAATAAATTACTAAACTACAGCAGAATAAATGAAACTGTGAAGGTCATTACCTACCGACGACTCTATTTATTTCAAAGACTGCACGTCTTCTTCCATACATGGCTTTCTATTAGCAAGCTGTCATCCCAGTATTCGCCTTTCCTGTCATTACATCTTTCACGCAATTCTTGCAAAGTTCCTTCGGCATTCCCCTACTCTTACGCCCATCCAAATTCATACTCAAAACTTTCCTCTCATGACATGTCCCTCATTCTTCCGCACCACATGCCAATACCATGACAACCGCTTCTCACATAACTTCTCGGCGACAGTTGCTACTTTCAAACTTCCCCTTACATAAATATCAAACTTGATCGAAAATAAAACTTGAGTTTTCCATAAAAGAGTGCAAGCGAGTGACGAGTAGGTAAATAATAACAGTGCCACGGGTCGATCTCTAAAGTTAAGCAGTGTTTGCCTAGGTTGGTCTGTGGATGGGTGACCCTGACCATCCATTACATACTGAGTTTCCTTCGTGCCTCGGAAAGCACTTTTAGCCGTTGATTCCAGCTGTCATTTTTAGATCTTTGACAGTCGTTATACGAGCAGTCAGAAGCCCAATCGTATTAGCCAGCAGGTAACAGGGTTGTGTAAGTCAGATAGGCAGTTGTTCCATGTAAAATACTGGTATTCAACTGTATACAGTTAGACTGAAAGCCGACCGGTAGTTTAAGAAAATACTATGTAGTTGATATCCTCAAAAGCGTATAGAGAAAGAAAGTTTTAAACAAATATTTATGTTAAGTCAACATATTACTGGAGCTAATAAAGGAGTAGTATTTAACAATAATACGAATATTAATCAGGTGGTTGTCAGTTATAAATATTCAGTCATTATGAGCAATTAATTTTACATTGAAATCTGCTTAATTCCGTGTTTTCATTCGAATATTTCCATCCCACAAATATTATTGAAATAATTAGTATTAATCACTGAACAAAAGAATTGGAAATACATACCTATGAGTACAATTGAAACCTGACCAAAGTGAAACAAAACGTTTAGTTGAACGTACTTTCAATTGTGAATTTAACGTTAAACATTTAAGGCGACTACAGGAGCTAAATTAGCAACTCTAACTGTAGTAGTTCAAACTTGGTTTGAAATACTGTTAGAATAAAGTTCTAATCAGCTTGCACTACAAAGTGGTTGTTACGTCAGTCACTGCGGGCCGAATAGTGCGAAAAGAGTGTTTTTTTGCGATTTACAAAAAAATCTATTAATTGGACTAAACTATAAAACACTATTATGCTAATATGTTGCTTGTAGAATTATTTGCCAAAAAATCAGACTGATCGCATGTATTTAAGTATGGTTTTTACTCGTTAAAAGAAATTTTTAGAGATAAGTTCGTGAATTTTTTTTATAGAGTAAAATTAGTTGTATTATGTTTTTAAAACACTATCATACTAGCATATATCCTAAAGAATATCATATATTTTTCTGGTTTTGTTTATTGCAGTGAATCAAATGCTTTTTTGCATTATAAAACTCGCGTTTAGCTCCTGTAGTGGGGACTACAGGAGCTAAACGCGAGTTAACAAATTCTATGCAACTTGATTATGTGTGAAATCACTATGATGACATTTCATTTGAAATTAATTACAACACCTAATTAATGTGTTTGTACTCGTATCTGTTTTGGAACAAAACATCGGTTTGCGTTTTTCTAACGAGTGATGCCACATTGTACAACAAATCGTTATACATCACTTTGGGATAATCGCAAAGCAGCAGGTTCTGATCATTAATCTGAGAGTCTTATTCCTTTCTCAAAGTCCCTTTTGTTTTATCCAAATCCACTTCGTTGTTACATTTCGTTGGCTTACTTCGGACACTCTTGAAGCATAATTTTATTTAAGAACCTTTTATTTTGTTATGGTACTTAACATTTTACTGTTTAACAAAAATAATCTTCATTTGATTGCAGACCAATTTCTTTAATGTTTTTCTTTATTTCAGAAGGTTTAAGTTTTGTGGTGCAATAAGATTATAATAGCCGAAACAAGTATTTCTTAGTTTAATTTAATTTATTTATCTGTTATTTTGTTTTTATTACTATCAATATATTACATTTAATTTAATTTGATCTTGATTTGTTTGTTATATCTCTGAATCTATTTTGTTTTACACTAATTTTATCATACATAAATTCACAATTAATTGCAATAATATTAATGTAGAATGTAATTTAAATAAAATAGTGCATGTGGTGTTAGCCTGTAACTAATTGTTGCACTTATAAATGTATATATTGTGTACTTTTAAATAAAATGTATTGTGTAAACAATTGTAGGCTAACCTCAATAAATAAATAAACATAAATGTACCTTCGATACGCCCTGAACAAGTACTATCACGGTTAGCTTATGTTGACGACGGCCTACGTCGTCCAGTTCTTTCGATCCAGGGTTAACACCGGTCACTGGTCGTTGGTTTTGATCAGCTCGTTTTGCCATCTTCTACGAGGTCTTCCTTGAGCAGTAAGGCTCTCCAAATTTTGCTTTTCTTATGAAGTTCATGTAAAATGTGACGTCCGATAATGACGTATCTTAAGTGCTCAATTCACATAGCTGAACCTTATTACCTAGGCACTACGTAACATTATACCGTGCAGCAGTAGGCTGCAATTTACGTGGTCTTCTAACTGAATAGGGATCTAAATGCCGTTAGTTATATAACTGTTACTCTGAGCCAAATGATCCCGTAACGGTGATGGAACGTGCGTACCTGTTAGCCACTAACAATTAGTCCTAACGTGACTGTGTGTACCGTGATGTACTTTGCAAATCGATCGTCAGTGCGGTAGAAGTACACATTTAGTTCAGTGGCCATGCACACTTATAAAGCCACTATAAAACGCTTACGACTTCATAGAAGATAAACTACACTACAAGGTACATTGTTTGAAAACAATACAACGTGCTTTTGTTATAAATCACAAAGTTGTTGCAACCTTTTCTCGCTCTTTAAATGCTAACTATTCTTCTTTGTCTTATTTATTCGTTTTTATCAGATTAAAATCAGGTCACTCGGGACAAAACATTAGCCTGCTTTTTTTTTGTCTCCGCCGCAGTGGGGAAAAATGTAAGATAAAGTAAGTTGAAAAATCTCGTGGAAAAACAAAAATAACTAAGTTTAAAATGAATGCAACTCAGTGGCAACTAAGAGTATCTTTTTAGGGTTCTGTAGTCTTCGGCAAAAACGGAACTGGAGGATGACCTTGCTCCGAAGCCTGCCGGGGCTGCGGGACTATTCGAAAGAGATACCGTGGCCCCGGAACATAATGGGCGATGAAGGAACATGGATCGGTTTTAGTCAGTAAAAGTCTGACACTCCCTCCTGCTCCGCCCAGAGCGGGAGGGGTCATTTGATGATTTCCCATCCGAAAAAAAAAAAAAAAGGATGACCTTGCTGTCCGTCTGTCAAGACCCTTTTTCCCAGGAACGCGTGGATAATCAAATACTTAAATCTGCTACTGTTTGGAGCAGTGAAAAAATCAAACTTGTAAATCAACGCAATCAAAAGATATGACCGTTTATCAAACACTGTGTTAAGCTTTCACGGTTTAAAACTAAACTTATATTGTCACTTACGGGATATCTTCCGTGCTCATATTTTTAGCTCCCAATATTTCGAGCTCAAATTATATAATAATCACGGAAGATATTCCGTAAGTGACAATATAAGTTTATGACCATAAACGGTCATAAACTTATATTGTCACTTACGGAATATCTTCCGTGCTCATATTTTGAGCTCCCGATATTTCGAGCTCAAATTATATAATAATCACGGAAGATATTCCGTAAGTGACAATATAAGTTTATGACCGTTTATGTCGCATATTTCAGAAATCTCAATCATGGTTGGCAGGAAGCAATTGTCTTACAGCACATAAAATATATAAGATAAAAAGTTTATAAGGAACGCTCACTTCCCATCATGACCTACGCTTGTGTCGTGTACGCTC
The DNA here is from genome assembly GCA_963853795.1 of Xestia rhomboidea. Classification (NCBI taxonomy): domain Eukaryota; kingdom Metazoa; phylum Arthropoda; class Insecta; order Lepidoptera; family Noctuidae; genus Xestia; species Xestia rhomboidea. The sequence goes on along the minus strand of OY970761.1, from coordinate 11,960,934 downwards.
ACGCCAAGCCTAAATATCTCCATAGGATGCAGGTCCTCCAAAACCGGTTCTTACGTAAAGTCACGGGAGCTCCCTATTATGTCCGCAATGACCGTTACATTTAGATCTTAAAATCCCCACAATAGCCCAGTTCATGAAGCGCCTTTCCAAGCGCTTCTTTGACTCTGCCGTCAGACATCGTAATCCCCAGATCGCAGCGGCCGCCCGTTACGAACCCTCGCGAATCAGCCAGGTCCGCCGCCCAAGGCATGCTTTAGTCGATCCCGATGACGCTACAACCCTCCTCCAGGAGAGCAGGAAGGAAACTAGAACGCTTAAGAAGCACAGATGCAAACAGCCGTCATTCCGTCCTCGCCGTCGAGGCCCGTCGCGACGCCCCGTTACGAACCCTCCCCGTCCCTTGCTCGTGCCAGCCCGCGTTGCTGAGCCTGTAGTCCAAAGTCAGTCCCTAAATAATGACACCACTCCGATCCAGCCTGTCCCCTTGCTGTCCTCTCCCAGCGACGCCCTAAGCCGAGGCCCGTACCCCGCAGGGGGTGCCCTTAGCGTGTAGTCGCTTAGTTAGGCCTTACACTTAAGGCACCCACAGGAAAGTCCGGTTAAGCAGACGACAACCTCTCTGGTTGAACTGCGAGATGCCATTTCGAAAAAAAAAAAAAAAGGGAACGCTCACTTGTTTATCCCTAAACACCTCTAAACCTTTTATAAAATTGGTTAAAATATCGCTGCTTTAAAACATTAATCTGTATCGTTAACAAACTTATTAACCGCCCCTACGTCCATAATATAATTAATAATGAAACCTTTTCATACAGTGCTACCTGCCCTGAATTTTTAAACGGGAATTAACACTTCGTATTCGTGGCGTCAATCCCGTTTTACCGTCGAGAAAAAAGAAATCTCGGGTCGAACAAGTATGGGTAGCAATTTCAGTCCCTGCTTGGCTGATAAGAAAAATAAGTAAGTAAAAGTTTATAAAGTTACTGGTAAATACAACGTCATTCGTCTCTGTTGTTAAAGTCACTGTGTGTATAATATAATATGCTAGGTATACCGACACGTACATAACTGCGCAAGTCGAGCGAAAATACGAAAACTTTCGTAGGGCGCGCTCCTAAGCGCCTGAAGCTTTTAACTCATATCGACCTACGTCACTCAAGTGTTTGTTAACAAAGTACGTTTTCGTTTTAAAATTAAGCGCCTTAAATTACTTTTGCAGTGTATTTTTAATTTTAATTATCCGCTTGGCTTTTGTAGAATCTTTGTAGGCGCTCTCGCTCCACACAAAACTAACAAACACTTCATTTTGCTTAGGATTTTTGGAGTTAATTTAACTAGAGCAAATCAGTGCCACTGAGCTGTATTGATCAACTTAGTTCTAGTTAATAGTTAACACATATCGCCATCAAGGAACAAGATACGTAAGTAGAAACAATTTACGTAAAGTGTTGGTTGCTCGGATGAAGACATTAATTAGGCAGCGAGGCCACGAGGGAATTCTGTGGCGCTCGCATGCAGAGTGCATTCATTGCAACGCAGGTGGTCCCAGCGGTGGGTAGTTACAGCTAACTACCCTTCAACCGCGTGGAAATCTTAACAGAACCACTTGGCGAGACGTCTCGCTTTCACTGCTCTTACAAAACGGGCTATTTGCACACAAACACCGGCCACACATAACTCGGTAGATTCACATAAATCCACCTACTTTGGACTTGGTCAACGAGACTTCTTGTTGCCAACTACACACATACTCGTTATTACTCGGTCTCACTTAGTAATTTATTCCTTGACCGTCATCCTCTCCACTTCTCGAAGGGTTAGGTAAATGTGTGTTGTCGTACACCCTCAATTACTAAACTCTTAGAAGTCCCTATTTTATTCTGTCCATGTGAAAAAAAACTGTCAGCCTCTATTTATTTATTATTATAGCATTTAGTCGTAGACTTTGACACTTCCAAACTTTAATAAATTATAATAATATCGCGTATTCCCGTACAACTCTAAGCACTTACTCATCCACAGGATCTGAGAGTATTTTAATTTCCCGAAAACTTTTCCTTCTCCAAATTAATGAAAAAATATCTCCGGGCTGGTCGACTGTCTGCGTTAATTCTTGGGAGTCTTTTCCTTATACAAAAGAGTTTTAATATTAATTAGATTTGTTTTATTTTTCTGTCGCTACGCCATTTCTGTTGCGGCTGAGTGTTCGCAAATAAGAGTCATGTAGTTACACTACTGTGGAACTATGATCATTAATATTCATTCAGTGAACGGCCTGTTTCAGACGTCTAGCTAGCATTGTTCGTGGAGTATAAATGAAATGAGATAATGACCGCGAGTGCCGTTACAAACGATCCCTTCTACGCCGGGTGTCACGGACTTTGACTAAAATATGACCCTGTGGGGCGCACTGTCCGGATAAATAATACTGTATTAAGAGCTCTGAAAATATCAGACGACATTAGCAAATTCAGGCGGCGTTTTCAGAGGGGGTTTATATTTCATCTGAGTAATAGAAGCTTCCTGATACCTCTATTGTTTAAAGTAATTTAAATAAAGTTTGGTGTTGTGTTGTTAGTCTTAGCGTTTAGCAAGGTAGCTATTACTAGCCTTAATTTATTTAGTACTCTCTCTTACTTTACTATAATTTCCTGACATATAAAGGTACACAATTCATACAGAAGGATTTCTAAACTAATGGAACTACTGTACCACAGTAAACTCCTGGAGTGGTAAATCGTTCCCGTAACTACAGGTGAACTTAATTGTATTCCAAGTCCGCATCCAACAAATAAATCACAGCAACTGCAGATAAAAGGATGAGGACAACATTATGAAACTTTACATCAGATTAAAGAAGACGGAACTGTGGAAATGACGTCACGACGGAATTGCTTTGTTTTAACTCTATTCGCCCGGGACGAGGTAAACTACAAGCTCGTTTAGACCACTAAAATGTTAGCTGACAGTTGGAAATAACTTCAGACAGAAGGACCCCTCGCCAAGGACGTACGATTTTTCAGAGCTTTTAACTAAAATAACAGGCTGTGTCAACAATAAATTCAAATTATAACTTGACTCATCAATATGCATGAGCTGCCTTTTTTTAACTCGTTAGATATTCCTTGCCACGAAAGTCAAAATAGAAAAGAAATCTTAAATTTCCATTAATAACCATACTGGAATCAGCAAAGTGCTTCCAGTGCTTTTATATCGAATTGCTGTAAAATATTAGTTGGATTTATTTAACATCGGTTCCATGAATATTTTCTCTGTTATATTTTGCATGGATGCATATTTGTTAAAATACTCAGGAACATGCAATAATACCAGGAACTAGCAGATGGTTGACCGATTTTATTCACTCACGTTTCATACAATACTGTTACAGCCTATTCTTCGAAAAATAAAATCACATATTTATTTATCAAAAAATTGTTTGCACGCCACTATTATAAATATGGATTATTTTGAATTATAAAAGTTCTTTTCATTGAAATTTAATTGAATGGATTTACTACGATAGAATATTTAATTCATTAATTCAACTTATAAATATAATATTTACTAGGTACATTTCACAAGAGGGTTCACCGCCACATTACTTTGATCGACAAACTGATAGTCTATTCTAGAACTTAAACTTTGCGACAAGTACAAAATAATGACAATAACCAAAGAGTTTCATTCAGTTTCACTTCCACCAACAGATTATTAAAAGATTTTTTTTTATATCTATGGTAGCAATTACCACCCGAGCCTCCTTCAAGCTTACCACAGGAGTGACTTTTTGTTACTTTATATTTCAGGGCTTTAATCACAAAGTGCTTTGATTTTTGAAGAATAAACTGAGTAAGTACTTCTGTCATCTCCTATATTAATGAAAAATAGATACAATTTTGTAAGAAGAAAATTCCTTGTAAAATAAAATAAAACAACTTTTATTTCGGACAAGCTACATCCTTAGAAAATTAGTAAAAGAAACTTAAGTATATAATATTATTTATTTAGGCACAAGATTTGAGATGCATCTACGAACAATAACCCCAAACGGGGAATCTAAACCCTGCTATAGTCTTCAGGATGGAGTGCTTGTTATTATAGAAATTTTATTTTAAAATTTTAACCCCCAATTTAATAAACAGGGAGTAATGTTAGGACAAACTAAATTCTCGAATTTAATATAGTTACTTAAAACGATGTCCATCTGGTTGTGACTTTACTCAGCGTTTATTATTAAGAAGGCAAATTCTTGCTATTATTGATTCTTTTCGTTTTACTTATTATTACCAGGAACATTGCCTTTCTTTCGATTCTAGCTAAGTAGTTATATTTCAAAGGGAACCTAAGTAAACTAGTTGCTGTCTCAGTATATTTAGTCCTGGATATATTTAAGCCTACAATAATATTTTTACAACTACAAGCCCAGAACACTATCATCATCATCATTAAAGTGTGTGTGTCGCCACATTGACCGGTCCAGAACACTAATCAATAATAAAATAGTATAAAAACGATTGCGTAATACTACATTATAACAAGAAAGAATTTCACTTAGAAGCTAATGCGAGCAGACACATGATAATGGAAGAGCACGGGACGGAATGAATCAAAAGCTTCCAACGGAACAGTGCCAAAAAACTTGAACACTGCAAAACGAAACCAACAAACATTAATGTCAAAACTTTTAGAAAAACTCATCACGGTAAAAGTCACGATTACATTTTCTTTAATTACTACGCCTGATGGCCCACCACGTAAATAGAATTATTAAGGCCAAAATCTATAAACGTCAGCACGTGTTTTGACAGTTGTGCTTTGGTTTCTGGAATAACTCTTAGCTCAAGTAACGTTTATAGAACTCGGCCTTAGACAATAGACATGTTTTTATCTATACCAGAATTCCACTACGAAATGGGGGACTTCAAATAGCTCATTTAAATAAAGTTAATTAAAACTCACAAAGAACAAATTGCAACGAAATTGCCTTACGAACAATAAGAACAACTAGTTTTGAATAACCTCCTTGCAGGAAACTTTATGATTGTAGCAACTTCCCAGCAGAATTATGACACGATTCAAGCACTACTATTATTATATATCAACGTGAAAGCCTTTTTAGAGTAACTATGAAAGTGTTTACGGCCCCTATTAGTACGGGCATAAACAAAAATAATAAAAATGAAGAAAAGTATGACATGAACATTTCTTAACGAATTCTGTTGGAAATTCCAGAATGTGATAAAGAAACTGGGCACGGTTAAGAGGTGTTAGGCCACGGGTGGATGGGTACACATGAAATAGGAGCAGCAAATACAAGCAAGAATTGATCTGTAAGCGGCCTTGGTACACAAATAGGATTCTGTCAAGTACACATTTGGTCAGTGTGTTTGTCCAAAACGTACCGCGTGAGTGGGGTCTGTTTAAATACCGGCCAGACGTGTTTCCGATTAAAACCTAATGGTGAATAATACCCAGTCATACCCCGAGGAGCTCATGACTAAATAATAATATAATAGCCTAAATAATAAAATAATAATAATAATAGACTAATAATAGACAATAATAATAGATAATAATAATAATAGACTAAATAATAATAATAATAGCCTCTCGTGTCGATTTTTAGGTTAAGTCGCGCTTGCCTTGGTTGGTGCGTGGATGGGTGACCACCCATTACATACCGAGTTTGTAGATCTTTGACAGTCGTTACAGAAAGTCAGTAGCCCGAAAGTCTGATAACCAGTCTTACCAAGGGGTATCATACTAACTGGGTTGTGGAGGTCAGATAGGCAGTCGCTCCATGTAAAATACTGGTATTCAGCTGCATCCGGTAAAACTGGAAGCCGACCCCGACATAGTTGGGAAAACCCTTGGCAGATGATGGTGAATAATACCCAGCACTGTATAAAATCAATAAACGTCTTGCGTATTATGTCCAGAATAGTCGGAATAATTGAATAAACAGCTTCACATCTAGTATAATTACTAACACTTAGATCGATGTTGAGTCGAAACAGAACTATCTCACGCTTAGCACTTCGGGACACTGTTCAGTCATACGTAACATTTCGTGGTAAACCAAGTTAATTACGAAGACAGAAAAAATCTCTCTTTTTAAATAATCTCTTAACAAAGCAAGGATTACGTGGACAATCCAATGTAGGATGAGGGAAGCGAAAAAATTCGAATCTTATTTGAATTGTTTCTATTGTCACTGAAAGAGTAAACACAGATGTGAAAGCACTCAAATATTTTACATTTTGTACGAAAAAAATCCTTTTGTTAAAGTATAACAAATAATGAAATCACGTCAGGGATTCATATGAATCCCGTTAATTAATGTACGAATGCCTTGATTACTGTTAATTAACACATGTCTCAAAATTTCCTCCGTAGGCCCGAGATGTGAAATTGATATCGTAATTTGATAGACACGGTCCATTGAAATGCTCTGGAGGAATTAATTAACTTGTTAATTTGTATACGAATTTGTCATTCTACATGAAAGGTTCTTCGCCCCTGGAATTACTGTCAGCAATGTTGAATGAAATTAGCGATGATGACAAGTACCATCGCCTTCAACATCTAACAGTCGTTTCCCGTAATAAAAATGTAAGAATACGAATATTGAATATCGTAAAATCGAGTTCTTTTTATTTTGGGTAACGTAATAAGTAATAGCTATGAAGTATTAGCATTTCTCTCATTCGTTTCCCGAGACGCTGAAGTCTATTTACGTCAATTTTTATCGAGTTATATAAGTAAGTGGTGGTGAAGGATTGCAGCGCGTGATATAGTCATTCCATCCTCTGCTAAAAAGTATGTTTTATGAATAAAACACCTACAACAGTCACCATCTGCCTAGCTTTTTCTCAACTACGTTAGGGTCGTCTTCCAGTCTAACTGGATGCAGCTGAATACCAGTATTTTACATGGAGCGACTGCCTATCTGTCCTCCACAACCCAGTTAGTACCGGGTTATACGATACCCCTTAGTAAGACTGGTTGTCGGACTTTCCGGCCACTGACTACCTGTAACGACTGTCAAAGTATAAATGACAGCTAGGACCAACGGCTTAATGTGCTTTCCGAGGCACGGAACAAACTTGGTATGTAATAGGTCACCCATCCACGGAACAACCTAGACAAGCGCGACTTAACCTGAAGATTGATCCGAGCGGCTGTTATTATTTAGCCACGAGCTCCTCAAAATACCTACAGCAGTCATAACTTGAAATCGCAGACTGTATTAAAAAAGCAGGCTGCACAAAAGAGAGAAAAATTTCGCTTACGCACCCTCATGTGTGCTGAGCTATGTTATTTACTGCGTGTGCAAAACCCCTGCTTGAACCATAATATATTTAATGGAAGGTTATAAGTACCGTGCTTCACAGGTTATAAAATGGTTTTATGTTGGTACCTACAGACCAAACGCAATGAGGTGTTCTACTATTAGATACTTTTCCATGTCTATATTTACGCAGATACGATAACGCACCATTCAGTATAATTTAATATTTTACAATAATGGCCATTAGACAAAAATATAATATTAACAACCATGGCAGATTTTATGACGATATTTCAGGTAACAATAAGATTAAAACCAATTCATGAGCGCCATCTTACCTCAAATGCTATTAATGTTTCAAAGAACTGAGGTTGTAGAATAGGTACTAGATGAGTAACAAATCTACAGCTAAGGTCAATCTTTGTGGTCTTCGTAAAAACACGTGCTTATATTCTACACTTACACTCAGCTTTAAAATAGGCAAATACCTTGAAACCCTCAAATCAATATTCCTACAATAGAATGATTTACCTTTCCCTGAATTGCTTAGCAATAATGTAAAAGATAAAAATCTAAATACTACCTTCGAAACTCTATTGACTAAAATCAGTAGGGATTATCTCGCGAAACACGTATTAAGTCGAAATGAAATCAAAATGGCACTCGGCAACGCAATTTTAATGTCTTTGTACTTGTTCCGCACCATTATCTCTAACGGCTTAACTTGTTCCCATACACAATAGTGTTCTTGCCTGTTATATCTCTTCCACTAATAGGGATCCCAGAAATTGGCACAGAAACGATTCTCACGGCGGGAATCCGATGCCAACTTCCATTTTGCATAGCTACGCCAAAAACTAACACCGATAACGTCGGAGGAACTTCAGCACTTAAGTACCCGCATGGTTTCAGAAAATTTCGCTCTTCCTGTGAAAGTTTTATCGAAGATAATTTTCCTTTAGTTAGTAATATCGCGTGTGTTGACAAGATCAGCGCTGGGGTCGCGGATTTGGTCTCAGCGCAGCCGGTTACGCAACCACCGCACTCCATGCACTTGACATCGAGGCCCAATAACCGCTTGTTTATCTATTCGAGCCAATTTTCCCGCTGTTGTGCATATGAACACGTTTTCAGAAAAACGGAGCGAAAATTGCCTAGCTGTTACATAGGACGTGTGTTGAGACAATTACGTGAATTTCTCGTCAGTGAAATAAAGTGACAAGTTAATCCGATTTTTTTCAAATTTTTTAATGATTTTATTAAAATGATTAATGGCAAAAATAAATTACCAAACGTTTATTTCTAACTACGCAAAATTACTTACCTGAACTTTTAATATCCGAACTTTTAACAAAACACAGAAGTAGCGAAAATGTCACTGAAAAGTAATTTCAGTCCAAGTCCGATAAATTGCCACACGCACTTTTAACGGAAAGTTTATTTTATTGCATCGACGCGGGTAGGCGAAAGTTGTGGTGGGCGGGCGAGCGGGTGCAGGTGTCGCACGCCGCCCGAGAAGTGGCGGGCGAGGGTGTGGGCGGGGCGCGGGCCGGCGGGGCGGGGAGGGTGGCTGACGCCTGCGCGTCCACGTCCGCGCCCGGACGCTGACGTCACGCGCGATCCGCCACACTGCCGCCCGACGGAGCTCAGCCCCGACACCCCGTTTCGCACGAATCGTACACTCAGGAGCCCACACACTCACTACCCGCTTCCGCGACTCAAACACTACTATGAAACAATTCATTATAATACTACATTTTCATAAATAGCTTCCACGCGACTGTAAACAAGTTGAAAGAAAACTAGCTGAATATTTTCGCGCGCATTTCTTGATGAAACTTACTTTATACTTACGCTTAATATTTTAGACAGAAAATAAGTACATAATCATCTATTACTTACAACCGATATTTTTTTTCTAGATAAACAGATACAAAACAAAATATTTTCCCCAAACTTTATTAAGCTGTCATGTGAACCTTCAAAAGTTTTATTGGAATAAGGATATCCTTACTTGTATAGGGTTTCTTTAGTATGGCTGAAATGCTCGTCGTACATTTAGGTATACAAGGTGGCAACGACAATAATATGAAATTAGTGTTTTCATATAATTTCGATACATGACAACTCTACTTTCATAGATATATTTGAAACTATTAAAAAAATCAAAATAACGAATTAAAAAAAAAAAAACTAAATAGCTTAATATCGAGTTGGCAACATCTGTTTAGTGTTTATTATTGATATGGGGATCGTTTACCTGTCAGTGCTAGCCTATTAATCTACATCATGTAGAAAACGAAAAATAATGTCGTGTGACTAAACTGACTGTGTACTGACTGTATTCAACTGAATTTTTGTATTCAGACTGTGAACGTCATGAGGTATACGCAGTTTAATTTACTGTCGTATTGTCGTCGCCACCCTGTATAATATACTAAGAAAAACAAAGTCTTTAACAGGTACCTACTTAATAAATATAGTAACCAAATCGTTAAAGCTTGTGACTAGCTTGTTTTGTGCACTTCTTTTTTCGTACAGCCTTAAGAAAAACATAGAGCTTAGAACTAGCACGAATAAAAAGGATATAAAACATGCTCCATTAGTTTTATATGCCTTTCATTTGTTCAACAACAGAAAATGATATTATTTCCTTGAAGAAAACGTGATAACCCAGTCCCAAGCTACGCATAATTTACTCATAAGCAAGAAGAATTGTAACTTTTTCTTTGTAAATATTTATAAATAAAAGTGTGTTCGTAAGAGTACTGTCAAACCGACCGGACTGGGTTCTGGACAGTACTGCGGACACATGTCTTTAACAGATAGTGTACTGAATATCTTTCAAAGACTAGTATCCGACATGATTCGCAGCCAGTCCACTCGGCTTGACCGCACCTTACTTTAAATTTTCATTTGGAAGTCCGTTAATGTTCTTTTTTTTTAAACTGGCCAGTATTTGATTAGCTGAAATCTCCATGGCTAGCCAAACTTTTTTATTGCTTTAATTTCCCGACAAGAATGGCGAAGGAACAAAGTCGTAAAGCAGTCTGCGGCGGTTAGATACTGAAATTAAATATAAATAATCCCACGGTCTTTGGTCAGAAAAAGAGAAGGATAATTAATTCGTTGTAAAACGCGCTTCCTGGAATTATGTAGGATATTATATTTTGTTTTTGGGTTACTGAATTTTAATATGTTAATAAGCTTTTTTGTTGGATACACGTAACATAATTGCAACCTTTGTTTTACCTACTTTAGTCATAAACACTCCAATCGGAATCAACAAAATCAAGCCACTATCGAGATCGTATTTGTGCTCCGATAAAGTATATTTTTTGTCAAAAAAGCAAAACGGTTGCTGAAAATAACGAAACAAAACTATCTCTTTACAATTCGTCGAAATAGAGCAAACGCCAAAAAGTGTTTATTATTTGTATAACAGTTTCCATTTAGTTTTGGTTTACACAAAAGAATCTTTCACAACACTTTTATCGCACAATTTCCGGCAGAAATCTAAAAATACCGAACTTCGCCATTACGGGGTGTCACATAAAGAACGATGATATAAAAGACATTTGTTCAGTGTAGGTGTAATCACATAAATTCCTAGTTATCCATTCAATTTAGGTAAATGTTCTGTCAGTAATTTAAGCAGTTAGTTACAAACAAAGTGACATACGAATTGCTAATTTTCATAATGGGTCGCACATCGTGACTGTAGAATTACTTTAACTTATAATTGCGTTGCAAAATTAATATTTCTCTCGTCAGGAACTTCTTGACAGATTATACCTATGAAATAGCTACGGAAGTATTTTGATGGAGCTTAAGTTGACGATTTTGGTTAAAGATCTACTAAAAAAGACTAAGAAAGACGGTGTACAGATTTGTCTGCATCTAATAATTTCTTTCTATTCATCCACTCACATTCTCCAGTCATTCCGCGATCATGGCACTTGCAACGGCGTCTAAATATTGGGAGCACAGAATAGTTAAAAATCACAGAAGACGTCCCGTAAGTGACAGTGTAAAAAAAATGTACCTAAGTGAAAAAAGAGTTATCATCGTCATCATGATGATGGTGTATTTAAAATGATGGACCACTGATTCTGATCTAATGAATAATTGATAAAAAGTTTTTAAGACTAAACGCAAAAAAAAAAACTTTTCAACGAATTTTAATATCACTAACGAGTACACTTTTCTTTTGGTTTTTGCTTACGCTGGTGATTTTACCAACGGAACCACTCAAATAATTTTGATTCCCTATGGCGCCGCTAAAAGCTTCTTACTACTTACTCATGTCAAGAATAACTTTCTGCACTTTACATTAGTGTTACAGTCAAAAGTAATAACTCTGCTACTCTTTATCGCTGTCTGGATCGAACTCTTTACTGATAGTGCAACGCTGGCCGTCAGCTTTTTCCAAGAAAATTCCACGTGAGTAAAATACACTCCCAGACACTTTTACACGACAATCTTGAACCTTAAAATGAATAGGTTTGGTTACTTTTCCTACGAACGAAAACAACATGTGAAAAACCTAGCTGAAAGATTAATTTATTCCGAAACTATTCCGGAAAAAATAAAGGTCTTTATTGCCGCTGCCTAAAGCTGTTTATAGGCCACTATGAAAACAAGATTAACTGAAATAAATTCGCTCACACAGTACGCAGTTAGACTACTATGAACTATGTGTTTGGGGTTGTGTGATTATTAGCGAGCGGCGGCGTCCGACATGAATCCATTTGCCATCGGATTGACTCAATGCACCTATAAACGTGCTATTGTTAAGCTTTCATTATACTAGTCCGCTTTGACATCAAACCCACAACTTCGAGCGAAAGTGATTAAACTCGATAATTAGCAAACTTCGCCTCCAATCGGTTTTATCACGCTCCAATTGGTGTAAAAATAATTTGTTTTACTCAGCGCGGTGAGGAAAAATACCTATATTTCCGCTAGCTTATGTTCCACTAATAATTTTATTATCAAAATTCCTCAATTTTCATCTTAGTTGACATGTAACTGTAACGTGTATACTCACCTTTATTAATCCAGTAGATATACAGAGTTTGCTGATTAAAATTTCATGAAATGGGAGGTATCCGTGAAATGAAATGAAATCGTCGACAATTTGGTTCCAGCTACCTGCCTGTGGTATGCGAAAAAATCTAACGTCGACTTTCGCGGCCATTTTCTGTTGATCTTATCATAATCATAACACGCTTTGGTAAGTCTGTAACCTTTTATACTTAATAAGAAACCGTTTTACTAAGCGTTTAGATGGCTTTTGATAATATTATCATTTGTGTTGGATTTCAGAATGGAATTTGGTATTGAAGAATTTATTGCTTCTCGGAGTACCAGTGGAAATTCAATTTTAAGAAGGCGGTATAAGTTTGGCTTAAGGTACTGGAACATCCTAGACAGCAAAATATTTTTAAGGCAAACAATTAGACAGTCCCTAATACACTTAGATTATATGAACGTCTTCAGAGCACCCTTAATAGAACATCAGGTAAATGACTGAATTAATTAATGAGTTTTCCAGTGTTAAAGTAAAGGAGAAAGGATTACATAACACGTGGTAACAAGAAGTAAGTACCACAAATGATCCTATCCTCGTTGTACATACCTACCTGGCTATAATTCCAGTCCCTACGTATGACTTCAAAGATATATTAAGCCGCAGTACCCGACGGCCTTTACGGTCTATTAAGTCTCTGATAACTTTAGCGCAAGAAACGTATACCGAGATGAAGACAGCCTACAGCCATACCTTTCGTGAAAAGGATGAAATAAACCTGAAGAACGTTTAACATAAGACTAGGAAGGTACGGCATGCTAGGCAGGTGTATTTTCAACCTTACTGAAACACAATAAAGTCACTGACCCTTTCGTAGAAAACGAGTGAGTGTGAATGCGCCTCGTAAAAGTTTAATATGGAATTCCTCCGTCGAACTTGATACCTTCAAATGATCGATCAGGAACTTCCACTCTCTTTACTATAAGAATTGCTGGCTTTTAGCCTGTGCCTACATAATGTATGTCGGAGCATTGTAGCATTGTTTACTAAACTTCACGCGTCTTGGTTTACCTTATATGTAATGTATTATTTAATGTAACATGCTCTAGGCAGGGTTTTCAGTAAATAAATTATAACAAATATTGCTCGCGAGTTTCTGGAAGTCGGGTAGCTTGTCATATATTGTGGAAGCTGTGCTAACAGTTCTCTGTTGAAGGCAGTTGTAAGTAGGTAGGTAGGTAGTAGGTTGTAGTAGTAGTTGTTGTGTAGGTACAGAGTAACTACTATATCAAAAACGCCTTCGTTTGAATTTTAATTTGCAAATACTACGAATCTTCCGGCTCAAAATCCTCTCATTATCTTCTTTTTGTTTTGTTATTTTCTTTGGTTTGACCAATAGCACGTATTAGATACACGTGCCAGACGCTAAATTGCAAAACAAAACACTTTAAGCGAAGCAAAGCAAAACTAAAGCAAATGAATACAAACACTGAACTGAGAAACATTCGGCATTTAAACAACAAGTTGAAAAAACTTTCCTATCTAAATGCAAAGGCGATAAAGACGATTAAATTCGATTCACTTAAATTTATTTAAAAAACAACAACTCTCTGCTATAAAGCTATAGATAGTTTTAGTTTATAGGTACCTAAAAACAACATTGGATTAAGTGCATGAGCACTAACTAAACAACGTAATTGTTAAAACCGCAACACCGTTTCATCGACATTGCAAGGTCGCATTTGCTGTTCTTTAAAATAACAACGCGTTTTATAATACCAGCTGTAACTCTCATTTGACTGCTATTTAAAAGAGGAAGAAATATAATAGGTACATAGATATATCATCACGCCTGTAATTTCGGAAGGGATGCTATAGGTATAGCAAACCCTTATTTAGTTAAAGTTTCATGAAATAGGAGGCGAGCCTATTACCACCAAACAGACACAAAACCAGACTTCGACCTACCACTGCGAATATCCTAGAAAATCCAATATCACTTTACCCGGCCTGGGAATCGAACCAAACTCCCAGATCATCATCATCTTCCTGGCCTTATCCCACTTCACTTGGTTGGTTGTCAAGCGTCACGTAACTATTTACACCCATTTCCTACATATTCGTATACTCCTAGACAAAAATCTTTATTTTATTGATCGATTTTCCGGATGGAACTACTTCTTACTCCCGTTACAATAACTTATAACTATGCAATTATGGCAAAGCTTAGCAGCAATATCATCAAACTGTAGTCTGAATACTCAAACCTAATCAGGTAATCACATGAATTATTAACAACACATTAGCTGAAGCAGTGAAATCGTTACTTTATATATTCCATCCGCTTTACAAGCTGAACGTACGAAACGTTGCCGTATATTTCATGAGTTTCACGTGTATGATATACCCCAGTCCATGTAAAGGCAAACAAAACTCATACAAACAGTTATTAAAAATAATAACTACCACCATAACTTTACATGATTGTGAAACTTTCATACACTGTGTATATAACCGCAGCTTAGTAATACAGTACCTAGACATACACACACTGATATATCAGTGTGTGTATGTCTAGGTACTGTATTACTAAGCACACATATCTATCTACATAAAACTACTAGGTACACGTGTGTAGTTAAACACTTTTTGTTCCAATCAAACCCGCTCTACATGTGACAAACAACAGCGTTTTTTGAAATAAAATCTTCTTTTTTAAACCAATTCCAATCACGTTGCGAACGCGATTTACTGCCACGAGTCGAACGACACGTCCTCTACATTTAACGTGCACAAAGATCTTGTGAACTAGTGTCGTGAGCAAAACCACGAGCCAAGGAAAGTAATCAATTGCAAGTTATGACTACAGATGGCGCTAGTTGAGTCTACTAGATATCGGTGTTACTTCATACTGAAGATATTTTTGTAGACTTTATGGGTTCCTGTTTTCATCATAAAATGCATGTTTTTGTGCTCGGTGTTTGGCTAAAATCATGTTAAAGGAATTGAATTGTAAAGTTTTTGCTTGTAAATTCCACCTTACTTCAATACTGTCTCAAAGTTGGAAAAGAAAAGTACGAATGATAATTCCGAATTAAAAATGTGTCCCATTAATTCAATGTCACGGCCACGAAGTTTTGAGAAGGGAGGAATTTTCAAGTAATAATGCTAAATTTCATTATCTCAAAAAAGGGGATATTCACGGTCTGAGTGCCTTTTAGTTCTACAAATCATTTTGCTGACTGGACATTAAATTAAGACCGTAATTTCTTGCAGCGCGCATTTACATGCCAAAGTAGTCTGTGTTTTATCGACTTTTAACTCGCCTGATTTATGCCGAGCGTGGCGTTGGAGTGTTTTAGTTCTCATTTGGTTCTGCTTAACCCGTTGGGAACCCAAGCGTGATTAATGTTATTAATATACGAATACTTTGATAATGCATCGTTTATTTTACCCCTAGTGTTAAGTAATTGTGGCGTTGGTAATTAATAGCCGTAGATTGACTGCCGTGAATGTAATGAAATATTTAATTCCAATGTCACAACAACGACATTTACGAAAAAAAAATACTACACGCTATAAACAATCGATTTCGATCACGCCCCATAGTGCTGGCTGGTAATAAGAGAATACCTGTTTCTAAAATATTTATTAACGTCACTATTAACACATGCATAACTGAGATTATACGAGTGTATAAAATTGGAAAGAAACTTATACCCCCGCGACCTTGCCGTTCACTACATGTACGTAAGATAGGTATTCGACGGATCTCGTGTTGTTCGATTCGGCTCCGGTTACAGCCAAATGCCAATATCACTCACAGAGTACTGTTCCAGGAGTCATTTCAAATACGGATTTGTGAAATAATTCTAAGAAAAACCATCAAATCAATAGTAAAATGATAAAATTGATCCTCAGAGACATTAAAATACTGGCGGTATCGGTAAAAGCACTGTCTTGCAGCATTTATATTATCTAGATTTAGTAATTATGTTAATATTTATGTGACTAACGGCTATAGAGAATACATAATCACTTCATTATTTAGCAGTTCGTGGTTATGAATATTGATGCAACTAATACCAGTGGACTATTAAAAGTTCGTTAAAACTATTTTTACGATTTAACGCTAATTTGTTGATAAAACAAAAGCGTGGGATGTATCGACCACTTAAAGTTGTCGTAAAAATCGTCTGAAAAAGAAACTTTTATAATATTTATTTTTCACGTCGTTGTCAATATTTTGACAACCTGTCTACAAAGTTCGGTTCTACTTCTCACGGCTTTTTTTACTGAAAATATAACATGATTTCGAACTGTTTATAAAAGTGTTTTCTACACTGAACTGTCACTCAATGAACAAAAATAATCTTTTGACAGTCATCAACGGGATTTAAGACATTCCCGATTAACAACAAAATTTTGTAAAGAAATTAAGAATAAGAATAAAGAATTTGGTCAATCAATCGTTTTATCCAGGAAAATATGAGTATAAAATAATCAATTAGCATCTAGTTGTTTCTAAGATCATTAATTGCAACATTTGAATTTGCCTACAACATGAAATAAAATTAGCCACGCTCTGTTGTAGAAAACAAAAAAAAACAATGTCATGGCTTTGTATGAAAAAACATGGGTATAATTTATAAAGATTTTCATATTGATTTGTTATTGATTTTAATATAGTTTTGGTTTTGAATGATGAATTTTAATAATTTCAAGCCTTGCTTAGGTTTTCAACGAAAGTTAGGAGTAACTTTAAAAGTAAGAGTTCTACATGTTTTGCATCGAAACAAGAATATGTAAAGTGACGCTTTATATGCACGCCTTGATATTAAAACATGCTAAATATTTTTGGAAACACTCATAGGTCAACATTCTCTTAGTCGGAATGAAACAGACGAGTACAAAAGAGCTTATTACTCATCGCACGAAAACGATTAGTGTGCGAGTATTTCTGAAGGATTTAGGAGAAACGCAGAGCAGTATTGGCCCAGGGTTTGAACCTAGACAGGCGCAATTGCGCATTAGTTGGTGTAATAGATATATTTCATCACCACTGCTCTCGAAACGGTGATGGAAACATCGTGAAGAATTCGAAGAAATGTTACAACTACAGACCCGCACACAGGGCCAGCCTGCCACTCTGCCAGATATAGGTAACGTTTGCAAAATAATAAGGTATTAAACATTAAAACAGTCCCAGTTTGTTACTAACTCAACAAAAGGCAACAGCCTGTGAACTGAATTTTAATTTCGTTCGCCAGGAAAAGTAATATTCACCCAGTACAGGGAATATTTTCACCTTCAGTCTGGCATCTATAAAGTACCCAAAAGTCAGGCTATCGAGGTTTTAGAAATACGGACTTGTTCGTAATATGCAAGGGGTGAAAATTTGATTTATGGTCTTTCGACTTTAATATATTTTCAATCGGGTTTTAGTGGCTCACACCGATGCAAGTCTGGTTTGCAGGTCAATATCGCAAAATTGACCTGCAAGCTAAAACTGCTATTGGTTTGTGTCTCTTTTTTAATTGCTATTCTGGTCAACTTATGTATGTTAAAAAAAAAATGAAAATTATAGCTTAAACTAAGTAGTTTGAGCTATAATTTTGAGATAGTAAATATTATTACCTACTATTCTACCTAAAGGGTTTAAACAGACTCACCACGAAGCCTTCAAACATCATACTAAGAAACTTTACTCGAAAAATATTGCTGGGAAACGACTTTTTTTTTTGGGGTAAAAAATCACGTTTTACGGTAAAACTCAATGTACCGCACTCAAAACAAAGTGCTGATGGATGGATTGAATAGTACGGGGGTCGTGGAGGTGTTTAAAGTGAAAATATTACATAAAATGCTTGTATTTCAAAAAAAACTTGTCAAAAAGTGGGAACTTTGACCCCCAATATCTCCGTAACTAGGTTCCCAGGTATGGTGTAGAAAAAAAAAATGATCGCAATGACGAGGAGAACAAGTGCCTTCTGGCTTCGTTAAGAGGTGTTTTACACCCTTTAGAAGTGATTTAATGTTCTACTAAAGTGACATCCTCTAGAAGAATATTTTGCTTGTCTTTAGGCCTCTTAAAAAACTTAAAACAAAAAATCCTACCGTAAAATTATAATCTATGCTAATTTACTCTTTAATTTAATCATACCTTTTCAAAGCAGAATAAACAAATTCGTAGGTATATTTATCAAGCAAAAATAATTGATACCGAACTGCATAGCTATTCAATTAACTCGAACCGATAATAATATGCACAGCCAATTACAATAATCACCTCACAGATGCAATTTTAAAATTTTAAATAGCTCGATTTATTGCTCTGAATGCTCACATTGCCTTCCCCGGGGCAATATTCTGCAACGACAGAGATGAGTCTTGTCGTTAGAATTAATGGCATTTGATTATGCTTATTAGTTTACTACATAAAGAACACATCACTATTTCTCCTCGAACAATACGTTTGGGAGCGCCCTATTGGCAGTTTTTGCGAGAAATCTTTTCATAAAACCCACTGTCTTGTGTAATATTTCATCTTATATTTTTTTTCTCCCTTTCTTTCCCTTTCATATATTTACACATTCTCATCTTTCATTCTGGACTGACGCCAAAATCTGCTCTATGACAATGACTTGTGTTGAAGCGAATTGAGTTCGATTCTTCCCTTTAGTGGGTATTAGGTATGTGCGAGGTTTCTTACACAAAAAACTAAATAACTTGCCTAAAATTTTCTGAATTGAATGGAATTTGGATGAATCTGTAATACCGATCTTATCTGAGAAAGGCCTCGTGTTGGTAGTTTAATTTATATCAGAAAAGACAAAATATGCCTTTTTTTAACAGTAGCAGTAACAGAACTTTGTAGCATTCCAATTTAAAACTACAATATGAGTTTTAGTCTTCGCATCTACTTGTTCCTATATTATTCATTTTTCTCATTTGATGTTCGACACAGAACTACATTATTTATATTTTCCGTCAAGTTATATGGTTTGTTATATCCAAATACTGTATATTTTATGTAAATAAAGTAGAGATGCTCCCCATTTCCATTCATGTCAAAAGTTGCCTATTATGTTTTTTATGTTCCCAACGGAATAATAAAAATCTTTTCTTAGTGGTTGCCGACGTCGCTTTGCAAGAGTAAATTCCTGCTAATTTTTGTTGCAGTATTTTGGTAAATATAGAAAAGCTTAATATCTACTACAATACCAAAATAATGTAGGTGATTGAAAGAAATAAATTGTAACAGTTTGGAAATCATTCATCTTTAACATTCTCGTAGACCTCGTTCGTAGAGGGGTCTACGAAAAGCCTACGATCAAACTCCCTTTTTATTGACTACAAAAAAAACTTATGTATGAACTAACCAAATGAATACATTGTACAATCACTTTAACCTTGCACTTGTACCTAAATGTACATAAAACAGTAAGAAAATGTCTTCAAATCAAGCGATGTCAGATAACTAACTTGATTGATGTTCCGCCATTGACACTGGCCTGCAAAACTTAATACCACACTTTTAAATTTTTTGTTTTTTTCTAAACTATGGAAGTTAGAGATTTTAAATAAAAATGTTTTTTTTTTAGAAAGAAACTATAGACAAACAAACTCTTTTTCGAGTCCTTTTTGTTTCGAAAGTATATCTTGTGTGCTTAAAATTAAAAAGTTATTGCAATTTTAAAAGTGTGATACTTAGTTTTGCAGGCCAGTGTATAATGTCAGTAAAGTTACGTGTATTATGAATCATTAAGCAACTAACACTATATCTATACGAACTACCTACTTCGCGTGGTTGACTCGCACTTGACCGATTTAATTCTTACTTAAAATCCACCCACTTAAAGCAAATCTACTTAAGTGTGCCTTAATAGGTGCAAGGTCTATTGATTTATTAGTTGACAGATATTTATTACAGCTATCTATTGTACGTAAGTATCAATTTAATTCAATTATCTAAATATATTCATAGATTACCATATTTATCTTGTTACTACTTTCCTGCGGAGAAATATGTAACAGGATATTATGACATTCGTTGCTAGATTTCTATAATCGTTTTATAACCATACATATCAAACATAAATCCCCTTACGACTCGTGAAACAAAAACGAAGGTAAAAATCTGGCTACTGACACAGGACTACAACGCTACTGAAAATTTACTGCAATCAACATAAATATATAAGAACACAAATAAATGGTAATCACATACACACACACACATACACACACCAACTCACACACACATTAACATACCTTACCCTTATTTCTAATATTGTTTTGTTTCATCCTAGCTGAATTTCAATTTATTCTAATTTTACTACGAGCATCTAATCTTTAAATACAATCATTTTTTTTTTATTAATATTGTTTTGAATTCAATTATTAGTCTAAATTTTAATCCTGATTTTATTCTAATTATATTTTTAGTGCATAAGTAATTAAATGTCTAATGATAAATATTGAACTTAATTTTAAGTAATATAATTTTGTCACCTTTTGCTGCATAAAACATGCCCAATTGTACTTAAATGGAAGAAGTCACTGGCTCCTGAAATACAGGTACTCTAACCTAGCTCTGGAGCCAGGGTCTCACATTTGTCTGTAACCTGTTTTTATGCTAATAAAGAAATTTATTATTTATAAATTTATTATAATCATAAACCAATGGTTTTATGGCATAGATTTGAATACAGGGTGGGAGGTACACAGATACGCAAACGGTTACCACGTATTGGGCATACAATTCTAAAGACATTTTTCATCGGTATTTAAAAAAAACCGGCCAAGTGTGGTCGCGCACGAAGGGTTCATTCAAACATTAGACAAAACGGCAAAAAAATCCCCCCCTAAATCTTTATTTTATTTTAATTTAATTACATATTTTAAAGGGAATATACAACTGAGTATTCTGTGGATATTTCAAGCGTCTACCTGTTGCCGTTTTTAATGTCGAGCAAAAAACGGCTAAAAAATCACGTTTGTGTTATGGGAGACCCCCTTAAATATTTATTTAATTCAGTTTAGAAAGTTTCCCGTAGAGAGGGAGAACGACTTGCGCAAGCTTGCATTGAGGAAAGAGTAGCATTTGGAGAAGGTTCCATTTTTTTTGCATGCGGGTCTATAGGGTCCCGTTTTTACCCTTTGGGTACGGAATCCTAAAAAAACAGCTGTTCCATACATTTTGACTGTGTGGGTATTGCACTTTTGTAGGAAACAGCAGATTAGGAATACATAGTAACCGTTTGTGCGTTGGTATCCATTTCACGATGTATAATATTTGATATACGATGACGGCTGGGCAAAAGTCTCCGCACAATGGTTACGGGAAGATGGACGGCGGCGCTGCCGAGACCGGCCGAGAAAGAGCTGGCGAGACGATCTGGACGCGTACCATGAGGGCTGGTCCGAAGAGGCCTGGGATAAGAGCACATGGAAGGAATTGGGGGACGCCTTTGCCCAGCAAAAAAAAATAAAAAAATATATCAGCTATGACTGACAAAAAATTGACTGAGAAAATTTGCAATTAATAGGTCAATTTGTAGGACTTAATGCAACACAACAATTATTAACAAGCAAAATATATGTTAATAAGTTAGGATATTGAAAATACTACCGAAGATGCGTCAGAATAATATTGTCAAGTTTTAGATTTATTATAGCAATTTTAAGAAGATATTTTACAACAGTGACATAATGACATAATTATATAAGCATCTCATATGTTTCGCCTTTGTAAAGTATAATTGATTATCCTTCGGGTCACACGAAAGAATGTCATCTTGTATTGGCGGTTTTCCTCGACAATAAATGAGCTTGGTTTTAAATTCTATTAAGCAAGATATTTTCAATAAGCAGAACTAAAGATAAATGACCATTGTCCCTTACGGCTAAAACTATTAATTTCTGTCATGTTTCCTTGTATTGTCTATGTTTCCTATTAGTAATTAATAATATAGCTATAAATATAATAGATACAGATGAACAATATAGCATTGACCTTTTACGTGTCATGAGTTTGTCTATGACTAAAGCTTTTATGGCCAAACCTCGGTTGATCTTCCAAAATGTCAGGAACACTGACTACTAACGTGGTATATTGCGCAGTGACACATCGTATGACGTTATCAAAATAACGTACTATAACTAGGTTTTGACTTTCCTAATGGCCGTGCTCGACATGGCAATGAACAAAACTTATTTGTCTTATAATGCAGTCGTTATAGATAATAATAATGTTACAGACTTATTAATTATCTGGTTGCTATTTAAAACGTGAGTTTGTAATTCATTGTAATTATGAAAGCCATTGTAAGAGCATTCCATACGTAATGGTGAAGGACTTTAATCGAATAGATTGTCTTCCGCAAGTTGCTAGATTTGGTTTTCTTTATGATCCTGAAGTAATCTTGGTATCAAATTAATATAGACGTACTTAAAATTAATTAAGCAATAAACTATAAAAGATCAAGATCTCAGTTCGATTACTTATCATCGTCATCAACTTCTTGCTCTTGTCCCATAGTATTTGTGGTCGGCGCTATTATTAAATCTTTTTTCCATTATTATTGTTCACAAACATACATTTTTTTTTGTTTTTACAATTAACTCGCCAAACTTTTTAATTTGATTTACACATTTTTCTTCCACATTGTTCATCTCAGTTCGATTAGAAAGAAAGAGAAAGATAACATGATTATTAGGCACATGCCCCAAGTGCAAAAATAAAGAAAATAATAACTACGAGCGCATAATATACACGTACCCATGACATCGTAAGCCAACAATCGGTCTGACACCACTTTCTTCCTACAAATATTTATTAGGCCACATTATTGGGAAAAAGCAAAGTATCATTACACCTATTTCTCATACACTTATTCAATAGAATGTCAGTTCCCGCGGTAAATGCTTGGCACTTGGTTGCACCGCGTCACGGCGCGGCGCTCGGCGGTAGTTCGTGCCGCGCCTGACAGGTGGCGCAACCTACCCTACCATGGCGCCACGCACCGACGGAATGTATTATTAACGTGTGGGCTTCCTCACGAACTAACACCACAGCGATATATATTCAAATTTAAATACGCCCATATCTTTGAAACATACGTTACAAGTAGTCAAAAGCCCGAAAGTCTGGCAACCAGTCTTACCAAGGGATATCGTGTTATCCAGTAACTGGATTGCGGAGGTCAGATAGGTAGTCGTTCCATGTTAAATACTAGTATTCACAATTCAGCTATACATCTGGTTAGACTGGAATCCGACCTCAACATAGAAAAAGAGTAGGCAGATGACGATCTTGGAAACTTTACTACGCAAGAAATTGCAACAATTAAGTTCCCGTATTCTCAATAGTTTCCAGTTATTAGTTAAATCGATAGCCATATCCACTTACGAAACCATAATTAGACGCATAATAAGTGATACCTTTATAACAATCAGGAAGGCGAAAGTCACATAAAAACTGGCAGCAGACAGGAAGCCCATCGAACGCCAGCTGTTCGTAACAGTCTCCACTGGACGGGGAATGAAAACTTAATTTTGTATGTCAGTTGTCACTGTTGCTACCTGGCTTGGCTGCCTAGCTACTTTTAGTTTTGCAAGATTTACGACCGTGAATTAAACTCCAATATTTAGGAAATCCAAAATAAAAACAATGGTTAACGATTCAGTTTTTACTGATTTTTTTAAAGCTAGTAATACTAGCAGTCATCTTTAGCAAAACTCAACGTTACCATTATTTCAGTCTAGTAGCTTTTAACCAATTTGCCAGACCCCCGCTGTTCGTTGACAGCTACGAAAGAAATATAAATCACTGACCAATCACATCGCTGGATTCAATATCCGAACGTTCGAAGGCGAGATCATATTCAAGACGCGACCCTTGTGAGCTGTCAGCGATGTCACTATAGAAATGCTCTCAGTATACATTGGACCAGTTTTCTTGACAAGCTCTTAGCTCGAGTGGTTCTATACATTATCACGCCGTAATATCATTCTCGTCTATATTCATACATAATTTCAGGCTTATAATCTTCAAGTGGATAAGTGGGGTAGCAGTGATAAAGTAGTACTTGAACTACGATTGCCATATTGCCTGTAGGTATCATGATCGCTTAGCTGTGAAAACTCCCATTTTGGAAAAACTTGTATGTTTAAAGATACATTTTGTATAAGAACAGCTGCAGAAAATGCAATATAGTGGTACACTCCCTTTAGTCAAGAATTAAGATATGAAAATTGTTGTTATTAGTGGCCAATAAAAATATCCCGCATTTTTCGTTTACATCGTGATCAGATTAGACGGCAATTCTTCACATGACTTTATGAAACCCAATTTTTTGTTGCTTATGTTTTTTGTGCGATTTATACTAATCATAGGTACTGCTACTGACAAATGTTAGCAACTAAACAACATAGCACCGAACAGATTTATAAATAGTTACCTGCCTTGATATCCTGTTCGAACTCTTGGCGCCAATCTTAACTTATGACATTCCTTGATCAGATCGCACTTGCTTTCAAACATTTTATTTAGGACGATCAATTGCGAAAGTACATCAAAAGTGTCTTGTCACGTATAACGCGGTAGGTGTTTAGTGAAATTTCAAATCAGGTTCATATATCTAGTGGGTTTGTTAATCAATGCGGGCGGATCAACTGTATCAGATTATTTGGTAGCGTGCGAGGCCGCGCCAGGCACGACCGCGTCAGGCTCACCACTCCATCACCTCATAGACAATACGAATGATGAAAACCCTTGAGCACAGGTTGCAACACCAGTTCCTTAGCATTTTGGCGCTAAACACAACTTATTAGCTAACTCAGCAATTTGATTAACCTCGCCAGGAGGTAAATGTGTCAACGATAATGCACTTTGACTTATTCATTACACACTCACGCCTGTTCGGTATCGTACCATAGAATGTTAAATGCAATCATGTATCTTGTTCCTCGTACTCACTCGGATTTATTAAAGCTTTTTCAAACATTTTCACGTGATTTTTCCCGTATTTTTTTGCGGCACAGTGGAATCACGCATAGCTGTTCCATTTTTAAAATAGTTTGTTTATCTAGGGATTAGGTAGAAAAAGTATTCTACCCTTCACAGATCCTGGTACACTTGTCTTATATGGGACACACGTTTTCCTACCAAAAAGTGTTGTTTTTTTCTAAACGGTTATTCGTTTTGGATTTGTTGCATTTTATGATTTTACCTAACAAAACATACATCACTCAAATAATTATGGTTGGTAACAGACACCTTTCAGATCAAGGTTTATAATCATTCACATGAAGTTGATATTTTAATTCACGTGACATTGCTCACGCATGCAAATGAGATCAGTCTAGTCTCTAAAGCTAATGATAACGTCTGCATCACTAGCAAATATTAGCCGTATACAAATAAACGTTAAATGAAAATTCTATTGGTTGTTAGGTCTGCTTCACGTTAATTAACAAATTCCATGCAACAATTACGGTGTTTGACGCCCTGGTAATCATCACTTTTCCGTTCATTCCACTGCCTCGCCACGCAAGGAAATAAGGCAATACTCACCTAAAATTTCAATGAACCGTGACCATTACTTTGCATAGCAATAATTTAATCTTGCACAAATATTCTTATGTATTCCTAGGCGTACAGCAAATATAAATTTTCCAAATGGTGTATCAGAGAGGAGGAGAGAGACCTCTGTTTTTCTCTTTCGTGGTCATGTAAAGAGTGAAACGGGTGGCGCGACGGTCGCAAGGTCCCCGAGCGGCGCGGCGCGGCTAGAGGCGCAGACGCAAGCACGCCGCAAGTCTCGCAAGTAAAAGTAACTTTTAACAATACCTTGGCGGCGCCTGCGCGCTGCGTACGTCAGTTTTGCCAACTCCAGCCGCGCGCAACCACATATCGCTCTTTTACTTTTCCGAAATCGAAACCAACGTCAGTGGCAGTTTGTAGACTATAAAAAGTTTTCCGCAATATACGTGTCGCGTTCAAATATTTTCGGTGCTTCCTATTGGATTATTTGATGTGATTTGCTAAAACTTTAGTGATTATTTTATAACGTTGCAAAAGTTCAATAACGTTAATGAGAATTTGAATATTTTATAGTTGTTGTACTTGCCGGCAATATTGGATGTTACGCTCACTTGAACGTAAGTATTTTTTTTATTGGTTTGGTATTTTATTGTAACCTTCTACCTAAGTTTTTATCTGTAGTTCCGTTTATTACTTACGAACATTTTTCCTTCACATAACTATTCATGTATTTGTACACACGTCGTATATTTATGTAGTGTCTTGTTGAACGATATTCTTATATATTATTAATGAGGTGATGAAAGTGGTCGTGCGTTTCCCGCCAGCGCCTGCTATGTGGTCACCCGGCCAGTCGGTGAGCGAGTGATTAAATCAACTTGCAATCGGATCATAGAACTGGTTTCAAACTTCTTGTAGACACGTGTCGCGTACTTATTTCTGAGACACTCGATGAATATAGAACAGTTTACAAATAAACAGATTTGGACCAAAAAAGTCTTGTTCTGCTGTTACTTTGTTAGCCTCATCTAAAATATCCTTACTTTA
The DNA here is from genome assembly GCA_963853795.1 of Xestia rhomboidea. Lineage (NCBI taxonomy): Eukaryota > Metazoa > Arthropoda > Insecta > Lepidoptera > Noctuidae > Xestia > Xestia rhomboidea. The sequence goes on along the minus strand of OY970761.1, from coordinate 11,934,012 downwards.
CAAAGCCTACCCGGTAAATCAAGTTCCACGATACTTCTTGGAAACTGATTGTGGTAACAGGTTCTATATAAATAAGCATTACGTTCTCTGTTGATATTTGTTACCTAATAATGTTTGCTCTACCAGTGACAACGGCTTCCAACTTAGGTATTCATAAAAACGGTTTTCGCATTCATCAAGTTAACATAACTTGTGAAGTTGTCACTCTAAGGCATGCAAGCGTTACGTATCAATCAAGATGCATTTGTGTCGACGAATATTTATCCAAATTTTTGCCGTAAAATGTTTGTGCAATTTTTCAAGCTTATAATCATTTATTTACATAGAGCTTAGCTCTCATTGGTTGAGTAAACAAAAACTTAGCTCTAGGTGTGACGCACAAGGCTAAGATTGGACAAAGCTTGAAAATTTTAAATTTACTATTCTGACATAGTTCATTTAGAAACTTGACATTTTCTTAAGTGTCATCTTCACCTGCGTCTAGTGTTTATGTTGGACTGAAAATAGCTCCACAGTCGGTAACAAGAGAAGTAAGAGAACAGAGAACTCCCGGTTTCTGGAAGCTGTATTCAATATGATCTGTTTTTAAATCTCATTTCATGTGATGTCATTAGTTGTTGTTGTTTTGTTTATCCAATTACAACATAGACAACATGATGAGAGATGTACCTACCCACTAATCAAAGGCAACAAGCAATCTACAAGTTGAAGACCCATTGATCTCAATGGAGACAATAATAATGATACTTGAACTCGAGTACCTCTTTCGTGGGACATTGTTATCAATACACGCATTAGCTTACAGATATTGCAATCCGGCGATTATGGTCCGCCTCGATGTTTTGTGGACCTGAAGGTCCACAAAACATCGAGGCGGACCATAATCGCCTAATGCATATTTCGCTCACGAATATCTATAGCTACGAGCTCGATTATTTTGCTTTCCCCTACTGATTTGCAATGCAATAGGATACAATAACGCTACATTTAACTGCGGCTCCGTTTTTTTAATGATTTTCCCTTTATAAATATACAACCGTTCTGTTTTGTAAGATATAAAAGCTTAGTCTTGATTGCTGAATTAATAAGAATTTTCTAGATTGTTTTTGCCTCTAACATTTCCTTGTTGAGTGCATCCGCGTAGATAAATACAGTGATTACCACCGATCAATGTTACAAATAATTGGTGTTCAAAGATGGCAATGTCCGCCACTCCGCTGTTTGGCAGTCCGGTCACGTAGCAGAACAAAACATTTAGATTTTATACGCAATACCCACATTCCTCACTATTTATTTGCATTCACAAGATCCTTCGAAGTCATAAAACAATATTGCTCGCATTTAAAGTCTTGCGTTCACGTTCTACAATGTACTAAGTATGTATGAGTCGTTTCATATGAAACATTAAATTTTCGATAAAAGCAAATAGACTCCGATTGATCTCAAGTTAGCAACTGGAGCGTTTCAAATACTAAAGCTCTAAATATCTTATGAAATTGCATTAACTTCGATGTGAGGAAATTGGTTGTGAACTGCCGTTTGCAAATTGGACCGGTCGGTTTGGTACTCAAACTGCTATCAATTATTCTGTTAATCGTCATAAAGTTTAAAGAGCAATAATAAACTAATTGAAATTAAAGCAATCAATCTAGTCGGGTGGCGGCGACCTCTAAGTGGTGGCGTAACTAATAAATGCGCGCACCCGGCTCGTCCCGCTCCACTGAACACTTTCCACGACCCCAACGCGTACAGAAAGCTTAAAAATATTTAACCTGAAAATTAAAAAAATAAAACAACCTTGATAACACTGTCTGTAATAACTGAAAGCTGATGCCTGAACAAACGATTAATAAAATAATAAATCAGTAACAACATTTTATTAAGTTACTCAGTCAAGTTATAAACAACCATTGTTATTGCATCTAAACACAATACAATGTGGTACAACACAATAAATTCTTGTACGTAACACGACAATACGGCTCTCGTCCAGTAGTAGTGCAATATGTGTTTTCTGTCAGCAACATTGGATAACGAGGTGTTTCGACAGGTGTTTAGCATGCGGCCAACACGCCGACCATTGCCGACCGCAGCCGGCCACTGCCGACCGGCGACCTCGTCGGCTCTCTAATGTATCAGACAAGTGATGACTTTGACTCATCCCGGCCTTCACTTTTTTGTAATCATAAATTGCTTTCCGAACTTTTTTGTCTTAAAATGGCGTGCCTAATTTTTTGATTAAAAGTATTTTAATTAAAAACACTCATTAAATCGATAAATTAATTTCCTGTGGATGGTTCAAGCGAAAAATTAATCAAAGTAATCGAAATTTTAGCAAGTTTTTTTTTCATGTAAAAATACGTGTGTTGTCGCCCGGAAATCCCAAATGACCAGACAAAAAACTCAGCGTATAATTTTGACAGTTGACTGCACCAACTCTCTTTGGTCTCTCTCATGTAATTTCTTTGTCACGATCGTCATGTGACATCACAGACATCTTCCTCTTAGCCGAAAGATGAAGATTTGATCGTTCGTGCTTAGTTTCGTGAGTCGTGAAGGTCGTCGGGTCGCGGAAGACACCCCGCGCTGCGCCGGCGCTGCGGCCGCGCCGCGTGCCCGCTGACGCAAGCGCACGGTGAAGCAACTGCAACGTTACGTGCAAGTACGTGCCACCGCACTCGGAGACGACCTATTTAACACCACAACCCGTTTCTGAGCAATGCCGTGATGTTGATGTGAGCCTTGGCCTTTTTATTCAAGCACTGGTTAATTAATGGGACAAAAAATGGCTTAACATATTAAGAAAAAGTGCGTATGAAATACCCTTCATGACGAAACATGAGAAAAACAAAAATTTTTGTTATTGTCCACTCGCCATTTACTGTTTATTGACATCGTCTAAGAACTTCCTAGTTTTGGTTTCGTCAATATCGAGGAAGTCGTAAAACTCTGGCAGTGCTAAACAACCAAATCTGAATAACATTTGTCCGCATTATTAGTTAGACTTAACGTGTTCTAGGATCATAAAATAATTTTACATAATTCGTCTGAAAAATAACACGTAATCTTATGTAAAAAAACTCATTTTCTAACAATGCGTTTGATTACTGTAACGTATTATCAAAACAGATCATAGATCGAGATTGCGGACTGAAACTAGAGATTGCAAAGATCTGCTATTAAAGAGTTGCTTCTGCTCAAGAATTGCTGTCCTATTTTTGATGGCACAACACTCAGCCCGAGTGGCTTGCTGTAATTACACTGCAAGAAATGAAACCACGAGGAATTGCTACCTATCTTGTCTCCACTGTCATTTCTAGCAGTAAAAACTAATTGTTATTGTTTTAACATCCTCATACACCAACGCTTCGGCACACTTTCAGTGTATCTGCACCATACAATCACTAGACTGGGTTTCAGGAAAACATTGATTGGCAACGGCGAAATGTTCAATATGTTCGTTAGAGTAGTATTTTTCTACTTACAACATAAATCAATAGGTATTTGTCTGAATGTTACTGATATAGGAGCAGTGGTGTGTATTGCGTACAATTAATGGAATTATTGTTATTTGCTATTAATAACGGGCGATAAGTAATCACGGGGCGCCTGCTCACGCGACGGCGGAGATGCGCGGGTCGATGACCCACACCGTGTGTAAACACTCCAGCGGTGACGCCGCACCGCATGCCACCTCCATACAGGCCATTGTAATTGAAAACCAATGTCGTTACAAATAAGTCCAGTTTAGTTAATCACTACCATTCGCAGAGTTTCGCTTTATTTGCAAACTCCCGCCTCCTGCGTCGCATACAAAACTTTTACTCTTCGTTACAGTCTAACTTTAGCATCATAGAACCTAAATAAATAATAATAATAATGTCACTATACAAACGTTCCTCGTTTTTTACACGCAGCACAGTATCTTTACAAAAATAAGTAGTGAAAGTGGACGCTTCGCAATTTTTGCGCCTACATAGTTTTTACGTCACAATTTTTATGCAAATATACGTTCTTAGCTGTGCCCAACTGCCCAACCATGAATAAAGAAAGATATCGCGGGGCCTGACCTCTAAGGTCGCTTACTTACTGTATAATAGTTGAGTTATAAAAAGGTTTATAAATCTTTGTTTTTTTTTTTTTAAATGCCCAGATGTAGTAAAACATATAACGTTATTCAATTTCCTAACACGGTGTGGCAAAGTCACTTCAAATGCAAAATCTTAATCTGGCTCGAGTATTTTAAAGCTTACTTGTATGGTGTATAGGTATACGATATGCCTTAAGTATTGCACTCTTTGCATACGTCATGCGCCATGATCCACGCGCACTATAGCAAGTGTTGCGCAGGCGCAGGCAGCTAATTGTTCGAGTGTCCGCGTGATAAGTTATCGCCATCGTCGTCAGTCACGACTGCGCTCATTAGTGCCATCCTTAACTTTCTATCATCAAATACTACAATAAGTCCAATTACATTTGCAAACCACCTAATCTATTAACATTCGTCTGCAAATAGCCCTCTTTGACAAAAATCTAATAATAGCCTGAACGCACCACCATTACGAGCTAAGTTATAAATAACAACATAATTACGAGTGTCGATAAAGTCGATCATAGCCGGGGTGATTTACTGCAATAAAACAAATAAATTATCGCCGATACTGTGGGCAAGTGTTAGCAATTGTTGTTGCAAGAGAATGATTAACGTAGACGTATTAGAACGGATATCTTGCTTGACACAACTGTCTGTCGGTCGCTAGTTGCACCTTTGACCTTGCACGTGCCCCTTTCAAAATAGCACCGCATTCCATACAGTAACACCGCGGAATTCACGCGACCCGCCACAGCTCTATTGTTCCTCAATTTAAACTTTACACATCGGAATTCTCGACATATTTACTCATTCGCCTTCCGCTGCACCTCGCGGCCGATCTCCTGATATTCTCTGTACCTATAAAACCAAATAGCACAATGCAACATTAAGTTGAATCTTATTGTGGCATTTTGTTGTTAAAACGAGAACATTTAAGGATTACGCAGTTGAAAGTTTTGATAGAGCAAAGCAAATTTTAACTGGCAGCTGAGTGACGTGTCTTGATTCTCTGCGGGGTCCGAAATCAAGCCGAGTGGCACTCGAAACTTGAACAAGCCAGTGATAATGTACAATAAACGTCCGTGTCCGTACCGGCTCAGTACAGGTAGGCGTAGCTAAAATGTTATTCAACTTGACGCAATAATAGACTGCCGGATTTAATAGCTGTATCGTGACGTTAAGCTTCCGCCAGGTGTCACAAAAAGTAAAAATTCAGTGGCAAACAGAAATTGAAAGAAGTCGTGACTAGTTTCTAGTGAAATTCGTAGCAAGCGGCAACACAAACCTGATGACTATTTTTAAAACTTACTGCATTGTCTGTGTCATTTAGTCTACAATGTTTTTTTGTCTGAGACCACTAAACAAGACCCGGGAGATCTGTCTTCTCAATTTATTGATCGTGAGCATTTAATTCGATGAATAAGTAATTTTATGTGACTGAATGAATAACTTTTTAAATACATGACCTTTGTAGAGACGATTCATGTCGACCTTTAAAAATGATGAAGACAAAATAAATAGCTATAGGCTAAATTTGATTGTCACACAGGTGGCTAGTTGTTTCGCAAAACGAGTGATTCGACCCAAACCCGATCAGCCCACTATTTGGCTTGCTACGAAAACGTATGATGAAAGCAATTTATTATAGCAAAGATTAAAAATGTACCATCGCATCGCAAGCGTTCTTTGATCGTAATGGCTTCACGCTTTTGGTGCGAAATAATCGAACAATAATGTAACTGTTTATCGGAAAAACTGTACCTAACTCGAACAAAACTGCAATTAGTACATAACCATTTGAGTGAACTAAAAGAAGTTTCATAAAAAACATAATGAAATAACAGCGATCAAGGCGGGGTGTAGCAAATGTACAGAAAACTGTTGCGTGCCAGCGTAATTGCGCCGAAGCTAGTAATTTACTGATCATGTTTACATTTTGCAACGGATTTTACACAACACCATATCTGAAACGTATAAAGTTCCGGTCAACTTTAATAAAAATTAATTGATTAAGCCTCGAAGTTGGATCTCCAATGTATTTTTGGTGGTTAGCCAAATGTAGTAAGAACAAAAATATAGAGACAAATGAATCACGACTCCTGTTGTATGCGCAAGAAGTTCGAAGAATTTTAATTGCGATTTTACGTTAAGAAATCTTTTTAGTAACTTTATACAATTTCCTTTGCTTCGACATCATTGGTTATTTCAATGTAGCTGTAACCGTTGTCAATTACATGTTAACTTGATCTTGTGATGTTGCGAAAGATGACAGAAAATGCACGAATCTCTTCATAAGAAGTAAAATTGCAATAAGTAGATCTTTTTTTTATTTCAAAATCATCACCATTACTCTCCTGCCCTCGTCCTAATTATTTGGGGTACTTTTACCATACTTTTTTATTATATCGCCACCTTTCTAGCTAGAAAGATGAAGATATTCTACGGTGAGGATCATTGGATTATCTTTCACACAGTCCATCAATTTGTTTTCTGTTATCTCAATATAAAACTACTTATTCCACTAATTATCTGATTCCTTATACATGTATCATTCATGTTCAAGCACACGCCCAAGATACTAGAAACTTAATTAATAAAATTCCTTGGCGTGCATAATGCCTGTTAAACACATTTTTTCCCTTAAGAGGAGCTATCGAGGGCCAATGTTAAGTATTCCATTACTAAGTCATCCACGAACTAGTATTTCTCATAAATCTATGTTTTTTTTTTCTTTTACATAGATTTTCCAGATCATGCTATATTGACTATCATGGGATCTATAACTCATGTCGATGATTCATAAACTTTACTTGAGAAAAGCGATATTTCAAAATCGCTTCAATTGTAAACAATGACGGATCAACCGATCTCTTGCACTTTAATCTAATATATGAGTATCATAAGACTGAACTCACTGTCATTTGTAGATCTTTGGCAGTCGTTACAGGTAGTCAGTGGCACGATATTCTGACAACCAGTCTCACCAAGGGATAAAGTATGACTCAGTACTAACTGGGTTGTGCAGGTCAGATAGGCAGTCGTCCCATGTAAAATTCTGGTATTCAGCTGCATCCGGTTATACTGGATGCCGATCCTAACATAGTTGGGAAAAAGCTAAAAAGGCAGATGATAATAAGAATGAACACATTCTACTACTAATTCATCTTCTTCGGCTCTATCTAATTTAAATAACTCCGAAGTGACGTGAAACATGACGTAGTGACCAATATTTCAATGAATGAGCATCAAAAACTTCTTAATGGCTTACCTTTCTATTTACATAAAGTACGATATTACTTAGCACATATCAAGCACATTCCATCAACGAACCGCCAACGTTTCGCAAGCCACGTGAAGCATTACAAACTGCCGCATAAGTTGTTAACTTTACGCATTTTGTAACTTCACTAGTCAAAATATTTTCAACTATTACAAATTATGTTTGACGTTATCTTGACGTGACCGTGACAATACAGCTGGAGACGAGCCACTGTTTCACCGAGACCTACTTTGTAAACTCGCTAAGTCGCCATTCAACCAATCGTGTACAACGTCGTCGAACAAGCTACCGAATTAGTGAATACCAGTAATTGTTATTTTACCAGTCACCTTTACAATCGTTTACTTGTAAATACATGTTCTTTACGATCTTAAATCACTCACTCTGTATTGTTCATTAGTTACGAAAAGTAAAATGAATCGACAAAGTTTCCAAGCAATATTCAGGAGAACAAATAGTTGGACGCTTGTAAGGAAACGGTATTGTTCAGAAACTAGCTTTTCCATTTGTGAAACATGAAAATAACAAATGACAGTGACTGCAGTATCTTTTGTTACATTTGATATTAAGTACTTGGCTATTGCACAAGTACCTAATATCAAGTACTAAGCAGATCTATGTCACAGAATTTAGTAAATGTGAAACCATTAAATATATTAATGATTGGTGTGCCCTTACGAGGTGTCTCTGCGTCGTTAGGTAACCGAAGATGTTCTGTCTCGCTCGCAGATAAATGTCAGCTCCTTTCCCACGGCCAGCATTCTGCGCCCATTGTATGTCTAGTTCAATAATTAAGTCCGGTATTTACGACAGATGTTCGCGCATACTATATTAAAAGTGATAAGTCATCTTGTGTTACGATTTCAATATTTTTTGTCTTTATTTTCGGTTAAGTGTATTAGTTGACGACACTGACGTGTATGTTATTAAATCACTCTGTATTGGGTTCTCTATAAATATTAGGTATAGTTCTTTGGTATGTACTTTCACACACACAGAAGTTTTTCTTTTTAGGATCCAATATTTTAGGGATGAAAAAATAATATAACGACTTTTCGTTTGTACCGTCACGTCAATTTTCATTCATACATGAAAAACGTTCCCACATTTGATTTGGCATTAACATTTTACTATAGCAAGTATTACTTAGGATAGGTGCACATTACGATTCGTGACATCATGTTAGTGTGTGTGCACTCAGCGTTATGTATTGTTCAATAAAACGATGGCGATTAAGCAATGCGTGCAGCGCCTAACGAAGCCGCATTTAAGTGAAAACGGCGCCAACGCCGGTGTAGGAATTCCTCCAAAGGAAATAATCGCACCAGGAAAACTGCAAAATAATGACTGCACATACCTACCGATCGAATAAGCTAACGACAAACTCGATATCCTTATAACCTGTTCGAATACAAAATGAACAAACAGTTTTTTTTTTATTTTAGGCGTGCCTTGTGTGTGATACTTACCAGTCGAAAATGCTATTGTTTGATTTTGAAATGCGGAAACTCGATGATTGTAACGCACCTACCGAATTGTGCAAAGAGTAGCCTTAATCTTGTTTCGTCAAGGTTTGAAGGCTCTACAATGAGGATGAAACGTGCAAATAACATGAATTACGATTCGTTCCGCTAATGGAGTGCACACATACCTAGTGTTAGCAATCGGTAAGCTTGCACATAATCCACTTGGACTGCCGACCAAATCTTCGAACCCAGTGCAAGGTAACCACAAACAATTCGATTTACTTATGCTAAATCTTATTGGTTCACAAAACATTTCGGAACTTCAAAAACTTCAACGTTGTATAGCCAATTAGCTAAATTGTCCATCTCTCTCTCATAACATAATTATTAATACCAAAATTAAATACGATTAATTAAAACAATGTGCCCCAGTTATGTCGAGTGCGTATTGAATTAAATCGAACAATAGTTCATTAGCTACCTCAACACTTTTTGCTATTGTGATTGAGACATGTTATCTATAGCCGTCTATGGCATGTCTGCGGCACCCTGCGTGGTTAAACGAGCCGAGATAACTTTCCCAGTGATGTTTACTTATTGTCTATTTTCGCTCACGGTGGGTGAACAATTATTGCAGTCTATGATTGGTTATTATTTGGCAGGCGAGGCCGGGGCGTGAGGCGCGCGACCCCGCGGCATGCCTTGAAACTCCGGCTTTTTGTATCACCGGACAATAGTCTGGTCACCCAGAAAATAGTCTCGATTCATTTGTCTATCTTTAAGATCAATGATCCTATATATGTTAGATATTAATCTTTTAATTACGACCTCGTTGAGTTGTCTGTACCTATTACCTATTGACACATTGACGACTTTCACGTTTTGTGCCGCCCACTCGCTCACAGCCACTCAGTCGCCTAGAAACTAATTTAAAGGATAAAAAGAATAATTTAGTTAGCAACGTTGTATCAAGTTTCGTGCGTGTACGCGGGCGCAGCCGACATTAACCCAACCGGTCGGATGGCATTCGACCAGTTATCAACTTTAACATTCTCAATCACCTTAATGACCCAACCTCTTTCGCCATCGCCCATTAAGAAAAACCTGATTTCTGCAAATTATTTGTCCCCATAGATATTCTGACTATTTGGCATTTCCCGTGCGCCTGCCAAAAACTCGGCTAAGCAGACCTATTACGTAAGTCGTGTGACCTTTGATAGGATTTCGTCGTCTCAAACGTCGTTTATTTAAGATAGAATAGTACGACGTCTATTCGTTTAGAATATTACCATCTGGTACTCACAAACGGCAGGCATATCTGATTGCCGTTGTCCGCTGTCACCGTCAACATTAGAGGTATAATTTATAATGATTCCGAGTTATGTAAAAGTCATCAGATAATAGGCAACAATCAGTGAATAGGTTTGACAGGTTGAGCATTATGGTCTCGACAAGTAACCCCCATTGAGGTCATAGGTAACGACTCTCTGACCTACAAAGACGTCATGATTGTGCTACAAATAGCTATCAGCAGTCAATTATTAAACTACTGACTAGTAATAAAAATGAGGCACTTAATTGAACGCAGGTGCACAAAATGCCTTCGAAAGATTGTAATCCTACCTTCGCAAATTAAAATGATTATATATTCTTTTCCGTACAAAACTTATAATTCAAAAATTGTTTGAAATGGAAAATTTAAAATGTAATTAAAATAACTTGGTCAAGCGAACTTTTTCTCGAGTTTCCAAAAAAAATGGAAATAAAAGCTAGTAAGTAATAAACAAAGTAACATTATGATCAATTATTACATGTCTACTTTATTAAATGTTAATGCTAATTAGACGGAACATCGGCGTAGCAGCTCGTAGCACCGTAGCGTCACCGGCACGACTTGACCTGTGATTATCGATTCAAATCCAAACCTATCGATTTCTCGTTGCATTCCAACATCGATTTATTATCATCGATGCATTCCAATGTTATATTTAATTGACATTTAAATCGGAATCACCAGCCACAGCTGACTCTGATTAAAATGACATTCAAGTCATTAGTTCTGAAGATACATCACTACCTTCGATATACTATTTGATTGAACTAATTAGTAACCTACATCAATTATAGTTTTATCTTTTAAATGCGTTTAAGTCGTTGGATCATGATTAATTTAATCATGATTGCTTAGATTAACGTCTTGGTTATAAATATTCATTTAATTATTTGGATCAGCACAGCAGCATTGACATTCACTAAATGAAAACATAAATGCCATAAATTTGCTAACAAATAAAAACGGGCAAAGCCAAACACCGTTGGGACTTAGCATACTATTCGTTTTCTCTAATGAGTAAAACACAGCTGGAAGGACGACATCGACGCGAATAAAACAACCCCTGTATACTGTGCTGCACCCTGTATGTCAGACAATGCTTTGTGCTCGTGCCCTGTACGGGTGACGATAAAGCTTAAGCTTTTTTTCTAGTCCAGTATTATTGCCATAGCGACAATCTTCTCTCGTGTGACCATGAGTTACACAAGAATAGCTCTTGTGGCGAAAAGATTTGCCATCCAAAAAGGTTATTAAAAGGAATGCCTGCCCTGAGTGCGCCGGACGTAATAAAGTATCGTATCTCATGCAGTCTCTCTATGCGCACCCGGCTGTGGAGGTAATACCTACGGAAAACCTATCAGCAGGGCCGGCAGTCTCGACAGAGATAACGACAAAATCGCTAACTTTCGATCGCCGATTACTAACGAATAAATTTAGTTGAACTAATGTTGCTTGCGAGAAAAGCATCTTGAATGTAAAGACTTGCTTTTCTCGCAAGCATCGTTATTGCAACTGTGTTTTTCATTGTTATTTTAGCGATCGAAAGTTAACGATAATGTCGTTAACTCTGTCGAGACTGCCAGCCCTGGAGTTTATAAAATAAAAGGTCTGGGCATAGATAGCGACACAATCGCTAACTTTCGATCGCTAATAACTCACGAAAAAATTCGGTTGCAATAACGATGCTTGCGGGAAATGCAAGTCTCTACATCCAAGGTGCGATTCTCGCAAGCATCGTTATTGCAACCGAATTTATTCGTTAGTAATCAGCGATCGAAAGTTAGCGATTTTGTCGTTATCTCTGTCGAGACCTGAATAGTACTCTGGGCAAAATAAAGGGATATCTATCTAAAATTATACTGTCACTATCTTCCGTGACGTTCATTATTTTGAGCTTCCGATATTTCGACGCTGTTGCAAGCGCTATGTTCGCGGGATGACTGGAGAATGCGGGTGGATGGAAAATAAACGACGAATATGTGGATAACTATCTGTTTATATGTACGATACGTCTTATGTTCGCCATGCAGAAACTTTTGTCTGGCAGTGACAAAACACTAACATCCGCATCGCGAAATTCCTCATCGTCCGTAAATGCATCGCTTATATAAATAAATATAAATATAAAAAAATATCGCTGGACATTACACACAGCGCCATCTAGTGCCACACTAAGCAACGAGGCTTGTGTCGTGGACACCAGATAGTTGATATACTACATAGATACTTTTTGTTTGTAAATACATACTTATTATACATATAAACATCCATGACTCGGAAAAAATGTCCATGCTCATCACACAAACATTTGCTCCTACCGGGATTCGAACCCGGGACCCTAAAAATGTAAGGCAGCTTCAATACCGCTGCGCCATTCGGGTCGTCATATAATTATTATACCTAACATTTCCTTATATTTTACTGCTCTTGATAAAAAAAACAAAGGAAATATCAATGTTCAAATATGTAAAACTTGTTTCGTGGTGCTACTTTTATTCATTTTCCGACATTTTGCTTACTGTTGCTCACGGTCGCAGGGTGACTGCCCCGTAGAACTAGTTTCCTTTCAATACAACTTTTGGTACCTAGCTTTATTTATAAAAACAAATAACCGAACCTGGTCCACGCGCACATTGTAAAGGCAATTCGATTTTACGGTTTTCCAATACTGGAGTATCGATAAAATTAACAAATATTTAAAATCTTCCAACTATTTTCGGTTGCAACTTCTCTATTGCTTTTAGTGAGTTTTCGTACTACCGTAAAATGGGGCTATTTGGGTTTTGGGGGCTAATAGGGACGCCCCAGAATTTCGAACAAAAATATCGATAACTGTCGGTTGGTGTATGGTAGAAATTTTACAAACTCTAGCATCATTTTGATTGGCTGCTACTGAAAAAAACCCAATAACATTTTGGTATATATGGTACCAAATAGCCCCGTTTTACTTTGAAATTTTTCATTACAACATCAATATGTACTTCTGTTTTTTTTCTGAAAATCTGCCGTGTTACTGAGAGATTATCATCACTTCCAAATCGTCGTAACAAGACGTCGTTTTTTTTAATTAGTGTGTTCTAATCATCATCATCTGCCTAGCCTTTTCCCAACTATGTTGGGGGTTGGATTCCAATCTTACCATTGCAGCTGCAGTTTAATACCATTATTTTACATGGAACGACTGCCTCTCTGACCTCCAAAAACACAGTTACTGGTTCATACGATACAACATTATGTAGTCTGAAGTACTTATCTATTAATCAACACCGTACATTTTGTTCCAGGAAATGATTCGCCGGGAGTATCGGTGTCGCGCGGTCGTACTATGACGTGAAGACCACCACCATGCGGGCAGGCTCTCAAGTGGCCTCCCACTAGCCACACGGCCTCATTGCGCTTTGTGTTATACTGAGGTAAGCACCACTACATCATCTTATCCTTGTTTTTGTCGACGGTACATCTATACCATAGTTTTTGGGCCCAATACGTTTAAAATGACGTCAGAGGCTTTGCTGAGACACGCATTATACGTATATCACTACATCTAAATGTATATATTATTGCAAAAAGATCTTCAACAGCTTTTACATTTTCATCAAATTTATTATAAATGAATTTTTAGTCATAATTATTTATTTGTACACAAGGAAAAAAATCTTACTTACCACACAGTCGATGAAGTTGTACACTGAAGACACATATTAAATGCGAACGGCAGAAATTCGAATTTAAACTAAGCCAGAAGCCTGTTTTAGGAGCCAATGTTCCTTCAAATGAGTTCTATCAAATACAAAGGCATCCTTTACCGTCATCATTTATCATTTTTAACTTTATCATCATGATATATTTTCCATAAGCCCTCCATTGTTTTTTTTTTCAAGCTGTAGCGGTAGACCACCGTGGAGTTGACTAAGACTTGGATTAATCTTGCTTGACCAAGGTAGTAAAATGGTCAACCCAAGTCTATATCATTTTCATAGTTCTACTCCTCCATGATTGCAATTCCTTATCGTCGTGCAGTTGTGGTACAAGCGTTCATATAAAAGGCGTTGGTCTCTACCGTACCTATGCAGTTCTTCTACGTGACAGTTGATTGTTCATTTTAGCAGTAATAAGTCTATCTACATAATAGCGGCTTGCTCACAAATTCTCGCCGGCTAGCCACACGGCCTCATTGCGCTTTTTGTCCCCCGAGCTGAGTCAACCACATCTATCTACCTATCAAATAGAAATGAGGCTAGGATTATGAAAGTCACATGTTATTGGTTTTGTTCGCTGAGAGCCAGGGCATTGTTATAATAGCAACACGCAATTAATGTGTCAGTATCCGTCTAAGTTTACAAGCAAGTATTTTAGATATAGTGTGCTTTGATTCTGATACCAACATGCTAACTAATTACGCCACACTTATACCGACAGCCACCAAATAAGCACACACCCGCCCATTTGTTTTAGCAAGTTATATTGACAAACCACAGTCGTTCAAAGCAGCATTGTAAACAAACTGTTCTAGGTGAGCAGACATTGCGACAAACTTCGCACAGACGCTTAAATGAGTGGCTCGATGAAACATTACGTTGACGCGACGCGACGCTGCAACTAGGATTTCCCGGACGATTCATGCTGTCATCTTAAGTCACAAACAAAACGTTCTGCCCCCATTTTGTCAAGAGAAACTCTAATACGTTAGTGTGCCACGGCCACCCAACAAATTGATATTACATCTAGAGAGAGTTTGCCGCACCGAACTGCGCTTACAAATTCGCAGTTTGTCACGTTTTTTATGCGACTGCAGCGCTCACCGATATCAAGTATTTCTTACGAGTGGACGCTTTTAACCGATTCATTATAGCAGAGATTCAAAATATGTTTCAGGCGAAGCAGGAAATAATAATACTGAAACTGCAATAGTGTTCGACATCTCATTGCATTTAAATCGAATAGGTATTACGAGTGAATAGCTCAGTTGCAAGTTGATAGGTCAACGAGCCGGTCGCGCCGTCGCCGATCTAAAATTAGCTCCATTTACTAATATCTTGTGATAAGAACCATTCCACTGTAAATGGTCTGCAACCGGAGCGTCCGTCATGTGGGCAATTAATTTAAAACGGAGTCATTGCACGCGTTCGCAGACGCCATGATACCCCGCAAAGCTGCACCACAAACAGACGGCCTTACATCCACTCACAGATAATTGAATCGCTACGAACAAATGTCACAACACAACGCGTTACGTTTTGTTATATTATAAAACCGTATTCAATACAATATTATATTATTATGGTATGAAGCTGCTCATTGACCTCTTTACGTGTCACGTATTAAGCACACATTGTAGTTAGAATATTTACTTAATAGGCTTCTTACTACTTACAAACTACAGCTTGTTATGAGCTTAATTGCTTAGCTTTTTAGTATACAACAAAATATAGATAATATATGATGTAAGACACGACTGTTGGTAATTACTTTAACTGTTCTATCGCTACAGTATCTGAGTAAGCTGCATCGGTAGATAATGCGCTTACTACAAAATCAACCGCTAGCTACGAGAATATCGATTTTAAATGATTTTCGCTCACAGCAACAGTGTTACTTAGGTACCCACTTCAGATTTAACATTTTGTAACCGCCTCACAGTTACGCTTCGCTTGAACTTATTAAATGTTCATACAACTTTACAAAACAATAATTCTATTCTATTGCAAGTGATTGCGATATTATTACGATCGATACTCATCAAAGTCATCAATCATGGTCGGCGGTGTACGAATGATCGCTAATGACTCTCGCGAATGGTAACATCAGACATTCAAAACCATATTGTCACGACCCACTTTACAGTCAGAATGTAATGTTTGTAAAATAGTGGCGCCGTCGCAGGAATCCGTAATTCGATTGTCAATTTGTTCCGCTTCCAAAACCAACGCGCTCGTCTAAAACCACACCGTGATCGTTTCAAAAGTCGTTATGACAGTCTGCTTCAAATAGAAACTACGTTTTTTACTTCTAACTCCGACCAACACCAAACAAACATTCAGGTAACCACATCAGGTACTAAACTTTCACAAAACTATCCGAAAAAGTTATTTCCTACTCTATTAATTATCACCAAAAGAGCCACTTGCGTAATTTAATTACTGTTGTTGAACGTTTATTAAAATGTTTAGTATGAAAGTGGACACTAAAATTATAATAATATTAATGTAACTAAATGCACAATGTAATTAAAATTTGTTTAACGCCTAATAAATGGTTCTTTTACCACAATAAAGTCGAGATCATAAATAAAATGGAATTGTTTATCTTAAAAGTTATCTTAGTTTATGTCCGGACAAGTTGTTTTACTTAGCACCTGTCGTATAACCAGATTTTACTGTAGGTAATTAGCACAAGGCTTTCGGCTTACTTATACACTTACCTTAGTGCTTTCACTGTACACTGAAAGTGCGGATAACCGAGTTTTTGCGATACACGAGCGTTTAGATGAATCTGGAAAAACCACTTTTACGCAGAAGTCTCAATCGATCAATCAAATGTGCATTTGTATCTATTATTGCACGTCTATAATTGTAAAGACGTCTTTTGCTACTTTTATATAGTACCTCCCAAGATTTGCTCTGATCTACTTTCCCGTTAATTTCCATTTCATTTGAAGTGACCGCCTGTCAATTAATTTTCATGGCCATGGACAGACGCTCAAATGTCGACTCTCTTGCGAAAGCATAAGGACTAATCACTATGCTTATGAAAACCAACATCGTTAGTACTGTTTTGTACAAGTTCAAGCAAATAAACCGTAATTGGAACATAAATATAACTTTACGTATATTATGTGTGGCAACAGCGAAACAAATTGTAAACAATCATTTTTTGTTAGGACAAAAAACGTAGGATTATGTGGCAAACAATCGCGTTTTTCTTTCTATTTATGTGGTTCAACTACGTCTTTATGTTTTATTTTTATTTACGCAACATTTGCTTGCCATATTGACTTAATTTTATGATGTTAAAGATAAATAAATAATTATATATTTCGTTACGATGACGCTGTCATACAAACTCTACTTCTGCTAGAAGTATAGAGTTTCTCGCATATGAGAAGATGTTTGTACATAGGGAAGTATTAGGTACCATACACATTTCCAGGGTGGTAAGTTTAGGGACCTTCGTAGATTTCTCACTATCAGCAGTTTATGGTGAAGACGTCGAAAATTTCTAAAACAAAATTCTCCAAAACAACCCAGTTTGGACCCCAAGTTATCTGGATCAAAATAGTTGCTAATTGTCAATAAATAATAAGTATGTATTTACAAACTAAAAAGTATCTATGTAGTATATCAACTATCTGGTGTCCACGACACAAGCCTCGTCGCTTAGTGTGGCACTAGATGGCGCTGTGTGTTAATGTCCAGCGATATTTATTTATTTATTTTAATTTTCAATAAAAGATTTTCAATAACCTGTTTGCTAAAATAGCATAAGCTGTTTATACCTCTTGTTCCTTGTATTTAGGTCATTTTACATTCGTCTCAACGGTTGGCAACAAACACCACAACGTCGTGGATTTATTTAGCAACCTGTTACATGAAAAATATGATAAATAAAACATTTTCCTATTACACAGTTGTTTATTATGTATTCATTGACGCATAAGCTTTAGTCCCAATGCGTATGACGATCCGAATGGCGCAGCGGTAGTGAGGCTGTCCTACCGGGATTCGAACCCGGGACCTTAAGAACGTAAGCGTTCTTAGGGTCCCGGGTTCGAATCTCGGTAGGAGCAAATGTTTGTGTGATGAGCATGGACATTTGTTTCCGAGTCATGGATGTTATGTGATATGTATAATAAGTATGTAGTTACAATCAAAAAGTATTTATGTAGTATATAAACTATCTGGTGTCCACGACACAAGCCTTGTTGCTTAGTATGGCACTAGATGGCGCTGTGTGTAATGTCCAGCGATATTTATTTATTATCTATTTATTTATATTGAACTATCAGTAAGGAAAAAAAACTGCATTCAATAACAAGTTTCATCTAGATCACTTAACAAAAATACTTACAGCACCATGTCCATCGTATGTAGTGTTTATATTACGGACATTACACAGTGTAAATATTATTTCGACGTCACACTAGTAATTACTGAAAACCTAAACAAGTACCTAATCAGTGAATTCATGTCAGAGGCCCTAGTACGACCGCATGATGTAAACGTAACGTAAACACCTACAACCGATTTTGGGATTAAAACATTCGTTTCGAATTTCTCAGATTTTTTTAAATTTACTTAGTTTCTGGACTTTATCCACATCTCTAAGTGATGCTCCTCATACTCTTCGCACACCAAAATGCTTGAGGGTTAGGATTATGCTGTATTTCTCTGCCCGCAGTCTTGTTAGGGTATCAGATATTCATGTTGGCTGTGACTGGTTGTCTGAGATAACAAAAGTCAATCAAATCACTTCATGAGCTTTAACAACAGTTAAATTGATTTGACTTTCAAAAGCCGGCTTAGATCCGAAGGGTTGTTGGAAACTCTGTAACTTTAGGGATTAATTTCTACGTAAGGTAATAGGGGTTTATGTAATGCCATTACGAGACATTAAAGTTAATTATATTATGTATGTTTCTACCCTAGATACATACGTTGTAACATTCAAAATAGCGCCCGTGACGTAAGGTACTGCTTTATCCCCTAGGTGCATAATCTATTATTTTATTTCATAGCCGTAATTTATGTTCATTGTTACCTGAGGCTCAAGAGAAAGTGACAGTCTATCAGCCATAAGTCTAACAGAAAAGTGAAATAAGGGATTGACAGCTACTAAAAAGTTATCGTCCTGTTAAAAGTCGTTGCAGAAACATAAAACCACGCCACGATTCCCTCAATTGCAGTTCTGAAAACCCATAAAGCTTAAGCTCCTGTAGTCCCAAATGTACCTGCAAAGGGAACAAACAGTTGAAACGCGTAGTTCAACAAACGCCACGCTACGTTGCCTCGTTGTTCAAACGCAAAAGTGTGAGTAGTGATTGACAGTCAACCAAACACCGCGAGTGGCGCCGACCTTGTGTGCTCGATTGTACCCGCGGCTACCGGAACTCACATACCGACACAGCACTGTTGTCCTTAATATTACACTATTAAATCTATGTGGACAAAGCACGTGTATTAAACACTTAGTAAGTTCAATTTGTTTAAGTTTCCGAGAATTATAGAACTTCTCCCTAATACTTACGTTTAGATTAGGTACGGTAAAGGTATAAACGCTACTTAGAGTCAAGTAATGATTAACCATACATTTGATGATGATACATTCGATGTTTAAATGCCTCTTTACTTTAACCAGCATTTATGAATAAACCCCAGAAAGGATAAATAACTGAAGCGTTTGTAAAAGTAAATCTAGAATAACGTGTGTCAAAATGTTAAATGGTATTCGAACTCGTAGGCGTTGTAGCTGCGTTGTCGTTCAGGAGATAATGCGTAATCTCTGCGTATACGAAGTGTCGACAATGTGTAGACGTCACAACGGTGCCGTGTAGGCAACGCGTACGCGCCGTGTAGACGCAACGTACAGTGTTCATACCTTCACGACTATCCAATATAGTGTTGGAGTTTACTGAGACTGGAAAGTCCATATTTATAAGTGGAGGACGGTTACTGAGGGTTAATGAGATAATAAAATCGACATGAACCTACTTTGCACTAAAGGCTTGTGAAAGACAATTTTAATAACTGTTTCGAAAAGCGGGAGTTCAAGTAAATTGAAATGTTTCCTAATATTCAACTTTGTTTCGCGATCCGAATCTTTTTGGAAGAATTGTTGCATTCTTAAACTTTCCAATAACCTTGAAGTCTAAAATGTTAATTTCATGCTGTGCCCATAAAATGTGGCTACAACACAACACGTTGATTTGTTAGAGACCTTATTTAGATCAAAAACTAAAAGCTTACAACATTACTATCTAGTTTTTATCTAGAAACCTTGCTGCATCATAAAACTGCACCAAAACCCGTTCACTCAGACTGGCTCTTAGGTACACGAAGAGAAAAAAAAAACTAGACAGCGTAGGTCAAACAGAGAGCCAACAGCTATTATCTGCCTGTCATCAGAAGCATTGAATGAAAAAAGAATTAAGCGTGAATAATTAGCAAACATTTAAGTTGAAATGTGTTCGTTTAGTTATAAGATGAAGGAATTTAGTTAAAGGTCTGTTGTCTATGCCGCGACCGGAGAAGTGTAACGAAATGTCAAGGGCGAAGCGCCGACGACTGAGCTCTGTTTGTTCTACTGAAGAATTGATCGTTTACCTAATATGTTTAATTAATGCCTGTTATGTGAAATGTTGATTAATTTAGTATTTTCCTTTATTAATGGCCGTGTTATTGGCAGGTTTATTTTATTGTTTTTATAGCAAAAAAATAAATTAATGTGTCCTTGGGTAAAAAACAACGGCTAATCATAACATGACCCTTAACTCTTTATTATTTTATTGATGATAATCGCAGCCATTCCATCCATTATGATTTGTGTAACATCCCCTAAATAACAACTTACTACTTTTAAAGTACTTACGGGATTATATCCGTGATTTTCTTTAGATTCTATGAGCTGATCATGATCGCGGGAATACTGAAGAGGTATGCGGGTGGGACGTAAATTATTTATTATGAGCAGACAAATCTGTCTACCCTCTTTCTTAGTCTAACTACTTACTTAGTCGTATTTTAAGTGTAGTGAAAAACCGTGAAAGTCTTAAACAACTTACTACTTACTTAGAGAGAGTCAATTTGACTTTATTAATTTTCCTCTCAAATTATTCACGCTTTTCGTTCCGCAGCCGTGTATTCCATATCCATTAAAATGATCCCGACGTGAATTTTAAAGAGCCTTGTACCACAAACCCTTATGAGGCAGTGAAGTGGGTTGTGTTGTGATAACCAGCTGCGACTATCAAGTGACGTCACACACACTTAAGTTAAAATTATCACCATGCGAGCCCTAACGACTACCTAATTACCATCATGGCTGTAAGTCGCGACACGAGACATAATCGATCACTAAACTACGGTTCAAATATCAGGGCCAATGTCAATCTATGCAGTGTCGAGTAGAGGTTTAACTTAACAGTTTTATATCTATGTTTAAATACGGATTTAAACTGCGTAGTTGTGAGAAAAACGTTTGTTTTTATTTCTTATTCGCGTCACGATGAAAGTGAGAGTGGCTTTGTCTTGCATAAGTAGACTTGCGGTATCCGAACTAATCTAGTAGTACAAATACTTTAAAAAATCGCTTTTCACTTCTTTAGAAACAATAAGACACGTCAACTTTTTTGTAAGCTACAAGGGTAATCAGAAATATCTTAGAGAGACATGAGTTTATTGCAGGAATCACACAAGCATTTCAGGAATTTAGGGCTTACACAAGTATCGATACATGATACTCGTGTGATAGTTCCCTATCGTTACGCCACCCTAAAAGGAATGTTACCCAACTCTAAGATGTATCATTATTACCAACAGAACATGTTATTATTGTTTTAATGACTGGCTGTGTTGCTCTATAATTATTAGACCTCTACGCACGTTTACAATGCGATGTACAATTTCACAACCGATATCTGCACTTGTATCGAATATTGTGAACTGCTAATTAAATAACAATCATTTTATCAGAATTTCTATCGAGAGATGTGGCAACATTGGCAACGATTCGTTGCGAGCACATACCAGTGGTAGTCGGTACCTGAATACAATTTTTGATACAATTTTACGTAATTGACGCGTTCCATGTAAACGAGCGTCGAGTAAAAGCGGGTTGAGTGCGTTGTTTGTTGCGCAACGCTGCGCCCGCGACGCCGTCACGCGCCCGCCACGACACCCTGCAGCGGCGGACGTGCCAGCAGATCAGTTTTCGGTGTTTGAAGCCCACTGCTGGGTCTGGGCCTTACACAAAACTGTAATTAATGGCCGGTAATCATCGCCAAATAACAGCGATGCATGTTCACTTTTTTTAATGGGTTTTACTCAATAATAAACTAGAATAAAGTAGTTAATGGCCATAATCAACCCCACATTCTACGATTCTGAAAACTAGGTACGGAATGAAAAGAAAATTCGTGACCACAAAGAAGTGGCTGGCGTCTTTAACGTACCGGACTACACTAGATTACCGTAGGAACCTCGTAAATCCGTAGGATCAAACAGGATGCCAGTGAAGATAAAGCTCGGGAAAGCTAGATTTTGTGCTCTATCCTTTGTAAATTCTACCCCTTTGAGAACCACAAAGCTTTAAAATATTTGTCATGTGCGTTATCTCAAACCTTAAAATATTCGTTGCATATGTTGATTGATAACTTATCTCGAGGAGCTCGCGGCTAAATAATAACAGCCGCAAGGGTCGATCTCCAAGTTTAAGCAGTACTTTTATGGATAGACTTTTTTGGATGCGTGACCATCATAGCATACATAGCGAGTTTCCTCCGTGTATCGGAAGCACGTTAAGCCAAACGCGGTGGTTGTCAAACTTTCAGGCTTTTGACTACTAGTAGCCCAGTGTCTGACAACCAGTCTTACTAAGGCGTATCGTATTACCCAGATACTGGGTTGTGGAGGTCAGATTGGCAGTGGTTGGACTGGGACCGACCCCAACATATTTTGGGAAAAGGCTAGGCAGATGTTTGTTAATAACTTATCTATTTAAAGCTAATCATTTCGTGTCTTAGCCGTATTCTAACCATAAAATTACAAAATAAATTAACAAACATCAGATTTTTAAATTAACACTTACCATTGTACATAGATTAGCGTGTACATGAGTAATCTTCATCTTCACACTTGACGGGCCCATCCATCTACACATAGACAATTTATCTGTCAATCTACGCATATACATGATGTAAAACGGCCTTGAAGGTTACAATAAGACATAGAATACTGTGCCCTTGGAAAGCCGCAGTGATTTGCAGTCGATGCGCGCGTACGCACCGCACCACCCACTACTTCGAACCCCGCATCCTATGAATGAATCATAGGAATTCCATTGATGTACACATGAAAGCGCTTTATTTCACGATTCAAGTTTTATTGTCATTTTATGGGTAGTACAGCTGAAGGTTTATTCGATGTGGGCCTTTCGCCGCTTCAGCACACTCCATGTTGTGGTTGAATAATTACTTAGTGGAATTGGTTGTTTATTGATGGATATAAAGCTAAGTCACAGGTTTTTATGGTGTAGTGAGTTGTTGGGTTAAGATTTCCTTCTCAATTTGATTGAGTCCTTATGGGAAATGATCAAATATGAAATTTAGCTTCAAACGTCAAAGTATGTAATTATGCTTCATGCGCTTCAACATTCTGCAATCTGTTGTTCCATAAAAAAATGCTTTATAAACTGTTGGTTTTGTTACACAAGAAGCAACTGCCCTCATGATCAAAAGAAACTTATTTAATTTAATCCAAGTTCAATTTCACTTACTCAAAGTATTCACGTTTCACTCACCAAACGGAGCAAGTGATTTTTTCCAGACGTACGAGTAAATGGCCTTTACATATCGAACTTACTACACTTTCATCTAATTACTGCGTTAATAACAGGCAAATGAATGGTTACGAGCAGGAACCAACCGATACAATTATAAGCCTATATTTGTTCGTGATTACAATTAGAAACCGAATTTGAAATAACAGTGAGAGTGATTACACTGTCTGACTTCCACACGTATGTTTGTTGTGTCTCTGTTCTCAACTAGAAGATGATTTCGATTAATGCTCTGCTTTCTCCATTGTTTGTGTGACGCCGCCACCGACAAACAAGCCACGCCCCACACATCGTCACACATTGTCTCTTGAGATTTGACAAGCCGACAGTACCGCCCATGTTATAAATTATCTAAGTAAATAACGATACAATAAAAACAGGAAAAACGCCCGGACATGGGCATTTTCTGAACAGTTTCATACTTTTCCGATGTAATAGGATCATAATTTCCCTTTAATTTGAACATTTCCCGCTTTTCTTACGCACATTTTATGTCATTATTGTTTTCCATTACACGTTTCCTGTGTGCCAAATGTGTTTACCAAATACATAACTAGCGGATCCTTCCTTAAACGACATGCTTCAAATGAGGAAACTCTTGTAATGTGATACCTATCTTGAACTGCCATTTAAGTTGCAACGAGATGAAGAAGATCTATCATGAGTCAGATGCAGTAATGTTTAATTTCCCTTTCATGTGTGCACTCATTCACGTTTTGGTTGCATGCGAGGATGGCAATGCGAGGCATGTTGCAGCAATTTGCGCGTCATCCCTTGTCGATGAGATCGTGTGCGCTCTCACCGCGCGCGGAAGTCGTGGTGGGTCTGCCATCACGTAGCGTGCGCGCGCTGTTTGCTCGCCCGTGAAGTTTCCTACAACACAAATTGTACAACATTAATTATATCATATTACGTCTTTTTATTGCATTCTGAGTTTTTGTACGTGCGCGACAGTCGCATTCTGGCGGTGATACGTTTTTCTTTTATTTCAATGAAGCTTAAAATTGTGTTAGCTTTTTATGATTACTAGTGTGTGCGCTAGCTTTGTAACACACGCAAGCAAAGGTTATAATAATAACAATGACCTAAAAATCTCTCGGAGCCCTGTTAATTCATGTATTTTCCTCACTTACGGTTATATATATACCTTGCGTGGATTGTTAGAAGTTGCGCAAAACGACAATCAGCAGTGTAGATATGTACACGAATTTCTTACACTCACAGATCGACATGGAATGATAACTTTATAGAATTATTGAGAAATTTTTCGTGACATAGGTGACCTCCCCCTTCCACAACTAATAAATTAATTGAATGTACAAAGTTATTGCTTATTAGATACTGACGACTTAACCTGTCAGCTGAATATCAAACAAGTAAATTATGGCGCTAGATACATTAATGATAAAATGTTATTCAACAGATATTTGTTGTCTGCGGTTGTGATCTAATAAACTGTCTAAATTATAAGTTAAGACCTGGCCAGGCCAATGTTCTCAGGTTACTTGAAGGGCGTTAAACCTATTAGATTTCAATCGATTTGTATCACATTTATTTTAATTAAATAATCTCGTAATATGTTAATTTCTGCATACAAATTGTTATGACAAAGGATATTAAATCATATATCAACATTTATCTAATTTGAAACACAAATTAACAACTGTTCGACCTATTTATAAAAGCGCAATAAATGATATTTTACAAGTACATAATGTACGTAAACCGAAGGCAAGTGGCTAACTTGTAAATAAAAAAGATTAGCGTATGGCCACGAAACAAAAGGTCATGGGAACGATTTCCGCTGAGGAGAACATCAGGCGGAGGATTGAATGACAAAACTTTTAATTACTACCTAGTGTAGTTATAAATCTGCCTCGCTATGCAGACACAGTTTGTAACTAATTCTCAAATAATTGCCAGGGCTTTATTTCACTAGTATTGCAAAACTTGATTAATAATTCATTGACAACTCGCCGAAGAAATACGAAAATCAAATGCTAACTGAATTTGAATGTGTATTTCTGAAATATCCATCGGTATAAAAAGCATGAGACTTTCTATGTAACGTTCATGTGTTCACTTCACACATATGTCATACGTATACGGAGTTTTTAGAAAACAGTCGATAGCTGCAGATTTACGACTAGTGTGTAATACTTAGTACTAAATCCCAGACAAGAAAATGAAGAAACTGAGCACTAGAGAAAACGATTTTAAGAACATAGGATGTAGAGATAACACAATATACGTATTATGGAAGCAGCCACACAAAAAAAACAAACCTACAAATACTTTTGTGCTCCTCTTACCACTTTGTACACCTGAACGTACAACAACGCAAAAATATTTTGAAGAAATAGAGCAAAAAAACAACAATCCTTGGGATGAAACTTGAACAAACCCGACGAAGGAAAACGCAAGTTACATAAGAATCGCGGACCACATGTTATGACGAAATTCAAGACAATTTAGTATAATTCCACCTCATTATAGTGATTTTGAAAATTAATAAAATATACGATGACAGCTATACAGTAGTCAGTAGGTTACTAGTTACTATTAATCTAAATTAGGCAACATTCTTAGAAATAATCCTTCGCTGGATTTACCGTGCTGATAGGTAAAATTCATTTGGCAGATTACATCAAATGACACTCTATTAACATTTAAAGATAATGTTAATAAACATTTAGTTTATTGTTAAAATAAATTAAAATAAGTCTTAGGAGTAGCCACGCCATACACGTGCCATAAATCTGGGACAGATAAAAATATCGTTAACCATAAAAGGTGTGACATAATGAAGACCTGTCGCCCAATTCAAATCTCGAGAACTGTTTACGACGTCTTTAACCTCACTTAATTCAAATATGTTTACATAGATTTAGAAGAGATAAACAAATATGTCGCAGACACTGTGCTATTCCATAAAGTTAGCTAGTAATGCAGGGGCATACGCGGGTAAGTGCACCACGTCTCGGTATTGCTCAGTGAGGTCAAATGTCTGACGCGGTCTTCTTCTAAATTATTATATAACCGTCAGCGGACGCATGGGAACTTTTCTGTCGAAACTGCTACTAGAATCTAAATGCCAGCAGTGGAACATGTACGAAACAACTAAGTATATTAAGTATAATAATTGTAAATTATGCGTGATGATGATCTGAGCAGCGGTGAAGTCAGTTGACATTTAATTACGAGAGTATCAACGTTCGCTTGCACTGTCATCCGTTTTCGATCTCACTATTTGTCATCGGAAAAATAAAACAATATAATGACGACGTGACTGCAATTATTCAATGAAGATTTTATCCATCATTGTAAATTGAGGAATAAACAAACAAAAAACTTGTGAATGACAGAGGAAACGTCGAGGAATGCGACGGAGGCGGCACAATGGAGACGAGCTTAGTGCACAGGCACACGGTCGGCGTTCTTTACTTTTTTTAATTAACAATGAAACAACTACACATACCACAGGTAGTTTTAGGTAGATTTCGTCAGAAAAAAACTCAATCTACCTATTGGTCTTGTACCTAAAGTCGAGTTTTCCGAAAATTTCACCATAGGGGGTTTAGTTATGACCCCTAGAGCCCAAATCAACCGCCGGTTAAAAGTTTTTATATATATTTAAGTATGTTGGTATGTATGTGGGGCGACAAGCAAAACACAGGTCGCAATTATGCACCGATTGCTTTCAAACTTGGCCAAAAAAAATATAAAGACACAAAACTTAGGGGCGGCGGAGGGGGGACAGTTTTTCTAAAATCTGTTTTTTGGCCATAACTTTTTTCCTATGAAAAATGTTTGAACCGTTTAACATTTTTATCATTTCGAGTAAGAGTAGGTACGGACAACTTTTAGATTTAAACTTTTTTGATGCAACTCCTAACTTGGGGATGGGGTTGAAATTTCAAAAAAATATATATATCTCCGAAACGGTAAACATTTTTACTTATAAATATAATTTTTTTAAGCAAATTGTTTAGGTACTCTACAATTTTTAATTGAAAAGTTTAGCGATAAAGCTTTACTTATATAGTTTTCGAAATAAAAAATTATAACTGAAAAATCGAGGGCTTTTCCATGCTAAACTCATACGAGGATTTTAAAATTTATGATAACCATTTTTCAGCTGTAAAACCATCATCTGCCCGTTATTTAAAGATTTTAAACATGAACAAAAAAAAAAGTATTTTGGTCCAAGGGGTTGAAAAAATATGGGTGGAACCTTCTTCGAAATCTACCTCCTCCCTGCGGCTTGCCGAAGGGATTTTTAAAACCAATGTAACGAAACTTTTTTTTAACAACAATATATAATTTTAAAGTTTCTTTCAGTCATGTTATCCAATACTTAATCGAAGTCAAATGATACTGTAAAATCTATTATCAACCTCTGATTTCTTGCAAAAAATAAAATTTCTGCATTATTGTTCACTGGCTTACTTATTCTTCATAGAGAATATAGGTAGGCAAAATTTCAGAAGTTAAACCGTTCGCGTCGCTCATCAGTGCGCTCGTGGCCTTAACTCTCGTTACCCACACACCGTCTCTCATCCCGTCTCGTTCGCGTGTTTCTCCGACCTTCATCCCGCATTCTTCCATGTAGCCAACCAGTCATCCAGGATACGCACTATTTGCCAAGTCGTTGGCGGACAACGACCTCTGCTAGTTGACTCTTAGACAATCACCTTTTACCTACAATACGACTGAGTCCTGTGAATAGCGTTTTTCCTGTCTCAGTTTCGTCACGAGTCATTCAATCCGTGTTTATTAAAAAATATTAATTACAAGTAGTATCTTAACTAGCTATCGCCAGTACATTCATAGTTCACAATCTTAGGGAAATTATAAATGCAGAAATATGTAAGGCATGCTGTTCTACTTTCATTTCCACGTCTGCTTGTTATGAATAGTTAATTTTCATGAGATGTACTTACATTATCTTGCGTAACAATCAACCATGTGTACTTATCACAAAACCATTACTCAGTAGCTACTTACCCGTGGTTGAACATAAATTGTTCCATATCCTGTGAATATGAGGATCGTGCGTAACAAGTGAGTCACTGTCAATCAGCACTGGAGACCAAACTGTCTAGTACTGGTATAAGTATATAAACAATCCCGACACGTGTTTAGTATTGTCACCAACCATAATAGGACAGACGTTCTCGTTCCATATTATTGTACAAACAGTAGCACAACCACACTAAACCAGTCAGGTACGTAGAGAGCTTTTACTCGTACGTTATACGGTTGCATACTTACACTTCGACCTTAAGGACACGTTGCGTAACTTCAACAGATGTGCTTAAAGATGAGTTAACAATAAAAATATTTTATTTCCATAAATGTACAACAATTGAGCATACGTGTGGTGTAGGCGCGAACGCGTCTCTGTAATTGATAAGGATAATCGCGTCGTGAATCAGGCCCGGGATTAAGTACACAACCGGTAGGTAAACGGTCCTAATACGGCACAGGTAATATTCGCCACGCGTGTCGACATAGGTCACAATTATTAACTTAATTGTCTTTAGTGAGTAGGCGACCCATTGTTTGTGCTTTTGTCACTATCGCATGCTCTATCTAAGACCTGACTGACTTAATCATGCTTATTCCTTATTTATACTTGTCATGTCGTAATATTACGAGACCCCAATTGTCATACCCAGAAACTGGACCACTGCGACGGTTTTGACATGCCAATGTGGTCGAAACATATCGTCGATCAAAGGCCACTCTTATTCTTATGCAATGATTCTTTTATCGTATTTTCCCCGTCACGATTATCTTCCTGAATATCATTGTGTTTATCGGGTCCAAATACGAAACGATATATTTATGTAACATTATCATATTGAAAGGATCTTGTGGGTCAGAAATCAGAGTTGTTTCTTGAGTGACCATCACCGATCGTCAGTACTTGTTAGGTGTCATTTGTTACGAAAAAGGCGAGACGTGACATCTCAGTCCGCGAGGATACTATACCTGTTTGTGAGTTTATGACTAAAAACATTATATAACTCGATTGCGGTTAGGCTGATTATGTAGGCAAGGCAATTGAAGACAAACAACTTGTTATTATAGATCATATATTTCTCATAAATGTCCGAACTGAATATTAATTGGGTCTATCGAGTACCGTAACTGAGTAGTTGATGAAGCGTGGTGCGTGTAGTCTGAAGTAGTGGAGTGACCGCCATTCTCGGCTACCAGGTGCTTCGAACCGTCGTCGTCGGATCGTCGGACGCTGCTCTCAACATACTTGATGACATAACGGAGTGCGGCCGACTCGGGCAGTCGGGCCCGTTACATCGTAGCACCGTTCAAGCGTAGCTTTTTGTTGTATCTCCACGTAACACATAATACCATTCCTAATAGACGTAGGGCATTGTGCAAACTTGCGAGATTAAGTCACGACAAATAGACGCCCGTTAATCAATCTCGGTCACATCCATTTAAATAAAGCTAAATTGCTAATCAAATGATTGGCGATAAACTAGAAGTGGGATACGACCTTCACGGTGGAATTCTCTTTCAAAATATCCGTGAGGTTGTTTTGATTCATATCTAAAGTGTCACCGACGAAATTAAATCAGCTACTGTATATCGTTTGTCTTGGTTTTTCGGTATCAAAAACAACTCTTCGTTTAGCACTATTTACCGTTAAAATTGAAATTTGTTCCCGCTTTAGTGAAGCTCACGGTATTTTGACCTCTTGCAAGTCAAATTATCCACACTAGTTGACATAGCGGTGATAGTCCGCACTTAGGCATGAATGTAAACGAAACGGAATAGAAACGGATAGATTGGGGATGTAGTCACGTCTCGATTTAAATTTAATTGTACGAGTACCTACTAAGAAACGTTTAAAGTTACATAAACGATATGGTATTGCGATAATTCGATCCCAATATACGTAAGTAGAGTAACGATATCAAAATGTTGACAAGCTATACTTAGGTGTCGGTTTCAATCAAATTAATTAACAGAACAATAGCCGTAATTGCCTAATTACGCCGTATTCGTATAATGAACCACCGCTTCCTCGTTCGAGGCGTTTGATACTTTTATCATGTGAATTATTAATTCTGATTGCTAAAGAAAGTGTTTTTAATTAATACCTCATTTATAATCTTTCGATCTATATTAATTTCAATTATTTGTTAGATATCATTGTGCACGCATTACCTAAGTAGAAGTCAGTGTACGTTCGTTAATGATAGAGTAGGTACCTAAGCAATTTACATAGATGATAGTAATAATAAAATATCAAAATTATATTAATGTATTCATATTCATCATTATATTCATAACTAGCGGACGTCACGCGGTTTCACCCGCGTAGTTCCCGTTCCCGTGGGAGTACGGGGATAAATAGCCTATGTTACTCAGTGAAGACGTGGCTTTCTAATGGTGAAAGAATTTTTGAAGTAGTTTTTGAGTTTATTCATTACAAACATACACACATACAAAAATACAATTCTTTCCTCTTTATAATATTAGTGTAGAAGTATCTTTATCCACTGGGCTTAATGCGAAGTCTCTTACACTAAGCTTTTGAATACAACCGTAAGTACTTAATAGACTTTTCAGTATCCAATGTAAACACTTCCAAGTGGTAACATCCTAGGCAGTCTACCAGTTTGTGTATAAGTACCTAATATCATTCCAAGCTTCCGACATCCAGTGAGAAACCAACCACAAACTGCAATACCCCTCGTGGTTGAAATCATTATAATTTGACCACAGCGGGCCTACCATGACGTCTTAAAGCAGGATCGTTTTAATTGCGTGCGAGTGAGGGAAAGAGATGGCGCTAGACGTCCTCTATAGCTCCGTTTCTTACCCACACTGGAACGCGATTAAAACGATCCTGCTTTAAGACGTCATGGTAGGCCACCTGTACAATTTGACGCTATAAATACACCACAACATGTTTTCAATTATCTACTTAACCGAGGACAATAGCTACTACGGCTATTACAAACATTGTACCCTGAAGAAATAAATATTACATTGTCACAAGGTTCTGAATGTCCGAAAATATATGACGTCTTGTCCCTATTGACTTGAAGCGAAGCAGTGGCATAATCATAACATAACAATGCCTGTTTCCCCTGAAAGGATAGGCAGAGGTGTACCACAGTTAGCCAGCCATGATTAAAGTCCCAGGTAATTTTTAAGAGAACCTATTGCCATCTGCTGGTCCCGAATCCCATCTTCGTGCTGCTATTGCCATTATTATAAATGAGCCTCTGTGCTGCCTATTCTACTAAAGCTTCATAATAGTTAGAAAATCCCGATAATGGGGTGGGCAACTGGTGGAACTAATGGCGCTAGCATCGCATGAACCAAACATCGTCGTTGGTTGAAAATCTGTCAAAGTCATTTTATATTTCAAAATAGTTTGACCTCATTGGTCAGATTGGGTCTAAGCTATGGACGCGCCATCTACAATCAGCTTTGACCAGCCTTCCCCATTTACCATCGTAGCATATTCAAGACTGTGTATGAGGATCTCGTGGCTAAATAATAACAGCCGGTCGGGTCGATCTTTAAGTTAAGCCGTGCTTGCCTAGGTTGGTCTGTGGATGGGTGACCACCGAGTTTCTTCCCTGCCTCGGCAAGCACGTTAAGCCGTTGGTCCTGGCTGTCATTTGTAGATCTTTGACAGTCGTTACAGGTAGTCAGTGACCAGAAAGTCCGACAACCAGTATTACCAAGGGGTACCGTATTACCCAGTACTAACTGGGTTGTGGAGGTCAGATAGGCAGTCCTTCCATGTAAAATACTGGTATTCAGCTGCATCCGGTTAGACTGGAAGCCAACCCCAACATAGTTGGGAACAGGCTAGGCAGATGATGCACATATTCAAGACTGTATGAAAAATGACCTTTGCCAGCGTTAGAGGTGGTGTTCGTTCCACTTGGTACTTTTAAAGTCAGAAGACTGGGCATAATATGATTAGTACAGTCACGGACACAACAATTACAAGTTCATATTAATTACTATACGATCTCAACTGCGTTTAACAATAATAAAAGCCATTATATCTTTTCAACAGATTGTTTCTTTAATTGTGCTCACGATATACGTATAGATAAACAATCAGCAATTTGCTTCAATTGTTTTAATAAAAGTTCTCGTCATATATCATTCTTGTCTTGCGTAATGCTATGTTATGGTAGAAGCTTCCTGATTTCCGTTACAGACATGAAATAGTCTAGGAAGAATCTTGGTGGCGCCATGAAGCAAATCATGTTTTTGTTGAGCTCACATTGTGCATATTATTGATCTTTCTAGTAGGAAAAATACAAAAATAGCTAGGTGAACTAGGATCTAGATGTTTTTTCTGCACATGGGACCATTCGTTTTACAGTTTGGAGTCGTTAGTTCATCCCGCTGTATACGGCTGCAAATTATACGCTTGTCAATTCATATCCGCCACTCAACCGTAAATCAGTATACTTATGATACATCTAATACGAACAAACTTTCCTTAACATTTACGCAATTTCTTTGTACTTTAAAGTGCAATATTGTGCCACTGTTCTGCACTTTATCGGCAATAAAATTCAACCGTAGTTTGCGTATGGCTCGGGGGTGCTGTGCTCGCATTTAGGCCGTATATTGTCGTAAAAGGAAATAACAGCAACTGGCACAAGCACACTAAATAGCCACATTTCATGGCATTACGCAAAATCGTAAACCATTTTACTTAGTTCGTTTCTGTGGCACCAAGTACTTGCGTCCCTCCATACATTCCCTTACAATTTAATTAATGGTATCAGATTACGAAATGTCAAATTGCTATCATTACTAAACACCTCGTGCTTAGATCATAATGGTTATAAGCCTAATTTTGCTTCTGGTTTAGCTATTACATCGCCATTAGGAACGCATAACATCTATCAAGCATTCTTTACGAGTTTATGAAACAGATTTTGTAGACAGATTTCTAGACTGTCTGTGTGATATGATTTTGTGAAAATATTGTCGCGACTCGTTCTGGGTGAGGCACAGACATAAAGCAATTTAAAATTCTGATAGACGTATACATGGTTTTATTTCAAAAAAGGTGTTCGAAGGTCTGAATAATGATTGCCATGAAAATAGAAAAAAGGTCATGTAGAATTTTATGAAATAATTTAGGCAACAGAAAAAAATAATGAAACCCACACAGAAATATTTTTTCAGCACAGTTTTCCTTATTTGGAGGCGGCGGTTACGTGTTTAGTTTACAAACGTTTTATTCACAGTTATGTCCTAAACGCACAACGTCATCTACACATAGCCTCAGTGACTGTGTCGCTCACAGTGCTCCAGTTTCGTGCCGGTCCACCGGCCGTCGGTCTTACTGCTTACATCAAGGAAACCACGCCCTAGGACAATCTGACACAACTGCCTATTGCAACAACTTTCACGATATCGAATAACGTTCAACGCTATTATATGTCGCAGAAACCAGTGAGCAAATCACTGGTTTTGTTCAGTATTTTTATTATAGGAAAAGAGACTGCCCCGAGAACCACGCCGCGATTTCTTACGACGCAAACACTGACATTATGATTCTGACAGAACAACTTTTCATAGTAATATTCTAGTCCGCTTCAAATTCCTATAATCGCTATATAGGGCAGAATTATTCATACAATAATGTTACCTACAACTAAAAGTCATAGTAACTCTAGGCTGACTAATTAACTTTGCTCTATTTAGCACGATCAACATAGCACAAAAAACACAAGGACCATTAACCTCAAGTACCTAAACTGAATTCACAATAGTGAATTCGTTACCGGTAAAATACCTCAGTGGTTTATACGTTGAATCACAAAACTCGCGACAGATCTAATAAACAGTCCGAATTCCCAATCAAATTCTAAGTAATGTTACCAACAATTAAAAAGTTATTGAATCTAGATTCCGAATGATATCATCCGAATCGAGTTTATTTATTTCATAATCGAATTTCGTAACGATTATAGTATATCGTTAGTTCAAAAGCACGCAGTCTCGATACCCATACTTTGTTCTAAATAAACGTATCGGTTTGCTACGAATTAAATGGGCGTTACATCACAATAATCGCCTTGTTAATGGTTTTATTAGTAAAAAGGGATTAATAAATGTCGGACATACTTTCTATTATGTTCGATCAACGTGCACGTTTCGGGTATTAAGAGCAGAGGTACGTGTGTAATTATTTGGAGTAGAAAGGCGCTCATGTAATACTAAACAAATGAGCTGCCAGATCTCACGTTCTTGGCTATAAAAGTTTTAGTTACAATTAACTTACCGTACGAAATCTCTAGTTATATTTTTTCTGGTCATTATAAACGCCTCCAACGTTACATATATTTTGTCGTAATCTTCCACCTCTTCTAAACATAGATGATCTCCATATTCTCCATAAATTATGTCGCATTCCTAAACATGTTTTCTTTAACATTGACAATTGGAAGACCTTGACATTTTAATCATATTTTTTATGTCCATGTCACTTTTTCTTATCGATATCAATGTTCAGTACCTACCTACCTACTCGAGCTTGTCAAAACCCGGAAATCAATATGTTTTGATAACATGTTAGTTAATCGATTTAATTATTTTAGAATGACTTCAGCACTTATTTCTCCCAATGACCTTCCCAAAGTCAGGGTCAATTTAAACCGGGGCTGCGGGACTGTTTGAAAGAGATACCGTGGCCCTGGAACACAAAGGGCGATGAAGGAACATGGATGGGTTTTAGTCAGTAAAAAACTAACTCTCATTTGATGATTTCCCATCCGGAAAAAAAGGGTCAATTTCAATTTGATTCAGGAATAGAAGACCTATAAGATCATTTCAAAGTCATGGTTGAGATGGTCACCCTACCGGAGTGAAACATGATTATTTTACGAGTAATTAGTCGCCGTCGCCGATTCTCGATAAAAGATGCTCAATACCCAAGAAAAAAAAATGGAAAACTAGATCATTGTTATGCATCGAAGTAAGTAATTATAAAATGATGTAATTACAGATGAGGCATATCGGAACAACTCACTGTGGATGGCTAATTGTGGGTGTTGCAACGCAATTGTTCCGTAGATGCGCGTGCGAACACCGCGACCTACCTATTGTTTCTGTTTTGTTGTTTACACCTCTGCTTATGTACAAGGAGAAACATTGATTTCCGTTAACAAGCTTCTAGAATGACTAATAAGACAAACTTGTAAAATAATCTGTTAGTTTAAAAGTGTTTCTAGGGAAAGGCAGGGTGTAAACAGACTCTACACGAAGCCGTCAATTCATTCAATACAAGTAATAATTGTAATTGTAAATAATTGCTGGGAAACTACATTTTTTTTTTAAATCACGTTTTTCGGTAAAACTCAATGTACCGCACTTAAAACATTGTGCTGATGGATGGATTGAATAAGTACGGGGTTCGTGGAGGTGTTAAAGTAAAAGTATTAAATTAAAAACCAGTATTAAAAAAAAACTTGTGGAATAGTTGGAACTTTGACCCCCAATATCTCCGTAACTAGATGGTTCTCAGGTATGGTCTAGAACAAAACAATTATCGCAAAGACGCCCCAGAACATGTGCTTTTCGGCTTCGTCTAAGACTCTTAGTCTTTTTACACCCATTATAATTAAACGTTTTGATGCGATTTGAGTTGATCTTGAGGGCCTAGTCAAGTGTCGCTTACAAAGCGATGCGCAAAAGTGGGGCCCTTAACGGGAGCATTTGCCTGAAATGTAACAATCCAAGATTAGATTTTGTACAAAAACAAGTGAATGAGAATTGTTACATTACAGACGAATGCTTCCGGTGAGGCAGCGCCGTGTAGGTAAGTTTTTCGGCAGCTTACATACCAACACTTTTTGCCAACAAGCCGTGTGGCAAAGTGACTGTGAAAATTCTGTAATAAACCACGCGGGCCCAGAGAGGGGCGTAGTTGGTAGATAACAGATTTCTTCGAATATTTGGTTCTAAAACGCAGTAAAGCGATTTTCTCACGATGTTTTCCACGACCGTTTTTCAAGCCGGGGTGGTGAAATAAATTACATAAAGTATCACGCCTGCCTAGGTTCGAATTCATCGCGTGGGTCTGTTACCAATGGACCACCACTTCTGCTGTGTATTTATTTGTTATTTATCCCTGTATTAATAGCACAATTTCCTGTTGATTTCAGATGCGGCGGCAGGCTCGGATCTCGGGCGGCGGCGCGCTTGTCGTGCGCACCGCCTCTGCCTTACAAGGTTCGCTGCTTTTTATAACTAAACCAAACATTTGATAACATAGATAAATTATTTTTGAGAGAACATTGCTTTGCACTATCAGTGAACTGAGAAAACTACACTCGAAATAAATGCTTGATCGGAAATGGCGCAGGAGCATCGAGTGGTCTAAACGACCTGTGTTATAGCTTGTTTTGTACATGGCATGTTTAGTATATGTCACTGTATGATTATGAAAATCGCTAGTTTATAATCTATCTCGCGAGACTACAAAGTTTATAGTCTCGCAATTTTTCGATAGTTTATAGTATAAACTATCTAGGATTGTCAACTGCGACCAACAACACAAATTAACGTATTATTTTTGTATAGTTTATAATCTATCCATGGCAAACCGACAAATTGTGAACTGATATCAAAACTGCTGCACATATCGTACCTTGCGCTGATCGGTTGGACTTCACTTCAATACAATAATTTTACGGATGATCGAATCATGACAAAATCAAAACTCAGTTATTCAAATTAGGCTTAAAATCAGCAACGTCAAAGACATTTCCATGAAACAGTCTCTCAAAACACGCGCCCTTCTCTACTAGTTTTAGCTGGGAAGTAAAAGCGGCGGAACACATCTTTCTGTTAGGTCAGAAAATCAGGTTTTATACGTAGTGTGTAAGTTAAAATAAAATAAAAAATCCTTAAAAATAAATGATTGTCAGCTAGCACACACCAATAAAAAATTAAAACAGCTTGCAGGCATAAAGTGCGTGCCCGCTTCCATCTGCAATTTTTGGGTTATACATATTATTACATACTTGAAGTCATAAATGAGAAACTAGGACCACAGTACAAAAGATTTTGAACGAAAAGTGTGAGCACTTTTCGTCAATTTGACGATTTGAAATTGATAGAAACTTCAATATACAAATTTGTATTTGTTTGAAAAATTAGTCACTGATGGTGTCATAATAATTAGTAGAAAATAGTCCAAGAGACAAAACGACTTTTCTTCTCGCTCAAGTTATATTATAACAGTAATTTTCTCTAAGCTTCCCATTTTCAGAACAGTCATGAGCGTAAAGCATTAAAGTTGCGACTTTTATGACCGACTCGTTTCCCGCGTTTTCCAGCAAAGTTGTAGAAATCAAGCTGATCACTGCTCAATATTCTAAGACAGTACTTAGTTTCTAGTGAAGATACCTCCAAGATATGTTAATTTAACTTTTACTTATCATAATTCTCGTTCATTTATCACGACAAAAGTTCTTACTTTAAACTGTTATAGGTTAATTGTATACTGGAATGGTACGCTTCATTGACATTCCGATTTAACATTAATTTTAAGTTGATTTAAGATTTATTTGGCGTTATTAAGAAAAGGTTGTATCAATAGGTTGGACGTTCGTTGGGCACCCTTGTGCTCTTGTCTATACATTACCACCGGTACCATGTTTTCTGTCAGCAATACCACGAATAGATGTGCGAGGTTGAAAATAACTACATAGATGACAATGTAGGTATGTTGGGAAGTGAAAATAATATACATCATGCCTGTATTCCCAGAAGGACTATACAGAGGTGTATAGGAACCCCCACCTTTCACGAGTGATCAATCAAAATCAAAGCATTTATTTCAAGTAGGCCAGTTACAGGCACTTTTAAATTGTCGAAGTAAACAAAACAATGAAATGTATGTCTACAGTTCCAGCCACAAGGCATAAAAACTGTGAAAGTACTGTAGTTGCCAAATCCCTAGCGTAGATCTCTATGCCGAAGAACGGGCAAGAAACCCCATGGACACTCTTTTAAATCAGAATGTTTTTACAACACCCTGGTTGCATCATTCATCATCATATGTTAATATGTAGAGGAAAAAATATAATATTGGATGTTGTTTCGGTTTCAGTTTGGCTGTGGTTGCTGATATTCATATTCCAGAACGAGTTTCGAATATCCAGGTCAATTCAACCAGGTGTGAGTATATTGTACAACAAAAAGATGCCAGTTTAGAAAAGAAACTGGACTCTAACCAGTTGATTGTATCAATTATATTGTATGTTATATTGTTGTATTGTATTTTAACTTAAATAAAAATCAATATTTTGTCAACAATAAAGTCAATTCTGTATCAGAAATGCACAAAAAACTTCACTCAATCATACTTGAACCCATTGTTGCCAATACACTGAAGGTGGCCCAAAAACTTTTTGCTCACGTCGTTTTTTTTTTAATTTTCAGTACTTGGACTTTGACAACTTGCCCGAAACGAACTTCACGTGCACGGGCAAGGTTATCGGCGGGTACTATGCGGACCTGGAGACCTCGTGCCAGATGTTCCACGTGTGCACAGTGGGCCAGAATGAAGAGCCCATGGACATCAAGTTCCTTTGCCTTAATGGCACCGTCTTTGATCAGGTGAGTTGATAACGTACGTGAATTGTTCAGTTAATTATAATGGTTAATTTTTGGACGGTTTGCAACTAATTTTACTTGTGCACATGTTGCCGAAGGTATGGTCCTACTATGTAATCTGAGCAATGTTGACAGCAACATGTTGCATGAAAACGTTTCTCGAGAAGTGTGGCTTGGATGCCATAATGTTATCAATGTCACCAATATCTGATTTAATATTTTCTGCTTGTTGTACTTACTGCCTGCAAATTCACTTTATAAGGTTGGCAACCATAAAATCCATTTTATTTATTTCAATGAATGCTTCTAGAAACTTGAACTTGAACTTGTAAAACTGTTCAACAGTTCAACAAACATAATTTCTCATTTCAGGAGACAAGAGTGTGTGAGAGAGTCGACGAAGTAGATTGTACAAAGTCTGAAAAGTTCTACGGTTTAAATTTAGAGTTATATGGCAGTACTTTGCCACCCATCATACAGCCAGACCAACAGAAACCTCAAGCACAACCAACTGAGCAATCACAACAACATACTAAACCAAACCAAGAAGCTGACCCGTCAATAGATGATAGTCCAACGACATCACAAGATAAGACACACGGACACTCGACAGACGCTACAGACTCAACGGAAGATCCCATTCAGGATATAAAAAGAGATGAGCCAAAAATTCAACAAACGAAACCTACACACCCGCCATTACCATTTTCAGATAATGAGGAACTTACTGAAGGTACGCGCTGCTAAAATAATATCATTCGAAATCGAAATAGTTTTTTTTTTGTAAATCTGTTTATAGTATACGAGTATGTACATCAGTTTAGCGAGAATCATCAATTTCCAACTGTGACTTGAGGTCGGCTTCCAGATTAATCGGGTGCAGCTATATACCATTATTTTACATGGAGCGTCCCCTTGGTAAGACTGGTGGTCAGACTTTCGGGTCATAGTGAGTGACCCGTAATGACTGTCAAAGATCTACAAATGACAGCCGAGACCAAAGGCTTCACGTGCTTTTCGAGGCACGGAGGCAACTCGGTATGTAATAGGTGGTCACCAATCCACGGACCACCCTAGGCAAGTGCAGCTTAATCTAAAGATCGACCCGAGCTATTATTTTGCCACGAGCTCCTCCTGAAAGTTTAGCTAGAAAGTAAAACCAGTGCTTATTAATAGTAATAATCAATTATTATTATTACAGAGTACCAAGAAGAAGACGAAGACACTGACTACGAAGATTACGCACGTCATCCCACGACGACGACGACGACACAACCAACCACAACATGGACAACTAAAACTACCACTACGACCACAACAACTACAGCCAGACCAAGCACAACGATATTGCAGTCAACATCTTCTCGTCACCCGTCTCCAATACCACATCTCATTTCTTCGCCTTCCCCTATTCTATCCTCACTGTCGCCCCCGTCGCCTTCATATCCTCCCTCTGCCCCATCCGCTCCCTCAGCCCCGTCCGGCCTATCCGCTCCGTCCGGACCTTCTGCCCCGTCCGCGCCCTCTGCGCCATCTTTACCAACACTAGACCCTTCCTTACTCTCTCCACAAGAATTTATATACCGTCACCGAGGACCAGGATCTGAAGCCATCTCCTTTCAACGTCAAAGCTTTCGGCCCGCTGATGGAGTTTACATAACGCACGCGCCGCCGCAGCAGTTCGACCACTTCCAGTATGAGTCGTCTAGAACCGCTCCGAGGCCAACGCCCCAGCGGCCTGCTCCTTTTGTACAACGACCTCAACCAGCACCGTTCCGAGCAACCACTCTTGATCCACGGGATCAATTATTACGTCCCGGACCTACGTCTCAACCCTCCGAGCGGCACGAAACATCTGTCAAGCAAAATAGACCTCAGAATTATCCCCAATCATTGCCTCAACGGCCTTTGCCTTTTAATCCTTTCTACTATGACCGCAAACGAAGTGATGATGCGGTACCAGACACAGAATCTTCGTTATCAGCACGATCTGTCGCTCCGCCAAATGTGACTGAAAAACCACAGATCAAATTAAAAAGCCCCCCGCGAGTCATTGTTACCGCTAGTGCGTCGGTCAGTGATAGCAATGGCAAAAGACTAAACTACACAGTTGGTAATGTTGTGAGCGCGGTGAAACCTATAGTGCCGATAAACTACGATGACTATAAAGAATCTGATCTTATATTCGATCCATTCTTTCTCGATGTGCCAAAACTACAAAAACGACGAAAAACTAGGTCTAATAAAAATAGAAATGTATTTACAGTTCCGTCCACAGCCACTGTGGCATCCGAATTATTTCCGGAAAAAACGACAATCACAACGTCGCCAGTGACGTCTCGAGCGACGACCACAAGGATCGCGGCCAGTGAGGCGTCGCTGGCGACCACGACCACCGTCTGGAACCCCAACGACTACGTCGACGACAACTACGAGCCCCACGCTTACAATCCACCAGCACCTCCCCTCGCAGTGCTAGTGCCTCACGAGCTGAACAAGTATAAGAAGCACGATAGACTGTCGAAGAACGATTTAGTTGAGGAGAAGACTCACAGAGATCACAAAACGAATGTTGGTAATATCGAACAGCCCAAGCCGACGTCGGCGTCTGCGTTGCAGACAACCTCTAGTCACGCCTCCCGGGCGCCCCCCGCCGCCTCGCCGCCGCCCCCGCCGCTCCTCGAGGCGCCTGCGCCCTCCTGCGCCCCCTCGCGCTCTACTCACTGTCGGACTCGTGCCTAATTAAATTAGCTCACTTTATATGATAAATAGATAAATGCCTAGTTACATATTTAGGTAGGTAGAAAATTTTTAACAATTTTTCAGGCGGACTATTAAAGTCAATAAGTGAAAAGATGTGTTTGCAAAATAAATCAAAATTGAGAATTTGTAGTCTTGAAAGTTTTGTGTCCTCATAAAAAGTCGTTTTAAGCTCCCTCCGAATAGGTGGTGAAAATGACCAGTAGACCTAACTTCTGCTTGGATCATAAGGTCCATTGTCATCTAATTTAATTTTATACCGACTTCATGCTATTCAAACTTCAACAAACACAAATGTTTCGTTTGTGAGACCAGTTCGGAGGGAGCTTTCGTATTTATATTATGTTTTCTTATTATTATAAACATTGTAAATATGTACGAGTTTTGATTTTTTTGATATCATAATATTTTTAAATTTTTCATGTCTTTTTATAAGTACCTATGGATATTTATGAAGGAAACCTTGTAAATATCGTAAAATATACTTGATGTTTCTATAGCTTATTATTTCATTTTCCCCAAGCAATATTAACGGTGACAGGGAATGACTACATTACTATTACTTAAAGTCCACTCCTAGAAACAAGAGTACAAGGCGAAATAATCAGGACATTATTATAACATCACGCCGGAAATTCGCGAAGAGTTACTTGCAGGTTACAACTATGCTATACCCAAATTCTGCTAGTTCTTTTGCAATAGACACCGAGCTGGTACTGAAAAACTTATGATGACATAACCTGATAGCAGTACCCGTAGCCATTCATTTATAGCGCTTGGATTGTGCGCGAGAAAGCTCTTTAACGCATACATTTAAATATTGGTGTAAAAGACCCATTAACGAAGTCTAAAGATACTTGCTATTAAACTACATACTTACGGTGTTCAGATTTTTCCCTTTACATGTGCTGTAAGACATTGCCTCGCCAAATTTCGTAACTCTAGGTCAACGGGAACTACCATTATAGGGTTTCGACCCAAAACCTATAGGGTACTTCCGGTTGACCTAGAATTGACAATTTTGGTTAAAAGCAAAGTCTTACATTAACAAACTTCCAAAGGGATGGAGGGAACTAAGCGCATTCAAACTAAAAAAGCGGCTAAAATTGTATCTTGTTGGGAAAGCATACTACAGTATTTTAGAATTCTTAAATGACAAAGTCTAATATTTATGTACAATTTATAATTAGATCACAGGACAAATTAATTCAAATTTGTAATTTAATGTTTGAATTTAATTATTAGTACGTGTTTTTTTTTAGCTTTGTTTAAATACCTTTTTAATGACTTTTCTTACCCATAGTAGAGTATATATTTGTTATGCCCCAAAGGCCGAACATGATGGATCTTTTTATCCAAGTCGGATATGCAAGTTGTTCATAAACAACTTGCATATCTTGTATATATGTATACTCATGTTTCTACAAATAAACGTATTGTCTTGTCTTGTCTTACAGCACAAGTAAAGGGAAAATACAAAACAAAAAGTTTAAAATTAAGGCAAATGGTACAATATAAGTTTTCGCGAAAATCTAAATTTTCCCAAATCTTTTTATCGGGAACACTCAAAAATTCCGAAAAACAAAATTCCGAAGGTCTCAATTCCGAATTTCAAAATACCGATTTTCATAATTCCGAATGATTCCAAATTCCGAATATAACAATTCCGATTTATCATTAATCCTATTCTCAAAATACCGAATTTCATTAGTCCGACTTATTGATAGTAAGAAACATTAAAAATCATTTTTTTCTTAGCTACTTGTTGATGATTATGCGGCAGGGGTTCAAATTTGTCATTATTTTTGCGATAGCACGCACCGTTCTTGAGATTTAAACAAATTTAGAACCTGCCACGACTCCATGACGCGCTGTCTATAGTCCATCCCTATTAAATAGGGACTATATACCTCATTATCTAGTATAAATTTCAACTTGCTAGGTCCACCCGTTCCTGAGAAAATCGGTGGTGACAGACGGATAGACGGACAGACGGACAAGAGAGTTATCTTATAAGGGTTCTTTTTTTACCTTTTGAGATACGGAACCCTAAAAAGTACATATGTTTTAACTATACTAATATTTTAGAGAGGTAAAATTTGTTTGTAAGTTTGTATGTATGGGGTAATCTCCGGAACTAATAATCCAATTCTAAAAATTCTTTTACTGGCAGAAAGCTACATTAATCGTGGGTGCTATAGGCTATAAATATAAATTATAATCATATCATGCATTAGTATGCATGATATGAATATAATTTATATTTATAGCCTACTCCACTCCTTTATACTTTTCGCGGGCGAAGCCGCGGGCATAAGCTAGTGCTTATGCCCGCGGCTTCTCCCGCGTGGAGTTTCCCACGGGATCATACTAAAGGGATAAATAGGATTCGACATGTTAATCC
The DNA here is from genome assembly GCA_963853795.1 of Xestia rhomboidea. Lineage (NCBI taxonomy): Eukaryota > Metazoa > Arthropoda > Insecta > Lepidoptera > Noctuidae > Xestia > Xestia rhomboidea. Next base: position 11,889,474 of record OY970761.1, on the reverse strand, counting down.
AAGTTATAAACTATCTATGTGCCAAATTTAATAATCATCACAATTAATATCATCACAATCACCATCATCATCATTATCATAATCACCATCACAATCACCATCATCATCATTATCATAATCACCTTCACAATCACCATCACAATCACCATCACAATCACCATCACAATCACCATCACAATCACCATGACAATCACCATCACAATCACCATGACAATCACCATCACAATCACAGTCACAAGCACCACCATAATCACCATCACAATCACCATCACAAGCACCATCACAATCATCATTATCACAATAGCTATCACAATTGCTATCATAATCACTATCTCAATCATCGTTATCACAATCATTATCATCGTAATCACACTCATCATCATCACAATCACAATCATCATCATCATAATCACTATCATCGTAATCACAATCATTATTATCGTAATCAAAATCACCATCTTCTGGATCTCAAAATAAATTCCATATTCGTAACCAGCACCCCTTTTTTTTTTTTTTAGGATAGGAAATCATCAAATGACTTTTCCCGCTCTGGGCGGAGCAGGAGGGAGTGTCAAACTTTTACTGACTAAAACCCATCCATGTTCCTTCATCGCCCTTTGTGTTCCGGGGCTACGGTATCTCTTTCGAATAGTCCCGCAGCCCCGGCAGGCTTCGGCCCTTTCGGACCCCTTCCCTATTGCTGACTCTCTTTGAGGCGCGCGTGGAACACGAACGCGCCGTCGACACGGCCTGTCGTCATGAGACGGACGGACGGCGAGCTAGCCCATAGCACCCCGTCCACAGGCCCGCGCCTACGTTGGCCGGAAGCCACCACGTGGCCCCCGACGCCCGGGGCGTCTCCCGCGGCGGCCGGGACGTGAGGATATCTCCCTCTCACGTTCCGCCACCTCCTTCGCTAGCATGAGTGCTTCACAGAAGGAGGTGACGGCGTCCCTTTCCGTCTCGCTCCGGACCATGGCACGAACCAGGGCCGGAAGCGAGAGGTCGCCGCCGCCGATCGCCACCTCGAGGACACGGCGGTGCCAAGCAGGGCACACCTCCACCGTGTGCTCCATCGTGTCCTCCGGTCGATCCTCGCAATGGAAACACCCGGGCGTCTCCTCCCGCCCGATTCGGTGCAGGAACTTACCCAAGCAACCGTGTCCGGTAAGAACCTGTGTCAGGCGGAAGGTGAGGACGCCGTGGCGTCTCTCCAGCCACTCCTCAAAGAGGGGACTTATCGCCACTATTGTGGCGTGCCCTGCACGGGGTTGCGATAGTCGCTCTCTCCATGTCGCCATGAGATCCCGAACCAGCACCCCTGACATCAGCACCATCGACACCCATATTGATTTTTAGACATTTCAACCCCATCGCACCCCAACAGGGGATGATGGTATTTCAGGTCCGTCACATTAAATCTTAAAATCGTTATTTTTGTAATACACCCGACCCGATACGCCATACAAACTATACCTATGTTGATTTTCTGACTTTGTCACCCCATTTCTCCATATTAGGGGTTGAATTCTGAAAAAAACCTGAAACACAAATGTTTACTCATTTATCAATAGGAGCACTCCGTGAAGTTTCGAATAAAATAGTCTAACTAATCTTGTTTCCCCATACAAACTTTGGTAATTTTTTGGTTACTTTGTATGGGGAAACAAGATTAGTTAGACTATTTTATTCAACCCCTAAGAGGGGTAAATGGGGTGACAAAGTCTAAAATCAATGCACATCCTAAACCGCTGAGTCTACAGATTCCTAATTTGGCAAGTAGGTTTCTCATGAGGTCTAAGGGTGCATTAAGAAAGGATTTTTTTAAATTTACCCCCTAACGGGGTGAAACGGGAGTCGAAAGTTTGTATGGGGAAAAAAGATTAGTTAGACGTTGACATGTTTTATTCGAAACTTCACATGAGTACTCTTATCGATTAATGAGTTAACATTTGTGTTTCAGGTTTTTTTAAGAATTCAACCCCTAAAGGGGGAAGTTGGATAACAAAGTCTGAAAATCAACATGGGTATTGTTTGTATGATGTATCGGGTCCGGTGTATTACAAAAACAACGATTTAAACATTTAATTTGGCGGACCTGAAAAACCATCATCCCCTATTAGGGTGCGATGGGGTTGAAATGTCTAAAAATCAATATGGGTGTCGAAACCGAGATTATCAGGGGTGCTGATTACGAATATGATTTTATTTTGAGATCCGGGGACAGTAAAGACACCAATAACTATACGTTCGTATCCGTGTTGCCGGTTTTCAGCAAGGTGTTTGAAAAGATAATGCACAATCAAATACTTAACCATTTTAACATCAATAAAATCTTACACGAGCAACAGTATGGTTTCACCAAAGTACGTTGTACGACTGACGCCGGTGTCATTTTATTAAAACACATATTTACAGCGTGGGAAGAGGCACAAGATGCCATAGGAATCTTCTGTGACCTTTCGAAGGTATTTGATTGCGTAAATCACGAAACCCTGATCTTGAAACTTGAGCATTACGATTTAGGTAAACTTGCACCCAGTTTAGTAAAATCGTATTTAAATGATAGACAGCAGCAGGTAAGTACAAATAAATGGTGTCAAATCAATGGGTTTACAAGTAAAAATGGGTGTACCACAAGGTTTGATAATGGGTCCCTTCCTCTTTTTAGTATATATTAATGACCTACCCCATTTATTTAACAACCATCCGCATATGGTGTTGTTTGAACTAGAAATAGAGACCAACTAGTGGAGCCAGGTTTCAGGCTTGCTAAAGTAGATTCATCTTTCATGGGGTACTGTTTGAAATGTTACAATAAAATACCTCCCCGTTCGTCTTATTCAGTTGCTGAATGAGACGCACGGGGAGGTATTTTATTGAAAAATATAAATCTTGTATTAAACGCACGCTATGTAGGCAAGCATATTATAAGTTAAGGGATTACATTGATGATAAAAATGCTTGGCTAAATGCCGGTCCTGCTCCACAACCATAGGGGCAAACGAAGTGACTCCCATGTTAATGTATTGTGGAAGCTGCAGAAGATTGTGAAAATATCCTTGCATTGTATAGATTCCAGCTCTTAGTATTATATAATTGCATAGCACATATTGTGTGAGTACTTTGTGCTGTTCAGCTACCATTTACATTTATTAGTTATCTTTCATTGTCTTGAATATGCCTTGGTGGCTGAGAGAATGTCATGCTCACTCTAATGTCTCGCTGATGGTGGCTCTGTAGACCCAACCCTGGGCCCTTCAGCCAGGCCGTGGTGGACTTTAGAAAGAGCTATCATAATACTGGACGCGTTCACAAAATGTCTGTGCTGTTGACGAAGACAAAGGCCGTTAAAACTAATTGAAGATGATGCGACCATAACTAGGCCTTAACCAATGAGGTCAAGGTATTTTGAAATATGAAATAACATTACCTGTTTTTCAGCCAAAAAAAAAACAATCTTGGAACCACCTATACAAGCCACATTAGTTTCACAGTTGCCATCCCCATTGAGGAGTTTCCTCGGCTGGAGCCAATCCTTTTTTTTTTTTTTTCGAATGGGAAATCATCAAATGACTCCTCCTGCTCTGGGCGGAGCAGGAGGGAGTGTCAGACTTTTACTGACTAAAACCCATCCATGTTCCTTCATCGCCCTTTGTGTTCCGGGGCCACGTTATCTCTTTCGAATAGTCCCGCAGCCCCGGCAGGCATCGGCCCTTGCGGACCCCTTCCTTATTGCTGACTCTCTTTGAGGCGCGCGTGGAACACGAACGCGCCGTCGACACGGCCTGTCGTCATGAGACGGACGGACGGCGAGAGCCCATAGCTCCCCGTCCACAGGCCCGCGCCTACGGTGGCCGGAAGCCATCACGTGGCCCCCGACGCCTGGGTGTCTCCCGCGGCGACCGGGACGTGCGGATCTCTCCCTCTCACGTTCCGCCACCTCCTTCGCTAGCATGACTGCTTCGCAGAAGGAGGTGACGGCTTCCCATAACTGGAGCTAATCCTAGGAGTAGAATCAGAACGTGCTTATCATAAAAATGCATTGTCATCTCAACAGAACCAACATGTAAAATTCCAACTCTGTAGTGTGAGAGCAAGTTGTTTGAATTCAGCTTGCAAGATTTCCCCTAAACAAATTAATGGACCAAGAGCCCGCGACGATCAGACCTTCGTAATTTTATAAAACATGAAAGTTTATCTGTGTATGTCCCTAATACAGATATGAAGAACTTCCTACTTTGTCTTCTTAATGTTTTACCTCGAGGCATAATCAAGATTTCACAAAGTTTCACTCGTTTCAAGTAATGAGGTCTCATCTTAGCCCTAAGATGAGATCTGTCACATGTATGCGCCCGCATACAGTTGCAACTGCATACTAGCTTTATGCGGTTGATGCACACGACTGCAGCCGACCGCGTGAACTTGATATCATGACTGCACGAAGTTAGTTGCAGCATGCAGTTGAATATATCGACTGCGCGCAGTTGCTGCGATGCAGTCCGTCTGTTGGCAGCCTACACAAACAATAAAAGTTTTTAGAAAAGAGGTTTATATAAAATGTATTCTTTTTAATTTCTGTAATATATTTGCTGTCACAGCAAGATACAGCAAGACCATCTCGATCGAATTTAGAGTAGATTTTTAAACATTGAAATCAATTGAAATAATTTTATAATTCAAGTTATTTAGCTATTTATTTACTTTGTAATTGATTTAATCATGGTGCCGCCTAAAAAGTGTCCATCAGTAGATATTTTGAATGTTAGAGAAATAATTGAATACGCTTTCGGCGATTTCAGCGTAAGTAATTCTTGAAAATCAAAAATATTTGAATGTTTCTGTTAAATACATAAATCAAAACCACTAAATATGTATACATATATAGTAAAACTGAGGACTTTTACGTTTCTTTTCTTATAGGATAACAAAGTGAATTTTAAACTAGTGCAAACAGTACTTTTACTTATCGCTAGACAATTGAGAGTATTAGAGAGACGTGTAGAAGTTGAAATCGGTCCTTATCTTCCATTACCCCCTGAAGAAACCCTGAGTATAACTGAAGTCAAAGTTCATGCAACTCAAAAGAAAGGGAAGAAGAAGACAGGTCAACAATCTGGTGGTTCAGAAAAAACTTCCACTGATAAAACGACTTCCTCAAGTGATAAGACTTCCACTGACAAAAAATCGATATCAATTAATAAGACAACAACTACATCGACCGATCAGACTTCTACTGACAAAACTACGTCATCAACGGATAAGACAACCACTACATCGACCGGTCGGACTTCTACTGATAAAACTACGTCATCAACGGATAAGACAACCACTACATCGACCGATCGGACTTCTACTGATAAAACTACGTCATCAACGGATAAGAGAACCGCTACATCGACCGGTCGGACTGATAAAACTACTTCATCAAGGGATAAGACAACCACTACATCGACCGGTCGGACTTCTACTGATAAAACTACGTCATCAACGGATAAGAGAACCGCTACATCGACCGGTCGGACTTCTACTGATAAAACTACTTCATCAAGGGATAAGACAACCACTACATCGACCGATCGGACTTCTACTGATAAAACTACGTCATCAACGGATAAAACAACCACTACATCGACTGATCGGACTTCTACTGATAAAACCACATCCTCCTCGGATAGACTAAGTAAGGAAATAAGTTCAAGAACAGCTGCTGCAGCCAGGACACAAAAGGTGTGGTGTTGGTTTGCGTTAGTTAGACTTACCTGTAATGTTCATTAAGCAAAATACCAGCATAATGAGTGTATGTATTCTTCAGCCATACAGTAACCCTGATATTCTAAGCGCCTTGGAGGAGCAGAGGGAGAGAGAGCTTCGTATTATTCATCAGGTGCAATAAAATACATCATCAATACATCAGAAAAAAAAAATGTTCTTTCTTTTATATTTTTTTCTAGCAATGAAGCTGTTTTTTTACCTGTTTTTTGTTTGGAGTTCTGGTAAGTAATGAACAAATTTTAAATCGAATGTGTTATGAAGGTAATATTATAATACACCTGCTAAAGAATTATTACCATAGCCTTCAACTAACTGGGTATCTTAAAATACCAGTTCTGCATGAAATCTGGTGGCACCCAGAAGATTTAAGCAGTTTCAAATGTACTCGCTTACTATAAACCACGCAACTTACTAGCAGCGTTTATACCATCCCACATATTTCCACTAAACGACATAATTAGCACTGGTATTTGTAGCTTTATTGAAACTTATTTCATGAAATTTTAGAGAGCTGATTCTTTCGAAGAAGCAGCGACATCACCTACGCCAATGGCTTCAGTTAATTCGATTTGTGAGTATAATGTACATCTATGGAAGTCTTGCAGTATCTATAAATTAAGTACTACCTAACTCAAACTGAACTAAAAATTATTATCTTTTAAGACAAGTCAGAAGCTCAAGGGCGGCGTAAAACTTCTGCCACCAAGATAGGCACTAAAAAGAAAGAACAAGAAGCAAAACAGTATGAAACATTACTTGTTGGTATGCTATCCGTTTTATATATTTTACATTTAATGCTTAGCTAGGGAAAGAACCAAATTATTTTAACAAAAATAAATTATTTATTACAGTTAAAAAAGTGCCTAGTAAGGAGTCAAGATCAGGAGGTAAATTAATACGACAAACACAAATTATTTATACCTTTTTACCTGCGCAAAAAATGTTTAAATTATGTATTTTTAAAACCCAGAAACTGGACAACAACGCACTCCTCATATATCCGTGGTAACACAAGAACAATTTGAAGAAGTAGCGGAAGCTGTCCGCCTGCTTGAAAAAAAGTTTCTACCTATTGGCACCCCTGGATTTCCAGAGCATGCTGAGCTTATGGAAGAACTTCGGAAAGGTGCTTCCCTAACTGACGCTATGGCAGCATTACAGCTCTCTGCTCGGCTAGAAGCCACAGAAAAAGTTCTTGGTCAAATGATTACAATGCTCACTGATATAGCGTCACAACCACCAGTCGTGGGATTAGATGTAAGTAAAAAATAGTAATAGGCGAGACGACAAAAAAAATCTAATTATTCCGTCACTTCGATTATCAAAATATATTTGACCCGTGTTTTTTCTTTTGTTACGTAAACCAAAATTGACGAAAATACGAAGCTTATAAAATTCTCAATACGTCACGCCACGGTATAATTTTTAGCTAGTTCTGACGTCACGAGCCCCCACTCCCGAGTTTTGATGCGTTTTATCTTTACAAAAACAAAAAATACGTGTCCATTTATTTCCAATACTCTAACTGACGGACTAAATAGATTTGCAATTTTTTGATACTGTCGTCATGCCTATTATGTTTATTACACTTGAATATTAAATCCTTTCACCATTTGAATAATATTTGTATTTAAACGAAAGGACTTAACGAGTAAGAGTAAGAAGCTAACTTTTAAAAGTACTGCCAAAATCGGGCAAAGCCAGAGAGAATTAGATGCCGACGTTGGGGTTGATGGAGTTAATCGAATATTTGAAGCCGGACCTGAGGTCTCTAGCATTGGTGGTTCTGCTAAAAGCAGTAAAGATCTTATGGGAGTCCCCACAGCCTCCACTATGGACAAAGAAACAGCCAAGGGTTTTGCACCAGTTGAAGATGAGTCCGACGACGAATTCAAAGATAGCGTTTACGTTAATTTTAAAGATTTAAGGTAAGTTATTGTAATTAACTTTATTTTTTTCTGAAAGGCTTCTTAGTAGTTTTGGTCAACGCAGCCAAGAAAAACAAAAGAGAATACCGGATTATACAATATGTTAACAAGAATAAGTGTGGTATATTAACACTAAAAACCCGACTACAGCATAAAATGTCGCCTATGTTACCATAACGAATCGATTGACACCTTACTCATCAAAAATAAATAGTTTATAGTATATTCATTCTAGATTTTTTGGCGGCAAAATTTATAATTTTATTAAACAACTGCTATGGTATACCTATATGTGAGTACATTAAAATTCACAACTCTTCCCCCCCCCCGCAACCTGCGTCACCCCTCCCTCCCTTAAAAAGTGTCCCGTTTTATAGATTTTCTACATTTTCAAGAAAACTATACAAGATAGGACAAAATGGTCAAAGACTAAATTGTTTATTAATCAATTACCTACAAATAAGTTCTCACATTAATTTTCACAAATTAAACGACAACACAGTAGTAACCGTAGTCGTGATAAAAAACATTTAAAACCTATTGTGAAACCATAAAGAAAGCAGACGAGAAAAAAAGTACAGCATTTGTCATTTGAAGAGAAGTATGAGAAGAGGCCTTTGCCCGGTAGTGGGACAGTAAAAGGCTGGTATTATTATTATTATTATTTGTCATAGCTGACCCGCGCAACTTCGTCTGCGTTACGTAAGAGAGAGAGAGGCTTAGAGAGAGTGTGAGTCAACCTAAAAAAAATGCAGATAATATGCTTTAGCGGACTTTTTAAGAGGAACAATCCCGTCATACATGTATGATTGTTGAGTAACTATAACCGTTTACGCAGCGCACGGAAAGGAAGCTCTCAAAAGCAATAATTTTTCGCTGTATTTGCAACAATTTTCATTGATGCTTCGCTCCTATTGATTGTAGCGTGATTTTATATAACGTATAGCCTTCCTCGATAAATGGGCTATCCAACACTAAAAGATGTTTTTAACTGGAATCAGTAGTTCCTAAAATTAGCGCGTTCAACCAACCAAACAAACATACTTTTCTCCTTTATAATAATAAGTATAGATTCAAGTAGGTAACAATTTAATTTCTCGGAATTATATGCAATCATCGTTAAAATATTGTACTATGTTTTTCCAATTTGGGGCTTCCCTCGACAGCCTTAGGTTTTCATCCTTAGACACTCGATGACAGTCATACTCCAGCTAGGTCGAAAGTTCTCATCAAGGTGCATGAATGAGCCCAAACACGATATAGCTTTTTTTTTCGGATGGGAAATCATCAAATGACTCCTCCCGGAGCAGGAGGAAGTGTCAGACTTTTACTGACTAAAACCCATCCATGTTCCTTCATCGCCCTTTGTGTTCCGGGGCCACGGTATCTCTTTCGAATAGTCCCGCAGCCCCGGCAGGCATCGGCCCTTGCGGACCCCTTCTTTTTGGCTGACTCTCTTTGAGGCGCGCGTAGAACACGAACGCTCCGTCGACACGGCCTGTCGTCATGAGACGGACGGACGGCGAGCTAGCCCATAGCTCCTCGTCCACAGGCCCGCGCCTACGGTGGCCGGGGGCCAATACGTGGCTCCCGACCCCCGGGGTGTCTCCCGCTGTGGCCGGGACGTGAGGATCTCTCCCTCTCACGTTCCGCCACCTCCTTCGCTAGCATGACTGCTTCGCAGAAGGAGGTGATGGCATCCCATTCCGTCTCGCTCCGGACCATGTATTGAACCAGGGCTGGGAGAGAGAGGTCGCCGCCGCCGATCGCCGCTTCGAGGACACGGCGGTGCTCCGCCCAAGTGGGGCACACCTCCACAGTGTGCTCCACCGTGGCCTCCGGTCGATCCTCACAATGGAAGAACCCGGGCGTCTCCTCCCGCCCGAAAACACGATATGAGGCCAATAACAATTTAGCTGTAAATATAATCTACGTAAACTGCGTATGGATTATTGATTATTGCGAATAGCATAGCACAGTTCTTGCACGGCAAGAACACGTGGATTTATCAGGCTTCTTGTGTTCGCTATACTTCTTTTTGGAGAAATCATCCTCATCATCATACTCAGGAGTATGATGATGAGGATGATTTATTTGGGGGTAGCATGATTGTATTCTTCTTCCTTATGTACTACTCTATTACTTTTTGGAAAAATATTTCACGAAAGAAATAAGAAATGCACACAACTTATACAAAATAAAATATAGGAAATCTCACAGCATCAAAAAAAAAATTAAACAAATCACAAAAAGTGAAAATAACGTTGGAGGGTTTGAACCTGCAACCCCGTAGTTTACAGAGCGGTCATGAAACTGCAAGGCTATTTACTTCGTTGACATAAGCCACAAATAGCCGTTCTCATGTACTTACGTCATGACTGAAACGTCAAACAATTGAAGTATACGGAAATAATGCAAAATTGCCTACCCCCTTAAGGAAGTAGCGTGATAATATATAGTTTAAATATTGAAGAAGCCTATGCAGTAATTTTGACGTGATGCGCGCACAAACATTTCGTACCAACTACTTAAACCGAGGAAAGCTGATTTTCTTGAGTTCCGCTATTTTGTGCGTATTCACCTCAAAAATCAAATTTCAAGAAAACTGAGAAATTATATTTACCTGTATTAGATATGGAGTATATGTAGCAACTTTAAAAGGTTACACTTCATTGGTTTTGATTGTATAGGTGTTTGAAGTTTATTAATTTTAAACACAAAACCCTCTTTTTTGCGCCTCTGGGTGAGATTTAAAAAAAATGCTAAGACCGGTATTTCTTTATTTTTATTAATAAGTATTTATTCTGAGTTTCATGATTCTAGACCAATCTAATTTTTTTTTTTCATACAAACTTTACCCCCCCTTTTCACCCCCTTTTTCCAAAAAAATCCAAAATTTCTATAGCCTATATGTTATTCTGAATGTATTTAAACAGATTTGTGAACATTTCAACAAAATCGGTTCAGCAGTTTTTACGTGATGCGCGTGTTACGCAACGGTGTAACATAAGGATCGCTGATATTACGATTCGGTATAAAACACGGACTGTGGACTACGTGACACCGATATTGCGCATCGCAGCGCTTTACTTACACGAGTTGCCTACGCAGCACTTTCGCAACCGTGGGACCGGACATCGAACGCCTTCAACGTTTTCCACGCCTCGCGCATTCTTGGTACATACATCGACCAATTGTCACCTACGTAATTTTAGCATTTTAAATTGTAATTTCATTTATTTTTAAATAAATTAGTCTAAAGTAAATTGGTTTTTTTTGCATCCTCCGGCTCCAGCTTACATATTTGGCGCAGCCGGTAGGATACTCGCGGGCCGGTTCGCGAGAGTAAATTCATAGAATCATCTTAAAATCGCGACTCGCGAGTCACCCGGGTGACTATCAAGCACCGTACGAGTATCCGGATCTTCAGAAGCTGTCGGCAGGAGGAGTATCCAGACATCGATACCGCAGAGGGACCAATTATGTTCATGTGAGTACTTTAGAATAGTTCTTGAGTTGCTCATCCTTGTCCTTAAGTGTTAATTATAAAAATCCAAGATTTTCCATCCCAGGCAATCGAGGACCCCTAGGCTAGATAGATCGTCCAGATCGTCATTATTAGATTCATTTAGGCAGTTAGAAAATAGAGATATAACCATAGAAATGGCGGCGATAGACGAAATCTACAAGGCCTTACGCGTAGTCCCCGAATTTGACGGAAACCCCAACGTCCTCACCAGATTCATCAAACTGTGTGACCAGTTAGTGCAGGCCTATGTATCAGCTGAACCAGGGCGCGAATTAATAAACTTGACTCTTTTGAACGGGATTCTTAACAAGGTCACCGGACCCGCAGCTCGGTTAATTAACACCCACGGCGTACCAGAAACTTGGGTTGGCATACGCAATTCTTTAGTTAACAACTTCTCTGACCAACGCGATGAGACCTCGCTTTATAACGACTTGGCTCTATTAACTCAAGGCTCTTCCACACCACAGGAATTTTACGAAAAGTGCCAAACTCTATTTGCCACTATTATGACCTATGTGTCGCTACACGAAACCGTTCAAAGTACAATCGATTCGAAACGTTCTCTTTACCAAAAATTAACTTTGCAATCATACTTACGGGGCCTTCGTGACCCCTTAGGTTCACGCATTAGGTGCATGCGACCGGAGACGATTGAAAAAGCGCTTGAGTTTGTTCATGAGGAAATGAACACTCTCTACTTACAACAGCGAAACGAGCATACACCCGCTAAAAAGCCACAGCCTCAGGCACCGGCTGTCATGCCTAACATTCCCATGCCCATGCAGAGGCCGTTTAATTTTAATATGCCTGGCCCTTATCGACCAAATATAGCTATGCCACATCCACTGCAACGACTACCGCAAATGTGGAGACCAGGCTTTAACCAACCGCAGCAAGTCCAGCAACAAGGTCCATCGCGTACGCAGCAGATATTCGGGGCACGTCCTTTTAACTATAATCCACAAAATAATTCATCTGCTAATAATCAATCTAAAGGACCGAACTCAAATGATACACCAAGACCAATGAGCGGTGTATCTCATTTCGCACCGAGACCAATGCCATTCCGGGGTAACAATTGGATTAGACAGGGGAACCCACCACCTTCCAATTATTTTAAGACTAGAGAGATGAATTTCAACGAATGCTTTGAATATCCATATATGTTTGAACCTTATTGTGATAATAACTTCGACAATTATTTGTATAATTCCTTTGAACAGCCCGACTATTCTTACTATGACGCTTGGAATGCATATATGAACCAGCAATTAGGTCCCCCAATTGCAATTGCCCCAGAGGCGAGTCAAGCGACATCCGAGGGGAAATCTACCGACGAGTCAGCGCCTTCTAATCAGGGAAATTTTCAGGAGAGTCGGACTACAAACGAATCAAAATAGAGGTCAATCTACAAACCCAACGTTACCTACCATATATAGTAATTTCAGACCCACCATTAAAATTATTAATCGACACGGGGGCGAACCAATCGTTTATTAGCCCTGAAGCTGTCCAGAGGTTTTACTCACATTTACCATGGAACTATGACCCTTTTGAGGTAACAAACGTGCATGCAACTAGCCGTAATGATTACTCCATTAACTTACCTTGTTTTCAGGAGATAAACGACAACAATGATTTAACATTCTACATTTACAGGTTTCACGAATACTTTGACGGCCTTATCGGTTTAGATTTGTTGAATAAGTGGGAGTCAAATATTGATCTTAAAAATAATAAATTAATTACAAAAGTTGCAGTTAACCCAATAGTTATGTATAATTCACGCAATAGCAATTTATATGAAGATGTCGTACCAGCAAATTCCTCAAAGTTAGTCAGGGTCCCAGTTAATATACAAGATGGAGATGCTCTAATTCCTGATCAGATAATTTCAAATTGTTGCATAAACGAATGTATTACGAGTGTCAAAAATAATCGTGGTTACCTAGAAATTTTCAATCCAACTAATAATGACTTAATTTTCTCCATGGACCAACCTATTGAAGCAGAAACATATAACTTAGAATTTACTCATCAACCACATAAAACCCGAGTAGAGGAAGTACTATCTCGGTTACGCACTGACCATCTAAACGAAGAAGAGCGCGCTAATCTGAAGTCTTTGGTTTCGCAATATGCCGATATATTTTATATAGAGGGAGAACCGCTTACCTTTACCAATAAAATAAAACACAGCATACGTACTTCAGATGAGGTACCAGTTTATACTAAAACTTATAGATACCCATTTGTACACCGCGAAGAAGTACGCAGTCAAATTTCAAAAATGTTAGAACAGGGAATCATTCAACCTTCAGAATCGGCCTGGAGCTCACCCATTTGGGTAGTCCCAAAAAAACCTGATGCATCCGGTAAAGTCAAATGGCGAATTGTAGTGGATTTTAGGAAACTGAACGAAAAAACCATTGATGATAAGTACCCTATTCCGAACATAACTGATGTGTTGGATAAATTGGGCAATTGCCAATATTTCACAACTCTCGACCTCGCCAGTGGATTTTATCAGGTCGAGATGAACCCAAATGATATCCCAAAAACTGCATTTAACGTAGAACATGGCCATTTTGAGTTCCTACGCATGCCAATGGGTCTTAAAAATTCACCATCAACCTTCCAAAGGGTCATGGACAATGTGCTTAGGGACCTCCAAAATTCTATTTGCCTAGTATATTTAGACGACATCATCGTATTTAGCACTAGTTTACAGGAGCATATAATAAATTTGGAAAAAGTCTTTAAAAGACTCAGAGATTCTAATTTCAAAATACAGATGGATAAGTCGGAATTCTTAAAATTGGAAACAGCATATCTCGGACATATAATCAGTAAAGATGGCATTAAACCGAATCCCGATAAAATTACAGCTATCCAAAAATTCCCACTTCCCAAAACAGCCACGGAAATTAAAAGATTTTTAGGGTTACTAGGGTACTATAGGAAGTTCATTCCCGACTTCGCTAAAATCACGAAACCAATGACCCAATGTTTAAAGAAGGGCTCAAAAATAACCTGCAATGATACCAACTATGTAAATTGCTTCGAAAAATGTAAAACATTACTTACTAACGATCCGATCTTACAATATCCCGATTTTAATAGAGATTTTCTACTCACGACAGACGCATCAAACTTAGCCATAGGAGCGATACTCTCACAGGGATCTATAGGTTCGGACAAACCAATTGCCTATGCTTCGCGTACACTAAACACAAGCGAGATCAATTATAGCACGATAGAAAAGGAGCTTCTAGCTATTGTTTGGGCAACCAAATATTTTCGGCCATATCTATTCGGACGTAAGTTCAAAATTATAACAGATCATAAACCGCTTCAATGGATCATGAACATAAAAGAACCTAGCTCGAGACTAACTCGCTGGAAACTCAAGCTCAGTGAATACAACTATTCGGTAGTTTATAAGCAGGGCAAAAACAACACAAATGCCGATGCTTTGTCGCGAATCGAAATTAATAACGAGGAAACGAGCTCCATCGTAGTTAACGTATCCGAAAAGCCCCCATCCGTAGTGGGCTCATCCACTCTCACAGCTCACACTAGTGCCGAAAATCCAATATTAGAAATACCAATCTCAGATAACCCCTTAAATAAATTTAACAGACAAATATGTTTTACAGTGGTAGGTGATATAAAGAGACGCCCAGCAGTTTCTAAGCCATTTGAGACTCACACCCGTACCTCCATCCAACTCTCCGAATCAAATTTAGAGGAGGATGTAATAAATGCAATTAAAGAATTCGTAAACCCGAAAGTTAAAACTGGCATTATAATACATCCCCCATTAGCTATGTACAAAATAGTTCCAATAATCCAGGAAAAGTTCAAGAGCTCCGCTATGAATCTTGTTTTAACTAAAACCGAATTAGAAAACGTAAAGGAATATCTCAAGCAGCAAGAGATCATTCAGAAATACCACGATGGTAAAACTAATCATCGCGGTATAAATGAGTGCTACCTAGCCTTATCCCATAAGTACTATTGGCCAAAAATGAAAGAACAAATATCAAAGTACATAAATGAATGCAATATATGCGGGCAAGCCAAGTATGACCGAAATCCTATAAAACAAAGATTCTGCATAGTACCACCACCAGCAAAACCGTTTGATGTAGTTCACTTAGATTTGTTTACGGCCCAAAACGAGAAGTACTTGACCATCATTGATGCTTTCTCTAAATACGCCCAGGCATACCATCTCAGAGATGGCACAGCAGTTAGTGTAGTACAAGCCCTTTTAAAGTTTTGCTCCCATCACGGCGTTCCAGTATCAATAGTCACGGACCAGGGACCCGAATTCACTAATCAGTTATTTACCGAATTTACGCGTGTCCATAAAATTCAACATCATAAAACCTTGGCTCATGCCCCCAATGATAATGGGATGGTGGAACGTTTACACTCCACTTTACTAGAACATTTGAGAATTCTAAAACTACAACACCATAGTGAAGCGATTGTCAACCTTATGACATACGCTTTGTTAGCATATAACAGTAGCATACACAGTTTTACAAAATGCAGACCACTTGAAGTAGTTACCGGTCATACGGACCCTCGCGATCCCTCAGATATAGATATATCCGTGCACTTGCTACAACAATACGTGCAAGAACACCGAGATAAGATGTCTAAAGTATACGAGGCTATTAATGAAACGTCCCTGCATAAACGCACAGAACTAATCGAACATAGGAACAAAGATAGGGAGCCTGAAAAGGAATACGAGCCAGACCAACAAGTATTTGTTAAGAATCCACTAGCTAACAGACAGAAACTCGCACCTCGCTACACGCATGACACAGTGTTGGCTGACCTGCCCATTCATATTTACACAAAAAAGAAGCGTGGCCCCGTTGCCAAATCACGTCTTAAAAGAACACCTAACACGAAACAATTGTTGCAGAATACCACTGACGATATTGCTACACCTGGTCCGAGCAGAGGACATATCACTTGAACCACTAGAAGACGGACCCGGATTACTCCCTTTCAAATTGGGACCTACAAAAATCGTGTCTCATTATCATTCCTTCCTCTTACACATTGACTTAGAAGATATTCAGTCAAAGGTTGATTTAGTTAAATTGCAATTAAATGAATTTAGGCCCGTAATTAACAATAAAACACTGTCACTCTTTGAACCCCACATAGGTTACCTTGGGGACAAACTCGAAAAGATATCCATACAAATAAAAAGTTTTGAGCCTGGTCGTGTTAAAAGAGGACTCATTGACGGACTAGGATCAGTTATAAAAAGTATATCGGGAAATTTAGACTACACAGATGCAGTCAAATATAATAACGCCATCCAAGTCTTAGAAGGTAACGACAATAAACTAGAAACGGAATTTAACCGTCACATAAGTTTGACTAAAGAATGGATGCTAGAGCATTCTAATGTATTAAAAAATATAGTAGACAACCAGAACATTATTGCTAAAAAACTCAACCAAATCTTAAAACAAGACGCATACAAGCAGGCAGACCTAGTAACGTATGCCCATCTAGCACAGCACTTACTTATTTTAAACGATAATATAGAGGCATTATCGGATGAGTTAAATAAAATAGAACTTATGGTAGCTTTTACGCGTGCCTCCAGCACTACCCATTTTATGGTTAGTTTAAGTAATCTTAGAAATATGATAAGCAGATTAGGGTTACTATACTCAAAAGACGAAATCATTGACATCGATCTTCGAGAGTACTATAATATTTTAAAATTAGGATCATATTATTTAGATAAGAAAATAGTTATAGTTATAAAGGTGCCGATTGCCTTACCAAGAACCTATATCCTATACAAGTTGTCCATAATTCCTAACAAAAATAATATGGCCCTTATCCCTACCTCACCTTTTATAGCAATTCATGAATCATATTCTATGTACATGGAGACAGAATGTCCGAAGCTTAACTCATGGTACCTCTGCGAAGAGAAAGTCGGTTTCAAAGTTATAGACAAGCCGGACTGCGTGCAGCAGCTCATCACTCAACAGCATCTCAACTCCTGTACACTAACGCCAGTCACTCTACACAAGCAAGCTCTGGAACAACTGGACGAAAAACACTACACACTAAGCTTCCCCATACCTGCAAAAGTTCAGACGTCATGTGGACAAGAACAATTCAGAACACTTCAAGGAAGTTATTTGGCCACAATACCGCAGGATTGCCTGATAAGAACCACCGAATTTACTATCGCTAACACCGACAACCGAATTAAAGGACATGCACTTAGAATACGAACACTATGGGAACAGAACACTATATCAAAAACTGAAGAATCATTGGTACAGCTTAATTCAATCAACCTCGAGAATCTCCACGAAAGTTACAAGAAAGCTTCAGTACAGCCTCCAGTAAGACTCAACGAGATATCAGATGGAAGCCTCTACCATACTACCATACCTGTATACCTATTACTATTTAGTGCAGGTGTACTTGCCATTGCTCTTACATACCGGCATTGGATGGGAAATAAAGACAAGAAGGTCGTCCCTACATCTATGGAAATTAACGCAGATCAAGACATCCATGCTGAAGCAGAACCAAGAAGAAATATTCATCCAGCTGGGATCAAGATGGACCCCAGTCATCTTACAGCAACATTTTTAACAACAGTTAACAAATAGTCGCTGTTCTACGGGGGGAGATGTTACGCAACGGTGTAACATAAGGATCGCTGATATTACGATTCGGTATAAAACACGGACTGTGGACTACGTGACACCGATATTGCGCATCGCAGCGCTTTACTTACACGAGTTGCCTACGCAGCACTTTCGCAACCGTGGGACCGGACATCGAACGCCTTCAACGTTTTCCACGCCTCGCGCATTCTTGGTACATACATCGACCAATTGTCACCTACGTAATTTTAGCATTTTAAATTGTAATTTCATTTATTTTTAAATAAATTAGTCTAAAGTAAATTGGTTTTTTTTGCATCCTCCGGCTCCAGCTTACATATTTCGCGTTCAAACAAACAAACAAACAAACAAACAAAAAATTTTTAAATGGTTTTAATATGTTCAGTTACTTATTTCAAGTCACCCTGGCTGGTTTTTTTTTTTAATCTTCAATGAACAGATTTTTTGGTCTCAACGATTTTATTATATGTATAGATTTTAAATATTGACAGTTTTGCGTATTATAAATATTGCTTCCGAGTGTCTGGTCCGCTATGGTGATTGTTGAGAATAGTGTATTTTAACATGTCACAAATCCAGTGTATTTTAACATTTCACAAATCCAGTGTATTTTAACATGTTACAAATCCAGTGTGTTTTAACATGTTCATGTTAATTGCAGTCGCTCCTACCTAGACAAGGTAGGAGCGACTGCAATTATGCAAAGGCTTGTACAGATTACGAGATACGTTTAGCGGTTACGCGAGGTATCATGGTGCCGTCCAAGCGTGCGTTTCAACGTTTGTGCGAGGCCATCGAGAAACATGGCGAAGCCCTTGCTGTGTCGCTTGACATCTCGAAGGCTTTTGACAGGGTCTGGCACGCTAGTCTGTTGGGTAAGCTTCCTGCATTTCTGCTGACTTTTGCAACTGGATTTCCGACTTCTTGAGTGACAGATCGATCAGAGTGGTCATAGATGGCTGCTCATCGGATCACAAGGCCATTGATGCCGGAGTTCCTCAGGGGTCTGTTCTTTCTGCGACACTATTTTTGCTGCACATCAACGACCTGCTACAGCTTGGTGCAATCGGATACGCAGATGACAGCACAGTCGCAGAAAGATACCTGTCCAGTGCAAGAGCCAGCAGAGAAGATACTGCTACTCTCAGAGAGGCCATGGTGGAGCGAATGAATTTGACCCTAAATCTCGTCTCCCAGTGGGGTGACGTCAATCTGGTCGAATTCAATGCTCTGAAAACACAGGCGTGTCTCTTCACTGCAAAAAGGAGCCAGTTCCAGTTGTCTCCCACTTTCCGGGGTGCATCTGTAGCAGTTACTGGCCACCTACAGCTTTTGGGCATGGAGTTGACATCGGATCTCAACTTTGGCGCAACCATCGAGTCAAAAGCTCAGACCGCAGCTAAGAAGCTGGGCATCTTGAATAAGGTGAGGCGATACTTCACATCTGGACAGCTTTTAAGTTTGTACAAAGCACAAGTCCGTTCCTGTATGGAGTATTGCAGTCACTTGTGGGATGGCTCAGTAAAATACCAGCTTGCTGCACTTGACTCGGTGGAACGCAGAGCTAAAAGGCTTATAGGCGAAGAGACGTTGGCAGCTTCGCTTCACAGCCTAGCTCATCGGCGTAATGTTGCCTGCTTGTCGGTCTTCTACAGACTGTACTTCGGTGAGTGTGCGCAGGAGCTTCGCGACCTGATCCCACCATCACCCTTTTACCACTGGACTAGCAGACGTACTGCGGCGTACCATCCGCACTTGGTTGACATCCCGATGTGTCGTACTAAGCGCTTCTCCTCCACTTTTATTATGCGCACAGCCAAAGTCTGGAACTCTCTGCCTGCGTCTGTGTTCCCACCCACATTTAACCCGCCCGCCTTCAAAGCAAGAGTGAACAGGCATCTTCTGGGCACGCTCGTTCCATCATAGATCTCATCCATCGCTTTCCATCAGGCGTGATCGAGGTCGAGAGCAGGCCCATATTGTTATAGAAACAAAAAAAAACAAAAAAGATCGTGCATGCGTACCTATAAACTACGGTCAGTGTTTACGGCCACAAAACTCATCACGCTGATACAAGGAGACCTCGAATAATAATAATAATATATATTTATTCAAATTTAAAATTCGCACGAAAAATACAAGTTAAATCTTAAAAATAATGTTGGTACAACAGAGTTCGATGCCTGTACTAGGTTAAACCTGTATCACAGGCGGCATGTTTCTACTAAATACTATTTGGACAATGGATTTCTTAACAATATAAAACATAATAGTGAAATAAGTTAGTATGGGTTAATATATTAATACCTAATGTACTTAATTGCTACAAAAAGATACTAACAAAAAATAATAATTAAGGTCACACATGTTTATAAATCTAAGGAAAACAGTTTGTAGCACTTATTACTAATATGATTGTCAGCAGTATTAAACAAGTAAACATTGCAAAACACTGTCAAGGTGTTTATGTTACGGGCGACAATTTGCTTGGACAGCGAAAGATCAACCGATGTCTGGCTTGGAGTATGACGCACTAGGTGCCCTCATAATCGACGGAGTTAATATATCGGTGTTCCGCTATTTTTCTAGCAGGGCATTCAGCGTCTCCCGTTTTGTGGTCACAGGGCTTTTTAAAGCGGGAGCAAGTCGCGCATCTCGGAATGTCAGTTTTCTTCGCACATTCGGACATCATATGACCTGCGTCACCGCAGTGACCACATGTAGAAACTAGTTCTCTGCAAGATTTGGCTGCATGGCCATACTGCTGGCATTTATAGCACCTCGTAACTAACGTGAAGTCCCTGACAGGACATGATGTCCAATTTATAAAAATCCTAGATTGAGGTATTAAAATTTTTCGTATGTTGGCCGCAACTTCAATAACAAAGTTACAGGTCGCGGCCTCTCTCTTTCCAGATTTGTGGCTTAATTTTACTAAGGTCAAAAAGGATTCTAGGGACATCGCTGGTAACTTGTCGGCTATATTTTGTTCGAAAATGCACTTGAAGACCTCATTTTCAGCCAAGGAAGTCGGCACTCCTACAACCACGATCCGAGGTTTGCGCTTGTTGGGTTCGTCGGCGGTAAGTCCAGATGTAGAGAGCTGGACTGCGTTCTTCAACTTATCGGCGTCGTGTTTCGTCTCGGTACTTATTATTACGCCACCATTTTTCGTTTTTCGGACACCACGTACTTGCAGCTTCATTTGCTCGGGCCGTATGATTTTTTGCACCAGTTCTTTGGTTTCGTCACTGGTTTTCAACTTATCATTTGGATAGATGGCGACAGAACTTAAGTTATTGGGTCGAACGAAATGGTTTGATCCCCTTTTCACCATATCGGCAAAAGAAGCATTTCCCGCAGAACTAGAATCCCGTATTGTCTGTTTGAGCTCCGAGATATGTTCTGTAAGGTCGCGCTGTTGTTTAAGGGCATCGATCGTGTTATCCGCGTGAATAGCTTTTTGTTTTAGCGACTGGTATAGAATTGCCATTTGTGACGTACCAGATTCGACTTTACGGCAAAGGTTTGAAATCTTCATCTTCTGCTCGGTGTTCAGTTTCCCATCCATGGCAATAGAGCAAACTTCATCTAGGTACTGCTGGATCTGGGACATCCATCCTTGGATTTCGGGCGTTGAAGCAATGACAACGGCCGTGGCCGACTGCGACGGCGAGCTGGCGGGTTGCACTGGCCTCTTTGGATTACAGGGGCTGTTTTCCATTTTGTTAGTTTTATTCAACTTCACTATTTAGTGTCCATTATTCACTAAAACTACACACTAAGCAAGATTACTTTATGCATTACGATAAGAATGAAGAGAGATGATGAGATGGATGTATGATGTTAACATTGAAAAGCAAATGAAATGGGACACACATGTGCTAAACCCGTGCTAACTTTGTGCGACGGTGAAACATGGAACACAATCTCCGTCAAAGTGTGTTCTGAGAGTTCGTCAAATGTAATCTCCGGCATTCGAAAATATCTGTAAAATCCCGATTCATTATTTTTAATATTACACAGTACAGTGCAAAATATTTACTTTCTTGTAATCGATTGGACCAGGATTTTCACAAAATTGACGATAAGACTTTTTTTCATTTACGTAATTTTCGTCGAAGTAGCAAAGCCAACGGCAGTGTTTCCTAGTCGGAATCCATTTTGTTTCTGACCTCAAATCGTAGCATGTGCGCAACGATAACGCTTGCCACTAGAGACTACGTCAACATTGCGTTGGGGAAACACAAAGACATAGAATACAAGAAATATTTACGGCGTTAGACGGGACAAGATGAAGAAAATCGTGACAAATCGTTTTGTCTAGTGCCATACGCCCGCTTGTCAGGTAGCATTCATGTGTCAAAATCGAAAATGTTCGGGATCAAAATTTTTGTATGACATTATTCCCAATGTCCGCTCTATTCCTAATACTTTTAAATATTTTTGGGGAAACGCCAACTCCCGTAAAACGCCAGCGGGATAGCGACCTTAAGAGCGGCCAACCCGTCATACTTTTCATACAAACGCTCGTGCGTGATTATGCCGTTGTTACACATATATCTTTGAATTTTATCGATGAATAGGTATCTTGTGCACTAGGCTTCTATCAAAGCTTCTATCAAAATTTAAAACCTTCAAATTCCAGCGGTTGGGATGAAATTCCCACCACTTTACTCAAACTGGCTGTCGACACTCTCGCGATACCTATTGCTAGGATCTGTAATTTGTGTTTCACCAAAGGCGTCTTTCCCAACGCGTTGAAACAGTCGGTAATTATTCCCATTCACAAGTCTGGGGACAGGGACTGTGTCTCAAATTATAGACCTATCTCATTATTGCCATCCCTTTCCAAAGTGATAGAACGGATTATGAACACGAGATTGAAAAATTCTTTGAATCCAATCAGCTTCTCTCAGGAAACTCTCTTTCTTCTTTGGCTTCAGAGAGAAAAAATCAACTGCTCACGCCGTACACAAGCTTGTATCATTTACTGTCGATGGTTTGGATAGAGGAGATAAGACCCTGGGCATTTTTCTGGACTTGGCAAAGGCGTTCGACACAGTCTCCGTTCCCATACTCCTTAATAAGCTTGAACACCTTGGAATCCGCGGTATTGCACTGGACCTTATAAAAGATTACATGTCAAACAGAACTCAACATGTTAGAATTAATGACTACACTAGTCAACAAGAAAATGTACAATTTGGCGTGCCTCAGGGCAGTATTTTGGGTCCTACATTATTCCTCATTTACATTAATGACTTGAGTAGTCTCAATCTGAAACAAGGGCAAATAATATTCTTTGCTGATGACACGGTACTTTTATTTCATGGACGCACGTGGACTGAAGTGTTTGGCTTGGCTAATGAAGGATTTGAATTAGTTACGTCTTGGCTCGATCACAATTTTCTCACATTGAATGCACAGAAAACAAAATATTTAACTTTCAGCATTAGAAATAACACGCAACCACCAAACAACTTGCAAATAAAGTTACATACTTGCAAAAGTGCAGTAGCCTGTTCCTGCTATAATCTCACAAAAGGATCCTCTATCAAATACCTAGGCTTGATAGTAGACCAAAACCTTAACTGGGGGGAACATATCGGTGCCGTAATAACTCGGGCTAGGAAAATGATCCACGTATTTAAAAACCTCCGTAATATATGTGACCTCAAACTACTCAGGACCATATATTTTTCTTTATGTCAGTCGGTATTATCATATTGTATCACTGTTTGGGGAGGAGCATCAAAAACCACTATGTTAAGTCTCGAAAGAGCCCAGCGAGCAATATTAAAAGTAATGAGCTTCAGGAAGTTTAGATATCCTACGCATCTATTATATAAGAATTTAGCCATGCTCACAGTAAGACAAATTTTCATAAAAAATGCTATTTTGCTTCAACACTCCAAGTTACCGGTACCTAATTTCAATACTAGGCGAAGAAAAGATCTGGTGTACTCCATTCCTAAACGTAAGACGGCTTTTTCAGATAAATTTTTTGATCATCTCGGACCACATTTATATAACCAATTATCTAAGTCCATAAATTTACGCGATTCAACTTTCTCTGTTTGCAGAAAAACTTTAAATAAATACCTCATAGAAATGAACTATAATAATACAGAAAAGCTATTAACATCCATATCATAAATACGTTCACAGAAAGACATACACATTCTCATTCCATCCAAACACACCTACACAAGTACACACGCATTCATGAACATACGTTACACACACATACACCATTTTTTTTAAACTCTTTTTGTTTACTTTTTTGTTTGTTTTTGTAATATAATATCGGCAACTTTTATTGTTATCATACCGTAACTCATAAAATCCAAACTTTTTTTTTGTCTGAAATGTTTGCATATACCTTTAATATTTTACAATTACCCTCACAATATTGTTGTAATGAAGTCACCAAAAGTAACACCAAAATAATACCCACTGTATCAGTTTAATATCCATACTCTTAAATCAATCTATGTTTATTTAACAATTAAATGCAAGTTATCCGTATTATTGTGAAAGTGTGCGAGTGTTTGTGAACGAGGAAGACTGATCTGCCGTGATACAGTTTTCACTAGTACGGAGGTCAGTGTGAATCAAGATCAAACAACCGAATAACCTACACAGGTATTTATAATACGTAATTATAATTGTGTATTATCAGACGTAAATCACAGGATTGTTGCGATTTGTGTGTTAAGGTTGTTCTTTTATTGGTCAATAAACTTTTTAAACTTTTAAGCAAAAAATAAAAAATTGTAGAAAAAAGTTCAGTATAAGCCTGCAAAAATGGCTATTTTGTACAAATTTTACCTCAACTTTGGCCGTTCATAATGTTCTCATAAATTGTAAGAGTAAAGAAAACACCCTGATAGAAGCCTTGCAAAGGTAGTGGAGATTCTAAATGACAAATTTTATTTCACAAACTTGTAAGACTTATTCAAAAACACGTATTTCCTGGAACAAGTTTTATAAATTTTCGAACACTATTTTTCGTTCAATGTCGTCGCGTTAGGCGGTATGAGGTGCGCGGGAGAAGAGTAGTGCGGAGTCGGGTCGGGATCGCCGCTGTGGCTCTGGATGAAACAACAAGCTTTTCGACCAGGCTGGCGATGACGATAAACGAGCCAGGAAGGGCCCTCTTAAGCGTTCGCAAGTGGTAACTTTTTTTACAAAGTAGTGAAGAAAACTCCTACTGTATGAAATATTTTTTTAACATGATGATAATTGATTTGTATTTCAGGCATGCAGCTAGAGAATTGTATAATGAATTGTTAAAAAAACTGCAAGCCGAAACAACACGTACTATAAGCACCGCCGAAACCGCATTCCGCATGTCAGTGAATTTAGGTACATTGGTTTTTTTTATTGTACTCAGTTACTCACGTTCAGTATGCTGTTGTAGATCCAAAAAATATTAACGAGGAGAAGCCCGACGTTCACAAGTACCACAGTACAATCCGTGCCACGAAAAATGAGACCTGTCACATTGTATAAAAGTTAATTGTGTAACAAAATACTTCTTTTGACATATGGGTCGTAAACCATCTTCCTACTTTGTCTTCTTAATGTTTTACCTCGAGCCATAATCAAGATTTCACAAAGTTATACTCGTTGTGTGATGTGACAGGGCTCAAGTGATGTGACAGGGCTCATCTTTCGTGGCACGGTGTGTACGTTTGTCAGGAACTGAAGAGTCTATGTTTTATTTAAAATGAACAGCAGCGGTTACATTTTACAACACATTCTTTATTAAATCTGATCAACAGAATCAAAACTCGATCGTGCGATAGTGGTTACATCGCGTATGACTGAATTGGAAAATGTAGTTAAACAGTATGCAGATCAAGTAATTGCACTCGACACTGGCTTGTCCTCTCAGGTAAAATGCTCTATTTTCTGTTCTAATAAGTTAAATTGGTTCAGACTCGCGCATATCAGGGAAGTATGGCACAAGAGTTTGAGTTTGAGTCAGGTTACCTCCAGGACTAGAATAAGGCAAACGACGAAGATGGTAAAAGAGGTCGGAGGTGTAGAGAGATACGCAGCAGTGGCTGGAACAAGGCTACCAATGGTGATAATGCTGCCAAACTTTTATTATAGGTGAATACAATTCTGCGTTAATTTCTGGTTTTAGATGACAAGTTACCAAGAACAATTATCGCAAATGCAACATGATTTAGAAATTGGTGTGGAAAACATATCTGAATTGTTAGCTAGCTCTACTGGAGATGTCGAAGGTAAATAATTGAGCCACAAAAAAATTACTTGTTTAAACAAAATATTTGAATAAGAATATTTTTTTTAACATTTACAGCGATTGCTGAGCTGCATTCGAATTTCACGAATCTTCAAACGGACTTTGAAGTTATGGCGTTCCGACAAAAAGAATTGAAGGATTCTCAAAATTCAACAGCGTATGATCTCGAAGTTAGATTTTAAGTACTACCACTTTCTTAGCTCGCTCGCGTTATGGTCGGAAATTATACCACGGAAACGGCCTATGACTCGGGGATAATGCAGCTTCATATTATACGGGGTGGAATTCAGAGATGAGACGGTAAGGGCAACTACCTTAACCGTTGTGGCGTTTTTCTTGCTAACTGAACACTTTTTCCAAAATCTGTGAATGTAGATCAAAACTTCTGAAAAAGTTATGGCTTGTTTTTCTATGTTTGACTATTTTCCGGTAGCTAAAACGGATAAGGTAGTTACACTTACTGCTCCATCTCCAAATGCCAGCACCCTGTATAGAACAGGGTATAAAGTTCTTCATCCCCTGTGTGTTGTCTGGTGGGCCCGACAGGATTTGTCTGGTTTTTCAATACTTACATAATAGTCTAAAGTCGCGGATAACTTCAAAAAACACAACCCGTCTGCAGCCATAACCCGCCAGCAGACACAACCCGTCTGGTCGCAGGATCCTCCCATTTCTAAGGGGGATATAGTGCGATTTAGAATTTTGATGTTAGTTCTTCATTTGTGTCAATAGATGACGGTGCAGTACTTTTTGTGGTGCCGCTACAATTCCGTAGATTACCCCCCTACATCCAAACTACGTAATATTAGAGTACGTGTAGACAAGGTATTGAAGATACTTGTTGTTCCTCACCAGAATTTATGGAAAGAGATAGAAATGTTGAGGGATACGAAGTCGGACCGAGAAGAAGTAGCAGATGCCCTACGCGACAAGGCTGGTCTTGCTCAGCTCAACGGACTAGTTGGCTTGCAACAATTTGAAGCTGTGCGAGGTGATTTTGAAAAACGTCTTGGCGCCGCATATGATAAATTTAACAATCAGGAGCATGTCTGGCAGGTCTGTTTTCGTTTTCACTTGCAAAACGACTTTATACACATCACGCTTGCAATCCCCGAAGTGTAATGCAGAGGTGTATCTACAGTAGTTCCACACTTCGTCAGTTATGTTTAAGTCCGATGGAATAGGGTCAAACCTAATCTACTCTTAAAATCATTTTTAATGTCATTGTACCTAGGCACTTTTCCTCAATCTTAATATTCTTTCAGAAAGCCATAGATGAATTGATTAAACTGCTTAACGAAAAAGGAGATCTGATTCAAGTAGAAACTTTGAGAGACGATATCAACCAGCATCTTAACAGAATAAAAGCCCGCATGCAAATTATAGCAGACATTGTTGGAGAACCGAAAAGTGCGATGGTCAGCAAGAAAGTATTCAGAGACACATCATGTCTATCTTGTGGTAGTCCAGCACACATGGACTTAGAAGAGCCGAACAAGGTACCAGCCCTACCAAAGTTTCCTTCGGGCCGAGAACCAGCGGAAGGGGCTGAAGGAGAATCACAAACTAAAGGAGGCGGAGATTCTAGACTTTGTTATCCTGATATGCCTATGCCACACCCAAGGGACCCGAGGTAAATGACCCAATGAAAAACAATCTGTCTTTAGAACAATTATTATTATAAATACATACAATGCAACATTAGTTTTAGTACCTATATGCGAAACCCGGAACACGTGTCGAGTATTTTTATGTAAATAAGAACAAAATTTCAAAACTACCATGAAAAATCACAATAGTACATTTTGATACAAGTGGAGAAAGTTTGTCATTGCACCCGAGGCGGAATTAACTCCCGAGCCGTAGGCGAGGGTGTTTTTGAGCCGAGAACTGCAATAACAAATGTCCACGTGTATCAAACGACGTTTTTCAATACACTTTTGAAGAAATTAAATAAAAGAACGCAAAATATTTTTGTCATGAATTATTAGGAAACTATGATTTTCTTTTCTTTTTTTCCGCGCTTTGCTTACGCCAGGTTGAAGGAGAAGCAAAGGTATGAAGCCGTTATACAGCCTAATATAAAAAATATTTTTTTTTTGTATTTTTGAATTTAAAACACAAATAAATGTTAATTTGTTTAAAAAAGTCAATATTAGTTTTAAATAATCATGTTTATCTATGATATTCTATTTATAAACACAATTTGAATTTTCAAAAAACATTTACGCCATACAGACGCATTCTTACTTTGCCGAAATAAAAAAAAAACATTCAATTCCGACTATAGGCATTGAACCAATTTGGACTAAGTATAGGTATAGTTATCTGTGGCAATTTTCATTCCCGCACACGTGTTGGAAAATGAAAAAAATCGCACGCGTGTGAAATACATAGCATGTTGAACCTAATCATAGTGCGTTAAGAACCAGTTTTCGAGGAAGTGTATTGAAAAAATATAAGCTTGTTCTGTTACCTGGTTGTCCGTAAAAAAACGTGGTCACCACGCGGCTCACGCCCCCGCGCCGCACGCGCTATGCGCCCGCGCCTAGTGCCGCTATGACCTGCGCCTAGTGCCGCTATGACCTGTCAGTTGTGCGCATATGATAGCGGATAGGTACTTAGTGTAGCTCGGTGTCCAACTTGTAGGTATCCTTTTTTAAATATTTTTGGGACAACATCTAACATGGTGTAACAATTATTATTGGAATCGATTCAGTTGCTTATTCTGAACAAACTATGTTCAGGTTTCGCATAAACTAAAAATAATGTTGTATAGATTGTGAATAGTAATACTTTTTATAGTAATAGTATGTTTTATTCGACATTAGGATATTTAACAGATCTCATATATGTAAACGGTACTGCGGCGGATCACATACTAATATCACTAACGGATTAAATCGGAGTCTACCAGGCCTGGTTGTACAGCCAGCCAATAGAACGTTCAATACTGCACCCGGGACTGATGGAAAGGTTTGAAAATTTTCGCTTGTCTATGTACATTATTATTTAACCTATGTACAATCTGATTTTTTTTAATAAAATCTCTTCTAGTTATATAACGTGGATGACCAAACCAAAAAAGTCCCATGCTTGGCATGCAATGTGCCAACACCTCACACAATCATTTTCGTACCGGAGCCTCCAAAACAAGGTAGGTAGTAATGACCGTTTCCTTAAAAGAACTCTGTTGAATTTTAAATGTACGACGCTTAGGTGATTATCCAACTTCTATCTTTAATAACAGCGTTTATTTTGGTATCGCGTTGTGTCAGCAAAATATTTGCTTAACTTTTACATTTTAAGAAGAGTCCAGGGGCAAGATGGGCAGACGACATTGTTGCCATTGCGGGAATAACTTGGATGGCACAAGAGCGTGGAGCTTTGCACAAACAAAGAGAGGCCTATCAGCAGTGGGTGAAGTCAGGCTGTGAATGATGATGATGATCGATAGACTAACATAGTATTATTAATGTACTTACATAAAAAGTTATAATTAGGTCTATAGTTACTTCTCAGTAGCAGCCTGGTGTTTGTTTTTGGGTCCGATTGGTTGATGGCAATAGGCTACCCTACTACATATTACTATCCTATATGGGCTTTCCCCTATCAATACCGAAGGACTACTAACACCGACTTTTTTACCACCGCCCCCCCCCCCCCCTGTGTTGTTGGTTAACATTTAGTGTTAGTTCCGATTTTTACCACGAGGCAAAAGATCCGCACACTTCCAGCCACTCGCACGACACACGCGTTTTAGTTTAGTATAGAACGAACACACATAGTATAGTAAAATATATTTATCAAAGCTCGTATGAGCGGCGGGTATTAGTATCTTGTAGGTATCTACACCATACTTACTTCACAAACTTTATAAAAAACTTTTTGTTTTCTCTACAGATCCAATTGATGAATATGATGGGGGTGTTTGTGTGACTCCGCCGGCACAAAATTTGTCATCCTAATTTATTTGGCCTCATGAAATTTAATATTTTCTAAATTTAATAAAATAATAATTATACCTTAACATAATTACACTTTTATTTGTTTTCGTACCTCATTGTTGGGAGTATCGCTGCAGGTGTCGGTCGCCATAACAAACACTTACTCATTCTAAGCGTTCCGATCCCGTTACCAACGGGATTAGTAAGCCTCCGCTGTCCGTCCGACCGTTCGTCTGTCTGTCAGCGGGCTGTACCTATCTTATGATCCGTAATAGGTGTCTACCTATTACGGTTT
This sequence comes from Xestia rhomboidea, assembly GCA_963853795.1. Classification (NCBI taxonomy): domain Eukaryota; kingdom Metazoa; phylum Arthropoda; class Insecta; order Lepidoptera; family Noctuidae; genus Xestia; species Xestia rhomboidea. The sequence goes on along the minus strand of OY970761.1, from coordinate 11,859,021 downwards.
GAAATTTTCACAGAATGTGTATTTCTGTTGTAGCTGTAGCAGCAATTAATAAAAATAAATGTCTACAAGATCGAACTTCACAAACTCTACACCTTAGTCAAAATACACACGTCAAAAAAGTCTAAGCAACATGTTCGGTTTTGAACTTTTGAACGATTTTTACTATTGCAATATATTTATATTTCTTATAAAAATAATAACTAAGCATTTTTTGATGTATTAGTGACTAAAGCAACATAATGCTTCATTCAATTGTTAATTTAATCACAATAGTTAACAATATGTGTACCAAACATACGTAGTAATAAAGTTAAAACTAAATTGAATTTTACACGTTTCACAAAATTAAAAACGGACTTTTTTTTGTAATGCAATTCAAAATGTGACCGCCTCTGCTCTGTGTGTGTTTAGAACTTGTCGGCAACGATTTTTCATTTAATTTATAAGATTGTTTATTTGATCCTGAGGCAATCGCTCCCGATGGAATTTTAACAAGTCTTTCAGTTGTTGAGTTGTCGACACTCCGTCCAGGTTCTCTAGAACACGTCTCTGGAGCATGTCCCATGCGTGCTCGATAGGATTGAGGTCTGCAGGTGATTGTGCAGGCCACGGCAATACCCGGATGTTTTCCATTGCCAAGTACTCTCTGGTCCTCCGAGCTGTATGCGAACGCGCATTGTCATGCATCAGCGTGAAAACTGAGTCAAGACTTTGTGCAAATGGGTGAACATAAGTCCCGAGGAAATCTTCAACATGACTTTCCGCGTTCATATTGCTATCTACAAAAACGAGCCCAGTCCGTCTTTTCTTCATAATACCCGCCCATCCATCACTGTGGGTGAAACCACTGTAAAGGTGCACTTCCTGGACGCATCTCAGACGTTCAGCATTTGCAGGACGACGATACACTCCTTAGCCTTCTCGTATCAGGCCTAAATCCAAACCGGGACATATCGCAAAATAAAATTTTATCCCATTGCTCCTGGGTCCATGTCAAGTGTTCCCTACACCATTCGTTTCGACGGGCGCGATTCCCAAGGCGTATAGGTGGGCACCTAATTGAGCGTCGTGCTCGTAGGCCGTATTCATGCAGCCTATTTCTCACGGTTTGGTGGCTAACAACAACGCCGCTTGAGAATTGCAGGTTTAAACCTATCTCCCGGGCGGTTAACACCGGCTGACGTCTTTCAGTCAGTTGTAAGTATCGGTCTTGTCGAGCAGTTGTTCTCCTTCCACGTCCTGGGTGCTGCTCAGTAGGATCCCCTGTATTAACGTACCGCTGCCAAAGACGACAAATCACGCTCCTATTGACACCAAAATGCCGAGATACCTGGGACTGATTTCTTCCCGCTTGTAGCATTCTTATAGCTCTCTGCATTTCATCAGCAGTCAAATGGCGTCGCTTCATGACATAAAAATTACTCGCCACTCAATTTTTTCAAAAACTGTATAATTATCTCAAATGATAAAAATAGGAAAAATAACAAATTTAACAAACAACGAAAACACATGAAATCGGGAATTAATATATTTTATAACGAGGGCCTAAACGAAGCCATAATATACCAGAGGTGGTTGCGAGGGAGTCAATGAAACCGAGGGTATATTAAGTTGGCGTTTAGTCTCGAGGTGCAAACTGTACTTTTCACTTTGAGTGCGAGAAAAATAGTCAATTTAGTACAAAAACATTAATTATTCCTCCAGTCCATAGAACTTTCGTAAGTTTTTAGGTAAATCTTCCGCGTTTTTTGGCGGCAAAAGATTATCTATTACGTCTTTTGCTCTTTGCACGACGTCAAACTCTTTACTGTCACTGGACATTCTTAATAAATTTATATAAAACCGAACAAATTTACACTCTACAAAAATTCTGAAATTTTCGCGGTCAGTTTTTTCTTCTAAACCAGTCACAGATTAAGAATTTAAAACGCATGGCGCCACCTTCCTTGCGGAAAAACCATGGAACTAAAGCTCTCAACATTTTCGCAATGAAGACGGTCCACACTCCACAGACAATAGTAGTATATTAACTGGCTGTTTGAGTTTGTCTATGTCACATGAAGGAAATTAAAAAACGAATTACTTTTTACTCCCTAGGGAGTAAAGTGGTCACTTTAGTCCCGCTTCGTAGGTCTATAATGGGGTACTTTTAGAGCATGAGAAGTGAAAAAATAATTAGGTAGTTTTTATTTTAATGAAAACAGTACACAGGCGAAAAGTCTCTGTTTTTCTTAATCAGCCAGTATATGTTTCCGAGAGCAAAAAGATTGTTTACCAATCTACTTTGTTATGAAAAAAAAAGTATCAATTATTTATTAATTACATAATATTACTAGCTGTTGCCCGCGGCTTCGCCCGCGTGAAGTTCGGTAACTGTCCCATAAAATCATACTAAAGGGATAAATAGTATCCTACGTGTTAATCCAGGTTATAAACTATCTATGTGCCAAATTTCATAATCATCATAATAATTATCATCATAATCACGATCATTATCGCTATCACAATCACCATCACCGTCATTATCACAATCACGATCACTGTCACAATCACCATCACTATCACTATCACCATTACAATCACCTTCACCATCGCTATCACCATCACTATTACAATCACCATCATCGTTCTCACAATCATTATTATCGTAATAACAATCACCATCACAACACAATCACCATCACCATCACTATCACAATCACCGTTATCGTAATCACAATCATCATCATCGTAATCATCACCATCATTATCATAATCTCATTTATCATTTTCACCATAAAAGCATTTAAGCAATGGCTCCAAAACTGTACAATAAATTACCAGATAAAGTTATTTTAGCCAACGACTTAAATAATTTTAAACATCAGCTTTTTAAATTCTTGAGTGACAAGGCATATTACTCTGTCGATGCATACCTCAGTGATACATTTTGATATGATGATTTTGTACATTTTTATTTAATTCTGACTTTAATAACCGATTTTAATTTTTATGGTTATAATTATTTGATGATTCTAATGCTTGCTGACATTGTATGTATCCTTGACATTTTGTACTGTATTTTTTCTTTTTAAATTTTTCATTTTGACTACTGTAATAATGCTGACATTCTATTTTATGAGTTTTGTAATTAATTTAATTTTGATTTAACCAGTGACACCATTTTATATTTTTATGCCTTTCGGCGGAACATAGGATAGACCAAACATTGTAATTGATAAAACATCACTGTTCCATAAGTTCACAAAATTAAATGAATTAATTAATGTATTATTGAAGTATTGACATAATTGTGAAATTTTATGTATGTCTTTTTTTTTGTATGCCTACCGGCGGAACATAGCTAGTTTCTGATTTTTATGTATTTTTACCACCTATTTTTTACTTATGTTCACAAAATAAATGAAATTGAAATTGAATTTAATCACTATCATCATCATCATTATCACAATCATCATCATCGTTATCACAATCATCACGATAAATCAACAATAACCCTGTATAGAAGTCAAATTCACCTTCTTCTGGATCTTAAAATATCAGTAATCAGTAATCAGCACCCCTGATAATCTCGGTATCGACACCCATATTGATTTTTAGACATTTCAACCCCATCGCGGAATCGAATGAAATAGTCTGACTATCTTATTTCCCCATACAAACTTTGGAGCCCCGTTTCACTCCCTTAGGGGGTGAATTTTGAAAATTCCATTTTTAGTGCACCCCTATACCACATAAAGAACCTACTTGCCAAAGGAACCTGTGGACCAAGTGGTTTAGACTGTGCATTAATTTTTAGACTTTGTCACCCCATTTTCCCCTCTTAGGGGTGGAATTCTGAAAAAACCTAAAACCCGTTTCTACTCATTTATCAATAGGAGCACTCCTGTGAAGTTTCGAATAAAATAGTCTAACCAATCTTGTTTCCCCATACAAACTTTGGAGCCCCGTTTATCCCCATTAGGGGGTGAATATTGAAAAATTCTTTCTTAGTGCACCCCTAGACCACATATGGAACCTACTTGCTAAATTTAGAATCTGTAGACCCAGCGGTAATCAGAATCATTATCATCGTAATCACAATCATCATCATCATCACAATAACAATCATTATCATCAGAATCACCATCATTTTAATCACAATCATCATCATCACAATCACCGTCTTCTGGATCTTAAAATAAATGCCATATTCGTAATCAGCACCCCTAATAATCTCGGTATCGACACCCATATTGATTTTCAGACATATCAACCCCATCGCACCCTAACAGGGGATGATGGTATTTCAGGTCCGCCACATTAAATCTTAAAATCGTTGTTTTTGTAATACACACGACCCGATACACGAAACAAACTATACCCATGTTGATTTTCCGACTTTGTCACCCTATTTCTCTATATTAGGGGTTGACTTCTGAAAAAACCTGAAACCCGTTTGTACTCATTTATCAATAGGAGCACTCCTGTGAAGTTTCGAATAAAATAGTCTAAACTAATCTTGCTTCCCCATACAAACTTTGGAGCCCCGTTTAACCCCCTTAGGGGTTGAATTTTGAAAAATCCTTTCTTAGTGCACCCCTAGACTACATAAGGAACCTACTTGCCAAATTTGGAATCTGTAGACCCAGCGATTTGGGCTGTGCGTTGATAGGTGAGTCAGTCAGTCAGTCAGTTTCTTATTTTATATATTTAGATAGATATATTATTAATAAAACATGCAGTTTCTGTAAAATGATGCGTGTCGCTCAGACTTTTTTGATCTGTGTTTATGGCTTGGCCTTTTCGTTACTACAAGAACTCTTGTATAGCAGAAAAGTAATGAACAGTGGATACATTTTTCACCTTACGCCCATGTGAATGTAGCGAAATGGCCAAGCCACATATTTTGACTAAGGTGTAAAGTTTGTGAAGTTAGGGCGTGTAGAGTTGGCCCTACATGAGATCTGATAACATTTTGACAGTGCGAGTCATAGGGTCTCGTCTTGGCAACATTTTACATGAAAATGTTTTTGGTGGTTTATGTATACAGTGTTTGTTATCGAACTCCTCCGAAACTGCTTGACCAATTTTTATGAAATTTTTGTGTGTATTTAATAGGTCGTAGGCACTTTTTTAGTCTCACACTTAAACATCAAAATTAGGACGCGAATGAAGTCGCGGGCAACAGTTAGTATAATTAAAATTCTCTTCCTTCATTCATGGATGGCGAATGAAATATCCCTCATTGGTTGTGTCACATCACTAGCACTCCAGTTTGCTGTCGTAGGACAGTTGTATGCATGCGCGCTTACGGTCAAAGCGTGTGTTTATTGTGTGGTTGTTTTTTCTTCGTGTGCGTTTTTAGCAATAGGATGCATGTCTCTGTGTATGATAAGGAAATTCCCTTAGTTCTCTCTATCTGTTTGTAATATCACCTCCCGAAAAAGTTATGTTTGGCAATCGGGCTTGCTACTGCCATAGCTTATTCCTCTATGTGTACACAATGATTGTCTAGTACACTTCAACCACCCTATCTGTGCAGGCGGAAAAATACAGAACTAAAATAAATGTACCAAGTTTGACATGTCGATGCAAATTTTCTTAACAAGTAACGCCACCTGGAACTGCACACATAAAGTGGTGGTTCTACAGGTACCTACCATAACTTATTTATTACGTTCCATGTTTACTCGTTTACTAACTGTCTAGTACATTACTAATCTGTGTTTGTTCCAAAAAGTGTCAACGTCATTGTCATTTTGACTTATCTTTCTGACGTAAATTGCAATGGAGTTACGGAATTTTGTGGGGTTATGATGAAAACTGTACGAGAATTATTTTGATTTTATTTACTGCCCCACATAAAAGGTAAATTAATTCAACAGTAACCTAATTTGTCCAATAATGTCTTTAGCTAAGTTCAAATAACCATGTACTGAGTGGTGTTTCATACTTCATTTTCAGCAAGATTGAAGAATGCATAAAATACTTGAATTTCAAGCTGTTGTGCTGGCTGCAGGGAGAGGCTCCCGATTGCCTGATGTGGGTGGTTCCGTCTCCAAGTGTCTCCTACCCGTTGGGCCTTACCCAGTGCTGTGGTACTCATTGAACTTGCTTGAGAAAATTGGGTTCCAAGGTACGTTTTTGTTTTATCTATTTACAGGTGGGTCAAAGGATTACTTATCATGAATACCAGACAAATTTTGTTTTTTAATCCTTTTTTATAATTTGTCTGTTCATTAAGCAGTAAACATGATATACACAATATATAATAATTTATTGTTTTTTTTTTCCAGAAACTCTTGTTGTTGTACTGGATGAAGATAAGTCTAACATTTTAAATGCTCTAGAAAAATGTCCTTTAAAAATTAAATATGAATTAATAGTAATCCCTTCGGATGAGGACTGGGGCACTGCAAACTCACTGAAACATATCAGTAGCAGAGTGACCACTGACCTACTGGTCATCTCTGGAGATCTTATCACTAACATCAATCTCAATGAAGTATTGAATGTTCATAGAAAGTATGATGCTGCACTAACTACATTATTCTTCAACAATGGCCCAGAAGAGTGGATTGAACTCCCGGGACCAAAAACTAAGGCTAAACCAGACAGAGATCTTGTTTGCATAGACAAAGAAACACAAAGACTTGTCTTCCTGGCCAGCGCCAGTGACTTTGAGGAAAATGTAACAATACCGAGAATTCTAGTAAAGAAGTTTGATGCTATAAGTATGTACAGCCGACTGTTAGATGCCCATGTATATGTGATGAAGCAGTGGGTCATGGACTATCTCGTAGAGTCTGACAAGTTCACATCTATCAAAGGAGAACTTATACCTCACATTGTGAAAAAACAATTGTCAAAGCCTAAAAACTCGGCAGAGAAGAAGGGTACTTCTGAGAAAAACGTAGAAGTCACAAAAGATATATTTGACTTTGCAGTAGAGAATGGTTATGAGAGCAAGATAAGAGAGCTCACGGCATACAATGATCATAAACTGGGAAGTAAAGGAGTCTTCTACAATGACGTGTTGAGGTGCTATGCCCATATACCTAGTAAGAACATGTTTGGTATAAGAGTCAATACACTTTCATCTTTTTATCTATCTAATAATAAGGTAAGAAATCTACACATAATATTAAGTTTTTTGCCAAACACTTCATGGTATTAAATCTAAGACTTTAAGTTTGGACATTGTAGTACTTAACCGTACCTGCATTCAGTACAACATTCATTACAATGGAAAGTCATGCAGTTTACTGTAAGTACTACAGTATTTAATTTAATAATTCTCTGTATTCCTTTAAAATGAATAATTTCAATATAGGTATCAATATTATTTTCTTAATATTCCAGATATTATCAAAATGGGAAGAATTGACTGGAACTCCCATAACTGATAGATTCCACCCAGATAGTGAAGTGAAAACTAAGCAAATAGATGAGTCTAGTACAGTCGGAGAGAAAAGTCTTGTCAGTGAGAAGACTTCCATCAAAAATACATTCATTGGTGCCAATTGTACAGTTGAGAACAAAGTTAGATTGAGCAACTGTATATTGATGAACAATGTGACTATTAAAGAAGGGTATGCTATTTTTTTTTTCAATACACTTCCTCGAAAACGGGTTCTTATCGCACTACGATTAGGTTCAACATGCCGCGTATTTCACACACGTGAATCTTGTTCATTTTCCATGACCGCGTGCTGTGCCGCGTGCGGAAAGGAGCCAATTTCGCACGCGGCACAGCACACGGGTGTTGGAAAATTGCCACAGGTAAAACTATACCTATACTTAGTACAAATTGGTGAAATGCCTTATAGTCGGCGGTGATTGTTTTTTTTTTATTTTTTTTTATTTCTTCAAAAGTGTATTGAAAAACGTCGTTTGATACTCGTGGACATTTTTATTGCAGTTCTCGGCTCAAAAACACCCTCGCCTACGGCTCGGGAGTTAATTCCGCCTCGGATGCAATAACAAACTTTCTCCACTTGTATCAAAATGTACTATTTTATTATGAAACTAACTTTAGGGAGCTTGTGGCTAAAATGATAACAGCCGCATGGTGTGGATCTTCAGGTTAAGCCGCGCTTACCTAGGCCGTTCCGTGGTTGGGTGACCACCCATGCATACCGAGTTTTCTCCTTGCCTCGGAAAGCACGTTAAACCGTTGGTCCTGGCTGTCATTTGTAGATTTTTGGCAGTTTTTACAGATACACACTAATCACGACACACGACGACAACTAGTCTTACCAAGAGGTACTGTTGTTTGTTTTACTTGTACTAACTGGGTTGTGGAGGTTATATCGCTTCATGTAAACTACAGATATTCAGCTGAATCCGGTTAGACTGGGAGCCAACCCCTACATATTTCATAAAAGGCTAGACAGATGATCAATCAATATTAAATGTGATGATTAATATTTGCATGGTGTCAAAATTATAAAAGGTTCTTCCCCTTGATCACAATTTGTAGCAAAGGAATACTCCTTTGCGTTGCTTTGCAGACAACCTAGACATACGTCTAGGTTGTCTGCCTAGTTCAGGAACTTAATAATAGATGTCGCTAGTAGGATGTTTGGTAGATTGAATGACACTGTTCAAAAACAGTTGTAATATTTACATACATATCGTGAAATTATGACCTTACTCAACTCAATCAATTGGGATTTACCGCCATTCCTATTTCTGCCAGTATAATTTAGCCACAAATGCACAATAGACATTATGCGTTTATTTCGAGGATTATATTTTGGCCGTTGGTACCTTCCCTATAGTGGAACATAGAGCACTCAAACTATGCATTATAATATACAATAAAATACCAAGGAGTATTTAGAGATCATAGCAGATGGCGTTCTGCGGTTTTTGCCTACCCCTATTGCAAAAAGGCGTGAGTGTATGTAAAATACCAAAAAGCCACATAAATATATGTCCCTTGTCCTCAGCTGTGTCCTCCAAGACTGCGTGGTGTACACCGGAGCGACGGTAGACACTGGCTGTAACCTGCAGTACTGCCTCGTGGGACCGCACCACGAGGTCGCGCCGTCCACCTCGAGCAACCACCAGCTACACGCCGAGACCACAGACAATATGATCACGCTTGGCTGAAAGTTCAAATGTATAGACAATAATAATATACAATTTTTTATCTATGGTTTGCTTTTATTTTTTGACACTCAGGAGAAGCTGTCCCACCGCATTTTCTCGCTCATGAAACGTTCAAAGCATTGTTATGTAGGTCCCATGACCCTGACTGTTCACACCGCCGCCGCGCCGGCGAGCCCCTGTCAAATAAACAACTCGTTTTCAGTTTCTGGCTTTCCACTCACCGGTGGTGCACAGGTGCCTTAAGATACTTGCCTATATTTATAAGGTGGATCTTGTCTATGCGCAATTCACATTTAAAAATACTCTATAATAACAAAGACAAAGGCAAAATTATATTATGCTTTTTGTCTTTGTTTTTTGTTATAGAGATTTTGAATAGATGACATTTTATAAATTATGATAGTTTATACAAGCTCTGTAAGAGACCTTGGGTTTGACAGATCTCCAAGCTAAGCATGCATGACTCATACATGAATAATACGTATATTACAAGGTGGAAGATCAGCTGTTTACATTTTGATTGTGTAGGTATTGTGATTTTGTAGGCGATAATTTGCGAAAAATTTCTATAGCATGGGGGGGGGGTTCTGAATGGTGTACTAAATTATAGTAACAGAGTTCGAGTATTTTCTACATTCCTATGCTGCGCTGAAAACGCTCGTGGCAAGTTTTTCTTTCAGTCTTTCTCATAGCCATCGGTAGCTTGTGAGCACTTTTCTTGCTCAATGTAATGGTAGGTACCTACTCAAGAAACGTATTTTTTTCCTTATACTTATTTACATACATAACATCACGCTAATAATCCCCGAATAGTTAGGCAGAGTTGTACCAAATAGTTCACCCACATTTCGCCAGCTATGTTTTTTAAGTCCCATGTAATGGGGGCGAGCCTATTGCCATCAACCGGGCACAAATCCTGGCTCCGTGGCTGCTACAGACATATTCATAATGGAAAAACCCAATAAGACGGTAAGACTGCCCGACCCGGGGATCAGGAAAAGTGTTATTTGAGTTTTTCCATTATTGATTTCGATTCCCGAATCAATGACAGGACCTTATGCTCAGCAGTCGCGCTTGCGGCCACTAGATCAACAAGGCAGTCTACGAAGTAAAGTTATATTGTCACCTACGGGATATCTTCCGTGATTATTATTTTCATCCCATCTATTCGAAAAGGACGACTTGGTTCGCCCTTAAGTGCACCTAAAGGTCGTGTTTTCTATAAGAAACTTTCAGCGGGCAGTAATAAGTTTTTAATCCTCTTTAAAAGTGCGCCGCAATTATCTTTGCCGCGCACAGTGGGTAATGTAAAGTAGAGTGTATCACTCGAGTGCAAAACATATTTTTGGCTCGGGCGACGTACTTTGAATCCCCCGCTACGTTCAGGATTCTACTAAAGAATCCCTCGCTAAGCCCGAGATTCTACTCTAGAGTCCCTCACTTCGCTCTGGATTAAAAAAAGTGCCCTCGCCGTATAAATATTATTTTGCTCCCCTATGATACAATCTACTATTGTGAAAGCTCGGAAAAAAAGAAGAAGAAATCCCGAAAAAAGATACCTAAATCCGAAATCCGTGAAGATATCCCGTAAGTGACGATATAAGTTTAGTTTTAAACCGTGAAAGCTTAAAACAGTGTTAGTCTACGAAGTGTACTTACTGAGTTCTTAATTACGTACCTATTTAGGCTTAGGTACCTGCATAAAACGTGATTAAGAAGTCACTTGTTACAAAAGTCAGCAACGGCAAAACGCCCTCATTCTATATATATTAGTCTATGAAAACGCCTAAGTGTGACAAGAAATGCATAGTCGTGTTACCTAACTAGGTAATTAATTAAAATTTTCACGTCAAACGTCGGTGTCGCCGACTAACACGATAGATGTCTAGCGATAACGTTAAAGAACTGTTGTTTTTGTTTTAGGTCCAACCTGTTACCTACTTACTTCATTAGGAACGTAGACCTTAAAATAATGTAGGTACTTATGTACCTAACTACTCATTTGTGATAGTCTAGCTAGAGGAATTTCTTAGAATCGAACACGGAACAGAAAAAACAGTTGTTCACAAAACAACAGTTTTTTGTTTTGTTTTGTGGAATCGAAGAAAAGGAAAATAGCTAGATGTTACTACAAGATATCGATTCTCCACATTCATTCGGCACAAAGGCACTGTGAACTTCGTCAATCTAACCAGTTCTGTTTCACTGCGGGCCTGCTGCCTCTCCTATTTCTAAATAAATAAATTTAGTAAATGTTGTGCCAATTCTTCTTTCCAGCTAACCAAACACTAGGAAGTTGCGAAGAGCGACCGTTTTATGGAACTGTCTTGTGTAGTTTTTACGTTCAAAAACTGCTGATTCTCAGACAACTTAATTTTAATAGATGACTTTTTATTTTGACTCCCCGGCCTCGTTGCTCTTGTGCAAGAGCAAGAGCCAGAGGTCCTGGGTTCGATTCCCGGTTCGGCAAAAGTGTTAGTTTGAATTTATCCCTCAGGAATTTCTCAGTAGCAGCGACGTAGTCTGGATCCGTGCCCGGTTGATGGTATTATTATATCGGACCTAGGTATTTACATCTTTATCCTATTAAATCGGACTTAGACATAACTGGCGAAATGTATGTGAACTATTTGTTGCACCTCTGCCTAACCCTTCCTGGATTAGAGGCGTGATATTATGTTATGATTTTGATTCCACGATCTTCTTTTCACTGCTATAGCGGGCTATTTCAATAAAAAAACACTACCTCTAAAAACTGTCATAACACAAAATAATTTATTAGGTTTTATAATAATACCCTCAACTAGACTCAACTTCATTTATTATCCTTGTTCTATATTTGAAAAAAAAAAACCGCCATAAATGTACTGCAAAAATAAGTAACCGAATAGCACAAACGACAGTTTTTTAGGTAGTTACAGCGTGGTAAGCAGATGTTTATCTCAAAAATGCCATTACTGTGTTACGACAATTTTTTTGAGGACGTGTGAAATATGTAATTTCGCTATAGAAAAATATCAAAGCAAAACAAAACTTTGAGTAACGTGTCGGGCAAGGAATTCCGTTACCAGCAAACCGTCTATTAATGTAATAATAAGGTTTACGGTGACCTGACCTCTCGTAATAACCAGTAGGTAATCATCGACACTTTCTTCCTAGAACAGTTTCCTAACGTTTGAACACACGAAGTCTAGTTTTTTACAGACCATTGAAATACCTGAAAGTTGTTAGTAGGCGAGATTAGTGTACTTTTTAGGCACAACAGTTTGTTTATCAGTAACTGATTTTTAATTGCTGGTTATATTTCAAATTAGTACAAAGGTCCACCACTACTACTTACTTCTCCACATAAATGGTATGTAATGGTATGTGGTGGTATGTGGTGTTGTGTGGTATATGGTGTGGTTGGTGGTATATGGTGTGGTTGGTGGTATGTAATGGGTGGTGACTAGCGGTAGCTAGTCACCTACATACAAAATTATAACGAAACTAAAAATTATATAAAATCTTTAGGGTGGTAACCCTAAAGATTTTATATATTTTTTATATATATATTTTAGATTATAAATTGAAACTTGTTACAGAAACAATAATTAAATGAGTACCTACCTAATTAGTATATTGTATTTTTACTGTCGTATTATCATCTAAAATCAAGTACGTAGGTACCTACTAATTATCCACTTATAGGCAAAGTACCAAAGTAGGTACCTAACTAGAACCTCATTAGAGTGCAGCAGTGCGGTCCGTGATGCAAGTACCTCTTAAGTAAGCTAGAGGTCCAAAAGATCTCTCAGCTCTAGAAGCTAACTGGATACGAGCAATACCTGCCTGCCTTCTTCGAAAAAAAGTTCTATGAACTACTAAATTGTGATTACATAAGGCCAACACTTTATCTGATATCAAGGCTAGCCAAATTCAAATAATTCAACTCGCACTGCAAAAAACGACCACTCTTTTAGTCATAATTGACAACAGGTATCAATTACATATGCATATTAGCGTCTAGATAAATCAAAGAGCCAAATGGAACGCAAATTGTAGGCAGGTGCCGTAATCGTAGCACTATCATTAATGTTAACTTATGTAACTGTTGCTGCGCATCTGTATTTACAAAATTGTGAGAAAAGACCTACTTTGAAAGATGTAGGAATCCATAAATGATGGGGTCAAAGTGATAATTGAACTTTATGATTATTGACCATAAACATTTTAAAAAAATCCTGTCCTTGTCGTTTTCATGCATAAGGAGTGAGAGGCCATTAGATTGTAACACCATTTTAGTCAAATGCGTTCATGGATAAAGGGGGTTAAATATGTAGGTAGGAACTGACGAAGTTACTTACCTACCTACTCCAAAAAATTGCTGACCTGCTGCCACAGTTAAGCTTTCTCGGCGACATTGAGACAAGTAAAATGCTGGGGAATAAGAGCTGGGGAGTTGGTTCCGCCACTTCGTCTTCCAAGCTCAAACACTAGGAAGCTTTGCCACTTCCTATGTGGTTTCCTTCCTAGACGGGCACTTTGGGGGACACTCATGTAGAAAACATTGATGTTCAAAAGGTGCTGATAATATAATCAGCCTAATTTTAATAAATGAATTTTGATAAAAAAAAAACTAATAAGTTAGGTTCAATGATAAATATGTAAATATCAGCGTAGGTAACATTAATTAGACTTTTTATCACAACACCGCTTTAAACATGATTTAATCACGCAACGTTTGCGCCTAAGAACCATATTTGGCTGTTCGCACCTACGTAATTGTTTTAAATAAGGTACGTAATTAGCATTATCATCAGTAGTTATATCATGAAATAACAAGCATTAGGATCTTTTAACAGCAATTTGGACATGCCTATATTTACCACTAAGTATAAGAGTAAGTCCTATAATTACGACCATGCATTTCAAAGTAAGTAATAATTGTTAGGTTGTATTAATAAGCCGCTTACAAATAAAAACGGGAGAAAGTTAAATTGATAGTTAGATTATAATGTACCTATGTAGGATGTAGGTAACACTAGTTGATATTGCTATCTACAGACAGCAGATACATATAGATATCGAAACCAGAGTATAATCATTTTTTTCATTTTTTTTTCATTTTTTATTTATTTATTTTATTCTAGGTAATTGTTTGAGCAAATTGCTGATATGGTTTACATAAATAGGTACCTACATAGTGTATTAACTAATTCCGGGTTACAAAATTTTCATAAAACATCTATAATTTGTACTGATGTAACTTAACATGAACGCAAATTATGAATTCATTCGTATATTAATATTTTATTGAGACAGTAACTGGCAACATTAAAAGAGCGCGATCTGAAAAGAGTGACCTAACCAAATTTTGCAATTTTTAACTACAGACTTGGCGCCATTTGTCAGATTGTTGCAACAAATTATTGAACATTGCGTGCAAACTGGTCGGGCTAGACAGATAATAGCTGTGGCAATATATAGAAGGTACGTCTTATATTATATAACAAACACTGGCATTTATAGCAAAAATACTGGAAGTGTTAAACCAACTGCATCGCGTGTGACCGCGTAGGCAAGTGAATCTTTCGTCTTCTTTGCATAATAATAATTACGTCTGCCTATGTATTGCAGAATAGATAGAGAGGAATAGCCAGTTTGAGCTTTACGAAATCTATTTGGAACGTACATTGTACCTAACATCTTGCGAAAAAGATTTGGTAACGGCCAGGAGGCTGAGCAATAAGTGGCTACCTAACTGTAACTCCTCATCATTATCATTTCAGCCGAAAGATGTCCACTGCTGGACATAGGCCTCCCCCAAGTGTCGCCACATTGACCGGTCCCGTGCGACTCGCATCCAGCGGATTCCCGCAACCTTCACCAGGTCAACCTAACTGTAACTATCCAACAGATTTAGATCGAAGATCGTAGCTGTAGGCCTACAGCACCCTACCTCATCTTTTACACTTCAACTATGCAGAGGTATATACAATGTAAGTGTAAAGTCTTGATGCTAGATGGTCTTCATCTGGGACTGTAGGGATCAAACGACTTTGGATCCAGAGATATTATTTGAATACCATGCCCATTTTTCTTCTGACCGGCTTTGCGCATCAGAACATTGTGTATGCTCTCGTACCCCAAAAGGTTCGTTGGTTCCAGTTAGGTACATGTTATAAATAGCAATCAACCCTGACACCAAACTTCTGGTCGGCTGTTTGCGCAGTTCTGTGACAAGAACTTTGTTGTTGGTGGATCGAGATTATTAATTACCTCCACGTTGGTCGTAGAGTTTCAACTGTTTAAATTAAACGAACCTGAACAATGGACGTACGTGTTTACAAACATGAAACTAGAGAGGTATGTATAGATTTAGAATTTGCAACTTTTTTCGTTAGAAACGTTCATTTAGTTAAAGACGTTACTAAACTAGTTTTTTTTTAATGATAGTCTAGATGGCTATTTCACACTGTAGACACCATTAGGCCACAAATGATAGTGTAATTGACGGAATAATGAGGTTTTCCCAACACCCTTCTTACGTATTAAAAGTTACAATTTATCCTACATTTTTATTTTCCTCAGGATTATCCTTTTCACTTCGCTATAATCATGCGCATGTTGGGAATCACATCGAAATAATGTAGGCAGGTACCTACGTCATGGGAGAACCTCGAAATAATTATGGATGAATGTTTAGTACTTCCTAACAGGTACTTTAAAATACTCTGATTCAAGTAACTTCCCTGTTAATGCATTCAAGGGGCAAACACAGAATGTCTCATTGAACGCTGGAAACTATACCTACATAGACTTATAGATGAGTCACTATAAGGGCCTACCCAGACGATGTACTTTTGTCCATAAGGGCTACCGCACACTATAGACAAGACTGTCTTTAGACAGATTGTTTCCCTACTAGTGCGACCGAGAGATAAATAGTCTGTCTCGCTCGCACTAGTCGGGAAATAGTCTGTCTAAAGACAATCTTGTCTACAGTGTGCGATAGCCCTAAATCTCATTGTAAACGAAATAAAAAGATGAACATTTTTGGAGTGGTTTACAAAAGTCCCTCGTCTGTACAGGCCCTATGGTACCTATACCAATAAGACATATTCATCACATGGGTGGTAACTACATAGGTAACTATTTCATTTAGTCTCTACATTATTTACAAAAAAGAAATTTGTAACAAATGGACAGAACTCTAAATTAAAATTTCATGTAAAACTTACTAGCTACTTAAGCAGTTTAAATTTTAAATTAAGAGCACCATCTCATTACCTTTGAATATAACGATAATGATGTAATTATCGTAATTAACTGCCCAAAACGTTACAACGACCTCATTTCTCTTGACCCACTGTGTCAAGGCTACGAAGCTATCGTTCTTAGTATATTTATCCGCTCTGATTGTTGATAGCATGCCAAAAACAAAAAAATACAGGTTCCCTACCTGGCTCATGGCTGGGTTGGGATTGCCCCAAAACTATTTGTAGAAAACTTCGTAACGTGTGTTGTGTGTATGTCTTCGTAAGTGGCTAACCATTGTCTACAAACACGACGAAGTTTTTGAAGAATATGAAAATGGACGCTTGTGAAAAACCACTAAGTATTAAAAGCCTACATCAAAAATGAACATCAATCAATTTACAATTTTCATTTAGAAAAGCTCTACCACATAAAATCTGACATGCACAACTACAACATATGCTAACAGCTGCATGAAATCTAAACAGACATTGTAGACTTTCTTATTCATAGCCATTTCATTTCACCTGTCTCCCAGACTATTGCGATGCACTTAAGCGTTAACAGTTGCAAAGAAACACTAGAGATCGCAATCAAACTATTTCACGATCTTGAAATATCATCTAGCCATCAATCAACAAAATAAATTACGATATGTACGGTCAGTTGAACCTACGTTAATTTTAAACCGCGAAAAACGCCCCTGCTGCTACGAAATAAAGGCGCTAGCAAAGTCTTATCTTTGCCTGAAGTGACTTCTCGCAGTTCGTCAGGTTGCACACTAGGTACAATGAAAGTGGTGCGGCGTCTGCAGCCGGTCTAGCAGCGCGCGCGCCGTCGTCGTCCCGCAAGGCAGTCCACGAAGCACTTTCCCGAACCGCGCACGCGTGTACGATCGCCTGTATTACAACACTCGGAAACGCTCCGAAATTACGTGATTCCATTTAAAGCCATTCCCATTCAAAGTGTAACTACAAGTAAATTCGACTGATTGTTATATAAAACTATTAAGTAACGGGCTTTTGTCAGTCTCATCCCGTGGTTGTTTATGTGAGCCTCGTGTGTACACACGACAGTTTTCAGCGGTGTAACAAACAGCAGAGAAAAGCGGAAAATCTGGGAGCTACCGGCAAACAAACTGACTGCAGGATCTTGGGTGAGCGAGATAATATTATACTTATTTATGGTGGCTGTAATTATGAAATTAATACGTATGGTTTTTTAGTAAATAATAGCTTCGGTTATTACACATATTCATTATTCCGCGTATGTGTACCGCGCACCTAAACGTGAAATATGTAACGAGTTCTCGGTGTTACAGCCATAAATTATTCGTTGCAAAATTAACTTTAAAAACAAATGTGCCTTTGTGTGTACAAAGAAATATATAAAAATAATATAAACATTAATAACACAAATACTTCACAACAATTATTAATTAATTGAAACAGCATAGCTACCTATTAAAACTTTCATGGAAACTGCACATTTCTGTACCTACTGACGATGAAAATTCACACCTTCTATTATGAGGTACAACTCAGTAATTTCTTTAAGTTTATTTTAATCACACCAAATCAAAGTTATATGTACTCATAAGATCTTTAGACTATGTGCACATTTGTGTGAGCGAGTTTATTCTCGGTAAATCCTTACTACAGTTTTTTTGTTTTTGTTCTTCAAAGAACGTTTTAGAAGTAAAGGGTACAATGTGAAGAAAACGAAACCAGATTTCGAGACCAATGTCAAAAAAAAAACAATAGCGAAGGCGGCGTCACTCACGACGTTATGTCAAGAGATACTCACGAACCTATAATTCCGAGGAACTGTTTCCGAGTTCGTAACCAATACAGCGAATCATGAAAAAACCATCTACGCCTGAATGCGAACCGCAATCAATTTCCAAGTTCCTACGTAATCACTCAAAACTATCATTACGTTAACTCTTCTTTATCAGCCTCATTGCGAAAAGCTGTTATCATGCGAACTTCTAATCGTTAGTACCTAAGAACTTGTTTTTATCAAAACAAAAGTGAACAGACCACTTCAGTTTTTATAAAAACATCTCTTATCATTTAGTTCTAAAAAAAAATATCAAATGTTGCAAGGTTGAATTTAAGAACTAGGTTTGTTTTGCTCAGATCAAAAAGCAAAGACATTTCGTTATTTTGGTAACGTTTCAAAGTATCTGAAGTCGAAGTTGGAGATACTTTTTTTTAACTAGTGAGTTACCTAAAGGCGCTCGGATCACGGGAGCATTCGCCTGTAGTGAAACAGTTCAGATTCGAGCATTACATCAGAAAGTGAGGAGAACCGAGCATTACAGTATGCAACCTGATACAATTTGTAACAATCATACGTTTCTGTACAAAATCGAATCTTGGATTTTTACTTTACAGGCGAATTCTCCGGCTCCAGTGAGGGAACTCCTTAAGGCCAGGATCTTTTAAAATTAGCAACTCTATTTGTGGTGGGTCAAACTTTTTTTGAAATACTGTTAGAATAAAGTTCTAATCAGCTTGCACTAAGTACCTATAAAGTGGTTGTTAGTGGTTGTACGTCTGTCACTGCGGGCCGAACAGTGCGAAATGAGTGGTTTATAATTTATTAGAATGAAATTAATACATATTTTAAAAAAGTAACCTCAGAATAATGTAGACACTGTATTTTTTTTCAGTGCGTTTTTTTTTTTTATTTATAGTGTTAATAATCTTTAAGTAAAACTTGACAAATAGTCATAAACTATCCTACCTATCTTTGCATATTTTTATGATCGAGAGAAGTAATAACTATCGTGAGCCTAAGAATAATCAAAAACAGTTCATGAACAAAAACATATATTTTTTCTGGATAACAACTATTTCATACCTTAAGACTCAACCAAAAACAGGATTGGAAGATCCTGGCCTTAAGAACTTAATTCATGCAAGTATAAAGCGTCACATTATATTAAATATTAACAAAATAGTAAATTAAAAATGTTTTTCCTTATTTGGAAACTGTTTGGTTTCGTCTAAAATTCTGCGAATAGTAAACACAAGGAATTTGTATGCTAAGATAAAACAAGGTTAATGGCCGCGTCTACCGTAATACCTACTGGTGCTACAGTAGGGTTGCCATACGTCCGGAATTTCCAGAATTTTATCTCAGTGTCCGAAATGCAGGAGGCATTTTAAAGCAGCTGGAATTTTTCATAATTTTTAGTAGATATTTATTTATTAAAAAGCTTCTCAACACTGTTACATTATAATTTGTACATCGCAAACTTAAATCTAAGCGCCTCATCACTTACAGAAAAGCACAGCATGCACTACATTATGCGCAGACTATTAAATAATTAATTAAGGGGACTACAGGAACCAAACGCGAATTTAATTATGTAAAAAAGCATGATGCACTGCAACAAACAAAACTAGAAAAATATATGATATTATTCAGGATATATGCTAGTATGATAGTGTTTTGAAAACATAATACAACTAATTTTACACGATAAAAAAAATCACGAACTTATCTCTAAAAAAAATCTTTTAACGAGTAAAAACTTAAAAAGCATACTAAAATACATGCGATAATTCTGATTTTTTGGCAAATAATTCTACAAGCAACATATTAGCATGATAGTGTTTTATTTTTTTAGTCCAATCAATAGATTTTTTGTAAATCGCAAAAAAACACTCATTTCGCACTATTGGGCCCACAGTGACTGACGTAACAACCACTTTGTAGTGCAAGCTGATTAGAATTTTATTTTAACAGCATTTCAAACGAAGTTTGAACCACCACAAATAGAGTTGCTATTTTAGCTCCTGTAGTCGCCTTAAAACAAGAAATAAATAGTTTGGAAGAATAAAAACTATAATATATTAAAAATAATATATAAATGAATAAAACATAATTAATAAATTGCGTTAAATAAATAATAAAAAAAACATCGATCTGGTAACCAAATGGTACATTACATAGATGCTGTTGCGTTGTTAACTAACTTTCGAAGCAGCAAAAGGATTAACAGTAGGTCCTGTAGTAACGCTTCTGAAGATTATCAGGTAGGTACGTTACTTCTATTTAAAGAAAAGCCTTGCAGAAACTTACAACAATTTATTTTAAAGAACGGACTTCGCTTTTTTATTTGAGATACTAAACTGACATCACTTTAAAAACAACTACACATTTTCGAGATAAATTATTTAAATTCAAAATAGTTTTGGCTGCTGAATGTAAATAATTTAATGTTGATTGTAATTAACACTTACAGTACGTACGACATCATCATGAAGTTGGTACTCTAATTTAGATTTTAAGCTAGAAGGCAAACAAAACACACGACGCAGTTTTTCAAACTTGGACGAACTTGAATGAACATAACATAACATCACGCCTGTAATCTCCGAATGGTTAGGCAGAGGTGTACCTAATAGTACATCCACATTTCGCCAGTCACGTTTAAGTCCCATGTAATAGGGGCGAGCATATTGCCATCAACCGCGCACAAATCCAGGCTCCGTGGCTGCTACTGAGAAATAGGTACCTGTTGGAAAAACCCAATAACAATTTACTCGCCCCAGGCATCAAACCAACCATCACTAGAACAACGGGGCACAACATTCAATAAATATAGGTAAAACTTGCTACGAAAAGCACAAACAGCAACAGTTAGCTCTTATAAAGAAATTCTTAATAATAAAACTGCAAAATAATTATGCTTTCGAATAAGAATTTGAAAAACTCAAATAAAATGTTATAACTTAGGTAGGTACAGGTATTACTGTATACTAGGTACAGTAAAACGGGGCTATTTGAGTTTTTGGGGGCTATTTGGTACCGTAGATACCAAAATGTTATTGCCATGGTTTGCCCATCAGGAATTTCTCAGTAGCAGCCAATCAAAGTGTTGCTAGAGTTTATAAAATAACTTCTACCATACACCAATCGACAGTTATCGATGTTTTTGTTCGAAATTCTGGGTCGTCCCAAATAGCCCCCAAAACCCAAATAGCCCGGTTTTACGGTATCTAAGTAGTTCATAATGTTTTCTTTCGTTTTTATTTTTGTTTTTTTTTTTTAAAGAAATTTACCAACTTCTATAGGCCATGAAGCGGCTGAAAAATCTTGCGAAATCGCAACAGACATTCACTTGGCATGGGACCATACGATCACAATACAATGGAATCGTTACACAAGTGGATGTTGTCCATCTCCCTTGTTATAATCTCTCAGGCTTCCTTACGACATCCACTGAAAGAATTGGTCTATGCTTTACTCCAATTAAAGCAATTGACAACATGCATCTTAAGGCTGGGGTATCTGCTAAATTAGCAACTCTATTTGGGGTGGTTCAAACTTCATTTGAAATACTGTTAGAATAAAGTTCTAATCAGCTTGCACTACGAAGTGGTTGTTACGTCAGTCACTGCGGTCCGAATAGTGCGAAATGAGTGGTTTTTATTTAATTTTAGCCTAATAAATCATTAGATCAAAATGCCAATTGTACACTTTGTGAAGAAAAAGTGACAAATATTTGATGAAAATCTAAAACTTAATGCCGTTGAGGAGTAGTTACGAAATTTCAAAGAAAAAATGCTCCACTTTGGATATTTTTTTCATATAGTAATAATAAAGTTAGAATTATTTCAATTGAACCAATCAAAGTTTAGAGTCTAATAAGCAACATATATTTTTTTTGCACATTTATATTCAATCATCAAAAAGAAGTTACATGGAGAAAACCTCTCGTTAGCAGATACCACCCCCTTAAGTTACTTAATTCGTATCACATTTTCATCTAACTCAAACGAGTAAGTATACGTACTCATAAACATAAAAACAATTTTCTATACTTTATATCCAATCAAGATCTGAAATTGAACGTAGTTACGTTAATTTCAGATACGTCGGTGATAGTTCACAGATCGATTTAATGATATACCTGTTCTCTATTTCCTCATTAAAATTAATATCACTTGATAGAGCCTGTTGAGCCTTTATCAGCAACGCTTAATGCGGTGACAATCTCGGAACAGGTAGATAAGGATTAGCTTCCAGATGTGCATGATTGCATTTAATTGAATATATGAATAGATCGTTATCACGGTCGGCAGTTACTCAATATTTGTTGTCGTGAAGCCTTGGGTGTGTGTTCCCCGCACGCAAAGCACGTGCGTTGCATTAAGCAAGTAGACGTCGATACCGGCGCGCGGTGGGCCCGCAGCGACCTGCCGCCGCTTGCAAAACGCATCGCTTTCTAATCACTAGAACCTTCGAAAATACAGAAAAGTGCTATAATTAAAACACATTGTACTTCAGTTTGTAGGCGCTAAGCATGTGATTTAATCAATGCGACATTTCACACGCGAGCGATGCGTTCGTTACGTGTGCCGCTGCACAAATGTCTTCATCGCATTTTACCACAAATTTTCTCATCGTCCATTCATTCACATCTGAATGACAGGAAACTACAACAGCCTGTTATTAACGTTCTTAGTCAATAATTGGAAGATACAACCGACGAACTGTTATTAGAAAGCTGTGAACATAATTGATTACACTTAATGCTTATTAGCACTATTAGTTTCCCGAGTTTCATCGATTTTAAAGCAGGCATAGTTATACGACCTAAGCTATGTTAACCTTTAGTTAAGTCTAGATAATTTATGCTAAGCTCTATGATAATTTTTGGTTCAAGCTCTAGAAATTCAGTCATTTGTTTTCCGTATATTAAGTAATAAAATTAATGTGTCTGCTAAACCAAATCAATTCCATCTGGTATAAATTAGAAGGAAGCGGTAGTCTAGCGCACTCGTCGAGTTCCAGGATGAACTTTGCTGCATGGTGATAATATCATAGTACTATAATGATGGATGGGTTGTTGTAATATAACATAACAGTAAATACTACTTATATTGTACAAAATAGTTTTTTGCCTGTTGCTTGCGATCTATAGCTAATGCGGTTTTAATAACATTTTAATGCGTAATTCTATCAATAGGTCCCTAGTCCCTAGGAAGAGTTGGTGAAGTGTGAAAGTTCATAGTAAATTACACAACGGTATCGTTTGATACGGCAGCTGTGCAGTGCAGTAGGTGAATATGTAAAATGAGTTGCACAACGGTTGCAGAACATTACGTCCCTGGGTTTTAATGCTCCGCTTCTGCATTACGGCATTAGACGAGCACAGCCGTGTAAGATAAAACCGGGTTACAGTTCGATTACACTGTCTTTCACAACAATTGGCGTAGCAAAAGGACACAACGCGACAAACTAGGTAAATTACACAAGTGTATTCAATTCTCAACACACGCAATTACTTAAACTGCACAATCTTGAAATAGATACAGGAAAATATAAGTTATTCAACTAAACTAAATTATCGATCTTCCAAACCAAAATACATGTGTTTAGTATCGATTACCAGCAAGTTACGTGTCGAGTAATCTATGATCTTACCGACTCATTACGGCACGTTACATAGCCATTACGGTCAAACTTAAATATTACTTAGCTGCCAACAACATAATAACTGCCGGATGATAACAACTGTAACCCGTAACAGTTCCGATACAGTTGTCAAGTACTTATATCACATTACTTCCATAGATGTCGAAGGTAGGAATTATTGCGAATATTTTCAGACACCTAACATTATACGAAGAGAAACTTTTCTTTGTGTTGATATTAAATGATATACGACTTCTAGTTTATAAACTGAATCAATCAACGATCATCGTATACTTTGTAATGCAAAACTAAACGTGATGCGACTAAAAAGTGATGTCCCTTCCTCTATGACGTGTCAATTGATTTCCACACAATATAAACTGGAAGATTAAACGATATAAAGTAGCTAATAAGGTTGTAATCAATTCTATCTTAATCAGATAAGTCTACTGTCTTTTCTATTCATAGAAAGTCTGATACGGAATTTCACGATATTTTAGTTTATTTTCCATTCGGCAGCAGTTCGTTGCTACGAGTATCTCTATTACTAGATTGTTTTCTACGTCACGTATGAATCACTAATACAATATTGTGATCATACTCTTTTTTTTTTCATTCTTGCTCAAATGAATCTACCCGAATATCCTCAGCGTGGCGCGTGTTTGATTCATGGAGCGTTTAATTCTTTAATTCAAATTATCACTACTCATAAGGACACTGCTAATAGTAAAATTTTGAGGAAAATATATTACGACATGAATGAAACACATATCTGTTTTTGGTTTCTAGTTAATCTGGTCACACATGGTTGATTGAACGATGCCAAGGCATTCAAACCATTTTCGTTAAAAAAAATACGAATAGATTAAGTTAAGATGGCGTCAAGGATTGACTTTTACAAAAATGTCGTTCACCTACATATAAGTGCAATGCCTTGACTCAGATTGACCTGACTAATGGTGATTAATCTGCTACGTTTTTAATTTACGCAGATATAGGCAGGAAACATTGGTGTTGCAATAATCGCGACACGCCGGTCGTAGCGTGATGAAAACAATATCACATTATAGTTTTACTATCCGCTCGACAATCGACCACTGTCTGCCATTTATATAACAACGTTAATTATAACTTTACAGTTAATTTTACGATTATCAACAACGCCTTTTGTGACAAATGATTTGGATAATTCGATTATAAACACCGATTATCGAGTCATTTCTAAAATGTTACGTAAGTAATTGTTAATCAATTTGATAGATTACAGATACAATTTTTGAATGTCAAATCATTTCAGCCTTATTACAAAAGAAAAAAAACAGATAGTACGAGGCTATCTGACTCCATATTTACATTTTTGTTTGATTGTAACCTTCCCTGCGTCACGTTCTTTGCATTAGCCGACACCATAACAAAAGTGACACGATGTTTCTTGTGGCTTGAACCGTGCACGATTGGATACGGATTTGTACTTAGTACAAGTGTACTAAGTTCGTACTCGTATCCTTACTTGTTTTAAGACAATGATAATGGCTCTTATTGTGAAGATTTAAGATAGCGAGTTTATGCGGGTTCCGTGGTGTGTCCTGGGTTTTACTGTGGGGCCGAAACCGGGTTCCGCACAACCCTAATTAAAAACCACAAATCTGATTTGTGAAAACAATTTTCTTACAATACAATTTTATTTTTAGACAGTAGAGTTAACACCAAATTGTTGTAAAGCTCGCTATAGCTAAAGCTAAGCAGTTCTGATCAATTATAAATAAATCACAAAGTGATTTTTCAATTATACTAAGTCAATTTACACGATATAATTATGGACTTACAACTTGTAATTTTTTATACAAAAGAAACCTTCAAAGCTGAACTAACCACGTGCTGACACATTATACAACAAACAAACCAAACAATAGCCTGCGAAATTGGTCTTTCAATACGAATAATTTAAAAAGACATTATCAATGTAGAACAGTAAT
Source organism: Xestia rhomboidea (assembly GCA_963853795.1). NCBI lineage: Eukaryota > Metazoa > Arthropoda > Insecta > Lepidoptera > Noctuidae > Xestia > Xestia rhomboidea. The sequence goes on along the minus strand of OY970761.1, from coordinate 11,833,270 downwards.
CCATCTCGGTCCTCCATTGGCCTAATGCCGGCGCATTACCAACGACCTTAATATCACGTGACATAACACTCATAAGTGTTACGTTCGAGTTCTAGTCCGATGCTCCCAAACTATTGTGTCTCATAATAGCCTATACAGCATCGCATTGCAGCTGTTTCCTTGTTGTTGCATCAAGAGACATTTTTCTTATAACAACCTACAACTACATGCAGATAATTCGTTGTGTCCGGAACATGGTGGTTTTATTCTCAACTCACTTAAACTTACATTTTTGTGACGGTTTCGGCATCGTTAGGTTGTCAAAACATTGCCTTGAACTACTGGCTTAGCTCTCTACGTTCGATGTTTTTCTCGAATATGTTCACGCAACTTCAGCATTTTAACTTGACATTTGACATATTTGAATAGCAAATATTATGTGTAAACGGCCTTATGGACTTGTAAGTGAGTGATTTTTAAGATAAATAGTTTCGATACCACCAGTTTCATAACGAATGCATTGTTGGTTTTCATACAGATATACATGCAATTCTAGTGCATACTAAAAATGAATCATCAATATATGTTTTGCACCAAACATGACTCATTCACTCATTCTCATTCGTTTCGTTTGAAACTAATCTTGTGCCCTAATTTGATAAGGTAGGTTTTGCAACCATCCAGGGCCAATAGATTGGATTAAATAACAGTCGATCAGTGAATTTCCCAACCCTTTAGTCTAAAAACTATTGAAGTCAAAATGTCTTCTCGATTTCAACTCAACCTTGCCTTTTCTTAAATCCAACTCAACTTTATTTAATTTCAGTAAATTGGCATTTAAAATAAGCCAGGTTTCCTAGACTTGTATGTTCCTTACACACTAATTTAAGATACATAAACGCACACAAATACATGTACTCACACATAGATACATTAACAATTACTAACGAGACCTTCCTCAAGATGAAAACGCCTTGCTCTAAAATTGTAAATTAAGGTAAACGTTAATAGCGGCTATCTTATAAATCTTAACTACCACTAAAAAGCAAGCTTCCTCTTGACTTCCTTCCTTGAAATAAAACTTGATGTAGATAAACAAACCAAAGAATACGAGCAAGGAGTGGTCAACATTACTGATTTTCTTGTTAACCCCTCCAATGAAGCAAAAGCTGCATTACTAGAAGTGCCCAGGCTATGAATAGTAAAGTAACTGGTTGGCTGTGTAAAATCTCGATCGTATGAAGCCTTAGCAGAAAACATTTTAGCTAAAGTCGTAAATTAAATTCCCATACAATGTGACAATGTCTACACATAGATAGACACGTTTCTAGATGCGTTGATAAATTATTTGGCTTATCAGACCGCGTCGCGCATAGCAATGATCGGGGTTTCAGCTCGAACGCCTATTGCATGCCAATCGTTTCATACTACCGCACTGTTTACACAATCATCAACGTTCCTTGTTCCATCATTCTTTTCCAATACTCTGTCTACCCTGTTATCTGCAAATAGTGCAATTGCGTTATGAATCACGCAAAGTTCAATTGGAACCAGTGTAGCAGAAACAATGCGCAGGTACTGCATTTGTACTCACACAGCTTGTAACCACGCACTGATAAGATAACTTGCTGCTTTCTGCAGCACTCTTACATTTATGAAAGTTGCACTGACATTAGGCTTATTCGTCAACTGGCGAGTGAGAAACTCGCGAGTGCGCGCGACTTGGCACCTGCCGATTTTAATTTTATTTTTTGTCGTCAACACATAAACAAACAGTCAGCTACATGAACTTCTGATAAAATGTACAAAATATGTACTCACTTTAAATGTACAAGATATTATAAACGACTTGACTTTTAAATAAGTATAATAAAATAATTTTCATTTGACGGTACTTTATAATATGCGAGCGGGTTGACGACAAAAAAAAATAAGTATGACGAAAAAGCCAGTAAAGCAAGAGTTCTCTGTGAAATAAAAACGCATGTATCTCTACTCTGTGTCATAAGCACCTTATTTTGTGATCATAGCACGTTTACCTCTTTAAAAATTATATGCTCAACATTTATTATTATAGTAGTACGTCCCACTGCGTACCGGAGGTAATTCCTAATGATTAACTTATTTTCCTTATTCGCTACGTGATTGAAATGGCAAGTTTTCTTTAATTTCCGACTAACGAACGTATCAAATCCTCACCTCCAACCGAAAGCTATAGGTAATCAATTTTCTAATAACTTTCATCGTGCTAGTGGAAAAAGAAATTCTATACGGTTGCCGGTGGAGAAGCTAAACCAGACCGACTCTCAAGAGAAAACAAATACTTTCGCCGACTGCCAACTGACCCAGTCCTGTACAACAGCATCAGAGCTGCATTCATTACCTGAACGCCAACACAACTATTACTATCACAATGAGGTTTCAACTTACAGCCATTCTTTGACATGTGTTAATTACGTAACAACTTGCTACGTACTCCTCACCGTGTATCTTTCACCACAGCTAATTTCTTTCCATAGAACCGTCTGTTTAATAAAACATCTAGAAAAAGAAAATTCCCAGCAGAGTGGCGTAAACATGCAAATGCCGTGTATTGTTGTGAATACACGTCTGTTTTTAACGAATTTGTTAACAACAGAAATATCTACTCAATTAACTAACTTGTATGATGTAGCTTTGGAAAGGTTTTTCTCATTACAATAGTGGAGACAATTGTGTAATTCATGTTAAGTGTTTTTTTCCTCGCGAAATTATATACTTACAACTTTTAATTAAAATTCTATGTTCCACACGACGTGTTGCATTTCACTTGTAGTAATTATAGTTGTATATACATTTTTCGTATGATTTAGTAACATGCATTCGATGTCTGAAAAAGGCTTATCTAACTTCCTTTATTTCTTATTATGCTTACGCTTTGCTTTTAACAAGAGCACAGCAATTAATCAAACTTGTATGCATAATTTGTATTGTTTCGTCGAGATCATTGTACAATTAATATTGTCTACTGCCTGTCTGCAATTTTAAACAAATCTAATTGGCAATTGCTACCATTATCATCGTTCTGAAGACGGGAATTAAGAATAGCATTTTAATCGATAAAGTTTTATTTCCATTATACATATTTCACACAAAATAAATCCTCGGCATATGAACTTACAACTACAAAACAACCACAAAATGTATGTTAAAATCTTCCTGAAAATATCAGCACGAAAGTGTTGTAAGTATAGTTTACAATGACTTTACGCTACCCAAACACCAAACTCGAGATAAACCTGCCTTTGAACCAGATTTATCGGCACGTTTTCATTAAATCAGTGCCGTTACCTGGACGTGATGAAAGAAAGCCACCAGGCATACCTTTGATCTCGCAGGTTTACCTGTTTTCCATAAAGTTCGGTACGTGTGACCTCGTGGCTTACTATTCTAGTGACAGATGCGCAAGCGACCGGCCAACAAGGTCGGTGGTTGGTGCACTCAGTGCTTTCTGTTGCACTTCTAGCCAGCACTAGCGCAGTACCCGCGTCGTTCATCAATTTACGACTGTCGGTATTTCTTCTTAAATAGGCAGTAAGCTTTTCATTAATTTTTAGTTCCCTATCTAAGATTGCAAATACGTATATAATAGGCTATAGCCATGCTTAAAAGTTCCTTAAACATTCTCTACTTATGTATACTAGTGAACAGAATTGCAATTAACAATGTGTAGTAAAATATGTGTGTGTGAAATAGTGTCTTTGAATACCAATTAAATTTTCATGATATCTTCCGGATTTCCACTTTCATTTTTATGCGGTAGTTTAGTTTGTTTACCAGCATGAGGATATCACGTTGCCAATGCAAATACAGCGTAATGACGAACAAATTAAAATGGCATTATCCAAGGACAGGAATAGAATAAATTAATAGAAAGATTTCTCTTTAGTTAAAGTTTAATGAAACGGTGCGTCTTGCAGTAAGGTTCTAAGTTTGGATTTCTGATTTCTAGTCGAAAAGCATTTTTATAAATTATAATTTTGTTGAAAAAAATATTAATCATAGTTGCGACTGACAATAATAAATAACAAAGAACATATTGATAGACAAATGGAACAAGTAAGTAATATGTACTTTAAAATAACAAGTAATTCACTGATGGCGGAAAGTCCATCAATCAATCACTATCTACCTTATAAATCGTGCTAAATTCTTTAATTAAAAAAAAAACTAATACCAATCTAGGTGAACGAGCAAAACTAGATATTAGACTCGCCTAACCGGAGCTTTTTCCGTACAATTGACTGTTACGTTATGCTTGGTCACCGCTATCATTAATACAAGCTTTAATTATTTATTTCAGCAGAGAGTTTATTAGTCTCATAGGCTTTCATATTAATAACTATCTGGTAAGCTAACTTTCACAGAAAGAACAGCGAGTCTTAATAAAGCATTCGATACTTGTTATTATCATTCGTTACTGCCCAAATAGTAGATGGAGCTTGTAGTCACAGCTTGTGTTCGAACAACGATTCTTTCAATGATTGCACTTGAGATTGCCTTTATAGAAATCAACAATAGATATTATTACGCACCACCCACGAAGAGGAAGTAATACAGCATGCCGACGCACTTCCACGTCTTTTTATTTTGAACGATATTCAATCAGCTGGGAGGAAAAGAAACCATTGCCCAAGAGTGCCTGTCTCCAATGTTACTCATGGTATGTGACGTAATATAAGTGTGTCTGTGTGGTGTGCGTAAAGGTACCTAAATTGTAAATGGGAACATGTTTAAATTTTCTCTACTCTTGTCTTGTTTTGTAAACAAATGTAATATAAATGTGTCTGTGTGGTGTGCGTAAAAGTACCTAAATTGTAAATGGTAACATGTTTTTAATTTCTCTACTCTTGTCTTGTTTTGTAAACAAGTAAGAGTAAGTACTTACTGCTTTTAAAGTTAGTAAGGTAGTGTGTAAGAGTAAGTAAGTGCTGCCCAGCAGGCAGCACTTCTTGCTATATGAAAACCAGTGCGAGTTGGCCTCGGGCACCGAGGGTTCCGTATAAACTTGTAGGTATTTGGTTATTAAACTACATATTTACAGTTTTCAGATTTTTCCTTTACATGTGCTGTAAGACATTGCTCTTGCTAAATTTCATGATTCTAGGTCAACGGGAAGTACCCTTACATTTTGATTCCCTTGAGAGTATCGATATATACGATTTTGCAACCTAAACGGCCGTATCTTTTTTTGACCTTAACTTAGAAGTTTGTTTTTGTATTTATTCGATTGAATAAAGATTTAAACCTGATTAGGTTTAAATACATCATTTACGAAACTGAAATAAATAGAACTTTAATAACTGCGACCGATTGGTTGCAGTCAATAAACTTAAAAGTGAACGTCTCAAAAACCAAAATGACTCAATTTAGAAATTATAAAAGTAAACCTACTAAATTAAATGTAACCATGTCTGATACGTCGGTTGAAGAAGTAAAAGACACAAATTTCTTAGGAGTTACAATAGATCAACATTTAAACTGGGCACATATCGAAAAGATTAATAAAAGAATATCCAGTGCTTGCTACGCATTGTCAGTTCTGGCAGAAACTACAAATCCAAGTGTTACGAGAAATGCTTATTTTGGAAATGTGTACCCACTGTTCACTTACGGTGTCATATATTGGGGGAACTCCACAAACGTACAATCCACATTCATTCTCCAAAAGAAATGTCTTAAGACAATATATAACATGCATAGTACCGAATCATTAAGAAATGTCTTCAAAACGGAGGGTTTCCTGACACTGACTGGTATTTATATACTCGAATTATGTTTATTTGTTAAAAACAATATGCAATATTTTAATTTCAAATCAAATTCTAATAGAAACATTCGGAAACAATATAAATATGACATTAATTTACCAGTTATTAACAATATGATGTATTATAAAAGTACATATGTTACTGCTATTCGTGTGTACAATCATTTACCACCGGCAATGTTAATTAAAAATGTATTTTATAATCTGCATGAGTTTTTTGATAAAAAATAATATTTGTTAGAACCTAATTTCTTAAAATACTATTGCATATCCGACTTGGGTAGACTGACCAAAAATGTTTTGTTTATTAATAAGAACTTAATGTACACAGTTACGCAATAAATATATCTTTATCTTCACAAAATAATGTAATCACCGTTAACTTTTATTTTGCTTTTGTTAACTTAACTTGAGCCTGGAAACTTAAGGCCTAAGGCCTGAATTACTGTCCCATACAGAAAGTTAGTCGGTTTGATGGTCTACCACACCCTTAAATAAGACCACGCTTTTCTGATGCTATACACATGCGTTTCTAATATTCACATTTTAGTAGAAAATTATCCTGCATAATTACAAGCTGATGCACCAAGGAAAGAAAGGTCCGGAATTTTCTTTAAATGTCTGGAATTTTCTTTAAATGTCTGGAATTTTCGCCGCAAACTCCTTTAGTATCCTAGAATGGGAAACCTAGGAACAACACCATCTAATGTCACGGGTGTTACTTTATCGTCGAACAACACTTATCTGTTAAATAATAAAACCTCACGAATTTGACTTCGGAGAGGTTGTCAAAAATAGTGTAGCTAGTTAACAAATTTAAATAAGTACGTTTGCTCACTCCGACTCAGAGACACCCTATTCAACTCGTGTAACGAAACCATAGCGCGATTCAGAGGGGTGGCACAACGCCATCTATCGAGCACTGGTGTCAACTTTTTGTGTAAAATCTGGTCCAGATCAAAATTATTTTAATAAAATGATTTATTTTACTGATATTCAATGATCCAATTTAAAATTGTCTACGTTAAAAATATTTTTGAATTGAACCAATAAATATTTCTCCACTGGGTATTTTAAATTAATGTTATTTTGAATCGCCCTGATTCCAACGGTCCATCCCTCAGGTCCTCGCTGTACACTGTTTATTATTATAAGCACTTCTACTACGTTATGTAAAGTTTATAATATTATCATAAGTCTGCTGTTCAGGTGAAATGTTCGATCACACTTCTTAATGTTAAGATTTTAACATGGAACTTGGCTTTGTTAAAAGAAGTAAGCTAGCATAACTTAGCCGTAAAAAGACCATGGAAAAAAATGGTATTACATAAGTCTGTCAAAATTATAACAGCTGTAAGTATTTAGTTAATTTCTTAATTAAAAACACACTATCGCTAATGAACATCTTCTCATCCATGGGTGTTTATGTAATAAATAAGAGGCATGAAGTAGGCACTGTGAGAACAGTCCCATACTTTCTCTATTCAAGATTACTGGAGCAGGTTTTTAATGCCATCAAGTTAATCCTATCAGTAAGAAAGAAGATTAATGGCTTGCAGTAGTTTCTAGTTAGTTGGTGTAAAACAATAGATTAATTAGATCAGTATGACTAATTTTATATTTCAGTTCACACACTTTATTAAAAATGGTAATCTAAGCTTATGAATACAATAAATAATAGTTTATAAGTAAGTACGTCTAGTGTATTAAAAAACTCTGTTCTATAACAATGTCATACTAGAATCTAGTCAAATTATTTGAAACAACTTCTCTATTAGCTAGCGTTAATAAAACCTCAGTGTCAGTTTTACTCGATTAAATATTTTCAGCGTTGAAAAGTCCAATAAACTATTACGTGTTTGGAAAGGAGGTACGTATAGCATAGACTACGTAATACGGTGAGGCATATAATCAGCCAATAAATCTACAATAAAACCTCATTTACCTGAGTCAGATGCAATGATAGGTATCCTAGGACGGGAGAGAGGGAATGTGATGCTCAAAGAAATGAGGACTAGTATAGTATAGTATGGTATAGTATATTATAGTATATTATAGTATAGTAAGTACAGATACTTGTCTCATGCTCAGTTTTTCATAGACTATTTATTCACGTTGATGCCAGCGTTTAGCAAAAACCCATACAAGCCTTTTTCCGCATTAGGTACATAAAAATGCAAAAGATAATAATGTATTTGAATACCAAGAGATTTATGAAAAAAATATGCAGATTTGTAACATAACAAAGTCCGTCACATAATACATCACGAAGATAATTTAAAGAATTGTTCACTAAATAGTAGTACCTAGGTATCTGACGTTGGGGACTCACTTCCTACTGTTTAACAAAAGGAAACTTACTCTTATCATTTAACACATTATTTACCTTATAAAAATGAAAATATTTGAATTAGCATTTATGTAAATACTACAAATAGAATAGAAATAATTTCTAAATCATGAACAGTGATTACATAACCAAACAATAAACGAATTTTTAAGCAATCTTATTTGAATAATCGATCAATAATTTGGCTATCAATACAATAATAATGCTAATTACAAGCGAATGCTGCAGTCATTAGCATGTTGAGATGGTGAACGATTAAATGAATGCAATGAATTCATTAAATTGTCAATATTGCGACCTTTCCATTCATCTGGTATTAGGAGACAGTTGGAGGCGATGCGACGCCGGTCAACTGAACTTTTCGGTCAGGTCAATACAACCCATAACACGAATTAAAAATAAAATAATAAAAAAACAAAAATCCGGCCAAGTCCGAGTCGAACTCGCGCACGAAGGGTTCCATACCATTTTCTATACAACAATAGATAAAACAGCAAAAAAAAATCATGTTTCTTGTATGGGAGCCCCCTTAAATATTTATTTTATTTCAATTTCATTATTAATTTTTAAAGTGAATATACAACTAAATATTCTGTGAATATTACAAGCGTCTACCTGTTGCCGTTATTAATATCGAGCAAAAAAACGGCAAAAAAATTACGTTTGTTGTATGGGAAAAATAAAACCCTCTCAAATATTTATTTTATTCTGTTTTTAGTATTTGTTGTCATAATGGCAACAGAAATACATCATCTGTGAAAATTTCAACTGTCTAGCTATCACGGTTCATGAAATACAGCCTGGTGACAGACAGACGGACACTGGAGTCTTAGTAATAGGATCCCGTTTTTACCTTTTGGGTACGAAACCCTAAAAAAAACCACAGATCTAAAACTTTCACGGGCCAGAATTCTTTATTCAATTATCTTCTTCAGAAGTCACTGACCTCGTAAACGGAAAGAACATACTTCCATACTTAATTGTAATTACTGCATACTGCACTGATGGAAGCTTTCTCTGCACCTGTGACCTCATTACTAAACACGTCTTCTAAACGAGAACGGAGCCTGTCCCTATTAAATCATGACCCCAATTCCAACACCACTCGAGTCTCGAACACTGATTGATTTCTTGGGGTTGCCACACTTTATTTATTCCCAAGTCAATTGCAGTTAACATAAACTAGCTTGCTTACCCAGTTTTTGGAACTGTTCAATAGAATGACATCCAGCTGTGGTTCTGTTTGTTTATGACGTAGTACCAGTAGAAACACAGCCGCAAATTAATATCTGAATAGTATATTGGAACTTAACAATCTCATCAAAGACGCAAAATACCTATTAGGTAAGCTAATGGCATATAATTTATCAGCATGTCCATAACTGTTTAATCTTCGTTGAAGTATTCCTCACAGTTTCTAACATTTTCTCAGTACTTTGGTACTTTGTTTAGCTTTAGAGAGGCTAACAGGTGTTCAGAGGCATTTGAAGGCAAACATGTGCCAACTAATTGTGAACAAATATGCAGATTATTTTAGTACAAAGCACACCCAGATGCAGCATAACTTAGTAAACTGCTTGCTTTTACATTTTGTGAACACGCAATGAACACACTGTAATGTAACATATTGCTATTGCAGGATTAGGAAATGATTAGCTTTACAGACACTGTAATTTTTGACTATTGTTAAAAATGGTTCTTTATCTGTCTCTTTGGTCTAGTGATCGCAAGTGCAACTGCCGAGCAGAAGGTCCTGAGTTAGATTTCCAGGTCGGACAGTGTTTTTCAAATCTCAAATCTTTATTGTATTCCATATGTATTACATAGATGGTGTAATCAAATAATAAAAAGAAAACAATATGGACCCTGTCGGGCACAGCAACATTAGCAGAGAGGAAGAAGGCTAATTAGCAGTTTAATAATATTATTATAAATTATTAAATGTGTTATTGGGTGTATAATTATGAATTTATAAATTATTAGAATATTAGAACTGTGCATTATGTATAATATACTATATTAATAATTTCTATTTATGTATTATTTATGTTATTGGGTTGTTCCATCAGGAATTTCTCAGTAGCAGCCACGGAGTCTGGAATTGTGCCCGGTTGATAACAATAGGCTCGCCCCCTATTACATGAGACTTAAACCTAACTGGCGACAAGTAGGTGTACTTGGGTACACCTCTGCCTAACCCTTCTGGAATTACAGGCGTGATGTTATGTTGTAGTTTCATCTTGTTTTGCTCGTCTTCATTATTATGATCAGCGTTTCTCATTTTTGAATAACGAAAATATCTATAATTTTTCATCGAAGTTATGTCTGTTGTCAACATGTATCTTGTTATCTCACAAGCTAGCATAACGAGGAATAATTATAGTGCGAAACTGCCAAATCGTGCGGAGAAAGTAAGTTGTCGCTAAGCACCGACTGCGTTATGGTGGCTAATTTATTGTATCTGCAGCATTATATAATTTTTCAATAACTAGATTCTAACTAATATAAAATATATGCCATTTAACATCCATACAAACACGTCAATAAGATTTTATCATAATCAATTTAAATAACATATGAGGTCCTATGACCTATTCGAAAGTCGTCTTAAAATTATCAACAATTTTTGCAATTTTCTCGCATAAACCACGTTATCGTGATGAAATATAGCTTATTTCCGATTATCAAGTTTTAAATTACGTCACACTAGTTAAACTAGTGTTGGGAAACAAGCCTACGAGTGTTAGTGTTCATCCTCAATTATTATTTCGCTAGGTATTAACGCATCAGTATGTAGCGTTAAAACCGTCATGGGAAAACACATGCACCACTTTACTTTACTTTAATGGTTTAAAAAGTAAAGCGAAATTTGCACATAACTTCACACAACGTTCAAGTAATACAATAATTAATCCAGACAATGCATCTAATAGCTGTTTTTATGCTCAGTTTAATTATATCTTACATAAAACAAACAAGTATTTACATAAAAAAGTAAACATACACTACATACTGCATTTAAAGTCTAAAAAGTAGAATACTTAGGTTCATTTGTATTGAGTAGGTTTTAAATTGTTTTGACGTAATATGTACTAAGAGGAATTTATTTATGTAAGGTATTTGTACATACGAGTATATAAGGTGTATCTATTCATACACGAAATCTCTTAAGGGGTCCCATAGTAAAAGTGGTTCATAATGATGAATACAATGACCCCTTAAGAGATTTCGTGTATGAATAGATACACCTTATATACAGAGTGATTTTTTCAAATCCGTAACTATAAGAATCGCGAAACATATTCAAAGGATTCTCTTTAGATGATAACTAAAATTAAGATCGTTAGATTTTTGAAAAATCTATATTCCTTGTAAGGAATCAAACCCGTTGATTTTGAAAACAAAAGACCTACTACAGTATTATGACACCAAGATACCATTCGATAGTGTCGCTAATAGGCATCAAATTCGGAGAAGTAATGAGTATAAGTAATGAGTAGTCATGAGTGTGTAGTATTCGTACATCGTAATATGTACCAATTTATTTCATTGGCTGGATAAATGCAACAAATCAATTTTGAGCTCTGTTAATTTTTTTTATTACGGATAATTCGGTTTACACACAACATTGTGATTGTGATAATTAACTTAACAATAACATAAATAATAGTGTATTTTATATCGAGGGACTAAACGAAGCCATAATATACCAGAGGTGGTTTGACTCCCGAGCGTGCGAGGGAGTCAATGAAACCGAGGGTATATTAAGTTGGCATTTAGTCTCGAGGTGCAAACTGTACTACTTTTCACTTTGAGTGCGAAAAAAGTAGTTTATTTAGTACAAAAATATTTAATAAATATTACTTAATAAAATAAAAATCACAAATGTTTCTTATTCCTCCAGTCCATAAAACTTTCGTGTTTTTAGGTAAATCTTCCACGATTTTGGCGGCAGAATATATCATCTATTATGTCTTTTGCTCTTTGCTCGACTTCAAACTCTTCACTGTCACTGGACATTCTTAATAAATTTATTTAAAACCGAAAAAAATTACACTCGACAAAAAATCATAAATTTTCGCGGTCAGTTTTTTCGTCTAAACCAGTCACAGATTAACAATATAAAACACATGGCGCCACCTTGCGGAAAAACTATGGAACTAAAACTCAAAATTTTCGCAATGAAGATGGTCCATACTCCACAGATAATAGTACATTTACTGGCTGTTTGAGTTTGTCTATGTCACATGAAGGAAATTAAAAAACTAATTACTTTTCACTCCCTAGGGACTAAAGTGCCCACTTCGTAGGGCTATATTGGCGTACTTTTAGAGCATGAGAAGTGAAAATGTAATATTATGATGTCATTTGAAAATAGCAGTTGAGAACCTACCTTTATCATCAAAATTACATAACGCTTCGCGTGACTTTGACCGCTGCTCTACATACTCTAATATGATCGTAAAAAAATTGCAGCAGTGAACCTTCACGAATTCGCCACGTCACTATGACTATGCAATGCATAGATTAAAGAGGGGCTGACGAAAGTACACCCATCGTAATGAAAGCAGCTCAAGGCGAGTCACAAAAACACGTTACATTCGGTTTTACTGCAGTCGGCGCCATAATGGACACATTATGACCCCGGTCAAAAGAAATTTAGCAAAATAAGTAATATCTTGAACTTCACCAGGAGGTGAAGTGTCGCAGGCACGACAACTTGTTAAACTTCCACAGAATCGATTCGACGGCTTGTGTGGCAGTGTAAAGTGACAGTTTTACTGCATGTTATGGGGCTCAGAGAGTAGGATAGGAGGTGAACCAGTTTATTTATTTGGTACACCAACAGCAATACATACAATGAAAATAACATAAAGTGCTGGTATGTCGGCCTATTATAGGTATACGCAGCATTCACCACAAGACAACAACATATAATTTTTTAAATCTTAATAATAAAATTCGAATACAATATAAAATAAAATTGACTTAAGTAATACTAAATGAAATGATATGGATTATGATGATATAGTTCGTGACTAATTGTGACGTAGCTCCACAGCCACACCCCGATTTTAAGTGACGCAAATTACGTCGCTATGTTACTATCGCCTGACCTCACCCCCAAATCTATAAGTGCAGCCATGACAGTGTAATAATATTTACATAATTCATCACACACATTAATCAATGCGTCCTTTAAGCTGATTACAAAATATTTCTATAGTACGGTAGTGCACCAAAAGATTGATGTATTGTACTGGTTTTTCCTCCTACTTTGCATTCAAAGCGTTTTTGAATAGTATTACTATTTCAACTGTGTGTACGCAGGTCTTATGTGGAGTGGACGGGAACAGAGATGAACGTAACTGAAGCAAAAAAGACGCATTGACAGTAGACTGTCAATGCGTCTTTTTTGCTTCAGTCAGTATTTTTTCAGTGGTTTTCAGAACCAACTAGAATTACTACTAATACTGCTACATGTATTGATAATGTCTTTTGTTGCTGTGAGTACTTAGATAAATCCATCGTAAATTACCTTCCTTCTGATCACAGCGGTCAGACCGTTGCTTTCGCGTCCAATATACAATTACAAAGAATTCAGATTCAATCTAGACAAATAACACCCAGCAATTTGGACAAGTTTAATAATAATTTAATTAGCAAGCTAGGTATACCGGGCCATATTATAAACAATGTAAATGAATTTTATGAAGAATTCTTTTCGGTAGTGCACACCGAGTTCAATAATACTTTAAAAAAGAAATTTAAAACTATTGGCCCAAAGTTTATTTTTAGTGACTGGGCAACACCGGGTATTAGGAAAAGTAGGGAACGATTGTTTGAGCTGTACGGCCTTAAGCCTTACATCAACACAGAATCTTTTAATAAATATGTTGCTACTTATTCGAAAATTTTTAAAAACACTTGCAAGGTAGCCAAATCCTTATTCATTAGCAAGAAGATTAAATCAGCCGATAATAAAATAAAGACGGTTTGGAAAATTATCAACAGTGAAACAAATAGAAATAAAAAACTAAATAATGATTTCACACTAGAGACATCACGTGGTCTTGTGAGCTCCAACAATGAAGTTGCTCAAGAATTTGTAAATTTCTTTACCAGTATCCCACTTAAAACTACAGAAACCTTAAAATCCTCTCCCTTGCTCTCTATTGATTTATTGAAAGCGAACGTTTCAGCCTGTCCAAATGAGTTTGAATTTCAGCATATAAACCCCATATTAGTCATAAAAGCTTTTAAGCAAATCAAGATCAAATTAACGGAAGATCTATGGGGTATGTCTATCAAAGCTTGTACCTCAATTATTGAGACTGTAGCACCGTATTTAGCCTTAATATTTAATTTGTGCGTGGATCAAGGGGTCTTCCCGGATCTAATGAAATTCAGTAAGGTAATACCGCTTTTTAAATCTGGGGATAGTAAAGACACCAATAACTATAGGCCCGTATCCGTGTTGCCGGTTTTCAGCAAGGTGTTTGAAAAGATAATGCTCAATCAAATGCTTAACCATTTTAACACCAATAAAATATTGCACGAGCAACAGTATGGTTTCACCAAAGGACGTTGTACAACTGACGCCGGTGTCACTTTATTAAAACACATATTTACTGCGTGGGAAGAGGCACAAGATGCCATAGGAATCTTTTGTGACCTTTCGAAGGCATTTGATTGCGTAAATCACGAAACCCTGATCTTGAAACTTGAGCATTACGGTTTAGGTAAACTTGCGCTCAGTTTAGTAAAATCGTATTTGAATGATAGACAGCAGCAGGTACAAATAAATGGTGTCAATTCAATGGGTTTAAATGTAAAAATGGGTGTACCACAAGGTTCGATATTGGGTCCCTTCCTGTTTTTAGTATATATTAATGACCTACCCCGTTTATTTAACAACCATCCGCATATGGTGTTGTTTGCTGACGATACTTCTTTAATATTAAGGATAAACAGACGTGCCACTGATCTTGACGACGTAAATAACGCCCTACTGCAGGTCCATAATTGGTTTACCGCTAATAATTTAGTACTAAATGGGAAAAAAACTAAGTGCATTAGATTTGCTCTACCAAATGTCAAAAGTAATGATTGTGACATAATATTGAATCAAGAGAAACTAGAATTTGTCGATAAAACGGTTTTCTTGGGAATCACGCTCGACTCAAGGTTACAATGGGGTCCTCATTTAACATCTCTTGCAGGACGGCTGAGTTCAGCTGCATATGCTGTTAGAAAAATCCGTCAATTTACTGATATTGATACCGCGAGGCTAGTCTATTTTAGTTATTTTCATAGTATTATGTCATACGGTATTTTACTATGGGGACGGGCTGCAGACATCGAGTCTATATTTATTCTGCAGAAAAGAGCCATCAGAGCCATATATGAATTACGTAGACGCGATTCTCTAAGAGAACTGTTAAGGAAATTAATATCATGACAGTACCTTGTCAATACATCTATGAAAACATCATGTACGTTAGGAAAAATCTGCATTTATTCAGTAAAAGAGGTGACAGACACCACTATAACACTAGAAATAGGGACCAACTAGTTCAGCCAGGTTTCAGGCTTGCTAAAGTAGATTCATCTTTCATGGGGTACTGTTTGAAATGTTACAATAAAATACCTCCCCACATTCTTCAACTGAATGAGACGAAATTTAAATCTTGTATAAAACGCACACTATGTAGGCAAGCATATTATAAGTTGGGGGATTACATTGATGATAAAAATGCTTGGCTACATGCTGGTCCTGCTCCACAACCATAGTTGCAAACTAATTGATTGCACTGGTCGGGCATTATTTGAGTCTATCGACACGGAAAGAAGTAGAAGAAGAATTGATTCCCATGTTAATGTATTGTGGAAGCTGCAGAAGATTGTTAAAATATACCTACTTGCATTATATAGATTCCAGTTTTTAGTATTATATAATTGCATAGCACATGTGTGAGTACTTTGTACTGTTCAGCCACCACTTACATTTAGTTATCTTTCATTGACTTGAATATGCCTTGGTGGCTAAGAGAGAATGTCATGCTCACTCAAATGTCTCGCTGATGGTGGCGGGTGTGTCGGGTCATTTAATTCCCTTAAATATGGTCGAGTTGTTTGGCGCCGATACATGCGTCATGTTCGTGAACGGGCGCTCTCAGTTGGGACTGGTCATCTCTTGGCTGCCACGGTTCGTTCATTTTAATTACTTTTTTTTTTAATTTTTGATTTATTATTTTACTCTGGACGCTCTTAATGTGCACGTCTTTCTACATCGTTCTCACATATATGTATAATCTCAACATGAATGATGTAACCAAGATTTTGTAACAATATTTTGATTTAAAAGAGTGTCCATGGAGTTTCTTGCCCGTTCTTCTCCATAGAGATCTACGTTAGGGAACGGGCAACTACAGTACTTTCTCAAGTTATTATGCCTTGTGACTGTGACTGTAGCTTTGCTTTTATTGTATTTTCGACTTTCAAAAGTGCCGTAATGGTCTAATTGAAATAAATGATTTGAGTTTGAGTTTGAGTTTGAGATTGTCCAGCAATGGAATGCCATTAGACTCTAATGCATTCCATTGCTGGACAATACTGAACATGAGTATTATCCTCTCACTAAAGACAAAAGAAAATCACACAGATAATTACAAACTTATATGCTAAACTTGTATGATAATTTAATCTTTTAATTCATCTGTACTTTTCTAAGTTTATCTTGGACATCACAGACATCGGTGAAAGAAAACATCGTGAGGAAACCTGGACATATAATTAATATAAGTCTGAAATCGCCAACCCGTCTTGAGCAAGCGTGGTGATCAATGCTCGTGCCTTCTCTGTATGAGAAGAGGCCTTTGCCCAGCAGTGGGACAGTAATAGGCTGGTATTATTATTATGCTAAACTTAGTTTTTTTTTTCAATAAGCTTTTACTATAAAATATACACTTACCAATTTACTCATCAGTTAGCAATTAAACTTAACAAGTAGTCCAATCTACATCGTACAATACTATGTACTTTCAAAAAAAAGCTGCCCTGTTTTCTACTCAAAAGAAAGGACCGATTAAGCGAAGGTTAAAAGGAAGGTATTCGAACTCATTTGTGAAACCACAGATTATTAACAAATTAAATAAGAACATATAGGTACGTGCGGTCGAGCTTTCGTGCTATATACAAAAGTGACAGTGACCGCATTGACAAGTGCAAGAGGAGAAAGTATCGGTGCACTCAGTCTTGCGCCTGCGCCGGTACACCATCTCCTTCGCACTCATGTGCCAATCTAAGCTGTACTAATAGTAATATAACAACACGCCTATAATCCCCAAAGAGTTAGGCAGAGGTTTAGCTATTAGTATATACACATTTCGCCAGTTATGGTTAGGTCCCTTGTAATATAGCACAAGCCTATTTCCATCACGCGAGCACCGGACCCCGAGGATGCTACTCTCCTGAGAAATGCCTGAAAATAAATGAAAAAACTCAATAGCACTGCCCGACCTGGGTCGATAACCCAGGACCTCACGGTCAGCAGTCGCGTTTGTGACCGCTAGACCTATGGTACTTATAGTGAATTGGTTTAATGAGATCGCAATGCATCTATTTGTATCAAATCAAATCAATTTATTTGCTACAAAGTACTGGTACAATTTCGGTCTTAACATAAATAATCCAGATCCATAATACTAAGTAAAAATAATGTGACATGCAAACGTTTTGGGCTTATAATTATTATCATTAAATTCATAATAAAAGTAGTGTAATTATTTAAATAAAAATTCATAATTCAATGTCAAATAAATTTAAACACATTTTCCATAATATTATGCCAGTGGTTAAATAATTACCGTTATATTTTTTTTACCAATTTCTTATTAAATAAGTCACTTACTGTGTAGAAATTCTTTTCCCTTAACCATACTTTAAGACATCTTGCAAATTTATTAGCTGGTAAGTTTTTAAAACTGTCAGGTATATCATTAAATATGCGAACACACATTGCATAGCTATTCTTGCTGTATAATGCTATTTTTATTATGGGCAAAACTATTCTATTTCTAAATATTTCATAAGCTTTTTTGAACAACTCCGGGTGCGTTTTCATAAAGATGAATGAAACACGTGTATGTAAGCAGCGCTAGTAATAAATACTATTGGTAACATTCGATATGCCAATCTCTTTTCGTAAAGTGTGATTGTGTACATGTTGGTTTACGATATACATACATTGAGCAAATATTGTTTTTTTTTGTTTCGTCTATGTGAATTGGTTTTAACTTTTTATATTTAGTTTGTCAAAAGTTCACACGTTGGTATTCATTTTGGAAACTATCTGTCACCCAACTGTACTGACTTAAATATTAGCTAATTATTGAACTAATAGTATGCCGATTCATATTAATTTTGTGACATTATTTATTTAGGCTGTCATTTGTAGATCTTTGACAGTCGTTACATGGACAACCAGTCTTACTAAAAGGGGTCTCGTATTACCCAGTACTAACTGGGTTGCGGAGGTCAGATAGGTAATCGCTCCATATCAAATATTGGTATTCAGCTGCATCCGGTTTGCAACCCCAACACAGTTGAAAAAAGGCTAGGCAGATGATCATCTATTTAGGAAATTAACAAAATTTCATACCTAAACTTTAAACTAAAATAATAATAATTTAAATATACTTAACATACAGGTAATGAAAGTAAATAGTTCTCATTCTAGAACATTAGAGTTACATGTATTGAGTTAGCATGTAAACATGCTACGCCAAACGAGTTCAGTGCGCGTTGATGTCTTCTATTAACGCAAGCGTAACCGCTACGCCCGACACCGAACCGCTACGAAAAATTACAAACACTTATTTTTTATGGGAACATTTATTATGATTTCTTATCAATATTGTGTTATGAATGTTTTTGGCAAGGCCGTTCATTTCGATTTCGTTACTGTAACAACAATTATTGTGAAATCAAGTGAATGTGATACTTTGTTAACCGTAACTGGAAATTGTACGAGGTTCTCTGTTCAATAAAATTTAAGTGAACATGGTCAAGACATTCTATTTTGTAGTTATTTCCTTCACATCCTGAATTTTAAGTAAACCATTTCGATAAAAGATTCTACAAGAATAAGTACGTGAACTTTTAACAAACAAATAAAACAATTGTTTTTAATTCGATTGCGAAGAAAAGCGGTATTTAAATCGAGACATTTACAATTCAGAGCACGACATTTCCTTAACGCGTGTAAACAAAGTAGCGTGTCATGTCAACCGACTCGTCTTGTATGCAAGTATCAAGAATATCCTTGTTCGGTAAATGTCTAGTAGTGACTGCATAATATGGGATTTTGAATGAAGAATTACATTAGTCTATTGATCTCAGGCGCAACTGCTGAGCATGAAGTTCTAGGTTTGATTCCCAAGTCGGGTAAAGTGTTACTGGATTTTTCCACCAGGAATTTCTCAGTCTGGATTTATGCTCTATTAATAAATAAAATAAATAAATATCGCTGGACATTAACACACAGCGCCATCTAGTGCCACACTAAGCAACGAGGCTTGTGTCGTGGACACCTGATAGGTGATATACTACATAGATACTTTTTTGCAAATACATACTTATTATACATATACACATCCATGACTCGGAAACAAATCTCCATGCTCGTCACACAACAATTTGCTCCAACCGGGATTCGAACCCGGGACCCTAAGAACGTAAGGCGGCCTCACTACCGCTGCGCCATTCGGGTCGTCAAATTAATAATATATAATAATAATAATAAATAATTAATGGCATAAGCTCGCCCCCTATTACACGGGACTCAGACATATACTCACTAAATGCGATGTTATGTTTTTCTTAGACCACGAGAACTATTTATTAAATCGCTTCAGTTCGAACGCAGCCACGTCATTACTGCGTCAAGTAGATGCATATTAATTATTATCCTACGTCAAACTGCTTTCTCGCCATTATGTGCCGATACGAGAATAACTTGAAAGAGTTATTTATTGACCGTGTACAAGGTTATTGAAACTAGCCATATTACAAAATTTAATAATGAGGTCGTGAAGTTCTCCGGTAATATTTATGATTTGCTTAGTGCAAAACTTTGCTAGGTCACATCATTTACATATTGTTATGTACATACGAACTAGACCTAGAAAAAAATATAAGTAACTTGACCTACGTTCATAATAGAAAATCAAAACTGTCTACGTAAGTACAGACACATCAAGCTACCCGAAACTGTAAACTTTTCCCAATTAACATTGAACTTAATCATCATCATCATCCTATTAATGTTCCCACTGCTGGGACACAGGCCTCCTCTCCATGAGATAGAATGGGCTATAATCCACCACGCGGGCCCAATGCGGATTGGTAGATGTCACATGTCTTCGAATTTTTTGGTTCTAGGACATGCCGGTTTCCTCACGATGTTTTCCTTCACCGTTTTGAGAGCAGTGGTGTTGAAATAAATTACACAAAGTAATGCGCCTGTCTGGGTTCGAACCCACGAGTTACTGTTCGTAAGTCGGGGCCGCCACCACTGGGTCACCGCTGCTCTGCATTGAACTTAATGCCTTACTGATAAAGTTGAAAATCTATTATAAAGGCATTTAACAGATTGTAGTAGCTTGACGAGACTAACGGACTTAGCAAAAGTGATAGCAAAAAGAAAGTGGATGTGGGCGGGCCATATAAGCCGCAGACTGGATGGAAGATGGGGGAAGAAAATGCTGGAGTGGAGACCACAGACCGGTCGGAGGAATGTGGGAAGACAACTGACCAGGTAGACAGACGATCTCATTAAAGTGGCCGGAAGAAACTGGATAGCCATGACACAAAACCGCAAAAAGTGGAGAGTTTTGGAAGAGACCTACACTCAGCATAGGGTGGCCAAAGGTTGAAGAAGAAGAAGTAGCTTGATGTGCTGGTGTATACATACCACTATAATTGGTTTGCAATCTCGGTACGTCCCCGTTAAAATTGAAAAGGTTAGTTGAAGCACAGGTTGAAGGCCCGACGATAAAGTATTGACACAAACATTAGTCACGACGGTCAAGCCTTTCAATTTCACAATTTTACATCCAAGTTTGTACATAAATAAAAGAGATGAAAACAGATTTGTAATAAGATGATTATTAAATCTAAGAGTTATCGAGGGAATCGGGTCGATGCGGCAATCGTACGAGACGAAGAACGACGAGAGAATCTATGAGCAATTACACATTACTATGAATTTATACGTTGGTCTCTTGTCTTATTATTGCAGCATTTGCACGTATGTAATGGAAGTACTTGCCATTGCCACTGTCTTTACGGTGCAGTGAACAGTCGCGGAGGAATATCGTCATATTCTAACTTTGTATGTTTAACTTGTACCTACTAGCGCGATAAAGGATATACCTTTGCCCAACAACTCTATAATCTCTCGTATCAATAGGAAAAACTCCACTCATGCACTTTAATAGCTAGTGTACTAGGGCCTAGTTGCGTTGCTACACTACTCTAAAAAGAAGCGTATTGGCGAATCGCCACTCGTGGAAAATATTCGAAATTCGAATGCCCACTTTTGCAACAACACGGTAAGGTAATAGAAGATTATCTATTCCGATTAAAAACCATGGTCAAAACAAATTTTAATAAATTATTAAGCATTAAAAGAAATTACATAGATTTCATTAATAAGCTGTGTGATTCTTATTATTGATAAACTAAAAGACTGCTCAATTCAATGTTAAGTATAAACAATTACATACGCGACATACGCGCAATACTCATAATTATGTATTCGCAACATTTATAAAGTGTTGATGGCGCTGCGTGGCGCCAAAAATAGATATCTTGTTTTTCAGCTCTGCATTGCTTAACATTGTTTGTTCACCAACTGGTTGAGTATTAAGTATCTTATGCTTACCACACTGTAGACTGTGGAAGATCCAACAGATATTACTTCTCAAGTATTGTACAATGTACACTTTATTACACAAAATTACAATTACTTAAGTACTAACTAGTATTTTATGAGCTAATGTTCATGAGGTAATAATGGATTTAGCTCAGGTCTGAATTCTCAAGCGATGTTCAATCTTGAATCTCGATAAAATCGACCGATTCCAAAATAATCTTAACTCAAAAATATTTGATTATTGACTTAGCATTAGAAACGTACAAATCAAATTTTAATTTACAATCATATTTAAATTAAAAATCGCATTTTACTTTTAAATCATATTAATTTATTACGTATTAAAAATATTGTTTAGTGCATACTACCTCTGATTGGCAAATTAAATGGTCACCTAAAAGCCTGGTTAAAATATCAATTTCCTGATACTTTAAATAAATTCGGACGCCGCGAAGATTTGACCTTTCAATGTAACATTTAATTATTTTTACAGTTCAGATATTACCTATAATACAACTAGTATTGGCTGTACAACTGTTGCGTCATTATATTAACTTTAAACTTTACGATGAGTGAACTATTGACAGATTCCAGTTAACCATTCCGAACTTTTACGTAACTGTTGAAACAGTCTTAAGTCAAGGTTATGTTTACTTTATTCAACAGATTTCTCAATTCGATTGCCATAGGAAAAAGTGTGGATTATTAAAGGGCTCTTTCAAATATTCTGCGTTTAAAACACTTTGGTTTGTCTATATTTCTAGAAACTTGTTTATCGCTAACGACCTTTGTCAACAAACTGACGAAACTATAATGTAATGTACCGGTATTCCACTATTCGGGTATGTACGCCTTTAACCTAAGGTGTGTCGAGTCCGTAACCACCAACTTGCGTTACTTTGTACATGAGTAACTTGGAGTCACGTACACAAAACGATGACATTATTAACTGGGACGGTTGCTAAAGCGTATAATTAACAATTATGGGTGACTGGACCACTGATTACAGCGACATGATTATCCATTTCCCTTGGATGTACTAATTGTGGCATATAATGGTCAATTTCCATGCAATTAAAATTAATGTTAAGTACAAAATCACATGACTATAGAAAAAAATCTTCTACTACTGTAGTCAGAGTATTTGACGATTTTGCAACGTTGCGTTAGTAACAAGTCTTTTTAAGTCCTGTAGAATGGCTGCAATAATTTAACAGAAATCAGTTACAATGCAACTGCGGAATTCGATATGCAAACCGAACGTTGCTTGCACCGCTGTTTCGCGTCCCAAATAAGCAGCCACTGGCGTAACATAAGTAAACGATATGAGAACGACGATAGTTCACTCACGTCTACATTCTGTCTCAATAGTCTTCTCGAAAGCTATTCGCAACGACGAGCAAAAGAGTTGCAAGACAATCTCACGGCGAAGTGTAACATCTGTTGCAACCGGCCGTATAATCAACAGATTTGAGATCAATCAAGTGTTACGTACGTATTTCCTAGATTATGCCATGTTTGTATACAGAGATTATCTTTACAACATAAATAAATATTGTTTACTTCACTACATAGTATAAAACAAAGTCGCTTTCTCTGTCCCTACATCCCTATGTATGCTTAAATCTTTAAAACTACGCAACGGATTTTGATGCGGGTTTTTTTAATATGTAGATAGCGTAATTCAAGAGGAAGGTTTTAATATATAATTTGCGGGCGGGCGAAGCCGCGGGCATCAGCTAGTAGGTAATAAAACAACACTCAACGAGCAAGCTTTTGTCACACATTTTTTACTTTACAAAAATACACTGACCTGCAAAAATAAGTACGTAGTAATTTCATTTTTTCCTAAACTATAGAAGTTAGAGATTTAAAATAAAAATACGTTAGCAAGCAATTTTTATCAGCTCTCTTTGAAACTATAGACAAAATAAACTATTTTTCGAGTTTTTTGTTTCGAAAGTATATCTTGTGTACTTAAAAAGTTATTGCAATTTTGAAAGTGTGATACTTATTTTTGCAGGCCAGTTTATTAAGTGCATAAGTTAACGCAAGTTTTCCGCACGAGTTCCCATTTCCACAAAATATGAGCAATTATTTCAGACATTATACTGACTGGGTAGTCAACTTTATAAAATGTTCAACGGTTGGGATGCCCCAGTGTCAAAATGTACATATAATCAGAAAAGGTAATAAAAATGTCATGATTTAAAAACTTAACTGGCGGTTCTGGGTGTTGCATTCGCTTCGTTAAATTTACATTGACCACAACAACACTTAATGTAGGTCAACAAGATACCGACAGCAGAAGAAGGTCGCCGTCCGATATTTGTGTACCATGTAATATAAGCATTGACAATTGCAAAAATATTATACAATCACAACATTACATGATGAGAACACGATAAAATATTTTTTTAAAGTATTTTCGAATATGGGTATTAATTTGTCTTGTATTTACAGTCCTTACATCATTTGAAGTGATTCTTGCCATTTTTGGATTGCATCAATCATGATAGTGGAGGAAAATAATAAATTATGGGTTGTCATGTGTTGGGAGGACCCCTTTCATAGTCCCATCAGCTTACATAAAGTTGCCATAAGTCGAGCACACTGACATTAACAGTTATATCAGAGTTAGCAGGTTAAGGTACAATGCGTTCGGGCTGCATTGCATCACCGGCGCGGCGGTGTTACTTCCGCGCAAAGCCGGCGCCCGCGCAGCCCCGCCGAGGGAAGTGCCTTATTTTATTTGTAACGCGATGGCGGTTCGGTTTTTTCATCGAATCATTTGATGAGTTGCTTGTAGTCTTCCGGTTGTTTATCTGGCAACGCAATCAGCTCCAATTCTTGTTCAAATGAAGAGTGAAAGTGAATTGTCCCATCTAATTATATCATGAAGTTATTTGGATTATACAATTACTTACAATACATTCTACTTGCCTTATTCAATAGATGTAATAGGCTGTTAGAGATTCAATCTCTTTTTATTTTAAACTTATTAAATATTAAAAGTTTAGGTTACTTCACACTGATGTAATGTATTTAACGTTGAAATAATTCCACATAATAGAGCTAATATCCTATACCGAAACCTGAAGTAACCGTTGGAATGTTCTGGAAGTGCACATATTTGCATAGATTCACAACATAATTCATTTAAGAGGGCTATTACAGTTTTTTTTTTTGTTTTTGAGTGTTTTAAGAGTCTAGCACTCAAATATGGTTTAGATATGGCCACAAAATTAAAAAAGATATTTATGCCCGAGAAAGTTTGATTATTTCGTTAAGGAGCGCTTTAGATAAATATCATTGTTTTCTTGTATTTGAGTGTTAGACTCTTAAAACACTCAAATACAAGAAAAAATGTGATAGCCCTCTTAATAGTGTTATGTTAATTTAAATATAAAACGGCATTATGAGACACAAATCTCGCCAAGTTCTTTCATCTCTACATCAGAGCTCTACCAACTTGATTTATATAGCTCGTCTCTGCTAAACCTTCATCGCTAGAGACTGTTCTAAAAATATGGTAGCGTGGCCCTTGTCTTGAATCCAGCTGTCAACGAGTAGGCTTCCTGTAAACAGTTTCAATGGATAACAAAATATTATTGTCTCGACTAAAGTTTCGTAAAGATGCTCTCTTAAACTTCTACTCGTCATGTTTATTTATTTAATACTACCCGCCTAAGACTAAAGTAGCCGCAGGAAAATGAAATTTCTGGTACCTATAATTTGGTGGAAAATAAGAAGTTGAATTGGAACTTGTCATGTTAATAAAAAAAGTTTAGGGTTATTTGAGGTATTGAGGACGGCATAGGCTACAGAGGCAACCTTGAGGTGATATAGAGACAAACAGTGGTAGGTGCAAATCTAAAAACCGGCCAAGTGCGTGTCGGGCCACGCGCAGTATAGGGTTCCATAGTAGCCCGTTATCACAATATAGAAAGAACCCGTTGGTACAGCGCCATCTAGCGGCAACTTTGTGAAACTTATGATAATTTATTATGTTTTTTTATTATTTTAGATTTTGTTTTACAATGCAAGTCTTTACCATATAAACAAGCAACTACTTCATCTTAGTCACTTTATAGGATTTATTCTAAGGATTTTGTATTTGGTACAAAGTCATCCAAAACCCTAGTTCAACGACTATTACTGCTAAACTAATAAAGTTATCTTAACTACTGTAGTTTTCCTTTAAAGTTCATAAAATGCACTATAATCGTAAATTTTGCCAGAATTTTCAAGCCAGCAGTTTAGCTTTTAGAGGGGGGGGGCCCAAATGGAACAAAAATTTGCACTTTAAAGTTTAATATTTCGTAAATGGAGCATTAAATCGAAAAGTAGTATTTGCAACCCTTAAGTCATTTTAAAAGACCATTCAACGATACCCCCACTACCCCACTTCACATGTAAGGGAGCTGCACTAAAAAAAATATTGTCCAGATTTGGTTTGTGTGACCTTTCAGGTTTATAAGCTTTTTTTTATTTTTTATTTTCTTACAGTCCCTTACTGTATACGTCCGTTTCCTTATTTTCTTTTAATTCGATATGATTCCGTGGACAATAGTGTGGGTTATGCGTTTGTTTACTATTAGACCTAAGCTAACTATTAATATTGCAACGTGTAACTGTTTTTTGTCCCAAATAAATAAAATAAAAAATAAAATAAATAAAATGAAATTTTATTTCACCACTTTGTCAGCGTTATTGGTATACACAGCTCTACAAAATTACAGCTTTCTAGTACTTACGGTATCTTAGCAAAACCTCGGACAGACAGACAGACGGACATGATGAAACCATAAGGTTCCTTGCTTGCATGTTCCTAAGGAACCCTAAAATTGAGGCAATTGTTTATGCTCGAAGATCACTCTAGCACTATGGTAAATAGAATCGTAGAAGCCTGAAGCTAAACACAAAATTGGAGGTAGATAGGTAAACTACTCTAGAATAAAGGGAACTTACCGACTTCTCTTGTTCTATCTTTTATAATAGGCATCTCAGATACGTCCCTCTACGATAAAAAATACTCCGCATCCAATTGAATGATACTATTATTGTTATTGGCAATCATTAGGCACTCAGATTCTACTCGCATATATTAGCGATACTCATACGGGCAGCGGCGCGTGTAGTGAATTCGTAAATATGAATACTTTCGTAATAGACCTTTACATTAATAACGTATGTCGCCTTGGACAATGAAAATATAGGTTACTTCGAAAATTAACTGATGCATTCATAAATCTTCACTTGACTTTGATATTGCAATTTAAACTGAAGATTTCGAGATAACTGAAGTAATACCAATACTTCAATTTGTACCTGTTTAAGGCGTCTGTAAGATCTCAAATAATTTAAATTAAGAAAAATTGATTGAATCGAATATCCTGCTGCTACAGGAGCTTTATACAGAGTGATTGGTCTTCCATTTTTTTAAAATAATTTTTCTTTCTTGTATGTACGTACTGGGTAAATCCTACTTAGGTGTATTGGATGCTTTTAAAGTAACGTTATATTTTCTACGCAAAATAAGTTTTACTTATCTGTAAGAAATCAGAAAACAAATACTCATTTGAAATGTATTAGGATAATTATTATTCAAGTTTTGCTAAGATACCTAATGATAAGACTTTCAATGACGATGCACCCTTTCATTTGGAATTGTTTAATATTCAGTTCCTTCATATTATCCAATGAAATTGCATACACAAAGATTTACATAACAAAGTCAAATACACACACTAAAAAATTAAAACTGTTCCTATAATAAATTCCCAATAACCTTACCTGTAAAAATAGAGCCAAGTTGATATATCATCCCTGCTCAATTAAGCAATACGGAAAATACGAACAAACGTACCTAAATAACATAAATCCTACCCTCTCTTGTGTTAACACATTACATCGTAACACCACCGCTCACACCACCCATTGCATAAGAAGTAAGGGGGGATGTCTTCCGCGTACCCAGCCGAGGCAAGGAAGCCAGCCGCGAGCCCAAGCAAGGGAAGCCAATCAGAACCCGCGATCTGAGCATGACTGTAAATTACTAACAAGGATCACGGCACGAACTACTTTGAATATACTTTACTTTCCATTTGCTTGTTATCTCTGGTTTATGAAGGGTTATACGCACAATACAGGCAGTTGGATATATCTACACTACCCTATTTTAAATTAACAAAGTTTGCAAGTTTGAATGTCGAGTAATCTTCAGAACTACTGATGCGATTCCGAAAATTCTTTCACTAATAATAAGTTACGTTATCTTTGATGGTCATGGGCCAATAAAAAAAAAAAAGGAGTTCCCCGTGGTGGGGTAATTTCCGACTATAACGCAAGCAGAACCATGGGCAGAGCCAGTGCCTTTGTGTAGGTATAAGAACTGAATTACTCCACTCTGATCCAGCCTGTCCCCTCGCTGTCCTCTCCCAGCGACGCCCTAAGCCGAAGCCCGTACCCCCGGGGTGCCCTTAGCGTGTATTCGTTTAGTTTGTGAGGTTTTTGCCCTGGCTGGAGGCCTTACACTTAAGGCACCCACAGGATTGTCCGGTTAAGCAGACGACAACCTCTCAAGCTTGAACTGCGAGATGCCATTTCGAAAAAAAAAAAACCTCTACCTACTCATGAAGGAACCAACACTATGAGTAGTTGCGCAGTTGTTCGCCTTTTGAATTCCCGCATCTCAAATAAAGCAAATAGTGACAAAGAGAATAATTTATTAGTAAATAGCATCCGTGATCGTGTCGATGTATTAGTCATCGATGGGCTCATCACGTTAACTACCATCGTAGGTAACAGTCTAATAATAGAGTAGGTACGTACTACGTACAGACATACCCATAGCATCAGTTACTAGGCTATATTTAATAAAAGCAACTTCATTTTTGTAGATAGCAAAAAGCAATCCTTCTCACAAGCTAACATTTTTAGTAAAAAAAAAACCCTAGCTACCAATAGTGACATAAAACATTTCTACCAAGTTTAACTAACCTTGATTTCAATACTTACTGGTTTTAAGAGTAAATTT
The DNA here is from genome assembly GCA_963853795.1 of Xestia rhomboidea. Classification (NCBI taxonomy): domain Eukaryota; kingdom Metazoa; phylum Arthropoda; class Insecta; order Lepidoptera; family Noctuidae; genus Xestia; species Xestia rhomboidea. The sequence goes on along the minus strand of OY970761.1, from coordinate 11,804,154 downwards.
GTTCTTGACAATAAAAAAAATTTAAAAGGCAAATTCGTGCCAGGAGTAAAGAACCGTTCTTTTTACCGGCCTACTAGCGGTCTAATTTATCGTTAACTTATGATAATCTTTGTTTCCAGATCCTCAGAGCATGCGAAGGCTTTACTTGACAGACAGACACCTTCGCGTCATGCTGTGGTGCATTCTCCTCGGCTTGCAGCCAGCCTTCGCTGGTATCCTGGACCCCTTCAACTGGGCGCGTTCAGACCGGATAGAAGTCAACATTCCCTGGTTACCATGTATGTTGATTTTTGTATTCAAATCTGTGCCAAAATGCATCACATTAAACAAAATTCTCGAAAAAAAATTGTATAAGTCATTGTGTTGTCCAATTGTTTACTTGACTGTTTTTGTTATTTCAGTTGAAAATGAAACCAGATGCTATGACGAGCTAGGATGCCTGAACATCACAAGGAGCTGGTACCACCTCATTCACAGACCTTTCAATGTTTTCCCGCTACCGAGAGTTGTCATCAATACTAGGTAATATATAATGTCCCATTCATCCTAACACGGATATAATAACCGGTCATCATAATAAATGTAATGTATAGCTGTCATGAACTGGTAACTTCTATTGAATCATCGGCGTCGGTACAGACAGGTTAAAAACGGTACACGCCATCATAAATCGTCGCAAATTTTTCGTCACGATATTGCAAAGATTTCACCTTAATCAATCTTTTGTCACACGACTGATTGCAGAGAAATTTCAATTTCAGGTTCATTTTATACACAAAGAAGAACCCAACTGATGGTCAATTGTTAAACGTGAACGTGAACAAAACAATAGCGAAGTCCAATTTCAATCCAACGAGACTTACAAAAATGATTATTCACGGATTCATCGATACACCACTCTCTAACTGGGTAGGTGGTTATATCCCTAATATGTCTATCAAACATATTAAATTATCGTTTTAAACAGGGTTATTTGTAAAACACCGACAACCTTGCAGGACTGTATTACTATCATCGTAAACATGAACTTTTGTTCTATGACTTTTTACAAAACATAATACATTTACCAAAAACAAACGCATCAAGGCGAACGACCGACTGAGGGCCGTCCGTAAATAGGTCAAGTTCAAGCGCCCCCACCGCCTTAACCCCGCTCCCCTCGCAATTGTACTACTTATCGCTTTCTTTTGCTTCTCATAGACTTCTAAACATTAAGGGCTAAATTTAATTATTTTTATTTTTGTATGAAAATCTGATGAACTAAAATATGATGAATTTTTAAAAGTCATATAACAAATAAGTGGTTGATTATGATGTTAGTAACTTAGTCTTGAGAGGTTGTCGATGTTTTACAAATAACCCTGTATAATTGAGCATGCAGTAAATTAACCCTAATGTTTTGTCATTCAGGTCAGTGAAATGAAAGATGAGCTTGTGAAAGCAGGCGATTTCAATGTTGTCATAGTAGACTGGGCCGGTGGGAGTCTACCTTTGTACACACAAGCTACGGCCAACACCAGGCTAGTAGGACTGGAAGTAGCGCACTTCATCAACACTTTACAGGTAAACGTGGAGAACAAAACAATAATAAGTTGAAACTACTTCACAAAAATAACAGGTTTTATATAACATCTAAATAACATTACAGAAAGATCACGGAGTAGACCCGTTAGATGTCCACATTATAGGCCACTCCTTGGGAGCCCACACAGCAGGTTACGCAGGCGAAAGAATACAGGTAAGTGCAAATTACTGTAACATCCTTTACTAAATCGTACGTTACATGATGTTACGTATATCGTTTTCATATTTTCTTTGATTCAGCCTCTCGTTCCATAGGGCTTAGGAAGAATTACAGGACTGGATCCAGCCGAGCCGTACTTCCAAGGAATGCCGACGCATGTGCGACTAGACCCGACTGACGCGCAACTCGTCGACGTCATACATACTGACGGAAAGAGCATTTTCCTTTTAGGTAATGCCTTGGACGTAACTCTGTGTACATTCGTGATACTGCACGTATGCTTCTTATAATCCACACGCACTATCGTATTCATGTACATTTGTTCAACACGTAATAATATGACGTTTGTTGTTAACAAGATTAAGCTTCGTCGCTTTACCATCTAATCATACTACTAACCCTTATTTATATATGTTAAATGTATTTATTATATGTAAATATGTACCATACGCTTATTTGCTTTTCGTTTTCATCATTCATTTGTAAAGTATGTCTGAATATTTATATATCGCGTGACATGGTAACTAATTAATCGACGGTTTATTTCACGCGTGCGACAGATTTTGTGTTTATGGCAGGATATGGAATGTCACAACCCGTGGGACATTTGGATTTCTATCCGAACAATGGGAAGGAGCAGCCAGGCTGTGACCTCACTGAAGGACCTCTCGTCCCACTGACACTCGTGAAGCAAGGACTCGAAGAGGCTTCAAGGGTCCTAGTGGCCTGCAACCATGTCAGAGCAATTAAACTTTTCACAGAATCAATCAATGGAAAGTGTTCTTATATAGGTACGGAAAATTGTTTAGCTTGAGTTAAGTTCTTTATGCATTAATCTTCTTCTTTTCCGCGACTTATTTTTATTAAGGTACGTAAACATTCATTAATATTTTTCAATCTGGAAGCATCCGAGTAAAAAGTTGTTAACATTTTCAGGACACCAGTGCCCGTCATTCCAGCATTTTCAGACAGGAAAATGTTTCCATTGCGGTCACGGCTGTGCAATTATGGGGTATGTTCTTGTTTTTCATTCAACTCTGTATCTTTAAATGGACTCGTTTTGGCTCGTTAATCTAGTAGTCACAAGCGCGACACCTGGTCATAAGGTCCTGGGTTCGATTCACAGGTCGGGCAAAGTGTTGTTGGGATTTTCAATGAGGAATTTCTTAGTATCAGCCACGGAGACTGGATTTATGGCCGGCTGGTGGTCATAGGCTCGCCCCCTTTTACATTGGACTTAAACATAACTGGCGAAATGTGGGTGTATCATTAGGTAACCTCTGTCTAATCCTTTGGAGAATATAGGCGCGATATTATGTTATGTCTTTTTAATTTCACGTTGAATGATTTCGTAGATTCCACGCAGACAGCTCTCCCGGTTTGATTACGGACAAGAACAATCAGTCCGAGAATGAGGTCTTTCCATCTGAAGAGCACGATACGATCGGAGCCAAGTACTACCTCAGCACAGGGAAGGATCTCCCGTATTGTCGTTAGTATTGATTTGTAAACAGTGTACTATCTACAACAATATTATAAAGAGGCAAAGTATGTATGTTTGCACATTTGGATGAAGGAGGTTGTCTTCGGAACTTCTGTTCCGATTCCGTAAATCTTTCACTAAAGGTAAGCTACATTATCCCCGAGTGTCATAGACTATGTTTAGAACCATCATATAGGATAATTTCCGACCATAACGCGAGGGAAGCTGCGTGTAGAAGCCAGTATCCAGAACAAAGCAGTGATAAGGGATTAAGGCGACTACAGGAGCTAAACGCAAGTTTTATAATGCAAAAAAGCATATGATTCACTGCAATAAACAAAACTAGAAAAATATATGATATTCTTCAGGATATATGCTAGTATGATAGTCTTTTGAAAACATAATACAAGTAATTTTACTCGATAAAAAAATCACAAACTTATCTCTAAAAATTTCTTTTAACGAGTAAAAACCATACTAAAATACATTTAATCATTCTGATTTTTTGCCAAATAATTCTACAAGCAACATATTAGCATGATAGTGTTTTATTTTTTTAGTCCAATCAATAGATTTTATGTTAATCGCAAAAAACACTCATTGCGCACTATTCGGCCCGCAGTGACTGACGTAACAACCACTTTGTTTGTATTGCAAGCTGATTAGAACTTTATTCTAATAGTATTTCAAACAAAGTTTGAACCACCTCAATTAGCTCCTGTAGTCGCCTTAAGGGCTTTTGTAAGTTGATTTTCATGAATTCACGATGGATGGATGGCAAAGCATGCGCTGTGGTCATTCAAGTTGTTGTGCATTGGCTCTTCATTAGCAAGAGTTCATAACGACTAGATGGGGTTGACCTCTGAGTAAACTACTCATTTCAACATAGCATCTAAAATGAGGTTCCTTTCTCCCTAATCACAGCGTGTGGTTGATTGCTTTCAACCTCATGTTACAACACAATACTTACCAATTTAGAATGTGGTTTGGTCATATGAGATTTGCTTATGGATTTCCTAAGAGTCTAGAACTGGTAACTTCAGTTTTAACATTATGCAAAACAGCTCCTTTGTATGGCAATGCCATTAAGAACAGGGCTAATGTTGCTCGATAAGACTTTACAAAAAAAGGTGTGGAAAACAAGAGCGATATTCCCATCCTTTACTTTTTAATATTAAAACCTGATCTTTTGATAGTTAAACCTAGTTCACTATGGTAACTTTTTTATTTATGTTATATTATAAGTACTGTTTATTGTATTATATAGATGTCTCCTTTTACTACATTTATTTATTCGAATTAAAATAGAATGTTAATTTTGTTTCAGAACGACATTACCGGGTGGCAATCCAACTAGCAAATCCCAAAGGAGCAGAATCGTGGGTGCAGGTACATTAATTTAACTAAAATTTTATCGTAACACTCCCAAAGAACATGTTTTTAGCGACAGCATTAATGTCAAACTATTAAAAAGGTTTAATACAATCCTGTTTCTAATCAACAGGGTTTCCTAAAAGTAACTTTGCTGTCAGACAGAGGCGTAATTCGAGGAATGGACCTAACACCAAATAACTACGTGAAGTAAGCAACTCTATACCTTAAAGTGAATAATTAAAATTAGTTTTTCAAATTTGATTTCATTAAACCACCCTACAATTATTTTATTTCAGACTTGAGCATGGCACTACGTACACCATAGTAGTCACCCACCCCATGGACTTGGGTGGGAAAGTTAGAAAGGTAAACTTTGTTTCAAATTATCCAAGAACATTTTGAAGCTTTCCCGAATGTTTATTGCACCACACTGAAGTTTTTTTTGAGCAGCACGTGTTTTCACATACGCAAACGTTGTTCCAAAAAGTAACTACGGTATGGATGCACATTTAGAATTTTTTTCAATCTCCCATCTAATATACACGCAGCTACGCCAATGTACGGTCACAATGCACAATTGCTCAGTGCATTCAGGCTTAGCGTTCCTGACTTGTGTACCTGGACAGTGTCTGTAACATCTTTGGACTTTGTGGCAATTTAAGTGTGGACTTGATATAGGCTTTACACGACAATTCATCGTATTAAAAGTCTAATTTGTTATTTAAATTTTCAGGTGGAGTTATCGTGGGAGTATGACATGAATGTACTGGAGCCGCGATCTCTTTGTATACTGTGGTGTAATGACCGCCTGTACGTCAAGTCAGTTCTCGTCGAGCAAATGGAACTGCCAAGCAGAGGGTTAGAATGTTATTCACTTAAATTATTTTAACAGAAATTAACCTGAACCCAGCCTTCAATACAGAACGGTGTTGGTTAATTCGATAAAGTGCAACTACATGGTTTACTTTTCTAATATTTCTTCATACTTTACTTTGTTGCAGGAAGCGTAACGTTGACTTCAGCACGAAATTGTGCACGCCGAAGCGTGAGTTTGCTGAAATCCCCAACCGGGGCTCTGCCAGTTTCTATGACAACTGCAGGTAGCTGTGCCATGAATAATACGTAAGCATTCCACTATAGACTTTATTGTTGTCTATTTACATAGACTCTGAGAGAAAGCTTTAAATGAAAAGTGGACAAAGTAACGAAATGGAAACATTCGTCGAAATGGAATCAGTGAAACTTTTCAAGCGTGAAGCTGTTCCAGGGTGATCATTTAGCTGCGTTTATTTAAATTATGAACACTTGTGGTTTTATTAGACTTAGATTTACACGAGCTAAATTTTTAATCTTGGACTGTAAACTACAACAGTTTAACTGTTTATTAAATACTCAACTAACATAAAATGTTGTAAATAGTCTGCGCATTTGAAGAAAGGAATGTTCGAGATTAATAAATGAAATCTTGAACGTCAACTCTATGTTATATTCAGATATTTATATTGTTACAATAATCTCAGTAAGTAACTGACTGAACATAAATTTGTATAATATTATAATCTTACGATTAGTGGAATACTCAAAGTTCTTGTAATATAGTTAGGAAGTAGTAAAAACTGTTGTAAATACTTATTTAAGTTTTGTATTTATATTTTTGTAAGTTCGATGATCGATTTACATCGAAAAAATTAAAAACCGGCCAAGTGCGTGTCGGGCCACGCGCAGTGTAGGGTTCCGTAGTAGCCCGTTATATTTTAGATTTTATTTTTCAATGAAAGTCTTCACCCGTTATAAACAAGTAACTACTTCATCTTAGTTACTTTAAAGGATTTATTCTAAGGATTTAGTATTTGGTACAAAATTATCCAACAGCTGTAGTTCAACGACTATTACTGCTAAACTAATAAAGTTATCTTAACCGCTATAGTTTTCCTTTAAAGTTCATGAAATGCACTATCATCATGAATTTTTCAGATTTTACAAGCCAACAGTTTAGCTTTTAGCGGGGGGGGGGGGGGGGACGCTCTACTAGAACAAAAATTTGCACTTTAAAGTTTAATATTTCGTAAATGGAGCATTCAATCGAAAAGTAGTATGGGGAACCCCTAAGTCATTTTAAAAGACCGATTCAACGATATCCCACACGATGCGGTAGACGACGAAAAAAAAAATCATCCCCACTTCACATGTAGGGGAGCTACCCTAAAAAAAATATTTTCCAAAATTTTATTTTTACCACTTTGTCGGCGTTGTTGATATACACACTTTTACAAAATTACATTACAAAATTAAATTACAGCGTTCTAATACTAACGGTCTCTTAGCAAAACCTCGGACAGACAGACAGATGGACATAGCGAAACTATAAGGGTTCTTTGTCAAGACTAGGGAACCCTAAAAAGGAAGCCTGTGTCAGCGCTGATTCCACACTTGTAATGAAGGTAAACATGCAACAGTGTGACAGTGTTGGGTGGAAAAACGCTGATATACCTACATAAGAAATTGTCGGCTGTTGACTCAATGAACACCAGCAGGCAAACATCTACCTGCACCGAGCTATTGATTGTAGGAAATACTTTGAGACATGGACCAACTTCATAAGTTACAAGAAAACCTAATTATATTTACATTTAGACACCTATCATTTTAAATATCATGTTTCAGTAAAAAATAAGTAATCGTTTCTATCTACTCATCACTAAAAATGTAATGTAATATATTCCTTAGATTTAACTGATAACAAAGATATTAGTACAACTTATTTTTTACAGCATAACTTAATGAAATTGGTTCCGTGTTTTAAGATTTGTAACTAGGTAGGGACTTACTGAAGCTACTTGTACAAATGTTCTCATAGTTAAATACATAATAGGAAACCTTATGTACCATGTTAAATGAAGGCAAGGGCGTTTGATTCCAGCTGTAAAAAACACAATATCTATTATTTGCTATGTTATTTTTACATCAAACAATCAGCACAAATTCTGAAATAAAAACATTATTTTTACAGGATTTTTTATTTTGTATTTTCTGAAACTGATTTTCTATACTGATGCTCGACAGGGAGCACCCACGTCTTCAGCATGAAATAGAATATTCTGAAATCAAATCAAATCAGTACCATCCCTATCAAAAAATCCCAATAAATACTTTAAAAAAATTAGGTACCTACTTATGTACTTATTATCATCAATGCATATAACGCCAGTAATGCAAAATTGATGCTGAGTTTGATCGAACTTAGTCATCCATACCACAGTCCATACACAATGGCGGACCTGTCTAGAGGAAATGGCGCCTAGATAGCATTGAAAATGTGCCACTTCCTAAGTAAATTATAATAAAACATCACGCCTGTAATACCCGAAGTATACAAGTTAAATAGCTGTTACAGTATAGTTTTTACAGGAATTATATGAAGAACCTGTCCGACAAAGAAAATTAAAACAGTTACCTACCTTTATAGGATATAAAAACCTCTTATCGAAGCCGAAAGGCACTTGTTCTCCCCGTCATTGTAGTTACTTTTTTGTTCTACACCATACCTGGGAACCTTCTAGTTACGGAGGTATTGGGGGTCGAAGTTCCAACTTTTTGACAAGTTTTTTTTAAATACAAGTTGTTAATGTAAGATTTTTACTTTAAACAGGTGTTTAAAGTAAAAATCTTAGATAGTATAAAATTATCCAACACCTGTAGTTCAAGTACGGGGGTCGTGGAGGTCCACGACCCCCGTACTTGAACTACAGGTGTACTACACAATGCATCTATCAGCACAATGTTTTGAGTGCGTTACATTTAGTTCAACAAGTTAAAAAAAGTACTAATCTAAAAACAGCTATATTAGCTTACCATGCGTATGTGGAATCCATATTACGTTATGGACTTATAATATGGGGTAACAGTACCGACCAAAATAGATCATTTGTGGCTCAAAAAAAATGCATTAGGGCTCTATACGGACTTCATCCTGAGGAATCATGTCAGCCAGTATTTAAGAAACTTGGCTTGTTACCGCTACCTTGTCTCTATATTAATGAAATATGCATGTTTCTATGGAAACATAAGGAATTATTTAAAGTAGCAAACGATGTAAATCCTCGAAGCCGACGAGATCCTCACAGACTCGTACTTAACTGTGCTCCCAGGCTTGCTAAGTACAATAAAAGCTGCTTAACTAAGTGTGTACGAAATTACCACAAATTACCTAGTGATCTGAAAATGCTACACTTGAGATATACTTTTAAGAATAAATTGCATGAATGGTTAATTAACAACAACTTCTATAGTCTAAAACAATTCCTAGAACGAAAATAGCGTAGTGGTAATAAAATATTAATTTTGCTAAGGAAATTGTGATTCCAAATATTTGCATGCTATGTTTAATCTTGGCAAAACATGTCTGTTCTATTTTATACTTTAAGATCTTTTTATACCATGTTTTACGCAAATAAATATATTATTATTATTATTAACAACAAAACATGATTTTACACCCCAAAAAAAAAAGTCGTTTCCCAGCAATAATTTTCGTGTAAAGTTACTTAGTTTGATGTACAGAATGGTTGGTTGACGGCTTCGTGATGAGGTTGTTTACACCCTGTACAAAAATCAGTGATTCCGAAACCTAATCTTTTTATTTCTTTATTCTAAGCAGAGATCTATAAAGGTTCTAGTTACGGGATGGAGTGTTGTATTAGCATTAGGTTGGGATTCCGTGCGGGATACGTGGACTAGGAAAGCCATACGTCGTCTGGCTCGCAGAGGCGGCGTGAAACGTATCTCCGGTCTGATCTACGAAGAGACTCGCGGTGCATAGGCGTCGGCAGGATTAAATCTAAGGAGTGTATTTTCATTTAATGGAAAATACCAGTACCAAGCTTTGCTTTACCATTAATACAGATTTGACAAATCAGCTGCAAGCAGCAAATACCTACGAAAGCGAAGGAAACGAATATTTTTTGGAAACAACTCGAATAGCAGTATCGGTTCAAGGGTAGTTTTAGGGCAATGCGAGATCTGAAAATGTAGAAATTATTGGTTCTTGCTAAATTATGCATAAGGAAATAAAAATAACTTTGTCGACGACAGCAGCTAAAATTATAATAATGTAAGATGATTGAGAGCGATCGAAGTAAGCTTGAAAACGTCGGCCGTCGCACCACCTGCACTCATTCATTACTCACCAAGTGCGAAAATCGCCGTAGTAATATTTGAATATTATTTAATTGTCCCTAAGGGTTGTGGGGGGCACCACACATATTACTTACTTCATTCTCTCGATGTTTGTCACTTCCGTGCCGTTCTGTGGGGAACTACTCTACACTTGTAGATGGCATTTGGCGCATGGCCACCGCCAGAACTAAGACCGTCATCATCTAAATGTTTACCTTAACCAAAAACCCCAACCCCACCAATCTTATTCAAGCGCAAAAAGATCGGTGTGGCATCCAATCTTAAGAATATCTTAAAACCATACATTAATTTCTCAACGAATATTTTGTCTGTCTGAAAACGTCATTATGTCAAATTCTGACAGATGCTGTCATCCTGACATGAAATTCTTACATGGTCTGAATGGACTGCTTCTGCTGAAGAAATCTAAAATAGTTTGATAAATATTTGTATTTAAATTAAAACAATGTGGATTGAAATTGTTTCAAATAAACCCAAGTACAATAAGTGAAAATGTCTTCACCAACCTCAAAATTAGTTTTGTTGCTTTCTTGTTCCGGAACCATTGGAATTGTATCGTATGTACACATTAAGCAACAATCAGATAGGTAATCTATCAATTATTTTTATAATTCTTATTATTTACTAAATAACACAACAAGTTTCTTCGAGTTTCGGATACCTGTGATTTAAAAAGGTAATTTAAATGTAACAATGTGGTGGTAAACAAATCATATTGTCAGTATTTTCATTTAAATATTTCAATACCTTATCTTCAGAAGATTATAGAATTACCAAACCCAACATTTGAGTTTAATTTACGTATAAACTTTTAATAGTAAGTACTAAAAAGTAATGGTGTAGACTCTAAATCTATTTTTACTCTTCATGTTGAGTGTCATTGCGAGGACACATGCAAATTTTCAGCAGAAATAGACGGCCAGGAAATATTTATGTCAGTCTCTTGGACACTTAACACACAATGTTTAAGAGGACATTGTATGTGTTGAAACACATACAATGTCCTCTTAAACATTGTGTGTGACTTTACTTCTAACAAACCATTGAATGATATTGCACTTTTGTTTCAGGGAAAAAATGCATGAAGGTGTGATAAAGGATGTCGAAAGGCAACAAAGGCGCAAGATAGAAAACCTGTACATTTTAGAAAAACAAAATGAATTAACTAAGAAACTGAAAAAGGAATTAGGAAACTAGTCAATCAAATACATTATTCTGATTAAGACAATATTTATTATTTACAGAACTAATGTGGAACTAAAATAAAGTAACTAGATAATAGGTAGTTATAATGTTGAACTAGGTTATTGTTTTTTTTCTTTTAACCAAGCCTCTAGCATAACATCTTTAAGTTTTAGATTTACTCCTGTAGGATACTGTTTATCAGCATTGTCAATCACGCCATCAAGGTTTAGCTTCTCTTTGGCTACTGCAGCCAAACATTCAAATGTCCGTGGTTCCCAGCAGGCTAAATCTGATAAAGATTTACGATCCAACATGATGTTAGCTCTGTCCAAGCCTTCTTTTAATACATATGGTGATATGTTATGTTGTTCACAAGCAGCAGTGATTCTTGTCGACCAGAGATCAATCATGTCTTGTTTCTTTAACTTCCGACCTTTAGTTGCGTAAACTAACGCCCTGTGAACATTACGAACTGCTACTGAGTAACAGTTTCTGCGACGACCAATATAATGCGCAGCAAGCCTAAATACCCGTCTTTTTCTCCAAAATTCATCAGGACCACGAGAACGGATCCAGTTAGCAACTGTCAGGAATACCATTGTGTGCTGAAATTAATGAGGTTATGTTGTGAGTTGGTGTTACAAAACACATAAATTGAAGCTTGTAATTTTGTGATTAGAAAGTATTTTTGAGATAGGTACACAATTTTTTACATGAAAAATGAAGATATACCTTTGCTTTTATTATTCAAAACACAAAATCAATGCGACAATGTACAAGACAGCTATCTGTCAAGCGCAAGGTACAGTTTCAAGTTTGTCAAATTGTCAGATCGCCTCTCTCTGTCACTGTCAACAGTCATAGACAAATAGACACCACTTTTTCCCTCATACGGATTGGAAACTAGTCTTACTAGCACATAGTAGTTCAGGCTGTTTTACATTACCTGAATAATTGGTAAAGAAACAGTCTATTTTAAATCATCGACTATGGACGTAAAAGTCTCTCTTTCTTCTTGCGTTAGCGTACAATTTATTGTTATATATTTAGAACGGGTGCTAAGTTAGGTACCAATTCAGTAGGTATTCATTTCTTATGTATTTATCGGTCTACCGTTATGAGACCGCGCCTGTGGTAGGTAGATAATAATATTTCCTTGTACCTCTTGGCAAAGAAAATTGACAATGTCATACAGACAATTTATTATTTTATCGTCAATAAAACATATTATTAATACTTCACATTAATTCTAAAAAGATTCACTATCACAAGTAATTCAGGAACCCATAATTAATCATATTTATTTATAGAAACCCAAAAACTTATCCCTACTAGTAGCGATAAATGGAAAAAACTCCAAGTATCCCTACCAACGGGAATATGTCAGAAGGGACAATGATGTTTTATGTAAAAAAGGCGATTATGGATATGTAGAACGGGGGGATTCTATGGGTGGTGGACCACGTCGTGCTGCAAGAGGTCTGTCATTCGCCTGCTGGCAGGTCTAGTCAATGTAAACTGATGAAAAAAGGTGCATGTTGTTATTTCATTTCTTTATTTTAACTAAATCTATCACTATCTTTATTTAATGTAATCCTCCTATTTCTTTATATCCTAAGGGCTTTCAGAATCTTCTTCGTCATCGATGATAATACGACTGACTTCCGCCTTTCTGAAAAAAAATAATTATCTGTTGAGACAAGATCGAAGCGTCTTGTTACAAATCTATAGGTACATATAATAAAATCGTTGAGACCAAAAAATCTGTACATTGAAGATTTAAAAAAAAAACCAGCCAGGGTGACTTAAATTATGTAACTAAACATATTAAAACCATTTTAAAAATTTTTGCTTGTTTGTTTGTTTGTTTGACCGCGCATCACGTAAAAACTACTGAACCGATATTGTTGAAATCTTCACAAATCTATAAAATATAATAATAATAATATAAATAGCCTAGCGGTTTCATGACCGCTCTGCAAACTACGGGGTTGCAGGTTCAAACCCAGCAACATTATTTTCACTTTTTGTGATTTGTTAATTTTTTTTTTTGAGGCTGTTAGATTGCCTATATTTCTTTTTGTATTTATATTTCTTACTTTTTCGTGATTTTTTTTTTCCAAAAAGTAATAGAGAAGTATGGAAGAAGAATACAATCATGCTGCGCCGACCCCAAATAAATTGGGATAAGGAGCAGGAGTATGATGATGATTTCTCCAAAAAGTAGTATAGCGAACGGAAGCCTGATAAATTCACGTGTTCTTGACGTGCAAGATTTGTGCTGTGCATACGCAGTTTACGTAGATTATATTTACAGCTATATTGTTATTGGCCTCATTCCATGCATCTTGGTGAGAATTTAAGACCTGCCTGGACTGTCATCGAAGGTCTGACGGTGGAGACAAAAGTCAGTTGCAAGAGGTTCGCAACAGTTTGCAGCAGCTAAATCGTGTTTGGGCTCATTTCATGGACCTTGATGAAAACTTTAAACTTAGCTAGAGTATGACTTTCATCGAAGGTCGACGATGGAGACGGAAGGCAGTTGCAAGAGGTCATCAAGAGTTTACAGCATCTATATCGTGTTTGGGCTCATTTTATGCACCTTGATGAGAACTTTCGACGTAGATGGAGTATGACTGTCATCAAGTGTCTAAGGATGATAACGTAAGGCTGAGGAGGCTAGGGCACGCCACGATAGTGGCGGTAAGTCCCCTCTTTGAGGAGTCGCTGGAGAGACACCACGGCGTCCTCACCTTCCGCCTGACGCAGGTTCTTACCGGACACGGATGTTTCGGTAAGTTCCTGCACCGAATCGGGCGGGAGGAAACGCCCGGGTGTTTCCATTGTGAGGATCGACCGGAGGACACGGTGGAGGTGTGCACTGCTTGGGTGGAGCACCGCCGTGTCCTCGAGGTGGCGATCGGCGGCGGCGACCTCTCGCTTCCGGCCCTGGTTCGTGCCATGGTCCGGAGCGAGATGGAATGGGACGCCGTCACCTCCTCCTGGAAGCAGTCATGCTAGCGAAGGAGGTGGCGGAACGTGAGAGGGAGATATCCTCACGTCCCGGCCGCCGCGGGAGACGCCCCGGGCGTCGGGGGCCACGTGGTGGCTTCCGGCCACCGTAGGCGCGGGCCTGTGGACGGGGAGCTATGGGCTTGCTCGCCGTCCGTCCGTCTCATGACGACAGGCCGTGTCGACGGCGCGTTCGTGTTCCACGCGCGCCCCCAAAGAGAGTCAGCAATAGGGAAAGGGTCCGCAAGGGCCGAAGCCTGCCGGGGCTGCGGGACTGTTCGAAAGAGATACCGTGGCCCCGGAGCACAAAGGGTGAGGAAGGAACATGGATGGGTTTTAGTCAGTAAAAGTCTGACACTCCCTCCCGCTCCGCCCAGAGCGGGAGGAGTTATTTGATGATTTCCCATTATAAAAAAAAAAAAAAAAAGGCTGAGGAGGCTGGCGAGGGAAGCCCTTATTTAGAAAAACTGAATATTTTAGCGATTAATGCAAATATTTCAGAGAAATTAAATTGTTACCTACTTGATTCTATACTATACCTAATATTATAAAGCTGTGTTTGTTTGGTTGGTTGAACACGCTACTTTCAGGAACTACTGGTTCGAGTTGAAAGTATCTATTACTGTTTAGCCCATTAATCGGGGAAGGCAACAACGTTACAACGTTTATATAAAATCACGCTACAATCAATAGGAGCAGAGCATCAATGAAAAATGTTGCAAAAAAAGGAAAAAAATATTCTTTTTGAGATCTTTCGTTGCGTGCGCTGCGTAAACGGTTAAAGTTACGCAACAATCGTGTATGACGGAAAAAATCTATAAAAACCCGCGATAGCATTATTATGTCTATCTTTTAAGGGTGTCTCACACTCTCTCTAACCATCTCTGTCTCTCTTATATAACGCAGACGAAGTTGCGCGGGTCAGCTAGTTAAAAATAATCGCGGAACAGGCTTGGGCGTGTTTTGGCAATTTAAGCCCTTGGAGAAGTTGTACTTTGGAGAGAGGGTCCCTAAAATTTTGTTTAGGCCGCTATTTTTTCGGCCACTCTGTAGGTACATGTATAAGCAAAGTCATAATATCGTAATGGACGGATGAACTTGATACTTACCTAATTGGCAAAACATGCACCGATTTAAGTTTATGTGTGGAAACGACTATTAAAGTACCTGGACGGAAGGGTAACGGGATCGGGTTCCGTTAATTCTATTTCTCTACGATGAACTTCATTTTCAGAATCGGTATCGTCAGGGTTTATTTGTAAAGAGTTGCTGGAGGCGGCAAAGCGATCATTCATGGACATTATATGACTAACATTAATATCGCCCATTTTGTTGGATTTTTTACCTTGATTTACTCGAAATATTAACGTCAGAATTGAAAGCTGTTGGATAAAGAAGAAGCAATGAGTCAAAACAAATGGCAAATCTGTCACGATTTAAAATAAATTAATACAGTACCTACTCTCTATGTATTTTTGGTACATCAAATATATTATAGTACGGTCGTACGGGCACTTGTAATGAAGAACAATCAAACTAAATAAATGGAAATAACTCACCTCTAGTAAAATAACAGTCAAGAACAAAACAACGTGCCCTATCATAGATACCATTATAATGCGATGCAGCATATTCCCGCATCCTCGTGTGTTAATATAGTGAGTTCCCAGTTCCAGGAGATAATTTGATATGCATGAACCGCTTTTACAGCAGCTAAAAGAGTTAAAACAATAAAAATGAAAGTCAGTAACTGCTGGGTACAGGCCTTATTACATTACACGATTTATCGGGCTCTGCCCGCAGGGACAGGGAAGTGTAATAAGAAACAGGGAGTCAGGGTCCCTAAATCAAAGTGGTTCCGACCGCCCGCCCTGCTACCCTGCCGCGCTGTCGATCGTGTATAGTGTTAAGCGACAGGGAGGCAGGGAGCTCAGTTGCGTGGCCGCAAGCGCAGAGTCAACACGTTTGGTCAATCTAAGTAGTTTATTGATATATATATACCGAGAAATGCCTTATCTCTGGAGAAAGGAGCACAAGGACTGTTCAAATAAAGACATGAGAAGCGAAGGCTTCAAAGTACTTCTAGAAATTTATAAAAACTTCGACGAGAATGCTGCAACAACAAAAATATTAAAAAAAAATAAAAAAAATTCATCCACATTTTCCTTTTCTTCCTTTTTGTAGCTTGGCCTTGCACGGTACCGATACCGACAGCCAAAGCTAGCGCGTTAGCGCTAAAGCAATTAATTGACGTCTAGATAAAGTCGGCGCCATAATCATGGACGTGAAAATATTTACACGTTCGAGTAAGAACTAAGGTAGGACGCGATTTCTAGCGTAAGTGTATAATAAGCGGCGCCCTGCCCGATAAGCAGGGCACACGATCGACAGGGCCCGATAAATCGTGTAATGTAATAAGGCCTTTTATCACTGAAAAATTTTTGTAATAAATCGAACCTCAATGGAACGCTGTCAGATACTTCTATCTGCTGCGTTTTATGCCCATTCCGCCTCATTACATCAGGATCCCATTCGGAATCACGTATTTTGTCATACCAGTCGCGCTGAAACCAATCTCGATACGAATGGAGCTGAAAAATTCGAATGGAACTATAATTAAACGTAACATAACATTAACGTCACGCCTGTAATCCTCGAAGGGTTAGGCACAGGTGTCCCTAATTAAATAGTACACCCACATTCCCATCATGTAATAGGGGGCGAGCCTATAACCAGCAATCGGGCGCAAATCCAAACTCCATGGCTGCTACTGAGATATAAAAACTCTGTCGCGCTTGCGACCACTAGTCCAACGAGACAGTCATAACTTCTAACAAACTTTCATTATCATCATCATTTCGCAAGACGTCCACTCTGGACATAGGCGTCCCCCAAGTGTCGCCACATTGGCCGGTTCCGTGCGACTCACATACAGCGGATTCCCGCAACCTTCAACAGGTCATCGGTCCACCTAGTGAGAGGCCTTCCAACGCAACGTCTTCCGGTTCGCGGTCGCCACTCCAGAACTTTTCGGCCCCATCGGCCATCCGTTCTGCGAGCAATGTGCCCTACCCACCGACACTTAAATTTGGCAATTCTTCGGGCTACGTCGGCTACCTTGGTTCTCGTGCGGATGTCTTCATTTCTGATTCGATCACGCAAGGAAACTCCGAGCATAGGCCCTCTCCATTGCCCTTTGGGTGACTTTAAGCCTTCTAATGAGGCCCATTGTGAGCGACCGTTTCGGTCCCGTATGTAATCACTGGCAACACACATTATTACTTATTAACTATTCATTGTTATTTGGTAATAAACTTAAAACATAGATAATAATAGCTTGATGAGCGTACCCCGCAACACTTCAAAGACCACTGTAGATTATCTACAAAATGTTTGAATTTTGGAACGCTCCGGTAATGCTTCATAGTCCTATTTACTTTTTCAATTGTTACAATTTTACCAGTGTACATCTTATGGATACAACACCCTACTCCCAATAAATTTATTAGAACAATCCACATGATGCATAACCACATTGGGCAGCAGACCACCTTTGACTTGTAACTGCAAATAAAGTAACTTCGTTGTAGGTAAGTACCTGAGTAAGCGCTAAGTATAAGTTATTTAGGTAAATTCAAACACCAAATTATTGACAAGCGTTTGGTATGATGATAGGATCGCTTATTGCCATCGGCTGTAACTATTATATACCTACGTGAAGCTGAATCTAATGAAATGAAGCCAGTTTGCAAAGTGAATAAACTCTCTTCTATGATTGACTACCTGCAGCTGTTTTACTGCAAGAATGCAGCATAAAACAATTTTTAAAATGATGCAGTGAGTACTCCACCTGCGGTGGGTCCACGTGGTGGATGCGGTGTGGAAATTATAAGCTATATGATGCATAACTGCACCAACAAATGATTAGCCCATAAACGGCACGGTTCGCGCAGTGGCTGAGCGATTGGCTGTCAATGCGCTTGATTGCGTTCGATTCACGCTCGGATCAAATATTTTTCAAGCCTACAGATAGTTGTTTCGGGTCTAGATGTTTGTGTATGCGAGTTTAAATGTTTGTAAACAAAAGCTGCTAAAAGCATACTCACTCAACCTTCCTGCCATGGGATATAGAGCACAATATGTACACATTCGTTGGTAGCATGATAACTCCGGAGAGCAAAACGATCGCGTTAATTATGTCTGTCCCTGTTAACACTAAAATATCACCGACACCTGGAAAAAGCAGTTTATTTCTGACGTAAGGATTTGGAAATTTTATCACTCATAGTCCTGTCTTAGTAATACGTAATCATTATTGCCAGTGATTCCTGAAGAGTTCCTGAATAGAAGTTCCTTCACCCACACCAGTTCGCCGGTGCCGTAGATCTACCCACCTAGATAATTTGGATTAGGTATATCAATGAGATCTAAAAGTCTTAGGATAAGACTAACATACCTAGCATACCGTCACCGTCATTACCAGTAATCCCAAATAAATAGATCTGTAGAGCTTGCGCCAGTAACACATCGACGCACTTTAACGGTTATTTATACCATGATATCAGTACCTAAATCATACCAATCCCCCAATGTTTCACCGAACATAAGTATAAACTCCGGGCTGCTACTGATAATAACAATTGTTTATGGGTTGCACCTCATCTAACAGCACGGAATCGCACTTTTCCATGTTCCTATATGCTTTTCTGTCGCTCTAAACCTAGAGCGATAAACAGAGCGTGCCGACCTCACCTTCGACGCTGCCTGCCGGAAATTGCAATTCCGTGCTGCTAGATGAGGTTCAACCCTCATGGAACAACCCAACAATTTGCACAAATCGATTGATACGAGACGTTCTAGTATTAGGTATGCCATACGTTCATCATAAATCAGTTATGTATCCATAGTGGTAAGGTAAAGTAGATAGTGTATACTCACAAAAGAATAGGAGAAGAGACCATATTATAGAAAAAATAGAAAAAAGCCACAAGAAACAGGATTCCCACACTATCAAGGGGTGATTAGGGGCCGTCTGAGTATTTAGACTTTCCATCTTGATAAAAGGATAAACTCAATCTTAAAACCAACATATACCTGTAGAAACCAAGTAAACCTATACCTAATAAACGTTTGTATAATCTAGTTGTGTATGTTTAATAACGTAAAAAAAACCATACATTTAAACTTGACACTGCTGTCATTAGTATATTTTTGGCAAATTTGGTGATATCATAGACCAAGACTGTAATCAAAATTGTTTGACAAATAAACGGAAATGAGCTAATATTGTTATGAGGTTGCTAATGATTTTGATAATAGTCATAGATAAGTTTGTGACTTTGTGTGCGTAGTTACTCCCCACAGGGTCAACTCGGAACATTCAGTATTCTTGTCCATATCTTCCCTAACTTCTATCTCCCCGATCTAGCCCATCTGCACACTTATCTGCTTAAGGTGGATGCTCCAGGGTAGCCCGCAAAATTCAAATTTTCTTACGTTTTTTGCAATTTGTAGACCAGTGCTAGGTTGTATGTTGATTAAAATATTGTTCGCGACTGTAAGACGTATGTAGTTACGGAATTATAATCATCAATACAATCCTCCGAGTTCATAAAGGTCGAGGAATGATTTTGACTTTGAAAAAGTCGTTTCTCGACTTTTATGAACTTGGGAGGGTTGTATTGATGATTTTGACGATTATAATTCTGTAACTACATACGTCTTACAGTCGCGAACAATATTTTAATCAACTTACAACCTAGCACTGGTCTACAAATTGCAAAAAACGTAAGAAAATTTAAATTTCGCGGGCTAGCCTGACGCTTTCACCTTAAAGGGGTTGCCCTTTCATTTGACAGGGAATATGAAGGGTCTAGCGCGTGACGCAGCACATTTAATTAGAATTTAATTATTTCGAATGCTGTCTGACTCAGCGGTTACTGACAGAAAGGGGTTAACCGTATTTTCCTCCGCTAGGTTTAAACTATAAATAGGGAGCGAGCGAGAAGTCAGTCCCTATCCCCAGTAGATGCATCTTGATTTCTCCGCCAAAGACTGTGGCCTCTAACAACAGATTTTGTGTCCGTTTCGACTGCTCGGCCAGTGTCGTAGAAAAAAACGACTACGTCAACATTACGAAGGAATTTGTAAAACACTAACAATGAAAGTCGCAAATTCGTATATCCAATATTCAGAAAGTTCTAAAGGTTTAACCATGGCCGCGCGGTCCGCACATGGAGAACCGCGCGGCCACGCAGTTCTCTTAAACGGAGGCTTCGTAGAGGTCCCATTCTTTTTACTAACCACGTACTGATACGATTTCGAAGAAAATGTAGACAGTATGAATAAAGCCCTAATGTTTGGATTTCACGACCTACAGCACTTCTAACCTATAATGCAAGTTAGAAGTAGGGTGACCAAGATTTTTGGTGCTTCAATCAGACATTTTCAATTTTATTAAGATAAAATTAATTAACTAACGTAAAACGCCGAGCAGTCGAAACGCACACACAGATTTTGAGGAGTCTGTCAGCTGAACAGACAGGACGGCGGGGCGCCGTGATCTGCGGCAAAAGATATTTTTTTTCCCAAATTTTCATTTCATAGGATTTCATACAAGTAATTCTAAAATTCGATTCGTTCGGCGCGGAAAAGTGTGCGTCCACCTTTTGGAAGACCTGCTTCCGTGTATGGCCGCAGAGGGGACGGGGCCGGAACATCGTGTGGTTTTATTTACTAATAGTCCCACAGACCCCTTCGCCCATCCCAAATTACATGTCATTTATTCAATTTAGCACTTTTTTAACGTCATAATGAATGAGTTAAGGTGGATGCTCCAGGGTAGCCCACGAAATTCATTTTTTTTTACCTTTGTATACCATGTAAAAGGGGATGTAACAGGACGGAAGGCTGTATTAATATACTTAACTAATGTGGAATAAAACTCAAGATAGGTACCTATAACGTTATACGTACGTAGGTATATTTAACTTGTCAAAATAATATTTAGAGTATAATAATATGAAAATAACATGTTATCCCATGATCAGTACACGAAGTAGACACAATAGTTAAACAATGGCGTCTCGACCAAATTGGTCATTCGACAGATCATGATTTATATTTGCATTAGTTTCTTACACTGAAGGAATTAAAGCGATTGAAAATGGAGTATGTAAATAAGACTTAATTAGAGACTAGAATACAATAAGTTTGAAAACGTAACAAAATATTCAATCGGAATGTTGATAAACAAGAAAAACCGTAAATCCGATAAATAGATAAGTACAAAAAAAGTCTCCCAACCACTCGTCATAATTTTGATTAAAATAAATACTATTCTAAAAATATTTATACTTTTGTGCGTTATTAAAATTTGTTATTGTATGACATTCACTTTAAATAATGCTGATAGAGTTGTGCAGCTGAATACTCCTACGATCTTAATATAAGTATCTACTTGAATACAAGTATAAAAGCAATGTATATTGGCAAGATTTCTTAATGATGTAAATATAATACCTTTTACAATAATAAGGCACTACAAACGCTTTCAGTATTTAATTTTCAGTTAAGTACTTGACAAAACTTATTCAGAATCCTTCTCTGGTTGAGTGACATCACCCATCTTCTTAATTTTCTCGGCAACATTGATTTCGCAGCCTGTGTTTACCAAGATATCTTCTACCGTTACTCCATCCGCCAGTTCAGTCAATGTTAACCCCTTTTCTTTGTCGACTTCAAACACACACTGAAAAGAGAAAGATAATATAAATGCTTATCATAGTCGTTAATCAATAATCGAGAAAATATATTATAGAAAATACTAGCTTTTGCCCGTGGCTTCGCCCACGTAGAAATAGATAGAAAAAAAATCCACGAGAACATTCTACCATGTTATAAACCTTCTATATTTGGTCGTCCTGACTCCTATTACTCAGGTCATGGTCATAGTCTACCTGTCTCCCTCATACAAATCAGTACAGCTGTTAACACGTACACATTACTTTATTTTTTTTATGTTGGTATGGTTTGAAAGAGCTACACTTATTGCTAAGCATAAGGGTCTCCCCACATTTATCGATGCGGAATCGGCTAACACCGGTCAAAAAAGCCTTTATGTCTACGTGTTAAGGGTGTTACTAATACCATTCGCATCGGCTCGACTCGGACGACGCTGTTTTTTTTTTTTTTTTTCGAAATGGCATCTCGCGGTTCAACCAGAGAGGTTGTCGTCTGCTTAACCGGACTTTCCTGTGGGTGCCTTAAGAGTAAGGCCTCCAGCCAGGGCAAAAAACTTACAAACTAAGCGACTACACGCTAAGGGCACCCCCTGCGGGGTACGGGCCTCGGCTGGATCGGAGTGGTGTCATTATTTAGGGACTGACTTTGGACTACAGACTCAGCAACGCGAGCTGGCACGAGCAAGGGACGGGGAGGCTCGGACGACGCGTCACGACGCCGGCCGACGGCGAAACGAGCCGTTTGTCGATTAGCTGATCGGCGATAAGTCAAGTAGTTGAGTAGTGTGGTGACACGCACTCGGCTTAAGCCGATTCCGCGTCGATAAATGTGGGGACACCCTTATGGTAAAATTGTAATTACCTTTTCTGTTATGATCATGTCCACACAATTTTTCCCAGTCAGTGGCAGTGTGCACTCTGGCAGTATTTTATGACTTCCGTTCTTAGCCGTGTGTTCCATGGTTACGACAACCTTGGTTCTTGGCGCTGATACTAAGTCCATTGCTCCACCCATACCTTTTACCATTTTACCCTGAAATTTAAAAAAATAATTAAATAACCAGATACTTACCAAAGACTATGTTAGATTCTTACTAGATTTTGTATTTGCTGTAAATTGTTTTAAACTTACGGGAATCATCCAGTTAGCTAAATCACCATAACGAGAAACCTGCATTGCACCAAGTATAGTCAAGTTAATGTGACCTCCACGAATCATGCCAAAGCTGTCATCCGATGAAAAGAATGATGAACCTGTAAAATAATGAATGTAAAGTAAGTTGATTTATTTGTATCTTGTACATTGGACAAAACCAACAACCAACGGTCTGCCTTGGCCCTGGATCAATAGACTGGAAGTCATGGGGAGAGGCATTTGTCCGGCAGTGCGTTTAGGCGCAGAATGTCCAATTCCCAAAATGTCCAGCGGTCGAAAAATGACCAATTCGCAAAACGTTGAGATGACACAGGCTGACAGTATCAGTACTAGTAGAGTAGAGTAGGGACTTCATTTTCCGCACTTAGACTCTTATTTGGTCCGTTGTGCGTAGGTATCCTGGTTAAGTTAGCCAGCCTAGCTCCGCCCAGAAGCACAGAAGTTTCCTGGGAGCTTCACAGGCTTCGCGGAGCGACCTCACCGTTCAGTAGTATCAGTACTATTTAACTTAGCGTATAAACAAACCAGTTTAATATAAAATGACCTACCTGGTAGTACAGTGACAGTTTCTTTGCCTGCATTAATAAGGTCAGCATCCACATTTTCTTCTGTTGGGAAAGGACCCAGACCAAGAATACCATTTTCTGACTGGAGGAGAACCTTAACATTCTGAGGTATGTAATTACTTGCCAACATGGGCATACCTGAAAAGATATATATACATTATACATGTTTTTATTAACTGAAGAGATACCAGTCTGATATATGAGGAATTTTAAATAGTTAGTGCACTACATGGCTTTATATTTATAACTATCGGACGTCACGCGGTCCCACCCGCGTAGTTCCCGTTCCCGTGGGAGTACAGGATAAAATATAGCCTATGTTACTCAGTAAAGACGTGGCTTTCTATTGTTGAAATCGGCACAGTAATATTTGAGTTTATTCATTACAAACATACACACACACAAAAATACAATCTTTCCTCTTTATAATATTAGTGTAGAAAAGCCTTACCAATTCCAAGGTTAGCGTACATTCCATCCTTGAATTCCAAAGCAGCTCTTCTTATGATCCTCTCCCTCATTGAGTCTGATCCCTTTCCTTGCTGGACTGGCTTGGTAACTGTCCTTCTTTCAATTCGCTTTTCATACCTTTCCCCTTTGATAAGTCTGTGTACAAATATTGATGGTACATGTACAAAATCAGGGTCTATTTCGTCTACAATTTCTTCTACCTCGGCAATGGTGATTCTAGCAGCTCTGCACATTGCTGGGTTGAAGTTCCGAGCACTCTTCCTGAATATCAGGTTGCCATGTCTGTCTGCTTTCCATGCTTTGACAAGTGCGAAATCACCAGTAATTGCTTCTTCCATGATGTAGTCCTTTCCATGGAACTGTTGTTCATGTCTTGCTGCACTTGGGATGTCAACCTAAAAATTCAAAAATGTTTTTATGTAAGTACTCAAGCATTTTTTAATAGTCTAATAGGTACTTACCTACATAAAATGTTTCTTTGTTTATAAAAAAGCTAAGCTTACCTTTCCATCTTTAGTATATTTAATTGGTGATCCACCTTCATGTATCAAAGTACCAAAACCTGTTGGTGTGAAGAATGCAGGTATCCCGGCACCACCTGCTCGGATACGTTCAGCCAGAGTGCCTTGTGGAGTTAGTTCAACCTGGAATCACCGAGAAACTTCATTTTTACCTACCCAGATATTCTTACATAGTAGTTATGTAATCCAAGAAGGTACAAACCTCTAGTTCTCCACTCAGAAATTGTCTTTCAAATTCAGCATTCTCACCGACATATGATGAGATCATTCTTTTCACTTGTTTACTCTTCAATAAAATTCCAAGACCAAAGTCTTCCACTCCTGAAAATATAATAATAACTGCTTATCACAAGTAAACAGCTAAATTAGCATTACAGCATACAATTAAGTTGTAATTAAGTGGAATAATAATAAATTAATGTATTTAAATAAATTCAACCTGCATTGTTGGAGACCACAGTAAGGCCAGAAGCACCTTTGTTGTTTACAGCGACTATGAGATTTTCTGGAATCCCACAAAGTCCAAAGCCACCAACCAGGAGTTTGGAACCATCCTGTATGTCACTGACAGCTTCCTTAGCATTCTCGTATATCTTGTTTGTGCGAACTACTGTGCTATAGTTGGCACAAGAAAATACCTGCAAAACGAGTTATTCTTCTATTATTAATTTTACTGTCGAAAAAACATTATAAATCAAAATAAAATTAAAACTCTGAAAATAATGTTGTATTCATACCTTTGCGATGGTGTATACTTTTTTATTTGAATAGGCATGCGATTTTATCACAAAATACCGTCCTAACACTTTCGCTGCCATGGTGTTAGCTTTAAAATAATAATTACACTTGATAAAACTTATGATATCCTTATCAAAACAATTTAATTATCACAGTTAAAAATCTATTAAAAAAATAGCCGATGTCACGTTCAAAAACACGTTCCGTTCACTAAAACAAAATAATTTGTATACGATCATTCACAAAATAATTAACATTCAGGTTCGAGAACACAAATCAAAGTATTGTACACCGTGGTAAATAAAAAAGTATTTTATTAAGAACCAGGAAGGAACCTACCTAGTACCTACATAATACCTACCGGTAGGTATTTCATGGACGTATCCTATTTTTATTCAAAATTTCAAATGTGACAATGACAAGTTGTTTTTTTTATTGTGCAACTGTTGTGTTACCAACCACGATAAAGGAGATAAAGAGACTGACTGATGAGATTTAGCAGTTGTTTGTTTCACTATCTCGAGGTCAACAGGGGGCTTGTAGGCATTCAAGACAAGAAAATGTTTGCAACTTAATAATATTAAGTAAGTAGATACATAGTCTACGTTTATGTTAATTTTATACACGCACACACCTATCCCGATGTTCTTGTTTGGCGAGAAATATTTAATTAATGCAAGCGTTAGATAAAACCCAACCTGAGGTGATTAAATAAGTGTTTTTCGTTACCTATTGCTATATGTGTAGTTAGTTAATCAGCAGTAAAACTATTTAACCACAAATACCTACTCAATTAGGTATACCGATCTTTTTAACAATCGAGATTTTAATGCATCAATCATCGGCTACTGTTTGTCCGACCACTCGTGTCA
This sequence comes from Xestia rhomboidea, assembly GCA_963853795.1. Classification (NCBI taxonomy): domain Eukaryota; kingdom Metazoa; phylum Arthropoda; class Insecta; order Lepidoptera; family Noctuidae; genus Xestia; species Xestia rhomboidea. The sequence goes on along the minus strand of OY970761.1, from coordinate 11,778,094 downwards.
ATTTTTTGCCGCAGTACCTCCGACCAAAATATAAAAAACGCACTAAGCAAACAAAAGCTATGATTACGCAAATAATTTACTGATGACTCAGCGGAGAAAACTATGAATTCTGTAGTGAAAATTTTCCCAGCAGTTAATTTTTATCTTGGAGTAACAGCATCTCTGAGCCAACTGTCTTCTTTTTTAAATTTACGGTGTAACTAATCTCAACAATTCTTTTAATCGTTCAGGTTCCAATCTTGGAAAATTTCTTACATCTTCCGGTTCTAATACATTTATATAATTTGGTACAGATATCAGCAGCAGCATTTTTTCACCCAACACTTCCTGCGACTTTTTTTAGTAAATAAAATCGAGCTCGACGCAACCATACCCAAGCCCAAGAGCCCTATCCTTTGAGACACTCTTTGATGTTTTGATGGTGCCATGAGAGTGACAAATACCTACGACACGCTCGGAATTCGCTGTTACTCAGCTCAGTCTGAGTTAGCTAGCTAATTAGATCAAGTGTAAAGAGCAAGTTTTTTTTCGCCAACGCTCACTGTCTGTCGAAGATGCTGTACTGGAACTTACAGATACGATTATTGGCCATTGGGAAAATAAATATAAAACTCTTGCCATATTTTTAGACCTGTTCAAGGCCTTCGACACTGTCTCAATTCAAATACTACTTTCGAAGCTAGAGCATCTTGGTATTCGCGTGACGGCCTACGATCTCTTCAGGAGTTATCTTACATATCGCAAACAAATAGTAAAGATTGAAAACTTCCTCAGCAACCAGGAGACGATCACTTTTGGTGTCCCCCAGGGCAGTGTCCTGGGACCCCCTCTTTTTCTCATATACGTGAATAAACTGTGTCAGTTATCCTTACCCAACTGTAAAATCGTAGCTTATGCTGATGACACAGCTCTATGTTTATGGCCGGGACTGGCCTGTAACTCGCCTCAACTCAGAGTTAGCCTTGAGCATCGTCATGAAGTGGCTGACCACAAATATTCTCACTCTAAATGTCAACAAGACCAAATTTATCACATTCTCTACTATGAACTCAAGTCAGCCACTCACACCGATTGAAATTCGTGCGCACACCTCCCAAACTTACACGCTAACTGTGGCTGTCAACAACTAGAAAATACCTCCTCCGTTAAATATCTTGGCGTCACCCTTGATAGCAACTTGAAATGGAAGCAACATATTGCTTCAACTGTAGCTCATGTAAGAAAACTGTGTGCGTTACTCCAGCCAGATCTTGTCGAAAATCGTCATCTAAGTGCAATAGATAATTAGAAATACAGCTTCTGTAATTGGTAAGCTGATCTTTAAATTTGGTATGCTGATAGTTTTTTAATTATTTCATAAAAACACTTCCAGCTGGAGTATTACGTTACCCCAGCCAGATCTTTTGTTTTCTAATGGATATTTTGTACTACTTTTGTACTAATACTTTGTACCTACCTACCTCATCGATAGAATGGTTAAACGTAGGTAGGTGGATATAAGAATGGCATAGTGGACACTTACTTTGAGCAATTTAAAGTTTATTTAAACATTTAAAATGGTAGGTTTAATTTTTCAACCAAACTAATTTTATTCGTGACTGTACCAACTTTTAAGGACAATAATGCTAATAATTTAAGAAAGTTGGTATAATGTATTGCGCGGCCGCTTTTTTATAACATTCTAGATTTGGTCGGGTTACCACGCATTCATCATTTTTTTTCGATTATCTCGTTAATTAATTAGTGTAGGTACAAGTCTGAAATTTCACATGTATATAATTGAACTGTATTTTTAATTATTGATATAAGATTCAGTTATCACTACTACAGTAAACTCGGTTAATCGGTTGTCAAATTACTCAGCTGCGCGCCGTGACCGGAACGTCATCATAACTTTTTAATTACGTATAGTATACTAATGAAACTTTGGTATCAATTATAGACAGTAATTACCTATATAATAACGTATAAGTATAGTCTTTGGAGCCCTTATTGGAAGTGCTAGGACCTACTAAAGCTTATTTTCCATTTACTCAAATAACTTCAAAACGGTGCATTATAGTGGATTCGTTTGTTGCGTAACAAATTATAACTAATTAGCCAGATCTCATGTACAAATATTACAATCATCCGTATAGCCAATTCCGAGATACAGCCATCGTGTAAAACGTTACCCCAGCAGGATTTTAAATATTTTCGCAACCTTAGCAAATACAAATACAAATTAAGTTGTACCATTTATTTCAAATTGATTTCTAATTATTTACATAAGATTTATTTCAAAATATCCATTGGAAAACAAAAGATCTGGCTGGGGTAACGTTACTCCAGCCGGAAGTGTTTTTATTAAATAATTAATAAACTATCAGCATACCTAATTTAAAAATCAGCTTACCAATTACAGAAGCTGTATTTCTAATTATCTATTGCACTTAGATGGCGATTTTCGACAAGATCTGGCTGGGGTAACGCACACCCTGAGTCAACACGATAAAAAAAAATATTTAAAAAAATTAAAAAAAACCTGACTGCATAAAAAATAACTTTAAATAAAAACTGAAAAGATAAAAATAAGTTCAGGAAACAGGACATATTGACTGCAACAGTCGGGTCAGTCAGTTGAATTTGGCGCCTTAAATCCGCCATTTTATTATTTTTATTTTGATATAGCCAGTGTCACTCTCACAGTAAATACGAATCTAACGACACCTCTCAAGCTAAAATCCATCGAACCGTTCAGGACACAGAGCGTGCCAAACAATTATACATACTTAAACAACATGTAACGTAATTAACGCACACCCTCAGACACCTCAATTAGTTTATTATGTTATAATCATAACACATGCACTGAATTTTTAATTAAACATGTCTAGGCAATGATTATTTAATAAATTAGTTTTCCTAATTCCGGAAGAATGTTGTAGTCACAGTACAAATCAACGAACGCACAAAGTCGCATACGTAGGTCTCATACCTACGTATGCGACTGTGTGAGTCTTGCTAGCCTAGTAGGTATTCGCTCGCGTTCGAAACAGCTGTTAACGTCGTCGCTCGACTCAACTTCAGTAGAAAAGTTCAATACATTTTTATGCCCGTTGTCTAAATTGATGTTTTAATTTAAAAAGCACTTCATCATTTTTATCAAAAGCGTTCACGATCCTATTTTTTGCACTAAAATAAACTCACGATTTAATACGTCCCCACAAAAAAAAGTCAAGAGGCGTCAAATCAGCTGATTCTCGGGTACTGGCATGGGGATTCTCATCGAAATAGTCCAGTATTTCGTTTTGAAAACGAGTACTTACGTGTACGCCAATCGGCTCCCCTGTCGATGGCCGTGTTCGGACGGAACGTTCCGTGGCCAAGAAGCCGCTGAGTAGCAGCTAACATAGCCCTGCGGTCTACTCTTGTACCATGCCTTTCGTTGAATGTTCTGCCAACTAATAACCTAGAACCACACTATCACCACACCGCACCGTGCCAAAGTCCTCATTGCACATTATTTTGTTTATTGGAAAGACATCGCGCGCGTAAAACAATTTGCATACACTTTACGGAAGTAAGTACCTACATCCCACTTTTAACCACTCACTAGCCCCGCGCGCGACTTTTTTGCACCAAACCGCCCAGGGTGCAAAAAATTGCGAAATATTCGCATGTAATTTGACACTTTAGATAAACAATCGCAAACTACAAGAGTTATAGCTAAATAAAATTTACAGTGAATAGCTGAATAGTTATGGAATCTATATATTAAATTTAAAAAAAAACTGATATTAATTTGAAACACAAAAAAAATGTAGGACTTGAAAAACAGTGATGAAAACGGATATTTCGCTATTAAAATATTAATTTGAATTTTTCTAAATATTAAATTTCAATTAAAATAATTTTAAAATAAACTAGATTATATTTCCTTTCCAATAAGACCATAATCTTATTAGTTTATTTACGATAGTCTAGTTTGACGTATTTTGACGCGGCCTGCGCCAACGACTGTTTTTGAACACGGTATACAATAATACGAGCACAATATAACGAGCCCAAACTCGGCTCCCCTAGTTCAGCACATCGAGGAGTTCCAGGAGCAGTCACCGAAGTACACCTTCAGGTCACTCCATCAAGTCCGGAGGTAAGGTCTCATCATAACTAACAAAACGAGCCCAAACTCGGCTCACCCAGTACAACACATCGAGGAGTTCCAGTAGCAGTCACCGAAGTACACCTTCACGTCACTCCATCAGGTCCGGAGGTAAGGTCTCATCATAACTTACAAAACGAGCCCAAACTCGGCTCACCTAGTACAACACGACTAGGAGTTCCAGTAGCAGTCACCGAAGTACACCTTCAGGTCACTCCATCAGGTGCGGAGGTAAGGTCTCATCATTACTAACAAAACGAGCCCAAACTCAGCTCACCTAGTACAACACATCGAGGAGTTCCAGTAGCAGTCACCGAAGTACACCTTCAGGTCACTCCATCAAGTCTGGAGGTAAGGTATCATCATAACTAACAAAACGAGCCCAAACTCGGCTCACCTAGTACAACACGTCAAGGAGTTCCAGTAGCAGTCACCGAAGTACATCTTCAAGTCACTCCATCAAGTCCGGAGGTAAGGTCTCATCATTACTAACAAAACGAGCCCAAACTCGGCTCACCTAGTACAACACATCGAGGAGTTCCAGTAGCAGTCACCGAAGTACACCTTCAGGTCACTTCATCAAGTCCGGAGGTAAGGTCTCGTCATAACTAATAAATAATAAAAATCTTACCATGTCAAGTATCAAATTTGGTTTATCGAATATTTTGTGTTTGTACAGCGATCTTTATCAACTCGAGCCGCTCCAAACAGGCGTTACGTGTCCACTCTCGACGGCGGCCGCGCGCGGACTAAAGTTTCATTCAAAATGCTTGTGCAATAAATCAAGACGGGTATCAAAAATAAAATAACCCCTAATGCAATCGATTAAGATTCATCCAGAATAGCAAAAAACGTGAAAAAATAAGTTTTGGTTTTCATTTTATCTGAGACTATATAAATCATTTAGATAAAAAAAAAATTCCTTGCATTAAGAATTGATTATGTTTGCCAACATACAGTATTTTTAGAAATAGTGAAATATGTTAATAATAGCACAAAAAATGTACCTAAAGTCAACCCTGTATCGTTAATTTTATGGAAAATGGCAACGACATCGATTTTACATTATAAAAAACTAAAATTTTCAATGATCAAGTACCTATTATTTGAAGATGAAGAACCAATCTCTACGAGGTAGTTATTAGTTATATTGGATTTTGTTTGGTTATGCCATAAAATTGTACCGAATCGAACAATAATGTTAAGTTTGTCCTTTAAAAAGTTTGTACGGAACCCTCGGTGCGCGAGTCCGATTCGCTCGTGGCCGGTTTTTTTTTCTTTAAGTATATCTGTTTGCTACATTTTAAAACACTTAAGCAATAAATAAATTAAAACAATATATCGGAATACAGAAAAATATTTTTATTTTTTTATAAATAATGTTTATGGTACTTACAGAAGTACAACATTTTTATTACTTAAATAAAACTTAATCATATCGAAGGGTCTCTATTATAAAAATACATTCTATCTAATGACTGTACATAATATTGTATAGTACATAAAAAACATTCAACTTTTGTAAAATACTTACTTAAAATGTAAGTGAAAAGTCAATAGAAATATTTTTTCACCAGAATTATGATATGAATTACCTAGGCAATATACTTGGTTTAATATGTACTTACCATAATATTTTCATCGCCTATTCCAAAACAAAAAGAAATAATACCACATAGCATAATACAAATAAATACTGTACCTATTAACAAGGCTGAATTTTATAGAATTATAACTTTGATGCCCACTATAATCAAGGGACAAAATTAGTCATTGGTAACATTTTACCAATGACTAATTTTTCAACGTTTGTTTCAATCAAAATATTGATGAACGAATAAATGAAACCACCGAGATTGTCTAGGTACAAAGGTACTTGTCGGTGCCACATGGGATAATGCCTCATAAATCTTAGAAAAATAAATGTGCATTTTTTTACTTATTTTTTTACTAATACTATAATGCTACTTTTTAATTTACTCTATAACTACCTAAGTATACTTAATGAATGACTCGTTCATTAATATCTTCGCTATTTGCAGATAACGATATTACTACTTATCTACAAACTATGTCATTTTAATGACTACAATAGATCAGATATGACTGTCTTTATATCTGAATGCATTAAGTTTAACATACCTACTTAAACTCGCGCTTTATTACAGAATGCCACCTACCAAGTGCCCATTACTTATAATACAGGAAAATATTAAATGAGCTCCCCAGGGAGCTTTCTTTGGCAGATAAATGATATTCATACATCTGCAGCACCTGTCGACTCACAATAGCTTTTATTTTGAAAGTACAATCATGATTCGATTCATGATAAAATGTTGGTTGGTAATCTAGAGCAAAAATTTGAACACAAAAAATGGCTAACCCATTCGGTATCCTATTTTTGTACCTAAGTTTGAAATAAACTATGTTTTGTACCCACAATTGCCTTGTTTCTACTCGAATAATGATAACGCTAACTATATTTAACATTCTTAGAAATATATAGAGCACAGACCAATATAACTAATACCTAAATAAATAATTAAACTCATGATGGATCGGTCGGTACTTAGTTTAGATAGTACTTTTAGACTGAAGAACTTTGGCGTCCAGCGATAATAGGCTCAATTCACTAATAGATATTCAGATGGACTGATTAAATAGATTTCTTGTAGGGCACTAATAGGATAATAAAGTAAAACATCTTCTAAAAGCTAAAACCAACGCAACAAATTTAATATGGTCGATACCATTTTGTAATACTAAGGTACCTAGATCATCATCTGCCTAGCCTTTTCTCAACTATGTTGGGGTCGGCTTCCAGTCTTACCGGATGCAGCTGAATACCAGATAGATATGATATCATTTGTAATTTTGTTTCACACCATGATGACTAATCAAATTATTCATTTAGGTTTTATTAAAACATTCATTTCTGTTGCTGATAATGGGCGTTCATTTTCATTACATAAGTCATTATTTTACTTTTATGATAATCGACGCTGATATTACAATGAGTGAGAAGAATGCATGTAGATAGCACAGCGGGACTGTGTGACTAATAAAAGTCGTAAATGTTTATTTTGGTTTTACTTGGTCGAAATTTTTAACTATTTCAATAACGGACCGGTTACATTCATGTTACTCATTTCCAAGAATAGGTAACCAAAGGTTAATAATCAAAGAACTAAGTATAAATTCTAATAATATCAGAACCACAGACTACCAAAATAAAAAAAATCATTTCATAGGTACATGCGAGTAGATCGAAACAGAAGCGGTTATGGTAAAGTTTAAAATAAATTGAATGCAGCAGCCCGAAAGTAGGTCGCTTACCGTTATTCCAAGAGTCTAATATTAATAGTTTATTATGCTAAAGACAGTTTTATCTACATTTAAAACTTCCGTGTTATCTAATCTAAATAAATGTAAGTTTCTAGCTGAGTCTACCAGATCTAGCGTCAGTAATAACACCCCATAATTCAATTATGAACTCGTCTGTGAATCCGAATTCTTGTAAGTCACTATTGTCAATGGCGTCTGCTAGTTGCATAGAGTTGGCTTTCCCTTCGGCAAGATCCCACATCTGCGATGCTAGTTCGGAGTCGTTGATGCCCATGAATGATTCCAATAGGCTGTTGATTTTCTCAATACCCGCTTTCGATCTGTCGTCGTGCTGGAAAATTAATTAAATTACTGAAATTAAATTTCTGTCAATTTTACCATGCCATTTCTGATGAATTTTGTGAATTTGTCTGTACCTACCAACTTAAAGTTACTTGTTAATATTTTATAACAATATACGTTTATGAAATGGAGCAGTCTATTAAATATGTATATCGATACTACATAGATATTATGTACCTAACTACCTACATTGTTTACCTATCTTTCAATTCAATTCCAATTCTATTGTTAACTAGTTACGTAAGTACGTCATCTTTGATGCCGTATAAACTTGCCAACGTGATTTCAAGATGACGGAATCCTGTCTTACTATGAATCTACAGCTGCATTAACAACAGGCATAAAAGGTATTTGATCGATTTCTTTTTTATAACAACTTTGCCTCCTATAATATGAGTAATTCTCAATATTTGGACATGCTTCGTTAGTCACGAATTCAGCCTCGAGCGTTTTATTAAACAAGCTGCCAGCTAAAAATTGTCCTTTCTGTCGATGTCAAGGTGGTTCTTCTGTTGTGTGTTATGCTCTACATTTTAAGCCTGTTTCATTATAACAACGGACCACTAAATAGGAAACAACAAAACCAAATTACTACCTTCAACTACTAACTGGTACCTGACTTCTATTGGAATCGTAAACAGTGATTAATGGTACTTTATCATAACCACGTGTTTGATGAGCTGTGAAACGCATGTGTTCAAGTGTTTTCGTAGTAGGTCAATGATAACTTACATCATTTTCTATTGTAGCCTGACCGTTGGCCTTAAACCGCAATGTTTCTTTGCCGGAACCATAAGTTTTTCTTCCAGATTTTGCACCGCCTGTCTTGGGGCCAATACTTCCGAATCCACTTTTAAGGGGTTCTACTAATCGAATCGTAAAAGTAGTTCCCTTTGGGATATCTTTTAATATCTTAGCAACTTCGTAATGTCTTTTGCCGACCATATTTTCTCCATTCAGCTTCTCAATGTGGTCTCCAACCTGAATTTAAAGTGAACAAGTTTAATACTACAATCGGTCATTTCCGGTGAATTTCTTAACAAGGCCATCGACCACACTCTGCCAGCAATGCCAGCATCTTTATGAAATCTCACTTATTACGCAAGATGCCTAACGGACGTTCAGTTAGTATTGCGATAAAAACCGAGCTTCCATATCGCAGCAGGATATCGCCCACTATTTACAGCATACCACTACCCAATTAGTTTGATAAACTCAGTGTTTTTGAATTCTAAATCAAAAAGTAATTTATATCTACATGCATGTGCATGTATACACTTTTATCTACTACGGTAAAAAAGGACAATTATTTAAACCATAAACAACAGTCTGTTGAGCGGATCAGTTCAGGCCGAATGTTGATAATTTCAGAACGGATGGCAGCTCTAAGAGTAAACGACGAAGAGACACCAGCTGCATAATACACAATTAATTAAAAACGGAGACGGCAAATGCTTTATGAACTAACAACTTCACATTTCATAATTTATGTACCTACTTATTTATCAATACTCCGGGCCAAAAGTCTTAACTGATATCTTTGTGTTATCTAAATCACTGGGTGAATTCAGGCACGTATACAGAGGGGGGGATAGTTGGGATTTATCCTCCCCCGAAATCTGCCTGAAAATAAACGGGATCATAACCACTGCAAAGTACGTCAATTTTATAGTAGTTAGGTACCTACAGTGATAACAACAGCCATTTTTAAATGCAGTTATCATGGTTGATTCAATGTTTGTCGGGCCCCGAACCAAAAGTTTGGATAGGTACGTGCTTGGGTTTCTCCCAATTTTTACATTTGTTAGGTAATGTATTTCAAATAAGTAACAATTTACCCAATGATCTAAATAATTTAGGGTGATTTCGGTTCCATTAGTTCGGTTTATCAAGATTAGGTATTACATAATGTAGTGAGAACTCATATACTTATGCGGGCCAGAAGACGGGTTACTGTACGTTCTGGAAACCATTCTGTGTACAGTGTGGAAAAAAGTGGCGCAAACACTGGCCTTTGGTAAACTCCACTGTGAATAACATTAGATGATAGGATTTGAAATAGTAGATTGTATCATATGGGAGCAAAATTATATTTTTACGGCGAGGGCGCTTTTTTGAATCCAGAGTGAAGTGAGGGATTCTAGAGTAGAATCCCGAGCTTTGTGAGGGATTCTTTAGTAGAATCCTGAAAGTAGCGAGGGATTCAAAGTACGTCGCCCGAGCCAAAAATATATTTGCGCCCGTGTGATACACTCTACTTTTCATCAGCCACTATGAGAAAATAAATGGCGCCTCATATTTTATTCACTGTCACTTAAAGAACTATTTTTTCAAAACAAAACCATGAATTTCTGGGTGGTTACCCGTGGTCCCAGTGGGTCGACCCATTACCGGGTCCATGGGTAATTTTAATTACCCGTGGTCCCATGGCATTAGGGATTGTTTCCTGTACTTCTGAAAATATCGATAGAAAATACAAAGCCATAGTAACAGCATTTCATATCCCACAGGGACCACGGGAGTGATTGCATAATTTGACTACGGATTTTTTATTTATCTACCAACGAGGTATTTTATTTTTTTAATAGGAATCGCATAATCAATCCGTGTAGGTATATTTCGAGTATCACGCAGTATGCAATGTAGAAAATACTTCTTCATGATTCTGGCGTCCTGGTAGTTTGTGAGACATTACTATCCTTAAAAAAAACAATAAACCCATTGTCAATTTATGCAATGACTTGTTACCCATGGTCCCGGTGGGATATGATATGCTGTTACTATGGCTTTGTATTTTCTATCGATGTTTTCAGAAGTCCAGGAAACATTCCCTAATGCCAAGGGACCACGGGTAATTAAAATTACCCATGGACCCGGTAATGGGTCGACCCACCGGGACCACGGGTAACGACCCGAATTTCTAACAATCCGTGAAAATTGACGAAAACGCGGGTTGTAGTTCGCGCGTTTTTAATTTGATTTCTTTTTTTTTTATTCAGCCGGCGGCGGCGCGACTATAGGCCGTCGTACCAGCCAGTCTTTATTCAAACAATATTTGCGTTCGATTTCTTTGGCGCTGAACAATAAGATGTTCCAAATTCAATAAGTGCGCGTAATAGTAGATTACCAAGGGGCTAAAGCAGTGTCTTCTGTCGCGGGTGACGATTTAAATCGCGAGCGTAACGAAGGACGCGAAGTTTACTCCCGAGCGTAGCGAGGGTGTTAATAACTTAAATCACGAGCGAAGCGAGGGATTTAAGACGAGGCCTGAGTGTAGCGAGGGATTTAAGTTCACACAAGACTAAGACAGCTTTATTACCGAGGAAAATACTCTACTTTTCGTACCATTTGCGAAAAAATTAACACAATAATAATATCGCCGGGTTAAAGGCAAAACCAATTATTTGGTCCAAAAAGTCAATTTAAAATTTTCCGTAAGGGCATTTGGAAAGTTTGCTATCAAAATGAAGTCCTTAGTAATTAAATTATATCAGTCGCATGTATGAGCGTGTTCTATAATTATCTTAGTATCAAACAGTTACATACTGAACACAAAAACTAACTTCATTCGTACAAAAAATAAATAAACAAAAAAATAAACCCCCATATTAGTTGGTTTTGCCTCTAGAGTACAAATACAAGCATATCTGGAAAAGTAATTGTCCTGTGATTATCAGACTTCGCATATACGTGAGTTTAAGTATTGTTTTGAAAATATGCTAGTAAGGCTGATTTTAGAATCATTGGTTTTGAAACAATTAAAAAAAATACGAAATATAGTTGGTTTTGCATTTCCATTTCTTAATAGATGTCTTCAAATGTAGAATGCAAAATTGTACTAACACTATAAGTTACTGATTTGTATTGCTTAAATCATTCAAATTGTGTACCTTACTACTATTACTATACAGTATCAGCCAGTACAAGAAAACACTCAGAAAAGAAAACCACAAGAAGAAGCATTTTATCATTTTTTTACTTTGTATGAACATAAAAGTTTCGTAATCGAAACAAACAATAATTGGCCTAAAACTGAATTCTAAAATAATTATTCACTCTGCAATCTTAACTTATATATCCGTGAGTACCCAGTGCAACGAACAATCGAGGAGCGCTTTGGAGGGTGCATTCCGGGAGTACCGTTCCACACCGCCTGAACTTAGACCACGTCTACCTCGTTTGCCTATGCACAAGAAAAACAAGGCGCTGATGTGTGCTCTAGATTCGCAGCTATCAAACTGCTTTGACAGCAGCAAAAACCTCGCCGATACCCACTCAATATTGTACTGTGGAGCTATAGCGGCATGTCGTGTAGCTCACGTCTAATACCCCAACAACGATAGAGCTACACGACCAAAATTAGCTGTTCCAGCTTGGAGTGCAGGATTGGGCGGCGTATCGGTGAGGCTAGCACTCATCGCCAAGTTAATCTGCTTCAAGAAATACTCGTCCTAGGGTGATGCGCTTTGTGAGGCGGGCGTTCTCGGGAACTGTAGTAGTTTTCGTGGAGCGATACACTCTGAATCACACATTCCAAAGCGATGAAAGGTGGGTTGTATAGGGCTTGGGAGCGACCGGACCAAGGTGTAACTGACACACGTCTACCGGATGATGACGCCAAGTGTGCGCATTCTGGCGCAACATCTGGTCGGTGCCTGTCAGTCACACTGAGAGCGATTGGACCCGGGAGGTTAAATCAAGCGTGTGATCCTATACCAGAAATGGGGGCAATCATCATTAGCCCCCAAGACGTAGCTCACACAGTTTGTCCGTTGCCTAACTGGAAATCTCCAGGGCCGGACAACCTGCACAACTTCTGGATCAAGTGGTTCCACAGATCGCACTCACGTTTGGCGTCCCAGTTTCAATCAACCTTAGAGTCAGGGTCGCTGCCCCAGTTCTTGAAGACAGGAATTACCCACCAGCGCCATAAATCAGGTAGTACTGCGGAGCCCAAAAATTATAGACCATTCATTTGTCTACCAACGGTCTATAAAGTTCCTACACCCATTTTGAAAACTAAAATCATATAACATAATGTTGAGAGTAATTCTATTATGTCTGCCTCTCAGAATGGATGTAGGAACGGGTCCCGCGATACTAAGGAGCTGCTTCTCATTGATATGGCCATTAGCCAACAGGTTCGTCATTCCCAAAGGGATCTGTCTACATGTTGGATACATTACAAGAAGGCCTGTGATTCTGTGCCTCATACATGGCTCATGAGGGTGCTGGAGTTGTATGTATAAGTAAGTAGATGCAACTCTGCGTACGTTCCTGTTGTCATGTATGGGGCACTGGAGAACGGTCCTTAGCTATCAAGGATGTCAACAGATCCAGGGGAACAGGGAACCGATAAGGATTGAGTGCGGTATATTCCAGGGTGAAAGTCTGAGTCCATTGTGGTTTAGTCTAGCCTTGAACCCTCTCAGCACCCTGCTGGAGGGTTCAGGTCTAGAATATCGATTGAGAAAAGATGGTCATATCTCACCTTCTTTACATGGATTATCTGAAACTCTTTGCCCCCAACAATTTGCAACTGATGAAGCTACTGAAGGCAAAGGAAACTTTCAGTAGCGCCATCAGAATGGAATTTGGTGTGGACAGATGTGCAGTCATGCATGTGAAGCGAGAGGAGATTATGGAATCCGTGGGAACTCAACTCTCGGATTCCATACACCGTAACCGTATTTGGGTCTACTTAGCGTGATAAGAAGCTAAGAAGTATTTGGGTATGTCGGAAGCATTAGGTATCAATACTGCCGACATGAAAAGGGAGCATGTTTTTTGCCGTCTTAATAAGGTGCTGCGCAGTCTTTTGTCAGACGGAAACAAGGTTTTGATGTATTCTTTCAGCATACTCAAATGGACTCACACGGAACTTGATGCACTAGATAGGAGGGTCCGCGCACTGCTGACCGCAAATCGAATGTACCACCCACGGTCGTCGGTGATGAGACTGTATCACAGATTGTCTTCGCGTTTAATAAGCTTCGACCTCCGCACTTCCGCGGGATGTACAGTCTCATCACCGATGATCGTGGGTGATGCATCGGGGAAATGCATAATTTAATCGGTTTTGCTTCTAGGCAATTCGCTAAACAGAAACCGAAAAACCGAATGCCGTAATCGACTATATTTATTTAGTTTAAATGTTGAAGAACAAAAAGGTGCTAATCCAAATTATTATTTTTTACCATTAGTAACTATGACCTTCATTTGACATTATTGTAGAACTAAAAACCACTAAAAAAGTTTGGTATTATTTGCATCTATATTTCGAAATATTTAGACAAATTATTACGAATTATAGGTTTTTAATTCTCTAAAAATTTGTTTCTTATTTCAGTCTAATGACTACATAATCGGTTTTTACATTCAGTAACTCGGGAACGGTAAGTCCTGCGGTTTAGTTGGTTTTACCATTAGATAAAGAATCGAATACCGATTCGAATGGTATATTAAAGTGAAAAACTGCAAAAAATCACGATAGTTGGTTTTGCCTTTTAACCCGGCGATATGAGATAAGCATTTTAGAAAATTAACTTATTTCTAAAAATAAATTAAAATACACTTAACGTTTATGTATTTGAAGAAAACAAAAACGCGGCAAATTCCTAGACTAATATTTTTTTGTCAGACAAGCAAAGGCATCAAGCTCATACGGCCTCGTCGGTTTTCGTTATTTTATTTAATAATCATAACTGCATAGTGCATAATAAATGCGTATTCCTTTTTCAAAAAGATGTATAATGCTTTATATACAAACTCAATGGTGTAAACACAGATGTAGTTCAGTATAAATTTCGGTAAGTATTCCAAATTTAAATCACATTCTCCCCCTAGAGGATGAATGAAATTCAGTACAATTTTCTTTCCCTGTTTTTAACAGATTAAAAATGACTATTGTTATGTTTGCTTTTTGTGGCATAGAATGTCACTTTTATGAGCAAGTGGTACGAAATAGTTAATTGTGCAACAAGAGAGCAAAGTGGGTTTTTGCTGCGAGTGTTGATTTTGAATCCTGAGTAAGCGAAGGATTCTATAGTTGAATCACGAGCGTAGCGAGTTATTCTATGTTAGAATCCTGAGCGTAGCGAGGGACTCAAAGACACGAGATGCAAATAACTTTGGTCTCGTGTAACACATACAACTTTTCACCTCAGCAGCGAGAACATTTATCTAAAGGTAAAAAAACAACCTGGTAAAAAATTAAACCACCACACCACCATATATATTTAAACAATATCAAAAAATCTTATGGTCTCTACTATACGCTTACAGATTTGAGATTTATTTCGGATATAATTTATAGTTTTAACAATCTTTATTAGAAGATAGTTAAAACTATAAAAAAAGAAATAAGTAGATACATGATAAACTTCGTATTTTTTTCTTCAATGTTCTTCATCTTGATTTAATTAAAAAAGATATAATTCGATTATTCGGAATATATCAATTTTTCATTTTAAACCTAAACACGTGATTCACAACATTACGGTTATGGATTTACAATATCGGTATCCGAACGTTTTATTGTTTGTTTCTTTTTTGGGCCTAGGTACTAGATAAGGAATTTGAAAATCGAATTTCGAATCGACTGGTTTCTATCTCTCGCTTTTTTCGTATCGAAGTTAAAGTGACATAACAAAGTGACGTTGAAATCTTTCGAATTTTGTGAGTAGACCTGCACGGTTCTCGGTATTTAAAAAAAATAATTAAAAAGTTACTTTGTCTCACGCTCGCAGCAAAATCGAATTTTGCTCACTGTCTGTAAACAGCAAAACCTGCTTGTTTGAGGTGCTGAGGTGAAAAGTATTTTTTCATTTTGGTAGAACAAAAATTAAGTACCTACACAGCATAAAACAAGAGTATTTATTATTAATTATCATTATTTGTCCATACACACGTATTTTTTGTTGCTCTTTGCGACATTTACGTTCAAATCTTGTGGCTGCCACTTTATTAAGTCTCAGTACTCATGACCAGTAATGAGGCAGTAACAATCAGTTTTACGTAATCTAGAGAGTATTTTAACGTACTTTATTGGTGTCGTAGATTATAATATGTATAGTACCTACGCCTACATGAAAAAGATGACTTTGCTCTATTTTAG
Source organism: Xestia rhomboidea (assembly GCA_963853795.1). Classification (NCBI taxonomy): domain Eukaryota; kingdom Metazoa; phylum Arthropoda; class Insecta; order Lepidoptera; family Noctuidae; genus Xestia; species Xestia rhomboidea. Next base: position 11,762,147 of record OY970761.1, on the reverse strand, counting down.
AGTACGGGTGGTAACCCTACACGGTGTAACATAGGTACATGAGCTTGCAGTCAACAAATTTTCATTATCTATGTAAAAGATATGAACTTAAAGATTTATTAAAGTAATCGCATTCCAATGTTTCCTGATTAAATTATAAGTAAAGGTTACTTTTCTATGAAACCCTATGAATAACCCTGGTTTTGGTCAACATGGGATCATTGGAAGCATATCAAAATTATGTTTGAATTAGGTATGTCTACGAAAACTAGCATAATATAATAAGGTAAGACATCTAAAATATTTTCGTACCTCAATGTGTGGTATACTGGCTACAATAGAGCCTTCCTTTATCCTCTTTATAAAAGCGTATCCAGCACCATTATCTGTAATAGTTAATCCCAAAGCATCTTCAGTTTTAACTATTTCGATTTCTTTAGGACGTCCTTTCCTATGTGCAAATATAAAATCTTCTAATCCTATTTGTCCACCCAGGAGTTTCTTCATATCCACTTTGTGAGTATTCAGTGTGCAAAAGAGAATCTGAAATCAAAGAAACACACTGTTAGCTTAATGGACATAGCACTATACCTATTGGTAATAGGTATTAGAATACCACTAACCTAATTATTCACATTTCACGCCTAAGTTAGGTGCGTGACTGAAAGCTATATTTCTTTCGAGCCTATTAATCTCTAATAGGTACCTACCTTGGATTTATTACATTTACCATTCTTTAGAGGGCAATGCGAACCATTTTATTGATTGTATTTAGTCCTAATTACTACTAAACATTTAAAATAACAAACTTCGAAACGCCCATGTTGTGTTGAAAGAATGCGTAAACGAACTTCTCCCAATTAAATTATGCGATTATCCTAAACTGTAGTTTATTAAATTAACCATCGAATATGTTTACTGATATCAGGAATCACTTATCAGATTGTAGATAACATAGAACATTGAGTGGTAAATTGTGTTTCAGCTTCAGAGCTGATTAGTAATTTAACAATAACCTTAAATAAAATTTGTATGACATACAAGCAAAACGCACTATTGATTGAATTGCGACAGTGTAAGTGCGAAATGCTTGCATGACAAGGCATGCGTTGCAGGTATGACCGCGCTCCGGTCCTTGACCCACGTGTAGTAGGCCATCGCACAGGCACACATACGGCGGCGAAGCGTATCTGCAGTCACTTGCCGCGTTTATATCAACGAGAGACTGCGCCCCTGGGCTGATCCACTTCCTGGCTGCTCAACCGTGCGTACATCCGCACACTGTGACATTTTCATACTTACCTACATAGTTACACAGATTTATCTTTACTAAACATTTCACGTATTGTTATTTGCTACAAAGCGTGAAAAGTTGAGGAGAAATATTTTTTCGGACAAAATTATTGTTAGTTAACTCGGTTAGTACCAAGATACCAAGTAACATGAGCTACACCTTAAAACTATGCTGATGACTTGACTGATAAATGATCACCTTTTTATGTATATTCAGAACCAGAATTCCAAAAACTATTGTTTTAGTTAGGCCATGAACCTACTCGGGACAAATATACATATAGCAGTTTAGTCCCATGTTCAACAATAGGCGAGACGAAAAAAAAAACCTAATTAGTCCGTCACTTAGATTAACAAAAAATATTTGACCCGTGTTTTTTCTTTTGTCACGTAAACCAAAATTGACGAAGATACGACGCTTTTAAAATTCTCAATACGTCACGCCATGGTATAATTTTTAGCTAGTTCTGACGTCACGAGCCCCCACTCCCGAGTTTTGATGCGTTTTATCTTTGTCAATATTCATTGATTTACAAAAACAAAAAATACGTGTCCATTCATTTCCAATACTCTAACTGACGGACTAAATAGATTTGCAATTTTTTGATACTGTCGTCATGCCTATACAGGCGCTTTGCGGACGACAGATATTATGAATTGGTGATGCACTATCTAAGATTAGATAGGTATAAGAATGTATTTAACTTTGTTTTCCCTGTCAGCTACATATTACATAACGCACTTTTAGTTACCGTACGATGTAATTAATATAGTAACTTTCGTTATAGCATCATAGATTGCTTTTTTTTCTCACCTACCTACCTAAGGTGTGTCATGTTTTTGGAGTCCAATTAGTTATAAAAATATTCAACTAACGCATGGAGGTACGTATTTATCTACTTAAAATCTAACATACTTTCTATAGGTAGCCGTGTAAATTACAAAAATTAAGTGCTTGTCCGGTATTCTTTACTTTACCTACATAACCCGCTAGGTACCTACTTGTAATACATAGGTATGTGTATAATACCGCTTACAGTCTGACTAAAATGGTGTAAACTCTATTATCTTCATTCTCACGACTAGGCCTTGACAACGAATAAGCCTTGAGCGTTTTCACAAGCCGTGAAATATCATGAAATTAGCATCCGTGCCATTTTCGCTGCTGACCTTTAAGGCGTGAACAAAACGGTCGTTGGACCAAGTCGGCAAGATATTTTAATAGATAACATAATCAGCAATATCATAATATTGATTATCTCTAAGAATTTGTAGAAAGTATAAGGTCGTTAGAACCGATTTTAAATATGTGTAATGACAGCTAGACCTACATTAATTAGCAAATCATTCAGTGACGAGTGTGACGACATTATTGAGTCATTATTCTAATGTCCATTAAATTATTTGAACGCATTAGTATTGAAAACGGTGATCTTATTAATTTGCACAAGTCTATGATTTCGAGAAAAAAACTACTAAGAGACGACAACATTAAAATTAAGGGGTAACCCTTCTAATATTTATTTTTGGGGTTAACCCGATGATTGTGTTAGAAAGTGTTTACCCATACAAGATGTAGGTAACATGCTAATTATTGGTCTAAAATTCTAATTATAAGGCTAACCCTTTACAGAATTAACTCTTGAGCTCGAACTCATGCACAAAATGATTTCAAATACAACAGGGTAGGTAGGTACTTTCTTTTAAATTATCGATTACATTAAATCTTATCAATCAAGGTAAGTCTCTATAACTAAGTCAATCGACCTGATCTACCGCTTCACCTGTTAACTGATAAATGAAAAAACAAAACAATTAAGTAGGTGCCTATCATGAATACAACGAAAGTTAAAATTGTGTCATTGACTTGGCTGGCACGAAGTCACATTCGAGACAGAGAATACCTCGAATGACGAGTCATCAATTTCACTTTGTTTTGAACACAGATTTTGCTTGGTACCGGAACCGGACTACCTAATAGTGATCCAATAAACTGATTGATAATTATCATAATTACATTGACTCACAGTCCCAAACAACAGAATTAACATGCAGGAAAGTGCTGATTCCATCACACAAAAAATAGCGAGTGAGGATTTGCATAATTATTTCATCATTATTGATACCTACTTAGAAGGACCGTTTTTCTGACCTGACTATTAGTTCAGAAATGACATACTCGGCCAAAGAGTGAAACTGACTGTTGAGTTTTAAAGCTGCTGTGCTTGATGATGACAAGCCAGTGATGTATGTAGGTACCTGTACCTAAAAAGGATTCGTAAGTCAGTAGGTAAGTACTTATGTACTTAATCTAATTCTGACCATGATTGATTCCTAATTTCTGAAGTCAGCTCCGACACAGTAAAATTTACAAATTATTGTTACAATAATTACTGTTACTGAACGTCGCGCGTCGATTCTAGAAAATAATATCAAACAATAACATGACTCAGGATTGGCGATGACTTCAAGCTTGTTTTCCTTATCCTTTGTTTCCTTCCTACATCATGGACGCTGCGTTTGTTTGTTTGTTTGCTCTACTTTTACATTGGGTATTTATCGGATCGTCGTAATATCGTAAGGGCACAGCTATACCTAACTATAATACCATGCACAAACATTAGGACCTATTGTTGTCAATAGCGGTCTTCTCAAGGTTGTTCGAGAATACCTCGGTGGGTAAATTATGCAGTTTAGTAAGAACAACTTTGAGAGGGAAGGTAATAGAAGAATTCAGCTGGGCTGGGCAGCGTTTGGGAAGCTTCATCGAGTCATCTCGTCGCTTATTACTCAGAGCCTAAAACCAATTTCTTCATTGCGTCCTGCCTGTTATGATGACTTACGGGGCCGAAGAGTGAACACTCACGGTATGGTTGGTTCTTGGAGTTGGAGGAGTCTCTATGCGGGATCGAATCCGGAACGAGGTGATCTCAGAGAGAAATAAAGTTGTCGATATAGCTCACAGAATAAGTAAGCTGAACTGGCAATGGGCCAGCTATATTAGCCGTAGAACCGATAACCGATTGCTTGAGATAGACGTGGTCTAAAGTGGTCGTTGGAGAGGCGATCTCCACAGGGATGCTGAACTAGCTGATAGCAACTGAATGAGAGTTGTTGAGAATCGAGAAAAGTGGCGTGTGAAGTGTAATTGAATAGGCCTTAATCCAGCAGTGGACTGCAGTAGGCTGATGATGTTGACAGATATAATATACCTAGGTACTAACTAACTAGCTGGTCCCTACTAACGTAACTACCTTACCTACTCGGCTAGTGGCATAGCATGAAGGTAGGTAGGTAATGCTTTTAAATGCATTCATTAAATTTTTTTTATGCAAAAGGTTCCATCTCAGGGAGAGACCGCCTGTATCTCAGCATTATAGGATCCCTGTAGGGTGTAGGCTGATTATGTGTGTATAATGTGTATGTATGTGTGTAGGTATGCAAGAAGTTGACTAATACGTCTAGTTAGCCAACCTGTATATATAAACAGGTTGTAGTTATGTAAATGATACATAGACGTTATCCCTCCCGAGTCTAGAGCCTTACCTCCAGTCTAGACCATAAATTATAGATAGGTTAGAGTAGGTGCATTTTTATCGTATCCTAAAGCGTTATTGCCTTTGCAATGGCAACGCGATTCTTGTTAAGTGTAGTTGTAGATACTTATCGGTAAGATAAACCATAGACTCTTCTCATAAACATTAGGAAGGGCTTTTTCAATTTCTCCCATTAACGGGCAAAAGAAGTTGATGGGAGCAGTATAACTCGTATACCAATGTCCCTATAATTAAATTATAAGAAACGTCACATTCATTATTATAGGTACCTGCTCACTGTACCTAGTCATGACTACAGCAATTACCACCATTGTGTGTAACATTCAGAATAACCAATACAATTAATGTCCCAGATACGGAAATCGAACCCGGCCTTACGCGTGTGACTCCTTGCTCGGTCTTTCTACCACTACGCTATGAGTGCCTTAATATTAGATGAGAAAGATGACCAAAAGCTAATTTCAAATAAATCTTTCATAACGTTGTGCTACTGATTATGAAACCTTAAAAGAAGCTAGGTACTTATTTGAATATCAATGACGCATTCCTTATGGCATATTATGTGCTCTTATCAGTGTGCTAGGTACTTAGCGGCTGTCCATGAAATGCTTGTGAAGGCAAAAAAACCTTTATAAAATGGTCTGTTGTGTAGGTCCCTACATTTAAACCATACGGTTTTACTTATATTTAAAATAAAATGAAATTATGTAGTATTCATATGTGATAATGATTCGGTTCGAATTAAAAGTATATCGCTCAGCCCCCCTCATCAAGACTGTGCGAGTCACCAGTATCACCACAACCGTGGTTCCAGGTATTCCATTCATTTATCCAACCAACAATGACTCAGAAACTTGTTCACGAGGAATGTTGCTCTTCCAATACGAGTTTTTAAAACTAATTACTCACCTACGGCTTATTAGGAAATAATTAGTCTTACCTCGTCTGGTGGAAAGTCGTAACATTCTGCTATTTTCTGATAAAGCTCCTTGACGTTAGAAAATCCAGAAATGAGTCCGAGGGGGCTGCCGTGTGCCTGTTGACAGTGGAACACCAACTGTGACTTCTGTGATCCATTGTTGTTATCCACTCCGTTGGCCTGCTGGTGAGGGTCCTCGGTGGGAGACTGTGGCACTGGTGGCGGCGTGTATTTAGGAGCCTTCTTCTTAAATAACGACATAGTAAAGAGCACTACGTAACGGTAATAAGTTTTCCTTTAGCGAGAACGTCAGTGCGCACACATTCTCTAACCGTGCACAATATAATTTTAATCACTACACAGTCGCTTATCTTGCGAGAACTTTAAAATATATCGTCGCGTCATAGCACATGATAATGTTATCACCCAATAGCGATATTGGGTTAGATTATGCGATGTTTAATCGAGAGTACACTTGGAACGGGCAACGACGCGGAGTGCGCTCTGCCGACAATCGAACGACTGACGGCCTGACGGTGAATTGCCTTTGCCTGCTCAATGCTATGACGGCAACGAAAACACGGTGCGCGCCCGCTCCTCCCCCGTACCGTTGGCGCCTCTACGTCATCAGATGATTCTATTACAAAAGCAGAGTGTCTTTATTAACTTAAGCCTGACTGGGAATCCAAGCAGCACGCACAAGTCCATTTCATTACTTTCATTTCTACAATAGTACGTAGGAGGTGCCTACCTAAGAAACTTGCTACATTAGTAGCTATAGTTTTTATGTCTTTCTAAGTAGTTAAGGCTAAGCAGGTTGTATCTCATGAACCGTGATAGCTAGACAGTTGAAATTTTCACAGATGATGTATTTCTGTTGCCGCTATAACAACAAATAACTAAAAACAGAATAAAATAAATAATTAAGGGGGGCTCCCATACAACAAACGTGATTTTTTTGCCGTTTTTTGTTCTATAGTAATAACGGCAACAGGTAGACGCTTGAAATATTCACAAAATATTTAGTTGCATAATCACTAAGATAAAAATAAATACTTAATTAAAATAAAATAAATATTTAAGGGGGCTCCCATACAACAAACGTGTTTTTTCGTTTTGTGTAATGTTGTAATAGATAAATGGTATGAAACCCTCGTGCGCCTGTCCGACTCGCACTTGGCCGGTTTTTTTTATTATTTGTTGTCATGTACTATGGTCCCATTTTTACCCTTTGGCTAGGTACGGAACCCTAAAAATTAATCAGGCATCTAAGTTCTATGTTGAGAGAGCCAATAAATTGGTTGAGTTGATTTTGTTGAGCCTAATTTTGGGAAGCGCTGGGGTAACCCGCGAAATTCAAATTTTCTTAGTTTTTTGCAATTTTCGGGTCAGTGTCTGGATTTACGTTGAACAAAATATGATTCTCGGCCGTAAAACGTATGATGTATGTATTTAAACAATTGTAGTCATTAAAATCATCAATACAACCCCTTATTGTTAACTTAAACCATTTTAAGGTCTATTTCACGAAAAGAGATTAAATGAACTTATGAGGGTTGTATTAATGATTCAATGATTATAACTCAGTAAAGCCATATTTGCTACTGTCGCGAATCATATTTTTAATAACGTACAACCTGCAAATTGCAAAAAAAAAAAACGTTAGGAATTTTGAATTTCGCGGGTACCACTGTACTGCAGACAAAACAAAGTGCCCGCTGTCGCGTACCCGTGGAGCCTCGTGGAGCGACGACGCCCTATATAAAATTAAGATAGTATTGTTGACATTTAATTTTCCTTTGCAAACAGCGGGTGTCGGCTGTCTTTATAAAAACCATGGTGAAGTATATTTATTGTCTGTAGGTAGGTACTGTGTACACATCCAGCTACCCGAAACTGACCAATTTTCTAATTCAACCTTGCTTGCTTTAACGATAAAGTTGAAAATCTATTCAAGAAATTTGACAGATTGTAGTGTATTGATGTGCTGGCGCCTGTACATCATTAAACCAAATGAATTTTGTGAATTTGCAAAACACATTCCATGCTCATTCTAATCTAGGGTTACCCTATGTGTGTGCGTTACCCCAGCCAGATATTGTCGAAAATCGTCATCTAAGTGCAATAGTTATTTAGAAATGCAGTTTCTGTAATTGGTAAGCAGATTTTTAAATTTGGTAAGCTGATAGTTTTTTAATTATTTGATAAAAACACTTCCGGCTGGAGTAACGTTACCCCAGGCAGATCTTTTGTTTTCTAATGGATATTTTGAAATAAATCTTATCTAAATAATTAGAAATCAATTTGAAATAAATGGTACAACTTTATTTGTATTTGCTATGGTTGCGAAGATATTTAAAATCCTGCTGGAGTAACGTTTGCACGATTGCTGTATCTCGGAATTGACTATAAGGCTAATTGTAATATTTGTACATGAGATCTGGCTAATTAGTTATAATTTGTTACGCAATAAACGAATCCAATCTATTGCACCGTTTTGAAGTTATTTTAGTAAATAGAAAATATGCTTTAGTAGGTCCTAGCACTAATAGCGCTCTGCAATTTAATATGCGCTCCAGACTAAAACGTCAGATCAAATTCTGGGAAGTAATGACACACAGCCCTAAAAGTATTGTCATTACTTACTTCCCAGAATTTGAATCCCTAGTAGCGACGCTATCGAATGGTGTAATAAATTTCGAAAAATCCTTCCTAATTCCTTGTCTACCTACATTTTAAAAGGAACCACTGTGCAAAATTTCAGGTTTCTAGGTCCAAAGCCTTTTTTTGTTGATCTGAGGTCCAAAGGTTTGGGCTTGGCGTAGTGTTTTATTTTCAAATTCAACGAGTTCGTTTCCTGGCTATCCTCATAGTTTCGGATTTGGCCATATAAGCCTGGTGTGAAAAATGATATAGCAGTTCCTAAAATAGTGATTAACATTTGCTTCTAGTCGTAAAAATCCACCACTAATTTCTAGAGGAAAATTCTGAAAAAAAATGGGTTTAAATTAAATATCAAGTCGTATTCAAACCAAGTTCTACAACTTGGTTTGAATACGACTTGATATTTAATATTTGAAATATGGGACTTTTTCTCGTCTTTCTTTTTTTATCGTGTGGTTAGTGCTTAACCTGGTGTCAGTTTTTAAGCCGCCCATGGGCCTCTGACTTGGCTTAACATGCTGTCGAGAAATATCTCTCAGGCATGCTGGTTTCCTCACGATGTTTTCCTTCACCGAAGCAAGTGATAATTAATACAATACGCACATGAATCCGAAAAATCAGAGGTTGCCTTGGGTTCGAACTCGAGACCTATGACTTGGCAGTCCGACGGCCACACCAATAGGCTATTTTTTCTCACTTCTTCTTTCACCACTTTTTCTCGTGAAATTACAGCAGTAACAATGTTTTTCATTAACTTAATATTATTTATGAAAAACATTTAGTTTTGCTGCAGTTCAAATTGACATGAATGACCATTGAAAACATTGTTTGGTGCTACAGAACCCTTTATGCGCGCGGCAGACTCTCACTTGGCCGGTTTTTATTCAATGTGCCAGTGGCAGAATAGACATCTTAGTGTTTATGCATTTATAGCAAGACAATGACAGATTTACACATAGTGGAAATTGAATTGGATTAAATAAATAAAAGATGGAAATGGATGTGTTTTTTTTATTAGTTTAGCACTAAGTTTACGATGAGGCTACAGCTTTCTTGGGTGTGGGTTTGCCTTCCTTGAAGCCATTGCGGAAACGCCTCCTCACAATCTTCAGGTGACGCATGCGGCCAGTTCCGGTGGTCTTCCTGCGCTTAGCCTTCACTGACCAGTGGTCTGTAAACAATAATATTTTGGGATAAGCATTAATATTCTAACAAATATTCTGTTAGCTGTTATCACTGTGATCTTAAACAGATTAAAGTTATTATGCAGACTGCATAATAACTTTATATATAATAACTTGTATCTTTTTGATTCTCGAATCCCGAAGGAAAAACCCAAGTACCAAGATTGACATGTTAAATCTTGTATCAACAGCAACTAGTCTGCTTTTGCAAATGAATTACGATTTTGTTGTATTTGTATAGGAACTAAATATACACAATTTTTTCACAACAGGTTCAAAAATTCCAATTGGCTTTGTAAATCCAGGTGTAATGCTGCCTCTCCAATAGAGTAGGGGAAGAGTTTGGGATCAGTGCACAGTAGTGGAGGAGCATGGCTTGTAAGCCCAGCTAAAATGATTCAAGCCAAATAGTCAGTAGCTATTTCTAGGCTAAGGCCGGTGTTGGTTTCCAGTAGAAATAATGATGGCTTATATTTACTCAGCTCTCCTCAGTAATGGACAGGCAACTTATGAAACATAATTTGGAACAAAATGTATGAATTTACATGATCAAACAAATGTTAAAAGACATTTATCATAATCAGATTTCAACTTTGTGTACCTACATTTTACAAAGAAACATTCTAAATTTAAAATATCTCTTCAATCAGAGTAGGATTCACCGCACAAATATCATTATCATTTACCAAGCCTTTTCCAAACTATGTTGGAGTTGGCTTCCAGCCCAATGGTTGCAGTTGAATACAAGTATTTTTCATTCTCCGCAAATAATAACTGTTAATAGAGATATAAATAAATAATAATAAAACAAATATTGCTGGACATTACACACAGCGCCATCTAGTGCCACACTAAGCAACGAGGCTTGTGTCCTGGACACCAGATAGTTGATGTATTACATAGATACTTTTTGTTTGTAAATACATTCTTATTATACATATAAACATCCATGACTTGGAAACAAATGTCCATGCTCATCACAAACATTTGCCGCTACCGGGATTCGAACCCAGGACCCTAAGAACGTAAGGCAGCCTCACGACCGCTGCTCCATTCGGGTAATAAGAAAGAATATCTTGAAGCTTTGTTGACAACTAACACGCACAACAATATAATTCAATAAGGAACTAACAACAACATGGATTGGAGTGTGTAAGTTGCAAAATTGTGCAGGTTTCCTCAAGAGGAAGCTGAAGTTTAGCTGATGGGTATAGATGTACAGGTAAACCTAGCATGCACCCTAGCATGTATGGCTACCGTAATACTACGGTTTTGGCATTAACAGACCAAATCTCTAATTTAGGTTTTATAAGCAGGTCAGTGACAAAGGGGGCAACAACAAGACCCTTGTGTATTTTCTATAAATACGCACATACCCAGTTTAAAATTAGACATATTCTAAGCAAATCGTATGTTTTAGATGCAGCAGACTACTGTCAGACCAAGCCTTAGATGCAGCAGACATACAACGTGTAGGTACATTATCAATGTTTACTACTATAGAAAATAAGGTTATTACCACAAGTATCTGTTCACGAATAAATTTAATCAATGTATTAACCTATATTGTTTCACACAACACTAGAACTTAGTAAGGGCCGGTATAAATGTGTACTTACAGGAACGCAGCTTAGCTGCGGGGTATCCGCACTGTGCACATTTGGATTTTTGGATGTGGTACGATGACCTGCCACACCTTCTACACAAGGTGTGTGTCTTGTTACGACGCTTACCAAAGCTCGAAGTACCCTTCGTCTGAAATCAACATTTACAGGTTATGATTGGAAACCCATCAGAAGATCACTAATATGCGTAATTTTAATTCTACATAGTTAATTCACAAGTGATTATTTCAAAAATAGATGTAAATGTTATCAAATTTACGAGATTAATTTAGATTTGTAAAATATAAAAACTATACAGTACCATCTTGTCACAATTTGACAAGCCAAGAGAAAACAATTCTGTCAGACAGCTTGGATAATGTTACCAATATAAAAGAAAATTCAAAGTTGTCAATGTAAAAATTTAGTGTTGCCAGGTTGTATCGAAATCTTGGATGAGGTTGGCACAAGAGCGTAGAGCTTGGCAGAAACAAAGAGAGGCCTCCCAGCAGTGTGTTGTCGGGCTGTGGATGATGATGATGATCGAATTATTTCATTACGCACAGTATTCAGTGGGTTGAAGTCATAGAGGAATAAGCTTCGCGGGAGGCGAGATAAACATTCATAGCACACTTTGGGAGTTTGATAATCACACACAGAGACATGCATCCTATCGCTGCAAACGCACATGAAGCAAAATAAAAGAAACTCACACACATACTTATATACATAAACTCACGCCTTTTTATTATGGAGGTAGGTAAAAACCACAGCTGTGTCTGTGAAAAAGATTTAACCAAAAGGTCGGCTCGGACATAGACTAATATATATAAAATGACTCGGACCGGCAAAATAATCAGCCAAGGTATGGGCGAAGATGCGCGTACGCCTCCCCAGCAGAATAAGGATAACAAACGACGCACGTATTGACTCGTTCAGAGCGGGCCGTCTCCTACAATTTCGAGACCAATGGAAACAAATGAATGCCTCAAATTCAAAAATAATAACAGGGTATCGCATACCCTTTTGCCAGAAGCCACCGCTTGTTCACCCAAGCGTTGTCAGAACCAACATAGATGTTCCAGAATCTGCTGTAATGACATCTGTCATAAACAAAATGATAGGACAGGGAGTTCTAGAGCGAGCCATTGTTTCGCCAAGCTTCCTGTCATCGAAGTTTCTTGTCAATAAAGGCGACGGCTCAACTCGACCAATATTCAACTCAAAAGCACTGAATTCTTACATAATAACGGATCTATTCAAGCTGATAAATGCATATCGCATCCCCGATTTCCTGCAACCACAGGATTGGCTTTGCAAAATCGACCTCTCGCAGGCGTATTTTCATTTACCTGTGGCTCGCAGCCACAGAAGGTTTCTGCGCTTAATTTATCGCAACGAATTGCTAGAAATGACCTGTTTACCTTTTAGCCTGAGCATTGCGCCTAAGACCTTTGCTGCACTTACAAATTAGATAGCCCAGACACTCAGGCAACGAGGTGTCAGGATAATAGTCTATCTCGACGATTTTTTGATCGCTCACCAGGACTAAGACAAGCCTCGGAGTCATGTGAAAATTGTGCTCGACAGTCTGGAAACGGTCCTAAGGATTTTTCCATGCTTCTCCAGCAAAAGAATCCATTTGGCGAGCTGCAAGTGAAAATGATTGGTTTCGGAAGGTAAAATAAACAAATAAATACAAAATATTGGCGAATGCTACTAAAACATTTTAGGTAAACAGTAAGAATAAGAATAAATTTATTAATCCATTTTAAAGACATTTTTAGCATTATTAGAACGAAATCGTGACAAGTGAAATTTTAACAAAATAGTTAGAAAGCAGAGTTCCCCAAACTAGGCTGTGCCTGTATCTTGGGGGCCGGAGTTGCGTTTTGCATAATTAGAACACATTTGTTGATGTGATAAATGCAAGGTAAGAAGAATACCTTTATAAAAAAAAAAAGAAAAAATCCAAATGTTATTACAATAATAAAAATAAGTAATGAGTAAAAAATAAAGAATTCCAATGTCGTGTGAGAGAGTGGTGTGTGTATGTATGTATGTGTGTGTGTGTATGTGTGTATTTTAAGTTTTAAAGTATTTAAGTAGTAAACTTAAGATTTCTTCCGTCTCTTCATATGTCAGTTTATCAAACCATTTTATTATAATTTTCTTGCATGAAACAGTCATAGCATGAATATGCGATTTTCCATGTCTGAAAAAATATATCATTTTTACGGAGTCCACGAATCCCCGAATACAAACGTCGTCTGGATAGACAGGTTGCAAAATGGATAGTTTGCAACTGGACTGTATAGACATATATCTAAGTTATAGGTAATAAGTTAACATAAAAAGTTAATGACATCCACTCTTGTAGCTATCTCCATCTCGCCTAGAATGCTATTGATTTGCAGGTCATCATAATTAAATAATAAAATAACAGTAGTCTGTAACTGTCTCAAGAGTTAGTATGATTATTGGACACCCTATTAGAAAGAGACAACATCCACTCTCGATGCTTTCTCGCTCGGAACGTTTTTGCGTTGCCCGTCCTCATTCCAGTTAGTATATAAGTTCATTGATTATTACGCAACTATCGTCTGCCATGCCATGTCATTGTGACATTTCAAGTGTCATTTCTCAGTTTCTGTAGTCAAATTCAACAAAATGACAAACTACAAAAACGCAATCTCAAGCAAGTGAAGCCAGTCATATTCTAATTCAATCAAAATAACTATAAAAGCTGCAAGCGCGTTAGATGATCTAGATCTTTTGTTCATTGCCAACAAGATAACCGACCAGAAGAATATATCAGATATTAGTCAGAAGGTACGTAAATGTACAAACAAACAATAAATTATAAGCTGACAGAGCTGGCTTCAAAACGGACAAGTAATGTTAACTTTCATGCATGTCATTTCTTATTAAAGAATTATTTGTAATATACAGCACTAATCAACTTATTAATCGACTTGTATAATTTTAAACAAGTTAGCTAGCTTGCTCAGCTCGCTTTAATATTGTCCTTTCAAGTTTATACTGGACTTAGTTTTTACCAGTAGACAACACATCGAGATTTTATTATTAATAATGTGTTACACAAACGGAATAAATTATCTAAATATTAATAGGGTATCATTCTGTTGTGTAGTTGTAAACAGTACTGCAGCCTATTGATTCACAAGCGTTGATTAATTGGAACTATGGCTGTTCTGAAATTTTGAATCATTCACATGCTGAGTTTCCAGACATATATTTGTTAGACAATTAAATACATACTGAGTATTTGTTCAACAAAACAAAAACTACATATTATTCTTCTCAAATATTGCTCTACTTAATTTTTTGATGAGTGGGATCAATTCCTATTCTTGCAGGAATAAGAAAATGAATTAGTATTTTGCAGCCTAAGTATATCTTTATTTTTTCTTTTGTTAAAGATTTTTGTAACAACAGCATGCTATTAAAAGAACCTTGAAACTATTTAATTTATATAAACAGAAAAATTACCAATAAACTTTTCTCTTTTAGATATCTGTGAATATGGAACTTCTAGATATTATGAAAAGTTTAACTATAAAACAAATACCAAATGAAAGTGAACAGCAGTTGTTCAAATCCATAGCTGCATATATAGATGATGTTCCTACAGAAATAGTCTATGCTGAGTATTCTGAAAAAATAATGCTTATTGTATCTCAGTATCAGAAGATTGGAAGCATGTTAATGATACATAAAGATCAAGTTCATAGTCCTTTAGGTACTAATGACATTTATACAACAAAAGTTATTTTTGGTGCTACAGGAGAAGAGCAGCAAGTTGCAGCGAGATACTTGGCAGAAGCAATAAAAATTACAAAGCCTCTTTGTATTTTTATAAATCTTAAATCATATGACATTGAAACAGTCAAAGCCTGTAAAGACATAATATTAGATTTAAGAAGCAAAGCAGTGGAATCTTAAAATGGCTGCAATGAGTGTTAAAAGATTTAAGTCTGTACAAAAATATTATGGTCAACTGGTTTTGGGACCTCCAGGTGCTGGTAAAACAACTTACTGTTGCAAAATGGCAGAGCTGTTGCGGAAATTGGGAAGAAATGTTGTAGTCGTCAATTTAGATCCAGCCAATGATTTAATGTCTTACAAACCAGATGTTGACATCAGACAATTAATTGCTCTCGAGGAAGTGATGGATCAACACAAACTTGGTCCTAATGGAGCCCTGCTATACTGTATGGAGTTTTTAGAGAAAAATATTGATTGGTTAATAAATCAAATCCAAGGTGACAATTACACAAATTTTATATTTGATTTACCAGGACAAGTAGAACTGTATTGTCATCATAAAAGTTTGAGCAACATATTTTCTGTACTTGCTAATAATGGAAACATGCAATTATGTGTTGTGCATTTAGTGGATTCACACCATTGTTCTGATGCTGGTAAATTTATTGCAGCTCTAATGCTATCACTAAGTGCTATGTTAAAAATTGGATTGCCTCATATCAATTTATTAACAAAAGCTGATTTATTAAAGAAACACATGGATAAGTTGCAGTTTGGGATAGATTTCTATACAGAAGTGCTTGATTTGAATTATTTACTGGACAGTCTAGACACTGATGCATTTACAAGTAAATACAAGAAATTAAACAGTGCTTTTGTCTCCATAATTGAAGATTATAGTTTAGTTACTTTTCAATTGGTTAATTTATGTAAAGCAGAGAGTTTACTAAATGTTAGAAAATTAGTGGATAAATCAAGTGGTTATGTTTTTAAAGCTGAAGAAGGCAGACATATAAATAGTATGCTAGCTTGTGCTATGGGTGTCGGTGAACCAGTTGACATCAATGATCTTGAATAAAATGTATTTCCTTATGTATATACTTTTTTTTTTACCTATAATATAACCCTGCCCTAAACCAAAAACTACAAACAAGATTATTTGGCTCCTTGGCTGGAGCATAGATATTTGCTAAGGGTGGGATGAAGAAATAATTATAATACGGGAAGTGGCGTGAGTTTAAAATAATGATTAATTCAATCGCTTTATACTGATGGACTGGCTGAACATCATAATTATGAATAATAATTTTCTCTTGAGTACATGCATGATCGAACCTGAGCGTCTGCTGCTCCAGTAGTGGGGATGACAAGTTACACCATGTCTTAAGGGCTTATTACACTTCACTGAATTTAGTCGTCTTAATTCAAGGGGCCTTTACATTTGGCTGAATTCAGTTAGCTAAATGAATTAGACTCTGAATTTAGACAAGTGTAAAGACATTCAGACTGTTATACACACTAGTTAGACAATCAGCGTCGTGACTGCCGATCTAAATCAGTTGCGCACTTTCATCATTTGTCGCCGAACGCAGTGCTGTAGGTACCTACATGCGAGCAGCGATGGCCAATGAAAAAGCAAAAAAAAACAAATATGCATTCACAGATTTTTGAAAATTCGCTTGCCACATTCGGGCATCGAACTCGGGATGGATCGTGTGCGTTACCCCAGCCAGATCTTGTCGAAAATCGTCATCTAAGTGCAATAGATAATTAGAAATACAGCTTCTGTAAATGGTAAGCTGATTTTTAAATTTGGTATGCTGATAGTTTTTTAATTATTTGATAAAAACACTTCCGGCTGGAGTAACGTTACCCCAGCCAGATCTTTTGTTTTCTAATGGATATTTTGAAATAAATCTTATGCAAAAAATTAGAAATCAATTTGAAATAAATGGTATAACTTAATTTGTGTTTGTATTTGCTATGGTTGCGAAGATATTTAAAATCCTGCTGGGGTAACGTTTTACACGATGGCTGTATCTCGGAATTGACTATTCGGATGATTGTAATATTTGTACATGAGACCTGGCTAATTAGTTATAATTTGGTACGCAACAAACGAATCCACTATAATGCACCGTTTTGAAGTTATTTGAGTAAATAGAAAATATGATTTAGTAGGTCCTAGCACTTCCAATAAGCGCTCCAAAGACTAAACTGAAACGTTATTATATAGGTAATTACTGTCTATAAATGGTACCGAAGTTTCATTAGTATACTTTATGTAATTAAAAAGTTATGACGATGTTCCGGCCACGGTGCGCAGCTGAGTTATTTGACGACCGATTAACCGAGTTAACTGTAGTAGTGGTAACTGAATCTTATATCAATAATTAGCAATACAGTTCAATTATATACATGTGAAATTTCAGACTTGTAGACTAATTAATTAACGAGATAATCGAAAAAAATGATGAATGCGTGGTAACCCGACCAAATCTAGAATGTTATAAAAAAGCGGCCACGCAATACATAATACCAACCTTCTAAAATTAGTCGAAATCATTTTTCAAAACTCCCCACTCTCCCCCCATCGTATCTCGGAAACTAGGACACGTAGCGGCGTTTTGATTTTGACTATACTTTATTATTGAGGAGCGTTACAATTTTTATACCCTCCCCTCCCCAACCTCCCCTTTCCGGTGGTAGGTAGGTCCTGAGTGGAGCGAACCTGCGAGACCGAGTGGAGCGAAGGGGGGAGGTGGCGAGCGAAGCGAGCCGGCGACCTCCGTAGCGTAACGAAGGTTGAGTGGGTGAAGCTCCCCTCCCCAACCTCCCCTAAAATTGAAAGGGCTGTAACTTCATAACGGTTAGAGGTAGCCATCAGGTGTTTGAACAAATATTATAGTAGGCGTCGAAACCTGTCCGGTGGCAGGTAGGTCCTGAGCGGAGCGAACCTGCGAGACCGAGTGGGGCAAAAGGGGGGAGGTGGCGAGCGAAGCGAGCCGCCGACCTCCGTAGCGTAACGAAGGTTGAGTGGGTGAAGCGCAACTCAGGGACGACGACAAGCAAACCTTAGGGTAATGTAATTTTTATACTTCTCAAATGTTTTAGGGGTTTTTAAGGGTTTTCATACTGATTTAGGGGTAATTCTAACGGATTTTCCAATTCATTTAAGGATTCCAATGGATTTTCAAAATTTTATAAGGGCAAAGGAATACTTCTCAAAAACACCAAACACGCGAGCTGCGTGCAGCTCGCGCACCCACGCAAACTAGTTATTAGTATAATTGTCCTTAAAACTTGGTACAGTCACGAATAAAATTAGTTTGATTGAAAAATTAAACCTACTATACTAAATGTTTAAATAACCTTTAAATTGCTCAAAGTAAGTGTCCACTATGCCATTCTTATATCCACCTACCTACGTTTAACCATTATATCGATGAGGTAGGTAGGTACCTACTTACTTACCAATTTACAAGGTACTTAAATAGCGCATAATTAGTTTTTAGTTAATTTTTATATTAAGTATTTAGGTAAAGGAATTTATTATGATATTTTAATATGACAAGGTAATGATAATATTTATGATAAGGTAAGGATATGTAATAGGTATGGGCTTCGTGGCTCTAATTAAATAAATAAAACGAATAAAACATTTCCTTTATGACAAATTATTGCCAATATTCAACTTATTTTGTTATTTTTATTGACTTGAGTATTTATTATCAAGTTTGTTTTGTTTAATAAGTTTGGGTAACCAACAGTAGATAGATAATAAGAATAACTAAATCGATAAGTTAATATTATAATATGACCTTATTTAACCTTACCTTAATTAAAATATCTGCATATGATCATCATCATCTACATAGATAGGTACTCATTACGTACGCATTACTATTTTTGAAATGAATATTCCATTATAAATATGTTTTACTTTACCACTTGTTTATCTGTTGTTTGTCTGTACTAAACACGTTTTATTCTCACGTATTATCCTGTAAGTTTTAGAAGGTTGGTATAATGTAATGCGCGGCCGCTTTTTTATAACATTCTAGATTTGGTCAGGTTACCACGCATTCATCATTTTTTTCGATTATCTCGTTAATTAATTAGTCTACAAGTCTGAAATTTCACACGTATGTAATTGAACTGAATTGCTAATTATTGTTATAAGATTCAGTTACCACCACTACCGTAAACTCGGTTAATCGGTCGTCAAATAACTCAGCTGCGCGCCGTGGCCGGAACATCGTCATAATTTTTTAATTACTTACAGTATACTAATGAAACTTCGGTACCATTTATAGACAGTAATTACCTATATAATAACGTTTAAGTTTAGTCTTTGGAGCGCTTATTGGAAGTGCTAGGACCTACTAAAGCATATTTTCTATTTACTCAAATAACTCCAAAACGGTGCATTAAAGTGGATTCGTTTGTTGCGTACCAAATTATAACTAATTAGCCAGATCTCATGTACAAATATTACAATCATCCGTATAGTCAATTCCGAGATACAGCCATCGTGTAAAACGTTACCCCAGCAGGATTTTAAATATCTTCGCAACCATAGCAAATACAAACACAAATTAAGTTATACCATTTATTTCAAATTTTTTTCAAATTTTTTACACAAGATTTATTTCAAAATATCCATTAGAAAACAAAAGATCTGGCTGGGGTAACGTTACCTCAGCCGGAGGTGTTTTTATCAAATAATTAAAAAAGCATACCAAATTTAAAAATCAGCTTACCATTTACAGAAGCTTTATTTCTAATTATCTATTGCACTTAGATGACGATTTTCGACAAGATCTGGCTGGGGTAACGCACACGGATGGATCGAGTGTTAGAGAGATTTGATCCACATGATTGCCCCCTATCGATTGATGTAAAAAAAGGAAAGGATGTTATTTTTTCGAACTTTAATCGGTTCGATTCCCGAGTGTGGCAAGCGAATTTTCGAAAATCTGTGAATGCAGATTTGTTTCTTTTAAAAAATAAAGGAATGTTTCCTTTGAGTAAAATTTGCTATCTCCAGTATTTGCTATTTCGAGTAGTTTGAAAAATTCCACCCTGTACCTGCATATAAAGCCATAGAGAAAATAAAGAATACCGAAAACAGGGGCAACGAGTTCTAGAAATTTTATTATTAAATTTTTAATTTAAATCGAGCTCGACGCAACCATAGCCAAGGCGAGCCCTATCCGCACGCCACAATAGTGGCGATACGAGATACTTGAGAGGCGCCACGGCGTCCTCACCTTCCGCCTGACGCAAGTTCATACCGCACACGGATGTTGTTTAGATATTTGTTATTTGACCAAGTCAAGTATGAGGCCGTGGGCGCGGGGCCACTTCGCCCACGCCTAGCTACTGGAGAGGCCAATGTCTAGCAAAGGACTGCGACTTTCACATAACTCAACCAGAGATAATTTTGGTTTATTGATTTAAGATTTGACAAGAACAATACTTATTATTCAACAGGAACATTTGAGCAATGTCCAGAAGCATGAAAGAACATTACAACAAACTGATTGAGGCGGAAACTGCACTTGATCAAATGCTCAGTGAGAAAAAATTTGTGCAAGTGAGGCTGCTTCATCATTACAACGATATTAAGGATGCGGCCCAGGTAGTCATTAATCATATCGCTAATTTAGAAGAAACCACCATCACCGAGGTACATAAAAGGTTACAATTAAAGGAATGAAATAAAATATCTTGGTATAGTAATGGAACGTTTTATTTGAAGACAAATACAACTCTTTACAATTTAAATTTCATCCAAATTTTTTTATTATGTTCATAGTCTAAAGTAATGAACAATTTTAAAATTTCACATTGCGGGTTTACGTACGTATGTAGGTTCTAAGTTATAAGTGTTTTCAAAAAGCCACGGTTCCACGTTTGCTACTTCAATTACGAAAAATGTATGTTTAACATGACAAGTATTCTAATATATTTTGATTATTATATGTTGATAATCATGACCATTGTCACCAAACAAAATTTATAAATGTAGATAGTAAAAGTTATTATATTGTTGAGAATAATCTAAAACTATAGTGAATAATGGATTTTAAAAGAGTTAAATAAAATCTACTTCCTTCCTTTGAACAACTAGTTTTATAAAAGTAGGTATGTGATAATTTATAGCATGAAAATGGAGAATAACGAAGATGATCTTAACATCCAATTTATAAGGTTTCGGTAACATTTAAAAATTAACCTTTTGTGGTGACATTTAACATTATAATCAGAAAACATTATCTCCCGTATTATACGATTATTATTTTTCACATGCTTTTTACCATTGTTATACATAATTCTTAAACAAATCAAAATACATTGAAGTTAAAACTCTAAACGCTAACATGGTGTCTATTTAATAAGCAAGCAATAATTATATAAATGTTTAAATGTATAATATTAAGTGCATATCGCTCTAGGCGACAGCTTGCGAATACTTTGCAATGTGAGCGTTCACATGCAAGTTGAACGCTCGAGCTGCAGGGCGAAGGACGACGGTCCCGCGCCCCTGCCACGTTGTGGCGACGTTACGAAGTCAGAGGCATACTTTGATTTGCATTTAGTGTCTTGGAACAGCGTAGTGGCTGCTGCATGTGTGCACAGCACTCAAGTTCTGATCATGAGTTGATTGTTCAATTCATTCAATTATATTTATTTATATGTTATTGTGGCAACATATTTTGTTTAGTTCTGGCCAGGGTTTAAAGCGTTCAAAATTGTAAAGTCTTCATTTAGTTCCATTCTCGACTGGCGTGAACTGTGCAATTACCGTTGGAAAGATCTGAATGGAATGTAAATTTACGTAACCAATTGCGACAGTTATTCCACCACTCGAGTTATTTAGTAAGACTGTCCTTATATCCATGTTTCTCATTCCAGCTAAATTTAAGTATAACAATATAACAAATTTACAAAAATACATATAAATTGAAGAACATTCGCAATGTTGAAATTCCCGAAAATGCATATAAATATATCACTAATAACAAATCTACGATTTCCTATCGAAATAATACCCTATATTACGCGGAAGTATCAAAATGCGAATGCTCGTTCAGTTTTAATAAACGTTTATCGTTAGACTTAAATCTATGAGTTTCAGACTCGTTTCAGGCAGTCCCACAATTTTTGTAAGCACCACATTATCATTCAATAAATGCACTTTTTATACTAACATTAGTGTTCCATTTCCCAGAGTTTCGCCCTTGACTGGAACATTTAACAATTAACATTTTGTAATCACAGTTCCCACATTGATATTGCCTGTTGTACCTTTATATTCACTGCAGAGATCGTTATAAATAAAGGCAATTCAGACATGTTTTATTTTTAACACAACAACACACACACACATCAATAACGCCTAAACAATGACTTTAGAGATCCCAAAAACAAGTCTGAAAGTATTTTGGTTTAGTCTATGAAATTAATTTCTAATAGTGATGCAAATGTATTAACAGCTACAGCTTGTTTATTGCAATTTTATTTTAATATTGCTTGAGAACTCTTAACCAATTATTTTGAAGAGATTTCATAGACTAAACCATCCTAAAAGTAAAAAAATTATGATTTGGTAAATTGTAAATATACTATGTGTAAATAAATAATATTGACTTAGTACTTCATATGCCTAACAATAAAACATATTAAGTACTAAGTCATCTCACTTTTTAATAAAACATGACTTAACAATCAACAGGTCAATTTAGTAATATATAATTATATTTTAAATATCACTTGTCAAATAATGGGTGCTCTTCGGTCCTTATTATTTACTCTAAGAGACATTTGCTACCTCAATTAATAGAACCTAATTCCCTTTGGTCACATTATTTCTCTAGAAATATAGATCTTATTTTTCAGTTTAAATCAGTATTTATTGGTCTCATTATAGTAAAATACAACATAATAGAGCCATATTTGTCTTATTAGGGTTTATTGGGGCATAAAATGGGCCTCAATATTATGTCACTTGTCTTTAATAATATTATTAATTGAACACTTATTGTGTCAATTAAAGTAATACAAAATCAGTCTCAAAATAGGGAAGTCTTTTAGATCTTCAGGCACGTATACTTTTTAAAAGGTGGTTACTCACCATCCAAGCTATAACCAAATCTTGAAAATAGATTTAGTTATTATCCCGTTTAGGAATATATTATTATGCAACCTCACAAATACGTGCTAAAATAAACGCATTCCGACGTATTTTCCCAAGAAGTGTTAAAACACATTATGTATTTTGATTGTGTATTATGTATGTTATTTACCGATACGATTTTTAAACCGTTATGTATTGCATAAATGTTATTAGCATTTTTTCCTGTATGACATAGGTATATAGCAAGCTTTCCTCAAAAACTTAAATTAATATTACTGAACTATTAAAACACAAGGCACGAAAAAACTAAACTAAGTTGATTTCAAATCAATCAACACTAAATAAAAATTAAACAATAACGAAGTTACCTTTAGAAATGAATACTTTAGTTTGAAACTGGTGCATCACCTTGACCAATGTGTTCCTTTTCAGAATTGTGGCATTGCTCCGCCACCTAAAATATATCATCATATTAAATAAGTCTGGCTGTCACCTTAACTTATCATGAGGATAAAAAAAAGAAATTGAGTAGGAAAGCTCGGTTGTAAATTCCGTAATTTGTTTGTCGTCATTGTGCGGTTGCTGTAATTTACTCTGCAGTCACCTTAGTCTTATCGAGTGGGCCGTTAGGTTCCAGCGTTTGAGCAGGATCAGACTTCTGGCTGGAGCTCTTTTTCTTTCCTTTGCCCATATTCTTCTTGGCGTTTTTAACAGTCTTAATTTTTTGAGGCTGGGCACCTATAAACGAAAATTTTCTTTGATAATATGTCATGAATTTTATAGATTTAAAGAGAATACATAAGATGTCAGCCAGTGCTTTCACTCTGGCCTCGTCAACTGTTATTTGCTAATTTGCTTGACTTAAAAAAACAGCCAATTCTGGCATGTGCAGCATGTCCTGCAGGAAATAGTGATACTAACCGTCAGCATCGGTGTCGGGGGCAGAGGGGTCCTCGTGTGGGCTGCCCTCTTCTTGCTGGTTCACATCGTCAGGTCTCACAGTCTTCCTGAAATACCAATGGAGATTCATCACTTTATGATTTTGCCCCGCGCAAGTTTCTCGCAACAATTTTGCATCAATAAATGTTGCCTAATGAATACCCGGCTTAACGCACTGTGCCCAGCCCAGTACCATGAGCTATATCTTACCCGTTAACAGTGAGAGTGGCGGGCTTAGCGGGCTCGTCCTGGTCGCGGCGGGAGCGGCGAGCGGCGCGGGCGGCGGGCGGCGCGGAGCCGGCCCCGCGCCCGCGCCCGCGCATTCTCCCGCCGCGCGCCCCGCGCCAGCCGCGCCCGCCGTACGCGTTGCGGGGAGGCGGCGTGTAGCCTACGTAGCTCACCTGCAACGAGTTGTACGACACTGATTATACCGTTTACATCCTTTTATTATAAAAACTTTTTTGCAAAAAATAAAACCAACTTCAAAAAAGTGAAAAATAATATTTTTTGTGTTTTTTTAAGGACGCTTCTACATTTTTCTAGAAATGACAGTGTTTATCAGGTACCATTTTAATGAATAAGCAATCACAAATGTGAAGATTTCATGGTCTTAATTTAAATATAATAAAGAGTGTAAAAAACCTCCTAACGAAACCGAAAGGCACTTGTTCTCCCCATCATTGCGATATTTTTTTTGTTCTACACCATACCTAGAGGAACCTTCTAGTTACAGAGATATTGGGTGTAAAAGTTCCAACTTTTTGACAATATTTTTTTAAAATACATGTTTTTAATGTAAGATTTTTACTTTAAACACCTCCACGACCCCCGTACTATTTAATCCTACTCTACTCCTATTCTACTACAAAACATGATTTTTCACCCCAAGAAAAAATAGTCGTTTCCCAGCAATCATTTTTGCGTAAAGTTACTTAGTTTGAATGTTTGGTTGACGGCTTCGTGATGAGGTTGTTTACACCCTGTATACTCATCTCCAGATTGGCATCAGAAAAATTGTATGTCGTCATATAAAATTTTCACACAAATACGTTTTTCCCATCACAATAATCGCAGAAAATGTTAAAAAGTAGGGTTAGAATAGGTACCATTTTAGGTAAATTAACAGCATATTTTATCTTAAAAATTATAATAAATTGCGGTATACAGGGTTTCCGGCAACGAATGGACAACCTTGAAATGGCCCATAGCAGAACTCATGGCCATTCAGAAAAAAAATCGAAAAAACACTATCTTATAAAAAAAATTCATGATTAGGGCCTGCATAAGAATGGGGGGCCATTTATTACATTTTTTTGCTTCAGTAATTTTTTTTCGTTGTCTACCTTAATAGCAATAATTCACTGTTTAAGGCAGATACAATAATTATGAATTGTACCATTATCAAATCTACTTGAAACCGACATTATTTTAAAATAATTTATTATTGCTGAAAACGGCATTATAATCCCTTGCGTAGTTTAAAAGATCTAAGCGTACATACAGACAGTGGCAGCGACTTATTTGATACTATGTAAAGATATTGTCTGTATTCTTCTTAGGGGTTAGGGTTATCGACCACGTACGAAAATTCGTAATGAAAAAACATCACATATAGATGAAACTCACCTGTGGGTAGCGCGGAGTGCGCGTTGGGTAGCTGCCGCCACCCCACTGGCCGACCACGACGCCGGCGATCTCCAGCCGCGCGCCGCGCCCGCGCCCGCGCGCCCAGCCGCCCAGCGCCCCGCCCACCACGCCCGCCACGAGCGGCAGCGGCGGCATCGCGAACTCCACCTCCAGGCCCTCCAGGATCGCTTTGCGCATGCGTTCCACCTGTACACGCACACGAACCAATTCTTTCATCACTTACAGAAATAGCATACATTACTAGTTTTCGGCAGCAACGGCTTCGCTCGACTGCAGGGATTTTTCCAGGACGAACATTGGTCAATACATACTGTGTTGGGTGTAAAATTCTAATGAAAATTAAACGTCAACACGAACTACATAAAACATTGAAACGTCGGTGTATCGAAAAAATACCCTCCTAAGCACTTATCAGTCAGCACCCACGGCACTTAGTGTTCCTTCCCTCGACATAAACGACATACATAAGTTTTAAGTATAATTAATTGCACTGAATTTTTTTGGCGATCAGTGTAAATTAGACTGAAGCAATTTTTACACATTAAAAGTGGAATATGTATTGAAATTTTGTATGGGACAGCTGCTTAATTTTTCGCGGACTGCGATGTTGGTTCCTTAAAGAAAGCTTTTAAGTTTGTTGTTCGACCACACTTTTCAGATACTTGTTGTTTAGAAAATGGAATTTTAGTCGAATTCAATGGTGACTGACCTTCACCACCGTATCCAGATGGTTATCGCAGAGCTGAGCGAGGTGCTTGCAGTGGTTGGCCCGGTGCAGGTTGCGCTGCAGCAGCTTGCCGTCGAAGTACAGCCACGGCGCCGCCACCAGCCACGGTACGGGCGCGCCGCACGCGTCGTTGGCTAGCAGAGCCGCTTCCGCTCCCGCCATCACTAGCGCACCCAATTGCACGCCACGAGAGTTTATACCGTTCACCTAAAATATTCATTACATTATTCGCTTCACATTACAGCGGTGATCAATAAGTGCCGACACACATAACAGCGCTGCGATGTCGCAGGGCAAAATCTTCATATAACATTCTCAAGTAACTCTTCGGGTGTCGACGTTTGCGAAGTGACGTCACAACACTTTTATGTTTGTCGGCCATAGGGGTATAAAATTATAGAACGTTACTGACACTTTTCACACTTACGGTCATTTCTTGCAAATGAAGTGCATTCATGAGATCATTTGAAAAAGCTGTAGCTAAAAATGCATCCAACTCCTGGCGCCTCAAAATTTGAATTTGAGATGTCATTACAAATCTGTAAATTGTTGATCAAGGTAAAAAAAAATAATTTAAGTTGTTCTTAACAACTTAACATATACTAACACGGCAACATATCCCAACAATAAATAACTTTGCTAGCGGATGTTGCTCAGTAACACTTGGAAACGTTGTTCTACAAAAAGTAACTGCGATGTGGATGCACCATTACAACAGAAACTCTCACTTAATAAATTGATAAAGTGTGGAGGTCTTTTATGGCACAACTAAAGAAAGAACTAAACTAACATCGGTGTTTCACAAAAACCTTCCCACAGCGCGCAATGTCATGGACACCCAGACACACGCTTGTTGCACAAGTTAATTTCCACCGGAATGCTAATACTATAAAGATCAAGAAAGGACTTGTGCGATTTGAATTTTTGAATACTGGTAACAGACGCCTATGGACATCTCCGATATAACGATGTTAGCAAGAAGTTACTTGCTTAGTTGTATGCTGCATATTGGTTAAATAAATAAATATTGATGGTACACATGCAGTGTCTCACCTTAAGACAGTAGCTAAAATAAGCAAATGTTGAGGCACGTATGACGTATTTAACATCAATGGAGTATCCGAGCGCATGCAAGAGAGGAATGCTCTCATTCGGCGACATTTATCATCTTGGGCAGTTCTGTAACAAGTCGAATACAAACATTTTATTCCTATTCTACAGTAAGGAGTTGCAATGTAGGAAAACAATAGAAAACATTTTTTTAACTAAATTACGTAATATTAATTACATTCAGTAACTTTGCAGGTATGTCCATAAACGAAGGTAGACTAATGATGAGCAAAATACCTAAAGATATAAGCTCACCCGAACCAAAGCCTTTGCACTGTTGGCACAGGCCATTCTAGAACGATTCCCGGCACCGTTTCAGGACTCTTCCCAGGGTTCACGCGGGAATATATCCATTCGGATATTTGAACAGTACAAGGGCGATCAATATTCACGGAACTCGTTGAGCCTTCCTCTAAAAAAACACAAACACCGTCAACCATCAATGTTTCATGTTTCAGTATACAAAGTTATAAATCGGTAGGTTACCTTTGGCTTTTTGTGACATAAAGCGGTGATGATGCATGTTGTACAAAATTGCATAAACATTTTGCCTGATAGGTCTAAAGAAATGATGTATCGACGGTATTTCGCGGTGATTATCATCCTCCATAAGCACCGGCAAGGTTACTTGACGGTGTGTCAGGATCGACAACATCTGAGGGTGCATCAGACCGCGCGCGTGGCGCTCGGCACATGTACGTAATACTTCAGCAGGAGCCGGGGGGCAATTGTCTTCGTTTGGTACCTGCTTCAAATTCGGGCGCCCCTATAAACATACAACAAATACTTATGTACAATGTGCCACCACATTATTTTATTAAATAAATAAGTGTCGAGCAGCGTCCTCCTCTCGTATCGAACCATACACACACACTAATCAGCTTAGAGGAGCGAAAGGTTCATCAAAGGTTGCTATTGCTATTTTTAAATGTACACTAGACAAGCTTAGGGAAATTTAGAAAGGCAAATGAGCCATGTGATTAAGTGGCTTATTTCACACCAATTAAAGCTTAACTTGAACCACAAAAGTTGTATTTACATTTATCAAACCTAAAAGAGTCAAGAACACACATAAACATATTTCAGACCTCTTTAGGAGCACTTTGTGGTTTTTCATTTTTATCAGCCGGTTGGACAGTTTGCTGCTTGGCTGCGCCCGCGTCACCGGACTCCAATGATACCGCTGCAAGTCCCTGCTGTATCTCAGAAGGTCTTTCTTCCATGCTAAAGTCGGCGTTAATTGATGCATTTGCTGTTGCCAATTTGTAGTCGTCCAAGCCTTTTTGCTGCAATTTATTGAGTTTGCAGTTTTTCTAACTATCTGAAGTGCTTAGTGTAAATAACAAAGGGGATAAAATACAAAAAGGTGTAGGGAGAATAAAACAACTGATTAAAAAACAGGTCACTTGCACTTAGACAATAGTTAAATTTAGAAGTAGTGATCATGCAAAAATATCTGACGATTTGCCAATGGATGCCAATGGTATTGATGACGATGTAAAAGGCGTGGATGACTATAGCAATTTTATACTTGTTAGAATAAAATATAAACCTCATGTTCAGACGATTCGGCTGCCAGTTTAGATGTGTCTAAGTCGGAAGGAGTTGCCTGTGGGCTAATATCAGCTTTTTGATTTTTTTTGTTACTTTTAGGACGACGGCCTGAAATTAAAATGTCATTATATTGTTTGTTTTTAATACTGATTAAGAAAACATGACAAATGAAATAATATTCTCACGAATATTGTCTCACCAGATGCAGTTCTGTACTTCAAAAATCCGTCTTTAGTACCATTCAAATAATATTGTACAGCTTGTTTCAGTTTGGCAGCTCGGAGATCATTAAGGTCACCAAATACATCAATGCATGCAGCATCTACATCAGACGAAGGCAATTCTCGGACATATTGACAAATGGCTTTTACTAAACCTTCTGGAGGAACCTGCTGCTGAAAATATTTTACACTTGTTATAAACTTCATTTTTGATAACAAATGATTCCTTAAAAATAAGTATGCACATTTACACTGACGTCAACTTTAACAACACCAGGTAAGGTAATGTCTAACCCTTAAGCAATCGCACCTGTTTTGCTACAAGTTTCTCAGTAGGGAAATTTAGTGATGCAGTATCCATACAAATCAATCCCTACCTAGCGGGTCCCCACTGAGGACTGGAGCAGTAATTCTGCCGCCATTCAAAAAGATCAAAAATGTTGACAAGCTATGAATTCCAACAACAAAAGCAATTATTGTGCTAAAATAACTAATTAATGGAATATCATCATGATAATGATGTCGAGCCTTTTCCCAAACTATGTTGGGGTCAGCTTCCAGTCTAGTCGGAACTTATTTATAAAAGCCTTAGGCCTTAGCCAATTGGTACCATAAAATCATTAACATTTATTCAGTACTTTTCAAATGAATGATGGGAATTTAGCAATGTAAAATAAGCATGTTTATAAATCCATATCATGGAAATGCATAAAAAATAACTAGTCTGCCATCTTTGGCACCCCCTTGAACTCTCCTAACTTGTGGAAACAGGCATAATATCTCAAAAATTCACCTCTTATATATTTTCCATATAAGCAATGAAGAAAAGAAAAAACAAAATGCAGTATTAAAATGATTGCGCACCTTTTTTTGTGTGATTCCCAAACGTTTATAGAAATCAACTAAGCTCCCCTCGGAGAGGATAGTCCCACCAAGTAAAGCGGCCATAAGGCACAGTCGGTCCTGCGGTACCTCTAACACATGTGGCAGCTCATGCACCATGTACTCTTTTGTTTCCAATGATGACTGCAATCAACACATACATTGTAACATTAAAAAAAAAAATATCTGTCAAAAATTTTAATTATGTGCATGAATTAAAACCAAAAAACTTAACAATCAAATTCTCTGGCTATAACAAGCAGCACTCTTTTTTTGGCACCAAACAAACTTCTGGATCTTACCCTGTATGTAAGCTTCAGTTGTGAAGAGCTAAAGTATCTTGGAGGTTGAAATACTAAGTATTCTCCAGAGCAGCCAACAAGTCCAGCATATGTTTTCTCCCGGCAAAGACCAACCACTTCTTGACAATGATCATCAGAAGATACCATCTATTGAATAGCAATTACAAAATTATTTGTATGAATTGAATAGTTTAATAGCATATTTAAATAAAGTTTTCTACTTACTATTGGGATGTTTAGATATCTTAGAGCTGTTCTGAGGCAGGAATGTAGACCCATCGGTGGTACCCACCACACTTTAGGAGGGGGGGTGCCTTTCGTAACAATGTGGCGCAGCACCTGTATAAAATTTTAAGACTAGCTGAGAATTAGTTGTAAGCCCAATAAGAGAAAATCCAATTTTATTGTCTTTATTCAGGGTGAGTTTATGAGATATGCGTAATAAGTAAAAACAGAATTAGAAGATGAACTATTGCATGCACAATACTAGACAAATATTAAGGTGTGGTTACATTGGTACAAGCTAGCCCTGCCCTTATATCCTACTACTATTGATATTAGGGTTTCATTAGGTTACGCACACCACTGGTACAAGCTTCACCTCAGTCTGACATACTTATGTAATTATGTGGTGAGAATAGAGTAGCGGTAGACTAAGGCTGCCCAACCAACTTCGAAGGTGGGCCAAAACGAGTTGGAAGATTTTTGTGTTATGCGTAGCACTTATTTTATTTGATTTTCAAAATAGCGATCACGCATAAAACCTGTATTAATAAATAGCTTGTATCAACTTTAAATAACTCATGATGGACCTCAAAATCTTTAAGAAACAAAATACACCACTTTCACCCCCTTAACCTTTGGTATATCCGTTCCGGCGGGAGAACTGGATTGTGCGGATCCAAGGTCTGAATCCCGAAAACCAAAGGTTAAAGGTTGCTTTTCTCAAAAAACCTTTCTGTGTGAGTTTTTCGGTTTTTGTTTCTCTTCTAACGAATGATGAGGGAGGTGAGTGCGACTCATTTGATTATAGGTTTTCAAAACTAATTTCAATACCCCCAATACCCAAAGGAACTACCCTTTGGGTATTGGGGGTATTGAAATTGGTAAATTTTCATAGCAAACTTAATTATTCTCCATTATTTAATTTAAGGATTATATAAACAAATTTAAAGTTAATTGAAGCAAGCAGTAAAATGGAGTATTTTACTGCTTGCTTCAATTAACTTTAAATTTGTATCCTTAAAACAAAGATTACGCCTTTTCACCTAGTTGGGAGGTGATTTTAGAAAAACCTGAGCAAAAAGTGTAAATGGAGAGTTTTTTCAAGTTTTATCTAAACATTTTCACCCCATTTTGCCTCCTTAAAGATTGATTTTCCCAAAATCCTTTATTAGTACAAACAGTTACCATGTATTCAGTACCTACATCATTCTGAACCCGCTTTTTTAGGGATCAACTGGTTTTTTTTTGTTATTACTGATGAAAACTTTCTGTGGTGTGTTCAGAATGATGTAATGATTATATGGTAACCATTTGTGCGTTGGTGTTCCTTCCACCCTGTATATAACATTTATTTAATAAATACTTTAGGCACACAAATGTTACATACAGTGTGACCATATGTGGCAGTTTCAAGCCTTTTTGGCATTATTGGCCTCCTCCTATTTTAGCCTCCGGCATGTTTAGTTAACGTTTTTTAAACAGTTTTTGGCAGTATTGCAATGTAGAAAATAAGTCCATACTGACATCTCAAATTGTCGAAAATGGCCACTCTAATAACGATAGGGTAGACAATCTTCATTAAAAAAATAAAAGAATCCACACGCCATTACACCAAACTGTTATGTTTTTTCATTTAATCAGTCATAGACGAAGGTACTCAGTAGGACTTAGGTAAATATGTAAAAAAAGTATTTTTATTTTTTTACTACTTTAAAAAGCTAAACAAACTTGGCATTTTTTACTGAGTCTTTGGCAGGATTTGGCAGGTTTCAAACCAAAGTATGGCAGTATCAATAATTTTAAGATGGTCACACTGGTTACATAATGTACTGGTATTCAGCAGCATCCAGTTAGGCTGGAAGCCAACCCGAACATAGTTGGGAAAAGGCTAAGCAGATGATGATGAGGCACACAAATGTTAACTTAGTTAGTGGAACGAAAATCCATTTTCTAAAATATTATTAAAATATAAGATGAGACTTGAAATATCTATGATATATATTCAAGAAAAGATTAAGTTTATTTGAAAAATAATATTTGATTTCCTTGTCAAAGCAAGCTTATTAAAATTCTCACTAATTTTGGTGTTTACTCTATCACTCTCTCTAGCACCACTGCACCAACAAAGCCAATGGGAGAAAATCTATTACATTTGAGCAGATTGAACACTTACAGAGTTGACCCTCTGGCGATATGTAGCTTGGGTTTGTATCCAATGCTGTGGCAATGCAGGTGGAGTAGGATGTGCACCATTGAAACACACACATAAAGCAACTTGATGTTCAGCAAGAGCCTGGGCAAGTGTGGTCAAAAATTGGACACAGCGTGCCCACTGGCCTCCACATGCCCAATCTGTAATGATTTGTGATTTGATAACTTGTTTTTGCTTCGAAACATAAGATAGCCAATTTAGATTCAAATTGAGGAAAATTTATAATAGAAGTAACACAATTTTTTACAAATAAGTTTTTTTAGTAAGTAATAAGTTTTTCAATAATAAGGCAATGTGAAACAATATATTTTTAGCGTACTACACACTTACCTGAGAAGTATCCTCCGTATAAGCGATCTAAACATCCTTCCGCGTCGAGAACCAAGCGGAACCCGCCGGCATGATTTCTAGCTATTCGGAATAAATCAACCCCAACACCCTCGTTTTCTAAAAACGTTTGAAGATCTTGTATACCCATTGCTTCAAATAAACGATGTAATTATTCGATCGAACACGTTCGTCACGATTTATTAGTAGCCTGAAAGAGAAAAAATATTTATGACGGTAAGCAGTAGGTCGATATTTTTCACAAATCAGGAAACTTAACACATATTATACTTTTAATTAAGATGCTATATGATTCAATGTTCATCGGTTAGGCACAATCCGATAAAATTTACCTAAAAATAAGTCTAAATGAAGTCCTAATACTGAGATACGAAAGTTACCGGCACGTAGTTGGCGAAGGTCAAATTAGTTAAGATCTATCGATTCTTCATGGAAAACGTTTTAGAGATAGGGAAACTAAAGAAACAATGGAAATAAGAAAAAACTATCGAACCTTATTAAAAAACCATACCAACAGAGGATTACGATAGGCGTAAGTTAAAAACGGAAGCCATTTGTAATTTTTTTTTTACGATACAAATCTACGAATGTCACTTCGGTATGTACGAGCCAGCAAACCAGAAAGAGATTTCCAATCGATTTATTTTTAATCGATTGTTTAGTAGTATAGTATAGTGTCTCAGATTTCCACTAGCAGCACTTTCACAGTAAAATGCCGATGTCCGAGGCCTTCAATTTGATTGTCTTTGCGCCATGCTCTGCGCTCGTTCCTGAGCGACTCTTTTTCTTCAGAGAAGTAGCAGTCAGCAGTACCAATAATAAATAAGATGCTCTGTGGCCAGCAGTTTAAGGTACCAACCAGCTACCTTGCCAAGATCATCGCTACACCTTTGTAGGTGTAGCGATGATCTTGGCAAGGTAGCTGGTGGGTACGCGGGCTACCTTAGCACATCCTCCTAGGATTAGAATGGTTGTCCATCCTAATCCTAGGAGGATGTGCTAAGGTAGCCCGCGAAATTCAAATTTGCAGGCCAATAGGCAGTCTATAGGCCAGTAAAGACTGCCTATTTCTTGAAAAAGTCATGCGTGGTAGATTACAGCCCATTCCCTCCCATAGGGAAGAAGCCCGTGCCCCAGCAGTGTGAACATTATAGGCTGATTATGCTGTATGTGACACAATAAATCATCATACGAATAAAACTTTTTTTTTCGTTAAAATTTTTTTCGGCCTTGGAAATTAAAAAAAAAAATATGAAATCTGTTTTTTTTGCAGTTTCGGGTTAACCTTGACCATAAAAACTATTTTGGTTCTGAAAAGTGTGGCCCTACGACGCACAGTTTCCGAGTTAGGAGCTTTTCAATGTTTTTATTGTTTTCACAAAACGCACTATATTTCCAAAATGGTAGCTTAGATGAAATTTTGAAGCAGCATAAGATCTACAGATTCGCTACGGTTTACAACAAGTCAGCTGGTCTCGGGACACAGCGCTGGGTTACAATCTCGAGACTTTGAATTCGATCCCAGCCTAAGGATTTTCTTTTTGTGAATCGAGTCATTTTGTTTTATTCTTTTCTATTCTATTATTTTGTATTCTATTCTATTCTAAGTGTTTGTTTTTTTTTATTTTATGCATTTAAAATTTGGTCCCAAAAGTCAGACTTTGGTACTTGAGGAGCGTAGGCCGAAGGCCGACGGAGCTCCAACGACATGGCTGACGGGAAATAGGGCGACAGCTTTTTTTTTATTTTTGGCCGTTCTGCATCGCTATTCAAAAACGCTTCGATTCGATTTCGATTGGACAAGTCGGATGTCTATCTGTTTTTTCCATTACATAAGCGAGCGAGACAGACATCCGACTTTCCGAATCGAAATCAAACCGAAGCTTTTGTGAATAGCTATACTGACCATCTGTTGCGCGTCTTATTGAGTATAAATAAAGAAAACTTTGTAAGGAGTGATGATTCTATTGTGTTTTGGCCGATTTTCGGTTCAAAAACTGATAATAAAAGTAATAAGCAATCCGGTTGGTGTTTACTAAAATGCGAGTCAAACTCAAACATTGACCCAATTTATTGGATTGACAAATTGCTTGAGTACTCTAATGGTCGAAGAGGTAATATTGAGAGCTTATTTATTAGCACACGTGGTGAACCCAAACCAGCTACCCGCACTATCATCGGAGGCTGGATTAACTCGTTGTTAAAACAAGCTGGAATAAACACTAGTCGTAGTAGTAGCTTCGGCTAGTTGGTCTGATAATATTCCCATTGATCATATTTTGGAGAGAGGAAATTGGCGCTCTGCCTTGACATTGCACAAATATTTTAAAAAAGAAATCAAGGGTTACAGGTCTACAAACGAATCAAGTCATTCAAATCGGATCAGTAATCTGTTTCAAACGATAAGATGATTTCCTTAATGCTAATATCAATGTAGTATTATAATTATAGACATAAGAAACTCAAAAAACTTCGAAAATTCTGTTGATCTAATTTAATAATTTAATTTATAAATAACTTTGTTGATCACATTGGCGTTTTAATTTAGTCCCAAACCAGCAGTCGATAACAAACACTTCTCAATTTATGGCTTAGAGAAAGGTACAGTCAAAGCTTAATAGAACAATTGTACCTAAAAATGAAATTGATTTAAGCATACTTACCTTTCTCTAAGCCGATTTATACTTCTGTCTGCTGATTCATAATTATAAATGTATTACCTATGTGATTGACACCCTTAGCAATCACTGTAAATTGAGCCGCAATGAGGTTCAGGGATATCATCATGCGCTGCGCAATCTCAATTTATGGCTTAGAGAAAGGTAAGTATGCTTAAGGTGGATGCTCCAGGGTAGCCCGCGAAATTCAAATTTTCTTACGTTTTTTGCAATTTGCAGGTCAGTGTCAGGTGGTATGTTGATTAAACTATGAATCGCGGCTGTAAGACGTATGTAGTTACAGAGTTATAATCATCAAAATCATCAATACAACCCTCCAAGCTCATAAAGGTCTAGGAATGACTTTGACCTTGAAAAAGTAAATTCATACACCTTTATGAGCTTGGAGGGTTGTATTGATGATTTTGATGATTATAACTCTGTAACTACATACGTCTTACAGCCGCGATTCATAGTTTAATCAACATACAACCTGACACTGACCTGCAAATTGCAAAAAACGTAAGAAAATTTGAATTTCGCGGGCCACCCTGGCGCATTCACCTTAACAATTTTATTTTTAGGTAAAATTGTTCTATTACATAGATAAATCGGAGAGGTGATCTGTACCTCAGGATTTTCCTACTTCAGACACCTTTTTATATTTAGGATTGTGCAAATACCAGCGCCTGTAATTTCTGATGTCGACCTAAATAAAGATTTACGATTATGATTAATAGTGACGCAATAGAAGTGGGACGCTTGCGTTTCTGCGTCCTGCGATATTGCATGCAAAATTGGCGAATCTGCCCAACACTATGTAACAACTCTATCAAAAACACGAAAACGAAATAGAATAATCGGACGATAAAAACGCACCTGTGTGGTAGAGCCTTATCACGCACAGAGTACAGAGGAGATAATAAATTAGCAAGTTTTAATTTAGCTAGTATGTAATTTTCATTTAAATTATTACACTGTTTTTTCATTCAATTCATTTAGCTCGATTTTTATAAATAATCGACTAAGGGTCACTAGAATTATGATACATTTCAAATGCACTACACCAATGCATCTTGGATCCAGGATCTGTCATCTTGACAAAAAATTGTTAATCTGTGTGTCTGAGTGGAATAAAATTTGTATTGGTTGGTTTGCTTTTTGCATTGGGGGTTGGGGCGTTGTAAATCCAAATCAAGAAATTTCTATGAAAAGATGGGAAATTAGCATGGGAGCATTGCTACATGCTGGACCGAATCAAATTTAATACGGAAACAATAATTGTTTTAGGCAAAATGTTTTAGAGTTGCTAAAGCACCACAGTATTTGGCATTTAGAATTTATTTCAAAGGATATTCTATTGCTAAAACTAAGTAATGCCGGAGCAAAGTAATGATTATCGTGTTGTAGTTTTTGGTGCGGGTGGTGTTGGCAAAAGTTCTTTAGTGCTTCGATTTGTAAAGGGAACATTCAGGGAATCTTACATACCTACCATCGAGGATACCTACAGACAGGTAACAATAAAGTTCACTAATTTTACTTATTTGATTGTAAACACGGTATCTACGAGTATTGAATAAGAAACAAGCCGATTGTTTTGTATTTGTGGGAGAATTTCATAAAATCTAACAGTGTTATTGTCATTCTATTATTATGAAAGTGGAAATTTATTAGCTGCATAATAACTTGCCCTTGTTGTACGATTGTTTGTTTGAAACAGACTCATTGTATTTTTATAATTTCTGCATATAATTCACCTTGATCCGAATTATGCCAATATCCCGACAAAGGGAGGAGGTCTACTTTCTGTGAACCAAAAACCCATTATGTACTTAATATGAACAAGTTAATGTGTGACTCTGGAAGCGTAAGGTGGAACATACTCAAGCTAGATGGAGCGATAATCTCTGCAGGGTTGCTGGTTCGAACTGAATGAGAGTTACCGAGAATCAATGTAAGTGGCAAGGAAGGGACATAAGACATGACCTATGCTGTGTTTTTGGGGTAATCAATTTCCACAGTAAAATCCTCCCCTATGGACTTTGTCGTTTTTAACCAGTAAGGGGTTAACTTTCGAAAAGCCCTAGGAAACTTAATTCCTTATTTTTGAGCAATTGTGTTATTAATGAGTTTCGAGTTGATTCAATCACATATGTTACTTTTTCATACACACTTCAACGCTACACTTCTTTTTAACCGATTTCCAAAAGGAGGAGATTATCAAGTCGTCCATATTTTTTTGTATGTATGTTCAGCGATATCTTCGCCAATTGTGAACCGATTTTGATGGTTCTTTTTTGTTTGGAAGAATATTATTTCGTGGTGGTCCCGTTTAAGTTTGGTGAAGATTGATGCTGCTGCTGAGCTAGCGGCTGGCTAGCTTTGCCGCCATTCAAAATTCTTTTCGCTTAGGTGTGTAATGTTTCATTAGAGACCACTGAAAAAAAAACCACCAATGCTCCATACATTTTGGCCATAAGGTCAGTGAAATCTGTTCAGATTTTAAGAGGCCGTTTCCACGAGCGGGCGAATCGCGGAGATTCAACGTATATCTATACGAAAATATCGCCGTGGAGACGGCCCAAAAGAGTGTGTATAAAATAAAAAAAAGAGTAAGGATAAAATCGCCGCGATTCTCTCGCTCATGGAGACTGCCCCTAAGGCATGAAAAAGTAACAGACTACAGAGTTACTTTTTCGAAATAAATCTTAAAGAAAATTCCTCAAATATTATTGTTGCCATTGTGGGAATATCCTGGATGAGGTAGGCACAGGAGCGTGGAGGTTGTCACAAACAAAGAGAGGCCTATACCCAGCAGTGGGTGAAGTCGGGCTGTGGATGATGATGGATGATGATGATATTGATGAGATTGATGCATGACTCCATAATAACAAAATGTTTATTTTTTCAGGTTATAAGCAGCAACAAGACAATATGTACATTACAGATAACTGATACAACTGGCTCCCATCAATTCCCTGCTATGCAAAGGCTATCAATTAGCAAGGTAAAATATAGTTTATACCTATTTAACAAAATGAGAATCCTGCACTTAAGTAGAGTTTTCCCAGAGGTCTTAGTGTATGGATTTGCTTCAGTCCAGAATACACTATATATAATATAGTAATAAGCTCCCACATAAATGTTGGCTTTTAACATGTTGTAGAGTTTGTTTGTGGTCCTTATCTAGAGTATTCTTATCAAAGGATTTAAAGGCATTATTATTAAAATTTAATTTCATCATCATCCACAGCTTTACTTCACCCACTGCCAGGTATAGGCCTCTCTTTGCTTGTGCCAAGCTCTGCGTTCTTGTGCCAGTATCATCCAGGAAATTCCTGCTATGGCTACAATGTGGCATTGTTGTCTGCCCATCTCGCCTCCGGACTACCAACACTCCACCTGCCATCACCGTGTCTTGCTAGGTGTCCTGCCCAGCACCATTTGAGTTCCATAACTTGATTTCCAACGTCGATGAAAAATACATAAACATTCTGAAGAACATATATGCTAACAGCACTAGTAAGGTAAAACTAGAAACAATAGGGGACCCAATCAAGATCGAAAGAGGCGTGAGACAAGGAGACCCCATCTCACCTAAACTCTTCATAGCTGTTTTGGAAACTATCTTTAGGAAGCTAGACTGGACTCACAAAGGTATTAAAATAGGCAAGAGATACCTTAACCATCTAAGGTTCGCAGACGATATCGTCATACTAGCCGAAACACCACACACTCTAGAGGAAATGATATGTTCATTAGCCACGGAAAGCTCCAAGGTAGGTCTGGAAATGAATGCAAACAAGACTAGAGTAATGACGAATAGTTATGAAAAACCAATATGGGTCAAGGGAAATCACATAGAATATGTAAAAACTTATACATACCTAGGAAAACAAGTGACGTTCAGCAAAACAAATAATGAAGAGGAAATACAAAGGAGAGTAAACATCACATGGCAAAAATATTGGTCACTAAAAGAAATCCTAAAAGGCCACTACTCCTTGAATCTCAAGAGAGTAGTAATGGACACTTGTATACTACCCTGCCTATTATACGGCTGCCAAACATGGGTTCACACCGACAGAACCAAGAAAAAAATTACAACCACCCAGAGGGCAATGGAGAGGAGCATGCTAGGAATAAGAAAGATTCACAAGGTGCGAAGTACAAAAATTAGGGGAAAGACTATGCTGACAGATGCTCTAACACAAGCACTAGCACTAAAGTGGCGGTGGGCAGGACATATCGCAAGGCTCACTGACGACAGATGGACGATACGAGCCACTAACTGGAAAGGACCACCAGGGAAAAGAAAGGTTGGAAGACCATACAAACGATGGGCAGACAACATAGCCCAGACTGCTGGCACAAACTGGCAGACTCTTGCCAAAAATCGGGAGACTTGGAAACGGATGGAGGAGGCCTTTACCCGATATGGGACTACATCTCCAAAAGACCCAAACAAATAACACTACTAACTAGAATAAGACGAACACTAACTACACTAACACAACTAACACTTATTGCATTTAAATAAAGTAGTACTTAGTATAAAAATGTTAAATATTGTGAGATGAGAAATAAAAGGCTTATTATTATTATTATAACTTGATTTCCAATATCGAAGTAGATTTAATTTACTCTTGTTTTATTTACAGGGACATGCATTTATATTGGTGTACTCCGTGAGCAGTCGACAATCATTAGAAGAACTGAAACCAATATGGCAAACAATAAAGGAAATAAAAGGTACAGAGCTTCCAAATATACCAGTGATGCTGGCAGGTAACAAATGTGATGAAAGTCCAGAGATACGGGAAGTGTCAGCATCAGAAGGACAAGCCCAAGCTCAAGAATGGGGCATCTCATTCATGGAGACATCAGCTAAAACAAACCACAATGTTACCCAACTTTTTCAGGTATATATTTTTCTTAATTTTGTATATTTAGAAAGTTAAACACTTTAGCAAATAATTTCTACAATATATTTTAAAATGATACTTCTTTTTGTGTCGCTGGCACAACTGTATTTTAGTTTTGTTAGCCCAGAACTCCACCACTTTCACTGCATCGTCGGTAGCAGCACAGAGGTTACTGAAATGATACTCATGAGTTTTTTTTTTAATTATTATACTAAACTATTATTACAGGAACTATTAAATATGGAGAAGAACAGAAATGTGTCACTTCAAGTGGACGGCAAAGGGAAAAAAAAGAAAGATAAAGTTGTAAAAGATGGTGGAGAAGCATCTGCCAGTGGAAGAGAGAAATGTCGGATTATGTAAATATATCAAAAAAACTCCAATAATATCTAATCCCACCAATTGTATAACAATAATTCCTAGTCATTTTGATCCTAGTCATTAAATCCATGTCCCAGCCGACTAATTTACCAGATTTAGAGTATAAGTATTGCTAGTATCACATTTAAAAGCGATAGCATAGTATAGTAATTACAATGCCTTTTAAACAATATAAGTTCCGATTGTAGTGGAGCTTAGAAGTCATTGAAAACCTAAATTTTTTGCTAATTGTTAGTTATTAATAATTTAATAATGACTGACATGACAAAGAAATATTCCATATATTGTTAGTGTGAAATACAACGAAATGAAGTCTTAAAAGACTTACTGTTAATGAATTATACATACTGAGCTGTTATATGAAACAATTTTGTGAATGAAACACATTCATTATGTGACAAGCATTACATTGCATAACATTTAAGTAAGTAAATGTCTTGTTCTTTTTATTAACATGACATTAATAAATTAAAGTGACATGGGAAGATAAGGGCCTTTAAAAATGTTTGAGTGTTATGTTTATCAATAATTTTAAGACCTTTATTTGTTATTCAAATATCAATGGTATCTGTTCCAACCATTTTTAAGGAATGGTTGTATGTGATGGCATGATTGATATATACCTAGAATTGAATATTAAATACTTATTTGGTATTATTATAAACGATAGGTAATGTCATTATGGGAAGTTGTTTCAGTGCCAAATAGTAGCAGCTACATGAAAATTATGGTTTAATACATATTTCAATAAGCATCGTTTCTGGTTTTAGAAGCGGAATACGATTATACATATTTTTTTTAAATATTGTTACACGAGAGAGTAACAGTGGCTTAAGAATATTATGTACATTATGACAAGAGGCATAAAGAAATGTATCCACAACATTTTGAGGAAAGTAACGCGCCAAAAAATCACTCTTTAGTGGAGCCCATTATAACCGCGGACTCCATAAAGTCAGTAACTTAAACATTTTGTGTCTAATGTAAAAATAATATTATGTGAATCAAATATTTTTTGTTAGTAATAAAAATTTGCTAGATTACAGGAGTAAAAGACCGAAATGTATGGAGCAATAGTGCTTTTTTATTTTTTTACGGCTACTGGCGATTAGTGCAATACAGGTTGCTGTTTTAAAAAAAAAAACATTTGTTTTCTGGCTCTGGCTAAAGTTTTATCAAAAAACCAATACTGCTGTTTTATTCTCCTTCAAAATTAAGATCATGGTTCCTTTGAGCACTTTGCTATACTACATATAGTTCCGTATTTAGCGCTGATGAGCTGTCGTAAACATCAGCCTGTATAAACTGATTTATTAGGAGTAGGACTGAGTTT
Organism: Xestia rhomboidea; assembly: GCA_963853795.1. Taxonomy (NCBI): domain Eukaryota; kingdom Metazoa; phylum Arthropoda; class Insecta; order Lepidoptera; family Noctuidae; genus Xestia; species Xestia rhomboidea. The sequence continues at coordinate 11,719,552 of OY970761.1, read as the reverse complement.
CGAGCTTAACCGCCGGCCGGTCCGCCGTACAAAATTCTGTTTGTAATGCAATAATGCATAATGTCTCAAATATGTTCGTTAGCGACCGCGAAAACTAAAAAGGCACTAATTTTGGTCATTGCATTTTTTGGTTCAACAACAACACATTTTATTGTACTATTAAAGATTGATCTCGCGATGACATTATCGATTTGGACCATGTTTATTTTAGATTTTATAGGTTTAATATTATTTGTTATAGATGGACAATGTTCACGGTTAAATATTTATCTAGACATAATATTTAAATGTAGCTGTCGCTAGTTAAATAATGCACATTATTTAATATCACTCACATATCCAGTTATATCTATAGATTTGTCCATAATATATAAATATCTAGTCGATTATTATTGTACGAATAATATATATTGAAGTATCTGTATGCAATGAAGATGTACTGGCTGAAATGCTAGTGCAATATACGGCTAGAGCCTTAAGCGAAGCTACACCTGGGTCCAATCATCGTTTGTTTGTTACTCATAATATCCATCGGGTGACTCGCCAGAGACGTCATATTCACTGCTTAGTAATTCCAGCCGGATTTAAACCCTTGTTCGCTTTAGGACAGATTCGCTTTTCGCTATACGACAGAAGTACAGTGAACTTGATTATCTATCACGGTACTTATTAATCAAACATTAAACAAAAACGCTATTTGTTATTTATCTTACGTTAATACATACCTATTTATCTTCTATTTTGCCTGCACAAGCGTTCTACACATTCTGAACTAAAATTTTGTTTTGCAGTGCACTAGTAATAATCATTTAATTTTTATATCTTTCTCCTCTAACTTTAAACTACACTGTTTTCCTTTACATTAGGTTGCTACCCTTTTTAAAAATGTATCTTGATAATTACTTCCTTTGGCTTCCTTTTTAAGTCATTGTATGAACCGATGGTACAACGCCGGCGCTGGTTTCAAAGGAATTCTGTTTTTAAGGCGACCATACCACCCTTCAACTGGGTTATTCGTTCTGAATACTTCTTTGTAGCAACTAAATGTGTCAGTAGTAATTAATCCCATCCATTGCTTTGAGAAATAGACCCTGAATGCTGAATATTCTTCAGAATCATTAATTGATTCTTGAATATTGATCAAAATTGGTAACAATGCCAATTGCATTATACATTTGACTAATCTCATCTCATTTGAAAAAACTACGTGTAGGAAAACTACGTGGACACCATTTCAACACGACTGTACAATTTCTGCCGTAAAGCGAATCTGTCCTAAAGCGAACAAGGGGAATATGTAGTCCCGTTTCGGCTTGTAGCCGTATCATTCGCATACTGATCTTAGTTGTTTATTTATATCATGTGATGTAACTGTTGTTTTTCATTCCATATTTCATAATTTATGTACTTACTTAAAAACTCAGTCACATTTAATTGGTCAGCAGGGGATCTATTTACAATTGTAACCTATCAATATAATTAAAAATTGTACTGTAGGTAAGTTCACAAAATAACCAAGAAAAAAAAAATAATCTGCAGAAGTGATTATTTCTATATCAGTACTATTTAGGATTATTATTAATATTTTATTCTGTTTGAATATATTTCTAAAGACATTTCAATATTATGCACATAAGTTGATAATGTATTTGCACGTTTTAATTACGAATATTTGCTTATTGGCAGAATCTATAAAATATTGTATTTATAGAGATAAAAAATTGTTAAACACTGAATTGTTATAGCTGGACCAAAGTTGTTTCGTGTTGATTGACGTAAGTTAACAGTGTAGTAGTGTATCTATTTTTTGTACTCTTGGTATTTTCTTATTTCCATAACACTTGATTACCTAAAATTAGCTTTATAGTTGTCTTAGTAAACTTTGCCATTAAAAAAATATCACTTCTCGGCATACTCCTCTGTCTTCACCGCTTTAGGGTTTGCTTGGGTCTTCTATGTTCTTACTTCAGTTACTAGTGAAGTGAAACACTTTCACAAAATTGGAGTATTTTTGTTTAAAACACATGCAATCCTACCGTGTGATGGGAATGTGTATTATAACTAGACACACCTAGAATGAAGCCATCTGTCATGAGCTCAAGTAAAAAAATGAAATGCTTATAATAACGGTAACACTGTCTCTAAGCAAATTATTCAAAGATATAGATTCTCGTTTACATGCAATGTTTTTAAATGTCAAAGCTCAGGTTGGACTAGATTAGAGTAAGTAGTAAAGTTACCTCGACAGCCGTAAGTTGTAGCATTTTAGCTCGTTGGACCTTGTGAAAAAAGTATGGGCCGCGGGCCCTTTGCCAATCATCAGTTAACAATGGGGTGGGCAACTGGTGGAACGAATGGCGCTAGCATCGCATGAACCAAACATCGTCATTGGTTGAAAATCCGTCGAATGTCATTTTATATTTCAAAAATAGTTTGACCTCATTGGTCAGATTGGGTCTAAGCTATAGACGCGCCATCTACAATCAGCTTTGACCACCCTTCCCCATTGTTCGTGTATGAGCTCAAATTACCGGGAAACCACCGTTAATTTTGGCATATCTGTTTCATTCTAATATTCTGTATTTATCTGCTGGCTATCCAAGCGATCATTTCAATTCTCTCGTCCTCTCGTTTCTATATAATTAATCGACTTAACATTACTTGTAACTAGTATGGATTTAGGGATCGTAGTTCTGGTAGCTAGATTTTAGAGAAATTCTGTAATCAACGAAGGATCAACATAGCATAATCAAAAATAGTGTTTTATATTGTAAAGGTACATTGAGTGGTCATGGTCAATATGATAGGTAATCATTTCAACCATTAACTGATCAGAAGGCTCGCTGGTACATTAATTTTAAGCTCCGAGTTGCATTATAATATAGCACATGCTTTTAGTTAGGATGACTTAACATCTATTATAGATTTTTTGATACAAATTTCTACATTATATTTACTGCATTCAAACATAAACATTACGTTTCTTAAGAGATTGCTATCTTTGTCTGCTCTTTTCCTTATAATCTTCGAAAATGGTGCCCAATGTATGTCACGGCAATAATAATATAGGAAGTTAAGTAATAGGATAATTATCAGCATCCCTTTTGCAATATAACCGATTATATCTAGAAAGCATAGAAATCCAAAATTTTACTAGAAATAATAATGACTATGTACCTAGATAAAGTATTTCTTAAGTTTCCTGGTATTTAGTATACATTAGTTTCAATCGCAAACAACAAACATTTTGACGATTTCCAATCAAAAGTTAGTGTGCTTTTTATCATCGTCCATCAGTCGAAGTTACATACTTGCTTTGGGTTACATTAAGTATTAGGGTAATCGGATAGAAGCGCCTCGTTGGATCACGATGAAAGTGATCAGGTAGGTCAGAGTGTATTGATATACATTGAGTTAGTGCAATCTCTGATCACCTTGTTGGGAGTCGTATGTTCTAGTTGTATTGTACATAATTATATTGTTTCTTTTTTAATGTTATTTATACTGAGGTTGCGAATGTTTGTTGACCAATAGCAGTATAGGTGTAAGCGTTTATTTCAAATCAAGACTAGAATTTGCTTAATATCTCCTTGATACCGTAAGAATTATTTATGCTTACCTATATGTTTCCAATTATGTATTAAAATACTTTGATTGATCTTGTTTGTGACACTTCTCACTAAGGCATCACGAAAATAAAATACTTGTAAAATATTATTTACTGGTTTTATTTGTTAAAAGCGACATGTAATAGATACCTACATAATTTTTGCTTCATAGCAATCCGACGAAAACATAGAATATCGATAGATTAAATTCGTTTCTTTAAATAATAGAAATACCTGTAATTTGTATGGTGCACATAATAGAGTATTATGTTCTTGATTTAGATCAGTGGTTCCCAACCTATGGTACGCCAGAGGTTCAAATATGGTCCGCGATAGGTTAAAATGTTATTCGAAGATTTTAACTAGCACAGAAGATGCAAGCTCAACCCAACCTAATTGAAAATCCATCAGAGGCGAGGTGCTTGCTGCGCTCGATCTTGCTAAATTCATAAGCATTTCTGCAAAAATCTACTTAAGTACTTATTCCTATATTTCTATGAATTATTGCTAAAATTTTTGAGCTCACTTCGATAGCTCGTGTATCTTGTACTTTCTAAAGGTTCTCATCACATTTTCCAAATTTTGCATTCCCCCCTAGATATAATCCTGTCGGTATCCTAGGGCCTTATGGCCCCTGCTAACAATAAAGACACCTAAGTGGTCCCTGGTCCAAGAAAGGTTGAGAACCAATGATTTAGATAAATGATTCCAAAAAGTTTTCATAAATCTATAACGCACAGTTAGCATAGCTCGTATTTCTATGATACACAGTTTTGGCGACATCAATAGTCAATTCAGACAGAACGGAAAATCCTCGTGCAACTTTCTGCATTTAAAATAGGACCGTATTACCAAAGTCGGAAATTGTATGAATATCGACGTCGATCTCGAGGCTCCTCTCAATATCGCTCCGTCTCGAAGCGCGTTCCTCCTTTTAGGTGCGAGGATTTCTGTTTCCGTTGCATTTCCGTTCTGTCGGTACTGACCCTTAGTCGTTTCGGTGGCTCTCTGTCAGTCTATACACAGAAAGAAGTATATTTATAAAAGTGCATTAATAGTAGGTACAAAAATATTAAACCTGCATCATAATTTTATTGTAAACTTATTTAGAGACAAGATTAAAATAATTCTTTACCATTACCAAACCTAGAACCGCGAACAAAGAGCAGTTACAGGCATGCTAGTGAGCATTATGTACCTTTGGCAGTATTTTTACGCGAATTCAGGATTGGTTCCATATTAAAAGTTAGTTGTTTATTGTAAAACAAATATTTTGGATGATTAATAACTAAATATAAAGCTTAACATTACACATAATAATTATCACAGTGGAGTATAATTATTTACTTACATTAAAATAAAACTTTTTTACGATGATCATGGCGTAATATCACGACCCAAATGGCGCAGCGGTTGTGAGGCTGCCTTACGTTCATTGGGTCCCGGGTTCGAATCCCGGTTGGAGTGTTTGTGTGATGAGCATGGACATTTGTTTCCGAGTCATGGATGTTTACATGTATAATAAGTATGTATTTACAAACAAAAATATCTAAATATTTAGTATATCAACTATCTGGTGTCCACGACACAAGCCTCGTTGCTTAGTGTGGCACTAGATGGCGCTGTGTGCAATGTCCAGCGATATTTATTTCATTTTATTTTAATATCAGCTGGCAGTCTGGACTTGACCATTGTCACGTCATTCATCGACGGCGATCCTTGCAAAAAGACCACAGAGTAGCAAATTCATCACGGTCGATGGGAAAGGAATGAAAGGATGCGTAAGGCGCGGCGGCTTCCCTTTTTTTAATGAATGGCATCTCGCTGTTCAACCTAGAGAGGTTGTGCTGCGGCGGCTTCCCATAATATGTGCTCTTTTTATATGATTTTCACTTATTTTTTTAAATTCAGATCTAAATGCGTGTGCCATGTAAATGTGTGTGCGATGAAGTGAAGCGATATAAAGTTCAAATTTAATGTTTTACTTTGAGCGACATGTTATTGTAACAAAGAATAACGAAATTAATACTTCTGATCGCTTTGAGGCTTTCTCGGATGAATAGAGATTAATTTATTTTCAACTTTATTTCAACTGATGCAAGGTTGATATTTTGTTGTCAGGCCACCCTAATACATTTCAATTTTACATAGGTACATTACATCACGCCTGTATTCCCCAAAGGGTTAGGGAGAGGTTTACCTAATAGCACACCCACATTTCGTCAGTTAGGTTTTAAGTCCCATGTAATAGGGGGCGAGCCTATTGCCATCAACCGGGCACAAATCCAGACTATGGCTGTACACTTTGCCCGACTCGGAAATCGAGCCCTTATACTTAGCAGTCGCGCTTGCGACCACTCCACCAGGCAGTCAATATATTTATTATCAATGATCGCCACTTGCAAGATTATGTCTTCTTCTAATGTTGTAGTTTACAGCCAGCTGCTCATTATTATTGTCCGAACAATTAGGTAACCGTCCAGTGCTAGCTGATCTTCGTATCCTTGGACGATTGTCATTATTTGTCAATCGTAAATTAGTTCTATTTTGACCATTATTATTAACATTTGTTAAAGCTAGTGAACAAACATTTAAAAGTCTATCCAATCTATCACCACTTATTCTGTCTGTATCAGCTCCGACTTGTGCTGGTTGCTCATTTGTATTTGTGGGAAACATTGATCTTCTATTTTGTCGAACACCAATACTCACGACGCCGAGGAAACTTAAGTTGAATGGAATATTAAATATAAAATTGAACACAACCATGACCAGCAGATATATCAAAGAAATATTTACGACTAGAATTGAAAACCCATACACAATCTTATCGAAGGGGAACCATAATCCATCTGGAAAAGACAATCACATTAATTAGCAATAAGCAGAAGGAAGAATAACAATGTTTTAATTAAAAAAAAAAAAATGAATATCGCAGACATATAAATATACAAATTTTCGCCACAGACTTAATAATAAAAAATAAGGCCATGGAACATTACATCTGAAATTGAATCATTTTTCATCGTTCATCGATGACAAAATTAAACATTTCAATGATATTTCGGATAGACTCTCCAAAATTAATCTACATTCGGCTTTCACCATTATCAGATATTGTTGTTTTGGTCCAAATTTTATGTATTTTCTCCGTTGTTCTCCTCTTTGGAAGAAACAACAACTTTTGGACAAAATTGACCAAATTATTCGCAACACATTAACATCCATTCTTAATGTGGCCCTGGACGACCGAGCGTGGCTGCAAGCCACTCTACCAATTCGTTTTGGTGGCCTCGGCGTCCGCAAAATTTCTAGTGTAAGCTTACCGGCGTTCCTGTCTTCTGTCCACAGCACTGAAAAGCTAACCACGAAAATTTTAACTCTCTCCCTGGTTAGCTCGGAAGTGCCGTGCTTGACCGACGCAGAGGACGCCTGGAAAGTGGCTTGCCCGGACACGGATCGGCCCGAGAACCCGTTTTCCCAGAGACAGTGGGATGAGCCGCTCTGCAGGTTGGTACGGAATAAACTTATTAATACGTCAACCAATACTGCTGAGCGTGCCCGCCTGCTGGCTGTGGGTGAGTGGGAGTCGGGCCTCTGGCTTCAGGCACTACCGTCACCTAATATAGGCACCTTGTTGGGTGACACAACCTTCCGGCTCGCTACATGTTTGCGTTTGGGCGCTCCTTGTGGGGCTCCACATCGCTGTCAATGTGGTGAAGCAGTCGACTGCCTCGGACACCATGGCCTTTCCTGCAGTAAGAGTGCAGGTCGGATAGCGCGGCACGCTAGCATTAATGATCTCATCCGTCGTGCTCTTGCCACCGCCGGGGTGCCAGCTGTATTAGAACCCACTGGCTTGGCACGCGTCGATGGGAAGAGACCAGATGGTATGACCATAATGCCATGGAAGTTGGGTAGGCCTTTGGTGTGGGACGCAACTTGCATCGACACCCTTGCGCCATCCCATCTTCCTAGCACAGTGGGCTGCGCTGGGGCGGCTGCTGCAGGTGCTGAAAACCTCAAACGGCGCAAATACAAAAATTTAATTGGTAATTATGTGTTTGAGCCGTTTGGGGTTGAAACACTAGGGCCATGGGGTCCGAGTGCCCACCTAGTATTTCGAGAAATCGCCAAGCGGTTGGTCGACTCTTCACGTGACCAGAGGGCGGGCCTATTTTTTGGCCAAAGAATCAGCATTGCCATCCAACGTGGCAATGCTGCCAGCCTTCTGGGCACTTTTCCTGTTGACAGCGATGTGGACGAATTTTTTGACGCCCTGTAACGGTTACAGGTTGTTACTTGTACATATTTTTATTATTATTTAGAGTTATAGTTTATATAATAGTAGTGAAATAAATGGTTTTTATCTGAAATTGAATAAACAAAACTGGTAGTTTAGTCTACATGTGAAACAAATTTTTCTTACCAGTGACACCATGAAGAATTATTTTTATAGTAGAGTTAATAGCAATAACTGGTTCAGATACTAAAGACGTAAACATCCTGATGGCAATTTTTAATGGGTTCATATGCTTCATAAATAAAATTGGGTCTGGCGGTGGAACTGTGCAATCTGATGTCCAGAAATACCATTTGCAAGTATTAATAGCTGAAACAAATTTGTCATACTCCTGTTGTTCAGCTTCCTGAAATATATTTGGGTATTAGTATGGAGAAAAAGTAAATTCATCATGTATAACAATATTAAACCATACTCATGGGGTAACGGCAGGAGTATGATGACTCATAGTTAGGGATTTATTTTAAAAACAGTATGAAAATTTCATATTTATATTTTAGATAGCCATACAGAGATTGGAAAAAGACTATACTTTTGATTCTCTTTCTTACTATTCTTTTATTTACTAATATTTCGAATGTGAAAGTCTGTATGTTTGTTAATCAATCACACCTAAAAAGCTAAACTGCAAAAGTACAGCGTAAAGAGTAACCATGGAGTTTCTTTCGTTCTTCTCCATGGAAACGACGCGAACCGTGCACCTTTTTTTATAAGCCCATCTAGGCCTATGTGAAATAAAAAAAAAATGATTTTGAAACAGATTTGGATAAAATACGGCGCATGGGTGAACCATAATATTTTCTATGAGCCTTATCTCAGTAGTATGGTAGTATAATCTCATGGCTCAAAGTTATAAAAAGTGGACAGCCATTGACAGACCTTGATTTATTATTATTTTTGTTTATGCATTTATTTTGCTCGGCTATCTGGGTAGCAGAAAAGTACTAATAGCACAGACCTAAGCTAAGTGATTATCAGCTGCATTGAGAGTTAAATAGGTACGAATAGGTGCATCACGGTTTTGCGTTGTAGCTTGAATATTATTATTTATTCATCATTTAGCTTTATTACCAATTACGTATTAGTTAGTGTCTTTTTCCAACATTGAAAAATAGAAATGCTTTTTATAGTTGTGTTACTTTTCTAGACCCAATTCCATTTTCGACTCAGGCAGTGGAACAACACAGGGTGGTAGTTTATAGCTAACTTATTTTTTTTTTTGGTATTTCTGTGATACTCACTTTGTAAGATATAAAACCTTCGTAAATATATAACAAGGCAAATATAATGATGACAACATGCTTGTGAGACATGTGTCTCCATAGCCAAATTACTACTCCAACAGCTCCAAGTAAACCAAGTAGTAACGTAATGTACATCTGAAAAAAAATGTAATTTATTATACACTTAGTTAGTCTGCACTCAACATAGGTATAAATATAATATCAATAACAGCTTTATTGAATTGAAATCACTTGTTTTCAGTGCACAAAATACATGTAAATATTTATATATCAGTCTTTTAATCTTTACCTACACAATAATTATAATGAAGTTCATTACCAAGGTAAGGAAAAAATATGGTATGTTACCTTATATTCCATAAGATAAACTCGAATGTAATCACTCCATGCTAATACAATTTGATCAGTAATGGTTGGCTTGTAAATGGCATCTTCAACATATCCCACAGTACGTCTGAACTTATCATCAGACAATGTAGACTCTGACTTCAAACACTGGTCTAAAACATCCCATCTGTCAGCATCAAACCTCATTTGTAGTGATATATCAACAGTACCATCTTCACTTTTCTGTAATTATAAACAAGTAATTAATTATAATTTTCATAGATTTGAAATAAGTTCTATAGGAAATTTTAAAGATTGGGGAAAATGTAGCAAATTGATAGATAGGTTTACTTTAATTTACACAGCTCTTTTGCAATACTGTTGTTTGGGAATTAGTAATCATTTCGGCTTGCATGACTAACCTTAAATTGGCCACTTTTTAGCATTATGGCAAGTAATCTTTTAAACCACCATTCTCCAAAGACGAATTTACTTTCTGCTTGTCTTTCTTTCTTTAGAGGTGTTCTGAGATCTGAAGGTAAATCTGCATCATGTGATTTATCTGGTACTTGCATACTTTCGTAGTTCCAAGGGTCTGGTCCAGCTTGTATGTCGCTTCTAGAGATGCTGCAAACCCCTAACAAAACGAAAGTTAATAAGTGGTAATTCATTTCTACCAACCGACAGGACTTTTTTTTTCATTAAAACAATGAATTGTGTTATAAAAATTTTGTCATCAAGATCACGATTTAAAAATAATGTTGATTTCATTGACACTGACAGTGTTGACAGTTGACACAGATATGTCATTGTGCATACAGACCATACAGATGATATGCAGTAAATTAGTGACGTCCATTACAAACAAATCTTGAATGGCCTATCCATTCGATTAGGACGCAGAAACGCGGAAATGCAGAAACGCGCCTGTGTGGGGGGAGCCTTTATGTACATTCATAAATGTATGTATGGGATAATGTTTGCGAAATCAGGCCAAAGGCAATAATATTAGAAATAATGACAATATTAGAAATCAATCGTCTATGATCCCCATAGAAAAAGTAATTCAAATGTCAATGTCAATTGTCAAATTCAAAATTCAAATGTCAAGCAAAAAAAAAAAACCAATACTGTAGCGTGTTGTGATGGGTTCATGATGAAAATGAGTAAATTGTGAATTTATTAGTGACTTTCTTTACTCTCTAGCGTTCAGCTATCTGCACAATCCCAACTCATCGAGCAATGTCTTCTATAGATTTTGATCCTTCGATAAAGCTGTGCCTAAAATATTTACATTCAAGCGCATCCGATTCTACTGAACAACTACGGCTTACTTTAGACGAACATATTCGTCAAAGTGGCTATGGAAGTTCTAAAACCCTTGGCAACATTTTGCCAAAGAAGTACTTGGCTGAGGAAAAGTTAGAATCTCCTAGATCTAAGCAAAAGTCAGATAAGTCCTCAAATAAACCTGCCACAGTAGCCTTGCCTCAACAAAGTCCACAGCAACTACAAATACCGGAGCGTGAAAATGATGATGGCTCTGTTATGGATGGAGACTTGTCTCTTGATTTATTGGAAGAAGACTTGACTTGTGCCGTCTGCAGACAGATTTCAGTTCAAGTTGGCAACCGCTTAGTAGAATGTGATGCCTGTCGTGCTCTGTATCATCAGGTAAAGATGTTTCTTCTTGTAATATAATAATAATAATATATAATATCTTCCTTGCTTTGTGGAATTTCTGGTAACATAACAAAACATCACTCCTGTAATACCTGAAGGGCAAGGGAGAGATGTACCTTATAGTACACCCACATTTCGCCAGATATGTTTAAGTCCCATGTAACAGGGGAGAGCCTATTGCCATCAATGGGGTACTTAGGGATATTAATTTACATAAGTTTCCGAAATGCTATCTCTTCTCTTCATGTAGTTATTGCTGGGTGGGCCACTTAGTGACATCAATGTCCATTTTAAAAACATTAAATATTCTTTATTGTTCACTGAAAAAAAAGACCAACAGGACAATGTTCACTGAAAACATACTACTTAATGATCTATCTCATTTCTGCATGTGTAGCTTGACACATCCAGGCCTGTTGTCAACTTGTCATATTGTGTTATCCTCAAAGATTCAAATGTTTAACTTGTTTAAAAAAACAATTTTCAGGATTGCCACAAACCTGCTATCAGTGACAACGACATAACACCTGGCTGGCAGTGTGCCTCTTGTTTGACATCACAAGGGATTACTGGTAATTACATCAAGACTTCAGCTGGTCCCAAGTCACCATCCAATATATCCGGTTCCACAACACCGGTGAAGATATCCTCAAGCAGTTCATCATCATCATCACCCTCAAAGGTGGTGACTCCAAGCATCAACATTATTTCTGCTGATAAGAGGCTGCAAATAATGAAGAAGAAAGCAGCGAAACAGCACGAAAAGAAGAAGAGTTCTAAATGATAGTGACTCTTTGTTTCATGAATATTATGAAACAAAGTAAAACAATAATCAAAATAATAGCACATAAAATGTTTATTAATTTAGCAAAAGTGAAACGTTTTATAGTTATACTTCTTCAATTTGTTTATAGTTGGTGCTAGTTAAGATTGCAAAAGAGGTCATTGACCCACCTACATTTATTAAAGTTCGTAACTTTGAAATCCAAAAATAAGCGTGTTCAAGTCTTGAATCGTCATCTTTCGTGATCTTCATAATTTTTTCCAATGAAAAACGATACTTGGTTCATTTGTTTTGTCTCGTAGGAAGAGATATTAGGGAAAGGGCAATGACCGCTATTGCGATCTTAACTGGAACCAACTATAGCAAAATATGTACAACTGTAAGTGTATTTGGGCTATCATAGGATATATCTTGTATTGTCCTATGTTAGCTGGTATTTTTCTCATTATGCATTTGTTAGGTGTATATGTTTAAGATATTAAAATAAAGATAATAAGTAGTACACCGATATCGTTTCTTTGGTTAAATACCTACCTCCCTGAAATAACACAAGCAACATGTACCCAATATCATGTGATACACAAACAGATTCACAACACTAAATAAAAACACTCACTCACACTCTATGCAACTCTTAAAAGTTATTATTTTTTGTTGTATGTTATGCTGTATGCATAATCAGCATAATGATGTTCGCGCTGCTGGGATACAGGCCTCCACTCTATGAGAGGGAATGGGCTATAATCCACCACCCAGGCCTAGTGAGGGTTGGTAGATGTCACATGTCTTCGAAATTTTGGTTCTAAGACAAGCGGATTTTCTCACGAAGTTTTCCTTGTGATGAAATAAATTACACAAAGTAGTACACCTGCCTGACTTCGAACCCACCACTTACTGCTCGTAAGTCGGGGCCGCCAGTGCCACCACCACTGGGCCACCGCTGCTCTCTTTCCGCTGTATAACAAATCATGTATCATTTCTATCTAAGACCCAAACCGTGCATGAATGAATTATATTGAGTTTTGTCTGCCTCATTTGTAGTGGTCTAAAGGTGGGTACTTACTGACCAGTGTTACGGGCCGTAATGTACCATTCGCAGCGAGCATGTTACGTTACGCCGTGTTCTAAACTCCGTGTAACATGCTCGTTTCGTACTCTGCTCGCCCGCGAACTCCAGATTCGTTGTCATGATGTCGGCCGACGAAGTTATGTATCTTTGATTTTACTCAATTATTGTATAATCCAAATTAATTCCATTCCATCTTTATAACAACAAATAGGTAATCACAACTAATAAACTAAAGGCCCGAAGTACCTAGAATCGACGCTTGTGCCCCGTGCGCTCATGACTACTCACTGCGACCGACGTACTGACTAAAGCGCGTAACATTCAAAGGATTCGCCAAAAAACCGACAGAGGGGTGGAGTACTCGCTGCAAGCAACGAGCCGCTCGTTGCTCGTTGGTGCGAGCGCCTTGTTTCCCCGTCCTGAGTTACTGACTGCACGAATGTTCGCTGTGTAACACGTTACATTACGCCCCGTAACGCCGGTCAGTACCCACCTTTAGACCACTACAAATGAGGCAGACAAAACTCAATATAATTCATTCATGCACGGTTTGGGTCTTAAGCAGAGCTGCGGTGGCCCAGTGGTGGCCCCCGCTACTGATGAGCATGAGGTCCTGGGTTCGATTCCTATTATAGGTTGGTTAAAGTGTTATAGGTATAGTTTTTCATCCGTAATTTTTCAGTAGCAGCCTGCAGCCACGCGGGCAATGATACGCCGCCTATTATAAGTATATAATGGGTTTAGTATCAGGTTCACCTCGGCCTAACCCTTCGGTGATTACAGGCGTGATGTTATGATGATTAGATCTCTGCAGTGTGCCTCGTAGCAGCTGGATGGTAGAGATCGAGTCAAACAGCATGAAATTGCAATGGCTTATAGTACGGCAATAGTGCACTGCACTTAAAAAACGTTGCCCTACACTAGGAATTACTCCTGTATCATGGGTGCATTTACAAACGTTTAAACTCACTCACACAGACCCGGAACAACATCAATTTCAATTAGGTACCTGTATTTTATTTCAATTTCAACTACCTGCAGGCCATTCAAATATTTGATGCGTACGGGGATCGAACCCGCGACATGACTGAAGACAGTACTCCTACATTTCGCTTTATATTAATAGGAGGCGAGCCTTGCCATCAACCGGGCACAAATTCAGACTACGAGACTCATCATCATCTACAGCCCAACTTCACCCACTGCGGGTATAGGCCTCTGTTTGTGCCAAGCTCCACGTTCTTGTACCAGCCTCATTCAGGATATTCCCGCTATGACAACAATGTCGTCTGCCCATCTCGCCACCGCCGGATGATCAGCACTTTTCTCCCTCCCCAGTTCTTGGACTACGAGACTGCTACTAAGAATCTCCTGATGGAAAAACCCAATAGCACTTTTCTCGACCTGTGAATCGAGCCGAAGTCAGAATTTATTGGTAGCCGGCAGGCGCACTTGTTTACTTCCAAGAGTTACGGAGACGCGGAGGTTATGACGTTCATCCTCAGGGGACTTTATAACTCGCTATGTACTTTAAATGGACGTTGGAGGATCACAGGTTCTATATAAAAACACGTTAACCTAGATTTTTGTAATACACATTAAACATACATTCACATCACAAAGCAGTTTAAGTACCTAATATTATATTGCCATAATCATAAGCCTAGATTTTTCTCAACTATATCGGGGTCTGCTCCGGGATCTAACCAGATGCAGTTGAACATAAGTTCACATATTACATTTGATCACATAGTCACAATCATATCTTTATATAAATAGCACATAGATACTTCATCATAAAAGTATCGACCTAGGTAAGTACAAGCAAATCTAGCTATAGCTAGTAGCATTGCACTTTTATATTATTCTACTAGTCACGGTAGGTTTTCACTGAACAAAAACTGAAAGTTCGCACTCGCACACCACACTATAACATTTATACTGTTGCTTGTTTAAATGAAACAATCATAAAGGATCAGCTTCCGATGTTTTTCTAAGTTTGTAACCAATCCTAATGAGAGCACGTTCCCATTGGTCGGTCTGTGGAGAAGGGCGGTTCGGGAAGAACGGGATGTTGCGACGTCGATACAAAAAGAATCACTAACTTGACACTTGTTCCTAAGATGATGGAGTTTATGTTCCCGTGTACCTCATCTCAGATACAGTCAGTTGCTACTCCTCCCAATTTCACATGCATCTATCATCTCGACGTCTAGTTTTCATATCGATATTAGTTTCAGGGCGGAGTGTTATATGGGCGGGCGGCTTTGCTCTGCGGATTGTGTTCAGTTAATTTTGTGAAACAGTGCTATGATACCTTGTTTTTGAGGACCGAAGATTTTAATACACAGATCAGTAAAGATTGCCTTTACTCGATATTGTTTAATTTGATACACTTTTTTTCCATTGCGAAGTAAGTACTTAGTATTAACTGAATAAATTATGTGTAGGTACACACTGCAGTAAGTATCTATTTACACTTACTTAAAAATCTTCTTATTGCAGTTACGTGTCGACGTCATACAAAAGCTTTTAATAGACACAACATTGAGTGATTCCAATGATGAATAGTGGGCGGGCCCGGGTCCCGAAGTGTGCACGGTGTCGAAACCATGGCCTGATCTCAAGTCTAAGAGGCCACAAGAAAGCTTGTGCCTACCGTCTTTGCCAATGCCCCAAGTGTGGTCTGATCAAGGAGAGGCAACGGATTATGGCCGCTCAGGTATGTATAAAGGTATACAAATAATATTTTACTCTTCTTAAACCTTATATTACCTACTTAGTTTTTCATAAGGCTTTAAAATTAATTGTGCTTCTGCAGTATCTAATTCCTGAAACCTAGGTATTTATTTAAACACCACCTATTTAATGGACCTAGACACAATGATGTTTAGAATGGCTTTATTTAAAACTCATCATATTTTCGATATTCGGTATCCATTGCTTAAAGAATCTGGTCAAATACCATTACACAGTTTAGTAGATGGGTGCCTACTTAGATTAATTTAATTTACAGTGGAACAACAACATTTGTTTGCATAATGTTTATTTTGAGATCACCTTCCATCCAGACGCCACTTCAATGTGATTTTAAAGTAGCTAGATATACAATGCCACCCACAGTCAATTGATGAAACTAATGATGATAGGTAGGTACCTACAATTTATAAAATTATAAGGACGTAAGGAATCATGAAATACACAAAAGTTAGGCAAAAAATTGATTATCCTTTAAATTCGAGACCATTTTAAACAAATTGGTTTTGATTCTTGTGTTAAGATGGAGGATTTAATACTTATTTTTATTATCTAATATGAAGAAAGGTACTATTACTCGTGGTACTACCTCCGTAAGATAGGATAGGGTTCTGGTAGGATGTAGTCTACATCTCCATCACAGTAACTGATACAAAAGTTGCATCCTGCAGCTTTCCTACTGGGCATAGTGCACCTAATAGAGACCGTGGTTTTTACTGTATCTTCTGTTCTGCAGCCATAACTGAATTAGCGATGTCAAAACCTGCTTCGCATACTTACTACTGTAAGAACTTAATTAGGTATACTAAACTAAATACGGTTAATGTTTTACCTTATTTCTATCTTTAGTTTGGAGTGGTGTAAAAGTAGTGCGACTTTTCTAAACTTTACGTTTACAATCTCCAGATACAATTGAATCGAATCGAATTGATTTGATATAATTGAATCTACTGATACCTAATCTTCCAGAATTAGGTATCAGTAGATTTAACGTGTTGTTTAGGTGTGAGCATTGCATAGTTATATCCAAAAATTAAGCTCCTTTTCTAAATGAAGTACCTAGGTACCTACTCTTTTTTACGGTCACACATTTTTATTTCATCTACCGGTGAAAAAAAAGGGTTCCTGTGACGGTCGCATGCCGACGGAATCTGTAGCGTATGCGACCGCGCGGTTATAGATGATGGGCCTCCTACTAAGATAGATATTTATGTTTAAATAGTAGGTCATTTTAGGAACCATTGTCTTTGTCATCCATCAGTGCCTAAGGAAAATCTAGCTTCTTTAAAAGTATGAGGTTCAATCTCAGTTCATAGAGTCTCCGTAGTCCGCGTAGTTATGACCACTTCTATTGTAGGTAGGCTCTACTAAGAATAGATATTAACATGTAAAAAATAAAAATAACACAGTCGGAAATCATCGTATACATATAGAGTTTCCAAGATGATCCCCGATGAAAGGGAGAATGCTCGTAGTTTAAACGATATTAAACTTAATTAGATGTAAAAGGGTTTAATGCTAAACTTATCTGTCTACCATTTGTCAGTCTCGAAAGATATAATTTATTGATCTTTCGTTATAAAATTTCACTTTTCTTAAAAGCTTAGGTACTAAAGGATTATCTAGGACACCCCGGTCTCCAAGATGATCCACATAGGTACCTACTGCACGTTACCCAAATATGAAGCCATTTCTATCTTGAAAAATCTTATTAAGTTCAAATTAATTAATCGCCATCTACAATTTTATTCTCCCTATTAGATACAGTAGTAGTAGTAGGTAAACAAATTGCATGGACAAGGCACAACCTACCATACAGCTAGTGGCTGTGTTCCCACACTAAAAAAACACCTAGATGGCGTTTATAATTTTGCTGTAATCGAAAAGGAGCACCTTACCTCAAAGGATCATCTCGTACACCATTCCTCTATTTCTGTAAATGTTAAAAGTGTTTTGCGACTTTTCTTTTCTTCGTTTAGACATCACGCCGTAGAAATCATCTTTCAAAAATCTATCTCGTCGGCTGTCGTTTATTTTGTTTCTATACTACAGCATCGGCGTGTCCTATGAATTCTTATTAGCACTGCAAAAATAATGCCAAGTCCACTTGTTTTATTGGATTGCCAAACTGTGCCCAAAGGACAAAACTGAGACAGTAATAGTACATTTTGATACAAGTGGAGAAAGTTTGTTATTGCATCCGAGGCGGAATTAACTCCCGAGCCGTAGGCGAGGGTGTTTTTGAGCTGAGAACTGCAATGACAAATGTCCACGTGTATCAAACGACGTTTTTCAATACACTTCTGAAGAAATAAAATAACATAACGAAAACGATTTTTGTCATAAATTAATAAGAAACTATGATTTTAATTTTCTTTTTTTCCGCGCTTTGCTTTCGCCAGGTTGAAGGAGAAGCAAAGGTATGAAGCCGCTAAACAGCCTAATAAAAAAATTAGTTTTTTTTTATATTTTTGAATTTAGAACACAAATAAATGTTAATTTGTTTATAAATGTAAATATTTGTTTTAAATAATCATGTTTATCTATGATTTTCTATTTATAAACATAATTTGAATATTTTAAAAATATTTAGGCGGTAAAGACGCATTATTGCTTTGCCAAAATTAGGCAAAAAACATTCACCTCCGACTTAATGCATTGAACCAATTTGAACTAAGTATAGGCAGTATAGGTATAGTTATCTGTGGCAATTTTCATGCCCGCACACGTGTTGGAAAATGCAAAAAATCGCACGCGTGTGAAATACATTGAATGATTTTTTTTTTTTTATTGAACCTAATCATAGTGCGTTATGAACCAGTTTTCGAGGAAGTGTATTGAAATAGTACATTTTGATACAAGTGGAGAAAGTTTGTTATTGTATCCGAGGCGGAATTAACTCCCGAGCCGTAGGCGAGGGTGTTTTTGAGCCGAGAACTGCAATAACAAATGTCCACGTGTATCAAACGACGTTTTTCAATACACTTTCAAGAAGTAAAATAAAAGAACGAAAAATATTTTTGTCATAAATTGTTATGAAGCTATGATTTTAATTTTCTTTTTTTCCGCGCTTTGCTTTCGCCAGGTTGAAGGAGAAGCAAAGGTGTGAAGCCGATAAACAGCCTAATATAAAAAATAGTTTTTTTTAATTTTTGAATTCAGAACACAAATCAATTTTAATTTGTTTGTAAAAGTAAATATTAGTTTTAAATAATCATGTATATCTATGATATTCTATTTATAAACACAATTTGAATATTCAAAAAATATTAACGCCTTAGAGACGCATTATTGCTTTGCCGAAATTAAAAAAAAAACATTCACCTCCGTCTATAGGCATTGAACCAATTTGGACTAAGTATAGGTAAGTTATCTGTGGCAATTTTCACTCCCGCACACGTGTTGGAAAATGAAAAAAATCGCACGTGTGTGAAATACATTGCATGTTGAACCTAATCGTAGTGCGATAAGAACCAGTTTTCGAGGAAGTGTATTGAAAAAAATATTATCACCAGAACCAAAAGTGTGTGTAAAATTTCAGCTCTATCGGTTAAGGGGAACTGGTCTGAAATTTAGTTGCAAGATTTGACCAATACATACTAACAAACTAATATCTAACAAGGCAAGTTGAATAAAAGCTCATAAAAACACATCAAATACTACTACGACTACTAAAGATTCGGGTGTTACTAACAAACAAAATATGAATCGATCCGAAGCTACAAGGAAATTCCTTACTAATACCTTATTTAGTACAGAAATAACACGCAATTTAGAGGAGTTAATGTGTTTTAATGTAGTGAAATCGAGACCAGCTAATGCAGCGTCTCGGTTTATTTAAACAAGTGGCACGTGTTTACTGTAGACGCCGGATGAGCCATCGATCGGTTTACACAGTAATGCATCGCTGTCGATGTCCCACCACTTGCATCTCAAATCTGGGATAAACGCGGTTCGATTAATCATACTCGGGATGCTGCAGCTGCGATCTTATGTTAGATTCGCATTAATGATCTTTGTTTAGGGCTAATTGACCAGATAGCCAATAAGGCTAATATAGGCTATCTCCAATCTGCCAGAAAAAAAATATGATGGGGAAATGAAATGCTGATTGAACGCCACTGTCTGCCTGAAAATTCGACGAGAACACTACCTTACTTCCATATTCTATCCATCATCTCTAAATTGTTTTGTAAATATTGTTGTATTTTTTTGCTTTTTCTTCTCAGTAGTATAGAGGTTTAACCAAAAACAATAGTGCTCATATAAATTCCAGTCAGCGTTTTATTTGATTTGCCAGAGATTGAGTTCTGTTTACGTTAGCAATGAAACCGAGGTAGGCCCCGGGCTGGTGGCGCCCGGCTCGCCTCTCGGCCGGCGCGTCCCTGGGGTGGTCGCACACAACAAACATAAACACCAAGTGTTTGTCATTGATTTTCCGCTAAATTAATTTGACAGTATTACATTTCCTGGTGATCTATTTATCATTCCTCCCTTCAACTTCTGTTATTGTTTTTTTTCTATCCGTGTTTGTTAATTCTATCAGTTATCTACTCAAGTGTACAAAGTATGTGTCTAGTGTTTATGTACCCTAAATTCAATTTAGTGGCAGGCTCAATAATTATTTTGGAAGACAGGGAAACGAAATCAATGCTTTGATATCAGTCTTTTATTTTGTTACCAGGTGGCATTAAAACGACAGCAAGCTGCAGAAGATAAGATAGCCTTACACTTGGCTTCCGTAGAAAGCGGAACGGCCCTAGACTCGCTTCCTCCGGGCCGGATATATGGGATGAGAGTCACCGGCCCTTGCCCAAGTCCTGGTCCGGAGCCGGATTCTGTCGCAGATGACCATACTGTAAGGAAATGAACTCTCAGATTTTGAATTTTATTAGTCGTGAAGCTTTCTTTACTCAAGTAAGCTATTCCTTGCCGCAGTTGGCCAATTCTAGGTTGAGTTACAGACGTTACAGTACCTATATGCCATTACTTTAATTTTCTTTTTTTCTTTTGAGTCATTTAAGTCCCATCATTAATGATATTACCTTTTATGTCCTGTCTGTACAAACATTTCTGCACTTAGCCCATCCACATCGACAGCGAGACGAGTGACTCTATGCCTGACTGTTGCACCGTTTCTCCCGATTCTGCTGGAAACTCTTCAGCATCTGCATCATTACGGTAAGTTTCACTTCAACTAGGTGCACGGCAATTATTATTTTAATTTTAATTTCTCTCGAAGATAACAAAAGCAGTCTTCATGTTTTGGTCAAGTCGCATTGGCTTAGCATCTCCTTTGCCTTATTTGAGGGTTATATATGCTAGTTGCCACAGCAACCTTTGCCACAAGAACAGTCTTCCAAAAATAACCTCGATCTGATATTTCAGGGTGGGCGAAGAAGGTTCAGAGAGTGAGAACGCAGTGAGCACGGCTGGTCTAGAGATGCTGCGCAAGCTGTTCCCCGGCAAGAAGCGCTCCGTGCTTGAGCTGGTGCTGCGGCGCTGCAACCACGACCTGCTGCGAGCTGTCGAACATTTCAACGCTACACGAGTACGTAGATCATGTTTACTGACGCATCGTCATAACTATGGTCTTCTTTTACAGGTATTTCTTATGTCCAGTTGAGATATGTATTTGACGTCACCTTCCAATGTTCCCTGTGAATGCACACAAATAGATATTGTATTCCTGTTATACTGAATTTAACTTTAAAGGGAGAATTATAAAGTTAAATTATACCGATGGCATTTTTACAATGGAGGGTCGTTTTACAGGATCAACGAGACAAAATACCAGGACTCAGCTCGGGCAGTTACGACGCCTCCGTGTCCAGTTCTGAGGAAGTAGAGGCGAGGTGGTCAGCATTCCGTCCAGTGGGGCCTCGCGCTCCAATATTACCAGCATTGGTCATGGGCAGGGTGTGTGGCTCTGATTGGCTCATACCGATGCCGGCTCTCCCCGCGCTGTCGGGCCCACTACTTCTACCCCTGCAGCATCCACATGCCCCACCGCCGTCTTGCAACCCTTGCTCCCCCGACTGCAGGCAGTGCAACCACCATTAGAATACTACATCATCAGTGCTTATATCATTAGCGTAGCCTTATATTTATTATTTTATGTCGAAAGTGCTACAATATTTAACGCCAAAGAGTTTGTATGTATCTAAGCTTTATACTTATTATCTACTTTTGCTTAAAGGGCTGTTGTTATTACTTATTAAATTGTATGGTTAAACACTCTTGTTTTATTTTTGTACTCACCTTGCTAGAGGTAGTAAAATACTAAGAGTACGAGTAGGTGTACTGAAGAAATGAAAACCTCGAAAGCAAGGCAAGTGGATGTAACTCTGTCTCACTGTAAGTGATTAGGTACCTAAATCAAACAATGCGCGGTGGCATTGGGAGCCCTCTAGCCAGCGGCAATTTTTGTTGTCAGTTACAAATGCGTGACAATCCTACAAATAAAGATAGAGAGACACGAAATAATTGGTAAACATTGTAGTGTAACACTATTTAGAAATTATTGCGATTAACTGCGTAGGTGTGGGGGTATATACTTAGATTAGTTATTATAAAAATAGCCTTAGTAGGAAAATACATATAAAATAATATCAAAACTAAGAAAATAGAAACTGGTAGGAACACATATTTAACTGACAGAGATGACCAATGCTCTACGAGGTCTAACGTAATAACAAAGTTAATCTGCATGTAGGATTTCCATTCTCCTGAAATCGAGTATAAATAGGATCCTTAATTACTTATTTAGAAGAAGATGAGACGTAAAAGAGTCATCATCATCATCTGCCTAGCCTTTTTTCAACTATGTTGGGGTCGGCTTCCAGTCTAACCGGATGCAGCTTAATACCAGTATTTTACATGGAGTGACTGCCTATCTGACCTCCACAACCCAGTTAGTACTGGGTAATACGATACCACTTGGTAAGACTGGTTGTCAGGCTTTTTGGGCCACTGACTACCTGTATCGACTGTCAAAGATCTATATATGACAGCCAGGACGGGACCAACTGCTTTCTGAAGCACGGAGGAAACGTGAAAGATTGATGAATTAAATTAACTAACATTACAAAGAGTTTTGAATGACATCAATATCAGCGTGCTGATAATTATTTTAAATCATTAGCGTTACCGAACTCAGATGTAAAATCATAAATAAGTAGGTACGCTTATTGAATGGGAAATGGGAAATGACACGAAAGGCGCCTAGGAAAGTCTGAATGTGGATTGTAGAAGGCGCAGAACCGGATGCAGTGGCGTAATTTGGGCGAGTTCTAAAGTCCATCACAGATCTACGATAGGCCCATTTTGTTTATTGATTGAAAAACTGTAAACAAGAAAATAATAGAAATCCTATGAGTTTCATTTCCTTCATAACATTAAAGAGAGGAAGTGCCTTCAAAGCGATCTCATTTCTGTAGCAAACAAACAAATTCTTACTGACTGTTTTCAAAAGGTCAAGACGAGTAGACGTCAGCTATTTAACATACAATGACTCCACTGCTCCACAGCTAAAAAAAACAGCGTCCAGGCAGTTACAAACAAATGTTAAAGAAATCTTTTCTATAAAATGTTTCTGTGCCTTTTATTACAATTTATATTTCTAAACGTAGTATGTGACATTAATTACCTGACGAGGACGCTTATCTCAGTTTTGACTGGTCGGTTGTATCAACGCAAATATTCTTTGGACGAAACTACTACAATATACGGTGAGTTCCTTAGTATACACGTTATTTATAAATAGGTACATAACATTATGAATAGGTATAGGTAACACGGTGTTTCCTACTGACTGGCTAAGTTCATCATCATTAGCGACACCCTAAGGTTGTTGGCGATGCTTGGGGAGGCCTAGGGCTCCACCATTGGACGTCTTTTGGCCGATACACTTATGATAGTTACTCATTTATGATTTAGGGAAGGGCAACAGGGGCAGGTTGTTGTTTTCATACATAAGAAAAAATACATTCTTTGTGTCCATGACCAGGTTCATGGTCCGAGACACCACACGAGAGGTTGTACGGTTAAGATTATGTTACATGTTACATATACATAGTTTTTTCGTCTGTTCCAAAAAAAAAAATCCGTGTCCACTTTTTGATTGCCCCAGGGTCTCCACACCTTCCGGGGCTGCGGGATTATTCGAAAGAGATACCGTGGCCCCGGAACACAAAGGGCGATGAAGGAACATGGATGGGTTTTAGTCAGTAAAAGTCTGACACTCCCTCCTGCTCCGCCCAGAGCGGGAGGAGTCATTTGATGATTTCCCATCCGAAAAAATTTAAAAAAAGGGTCTCCACACCTTTAAATCCGGCCCTGATTAGTACTGATAATGAGGTTGATGTGGTACCTAATTTGTTTGCCAAGAATACTTTTTTTTTTACACATATCGACAGGTGGATTGACAATACAAAGTCAAACGTATATCTAAATTTCTCAGGTATTTGTACGTTTCAAGACTGCGACATAAGCTTCAGACACATAAGAATAGCCAGGCTACTTCGGGATCTCGATTTCGCGAGATATCACTTTTATGAGAGAACCGGAATTTATCACAGAAGTGGAGAGCTTGGCATTAAGTCTTTACAAGGATGCACTTTCACACTAACTGACAGTCCGGTGCCTTTGTTTGGACTTTATAAAATTAATACCAAGGTAAAGATTTACGTATACAGTAACTATTAACATGTTCCTTTCCAGAGAACATTCATGTTCCTTTCCAGTGAACATTCATGTTCCTTTCCAGTGAACATTCATGTTCCTTTCCAGTGAACATTGTCATAATTTGTTTAAATTGCTAGTTTACTCATATTTTGTTGAAATCAAAACCATGTTTCAAATATAAATTAAATGAAGATGACGCAAAAATTCTTAGCAGATATTAACGTTAATTGAGTTTTAGCAATTAAACTTGACACACAAGACAACATTTGAAAGAAATGACAATATTCATTTTATTTTCAGCTAGTTTACTGGGATGACCGTTCTCTATTTTTGGAACATGAAGTGATTACTTTACGCGACGGTAAAGTTCGATCCATACTATTATCCCGCCAGCACGCCATAGGTAGAAATGGAGACTCGACAGAAGCACTACTCTCAGATATCCCTGGATCGCAAGTTCAGCCTACTTGCCCCGAGTACATCGAACACTGGCTTCGGAGCATGGAGATTAGCAGTTTGAAGTTAAAGAAGGATGTGAAGTCTAGAAAATAAAGATAGTTTTTTGTGCATTTGCTTTTTATTTAGACAAGACCAAGAGTAGAGCCCTGTAGTGGCTGCAGTGGACCTGGTTTAAGCTGATGCATATTTTAATGGTTTTTATTTACTGCAGCAGTTAATTATAAAACTTGTGACACAGGTATCGTCTGTGCAGCCTAAGTCACAGATAGCGTTTTCATGTTAATTAGTTAGCTAAAATAGCTATATTATTATAGGTGCACGTGCACTTGGCGGTTTATTTGAATTGTTATTTATTTTCCTCTTAGCTTAGCCTTCAAACAAGAATACATAATTATATCAACAAGTTCTTTGCTAGAATGATTAGTACTTAGCTATTATATTTTAATGATCAGTGTTTCCTAATATCAATTTTCCTTTCTGGGATATAGGCACTTGGGCAGCAAAGTAGGTCCAAATAATGCAGCTAGCTTCACTCCGCTGTGGTCAGTGACTCGGAGACACATTCATGTTGAACTTGTTTAGTCACCTCTTTACACACGATGTTCAAGTTGCTCAACAACCATTCAGCATAATTGAAATGATGCGCTGTCTCTCTTTGACATAACATCAAGCAATAAGTAAAACAAAGACAGCGTTACTTTTTAAACAGGTACATATTGTTGTCTTTGTCATATTAACGTTATGTTTGGCCAAGAATATTTCCATAGGAATACATAATACTTTAAAACTTTGTTAGTTTAGTTTGAGCGTTTAGAGTGACCCTACGGTCACTTTTTGTTAGAATTTATTTAAGCATTTAGTTTTAATTTACAATTATTAACGATGTATTGTATTATAGTGTCACTCATAGCTCTTGCTTACGTATTCTGGGATGTTAACTACTTCCTAAGGATAGCTTTCACCATAGGAATTGGCAGATTGTTCCAAAAGAAATGCGGTGTTAATGATACGACCACTATTTACGGTAAGTTACTGATTTTATTATGCGTATAATAATGAAGTGCAATTACTACCTACGTGACTGTATTTTTGATAATTATTTTATGTTTATTTAATGAGAGGTCGGAACCCGGGTCTTCAAACTGAAGTAGGTATTAGTAATAATACAATGAGAAAAAAATGTGTATTTCTAATTGTGAAAAAGTAGTAGATATTATGACGTACTTATCTATCTTTAAATATGTATGACAAAGCTATTTATATTCTAATCCAACGTAGGTACCACCTACATCTATAGAAAAGTTTCCACTCAAAACATTCTTGTTTTTGTGATAACAAAAAAAATATACAATATGGGGGCAATCGTTACTACACTATACGGGGTTTTCCAAATGAGATAAACATACTTATCATCAAAACACTATTTTCATATTTCTGTATTTCTTACTTCATAATACTGTTGCGACAAGCTTTTGTTGTTGAATCAACAATGTAAAAATAAAACGACATACGGTACTAAGTATTTACTATTTTTTTCAATACACTTCCTCGAAAACTGGTTCTTATCGCACTACGATTAGGTTCAACATGCAATGTATTTCACATGCGTGCGATTTTTTCCACTTTCCAACACGTGTGCGGGAATGAAAATTGCCACAGATAACTATACCTATACTTAGTCCAAATTGGTTCAATGCCTATAGTCGGAGGTGAATTTGAAACTAATATTTACTTTTATAAACAAATTAACATTTATTTGTGTTCTAAATAGGTACAAAAATATATAAAAAAATCTTTTTATATTAGGCTGTTTAGCGGCTTTATACCTTTGATTCTCCTTCAATCTGGCGACAGCAAAGCGCGGAAAAAAAGAAAATTAAAATCATAGTTTCCTAATAATTCATGACAAAAATATTTTTCTTTCTTTTATTTTATTTCTTCAAAAGTGTATTGAAAAACGTCGTTTGATACACGTGGACATTTGTTATTGCAGTTCTTGGCTCAAAAACACCCTCGCCTACGGCTCGGGAGTTAATTCCGCCTCGAATACAATAACAAACTTTCTCCACTTGTATCAAAAACTACTTGTACTATTTTCCAATTGTTCGAAAAAGAATGATCATCTTCGAATTCGTCAAAGCAGTCCCAACCAACAATTATAATGAATACAGTTTAAAACGATAAATAGCTGATACCGTAATTATGGTTAATTTTACATGTTTAACTTTACTGTTTTCCATTACAGGTTTCTGCACAACGCAAGATGTGGATATTTTCCTCAGACATATGAACAACGCTCGTTATGTTCGAGAATTAGATTTCGCCAGATTCCATTTCTACGACCGCACCGGAATCTACGACAATATCAAGGCAGTTGACGGCCATGCTCTGCAAGGCGCTTCCAGCATTCGCTATAGGAGAACCATCCCCATATTTACTGCTTATAAGGTTGAAACAAAGGTGAGTTCGTTTGAGATCAAGGTTCCTACTGCAGGTTAATTGAATGTTAATTATGTTAAAATCATTTTAAAATATCAAAGTATTCAAACACAAAATTTTGGTGTACTTTGATTTGTCTGTTTAGATTCAGGGTTTAACATAGGAAAACTCCTATAGGAAGTTTAAAGATGGCCGATCCGCGATTGCTTCAAGCTGCGACTGCATAACAAACTACAATCTTCTATTCATTGGAATACACGAGAAGGTTTAGCAGTCGCCAGCGCTCCGGCCGATCAGCACTAGTCAGCAGTATAGCGAACTTCAGCTAGGCGGTCAAGCAGTAGCAGCTGTCTCAAGACTGGTCTAGAGCAGCTAGCTCCTCCGCCCGGTGGTCGCACGTCTAACGCTTATTTTATAGTTGATTGGAACTGCAGTTTAATTGCCAACTAAACTAGCGGTTGAAAACGACTGCAGTGGACAGTGTCAGTTTAAGCAGTTGATAATGTCTGCTTAAGCGGTTCGTGTGTAGGTAGTTGTTTTGTGTTGAGTAGGTACCTTGTGCAGCTTAAGGGCTGTAGACACGCTCCAGCCTTAAGCTGCACAAGGTACTCAATAGATATGTCCCCTAAACCTGTTTCAATTGTTTCAGCTGGCATATTGGGAAGACAAAACACTGTTTATTGAACAGAAGTTCATCACGCTAAACGATGGCTTCGTTCGTGCCGTGGTCATGTCAAGACAGAACCTCATCAATGTGGAAGCAGACAGGCTGTTCCAAGGTATTCCCGGAGCTGATAAGAAGCCCGAGTGCCCTGAGGAGATCAAACATTGGCTGCAGGCCATCGAAATATCTAGCGCTAAGCTTAGAAAGAAGGAATAATTACTTATAGCTATGACAGTAATTTTGTTTAAGTTATGGTCTATTTATGAATGTTTGATTAAACGTGTTTATGCAGAAATAAAGGTTGCGGTTACTGACTCACTTTTTACTTTCACTCAAAAACTTTTCGATAAAACAGATGTTGAAAAAAGTCAAGCAAAATAACACACAGATGTATCGTATTACGCATCAGGGCAGCACTCTGGCGCTTGTCACCGCACCGGCTAATGTTACTGTTTATACAACCTGCACATTATGGACACGAATTTAGGGATTTGTGATATACGTCTAACTTTACCACATTGCATTTTTGATCTTCTAACACCGAAATTAAGCTCAAAATATTTTAGCCAGTATTGATACGTCCCCCCAGGTCATGAGCTCATATTGAATTTGTTATTTTGTGGAAAAAGGTACAAACATTAGAGCACGTTCAAGCCAATTTAACCATTAACTTGTCATGATAAGAGCGAACATATTTTTGTTTTAACTTTAACTCGGATTTTATAATCAACTGAGAAAGTTGTATTCAAAATATAATTTAATGGGTGTCCTATTATCGCTAGGCTTTAAAATGAAGAATGGTTGGTCCTGTATACTTGGCTCTACTTGATCTAAATCTGCATTTGATGCTCTGTTATACAAATCCTGTTAAATAATCACGAAAGGATAATAGCACAGATTACTAATCGAGTGTGCATTTGAACCACACGAGTTTAGTAATCTGTACTTACCCTCGAGTGATATATACTGCTTTATACTACACTTGCTTACAACTTCATCAAGACTTTAAAAAAAAAACAAAACGCGTTAGTAATGGATTACTACCCTGATTTTCAGGACAGTAATGAAATTCCATACAATATAACTGCCTAGATTTTTGAGAAGGTTTAATTAACAGCTTTCAAGCCTTTTAGTGGGGTAGTATTTGCACACTTACTAAGCAAGTGTAGTCTATACATATAATAAAATCGTTGAGACCAAAAAATCTGTTCATTGAAGATTAAAAAAAAAAAAACCAGCCAGGGTGACTTAAAATAAGTAACAGAACATGTTAAATCCATTTTAAAAAATTTTGTTTGTTTGTTTGACCGCGCATCACGTGAAAACTACTGAACCGATATTGTTGAAATCTTCACAAACCTATTTAAATACATTCAGAATAACATATAGGCTATAGAAATTTTGGATTTTTTTGGAAAAAGGGGGTGAAAAGGGGGGGAAAAGTTTGTATGAAAAATTTTTTTTAGATTGTTCTAGAATCATGAAACTCAGAATAAATACTTATTAATAAAAATAAAGAAATACCTGTTTTAGCAGTTTTTTAAAATCTCATCCAAAGACGCAAAAATGAGGGTTTTGTGTTTAAAATTAATAAACTTCAAACACCTATACAATCAAAACCAATGAAGTGTAACCTTTTAAAGTTGCTACATATACTTCATATCTAACACCGGTAAATATGATTTCTCAGTTTTCTTGAAATTTGATTTTTGAGGTGAATACGCACAAAATAGTGGAACTCAAGAAAATCAACTTTCTTCGGTAAAAGTAGTTACTACGAAATGTTTGTGCGCGCATCACGTCAAAACTACTGCATAGGCTTCTTAAATATTTATGGTATATATTATCACGCTACTTCCTTAAGGGGGTAGGCAATTTAACATTATGTCCGTATACTTCAATTGTTTGACGTTTCAGTCATGGCGTAAATACATGAGAACGGCTATTTGTAGCTTATGTCGACGAAGTAATAGGTTTCATGACTGCTCTGCAAACTACGGGGTTGCAGGTTCAAACCCCGCAACATTATTTTCACTTTTTGTGATTTGTTTTTTTTTTTTTGAGGCTGTTAGATTGCCTATATTTCTTTTTGTATTTAAATTGTTTGCATTTCTATATTTCTTACTTTTTCGTGATTTTTTTTCCAAAAAGTAATAGAGAAGTATGGAAGAAGAATACAATCATGATGCGCCGACCCCAAATAAATTGGGATAAGGAGCAGGAGTATGATGATGATTTCTCCAAAAAGTAGTATAGCGAACGGAAGCCTGATAAATTCACGTGTTCTTGACGTGCAAGAACTGTGCTGTGCATACGCAGTTTACGTAGATTATATTTACAGCTATATTGTTATTGGCCTCATTCCATGCATCTTGGTGAGAATTTAAGACCTGCCTGGACTGTCATCGAAGGTCTGACGGTGGAGACAAAAGTCAGTTTCAAGAGGTTCGCAACAGTTTGCAGCAGCTAAATCGTGTTTGGGCTCATTTCATGGACCTTGATGAAAACTTTAAACTTAGCTAGAGTATGACTTTCATCGAAGGTCGACGATGGAGACGGAAGGCAGTTGCAAGAGGTCATCAAGAGTTAACAGCATCTATATCGTGTTTGGGCTCATTTTATTCACCTTGATGAGAACTTTCGACGTAGATGGAGTATGACTGTCATCAAGTGTCTAAGGATGATAACGTAAGGCTGAGGAGGCTAGGGCACGCCACGATAGTGGCAGTAAGTCCCCTCTTTGAGGAGTGGCTGGAGAGACGGCACGGCGTCCTCACCTTCCGCCTGACGCAGGTTCTTGCCGGACACGGATGTTTCCCTGCACCGAATCGGGCGGGAGGAGACGCCCGGGTGTTTCCATTGTGAGGATCGACCGGAAGACACGGTGGAGCACACGGTGGAGGTGTGCCCTGCTTGGGTGGAGCACCGCCGTGTCCTCGAGGTGGCGATCGGCGGCGGCGACCTCTCGCTTCCGGCCCTGGTTCGTGCCATGGTCCGGAGCGAGACGGAATGGGACGCCGTCACCTCCTTCTGCGAAGCAGTCATGCTAGCGAAGGAGGTGGCGGAACGTGAGAGGGAGATATCCTCACGTCCCGGCCGCCGTGGGAGACGCCCCGGGCGTCGGGGGCCACGTGGTGGCTTCCGGCCACCGTAGGCGCGGGCCTGTGGACGGGGAGCTATGGGCTAGCTCGCCGTCCGTCCGTCTCATGACGACAGGGCGTGTCGACGGCGCGTTCGTGTTCCACGCGCGCCCCCAAAGAGAGTCAGCAATAGGGAAGGGGTCAGCAAGGGCCGAAGCCTGCCGGGGCTGCGGGACTATTCGAAAGAGATAACGTGGCCCCGGAACACAAAGGGCGAGGAAGTAACATGGATGGGTTTTAGTCAGTAAAAGTCTGACACTCCTTCCCGCTCTGCTCAGAGCGGGAGGAGTTATTTGATGATTTCCCATACTAAAAAAAAAAGGCTGAGGAGGCTGGCGAGGGAAGCCCTTATTTAGAAAAACTGAATATTTTAGCGATTAATGCAAATATTTCAGAGAAATTAAATTGTTACCTACTTGATTCTATACTATACCTAATATTATAAAGCTGTGTTTGTTTGGTTGGTTGAACACGCTAATTTCAGGAACTACTGGTTCGAGTTGAAAGTATCTATTACTGTTGGATAGCCCATTAATCGGGGAAGGCAACAACGAACAACAACGTTACAACGTTTATATAAAATCACGCTACAATCAATAGGAGCAGAGCATCAATGAAAAATGTTGCAAAAAAAGGAAAAAAATATTCTTTTTGAGATCTTTCGTTGCGTGCGCTGCGTAAACGGTTAAAGTTACGCAACAATCGTGTATGACGGAAAAAAATCTATAAAAATCCGCGATAGCACTATTATGTCTATCTTTGAAGGGTGTCTCACACTCTCTCTAACCATCTCTCTGTCTCTCTTATATAACGCAGACGAAGTTGCGCGGGTCAGCTAGTATAATATAATATTATTCATTCGGTGTATTGTGATTACGCAACGGAGCTCGTGGCTTAATAATAACGGCCGCTCGGATCGATCTCTAGCCTAGGTTGGTGGATAGGTGACAAAATACTGGTTAAAACTGTAAAAAACTGGTATAGCTATTCAGCTGCATCCTGGTCAGCCTGGAAGCCGACCTCAACATAGTTGGGAAAAGGCTATGCAGACGATGATATTGTGATGACGCCCATAATGATTTACCTACTGATCTCTCACTTGAGGCCTTTTTTTTTTGAGATTGAGATCCTCACGTCCCGGCCGCCGCAGTAAGCCGCAGTAGGCCGGGGGCCACGTGGTGGCCCCCGGCCACCGTAGGCGCGGGCCTGTGGACGGGGAGCTATGGGCTAGCTCGCCGTCCGTCCGTCTTATGACGACAGGCCGTGTCGACGGCGCGTTCGTGTTCCACGCGCACTTCAAAGAGAGTCAGCAACAATGAAGGGGTCCGCAAGGGCCGATGCCTGCCGGGGTTGCGGGACTGTTCGCAAGAGATACCGTGCCCCCGGAACACAATGGCCGATGAAGGAACATGGATGGGTTTTAGTCAGTAAAAGTCTGACACTCCCTCCTGCTCCGCCCAGAGCGGGAGCAGTCATTTGACGATTTCGAATCCGAAAAAAAAAAAAAGGTCCCTTTGTATAACTTAAGTATAACTTGTCAGTTAAAAAGCCTACGTTTCATAGCTACCGTTGTTTCTATAAACAGAGTTAGCTTGAAATGTCCCATCCGCGTCACCTGTCACTTGATTTCTGTGACGTTTTGTTTCTATCGGTCCTTATAAGCTAAATGTCAAACAGACAGAGATAGCAACCTACCGATATCTACCTGTTAGTAAGTTATTGAAAATGGCCGTTAATGAGATTCCGTTGTCGTCACTTAAAGATAAAGATTTATGAGTTCACAAAAATGTATAAATTACTAGCTTCTGCCAGCGGCTTTGCCCGCGTGAAGTTTGATAATTGTCCCATGTGATCTTACTACCGGGATAAAAAGTATCCTATGTGTTAATCAGGTAACTATTGTGTGTGTATTTGTGCCAACTTCCATCCAAATCCGTACAGTACAGTTTTTGCGTGAAAGAGTAACAAACATCCATACATCCAAACTCACAAACTTACGCATTTTTAAGTAGGGATTATTATTCAGTCGAAATATGTAAATTCGGTCGTACAATATTTTCTTAGAATAGAAGAGGTGCTACGCCGTAGCAGCTCCGTAGCACTTTTTTATTCAAATAAAAATGATGACACGTTCAAAATTTCAGTTCATATTTACATTAACGATTCTATTAGCTACTTGGCGTTTATTTTATTGAAATATGAAATGAAAATGTATATAGATATTGAGTAAGTACTTACATGCGCATTGATAGGTATCCTCATTATAGATAGAAATTATTATACAGTTCTGAAGTTGTGGTGTGAATGTGTGATTCATATTTTTAGTAACCGCAGTCGGTGCGTGTGAAGTAGTCAGTTTTTTCGGGAGTTCCTTAATTAGCCGTCGGCGGCAAGGAAGCTCCCGACCACACACACTTTGTACTGCGATCAAACAGTCTTCATTCAGCACACTTTTATTCTAAGTTAAATTGCGATTGCAATATGAAGGCATCGGAAAATAAATGCGCATTATTATGTACCTATCATTCTACATTTAAGCTACATTTTTAAGAAAATATCTTTGCTATACGTGTACTATGAATGAAGTATCTAAAAAATACTACGTAGGTACCTACCTGCTACTTTCACTGTATTTTTTTCCTACAATTCTTGAAACCTTGCCTAGTTTGGCATTGAAAAGAAATAGATTAGCATGAACAGGGTCAAGAAATTTACCTTGTCAATATTTTTATTAGTTTGTCACGTTTGCTGACGGATATCTGTTTAAATATTAAAGCACTCACACAGCGTGGTCTAACAGTAAATAAGACTGCACTTTCGTTATTTGCTAAATGATTATTATAATTTCTGCTGATCCTTGATATAGGTAACTATATTATACCCCCGGTAGTACCTGAACTTGTTAAGTTATTTTACTTTACTTTGGACTCTTCATCATCGGTGGTCTAGCCTTTTTCCTAACGAAGTAGGACCTCATTAAAATTACCTATTTATTCTGTTGCAACTTTTAATCAAAAAAGTTTGGCGATAATTAGAGTGATGTTCAAGACCAAGCATCCATCGAAATTATATTCTGAGTTCAAGTGTTACTTAATTAGATCAAGTATCAAGTCAGCTCACACGTTCTAAAACCAAAGGTGGCGCTAACCGCGTGTGTCTTGTCGCACAACAATAACAAAATATCCATTAGCTTTAGTGGTTTCTGTTCAGTGCAGCCGACAAAACACAAAGTCATCTGCATTCATTTTTTTATTTTGTTAAATCCTCAGGCCATTTATCAACCTACGTTTTAGTCTATGTTTACACTGTAATGTATCATCTAAAAACCTCTTTGTTACGACTCCAATTACTATAAATTTTCCTTGAAACCGTGGTATATGATAGTAAATAAAACTGATGATGGTAAATAGCCGTCGTATAACAAAATGCTCTTTCAGAATATTTAAGTGATCGGTTTCATATATAAACAGTTTTCAAGTGTCTATTTAATGTTTGCGAGTTCGATGAAACAATAACTGCGGGTTCTGTGTAATATTTTGTTAATGAAATTGAGATTTGTTTTGTAACGCTGTAAGAACTGTTATATGCACATCCCGTTTGAAGTCCAACAACTTTACATTGAAGAAATCAAATAAAATTAGATAGTATTGGTTTAGATTTGTGCCCTTTTGATTGCAATAGGCTCGATTCCAATACATTACATGGGATTTAAACATAACAGTAACTGGCGAAATGTGGGGGTGTACTATTAAGCACACCTCTGGCTAACCCTTCGAAGATTACAGGCGGTTGTAATTTTATGTTAGGAGGTAGGTATATCTTAATACCTGTTATAAAATGCAAAAGTTTGTGAGGATGTACGAATGTTTGTTAGTCATTCACACAAAAACAACTGAACGATTTTGGATGAAATTTAGCACACACACAGTTTATAACCTGGGTTAGCACATAGAATACTTTTGATCCCGGTAGTATGATTCCGTGGGACAATTATCGAACTCCACGCGGGCGAAGTGGTGTGCGTAAACTAGTTGATTTATATGTATGACTAAGTGCCATCTAATCAAAACACGCAAGTAGCAAAGATCATATTGAAAAACAATCGAATAATTTATAGCAGTGAACTTAGTGAGCGTACGTATAATTAATATTTTAATTCGGGCATTTAATTTTCCATTCTGCAATAGCGTCACTGAAGTAGGTACCTATTTTATAACATTTCATAGAATCGATTTTGTGTTTCGCTCTGTTATTCATGGAATCCTAAAATATTTAAATGCGCTAGACTTGTACGTACCTAGCACTTAATCGGCTCGGGTTAGCAATTAGCGTCATTCTTTACTAGGTCTGGCCCAAAGATGCTATTCCCGACTTCGTCGACGTTATTGCCTTTAGAGGTACTTCTAAATACAATAATTACACAGTACTTAGAGTCAGCATACTGTGTAACGATTATTTCGGATGTACCATTGACATTCTCCTTGCCGATAAGTTTCATTTATTTAATCCCAAATGAAGATCTGGTGAAGCAGGTATATAATGTGTCTGAAATGGGGTGTTCCGATTACATAGTGCGTATGCAAAACCCGCAGAATTTTATGACAGCTTTTGAAACAGTGGTTCATACAGGAACAGTAAGAAGAAGTGATAGGAAAATTATTTTCTTGCCATATGATGAGGTATACAACGAAGATATGGACTTACCTTCATTGTTGTTTTCGATGAAAGGAAGCATGTTTGTTGCAAATATGTTAATGATTAAAAACGTCGCAAGCAATAACTCAGACTGCAAAAGTTTCGGTTTAATAACCCATCAATTCGTTGGTCCAGATGGTGAAACCAGCCTGCCAAAATACCTGGATCGTTGGGATTCTTGTTCGGAAGAGTTTGAAAACAAAGCAAATCTATTTCCTCACGATATGACTAATTTATATGGGAAAACGGTAAAGGTGGCTTGTTTTACTTACAAACCTTACGCGTTGCTGGATGTAGACCCTGCTATTGAACCTTCAGGAAGAGATGGCGTGGAGATTAGGATAGTCGATGAACTTTGCAGGTAAGAAATCGAGTTTAAGAAAGCGGACCGATTAAATTAGAATACCTAAACGTTAATAAAAGTGTTATATTACAAAAACAGATGGATAAACTGCACTGTTGAAATTGTAAGGGAAGATGTAGATCAATGGGGAGAAATCTTTCCGAACGAAACTGGTGGCATTGGAGTTATTGGAAGCGTCGTAGAAGATCGTGCAGACGTGGGAATAAGTAAGTAAAGTTAACACTAGATATTATTTTTCAAGAAACCTATCATGTCACATTATGTCTCATACAACAAATTGATTTTCAGCTGCCCTCTATTCTTGGTATGAAGAGTGGCGTGTGATGGATTTTTCAGTAGCTGGTGTAAGAACTGCAATCACTTGCATAGCTCCAGCACCAAGGTAGGAAGGAAGACGGTGTTACTTTCATTACTTCAGCGATTGATGTAGAAGATAATGTTCTCCTTATGGGTTTCCAGATTATTATCCAGTTGGGAGATGCCTTTGATGCCGTTCACTTGGTATATGTGGATTGCTGTAGCATTAACCTATATTTATGCGTCAACTGCAATTTTAACGGCACAAGGATGTGCTACAACTTCGTACCCCTTTCTTAAAACATTTGGAATGATGCTCGGACAAGTAGGTAACATTAGGTACCAACTAAGTATATTTTAATCAAAGTCAAGCTGAATTTTATTGCTTTGTTACCACTGGAACATGTATTTTATTCCTAAATGTTAAATACAAATTGTATCAGTCGGTGTTTTTTGAAATGGAAATATAAAAATCCCTATGAGGTAAGTTTTATGCTAAATTACTATAATAGTAGATATTGGACATGGACTATTTGTACGGTACGGTATTGCAGTAGATATAGTTTTATGTACACACGTTTTATGCGGTACAACTGCAAGTTGATGCCCACGTATTTGTTTGCGATGCAAATGTTTAACGTAGCGTTCTATCAACATTTCAAACAAAAGCACACAGCTTTATGAAAATCGTCGATCATAATCGAATCGATTTAACATTTAAGTTCGATGTTGATCGAGACTGTGCATAAAGCTGGTTTTATAAGAGGACTTTGGATTATCGTGGTGAAAGGATTAGCCAGTCAGCGTGAAGACAAGCTGACTGCCCAGGGTACGCCGGACGTATAGTGAGGAGATACGTCACTCGAAGAGGCTCCTTTCATGCACCTCACACTTAGGTAATGCACCTAAGTGTGAGGTGCATGAAAGGAGCCTCTCTCTCAAGTGATTAGGCCGTGTTAGAAAACAGATTTCGTTGTTTCAGGGAGGACTCTTAGATAGGTGAGTTTTATGAGTTTAAATTAATTCGCGATTGGAAAACTTTCAGTCACAATACGAGAACACTGCAAGTGGTTCATGGAAGATGAGAAGTGTAACCGGTTGGTTGCTGATAGCGGGGTTGATTCTGAGCAGTGCTTACGGAGCTGGTCTGGCCTCCACGTTTACTGTGCCCAAATACGAATCGTCTATCGACACAGCACAAGATATAGTGGATAGAAAAATGGAATGGGGCGCCACACATGATGCTTGGATATTTTCGTTAACTCTGTCTACCGAAGTAAGGATACAAATATGCCTGATTTTCAGAAGGGAACATTTTCGGAATTGCAATTATTGTCTCTATATCACTCAAAGATTGACTGGCAGAAAATGGCATTAAAAGCGGTATTAATGCGGATTACAGAGGCATTTGTGTGCTTGAAGTACCTAATAAATAAATAAATAATATTTTGTAAAGTTAAGCTCATTAAAAAACGGTGGTTCAGAATGCTTTGATAATGACTTTTAAATAATCCAATTATTCGATTCCAGCCGTTGGTGAAACAGTTAGTGGGACAATTTCGCATTTATTCTTTCGATATATTAAAAGGGAAAAGTTTAACGCGAAGTATGGCATACAGCATTGAGAAGTTACCTGCAGGTAATAATATAAGCTCAATTACTAATCTAAATCTGTGAGAGAAAGTATCAATGTTTGAGCCAAGACCGTATAGCTTTCACAGTCATGGTCGTGACAAAAGGTCACGACCATGACTGTGTCAGTCATGGTCGTCACAATCACTATCACAATCACTATCACAATCACTATCACAATCACTATCACAATCACTATCACAATCACTATCACAATCACTATCACAATCACTATCACAATCACTATCACAATCACTATCACAATCACTATCACAATCACTATCACAATCACTATCACAATCACTATCACAATCACTATCACAATCACTATCACAATCACTATCACAATCACTATCACAATCACTATCACAATCACTATCACAATCACTATCACAATCACTATCACAATCACTATCACAATCACTATCACAATCACTATCACAATCACTATCACAATCACTATCACAATCACTATCACAATCACTATCACAATCACTATCACAATCACTATCACAATCACTATCACAATCACTATCACAATCACTATCACAATCACTATCACAATCACTATCACAATCACTATCACAATCACTATCACAATCACTATCACAATCACTATCACAATCACTATCACAATCACTATCACAATCACTATCACAATCACTATCACAATCACTATCACAATCACTATCACAATCACTATCACAATCACTATCACAATCACAATCACAATCACTATCACAATCACTATCACAATCACTATCACAATCACAATCACAATCACTATCACAATCACTATCACAATCACTATCACAATCACTATCACAATCACTATCACAATCACTATCACAATCACTATCACAATCACTATCACAATCACTATCACAATCACTATCACAATCACTATCACAATCACTATCACAATCACTATCACAATCACTATCACAATCACTATCACAATCACTATCACAATCACTATCACAATCACTATCACAATCACTATCACAATCACTATCACAATCACTATCACAATCACTATCACAATCACTATCACAATCACTATCACAATCACTATCACAATCACTATCACAATCACTATCACAATCACTATCACAATCACTATCACAATCACTATCACAATCACTATCACAATCACTATCACAATCACTATCACAATCACTATCACAATCACTATCACAATCACTATCACAATCACTATCACAATCACTATCACAATCACTATCACAATCACTATCACAATCACTATCACAATCACTATCACAATCACTATCACAATCACTATCACAATCACTATCACAATCACTATCACAATCACTATCACAATCACTATCACAATCACTATCACAATCACTATCACAATCACTATCACAATCACTATCACAATCACTATCACAATCACTATCACAATCACTATCACAATCACTATCACAATCACTATCACAATCACTATCACAATCACTATCACAATCACTATCACAATCACTATCACAATCACTATCACAATCACTATCACAATCACTATCACAATCACTATCACAATCACTATCACAATCACTATCACAATCACTATCACAATCACTATCACAATCACTATCACAATCACTATCACAATCACTATCACAATCACTATCACAATCACTATCACAATCACTATCACAATCACTATCACAATCACTATCACAATCACTATCACAATCACTATCACAATCACTATCACAATCACTATCACAATCACTATCACAATCACTATCACAATCACTATCACAATCACTATCACAATCACTATCACAATCACTATCACAATCACTATCACAATCACTATCACAATCACTATCACAATCACTATCACAATCACTATCACAATCACTATCACAATCACTATCACAATCACTATCACAATCACTATCACAATCACTATCACAATCACTATCACAATCACTATCACAATCACTATCACAATCACTATCACAATCACTATCACAATCACTATCACAATCACTATCACAATCACTATCACAATCACTATCACAATCACTATCACAATCACTATCACAATCACTATCACAATCACTATCACAATCACTATCACAATCACTATCACAATCACTATCACAATCACTATCACAATCACTATCACAATCACTATCACAATCACTATCACAATCACTATCACAATCACTATCACAATCACTATCACAATCACTATCACAATCACTATCACAATCACTATCACAATCACTATCACAATCACTATCACAATCACTATCACAATCACTATCACAATCACTATCACAATCACTATCACAATCACTATCACAATCACTATCACAATCACTATCACAATCACTATCACAATCACTATCACAATCACTATCACAATCACTATCACAATCACTATCACAATCACTATCACAATCACTATCACAATCACTATCACAATCACTATCACAATCACTATCACAATCACTATCACAATCACTATCACAATCACTATCACAATCACTATCACAATCACTATCACAATCACTATCACAATCACTATCACAATCACTATCACAATCACTATCACAATCACTATCACAATCACTATCACAATCACTATCACAATCACTATCACAATCACTATCACAATCACTATCACAATCACTATCACAATCACTATCACAATCACTATCACAATCACTATCACAATCACTATCACAATCACTATCACAATCACTATCACAATCACTATCACAATCACTATCACAATCACTATCACAATCACTATCACAATCACTATCACAATCACTATCACAATCACTATCACAATCACTATCACAATCACTATCACAATCACTATCACAATCACTATCACAATCACTATCACAATCACTATCACAATCACTATCACAATCACTATCACAATCACTATCACAATCACTATCACAATCACTATCACAATCACTATCACAATCACTATCACAATCACTATCACAATCACAATCACTATCACAATCACTATCACAATCACTATCACAATCACTATCACAATCACTATCACAATCACTATCACAATCACTATCACAATCACTATCACAATCACTATCACAATCACTATCACAATCACTATCACAATCACTATCACAATCACTATCACAATCACTATCACAATCACTATCACAATCACTATCACAATCACTATCACAATCACTATCACAATCACTATCACAATCACTATCACAATCACTATCACAATCACTATCACAATCACTATCACAATCACTATCACAATCACTATCACAATCACTATCACAATCACTATCACAATCACTATCACAATCACTATCACAATCACTATCACAATCACTATCACAATCACTATCACAATCACTATCACAATCACTATCACAATCACTATCACAATCACTATCACAATCACTATCACAATCACTATCACAATCACTATCACAATCACTATCACAATCACTATCACAATCACTATCACAATCACTATCACAATCACTATCACAATCACTATCACAATCACTATCACAATCACTATCACAATCACTATCACAATCACTATCACAATCACTATCACAATCACTATCACAATCACTATCACAATCACTATCACAATCACTATCACAATCACTATCACAATCACTATCACAATCACTATCACAATCACTATCACAATCACTATCACAATCACTATCACAATCACTATCACAATCACTATCACAATCACTATCACAATCACTATCACAATCACTATCACAATCACTATCACAATCACTATCACAATCACTATCACAATCACTGCCACGATCACTGTTACTATTACTGTCACTGTTACTATTACTGTCACTGTTACTATTACTGTCACTGTTACTATTACTGTCACTGTCACTATTATTATCAGCCTAATCATAATCATTATCATCGTTATCACAATCATCACAATTACAATCATCATCACCATCATCGTAAATATTATAATCATAATCACAATCATCAGAGTAGAGAATAGTTAAATAATGTTAACACACCTGCTTTTTTTTTTGTTGTTTTCTTGTTATTTTAAGGAATGCAAGAATATTTTTATTTTTCTGTATTGGGTTTTTTTGTTTTACTTCGTCTTACTGTTTTTGTGGAAAAGTGTCAATATGAAAATCTTAATAAATGTAAAGGAAAAAGGAGCTACGACTGCCAACAAACTGCTTTGCAGTTTGGCGGGGGTAATTATGTACCATGCAAACAATTTTTCATTTCATTTCATCATCACCATCACCGCAATCACAATCATTATTATCGCAATCACAATCATCATCACAATCATCATCATCACAATCACCATCTTCTGGATCTCAAAACAAATGCCATATACGTAATCAGCTCCCCTGATAATCTCGGTATCGACACCCATATTGATTTTTAGACATTTCAACCCCCAGCACCCCCCCATCGCACCTCAACAGGGGATGATGGTATTTCAGGTCCGCCACATTAATTCTTAAAGTCCTTGTTTTTGAAATACACCCGACCCGATACACCATACAAACTATACCCAAGTACTACTATAGTTAAGTTTCGAATTCTATATAATATATACGAATAAAATAGTCAAACTAATCTTATTTCCCCATATAAACTTTGGACCCTCTTTCAACCCATTAGGGGGTGAATTTTAAAAAATCCTTTCATAGTGCACCCCTCAACCTCATAAGGAACCTATGTGCCAAATTTGGATCTCTCATCTCTAGACTCAGGGGCTTGGGCTGTGCATTGATTTTTAGATTTTGTCACACCATTTCCCCCTCTTAGGGGTTGAATTCTGAAAAAAAACTGAAACCCGTTTCTACTCATTTAACTAATCTTGTTTCCCCATGCAAACTTTGGAGCCCCGTTTGAATTGAATTTTGAAAAATCCTGTCTTAGTGTACCCCCAGACCACATAAGGAACCTACTTGCCAAATTTGGAATCTGTAGACCCAGCGGTTTGGGCTGTGCGTTGATACATCAGTCAATCAGTTTTGCCTTTTATATATATAGATAACGAAGTAGTATTATAGTTATTGACAATGACAATACTTACTGTAGGTAACTTCGCGATAGGCGAGTACGTAACGCAAGAAGCTGTCCTGGACATGATGCTGATGCTGGAAGACTTTTACTACGAGCAGTGCGTGGTGATGATGAGGAAGAGCTCCCCATATACGGAGAAAGTCAGCCAACTGGTGGGGCGCCTGCACCAATCTGGACTGTTGCTGGCTTGGGAAACTCAGGTTCGAAAACGGTGTGGGTAGGTAAAAGATTTCGTGAATCTTTAACCACGGATTCAGTACCTACATTATTATACAGGTATTTGTAAAGAACAGTGTAATACTTTGGCGTAACTTTATTTCATTCCTGTTCCTTTTTTCTTCCCCCTTTAGTACTTAATGGACACTTAGGTAGATACCATAGTAGGTATCCATACTTACCTAATATTATAAATGCAAAAATAACTCAGTTTGTTATGTTGCCTTTTCTCGACTATATGGCTGATCGGAACGTAATGCCCTAGCCTAGCCTAGCCTTTTTGGCCTCGCACTGGTCTTCTTTTTTATTATTTAGTTTTTGATTCTTTTTTATTATTATTATTGTAAGTAGTGCCTGTGTTTGTGCCATTTTTTTTTCTTTTAATGATATTAGGCAAGAACATAAATTATATCCTGGGGAAGGACATAGGCTACTTTTTTTTTATTTTACCCGAACGAAGTCGCGGGCAACAGCTAGTACCTAATAAATATCAATTTGGTCCTAGCTAGTCATCGCATCGATCGCACTATTAATGAATGACCTATTGCAGAACATGTTTAATTGCAGGTGGCGCTCAAGCACTTGAATTATAAAGTACAAGTCGAAGTCAGACTATCAAGAAGCAAGAATGATGTCGGTACTACGAAACCTTTGAATCTTGACAACATTGTGGTACGTAACCACTACATAAGATACCCAGCTATGTAAAGAAAATATTGTATACCTTATTTTCTCTATAAACTCTAGTCTAGAAATAATCGTGCGTTTGCACTGGCGAAACATTTACATAGAACATGTTAAAAACCCTATTTCTCTGACTTTTATTATTAGTTGAAATCTACATCTTTGTATGTTTCGCCAGAGGAACGCACAGCAGTAAGACAGACAGTGTGCATCTTTGGTAGGCTTAGATAAGCTCCACTTGGGGATTACGATATTAAAGGGCTACCTAACGTTGTTTATGTTTCAGGGTGTCTTCATCGTATACGCCATCGGGCTAATGGTGTCCATAGCGATTTTTGTTGGAGAATTGTATGTGTTTCACCGTAGAACGAAGAATGAGTTCGTGCATTTTGAATAAGATATAGTAAATACCTACGTATTCTATTATATTATAAAATAAAATATTTATAAAAATAATATATTTATATTATAAAATTATCATAAAGTCTATTTATGATTATTTTGGACAACCTAATTAATCTCCCTACCGGAAACCACTGACAGACAGATCTACCTACCATTTCTAAATTTAACTCGATAGCACCAAACATAAAAAATAAAAAAATCTCTTCACCTCCTAGGATCACCAAGATTTGACAAACCTTTTGCGTCGTTCATTAAGGCGACTACATGAGCTAAATTAGCAACTCTATTTGTGTTGGTTCAAACTTCGTTTGAAATTCTGTCAGAATAAAGTCCTAATCAGCTTGCACTACAAAGTGGTGGTTACGTCAGTCACTGCGGGCCGAATAGTGCGAAATTAGTGGTTTTTTGCGATTTACAAAAAATCC
Organism: Xestia rhomboidea; assembly: GCA_963853795.1. NCBI lineage: Eukaryota > Metazoa > Arthropoda > Insecta > Lepidoptera > Noctuidae > Xestia > Xestia rhomboidea. The sequence goes on along the minus strand of OY970761.1, from coordinate 11,674,581 downwards.
ATTGATTGAACTAAAAAATAAAACACTATGATGCTAATAGGTTACTTGTAGAATTATTTGCCCAAAAATCAGAATGCTCGCATGTATTTTATTATGGTTTTTACTCGTTAAAAGAAATTTTTAGAGTCAAGTTGGTGATTTTTTTTATCGAGTAAAATTAGTTGCATTATGTTTTCAAAACACTATCATACTAGCATATATCCTGAAGAATATCATATATTTTTCTGGTTTTGTTTATTGCAGTGAATCATATGCTTTTTTGCATTATAAAACTCGCGTTTAGCTCCTGTAGTTCCCTTAGGGAAAAAAAACAAAATTGTGATGATGTTGGATAGACATTTCAAAATGAACATTTAGGTATTCGGCTTTCACATTAATTCCATACTGTTGTTTTGGACAAACTTTTACGTAGGTATAGCTTTGCTCCTCTCATCTTTGGAACCATAAACATATATAAAGGGTGTAAAACACCTCATAACGAAGCCGAAAGGCACTTGTTCGCCTCGTCATTGCGATATTTTTTTGTTCTACACCATACCTGGGTGTCGAGTCTGCTATTACAATAGTGTCACAATGATCTATCATTGATTTCATAATTGTTGACCAATGACAATGGTCATTTTGCTAAAAATTCGTTATCTGCCAAATTCATAATGGTCGATCATTGTTCAATCAATGGTCGATCATTGTTCGGTGCAATCTGAAGTGGTAAGAAGTTCGTAAATAGCAAAAAACATTAAGTTATGTGTAACGCGGATTAATGTGAAACTATTCAATTCAATAATATTTATCTGTTTAGCTGTCAAAGTCAAATGTGACATTACTGCCTACTGACGTTTTATCTGTTTTTATTTCTAGCGGTCGGTGTTTTGATTTATTTTAATTTTTATGTGTTTTAAATTATCTTTAATATAGAAGCCTATATTTATAGCAATACAAAATGGTGCTAATGAGCAAATTTCGGCTGGAACTGTCAAAATTTTAGCAGATTACCTCGTAAGTCAGTCATTCATTTGTCATTGTGTACGAGATTACCATTCTATGCCATTTCTTTCAATGGAGTGTCAGTGGTTGATCATTGGAAAGTCATAATGACGCCACTATAATAATAGATTACGAAACTTGTCAAAATCAACTATTATGAAATCAATGATAGATCATTGTGACACCATTGTAATAGCAGACTCGCCCCCCTGGGAACCTTCTAGTTACGGAGATATTGGGGGTCAAAGTTCCAACTTTTTGGCAATTACTTTTTTTTTAAAATACAAGTTTTTAATGTAAGATGTTTAAACACTTCCACGACCCCTGTACTATTCAATTCATCCATCAGCACCATGTTATGAGTGTGTTACATGGAGTTCTACCACAAAACATGATTTTTCACCCCAAAAAAAGTCGTTTCCCAGCAATAATTTTTGCGTAAAGTTACTTAGTTTGATGTACAGAATGCTTGGTTGACGGCTTCGTGATGAGGTGGTTTACACTCTGTATTTGAGGTTTACTGAGCTTTTAGAAAAAGTAGACTACATTGTCAGGAACGTTTATTTCGACTCTGTGATCTAAATGCCACATCAGTACCTATCGAATGATTTTCATAAACATTTATTTTGTTTAATAGACGGTGGATTACTACCCATGAGGGGTTTTGTTTGTTTGTTTTATCCTTAAAGCTATAAGCGGCCTACCCAAATGTCCTTTTTTTGGTATCTCGTCGTGTAGGTACATACACAAACACTGACAAATGCTTCCACTGGTTGGACAGGTCCACTCAACTCTGTGCGGTCCTTCCTTCAAATAATATGCATAGTCCTCATGTCAGTTGACCAAGATTATGAATGGAGACTATGACACAAATGTACTCTGCTATGCTACCTCTGAGTTTGTTTCGGCTCTTTCTTCACAGAGTAGTCAGGCACGAAACACCAGCCTCATATAGTTAAAAAAAAATACGTGTAAAAGTGTTTGTAAAAACCTATTTTCATGAACATCGACACTAATAATATTATGAAGAGGAAAGATTTGATATTTTGTTTGTCTGTTACGATTTAACTCTAAAACTACTAGACCGATTTAAAAAATTCTTCAGTAACATAGGCAATATTTTATCCCCGTACTCTTACCGGAACTAGACTACGCGGGTGAAACCGCGTGACGTCCTGATGAATTTATATTTTCAAGGTCAAAGTCATTCCTACACCTTGCGCTTGGAGGGTTGTATTGATGATTTTGATGATTATAATTCTGTAACCACATACGTCTTACAGCCGCGATTCATAGTTTAATCAACATACAACCTGACACTGACCTGCAAATTGCAAAAAACGTAAGAAAATTTGAATTTCGCGGGCTACCATGGAGCATCCACCTTAATATTTTGGCACCGTAGACCAAGAAACTTATACAATACTAACTGGAATGAGGACGGGCAACCCAAGAACGTTCCGCGCGAGAAAGCTTCAAGAGTGGATGTTGTCTCTTTCTAATAGGGTGTCCAATAATCATACTAACTCTTGAGACAGTTACAGAGTAGCTGTTATTTTATTATTTAATGATGATGATCTGCAAGTCAATAGCATTCTAGGCGAAATAGTTTCAAAAGTGGATGTCATTAACTTTTTATGTTAACTTATTACCTGTAACATAAATATATGTCTGTACAGTCCAGTTGCAAACTATCCATTTTGCAACCTGTCTATCCAGACGACTTTTGTATTCGGGAATTCGAGGACTCCGTTAGTATTATATGTCGGGTTGTCAGGATTTTATTTCGTTAGGCTCAAGCATTATATGGGCAGAAGATGGGTTTCGTGCAATGAAAACACACAGGATGCGATACGCTAACTATCAAAGTATTTTATTTCGCATAGGCGTAATGGTGCACGGTTCGGGGTGGTCGTTTCCATGGAGAAAAACCGGCAAGAAACTCCATGGTTACTCTTTTCAAACTGATACACTGAGTAAATTAACAAATTACTTGACATTACACTTTCACACAATAACACTAGACACAATGAATCGGCTACAGTTTCAAGACGTCTTAACTCCGCTGCGATCAGACTCCGACTGTCCTCCTCGCCACGAGCTGTTAATATCAGGACTCTGTACAAGCACGCCATGGTGGGGTAGACTGGTAAGTACGTCGCGTGATGTCACCACTGGCGCGCTTTCAATCCATTCGCCCGTCCGTACTCATGACCGGATCAGACACGGCCATCCTGCTTGCACACGTCCTCGTGTGTAGTATCTGTGGACAAAATGTGTTCCGAGAGTAATCTCACTCGGCTATCCTGCCAATTTATACAAGGTTGTTCCTAAATGGTCCTTCCAAGTACAATAATTAACTGTCTTGATAGACAATGCCCTGTTATTAAGGCTTTGCAAACAGTGCTTCCTGCACGACATCATTCATTGGTAAAGGTCCAATCAACATTGGAAAAGGTCCGATCAACAAGTTACAACACAGTAATTCTAACAATTCTGTTACTCTTTACCATCATTCTTAGGCAATGCAAACTCAACTCGATTTCCCCACAGACCCATCGCCATCATGTTACTCATGAGGTGCGGTCAAACTGATAACAGACCCATCGCCATCATGTTACTCATGAGGTGCGGTCAAACTGATAACAGACCCATCGCCATCATGTTACTCATGAGGTGCGGTCTAACTGTCCCATCGCCACGTGTTACTCACGAGGTGCGGTCTAACAGTTTCGAGTATGAGTGTACAAGCCATTCTTAATAAGATTTGGTCTCACTACCACTGTCATCAACTATGACATCTAAGTCTCGAGGAACTTGGTGATCGGGGATCTTTCTCACACCGGCTAAAACTTTCAAATTAGCATTTACTGAACCTTGAATTACACCAGTTATAGTAACGACAGCATAAATATGCTGGGGTTAACTCTAGACGAAACAGAATTAGCACTCTGCTCCAGAGTCATAACAAACTGAAAATGACTCACCGAGTGACGAAAAGTCCCAGTAGGTGCGCATGTGCTAATCACACACATGTCCACGCGACGTTGCTCTGTAGCTGCATCCTCTGCTGGTACCGCTATTCAAATTCGGGTAGCATGATGTCCTTACTCTAACCTTCTGGTACATGTCCTCGTGTGATGGTTACCCTGCAAAGAAATAATCCACAGCAGAATTTTGTTCCACTCGGTCACTCCTGACCAAACTCTAGATCCATCGGGTCATTTAAAGTAAAGAACTTTACTGTTTTATTTTAACCAAATCCTACTCTAATAAAATCAAACATCATAACATCACACCTGTAATCCCCGAGGGGTTAAACAGAAGTGCACCTAATAGTACACTCACACTTTGCTAGTTATGCCCAATTCCCATTGGACGCAATAGGGGGCGAGCCTATTGTCATCATCAACCGGCGCAAATCCAGACTCCGTGGCTGTTACTGAGAAATTTCTGATGGAAAAACCAATAACACTTTGCCCGACAAGGGAATCGAACCCAGCACCTCATGCTCAGCAGTCACGCTTGCCATCACTAGACCAACGAGGCAGTTGACTAAGTCAAACACGGTTAAATTGGGAATAATCGAAAATAGGTCAACCCTTGGGCCATGTACCAAAGTCGTTTGAATCAACTTTTAAAACTCTATTGCAACAAATTACGAAGCTTACAGAAACCCTCGAGTAAACCCTCTAACGCCACGGCTCTCTAGCCGACCAGCTATCGCATTGCTCTCACATCCATCAAATGGATCTGCCATGTGCATCACCCAGTGACTACACACTACGGTCTTTCCAGACCTCGACCTCCGCCAGAGCTAAACACGCATCGCGCCCCACGGACCACGACTACGTAATAACTACTGGTGCGGTCAAACACTACACAACTATTGTTTACTTAATACAATAATCAGAAACCATGTGAAGTTCAACATAGTCTAAATCAATTCAAAATTCAACAACATTGACATTATGATTCGCTTGTACTTTGGTGGCCCAGTTGCACCATGCAACTAACAGATCACTGTCCGTTCATCAAAAAAAAACAAATAGACTCTTAAGTCCCAGGTCTATCCAGACCAATAGCCGAAAGGCCCAAGTCACGTCCATGTGACTACCATAGTCTCTTACAAGACCCAGGTCCGACCACACCACAAGCCGCTCATCACGCCCTGAACGACAACGTACGCAGTTGCGACTGCGTCTTGTGGATGCAGATTGACCAAATAGCCAACAAGCGCTATCATAAATCTCTCGAGGTTCCTTCGCCCTCAGAAACATCGTCTATTACATCTAACTATGTTGGAACTTCACAGGTTGGCACCTTTCTTAGCCTACCCTGTGCATATTTGTAGGCACTCTTATAATTCAAAGCTCTCAGTGACCAGATTTGATAATGAATTGATAGTGCCACGTAGGTACTAAAACATTATTGATTGCAATAACTGAAAATCTTAACGACAGAATGCATCACTCTTATGGAATCACTCTATACGACAACAAAACTCAATTGCCAGTCCATCGGCACGAGCCAGTCCGTCGGCAGTATGCGTAAGACTGTGAACCCATCGTCAGAAGCTAACCATCACAGCCGCGTAAGTGCTACTCCTCGCAAAGAGTATACTGCACAGAAAAAGCAGTCAACGTGCACCTCTTACATGCTCCGGCGCTTCTGATGCGGCCACAACAATACACAGTCCATCGGGTATGCCTTCAGTCCATCGAAAGCGCTGTACTTGTTTTTGTTTTCTTGTAAACAGTGAATCCATTAAAAATCAAAACAATTATAATCATCATAGTAACGAACACAGCTAACTTGAAATAGTGGCATAATCATCATCATCACATAATCTGAATCACTCTAAATTTACGGGCAACATTTACGCTTTCATCAAGGAACATTTAGTTCCAGAATCAAAATCTTTGAAACACTCCCCAGTACTTCCATATTCCGGCTCGACGATGCAAAAGTCGATTCGCTTCTCCACCAGTACAGCAGCACTGGACTAGCACTGGCCTGCTGTGCAGCGACTGACGATGTGGCCCGGTGTGCCACACTTGAAGCACATCAGTAAGCTGCTACTGGCCTGCGGTCGCTGCCCAACGCCTGTAGCAGCCGCGCACAGGCAACACCTTGATGGCGGTCGTCTTCATCCACAAATCCACTTGTTTGTCCTCGTTTGCCGCATGCGCGACACTTGATTTGTGATTACGATGAAAACTTCTGACGTATCTCGTTCCCGGCGTCAGTGCGCATATTTTTCTTTACTTGGCACTGAACAATTCTTTAAACTGTTCCCACGAAAAACCTGTATAGGTGACAGGCATGTAGATGCGAAGCCTTTCAACACTTAAGAAAGGCGTTCCAATACAAATACAACACTAAACGATACAAAGTCTTTGTTTAGCATTTCAAAAATTAACCGTCACTGATTATCGTTAACACTAAAAACCGGCATTGTGTATCCCGTTTTTCACATGGTAAATATCACTTGTTTACTGTTTGTTTGAGGTTTCCCGATATTTCGGCGTTGTTACAAGCACCATGATCACGGATAAACTAAAGCTTTTGCGGTTACTGTTTATAAGCAGACAAATCGGTCTACCCCCTTTTTGTTCGTTTTTTTTTTTTTTTTTATTTGCAGTCACTACCAGACATACTAAACTCATCGCGAACTTTTTCGGCACTTTTTCGGTTTTTACACAGTTGACACTGATTGTTATTGACACTGTCCCCGCGTATGATTTCATTAGCACGATTTTATCCCAATTCTGATGTCGGGTTGTCAGGATTTTATTTCGTTAGGCTCAAGCATTATATGGGCAGAAGATGGGTTTCGTGCAATGAAAACACACAGGATGCGATACGCTAACTATCAAAGTATTTTATTTCGCATAGGCGTAATGGTGCACGGTTCGGGGTGGTAGTTTCCATGGAGAAAAACCGGCAAGAAACTCCATGGTTACTCTTTTCAAACTGATACACTGAGTAAACTAACAAATTACTTGACATTACACTTTCACACAATAACACTAGACACAATGAATCGGCTACAGTTTCAAGACGTCTTAACTCCGCTGCGATCAGACTCCGACTGTCCTCCTCACCACGAGCTGTTAACATCAGGACTCTGTACAAGCACGCCATGGTGGGGTAGACTGGTAAGTACGTCACGTGATGTCACCATTGGCGCGCTTTCGATCCATTCGCCCGTCCGTACTCATGACCGGATCCGACATATATATTTTTCCAGACACACCTATAATGTTTTAGTAACATTCGCAATATTTATTTTACCTTCCGAAACCATTCATTTTCACTCGCAGCTCGCCTAATGGATTCTTTTGCTGGAGAAGCATGGAAAAATCCTTAGGACCGGCATGGCACGGCACGGTGCGGCGGACTCTTTTCTTTTCAATATTTGTACTTATATAAAAGCAAATTAGGTACTACCGACACCATGTGCGATGTCCGATGTTTCTAATTTATAAAATATACTTTTGATTACTATGTACGACAACTACGTTCGAAAATTCGAACTTACTTACTTAATTTATTTGGATATTTCTCGTTTGTCAATCTAAAACATTGGTAACCCTAGTCGTAATATATAACCAAATTTAAAAAACTTCCCTGAAAAACGAAATTCCACATCCAGCTTACCCTTACTACTACACCCCTTCACACAACACAATTTTACCATATCTATAGCGGATTATTTCACTTAAATACAAGAAAAAGTACTTAAATGACTTCAACGCGAAAATATATCGGCCATATTGTTTGCATCGGTGACAAGGCAAGACAGATACACCATCCACCTTTGTCGGTTTCTCGTTAGATTTTTTTTTTTTATTGAATCCATTGTACAAATTTAAACTCTAGGCTTTTGAGATAGAGTTTATTTTTTATTTTTTACCATTTTGTTCGTACTCATTCCAGTTAGTATATAAGTTCCTTGCCGTAGACAGAGATATTTTTGGCGCGAGGAACTAACCTAACCTAACGTCGGGGTGCCCTATTGCCCCAAGTCCCACCGCCATGAATCACAGATTAGATATTAGTAGTTAGCTACCATGAAAACGGCATTCGGCTCAAGTCGGTCGTGTCACATTCGGTAATGTTCGGGATTACGGGTGCCAAAACGTTACTGTCGCGAGACACTCATCCCCGAATGATCCGAGGGGAGCGGCCTCACAGATAGCAAATAAGCTTCACTAAAAAGTAAAAAAAAACTCCCCTCGCGAATTTTTTAATTTCCTTTTGTTTTTTTTTTTCGTTTACGAATAACTTGAAATTCGACGAATTTATACTGTGCTATACTAATGTGTGCCATGTAACTTGTGATTTTACTTAATTTTATATCCAATTTTTTTTTAACCAGAATGGCTCAAACACTTTGTTGCGTGGTTGGTGCGTTAGTAATAACAAAATCGTTTTAGTCGATTTCTGTTGCACCTCTCTACTGAGTGTGGTGGATTTGCGTCATCAAGTTTGATGTTGTTTGTGTGTGTGTGTGAGAGCTGGCGGGAAAATCGATCGATACTTGTTTAGTTGTTTCGGCAGCTGGACGTGCAGCCGTGTGTATCATTCATTTACATTTACGAAAGATCGTTCAGTCAATCTATAGTTTATAATTTCTATTTAAAAAGATAGTATGGCGTCTTATCTGTTTTTGTGCCTCGCTTTCTTAATTTCGACGTCAGCTGAGTTTGTTTGGAGACACCATAATAATGAGCAACTACCCGTGATGCTAGAAGAAGTTCACGCCAGATGTCCTAATATCACGAGAGTTTACGCTTTGTCTGAGCCATCAGTTTGTGGTGTTCCACTGTATGTTATTGAGTTTTCTGACACACCTGGATTTCATCAGCCTTGTAAGTAAAAATAACAATATCCACTCCTTATTTTTATGAGTGTTAGGCTTTTATATATTTTAGTAATCAGTACCTCCAATTATTTATAAACAGATAAACCTGAAGTGAAATATGTTGGGAATATCCATGGAAATGAGGTTCTGGGACGTGAATTGCTTCTGGGCCTAGCCCATTACCTTTGTGATCAGTACAACAGTCGTGACCGTGCAATCCGTGCCCTTATTCACTCGACACGGATTCACTTACTACCATCTATGAATCCAGATGGATGGCAATTATCGACGGAAACTGTAAGTGGCTTTTAAACCTTACCTAATAAAATCAGAAAATAATATTTTTGCTGTTGACAGAATATTATAATGCATTGATATTTACAGGGTACCCTAGATTACCTCCTTGGGAGGACAAATAACCATTCAGTAGATTTAAATAGGAATTTCCCAGACTTGGATGCCATAACATTTGAATATGAACGACAGGGCATCAACCATAACAACCATTTGTTGAAAGATTTGACCCGTCTGGCTGCACCGGTGAGATTATCATTGTAATAATATTTAATTTATTTACATAGCTTACTGGAAAGGACTGATAATGGTGAATGTACTTTTTCTGTGTAAAGGCAGGGGCTGTAATTACTCTGTGTTTGAAGTTATTGCATGAGTTGCATTCCTCTCCTTAGGCATCAAAATATGTCACTAAAGTTTTACTAATTTTAGTTGGAGCCGGAAACCCGGGCTGTTATGCGCTGGATCATGTCCGTACCATTTGTGTTGAGTGCTGCCATGCATGGTGGAGACCTTGTGGCCAACTATCCATATGATGAGAGCCGGAGTGGTGCACCGGTTTCTGAGTATTCTGCTAGCCCTGATGATGATACATTCAGGTACCTATTTACAGAATTTATTCTTATTAACACAATGTTTCGAATATTTATTGTTATTTATTAATCATCACACAAACATTACATATTTCTATTTTCATGGGTATTTAGGTGTGTATTGTTTCATACTTCCTACTCATTTTAAAAGTTGTGTTTTCCAGTTATTACTAGACTTTTTGTTACTTATTTGTTGAGAAATTAAATATCTATACCTAAATAACAAAAGATTTCAAACAGGAAAGTCTATTTAAGGGAGAGTTACGTATTTGTAGGGAGCTAGCTATGACGTACGCGTCCGCCCACGCAGACATGGCTTCGGCGACCCGTCGTGGTTGCCACACGACCAGCTCCGATGAATCTGCTACATACAACTTCGGCAAGCAAGGAGGAGTCACTAATGGAGCTGCTTGGTACAGTCTGAAAGGAGGTGGGTAGTACAAAGTTCAAGTACTTATGTTGTAATTTTACTTACACAAAAGCGTAAAAAAGATAGAAGGATGAAGGGTTAATTTCCTCACTGGCACTCTTGCTCAGAAAAAATGGAAAAAAAATAAAAACTAAATACTTGTTTTTTTTTCTCTTAAATTTTATATGGCATTTCATTTGTTTTTTCATAGGAAGTGACCAGTTTCATGTTCTGTAAACACACGCTTAAAAAAAAGTTAAATAGTTCCGGGCAGCTATAGTGAGAAAAATTAAAAAACCGGCCAAGTGCGTGTCGGGCCACGCGCAGTGTATGTAGGGTTCCGTAGTAGCCCGTTATCACAATATAGAACGAACCCGTTGGTACAGCGCCATCTAGCGGCAGCTTTGTGAAACTTATGATAATTTATTATGTTTTTTTAGTTTTGTTTGTTTTTCAATGCAAGTCTTTACCCGTTATAAACAAGCAACCACTTCATTTTAGTCACTTTATATGATTTATTCTAAGGATTTTGTATTTGGTACAAAATTATCCAATACCCATGTTCAACGATTATTACCTACTTCTAAACTAATAAAGTTATCTCACTGGCGAAAAAAGTAGATATTTTACTCAATTTTATGTGGTGGGACACCCCCTATGTGGAGTGTAAGGCATGTGATCGTCTATATATCGTCAAGTGCATAGAGTACCTAATTTTAGAATCAGCTGAGAGATTCCATTGTTAATAGATAGGGAATTATTGCCTCATTAGTCTTTATCGTCGTCTGCATTTACGTTTACTATAGTACATAGCATGGTCGGACAAAGTATAAACCGCTATAGTTTTCCTATAAAGTTCATAAAATGTACCTACTATCATCATGAATTTTTCCAGACTTTTCAAGCCAGCAGTTTAGCTTTTAAAGGGGGGGGGGCGCTACTGGAGCAAAAATTTGTACTTTAAAGTTGTTATTTCGTAAATGGAGCATTAAATCGAAAAGTAGTATTAGCAACCCCTAAGTCATTTTAAAAGACCTTTTGTCGGCTTAATTGATATACACACCCCTACAAAATTACAGTTTTCTAGTACTAACCGTCTCTTAGCAAAACCTCAGACAGACAGACAGACGGACGGACATGACGAAACTATAAGGGTTCCTTGGTAATACTACGGAACCCTAAAAAGTATAGTAAACTATTTAAGTCACCTTTTTTTCTATACAGGACCTACAATCCTGCCAGTTTATTTATTAAGCGCATAAAGGTGCAGGAATCACTTTTTCTAGGTCAAATTCATTCCTGCACCTTTATGCACTTGGAGGGTTGTACCTATTGATGATTTTGATGATTATAATTCTGTAACTACATACGTGTTACAGCCGCGATTCATATTTTAATCAACATACAACCTGACACTGACCTGCAAATTGCAAAAAACGTAAGAAAATTTGAAATTCGCGGGCTACCCTGGAGCATCCACCTTAAGTGAATAGTTCGATAGGATTTCGACAGAAAAAAAAAACAGGTTAAAGCTAGCTAATATATATTCCCTAGTCTAATTTAATATTCCACGTATTTCTATATCACTGTGTATTCTTCTTCTTTATCGTGTAGTTAGTATCTAACCTGCAGGCCTAGCCTAGTTACAAACGATTCGTATCGATTCTCTTTCTACAATCGTAAACGTTAAGTCACGTGGTCAAAACAAACGAATATAAACTTTCGTAGACAAGTTTACATCGATCAAGATGATAGAATGAAATGTATTCGTTTCTACAATCGTGATTCCTACATCCCATATAAATCGTAGCCAACTTACAGTTTTGACTAAACTTTAAAGTTTCCATTCGTTTGTTTTGACCACGTGACTTATCGTTGATAGATGTCATTCCCATACATTTGGTTAGTTTTCTACTAGCGTTAACGATTGTAGATTGTCAACTTGGCTAAGCCTACTGGTGTCAGAGTTTCTATGCCGCCCATGGGCCTCTGACTTGGCTTAACATGCCGTCAATAAATATCTCTCACTCTCTCTCTTACTGCGTATTAATATGATAACTTTGAATAACTGAAAGACTCATTTGTTGGTAAAGATTGGAATAGATTATTGTACCAACTCTTATTTATTTATTTTACTATTTCTTCTTTTTTTTCTTTTTTGACTCTTCTATTCTCGTCGCGACTATTTCCGCCTAGGAATAATAGTGTTCTGTGATTTCCGAAATTTCCAAAACCGAAGGGTCCATTGCTGTCTTTTCTTCTTTCTAAGTATATTTATCACAAAATATGAACAATAACCAGCCACACAGCACACTAGAATAACGCGAGTTGCCAATCGATTAAGTAACAGAAAATAGAGATTGTCAACTTTTTGCCCTTTAAAAATTACACCCAGGAAGTCAAAGAAGCAGGAAGCAAAAGCAATGGATCACTTGACTTTATACCTACCTTCTTTATACTCTGGCATTTAACTGACGTTGACCATGAAACACGGATGACTTAGCAATGCTAATTTTAGCTGCATTGTTTAATGATTTTAAATCATAACAGTTGTAACTCGCACGCGAGCGTCGTTGAGTGATTGTTTTTGTATGGCAACATGTTAAAAGAACGATTAGTGATGCATGTCAGTTTAGGTAAATGAGAACAGAAATGAGTGCTGACATAAGCACTTACATTTTCGTCTCCAAATTACTACTATTGAAAATATCGGTCGACAGTGTTCAGCGTGGCGTCATCAGGCTCTTATTGACTTGCTGCCTGAATTAGCTTCAGAAGTCGGTGACAAAAAAACTAATTCAATCAAACAAAGGTCACCGACTTCTGAAGCTAAAGTTTTTATTTTTCACTTTTTAGTGGTTCACATGTGCTTACCCCTTACAGCGTACTGGCGTGATGTTATGTTATGAACTGGTGTAAACAATAGACAGACATGAGATTTCAGCAATCCCAGTCCATTTGCTATCATTTATTGAGGAGTTTCGTTGCCTATCTCCGAAGATCTTCATCAGATTTTCACCAAATTGAAATGGGACTACTCCGAGGAAGTACTCTTCCAAAAACTTCCCAAATTGCTTCAAGTGTACCTATAAAATTTGAAGAGCTCTCTCTGTTTCTCCAAGATCCCATCATCAGATCCTGACTTGATGATCATGGGACCACCTGGAAAGTATATACCCTTTCAAACAAAAAATAAAAAAAAAACACCAAATTGGTCTAGCCATCTTCGAGTAATCGGGGAACATACATAAAAAATAAAGGTTCCGACGAATTGAGAACCTCCTCCTTTTTGAAGTCTGTTAAAAAGACAGCACGGGATAGAGATGTTTAGGTACACACACCGATAGTCCGATACACGAGCGTAAATAGGAAAGGTAATCTCAGAGGTCAGGCTTACAGCAAGACCCCAAATATCAATTTTCTTCCCTTTGGGGGGGGGAAATTTGATTATTATTTTTTTGCGATTGACTCTTAATTCAGTTCATAAGTATAGGTAATACAATTGAGAATTTTCCAGGTATGCAAGATTTCAACTATCTTGCGACAAACGCGTTCGAAATCACCCTCGAGCTGGGATGTGACAAATATCCTCCTGCGAATGCCCTTGCGAATGAGTGGGAGAGGAACCGCGAAGCTTTGCTGGCATACATATGGAAGGCACACACTGGCGTTAAAGGAATAGTGTCCGACGACTCTGGCTTCATACAGAACGCCATAATATCCGTCGTTAACATCACTGGACCTGTGCCACGACCAATTCGTCATGATGTCACCACAGGTAAGATTAGATTTCATAAATTCTGTTAGTACCTACTACCTAATTATTCTCTAATATCTTTTCAGCTGCACGTTTTGTTTTAGCTGAAAAATTATTGCACTGTGTCTAATTTTGGTGATTGTTTTGTGTAAAATATTAAAACGTATACAATATTGATTTAAATAATCATAACAGTTACATGATATTGAATGTATTTGTGCATAAGATTTTCTAATAGGTGTCCACTGTGTTGATTAAACTAAAAAAAATATTCACGCAATTTATGTAGATTTAATTAAACGCAACTGCACGAATGTGCGTAATATCGCGGGCTATTTCTTAATAATATTTATTTATCGAAATGATAGACACCCGCAACTAAAACATAGCTAAAAGTACCTGCATCTGATAAAATGTATAGGTAGGTACCTCAAGCTAATGAGAAAAGTCTGATCAAACTACGGATGCTGCTCAACATCAACATGTGCATTGTTTCTCTGGCTATATCCGGGTTGATAAGAGGTTGATACTTAGGAACAACCTGTACCTAATTTCTTCTCAAGACATGGTCAGGGTTATGGCGTCCATCTTCAATAGTCCCAGATTTTATTGTATCAGAATGTTCCATAGCGTCTTTCAAAACATGTATCAACAATCGTAAAACCCATTGAAAAATCATCCAACAGTAGTTACAATTCCAACTGTGGCAATTGTAGAACGTGTAGAACAATGCGGCACAATTACAACTAGAATATAAACTAACTCTTAGTCCGGTCCGGTGCAAGGAAATTAATGGTTGTTTGCATTCGGTTCGGTAATTGATACTGATTGGTGTAACTAAGCGTTTCCATACTGCGAGTCTGCGACATCTTGTCGTCTTGACTCATTTGAGATCATTTGTTCTACGGCCCGCTGCACTTTATTAGTTCGTCGTGGTGCCTGGATTGCGTCGTATATGTATCTATTTATTTAAATTGGTGCTCGCTCCATTTAAGTATGTCATAGTCGAATGGCAAATAATTGTTTGTACCCAGTAACTAAGTGACCAAGGATGGCCACGCGTTTCAATGAGAGTTTTAACTGATTGATGATGAATTGAAATGATTAGATACTGGATGCTGTAATAGGTAGGTAATATGTAGGTACTGTCTAGAAATTATGGTAGGTATAACAATGCATTCGATATTGATTTAGGTTATCTATCAAACAATATGTACTTACGCAATTTGTTTCTATTGCTACCCAAATTAGTATATTTTATCGCTAACATGTGATGCACTGTGTTTATGTGGGCTTTAGCCCATTCTAGTAGGATTATTACTATGTAGTTATGTATTGACCTAAGCGAGAAGGTACAACTAAGAAGTACATATAAACAAAGTATGCGGATTACATACAACAACGCATTAAGTTTATTTCGTAACTCTGTGAAAATAGGTTGACGTTACGATTGAATACAAAAGAGCATCATTACTCTTCTTGAATAGAAATGCGTGTAAAGTTGGCAAACAATTTATTAAATACGTAAATAAATGGTCAGTTGAAGGTCGGAAATAGTATTGTGTATCGGTTGTTACGTGCACGCTAGCAAATAGGTACTTGGCTCAGCGAATGGATGTTGAACGATGAATTTGTTAGGGCGTATACACGTAGAACGCTGGTTTTTAGCGCTGGCAGGTCGGCGCCGATAATAGTTAGAGAGCCCACGACACTACAGTGTGTACGTGTGTGTATTATGTGTACGCACTTAGGCCGAAAAAAATGTCCAATGGATATGAAGGTGGATGATGATGGTGTCAGACTGCCAAAGCGAGATCGCTTTGGCAGTCTGACACCTGCCACAATCATCTAGCATAGGTACACTGCTTAGGTTACGCTAATGCTGCGTCAACCGAACGGTCAGCCAACAAGAAGTGCTACGGGCCAATATGTCAATATTTATTATTAGGTAGGTACATGATTATAATGGAACTGATCTTGTGAAAACATAGGTACGTTTCAGTTTAGTAAACAATAACACACATTGGTCCACGCTCTCTCAACTCATAGTAGGTACCTTAGGCTGGTTACAAAATACGATAAATAATAATGTATTGTCTCATTGATTCACTGTTACCATACCAGTGTTATGATTGTTATGAGTATGAAAGTGCCAACACGTTGTCTTAATCCAGAGATGTCCTTGTCTTTATTGATTGATAATTAAACTTGTCTTAAATTACGGAACAGCGTGCGTGACTGGAACATATTCAATTTTGTTGCTGTCCTTAAGAACTTAGACTAGACAGTGACCTTAGACCTTTTTGATTTCTAAGAAGAACTATTGTGATAAGTATGTTTTCCAATGAGATAAATATGGGATAAATATGTTATCTAAAGAATTGCCAGAAGATCATAATATAAACATAAACTTCGTATATTTTCACATGCTTTTCAATAGCATGCTGTCAATATATCGTCAGTTCACAGTCATGGGTCAGATACTATAAAAATTACGACATGGTGAACTTATATGACACTTTCATGCACGACTAGCACCTGATGTTGATGAGGACACCCCTCGATGACAAATACTGCAGTACGAAATGTGTTAGTGTCCGATGTCCGGAGCCGCGCCCGCAATACTACTCTTCATGATGTTAGGGTTTCTGAACGGGCTTGCCGTATTGTTGGCCCCTAAGTACGCACGCCACTGGAGGCAATGCTATTGCCATTCTAACACCTTTGTATCATTTGATTCTAGGAGCATACGGCGACTACTACCGCCTGCTAACCCCGGGCCACTACGAGGTGACAGCGAGCCACCCCAGCTACTTCCCGGTGTCTCGCGTAGCTACGGTGCGCAAATACCAGACCGCTGCACATATCCTTAACTTTAAACTGGAGGTGAGTTACGTATGAACCCTTTTTTGGATATGTTCTTTATTTTTAGTGGCAAAGAGTAATCAATCAATCAATGAAATGCTTTATTGCAAAATTGTTGCAGTGAAGTTGGCTAAACGATCTATTTATCTTTGAATAGAACTATTACCATAATATTGTATAATATTTATAGATAAGTTATTTACTAGGTATATGAACTCTGAATTCTTAGATAGGTAATATTTATGTAAAAGCAGTTGAGTGAGTTACTTGAGATAAATAAAAATAAAATAAAAATAGCCTTTATTCCCTATAAATTACAATTCTATTCTCTTAAAATAGCTTAACCTATTAAGGGGTCATCCATCTCTGGATGAAGGCCTCCTCCATCTGTTTCCATCTGTATCTATCTTGGGCCGTTCTGGTCCACTCTATTCCTACCTGAGATACAGTTTTATTTCGAATCTAGTACAGGTAGAATCCAATTACTATATACCTGTAGTTTTTAAGGCCATATTATAAATATTTTTGTACCTAATTCAATTATCTCAATAAACGATTTCAATAAGAAAAGCGTTTTCTGATATTTAGAAAGGAAATCCGAGAGCCTGACTGCTATCTTTGTCTCGATGGCTGTCTGAGAAGTACAATGTTCGTGGCGGTGCCAATGGTTTATTACGACCCAAAAATATAGATCTACTTACCTACAAAAACAAAAAGATAGGTAGTTTAAATTAAAGTAGCAAAATACCCATGCATAACGGCTGGTACACATAAACACGATACGACTTCGCATCGTGCTACGACGCGGCATCGTTTCATGATGCGACGTCGTATCATGGGAATCTATATCAAAACAAGTAGCAATAAATCTGTTTAATTCAAACGTAGAATCCCACGATGCGACGTCGTATCGTGTTTATGTGTAGGTACGGGCCGTAACATGCATGCATTCATTATTTATTCCCTTCTATTTTATTATCAAGTAAGGAAACCTTGTCAACCCCTGTTCAGTCAATGAACCTGATTGCTCGCGACAAGTGTGTGCCCTATGACGCAACACCTGCGTCACACGAAGGCTTCCAACTAAAGCTTTGACGCAAGCTCACCGTCCCACGCGTTCAAAAATAAATGAATGTCGAATTAATGTGACCTACGGTGATGGAGGTAGCGACTTAAAGGTTGCACGTGATAACATTCACTACGGAGTTTGAAGGACAGGAAAACGACATTAAAGAAAATATTGAGGACTTTAATAACATTATCCCAAATCAAGATTTGAGGAAGGTTAACTTGATTAATATTGAAACAGCTCTCTTACGACTGGTGTGTATTATCAAACAGAACTGGGCTGCACGTTGCCGCCAATGAATCAAATTCGCAGTATTGACGCATATTGATGTGTACTCGATATGAATATATTTATTTAACGGTCATTGAGCGCTGATAACACTATCACTTTAAGTGCCATCCGTTTGACCTTAAAACTTGCGCCAATAATCAATATGTTCGATCAAAGATTAGAGTTCGCGACAGATGTTCAGATGTATGTATGTCTTCATTGTTATTATTTCACTATATTGAGTTACGAGTATATTAAGGTGGATGCTCCAGGGTAGCCCGCGAAATATCTATGCGCTTGGAGGGTTGTATTGATGATTATAATAGGCGAGACGACAAAAAAAATCGAATTAGTCCGTCAGTTAGATTATCAAAAAATATTTGACCCGTGTTTTTTCTTTTGTTACGTAAACCAACATTGACGAAGATATGACGCTTTTAAAATTCTCAATACTAATAATTTTTAGCTAGTTCTGACGTCACGAGCCCCCACTCCTGAGTTTTGATGCGTTTTATCTTTTGTCAATATTCATTGATTTACAAAAACAAAAAATACGTGTTCATTAATTTCCAATACTCTAACTGACGGACTAAATAGATTTGCAATTTTTTGATACTGTCGTCATGCCTATTCTATAACTACATACGTGTTACAGCGGCAAATCATATTTTAATCAACATAAAACCTGACACTGACCTGCAAATAGCAAAAAACGTAAGAAAATTTGAATTTCGCGGGCTACCCTGGAGCATCCACCTTAATCCAAAGGGTTCGCTACAGGATTTATCGTACTTACAGTTTTTTATCCAGCTAAGCTTGGCGAAGGGCGCAGTGTCAAGTTCTTTATCCACGGGTAATGCTCGAAATCCTATTAGGACACACTCGTAATTTAATTATCTACTTTAATTACATCTATGGGACTTTTAGTCCTGTTTCTCTATTAATCCAGATTACAATAAAGTTGGAACCAACTCAAACAACCTACATAACTTACATGCGTAACTACAGCGGAAATCATTCGTTATACAGCTTGCCTTTTGAAAATGATGCTACTTATCGAAATACAATATAATTATCTTGCAACTGACTACAACCAAGAAATTTCGAATGAAAAAAGTAAAAAACTTTTTATGCGAACCGAAGCATAGTCCAGAACGGCTTCAATACACCAGTAAGTTATGTTACAGCTTAGTCCTAAGTAATGGGTGTAAAAAATCCAAACTGGGCTGCTGTTTACTGAATTCAACTGAATCCAGGTTCCGTCACTCTACTACTAGCAGTAGTCTTTGCAGCCACTAGACCATCGAGCCCTGAATTCTTGTCGCGCTGACGGTCGGTCGCGTACGGTCGGTCGTGACTTCAGCGAGAACAAACTACGGCAGTCGGTCGCCGCAGACGTCAACGTCGCAGTATGGTGCTATATAGAATACAATGTATACTCGTACGCGACCGACCGTCAGCGCGACAAGAATTCACGTCTTACGGTCTACGAAGAACCATCATCAATGTCCTCTTGTCTACTAAGAAACTAATTTATAATATTTTCATTATATTTCAGCCCCGAACAAGCTGGTTCGACACTGACTCCTCTTTCGGCACGTACCCGCACGGACTGCGCGATGGTCAGCCACGGATATACAAACGATCTCTTTACGAACAAGTGGCCAAAACTATGCTAGAGAAAAGAGAACCAGAGAAATCAAAACAATAAATGATCATCCCACCGCACTTTACATAAATGGCGAAAGGCAGTTAATTGTTATATTTACTTGGTCTATGTATGTATATAGCTTTTAATTAGAGTAAGGATAATTTAGGATATATAATTGTATAATTAAGTACTTTTTGCGACAGCGAGTTACTGAGTTCTTATCACAACTTTTATGCCCAATAGTAGCAATTTTTAAACCTCTATTCACAAAATACCAATAAGATGTGCCATAAAGTTGGATCTGTATTAGGACTTAGAACTACTATATCAATAGACGTTTAGTTTGTAGAACGATTTAAATAAATGATAATATTGATAAGTGTAAGTACCTATATTTTTGTTTTGGATTTTTTATTGAGCACCATAAGATGCAAGCAACTTGATTAGTAACCAATAAATGAAATATTTTTAGAAATCTTAATGTTTTATAGTTATTGTTGCACATGACCATGAACTTTCTAGTCCAATTTTATAGTTCTTTTCAAGTGTGCGTAACTTAGGAGCATTTTTGATTAATATATAAATAAATATATATTCTATTGAATAAGTGAACATTTATTGTGACGTTGGCATCTAAAGTAAGTTTTATCAAAGTAAATTATAGGCCAGAAGAAAGTTTGGCTACGGATTTAAATTATGTACTTACCTTTTAAAATGTTCTATAGTAAATATTGAAATATTCATAAACGATATGTAACTGATATAATCTTTATCTAAATGGATTCACGGAAGTGTGTTAGACACATCAATAAATATGATCTGTGTGCAAAATTCATCTGGTGTTTCATGATTACCTACCTACCTAGTATACAGATGTTAAACCTACCTTGTTTAACTTTATTTCGAGTATTAAATACGCCTACAATAAAAATGTGTAGACGGTTTGCATTTTTGATCTCTTGAAAAGTACAGTTTTTTCAACTTTTTTCCGCTGTAAAGTAACAAGCATAATTATGACGGTAAAAAGCATAATATAAGGTATAAAGATATAAACTTTAGCTAGGCAGCAACCTGGCTAAAGTTTAAACAGAATATGAACGAAAACACACAATATCGAT
Source organism: Xestia rhomboidea (assembly GCA_963853795.1). Taxonomy (NCBI): domain Eukaryota; kingdom Metazoa; phylum Arthropoda; class Insecta; order Lepidoptera; family Noctuidae; genus Xestia; species Xestia rhomboidea. The sequence continues at coordinate 11,653,701 of OY970761.1, read as the reverse complement.
AGTGTTAAAAGAATTTATTGGTTTCACACCCAACTACACACACTTATTACGTAAGTTTGGAACTTATAGTATATTCACACAGACACTTTTCCATTTCTTTTTAATACATTTTATTTCATAAAACTAAAAACTCGCGCTCAAAAAATATAGTATCCATTTCTGAGTACCAACCACACAAAAATCGTTCTCTTAAAAATAAAAATTCACTTCTCTAAAATCCTAATTACGTTAAGGTAATATACAAACTATTATTATAAATATTATTTCACAGTGATGATGTGGTATTCGTTTAAAACTTTAAATTATTATCTATAGCTAAGGTTTCAATAGAGATTGTAACCGATCTGATTGAATGGAGTCAAATAAGCATCATTTTAACTTTTACAATTTGATCATTAGGTAATTAGTTGTATTAGATAAACATTGCTGCTACTAAAACAATTTAATACTTCTAGTCATAAATGTTCACAGCAAAAATATTGATCCTGTCTCTAAACGCAGCCTTCGTTTATACTCACGTCGTACAAAAATATATATTTTTGCCTATAGGTACATAATATGTTTCTTTTACATTTAATTCTTTGTTTTTCTTGTTCTACATTGATCTTAGAATATTTCAAAGCCAGAAAGTTGTGCATCGTAAAAGCACGGTAAAACAATACTTGTACAGATGATTGTACAAACACACCCCTAAATGTACATAGATTAAAGGTTTACCTACAGTTAGGACCTTAAATATTTCTTCTGTTACTTTACATCTCTAATTAATTTAAATAATTGACACATGAATTTGGACGGATTCGTTGTATCGATTCAGGTATACGTACAAACTGAAGTAATTAAAAATAAATCATAAAATATTGCCTATAATCTTACAAACCACAAGGTACATGCATATCAAAATGGCACAAGTTAAATTCATCATGAAGAGTTGAACGCATTTCTTCCGTAAAGGTAACATCGCTTGCCTAGTGTATTGTTTACTACCGTAAAACGGGGTGTATAGAAACGCAGGGGTTAATCGAGACAAAACTTTGAGAAGGATTTGGAATTTTGGAAGGACGTTGAAATAGTAATTATGGTATGCTGCCAACGAACGCGATATCTCAAGTAAAATTAAGCAAATAAAATAGAGCACTTTTTGGTAACATGTCATATCAATTTAACGTTAATCCCTTTCAAAGTTTTGTCTCGATTCACCCCTGCGTTAGAAACGCAGGGGTGAATCGACCCCATTTTACCGTATTTGAGATTCAAAGCACCATTATTTAATTCAAATAATATTGTTAGGACTATTGTAATAATTATGAATAAGATTGATAGATAAATTGCGTAGTAATCTGTAGATACCTATTGATCGTATCCGTACATAACGCCTCTTGGTAAATCGACTATGATGATTATGTACCAACGCTTGTAGGAATCGTTATTGCATCCGCTTGCATCACAGGATATAAGTAGTTCACTTATATTGTCTGTAATTAGAGAAAAAAGTCAGGTAACTTATCTTAACTTATCTTCGGAAACTGGTACACAGTTGTTATCACATAAGTTGTTAGGATGAGTGGTCGGTATGTTTATGTACCTATATTTGCTGCCAGTTGAGATCGCATAAGCGATCCTTGACCTACCTACATTTATTAAAGTTCTTAACTTTGAAATCCAAATATAAGCCTGTTCAAGTCTTGAATCGTCATCTATATGTATGATCTTCAACATTTTTTCTATTAAAAAACGATAGGTAGGTACATGGTTTATTTGTTTTAGTTCGTACGAAGAGATATTAGGGAAAGGGCAGTGACCGCTATTGCGATCTTAACTGGCACCAACTATAACTATTCTATGGTGTCGTTTCAACATCGTCATATCATCATCGTATTTCGCCAATACTTGTCCTTTCATCTTGTAGCTACCGGCTACGGCATTGATTCCAGGCCCCTTATTCACAACGCTTCGATTCAATTTTCGATTCGGAAAGTCGTATGTCTATCTTTTTTTGACATTACGAAATCGAGCGAGATAGACATACGACTTACCGAATCGAAAATCGAATCGAAGCGTTGTGAATAGCTATGCTGGATGGTAAGCAGAAAAACGAAAGAGAAATCCATAATGAGAGATATTGGGCTGATAAAAGATGGTTTTTTTTTCAGCACACGAGGAGTCCTCTCTCATTGACCGGATTCTCAGATTCCTTTCACGATATCCATTTATCATTGATAGATGGAAGAGATAACGCTCTTAAGCACAGAGCTATAAATGTCACAACGGGGGCAGTTTATCACTTTGTGAATACGAGGTTTGAGACTATATTTAAACAAACGACAACCAAGGAATTTGAAAAGGTGAACGTAGTAATATGTATACCTGATTAATGCCTATTATTTCGGTGCATGCCGGAATGTCGACTGCCCGGCCTTGATTGCACTATCGCGTAGTGGTCACTGTTGTCCGAAACTGACCTATAAAACATATAACAGGTACATGGTTGATCTGTGGTTATTGACAATATTAGTAGTATTATTAAATAGTGCATGAAAATATGAACATTAGGTGCAAATTCTGTAGTTATGGGTGCTCACACAGGTGTTCGCGTTGAACCATTCTCTTGGGCAATTACAACTTTTTGGTAAACAACCAAGCTGCCTCTAAGATATGACATAATTATGTATTTGGCTTTCTTTGTGCCGCAATTCGAGCTACGCACATAATATTATCGAGTCCTGACGCTACGAACAAGTGTGTAGCACGCCTTATGTTTATTAATGCAATTTAATATTTAGTGTTGGTGCGGGAATTAAGCCTGCATAATGGTGCATAATGCAGAATAGCAAAGCCTCCTCCACGTCACTTGGATACCAGGAACCTATTTATTGTCAGCATAGTGCGGCAGTAGCAGGCCGAGTGTACATACCTCGCCGAGTGAATAGTCGAGGACGGGTACCTGCTTCCGTATTGACTGCCGTGCCAGCTGCGGTACGGGTCGTAGTCCTCCACCACGGACGGGTCCTTTTCAATCACCTGCCAATATTGTTGTCGTTAATAACAAATACTTCAACATAGCCCTTTAGCAATAAGGAACAGTTGAAGTTCGTAATTAAGTATTTGCACCGACAAAATTACTTTTGTGTAGTGTTTGTAACGCAACTTCTAAGCGCTACGCACCGTTGTCGCGTCGGTATCGCGTCGTGTCGATGCGCTACGTGCTGTCAAGAGTGCGTTCTTCGAAGCCTCTACCCAGTGCCTAGGTACGTCCATCTAATGCAATACTCTGGATAAACGCCCTAAGCAAAACACTTTAACAATTGGCTACCTACTATAACACAACTGAGAATGTGGTTGATTTCGAATATTTCTAGTTTTAAAATACTGTATTCAATTATTAGTACTTACGTCAGTCCTCGCACACGAGCAGGTCATGGCGGTGCAGAGGAAGCAGTTGACGAGCAGCATGACGATGAACATGACGCCGAGCGCGATGGCGAGGTACAGCAGCCACAGCGGCCGCACGCTGCCGTCCGAACACGTTAGTGCTGCCACTACACACATTAAAGAGATTGGTACAATATACTGTTGCACATGGTACTTTTAGGACTTGACGTCATTACCAGGAAAACGCTGTGTAGACTTGCGGAATTGGGAAATTACAAAAAAAAATCAAGATGAGCGATCGAGCAAAAGATCAACGATGTGCAACTTTAGTGGCTATTCTTTGTTGTATGCTATTGCATACACTATGCCTAGTAGCTCAGGCGAAATACCTACTGCGCTTAAATAATTATTTATGAACCAAATAATTGTCCATCTTGAAAAATAATAAAAACCTAACTAATTATTTTTTTTGCATGTCGTCGACATCATTGATCACGATTTTACATGATTGAAAGTTATTTATTAGAATGAACATGATTTAATACGTAAGTACCTAACGTAGCTAGGTTGTTCAACTGTTCAAGGTTATCAAAACTTTATTACCCTGATTCCTATCTGACCTTTATTTTCCTGCTGAGTTGTGTAAGATTACGTGGCATTGATTTATTAGTAGGTAAATTGCGTAGCTTTAAGTGGTACCTAGCAAATTACCTTTTGGAGTTCTCGCTAGAAGCCAAACCATATAATTGAAACAGTTTATTGAATATTTGTATGAGTTCTGATATACCTATATAACGAAGGATTAAGTACCTGTTGTAGGTAGGTAGGTACTATATTATTTTCTCATCCCCCCATCTCGGAAAGAGTAATTTTGCTCTTCGATATCTAAGTGCAAAAGTCGTTTTTATCCTCTAGAGGATAAAGTAAATTGAATTTAGAACATCGTGTGCACTAAGTTTGTGAATTCAAAACATCATTAAACCTATTTACTTCTACCTCCATGGTGCCGAATTTATCATAGGTACAACTTTTTTTAATTTGTTAAAAACTCAGACTCGGAACCTTCTTGGTGTACTTTTATAATTTGCTTTGCGCGCGCCATTTTCTTGTCAGGTCAATTGTTAAAACCTTAGGTTAAAAACAAGTGAAAAACGTAAAATAAGTGGTTTTGGCGACGAAGAAGTTTATTTGACGCCAACAGAATTGACTGAAACTGTTAATAATGCGCAAATGAGCTTTCTCCCTCAATAATCACGCGAGAAGGATTTGAAACAGTACGATATTAAAAAAATTGAAAAAAAATAGGTAGAAAATGCCCAAGGCATTAAGTCCGCCTTTGTACAGTTTTTACTTGTGCATACAGTTTTAATAAATAAATATTACACTCAACTTAACTAACTGTAGCAACGTTACTTTAAATTTTTCTTAATTATACCTAAGTATTATTTGTTATAATTTAAAGATTATTCTGTAATACTTACCTATCATAATGTAGTAGTTAACACCTAAACTGAAATAACAGTATCTTGTGATTGTAAACGTTTTTTTTTTACATTTAGTAATTTCCTCGCTGAGGTGGGATGAAAAGTTACGTGTGCAAGGATTTTTCACCTCGTGCTCTTTTGATTCCCTCGCTGACGCTCAGGATTCTAATTTTTGAATCACTCGCTGCGCTCGTGACTCAATTTTAGAATCCTTCGCTTGCTCGGTTATCAAAATTGAGCACGCGGTTAAAAAGCAACTTTGCACTCTTGTATAACAAATAACTATTTCCATTTTGTTGTATTTAAATTAAAATATGTTTACCTACATTGTGTGTTTTGTATCCTCCTTGCAAATAAACAGTTATGTACTTTTATTCCCTGTTACCTACACAATACCAAATGGCACTACTTAGGTCACGCACCAAGGTGATGCCATTTAGTACCTATGGTGTAGGTAGGTTTTTCAACCTTATAACTTAGGCTCAGGGCATGCTTAAGGGTGAAAAGTGGTCGACCGTCAGACAGCGAGGCAGTAGGTACCTATGTGTATTGATATATGTATATGTCTCAGTCAAAAATACTTTGGACTGGTCAAAACTACTTTTGACTAGACAAAACTATTTTAACAATAACTAACATTTACTTAGAAACTTAATAGGTTGTTCGGTTTTTTGTGACCTTTTGAAAAACATCATTTGTAATTGTAGAACTAGGTAATTACAACTGAGGCGTTTTTTTAATGCAGAAAACGCATTTTAGCTCCATAAGGGTTTTGACTGACACCAGTCAGCAGTGGTTTTGATTGATTAAGAGTTTTGACTGTAACATATAAACTTACTAGCTTAACTGCCAGCGGCTTCGCCCACGTGAAGTTAGATAATTGTCCCATGGGATCTTACTACCGGGATAAAAAGTAAATATCCTATGATTTAATCCAGGTTATAAACTATCTGTGTGCAAAATTTCATCCAAATCCGTTCAGTAGTTTTTGCGTGAAAGAGTAACAAACATCCAGACCTACATCCTCACAAAAATTTTCGCATTTATAATATTGGTAGGATTACCTACAAAATATTGTCCATTGTTCAAAACCTAAGTAGTAAGTAAGTACCTCTCTCATTGAAGATGAAAATGTCTAGAATGGGCTTGATTTTTCACGTACCTAATAACATAACATCGAAATTTCTATTTTTATTTATGGAAAATGCTGTCGATGCCAATGTCGACAATTCTGCCAATGTCGACAATTCTGCCAATGTCAGAAGTGAATGAGAAAGCAAGTGATGTAACATCGAAATTTATTCTAATATTATTTCCAGTCTTTGTTTACCTCCATTATCGTTGGGGTCGAGTACGAAGATTCCCGTGGACGCGGTGACCGTGCTTTCCTCGTCGCCTTTCTCGTAGCGGGCTTCCGTACTGCAGTCTATTACTGAACACGTACCTGAAATTATACAGTCCAAGTATTAGTAATAGGGTTCCCTACGTCAATGAAACAAAAGCTAGGGTTATCGTAGACAACTCCTCTAAATTTTAATACTGAAAATTCAAGTCACTGGGTCAATTCATGGGCGTACGAGGACTGCAGAATGGTTGATTTTGATAGTTGAGTTACGTTTTCTAGTAAATTTGTTGAAGAATTTCTAGTGAAATAGTAAATGACTTCATCACCGTTTATAAAATCTGTATTCGTTTTCGAAAGTAGTTTCTGCCTACCCCATGGAAAAAAGGAGCGAGGCATGCACCTATGTATATTTTCCAAAGCGTTGAGCTTTCAAAGTAAATGTTTACCTTTACAAATAGCGATGTCGCACTGATAATTGACTTGCGAGGAGTCCGGAAACCGGAACATGGACGCTATCGCGAGCTCGGCCGCACCCGTCTCAGATCTCACCACAATCGACTGTTGTTTCACAGGACATCTGAAAACATCACCCGTGTTTAATGTTATTGTATGTAAAATATACAACAGTCCTCCCAAAATACAGTAATTGTTGTTTTATATTTACCCTCTATTGTCCAGAAGATCAGCTGTATTATTTCGCATGTTAAAAGCAAAACAATTCTTCAAACGTATTCCGTGTGTTCCTGTAATCATAAATATTATGCTTCTGTTGTAATACATACTTAATGTGAATAACAATTTACGAAACAATGATAAAGATCTAACCATCAGGCTTGCTGATTTCGGCTCTAAGCGTGTACGGTAGACCAAACGCTGCATTCAATACTTTTCGACCTTGCGAGTCTAACATTCGCAGCGATACAAGCGAAGTTTCGTTTCTGTAAAAATATAACAATAATAAACATTAGTTATTTATAATCTAGGTACATAGTTATAAATAAACTAAGTCCAAATAATGTGAATTCATTACATCATGAAGCGTTTTTTTACAATCCAAACTAAAATGATAAACATCTTTCTTTTCCTAGGTTTCATTCGAATTCCAAACGCAGTTCAATATCGGACTCAGACAACAAGTATTTAACACAAAGCGCATACCACCTGCTCAGAAACTTAACCCAAGATAAAAAGCATCGAGTTTTCCTTATAGACGATTCTAGGTGCCCATAAAATGTACAAAACGTTGTAGGTACCGAGCGTTTCTGAAGCCTGCCTTCCCGCAAGTGATGACGTAGAACTTGTCATCAGCCAGTTCCAAGGTCCGGTGCACACGGACCGCCAGCGGCAACGACCGCTCGTCTGTGCGCTGAAATGTGCATGTGTAATGTTGGCTAAGTACAGGGTAATGGGCATAGAGCTTTCGAGCTCTATGGATTAGTCATGTTCCGATAAGAATGTAAAGGGATTTAGCGTTCGGTTTGTAAGTGAAGGTAAATGTTTTACTGATTATCTGTTAGCAGGTGAGTGTTTGAAATTGCTTTAGGGTTTGCTTGTTGAAGCAATTGTTATTAATCAAAACAGTAATACCTACTTACCTAACATCTATCTACTTATTTTACTTTGAAAGGCTTAGAACCTTTTTAATTTGATCTAAAGTAAAAATCAGCTGTAGACAGGGGAAGTAAGAAAAAAAAAACATGTGGGGCAGTCTTTGGGGACTGCCGATAGAAGTGTAACTAAGTAACTTGTGAATTGTATCGTCGAGCTATTAGATTATAATTTTGAATTATTTTTAGTTTGTAAAGAAGTGTTTTTTTTTAAGTGTACCTTCCCTGAACTACGACAAACATTTCAAAACCAAAATCAGCTAAATCGGTCCAGCTGTTCTCGAGTTTTAGCGAGCACAAACGAACGATGACGCGAGTTCTCTGATTTTTGTTCACCCAAAAGTGCTCAACGCGCCTAAAGAAGATTTCAGTTAAAAAAAAAACCTTTTTTATTTAAACAAGTAGGGTATAATGATGACACTGAAAGTTCTCTTGAACTCGGTTTAGATGACGTTGATAGCTTTCGGTTTCAGTAGTGAAATTCGCGTAGTCAATGTATTCTAATACTAGCGGACGTCACGCGGTTTCACCAGCGTAGTTCCCGTTCTCGTGGGAGTACGGGGATAAAATATAGCCTATGTTACTCGCTGATTTAATGTAGCTTTCCATTGCTTAAAGAATTTTTCAAATCGGTCCGTTTCAGTAGTTTTTAAGTTTATTCGTTACAGACAAAAATACAAATCTTTCCTCTTTTATAATATTATTTTATTATAGAAGTATAGATATAGATTTTCAGATCATCACTTTTGGTTGGTTACATATAGATAGAGGCACTCACGTTGTTCCAGAACACACCACAGTAGTCGGGCGCCCCCTGAGCGGCCATGAGGTTTATGTCGAAGTTCAGCGTCTCGCTGCCGTTACCCAGCGCCATGCACGCCGGTGTTCTGAAACGTACCGTCGTACAGGTATAGTGGGGAACATTATTATTTAGTTTAAAATAATACAGTTAATAATATACTTTAATAAAAATCTCATATTCATCCATCAACAGATAATGCACAGCCTAAGCCGAAATTTTGTGGGTGGTTGAATGGCAGTTCATTATGTTTGACGACACACATTCCATAGGAGACACAGCTTGTGTTTCTATAAAATCAGTCACCCTACAAGCTAAAGTGTAGTTGTAAGAAGACTATCATCATTCACGCCATCTCATGGGCAATTCATCCTATCTTTGGTCTTGATCTATATTTGCAAGCACACAACCATAGGTTCTCAAAGGTTTCACACGAAAAAGCAGTGTACCAACCTAAGCAAACCAATCTGTTCATAATTCATAGAACAGCCATACTGATCCCATTTACACTTATGGAGCGCGATAAATCGTTAAAGTTAAAGCAATAAATAATAATATAGATTAGTGTCTGCAACAAAGTATCGATTTCAAACGGAATGCAATTCCATTTTCAATAACGGAAGTAGTTTGGACCAAAGTCTGAAATATTGCTGAACCTAGATATTAGAAGACATGAGCACAGTTAAAGTAAATTCGAGTTCTAGGCGGCTAGGTGCTAATCCCTGATCGTCTAACATTGCCTTGCGGTCAATGAGAAAGAGATATATTGGAATCATGGAATGGAATGGAAAATACAACGTACCGCGCAACTGTCAAAGCCTTTGGAAGTTTGATAATAGCCGCAAGTTTAACGTTACCACTCAATAATATAAAAAGACGTGTATTAACATAGGCTCACCTGAATTCTCTGGCATGTGTAACACCATTGAATGGCTGGTGGAATTGTATGTTGATCGCCATGACGCCAGTCTTGCATGTCGCCGTGACCACCGGCGAGAACTCTCCCGTGCTTTCTGCATTCTGTAACAAAGAAATAAAGGTATTTGAAAACTATGCCAAGTAGACAAAATCTAAAGTATAATAATGTTATGGTATTTTAATTAAAGCAACAAATGGGGAAGCCCTATCTACCGCTAAAAACAATGAGAATTAGAATACAATTCAATTCACGCTCAGTCCATTACGTGACTTATGGAAACATGAATGAAAATATTATACAACTTCTTATATGTGACGATTAAGGTTTTGAGTGTATTTAATTTATCACTGATAACTTGTTCGGTTTACTCATAAGGAACGATATACAAGGACTTCCTGTAGTCATCGTTACCGTCAGACTCGCCTTGTAAGGCGCTGCACGCGATCCATCGGCATGTAAGACTCGCATTGTTTCTGTGATTTATATGTTCACAATGGCTAGATGCTCCTAAGGATTGGTGGCATCATTAGCTTGACTTATTGCCAGAAAAAAGGGAAACTATCTTCTATAGTTTCACCGTTAAGCTTCAGACATCTCAGTCAGTTGAAATTACTCCAGGAAATGAATCTCATGTTGCGCAGACACGTTTGGAAACCTGCTTTTCCTTAACGTAATCTCAAATATCGGTTATTTTAATAGGCAATACAAAGGTTGCAATAACATTTGATGTTAGAGCGCAAGTTAATTTCGAATTGTGACCTCAAATATAGCTACGTGGGTACGTTATAGTCGACAAATAAACCAACAAACCGTTACGACACGGGCACCACAATGTAAAATCTCCGACAACAAATCACTGCTCTTTGTATCGTGGACGGTTCGCGGCCTTACCAGCTGTAGGGCTGCCGAGCACCGAGAGTAGGCGGCCTGATGGTGCGATAGGGAATTGCCTTTCTGCTGCAGTCTTTTGTTAAATGATGATAACCATTCTAAACGTCGCGCGTCGTCGTGTCGTTGGTTTTATAATTTCTTCATTTTTATACCTCTCTTATTCTGCGTTTATAAGACGAAACGAAATCATAATAAAATATTAGACATGAAAACACAACAAATTGGACCTTCGGTTATAAATGGCAACATGGAAGTCATAAATAATGTAAACCCAGAGGATCTCTTTGCATCATATTGATTACGGTTGATCTGATTCAATTTCAGTACGATAAAATGGCTGCGGGACTATTCGAAAGAGATACCGTGGCCCCGGAACACAAAGGGCGATGAAGGAACATGGATGGGTTTTAGTCATTAAAAGTCTGACACTCCCTCCTGCTCCGCCCAGAGCGGGAGGAGTCATTTGATGATTTCCCATCCGAAAAAAAAAGTACGATAAATAAAATATTGTTCAGATTTTATGCCATAAAAGTGACTTTTGTACTGACGACAAGAGTTATGGCACAGATTGTACGTGCAATTTTATTATCATTCCCATATTTCTGCACACGTACTATCGAGGACACTCCCGCCTGACCACCACTAAGCTCATTTTTGCTTGCACTTACAACATAGATACGCTCTCTAGCCCCGCCCCGCCCCGCCCCGCCTTTGTATAGAAATAATGAATGAAATACAATACCGTTCGGGCTAGCGCACTGACGACGCACGCCAAACGAGAGTTATTGTTATTTTCAAACTGCTATTATTAGAAAAAATACTTTAACTGAAATTGGCTTACGTTCCTAATGGTGTGTGTGAGTGTTGGTAATTGTAAATTAAAAACTCAAAGATTTCTGTAATTAATTTTTAATTTATAATAAGAATCTTATATAATCCTATACTATTAACAGGCAATAGGTAAGCTAGCGAGCACGTTCTCTAAACCGGCTTTAACAATTTCGATTAAATTTTAAATAATGGGGCTTTATGGGGGGAATCGTTGATATAGCCAGATCTTATCTCTAGGAAATTTCGTTGCCAGTTAATATTTGGAGCAAATAAATATTCGGAGCTCGGTCCCCAGATATTTTACTTAGAATAAATACTATAATTAGAATAGTTTAAGTTTGATTTCTTAAATCCAATATTCGTTTAGGCATTCATTAAAACGTAAACTAATACTGGTTTATCAATTTAACTACAAAAAGTAAATAAAACAAACAGATAGATATTCATTAAAAAATATTTATTAGGTATAAATGGTTTTTTAGGTAGGGTTTGGTTTTATAGGAATTGGATACAGTAAATAGGTTTAACACAAAATTAAACATCAAGTAATAGAATCAACTTAAAATAGTTAACGGTTTAAACAAATACCCTCCCTTCCTGTGACCTATTACTACAAGCAACAGATTTTTATAAACAATAGAGATTCTTTAAAAGATCTACTGTTGGTGGTAGATTCAAATACAAAACAATAAAATATGAAAAAATGAATAAAATCTCTGATAATCAACCAATAGGTATGCAAAATAATTGGCTTTTTGCTGGTTCTTGTTACAAAAAGAAATAAGTTATTAGTAATGTAATCAAAAATATCAACAGATGAAAACAGTCACAAATGGCAGTAAGTACTAGCATAGCATACTTAAACATTTTGCAATACATGCGAAAACATCAAAATTATCTGTAAGTAAGCATTACAAAAATATAGTATAATAAAAAAGACAACAATACACAAAAACTTTGCTAGAATTAAAACAGTAGGTAAATCATATTTTTTCTAAAAGTTAATACTGATATTCTTTAGAGTGGCAAGCGTTGATTCTTTAAAACCTACCTAAGTAAGCGAGAAAGTATTCAAGTTCGCCCGGAACAACAAAACAATAACATCCGTGCACATCATTATTTCACCATGTTTTAAACTTTCGTTATTATTAAAATAAGACTTTCTTTCTAAAATGATTCAATAAATCAAAATAAACACAAAACAAAAATAAAAAACACAATAAACAATATCTTCCCTTAAAATTAAATTAACAGTCGGTATTTTTTTTTTTTTTTACTATTCCTTATTAAATACAAGGTTACCACAATAATCATTCACTGACTACTCAATCTTAATACTACAAAAATAAAATTAAATAATCGATACCCTGTTCCCGATACCTGTGGGCCACAACTTTTTATATTTTTAAATGTTTTTATATATATATCTTCTTTTAGAATATATAAAATTTGTAAAAAAAGTAAATACACTAATATTTAGTCATCGCGCCTCCTGCATCAATGACGGCGTCGCATCTCGTTCTTATTGACTGTATCAGCACTTCACACAAGTTGGTACCCCTTAACGACTCCCAAACTTCGTCGCAATGAGCAAGAAGTTCCATTTCTGTTCTTTCCCGTCGATGATCCCATCTCTGGACCATTATGCCCCATAAATTCTCGATGGGGTTCAGGTCAGGAGATCGGGATGGCCAGCGCAATGTTCTTATTTCTCGTTGTTGGTTTAACCAAGTCTGCACAATGCGAGCTTGATGAATTGGACAATTGTCTTGAATAAAAATATATTCGGGGAGCTCTGCTCTTGGATAAACTGTGCGCACAGTAGGCACCATCACGGTTTCTAAGACTTCGCGGTAAGCTGCTCCATTTGCTCGCCCTGGGATATGGACAAGCTCTCCGGGACCTCCAGCACTCATCCAGCCCCACATATTGGAGCATACCCTTCCAGAATCGTTATTTGGAATCAAATTTTTTGGTTCGTAGCGTGTATTGTATTACGCGCCATAAGTGTCGACGACCATGTTGGCTCGACCTAAAACACTTCTCATCTGCAAAGATGGCGGTTGAGAAATCCATATCTCTGTAATCTCTTGCGAACCTTACTCTTGCCGCTTTTTGTTGCTCGGTGAGCACGATTTTTTTTGCTGGTTTTCTGTGGTGAAGCCCCGCTCTATGTAAAGCACGACGAACTGTGCGCACTGACACGTCGTACTCAGCGAACACTCTCGTCGGCGTGAACGCGTTCTCTTGTTGATAGGTGTTCACCAGATGTTGGACGTTTTCCTCTGATAGCAGATATGGACGTGGTGCCCGCGGCCTATCCTCTAAGACACCTTCTTCTTCATGGCGTCTGATCCACAGCCGGACAGTGTTTCTCTACAAAAAATAAACAACCTCATAAGTCACAGATACAGGTTTACAAAATTTTGACCAGAAACTTTTAATTAGAACAAAATAACTACTTTACCCTATATTTACACCTATTTAATTCTCAATGCTATTATTTATGTGTAGGTAATAAAACTGCGGCTTGGGCCCGATTTTTTTGTCATATTAAAGATAATAAAGAACAAAGCATGTTTTTACTTCGGCGTGCAATTTGAAACAAAGAAAATACAAACCTACTGTTTCAAATCGAGAGAAGTTCAAGAAAAACATGCGGACGCCAGCCCTTTGTTTGCATTTTTTGCAAGGGATTAATAATGCGCTTTGTTATCACTTTACAAACGACGTCGGCAAAGGTTTAACATTCTTTGATGCCTTCTGTTGTTTCTAATTGCTTTGTTATACTAAGGTAGGATTTTGGGTTTGTCTAGTTATTATTATATCGTTTTGCATTCAAACTAATCTGAAGCTCATTCGATATTCAAGATACAAAGAGAAGACTTTTCTATTGACATTGAAAAAACGACTTTTCATACGATTTGTTTATTTGGTCTCGCTAGTCATGTCCTGCAGTGGGCCTAAAATGGCCGCTTTAGCAGATTCGTCATAGGTTAATAATATGAATTGCGTTACAATTCGTAAAATGGTCACAAAGGGACAATTCATAATATAACTGCGTTTGTGACTATTTTAAGAATTTTATTAACGTGATTCATATTAGTATCCAATTACGATTCTGCTAAAGCGGTCATTTTAGCCCTTAGGCGGCTAGGCATGAGCACAAATCATCTATAGCTAAGTATAACGATGACTCGGGAGTTGGGTTGAGGGCTCTCACGAACGAATGATTGTTCCACCCATACGCTAGAACGTGCTTGGCACCGAAAGTGTTAAACAATATTATTAACTAAAAAAATGCTTTTATACGATACACAGTGGCAAAGATTGTTTCTTTAAAACCAACTACAGAAATAAAACCATAGTGCGTGTGTTAGCGAGAATGGAAAATAAGTATTTGAGTTCGCGCAGTAATAATGAATTGTTTTACAATTTTTACACAATTTTAATAAATTGTGTAAAAATTTAATATTTTTCTGCTTATTTCCAGTTTACTTATATTTATCAAATACTTTTACTCTTGTAAAACAAGCTAAAAAGTATCTAATTATTTACACAAGATAATATTTGCATGATACTCTTTGCATCGTTTAGAAAGTTTTAATTTAAAAATTAAGTTAATTGAAAATAACAAAATGTATCATATCAATAATTAAAACAGGTGGTGGCCTCCTATTTTTTATATTTTTAAATGTTTTTTTATAGTGTTTTATAATGGAATGTTTAAAAATGTAAAATAATATGTATAGTAAAAAAATAAAGGAAAATTAAAATAATTTAACACTTACGCTCATATGCAGCTGCTCAGCGATTTGACTGATGTTAAATCCTTGGCCATGCAAAACTATAATTTCATTTCGTTCTTCTTGTATGAGATTTCTGGAAGACATTATGCACAAAATTTTCAAGCACAGGTTCTTTAGGACTCCAATATTATCGCACAGGTTAACATTAAGGCAATCAAGGGTCAGGTAAATAGAGCAAATGGTCAATATTCAAAAGGTCCGGTAAGCGCGCCAAAGTTCGTTCGTAAAATTCGCAAAACGTGTACACAGGATACGTCACTAAGCTGCGCAGTGCAGATTGCAACTAATTACGTTGACGCTTTCCTAATAGGCCTACACTTTCAAGGGGGCGTGGCTTGGCGCCTCCGCATGATTTATGCGAAAAAATTTTTAACTGGTCAGGCGGAAAAGACCACGAGTGTACGTATGGAGAGATATGAACATAGCACGAGCGTGAAAAATATAAAGATGTTATCCTCTGACGTTCGGTCTTGTTTGAATGCCTTATAAAACTTTAGCGATATGTTTCGTATTAGTTGAGCTCTGGGTGACAATGTAACTGATAATGAATAGAAATGGTCATAATGGAACATGAGCCTGCAAAGTCACAAAGTGAGGCGTGTCGGAGATCTACATGCGGGGAGATGTATTACAAAAAGATATTTGCATACGGGAAATAATTATCTAATGATCTTAGAGAATGAAGGAAGTCGCGAGTGAAGTCGCATGACGGCTCGGCCATGTAAACCGACAGGCCATAAAGGGTCGTGCCCTCAGGCCCTCAGGGTGACACGCGCGCACGATCGCGTCCCCACGACCCGACTTGATAGCTTCCTAGAATTATCTGTGCTAGTGCAGATTACTAGATTTAGAATCGAAGTAAATCACACATTAATACAATCGTCTGTTTTCGTGCAGACCTTGAGGACGGTCACAGTTTTTGCACCTGTCTTGTCATAAGATTATTGTGTCAATATATGAAGCATTCATTATTGCGTGTGTCGTAGCGTGACCGAGCATTTTCCTTGTCTACAATACTGTTTTCCATCACACTACAACAGATTTTTTTTCTTTACGGCTTAAACTGTGATTTCTAAATTGTTTTTAATGGCTCCAACAGCTTGTTGCATTGCATTGTTTTCCTTGCAAAATAATTGTCTGTAAAATTACCACGGATACATGCTCATTGTCCTATGCATTTCGAGAGATGCTTAGCCATTTATCATTCGCAGGAAACACAAGGAACTTCGAGGACCCAAGGGCTTTCTCTGGAGATTTAAGAGGATGATTGCATTGATTGCTGTTGTTTGCAGAGCTCACGATCCGCCTCAAGATCTCCTCTGTTATTTATAGGTTTCAAGATGAAAACTTACTTGATTAGCAAAAAACAAACATGAAGTGTTCCAGTCATCGCTATCAAGGTCAAAAACTGGTTGATATTGTTGCTTGATAAGTTAGACGTTCTAATACATTGGACGTAATAACGAATTGCCATGAAATTGCGTTGTTTATTCGACTTTTTTTTGTAAGGAATGTGTTTGAGCTCTAAGACAAAAAGATTAACGAGACAAGTGTCAGGCAAGATTTTGGATTTAATTTATTTTTATTAATTTGTTTTGGACAATGAATATGTGACATTGAAATGTTATTTAACCACTGTTTTTGAAGTAAACATCGTAAAACAAGGTTTCTATTATAAACTTCTTAAGTTCTATGACTTTTACACCCGAAAACTGAAACGTCACTCAAAATTTAAGGGCTGCTTAACATTTGAGCAGCTCCTAAACTTTAAATTTCGTATGGCCAAACGTCACTTTTGAGTATCTGTTAAATACATATAAGTGCTACTTAAATTTTGAGTGACGTTTCAGTATTCGGGGGCTAGTCTTGTAATTCTATTTGTAATTTTTCTTGTGATTTGATTTTTCCTTAGATTCAAACATATTCCAGGACGTAATTCTAGAAAAAATTGTTTTTGGATTAACTCTCGACGCAATATGCTCATTAGCAGAGATTTTACCGTACGTCTTGTAGCCCCTAAATGGACATTTTTGTTTTTGGTTTATGCTAAGCCTTGAAGGCTTAGCATAAACCATGAAATCATTTCCACCGAAGACTATTAAATGTGTGGAAGGAAACATTATCCCTCTTCCTTAATCGTCTTGATACTATAACTCGGTTTAATTGTGTCAGAAAGGTACTTAATTGCACTAAACATTTTATGTTTATCAGAAGTACATTACGTTAATTGGCTACATAACTGCAGCTGCAACTCCTTTGATTTCCCGTTCTAGTCTAGAGAACGTGCCTGCGTTTACTTAGCATTTATATCTACTATTACGTCTTCATGAGCCGCAGTAAAAGAATGTATGCAAATTTGATTGGAAATAAGGCAATTGTGAACATTTCAAGACGCCGATAGTTCTCGTAAAATAACGTCGGCAGTTGTCAATGTGGATGTTGTCGGGCTGGCGAGGTCAACGGACGAGTGACCGCCGGGACTCAGGTCACTTCGCAACATGGGTTTCTTAAAAACACCGTGGAACAATACGCATCGCCTAATATTACCAAGAAGTTCTCCATGATGCAATCTTTTGTGTTTGTATCATAAATTCCGGCAGAGTTTCAACATGGGGAGCCGGTCAAACGGGTGCTCCATATACGGAATTCGTAGCGAATATGTTTACGTCATTTTCGTATTTCCTTTTTTTAAATAGATCATTGCCCCAAGCTAGGTACCTATGTATAGAATTTTTTCGATCGATACCTGCCTGCCTAGATTGTAGACTTTGTTTCGAAGTTGATTTAGCGATCCTAAAATACCACTTTTTTGTGGTTTTATTAATGTTGAGTAGAAAAAGAGATCACACACAGTTACAGGAAAAGGCAAAAAAGCTTCTAGCGAAAATACGGTGAAGTTGACCACAACAAATTTGCGATAGTGCGGAATTAAGTGTTTATTATGTGCCTATACGTTCATAATATTAGAATGTAGGTGTTTACCTATTTTAAAACAAATTCCGAGCTACGCATCGTAATTAATATCACACATTCATTATGCAATTTGTACGAGATAAATGAGCTAGCCACAAGTAGATTCAATTACCCTACTACTGGAACCACAGCGGAGCAGTAGGCAAACTCCGCATTCCAGCATCAAACCCTTTTATAATCGTATGATGGTCTTCCGTTAGGAATTTAATATTTTAGATACACCCTACGCATCGGCCATGTAAACGAACCTTTGTTATTGGTATTTCCGGAATGTCATGTTATCTTCCCATTGCATACACGGTGAATTTCCTTATTTGAAAGCACTAAAGAATTTATGGGATTTAAACTTTGCCATGGTGAGTATTTATGGGACAGGCTACTAGCGTATGGCTCTAATACCGAAGATGGTTTTATTAAATAAGCGGTAGCGCAACGGGTTCTGTTTGGGAATGGGTGGGATTTTAGAGCTAAAACATTATGAAGTTTTCAAATAATTACATCACTATCAAACGAGAGAGATATGAGCAGTGACGAGTCTAGTGATGTGACCGTCGGACAGCCAAGTCATTGTTCTCGAGTTCGAACCCAAGATACATCTCTGATTTTTCGGATTCAAGTGCGTATTGTAATAATTAACACTTGCTTCGGTGAAAGAAAACACCGTGAGGAAACCTTGTGTATGGTCTTGAGAGATATTTCTCAACGGCAAAGCACACGATAAAGAAAAATTATCAAACGGAATGAGAAAGAAAATATGGCTAGAAAGGGTGTGACTCATGAGATCACTACTAATGCACAACATGCAGCGCCGATCCCAAATAAATTGGGAAAAGGACAGGAGAATCACAGCATAACGAATTTGGTCATCGGGTCAGTGTTGTATGTTCTATATCGAGACATTCATTTTTGACCTCGGACTTTAGTATTAACCTGAGATGAATCATTATATTATCTGTGCCTGAGGTTTGGGCGTACGTTGAAAACTGATAAAAGTTAATTACTCATTGTATCGTTATAATTCATTTGTTACAATTTAAAGTTGAGCAACCAGTCTAAAGATTTACTTTTCAGTTTCATTAATAATTTGTTCTCAACTGTAAGTACCCTTGTAATATGTGTTTTCATAAAAATCGTTTCTATATTAGACATTTATAACACTGCTAGTTTAAACATGTTTGTAGAAGTAGTTATAGTAAACTATATTAGTAGTGACAGTTGTAACATTTAGCTGAGCGTAGTACCAAACAATTTGATGAACGTAGACGGCACGCGTACCGAGAATTAGATTTTAGGGGCTGCAGCCCGGCTGTTCCCAAATTGCATTTTGATGAATTTCGTTGGAAAGGGGAGGGTGGTACCCTCAGAATCCACCACTGCTCCGTACACAGAGCAAATAAAGCTCATCAAATATGCTTTTAACGCAACTGCAATTTCCCCCGTTGTGATTCTACATTTTCAGTTTTGTTTGCTAAGTTTGCTTTTGGTGAATTTACAATGCTCCTATTAGGTAAATATGCAATGATTTATTAAAACTGTTCATCATAAACTTTATTATCGCCCATTGGCACATCGACGTGGAAGTAATTTGTAATACACAAATGAACGAGCTCCGAATATATGGGCCGGAAATAATGTGAGGTAATTAGTGGCAATTGAGTATTGTATCTTATATCTAATGATACAAGAATAGACGCTAATAATAATAGCGTGTGTTGTAGAAGAAGCCGTTTATGGAGATTCACCGCTATTTGCTTAACGGTCAGCACACTCGGTATTCAAAAATCATAATTACAATAACTTGAAAATGTTACCTTCTATTTTTAATAGCGTGGAAGTTAGTACAAAAAGTCACGCACATCCGGAGTACTTCACTGATTAGTGGTAAATCTGTGATACAGAACCGTTTGTTTCAAATTGTTGGGTTTCGCTGATGGGCGTTATGTTATCGCATGACTGGACCATTTCTTCTTCGAGACCATCAAAAACACCACTATATTTGCGAAGCTGACTTGTCGTATCCACCGTTACGATAATTGAAGATCTCGGTAATGGAAATGAAGTAGTTATCGAGTTATAAATAAAGAAGTGTTCTCTCTATTAAGGTAATATAATTATGAACAAAATTATATAGGTACATTTTCATAAGTATCGTAATAAGAAAGCTAAAACTGTTCTTGGAGCGTCATTTATAGGTACGCGTAGTCTATACTTGGGATTCGAGGAACAACTTGCTGGCAAAACAAGGTAGCCTTTTATAGTTTCTCGTCAACCTGAACTCTTGTATCTCAAGAGTCGAGACTGCTGAATTTTTCAAGGTTTTATGATAATTATAATAATTTAGGTCAAAAATTAGGTATTAGACTTTATTTTCTTAATTTCGCGAATTCTCCTTTTGAAATGATTCGTCAATTTTTTCATCATGTTTTTAAATAAAACCATTGACGTTACTTATCCCCAGAAAATATAACAGCGACTATAAAAAGTTCGACGCCTAAAGGTCAGAACTTAAACATTTAAGAAAAAAGTAGCGTACGTAATTGGGACGCAAAGTTATATAATACGTATCGGCTGCGAAGTTCTCATTCCCATATGTATAGTATTTGATGCAATGCACAGTGGGCCGACCGGTTCCGACGGCCCCAATATATCTGCTGAGACTACGTCACCACAGCCTCAGAGCATAGTGGGTGTGCTTTACTGCTTAGGTAACTTACACACTATTTATTTTTCCATTATTACGTTTCTGTTTTTTTTTCTCAAGTTCTTCCTAAGTAATGTTTGTTTGGAGTGCAGTGTGAGTACCATTCGAGCAATGTGCTAATGACTTATTCTGGTTTCGT
This sequence comes from Xestia rhomboidea, assembly GCA_963853795.1. NCBI lineage: Eukaryota > Metazoa > Arthropoda > Insecta > Lepidoptera > Noctuidae > Xestia > Xestia rhomboidea. Next base: position 11,632,831 of record OY970761.1, on the reverse strand, counting down.
ATTCATTTACCTTAACATTAGTTTGAAGGTACTTAATTCTTTATATTTCTTTTGACACTAGCGCAAATATAACTAGAAATCAGTCAGTGTTATCCAAGGATGTAATTTTTTTTTCAGGTTACAAGGACCGGCAATCTTCGTAAATCCGGATTTTATATTATTGAAACCGTGATCCCCTTGTAAGGAGGCTTAATTTCCTTTTATATAAATGCTTTCCCCAAACATAATCAGTTTCTCAATATTCCGAATTTTAAATCCGGTAATAGCTTTCCACCGTTTTCCAGTGAAAAGGGAGAAAAGAAATAGGAAATAATGGAGAAATAGCAAGGAACACAAAAGACACTCAAACAGAAGTGGGGATAAGGATCAGTTCATTATCCCGCTTAAGTTGGAGTGTTTTTTTTTATACGTCATGGCTGTCGGCATATATTCGTCCCGTCGTACGTGACCCAGGTAAATGTCAACGGATTAACAAGAGTGTAAAGCCTGGCCAGGGATAAAAACAGGCACAGGCTATTTAAGTTAAGCCTAATTCATATAGGTACTGGCTATATGCAGGTGCAGCTTCATTTGGAATGATTAGTCACTGTTACAAAATGGTTACTAAATTTGAATGCATAATTTATTTGGAAATCTATCAATTGGGCGGATTAAGTTCCTACTTTATCAACTTATAATGAAATCTATTGAGCAGTGGGACAGTATAATAGGCCGGTATTATTATTGTTATTATGAAATGCCATAACAAGATGAAATAGAGTATCTCAACTCGCAGTTATTCCCAAAACGCTTCGCTTCCGAAAAACTCGAAAACAACGACAATTTAAGACGAAAAGGTTGATTATGATGAGGTTTCTAAGAAAAGGCCAGTTAACCTACGGCTGGCCCATAAAATAATCATTAACAGAATGGGGTCTTAAAAATATAAAAGTAGGCAGAACGACTCCACCAATTTGCGACTTCCCACGGAAAGGGTATTGTTTATGCCTACAACACTGGGTGAGTAGGAAGTGGCCAATGATGATTGCCGGTGTGACAGGTAGCCACCGATCGGCGTAAATAATGACACGTCATTTGACAAACGACTATGTCGTCGTTCCCCATATCCGAAGATATACGACAAATTGCATAAACTCTATGTTAATACCGCAGTATTTCCAAACTGTCGTAGTGATTGTTTCAGAATCTTTCGACACTATAACACACAGGTATGATTGATGGTAACGACTATATACGATTAATGATGTTGTCATTTTATAGGTCAGCGCATAAAATATGTGCTTTGTGCCGAGTAATGAAGTTTTGGTTCGCAATATAATTCTATTGAACAGGACTGAATATTAAAACATTATTAATGATAATCTTGTATACGGGTTCGACGACTATACAAAGACACTATATTGTGTAAAATGTGAAATACGTATACAAAGCAAGAGTTGAATTCCCGATTTAAACGAGATCATTGACAAAACAACATCTTCAAAGACCTTCATTTGTTTTTTGTGCAAAGACCTTCGTGCGAGGGACTGCTTCATGCAAATATTAAATTATCAAAAATAATACTCAATACGTATGCCTACCTCTGTGCACTGTCCCGAAATTAGTCAGGGCTTTTGTAACACCTCGCTTTTCAAAGATTTCGGACGAAGACAATGTGTCACAGACACGCCTGTAAATGCGATATGTTCGCTTGTCCGAGAAACAAGTTGGACAAGCCGTGACGTAAGATGCCAATCGTGACCAATCTCGTGGATATCTTGTGTTATTTACAAGTTAGCACAGTGTTCTCATGTTTCCTGACAAATATTGTCAAGAATACGTCTTTGACCAACCAAGGTTCTGTTAAAAAATAAATTACTCCATTGTGGAGTCTCCTCTTAAAGTTTTCAAGCAGAATGAATAATAAAAAACTCATAATAGCTTTCCTGGAAATTGCGAAACATTATGAATTTGATAGATAGAAAGGATGATGTTACGCTTTAATATACCGACCGTGGTGCGGCTGGGGCGCTGGGGCAATGGATACTTCCGCGAGCGTCGTTATCGAGGCTCGATCAGCCCACGGGGCAATCAGAGCGTTGCCTGCACCGCGCATGCGTGGCGAATGTCTTAGCGCCCACTATAGCATATTCACCGAAAATACTCGACAAGATCTATCAGACAATTAACCGAGAATAAGTAAGCTCGTGGGAACCAGCCTTGTTATTATGTCAGCAACTCAGTGCTAAAATGATAGATATGAAAATAAATATGTTTATGTAACAGTTAAATGCTCTGATAATTTCGAACATTATATCATTTCGTTTCATTACCTAGTTAAACTGAGCATTAATGAAGCCAAGCATAAATTAAACAAGGTAAATGAGCAGAGGAAGATGCGACCTCGGCTCGTGTCGTGGAGGCCGCGTGTTGCCTCTCGTCTCAATCTCGCAAACGTAATGTATTTTATAGTACAAACAACCAACTCATTAGGTGTTTTCCCTTTTAGTAATGCATCAAAACATCACAGCTGTAATCTCCAAAGGGTTAGGCCTAGATGTACCAACAGTACACCCCCATTTCGCCAGGTATGAGGTTCTTTGTTCAATTTCCAGGTCGAGCATAGTGTTATTAAGTTTTTCTATCAGCACTTTCTTAGTAACAGCCAGGAATGAGTGCCAAGTTTTCGGGACACTTCACACGTGGGCTACTGAATACCTACATGCAGTCATGCAAGGCGTTACAGTTGCAAAACGTAAGCAATGCATTGTGTAATATTTGTAATAGTATTCGTAATAGTGATCGTGTATGCTCTACTTGTATTACTCGGTAGGATGTGATTCCAAAAAGAGAGCGAGTTTTTTTTTTCTTTGGGTATTAAGATTTTTATGTTTGTTATTCCTGTGCAATATTCTGTCCTCGTTATTGAAAACTAACAACTAACTAGTTTACAGTTTAATGAAGTTGCTGGGTTTTCAGTTAAGGGCCAGCACTAATGAAGCCCTAAAAGTTAAAAGTTTGTTTCTGGCATATTTAAAGTTATTTTCAAGATTTCAGTCACAATAATATATGTAATTGTAAGTCTATGATTGTCGTTTGTCCATAGGCTTTCTTACTGTTTTTAATAAAGAATACTTCTCATCTCAACTAGGTATCACAAAACATTCAACAAATGTACAGTTCTTTTTCTTTTTTGCGTGTCGATGGATTAAAATAATACCCAACCAGTATACCTTAACCAGCAGTAACCTTTGATTTTGAGTCAGTACCACCTGACGCAAACTCAAAGGTACAGTTACAATGACACGACAGCTGATATGGCGATCCAAACCAAACCATAAAAAAACTATAAACCATACATAAAACCAGTAACGTACTCGTATGTGTAAAAATGCTGTGTTAATTGTCAAATCGCCTTGAGTGCCACATAGATATGCGATGCGCGTTGCACTAGCTCGGCGCGCGCGCAGTCATGTCCCATTTGTTCACACTGATGTAATGTCATGTATTACTGAACGTAGCCGATGTAAACATAGCTCCGATGTTGTTTGCTCTTAAACGTTTGTACTTCATGATATCGGTATTAAAATGCAACCCTCTTGCCTTGGACGAAAGACCTGTGTAAAAATCCCTGTAATCAATGTACTATAATTTACGTACTTCGCAGTGGTTATGATCCCGTTTATTTTCAGTCAGATTTCGGGGAGGGGGGGATAAATCCCAACTATCCGCACCCCTGTATACGTGCCTGACGAAAGGGGGCTAGTCCTGTGTACGTAGAAATCGTGTACCTAGCTCAACTTAGAACTTAAGGACAGTTAAGGAGCTCAACCACATGGACAAAACATCCTACCAATGAGAAGACATTTGGGGAGGCAGCATAATTATAATATTATAGATTTTTGTAAGTGGAACGAACAACATAGTTGGGAAAACTCTAGGCAGATTTCGGAAAAACTAGTCAGTGGATTCCTAATGGCAGAAATATTGATTTAGCGTAACTGTTAATTAGCATACAATTGGAACTGGATTCTATTAATAATTGGTTTTAATCATACCATGAAGACGTAATAATCTAAAATGAAAATTCAGTTTTCCTTCGTCAAGATATCGTATACATATATTTGTATATATAGAATGCTCTGATGTTTTAAATAGATGAGTAGTCGCACTCCTTGTCAGAGATAAGTCATAGAATTCCAGCACCAATCCCAATCCTGCTGCTGCGGTAGAAACCAATGATTCAACAGCGGAGTTGGTACACTATATCCTAGCTGAATCAGATATAATCGTATGTATAAGTACGTACGAGTATATTGCCTACTTATATTTAATTGGAAGCTGTGAGTGGAATAACAACCTTGTTTAACAAAAATATGAACTGATTTCTTGTTTGAAATCATCAAGATGACTTTGTAGATAAAATTTAGAATCGTGAAAACAAAAATGTACTAAAGTAGGTAATTAAATAAATCCTTTAAGACTTCCAAGTAGCAAAGGATTCGCTATAAAACTATTTTTGTGACGATCTAACAAAAATTTGCAATGCGCGGAATATGCCATAAGGATTCCCTTAGTCATCATAGTTATGGCAATATTATTGCTCCAACGATAACAAAGTTGTAGTAACAATAGGTACCTTATATTTAGTATCATCCTTCGTGGTATAATCCTTCTTTAAGTTGTATAGTCAACCAGATCATATCATCATTGACCATGGACCGGAAACTTTCTTATAATAATCATATGCGCTTTGTCTAAAATACATAAGAAATCACATGAACTACTTTTAAAGATTTTCGGCTTTTGTTTGTCTGTGAAAACCACAAGATCTAATGAGCTATAGTAAATATAGACATTACATTGATTTGACCTATTGTTATTGTTGATAGCAAGTGATTGACATAGAAATTTGAACAGAAGAAAGTTTACGTTTAAAATTTAATTTAACTGAATGATTCGCTAAATTATGACTGAGGTTCATCGTATAAAAAAACATATTTATAAGCTCTCTAGTTAAGGCTGTAGAAATAACCTCATGCTAACATTTTTTTTTACAAACCAGGATTTTAAACACCCTTAATCTTTATAGTTGTAGTTAGAGTGCTTAACCAACTGTAAAACTTGTTTAATTTCGTATTTTTATGTAAATAGTGATTCAGTATTATAATTAATTTATGTGAGTATGTATTATGTACGCCGTATGAGTCAATATTTGCGCTTTGACTCACCGTTGGTTTCCTTGAATGAATGAACAATCGTAGTTTTGGTATGCAGCGCCTACGACACTGTGTTTGCACCTTCAGACTTTGCGCTTATGCTTTATTGATCCACATAATGGAATAGTCACATTGAATATCACTTGATTTTTAGACAAAATCATGTTAATGATCTTAGATTAACGAGTTAATAGATCTCCTACTCTAGCAAAAAATACCGGCTCGATCAAATATTTAGAACACGGCTATTACCACATATCCAAAAAAAATGCATGCTTTTTGCTTGGTCCAGTTAATTGCCACATAAAAGGGCAGTAATTCTTAGCATTTAAAAGTCAAAAGCCTTTAATAGTGTACTTTAATATTGATCGAGGCGTAGGATGCGTAGGCCGTTGTGACCTTGCGCCCGCGCCGCCAGACGCCTGGCATTGGCGTGCCATGCAGAACCTAATATGGCCTAAATTGGAGGCAGTGTTCGTTTAGCATATGTGTACTTGTAACATGTTTGCTTAATGCGTTCTTGTGTGTCTTAGAATATAGATAAATGCCTTGTGGCATTAAGTCTGCCTATGTACATGTACATGCAGTTTAAATAAATAAATGTTATTTTAAAATTTATTCAATTTGACTGCAGGTGCATATAATATCGCCAAGGGTTTGGTTGAGTCTTCACGTGACCAGAGGGCTGGCCTTTTTTTTTGGTGAAAGATTCAGATCAAACATTGCCAAACACCGTGACAATGTTGCCAGTCTTCTGGGCACTTTTCCTATTGAAAGCGATGTGGAAGAATTTTTTCATCGCCCTGTGATTCTTTTCCCATTATGATACTTGTACATATTTCATTAATAATTTAGATCAATTTGTAGTTGGAAACAATGTACATACTGAATTCAAATTAATAGTATTTAAGTAAAGATACGAGACAGGACTAAACATCAATTTGGGATTGTTTTTTCTTACATTTAATAGGATCCCAAACATCTACGTATATAATTTCAGAGTATATTACTTTATGTATTTGGTACATAAGCATTAAAGATCTAGTTTTGTAACGTTTCTTTGACAGAAACATAAAACTAGAGAAGAATTGGAGCTGGCTTGGGAAGTGTGAGTTTGTCATTTTTAGCGCCTCGCTCACGCTATCATGCAACTGACATGTCGTGAAAATTATTACGTAAATGTAAATAGTACTACCATGTACTATGATAATACTAGTAAATAGCAACACTTGGTGCAATTTTGCATGTGAAACATTAACTTAAAGTTACCGAAGGTATTGTGCTCAGGTTAACTATTAGTTTAACTGGGTTATGATCAGTTACTACTACTAAAGCAAAACTTGTGTACCAGTATTGTGGCGTAACTTGGTGTCCAGTTCACTACTATGATCTATTATTAAGAAAACGGATTGTTCGAGGTTGAAAATTGAGTAGAGCTCCGTAACTAAGGACTTTGGAGAATGGGTAATTTGATACAGCAGTCAGTATCGAAATATAATTGACTAGCGGTTACCCGCGACCTGTGTTGGCATACATACTTCGAACTCCAGTTAAACCCACTTAGGGTTTGAGCTTTTCTTCGCTATAGACTGCCTCGTTGGCGTGGTCTAGTGGTCGAAAGTGCAACTACTGAGCATGAAATCCTGGGTTCAATTCCCAGGGCGGGCAAAGTGTTATTAGGTTTTTTATCAGGAATTTCTCAGTAGCAGCCACGGAGTCTGGATTAGTGCCCGGTTGATGGCAATAGGCTCGCCCCCTTTTACATGGGACTTACACATAACTGGCGAAATGTGTGTACTAGTACACCTCTGCCTAACCCTTCAGGAATTACAGGCGTGTTGTTATGTTACTTCAATAAACCATCTGTACTTTAGTGGTTTAGAATCTTCTCTCTGGTTCACGGTCTGTAGTTAGTCGTTCATTTAACAGCTATGAGTATAATGATATACTTCGGTATAGATCCTACGAGGTACCACATGAATATTTGGCAATAATGTAGGACTTCATTTCCGCTTTTCATTTACTGTTTGACATTTTGGATTCAGAATGCTCATTAAAATTAACTGTACGCAAGGGTTATTATTCACTGACCTATGAATAAAAGAATCAAGCATATTTTTGGAGGTGGCCTGTCAGTAATGGGGACACTATGAACTGATTTTGTTACGCGTAATTCGGCTACGGAGTAGTTCGGTCTTACTGCGTTGGACGGCTTACCTGACTACACATTGACTGTGTTTAGACCCCGGGTATTAAGTTGTCTCTTGAATCAGTTCCTTTCAGATTTTTTCAATGGACTAATAGAATGAATGTTTCATTGGATTGATACAATACATCAAATCAGCTCGTAATCATGATATGTCAATATAGACTACATACCCAGAAGTTTCATGTATTTGTACTCTCTGCTGTATAGAGTAGGTCAGATAGAGCCACCCCAACTCAATAAGCCAAATAATACCTAACTAGGTACCAACTGAAGGACCGCACATTCATAACAACAGATAAATATAATTCTGTTCTAGGAAACGTTTCGAAGGACATCATATAATATATATCGACAAGCATGATATAAAAACAATGTTGACGCAGAGGCGTATTAAATTGAGCAGCTATTTATACAGCCGGCAGCTGATCAACCGTCCTCTAACTCATTTACATAGTGCCTCATCACATACCTACATAAGTAAATGATACATACATTGTGCCCCATATTTGCTTATGGCATTTGATTAAACACGTAGTACGATGGTGCGAACTCTTTGATGCGAGATGTGGGTTACAATGAGTTACGTTCACGTACATAACAACGTATTACAACAGTTATCAACGCAATGAACTAACTCAATTATACTGCACAAATGAATCTCTTTGGTTTCTATTTCTTCTGCCAATGAATCATCTAATAACTAGTTCTCGGAATGAAATCACAGTGCTCTAGGTAACTTATTACAATTCTTTTATATAATCTTATTTACATTTTATGTCTATTGCGTATTTGTAGAACTAGTTTTGTATAACTTCACATAAACAATGTAAACTTTATTAATAGTAAATATCTGGTTATCGATGTTGTCAAGGCTATGCTCATGGTTCGGCATTTAAAGTACTTTCGTTAGTCGGTCAACAACAATTAAGTAACATTTATGTACAGTTCTGGTTCTGTGCCAATGATATAACTTGAGATAACACACACTTTTGGAAGGACTTTGTAGGATAGTAGGCGTACAGGAAACTTAAATAGTTAGTCGCGCAGCTGCAACAACTTTTAAGACATGAATCCAAGTGACTTTGAGACCGACCCAAAGGTCCGTTAATCATTTTTTGCTTATTCTATTGTGTTGCGATGACGACATTTAGTTATTAACGCAACAAAAACCTGTGGATGTGTTATGTTAAGGTATAGAGAATAGATACAGGTTGTTGGAGGTGCAGACGGTGTTGATAATAATGTGCATGATGCATGATAATGCGTTGTGTATTGTGTTAATGTGCACTTGGTTACCTGTGCGTGCGCGGCCGCCAGGAGGGCGCCGGCGAGGAGGCTGAGCACTGGCCACATTGTTCACTTGTCAGTCGCAGGTTGTCAGTGAGTAGTTGTCAGTTTGACAGTAAGTGCGCGGGCTGTCAGCGCGACATGGTGGACCGGTCTGTGCGCCGCTCGGAGCAACACTGCGCCGCCACTGCCTCACCAACTTTACTTTCTGTGAGCGGCCGTGTTCACACCGGACGCAACGGCCATTGTGTCTTAATCATTTTGTAAATACACAGAGGTATCCTCAATATGTCAATTGGTACGAGAGAGTATCGGAAATTAACAAATAATTTGTTTTTGATTGTTTTTTTTGTAGACGATACGACAAACGTGACCTCATAATCTAGGTCACCTTGTTTGTGTAGTCTAAGAAAACCAGCAAAGAAATATAATTATATCCGTCGTTGGGATGATAGGTGCAACTGTGCAAGGTTCCTCTAGATTATATTGCTACGAAGTCGCGTAGCGGCAGCGATTTAACTAATTGCCATAGTTAAGTAACAACAGTAAATATAGGGTTCATAATAGAACAAAGAATAATAGTTTAGACAAAAAAAACTTCCACGCATAATAGTAAAGTAGCTCCAGTGTGAACGCACAGCTGCTACGCAACGTTGCGTCGCGCGGGAGGCGGCAGGCGTTACGACACACGCCCACACCTACACCACACACACACATAACGCACAGGTATACCACACAGATCCCGCCGATAATACTCCAGCTTACCTTTTTATTTCTTCCTTTCGAACTCGGGGGTAGCAGAAAAACCTTGGCTGGACTGAACTACGTTTTATGTATCTCGTAAAAACATAAACTAGCACGTTTCTGAGCGCTAAAAGAAAGAAATGTAGCATTGTTTTCGAGAATTATTGTTATACCGATATTTTTGCTACGAACCTACGAAGCCAGACGGGCGGCGTAGCACACATATTAGAATTCAACGCGCTCGCCATCTTGGGAAATTTATTTATTTTTTGCTGTTTATCTTTTATTCGTTTTTTTTAGTATCTATTAATAATATTAGCACTATCGATCTAGTTTTTCTGTGCATTTTAGGACGATAATAATAATATTTGATATGCTTTAGGGACTCCACTTAGTTTTTATGAATAATGTAACTTGGGCAGGTTCTTAAAAATAACAGTTGAAACTTTAACTATATTATTATTGGCAATATTCCTTTATGACCGTTAAGTATGGCATAGAAATCTTTTATAAGGAGGCATTAAAGGGCCTATTACATGGGGACGACGACGGTCAGAAAGAAATCGCACCTTTTAGAAATACATTTAATTTTTAAAGCTAACACGCCTGTAGTCCCCACATTTCGCAAGTTAAGTATGTTAAAGTTTCGTGTAATAGGGGCCGAACCTTTTGCCATCATCTGGGCACAAATCCAGACTTCATCTGCTACTGAGAAATTCCTAATGGAAAACCCCAATAACACTTTGCCTAACCTCGGAACCAAACCCAGGATGTTCAGCAAGGCTTGAGACCTCTAGATCAATGAGAATATAAAAGCTATTAAAGCAAAAATGGTTTATCACATAAATAGACACAGATTCAACCTGAAATAACTATCAATATTTGTTTACTGCGACCTTAGCAATTCTGAAGTCTGTACAACAATATACCGAAGTCGTTTTCGGCACCGACGCAGTTCATAAGACGCCTCAAAGCAAATAATTCGCAAAAAACAAGTTCGCAATCACATAAACGTAGGTACTTTTTATTCAAACGCAGTAATTTCAGCATGAATTATGCTGAAATTCGTTTTTTAGTAGACTTCCCAAGTTACCAACATAAACTGGGGAGTTTAAAGTAGTTTATTTGATATAATCTCTACACTTTATCAGTGAAATGGTAAACACTATTGTTATTTAAATTAAGCATAATAGCGGACAGGATATAAACAGTAACAGAGGGTTACACAAATACACATTACGGTCAAGGTTGTAGCGCCATCTATCGGCGACTGAAGGTAGCTCTAGAAGGTTTGTGTTTGGTAAAGATGTCGCTAGCGTGGCGGGGGCACGTTGCCGCCCAAAATCAATATCTCGTGTGGCGTGCGCCGTCCCGCCGATTTTCCTCAGTGTTTCAGGAGGCACCCCTAACGGCCCACATTTCATACAGTTACACGCGCAACCAGTGCTCTATAAGCAGATTCCTCGCATCATCGGACTTATCCCTATAAACCGTAAGTAATCATACAAAACCATTTATATCTATTAAATAGTAAAGAGATTTAAATTAGAAATGCATCCAGACACATCAATTCATTCATTAATCTCCAGATATGTGCGTCTAGATTGGAAGTATTACGACACAGTCAACTTAGAGTCGGTATATAGGACGGGTTTTGACCTCGAAGGGCGGAACTGTTGCCTAAACGAATTAAAACTGTAATTAACGATTTATTTAAGTAACCGAAAATTATTTAAACATTGAGAGTGAGGTTAACGGTGTCGGGAACATTGAACTACTTGCAAAATGGAAAATCGCATGTAAAATGAAAGGGTGTTTTTAAATGTATGTGTTTAACTAATTTGTTACTTGTTTAATTTATTTATATGGATAAATAAATAAACCGTGTACTTATTTATCTATGTATTAGTCAGAATGCTTAGTGGTATACAGTCAATGTTCCTCGTTAATTGTGTACCCACCTTATTGGAAAACTTAATTTAACAAGACAAATATAGGCACATCTACTCATAATAGGTAACGTTTTTCATAGTCATTATGTAGATTATTATTAAGCTGATTGTGAGTTAACAATACGATGAAATTGACAATACGACGCGACATAAAATCGAAGAGATACTTTCATAGAGGATTATTCTGTAGAAAGAAAATCGCTGTCTATAGAAAAATACACCCGAGAGACGAGAAAATGTTGAATGAACATTTCAATTTCCGGCAAACTTCGAAAGGAGGTTGGATATTATGTTTTTGTAAGCTTTCCTATCAATTTATGTTGTGGTTTTTTTTACAAAACAACGAAGCTGTGTTACTGCGCCAAGTTTTATTTTTAGAAATAAAATGGGGACGTTAAAAGCAATGGCCAACGTTTTTCGGGGGTAGATAACCGTTTTATTTGCTCAACTAATGTGCAAAAAGGGGATTCAGCTACATAACTATATTAATATGCATATAATATAGTTATAACCGATGGACTCGCCAATACTCTGGAGGATTGACGATCGAGTGAGGGAAAGTTATTTTACGTAACCTCTAGGGAGGAGAGAAAAAGCAATTTTATGCATTACTTTATTTTGTTAGAAGAGTATTCGGACGTGATATTTTATTTTCATTTCATTTTACGAACTTTCTAAGGAAAGTCAAAGACGATAGGTATCTATTATCTACAGTAAGGGCGTTTAACGAAGGATATCTTTTATTTAGTTGAGAAAAAAATATCAGTCGGCGATCGACAGCGTTTAGTGGGCAATTACCCAGAGTTCCGAACGCGCTGTTACGTTTTATTAGTTTGAACATATCCCACAGCGGCCACGTGAGACATCGCTTTCTACATGGTTAATGACGGCATTAGGAGCACGGTTAACTATCGAACTTGATCGCTTTATTACCTTATAAAATGCTTTCGTACGTGCTTTCAATTATTTCCTATTATGTTCAGATTTGTACCGACACAGATTCTCGCAACCGCAACTCCTGCCACATAATGAATAGCAAAGAGTGGTGCACGCGAACGTAACATTACTTACAGCGCTGTAGTACAGTTTGTATACCGTCGGCATGAAATATCGTTACTGAGTAGAGTAACTTCATGTTTTCACGAAGCGCTTGTGTTTTTTGGACTTGAAATGTAGTAGAATAGAAGGTATTACTGTAGTAGCTATTGTTGGCGTGCCAACTTAATGCTGAATCACGTAGCTGCTTGTTTGTGAATGTGCCAGCATTAGGTAGGATCGATCCTTGCGTAACGTTAGCACGTCACGAGTTGGCTGCCCGCCAGCCCCTACCTAACAGCCTCTGTTTATACACGCGATTATTTGATAGTGGGTGGACACATTTATTTCTCACTTTTTATCTTTGAATGTCATTTTTTACTACCGAATATTTTATACACAAAATAGCAAGCTGTACAAACATACATACGGGATTATGCAAATGAATCTAATAATCATAATACATTAGTGTTTTTTAGAGCAAGGCCAGGCCTGTACGGATTTTTAGATACATTTTCCAGGTGAACCTTTTTAACATTTCTGACCCTTTTAGGCTGGAGTGCTTTAATTTAAAAATCATTGTTAATGGTCGCGTGAACTTTGTGAATGCTAAAGCTGACAGTTTTTTGTTTTACTTTTCCTTACGAAAGTATTTTATTGTTTCTTTTGTTTATTTCCCTGTTCTCTCGTCGTTCATAAGAAAAATCTGATTTCTTTATCCCAATATAACTTTGGCTCCCGGTTACGTCTTATAACTTTCATTTTATTCGGTATCATGTTTATTACGCACTGCAGGCATTTAGAAGTAGTTTGTAGTTTCACATGTCTCATTTTCATGAATTCGCTACATAACTGGAAAGTTTGTTCGAGTTTCGAATATCTAGTCAAGACTCGAGGCATCTAGACTATTCCAGACTATGCGAGTTGGTACCTATTGTTTGCAGTTGCGTTGTTGCTGCTGTCACTGGACAAATAATAATGCCTGTGTTCAGCATATGTGTATACTTTATATCGGTATTTTATAGTCAGCTAAAAACTATTGTCGTTCTTTAAAAAAACTATTATTTATCCGGCGATTGGATAAATTATAATGACGGTGTAGGTGTGCAGAAAAACAGCAACAGCTTATCTCATATTTCGTAGCTAAAATTGGTAAAGTTATTTATTTTTGTAATAGGTACATAATAATTTATTAACTGTTTATTTCGATTGTATGATCCTACATTCGAACAAAACACGAAAAGTTAGAAAACCTACACTATATTGTATTTAACAAAAGCCTGAGTTGAATTTATCACTCGCGCTATTTAACACGATTCGTAGAGCTGAAGGGCAATAACGCGCCCCCTGAGGTCACGGTTGATGTAGCACCTCCTAAACATTGCCCTAACATTAGCAGCTGCAAACCCCTCGCTTTTTGCCCCTTAGAGACTTCCGACCCTTGAATTTACCGTTTATATTCGAGAAAACACTGTTCCTTACCATAGTAGAACATTTCGAGGCAAAATTTTAGGTCTACGCCGCTACGCCGTAGCAAACCGTGAGAAAAAAACCTGTAACTGTAAATTTCCAAATTCAGTTTAGGAGAAAGTAGTAACGTCCGAATATAGGTAAGTGAATGGCCCAATAATAGGTTACGGGGTGGGTGGGTTGCGTAACAGGCGTCGCGATGGTTGCCGGAGGGATGAACGTTGGCCGCCCGCCAGTACCCCCGACGTGACTGAACGCAATGACACAAAACTGTCGAGTTTACTTTTAAACGTTTACTCAAACCATCCAATTAGTAGTTTCAGTCAGTGAAGTGTAAATGAAATTGTAGGTAGGGAAGGTAAACCGCAGTTTTCGTATAGTTGAACATCAAACTTATCATCTATTTTGTGTTTCTAACCAATTCTGCCCTCGTATATGAAAACACAGTAACTTCAGTTACTGTGTTTAGGCTTGTATTTTTTATTGTAATACGGAGACCGAGGGCTATCTGGGATAATTTTCGGTTTGTCTGTATCTACCACCGTTAAGGAGATATGATAGATAAAAACACAGTATTTCGCTAAAAATCAAGACATTTTTAATAAAAAACACAGTGCCTTCGAATTTTTAGGTTTGAACCTATTGATCGAAGGTTTGAACACAGTAGATTACTATTTACTGTGCTGTCAATCAATCAATCAATCAATAAGCCCTCTATCCTGAACTTTCGTAGTTTTGAAGTATTTGTCTTCCTCATTTAGAGGATATCTCTAAGTTCAGTGTGCCTGTTGGCAAAGGCCTCCTCTAACATTTTCCATTGTGTTCTATCTCTGGCAACCCTTCTCCAGTAAGGGCCCGCTGTAAGCTTCAACTCATCTTCCCATCTCTTAAGTTGTCTTCCCTGCTTCCTTTTTCCATCTCTGGGATACCAGTCTGTCACAATTTTACTCCACTTTTCATGAGCGCTCCTTAACATGTGACCTGTCCATCTCCATTTTAGTTGGTCTATCTTCGTAAGTACATCCATAACTCTTGTCTTGGCTCTTATATAGGTGTTTCGTTTCCTGTCTTGTTTCTTGATGCCTATCATGCTTCTTTCCATCGCTCTTTGACAGTGTTGCAGCTTGTCTCGGTGGTGTTTTGAAAGAGACCATGTTTCACAGCCATATGTGATACAAGGTAGAATGCAAGTGTTGTAGACTTTCCGTTTTGTACCGATGCTAAGGTCGTTGTCCTTCATGATTTCTTTAAGTGACCAGTATTTTTTCCAGCCGTTTGCTATTCGTCTTTTGATTTCCTTGTCCGTCTGATCCTTGAACGAGATAATCTGTCCCAGGTATATGTACTCTTCCACGTATTCGAGGGGTTCATTATTTATTGTAATAGCTCGGTTATCAGAGTTTGTCAGAAGCTTGGTCTTGGTGATATTCATGGATAGCCCTATTTTCTCGCTTTCCCTGTTTAGGTCTTGGATCATTTTCTCTAATTTTTCAGGGTTTTCTTCGGCGACGACAATATCGTCTGCGAATCTTAGGTGGTTTAGTCTTCGTCCATCAATGCTTAAACCAAGTTGGTCCCATTCCATCTTTCTGAATATATTTTCCAATACTGCAGAGAAAAGCTTGGGGGACAGTGGGTCTCCTTGCCGTACACCTCTATTTATATTGAAGGACTATATATATAGGATATACTGTGCTGTAATATGTGTTAAATATGTGTTGGTTGGCTATAACACAGCTTCTTCAAGTACTGTGGTTTTATGTGTAGTTGCCGTATCTTAAGTTAAACTTAAATTAATCACAGTATCTTAGTTACTGGGTTTAAGATGCCTGCGAAGCCTGCTGTTATTAGGTTTTAACCCAGTATGTGTACAGTTACTGTTTGGTAATAACACTAAAGTTTCTTTCTTTAAATGGTTAAAACACAGTAACGTGTAAAACTAACCTAGACCACAGTAACCAATCAGTTACTGGGTTTTAACTTGAAAAATAAAATTGTATGAATTTTGTTCCTGTTTTTTAACACATTAACTGATTTAATTAAATAAAAAACAATAAAATATTCGTTTTTTAATACACTGAATTGAAGCTTTGTTCATTTTACAACATATAAAAATGTAATTTTCAACCTAACTTAAACGTTTTAACAATTTAACTTTAACTGCGTTTTTTACAAAATGGCATTTTCGGAGTTACTGTGTTTACATTTACGAGGGCAGAATTTATATCAATGACTGTTGAGCATGAGGTCTTGGGTTCCATTCCCGGGTCGGGCAAAGTGTTTCTGCGTTTTTCCTTCTGAAATTTCTCAGTATCAGCCAGGTAGTCTGGTTTTGCGCCCAATTGATGGCAATAGGCTCGCCGCCTATTACACTGGAAAAATGTGGGTGTACTAAACCCTTCGGGGATTACAGGCGTGATGTTTTATTATGTTTGTTGAGTCATCATAAAATAAAACAAGAAAGTGAAACTCTATTTATACGTTACCATTACAACACAATGGTGTCGATTCTGTTGTGCACAAACTAAACTTAATGTAGGCTATTGATATATTTTACTAAAAGGCAGTGTGAGAAAGGGACGGCTATAACTATGAACTAAGTTAGAGATGTCAAACTAGTTTATGCCTTGCGCTTCACCGTGTTTTAGTCGACATGTTTTTACGTGCACCCTTCATTTGTATGGAAATATTAGTTGCAATTAAATTTGACAGCTCTAAATTACGTCCGTCTCTTTTTCGTTTTATTAGAGAGAAAAAGATAGCAATAGCCTAAATTGAGTTTAGTTTGTGCACAACAGAATCAACACAAATGTCAGTTATATTATTGACTATGATACCATCAGGCTGCCACCCTACTTAGCCAGGGCTATTGTCCACGTTATGGATCGTATATCGTGTCAAATGCGACGAGCGTAGGTGTAATAAACAAAGAAAACTAGCGATTTGTATTCCCCATACAGGGTGATATTAGGCTCCAATAAAAAATGTTATAGCTGCTACAGAGGGCAGACCCGCAATGCCGTCCATTTTGCTTCTAACTTCTCGTTCTTAGCATGGTAGATAAATTGATCGAGTGTACTTTATTGTACCTACGGTAGAATTGTTACTCAGGTGTTTAACAATATTACTTCTATTTAGGGTTCCGTAGTCCTAGCAAGGAACCCTTATAGTTTCGTCATGTCCGTCTGTCTGTCCGAAGTTTTGCTAGGAGACCGTTAGTACTAGAAAGCTGTAATTTTGTAGAGGTGTGTATATCAATAACATCGACAAAGTGGTAAAATGAAATTTTGGAAAATATATTTTTTTACATGTGAAGTGGGGATGAATTTTTTTTCGTCGTGTACCCTATCGTATGGGGTATCGTTGAATAGGTCTTTTAAAATGACTTAGGGGTTGCTAATACTACTTTTCGATTAAATGCTCCATTTATGAAATAAGGCGTCCCCTCCCCTCCAAAAGCTAAACTGCTGGCTTGAAAAATCCGGAAAAATTCATGATGATAGTGCATTTTTATTAGCTTTAAAGGAAAACTAAAGCAGTTAAGATAACTTTATTAGTTTAGCAGTAATAGTCGTTGAACTTGGGTGTTGGATAATTTTGTACAAAATACAAAATCCTTAAAATAAATCCTTTTAAGTGACTAAGATGAAGTAGTTTAGTATTTGTTTATAACGGGTTAAGACTAAATCTAAAAAAAAAACCATAATATATTATTATAAGTTTCACAAAGCTGCCGCTAGATGGCGCTGTACCAACGGGTTCGTTCTATATTGTGATAACGGGCTACTACTAAACCCTACAATGCGCGTGGCTCGACACACTTGGCTGGTTTTTTTTTCGTTAGCCTTTTTGACTGTCCCACTGCTGGGCAAAGGCCTCTTGTTTCTTCTTCCAAACCTCTCTGTCCTGTGCGATATCTGGCCATGTTCGCCCCGCAAACGAAATCAGATCGTCACACCACCTTCGCGTGCTGTCTACCTCGACGGCAATTTCCTCCGAATACGACTGCTATTGCTACAAATTACTTCTTAAATCTATAGTCTTTTGAAACACTGCAAAACGTTGCTAATTCACTAGTAATCAAATCAAAGCATTACCCATTTCAATCAAAGTTCTTTGAAGACCTGTTTTAGCATACGTAATTCGGCCATCTAATTATGCGCTTTAGAAGTTTACACGCACGTCATAAACTTTTCCAATTAAATACGAATTTTGCATAGAGCCTATAGGATCACTGCGTCAACAACCGTAACTATCAAATCTGTATATGTTGGCAGTGTGAAGTGTTGATAACAACATAAACTTTAATTACCTTTTTCGTGTAATCAACACGCACGCCCGCCGCAAACGGGTGGTTTAATCCGCCGCGGAATACGCAAAACATTAGATACGTTAAACTTGGAGATAACGGTTGACATTTCGGCCCTCAGCGGAACCCAACGAATAAATTATTCCACGAGTAACATTACCCAAGTTCATGACAGAAATACAAATTGGAGGGCATGCTAATGATATAAAAAAAACTGTTTTTGTTGAACTTTTTTTATATCTTACCTTTTATTTTCATCATGTCTGGAACATTTTTGTACATATATGTACATATAGATTGAATAAGTGTCAGAATTCACCTTTCATGTGTAATTAAACCTATACCATTAAAATTATTAGAGGTAATTAATTACACTAACTTATTCAGTCCTACATGTTTTCAGTATATAGGTACAGAGAATATCACATCAAGTAAGAGGTTTTTCTCACTTTCAGGAATTCGGAAACCTTACATAAAATTGTTAAATTGTGGTATAATACTTTATCTATATTAACCTTTTTTTTTTCGTATGGGAAATCATCAAATGACTTCTCCCGCTCTGGGCGGAGCAGGAGGGAGTGTCAGACTTTTACTGACTAAAACCCATCCATGTTCCTTCATCGCCCTTGGTGTTCCGGGGCCACGGTATCTCTTTCGAATAGTCCCGCAGCCCCGGCAGGCATCGGCCCTTGCGGACCCCTTCCTTTTTGCTGACTCTCTTTGGGGCGCGCGTGGGACACGAACGCGCCGTCAACACGGCCTTTCGTCATGAGATGGACGGACGGTGAGCCAGCCCAGAGCTCACCGTCCACAGGTCCGCGCTTACGGTGGCCGGGGGCCACCACGTGGCCCCTGACGCCCGGGGCGTCTCCCGCGGTGGCCGGAACGTAAGGATCTCTCCCTCTCACGTTCCGCCACCTCCTTCGCTAACATGACTGTTTCGCAGAAGGATTTGACGGCGTCCCATTCCGTCTCGCTCCAGACCATGGATTGAACCAGAGCCGTAAGCGAGAGGCCGCCGCCGCCGATCGCCACTTCGAGGACACGGCGGTGCTCCGCCCAGGCGGGGCACACCTCCACGGTGTGCTACACCGTGTCCTCCGGTCGATCCTCACAATGGAAGCACCCGGGCGTTTCCTCCCGCCCGATTCGGTGTAGGAACCTCCCGAAACAACCGTGTCCGGTGAGGACCTGCGTCAGGCGAAAGGTGAGGACGCCGTGGCGTCTCTCAAGCCACTCCTCAAAGAGGGGACTTACCGCCACTATTGCGGCGTGCTCTGCACGGGGTTGCGACAGCCGCTCTCTCCATGTCGCCATGAGATCACGCCGGAAGTCCGTCCGCTCAGTGACAATTTGCCGCGGCAATCTAAATTAACCTGACATTAGTACTGACATTATATTAGTACGAAGCCGTGAGGCATTCTTTCCGAATGTCGTTTCTCAACGTATATATTTTTCTGTCGAGAGACTTGAAAATGTAAGAATAACAACGATATGAAAGTAAAATAAAAACAGACTGTCTTTGTGGAAAAAGTAAAAGCTAAAGTAGGTATTTTTCTGTTCGTAATGTTTCAGGTTACTGTGTAATGAGAAAACTTTCCTCTGTTCACCTCTTGTATGATATTTTATTTAGTTATCTTTAGGTGTCTTTCATGGCAACCCTAACCACCTATATATTAGTCTTCCAGCCCGTTACCACAACCTGTGGTCTTGTACACCCTTTCAGTTCTCTACAATGGTGGAGATGTTTGGGTTGGGGGATTCCAAATGAAGCATGCTGTTGTTCATTTTGTCGCCTTTAACCACACTCTAGGGAAGACAGGCAAACCCTTACCTACAAACCTTTGAATGTTGGAAAGGTTTAACGGTTCCAAAAGCTGTTTTATGATGTTTTATATCAATTACTAAATATAAGGACCAGAGAATCTAGCCTCTAAAACTAAACCAAATAATTTACTGTAATGTGTGATCCAGTTCAAATGTTTCCAAATGTTTTCTCGGCAGGTAGATCCTCTTCCACATCACAAGCTGTTCACCTAGCCGCGCTTATTCCATTAACACAGTTGACATCTGCGACACTTGCTTGTAGAAATCCCGAGGTGAGTTTATGTACATATTTACCTTGTATCGTACATACGCAGAACGACATTTCTGTTGTATAAAAGATTAAGTCGAGTGAACATGTAATGTAGGTAGATCTAAAATGATCTTTTTGTAACGGAGGGTTAGGTCGTATTTGCTGTTTCACCGGCAAAGGAAATCGGCTTTACGCTTCGGTTTACATTTACCCAAAGCTTGTTCCTACCGCTATTCCGGATCCATGAAAATCGTGTTTTCGTAGACCAAATATTCTGGGTTTATAGTAAATCTGGCTACGGTATTTACTTAGAAGCTTGCGCTTCTATTCTCCTTACAAATGTGTTTTGTTATAAATAGTTAAAACGTAGAATAAAACACTTATTCCTGCTCTACCGATAGTGCGTTTACCGTTTGGTGTAATAACGGCGAGCTTTTACGAACAACGAACAACAATCTTGTTATAAAAATGTAAAGCCTGGAATTTGTAATAAAGACTTTATCACTCTCACGAACATTGGCTTTATTATAAATTGAATCGGAGCTTATTCATCTGGAACATAAAAATAAAACGAGCGGTCATTTCATTCAGCATAACTACCTGCAAACTTCACGTCGGCTGCATGCAAGGGGCGTGTGAGTCAAAAGGTGTAGAGTAGCACCTACTTAAGTCCCACTCGTCTCCTTTGTACCACTTGTGTGTTTTTGTCATGCTAAAGAGTAAAGACTCTTAGAGCATTTACATGATACTTAGCTTCTTTTGAAACAAACAGACGCGAAGTTCGAACGAGCAGAGTGGGGAAATGTTTAAAGGAGGCATAAAACAATTTTCCACGTTTCATCGCAGTTGTATTTTGAAACAGTGATTGGAAAATAGAGATTTGATGACTATAATTTTGGATATTTATTTTTTCTTGGTTCCAAGAGAGATAAAACTTACACGTGGATTCCCGCAGCCATGTGAATGGTCTCAAACGCCTTTTAAGTTGAATAGCAGAAATCTAAACTTCAGCTAATTGTAGCTATAATGTGTAGAGTGGAACATTCGAAATCTATGCTGTAGTAGCAGTAGTAG
Organism: Xestia rhomboidea; assembly: GCA_963853795.1. Lineage (NCBI taxonomy): Eukaryota > Metazoa > Arthropoda > Insecta > Lepidoptera > Noctuidae > Xestia > Xestia rhomboidea. The sequence continues at coordinate 11,611,476 of OY970761.1, read as the reverse complement.
AGGTTATAAACTAGTATAATGTGTTTTATTACAGTGAACAATGTTCTCCACTGCTTAGGTATGCAGGCATATTAAAATTCATTTGCTGAAACTAACAGGAATATGCAGTGTAACTAGTAGTTCATGGAATTCTGGGAATACTAAAATATTTCTCAGACATTAATATTCTTCCTGATGGATACCTACCTACATTTTCAAACAACGAATTCTATTAACAAACTACTTTACAGTTTATCAGAAGTAAGATTTTTTGTAATGCTTAGGATGTCACCACGAATTAACGCTTTTTCATTTTCATTCCATTTTTTTTCAAATGCGTGTAAATACACAAAGAACTCTGCCGTACCCATCAGGAAAAGTCAGGCGTGATGTTATGAGGGCTTCTACGAGAATGTTTTTACGTTAAAAATCTAAAATAATATTCGCTTGTCCCAGTTGGACGCTTCACATGTAACACTAGCTCGAGTAAAAAGGTGATTGGGCTTTTTCGACGGAACTCGGAATTGTCATTGTCACGGGCCGGAATTGCGGCATGTACTTTGTGTGATAAAATTATCGTATATATGTAGCTCCCAACACATTTGAACTACGAGAAAACATTTCTACAATTCTTATTTTCAGGATTGCCTTCGTAAATTCTTTGACCTACTTTGTGATACTTTTGCAGTGTTATTAATGGCTTGGTTTTGTGAAAGGAGGCGGCAAAATAGACCGGTCGGGGTGCCCTGGGATCTGTGGCCCGCAGGCCGCGACCACATCAACCCTGTCTTTCTCAAGCTTTCGAACCTCCTTCACCAGCAATGTCAATTACCTGAAACGAAGGTATGTTCTTAGTTCGCATGTTGTCTGTCCCTAATCTTCTGTCTTGATGTAAATGCATGATTGACCTTTGTACTAACGCTTTTACCGTTTTTCAGTTAATTCCTGATGAATGATATAAGTGTACCTTTTTGTGAAACGAGTGTCAGATTTTTTATGATTTATCCAGCAATAGTAATGAGCTATTTCAGTGACAGGGTTGCCACAATTAGAATGGCTTAAGTAACTTGAATTCGAAGTTGTTTCTATCTAGTCTACGTACTTTCTACTGCCCTTCTTTTCTTTAGAGTAGACTGTAGATACATAGTTTACTTTGTTAACACAATTTGGGTAAAATCACATTTTTATATGAAGCTCAGTTTTATAATTTAAGGATAAAACAAAATTTATGACACCGTAAAAAGCCAGAACTGCTTCACCGCGCTGCTTCCACCCCCGCCGGCACTCGACCCGCTCCCTCCCCCTCGCCGCTCGCTCCCCCACCCCCCCGGCTCCGCTCCACTCTACATGCCGTGTAGCACCACTCATCAGCCTCGACTGTGATTGTATGTGACCATATCACTGCTGCTACTTGTTGGGACCCTTGTCCTATAACAAATAACAGTTCTGAATTCCCTGCATTCAGTGCATGGCGCTTCCTCTCGATGTCATTGTCGTGATTCGATGTTGCTGCTTAACAAGAGCCATTGTTACAGCGAGGATGTCCTTTATTTTTCTTAACAGTTATGTTCATTCCGATTAAATCAGATAACAAATAAGATAGAAAGCTTCTCAGTTGTCAGCACTGTAGTAGCTAATTCTGATTATGTTAGCTTTAATGGCAGTGTTCACATTGACCGGCAAGTTGTTAAGGTTAGGTGACCATGAGTGGCTACATTGTGTGTGTCGGTTTTGTCCTTCCTCTGCGTGTCCCTGTGTGTTGGCGCGGCGTGGCGGTGGCGTGGGGCGAGTAGTTCAGCGGAGGCGTTGCGCAGATTCAGCTCGGGAGACCTGCAGTCCGAGTGTGATGAGGGTGAGGTGGACCCCTACACGGGTCGCCCGGCCACCACCAGCCAGCCGAAGCCGCAGAATCAAAGGCCGACCTCCCAGGGTAAGACCAAAGTTCTCTAAGCCAATAATATACACAGAGTTTATTAACAAAAAACAGTTTGTTTACTTAGGCTTCGCTTGTTTAACGTAATTTTAATCCAGATTACGCAACAGATTATGTATTATTTTGGGATTAGTATTACAAACTTGGATAACCATTCATGAGTAAGACTTTAATATGAAATTTAACAAGTTCCAAGTATTGTTTATTTTGATATAGCCACCGGGGGCAGCATCACCAGCATTTCGGGTCCTCCACCGGCGCCGTCTGCGGCCGTAGCGGCCGCAGCGAACAGCGGAGGAGACCTGTCGCTGAACCTACGGGGAGGATCGCGCGGTACATCCGCGCCGTCCTCCCCGGCCAAGTCCCGCGAGTCGCTCCTCCAACGAGTACAATCCCTCACCGGCGCGGCAAGAGATCAAGGCGCCAATTTATTAGGTAACGTATGTTTACAGGCATCCCTAGAGGGCCCGCTTTTACACTCAGCTGGCTTGAATTCCGGGCTTTATCTTAATAACACATGCCTTCGGAATTTAAAGGCTGAATTTGGGTAATTCTGAAACGCCATTGCCTTCAAAATCGCGCCTAAACTTTTCGGAAGAGCTTTTACTGTACCGCGTAATTGCAATAACACTACGTCAGTTGCTGCTCTTTTGTACTGGTGACGTGTGCCGTTAAATGAGTCGGTTTGAAGATCTCCGTTGGTCAGCGGCCCAAACAATAAGTGGTTTCTTAGGGAGCGTGACGTCAGTGGCGTCTGTGGGTCGCGGGTACAACCGGGACCGATGTGTGACGCTGCTGGTGGTGGATGACCAGAACACCGACTGGTCCAAGTACTTCCGCGGCCGCCGCCTGCCCGGCGAGTGGGACATCCGCGTCGAACAAGCCGAGTTTAGGGTGAGTAAACACAATGTACGTATTATTGAAAGGTGTAGTTGAAATAACTCAAAACCTGAAATAGGTTTGTTCAACATCGGATCAAGTATTAACCAACCTACTAGATTATGTTGTATTATTTACATGATTAAGTTCGGTTATTTAATGCTTTCAAAGGTATGTTTTCGATTATAATGTTGATTTATAACAAAAATTACGGATATTTATTAATATAAATAATTACTTGCCCAATCAGTTTATTACAAAAACAATTAGTTTGGGTTGGGGCTTCTGAGGTTTTGAGTTATTTTAATTACACTTCGCATACATACATATACAACTCGGCGAATAGTATCTGTTAACCTCATTTTATTTCTCCGCATCCAGTTTTGTCACCCGCAGCCACCAATCAGAACTATTGATTGGCTGCCGGCGCCAGATGGTTGCCTCGTACGCTTTCGGGGGTTATTGTACTATGAAAGGGCTCTACAACTGCTGAAATTAATTGGATTATAAATACGAAACCTTTTTGATGGCCAATTACTTTATTTGAGCGTCGTAACAGTGCTTTGTAAAGTAACAGATCGTAAACGAATGAAATCAATTAGTTAAATAATTATGCTGCCGGGGCAGAAAGTGTATAATTTATTGAAAAATCCAACCTGAAATAAAAGTCGTGATAGCAACGGCGCGCACATAACATTCCAATCAATTATGTACCCTCACCTCAAAATAGGTGTTGTAAAACCAACTATTGTAATATTCAGAGCGCACTGCCCATGTGCTCGTGTGCTCGTGTGCCCGTGTCAACGTCACCGTGAGCCGAGCTTCCCTCGACTTATTAATTATTACCAACGTTTAACCTTACCCTCGTTAACTCATGAAATCTTTCTTAATATACCGTCTTTATTAGACGCGTGTATCACAAAAAGGCTTTCATATTGTAGAATATGAAAGCCTTTTGTACATATGTTCCATTCTACTCAGTGTGAAAAACTGCAGCTTTTGCAAAATTTATTGCACAATTGGCCAATTTGATAACGTCGTTAGGGCTCCTAAAACATCTCATGTTCTGGTCGATCGTTTGGAACGCATATGGCAAGTTGCCATTATGGAAAATTCAGCACTGAAAATGATATTATAAAGGCTTAGGTAACTATAGCTACTTTGATCATTCTAAGTTCAAAGCAGATTCCAAATTGGATCCACGAGACTACATAAAGTATTGCGAAAAGCTCTTTAAACAGAGAAGATACTTTTCAAAGTAATTCTTGAAAGACATTTCAGGGTCAACAGGTTTAGGGATGAAGTTTGAATGTAAAAGTTAAAGGGGATAATCAAATGAACCCGTTCCTTTATTACACAAGTGTCTAGTAATTCGTTTTATAACTTGTAACGTTTTGCTCGGTACAGGAGTTGACTGTGACGGCCAATACTGACGGAGCCAACGTATCTATGGCAGTTTATCGCAGCGGCACCAAAGTCACTCGGTGCTTCAAGTAAGTAATACCCTCATTTTCATACTAATAAGTAATTTCTCGCCACATTCTGTGTAGAAACGAGTCTTCGCAAAGTTACTTGCCTAATTAAGAGAAGCACTAAGCTAATTATAAATTCTAAGAGAAATATGGTTTCCAGAGGGATTAGTAGGAGAAACATTCTGAGTGTTATTAAAGTTCTAATGGTGAGTTAATAATTACATTTATTATCTCGAGAACAATCTAATTGGTCCAGGTAGAGTTGTGAAGGTATTATAGAGGTTGGTCGATGAGATAATCCGCGCTAAGCAAACACATTAACGAAACCCTATTTATAGATAAAACTGCGATGACTCAAACTGTATATAAAATATAAATGGAAGTTCGTAACAATTTTTGTTTGCGTTGTCTTACTTTGATTGAAGTGTGGGCGCTTTATTATTTACATAATAATAGACACAACCAACGGTTGTCTAAAACTTGTGTAAACTATCTTCCTCCAACGCCTTGAAAAACATTTGTACTTACGTTTCCATTGTATGCTGGTGCTGGTATACATGGTTATGTCTATGTTAAAGTCAAATTTCCAGAGACGATGAAAGTATTTAAAATATGTTTTGATTGTTCCAAAGCCTGTTTTTTACTTTCCATCTTTCTGTTTACTTCAAAATTGATAAATAATATAATCAAGGCAATTGTACTCCTGTTAGGCCGGACTTCGTGTTGGTGAGACAAAACGTCCGTGACGCGGGGACCGACCACCGCGCCCTTCTCCTGGGCCTCAAGTTCGGAGGAGTGCCCTCCATCAACAGCCTCAATTCAATCTACCACTTCCAGGTAATTTAACAACGGCCTACGTTATATTCAGACATTTTTCTTTTGTGATAAAAATGGGCCCATTTTTATAATAAATCGTGTTTGTTTAGGACCGGCCCTGGGTGTTCGGTCATCTCCTCCAGTTACAACGACGTCTCGGGAGGGAGAACTTCCCTCTCATCGAGCAGACCTACTATCATAACCACACCGATATGGTAAGTACATAGCTTTATATTTACCTGAACTATTGCTACCAGGTACTTACTTTACCTGTTTTTGTACATAAGTACTACAATGTATCTATTTTACGTTATGAATATCAGGGAATTACCCATAAAATAAACGTGATGTCATCTCAGTTTTGTATTTGATGCAAGTTTGTAGTTTATGATCAAGAATAATGTAGGAGATATGCCGCAGCGGCGCAAGTTTGCCGTTCAATTTATATTAGGCTTCGGACATGCCCCGGACGAAGTCCCCAAACGAACGCGTAGGCTAAAATATTCAAACTCCATATGATTCGTTTAAATTTCTTTATTTTAACCTATATATCACTATAATTAGTTAATTTACAATCATTAACTTAAAAATAAATAATACAAAAATAACGTTACAACTATTTCTGTCTAGGAAGACAAAACAACAATTTAGAAGCGTCCAAAAGAAAAATCACAAGAATAACAATTTTCGAAAACTTGCAACCAATAAATTCGTCACATTGCCAATAGAGCTAATTTAACGTCAAACTTCATACACACGACATCCAACTAAATAACTTAAGGACGAGAATGAGTCGAGTGTTACATTAATGTTTGGTTTAGTATCAGCTGCTGTGATAGCGTACGATTAGTAATGAGTGTGAATGAATTTGTAATTTTTCACGAGGACGTCGTAATGAGATGTTCAAAAGGTACATTTTAGAGTGAACTTGTGCATCGTAGTGGTGAATCAAGTCATCGTGCTGTTGAAGCGCGTCGCTTGCAGGCACCTGGTGAGAGCGGGAGCCCTGCAACATAAACATGAGTGTTGAGTGACATTAGCAGCACCCGCCGCGGCAGCAGAACATCAAACGCTCGCCTGTTTACGACTGGAACTCGTTCCCCATATTATAAACGAACAGTGACAACGTAGGTGTTTACTCGATTTTAATATTGTTTGAAATGAGAAACCTAAATGCGGAATTGTTGGAGTGTTTATAAAATGGCTATGAATGGGAGCATAAAATCGTTCGTTGTATGAGTAATCGGGTTTGGCACACGGAGTGCGAATTAGTAATGAGCTTCAAGGTTGCCTATGAAATGTATTGTTTACGATTCGTTTATTGTACTAATTAGAGAGTCGTAGGTATTATGTGGGATTGTTATTGTTTCTTTGTGCTACTTACCTACCAGGCTATGTTGAGCAAAACATGTGAGTGTTTGGTCTATTTCTGTATTCGTGCAGGCAGGCTGTCACATACAGACTCCTTACATAACAGACTTGCCGGAGTTTTCCATCGTTTTATTTGTTGTTTGTTATTATCATATTCCCGTCATCGACATCAGATTGCTGTCATTTTGCATCCTGTTGTTTAAAACAGAAACTGATTGTAAAATATAATATTTACCTAGACCAGCGGCACCGGTGTTCGCGGTCGTGTGTACAGATGCCGTGTCGCTCGTAGCACTCGTTGTAGCCCGTCACGCAGGTGTTCGGCGACTTGGTCCGCCGCCGGTTCATGTGGACCTGACATAACAATCACATTAATCTCCACGTACTACACATTTATCATCATCATATCTCGTAGTGCGATAGCGAAACAAAAGCCTATCTAAGTGCTACGCCAAAAACTCGTAGCGTTTTTCGTAGCAAGTTAACCTCATTAAAACAGATACTGCTAGCTATCAACATTTTGCGCAGATCGATTGCTGTCTGACCTCCGTAATCCTTAGAAGGGAATATCGAATATTATAAATCCACTTTATATATTTTATTACACAGGTTTATGTAACCGACATTTACAAGTTATACAGCTGACCTGACCGTGAATTATCAATATACAGTCATCCGTTCTACTCATGAATAATATGTGTCGGAAAATGAGCTGAGAAGAAAATAAGGAAATTGGCCCAATTGTGGCATACGGAAAAACGAATATTTCTTCATATGTTTCGGCGCTATTATTGATCTGCGGCAATCTGCTACAAACTAAACTTTCTTGGCGTTGCTTCCAGTTTTAAACTTCAAATAACTTTTAATAGTTCGCTTAGAGAGTAGTTATGTAAACTGAAACTTTATAAAGCTTCCGTGTTTCTTCAGTTTTCCTGGCATCTTTCGTTGCAAAACAATTTATAGTTCTTCAGCTGAGAGGTTTTCAAATTCTTCAAACTAATTTTCTTCTATTATTATTATGTATATATTATGTACCCTCAGTTTGTACTTATAAGTATGTCATCATCATCTGCCTAGCCTTTTCCCAACTATGTTGGGGTCGGCTTCCAGTCTTACCGGATGCAGCTGAATGCTGCTCCTAAGTAGGTATGTGTGTCTCCTATAATTATGTGTAAGTAGATAAATAAATGATAGCTTACTTTGCAAGTACAACCCTGTTTGTAGAGGAGACGGAATCCTTTCCTCTGGCGAGGAGTGACGTCACGCCATTTGCTGACGAAACCGCACAAATGCACGTGAGCTTCCAAATGGACTACTCGACCTGGAATATGAAAAGGGGGAATTATGATACATTTGTAGTTTGTATCTCTTTGTGTAGGTGCGGTAATAACCTGTCAACGTCGCGTCGCCATACATCTTCCGCGTTCACGCTAGACGACTCGTAACGAAATAATAAATGAACTTTCTTTATTCTAGAACGTCGTACCTCGAAGTTTACCTACACGAAAAGCCCTCTGTTACATTTATCTTCTTCGGAATCCATTTTATCTGTACCAACTCTATCCGGCAGGTCTATTTAAAATCAGAACAATTTTTCAATGAATAAATTATCCGTACACATAGTACGACGTCTCAGGGACAGTCAGACATTGACAGAAATAAATTAAAACTTTTGAAGGCAATCCAAGAATACAGTCATTCCAATTTTGTACTGTTCAGTCGCAATCATAGGCGCCAACTTGTTTGCTTATCCCTTGATCTGTCTACGAAGTAGACACAATAGTTAAACAATGGTGTCTCGAACAAATTGGTCATTTGACAGATCATCATTTATGCGATTGCTTAATGTACTTAAAGTCTTGCATGTCTATATTAAGCGATACCAGCAAATGTATTATTAAATTATCTCTTTACAAAGTCTAATACTAATGAAGCAGACAAGTTTTAGGTGTTATACCAAACGTCTGGATTTTTACGCAATTACTGTCAGCAAAAATTCGCAAAAGTATTTTCAGGCAACATCCGTTTGAAATTCTATTTGTTCGAATTCTATAAGAATATCGTACGCCGTACAGCAATAAATAATCTGAATGTTTCCTGCCGAGCTGTGGCTTCGTCCTCGCGCCCTGTCAGCATTTTACGTTGGAGCAATATCGATCCTTCGCAGCTTAGTTGAGGTAAGGCAGTGGGTGAACGGAATTTATCCTTTAAATCGACTCAAACATTCGTAATCCCGCATCAACATCAAAATCGTATTACGCATATGTCGTAGAGAGGATATTCACCTGTAATAACATAGGTCTCCCTCGGCTGCAGGCTCACCCCACACAGAGATTCCTGAGATGGTGTTAATAAACGGCCGGACTGTAGGGCTACCTTCGCTTTCTGCGTCGCCTGTAACATAATAACATTTTCTTTAGCTTACCGACCAAATAGAGCAAGTTTTCTAAACTTTCATTTAGTTCCAAACACGTTTATCCACAATCAAGCTATTGTATTCAAATAAGTATTGTAATTTAGTTATGTATAAAAGTATATCGTGGTTCTATCTCGTCTGACTATTGTTTCCGTACTCACTTTGTAAATGTTTCGAATCTTCAGTTTGTACGCGTCGTAAAAATCTTTGCCTCGAAATGTTTTTTGTACTCTTCCAACGATCACTGAAAACAGAAAATTCCAATTATTTCTCAAGTAACGTTACAGTCTATGTTAATTAACCACGATCCAGCCGAAACAGTTAATTGAAACCTTCGAAATTAGCTTTCCAATATTCGCTTACGCTTTGAAGGGCGACCTTTTGTCCTACTCGTGTCTGTTGTAGGATTATTAATTTTCACGATTATATTAAGGTCACCATAGAAGGGTGGTTAGCTTAACAGACTAAGCTACTTCAGATCGATCTGAATGGTGGCGTACCTACATATATTACTTATACGAAACGTTCGGAGCCGATCAAATCAATCATATGTTTTTCTTTAGATCTAATGGATCTGAAGCTAAAACAGAGTGAACTGACCATGTATGTAGCCTTCAGATTTCATAAATTTTGAGTAACTTACCAAAATCGCTGTTACAAAAATGTGTCTGTGGATGCGCGGGCGCGCACGTGCAGGCGTCGGCGACGCGATAGCTCGCGGCCACCAGCGCCAGCGCCAACCACCTCGTCAGCATGCTATATCTGATGATCTGAAACAGACGACACACATTGTAGGCGTGACCTCCAACACACAGTATACAGAGATCAGCGAATCCCATTGTTTCGGACCACTCATTGATCACGCAAATTAAATGATGAATACCCTCAGATCGACAGTAACAACACAATACGACAGCTTATGATTTTCATCGCTGATGTACATTTGTTATGCGATTATGCCGTTATAACTAACGATCCGAAATTCCACAAAGTTTGGTGCAGCGTATCTGAGCTGTAATCAACGTGCCGCACTCATAAAAGAAGATGTAAAAGAACTCTTACAGCCCTTAATAAGTACAATTGAACTTTAATTTGATAAGTGGTCCTTGATTTTGTTTAAAATTTACGGTTTTCTTTCATCTCAAATATTTTGTAGACGATTCTGTGTGACCCTCTGTGTCCTTTGGCAAGCGTTCGATATTGCCGACGACGTTAATGTTTGTTTATTTGTCTTTTATGTATTTTATTTTATCTTGTATTTTGAAGGTGACTACGCAAAACACGATGCTGTAAACCTTTCGCTATTTATAGTTGGAAGTCATAGTGATACCTACACCTACATAATATGTAATGTAGTTCTTCCATTACAATGTAACGACTTAACAAGTATCTAATCATGTCGATTGCAAACGTTGCGCTCACGTTGCATGAATATTACCTTCGGCAATGCTTCAATACATTACCTCCAATGAAACCTGAAACTATCAGTTCATTACAGTTAAGGTCCGAAGTCCGAGCAATGAATTCTTAATAAAACAAACTTATGACATCTCATTACATTCTATTGATCGATACTCCAATAAATTAAATAGAAAGTTGTTTATGAAAGCATCTAATATAATCTTATAAGTGATATAAGACTTCACACTTTAAATTAATTATAACGTTTGCGAAGGAGCCCATCAATTTGTACCGCGGGTGCGGCGAGGCGAGACCATGTTACGGATAATTTATTAGCTTAACCACCTCTGGGCTACTGCGCCATGATGCTTGTGAGCTTGTGACCCACATCCGAGCCTTGTTTTTGTTACATTGATACTTTGTTGTTCTATAACGCGGCGATAAACTTTTATTACCCATCGTACCTCTATTTTTTGCATCCACGAGAATAAAACGTCGCGTCGTCGCCGCGTCGCCGCCATGTCATAACCTCGTGTTCATTGTTACTTTGTACGAGGATTGTTAAAGCTTATCCGACGCTGACTGACTAGAGCGATGGGTCTGCCGCCACGGATATTGTTACATGAGAAGTTTCTTTTATAATTGTTGATGTTAATCCGTTTTGGTCACATTAACTCACGCCCTGTGATTCTTTTGTAAGGGGATTACTACACGCGTTTCAAATGAAATATTGTCTCACGCAAGACACATGTTAATGTTATTCTACCATTTGGAAATTGAAATGAAAGGATAGGTTGGATATGGACGCACACAAAATGTTTGTTTAAGATTAAGATAATAATTCTTAAATACACTCGAGAGCAATGAATCCGGGTCACTTAAAGAATCCTAAAAATCTCGGAAACTAAAAATGCTAGGTTAATGCAATAAATTATATTTAATAGACAATGTAATACTCCTTAAATGAAGGTATTAAAACTTCTTAGTTATTGTATAGTTATATCATAAAAAAATCAAATTTGAAAAAGGGCCACTTTCGAAGATGGAACTACGAAATTACAGCATTTGGTTTTGCTTTTGTTTGTAATCTGTCATTTATGTGGGTACATAAACCATGTTGATAGTGCTCTATATTCATTATTCAAGCTGAAATTATGTCGCTTACGCCTGAAGAATGCACCAGAATACTTACAATGCTGGAAACCGGCCGGAGTCAGCGCGATACAGCCAGGACTGTCGGTGTGTCGCTGTCAACAGTACAAAGAGTTCTCCGACGTTACGAAGAAACTGGTTCTAACCTACGCAGACCAGGAACGGGCAGAACCAGGTGTACCACAGCACGAGAAGACCGATATTTGGTGAACACCATGCTTCGAAATCGCTTTCTCACAGGAACTGAACTCACAAATCAGTTTCGACGCCTCGGAGGAAGTAACCCAAGTGCATGGACAGTAAGACGTCGGCTTGCTGAATCTAACTTAAAACCCCTTAGACCTGCAAACGGCCCTAAACTGGAGCGTGGGCATCGTATTTCAAGACTAAGATATGCCCAGAGCCACGTAAATTGGAGTATTGAAGATTGGTCAAAAGTTATGTTCTCCGACGAATCAAAATTTATGCTCTACAAGCACGATGGAAGACACAGAGTGTATCGAAGACCAGGGGAAAGATTCAAGCAAGCATGCATCGAAGAAAACGTAGCCTACGGTGGTGGGTCTGTACTTGTGTGGGCCGGAATTTCTTCTGAAAGTCGCACAGAGCTGGTGATCATAGAAAACGGCTCTTTAAGTAGCGTAAGATATGTGGAAGAAATCCTCAATGATCACGTTGGTCCATTTATGGTCAATTTAGGTGAGGATGCTATATTTATGCATGACAATGCCCGACCTCATACAGGTAGGATTGTGAATGACTACCTTCAAGAGATGAACATTACTCGTATGGAGTGGCCAGCGCGCAGCCCGGATATCAACCCGATCGAGCATGCTTGGGACGAGCTAGGCAGATGCGTAAAACAACGAAACCCTCCCCCAATCACGCTTCGTGAGCTCAAAATTGCTCTCACAGAGGAATGGGAGAATATTCCCCAAAATCGTATAAGGAACTTGGTGTACAGCATGCCAAACCGCGTAAACGCAGTAATGGAAGCACGAGGAGGCAATACGAAGTATTAAAATTCAAGAAAATCGTAATAAAGTTAAAAAATTTCATGTTTCCTATTTTTGTTTTAAGGAGAGATCAGCAGTTTTTTTCTTTATGTAATTTTGTGTTAATAAAATGTATGGTGACTCATATTTTTTTTACTTTCATTTAAGGAGTATTACATTGTCTATTAAATACAATTTATTGCATTAACCTATCATTTTTAGTTTCCGAGATTTTTAACATTCTTTAAGTGACCCGGATTCATTGCTCTCGAGTGTATGTTGTATATGCGTTATTAGGCTTAGTCGGGAACAATGAGCTAAAGCAGCTATTACGAGCCCTGCGTGGGAGGCAGACTCGTCGGCAAATACGGAAATGCGCTAGAGTTGATTGCCTTTACATCACGCGATATAAACTGTAAATCCACCTTGACAAAAAAAAATAACTTAATTTTTCTCGGTTATAAAATAGCAAAATTAAAACACAAATTATACTATTCGTACCCATGTATTAACGTTAAATGGTCAATAAAAATGACAACTTTTATTTATAAAGGCGATCCGTTATAGAAATTACATGGCTATAAAAGTAATACAAGTTTAATAAAAATACAAGCTTGACTGTATGATTATGTGGTGAATTTATGGCTTGTGTTCGTATTTTATTTATGTTATGTTCGTAGCGAAGTCAAAATTGTACTATGAATAATTTGAAAAAAAAAAACATTACTGGATTTTGTATAAACTTAGCGATTAAAGCTGTTGAATGACGTAACCATAATAAATTAATTAATACCTTCTTAGAAATGATTAATGTTATTCTAATCATCTTAGTTAACATTCAATTAATCATTAGTGATTCTCTGTGACAGGTAAGTCTACGATACACGCTACGAATATTAACGTCTGGATTTTCTCAAGATATTTTCCTGTACCGGTTGCACCTGTCAATCAATTGGTTAATTAAAATTAAATGCAAATTCAATTAAGCTTATATTACTTTTCGTTAGGCGTTGCAATTAACCACTGAGGATAGAGCACCTACCTACTATGATGGTAATATATTATAACATTTAGAACATAAATTTGGTAATTATTCTCACATATACTCACATAGCCGCGAGATAAAATTCACATAACCCACTGCACTCCAGTCGGCAGTATCCTTGCAATTGCGTTTTTATGCGGCGCTCATACCTTTTGTACCCCTACGATGAGTGCGGTATAATCCCGCGTTGTATACAGATTTCGGATAAAAATCACAATGCGGAAATTTTATGGGTGCATTCCCATAGTCGCACCCGTGGTTCCGAACGAGGGCCACGGCAACAATGCCTCGTTTGTCAGGGTTCGTCGAGAAACCTGAGGTGAATGTTGACATTATGTGTTTATACTTGTTTACTTGTGCATCTAACATAAAGCGCGCTGTGAGCACGTTTGTAAAGCATTCGAGTCAAATTATATTGGTTCTCATGTGCCAGAAGCTTCGATTGTGTGGCCCGACAATAGGATATCCCTATTTTAGGATTAGATTAGTTTTACAAGCATTATTTTAACTAGTTTGCTAATTTCCTTGTGATGTATAGTCGTGATAATATCTATCTATAAAACGGAATCTTGGAAGTACTTCTAAAATTGTAAACACGTACATTATACATCTTACACTTTTGATCATTTAAATCGAAGCTGCGATCAGAATCAACATGTATCTAAGTTACAATTTTGAAATATAGTAACCTTATTATATGCAAACGTTTCCCTATAATACGCATATCTTGCGGGAAACCTTTAAGTGCCGGTGTTTATCACATATCATGGCTGTTTATTGCATAGTAAAACGTCTGTTTTCTAATGTTGGTACGCCTAATGTTTATGTCTATTGCTTTGTTAGGGCTTGGGCAACAAACGATTGACCCTATCCATTCTTTGCGAGGATATAAACACCTGAACAATAGGTACACGGTGCAATACTCGTCTCCGTGCCAAGGGGTTTTCTAAGAAGCTTATAATATTAATCTGGCCTTCGTTTATTGCAAGCTTGCATATAAAATAATTATATTAATATCATAAATCGACGCTATTAACAATGTAGTTAGTAGAACCATCAACACGTTTTTATAAGGTTTTTTGCTCGCCCACCAACTACCAGCGAGTGTAAAAACGAGAACATGACAGACAGGTGTTTTTATGGATTGTTATATAGCTAGTGTTACGGTAACAACGGTTATCTGTTGAAATAAATTGGAACACGTCCCTTCACGGAACCTGAGGCTGACTAAGTGGCGTGTACTGTACACCGTACAAATTGTACGCAACTCCTCTATATTTTGTTGTTCCGTATAACCTAAACAAATTTTGCGATTGTTTTGTTAGATCGTTTTCAAGGTATTGTTAGTTATAATTGGTTGAATAAAAACTTAATAGTTTTACTGATTGAATTATTTTACAAAACCAGTTGTCTCGATTTTTTTGTTACGATACGAATATAATTCTTATCTATTGTTCAAGTAATCGCATGGTAACGACTAGAGAACGATAAGTAGATTAGGTACACTCAATTTTCCCTGAAATATGAAACTATAAGGTAAATCATATTCCGGTAAGTTATTCAACAGAAATATATTACATTCATGTATTTACCTGCTCATGTTTATATGTAGGTATGACTTGAGAGTTACCAACATTCTGCGGTTTTCGGTCAAGGCGTGATCTGAATTGCGGTTTGCCCAAGTTAAATAGAGTATTAAATAAGTTTTTTTTCTTTGGTGCTGGTACGTGGAATACTTATTAGCTTGAAGTTTCATGTCCACGTGCAACATTAATACTTTAATAATGTTGTATATTTGGTGTTAGTGCTGTCGGTGAACCTTAATCGTACCTACATAGAATACATTGTTACTTAATAGTGATTCATTATTTCCTTTTCAGCTCAGCTTAAATAACATTAATGAGGCACTAACTTAGTGCTTTTCAGGGAAAACAATATATGTATACTTATAGTGTAGTATGCTTGCATTTTGTACATTATGAGTAAGGTGGAATAAATAATAAATAAAATAATAATAATAATATACTGTAATAAACTAAATCTGCAAAGTGCCATAGGTCTGCACGAAATCAAATCTTTTCTTACAAACTAACCCAAACATTCCAAACCATAATCGAATCTCCACATGAAACTAGTATAAAATAAAACAATGTTTCTGCAAATGCTATTACAATAATACTCGCGTTTGCAACGAACGCTCAATACAGGCGGGTTACGCAACCCGGCGCCGGTCGTCAATCGTTCCGTAGGACGCGTGGTTCATTACCAACCGAATAACGACCACCTTTGACGTCGCCAACAGTCACAAGAACACACAAAGCACATAAATCCATCCGCCAATCCCTAGGCTGACTCGTGACACTTCAATTATACCGGTAAACATGTCAATCAATCTTCTCACTGTGATCTATTCATCTTTGCGGTTAACCTGATGTTGGAATGACTGAGATTTTCTTTAATAACATATTTATATGAGTCGTGGAATAATGAGGTCGCGTTTTGTTGCGTTTCATTTGCTACTTTGTGCGTAATCAAATGCAAAACATATGCTGCATAAGCTGTTCACTTATATCGAAATAGCTTTCCTGTACATTTTTCAGCAGTAACTTCCTAACTTGGCTATGAGAGATTGAGTCCAATATCCTCAGTTTCAAATAGGTACTTCATTAAACAAGGCCAAAAAATAGGAATTGTGTGATTTCCTAATTGGGGTTTTTTGTCGATTATTGGGAACAGGAAGGTTTTTGTTCTGATAAGTACAGCTACACAAAAACAGCTAACTATCGAATTTACCAAGTTTCCTTTTGGAAATGGTAGGTAAGGATAAATCTTATTTGGTTAATGGGGTTTTTGATGAAAACCTAGCTAATAATAATGATTTATCGAATAAATTACGAATGATATGAAACTGTATTCTCTCATGAATGGCATAACTGGCGAGATAAGCAAATCATATTAAATCAAGTACCCATGGGCTATTAGTCATCATGGTCACTGCTTATCGTAAGTAGGTTTATCGGATGAATATAATTAGGATAAGAAATCTCAACGTAATAATTAGTTTGAACATATTTTATACAGTCGGCGCACTTGACAGCGAAATTGATGGAAAAAGCTCGCTCGACGTTTCTATGTCCGCCCATTAGTTACAGTGCAGGAATGTTTGGCTTTTTCTTTACAACCTGTATGTAATAGTCGACGAGACTATTGACAGCTTCATGCGTTTTCTTCTTGCACGTAAAAAGTATCTCGCATTCATTCATAGTAACGAGATGTCTGGACACCGTGGACCTAATCTATTCTTCTTTCTATCTATTGAAAATGTTTATCAAGAATTATCTATTTTTTCATAAACATTTTCATTAGAATTAAAATACAGCTTTGCTATAGAAATAATTGAATTACAAGCATTGTCATGCCAAAGTAATTTGATCATAGAATGGCAGTATCTGACCAAACCTTATTCTATCTATTATCATTATTACAGATAAATCACGGATGAGAAACGTGATTCTTATTGTTATTAAATGCACAGAACGAATGAATGAGATAGATGGCGTTCGTGATATATTTAAAGGTTAACTAGAAGCAAAGATTGAAGTGTCCCGGTCCGTTTGAACTTTTGATAGCATCGCAAAGGGTTTCGTTTAAGTATCAAGTATGCATAATCAAAGTTTACAGACATAGTCAATAAATGTAGGGTCTAGCTGTCCTTTGCTAGGGATGGGTTACATCAAAGGCAAATCAAAGGTTAGTCTGCAATCGAGTTTTAGTTTTGTTTCAAAGTAAACTTGTTTTAAGATCAGAGGGCCGTATCATTCATGATCTTATGAAGTTATAGGAATTCTCGAGTCATCGCTTATCGTGGTGACCATGTTAGTCTATGATACATCATACAGATGCATATCGTAAGAAGTGAATGATGGTATCAGCAGACCTACACATGATTCTGCGATGCACTTAGTTATTTGGGCTTGAGTCACGCAAAGTTGAACCAATTCTTATCCCTTAAGTTAAGAGCACAAATAAATCCTTTAAGTAATGACATACCTACGTCACCTTTATACATGGACAACAGGACGCGAGAAGAATGAAAAGAAAAATGAGCGAATGTAACTTTCGCGTGGGGATTGTCAATCTATTGTTCAAAATGTTATGAGTTGACAAACTACCTACAAACAAGCAGTAAATGTATATATTCTATTTATTTATTATTCAGAAATACATTATAAATAACACAGAAAAACAGTTTGAAGTAAGATCCTATGAATAATTTAGTCGGAACAGCTAGTTTCATGTTCAAAACCTTAAAAGTTGATATACGATCAATCATATTTCACTGAAATGTAAGCGAGAGTTTTATGTCAGAGGTGTTGACGTTGACAGTAACTACTTAAGTGCAATATGCATATTCATTTCCACAAATGAACACGATAAAAAGATTCTTTAAAAAAGTTCATAAAATGAAGTGTTCAATGTTAAGTGTTGAATATAAAGGTAAATATTTTTTGCTCCGTTGACGTTAACACGCCTCTCGACGCGTTAAAGGAAGATATGCACACATTTTGTGAGGAAATATTTACATAATTTGTTAAAAAAAAACGTGTTGCGTGTATTTGTTGCCTGATTATTTTATAAAATCGCCTTTCATACATAATCACAGTAAGCAACTCGCTGAAGTTTATTGCCAATTCTAACTCAGTGATACTTATCTAAGCTTGGTGGTGACTTTAACCCCGTTGATATAAAGAACTTCGAACCTTAAAGATGGACCGCACTAACAGAAAATACAATATTTGAATAAATATGCACAGTATAGAAAAAAAACTGCTATGTACATGTTGGAGCCCAAATAAAAAGTTTGTCTTGAGTCCCAGACCTTCTGAATTTAAAAAAACAACAACGTAGATACTCCATAATCTACTTGAAATTACATTCACATTGAACAGTTAATAAAGGTACATCAGAAACACTAATTAAGTGCGACCCCAGGTGTCCAGGTGTCCGTTTGCATTGCCATTAATAATGTATTAGTGGAAAGCGTCATTAATTATTACAAGTGTCCAATGGTTTTACGGTTACACTTTGTAATCGCTACGAAAACAATTGCGGCTGCTTATATCTATATTATTATCGATACTCAAACTTTAGTATTATATTACAATAGATAGTTTTTTAAAAGTGGTATAAAAGTGGCTTGAAAGCACCAAGAGATTTCATTTCAGTTCTTCAATTTCGCAGCGTACATTAAACTCGATTTAACACGAGTTAATAAAATGTAAGAATAAGACATTCGTACAGTAAAAGGGAGCCGAAACCGTGCGGTAACATATAGGCTATAAAACCGGACGACCGTCAGGAAAGGAGATAATAAAGTCATGGGACGCTGAATTCGTACATTTTATGCGAATTCAAAGCTTTCACATTTGTTCGGAACCGACTTAATTATAAAAACCAACTGAATTGTTCATGCGCCGCCTAGTGAAATAAATTTAACGTTAAACTTTTGATGACCACCTATTATGATGTTTCAGGCATGCGATCTAGGTTACATATTGATGCAGTGACTATTGTCTGTATTATGCGAGACTCGGCCGTGCCAGGACAACAAACATGTTTGACATCATTTGACACAAATCACCATGACCGCGTTGCGCTGCACTTTTGTGTTTTTATTTGTTAGCCTTTTGACGACGCCGCCTTTCAAAAGGGCATCTCATAAAGGAAAATGTGAGTGATCACATAGGTACACGTCCTTTGATACTACTTGCTCCTCGCCTCAATTTGATATGCCGCGTTGTCGCGCGACTTAAATGTGAAAACAGTTTTAGTTCGCGTCATAAAAGATGTATTCTCATCAAAATGTTGAAAGCGACCCTGTGTCAGCCCACACGAGCCCACATAAACAGGAATTACTTGACGAACAACTTCCCTTATTTATTCTTAAACAAATGAAAGTATTGAGATAGTCTGTGAGGTACTTAGTCGTATGTTATTCGATGGCATTTTTTTTTTTAATTTTAAGAGCGGGACCAGTCTTCTAAAGAAAATGACATAAACATAATAATTTAATAAACTGATCCCGCGGGACCCAAATGAGCGGGATCAATTTACTAAAGAGCCGTTACAATGGAGTGGTGAAGTTAGATATTAATTGGTTTTAACACTGTGGAAACAAGATCAAATTTTCTTTACCTCCTTCTATAACTCTAATAAATCTTACTCAAACCTCAGTTAAAATCGCGTGGAAGCATTTCTAGTGTTCTGATTTTCACGGCCATTTCTATTGTAGACCGGGCAGATTACCAAGTCTCAGTGATACTATGTACTGCATACTTGCAACACTGTAAAATGTAGGTAAGTGTAGCTATACAAATAATGATTAATTTAATTATAATCCACTTCAATCAATACTATTATTGATCGAAGATAATCCATTCAGAACGATGGCGGGCTGCTATGAGGAACAGAACAACCAATAGTATTAGAAAATAAGTATTTCATTCAACGTGAAAACTTTCATGAAATGTTTGTTGTAATTAATTCTCATGTAGCAGACCCATACACATGAAATAAATTATCGTGTCAACAACCTGAACATAGGTTCATAATAAACTGCTGACTGTTCACTATAAATTCACTATAAATGAAGTTCATAATAATTACGCGAGTGATTACTCCCACATAAACGAGCACTAGATTGAAAATAAATGATAAAAGCAAAATGTGTTTTCATTAAGAAAGCGCCAGTTTGTTAAAACCACATTCTTACCCCAAATGGGTGGATGTAATCACTTTGATAGCTATTATCACCAATTCTGCATTCTGACGTTGGAAGGTAAACTCATTTGGTTGAAACCTGCGTACCGCTAACATGGCCTATAGCTCTTTTTCTTTGAATTTAACCGTTCGTATGTCCGTAAGTGGCCCGTAATTGTGGCGTAGGAGTATTTGGATGCTAAATTGTTACCTTTTATTCTTTTTACAATCAGATACCTATTTATGTTAAGTGTTTAAGTCAAATCTGCATCATTACGGCCTCTAGAGGCGCTTATTTAAACTCGTTATCAACAAATAAAATAAAAATAGAATGAGTATGTAACGCGCGTGGAAAATACGGTGTTGTTTATTTGAAATACGTACAGACGCAACATGACCGAAATAATATTTCATTCTAATTATAAAAACAGGCTAATTGTATTCACCGTTAATTTTAGATAGTTTTTATTAGATTTAGCATAGGAAAGTTGCTGTTTTAAGTGTAGAAACAGCACACAGGTATCAGTTCAAGTCGGCGAAGTAATGCGTGTACCGCGGCGCCTCTCAGGAAAGTTTAAATTGTAACACTTGCTCTTAATCAACGCTCCAGTTAAAATTATAACATTTTTCAGCATATCAAGCTTAATGACTTGTAAGCACTTTAACACGAAAAATAAAATTAAAACAATATTTTTAACAAAAGCTTTGGGACGAAGTCGTAACGTTGGAGTAACAGAGCTTTATATTTTTTAAAGTACATGGAAGTTTTTTATAGCAGTGCAGTTATAGTTATTGGGTTATATGGGTTTAGTACAGTGGTAATAAAGTGCAATTGGCTCGGTAGTTTCTGACCTAATTTTATTTAACACGATGCATGCTACACGCGGCGTTGGGAGCGTATCGCGTATGTTTATTAATTGAATTTCTCTGTACATGGATTCTATCGTAAATACAAATTACACCTGTAAACGACTACTAATAAAATATTTTATGCATTTTAGTGGTTTATAAACGTAAACTAAACAGTATGAAGTTGGAATTTAAAATAGGATTTGAATGTTAAAACATTATAATTTCACAAAGTTTCACAGTGAGGCAATGTCACGTATAAGGGATATGAGTGTTTTTGGTGTGTGGCCAACTCACGTATAGCGGTGATGTGGACTTTCTGCGGCCATCGCTGTAGCTGGCGCCGGCGCACGCGCATGCACCCACTTCGCACATTATACTGATGTGCTATTACCGGAAATACTAATATTTACAAATTCTGCACGTTAATCAAACTGTGACGGCAAGTCTTTGATGAATTTAAAACATTAAACTCTGTATTTATCACATTTATTTTATGTTCTATTGATGTTCACTCACTGTAACGTCTCTAAACTGTAAACTCACTTCACGATTTTAAGATAAACTCGTCCTACGTGATTTTACAACGTTTTTAATATCCTCAAGCCGTCCTGACGCTGTTGCAGTTTACACTTGTTTGAAGACGATTCATTAGACCACATAATTTATACAACATTCACTATTTGTGTATCGGCACTCAAACCGCATACACTAACCAATACGGCCAATTACTGCGAAATGTGAGCAAACAACCTGTTGTTATAATAACAAAATTAGTTTCCGCGTGAGTCAGTTGGGCGGCCTGTCTATCTGTACGAGGCGGTGAGCGCTGACCCCGCGCCTCTAACAACGCATTACAACAGAACTAGCGAACTTGACCGCCCACATGCACACATCATACAACAACACTTAGCCCTAGATACAGAGCAAGCCGCACCGCCCGCCGCGGCCGCATGTACCAACACACATCACACGCATCTGCTCCGCGCATCAATACTCGTACAATACAAAACACCATGTGTTTCACCACGCGATTAACGTATCTATCGGTCTAAATCAATCATTGTCACTCTTTTCACCGCACTACAGTTGAATTCGGGCTCGTCGCTGCCCGACGCACCTTCCGAGCTTTCACAACCATTATCGGACAAAGTACATCGATAGCGGCTCTCGATAACACCCTATCGGCTCTGATCGAACCATTACATCGATTTATGAGACGAGATCTCGAGTTGGCGACACGTAATAAATCTTCTCGCCAATTTTGTCGGATCACAATACTGCCACGTTGAAACGGTGTGAATATACTTTTCCTTTTGTTCCGATACTGTTATCTCGTAATCGATATGGGTGAGATGTATCGCATATCCACGCTACTTTGATCGCAATCTATCAATCCGGCCACACTGCTGTTTAAGGGGCGTATTCAATTTTATTTTATTTATAATTGGATTTCAACAGAACCCGTTTGTGGTTTGGTTTGTAGGTTAAGGTGTAGTTAGTATGAATAAAAAGATCTAAATTAAAATGCTAACTAATTGGTATTGGTTACCTACATAGTGAAGAGCTTACAAACATTCTAAAAATATTTATGACAAAGTTGTGAGTCATTATATTATAATAATGCGATGTTCACGTTTGCATTATGTTGGAGGCTGGTGGGTCGATGGGGACGCGGAGGGAGTCGCGCTATGAGCATGTACTCTTATAATAAACGCTATTTGCCGGCGAAAGCAGCCGCACGGGCGCACCGTTAATCTCACGCTGCACTAAAGCTTCAAGGTTAACTTTCGCGGCCAGCCCCGATCGAGCACATTATCGCGGAATCGATGCAACACGTGCAATAAACACCTATCCGGGAGAACAAGATCAGATTTGCATAGGAGAATTTTCACTTCATAATTTTCATATTGAGGAATGTCGAAATGAGTAACTGATATGAAAAGTGTCTCCAAAAATCTCAGTTTCGAAACATTGCCTTGGATTTATTTTTCCGGTGACTAATAAAATACATAAAGAGTAAGGACTGTATTTTTCCTCAAACTTTCTACGCCTCAACGTGATCGTTAGTATATATGCAACGTTACTTATAAGAGTTATACGTACTTCAGAGAGACTTTGTTTGCTAAGGGGCTTAAGTACTTAATTATTTTACCAGAAGGTGATCTCGTTTTATTGTGCAGTAAAGAATATATATAAAATAATTACCTTAGTACCCTGTACCTGTGTAATTGCTACTAATCAAACCTTTATGGTCAGTAACTAAAGGTATACAAAGATAATATAATAACCACGACGTAGAGCTCAAACAAACGACAATATGTGAACGTAGACCATACCAACAGACATAATTATCTTTGTTGGCTGACTCATCAGCTGCACCCAGTACAAGCCCTTAGACTCCCGCCACTGCTGCCATAGAACAACCTACCTAAGCATGAAACTTAATTTAAAATTTAATTTCCCACGGAGTCACGAAACTTTTTAATTTTACCCACATCTTGAGCATTGGCGCCTTGGTGGCCGGATAGTTAAAGTTTATTATGAAAATAATAAAACGTTATTCTTCACTGACAACCAGAAAGTATGTTCTCGGCCACATTACCATACCGCCGCGGGGCGGTATATCGATACCGTCATGCTAATTTTACATTATATGGGAATTCGCCGAATATTACCTACTACGTAAATGGTATTTTTTTTCATTGCTAACGTATCGACCGAACCTAATAATGTTTTTAGTACCCACTTTGATAGCTTTTAGTACAACACAAACAGCTTTTGATATTTTGTTACATTGATTCGATGTTGTCAACAACATTGTAGCGACGATGTAAACATTATCTCTGCCACGTTGCTAATGTCAATGTACTATTGCTACCAAATGTAAACATACTAAAATGAATGGTATTACAAAATTTCGTGCATCAATTAAATTTGTTTCGTAGAAATTGCGTTTATCGCGACGATAAGAGTTATAAAGCTGCGTCACTCCGCATAACCACTGAATGGACCATGATTCACGCATTATTTTTAGCACATTGCTGTGTATTTACTACGAACTACGATGATTCTCACGCCCACTGATATTTTTAATTGGACACGCAGTGACAACTTCATTGATGCGTTTAAGTATGGTGAAAATGCGTAAGTACCATTTTTGTGTTGTTCATACAATACATAAACACTCCCTAAGAGTGAACTTTAATGACTGTACATAAAAACGATGATGAATGGACAAAAACGATCTCGTCACTGGTTTTACGATGTTGCTCAGTATAATTATATAGTAAATGTAAACCGTAATTTAAAACACAATATTTCGCTCGTACTTTTTGCTAGCTCTACAATCATACTCGCAGACACATCGATCAATATCGATGTGAGACCGATAAATCAGCATCAGTCAGCTCAACAAGTGGACAACCTCGGTTAATTCCAGGCACCAGTGACTCACGCACTACATTAATACAGTGATCTGCCTAAAGGCTTTACGCATAAATTTCGTAATTGCAGACGCGTAGACAATGCAGGAACACGTGAGGCAGGACTCCATGAATAATACATGGCACTGCTACAAAAAGCGGGCGATACTGCTAACGGACGAAGGGTATAGCGGCGATACACCACCATACTTTTATTCTTATTTAATCGAAGTATTTCAGAGTGAGCTTCGGTTCCCAGACGATATGAAATAAGTAAAAATATATTTTCTTTGTTCGCAGTCACCTGTTTATGGTAATATAATCTATTTATGCAGACTTCTCTGGCTCAATGAATTATTATGAGTCGCGAAATTCCCTTGTAACGAAAAAATATACTATGATCGGAATAAATAATATGAATTATTTATTCCGATCTGTGTCATCCAATAAATGGTACTAGTAATTATATTAAAATATGTACTTATCATTTATTTAACATTTTGCATACTAGTAACCTGTGGTTTTTTGCATTACTTGTTTATAAATTCCATTTTCCTGGTGGTGGATAGGCAGGCATATAATTGTAAAGGTAAAATCACGCATTACTTAGGTACCTAATGTGTCAAATATGTGAATGAGCAATGCGTTGAGTGACCATTAAGGATAATTAAACTTGGGAGAGCACCATCTTCGTTTTCACCAATAATTACATTCTGAAATTAGGGGTTTACTGAATTTCACGGGCTAATGAAAAATGTTCAAGATTTAAGTTCATACTTAACTTACTCCTAAAGTATCAGGAAAAGAGCTGAATTAGATATCATATATTTAAAGTCTCAAAGATTCTTATACAACACATAAGTGAATCCTTCACATCGAGGATCGCAAGTAATGAAATATACAGACCCTAAACTTTTTACTTGTTGGAAAGGTACTTTTAAAAAGAAATGGATGTAATTCATGCCTTTTTATTTATGTATTCTACCAGAAGTTGATATTATTGTTATAGAGTAATGGTTGGTTCAAAAATACGGTTAAACTTTGTTTGCTTTATAATTACTTACTTAGTTAAACTTTGAACGGCCAACAGTTAACACGCACTTTCGTTATTTCGGTAGGAACAGATAATGTAGTTTTCAGAAATAAATCCATTTATAGCTCTATACGTAAACAAAGGTTATTTATGGCATTCCGAACTTGGAATTTATTGTGTTTGTTTATTTGTACAAGCACAAACTTTGGGCTAACCTTATCGACCTCGGGCCTTAGACACCGTTATAAGTTCCCAACAATTTACAGTTCTAGATCTTTCTCAGCGGAAATAACAATATCATGTACACAATTTCAAATTATGAAACAAACACCAAATGTACAAAAAGTACAAGTATATTTTTAGATTTCCAATTTATATTTTCGTTTCACGAGTCGATAGTATTACGAATTGCTTGCGGATTTTAAGACAATTTCCCTCGGTATTGGAAAATGGTTTAGTTGTTTGTGTTCAATTAAAAAATCTAATAATAATTCAGGGACTGTATGACTGATTTCTGCAACGTTCAGATTTCGATCGACAACTCTAAGCCCCATTTAAATCATGGAACAAAGTAACCGTGAATCATATTTATTAGATTTCATCCATCGATAGAAATAATGATGTAGGATTAAGTGAGTACATCAAACATGAGGTGTCATCAATAATGTGTTGCAAGGATAAGGAATGCTGAATATCGGCCAAATCGGTGATCAATCACGTAGAGATTAAACGACTTTCTGCTAAGTTACCTTTGCCCTTTTACCAAAAATAGATCAAAAACGGAATCTCTGCATGACTTTGAGATTTGTTACGTTGCGTTGCCCTACGGAATAATCTTGTTCCTTTCCATTTTGGTATCTGATTTCAATTTCAGTTCCGCTTTAAATATAAGTGTTAAGTAAAGGATTATCTTGGCAAAGGTTTTAACTTTTGCTTTTAAGTCTCACAGGTTTTAAGTTAAAACCCTAACTTAAGCCCTGGATAAGTCTCACCATTTTTAGAAGCAATATTGTTTTATTTCTTTAAGTTTGTCATTTATTTTCTAAATCTCTGAATTGCCCTCTCTGTAAAGTTATTTTATCCTAAAAGCACTTCAAAGTTGTTATTTGTATGAAATAAATATTCTGCAACAACGTAAAAAAACAGTTGCAATAAGTGCATGATCAACTCAGGTATCGCAAACATTTAATAACTATAACCTCTTTATTAAACCAATGTGTGAAATTAAGTCTTAGTAAAGAGCTCAATACATAAATACTTGAGTGTCACTGAAACAGTCGTAAAGATACGTACATACATGTGTTGTGTCGTTTGTCTTCGGCCGTAAATCAAACATTTAACAAACTGGTCGCTGTCAAACCAATCACATGTTAAGCTCAGTGTGCGATGGGGGGGGGGAGGGGGACAAGTGTTACAAATTATTACGCCTTTGTAGGTTACCCGGGAAGTACGCGTGTGTAGTTAGTGCCAAGGAGAGCATTATCATTTTATATTTATAGTTCAATAAATAACGTTCTTTAGGTATTAATGTTTCATGTTTCCGATTTTGTATTGAAGGTGTGGAGAAATATTTGTACTAGCAGTCGGTACGTGATGTATTTCAGTTTGGAGAGATTATTGTCATGAGCTAGCACTTTTTTTAATCTAATGATGTCAGCATATCTATTAACAGCTAATGGAACCAATAAACCGAGAAATTGCCAGCGATCGAAGCGCTTGTCTCCCAATGTAAAATAAATTGGGAGACAGACACTCAAAATGAAAAATGACCTCTAAAGTTATCCTTAAAACCTGCTTAACGCTGTAACAATGCCTGATGAACGTCAAGAAACAATGGCAAGATGGCTCAAGGCATAATTATCTTCCTTTTTCATTTGCATTTTCATAACAAGCAAAATACCAACACAGCTACAAGTACATAGCATACCAACCAACAGGTAGGTCGTGCAGCGTAAAAAAAAGAATGTATGAGTATTCAATTTATTGATCAAAATGAGAAAGGCGTGTGTTGATTGACACTGCGTGGATCGTTAACGAGCGCCAGTACAAAAAGCTGTTACGAGCGAGAGACATCGACAAATTATCGCAAGGCGACAAATTGTGTTAGAGGTGACGAAGTGTGTCGCTGCAGTGGAGACGCGACTGATCTTCGTCGAGTATCGTAATCGGCTAGAGGACAATAATTACACTTCACAATTTATGAACAATATTTTGTAAAATATTTCGTTTCTAACCTTTTAAATGGGGCCAAGAAGGGGGCATGAAGCACCTAAATTGGAGGGTCAAGCGAGCGTAAGGTTTTTGTCGTAAATCACCTCTTAAAATAGAAAAGGGTTTGTATCGTATTGATAGCCAAAGTATAACTCCACAAAATAAAATATCCCATATAAAGCATGGTAATCCAGAACATGAGCACATGACATTTATTCAGACCATAATGGATATTGATACTTTTAGGGCCGTACTTGTGACAGAATGATAAAATTTTATGATCATCTACGCTAATTGTCATGACACTTTATAAATCGTGAACCCTCGTAAATGTCAAGCTTGTCATTAGCCACTGTTTTATTTTATTTATTCCTTGATAATGTACCCTAGTGAGCATTACACTTATCCGTATCGCATTAAATTTAATGCAACTTGTATTTTAAGTGCGCACGTACATTAAGTACAATGTAAGTATACTCATTTACAAATAAAAGAATTGCTTTATTTCTAGACACTTACTATAAATCTTTCTTAAAATATAAACGGTTTTCCTCACCCAAATAAAATATTACAGCTCTCATTCAGTTCGTATGAATAGATTTTATATTGATTTTCAGGAATTGGTTGCATAATTTCTAATATTAGAACCAAACAGTTTCCAAATGTGCTGACATAAACTGAGATTTACGATCGCTCACGTCTTTAAAATGAAGTTTAGGTTATGAAAGAATGTTCAAAAACAATCGGAAAAAATACATTCTCACATAAAACCAGGTGGGCTTTGGGTATAAAAACAGTGTTCGGCCTTCGTCATTTATTTATGCTCGTGGCTGTTGCGATGGAAAGTGAATGCTTTCGGCCTGGGATTGACGCGACCTCACCTGTTCTCAAAAAGTCAATTTCAAGACTTATTACCCTTTGTTCCCGAGACCCGCCTGCGAGTGCCTGCGAGTGCTTACGTCGCCTTTTATTGCTATTCTGCCTTAATGTGATGGCTGCAAATGCGGTGGCAATTCGAATTGGTTTTGTTTGTGTTTTAAATTCCGAGCAGCAGATAAAATTTAATTCTGTTTTTGTTATGGTCAAAAGTAGCACTTAACTATTTAAATGGAGCTCATGTGCAACGGTAAGTTAATAATGGTAGTTTCCCTTCTGCAGTTCTTTTGTTGTTGTAAACATACTCAACACGGTTTCACCAATTTGCGACGGTTTAGGTACACATTGGAATGTTACAACATGTTCGTTTAGTTGCGTGCTAAACAAACGAAGCGCGACTTTCGACACGGGTGCAGTTAGCGGCCCTTCATATGGAGATGTCAGGCGCCCGCACCGCCGCCGCCGCCAGCCGGCACCACCGCGCCGCCTAACACTAACGACATACTTCGCACGATTTCCACGACATTCTTCACTGAACAAGACGGCAAGAGTCTCCACTTACACGGAATCATCGAAAGTACGTACGCGGAACCTCACTCAAAACGTAAACTCATAACCTACCTATGTGTTTACCGCAGAAACCTTTAACTCGCGCGGTAAATCAGATGCTTTAGGGCTTTGTGGTAGAATCTAAAAACAGATAACATGGCTCGTAAAATTGCTTACAATTACCAGAACTATAAATAAAGTGTATCCAAGACGTAAACAATGAGTCAGTCTAGTCTAGCCTAACGGTATCACTAGTAAAATCGATTCTGTACTTTCTCCTAGACTAAAACAGGGTATGGTATGGAGTGAGAATGTTAGACCAGTCTGTTATGGCGCGTGTGTAATGCTATACTAATTGCTGATGTGATCAACTGGAAACTTTAGTTTGTTGACAACTTGCAGCATTAGGATTAGAAAAGTTTATTATTCGTTTGGGAATGGCTGACCAATGTAATTCATTTTACGAGTTTCGTTTTCCCTGTTGTGTGTTTGCGGTGCTTTTTAAGAAAAACGCCAAAGATCTTGGGACACAAGAATATAATACTTCGGAAGATTTAGGTGCACAAGGAATATACATATTGTGTAGGTGTACCAATGTTTTTAAACGACTTTACAGTCACTGAAACGTGTTTTTGTAAACTAATTCACTGAGTTATCTACTTGTTGATGATTTGGGAAATCAGCGTAGTTGCGCATAGCTCGAAGATACCGCCATACTTTTAGTTATGTATAATGAAATTCTTAAATGACATGAGTAACGCAATTCGTGTCAGATGAACATTATGTCGTATTTCCAGAATTACCCAATGCTAGATCGTTTCAGTGCTCGTAATTATATTCCAGGAATAAGTCCACTCCCAATCCCAGCTCCAGCAAACATTCAACAATATGCGTTTCTATATCGAGTGCCGTAATTTGCATAGACTGTGCTCTGTCTAGGTCACTCAATAGACTCGGCCTCGACCTATTTAGAAGTCGCATGACACCTAATTTAGAAATTGAGAACAGTCGAACAATCATTGAGGAAACTGGGATTGAAACATAAATTCTAATAGGACCATCTAAATATTCAAATTTCATTCAATGAATCAACAGCCATGATTCATGGGACGTATCCCTTGAAATAAACAATTCATTAATAGAGGGAACAGTGCCGTCGTTAATCAAAATCACATTAATTTATTATTAAATCGGACGCAACCGATTTATGTTAAATTAATGAGATATGCTGATTGTGGATTGGATTAATTACGATGCTTTTAACGATGTACAGAATATTATAAACGCGTCGTGTGAATGAAATTAATTAGCATATCAAGTGCTACGATCAATATTACTGTTGATGCATACGATAACGCGCTAACAGTACAGTTTATTGATTTGAAAAAACAAAAAATATTGATGTGTAAATCAGAAAGACTTTAAACAGAGAAAGTAACATCTTACACTGAATTTAGAAATGAAATATATTTTACAGGTTATATCAAGTAAATTGAGCACTCTATATTCACTAGATCCCGACAGTCGTTAAGACTTGACAACGTAAAAATAAGTAACAAAGTTTTGAGAGATCTGAAGACTTCTTGACAGACGAGCACGTCTCAAGAGACGGTCGCAAATAAGTTTTATCTCGTTGACGCTTTCACAGAATATCTGGAATGTTTTTCAGTAAATTAAGAATTTTAAATGTTATAAATTCAGAACATTAATTTCGATAGACGATGTTTGATAGTATTAATTAGTTACTCGGCGTATTTCCCATAAAGTTGGCTTAACAAGGAAAATATTCGTTATCACGGTTTCTTATATTCCTTTTCTAATTCGAACGCAATTATACGTAATTTCATAATTTCTCGTTAGTACAAAATTGGATTAACAATGATTCATAACGTTACTAACTTTTCTAGGAGTTTTACGACATCTAATAAGCAATCTGCGGGACAAGTTTCGTTCATACGATATTTACAGTTCCTAGAAAACTGAAGTAACTGATTGCAATGTGAATCACGCGAATTCTAACAATGGATAGAGTACACTCGCTTTAAACTGAATACATATAATTGCGTGCCTACATACGAAGGAAGATGTTAACAATTGCAAAGGTAAACTGATGAAAAACTAGTTTTTAACCAAGTTTAATAATGAAAGAACATAAATAGCTGAATAAGGATCTCGTATGAATAACTGAATGATGGTCTCGTATAAGGCTTATTTTTATTCAATAAGCTTTTCGTCCATTGAGTGATGGCTTTTTTTATTAACCTGACGTTTAAATTCCTGTTCACTTTATTCCACGATCCATTAACTTGTTTATAATAAAAACAAACCCCGTCTGTCTGTTCCAATTTTTGTTTTATTAATCTTCTGTTTTTGTGAATAATTGGCGCTGGTTTTAAAAGTTGTACATCGAAGGACGACGTCTTTACATCTGGAAGACTGTTTGTTATTTATGTATGGACATGTGAACGAGACGAGAGACGTAGAAACATTATTGTGACAGCTCTTTGACTGATCGTATCAGATACCATGTTATGTCTGTGAGGAATTGTGCCAAAACATCTGGAAATAACTTTGTTGTACGATATTTGCATAGAACACTATTTAGGTTTATAGCTATTCATTAGAACTACGTCTAATATATGGTCAACTTATGAAGCGTTAAATGCTTGAAAGGCAAAAAGATTAAATATCCTTTATTGACAAAAGGTTCATTTATCACATAAATAGTTCTGGCAATGAGTCGATTGATCGGCTGACCGGCGCATTAATAGAGCTTGAGCTCATAGGCATCGTGTGCATGATTACCGAACACAATAAAGCCGTTTGTTATTTGTCGATTAGCGATTTGATAAAGCATTTCAATTTATAGCATCATTGAGTCCAG
Organism: Xestia rhomboidea; assembly: GCA_963853795.1. Taxonomy (NCBI): domain Eukaryota; kingdom Metazoa; phylum Arthropoda; class Insecta; order Lepidoptera; family Noctuidae; genus Xestia; species Xestia rhomboidea. The sequence continues at coordinate 11,579,431 of OY970761.1, read as the reverse complement.
CGTCCTCGAACGCTGGCCAATTACCCCAGTTTCTGTTGATCCTTATATAGTATCGTTTCGTAGACTTAATGGAAACCGCGCCAGTATCGACTTATATACAATACGTAGTATAAATAGTATAAAAAGTTGTTTATTTTTCGATGCAACATAATCATACTCTGGCCTCAATACGTAATTTAATCTCTTCAAACTAATTAACATTGGCAAGTGATGACTATATGTTTTCAGCGCTAATAGGTATATTTTATAAAGTCAACAAGAAAAGGTCAGAAAATTCAAAGTTGTGGATGCAACTATTATTAGTAAAACACCGACAACCTCTCAGGACTGTGTTACTAACATCATAATCAACAACTTTTGTTCTATGACTTTTAAAAATTCATCAAATTTTCATAAAAAAAATAAAAATATTTAAATTGAACGCTATAAGGGCCCTCGCCGCCCTGACCCCGCTCCCCTCACTATTGTACTATCGCTTTCTTTTGCTTCGCATAGATTTCTTAACATTTAGAGCGTTCAATTTAAATATTTTTATTTTCGTACGAAAATATGATGAATTTTTAAAAGTCATAGAACAAAAGTTGTTGATTATGATGTTAGTAACACAGTCCTGAGAGGTTGTCGGTGTTTTACAAATAACCCTGTATAACTTTTAGACTTTAGTTTGGTTCTTGCGAAACCAGATTAGCAAGCGATAGCATCACTTTGTCATTATGAATATAACTAACTCTGATTAGCGTGTCACGGCGGCTCGTTATCATGTTAATCTTATGCACCGGTGACTTGCTGACACAATCATAGACTGCATGCCTCTCTTATCGCAGCCGCAAGTGTTTGGCCAAGGTCGACTGTAAGAACAAAATGTGATAATTCACTCTAGTTAACCATAAAACCGCTGTTTGTTTTAAATTACTGTTTAAATTAATCATCACATGTAATTCCCACGTTGTGTGTACATAATACTTTCAGTAGGTAGATAGGTACACATCATTGTCGGCTTGTTTGGACTGTTCAAATACCTGATAACTGTTTTACGTTATTTCCCAGAATGTTTCCGATAGAAATGTTGTTTGAAAACTTACATCAGATAATATGAGATGATTTGACGTATCGTTACGGAATTAAAGAAAGAAATGGTACTGACGTTGACGTTTAGTCCGAATACATATACAATATTTTTGTTTCCCTGTAGGTACTGTCATGCAATGCTGTTGAAAGCATGTCAATGGTCAAAGGCTTCCCACAATTCTTTCTATCAGCTCTTTTCCAGTGCCTACTCGAACCAGACAAATAATAGTCGAAATTCAAGGTACCTAAATAAGAAAAAGTATGTAATTTTTACGAAAAATCTGTGAGCTTTTTCCTGTTAAAGTTTCGAATGGGGGTTTTTAATTGTGTAGAAGGAGAGAGCAATTACTGTCGGCAGGCGGGCTAGCGGCTGTAAGGCCGGTATCGCCGTCGGTGGCCCACATTGTAATCACGGTGATTAGCTCCGAACACCACCTTACAGTTTGAACCAGAAACCTCCCAACCTTAGGATAGTTTATTGCTTGGCACACTCCCTTCATTTCGTTTTTGTTCAATCGATTACGTTGGTTAAAAATTCTAATGTAACCGAGTTGGGGCCTGCCCCGCGGCTTGCACGAATACTTTCTCGTTTCGGCTGTGCTTTACAATGAAAATTAAATTATCCTCTAAAAGTTTCCGAAAACATTTTGCAATGTATAAAAATTGCCGCATAAGATGCTGCATAGTGATTATGGTCCATTGCATATGCCAAAGGAATGATTGAATATACTTAGTTTCTCACTCTCGGAACTACCAATTGAATAAGTCATAAAACTGTGCCGTCAAATGTACATTTTCAATCGTTTTGTGTCGGCGCTTGGGTGGGATCGCGCGACGAGCTCGCAACGTGTTCTTTATCTGCATACCCACCTAGGAGTACACTCCATGTGGGTGTTTGAAAAATGCCATTTATCTTCTATTGGATAGTAAAACCAGAATTTTACTGTATAACACAAGCATTTCAAAAATATGTTGGGCAGGTGTATTTCCAGAACTACCGGCATTCCGCGTCACTAACGATTTCACCCACCATGAAATATTGACGCGCTGTCAATTTTGGAGCAATCGACTGACAACAATACATAACAAACTGATATTACAGTTCGGAGAAATAACTAAAAACAACATGATTAACTACCGCATTTAACGTCACCAATGTTATTGTGATATTACTATTAATATTTCGTGAAATTATCTTAATTTTGCCATTTATAAATAAACATTATGACGCTAATGCAGGAAAGAACGTCTGTACAATATTAATATTATGAAAAGAGGTCTTTGTTTAATGCCATCGGTATGTTGGTGATGACGTGCATAAAATAATTATGATGTACTGTATTCCACTTGTTCTACAAACGGAGCATAATAACCACGTGTATTGGTCAGAATAAATGGGGCAAGAATTTGCATCGTCGATGCGCATATAAGCTATCTGAGTCGCGGTCTAATTATAGCGCTCTGCAGCTTGTCGCGATACCTGACGCCCAATGAAAAATATACTCGTACGCGACATTTACATCAACTATACATGAATACAACAACTTTACCTACATTAATAAATCAAGAATACATTTACATGTGTTTTAATTAGTTGTCTATTAATTTATTGTTTGGGAAACACTGTTGTACACCGCCGTTGCTTCCATTTTATAATAAACAACGTCTGACAACGCATTATAATGTATGCCCATTCATAACCGTGTCACATTCGAAAGGAATATATAATAGAGATATTTTTAGTGTCTGCCCTTTGCAGCAAGTCATTAAGGCTTGATGACTATGTATTGTGTTTATTGTATACCTACATAAACCCGAGAATATTTAATGTTCTGCATAAATGTCGCAAGTCACGATGAGACTTTTGAAAAGAGAGGTATTTGTGGGATGTGGTACCTTTTTTTTTTTTAAGGGTGGCAAATCAACAAATAACTCCTCCCGCTCTGGGCGGAGCAGGAGGGAGTGTCAGACTTTTACTGACTAAAACCCATCCATGTTCCTTCATCGCCCTTTGTGTTCCGGGGCCACGGTATGTCTTTCGAATAGTCCCGCAGCCCCGGCAGGTTTCGGCCCTAAAGTTTACATTATAATATTCATTGTATTAAGGTGAATGGATAATCTTCCACGCCGAGTGAATAAATGTACTGAAACCCTCGAACGTACGTAAACAAAACCCTTGTAATCATTTCTGTTTCAAATACAAATTCAATATCATATAACAAGTGTATCAAATTCCAACATTATTTTGAACAAAAAAGGTTATTTTGAGGAAAAGTTATGTGTTCACATTTTTGGACAGACAACATTTTAGTTGACAAGCTGAGCCAACGCGTGATGAAGAGGTCATTAAAATGAGATGCGCGTTTAAAAATATTTGGCGCAATGTTCGCATAAATATTACGGTAGGTATAAAACGTGGTTTAACACAATAAAATATTGTTATAGGACAAAAATATGTCAACAAATATCTCTACAAAAGTCGCTACGGTTTTCGTAGATCTACGCTACGCTATGCTACGCCAAGCTACGCGACGCTACGAACCACGGTTAATTGTTTCATCACCTTTTCACATCGATTAGTCATAGGGTTCCATGTTCTATTGGCTTAAGTGAGCCAGCAATCTTGTAAATGACGTCATCGTTTTCGTAATTTCACCATATTACTTATTGTACTGCGTAACACAGATACTTTATAAACGAAAGGTATAAACGTATTCAATATCGTCCGGTTTTAAATCTCTTTAAAAAAAGAGCAGTACAGTTTGTGCAGTTGAAAGTGAGCCAAAAATAAATTGCACGTAATATAACACCAAAAATAATGCTCGCTAATTGTACATGATGCTTAACGATAACACATGAGTAACAAGCTTTTAAAAATCGTTTATTGCAAGTATTCATCGCGGCAGTTGGTCTTAATTGAAACATTGCAGCTAACCCGTTTTAGAAAGTTTTGGCTCCATGCCAACAGCTGTTCTGTATCAACTTTTTGTGCCTACCCGGAGTTTTAGTTCACCTTAAAGGTCAAGGTTACAAATATAGGTGATAATTGACAAGGTAAGCTTACGTAGCCGCATTCTTTATACATATTCTTTTTAACATATTTATTTTTCTTAAAGGAGTGAAATCATGATTATTTTCTATAACGTTTTATATTATAATATTATCGTTCACTCCTTTGAATTAACTCAATGATTATTATAATTTACATCCATTACATTTATGCATCACCGTGACGGTAAATAAATGTATGATACATTTAATTATTATCTTCGTGTGGTTATCAAGATAATGATTACGGTTTATTGAATAACAATAGACACTTAGACAAGCAGTTACAAGAAAAAACACTCAAAGGCTAGATAATTATTATCTTTGATAACACTTCCCAGTGTCTATTTAATTAAATCTAACTATAATTAAATAACGGCAAAATTACATATTTGTAATTGTTTTTGATCCATAAAAGACAGTCATTCAAGTGTGGTTAAATGCGCATAAAGCTCAAGTACCTGCATAAGTCTGCATTCTTCAGACTACAGTCTGTGACAGTATGTACTTTCACAATGAGGCGTAGCGTAAAAAGATTTCATTACTGAAGTTTATTTACTCGTAAAATGCGGAATATGTTCGTATAAATGGGAAGTTCTACGCGTTTCCCATCCAACGTGGGATAGTAAAGCGACGCGGTGCTAACTCTGGCTATAATCCAACGGGTTTATATTAATGGATGATTAATAGCGTTACGCGTCGGAACGATACGTCAAGCCCGGTATGTTCCTGCCGAAACACCGATGTTCCCTGAACATGTTTCGTAACACGTTACGATTCCAATTGTGATTCAATCTCAACTTAGAGCAATGACCATCAGATGACGACATCTATAAAATTTTACAAGACAACGATGCGAATGCTTACTCTGTACCGAGCGGTATGCGTTGCGTGGCCGTAGAGTAAATATTTTGTTCGCCGTATGGAACAAGAATTTTGCATACCAAAGATGTAATACGAGTGTGCTGGATGTTTACTCCCCTTATCTGATTAATGCTTTAGTTTAGCTAGGAGTTAGGCAAAAGCAAACTTATACAAAGTAGCAGTAAAGATAAACTGTTTCTAAAACAGCGCAGAACCTTGACCGACTACACTACCTGGATCATGTTATTCACAGTCCGAGAATTTGCAGGATGTTTACATTAAGATAATTTTTACAAAAAAACGAAAAGTAATGATTCCGTTTTGATGATAATTTATTTTATTTGTAGAAAATATTTCAATGGAACGTATAAGGATTTATTTCTGATGCCAAATAAAAATATTGCATGAAACAAAATACCCCTTGCGTGGGCGAGGTGATTGAATAAATATTAAGCCATCCATCACAATATGACTACTTGTAGCTTAACACCGTCGTCAAAATCCTGACTGCAAAGTGCGAAGAACTGTACACTCAATGTTAATGTAAATAATGGTTAATGACCAGTTGTCCTTGGCGATTACATGTAACGAACGTCTCTTGGTACAAACACATAAAATAACATAAAGTATCGCCATTCTTGCCTTGCCTTTATCGTTATCTTTCATTCTTGCCTTGCCTTTATCGTTATCTTTCATTCTTGCCTTGCGTTTATCTGCTTATTGCGATGACGTCACGGTGCATCATTGAAAGAACTCGCGCTGCCTCTGCTTACTGTCCACACCATCGCATCGGCTTCGTCTGTAAATACGTCTAGACTTTTCACAACATTTTCCGGGACAGGAATACAAAAAATGTCGTGATTCAACATCGACATCATGGAAAACATCGTTTTTATACGCTTTTATACTAACCATGTAGTTGTAATCAAATTACGTATGTATTTTATTTGTTTTCGTTTGTATCTATACTGCGCCTTATGTTAAAAAAGCTCACCACTTACGTTATGCTAGCATAAATGTAAATAAGCATTAGTGGTTTTTAAGAGACGCTCAAGACGGAAATATTCATAATAAATATTATTTAATGTTTAGCAAATCCTTGAATAATGAGTACGGACAAAACGTTACTTACGCATTCGAAAAATTAACATGTGAGTCACGCGTTACGCACAAGTATCGGCTTAAGTTCAATTCATTCTGTTAATGAACCGTAGTAATCGTGCTCAACTGTGAAAAATGTCTGTCATTAATACGGGTACTGTTTATTTATGTGGCTGCACTCACATTATCGGCTGGTATGACGCCTTTCCCAAAATCGTCACCGGTCACGTTTATTTTGGGAGCTACAAACATTGCTCGCGTCACGTCGTAGGCAGTACGGTACGTACTACACGCATCCGCGGCCGAGCGTGACCGATGCACCTCGCCGTAATCGAAGCTATAATTGCCGCATAGTTCCAACAACTCGCATTATTACAATTAAACACTTGATTGAACATCTCTGAGATCTCACAGTACGTGGAAATGTTCAACGTGACGTAATCATGTGCATTTAATGTAATATCCGGATTTGACACGGGAAATTATGAGTTTATGGCTTTGAGAAGATGATTTCATTTTCTCCAGAGGTCATTTTATGTCATAGCTATTTATAAGCAGATTAAGTAACAGTATTATCATTATGACTGTACCAGTGTCTTATTGATCTCATCATCATTAGGAATATTATTTAAAGCGATCCATACGGGCCACGATGATCAAATTGACTCCATTTATTTGTTTAACCGAATATTAATGACTTGCACAACATAATACACAGGTCTAAAAAGCTTCGCCAGCAAGAACAAGTTACCTGGACCTATGCAGTAGGATAAATCGAAGAAAATTCTTTACTACATTTCCATGTAACTGAAACCCTATCCTCATTCCTTAATTAATAACGGCGTAAAACCATTTTTCACAAAATTTAAATTTTAAATTATTATTTTTAACAGCCTTGGCTCACTGATTACAGAAAGTAATTAAACATTATTTTAAGGCATTAAAATTCAGAATCGTGTTCGTGACTTTATCAGCGATGTCGCAAGTGCACGCTAGGGTTTGCTTCAGCGGAGTGTGTGAGCCTTACATAAGGGCTATTGAGCTGAACCGGGTCACATAATAACGCCACTGAGTTTTAAGTTTATCAGTCGAATCCCGCGCAATAATAACAGATGATAGAGATATAATTAACTAGTTAGAATACGTCGTCACACGACAGGGATATGCAAATGTTAAATGTAAACATTTCAACCTCTAGTCGGCGACAAATTGCGATGTTACGTTACTAGACTTAGGCAGATATTAACACTCATGTTATATCAAATAATCTTGACGAGCATACTCATATTCTAACGAAGGATGTCGGCATTGCGACATAATGTTTATATTTTCCAAGAGGACTTAAGCCAGCTTTTCATGTAATATTATGTATTTGAGTTTAGTTTCTAATGCGCACTATTCATACTCATTTGCTATTCAAGTATTTGCGGATTCATTATTTGCTGCTAAAACTTTCAAGTTCTCGTAACTACTTATTAAATTTTCAGTTTCAGTTGTACAAACGCTTTTCACAACATTTTCTCATTTATTTTATTTCTTATTAGTGAAGGTTCACTATTGCGTCTGACCGTCATAAAGCTAATAGTTTTTATGTGTTCTGTTATACGTTGATAAAAGCAATATTCGTTTTAATAACTTTAGTCTCGGTGCCGTGAGTTTCATTGCCCTGAATTTGTTATTATTACGACACCGAACAAGCTGACGTTTTATTACCAAACTGATTCCCTTGACGGTTTCATTAAATTCTTTGTAAGCTTGTACATATAAATTCTTACCGTACCTACCTACATTGTTTATTATCTTATTATTAAAGGAAACGTTATTTGTATTAAGTTGAATACTGCTATAATTGCTATTCTAATCTTCATGCTCATATTACGTTTTGGAATGAATGGAACTGAACCATTATAAAGGGCATCGTCTAGATCCTACTTTTTGCTTGGGCATGCCATTTATTATCTACCCGCATCTAACGGATAAATTTCCCTCGGGAGACCTTTATAATTATAGGTTACAATAGACTTACCTTTTCTTGTTTTTAATGTAGAATCAATACTAGAAGCATTGGAGACTTGTGTATTTTTATGATTATAGAAACCGTTAATTTTATTGAAGGTATACTTGGGGGAATATTATTAGGACAAAGCAATAAAAGAAGATGCATACTACATATATGAGTATGTACATAGTCGTGCAACTCAGATCGTGCTGGTGCGCGGGCGCTGCCGCTGTCGCCTAAATACCGAACGTTTCCGATTGCGTTGCGACGCGAAACTAATTCAGTTTCACACCACTTGTCAACATAACTAGCAGATGCAGTTTTTTTTGTATACTTATCAACTACCACATGAACATTATTTTCATAAATTCATCTGCCTAGCCTCTTTCCTAAATTGAGATCGGCTGTCATCGGCTTCCAGTCATAGCGGATGCAGCTGAATACCGGTATTTTACACGGAGCGACTGCCTATCTCACCCCCAAAACCCTGTTAGGACTAGGTACGATAACCCTCGGTAAGACTGGTTGTCAGACTTTTGGGGCCACTAACTGATCTTTGACACCTGTAACGACTGTCGAAGATCTACAATTGACAGCCGGAACCAACGGCTTAACGTACGTTCCCAGGCACGGAAGAAACTCGGTATGTAATGGAATGGATCCATTCGGAGATCAACCTAGGCAAGTACAGCTTAACTTTGAAGATCGACCCGAGCGGCTGTTATTATTTAGTCACGAGCTCCTCATTAATATTATTCTCATTTCATTATAATAAAATTAAAAATTTCACTTCATGAAAGCAGCGGCGAAAGTCGAGCTTTAATTATGCTCGAAAATGCAGCTCGTCCACGTTTTATGAAAAGTAGATTTGCAGAAATAATCATGTTTAACACATTAAACTAAGAAAACGAACTGGTGGCCAATTACCATAACTTGCAGTAGAAATTATATTTTACTCCTAATAGGAAAATGATATACGAATAAATTAAAATTATTAATGCATCTAAGTGTCTTTTGATTATGATCTATCTCGTCGACTTATTCATTTATAATTCCTCATATCCTGCATTTAAATGTTTTTTGATCTGTCAGGTACGGACCACCCGGTTAATATCAGTTGTATCGTTACTATTAGATGATCCGAATAAAAGGGAAGTGTCAGAGACGGTCTGGAGTGAGCTTAAGCTAGGCATCTTGTACCGTTACCGCGACGAGGCGCCAACCACTGGCCGCGGCGGGCGTGCACTTCGTACGCGATATCACAATATTATAAATTGAATACTTATCACGATCCGAACAGCATACATGCTGCTTACCTGTATTTATGAGCAATACACTCTTGCTTAGCTCGTTTGCTAACATTGTTTCTTCCTACTGGGCTTTACAAGTTTATGGAACCTCATTGCATTTGATGAAACTCATCTTAGTTAAGTAAGCTTATACTTACAATCGAAAGCTTTACTCAAATCTAATACTATTGGACTTAAAAGATATTGAAACTTCACTATATGGATAGATGAGATTAAGCTCAGTGGAAGATATAACCGGTATTAGATTAATAAAGGAATAAGAAATCGGAAAAATTAAGTGTCTAGCGAGCATTTGCTGGCGCCTCACGTCCAGGATTACATATAAATCGTCGGCTTACGTGGGCGGGACAATTGTCGGTCTCTACTGATAAACGCTAGAGATGACCCGCGCCCCCGAGGGAAACGTTATCGTGAGAAAGTGACTCACACAAAAGAAATCCGAATGCCATGAATATTTTTCTATTCCTTCTACGAAAATGACACCAACTGCACGTTACATACGTGCAGTTAGTGAAATGTGAACGACATTTACTAGCATTCGCAATTATAATTTGCTGAAATGGCGCATGTCCCAGTTAGCAACACGTAATAGACTAATGGACACTCTTTAGTCGGTGTCTGCAAATTGTGAGTTCTGACGCAATCACTTAATTTTTTAATCATTTTGCGTGATTGTTATGGATAACCAATGTTTTAGACGTGAGTTCGAAGCATCTGTTCAAATATTTAAAAAAGTCCTCATATAGATCGACGTTAGATTTGTTTGTAAATAAACCTTCAATCATTTTCACATTCGCCTTGGCTTTCACTCGCAATCTTTCACATTACGTAACTCTTCCTGAGTTTCTTCAGTCATTAATCTTCTGCTGTCCTTGCTATGGTACTTATGTGTCGCAGTCTGCTGCGGCTGTGGGTTGTGCTGCGCATACTTATTATTAGGTGTTTGTATAGCTGGTTCACCGTTGAAAAGCTAGCTACACAACCGCTTTTGTCACCTGCATTCAATAGATGGGCTCATTGTTTTCATTCCTTCGCAATGTAACGTGAGCTTACAGCTCACTTGCGGTCGCGGCGACCTACGCGCGCTCACACCCCACAATGTTCACATTTCCTACACTATCTCGAAGATTCCTAAAACAGGTACCGTAACATATTATAAAATTACAAGAATATTCATTGGGCGTTTTGCGTTTAATTTATATCAATTCTTCTAGTGGGTTTACGTTAGTGAACTCGATCAATAAAGGGGAACGGCTCGCGGCATTTTAAATTAAGATAACAGTTTTATTGGCTTCTAATTCAATTCGTGGCGCATTTTTCTTATCGTTTCCACTTAAAGCTCTTACTAGCTTTCACGTTAGTTGCAACATTGCATAGACAAGAATCGTCGGCTGGTTCTCAATCACAAGTCGTGTTTGAACTTGGCCCGTGTGCTGCGACACTGGGTCAACGAGGCAGGGCTGGATACTGCGCGGCGCATTGGAATAAGTATGTTCGATCCGCGGCAATTAATATAGTGCACTGTGCAATAAGCGCAGGCGGCTTGTGGGTATTCGCTACTATATTATACGCGATTGACCTTGCTTCGCTGTCAACTACGAGATTATTTATAGCCAAGAATTTTGCTACAACTGTAACAGCCGCTTTTGATTGAAATTATTAACTGCAATTGAAGAAAACAATATACCTAGTTTAGATTTCCACTGTTTACTCATACATATGTGCCGCTATGATTGAACTTGATCTCACTAACGACTTGAGGCACTTAACCATGACCTGTGAGAATGCTAAGTTGGATACTTTTTCTGATATTGTTTATTTTACTTGGGTATATTCCGCTGAAACTATGCATTAGTCGCCTAACCGCAAAAATACTAAGTGAATTTGATGAATTAAACAACAATAACACTGTAAATATGTTTTGATTAATTAACCATACATCTCTATGTTTAAATGCCAATTAATCGTGCGTCGTGTGACCGTGAATGAATAATGTTGGACAAATGCTCAATGAATTACTGGTTTTAATGACTAATTATACTTAGAGCCATCCTTAATATTGTTATGGGAATAAAATATTATAGGTGCCATCATAGTCGTAGAGAGTTATATTACGTTACATCCTGAAGCGGGGCTCATGATTAACATCTTCCGTGAGCAGGGTCAACGTGCAGGGGTTACGGCCTGACGGTCCCTGTGACTAGATCTTCTGGAAACTAATAAAACATGATTTGTGGCAATGGATTATACGCGCTACGTTACGGTACTCATAAAACGCGATATGAATTTATCGAAACTTATGTAACAGAAATATTGTTGAGTTGTTTACAGTGGTGTAATAATGTGAACTGGTTTTTGGAGTACCTTCTCAAATAAGGGCCACGACTCCACGAGGCGGAAACAAACAAAACATTGTGAACAACCAAACAGTACGATGATCTAAACGCCTAGTCAACCAATTCTCTTCAAATGGTCATTATGCAATAAAATCATTTGAATTAATCAATAGACAGAGTGGGTGCTGGCACTACAATCGACTAACGACACACTTCCTCCTGCTGCCAGGCACTACATCGCCAGCTCCCCGGGTTCTGCACCCAACCCGACCCGCTGATTGTTGCAATTGAGTACTATACTTAATACTGCCTTATATAGAACTCCGGCTTCTCACGATGCTTATAAATTATGTTAACATAGAAATCAATGTCAATATTACGTTTTACTATTGACAGTATAGTCTCTATATGGAAGTTAACGATGTCCTTTCTTAACATATTGATGCTGCTTTAGAAGTTGTAACTATAAACTTTGGGACTTGCTTCCCTTGGGTTATATCATATTGTATAAGGCGAACCAATATTCTTTTGTATTAATTTTATGGATTTCGCTAAGCTACGAATGTGTAATATAAATTTTTTGAACTATAATAAATAATTTTGACTCATATTGTTTTAACTGCGCGGATCGTTTCGACTGTTTTATGTATTACTATAAAAACTGCTTTAGGAAATATATAATCCTGAATAATAAAACTAGCAAGATACATAAATCTTGAAGGCTTTGTATTGATAAGGCACAGTATGGCATTCAGATTGAGTGTGCATAATAGCATGTAACACAGTTTCTAAGAATACCACCTGTTTGTATAGGTTTCTAAACATGTGTAGTTAACCTGTACTGTGCAGCACTCAGTACTTCAGTAGGCAGTCGAGGCCGCTAACCAAATGCTAACGATGTTTACAAAATGGATCACGTACTTCAGAAGTTACATATAGACCAAATATAGTAACTACAACTGTACAAACATCTTACGACGATAAAGTTACATTCTTAATTAGATTGTTAACGATTAATGACAATTTAAAGGGAAATTAATCTCTAGGCCACATTTTTTTGTAGTCTTAAAACTGCGGATGTAAACAAACCTTGAAACATTTGTATAACGCGAACAAGCAGCTGATATTAATGTAGCTCGCGACGTAAACCTATGCTCTAACATTCTGTCTCGTTAATATATAATTTATATATAAACTGTGTTATGATTTTATGATAGGTTGCAGACTCGAAACGGTGCCAACTCTCAAATGCACATACGTTCAATTGTGTAATTAGAAACAAATTGTATGTACCGCATATTTTAAAAGTAAACATTCCTTTCTGTTGTGCAAAGACTTTCAAGTGAAAAATGACACATTACATTTATAGTAATACTTCGGTAATTATGCATGTGCTACGAATTTCGACACTCGTAGGTACTGTTGCCACAAACAATATACATATTATATAGGGCTTGTTAACTCTTATGTACACGTAGCGTCGTGCACGCTGCATACATAAACACTCAATATAAAGTTCACCATTGTATCACAATACACAGCGATTATCTGAAGGGAATTATTTTATACTCATAATGCATTTCATTTAAATATGATTGTTACACGTTATTGCAATAATTAATCATAAAATACAACCAGACACGTCTGACCTAGTGTTATTGTATCATGTACCTTGAGACAAACGTATGTTGTAAAACAATACAGCACATAATTCCTTGAAGAAAGCAAAAACAAATCAGCAATATTAAATATGTAAACAAATGCACCTGCACTCGTAGGGTTTTCGATTCAGCTGATCAGGTCAACTCATCCAATGAGGAAGCACATACACTGCCAAAGACACACCGGTCCCTGTCAAATTGATGTTCAAACAAATTGGTAAGTGTCAATAAGTATGGATGTGTCGTGTATGCTCTCGCGCACCGGCTCGTGATCACAGGCGACACGCGCTCCCCGTAACGGACAATCAGTAACTGAACGCTGCGTTGAGTCGGACCAGTTATTATGCGCCCACTGATGCCATCAATAACTTCACCAACACGTGGGTCCGGCGATGTCGGGCGACTCGACCAGATATCACACATGCACGGCAATGCGCTTATCGGTGCATCGCCTGTAAAAAGCTCATGATTCATCAGAATTGGGTTTCGCTCGTGACATCACCATGCTATGCGAGTAATGTAAACAATATGGGCTCGAGTCGCGATCTGCTTCAGCAGGTTCATGTGATGTGCACACTATTCACATCCACACCTAACTATACTGTATGCGCTATAGTCACCGTTGTAACTTGTAAATATTTGTCTCTACCGAGCCATGTGTGAAAATCATTACTTGGAAACGCAGAATTCCTGACATACTTCTCAGTAATAATATCGTTAGGATTTAAACCCGAGCCGGAATTACTAGAAGAGATAGCATTGCATAAGTTTCTCTAGATATAAAGACTATTTACTGGTAATGGAAAGTAGTACAATTCTCTTGATTCTACATAAACAGAGTAAATAATGGTACTAATAAGTTTGGGCGGAGTAGGAAGGAAACAACCTTAATTAAAAAGTTGCTTATAGAAAGTTGTTCTATTACTCTGTCCATATTTTCCTTATATAGTTGGTGAACTCAAATATCTAGAGGTATAAGGGAGCTTATACCCTTATTCCTCGAGATATCGATATGCTTAATATTCCAACAAGAAACATAATTCAAGCAAAAATTAAGTTGTTCAGTAAACTCGAAGGCGTGGTGTCATTTTGACATGGGCGTGATGATTATGTCGTTATATTGAAATTATATAATTGCTGTACACAGAATCAATAAATAAATGATTAAGATAGCCATTATTTTAACAGCTGTGTTAATGCGTATGCCCGTAAAAGGAGTCACAGGTAGCTTTAGATGGGTTGAGTCAGCTCTAATAAAGATTTATTTGTCTGTCTTCTTTGACGGCACTTAATAAAATAATGTAACAGACGATTAAGGCCCTTATGACACGAACGTGCGAACCGTGGGCGTTTTTGAAAGTGTGAGCGGGCTATAGATGTTGCATATACGTGTAAAAGATTTCCTCTTCAATTAGTTTCTATCATCAGTAAGTACCTAATAATACAGTAAGCAACAAGGGAAAGTACTGGATTTACGTATTGTGTTTGCATTTATCACTTGTTTACCGATGCTCAATGGAAAATAAAATACATACATAAAATAAAGAAATGCTATAATGTGTTATATCTTAGAATTTTTTGGTGTGTCGCCTTTTAAAAAATCCATGACAAAAATTAAGAAGAAACGCAAACTTGATCTCGATCTTGATTAAAATTCAGTACCAGCGCCTGCAACTTGTAAGAAGGCGAGCAAACAAATTCAGTTGTCAGCTCTGCAAACTTTGAAGTTTACTTTTATCTCGCAGACATCTATAAAATAAGTAGATTCACAGAGCAGTCCACTGAGTTCTTAGATTGCAATGCACGTAATTTAAAAATGTATCTACATCATTAAAATACAGCGGCACTCATCTATCCGTGAAGAGGTAACACTAATGTGCAATATTTACGGCACACGCGATGTCGCTCTTTATATCTTCGGCAGAAAAATGCTTTATATCTGTTCCTGTGCTACAGGTTTTCCTGATGGAAGTCAATAGTACCCAATCACAGAAAAATATTGACACTTTCGTGTACTTCTGCGTCATCTAGATACGTGGAATAAACATCTGGAGATAAAAGAACAACAGAACATAGCGATTGTTTACTTTCCCGGGAAGGTCGCAGTTATGAGATAAACCTATCACAAGACAATGGAACAAACAGGATCTTTGTTTAGATGTTTTTCAATTTACGACGTAGTTAAGTAGGTACCTTAAGAATATAATGAGCTCAATCCAATTTTAAAAACGGAACGGAAATCTTTTGTGTGTCAACCACAAAAACATATAATTGGGAATTTCGTCGCCGCTTTGAAACATTTTACTATTAAAATTGAGTCATCAGAGGAAGTACCAAAAGTAACATGTGAACATTTCTGATTACACTTAAATGAATAATAAGTTCTATCAAAAATAGAGAACAATGTTAATAAATACTTTAAAGCATCGCGAAGACCTTTCACGAGAATTCAAATTAAAATCCGGCGGAAACATTTTGTTAGTTAAGGTCAGGTGCAATCAAATCATCGGCATCGTGTCATAGTTACAAAAAAAGGGCCGCAGTAATCCAACTTGAATGTCTGAATCTGTGTGTATGACGTTCATTAGGGATAAAGTGATTTGGGTTAGCGCTATTTCTGGCTGGAGTTATTTGGGAAAGGGGTCTTTTTTCGTATTTCAATCTGTCGGGCATTCTTTTTTTGAAAACGGAATATATCAGCAACTTTGTCGTACATCAGAACCTCATACATGTCCTCATGATGAAACCTTTTTTGTTTTAACTACACCGGAAGAAGACACAAAGAGGCCACCTGGTTTCATAGCGAGAAGGTTCAAGAAGTTCTTGTAGCACAGAAAAAATGTATCCGAGCTATTTGTAAAATAAAGCAAAAAGAATCTTGCAAGCCACATTTTCATGAGCTAAAAATATTAACTTTACCGTCACTCTACATCTATGAAGCCTGTATTTTTATAAAACACAACATACATTTATATAGATTTGTAGAAAGTAAACGGCGCTCAAAAAAGCTGCAGGTGTTAGCAACAAAAACACAATTTTATAGCAAAAGCTTTTATGCAATGGCTCAAAAACTATATAATAAGTTACCAGGACAAGTTATCTCAAGTGTGAACATTAATGAATTTAAAAGAAATCTATTCAAATTGTTAAATAACAAGGTGTATTATTCTGTTGACGAATATTTAAATGACAAATTTTAATTTTAATTCCTTGCCAAATCCAATTTGATAAAATGTTATGTGACATACGAAATGATTTTGTTAATCTTGAATTGTTGTATTGTCTTGTTGTATTATTGAATTAGTGACATTGTTATTATTATTTTTTCGTTTTTTACTTTATTTAATTTGACATTTTATCTAATTTTTACATGATTTATAATTATTGGGATTTTACTTACAATGGCTGAAATGTATCTGTTTTAAAAAATGACCTTTGATATTTTGTATGCCTTTTGGCGGGACACAGCTCGGATCTAATCTATTTTATTATAATATCTTCTGTATGTATGTACCCTGTGTTCACGAAATAAATTAATTTGAATTTGAATTTGAATTTGAGTTCTACTTAACGCCTTGCATCACTTAACTAGTTAATTACGTGCAATTTATCAAAGAGCTCAATAATTCTCGATGCGTGTACTACGCTTGTTTGTAGACACGAGCTATCTCTTATCAATGTGGGTCGAGACAAGTTGGCGCAATGTTTCCTTTTCCGTGTGTACGTCCGTGGATCCTCTTGTAGTGGAAACAAAAGGACTCAAGTAATAACTAGGACAGTTAAAGATCTCTGGAAATGGAAGACGATGAAAGTCTGGACTGTTGAGAGACGAGCGTATGGTTTTCAATATAACATTCATACTATTATGTGTTTTAATTAATTTTCTTTTCGTGTGGTTGGTGTCTAACCTGATGTCAGAGTTTTTATGCCGCCCATTGGCTTCTGACTTAGCTTAAGATGCCGTTGAGAAATGTCTCTCAGGCATGTTTGGTTTCCTCAAGATGTTTTCCTTCACCGAAGCAAGTGATAAATAATACAATACGCACATCAATCCGAAAAATTAAAGGTGCGTGCCAGCGGTTCGAACTCGTGACCTATGACTTAGCAGTCCGACCTCGACACACCACTTGGCTATCACTGCTGCTTTTTATTAATGTGATTGGTCGATTTTTATACTTTTTTATTTAATAATTAAGGTATGAGTTGTAAGGAAGGCAAGGTTTCTGGAAAAAGTACTCTTACGTAGTAGTAGTGAGAGCTAATTCATACTTACACAACTCCGACTCAATTTATTAACGTTGCCCTACATAACCTGCCTTACTAAGTGATTGTGTTACGTTATCACCAGATATTATCCAACATAACAAGGGCCATAATGGTGAACTTATATACGGTCTTTTAGTTTTCAACCCGCAACGTTAATAGTTACAGTGTGCGTTTATTGTTTACGTTTTATTTCAGCGACGTAAAGGCACTTTTATAGCATCAGTGACGCATCGGGCAGGTGACGGGCGCCTATTAATCTAGGATATAAGGCGATTACCGTCACTATTGGTACTTCAATCGTTCCCGTTCGACTCGTTTCCGTTCCAATAGCTTTCGCGTCAATATCAGAAAACGTTACGAGTTATGAATCATCAACGTTTTATGATTGACTATTATGACAATTATAGATTTTTGTTACCTACTTATTTTGTAGGAATACCAGGACAAGGCCGTATGGCTTTCTATGTAACCATAAAACCATACGTTAAACTGAAATAAGAACGAAAATATCTGAAAACCTTTAAATTTAAAAGCAAATGATTTATGCAATATCACCTGAATCATCAATCGTAATGGGGTGTAAAATACAAGATATTGCGCATAAAAGATATTTTATAAACAAGTATACAATAATGTTGTTATTTTTCAGAACAATGTTACAAGATAGTATAGTGTAATGGTGCCATTAAGGGGATGGAAACATTGTGGTCATCACTACAATATAAACTATTCTTTTCAAAGGCATTTTCATTGTAAAGGCAATAATTCCCTGATAGTTGTTCATGTTTAAATAGCCAACTAGCCTATAAACTGTTATCATAGTTTTCCAGTTAATAAAATGCGTAATGCATAAGTAATGTAGGCACTGGGCAGGTCAGGAAAATGATATTTAGTTTAATTGAACTATGTCCTATTAATTATTGCTATTAGGATTTCCTGTTGACTTTATATGAAGTGTAGTTTCCATTCAAAGGGGTTTAAATGTTTTGGCCGCATTTTTTTTTGGCAAGTTTTTTAGCAAACTTCTCAAACGTCACGTTTGCGAGATTTAAGCTATCAAAGTTGTGCTAGCGATCACAACGCCTTATATTTCGGAAACTTGATACTTTAGAACATTTTGTCTGAGACAATACTTGTTTGTATTGATGCCAGCTATCGATTGATACGTTTTATGCGTGTCTGATCAAATCAAGGTTGTGCTGAAGATGCCATCAGTGAATGGACTTAAACTTTGATAGCTCATATCTCGGAATGGTGACTCAAGAACATTTTGCCTCATACAAAACTTTGTATTGTTACCGGCTATCGATTAATATAGGTCTTACGCTACTTTGAAATAAAATGGCGGTAAAAAAATCCGGCCACGCTTCATACAAAAATCTTCCAAGCCCTTTTATTAGGAATACAAAGTTACAAACTGTTGGGGCAACTTGGGTCGATGAGTCGAGAATGCTTCTCAAATTAAACGACATTCCATAATAATTGAATATTAATTGAATATTTTTATTGAATATTATAAACTAGCTTTTGCTCGCGGCTTCGGTCCCGTGGAGGTCGGAATTTTTTTTTGTGGGAACGATCGTCCATCTAGGAATATAAGATTCCATTACCCACGATGTCCTAACACCTAACACCTTGTGCTTTATTCCATCAATCAATTGATATTTACAATACAAACCACCTTTTTAGGGTTCCGTAGTCCTGACATGGAACCCTTATAGTTTCGCCATGTCCGTCTGTCTGTCCGAGGTTTCGCTAAGAGACCGTTAGTACTAGTAGAAAGCTGTAATTTTGTAGAGGTGTGTATACCGACAAAGTAGTAAAATAAAATTTCGGTAAATATTTTTTTTTAGGGTAGCTCTCCTACATGTGAAGTGGGGATGTTTTTTTTTCGTCGTCTACACCATGGCGTAGGGTATCGTTGCGTAGGTCTTAAAATGACTTAGGGGTTGCTAATACTACTTTTCGATTTAATGCTCCATTTACGAAATATTAAACTTGAAAGTGCAATTTAAAGTTTACGTCCACCCCCCCCCCCCCCCCCCCTAAAACCTAAACTGCGGGTTTGAAAAATTCACGATGATAGTGCATTTCAAAACTAAAAATTGGAATTCACACGATACATCTGACATTGGAAAACTTTAGCGGTTAAGATAACTTTATGAGTTTAGCAGTAATAGTCGTAATAGTCGTTGAGCTCGGGTGCTGGATAATTTTGTACCAGATACAAAATCTTTAGAATAAATCCTATGAAGTGACTAAGATAAAGTAGTTGCTTATTTATAACGGGAAAAGACTTGCATTGAAAAACAAATTCTAAAATAAAAAAAAAAACAATAAATTATCATTAGTTTCACAAAGCTGCCGCTAGATGGCCCTGTACCGACGGGATCGTTCTATATTGTGATAACGGGCTACTACGGGACCCTACTGCGCGTGGCCCAACATGCACTTGGCCGGTTTTTTACTTATAATATCATTGATACAAACTAGATTGCGCATTTCTAATACCTATTCGTTAGGTTAAACAATAAAAAAAAAAACAATATCTATAATCATTAAAATAACAATTGAATACTTATTGCATAATTAAATAATTCAACAATGCATTTTTTTAAACAATGGTAATTATCGGCTGACAATCAAGTGCGTATACTATAAAAGCTATAAAAAAATCTTTTATAACTTAGTCATAAATTGGAATGTTCTGCAATAATATTCAGTTTAAAGACTTCCGTATAAGTGTATTTCCTTCTTCTTTTTTTTTTCGGATGGCAAATCATCACATGACTCCTCCCGCTCTGGGCGGAGCAGGAGGGAGTGTCAGACTTTTACTAACTAAAACCCATACATGTTCCTTCATCGCCTCTTTTGTTCCGGGGCCACGGTATCTCTTTCGAACAGTCCCGCAGCCCCGGCAGGCATCGGCCCTTGCAGACCCCTTCCTGTTTGCTGACTCTCTTTGAGGCGCACGTGGAACACGAACGCGCCGTCGACACGGCCTGTCGTCACGAGACAGACGGACGGCGAGCTAGCCCATAACTTACCGTCCACAGGCCCGCGCCTACGGTGGCCGACATCCGGCTTACTATTCAATCCAACCATTAGCACAATGTTTTGAGTGCGTTACATTGAGTTCTACCGTATAACGTAATTATTTACCCCAAAAAAGTCGTTTCCCAACGATAATATTTGCGAAATGTTACTTAGTTTGATGTACAGAATGCTTGGCTGACGGCTTCGTAAAGGGTCCGTTTACACCCTGTATATACCTTACAAACTAACATACATTTATGATAAAATACAAATTCTGTTAGTAAAAAAGAACCTTAAAACTATGTTAGTAACACTTCACTTGTGCACTATGTCCCTGTACGTTCATGTGGCACTTGCCCGTAGAAGCATTTCTACAATAATAGTTACCTTGGCTTACCAATACCTAGGAACCTTTCTTTAAATTGGCTCGCATAAATAAAATTTGCGGGTATCCCTAAGTACTATTAGGTACATCACTGCCTACACCTTCGGGGATGATAGGTGTGATGGTATGTGTAATATGTTATCATAAACCTGACAGACTTCGCCTCCATCATCATAACTGATCGAAAACAAAGTAGTGCAACTGTAGAATAACTTTCTATGTTCTGGTTCCCAAAACAGGACATACAGTAAAACCACACCCACTCCTATCAAGATCGGAGACTCTATACTCGAAGTTGTAGACGATTATGTGTACCTGGGACAAACGGTCCAGTTAGGTAGGTCTAACTTCGAGAAAGAGGTCAATCGTCGAATCCGACTCGGCTGGGCAGCGTTCGGGAAGTTGCGCGGTATCTTCTCGTCCAACTTACCGCAGTGTCTCAAGACGAAAGTCTATGACCAGTGTGTGTTGCCAGTGATTACATACGGGACCGAAACGTGGTCGCTCACAATGGGCCTCATCAGAAGGCTTAAAGTCACCCAAAGGGCAATGGAGAGGGCTATGCTCGGAGTTTCCTTGCGCGATCGAATCAGAAATGAAGACATCCGCAAGAGAACCAAGGTACCCGACGTAGCCAGAAGAATTGCCAAACTTAAGTGGCAGTGGGCTGGTCACATTGCTCGCAGAACGGATGGCCGATGGGGCCGAAAAGTTCTGGAGTGGCGACCGCGAACCGGAAGACGTTGCGTTGGAAGACCTCCCACTAGGTGGCTCGATGACCTGGTGAAGGTTGCGGGAGTCCGCTGGATGTGAGTCGCATGGGACCGTTCAATGTGGCGACACTTGGGGGAGGCCTATGTCCAGCAGTGGACGTCTTTCGGCTGAAATGATGAGTAAAACCACGACCCTTCTGGCTTTGTCAGGGCTCTCTATAGTGTTCATATTGGCCATACAGCAGACAATAGCGGGACGAGCTGGACACACCCAACGACCGGTGGCCCGTAATCCATCGGTGGGATAACAAAAACAATTATAGTAAAACCAAATATGACTTAAAGATCAAAACAGCTTCATGATCAACTCAGATCCTGCATAACAGCACAAAGGTTATAAAAAGCACCCGAATTTAAAGCAGTGACTGGCGCCGTGTAATTTTTGTTTAATTAGCACCTATTACATATGTACATTAGAAAATGTAAGCTGCACTAAAGTGATAATGATCGCCGACGTAATACAGGCGATGAACACATCCCTCACCTTGAGTGAGGTCAACCACGGTACATACAGATCAAAATCATATAATTATTGCGTACATTGCCAAGACTAGGACCGAACATTTTGCCACGCGTTACACTATTTACCTCCACAGCAAACGCGAACTTAGAGGACTTACGTTTATGATTTACAGGAGACTATGATCAATCAATTTTACACAGTTAGGCGGGGTCGCAAACAGTTTCGATTGTCTTCGCGTCAGTTCAAATTCAAAAGCATGTCCTGATTGATCTCGATGATACCATTACCGGATTTATTGCAGGAATACAGGTACAGATGACAGAGCCGGCCATTCAATTTCGTTGATGTAGCACCGATCACATAGAACTGATTTATGATCGCATTCATAACAAGGCGGCAAGATAACATCAAACTTCAAAGGCGGCAATTACAGTGATAAATGACAATTATTATTGTCTTGTCCTTTGCGGACAATAAATACACCATCGAGGACTGCGCGTGCGATATTATTTCTCGCCTGTTTATGATCATTAAGAACTATTGTCAGCGAGCATACACCGATATTTGAATTGAATGCTACCACAGTCGCCACTTCACTATCAGCTAGATTGATCAGTAGATAGTTCACAGATAAGTGATGCCGCTTAAATGAATGTCATTCAACAGTAGCGCCAAGGAATTCAATTACTAGCATACATACAAGGTCTTTAACGGTGGTAGATTGCTGAAATGACGTCAAAAAACAACAAAACAATAATACACAACACAACACAACACTGGCAACAAAATAATTAATATTTATTTGCGCTATCATCAAGCAAAAATGTATTTCAGAAAATTACTCATCTGTAACAAACAGTGTATGTTTTCTTTACCATATTTGCATGAAGTAAATTTAACCCGACTGAAATATAATGGAACGACGATAATACTATAACAGAAATAAAATTAATATATGTATCCCTTATTTAGGTAAATAGCTCATAGAATGGAACTATAATAGTCATTTACCTACGTTACGATCAACTAAACATGCCTTGTAGAACAATTCTGCAAAGCTTCAAGCATGTTTGTATTACTATACTGGGATACCTAACACCTATAACCACAACACTCTGAATAAAGGAACGATGCAAATAGAACCAACGGACATACAATAGATAGAACATTAAACAGCTAGAAAAAATGCTCACAGATCGTCATAGAGCTATACCTATTTGCACTATCATCAAGCAAGCACACACCAAAACAGCGCCACCACCAGCGCAAACACCGCCTTTCAGACCAAAACAGTAACAACGCATGTTTCCTTTACCATATTTGCATAAAGCCACAAAACTCTGACTAAGGGACGCAAATAAACCGAACGGATATACAATCAAAACGCGGAATCCCTAAACTATGCGTAAATGCGTCGAGCGTCGAGACTATGTTGGTGACGCTCCATAAATAGTGTTACAAGAGAATTCTTTCGAAGACGTGCGTCATCGAAACAGAGAAGGAAGTGCGTGCTGTTGAACAGCGAACAGTCAAACACTTGATGCTGAGCCGCCCACGGCGACGCCGCTAGCCCGCCGCCGCCGCATCACCCGCGCGCCATCCGTCTGCACTAACAGTGATTGACACCACATTAATACTAAACCGAGATGAAATGCAGACCTTTCTTATGATAACGATATACATAGATCACGAAACAATTATAGCCCACGCAATAATTGAACAAGCATCGACGGCTAACAATTGTTTGACGCAATTATAAAGCCTATATATTTACACAACGCTTCAAGAACATCGAAAAATGGACGACTTTATTGTCGACTACTAGGCTAAAATCGATATCAAATATTTGCCACCCACTTTTAATGAGTGGCTCGCGTCATTGTTGTCTATCAATTAGTGGAAAACCGCAGTGAGCCATATCGGCATTTAAACTCTTATACCGGATCAAAAATTGAACACATCAATGAAAACTATACTTTTGACCGGTTAAAACTATTTTAACAATAACTAACATTTACTTGTTGGGTTTTTTTTGTGACCCTTTGAAAAACATCATGCAATTCTAGTGACAAGTGACAACTGAGGCGTTCTAAAACAACATTTTTTTTAAGCAGCTAACGCATTTTACCTTCAACTTTTAACTTCATAAGGGTTTTGACTGACACCTGTCAAAAGTGGATTTGACCGATTAACAGTTTTGACTGTAACTGTATCTTCCTACAACTCTACAGGGTGTAAACAACCTCATCACGAAGCCGCCAACCAAGCATTCTGTACATCAAACTAAGTAACTTTACGCAAAAATTATTGACTTTTTTTTGGGGTGAAAAATCATGTTTTGTGGTAGAACTCAATGTAACGCGCTCAAAACATTGTGTTGATGGATGGATTGAATAGTACGGGGTTCGTAGAGGTGTTAAAAATCTTTCATTAAAAACTAGTATTTAAAAAAAAAAACTAGTCTAAAAGTTGGAACTTTGACCCCCAATATCTCGGTAACTAGAAGGTTCCTAGGTATGGTGTAGAACATAAAAATGATCGCAATGTCGGGGAGAATAAGTGCCATTCGGCTTCGTTAAGAGGTTTTTTACACCCTTTATATGTGGTTATTGCTCATACTATGTAACAAACACCTTTTCTAGTTAGGTAACTGACCACAAGTTGGTATAATGTTATTACCACTATTACCGAACCTATGCATTTACAGATGTAATTACTTGTTGTTTTTATTCTAAGTTATTAGTTATTCTGTGAAAATTTCTACGTAGCGTTCGACAACTACTAGATTAATGAAAAAACACGCAGAATGAATTGCCTCTTATCAAAATTGCACGGAAATAGAAAACGATTACGTATTGAAGCAGTGTCAAGTGCCAATTTATTCCAATCTGCCAGTATGAATTATGCTGCTAGGGTGGGCAGAGTTATTACATTTAATATATTCAATTTGAATAATAACTGCTCTTGGTGTTATTTCCTCATTTTTAAAACAATTAAACTGATCACTCATAAATGGTACCTTAAGACCTTTTAATGATTTATTGTCAACATCACAGACCTACGATCATAGCGGGTAATTATGAATAAACAAAATTCAAGGTATCTCATATTTGATCGCAAAAGTCAATGCTTGGAGGCACAATTACCATCTCCGCGCGATCAGAATGAATAAAACGAAAGGAAAGAGGAGAAAGACAGAAACGATACGAAGAGGAAAACGAATTAATGATCTGCGTAGACGCCCGAGCCACCGACCTACTTAATACACAATAGCAATCCTATCCATTATTGTTAAATACGTAGAAATGTAAAAGTTGAAATGTAGCAGTAATATTATCCAATATAAATTTCCATAAACTCTATTTAATAAAGCACTTAACAATAAAATATGAAACGGTTAATAAACGTTGACACAACAATTTCTTATTTGGCAGGCAGTAAAATGACCAGAAATCAATTACACATAGCGGGCTTAGTGTTAGCAATAACGTAAAATTCTATTTATCCTCCAAGTACTATTGTATTTCTAAGAAAAATGTTGTTCCAATAAAATAAATATTTGCCGCGGAAACATAACAATAGTGTATCGCTGAAAAGGAAATTATTTTTTCACCTCAGCACCTCAAACAATCAGGTTTTGCTGTTTACAGACAGTGAGCAAAATTAGATTTTGCTGCGAGCGTGAGACAAAGTAACTTTTTAATTATTATTTTTAAATACCGAGAACTGTGCAGGCCTAGTCACAAAATTCGAAAGATTTCAACTTCACTTTGTTCTGTCACTTTCACTTCGATACGAAAAAAGCGAGAGATAGAAACAAGTCGATTCGAAATTCAATTTTCACCTCAGCACCTCAAACAAGCAGGTTTTGCTGTTTACAGACAGTGAGCAAAATTCGATTTTGCTGCGAGCGTGAGACAAAGTAACTTTTTAATATTTTTTTTTAAATACCGAGAACTGTGCAGGTCTAGTCACAAAATTCGAAAGATTTCAACTTCACTTTGTTCTGTCACTTTCACTTCGATACGAAAAAAGCGAGAGATATAAACAAGTCGATTCGAAATTCGATTTTCAAATTCCATATCTATTAGGCCCAAAAAAGAAACAAACAATGAAACGTTCGGATACCGATATTGTAAATCGATAACCGTAATATTGTAAATCACGTGTTTAGGTTTTAAATGAAAAATTGTTATATTTCGAATAATCGAATTATATTTTTATATCAAGATGAAGAATGTTGAAGAAAAAAATACGAAGTTTATCATGTATCTACTTATTTATTTATAGTTACTTATTACAAACTTTATTATTGAGACAGAATACCGCGAGTGTAGTTTCAGAACGCATTTTTTAAAAAAATGCGGGATTTAAATTTTAATTGTTTTATTTTCTGTGTGTTCTAGCAATAGTTTGGTCAGTGTACACTAGCTACAAAGTACAATAACATTTGGATAATAAAGTAATAATAACAAATAAATATGAGTGAGTCCAGTGACGAAGTCTGCTATTTAACACCCGAAGAATAGAAGCTTAATGTAAAAAATGCAAAATTAAGTTTCCTGCCTGGAAAGTCTCGCGAAAAATATCTAAAAACTTATGATATCTTAAGCAATGGAGACTGAACTGTTACTTTTAATTTGCAAAACTACAACCATTTCATTTTTGATTTTTTGAAATTATTTAAATGTTGTCATCATCATTAGCCTATTAATGTTCCCACTGCTGGGACACGGCCTCTTCTCAATGAGAGGGAATGGGCTATAATCCACCACGCGGGCCCAGTGCGGATTGGTAGATGTCACATGTCTTCGAATTTCTGGTTCTAGGACATGCCGGTTTCCTCATTATGTTTTCCTTCACCGTTTTGAGAGCAGTGGTGATGAAATAAATTACACAAAGTCATGCGCCTGCCTAGGTTCGAACCCGCGACTTGCTATTCGTAAGTCGGGGCCGCCACCACTGGGCCACCGCCGTTCTCATGTGTCTAGTCTCTTAATGTGGCGTGGTGGTTTAATTTTTACCATGTTGTTTTTTTACCTTTAGGTATATGTTCTCGCTGCTGAGGTGAAAAGTTGTATGTGTTACTCGAGACCAAAGTTATTTGCATCTCGTGTCTTTGAATCCCTCGCTACGCTCAGGATTCTAACCTAGAATCACTCGCTACGCTCGTGATTCAACTATAGAATCCTTCGCTTACTCGGGATTCAAAATCAACACTCGCAGCAAAAACCCACTTTGCTCTCTTGTTGCACAAATAACTATTTCAAATTCCATATCTAGTAGGCCCGAAATAGAAACAAACAATAAAACGTTCGGATACCGATATTGTAAATCGATAACCGTAATATTGTAAATCACGTGTTTAGGTTTTAAATGAAAAATTGTTATATTTCGAATAATCGAATTATATTATTTATATCAAGATGAAGAATGTTGAAGAAAAAAATACGAAGTTTATCATGTATCTACTTATTTATTTATAGTTACTTCTAGCAAACTTTATTAAGTATTGAGACAGAATACCGCGAGTGTAGTTTCAAAACGCATTTTTTTTTAAATTGCGGGATTTAAATTTTAATTGTTTTATTTTCTGTGTGTTCTAGTAATAGTTTGGTCAGTGTACACTAGTTACAAAGTACAATAACATTTGGATAATAAAGTAATAATAACAAATAAATATGAGTGAGTCCAGTGACGAAGTCTTCTATTTAACACCCGAAGAATGGAAGCATAATGTAAAAAATGCAGAATTAAGTTTCCTGCCTTGAAAGTCTCGCGAAAAATATCTAAAAACTTATGATATTTTTAAGCAATGGAGACTAAGCTGTTACTTTTAATTTGCAAAACTACAACCATTTCACTTTGGATTTTTTTTAAATTATTTAAATGCTTTCATCATCATCAGCCTATTAATGTTCCCACTGCTGGGACACGGCCTCTTCTCAATGAGAGGGAATGGGCTATAATCCACCACGCGGGAGTGCGGATTGGTAGATGTCACATGTCTTCGAATTTCTGGTTCTAGGACATGCCGGTTTCCTCATGATGTTTTCCGTTTTGAGAGCAGTGGTGATGAAATAAATTACACAAAGTCATGCGCCTGCCTAGGTTCGAACCCGCGACTTACTATTCGTAAGTCGGGGCCGCCACCACTGGGCCACCGCCGCTCTCATGTCTCTTAATGTGGCGTGGTGGTTTGTTTTTTACCATGTTGTTTTTTACCTTTAGGTATATGTTCTCGCTGCTGAGGTGAAAAGTTGTATGTGTTACTCGAGACCAAAGTTCTTTGCATCTCGTGTCTTTGAATCCCTCGCTACGCTCAGGATTCTAACCTAGAATCACTCGCTACGCTCGTGATTCAACTATAGAATCCTTCGCTTACTCGGGATTCAAAATCAACACTCGCAGCAAAAACCCACTTTGCTCTCTTGTTGCACAAATAACTATTCCAACCAGACCGCCTGGGGACACTATATTTTTTGTTATTATTTCATTTGACTTCGTCCGTGGAGCTGGCTTTCACCGTAATAGCGGTTGTGGATTAACAGACACGATATGATCTAACCGGTGACAATACATAGGTGATCGTTCCGTGCTTCAAGCTATTAAGATTATTATCGGCTCCATAAAATTAACCGAAGGTTATGAAACGCTAACAGCACACGTTGCATATGATTTACTCATAACAAACCTATAATTACATTCATGACTTACACAATACGCCCTTATAAATAGAGCTTTGTTTTCACGAATGCGCTGCGAGGAAATTCCCCAAAAACAGTTTTCGTAATTCGGGAAATTCGCCAATTTCAACGTTAGCCATGAAATGTGCTTCATTCCAAAACGAATCGAACGATAATTCATGTCAGCATAAAATAATCATGACATAAATCAAATTAACGATCCTTGAGAGATTTGCGCGTTAGTTGAGTAATCTTGCGACCACGGAATTGATATAAATAATACTTCGTAACTTATTGATTGTTTGAATATTTCCAAGATTTGTATCTTGAACCATTGGACGGTAAAGGTATTGCTACAGGAGAAAATATTGTAGGCAAAATGTTTTATGCTTGAATACTTTCTGAAACAATGGAATCACAGAGAGGTCTTGTGAGATCAGGCTCGCTGTTGGCTGCGCTCAGTGATCACGATAATGACGTAACGGCCGCATATGATTGTCCCAGGTCACGGCGACGAGGTTCCCGGTGGTGATCAAGATAGGGCATGCGCACAGCGGCGTCGCCAAGGTGAAAGTGGACGCGGTGGCCGACTTCCAGGTAACGATGCTCATCACTCTCTCACTTAAATAATGGCGTAATGAATTGTTATGCATCTCACGAACCTGAGTCCTGTTTTTACCAAGAAAATTACTATAAGGTAAAATATTTAAGGGATGAGTAACAGTATTTAAGAGTAACGTTGTAGTGATTCACTGTGGTGGGTTACAAGCTCATGTTATTTGCTATTACAGGACATCGCCGGAGTCGTGGCCATGCTGGGGACCTACTGCACGGTGGAGCCTTACATCGATGCGAAATACGACATCCATATACAAAAAATCGGCACTAACTACAAAGCTTTTATGTAAGTATCATTACACAATTTTAATCGGCACTAGTCTGGCGCCTACGAGAAAGATCAAAGTAGTCTGCAATTCTGATTACAAACAAAATGTTGCAGGCGTTCTCAATGTTGGCAAACACACAATTACGTAAACTAGATTTAAGAATGGTACTACGTGCGAGTGTGATATCACACTTGGTGTCCGTAGCGGACGTCTATAAATAACCCTGAAATATTTTGCAGGCGCAAATCTATATCGGGAAATTGGAAAACCAATCAAGGATCCGCGATTCTGGAAGCTATCGGCATGAACGATAGATACAAGATGTGGATTGACGAGGTTCGTATCTATGTAGCTTATCTGTTTTTTGTTTGGATCTATATGATAGACAGCTTTTATTAGATTTTAAAATATAACGGTCGAACCCCAGAAAATTCAATTACTACCGAAGCTTTGAAATTTTTTATCTGGATTTAAATTCAGAAGAGTGTCAAGATTACTAAGGACAGGCATTAATTTAAACAAGAATCGTTTGTAAACCAGTCGGGAATGGACTTTCAATTTATATTAATTCGCACGCGGAAACTAGAAGTTTATTTTATTTATTCGTTGTTAGCTATTACTGATTAATTGGTATTTATTTTACATAAATCCTCGGGCATGAAACACTGCATAATATTAGCACATAATTTCAATTCATTTATTATTGCCACGCTTATCTAAGGGTCAATGAAAAACATGGCAGGTTTCTTGCACCTGCACTTGTAGGAATTAAAAAGTGTAAATGAGTTAAAAAAAAGTTTAAAGTTTTATGCACAATTAACGAATGGGGGATTTCATTTCTATTTTTTTTTACTCTACAAACTTTGAAAATAAAAATTGTAGAGTAAAAAAATTGGCTATTTCAACCCTCTCCCCAAGTTAGGGGGTTAGTTATGGGGGGGAGGGGGTTGAAATTGCCAATTTTTTACTCTACAATTTTTAATTTCAAAGTTTAGCGATAAAACGTATAGTTTTCGAAATAAAAATGATTTCCATGCTAAACTCTTAGAGGAGGATTTTAAAATTTATGATAACCATTTTTCAGCTGTAAAACCATCATCTGCCCGTGAATTAAATATATTAAACATGAACACAAAAATTATGGATGGAACCTTCTTCGAAATCTACCCCCTCTGACTGTTATCACGATTGTTTTTGTAGGTAAATGTCTAAATTCAAACCCAAAACAATCGTACAATCTCGAAGTGCCTCATCCTACTTACTACTTACACAACTACATATATCTTGCCTTGAATTGTCTTTCCTCTGATGGACGCTACTGAAGCTGCCAAATTCGTCGCCAAATTCTGGGAAGATTCAATTAAGACTGCCATCGACACGCTTAGAAGTACTGGACTTTGTTAACTGATCTTACGCTTATCGATTACA
This sequence comes from Xestia rhomboidea, assembly GCA_963853795.1. Taxonomy (NCBI): domain Eukaryota; kingdom Metazoa; phylum Arthropoda; class Insecta; order Lepidoptera; family Noctuidae; genus Xestia; species Xestia rhomboidea. Next base: position 11,548,120 of record OY970761.1, on the reverse strand, counting down.
GGTGAGCGAGATATTCGGCGGCCTGGAAGTATGTGCGCTTGAGCTGGTGGTCGGCAAGGACGGCCGCGAGCACATCATAGAGCTCAACGACTCCGCCACGTCTTTCATGGGTGACTCGCAGGAGGAAGATCGACGCCATCTTGCTGAGCTGGTGTTGCAGCGTATGCAGGTAATATTCATTTAGGTATTGTGTGTGTGTAATTTCAAAAATATCGATAATAAACCTGCGATGTTTTTGGAGGAGACAACCAAAAAAATGGTAGAGAAAGAAATGACAAAGCTAACAATCCCCGTTTCTTGGTGGTCATACTGGCATGTCATACCATGACCAGTGAGATGTCTGTCCTTAATTATATAGGCACTGTTATCCGTCAAACCAACCGCGGAACACAGCAACGCTGCTTGGTAGTAGAAATACTTTGGTATTGTAGTAGTTTCCCGATCCCCCAGCCGGGGAAATACTTAGTAGTATTTCCCCGGCTAGAGCACTTATGATCTGAGAGTAATAAAAGTTTTCATGTTTGGATTTTCTAGATTATCTAGTGTTAAACCGTTAACCTAAACTTTTTTGTTGAACATTTCCAGGCGGTCTGCCGTCCCGGTATAACGAAGGCTACATCCCGGAGCTCAGTATCGGGCAGCTCCGCAGCCGGGTCTCCGACAGAAGAGCGCGCGCCCCCCGTGGGAGCCCCGGGCCCGCCGAGCGCGCCGCCGCCGGCGCCGCTGGCGTCTGCGGCCAGCATCGACCGCCCGCTGCCGCCGATACCTGCAGAGCCGACCCAGCCACCGCCGCCACCACTCACCCGCCGTGATTCCCAGGGTTAGATGCCACACAATTTTCTATAGCCATTACAAGTGGATTGCACAAGTGGATGTTACACCGGGCCGGTTGCGACCACCTGATTTTTTTAAATTGTAAAGGCCTGTCAGCTGTCACTTCTATGAGTAAACTGTGTTGGGCAAACTAACTTGTTAACTTTTTGTTAGCCATTTAACACACACAGATAACGACGATGGAGGCATCAACGGCGTGAAGTAATTGGCCTCTCAATTAAAATTATTATTCCATGGCTAAAATCGCCATCTATCATTCGTTGAATCATCATCAAGAGCACCACGAAAACTAAGGTCGCTGGTCGCCGCTGGTCGCATGCCTTAAGATAGTACAATTTTCTGCCAACAGCATCTCAGTCGTCCACGGTATCGTCAGTGTCGGCCGCGCCCAGCACGGCGAGCAGCGCGCCGCCCGCGGCTGGCGCCGGCTCCACGCCCGGCCGCGGGGGCTTCGCGCGCCAGGGCTCCCTCAGCGCGGCCCTCACCGAAGACGCCGAGGACACCATGAAGAATCTACGGAAGACATTCGCTGGAATATTCGGCGACATGTAACAAGTTCATCAAATATTCGGCCAATAGACGATGTACTGAAAAATATACGAATGATAGACAACGTTTACTTACACGAAAACCCGATCGCATTTACAAAATTGCGAACAAGCGCCAAATTAAAGCATGCATTTTTGCAATGGCAACATAAGACATTCACTACACATCTGTTGCCCGCAGCACTAACCCGTAGATACATAGCCGTGAATTTAAACCAAACGTCCAGTACGATATAATCTACTGAAATAAACACACATAACAACAGATAATTACGAAATAAACAACCAGTCCAGAATTTGCATCTGAAATTGTTACCCAAATGTGTTTATGCCGATTTAAAAGACCAGAAATCCCAGCTGTACCTATATTTGAAGGAAACATCCCTCCCCCTCGGTTGAGTGTTGAATGCATCCTTGTATGAAACAGAATATTAAGCATAGTTTAAATGTATGATAACTATAGATTTTTACAATAAGTTTATTATAAATATGAAAATACGAATCAACTGAGCTGCATTGTGATGGAACCCGTTCGGTGTCCGCGAGGCGCGTTGCCTCGCGAGTAGTAGTGTTTCTCTCTGTCTCCGACTCCCTTCTACACTTGCTGCACCTTCGTACGAGACCAGTATAACATGGGCATTCTATATTAAACACTATACTCTGTTAATACATAGTTGTTATGGAAGACAAATAATTCAAAGCAATACTAGGATTGGGATGTAAAGACGACGTGTAACGTTACTTCGAAATGATTGAGAGTATCGACATCGATGCCGGAGATCGAACAATAATTGATAACATTCATGTAATGTTTTAATATCTAAATAATATTCGGGAAATAACGCATTTTGTAAACGTTGAAAAGGCAAAATCAGTTGACGCCGTCGTCCTGTTAGATCTAAAATTGTTGGCAATTGGGATATGAGCAATGCTATTGAAGACAATATTGTTAAACGCAAGAATTGATCCACATTTTATATATATATATATATATTATACCTTATTACTAGTTGTATTTCATAGTATTAAGAATATACTGTTATTATTATGTACGTCTTCGTATGTGTGAACCACGCTTCGTTTATCACGTAGGCATCTTAAATCAATATTATTTATGCTACTTCTTCATGAACTATTGTATTAAGCATATGCTATGGGGACTTACATATATCTATGTATTTATAACTACTTATTAAGTCATATTCATGGTTGTATGGAGAGACGATGGGGGTGATGTCAACGAAGTGTGATGATACGTCATATCAGAATGACTCGATGGGCATCATGACTTTTGCATTGTGCTATCATAAATATTCAAGTTTAAAACTTTATACTAATATATGGCAATGTTATACTATTCTTTAGCAATTGCGAATCAAACGTAGACATTTCAATGTGTAGTTCAATTTTCATTTACTTAATCACACTTTCGTAGAACATTCATAAATTAAATATTAGTAAATTATAAGCGTTTTTATATAACAAACAGATAATATTATAACCAAGCCCACTTGTTATCGTAGATTTTACAACGAAAATAGTTATATACGTATACAAATGTAAGTTAAATAACTCATTACTTTAAGGCAGTGGATCAGGAGCAAGCGTTAAGTTTGAGCAAAACAATAGGTACCTGCGTTTAGTTAATTGAGATGATTAGTTTAACATAGGTATTTTATAACTATCCTTCGTTGTTGACGCCGCGGTACGGGCACTGTGTAGTACCTAGGTTACGTTTAGGTAAATATACTATAATTTACTCTCTAAGTATGCACCGGTAGTTAGATTTTGACACGAATCCTTAGTATCGATAGCCACGATGTAGATACGTGTAACTAAAATTACGTGTCTATAAAATGCGCAATTAGATAATTATCACGACTTTTTCATACATATGAATTAAAATATTAATTGAATTATATTTAGTGGGTGTTATGTATTTCTTTTAGTACGGCAGTTTACTTGTAATTTAGGTATAATTTATTTTATTTATATCCTTTAAAGACTTCGATATTTGTTAATTGTTAAGAGTATAATATTAACACTCAAATTAATATAAATGCTGTTGTTGTTGTTGCTAACAAGTTATACAATGTGTACTCAATACGGAAGAGATGGATAATCATTTTAAGATGGGCACGGTGAGGGACGCGACCTCGGTCATGGGTTCCTTTACCTGTTTACCGTTTTATCGTGACTTAATCTTCTATACGTAATAAAAGGGCATGGCGTGTCACAACATTAGTAGTTAATAATCTGCTTTGACAGATTTAAAATTAACCAACGGGTTTATGGAACTTCCATATGATCCTAATTATTATAATTAAAGTTATTAAACCCTGAGAGGTTTTTTGTAGAAGTTTGCAATAAAATGATATTTTTATCGAATGTGGCATCCATGTCCTAGTTCGGATGGAATATGTTAATGGAATTTGAATGCATGTTAATCTATATAATATGAATAATAATAAATACCTCTTTTGGTAATCAATACCGACGCTGGTGATTTCATTTAAACTATCCCTTCCATACTCACACGGAACCATAAAATAAAACGGGCATAAATAATACGTGTTATACGATATAAATACGTGTTTTTATTAAATGATTTATAAGTATTTTCATGGAGTGTTACATAAATGTACAATTTTATGGATAGTGACGTTAAAAAAGTTCATGTACAGAACTAAAACTAGATTCAAAAATAAAATTGACTCTCACGGAAGTACGTAACTTGCCTCGGAGCACCGCGTAGGCCGCTCGTAGACACTGCGTAGGCCTGCGTAGATCCGCGTAGAACCCGCGTCGACGCCAACAAAACGGGTTTACAACGCGCAAAGTAACGGTAGGCGTATTCCAGTTGTGGGTGCGCCTTTAGTTGCAATACTTTATATTGTTTTAGTTGCAATACTTTGTCCTCTTTTAGTAGCAATACTTTGTGCTCTTTTAGTTGCAATAGTTTGTGTTGTTTTAGTTGCAATACTTTGTGCTCTTTTAGTTGCAATAGTTTGTGTTGTTTTAGTTGCAATACTTTGTGCTCTTTTAGTTGCAATAGTTTGTGTTGTTTTAGTTGCAATACTTTGTGCTCTTTTAGTTGCAATAGTTTGTGTTGTTTTAGTTGCAATACTTTGTGCTCTTTTAGTTGCAATAGTTTGTGTTGTTTTAGTTGCAATACTTTGTGCTCTTTTAGTTGCAATAGTTTGTGTTGTTTTAGTTGCAATACTTTGTGCTCTTTTAGTTGCAATAGTTTGTGTTGTTTTGGTTGCAATACTTTATGCTCTTTTAGTTGCTATAGTTTGTGTTGTTTTAGTTGCAATACTTTGTGCTCTTTTAGTTGCAATAGTTTTTGTTATTTTAGTTCCAATACTTAATGCTCTAAGTGGCAATAGTGGCTTTTTAACTACCACTTATTTAATATTTTAGTAACAGATACAAAACAATACATTCTATTTTAAGTACAAGTTATTAAAAAGATAGGTATACAAACTAATAACAGGTCTTACAATGATAAACAAGATAAGATTGAATACGAAAGAATATGGTTTTTTTTCCATTAACATTTAGCAGTAGGTACCGGGTATAATAATGTGACAGGTAAGTAAGTAGCATTAAGTCAAAGCAGATACGGGTACTTTTGAGAGTAAAAAACTTTACGTAAAACTTAACATTCAACATATTATACTGCACTTGAATCATATTAGAGCGTTACTTAGCGCGCTACGAAATGGTAAATTCTAATATTAAAACTTGATTCTTTGATTGTCGTTAACTTATGCGACCTTTTATGTTTGAACACTAATATTTGAGAAGGTTGTTAAGTCTATTTCTCCTTCTATTTTTAGTGTCAAACTTCAATGAAGGTGATTAAAATAAACGACTCTTCCACTATTTATTGATAAAATTAATATCAAAAACACACTTATTTGATAATTTTTAAAGCATCAGCAGCAATACTACTCGTGATCTAAACTTGAACTCTTCCCTCGCCATAACAGACCAACGGCACCACCAAAGAGTATACTAACAATAATAATAAGGAAGGGCACCACTTTTGAATAAGTACCTAAACATTCGACATAAAAATGCAGGGAACAAACATATTTTAACAAAACAACACTGCTACAGTGTCATCTTGTGTGTGTCTGTCTTTCATGGTCAGTCTATCTTCAGATCCGACTGATCTTCAGAACGATCTGGCGCAGAGTTGTCAGTTCACATTGATCTCTCCGTGCAATACATTATTCTTTCATTAGAATTACATAACAAATACACAACAGATTTCGTAAATAATCCTCTAATGAATCAATAAAGGTGGCACTCTTACTGTGATACTCCGAGGCCGGGTGAGTGCGAAAGTATACTGCCAAGCGAGGAACACTGAGGCTTGACGACAAGCTCGCAACATTATTCGTAAACCACTACAGCTCCTGAAAGCCAGAATCAACAGTGGCGACCTCCAGAAAAGCGCCGAGAAAATGAAGCTCGACGAAGTCCCAGAGACACAATTTAACTGTCTTGGATCCCGCAGTGAAATTAATCAGAATAGAATAGCGAATTTCCACGTCTTCTTTCACTTAACGAGGCTAGACGAGCGATGCTATAATACTCACTCTCGCACTCGTTCTGCCTCGGAGTGTCGCGGTCAAAGTGTACAGCCACGTTAACAATGATTAAATACCTAATTATTCCTGTCAGCATCTAATTAAAGTACTGGGTGCGATAAAGGCACATTGAGTTTTAGAAATCAGATTGTCGCAGAGATCTGATTCAAAGAGTCTACAGTAAACGTAAACAAAGATTTTCTTTAATGGTTCGGTCAAACCAGTAAGTAGGTAAGGACAATATTGCGAACGTGGATAAGACTGTGACAAATATTGCACTAAAATATTTTTCAGTGTCCGGCGACTGCAGCAGGTCCGCAACCTTTCCGTACCGGTTTGACCGAACCCTAACTCGATAAGCCATATCATTGTCTGCTTTCTGTATTTACTGGTACCCTCCTTGATCCATCCCGGTGTTGAGGCTGTAGTTCCGGTACATGCCCGCAGCTGACAAGGCATTCGTGAACCTTTGTCCGGCGGGGTAGAACACTGTCGGTACTGAGTAATATCCTGCAATTATTATTAAAACAAATTATTATTATCAATCGCTATGTTTTCAGATCCCAACTAAGGCAGGCTTTAGTATAATTAGCGTGAAAAAAAATTAGCGATAGAATCGCTTTGTTCAATGTGATAGAATCGCTTTGTTCAATGTGATAGAATCGCTTTGTTTAATGTGATAGAATGCTATTGGCGAACTTTTCCTCGCAATATTCTAATCTGGCGGAAAACCAGACTCAATAATTGGTCCCCATGCAGAAAATTTAGAGAATCAGTATCTTCTACCATGCAAATACAGAGCTGCGATAGATCAAAACAGCCTTGTTGACATGCGACCGTCAGCCATTGAAAACGTGCATTTTTAACAACTATAGCATGCTGATTCAATATCTGTACTATTCCGTGGCCTTCTACCTATTACACACATCACTCATAATTATATGGTGAATTTACATTGTAGCCGAACCGGCAAGATCTCATAAACACTGTGCTCATGTAGGATTCCCAATGAGATGCTTAACCTTTCATCAATTCTAATTTTTATATTTCTATGAGTACGGTCAACACTTTCATTGGGCGAAGCAAAGGCCTAGACTGTGTCACAGCAGTGGAAACATTACAGGCTGAATGTGTTATGCTGTGTTAAATAATGTAGCAAATAATAATATAATAGGCCTCCTGGCCGTTTTCGATCACCATAGGAATCGGCGCGGGAGATATTATACCGTAAGTGTGTGCGCCGGCACAGGTGAACTCTGTTTCTTTTTCTCTCATAGTCCAAAAAAAAACAAAAACAAAATAATACGAACTCTTCAAGAAGCCGTGAACCAAGCATTCTGTACATCAAACTAAGTAACTCTGAGCAAAAAATGTTGGAAGGAAACGACTTTTTTTTTGGGATGGCAAGTCATGTTTTACGGTAAGAATCAATGAAATGCACGCAAAATATTGTGCTGATGGATGCATTGAATGGTAGGGGTCAAGGAGGTATTCAAAGTTAAATTATATAACATTAAAACTTGTATTTAATAAGAAAACTTGTGTAAAATTTGGAATTTTGACCCCCAATTTCTCCGTAACTACATAGAAGGTTCCCAACTATGGTCTAGAATAAAATAAACGGGGAAAACGTTTAGAGTATTTCTACAACCATTATGATGCAAAGCAAAGGTGTGTCCACAAAGTGCGAAAAGTCACACAGAGTGCAGTGTAGAAAGTAAGACCTACGCTGAAGATTACTTGGCCATGGTAATGTAAAAACAAAAAAACACTTAAATATTAACAAATCTTAATTTATTCAGTTAACCCGTGATCTGTCCACGAAGTAGACACAGTAGATAAACAATGGTATCTCGACCAAATCGGTCATTCGACAGATCATGATTTAACCAGTGACAGTTATTTAAGCTAATAATGTCCTTATAAATTAGCTTAAGTACAAAAAATTACGTGACTTAAATGAAGAACAGACTACTAATGTAAGTAGAGAGCTGCCCTAACTTACTATTCCAAATAGGCATGATCTATTCAATTATCAAATCTATTTAGTCCGTCAGTTAGAGTATTGGAAATTAATGGACACGTATTTTTTTTTTGTAAATCAATGAATATTGACAAAAGATAAAACGCATCAAAACTCGGGAGTGGGGGCTCATGACGTCAGAACTAGCTAAAAATTATACCTAGGAGTGACGTATTGAGAATTTTAAAAGCGTCATATCTTCGTCAATTTTGGTTTACGTAACAAAAGAAATTTAGTACGTAACAAAAAAAAATTAGTTTTTTTTGTTGTCTCGCCTATTCTGCAGAGCAAGAACGAGCAATGGCTACCACCATTGGCATTAAAAGCAACTCACTCAATCTTCTGTAGATATCTAGGTGACTCCGGCAACGCTGAGGTGCTTTTCTTATTTCTAAATCAAACAACTTGCTTACAAAATAAAGTGCATGCCATGCAAATAACACAAAAAGCTTATATAACACGGTTCAATACATTTTACCCGTCTTTAACAAATCTTATGATCGGAGCCAGTATTAAGAGAATAGTTCCGATACATGCCAGCTCGAGCCAATTCCGAGGAAAACTTTTGACCTTTAGGGTAATACTCGGTAGCAACCGTGTACCAGCCTAAAAATGGAAACAGAAATATATGACGGATAGTGTCCGATCGAAGCTTCGGATTCGCCTTCGGCTACCTTCTGCCAAACTTTCGGCTTCGGCCTGGGCCGAAGTTTTGGCCGAAGCTGAAGGTTTCTAGCAAGCGCCGAAATTGAACGAATGGTAACAAATTTCTAAGAGTTATTATTTTTGTTAACTTGTATTGTAAGGTCATTTTAAACAACTTTTAGATCGAAATTTTAATTTCAAAGTTTAAAAAATCAATATATTATTCACTTCTAGCCAATCTTGAACTGATTTTCTTATTATTCGGGTTATTTAACCTTCGGCCGAAGGTTGTGGCGGTTGCAGATTCATCGGTTTCGACTTCGGTCAGAATTTGACCTTCGTTCGGACACTAATTACGGACACGACTCCAGCCACGGACACCTCCATAAAAATACTACTTACAGTTCGATTCACGAAAGATGACCACAAATGGCGGCCGTCTGCGCATATACACTCATGAAGAAAAGACTTAAGACAACATAATATTTTAATTTTAGTTAAATTATTTATGTATGCTCCGGTCTTGACGCATTCCGCCCGCGCCTCACCTCCAAAGGGTCCTAAAACGTGCCTTCTGCGCAGTGGTCATCCTTCGTGAATCGTACTTTACTGAGGTATCTGTCAGTGTCCGGTGTCCGCAGCCGGTCTACTATTTCTCCTTTTGAGTTCACCGTTGACAATTAGGTTGATATTTCTTTTAGAAAAATATTTTAATGAAAAATATTTTAAAGCATTACAAGTTTTGAAAAAAAAAAAAAAAGCCCACAAGATTTCTTCCTTTTGCCATCATAAAAATCAAAATAAAAAACAAGGACTTATAATGTAATACTTATATTGTCACTTACGGGATATCATCCGTGATTATTATTTGTTTTGAGCTCCCGATAACGGAAGACGGAATCACGAAAGTGACAATTATGAGTTTAGTTTTAAACCGTGAAAGTTTAAAACAGTCTATGTATCTATGTCGAAGTCATTGAAATAGCCAGCTAAATACATGTAAGTAGGCTGTGACCGACAAACTAGTAGGACAGACGGAAGATAATTTTCCCTTTGCACCTTTCAGTACGAAACATCAATATTAATTAGCTTTTCTCTGCTTAGGTTCCTCACGACAAATAGGTACAACCGGTTTACTGTAAGTCCCTTTTAAGATACGCTTTTCTCTATTATATATTATAGATTCAGACAAACATCTATTATTTCCGATTATCAATGTGATTATTTCAAAAATATATTTCTCTACGAAAAGACTGAATTCTAGGTATATAAATCAGATTGCCTTTTTCCATAGGTCGAGTTATACGAGTATAATTTCAACGCTACAATAAGAGTTGGTTGTGTACGAGACTTAGCGTCTCCTCTCCACTATAAAGTATACCTTATATGTATACCGGCCCTTAATCGTTCGTAAATTGAGTGATAAAATTTGTAAATGTAGTTAAATTGTAATCTGTGTTTACCTGGCGGGTACCACCCGTATTCGCTGGAAGATGTTCTGTAGAACGGGTGTTGGTTGCTCGCCTGACACCCGTAGCCGTTGAACCAATCTGTAACGTCCATCATTTACAATGTTTCTACTAAAACTTGCAAACATACATTGTCATACAAATCCATTTTATATCTATTGTTTATTATTAAAAACAAAAAGATTAAAAGACAACTGAAATATACAAAAAAAAAAACAATTTCACAACCAAACTGAGAAAGTGGAAACGAACTATTGAAACTGTTCTCTCATGTATAAAATACAGAATTCAAAAAGCATTTCGCTTCTATTATGTAAGTTAGCACGTGCCACGATTCCGAAATTCATCCCCAGCGAGATGTGGTTACATATATTTTCATTACGTTAAAATGAGAGTCGAAAAGAGTACCTTTAATAAAAATATTCTACGTCAGTAATCCTAAAAGAGGAGTGTTTCTGAAGCTACTTTTTCGTTTGTTCATTATTGATTACAAGTAAAAGCCCGCATGCCTTTTTAACGAGTACGGGATCAACGACACTATTAAGTTTTTGTTGTTGCATTACAATGATATCCTACTGTGAAACGTAAAACAGAAACCTTTTAAAACCAACAGTTTTGCTGGAAATTTGTCATATTTCAAGACCGAAACTTAGACGTCAGAAATAAGAAGTAGTGCGTAACGTTACGTGTACGATAGTATGTAACCACAAAACGCATCATCAATCGAATGCTGGCGCCAGTCTGTCGGAATGGTCTTTGTGAAAACAATTGTTGTACTGTAGTGATTTGGAATATCAGCATGACTGTGCGGAATCCCATTGAGCTAAGAAAAAATATGAATAGCAAGAACTACTAGAATCTGCAGAATACCTATGACATTTTATGCACATTCAATTCTTGGGTATTCTTTGTGGTCTTAACTGGTCTTTATTGGTTATAATGAGCCTTTAAGTTAGTGTTTGAAATTGTCAGAGCTCACTTCGTCCCTGACCGAGTCCCAGAATCCGAACTCAAGGTTAGTCAAAGGCCGACCGCGTGAAGATTTTTATTTGCCCAGAGAGGACGACTGTCTGACGCAGCTATTGTGGACAAAGAACTAGAAGGTTGAAATGAAAGTCGGTCTTTTTACAGGGCTTGCCACGTCGTGAACAATATGTTACAAGGATTTTTAACAAACAAAAAAAAAACACAAAAAAGTGAAAAGTACCTTTAGCTTCAGAAGCCGGTGACAAAAAAACCAAAGCAATCAAACAAAGGTCAAAGCTTCAGAAGTCGGTGACAAAAACACTAAATCAATCAAACAAAGGTCACCGGCTTCTGAAGCTAAAGTTATTTTTCACTTTTTTCTTTTTCTTTTTTTCTTTTTATTTGTGTTTTTATGGCTGGGGTCAGAACGATAAGTATTTAAGAACACTGTTGTGGATGCAAGATAGACATGGTCTTAAAACCGGCCAAGTGCGACTCGGACTCGCACATGAAGGGTTACGTACCATCGTAGTAGGGGAACCCCCATTAATTATTAATTTATTTTTATTATTTGTTGTTATAGCGGCAACAGAAATACACATTCTGTACAAACATTTCAACTGTCTACCTATTACAGACCATGAGAAACAACCCGCTGACAGTTTCTGAAAAACTGAGAAACAGCCGCACTAGACTCGTTCTATCGTACTTAACAATTTGCATACTGTTTCAGGTAACATCATAATCATTTTTTCTTTCTGTTTTGCTCAGGACTCTAAAAATAAACCCTTATCTGTAGACATATTTTTTTCGGTCTGCCCATTTTAATACAACTTTTCAGAAAAGTTTTCTTGCTTATTTATTATATTTACTTATATATATTTACCAGTAACTCGATATCGAAATTACTTGGCCAACTCGGATCGAGTGCTGAATGAAATTTGATTTCATAAACCCTGTTTACAGAAACTTTTTGATGAAGTAATTAAAACTAATTCAAAGGTAACGCCGCCGTTAAATTATTTTCGATAGGTCATATTTGTGGAAAGTTCTAAAGGCTTTTGGTATAATAATAAAGCTGTTTGTATCTTCCTAAAAAGAGAATTTGCTTAGAGACAAAGATATACCTAAAAATATAGTAAAGGAACTGTTGCGGTAGGCTAGAATTAAAATTGTCTTCGGCTTAGTTTGTCGATCAAGACCCAACAGAGCCAGCCCAGAAATTATATATTACGTGTATATAGCATCCATGCTTCTGTTATATTCGCGTTATCTAGACTAGAGCCAAATAGATCCATTTATTTGTTTAAGGTGGAAACGCCAGGGTAGCCATCAAGTTCATGAATTCCCATTGAATGCCTATGTCATGAAAAAAACATTCAATGGAATTTAATTAACTTAGAGGGTTGTATTGCTGATTTTATTATAACTCCATATTTGTTACGTTCACGAATCATATTTTAATCAACATACAACCTGACACTGCCCAGCTAATTGCCAAAAACGTAAGAAAAATTGAATTCTGCGGGCTTCCCTGGCACCTTAAATGTATTTTGTGTTATAAACCCAAAGTTGATTGCTTTTCTAAATAACAGATCTGCGACGTTATATAAGGGTCCCAGGATCTATATAATTCAATGTGCTGAAAGTTTCGATAGATTTGTTTTAAATAAAAAATCTCAACTCACGGGGATGTTCGAATCTCTTCGGGAGGTTGCAGGTAGCAAACAGATCCGAAGTCTTGAAGTCGGGTTCTTTCATATGTGCTCTGCCAGCCTTCTTGTCGGTGCATGTTGCTGAGCAGAAACCAGGCTGCACATTCTCTTGTGGTAGTGGTGGATCCTGAGGCTGTCTATCACTCATTGTTTCTTCAAAAGCTCAAATGACAAAAAATACGAGACTCGATCGTAAAGAAATATTAAATTTAGTAGAATATCGGAGAAATAGCAGTGATTTAAGTCGCAGGACAATTGATTCGTAAATAAAAGGCGTTGCTGTTGGTTGTCGTGACAACTTGACAGTTTTGTTTTCCTTGGAAACAACTTGGAAATGGTATTTTGTTTTGGTTGGTAATTTTGTTTATTTTCTATGGTTCAAGACAGTTCGAATCACCTAAATGAAATTGCCTGTCCAAATAAAACGTATTTTTAACCGAAGTCTAAAAAAGGAGGACGTTATGTACCTATTCCACCACCATCTTTTTTTTTCATTTAAGTATATCGATTACTCCGCGATTACTGAGCTGATTTACGTCATTATTTTTTCATTTGCTGGAGGAAGCCCGCTTTTCTCTGCTTGAGGAGTTTTTGAGTTCTTCTTTGCCTATGTTGATGACACGATGGTCCCTTAATAACTTCTAGCTGCAACTATAAAGGGTAAAATAAAAACTTTAAAGAATCTAAGATAACTTTACTTTCGACTACTAAATCGGTGGCCAAAAAGTCAATGAAACAAACAAACTCACCGACATCCGAAAGTAACGTTCCTATGTCAATTCGGTAGGATCAGCATAAAACATTCCACCCAGTGTTGGGGCACAAGGGTCTAGTCTATCTAGCTAGGCCCTAATTTGGCCACAACCCACCTCGCGGGCCCAATGTGGGTGGTTGAATGTCACCCATAATATATTCACGTTTTTGTTTCTAGAACATGAAGGATTCCTACGCCGTTTTGAGACCTGTGCTGTTGAAATACTTTAATACATAAAGTAAAGCGCCTGCCAGAGTTCGAACCTTAGACCTTACGACTTACGGTGCATAAGTTAGAATCGTTACCACGGACACCATCTGCTCGCGTTAACAGTCATTACATTTTAATAGTGTTCCATTGTAAAAATGCGATGGGCGATGGTAAAGTGTCACATTAGATATTGATACTCCAGGATAGGTGTGCAATAATTAAGTTGGGCTTCACGAAACAAGTAGCTTTATCGGAACCACATACTTAAAATATAAAGCTCAACGTACACATGTCATGAGGTAATGTTTAGGAATACTAAAGTAAAGAGAAAATTGCTGTAGTAAAAGTGCTCATGGAACAATAAGGAAAGAAAGACGGACTGTAAAAACTCGTAATCATATCTACAGTTTGTACTATTAGGTTAGGCAATGTCCCTTTGCTTGGTCTACTGCCCACAGAACCCTAAATCCCCCAACAAAATGAGACTAATGTATACCTAACTACCACACGTCAAACCAATATGGTAGCGCCTCTTTGCATTTTTTCCGCTCTAAATGACATCCAACTATTAGATCATGGAAAACTCCCATTTTAATTACAAAATCCTATACCCGTTGACCTTAAGCTCATTGGGCATGCATTCGAATGAATATATTAGTCGTTATCACCGCTATCGGGAGCCAGCCGACACAAACGTGGGTGAGTATCGCGCCTCCTCCCACCCCGCTGTGTCACTCACTGCTCGACTACTAATAACCGCTCACAGTTTAAAATTTAATTAGGTACCAAACAGTTCCGTGGATCAAAACTACACAATTGTGACCAAAAAGTGCGGTTGACAAAGTTTCAGAGACATTAAAAATATATTTGAAAAGCCAAAGATTTGTTTACTTGTATATCTGTCAATTATAAAGTCAAACAACTATCAACAAAACTGAGAATAAACTAGAGTAAACAAATCATCATCAATAAACTAGAGTAAACAAATCATCATCAGTAACTCTTTATAAATCAAACATAAAAATGCAAACGATAAATGTACAGCAACCAATAAATCTAAAAGTCGTGAGGTTCGAGTTAGATTTCTCAGATCTAGTGAATGAAAATGGCAAACGAAACCCAGAGAAAAAAACCAAGAAAATTAGGATACCGAAGATCAACAACAAAAAGCAATCTCCGATACCGCCCGCGCCGTTTATAAAGAACTCTTCACAGGTACGCAATTGTTATTCAAAGGTAATGGAAAAATAATACATCGCAGGTATGGAAACGACAGGGAAAATATTATAAAATCATTTAGGTACCAGAGTAAGGTATATTACATTTTTAGTATGTGTAATGATACTACCTGTATAGTAACTGTAATGATAGTTGTAAGTTGAATAAATAAATTGTGAAAGTACTTAACAAAGATTCGTAGGTAAATCATGATTGTTTACCTGATACTGGATAGCAGGTGGTTCTGCCTACCCCTTACCCATGGAAAAGCGGCGTAAGTTTACACTATTATGTATGTTTGAATACTGGATAGGGAGCTATCGTGCGTTAGGTAATAAACAGTGAATAATAAACAGAGAATAAAACTTGGTACTTATTGTTAGTCATACATGTTTTGAATAATGATTTTTGACGACCCGAATGGCGCAGCGGTAGTGAGGCTGCCTTACGTTCGTAGGGTCCCGGGTATGAATCCCGGTAGGAGCAAAGGTTTGTGTGATGAGCATGTGCATTTGTTTCCGAGTTTGTTTCATGGATTTTTATATGTATAATAAGCATATATTTACAAAACAAAAAAGTATCTATGTAGTATATCAACTATCTGGTGTGCACAAGCCTCGTTGCTTAGTGTGGCACTAGATGGCGCGTGTGTAATGTCCAGCGATATTTATTTATTTTATTTTTGTTGCCATCCCCTGTACTTATATCATCATCGTCTTCCTGCCCTTATCCCATTGTTATCTATACTTATTTTACTAATACTTAATTAAATTACTAGTTACACTAGTCTAATTTGATGTTATATTTCCAAATCCAGAAACGAGATGTTAAAGATCTGGTTGAAGATTTACTCGACGAGTTATATTCAAACCAGCGCGACTGGGGCGGCCATAGTGGGATCGACTGTAGTCATTTGTAAGTAAAACGTATACGTACGTACCTACTTAAAACTACTATTAAGTCTTAAGAAGCCACAGAAGAAATATGAAAGCTCTCAAAAATAACGCAATTTTGTTTTTTTTTTTAATGCAATGGTGTTATAAAACAAAAAGCCGGCCAGCAAAAGACAGCATTTACAGCTGGGCCCAAACGCAACCCTCCTTTGTATTTGTTATTTGAAATACTTGGTGTTGTCAGACGGCTACTTGATCGTCGAGTCTGCCACCACTGGTGGAGGATTCCATGGTGGTGACAGAATTCGGGGCAAATGCGACTCCATCGACGCAACCGCCACCAGTGGTGGTAGATGCGACAAATAGTTGCAACTGCCACCAGCGGTGGCGGACCAGTGGTGGTAGACGAGAATAAAGGTTATTTTCTAACTGTCACACAACACTCTTTTTTGAAGCCGATCCCTCATTATTTAAAAACAGCATCCTAAAAATGTAAACGTTTAGTTTAAAAGCGTATTAAACCCTAAGTAGATTAGAGCCAAAGTTCTCTAAGTAGTATCAAAGAATATGCAAAATATTGTTGTTGTAGGCGCGTCAATATATCCGAAGTAATAATTTATGATTTGAATGTCTACTGTCTAGATCTACGTCGGCATCGTTCACTTCGTGTCAGTCAAACTGTTGGGAGAAAACTGAAGCCATTGAACGAAACTTTTTGGAATCACTAGGTACGAAACCTTTCACAGAATAGCTTAACTTTCAGTTTACTTTAGCATTATAATTAACTCTCCCAATGGAAATTTTGAAAATAACATTTAATTAGCTTTTTTGAAACTACGTTTCATTTCCCCTTGTGACCCTTGTCGTCTTACTGTGAAACTAACAAAAGCTACTCAATAAAAACTATAGACGAACTGGAACGCCGAAATAAACGGAAATGATGTCCATTATCCCACAATGAAATGCGACAAAACACTGGCAGGCAATATTGTGAAATAAAATCGATAAGATCATTTAGATCAAACATCAATTATTCCGTTAAACATAATGTGTAAGTTAATTTTGTTCCGAAACAATAGACTATGCCCATTAGATCGTAAATAGCGATTACTATCTGGAAAATGATCCTATAATTTACGTACATATAGTCATGTACATTAATAATTCACAGGCTGTACGTACTGTATTTTCATTATTTCATAGACATTATCGAACTTCGGGAACAAAAAATCGAATGGGAAGAGAGACTTCAAACAGCGGGAGAACAACTTGCGAAGAAAGTTCGTATCCGGGACCGACTGAAGCGGCAACAGAACCGACTTTGCGCAGCTATGACCGTGCTGCTAAAACATATCAGTAAGTGGTCATTCGACACCAAGAAGTTGCTTATACAGTACGTGATATTTCACACTGTCTTATAGTATTTGCGAAAAGCCAGGCTTTCCAAAAAGTCTAATCAACAATATATTTTTTCTATTAATTTGAAAACAACGTTTTCGATAATGGGAGTTGGAGCTATCACAAAACGAAGCCAGAGATAAATAAATAAATATCGCTGGACATTTACACACAGCACCATCTAATGCCACACTAAGCAACGAGGTTTGTGTCGTGGACACCAGATTGTTGATATACTACGTAGATACTTTTTTGTTTGTAAATACATACTTATTATACATATAAACATCCATGACTCGGATACAAATGTCCATGCTCATCACACAAACATTTGCTCCAACCGGTATTCGAAACCGGGACCCTAAGAACGTAAGGCAGCCTCACTACCGCTGCGCCATTCGGGTCGTCAAAGAGATGCTACTGATATTGTTTGTTGTTAAACAGAATACCAGTTGCCGTGCTTTTGAAACTGTTACAATTGCCTCGCAATGATAACTCATCGATATAATGGATATTATATCAATAGTATAACGACCAAAACGATAAACGTGTAAATTATTGTCAATTTATGGAAATTAATTACCACTTAATGTCCGTAAAAGGCCGCCGGCTCCGTAACTCGTAGAATCTAATTTCTATATTACAGCTAATGGGTCGTGCATTTTCATTAGCAAATTGTATCATAACCACAGCGGAGCGTTACCAAAAGCCCTTCATACAACTTCAATAGTTGAACAATGAATAGCTTCTCAATTACAATTTACAATGAAACATTTATAAACCTTATTCATGGATAGCCAATATCACGACAGTTTCATTCATGGGAGCTTAAAATAGATTTACGCATATCAAAGCTAACTTTACTTGGTATGAGGTGCTTTTCCCTTCTATCTGTTTCCGAAACTGACGTACACAGCGGCGCTCAATCGATACATAACGCACACAGACAACCGGCCGGGGTCCCTATGCGCATGCCCACTGCCGTGTACCACGAAACACTGTCACAAAACAACATGACAAAAGTATATTTTCCCTCTGAGCATACAAGCAGTTTGTAGTACCGTAGATTGAAGACAGATTCAATATTGTGGTAGGAGGTTGGAAGCCCCGCCGCTTCGTTTCACGAGTTTCCCAGTAAACATCACATCAGCTGGTCGACTACGCAGTCTCAAATGCTCTCGAGATATGGCTCATATTTTTTTACAATTCTGTTATAAATCATCGGTGTCTAACCCTACAGTGGCTGGTAAAGTTGGTTCTTAGCGCCAGGATGTCAAGTCCGTATCCGCCTGCAGTGCCACTGCATAGACTTAAGCCGTCAGGTCGTTAACTTAGTGCTTAGTGCAGTTATAAAGATATGCGTTTATTGTCAAATGCGTGCCGCTTACAAGACAGATGAGTGCACTCCTAAACTCCCTGAGGAGCTTGGCAGGTGCATCGAAGGCCGGCTCAGGTACGTCCATTCATTTATTTCAAATGTAAGAATGCGATGATCAAGAAATTATCCTTAGGAAACCTTTGAAGTACCGCGTTTGTGATCTTTGTTAAAGACAGTTATGATTGACGATTCGTTTCTACGTTTAAATGTTAAATTCCACGTCAATGTTATTTCATTATTTTGTTCCTTTGATATATCAATCAGAATCCTAAGGCTAGACGCTCCTCCTTTATTGTCTGAGCTAAATTACTTTATTATGTAAATGTGTAGTGTAGTTCCGTCATCGGTGACTCTTATGAAATAGTCCCTTTTTGTTTTTCATGTGTTTGTTTCCATGAAATTGTTCATGTGTGTGTTTCCATGAAAACAATAACGCGTTACGCGTTTATCGGTTCAGTTTTCCGTAGATAGTTAAGTAAATGTTATGCACAGTTGACACACAAAACTAACCTATTCTCAAGGAGTTATGGCATCATTGTTAACCAAATATAGGCATTTCTTTAGACAACTATTTACTTCATCCAGAGATGAAGTGTAAATTTAAATTGCGTAGCGTCGAAAACATAATTATGAAGTTAGATTAATGTTTTGATTCTTATTCTGTTGTACTTAAGGAATCTATGTAAACATTGTTAGGTTATAAAATTAAGCTAGACTATTGTGAGCCAGCGTATGTAGTTTTTAATTACTGGATGTTACCTTCGATTGGTTTTAAGGTTTTACTTTTTTTGATTCTTAAGGAAAAAGGGGCTAGGTACCCCAGTTTAACATATTTTCGCTGCATAAATCTAAGGACCCAAGAAACCTTAGAGAGCACTTCTCTAAAAGACTTCTTAGTGTTAGATAATGGTTGTGTAGACCTGCTTATAATGTGTAGGGAACGAAAATGGAATTAGGTACCTGCTATTTTTTTTTTTTTCTATATGCAAAATCTAAAAACCCAGGATGCTTTGGAGAGCCGTGTCCTCGAGGACCTGTTTGATAATGCTCATAATTAAGGTGGTATTTATATTGTGTACTGGGAAGAGGAATTAAGTAATTAGTGGGTATATAATACTTTTTCGCTGCATTCAAAACCAAAGGACCCAGGAAGCTTTAGAGAGCCCTGTTCTGTAACCTGCTTGGTAATGAAGTGGATAAAAGCCACTTCAGCTTTTGCGATGACCTTATAAAGGTGGACAGACTTGACGCAGGAGGCAGAGATCAGGTTGTAGTACCGCAGCTTGGCAGAGGCGTATATCCAGCAGTGGTCTACGACACGCTGAGTTGATTGATTGATTAAAGGTGGCTTTTAATATGTAGCGGGCGAAAGTGGTGCTCGTTTCGGCGTGACGCCGGGCGCAGGCGAGGGGCCAGGCGAGGGCGGCTACGCGGAGTGGCTGCATGCGATGCGCCTGGTCGCGCGCCTGCCCGCCGGCGTACCTCAACACTTCCGCAGAAAGGTAACTCGTATTTATAAACCAACAAAACATCACGCCTGTAACCCCAGAGGAAGAGAATCCCAAGGTTAGGCAGAGGTGTACCGTCACATTTCGCCAGTTATGTTTAACGCCTATGTAATAGGGGGGATGGCAATACACTCTTATTGCCATCACCCGGCCACAAGTCCTGCCTTCGGGCTGCTTAGCACAATTTCCTGATGGGAAAACCCAAACAAAATACACTGGTTTTTCTCTCAACGGTGCTTTTGCGCGGTATGTTTTTGTTGTTACACTGAATAGATGTTGTATCTGTCCACTTATCACCTTAATAAGATAAACACTGCGCGAAACACTGTTCGGCACTCGGCATTGAATTACCTACTTTGTTTTTACATTTAACTATACTGTTGTGGCCTAATTAACTTTCAAAATGGCTGCTCAGATAGGCACTTTCGACTGAAAGCCGATCCTAACAGCTGAGAGAGGGCTAGGCAGATGATGATGATCCATCAAGATGGAACACAGTTACATATTTAGAAAATTAACTGTACTATAAACGTTCTTGATCCTGAGCTGTGATTGTGTCTCCTTAAAGCCTTAAAAACCGTTTTCAACGAACCTCCAACATCCCGTAACGCCGCACTTCACGGTATCTCTCCCGCCGATTAGCCACCAGTTCAATAAAAAACATCCTCATTCTGAACGGTTTTGTAGGGAGTATAGATTTTTAATAAATATAGCTTCGGTCACCGAGTATCGGTATAGTTAGGTACGAGTAGGTTAGGTAGCTAACCTACTGAAATAATTCTCAGCCATTTTCAACACATTTAGTCCTAAACGATTTTCCCTTTGGATTTAGGACTTTTTGATAGAACTGTATGTACCTAACCTACCTAAAGATCTCTCAGAATACTTACGACAACAATCTCTATCCAAATCTTATCCAAATATTCAATCCATAGCTTCGTTTCGTCGTACTGAGACGAAGTTATCATACATAATATAGGTACCGGGAGCATAAATCTAAATATCCTAATGAGAGTTCGAAGAGCTCACTTACGTGGAACAACCTTACGTGAAAAGGGTTACTTTGACGTCATTTTTATTTACATCCCTTTCAAGATCACGTATCCTTGACTTTCAGTAGGTAAATAAAAATAATTAAATGCGTGAATGACCGCAAATCAAAAGATTGCCTCTACGTTGTTGTTGAAACTTAGTTAAAAGATAGCAATCTATGGGCTCTTTGTAACAGTCCATAACAACTAGATGCGGAGTCCATTGTGGCTTTCATCCGACTCCACACAATTACGGTCGAACAAAGTGAGAATACTGCGGTCATTTCCACTTTAATTTATGGTATAATACTAGTTGTCAGTATAAGATTTATCTCGGGTGATTTCGGTTTGTGGTGTGTGCCCTGTTCACCTAGATTTGAAATGGATGCCGTGCCAGTTTTAATGTCTTTATTTTGTTAAGATTCTGAAGTAAATGAGAAGGTTCGCCACAGCAAAGAACGCCGCCATTCACTGTAAAATTACTTAGGGATTCAGACGCCCACTTCTTTCCAAAGGAGTACTGAATTAGTTTCTTCAGTCAGTTAATCTCGTGACATAAAAATAAATCTTCTATTGTTAACAGTTGTTGTTGTAGTGCCATGATATCAAATACATACATATATTATTATTACTATTGGTTGTAGTTTAAACAATAATTTTATATCGGTGACTCAGACATCTGATGAAGGTTGCGAGAATCCGCTGTTTGTGAATAGCTCAGGTCCGGCGCCGGCGTTTGGTGTGACAATGCTTGGAGGACAAAGGACGCTTGTGTAACAAAGGACGTCTTTTAGCTGAATGGTGATGATGTTACTGATGCTGCTTTCATTAATAAAACTTCATTTATTCTTATCTCAGCTATGGCTGACACTGTCGGAGCGTCACCTGACGGCGCGGAACATCGACTGGCCATCAGCGGAGCGCGGCTGTTTCCGCGGCACCGCGCAACCCGATGACACGGAGCTTGGCGCGCAAATATTAAAAGTAAGAGGCCATTCTTGACTTCAATCCCAAATGCGTATGTGAATATCTGAAGTAATCAATCCGCCTAAAGTATAAAACAGCATAAACACGCACAACCATCATCAAGCTCTGAATTTTCCTACATAATATATTATTATGTAGGTCTATCTAATATTCACAAACTAGACGTAAATATCTCAAATGATCAAGCAAATTGAATGTCTGTCTAGCCTAGTCCTATGAGAGAAATGTGAATGTGGGGGTTTTGTGAAGGTTGTCGAAAGGCAAGTGCCTTCTTAGAAAATAATACTGTTGTTGGAAATACGATATTCTTCGCGAGATTAGAAGAGATTGTTGATTTATTTTTCTCATTGAAACTTAATATTTTCCAAGGATTTACACCGCACCGGGTGCTCTCTGTTCTGCGGGGTAGAGGGGCGGGAAAATCAGGCGATGCTTCGAAGGGTGCTATTGGCTTACGCAAGGTATTTCATATCTTTATCTTTTAAATTGCATTATTATAAAATATAGAAACGATGTTAAAGACTTTTGTGACAAAACATGAAAGCCAATAATCAACTTGGGAAAACAGATGTACAGCTGTTTGATTGATAAACGAACACATCGTTTAATTTTAGATGGAACAAAGACGTGGGCTACTGCCAAGGTTTCAATATGTTAGCTGCCATCATACTAGAAGTTATGGACAAATCTGAGTCGGATTCACTGAAGGTAAATATTATTACAGTACTAAAGCTAACTAGAGCAGTGAGCTAGATACCAAACCCTAGATTCGATACGCGTACCTACCGAATATACCATGACTTAATACGTATGAGGACTAGCAGAGTAAATTATAATCGATGCTTTATAACGTCAAATTATGGAGTATCGATTTCGTTACCATATTTAGAAATAAATCATGCTGATTTCGGTTTTCTTTTTTATTCATAATAACTATCAATTTGTAGGTTATGATATACCTAGTGGAGGCCGTTCTCCCTGAGGGCTACTTCGCAGACGATCTTCGCGGCTTGTCAGCGGACATGGCAGCGTTTAGGGACCTCCTGCGACTGCGCCTGCCACGCCTAGCCCAACACATGGACCATTTGCAAAGAGTATCTGATGGTAACGGCATTTTCATTCTTATGTATTTTTAAGACTGATTCCCAGATTTTGAAAGCGCAAACATCAAAATCAATAAAAACTAAAAGAAGCTATTTCAATAAGACTTTGACTGTCGTAAATACCGGCCTTTAAAATAAACATAAAATTGTTTGACGCATTGTAAAACTTTTAAATCATTTTATTTTAGTCTTTTTTTTTTCAGGCGGAGGTGTAGAACCTCCTTTGCCAGACGTGTTTACTATGCAATGGTTCCTCACACTGTACGCGACCTGGTTGCCGAGGGAGTTTCTGCTGAGGATATGGGACCTTGTCTTACTAGATGGAAATGAAGTGCTCCTTCTAACTGCGCTGGCTATTTGGGATATGCTCCAAGAGTGAGTTTTCAAATACAGTAGATATACATGGTGTAAACAGACCCTTTACGAAGCCGTCAACCAAGCATGCTGTACTTCAAACTAAGTAACTCTACGCAAAAAATATTGCTAGGAAACGACTTTTTTTTTGGCGTTAAAAATCACGTTTTACGGTAAAACTCAATGTAACGCACTCAAAACATTGTGCTGATGCATTGAATAGTGAATGGGTTATTGAGTTATTTAAAGTAAAGTTATGTCCTTAAAAATTGTATTTAAAAAAACTTGTGGAAAAGTTGGAAACTTGACCTCCAATATCTCCGTAACTAGAAGGTTTCCAGGTAGGGTCCAGAACAAAAAAGTGGTGGCAATGACGGGGAGAACAAGTACCTTTCGGCTTTGTCAAGAGTCTATTTACACCCTTAATTATAACATAATATTACAAATATCTCCTCTCGTTTCTTATTTCTATTTTAGCTTCAACAAGACAAGTCATTTCAAACGCCAATAAATAGACTATTAATTACTCATTCAACCTCAAATGAGTAACTTTCATTACAGAAGGATTTAAATTAATCCAATCTAGACATTGTAAACTATGAGGAAAATTCTAACGTTTGAATTGATGACATCATTAGCTCGGGAATCCCGAAATGCTATGCGTTCCTCTTTTACATTTAGGTATATTGTATTTCAACACACATGAAGGTCGATATAGAACAGACAAGGTTAGTAGAAAGAAACGTTTTTTCTGCACCTTGAAATCTGTGTAAACAGTAACGCAATTTCTATCTTTACCTACTCCACAAAAAAACAAATGTTTAAGCTACAGCTATGAAATAAATTGTAAGTTTAATAAAAACATAGGTATATGTGTAGTTTATGCAACTCTTAACGATATGAGTGAAACTGATATGAAACGCATAATCGCATAGGACCACCCCCGCTTTCCTGATATCAATATTATCTATATCCGAATGTGACCGATAAGCGATAAAAATTATATTGCGCTTGTTATAGTCATGGGTATACTTCGAAATTCGCAAATGTTTGCCAGTTCTATTTAAAAATAAATGAGCCGAAAAGTAGATAGTCACTATAATGGGAATAAAAGTTCCTCTATACACCAGCATATACCATCTATTTCGACAACCATAAAAAATCTTAATTAAGATTTTTCTTTTCAGTCGTATTCTATCGGCTCGTTCGGCAGACGAGTTCTACAGCTGTATGGGTGGAGGCGCGGGTGCCGTGTGGGAGGCGGGGGATTCGCTCGTGGCGAGGGTCGTGTCGTTCGGCTCCGCGCCCGAGCTGCCCCGACTGCGCAGCCTGCACCGATACCGCGTGGCACCTCCAGCTCCACCCACTTCAGCACCCAATTATCATCCGCCTTTGCATTCTGCTGTACGTTTACGTCTATCCTACTAATCCCTAGCCCCGGGAAATAAAGTGGAAAAGCATAGGTATATAAAGTACACAAAAGTCTAAGAATGCGAAAAATGGTATAGCACAAAAAGGTGGAGACTGTTACCACCATATTGCCCGGGCTAGCGTTATGTCAAACATCGAGCATGAAAGATAGTCAAGAAGTTATAAGGTAACCGAGGATGGCTTATTTCAGGTGCAGTCAATGACAAAACGCGGGCTCCGACTATTCTACTCAGAAGATGAAGGAGATTCCAGTGACGATGGCAATAAAATGGCATTAGCTACGGTTAGTACTCGTATATCATAGGAACTGTTGAAAATGATCATGTACTCGTCTGATATCCAACTCGGATATTTAAAATATGGTGACTTAACTTGTTT
Organism: Xestia rhomboidea; assembly: GCA_963853795.1. NCBI lineage: Eukaryota > Metazoa > Arthropoda > Insecta > Lepidoptera > Noctuidae > Xestia > Xestia rhomboidea. Next base: position 11,522,676 of record OY970761.1, on the reverse strand, counting down.
TAGTTCGTACCTCGGCGTGAAGACCGTTTGGCAGCAGGTGACAGACTTTCTTTAGACATTGGGGCCTTGAAACGTCAATACGCTCGCCTCCGAGAAAGGCAGAGACAAGCTCATGTCATATTAGCTGCGGCTTGTGCTCGCCATGCTGCAGGTACAAAACACAAATATAATACTCTAGTCAATTGAAATGGGCATTTCATACATTGTCTATATAAAACACAAATTATTTTCAGTGGGCGTACCGACCTCTCCAACATCGCTTACGGTAAACAATCTACTCCTGGGCAAAAGTGCACTAGTAAGTTCTAGAGGACGAAGACTTGGACCACCTCCTGGAGCAGTACCACCCTCACGGCAAACGTCAACACTAGATAAAATAGAGCTCCGTTCACGTGGACCTTCCTCTGAAACCATCAGTTGGAATGAAGAAAAAAGTCGTAAAACACTTAGCAGGCGGAATTCAGTTAAATGGAAAGATATTAAGAAGGATAAAACCAAACCGAAGGAAAGAAAAGCATCCATTGACTTAGACGAGATTGGCGACGGCATTATTGTTTCTGAAATAGAAGCCAATCGAATGATTGCTACAGTGAGATCTCGCAGCTCTAGTGAAACATCTTCTTACTCATCACACAGTGCTTCAAGTACAGATACAAGTCTTTGTGACGAGAATGAACGTGGTAGTGAGTCCGAGTCGGAAATTCCAGAAGATGAAAAAGAAAAGCATAGTTCTAATACTAAGAATAAGAAAATTTCCTCTTCCCCTTCTCTTAAACAAACCAAAATTAGTCGTTCACAAATCAAATCAGAAACTGTTAAAGTACGTACCCCTGAAAAGGAGGCAGAAATAGACTTGATTGACAAACCTATCAAAAGTATTTCTGACTATTTGGATTCTGCAGCAGGGGAGCCGCTACGTACTTACATCGATGGATTTGAAAGTAAATTGAAAGACAGCCCGAATCTTACTAATGAGATCACTGTGTTTAATCCTACAAGTCTATCACCTTGTTCTCCACGCATAACTTCAGACAGAAATGAAGTGTTGCAGAGACTCAATAGAACAAAATATGAGGAAAATTCTACAAGCAGAGAAATAACAAGGCCTACAAGTTTTACGAAATCACCAAATATATTTACTGAACTCAGTCCTATTGACTTATCTCCTTGTAATTGTGGCATAGGTCATAAATCCCCGTATGAGTATGATTTTGAATCTAACTTTAAACGGCCCCCAGCAAGTGAGTCTTTATCTCGACCCCCAGATATCATCGATAGCTTCACGATGTATCCAAATTTTGTGCCTGACATAGATTTATCAGATAAAAATGTATCTGACTTTGAAAGCCCACCGGGAAGTCCTGGTTCTGAAAGTATTATAGTAAGTGAAGATGAACCACCGATACCTTTAAAAATTGATAAGTACTTTGAACACAGTCCGGAGTTCTTTGGTGCACGAGTAACAGATCCAAATAGCGTAGATATTCCAAATCGGCGTTCCACCAAAAGACTCTCACGGCTACCAAAAAAACCAGACTCATTGACATTGCAAAGTAACCACAACGATAAACTTATCAAGGAAGAAGTAGAAAGAGCATCATCATTGCCTCAAAGTCATAGTTTTTCAAAGAAAATTATCGATGACTATAAAGAAGCCACAGATTTCTATTCCTCTCAAAAACAGCAAACGCCTGAAAAAAGCAAAGAACAAAAAGACATATTTTCTCCAAAAGATTACATTTTACAAACAGGGCGTAAAAATAGTGAAAGAGCTTTACAGATAATTCAAGAAAATTCAAAAATTTTGAGTAGAATCTTGACAAAACAAAATATTACCGAAGTTAAGAGTCCTATTAAATATCAAGTCACTAAAAGTGATGAGAACGTGCTCGAAAAACAACGAAATTTTTACTCCAAAACGGTTCCTGAAAAACCTGTGGAGAGTAAGCTAATTGAATCGCCTTTACTGAAAGAATCTACCTCTGATTCGTTAATAGGCTATAGAAAAAGAAATGTAAACGCAGGGGCAAATGAAAACAATGATTTTGTGCGAATACGACCTATTTCTATTGATGACCCTTTTTCCTTGGAAGTTCGCAATTCAAGCACCAGAGAAGAAGAGTTTTCTATCAAAAACACAAAAAGTCCAAGTAGTGAATGTTTAGGGAATAAGACCGATTTATACGGATGGGAAAACAAAGGGTTTTTAGCAAAATGTGATCACAAAACCTTTTTAGTGAAAACTGAACCCTTTGATTTCGAATACCAAAGAAAAACCAGTGATCTTTCAAGTTACGGTGACTTGTCCAATAAAGAACTCAAACCTGCAACCACGTCGGACTGGACTCGACATTCTTTTTCGGGCGAGTCCAAAGCATCAGTGACTTTACCGTCGTCGGAGCAAAAAGATACTTCGACATATGAAAGACGATTCACATCCGATGATTATAATTACCCCTTTTCAAGCAAATATAATGACTTTGTGTTGTCTAAAGCTAGTGATATTTGTAGCAAAACGGTTAACCAAGGACCGAAAGTTTGCGAAAATGTATCTAAGACTGATAACAGCCAAGTTAGTGACTTTGCTCATGTTGTGACTTCCTCTATAAGTTTCACGTACGAGGCATCAGTGGAGGATGACTCCCCGACCGGCGCGAAGAGCAACTCTAGTGATACTCTGTGTCAGATCACGTCGTTAGATCAAGTGTCTACGCCAATATCGCCTAAGATATTTCCGAACAGAGACACTCCCACTATTCCTAAAGACTACACAGAAAAGAGTGATAGAACTAAAGTAGAGTCAGACGATACTTGCAGTGCTATCACTTCGCTCATCGAGACGGACACGCTGTCGTCGCTGTCTTACCCCCGCAGTCCGTCGACAGGCTCGTACCATCCCTTCCCCACGCGCCCCGCGCTCCGCATGCCTAAAGAGTTAGGAGTGAGACTTGGTATGTACCCTAAAGATGTGATCAATTCCCCACCAAAATAAGAATAATTTAATAGTTTACCGATAGTTAAAGACACTATATATAAGGTTGTTTTGTGACTTGAACATTCAAGATCAATTTTATTACGTGAAAGTGTTTTTTTATTGATATTTTATGCTTTAATAAAAATCTAGATAACTTCAACACAGATTTTTAGAATTTTATTGTTTGAGTCTAGTTTATGTTTTATGTTTATGTCTAATTATGTTATAGTCTATTTTTTTTATTTGAAACTTGTCTGCTACTAGTTTACATATTTAAGTCTTTGTTTTGTTTTAAAGCTTTGAAGCTGAAATGTTTGCCCTATTAATATTACAGTTTAGAAATATTTTACATTTGAAATACAGAATGTTTCATCACTATATATAAAATGCACGCGGGAAGTTTACAAATTAATAATATTATTATGTAATGTGAAGCCTTTGGTATTTCAGATAGTTATTTGAGCTAGAAACAAAACAAACACGTTGCCTTGAATCCAATTTAAATGTTATGCGTAATAAATAAATAATAATCCTTCGCAATATTAAAATATTTGTACAATAATAAGGTAGATAGATTACTGTTTGAAGTCAATATAATTTACGGCAATTACTTATTTGTACTGCTATAGATTAATATGCAAAATGAAGAAGATTATGTTGTTAGAAGACAATATTTTATTCTACAACAGTATTGAGAAAATATACATAATGCGACAGATGGTCAACTAGTTTATTATTCATTGTCACAACCCTACATTATACAATAATAATACAAAAAAGGGAAATGACGACTTTAAAATATTTAATGTCATCCCTTAAATTAAATAGTTCTTGTAAATAAGTTAGAAGTCGTCAAGCACCGGTGGACAAGTACAGACAAGATGTTTGTCTCCGTACATGTCATCAATACGACCGACTGTGGGCCAGATTTTCGTCTCTCCTTTCACGAATGGCTGAAACATAAATATTTATTTGTAGCACTTGTTGAAAGAAAAATGAATAAATGATAAAGTGCCGATTGACAGGGGGGATAGAAGAAAAAAACGTATTGCGCCGACCCTAAACACGGGACAAGGGCAAACAACGGCAAGAAGATAATGACTTCTTGGTTTTTTTTTTTTATCATCATATTCTTGAGAACTTATACTCACTGCAGGGAAAGCAGCTTGTTCCCGACTGTATGGGCGGTTCCAATCTTCAGAGATTACTTCCGCTTGCGTATGTGGTGCCATCTGAAAATAGTCATCATGTTACAAACAAACCACATCTAAAAAAAATCTTTCGTACATACTGTTAGGAACCCCGTGGCACAAACATTTACCAAGAAGTTGGTACCTACATGATTCTAGAACCAGCGAAATCTGTAATCATTCTTTAATAGATTTTCAAACGTTATCACTAAAGCATTAGGTTCCAGGTGGATTGGAAAATTTGGACAGTTTCGGGTAGTTTGATGTGCTGACGTCCGTCCTAACTAAATCCACGGTAAAAGTTAATGTCACAATTTCCCTTACCTACAAGCGTGTATAAATATCAAGGCCTTTCCTCAATGGGGTGGGCAACTGGTGGTACTAATGTCGCTAGCATCCCATGAACCAAACATCGTCATTGGTTGAAAATCTGTCAATGTCATTTTATATTTCAAAATAGTTTGACCTCATTGGTCAGATTGGGTCTAAGCTATGGACGCGCCATCTACAATCAGCTTTGACCAGCCTTCCCCATTAAAACAAATAAACATTATTATGAAAACAGCGACGAGGTTTGTACCTTCAAAGGATTTAGCCGTTTGTCCATGGTTCCGTCTTCGATGTCTTTAATTTCCTTTCTGATTGCGATAAGAGCTTCACAGAAGCGATCCATCTCCTGAAGATCTTCAGACTCGGTGGGTTCTATCATCAGGGTGCCCGCTACTGGCCACGACATCGTGGGGGCATGGAAACCTGCAATGTCACACGATTATATTAAGATCTTAATTTATATAAGTATGTCTCACACACATAGTCACACTTTTTCCCCTTGGGGGGTAGGAAGAAACTACAGAACTCCACATTCATACACGCACTGCGAGTACTAAGCACTGAATTTTTCTGATGAACACCACCAATAAGGTGAGGTATTACGAACAGTAAGTCGTAGGTTCGAACCCAGACAGGCGTATTACTTTGTGTAATTTATTTCATTACCACTGCTCTCAAAACGGTGAAGGAAAACATCGTGAGGAAACCGGCATGTATTAGAACCAAAAAATTGAAGACATGTGACATCTACCAATTCAAGTGAATTATAGACCAGTCCCTCTCATTGAGGCCGTGTCCCAACAGTGGGAACATTATAGGCTGATGATGATGATGTCTATGTATGTCCCCTGGTATTAAGGCGACTACATGAGCTAAATTAGCAACTCTAATTGTGGTGGTTCTAATTTCGTTTGAAAAACTGTTAGAATAAAGTTCTAATCAGCTTGCACTACAAAGTGGTTGTTACGTCAGTCACTGCGGGCCGATTGGTGAGAAATGAGTGGTTTTTTGCGATTTAAAAAAATCTATTGATCGGACTAAAAAATAAAACACTATCATGCTAATATGTTGCTTGTAGAATTATTTGCCAAAAAATCAGAATGCTCGCATGTATTTGAGCATGGTTTTTACTCGTTAATAGAGTTTTTTAGAGATAAGTTCGTGATTTTTTTTATCGAGCAAAATTAGTTGTATTATGTTTTCCAAACACTATCATACTAGCATATATCCTGAAGAATATCATATATTTTTCTGGTTTTGTTTATTGCAGGGAATCATATGTTTTTTTGCATTATAAAACTCGCCTTTAGTTCCTGTAATCCCGTTAATTTGTTATTCGAAAATTACATTAATACATAATTACAAAGAATGTAAAATATAAACAAAAAAGTAGGTATTACACTAATACTTGTAGGTCGTTCACAATTTCGTTGAGAAGATAATTCTAATTGGTGTGTTTTGTCATAGCTTTCAAACTTACCAAAGTCCATAAGCCTCTTAGCGATATCTCCGGGCTCTATATTGGCCGTCTTCTTCAAGTCCCTCACGTCTATAATGAATTCATGAGCAACAAGTCCTCTCTCGCCTTTGTACAAAGTTTTGTAATGGCCTTCAAGTCTTTTAGACATGTAGTTCGCGTTGAGGATGGCCACCTGGGTCGCACGTCTCAATCCTTTAGGACCCATCATCTAAAACATAATTAAACTTTTAGCATAAAACGTCTTGTTTGTTAGCTTATATGGAAAAGTTTTCGCTTCAAAACAAAGTAGACACAATTTTTTGCGGTGGACTTACTTTGATGTAAGCCCAAGAAATGGGCAGAATAGCTGATGATCCAAAAGGTGCAGCGCTCACTGAGCCGAAGCTATGCGCTGCATCACCCAAGTCTGCTAGTGGATCGATTACTGGATGTGACGGCAAGAACGGCGCCAGGTGAGCTTTCCTAAACGAGAAAATCATCATCATTTAAATCACGTTTAAAAGAATCTCGCAATAATATCAAAGTCAAGAAGAAAATACATATTTTCTTTTGAAGATGCTTACACTCCAATGGGTCCCATACCCGGGCCTCCTCCACCGTGAGGGATGCAGAAGGTTTTGTGCAAGTTCAAATGTGACACATCGCTGCCGTAGTCTCCAGGACGGCAAAGACCCACCTAAAAATATAATAAATGATGCATAAGCTTCTAAATTTGAAAATTAAATCATAATGTAAGACTGGAAGCTCCATTAAAGTCCTACAAACCTGTGCGTTCATATTGGCACCATCTAAGTACACTTGACCGCCATGTTTGTGCACCAACGCGCACACGTCCGCAGCGCGCTCCTCGAACACTCCGAACGTACTCGGGTATGTCAACATCAAGCAGGATATTTTGTCGCTGTGCTCCTCCACCTAAAACGAAGTGAAAGTAAGCTTATTCAAATGTTTATTTATTTAAAATAGGTACGCTAACATTAGGCACATTTTACACTCAACAATAAAAGTATAAAGGTTAGGGTTCTTATGTGGGTACCAATTACAGGTGTACACAAGTTTGATAACATGAAAACAAAATTATACATAAATTTACACCTAGTAAGCGCAGTACATTTAACAAAACCTATGCCGTTCTTACGCTGTGATTACCAAACAACTATGGGGCTGCCCCATAGCGTATTTACTTGAAGAGCTCTTACCTTTTCTTTGAGATGCGCCATATCTATATCACCAGAAGGCGTAACTCGAATGGCGCAGACGAGCATACCAGCCATATGCGCGGATGCAGGGTTGGTGCCGTGCGCGCTCACCGGGATCAAGCAAATGTTACGCTTAGTGTCGCCACGGAACTCGTGGTAGCGCTTTATTGTCCGTAAACCAGCGTACTCACCCTGGGCACCACTGTAAACACAAATTTAGGTACATTAGCCTTACTAGCCAGTAATTATCTTATTTTATATTGAAGGCTTCCTCTGATACAGCAAGCATAGATCGTCCGGCTTGTTCTAGAGCCTAAAGCAAGCCGGACGATCTATGCTTAATTCTGTTAAGATTACCTAGAGTCTAGGCAATCTTAACACAATTATTGAGGACATATTGATAGGTATTTCTAATTTCCTTATGTGGTATTTAACGATCGACAGTTAACACCAACTTGCCTGTTAGGTTGGAAAGAGACACGGTCGTATCCTGTCACCGCGCACAGATCGTTAGCCAGCTCTTCGAACAGCTGATGGTATCCCTTGCACTGGTCTAGAGGCGCGAACGGATGGATATCAGTGAAGTGCTTGAACGAACACGGCATCATCTCCGTCGTAGAGTTCAACTTCATCGTACATGACCCCTGAAGAAAACCAACAGTCATTTGTTAGTAGCAAGATAATCACGTGAAAATAAACTGATGATAAAGACCCCCCGAATTGTTAGCGTTTATTTCTTATCTTAGTTATATTTGTATTTCTTACACTTAAAGGTCAGGCGATAAAGATATTTCTATTTCAAGTTAGCCATACTATTTACACAGCATACAATTGAAAAGAATATTAAATTGAACTTACTAAAGGTATCATAGAATGTACAAGAGACACGTCTTTGTTCTCAAGGCGCTTCATATAGCGAACTATCCTCGTTTCCGAGTGGTGCATATTGAATACGGGATGCGTAAGGTATGGAGAAGTCCTCCTGAATGGACCTTGCTGCACGCTCCTAGCTCTTACGTCTCCAGTCTTTGTTACCTAGAAAATATGAAGAAGTTTTTTAAGATATAGATAAAATACAACCACCGACTATCTCAGGCCGTACACCAGACCTCGCAGTACATTATAATGGTGAAGTATTGGTGGACATTCCTGCTTAAATACCCCTTGAATTGAGAGTGACAAGCTTGTTATTACAGTCACTGCCCACCGTTAGTTGGCCCCTCTTACAATTAAGACATTGATCAAGGTGCAGCTAATGCAGGTAGAGACTTACTTTGGTTGGACCTATCTACATCCATCTTTTAATTTCAGTAAGTGCCAACAGTTGCTCTAAAATAAACAGGAAACTTTTAACTTACCTCTTCAACAGACTTGCAGTCAAATACCCACAGCAAGTCATTAACATCCTCTATGGTCGTAGTCTCATCTAGCGCTACACCTACAGCACCGTCATCGAAGTACCTCAGATTGATCTTCTTTTGCTGTGCGCGCGCTTTGATCTCGGTAGCGTCATGTTCAGAAAGCGGTACTACGTGCAGTGTGTCGAAGTATACGTCGTTGGATTGTTTGTGTCCACGTTGTCTTATTCCTGAAATATCACTCGTTTATAATAGGCATGACGACATTATCAAAAAATTGCAAATCTATTTAGTCCGTCAATTAGAGTATTGGAAATTGATGGGCACGTTTTTTTTGTTTTTGTAAATCAATGAATATTGACAAAAGATAAAACGCATCAAAACTTGGGAGTGGGGGCTCGTGACGTGTTGAGAATTTTAAAAGCGTCGTATCTTCGTCAATTTTGGTTTACGTAACAAAAGAAAAAACACGGGTCAAATATTTTTTGATAATCTAGGTGACGGACTAATTAGATTTTTTTGTCGTCTCGCCTATTCTTCTTTTTGTATCACTCATCTTTTCTTATGAAGAAAAAGAGGCTGCGGTGCCTGTGTATTAAAGAAATCTGCCGTCGAATATCAGAATGAATCAAACGTCTTGCCAGAGTTTTTCAATGAATATGTTACTGTGAATGTACTAATTCGCTGGTGTAGATGGACAATCACCAATTTTGATGGCGTTCAGTAAAAAAATGTTTCATTGTACCGCGCTTCAGACAGACAGTTACAAAGAAAATAAGTGTTGTATTGCCTTACCATGATCAAGCACTAGTGTAGCGTTATGAACTCTGTTGGCAATGTCTCTCAGACCTTGAGGACCATGGTATACTGCGTACATAGCGGACATGTTGGCCAATAGTGCTTGTGCTGTGCAGATGTTTGACGTCGCTTTGTCTCTTCGTATATGCTGCTCTCGTGTCTGAAGTGCTAACCTAAAAATTTTAAGTTCATTTTACTCATGCAATGTGATGGGATGATTACCGAAATTAAGGTTACTCATAGTGTTTTTAAAGCATAATATTGTCACATGAATACGACTCGAGCAGCAAAAGTTTGTCTATGCAAGTATTGTATGCTAGTCGCCTAATCATCGTTAATCGGGAGGACGTACATACGCGAGCAAGTTTTACACACCTAATTCTAAAATCGATTGCAATGTTGACTATACCTGTAGGCATCTCTCCCCGTAGCGTCTCTAGTAACACCGACCATACGTCCGGGCATAAGACGCACTAGCTGATGCTCAGCCGCAAAGAAGCCGGCATGAGGTCCTCCATAGCCCAGAGGGACTCCTAAACGTTGCGAAGTGCCCACAGCGAGGGCAGCCCCACATTCTGCTGGTGGACGCAGAAGTGCCAGGGCAAGCAAATCTGTGGCCACAACGACTAAAGTCTGTGAACATACAATAAGAATTTTAGCTACAATGTCAAGTTTCTCGTAACGCAAAAGGCTCTAAAATATCTGAAAAACTCACGCCATGTTCATGAGCAGCAGCGGCTAGTCCAGAATAATCATACACCAATCCCCTGGTATCCGGACACTGTAGCAACACTGCAGATATATCTCTTTGAGCGAAGTCCACTTGCCGAACATCTGGTACCACGTCAACTTCCAAACCTAGAGCGTCCAGGCGTGTTTGGACTACAGCTAATGTTTGTGGGTGCAGCCTCTCTGATACTACGAATTTCATTCGCTTATTGAGCCTGTGGAATAAAGTGATTGTCTTTAATTTATCTGTAGGTATAGTTTACTTGCATATTTTGCGCGCCATCAAAAGATCATGCAGAAACAATACCAAGTGTCGGTCAATTAATATTAATTAATTTGACCTTTTATCACAGTTTATATTTTATTCAATCATTTGGATAGTAACAGAATAATTAACTACAACGTGTGTGGACATACCTATGGCAAAGCGATAACCCTTCGGCAGCAGCAGTGCCTTCATCCAACAACGAAGCATTGGCGACATCTAAGCCAGTGAGGTCACTGACCATAGTCTGATAGTTAAGAAGACTCTCTAATCTTCCTTGCGCTATTTCTGGTTGATACGGGGTGTATTGTGTTGTCCTGAAAGTTTTTTGTTGTTGTTGAGTTACAGAAATGCCAGGACATTTGGTCAGTAAGTCGTCTTTTCTCAGATCTTGAGAAATAAACTTAATAAATTAGAAAACAACTAACCATCCTGGGTTCTCGAACAAATTGCGCATAATGGAATGAGGGACACAGCAGTTGTGATATCCCATACCTATGTAAGACCGCCATATTTGATTCTTCTCTGATATTTTTTGTACAGTTTTAATGAGATCATATTCACCTGAAAAACATTTTTATGTATTAGCAAACTATTTACACACATTACTAAATCATTGTTAGTAAGGTACTTAGTTACTTACTCATAGGGTCACTGATGTCCATGAGACCTCGTAGTTGAATTTTCTTTGGGACTGCATCGTCCGTTAATTGATCTAAGCTCTAGAATATATGAATTAATACTTAAATAAGTAGAGAATGACTCAATTGAAAAATAACTATGTTCTAATGTTGTGATTAACTTACCTTGTAACCGAGCAAATCCAACATAGTCACTACATCTTGATCTCTTGGTCCAATATGCCTGCTAGGAAAGTCTACACGTTCAGGAAACAAACTATCTGATTTGGTGCTTTGGGTTATACAACGAACACCATTTCTCCATAATTTTTCAGATGTAAAGTCTTTTTGCAGACTAGCAAATGCATTTTTTGGAACTAAACCACGATTAATAAATCTGTACATTTTTAATTGTTAGCAAATGTGCAACAATTAAAATGTACTAACCATTTTATTGTCCGACTTACGAAAGCGACAGTAATGTACTGATAGAGGGGTCAAAGCGTCTCTCAAGTACAGATGATAACGAGAAATAAGTAAATATTATAATGATCTAAAGTAGTTCACAATTGTAGTCATAAAACGGGTCATTATCATTATTGGTACTGACTCTATTCAGTAAATGACGACATACAAGTACAGTTTTAGAAAATAAATATTTTCCACCACATAAATAATATTATTGTATAAACCCTATCTACATTTATTAGATAATTATTTTAATGTTTACGCGTATTCAAGTAACTTTTCACGCTTAATTTCCCCAATTATTTAGATGTACATACTTTTTTCTATTTTCCAAAAAAAATTGCTGCAACCCCATAATAACATTTTCTGATTCATTGAATCTAACATATTCCTTTATGTGACGTCCCCAAAGTAGGATCTTCTATCGTTGTTAAACTTTCCATTTACAAACTATGTGATTAACACTTATTATGTCCTAAGTAACCAAACAACTTTAAAGATGCTAGATGGTTGTTCTTGTGATTTAGCCATCAATTTTTTGTGGTTTTAATTTGATGTTGGTGCATAGATCATTTTTATAATAAGAAGTTCCTACTAATATTAAATTGTGAAAGTTTGCATATTTTGATGTTGATTAGGTACATAATTAATCACACAACAACAACCGAACGGATTTGGATGAAATTTGGCTCTGTTAACATAGTTTAGACCTTGAATTAACACATAGGATTTTGATTTTTATCCCAATTCTACCGTCCACGCCAACAAAGTCGCGGGCCAAAGCTAGTAAATAAAATAAACAAAGTCTCTTTCAACTTAATCGTGCACTCTCCGAACTGTGAACTCTCTCGGTGGTTTCCGTGACTGCTTGTCTATTGCGCTTGTGCCCCATACCTCCGTTATATCGTAAAAGTAAAGGAGAGAGTATTTTCGTCTATGTTTCCCCACAGCCCCTGACTGAAAAAATCTGTATAATTTAAACGTAAATAATAATTATACGTGTGTATTGTTGTACGTACGTATTTAAACGTATATAATATATATAATAATTAAAACACAAACATCGAAGTGTCGGTAACAGTTTCTTTTTGTCGATGATTTTCTTCATTAGCAGCACCATTATTGTTTATTTCAGGGACTTTTTCAAATACACTCGAGAGCAATGAATCCGGGTCACTTAAAGAATGTTAAAAATCTCGGAAACTAAAAATGATAGGTTAATGCAATAAATTGTATTTAATAGACAATGTAATACTCCTTAAATGAAAGTAAAAAAAATATGAGTCACCATACATTTTATTAACACAAAATTACATAAAGAAAAAAACTGCTGATCTCTCCTTAAAACAAAAATAGGAAACATGAAAATTTTGAACTTTATTACGATTTTCTTGAATTTTAATACTTCGTATTGCCTCCTCGTGCTTCCATTACTGCGTTTACGCGGTTTGGCATGCTGTACACCAAGTTCCTTATACGATTTTGGGGAATATTCTCCCATTCCTCTGTGAGAGCAATTTTGAGCTCACGAAGCGTGATTGGGGGGGGAGGGTTTCGTTGTTTTACGCATCTGCCTAGCTCGTCCCAAGCATGCTCGATCGGGTTGATATCCGGGCTGCGCGCTGGCCACTCCATACGAGTGATGTTCATCTCTTGAAGGTAGTCATTCACAATCCTACCTGTATGAGGTCGGGCATTGTCATGCATAAATATAGCATCCTCACCTAAATTGACCATAAATGGACCAACGTGATCATTGAGGATTTCTTCCACATATCTTACGCTAGTTAAAGAGCCGTTTTCTATGATCACCAGCTCTGTGCGACTTTCAGAAGAAATTCCGGCCCACACAAGTACAGACCCACCACCGTAGGCTACTTTTTCTTCGATGCATGCTTGCTTGAATCTTTCCCCTGGTCTTCGATACACTCTGTCTTCCATCGTGCTTGTAGAGCATACATTTTGATTCGTCGGAGAACATAACTTTTGACCAATCTTCAATACTCCAATTTACGTGGCTCTGGGCATATCTTAGTCTTGAAATACGATGCCCACGCTCCAGTTTAGGGCCGTTTGCAGGTCTAAGGGGTTTTAAGTTAGATTCAGCAAGCCGACGTCTTACTGTCCATGCACTTGGGTTACTTCCTCCGAGGCGTCGAAACTGATTTGTGAGTTCAGTTCCTGTGAGAAAGCGATTTCGAAGCATGGTGTTCACCAAGTATCGGTCTTCTCGTGCTGTGGTACACCTGGTTCTGCCCGTTCCTGGTCTGCGTAGGTTAGAACCAGTTTCTTCGTAACGTCGGAGAACTCTTTGTACTGTTGACAGCGACACACCGACAGTCCTGGCTGTATCGCGCTGACTCCGGCCGGTTTCCAGCATTGTAAGTATTCTGGTGCATTCTTCAGGCGTAAGCGACATAATTTCAGCTTGAATAATGAATATAGAGCACTATCAACATGGTTTATGTACCCACATAAATGACAGATTACAAACAAAAGCAAAACCAAATGCTGTAATTTCGTAGTTCCATCTTCGAAAGTGGCCCTTTTTCAAATTTGATTTTTTTATGATATAACTATACAATAACTAAGAAGTTTTAATACCTTCATTTAAGGAGTATTACATTGTCTATTAAATATAATTTATTGCATTAACCTAGCATTTTTAGTTTCCGAGATTTTTAGGATTCTTTAAGTGACCCGGATTCATTGCTCTCGAGTGTAGTTTACCTTTCGCAGTTTGTGCTTAATCAATATTTATGTTAGTTATAGGGTCGTCACATTATTGTTTAGAAACCTATACCTACAATTATTACTAAGATTTAGGTACTGGTGATAATTAGGTTTCTAATTTCTATCTGTTCTCCGATATCCTGATTCAATCTCAAGCAAGGCGGATAAGAGGGTGGAAGGGAGACGGAGGCTAAAACCGTTACAAAAAAAAACAGCTGTTTCCTACAAAACTGCCAATACCTACACGGACAGTTTTAGCGTCCACAGTGTCCCTTCCACCTTGTATATAGAAGCCAGGTTGGCGTGTAGACTAGGTAACCTGAGTAGGTACCTACTGAGTAGGTAGGTAGCTACCTACATAGATCATAACCTAGATAGGCTTGATACCTGTCAAACAGAAAAACTTGCTTCACACATTTATTCTCCAGTTACTTAGATGGAATAGCAATCCGAAACCGGAGTCCGAGATTTGGTGTAAGAACACGAAGTGCTCGACCCTCCTCAACTTCCAAACTCCAGGGGGAGCCGGGGGTACGGGGGTAAAGGGGGTCAGTAAGCAATGGGGGTCAATTCAAAATGAGTTGAACCTTAAGCTTTACAGAGTACGCGGCGGCTATGTCGCACGGGTTTTAGCTCTGAAAACCTTCCGCATTGGCCAATACGCCGTCCATAAAGTCACACTCGCATCACCGGGAGCGACACACTTGTCACAGGTGAGGGGCCGTTGTAAAATCTCCGAAATTTCGATCGAAAACCTGAGTATCCATATTTCTTAATTTTGCGTATAAAATAATCTCAAAGCGTAGTACTTGAACTAAACTTATATTTAATGCAGGCAGGATTTTCAGATGTTTTTTGTGTAATAATTCAATTCTAGCAAACACTCTCATTACCCCAATGACGGTTGTCATTGGGGTGATGAGAGTCAAGCTAAGAACGAAAGGCAAAAGAAAAGCATACAAGAGGCAAAGTTACGAATAAGATAAAAGAAGTAAAAAAGAACTTATTTAAGTCGAGTTCGTCTGAAGAATCGGCTGATGAACAGGTTCCTTATGATGAGAGTGGTAATAGTGACTTGGAAAATATTGAAATCCCGCTAAACATCCCGCAAAACTCCCAGAAAGAGAAATCAGTCTGTGTGCACGATATGCCTCGAAGAGGAAAAACCGAGAGAAATCTGGTACCGTTGCCGTCTCTGTGCTGGAAGGGCCCATGAGGCATGTACAGGAGGCCACAATAGTGGCGGTAAGTCCCCCTCTTTGAGGAGTGGCTGGAGAGACGCCACGGCGTCCTCGCCTTCCGCCTGACGCAGGTTCTTACCGGACACGGTTGTTTTGGTAAGTTCCTGCACCGAATCAGGCGGGAGGAGACGCCCGGGTGCTTCCACTGTGAGGATCGACCGGAGGACACGGTGGCGCACACTGTGGAGGTGTGCCCCGCTTGGGCGGAGCACCACCGTGTCCTCGAGGTGGCGATCGGCGGCGGCGACCTCTCGCTTTCGGCTCTGGTCCAAGCCATGGTCCGGAGCGAGACGAAATGGGACGCCGTCACCTCCTTCTGCGAAGCAGTTATGCTAGCGAAGGAGATGGCGGAACGGGACAGGGAGAGATCCACACGTCCCGGCTGCCGCGGGAGACTCCCCGGGCGTCGGGGGCCACGTGGTGGCTTCCGGCCACCGTAGGCGCGGGTCTGTGGACGGGGAGCTATGGGCTAGCTCGCCGTCCGTACGTCTCATGACGACAGGCCGTGTCGACGGCGCGTTCGTGTTCCACGCGCGTCTCAAAGAGAGTCAGCAATAGGGAAGGGGTCCGCAAGGACCGAAGCCTGCCTGACTATTCGAAAGAGATACCGTGGCCCCGCAACACAAAGGGCGATGAAGGAACATGGATGGGTTTTAGTCAGTAAAAGTCTGACACTCCCTTCTGCTCCGCCCAGAGCGGGAGGAGTCATTTGATGATTTCCCATCCGAAAAAAAAAATGAGGTAAAAAGGAGCCTTTTGATAAATGTTTTTCCACAGGGTTAAACAATATTTTAATTTGAGTGATTCCATTTTAGGCTACAATTTATTGGTATCAGGCAGGAAAAGCTATAACTTTTAAAAATGCTGAGCCTCTAGGGGCAGCTGCCTCCTCCGGGCGACGCCCATGACAAGATATACAACTAGAATATTTAGTTTCAATTCCGTCAAACTAGTTCAAGCTTGGCTGACATAATTAGTCCGGTTCAGGGGGGGGCAATTGCACCCATTGCCCCCCCCCCTGTATCCGCGCCTGAGTCTACGACCCCTTGATCTGTCCACGAAGTAGACACAATAGTTAAACAATGGTGTCTCGAACAAATTGGTCCTCTTCATTATACTCATGCTCTATAAATTTTTGCAACCCTATATTTTCTGCAAGTTTACATTTCGTAACCCGATACCTACTACTAACAATACTAATGGTAAAATAATGCATTTCTACGTAGTGTACATTCCATGTGGAAATGGGATTATGGGAAACCCCTTTCGTAGACAAACAAAACTCAATGACGAAAACCGATGCGTCCGTTTCTTTATACGAATCTAAAGAAACGGACGGTAACATAATTGAAAATTGTTGTTTTGTCAACCTTGATACAAACCACGTTTATAGTAATCCATAAAATATAAGCAAAAGTAAAAATAGAAAATATTACGAGCACATAAATCGCATAGAATCTAATAAAGTAACACTGTTTGCTTATATTCAATGAAATGTCAAAAGCACTTAATTGCTTAATTGAATTGGAATGTTATTTCTGTCATTGTCACTTTTGACAGATCACGATTCACGAAACACGAATATTGTGCTCTCTCTCTTTGCTTGTGTTGTTGAAAACTCCGAAAGTTGAAGTCCAAACACTAAACTCTACTTGAATTAATTAATGAGATGGTATTTAAGTTTCCGCATTATCTTTAATTACCTATGTTACACCTTTCTTCTTGACAAAATAATATTTATTAAGATTGAACAATTATACGTTGTAGTAACCGTGCAGTGTCCAAGTCGTAGACAGAGATTCAAGTTCTGCGATACGTGAAGACTGAAACAGGCCTAAAATGACTTTATCGGAATACAGTCAGTTAAAACAATACATAGTGTTTGCAGTGGGAACAAACGAAAGACATAGTGAAATACTGAGTTCCATGAAAGAGTTTTTCAGAGACACCATAAACTCAGTGAGAAGGTTTGAACAAATTAACAGCATTGGACAGCTGTTGAAAGTTTTGGAAGTACGAGACTTGTTGTCTGAGGACAATGTAGACTGCCTGAAGAATATTGCTTTGAAACTCCCCAACTCGAAGGATGTATTGCAGAAAATAACTGACTATGAGAGCCACCACATGCCAAGGGAATATGGCAACTATTACAGTGAGTTATATTTTACCTACAAACAAGTTATTCCCCCTTAGGTGCCTCATCCTAAAGGATAAATTGATTTATAAACCACATTCCCAATGCTTTTAGTTCAATACTTTATCACATTACTCTTTTCCAACATACAACCTTCTGAAACTAGCTACAAAATGCTATTTCTATACCATACTTTCTTTTATTGAAAATAAACAATTACTGTTTTACGTTACAGCGTCATCAACCCAAAGTCATAAGAAAGAGCCAGAAGACAGCTTTATTACTAGCAGTCCATTGGGTTCCTTTAGTAAAAGAAAGAAACAAAGGATTTTCGAAACTATTACTCAAGAAATTGGTAGTTTTTGGCGTGATCTTGCAAGGAATTTGAAAATTCGTGAACGTGACATTGATGATATTGATTTTCAAAATAAAACTTTAGCTGTAAAGGCAACAAAACTAATGGAAAAATATGATGTAATTGCAGACCCACAAAGATGGTTTTTTGTACTCTGTGATGCATTAGAGAGAACACGAAGGAAAGACCTAGTTAGATCCATACAAGACATTATGACAATGAATATCTGACTGTTAATTGTATGACTTTTAAGATAATTGCATTATCCCATCTATAAGTTATGGCTACCTAAGGGGTATTATGCAACGCAACATAGTAATGTACCAGGGAATAACATTGCAGTTGCACTATGCCTCAATAGAGTGCTACAGAATATTTTAAAATTATAAGTTGCTTTGATAGAAATAAAAAATGTGTTTCTTAAAAACAAGTAATATTGCAAAAAAATACTAACTCAATACTTTATGTGGCCCTGGACGACAGAGCTTGGCAGCAAGCCACACTTCCCATTCGCTTGGGTGGTCTCGGGGTCTGCAAAATTTCAAGTGTAAGTAAACCAGGCTTCCCTCTCCTCGATCTACGGTACCAAAAAATTTACCAGGGATATTTTATCTTTCTCACTGGTTGATGTTGAGGTGCCGTATTTGACCAATGCGTTAAACACTTGGAAAATGGCTTGTCCCAATACGGATTTGCCCAACAACCTAAAAACCAACCTTAAAATGGCCGCCTTAGCAGAATCAAAATAAGAATCACGTTAAAAAAATAAAATTCTTAATATGGACTTTATGGTCATAACCACAAAGTCTATTTTAAGAATTTTTAAATTTTTAACGTGATTCATTTAAGATTCTGCTAAAGCGGCCATTTTAGACCCCCTGTCCTCCCAGAGACAGTGGGACGTGCCGCTCTGCAGTATTGTACGGAATACCCTTTTACACGCGTCAATCAATACTGTGGAGCGTGCCCACCTGCTGGCCGTAGGGGAATGGGAGTCGGGCTAGTGGCTTCAGGCACTTCCGTCATACATCATTGGCACTATGATGGATTATGCATCGTTCCGGGTCGCTACGAGTCTACGCTTAGGCGCACCTTGTGTTGCTCCGCAGAGGTGTCATTGCGGTGAAGCTGTCGACACACTGGGACACCATGGCCTGTCCGGCTTACAGGAGCGCAGGTCGTATTGACGGCACGCCAGCATTAACGACATTATTCGTCGAGCTCTTGCCAGCGCCGGCGTTCCAGCGGTTTCAGAACCAAACAGCTTGGTGCGTGACGATGGCAAGAGACCGGACAGCATGACGTTGGTGCCTTGGAGCGTGGGTAGGCCTTTGGTGTGGGACGCAACCTGTGTCGACACCCTTGCGCCTTCTCACGTTGCAAGCACGGCGGGCTGTGCAGGCGCTGCTGCTGCGGCTGCTGAGATCCTCAAACGGTGCAAATACTGCAACCTTATTGGTAACTACAACAGTTTGGGGTCGAAACACTCGGGTCATGGGGTCCGAGGGCGCGTCTCCTTTTTAAGGAAATCTCTCACCGACTGGTCGACACTTCGCGTGACCAGAGGGCTCTAGCTTTGGCCAAAGAATTAGCATTGCCATTGTCTTCTGGGCACGTTTCCGGATGACAGCGAATCAGCGATGCGGAGGAGTACTTTGACGCCTATTGACTTCCTCGGTCCTTGTATATAATAGGTACTTACGTACGTTTCGTTTAATTTTGTATTATATAGAGTTCTAGTTGTAGTGTATATAATGTAAATATGGTTTACTTATTAAAAAAAATATTTAGTAGTTAAGTCACAGTACATTATTTTCAGTTTTATTAGTGCTAACGTAAGATTGTTTTTCTGACAACCTATGGATAACTAATATGGATGAAAAGCAAAACATAATATTCAATAAGAAAACCGCGGGATTTTTTTAATTGTGTCTGTCTCAGCGGAGGGGAAAATGTCAGGGTAGCCCGCGAAATTCAAAGGAAATCACCAGTTTCGGCTAACAACAGATGGTCGGTGGACAAGATGCCCGGTAATAGTACATTTTGATACAAGTGGAGAAAGTTTGTTATTGCATTCGAGGCGGAATTAACACCCGAGCCGTAGGCGAGGTTGTTTTTGAGCCGAGAACTGCAATAACAAATGTCCACGTGTATAACTTATGTCATTGAGACTGGGTGCAGTACTTATTCCAAATTCTGGGATACTACCTAACTTTTATTTGTAGTACTTACTAGTATTGTAACAGCCATATAATGGTTTTATTGGAATATTCTCAATTGAAACAATACATCTTAGATACCTCAATGGGAACAAACGAAAGATATAGTGAAATACTGAGTTTCCTAAAAGAGTTCTTCAGAGACACCATAAACTCAGTGAGAAGGTTTGAACAAATTAACAGCATTGGACAGCTGTTGAACGTTTTGGAAGTACGAGACTTGTTGTCTGAGGACAATGTAGACTGCCTGAAGGATATTGCTTTGAAACTCCCCAACTCGAAGGATGTATTGCAGAAAATAACTGACTATGAGAGCCACCACATGCCAAGGGAATATGGCAACTATTACAGTAAGTAATGTTTTATAGCTAGGTACATTATTTACACAACCACACAAACAGTTATGATGTTATAGGATAATTTGTAACGTTTTAAATAAACAACTAACTTATGCCCACTTTGCCTACGTGATGTTTGGTAACTGTCCCACGGGATCGTACAACCAATCCTATGTGTTAAGCCAGGTTATATCCTAATATTTGTGCCAAATTTCATCCAAACTCGTTCAGTATTTTTAGGGTTCCGTACCTCAAACGGTAAAAAAAGGAACCCTTATAAGATCACTTTCTTGTCCGTCTGTCACCGCCGATTTTCTCAGGAACGGGTGGACCTAGCAAGTTGAAATTTATACCGAAGGATTTATAATTTGTCAAGTTTTTGTATGCATTGGCATTATTTGTTGGAGGTGTCGGAAAAAATAAGCCGTCTGGGAGCTCTACTTTTGGTCGCGATAACCGACACCATCAGCCGGCATCTGATATTGATATTGATCAGCTAGTTTATGCATGAGAAAGAATTTATTAAGATAAGAGTTTATGTATGTTTGTAAAGTTAAGATGAAACACAAATAACAAAGCTGTTTTATTCTAAATATTGATATTTATAAAAATAAGTAGGTATAGATGCATCCTACTAATATTATAAATGCGAAAGTTTGTGAGTATGAGTATGGATCTTTGTTACTCTTTCACGCAAAAATTGCTTCTCGGATTTGGATGAAATTTTGCACACAGATAGTTAATAACCTAGGATACTTTTTATCCCGTTATTAAGATCCCATGGGACAATTATCAAACTTGCTCCATTCAAACTCAGTGAAATTAGTCTCAACTAGAACAGTTCCAATCAAACATAATGTTAGAGGACAAAAGCCGTTTACACACGCGGGCGAAGCCGCTAATAAATCTTTGTAAATAAAAATATCACTGAGAGAATTTCGGGATTTTCTTTTTCCGGAATTATCTTCTGTGTCCGGTATTTTCTCCGGCCATGTTATTTTTGATTATATGGGAACCCTATTCACAATGCCGCTATTTCAACAGCTCTACTACAGTATCGCTTTTCCAACATTCAATTTTCTAAGACTGGAATTAAATGAAAATTACGACACCTATTGTACACATAGAAACATTGTATACCTTTATTCAAACTCAAATCATTTATTTCAATTAGACCATTACGGCACTTTTGAATGTCGAAAATACAAAAAAAGCAAAGCTACGGTCACAGTCACTAGGCATAATAACTTGAGAAAGTACTGTAGTTGAATTCAACCTAGTCATAGTTTTTATGTTACAGCTGCATCACACCAAACTAATAAGAAAGAACCAGAAGACAGCTTTACTACCAGCAGTCCATTGGGATCCAAGAAACAGAGGATAATTGAAACTGTAATTCGAGTAATTGGTTGTTTCTGGCGTCAACTTGCAATAAATTTGAAAATTCTAGAATGCGATATTGAAGTTATTGATATTAAAAACGAAACATTCGCTCTAAAGGCTACAAAGTTAATGGAAAATTATGATGTCATTGCAGACCCACAAAGATGGATTTTCGTACTTTGTGGTGCATTAGAAAGAATACATAGGAAAGACCTAGTACGATCGATACAGCGTATATTATGTGAATGAAATCTGACTGTTAATGATACAACTCAGTTTCTTATTTTCATGATAATCATAATTAAGAGCCATAGAATATTTTTTTAAACAATTTAATATTGAAAAACAATACCAACATTTATATTTTTATAGTGATTGTATAGAATCATATTAAATTGACTGTATAAAAATTTTTGATTTTGTTTGTACTTAACCAACAAATAAATCAACTGCTTAACTTCCATATAAATTGACTGCTTAACTGATTGTAACTGCTTAACTTCCATATAAATAGTAAAAAAAAATACATGTATAAAAATAGATTTCATTTAAAAGGCACAATTGCAATTCGATGGAATGTAAATTGGAAGACAATGGCTCAGTTATATTTTAGCCCACAGAATTTTATCTAGATTATTATTTCCTTACATTGAAAACTTACAATTATTCGCTTTACTAACTTAACAATATTCGAGAAAAATAGGAATGCCATTTATAGGGTATATGGATGGATGCCTTAAAGTACTCTTATTTAATTAAAACATAGTGCTTCAAAAACGGCTGAACTTATAAATAATTAGTGACCGACCGAAGGTTCTCGGCCAAGGAATTAGTTTCGGTTTCAGCCTATTATTTTTGAGATTTTTTTTCCGGCCGAAAATAAGTCGTTTGGTTAACGTCAGCTGACTTGGTTGTTCGTGACAGCCGTTAAATTATTAATTTAACATAAATAAATAACTATTTATAATACATATTTTAATTAATTATTGTTTTTATTTTATTCAATACGTGTTCAAATACGCTTGATTTTAACATCCAATTTTTAATTATGTATGTTTATACAAGTTCGTGTTCGGTTTCAGCCGAAACTTGGACCAGGGCCGAAGGCTGTTTCGGTTTCGGCTGAAAATCCTGCTTCAGTCGGACACTATAAATAATGGCTGTTCTCTATATCCACATGCAGTTAAAATGGAATGCTAGACATAATTCTTCAATGAAAGAGACGTTGTATGTCTCTCAAACTATTGTTGTGAAGCCCATGAGTAGGCGTTTTGGAAGAGTCTGATCCAGGGAGACGCTTGGCTGGCCGACAGTGCGGCGGGCGCGGGCAGCGCGCACTGCCAGCGCCGCACGCAGCGCTCCGGGTGCGGCATCATGGCCACGTGCCGCCCGTCGACGGACCTCACGCCGGCGATACCCACTGTTGAATGGAAATGCGTTTATTGGCATTAGAACATAGAACAGCGAGAATAATTCTGTTAATGCCAAAAAGGTCGCAGTTCAGCGTAGCGGAGTAAATTAATCATTGTATTAATTTACTCCGCTACGCTGAACTGCGACCCTTTTGAAATAAATGAATAGTAGTGCAGTTTGGAACAGCGGTATTCTTTTGAAATCATATAATGTTTTAGAGCAACAGTTCTTTTCTTACATGGGCTTCCATTAGGATTCATAGGATAGAGCTCGGTGGGCTCGCCGTCA
The DNA here is from genome assembly GCA_963853795.1 of Xestia rhomboidea. Lineage (NCBI taxonomy): Eukaryota > Metazoa > Arthropoda > Insecta > Lepidoptera > Noctuidae > Xestia > Xestia rhomboidea. The sequence goes on along the minus strand of OY970761.1, from coordinate 11,499,161 downwards.
TCGTCGACGTACTGCATGGCGAGCTGCCCGTTGTCGCGCAGGCGCTGCAGGCGCGGCTGGCTGAGCGCGAAGCGTCCCTCGCCGTGCGCCACCCACACGCCGACCACACTGCCGCCCATGCCGCGGAACCACACGTCTGATTTGTCTTCGGTTATCTTCACTGCGCTCCAGCGACATTCGAATCTGTAGAGCAGAAGAATCCATACTTAATAAATGCAAAAGTACCTCGGTCAGTCAATCCATTACCTTTTTTCGCCACGGAAAATACCCGTTTTCACCAACACTAAGTGACACCTAACTGAATGCCTATTTACCATAAAACTTGGTACTATTTGGAAAGAAAGAAAGAAAAATATTTATTTGACGTCAGTTATTAAAGCAAACACGTAAAAAAAAAAACAACAAGATACAAAATAAGGAGGAAAACATAGTATGTGCTGTGTGCCTCACCTCACGGCTGCGCCAAAAAGGTCCATTTCAGCATGTTATGTTTGCATTTGGGTTGTTAGTACATAGGATACTTTTTATTCCGGTAGCTTACTTAGCTAATAGAATTAAAAAAAAGTTTTTATAATAACGGACACATTCAAATTGCCTGGAATTGTTTTCAGTCAATGGGAAAATTAATTGTCCCAATCCAATCATATGGATAACAGTATAGCAACTCCATAGATTCTGAAGAATATGATAGCAGTGATATAACAATGTTTTATACCAACAGTATAATTCAGATTTTGGTACCTTTCTGAAGCGTTGTGGTCTAGAAATACTTGAGTCTTGTTAGCGCTTTTCGCTGTGCTCTCCGGGTCCACCCAGCCTAGCAAGGCCATCAGTTGACATCCATTGCACACTCCCAATGAGAATGTATCTTTCCTGTTCTTGAAGTGGGAGAACTGAGAGCTTAGAGAATCAGAGAATAGAATGCCCGCTGCCCATCCCTTTGCCGAACCTAACGTATCTATAAGAGAAAAAGGGTTTTTTAAGTTCCAAATTATGTGCAGTTTTTTTTTACTACAACTTTTCGTTTTTATAACCATAAAAACAAAAAAAAAAAGGTTTATAACTTACCAGCATAACTGAAGCCACCAGGGAATACCAAGCCCTGAAATGCATCCAAAGTGATCTTCTTGTTTTGTAGATCACTCATTGTCACATCGAAAACATCGAAGTTCGCCATCATTAGAGACGCGATCATCTCCCTGTCACCGTTTGTGCCTGGAAAGAAAAATATTTTAGTTATAGGCTCCAAATACAACAGGATATAAAAACCCATATTTTTATCAACCTTTTTTTTCCGATGGGAAATCATCAAATGACTGCTCCCGCTCTGGGCGGAGCAGGAGGGAGTGTCAGACTTTTACTGACTAAAACCCATCCATGTTCCTTCATCGCACTTTGTGTTCCAGGGCCACGGTATCTCTTTCAAACAGTCCCGCAGCCCCGGATTTTTATCAACCTGAATTGAATAATAATCTGAATTGTGTATTTTTGATTATTGAAATTTTTCTTTTTTTTTTTGTATGATTTTTAACTGTCTTGTAATAATAAATGCCACTTACTGTGGCAGGACACAGACATTCACAATCATAATGTAACACCATATACCTGTGTATACATTTTTTTTTATTTGAATAAAATATGAATACTATACATATTGCGCCAAAAGCACCAGGCCAGACTAAATGGAATTTTACAGGCCAAAGCGTAATTAAGTTTCAAGTTTTACAGCGCAGGTTCTCTATTTCATTTCGACATACCACCCGCCGTAGCTTTGTTTGCTGCTGTCGCTCCATATACATAATTACTTTGTGATGATAATAAAGGGTGTAAAACACCTCTTAACGAAGCCGAAAGGCACTTGTTCTCCTCGTCATTGCGATCATTTTTTTGTACTACACCATACCTGGGAACCTTCTAGTTACGGAGATATTGGGGGTCAAAGATCCAACTCTTTGACAACTTATTTCTTTAAATACAAGTTTTTAATGTAAGATTTTACTTTATTAAACACCTCCACGACCCCCGTACTATTTAATCCATCCATCAGCACAATGTTATGAGTGCATTACATTGAGTTCTACCACAAAACATGATTTAACACCCCAAAAAAAAAGGCGTTTCCCAGCAATATTTTTGCGTAAAGTTACTAAGTTTGATATACAGAATGCTTGGTTGACGACTTCGTGATGAGGTGGTTTACACCCTGTATTTATTTTCCTACCTTCCTCACGAAGTACGGCTACTCTAACCGGTTTCGTCTTGACAACGGCCGCCGAAGGGTCAAAGGTAACATTGTAAGTCACTCCCTTGCGCTTCTCCAGTCCTACAAAGAATTATAACCATCGTTAGTTATTTTACACCTCATAAAGTGCAAAAATCTAAATTAGTAAAACTTTTTAATACAATACCTTGCCATTCCTGACGAACGCAGTCAGTGTTTGCTTGCAAACATTCTAATTGATAACTTGTTTCCTCCCACATTCTGAACACATCTATTAACTTTGTGTCTAGAACTTTTTTACCATTGACTTTTATTATGACCTGAAGAAAAAATTAAATAGTAAATATAATATAATCAATGGTATTGGAACTAAACTAAACACATTATCAGCTAAAGAAAATACACACCTCAGAATTCATTCCATATTTCCCTGTGGTGCCAATTTGTTTGGCATTTACGCCATTCTTCTTGAACTCGGTGAGTACATATGCTACATTACTGCGTGTAACTTCGAGAATGATTCCAAGTTCCTCGTTGAAGAGGGCTTGAATTTCCGAAACATTCGGTTCTACGTTGATATCTATGTTCATACCGCGAATGCCACCAATACCCATTTCTAGGGCTGTGGTTATAAAACCTCCTTCACTTACATCGTGTCCAGATAGTAGCTTACCCTCTGAAATTGATAAAGTCGGGTTAAAAACCAATTTGAGGAAAAAATTGAAGGCTGTCGTTGGTCTCACTCGTCTAGTGGTCGTAAGCCCGACTGTTGAGCATGAGATCTTGCGGATTCGATTCCCAAGATTTCCCGATTTTCAAAATGTTATTGAGTTTTTCCATCAAGAATTTGTTAGAAGCAGCCACGGAGTCAAGAGTGCCCGGTTGAATGTAATATGCTTAACCCTATTACATGGGTCTTAAACATAAGTGGCGGAATGTGGATATACCTATTAGGGGCCGTCCATTAATCACGTGAGGCTCGAAAGGGGGGGTAGGGGGTTTGGCAAAAATCACAAAATATCACAAGGGGGAGGGGGGGTGTACTAAGATATCACGTGTATTTATTTTTTCATCAAACGCGCGTTTTCTAAACCGAAAAGCGGTAGTTTAGTGTGACGTAACCGACGAAGTCCCCGTGCGCCGCGACGACCACCCCACCCGGCTCGGCTTGCCAGTCAACAGTTATTCTGTTATTTTGGCGCCCAATACGTGCGTATCCGGTGATTATACTTTATCCTGTATTTAAAGATAATATTCTAAAAAAATTAAGATTCTATGTAGGTACTAAAAAATACACGTGACTTTGGGTGGGGGGAGGGGGGTTAGTCTTAAATCTCACCACGTATCACCAAGGGGGAGGGGGGGTTAAAAAAATGCTAAAAAACATCACGTGATTAATGGACGTCCCCTTATTAGGTACACCCACATTCCACACCTCTGTCTAATCTTTCGGGGATTACAGGCGTGATGTTATATAGAAGAGCGAATCTTTATAGAGATTCGGTTGAGTCGTCTGAAACATACCACTGTGACAGTGATTATACTTCTACAAATGTACGCAACTTACCCTTCAATAGTTTCTGAGTAACCTTGAATAAAGATTTAAGAACAGCGGGATCATCAAGGTCTGCTGGGTTGTCACCGAGTTGTTTGTAACATTGTGCAAGCGCCGAACCGCCAAGCCTGAAACAATTATTATTATTTGTAAGGGAAGAACCATACTGTTAGTATCCTCTATGGTAACTATCTTTTCAAAGCAGTTGGTTGCAAACATATTTTTTTCGCTATCATCATCATCATTCTCCTGCCCTTATTTATTTATTTGGGGTCAACGCAGCATGTTTTCTCCTTCTATTTTTTTCCTAATAGGCGAGACGACAAAAAATCTAATTAGTCCGTCAGTTAGATTATCAAAAAATATTTGAACCGTGTTTTTTCTTTTGTTACGTAAACCAAAATTGACGAAGATATGACGCTTTTAAAATTCTCAATACGTCACGCCTAGGTGTAATTTTTAGCTAGTTCTGACGTCACGAGCCCCCACTCCCGAGTTTTGATGCGTTTCATCTTTGTCAATATTCATTGATTTACAAAATCAAAAAATACGTGACCATTAATTTCTTGCAATTTTTTGATACTGTCTTCATGCCTATTGGATTAAATAGGGGGTTTTCACAATAAATAAACTTTACCTATTACAAAGTTTTACATACCTGTACTTCCCAGGACTAACAGGCACATACACGAGAGCCGATCCTTCTTCCAATAGGGCCGGTTCGATTTTCACTGTAATATCTGGGCACGGCGCGTAGGTTGACACTACCAATGTTCCAGGCGATTTCACTGCAATACACAAGTCAAAATAATGAGGCGTCTAAATAATGAGGCGTCTAAACTGATAGGTAAAAACAAGGGCCACACACAAACAAGGGCCATAAACATTTTAGTAAACTAGATTTTTGGTATTATCATTCAACAAAATGACGTCCACAGCTGGCCAGAGGCCTCTTCTAAACATGGCCACATCAACCAGTTCTCTGCTTCTTGCATGTCATGTATTAGCAAAGCACTTGCACTGCAAAGGTCCTTAAAAAAATCAGTTGCACTGGAATTAGAACTTTGTGATTTGAAACATAGAGTTTGTTGTTGCAAAACTTGATAATGGTGCGAGACCTTTCTCCCCGGCGACCTGCGCGCACATGGACAGCGAGTCCTTCCCGCCGTCCACGGCCACGCCGAGGCTGGCCATGACGTCACACACCGCGCGACACGCCCGCAGCAGCGCGCCGCCGTCCGCGCCCGTCTTGCCCGCCCACATCCAGTTGCCCGAACACTTCACGTCTTCTAGCTCACTTATGCCCGCGAACACCTGGAATGGATATGGTGTTTTAAGAGAATGGCACAACAATTGATGTGATTGTGGCTTGTGAACCTTAATTATAGTGGAATTATTTATGGCAGTTGATGCCAATGTCAACAATTCTGCCAACGTCCAATGTGTAAAAAATAATAAAAACTAAATGGGACAGGATGAAATTAATATACATATCTGTGCTGTCCTAAAATTGTTACCTATGCCCAGTTTTGGCTCGCGTCCTTGGGGTAGACCTTTATGAAGTTAGATAAAGATTAAACCGGTACCAAAATTCATCCATGTTTACTAACTTTTCCGACGAAAAGACCAAAATGACCTAAACAGACTAGACAAATAATACTCACCAAATTAGTAAGGGCTTCTCCAAGCGACATGCGAGCACCGGCGGCGGGGTCCAACAGACCCTTGATGTTCTGAGTGCCGATGGAAGTGGCAGAGCCCACGAGGTCGTAGTACGACAGCGCGATGATGGCGCAGTCCGCGAGGGGTGTGTGTAGTGGACCCACGCACTGCTGTTGAGCTATCAGGCCTGAGACGCAACGGTCCACCTGTGTAATATAAATAAACTTGTAAAATTGTGATCTTTGACATCTGATGTGATTGTGTTGATTATCAACTTACAAAACAGCAGCAGTATGGTCATCTGATCTCATTTTGGGTGTCACATTATCACCCGAATGGAGGACATAGTTTTTCTCAATCTAGTCATTCAGATTCGGAATAACATAACATAAGATCACTCCGTAATCCCCGAAGGGTTAGACAAAAGTGTACCTAATAGTATACCCACATTTCGCCAGTTATGTTATTTGGAATAAGTGTAAAAATATTGGTTCTGTGCAGGAACCGTGATGCGTAGAGCTGTCATGGAAACTAGGGTTCATTTCGAGATTTTCAGTGATGCAGAAAATTTCATAAAATCTCTTAATCAGGATGTACTCAACCTACCTTATTGGTCAAATATCTCTTGCTAGCAACATTCACGAGCCTCAACACCCTGTTGAGAGCATCATGCACTGTTATATTTTGTGGCAAAGACAACGGCAACTTTGTTCTCTTCTCAGTGACCAAATCGAATGTCTTCCGCGGCATATTACCTAGTTTAAATAAACATAATGTTAGTGAAATATTAAACACTAGCTGGTGCCCGCGACTTCGCCCGCTTGACAAATTACATACTAAAACCTTCCCCGTGAATCAAACTCAAATCATTTATTTCAATTAGAACATTACGGCACTTTTGAATGTCGAAAATACAAAAAAAGCAAAGCTACAGTCACAAGGCATAATAACTTGAGAAAGTACTGTAGTTGCCAATCACTCTATCTATTAAAAAAAACCCGCATTAAAATCCGTTGCGTAGTTTTAAAGCTCCAAGCATACATAGGGACAGACAGACGCGACGGGGGACTTTGTTTTATACCTAATATACTACATATTAGGTATAAAACAAAGTCCCCCGCTGCGTCTGATAGTGATAATATTATCATACTACTGATAATAGACTGGCCTGCAAAAATAAGTACTATATTTTAAAAAATTGTTTTTTTTTTCTAAACTTTAGAAGTCAGAGATTTAAAATAAATTACGTTTTATAGCAATCTATATCAGCTTTCTTTGAAACTATAGACACAACTAAACTATTTTTCGAGTCCTTTTTCTTTCGAAAGTATGTCTTGTGTACTTCAAAAGTTATTGCAATTTTAAAAGTGTGATACTTATTTTTGCAGGCCAGTGTATTCCAGTGATGCCCAAAACTAAGGAATACTAGGGATCGAACCCAGAACCCCACGGTCAGCTGTTGCGCTTGCGACAGCTAGGCCAATTTATGTTATTTAAATAAATTATTACAAACAAGATCATTATTGTTGTAGGTACTAATGCGTATAAACAGATGATTGTTGTCTCTCGTTTGACGTAAATGCTTAATTTTAACGCTCTTATCTAAATATCGATACCTATTGATACAAGTAAATATAATGAGTATATTGGATGTTGCTATAGAACGAGATTTTCATGAGTACATCTATGACGCAAAAGTGTAAGTGACCTCATATATGATAATTAAGTAGAATATTGTCTTAAAAACAAACACAACTGATGACATACCTAATTAGAACAGATCAAAATAGTAATATAACAGGATAAGCCCATGTTCGCACAAAAGCTATTTAAACGCAACATTTTTATCGCGCACTAGATTTTCAACTCTCAGCTCAATCTCTGCTAGTTGAATACAAATCAACACAAGGTAAATGCCTCCAAATGACGTCCTCTAACATTAAAATACAGGGCGATCAAAAGATGTACATACCTAGTACAGCTTCTAAATGAAGATCAAATGGCAGCTTAGACTTGGTCTCAGGTTTGAGCCTCTCGGTTCTGTTCAAATACTTGTCGTTGTATGAGTCTTCCACAAGACTCATGTAACCATCTCCGGTTACTTCGCCTACAAATGATACAGGGCATCTTTCACGACGGCAGATATCTGCAAAGAAAGCAACATCGTGTAGATTTAACCAGCTTATTGTTATGCTGTAAGTAAGCAAAAGTTCACAACTAAAAAGGTTTCATTATTCGATAGAAGTTTTCAACTTCTAGATTTAGTTTGTATTCGTACCTTCAAGAATTGGTCTGTTTTCTTTAGAACAAAGTAAAGCATCGTTCTCCTGGTACTCAGCGCCCCAAAGCTCCAGAGTGGTGATGGTTGGGTCTCCTAACTGAAACTCTTTGGTGTACACGACTGCGCCTACTGGTTCCACCAACTCTTTGAGCACATTGCCGTTACCACCGGCGCCTTGGTCATGGATAGCTGCGATGAACACAAGAAGATTATGATATTTTTCTTATTTTTTTGTAGTTAAAACTAAATTTTTATTGTACATACATTCCACAGGGTTGATTTCCGCTTCTAGACAACTTCGAACTACTCTGTTGAGACGATTTCCCATTTCAGCGTCACCTGTAAGACTATTTTGCATTAATTTGATTCACTTTATGAAGACACTCACACGGTAAATGTATTTGAAGTAATCTATTTATTATGTGGAGTTTGCAAAGTTTGCATCGAAGTTTAAAAGGTGTTATAAATATTTTAAGGTTTTTATTTGGAATCTCACCTCTCTGCACTGCCCCAAAATCTAAGGCGTGATCTCTGGAGTCGCCTCCTTGCACGGCAACTGACGAAGCGGCGCCACCACCAACACCAATACGGTACACTGGACCTCCGACCTTCACCAACATCATACCTGCGAGGATAGACTTGTTAATGGTAGCCAGAAAAAAGAGACTGTAATAAAAACTATCGTCGCGTCAATAATCTTCGTACCAGGATTTGATAGAAAGAAAGACAAATTACACAGAGTCAGGAAAACGTATATTTATTTTTCCGCTAGTCTTCCAATGATTAAGAAAAGGTCTAAAGTATATTTGAGTTCTAACCTTTTTCTGGTTTATTCTTTTTAATCATGTTGTGTGGCATGTATCCAATACCACCACTAAACATGATCGGTTTCACGAATTCCTCTCTTACATTATCGCCATTCTTCAAACCATATGATTGGACGAATCCTGCAATAAATAAAAGAAATAAATTAACCAAAATACTTAAAAGAATTACTGTAGTACAAAAAAAAACATATAATTTTTGTGTTACCTGAAATCAATGGCTCTCCAAACTTGTTACCATAATCGGATGCACCATTACTGGCATCAATAATGATTTGCAAAGGGCTTGCAAAGTTGTTGGGATATTCCCAACCCTTCTCTTCCCACGGCAATTCATAGCCTAGAAAATAAGAACATAATTTATATTAGATAATTTTCATGATATGTGATACACACAAACAAATAAAAGTATGAATTTAACTGAGTTGGCCTATTACAATTTGTGTATTAAATATTTACTAACCGGGTACATGTAGGTTGCCAACACTGTATCCTGCTGTACCAGCAACCGTGTGTCCACCACGTCCCACACCCTGAACATCTCTGATGCGACCACCAGTACCCGTAGTGGCTCCACTGAATGGTGCCACCGCAGTGGGCATGTTGTGAGTCTCAGCCGTGAATATGATGTCAGACTCGGTCACTTCCTTAACAACCTGAGATGCATCCCGGACATTTGATGGCCGCAGTTTTGTATGTTTGAAACCTTTGATGGCACTATAATTAAAAATCATTTCATTAAATATATTTTTACTTTCCATGTTTTGAAAAATCTAGTGGACATACAACATACCTGCTGTTGTCACCAAATTTAATGACATTATTATCGTTTGATGTTTTTTGAGTAGAAGCTACCATATCAATAAGAGACTCGTCTATCTCTTGGCCATCTAATAATAATTTCCCCTGTGGAAAAAACCGAAATCATAAAAAAATCTTGTAAGTGATTTTATATGTTGAATAATGATAAGGCATTTCAATACAATTTACCTTGAAGAACCAATGACGCGAATGTTCACTATTACTCTGAGCAAGGTCAAATAACTCAACACTTGTTGGGTCACGTTTCAATTTGTTAACAAACATGTCCATATAAAAGTCCATGTCCCAGGAGTCAAAGGCAAGACCTGTAAAAAATAATGAGTTAGTTCACATTTACTTAAAAACTTAATTTAAATACAATCATGCTGTGGAAGTGAATTTCAAAACACTGACCCAATTTCTGATTAACTTTCTCCATAGCTGGTCTACCTTCTTTCTGGAGAGGTACCACAAACCAAGGTTCTAGATCCTTTGGTAATCCTTCATTGAAACTAGTCCTAGGGAGATTATCCTTAGTGTAAATACATTGTGTCATCCTGTCATGCAATGATGCAGCCAATGCCTCGTGTAACTGTTCAGGGACATTCTTAGCCTTTGCAAATGTGATAAGGTATCTTGTTGAAACTTCCAACCGTATGACATCACGTAGGCCAACACTTTCACAGATTTGAACAGAGTTACTTGAGTCAGCTGTTGAGAAATTAAACCTGTAACATTTAATTTGAGTTACTCATAGATTCAACTATTTGAGCACTATTAACATTGCTTTTATTATAGAACTTAGATGACTAAGGAAAATATACCTGGGTCCAATCTCAATAATAATTTGATTTCCTTGCACATTCTTGTACACAGTTTCATTTCTCAATGCTTGAGGCTGCAGTGGAGAGCTGAGCAGCCACTTCAGAACTTTAATCTGATTAATGTTGAGATAGTCACAGCCTTCGCGTAGCTCCACATGGTAACATAGTTCAGTTGATAACTGTGATACATCAACATCTACTGATTGCAACTTCTCAAGGATTTCCTTTGTTTTATGTGCACTAAATGCTTCAGAACAGAAGAACCGTAATATACACATGTTGAACTCAATGTGCAAACAGAACAATATCCAAATTCAGAATGATTGAAGAGTGAAGTTCATAGACGTTGCTAGTGAATATCTTACATCAATGTCAGAGTTCAATTGTTATCAATTATTCAATGATAACTGTAACAAATAAAAGACAAACAACTTTAGCTTATGCAACTCTATTAATGAGTGTTCAACAAAAACTAACTCAGTAGTTTGGGAGGTCATTACCAGTGGGTATGTAGAATAATAAATACTTTGTTGCCTATTTATCAAAAATTATCACAGAATTACTATTTCTAACCAGAGATTTGAATTAGGAAAAATGCTGATTCTACAAATTACCTCAAATTAGGTACATTTCCAAATAAAAATATTTTATAATAACCACTGGTTCGGACTAAGTTTACATCTTGTCCATTTGCACTGCTGTTAGAGTGCCTGTTCGAGATAACGAATCTGCTTAATACTTGTAATAAACTCGAAATAATTAAGTGCAAACTTTTATATAAAGTTTTTAACCTTTTTGATTCATAAAAAGTTGTTGAGGTATTGTTTAATCAGGGTACATAGCGGGAATATAACGTTTTCAAAGACGTTATTATTATTATTGACAAATTTGAAAGAAACAACCTCTCAGAGAACTTTAGATAGAGGATATTTTCCGGCAAAAAATACTGGCTACACGCGTGCTCTCAAGAGACGTACTGGTTTAATAAAAAACACAACCTTCAATCAAAATAATCAAGCATGAAATTACGAATAACAAAATAGGTATATTACAGTATGTAGTAATGTTCTTATCACCTTTTGTAAAATTTCGAAACTACAGTGAACTATTTGAATATATTACCGAAGAAAATGCTCCAAATTCTTGCTCATTGCATTGTAGATTGTACAAAGAAACTAGATAATGAAAGAAACCACAAAGTACTAACCTTTTTCAACTAAGCATTTAGCAAGAATTCAGAAGACTCATTCAGACTCTCAGTTAATTAGTTATATACAATTAATTAATGTTCTAACTTTCTGAAAACAATATAAATCAAAATGGCAAATGCGCCAAAATCAAAACAAAAACAAAGTAAACAGAAAATGTGGCTGCGCATAGCAAAGGTAACAAACATACAGCCGTCACATACCCAAAAGCATTAAAAAATGAGATCTGCAAAATAAGTGAGTGACAGAATATTAGGGAAGCTGATCATCTCCGATTGAACTACAGAACTAAATTGTATTCTGTTTTTCATGCAAATCAATGAAAACATTGTCATCATTAGCCCGAAAGATCCACTGGCAGTAATGGCAGTGCGTCGTAATCACAAAAAAAAAATTGGAAAGGATGGATTAGTGAACGAAGACTGGCCGCTTTTTTTTCGAAATGGCATCTCGCAGTTCAACCTTGAGAGGTTGTTGTCTGCTTAATCGGACAATCCTGTGGGTGCCTTAAGTGTAAGGCCTCCAGCCAGGTCAGGGCAAAAAACTTACAAACTAAACGACTACACGTTAAGGGCACCCCCTGCAGGGTACGGGCCTCGGTTTAAGGCGTCGCTGGGAGAGGACAGCAAGGGGACAGGCTGGATCGGAGTGGGCAGACTGGCCGCTTTGCCTGGCCCAGTATATATACAGTGTACTTTGTGGCCTGGCCGCACCGCACACGCGCCGCAGTCATCGCATTCGAATTCTTTGTATGAAGTTCTATGTAGTCTGTGTCTGTGTGCAATCTGTCTATGTATATGTGTGCGAAATTGCATAGAAGAATTCAAATGCGTCGAATGAGCTTGCTACATATTAGTAATCTGTGGTCGAATGCGGCGACTGCAGCGCGTGCGGCGTGGTCAGTCCAAAGAGTATAATAATAATAAGGGAGGACCAGTCTGCGTTCACCTTAAGAAGTGTCTTCCAGATTATCTTGTCAACTGGCTCCGAAATCTTGCAGCCAGATATTTTCTATGACCAAGTACGTAGACTTTTGTAATATAAATAAGTTCTAAGTCTAAAGACAATCAAAAATAACTGTGTGAAAAATGTGACCTATCCGAAGTGATAAAAGTGTCAAGTGGTTTCACTCGCATCCTAGTATTTTTTTAGTAAAAACTAGAATGCGAGTAAAAGCGTCAGAGTAGCCGCGAAAGCCAAATTTTCTTACGTTTTTTGCAATTTGCAGGCCAGTACTAGGTTGTATGTTGATTAAAATATTCCTCACGACTGTAAGACGTAGTAATTACAAAATTGTAATCATCAAAATCATCAATACAATCCTCCAAGTTCATAAATTTGAATTTCGCAGACTGTGACAGTCATAACACAGGGTGTGTTATGACTGTCGTAGTGTCGCACGTCGTCACTAGGTAAATCTAACGATCAAGATTTACAAGATCGTTAATCGGCCTAACTGAATAGATGTCTCCATTTTGATTTCCTTTATTTATTTCTGATTACATTTTTATCTATATACTGAAATATAAAAAAACCTTTAAAAAAAAAATAGCCCATCGGTATCAGGAACAGGGTCTAAGCTACCGGCCGGCGGCCCAGGGCTCAAGAGAGGAACCTCGTAACAACACAAACCGTGTTCAGGAGTATCTTTTTTTGAATCAAGCTCCATAGCCAGGTGCTTAACGAGAGCCTCCTCAGGTATTTGTCGACGCTCTAGGCTGAAACGACGGCACAGTAATCGGTCCGAGTTCACATCTCACAGCTCGGCAACCTCGCAAGCCGAGACGAGATTCTTGACTTTCTTCACGAGGTTATGCTGGACCGTTTTGTCAACAATCGTTGTTTTAATCATAATAATTATATTATATATTACTTAAATTAGTCCTTTTTTTTTTTTTTTTTTTAGGATGGGAAATCATCAAATGACTTCTCCCGCTCTGGGCTGAGCAGGAGGGAGTGTCAGACTTTTACTGACTAAAACCCATCCATGTTCCTTCATCGCCCTTTGTGTTCCGGGGCCACGGTATCTCTTTCGAATAGTCCCGCAGCCCCGGACTTAAATTAGTCCTGGATTAGTGATAACGGATTGATCCCAGTACAATGAGAAATTGCCATTTTCAAGAACTGGGTCGGGCACATACCTTTCTACTATTATTTTTCTGTAATATATTATTTTTGCTGAAATTCTTCGATAAGTAAAAGATACTAGTGACATCTGTGGCCAAAATAAATTTCGTTTAATTTATTGTACTGGCAACCCAATGAAATACTAAATTCACAGGTTCCTTTTTCCATAATTACTAAATCCATATGCACACCATAATGCACACCACTATTGTCTCGAACTCTTTGTCTTAGTTTGTTTTCGCGTCTCTATTCCTTGATTTCAATATGGCGGTTAGTCACATTTTCGCGTTTTGCAGTTTTTTGTAATTTTGAGTGGATTGTGCTGAAATTTATGCTCTAATGTTGTGTTATTTTCAGAAAACGGCATTTGGTAAACACGGGCAACTGTAGTTTCGTGTTTCAAGAGAAATAGAGTGAGGACGACTTTGGCTTCCTCACGCCTTGGGGATCTTCGCCCTAGGCTTCATCGTGGGAAATATTGATTTTATTCTTTCATCTTAAAAATGATGATGTATACGGTGAGTCAAACGAAATTTATTACATTTGTATGTCCGATGTGTTAAAATGCATGTTTATTTTGAGACAAATGAATACGTTGCGATGGAAGATCACAGTCATTAGGGTTGAACTACAAAACAGTTTATTTCGAGCTGAATAAAAATGCGAATGTCGCCCGGCTTGTTCGTAATAAAAATATACCTTTTCGGAAGTTTAGCTTTATTAATCACGATCGAGAGCTATACTATCAGGGAATCCCAATCCATAAGAATTTGTACACGAATCTAAAGATAACTAATTGATGGTTGACAACGTATTGATTTCATATTTTCTTAATGAAATGGGCTTTGTAAATGTGCCAGATTGTGTCATGCATTAACCAAAATAATCTAAAATGAAAAATATGGTATTATGTTTAAAAAATTGTAGAATCATGGTCACTGTTGTTGTTTTATAAAATCAAATGTAAAATTATAACCTCAAATGTTGCTATAGGGTACAAGTACTGAGCAGGACACTCGCTTCAGCGACAAGGAGAAGAAGCTGATGAAGCAGATGAAGTTTGGAGACTGTTTAACTCAGCAGGTACATTAGAAACTTGAATAAATAAGAAAACCTTTAAAAAAAATAACATAATTAACAACTCTGCCTTTAAACAATAGAAATATATTTAATCTGGTAAAAGAAATATTTATGTTGAAACATCAATAACTAAGCCGGTTAATAAAACATGGAAATGAAACATTACAAATCAAATATTGATATTTTTAAATAAACTTTTTTACACCTTCAGTGCCAGACCTCATTTTTTGGGTTTGCTCAAGTTGCACTTGCAATGCCGGGAACCCACCTGGAGGGTCCTCCTCCACTTGTAATATGTGTGGTGGGATGGCACATGTGCTCCATGAGGATGGACATAAATGTGTTAATGGCAACTTTAGATATTATTAATAAGCTGTTGTATGTAGGTGGACATGTCCAAGGTAAAGCTGGATGTGCTGAAGCCTTGGATCACCCAGAAGATCACAGAAATACTCAAGATGGAAGATGATGTAGTCATTGACTATGTCAACAACCAGCTTGAGGAGAAGGTGAGTGACTATCCTTTATTTTCTTTACTGTGTATTTCTATTCATAACAAAATGTAATCATTGCAGTTTCTTTACAGTTAGACTTTAGATTATATTACTTACTTAATTATGAAATAATAGGTCCCTAAGCAAGAAGTTTATATAATCTATCACTGTTCAAAAGAAACTGCAATTGAAGTATGATGTCAAATGTATATTGATTGCGTATGGATATTTTTATGGTCCACACCGGTTAGTGCGCCGTCGAAGCCGCCTCTGCCCGCTGCCGCCAGCTCCCCGCCGCTGCCCGCCGGCTCCGCTCTTTCGGAGGCCCTTAGCATTCTCAATCGGTATTTACGGGGAAATTAAATACTATAACCATGCTAACTGTAAAGCATCAAACGCAGTGGAATTCCCTTGTTTGCGACATTTAACTGGTCAATGTATTGATAACAAATTTGTTAAAGCCGTTAAGAGATTGATTGATTTGACTCGAGGTATGGAAGTCCCATGTTTAGGCCTTGCGTTCAGCATAATGTGGTTGTGTTCGCAAAACCCTTACAGGTGCAAGTGGTTGAAGAGAGAAGCCCGCGCTGCATCGTCGTCCGGCGGCGCAGCAGTATGCAGAGCTTCGCAGCAGCCAGCGCGCAACGCCGCGTCTTCTCGCTGCCGGCGCGTCGTCGTCGCTGATCCGGCTCCAGCACTAATGAAAATTAATATGACACAACATGTACATACCACTTGCTTCCTTACCCGAGTCATTTCTATGCTGATCAATCAAGTCCAATTACCTAATCGCGGCACTCTTAACGGCTTTTCAATTAATATTATTTTTCCTTAAAACTTTGTTTTTATTTTTATTTATTTGTGCAACTGATAAAATTTTAAGTGAATCAAATAGAATTAAACAAGTGGGCAAAAAGGTAGGGTGTAAAATAACGAATTTGATGAAGATAATAATGCAAGCTCTTTTCTTTCCCGATCCTGTTTCCTCGACTCCTAGTTCCCTTGTCCCAAGAAAATGCAGATCAACTTAACTGGATTCTTGAACGGGAAGAATGCGCGTCTCTTCATGGGCGAACTTTGGGAGCTTCTGCTGAGTGCACAGGCCAGCGAGAATGGTATTCCTGAGTCCTTCACACAACAGAAGAAGGAAGAGATAAAGAAAAGAATGGTAATTAAATGACTTCATCACTTGTTCAAGCTATTTACTCATAAACCTATAAAACAATAGCTACTGTTTTAGATACTGGCCTTATCGGCATCTTTATGTATGTCTCAATTAATTACATGTCAATATTATAACTCAAGGAGGAACAGCAGAAGGACAAGGATAAAGAAAAGGATCGTCGTAGATCGCGGACCCGGTCGCGGTCCCGGCGTCGTTCCCGGGAGCGGCGACGTTCACGATCAAGGACACGAGACCGTTCTGCTGATAGGAAGTGAGTCACATTTTTATTATAGTTTTGGTATAAATTATAATAATATCTGTTTACGACCCCTTTTCAAGTTAAACATGTCGATTTAATGCTTCTGTTATACCAAAGTAAGCTGGTTGCTCATTTGTGAGAAGATTGTTTACAATGAAAATATTTTCTTCAAATTGCTAAGTCTTTTGCTAGTCTCTAGTAGTCATTGTTTAACTAAAAAATCAGCAGCTTGGGGTTTCGATTAGGATATATAATTGTATGTGTTAATGTATTGTTTAGGCATCGCAACGGAGGCAGCCCGCGGCGCTCGAGGAGGCGCAGTCGCGAAAGAAGCAGCCAGTCGAAGACTTCACATGTAGAGGAAAACAAAGCAGCAGAACCTAAAGGTATGCATTTCCTTTTAAAGGTACTTAGAGATTTTATTTATTTCTATGTTATTGGTATCATGTGTTTACACATCTCTATTTGAGAACGACAAAATTATTAAGTACACCATGTTTGTGGTACAAAACAAAATTATGTATTTCGTAAGGTCTGTATTTCATACCATTAAATATGTGTTTTTTTTGGTAGAAAATGGAAAATCTCCAGAGAAGGAGAAGAAAGAAGAGCCGGAGGTAAAAGATGAGGTCAACCATAACACAACAAATGACGCAACCAAGGACGAGAGCAAAGAAAACGTCCTCAAAGAAGATAAAACTGAAGATGAAGGGCGCAAGTCTCGATCAGCTTCACCGGCCAAGTAAATTCCTGATATTATAGAGAACTAAACTCTTAGCAAATTAAGTAACCGTATCTTACGATATTTCAGTTTATAAGAGAGTCTATATTTTAACCATTACATTTATTCAGATCCACTGCAGATAAAGGCGCCGAAGAAAAACCAGTTGAAAAGGCCAGGCGCTCAGCGTCTAGTGAAAGGCGATCCACATCTGCTTCATCACGTAAGTATAATTGAAATCACTCTTGATGTCAACGTTTTTAAAACCTATGACCTTTTGTTTGTGGAGCCCGTATTGGCCAATTATTTATAATCGTATCGTATCGTAATAGGTAGGTTAGTAAAATGGATCCATTGTTATAGGTGGCAGTGCTAAGAAAAGATCATCACATAAGAAACGCCAGTATCGCTCAAACCGCGATTCTTCGACTAGCGTCAGCCCCCGCCGCAGTTCCCGGAGAGAAAGGTAAATAAGCGAAACAACTATACTCATTTTATATTGTCCGGGATTACCCGATTTAGTTGTTAAAATCAGTCTTTACTCATGCTCTTAACGCGGCTAGGTCGCGACCGCGCGAGAGTTCGGCTCGTCCGGCGAGTCCGAAACTGTGAGTATAGCCGCACAAGGAATAATTATGTTGAAAAATCGTACTTCTGCAATTAATCCACTAATAAGCTTTTATGAATGAAACAGGAGCAAATCTCGACGTCGCAGCAGCCGGCGCCGGTCGTTGGAGCGCAGAGAGCGAGAGCGGGAACGCGAGAGGGAGCGAGAAAGGGAACGTAGGCGACGTGAAAGGGAGAGGAGAGAAAGGTGATTTTGCCTTACCTTACTTTGCATTTATAAAAAAGGGGGGAGATACTTTATTGTCACTTATTCTCAATCTCTAGTTATGTATAAACCAATATGATTACTTATAACACTACTTGTTTGTTGAATCTTTATTGTACCTGTTTAATTGCATAAATAAATAGCCAGTATGACTCTAAAGTAAATGAAACTAAACACTAATAAACTCTTAATAAATAAAATCTGTCTTTGTCATTTTACTTTAAATCGACACCTTAATTCTGTTCATGGGGATTAAATTGATGCATTATTATACCATTGCATTGACCGCGGCGCATACAACTATCGATGCGGTAGCTGACAAATATAATATGAACAATAAGTGAGTAATATATGCAGAATGCTTTTTTCTAATCTCTACCTTTTTTTTTTTAAGGTCTCGAGAACGGCGCCGTTCACTGGAGCGACGTAGGCGATCGCGTTCGCGTTCGCGAAGACGCGTTACTAGGGACAGGTAACATATTTCTTTATTTTGTGTTTTACTCAGATGAGGTAGCTTGTATGCCGAATAGCTTTGTCTTCACTTGAAGTTGAATGTATGTATTGTTGAATCGTTTGTGTGATGAGGTCTCGTGATCGCCGACGTTCCCGGTCTCGCAGGCGGAGCGTATCTCGTTCCCGTCGCCGCTCCGGGCGCGGCTCGCGCGAGCGACGCTCGAAGGATCGGCGATCCAGGGATAGGCGCTCGAGAGATAGGTCTAGGTAATCTTAAATTGGCTTTTTTTCATAGTCTCTGTCAGTTTCATATAAACTGCGTTCAAAATAAAATAAATGTTTCCAGCTAATGAAATATAGGAAAAATAAAACTTATTACAATTACGTTTAGTTTACTCTACAACTTCAATATCTTTAAAGCCACTTTCAATAACAATAGTCAGTTTGAAATCAACTTAATTTAGACTTCCTCTGAATCAATATTTGTTCAAGTGGAAACCATGGCAATTCAAAAACAAAGATTTGTTAGACTCGAACTTTCTGATTATCTGATATAATTATTACTCTTACCACAGGGAGAGGAGGTCGAAGGACCGCACTAAGGAAAGAAGATCGAGAGACAGGAAGTCACGTGACAGAAGATCCAGTGACCTTATCAAAGAACGATTGGAAAAATCTGTTTCTATCCCCCGTAAAGGTTAGTTTAATTTTTGCTGTAATTTATATCCCACTAGCTGTGCTCTGCGGTTTCGCCTGCCATTCTTCTTTTTACTCGACTCCTAAGGGTCGTAACGTCATGTGAAATAGTATAAACAACCTTCCTTAAGAATTGGGCTATTAATCAAAATTAAATGCTAATTCGACTGTTAGTTTTACAGATTAGTGCGTTCAAACAAACAAACAAAAAATCTAACAAATGAACTCTTTGGATACTAAATGAAAATGTAATATAGATTTATAAAACCAGTAAATTAACTTTCTGTTTATATTATAGAAAACTTGGAAAAGCTGCGTAAAAAGTCCTCTGAGCGAAAGTCATTGCCGCGCGAGCAGTCTAAGGAACGAGCTGTGTCTAGTACAAGCAGGGATTCGTCTGTAGCAAATGAAAAGCCTGCTCCACAAAAAGATGATCTGGCTAAGCCAGCACAATCATCTGATGACGAAGAAAGAGAAGATATCATTGCGATTCCGATGTTACGTGAATTTTCAAAGAGTTTATCTCGTACTCCATCTCCATTCTTAAGAAAACACGAAATTGAACACAAGAAGTCCGAAAGATCTGGAGATGAAGTGTCAATAAAGGAACACCACGAAGAAGAAACAGCTAAGCCGAGAGAAGCAAAGAAGGGAAAACGCAAAACGCAACAAACGGAATCGGAGAGTGAGAGCAGTGAAGAAGTGAAAGCTAAGGCCAAGCCTAAAGTAAAACGCAAAGATAAAGCTTCTTCTAAAAAAACCAAGAAACCCAAGAAAGAAAGCTCCTCAAGTGAAAGTGATTCAGAAGATAGTTCGTCAAGCGACTCAGAAGATGATAGGAAGAAGAAGAGCAAAAAGAGTGCTAAAAAGAAATTGGCAAAGAAATCGCGTAAGAAACGAGCGCGTTCATCTAGTTCGGAATCGAGCTCAGAAGAAGAAGTTAAAGTCAAGAGCTCGAAATCTAAGCAAAAGAACATTCCAGAAGAATCTGATGTGGACAAAAAGTCCAAAAAACGTAACAAAGATATTTCCGTAGAACACTCTAGATCAGAGAAGGGTGATGGAAAGCCAAGTAAGTCAAAGAAAATAGAGAACACTGATGATTCACACGATGACAGTTCTGAAAGTGATGAAAAGTCCACTAAGAAGAAAGTTGTTAAACGAGACACAAGTTCTGAAAAAGAAACTAGACGTTCTAAGAAGGTAGAGCCTTCGAAAGAACGTGCAACTTCACCAGATGGTGGTGGCAAAAGTAGAAAGACAGATGAGAAAGTTGTAAAAGCAAAACATTCAGAGGAAGTCAAATCCAAGTCACGTGATGATACTGAAAAGAAAGGCAAGAAACGTGAGAAAGATGAATCTTCTTCAGACAGTGATCAGGTGTCGAAGAAGAAAGCAAGGAAGAAGGTGTCTGAGTCTGATTCAGAGTCAGACAGTGATGAACCTAAGAAGTCTAAAAAGACTAAAAAACATAAGAAGCATTCTAAGAAGCATAAAAAACACAAGAAGCATAAGAAAGCTTCAAAGAAGAAGGATGACTCTTCAGACAGTGAAGAGGCCGAGGAGGAGGAAGAGGAGGGAAAGGTGAATAACGAAGATTTGGAAAAAAAACTTCGTGAACGTGCATTAAAATCGATGAAAAAGCAAACAAGTGTTTCAGGGTCTGACTAGCCCATGTTTTTCTTGTCCACCTCGCTTACAAAACTGACTTTGAATTGAGGTTCAGTGGCTTAGAATAAAATGTCTTTATTTTACGGTATGTTACGATTTTAACATGAAATAGCATGTATGATTTTAAGATTACTTGTATGTCACACTGTTAGTAATAAAGTTTTAAATTGTGCATTCTTCTTTTATTTCTAAATGTTAAACATACAAAAGCAAATGTACCTAACAAACATTGTTAAGTAAATGACTAAAATAATTGTTAAGGGGAAGGACATTTAAAAAAAAGATAAAAATACAATATAAAGTACATAATTTATTATAGTTGTGGGCTATAGGTACAGTTGGTAACGTGACTGTGATGATTACTTACAATAAAAACTTTGGATGTACTTTGGTAACTTACACTGAAAATAAATAGTTTCATCTTAACTATAACTTAACTCACTTCTTCGAGTAACCCCTATAGCCGGTAACTAAGCTTGGAGTAATACCGCTGTTGTAAATGTTTCCGTAGCCGGGTCTCCTATTATTATAATAGCCATATCCTAAGTGGTTACCTCCAGCTCCCTGGTACGATGGGTTGTTGTAGCCGTAGTAGGAGTTGACGCCACCATTTCCTGCATAACCACCGTACCCTCCGTAACCGCCCTTGTATCCACCATATCCTGGGTTCGCCGCATAGCTGCCGTAGCCTGCGTTACTGCCGTAGCCTGTGTTACTGCCGTAGCCTGCGTTACTGCCGTAGCCTGCGTTACCGGCGTAGCTGCCGTAACCCGCGTTGCCGGCATAACCTCCAGATCCTGAGTTACCAGCGTAACCACCGTACCTCGGATCACTGTCATAGCCATTGTAGCCGTAAGGGCTATCGTAACCTCCGAATCCTCCGTAGTTGGCTCTGCTGTCTATAGAACCATATCCGGTTACTCCTTGAGCACTTGGGTATCGACTCCAGTCTGAATACCGATCAGCTCCATCTGGAAAATCAAATAAATAATAATAATACATATCGCTGGACATTACACACAGCGCCATCTAGTGCCACACTATCTTGTGTCGTGGACACCAGATAGTTTATACTACATAGATACTTTTTTTTTTACTATCGTTATTTCCATTCGTTTCTGTTTCGGCAGAGGTAGCGATCATTGGAACAAAAAGCGTAGTATTCACTACGGTTATTTGATTGTTAGGGTTCCGTACCTCAAAAGGAAAAAACAAAACCCTTATAAGATCACTTTCTTGTCTGTCTGTCACCAACGATTTTCTCAGGAACGGGTGGACCTAGCAAGTTGAAATTTATACCATATAAATAAATAAAAGCATTTATTTCTATTTTTTTTAGCATTTTATACTGAGGTCTATAGTCCCTATTAGGTGTATAAAAATCAAGGTCCTGAGCCAACACGATAAAAAGATATGGGCAAATGTAGATTTTCGCGAAAACTTGTAAGTACCAAAATTTACCTTAATTTTCAACTTTTTTGATTTTTGGGACTTTTCCCTTTACTTGAGCTGTAAGACCTTGCTTTTAACCAAAAGATCAACCGGAAGTATCCTAAAGGTTTTGGGTCTAAAACCTATATGGTAGTTCCCGTTGACCTAGAATGCACACACAAAAGCACATGTAAAGGGAAAAGCCTGAAAACTGTAAATATGTAGTTTAATAACAAAAAAAAGCGATTTTACTATTACAAACTTATTATTTGCGGTTGGTGCAATAGCCGTTTCTAGGGATCGAAAAGGAAAGTTAAGTTTGTCCTTTAAAAAGTTTGTACGGAACCCTCTGTGCGCGAGTCAGATTTGCTCTTGGTCGTTTTTTTTATTTATTTCCACTTACATCCACTGCTGGCAGCAGTTTTTAAGTCTTCTTTGTCATCGTTCAGAGCCTGAGAATCGGCGACTGATTTAACGGATCCTGAAGCATCGTTAGCAGGCGCTGCACATGTGACTTCAAACAACAGTACAGCAGCCAGAAGAAGAATGACTCGCGAAGACATCTGGCGGACAAAATTATCATAACATTAGCAATTTATTTTAGCGAAATTTCAAGGCTGTCTGACTACTATCTCATTCTAAATGCTAGGTAAGTAGGTATATTGGTGTAGAACTATCAATTGCCTGAAATCTAAACACGCTCGTCAGAAAGAAAGCGCAACTTCTTTGCGTATCAAATTAAATCTACTCTACTACACAGTTCATCAAAAGTATTAAAAACGTGCAAAACATAGTAATTAATTAATGAACCACCGCAATACCTAATATTTGTGTATCAGATCAATGAATTAATCAAATAGACGAGGCTATGGCTCTGGTGGCTCTGCAAGTGGCGGATACGCGCCAGTGCAGCCAAGTCTAACCATATCACCTTCACGCTCACACACTGAAACACCCCTCCTGTTACACTTGGACCCATAGAACAGTTTTTTTTTTGTTCCGTGCTTGGACCGGATACCCTACCACACATAGATTGTGTTAAATACCTTGGCTTCCATTTAGATAGGCGCCTAACATGGAAACATCACATTAAACAAAAACGGGAGGAGATTAACTATAAGTTTCGCAACCTGTATTGGCTCTTGGGAAGAACTTCTGTTCTCTCTGTAGACATGTGCAACTAGGTACTCATCATAGGAGTACAATTGTGAGGCGTTACCGGCAAATCCAACATTCTTTGCCTGCAAAGGGTTCGAAATAGTATCCTAAGAGCAAGCGTGCACCTTGGTTTGCTATAGGAACGACGAAATCCACGATTATCTACAAATGCCGTCTGTGAATCTGAAATCGAGCTGTACAAACGTGAGCACAAGGAACACCTAATCTTGCTGCTGCTCCTCCACAAAGCCATGTAACTTGGAACAAATTCGCTTATGCTAACGACCGATTGCAAATGGAAAAAAAGATCAATGAACGACCTTATGTAGATATAATTATGTCACTATAATATTATAAGTAATGGCCCATGCATGGTCAGCAGCCACGGCCACGCATCACTGCCCACCCTCTTGATACATGTGCGCTATAATTTGTTGTTTTGATATTAGGACTAGGGACGAACAAAAGAAAAATAATAAAAGCATAAATCATCATTGAGTATAAACACGCTTGCTCAATTAATGTCACATTGTTACTTGTCAGTATTCGAACCCGTAACCTCGCGCTCGAGCAGCAACCACTTCCGTATCATACATCACGACATTTCAATTGTTTAATTATGATAAGTGGGTAGATACCCATATAATATAATATTTGTAATATGCATGCACCTTTTGTCGCCTAACATTACAATTTATTACGAAACGTCTTCATCCTTTGCCTAGTCTATTCCCAACTATGTTGGGGTCTGAATGCCACTATTTTACATGGAGCGACTGTCTACTTGGCCAAAACAACCCTGTTAGTGCTGGGTTATATGACACCCATTGGTAAGACTGATTGTCAGACTTTCGGGCCATGCCGGGTAACAACTGTCACAGATCTACAAATAGCAGCCGGGATCATCGACCTAACGTGCTTTCCGATCCACGGAAGAAACTTGCTATGTAAGGGATGATCCCCTTCCACGGATCGTCCTAGGCAAGCGCGACTTAACCTTGACGAATGACCCGTGTGGTAGGAACTCTGCCACAAAACCTCATGATCCTAAAACAATTCCATAGATATAGGTACCTATCTATCTATACATATAATCTGTACATATAATAAAATCGTTGAGACCAAAAAATCTGTTCATTGAAGATTAAAAAAAAAACCAGCCAGGGTGACTTGAAATAAGTAACTGAACATATTAAAACCATTTAAAAAAAAATCGTTTCTTTGTTTGTTTGTTTGTTTGACCGCGCATCACGGAAAAACTGCTGAACCGATTTTGTTGAAATGTTCACAAATCTGTTTAAATTATACATTCAGAATAACATATAGGCTATAGAAATTTTGGATTTTTTTGGAAAAAGGGGATGAAAAGGGGGGGTAAAAAAATATATTTTTGTATGAATATTTTTCCAGAAAGTAATAGAGTAGTACATAAGGAAGAAGAATACAATCATGCTACCCCCAAATAAATTGGGATAAGGGCAGGAGTATGATGATGAGGATGATTTCTCCAAAAAGAAGTATAGCGAACACCAGAAGCCTGATAAACCCACGTGTTCTTGCCGTGCAAGAACTGTTCTATGCTATTCGCAATAATCAATAATCCATACGCAGTTTACGTAGATTATATTTACAGCTAAATTGTTATTGGCCTCATATCGTGTTTTCGGGCGGGAGGAGACGCCCGGGTTCTTCCATTGTGAGGATCGACCGGAGGCCACGGTGGAGCACACTGTGGAGGTGTGCCCCACTTGGGCGGAGCACCGCCGTGTCCTCGAAGCGGCGATCGGCGGCGGCGACCTCTCTCTCCCAGCCCTGGTTCAATACATGGTCCGGAGCAAGACGGAATGGGATGCCATCACTTCCTTCTGCGAAGCAGTCATGCTAGCGAAGGAGGTGGCGGAACGTGAGAGGAAGAGATCCTTACGTCCCGGCCACGGCGGGAGACACCCCGGGCGTCGGGAGCCACGTATTGGCCCCCGGCCACCGTAGGCGCGGGCCTGTGGACGAGGAGCTATGGGCTAGCTCGCCGTCCGTCCGTCTCATGACGACAGGCCGTGTCGACGGCGCGTTCGTGTTCTACGCGCGCCTCAATGAGAGTCAGCAAAAAAGAAGGGGTCCGCAAGGGCCGATGCCTGCCGGGGCTGCGGGACTATTCGAAAGAGATACCGTGGCCCCGGAACACAAAGGGCGATAAAGGAACATAGATGGGTTTTAGTCAGTAAAAGTCTGACACTTCCTCCTGCTCCGGGGGGAGTCATTTGATGATTTCCCATCCGAAAAAAAAAAGCTATATCGTGTTTGGACTCAATTCATGCACCTTGATGAGAACTTTCGACCTAGCTGGAGTAAGACTGTCATCGAGTGTCTAAGGATGAAAACCTAAGGCTGTCGAGGGAAGCCCCAAATTGGAAAAACATAGTACAATATTTTAACGATGATTGCATATAATTCCGAGAAATTAAATTGTTACCTACTTGAATCTATACTTATTATAAAGGAGAAAAGTTTGTTTGTTTGGTTGGTTGAACGCGCTAATTTTAGGAACTACTGATTCCAGTTAAAAACATCTTTTAGTGTTGGATAGCCCATTTATCGAGGAAGGCATCGAGGGATTTATCGTTATATCAATGAAAATTGTTGCAAATACAGCGAAAAATTATTGCTTTTGAGAGCTTCCTTTCCGTGGGCTGCGTAAACGGTTAAAGTTACTCAACAATCATACATGTATGACGGGATTGTTCCTCTTAAAAAGTCCGCTAAAGCATATTATCTGCATTTTCTTTAGGTTGACTCACACTCTCTCTAAGCCTCTCTCTCTTACGTAACGCAGACGAAGTTGCGCGGGTCAGCTAGTTAGCATAATAACATTGTATCGCTCATCCCTACATAATAGTTCTGTTCTTCCTAAGTTCCGCTGTATTTTAATTAGCACTACGCGAAGTTGTTAGTATGCCAACACCTTTGACCCTCGAAACAATAATGATCACGTTGTATTCTCACGCAACGCGGGTAGGTTCAACAGTAGTTAGATAACCTACTCAATTATTCATTGTCGAGGTTCAAGTTCGAATTGGGACTCGGATGTGTTATGTGAGAACTTGAGTAGTTGTGTCTAGGTACCTATACAGGGTGGAAGGATACTGACGCTAAAACTATTACCACGTATTTATCATTGAATCCCACCGAACGATGGATGGACTGTGTGAAGGATGATATGGCTAGAAAGGAGGTGACTGCTGAGATAACGAGTAATAGAGAAGTATGGAACAAGAAGACATACTGCGCCGCGCGCCCGCAAGGTTCATGAGAATGATGAATATTCGGAACCCACATAGAAATTTTTTGTCGGTTATAAAAAAAACAGCTGTTTCTTACGAAACCGCAAAACCTACACGGTCAAAATGTCTGGAATCGCTGCTTTTTTAGGGTTCAGAATGATGTACCTACACTACCTACTGAATACGTTGTAACCGATTTAGCTTCGCTGTCCCTCCACCTTGTTTATGCTATGTCTTGTCTAATTATTATGTTAATTTTAACCATCATATAATAATTATTATTTAATATTCCGAGGAGGGTTTTGCAGGATTGAGGTGGTTGGGGTGTTGGATTAGGCACGGTAGGCTCCATTCGTCATTGAAGTAAAGAATTTGTTAATTCGTAGGTCCTTCTACACTAAAGGTGGTGAACCGGTGTGCTTTACATAACTTGAGCATTTGACTTCAGGGCCGGCAGTATTGATTAAAGCAAGTCTCTACATCCAAGATGCGTTTCTCGCAAGCATCGTTATTGCAACCGAATTTATTCGTTAGTAATTAGCAATCAAAAGTTAGTGATTTTATCGTTATCTCTGTCGGCCCAGGATATCCCTACTCATTGTTCCGAAATCAAGAAAGAGCTGCTCGAGAAAATTCTTTCCTATAACTCAGATTAGATACATACAATTTTCATTCATACAATTAGGTACGTATTTTCGTTTCGCATTGCAAACAATAGGTACAAAGCGCTCTACAACGAAATTTTGGCTTTTCTTGGACTACTCTTAATCACCAGTGATTATTTCGATCTTAAGAAGAGTCAAACACGGGTTCCCAGTCCCAGTCCCAAATTACTTGGGTCAGTCCGCAATTACACCAGAGGTATACTACCGTAGAACTTCTTGAGTTCAGTAAAACATTCGTTCAATAAGAAGACGTATTGTAGGTAGGTACAGACCTGCTGCAAGTTAAATCAAAGCAAGAACAAAGAGTAACACTAACCTTTATAAGCCCAACAAAATTATTTATTCATATAGGTACTTAAGTACTGGTAGGTATCTACATAACGTCGTCAGTCATACAAATTGCTCGAATGAGAACGCAATACTTAGGTAAGTATACTTGTAATTTTTTTCTTGTAGATACATTACGTGAAAAATAATATAACATAAACATCACCCCTGTGATCCACGAAAGGTTAGGTAGAGGTGTACCTAATAGTACACCCACATTTCGCCAGTTATGTTTACAAGTTCCATGTAATAGGGGGCGAGCCTATTGTCATCACAAATCCAGACTCCGTGGCTGCTACTGAGAAATTCCTGATGGGAAAATCCAATAACACTTTGCCCGACCTGGGAATCGAACCCAAGACCTCGTGCATAGCAGTCGCGCTTGCGACCACTAAACCAACGATGAAGTCACGATAAAAATAATAAGTGAGTAATTTCTTCTAGCACTGAGTAATATTTTATACTCGTGTAAAAAATTTAATATAAATTGAATGGCATAATGGATTCAAAGTAAAAGTAAACTGGCCATTGCAAAAAAAATAAAAAACTTACAGTTGAACTGCAAACTTTCACTGAATTGAATATGAAATTGCAATTTTGGGGATTAGACAGTAAGTTACTACAAGTGATCTGACTGACAGATTCTTATATAAGATCCTGTGGTTTCAGAAGAACAGCAGCAGAGATGTTTCGAGATCATACGTTTTGGGTTCGAATCTAGGTTCAACAATGACGATTTTGGTAAACATCGAGACTACTACTAAATTAAAGCGTAAACTGTACTTATGTATTCGTTTACTAATATATTTTTTAAAATAATATTTAATATTATATTATTTAATTTAATATTATTTTATATTATAATGCATTGCTTTAATTCCTTCACTAAATATTTTTTATATTATTGTGAATGGTATCTATCTATTTGGGTATCTATAACTTAAGATGCATTTTCAATTGTATATGACTGTATTTTTAAAAGTGATTTACCTACGTGTTTTTTTAAATGATAACGCACACCAAAAAAACCTTAAAATTATCTCATAAATATATTAAAATGACAACTTACGGTAATAATTTTTTTGAGGAACAAACTTTACTTATTTAGAATTTGACGAACAGTTTAGAGTAAATCACAGACACAGGTAGTACGTTACAGGTGGAGATGCGCTCTGTGTACGTGTGCGTACGTTCCAACCTTTATAAACCGTGGGAGTTTTTGTCTTGTAATTGACAATGGTCACCGGGGAGGTAATGAGTCCGTTTGTAGGCAGCTCGTCCTTCTGTCAAGAAGACTATGACGCATACGTACGTAAACGTAATACAATCATCGTAAACATATAATGATACCTCTATTCTCCCAGGAGTACTGCTATGGTCCCAAACTGCATGCTCGACAATATACGGAAGCTCTGCGACTAACTCTGAAGGTGACTATTCGCATCGGTACCAAGATATGGACAATGGCTGTATATTAATATTTACCTCGTGTTATTTCGTTAATTTATAGTTGGGAATTTTTAATATTGTGTTATTAATATTTATGAATAAAATGCACACATTATTTTGAGGAAATGTACAAGTTTCCTATTAGTAATAAATTTTAATAATCTAAGGAAATTCTGGTATAATGGAAATCTTCTTTCTGAAAAGGGTTCGCATGCTCAGCTGTCGTGAATGGTCGATTCACGCCCTGCAGTTGCAAAATTCCCAATCCCGACAAAGTCCGACTGTCCAATATTTTAGTACCCATTTAACGAGCAGTGTTTAGATCTACATCAGTGCATTAGTTACTATGCATCTGAGTTTAAATATTTTTGCCGAAAAATTGCTGACAGTTTTCCCATGGTCAAAATTATGAAAATGGTACTCCAATATACTTATAAACATAATTATGTAAGTAAAGTATTCAAAATCGTTTATACCTAAACCACAATGCAAAAAGCTTTAAAGGACACTGCTAAATTTTTGACTTTGTTTACAAAGTAAACATTAAATACCATAATAATTAACAAAAATAATTGGTAAAATGTGTAGGTGTGGTGATGTACTCTCACGCTTGACTGGCTGACTTGGAGGCCGTGTTGCCAAGGTTGCACTCATCCCTTCGTTGACACACACCTTTTTGTAACTGTTCGTCATCATTTACGATTGGCAGTAAGGCTCATGTCCTACCGCGCCGGCGCCGCCGCCGAAGCGACAACCTAGCGACTATTTTCTCGCTCAAGAAACATAAAGAGATACTCGTATTGCCTAATAGTTGATCGCTAACTATTAAAATTGGCGGCAAGAACTATCTCCACTATTTGTCTCCACTATTTAACGACAAGAGTTATAAAAAAAAACTCGCTCATCGAAGCTCACGATTTTAACAGACTCCCGTGGGTAGAACAGACTCTCAAGGGTAGGCACCCTTGAGAGTCTGTTCTACCCACGGGAGCCGCACTCGCGACGTTTTTCGTTCGGATGGAAAGTCATCAAATGACTGCTCCCGCTCTGGGCGGAGCAGGAGGGAGTGTCAGACATTTACTGACTAAAACCCATCCATGTTCCTTCATCGCCCTTTGTGTTCCGGGGCCACGGTATCTCTTTCGAATAGTCCCGCAGGACCGGACGCACTCGCGACCTCGTTCGTACCTCGTTAACGTTCGTAACTCGTGGCTTTTCTCAACTCGCTTTCCGCTCATCGTGCACGGTGGGACGGTGCCTAACGCGTCTAATGATCTTTTACCTCTCTGGCCGAACAAACAAGCTTGTTTTAATTTTCAATGCTAAAAGAACTAATACGGGCGAAACCGTAACCATTGCTTCCCTATTAGGATTGCACAATGAGGTACATAAAGTAGTGTTGCCAATAGGGAAAACCGTTTTCTTGTGCGACATAAAGTTCACGACACATTCTGTGTCGAAATGGTGGATTAGTCATCCGTGTTTAGTTCTTAGTCAGTTAGACCATTATAGTCATATTTCTAATGATAAGTAATGCAAGCTGGGAACTATTAGGTATAATTAAACATTTATCAAGCTCAATCAAGTTAGTTACGTGAGCCATTATGTTATTTGTCATCTTGCTGACTGGCAATCGGCGTTATAAGGTTCATTTCCTGGTTGTACACTGTGGGTTTAATCATTTCATACAAAACTGAACTCTTGTAGGAACTTTGCATATAAATGTATATTTAAGGTGACACATACTTTCTTTTGTTTTCTTGAATCTGTTGCCTTTGGAAGGACAATATAAAACTGTCTGTAAGGCAAGGAAATGGTCAGAGTGTAGTCTTACTTTAATTTGGTGCGGGGATCGTAGATTTAATGTACCTCTGGCGTTAAAAAGCTGATATTAGTAAACCATACTTAGTATAAAACATCTGTCTGAAAACGTAGTGTTGAACCCGTTTCCTAATGTGCAAAATAGCGAAACACCAACGTTTTTAACACTATAGCATCTCACCCGTACAATTAACTTGCGTTTCCTATTCAAATCTCAGTGCTCCCTGCACTGAGATTTTTACAAAGTCATCTCGACCACCTCCAAGCATTTAGCATCTCTCACTAACTGCTTTAGCTGTTGATGACGATTCGGTTAAAAGTCCAATAATTACCATTATACTGATAAAAATCCCGCAAGTATATGAACTCATTCGAGGCCGGAACTTAGAGTTATTAAACTTCAACTTGCTACAAAAGTCATTATAATCTTGTCATGAATTCCTCAAAATTGTCGTTTTTGTACAATTTGTGTGACAATTACGGTAGCTATGTGAATTTAAAGTTGAAAACAGTAAGGCTGATGATTTAGTATGGTGGTCTCGGACAAGGACATGACTCACATAATATTGTAATGGCCATGTCTTAAAAAATATAAGATTGTCGTATTTACGACATCATTTTTTTTAATGTAGGTATGTACATTTTGGCATGGGAGTGAGAATAATACGAGTAAATCTTATTGTTCTGTAAAAATGTCTTAGTTGTCTGGTGTGGCTGGCTACTAACGTTGAATTCTTGGCGATGTTCCTAGTTTATATCAGCTTTTTGGCGAGATTGTATTAAATATTGACTTTATAAATTCCTTACATACAGTATTGTAGAGAGAGTAGTTATGTCTGAACTGTTAAATTTTGTGGAAATACTAACAGGTTCCCAGTCCCTCACCGGTCGCACACGGTCCTACACCCGTATTTTGTACAGTCATCTAAAAGAATACCTAAGTATCTACATAATATCCATTTTATGTTGTAATTAGCATGATTATACAAATAGTTACCATCAAGACTTTGATATCAACCATCATCTCATTACCATTTGCTTGAAGTTGACACCTATTTATTAACTACTACGGAGGTTCGCTCGATGCAACCATAACATGAAAAAGACTCATTGTTCTGCATTTAGCTGATAAATACATTTGAGGACAAGGTTCTCATTCGGCACGGTCTAGCATTGTAAAGCTTGGTATTCACTTAGTCTAGGTGACAAATGACAGTGACAGTGGCGTAGCTAGTATGGGTGGCACCCGGTGCGGATATTGTAGGTGTCACCCCAAAAATCAATCAAAACAGTTAAAATAAAAATTAAAAGCAGTTATTATTTTATAATATGTTTTATTAAAATAATAAATTACTAGTTATTTTTTATTCCTATATTATTTTATTATAGGCGCCGGCAGGATTATTTCCGGGGGTGCATCTTCAGTTCCATTAAAACAAGCTCAAGAATTTTTGCACTCCACCTCGGATATGACTATCAATCGAAAAAAATGGGATGCAAAAGCGAGCGTAGCGTGTTTGATTTTAGCACTCACCTCGAACTTGATAGGTTTTCTTTTGCCCTTTATTATAGAAATAAGGCTTATTGTGCCTATTTATAAAGAAAAGCTTATAAACGCAAAGGACATCTTAGATTGGATCTTAGATAATTTAGTATATTCTT
Organism: Xestia rhomboidea; assembly: GCA_963853795.1. Lineage (NCBI taxonomy): Eukaryota > Metazoa > Arthropoda > Insecta > Lepidoptera > Noctuidae > Xestia > Xestia rhomboidea. The sequence continues at coordinate 11,466,496 of OY970761.1, read as the reverse complement.
GGATATATAATTGGGTTATTTTTATTCATACAAACAACTAAGTACGATGAAAGGAGTACGAGCAAGCGAAGCGAGCTCGAAAATTTTTGCTTTCAGCCTCGGATAGATTGGTTTCTCTATAGTTACCCAAGATTTCGCACCCTCCCCCTGCTTAAAGTCCTTTTTTTTTTCGGAAGAGAAATCATGAAATGACCTTTTTCGCTCTGGGCGGAGCGGAAGGAAGTGTCAGACTTTTACTGACAAAAACCCATCCATGTTCCTTCTTTGCCCTTTGTGTCCCGGAGCCTCGGTATCTCTTTCGAACATTCCCGCAGCCCCGGCAGGCGTCGGCCCTTGCGGACCCCTTCCTTTTGCTGACGTCTCTTTGAGGCGTGCGTGGAACACGAACGCGCCGTCATAAAAAAAAATGATAAGCATAAGACGGACGGAGGGCGAGCTAGCCCATAGCTCACCGTCCACAGGCCCGCGCCTTCAATGCCCGAAGCCCGGTGCGTCTACCGCGGCGGCTGGGACGTGAGGTTCTCTCCCTCTCACGTTCCGCCACCTCCTTCGCTAACATGACTGCTTCGCAGAAGGAGGTGACGGCGTCCCATTCCGTCTTGCTCCGGACCATGGATTGAACCAGGGCCGGACGCGAGAGGTCGCCGCCACCGATCGCCGCCTGCTTAAAGCTCTGACGATGCAAGACACGAGGCGTGAGCTATCTATGCATGTTTTGTTCACAGGGTGCAGCTAAAACATTCAGACAAGATTGTAAATCCCCCCGTTCCATATATACAACAAGGTACAAGGTAACGTTCAATATTGAAAAGGAACGGTACATCTAATGTCACCTGCACCTTCTTACAGCGAAAGGATAGTCCTTTTTATTATTATACTCTTTGGTCCTTTCGCTGTAAGAAGGTGCAGGTGGTGACGGTTATGTAATGACCTGCCCTGATGAAATGAGACAACTTAATAAAAAGTACGGTGTTAAAAACGGTGTTATTATTTTGTATAGAAATTGTCAGATTCTTAAACTCAAGTAGAAAGTTATCGTAAACGAGATTTATATTATTAAAAAGTATTCAAAAGTTCGTCTGTATGAAAGTTGATTCTATAGATTACAGATATACATTTACTTGTTGGGTCATGTATTCTGAGTTGTATGGAAGCTCTGTGAGCTGTAGAATAATGTCTAGAGCCTCGCAGTGACCCGTGACGACGCGTTGGAGTCACGGCTGTTGTGGTACACAATGCATGATACGTAATTCACTACTTACATGCATATATGCGAAACGTGTGATAAGCGGATTTTGTATACAAATGGTCTTTATTCGGCAATATATTGTAAATCGATTATATTCCCAAATCTGTTCATTGAACCGGTTACACGTTAAGCAGCGGGCGTTGACGCTGGTTAGATGTTATTAATGTTAATTTGGTCGAATATTGGTAAAATGGCTGTATTATCTACCTACTTATTTTTCATTACTAGTCGTCGTTTGATTTATTATGTAGGTAAGCGATTGTGTGTAAGGTAAAGCTGTGCAATGCTATAACTTTTTTTTGTTTACAGTTATTACAATTGTCCATAGCATTCATTATGGTTTCGCGTCCGAGTTCGCAGCTATGGTGGAATGGACATTATTTATTTGATTTTGTACAAATTAAGTTTTGTGGAACACTCTAGAAATCTTCGTACTTTACGTAAGTGTAGTTGATGTAAGTGTGTTGTTGTTGCTGTAAGTTGTGTATTTAAGTAGGTATAACACTTTTCCTAAACTAGAAAACCTCAACTAGTCAAAACGGCTTGAATGTAACTTAGGCAGAAGGGGCATCTCAGGAGATTGATTAAAACAACAAGATTATTATTTGGAAATATAATTTATTATTTCTTCGAGTTCGCATAAATGATGGCGCTAATGATAAAATTCAATTAACAACATAAAATGGCAACATTGAATTGGAAATTTTAATTTGTAAATATTACATACAGAAGCGTACCATGAAATAATATAATACTAGTATACTTAAATATAATACAATTTACTATAACCCTATTAATAATGACGTATATATTTGTGGGTAATAAATATTGTGCGTTACGTCATCTTCCAAATTTTGAGATCGTCCAAGAATTTGTACCATCGGACAGTCTCAAAATTATCCAACTCATATGTACCCAAAAAAGTTTAGAAAAATTCTTGGCATACAACTAATACCAACGAACCTAGTTTTTTAGTTTTTCTTGACTTTAGCTGTTCTGGTTTTGTTTTCATTCTTAATTTCAATTTTAGTGTCGTTCTTGTTTTCATTTTTATTTTCAATTTTAGTGTCGTTCTTGTTTTCATTTTTATTTACATCCTTCTTCTTATCATTCTTCTCGTTCGTATCATCAAGTATTCGCGGATGGGCAGCAATAGTGCGTATACTCTTCTCTAAAGGTTTGATTTGATTTCTGAGTAGGTCATCTAATTCATTAAGAGATTTAATTTCTTTGAGATCTTTTAAGTAATTCTTGCCTGTGCTGCGGCCTCTATTAAGTCTACCAAGGTATTGGTAAATGTCTCTGTTGGCCTGGCATTGTGCGCAGTTGTATTGCACAGGGACTGCATTCGGGAAGTTTTGTTGAGCGCTGTTCATTCCGGAACCGTTTCCTGGGCAGTATGGTACGAATACTACGGGAACGAATCCAATGATACCATATGGTGCGTACTGCGGCTGGTTTTGTTGGTAATATGGCGGAGCCGTTCCTTGGGGCGCTTGTCCTGGCTGTCCTTGTGTCGTGTTGTTCTGTCCAGGATTCAGCAGATAGCACGGGCATGACGCTGGACTTGGAACGATAGGCAGTGGGTACGGAATGACGTAGATGGGGAATGGCGGCATTTGACCAGATGGCACAGTAGCAGGTGGCTGGACTCCAGTGCCCGAGGGTGACCCTTCGGAATCTGTAAAAATCAAAAGACAATTCATTGGTTTGAATCTTTCAGTTGGAATAAATTACTGTTTTATGTATTTAATATTTATGACGCATGGACAATAGGCTAATAATTACGAGTACTAAAAGTGTTTTAACTAGGTACATAATTAAACTTATTGATTTAAAGAAATAACTCTAGACTAAAATAATAATAACAGCCGCTCAGGTCGATTTTCAGATTAAGCCGCGCTTGCCTGGGTTGGTCTATAGATGTGAGACCATACAGTATAAATACAGAGGTCGTTGGTCATTAGAAGTAGTCTGAAGCCCGAAAATCTGACAACCAGTCTTACCAAGGGGTATCGTATTACTCAGTACTAACTGTCTTATGGAGGTCGGATAGGCAGTCCTTCCATGTAAAATACTGATATTCACCTGCATCCGCAGACAGGTGGCCGACCCCAACATAGTGATGATGATGATTTAAAGAAAGCCATAATTAAATGTTTCACATTCTAGAATAATGCAATATACCTGGGTATTGTCCTGGGTATCCTGGCTGTCCGGGTTGTCCTGGGTATCCCGGTTGCCCGGGTTGTCCTGATCCACCTGGTTGTCCAGGCTGGCCTGGGTATCCAGGTTGGCCTGGTTGACCTGGTTTACCAGGTTGGCCTGGGTATCCTGGCTGTCCAGGTTGTCCTGGGTAACCTGGTTCTCCAGGCTGTCCTGGCTGTCCGGCTTGTCCTGGGTAACCCGGTCCACCGGGCTGTCCTGGCTGACCTGGTTTACCAGGTTGGCCTGGGTATCCTGGCTGTCCGGGTTGTGCTGGGTATCCTGGTTCTCCAGGCTGTCCTGGCTGACCTGGTTTACCAGGTTGGCCTGGGTATCCTGGCTGTCCTGGGTAACCTGGTTCTCCAGGCTGTCCTGGCTGTCCGGGTTGTCCTGGGTAACCCGGTCCACCGGGCTGTCCTGGCTGACCTGGTTTACCGGGTTGGCCTGGGTATCCTGGCTGTCCGGGTTGTGCTGGGTATCCTGGTTCTCCAGGTTGTCCTGGCTGGCCTGGTTTGCCAGGTTGGCCTGGGTATCCTGGTTGTCCCGGTTGTCCAGGGTAACCTGGTTCTCCGGGCTGTCCTGGCTGTCCGGGTTGTCCTGGGTAACCCGGTCCACCGGGCTTTCCTGGCTGACCTGGTTTACCGGGTTGGCCTGGGTATCCTGGCTGTCCGGGTTGTGCTGGGTATCCTGGTTCTCCAGGTTGTCCTGGCTGGCCTGGTTTGCCAGGTTGGCCTGGGTATCCTGGTTGTCCCGGTTGTCCTGGGTAACCTGGTTCTCCGGGTTGTCCTGGGTAACCCGGTCCACCCGGCTGTCCTGGCTGGCCTGGTTTACCAGGTTGGCCAGGGTATCCTGGCTGTCCGGGTTGTGCTGGGTATCCTGGTTCTCCGGGCTGTCCTAGCTGGCCTGGTTTGCCAGGTTGGCCTGGGTATCCTGGTTGTCCTGGTTGGCCTGGGTATCCTGGTTGTCCTGGTTGTCCTGGGTAACCTGGTTCTCCGGGTTGTCCTGGGTAACCCGGTCCACCGGGCTGTCCTGGCTGACCTGGTTTACCGGGTTGGCCTGGGTATCCTGGCTGTCCGGGTTGTGCTGGGTATCCTGGTTCTCCAGGTTGTCCTGGCTGGCCTGGTTTGCCAGGTTGGCTTGGGTATCCTGGTTGTCCCGGTTGGCCTGGGTATCCTGGTTGTCCCGGTTGTCCTGGGTAACCTGGTTCTCCGGGTTGTCCTGGGTAACCCGGTCCACCCGGCTGTCCTGGCTGGCCTGGTTTTCCAGGTTGGCCTGGGTATCCTGGCTGTCCAGGTTGACCTGGATATCCTGGTTCCCCTGGTTGACCTTAAAAATATTGTACAATGATATAAATTATCCACTAGTTGAGCATGAGTGAGAAATGAATTAATTCACATTTTTTTATTTGACAAATATTAGGTATTGATTAAATAATAGTTGTGTAATAGAGAAATGATAGTAATAATAGTAATTTAGTTTGCGCCTGGAGACAACACAGTTTGTTTGAAAAGTTAGTCACTTTCTTGCTTTATAGTTACAATATTTGTCAGTAAGTTTTTAGATACTGTTCATATAATTATGCTTTAATTTACCTGGTTGCCCTGGTCCTCCTGGTTGTCCTTGGTGGCCTGGGTATCCTGGTTGTCCCGGTTGTCCTGGGTAACCTGGTTCTCCGGGTTGTCCTGGGTAACCCGGTCCACCCGGCTGTCCTGGCTGGCCTGGTTTACCAGGTTGGCCGGGGTATCCTGGCTGTCCGGGTTGTGCTGGGTATCCTGGTTCTCCGGGCTGTCCTGGCTGGCCGGGTTTGCCAGGTTGGCCTGGGTATCCTGGTTGTCCTGGTTGGCCTGGGTATCCTGGTTGTCCTGGTTGTCCTGGGTAGCCTGGTTCTCCGGGTTGTCCTGGGTAACCCGGTCCACCGGGCTGTCCTGGCTGGCCTGGTTTGCCGGGTTGGCCTGGGTATCCTGGCTGTCCGGGTTGTGCTGGGTATCCTGGTTCTCCAGGTTGTCCTGGCTGGCCTGGTTTGCCAGGTTGGCCTGGGTATCCTGGTTGTCCCGGTTGTCCTGGGTAACCTGGTTCTCCGGGTTGTCCTGGGTAACCCGGTCCACCCGGCTGTCCTGGCTGGCCTGGTTTTCCAGGTTGGCCTGGGTATCCTGGCTGTCCAGGTTGACCTGGATATCCTGGTTCCCCTGGTTGACCTTAAAAATATTGTACAATGATGTAAATTATCCACTAGTTAAGCATGAGTGAGAAATGAATTAATTCACATTTTTTATTTGACAAATATTAGGTATTGATTAAATAATAGTTGTGTAATAGAGAAATGATAGTAATAATAGTAATTAATTTTGCGCCTGGAGACAACACAGTTTGTTTGAAAAGTTAGTCACTTTCTTGCTTTCTAGTTACAATATTTGTCAGTAAGTTTTTAGATACTGTTCATATAATTATGCTTTAATTTACCTGGTTGCCCTGGTCCTCCTGGTTGTCCTTGGTGGCCTGGTTTGCCTGGTTGTCCAGGATATCCTGGTTGTCCGGGTTGTCCTGGGTACCCGGGCTGTCCAGGTTTGCCTGGTTCACCGGGTTGTCCTGGCTGGCCTGGTTTACCAGGTTGGCCTGGGTATCCTGGCTGTCCGGGTTGTGCTGGGTATCCTGGTTCACCGGGCTGTCCTGGCTGACCTGGTTTTCCTGGTTGTCCAGGATAACCTGGTTGTCCGGGTTGTCCTGGTTTGCCTGGTTGTCCTGGTTTGCCTGGTCCTCCAGGTTGTCCCGGGTATCCGGGTTGTCCTGGGTATCCGGGTTGACCTGGTTTGCCTGATTCCCCGGGTTGTCCTGGTCCACCTTCTTGACCAGGTTGCCCTGGTTGTCCTGGGTATCCAGGCTGTCCTGGCTGTCCTGGGTATCCGGGCTGTCCTGGTTGTCCTGGTTTACCTGGTTGGCCTGGGTATCCAGGCTGTCCTGGCTGTCCTGGGTATCCGGGCTTTCCAGGTTCACCTTAACAAATAGGAAGAGAGTTAATTATAATGAAACAATATTAATCAGCCTTAACATTTTGTTGTTTTTAGGGTTCCGTAGCCAAATGGCAAGAAACGGAACCCTTATGGATTCGTCATGTCTGTCTGTCTGTCCCTCCGTATGTCCCAGCCACTTTTTTTCGAAACTATTAGAACTATGCTGTTGAAACTTGGTAAATAGATGTATTCTGTGAACCGCATTAAGATTTTAAAAGATAAGATTCTTTCTTACAGACCATCTTACTACTAGACTAGTTCACTTTGTACCACGTTCGATTTTCTTTTTATGTAACCTATTCTGGAAGGCGCTGGTGTCTGTAATCGAATGATTTTTTAATGACCAACGACCACCACCAACGATTCACTTTTGCCTGAAATGCTCATTTTTATTTGTAAATTGTTTTTATGAAACTTTTAATTGTGTCTTTTCTGATAATTAAAAAAAAATATTGTCCTTTTCGTTTTTTTCTACAAATAATTTGTCAATAATAACAACGAATTCAAGCTAATCGGAACCAACTCAATCGACTTGAAATCGAATGTTTTATTAGATGTGATGTTAGAAATTATGAAATAAGTTTTACCTGGTTGACCTGGGTATCCTGGTTGTCCCGGTTTGCCTGGTCCTCCAGGCTGTCCTGGGAATCCGGGTTGGCCAGGTTTGCCTGGCTGTCCTGGGTATCCTGGTTGTCCCGGTTGTCCCGGTTGTCCTGGGTATCCAGGCTGTCCTGGTTTGCCTGGTTCTCCGGGCTGCCCTGGGTATCCTGGTTGTCCTGGTCCACCTTGTTGGCCAGGTTGGCCTGGCTGTCCTGGGTATCCGGGTTGTCCTGGTTTGCCAGGTTGTCCTGGGTATCCAGGTTGTCCTGGTTTGCCTGGTTCTCCGGGCTGCCCTGGGTATCCTGGTTGTCCTGGTCCACCTGGTTGGCCAGGTTGCTCTGGCTGTCCTGGGTATCCGGGTTGTCCTGGTTTGCCAGGTTGTCCTGGGAATCCAGGTTGTCCGGGCTGACCTGGTTCACCTGAACAAACAAGACAGGGTTGAAGTAGATTATGTTGCAAACAAACAATACTGAGCTGATGTTTATTTTGCCAAGAACATAGAGTTGGATTTTATATGAAAAAATCTGTGTAACAAGTAATTTTTACCTGGTTGTCCGGGCTGTCCTGGGTATCCTGGCTGTCCTGGCTGTGCTGGGTATCCGGGTTGTCCTGGTTTACCTGTTTGTCCTGGGTATCCAGGCTGTCCGGTCTGTCCTGGTTCACCTGAACAAAAAGGTATAGTTGAAAAGCAACTTAAACTTATTGTCTTTCTTTCATTTGTTCAAAACTATATTAAAAAATATATATTACTTAGGTATCTAGCTGCAGGAAAGTAACACATGCATAGAAGTAATATTGGTAGCTGATTTTGTGTTTTGACGTAAAGTGCTATTAAATATAGTGTAAATGATTACGCAAACTTTTGGTTAAAGTGAGTTATTTTTTTAATTTTGCTTGCGTGTGCATGTAAGCCTTCTGGATAAAGCATCATAAAAATTTTGCCTTAATTCTTAAAGTGTTGGGCCAGTGGTTTACCTATCGGTTATAAGTACACGGTGTTTTAAATAATATTGTGAGTTTTACCTGGTTGTCCAGGTTCTCCTGGGTATCCTGGTTGGCCTGGCTGACCAGGGTATCCGGGTTGACCTGGTTTTCCAGGCTGTCCTGGTCCTCCTTCTTGGCCAGGTTGACCTGGCTGCCCTGGGTATCCAGGTTGACCTGGTTTGCCAGGCTGTCCTGGTCCTCCTTCTTGGCCAGGTTGACCTGGCTGCCCTGGGTATCCGGGTTGACCTGGTTTGCCTGGTTGGCCTGGGTATCCAGGCTGTCCTGGTTCACCTACAAAAAGGAGGCTGAGTTAAAACAAATTTAGCTCCATAATTACTCATAATTATTGTACATAAGTGATAATTAAACAAAACGTACTTAAGTTAAAAAAAAAATGTAGAGCATTTAGTTGTATCTACGCTCTGGAACATTTATTAAAAAACTAATTCGTGCATCGCAAGTTAGTTTTACCTGGTTGTCCTGGCTGCCCTGGGTATCCGGGTTGACCTGGTTTGCCTGGTTGGCCTGGGTATCCAGGTTGTCCAGGCTGTCCTGGTCCTCCTTCTTGGCCAGGTTGTCCTGGCTGCCCTGGGTATCCGGGCTGACCTGGTTTGCCTGGTTGGCCTGGGTATCCAGGCTGTCCTGGTTCACCTACAAAAAGAAGGCAGAGTTAAAATAAATTTAGCTGCATAATTACTCATAACTATTACACTTAAAGTGAAAGTTAAGAGCATTAAGTTGTATCTATACTCTAGCTACTCGTAGAACATTGATATTCATTAAAAACAATCTGTGTATCGCAAGTAAGCTTTACCTGGTTGTCCTGGGAATCCTGGTTGGCCTGGCTGCCCTGGGTATCCGGGTTGACCTGGTTGTCCGGGCTGTCCTGGTCCTCCTTCTTGGCCAGGTTGACCTGGCTGCCCTGGATATCCGGGTTGGCCTGGTTTGCCTGATTGGCCTGGGTATCCAGGTTGTCCTGATCCTCCTTCTTGGCCAGGTTGACCTGGCTGACCTGGGTATCCGGGTTGACCTGGTTTGCCTGGTTGACCTGGTTTGCCTGGTTGGCCTGGCTGTCCTGGGTATCCGGGTTGACCTGGTTTGCCTGGTTGTCCTGGGTATCCAGGTTGTCCAGGCTGTCCTGGTCCTCCTTCTTGTCCAGGTTGGCCAGGCTGTCCTGGGAAACCGGGTTGTCCTGGTTTGCCTGGTTGTCCTGGGTATCCAGGCTGTCCTGGTTCACCTACAAAAGGCAGAGTTAAAATAAATTTAGCTGCATAATTACTCATAATTATTATACATAAAGTGATCATTTAAGAAAACGTACTTAATTAAAAAAATATATAGAGCATTAAGTTGTATCTACGCTCTTGAACATTCATTAAAAAACGAATTACTAATGTTCATTATTATTAGTCCATCACGCTCGGCTGCTTGCAGCGTATTGAGCTATGACGTGCACGGATTCATGATGTAATATTAAGCGTTTACAAGTTGGGAACGTGCGGAAAAGGTTTATGTTTATAAGCATCCGTTTTATTTATATATGTACTTAGGTTGTTTGTTTTGTCTTGCACTTTTCTCGGTTTTTTATTCATATTATTATTTAGTTTATTTGCTATTATTGTACACACATTTATTCAAGTATCTATTCATACATACACACATCTAACTAGAGCACACACAGCATAAAACTGTTTTATGTCCGTAACATCACCATCTCAGGTCCAGTTGAAAACCAGCGTCGGGCCTATTTGGTGCAGCCGTGAGACACACAATATTATTTCTTTTCTTTCTGTTTAGTGTTAAGTTTTTTTAATTGTGAGTTTTAAGTTTTTATTTTATTTTTGCACACAACATAACATATTTGTTGTGTGCACTTATAGTATGTGCCAAATAAATATAATTTCTTTCTTTCTTTCTAATTCGTGCATCGCAAGTTAGTTTTACCTGGTTGTCCTGGGTATCCTGGTTGGCCTGGCTGCCCTGGGTATCCGGGTTGACCTGGTTTGCCTGGTGGGCCTGGGTATCCAGGTTGTCCAGGCTGTCCTGGTCCTCCTTCTTGGCCAGGTTGACCTGGCTGCCCTGGGTATCCGGGTGGTCCTGGTTTGCCTGGTTGGCCTGGGTATCCAGGTTGTCCAGGCTGACCTGGTCCTCCTTCTTGGCCAGGTTGACCTGGCTGCCCTGGATATCCGGGTTGTCCTGGTTTGCCTGGTTGGCCTGGGTATCCAGGTTGTCCAGGCTGACCTGGTCCTCCTTCTTGGCCAGGTTGACCTGGCTGCCCTGGGTATCCGGGTTGACCTGGTTTGCCTGGTTGTCCTGGGTATCCGGGTTGTCCGGGCTGTCCTGGTCCTCCTTCTTGGCCAGGTTGGCCTGGTTGACCAGGGTATCCGGGTTGTCCCGGTTTGCCTGGTTGTCCTGGGTATCCAGGTTGTCCGGGCTGTCCTGTTTCACCTTAAGAAAAACAATAAGTGTTGAAATGTACATAATTATGTAGCTGTAAAGTGACGAAAAGTACACACTTGAACAAAATGCTGAGCTGATGACGCTTTTGCCACAAACATCGATTTTAATTTAATTCAGTAAAACAGACAAATGTTTATTTTAAATCAATGTTCGTTCATTGTTTGGAAACTTGGCATTGGATCCTATATGGCGAGTTATAGAAAGTATGGGAGAAGAAGAGAAGACATGCTGCGTGGACCCCAAATAAATTGGGAGAAATAAGGGCAGGAGAATGATGATTGTATGTAAGTTTTACCTGGTTGCCCTGGGAATCCTTGTTGTCCGGGTTTGCCGGGTTGGCCAGGCTGCCCCGGGTATCCGGGTTGTCCTGGTTTGCCTGGCTGTCCTGGGTATCCTGGTTGCCCTGGCTGTCCTGGTTCACCTTAATAAAAAAAAAGCGCAATGTTGAAATGTGTAGCTGCAAAAAGAGGCAATTTCATAGTGATAACTTGCTGCAGGTGCAGACATCACGTATTTGGGTTATATTAAAAGTGTTTGGAAGATGTACTTAAACAAAATGCTAAGGATATGGTTCTTTTGGCACGATCACTCATTTGAGTTTAAATAATTTGTGTACTGTATGTAACCTGTGAATTTACCTGGTTGTCCGGGTCCACCGTGTTGACTGTCTGGTACTAGCTGTCCTGGGTATCCTGGCTGTCCTGGTTTGCCAGGTTGACCTGGTTGTCCTGGGTATCCTGGCTGGCCTGGTTGTCCTGGAAATCCTGGTTGTCCTGGCTGTCCTGGGTATCCTGGTTGCCCGGGCTTACCAGGTTGTCCTTCCGTTCCAGGGTATCCTGGCTGGCCTGGTTGTCCTGGGTATCCTGGCTGTCCAGGTTTGCCAGGTTGACCTGGTTGGCCTGGGTATCCTGGCTGGCCTGGTTGACCGGGTTGTCCTTCTTGACCTGGGAATCCCGGTTGACCTGGCTGTCCTGGGTATCCTGGTTGTCCGGGTTTACCAGATTGTCCTGGTTGGCCTGGATATCCTGGCTTGCCTGGTTCTCCAGGTCCACCGGGTTGGCCGGGTTGTCCTTCGGTTCCAGGGTATCCTGGCTGTCCAGGTTTGCCTGGTTGTCCTGGGTATCCTGGCTGGCCTGGTTGACCGGGTTGTCCTTCTTGGCCTGGGTATCCTGGTTGTCCGGGCTTGCCAGGTTGTCCTGGTTGGCTTGGGTATCCTGGCTGGCCTGGTTGTCCGGGCTTACCAGGTTGTCCTGGTTGGCCTGGGTATCCTGGCTGGCCTGGTTGTCCAGGTACGCCGGGTTGGCCGGGTTGTCCTTCAGTTCCTGGGTATCCTGGCTGTCCAGGTTTGCCTGGTTGTCCTGGGTATCCTGGCTGCCCAGGTCCGCCGGGTTGGCCGGGTTGTCCTGGTTGGCCTGGGTATCCTGGCTGGCCTGGTGGACCGGGTTGTCCCTCTTGGCCTGGGTATCCTGGCTGTCCTGGGTATCCTGGTTGTCCGGGCTTACCAGGTTGTCCTGGTTTACCTGGCTGTCCTGGTTGGCCTGGATAACCAGGTTGGCCCGGTTTTATTGGATGTCCTGTTTGGGAATCTGGTTAGAAAAACAAAAATAATATATTACTCGTAAAATAGAAAAAACGCTCCAAAATACTACTAGTACAGTTAACCGCATATCAGGACAAACACTAACTAGCTAAATCGTGTAAACGTACGTGAAACTTAAAATGGTTATCATTGTTGTGCGGGTGACTGTAAATTACGTATATGTTTATTTTATCACGCCTTCGCGGTCATCAAGGCTCGTTCCATGTGACTCGCATAATACAAAATACCGTGTGACCGTAGGTCTGAATTCTTGACTGCTGACGGTCGGTCGCGCACGGTCGGTCGCGTACGAGTATACAATGTGTTCTATATAGCACCATACTGCGACGCTGACGTCAGCGGCGACCGACAGCCGTATTTTGTTCTCGCTGACGTCACGACCGACCGTACGCGGCCGACCGTCTGCACGACAAGAATTCAGGTCTTAAATCAGAAAAGTAATCTGAAGCAGGGCAGTAGGAAACAACACCCAGACGAAAGAAAGGCGCCTTAAATGAGACTAGGTCGCATTGTCAATAATGCGAGTGACTTATTGTTTTTATTTTAAACTTAAATTTAAGGTAATTACCTGGTCCTCCTGGTCCTCCGGGTCCACCGGGACCTCCGGGTCCGCCTGGTCCTCCTGGAGTGCCGGGTGATCCGGGGCTGCCTGGGGTGCCGTTTTGTCCTGGGTAGTAACCACCAGTGGAAGGTACATCGGGGCCATCAGGACCGCCGGGGCCTCCAGGTCCTCCGGGGCCACCTGGTCCTCCAGGGTTGCCGGGTGATCCTGGGCTGCCTGGGGTGCCGGGTTGTCCGGATTGTCCTGGGTAGTAACCACCAGTGGAGGGTCCATCGGGGCCATTAGGACCGCCGGGGCCTCCAGGTCCTCCGGGTCCGCCTGGTCCTCCTGGAGTGCCGGGTGATCCTGGGCTGCCTGGGGTGCCGGGTTGTCCGGGTTGTCCTGGGTAGTAACCACCAGTGGAAGGTCCATCGGGGCCATCAGGACCGCCGGGGCCTCCAGGTCCTCCGGGGCCACCTGGTCCCCCTGGGGTGCCGGGTGATCCTGGGCTGCCTGGGGTGCCGGGTTGTCCGTGTTGTCCTGGGTAGTAACCGCCAGTGGAAGGTCCACCGGGGCCATTAGGACCGCCGGGGCCTCCTACAAAAGCAAAAGCTGATTAAAGAAATGCTTATTAGATGTTTTAATCATACGGGACTCTGAAGTGTATGAAAGTGAAGATCAAAGAATGGAATGTTCTTGTCTTTATTATTAGCAAATGTTTGTAACAAGAGTTTAATTTTTATTGTTAAATAAAACGTACGCGTAGACATAATGGAAAGATTCCGGTAGGGCGAAATGTTGACCGATTTCTGTAATAGGAATTTCTCACTGGTAGCACGGATTTTGGACGTTGGTGGTATGTCACTACCGTATCTCGGAAAGCACGTTAAGCGGTTGGTCTGCACCTGATCTCTCGCCGGTCTTCTCGGATGGCCGTCTTATCGAATTTTGCGAGTGTGGATAAAGGAAGTGCACCTATGTTTGCGTAGAAAGAAAGAAGAAAGAAAGAACACTTGTGTATTATTAATTTCCTGCGCACTTGTCTAGTCTCCTTAAGACCGGTCAACGCCGCGCCGTGTGAATTCTATTGTTAATCAAAAGATTAATAAAAATTGACAAACCTGGGCCACCTGGTCCGCCTGGTCCTCCTGGGGTGCCGGGTGATCCTGGGCTGCCTGGGGTGCCAGGTTGTCCGGGTTGTCCTGGGTAGTAACCAGTGGAAGGTCCACCGGGGCCGTTAGGACCACCAGGGCCTCCAGGTCCTCCAGGACCGCCTGGTCCTCCTGGGGTGCCCGGTGATCCTGGGCTTCCTGGGGTGCCGGGTTGTCCGGGTTGTCCTGGGTAGTAACCAGTGGAAGGTCCACCGGGGCCGTTAGGACCACCAGGGCCTCCGGGTCCTCCAGGACCGCCTGGTCCTCCTGGGGTGCCTGGTGATCCTGGGCTGCCTGGGGTGCCAGGTTGTCCGGGTTGTCCTGGGTAGTAACCAGTGGAAGGTCCACCGGGGCCGTTAGGACCGCCAGGGCCTCCGGGTCCTCCAGGACCGCCTGGTCCTCCTGGGGTGCCCGGTGATCCTGGGCTGCCTGGGGTGCCGGGTTGTCCGGGTTGTCCTGGGTAGTAACCAGTGGAAGGTCCGCCGGGGCCATTAGGACCGCCAGGGCCTCCGGGTCCTCCAGGACCGCCTGGTCCTCCTGGGGTGCCGGGTGATCCTGGGCTGCCTGAGGTTCCAGGTTGTCCGGGTTGTCCTGGGTAGTAACCGGTGGAAGGTCCACCGGGGCCGTTAGGACCGCCAGGGCCTCCGGGTCCTCCAGGACCGCCTGGTCCTCCTGGGGTGCCCGGTGATCCTGGGCTGCCTGAAGTGCCGGGTTGTCCGGGTTGTCCTGGGTAGTAACCAGTGGAAGGTCCACCGGGGCCGTTAGGACCACCAGGGCCTCCGGGTCCTCCAGGACCGCCTGGTCCTCCTGGGGTGCCTGGTGATCCTGGGCTGCCTGGGGTGCCAGGTTGTCCGGGTTTTCCTGGGTAGTAACCTGTAGTGGGACCGCCGGGACCGTTCGGGCCACCGGGGCCTCCTGGACCTCCTAAAAATTAAACAATAAACCAATTATATTTCTGACTCGTTTTTTACCTTTTATTAGAAACTTACCGGTCAGCAGTAGTGTCTGCTTCAAGCCACTGGCGATCTTATGACCGTACTGACAATGTGACCGTTGTGGTCTGGATTTCTATTTACCTGGTCCGCCTGGGCCGCCGGGGCCGCCGGGGCCACCTGGAGTGCCTGGCGAGCCGGGAGTGCCGGGGGTTCCTGGATAGCCCGGATAGTAACCACCGGGACCATATGAGCCATCAGGACCTAATGGTTCTCCTAAAGCCACACAGTGATTGGTTAGACACACACGGTTAATAAGCTGCTTTATGGTAAGTCACAGTAATTGTTAGCACATAAGTTACCAAATTAGAATGCACGAGGAACTATTATTTTAGTACTTTGGTGTAATGATCCTGATAAAAAAAATATTTTTACCTCTGTTTTTGATTTCTCAAGTAAATCTGAATCCCGTTGTTATTTTCTTTTCAGAATATTTGTGCACTTCCAGTTTTAATCAATCAACAGAATTGGATTGCCTCTAATTTGGAAGCGAGATACATACAATGTCCTTCCACAGAGGCATAGCAACATGTAGTTCTAGAATATTATTTTCCTTTAAACAGGCGTTTGTTCGTAGTGCGTTCTAACGTAAGCGTTTCACATTGAAAGCATACTGATTGATGGACGTAGTGTGATTTATGGTGCTAAGCCAAAATGTTTGGCTTAGCACCATCAAAGTAAAAGTATGGCAGAAAAGATGAGTTACTTTTATTTTCGGAAACATAAAAAATCTATGATAGATAACAACAAATCTATTGAACTTTTTGTCATTTTAACTACATATAAATTCGCTCATTTGTGAGAAAGGTGACAGCTGTACTTATAAGTTTATACAAAAAAATCTGAAATTTTAGTAAATTATACGGGTGAGCGTGGCACCCGTTTAATTGTTTAGTCTTTTATTTACTGTAATTATAGGTATGTTATGAATTTATGACCCAAAAAATGCTCTTTTTGAATTTAGCCCAGCTTCTCGCAAGTGAACTTGATGTTTTTAAAGTGGATTAGTGGTTGATATCGTACCTGGTCCTGTAGCTTGTCCTGGGTAATATTCTCCTGAGCCTGAAAGAGTTAGCACAAATGGATGGGTTAGCGACAAAGCTGCGGTTCGTTAAATTGCATTAAAAATGTTACAGGCGCGTTTTTTAACGTTAAAAAAAAGTCGTTTTAATGAAAATTGATATGAAATTGGATGGCACTGAATCGTCACCAAGTTACACTGTAAAACACTTTGAACGACTTCGGTGAAGCTATTTGGAGAATGTCACAAAGAGATATTGAACGATGGTTGTATGAATTTCCCGCGCTTAGAATGTACAAGCAACTAAAATGAACCCAAACATTGAACCATATTAACCCTGTCAGTGGAAACTTTTCGTCAAGTTAGGACCCCTATTAAATGGGACTTTAACAGAACTGGCGAAGTGGGTGTACCATAGGTACTCAACTGCCCAATCTCGCGGTGATTACCAGGCGTTATATTATGTTAATGAGCGTTAGTCACGTCTTACCTGGGTAGTAGCCGGGGGTGCCAGCCGTACCAGGGAATCCGGGAGTACCTGGGGTACCGGGGCTGCCGGGTGTACCTGGGGTGCCTGGAGATCCGGGCTTGCCTGGGGTGCCGCCGCTGCCGGGGTAGTAGCCGCCGGGTGGGCCACCGGGGCCGCCTGGACCACCTATTACCAAGACAATATTACAATCCTTATTGTACATAGCCGTTGGGAACTAATTCTGAAATTATCCTGATTATAAATATCCTAATGTTTTCTTATTTAGCCCAGAAGGTGACTGTTTTAAAGTCGCCTGTGAGCCACAACTGTACAAGAAGTTTTAATAAATTAATAAAGAGTTATAGGATATAATGGATATAATGCGATTAGAATTAAGGGAAGAATATTATTATTCCGCTGAAAGTTGAAGTCGGGACAGTTGTCGGGCACATCTTTCCATAGCATTGAATTAACCCTCATAGTGGCTCAGCGGCACAAGGCAGATTCATAAGGCACTTGGAGTGGTAACTCGGGTTGGTTTTTCTTTGAAATTCGCCAGACATAAAATTTCCGGCTGCAATTCTTGAAAGGCTCAATCTACAGTGGCGACCACCAGTCAAAGGCCGATGCAATGAAGCTCGACAAGTTCCGGAGGAACGATTCAACTGTCTTGAATTGAATAATGGGGACTGACTACTGTTAAACTGAACTATATTTGTCATATTATTATTTACCTGGTCCGCCTGGCGTGCCTGGTGATCCGGGTGTGCCAGCCGTTCCTGGGGTTCCAGGGGTACCAGGAGTTCCTGGTTTACCGGGAGTACCGGGCTTGCCTGGCTGGCCTTGCCCTGGAAAAAAAAACAAAAATTTAAGGGAAACGAAGCTTTAGGTCAGGAGCAAACGAGTTCTGTACTGGAGATCGAATCGGTAAGCGTAGCGTGGTACGAGCCCCGGATAGATGGAGACGTCCTTATACAGCTGGCAGACTGGATACGGGAGATGGAGGACAGATTGTGGTACAGCAACTTGGGAGAGGGCTGTTATCAGCAGTGGACTCATGAAGCGTCAAGCAAGTAATAAGCTGACTTTTCAGAAGAAAATCTCTGAGCATTAGATAAAGAAAGTGCCCCAGAATCCATTTACGTAACAGGGTTTCCAAACATTTTTCGTTTAAAATAAATTCTAGAAAACTTACATGAGCCAGATCCGTTGGGTCCTGAAAAGATAGGAAAATAAATTTTGATCAGTCTCAATACTAGGCGCAATTGTACTAAAAGGACACTTTTTCTCATTTTATTGAGAAAAAAGGTCATGTAGAAAATGTTATTTTATAACTAAATCGGAACATAATGTTATTGAGGTAAGCACTTTATCCACTTTCTGTGATACAGTCGGCAGCATAATTTGAAAATACCTTACTAAACTAGCAAAAGTTGCCTGTAAAGTTAGACTATCTTCATCATCAGATTTTTGCAAAGTCTAGCTTGTTGGAAACTTATTTTTTTTGTGTTAGCTGTTATTACTGGCAGTACTTTGAGCGAAAACAAAGGGTTTTTAGTATACTATTTTATTTTTTTGTTTTTACCTTGTACGGGCTTGACGTTGGATGTCTCTCCGCTGCTGTCTACAGGTCGAGGTGGCTTCGGTGTCGGTTTCGGCAAAGGCTTGGCCGGTATTCCACCGGGAGTACGACCACAACCTTTGGGGAAGTATAGTTTCTTCCACGGGATGGTTTGTCCGGGCACAGTGTTTGCCGCTTGACCGGTTCTGAAAATGAATGATATTATTTACTTTATTTATTCATTTATGTACACACTACTTTACAGGACATTACATTAAGACAGAAGAGCACAAAGTTATTATTTAGTTTTCGGTATTTTTATAGCTTATTACTGATTGGTTCATTGCAAAGAATAATACCAAACCTGATACTAAAGAACACAATTGTATCACTTTGTTAAAAAAACCACTTTGCATCATTGCTCAGAATAAAAGTGACATCAGGTCATCGTTAAACAAATGAGACTGCAACCAACAAAGTTGTCGCCTTTGTGCAATATTGTAATTAAGGTTCATAATTCTGTCAACTTACGCTTCATCGTATTCATATTTATCGTCAGGGAAGACTTCGACTGGTTTCTCAGGCTCCACTACTCTATACCCATGGCTGTCAGCCACGTAGTGAGTAGCGCGGAGGAAGTTATCCGGGTCCAAGTAACCATAGCAACCGTAGGTGACGCCGTCCGGACCACGGTTCTCGTGATGGAACTGTCCGTTCGGACCAACGTCATAACCAAATCCGTATGCACCTGGATCAAAGATAAAACTGGTTTAGGTAGACGAAATGGTATAAAATATAAAATTAGCCACAGCCATGATACTGCGTCTAAAACCTGTCTTTCTAAACTGGGCAGCAAACATTCTAAAGCGAATATTTCGCGGATTGTGATAAAATGTTGTGACATCTTTTTGTGTTACAAGATTTTTCAGTGAATGTAGGGACGTGACGAATTTAGAACATTTGTCTCACCAGGCGGCGCCACTATGATAAATCGCAAAGTTTATTACAAACGGGAAACTAGCCAGTGTTGTTATAGTCCGGGAGAAACAAGAAGTCCATAGTTTTAAATAATATATCGTTAGTTATTCCTGCCGGGGCTGCGGGACTATTCGAAAGAGATACTGTGGCCCCGGAACACAAAGGGCGATGAAGGAACATGGATGGGTTTTAGTCAGTAAAAGTCTGACACTCCCTCCTGCCCCGCCCAGAGCGGGAGGAGTCATTTGATGACTTCCCATCCGAAAAAAAAGTATTTTCAGTAAAGTTATGCCATTCAAAGCTTGTATTAAAAAAAAAACCTGTGAAAAATTGAAACAAAAAAAAAATCGTTAGTTATTCAAATAAAAAAACAAACAATCAAGAACCAAGGAAAATCAACATCGTAAATCTATGTCAAATTAGAGAATAACTTTATCAATTTTGTGTCAATCTGATGAGGAAGTATTTTAATTTTATTTACCAACTATTAAACGGAGTTAACTTTATTAAGTTAATCACATAGCAGTAGCTCAGAATTTATCAAAAATATCAATATAATATTTCGTTACTGGTTTTGCAAGTTTTAGGTAAAATAAATGTGTGAATCTGTAATTACCTAACAGTTTTCTTTACATTCTCGTTTGTGAGAAGACTTCGATACTTTAGAAGGTTCAAAGTTTTCCACAATTTCAAGAATTAATGATTTAAAACTATGAAGAAATTATGTAAACATTTCTATATTTGAGCAGAAAACAGGCACATCCTTGTGATCCTTGAGTTGTCCTCATAAAGCAAAACAAGTGAGACGGATGTTGAATCATCTTTTTAGTAATAAAACGTGTCTAGATTAATACGAAAGTTACTGTAAACGTGTCTCACGAGGAATGATTACAAAGCTGTCACTCGACAACAAGTATACGCGACAGATCCTCATCTGTCGCGTATATTATTCGTAATTATGTCTTCGCTCGTGTTAGTAGCATTTTATGGCCATGTTCTAGATTTTACATACATTTATTGGCGTCATTTTTAACCATTTTCCCAAAAAAAGGAGGAGGTTCTCAATTAGACTGTTTTTTTTTGTGTTTGTGTTTCTTTAACTTTCGACTGGGTGAACTGATTTTGATAATTCTTTTTTTATTTGAAAGCTGGTGCTCTCCGTGTGACCCCATTTCACGAATAAATATCCAAGCGATTGCAGGAATCACAACCAATTTGCCTTCTATTATTGAAGAGTTCCCTTGTATATGTCCTAAAATCAGCATCAGATCTTCACCAAACTTAAACGGGACCACCGCGAAATAATATTCTTCCAAACAAAAAAAGAACCGTCAAAATCAGTTCACAATTGGCGAAGATATGCTTGTACATAAAAAAAAATCAGACAAATTGATAACCTCCTCTTTGTGGAAGTCGGTTAAAAAATAAAACTTAAAAGTAAAATAAAATTTAAAAGTTTTCCTAATAAATCCAAGATAAATTTTCCGTAATAAAAACGTTTTTGCTTCAGATGTCGGTGACTTTTGTTTGTTTGATTCAGTTTTTTTTGTCACCGGCTTCTGAAGCTAAAGTATTTTTTTTGGTGTTTTGTGTTTTTGAAGTCGGTTTTATTTTTTGCAAAAACGTTTTTATTACGGAAAATTTATTTGGAAAACTTTTAAATTTCGTATGTTACGAGTTTGGTTTTTTGCCTTATCAGGCTCTTCATGGTATTGGTATCACATATAAAATATAATTCGAGACCAAACGGTACGTTTGCATAATATCAATAAGGTTATGCTATAAAACCGTATTTAATATCCAAATATGCGTATGAGTAGCGAAACGGGTTTTATTCAGTCCCGAAGTATAAAATAAAATAGTGTAAACAGTTTATGTTTCCTGGCGGAATTTATTTATCTCAGTGTGGTCATGTCGGTATGTTTAGTAGGTATACCTGTGTAGGAATTCATATCCATTTCGAGCTGTCTCATTAAAATTCACAATACGAATCCCGACCACAATTAAGTCCTGAGTGTGGTGACCACCTGGGACAATCCATTAAATTGAAACGAGTAGGCGGTATCTACTGTGTTGTCTGGTGTATGCAACAGCATTTATTTCAAATCCAATATTACAATATCAACACTTTAATGATTTTATTATGCAGTTTTGGCAATGATCAGAATTTAATTAATTTACATTTTGGGATTTTTATAGTGTTACCGACCTAAATAAACATAATTTGCAGTATAAGTTCGCAAAACAATTCAGGTAAACTTTAAACCTATGGTTACCTGGCTACCTTGTTAAACATAATCTTGAGTGTGTTTGAAGTAGAGTTTTCTCCAAAGTAGCATGTAATAAACATTCGCGGATCGACTCGTTAAGTATTTACTACTTTGCTTTTACAGTTTGAACTAAGACTTTTCGTTGGAGAATACGCACTTAGGCAACTACTTACAACTTCGGAAGTAGGTAACTTGCTTTATGTTTTTCGCACGAAAAGTCGCGACTTGGGCTTGTGGTAGGTGTCTAGGTATGTGACAAGTTTGTCACAATTCTTGAAATTAAATAAACACTTGGGTGTGGCGTTTCGCCACGTCAGGTGTATGAGGTAAAATCTACCTGACTATATTTAACAGATATAAGTCCCTATCCGGACTGTGTAAACAGGCCCTTAATAACCTGATTCCGAAACACCAAAAAGTCAAAACACAGTCAGTGAGTCAGTTTTTTCGCATTAGTGATACAACTTTTTATTTCCGTAGCTTTAATTAAAATTCTTTTCAAAGAACAAGAATTAACGAAAAGATCAATCATTCTTCTTCAAAACTGAGATAGGTATTAATGTGTTTCTCGTCTGAAGAGGATGTTTAGATTGGGTGGATGATAGATAGCAACTTAAGAGTTGACATGAATGTTGAGCGCTCCACAGCAGGGACGGAAAGAGCCGGTCTCTCCACAAAATGACATAATATCGAATCGAGACAAACTTAACTTACCTACATCACACATATAAAAAATACCGGTTTGATATCGAGATCAGACCAATTTGTGATGTGGTCGCGTGAATCGAATAATCAACAACGATCCCCGGGTAGGACAAAACGATATTAGGAATCTTTCCTTTTTGGATATTTCAGTAGCAGCTCGAAGTCTGCATTTGTGCTCATTAGAAGGCTATGCTTGGCCTAGCCCTATTACATGGGGGTTATGTCCGAGTCGTCACTGTTCCTACTTGTCATAAAAAAAACAAAAGATCATAATTCACAACTGTTTCAACAATTTTTGTAGTACCTATTCGCCATCAATGCTAAAGTATCATCAAATGAACAACTATACAGTTCATTGTAGGCTCGTAGGCTCCTACTTACTTATGATGGCCTGGTACTTTATAGGCACGAGACGTATTCTATACTGACGAAATATTGAAGATATTATGTTTGTATGTTTTTTTTTAAGTTTAAGGTTGTTGTAAATAAATTGATTTAAAAGTTATTTTATATTTTTCTTACTAACTGTACTTTTTGACACGCAAATTTACACTGGTGACGAATCTAGAATTGAATTCAAAGTCAAAAATTCATTTGTTTTCTTATGGTGACGAGTCGGGACCTCTAGTATGGAAAAAGTTTCTGGTGACCAATCAGAACAGTGACGAATCGGGTATAACTCTTACATGGGACTTTAACATAACACTCGAAATATCAACTACCTCCTTCGCACCCGTTCGAAAGTTTCAGGCATGATGTTATGCTTTAGAAAACTGTACTTACTTGTGTCGTAGTTAGTTTCATAATACTGTTTCTTCTCATCGTCCTCGATATCTACGACCACTTCGTTGTCTATCGCTCCCTGGTAAGGAGCGTACTGTCGAGCCTCTCGCGCCTCTGCTAATGCTTTGGCATCATCTTTTGGTGGTTCTTTCTTTGGAGTAACCCCACTGGCTTGTATTATTGCCAGCGCGGCCTGTGAACAAAGGAAAATAGAACATTAATTTACTATTAAAAGAAATTCATCATCATTACCTTCCTGCCCTTGTCCCATATTAGGGGTCAGCGCAATACGTTTTTTCCTTCCACTCTGATTGCCAGTCGCCACGCCATCATTTACTCCTAAAGCTTTCAACTTTAGTGTTCAATATTATGAACCTTAACCCAACTTAATCTGTTGCACATAAATATATATCTTTATCTCTTTTGTAATTACGCTTCTAATTGCTTGCTTCAAAACGCTGTCAAAAGGATTTGTTTACCGAATTAGACCGGATTAACTCGTTTGTATTTAATTATCTTGCTTTATGATACGATGGTATTTTAAATATAAAAACGTCCTTAAGTTGGTCTAATAAAAGTCATTCTAATTTATAAAATACAGTTATGCTGTTTATTTGACCAACCTACAGTGAATAGTAGGTAGACCAGTAGTATAGTCAACCACTTTTATAATTATATACTACTGCTCGTTTACGTAAAAAATATGTTCCAGTTAAATGAAACTTTGTTACAGTCTTTTCAGTAAAATTTACCCCTGATATAAACCTTATGGCAACCAGAATAAAGACCAGTGTACTACAAAATCTCAACAATGACAAGACAGTAAGGTTGAACCTATCTTACTGTCACATCACTTGCAAGTGATATTCAACCATGGAGCGATAAAGCAATTACGAGAGTACTATAATATACTTTACTTTTTTTGGGTGCTGAACATAAATAGACTTTAACTTGTTTACTATTAGGTACTATTTCCCTATCCCAGTAATTTGCATTAAAGCGGCCAGTGTCGTGTAGCATAGTGACTAATTAGGAACATTGGGGTAATTATGTTTAGGTAATTAGCTAGTGTACCCACCATTACCAAATGTTGAGACTATCAAAATATCATCAGACTTCTTATTAGTACCTGCGTTATAATAATATCATGAAAATTGCTCATGTAACTAGGGTTGGCATACATACGGAATTTTCCGGACAAGTCCGGAATTTTAGCTAGTATCAGGAAGGCGGGAGGAATTCTAAGTTTCTAAATTCTAAAACAACGTTGTAATTACTTGCACATGTAGTTAAATAACTATAACGTAAGTAGCGTTTATAAATTCACGTTTTAATCGAATGTTCTACGACAAATTTGTCTCTATTAATACATCTTTGTAATAAAAATGAGCATAAAATTATACTGCATGATTCAAAGAAAAGTCGGGAATTTTCTTTAAAACTCCGGAATTTCCTCCTTCACCTTTTTTATAGACCTGGGAACCCTAGCGTTAACACAAGTACCTATGAGTGTAGCTGTGTAGCTGTACAAGTAAAGTAATGTTTAGTGCCTACAAAAATGTATGTTTATGGCAATAGGCTTGCCCCCATGGGACTCAAACATAACTGGTGTACTATAAAGGGTGTAAAACATCTCTTAACGAAGCCGAAAGGCACTTGTTCTCCTCGTCATTGCGATCACTTTTTTGTTACACCATACCTGGGAACCTTCTAGTTACGGAGATATTGGGGGTCAAAGTTCCTACTTTTTGACAACTTTTTTTTTAAATACAAGTTTTTAATGTGAGATTTTTACTATAAACACCTCCACGATCCCCGTTCTATTCCATCCATCCATCAGCACAATGTTTTGAGTGCAGCGTTACATTGAGTTCTACCACAAAACATGATTTTTCACCCCAAAAAAAAAGTCGTTTCCCAGCAATAATTTTTGCGTAAAGTTACTAAGTTTGATGTACAGAACTCTTGGATGACGGCTTCGTGATGAGGTGGTTTACACCCTGAATGTACAATCCGGAGAATTACAGGTGTGATGTTATGTGTTACGTGTGCTTTAATCCTTTATGATTAAAGACAAATATTACACTACGTGCGGTCGACTGTACCTTACTATATTAATTCCAATTATAATTACAATCTGGTGACGATATTAATTAACAAAACAGATCGTGATCATATATGGTAAACTTAATTGAAATAGATAGCGATGGTTTAAGTCCCAAATATGGAGAACTGAGAGTGGTTTAAGTTTACTGCAACTGCAAGAGAATATTGGTTTTACGTTGAACGGCAACCGCCTTGCTGGTCGAGTGATCATGAGGTCCTGGATTCGATTCTCGGGTCTTGCAAAGTGCTATTAGGTTTTTGCATCATAAATTTATCAGTAACAGCCACGGAGTCTGGATTCGTGCCCGGTTGATGCCAATAGGCTCGCCCCCTATTACATGCGACTTAAACGTGTGTTATGTGGGTGTAACTCTAACCTAACCCTACGGGGATTACAGGCGTGACGTTATGTTATGGAACTAACAGTCTATTTATTTATTTTTGACGAATGGATGTCGAGGTGATGAACTTTACAAACAAACGTGTGTGAAGCAATGAATGATGCATTTCTTTCAACATCCTTCGTATTCGTACGCAATTTTGCTGGTATGTTAAAAAAAATGAAATTTACCATCAACAAAAATATTAATTTTCGAATTCTACAATAAATCATGATCTGTCGAATTACCAATTAAGTCGAGACGCCATTGTTTAACTATTGTGTCTACTTCGTCGACAGATCATGGGTTAAGCAATTAATAATGCATGTGATTGTTCAATCAACTATGTAGGATCACTTGAGTGCTATCAGTCTCACAGATGTTTAGGTCATATTGACGAACTGCGCCGGCGCCGTCAGGTTGCACAATAAAACTATTAGGCGAGGCACTATGCGCAATCGTTCACAAATATTATTGTCTAGAGACACTACGATGTCATCTCGCACCTTTCAATCTATTTACTTAGTTAGACAATTTATTCGGCAGAATGTTTAGCACTAGAATATTTGGAAAAGCATTAATTTTATCATAATATCGTATAAAATCCTATAGTTTTTCTCTTCAATACCTTTGTCCTTTATTTTGGGGTCAGATAATCAAGGATACCTACATGACATCACTTACTTTAAGGTTTTAACACCTCAAAAATTCTCGAGACATGTGAGTAAGGTGTGAAATAACAAGGGACCAAAGTAACTGAAAACATTATTGTTTGCTCCTTGATTTAACATGAATTGCAAGGTAAGGCAATGCATTGCAAAACTGTCAAGGAGCCACTCCGTTGAGGACATCGTAAATACCAAATGCTCAACAAGTTTTATTGATAATAGCAATACATAATGGTGAATTGAGCCTCACTTAATGCATCAGACTCCTTGCGTGAGTACCTATTGTATAAATCGAAGTATTTAAGTAAAGGTTACCCTATCAGACATACATTAGAGTTGTTATGGTAATTTTATGAACACATTTTATTGATCAGGTTACGAAACACACACAACATACCTTGCGTGATGTAGGTACCTATTACATACACATTCACAAATTTGCAGTTTAGTGCATATTTGCAGAGTTTGCGTGAAGGGAATATTCAAGAATGATAACACGGAAGCAAATATCAGCTCAAGGGCAAAATAATATCGATGATGTTTGATTGAGATTCACCCTATGACTCAACTCGGTCTATCAGTAGAATCAGTAGATGGGTTGTTTTTGCGTCAATTCTATTTTCGTAAACATATCTGATCACAGATAACGATCAAGTCGGTCAAAGTAAAAGAAGTATTCAGTTAACGTTTGGGCTTTGTATAAATTCTTCCCATTGTAAGCCTGAACACGTCTGGTTCAAACTTTTGCAATGTCCGCCAATGTCCGTGACCGTAACCCCCAAAACTGTCGCCTTATGTTTCAATCTCACGTACCAGCGAGACAAGCATCAGAAACAAATTGTTTTTTGATCTGGGACACAAACGTGTAAGCATTTAAAAAAGGATTCGCGAGTCACGTCGGCTTGTTAAAAAGAAAAATCGCTAACAATGGAGTTGACACAGAAACTTAAAGTTACTGCTGATCCTCTGAATGGCGGCACGTGGTCTAGAGTGGAGCGATTAAATTTACGAGTTCATAGTCATTTGTCAAGTTACTGAACTCAAACTACAGTTTATCATTATTAGAATTTGGAGTCACTTGTTAACAAAGTTTTAGTGCGGGGGGGGGGGGGGGGGCTCTCTGGATTTGTGGATGTAACGGTTTGTTACTTTTGGTCTTAGCGTCGCCGCCCGCCGTATAATTGTTTTCATTTACTTCGAAAACTTTGAGATTAATTTACTTTCGGTTTATCCAAAATCGATAAAATGTCTGACTAGACTTGAAAGTCTAGTCTTTCGTTAAGACCTCGTCTCATTTGGCGCATAGTTACAGAGATTTATGCTTTCTCTTTCATAAGCGACATTAGTCCTGTTTCCTTTGGTCTTGACTCTGGGTATGATTCATTTCATAGATAACAGTTGTGTCATTTCTATGTAAGTAAGTATGATATAGCTGTAGTGTGCACTATTGACGTAGGTAAGTTAGTAATGTATGCAGGTATGAAATGTTTCACCGTAAACACGTCGCGTTATCCCGACATCTTTATGGCTCAGCGGTAACTGAGGTTTTATTACCAAGCGGATCTCTTCGGCACGCGTGCCCTTGCTCATTGCCGTTAAATATTTATTTAATTGCAACTTCAAGCAGTCCATAATGCAAATATCTATTATGATTCTCTACCTTTACGCGGCATTAAACATCGTCTTTATTTTAAGCATCGTTACTAGTTTAATAGCAACATTATACTAGTAGTACGCGTCACACATTGTGCTAGTGGAATTACTAATTACAAAACCTTGTACATGGCTTACTTTGTCGCCAACCGATATTGTATTGTCACATTTTGTACAAACCCCTTCTTGTCGCCTCCGATCCCATATTGTCACGTTTTGTACATACCCCATTGGAACGATAAAATATCTCTGCATGAATCGCGGTTTAATCTTTTACGTAACGAGTTTTATTGTTTTATTTCATCAATAGCCCTTCTGTGTACTCTGCCTGGCTGTTAAGGATTTCCATACTTTATTGCCGAATACGGCACACGATCGCCGACATAATTCGAAGCTGCGAAAATGTTGTCTTGTGAAATATTGAAGGCGAGAGCATAATGTGTTGTAAGGACTCTGAATTGTCATCGCATATTATCATAATATCAAAGAACATTTTTTTTAAGAGTCTTCTAAAACATTGAATTATAATTAGTGTCATTAATCAATGTTTAGTTTTGGTAGTTTGTAATATTTTTAGCAGTTTAGTGGGAGTGTTTAAGGCTATAGTTCAAATGTCAACACTCGTGTTAGAGTATAGGTCGGCGGTACTTGTTATTCGAGGACATTCCATAGTTACCGTATTAGGATAGAATATAAACCCGGTTTTTTATGTCAAAGTATAATTATATAGGTTTTTTGCCGCTCATTAAGTTTCTGAAACCCTTGATAGAAACGCTGTCAGTGAGTTAAATGAGCTGTTTAATGAAGTGCCTAAAGGCGAATTACATTGGTTGACATGTGATTTATATGCGAGATTAGTAGTTGTAATATAGAGTTCAGGAAGAAGTAGAAATACATTGTTTATAATTATTTTATTGTTTATTTTCATAACATAGGTACCTGCATGAATTATTAATTTATTGTATCATATTTTAATTCAAGGCAAAATTAGATTAAAATAATAATTTTAAGCCGAGGTGAATAGGTATACCTATAATATTCAGCTGACCTGACCCAAAATACACTTTTTTACTAATACTTGTAAACTCTATAATAACACAAAATATCCCCTGAATCTTAAATACATTTTCGATCAGTAGACGCTAACCAGTATGTATATTATGTCAAGGTGCGGTTGGTGGGTGACGCCAGCGGGTTATGTCACACACTCTCCGACGCTCGCTTCTAATCTAAGCGCTAAGTAAGACTGCAAACTGGCGAAGGTCGCTTGCATCCGGCACGGGGCAACCATAGCACTCCGAGCTTATTTACTTACTCCGTGACTAACAGTGAAAGTGGTTGGACTCTTTTAACCTTTGCTATTGACCACTTTTGATATCAATAGGTCATATAAAAATATGTAACCTACATTTTCCTACGACACAAACTTGCATCACAGGTTGAATCAAATTTTTTATCGTCAATTAAATCGGTGCCGATGTCGTCATTGATCAGAGAGGTCATCCGTGGTCTTCTTATGTTGTTTTTATTCTTTGAACTTTAATTATGAAGTCATCAACAAAAGAGATTCTTAATCTGACATTTCACGACGCGATAGTCGTTACTTATATTTTCTGCAGTTATTGAACATATTTAAAAATTAAAGGGCATTTGTGTTTTATATGAATTGATCGATATTATTCAGGCAAGCATCTCGGCAGTATTTTACTTATGAAAACACTATGGTTTACCGTATTTATGATCGTGTTTGTTAATTAATATGTAGGCATGTAAAGCGATCTTAACCTTGTATGCCTGCTCATCTACTCATTAGACTTGATTCGTTCATTAAGAGGACAATTAGAATTTCATAATATCGGTCAAACATCGTGTTTTGCCGGAGTAGTGTCGTGAGAATTAGACGTGATTGCTTCATCTGCGGGATCACGATAAGGCTTGCGACGTTACACAGATCGATGGCGAGCACACTTCGGCTAGATTAGTCCAATTTTCCTAACATTGTTGTCTAGTCTAGCACAATCCGACCCAGTAACGCTGGGTGAATGGGGCAAAGAAAACGACTTCGCGATCGTCTGACATAAATGTCTGTGCGTGGCGTGAGAACTAGAAAGAATTGCCCAACTGCGCCTATTATATACCCAATAATACGTTCATCTTTAGCGTTGGTATATCAAGCGTAACATGCTCGGAATGTCGAACATTTCCACAGCTATGTTTAACGTTCTATTAAGTTCCAATGCATTCATTTATTTAATCCTACAAATATGTTCCATTACGTTCCAGTGTGGTGCAGTTTTGATGTAAATAAAACCGGCCAAGTGCGTGTCGGGCCACGCACAGTGTAGGGTTCCGGTAGTAGCCCGTTATATTTTAGATTTTGTTTTTCAATGCAAGTCTTCACCCGTTATAAACAAGCAACCAATTCTTCTTAGTCACTTAATAGGATTTATTGTAAGGATTTTATATTTGGTACAAAATTATCCAACATCCTAGTTCAACGACTATTACCGCTAAAGTGATAAAGTTATCTTAACTGCTATAGTTTCCCTTTAAAGTTCATGAAATGCACTACCATTATGATTTTTTCCAGATTTTTCAAGCCAGCAGCTTAGCTTTTAGAGGGCGGAGAAATTGAAAAACAGAAATTTGCATTTTAAAGTTTAATATTTCGTAAATGGAGCATTAAATCGAAAAGTAGCTTTAGCAACCCCTAAGTTATTTTATAAGACCTATTCAACGATGCCCCACACGATGGGGTAGACGACGAATTTAAAATTATTTTCCACTTCACATGTAGGGAGGGGAGCTACCCTAAAAAAAACAGTTTTCAAAATTTTATTTTACCACTTTGTCGGCGTTATTGATATACACATCTCTACAAAATTACAGCTTTATAGTACTAACGGTCTCTTAGCAAAACCTCGGACAGACAGACAGACAGACAGACAAACAGACAGACGGACATGGCGAAACTATAAAGGTTCCTTGTCAGGACTACGGAACCCTAAAAAATGAACTATGGCGTTTTGTTGATATTGCAAAATACATTTTAAATTAAATATAAATATTATATTTTGTTTAGTAACCTTGGAATACGTTTTATATTATTATTCTCTTCCATTTGTTTGATTAAGAGATTCACTTTTGTTTTAACTTCTGTCATTAATATTTGGCTATTGTCCTTGAATTAGTATTGTTGAGGTTCATTTGAAAGCTTTTGTTTGGGTATCATGAAACTTTAGTTACTACTAAATTAAAGAAAGACCCGGAAGTGATTAAAAACATTCCCAAAATGGCTCCTCTCAATTGTTTTCAGACTTCAAAACTTTTCATGAAGTATCCTATGATAATAGGAACTGTAAAGACAGAGAAAGATGACTAAATGATTTTTGAAGAGCTTCCAGATATATTATTTATCCGAAGTCTTCAGAAACGAAACGGACATGAACTATAAAATAAGTGTTACGTTCACATTTTATTGTCCTGAAAATAATTCTTCATCCAAAGCGTAAGACAGCTAATAGTCGAATAAAAGCATTGAATTTGCTTTTGAATATTTAAATCAGAAATTCTAAAGGGCAGAGGTATTTAAAAGTTTTTAAACTTGGTAAAATGTTAGTAACATTATCATTAACACTAAAAACGGCATATTTACTGTTTGTTTTGAGATATTTATTTGTAAATTAAATGCAGCACCTATTAACCACAATGCACTTATGTAGTCAATTGTTGTAATAAAATTCAAGCAAGGAGCCTATAGATATTGATTTTAAGTTTATATTACTGCGTCAAGGCTTCGTACACTATAGGAACTAAGTAAATGGGGTAAGTGGTTTGGTAGTGGATATATAATAAAGGTGTAATTTGATCGTTTCTGTTAGAAAACCCTTCGTGATTGATGACAGTAAAACCTTGTTCAGTAGGATATAACATTTTGTATACAAATGCTTATTGGCGAAGCATAATAATTTTCAAATATGATAATCATGCACCTGTCAGATTGTTAGCAAGTGCTTGTGTTTAGTTAGACAGCCTAAACCTTCAGAGATTGATATTTTCGAAAGGCCGCTGTAGTCGCATCAGCAAGGAGTCTTACGTCATGTCATGACATGACCCGGCAGTCGGCCTGCGAGCTGACTAGCAAACATCCTCAACCTTTAAACTATTTGATATCCTCCTGTACAAACGACATTACTTCGCTATTTCATACTGATCAAAACAACCGGTAGGTATCTCTGTATCCGAAGAGTTTAAAAGTAGAGATGACTCACATTACGCATTCCTAATATGGTAATTTAATGCCAATGACGGATTCTTGTTTTAGTAGGGTCCAATTTTAAGCAACTTTGCCCAAAGCGTGATCTCATTTATGTGGTAAATTTAGCTGATTATGCTTATTCATCAGTGAGAGTATTTTAGTAAGGATAACATTCATTTGATTGCCTGTTATAATAATATATTTTATAACACTTTCACAAGTATAAAGGCTAGTTTTGAAGGCTGTGTTGCGACCTCCCATAATTTAAAAAGATCTTCATTTGATGACCTTTGAGTTGATAATATAAATAAATGTGTATTTAAATATATGATTATATGACATCATATGTCTATAACTCGGTACACAGACAAACAACCGGACATTTATAATAAAATGAGCGTCTATTTATCAAAGTTTGAATTACATGATATTTCATGCTTACAAAATGTCGAAGGTCAGACACAATCAGACTATTAAATGGAGAAAAAGAAATGCCACAACATTCATAACAGTTTCAATAACAAGTGTACAATTTTTTTTTTCATATTGAATTGTAATCCGATTACAATGAAGACCTGACGTGAGCTTGCGGTTTTGTTGTCCTGCATAATATTGGTGTTGGCGGTAAAAAATAAGAAGTTTATGTGTTAATGATATTACGATGTAAGTGTCCGGTAGTAAGCGGGGCTTATTAAATCCTGCCAAAGGTTTTTGACGAAATGATTGACAACACAATAGACGGGACAGATCTCCATCAGCCGGTATCAGACCGCCCATCTGTAGTTCCTCGCGATAAAACAATGTCAATGTCCTGTTATAAGATCCCGTGTGAGTCGTTAACCTCCTCACGTAAACCAAGTAGGAAACTTAACGCGGTCGTCCCTCCCAAAACTGTATTTGTGGGGTTTCTCTTATTTTCATGTCTCGTACAAAAAACTGTTGAACACTGGTTTTACAAAAACGTTGATCGTCGCGCCATGATGTGGGCGACTGGTTCTGGCAGAATTTAGGAGACATCATTAACATTCTACTTCTTATTATTAATAGATTTGATTGAAAAGATCTCTTAAGTATCGGAAGTTAGAAGAGGCAAATGTCAAACTGAATTATTACGATCTACATTTTAGGGTCAAGCGTTTCCGCCCGATGCGAGGGGTCGTGGATACTCGGTTGTCGAGGAAGCGGAAATTAAGAACATCTAGCGAGAGAGCATGAGAATTGTGACTGGACACGAGACAAGTGTAGACTGTGTGTCAGACAGTCAGTGCACGATGCACGTCACCGACGACGTCGACACTTATAGATCTCTAACGGACGGCCATTGTCGCGTGGTCCCGACGACACGCTCCGCTATCCAATCATTTGTTATGTAAACCAAACAATGCGTTGTAACATTTAACTTAATGATGTCTGCCGTACACACCATGTCAAAAAACCAACCCAGTTCTTTCCACTTTTGTCTTTTAATCTATTCATGAATTACAGTTGAATGCCTCTGAATAGACTTCAGCCATGAAGATAATGCTAAATTAATACTGCTTGGGGTTTACCAGTTCAAATATTGATCTTTATTTTATTGTGAAATGACAGCTTAAGGAGAGTAAACCAAGCTAGCATAGCATAGCATTATTTTGACAAACGGAACTCATTTAACATTTTGAGTCTTTTCAGAGCTACACTACGTTTATTTATTTTGTTAGTAATAGCTATTACCGTTAAAAAGAAAATCCTGTGTTGTTGTGTGAAAATCTCATTAAGTTCCGATGTAGTTAATGAATTATAATTGAGTGAATTAACATGTGAATTTGATTTACATACAATTTACTGATTTAATTATGTTTCAACCATCTCAATTAATTTGCCAGGGGTTAATAACTTAATATGTTAGTTGAACAATAGAGCTGCCACAAAAATAGGTATATTGGGCCAGTCGCCTATTGGATTATAAAACGTATTGCAATTTCAACGGCCTTCAATTGATTTCGAACGCGCGATATCCGCACGAAAAAATCTAATTTATGGTTCATGGCAGTAAAAGACGCGTGGGACGAAACATCCCTAATTCGCGCAAGCTGATGTCACCGAGCCTCCATTGCTCTGTTTCTGCCAACAGAGAGCGTTCAACTTTACTTGTTATTTTATTAAAATGTCACTCTGATCGATGATGTTCCCACTGTAACCGTAGACTTAAAGAAAAATACGACACTAATGTAGATGGCAGATACAATTCAAACCAACAGATGAATGATTACAATACAGAAGCTATGTAGCTGTCGTTTTAATCAAATGCGTGGTCACACTTATCTGATGTACCATCTATAACAACCGCAGGGACTTAATAGGTTTGATCATTTTATTAAGAATTCCTGTGATGTAACGAGTCCAAGAAAATTGCTTTACAAATGTTTTGCTCTCCCCGATCCTATGATCTACTGATAGGTAGGTATATAAACTGATTTTGAAGACGCGCAGAAACGAATTTACAACATTATCCATGAACAACGTAGCTTTAACTAAATTGCAGTAATTTGTTTGTTGACTTTTGGGTCACTTCTTAGAACTTTAGTACAGTAGGGCTATTACGTATCTCTGTTGACAGCTTGAAATGATAGTAACTGGGCTCAGTGTCCATCAATTAACTGTCAAAAGGTTAGTTTCGTATAATGTATGACCCTGTTAGTCACCGTAAAGTGATATCCACTCAGTGTGATACGTAATACTAATATTATGACATTCACGGTTGTCATCAAAGTTCGGTGTACAACCAAAGCTTGATAGACACTGGATATGAGAAAGATACGTAATAGCCCTGCTAGTCCCATTCTCATTAATAAAGATCCGTCACCGAAGTCACGCATGATTCTGTATGATCTATTTCTAGGTATTAAAACCTCTGGTTCAGAAAACTAATTAAAGTCGGATATGATCACGCTTGCTAGTAAACCCTGAAGGGTTAGGTAGAGGTGTACCTAACAGTACACCCACTTTTCGCCAGTTATGTTTAAGCATCACGTAATAGGAGGCGAGCCTATTGCCATCAACCGGGCACAAGTTCAGACTCCGTGGCTGCTACTGCAAAATTTCTGATGGAAAAACCCAATAATACTTTGCCCGACCCGGAAATCGAACCCAGGACCTCATGCTCTCGCTTGCAACGACCAAAGATGCCGTAGGTGATTTATTTTATGTTTTTTCAGAAACTTGTTCAAATGTTTGGATGATATTATTTAAGAACAAGGTAGCTTTAAGCTTTATCTAAACTTGCAGTAACTAGTTTGTTGAGTTTTGGATGGAAGTGGGCCATTTCCAAGAACTTGAGTACATACCATTGTAACTAATAAAGGGTTTCAAATAACTTGCATATTAAGAAACTTTGAGATCGAGAAGAAAGATGAGGTGACTTCTCATCTTTAAGCACGCTTTTTTGTATCTCGTCGTGACACACGAGATAAAAGATATCATCACTAGTGACAAGATACGAGATCGTGATTGAACTTTGTATGACCTGTTCAATTGACAACTTTCTAAAAACAATCAATTTAACGTTTGTCTCTATGCGTTTCCGTCATTTTTGATTTAGTAAAAATTACTTACATAATTTTGATTCGTTACATCAATGTTGTATATATATAATAAGTGTTAAAAGGGTCAAATTGGTATTTGTTTTGCAGTTTCGTTTTTTTTCTACTGATTTAAATATTTTTGTCATAGATGTGAGGCTTGCACACCTAATGTTTAATTTATTAGCAATAAGTGTCATATAATATGCACACAGTGATAAAATTTGCGCACGAAAAGTTCAAGGACAAGATTAACGTTTAATTCTTTTATTTTATTGATTTTAAAGGTACAATTTATCAAAGTACTTTTAAAAGATCATCTTTTGGAACTCTACTAACGTTTGACCTATAAAAGAAACGTGTTTGAATTAGGCTATGGTCTCGTTTTTATTTCGTTATCATAAACCAGTTGGAATTCAAGGTAGGCTGTGCTTTATCGAAGCGCGTTAAGTTATTGAATCGGAGTGAATCAGTACGTTGGTCACGTGTAACAAGCTCGTAAACGTCTGAATTGTCATTCTGCGTTAAGATAAAGTGTGAACATATTTTAACTTCTGTTCAGTTGTAGATTACTTTACAAACAACATATTTTACTACTTATTTTACTACAGTACTTAATTGGGCGATACTTATAAAATGTGATTTCAAATTTATTGTACACTAGCCTTTGCTCGCGGCATCGCTCGCTTTATGTCCGAGAATTATTATTTAATTATTATTAAACTATAAGGGTAGGGAACCCTTAGTTTCGCCATGTCCGTCTGTCTGTCTGTCAGGACTACGGAACCCTAAAACACGATGTTCCCTAGGGATACTGTACTGTTCTGTACTGATCTGTTCGAGGTTTTGCTAAAAGACCGTTAGTACTAGAAAGCTGTAATTTTGTAGAGGTGTGTATATTAATAACGTCAATAAAGTGGTAAAATAAAATTCTGGAAAATATTTTTTTTTAGGGTAGCTCCCCTACATGTGAAGTGGGGATGATTTTTTTTCGTCGTCTACTCCATCGTGTGGAGTATCGTTGGTCTTTTAAAATGACCTAGGGGTTGCTAATACTTTTTTTCGATTGAATGCTCCATTTACGAAATATTAAACTTTAAAATGCAAATTTCTGTTCCAGTAGGGCCTCCCCCCCCCCCTCTAAAAGCTAAACTGCTAGCTTGAAAAATCTGGAAAAATTCACAATGATAGTGCATTTTATGAACTTTAAAGGAAAACTATAGCGGTTAAGATAACTTTATGAGTTTAGCAGTAATAGTCATTGAACTAGGGTGTTGGATAATTTTGTACCTACATACAAATCCTTAGAATAAATCCTATAAAGTGACTAAGATGAAGTGGTTGCTTGTTTATAACGGGTGAAGACTTGCATTGAAAAACAAAATATAAAATGTAACGGGCTACTACGGAACCCTACACTGCGCGGGGCCCGACACGCACTTGGCCGGTTTTTTTTAAATGTAGGCTGAGACACTTCCATCCAAACTTAAGATTATAATGACAATAATAGAATAACAGTGTTTTATTTAGATTCTATTTCAGTAAGCAATATACCCTGAATTCAGTAGTTAACAGTAAACGCGGCAATTTTCAGTAATTGAATTTCAGCCTGTTGTGTTTGTGCGAGCAATGGTGGCGGCTGAATCAAAGGGTGTTTAATACTTGAAACAGTCTAATTAACTGAAAACTGAAAACATTAGCATTTACAGAGCCTGCTTTCATTCATGAAATCGGAACATTCGGGAACAATTTCGTGGTTAACGATGAAAAGCTCAAAGATCGAAATGCCTACTTTACATTTTTGATTTAAGTATGCCCCTAATGACACAGGCAGGTCAACTTAAAATGTATTGCGGAAGATAATTTATGAAAAATATCTAGTTGCCAAACATTCAGAGAATAGAACATAATATTAGGTAACCGAATACACACCTTAAAAACACACTGCTGTTTTATTATTAAAAGTTGTGAAACACTAAAAAATAGGTAGCTAAATAAAGCAGAAAAAGTAATACAAGAGTTAATGTTATAAAAAAAGAAACAATCTTCTCGCTATTCACAACTTATAAAATCAATACTCCTACATATATTAACATTTAGATAAATAACTTCCATTCAATAAATATGTCTACTGTTTTGAAATAAATATTCATAAAACTATGAATTACCAAGTATTTAAAATATTCCGGTACCTATTCTATGTAGTCACGAATTATTAAAAAAAAACTTACCAAGAAATGGAAGAGTGTTCCCGGCCCCATGGCACGGGATCGGCCCTGTAGGCCTGGCAACGACCTTGAGGCGCAGGCTGCCCGACACAACCTCAGTCCCGACAACACAAAGAAAAGCCTATAAGGCGCAAATTAAGCATGAATTTTGCTAAAATTCGCTAACATGACCCGCTCTCCAACGGCCGGCTTTTAAAACTAAAATGTGCAAACTCGAAGATGCGCCTCTTATATTACCTCTTACGTTAACGTCGGATACCGCAACGTATTTGGCATATAGGTGTAGTCTCGTGTACATGTGTGGGTGTATTTCGGCGGTGAAGCCTCCGCCGGCTCTCATGTGTGCGTGATGTTGGCGACACGCGTGATAAAGTAGCGCCTGTGTGCGGGCCGGTGGCGGGAATGTGTGTCCTTTTACCATATTTTAAACTAAGTAGAAACGTAAATCTCTTATCGCCCTAATTAATTTATTATTAATCCCTTCTGTGACTTTGCATTACACTGATTTATTGCATAGATTAAATAAATTCTGGATGAAGATAAAACATAAAAGCTTCTGTTTTATTTTTATGATGTTCTTCAAGTATATTAGGACTACGTTCGTTTCACAGGCAGTTAAATAAGACATTTAAAATTCTAGCAACGTTGGCACATATCATTTGAGAAGTTAAGGTATAAAAAACATTTGTCTGTCGTGTTATAGCATAGAAAGAAGTTAATTAAAATTGTTTCTTCAGCCCATCAGGGAATGGCAGGCCTCTTTAGTCGATTTGCTTTAATTTGAGCACCACACGATAAGAGAACCTATAAATTCCCACCAATTTAGTAATGTTACAATAATTTACTTAGATTTTTCTTGTCACCATAATTTTGCAAGAAAGCTCTTAAAACTTTAAGTTATGGTATTAAGATAAATAACTTAGGTAATGTAATGTATGTAAAAGTTTTTATCTTTTTTTTTCTCAAAAGTTCGGATTTCCTAACAATAACAAAACCTTGATGTAGCGCTTTTCTCTTTAATTCTTGTTATAATATTTTCCTGATTAGTGACGTAGATGTGGCACAGATATTTTTGGGGAATGTCGTTTATTAATTCTTGGCGAAATTTGTTTATCTGGCATCGTTATAATGAATCGGTCTATTGAACTTGGAGTAGTGCGAACATAACACGGCCGTGCCGCCCGCCGGCGCGGACGCATAAATTAATACATATATATTTTGACAACCGTTTAGCTGTTACTATCTAGTTCTAACATGTACATATCATAAAAATATACTCAGACATCTTAATTATATCCTTTGGTTGATCATTTGATCAGAATCAAAATATAATTGCATCTTCATCTATCAAGATATAAAATTATGTAGGGATCATCCGGTTGGTGAGTTGCCGAATTAAAGCTATAAAAGATACATTTTAATTATTTAGTATCTCAAATGAATAAAATGTTATTTTACCTCAACATGTTCTGAATTTCCGGTTAAACTCAGGTATCATGAATTTACTGGGGTTAAAATACGTGCGGTTTTTATGTTATGCCCTGCTGATGTCAACTTGCGGTTAGCATTTGACACCGCCAACATTTTCTCAGAAACTTTGGAAACAAATGGGATAATTTCAACGCAGCTTAGGTGCCTTCCTTGTTTTAGGGTTTTTCTTTTTAAAGTTTGTCTTGAATGTGTACATGCTTAGGTATGATGGTGTTGAGATAACACATGACGTCTTGAGTTTGACATCCCTTCTTTTTGCATAATGTTCTTTTTCCTAATGTACTTTGGCATAACTGTTTTGGCATAATTTGTTTTGCCATAATAATACTTTGCCATATTTTTTTTTTGGCATACAGTTTATGTTGGCATAATCATCTTGAAGGATAATTTATTTTGGCATAAATTGAATTCGCATAATGTTACTAGGCATAATGACTATTAGCATAATAGTATTTATGCATACATTTAATAGAAATAACGGAATCAAATTTGAGTTATTTTAACGTATTTATTTTTAATTAAAAATTCATTAAGTTGAGCTTCAAAAGTTAGTGACAGAAACGAATCGCTGCAAAACCGACTCCACGTAGTCTTGTCTGCCCTACCCCTAGAGTGTTATTTAAAATCGCGTAGGCGCGGAGGGGCGAGGCGGCCCGCGAGCTGAGGAGCAGGTGGTTCTAACACTCGCCGTGGTGAGAGTGAACCACATCTGCAACGATAAGCTCGCGTGGGGCCGCCGGAGCCCCGCAGCGCCGGAGCCGTGACAGAATCCATGCCTGCTGCATGTTGCATACTGCATGCTTGCTTACTGCATGCTTGCTTGCATGCTGCATGCTTGCTGCTAGCTTGCTGCATGCTTGCTGAATGCTTGCTGCATGCTTGCTGCACGATTGCTGCATGCTTGCTGCGTGCATGGTGTATGCTTGTTTGCATGCTTCTTACAGGGAAAAAAACTCACATATGTTCACAATCGACTATGTTCAAAACAAATATGTTAAGTATTACCTGCTTCAGGAGATATGGTTTTTTTTTCCAATCATCAAAATAAATTGGTATATCCAATCAGGGTATGTCTAACATTTTAGGAGTTCATTATTATGCTTCTTTGTTATGCCTATAAAAAATATGCTTTAATATCATTATGCGTAAATAAATTTATGCCTATGAATGTTATGCTTAATCATTATTACGATTTGAGAAATTATGCTTAAAAAAATATGCGTAAGCTGTTATGCGTAAATAATGTTATGCGAAAAAATAATTAGGAGTAACAAAAGTATGCCAAGTTATATTAGGTCTTGAAATTTTATGCAAATGGATAGGGAACCATTGAGTTTAACATACGACGTAACTTTTTTTTAAATTCCATTATTCTCAATATCTATTAAATATTTTTAGTGCGTCGTTGGTCTAGTAGTCGCAATCGTGACTGCTGAGCATCACCCGGGTATCGAACCCAGGTCGGGCAAATTGTTATTGGATTTTTCTATCAGGAATTTCTCAGTAGCAGCCACGGAGTCTAGATTTGTGCCCGGTTGACGGCAATAGGCTCGCCCCTTATTACATGGGACTTAAACATAACTGGCTGATGCATGCATCATGGCATACTGTTAAGATGTTGTGTTACTTTTAGTAACAAAACGCCTTACTACTTCAATAGAACTAATCTAGTGTCCGTTAAAGTACGTAAACAGGCAGAAATCTTAGAGATTTTACTTAATACAATTCTGTAATATAGGTACAGTTGTCAGTAGGACAAAAACTTCCAGTCTAACCGGATGCAGCCGAATACCAGTATTACATAGTAGCCAGTACCATTATTACTTTTTTAATAGGACAAAATCTGTTCCTAATATTTCTTTACTTATTACTTTGTGACAAGCTTAAATTCCGATTCAGATCCATCGCTGATTCAAAGAAATTCCTTACTGATCACGTCATATAAGTAATATGCACATAATTATTATTTTCTACAGTTCGGGCGATTGTATTGATCAAAAGTGCTGCAACGTTCATCGTAATTTCATACAGGTTTTATTTCTCCTTTGATTGCACGTCAATTCCCCGGGACTGACATGGAGGGCGATGGTGCAGTGTACTTGTGTTAATTTGACAGCTGGGACATGTTGCGGAGAGGCACACCCTTGAGGCAAAAAGCTGAGTCAGATCATTGTTTCCACAATTTTGGGCATTGCCCGTTTGTATGTATTTTTTTTCATATGCGTCACTTACAGGCTTTTTAGCGCAACTTCGACTGCGTGTACTTTGAATTCTGTTATTTTTTAATATGTTTTTAAAAATACAAAAATAGTGTTGTTTTTATTTTTTGTATGTTTTTACATCTAGAAGAGAAAGCAGTCTTTGTCCTCTAGGTTCCAGACAGCCTATATATCGAACAACGATCGGTTCATTGTTTGGGCGTGAATAAGTAACAATCGGAAAGGCAGTGTTAGTCTTGCATCTATACAAATAAATAAAATAAAAATGTCTGTTTGTTCCAAATTACAGCTTTTTACTAAATGCATATGAAAGTAAATACGGTGGTACTCACAACAAAAAAAATGTCTGTCTGTCTGTCGGCCTGTCCGTCTGTCACTTTGTTCCGGCTAATCTCCAAAACGGCTGGACCGATTTTAACGAGACTTTTACTGACAGATAGCCGATGTTATAATTATAAGGGTTCTGTGCAAGAAAACTAAAAAACTAACTTACTTAGGTTTTAGTTTATAGGGAAGTAATATTTTTTATAATAATTTCATGCGGACGAAATTCGCGAGGCACAGTTAGTTA
Organism: Xestia rhomboidea; assembly: GCA_963853795.1. Taxonomy (NCBI): domain Eukaryota; kingdom Metazoa; phylum Arthropoda; class Insecta; order Lepidoptera; family Noctuidae; genus Xestia; species Xestia rhomboidea. The sequence goes on along the minus strand of OY970761.1, from coordinate 11,424,785 downwards.
ACAATATTAGTATGGTAAGTTCATAAACTATACATGTTACTCGTTATTTATACTATTTAACTGGATTTACTGTACGACATTGGATATCACTTAATTCCGTCACCATAATTATGACTTCAATAACCAGTGGTCAAGTAATTATGACAGCTATTCAAAACGATTGTAATTATTAAAATTGAAATTGAAATTGAAATTGTTTATTGAAATAATTGAAATACAAAAATATTACAATATGGCCTTAAAAACTATAGGTATACAATAATTGGATTCTACCTGAACTAGGAATAAACCTGTATCTCAGGTAAAGAATGCGTAATGCTTATTACTATGCATATGACAACTGATCGTTTACCTATTACTTGTTGAGCAGTCCTTGTATAATATTTATCTTTGAGATTGCATCCGTATGTTTGCGGGGGTTATGACTCAACTAATGTGTGGTTATTGCAAAAGTTTAATTGTTTTTGCAAGAGAAACTTTTAATATGAGGCAGTGTGACCAGCGAAACAGTATTATGCCAGTATGTCTCTTGAATAAAACATCTTGATGATTGGCCATGATAAAATATTATGTTGAATTATTTTACACATCCACAAAAACTGTTCGTCTTTGTGTTCATACGCCGAATTATCAACCTTTGTATGGCGCGTGCTAGAAAATTATTAGCGTCTTCGATGCAATAAAACTCAAGCGTATGCTAGAACAGTTAAACGACTACATTTTTTAAGTAAGTACTAGTTACTAGAAAAACTCAAGATAAACACATTTTTCCTAAAATATTCATGAACCCCGTCGTATACTAAAATAAACAATGCATACGTACATACATAGTTCTGTATTTTTTTACAATGCGCTAGATAACATAGGTGCGTAGCAAACATTGTAGTAAGTAAAATAATGAGAGCTACGAGATTACGTAGCTATTTGATCTAATACTCTGGATGTCGTAGCCGCGTAGCAAACGCCTACGACGTCTACGCTCCCGTAGATCCCGTGTAACCCATGGACATTTTAACAACACAGGCGGTTGGGGACTATAAATCCTGAGGATCATGCTTGATACTTACCTTCGGGACTGAGGTGGGAGTAGCCTTGTTCTCTTCTGATAAAGGAATCTAAACTTTGGAGTGTATGAATTTCTCACAGTAACTTTAAGAGTAAATTATTTTCCATCAAGCTTGTTGCTTCGCCTTTTTGTCAATGTTCTACATCTGACTGCGAATATGAATAACCTGCACATCACATTTTATGGGAGTGCAGTTTTTGGCAGTAGGAACGCAATATTATTTTGGATAGTTTACAGGTTACGTCCGGAGTTATTTACTATACGGACATTCTAGAAACTAGAACAAATTTCCGTGCGTTTAAGCGTTTTTTCCAGACCTTTTATTGGAATCAAATAAACAGCTCACAACTTAGGACCCATTAATATTAATATTTATCCGTGGTGCTAGATAACTGGGCCTATCCCAGTTGTAAGCGTCCCTTTGAGCCTATTGGCCTTGTTTCGTTCTGTCTCCTGCTGATATGGAGGGAAGTGGAAATTACGATTTTTCCTACTCCTCCGCTATACTTTTCTGATTAATTTCGTTGCGGGATCCAAGACACTTAAATTGTTTCTCTGGGACTTCATAGAGCTTCATTGTCCCGGCGCTTTTCTGGTGGTCGCCACTGTTGATTCTGGCTTTCAGGAGTTACAGTGGTCTGCGAACAGTGAGGTGCGATTGTACCAAAAAAATAAAACCTGAGTGGTAGAGGCACAGGGTAGAGGGTTAGAATTTTATTGAAAGAATTATGTTCTTTCTACGTTTTCTCTAATTTCGAACGAAAGTGTTTTTTTTTAATGTGGTAACGTGGTGTAAAACTTCACTATAATTATTGCACGCAAGTATGGTACTGAACAGCCTACGTATTGTTCCTTTTCTCAGTGGTAAGGATTCCCAAAAGGGACATTATGGGACACGATTCGATATGAATGTGAGCATTTCTTTTCAATACAACCCAGTTGTACCATTCTAAAAATAATGATCGTATAAAGCGTGCGTAATGTAGCGTAACATTTATTTTGGACCCAACAACGAGGTAGCGGTATATTCGTGAAAAACATGCGGTAAATTTAGGGCCCATCGTCCATCGTCGTCATTTTCTTCGAAGGCAGAGGACGAGAATTTCAAGATTCGATAAATGGAAGATTTTTTTCCTCTCGACTCTGTGGGTCGTTGGCCTCACGTCAGATCCGCCCTCCTCGTGAGAAGGTTTCATCCGGACATGAAGCGAGATCTTACCTCAATAATAAAAAAAACAAGGCTACCTTGTTTGCTTCCCCTTATTCTGTTATTTAACGTAAAAATTGCTACTTGAATATACCGTCCTCTCATTAATATTATCAAGCTGAGTGATCAAAATTAGGGTCTTATTTACTTATGAAACTGTTCGAAGACTCTTATTTTTAATCTTGCTTCACGAAGCTTCTTTTAGAAATCGTTATAATTAGGTGTTTATCTATTCTGTTTCCAAATATTAGTATTCCTCCGATAAAGGTGCTTTGGTCGAAAGGCCTGTACATTGTTATTCATGGAACGTATTTAAACGTAGATCGAAATCGAAACTGGATCTAATACTTTTTATTTACGAGGGCAATACTTTTACATTCTAGGTCTACGGTTATCCTACATTACTGTGCTAGATTTTGAGAACTTCTTTGTTTTTTGCAACATTTAAAAACAAACAACGTTTTAAGGACACACGGACAAACAGTTGCGAGCAAAGTAGGTGGTATACAGTAGTTGATGTCTGTGTACCTACACGCACTGTCTGTATTCTTGCTGTTGAGGTAAAGAATGAGGAATGTGCTGGTTGTACCGTTACAGACACAAATTATCTGTTTGTTCGGGACACCTGTATCATGCACATTGTCGCTGAACATACACAAAGATTTTTATTATTATTTTTCGCAAGTCTGACATTGTAATACATGGCCCAAGTGTTGCTGTTTTATTAAGTTATTGGTGATCCTTTTTTCTGGGATTTCCCAAAGGTAAGGCCTTATCTTATAAGTTTTTGATCAGTATATTTATTTGTTGTCAATTCTCATGATTTATGATTATAATGTAAAGAAGCATAAGTTGGCAGGTATAGGGGATAGAAATAGGGCTGTAGAATGAGAATGATGAAGCACTTCCATTATCCCTCCTCTTCGACGGAAGTTATCTCAAACAGTTTTAATTAGAATTATTTTTAAAGTCAATACATCTTTGCTTTAAGTCCAAACCTAAACAAAAGACGGCGGAACTTCATAAATGATTAACACCTTTTTTTTTTTTTTGGATGGGAAATCATCAAATGACTTCTCCCGCTCTGGGCTGAGCAGGAGGGAGTGTCAGACTTTTACTGACTAAAACCCATCCATGTTCCTTCCTCGCCCTTTGTGTTCCGGGGCCACGGTATCTCTTTCGAATAGTCCCGCAGCCCCGGCAGGCTTCGGTCCTTACGGACCCCTTCCTTATTGCTGACTCTCTTTGAGGCGCGCGTGGAACACGAACGCGCCGTCGACACGGCCTGTCGTCATGAGACGTACGGACGGCGAGCTAGCCCATAGCTCCCCGTCCACAGGCCCGCGCCTACGGTGGCCGGAAGCCACCACGTGGCCCCCGACGCCCGGGGCGTCTCCCGCGGCGGCCGGGACGTGAGGATCTCTCCCTGTCCTGTTCCGCCACCTCCTTCGCTAGCATGACTGCTTCGCAGAAGGAGATGACGGCGTCCCATTCCGTCTCGCTCCGGACCATGGCACGAACCAGGGCCGGGAGCGAGAGGTCGCCGCCGCCGATAAATGATTAACACCTCAGCTTGATTCTAAATAAATTTCGTCAGTTAATCATATTAGGTAAACCTAAGTGAGTAACCTGGCTTGTTGGTACACCTAGGTACCTAGGTACTATTATGCAGCTGACGGAGGTAGAGGAAGTAGTAACTGAAAAATGTTTCTGATATCGGCAAGCAGAATTGCATATAATATAATGACGCAAAAAGTTGTGATAAACTCCGCAAGTTTCTCGAAACAGGTAACCAATATGCTGACTCGCAGAGCCCATTAAAAAGTTCGTGCATTTAAAGTTTGAAATATACGCGATATCTTCTACGGGAAGTAAATCTGAAGAAATTATTTGATACAAGATGACATTGGGCAGTAGGTACTTGCCCAGTTACGTCGAAATTCGTTTGATTACGTGCGAATTACACCCGACGAAATGCGTCTGCGTGCATCGGCTTGTGCGCAGCTAATAATCTCGTGCGTTCGTCAGTTATCAGTTATTATAAGCGCTCCCTCTCCGGAACATTCACCTGTAATGTAACAATCCAAGATTCGATTTTGAGTACTACGTTATTATCCGAAATTATTTCGGGTTGTGGGTTGCGTACTGTAACAGTACAATTTGAAACAAACATTTGTTTCTGTACCAAATTGTATCTTGGATTTGTTTTAACCTAAGTGCAAGCCCATGTTACCCACACAATCCGAATGAAAGAATTGTGAGTTCTTTTCAATTCGTCTCACTCGAGCATCGCAAGCATGCGTCAACGCAATAAAGATTTAAGCTTTTGTTACATTATTTTTTGTTTCGACTTTTTGTAATAATTGTTTGATTGATAGGAAGTAAAATATTATCAATTTTGTTGAAACTAATTTTATTATTGTACCATGATTACCTATGAATAACTTAGTTTTTTATGAGTTATTAAAGTAAGCAATAAAGCATTTAATACATTGATTTAGGTAACTCATGCCACTCAGTAGGTTTTGAGTACAACTCAAAGACCGATCTGTGTAGTAATGTGCATGTGGCTGTGTATTATGGGTAGGAAATAAGATGAAGCGTGTCCTATGGCAGACAGAGAGAGTCGACGATGCCCCATTTTTCTAGATCATTTCTATAACAACCAATCGGTTAAGAGATCCAGAGTCGTGTCGGCAGGATGCCGCAATGATGCCGTATGCCATATTTTATGTTTAAAGTTATCATAACATTATTTTATGTTCACAATAAAATAAAGTAAACGATATTTTACGTTCGCATTAAAAAAAAAAAAACAATATTAAAAGGGATAATCTCAAAACAAAAAAAAAAAACAAGGTTGAAATACACACACAATGCTCTTAAAGATTGTGGTTGAACCTCAATATTGGAAAACATTAGGTAAATATTTTTAACAAAAAAAATACTTCTTTGCTGTGAACTATTTCGAATGCCGAGGGTAATCTCCGGAACCACGGCACCCATTTGACACATTATTTCACCATTTGAAGGGTGCATTATTTTGTATGGACATAAAAGGCTACTTTTTATCCAGGTATCACGCGGGCGAAGCCGCGCACAAAAGCTAGTTAGTAAAGTTGTAAAACAAACATTTGATTTGGTTAATTTTCGGCCATTACAAGTATGTATGTATCAGTAGTATGTCACCTAAGAAAAACAAGATTCTTTAATAAGTTCAAATATCAATATTGACAACACGAAATAAAAAGCTCCAGCGTGCTTAACAAATGGATGCGGCAGGAGACCACCGGTTCGCGTGCATGTCAAAATAAAATCAATTCGCGACTGTTTCTTTTTTCGGATAATTTATTCCGTTCCGTTAACGCTTTATTTATTAATCAGAAACGCGATTAATTTATGCATGATCAGCGTCTTTAAACTTAACGTACATAAAGTTTTAATTGACATAAAGACATTTAGAAGCTACTGGCTGATCGATTCTTTGACGTGGGACTTGAGTCGTTTTAACTCGATATGATTAAAGATTAAACACTCACTTTTACGCAATGAATATGCAAGTACCTGAAGATTGTTGGTTGTTCCAAACTTTGAAGATTCGTAAGATTGACACGACTCATTAATTACTTATGTTTTGTTTACCTTTCCTGTGTTAATAGAACCGTTATTCAATTATGCCTGTTTGCAAATGTCAACACTGAGACATGAGTCAACAGTGTCAATTCATAAAAAAAACAATTAGGTACATAACAATTTCAAGGGTCATCAACACCATACACAGCAACGTAAACTTAATCCTGAAGTCGATGTGATAAATGAGGAGGATGCTTATAAACTGTTGTCCACGGTGACGTTTTTTTGGTCACAATTCCGTACAATACCAACGGCAAAGATACGTTATCCAATAATTTGATTTTCAATTAAATGATGTGGTTAATATTAACCATAAAGTTAGTATTTATCTCCAATATAAATGATCGTGTGGTTGGACTCAAACATCTTCTTTATTAGTCCAATTCTGTATGATGTCAACGGGAAGTCATTCTGAAACAAATAATACTTAATCTTTAACAGTCAATGCTTAAGCTGAACCCATAGACGTATATCTATTATTTTTATCTGAATTGTTATGCGATCATTAAGTCGATCTTATTCACGTTTCAGTTCCGTTGCGAGCGGGTCTTTAATAGTTTGGCGATCGATTTATATGATAGAATTAAATGTTCTTCGAGTGTTCACCGGTTGATTAAAGGGGTGAATGACCCAGCATGTGACAAAGAGGGTATCCACCTACATTCGACTATTTTGCATTGTAAATTCTTTGCGGAAATTTTGTTATGATTCCCTTATTTATGTCTTTCAATGCTCATAATAGTGGTATTTTAGACATTTATTTTCCATCACAAAACCACATACTCCAGGATGTAGACCGTTAACAATTTTAACCGCGACAAGATTTTTATCAAACAGGTAAAAAATAACACGGCTTAGGTCGTCTTCGCACATTATGTAGGCTATATGGAATCCTGTATGTAGATTTAAGATTAAAGTCTGACGTAGGTACAAGTATCTAGAACTAAGACACAAACCATAATTTGGAAAAAAGGTCTTACTTGCTTTAGATATGATTCTGTAAGCAGTGATTGTAGTTTAAAATAAGACTGCTAATTTAATTACTAGAAGGTCCGGAAAACTTATAGATTTTACAATCGATCGTTTGTTCAGTCTTCTTAGCCACCTTTGATCAGATACCATGAAAATAGATGTAAAGATTAATCAAGATAGCTTAATTATTCATTATCTTAGCGGCTAGGCTACAGACATAAAATTCAAATCGAAAATAGCTTTTGTTTTTATTTTCTCTATTACGTTGGTAGTAGAGTTACGGTTTACTGATATAGTAGTAGAAACTTTATACGATTATGCTACTGTGGATTTGTTCCTAGTTTGTTATTTTTATTGCTAAAACTGTTTTATATTTTGGAGTTGCCCCAATCAACCTGTTACGGTCCATTTAACGGTTCCTTATGAAATGTAATTTATTCGTCACTTTTTACCGACTGTTTAAAAGCTATTATTTTAATGATATTACTGGATAGTTTTGACCTTGGTACCGTTGCCAAAATGCTTATTAAATTTATTGGTTTAGAATTATTTAACAAGTTAATTGCATAACAGATATTTTTTTTTCGAAAATAGACGGTGCCCAATTTAATTAATCCTTTGAAAAGCTTTATAATTTCTGAAGCTGTCAGAAATCGAAATTTAATTTAATAATCTGTCATAATTATAGTGCTTTTACAAATTTTCAGGTTATTCACTAATATTATGTAAAGTTAACGAATGTATGTAATCAGGTACTTTCGTCATTTCTTTTAGAAAGATAAATGTTAGTTTCTTCTTAAATTTAATTAACATAATTTAAATGACTTAGAAATACCTGTTTAAGTCAGACGTAAATGTTTATGCTATTAAACATTTGGATGGTAACGGTGAAAATTTGGAATTGTTGCATCGAACTTGTGTATCCTGTCGGTTAAACTTGTAAATGGTTTGCTGTTTATGCACACTAGATAATAAATGACAGGAAAATTAAGTATACAACATTTTTAAGCAAAAACACGGCAAGAGACGACGTGTAAGTGTTGCTAATTTTGTCTATTGATGTCAGTTTATCAACAAACCACACCTTATGCCGCTGAGAGACTAATGGCGTCTATTAAATATCTATTAAATGCCGAAACAGCAAAATTTTTATGATAATTTTCGTATGGTTCTAATAAAAAGGTACCTCTGAGGTATCTCTAACGATTACGTCATTCGAACATAAACGAATGCACCGTCTTTTATTTTGTTGTTCCCCTGGTGTGGTCGTTACTTCGATAGCAATCTTGGGTAATTGAAACACAGATGCTTCCTACTTTGTCGTTTTCTCTCGCGGGATCATCGCTCTTATCACGAAGACATCCTCATTCTTCCTTCTTCCTCATTCTTCCTAATTTAAGCATTGTTTTTGTTTGATAGCGTTCTCATGAACCAAAATTATTCTTTAGTGTATTGTCACTTCATCTTTGCGTGTCGATAGACTCAAATAATGCCCGACCAGTAAGTTCCGACCTGCACGGTCGATGATACCCCATTTGGCCTGATAACTTCTACAGCGGCCAACCTGGGCCCTCAAACGATTAAGAGATTTCCAGATTGGCCACTGCAGTTCTTGTCCAGGAGGAAGATGTTCTGCTGGATTGATGAAGTGAGGAGGGGTGGGATGTCTGTTCCTCCACAATTCGCATCTTTCATCTGGCGCACTGTCATTGTATCGATATGACTAGCAATATGAGATCTTTATCATATAAATAACTAATTTATCACCTGCTGAAAATGAAATCTCTGACGAGGTTTAAGATTCTAGTACTAGGTAGTAATAAGAAAAAGAGGAGATTTTCCCGAAAAAAGCAACCGTATTAGCACATGAGTAGGTAAACGGGTATTAGATCACTTTCGGTATACAGGGTGTAAACAACCTCATCACGAAGCCGTCAACCAAGCATTCTGTACATCAAACTAAGTAACTTTATAAAGTAAAAATATTATTAAAACTTTTTATTTTGTGCTACTCAATGTAACGCACTCAAAACATTGTGCTGATGGTTTAATTACACCCAACACCTAAAAGTTTTTTTTTAAATATTTATCAGGGAATCAAATCCGACACTGTTTTATAATAAATACACATTCTTTTGAAACATTTGATAACAAAATAATGAATAATGAGACTTTTGATTTGCATATTTTTCCTTGTAAGAGTATCTCGTAAAAGTTCCTTACGGTTCTCTTTCATCCATACACATCGGTTGCGTTTTAGAATCGGACAATGAAAGTATTATTGCATTGTAAAAGTTAAGAAACTTATTATTTTATTGTAAAAAGTTGCCAAATAATAAGATATTTATGACTTTATTTTACTAAAAGATCTATCGGTCAAACTATTTTTAGCAGAAATATTTTTTTACGATGTGTTTATGTACGTTTTGTACAATGTATGTGACCTATTGTGAATTGCTTACGTAATGATTATTTGGTTTTGGAAAAATTATAAAATTTTATTAACATCACCATGTTAAACACAATTATTTTGGAATGTTCAATAAAATTATCACATTACAATGTCCGTAAAAAGAAGTCGGTCCTTATACTGATTTGTGAGTACATACAGAGAGGTGCACTAATAGAGATCCCAATTAGGGATTCTACATTCAAACGTTGGGATTTTCTCAACAATAACGAAACGGAACTACTGAGTTGAGAGACATTTATTTACTTACTGTAACCTTGGTTATACATCATGTGGTAGGTACTTTATACAATTATCACATGCTCGGTGATTCCTTGGTAGAATTTAGAATTATTTACAAAGTATGGTATTTTAACGATAATATTGTAAATTGGAACCTAGATCCGTTTCCAAACGCAGGTAACAACAGGTTGGTATCTTCTTTTTATTTAACTTTTAATATAATATTTACCTAAATAATACTAAAATATGTAATACTGAACTTCACCAAAGTAGGAAAAGCGTGAAACAACAAGTAATTTAAGTTAAGTTCCTACATCGCGGGACATTTCGCTATGAAGCTTACAACTTTCGTAGAGTCACATAAGTTGATATTTCAACCTAAGTAAGCACTAAGTAAGCTGCTAAGCACATTATGGACTTTAGGAACTTATACCCTTTTATTGTGCACCAATGGATTAAAATAAAATCGGTACAGCCCTTATGCTATTACCAGATACCTACAGAATTTTAAAATTGATTTCCTTTCTAAAATTAAATTACCATTAATTAATTACACTAATAGATTATTTTATTAATTCGATTTTGAAACTGTTATTTCACTAAAACGGTTTTTAAATGTTAATTTATAGCGACGACAAGAGTTCGAAGATCTTTAAAAATAGTTTATAAATCATAAATCCTCGAACTTGCTCTTACTATCTTCGGAAGTACCGTTTTTATTAGTTTTTTGTTAGATAGAACTATCGTACTTAAACATACCTAAGATCAGGAACCAGTTTGTAGGAACGGCATACAGTCACGAGCAATAAAACATAAACACGCAGTAACTTTCATCAAGTAGTTTTCTGCTACTGCGTTCATGAACGTTTTACGTTTTCACGAACATAGTATTTTGGAAGCCATAGTATTGGGAAATAGGTCTTATCTCAAAGAAACTTATTTCACAAGATTATCGCTTTTGAATTTTGCTAAGTGTTTACATTTCATTGCTCGTGTACATCCACTTCTTATGAAACATACATTATTTTAACACAGTAGGTTTTGCATAAATGTACAAAAATACAGAAGCTTGAATTGGTCACCCTTTTTTCAGAGCCTAGAATATTTCTGAATATAATTTAGCAGTTGGTTGGAAAGAAAGGTTCATCAAAGATAATATTAATACAGGAAGGTAGGGCAGAAAATGCTTCCTTTTAAGGAATCTGTTTATTTTAAATCAAGTTTTGTACATAGTTGAGATTCTGGTCCTACTGTTTAATCGATGATCCAGTATTGATGTAATTTTAAGATGAACAGGTCCATCTTGCGATGTCAGTGTTGATGATTGATTGAAAATTTGCAAATATTCTCATATGCTGGCGTTGAACAAGTGACAACCCAAGTCAGTTCTTACAATCTCGGAGTGCATCCAGTGTGAGTGTTAGCATTACATCAGCTCGGTACTCAAGACACGTCCCCGAACGACACGGCATCTGATTGTAATTTTCCTCTTATCACAGAAGCTGTCGCTTGAACGCGCTATATCAGTTGCTGAATGAGAGTTGAATTGTAAACACTGGGAAAGGAGTGTACCTACTCGTGAAGATAATGTTTGCAAAATACATAGCAGATTAAATTTTTAATAGCATTCATCATAATAATTGTTGTTGACATAAAATATAATTTACTAGCATTTGCTCGCGACTTGGCTCCCGTTATGTACGGAAATCCCACCAGAGAGTTTTAAATGTAGTCTATGACACTCGGGGATAATATAGCTTCCCGTTAGTGAAAGAATTTTATTGCTGTAGGTGGCTGTGCAGGATGGGTATGAAAAGAGGTGGAGCATATCCTGTAGAGGGGCTCCACACTGACATTGTCTTTGGGACGGGTCCATGATACCCCATTTAACCAGATTACTTCTACAGCGGCCAACCTGGGCCCTCAAACGGTTAAGAGATTTCCAGATTGGCCACTGCAGTTCTTGTCCAGGAGGTAGATATTCTGCTGGATTGATGAAGTGAGGAGGGGTGGGATGTCTGTTCCTCCACAATTCGCATCTTTCACCTGACGCCACCAGATAGTTTTAAATGTATAAATAAGCCTATGACACTCGGGGATAATGTAGCTTCCCGTTAGTGATAAATTTTACTTCCTCCTGCATACAAACAAATTTTACCTCTTTATAATATTATTAGTATAGAAGTATAGTTTGTACATACTTATCTGAGTTTCAGATCGTTTGCTGTTCAAAATTTCACGTAGGGTATCTATAATTCATATTTTACTGTACTTTATAATTACGATGAATTTTCATGTTTTTTTTTGCCTTGGATGTTTTGGAATTGGAACATAAAATTAAATAATTATTTAAAATCTACTCACTCACACTACTCGAATTCCCATCGCGATTGTTAAAAACGTTGGTGGAAAATTTGAGTAAACTTATTATTTACTTGCAAGTACCAAGGTACAACGTGTTTGTCATCGTAAATGGGGAATTCACATTTACTTAAGGTAGAGCTGTACAGCACCGTATGTGCCTGTTAACAATATGAATTACAGTTTGTTGGGCCGATTTTCATGTTTTGTACGAAGAAAACAAAGTACCTACTTGTGTGTCAACATTGCGGGAATTTCTGTTTCAGAAAAGTTAGTCTGTTAGTTAGCTCAAAGCTTTGTAACGTGAATATTCAAAGATTTGAGATGTATTACATACTTAAAGAGGCATTTTCTGTTAATGAAAGCTCCGTCCTTTTAGTTTGAAGTTTTTATTTAGACAGGTACTCATAACTTTCTCCATTCGTGGAATTTTACAGCAGGTCGAGATAAAAATGCGTAGATGGACGTGTTTCGTGTTATGTAGGACTGATATAAATTAGTTTACATAAATAACATATTCAAAGATATTATATTATACCTATCCCAATACTTTAACATTCCTTATTACTCTGATAAAGATGACGGAGTAGGCATTAGTTATAATTAAAGACATTATACTTTAAGTAGTGACGATGACGGTACTGCTAATTCGGTTGACTATATTTGTCATGACATTGATGTGATTTTTGTTTGAGAAATTCTATCAACACATAATATGTAATAGATAAAGATGACGGATAATTTATTGTATTCAAAACAATAAATAAAAGTCATTTCAGTAGATTTAAGGTAGAAAAGACAGATCGGAGAAAATAGCAGTTGATTTCGACTTTTTAAACTGCCATTTTCACCAAAGTATTTTTTGTACTAACGATGTAGTCGATAGTTTATAGGTATACAGACAATGAGTGATGACATCAATTACTATCCGTTTTGGAGACGTCAACATTGATAGAGTACCTACTGCTTGATATAACAGCAGTCTGGGGGCGGAGTTGTTGATTCGTCCGCCTGCTTTATTTTATCACCCGTGTTCGAAAATGTCACAGATTCTATCTCAAACTGCGACTTGAATATTAAAATCCTATAGGTAGGCAACATTAAAAAACGGTTCGCCGGAGGATAACTGTAAATACGAGCTTAGTCATAATATTGCTACACGTTTGTCGCTGCTATAGTGGACTGGCAAAAGGCAACTAGTGAAAAGTTCCGAATGTTTCGACAACAGCCTACATCTATATCCATAGAGGTTAATTTTACCGAGCATAGCTACTTTTAGAATAAGCGAGCTCTACATAAATTAGACTATGGCGTATACGGTCACGCGGACTATAAATTAAACATGACAGAATAACAATCTATAGAATGTGAACGTATTTAAAACCGTTAAAAGAGACGCCCAGCACAATTTATTTATGCTAGGGTTTGGTAGGAAACTTAGTTTTGGTCGTATTATTCGTCGTTATTATATGTATATTAAAATTGTCAACAAATTATTGATGTCTGTCGATATACACAAAACTATGAACCTTCTTTTTTTGTTGTCTATAATATCTTTCGATGTTGCGTCTTCGCCAATTCATGAGAAAGTCATCCAAGGCGTCCCTCCATCTTCTCCTTGATCTGCCCGTTTAGCTGTCTCCGGTCTTGCGATATTCCTACTGCATGCATGGTTACATACATGGTTTGAACGGTCCCATTTTAGCAGCTTTATGCATGCAGGTTTATGAGCTTCCTCGGCATTTTGCATTCTCGACTTTTGGAGTGCAATGTGGTGTTTCGTTTCCTGTCTTCGTTCTTAGTTTAGCAAACACCCTACCCGTTTGTTATGGCATGACTGATAGCATCAAATACCGAAAACGGAACAATACCTTTTATTTAATTTAGTTATGTGACAGTGTCCATAATTAAGTATGTACCTAACTCTCAGAGGATTATATAATCACACTTAATATATATAAAGTTGCTAAATTAGTTGTTTCAGAAAGCAACAGCTTGAATAGTACGTGTATGTGCTTAACTGTTCAAAATCTTTTAAGGGTAAATAAAACATTTTAATGATTGGAAACTGAACATAATATATTTAAAAAAAACAATACGTTTTTGTACAAGTAGTTTGAGCTTAGCTATTTTTTTATTATTTTGAGTAGTATTCATTATTTACAAAATCTAAATTTCATATCTGGAATTTGAAGCGTCAATGTTAGATGTTGATGCTGACATCGCTTCGTCTTCATCGCCATCGTCGTATGCGTTATCTTCTACGTGGAAAATTTTTGCAACTTTCTCATTGAACGTCACTACGGATTTTCTTGGCATTGCACTTACTTCTCCAAATTCGTCTTCTGAGGACTCCTCAGCATCTTTCAGTTTGTCTATTGCCTGGATGACTATAGGTGCGCTGGGTTCGATTATAGGCAAATCAAGTATAGCTTCGACAGGAGTCTTCGTTTTCTTCGGCATTGGTTCTATTGTAACTTTTTCAATAGGAGCTTGCAACATTTCTTGCAGTCTCTTTTCGCTTCTTTTCAGATCTTCGATGTTTAGGCGCGGTTTCTCAGCTTCCGGTTTTGGAAGCTCCCCTAGTGATGCATTTCTTGACGGTAAGCTGTTTTCATCATTAAATTTATCGTAGTTTTTGTTTCTCCTCCTAGAAATAACGGTATTAATCAGTTTATTTTATAGGATAGGCATATTAGGTAACAGCACATTTAAATAACTGTCACTTACCATCTAAGGAAGACCCAAATGGCTACTATCACGATAACTACAAAGAGAAGCACGCTGAGAATTATCGTTGCCACTAACAAGCCAATTTGAGGATTTAAAATGTTAATATCTTGCAGATGATCTTCCAGTGGTATCGTACTTACAACACTCGCTATAGCGGCGTTAGCACTTATATCTCTGGAAAAGAAAGTATTTTAATGAAAATTGTTGTTTATTGCACAGTAAATTATCATCTTTTGTCGTATATTCCTAAAATGCTTACGTGGCAAGACGATTTACAGTGACGGGTTCTCTCTCGTTAATTCCATAAACAAAAAGTTGTAGTGAGGCTCTAGGAGTGCCGGCTTCACGTTTTTTCCTGGTAACATCTCCATCTATGTCATCTGATATGACAACTGACCTCAAAGCTTTAACTTCATAACCAACGGCATCGCTCAACTGAGCCAAAACAGTCGTTTCATCGTCTAGGAAGGCATCTCTTATTGTCACCACGGCTATATGGTTCAAGTCTAACAGTTTTACCTGGAAATAGAAACATTACCATGACTTCAGGTTATATGACACTACACGGAATTATCAGGTCAACGCACTGGTTACAAAAGACTTAAGAAGTTTGCTTATATTTAAATTAAATCAAAACTCACAGAAGTAAACAATATTTAGTTTAGCTTGGGTTGTTACTTCGTTGATTAAATTATCATAATTATAATGATTTGTACTTTTAATTAATTTTAATAATTAAGTAACGTAGATGAATAAGTTGTTTCTTTATTGCATGCAGTGCGATTATTTGAACATTAACAGGATATTGTCCCATCCGGTAAGTTCTGTTGCCCCCGAGCAAGTTTTTTTGGCGGCTCAATATAACATTGATTTGTTACTGAAGTAGATTTATCAGGCGCAATAAATTCTAGACAAATTGTAGCCGGTCCAATTTACTTTGAATAAAACGGTCTTGTAGCAATTGAGATGTTTGGTAAAGAACTTATGGACACGATTCATTAGAGACAAACATCATAGGGTAACCTACGTGTCGTTAGTCGTTATGCCGACTTTTTATTTATTTAAATAATAATAAACTGTTTGAGCTCGTTACGTTAAGCAAATGATGAACTTTAATGGCTAATAAAGTCGTTAGCCAGTACCAAGTGAATACCGTAAATCGTGTTTTTTTCCCTCTACATAAGCATAGAAAGTATTAAATAATTTATGAAAATATTAAACACGATTTCGAGAGGTGGAAAGTTTTGAGGGACTTATTTCTTTTAAAGCAGGACTTTAATATTTTTGAGGAACAGCGAAAATGAGTGTTAACCAATAAAATCAATCTTATAAATGTTACGGTGTTAAGGTCGTTCATTTGTGACAATGGATCGTTCATAGTTGTTGTTAAAACTTCCGCCAATTACGTTATGGTGTCATTGTATCATTCAATCAAAAATGAGTCAAGTTAGTCTTAACTTAAATAGAAACTTAAGGCTTTTATTAGTTTATCAAGTTAATCGATCTCTTACCAAATCCGTACAAGTTGAAGGTCCTGGGCATATTTTTTGATGCTTAAGTAGTAACTTGTTTATTCTAAGTTTCGAATGGATATTCTATTTAAATTGGATTGTCTGCTGGTTGGGACCTTACTTGGAATTTTTAATTTTTGTACGTATGTATGTAAGTAAATGTTTTGCATGTCATTTTATCCCGCTTTATAAATGTTTACAAGTGAGAATAAATTGAGAATGGTGTGTCACTGGGTAAATGGGTACACACAGTACGTACACGTACACGTACGTTACAGTTACTTACAATTATAATAAAGCATACCTCCCAAATCAAAAGTGTACTTAAAAAAAACAATTTTTAAATGTTATTTAAACTTTAAATACCTCCGTGACCCCTGTACTGTTCAATGTGGATGCATTCAGCAAAATGTTGTGAGTGTGATACATTGAGCGCTACCGTAAACAATGATTTCCATCCAAAAAAAGTCGTTTCCCAACAATATTGCATAGGCATTGACGGCTTAGTCCATTTACACCCTCTATGTAAAAGCAAATAGCATAATAATTACCACAAGTTGAATAGTTCCCGAGCGTCCTTGTCCGTTTTCATCCGTGGCGGTGACGATGAGGGTCTGGTCGTGCGTCAGCCGCGCACCGGTGCGCACGTGCACAAACCCAGTCGTCGGGGCTACAGCCAACACGCTTTCACTACTCCCATACCTCAAAGCTGCATTAATCCCAATGTCCGCGTCGGTTGCCTGTTTCGAAAAGCAAAGGAATATGTGTAAGTTTTGATTGGTCGTAAATAATGCAATTACTGTTCGAGAGTTCGATACAGGCTCTTGTGTATGAGGAAACGTTGCTGCAATCTGCCTAGGTAACGTAAATGAAGCAAACAGTCTAACAATCACATTAAATGGCAGGAACGTGTCCTAATAGAGGTTTTGCACCGTTCCGAAATGTACGGTGGTGGTGCAGGTGGTGTGGGCATGTCCATTGCTTGGATACCTAAAGTTGTATTCTATTCGGAGATGGCCGAGGGTAAACGGAAGCATATTGATCAACATCTCCGCTATAAGGACGTGTTCGAAAGACATCTTAACACTTGTGCTATAGATCCTGCAGGTTAGGAGAGGCTCGCTTTACATAGGTCATCTTGGCGCTACACTATCCATAAAATTATAAAATATTTTAAAGACAATCGACCCGAAACAATTAAAGAAAAACGCTTAATACGATACCTATACCTTGTAACTCCTCAGGCAATCGAAATCACACGACAGATCCGTTCATTTAAAAGTAGCAGGACGATGCGGTTACTGACCTTTCATTTGTTTAATCATTTCTAGTATCTCTTAACTTGTAATTTATTATAACATAGCACCACACGCCTGTGATCAGCGAAAGGTGTACCGAATACACCCACATTTCACCAGTTATGTTTAAGTCCCACGTATTAAGGGGCGAGCCTATAATAGCATTGTAATATATTTGGAAGTGAAAAAAATTTACAAAAAATTGCCATCATACTAGCATATAATCCTGAAGAATATCATATATTTTTCTGGTTTTGCTTATTGCAGTGAATCATATGCTTTTTTGCATTATAAAACTCGCGTTTAGCTCCTGCAGTCGCCTTAAACTTATTCGGCATCAATGAACGCTTGAAATATATAACATCCTCGTCATTAATAACGTTGTGTTTGCTACAATGAGTCAGTCAGGTAAGACAGTTGGTTTTATATTCAAAGATAAAACTTTTCCCCGACTTGAATCATGTTACAACGTGGGAACTTAAAATAAAATATAAATGCAAGACACAGAGTTTACGACGTTCATGTTGGCGATATACAAAACATTTGCATAACGCAACCCTACCTCTAACTCCGCCAAAGAACGGGGTAATATCCTCTCCTCGAGCTCATCGGTGGGGTATCCGACGACAATCGGTTCGTGTTCTTTACCGACGAATATGGGATCGTTGTCGTTGATGTCGTTTACTATTAGATTCACTAAGCTGCGTCTCGAGTTGTATGGGATCGTGTCTGTGAGGATCCATTTATTTGAACCATAGTCGTAGTGACCGAGTCGTGCGATTGTTTCTGAGCGTTTTTCACGAATGGCGCTATCAGTATCACTTCGGCAATGTAATATAAGTTCCACTTGGATTTGTGACAGAGCCATAAAGGCTATGGATGCGTGTTCTCTATCGATGGAGCTTGTGTGCAGTCCGAATTCGTTGACGTACAGCCACGTCTGGTCAGCAGGCCAGCGGTTCGTTAAGGTGAAGTGGCACCCAGCATGTTGCGTAGAGTCAAGAACGACGAGGTTACTGTGAGCCGATTCCTCATCTCTCTCCAAAATTATTAGCGGGGGCATGACGATGCCTTTGTCCTCACATACCGTGACTGATTGTACTGTTAAATGTACCTGCGAAACCAATTTAAATTGTCTTGATAATAATGCTCAAGGCTTTAATAGTAATTTATTCAAGCTTTAAGGGCCAAAATACATTAATATATTTAACTTCAGGCAATATCTATATATGGGGAGGGTAGCTATAAAATATACATGTACGAATTCATACCGAAGCTTTTCCCGTCACTTGTGTAATAACTGTAGTGGCAATAACTTGGAAAGTGTAGACTCCACTGTAAGCCGGAGCAGACAAATACAGTTCACCCTCATTGTTTATAGAAAGACGAGTCTGAAGATGCGCTGCAACAATATGAAAATTTTATATTAGGTACTAACTTTAACTAACTTTTGAACTTCGTAGGTAAACTTATTTTCATTAGTTTTCCAAATATTTACTATCTATGTCCATTTTCCCCATTTAAGGCTGATTTCTACTAGATAGATATCCTCTACGATTTAAATTGTAACATTTATGCATTATTGCTCATCGTGTCGCGCTAGGCGCCTACTCAAGAACAACAATTACTTCTCAAAGTAAAATTGCTTTTGAAGAATTTAAGGCGCGCGCCGAAATTGACCGTTTTGGCACGATAAACGACTAAGGGAACTCAGTTTGAAACTTACAACTAAACTAAAAAACTAGATGGTATTACTTTTTATTACTTGATGAGTTGACCTTTAAATAATATTCTAGAATGTTTGTCAAGAACTATTAAATTACGCAAAATGCTACCTAAGCATGGCTACATATCTGACCTCCACAACCCAGTTAGCACTGGATAATAAGGCAGCCCTTGGTAAGACTGGTTGTCAGACTTTCGGGCCACTGAATATCTGTAACGACTGTCAAAGATCTAAAAATGATAGCCGGGACCAAAGGCTGTCCGAGACACGGAGGAAACTAGGTATGTAATGGGTGGTCATACATCCACGGACCAACCTAGGTAAGCGCGCCTTAACCTGAAGATCGATCCGAGCGGCTGTAATTATTTAGCGACGAGCTCCTCTTACTGCCTCATTCCAGTAAATATTGACCTGTGATTTTTATAAAATGTAGTGAAAAATAAAAAAGCGAAGAGTACTCCTGTAGTCAAAGTTTGGTAAGACTGGTTCTTCGGTCGGTATGACCGCACCTTGACCGTAAGTAGTTTAAACCTGGATAATGAATGTGGTTGAGATGTTTCTCCCGCGTAAATATAGAAGAAAAACATTTTTCACAGAGTGTAATAAATCTGCTGAGGGGGCTCGGACTGAATAACAATGTACTTCAATGTAGAAATATTACAAACAACTTCAACGTCTTTTACCATTCAGACACCAAGTTTATTCAAATGCAAAACAGATTTGGTGAAGTTTGACCCTGCTCACAGCTTATAATACAACAACGAAGCATTTTTTTTTGTTATAGCGATTCATGCCAACTTTTGTATTTTTGAAAGTTATTCAAGGTTTTGGGAGCTGAATGCAAACTTCAATAACCTTTGTCATAGATTTGGAATCAAAAAGACCTATTCATTTAATCTAAGCACTGTCTTTATACTATGTACATATACTTGGACGTCCTCGAAACATTTTTACGCATATAAATGGTTTCTTATGACGAACGAGAAGACTGTATCTTTGTGGAGAGGCATTCCTTGGAGGATAGATTCCTATAAGTACCTGATAGCCACCTAAATTGTACAAGGCCCTGAGCAACTCTTGGTCCGTTTGACCAAGCGAGATCTTATTACTATACCGCCATGAGTACCTTCGCCAAAGACCACAATGCTTACCGTCGTCTGTTCCCAGTGAAAAGGTTACCTCCTCTCCGTTGTCAGCCGTCGCCGAGACGCGACCCACGAGACCAGTCTGCGCCATGTCCACAGAGAGCGAGAACGACTCCGAGGAGAATGTCACGGAAGGCTCTAAAGGTACACCTGGTGAAATGAAATTAGGCATTTTTAGAATGAAACATATAAGTTATACATATAAGTTATTTTTAGTATGAAATCAAGTCTGTTATTGCTCCGATGGAACATCTTATAGTTTTAGTGAAGGTTTGAATTTGAAGAGTGTCTTCTGTTTCTCTCATGCCAATGTGTCAATTTATTTGTAAAGCTAAATGTTGGGCCGGTTGGTGTTGTTCGTTGGTTTTTTTTTGATAATATCATGATAATCATCGGAGAGTAGTGGGCTAATTATCGGAGAACTATCCGTGCTGCTTTGAAATTTGATTTTTCAAATTTTGTCTCCAACAGTTTTTTTTTGTTTGAACGCTCTCGAATCCAGTACGAATGGGCTCTTTATTATAGGTAGGTATTCTCGTAACTATATTTCTGGTCTTAGATATAGTGAAATACATAGTAACAATCAATACTGTGCAGCTTACTACGTATAAACAGCGGAATAGATTGTTTAATTATGCTCAATAAATAGACTTTAAACGTGTGACGTGTAGCCCAATATGTACATCCATTCTTTATATAACAATTTTGGACAGCTCGTACAGATCTTAATTTTAGCGAAGTTCAAGTTTTAGATATTGCAAGTTACCTATCTTTGGTGACCTGACCCACAATGAACGGGAAATAAGCAAGATATTTTTCTTTTACTGATTTGGAAAATATATTTTTATATTATAGTATAATCTTAGTAACATTATAATTCTAGTTGTAATACATACACGTTGAAAACCACCCGTAATGCTCCTACATAAAGGCGCTGTCTAAGTCGTATTAAATCTCATGAATATTGCACTATTATTACCTGTCTGTATAAAGGTACATTATACAAACAAAGAAATACCTATCTGTGCTTTTTGAATTCATATTTGGCATTTCTTTGGGTACCAGATTCTCTTCCGCAGACAGGATGCAGATTTAATATAACGCTCTGGTGCCACTAATTTGCTCCGGTTGCCTTTTCAATATTATTTTTATGTCCATTGATTGTATATTTTCTCCATATCATATCATTTTTTTTGCGTTTGATTTTTATTTGTTTAGATGTTTTATTAAGATGTTATTCTGTAAAACTATTTTTTAACCGACTTCAAAAAGGAGGAGGGTATGTTCCCCGATTAGGTACTCGAAGATGGCTGGACCGATTTGGATTTTTTTTGTTTGAAAGGGTATACTTCCCAGATGGTCCCATGATCATCAAATCAGGATCTGATGATGGGATCCTGGAGAAATCGAGTCAACTCTTCAAATTTTATAGGCACACATGAAGCGATTTGGGTAGTTTTTGAAAGAGTACTTTCTCGGAGTGGTTCCATTTCAATTTGGTGAAGATCTGATGAAGGACTTCGGAGATAGGCAACGGAACTCCTCAATAAATGATAGCAAATGGACTGGGTTTGCTGAAATCTCATGTCTGTGTATTGTTTACACCAGTTCATAACATAACATCACGCCGGTACGCTGTAAAGGGGTAAGCACATGTGAACCACTAAAAAGTGAAAAATAAAAACTTTTTTGCAAAAAATAAAACCGACTTCCAAAAACACAAATAAGTGAAAAATAACTTTAGCTTCAGAAGTCGGTGACCTTTGTTTGATTGATTTAGTTTTTTTGTCACCGACTACTGAAGCTAAAGTTATTTTTCACTTTTTTGTGTTTTTGGAAGTCGGTTTTATTTTTTGCAAAAAAGTTTTTATTAGGAGCCTATTTCTAGGTATCAAGTAGGTAGGTAGATAGTTAAGAAGGTGCTCTTCCGAAGACGAGCATGGCTGCAAACCGCAGCGGCAAATGCAGCCCAATCAGCAGGAACATGCATATCATCATTTTCTGCCTAGCCTTTTCTCAACTATGTTGGGGTCGGCTTTCAGTCAAACCTAATTCTGCATGGCCCAGTGACATGCATGTAACTATTTGAAACGCTTTCGTAGATGACATTGACATTGCAATTGTCAGTCATTGCGTTGTATGCCTCTGGAATAGTCAACATCAGTAAATAATTCCAGCTTTTACTTCAGTTACAGTGTAGTTTAGTAAACCATTTTCATTATCCTTATCCCAACTACACTGGCCTGCAAAACTAAGTACTACAATTACAATTTTTACTTTAAAATTACAATTTTTTCTAAATTATAGAAGTTATAGATTAAAATAAAAACGTTTTATAGCAGTTTAGGTTTAGGTTATAAGTACAAAATTTAACTCTTTTTCAAGTCCTTTTTGTTTCGAAAGCATATCTTGTGTAGGTACTTAAAAAGTTATTGCAATTTTAAAAGTGTGATACTTAGTTTTGCAGGCCAGTGTATAATAGTCGTCATCTCATAAGTCACCCACTTTCTAATCATATTGTCTTACACAAAGTCTATCCATCGTTTTATTGTTTTGGGTTTACTCTTATGGCTGAATAAATGGAATTTTCGTAACAGTTAGTTTAAGTACCTGGCCCTAAGACGTTTAGAAGCAACACAGTCCTGGCACGACCTGCATGCAGTTCAAGGGCAAAGTGAGTGATGTCAGCGGGCACGATCAGTGACCCCGTCACCCGCACCCCTTCACCTGACACGCTGCCCTCGAACATACTTGAGTATTCTGAAAAAAAAAAAAAAACTTGTAACTAACTTGTAAAGTCTACATATAACTAAGGTCCTAACTAAGGTGCTTACCAAATGGAAAATGTTTTGATCATAGGCGGTCTATCTTAAAAAAAAACTACGTACACAGAACACAGTCAGTGCCCCGGAAAACCCTTTGCAAAATAAATTGATAATAATCAACATTCTTTTGTTTATTTACAAGGATAATGTTATCGATTTGTTATTTTCGGCACCGCTTTGTCAATGATGACGTCAATTCTTTGGAAACTTAGCGTTATCTACCTGAAAATAATCAGATTAATAGTCCGCCTTGCCTTTTGTGCCAATAATACCCAACTAGAATAATGATTCAAATCAAAACAAATAAGATTTAAGAGATAAATCAATGCTTTGATTTCGAAAACAAGAATTTTATACCTATTAAAATAAAACTGTAGCACCCAAATCCTGAAATCAGCCAAGATCATCGTCATTAATTTCTTATTAAAAATAGATCATGTACCTTTTAAAAAATGCTGAGGATCATAATTGACGAGATTGCCTTGCAGACATCAGATAACTTCGCTCTCTATAAAGTACCTACTGATGTTTTTAGCCGCAACTTGGCTGAAATCGATCGTGTAATCCGAAGCTAACAAGATTTGTTTGGAAAGGGTTTCGATGATTAAGGAGTCGGAGCTCCCTAAAAGGAACGGTCCTAGGGACTGGCTTTCACTTCAGATTAGTTACCAATAGTTAATTTGTGGGTTCTGTGTTACATAAAGGGTGTAAAAACAACCTTAACGAAGCCGAGAGGCACTTGTTCTTCCCGTCATTTCGATCATTACATTGTTCTGAACCATATCTGGGAACCTTCTAGTTAGTAGTCTTCCGGAACGTTTTCGGTCACGTCGGCCAATCTCAAAAGAGATTAGCCATGGCGCGGGAGATATTGTAGTGCACAAATGTGTGCCTGGAAGAGTTACTGGTCCATGAAGGAGTATTTTAAGGGCATTCTGGCCATGTTTCTGAAGCGAAACCTGATGGACATGTGTATTCTCCCCATCTTGACCTACGGTGCACATACTTGGTATTTGACTGACATCCAAAAGTCCAAACTCAAGGTTTGCCAACGTAATGCGCAGTATCTTAGGTGTGAAATTAACAGATCGTATTCTAAACACGCTACATATCGATCGTATTCTAACAACTGCGCTCAAAAACGCAAATCGTAAAAAAATGCAATGAAGGGAAGAATAAGTGCCCTTCGTTAAGGGTCTTGTTACACCCATTATAAAAAAAAGATTCCTTAAAATTATGTGAATGGCACTTACGTCCAATTATCTCCACAGTTGTTCCATCGTAGCCAGTTATTGTGATCACCTCGTGTCGGATCTGATCCAGATGTACTACTCCTCTGTAGAGAATCCTCCCAAACGATACATCATCTCCAGTTTGCGAATCTGCAGGGACACACAAAAAAACAAATTACATGTTTTGTTTTAGAACATAATAAATATAATAATTATATTACTGGTATAATATACTCTTAACTTAAGGTTAAACTACCGAGGCTGCGGGACTGTTCGAAAGAGATACCGTGGCCCCGGAACACAAAGGGCGATGAAGGAACATGGATGGGCTTTAGTCAGTAAAAGTCTGATACTCCCTCATGATCTGCCCAGAGGAAAAATCATCAAATGACTCCTCCCGAGTCATTTGATGATTTCCCATACGAAAAAAAAGGTTAAACTACCGAACGAAAAACATTTCAAAATCTTTTCAGCAAAAAAGTACAATTAGTTAATGAATAGTTTTGCTAAGAAGTTAGGTCAGGTCAGTACCTAAGCAATATAAAAATTGAAATTAATCCTAAGATATTGCTTGGACGTAAGTTATTTCTCGTATCGCAGACGGTTCTGTTTAGCTGTTATTACACACTTGTCTACATTTCGTTTTTAATTTCTCCTTTCAGAGGTCTGTCTGAATCTTCGGACTTAGGTACTCAAGAAAAAATAACTGATTAGGTACATAAAAAAACTCAAGAAGTGAAAATTAACTTTACTATCGAAAGTTGGTGACTACTAACATCCATTGAGCTTATATTTGAACACATGCATAAGTACATACTTACCTCAAAAGTCTTAGTATAGTCTTAGTTATATAATCAGTATAAATGACATCAAAACCATGTTGGAAGGAATAAAATTAATTTTGGAGAGCGCCATGCATCTGTTATGGATGATTCTTTCGAATGTTTTTTTTTTTCGAATTTGGATTTTTTTAGATTCAAATCGAGATAGGATGGGCAATCGATAGAATGGGGACCGGCCGCTATAGATATATATATATATATATAACATGCAAAGCAAGCTAGAAACTTCATCAAAGTTCAATTTCAGATGATTTCAAATCACCTAAGATGTTGAATTTATCATATAGGAACGAACCTACATGAAACAAAAACAAAATAACAGTAAATAAAAACATTGTTGTGAGTATGTACGAGGATTAGCATATATGTTTAACATTGATAAAAAACCGGCCAAGTACGTGTCGTGACACGTCCTTGGCCGGTGAACCCTACGGTTCCGTAGTAGCTCGTTATCACAATATAGAACGATTCTGTTAACACCCAAGTTCAACGACTATTACTGCTAAACTAATAAAGTTATCTTAACCGCTATAATTTTCCTTAAAGTTCATGAAAGGCACTATCATCAAGAATTTTTCCAGATTTTTCAAGCCCGCAGTTTAGCTTTTAGAGGGGCGGGACTGGGACATACTGGAACACAAATTTGCACATTAAATGAAGTCATTTTAAAAGACCTATTCAACGATACCCCACACGATGGGGCAGACGACGAAAAAAAAAATCACCCCCACTTCACTTCACATGTAGGTGAGCTACCCTTTAAAATATATTTTACAAAATTTTATTTTACCACTTTGTCGGCTTAGTAGTAGCAGTAGTAGCTTTCTAGTACTAACGGTCTCTTAGCAAAACCTCGGACAGACAGACAGACATGACAAAACTATAAGGGTTCCTTGTCAGGACTACGGAACCCTAAAAAATGCAGCTTTATCAAGACAAAATCAAGCTTATCTTAGATATGCCTGAGTAAATTCCCTTGAACAAATATGGTTATTATTATCTACTACGTATAAGACACGTCACAATGCATTTGTAAGCCTACATGATAAAATATTCTAAGTATTTTATAAACAAAGCAGTACATTTAGAATCATCTAACAATAAAAAATAATAAAGGTACCGTCACCGACAACTCAAAAGTCGATTAATACTTCAGTTTATTTTAAATTCGAAAAGGTATTTAAATTCAATTGTAATTGTTGTTAATTTTTACCTATGAAATAAAATGTGGTATGTTGGAAAGAGGCAAATTAAGGCACTGTTAATTGACTTCCGCTTTTTTTATGAATAATATAAATTAATATTCTGTAAATTACTTACTTGTAGCCAAATTTATGATTATTGCAGCCCTGGCGCCCACTGTTCTTGGTTTCGTGACTTCTAAAGACACCATTAAGCGTTCTCTGCTATATATTTCTGGTGGAATAGGTTCAACAGTCTCTATCGTCACTGTAGCTCCGTTTAGCCGTGCGTTGAAGTATTTTTTGTCTTCTACAAGAAAACGAACAAATGTTTTAAGTTATCTTTTAAACCAGTAGAAACCTAACACAACTTTGTGTAAAATAGTCTTTGTGTAAAATAGTGGAAATGAGTCAAAGTACAAGAATAAGAAATCCCAATAAAAGCGAATTATGATAATTTGAGTACTAACTTTTCTCTGTATCACGACTAAAATCAGTGGAGAAGAGAATTCATTTCGAAAACATTAGTTACCTCCATACAACTCTACTGAAGCAATTCCATCATGACCCTGAACTAGTACTATTGGATCAAGGATTAAACCAGCAGAGCCATACGATCCTGTGTATATGGGCTTATTGAAGATCGGTGTAACGTTGTCGTCCTTTATAATCTCGAGGGTAACGATAGTCGTGGCAGAACTACGGCCATTGGTGGCCAATATCTCGAGATTTAGAAAGCTATTCTTCATTATAATGCTTTCATCTAATGTTGTCATTGATAGTGTGACTGTATTCCCTTGGACGATGGCACTGAAATGTGATGAGTGTCCTGGAAAACAATGTTTGTTTAAGAAAGCTTTGGACGGGAAACTTTCGGTAAAAGTCAACGATGAACGCAGCTACTGAAAGGCCATAACTCAACGAGTAAATATTTATCAAAATAAAGGCGGTAAAATGATCATAGCGTGTGGCGGGTGCACAGGAGTGCACACGTGGCATGAACAAAATTTGGAAAGGCCCATTTTGTTCAAAAAGCGAATTAATAAATGGACGTGCTTCGATCACTCGTTGTTATATTAACAAATTACTGTGTTTGTAGATTTTTTTATATCTGATCGGGTACTTTTTAAATATTTCCTATATCAATTTTCAACTTACCATGTATGACAGTGGCAGTTACAGGTGCATCCCCGTACCCTTGACTTAAAATCAGCTGTGAGACTCGCAGGGTATTGTCCTCAATTGTTCCTTCATAATGAGCTCTTTGAAATTCCAGAGGCACCACTGAAACTATGGTTCTTGGTAAGCTTCATGAGTTGGTAAGTAGGTACCTACTAAGAGTAAATTATCTTTGTGATTCTGATGGTCAAAGGTAAATCAGAGCATTAGAATCAAGCCGGGAGCCTAATATTTGATAAAATGATCAGAAATCCTTACGGTAATTGACCTTACCTACTATGTTATCAATATTCTATTCTTATTATTTATTGCACACGAAATAACAAAGATACATATAAATTACAATAATATAGCTTATGTATAAAGGCGAGGCGATTTTAGTGTTTACTTTTTACTTATAAACTAAAATATGAACTGTCAAAGTATGTGTCTGATAAATTCACTCTGTATAGTGTAGTGTGTTGGCCAAATCCGAAAACTAAAACTGTTGGGATTGAGTAGACGTTAAACCCACTTATTTAAACTTTGTTGCACATTTTTTTAGTATTTGGAAGTACAAAAAATTTACCTACTCACCTTTAGAGGCTTCAGGTAACCGCAGTACTACTGTTGTCGAAGCTCCGCTCGTGAGCTCCCGGTCTGCTGTCACTATTATGTGGATGTTGGTTTCTTCGAGATCGTCGCCTTCTAGCGGCTTGACGACACGGATTGATCTCTTGTTTTCCTGATCTTCTACCAGCTCAAAATTGTCTAAGTAAACTGTGGAGAAAATATAAATTTGAAAAAAACTGTCGTCTGTGTTATTTCTAGTTACTGTCCAAAGAATAAAGGGAAATCATTGTACAATTTTGTTATTTGTTGGGTGTTATCAAGGTAACCATTTCCATGTAGCTTTACGTGGCTTTACTGAGTATACTACATGATGCATTTAACTGGTCAGAAACATGAAGATCCTTTTATGTAAATCATTATTTATTATCTGTAATGGCAAAGGAAACATGTCAAATAAATAAATAAATGAAAATTACTAACTATGAATTCTTGTTTATTAACTTTGGAACCTTTATTTAGAAAGCGTATAACTTAGTGTTTCAAAATCAAAATCAAAGCATTTATTTCAAGTAAGCCAGTTACAGACACTTTTGAATTGTCGAAACAAAGATGAAAATTAAATGTAGCTATAGTCCCAGTTACAAGACATAAAAACTGTGAAAATACTGTAGTTGCCCATTACCTAGCGTAGATCTCTATGGAGAAGAACGGGCAAGAAACTCCATGTACACTCTTTTAAATCAGAATATTGTTACAAAATCTTGGTTACATCATTCATGTTGAGATGGTATATTATGTGAGAACAATGTAGCAAGATGTGCACGTTAAAAGTGTCCACACTTAAAAAAAAGCAAAAAAAAACAATTCAAAAACTAAAATAATTCATTTAAACAAGCCATGGCAAGTAAGAGATGACCAGTCACAACTGACAGCGCCCGTTCACGGACATGAGGCATAGATCAGCACACTTCAACACAACCATTTTGAAGGGAACTAAATGATCCGACACATGCGCCACCATCAGCGAGACATTTGAGTGTACATGACATACTCTCAACCGCCAGGGCACATTCAAGTCAAGAAAAGACGTAGGTTTCCAGTGAATGATAGCTTTCTAGTACATAGTACTCACACAATATAGGCTATGCGATTATATAATAATAAAGAGGTTGAATCTCTGAAGTTTCTCTCTCTGAAGTTTATAAGTATAGTTACCTCCTCTGATATGAAACTGCACAAGTTTGTCATAGCCACTTCGTAGAGTAATCGGGTCAGTTAGGACCACTCGATTGTCATCTGTGTAGTCAGCGAGATAGAACGTCTCGGAGAACACTGGCTCTTCGGGGAGCACAAAATCGGTATTTCCAAGAAATCTCACAGTCGTTTCCTTAGTTCTCGGGTCATCACCTGTTAGATCATTGTCCTGACGAAAATGAAATATACGTTAGGTATTTAATACAAACCAAGCTTTCATACAGCATATTTAGAGTGAATGTAACTCTGTCTACCTATTGTCTGCCACTATGCTACCTAGAGTAGGAATAATCTACATATTCTATATAGGTATAAACCTATCTGTTCAGATTAATTGGCGCAACCGTGAGGCACACATTTTATTTTTTGTTTAGATTTAAGTTTTTTTTTTGGTTTCCCTTTATTATATTTTTTCATGTACTGAACTTAATTGATTAGGATTTAAATATCTGTTTGAGGGTATTTATCTGATTCAAGATTAGTTGAGAATGAACAGGAAATACAATTTTTTATAATAATAAGCTTACCGTAGCCCTGATGGTTAATTTTATTTCTTCCGGAAAACTCCTTATGAACGTCTTCGTCCTTATTATTGCTTTAAACTCTTTAGGCGTAGAAGGATTTCGATAAACCTCTTTCTGAATTTCAAAATATGGGTTTTCCTCAATTTCAAAGATAATTTTCTGAGTCGTGAGATCGATATCTCTTACTGTTAAGTCTAAGCATCTAGTTATTTCGTACCCTGGCGGCATTGGTGCAGCAATAGTGAAAACAAATTCATCAGTAGCCGGCGGCAGCATGAACCTTGGCGGATTATTGTTTGTATCAATCACATGAACCAGAATTGTCTGAAAAAACGAATAATATAAGGACGAGATAGGTATACTGGAGTTTAACCTGATATAGGAAATGTATGGGTTTTGCGTTATGATATGTCTAACCAAAGGCAAAACTATGATGGGAATTTCCAAAAGATCTAGGCATCGATACGTTCTGGAAAGGCCTACTGATCTAATCTGCGCGAGAAGAGGAAAGCATTCAAAGCAAGATTGCTGTTGTAATCACTGAGTTGAGCTCTTACAATATAAGAGCCTGTGGAGAAATGACCTTACTTGAGGTGGAACGCTAGTGGTGCCTCCCGTACATATGAATGTCACAGAGACCATCATATTATGGGAAACCTCGTTTTCTTCATACTCCTCGAAGAATTCAGTCGTAAACAACTGGAATTGAGAATCAACGACGTTTGTGCTTAGGTACCCTCTTGTATCTGTCACTCCACCTACATTGGAGTCGAAAATACCTGAAATAAAGATTTTTATTGAAAAAAAGTTTTGTGTGCAAACCTCAGACCAAATAAAAAGGTAAAGACGGAACTCTGCGTACAGCAAAGTGAGGCCCGTCAAATTACGCCTGCTCTGTACTTACACGCTCACATTTACATCAAACAACAATTAAACTATGCCTCAATAATGTACAACATGTTTATGAAACCGGCCTCACTTCTCTGTTCGCAGAGTTCCGTCTTAACTTTTTTTTTTGGTCTGAGTGTACACGCCGTAATCTTGTCGCGGCGGTTGGCATTTCATTGACAACAATGAACAAATAAACACCAAATCGGCTTTTAATGGATGCACACTATTACGCCACAGTATAAATTCCTGGGTTCGATTCGCAGCTCAGGCAAAGTGTTATTGGGTTTTTGTATCAGTAATATCACAGTAGCAGCCACGGAGTCTAGATTTGTGCCCTGTTGATGACAATAGGATCGCCCCCTATTACATGGAGCATAACTGGTGAAATGATTTTATAGAAAATTAATGATGGCCCTTTGGCAAGTCGCAAGGTATATATAGGTAACAGCACACGTAAAGGATAAATACTAAAATTGATATTTTGTAAAATGACATGGTAAATCTCTCAATATTGTGAGTAAAAACTTACATTTAAAATGTATCAAAAAGAACACACATGTACTCACAAGCGACTTGTGTAATAAAATAAATGTTGATAGACGCTTACCTTGAACATCCGTAGTCTGCTTTTGCCAAAAAATGCCACTATCTATGTCTTTGATCGATCCACTCATGGACTGCCCTGTGGTGGAACCTTCTATGAAGCATGCTGAGAAATATATAATAGGGTGGATGAAGCGTAAATTAAAATACACTATTTTGATACTGTGTGTTAATTTAAATCTTTTTCTTACCATCACTGTAGAAAAAACATGCCGTAAAAATAAGTGAAAAGAAAATAATATTATGTCTCAAATGATTGCAATACCCCATTGTTTAATATTGGTTTCACTCGCATGGGTATAGTCACTTAATTTTATGCAACTACTCACTTATAGTACCGCATAGAAATGTAAACACAACATGTGTCAAAGACTAATTTCAAAGATTTTGTCACAAAGCAAATAAACAGCAATAGGTAATGCTGAGCACTTTATCAACCGAAAATTACCTTTATTATCAACAAGCTACGTTAGATACCCATAAAACACAAATAAGAACTGATTTTTGTGTTGATATGTAACAATGAATTTGATGATGATTACAATATCTGATGATTAATGTCTGAGTGATAAAAATATAAAGCAAAGGAGCTCATGGCTAAAAATAACAGCAGCACGGGTCGATCTTGAAGGTTAAGCCGCGCTTCCTAAAGTCGGTCCGTGGTTGGCTTCCTTCCGTGAGACGCGAAGCACGTTAAACCGTTGGTCACGGCTGTTATTTAGTTGATCATTAGCAGTCGTTACAGGTAACCAGTGGCCCTAAAGTCTGTCAACCAGTCTTCGTCATGGGGTACCGCATTACCCAGTACTAATTGGGTTGTGTAAGGTCAGATAGGCAGTCGTTTCATGTAAAATATTCAATACTAGCACTTCGCCCGCGACTTCGTCCACGAAAGTTGTGATAGCTCGGCTAATTTGCTTGATATCAATATAATTTATAGCCTATATTACTCAGTGATAATGTAGCTTTCTAACGGAAAAATAATTTTTGAAATCGGTCTAGTAGTTTTTAGGGTTCCGTAGTCCTGACAGTAGTAGCAGTTTCATCATGTCCGTCTGTCTGTCTGTCTGTCCGAGGTTTTGCGAGAGTAAGAGACTATTAGTACTACAAAGCTGTTATTTTGTAGAGGTGTGTATATTAATAGCGCCGACAAAGCAGTAAAATAAAATTATAGAAAATATTTTTTTTTAGGATAGCTCCCCTACATGTGAAGTGGGAAGTGGGGATAAATTTTTGTTTCGTCGCCTACCCCATGGTACCGTTGAATAGATCTTTTAAAATGGCTTAGGAGTTGCTAATAATACTTTTTGATTTAATGCTCCATTTACAAAATAACTTTAAAGTGCAAATTTGTGCTCCAGTATGGCGCCCCCCCCCCCTCTAAAAGCTAAACTGCTGGCTTGAAAAATCTGGAAAAATTCATGATAGTGCATTTTATTAACTTTAAAGGAAAACTATAGCGGTTAAGAAAACTTTATTAGTTTAGCAGTAATAGTCGTTGAACTTGTGTGTTGGATAATTTTGTACAAATACAAAATCCTTAGAATAAATCCTATAAAGTGACTAAGATAAAGTAGTTGCTTGTTTATAACGGCTAAAGACTTATCTAAAAAAAAAAAACAAAATAAATTATCATAAGTTTCACAAAGCTGCCACTAGATGGCGCTGTACAAACGGGTCCGTTCTATATTGTGATAACGGGCTACTACGGAACCCTACACTGCGCGTGGCCCGACACGCACTTGGCCAGTTTTTCAGTTTATTCGTTACATACAACAATACAAATCATTACTCTTTATAATATTAGTGTAGATGTAGATAAATATCGCTGGACATTACACACAGCGCCACCTAGTGCCACAGTAAGCACCGAGGTTTGTGTCGTGGACACCAGATAGTTGATATAATACATAGATACTTTTTGTTTGTAAATACATAGGTACTTATTATTATACATAATATAAACATATACGACTCGGAAACAAATGTCCATGCTCATCACACAAACATTTGTTCCTGCCGGGATTCGAACCCGGGACCCTAAGAACGTAAGGCAGCCTCACTACCGTTGCGCCATTCGGGTCGTCTTTGCATTCAGCTTCGTCTGGTTAAAGTTGTCAAATAATAAATGGCCCGTTTTGAGATTTGTCATCGCGACGTAACTAGTGAAGCAACTATACGACTCAATAAACCGTTTCAAGTTTGTATGAGTATTTGATCGATTTGATTATGTAAGTATTGTAAAGTGCATTGGATTAAAGTTCTGATTAGAAAATGTAACTTAAACTTTAATATTGTAGGTATTTTGAAATGATAAAATGGTAAGAAAGGTAAATTTGTCTTTAATTTAATATTTTTAGTTACAATAACATCATCTCAATCACAAAAAAATCAAGAAAAAGCGAAAGGAATCCTGCGGCGCGCGCGTCGCTCGTTCTCCTTCTCTCGTGGCGCCCGCCCGGCGCGGCGTCATGCCCGAGCCTCGTCTTTTCTGTGTTTTAAAAAAGTCGACGGCGCTGGCACGACGGCGCCCCGCCCTGTCCGCGCTCCGTCCTCGTCTTACGTCTTTTCTGTGTGTTCAGCGCTTTAGGCCTGATTTGCCGGTGAGCGTCGATGGCGTGTCTGTTAACAGCCGTTTTCTATAACTTACTTACGTATAACTGTCAGTTAATATGCCACGTCTCGTAGCTATCGGTGTTTCTATAAACAATGTTAGCTTGAAATATCCTATCCGCGTCATCTAGCTGCCACTTGATTCATAGAAAAATCTAAGAAAGCTTTTCTGTGACGTTTTGTTTCTATCGGTCCGTTAGCAAAATGTCAAACAGACAGAGATGGCAACCTACCGATACCTGTGAGTGAAAGTTATTGAAAATGGCTGTAAAAGGGATATTGCCAATGTCTTTAAAATTCCAGTTTGGTGTCGAACCAAGCAGTATTCCATCCTCTAAGGTGGTTGATGCTGAGACACAGTGTACTCTCCTGTACGTCGGCCGGGATACAGTACAGGCCTTTTCCAACTTCTTCGCCAACTTTTCGTTGCTTGACGTTCCTTTTCTTAATTATAAAATTCAAAACCTAAGTAGCCAGGACAACCATTCAAACCTCACGCAATTGATAAAATAGAACTGCAAGATGTAGAGTTAGTTAATAATAAACTTTAATCAAATTCTGCTGTATGTCCAGACAACATTCCCACTTACATCATAAAAGCATGTAAATAATACTTTAAAACACCTGACTTGTCATTTTTATTAAGTTCTCTCTACTGGGTAGTATTCACGTCGTTGGAAAGTTTCGCGAATTCAATCTATAGGTACCAAAAACTCTACGCGGGAGTCGTGCGGTCCATGGCCCTTTACGGGGCCCCGGTGTGGGCGCGTTCATTGAGGCAGCGAGCCGCCAACTATTTGAACGCGCCCCAAAAGGTGGTGGCCGTAAGGTTAATCCGGGGGTACCGCACGATCTCCCGCGAGGCGGCGAGCCTCCTTGCCGGATTGCCGCCATGGGATCTGGAGGCGATAGTCCTCGCGCGCCTACATGAGTGGCGCGCGGAGGCGCTACGCCGGGGGGAAACTCCGCTGCCGCGGCAAATTGTCGCTCAGCGGACGGACTTCCGGCGTGATCTCATGGCGACATGGAGAGAGCGACTTTCGCAACCCCGTGCAGGGCACGCCACAATAGTGGCGGTAAGTCCCCTCTTTGAGGAGTGGCTGGAGAGACGCCACGGCGTCCTCACCTTCCGCCTGACGCAGGTTCTTACCGGACACGGCTGTTTCGGTAAGTTCCTGCACCGAATCGGGCGGGAGGAAACGTCCGGGTGTCACCATTGTGACGATCGACCGGAGGACACGGTGGAGCACACGGTGGAGGTGTGCCCCGCTTGGGCGGAGCACCGCCGTGTCCTCGTAACGGCGATTGGCGGCGGCGACCTCTCGCTCCCGGCCTTGGTTCAATCCATGGTCCGGAGCGAGACGGAATGGGACGCCGTCACCTCCTTCTGCGAAGCAGTCATGCTAGCGAAGGAGGTGGCGGAACAGGACAGGGAGAGATCCTCACGTCCCGGCCGCCGCGGGAGACGCCCCGGGCGTCGGGGGCCACGTGGTGGCTTCCGGCCACCGTAGGCGCGGGCCTGTGGACGGGGAGCTATGGGCTAGCTCGCCGTCCGTCCGTCTCATGACGACAGGCCGTGTCGACGGCGCGTTCGTGTTCCACTCGCGCCTCAAAGAGAGTCAGCAACAGTGAAGGGGTCCGCAAGGGCCGAAGCCTGCCGGGGCTGCGGGACTATTCGAAAGAGATACCGTGGCCCCGGAACACAAAGGGCGATGAAGGAACATGGATGGGTTTTAGTCAGTAAAAGTCTGACACTCCCTCCTGCTCAGCCCAGAGCGGGAGAAGTCATTTGATGATTTCCCATCCTAAAAAAAAAAAAAAAAAAGGTACCAAAAACTAAGGAGACTTCTCAAGTAGAATACTATCGGCCTATAGCCATTCTGTCATCACACTATCTAAATTGTTTGAAAGTATATTACACAAATCCCGGACGACGTGCGTAATCCCATTGTACTATAACCTGGGTTCAAAGCCACCTTTGACTTTAAAGTCATTTACGTGCTGCCAAAACACACGCGGATGTATGTCAACATCATGTGCGAATTTTTATAATCGTACTTATTGTTTCAGAAAATGTTTTATTTATAAGCATAAATTTATCAACTTGCAATATATATATTTTTGTCTAGGTCAAACCTTGCAACTGCATTTTTTTAAAGTTAGAGCTAAAATTTTGCATACACATCCATGATACGGGTATCAAAAAGGGTTTGCTGAGAAGAATACGACAAAAAATACGTCACACCTATATTTAAAGCTTGTTTTTAATACTATAAGCTTGTTTGGTCTATGTATGTAAAAGGCTGCAAAAGCCACATCTATATTTAAAGTTTGTTTTTAATACGATAAGCTTGTTTGGTATAAGTATGTAAAAGGCTGCAAAAGTAGTAGATTCAGAAAGCAACCATTTAAATAGGTACGTTAGGCACCAGAAGTATGTTTGTTTAATTGCCCTACATCTTTTAAAGGCCAAAAAAAAACATTTAGGTAATTTAAAAATGAATAAAATGTATTTGTAAAAAAATGAGTTGATAACTTAGAATTAGTTAAAATATATAAGTAGTTTTCGTACATAAAATTAGTTTGAGAATTTCATCTTTATCTTTCATTATTTACAACCTGTAAATTTCATATCCGGAATTTGAAGCGTCGACGTTAGCACTGATGCTGACGTCGTCATCATCGCCGTCGTCGTCTGCGTTATCTTCTACGTGAATGATCTTTTCAACGTTCTCATTGAACGTCACTACGGATTTTCTTGGCTTTGCGCTGACTTCCCCAAATTCGTCATCCGAGGATTCCTCAGCATCTTTCAATTTGTCTATTGATTGAATGACTATAGGTACGCTTGTGGATGCGCTGGGTTCGATTGCAGGTAAATCAAGTATAGCTTCGACAGGAGTCTCCGTTTTCTTCGGCATTGGTTCTATTGTAACTTTTTCAATAGGAGCTTGCAACATTTCTTGCAGTCTCTTTTCGCTTCTTTTCAGATCATCGATGTTTAGGCGCGGTTTCTCAGCTTCGGGTTTTGGAAGCTCCCCTAGTGATGCATTTCTTGACGGCAAGCTGTTTTCATCATTAAATTCATCGTAGTTTTTATTTTTCCTCCTAGAAATAACGTTATTAATCAGTTTTCTATTTTATAGAATAGGCATGTTAGGTAACAGCACACTTAAATAACTGTCACTTACCATCTAAGGAAGACCCAAATGGCTACTATCATGATAACTACAAAGAGAAGCACGCTGAGAATTATCGTTGCCACTAACAAGCCAATTTGAGGATTTAAAATGTTAATATCTTGCAGATGATCTTCCAGTGGTATCGTACTTACAACACTCGCTATAGCGGCGTTAGCACTTATATCTCTGGAAAAGAAAGTATTTTAATGAAAATTGTTGTTTATTGCACAGTAAATTATCATCTTTTGTCGTATATTCCTAAAATGCTTACGTGGCAAGACGATTTACAGTGACGGGTTCTCTCTCGTTAATTCCATAAACAAAAAGTTGTAGTGAGGCTCTAGGAGTGCCAACTTCACGTTTTTTCCTGGTAACATCTCCATGTATGTCATCTGATATGACAACTGACCTCAAAGCTTTAACTTCATATCCGACGGCATCGCTCAACTGAGCCAAAACAGTCGTTTCATCGTCTAGGAAGGCATCTCTTATTGTCACCACGGCTATATGGTTCAAGTCTAACAGTTTTACCTGGAAATATAAACATTATCATGATTTCAGGTTATATGACACTACACGGAATTATCAGGTTATGACTGCGTTTTCACCAGACATGTGCTAGGCCGCTGAACGGTGCGAGGATGTGTAGCGGGCTCGTTTCAGACTGACTGCAGTTTTTTCGCTCGCGTAAAGATAAAGATATATTTTATTAAGTAAAATATGAGAATGGATTCATTATAAAGGTCTTATAAATAAATGAAAGTATCTACATGTTTTGCCATTTAGGAATGGCCTACAAAAATGTTTGGCTTAGACAATAGGGTAAACTTAATTAAAACAATAGAGGTCGTTATCTAAAAATAATAAAATTTACTCGTCATTTACGCATCACACACCCCTCGCACATATCTCTCGCAACACATTCCTCGCACACATCTTTCCTTTGCTTTTTATGTGCAAAAACCTCGCTCCGTTGAACCGATTTCACTAGAGCTTCGCTGAGCGAGGCCAATAAATAGAGTGATTATATCCTTCGCAACGCATCCTCGCAAATCTCTGACGCAGCCTAAGGTGGAGGCGCCAGGGTAGCCCGCCAAATATTTTTTTTTTTTCGTTTTTTTTTGCAATTTGCAGGTCAGTGTCAGGTTGTATGTTGATGAAAATAACTCATCATCTGCCTAGCCTTTTCTCAACTATGTTAGGGTCGGCTTCCAGTCTAACCGAATGCAGCTGAATACCAGTATTTTACATGGAGCGACTGCCTATCTGACCTCCACAACCCAGTTAATACTGGGTAATACGATACCCCTTGGTAAGAATGGTTGTCATACTTTTTGGGCCGCTGACTACAGGTAACACCGCCGGGACCAACTGCTTAACGTGCTTTCCAAGGCACGGAGGAAACTCGGTATATAATGGGTGGTCACCCATCCACAGACCAACCTAGGGAAGCACGGCTTAACCTAAAGATCGACCCGAGCGGCTGTTATTACTTAGCCACGAGCTCCTGTGTTGATGAAAATAACTATTTCATGAAAAAGTTATTCAATGGGGCTAAATGAACTTAGAGGGTTGTATTGATGACTTTAATGATTATAATTCTGTAACTAAGTACATACGTGTTACAGCTGCGAATTATATGTCCATCAACACACAATCTGGCACCGACCCGCAAATTGCAAAAAACTACGATAATTTGAATTTCGCGTTCTATCCAGGCGCTTCCACCTTAACGCACTGGTTGCAAAATTTATAGACTACCAATATTATCAAAAGTATATATGTAAAAGCAATTTTCATGATAATTACCCTGAGTAAAATATATCCCGAACGTCCTTGTCCGTTTTCATCCGTGGCGGTAACGTTGAGGGTCTGGTCGTGCGTCAGCCGCGCACCGGTGCGCACGTGCACAAACCCAGTCGTCGGGGCTACAGCCAACACGCTTTCACTACTCCCATACCTCAATGCTGCATTAATCCCAATGTCCGCGTCGGTTGCCTGTTTGGAAACATAAGAATATATTGTACGAAGTTTA
The DNA here is from genome assembly GCA_963853795.1 of Xestia rhomboidea. Taxonomy (NCBI): domain Eukaryota; kingdom Metazoa; phylum Arthropoda; class Insecta; order Lepidoptera; family Noctuidae; genus Xestia; species Xestia rhomboidea. The sequence continues at coordinate 11,385,528 of OY970761.1, read as the reverse complement.
GGCTACGTATTAATAGATATTTTTCGCGTCAAAATCTCGTCTTAATTTACTGTTCGAGTGTTCGGCCTAGGTCCTTATGGCTTACGAAATTCTATTACGAAATTCTAGTAATCTGTCAAGTTAACTATGACAATGACTCAAACTTGGTCTATCTGTCAGGTCCATGGCACTGTAGACACAGGGCTTCCTCACGCCATACTTATATAAGGTAAATAAGATCCTCGGTTATTTTTGAGAAGCAGTTATCTGCCACCCTACGAAGATCATAATTATTGCTTTATCTTGCCTGAGGGCAGTGCCAGTTTCATGGTATCCACTCAAGAATATGAAGAATTGGTGCAAACTTTCACGACCTTTTCAATGTTTAGGATTAAGGCCTAGTGTGCTGTTGACTCTGCTCTTTTTAAGCGTGATTTGTTGAAGTGACTTGCTTGCTACTTCACGATAGAAACTTAAATTAACTAACGCTAGTCTGTTAGTAGGTCGTTTTAAAAAATATGATGATGTTGATATTGTTTCCTTCTTTCTTCTTTCTTAAATATCACCAATTCGAGTTTTCAGCGAATGGCGAAAGTATAAAGGAAAACATTTCAAGCAACTTGAAGCTGACAAGTACAAGTACTTGTAATAGATTCTAACGAAGTAAAATAAATTGCTATCAATACCAAATGGTTAGGTTAGTAAGTTTAATATTCTAATTAGCCGTTATATTTTTATTTATTAATTTACACGTGTGGTTATTGTTATATTAATGATTTCTATTGTAATTCGATGATTTATATTGTAATTCTATGATTTCTATTGTAATTCTATGATTTCTATTGTAATTCTTTTATTTTTATAATTTAGTGTAAAATTTCGATACAACGTAAAAATTGTTACTGAAATAAATGAAATGAAATGAAAATTTACCTGTCGTCATGATTTAAATGTTTTCGGCATTAATGTTTGAAATACATTTAACATCCTTGTCATTAATAACGTTGCGTTTGACGGTAATGAGTCAGTAAGGCAAAATCATCCGTTCTATGTTCAAATAAAAGTTTTTCCCGACTTGAATCACGTTACAACATGGGAACTTAAAATAAAATATAAATGCAAGAATCAAGACACAGAGTTTACGACGTTCATGTTGGAGATAAACAAAACATTTGCATAACGCAACCCTACCTCTAACTCCGCCAAAGAACGGGGTAATATCCTCTCCTCGAGCTCATCGGCGGGGTATCCGACGACAATCGGTTCGTGTTCTTTACCGACGAATATGGGATCGTTGTCGTTGATGTCGTTTACTATTAGATTCACTAAGCTGCGTCTCGAGTTGTATGGGATCGTGTCTGTGAGGATCCATTTATTTGAGCCGTAGTCGTAGGGACCGAGTCGTGCAATTGTTTCTGAGCGTTTTTCACGAATGGCGCTATCAGTGTCACTTCGGCAATGTAATATAAGTTCCACTTGGATTTGTGACAGCGCCATAAAGGCTATGGATGCGTGTTCTCTATCGATGGAGTTTGTGTGCAGTCCGAATTCGTTGACGTACAGCCACGTCTGGTCAGCAGGCCAGCGGTTCGTTAAGGTGAAGTGGCACCCAGCATGTTGCGTAGAGTCAAGAACGACGAGGTTACTGTGAGCCGATTCCTCATCTCTCTCCAAAAGGACCAGCGGCGGCATGACTGACTCTACTGTTAAATGTACCTGCAAAACCAATTTAAACTAGACTAGTAATAATGCTCTAGGCTTTAAGAGTAATAAATTAAAACTTAAAGAGTCACAGTAAATATTACAGTATTATTATTATCACAGTTAATAGATTATTATTTCAAAAATATATAGACTAATTCGTACCGAAGCTGTTCCCGTCGCTTGTGTAATAACTGTAGTGGCAATAACTTGGAAAGTGTAGACTCCACTGTAAGCCGGAGCAGACAAATACAGTTCACCCTCATTGTTTATAGAAAGACGAGTCTGAAGATGCGCTGCAACAATACGAAAATTTTACATTACTGAACACTTGCACGAACTTTGTAGGTGCTCGCTCGCATTTTCATTAGCTTTCTTTTAGAAAACATACACTTATAATTATGTAGGTACTAGTGGTACTATAACCTAAGTCCATTTTCCTAATTTAAGTTTAATTTGATCTCTCAATATAGAGGCATTTTTAAAGATTGATTTTATAAAATTATGCACTATTGCTCACCGTGTTGGGCTTGCCGCCTACTCAAGAACAAAAATTTACTTCCCAAAGTAAAATTGCTGTTGAAGAATTTAAGGCGCGCAATTCGAGGCGAAACTCACTTTCTAAAGGGGTCGCCTGTAATGTATCAATCCAAGATTCGATTTTGTACAGAAACAAGTGAATTTGAACTGTTACCATTACAGGCGATTGCTCACGGTGAGGGAGCGGCAGTATGGCGCCACATACTTGGACGTCCTCGAACCTTTTTTTATATAATTAAGTACATGTTTTTTAAAAGTTGGCCGTATCTTTGCGGAGAGGCATGCAGGTTAAGATAGGTTCCTATCCGGTATCCGTACACGTGATAGTTACGTAACTTGCGCAAGGCTCTGACCAGAGGGCTAATTCACGTAATTTTATGACGCGCCGATGAAGTTGTAGTGCAGTGGACGTTAAGTTCGAGTTCGAGTGATAAACGGTATTATTGTAATCTTTGAAATGCGCGTAAACTGCGCGTGAACTGCACGTCAACTGTACGACAGCCAAACTCTACCAAACTTACTTATGGTGTGGCCAAATGAGAAAAAAAAAATTACTCACTAAATAATCGAATAGAATTGATTACATTTCAATGAATGTAACGTAATTAAAATATTAAAATAATACCCCAGTACAGATTTTAGTGCTTTTTCTTACTTAGTAGAATACCGATCATGTTGCGTTCCGAAGCACGCACCAAAGACGTGCAACAGTAGAATGCCGTTATTGCGCACGCGTGACGCAAACTTGACGCGAGCGAGTCTGACAGCGGTAGAGAATACGAAAAGCGTTGTTTTGATGAAACTTAACTGCAACTGCACTGCAACAGCGCTTCTTTTGTTACGTGAATTAGCCTACAGTTCCTGGTCCGTTGGACCAAGCGAGATCTCATTACTATCCACCGCCATGAGTGCCTTCGCTTAGGACCACCAGTTTTAAGTTGCATATACTAACAAAAATTGTTATTAGTATGTATTATTAGGTTTTTTTTTTTTTTTTTTTTTTTCGGATGGGAAATCATCAAATGACTTCTCCCGCTCTGGGCGGAGCAGGAGGGAGTGTCAGACTTTTACTGACTAAAACCCATCCATGTTCCTTCCTCGCCCTTTGTGTTCCGGGGCCACGGTATCTCTTTCGAATAGTCCCGCAGCCCCGATGTATTATTAGGTTAAGGTATTTATGTATGGGTCTTTGTTACCTGAAATAAATGGATTATTATTATTATTATTATTAATGCTTACCATCATCTGTTCCGAGTGAAAGGGTGACCTCTTCTCCGTCGGCAGCCGTCGCCGAGACGCGACCCACGAGACCAGTCTGCGCCATGTTCGCAGACAGCGAGTACGACTCCGAGGAGAATGTCACGGAAGGCCCCAAAAGTACATCTGGTGGAATCAAGTTAGACACTTTTGTGTACATCGTAGTATAAAATCACGTTTGTTTTTGCTTAAGATAGAACATCGAGTTTCAGTAGAAGTCTGAATTCGAAGAGCGTCTTCTTTGACACTAATGCCTAGTGACAAATTATTTCTAAAACTAGTTGTTGTGCCCGTTTAAGGCAAAGGGTGGCCCCCTTTATTGCTTTTATTGCTATAAAACCAATTTAACATAACAGGCGTGATATTATTTTGCATTCTTAAATATTTAGATTATTAGATTAGGCATTTTGAGCTTGACTATTGCGTATAGTCACGTATATACTTATTAGAAATAGGTATATGATAGCTCGTACAGATGTAAGTTGAGGGAAGTCCAGATTTTGGATATTGCATGTTATCTTTATCTTTGGATTTGGCTTGTTTTATAGTAAACCAGGAGGTAAAGAAGATTTAACATTTTTGTTTGATTAATAGGTCTGGCATTATCAAGGTAATTAAACAGCCCGCTCGTTTTGGCGTCTTCAAATTTTTGCAAATCGAAAAGCTTTGTCGGTGGCATGGCGGGGCACGAGACGTGCAACTTTTTTGGCAGCAAGATTGTCGTGTGAGAGTGTCCAAGGGCTATTAAGCGCGTACGCAAGTCGACATGCCGACGGGTAGCATGCGCAGGTGTATGTCGCCGACATGACTCTTTTCTAATAAGGCCGCCAACCTGTGTTGGTAGGTTGGTATCTTTTGTGTGCAGATTACCGTTTTCGTCGTGTCGCCGCGGTCTGTCATTGTGTTGTGTGCCTTTAACCTTAACTTTAGCTATTTACCTAGAATAGTCCAGGATCAACATTGCTAAAAATAGAAGCTTTTCAGTTTACAAATGGTTACTACGTGTTCAGTACATAATTCCGATTCCCTGCCTTACATAGTAACTATTCATCGGTAATATAAAAATAGCAAAAGCTGTTTCCTACAAAAGTGCAGTAGTCAAAAAAGGAACAGCTGATTTTTATTTTCCATGAGTGTAAAGTTATTTTTCATGCTGTTCATCTCTGTTTCGTGTAAGGATTATTTCATTTTATGGGAAGAATGGGAAGAAAAAAAACCGGGACAGCGGAAGTTGATCAAATGCAAAAAAAAACACAAATTATATGGACGAACAATATTAACCAATTTTTTTTTTCGATGCGGATCTAGTCAGTTTCATGATTTTTATGTAAGGATCCATTCATTGCATAGGAAGAAAACAATCACTCATCACTTTGCATAACGATTTACTTTGGAGCCTGCACTAACTTGGTTATGTTACAGATTTCTAAACGAATATTATTACCCCAAAGTAGGTGCAAAAAGTAGAGTATGTTCCTGAAAGGTCTCTGCGTCTTGGGTGAACTTGACTCATTACTTTCCGTTTACCTCTGTTACTTGATACCTATGTGGTGAAAATTCTTGTTGTTTTTTCTATATCTAGAACTTTATTGTGGCTCAAAGCACCACTTACCTTTTTCAATTCCGATGGATACAGCCGATCGTGCAGCTAACGCCCCGGTCTTCGTAGCTACGACGGTGAATAGAAACTGGCTGTTTGCTTGTAGCACCTCATTTGATATGGGCAGCGGAGCAACTATACTTAGTGAATTACCATCCCTCGGATTCAAGTTGAACAGTGAACTGAATTCTGAAAAAAAAATTAGTAAATTTATAATAATATACGAACATCTAATGTGAACTACAACCGTTGGTAAATTATTTGTGTGAAGATTACCTCCGTCCAAGGCAAAAGAAACCGTGTCGTCGTAGCCGTGTGATAAGGAAATTATTTGGGTAAACTGCAATCCCGATTCTGCATTATAAGCACCCCTGTAATACGCTTGCGCAAATACTGGAGGAACAATTTCTTGTCTAACAACTTCAATTACTACACTTGTCCAAACGGATACAGCTCTTTCTCTTCTGGCTTTTATCTCCAACAGTATAAATGCATTTTCAGTTGCCTCAGTGGGCAGAGGACTGAAAAGCGATATTGACACAATGTTGTTATTAGGCGTCGCTCTGAAATGTTGCGAGTACTCTGAAATCATTAAAAGAGTATTAAATCAGGGTCACATTGAGAACCCAAGTCAACACTTTTGTTGATAATCAGTAGTTTCGTTTGTAAGAATCATACCTCCAGTCAATATAAATTCAGTGCCAGCGGCATACCCTGAGCTGAGCTCGATGTCATCGACTGTTAGTCCACTGCTTCCTATAGTTCCGGTGTACGTACTCTGCGCAAACCTCAAAATGATGCGATCCGTTAAATCTAAAACAAATAGATAATTTAAGTGAATATGAGCAAAGTGCCACCTCAAGATTTTTAAAATTCTGCGACATGTAGTAACGAATTATTATACACGGCAGACACTCTCCGATACAAATTGTGTGGAAAATCGCATTAGAATCCTTTGCGAAGTTTAGAAGAACAAAGCAGTTACAAGTGACGTGTTAAATACGAGTATAAAACAATGAAATTGTTCATAATAATAATGTAATCAATCAATCTGGAAATCAGAGCAACCAAATTAAGCTACAATAGGCGAGACGACAAAAAAAATCTAATAAGTTCATCAGTTAGATTATCAAAAAATATTTGACCCGTGTTTTTTTTCTTTTGTTACGTAAACCAAAATTGACGAAGATATGACGCTTTTAAAATTCTCAATACGTCACGCCTAGGTATAAGTTTTAGCTAGTTCTGACGTCACGTGCCCCCACTCCCGAGTTTTGATGCGTTTTATCTTTTGTCGATATTCATTGATTTACAAAAACAAAAAATACGTGTCCATTAATTTCCAATACTCTAACTGACGGACTAAATAGATTTGCAATTTATTGATACTGTCGTCATTCCTATTAGACATCACACTTTTTAATCCGTTTTTATTTTAATAGAAATCTATCGCATAAAAGAGAGGTACCTATTCCATTCGATATTTGGCGGTAAATTATTGTTGTCCGTTTTATATCAAGTATTTAATAGGGCATTTGCAAGTGATTTATTTTAATTTAATACAGTACAGTACTATCCACCCAAGAAAACAATTAAAAGTTAAGTTCAAGAAATGCTTGTCGGTCAAAAAATATATTAAACTCCTACGATTTTCTGGACAGTTCAAACGTCCATGAATTTCACTAGAATAATATTACTAATTGTATGTGGTTTATTCAAGCAAAACTTGCAATAACAATATTTTAATATAATCTTAGTGAAAATTTAAGTAATTTTCAATAAAGAAGTGTTTTTTTGATACCTTTTTTGGCATCACTACCGGCGTTATCGAAGATAATGAGTTTGCATTCCGTTTTACCAAAAACAAGCTACATAAAATATGAAATAGTAAAATTAGTGATGTATTAGAAAATTAAACAAGGGTACCAGAGTGTTTATGTGGACCAATACAAGGCATTTTTAGGAAATAAAAAGTTTTGTATGTCTTGCATATTCCCTTTTGTGGCTCATAACGCCACTTACCTTTTTCAATTTCAATGGATACAGCCGAACGTGCAGCTAACGCCCCGGTCTTCGTAGCTACGACGGTGAATAGAAACTGGCTGTTTGCTTGTAGCACCTCATTTGATATGGGCAGCGGAGCAACTATGCTTAGTGAATTACCATCCCTCGGATTCAAGTTGAACAGTGAACTGAATTCTGAAAAAAAAATTGGTAAATTTATAATAATATACGAACATCTAATGTGAACTACAACCGTTGGTAAATTATTTGTGTGAAGATTACCTCCGTCCAAGGCAAAAGAAACCGTGTCGTCGTAGCCGTGTGATAAGGAAATTATTTGGGTAAACTGCAATCCCGATTCTGCATTATAAGCACCCCTGTAATACGTTTGCGCAAATACTGGAGGAACAATTTCTTGTCTAACAACTTCAATTACTACACTTGTCCAAACGGATACAGCTCTTTCTCTTCTGGCTTTTATCTCCAACAGTATAAATGCATTTTCAGTTGCCTCAGTGGGCAGAGGACTGAAAAGCGATATTGACACAATGTTGTTATTAGGCGTGGCTCTGAAATGTTGCGAGTACTCTGAAATCATTAAAAGAGTATTAAATTAGGGTCACATTGAGAACCCAAGTCAACACTTTTGTTGATAATCAGTAGTTTCGTTTGTAAGAATCATACCTCCAGTCAATATAAATTCAGTGCCAGCGGCATACCCTGAGCTGAGCTCGATGTCATCGACTGTTAGTCCACTGCTTCCTATAGTTCCGGTGTACGTACTCTGCGCAAACTTCAAAATGATGCGATCCGATAAATCTAAAACAAATAGATAATTTAAGTGAATATGAGCAAAGTGCCACCTCAAGATTTTTAAAATTCTACGACATGTAGTAACGAATTATTATACACGGCAGACACTCTCCGATACAAATTGTGTGGAAAATCGCATTAGAATCCTTTGCGAAGTTTAGAAGAACAAAGCAGTTACAAGTGACGTGTTAAATACGAGTATAAAACAATGAAATTGTTCATAATAATAATGTAATCAATCAATCTGGAAATCAGAGCAAACTAATTAAGCTACAATAGGCGAGACGACAAAAAAAACTAATAAGTTCATCAGTTAGATTATCAAAAAATATTTGACCCGTGATTTTTTTCTTTTGTTACGTTATCCAAAATTGACGAAGATATGACGCTTTTAAAATTCAAAATACGTCACGCCTAAGTATAATTTTTAGCTAGTTCTGACGTCACGTGCCCCCACTCCCGAGTTTTGATGCGTTTTATCTTTTGTCAATATTCATTGATTTACAAAAACAAAAAATACGTGTCCATTAATTTCCAATACTCTAACTGACGCACTAAATAGATTTGCAATTTATTGATACTGTCGTCATTCCTATTAGACATCACACTTTTTAATCCGTTTTTATTTTAATAGAAATCTATCGCATAAAAGAGAGGTACCTATTCCATTCGATATTTGGCGGTAAATTATTGTTGTCCGTTTTATATCAAGTACTTAATAGGGCATTTGCAAGTGATTTATTTTAATTTAATACAGTACAGTACTATCCACCCAAGAAAACAATTAAAAGTTAAGTTCAAGAAATGCTTGTCGGTCAAAAAATATATTAAACTCCTACGATTTTCTGGACAGTTCAAACGTCCATGAATTTCACTAGAATAATATTACTAATTGTATGTGGTTTATTCAAGCAAAACTTGCAATAACAATATTTTAATATAATCTTAGTGAAAATTTAAGTAATTTTCAATAAAGAAGTGTTTTTTTGATACCTTTTTTGGCATCACTACCGGCGTTATCGAAGATAATGAGTTTGCATTCCGTTTTACCAAAAACAAGCTACATAAAATATGAAATAGTAAAATTAGTGATGTATTAGAAAATTAAACAAGGGTACCAGAGTGTTTATGTGGACCAATACAAGGCATTTTTAGGAAATAAAAAGTTTTGTATGTCTTGCATATTCCCTTTTGTGGCTCATAACGCCACTTACCTTTTTCAATTTCAATGGATACAGCCGAACGTGCAGCTAACGCCCCGGTCTTCGTAGCTACGACGGTGAATAGAAACTGGCTGTTTGCTTGTAGCACCTCATTTGATATGGGCAGCGGAGCAACTATGCTTAGTGAATTACCATCCCTCGGATTCAAGTTGAACAGTGAACTGAATTCTGAAAAAAAAAATTGGTAAATTTATAATAATATACGAACATCTAATGTGAACTACAACCGTTGGTAAATTATTTGTGTGAAGATTACCTCCGTCCAAGGCAAAAGAAACCGTGTCGTCGTAGCCGTGTGATAAGGAAATTATTTGGGTAAACTGCAATCCCGATTCTGCATTATAAGCACCCCTGTAATACGCTTGCGCAAATACTGGAGGAACAATTTCTTGTCTAACAACTTCAATTACTACACTTGTCCAAACGGACACAGCTCTTTCTCTTCTGGCTTTTATCTCCAACAGTATAAATGCATTTTCAGTTGCCTCAGTGGGCAGAGGACTGAAAAGCGATATTGACACAATGTTGTTATTAGGCGTCGCTCTGAAATGTTGCGAGTACTCTGAAATCATTAAAAGAGTATTAAATCAGGGTCACATTGAGAACCCAAGTCAACATTTTTGTTGATAATCAGTAGTTTCGTTTGTAAGAATCATACCTCCAGTCAATATAAATTCAGTGCCAGCGGCATACCCTGAGCTGAGCTCGATGTCATCGACTGTTAGTCCACTGCTTCCTATAGTTCCGGTGTACGTACTCTGCGCAAACCTCAAAATGATGCGATCCGTTAAATCTAAAACAAATAGATAATTTAAGTGAATATGAGCAAAGTGCCACCTCAAGATTTTTAAAATTCTGCGACATGTAGTAACGAATTATTATACACGGCAGACACTCTCCGATACAAATTGTGTGGAAAATTGCATTAGAATCCTTTGCGAAGTTTGGAAGAACAAAGCAGTTACAAGTGACGTGTTAAATACGAGTATAAAACAATGAAATTGTTCATAATAATAATGTAATCAATCAATCTGGAAATCAGAGCAAACAAATTAAGCTACAATAGGCGAGACGACAAAAAAAAACTAATAAGTTCATCAGTTAGATTATCAAAAAATATTTGACCCGTGATTTTTTTCTTTTGTTACGTTATCCAAAATTGACGAAGATATGACGCTTTTAAAATTCAAAATACGTCACGCCTAAGTATAATTTTTAGCTAGTTCTGACGTCACGTGCCCCCACTCCCGAGTTTTGATGCGTTTTATCTTTTGTCAATATTCATTGATTTACAAAAACAAAAAATACGTGTCCATTAATTTCCAATACTCTAACTGACGCACTAAATAGATTTGCAATTTATTGATACTGTCGTCATTCCTATTAGACATCACACTTTTTAATCCGTTTTTATTTTAATAGAAATCTATCGCATAAAAGAGAGGTACCTATTCCATTCGATATTTGGCGGTAAATTATTGTTGTCCGTTTTATATCAAGTACTTAATAGGGCATTTGCAAGTGATTTATTTTAATTTAATACAGTACAGTACTATCCACCCAAGAAAACAATTAAAAGTTAAGTTCAAGAAATGCTTGTCGGTCAAAAAATATATTAAACTCCTACGATTTTCTGGACAGTTCAAACGTCCATGAATTTCACTAGAATAATATTACTAATTGTATGTGGTTTATTCAAGCAAAACTTGCAATAACAATATTTTAATATAATCTTAGTGAAAATTTAAGTAATTTTCAATAAAGAAGTGTTTTTTTGATACCTTTTTTGGCATCACTACCGGCGTTATCGAAGATAATGAGTTTGCATTCCGTTTTACCAAAAACAAGCTACATAAAATATGAAATAGTAAAATTAGTGATGTATTAGAAAATTAAACAAGGGTACCAGAGTGTTTATGTGGACCAATACAAGGCATTTTTAGGAAATAAAAAGTTTTGTATGTCTTGCATATTCCCTTTTATGGCTCATAACGCCACTTACCTTTTTCAATTTCAATGGATACAGCCGAACGTGCAGCTAACGCCCCGGTCTTCGTAGCTACGACGGTGAATAGAAACTGGCTGTTTGCTTGTAGCACCTCATTTGATATGGGCAGCGGAGCAACTATGCTTAGTGAATTACCATCCCTCGGATTCAAGTTGAACAGTGAACTGAATTCTGAAAAAAAAAATTGGTAAATTTATAATAATATACGAACATCTAATGTGAACTACAACCGTTGGTAAATTATTTGTGTGAAGATTACCTCCGTCCAAGGCAAAAGAAACCGTGTCGTCGTAGCCGTGTGATAAGGAAATTATTTGGGTAAACTGCAATCCCGATTCTGCATTATAAGCACCCCTGTAATACGCTTGCGCAAATACTGGAGGAACAATTTCTTGTCTAACAACTTCAATTACTACACTTGTCCAAACGGACACAGTTTTTTCTCTTCTGGCTTTTATCTCCAACAGTATAAATGCATTTTCAGTTGCCTCAGTGGGCAGAGGACTGAAAAGCGATATTGACACAATGTTGTTATTAGGCGTCGCTCTGAAATGTTGCGAGTACTCTGAAATCATTAAAAGAGTATTAAATCAGGGTCACATTGAGAACCCAAGTCAACATTTTTGTTGATAATCAGTAGTTTCGTTTGTAAGAATCATACCTCCAGTCAATATAAATTCAGTGCCAGCGGCATACCCTGAGCTGAGCTCGATGTCATCGACTGTTAGTCCACTGCTTCCTATAGTTCCGGTGTACGTACTCTGCGCAAACCTCAAAATGATGCGATCCGTTAAATCTAAAACAAATAGATAATTTAAGTGAATATGAGCAAAGTGCCACCTCAAGATTTTTAAAATTCTGCGACATGTAGTAACGAATTATTATACACGGCAGACACTCTCCGATACAAATTGTGTGGAAAATCGCATTAGAATCCTTTGCGAAGTTTAGAAGAACAAAGCAGTTACAAGTGACGTGTTAAATACGAGTATAAAACAATGAAATTGTTCATAATAATAATGTAATCAATCAATCTGGAAATCAGAGCAAACTAATTAAGCTACAATAGGCGAGACGACAAAAAAAAAACTAATAAGTTCATCAGTTAGATTATCAAAAAATATTTGACCCGTGATTTTTTTCTTTTGTTACGTTATCCAAAATTGACGAAGATATGACGCTTTTAAAATTCTCAATACGTCACGCCTAGGTATAAGTTTTAGCTAGTTCTGACGTCACGTGCCCCCACTCCCGAGTTTTGATGCGTTTTATCTTTTGTCAATATTCATTGATTTACAAAAACAAAAAATACGTGTCCATTAATTTCCAATACTCTAACTGACGCACTAAATAGATTTGCAATTTATTGATACTGTCGTCATTCCTATTAGACATCACACTTTTTAATCCGTTTTTATTTTAATAGAAATCTATCGCATAAAAGAGAGGTACCTATTCCATTCGATATTTGGCGGTAAATTATTGTTGTCCGTTTTATATCAAGTACTTAATAGGGCATTTGCAAGTGATTTATTTTAATTTAATACAGTACAGTACTATCCACCCAAGAAAACAATTAAAAGTTAAGTTCAAGAAATGCTTGTCGGTCAAAAAATATATTAAACTCCTACGATTTTCTGGACAGTTCAAACGTCCATGAATTTCACTAGAATAATATTACTAATTGTATGTGGTTTATTCAAGCAAAACTTGCAATAACAATATTTTAATATAATCTTAGTGAAAATTTAAGTAATTTTCAATAAAGAAGTGTTTTTTTGATACCTTTTTTGGCATCACTACCGGCGTTATCGAAGATAATGAGTTTGCATTCCGTTTTACCAAAAACAAGCTACATAAAATATGAAATAGTAAAATTAGTGATGTATTAGAAAATTAAACAAGGGTACCAGAGTGTTTATGTGGACCAATACAAGGCATTTTTAGGAAATAAAAAGTTTTGTATGTCTTGCATATTCCCTTTTGTGGCTCATAACGCCACTTACCTTTTTCAATTTCAATGGATACAGCCGAACGTGCAGCTAACGCCCCGGTCTTCGTAGCTACGACGGTGAATAGAAACTGGCTGTTTGCTTGTAGCACCTCATTTGATATGGGCAGCGGAGCAACTATGCTTAGTGAATTACCATCCCTCGGATTCAAGTTGAACAGTGAACTGAATTCTGAAAAAAAAAATTGGTAAATTTATAATAATATACGAACATCTAATGTGAACTACAACCGTTGGTAAATTATTTGTGTGAAGATTACCTCCGTCCAAGGCAAAAGAAACCGTGTCGTCGTAGCCGTGTGATAAGGAAATTATTTGGGTAAACTGCAATCCCGATTCTGCATTATAAGCACCCCTGTAATACGCTTGCGCAAATACTGGAGGAACAATTTCTTGTCTAACAACTTCAATTACTACACTTGTCCAAACGGACACAGCTCTTTCTCTTCTGGCTTTTATCTCCAACAGTATAAATGCATTTTCAGTTGCCTCAGTGGGCAGAGGACTGAAAAGCGATATTGACACAATGTTGTTATTAGGCGTCGCTCTGAAATGTTGCGAGTACTCTGAAATCATTAAAAGAGTATTAAATCAGGGTCACATTGAGAACCCAAGTCAACATTTTTGTTGATAATCAGTAGTTTCGTTTGTAAGAATCATACCTCCAGTCAATATAAATTCAGTGCCAGCGGCATACCCTGAGCTGAGCTCGATGTCATCGACTGTTAGTCCACTGCTTCCTATAGTTCCGGTATACGTACTCTGCGCAAACCTCAAAATGATGCGATCCGTTAAATCTAAAACAAATAGATAATTTAAGTGAATATGAGCAAAGTGCCACCTCAAGATTTTTAAAATTCTGCGACATGTAGTAACGAATTATTATACACGGCAGACACTCTCCGATACAAATTGTGTGGAAAATCGCATTAGAATCCTTTGCGAAGTTTAGAAGATCAAAGCAGTTACAAGTGACGTGTTAAATACGAGTATAAAACAATGAAATTGTTCATAATAATAATGTAATCAATCAATCTGGAAATCAGAGCAACCAAATTAAGCTATAATAGGCGAGACGACAAAAAAAATCTAATAAGTTCATCAGTTAGATTATCAAAAAATATTTGACCCGTGTTTTTTTTCTTTTGTTACGTAAACCAAAATTGACGAAGATATGACGCTTTTAAAATTCTCAATACGTCACGCCTAGGTATAAGTTTTAGCTAGTTCTGACTTCACGTGCCCCCACTCCCGAGTTTTGATGCGTTTTATCTTTTGTCGATATTCATTGATTTACAAAAACAAAAAATACGTGTCCATTAATTTCCAATACTCTAACTGACGGACTAAATAGATTTGCAATTTATTGATACTGTCGTCATTCCTATTAGACATCAAACTTTTTAATCCGTTTTTATTTTAATAGAAATCTATCGCATAAAAAAGAGGTACCTGTTCCATTCGATATTTGGCGGTAAATTATTGTTGTCCGTTTTATATCAAGTACTTAATAGGGCATGTGCAAGTGATTTATTTTAATTTAATACAGTACAGTACTATCCACCCAAGAAAACAATTAAAAGTTAAGTTCAAGAAATGCTTGTCGGTCAAAAAATATATTAAACTCCTACGATTTTCTGGACAGTTCAAACGTCCATGAATTTCACTAGAATAATATTACTAATTGTATGTGGTTTATTCAAGCAAAACTTGCAATAACAATATTTTAATATAATCTTAGTGAAAATTTAAGTAATTTTCAATAAAGAATTGTTTTTTTGATACCTTTTTTGGCATCACTACCGGCGTTATCGAAGATAATGAGTTTGCATTCCGTTTTACCAAAAACAAGCTTTATAAAATATGAAATAGTAAAATTAGTAATGTATTAGAAAATTAAACAAGGGTACCAGAGTGTTTATGTGGACCAATACAAGGCATTTTTAGGAAATAAAAAGTTTTGTATGTCTTGCATATTCCCTTTTGTGGCTCATAACGCCACTTACCTTTTTCAATTTCAATGGATACAGCCGAACGTGCAGCTAACGCCCCGGTCTTCGTAGCTACGACGGTGAATAGAAACTGGCTGTTTGCTTGTAGCACCTCATTTGATATGGGCAGCGGAGCAACTATGCTTAGTGAATTACCATCCCTCGGATTCAAGTTGAACAGTGAACTGAATTCTGAAAAAAAAAATTGGTAAATTTATAATAATATACGAACATCTAATGTGAACTACAACCGTTGGTAAATTATTTGTGTGAAGATTACCTCCGTCCAAGGCAAAAGAAACCGTGTCGTCGTAGCCGTGTGATAAGGAAATTATTTGGGTAAACTGCAATCCCGATTCTGCATTATAAGCACCCCTGTAATACGCTTGCGCAAATACTGGAGGAACAATTTCTTGTCTAACAACTTCAATTACTACACTTGTCCAAACGGACACAGCTCTTTCTCTTCTGGCTTTTATCTCCAACAGTATAAATGCATTTTCAGTTGCCTCAGTGGGCAGAGGACTGAAAAGCGATATTGACACAATGTTGTTATTAGGCGTCGCTCTGAAATGTTGCGAGTACTCTGAAATCATTAAAAGAGTATTAAATCAGGGTCACATTGAGAACCCAAGTCAACATTTTTGTTGATAATCAGTAGTTTCGTTTGTAAGAATCATACCTCCAGTCAATATAAATTCAGTGCCAGCGGCATACCCTGAGCTGAGCTCGATGTCATCGACTGTTAGTCCACTGCTTCCTATAGTTCCGGTGTACGTACTCTGCGCAAACCTCAAAATGATGCGATCCGTTAAATCTAAAACAAATAGATAATTTAAGTGAATATGAGCAAAGTGCCACCTCAAGATTTTTAAAATTCTGCGACATGTAGTAACGAATTATTATACACGGCAGACACTCTCCGATACAAATTGTGTGGAAAATCGCATTAGAATCCTTTGCGAAGTTTAGAAGATCAAAGCAGTTACAAGTGACGTGTTAAATACGAGTATAAAACAATGAAATTGTTCATAATAATAATGTAATCAATCAATCTGGAAATCAGAGCAACCAAATTAAGCTATAATAGGCGAGACGACAAAAAAAATCTAATAAGTTCATCAGTTAGATTATCAAAAAATATTTGACCCGTGTTTTTTTTCTTTTGTTACGTAAACCAAAATTGACGAAGATATGACGCTTTTAAAATTCTCAATACGTCACGCCTAGGTATAAGTTTTAGCTAGTTCTGACTTCACGTGCCCCCACTCCCGAGTTTTGATGCGTTTTATCTTTTGTCGATATTCATTGATTTACAAAAACAAAAAATACGTGTCCATTAATTTCCAATACTCTAACTGACGGACTAAATAGATTTGCAATTTATTGATACTGTCGTCATTCCTATTAGACATCAAACTTTTTAATCCGTTTTTATTTTAATAGAAATCTATCGCATAAAAAAGAGGTACCTGTTCCATTCGATATTTGGCGGTAAATTATTGTTGTCCGTTTTATATCAAGTACTTAATAGGGCATGTGCAAGTGATTTATTTTAATTTAATACAGTACAGTACTATCCACCCAAGAAAACAATTAAAAGTTAAGTTCAAGAAATGCTTGTCGGTCAAAAAATATATTAAACTCCTACGATTTTCTGGACAGTTCAAACGTCCATGAATTTCACTAGAATAATATTACTAATTGTATGTGGTTTATTCAAGCAAAACTTGCAATAACAATATTTTAATATAATCTTAGTGAAAATTTAAGTAATTTTCAATAAAGAATTGTTTTTTTGATACCTTTTTTGGCATCACTACCGGCGTTATCGAAGATAATGAGTTTGCATTCCGTTTTACCAAAAACAAGCTTTATAAAATATGAAATAGTAAAATTAGTAATGTATTAGAAAATTAAACAAGGGTACCAGAGTGTTTATGTGGACCAATACAAGGCATTTTTAGGAAATAAAAAGTTTTGTATGTCTTGCATATTCCCTTTTGTGGCTCATAACGCCACTTACCTTTTTCAATTTCAATGGATACAGCCGAACGTGCAGCTAACGCCCCGGTCTTCGTAGCTACGACGGTGAATAGAAACTGGCTGTTTGCTTGTAGCACCTCATTTGATATGGGCAGCGGAGCAACTATGCTTAGTGAATTACCATCCCTCGGATTCAAGTTGAACAGTGAACTGAATTCTGAAAAAAAAATTGGTAAATTTATAATAATATACGAACATCTAATGTGAACTACAACCGTTGGTAAATTATTTGTGTGTAGATTACCTCCGTCCAAGGCAAAAGAAACCGTGTCGTCGTAGCCGTGTGATAAGGAAATTATTTGGGTAAACTGCAATCCTGATTCTGCATTATAAGCACCCCTGTAATACGCTTGCGCAAATACTGGAGGAACAATTTCTTGTCTAACAACTTCAATTACTACACTTGTCCAAACGGATACAGCTCTTTCTCTTCTGGCTTTTATCTCCAACAGTATAAATGCATTTTCAGTTGCCTCAGTGGGCAGAGGACTGAAAAGCGATATTGACACAATGTTGTTATTAGGCGTCGCTCTGAAATGTTGCGAGTACTCTGAAATCATTAAAAGAGTATTAAATTAGGGTCACATTGAGAACCCAAGTCAACACTTTTGTTGATAATCAGTAGTTTCGTTTGTAAGAATCATACCTCCAGTCAATATAAATTCAGTGCCAGCGGCATACCCTGAGCTGAGCTCGATGTCATCGACTGTTAGTCCACTGCTTCCTATAGTTCCGGTGTACGTACTCTGCGCAAACTTCAAAATGATGCGATCCGTTAAATCTAAAACAAATAGATAATTTAAGTGAATATGAGCAAAGTGCCACCTCAAGATTTTTAAAATTCTACGACATGTAGTAACGAATTATTATACACGGCAGACACTCTCCGATACAAATTGTGTGGAAAATCGCATTAGAATCCTTTGCGAAGTTTAGAAGAACAAAGCAGTTACATATACAGACACGGAAAGTGACGTGTTAAATACGAGTATAAAACAATGAAATTGTTCATAATAATAATGTAATCAATCAATCTGGAAATCAGAGCAACCAAATTAAGCTATAATAGGCGAGACGACAAAAAAAATCTAATAAGTTCATCAGTTAGATTATCAAAAAATATTTGACCCGTGTTTTTTTTCTTTTGTTACGTAAACCAAAATTGACGAAGATATGACGCTTTTAAAATTCTCAATACGTCACGCCTAGGTATAAGTTTTAGCTAGTTCTGACGTCACGTGCCCCCACTCCCGAGTTTTGATGCGTTTTATCTTTTGTCGATATTCATTGATTTACAAAAACAAAAAATACGTGTCCATTAATTTCCAATACTCTAACTGACGGACTAAATAGATTTGCAATTTATTGATACTGTCGTCATTCCTATTAGACATCAAACTTTTTAATCCGTTTTTATTTTAATAGAAATCTATCGCATAAAAAAGAGGTACCTGTTCCATTCGATATTTGGCGGTAAATTATTGTTGTCCGTTTTATATCAAGTACTTAATAGGGCATGTGCAAGTGATTTATTTTAATTTAATACAGTACAGTACTATCCACCCAAGAAAACAATTAAAAGTTAAGTTCAAGAAATGCTTGTCGGTCAAAAAATATATTAAACTCCTACGATTTTCTGGACAGTTCAAACGTCCATGAATTTCACTAGAATAATATTACTAATTGTATGTGGTTTATTCAAGCAAAACTTGCAATAACAATATTTTAATATAATCTTAGTGAAAATTTAAGAAATTTTCAATAAAGAATTGTTTTTTTGATACCTTTTTTGGCATCACTACCGGCGTTATCGAAGATAATGAGTTTGCATTCCGTTTTACCAAAAACAAGCTTTATAAAATATGAAATAGTAAAATTAGTAATGTATTAGACAATTAAACAAGGGTACCAGAGTGTTTATGTGGACCAATACAAGGCATTTTTAGGAAATAAAAAGTTTTGTATGTCTTGCATATTCCCTTTTGTGGCTCATAACGCCACTTACCTTTTTCAATTTCAATGGATACAGCCGAACGTGCAGCTAACGCCCCGGTCTTCGTAGCTACGACGGTGAATAGAAACTGGCTGTTTGCTTGTAGCACCTCATTTGATATGGGCAGCGGAGCAACTATGCTTAGTGAATTACCATCCCTCGGATTCAAGTTGAACAGTGAACTGAATTCTGAAAAAAAAATTGGTAAATTTATAATAATATACGAACATCTAATGTGAACTACAACCGTTGGTAAATTATTTGTGTGTAGATTACCTCCGTCCAAGGCAAAAGAAACCGTGTCGTCGTAGCCGTGTGATAAGGAAATTATTTGGGTAAACTGCAATCCTGATTCTGCATTATAAGCACCCCTGTAATACGCTTGCGCAAATACTGGAGGAACAATTTCTTGTCTAACAACTTCAATTACTACACTTGTCCAAACGGATACAGCTCTTTCTCTTCTGGCTTTTATCTCCAACAGTATAAATGCATTTTCAGTTGCCTCAGTGGGCAGAGGACTGAAAAGCGATATTGACACAATGTTGTTATTAGGCGTCGCTCTGAAATGTTGCGAGTACTCTGAAATCATTAAAAGAGTATTAAATTAGGGTCACATTGAGAACCCAAGTCAACACTTTTGTTGATAATCAGTAGTTTCGTTTGTAAGAATCATACCTCCAGTCAATATAAATTCAGTGCCAGCGGCATACCCTGAGCTGAGCTCGATGTCATCGACTGTTAGTCCACTGCTTCCTATAGTTCCGGTGTACGTACTCTGCGCAAACTTCAAAATGATGCGATCCGTTAAATCTAAAACAAATAGATAATTTAAGTGAATATGAGCAAAGTGCCACCTCAAGATTTTTAAAATTCTGCGACATGTAGTAACGAATTATTATACACGGCAGACACTCTCCGATACAAATTGTGTGGAAAATCGCATTAGAATCCTTTGCGAAGTTTAGAAGAACAAAGCAGTTACAAGTGACGTGTTAAATACGAGTATAAAACAATGAAATTGTTCATAATAATAATGTAATCAATCAATCTGGAAATCAGAGCAAACAAATTAAGCTACAATAGGCGAGACGACAAAAAAAAACTAATAAGTTCATCAGTTAGATTATCAAAAAATATTTGACCCGTGATTTTTTTCTTTTGTTACGTTATCCAAAATTGACGAAGATATGACGCTTTTAAAATTCAAAATACGTCACGCCTAAGTATAATTTTTAGCTAGTTCTGACGTCACGTGCCCCCACTCCCGAGTTTTGATGCGTTTTATCTTTTGTCAATATTCATTGATTTACAAAAACAAAAAATACGTGTCCATTAATTTCCAATACTCTAACTGACGCACTAAATAGATTTGCAATTTATTGATACTGTCGTCATTCCTATTAGACATCACACTTTTTAATCCGTTTTTATTTTAATAGAAATCTATCGCATAAAAGAGAGGTACCTATTCCATTCGATATTTGGCGGTAAATTATTGTTGTCCGTTTTATATCAAGTACTTAATAGGGCATTTGCAAGTGATTTATTTTAATTTAATACAGTACAGTACTATCCACCCAAGAAAACAATTAAAAGTTAAGTTCAAGAAATGCTTGTCGGTCAAAAAATATATTAAACTCCTACGATTTTCTGGACAGTTCAAACGTCCATGAATTTCACTAGAATAATATTACTAATTGTATCCACTCAACCGCCCCTGGCTGCTTTAGCAGCCAGTAGCCGTTTTGCGAAATGTCCCTGGCTGCTAAATCAGCCAGTAGCGCCTTCGTCCAACAAATGCAATAAAAATTTATTAAACTGCTATTTCTAGAGCTTATTCCTCTTGTAGCAAACTCTATACTATATTCCTCAACGTTCGGACCAACAATAGCAACACTATTCTATCGACAAATGTCAAAATAAAAGTAAAAACTTTAGTGTAAACAAACTCCGCCATTTCTGACGTGTGGCGTCGTATTTCAATTGTTCTGTTATGTATATTGTTATTTTCGGATAGTGTTATATATCAAATTAATCGTGAAAATCTGTGCTACTATATTATTATAAAGGAAATCTAGTTTTCGGATCTCAAAGTTGAGTATTTCGCCTCCGAAAAAGTGGTAGGTTTAAATACCTATAGTGATTGTGTTTATACAAGAAATAAGTGTTTTTGTGATTAAAACGTGTGTGTTAACGGAAAACAGTGCATAATTAGTATTGTGAACATATTATTAAATTGTATATACAAAAACAAGTGGCTTCGTAAAGTTATAGGTACGTAAATAACCGTGTTCAAAAACAGTCGTTGGCGCAGGCCGCGTCAAAATAAACAGTGAGTATCCAAATTCTAATTTAATTCTAACTAGACTATCGTAAATAAACTAATAAGATTATGGTCTTATTCGAAAGGAAATATAATCTAGTTTATTTTAAAATTATTTTAATTGAAATTTAATATTTAGAAAAATTCAAATTAATATTTTAATAGCGAAATATCCGTTTTCATCACTGTTTTTCAAGTTCTACATTTTTTTTTGAGTTTCAAATTAATATCAGTTTTTTTTTAATATATAGATTCCATAACTATTCAGCTATTCACTGAAAATTTTATTTAGCTATAACTCTTGTAGTTTGCGATTGTTTATCTAAAGTGTCAAATTACATGCGAATATTTCGCAATTTTTTGCACCCTGGACGGTTTGGTGCAAAAAAGTCGCGCGCGGGGCGGGTGAGTGGGTATGTGGTTTATTCAAGCAAAACTTGCAATAACAATATTTTAATATAATCTTAGTGAAAATTTAAGTAATTTTCAATAAAGAAGTGTTTTTTTTATACCTTTTTTGGCATCACTACCGGCGTTATCGAAGATAATGAGTTTGCATTCCGTTTTACCAAAAACAAGCTACATAAAATATGAAATAGTAAAATTAGTGATGTATTAGAAAATTAAACAAGGGTACCAGAGTATTTATGTGGACCAATACAAGGCATTTTTAGGAAATAAAAAGTTTTGTATGTCTTGCATATTCCCTTTTGTGGCTCATAACGCCACTTACCTTTTTCAATTTCAATGGATACAGCCGAACGTGCAGCTAACGCCCCGGTCTTCGTAGCTACGACGGTGAATAGAAACTGGCTGTTTGCTTGTAGCACCTCATTTGATATGGGCAGCGGAGCAACTATGCTTAGTGAATTACCATCCCTCGGATTCAAGTTGAACAGTGAACTGAATTCTGAAAAAAAAATTGGTAAATTTATAATAATATACGAACATCTAATGTGAACTACAACCGTTGGTAAATTATTTGTGTGAAGATTACCTCCGTCCAAGGCAAAAGAAACCGTGTCGTCGTAGCCGTGTGATAAGGAAATTATTTGGGTAAACTGCAATCCCGATTCTGCATTATAAGCACCCCTGTAATACGCTTGCGCAAATACTGGAGGAACAATTTCTTGTCTAACAACTTCAATTACTACACTTGTCCAAACGGATACAGCTCTTTCTCTTCTGGCTTTTATCTCCAACAGTATAAATGCATTTTCAGTTGCCTCAGTGGGCAGAGGACTGAAAAGCGATATTGACACAATGTTGTTATTAGGCGTCGCTCTGAAATGTTGCGAGTACTCTGAAATCATTAAAAGAGTATTAAATCAGGGTCACATTGAGAACCCAAGTCAACACTTTTGTTGATAATCAGTAGTTTCGTTTGTAAGAATCATACCTCCAGTCAATATAAATTCAGTGCCAGCGGCATACCCTGAGCTGAGCTCGATGTCATCGACTGTTAGTCCACTGCTTCCTATAGTTCCGGTGTACGTACTCTGCGCAAACCTCAAAATGACTTGCTCCATTAATTCTTAAACAAATGGATATTTCACGTGAATTTGAGCGAAAGGTCACAGCACATTCAATATAAACATATTTTACACAACGTAAACCCTCCTACACCATTTCTACTAATTGTGTTGAAAATCGCATTAAAACATTGCGATTAGGTACATACAGACACACACGGATAGAGATGTGAGTGTTTAAGCTTGAATTAGACACCGTTTGTTTTTATCACGTTTTTATTTTCGTAGAAATCGCCTGTGGTCCTTACTCGTAGTCTCTGGAAGGGACCATGGAGTTTTTTTTCTTCGTGGTCCCTATAACACTGGAAAATTCCGTGGTTCCTTCTCATATTCCCTGGAAGGGACCACGGAGTTATATTTGTGACAACAAGTGGGTGTATTTTTTTTAAATCTTTTATGGGCGGCATGGGCACCGGGCCGTAGGCCGAAGAAGGAGGACGGCGGAGGCCCGGCACTTTGGGGACAGAAGTCAAAGAGTGTTATTTAATATGCGAGCGAAGCGAGCGCGCGTTATGGAGTCGAGCGACGACGACATTTGTGACAAAACGTGGGTGTGTAATGTAAAATGCGGGCAGACCGAGCGCGCGTCATGGAGTCGTAGCATGTTCTAAATTGACAGTATTTCAAATATCTAAGTACAATTTAAAACGGCAGTATATTTATATTTCTTGAAGGAACCACGGGCAAAAAAATACTAGTGAATTCCAGGGACTAAAGGACCGGAACCACGGTCGTAAAAGAATCAATTGTCTTAAAAAAACTTTATTGCCTAAATAAAACCGACTTAAAAAAACAGTGAAAAATAACTTAATTTGCTTTTTGTTACACACAAAAAAAAATCTGACGAATTGATAACCAGAGGTGGCCCTCCTATCAATTCGTCGGATTTTTCTTCTTTTTTTAAAACTAAGTCTTTACGTCCATTTTATATCCAGTACTTAATTTTGGCTCAAAGCGCCACTTACCTTTTTCAATTTCAATGGATACAACCGAGCGTGCAGCTAACGCTCCATGCTTCGTAGCGACGACGGTGAATAGAAACTGACTGTTTGCTTGTAACACCTCATTCGATATCGGCAGCGGAGCAACTATGCTTAGTGAATTACCATCCCTCGGATTCAAGTTGAACAGTGAACTGAATTCTGAAAACAAAAAATTGGTAAATTTATAATAATATACGAACATCTAATGTGAACTACAACTGTTGGTAAATTATTTGTGTGAAGATTACCTCCGTCCAAGGCAAAAGAAACCGTGTCGTCGTAGCCGTGTGATAAGGAAATTATTTGGGTAAACTGCAATCCCGATTCTGCATTATAAGCACCCCTGTAATACGCTTGCGCAAATACTGGAGGAACAATTTCTTGTCTAACAACTTCAATTACTACACTTGTCCAAACGGATACAGCTCTTTCTCTTCTGGCTTCTATCTCCAACAGTATAAATGCATTTTCAGTTGCCTCAGTGGGCAGAGGACTGAAAAGCGATATTGACACAATGTTGTTATTAGGCGTCGCTCTGAAATGTTGCGAGTACTCTGAAATCATTAAAAGAGTATTAAGTCAGGGTCACATTGATAACCCGAGACGCAATTTTTGTTGATAATCAGTAGTTTGGTTAGAAAGAATCATACCTCCAGTCAGTATAAATTCAGTGCCAGCGGCATACCCTGAGCTGAGCTCAATGTCATCGACTGTTAGTCCACTGCTTCCTATAGTTCCGGTGTACGTACTCTGCGAAAATCCCATAATGACTCGATCTGTTAAGTCTGAAACGAAATGAAATGATGTTTTAGCAACGCCTGAATATGATTATAATTTTTCACAAAAATTTAGTAGTCTACTGAAATTTTCAGTCACCGGCGTAAAACATATATCTGCCAAATAAATCAAGTTATGTCTTATTGCACGCCTTCTTATTTATATTCTGACGCGCTTTGTAGTAGTTCGCGACTATGCGATCGCGCGCGTGAATTTATGTATTTGTCCGTTACATACTCCGGTGATCTGTCACTCAAACGTTTTGGGAATTTAAGTAATTAATTTTTTTGTTAATTTAAGCTCGACTAAACTTTAGGTAAATTGAGATCAACAAATCTACCTACATGCTCGATTACGTACATGATTTACATTAACAAACCAAGTAGGCATTAACGTTTTAAAGTTATTACAGGTCTTTATTATATAGTAACATTGCGCGTTCGTGTTTGTAGCGATCGCCAAAGCGCATAATTTTCTTAATAGTAAATGAAGTATCTAGAGACGCCTACCTCCGAACAAAGCGTGAGTTCGTCTAAAACAATGTCATAATCAGAATTTCAAATAGGTACGTATAATTTGGTACGCTGATTTTTGTAAATTCATTTTAGTTTATTTTTTATATGTAAGATTAATCTGTACTCAATCCTCACGAGTTGTGTGATCTGTGTTGCAGAAGTCGCAACCTGCACTGATTAATTAATTAAACTATTTAATTAACTTATTATTAAACGGATTGATCGCGAAGATAGGTCGTGGTGGAGAAAAACGAATTGATCGTTAAAGTAGCTCCTACTTTGTAGTAGTAGTGTTAGTAGTAGAATCTATTGTAAAATACCTTTTCTTCCCGTTGTTTATTCATACACGTCAGAATATGCCTTCCTTTCGTTCCGTTTCGTTTATTTAGACGCCAATGTATAGCTAACGAAAACATGCTATCTATCTATATCAACGACGTGTTGACAGGCGTACCACCTTAATTATTATAGCTAACGTTATTGATCCCGGCACTATTGCTAAGAGTAGCGATTTAACATAATAATAAACCCGAGCTTATTTTGTTGAGTTTGTTGAAACATTTTTCATATAATATTTCGCTTACTCACCTGACGGGAATGTAATTGAAATAGCCGCGCTCGCTCCAACAGTCAGTGCTTTCACTGCTAAAATGTTGAACACCAAAACCTTCTCCTTAAAAATAACGTCTTCAGGGATAGTGGACCGTGGAAAAACCACTACATCGTCTCCTTCTTCTCTAAAGGTAAAGTAATCAGCATGGTCTGTAAAAAGTTGGTTCTAGGTATTAGATATGTTAAAAGAAATAAAGTTTTTAAACTAGCATTTTGTTACATACTTGTGAGTTAACTTACCTCCATCGAGTCTGAAAGTTGCGCCAGCAGAGCCTTGTGCCAAGTTAATATTTCCTATATTGAAGTTTGATGTGCCCAAGTATGTGCCATAGTAAATATTACGACTGAAGACAGGTGTCGTCGTGTCATCCTTTATTATGTCCAGAAGTACACTTGTGGTAGTCGTTACAGCGTTAAGACCAGATGCGGCGAGAGTCAAGAATACGATATTGTTGTCTAATATAACACCGCTGGGAATCTCTCTCTCCAAAGTTATTATGGCCCTATTTTGATCATTCGTTACGCGGAAGTGATCTGCGTGATCTAAAAAAATAAATGAAACATTAGATTTGTTTGTTTTTTTTCAGTTAAATATTTAAAATAATTAATCTCATGAAGAAAAACAGATATTGCGTGTATTAGGAGTAAGTGACTCACCTCCATTAATAGTAAATAACACGCTATTGTCATAACCAACCGTTAATGGAATTGGATCAAGAGTTAACTCATTATTCTGCAAACTTCCTCTGTGTGTGGATGCACCAAACTGCAATTCTCTAGCTGTAATAGGTATAAGAAAAACGTAAAGAAAATATACCCTATAGCAACCCGCTTAAAATAGGTTAAATTAAGTCAAGTGGAGATTTATAAGAAATAATCTAAACAAATAAATAAAATTGAAGCGTCTGTTTGTAATATCAAAATAGTAGCTTTTTACTAAATGCATAAGAATGCATAAACGGCACTTATAACAAAAACACATTCTTTAAATTTTTTGTCTGTCTGTCTTTTAGCTCAGGCTAATCTCATAAACGGCTGGATCGATTTTGACGGGACTTTTAATGACAAATAGCTTATGTTATAAGGGCTAACTTAGGTTACTTTTATTTTATAATAAAAAATAAATTCTGTGCAAAAAAAATTAAAACCCTTGAAATTGGTAACAAAATCGGTTACATTTTTTTATAATAATTTTACGTGAGCGAAAGTCGCTGGCAACAGCTAGATGAATACATATAAAACGGACAAGTGCAAGTCGAACTCGCAAATTTGGGTTCCATAGCTCCAAACAATATAATAACAAAATTTTAACGCTAATTCGTAATAACGCCCATAATTTAATTTACATTCAACAGCAAAACTAAATTTGTTTTTTAACATCATCATTTGCCTAGCCTTTTCCCAACTATGTTGGGGTCGGCTTCCAGTCTAACCGGATGCAACTGAATACCAGTATTTTACATGGAGCGACTGCCTATCAGACCTCCACAACGCAGTTAGTACTTGGTAATACGATACCCCTTGGTAAGACTGGTTATCAAAATTTTTGTGCTACTGACTACCTGTAACGACTGTCAAAGATCTACAAATGACAGCCGGGACCAACTGCTTAACAAAATTTGTTTCTAATAGTATGTTAATGAAAAACACCGCTGCAGTTTCACCAAAAAGTCCCATATTTCAAAGTTAGTCCCACGGAAAAATTATGGACCGATAATATATTTGATGACGATCTTTAAACTGTTTAAATCCATTTTGAGAGCGAAAATGAATACAGACATTGAAAGTATCTCCATTAGGTATGTCTACGTAAACAACATACAAAATGGATGTATAAACGAGTCCGTGGTACTAAGGAGCTAATCCTTATAGTCATGATCATTTGACCGTTATTTAACATGTTCATCGAGCCTGCAAGGATCTATGAAAAACATGAGTAACATCTTATAGGAATATCTTGTAGTCATTAAAATGAACATTGAATCTAATCGTCTAATTCCCGATATAACTTTTGGTCTAAGTGATCTAAGTTATTAAAATGGAACATAGATTTTCAGAATTTCAAATAGGCGAGATTATCGCAAATATTTTTTTCCAACATCCAAGATTTTTCACACATGCACATAGTTTAAAACGTAACAATACAGATTGTATTTCTTTAAGTAAACAAAAACATTTTAAATGAAGTCATCATTGTTGTTAGTACCTATAAGTACGATGATAAGCATAATTATTACTCACATTTATTAAGTATAATTGTCAAAAAATATGTCGATCTTGGTATTTATCATGATAAAATCAAGCTTATCTCAGATATCACTAAGTATATTCCCTTGTATGAATGTGGTAATACTAAAATAAATCTACTTCGTAAAAGTCTAATAAAATACATTTGCTAGCTATAAGGCAGCATAACAAACTAAAATATTTGGGAATCTAATATCCCATGTGTGTATCATACCATGTTTGTTAAATTTTATGATAATGGTAAAAAGTCAGTTTCAACCCGACAGCAAAGATAGGGTTATGTTTTTCTCGCGTATCTTGTATTTACTTATGTGGGATACTATAAACCCTCGAAACTTCCAAACGTCTAAATGGAGTTTTGTTTTTTTGTTATTTAATTAAAATGGCGACTTATTAGGTCTTTTAATATCAATATGATGTTTGTTGACTAATTAACAGCCAAAAGCTCTATTTAAAAATTAGACAACCTGAAAGTCAACTTTTTCCGATACATTGTTTTCCTCCCTGTAATTTTGTTACGAATTTGGGTAATGATAATGGCATGAAGGCATTCAGAATCGGTCCAGTCGTTTCGAGAAAAAAACATTTTGCTGTCTGTCTGCCTGTTTGTTCCGAAGGTAGCATTTTATCACATGATTGTAATGATCAGTGTTCGATAGATGGCGTTGGCGTCGAGTTAGATTGCGCCATAGTCTCGTTATCGGAGTGAGTATTTTGGGTTTTCAATGTTCATGCCAGTCAGACCACAAGTACATAAAAATACGCTCTTAAGTCATGACATGCAGTCGGAGGCTACCTCGCTAACTGATCAAAAACATTTTTGCAAAAAATAAAACCATAGGTATAACAAAAAAATGTCATGTAAAAATTTTAAAATTCTTTTGTTTTCCCATTTTTAGTTGTACACAATTGTATTAATTTTAACTTGTTCACAATACAAACATGTCATGGTTTTTTTTTAATACAAGGCAGTTCTTCACTAAATTTAAATGGGGGCCCATTTAAATTTAGTGAAGAACTGCCTTGTATCGTATCGTACCTCGAACGAATACTCTTCCAAAAAAAAAAGAAAATCGATTCACAATTAGTGAAAATATCGCTGAACACAAAAGACCAGAACACAAAAAGGACCTCCTTCTTTCAGAAGTCAGTTAAAAATAAACGTAGCCTTTTTATTTATTTTTTGGGATGGGAAATCACCAAATGACTCCTCTCCTCAGTGTCAGATTTTTACTGACTAAAACCCATATATGTTCCTTCATCGCCCTTTGTGTTCCGGGGCCACGGTTGCTTAGTGTGGCACTAGATGGCGATGTGTCAACGATATTTATTTATTAAATTGTGATAACGGGCTACTACGGAACCCTAAACTGCGCGTGGCCCGACACGCACTTGGCCGGTTTTTACCATATCTATAAAGTATTATAAAGTTAATCTACTTCTCTACATTTGCTGTGGGTTTATATATATTAAATACTTAAATTTTAAAAATTTAAAATATTATTTCGTATTTAATTTTCTTAATAATTTAACTTTCAACCAAGAAGCGAAATGCTGAAGTAATTATATGAAGTCGAATAATAGTATTAATCGACACATTTTAGCTCAAAGTAGCATTTGTTCTAACACATCCGCGGTGTAAGTTTAACGACGTACTTGTAATTATCAATAATATTGTTATATTTACCTGTGGGTAAATTGATGATGATTGTAGCACTAGCGCCCACAGTTCTCGGTTTCCTGACTTCTAAGGACACCACTATGCGTTCTTTGCTATATATTTCTGGTGGAATAGAGCCAGCAATCTCTATCGTCACTGTAGCTCCGTTTAGACTCGGTCTGAAGTATTCTTTGAATTCTACGAAAAAACAAACAAATGTTTTAATTTACCTTTTAAAACTATTGTTGCAAAACACTATTTCGAACATTCGTGTAAAGATGTTGTCGAAGCGAGTTTTGACGGAATATGCTAAAGTACAAGCTTCAAAATCAGAAGAGAATAATAATCGTGATTATGAATTACCTCCATTCAATTCTGTTGCATCAATTCCATTATGACCCTGAACTAGCTCAATTCGATCAAGGATTAAACCAGCAGGGTCATACGATCCTGTGTATATGGGCTTATTGAAGATCGGTGTAACGTTGTCGTCCTTTATAATCTCGAGGGTGACGATGGTCGTCGCAGAACTACGGCCATTGGTGACAAATATCTCGAGGTTTATGAAGCTATTTTCCATGATAATATTTTCGTCTAATGATGTCATTAATAGTGTGACTAAATTCCCTTGGGCGTTGGCACTGAAGTATGACGAGTGTTCTGGAAAACAATTTTTGATTAAGAAGGCTTCAGACGGCCATCGTCATACTCCGTAACCGCGCGGTCCCCCCGCACTCTGATCGGCGCAAGTCGACGACAAACGTGGGGCAGGTACGGGTTAAGCCTAATCTTAACGCGTAAATAAAGGATGTACAAAACCTCTTAACGAAGCCGAAAGGCACTTGGTCTCCTTGTCATTGCGATCATTTTTTAACCTTACACTTTATAACCTTCCAGTTACGGAGATATTTTGGGTCAAAGTTCCAACTTCTTGGCAACTTTTTTTTTAAAATAGGTACATGTTTGTATTGTAAGATTTTTCCTTTAAACACCTCCACGACCCGCGTCAATTAATTCAATCCGTCCATCAGCACAATGTTTTGAGTGCGTTACATTGAGTTCTATCACAAAACATGATTTTTCACCCCCAAAAAAAAGTCGCTTTCCAGCAATTTTTTTTGCGTAAAGTTACTCCGTTTGATGTACAGAATGCTTGGTTGACGGCTTCGTGATAAGGTTGTTTACACCCTGTATGTACCAGAATATTGCCGGTTTTTGCGGATGTTGGCAAAATACTCACAAAGCGGCACCCACTCTAGGGTATCGCTCCATGGACAAATTTTTTTCGAGGAGTGAATTATTACAATAAAAGGGACTTGCTTCGATCACTCGTTGTAATATTTACTGTAAATCACTGTATTCATTGTGTTTTTATATTGTTTAGGTATCTCTTAAATTTTATATAGGTTGTGTAATTTTCAACTCACCATTTCTGACAGTGGCAGTTACAGGTGCATCCCCGTACCCTTGACTTAAAATCAGCTGTGTGACGGGCAGGGTATTGTCCACAATCGTTCCTTCATAATGAGCTCTTTGAAATTCCAGAGGCACCACTGAAAAATATGGTTTTCGATAAGCTTTATGAGTTCATACTAGTAATAAATTATGGTGGTAATTCTGATGGTTAAAGCATTATAATTAAGCCGGGAGCCTAATCTATATACATTTAAGAAAATCAATGTTTGTTCGTACTACGTATAGACTCTTAAACTACTGTACCGATTTGGTTGAAATTTGGCACAATTGCGCATGCGTTAAACTTCTCTGGCGTATGTAGAAACATATGCCAGAGAAGTTTAACGCATGCGGGCACAACTAGTATTTGATAAAATGCACAGAAAACCTTACTGAAATCGACCTTATGATAACTAATTATTCTAATGTTTACTTTTAACATGTAAACCTTAAATAAGTATTATTAAAGTAAGAGTCAATTCTATATCTCAAGTTTAATGTATGATGACAATAGCAGTATGTGATACGCAAAAGTGCAAAAGTCATAGTTCACCTTCAGGTAACCGCAATACTACTGTTGTCGAAGCTCCGCTCGTGAGCTCTCGGTCTGCTGTCACTATTATGTGGATGTTGGTTTTTTCGAGATCGTCGCCTTCTAGCGGCTTGACGACACGGATTGATCTCTTGTTTTCCTGATCTTCTACCAGCTCAAAATTTTCTGAGTAAGCTGTAAAGAAAATTTAAGTTTGAAATCGCTACTGCTTATTTTAGTAACGGAAAAAAGAAAAAAGCGAAATCGTTGTGCAAATTTTGCTTCTTATTTGGGTGTTATCAAGGAAACCATTCCCGTGTAGCTTTACCGAGTAGGTATACTACATGTTGCATTTTACTGCTGGATGATAATTTATCTGACACATGATGTATTACATTTTTTTTATTTTTTTTTCGGATGTGAAATCATCACATGACTCCTCCCGCTCTGGGCGGAGCAGGAGGGAGTGTCAGACTTTTACTGACTAAAACCCATCCATGTTTCTTCATCGCCCTTTGTGTTTCGGGGCCACGGTATCTCTTTCGAACAGTCCCGCAGCCCCGGCAGGCATCGGCCCTTGCAGACCCCTTCCTTTTTGCTGACTCTCTTAGAGGCGCGCGTGGAACACGAACGCGCCGTCGACACGGCCTGTTGTCATGAGACGAACGGACGGCGAGTTAGCCCATAGCTCACCGTCCACAGGCCCGCGCCTACGGTGGCCGGGGGCCACCACGTGGCCCCCGACGCCCAGGGCGTCTCCCGGGGCGACAAGTTGTATCCCTTCATTTAAGTAAATCATTTCAAACTGTTTCCTTGTTGATTCACTTTGACACCTATAGTAAGAGCGTATAACTTAGTGTTTATATAGTTACCTCCTCTAATATTGAACTGCACAAGTTTGTCATAGCCACTTTGTAGAGTAATCGGTTCAGTTAGGACCACTCGATTGTCATCTGTGTAGTCAGCGAGATAGAACGTCTCGGAGAACACTGGCTCTTCGGGGAGCACAAAATCGGTATTTCCAAGAAATCTCACAGTCGTTTCCTTAGTTCTCGGGTCATCACCTGTTAGATCATTGTCCTAAAGAGAATGAAATGTACGTAAGATATTAAATTCAATCTTTTCAAAGTAAAAGTAACTTTGCCTGTAACTCTGCCTTTAACCTTTTCACACCTAAGCCATTACGGTACCTAAGCTAAGACCTATCTGTTCAGATAGATAACCTGATTGGCTGAGACCGAGAGCAGGGTAATTTTCGGAACATCTTAGCTGATTTTTGTGGGACTTTCACTACAAGAGAGTTTATAGGGATAAGTATTGGTTATCTACGTTTAATTCGCAAATATTTTGAATTCTTGCGTGAAAGTTAACGTTAACGTGAAAGTTAGTTGCGTGAAACCTTATTTGAGTTTTACTTAAAAATCGAGTTTATTTTCAGTTTAACGCCTAGATAGATAAGAAATTTAATAATAACGAACCAGGAGCAGAGAAACTTTACAATTCGGTACATAAAATTGATTTTCTCCTAACGCATTATTAGGATGGTATTACGAACACTTTCTTTATGAAACTATACTATACCTAGTATAGTTTACAAGGTACCCCATTAAAAAGGTGTTTTCTCAAAATCTCAGTCGTTCTTTCACGATACAGTCGCTTTTAAATTTTGAGTATGTCGCTTTTGAATTTTGCATATTTGTGCTCGAGATTATAATAATAATACCAGCCTATTACTGTCCCACTGCTGGGCAAAGAAGCTCCCATACTGAGAAGACACGAGCATTGATCACCACGCTGGCTCAAAGCACTATTTCAATTCAATTTCAATTCATTTATTCTCTCTTCACAATATTGGTTCATAAAAATGTACAATGTTTTTGGCATTATATATGTATATGTTATACTTGTGTATACTAATACTTGTGTATAAAGAACGTACCTACACAGACATCTATCAGAGCGATTTTTTAACTGGGACAGTATGGGGAACTTGAAATCTCTAAGGGATAAATAAATAATAAGTAAAATTGAACAAATAGTTTTTAAATGCTCTGTTGTTTCATTTGAAAAAATATTTCGAAAAG
The DNA here is from genome assembly GCA_963853795.1 of Xestia rhomboidea. Lineage (NCBI taxonomy): Eukaryota > Metazoa > Arthropoda > Insecta > Lepidoptera > Noctuidae > Xestia > Xestia rhomboidea. The sequence continues at coordinate 11,351,639 of OY970761.1, read as the reverse complement.
CCTTCATGATATTTTATTTTTTTATTGATTACCACCTATTATTTAGTTAGTGTTTGTGTTAGTGTGTTATCTATAGAATAATACCTGGATGGAATGGCAAGGCCAAATTGGATTTATAAATAAACATTAGCTAGTATTACTTGTAGATACTACTTAACTTAAGTAATATTTACATTTCAATCGTAAACGAGAATTGATTTTCATGTTCTGAACTTAATTGATAAGGATTTAAATTTAAGCATCTGTTTGGGGGTATTTATTTATCTGATTCAAGATTAGTTGGGAATTAACAGGAAATACAATCATTATAATAATAAGCTTACCGTAGCCCAAATGGTTAATTTTAATTCTTCTGGAAAACTCCTTATGAACGTCTTCGTCCTTATTATTGCTTTAAACTCTTTAGGCGCAGAAGGATTTCGATAAATTTCTTTCTGAATTTCAAAATATGGGTTTTCTTCAATTTCAAAGATAATTTTTTGAGTCGTGAGATCGATATCTCTTACTGTTAAGTCTAAGCATCTAGTTATTTCGTACCCTGGCGGCATTGGTGCAGCAATGGTGTAAACAAATTCATCGGTAGCCGGCGGCAGCATAAACCTTGGCGGATTATTGTTTGTATCAATCACATGAACCAGAATTGTCTGAAAAAACGAATAATATAAGGATACTAGAGGGTAACCTGATATGGGAAATGTGTAGCTTTTGCGTTACCATATGTCTAATTAACAGCAAAAGTATGACGGGAAAATTAGTTTTCCAAAAGATCTGGGCATCGACACGCTCTGGGATGACCTACGGTCTGATGAGATTCTAATCTGCGTGAGGTAATCACTGAGTTAAGCTCTTACAATACAAGAATCTGTGGAGAAATGAGCTTACTTGTGGCAGAAAACTAATGGTGCCTCCAGTACATCTGTATGTCACAGAGACGGTCATACTATGAGAAACCTCGTGTTCTTCATACTCCTCGAAGAGTGCAGTCGTAAACAACTGAAATCGAGAATCGACGATGTTTGCGCTTAGATACTGTCTATTATCTGTCACACCGCCTACATTGGAGCTGTAAATACCTGAAATAAAGGTTATTATTGAAAAAAAGTTTTGTGTACTAATGTAATAATTCGAATTTTATACGAATCCCATGGCTCACAGTTGAGTACTCACAAGCGACTTGTTTTAAAAATGAATATTTAATTGACGCTTACTTTCAATACCCGTCGTCTGATTTTGCCATAAAACGCCTCTGTCTATGTCTTTGACCCATCCCTGCAAGATCACTCCTAGGGTGGTACCGTCTATGAGGCATGCTGAAAAATATATAATGGGTTAAAGCGCTATAAAATAAAATAAAATATTTTATACCGTGAGTTAATTTAAATCTTACCATTACTGTAGCAGAAACACGCCGTAAAAATAAGTGAAAATAAAATTGTCTTATGTTTCCAATGCCCCATTGTCTTACTTTGGTTTTAAATTTACGAATGTAGTCATATCTGAAATGTGACGCAACTGTAGGGAAAGGTGTAATTATTCACAGTTTCATATCACTTAGTTTATCACTAATGCACTTTCACTTACCGTATAGGAACGCAAACACAGAACGAATCAAAAAGTTTTATTAAATATTTAATTATTGACACAAAACAAATAACGAGCAATAAATGTTGAACACTGTAATAACATCCGGATTGAATACTTTTATTATCAAGGTAAGTACGTCAGATACCAAAAAAAATCCACAAAGAACTGAATTTTGTGTTGATAAGTATCAATGAATAGATGATGATTATAATATCTGACGATTGATATCTGCGCGGAAACAACGTGATAACAGTGTCATTATACATACAAATACTTAGTGGTAACAGATAACATATTTTTATATTTATAAAATGCAGCATAAGCAAATCAGCCTAAAATACTGCTGGGACAGAAGCTTCCTCTCTATGAGAGGGCATGGGAGTCCGCACAATATGTTTTCAATTTTTTATCAAAAGGTTTAATTAGTTTTATGAGAAACCTGTGACAATAACCTACTAAACGCCATTTTAACGCAGGTTTATGTGTATTAGATTTTACTTCTGAATATCTCGTATTCTGCTAACTTAACCGAATTCCGTACGAATAGATATCGCGGTCGCAGCTCATAGAAGACCAGATTTTGAACTAGTTTATTTTTAACAGTTATTTTATTCCCATTGTGAGATTTTAGCCGAGTGCAATTAGACAAAAAATACTCAAAAGGTGGAACGAAGTTTATAGTGGTCGGATTTTCATGGGTATTTTTTATTGAGTTCCTAGAGGAGTGGAGAAGAAAGTTAAAAAAACCACTCCTACTTCTTAGCGATAGATTTGTCATGTTTTACTTTTCACCAGTTAAGAAGTACCTTTTAACAAGTATCTTAAATATTTTTCTAGTTAGTACTAGAAAGCTGTAATTTTGTAGGGGTATGTATATCAATTACGCTGACAAAGTGGTAAATAAAATTTTGGCAAAGTGATAAAATAAAAGCTCCCCCACTTGTGAAGTGGGGATGAATTTTGTTCTAGTCGTCTACCCCATCGTGTGGGGTATCGTTGAAAAAGTCTTTTAAAATGACTTAGGGGTTGCTAACACTATTTTTCGATTAAGTGCTTCATTTACGAAATATTAACCTTTAAAGTGCAAATTTTTGTTTCAGTAGGGCGTTCCCCCCTCTAAAAGCTAAAGTGCTGGCTTGAAAAATCTGGAAATATTCATGATGATAGTGCATTAAATGAACTGGCTGGTTTTTTATTCAATTCTCTATAAAAAATTTCTATGGTGCAATTAATGCCTGCTTATAGTTTCTATGACTAACAAATAATTTGAATAGATAACAAAATAAGACGTTTTTATCAGTATAAATATTTTGTTATCTAATGATAAGAATTTCATTGTTTTAAACACTAACATGACGTACGCGGATAATCGAAAATGTTATCGGTTTTATCTATGTACCTACATATTATAAAAGCATAGCTAGGTACTAAGAAAAGACTCGGAAATAATTGGCGACCAAAGAAGCTGCACAAGTTTGCTATATGTACTACAATATACGTCGAATTCTTCTTAAATCATCGGATCACCGTCCTGTCAAAAATAAACATAATTATAATAAAATCCAGTCTCATTTATAGAAAATTGGTTACAAATTAGTTCAGTATAGGTACTTTTGATTTTATGTCTCTTTGTCAGGGTATTGACTTGATCTAAAGATCAAGAGTTTAAATAATATTAAATTAAAAATTTTACATGAAAAAGTTAATAGACAGAAACAGTTGTGTATTGATGTACTTTATGAGTAGTTGGTATGGTTTGTAAACAGCCGTGCTTTCGCAATTGGCAATTAACATCAGATGACATGAATGACAACAGCTTTGGCTTACCGCATTGTTATATTTTGTATGTACCACTTACTGTTATCATTTAATGTCTGGAAACATCGAATAAGTTTTATTTAGTGCGAGATAACGCCGTATCTTTCACCTTTTTAGCTTACAAAAATTACCGCGTAAGAGTAATGTTCCAAAGAATGTGGGTCTTGTGTTAAATAGATGACCGCTGAGACAGGACTACACCTAGTCGTTAATGTCACAAACAAAGATTTATGATAGCAAAGGAGCTAACTCTTCTGTGTGAAAAGCATCGCAAAAATTTGAAGTGTTTTCCTGGTTGGTTTAGATATTAAACTTTAGGTATTTAGTACCTATTGCAGTGCTGGTTCAGGTTTTTTTCTGCATAATTGAATAACTTTGCAAACAATAAGTACCTATGAACTTACACTACGTAATTATCTTACAGAGAATTATTCTTTTCAGTGTTTGTCTCAATGCGTCCTGCATATTTATTGCTGTTCTTGCCCCCTAAACTAAATTAAACTTAACTATTTTTATTTCATTGTGATCCAAACTTACTTGCAATATTTGTTTTTTTTTTTAAATATTTTAAAAGTATCAATCTATAAGTTATGATATCTTTTCAAACAAACCGGTTCCGCCTTTGTTTTCTACTTCTGACATACGCATGATTTAAAAAAAATATAATCTGGGTTATCTATGAAAAGATTTAGATTTAAAATCCCTCGCTGAGGTATAATAAACAAATAGTACTTTATTCATTGGCATATTATAAATAAAACATGCTGATACAAAAGACGAGAACCCTTAAAACATTTTTCATGTAAATTAGGTTACATACTTAAATACATCACATACAATGAAAAAAGAACAAGCGTGAAACATGAAGCCATTTTAATGCCAAGTATCAATCGTTGTGACGTCATGATTTTGCTCCATACTGTCTTGAGGTTTTCTATTTACAGACACATTTAACGCTAATAAATGTGATATCGGTAAACGAGGTGAAAGATTTACCATGCTAGCCCATTGACCGGCACAAAGTTCAGGAAACTTTAGTTTTTTGAGAAAGTGACCTTCAAGGTACCAGGGTGATACGCAGGTCGGAGAGTAGTCCCATATCTTCATCTCATTCAGGCGTACCCAGCTAGAATGAAAACGAAAAGGAAATCAGCGAACTTAAATACCTTGACCACCTCAGTTCCATGAGTACACTGCCTAAACAAGCATTAAGCTTCGTGCATCGAAAAGAGATCAGGTCTCTGTTTCCAGAATTGCTTTTTTAAAAAAAGGCAGGCTAGGCTACATGAAATGTAGGTTTATAGACTATTCTAAAAAAGGCAGGCTAGGCTACATGAAATGTAGCTCGCCGTCCGTACGTCTCATGACGACAGGCCGTGTCGACGGCGCGTTCGTGTTCCACGCGCGCCTCAAAGAGAGTCAGCAATAAGGAAGGGGTCCGCAAGGGCCGAAGCCTGCCGGGGCTGCGGGACTATTCGAAAGAGATACCGTGGCCCCGGAACACAAAGGGCGATGAAGGAACATGGATGGGTTTTAGTCAGTAAAAGTCTGACACTCCCTCCTGCTCAGCCCAGAGCGGGAGAAGTCATTTGATGATTTCCCATCCTAAAAAAAAAAAAAAAAAAGGCTACATGAAATGTAGGTTTATAGACTATTCTAAAAAAGGCAGGCTAGGCTACATGAAATGTAGGTTTAGAGATTTTTCTAATTTAATTTTAATCTATCAAGTTAAAAAACATGGTCTCCTATTTCTAGGTCATAGAAATTACGCCGTATATGCTATAACTTTAAGTAAGTACACATAAGTCATGTACCTAAGTACAATTACTTTCTGAAATCTGTTCAAAATACTGTTTATTGAACGTGAAGAGTTCGTTTCTGGATTTATAATAAGTTAATTAATCACCGAGAACAAGTAAAATACTAATTATAAATTAAGATACCTTCCTCAAAAATATAGCTGAAATATTTAAACTGATAATGACAGGGACATACCTAAATAAAATAAATATTTTTTTAATGCAGTAGACCGGCAAATTACTAATAAACATAACTCGAAATAATACTGGCAAGTTAAATATGCTGTCCCATACATTTAGGTCGAGTAGGTTTTATGGGACCGCTGATAAGGTATTTTTTGTGATTACAATGTTAGTCCCGTTTCATGGAGAAAGTTGTTTAGGTCTTAAATGAATACGAATACACTTTTTATATACAATGTACACAATTTTTACTTCAACGCTGAACAAGGTTTGTGTAAAATGTTGTAGACTCTTATTTTTACAGATTGTGTAAGTTTAAATTTGAATAATAATGACTGTGATTTCTTATAAATCAGAATCAAGACGATACAAATCGATCTAATCGCTTCTATTATTTGATTAAGATCACACTGATATACCTGCCTACATTTAATTGCTCGGTTTAGAGATAACGTTATAATCTAACTTTATAGGAACCGATTGAAAGCAACATATTCGGATATTGCAAATTTATTCAAATATGTAGATATAAAACAGCTTTGTGGTTGCCTGACTAACTAATATATAAACGACAGCGACATTGAAACAATGTTGTTTTTAAAAAGATCTTAAAAAGATGATTAAATACTCAATGCAACGGCTATAATATGCCGAAAAGTGAATCTATAATAATCATCTGGGTCATCACAATATTTTAAGAGTATCTAGTTGGTGATCGTTTATAGAGTTTTAAAAACTACATTCGATTGTGAACTGAGTCTCAAAAACGCATTATTAAATTTTAAAAAATCTAATTGAATCATTGAATTATAAATAGCAACATAAAGAAAATAAAGCAAAAGTCAGTTAAATATTTAAAACAAAGCGCCTATTCTAGGAAACGCTAACCACTTCTTCCACAATCTCATTCCAGTTTCATTCCTGCTTATTCGTTTCAATTTCAAGCTACATATTGCCTGAAATAATTTTAGAGGCGGTTTCGCGTAAGGCGCGACGGAATGCATGGCAAAGTTAGCGAGACGTTCGCAGAAGCACAGCGGAAATGGACTTTGCGACCTGCATCTGGAGATAATGTCATTTGCATTTGAAATGCGAGGTACTTACGCTGAAATATACAATGCATGGCAGTCGCAATGCCACGGGTTGCCTGATAGTTTAACGATCGCAAGTTTGGGCATGTAATCCAGTGTGCGGGACGGTAATGAAGGAAACATGTTGTTGTCCAAATGCCTGTAATGAAATTGTTTTATTAAATAATTTGTTGCGCTTTATCTACAACATTATGGTTTGGCTGCATTCGTAGATATGTTCACTTAGTTGTAACCCGTAACTGATTTACGTATTTTACTATAAAAATAATCTATTAATCAAAAACTTACAGAGTAGTGAGATTTTTCAAAGTTGAAAAAGTTTTGAAGTGAACCTCAAATAATTTATTTTCTGACAATAAAAGCGAGGTGAGATTTTCCAATCCTAGGAATGTGGTGACATTTAAGAACCGCAATTTATTTTTCGATAAGTCGAGCTTCTCCAAGTTGGTGCAATTCGAAAACGTATAATCCGGAAGTTCTATGAGAGCGTTATCCTTCAAATCCAACGTACGTAAAAGCTTCAATTTTTCAAATTCTACGCCCGTTAACTGAAAATTTTCAAACGAAATTATTTAAAGACCTAAAATTTTATATAGTAGGATAAAATATAAAGAGCACAAACTTACACTCATCAAGTTGTTGCTGGATAAATCAAGGAAGGTTAAACAATCCACATTATGAAACAGACGAGTTGGAATGCTTTGTAATTTATTTCGCTCTAACAATAAAGTTTCCAAAGCTTGCAAGCTTTCAAAAGCATTTTCACTGATATTACATATTTTATTGTCTGACAGTTTCAATATCTGAAGTGTCTTTAGTGAAAAAGTTCCGTTTTCTATGCGTTGTATTTTATTTTTAGATAAGTCTAATATTTGCAACGATTTGAGGCCCACAAAACTATCAGAAGGCATGTACATAACATGGTTATTAGAAATGTCGATGGTTTCTAGAAACGAATTATTAGCGAACAATTTTTCAGGAAGTGAGTATAAGAAATTGTTCGACAAATCCACGTGGAACAATTTCTTCGTTGACCTGAATGCGAGACTATCAATTTCTTCCAGATAATTTCTTTGGAGCCTCCTGAAAACAGATTGATTTTATAATCGGTGATTAAAGTTATAAATATGATTATATAGCATAGGCATTTATCATTTTTGATGATGTCACCCTATGTAGTTCCGCCTTGAAATATCGCTTTATCATGAAGAGAAAATACTTATCTAAGATAATTTGAGGAAAATTATAAAATTGCTAAAAGTTTCTACATAAGTTAATATGCATGGTTATTATACTATAGTTAGATGTATTATCAGATACATAATAAGAGTGAATTTCGGCACGTCACACATGTAGAGAAACATTATTTTGATAAAACTAAGAAACTAAAGTGTGTGTTGTTTTTTAGCCAAAAAGAAAGTATCAAACCATTATTGTAAGCAAGCCTACTAAGAAGTAAAACAGCAGCGTGTGTGAAACACAAAACTTTTATAAATACGGCTCAGTACTCACAGAATCCTTAAATTGACCAAAGAATCGAATATCCCAGCGGGCAGATATTCCACATGGTTGTCGAACATGTCTAGTTCGGCTAGTGAGCGCATACCTTTGAACGTCGTCTTGTGTAAAGTCCGCAATTTGTTAGTGCCCAAGTCACTGGAAATGATTAAGGTGGCATTTTGATGATCCAGATAAGATGTAGTAAGTACAGGACATAAATAAACCAGAGTTCAAACTTCAAAGTGATAATTATCTTGTTATAATTTAACAAAAATCATTATCAATGTCACTTCACATGTAGGTATCCGAACGAGATTTGCTGCTTCTACGCGTCCAGTCGTATCTAAGCGTGTCAAGTATCTGCATACTTCAAAAAAGTCACAACAATTGTTTATACTAATATTCTAAAGAGGAAAGATTTTTCTGTTTGTTTGTTTGTACCGAAGCTTCGAAACTACTGGACCGATTTTAACCATTTTTAGTTACAGTTATCAGGTTATCAGGAAGTAACATAGCTTATAATTTATTAAAAGAAATCCTTTAGAAAACTGCAATAATCGTACGACAGACAAAACATGTAGGCATAATATGCTCTATTACCCGAGCGAAGCCGGGGACCGCTAATTTTCAATAAAAACTGTTTTTGTTGTAAAATTGAATTTAGTTTCCCTAATAATATTTTACTATTTAGGACTAGAGTGATAAATAAAAAAATACGAAAAATAAAGACCCTGTTTGGACTGAATTCGAGTGCGTTAAAACAAAAAGTAATTTCAGTCAAAAATGAGAGATCAAGTTATGCTTGATAGTAATTACGAACCCTGAAATAAACCTACAGGATATGTATAAAGCATCAAATCGCAAATCATAGATTTACAATGTGAAGCAGGTCAACTACTCTTGAACTTATAGATACGTGAGATAATGTACTATCTCGCATATCTTCATGTTCTACATTGAATTTGAATCGGACTCACCAGATTATCTTGTTTGTTTTAACCAGTTTAGTAACCAAATAAGTAACAGTGAGTAACCAGGCAGGTATGATATTCACAGAATCATGGCGAAAAATTTGATTTGCTTGAACCAGCAGCTCGAAACAATAAAACATTTTTTTGGAAAAGTGCTATATAATAGGTTATGTATTAGTTATAAATCGTTTATATTCTGGTAATATTAATTTCATTTCCGTAAACAGGGACACCTTGTTGACAGAGGTGCAAATAGAAATACCCGAAATTTTCAGTTTTCTTTACTTTGCCATTCAACGTGGCAATGCTGCCAGTCTTCTGGGAACGTTTCCGAATGACAGCGATGCGGAGGAGTAGGTACTTTGACGCCTATTGACGTTGGATATATGTAGGTACTTACGTTTAGTTTTATTTTTGCAATAAAAAAAAAAAAAAGTGAAATAATTTAAATTTCACTTTAAAACTTTGATAATGGATTCATAAATACAGACAGACTTAAAAATACAAGCGAGAAAGCTTATTAGCGATGTTAAAATGTTAATGTCCGGCGTCTAGTTCACCTAAACAATATTGTTGTTATTGTGTGAAAAACAGAAGAAAATGATAATGACTACTGTCGTTGTAAAGAGGTAGTTGAGGAGTCTTTACAAAGGTTCTGTACGTTGCAGTTATTCGAAAATTATACTACAAATTGTTGACATAATGTGATTGTGAGCACCAAGCATTAATTTTAAGCGTGTGCAAGGTGGTCTCTCAATTAGCATCTAACAATAAAACATACCTATTCAATAAAAGCAAATTGAATTGTAAGTAGGCACCGCTGGTATGTATTATACAATAAAACATTCCATAGTACGAGTTATAAATGCAAATTTTCCTATTTTCCTTTTGCCATAAGTACTATAAAGATTGACAAAGAATTAGATCTTGGAAAAACAATGTGAGTTGAAACCAAAGTAACATTCGTGAAGATTGTTGGGATACAATACTGTTTTAAACCACTGAGGAACGTAAATAATTAACACTTTAATACATCCTTGCAAATATAAACAGAAATCAGCTCAGTTCACCAATTGATATTGAAGCTAGGAGGGAAAGTGTTTTCCAACATGTAAGATGGGTAGGTACTCAAGCTATTAGATTGTAGGATTTGTAACAAAGTTTGGAAAATATAGGCCACACACTTTGGGGACTTCCATCAAAATTTAATGATCCCAGGCAAGATGTTCATATCAAAATATCAAGTAGATTTCATGTCATTGTATTTTTTTCACAACAATTTTCTTAGATATTTTATGTAGATATATGTAGAGGGAAACGTTTTAAGGCCAGACGTCATCTAATATTGCCCTTGAAGTCCTGAAAAGATTTCGCTACAGGATGTTGCGAAGATTTATTACATGTTTCATAATCCGTATGAAAAGTTTCACGAAACGAACTCGGAGTTAGCGCTTTGCAAAGGGACGAATGTGTGTATTAGTAACCCACGCTAAGCGAATGTTTTATCGATTTGTGACACTTTGATAAATGTCTCTAATAACTCTAAAGGGTTGAATTGAAAGCCCACAAAAAGTGACAAATGGACAATCGATTGTGTAACATAGGGATATTTTATACCCCGCTTTATAATCTATTTAATTTATTATTATTTAATCTATTCAACTTTTTATTAAATGTTTATTTAAAACTCACAAATAGGATTTTTTTATTTGAATGAAATTATCTTTCTAGTGGATTGAACCGAGATTATTCTAAAGGTCTAGATGATTTCTGCGTACAACATTACTAGGTTGTATACAGTTTTCAGAAATTGATAAACAACATATACGATTAGAAGGAACTACTAAAGAAAAATCATTATTTACTTCAACACAGGCCCTGTTGAAATAAATAAATTATGACAATCAAAAATCAATTAAATTTGATCAATTACATCTACTTAAGATCTTGGTACCATTAAGAAAATCTAAATTAATAACAATATCATGATTTAACTTGACGTAACGAACAGTAGGTACTCACTCAAAATAATGTATAATACCGGAATCGAAAAATCCATACTATGTATTATTAGAAATGTGATAGTTACTCTGCCTGTCTATAAACTTTTGACGTTTTAACGGCAGAAGGGATATCGGCAAAATTATACGAAATGGGATACTGTTTATCCCAGCAGTACTTTTCCCGTCGGATAATTTCTGAACTCTACGCGGGTGAAGCTGTGGGAAAAATCTCGTATGAAATAAAAACTTTCTACTCACATATTAACCAGGTCAGCAGGAACGATCAGGTCTGGTGTGAGAGTGGTGAACCCAGCCCTCCAACAATTAAGCGAACGTCGGGCCGAATCGCATTGGCAAGCACTTTTCGCACATTGTCTCCAACGCGATTGGCCGAAGCTTATTGTCCATGCTGTGAAAAACCAATCGAATGTTTTAGCATCAGCATCCTAGGAAATTATTTAATTCTATAAAATACCTCAAACAATCATGCCAGTGAAATTTCAACTGATAATATAATTTCGTTGACTTCTTTCCGACTTAGCTTAAGTCGTCGTTTAGATGGGCTATCATTTTACATGAAACCACAGGAATTTCCATAAAACAACTTTACTATAATTACGCCTACGCGGGTGTAGACCGTGACTTTAAGCAGGCTCTTCGTCCGGGTGTTACGACTGCCGTAAATATTGTATGATAACTAGGTTCTACTGTTAAACGTGATCTCTAAGGTATTAAAGAATTCCGAATCTCGTCCTTGTGATGGCTATTCAACATCCATAGACGAAGCGCGACAAACATAACTTAGATAACATAATTTGATTTTATGCGGCTATTACGTAACCACGAAATATTTACAATTACAAAAAGGCTGAAAATAAGTTTCCCCCAAGAAAATCTCCATAACAAACCCACTCCATACACTAATCATAAACACTAAACACACACCCACAAACATGTAAAAAAAAATGTCCCGTAAGTTAGTTTTTCTTGTGTAGGGATTACTAGAGTATGTAGTTATTGTATACCATTTTATGATTTATTGACAAATAAGTATCTTGTTTCGTGAAATCGACTTCACGAAAACAGAATTCCTCAAAAACTGCAACAAAAAATGCTTGTAGGTACAGCAAACGGTGCATCATTTGTATAGTTAAGTACGAAAACTATTACTCTAATATTTTATTGGTTTGGTACATACCGACATCGATCACATCACTGAATTCGAAAAGTAATACAGAAACCAAGCATCTTTATCCCAGCTTGGCAAAACTTTTCGCATTTCTATTAAATATAACAAAAGACGCGCGAATCTGGCGAGCTAAATTACTTTCGTTTTATTTTTTTAAGCTTGTAAAAAGGTTAGTTAACAATTGTTTATTTGATATTTGAAAAGAGACTATAAATGATTTAATTTATTTTCCATAATTATATTATTTTTTGGATTCATAATATTATAGCAATAAAACGTTAATAATTAATTTAATAATACATTAATTGCTTTCGAATCAAAGACGAAATGTGAGAATGAAAACAAACAAGCAGTTGTAAAAAAAAATACTGGCCACATTTTTCTTTTCACGACAAAAAAGTATCAATTTCGATTTTATGGCTGGCCTGTATTGTATTCATTTAATTAAATTAAATAGTTACTCTTTTGAAGGCGTCGTGAAAATTAATATTATTTAAATGATTTTCTAAACAATGTAACGACTGTTTTCATTTAAAGTGAGGTATTTAGGCATTTGCCTCAAATATTTTTAGGATATGACTTTCGGTTATTTACCTATTCTATATTTTGAACTTGCTTAGCAGTTCTAATAAAATAACAATATGTACATAGAATACTATAATAAAACATGTAATACATGTAATAGGTACATAGGTATAACCTAGATACCAGTGATATGTGTGATATAAAAAAAGAAACATGTACTTGAGTTTGTAAAGGTCAATGAAAGGCTCGGCTAGGTTTAGAATTTTAGGTTGTGGTTGTATCCGTTTTACCAGGTTGTTCTATAGCCCTTAGTCGTCGGTCCAGTTGTCGCCAATGCAGATCCGGATTGCAGGCGCCTGAAGGAGGAGTGGAGTCAGCTGCACGGTTGCTCCTCGTAAACATTTCGAACACATCACACGCGTTCAAGCTACACGGTGGCTCAGCTGCCTGAAACACTTCCCATAAAACAAATGAGCTATAATCTCTGCATGGCTTTGTGTACGTACGTCTTTATGATCCTATGCAAAGAAGGGGGATGAAACGTGATTTAATTAGACCATATTGCTCATTCTGTTATAGGTATAATGTTGGCGGTTTTAACAAGGAACTGGCGGAACTTAAGGTAGCTTTTGTTTACTAATAGCCATAGCTACTTTAGCATCAGAAAATTTTACGTGGCTTAGTATTTTTAATGATTTCGAAAATAAAGTTTTTAAATCTTTAAAGTAACGTAACGAAAGCCCTGTTACTCCGGTAAACGTTCAACGAATTTGATCATATTTAATTTTGTGTTAACAACTTTGAATCGGCTAGTTCATTAATTTTTGTATACCTACGTCAAGCGAAAGTTTTCATTATAATATCAATAAACTTGATGAAAACCGCAAAACTCATTTTTGAATGACACGACTCACCTGCAGATTTATAAACAATCTTTACATAAAGAAACCACTTTAATGTTGAAGCATGAATATTTGAACGATTTGTCGTCGGGAAATGTTTTGTGAACACTGAGTTTTTAAGGTGGTGTTATACAAAAACATATACTTTAAATTGAGTTATCAAAAACACAGAGTTAAAGAAGTTACAAATGTCGCCGTCAAAAAGGATCTCCAAGTATTCATAACGTAGATCGTGTGACGGGCAATGAATATAAATTAATGGTTCAACATTGGCCTCCTTAGGAAACATCGACTAAGCGAAGCTAAGGTTGGCAATCCCGTAACGAATTTATTTTGCCAATGAGAAAACAATTTTTCGCTAGATTTACCTACTGCGTTAAAAATTTTTCACCGTAGAGGTATCCTGGTCGAAAGGTTTTTATTAAAAACGTTTATTAGGTTGCTGATGTTGTCCGCGGGCAGGAATTTAATAAGTGAGAAATTGTAAAAACATGACATGGACAGTTATTGCATTTATGATTTTATAGCCCTTGCACATGAAACTAAACTTGCAATATATAAACAGCAGGTAATAGGTAGAAAAAAAGAGAAGTTTTGAGAATGAATACGGATGGCCGTTGAATAGGGACAGACTGAAGACCAAAATAGCAATGAATGGCCTGTGGAAAAGATTATATGACTAGAATGGAGGTGATGACTACTGAGATGACTAATAAGAAAGTAAGGGAGAAGAAGATATGCTGCGCTGACCACAAATAAATTGGCATAAGGGCAAGAGAGAGATGGGCTAAGTAGGAAAACAAAACACAGTAGCAGAAGGTAACCACACCCTATTAAACTTGTTGCTACTTCACGAGTATAATATTAGGAGAGGTAAATTAACTAAACTTTTGTAATGGTCAACTTGGGATTGTTCAATATTTAATTTAGCTTTCTATTCCATCCTTACTAATATTTTACTTAATTGTGAAAGTAACTCGTCTCTAGTGTCTATCTGTTACTTTTTCACTCATTGACAGCTGAACGGATGTGGATAAAGTTTCGCACACAGATATACTAAGACTACCGCGCGCGTACATAATAAAACCCTCATAGAATGATTTCATAATTTAGTACTCCGCGCGAACTAAATTATGAAATCATTGTATGAGGGTATTATGTACTTGAAATAAAATCACCGATGATTTAAACAAGCCACCGATTCCTCAGAGCTCGCGCGCGGACTATAGTTCGAACGTGGAACAACATACTTTTGTCCATATAGTACATTCCCGTGTGATGATTTCCGCCCATTTGTTCATGCGACTGAAGCCACGGGCTTGTACTATTTTTTCTGTGCCACGGACAAAAGCTAGTAGGAAGTTCTATCATGTCAGATTATTCGTGAATTCGTTTGATGAAGGCTTACGCGAGATAAAGTTTCCTTTGACGTCGAGTTCAATACGCTTACAGTCGTATGCAAAAGCTTGCATTCATCGATTTTGATATGAGTTTCTGTAGACTTAGAGCTAACCCTGAACGCACTTATTAAGCATCCTCAAGTTAGCACAGTACTTGCACAGTTATTTGACCTATGATTTTGGAGCATAGTGTGTACTTAGTCAAATTTTCATATGGTTGCTGACCGAGCTAAAATAACCGTGAAAGGGTTGGATCTATTGATCTTGGAAATGTCATAATAACACTAATTTTACAAGCGTACAAGTAACTACTTCAAAAATGGAAGTAGGAAAGCGCGCTGTAAAATTCATTACTAAAAACCAATCTATCCATGCAGCATTATGCGAGGTAACACATTCTGACAAGTTACCTAAACTTTAATTTAATTAAAAATCTTTTAATAAACAACTTAGTTAACGTAAACGGGTTCAACCCTTTCAGAACAGTTGGAATTATATTAACGAATAGCGATAGAACCTCCATATTTACATTGTAATGGTAAATGGGGATATTGCTAGTCTAAAGCTAAGCCAGAGAAAGTATCTTAGAAAGTTATAACGGGTCATTTTCTTGAGAGTCCTTTGAATGCGTACGCTTATAGGGTTCCAAAAGATTGATCAAATTGGTGCGGAACCTCGCAAGAATCTGTTTGTTGCGTCTAGTCTTGGATACCTTCCGTCTAGCTACTATCTACTTACAACCGGGTCTGATTGCTGTTGTAAAACCAAGATGAGGTTTTCAAACATTTCAAGTCAAACTCAGTAAAATAACGATACCGTTACTAAATCTGAACTTTCTAGCATCACACAAGGAACACCTGATTCGTTGATACAAAATCCCATTTGGTTTTCCAAATAAATCATCGGTGTTACTCTTCTATGAAATGGGAAAAGTGTATAAAAATAAAGTTGTATATCAATGTTTGGAAGGCACGTCACCACGCTTGAATGAAGCGGATGGCGTGTCAAAAACTATCGAGAGCAGGCGCTTAGTTTTGTTTTTTTTTTACGCTAAAATAAAGTTAGGTATATGAAAATAGCATACAGCATAAAAGGTAATCTTCCAGCCAGATTTTGGAGAATTTATGAGGACTAATAGTAAAGTAAACTACCACTAAAAACCCGACTACTGAAAAATCACGCTTTAATTAAATTCGGGGTTTACAAGGTAAAATCGACTCCACCTATTGTTGAAGTCGGTTAAAATGTATTTAAGCCTATGTTACCCGGGCTGTAATAACGAATCGATTGACACCTTATCAATCAAAATCGGGTGAATAGTTAATAATAATAGAGGAACATTCGTTAATACAAACATATACAACACTATATTTTTTTATTAGTACAAATACTTAAATGGCTTATTAAAGAAGGCTTTTTTACTAAATATGTAAAGTCTCAATACATAATACTGATAAACAGCAAAGTTATTAGCGTTTGTTTATATCCCAAAATGTCACTCAATGTATGGACATATTGTACTGGCCATTCATAATAGTAGGAAATGGACATTCTGGGAAATGGAAACTCTGGGAAATTGACTTTTTGGAACCGTTGGACATTTTGGGAATTGGACATTCTGAACCTAAGCAATCGTTTTCTCTCACTCTCACGTTCGCGTGGTCATTTTCTAATAGCAATTGTTATGAACGATTGATTCAGTTATGAGTTTACCAATTATGACAAATTTTCGTACACACTTTGGGATTTCGTTATTTTTACTATTAACTACATAAATATGATCAGTAAAGGGGTACGGATAGAGCCCCATTTTTTTAGTACTCATTAAAAATTAGTGGTGTATATTACGACTAATAGCCGAAGTGCGGCTACACCTAGTTTTAGCTGGCTACAATTATAGGTGCTGCCGGCCACATGCGGTTAAACTTAGATGTATCCTATTAATCTTCGATTAGAACTAGGTTTAGCCTTCATCATAGCGGCTAGAACTAGGTTCAGCCGCACACCGGAGGTTAAACTTAGGTGTATCCTATTTACGTCACATCGACTAGACCTTATAGGTTTTCAGTTCAGTTAAACATTTTGGTTTTGTTTTGAGACCTTGCGTTTCCCGATTGATTCGATTATATTGAAAAAATAAAAGACATGGATGTTATAGTGACATTTATGATTATTATATGATGTAAGTTATTAATAAAACTCAATATATCATAAATCTTCTCTTCAGAAATAAAAGAACTAGACGTCATAATTATATACAAACATACACTTAAAGTACTTACGGGATGATATCCGTGATTTTCTTTTCGATCGATGAGCTCCCGATATTTCGACGCTGTTGCAAGCATCATGATAGCGGGAATACTGAAGAGGTATGCGGGTGGGACGAAAATTATTTACTTACTAACATTATTATTATTTACTTTATTTTACTTTAAGTGTAGTGAAAAACCGTGAAAGTCTAAAACAGTGCAAATACAAACATAAATAATTAAACATAAAAAATGACTACATAACTATGCAAAAAATCTTGTTTTGGACTGACATGGCTTGTCTGTGGTAAGATGTCTAGTCTATGGGGGTAATACGAAATTGAATCAATTGGGAAACACAAGATAGGAATCTCAAAACAAAACCTTCAAAGCTTAACTAAACTGAAAACCTAGTTCTAGCCGATGATAAATAGGATTCACCTAAGTTTAACCACCGGTGTGTGGCTAAACCTAGTTCTAACCGAAGATAAGAGGATACATCTACGTTTCACCGCATGTGGCCGGCTGCACCTAATTGTAGCCAGCTAAAACTAGGTGTGGCCGCACTTCGTCTATTAGTCTTAACATATACATACATAGACCGCTAAAATCATAACCCTTCCGTTTGGCTACTCCTTAGTCGAATAAAAAAGCTTTATTAACAACACATGATTATGTAGGTTCATAAGCAAACCTGTAATTATTATACAATTTACGTACACAATTAATAGAAAACTATCGTACCTACAATGTATACCTACTATTATATAGTTTTAAGCCTAATATTGTTTTGTACAAAAGCTGTTAGTAATTTGAAACGTTTACATAACTTTGTGTTAGCGTTATTAGACAGGCGCTTGATCAAAAGCTTCTACGAACATAATATTGTTTTTTTTTCTGAACTAACTTCGTTTATGGACTTTATATCATTTGCAAAGGGAATTATTCTATTTTTTAATTAATTGTATGTTTAAATGAGATTTCAATAGGAAAGGGAATATTTTTCAGCAGAAAAAATAGTGCGTTAATAATAAAATGTTATTAATTCACAGAGGTTTTTTAAAGATTTATCAATCACTCATTAAATATTCAAAGCACATTAAAAAATGTTTTGTACCAATAACATTTATGCCTATTTGAAATTATTTTCCATTTGCCAGATCCTTATGTACGTTAAAGGGTACCTAATTAATATTAGTTTGGGTATTGATATCAAAACCATTACAATTGATATTCTTACACAGCATTTGTAACAACCTTGAAGAATAAAAAAACTAAAGAATTCTGAAATTAATTTGAGTGTTAAAAATAATCAAAATCATTACCTTTTATCTTCACAGCTACAGCTATAATTATTTGCAGCAATTTGAAGTTCATTGTTTGATCCAGTCCGAACGAAAGAGGAGAACTACTACAATGGAATGACTTGCTTTTGTTTCACGTATTACCGAAGTGTAGTTTTGTTCTTTATGCAACATTGCACTATTTTATTAAATGCTTTGAAATTGCGGCTTGAAACATACCGTATACGGAACTGCTATAGAAGGCTATTGTTAGAATTACGTCGCTGAAGGAGACTGTTTAAATTTTTACAGTGTTTGTTGTAGCAGTCGACGCATTAATCTGCTACAGACTCTCAGTATGCCATGCAATAGGCAGCCAAAATGCATCTGCATGCAGCTATTATACAGTTTTGGGCTAAAAAGACGGGTGTATATTCTAATTTTAATGTTTTCGTACTGCTTTCAAGTTTCCATCGCGGTACTATAAAGTCTGATGGACGTCGATACCTATCAAGACCTCGACTGTTTTCGAAGAGAACAATGACGTTTTTCGACTTTTTATAATTTATCGTGTAAAATGTCTCTGGCACTCGTCCTAATGTAACATGTAAATTTCGTGCTTTGGCTGGACTTCGTAGAAAGTTACGTTATGTAATATGTTGTTGATATATTTTCTAAGAATTCTCTATAAAAATGTTACATGCTGACTCACACCACACAATGTACAGTTACGGCTCAGTACCCAGAAGCTGAAAAGTCGTTAAAGATTTTTTGGGTGCGTTGGTCCAGCTAGTTCAGCTAATAGCAGCGCTTCCACAGCAAGACGTGATCACTGGCGGGAACTTCTTAAACCTCTTGGCGACTCATCGAGCCGTCGGAATGCCTTCCACCTGGGCATGCATTACCGTGGCCGACTTGGAATCTCTAAATGGGCTCCGAACCCAAGTCGGCTGTAGCATAGACAATCTCTGCAGATGGGGCTCAGATCTCAAATGCGTTAAAGAATTTGTAGATCAAATTATTGAATAATTGACCCGCCCTAAGCTGTCTCTACATTATCTGTGGCGGCAAGTCATCGCAACAGCTGATCTGCTGCGGCAGTAGAATATTGGTCCGGGGCACCATATTTCGAAAATCGAATTGGTGTTTTGAAAAACACAGTAGTTGTGAAAAATAGAGTATGCTCCTCGGTGTATGGACGTCTTGGGCGAACTTAAATCCCTCATTGCTCCTAGGATTTTAGAAAAAGAGCTACCGAGCGCAAAAAAAAAGAAAACCTTTTGGCCACATATTGGATTGCGCTGTTTTTTGTTTTATTAGTGATACACAATTAACCAGTTAGCTGAATTGATTGCGTCCGTTGTCCACGTGCAGTAGAACGAACGACGGAACCAAAGCGGAATTGGGGACATAGAATTGTTTAATGAATTGAAAAACCAATTACATCAACCATTTATTTTGTAACTTTTACTAGGAGTTTACCCGAAATAATAACTATTGAATCCCTCTTCTAACATTTTTTTATGCTTTTTAGGACTACAATCTGTAACAAAATTTAAATAAATGTAAAGCGTGTGTTTGGCTTACAATCAACCGGTTAAAACATTGAAAATTTGCTGAGATAATGCAATCCGGCAATGCGTTTATCGAATAATAATAAAATAATAATAAAATTTTATTCAAAAAATATAAGGTAAATGTTTACAGTTTTTCTTAAATCTATGTCAAGTTCACCCATGCTTTGAGCCTGAACTAGGTAATCCTGTGTTTCAGGCGATTTGAGGTAACATTAATTGATTAAATAATCATATGTCTTATTAATAATATTGGTAACAATGTAAAAGGTATATAACATTTTTACTATTTTAACTTAGCAAACTAATTAAAAAAATAACAATAATGTGAACAATATTTACTTTAGCACAAGTAATAACTTCTCTGTATCTTCATAGGACATAGTTTGAAGAGCTTCCTTGAGGATTTTCTTGCAGTTATTGTGATTTAAGGAGTAGATGCTTCCTTTTTCATTAAGCCTGTTATAGAGTAGCGGTCCGAGGTACATATAAAACTTGGCTGTGAAAGCGTGTTTTGTACTTTTTTGAGGGCAAACTATATCTTTTCGTCTTTTTTTTGTGAATTCAGTGCTGTATGGAAGTGCTGTGTGTTGTTTTAGTACAGTGCTCATAATAAATAACTGTCGAACTGTTAGTACTTCACAAAGATTTATACAGGAGGTTAGTGGGGAAAAGGAAAGGGCGGCAAGTAGCCACCTTGAGAATAGCTCTTTGAGCTCTTTCAATGGGCAATAACAGAGTTTTTCTCACCCCATGAAGTAATGCAGTAAGTCAGAATTGACTGACAAAGAGCAAAATATACTTGCCTAAGTATTTTTGGATCTGTAATATATCGTATTTTTTTGAATACGAATATCAGCTTCCGAATTCTATTATTTAGAGCTTCCATATGTTGTTTGAAGGAAAGGGTTTCATCTATTATAATACCCAGGTATTTTATTTTATCAGTCTTCTTAATATTGGGACACCTACACTGGCTATCTGCAGGGACTGGGCAACAATGAGCGTGCAACGCTGAGGGGATATTGACTTGGGAATTGCTTGCGCATCGAAAACTTAATGTAATTTGTTTTCTCTGCATTTAGAGTTAGTGAGTTATTTTGAAGCCATTTATTTACAATATTAAATCCGTGTTGCGCAAGCTTGTAGACTTCATTTTCTGAGTCAGCCGAAAAAAGTAAAGCAGTGTCGTCAGCGTAGGTAATGATAGTACCATGCTCTAGCTTTAGATTGCAAAGGTCATTTATGTAGATCAAAAAAAGGGTGGGTCCAAGAATACTTCCTTGGGGAACACCAAAAAATGTGGTTTTTTGAACAGCGCTGAGAACATCGCCAATCTTTACGCACTGGGAACGATCTTCTAAATAACTTTTGAATATTTTTAATTGGGTGCCTCTTACACCCATGATCTCAAGCTTGCGCAATAGAATTGGAATGGAAACTGTGTCAAAAGCTTTGGCGAGGTCCAGGAAAATTCCTACTGTGTGGTTACCCTTGTCAAGTTCTTTCGCTAGATAGTCAGTCAGATGATGTACCGCATCGGCAGTTGAAACTTTAGGTCTAAATCCAAACTGTCTTTCAGACAGAATAGATTTATCTTCCAAATATTTCAACAACCTTTTGTTTATTATTTTCTCCAATATTTTTGACATAGAAGGTAGTAAAGAAATAGGTCTATAATTTGTCACTTGCTCTTTGCTGCCTGATTTATAGACAGGAATAATAACAGCCTTTTTGAGACACTCTGGAAACTGTCCTGAAGATAAACAAATGCGGAAAATGTAGGTCAGTGGTGGTACTAAAATATCCTTGAATCTTTTAATAATTTTATTCGAAATGTTGTCCCAGCCAACTGCACAGTCTTCTTTCAAGGTCATGATTATACTATCTACCTCAGTCTCGTCAGTATCTAGCAGCGCGAAGGATGTTAAAGCAGTGTTAGAAGTTAAAGGAATGCTCGTCAGGTTTTGGAATTGACCCAGATTTTTTTCTGCCAGACACTTACCCACATTAACAAAGAAATTATTTGCTATGTTAGCGGATTCCACTGGTGACGAGTGTGCTTGTAATAAACTTGAAGATGACTCATATTGTTTTGTAGAATACGTTGCGTCTTTAATATATTTCCAGATCTTTTTACTATTTGTTCCAGCCTTTTCCAATGCCACTTTGTCGTAGTTGATTTTAATTTTTCTAAGAAGATCATTGCAGAAATTTCGATATCTTTTGTACGAAAGTTGCAATACAACATTTTCTGGATTAGATTTAGCTTTCATATGCAGTTTATCCCTATGTTTCATACAGCGAATAAGACCTGATGTGATCCATGGTTTAATGTTGTGATTTTTGTTGCTCAGCTGCGATACGACTGTGTTTTTCTGAATTGCATTTCGTAAGTTTTCAATTACAAACAACATGCAAAACTGCGGGTCAGCGGAATTATAGACTGGATCAAAATCGATGACGCGTAAATCTTCTTCAAGTTTATTTATATTCAGTTTAGAAATTTTGCGAGTGCCTTGTTTAGGAAATTTGCAATTTAGGGTTAGTAGGGCAGCATTGTGATCGGTTATTGTTGAGTTAACAACAAGTGCTAGTGAAGGGAAATTCGATTTAAGCATAATATGATCCAAACAGGAGCCACTGTGATGTGTAGCAAAGCTGTGTGCTGGGAGCAGGCCATGAAAGGCGCATAGGTTGAGGTAGTCCTGAGCAGAAGCATCAGCACTTCCTGGAAGAATATTGATATTAATATCTCCAATTACAATCGTGTTTTTGATGGATGACAGGTTCTGCAAGGTCTCATTTAGAGAGTCAGTAAAATTGCTAGTATTTTTAAAAGACGGAGGTCGATATAATGCTAATATCGCAAAATCTGATCCAATTTTAACTAACAATCTGTTACAGTCATGCATATCGGGTTCCTCAACAGAGACGTTCAGATGATTTCTTGCATAAACTATCACACCATCATTTTGGTTGTAATTTATAGTACTTCTATACATATTATATCCCGGCATTAGTGGTATGTTATATTGTTTGGCAAGCCAGCATTCAGTTAAAACAATAACGTCACAATTTATGTTTAGCCGTTGCTGAAATGTGCTAAAGCTATCAAAATTCTTAAAAACACTGCGAATATTTTGTGTTAATATGGTTAGTGGAGATTTGTAGCCGGATAGATATTGTTTGCAGTTTTCAGCTTCACAAACTTTGGACTCGGATACAGAGAAATTATCTAAATCATTAATTAAACTATTTATCATAGTAGTAGTTTAAATAAGAATATAAAATAAAAAGGCAGAAAAATACCTAATTAACGGCGCTCTTAGGCGCCTCCATAATCTACAGAATTAATGTACCTTTTTTCAGCCAATAATTTCGCCGGGCAGTCAGCAGCACCTGTGTTATGCTTGTCTGGCTTTTTGAAATGCAAGCAAGTAGCGCATTTTGGTTCGTCAGCCTTTTTTGGACATTCTTTAACTGAGTGACCTTGCTCACCACAGTGACCGCAGGTATACGATGTCTGTCGACATGACTTGGCCGCATGTCCATACTGCTGACACTTATAGCATCGTGTGACCAAAGTAAAGTCTCTCACAGGGCATGATGACCAATTTACAAAAACACGGTCTTGTGATATCAGGGCTTTGCGTATGACTGCAGATACCTCAACAATGTAATTACAAGTCTCCGAGTCTTTCTTACCTGACTTATGACTTAATTTAATTAGGCTCAAGATCGTCTCAAGGCTGCAATCCTGAAGTTTTTCGGCTAAGTTCTGGTTGTACACACAGGTAAAAACCTCATTTTCTTGCATGTCTGTAGGCACTCCTATAATTACAACCCTAGGCTTTCTTTTATGGGGCTCGTCGACTGTTAGGCCTGATTTGGTGAGCTGCACCGATTGCCTCAGCTTCTCAATGTCATCCTTCGTCTCGGTGCTGATGATAACACCGCCGTTCTTCGTCTTGCGCAGGCCTCTCACGTGGAGCTTCAATTGTTCGGGTCTGATAATTTTCTGGACAAGGGTTTTCGTCTCATCGCTGGTCTTCAATTTGTCACTCGTATAAATGGCCACAGAACTTACGTGACTTGGCTGGATAAAATTGTTGGCACCTTTCTTCACCATGTCAGCAAAGGAAGATCCCTGGGCAGGTTTCGTCGACTCTTCTATACTCAGCTTAAGGTTCTGTAGCTGCTGCGAAAGATCGAGTTGATTTTCCAGAGTTCTGACGGCGTATTGCGATTGGAGGGCTTTAGTTTTGACGGACTGGTACATGACGGCCATCTGCGAGGTCCCGTAACTAATCTTCCGGGTTAAGTTAATGATGCGCGTTTTCTGCTCCACATTCAGCTTTCCCTCATTTGCAATAGCGCACACCTCGTTCAGGTTCTGTTCAATAATCGCCATCCAGTTCTGAAGTTCTGCTGTCGAAACAACTGCAGGGGCATCGTTCCTTTGGATAGGCGCTTGAGGGGTAGAGGCGGGTACGGCAACGGGCACAGGGGTAGAGGTGGGTACGACCCCGGGCAGAGGTGCACTGGTGCCGGGCACAGGTGTAGAAGGCGGGGAGCGAACACATTTACTACTCCGGTTGAATGGACTGTCCTCCATCATGAACCAGGATAATAAATTGTTCCTGTTAAACACCGGTCATTTCTACTAATAATACACCTTACACAAATGTACTGTACAAGTAAGCGTTACTAATGGCTATTTGTAACTAGGTCACAATTTCGCAAGCGATTATTTGTTTATTGCAATAATTGTTCGATACGTCTGTTCACTACGACCGGCAATTAAGCAATCCAACATTAATAATATAATTAAATATATATAAAATATATAGAATATATATTTTATTAATAATATAATTAAATATATAGAATAAAACATTATTTACTTCTATATATCTCTATTAATATCTTATATTATATCTCTCTAATCGTATATAGTTGATTGCGTATTTGTTATTGCACGAGATTTGGTTAGCCTTATAATCTTATTTTTGTACAAATGTTATCTATCCAAGATATTTTAAGGTACTTTCCCTTCACATGACGTTTATTTTCAGGCAGTCAGATTTACACTCTTGTTTTACACTTACGAAACTAAAATTAGGTATTTAATCTAAGTACTGTACTCTCGGGGAATTATTCTTTTACATTTTTTGCTGAAGTACTAGTGTAGGTAATGATAAACCAAACTAAACTAATGATGACTAAGCAACACCCATACATTATCTGCGCATACATTTAATGGCGCCAATTGTTGCAATTAATTTCACAATTATTATGCAACACAGCTACATGCAACAATCAGCTATCTAGACTTATATCTAGCTGATAATCGCGACTTCATCTGCATATAAACATCGACTCGCCCTTTGGTAGGTTGTCTTTCAAAAAATACTTTCTTACCTACAAGTACTTAGATTTTAAACAAACTTCTCTCATATCATCTGCCAAGCCTTTTCCCAACTATGTTGGGGTCGGCTTCCATTCTACCGGATGCAGCTGAATACCTACCTACCTACCTGTATTTTACATCGAGCGACTGCCTATTTGAACTCCACAACCCAGTTAGTACTGGGTAATACGATACCCCTTGGTAAGACTGGTTATCAGACTTTTTGGGCCACTGCACACTGACTACCTGTAACAACTGTCAAAGATCTACAAATGACAGCAGGGACCAACTGCTTAACGTGCTTTCTGAGACACGGAGGAAACTCGGTAATGTAATGGGTGGTCACCCATCCACAGACCAGCCTAGGCAAGCACGACTTAACCTAAAGCTCGATCCAAGCGGCTGTTATAGTGAAGCCACGAGCTCCTCGTTAAACAAACTTATCCTATTGTCTTAATAAAGTGTTTTCCTTCATGTTCTGTTTCCCATTTTTATTAGGGTTCCGTAGCCCTGACAAGGAACCCTTATAGTTTCGCCATGACTGTCCGTCTGTCTGTCTGTTCGAGGTTTTGCTAATAGACCGTTAGTACTAGAAAGCTGTAATTTTGTAGAAGTGTGTATATCAATAACGCCGACAAACTGGTAATTTTTTTTTTTTTAGGGTAGCTCCCCTACATGTGAAGTGGGGATTGATTTTTTTGACGTCGATTCTAGTCTATAGTCTATTCAACGATACCCCACACGATGAGGTAGACTCATCGTGTGGGGTATCGTTGAATAGGTCTTTTAAAATGACTTACGGGTTGCTAATCCTATTTTTCCATTTAGAGCTCCATTTACGAAATATTAAACTTTAAAGTGGAAATTTTTGTTCCAGTAGGGAACCCCCCCCCCCTCTGAAAGCTAAATTGCTGGCTTGAAAAATCTGGAAAAATTTGTGATGATAGAGCATTTCATAAACTTTAAAGGAACACTATAGCGGTTAAGATAACTTTATTAGTTTAGCAGTAATAGTCGTTGAACTAGGGTGTTGGATAATTTTGTACCAAATACAAAATCCTTAGAATTATTCCTATAAAGTGACTAAAATAAAGTGGTTGCTTAATTAACGGGTGAAGACTTGCATTGAAAAACAAAACCTAAAATATAACAGGCTACTACGGAACCCTACACTGCGCGTGGTCCGACACGCACTTGGCCGGCTTTAAAATTAACTACATAAATGTTCTAATCTGTAATTTACGCAGACAAACATTCACAACAAAAGTTCAATCATTGTAGGTCTTGGTACTTTTACAATCACACTGCTTATCATAACGTTTTATTATCACCCCGTAAACGTGCACTGCTGAACATGGGCCTCCCAATGACCGCTATTCACTATGACGATATGGGCGTATGCTGCTACTTATTGTATTAACTATTAAGTGTTAACTGCCGTTCTTTATGACCCCTTAAACTACATTAACTCTAATCACATTATAGTGTCGACCCTTACTTGACGACTTCGAAGGTCCAAGCCCTTGAACCCATAAACATTATGACATGGAGAAATGGACGAGCGACAACCTGCATAAACTTACTCTGACGGCTTATATTACAAATATTTGTGTAAGTAGATTACAATAGATCAATAACAAGTTTAATATAGTTTGAAGGGTCTTCGATACTGTTTGGACGTTGATAAATAACTTAATTTTCATGACATTTTGAAATATTTAAACACATTTCAATGTTTTGTAAAGTATGAAATTCAAGATGCAAATACAATTTTGTCAACTCTTTGAGATTCAAACGCAACGTTGATATTACATCATAGGATAACGAAGGCTGTTTGGCCTTTTAATGTTGGTCTACGTTATGTGCCTAGTTCACACAGTAATTAATTTTTTTACTACATAACAGAGTTTAAAATATGGATATTCGGTCAATTTTAAATCACGGATGTTCGTGTTCATACTTGGTGTTGAGCAACCACTCGCTGCTGCAAAACTAATAAATACAAGTTTCTAACAGGAGATCAATCTGCTGCTATCTTTGAATGATAATAATGAAACATAAAAAGTGCAGACTAGATGTTTGAAAAAAGGTTTATTTGTATAAGCAAATTAACTACTTTTCTCTGTCTAAAGCGTGTTTTCTAAACAGACAAAGCATCACTCTACCTTTTACACCTCTATTACATCAATTAAGGTTCCATTCATGGCAGAGACTTAATATTGAGACCCTAATGGGATTATTATTTCGTTCACAAATGAACGTATGTCAATAGGGCCCTTCTGCTAGACAAGATTAAATTATTACAATGAAACGCAAGACAAAGCTCTCGTCTTCGCAGGCTTTGTCATAGATTTGTGAGCGAACGGGCGACGACGTAAACTTCCATTAATTTATTCATGTGTTGTTAAACAGGTACCTATTGATGTCGAAGGCAGAATATGTTAGTATCATTTTACATTGTATAGTAGGCTAGTAGGCGAAAGATTCAAAAGTTTTAAAATTTCAAAACATTTTAGTACGCTGTCGCGCGGTCTAGAAGGGCATGACATATAATAATGCAATGCAGGAATTTGAAAATATGACTGGTTAGTCCATACTAACCAGTCATATTTTCAAATTCCTGCATTGCATTATAGTTATTAGTTCATTATTAGTTCAGAGTATTTGATGAATAGAAAACCAAATATTAAAGGGCTACATAGAGATCATGTTAGTTATCTGATTATATTGATTAGAGCATGATAAATCAATCAAGACTTGTTTGAGATATTATTTAGTAGACTAGACTTGTCAAAGGCAAAGGGTAAATAAAGCAACTATACTCCCAAAATGATGATATTTATTTAAATAATTACACTACTTTTATATAAACTACAACTCTAAATAATAATAAAAATATGTACAAGTAAACAACCTGTAACCGTTACAGGGCGTCAAAAAATTAGTCCACATCGCTGTCAACAGGAAAAGTGCCCAGAAGGCTGGCAGCATTGCAACGTTGGATGGCAATGCTGATTCTTTGGCCAAAAAATAGGCCCGCCCTCTGGTCACGTGAAGAGTCGACCAACCGCTTGGCGATTTCTCGAAATACTAGGTGGGCACTCGGACCCCATGGCCCTAGTGTTTCAACCCCAAACGGCTCAAACACATAATTACCAATTAAATTATTGTATTTGCGCCGTTTGAGGTTTTCAGCACCTGCAGCAGCCGCCCCAGCGCAGCCCACTGTGCTAGGAAGATGGGATGGCGCAAGGGTGTCGACGCAAGTTGCATCCCACACCAAAGGCCTACCCAACTTCCATGGCATTATGGTCATACCATCTGGTCTCTTCCCATCAACGCGTGCCAAGCCAGTGGGTTCTAATACAGCTGGCACCCCGGCGGTGGCAAGAGCACGACGGATGAGATCATTAATGCTAGCGTGCCGCGCTATCCGACCTGCACTCTTACTGCAGGAAAGGCCATGGTGTCCGAGGCAGTCGACTGCTTCACCACATTGACAGCGATGTGGAGCCCCACAAGGAGCGCCCAAACGCAAACATGTAGCGAGCCGGAAGGTTGTGTCACCCAACAAGGTGCCTATATTAGGTGACGGTAGTGCCTGAAGCTAGAGGCAAAAAGCACAAAAAGACATTCGACGCCTGGCCGCCGCTGAGTGCACACGTGCGCTCCGCTCTGTCGCTGCCTTGCTCCCGCGCACCCCGCGCCCCGACTCGGTTTCGCCGCTACGCTACGTCAGTAGCATCCGCCGCCTCGCCGAGCTCCGACGGCCCCCGGCCCGCCAAGTCGTAGTGTGACTACAGTCTTTGCCTTGTGCTCGGACTTAGTTGCGCTGCGCCGTGTCGAATTAACTACTTGTAGTTTAATTTCGATACGTTATAAACTGTCTTTTTCAAGACAAATTTCCTTAACGGCAATCGACAAAACCACGTCCGCGTTTTTTGCCCTTCAGGTGAAATCCACGATTTTGTGGTTCTTGACGGAAACCTCACGGTGTTAACGAAGTCAAGAGGGTGGTGACCCGACACACCCGCCGATCCCCTTCAGGGTGAGGCAACCCGTTGGAAGGGCTCTGACTGCGGCCTTGGGGGATCTCCTAGTCGCAGTCTTGTAGCGTCTAATCCCCGTTTGTCCACAGCTGCACCCGGGACGTCTGGGTGTCTCTACCCCAGCGGCCCGGATCGGTCGCAAGACCCATAGGGCCCTGCCGCACAATAAGATCGGCGGCAGGTTTACAAGCTTAGGGCACACCTTAGCACTCACCTCCCTGTGATCCCAACAGGGAGAGAACACATCCCTGGGTTATCCCACCCGGGGAGTTAGGCTTTACAGTGTTTTCCGGCCCTTCTGGCCATTCAGACAGCAGTGGAGCTGGCGAGTTTGTTTGTGTTTTTCTTCTCGCCAGTGGAACACTAGGAAAAACTCAGGGGTAGCCTCGTTTTAAGAGAGCTGTCTGCCCGGGGAGTTTACGTTTCACGTACCTCCTCGGGATAGGTTTGGTTAGGACTAGGCATAGGTTAGGTTATGTGCTATTTCCCCCCTTTTTAATTCTGCCATAATGGCAACGCCCCGAAAAGAGGATTTATCGGCTTCTTTAGGAGCTCTCCTGCAGCGTCTGTTATCAGACGATAGCCCCTATATTAGGGAAAAATACGATGGGCTCCTCGAGCCCTTTAAGAAGGAAAACTGGAAAGCTGAGCAATCAGCTTCCACTAGATCCCGATCTCCCTCTCCTATTCCCCGACCCAACTCCGCCGATATGGACGTTGTGGTCAGCCCCGAAGCCCCCGATAGCTCTCCCGAGTTGGTCTCCTCCTCTGAGTCCTCACCATCCGAGCCAGAGGAATTCCAACTCGTCCAAAACGGGAAAAGAAAGAAGGCGAGGAAATCCAATTCCGGAAAGGCCAAGAAGGCTGTCACGGCATCGAACGCCCCCCTCTCCGCTTCCCTTTCCCACATCCCCTCTACCACCGGTGTAGCAGCTCCCTCAGCCGCGACCCCCATCAACCGCTCTCCCAGCCGTACGGCTACTGGCTCGGCTCCTGCCAGCCGCCCGGATAGTCCCATGGAACCGGTTCCATCCCAATCCGCTTCGACCAAGAAGCTCACACCCCCTGCTCTGTACATCAGAGAAAAGGGGAAGTGGACTGAAGTGTCCAAGATGTGTGCGGATCGCAAGATCCAATACACAAGCGCGACTTCTACCCAACAGGGTATAAAAGTCAAAGTCCCCACCTCCACCGACTACAGACAGTTGGTGCACGCCCTTCGTGGAAGGAATATCGCCTTCCATACCTTCTCCCTCCCAGAGGAAAAGCCGACCCGAGTGGTCATCAGGCGGATCCCGAAGGAGATCCCTGCCCAGGACATCCTGGAGGATTTAACCTCCCAGGGCATCCCCGTCTCGGCGGTTCACCGCCTCCACAAAAATAGGTCCCAAGGGGGTGACGAGTACGACATGGTGCTCGTCATCTGTGACCCAGTCGAGGGTCACCACCCCATCTTCAAAATCAAGTCCGTCTGCTCCTTATCGGGCATCTCAATCGAGAGGCCCAAGAAGCAGAATATAGTTGGGCAGTGTCATCGCTGCCAACTATACGGCCACAGCCAAAAACATTGTTACGCACCGCACAGGTGCGTAAAATGCCTAGGCGAACACGCCACGGCAGATTGCCCTCGTCCCAAGGACAGGAGTCTATGTACAGAGCCGCCTAGCTGCGTGCTATGCGGTCAATCTGGCCACCCGGCAAACTACAGGGGCTGTCCCAAAGCCCCCAAACAATTCGCCAACAGACTGGCGAATCGCGCTCAAGCCCGTCAGCAGAGGGAAAGCCCCCTGACGAAAGCCCCATCCAAAGACCTCCCTGAGCGTCTCAGCCCACAGAGGCCCTCTCCATGGAATCAGCTCAACCACCAGCGTGCCTTCCCTGCCCTGGTGAAATCCCAGCCCAACCCGATGCCAATGCCTGGCCTCATGGACAACCCAGTCCCATTGCCCACTCCAGTGGCTCGGTCCCAGGTCCCTCTTCCCTCCCCTAGCCCCCTGCCTTCCAACCAGGAAGAGAAGAGTACAATCGACACCCTCATGAGGTTCCAGGTATTTATCTCACCTGAGGCCGACTGCTTAGCAGCCGAGCTCAGGTCAGCTAAGGACCTGAAACAGATCCATGAAGTATACGCGAAATATCCTAGGATCGCGGAAGCCCCTCGTAACCTCAACCAAACTCAGTAATGGATAACACACCCGTAGCATCGTGCACCCAACCCCGGTCCCTAAAGTTAGGCTTTTTTAATGCTAATGGCATGGGAGGGCAACGCGACGAGATCGCGTCCTTCCTTCGCGATTACCAAATAGACATTTTTCTCATCCAAGAGACTTTTCTAAAACCCAGCAATTAGCGAGAGACTTATTTATAAGCGACTCAGAGATTATGCCGAGACAAAAGGCCTCATTCCCGACCAACAGTTCGGTTTCAGAACCGAACATTCTTGTATACACCAAGTCCACCGCATCGTCGAACACTTGAGCGCTGGTTTCCAGCGTGGAGCGATGACGGGGGTGTTGTACTTCGACATAGCGAAAGCCTTCGAAAAGGTCTGGCACAACGGCTTATTATACAAGCTGTATAAACTCGGTGTGCCGGACCGTCTCGTGCTCATCTTACGAGACTTTCTGTCAGATCGCACCTTCCGCTACCACGTGGGAAAATCTCTATCTTCTCCCCACCCCATCCGAGCCGGAGTCCCTCAGGGCTCCGTCCTCTCTCCTCTAGTTTTCACGCTGTTCACCAGCGACATCCCAACGAACAAGAAAGTTCAGGTTGCCCTATTTGCCGACGACACGGCTATTTATTACACCGGCCGATCTCAGGTTTGCATCCATCGTGCACTTCAACAAGCCGCCGATTCACTCGGCGCTTGGTTTCGTAAGTGGAGGATCGAAGTAAACCCTGAGAAGAGCCAGGCTGTTCTCTATCAGAAGTTACGCCATCAGCGACCGTCACCTGCCCCCATCACTATGTTCGGCAAGCCTATCCCTTGGGAGAAGCAAGCCAAGTACCTCGGTGTCATCCTCGACGAACACCTGACTTTCGCGGCCCATATCAAAGCAGCTCGTAACCGAGCAGCCTTTGCCATGAGCAGACTCCACTTCATGCTAGTCAAACAGAGCAAGTTGTCACTCAAGTGCAAGTTGCGTCTTTACACAGCAGTTATCCGACCATACGCTTGTGTCGTATTCGCTCATGCCCATCCCCGCCACATCCACAGGATGCAGACCTTGCAGAACCGCTTTCTCCGTAAGATCACCGGAGCCCCCCCGTACGTCCGTAACGATAGTCTTCACCTAGATCTTAGAATCCCCACTATTCAGCAATTCATGAAACGTCTTGCAAAGCGTTTTTTCGACTCCTCTATTAAGCATAGGAACCCCCTGATCGCATCGGCCGCCCGATACGACCCATCGCGTATCAGCTCAGTCCGCCGTCCTCGGCATACTCTAGTCACCCCCGACGACGCTATTACCCTCTTACAGGAGAGTAGCAAAGACACCAGCACCGTACGTAGAAAATACAAATACAAACCGAAGACATACCGACCTCGCCGCCGAGGTCCGGCGCGTAATCCCCGATCAATTCCCCCCCGACCCTTGCTAGAGCCAGCCCGCGATGCTGAGCCAGTAATGTCAAACGAGCCCCTAAATAATGACACTCAGATCCAGCCTGTCCCTTTGCTGCCCCCAGCGACGCCCTAAGCCGAGGTTCGTACCCCACAGGGGGTGCCCTTAGGCGTGGTCGCTTAGTTTTTAGTTAACATGCCCCTGGCTGGAGGCCTTAGCTTCAAGGCATCCACAGGTATAGTCCGGTTAAGCAGTAGCCAGTCTCTTCTAGACTGAACTGCGAGATGCCATTCCCAAAAAAAAAAAAAAACTGAAGCTAGAGGCCCGACTCCCACTCACCCACAGCCAGCAGGCGGGCACGCTCAGCAGTATTGGTTGACGTATTAATAAGTTTATTCCGTACCAACCTGCAGAGCGGCTCATCCCACTGTCTCTGGGAAAACGGGTTCTCGGGCCGATCCGTGTCCGGGCAAGCCACTTTCCAGGCGTCCTCTGCGTCGGTCAAGCACGGCACTTCCGAGCTAACCAGGGAGAGAGTTAAAATTTTCCTGGTTAGCCTTTCAGTGCTGTGGACAGAAGACAGGAACGCCGGTAAGCTTACACTAGAAATTTTGCGGACGCCGAGGCCACCAAAACGAATTGGTAGAGTGGCTTGCAGCCACGCTCGGTCGTCCAGGGCCACATTAAGAATGGATGTTAATGTGTTGCGAATAATTTGTGGGGGGGGGGGGGACAAACACGCTGCGTGTTTCAGTACGCGGTCACGACTAGTGGTCTCTTTTGTCTGGGCGCGCGACGGTCATCTCGATCGTCATTATCCTTTGAACAATATTCTCACACACTGCCACTTATGTCAATCAATTATTCATGAAACTTATGAACTCTTTCTCCTTCTTGTGTTACTGGCATTATAGTGTTAATCAATGAAACTAGTTTTCTTCTCCAGTTAACGTTGGATAAGAATTAGAATGTATTTATTTGTAAGAATGTTTTTTTACATAGTATGATGTTAATATATATTTTTAAAGTTCTATACACTCTACCACATTATTGTATTGTGTACCACATTGTTGTAATGTATCGTTTTCATTAAAACTTTTTGTTACTTACATCTGAATATGTATGTTAAACTGAGTCCCGGGGGTCTAAAATGACCGCTTTAGCAAAATCATAATAGGACAATAATATGAATTGCGTTAACATTTTTAAAATGGTCACAGACACAGTTAATATTATGAATTGTCTTTTAGGACCATTTTTTTTTACGCAATTCATATTATTATCCTATTATGATTCTGCTAGAGCGGCCATTTTAGACCCCCCGAAGTCTGGATTTATGCCTAGGTAATGGTGATATTTATGTTCTGCCATCATTTAATGGAACTAGGTATGACAGGTATGGTTCTGACTACAAATTTCAAAACCCCTTCGAGAAAGAAATAAAAGCATTATGTTTTGATTGTTAAACGGTAAAAGTGCTCGCAACAAAGCTTAGTTAAACCACTTATCTGATTTTAACAAAAACTTGTATTTTCAAACTTTTCACAACGTAGAATCTGAGCAAATTGAACACGGTAGAATTCAGCTGTAGCCATTTGCCAGCTGTTGCCGTGGCAACATACGCATCACTGCCTCGCCTCGTTCATCGAAGTGTCGCAGTTCTAACCTATCCTAACCAATCAATTTGTCACAAACCGAGTTTGGTTAACTACAAAATGTAACACTGCTAAATGAATATAAGTTTCAAGTATTGAAAGTTCCTATATCAGATTTTAAAAGATTTTTGAGAGAATAAGCTATCGTACATTCTATTTGCATCATAATCACTTTTACTGTTTGTTGAACGAACGGTAAAGCTCCCTAAGGAATTGACTTAACTGGCCGATGCGATCAGGGCGCATCGGCCGCCCGATACGACCCATCGCGTATCAGCTCAGTCCGCCGTCCTCGGCATACTCTAGTCACCCCCGACGACGCTATTACCCTCTTACAGGAGAGTAGCAAAGACACCAGCACCGTACGTAGAAAATACAAATACAAACCGAAGACATACCGACCTCGCCGCCGAGGTCCGGCGCGTAATCCCCGATCAATTCCCCCCCGACCCTTGCTAGAGCCAGCCCGCGATGCTGAGCCAGTAATGTCAAACGAGCCCCTAAATAATGACACTCAGATCCAGCCTGTCCCTTTGCTGCCCTCAGCGACGCCCTAAGCCGAGGTTCGTACCCCACAGGGGGTGCCCTTAGGCGTGGTCGCTTAGTTTTTAGTTAACATGCCCCTGGCTGGAGGCCTTAGCTTCAAGGCATCCACAGGTATAGTCCGGTTAAGCAGTAGCCAGTCTCTTCTAGACTGAACTGCGAGATGCCATTCCCAAAAAAAAAAAAAAACTGAAGCTAGAGGCCCGACTCCCACTCACCCACAGCCAGCAGGCGGGCACGCTCAGCAGTATTGGTTGACGTATTAATAAGTTTATTCCGTACCAACCTGCAGAGCGGCTCATCCCACTGTCTCTGGGAAAACGGGTTCTCGGGCCGATCCGTGTCCGGGCAAGCCACTTTCCAGGCGTCCTCTGCGTCGGTCAAGCACGGCACTTCCGAGCTAACCAGGGAGAGAGTTAAAATTTTCCTGGTTAGCCTTTCAGTGCTGTGGACAGAAGACAGGAACGCCGGTAAGCTTACACTAGAAATTTTGCGGACGCCGAGGCCACCAAAACGAATTGGTAGAGTGGCTTGCAGCCACGCTCGGTCGTCCAGGGCCACATTAAGAATGGATGTTAATGTGTTGCGAATAATTTGTGGGGGGGGGGGGGACAAACACGCTGCGTGTTTCAGTACGCGGTCACGACTAGTGGTCTCTTTTGTCTGGGCGCGCGACGGTCATCTCGATCGTCATTATCCTTTGAACAATATTCTCACACACTGCCACTTATGTCAATCAATTATTCATGAAACTTATGAACTCTTTCTCCTTCTTGTGTTACTGGCATTATAGTGTTAATCAATGAAACTAGTTTTCTTCTCCAGTTAACGTTGGATAAGAATTAGAATGTATTTATTTGTAAGAATGTTTTTTTACATAGTATGATGTTAATATATATTTTTAAAGTTCTATACACTCTACCACATTATTGTATTGTGTACCACATTGTTGTAATGTATCGTTTTCATTAAAACTTTTTGTTACTTACATCTGAATATGTATGTTAAACTGAGTCCCGGGGGTCTAAAATGACCGCTTTAGCAAAATCATAATAGGACAATAATATGAATTGCGTTAACATTTTTAAAATGGTCACAGACACAGTTAATATTATGAATTGTCTTTTAGGACCATTTTTTTTTACGCAATTCATATTATTATCCTATTATGATTCTGCTAGAGCGGCCATTTTAGACCCCCCGAAGTCTGGATTTATGCCTAGGTAATGGTGATATTTATGTTCTGCCATCATTTAATGGAACTAGGTATGACAGGTATGGTTCTGACTACAAATTTCAAAACCCCTTCGAGAAAGAAATAAAAGCATTATGTTTTGATTGTTAAACGGTAAAAGTGCTCGCAACAAAGCTTAGTTAAACCACTTATCTGATTTTAACAAAAACTTGTATTTTCAAACTTTTCACAACGTAGAATCTGAGCAAATTGAACACGGTAGAATTCAGCTGTAGCCATTTGCCAGCTGTTGCCGTGGCAACATACGCATCACTGCCTCGCCTCGTTCATCGAAGTGTCGCAGTTCTAACCTATCCTAACCAATCAATTTGTCACAAACCGAGTTTGGTTAACTACAAAATGTAACACTGCTAAATGAATATAAGTTTCAAGTATTGAAAGTTCCTATATCAGATTTTAAAAGATTTTTGAGAGAATAAGCTATCGTACATTCTATTTGCATCATAATCACTTTTACTGTTTGTTGAACGAACGGTAAAGCTCCCTAAGGAATTGACTTAACTGTCTTGAACCCCGCTGTAAAATTAATCAGAATAATAATGAGAAGTGAGAAATTGGGTTGCGAATTAATTTTCTTCCTTTTTCTTTGCCTATCGGGCGAAAAAATGTAAAAACCCATAGAGAAAAAAAAAGATTTTTCGTGATTACGTGTTTCAATATTTTTTCGGGATCAGTTGCTGAGCTCCGTAAGAGCGGTTTTATCCCTATCATCGTACTAAATTAAACATGAGCATCCCAATGTCCACCGTAATGAACTGTCAATGTCTCTCTGTAATCTTGATAATCTGCGAAAAAGACTGCCTGAGAACTAAATTGGCTGAGAAATGCCTTAAATCCGTACGCACATAAAATGCGACAGTAAAAACAAAAAGGGAGGTTACTTAAATCGTGTTTTATTAACACACGTAACTATGGTACAAAGCTAAGCTACTGTTCGGCAACTTAAGAAGTAAAGTAAAAGATCCATTAACCTGAACAACCTAATTCAAGAAGAAAGAACTACACAAGAACCACGGTTTAAACTTGTAACAGTAATAGTTTTTATGTGTGGGGACAAAAACTTGAGGAAACTAAGTCTTAGTGAAAGTAACAATCCTAAATTACAAAGTTGATCCAGGCATTACATGGATTTAGAAGATTATTTTTACTTCTGTTTTGGAAAGCCTTCTATCAATATCAATGAAGCCTTGCAAACATGAACTAGAAAACTGCTGTCATCATTTCGCCAGACTGCAGGAACTAATGTGTGTACCTACATGATTGATGGTGCGATTTACCGACGCTTGTTTATGTCGAGAAAACTAGCATTTTTGGATTTCCAAATGCTATATCTAGTAAATACATATAATCAAATCTCTTATAAGTCCATAAGCTGAGATAAAAAATGAAGAACCAATAAATCGCAAGGCTCTTCACAAAAATATTCTTTTCATTTCATTTAAGCCACTATCGCAAATGTATAAACCTGAAAATCACTACGGGACTTTATTATCCATCTGCACGAAATAGACCATAAACTTTAAAATCACCTCAGAACAATCTTGTACAGTCAGCGTGAAAATAATTAAGAAGAACAGACTGTTTTAAATCATTTATAATCAAAAAATAATAATAAAAACAAACAGTATCACAGCTGTTGTCGCGTGCACAGTTTGGAACACTCCATGTGTCAATAAGACATGGAATACTTTGGTGCACGCGTATCTATCTATACACAGACACAAGTCAAAGTGATTACATAGGTAAAAATAATTATTTAAATACGATTTATATTATGTAGATTAGTAATTGGTTGAAGTTATACCAACTGTCAAAAGTTACAATTCTTTTCTTTTCTTTCTTTGACGGTTCTTACTTCGTTCAAATTCTGATATATTGCATTAAAATGGTTGTATAAGTAATTACTTACACTCAAGTAATTACTTTAACTTGACTATAGATACAAGAGTTAGTTGTTCTAATAATTTATAAGTTGGCTATTCTGAGGTTTGTGTAAAAAAATAAGTTCCACTAACAGGACTCATTCGAACTTTAGGTTTTTAACCAACTTTATAGCTTGCAGTAAAATATCTGTGAAAGGGCTGTAGTCTCCACTTTTTTGATGATGGTTATAAAATTTCCAAAAGAGTTAAAGATAAGAAACAGAATAGTCCTGTTTCAAGATATTATGGCTAAGCTGAAAGTCTACTCGTATATTCTAACATGGACGTTAACAAGGTCAATAGTTCTGTTTACTTGAGATAAAAAGCTAAATGTCAAACTATTTCCAAAGTTCTCTTGTACATCAAACTAACCACACTGGGTATCCTCTGGGACAATTTAATTTAAAAAGTTCAAAGGTAACGTTCACAAGCAAGTACTTATACCTTTATTGTCCTAGTTTAAACCATTAAAGTGTGAAAGAAATAAATTACTAGAAGTTTTTACTCTTGTCCAAGGCGTAGATATATACAATTATAGAAAATTTCATTATGCCTAACTAGCGGACGTCACGCGGGTTCACCCACGTAGTTCCCGTCCCCGTAGGAGTACGGGGATAAAATATAGCCTATGTTACTCGCTGATAATGTAGCTATCCATTGTTGAAAGAATTTCAGTCCAGTAGTTCAAATCGGTCCAGTAGTTTTTAAGTTCATTCGTTACAAACAAAAATACAAATGTTTCCTCTTTATAATATTATTATACTGTAGATTAGTATAGATAAAGATACTAATAGGAACCTTGTTGCCTAAGTGTCTTATGACAACGGTGTACCATCTTGTATGTGCATTTTCTTGAAGAAAACTACAGAAATAATAACTTGCTCGTTAAAGAGAGAGGAGAACTACAACTTATCCAAGAAATATTTAAAAAAGGCACGACTTGATAAGTGAAGCACTAAAGGGTTGTTGCACTGTTCTTCATCCAAAAAAAAAAAACATTGTTTTGGTATACAGTTTTTAAGTAATTTATTTTGTTAAACTTTATATACAAAAGCGCATTCTTGTGGCATTAAATCCGCCTAGATTTAATGCCACAAGACATTCTCTACCAGTCAACCTTTGGGTCAAATAGGACAGCATTGTTATAGGGTACAAAAACAAACGAAATTAAAATACCATTATTTTAAAGTTAGTAACAGTGCATTTTGAATCCACACATTTAATTTTCCCGCTATAATTAGCTAAGCAAACAATTTAGTAGTATAATCATTGTGGGTACTATCTGCGTGTACTCGAGTTAATGAATATGTCCACACGGCTAAGTTGACTAATAACATTTTCAGTGCTAGTCAGGGGTAGGCGGCATGCCGCGTCGTTGTGTAGTAGAATGCGCCGCGGGCCGCCTACAGCGTAGCCCATTCGCCTTCGAATACGCGACGCGGCGCGCCGCTTCCGCTGCGACCCGCTGAAACTTTCCCTCGCGCGATTTTCCGCCGCGACCATTTGAAAGAAAATTTTCTAAATGCTTACTCGCAATTTTTGGTGACGTTATAAAAGTAAAACACCGGTAGCGAATCAATTTTAAAACATATTTTTTATTGAATTCAGCATAGTTAGGTTTTCTCTTCTAATATTTCAAGATAAATAGCAGTATTAATAAGTTTTAAACTATTGTGATATAAATACGAAATTATAGTAGTGATAAATATTTATACTTATTTAATCTTCTATCTCATTAGGAGTTGAAGTGTTGTGATTTCAGTAGAATAATATGTGAAAACAAATAGGTTTTATTGTGTTTGGTGATCACAGACGTGTAAATCAAAGTGAAGAGATACCAAATATCAACCAAAGTTTACAGAAGTAATTTCTACGTGAAGGTTAAAAAATCTGTAAGTGCGCAATGTCAACTTTGGGAGCGGGGACCAGCGTGCTAATCGTTCTGCAAACACGCTGTAAGGCGGTGTCGAGCTGTGCACTCGCTGTGTGTCGAGTGTGTTAGCACAGTCAACCAAGGAGACCTTAGTGATCCAAGAACAAAGAAAACTGGCGTTATCAACTTCTTCCATCCTGCTCCAAATTGTGGCCTCGTCGCTCTTCGCAATGGACACTAGGCAAGTTCTTTCAACGAAGTAAAAATGCCTAGGTGATAATAAGGATTTAGATAAGGCAGTTTAATAAAGGTCCGTAAATCCTGCTCCCCTAGGTCTCTCGTCCGACCGTTTATCGCAGTAAATCAAGTAGGAAAAATATATTCAGCACGACTAGTTTGTACCTTTTTACGGTAATTTAGCATTTTGAGTATTGGCAGGGTAGTGTTAATAGTTTTGTACTTTGGATTAAAACCATGATTTTACAGTTACGCTGAAAACTTTATTATATAAAGTATATAATAATTCAATGTTTTTTTTTTTTAAATGAATCAGAATCAATTAGATACTAAATACGGCACACATACTTAAATCGTATTTAGATCGTAATTACATTTGGGTGTACGTGTTAACTTTGGTACAAAAGTTCCACATTGTGCGGAAGATTTGTTTCGCTGTTTATTTTACAATTTGCACGTTATTGAGATGTACAAAACATGACTTTATAATTTGGAACATAGTTTATTTAAACTGGCGTTTATGATTAAATAGGTAATAAATAAGTGTTACTGCATTAGATCTTCGAGCCATTGTGTACCTGTGTTTATTTATTCTTTTTCAACATTGCCTAGTAGCAAATACATTTAAAATAAATAATATATGAACACACGATAAATGGAAACAATATAATCTGAATAATATAAATAGTTTCGGTATAAGTTTAACTTGTCAAACTTGGCAAATATGTCATTTTCCGTTGTTTTAAGGCATTTTGACTTCATCTGACTAAAGTATTTTTTGACATTTCTTCTCCTAGCTCGCTAGCTCAATAGTATCATCATGTATATCTTTCGTTTACATAAAATAGTGTAAGTGTGTCGACCGGTACCTGAACTTTAATTCCTCACTTCGTCTTTTGACAAAGCGGAATGGAACCAGTGACCGCAGTTGTCAGGTCTATTAATCTCGATAGGAAAATCTCTTTCATCCTTAGTTGGCATGTTGTTGAGATTTCCCTTCCAATTGTGTTATGAAACTTTGTCGAAGTATGCGTCAAATTCTTTTACCGGCTTTGCTTTGTGTTTTCTTAGACTGAAATGTACCGTGGAATGTTTGGCAAATGTCCGTACCTACCTACCTTTTGAGTGTAGGAGAGTCTTAAATCACGTACTCGACTGCATTGAATTGAATTCCTGTACCTTTAGGTATTAATATTCTAAAAAGATAAGGTTCGTAAGTTGGGATGTGGGAGGTTATCTCAGAAACTACTGATCTGACGACGCTGACGAAGTCGCAAAAAGAAGCTAGTTTTCTGTATATTCATAATGTTAATAATAACTATGAATGAACCTTAAGCTTCATTCTTTCTTTTCAAAAGATTTCTTAATGATTGTTATTTTTCTTTCTTTTTGCACCGTTATTTTTTTTTTTTTTTTTTCCATACCAAAACCCAGCCAGCTACTTAGTGCAGTTAAGAGGCACTGCGCTGAAAACTGAAAGGTCAAGGACTCAACGAATTAAGACGGAAGTGTTGAATTTGAAACTTGGCTCTCAATCGAGATAACATTGCGGTACACATCTGAATTTTAAATAGAGAACGCCATTTTGTTTTTCACCAACAGATAGAGGGATTTATATATTTTAAACACTGGTTTAAGCTTTCACGGTTTTTAACTAAACTTGTATTGAAAACAAACATAAAAAAAAAACAAATAATAATCACGAAAGGTAACCCGTGAGTAACAATATAAGTTTATATTTTTTTTTTTGTTGTGATTATTATTTTGTAGACCTGAAAGTTTCATATAATATCTAAATAAAACTATATTTTATAAAATGTACCTAGATAAGTCATAGTACCGCTATTGAGCGTGGAGATTGGCACAAACAAAGATAGGCCTGGACCCAGCAGTGTGTGAAATCGGGATGTGGATGATGATGAGTGATGAGGTATGCTATTTACAAGTTGGTAATACAACCTCTTCTCGATGAGGGTAGGTAAATACCTACCTGTATCACAACATAAATATAACACCACGACTGTGTTACCGAAAGGGTCGGCAGAGGTACGCTCACGTTTTGCTCATTACATATAAAACGAGGCGAGCCTATTGTCATCAACCAGACACGAGTCCCAATTTCTGGTTACTATATTAAACAGCGGGCTCAGACAAAGTGACATTCTATCAGCGGCAACAATGGAGAAGCTTCCATATATATCTACACTAATATTATAAAGAGAAAAGATTTGTATTTTTGTGTGAATGCTTGTAATGAATAAACTCAAAAACTATTGCGCCGATTTCAAAAATTCTTACACCTTTAGAAAACCACGTCTTTACTGAGTCACATAGGCTATATTTTATGCCCGTACTCACACGGGAACGTGAATTACGTGGGTGAAACCGCGTGACGTCCGCTAGTTTTTAATAAAATAAAAAAGACGAAACAAAAATGTGAAAAAATCATGAACATATCTCTAGAAACGAAAAAGTTATGAGACTTTTAAGTTGGGCTTGCAATGAGGGTAGACTGACGTCACTTTACTTCATAACGTTTTTTATTCCTGATGCGTGGCTAACGAAACATACCCAAGAGAAGGTAGATAAGTAGGTAAGTACTTACTTGGAAAGTAAAACTCTTTTGACAACAGCACTAACATTATTAAGACGGATTTTTTAGTTTTATTCTTTTAGTTCGACTTTTTAGTAATCTATTTTTCAATTGGTGAATTAAATTTTTTTTTCAGTGATTTTCTTGTTTTGATCTATATTTTAATTATGTTTATTTAAATATAGTGTTTTCATCACCATGAAACTTCTCCATTATGTAAACAAAATAAATAGGATTTATTTAAGCTGCGACAAGCTTATGTCGATACTAGTGAAAATCGTTTTTAGAAATAATTTTAGAAATACGAAAGTTTGAAAACGATTGCCATCAGGTTAAACATTTACTCAACGATAGTAAGTTAACCTGAAAATGTAAACAAACAAAATGATTAGATACATACATCTAAGCAATTTTATAGCCATTTAAGCGCTAATGTATTCCATTACTATCAAAAATAAAAACTATCAAAACCTTTTAAACATCTTTTAACATTCGATTAGGCCCAAAAGATGAGCCGCCTCGATAAAAAAAAAACAATCAAGGGGCGTTTAGTTACAATAT
The DNA here is from genome assembly GCA_963853795.1 of Xestia rhomboidea. Lineage (NCBI taxonomy): Eukaryota > Metazoa > Arthropoda > Insecta > Lepidoptera > Noctuidae > Xestia > Xestia rhomboidea. Next base: position 11,307,895 of record OY970761.1, on the reverse strand, counting down.
TTGTTTCAACATTATAGGAAAACGCTGAATGAAATTTTTTTCGTCGTGTTCTGAAAGAGATTTCCATTCCTTTCTTTACGAAGCTACAATTTATAATTTTCAGAATATCAATCCTGACCCAAAGCTGGTGCATGTTATATCAATGTTCACCCCTTCGACTATCATAGCCGGGTACACATAATTAAAAGGAGAGTCGCAAGAATTCGCAATACCAGTTCCGCATTGATACAAATAACATTCTTTTGGTCGTAAACAACATTTATAATGTAAAATTGTAACTATTATTAATACCGTGTTTCACGTATGGGTATAAAAAGTTTGGGTGTGTTTTGAATTGAGTGAAATGAGCCTCCACAAGTGATGACAGTCGGTTTTTGGAACAAGAAGTACCTAGTATGGTTTTATTTGAAGTAAGATCTCATTGATCTAACTCTACGTCAGTTAACGTTCAGTTAAGTACTTTTTTTTTTTTTTTTCTTTCGCCTTTAAAAAGGCAGGCATCGATCTATTGACCATTCAGCCTTCAGTTAAGTACATTTGAAAATGTTTGACATTTGTCGACACTAGGTATAGAACAAGGAAATTATATACTAACTGGAATGAGTACGAACAAAATGCTAAAAAAATTAAAAAAAAACCCTATCTCAAAAGCTTAGAGTTTAAATTTGTATAATGGATTCAATAGAAAAGAAAAAAAAAAACAAAACGTTCTGAGCGAGAAACCGACAAGTGTGGATGGTGTCCCTGTCTTGCCTTGTCACCGATGTAAACAATATGGCCGATACATTTTCGCGTTGAAGTCATTTAAGTACTTTTATTGTATATAAGTGAAATAATCCGCTTTAAAAATGGTAAAATTGTGTTGTGTGAAGGGGTGTAGGTAGTAGTAAGGGTTTGCTGGATGTGAAATTTCGTTTTTTAGGGAAGTTTTTTAGCTTTGGTTGTTTATTACGACTAGGGTTACCAAGTTTTAGATTGACAAACGGGAAATATCCAAATAAATTACGTAACTAAGTTCGAAGTTTCGAAGGTCATCATCATTAAGTAATAAAATAATAGCTACTCTTAAACTGTCTCAAGAGTTACTATGATTATTGGACACCCTATTGGAAAGAGACAACATCCACTCTTGAAGCTTTCTCGCTCGGAACGTTTTTGGCCTTGCCCGTCCTCATTCCAGTTAGTATATAAGTTTCTTGGTATAGAACAATTAATGGCAGCCGGATACAGCCACTATGCAAAGAGCTATATTCAGTCGCCGCACACAAACAAGCAAACGATACAAATAATTTATATCACACTTAATGGTATTAAGGAGTACCTACTCCTTGGTGTCGCAGCATGAGAAATGAGTTACATAATCCTACATAACTCTTCTACAAACATTGTAATGTTTTGTATGGCCGATGCTTGGTTTCGAATAGATTATTATTTGGTACCAATCTTTAAAATTGAAATAGATCATTTTATAAATAGAATGAAAAGAAATAAGAATTTGTTCTTCAATAAACATATCATTATTTAGGGAATAATCCATTAAAGAATTCGTTGAAAAATAAACCCTTACCCTTTCTTATTGCGTTGTATAATTTCATATAAATACAACTCTGGTACTTTAATTATGTAGGTAATAGGCAATTGAAATGCATGACATACAGAGTCTAAATTACATGTAACAATTCAAAGCTCTGTATGATTCACTGTTTTGCGATGATGACTACAGTTTTCATAAACAGGATTCAACAAGAAATAAATTAGATATAAACAAGAAAATAAATAAATCATTTAATCCGTGTCAGATAAATAGGTCATAACATCGTTTCATGAACTGTTCATATTTTATAAACCAAAATATTGATGTTTTCCAAAGCATCAAAGTCGATATTTAGTTTATGTTTTTATAAATGAAAATAATCAAGCAAAGAACAAGCAAACATACAGAAGTCAATATAAAGTAGCGGAAGAAATAAATTACGGGTGGACTGTGTAATTGTAAAAAAATATACATAGGTACCCCCAGAAAAGGGGTGAGTACTAGATTGCAACTAAAGAGGTGTCGAAGAAGAAGATATTTGTGTGGACCTCATATATATCAACCTGGAATTGAAATTGGGATCAATGTAGGAGACTGATGATGAGTTAGCCAACAATGAATCAAACGTTAGTCCATATAGTTTATAAAGCCAGAGTAATAAAACGTAAATCAGTGTGCTCGTAGATTTAATTCAATTATGGTAGTGTTGCGTGCGCAGTCGTGATTAAGCATCCTTAACTTATTTACCGCGGTTCCTACTTGAGAGTAGCCGGGAAATCTCTTCATCAAGTGCTGTAGGTTAAGTCGAAATAGAATTGTTCCTTCTTTTTTCCTTATTTACACATCCAACATATTATTTCACGTGAAACGAGACCTTGGTAATGTCAGGAAACAGTTTTTAATGCTAGAGAAGTTGTGTTTGTTTAAAAACTTCGATGTCATCAGTCGGCTTTCAGTTTATTGTGGCAAAATTAATTCCAATGTTCATGTTGTTCTTTTAACATGCAATTTTTTCCCTGTTCTATCAAATTTTTTAATTCTTTTCAGCGCAATTTTAAGATTAGCGAAAATACATTAAAAACTTTGAACTCCCGTTTATCTTTTATGAAAAGTCTTCTTAAAGTATAACAGGACGGTACAAAAGTTTATTTTTTATGTAAATGACGGAGCTCCGGATGTTAGTTGGTACTTAAATGTGTCAAATGGTACTTTGTCGGTTCATCCGGCTAAAGAGAGGCCGTCAGCTAGTGGGTTAGAAGTATAGGGGTCGACGTGTGTGTCGCACACGTGACCAAGTGGCGTGTTTGAGATAATGTGGCACCGGCACTGGACTGCGAGCCGCCCAATATTAATAACAAGTCCACTTGTTACACAAACGTTACTAATATTTCGTAGCGAGATAACATAAACCACAATTTTCTCTGCACAACATACTATTATGGAACATTTCGATATGTTTATAACTTAATAACAAAGAACACAAAAAGCATGTTTATATTACAAACGCTAATTTTGTAGGTGTCCTAAACGCCTAAACGACTCGTACGCCTGAAAAAAATGTAACGGCTTTTTAACGCGATCATTAACGCCGCACATTAAATTAAATTTAAAATCCTAAAAAGTCTTTTTATACTGTGGATTTATTATGAATAACCCAGAGGTTATATTTTTATTCTGTTTAGCTAAGAGCCGAAATAAACATTGAACGGTGTTCATTAAGGGAAGTTGTACTGTTTTTCCGTTGTGTGCTCACAGTGGGAGGTGCGCCTTTGTCGTCCACAAATATAGGGCATGTGGAGCCAACTTAGTTTAATGCTTTTAAAGTCTGAACTGGAAATAGAATGTTATTGCTCGGTTGGTATGTTTTAAGCTTTGTCAATGATTTTCAATACAATGGTCTTCTTCCTTATTCATAACGTCTTAAATTGTTATCTGCAATATTGTTCCTAGTATTTCAAAAAAGTTTCAAAAAATACAAAATGCCAATTCTACAAAAAAAAAGTCGTGTTTTTGTACCAGCCTTTTGAGATCATTAGTAAATTTTCTTATATACTCTATCACTCGGTAAATAAAGTTGAGACATATGTAAACCAAATACATATTCTTTATAAATCTTTGATGAAAAAACGGAAAACATGGTACAGTCCACAAATAAAATAAATAATGGTTAGCATCTGTTTGGTTTTTCGAAATTCGGAGATAATGAAGCATAGCCTAAAGGAACAGAACAAAGCAAATGTATTTCATAGTCAGTTTAGTAACCATCAAACAGGTATCAAGGCACATATTTCCTTGTACCTAATATCATTAATTTGTTTCTTCATAATGATATTCAGCCCGTTAAAAAGACATTAATAAGAAATAAAAGTCACGTATAAAACAGGTGTAATTAAAAGGTCTCGACTTAAAATATAAGAGATAAAGTAAAGTGAAATACTTGTCTCAATTTCTTTGTTTTAATTGATTTATGCCATCAGATTTCCAGGAAAGATTTGACGTGATATATTTTTAAAACATCTTAATACCACCCATCTCATGTATTATTAAATCTTGACTCATCAGACGTGATAGAAATTATACCTAGGTACTTTGATATTGAGTTATGATGAAAAGATTTTTTTTTCTCATTTTGCCTTATTACAAAATTAGATTAATAAACAAATTAATATTTACGTACACAGGGTCTTTCTGTATTTGTTGAGGAAGATATCTTACCTCAAAAGACACGTTAAAGTTTTAGTGACTGGAATTAGAATTTGGTTCATTAAACAGTATATATCTACTTCAATTCGAATATTATGTGTTAGGTAGGTACACCAATTAGGTTATATCTTTATGTACGAATAAATAAAATAAATGGCACATTTCTTTCTAAAGTTTCAACTCTGTGATAGAACTAACCGCCATACTGCAGGAAATTTTAATGACCTACATTTTTTATTGAAGGCTGATGTTTTAGTTTTTTTATTAAAATGTTCCTTGAATTTATACGAAACCCCACCGGGTGTTCGTGTGATACTACGACGCCTAGAATATTTTTTTTGATTTGTTTTGGTGAAGGGCGGACATGTTTGTAAAACATAGCTAGCTGGCTGTTCCTTTTATCATGTTGTTTCTTTACTTATTATTCTAAAGCCCGCTTGCACTACTAATACTAAAACGTATTTAATGCTGAACATATTTAAAACATAAATCTGTCTCTGACAACTTTAAGCGGTTGACAGAAATTGGACAGTATTAAAAAAACGTCTTGCGCTAAATGTATTTAATCGGGCCCTAGAGCTCTGTATACTAAAGGTTTACTTAACTTCATAAAGCCGAAGTAACACTAACGAAAATTAGATCAGGAATACCGGTTCATATTGAAGTTCAGTAATCTCCTAACCCCAGAAAGTAAAAATGATAAGGTTCAGTCTACTCACGCTTTTTCGAACTACGTGACAATCATGAGGCAACATTTCCTGAGCCGCTGGCCTTAATTTTCTGGGATTGTGCGGAGGATTCCATATACATTTATATGTATCTGGTCTACGGGACTGACGACGGAACCGTAAGGACGTTTCTTTTACTATCGTGGCAATAAGAAAGTGATTTTGGAGACGGGCCATTAATTTTGCACAGCTTATTCTTAAGTAAATCGTTTCGGGAGTACTCATCACTTATCAACATACGTTTAACATTCAAATACCAGGGCAACCGGGCTTTACTCGGGTGAAAATAGAGAAACCGAATTTTCTCCGATAATATGAGACCTAATTAGATCGAATTTACGCCCTCGGAAACCTCTATATTGCAACTTTCATTGAAATCGTTAGAGCCGTTTTCGAGAACGTGATTATAAATATGCATACATACAAATATTGCTCATTTAATAGAGATATAAGATTAGTAACGACAAAATAAAAGGAAAGAAGTATCTAGTTCTAATATTAGATTTAGTTGTCTTTTGATCCTCAGTCCAGTGTTTAATGTACGAGTATGTAGCAAAACTTTTACTAACTATGTAGCAAAACTTTTACTAAATGCTAACCGTAAAATTTTTAACAAAGTGGAGTCTCCTAAAATTCTAGCACAGTCTACACTGTCTTGCCAAAAATAACAACCCATTCATTTATTTCATAATGTTAAAGAACGTGAAATAAAACCTTCCACAGTGTTCAGTTGTTTTAATCGTGAAGCATACTGAAATACGTAACATTGACCTTTGCCCGACTCATTAGAGAGTCGTTCATGCCTGAACATAAGATATAGCACAAACAACATTGTTATCACCCGGCCGTATCACAGACTTGCCGACAACAAATATGTATTGTAGGATCTTATTGTTAAGATGCTATCCTGCCTGATTATTTGTGCGACATGAATATCTTTTTGATGCATTTGAACTGACATCGGTAAACAATTTCTTCGCTCATTTTGTCATATTTTATTTTGCGCTGTAAAGTTTTATTAATTTACTTAAAGGTTACTTTTAATTTCGTTAAAAGTTTCGTGAAGAGTCGAATGACAGACCGCACAATTTGTTATGCTGCTATATCTGCTACCAGCTTGATTGACTAGAAATTAAATGCCTTTGCATGTTTTGGTAGAAAAAAACAATACATTTCTTATTTTGTTTCCTTCAAATTCCTTACTTTTTTTTGCGGTTAAAATAAGATTTCAATATAATCCGATATAAGTAGGATATAATGAAAAAGCAAAAAATTACATAAACTATCTAGGGAACAATAAGACATGCGAAAAAACTCTAGTAGGTTTAACAACACAACCGCTAAGAAAAGAATTTTTCGAGGTAAAAGTTTATGCGAACAAAGTCACGAGAATCAGATAGAATACAATAAAAAGAAATCCCCTGCCACTGATTTTAAACGGTTCCCTATCCATTTGCATAAAATTTCAAGACCTAATATAATTTGGCATACTTTTGTTACTCCTAATTATATTTTCGCATAACATTATTTACGCATAACAGCTTACACGTATTTTTTTTAAGCATAATTTCTCTAATCATAATAATGATTAAGCATAACATTCTTAGGCATAAATTTATTTACGCATAATGATATTAAAGCATATTTTTAATAGGCATAACAAAGAAGCATAATAATGAACTCCTAAAATGTTAGACATACCCTGATTGGATAAACCAATTTATTTTGACGATTGGAAAAAAAACCATATATCCTGAAGCAGGTAATACTTAACATATTTGTTTTGAACATAGTTGATTGTGAACATATGTCAGTTTTTTTCCCTGTAAGAAGGATGCAAACAAGCATACACCATGCATGCAGCAAGCATGCAGCAAGCACGCAGCAAGCATGCAGCAAGCATGCAGCAGGCATGGTTTCTGTCACGGCTCCGGCGCTGCGGGGCTCCGGCGGCCCCACGCGAGTTTATCGTCGCAGATGTGGTTCACGCTCACCACCACGGCTTCGGCTTGCTGGCCGGCTAGGCCGGCCAGCCTCAGCCGCGGCGGCGAGTGTTAGAACTACCTGCTCCTCAGCTCGCAGGCCGCCTCGCCCCTCCGCGCCTACACGATTTTAAATAACACTCTAGGGGTAGGGCAGACAAGACTACGTGGAGTCGGTTTTGCAGCGATTCGTTTCTGTCACTAACTTTTGTAGCTCAACTTAATTAATTTTTAATTCAAAATAAATACGTTAAAATAACTCAAATTTGATTCCGTAATTTCTATTAATTGTATGCGTAAATACTATTATGCCAATAGTCATTATGCCCAGTAACATTATGCGAATTCAATTTATGGCTAAATAAATTAGCCTTCAAGATGATTATGCCAACATAAACTGTATGCCAAAAAAAAATATGGCAAAGTATTATTATGGCAAAACAAATTATGCCAAAACAGTTATGCCAAAGTATATTAGGAAAAATAACATTATGCAAAAAGAAGGGATCCCATTTTAAACAGGCAATTTAAGGGACCTACGTGATATAGTCTCCGTACATCATCTCTCCAGGTTAATAAAAATGATTGATCCGCCTAACGGGAGCTTATTTCAAACTAACCTAATATCGTATGACCATCCATGTTTTATTAAACGTGGTCGTACTAAAGCATGGCCATCATCACTCACTTTCAGCTACAGAGAACGAAAACGCATTAATCTTGAGAGATAATCAATTTTCTCCATGGTGCAAAAGCGGAACAGATTTGAAAAGTAAAGCTTGTTATGTTACGAAAACATTTTTGGCTTGCATTTCCGAGTATGGCGTCCCATTGAGGGATGGCGAATTCTCTTGTTTGGTATGTACTTAAGCGTTCTGTTATGGAATGTCTTTGTGGGACATCTTAATCTTTTTCATGGCCTTTTGTATACGTCCCCATGGAATGGAGACCCTTTTTACTTTTAATAACAAACGCATGCACAAATACTTTATCGATTTTATGGTATTTTGATTGCTTACCACATATTATGCAGACCTTTCGTGTAAGATAGTTTTACAAGTTAGTATAGTATGTCTACGATATAGCGTCTAGTCACAGTTTGAAACGAATCCATCGTACTATTGACTTGCTTCCGTAACTACCAGATAGTATTTCTTAAACGAAAGAACTTCAGTTATTTATTTATTTTAGGGGGAACTTTCGGCCAAGTCTCGGTGGAACTCTGACTGTTAACAAATGGATTGATTTATTATTGTCTAACCCAACTCGTTTTTAATACAACTCTAAAGTGATTTGTTCTAATATTTCTGGCATTTGTGTTAGGAAAGTTTTGACATCAACAATTTACCGGTGTTTACCGTGACTGTGAAACCGCTAAATAAAAGTTTTCGTACATAGTTAAGTAGTATTTTCTTGAAATGAAACTGGTTGTGAGAAAACGTTGTTATATGTTGTGAAAGTTTCCAACTTAATACAGTTCTGAAAGAAAAATGGACTCTAATTATGAATCCGCTATCAATTTATATCACTACGACATTATTTGTTATATTTATTTCATATTTAAACAAAAACGACTCTATGCATTTCCCATTACAGTGTCATTTTCATTTAATTAGTATTAATTTAATAAACGTTCATACGAGTAAACAGTGCGTTCTTTGTGATGTTATAACGTGTTTATTTTGTTACAGTACAACAAATTCATCACAAGATGACGACGCGGACTGGTCAAGGAACCGTTCCATTGACGGCTACATAGTACGCAATGGAACGAATGACACCTACGGTAAGTACCTAAAAGATACCTTAAAGGCATGATAATAGTTTTTTTTTTCGTTTATCGCGCCTATAAATTTTGGGAGCCCGGTAGATAAATCTGGCGTGATCAAGCGTCAACCATCCCAAATTGACTGGCAATTGGATCTCTATGTATTTTGTAACAGGCTGAAAACATTTTGTCTTTGTTGGGCTCGTTCAAATTATTCACCTCTTAGACTGGGAGGTCAAATTTTGAAAATAATATTCTAACAATTTGCTTATTATAAAATTATTTACAAAACGGCCAGCAAAAGGCCTCTTGAAACGAATTTGTTATTGCGAAGTCTTCAAAACCTAACCAGCTTACAGCCTGTTGTTAATATTGATGTAAATACATTTTCTTTCTCTGCTGACAAACATTTTGAACTTTTTGTAGTCTTTACCTAGTTAGGTACTTGAAAAATATCATTAAATTATAAATATAAATTGTACCTAATTGTCTACGATTATATCTCTTTGATGTTAAGTAATTCCAATTAAAGCAATGAATATCTTTTGAAAACATTGAAGCCTGAGCGTTTGCAAAGTAAACGAGAGGAAAATATATTTTGAGATATTAAAGAAATCAAAGTCTGAATTCCCCGAAAAATCACGCGACATGAAATACATTTATAATAATTATATTTTTGCTGTTCTTTTGATCACAAATGACGTTATTACAAACACAATAGTTGTATTTTCTTTACTTATCAGATGTACATCTGCCAGCTTTCATTTACCTTCAATTCAATGCTATCCGATACCATTACCTATCAAAGGTCGAATTAATAGATTTAATGATAACGTATTTGTTTCAGAAACATTGTATGACGTGCCGACCGGTATGATAGTATTGCTGTCTTTTTTGTACGGCTCGATATCGGTGCTGGCCGTGGTGGGGAACTGCCTCGTGATGTGGGTCGTGGCCACGTCAAGGAGGATGCAGAGCGTCACTAACTGCTACATCGCCAACTTAGCTTTAGCTGATATAGTCATAGGATTATTCGCTGTACCATTTCAAGTAAGTAACTCGTGACATGACGCTAATATGTGTGATACTCGCAGCAAATATGGGGTAGCAAATTGTTTTAGTAAATATGTAGTTGTTACTTAGTGCTTATCAGATTAGGTAGGTAGCTGTAAAAGGAAATACTTATACCTTTGTTTCAAGTACATCAGTTGAATGGTAATAGCTGGTAGCTAACGAAATTTACATTTAAATTCAAATTATTTTAATCAAATGTTAAGAATTTCAGGGAATCAGTTATATTCAGACGGTAATCAAAACCAACAAAATTACTTTTATCTTGCTTTGTAAAAAAATGTATGGCGACCACAGTACCTTCTCGGGATGTAGTAAGATATAGTGGGCGGCACGCCACCCACTTGCGAGATTTCAAAATTTCCGCGATAATAAAAACCACTTATAAGCATCAGGTCTGCGTTATAAAAATACAATTAACTCATTCGGTTTATCGAAAACAGCGAACGAGGGATGTTTCAGCAATAAAATGAAAATTAAAATTCAGTTCAAGAGTTTGTATGTAGGTATGTGTCGTAATTATTGACTCGAATTACCCTTTTTTTTCGAATGGGAAATCATCAAATGACTCTTCCCGCTCTGGGCGGAGCAGGAGGGAGTGTCAGACTTTTACTGACTAAAACCCATCCATGTTCCTTCATCGCCCTTTGTGTTCCGGGGCCACGGTATCTCTTTCGAACAGTCCCGCAGCCACTCATATTACCCTCAAGACGTGTTTAACCTCAAGCATAAAAGTAGGGGAGAGTAGAGTTTTTCTGCCATAGTTATCATTATCATAAACTGAAAACTGGAGTTTGGGCGTCGAAAAATATTTTAAGTTCATAATCCCCTGAAAGAACAGTCTGCAGTAAATTAAATACACAAATGTTAATTGTCATTGCATCCAATTAAGTAATCAAGTAGTGCCCAGTGGTTTATCACATGTGATCAGATTCTATAATTAATGACGGTACTGTAAATGAGATGACTGCTGCTGCCGTGTTTAATTTCGAAACGGTCGGTACAAACATTAGCATTCCATGGTGGAATAACATTAAAACAAAAAGTACCTACCTATACTTCACAAATGTACCGGTACTTCATGAACGTAGGCGGTTTCACAATGTATGAGCACACGTAAAAGCGCAAGATAAAACAATTTATACTTACCGATGGAAATGATAAGCCCTGAATATACCAATCCATGTAATTTGTTTCAACATGGTCTGCCTTTTATAATCTTTCAGTCACGTTTATATATTCGTATATTTTTTATTTGAACAAACTTATCCATTGTCCATTAAACCAACTCCATTAAACCAACTCCATTAAATCGCATATTGGGTAGCAACGCAGATTGATTAATTGTGCCCAAATGTTCTACAAACTGTTATGGCCTCATTTATTCATTCAATTCAAAAGAGGGAAAAGTATTGTGAAGGAAAACCTATTAATTCATCAATTGTTCGAAAAGGTCATCATGAATGATTTTCGATTAACTGTTTTCTGTTTACATTGCAACAATGGAATAAATGTGAAATCGCTTAGCATTTAAAAATACTAGATAGCTCAGAACGAATGAGTACGAAATCATAACTCGCGATTTACTACACCCACATAATAGGAAACGTATGGAAATAATAACATCTACAAATTAACGCGAAGAGCTGACACACATTTACTTTGCCTGAAGTAGACAAATAAGACGACTTCCCTTTTAATTTAATATTCTACAAATCTTAGACGGTTACACTGAGACGTAACGTAATACAATGAACGCACGGTTTCTCTATTATCTCGTGCCTAGTCACTTCACAAAAGAGCCGGAGAGGTATGGTACCTAAGTACGTATTTAGAGTAGTTTAGCTTAGTAGCACATAAAAGGCGGCCTCCTTTCCTTCGTCGCGACGCATAACCGCGTTGGATGTGCCGAGCTTCTTAACAGTGAGCTTGTTACACATAGGCAACACTAAAATATTTTCACAAATCCGAGCCAAAATATTATATCATTGACATTTTGTTTATTTTGAGTATACAAATTGAAAAGAGGCTTCCAAAGCTGATAAAAAGCCATTTCAAAGTTACTGAGAAGCGATGTGGAAGTGATTTTTCTGAACTTCCAGAAGTTTTCGGGAAGCAATTGGTGAGAAAATAAATTAATAATGAAGTGGAGACTACTTTTTCTTTTGAGCTTTGAGCCTCAAAATCTATTTAGTATTATTGTCGCGTATAAGTAAGGCATTTGAACAAGTAATTAGTCGGAGTAGCTTAGATTATGCATGTAGTGTGAAAAGCCTTATTTGAAGGTACTTCGGTTTGATAAGTAATTAAAGCAAATGTTGAAATAGTCTGCAAATATGAATGTTGCGTACTAAATATTTCTGGATTCCGGAAATACCTAATTTGCACTATTTTTTACACTACATTTATATAATTTAATTAACCTACATTTTCCACGGAAAACAATGTTTCGTTTGCATTCAGTATCTACATGTACATATTATGTAATGTTAACAAAAAAGCTTTTGCAGTGGATATACGTGGTGTAAATGTGAAAAACCATTACGAAGCGGCGGCGGCGTTGCGAAGAAGCGTTTCAGCATCTTTTGATGGATGTAGATTATGAGAACCATTCTTAAAAAGGAAAATGCTGTTTTAATGGATCAAAATACTTCTTTCCAGAGAATATAAATGCACGCCTGCACCTTACGAAGCAAAAGAAAGTTATGTTAATCTTCCTGCAATGGGTATTACTATACCTACTTTGTTAAAGAAATTCACATACGTTGAGTACAAATTAACAATAAGCATTCAATCCTGCATTTACATAATATATTATTCAACCTGATGCCTTTCAATGATCAGCACGAGTCGATGTCTAACGTTTGTTTAGAATCTCACGCAGGATTATCAAAGTTAAAAAAGGTTTTATGGCTTGACCTTTATACGAGTGACCAGGAAAGGTCTCTCACACAACCTACGAGCGTACGCATCATAGGCTTAGAAAATCTTAGGCCCCTAGTACACGGCGTATTTTAAACGCGCAGATGACGCACGTATACGCGCTTCAAACGAGATTTGAACACAACCTTGTAACCTAAGCACACTTGGCGATCGTGAAACGTGCACCTACTGGACGTATACGCGCAGATACAGCAATATAGACGCTCTGTAGTAGCCCGTAGCTTCCGCGTTTTGGCCAGAGACTCCTGGTCAGTCTGCGGCGCGGGCGGAGCGATGGCGTGAGCGCGCGCCCCTCCTCTACTCCTCCTCGACCCTTTGCACGCGCTTCAAACGAGTTTCGAACGCGCTTCACACGCGCGTTTGTATCGCGGTTTACGCGCGTTTGAATCTGTAATCCCAAAAATCGGCATCTGCGGCACAGAAAACGCGCGTCGTCTGCGCGTTTAAAATACGCCGTGTACTAAGGACCTTAGAAAGCTTAGTACCTGTTACTGGGTCCAGTGATTTTTTATGGACAATAAATTCTTATCGCGTCGGCCCAGGCTTAATATGATGATAATTTTTCACAAAGGGCCACAGATATCCAAGAGCAGTTAATGCCGCATGATATGTGTTGTACCTAGTTGTGGCTTCAATATATTCTGCCCACTGCAGTGCATTAATCTGAGCATCAATATTTTAGCATTCATCAATATTTTAACATTTTCAGTTGCCATTGCTGTGATTATTAGTTAATCTATCGGTACTTTGTAGTGTTGATTTGCTTGTACAAAACGCTATTCTGAGCCAGAGCTCGGAAACTTGAGGGCATTTATTTAAATTTTAACAGCGGGTCCAATCTAATAAAGAAAATGAAATAAAAATAATAATTTAGTAAGCTCATCCCGCGGGTCCCAAATGAGCGGGATCAGTTGACTAAAGAGCCTGTTACAGCGGGGAGTCAGACAGAGAGATGTAATCTCTCCAAAACTGTCTACCGCTGCACTGGAAGATGTTTTTAAGGTTCTGGTCTGAAAAGGGCTCGGTGTCAACATAAACGGCGAATACATCAGTCACCTTCGGTTTGCTGACGATATAGTAGTCATGGCTGAGACCATGGAGGACCTCAGTTCAATGCTGAATGACCTCAGTAGAGCGTCCGGCCAAGTTAGTCTTAAGGGGCTGACAACACCTAATTGATGTTTTAAAAGCAGTTTTGTAAGAAAAACTATTTGTTCTAGCATATCAAAAAAAAAATGTTAATATTCATCATATTTCAAAGACCGTGGACGGACTCGATACATAATTGGCTCGACAGAAAATAATAAATAATGCAGAGTGGTCTTAAAATTATCATTAAACGGTTGTCTTTATTTTTTTGACGTATGGGTCTGCAATTAAAAACATGAAGTCAACATTTTCATACCTAAACCGCTAACGAGTCATATTTCACAAATAATCCACACTTTTTTTTAATTCAATATTTATTCATTATTTTCTTTTGCCTGGTCGCCCAGTAACTCTCTCGCTCTCGTTTACTCCGATACAAATAGACAGTGTACGCGCATTTTGCCGCCGTGCGGCATATTTTTTTACTTTTCAAACGCATAAAGTTTTTGTTTTGTTTGTTTTGATTTACAACTTACATTGATACTTTTGCTAACCGACAGGTATTATAATTGCGTATTAATACTTCGTCAACCTTAGTAAGAAATGAGGAATTTACAGTTACAACCAGTACAACCTTCATAGTTACTATACATTTTGCTTGAGACTCCGCGTTGGTTAATAAAGGACCCTAGGCTCACGTCTTTTACAATTCGAAAATGGAATATTAATACGTCATTTTCTTTACCTCACAATGGGGCAATCTTTTAGAATCTTTTTGCATAAAACCTCAGTTGTCACGTTTCTGATAAAATGCTCCTCACCTTAACCTCAGACCTTTCTCCCGCGTTATTTCAAACCATTTCACGGTACATTAAACGAATGTATTTTACGTGCCACCACAAAGATATAGGAGCAGATTCTCTTATCCCACCGAATAGTATGAGGCCTGAAGTTTTTTAAAAACATGACCACAGATAAAAACGTCATCATTTTATTTCTGAGGGCAAATTTTTCACACAAAATAATAAATGCGGCGCTTTGAGATATTTTTACACAGAAATTTACACACAGACATTTTTATTTCTTTAGATAGAATATTAAATATTTTTACCTACAGTTCAAAAATGGTACCTTATTGTACCTATAACTAGCGCTATACATAAAGCGGGATTGAATATGACAAGATATCATAGAATAGGCGGATTAGTGGTGCATTAAATTTAATCGAGATTCATTAGCAACGATTGTGATTTTATATGTGGAAAATACTGATAGTGAATTGTCACTGGCAGTGACAAATACTGAGCGAGTGTCTCATAAAGGTAAGCAGTTGTGTTTCCTTTTATAGAGTAATTTAAAACTAAAACTTTAAATGAAATGAAAACTGAATCAACGTTACAGACATTTACTTCAAATTGTCACTGATTTAATGAGTGTTGGATATAACTCTATGTAAGTAGTACGTAGGAACTAGGTAATTTGTTTGAAAAGAAAGTTTCGTATAACCAAGCCAATGCACTACTGAAAACCTCGTTAAGGTGAAATCACCCGATAAGACGATACTTTGCAACGTTAAGTTGACAGCTTATCGATGCTAGTTCCATTAGTTGAGTTCATACAAAGGTTCCAGTTTCAACTCAGCGGGAAGTGTATGTATTTTATTTTGTAGCAGTAAAAGTCTGCATACAATCTCGTAGCCTGGCCTTCAGCTCAAAATTCTTCAGTTGGTTAATGGCTTTATGCTTTAGTATTTCACAGCGTGCCAATGCCTGTTCGGTAATCAATTATGATCCTCACCGATCCGCTCAATATTTGCGGTACAACAACATACCCAGTTAATACTACATGGAATGCCCCCCAACCCCGCCCCGGGTTCAATGTTAAATTGCTGATAACATCTGTCAACATGAATGTTCACAATAATAAGCACTAGGATTAGGACTCATTTACGGAGACGCGGTGTGTTGCGCGTTTTTTCCGTTTACGGAGAGGAGGCGCGTGAAGTGGCGCGTGCAAAACCGTGAACAAAGTATTAAAGGAACTGGCTGGCCGCAACGCTGCGTTTGCCCCTCGCTGGAGGCCTCTCAAGGCATCCACAGGATTAGACCCGTTAAGCAGAAGCCAGCCTCTCTAGGTTGAATTGCGAGACGCCATAACAAAAAAAAAATACAGTGCGCCACCGCGTTAAACGCCACGTGCATCATGGCGATGTCGATCGATTTTACGCGCGTTTGTTTGAAATGTAGCGTTACCTGCAGGTTCCACCGCAAGTAACTCTACATTTCATACAAACGCGCGTGAAATCGATCTCCATAAATGCTATCATACATCGCCATATGTTTGAATTTATTGTTGCGACCCCGTGCACAACGCGTAAATGAGCCCTAATGGTTCATATACCTGATTCCTATAATCCAGTGCTTAATATAAAGCCAAAAATCCCAAAACTTGCTTTTTATACATAATATCGCATCGCTGCTCAAGATAAGCTGATACTGAATTGCGTCAATCTCGTGTTCAACACTTGAATATGCAGGAAAAAACTGGATTATATTTTAGCGTGGCAACACCGAGGTTTCAAGTTTGATATAAATACCTATTATCTATTCTGGCCGAGGTCTATCTTCTGTTACAGGAAGTGTCCTATGACATCGTGTGCTAAATATTGGTTAAGTTTACTTTCTTATTCTTATTTAAAATCGTTTATCGTTTAGCAGATTTAAAAAACAGCGTGATAGATGTTTGTGACAGGTAGGTAATATTATTTTCATCCCCCCATCTCGGAAAGAGTATTTTTGCTCTTCGATATCTGAGTGCAAAAGTCGTTTTTATCCTCTAGAGGATAAAGTAAATTGAATTTAGAACATCGTGTGCACTAAGTTTGTGAATTCAAAACATCATTAAACCTATTTACTTCTACCTCCATGGTGCCGAATTTATCATAGGTACAACCTTTTTTAATTTGTTAAAAACTCAGACTCGGAACCTTCTTGGTGTACTTTTATAATTTGCTTTGCGCGCGCCATTTTCTTGTCAGGTCAATTGTTAAAACCTTAGGTTAAAAACAAGTGAAAAACGTAAAATAAGTGGTGTTGGCGACCAAGAAGTTTATTTGACGCCAACAGAATTGACTGAAACTGTTAATAATGCGCAAATGAGCTTTCTCCCTCAACAATCACGCGAGAAGGATTTTAAACAGTACGATATTAAAAAAATTGAAAAAAAATAGGTAGAAAATGCCCAAGGCATTAAGTCCGCCTTTGTACAGTTTTTACTTGTGCATAAAGTTTTAATAAATAAATAAATAAATATTACACTCAACTTAACTAACTGTAGCAACGTTACTTTAAATTTTTCTTAATTGTACCTAAGTATTATTTGTTATAATTTAAAGATTATTCTGTAATACTTACCTACCATAATGTAGTAGTTAACACCTAAACTGAAATAAAAGTAAAAGTATCTTGTGATTGTAAATGTTTTTTAATTGCATTTAGTCATTTCCTCGCTGAGGTGGGATGAAAAGTTACGTGTTGCACTCGAGTGCAAAGATTTTTCACCTCGTGCTCTTTTGATTCCCTCGCTAACGCTCAGGATTCTAATTTTTGAATCACTCGCTGCGCTCGTGACTCAATTTTAGAATCCTTCGCTTGCTCGGTTATCAAAATTGAGCACGCGGTTAAAAAGCAACTTTGCACTCTTGTATAACAAATAACTATTTCACTTCTCATGCTCTGAAAGTGCTTATTTGTGCAGGACAGACAGTCTTTAACTAGTAGACAGTTATAATTATTTTTTCTCATAAAAATAACGAAATATAAACCAAGTTACCGCCAGTAAATGGTCAGTGACAGTAACTGATTGTCTCATTCAGAACAGCAATCATACTTAAGAAGTCCCGCCTACAGTGTAAATGATTCGTTCCGTTTCATTACAGCAGAATTTACATGAAATCTTCACACAAACTTTGATGCAAGGTTTAAATATCATGAACTTTCTTCTGAGAATTTGTTTTGCATAAATTATATTCTAGTTCTTTTTGCATTTCCCTGAAATGAAACTTACTAACGGTTTTCTTGTTCACTTTTCTTGTATGTGTGAAAAATTTCGCCCTTGCTGCATTGAGCGCAGCGACAACTGAATATAGTATGTTAGTAAACAACAACTCGTCAGTATGACATTATCACTTTGTTTAAACTGGCCATTCTATTTCTTAAGTCACTATAAGTCGTTTTGTCTTATAAATACACTACGTGGCCTAGAATGCTGTTATTGTCGCCATGGCTCAAGTCTACCAAACTGAAATATCACTTCGCTACACGTTTATATATTTTAGATCATGAACGTTATCTTGTCATTGTTTAACGTGTTTAATATTAATTTTGATTGTTTGTTGACAGTTCCAAGCCGCGCTGCTACAGCGGTGGCTGTTACCGCACTTCATGTGTCCATTTTGTCCGTTCGTGCAAGCGTTGAGCGTCAACGTCAGCGTGTTTACGCTCACCGCCATCGCGGTTGACAGGCACCGGGCCATTATCACGCCCCTCAGGTAATTTAATATTAAATTGGTTTGCTTTTCCGTTTTGTTACATTAAAATGTGGTCTAAGTGCTACCGTGTTAAAACATAGATAATCAATACAGGTAAGTGTAAGGTATAGCTGACGACCAAGTGGTATTGATTCATCAGTAACAATTACTTTCTTACAAGTTCAGTTTATGTCATGAATTGAGACTCTATTAGATTAAAATTAGCGATACATGCTACGGCCGCGGAACATTGAGGAATTCGATTGAATATAAACCTACTTATATACGTCGTGAAGTTTTGTTTGTTTAAATATAGTACAGAAACTTAGGTATTTGATGTTCCGTTTTATATCAACACCATTAAATAGTCGCTACAATTTCCTAAACAAAATAAAGTAGATTTTTTCGCAAAATTTACGGGAGAAAAACTCTCGGGGTGTACATTATGCTCGTGTATATGCTTATTGAAGATTCTAAAAGCGGCTCATGACGTCATCATTTCTTGCGAAAATGACGGGAAAGGGTTTCGCCGGTCCATTAAGTAAATGATTCTTAGGGTAAACAAAACTCCAAAGTCAAACTGAAAGCTGTTAAGTTAAAGCGTACCGTAAGTTTTGTTAGTCACGTTGTTGTGCTTATGAACCTTTTTCGGTCGATACGTGTGTACTACTACATCGGCAACATGATATTGATGTAAATAGGGAGTCGTCCGTCGTCACGGGCAGTTAGACTGGTTCTAGTGCCCTCTACCTTTAAACTAAAAGTCTACTGAATAGGGATGATGACTGACTAAAAAAAATATGACTGTTTAGTCCGTCAGTTAGATTATCGAAAAATATTGCAAACGTGTTTTTTGATTTTTCAAATTAATAAAAAATGACGAAGATAAAACGTGTCAAAGATCATGAGTGGGGGCTTTCGACACACTGTATCGACTTCATTTTTTGTTTACGTGAAAAAAGAAAAAATATGTGTCCTATATTTTTTAGAAATCTATCTGACTGGATTAATTTGATTTTATTATGTCATCTACCCTATTATTCAGACTGATTCCACTTCACAAGGCTTTTCATCGCAAAGTATAATGGACAATGAAAAAGAACAAGCTTGTTTTGGACCTTATGTAAAACAAGCGAAGGTACCAGGTAGATACCAAGTCCTCTTGGCTCTTATTTCTTGTTTCTTGTTGTGAATTCTTGCTCATAATAATAATAATATCGCGGGACATTACACACAGCGCCATCTAGCGCCACACTAAGCAACGAGGCTTGTGTCGTGGACACCAGATAGTTGATATACTACATAGATACTTTTTGTTTGTAAATACATACAAACATCCATGACTCGGAAACAAATGTCCGTGCTCATCACACAAACATTTGCTCGTACCGGGATTCGAACCCGGGACCCAACGAACGTAAGGCAGCCTCACTACCGCTGCGCCATTCGGGTCGTCATAGGTACATACCCATACCCTTAAATCATAATATCATAATATCATTCATCATAATATCATATCGGTACACAATTTCCTCATAACATTCTTCAGGGTAGGTTACTGTATTATATAATTTATCGAGTTAGTTGCCAAGGAAAATAACTTTGCATGAATTTATGTCGTCCAAATACATGCCCATTTTTTTATAATTAAATCTGTCTTCTCTGTTTCTTAGAATTTTGGTTATGCAAAATGAGCACAAAACGAACATAAGATGGAATATTTACACACATTTAGGTTTTGAAATGTCGTTTGACGATTGATCTGAACATACAGATATAGAAGGCACTTACGATCCCAACTCAATCGTAAACGGCAACTGACAAATAAATATGTTTATATTTCGAAATGGTCTTACTTTTGCATGGCTTTTGAATAAATCTGGTCACATGATATCATGAAAGTATGTTACTACTGAAGGCTGAAGCTAAAAATCAACCAAGTGTACCATATGACTTTATTCGAGCTGAGGCCTTAGTTGTTTAAGTATTATTTTAAATTTTACTTTATTAGTTTTAATTGGTTTTATTCCAATAAACGCTAAATATTTCTTATTTCTATTATATTATAAGTACAAGGTGCCGCAAGTGTAATCGCTAGATGTTCTTTTTTTAGACGTACTATTATTGATCGAAGAGGTAGACAGATGTAAATGGATGATAGTGTGTGTGTCTGGGACTTCGTCGAGCTTCATTGTCTCGGCGCTTTTCTGGCGGTCGCCACTGTTGATTCTGGCTTCCAGGAGATACGGTGGTTTGGGAATAGTGTGGCTGGCTTGTCCCATTAAAAAAAAAAAGACAGATTTAAAATACGTGGAGCACAAACAATGGAGCGCCGTACTCCACAAGAACGCGGAATAATTGCCTTCCGGCCGTTACATCTCTCAATTCGACGATTTGCAGTGGCCCGCAAGATTGCCTGATTTTATCGCTACAGTTAGACTTTTTTTTTTTAATTTACTCGGCTTTTGTGATCTTGCCACAAACCTTGACCCTAAAAAAGATGGCGAATTGATAGAATTACTGAGAAAAGTGATGCATAATCAAAACTAAAGGTCTTAAAATGTTATTAAAACCCACAATTTTTCCAGGCAGTCCTTGTTTGTAAAAAGTGTTATTTTGGCCCACAGGCACCAGTAAGAGCCTTTTAGGTGCAATTTTAAACTTTTTAGATCAGAGGTTTCCCCTAACTTTTTTGTTCTGGTAGACCACTTTCAAAATTTTCTGGTTTCTGTGGACCGGGGTGCTGCATTTTTTTCAAGCGCGTGGACCAAAAACGAAAAGCAAGAAAGCAATTTTATTTTTTGGCGCTATCTGTTAGGATTAGAGTGGCTCCTAAGATTTTTTGGCAATAAATCTCAAAATAAGAATCTTGTAGCTTCGAAATGCTTGTTTTAAAGTCTCAATACGACCATTTTTACCGAAATACTTTTTTGAGTAGTTTATTATTCTGCCTACATTGATGGATAAAGCCAAGCCAACATTTTTCTCCTTCACTATCGAAATTCGAATTTCTAAATGATGCCGTGACGTTTGACAGGGAAGAATGGAAGGAGACAACGTGTTGCGCCGGCCTCAAGTAGAATGGGACAAGGGCAGGGAGATGTTGATGATGATGATGATGAACGTGTTTTCCGCCACTAAGGCCTCTCAGAGACGGACTGCATAAAACTGCGATAAATTTTCGTGGACCCCCATTTACAACTTGTGAACCCGCATTTTTTTTGACGCCAGCGTATACCCCCGACGGGTCTCTCGTGGACTCCTGGACCACTTTGGGAATCACTATTTTAGATCGTCCAAAATCAACCCCAACCCGTTATTCAGAGATGCAAACACTGCCCAGTTTACACACATATTTCCCAGAAAACGTAGTCGACACAGCCTCTTGTAACGTAAAAGCCTCATAAACCCAAGAGAGTGCGACGACAGGCTATCTTTTATATTAACAATTTAGCACACTGACTGACATAAAAATAAATTCGTGTGGACTCAAAAGACCACGTGCTGTTTTCTATAGCAAACTCGATTTCTCAGATGTACACACATATTTCCCAGAAAACGTAGTCGACACAGCCTCTTGTAACGTAAAAGCCTCATAAACCCAAGAGAGTGCGACGACAGGCTATCTTTTATATTAACAATTTAGCACACTGACTGACATAAAAATAAATTCGTGTGGACTCAAAAGACCACGTGCTGTTTTCTATAGCAAACTCGATTTCTCAGATGTGAGTTAAGAAATATGTTCTAACTGACTAACTAACTTTACACGGAAATCAAATGACTAAGAAAACTCTAGCAGTATCTTTGGGTTTAGGTATTTACTAAAACAGGAAACTTAATTTTTCTTCACGTATGTCAATTAGATTCCGGACTATCACATTTTTATATATACTACCCTTCTCTACTTTTCAGAATTATTATGCAGTAAGTATCAGTTGTCTGATACTTATGCAAAATCCAGACACTTCATATTTTTTCTAACCATGAAGGAGCAAACATCATAGCAACCATAGAAATGGGTCGAGCGATAGATTCAAAATAGTTGTGTTACATTTTCTCTAATATGTAAGACTTTCAGCTGCGAACTCGATCGCATGATTTACGTAAGCCCATACATCAGCGATAAGCACCCCTGTGTTTATTTCGTACGGAGAGATACATTATTAATACGCCAAGGCCCGCGACGGCGACGGAACGACGTAAAAATACTCTCAATATACATTATTATGCGCGATTCTTATCTGATATCGTCTTTTCATAAAAATTTTCTGAGTAAAATTTTAATAAGATGCAATCAAATTTGAATATAAAATCATCTTTTGCAAGAACATTGAAACAATGCGTGTATCGATTACCAAATTAGTCAGAACACAATTTAGTTATACATATGTATGTGGATGTTTAGCTCACAAGAGTGTTATGCAACCTTCCTTTATTTGGCAGTAAACAAATTACTACAGCCTCGTAATTGTTTTCACTAACTTGAGTGGAATAAATACGTATTCCGGAAAACTAAAAGGTTTCTCCTATTTAACAACGTTACCACTAAGGCCCAAGTGCTAATTGATACCAAGTAATAGAGACTTTATAACTGTTTTCGTAGACGTAGGTATACGGACAACATTTAACGCGAGGAAAATAATTATTACTAGGTATCTAATTTAAATCACAATAACATTTGGTATCTAGGAATTTAACACGCTGCACGTGTACTATTGGGTACTTAACAATTAATTTGACCGAGATAGATATGATGCTTACAATTAACATACTTTTAAAGAGATTTAGCGATTTCCCCATAGATTTTGACGTCATTAATTTTGTCAAGTCAATGACTCAGCGTCAGCTATTTATTGGTTTCAAAGTAACTAAAGTTTTTTAAATTGTGATATTAGATTATCACAATTTAAAAAACTAGTCGGGTTTTCAGACCGAAAATAAAGTGTTTATTGAGAGAGAAGTTGTTTCTTGGAATTATTAGTTAATAATATCTTTACTTACCTATAATTTAAAATGTGTCGTGAATTTACGAAAATAAAATACCTTATGCATCTGATAGCCATTACATGCGTTACATGACGCCTGGTATCTTAAGCTTCTCTAGCTATATTTTAAGTCCCAAAGCAGGCGCGGGTCTCCAATTAAATGACCGGAGTGTGAAGAAATTCCTACAAAAAAACTCAACAACATTTTTAACCCATTTTGGGAATCTAACTCTTGACCTCAGACTCACTATGTGACGTTACAGAGTTAGATCCACGAGGCATTAACTTGCATGATTGTAAAGAAGGTCGTACCAAAATATCGTTTTTATTTTAATGAATGTCCAGCCTCCCATTTGCGTGTTGCTTATATCTACATGCTGATAAGAATATTTAACCACTGACAATCTTAATAGAAGGTACACGAATCTTAAATCGTTAAGTAAATTTTCCGTTTGCATGTGTAAATATTTTGCCTGATCCTTAAGACTTTAATTTGGGTTCCGACGTTTTTATGGTATGGTTTTTTAACATTCCAACAATGGTTCAGACAAATATTGAAAAATAGATCGCAAGAAAAAAAAATGTTTATTTAAACAAAATGCTTCATAAACAATGAATTGTGTTTGGAGCCTCCTTTTAGGCAAACAATACCCGTGTTAGGAGACTCCACTTCTCCATATCATAGATATATGTTACATATAATTATTACAGCATTTTGTTTTTTTTTTTATTTAAACATCTTGATTATGTATCATGTGAAGCGTGGTGTGCTTTAGTTAGGTGTGGCGCGTGTGTAAGACGTAGTCTGGTTTAATGTAATCTGATGAGATATGCGGTGTGGTGTGTGGCGCGGTGTGGTGTGTGGTGTGGTGTAGCGTGGTGTGGTGAGGTGTAGAGTAGTGCAGTGTGTGGAGTAGAGTGAGGTGTGTATCGTTATGGTGTGTATATTACTCATGATAAACCAGAAGAGCTTCCGTATCCTCATAACTAAGAGACTTAATCCCGTTTGTTATCATTTTTTTAGTAATGCCCCGTAATGAAATATCATCATCATTTTCCTCCTCCTATGCTAATTTATTAATGGTGGGCGCAGCATGTGTTCTTATTCTTTACTTTCTCTATTAGTTGTCCGAGCCATATCATCTTTCACACAGTCCATCCATTACTTCTTTGATCTTCCCCTACTATTATAGCCATCTTTATTTGTACCCAAAACTTTATTC
Organism: Xestia rhomboidea; assembly: GCA_963853795.1. Lineage (NCBI taxonomy): Eukaryota > Metazoa > Arthropoda > Insecta > Lepidoptera > Noctuidae > Xestia > Xestia rhomboidea. Next base: position 11,283,338 of record OY970761.1, on the reverse strand, counting down.
ATCATCATCAGCCACCCTGCGAAGATCGTTGCTTTACCGACCTTGAGGGCTCCTCGCCCCTCGCCCCTCGACCTTGAGGGTATCACCTTACGCTTGCCGATTCGCGGTCTCCACTCAAGAACACGTTTACCCCAACGCAACGGTTATTGGTTATACGGCTAATATGACCGTGCAACAGTAGTTGACCACCGACTACCGTACTACAGTAGGGCCAATTTAATAGACCACTTTTGACACTTCATCAAAATACAACAACGTAACCTTGTAACGGCTGGCATAAAACATTATTTATTTCTTCGAAGTTAGAAACTGCACAATTGCTTAACTTTTTTCAATTACGATTACATATTTATTGTAATAACTAGCTGACCCGCGCAACTTCGTCTGCGTCATATAAAAGAGACATAGAGATGGTTAGAGAGAGTGTGAGACACCCTTAAAAGATATTGCGGACTTTTTATAGAAGTTTTTAAGAGGAACAATTCCGTCATACACGATTGTTGCGTAACTCTAACCGTTTACGCAACGCACGCAACGAAAGATCTCAAAAGGTATATTTTTTTCCTTTTTTTGCAACATTTTTCATTGATGCTCTACTCCTATTGATTGTAGCGTGATGTTATATAAACGTTGTAACGTTGTTATTCGTTGTTGCCTTGCCCGATAAATGGGCTATCCAACACTAATAGATACTTTCAACTCGAACCAGTAGTTCCTGAAATTAGCGCGTTCAATCAACCAAACAAACTCTTCAGCTTTATAATATTATAGTATAGATTCAAGTAGGTAACAATTTCATTTCTCTGAAATATTTGCATTAATCGCAAAATATTCGGTTTTTCCCTCGACAGCCGTTATCATCCTTAGCCACTCGATGACAGTCATAGTCCACCTAGGTCGAAAGATCTCATCAAGGTGCATAAAATGAGCCCAAACACGATATTGATGCTGTAAACTCTTGATGACCTCTTGCAACTGCCTTCCGTCTCCATCGTCAGACCTTCGATGAAAGTCATACTCTAGCTAAGTTTAAAGTTCTTATCAAGGTCCATGAAATGAGCCCAAACACGATATAGCTGCTGGTAACTGTTGCGGACCTCTTGCAACTGACTTTGTCTCCATCGTCAGATCTTCGATGGCAGTCCAGGCAGGTCTTAAATTCTCACCAAGGTGCATGAAATGAAGCCAATAGCTGTAAATATAGCTGTATATACAATCTACGTAAACTGCGTATGGATTATTGATTGCTGCGAATAGCACAGCACAGTTCTTGCACGGCAAGAACACGTGAATATATCAGGCTTCTGATGTTCGCTATACTACTTTTTGGAGAAATCATCATCATACTCCTGCCCTTATCCCAATTTATTTGGGGTCGGCGCAGCATGATTGTATTCTTCTTCCATACTTCTCTATTACTTTTTGGAAAAATATTTCACGAAAAAGAAGAAATATAGAAATGCAAACAATTTAAATACAAAAAGAAATATAGGAAATCTCACAGCATCCAAAAAAAATTAAACAAATCACAAAAAGTGGGCATATTGTTTGGGGGTTTTGAACCTGCAGCCCCGTAGTTTGCAGAGCGGTCATGAAACCGCTAGGCTATTTAATTCGTTGACATAAGCTACAAACAGCCGTTCTGATGTACTTACGTCATGACTGAAACGTCAAACAATTGAAGTATTCGGACATAATGCATAATTGCCTACCCCTTTACCCCCTTAAGGAAGTAGCGTGATAATATATAGTCTAAATATTGAAGAAGCCTACTACTTATACCGAGGAAAGCTGAATTTCTTAAGTTCCGCTATTTTGAAAAAATCCGCTCAAAAATCAAATTTCGAGAAATCTGAGAAATTATATTTACCTGTATTAGATATGAAGTATATGTAGCAACTTTAAAAGGTTACACTTCATTGGTTTTGATTGTATAGGTGTTTGAAGTTTATTAATTTTAAACACAAAACCCTCATTTTTGTGCCTCTGGATGAGATTTAAAAAAAAATGCTGAAACAGGTATTTTCTTTATTTTTATTAATATGTATTTATTCTGAGTTTCAATATTGTAGAACAATCTAAAAATAAAATTTCATACAAACTTTACCCCCCCTTTTCACCCCCTTTTTCCAAAAATTTCCAAAATTTCTATAGCCTAAATGTTATTCTGAATGTATTTAAATAGATTTGTGAACATTTCAACAATATCGGTTCAGTAGTTTTTACGTGATGCGCGGTCAATCAAACAAACAAACAAACAAACAAAAATTTTAAAAATGGTTTTAATATGTTCAGTTACTTATTTTAAGTCACCCTGGTCGGTTTTTTTTTTAAAGCTTCAATGTACAGATTTTTTGGTCTCAACGATTTTATTATATGTATAGATATAGATGACAAAATAAGGTAACTTTAAAATGTAGTGGTACTAAACTGACAGATGTCAAATGTGGTCTATTAAATTGGCCCTACTTTAATAATCCCCTAAGTAGAATTTAATTTCAAGCTAAAAATCAAACATCATCTCAAACTTTTAAAGGTGTTATTTACCGTAATTCATAAAATAATTGAAAGAGTTAACCTAAACCGCTGGGATTAAAAAATAAAAGGTCAGAAGGATTATGTAAGCGGATTTCCATTTTCCTAAAAGCGTCAGAATTTGAAACAAGCTTAAGCGTAATGTTAGAAATGTAAGAAATGTTGATAATGGACGATCGAAAATACGGATAAATGTCTTCTTACGTTTGATAAAACGGAAGGAGATGTTCACTTTCACAGATCGTCATTTTTTATTAAGTATTTTGAAGTAAACATCCGTGTTTTTTATTTGATTTTTTTAAATGAAATTTCAAAACATTTTTATAAATTTTACTACACAGCAATGAGTGACAGAGCCGACGCTCTACTAAGCTGAAGATTTTCCGAACTCGGTGTAAAATAAAAATAAAATAAAGTTTATTTGTAACAACTTAAGTTAACAGCTGGCCTAGCCAAGTTACAAACGATTCGTATCGATTCTCTTTCTACAATCGTAAACGTTAAGTCACGTGGTCAAAACAAACGAATATAAACTTTCGTAGACAAGTTTACATCGATCAAGATGATAGAATGAAATGTATTCATTTCTACAATCGTGATCCCTTCATCCCATATAAATCGTAGCCAACTTACAGTTTTAACTAAACTTTAAAATTTCCATTCGTTTGTTTTGACCACGTGACTTAACGATGATAGATGTCATTCCCATACATTTGGTTAGTTTTCTATAGCGTTAACGATTGTAGATTGTCAACTTGGCTAAGCCTACTGATTACACAGGAAAAACGAAGATAGCTACAAAAGTAAAATACTGTGGCGCAGCCATCAATACTTTTGTAGCTATATTGTAGGTGTTAAACTCGATGTTCGAGGATATCAACCTGCCACATCTATGATTGGTTGTTCCCTCTGTGCTAACGACAGACCCTTCTCCGATGTCCAAATATTAACCGTACTTAATTTTATTATGATAGTACTGACCGTTGTAGTTCAAAAAGACAATTAACTGCCACTTACGAGTGCCTACGGTATCTAAATGTTCGTTGCTCTATCATAATGTAAAACAGAAATAGTCCATTCTACAGAAATATGGAATAGACGATTTCAGAGATGAAGCCAAGTGCTTATAGTCTATTATCATATAATCGTTAACCTTGACCATTTGTCTGAAGCCTCAAGGGTTAGGTCCAGAGGACAAATAGGCACCCATTTAACTGCCGAAATGAAACCAGACATCTATTCAGCTTCGGTAATCGTACCTACGTTGAGGTATTTTCATTTTCTTTATTTCTATTCGAATGTTCCTTTGATTGAAGTTATTGAGAAATACATACCTACAATGAAAACCAACGTAGTCGGTATCCAAATAAAATCAAGTTGTGATTTTTAAAAGGAGACTCGACCCCATGTAGGAGTTTATAAATCTTCTTTTTCTACAAGACATGACATATCGAACTATTTCTTCTTCATTTATCTCTTGGCATTTAACAAGGTTTAACAATCAGATTGGACGTAGTTACCAAGACAGATTCAATGTTTTGTACCAAGAAGGTTTATATACGGCACTAACTATAAATTCCTGGAATGAGATTCACACAATTTAGCTTCAAGCTTTCTAGTACTTTTCTTCTGCTCCAAATTTCCCAGTCTTGTTCATTTAGAATATAGGATGCAGTTTTAGCTCTTATCTTGCTCTTACAATCCAACTATCGAAGCTCTTTGAGTTTCAAGTAGGTTTAGTGCACATAAGAAGTTTCTGCTATAACGGAACCTGTGTTTTACTTCGATAATAAATGCTTAATGTTTGTTCCAGTGCCCACACTTCAAAGCGCGTTGCCAAAGTTATAATAGTAGTTATATGGTTTCTGGCGCTCTCCTTGGCTGCTCCTATGGCCATGTCGTGGGAAGTCATCATGGAAGACGAACCGGATCCAGGTACGTAGATTTCTATGACAGTAAAGGACTCCCACTTCACCGGACCAAACCATGACCGTGCTATGAGCGTATCAGGCATGGTAAGAAACGTGATACGGACTGCAATGCCCACTACACCGTATCATACCTTGACCGGACTAGGTTGCTATGAGCGTATCAGGTATGGTAAGAAACGTGATACGGACTACAATGCCCATTACACCGTATCATACCGTGACCGCACTAGGATCGTGTCTGGCTGTTTGCTTTGAAATCTGTCCACTAGACCGTTCCGTCACTGACACCGTCAAGTGCACGGAGCGTCACCTTAACTTTACCATCCATACCAAAACTGAAAATATTCTTTTGTTTTTTTTTTGTGTTTTTGCAATATTAGCGATTCGACAACCAGTCTTACCAAAGGGTAACGTATTTCCCGGTTCTAACTGGGCTGTGGAGGTCAGATAGGCAGTCGCTCCAGGTAAAATACTGGTATTCAGTTGCATCCGGTAAAACTGGAAGCCGACCCCAACATAGTTGGGAAAAGGTTAGGCAGGTGATGATGATGAATGCAATTCGCAATCGCAGCCTATGCAGAGCTTCCAATAAATGGTTTAAATTAAACACCACGTGTCGGAATGAAACAAATTCCACAAAAGCGGAGCAAGCTTTCACTCAAAACCAATTAAACCTGGTTTGTAGTAGTTACGGCATCACTATTCAAAGTGAATCCATTTACTTTAGTTATCCATTACTGTGATCCATTTCCGTTCTGTGTTAGTCTTTTCTAGCGAACTTGAGTCAAAGCAAATTACAGATCACTTTAATTTTTACAAAACTGTAGCGTAATGTAGGTAATCAATTAAGTTAAAGTTTAAGATGCTAATTTTCAGATTTTTGCCAAAAACATCTTAGGAGCTACGGTCCTCATGCAATCCTAACAGATAGCTAGTCAAAATAATGTTGCAAACTTCTTGCTTTTCGCTTGAAAAAAATGCAGCAGCGGGAAGGTTCACCGAAACCAGAAAATTTTGAAAGTGGTCTACCAGAAAAAGAAGTTCGGGAACCTCTGCTCTAAACAAATTTCAAAACTTTTGTTTATACAATTAAAATCACGTTAAGCCCGCATATGTGGTTGTTCAACAAGTATGTCGACGCTTCCCCAAAACTTAGCGTTAATTCTTGTTTCTTTCTTTGCAGTTACAAAAATCTTTTACAAAAAGCCTTTTTGTGCTCCAACCGAGTTCGGCTCACATTCGCTGGCCATATACAGGCTGTTACTGTATGTATTCCAGGTGAGTTTTATTGGTCCAATTTATTTGTTGATGTTACAAAGTTTCATTTTGTATTTTCATTCCATTGCATGAAATATTAAGGTTTACTGTTATTTTGTGACGAAAAACGTTTTCACAGTATGATTGATATATTTTTGAGAGTATCTATTGGTAATGTTAAAACTTTTTGTTTGCGTACACACGGAACATGAATAGTTGGATACACTTTGGTAAACGCTGCTAAGGACATTGCCAATTTTTTAATGAAAACCAATCCATTGATGGCTTTAAAGGCAATCCATGACAGAAATTAGGTGCATTCGCCAGGGTTCGAAGTGAAATTTATCATGATCATTATCAAAGCTCTCATTAAATCATGATAATTTCAAAGCCTAACGTTGTTATCACGCAATTTGTCGCGTGTCTAGAAGTTGGCATTGGCGAAGCGGGCGACTCTGTGCTCTGGGAAAATAATAAACAACGCACTCGTATTTTTCTTTTTATTTCTTGATTTGCATGCTCATGTTCTACGAACAACAATGAAGAAGAAGCTTTATTTCATCTCGGTATCTCGCTTTCTTATTATGTATTGACTTGTAAAGATAGACAGACCGTGTAATGTAAAGACTTGTACGACCTTGTACAAGTACATCATACTTCAAATTATTCTCATTAAGTCGTTAATAACAACCCCAAAATTAAAATTAAAATAAATATCGCTAGACATTACTGAGGCTTGTGTCGTGGACACCAGATAGTTGATATACTACATAGATACTTTTTGTTTGGAAATACATACAAACATCCATGATTCTAAAACAAATGTCCATGCACACAAACATTTGCTCCTACCGGATTTCCTATCCTACCGGATTCGAACCCGGAACCCTAAGAACGTAAGGCAGCCTTACTACCGCTGCGTTAATCGGGTTCGGTTCGCCATTAAGTGTTTTGATTTAATTCCCTAAGAAGGTATCTCGTCGGATGTCCAATATTGAAATTTTAATGATATAATAATCAGCTGAGCTGATTAAATTTCAAAGGCCCCTAATTAATAAAAGGGACAGCTATAAAATTTCCCGATGAGATCTTTCCATGCAAAATTCTGTAATAATTTTACAAACAATATGGGACGCTGATGATGAAATTATGAATATAAAATTATATATATTAAGGTATGAAGATCAATGAAAACATTTGTGTAACACTGCCATCAGCGAATTAAATATTGTTTACTTTTCTTTTAGTACGTAATCCCGTTGTGCGTGATCACGTTTGCGTACGCGCACATGGCCATGAAGCTGTGGGGAGCGCGCGCACCTGGGAATGCGCAGGAGACGAGGGACGCCAACCATATGAGGAATAAGAAGAAGGTGAGCTACTTTATCCAATACTCTAGGGTTCTAGACATTATTATAGAAATAACCGAGTCGCAGCTCCACGGCACTCACACGATGAGGTTGTTTTAAATGGCATGTAAGGGTTTGTTATATTTAATTATTTAATATATTACGTCACCTGTAGGTGGACCACCCAGGTACCTACACAAATGCCAGTGGATCCATCCGTCATTGTACTCACGAAGCAACGTAACCAAAGAAACAATTTTCTTTTGGTAAATCCTCGTCTCGTATTAGCAGTAATGTACTATGTAGTTTCTGCGAAAATAAAGTATAATCAGAGCCAAATCCATCAGCAGGATAAACATCAATAACAATTTATTGTGTTGAGATAGAGACAAATAACGACAAACAAACAGTACCGTACCCCATTTCCCTCATTAACATTTTACAACTTTCACAGGCGACGATAGACAACTTTCTGTAGATAGATAGAGTTACTGCTTCTGAAAATACGAACTGATGTAATTTTATTATACACGATAAAGCTTTTCTTTCTTTTGAAGGTTTGAATAAATTAGAATGAGGAGAAAATACGTACTTGAGTACAAAACTAGCATCATCATATTCCTGCCCTGCGGAAAAATTACGAATTTCTTAATTTCAGTTATGCAGATATTTAGTATACGACATCGTGTAAATGTGTATGTAAAATTCAAATTTGTGTATCCAACCACTGGGGAGATTTTCAATAAAAACTGTTTCCGCTGGCAGTACGTACCATACACATTTACACGATGTCATATACCAAATGTCTGCATAACTGAAATTAAAAAGAATCGTCATTTTTCCGCTGGGAGTACGCACATTTCTAATTGGGGTCGGCGCCACACTTTTTCTTCTTCCATTCTCCCCTGTCAGAAGTCGAGTACAAAAAGACCGATCAATAATAAATAATATCAAAGTGTTAACCACTTGAATGGCAGCCAGCACCAACATACATCAAACGTTAACGATTCTACAATTAATGAAGACTTCAATTTAACCTTTGTCTATAAATATCAGCTACTATCGTTCGTAGTGAAGTGGTAAATCTGTCGAATAAAAGCCCATCTGGCAGAATTCACTGGGTGCGACAAGACCGCCTTTGTTCCAACCTACTTAATTTGTCTGTTTTCCTTCCTATTGACTTGACGCCTATTAGGCGGCTTATCCCTATTAGCTAAGAATCGAATTGAGTGGAACAAAATAGAGCAAGATCCCAGGGGCCGCCAGGGGGTTTTTTAATAGTCCTTGTAAGCAGTCAGAACAATAGTAGGGTCGCAATTCATCATTTTTGTATGAGTTCAATAAACCAATGCGCTCATACAACGACATTTTAATTGTGTCTGGGGGATGTTTGGCCCAACAATTGGTCTGGGTTAAAATAAGTACCGAAATGATTTCCTGAGTAAAAATATAAAAGTCTCAGACCATCGGTAAAATCTCTATGTAGTGTGTACATAAACCGTTCAATAAATAAAAATAAATAAATAAAATCACATATATTTTTCCGTGCTTCAAAGTGCTTGGCAGAAATTTCTGCCGACCTGAAGCTTTTGGAAGTGTTAATAATATTTTTTAAACAATCTTCTTTAGAACATATTAATAAATCAGCAAAAAACAATGTGTTATTTTTACGCAACTTTAGCTTTACCTGATATCTAAAAATTGGCCGTCGTCGGCACAAGTTAGCAGGTATGCATACGTTCAAAGTACATACTAACACTACTTTGCATTTGGTTCATGAGAAAATAAGTAAGGTCTGGCGGCCCTGGGATCTTGGACCAAAAGGCAAGTCTTTGCCCTCGAGTTGGACAACACACAGGTACTTATTGACGGCATGATTGGCGCAGTAGCTGAGCGATTGACTGCTGCGCTGCATGTCGCGGGTTCGATCCCCGCACGGAACAAATATTTGTATGAACAAATAGTTGATCCGGGTCTGGCTGTTTGTGTATGTGAGTTTAAATGTTAGTAAACGCAGCCACGATACAGGAGAAATTTCAGTGTGGGGCAAAGTTTTTTAAAAAGGTTAGTAAAGAAATATGACTTATTAATAATGTTCCTTTGACGGAACGTAAAGAAGGCTTTTCTATATCATATCTAATGAGCCGTCTCAATCCATCGCTAAGACCACGTTATTATAGGAAATACTACGCTGTCACGAAATGCCAATCCATCATCACACCATGATAATGATGTACTACTTAAGGGCAAGGCCGATCACTTCGGCCGCATCAGGTTTATAGCTGCCCAAAGGAGCTGGAAATAGCGTTCTATTTCCGTTAAACAGATGGGTAGCCATATAAATCCATCTGGTGCAAATTGAATGCAATGCAATTTAATGTAAATAAACGCGGTTGACCATTAGCTTGTTAAACCACATGTTACATTGGAATTCTAATGGAACTGTTTTAAAGGTTAATGGATATTGTCTTGTTTGTAGTTGTTACTGTCTTACCCTTAATCAGTTAAGCTGTGTAGTTATAACGACATTACCAACCTCAGCTATGTAAAGGTATTTGCTCTATTTTGAACACTCATTATTCCATAATTAATTTCTAAGGAAGTAATTATTTATTTAATTTCAGATATTACTACATCGTGTAAATTATGTCGCCTTTTCGTTTACAGTAATAACGTTTAACAATAAACCAAACTCGAAATTAATATAACTATACATTCAAACTGAAAGTCCAATTTATATTACGTTCAACTGAGCATAAAATAAGATTACTAGATTGACAAAAGAGTACTTAATGATAACGGCATTTACGAGTATTTCGGAATAAGCAGGGACGATGGCTGCCTCATTGGTCTAGTGGTTGCAAGTGCTAATGAACACGAGGTCCTGGGTTCCATTCTCAGGTCGAGCAGTGTTATTGGTTTTTTTTTCAAGAATGTCTGCATGGAGCCCGGTTCCGTCCATGGTTAATGGCATAGCCTTGCCATAACAAGTGACTTAAACATACCTGGCAAAATGTGGGTACCTATAAGTACGATAGGTACACTTCTGCCTAACCTTTCATGGGTTACAGGCGTGATGTTATATTTATTATTTTAAGTTAAGGAATAAGTTACAAGGTCATCTCATACATATTTGTACACACACAACACAAAAACACTGACCTACAAGACTTGTTGTCAAACGTTTTACGATCAATTAATGATATAACAAAGCCAGCGACAAGGTGCCCTACATTAAACCGAACATACGGAAGATTTCACACGCAATTTCCTTTCGTAATTAATCGATCAATTATCCTCGTTTAAGGCAATTAAGTAAGGCTGATAATGTTAGAAGTTCAAATGTGTCAGTAAATATAGCGTGCTGATACTTTATCACAGTCTTGGTGACGTCATTATGACGTAAAACGTAAGTCAAATACAGACGGTGCACGGGTGAAATGTAAGTATAGACCTGTGCCTTTGTATGATGTCATATTCTATCATTCCCGCTAAGTGTAGACTAATGGCCCTACTGCTGATTCATCTAATAAAATACTCTACGACCTTCCAAAAACCGGATCAAATAACTGGCAATATCTTTATTTTTATTTTTAAGTCAAAGAAAGTTCAACCCTTATAAATTTCATTATTTAACTCAAAGTATCGTTAGAATGTTAGTAGAATGTTCACTTAAAAGCTTTCAGTGAATAAAAGTGTTTTTACTACAAAGCTTTTGGCAGCTTTACATTTTAGTGTTTATTTAAACGGAAAACTTCACCAGTAACTCTCACTACATTACCGTACTAAACAAACAGTACCGTACCCCATTTCCCTTATTAACATTTTACAACTTTCACAGGCGACGATAGACAACTTTCTGTAGATAGATAGAATTACTGCTCCTGAAATGTACGAACTGATGTAATTTTATTGTACACGATAAAGCTATTCTTTCTTTTGAAGGTTTGAATAAATTAGAATGAGGAGAAAATACGTACTTGAGTACAAAACTAGCATCATCATATTCCTGCCCTGCGGAAAAATTACGAATTTCTTAATTTCAGTTATGCAGATATTTAGTATACGACATCGTGTAAATGTGTATGTAAAATTCAAATTTGTGTATCCAACCACTGGGGAGATTTTCAATAAAAACTGTTTCCGCTGGCAGTACGTACCATACACATTTACACGAAGTCATATACTAAATGTCTGCATAACTGAAATTAAAAAGAATTGTCATTTTTCCGCTGGGAGTACGCACATTTCTAATTGGGGTCGGCGCCACACGTTTTCTTCTTCCATTCTCCCCTGTCAGAAGTCGAGTACAAAAAGACCGATCAATAATAAATAATATGAAAGTGTTAACCACTTGAAAGGCAGCCAGCACCAACATACATCAAACGTTAACGATTCTACAATTAATGAAGACTTCAATTTAACCTTTGTCTATATATATCAGCTACTATCGTTCGTAGTGAAGTGGTAAATCTGTCAAATAAAAGCCCATCTGGCAGAATTCACTGGGTGCGACAAGACCGCCTTTGTTCCAACCTACTTAATTTGTCTGTTTTCCTTCCTATTGACTTGACGCCTATTAGGCGGCTTATCCCTATTAGCTAAGAATCGAATTGAGTGGAACAAAATAGAGCAAGATCCCAGGGGCCGCCAGGAGGTTTTTTAATAGTCCTTGTAAGCAGTCAGAACAATAGTAGGGTCGCAATTCATCATTTTTGTATGAGTTCAATAAACCAATGCGCTCATACAACGACATTTTAATTGTGTCTGGGGGATGTTTGGCCCAACAATTGGTCTGGGTTAAAATAAGTACCGAAATGATTTCCTGAGTAAAAATATAAAAGTCTCAGACCATCGGTAAAATCTCTATGTAGTGTGTACATAAACCGTTCAATAAATAAAAATAAATAAATAAAATCACATATATTTTTCCGTGCTTCAAAGTGCTTGGCAGAAATTTCTGCCGACCTGAAGCTTTTGGAAGTGTTAATAATATTTTTTAAACAATCTTCTTTAGAACATATTAATAAATCAGCAGAAAACAATGTGTTATTTTTACGCAACTTTAGCTTTACCTGATATCTAAAAATTGACCGTCGTCGGCACAAGTTAGCAGGTATGCATACGTTCAAAGTACATACTAACACTACTTTGCATTTGGTTCATGAGAAAATAAGTAAGGTCTGGCGGCCCTGGGATCTTGGACCAAAAGGCAAGTCTTTGCCCTCGAGTTGGACAACACACAGGTACTTATTGACGGCACGATTGGCGCAGTAGCTGAGCGATTGACTGCTGCGCTGCATGTCGCGGGTTCGATCCCCGCACGGAACAAATATTTGTATGAACTACAGGTAGTTGATCCGGGTCTGGCTGTTTGTATATGTGAGTTTAAATGTTAGTAAACGCAGCCACGATACAGGAGAAATTTCAGAGTGGGGCAAAGTTTTTTAAAAAGGTTAGTAAAGAAATATGACTTATTAATAATGTTCCTTTGACGGAATGCATTGTAAAGAAGGTTTTTCTATATTCATATCTAATGAGCCGTCTCAATCCATCGCTAAGACCACGTTATTATAGGAAATACTACGCTGTCACGAAATGCCAATCCATCATCACCATGATAATGATGTACTACTTAAGGGCAAGGCTGATCACTTCGGCCGCATCAGGTTTATAGCTGCCCAAAGGAGCTGGAAATAGCGTTCTATTTCCGTCAAACAGATGGGTAGCCGTATAAATCCATCTGGTGCAAATTGAATGCAATGCAATTTAATGTAAATAAACGCGGTTGACCATTAGCTTGTTAAACCACATGTTACATTGGAATTCTAATGGAACTGTTTTAAAGGTTAATGGATATTGTCTTGTTTGTAGTTACTGTCTTACCCTGAATCAGTTAAGCTGTGTAGTTATAACGACATTACCAACCTCAGCTTTGTAAAGGTATTTGCTCTATTTTGAACACTCATTATTCCATAATTAATTTCTAAGGAAGTATTTATTTATTTATTTTATTTTATTTTAGATATTACTACATCGTGTAAATTATGTCGCCTTTTCGTTTACAGTAATAACGTTTAACAATAAACCAAACTCGAAATTAATATAACTATACATTCAAACTGAAAGTCCAATTTATATTACGTTCAACTGAGCATAAAATAAGATTACTAGATTGACAAAAGAGTACTTAATGATAACGGCATTTACGAGTATTTCGGAATAAGCAGGGACGATGGCTGCCTCATTGGTCTAGTGGTTGCAAGTGCTAATGAACACGAGGTCCTGGGTTCCATTCTCAGGTCGAGCAGTGTTATTGGTTTTTTTTTCAAGAATGTCTGCATGGAGCCCGGTTCCGTCCATGGTTAATGGCATAGCCTTGCCATAACAAGTGACTTAAACATACCTGGCAAAATGTGGGTACCTATAAGTACGATAGGTACACTTCTGCCTAACCTTTCATGGGTTACAGGCGTGATGTTATATTTATTATTTTAAGTTAAGGAATAAGTTACAAGGTCATCTCATACATATTTGTACACACACAACACAAAAACACTGACCTACAAGACTTGTTGTCAAACGTTTTACGATCAATTAATGATATAACAAAGCCAGCGACAAGGTGCCCTACATTAAACCGAACATACGGAAGATTTCACACGCAATTTCCTTTCGTAATTAATCGATCAATTATCCTCGTTTAAGGCAATTAAGTAAGGCTGATAATGTTAGAAGTTCAAATGTGTCAGTCAATATAGCGTGCTGATACTTTATCACAGTCTTGGTGACGTCATTATGACGTAAAACGTAAGTCAAATACAGACGGTGCACGGGTGAAATGTAAGTATAGACCTGTGCCTTTGTATGATGTCATATTCTATCATTCCCGCTAAGTGTAGACTAATGGCCCTACTGCTGATTCATCTAATAAAATACTCTACGACCTTCCAAAAACCGGATCAAATAACTGGCAATATCTTTATTTTTATTTTTAAGTCAAAGAAAGTTCAACCCTTATAAATTTCATTATTTAACTCAAAGTATCGTTAGAATGTTAGTAGAATGTTCACTTAAAAGCTTTCAGTGAATAAAAGTGTTTTTACTACAAAGCTTTTGGCAGCTTTACATTTTAGTGTTTATTTAAACGGAAAACTTCACCAGTAACTCTCACTACATTACACGGTTAAATTAAGAAATAAATCATTTTCAAGTAAAATGTTTCCGAATTGTGCTTCGACTATTTCACACTACATTTACCGGTATCGTTTATCTTTTTAAATGTTTTGTTAGATACTGATATGTAAATAATAAAGATTGAAATCGTGCGATGTGCGTTCACCATATTTAGGTACGTCGCTCAAAAAGAATCAACACTGAGAAGATTCAGTGCGGTGATTGCGACTTTGTGAGTGCCAGAGTTGTCAAACAGAATCGCGAACATCTTTTGAATCGGTATGGCGAATCTAACGATTCAAATCTTTGGAAATACCTCTGACAGCACCCTATATAAATTTCATCCTCCTCACTTCTATTTGATTGAACCAGGATACGGATTTATAAGGGTCGGGGCACCTGACCTGCACGAAATGGTAATTTCATTAATTATTAAAAAAACCCTCGAGATCTGAAGTTAGAGGTCGGTTAAAAATAAAGAGGATACTGCTGGCTAATTCAATTTACCCTATTCATTTATTAAGCATAGGCTAGTCAAATGCTTAAACGGATACCAAGGTTCTTATTGAAAGTTTAATTTGAGCTGCAAGCACCTTAGGCACGAGAGTGTATTTGGTTGAATAAATCCATCTTTATGAATACATAGCCATCCAACAGTAGTTTGAATCTTGGTCATGCCTCCATATCCACTGATTTGGCAGACGACATCGTTTAATCAACTAGACACTTCAATAGAGGGTCTATAACAGAAGGATTTCTATAGCATAATCCAAAATGGCATGATAACTCAAAGTTATGGATCCCTTAAATTCCCTTTTACCCTCACAATCTTATTTCGTGGAACATTATTTGGGTTTAGGTCTAGTGATTCCATTACTTAGGATTCGACAAACGAGTCCAGGCAACATCTTCCTAAATGCTTGCTTCACTATTAGAAGACTTCGTTATGGACCTTCTCAACAACCTATCCAGCTGAACATATAAGTGACCGTTACATTTGCCTGTTATTTAATGGCTAGGTACTCTTTCAATGACTTTACTTACATTAAGCTTCACAACGATTTGTTAGACGCAACTACATTTTTCATTGTGTAATAGGATTCATATGTGGGTAACGCAACAACATTACAATGATCATTTTAGTTATATTAATTTACTGATCCATTATCATTATTATGCCACTTTTTACCCGACTACGGCGAAGCCAAATGGAAAGGTAATGATTTTAGCAGTCTATGTATCTAAGTATGTTTGTATTATGGTGTCAATCGATTCGTTATTAAGGCATATATAGGTTACATTTTAACCGTGATTTTTCAGGAATCGGGTTTTTTAGTTGTAGTCTACACCAATTCTTGTTACTTCTACCTATCTTGTCAGACTTACTGAACTAAGTGTTGTTCATGATTAGACATGCGTGGTCAGAAACTGATCGGACAATCGCTATTATGTGCATCTGAGGAAAATTGTAGGCCATTGATATTTGAATCTTAATCAAATATCAATCGCATAAATTTTTTATTCTATCAAATAATATAATTTCATGGTTATACAAATCCATTTTTCTGCATCTTAATAAGATATCGGGATTTCAATTCAAAGTTCTCCGCCTCAAAAAAACACCTGTTAGATTCTCATAGGACGAAACAAAAGCAAAAAAGGTAGCAAGCGGAGACAACGAAAGCCTTAGAGCGAGTTGGCTTTTTCGGATAGAAATATCTGCTTGAGATGCGTCGGTAAACAGAAACAATAACTCAGATTAAAATCAGGCAAGAATAAGCGACCAAACGCGGCGCGAATAAATTAATCTTTAACAGCTGTTTACCATATTTCAATTAAACAAGGAGCTTGTTCGTTTTATAACAACACATTGTTCACAGGTGATCAAAATGCTTGTCCTGGTGGTGGCACTCTTCGCATTGTGCTGGTTACCACTTCAGAGCTACTTGTTGCTGCAATCGTTCTTCCCGTCGATAAACGAGTGAGTATCCAACATTTTTTTTACGTTCTAAGAGCAGTAAGCAAAGATTTCCTTAATCAATGTTCCACCCTGAAAATGCCAATGAATCTACCAACTTTCGCGGTAACCTTATAACACTTCCACTTTCCTGGAAGCATCCCAGGCGATACCTATCGTCATCGATATTACGAAACTTTATCGTAGAGACCATTGGTTTGCTCAAAGTTTCAACTACACTCAAATCAATGCTAAAATGGAATACAAAACAAGCTTCCGTCTATGTTGTAAACATAAACAATATTAATACAATTATAAACTTTGTGAGGGAGAAGCTTTCCGCGATCCTGACTTAGTTTAGCATTGTTTTGGTACTTGACATTCGGAGATGGATGAAGTCTTCGGCATACAAGTTGAAAGCAAACAGACTACAGACGGATTAGCATTATGGGAAGGGAACAAGTAAACCAGCTCATTTAGATACCTCTTTGACAAAAGTCTTAAGATGGCTGTATTATTATAAAACCGCTGAAGGAAATAATACTTTATGTAAATAAATGTTGAATACACAAACAACAAATATTTGGAAACTTACTCCGTTGAACTGCTGAAATTGAGGAAAACAATTTATTAGTTCCAATGTTCTGCATGAAACATGAATGAGGAAAATACAAACAAAACTTCCATCAATCGTGATGTTTCTAATTCTAAGCCTTTCACTGTGAATTTGGGATCATGTTATTCATAGTCATTTTCTTCCAAACAGTTTTATTTTATTTCATGAGAGCAATGTTGCGGAGGATTTTATTACGGATGAATTGAACGTTAAATATAAAGCATGATCAGTTCAATGAATTCTAAGAGGCCTATTACAATTCAACAAGCCCTGTCGATGGGGTAAGCGAAAAAAAATCACACCATCGTTTTTCGCATGAAAAAGCCCCAATTTTTTTGCAACGCGGTTTCGCGCCTGCTCTTAAGTACCCAATAAGCACCCTTAGCTCCCCTATAAGGAATTTCATGAAATCAGTAATGCATTATGGAACTGTCTGCTAAAGACGTTTAGAAGGTGACTCATTGCGGGATTATACAATAGTGCTATCAACTTATTCAACTCAAAGGAAATCGCACCACAATGGCTACAAGATAAGATGGTGTCTGCAACCGCACTAATAGCATGCCTGTTGGTACAGCAGCCGAAATATTTCCACATAATTACATTCTGATTTTCTTTTCAGGTACAAGTACATCAACGTGCTCTTCTTTTGTTTCGACTGGCTGGCAATGAGCAACTCTTGCTACAACCCTTTCATCTACGCCATTTACAACGTAAGTCTCTTTAACACGAATCTCATTTTAAACAATTTATGACAACACAGTATCTTCTTTCTACAAATAGATATGACGGAACTTGATCCACCTTTTATAATCTTGTGCCGTTTTCCTACCTTTAAAGAGTAAAAGTGTTTTCAAAGGGTTCTCGAGACTTTCTATAGCCGTATCACATTTGGATGATTTCGTTCAGTAAGTTAGAATTTAATATAATTTGAACTTTATTCATTAAACACTTACAACTTGAATGAAACAGCCATTACTGTTATAAATAACTACATACATCAATCGCAATAAATGAAATCTCAACATTGCGATAACATTTATTGTACCTACTCTTTTAACGCTAAGAATGAGTAAACCAACATCATGAAAGTTCCAACTTTGCTTGATTATTGGGTTTCCCAAACTTTTCCTCTTATCATTTTATGAAATCTTAGTGCCAGTTGTTTTATAACGTAAAATACAACCCTTTTCCACCAACACGCAACTCCTAAATTATGTACGTTTACTGTGGATTTTCTGTAAGTTTTTTTTTTGTAAGATTTCGAAAACTACATTGTTGCTTCAAAAAATTCGTCATACGAGTTAGGTAGTATAACGCTGCCTTTTATAGGCTCTCGTGACTCGTGACGCACGCTTCCCTTTCAGCTTTGTTTCCTCAGATTTCCCTGAAGAGACTTCCACTAGGAAGGGCGCGTAAAATTGCCGCACTATAGTATACTATCTGAAAAACTGATGTTTAGAACTAGAAACAAAAATATTTCTGTAGGTGGTTTGTATCGACGAACTCTTCGGAAAAATAGAAGCTTTTCTTTTTCGCGATCCGGTAATAATTGGTGCACAAAATAACGGCACTATTGTCTTCACACCTAACAAACGAGCCAATTAACAACGGATCACTCTTGTTTCAGGAAAAATTCAAAAAGGAATTCAAACAACGCTTCACTTTCGGGAAAAAGCCGAGCAGATTTGTTAACGATAGCTACGAGGTAAGGCTGCCGGCGTTTTGTTATCAAAGGTACACGTCCATTGGCCCGCGCCGGACGCACCGCACGCACGGCCCGCAACGGATTGAACGGATTTTCCGATGACATGCGTCCACTGTATCCGGATTTTTTGTTTAGTTTCGACTCAGTTTCGGGTGATTTCTTGTCGTGAGTTACGTTTTCGGTCATGGAGATTGACGATTATTAATAATAGTTGCTTGTTGTAAAACTAAACGTAGAATGTGGGTTCATAATATCAATTTGAAGCGACCAATATTTGGAGAGTATCATTCATTATTTGTTCCCGATTTATATCATGATGAAGAAAGATTTTTAATTACATTCACATGGCAAGAGCAAAATGCGGTGGTGGGCGATGCCAGCGGTGAACTGATTTATGTGACGTCACCGGCACTTGACGCATTTTTTGTTAAAAATTGCGACGCTTTGGACGCAGCGCTATGTAAAATCGTACAAAGCAAACTAAAATCCGTTGCGTGCCGTGGGTGCTGTGCGTCCGGCGCGAGCCAATGGACGCGTACCTTTATTATTCGTTTGTCTGTTAAAGTTCGAGTAAGGTTAAAGTCAAATTAATTGATTTCAGGATGGCCAGTCGTACCGAACTCGGATTTTATCGTTCCGATCAACAAACGATAGAAGTGGCTATTCTACCAGGAAATCTATAAACATGCCGCCTCCCGGAGACACGTTAAAAGTTCCGTCTAGAAACTCATGCCACTGCATGGGAAACCAGAGTAGAGAAAATGGATTTAACTTTATGAAAACTGAAGACATGGAAGGACACGGCAACAGCAGGAGGTATCTGAACATAAGGATGAGCAACACAGATATTGGTAAAAGAAGATCAGAAAAGAAGCTACCAAATGGAGAAGACATGCCTATAGGCGACGAGAGAGTCAGTGAGCTCTATATATTCCCAAACAGTAACATTGTAGAATTCACAGACATATCATATGATGACAAAGTGTAAATATGTTGAGATTTCCATTACATTTAGGATTAATTAATAAGTAATCAAACATTGTGATGTGATAGCGTAAAATTATTAATGTAATGTTAAACTATGACTGTACGTTAACGAAGTAAAATAATAATATTAAGTCCTATTTTGGTGTTTTTTTTTCCTTTAAAATTGTAAATTAAATTATAAAATATAAATAAATTCAATTAACTACCTGTTAATAAATCTGATGTAACTGAACTTCCAAAAATTGATTTCAATTTACATTCTGTATTTATTTCGTAATTCATTCCGGTTCGCAGTATTTTCATTTTCAACGCATCTTTTTTGACTGACAATTTTGTGTCAACAAGAGAATTTCCCAAAAAAACTCTATTTAAGTGGGTAACTTAGTATTAACGGATTACAATAGATATAATACAAACGTTTAAATCGAACTTGTTTTCATGGATCCATTGACTAATCAAATCTGAATCACGGGATGTTTCTTTATGTGTGGGCTATTCAACTCTGTTCTAAACAAACTCGTTCTATTACGAGATTTCTCAGAATTCTAAAGAAAAAGTAATAAAAAATCCTTTCGCTAAACGTAGTAGTAATAAACCCTGCGCGCACGTAACACTTTGTTGTGGGATTGTGGCAAAGAAACGAGAGAATCCAGATGAACAATTTAATACGCACACAGTACAGTCACAGATTTACAATGATTTCAATCGGATTATCGGTTACATTCGCAGTGAAACAACACAATCATACACTTAAATTGAATACAAATTTTACTCATCAAATATGCAGGTTTTAATCATAACTGTTATCACTCTGTAGGGATCAGCATTGGCGGCAGGGCGACGATCTTCCAAGTATCCCTTCTTATCTTCCGAGACGTGACGAGGTATTCGCACGGAACAGCCCCTGTTAGCCACACCTGCAACACAAATTACTTATGCTAATTATCAAGTAGGTAGCAGAACTTACGCCCACAAAAGTTAACGTCTACAAATGACGCACAAGTTAAGAGTTTTCTGAGGGGCAGGCAAGGAGAGAGGCAAGTTAAAGAACAAACTGTAAGTTAGTCGTGTCTCCTTGTTGGAGGTATCAAACCGCAAGGCAACGGATATTGTTAGAACCGATAGCCGCTACGTTCGCGAACATAGCGGCTATCGCTTGATAGGGACTAAACAGTATTTTGTTAACGTAACCAAGTAAATAGGAACCCCTTTAAACACAAAAGTACGTTTATTTAGCTACTTCGCCAAAACGGTCACGAAAAAACCTTTTTCAATTTACGCTTAGCTCACTGGCTGCGTTTGTTTTGATTCGTTTTTGTTACAAAAAATCAGGATCAATCACAACGCTACTTAATCAGGATTTCTTTCTTTCCAATATAAACCCAAAAAGCACTAAAAGCTTTTAAAGTTTCGTTTGACGACTACTGTAAGAAAATGAA
Source organism: Xestia rhomboidea (assembly GCA_963853795.1). NCBI lineage: Eukaryota > Metazoa > Arthropoda > Insecta > Lepidoptera > Noctuidae > Xestia > Xestia rhomboidea. Next base: position 11,262,383 of record OY970761.1, on the reverse strand, counting down.
CCATTTCACGTAGAAATTATAAAAAATCGCGCGAATGTGTCCCAAATTCACATAGATATAATTTTTGCGTTACGAGATATTTAAGGTCAACGCTTCAAATCCTTGATAGTATATAACCTTACTCAAAAAACTTGTTCGTGAACTTTGACCTTAATATCTCGCAACGATGCACACGCTGAAGTGATGTGGAATTGTGGATAGGGATTTTCACGCGATTTGTTTTTATAAAGGCGCTTCCTCGCCGCTCACCGCGCACCGCCCACCGGGGAGCATTTGCCTGTAATTGTCACAATGTAAGATTCAATTTTGAGCATTACGTTATAAATAGACGATCCCGGTGATTTATTACAGAAACAAACTGTGATTATTGCAATTGGTATATTTGCACTATAATGCACTGATTACTGTGATTATTGCAATTGGTATATTTGCACTGTAATGCACTGATTACTATTATTTTCCTCACTCACTGTTCAAACCTGTATTGCAGACGTGAGCTACCGGTGAGGGCGCGCTTTAACACCATTTTACTAGATTTCAGAGAATCGATCAAAATGTAAAGCCAAAAACTTTTTTGCAAAAAATTAAACCGACTTCAAAAACACAACAAAGTCAAAAATAACTTTAGCTTCAAGATGTCGGCGATTTTTGTGTGTTTTGTGTGTGCTAAAAAACCTATACAAATATTAGCTATACATTTATTTTTACATAACATAACGTCACGCCTGTAAACCCCGAAGGGTTGAGCTGAAGTGTACCTAATAATACCTACACCCACATTTCGCCAGTTATGTTTAAGTCCCATGTAATAGGGGGCGAGCCTATTGCCATCGAACGCGCACAAATCCAGACTCCGTGGCTGCTTCTGAGAAATTCCTGATGAAAAAACCCAATAACACTTTGCTCGACCTGAGAATCAAACCCAGGACCTCAAGCTCAGTAGTCGCCACCATTAGACCAACGAGGCAGTCATTTATTTTATATTGTTAACAATACATGTCATGGTAATAAGCTTATCCCCAATAAAATAGAACCTAACATACCTAACTGTCGAAATGAGGGTGTAATATACAAATCTGCGTACGCCCTCAGAGCATACAGGCGTGATATTATGTTATAATGCTATGAAAACAATACACATCCAAGCGCTTGCAGCAATCACGACTAATTTGCTGTCTACTATTGAAGAGTTCCATTGTATATCTCCGAAGATCAGCATCAGATCTTCACCAAATTTAAATGGAACCACCGCGAAGTTATTTTCTTTCAAATAAAAAAGAACCATTGGAATCGGTTCACAATTGGCGAAGATATCGCTGAACATACACACAAAAAAAACATTCAGACGAATTGATAACCTCCTCTTTTCGGATGTCGGTTAAAAAACAATATCAGACGTAGTGGTTTTTTACTGTACAACATAAACATTGCACTTTCTAGTTAGCCAATGGATATTTACACAATGTATAAAGCAAAAAGTAACAGCAACCGCCAGCCATCTAATAAAAGTTTGGTACAAAAGGGAGAGGATTACATGGCTGGCCAAAAATTCAGCGGAAATGAGAGGCGCTAGAATATGAATGATTAATCTCAAAATCTGCGGCCTTACTCACTTGGGTTGAGCTAGTAGAGTTTAGCAAGAATAACACGAACTGACAATATTTGATTAAATATTATGTGTGACAAAAGTTCTCCTGAAAAGATTAAAAAGCCAGAAAGATGGCACAAATAGGTGATAATAGGCGAGACGACAAAAACAATCTAATTAGTCCGTCACATAGATTATCAAAAAATATTTGACCCGTGTTTTTTCTTTTGTTACGTAAACCAAAATTGACGAAGATACGACGCTTTTAAAATTCTCAATACGTCACGCCATGGTAAAATTTTTAGCTAGTTCTGACGTCACGAGCCCCCACTCCCGAGTTTTGATGCGTTTTATCTTTGTCAATATTCATTGATTTACAAAAACAAAAAATACGTGTCCATTAATTTCGAATATTCTAACTGACGGACTAAATAGATTTGCAATTTTTTGATACTGTCGTCACGCCTATTATTTACTGAAAGATTACTGCTTTGTGCAGGCTTTCCTCGTCTATGCTTTCAAAATACAATAGACCTATTGTTACTTACTCATCCCCTAAAATCTGACGTCAACTCTATTCTTAATATTCAAGCAAAATGGTAAATATCATGGCCACACCGCCAATCACCAACAATGTGCGGCTGGATGTTTGGCTAGCGTTAGCGCCCATTACTATTCGAAATAAAGCGTTAACATCGCACGTAGTTTCCGGCGTTTTGCTAGCAAAATCTTTCAGTCGGTATCTGATTCCAAACGAAAGCTCGTGCACACATGGATCTACATATTTTGAGGATTACAGTTTTATAATCCAATGAGGAATCAGTCAGCCACAACGTATTTGCAACGTATTTGGTGCGCACTGGGACACAGTTACAAAACAATACAAACACATATTGAGACTAAAAACTGACAAAATAAATTTTGAGAGCAGAATTTATCTAAATATGTACCACTACAAAACTATACTTGTGCTAAAATGCTAAAAGTATAAGTCGTATCTATTTTTGTCTTTAGAAAACATACGATCAATAAATTGTATTTAGCTAAACAGTTTTGACTGTGTGTCTTATGCGATCAGCAGACTTGAATGCTCGGATAAACTCAGTCGGATTTAACTTTTGTGCGGGGTAGTGCTTTTTTCAACGAAATCTCCTTTTTCTAGCTTCTAATCTATATGAAATTGAAAACGTATTTGCTAATTGAAACCATTTTGTTGTTGAAGCTACAAAGCTAATTGAAATCTAGTCAATGTTGTTATATAAATAAAACATGTTAAAAATAAAGGTACAAAGGATGTTAATTTATAAAAGGCCAACGTTGGTACGGACAACATCAAAAGAAAATGCTGTTCATACAAAGATTCCTTATTCATTATTAAAGTAAAAAGTATTGTCGTATACCAATTCAAAACTTTATGGGCGAGTGAGTATTATTTGAGAACAATGATTGGATTCTACAATACAAGACGCCTTCAGGCTTTCAGTTAAATTGAATATTTCTTACTGGTTACTTATTCACTTGTTTAAAAGAAAATAACTTATATTTTCGGGTCGTTACCCGTGGTCCCGGTGGGTCGACCCATTACCGGGTCCATGGGTAATTTTAATTACCCATGGTTCCATGGCATTAGGGATTGTTTCCTGGACTTCTGAATATATCGATAGAAAATACAAATCCATAATAACAGCATATCATATCCCATCGGGACCACGGGTAACAAGTCATTGCATAATTTGACTACGGTTTTATTGGTTTTTTATTTATCTACTAACTACCAGAAGGGCAGAACCATAAAGAAAGTATTTTATATTTTTAATAGGAATCTCATAATCAATCCGATTATCATGTGCAATGTAGAAAATACTTCTTCATGATTCTGGCGTCCAGTAGGGCTATTACGTATCTCTGTTGACAGCTCGAAACGTAGGTAACTGGGCTCAGTGTCCATCAATTAACGGGCAAAAGGTTAGTTTCGTATTATGTATGACCCTGTTAGTCACCGTAAAGTGATATCCACTCAGTGTGATACGTAATAACAACATTATGACATTCACGGTTGTCATCAAAGTTCGGTGTACAACCGAAGCTTGATAGTCACTGGATATCAGAAAGATACGTAATAGCCCTGCTAGTAGATGGTAGATAAATAAAAAAAGAAAACCAATAAACCCGTAGGCAAATTATGCACTCACTCGTTACCCGTGGTCCCTGTGGGATATGATATGCTGTTATTATGGATTTGTATTTTCTATCGATATATTCAGAAGTCCCTGAAAACAATCCCTGATGCCATGGAACCACGGGTAATTAAAATTACCCATGGACCCGGTAATGGGTCGACCCACCGGGACCACGGGTAAGGACCCATATTTTCATGGTGGGTTCGTTGACAGGATTTGGACTTATTAGCTAAGGAGAGAAATGAGTTCTTTAATTCCAAGGTATATTGTCTGAGTTCCTTATCTTCATAAATGAGACTTAATAACGCAAATATACGTATTATTACATTTTTGATGTGAACATTTTTGTTTTTAGTGGGTACACGATTTCATTATTCAGACAATAAAAGCGTTTTATGCGAGTCAACGAGGCGTCAAAATGACATAAACAATTTTGAGGGCTGAATATGTTGAATTACTGGGGCGTTACTGCCAAGTTTATTTTCCTAATAAAATGCGTGAGCCTTCTAAGATAATACCAAAAAAAGATTTATAAGCCGTAAATCTTGGTAAGAAAATCCAATAAACTATTCGATTTCTCGTTAAGTAATAGAGTAGGTAAGCAGCCAATAGTGACAAAAATATTTCGGAAAATCTAAAGCTACTTACTATATAAAGTTATCAAAATGTATCAAAAAGGTGTAGTGTGGTGGAAGTTGTTTAGTTTGGATGGTTTAAACAACATCCTTAAATATGCTGACACCTTTCTTTTCTGATACACGCTGTAGATAGTTCCTTTGATGAGGAAAAAAACTTGGAGAATTTCGCCTCCTGTCTAATTCGTTGCATTAGAGGCATTATTTTTCATAAAAATCGATATAGTCTGCACAAACACTAATTGTTGAACAAAATGGTTTGGGTTGTGCAGATTGTTACGTTTTCCTAATATTTTTCTTCAGTTCTAGCGGAAGCGCACTTGTTTCGCCAGAGGCAAAAGCCGAGTAAAACAATATCGATGTAGAAACAAATAAAGTTCTTTTAGCTCTGTGACCCGTAAATATTCCTAGTAAGACCTCGCAGCACTTTTATTTACACTCTTTTACGGTAAGGTGTTTACACTCTTTTACACGTCTTTTAAACATTTCTATAAAAGCTCAGTCTATTTATATGACACGACGATCAAAATAATCGTTTATCATATTGAGCATTAGCATACTCAAACTTTTGTGCTATTCACGTTGGTAATCGTCCGTGGGTGTGCCTACTTGATAGTAGCTACTCATCATAAATCCACACTGCGTACGCCCCACTCCATTTCAATAAAACAACGCAAACTCTCGAATCGGATTTTTCATAAATATACGAACGCTTTCTAATGAAATAAAAAGTACGAGGCAGTAGACGTACCCCATTCACATAAATTATATGAAATGAAATCTTTTCCAACTATGTCGTTGTCGGCTTACAGTATAACGGGATGCAGCTGAATATCAGTATTTTAAATGGAGCGAACGTCTATCTGACCTCGAAAACCCAGTTAGTATTGGGTAATATGATATACCTAGATTGAAACTTCCCTTGTAACATGCAATTTTAGTACTTTCACAAATGAGCAACACTGTTTTTCTTACCCGACTCCAGCGAAACCAAAAGGAAGGGTTATATCATTACTAATTAATCGAGTCTTCTAATATGCGAAGTCGTTCTCTAAGATTAAAGTCTTGTCTACAGCATCGAAACATAAATCTTATTATGATTCGGTATAAAGTAGGGTTTACTTTCGTATATATTTAGACTGCCGCTTTCGCTGTACAAACTTATTATAAACACGAAACTCAACGGAAGTTTTATCGCTGCAAACACGTGGGTAATAGGAGCTTCAAATTGTTGGATGGATTGCAATTATTTGGTAAGAGAATGACGCTCGTCTCAAGAGGATGGTTTTTTACTTATATTGCAAGTTTTATTTAAAATCAAATTATCATATTTTTACATTCCTTAAGAGGACACAAAACGGCCGTTTTTCCATACAAACGTAGTCCCCTGTTTCCTCCCTGGATAATACCAGTAGAACAATATTTTCTTTTCCAGAAAATCTATGACTACTATTGGCATGTCCATATGTTTTCTTTTTATTTATTAAAAGAGATATGAACCTTCAAAAACCTAAAAAATTGGCCAGATTTTCCGCTGTGTTCAAACATCCAGAAAACAAGTTTGACTAGATTATATAAATAAAGACAACATAGGAACACGGCCAAAAACTTTCTTTAATTTTTAATGAAAAAAGCAGTCAAGTTTTGGAGAAGTAATCAGGGTACTACGAAACATTTTTTTTGTGTACTTTTAATAGGTATTTTCTACTGTTGTCTCTTTCGCGCTCTGCGCGCGGTCGTTTGAGCACTGCGCGACAGCAATAAATTTTACAAATACCTATTTCTCAATTCTCTCGCCCTTTTTCTTTCCTCTCAAAAATAAAAAGCAAAAAAGTTTGTTGGTTCTCTCTAGTTTTGGAAAATTGTTTTTACCTTTACGTTACGAACAATTCAGATGAAATGTCTTTCATAATGTAGGTATCTCTCTTCATATTTTTTTTTGGTTTTTGCATTGAAGTCCCATCACAAAATCAGACATCCTGCAGGATTTAAGAGGACTAACAAAAACACTTCAAGTTTTGACGTGACACATCAAAAATGACGCTGTTATTTTTCAACTTGTAGAGTATAACCTAGTATTAGTTTGAGTGCCTAAAACACTATAAATAATGTAGCACATAAAATTGATTCTTGAGTGGTAGTAAAGTGCCCGCGCGTAAATATGGCACCACAGTATTTCGAAAGAGACTGGTCTGTCACACAGGTATAAATAACAGAGAAGCCACTCGACAAAACAGATTCGCGACGCCCCGTTACGAACCCTCCCCGTCCCTTGCTCGTGCCAGCCCGCATTGCTGAGCCTGTAGTCCAAAGTCAGTCCCTAAATAATGATACCATTCCGATCCAGCCTGTCCCCTTGCTGTCCTCTCCCAGCGACGCCCTAAGCCGAGGCCCGTACCCCGCAGGGGGTGCCCTTAGCGTGTAGTCGTTTAGTTTGTAAGTTTTTTGCCCTGTCTGGAGGCCTTACACTTAAGGCACCCACAGGAAAGTCCGGTTAAGCAGACGACAACCTCTCAGGTTGAACTGCGAGATGCCATTCCGATAAAAAAAATCGACAAAACAGATCTTTTACAGAAAACTCAATATGACACATTTACGAACAGTTTCAGTACATATTCAAAGCTGTGATGGACATGATTGCTAGTCCATTTTCAACGTTGTATTCATTTATGTTTTTGGTCCGAACCAATAAGTCTGGGAGATACAAAGGGCTTTGTACAAAAGCGTATCACGTGCAACACTTTGGAAACTCACGATTCTTGTGCAACAGAGCGTTGGAGATTTGTATCAATCATTGTAATGCTTGTTATTTCAGCATCCATCTACGTTTTGATTGTGTCTTGTTGAATTTGCAATATTGTACGGGGTGATATTTGCTTAAGTGCTCGAATGCGAGTAATATTATATTGGACCTATTATCACGAGAATTATAGTTTGTCTTAGGGAGGGTGTTTATCTTTTAATTGTGAAATACCACATATTGCAGAGCATAGACATACATGAAAGCATACGAGTGGCAGACTTAATAATAAAGCCAGCCGCTGTCCCACTGCTGGGCAAAGGCCTCTTCTAAAACAGAGAAGGCACGAGCATTGATCACCACGCTTGCTCAAGACGGGTTGGCGATTTCAGACTTATTAATTATAAGTCCAGGCTTCCTCACGACGTTTTTGTTCACCGATGTCTGTGATGTCCAAGATAAAGTAGAAAGTACATATGAATTGAAAGAGTCACATTGGTACTTGTCCCGATTTGAACCCACAACCTCACGCATGAGAGGCGAGGCCTTAACCTATGGTCAATCACGACTTGCTTGAGTGGCTGACTTACATTATACGCGTAATTTCAAGTAAATCTAGGCTTTACAAAAATATTCCGACCTTTGGAAAGTAGTCACAGTCTTGAGAGACATAGTCAGAGACAACGCTTGACCAAGCGAATGTTTTCTTTAAACTTAATCTCGACCGGGATTCCACTTTAATTCGTCTCGGAAAAACTTAAGGTCATAGCTGATCCCGGGCCGATGTGATGCCGTTATAATGCCTATAAATGCACGTTGCAGTAAAGAGTTTCATAGAAACAATCCTGAACGTCTCCAAGTTGGGGCAATGCTAATTCCGCTCATTGCTTCACGTGTGCGTCATCCTTTATGCTCAAAGCACACTTAGGCTCCGTTCCCCCTATGTCGTGACGATTAATTTATCATTGGTTTTTAGGTTGGCAAAAGTCGTGGACGACAGTAATCGCGTCGTCCTATATGTGAACACCCTCATTTAAATACAGAAGCCACGACACTTCTTAAAACCACACGATTTTCTGTCGTCACGACATTGTGGGAACCCCCGGCCTAACTGTAGGTACTGTCGTGGTCTTTTCCGCCTGATCAGTTATATTTTTTTCGCTTAAATCATGCGGAGGCGCCAAACCACGCCCTCAGTTTAGGCCTGTTAGGAAAGCGTTAACTTTGACGCGCAAAATAACAATAACTCTCGTTTGGCTTGCGTCGTCAGTGCGCTCGGCCGATCGGTATTTTTTCATTCATTATTTCTATACAAAGTCAACGGGGCGGGGCTAGAGAGCGTTTTAAATGTTGTAAGTGCAAGCAAAAATTAGCTTAGTGGTGATCAAGCGGGAGTTTCCTCGATAGCACAGCTCAGTGCTAACCCTGGGGTAATTTAGAAACGGTTACATTTAATCGTTGAAAAGTTACCTGCAGTAAAATCTTTAATATGCGGCATCCCATTCTTGCCGGTAAGTCGCTTCGCGTTGTCCAGGCCATTGTTGGCGTCATACTCGTTGATGTGGGCCCCGTGGCGACGAGCCAGTTTGTCTATACTCCGCTCTATCACCCTGGAAAAGTGTCTTTATTTAGTATTAGACAACTATACATAGGGTAACGTAACAATTTTATTTATCCGTGTAAGCTGTAGACACAGGTGTAAGAACTACTCACATCTGCCTGTTATTTTGAAGTTCCATGTAGTACGAGGCGGACTTATTGCTATTAATGAAGTACAAGCTTAAAATCATAAGATTTTCTTGACCAACTAATAACTACATTCAACTAAGGCGGCGGAAATGACAAATTTTCTACGACATATAAAGTAGTTATATGTCGTAGAAAATTTGGCATTTACCGCCTCTTGTAAAGAGGGAAATCTTTTTATGGGTAATTGGAAAAGCGACCACGTAGCAGCAGAACAGTATACCCGGTGTAAATATCAATCTTTAGGAAGAGATTGTCTCAAAGGTATGAGGAGTATAAGGGAAGGGCGTTTTTAGGGTTCCGTACCCAAAGGGTAAAAACGGGACCCTATTACTTAGATTCCACTGTCCGTCTGTCTGTCACCTGGCTGTATCTCATATACCGTGATAGCTAGACAGTTGAAATTTTCACAGATGATGTATTTCTGTTGCCGCTCTAACAAAAAATACAGCATTATTTGTATGTTCACTGTTAAAATAAATTTTTGAAATAAAATAAATGTTTAAGGGATTTCGGACTTTTCCCTTTACTTGTGCTGTAAGAAAGGTCTTACCTAGAATTGATAATTTTGGTTAAAAGCAAGGGCTTTTAACCAAAATTGTCAATTCTAGGTCAACCGGAAGTACCCTATAGGTTTTTGGTCGAATACTTATATGGTAGTTCCCGTTGACCTAGAAACACGAAATTTGGCAAAAAGCAAGGTCTTACAGCACATGTAAAGGGAAAAGTCTAAAAACTGTAAGTATGTAGTTAAATACTAAACTTATTATTTGCGGTTGGAGCAATAGCCGTTTCTAGAGATCGAACAGCAAAGTTAAGTTTGTCATTTAAAAAGTTTGTACGGAACCCTCGGTGCGCGAGTCCGACTCGCTCTTGGCCGGTTTTTTTTATAATTCGATGTGCATTATTTGCGGCCAAGTACTTAGAACGAGGACCGTGGAGATTGGCACAAGAAAAGAGAGGCCTATACCCGACAGTGGGTGAGTTCAGGATGTGGATGATGAGGACTTAGCCGGTAAAGATAGCTGCAAGGAAGTTATGAGCCAGTTTAAAAACATTTAGAATCCAGATGGATGTTTCGCAATAACTAAAATATGATTGAACTTCGCAGAAAATAAAATCAGAGAACTTTTCTTTAGAGAGAGTTTACACGTGGCGTCTAGTCTTACTTCAAAATAATTTAGTTAAAGACGTGGGTGTGTTTAGTCAACTAACAAATTATAAAAGTTAAAGAACATCTAAAACACTTTTTTAAGGCTTCATTATTTTAGTTTGTTTGTTAGGTTTTTTTTTGTTATAGTTTGTTTATCAGAATCTTATTATACTCGTAATACTTGACGTCTAAATTATTAATAAATATGACTGTGCTAAATCCTTAAAAACATCGATTTTTTTAAATGAAATTAGCAGTGATGAACAGGCCGCAATACCAAAGTGTTCCCGGTAATTGCTGCATAGAACTAGATGGAGAACAATAAAACACAACTCACAGTATACCATCTTCTTCCCTCATGTCCTTAGTAGAGAAGTAGACGAAGGCACCATTGCCCGGCCAGTCAGGGATAGGTTGTGGTTCAAAGCTGGCCACTGTGCCGTACTCCTCCGCCAACCGCGCTAGTATGTAGCGTGCCATCCATAGGTCATCCGCCGCCTTGATGCCGGGACTCGGCCCCACCTATAAAAATAATAATAATAATAATACCAGCCTATTACTGTCCCACTGCTGGGCAAAGGCCTCTTCTCATACAGAGAAGGCACGAGTATTGATCACCACGTTCGCTCAAGACGGGTTGGCGATTTCAGACTTATATTAATTATAAGTCCAGGTTTCCTCACGATGTTTTTCCTTCAAAGATATCTGTGATATCCAAGATAAACTTAGAAAAGTACATATGAATTGAAAAAGTCACATTGCTACTTGCCCGGATTTGAACCCACAACCTCATACTTGGGAGGCGAGGCCTTAACCTATGGGCCAGCATACGTCATCATTAAATAAATATTCATACAGCAAAACTAATGCATCTTCCAAATGGTACTAATTACGAATTCGTAACAGTCACGAATATTTAATGCGTATACGCTTAACAGAATTCAAAAGCGCTTTTCTTGTGACATGACTTAGGTACTATCTATTACTTATTTCAATGTTTCATAGTATGGCTTCGACTGTACGGTAGGAGAAAATCACATAATTATATAAGTATTCAGAAGAAGATATAATATAGTCTGAGTAAAAATATCTCCACAATTCCGAAGCAATTTGTAATTTTTGTCACGTTTCGCATGTATGTTAAATATCCCGGTTCCTGCAATTTGCCTTCAAATTGGTCCAAATTTTAGTGTAATGCGCTATTAGTAAACCCCATGGTAGACTTGTAATGTTATTGTAGGTACTAAGATTGGGAAATATTGTTCCCACATTTACATACTGACTGGACGAAATTACTCGATGTCTTTATAATTATGCTAAGTAAGCTAGAAACTATTGTGAAGAGAAATAAATTGATTCTGAAACTAGGAAGCTACCTATAGAGGGGGCACGCGGGGGTGGGCGCACGTGACCTAAACGAATCGAATAGGGTTGAAAACCAAAAGCCCGCCATCCCCGTTTTGATATATAGTGTACAGTTATGACTGTTCTGGGACTTTGTTTGGCGAAGAAGCCCAGTTTTGTTAGCGACGAGCGAGGTCAGGCATGCACGAAGTGAAAAAAACTATCATCGCGACAGAACAATACTGAAATAGGCACACAATACCCTGATGACAAGTCTCCCTATTTCGCTATACCTACCTTTTTTTTTTTTTTTGGATGGGAAATCATCAAATGACTTCTCCCGCTCTGGGCGGAGCAGGAGAGAGTGTCAGACTTTTACTGACTAAAACCCATCCATGTTCCTTCCTCGCCCTTTGTGTTCCGGGGCCACGGTATCTCTTTCGAATAGTCCCGCAGCCCCGGTCGCTATACCTAACTTTCGTTTTTGTTTTATCCAGTCTAGTCACGCAGCATATGGCTATAGAAATCGTAATGTTATTTTAATTTGATCTGATCGAAAACAAATAATTCACTTCTAACTTAGTTTTTCCCGGTGTTTTGCCTTCTCTGGCTAGTCAGTCAAGAATGAGTCCAAATCGTCAGGTTTTTTTTTACTATTCGAATATTATGTTTTAAGATTTAAATTTTCTACTATGTTTAGGTATTCCGGGAAAGTACAACACAATTACAAATTAAAAGCATGATTCGTGATAATTACCATTAAAATCACAACTTCCTAAAACATTTTAGAGACCAGGAATTAAAATCAATCAAGAAATCTTACAGCACAATTTCACACAATTCTAAATTTATCAAAGTATCAGAATTATATCGAAATCATAACTGTATCGCAATCAATTTCCCGCAAACGGAAGATCGCTCGCAAACCATTTTTCAATTAATCATTTTCACTTTTCGGGCATTTACCTGGAAATTCCACTGGGATGGTGTAGTCCCTGGATTTATACCGTTGATCTGTATCCCCGCATAGAGGCAGCATCTAAAACAAAAAATACAAAAAATTTAATTGTATCAATTAAATATTACATTACGTGTTAATGTGTTTGGAGCCCCCATTTAGGCAAACAATGCCTGTATTAGAAGGCTCCGCTCTTTCAACATCATGGTCGTACACTTACACGAGTTGATACTAAAGTGTACTGTGACCTTAATGGTAAATATGCTATGTTAGTACATTTATCTGTATTTATATTAAGCTTATACATACTAATCTTAAGAAAAAAAAAAAATAAGTAAAGTTGCAATTTAAATTAATAACAGTAAAATTAAATAAAACTTATTCCCAGTCAGTGCAAGTAATGTAAAGTGTGGTGTGGTAAGTAGTGCGGTGTTATGTGTGGTAATTGGTGCGGCGCGCGATGTGGTGTGATGTGTGGCATGGTGCGTGGAATGTTGTGAGGTGTGTGATGTGTGGTATGGTGTGTAGTTACAAGATATGGTAGATATAATATGTGGTATATTTCGGCTACCCAACATGTTCCAGGAGTGCCTCGGTTTCCTCATAGGTAAGTGGTTTTATCCAGTTCATACTTTTTTTAAAGTCGTGGTAACTTTTATTATATACATAAACGTGTTTGTTAATTATGTTATACAGCTGAGTAGAGCGTTTATGAAATTGTTTGCATTCAAATCTAGTTTAAGTTTGCAGAAAACGTATTACAGAGAGCGAAAACGAAAAAAAATCCCGAGCTATAGCTGATATACACCGTGTTTCCGGACGATATCGATAAACTTCGACCGATCATTGTACTATCAAAAATCAAAAATCTAATAAAAAATATCAAAAATCTAAAAAAAATCAGCTGTTCCCTACAAGCATGTTCGCATAACTCGTCAAACTGTATGGAACAGCTGATTTTTTTTCGTGATTCAGGGTTTGGTCCCATAGTAAAAGTTGTTCATAATGATGAGTACAATGACCCCTTAAGAGATTTCGTGTAAGAATAGATACACCTTATATAAAATACATTTAGTTCATTGACCAGATCCCTGTTATTATCTTAAAGTGAGTGTGTTCTATTGTCTCTATAAAAACCACTAAAAATAAAGAACGTAACAAAATAGACGGCTGGCTTTTATCATGTGAAAAATTCGAACCTTTCTAACATTGTCTTACAAAATGTTAGTCGATCGGAAAATTTTATGACAAGCCCGCTACAAACATGCGTAAAATTGGAACACGATCAAATCTTATATTCTGAGATTCCCCGGCCTAAGATCGACTTTCACCGATCTGTTTACCGAATGAAAAATATTATTATTGGTTTCTTATAAAGTCGAAAATACCTGTAGAAAGCTTCCATAAGATCTCTTGCGACGATTTTGTTGGCTCCTGTGGCACAGTAGTACGGTCCCGGAGGGGAGGGGTAGCCGCCGGGAGGCCAGCCGAGCGGACGGTTGTCTGGCGTCGTGAGAAAGAACTCCTGGTTGAAGCCAAACCACGGCTCCTCAACTTCGCCCTTCTCGCACAATAGCAAGCAGCCTTTGCGGTAGTTTGTTTCTGCACAAAAGTTTATTTTATTTTATTATCTCGGGAATTACTGTTTTTGTCGTAAGTTTATGCGTTTGTGTACATAGGTTTTGGAGCGTTTGTTTTATCAAACTAGGACTGTGAGTACTGTCCAATAGCTGGGCAAAGGTCTCCCTCCATGGACTTCCACGTCTCTTTCTGATCACTTTTATGACAATTTTTTCACCAATGGAAAGAATCCAAGCTTAATGTCAAAATGAATAGGAATTGCATAGCTGCTATTAAATGTGCTCTTCTTATTTTAAGCAAAAAAAAAACAAAAAAAAGAAGCACGAAAAGCGGTAGAAAAATGAATAAATTAAACGCTGCGTTACAAAACTGATTCATACAAAATTAAAATAATTTAGACACAATATTTTAAATTCAAAATGATTTATTTTAATACCTTATAATCTTTAAATATCGTCTATTTCACAGGACATTAAACAGCCTGACTTAATAAGTTTATGAATATAATTTCGGCTCTATTGTAAATTGATAATACATGATGAGTTGAAATTCAGTAAGTGTTTTGATGGTTTCAGGGAAACTTTGTCTTGTCTGGTAAGACTTCTTCATCCACTCATTTGCCACTCTTGTCTACGTCCACATTTAAATACTCTAACATACACATTAAATAGTAACTGTATAACCAGCTAAAGTGTTATAAAATATCTAGAATCCTACGTTAACAAGCATACTCGGAAACTCAGAAAATGAGGTAACTATTGAATGTAGTTTCCCGTACCAAAACAAAGAGGTTCATAGGTAAAACTATGGGATATACAAAATCCTAAGCTGACACTGGCTAGTTAAAGGCCAGCCTAAACCCTGTAACCTAAAACGTTAAGCTTGCATAGAGTTCCTGTATGTGATGCTGACTACAAACAGGGCTGGATTTATCGAAATTCCTACAAGATATATCGAGCAGGCAAAGTCAGTAAAAGCCTAGGTCCAAGGAAAACGCAATAATTTCACCTATAGGTACTATAGTGGACACTCCCGCCTGATCACCACTAAGCTAATTTTTGCTTGCACTCTCAACATAGAAACGCCCGTTGACTTTGTATAGAAATAATGAATGAAAGACAATACCGATCGGCCGAGCGCACTGACGACGCACGCCAAACGAGAGTTATTGTTATTTTGCGCGCCAAATTGACGCTTTCATATTAGGCCTAAACTTTAAGGGCGCGTGGATCGGCGCCTCCACATGATTTAAGCGAATTTTTTTTTAACTGTTCAGGCGGAAAAGACCACGACTGTACATCCATTCTTAACGTTGAAGTAGACAGTAGGAACTTACACACTAAGGTAAGTTAGTGTTTTCTTTCAAAACAATCGAATAAAGAAAAGAGATGTCACATTCTAAAGTTAGTTAGGAAATCTTTGATTTAGTTAAGGACTGCAGCTCCAAACTAAAGTCAAGTGCGATAAATGTAGGAAGTTCGCTCTCGCCAGAGCATTGGATTGCCGGTCACGACTCACGACTGCCACTGAAAAATTTCATTAGCTCTACAGTGTATGTACTGGTTGAGTAATATGCCCGATTTAATTGGACCTTATTCATTACCGACGCTGTTTTTAGCCGAATACCGATATGTGTCTTCAAGCGGTAAAAAACTTTACAAGTAAAATTATTACCTCAAGAATATAGTCAAATAATAAGCTACTTTGTTTTGGTGAGAAAAAAAATCAGATTTCAAACCTTATTTAACAGGCATAAGAACAAAAGTACCTAGTAATTTAGTCAAAAATTATTTTACTAAACTGAGAATTAGGTTAGGATCCAGTTTCACTTTGTGCTTTGATTTACTTGATTAATTCTGTTTTTGTTTAATACGATTTGTCAAATAATGGCGAAAATTTCCCCGAATCATTACGACTCATTAAGCTCGTATTTCACTGTGGATTGGCGCTGTTGGCAAGATTACCAGACGCCCATTTCGCGTTGATTCCCAGTTGACTAATTCATTTGGTTGGAGATCCACCCCCGCAGATGTGGCTAATAACGGCCTGATTTTTTAATACACCATAAAAATAACACTTGATTAAAGCATTCTTTTTGAAGACTATTCAAGATGTAAATTACAAAAAAACGATTTTTAAAAGTGACTTATTAAACATTGATAGGTATACCTAAGTAGGTACTTAGTTCTTTTGGGATCAGTAGCGTCTTTTTGATCAGATATATTATGCATGTTGTATATTTTTTAATAATATAACAACACATTTAACTTTATTGGTCACCGTAATAAAATCTGCTTCTTTTCATTACATAAAAAAATAACAGCAATATAAGTACCTATCAATTTTCAATTGTACTAAGCAAACGAACGCACATCATGACATAAGTTAAACAAACCGAAATAACGTACGTCCATAAAATCTACAATTCTGCTGTATTTGGAGAAAATTTTCATCATAAATGAAGCATTTTCAGTCGAATTCAGACTTATTATAATTTACTGGCTCTTTTCATCAGTTGAATGCTAAATACAAATTACATTCCGTATACATTTTACCATTTATCATGCCGCAAACTCGGACCTCGGAGTATTTTAGCGGTTTGAAATTCATAGCTATTTAGAAAAGGATTTTTAGGAAATTGGAAATGGGTTGCATCGCAATTGACCTCAATTGCGATGCAACCCATTTCCCATTTCCTATAAATCCTATTACAAGTTGGCTGCAAACCTATCGAGCGTCAGAAAATCACGTCATCCGAGGGGAAGCGCCATGCAATCGAGTTATGAAACCGGTAAATGTTAGTGGAGTTCACGATATAGGTACTAGTTGTTCGAAAACATCTAAAAGCCACCCTTTAGCGCCAGCGGGAGCATACTGTTTAATACGTGGCCTCAATTACTATGAAACGTTTCTCACTCAGACACTCACAGCAAATGAAAACTCCCCTGGAAATGAAACCTTTTTAAACAATCTAAATGCCATTGTCGTCCTTAGGTATATGAAGCATTTATGCATTTAAACCGTTCATTATTACAAAAAATAAGATTTTGTTTAACCAAATGTATGAATAAGTTTTGTTTTAACTGTAAAACGCGACGCCTCTTCACGGTATTAAACACGAGTCGGCGTGCCCATCAGGGGTTCTTTACAACCCTGAAAATCTCGCCACTTCCCTGCCGGCAATTTTCCAGAACAAAGCATAATACATACATAAGTTATTTTCAATTATTCAAGCACTCTCCAGTCGATTTGTATTACCGACATAATGGACTATGATAGTAAACGAATAAATAATGCACATGTGTCTGCGCTCACATTTGTATACATACATCGAGGTGTCTAGGCTCTGCCGAAATTGGTCGCCGTGGCCGAAATTCAGTCAGATTTTCAATTATTATAATTTTGTAACATGACTATTTGTTTCAGGAATGCATTAATTAAAAACGAATTGAATACCACAGTTAACTGATGACAGTTGACTGTGGTATTCAATTCGTTTTTAATGACCTACTTAACCTACCTGACCTCTTTAAAAATACAGTCAAAGTTATACTTAGACTGTATTTTTAAGTAGGTCCAATTAACACAAGGTAAAACGAAAACCTATACCACTGAAAACCGAAACAAGAGGTCTCTCTGTCCTATTTAAAATGTCATGTCCAACCGAATAATGAAATATCCTCTACTCTTCATAGTTTGTTTCTTTGTATAGCCATTTGTGCATTTTAAAAGTTGGCAACTATGTATTTCGCTGTTTTTATTATAAAGTATAATAATAAATAATACCAGTATATTACTGTCCCACTGCTGGGCAAAGGCCTCTTCTCAAACAGAGAAGGCACGAGCATTGATCACCACGCTTGCTCAAGACGGGTTGGTGATTTCAGACTTATATTAATTATAAGTCCAGGTTTCCTCACGATGTTTTCATTCACCGATGTCTGTGAAGTCACATTGGTACTTGCCCGGATTTGAACCCACAATGCATGAGAGGCGAGGCCTAACCTCTGGGCCATTAATTTATATTAATATAACAAAATGAATTTATGATATACTATCTAATGCCCGCGGCTTTGCCCGCTTGACAAATTACATACTAAATAAAACCTTCCTCTTGAATCACTCTATCTATTAAAAAAACCCCATCAAAATCCGTTGCGTAGTTTCAAAGATTTAAGCATACATAGGGACAGACAGACGCGGCGGGGACTTTGTTTTATAATATGTAGTGATTAGTATGTATGTGTATAAAAAATAAACTCACGCCTTTTCCCATGGGGCAGGAACTACAGAACGCCCCGTGCTACGATCCTTACATACTCCTTTCGCTTCATTCACTCTGTGTTGTACCTACTATAGTATTCATTTATAAATTGCAGTAGCTAACTTAGAATACATATAGCCGATACATGCGTCATGTTCGTGAACGGGCGCTGTCTGTTGGGACTGACTGGTCATCTCTTAACTGCCACGGTTCGTTCATTTTAATTACTTTATTTTATGTTGTATTGTATTTGTTGTATCCTTGATTTAATCTTTTACTCTGGACGCTCTTAATGTGCACGTCTTTCTGTATCGTTCTCACATATATGTATAATCTCAACATGCATGATGTAACCCAGATTTTGTAACAATATTTTGATTTAAAAGAGTGTCCATGGAGTTTCTTGCCCGTTCTTCTCCATGGAGATCTACGCTAGGGAATAGGCAGCTACAGTACTTTCCCAAGTTAGTTTGCATTGTTGTGACTAGCTTTGCTTTTTTTTGTATTTTTGACATTCAAAAGTGCAGTAATGGTCTAATTGAAACAAATGCTTTGAGTTTGAGAAACCTTTCATATTATTGACAAAAATTAAAACAATTCAGCGTTAAATTGTTGATCAAATACTAAAGTATGGAGATAACGTCATGTCATCGTCTTAAATTCCAACAAATTCTGCCTCTGCCTTTTACGACGTCTTTTTGCAGCTAAGTATATAAGGTTTTTTTCGTGTCATCACAATTTATATCCTATGACACGTGACATCCACCATCCCGCACTGGGCCCGCGTGGTGGACCGTGGTGGACCCACTCCTACTTACCTTTGTCCCAGAAGCGAGAAAACAATCTGATTATGCTTATTTTTACGGACGCTGTAATGGTGTACCCTGTGCCAAATTAAACTTCAAATTGGTAGAAAATTACTAACGTGTTGGTTGGTAGTTGAACATATATGTGTCGGCCAGCACCATTATATGGATTCCGCGTCTAAATGGATCGTGATAAATCACTTGCGGGAATATATACGTGTCGGAATTCTCGTCTTTAGCTTGCGCCGTGTTGCTGCCATCAAAGTACCAGATCGGCAAATCTGTAACAGTAAAACAGAGTAATTAACGTGATTTAAACGTTTCCAGACTTTGAACTCATCACTACAGACCGAATAGATTATAGTACCCGATGGCCATTTCTTACAATACTAAGACCCCGTATTTATTCTGCTCTCACCGGAGTTTCTTACATTTTTTGTTTACCAAATCAGAGCCTGAAAAGTTTTGTAAGAACACTTGCAAAGACAGTTCTTCAATGAGTTATTTTTATACGACAATTTTGTCTTCCGTTTTAACAAATAAAATAAAATGCATGTTTACTAGTAATGTTTGACGACCCGAATGGCGCAGCGGTAGTGAGGCTGCCTTACGTTCTTAGGGTCCCGGGTTCGAATCCCGGTTGGAGCAAATGTTTGTGTGGTGAGCATGGACATTTGTTTCCAAGTCATGGATGTTTATATGTATAATAAGTATGTATTTACAAACAAAAAGTATCTATGTAGTATATCAACTATCTGGTGTCCACGACACAAGCCTCGTGGCTTAGTGTGGCACTAGATGGCGCGATGGCGCGATGGCGCGATGTCGCGATGTGTGATTAATGTCCAGCGATATTTATTTATTTTTATTTATTTTAATGTAAGTGTATTGTCTCTATATCAACTACGACAGCTACACTTGAAAGGGTATCAAAGGAAGTCAACTGCCTAAACCGACAAATCCATTTTGACGGTATAATTTTATTTTTTATTTTTTATGTCATATGATTAGTTGATACACACATCACATCACACAAATATTTCGCTTGTCTCTGGGCGTCAAAACACTTGTAGACATGTCTCCTTAACTTGCTAATGTTGTTCAAATTGTATTTCATAGTATAATCACACACATTGATTTTTTGACATTCAAAAGCGCCGTAATGGTCTAATTGAAATAAATGCTTTGAGTTTGAGTTTGATTAGGGAATAATCCTGCTTTCGTTTCAATATGAGTGTTTGGAATTTACAAAATTGATCTTTGTTTGAACAGCGCAAAACTGTAAGGCTGGAACAAGACGATGACGATAGCCATTAAGTATACAAGTTTATCTTCACTTATTTATCGCCACACAAAGGAATTTGGTCAAAGAGGAAAATGTTGGGGATGACACCTACCTAATATAAAAAGATGCTTTAACGCAACTCATCAATCTATGTATAGCATGATATAAAAGCTGATTTTATGTGTACAGCGTCAATATTCATAAAACCGGACGATCGAATGAGGGCTCCACAAATGACACATGTGATTTGTTCTTTCTGAGGCCAATATTTGAATCGAAAATACAAGTCTATCAATAAAAAATATTATCACCCATATTTAGATACGTATAAAGTTTGCAAACTTATTTAAAAACATGTACGAAACGAGTCTTTTTCAATTTTCTAGTCATTCGAGTTCTCGTGAAGTCTCCACTCGTTCGCGCTCGACCACTGGAGTATGTCAAAGTAATAATAAATATCGCTGGACATTACACACAGCGCCATCTAGCGCCACACTAAGCAACGAGGCTTGTGTCGTGGACACCAGATAGTTGATATACTACATAGACATACTATACATATACATCCATGACTCGGAAATAAATGTCCATGCTCATCACACAAACATTTGCTCCTACCGGGATTCGAACCCGGGACCCAACGAACGTAAAGCAGCCACACTACCGCTGCGCCATTCGGGTCGTCAAAGTAAGGTTAGTCAAAGCTGAAGCTATGCTGCATCACATATCTCTGAAAGGAAGCCGAACCTGTAGTATCTAACTAAATTGTCTGTGACATCATTGTATTTAGCTAGTGACGTTCGGTGAACAAAACTACAAACGGATTGATAGTTGTGAAGTTGAAGTTCTTTATCGCAACAATCGTAATATCGAAGTATTAATCACTAAGAGTAAGTAGGTTAGGTATGCTTGATGTTCCTTAAAATTAAAAAAGTACCTTTTTGAAACCAACTTTATTCCTGCTTCTGACTGGTCTAAATACGCATTATACAAAAAACGCGTAGGATTTTCTCAAGAGACATCCTTTTGATTTCGTTACCTACTTATTGTTCAATTGACGGAGCCTGGTCCAGGTCATCTGGTTTTGTGCAGAACGTTCCAATATTTTCTACTGATCAATTTGCATACATGTTACGATACCTTTAACTATTTTCGGGACAAAATCGAAAGTCCTGTCCTTAGCGCGGATATTTATCCCCGTCCCGTCGACCCATACGTAGCTGGCCAGCAATTTCTGGCACGGGATCTCCAGATCCTCGTACTTTCGCATCGCCGCCTTGTTCAGGAGAATCGGTACGGAATTCATCGTGAGGCCTAAAAATATTTAAATTATAAATCTTTTATTCCACGAACGAATAATGACTTAGGTAACCTGTCAACTGAACAGAACTTACCGGTGAATCATGTAACTATAAAAATATCTGTGAATTCTTGATTTGCCTGAAAATAGAATAAGAGTTAAGAGCAAGGGAAAAAGCATTCATTGATACTACAGATGTTTCGACGCTCGAATAACATTAACAGAGGGTGCTGTTGGTGAATATTTGTGGTTTTTTTGGGACGGTGTTAGCTCTGATTTTAGCAACAAAGCAAAGATCTTTGTACGGCCACCTGTTTTCTATAAAACCGACTTCAAAAACACAAAAAAGTGAAAAACAACTTTAGCTTCAGAAGTCGGTGACTTTTGTTTTTTCGATTCAGTTTTTTATTGCCAACGACTTCTGAAGCTAAAGTTATTTTACACCTTTTTTTGTGTTTTTGAAGTTTTATTTTTTGCAAAAAAGTTTATTTTTATTTTTTTCATTTTTAGGGAACTCTTCAATATATTTCATTTTTAGTCACGTTGTCCGACTCACAGCATGGGTTCAGGCTGGGTCGTAGCACGACTACAAATCTGCTGAATTTTATGGCATATGTGGTAGCGTTGATTTGGGAGTGCAGGTTGATGCTGCATACTTTGATTTTTAAAAAGCCTTTGATTTGGTCGATAATGAAATTTTATTGACAAAACTCGCGGCAGTCGGCTGCACTCCTAAATTGCTAAAATTCTTCGCTGATCAGAAAGCAGTATGTAGAATATGCTGGGCACAAATCTGAGGCCTATTTTACGAGGTCAGGCGTAAGTCAGGACAGTAACTTGGGACCATTTCAATAGTGTTGGTAAATGACTTGCCTGAGGTCGTCAAGAATGTCAAGTGCCTGTTGTTTGCTGACGATCTAAAATTGCTACTATCTGTGAAAGAACAAAAGGACTTTGTGCGCTTACAGGAAGACATGAGCAGGGTTGTTGAATGGTGAAAGAAAAATAAGATGGTGTTTAATACGTCAAAGTGTTCGGCAATAACTTTTAGTAGGTTGAAAATGCCCAAGAAATATCACTATAGAGTGAACAACACGTTATTGAAAAGAACAGAGACGGTCCGTGATTTACGAGTACGCCTTGACTCGGGTCTGGCATTTCGTAATCACATCGTAAATGTTTTTAAAAAACCCTATGAGAGCCTAGGGTTCGTCCTAAGAAAAGCACAGGGTTTTACAATCATCGCTGCGCTAACTTCTCTGTACAATGCATTGGTAAGAAGTCAGCTCGAATGTAACGCAATCATATGGGCTCCGAAACAAGCTAATACAGTCTCATGCTGGAGCGTATACAAAATAAATTTACTAGGTTTCTGTACTTAAGGTTATATATCCATTTTATCCATTGATGTATAATCCAACCTTGTTTGTTATAGGCATGGTGGGATACAATAAATTGGAAACAAAGAGGGACATAGCTCTTGCTACCTTTATTTTTAAATGATTGCGTGGCAAAGCTTCAAACCCAAGGCATATTAAAAGAAATAAACCTGTGTGTTCCTGACAATTATGTATTGCGAAGGCGACGGCCACGTCTATTGGCGGTTCCCAGTCGTAGGACCAATCTACTGAGTAAAGCCCCTATAACGCGTACTTTGAGTGTACTTAATGACTTAGCAGACAGCATAGATCTTTTTATTTGTTCTCTGAGTGAGTTCACAAAAATCACGATGTACAGAATATGTTATGATAAATAATACGCTACGCTATTGAATTTGGACATTCCCGTAATAATAGTGATGATGAGTTAAATAATATATTAGACAGCAAATCTGTCGTGGTTGCAGCAATCACGACCAATTTGCCGTCTATTATTGAAGAGTTCCCTTGTATATCTCCGAAAATCAGCATTAGATCTTCACCAAACTTAAACGGGACCACCGCGGCCACCATTTTTACTCGGAATTTCGGAAAGCGTTTTATTTGAGATTATTACTTTTGTGAACCCCGCTGTGTGTTTCCGCTTTTCACGGCAAAGAAGATATATTGCGGGAAGGCTTTAAAATTTAAATTAAATTTTAATAATAAGTTGCGATGTTGCTTCGTCGCGGTTAGGCCGATCTTGTTTTCGGTAGACCTAAAAGATATAAGGCAGATTAATTTATAACTATAACCAATAATTATTTTTTAATGATGAGGGTGTCACTCCATAAGAGAATCGTTTTTTTTCCTGGCACTTTAGTTTATGGATACAATTTGTTCGAAACCTGAATGATGTCTCTATTGTGTCTAGTAATAGATTTGTATAGTGCCACCAACTGAGCTGTGCACGTGGACAAAATTGGAACTACAGCCGCCATTTTATGAACGTCATGCCGCTGTCATTGTCCGCCAATCCGCCAAATCCTATTATTCCGCACTTTTTGTTTTATTTATTTGCTTACTAAAATTCATAGCTATTCTCTTATGTTAATATTAAATTCTAATGATATTTAAAAACGTATTTAAAAACGTATTTGAAAGACTGCCTTAGGTTTTACTTCACTTTTTTCATGGTGAGTTTCTAAAATGGCAAAACCTACATCACCACTAGCGACGCCCTCAGATGAACAGATAAGTTGGTGGCACTGTAAACACTGTCTCACAGTCACAGCTGTCACTAATGTCAACTGTCAGTTACCACGAATAATGGTGGGAACTAGTAAAAGCGTACCCTGGACTGGAGCTTGGTAGTGCTGGTGAGCCTGTGATATAGTTAGTAAATTGTGTCTATTGTTGTCTATTAGCTCTGCTCGTGCTGCTCAGTGGATACTATGTCCTTTGTCAATATTTACTTTCAGGTTTGTAGAATGGCAGTTCACTCGTTACTTTTGAAATTCATCTGAAAATGTTTTAAAATGTTTCATCAGATGAGCCTCGAAAAGCTCTGCTGATATCAATTGAACTTTTTCCATAGCAACAATTTGATTCTTTATTTTATTATTGATTTATTTGATTATTGTAGTTCGACTATTTTTCTACGATAGATAGGTTTTGTTTGATATAAGTATTCAGTAATAAGTATTCAATTTTTTTTTCTAATTTCTCATTAGCAGCCACGGACCCTGAATTTGTGCCCTGCTGATGGCAATAGGCTCGCCTCCTATTACATGGGACTTGAACATCAATGTAGGTGTACTGTAATAACATACAGCTATGTGTACCCTTTTGGGGATTACAGAGTTGAAACTATGGATTTTTCCAAAATTAAGCTTTCTTACTTGATGCGAAGGAAGTCACAAAATTATATCACACAAAACATTTAGTATCAAAATAAATTGATAAAAGTTGATTAAAGATGATTTCGGTGCCAAGGTGACGTCAGATGCTCTGGTTCATGGTCTAAAAATAAATATTTTTCTTTATATTCGGAATTCAAAATTGTCAGTACATACATAATGAGATATTGTACCAAAAAATAAGTTTAATGATGAACGCAAACTCTTTGGTATTCATAAATCATAATCTGTGTGGCAAGGTGTCAAGTTAAGTGTGTCACCAAGAATTCATTCATGCCACAATTATTTTAAAATCGTTGAAAAAATTGAAGGGTTTTCAGTAAGTTACTCTCAATATTATGTTTTTTTACGAAACATCATGAAACTAGCAGAATTTCATGCAATATTTTTGGTCCTCAGTTTTGTGATCGTTCAATTCACAGTGAAACCAGTTGCCAGTAATCTATCATATGAAAATAAGAATTTCGTTAAAACCAAACAAGATCCAACTAGGTTCCTACTGGCATCAGCATATCGAAACCAAAACAATCGTTATGCCAGTAGATATCGTAGAAATGCCACTACTCAAAGAAAAAGCATTAATGTAAAGCCTAACCTTGTATCACGCCGAAATCCCCAGGGGATAGACGAAAACTACAACCAAGACAAACACAAGGTTAATCATAATAACAATAACGCCGCCATTGCTCAGGCAAGTCAAATTAAAAAATGGCAAGTTGGAAGAGTAAGTCGAAAACAATATGAAATCGTTAACATGATATGGAAAAAAACAAAGATATTTGCTGACGTGGAGCCCACCCCCGCTAACTATCTTTTCAGACAAAATAACGATACTTCAAGAAATATTCGTCAACCTTTTATTCGGCATTTAACGACCCCAAGTTACATCGAATTTTATTACTTGGACGAGATTGATGAACGTGTTAAACAATTTACACCTCAAAAGTATATCCAGACTTCAACAATGAGAGATCATTTTATTAGATATCATGGCAGCAATAAATATGTTCTCTCTGATTCTCCTATGATTTCTTTTCGCATTAATGAGCCACGTTACAAGCGACCAGAAATAACCACTAGATATGCACAGCCAAAAAACGAAAAAAAACAAAGTAAAGGCAGAGCCCGTGATTCTACTCTGCTAGGGTTGGACTATCTTAATTCTCTGACACCTTCTCATATATATCCGCGTACAAGTACGCAAAAAAGTAAATTGCTAACGAATGCAACAACATCAACATCAAAAAAATCAACAACAAGTGTTCCGCAAAGATATGATATGCTGAATCTGACAAACACGATGTCTTCTAGAGATTTTGTTGACGACAACGAGACGTGTCCCACTTCAGTAGATTTTGAAACAGTTACCGTGATCCAAGAACAGAAATCTACTACTGCTTATGACAAAATTAAATTTTTCGAAATGTATGATAAGCACACTCGCATCCCACTTTATGATGAAAAGGACAAGTTATATGGTTATAATAACGTTGACATAAAAAGAAATGAAGTTAACAATAATGAACGCAAAGTACTTTTGGAACATGTAGATCAGGGCAATAATAATGGGCACAGTAAACCCCACAAGGTAAAACATGCTAAGAAAAGCATATTTGACAATTTTATGAGTCAATCCTATAACCAAAGTAACGCAAATCTATTAGTACTACCAAAACTGACAGTCAAGCCTGCGAAGCTCAACGTTTCCAATGTCAAACAAGATGTTACTAAACAAACAAGGATTAAATTGTTGCAGTCTCAACCAAGAGTGTCTCAATTACAGAAATATTTCAACAGCAAATATGTGAAATGGTCTGATTACCCGTTTGCCGCTGTCTATGTTTACGAACCCTCCCAGGTACTTTTTCGTTTCTAATTTAAGAGGTACAGTCGTGGTCTTTTCCGCCTGATCAGTTAAATTTTTTTTCGCTTAAATCATGCGGAGGCGCCGAGCCACTCCACCTTAAACTTTAGGCCTATTAGGAAAGCGTCAACTTTGGCGCGCAAAATAACAATATCTCTAGTTTGGCATGTGTCGCCGATCGTTTTTTTTTTTCATTAATTATTTATTAAAAGTCAACGGGGCGGGGATAGAGAGCGTTTCTATGTTTTAAGTGCAAGCAAAAATTAGCTTAGTGGTGATCAGGCGGGAGTGTCCTCGATAGTACATGACACCTAGCACGAACGCACTTTTGTTTGTAAAGGTAATGTTAAATGTTAGTAAGTTCTAGAACAAAACTACACATATTCTACGGCATTTAGGTTTAAATTTGTTCGATAAACACAATCAGTATCATCCACAGATATGAAAAAAATTGACCCTTGTTGAAACTTTATTTAAGGTACACTGTGATGCAGCTGGAATTAGTCCTCACTGGCTGATAACTTCAGGGTCATGCTTATCAAGGCACCACAATAATCCTGGAGAAGTTGGTCGTTCCGCCTTCGTGACGTACTGCGGATCCACTTGGTGGAACCCTGAACGAGTGGCTTACGTCAAGCACAGTGTCATACACCCACGTTTCCATCCAAGAGAGAAAACAAGAAAACTCCTTTATAATATTGGTATTATACAAATTCATTTTTTCCTACGTTTGGTTTGCTGGTACATTAACATGCATGTGGTTTAATTAGTCTTTTTACTTTTTGGTTCTGGACAAACAATTTATACAACTACACTGACCTGCAAAAATTAAGTATCACACTTTTAAAATTGCAATAACTTTTTAAGTACACTAGATATACTTTCGAAACAAAAAGGACTCGAAAAATAGTTTAATATTGTCTATAGTTTCAAAGTAAGCTGTTAAAAATTGCTATAAAACTTTTTTTTTTTAAATTTTAAATCTCCAACTTCTATAGTTTAGGAAAAATTTAAATTTTAAAAGTGTGGTACTTATTTTTGCAGGTCAGTGTATTTTATTCGACTCGAAGTCTACGACCTACGTAGACGGTTTTTAGGGTCAAGTTAGATACACACGGGGATTGAAGGCACGATGAGATAGCGGCATAATGTTAATAACAGATCGTTCCCAATAGTTCTACTACACAGTTCTACGGTAGAACTAGTGGGTTTTTTTCCCAGTAGTTCTACGATTTTGTACCAACTTAAACAGGGTTATTTGTAAAACACCGACAACCTCTCAGGACTGTGTTACTAACATCATAATCAACAACTTCTATTCTAAGACTTTTAAAAATTCATCATATTTTAGTTCAACAAATTTTCGTACAAAAAAAAAATTAAATTGAACGCTCTAAATGTTAAGAAATCTATGCGAAGCAAAAGAAAGCGATAGTACAATAGTGAGGGGAGCGGGGTCAGGGCGGCGAAGGCCCGTAAAACCGTTCAATTTAATTTTTTTTTTTTAATGAAAATTTTATGTACTAAAATATGATGAATTTTTAAAAGTCATAGAACAAAAGTTGTTGATTATGATGTTAGTAACATAGTCCTGAGAGGTTGCCGGTGTTTTACAAATAACCCTGTACAGGGGGATTGAAGGCACGATGAGACAGCGGCATACTGTTAATAACGGATCATTCCCACTATATAGTTCTACTACTACACATTTCTACGGTAGAAATAGTGGGTGTTTTTTTCCCAGTAGTTCTACGATTTTGTACCACCTTTAATCGTAGAACTAGTGGGAACGAAAATCCCCATTAGTCCTACCGTAAATTACAGTAAACCTAATGGGACTTTTTGTTCCCACCATTATTTTTAGGTCTTATTTGTAGGTGAAAAAAATGTTGGTCCCAATAGTTCTTCGTTTTTGAACCACCTGAAATCGTAGGACTACTGGAAAAAAATATCCCACTAGTTCTACTGTAGAACTGTGTAGTAGAACCAGTGAGAATGATCCTTAATAACAACCCAATTATGTTTGTTTTGTTGAAAATCGAAAGAGCTCAGTTCTATGTGACTTCTATACAACTTTATTTAATAAAAAGTTGTAAATGGCTAACGCTTTTGACAGTACGTAACGATAATTAAAACGAGAGCTATGCGTTATTTATCATTCTTCAGTGTTAATAAAATCACTGAACTTATGACTAAAACTTAATTTCATTGTAACAAAGTCTTTGTTATTTTAATACTTACTTTCTTAACTCTTCACGAAGTTGTATTTATTTTTAGGATTAATTCAAGTAGTTACTTCGATGCAATCAGCATGTAGTGGTTGGTCGTCGATCTCGCTGATGTCACACCAAATAATCGGCGATGAGGAGGGCGCTATAGCTAATGCCGTAGGATGGGGTTTGGACAGGTAACAAACAGACATCATCTGCCAAGCTTTTTCTCAACTATGTTGGGGTCGGCTTCCAATCTGACCGGATGCAGCTGAATACCAGTATTTTACATGGAGCGACTGCTTATCTGACCTCCACAACCCACTTTTCTGTGTAAAATGGTGTCATGTTACACAGAAAAGTGGGTTGTGGTGTGGTCTCAGTGGCCCGAAAGTCGCGAAAAAAAAAACAGCTGTTTCCTACAATTATGTTCGCATAACTCGTCAAAATGTATGGAACAGCTGATATTTTTTGGCGATTCAGGGTTTGGTCCCTTAGTAAAAGTTGTTCATAATGATAAGTACAATGACCGGTCGAAGTTTATCGATATCGTCCGGAAACACGTCGTTTAAGGATCGTAGCAGTTGCGTTCCGTGGTTTGTGCCTATCCCCATTGGATCAAGGCGTGAGTTTATGTATGAACGTATGGCGTGTGTAACTCATAACACAAATATTCTTTCAGATTCGATACGAGATATTCGCCCAAAGATATACCAAAATCTTTCCTTACTTCTTACCAAAATCATGTCTACACTCATTCTTGTCCTGGAAATGTTGCGTATGAGTAAGTATGATAATAACTGGATTATTTCAGCACAGGTATTATCCCACAAAACACTTATGGATATGATATTTTTAACCACCTGTCTGACATTAAATAGATTAGTGTCATTCCTCTCCTTCTTTGCGTGTCGATAGACTCAAATAACCAACCAGTATGTTGCCACTTGCACGGCTTTGTCGTTGGATTCGTTTAAATCCTGGAAGGTGCAGGTGGCTGTGCAGGATGGGCAAGAAAGGAGGTGGGGCATATCCTGCAGAGGGGCTCCACACTGACATTATAAAGGGTGTAAAACACCTCTTAACGAAGCCGAAAGGCACTGGTGTTCCTCATCATTACGATCATTTTTTTGTTCTACACCATACCTGGGAACCTTCTAGTTACGGAGATATTGGGGGTCAAAGTTCCAAAATGTTGACTACTTTTTCTTAAATACAAGTTTTTAATGTAAGATTTTTAAACACCTCTACGACCCCCGTACTATTCAATCCATCCATCAGCACAATGTATACCTAGGAACCTTCAAGTTACGGAGATATTGGGGGTCAAATTTCCAATTTTTTGACTACTTTTTTCTTAAAAACAAGTTTTTAATGTAAGATTTTTAAACACCTCTACGACCCCCGTACTATTCAATCCATCCATCAGCACAATGTTTTGAGTGCGTTACATTAAGTTCTACAACAAAACATGATTTTTCACCCCAAAAAAAAAAGTCGTTTCCCAGCAATATTTTTTGCGTAAAGTTACTAGTTTGATGTACAGAATGCTTGGTTAACGGCTTCGTGATGAGGTGGTTTACACCCTGTATATGGGACGTTGAATTAATGTTTTCAGTAAAGCGAAGCGCCTGGACGAAGAAGGTGGCATCAGAAACGTATACTGCCTCGCTTTGCCGCCGTATTCAGGCGAGCTGTCCGACCCGACACATGGAGGCCTGCTACTGGTGGGAGGGAAACTAGTCGCCTTATACCTACAGGTCATTGACACCGTCCATTTTAATATTTGAATACGTAAGCAAATATTTATTTGAGCAGATAATTGGCATGGTATATTATTTCGGGATTCGTTTTATTCGTAGCTTGAATATCTTCAGCTTTTGGTTTGCTTTTAGCTATTTTTGGACTTAATTAAATTACAAAAACATCAATATCAAAAGATAGGTAGGAAATAAAAAAAACCAAACGGTGCCTCAAAGTACCTTTAGATTTTTTTTTAATTTCCATATTTACTACACTAGCTGTTGCTCGCGACTTCGTTCGTGTGATAATTTTAATTTGTATGTGTGAGAAAAAAATGCTTTTCCCTATATACTATTATCTATATCTGTGCCAAATTTCATCCAGATCCGTTCAGCCGTTCTGGCATGATTGAGTAACAAACTTTCGGATTTATAATATTAGTAAGATGTCTTTTACGTTTTAATGGTATTTATTACGGTTTCAAAAATATTTTCCAGAAAATTAATATATTTTAACAAATCTAGTGTGTCCGGGTCTCCGATACAATTTGCATTTAAATTGCTCGCATATCCAGCTGCATTCATTGAGAGAATTTCAAATTACATTTATTTATAGACGACCGTTACAATTGGCAAAAAGGCAAAAGCATTTTATATATGTAATTGAAACTCAAATCAGTATCTGCGTACCTGTAACTAAAATAATAGTTTCATAATAATTAACGTCAAAAATAGGCCAGCAATGGGATCATAATAGACAAAATAAGCTAATCATTATGCTAGCTTTTGACTTAACTGTTCCATAAATATAGATTTGAATTTCAAAATTTCAATCATGCTTACGAGGCTATGCAAAAACAAATTTTGCGTAGCCTCCAAAAATACTTATTATGTAAATTGATGAAACAAATTAGTATATCTTCTAAAGCAGTGTCTGACAGAAATATTTGCACATTAAAATTGTAGACATCATTATGAGCGAGATTACAGAATAATCTATAATCTGCTACGAGACTTCGTAAAGCCTCCGATTCGAGCTGGAAACCAAATAACAAAGATCATTAAATATGCCTCATTTAATATGCGAACGTAAGTTTTTGAAGAACAAAAAAATTGTTCATCCTTAATCCTCTTCAAATTCTATAAAAAGTGCCAAGTGCGACTAAGTGTCTGTAGCTCTCGCGTCTTTACGCGAAACTTACAAAAAAAATCGAAAAATACCTATTTCATAGGTTTAATAGGTTTTTTCGAGTTTTTGTTGTATTAGTGCTGCCTATTTTAATTGTTTTATTTTTAAAGCTTTGTTGGTAGAGCTTGTAGAAATGCATATTCTGTAACAGTAGGCTACCTAAATGTTACAACAATTGGTAAATGAACAGAGAGTTAACCTACGCCATCAGCATATACGGCTTAAAAACTGCGTCTCGTTGACACCCCTTGGAAACGGAACCCTAAAAATTCTCGCCTTCGTGCTAATGAACAGACATTTGAGAGCCTTCAATTTATAACGAGGCTCTTTTACTTGAGGGTGATCCCAAATTTTACAAGCGGAATGCTTGATAACTTGCGAACCGCCGCTGAAATCT
This sequence comes from Xestia rhomboidea, assembly GCA_963853795.1. NCBI lineage: Eukaryota > Metazoa > Arthropoda > Insecta > Lepidoptera > Noctuidae > Xestia > Xestia rhomboidea. Next base: position 11,230,124 of record OY970761.1, on the reverse strand, counting down.
GCTTCGATTTAATTGGCTGTGCGAATAACAATAAATATGAACATATTATATTTTAACACTTGTAAATAACTGAAACAGGAACGATTTTTCACGTTTATAGCTTATAGCGCACTTATATGCTGCACCAGACCTTCATCGCCTCACCACATTTTTACCATCTGATCCTGATCTGAAATGATGCCGTAACGGTGCTTATAACTGTGCGTTACAGTGTATGCAATATCATTCAAAAAAAAAAACCACGTCCAACGTCGCCAGTTGAGGTAATACAAATCCTGTGCTGTGCTTACAACGCGCATTGACCTTTGAACTTATTACAATTAATTTTCCAACAAGCGTGACCTACGCGGCTACGACGATTTACTACGCGGCAGCTACGACACTACACCGGAGTAAACTCAAAAGCCTTCACTTTTTTTTTTATAGAGGCCATTTACAAAAGAACATTTCTGATAGACAGATGAATAGGGTTCCATATTCAAAGATTTATGTATAATATAAAGTATGTATGGCTATTGAATACCTTTCGAAAAATAACTTTACCTTCAGAAGTCGGTGACCTTTGTTTGATTGATTTTTTTTTGTCACCGACTTCTGAAGCTTAAGTAATTTTTCACTTTTTTGTGTTTTTTGAAGTCGGTTTTATTTTTTGCAAAAAAGTTTTTATTTTTCACTTTTTAGTGGTTCACATGTACTTACCCCTTCACAGCGTACCGGCGTGCTGTTATGTTATGAAACGGTGTAAACAATAGACATACATGAGATTTCAGCAAATTGAGGAGTTCCGTTGCCTATCTCCGAAGTTCTACATCAGATCTTCACCAAATTGAAATGGACTACTCCGAGAAAGAACTCTTTCAAAAACTACCCAAATCGCTCCAAGTATGCCTATAAAATTTGAAGAGTTCTCTCTATTTCTCCAGGATCCCATCATCAGATCCTGACTTGATGATCATGGGACCACCTGGGAAGTATACCCTTTCAAACAAAACAAAAAAAAAACCAAATCGGTCCAGCCATCTTCGAGTAATCGGGGAACATACATAAAAAAATATATAAAGGTTCCGACGAATTGATAACCTCCTCCTTTTTAAAGTCGGTTAAAAGTGGCTGGTATTGACGACAAGGGTAACATGACTTTGGTTTGATACATTTGAGCATAAATTTCCATGGGGTGTGGGTTTTCAAGGTTCAGAATATCCATCGTTTATTATCAGTTTTTCATCATGTTCTGATTACCGAAATTTCTTTCTTCTTTGTCACTACTTTTAATAAAATTCTCATTTGGACCAACCAACCTGTAAGCATAAAATATTTCGGTTTTGCTGAACAGTCTTGATTTCTTTTTCTAAAGCTCAATATTCCCTTCGAGGTTTTTTTTTGTATTTGAGATACAAAAAAAAACCTCGAAGGGAATATTGAGCTATAATTTCAATTTTTTCTTTTTTTACAAAAGTCAGTAAAATATGTAGGAAGTTTGACTGGAGTAACGATTAGGTATACAAGGTCTTTGTTTTTCTGTTTGGTACTATAATAACAATAAGGCGGCAACACTTGAAGGAAAACTCCAACGACTTTAAAATAGGTTTATTAACAATTTTGTTACAATCCACACTATTATAGTAATATCAGATAGGCAACTATCTTAATAATTGTCCGTCGTCTTTGACGTTCCACCCCAGAATGGCCCGCTCGGGCATCAGCTCCTGACCAAGAATCCCGCCGTTCTCGAGGCAAAATCCAGCGCCCTGATTGGCTCACGACTTCACGCCACGTCAGTCTCGTGATCCAATCAGAGAACCGCTTCACTTTCGCGCCATACATTTTACAAATCAAATGATAGAACTATTGCCATTCTTACGGAATGAATGTTACCAGTTTAGAAAATAACATATAAAGCATTTAAGATGTGTTCACACGAAAAGCTATTAAGTTAAAACGTTTAAATAAAATTATTTCTAAAAACATAGTAAATTAACTAGTAAAATCACGAAACCTAACAGTACAAATCTAATTAGAATTCCTATAAAGTAAGTGGTTTCAATTTCAAGCACTACCGTGGATTCGTGGACTATATTACATAGACAATCGGGCTCCAAAACAGACTCGGTTAACCATTTCGACGACCGCCCGCGCCGCAGCCAAGTTTTCTAAGCTAATCACTGCCATGACCTTGCTATTTATTTGGGAGCACGCGAAATCCAAAAATTGAGTACGGTCAACATAGTAGTTTGGTACACAGGCTAAAAATAAACGTCTACATCGGCCGACAAGGATCTTGTTAGAGGCGTTCTTCATAAAGTTTTACTACTTACCCCCATGGGGAAACAGTGCTACGTTTACGTGTTTAAATAGCATCTACGCACACATTATGCAGGTAATGCTTACGAATACAAAAAATCTTTCTACACACACACAACACGGGTTGAAAGTAATTGTAGTAGGCATCCACACCATGCACGTAGGTATTTGTTTTATTGACTATACCGACCCAAATAATTTAATTATACAGAAGCCAGTGTAAAAAGTTAGTGAGACATGTAGCGGCGAGAAAAGTTGCCAGTTCGAATTTATCAGATGAAATTAAATGTTTTTCTCCCTGCAATTAATACCTGGGAAATCGCACAGAATGTATTTTCATTCACGGCGTTTTCATTTTAATATTGCACTTTGAGATCGTTTTGCAATTTAATTGAATTAAAACAGATGAAGAATATGAACCCTTATCTTTAATAGCTCCGAGTTCAAAAGTCATTATAGATCTGCTAAAACTAGTAAAATATACTGAATGGAATTTTCACATATACACAGTTGTAATTTTTTTTTATTCTTCTATCTTGATAAATGCCCTATAATATATATGCTTGTGATAACGTCATGAGGTTTCTTAATCCGACTTCCACATGTGCTTGCCATGACATTGTAGCTCGCATCAGATGAAACTAAACGACTATAAGATGAAGCGGGAATAACCCTGAAATAATCATTTAGTTTCAAACGACCCCCAAGTGACATCTAGTATAACATTGTGTTTTCTATAAACTAAACTACCTACCTAAGTGTTCTGTTTGTTAATAGGGGTGTAAATACAATTTTGGATACGTTGGTTTGGAATGGTGAAAAAACAAACCTACTATACTATATACTACGATCTGATGCGATTCTAGAGCACCTACGTTTCCACTTAAATTCTTTAGAGATCAAGTTTAAACTCCGTAGGTTCGTCCTATAATAAATAAAAAACTACTAAAAAGTTAGAAAAAAAATAACATTGAATCCAGTAGTGACATCAATTTTTTCGGCTATCATAATAATACACGTCTTTTTTATGGAGTCGGTTAAAATACATTCGATTGCTTAACTTGCAGGAAGAAAGGCGTCTTTGGGGTGAACAGTGTGCTCAGTACACGGGCACTTGGCGCCTCGTCCCCTGGATACTCGACGTCGCTCGTGAGAACGAAGGCGTAGACAGTTTTTCCCTTGACATCATATAAATTTATGATTAATTTTTTAATAATGTTTTTGTAACTTTTATTTTTTGTTATTCTATTTTTAAACTTTCTATTATTTATACGTTTTTGTAATTGTCTTTTTAAATTGTTGGTGTTTTTTATTTTAAATTAATTTGCAAAGAAACTGTTTTATTAACCCGAGTTGGACTTTTTAAAGCCAATTAGTTAATGATGCAGTAGACGATGTTACCTTTTAAAAGAAAACTTTATTACACAAACTACATTACATATAATACAAACCTGAAATCTGATTTGTTATAACTAAAAGTTTAAATCAGTAGTCCTTTGTGGGAGACATAAGTAGATAATACTTACCTGTGGATGTAAGATATATCCCAAAGCTGTACCTTTTAAAGCGTGAATAGAGAGACATCGAACCCTGTTTATGTAAGATCAAATAAGAGGTTGGCACCAAATCTTTTTGCACTAACAGATTATTGAACCCGTCTCGACTTTCGTACCTTAGCTTACAGCTGATAATATCACAATGGTGTCAGATTGTCTCGTAGAAGATTGTAAATCAAACATCGTTATACAAAACTTAGAGAGACTTTATTTATCATCTTAACTAATATTTACTTAGATTAAAACAAAATACAATGTTCAAAACAAGTTTCGCAAAGTGCTCACACAATGTGATTATACATTCCAATAATATTGTAAACAAAATTCAAAATAATCTTGTATTTACATATTGTTTTAAAAAGAAAATGAATAATAAAATTATTCCCATTCTTTTAAAACTTCTTATGAACTTAAATGTAAACGGTGCTGTAAATTGTTTACAAACTGAGGTTAGTATAAACTTTTAATTTCGTGTAATGTTCACAAAGTCTGGATATTTCGTCTTGTTCGACAAGATCACTAGGTATTGTTATGGTTACCATAACATCACAAGGTTCAATCGGTAGGACTCATTCATCATCTTTACATACTTAGTATAAAACAAAGTCGCTCCCACTGTCCGCTTAGATCTTTTAAACTACGCAACGGATTTTAATGCAGTTTACAGAAATACAAGAGTGATTCAAGAGGAAGGTTTATATCTACTTTGCATCCGTGCGAAGCCGGGGCGGGTAGCTAGTTCTTTCATAAATTACTTTTGAATGGAACTAGTCATCAACATATCGCCCTCTAAACTCGTTAACATATCGTTCGGCAAATGAAATGAGTAAGATATTAGGTGGTTTGCGATACTACGATCAATTCTATTAACGATAAAATGTTCACAAACTTTCTGTCGTAGTTGCGAATACAACATAAACAAGACCTTTAAAAGACTCATAAAGACTCATTCAGGGTTTATATAGAACAAGGAGGTAGAGATTTCAGAAGGATTTGGTATAATTCGGTAGATTAACAGGTTTTTATTGCAGACGCAAAATTTTTTGATTGTTGTTAATCTTTCAAATAAACATAATTGTTAATAGATAAATAATGTTTGTGGTTCATTAAAACCCTTGTCTTCCTATTGACATCCACTGTCTGGCTAGTTTTTCAACAAGTTCTTTCACTGGTCCACAAGGCAAGGAGGAAAATTAAAATGTATTGAAAAGTTTCCATTTAAATAATCTGCACTTTTTACTTATGTAATTATAATAAATGTACGAGTAGTATTTGTTTACACGAAGTTGTTAACATGTATTGACGAGTAATTAATAGCATGCCAAATAATGAATATCCTTTCATGTAAATTTTTCAATCCAGCCTCGTATTTATTCAAATGCATATTTCAACAAAACTCGCCCAGTCAGAAGACAAATTAAATATATGTCACGCGCCTATACAATACCTTTAGTCCTGAACGCATTTCACCAGTTTTCCCTCATATTTTACTCGCATGTAGAACATCTACTTAATACTTAAGTACCTAGGCATTAAGTCGAAAGGCTGTTTCACCACCTCCGGATTAGTTATACGTGAACAAACGTGTTCCGTGGCAGATTATTTTAAACAAGTTGTGGGGGCCTAAAATGGCCGCTTTAGCAGAATCTTATTAAGAATCACGTTTAAAATTTTAAATTCCTAAAATGGACTTTATGTATTAAACTATAAGGTCCATTTTAAGAATTCAATTTTTTTAACGTGATTCATATCAAGATTCTGCTATAGCGGCCATTTTAGTCCCCCTGGTATATTGCTTTACTTTATCTGGTGATTTGTGCTTTATTGAGGATGATGAAACAGGCACATTTAATTAAATTTCGATCACAAATGGGTCGTACAAACCACACGTATATACCCTGAAGGTAGGTACACGCTTTCGTCGCACATTTTGCGGTTTCAATCAAAATACTTGTTGTTCATGACGTCACGCATCCACGACACGTAGCCCGCTGTGCGAGTGTAAATTCCGTACTTGCCACGCTTGCCACAACCGTCGCCGAAACTCGTGATCCCCTGTCAATGCAAAATTGTACACAATTATTAACACGATTTAAATTGCCTGCTTATTGTTAACGCTTTAGCTTATGGTGGAAGGAATTGTTGTATCATTAACATTGAATGTGGAATATTTACCATGTTTTGGTACTATTTGTTAAACATCGGGAACTAAAAACAAATACTAAACATGGTAAATATCTCGTTTTCAGTGTTAATGATTGTTTTAGTGATCATGCCGGAATAGGCGAGACGACAAAATAAATCTAACTAGTCTGTCACTTAGATTATCAAAAGATACTTGACACGTGTTTTTTCTTCTGTAACGTAAACCAAAATTGACGAAAATACGACGCTTTTAAAATTCTCAATACGACACGCCATGGTATTATTTTTAGCTAGTTCTGACGTCACGAGCCCCCACTCCCGAGTTTTGATGCGTTTTATCTTTGTCAATATTCATTGATTAACAAAAACAAAAAATACGTGTCCATTAATTTCCAATATTCTAATTGACGGACTAAATAGATTTGCAATTTTTTGATACTGTCGTCATGCCTATTGTGGTATTCAAACATTGAGTAGGTATTTAAACAGCACACAGTTTAGGTATATGGGTAAACACATTTGGTTATGGTCACCCACCAGTTATCGTACGAACATTACTGTGATAATTACATAAATTATGTTGCAAAGATATTAGACCACTAAGGTGCGTTGACCAGTTCAGAATACAACAACGCAATATTTTCTGACTGCCTTCACATAAAATACCCTGCTCATATGTCCCCGCGGACTTTGACATCAATCTAAAGACGTCTGCACAATGATTTGTCATGACGTCTCAGGCGCAACTTGGAATTTCCGACTGGAACCTAGCTGTTAATATGCACATATAAATCAACTCTATTTCGTGGTCTGTTCGCAACGTTCAACAGGTGAGAATCAGAAGGTTCATATTCATAGTATCACTAGTACCATTCCAGGGCAGTGGTCCAACTACTCTGTACAACTAGTTGGACCATAGGTCTTTTCTAATAGTTGGACCACAGCACCTTTTGAGAGTTCCGTGGTCCAATTCATTTAAAAAATATCTTGCCAACTCTAAAACTTCAACTGCATCTTTGTGTGTATGTGATGGTACCTAATGGTTTACGGTTATATTGAACCTCTTTTTCACATGGTAATTTGTTAACGCTGTTAAAACAGTTATCGATATCTATCAAAAACATATTATCAGTCTACTATCATGTAATGTAAATTTGTATGGTTTACATAATAAAGAATATTCTATCTATCTAAATAAATATCGCTGGACATTACACACAGCGCCATCTAGTGCCACACTAAGCAACGAGGCTTGTGTCGTGGACACCAGATAGTTGATATACTACATAGATACTTTTTGTTTGTAAATACATACTTATTATACATATAAGCATCCATGACACGGAAACAAATGTCCATCCTCATCACACAAATATTTGCTCCTATCGGGATTCGATCCCGGGACCCTAAGAACGTAAAGCAGCCTCACTACCGCTGCGCCATTCGGGTCGTCAACGTCAATCTCTTTATCAAGTGCACTGCGCCACAACCCCCTGTGCTCCGCTTTCCCAGTGATCGCAGTGTTAGACTGCAAAACATATGAGAACAACCAGTAAGCTTGTGAACTTACTGGTTACTCCAACCTCTTTTCTTCCTTTTCTTCAACACTTGGCCACCCAATGTTGAGTGTAGGTCTCTTCCAAATCTCTCTCCACTTTTAGCGGGTTAACGTGATGTAATTTAAAGCAATTTCTGTTCTTTCTAATATAGAAAAGTGAGTATCTGTATGTAAAAGGTTTTACGGGTTACGCTATCCTAAAACGGGTCATTAAACTCAAGATTACGAATAAAAATCATTGCTTGTAAAGTCTACTCTCTGTGTACAAATATAGTCTGCACGTGTTTGGCATACATCCTGTTTAATAAAAACTCAGTGTGCATAAAACTTAGATTTAATAAATACTCAGTGTACATAACACTAACGTAACAAAATATTAAGCTTTTAAATATGAAAAGGAAAACGTGACATGGGAGGCGTTTAAGCTCTAAGCAACAGTGTTTACTGACAAAAGCTTTGTACAGTTAGTAAAGCTTGTTAAAAAACTTTCGCGTAGGTAATATAAACCAATGAGTGTTTATATTACCTAAATTTGATATAAATAACCAAAACGTGGAGTAGAGTATTGGTAAATTCGCTTTTCATGTGTCAATCTAAATAACTTGTCGATTTCATATTAAATCGAAATTACGTCCCGCAATTTTCATCTGAATTTCCGTCGTGTCATTTTCGGCAGCTGTGCCACTACGCTAACAAAATAGCAACAAATGAATCTTACCAATGTCTTTATACCTGCAGACAACAAACAGTCCAGACGAGTATAAAAATATAAAATGTCAGTTACATCCAAACGTGTTCGCATAAATGCAAATTACAAAGGACATTACCCTAGTTACGTTTACGGCTCTGTGCCATTTAATTCGGAATCCTCCAAAAAATTATCCCTCTTTAATGTTCGATAAGCTTCTTGTATTCTCGTCAAATTGTGAAATTTCACGTCCATTTTATTGTGATTGAAGGAAACCTTTTTAAAGGTACCGTGTTTTATGTAAGCCCTCAGTGTGCTGTAGGGATGGGACATTCGTTATTGACATACGATAATCGTGGTCGCTACCCTATCAGGGGTCATAAAACATGTCAATAAAGTTGCGCAATCATTGTTTATTTTATGTTTTAAAAGGGAACATGAATTTGAAGCTTTTTTAAGTCTTTTTTGGGATTCCATCACTACAGTGAACATATGTATACATGTAGGTATGTTTATAGGTAGGTTAAGTGTAGAACACTTTTCTCCGAACAAAAATTACGACTATAAATCTGTTTCGCACTATTCAACTGAGTGTAGGTCTTTGTAGATTAGGTACTTACCACTCGATCGTATTGTAAATCGATCATTTTGAAAAGACTTTTTGTCTTCGATGAAGTTATGTACAAAATTTGAATCATGAGAGAGAACAATAAATTATTTTAAGAACCGACTTTAAAAGTTTTGCAATTATTCTAAATATTCAGAAACAGACAAATAAAATAAAAACAATAAAGGTTTTTTTCATTCGCGCTATTGCGCAGGAATTGGTCACTGCCATGTGGTTTTCACACCAACCCTATTCAAATTGTAGTACATTTTCTATTAAAGCGCACGTTTCTATTTATTCTGCGGAAGTCAAACCGGATTTTCACGCAGGGGTGCTCATTTCATCGTAAAAATATCCTTTATTAAATGCCTTTTTATGAATAAGTATAAGAAAGTAGATTACTTTATTTTGTTTGGAAAATTGATTAAGAAAAACAGTAACCATAAAACTTTTGATGCTTTCCGTTAAAATTAACTGATGAACATATTTCCTCCATTTTTCCATACGGTTTGTTTGTTTAGTATGACCGTGTCGTCGTTGTTTATTGCTACTGACATTATGAAGTTGAATGCTTCGGAATTATGAACATTAGAGACAGAGTAGTTAGGAATTGTGATTGTTAGGATGAAAAATGTTAGGAAGAACATTTTCGGATTTCCAATTATTGGAGTTGAAAATTTAGGTGAACTTTGGCGCACCCGTCGTCACATCTCCGTCGTGGTCATCATCATCTGCCTAGCCTTTTCCCAACTATGTTGTAGTTAGCTTCCAGTCTAACCAGGTGCAGCTGAATATCAGTATTTTACAAGGATCGACTGCCTATCTGACCTCCACAACCTAGTTAGTACTAGGTAGGAAAGACTGGTGTCAGACTTTCGGGCCACTGACTACCTGTAACGACTGTCAAAGATCTTCAAATGACAATCGGGACCGACGGTAAAACGTGCTTACCAAGGCACGGAGGGAACTCGGTATGCAATGGTAGGTCACATCCACAGATCAACCTAGGCAAACACAGCGATTGTTATTATTTAGCCATGAATCGATTCATTTTTTAAATCTTGTAAAGACCACCGAAAACAAAAGATAAGAAATAAATATCAAACATTCACAAGTTTTAGGTCCCTTACATAGGTATGCTACGTACCGGATCGAACTCCCATAAGCAATTCCGTACCGATCTATCTAGTAGTCCTGTAATGTTGTTTGTGTTATTATATAAGTGATCACTTCGCTCTACTGGGACATTTCCGTTAATTGTCCCAAACATTTCCGTTAACTATGACAGAACTATTCAAGCCACACCACACCAATAATAAGCCAGATAAGATTATCTAAACTTAATATTATAAAGAGGAAAGATTTTGATTTTTTGTTTGTTTGTCACGATTTAACTCAAGATCTACTTGATTTTAAAAATCTTTCACCATTAGAAAGCTACATCTTTACTTCTTTCTTTATCGTGTGGTTAGTGCCTAACCTGGTGTCAGAGTTTTTAAGCCGCCCATGGGCCTCTGACTTGGCTTAACATGCCGTCGAGAAATATCTCTCAGGCATGCTGGTTTCCTCACGATGTTTTTCCTTCACCGAAGCAAGTGATAATTATACAATACGCACATGAATCCGAAAATTCAGAGGTGCGTACCTTGGGTTCGAACTCGAGACCTATGACTTGGCAGTCCGACGGTCACACCACTAGGCTATCACTGCTTAATGCTGCATCTTTACTAAGTAACATAGGCTATAAATTATATTGATATCATGCAAATTAGCCGAGCTATCATAATGTTCGCGGACGAAGTCGCGGGCGAAGTGCTATGTATTAATAATCGTGTCGACATCTGCAATGGACTGACAGATGTCATTATTTGCAAACAAAACAACGTATTTATTTATTTATTCAGTTTTTTTTTGTTTGTTTTGTGGGTTTTTTTTTCGATATTTCCTTTTATTTTGTATTGGGCAACTACCTTTTGTAGTCATCATCTTGCTCCTATCCTATGCTTACCACAATTTATTTGAAATCACAGCGCAGCATGGCATCCTTTTCCATACATATACTAGTCGTCATCTCAGTAACCATCCTCTTTGAAGGGTATTTGTTGAAAATCTCAACATATAAACTTTTAAGAATCATTAACATTATTATTTTTTCCAAACTGTCATTCTAAACTCAGGCCTTAGTTTACACTAAGAATACTAGTCCACTTCAAATACATAACAAAAAATAACATAATCATTGATTTATTACAACAATGTGTGCTGCGAATGAACAAAAATTTTAGAATTACAGTTTGTCTAACAAACATTAATCAATTATCAATGTTTATAAGTAAATAACCAACCCGCACTGGGCCCGCGTGGTAGATTAGCCCATTGCCTTCTTATACATGGAAACATTATAGGCTGTTTATGCTATTTTATGCTACAAGTAAATATGTTGAGAATTTCAATGTTGAGGTTATGATTAGTTGAGATTATGATAGTTGATCTTATGTACCAAACTGGCTTTGAAGACATAACATCTTCCACACGAGTAAGATCTTTCTCTTGGCCTATAACGTTGAAACTTTGTCTCCCGTCCGCTCGAGGAAACTCCAACGATCAAACTTGTGCCGTACATTACTGAACAATATGTTTTCAAATTCTACGAAAACGAGACACAGTCGTTAACCAATATAACTACGGCAGGATTTTTCACCAGTTTTAACTCAAACGGCACAGCGTCCTTTTATTCCGTGCTATACAGTGTGTTTGGCTACCGGTTACCGATACTTTAGGGGCATACTATATACTCATTTCTATCGACAAATACACGTTTATAAATACTCCTTACCCTCCACCCCGCGAATGGCAGCTATTTTGTTTTTTTAATCGGCTGATCTAGGGTATGTTCAATGAGATGCTGACAAATATCTTTGAATGTAAGAGACCTAGGGACGTCCTAATGATTGGGGGTACGCCCTTAAAGTATCGGTAACCGGTAGCCAACCACACTGTATAATTTGTGTGGAGCTGAATACAACGCTGAACGGGATGTCAGATTTATTGTGGATGAAACGACTTTTATCGCTATCTAAACGCTTTTCAAATTCGTTTCACTCTGTACACGACCACATATTTTCCAAAATTTTATTCAGGCATTTAAGAATTTCGAAAACACCGTACACAAACCATTTCAATCTGTTAAGAAATTTTCTCTCAGCTGCTTGTTGACAAACGTTGTGCCCAATGCGGGCCTGTGAAATGGAAACCTCGTGAAATTCCCCGAAAATATTGTTTGTATTGAAACGTACCTACTTGGGTGAATTTCACAAGACTATTCTTTGATCTATTTTACATTTTCTGTAAATTTTCCTGTTTTCTTAAGCTTTTGTAAGGCTGAAGATCGCGTTCCAAGGACAAGTATCCTGATAAGAAGTTTGACAAAAAATAAATTACACCATAGGACTCTTCTAAGGAATTAGTCTTGGGTGGTCTCCATTTCATTGTAACGTTACACTTCTCATAAACAATTATTAAATGTCTTTCTCTATTTTCTTATCAGGGCGACAACCCTGCATTCAGTTTTCTAAAGCCATTAATTTTACAAGAAAACATTTACCTACCTAAGTAGGTATTTAATTGTGTTTATTTTGAGAGCACAAGCACTAAAGAAAACCGCACACATTTAAATATTAAAGGACATTTTATTCACATAGCTTTCTATTTAAGACTATGCTTTTATACCGTAATCAAAAGATAATATGTAAGTGAGAACATCATTAAAATAAACAAGTGGCAACTCGTATTTCCAAGACATATTGAAGTAGAACTAGTGACCGAAAGTAATAAAACGTTTGATACAGATATTAAAGCTCGAAAATTATGTTTTGCGAGATACATATGTGTCGAAGAAGATATAAATAAATAAGTAAGCTCGAGAAATAAATTGTTTGTTACTCATTTACAGAAATATGAAAAAAAAAATAAGGACGTGACAAACAGATGAATATTCCAAAATCAGAGCATTTGCGCTTTACCTTTTCAAACACTTGACATGAATGACAAATAAATGAATTGGAATATTACCAGTCTCATTCGTCTAGCAACTGCTGATACATGGACGCGTTTGCCTTAGTAATTAATCAGCAGAGTAAGCAGTATCATGTGCCTGGATTTGTACGCGATTATTAGCAACAGGCTCGCCTCTTCATTACATCGTTAAGGTGAAATGTGGGTGTAGCCTCTGCTATTCGGTAAACACAACAACACGGAAATTATGTGATGTTATGGGGAATCGCACAGAATATTACACATGGCAGCATTTGTAACTCCCCCGAAATTCCACCGCGTTTATCTCTTGAATATTTAATTCTTGATTTCTCGAAGTCACGTTATTCCAGTTTATTAACAGTTCTTAAGAAAGGGTCGCCCGTGATTGCTGGCGGCTACCGCCAATTCCTTAATTTTCTAGTTTTCTTTGTTCTAAGTTGATTTCTTTTCGGGAGTCCTTTTGTTAATTAAATCATATTATTTTAATTCAGAGAAAAGAAGAAAATTACTATGAAAAGTTTCTTGTAGATTCTATAATTATTTCCAGAGAAAAAAGTCTTCGAGAAGGTAAATTCCATTTTCGTCTTTGAGAAGGTAAATTCCATTTTCGATAGAAAACTCGTTTCACATTTGTTAAAGGGTTAAAACGCCCGTTTTATCAAACAGTTGAGACTATGGGCTTGGCTGGATCCACAAGGTTATAATTTAACTCAAATATTATCAAGAGACTTTAGCTCCTTTTTGTTTATTTATCAAAAGGTTTCTCCTTTGAGACTATTTCACAGTAATTTTCAAGAAAATAGGAAGCTCAAAATGTTTATCGGCACACTTTGGCATTCGTATTTTCATTAATCTCATATGTTCTTGATTTCCGAAACGCTAGCCTTGCTCGATTACCTTAATCTTCTTCTACTTAGCGTGTGTTCTTAGCTTTATTAGTAATGACAAATACTTATTTGACGACCCGAATGGCGCAGCGGTACTGAGGCTGCCTTACGTTCTTAAGGTCCCGGGTTCGAATCCCGGTAGGAGCAAATGTTTATGTGATGAGCACAGACATTTGTTTCCGAGTCATGGATGTGTATATGTATATTAAGTATGTATTTACAAACAAAAAAGTATCTGTGTAGTATATCAACTATCAGGTGTCCACGACTCAAGCCTCGTTGCTTAGTGTGACACTAGATGGCGCTGTATGTAATGTCCAGCGATATTTATTTATTTTATCTGCTACTTACATAATTCTTATCTTTCTATATCAGTGAAATTGTTTTCGTAATCTGATCAATATTTCCAGAGATTAACTTTTATCTATTCTCACGCCTTTTTTCCCAATTACCTTTTACGAACCCACAAAAACAAATTCCCTTTTTTCAGTACTCTAGCAGAAATATCCATAAAATCTGTTACCTGTAAGAAATATCTCATGGTGCGATCCCTGCAGAGTAGCGGACCTCCCGAGTCGCCTGCGCAAGAGTCCCTTCGACCTCGCCCCGCGCAGACCATGTCATCAGTAATGGCGTACTGCCAGTACGAACGGCGGCAAACGCCTTGCTGTATCGTCGATACCTGAACGCAAGTAGAAAGAGAAATAATTATAGGGAGTTAAGATCTTGTTATAGTCAAAGACAAAAGTCATTTACTCGTTTTTGACACTTCTTTTATTACTAATTAACGCTTTTTTTTTTTAGGATGGGAAATCATCAAATGACTTCTCCCGCTCTGGGCGGAGCAGGAGGGAGTGTCAGACTTTTACTGACTAAAACCCATCCATGTTCCTTCCTCGCCCTTTGTGTTCCGGGGCCACGGTATCTCTTTCGAATAGTCCCGCAGCCCCGGCAGGCTTGGGCCCTTGCGGACCCCTTCCCTATTGCTGACTCTCTTTGAGGCGCGCGTGGAACACGAACGCGCCGTCGACACGGCCTGTCGTCATGAGACGGACGGACGGCGAGCTAGCCCATAGCTCCCCGTCCACAGGCCCGCGCCTACGGTGGCCGGAAGCCACCACGTCGCCCCCGACGCCCGGGGCGTCTCCCGCGGCGTCCGGGACGTGAGGATCTCTCCCTGTCCTGTTCCGCCACCTCCTTCGCTAGCATGACTGCTTCGCAGAAGGAGGTGACGGCGTCCCATTCCGTCTCGCTCCGGACCATGGCACGAACCAGGGCCGGAAGCGAGAGGTCGCCGCCGCCGATCGCCACCTCGAGGACACGGCGGTGCTCCACCCAAGCGGGGCACACCTCCACAGTGTGCTCCACCGTGTCCTCCGGCCGATCATCACAGTGATAGCACCCGGGCGTTTCCTCCCGCCCGATTCGGTGCAGGAACTTACTGAAGCATCCGTGTCCGGTAAGAACCTTCAGGCGGAAGGTGAGGACGCCGTGGCGTCTCTCCAGCCACTCCTCAAAGAGGGGACTTATCGCCACTATTGTGGCGTGCCCTGCACGGGGTTGCGATAGTCGCTCTCTCCATGTCGCCATGAGATCCCGCCGGAAGTCCGTCCGCTGAGCGAACTAATTTACGCCTAAAGTTGCGATAAAATTCGCAATAAAAATGAATCTTTGGTAGCACGTAACTTTTTAATGGTTTTTTATTTTACTATTCTGTTTCCGCACAGACAAAATTAATAATGATACAAAACGATATCATGTTTAACTTTGGATGTACAGTGTCGGAATAGTGTTTTAATAACCCCCCCCCGAAATTTGTATGGAAAAAATGTTGACTAGTGCAACCTTTAGCTTATAAACAACATTTTTTTAACGTCAAATTTTACAAGAGACAGTCTCCCAAAACGCCTTCGACAGTTCGACACTTCGCAGTGTTCTCCCCAGCAACACATCTGTCGGTTAGGTTGATAATAGTTGTTCGTAAACTCGTAACTCGTAGGTGCCTGGCGACAGCCGATATCACTGAGGACGGCCCAAGAAACTTGATAATGTCCTGAATAAAATGCTGAGAAAAGCCGGTTTTTTCTTATATGTACAATGGAGATCTATAAATTAAGAGTAGTAAGTAATAAAGGTTCCACAACGGCCCCAAAAAGATACAGGTCAATGAAATAGAACAAACTCTTTAATAACATATTTATAACGTAATAAAGTGTATGGTATTTGGTTATGCCATCATTTGTAAGGCTTAAATGTTTATTAAGAGCCCCTTCATATACCCTCATCAAAATTCTTCAGAGAATACCCTTTCTGATCTCAATTTGTTTCTTGAAAACGCTCGAATGCGTCCGCTATAAGCGAATATAACCGGCATTTCTCTTCCTAGAACAATTACGAAAGGCGATTATGGGTTTACATTCACGATCTTCATACCCATGAAATTATGTATGTCAAATGAAAAAAAGAATGAAAACAAAAACATACTATAATTAAATATTTGAAAGTTGAAAAGACTGAACCTATTAAGTATTTTAAGAAAAGTTCGGGGAAATTATGTATTATTTTACTTTATCTTCGTAAACGTATTTCGTGTAAAATAAAAAGCACTTACCTAAACCAGAGAAGTTTATAAAATGATTAGTAATTGGGTGCATTCTTATAATAGGTGATGCTTATAGCTATTAAATAATCATAAAAATTAATAATTTAATAAATAAATATTAAATATTAAAATTATTATTATTATTTTATTAATTATTTAAATTATTAATATAATAATAATTTAATAAAATAATAATTAAATAATCTAGACTAAAATCATTACATCCAATATGGGTCCCGACTGTTGCAGTCAATATGTCCTGTTTCTTGAACTTGTTTTTATGTTTTCAGTTTTTATTTAAAGTTATTCGTTATTTTTGATGCAGTCGGGTTTATTTATTTTTTTTTTAATTTATTTTTTTAACCTAAAAACTTGGGAGTCCTTAAGAGTTGTTTTGTAGTGGTTATTGAAACTTTTAAAGGTTTTTTTTTAAATTTCCACCACGGAGAAACTATTAATTGTGGGAAATCTACTCTAGACGTCTAGACGTTAGCAAACACATTATACAATTACCAATTACCTTGTATTAATACAGGGTGGAAGGAAAAGGAACTTACAGGAGGATGTAAATGATGCGTCCCTTCGATAGCAGCCTCCAGCGCGCCGGTTCACGCGATATTTCCACCAAGTTTCACGAGAGGAAAGAGTTTGAGGATTCACCACACAGCACCAATAGTTTTTCACTTTTAGAATTTTTGGCGGGAGCGCGGGCGCACAGAAATATGTGTCGCCGGTAAGCGAGCGGATTTACGAATGTGAGAGGGCGGGGGGTTGTTCTATTGAACGGAACAGGAAATAGTGGGAGTAGTAAAGGAATCGATTTGGAATGGATGATCCTTCTCGAATGAGTTAATGAGTGATGTGTAGTGTTGCAAGTAAAATATATTAATTATAATAAGTATAGATAAAACAATGCGAATGGCGCAGACAACTCTCCCGGCCTAGAGGTTTTCCTCTAAACTAAAACTTTATGAGAACTTAAATTAAATAAATGAATTTAATTAAAAATAGAGTTAAGAAAAATTTTAAGTAATTATTGTGTAGGTAGAGGACAAAGCCGCACTACCGGGCGTATGTAGGAGCCGGAAGCAGTTCTAACCTTCACAGTCCTAACTATATTATCCTTGCCAGGATAAGTCGCATCTATGACACCTAAAGGCCAACAAAGCGGGTGAGCGTTGTTGTCTTTGATAACAACAATCGTACCTACTTCAATAGGCTTTGATGGTGTGTTCCACTTCTCCCGCTGTTGCAAGGAAGTGAGGTACTCCTGACTCCAACGATGCCAGAAGGAATGAGTTATTTTATTAAGAAGTTGATAACGCGATAAGCGATTGTCTGAAATGTCTGTGACATCTTCAGCAGGTAAAAATTTAAGCGGAGTTACGTTTAAAAAATGATTAGGCGTCAAAGCACTAATATCAGACGGGTCAGAGCTTAAAATACTTAGAGGTCGATTATTTAAAAGACATTCAATTTGAACAAGTACGGTACTAAACTCCTCGTATGTTAATATTTGAGAACCAATGACTTTAAAAAGATGAGTTTTGACACAACGAACATTAACTTCGCTGAGTCCATTAAAATGAGGACCGTAAGGCGGACTATGTTTGAATCGTACACGATGTTCAGCTAGTTGTTCACCTATGTAATTTATATGAGATTTGGATTGAATTAAGGCGTAAATTTCGTTCAATTTGCGCTTTGCGCCAATAAAGTTTGTGCCTCCATCACTATAAATCATAGCAACAGGACCTCTACGAGAAATAAAACGCTTATAAGCGGCGAGAAATAAATCTGAACTAAGGTCAGAGACCAACTCTAAGTGTACTGCCTTAGTTGTTAGACAGACGAACACACAAATGTAAGCTTTGTGGCTCTTAATTCCGCGTTTTCGGATATGAGTAATGTAGAAAGGACCACAGTAGTCCACAGCGGTATTTACAAACGCTTTTACTTGTGAAACGCGAAAGTCGGGTAGATCACCCATTGGAGGGTAAGTATTTTGAGGTTTAAGTTTAAAACATTTGTTACAACTATGCACTCGTTGTCTTACAATGTTACGAGCAGATAAAATCCAGAATTTTTGTCTAATTATAGCTAATAAAAGAGCGGGACCCGTATGTAAATTAGTTACATGATAAAAGTCAATTAAGAGTTGAGTAAAACGTGATTTAGTTGGAATTAAAATGGGGTGCTTTTGACCATAATCAAGTTGAGAATGAGTTAATCTTCCACCTACTCTGAGAATATTATTCGAATCCAGAAAGGGGTTGAGTTTAGAGAGTCTTTTATTTAAATTTTTATTAGATTTTAATGCGTTAATTTCTTCAGAGAAATATCGACTTTGTACGTAACGTATAAGGTATATTTCCGCGGCATCTAAATCCGAAACGATGATACAACCACGCGAGTTTAGTAACTTGCAGAAACGTAGTATCAAAACCAAGCTGCGTAGTAAAATAGAATATTTAGAAATGCGGTCAATTAAAGATTGAATAGGTTGAGGAACTTCTTGCGTTACTTTAACTGAGAGAGCGATATTTTTAATTTCAATTACTTCCGAATTATTATTATTTAAATTGACCGTAAATGGCTTGATTGGCCACTGATTTAAGGGGAATGAAAACCAATGCGGAGCGTTAAACCAAAGAGTTAAATCTAATAATTGTTTAGGCGTTACGGGACGAGAAACTACATCAGCGGGATTTTCAGTTCCATCGATGTGAAACCAATGTTTAGCAGGTAATTTTGAGTTAATTTCAACAATGCGATTTGCGACAAATGTATGAAATCTATGTGAGGGCGAGTGGATCCAGGTGAGCGTGATTGTTGAATCAGAAAAGGCAAAAATATTATTAATTTTACAGCGTTTACTTAAAACTTCTACAACTGAGTTGATTAAGTTTGCTAAGAGAAGAGCAGCACATAGCTCGAGACGAGCTAAGGGCGTATTTTTAAGCGGAGCGACGCGAGATTTAGAAGTTAGTAAGAGGGTTGATCCGTTATCTTCATCGTTAGAACTAACCCTTATGTAAACAGCGGCACCATAACAGCGCTCACTGGCGTCTGCGAACCCGAGGAGAGTGACATGAGAACTAGAGGTGATACCTACATGTCGCGGGAATTTTATTTGTTCGAGATAGGAAAGTTCTTTGTGAAATCGATTAAATTTATTTTCAATGTGAGCGGGTACAGGATCATCCCAATCAAGGTCATGCTTCCAGCATTCCTGAACTAAAACTTTCATGAATGCGGTAACTGGACTTATAAGACCTAAGGGGTCAAACAGCCGTGCGGTTGCGGACAAAACGGTACGTTTCGTACATATAAGAGAATTACCATTTATTTTAAATTGAAAAGAGTCTTCTACAGGATTCCACTGCATACCTACAATTTTAGTATTATTATTAGCGTCAACGTCAAATTCAATATTTTGCGGATTTAAATGAGTTGAAGGAATTTTATTTAAAAGTTCGGAACTATTAGAGATCCACTTTACAAGGTTGAAACCGCCTGACCTGAACATGGCGACCATTTCTTGATATGTCTGCTCAGCTATTTCAACGCCATCTAGCGAACATACGTAGTCATCCATATACATATGGTTTTCAGCCTCGTAAGCCGCGAGCGGGTATTTATCCCGACTATCAGATGCGAGTTGGCGAACTACTCTCATAGCTAAATAAGGCGAGCTTGAGACACCGAAAGAAACGCGGTTAAATTCAAAAGTTGAAATCACAGAATCTTTATTGAATCTGTATAAAATTCGTTGAAATGCGTGATGATCAGCGGAAAGATTAAGTTGAAAATACATCTTTTCGATGTCTGCAACTACAGCAACGGAAAACATGCGAAGATTAATTAATAAATCGAAAATGTTACTTTGTAGATTCGGACCTACATAAAGGAGATCATTTAGCGATTTACCTGAGCTAGTTTTACA
The DNA here is from genome assembly GCA_963853795.1 of Xestia rhomboidea. NCBI lineage: Eukaryota > Metazoa > Arthropoda > Insecta > Lepidoptera > Noctuidae > Xestia > Xestia rhomboidea. The sequence goes on along the minus strand of OY970761.1, from coordinate 11,209,799 downwards.
GCTAGCGTCAAGCACGATGCGAGTTTTACTGGACTGTTTATCCGGGCGGTAAACAGCACGATGCGGAATATAATAATGCGGGATATTGAGAGAGGGATCTTTGACCTTGGCCAAATAACCTTTGTCAAGATAATCTTGAAGCGTAGCGTTGTAATTAGTTCTGATCTCGGGATCAGAATCTAACTTTTTTTCTAAATTAACGAGGCGGCGCATCGCCGTTGAGTGCGAATATCCTAAGTCTGTACACGGAGCCTTGAATGGTAGCTGCACTGTGTATCTACCTGTTTCGTCGCGAGAGTAAGTTGAATTAAATATTTGTTCACACGCGTGATCATCAGGACCCATGTGAATCTTATTAGGGACGCTTTCCAGCTCCCAAAAGCGTTGCGTGAGCGTATCTAAGCTAAGCGTGCTAGTAGCGCACAGAAAAGTTTGCTCGCTTTTATTTTTGTTTATTTGAGCGGGGCGAGCGCGCGAAGTTATGCGAGGTTGACAATCAGCTCGACCCATGGCTATGTAGCCAAGGGTGGTTTCTACAGCCACGACCGAGGAGCCAGGTAAAGTTACCTTTCCACTTCCCAACAAAAGCGGGAAAAGTTCATTGCCGAGGAGGCAATCTATTTCACCGGGAACGTGGAACGCGTCATCAGCCATAGGTAAATTACGTAATGGAGTGAGATTCGTGATATCTATGGATATGTTGGGTAAGTCGTCAGTAATACGATCTATAACCCGAGCGTGAATTGTATAACAACAGCGTTGATCAAAGCGGGAAAATATTTTAAATGTTGTAGTACCAAACGAGGGTATTTTAGCGTGACCTATACCGAAAATAGAAGATTTGTCAGGAGTAATTTCTAAGTTTAAGCGTTTACAGCAAGCCTTTGTAATAAAATGACTCATTGAGCCTGTATCAAGAAAAACGCGGAGAGTATAAGGTTTATTATTATTATAAGCGTATACGGAAGCGGTAGGCAACAAAACAGTTGTATTATTTTTAACGCACGAGGTAGCCGAAGTCATTGATAAATAAGGAGCGTTTGAATTTTCGCGCGCAACGTTATCACCTGCCGGTACGGGCGACGAGTCGAGTGTCGCGGGAGCGGCAGACAGCGGGGGCGCGGGAGCGGTCGCGCGGGGCGCGCTGTTCGCAGCCGGCGGCGGTGCGCGTGCGGACTGCGCGGATCCATGTTCAACTACCCGATTGTTTGAATTGTTAAAGTTATCTAGATGTATTAGCGAATGATGTTTACGGTGGCAAACCGAACATGTATTTGTTGACTTGCACATTTTAATATCATGAAATCCTAAACAATTACGACAAAACTTATGTTTGTTTACAAGATCTAATCTATCTTTAGCGTTTTGATTCATAAAATGAGAACATCTATAAAGTGGATGTGAATCAGGGGATCCACATACCTTGCAGGAACGCACTGGGGTGTCCTGGATAGTACTCGCGAAGGCTTGGCTATTTTTAAATTTAGATGAGAATTTATTATTTTCATTATTATTATTACGAACTTTAGAGGGATTAGAGTGATTACGGAGCGTTATTATTTTACTTTGTTCTTTTAAAAATTGCGAAAGATGATCGAAAGTAGGTATTGCAATATGACTATGCGATTGTTCGAAAAGGTTAACGACCTCTTTATCGAGCTTACTGAGTGCAATATCAGTTATTATAAAATCTGACAAATCTTTTAAGTTTAAGCGACGTAACGCGGCTTGAGCCGAATGAAACTGCTCAAGAAATGTATCAACAGATTGATAAGGTTTAAATTGAACCATTTGATGTAAGTACATGGAAGCTTGTACGCGCGTATCTTGATATTTTTCTATTAAAGCATTCCAAATGAGTAGGTAATTATTAGCGGTAGGTATGATACCTGAGCAAACAGTTAATGCTTTGCCCGAGAGACAACCTATTAAATACTGAACCTTTTCGGCGTCAGTTAGATGCGAATTATCATGAATAAGACTTTTGAAGTTTTCATGAAAAGTTGTCCATTTGCTGGGCATGCCATCAAATGAAACAAGTTTTAAAGGCGGCAGTTTACGATTTAAAAACACGAAATTATTATTTGTTTTATCATTACTCGTATTTTGAGACCTAAGAATGTTAGATTCTATTGCTTTAATTTGACAATAGATTTCATCAAATGCGGTAAGTGGGCCGTAGTTCGGCTTTGCCGTCGAACCACTTTCTAATAAAGCTAAATTATAAGCATCAAGAGTTTCCATAAAGTTTGTTCTAATTTGCTCAAGGGAGCTAATTCGAGCTAGAAATTGAGATTTTAATGAATTATTTAGGGAAACTTGTAGGCCGAGATCGTAAATGGATTGCAAAATTTGGAATAAATTTTCTTTTTTCGACTCAAATAAAATAACTTTAGGATCTTCCTCGGTAGAACCATAGGATTCTTTATCAGATTCCTTATCCTTACTACGCGTGGAAGGCATTTTTATGCGTTGAGAAATACCTATTCGAGTTTTAAATCGTGTAATAAATTAGTTAGATGAGTGAATGGATGCGAGCTTGCGTGAACAAAATGGACTTGTCTGTGTGCGTTATGTTTTGAGAAATACGCGAAAATATGCGTGCGATGAATAAAATATTGTTATAATATTTTAGCTATAGGGTGTACTAATAGAAATAAGATGCGTTTTTATAAAAACAACTTAGCGTTGATGAGATTGAGCGGGAAATGTGGCCTCGTGGGCGCGTCTCGTGTATCACGTGGACGCGTAATGGCGGGTGCGTATTTGAGCGTTTTTTGCGTTTTTATGCGAAAAATAGATAAATGCGATAAATATGATGTGTGTGATGAGTGTAGCGTAGATGCGTAGTAGAAATGCGTTTTTTATTGGGTGAGAAGGACCAGAAGACTTGGAAGGAAAAGGAACTTACAGGAGGATGTAAATGATGCGTCCCTTCGATAGCAGCCTCCAGCGCGCCGGTTCACGCGATATTTCCACCAAGTTTCACGAGAGGAAAGAGTTTGAGGATTCACCACACAGCACCAATAGTTTTTCACTTTTAGAATTTTTGGCGGGAGCGCGGGCGCACAGAAATATGTGTCGCCGGTAAGCGAGCGGATTTACGAATGTGAGAGGGCGGGGGGTTGTTCTATTGAACGGAACAGGAAATAGTGGGAGTAGTAAAGGAATCGATTTGGAATGGATGATCCTTCTCGAATGAGTTAATGAGTGATGTGTAGTGTTGCAAGTAAAATATATTAATTATAATAAGTATAGATAAAACAATGCGAATGGCGCAGACACAGGGTAATTGGTAATTCAGTGAATTACGTCTATACAACTTTTTCATGAAAATCGAAATAGAATCAAAATTTTATATAATCCTAAAAATAATATAAGGAACACATGTTTCTCACTCATCCAAGAGTATTTAATCTACGGTACAAATCTTTTAATTATTTAAATACTTTCCTGTTTGAGTAAAGTTTAAATTAAAAACAAAGTTAAAGCTATCACGATCAAAACTTTTTAATTAATAGAGGCAAGACTTTTTAGCAGGTTTAATATAACTACGCAAATGCTTTAGCTGTACGAATGTAGATATCGCTCATTTGGAGAAACAACGACGTAAATGTTATTTTTCTTTTTTTACAGGAGAGTGATTTAAAGTGTTTTTATTTTTTTGTAATGAGTTACCGTCTCCTTATGATGAGTCTTGCCTATATTTTTGTACTTAAAATGTGGCTACACTAATGTAGTTTTATGTGCAACTCAGTAATGCTGAATATTTATGTTGGTATTCTTATAAATAAATAAAAATATGTCGGTTACCTACAATTCCGTCTTTGTTTCCCAAAGATTCAGTAAAATGCGCAGAGTGCTGCTTATACATTTTTAATGCTTTTATGACAAAATGAAACCACATTATTTAAAGTAATCAAACTATCCATTTATTTCGAATAAAATTTGTAACAAAATCAGTCATCTGAGCAACTTAAACTTATAAAATGAGATATAAATTTTCACTTAAAGAAAAAAAAAAAAAAGTAAAGAAGAAAGAAATAATCTAGACTAAAATCATTACATCCAATATGGGTCCCGACTGTTGCAGTCAATATGTCCTGTTTCTTGAACTTGTTTTTATCTTTTCAGTTTTTATTTAAAGTTATTAGTTATTTTTGATGCAGTCGGGTTTATTATTTTTTTAAAATTATTGTTTTTAACCTAAAAACTTGAGAGTCCTTAAGAGTTGTTTTGAAGTGGTTATTGAAACTTTTAAAGGTTTTTTTTTTTAATTTCCACCACGGAAAAACTATTAACTGTGGGAAATCTACTCTAGACGTCTAGACGTTAGCAAACACATTATACAATTACCAATTACCTTGTATTAATACAGGGTAATTGGTAATTCAGTGAATTACGTCTATACAACTTTTTCATGAAAATCGAAATAGAATCAAAATTTTATATAATCCTAAAAACAATATAAGGAACACATGTTTCTCACTCATCCAAGAGTATTTAATCTACGGTACAAATCTTTTAATTATTTAAATACTTTCCTGTTTGAGTAAAGTTTAAATTAAAAACAAAGTTAAAGCTATCACGATCAAAACTTTTTAATTAATAGAGGCAGGATTTTTTAGCAGGTTTAATATAACTACGCAAATGCTTTAGCTGTACGAATGTAGATAATTTATATTAAATAATTCACATAACTATGATCTATTAAATTCAGATATCGCTTCGCCAACTGAAATATTTGCTTGAATATTTGCTTCTGTATCACTACTGAAACAAGAAGGTTGAAATAATGAAGTTCATATTGTACTTTTCAATATTGTTATGAAATATTTACGAACTAAAATAGATAATATACATTTATTTCCACAGGTAGATACATAAAACATACTTGATCCTGTCTTGGTGACAAATGTACATAAAATAAGGGTTGTGACAAAGTGAATCCCGGATAAAAGCGATAAAACCCCGCGAAACAATGAGGTTTGGGTATTTTTCAGGCAAATGGTGATGGACGAACGATATAGATTGACGTCGGTTTAAGCGTTACATTTCCTGTTTCTGAGAATTCTGAAAGTCTTAAGACTATTCATGCCCAGCTTCTAAGGTCCTTAGATAAACGCTGTATTGCTCTATCACAAGCAATCTTACAGGCAAAGGCATCCTCTCAGCAAGAGAGAGAGTCCGTAATCTTCAACGAGGGCCCGTCATGGGTTCGTAGATGTCACAATTGTTAGACGTCTTCAGTCTTCTTTATGAAGTGAAAACTTCTTTAGGCGCGTTGAACACTTTTTGGGTAAACAAAAATCATGGAACTCGTGTGACCGTCACGTATGCTTTTCGTAGCAGTCGTAGCCGATCCGCTACGGCGTAGCACCACTTGACGACTGGGGCGTGGCCTGAGGGGGAAGAGAGGGGGTAAAAAACTACCCAGTTTTTATTTTTTAAATTTGTGTGTTCAGAAATTTAAAAAAAAATGCACACAGACAGCTCGACGATACAATTCACAAGTTACTTAGTTTTGACTTCTATCGGCAGTCGCCAAAGACTGCCCCGCAAGTTGTTTTTTTTTTAAACAATGTGACAAATATTCAAATCAATATCTATGCTTTATGAATGTATGCATTTATTTATTGTATATTCGGAAATGGTACACTACAGACTAAATGCAGTATTGTATCTCCCACTCTCTGAAATCTATCTAAAGATCGCTTTTAACGATAAGACCGCACATTATGTCACCCACCTGTGATATAATAAAGAGTATTTATATTTGTCCATTTATCTATTATATTGATCAACTCCAATTAAAAACACGTCAAAAAACTAGCAGCAGTGAAGAGAAAAACATCACAATACTGACATTGCCAAGGGCCGGAACGCAGCTAGTTGTTATTATTATATAAACAAGGCAACAAGTTAACTATCTCTCCCCGCGGGCTAGCTTCGTCGTACTTTTAATAGATTAATTAATACAATCTGCTATTACATGATCACGTTGATAGCCCGAAGCACTTTATTTTTTCTTAGAACTTTGGCGCCGCCAACTAGGCAAGTATTGATTACTTAAATGCGAAATAAGAACAGCGGGCCTAAAATGGCCGCTTTAGCAGAATCTTAATATACATCGCGTTAAAAAAAAAAAAATCTTAAAATGGAATTTATGGTGATAACCATAAGGTCCATTTTAAGAATATTACATTTTTAACGTGATTCATATTAGGATTCTTATAAAGCAGCCATTTTAGGCCCCCTGTTCATAAACAGGCACCAACTTGTTTTGATCGATGATGGAATTAGGAAGCATAGGGCTAATGACAGCTCTGCACGGGTCGATCCGTTTGCCATGGTCAGTCCGTGGATAGATGACCATCCATTCCATATCGATTTTCCTTCCTGTGATCTGCCTTCTGAGGCATGGAGGAAAAACGGCTTTCCGTTGGTCCCGGCTGTCAATTCTAGATATTCTTTACCAATCCTTACAGGTAATCACTGGCCCGAAAGTCTAACAATCAGTCTTACTTATGGGCATCGAATCTATTCCCCAATAAACTATGCTGTAAAGGTCAGATAGGCATTTCGTTCCACGTATAATACTGATATCAACAAAAACAACATAACGCGATGACTAAAATTAACTTGCAAGTTAACAAACAATAATAACGCTTCGAAACATGTGACTCCTTGCCCCCGCGCGTCGCCTCTTCTATCGCACGTTCGTGACAGTTCCTTTAGCTTCGGAGCTTGCTAGAAACTTTCGGCTTCGGTCAAAACTTCGGCCCCTTTTGGCCAAAGCCGAAGGTTTGGCCGAAACCGAAGCTTCAGTCGGATACTACTTAGCAGATGTTTTATCACTAAAATGTAGTAAAGTTTTTAATCCAAGAATACAGCTTATTTAAATTTAAGAAGATCTTTATAGGCAAGTTAAAAAATATCTTTTTCAGTACAACTTACTGAGCGTAGACACAAACATAAAATCACAGATAGTCATGAACATTTTAGAATTCGCGCTGCTATTTCACAGATGATTAGCTGAGTAAGTATATTGCTATTTTTGCTTAATATTAATAATTTGCTCTTTCAATTTCCATTACTGTGTAAAGTTAAGAAAATAAGCAGATATAAAGGAAAATTAATTAAAGATGAGCTCTCACGATGTTAATTAATATAATGAGTTATCTACATATCTGAAGCTCAATTTGTACACATGCGGCTTAAGGTATTTAATGAGTAAAGTAAGGTTTTAATAAGACACAATTTCAATAAATGCGGCGTGAAATCGAGGGATTTGAAGCATATCCCTACATTTGTAAATAATGGCTTTACCTAACATACCTATACATAACAAGGATTTTCACATGGAAATAGGTATTCTCTCCTGATAAACGGGGTTATCCTGAAAAATATGTGTATGAGCTTCTGGGAGTCCCCAGGGGCTCATACACTTTTTTTAGTAGAGTAGAGCTTCGCCTAAGCCTTCTCGCAAGAAAAGGTTTCAACGAAATTTTATTTAGGACCATTAAATATACATTATGTACTTATTTGTCAGAATTCATTTTTTTTATGGATACGTTTAACAGGATTCCATTTTTTGCATACCGAAGGTTTAGACCTTTGATAGTTAAACTAAACCACCAAATTGTTTTGGTAATAACATAACATTACGCCTGTAATCCCGATGAGTTAGACACAGGTGTACCTAATAGTACAGCCACATTTCGCCAGTTATATTTAAGTCCCACGTAATAGGAGGCGAGCCTATAGCCATCAACCGGGCGCAAATTTAGACTCCGTGGCTGGAACTCAGAATTTCCTCATGGAAAAACCCAATAACACTATGCCCGACCTGGGAATCGAACCCAGGACTTCATGCTCAACAGTCGCCCTTGCAACCACTAGACCAATGAGACAATCCAACAGCTATAATATAACTAAAACGATTGATGAATAGTACACTAAGATAATCCATATGTAAACAGGGTACTAAATGGTTAAGCAGTTACTAAAACATTCGCAACACGACTAAAACATCTTACACAAGCTTACGAGTTTCCAGTCTTTATGCGTCTCTTGTGGTTTAAACTGAGTGTCTCACAAATAAACTGCGAACATGAAACACAAAGTGTATCAACTCCTTATCACTGTGTACCGCACAAGTTGCAAGAGTCAATTGAGAAGTTTGAGACCCACAGTAACTTGTTAACTACAGACTTATGTCGCTGGTGAACCAGTATGTAGGGCTTATTAAGATGTTAATGTTTCACGACATCGCTCGTCTGGGTTTTAAGTATCTGCATACACATTAAACCAGGATAATGATGCGTAAGATGAATAAGGACGATGGAGATATAATTCTAGATTTATATAATAGAAAACTGTGGTTAAATTTGGGTGTGCTGCCTCGAGATCTCTGCCTACCCGTTCGGAGAATACCTAAGTGTTTTAATGTGTTTTTTTCTTAAAAATATATTTTTATAGGTCTTATGCATCCCACGAGATCTTTCAACTGGTTGTATTTTAATTGATATAATCCCGACAACAGCAGTGATATTTAAAACATTACTTACTAGAAACGTGGGTCCGACGTTACCTACTGCTATTTATAATACGATTTCTAGCGTAATAGAAATACGTGTGGATTCACTTCAATTCCGTGTAAATGTGACCCCAAATCACGGTTGATAGCCGTGTGACTCAAGTTAACATAAATATGAGCAAACCTGGGCTTCGTGCAGCACTCGAGTCCCGTGGACATCCGTGGACCTTTTCTTGCCCCAACCCAATATAATGCAGGAGGTATGGGGCGGCAATGGCTGACGGGGAGGGGGCAAACACGCCACACCGTGCCCCAGATCTGGCCGGGCAGGCCCCGGCAATCTGTCAATTAACAAAAAAATAATTAGTAGGTACGCAGTAAAAGTAAAGAATGATTAATTTAAAAAAAATATAATCATACTTCTAAGTTCTTTATCACTCGCTGTCCTGAGCCCTCTACAATATTGTATAAGAAAGTTGTTTCTTCTCGTGTTACCATGTTTATAAAGGTCAGTTTTGAAATATTTACGCTCTAATTTCGCTTTTATCGTTTCACCAACATTCCTTTACATACCTTCTTAAAATGGTAAATATTTGTTGTTATTTTAAGAAACCTACTCAAGATGCGTGGGGTAGACATCGTCTTGTATATTTAGCTCATAATAGCGAATATACTCTGTATAAACAATAGGCCAAAATTGAACAGTACAGAAATATTTTGGGAAAGTTTAATATAAGGGTGGCATAATTTGCGAGAAAAGCACCCGTTATTCCCATAATCATTTTTCATTCCAGAATTATGGAAATTTAATTCAATTTATGGCTTCACGTTCCAGTTTCAGTTCGCTTTTCACATATGCATTACTGTCTCCAACTCGAAATATTGCCAATAATAACTTTATTACTGTCGAACTTTCGCAAATTTATTTCATCACCACAGCTCTCAAAACGGTGAAGGAAAACATCGTGAGGAAACCGGCATGTCCTAGAACCAAAAAATTCGAAGACATGTGACATCATGTGACAATCCGCACTGGGTCCGCGTGGTGGATTATAGCCCATTCCCTCTCATAGAGAGGAGGGCTGTGTCCCAGCAGTGGGAACATTAATAGGCTGGTGAGGTTTGAGGTTTGAAGGTTTGGCAAAACGAAGTAGGAAATAAAATTATTATAGCAAAATAGCATAACGCTACAATATATCACTTACTACACTCCACTCTAGTGAAGTACACTAACTACTTCACTGGAGTGGAGTCTCTATCGAAGAAATTATGTTACAGTATTCTGCCAAAAAGTTTTATATTCGATGCTTGACAGTGTGCTCGACAAAGTTTTAAAAATCAGTGAATATTGGTATTTCCGTATAATAGGTAAATATCTACATTATGAAGAGCTTAAGCGCGGTAAACCATAAACAAAACATCATAATTTTTTATCATATCTTTTTTTATATACCTAATGTAATGATAATTTTACTTAGCTACTGAACATAACATAATTATTCTATTTAAATCCAAGCAGGCAAACTACGACAGGCCGATCGACTGAAAGTCGAACAACAAAGTGAACTTACAAGCGTTCCCCTTTTTCATTATAGAACCTTAAAAAGATGGACATCATCATTCTCTTGCCCTTATCTCAATTCATTTGGGAGTATAATATTATAATGGACAATATTATAAAATTCCAAAATCTTTGTCAAAAATAAAGAACTTGCTAACTTAATGTAGAAGATACTGAGGAATTTAATATCAGTTACATTGAATTTTTCTGCGTAATAAATAGGTTAGAAAATTGCTTATAAACAGATTGTATCGATATTTAATCATTGACCGTAATTGTAGCTGAATACGATTCTTTTTTGAATGAAATAGGTAGCTATAGGACGATAAACCGTTAAAGGTGTGAGGAAAATATTTTCACTTTCTGTTATTGGGTCCGATAGAAACATAAGGTATATTGAAAAGGGATCTGATGGCTTAGATGTTTGCCATCAAACGGAATATTTATTCATGGCATGTATTTGGACGCAAGCTGGGTTGAATAATATCGCCCGAAACAATCATAAAGACACGACCCACATCAGTTTAAGTACTACTGTTGGTCAATATCCTGAACCCTTACCCGTTCAATAGATGAAAATGTGATTAAGGCAGGTGCTCTCATTTATTTATTTTGTAATTAAACATTCAATCCAGCCCTTCATGGAATACAGGCGAGATGTTATGTTGAAACATTCGATTAAGGTTCTTTTGTTTACCAAACTCAAAGCTAACTAGGGCTAAAATTCAGTCACTCTTATTAATTTGATAGTCTCAATTTGCCCTCCATAGGAGAGCCTGACAATAGCCTTTCACAAATTCTAGACTCATAAATGTCTTCTACAAATACTTTTTGTTTCTTAAATTAGTACGTGTACCATAATAAGTTAGAACATTTACACTAAAATCACAATTTTTCTCACCGACTTGATAATTAGAATTACAATAAACTTTTACTTTGTGTTCGCTGAAAAGAGATTGACGCCTACGCTACGACAGGCGAGAGGTGGTAATCTAAAGTGTTAGAAGATTATACAACGGTATCACTCAAAATTACTCAAACTCTAAAGCTTAGGGTTGACGCTTAAGTACAGTCCGTCATAAAATTGATAACTCCCTATTAAAGCCTCTTGGAGAAAAATAGAACGCGATAGCCTTGAAGATAAGACCCGGGCGGAAAAGTGATATTGTGATGCTACGTATATTATCAATTTCATCGTTGAGAGGAAATGAAAACGATATTCAATTCACTTGTATTAGAAGTTATAGAACTATAAAATATCTCTTGGGTTGCAAGTCGGCCCAAAATAGCAGAGACACTTCAAATTGATAAACAACTACGTAAGCTTGTTTACGGAAAGCGTAGGAGTTCGCTTAAGGGAAACTAATCACCCCTAGTTACTTTGTGTGGAAGTTTATCGGCTGAGTCCTTTTTAAATTCTACTTAATCTTTAAAAATACTAAAGGTTTTCAAATAACAAAAGCTAAATGAAAAAGATAAAAAGATAAATGGTAGGACCATAAAAATAGAAGATTTTTTGTATGAATTAATCTACCAGGTAAAAGTTAACAAAAACTTAACCGGCAATATTCAGTTACGGTTAAACGGGTCGTAATGTAAATGATGTTGGAGTCATCCATTACAACGAGGAATGTTAATACTGAAATGTAATGTCTCAGCAATGCAAAGTTTGCCACCGTTTAGGGCCAAATTACGGAGCCTACAAAATAAGGCTTTCGCAATAAATCGTAAAGCTTATAACACACTTTTAAGTACTGCACCGGAATGGAATAACCTCACCCCATTTACCTAGCTGATATTAAGGTGAAACCGTCTCAGGATCAGCAGGAGCTCGTGGCCAAAAAATAACAGCCACACCTGTTGATCATCAACCGTAGATGGGTGACCATTCTTTACATTACTAGTTTCTTCCGTGTTTCGGAAAGCACGTTAAGCCATTGGTCCCAGATGTCATTTGGGGAGCTGTCATTACAGGGCAGTCAGTGGCCCGAAAATCTGACAACCAATCTTATCAAGGGTGTATCGTATTACCCAGTACTAACCGGGTTGTGGAGGTCAAATAGGCAGTCGTTCCATGTAAAATACTGATATTCAGTTGTATCCGGTTTGACAGGAAGTCAACCTCAACGTAGTTGGGAAAAGGCGGATAATGATCCTGAGGCGAAATCGTTACATAAGTGTGCGCTGCGGTATGGAGTATCACAGAAATAATTCTGAATGTGAATCCCATGTAGTGCTTATAACTGCGGATTAAGGTATAAATTACCGTAGCATCGCGACGTCATTGACGACGGTGTCAGGGTCATAGCGGGGATGGATGACGGCCTCCGTGACCTTCATCTCCAGCTCGCCGCGGTTCCTGAGCAGCAGGTCGTGCTCGCCTAGTCGCACGTACAGGCGCTTGCGCACGCAGTGTGCAGCTGTCACTACCCACCGGAGGGACACCAAGGTGCCGCCGCAAAATGCTTCCTATAATAAAATTTATTTTATTAGTAATTTCTCCTGTACTTTTGCACATGCTTCGTAAAAACTTCTTCAATTTATTTCCAGGCACAGGTCCAGAAATGTATTAAGTTATGTCAATCATGTTGAAAGTCGATGTAAAATGTATTAGGTCAATCATGTTGAAAGTCGATGTAAAATGTATTAAGTTATGTCAATCATGTTGAAAGTCGATTTAAAATGTATTAAGTTATGTCAATCATGTTGAAAGTCGATGTAAAATTTATTAAGTTATGTCAATCATGTTGAAGTCGATGTAAAATGTATTAAGTTATGTCATCATGTTGAAAGTCGATATAAAAATCGAAACGCTTTGAAAGTGATTGCTACTTTTTGTTTATACCCTCAAGCCATCTCGCCACCCTTATCTGGGCCAGCCTCGATATCGATAATTTTCAAATTCTTTCAATATTGAAAAGTAAATGAGTGTCGTACTTGTAAGACAAGGAACAGGGTTTTATAAAATTCAAGTTTTCAGTTCTGGGAAAAGTTTCAATACGTTCTCTTCATTTTAACAAGTTGTTATATAACTTCCGTTTAATGTTCAGGCTCGTTGAAAGTTGATAGTTTTAATTTTTTTCCCTCTTCTGTACCGACTTATTTTTTGAGCAGTAGCTGGTTTGAGAAAAAGTTTTTCTTTACTCTCGTTTTACGAACCATAAAATGTAAAAAAAAGTGTTTTTGTTTTTTATTAAAAATTAACGTCTTTTTTTTGTAGTTGTGTATATAATATTCAACTCTATTGTATCACGTTTTTGTTTTTTTTTTACTAAAAAGACAGTAGAAACCACGTCAAAAGTAAAACGAAATAAAATCTGCAATTCAAAGCACAAAATTGTGCTGTATGCACAATAACTCCTTTGGCTATCTTCCATTCAGGTGCAATAAATAACATTCTGCACACAAGGGCCTTTGTGGCTATAATAGCCATAATAGGCCATTTGTAGTAGCTTACTACGGCGTTTTTGGCTTTGAATGTGACACATTTACCTTGATAACGTGTTAAATGACCGGAATAATATTTGTCACCACGCATTGAACTAATGTCAGTATTTTTTAATATGAAATGAAATGAAATGAAATGAAATTTTATTTGCTAGAATTGTAGTATTTAAATAGATGGTTGAGTTTTATTACAGTTGCTCACACAATTCGCTAAAACTAGCATGCAAAATTTAATAATACATTTACGAATACATGAATTTAACGTAATTGGTATGTAATAATAATAAGGATGTCAACAAAAAGATTGTCAATAATAAGAATGTCAATAATAATAATGTCAGTTATAAGAACGTCAATCATTTTTCAATTAATTAATAATAGGAAAAATGTCAACCTGAATCTTTAAGGTTAAGATACTCATTCACAGAATAAAATGTCTTGTCTATAAGCCATCTGAATAACGCGGTTTTAAATCGATTGATTGGCAGTTCCCTATATGATTTTGGTAGTTTGTTATATATCCTTATAACCATTGGAAAGCAACTTCTGTGATATAAGTGACTTTTCATTGGCGGGATAATCAATCTATCAGGATATCTCGTATTAAACGTAACAGTGTCTCCAAGCCGTTGAAATAAGTCGGAGTGTATTTTAACAAATTTACAACATTCAAATATGTACATTCCAGGGACTGTTAATATATTTAATTCTTTAAAAAGAGGTTTACATGAAGTCAATGGTGGCACATCACAAAGAGCACGGATACATTGTTTTTGGGCTATAAATACCCTATTTATGTTTACAGAATTCCCCCATAGCACAATGCCATATCTAATATTAGAAGCCACGTAACCATGATAAGCTAAGAGGGCTGTTTTGAGGTTGGCTATTTTACAAAGTCTCCATAACGCATAGGCGAAGCGATTAATTTTCTTTGTGACCTTTTCGCAGTGAGGTTTCCATGTACACCCACTGTCCACTGTTATACCAAGAAAAATCACTTCGTTCGCTTCGTTAATTTTTTGATCGGAATAAGTGATCATAAGGTCAGATTTCGATTTTCTATTATTAAATTGAACGAACGAGGTTTTATCTAGGTTCACTTTTAAATTATTATTATTAAGCCACGCTATTATAGCATTAACCGTCTCATTGATCTCTATATTATAATTAAATATTTTGTTCTCCGTAATAACTACCGCAATATCATCCGCAAACAGTGAATAATAATGATTGGTAACATTTGGAAGGTCGTTTATATATAATAGAAAAAATAACGACCCTGTTACACTACCTTGCGGCACGCCTGTATTATTGATCCTGACGTTAGACTTACATAAAATTTCTTCATTATTTGAGTTTATTTTGGTAATGGCTGTATATTGAGTCCTATTTGCGAGATAGCTTTGTAGCCATTTCAAGGGTATTCCACGGAAACCGTACATTTCACATTTATCGAGCAGAATCTTGTGGTCCACAAAGTCGAAAGCCTTGCTCATATCGAAAAACACAGTGCAGGTACGTGTACGTTTATCCACATTAGCCATTATTTTTGACATTAAGTTAAAAGCTGCCAAAGTGGTCGATTTGCCTTTCTGAAATCCATTTTGTTCAGTTTTTAGTATTTTATGTTTCGACAAGAATTGGGTCATACGACAGTGCATTATCTTTTCAAATACCTTAGATAAAACTGGTATTAAGGCGACTGGTCTATAATTGTTAATATCCATTACGTCGCCTTTTTTAAATACAGGTTTAATAACGGAGGTTTTTAGCTTATTTGGAAAGACGCCTTGAGAGAATGACATATTAATAAGGTACGTTAATATTGGTGTAATCAAAGTTGCCGTGTGTTTTAAGATATGTGTTGGGATTTCGTCATATCCCACGGAAGAAGTATTGTTTAAAGAGTGTATAGTTTTAAAAGTTTCTTCATCACTAACCGGATAAATGAAGAAGCTGGCATTGAGTGGTGTAATTAAATGGCAATGTCCCATGGTAGAAGCTGGCCTATTATTACCCGCCGTCATATCAATGAAATAATTATTAAATTTGTTGGAAATGTCATTAGTGTTTGTCAAGATTGTATTCATAAATTTAATTTTAGTAATAAATTTCTTGTCACTATTTGAATGGGTCATTGTATTTTTTTTTATCAATGTCCAAGATGCTTTACAAATGTTCTTCGATTTTTTAATATATTTTTCATTGTAAAGTTTTCGCGCTGCAAGTACAGTTTTTTTAAATTGTTTACTGTATTTTCTGTAGATATTTTTACAACCTGACGTTTTTAATTTATAATACTTAAATCGCAATGCTCGTTTTGATACGCATGATTTCCTTATTCCTTTAGTAATCCACCCAGAATCTGTACTTTGTTTGTTTGTAATTTTTTGTTTATATATCGGAAAACATAAATTGAAAAAAAGTTTAAATGTATCAAAAAATGTGTCAAATGCAGTATTAAAGTCCTCTTCCGAATATACCTCCGACCAAGACATATTAGAGAGACAGTCACAAAATTTATCTACATTTAAGGGACAATAATCGCGTTTAAATATGTACCATTCCATTAGTGGTTTGGTTTTTTTGGAAGTAGGTATGTATAATATTTGTGCAGTTTCATGGTCAGATAATCCAAGATTGAGAACCTCACTCGACGCTTCGGAAACATTACTAATAAATTGATCGAGACAGGCATTTGCGCGAGTCGGTTGGTTGATGTGTATCTTGTAGTTATAATTATGCGCTATTTTTTGAAATTCAGTCCACGCTTTACTCTCTTTAAGTGAATCAATATTAAAATCTCCAGTTATTATGATTTTCATTTTTAGTCTCCGTCGGAGTTTCGTAATTAAGTACTCTAGATTACGAAGAAAGATGTCAGGATTAGATTTAGGAATTCGATATATACATATTATTATACATTTATGAAGTGGAATTTCAATTCCACAGCATTCGAACGATCGTTCAATGCACAATTCATTCAGTAATGGAACTGTCTTAGTTTCTATATAATTTTTGCACAATATACCAACCCCACCCCGCCTTTGGTTTGGCCTGGAGTAGTAATCAGCCAGCAAATCCTTTCAAAGATAAATTAGCTTCCTGTCCTGATCTGAGAAAAGTTTCAGTTAAGCATATAATGTCTACGTATATTTTCTTATTTATAAGTTCGGTTAGCGTAATTTGAAGAATATCTACTTTACTAAGTGCTCCTGCAATATTTTGATGTAATACAGTTAGGTAGGTGGTTTCAGATTCGTCTTGATTATTAAAAAATCATCCTGTATATATGATTTGTTTGATATATTTAAGCTGGGAGCTGAGGGGTATCTAAGCCTCTCCTTAGTTAACAATGGTTTTGGCTTGGTTACCCTAGAAAAATAATGTAGAATAGATTGCTGGGTGAATTTTTTTGATGAATTACCAATGTTGCCGCCGTTTTGCCGTACCACCTTATTGACGCTGACATATTTTAAACCTAATGGGTTGACATGTAAATTATTATACGTTAGAAATTTTTCATTATAGTCCATGCAGTCAATTTTATAATTCAAGATATCACATGTTTCCTGTAATAGGTCCCCCGTTTCACCTGTGATATTTACAAAATGGCAGTTCGGATAATTGTTACATATTAATTTAAGTTGTTTGTTCAACATACGTTCATTCAGATAACGGTTATTTACAACTTTTAACAGAAAAACAGTATTGTTTTGTAATTTCTTTAAAACATAACACAATTCGGACAGGCTGTTTGTGGGATTTGTGTCATTTTCACCTACACATAGTATTATTTTGTCTTTTTCAGACAAAATGAGACCAACACAACCTTTCAGAACCTCATTTGATTTGGCATAGTGTTTCGTGATGCTAGACACAAAGTACTTTTCATGTTTGGTGCCCTCTCTTGAGCCTATAAGTTTTGAGGCCAGTCCGCTACATTGTTGAGTACCGTATATCATAATTTTTACGTTCGATCCGATCAAGTTTATTGACGACGCTTTGTTGTCACTAGTTGGTGGAGATAGTGAGGGAATAAGTTCGAGCTGTTGTTTAACTCGAGATTCAGCTGCTCTCGATTCACGTCGACGTTTGTCCAAGTCGCTCTCTGATAAAACTTGATGACTGCATCGCGAAGTAGATGGACGTGGTGTTAAGTTTTTGTCTTCAACTATCCTATTAGGGGGGAAAGAAGGAGATTGATCTGATGTGTTATCCATAGTTAATGAGTTGTCTAGACCATTCGTAGTGAAGTTAATTCTTCTCTTCAGTAACTTTTTTTTACTACTTATAACTGAATTAATTTTGCATGTAGATGAGCAGATATCGATCAACTCCTTAATTTTCAAGTCTTGATCAGTAATAGTTTGTCTAAGTGTTTCATTTTCTAATATTAACTTGTCTATCTCGTTATCTGCACATTCTAATTTCCGGTTCAGATTATCAATGGTGTTCCTTAATTCGGGTATAATGTCATCATTTTGCACTGTGGATAAGTCCGGTAAACTTCTCATCAAATTCGAATCCTCCGATAGCAGTGAGCTGTTGTTAATGTCTGGTAGTGATTCACACGAAGTTTCTTTACGGATGGTTTTCTTACGTAAAGTTATGTTAGCATCCATCATTTTTACAAGTTTGCGACTGGTAACGCCGTCTGTGTATTGGAGTATTAATCCAATTCTATGTATTGATCAACAGATGTCGCTATGTTAAAAGAATTACTAATGAGTTATAGTAACACTGAGTGGTTTCTGGCAACACTCGTTTGTTCGGTAGTACGAATTTGATTATTGCATGTCATCTAAGACTTTTGCTTTGAATGTAAACAAATGATTAAAATTGTCATTTCATTCCATTGTGCAAGTTTATGTTACTTGTTTATTCTGTTATATTTCAGTACATACCCAATTTCTTTCCGCCGCTGCCTTTAAGTTGATATAATTGGGGTTTTGCTCATAAGTGTTTTTTACTTGTCTATGTTTACGTTCACTGTTGTTTTATTGGCACTCCATTACGAGATTGGCTTAATATCAGCTGTCACAAACATTTGTCCACATGAGTTGTATATTAACTGTACTTTTATTCACCTATTATCATTAAAACGTCACTGTTTATATTTTTAAATTATTAAAATACGCGGAGCTATACTTTTCGTGCCGGTCACCGTTCCGTTTTTTGTCGGTAGTTTTTATATATAATAAATATTAATTTTCGACACACACAAGTGCTCTTATTTTAGTGGATCACTTTTATGTTCACAGTGCATTGTATTTATTAGATTTTTAATAAGCATTACTGCACTATTGCGAAAAATATATATAGGTACATTTTTCGTGTCGGGGTTCCTTACACCATGTTTAACTATGTACCTACCGAACCAATTTGCTAATTATGGACAAGAGACTGTTATCTGATAGCCCTTCTCTCGAGCCAGACCTTTATCAACTAAATGTCTCATGGCGACTGCACAATGATTGCAAAATACGTCGGCTCCTTACTTACCTTAATTAGCAAATACGATCGTATGGCTCTGACAACAGAGGCTATAAGAGATAACATTGAATTATCTCCGATCTTCCGAATTTCCCCAACAGTATTTTTATTTCCGATGAAAGTGTATCTAAGCCACTGTAATACCAGGATTTGTTTTAAGGAAATCAATTTATCCATTCCTTAAGCCGTCTTAAAAACTTATCCAGCTTCTTATGTTGGGACGAAATTAGATAGGTACTTATACCTACATAGAAATATTAATTTATTCCGAAACCCAATTTGATATTTACTTACTTTGTAGACGTGTATGTACTCTATACTAAGCAAATATACTTACTGTCTGAGATGAGTAAAATTTAGATATTTAATTTTGAAGCGATTCGAACCTACGTCGGCTTATTTAGCTTTTCAGCGCATAGCAAGACCTATTTTAAGGGCCAAATAAATTGAGATACTAATTTGTAAAGAGAAATTCGTCTACATTAATATTTTAAAGAGGAAAAGCTCGTATTTTTGTGTGTGTGTGTGTATGTTTGTAATGAATAAACTCAAAAACTTCTCGACCGATTTAAAAAATACTTACGGCATTAGAAAGCCACGTCTTTACTGAGTAACATATTAAGCTATATTTTATCTCCGTACTCCCACGGGAACGGGAACTACGCGCGTGAAACCGCGTGACGTCCGCTAGTTGTTTATATTTTGAAGTTACTAGATATTGCCCGCGACCTTTTTTTTTATAAAATATTACTTCCTTACTTGAATCGGATTTTGTTCACCATTTCAAGGGGTTTTTTGCACTGAATCCTAATTCTTTTTCTAAAATCCATTATGAGGAAAAAGACCGCATCCTTAATAGGCAGAATGAGGGCTAGCCGCAATAGTATTTTGAAAACCCTAGCTGAACAGTACGATGCACCGATTTTGAGACACTTTGTCCGGATGCTCGTGCGGCAGGGATAAAAAAAAATATTATGTGTACTTAGTTAATAAATACTAAAACCTAATTGATAAGTTTGTTTGTGTACTAACCAGTGCATCAATGTTGTTAGAGTAAATAAATATATAATGATAATAAAATAGAAGTAGCCAAAGTTGCTCCTTATAACATCAGCTATGTGCCAGTACAAGTCCCGTCAAAATGGGTCCAGTTGTTTCGGAGATTCGCGGGAACAAAAAGACACTACACCCGCTAAATATACTATATATTTCATAAGCATTCAGTAAAAAGCTGTTATTTTGAAATTACTAACAGACACATCAATTTTATTTAATTGTATTTTATGTATGTATACAAAATTATTTTTAGTATATATCATGATCTGTCAAATGACCAATTTGGTCGAGACGCAATTGTTTAACTATGGTGTCTACTTCGTGGACAGATCATGGGATATGCGAAACCTGAATTTAGTTTGTTTAGCAACTGAATCGATTCCAATAATTTGTACACCATGTTAAATGTTGTCCCAAAAATATTTAAAAAAGGATACAAGTTGGACACCGAGCGACACTAAGTACCGCTATCATACGCGCACAACTGACAGGTCATAGCGGCACTAGGCGCAGGCGCAAAGCGCGGGCGGCGCGGGGGCGTGTGCCGCGTGGTGACCACGTTTTTTTTTACGGACAACCAGGTAACAGAACAAGCTTGTTACTTTGTGATTTTTCATGATACAGTTTTGAAATTTTGTACATAGATTCTTTACACATAAATACCTAGACTATTAGACTAGATATTTTGGGTTTCCCATATGCTACAACTATCAATCAATCAATCAATCAATCAATCATTTATTTTGTGAAACATAGGTATGGTTACAGATAGTATATCGTCTTAAATGTGTGCACTATGTTTTGCCAATATTTGGCGTACAAAATGGCGGACAAAACTAACATAAAACAAGCATAAACAAGCAATTACAATTAAGGTGGCATGTCAATATTATTACATTAAAGAAAAACAATAATTCAATTTAAAATACATAATTATGTCGGTTAGGTAAACATGTCATTACAGTTTTAGATAAATACACACATTCCATAATTAGTCAATAAATACATTCAAAAGTGTTTAATTGGGAAGTCGGAATCGTCATACCTCTGTTTATCAGTAGTAAATTCAGTGATGGAGTAATAACATCTATCTAAAAGGAGTTTAAACAAAGACCTCTTAAAGGATCCCAGACACTCTTTATTTCGAATAGCTGCTGGTATACTATTAAATATTTTTGGCGCCATGCCCAGCACACTTTTGCCAAAGAATGCGGTTTTATGAGTGGTTACATGAATGGTATTCTGATGACGGCGAGAGCGCAATTTTTCAAATAAATGCAAGTTACAGCGAACAAACACTCCCATTTCATATATGTACATAGACGGTAGAGTGAGCAAAGAAAGTTCCTTAAACAATGGTTTACAACTATCAGTAGATTGTAATTTGGTAAACGACCGCAAGCATTTCTTCTGAGCTTTAAAAGCAATGTCTCTGTCAGTGGAGTTGCCCCAGAAAATGATTCCGTACCTAATGCTAGAAGCCACATAAGCATTATAAGCTATTTGTACGGTAATGCGGTTAACCGTTTTTGATAGTCTGTACAGAGCATACGCAAATTGACTAAGCTTCTTTGATAAAGCGTCGATATGATGTTTCCAAGTTAGATGACTATCTATAAAGAGGCCCAGAAATTTTGTGATGTCACTTTCAGAGATTACTACGTTACCATATTTTATATTCAGTTTCGGTTTATTTGTTCTTTGATTAAATGTCATTATTTTCGTTTTGTCAAGATTTACTTTTAGATTATTATTAACTAACCAATTTATTATATTTTTGAGATCGTCATTTATATCATTTTCAAGAATATTAATGTCATTACTAGAGAACAAAATAGTGCTGTCATCAGCAAACAAGACCATCTGATGTTTACTGACCTTAGGCATATCATTTATATAAATGTTAAATAATGGAGGGCCAAGAATGCTACCCTGGGGAACACCATATGTAGTTTTCCTAGGACGCGACATGTATGTTCTTTCAATTTTCGAGCTCACACATAGCCTATCAAGCGCCGTGATTTGAGTGCGATTTGAAAGATAAGACTGTATTAGGTTTAATGCATTTCCTCTAATACCGTAACGCTCTAATTTGTTTAGCAGTATACCATGATCTACATGGTCGAATGCTTTAGACATATCCATAAACAAGGCCGCCACCGGAGTTCTAGCATCAACACTTGAAACAATTTTCTTGATAACATCATAAATCGCCATATTAATGGATTTACCTTTCCTGAATCCAAATTGTTCTCTGGCTATGAGATCATGCTTTCCAAAAAACGACGAAAGGCTATTGTATATCACCTTTTCTATAATTTTGGAAAAAATAGGAATAAGTGCTAACGGTCTATAATTACCCATCATACTTTTATCATCTTTTTTATGAATTGGTTTGATAACAGTAATTTTTAATTTGTCCGGGAAATGGCCATACTCAATGCAAAGATTAATTATATAACTCATAGCAGGTCCTATTAATGGCGCCACATGCTTGACCGTTTTTGTAATGATACCATCATATCCATGGCTATTGGTATTATTTAATGAGTGAATTATAGCCACTATGTCTGCTGGTACTGTAGGTGGAATAAATATGGAGTTACAATTAGTCTCAATATTTGTATAAGAAGGAGTAGAATTATTTGGTTGAATTTCGTCTATAAAAAAGTCATTAAAAGCTTGTGCAATTAGTCCAGGTTTATGTATTTTATTGTCATTTATTGTTACATAATCAGGTATATTTTCTCTAGGATAGTTAATCTTATTTTTATTGTTATTGATAATGCTCCAAGTCGCTTTAGATTTATTCCTGGCTGAATTTATGTGAAATTCATTCTGCGATTTTTGGGTCAATGTAATTATTTTCTTTAGACGAGCAGTATATTGTTTTAATGAAAGTTTATTTTTAGAAGTAGGGGCACGCCTGTATTGCCATAACATCTCTCTTTTACGCTTACTACTGAGCCTAATTCCCTTGGAAATCCAGTTTGTTTTTTTACGCAGAGATATTCTTACTTTCCTTAAAGGGAAACAGAGGTCATAAAAAAGCACAAATAGGTCATAGAAGCAATTAAAAGCTTCCTCAGGATTGTCGTGTAGATAGACTTCACTAAAACTAAGACCATGAAGAGAATCAAAGAATTTATTTAAGTTTTCTTGGCAATAGTCGCGCTTTAGAGAATACCAATGCTTAATGGAACAAGTTTTTTTCACAGGGCATTTGATCACTTGGGCAGTATGATCAGATAGCGCAAGATCAAGTACTGCACACTTACTACCTCTGATATTATGAGCGATATTGTCTATACATTTACCACTAGCTAAACGTGTAGGTTGATGTATTCCAATTTTTAAGTCATAGTTTAAAAGGAGAGTTTGAAAATTATTAGATGGTTTTGATTGTGTCAAAGTATCTATATTAAAATCGCCACAAACAACCACTTTTTTAAAATTACCGAAGCTACACATTCGTAAAATACTATCTAAGTTAGCAAAAAATTGCTCCAAACAATCATTCTTAATTTTGGGTGGTCTGTACACGCAAATCACTATTAAATTATGTATTATTAGTTCTATTGCACAGCATTCAAGGATGTTGGCTACACAGAATTTACTTACATCAATGTTTTTATACTTATGCATACGATTTATAAGGATGCAAGAACCACCATGCCTAGCATTCCGCATTGAAAACGTAGCTAATTCATAGTTAGGGATAGATAGATGGAACTGATCCCCATTCAGCATATTGTGTTCAGTGATGCATAATAGGTCAATGTTTTGTCCCTTGTCCCATAATTCTTCTAAATGGAGAGTGAGTAGGTCCGACTTAACTAATGTTGTAGATGTAACTCGTAATTATAATAATCCAAAAATCTATAATCTAATTATATTAGATTGCTTAGTTTTTATTTTATTTTTTGTTATTACAAAACGGGCATGCTCTCGACCTCGATCACGCCTGATGGAAAGCGATGGATGAGGTCTATGATGGAACGAGCGGACCCAGAAGATGTGATTAGTGCAGTTCAATGTTGTTGAAAACTCTCAATACCGTTACTTCTGCCAAACATATTTATCAAGTCAAACAAGTACCGATCTAGGAATGTATATAATTATACACATAAAAATCATACTTAGAAATAAATTACGTGATTATGCAAATTAAGGTTAGCAACTAAATCGTGCACAGTAATTTCCAAACAAATTAGTTACACAATTAAACCAAATACTTTTGTGCGTGACTGTGCTTTTACTGCGCCTTTTTTTTGTATCAGGTACTTTTATTTTTGTAGTTTTGACTGACGTGACGTAGGTATGCTTGATTACAGTTCGTGTCACAGTAGTATACACAAAGTTGAGCGGAAACTATTTTTCATCCGATTTTTCTAGTAACAGAAAACAAAATACTGATCGGATCAGCAAATTACGTCGTAATCAATTTGAAATTTTTGAACACAACCCCAATGTTGAGCTGGCTTCACCCCACGTACGATTTATGTTCAAATACACATGCGTTTAATTACTCTTTCATTATTTATCCAACCTTCTTTAAGCGGCGGGAATTTAATCCTAATTCTGCCTGAATAATTATTTTGCAGCTACAATTTTAATGCCCCGTCGTTTGTTTGTAGGTACAATAAACAACTTCGTACCTGCTTTTTACAAAGTGTTGAATAAAATTACTTCAGTAACTTCAGACCCAACCCACAGAGGTCTGTAAAGTAGAAAATTGTTCATTGCTAAAATAAAAATATAGGTAATTAACTCGTAATCCAATTTGACGACCAAATTAGAAAGACCCTTTCATTATGTCGGTTTACCGCGGCCCTTGGATGACCTGCCAGTAGTCGTTTATGGTAGGTATTACGTGGCATGGTATAATGGTGAGCGGAATACACTGTCCAATTATGCGACACTGGATTGACCCTAATAAACACAGCTACCTGTATCAAATGTTTTGTTATGTTCATCATCATCATCACCAGCCTATTAATGTTCCCACTGCTGGGACACAGGCCTCCTCTCTAAGAGAGGGAATGGGCTATAATCTACCACGCGGACCCAGTGCGTATTGGTAGATGTCACATGTCTTCGATTTTTTTGGTTTTAGGACATGCCGGTTTCCTCACGATGTTTTCCTTCACCGTTTTGAGAGTAGTGGTGATGAAATAAATTACACAATGTAATGCGCCTGCCTGGGTTCGAACCCACGACTTACTGTTCGTAAGTCGGGGCCACCACCACTGGGCCACCGCTGCACTCACTGGGCCACCGCTGCACTCACTGGGCCACCGCTGCTCTTTGTTATGTATTCCTAGGATTATTAAGCTTAGATGACACGCATTTTACAGGACTGGCCTGATATACATTTAATTACCTTATATCGGTTAAGCACAGCGACCTGCCAAGGCCACTTGCCGGGCGGTGCGGGCCGTCCACCAATGATGCGGACCATTTCGCGCATGCGCTGTCGAAGCCGCGCAGGCGCAGAGCCGCGGTACCTGCCGAGCCTGCCACATGGAGGAGGCGGCGGCGTCGCCCGAGAATCTTCAGGGTGGATCGCTGGCGCAGGAGTCGACATTGACTCAACTACTTTATATCCTGTATAACCTACAAACATAATAGTACATTTTGATACAAGTGGGAAAACTTTGTCATTGCAGTTAAGGCGGAATTCACACCCGAACCAAAGACGAGGGGCTATGGAGCCGAGAACTATAGTGACAAAATGTCCACGTCTATCAAACGACGTTTTTCAATACACATACTAAGAAATAATAGTAATAGAACGTTCATAAAACATAAAATATTAAGGCCTTTAAAATCATGCTCCTCTTATTCTAATTGCACACAAAATAAAAATATACATACAAATTGTAATAATATAGCTTATGTACAATGGCAAGCATAACCCAGAATTGGATTTTCTTACAGCTCATCTTTAAAACAAAGGCGATGTGCTGCAGTGCAATAACTATAGCAGAATAAAGCTAATGGCGCATAGTATGAAAGTTTGGGAGAAAGTTATTGAAAGACGACTGAGAGAACAGAGCAAAATTTCACAAAATCAATTCGGTTTTATGACGCCATTTTTGCCATCCGCCAGCTGTGCGAGAAATACAGAAGTGCCCACAAAAACTTGCACATGGTGTTCATCGACCTCGAAAAGGCATACGACCGGGTAACTCGTGAGGTTTTGTGGTGGGCCCTGAAAGAGAAAGGTATGCCTGGGAGACTGTGCACTTGATCCGAGCGATGTACAGTCGATATAGTACCCAAGTCCGGTCTACAGCGTACACTACCGGCAGCTTCAATGTGGGCTTGCACCAAGGGTCGGCTCTAAGCCCCTACCTCTTTCCGGTGATAATGGAGGCACTTATGTCGGTCATCCAGGAAGAGGTTCCCTGGTGTATGTTGTTTGCTGACGACATTGTGTTGGTTGCCGAGAGTGGCCTAGAGGTCCAGAGCAGATTGGAGGTATGGTAGCAAAGATTGGAAAATGGTGGCCTGAAAGTAAGGAGGACCAAAACAGTATCACGCCGAAATCACAGAATAATACTTATTCTTCTGTGATTTCGGGGGTCTCTCCAGTCCTACGCCCATAACTCTTGCCGGAAAGCCCATACCGATCTATTCGGATTTCCAGTACCTCGGGTCGCTTGTCCAAGGGGATGGTGAAGTAAACTGTCACGTAAAAGTTGAAAGGGAATCGACTGTCTTGGTATGGGCATGTGATGAGGAGGGAAGAATCGCATGTGACTAAAAGAGTGATGAATATAAACGTGGATGGATGGAGAGGGAGAGGAAGACCTAGGCAACGATGGATAGATTGTGTGAGGAATGATATGAAGGAAAAAGGTGTAAATGATTGCGTCACGCAATCATTTACACCTTTTTTGGTTTACAGGGGAGAATGGAATTAGAAGACGTGTTGCGCCGACCCCCAGTAACACGGGACAAGGGCTGGAAGATGATGGGTTTTCTTACAGCAAACCTAATTTCGATTACGACATTTGCAGAAGAGGATATATTATACTTAGTACTTAATTATGTGCATTATTTTACTTAAATTAATTAATCTCCTCTTTGCCGAGATCAAAAAAACAATCACCGCCGAATAAAGAAAATGAACTACGTTGGAATTAGTTTTATATCTGTAGATATAAAACACTAGTGGAAATAAATTGCGTAATTGCAAGTGCGAGTCGGACTCGCGCACGAAGGGTTCCGTAACCATTATCTATACAACACAAGACATCACGTTTGTTGTGGGGGTTCATTCTGTTTTTATTTGTTCTTATAGCGGTAACAGAAATCCATCATCTGTGAAAATTTCTACTGTCTAGCTCTCACGGTTCATGAGATACAACCTGGAGCCTGGTGACAGACAGACGGACGTACCGCGGAGTTTTAGTAATTGGGTCCGGTTTTTACCCTTTGGGTTCGGAAACCAAAAAAACCACGACTGTGAAATGCAGTTAATAAAAGCCAGTTCTCGAAAAAGTGCATTGAAAAATTACATTCAAAATCATGCGTGCATAGCTTAGTATGGTAAGCAAGAAAACTGCGTGTTTTAGTTCCAGGAATATCGAGAAAAACTACTCTGATTTATGAAAAGTTTCAAGTTGTGCGGAAAAGGGTCTTGTCAACAGGATAAAGAATTTATCGGAACCCTTAAAAGGGTTTATTTGACTTTTATTTTATTGAAACTAGTTTGATGTACCGGTGACTTCTACGGGTCCTGAATCATGTAATCGCCTTACATTCACATTCACGTGAAACGAGAATTGTGTTCGCTCGACACATCTTTGCTGAAGAACACATATCAAAGTTGCTAACAATATAACTACTAATTAATCCAGGCCACCAGCATTAAAAAGCTGTATTATGATTATGATAAATAAAGTTAGTAAGTGGACACAAGCGAAGACCAATCAATCAATTTTCATTGAGTTATAAATAATAATAATAATCATTCTGATCATCGCCATGTGCTGGCAACACCTGGCCTATTCTCTCGTCGGAGACTATTTGCTTACATTTGTTGAAGAAACAAGAACATTTTATGCACAGTTAGTTCCATGCTTACGGCAACAAAAACAACGTAAACAGGTAAATTTTCACAAAATTTCCAAATCAAATTCATGTTGTGTGAACAACTTGGCATTTTGTAATGTTTTCACGACTTTGCAAGCTCGAGTACACACATCCTTGTTTCAAATTGTGAAGTTATTTGCAAAATTTGAGCGGATAAGTGGAACCACTTTACACAAAACAACGAACAAAATCTTTTCTGTATTTAGTTATGTAGAATGCGACAACTTTTGCATAAGATGAGTAATTTTTGCTGACTGACTTTGACGAACATAGTATAGATGTTTGACACAGAAAATTGAAAGAAGCCTACAAGTGATGTTTGTCTTGTAAATGAGCTCATAAACGCAAAGCACTCTATTGAATAGAAATGAAATTACCCACACACAATACACATGCCGCTAACTGAACATGATGTATTTTCACGGATATCTAAGTTATAATCTCTGCATGTGTCGGGTGTCACACATAAATCATGCTTCTCGCAACTACTTCGTCTGAGTTTTGTTGTACAAAGTCTGAAAGCGTGTGCCATATACAAATAGCCTACAGATATTTCATTGTCCTTTATCCTAGCCCTTTCTCGACTTGTTCTAAGTTCTTAGTCTCACGAGTGTACTAACTGTTTGACTTATGACAAAGTGAAAGTTTAGGGTTAGAATAAATTATATAGGTGTCACTGGGCAGTAGTTATTCAATATGTTTGGCATGGCAGTTTTTCTTGTAAAATGAAATCTTTTTTAACTCTTAAATCCTACTAATATTTTAAAATGCGAATGTTTGTAAGGATGGATTACTCTTTCACGCAAAATATACTGAACGGATTTGGATGAAATTTTGCACACAGATAGTCTAAAACCTAGATAAGGCTACTTTTAGGGTTCCGTACCTCATAAGAAAAAAAAGGGACCCTTATAAGATCACTTTCTTGTCCGTCTGTCCATCTGTCACCACCAATTTTCTCAGGAACGGGTAGACAACGCAAGTTGAAATTTATACTATATACTGAGGTCTATAGTCCCTATTAGGTGTATAAAATCAAGGCCCTGGGTCAACACGATAAAAATATATGGGCAAATTTAGATTTTCGCGAAATCTTGTAAGTGCCAAAATTTACCTTTATTTTCAACTTTTTTTATGCGGGCGACGCCGCGGTGATAAGCTAGTCAGGTTTCTAAGAACAAAATTACTTACTACATACTTTCGTTTCCTCGTCCATACTGAGCCCATCTCAATAGATCCTGTGTAGTTTCGAAACTGACCCCAAAATTGTTATCCTAACCTTCGAATAAGTATATATCCCATAATGAGTTTAGATAAATTACTAGCGGTCATTCAAGTTTTAATATAAGGCGATTCAATCTCGTCTGATAGGAATTTATGATTCTACCCACTGCGAAACTAAACCCTCAAGGTAGGAATTCCTATAACAACATTCTTACCCGGCCTACGCTAGGGAAAACGCGTGTCTACACGTCTAGGTTATTTATCCAATACCCACTTATCGATATACCAGTTACCCAAGATTGAACTGGATATTCAGTTCATTACATAACAAGTTCGATTTACCTCAAGTATTCATAAAACATTCTAGTGTATAGGGCAGTATATACGAGTAGCTACATATGTATAATGACTAAGGAGTATTAACTTTTACAATTAAAACAAACACGTGGATGAATATAATGAAAATCTTCAACGAAACAAGATCTCAAAGTAATATAACACTGTGAGAAAGTTTAAAGGTTCTGTCTTTTCAAGACTACTAGATGGTTCTAAAATCGTTCTACATACACGTGCCGATAGAATTTCCAAACAACGTTATACAGGGTGTAAACCACCTCATCACGAAGCCGCCAACCAAGCATTCTGTACATCAAAATAAGTAACTTTACGCAAAAATTATTGCTGGGAAACGACTTTTTTTTTGGGGTGAGAAATCATGTTTTGTGGTAGAACTCAATGTAACGCACTCAAAACATTGTGCTGATGGATGGATTGAATAGTACGGGGGTCGTGAAGGTGTTTAAAGTAAAAATCTTACATATAAACTTGTATTAATTAAAAAAAAAAACAATAAGTTGGAACTTTGACCCCCAATATCTCCGTAACTAGAAGGTTCCCAGGTATAGTGTAGAACAAAAAAATGATCGCAATGACGAGGAGAACCAGTGCCTTTCGGCTTCGTTAAGAGGTTTTTTACACCCTTTATTATAATCAATACACTGAGAGTAACCAATGCATCGAGACTAGTGGTGGCTCAGTGGTATCGGTTTCGACTAACGAGGTGTAGGCATAAGTTCGAACCTATACAGGTGCATTACTTTTTGTAATTTATTTCATCACCCCCGCTCTCAAAACGATGAAGAACTGATTAGGTATTAATGGAGTAAACGTGAATATAAAAGCGTGGTTAATGTGAATAAATACTGTTAGCGTAGTACCTATGTGCTAGATCACCTGGGTCCTTTCGCTTCTGCATCCTGCTTCGGATCCAGAGGTGGCAGTAGCTGCCTTCCATGTAGCAGTAGGCAGACTGCTTCACCACTTGACGCCCGCATATCGCTCGTCTTAGACAGTGCCTGGGGGATTAAGTCATCATATGTTACCTTCCAGATTTCAAATAGGGTTGGATACGTTGTTTGTGGTGTAAACTCTAGACACAAAAACAAATGAAAACGACGCTTTAATAGCTATTTATTCACCAAGGGGAGTAAGACACAGATTACTAATCGAGTGTGCATTGGAAGCCCGACGTGAAGCGGAGGGCCGTGAACCACACGAGTTTAGTAATCTGTACTTACCCTCGAGTGATATATACTGCTTTACACTACACTTGCTTACAACGTCATCAAGACTTAAAAAAAAAACAAAACGCGTTAGTAATGGATTACTACCCTAATTTTCAGGGCAGTAATGAAATTCCATATAATATAACTGCCTAGATTTTTGAGAAGGTTTAATGAACAGCTTTCAAGCCTTTTAGTGGGGTAGTATTGGTACACTTACTAAGCAAGTGTAGTATAAAGATAAATAACGCTTCGGTGGCGGCAGATAGGGTAGTTTCTAATTTAAATACGTACGACGAAGTCCCTCAATTAATTAGGAAAAGTTAGTATATTATAGAAAAGGGTTTTTCGTGCTTCGGATTGTCACATACCTGCATAGTCTCCAACGCGGAAATTTCTATAAGAGTACTTAGTCAGTCACTAAAACGCATCCATGCATTGATCTTACGTATTTTATTGCTGATTGTTATCTTTCATCAATACAGTACAAGTCATCAGCTTTCTTGATTGTTTGCGAAATTTAATAAACATTAATGTAGCCACGCTTCAAGATGATTAATGTTGATCCGTACCGAGAGTGTCATTTAGCGTTAATTAACGAATTCTTAATTAAATATTGTGCCGAAAGTCTGAAATATTTTAATTAGATTTTCATAATAATCATTTATTTTGTCAGCCTTGCTATTGGTTAAGACGCTTGATGTCTCTCTCAGGACTTTCGTGATGGCGGTTTTAGATGATGTGGTTTTCTCACTTTCATAACATAACATCATACATCACGCCTGTAATCCCCGAAAGGTTGGGCAGAGGTGTACCTAATAGTACACTCACATTTCGCCAGTTATGTTTAAGTCCCATGTAATAGGGGGCGAGCCTATTGCCACCAACCGGGCGGAAATCCAGACTCTGTGGCTGCTACTGAGAAATTCCTAATAGAAAAACACTGCCCGGCCCTTGAATCGAACCCAAGACCTCATGCTCAGCAGTTGTGCTTACGACCACTCGACCAACGAGGCAGTCATTTTCTCACTTTCATTGTAAAAAAATAAAGTTATTCATTTTTTATGGTGCGATTTTTTGGTAACAAATCAATCATCATCATCATCATTTCAGCCGCAAGACGTCCGCTGCTGGACATAGGCCTCCCCCAAGTATCGCCACATTGACCGGTCCCGTGCGACTCGCATCCAGCGGATTCCCGCAGTCCACCTGCAGGTCCACCTAGTGGGAGGCCTTCCAACGCAACGTCTTCCGGTTCGCGGTCGCCACTCCAGGACTTTTACTTTAACTTAAGTGGCAGTGGGCAGGGCATATTGCTCGCAGAACGGATGGTCGATGCGGCCGAAAAACAAATCAATAGGCTTTGGTAATTATTTCGTTAATTCATGTGGCAGTCATGTAAAAGCGTTGTTAATTAATATTTACTAGCCAATCATAAACTAGACTACAAATATGTACTTGATTCTGTGAACTGATGATGTGGTTAAATTAATGATGCCACTGAGTACGTTCCTCTCTTTTTATTTAAAATGGATTATGATAGGCAATACCAATTTTATATCGGAAAAGTTCAAAAGTTGAAGAGATATCCACTTTAAAATTTTGATTTAAAGTTGTCGGAGCGCGTTGCGGAGCGGGCACATCGATGCGGACGTAAGTACAATATTTACAACGCAATAAAGGAAAATTGATATTTATGTACGATAAATAAAGTGCATATTTGTATGTGATATGGACTTAGTAAAATATTCGCGTGACCGGCGGTCGTCTACGGTCGAATCGTTGCCTTGCAGTGAAACGAGAGGAATCAGAATGGGACATTCCCGCGTATTCCAGCGGATTCCCTCGACTACGCGCGTATGTGACAAAAATACAGAATACCTACACTTGCTACAAGTCAATGCCAAAAAGGCATCCTGCTTGCTCAGTGGTGCACTTCCGTCTACACAACTTTAATGGCTATTGCATAGTATGGATTGAGTTTATGTGAGTGGATAAAGGACTGATTTCTTGTGCTTGTTGTATGAAAGGAGGCATGACATATAATTTTTTCTTGTTATTTTTAATTATTTCATTTATAATATTTGTGCAATAGCTTGGATTTGTCTGTAATATTGTACATATTTTCTCAAATAAATAAATTGATATAGTATACCCTTAAGTCATATTTGTTTACGCGTACTCACTCCTCCGAGTGCGCTTCTAGATTCGTTTATATCGACTCAAACCATTTTTGGTTAGAAGTAGTTTGGTAGATAATTGAACGAAAGCAGTTAATGCCTTACCTCTTCCTCACCGTAATACATTTTCTAGAACAAGCACTCCAGGAGCTCCACTGCGAGTACCCACGGAACCTCCTCTGCACATCCTCAGCCTTCAGCTGTCGTACTTGTGGCTGTCAATACATCCATTATTATCATATACTCCTGTTTGAACATCTTTGTCAATCTCAACCTAAACAGAGTAAACTACACAAGGGGTGTTCCAGTCGCCGAGCCGAAAAAACATCCACTGCTAGACATAGGCTTCCCCCAAGCATTGACATGGCATAATTGTGGGCTAATACAAATGCCCCCTCCGATGGGATGGATCATCGCCAAGACCCCACGGTTTCGAAGTTATTCTGAGGCTACTTCACCGCCTGCTTTCCAACCACGGGCTAATGCCGAAAGCTTCATTTTTTTACCCAATCAGGGCTTCTAACCCCGGGCCCCATATTCAGCAGTGGCGCTTGCAACCAGGAGGCAGTCAATATATTATCGAGCGTTCAACTATACACCGTCTCTTATCACTCACCGCCGCCTACCGCTGCTAGCTACTTCAATCAGCAAGCAATACTTTATTAGTTAGGTATTCACCGCAACCACTTCAGACGTCTACGCTGTTTGTTTTACGTATCCAGCATTATATAAACAAACATGATACATGCCCATTAAACTAACGAAAATTTCATCTATTTGAATATTATTCATAACGTTGAAATTATTCACAGACAAATTTTGTACAAGAACTTTGGATATAGCGAGTTGTAAAGGGATAATTTGTCGTCGTTGTATACTTTTGATTACTGTGGTACACGTACAAGGCTGTATGGCACTCCCCGATCTATTTCATCATCATCATCAGCCTATTAATGTTCCCACTGCTAGGACACAGGCCTCCTCTCTAAGAGAGGGAATGGGCTATAATCCACCACGCGAGCCCAGTGCGGATTGGTAGATGTCACATGTCTTCGCATTTTTTGGTTCTAGGACATGCCGGTTTCCTCACGATGTTTTCCTTCACCGTTTTGAGAGCAGTGGTGATGAAATAAATTACACAAAGTAATGCGCCTGCCTGGGTTTGAACCCACGACTTACTGTTCGTAAGTCGGGGCCACCACCACTGGGCCACCGCTGCTCTCCAGATCTATTTACTTTAGATTAATGACTTGTGTACATACTGCAGCAACAGTTTCTTCTGTTTGCGTTTCGGCCGACGAGTTCAGGCCGCGTGGGTGAGATGATTCTTTACAACTGTAAACAAAATAATATTACTCACGCGATATTACGATGAGTCAGTTTGTACCTAAAATTCTTGGAGAATTATGTGATTTTCGTTAAGAAAAGAAAGATGTAATAGGCTTAAGAAACTTTAAAAGTTTTACTTTGAACTTGTGATTCTTTAAATTCTGCATACTTAAGCCGAACTGAATAATCGTATCTAGGTAAACGATCTTATTCAATTCTGAATGTCTCTTTGGACGATTATTTGTAAACAAATCAAATCTATTACGAGGAATTTTGTGATGACTCATACTTCAGCGTTGTTTAATATTGACATCTATGCAGTGATTATTTTTGTTCCATAACATCTTGTACATAACAAAATCTTTCTTCCAGAAATTCTTAAAGCTTTCGTATTGTCCGCATCTGTATACTCACACCGACATATGAAATCGTTTCGATAAAATATTCAAACATCACCTTGCGATTTCTATGCGGAGTGAGTCCCCGCATATCTGACGACGCAAGCAGTGTCGCCGGCGGGTTCTGTGCCCGCTCCGACACGAGCCCCACCGACCCCACGAAGAATATGAACTCTGCTTTAAATGTAAACCTGCAATTGGAAAAGAAAAGTAGAAAAGGACTTACGATTTAACAGATGCTAGAGCGAGTACAACTCTTTAACGACGTTTAATCGCGTTCAGTTTCATTTCTGAGATCCGCTCTAAATATGTGTCAATATTTAAGCATATACCAACCTTTTTTATGTTTATCGATATATAAATATTCTAAATCGTCCGTATCTTCGAAAAAACTCATCTGTGCGCTTTCATGATGTGTTGTCACCTCGTTTTCAATCTGTAATTCATAAGTCCCATACAATATATCAATATCCTAACAATACATAATAGCTGAGATAACAATCAGTTTCCTAACATGGATAACTAGGTCAATCGTTTTGAAAAGCCACAGTTTCCATACAAGCGTTGCAATCAACCAAGACATATTTCAATTTGGCTGTGAGCCAGATATTTTTTGATGTGATTGGAAGTGCATTGTCAGTTGCAATGCTAGTAATGGATCTAGAACTTTTCAAATCTGCGGTGTCCATGTGCAATATTATGTGCATTAACTATTGAATACAGCGGAAATGAAAATAGGCACTGTAGTTACAAATTATTGTAGATCTAGTGCCTACTTTTGTACTACTATATTTATACCATAATGTAAGTCCTAGCTACTGGTTTTTTAACTCCTATCGTATGTATTAAACCACGGAGCGTTAAAGCACACTATAATATATTTATGGATAATGGCGACGGGCTCCGGGCTAACTCTGAATAAAGCATCTCATTACCAGAGAGAACAAACTGATTTATAGTACTTACTTTACCTTAGTTGGTAATTTCTAAGAAGGACGATCCAAGGCTTTCGTAAAATAATTGCTAAAGTTTAATGAGATTGAAAGTATTTTTATTGCGTGGTCTGGGAAAAACAAGCATTCTATTTTCGGGATAGCAGTTACCAGTAATAGAATTAGTATCTTGCACGTAGCTCTGCCTTGAGCAAAATGCACATTTTAAATTACTCCTACATTTTTCAGGGCAACCGCCGCGCCGACTCAAGTTGAAAATATTTCACCAACACACAAATTCTACTCTAGAAGGAGTGCCAACATACCAAGCTACGACAAACTGTCATACTTTAATAGATTTTCAACTTTATCGCTAAAGCATTAGGTTCAAGGATGATTGGGATTTTTTTACAGTTTCGGTCAGCTTGATGAGCTGACGTCTGTTCATAAGGAAAGGTGCACCTATTACATGGACTCAATATGACTCACTTCGTGTCCCGGAACGGTTTCGACGATGATGATGCTAAAAATGATGACAGGACATAGCCACTTCATATTCCTCAGTCCTGGCAACTAACTCTCCATCAAAATTCGGCATCTAAAAGAAGAAAATAATTGTCAAAATCAAAACAAGCAAATATTTTTGAAATCAATTTCCATATTTTTTTATCGGTACTCGGGAAATATTACCCCTTTTTATGTTATGTTATTACTAATGACTGTTATTTTCCTGTACGTAGAGTTCATTATATACCGATATCCCCTTTGAGTGTCAAATCCGGAACACGTGACATCATTAGTACTCGTTAGGGCGTAGTATTCCGGCTATTGATGTGGCTATAATGAACCTAAGCGTGTTCAAAACATAGGTAGGAAGGGTATTTTATTACAATAATACCAGTTCCTATCTGTTTAAATGAAGGAGTTTTACACAGATAGTTGCACAGATAAAGGCTGGGCCGGCCAGTTTCGACAGAGATAACGACAAAATCGCTATCTTTCAATTACTAACGAATAAATTCGGTTGCAATAATGATGCTTGCGAGAAACGCATATTGGGTGTAGAGACTTGCGTTACTAATTAGCAATCGTAAGTTATTTTGTCGTTATCTCTGTCGAGATTGGCTGGCTTAGCCTTTATTTGTACAACTATCTGGATAAATCTCCTGCATTTAAACAGAAGGGACGGACATTGACCACTGCGGACTATACCAATATAAGACAGTTACCAAGTTTTTTTCAGTCAATTATCTTCATCATCTTTTGTGACTTATACTTAGAAAAAAAAGGTTAGGCAGAGGTGTACCTAATAATACCACCCACAATTCGCCAGTTATGTTTTAAGTCCCATGCTATAGGGAGCGAGCCTATTGCCATCAACGGGACACAAATCCACACTCCGTGGCTGCTACTGAGAAATTCCGGATGGAAAAACCCAATAACACTTGGCCCGAACCGGGAATCGAACCCCGGACCATCATGCTCAGCAGTCCCGTTTGCGACCACTGGGCCAATGATAGAAAAAAGACTACGATGTAAACTGACGGAAAATGACGACGTTAGAATAGTCATAACTGTAGCGACAACATGAGACCGTAAACCTTTAGCCACCCCGACTTTTGTATGTATAGTCTTGTTATGCCTATAAACAGTGTATATCACTTTAAATATGACCACATCACATATAATAAGTGTGATGTGGTCATATTTAAAGTTGTGAGTGGTATCAAACTAAACAACTTTCTCTATAGGACCAGTATCGTAATCGCAAAAAAAAAAGTGTATGTGTAAGAAAACGTTCATAAAAATAACAGAAGACCCTCTCCAAAGAATAATTATATAGATAAAGATGCAAGAACCTAATGGTATCCAAGATATGATAGCCAAGTGAGGTTGTTACAAACTATTCAAGGAATTGACGCCATCCATTGTATTCCTAGAATTTATTTTCTCAGTTTCTAACAATCTAAAGTGCTAAAAGACGGTATCGTATATGATTCCTTATTTGAAGGTCTGAGTAACTCCGTGCGATCTTCTTTCAACTTGACAACTTAATTTCAAGTTAATTGACCCGAAGAGAAAGACAGACCTTAAACTAAGGACAGCTTTGTATGCTGGTAGGGCGGAAAATTATCGTATAATGTGCAATATCTAAATATAGAAATGTCGAGTAGATAATAAGTACAGAAACAGTCAAATCCCTCGTTAGTTTTCTGTTTTCAACAATGTATTTTAGCACCCATTATTGTATTAGCTCCGAAAATACTCAAATCGATGTGTTCCTGTCAACAAACATTTAATTTAAACCTGTTATGTGGAGAAATATTTGAACTTTTACTCGTTTTCACGGAGATAAATAAAGCTCCCTGTTAATAAAACGAGCTGTATGTTCTCTAGTTTAATTGAGTGGTGGTGCGAATAAAACGCTTGCACTACTACTAACAATAGGAGAAACAAGAGAGAACTACACATAAATTGGCAACAAATACTTTTAGAACAATAAAATAATTCTACAAACGCCAAAAAAAATGTGTCTGTTCGTTAGGTACTTTATTATGTAAATGTGAACTAGCGTTTGTTCAAAACTTTTACTAAATATCACAGACTTTCTTTGTAACTGGATTTTAGTCTCTTGTTCTAAATAATATTATTGTCGCTCCTCTTTTATGATTATTCCGAAGTTCCTACAAGTTGAACTCATAGCGAAGCCTGGTAACAACTCAGCGTTTTCCAAACAATAAACCTCTATAATAGCCACATTGAGCTTGAACCAGAAATTGAACCTGAAAACCCATAGTCATCCATAGTCTAGACCAGACCAATAATTGTATTTCTGTCAAATCAGTAGGTCTATTGTGAAGGCTATAGCCATAAAATACATCACCTATATGTCTATCATGACATCCCGTATAACCTCAGCCGTGGCCCTGATAGATCATGCATAACGTTACCAAATTCGGTATGACCCACCGGTTCACTCACAGCATGTGTAACTCAACACACTATAGGAAACGATGGTTAGTATAAACGTACCTTTTTTTTCGGATGGGAAATCATCAAACGACCTCTCGCTCTGGGCGGAGCGGAAGGGAGTGTCAGACTTTTACTGACTAAAACCCATCCATGTTCCTTCTTAGCCCTTTGTATTCCAGGGCCGCGGCATCTCTTTCTAACAGTCCCGCAGCCCAGTATAAATGTACCTTGTTCCTTACTTCTCGATACAGCGACAAATAAATTAATTGTATTCACTCTGGTATAAATCGAGAATCACCAAAGCGTACAAATGTAGGTAATGTACAAATGAGGTTTAAATTGACATTACTTACTTATTAATTTGAATATATATCATTGTACAAGGTATTATTTTTGAATTTATGACAATTAATTCGATTTATGAAATTGTATAACTATAATTATGAATTTTGCATGCCTAAATTTGTACAATACAGTGCACTGCGCATTCACTTGACATCTGGAAATGTATAAAATGTACTGTGTTGAGCAATAAATATTTGAATTGAATTGAATTAAAACCAGTATGAGTATGTTCTAAACTAGGTCAAGTAAATACAACTTCTACATATGTTTTACGCAGTCAAAGTTCACATTATCGCTTTGAAACTTTTCCTAGAAAATGTAGGTATACTTTTACTGAAATAAACCTACAATTAATGCCAGCAAAAATCATACTGTACGTTGGAGAACACTTAAAACTTAAGTAGAATTTCATTTCGTGCATAGCGCTCTAAAATTAAACCGTTAGAACAAAGATAACTGCATCGTTTGGTGGATGTAATTAAGTACCTGGTGTCGAGTTACGATTTCCTTATGTTTAGAGTTTTATATGTTTATTTCATGACACACTATCAGGATTACATATTTTATGTCTTTAGAACTTTTTTATTTCTATCATGTAAGGTAACAAGTTAAAAGTAAGTATCTGATACTCTTCTGAAACATCTTACAGCGAAGTTACTTTCTTGAATACGAATAACACTACCTACCTTGTGAAACAATTTTATCTCTAACTATTAAACTTATTGAAACTTTTCTGACCCCCTCTTATCTTAAAGAACGTTTCAAGTTCCTTCATGACACACATAATAGATCATATCTGCGGTCAACGGAAAACTTACGACTAGAGATGCCGATGCATTCCACCAGTTTCTATGACAAATCTTTTACAGTTCAAGCAGTTCGGTTATGGAATGCCTTGCCAGTGTCTATAAGGCGTGCTCTATCTCTGCCAATTTTTAAAAGCATGATAAAAAAACTGTATCTCTCTCCTTAAGCTAAATTTTTACTAAGTATTTTTAATTTTAGTTCTTCGCACTTGTTTCTTGATAATAATAATAAAAAGATAATATTGTAATATTTATGTAAGTGTTGGATATATTTATGTATGTATATGTATATATTTATTGTATATATGTAAATGGTACACCACAGGCTACCTGCAGTATTGTCTCTCACAACCTTTGGATGGATTTAAGGGGGAAGGCCCTTAAATCCATCCAAAGGTTGTCTTTAAAAGATCCTTTGTAATAGTACATTATGATATAAGTGCGGTAAGTTGAAAATTACAGCCGAGGCGATATTGTTTTCCCGAGCCGTAGGCGAGGGCAATATAAAAGCAGAGGCTGTAATTATCAAAGCGCACGTATGTCATACGACGTTTTATAACATATTTGCGAGGAAATATAAAAAAACAAATAAAAACAATACAGCGAAAAGAAAAAGCGCGCGGAATAATTTTTACTCGTTCACAAATTAGCGAGGCGCGCGCATCAGCGCTTTTTTTTAAGGCAAAGACACAAAAAACAGCCAGTATTACTAATAAAGAAAATTAATATTTTTGTGTTTTTTTTACAGATAAATGGTTGTAATTTATTGTCAAAATTAATTAAATTAAAGAATTAAATGTTTATTTATTATAATTCATCTCCCAAAGTTAATTTTATTCATAAAATGTTGACCACTTTTCTGACATAAAAACACTTTGCTAAGATTTAAAAAAGTATAAACTGTGCATTTTACTTTACAGCACAAGTGCGTAATGAGGTACATTACGATATTGAAATTGGTGAAATAAGAGACCCTTTACGAGCAAATGTGTTATAAAATGTTTTACATTTGTATCTGTAATTTTTATGGTGTACATAATAAAGAGTATTCTATTCTGTACTGACAAAAACACCTAGATAAAGCCATGAAAAACTTTGGGGAAAAGGAAATAATTCAGTTTTCACGGAATCATTTTCAGTACGCAAACATAAAATAAAACAATTGAACTACACTGGCCTGCAAAAATAAGTTTCACACTTTTAAAATTGCAATAACTTTTTAAGTACACTAGATATACTTTCGAAACAAAAAGGACTCGAAAAATAGTTTAATTTTGTCTATAGTTTCAAAGAAAGCTGGTAAAAATTGCTGTAAAACGTTTTTTTATTTAAAATTTCTAACTTCTATAGTTTAGAAAAAAAATGAAATTTCAAAAGTGTAGTACTTATTTTTGCAGGCCAGTGTAGATTCAATTGTGTTTATTTTATTTTTGCGTATTGTATTTTAGCTGTTATTTTAACATGTACTGTTTTAACAGACATTTTTGACCCGGGTACATTTTTAGAAAATGGAAATGGAAAAGCTTCCACCGTCAAAAACGCTGATATAAGGCATCGTCCTAATAGAACGCGAATGCGCGATCATCGCGCGATTAAGCGATGCGACCGTCGTGTGTTCGCACGATGGCAAAAACTGGGTGTGCTATCATCGCGCGAATTGACTACGCGAGCGACCGTGGACTAGGGCAGTGGCACGGTCGATACCAACAACCATGGATGTCAAAGACGCTCAATTTTTTCTGTCGGGAAATATTTGGATGACTTATTGTGCGGGAGCGCAATATCGCGCGAATTTCAATTAGGACGCCTATTCGAATTCAATATCGCGCGTTCGTACGAACTAAGTTCGCGCGAATGAATTACAAACATTTAAGTCGCGCAACTGCGTCGTGCGATTGTCAGTTAGGACACCTATTCGAGTTCAATATGTTTAATCGCGCGTTCGTTACGAGTAAAATTCGCGAACCTACGATGATTGCGCATTCGCTTTCTATTAGGACGATGCCTAATATTACTTTATTCAGAGCCTCTAGACAAGCAAAACAGCACTATTTATAGAGTTGAAGGCGCGTGTGAAGAATACATAATCATCACATCTTGTAGGCCCATCCTCCACAATCTCTAGAAATATCCCTTCACTTCGATTATAGACATCGTTGTGATATACTACCTACGCAATTGTAAAGTAACATAGTGAGTTGCTGAACAGATTCTGACAGAAATTGTGAACGATTCTGAGAAATTTAACTCGAAATAGAACTAAAGCTCATTGAACAGCAATTCATATTTAGCTAGAGCGATACGCAACTAAACTCACTTTGATTGAGTGATGCCAATAAAGCAGTTAGATCTTAGACCTGCATAAAGTGGCTGCGGGACTGTTCGCAAGAGATACCGTGGCCCCGGAACATAAAGGGCGATGAAGGAACATGGATGGGTTTTAGTCAGTAAAAGTCTGACACTCCCTCCTGCTCCGCCCAGAGCGGGAGGAGTCATTTGATGATATCCCATCAAAAAAAAAAAAGGCCTGCATAAAGTGGCTTTGGGAACTATAATGATATATGGTATAAACCAAAACAAAACATATCAAAATCCAGCTGTTCGTTGCAGCTCCACCTGGGGTATAACATTTTGTCAAATGAGACAATATTATTCTTACCTCGATAGTTAAGAAATATGTAGAGGAACTGCCGTAAAGATAGTAAGTTAAAGCCAGCAAGGATACTACTTGGAAATATTGCGACTAACTTATTTTAATGCTAGGTATAAAACTGAATTTAGCCCATGAGGATATTCTGCTTACAGACGTCTGGCTTTTATGCTGAATAAAGTTAAGTGCTTAGATAAGTAACACAATGAACTTTTTTTCTTTTGGGCATAAATTAGAAAATAAAAAGAACAATAGAGTGCACTCATTTCACACAAGTAGGTAATAAAACTCTTTTTTGTCAGAAATGCATCTATTGCAGTCACAGTTGTGAACATTTATGGAACGTCTGTGTCTATTCTAATTCCCGAACAATGCAATTAGAGCCTAGTGCTAATAGGTGTCTCAATATGTCTAACAATTCACATCTACATACACCGTATTAGGACACTTGCATTTGATGTCATTGTATTTCGAAATCCATGGGTCGGTTATGAACATTAAAATGGTAAATAGGTCAAGAAAAAATTATAATACTATTATTGTCCCGCTATGGGACAATGATCCCTTTTGATACAGAAAAGGAATGAGCAATTAAAACCCTTCATGCTCACTTCGTGTTAACAACTTAGGTACTATCGAGGACACTCCCGCCTGATCACCACTAAGCTAAGTTTTGCTTGCACTTACAACATAGAAACGCTCTCTATCCCCGCCCCGTTGACTTTATATAGAAATAATTAATGAAAATATACCGATCGGCGACACATGCCAAACGAGAGTTATTGTTATTTTGCGCGCCAAAGTTGACGCTTTCCTAATAGGCCTAAAGTTTAAGGTGGAGTGGCTCGGCGCCTCCGCATGATTTAAGCGAAAAATATTTTAAATGATCAGGCGGAAAAGACCACGACTGTACCTACTTAATAATCTGTATTTTTAATGCTGTTTGCATTTGTAGCACGTAGGTACCAAATAATAAACATATTTTCTTTCTTAAAATCCAGGTATCTTTAGTATATTTCAATCCAACTAAAATCAATGACGTCTAAAATGAAAGTAAAAGGTAAGTATTCATAGGTACTCGTAAAGACTCATTGTTACCTCTTTTATTAATTGAATAGGTTTTATTTTTAATTTCAAAACATTAATTTGCATACAGGTGAATGAAATCTGTGGTAACTTAATAAATCCAAATATGGTTATAAAAGATACAGAAGCCAAAAAAGTCTTTCTTTTACGAATTTAAACTACTGATTTATCCTACTTAGCAGCTTTTAAAGGTGCTTTGGGAGTATTTTTTTTTACCTTAAATGAATTTTCGGTTCGTTTGCAAATTGCTTCTAAATAAACGGAAGTTTTATCTCTCGGTTTTATTTTTAAGTCGGAAAAATAAATAAAAATGGCACAAATAACGTAACACGGGAAAAAGCTAAAATGGGAGCTTTTATTTTTTAAACTCAGTATTTTGTTTGTTAGTCACCCTTACCAATTTGCATGACGTTATTGCTGGGTAGATACTTATGTAGGTATAGACCAGCTCGTGAACATGGATTATGGCAGATTGCCGCAGCATGTTCCGAATCCAGTTTGCTTTTATTTAATTAACGGAGTCCCGACAAAAGACAGAATTTATTTTGCAAAAAACTAACATCGAAATCTTTTTCTCATACAAATTTATCAACGCTTATTTTTTTTAAAACACACATTTACATCAGAAACGGAACAGATGTTTTTTTTAGGGTTCCGTACCTCAAAAGGTAAAAAAGGAACCCTTATAGATCACTTTCTTATCCGTCTGTCCGTCTGTCAGCACCAATTTTCTCTGGAACGGATGGACCTAGCAAGTTGAAATTTAAGATATGGGCAAATTTAAATTTTCGCGAAAACTTGTAAGTACCAAATTTTACCAAAAAAATTTCAACTTTTTTTATTTTTCGGAATTTTCCCTTTACTTGTGCTATAAGACCTTACTTTTAACCAAAGTTGACAATTCTAGGTCAACCGGAAGTACCCAATAGGTTTTGGGTCGAAAACCTATATGGTAGTTCCCGTTGACCTAGAATCACGAAATTTGTCAAAAAGCAAGGTCTTACAGCACATGTAAAGGGAAAAATCTGAAAACCGTAAATATGTAGTTTAATAACAAAAAAAAGCGAATTTACTATTACAAACTTATTATTTGCGGTTCGTGCAATAGCCGTTTGTCCTTAAAAAAGATTGTACGGAACCCTCGGTGCGCGAGTCCGACTCGCTCTTGGACGGTTTTTTTTTAAATTTCTATGTGGCAGGGTTCAGAATG
Organism: Xestia rhomboidea; assembly: GCA_963853795.1. NCBI lineage: Eukaryota > Metazoa > Arthropoda > Insecta > Lepidoptera > Noctuidae > Xestia > Xestia rhomboidea. The sequence goes on along the minus strand of OY970761.1, from coordinate 11,164,899 downwards.
ATGTACCGGATACGTGGAAACCGTTTGTGCGTCGGTGTGGATTCCACCGTGTAGCTATAACTGTAGTTCCATAGATATTATAAAAGACTGATTTCTTGTCTGTGATAGCCCGGCCATTTAAAGTTTTGCGGATGCACAAATGCATTTGTTACGACGGAAAAAGATAATAAAGAAAATAGAAGTTGACGAATCATTTTCCTTTGTCGTAGCTAAACCCCTCCAACATTAAAACGTTCACACTTAATTTAACTCATAGAACGAATGTCGCCAAGAAGAATTGTTTCAAAGGAGACATTTTTTTTGTTTGGAGATTAGATCACCCACATAAATTGTAGCGTTTAATAATGAAACGTACATTGATTTCTTCCCTAAAATATCTAGATTACAGTGGTTATATTAGAACAAGAAGAAGCCTTGTCTAACCGGAATAAATGCGAAAACTGCAAAAACACTTTTACGAAAATCGAAATAAACAGAAAGAGTAAATGTCAAAATAATGTAGTTGCCTGTCAACCACTAAAAAGGCGGATTTACAACGCTCCGTGACACGTTGATTGTTTAAACCATCTACGCGATTTTAGCGTAAACCTTTAAAAATAGCTTTAAAATGCTCACAGTTTAATAATATTTCTTTTTATATTCTATTCTGTTTTAATTAAAGCAGTGATTACCACTGGGTACCGTACTTTTTTTTGTAAACTGAAAAAACGTCCCTATTCACGTAAGTATTTTCTGTCAAATGACATCGACCACAACAGGAATGATTTGACTCGCAAAAAATATATTATTATAACTTTTTATTGTGATTTTAAGATTCCGGTTTCTTTTCTATGTTTTCTATTCTTTTCTATCTTTCGTTTGTTACTATGATATAACTGTTACTTATTTTTGGTGTAATACGAATAATAAACGCAACGTCCAAGGGAGCCTAAAAAAAATTGTCTCCTAAAAGTGAATTACGTTTTTGCACTTTGATTCGTGTTGATTCTGATTTCAAACAATTCCATCAATCCTTGTTTAATGTACAGTGTGATAATAAACTTTAAATCCGATTTAATGTTTCTTTTAATGTCCGCAATAAAAATGAATCAGTTTCGTCTGGTTCAATGATTGTTATGATGCAAGAGGCTTCTTAACACGCTAGGTATATTGTCATTGATGATGGTTCACGGCAACATTGTTATAGTTTTTCTTGCCAATTCAGCATGTCGTAAAGCTGCGACACTTTTACGAGCTCCAGACATATCTGTACAAAAAATACTATGTGTCAGAATACATTCGGTGAAATCTATGCCCCGTTTTCGAGAACCTGATATTACCAATGCGAGAGGGTAAAAAAATGATGAAAAAGAATTGAAGGTGACAGCTTATTATTATATTTCTGTGTGAATCGGAATCGAAAGACCTGTTTATATACACTTTTATCATAAACTATCGCCTATCTGCCAGCCTGGCTTTTTCGAGGAAAAAGGGACTCTATTCTTTACTATTGGTACTAAAAAGCTCGTTACATAAAAGTCAGTTTGTATTTATCAGACAGAAGATTAACATCGTGCAATACAAGTCTTAACGGTACCTAAAAATAGATTTACAGTCATAACAAAAAGGAGATTAATTTCACTTTGAATCGTTCGCTCTTTTTTGGCTAAAGTCATTCAACTATATGATTGATGGTTTAATAACCTCCCATTTATCGCGCAGCAGATCATTATGCCTCGCTTGAGTTCATGGTTAGGTCATTGATACAACGTCATTCAACGCGAGCTCGTAAAAACTATGTTCCCACAGCTCTTCAGTAATCAGTTAGCTATCTGTCATCCTACACTCAAAACGTACTGCTAATTTTAAACAAATGATCATCGTCAATCATTGTTACTACGATTTAAGAAAACATTTGGTTATTTTGAATTTTTTATTTATTTTATCAAGTTCTTTCATCAAATAATTAATACAAAATGCGAATAGCAGTCGGTTTTATTGAATTAGCTACCTGGTATTTCATAATAGTCACTTGTTTTTCTAAACATGTGAATATTTGGAAACTGCAACCTTTTTTAAGAATTTTCAATTTCCCTGAAGAAATTACTTTATGCATGTTCTTAAAGAGTCAAAGGCCCTTGACGCTGTAATAATAGCTTCCTACCTATTATACCAAATGTTATCCTCATTTGTACCCATATCGTTGCTTATGAAACCATGTATCTATCATTACTATTTTTTTATAACAGAAAAATTGCAACGGTTTTCTTCTCATGACTGACCGTAAAGAGGGCTTATCCTAGCTCTTAAAATGTTCATTAACGTTAAGGAAAATCTTATGGCAAAGAAAAAATTGCCCTCAGTCGGAAGATTAACATATTATTAGAATAAAAGCTTATAATAAATAGAAGATCATTCAACCCAGCCCTGCTCAGGCTGATAAGGCAGACAGTCACATAAGTCATGGACACACGACAGAATATATTATCCAAGTTTCAGCAATAAATATTAAGTTTTACGTAACCTGTCGTCTATTAGGGACAACTTTATCCTAACTTTTGCTTACGATAGTAAACCTGTTAGGCGACAAATATAAGCTTGATATGTATTAGAACTTTACCGTAACAACGAAATGTACGAAGTAACGACTCATACGTGCCCGTAAATGAAGTTCCCAAAAAAGTGTAAAATGAGATTTTTTATCTACATTGACACAAGGCTGTGGCATAAACAAGGCAGACGTGTGTGTTCGGTAATGTCATAATATCACAGTTTTACGACAAGGCGCGGCGGCCGTGATGTAAACCTACCGAATATCTCATCTAAGTACCATTCATTTACTTGGCATCCAACTGTGCGTAAACAATGTACGTACTTAAGTGTTCTAAGGAACTAATTGCATTCGTGAGACAAGTGTGTCGAAATTAATATAATGTTCCTAATTTATCTTATTACCATTCGCCGTTATATTATTCAAATGAGTATGCGATATTGGAAATGTATTGAAAATAAATTAAAACACAACCTGGTTTATTAGGCATTCATCTTAATTTATTGGATTTGCTTCATGTTTGTTGCTTGCTTTCATAATTTTTATTGATTCGATTCGATATTCAAATTAGTCAATCAAGAGCTGCCAGTTCAACGCTTCGGATCAAACCACCCCGTCGCTTTCGATGAATGTCAAAAGGAGTTTGACCGGATTAACGCAAAAGATTGGAATAGACAATTAACAACAAAGCCGCTGTTTTGACCAAGAGTCAAAGGTCAACACACTTAAGTACTTCAATCTGCATAATATTCTAGTTATTAGAATCTATTAGGGTCTATAGGGTCCACTGTACACCAGTGAGCGAAAGGTACCACATGTAAATAAGAATAAACGAATCAGCACTGGAAATGTTCGTTTTAAATTCTATGACTCAAAATGCTTGCCGCCTTGCCCTTAATAATGCTTTTAGGTTCACCAAACTTCTCACTAGGCGGCGCCGAACAGATGTTACACGTACAACTACAACACGAATAATAATACAATTATAAATAGTACACTATCAAAGGGCATTTCCGTGCTACTATCCCAGATATGTTACATTTTCCTCGTTGAATCATATGCTAAAAATATCTTCGGCATACTAATATGCCATCGAAAATATTGCATTGATATTTTATTCGCGTTTGTGTAGCGGGTAACCCCAAATCAAATCTTTCGGTGAACATTTGTGATATTTCTCAGACGGAGTTTATTTTCTTGTATGGATTAGTTTTCCGGTTGTTGAGTTTGTCTCTTTCTACTGTCGATGTTGACAAGTAGGCGTATTAACTGTCACAATAAGCTGTGATTTAAATCTCTTCGGTATCCTACTTTGTCGTGTTTATTGAACTTTGAAACTGATACTGTTACTAGTCGTAAAAGGTAACGCCATTTAAGTAGTCTTTGTCATCAATAATAGGTACTAGTTTTTATTATGTATGAAGTAAGTAAGTCCTGAGATAATTAAAAAACGTTAATAACCTAATCTCTACTAATTTGCAATCGAATTAAATACCAAGTCTGCTTATATTATTTCTCTAACAAACGGTTCAAATCTGATTTATTTTTGTTACAACAAAACGGGCGCGGCGTGCTATACAAATAACAGCTATAACGATAAATCACAAGCACTTGTCGAATAATAATATATGTTATTATGCTATGCCCTACAGACCTACAAACTACCGGTCGTGGATCATAGCGCACGAAACGCTCCACTGCCTCCCGAGACTCGGAACTAAATACCAACAAGATAATCTGATGAGACATCAAACCTTGTTAACTGTTTAGCAAAGTTAAAAGACAAACACCCGCTGGCTGCAGTAATAATAAAAACAAGAGGCTGACGATAAAATTACTTGAGAGCTTCATTATTTAAGCATTGTTTAGTCTTTAGATTTAGAGTTTTGGTGGATTTAAGATTAAACCAAGTTCGCTTTCCAACAGCATCCGGCTTCAGCCCTTCAAAATATATTCATTCTAAAAATGTGGTTGCGGCCCGCCTGTCTGTAGTGTACGAAAATACGAAAGCGATGTATGCGACTAGCAGCGTTAATGCAATACAATACGGTTCACCCAAATCCGCATAAACCTTAAAAGACCTTTTTGAAGGGCTGTCACCTTGTATAATATTTATCCCATAGCCTATTTACTGCCTATTTAAACATTCAGCTTCATTAACGATATGTAGTAACTTAGTACCTCCCACCCTGAGAGCAAAACCCACAGAATTTCATTGCGTATCAGGCCTACTTGACATATAACACGACTAGTATGTAAGTCAATATTTTTCCCAGACAAGTACGGATCGGCCATGTTTTTGCCAGAAATTCCGCAGACGACCTTTGACATAGGTATTTCATCAAACTACAAATAACATTATCTTGAATAAAAATCTGTACTTACATAACTATTATGTGCTCAAACTACTACTATGTATCGTAAACTAACTCATAAAACAGTTTTAAGGATTCGTAATGATTATTCTTAGAAGTTTTAAGGTTGGCTGTAAACTGTAGTTCAGTGACTCTAGAAGTATGCAGGAATTATTTAAACGAAGTCGTAAGTCAAAAGAAATAAACATGCAACTGTTCTTCCATTTATGAGTGAAGATGATAGACGTGTAGTCAGACATAGAGATAACACGATAAAACTGTGACCAATCGCTCGCCTCAAAGAGATGACTTTTCTTTTAACGAGACGTCGGTCCCGGTTGTCATACATAAACTGATCACATTCATCACTGAGTATCCGGGCTTACACTAATTTGCATCACTGTCGCCCCGTGTAGAGCGAGTGTGTTAGTGAACTGTAAACTCCTAACTTCATCAGCAAATGTTGCTACTATCGAGGACACTCCCTCCTGATCACCACTAAGCTAATTTTTGCTTGCACTTACAACATAGAAACGCTCTCTAGCCCTGCCCCGTTGACTTTGTATAGAAATAATGAATGAAAAGATACCGATCGGCCGAGCGCACTGACGACGCACGCCAAACGAGAGTAATTGTTATTTCGCGCGCCAAAGTTGACGCTTTCCTAACAGGCCTAAACTTTAAGGCGTGGCTCGGCGCCTCCGCATGATTTAAGCGAAAATTTTTTTAACTGATCAGGCGGAAAAGACCACGACTGTACACCCAGCGTCAGTATGTACTAGCCCCTAAAGTTTTTAAATATTACACTGATACAACATTGAATTCGTTACGAATATCTTAGAATACTTCAAAAAGAGTTCATTGTTTTGACTTGGATTCAACCAATCGCAACACCGAACCTCCTATAATCATACCGCCAGTTTGAGCCCATATGAATTGCGATGAAATTGTTATCTGATCTACTATCGTCAAAGTCCATTAATTTTACATACCTACGTTTTCTTTATAAAATAAATCCATACCCTCAACTTACAACTACAACGTTTGATGTTGTAAAATATAAAATGCAAAAACAATAACAACAACACGGTTTTGAACGCACATCTCTTTTGGGGGGTGACCACTTAATGGAGCTGGGTATACCTACATACAATCAACATTGAAAGCGTTGCGTAAAATCCTGATTATAATTGCGACTTCGCTTCATTGATTGCATGTCATCTTCGAAATTAGGCTAGGCCTTGAAACAGAACAATACCATACCGTCACCCTCTTGCATACATTACTCATAAATTAATTAACCCATAACTCTACTACCTATAACAGGCTAAAATTAATTTATGCTCCATAAAATTACTGCGTATCGTACGCAAGTCATAATTTCCTAGTTAATTTAGGTGTTAGAAGCGTTGATAAAAGCTCCTATAAAGCTCGGCGTCTAACAAAGATATCAATGATAATAAACATTTCCAGTCATTCATTTTTATTTTTGGGAACACGTCCATTTTATAATCGATGCAATTACCGCAAATTGTGCTTTGATTACGTCGAATTTGTTAACTTTAACATTGTGGGTGGTTAATTAAATACGAATACCAATTACTTTGAAGTCCAATTACAAAAATGTGTAAAACATTGTTAAATATCCTGACATAATTGGGGAAATGGAAGGTTTTATACACCTAAATAAACCTATATTTTTATATAACATTTTTCAGTATTCCTTCTCCGTGAGGAATTTACAAGAAGGAACTTCGAAAGGAGTAAAAATAGCAGTAGGAATAAAAACGAGTAAAAACGAGCTAAATGAGAAACTAACTTTTCAAGACATTTCCGCAGCTTTGTACTAGTTAAAAGATTAGAGTTCTTTGTCATCTGTGCGTTAGTGCAAAAGTTCTATTTAGGTGCCCCTGAGCTGTTCAACACCACAAACATCCAATTTCAGCTAGTAACATCTATTACTAGCAAATACCTATTTACCTACGTGATATATTCCCTCATTTGTAAGGCCTGTACTCGAAGTTTTATTCATTAGAAAGGTAAGCCTCTTTACTTTGGTAACTAAATAGTGTGTATTTAGTTACCAAAGTTAGTATTGACATTAAAAGCTTTAAAAATATCTTAATGTTATACTAGCTCATGCCCGCAGCTTCACGCCCGTGAAGTTCGGTAATTGTCTTAAGGGTTCGTATTACCGGGATAAAAAGTATACTGTGTGCTAATCCAGATTATCCATCCATACATCCATCAATCCAACCATTCTTACAAACTTTCGCATTTATGAAGGACTAGCGGATAGTTTCCGTTCCCGTGGGAGTACGGGGATAAAATATAGCCTATGTTACTCGGTGACAATGTAGCTATCCATTGCTGAAAGAATTTTTCAAATCGGTCCAGTAGTTTTTAAGTTTATTCGTTACATACAAAAATACCAATCTTTCCTCTTTATAATATTACTATGTAAGTAAGTATAGAAGTGGGATAAGATTACATATTCTAAGTTTAAAAGCTAAGTGAAACCTAGATTATGTAACAATTCAGTCAACGTTGAACGATGCTTGGAACCATGCCTTTTTGGCAGTCCCCCCTACTTTGATACAATATTCAGAATTTAAGACGGAGCATATTTTGTACTGCTAGTAATTAATTGAGGTTAATATGTAACCAGATATTGTATAAATCGAGAATAGACCTTTTGTAAAGAGCTGTCGAAGGTAGAATAACAATAATTATCAGAAATCTATACTACTTCTATACTTTTATACATTAACTAGCTGTTGCCCGCGGCTTCGCCCGCGCGAAGTTCGGTAACTGTCCCACGGGACCATACCAAAAGGGATAAGTAGTATCCTACATGTTCATCCAGGTTATAAACTATCTATGTGTTCAAATGATCACAATTATTATCATCACAATCACCATCACTATCACGATCACCATCATTATCACAATCATTATCACAAATACACAATCACTGTCACAATCACTGTCACAATCACTGTCACAATCACTGTCACAATCACTGTCACAATCACTGTCACGATCACTGTCACGATCACTGTCACGATCACTGTCACGATCACTGTCACGATCACTGTCACGATCACTGTCACGATCACTGTCACGATCACTGTCACGATCACTGTCACGATCACTGTCACGATCACTGTCACGATCACTGTCACGATCACTGTCACGATCACTGTCACGATCACTGTCACGATCACTGTCACGATCACTGTCACGATCACTGTCACGATCACTGTCACGATCACTGTCACAATCACTGTCACAATCACTGTCACAATCACTGTCACAATCACTGTCACAATCACTGTCACAATCACTGTTACAATCACTGTCACAATCACTGTCACAATCACTGTCACAATCACTGTCACAATCACTGTCACAATCACTGTCACAATCACTGTCACAATCACTGTCACAATCACTGTCACAATCACTGTCACAATCACTGTCATAATCACTATCGTAATCACTATCACTATCGTAATCACTATCACTATCGTAATCACTATCACTATCGTCGTTATTACAATCATGATCATCGTAATGATAATCATTATCATCGTAATCACAATCATCATCATCACAATCACAATCATTATCATCACATCTTCTGGATCTCAAAATAAATGCCATATTCGTTATCAGCACCCCTGATAATATCGGTATCGACACCCATATTGATTTTTAGACATTTCAACCCGATCGCACCCCAACATGTTGGTATTTCAGGTCCGCCTCATTAAACCTTAAAATCGTTGTTTTGTAATACACGCGACCCGATACACCATACAAACTATACCCATGTTGATTTTCAGACTTTGTCACCCCATTTCTCCATATTAGGGGTTGCATTCTGAAAACACCTGAAATGCAAATGTTTTCTCATTCATCAATGGGAGCACTCCTGTGAAGTTTCGAATAAATAGTCTAACTAATCTTGTTTCCCCATACAAACTTTGGAACACGTTTATCCCCCTTAGGGGGTGAATTTTGAAAAATCCTTTCTTAGTGCACCCCTAGACCACATGAGGAACCTACTTGCCAAATTTGGAATCTGTTGACCCAGCGGTTTGGGCTGTGCGTTGATATGTCACCCAGTCAGTCAGTCAGTCAGTTTATCATTTTATACATATAGATATTAAAAATGCGAAAGGAACTCTGTTTATTTGTTTGTTACCTTTTCACGGCTAAATGGCTGTTATGATCGTAATGAAATTTGGCAAGGAGATAGATTACATCATGGGGAAGAAGACAGGATCCTCTTTTTTTTTCTCACACATACGCATCAACATTTCCACGCGAATAAATTCGTGGATAACAGCTAGCAACTGAATATACATACTCTCTACCGTAGTCACAATGGTGCTTAGATGTAGGTAAAGTCAAGTTAATAACGTCGATAGGAACATGTCACACATCCCTTCATGCAGCAGCAGAAGTCAATTGTTTCATTGTTCCAGTCGCATTCGACAAATCCCGATAGACCACAAGTTACTAATTAACTTGCAACCGCGAGAAGGCGAGTGTTCATGTGTCAATAACGTGGCGTACTGTTCACTGCATTTCTATCCGGTATCGGTATAGTTAGGAACTTTGATGTAGCACAATAGTTACGACAGCTGTCGCCGCCACCGCCTTGGCTTCGCACCGTGTACTCTTGTAGTGTTAAACTACACAAGTGTACTGGCATACTAACTTACCTACTCTGTAAAGTCAGACCGTTTGCCAAAACTCAACGGTATTGTATAAACGTACATGTTTATTTAGCTATGTAATTACGCGAGCAACGTTTTAGTGTTTGGTTTATGTACATTAATTTATATCTTTTATGAATAAAGTTTATTGTTATTCGTGACTAAATTTTGGACGTAAAGCAAGACTAGAAGCAAGGTTGTAAGTAGAAAATGTATTTGAAGTAACGTTAAAAACACCCACACGACCTACGATTTCTTATTTAAAGCTTTGATAAAAGCAGAAACGTATTTCAAAACGTAGAACTATCATAACTTTGGCAGTGTATTATAACTTTGTCAAATCTTCAAGAATCAACCTACACAGTGAGCTATAAATAAATCAGCCCCTTCCGATAATTGGTAGCGGATCAAAAATAAGCCTGAACCTAACTCCAGTAAGCACTTAACAAGAAAACTTAAATAACACAAAGTATACCTAAGTAACACTGCGAACTAGACGTAGAAGGTATTCTGGGAAAATCTCGTCGGTTCATTGGAAAACATTCTGAAGAAAACCGGTAAACCGCAATCTTGGCAAACGAGCGAATTCCCTCAACTGGACTAAGAGCTGAAATAAAATATCAGTGCCCCTAGATAAGAATAAATCGTTATATCCAGCGGTATACGAAATCTTTTGTCGGATTTTGACTAAGATTCACAGATTCTCGTTTGTCTTTCATGTGTTAGATTATTCACATAAATACGGCTTTATCCATTTCTCACTGAACGAAACTTCGTTCCCGGAATGATTGTGGTTTTATAATAGTCGAATACTGGGAAACTGTATTCGCGGGTTTAGAGTTAACTCGTTGCTATAACAACCAAGATTACATCACTGTTCTGTTTTCTATACTAGATTCGCGTGAGAGAATATCCCATATAAGTCAGTGTTACACATACGACCTTCATTAGGGCTGACCTTAAAACGCTTCACTGGACGACTGGGCACTTCGACGGTTGCTCATAAAGGCTAAGTTTTGGCTTCTGTTTGCAAAGTCCCAGGAGCCCACTTTCCGTGAACCGATAAGGCCAATAGATTCAAGATATGTGATGAGGCGATAATAATAGTGAAGTATTAATTAAGAAAGTTCAGGTAATGAACGTTCTTAATACTAGTCTGTTTGTGGCCCTACGATATTTTTATTAAAAGGAGTTTCCTATTCCAAAAGCGTCGTATTTCTTTATAATTAATAAAAAGCATAAAGTTGAGTTAAACCAGTTTATTTGTCTATGCTTAAACTTACAACTCCATTTTGAATTGAGCTTGACGACACTGCAATAAATTGAAGTGGAATATGAACAACTTTAATCCATGATCTTTATGAAATGCATTTAAACTTTGACGACTGTTTTCAAACTTTCAAAAACGTACAAACGTTTGCATTTAACTAATTCCAAAAGCAGCTGCAAAAGGAAGTCTGAGGGACGAAGTTTTTACAAGAACTACTTGAAACAAGAGTGTCGCATGCAGCAGCACGACGACCGTTTTTCTTCCTTTCAATTAATTAATTAAATCTTGGTCTTCCAACAAAATTGAAAAATAAAACAAAAGTTATGCTAAGCCAAGTAATGTAAACTTTAGATGAGGTTTCCTCTAAGTTAATAGGCAAGTTATCATTAATTTAATAAAACATGGTGGAAACTTGTGCAACCTCATTACCTACGTACCATAAATATTCTGTAAGCACATGGAGTTAATTATCCAGGTGTTCAAATAATTACGTAACTCAATCGTTCGTGAGAATTTTCGAAGCGAGCATAGCAAGTTTAAGGTTACTAAGAAATACTATAATCTATTTTTATTAGTGTATATAAAATCTTGTCTAATAAAATTTCAAAGTGATGTTATCGGCAGTTTGATCATGACTGCACTCGAACTCAAATATTTGTTTTAAACACATCAAGATGTAACGCCAACAAAAACACTGTCTTCTGAAAAATAATTACTTTTTGATTTAAGTGCAATCGACTTATGTTTTAACAGATGAGTGAAGTACATACAAGTTTATTTTAGTATCGCAAAACCGTTAGCAACAGCGAATTTGGCGGAAAATTTAAAGAAGTGCTGATAGCACCAATTATTAATTGCACATCAGCGTCTATTTTCACGGCCCAATCCATTGATCAATTAGATTCACAACGCTTTGTTTACGTCATGTTCATTGAAAAAACTGAGAACATGACGGAAGGACGGATTTAAAACTAAATAGATCATCCGCCAACAACAAGCCATCGATTTTTCTCTAGAAGAGTTTCGTATTCATCATTCCCCTGCCCTTATCCCAATTTATTCGGGGTCGGCTCAGCATGTCTTCTCCTCTTTATTTTTGTCATCTCAACAGTCACCTCCCTTCTAGCCATATCTTCCTTCACACGGTCCATCCCTCGCCTCTGAGGTCTTCATCTACTCATATAGCCATCCACATTCATACTCAACATTTTCCTCACTCCTCCGCATCACATATCCAATAATTGACCATACCACGATAACCGTTATTATGTTTTCATATTTTATCTACTAGTTTTTCTCTTTGTGGGAAGATCAACAAAGGTTGTGTTTCCTTTCTTTTAAGGCGACTACTGGAGCTAAATTAGCAACTCTATTTGTGGTGGTTCAAACTTCGTTTGAAATGCTGTTAGAATAAAGTTCTAATCAGCTTGCACTACAAGTGGTTGTTACGTCGGTCACTGCGGGCCGAATAGTGCGAAATGAGTGTTTTTTTGGGATTTACAAAAAAACTATTGATTGGACTAAAAAAATAAAACACTATCATGCTAATATGTTGCTTTTAGAATTATTTGCCAAAAAATCAGAATGATCGCATGTATTTTAGATAAGTTTGTGTTTTTTTTTATCGAGTAAAATTAGTTGTATTATGTCCTCAAAACACTATCATACTAGCATATATCCTAAAGAATATCTTATATTTTTCTGGTTTTGTTTATTGCAGTGAATAATATGATTTTTTGCATAATAAAACTCGCGTTTAGCTCCTGTAGTCCCCTTAAGTAGCCACAAAAAAAAGGTACCTAGGGTACATTAGGTACCTTAGTAACATCAAGTCGTAAGACATACAATTAGCATATTAAATTAATTGTGCTAATTTGCCCTTGTAGGTTCGGTTCCAAGTAGGGTAAATGCTTTTATAGAATTTAAGTGGTCCACTGTTCTGTTGCTGACTGTTCAAGTTTTTATAAATCTTGGCAAAGATAGCAGAATTTAGTAAAGATATTCTTAAGAGCCCTTAGTTACAATGAAGTAGGTACTCTACATCTTTTTGTGCGTCTAAAATTATGTCCATTATATACTCCACAGTTACAAGTTTAGAATTATTATGTTAAAGAGAAATTCCAACTTTCCTTTTGAAATAATTTCAAGCTCTACTTCTATTTCAAAGGCTTAAAACCTAACACGCCTTGCCTGTGAGGGAACCCGTTACTAATAGTTAAAGACTTATCGATCCTAAAAATATCCCACAAACGTACTAGTACATTTCGTTTATGCCAAGAGCTTCTAAAAACTTATATATAATTGAGTCAAGATTTATAACTAAAAACATTTCTTCTTCTGCTTGTTGGTTCTTTGGACTATATAAGTAAGGGGACAACATTGTTTAAGAGTATTGCCAATAAATTATGCGTTTAGAACCACGTTTATTATCCTTAAATTAAATAACGCTAATTTTAAAGATTTTTAATTAATTAACTCGTTTCAGAGGTTAATTTAATGTAATTGCGCCACGCTACGCTATTCAAAACAATATGTTCATACATATACTTGTAAAAGTTCATGTTACATTACTTTAGCTTGTGGCCTTCCATCAAAAATATTGGAATCGATACATTCGTTGAATCGACGAATATCCCTAAATTTTTGATCATTATATTCCAATAACAAAACAAAAAGCCAGACACTTTTATAACATTGTTACTGTAGATTAATATACTCGTATCGAAAGTCAGCTTCTACGTTATCGAAAAAAAAACAATTATGTGGATCATCTTATGTAGTACATAGTCGGATTCTAATAACAATAATATGTTCTAATTAAACATTGATAATGAAACCAGCTGACCCTCGAAATCATTTAAAAACCTATTTTCTACAACCTTGTGCGAAATTAAAACAATTCATATTTGAGCTAAATAGAATATTTTATTGTCATTGCAATAAATTTGTTTTTAACTCTTCCGATTTTTATAGAGCTAATAACTTGTTTTTTTGTTATATTTTGTTATACCTATTACTTCTTATACTTTATTTACACAGTTGCACGAAATTCACGACTGACCTAAGACCATTATAATTAATTTAAAATCATTATATTTTTAATGATACCTACTGATAAAATAAAATTTAACCGTTGTCAAAAGCAAGTGAGTTTGTGATGGGTAATTTTGCACTTATGACTATTTTAGAAGCGATCACTAAAAACCACTACCTTTTACAATGTAAAAGAAACGTTAGAGTACGCGTAACAGAAAAGTACCTACTTATTTTATTTATTTAAAAATGTATTGAATATATTAAATACACTAAATATAGAAAAGAAGAAAGGAACAGAAAATAGTACTAAGGTGATGCTTATTTCTAAAGAAATCTCTTCTAGCACACCTACGAAAGGAGATACTAATAGAAGATATGTAGACATAGTATATGTAAAAGAAGAAGAGAAAAAATAGAATACATAAAAACACAATTTCCTATTTATTTCCTCTCGTGTGATTTAGTACAAAATTATTTTAAAGATCGTATTCTGCTTTCGTTCTGAGTCCGAAAATATTATTCTATATATACCTTTTGAACTAAGAAACTAGATTTTAAAGAGTTACCTATGAGTTCATAATAATTGAGTTCGTTGTATAAACGAAGTACAATGTAATATTAAAAAATTGAACTAGAAACCAATTAACTTCAGTTTCTATTCTAGGTTGAATGTATTCGAGGAATCAAATTAAACCTAAGTAACTGGAAACTGCTGTAACTTGAAGAAGTCGGTTAAAAACCAAAACTTTTGACGTATTTGAGTAACAATTTAGTTAGATGAAACAAGTCTTACCTCAAACGTTCGGCTGTTTATGAGATACGCACAACATAGATGCTCATTGATAACAAGTACAACACTATAACAGATAGCGGGATCGAGGCAACGCGTTCACGACTAGAGGAGCACTGGAGCTGCGCGCGCGCCGCTCGCCGTCTACCGCCGCTCGACTAAACTATACCCCATTTAACATAACAGATCTGTTAACATTATTGTTCCTAAGAGTTCAATGTTACGCTTTTGCTTCATTCAATTACGTGCGGCACATATCGGTAATTTGATTATGTATTGTCGTGATCTAGAATTTTAATTGACACTACTTTTTGTTATTGTGAAATTAATTTTCAAGCATTTGATTAATTCGCAGTAATTTAATGCGATGGGTACAATTATTTTAAATTCATATTTTGTATAAAATGCCTATTACAACAACCTATGTGGAAATTAGTATTCAAACTACAGTTAACTTTGTGTGCTTTGGCGTCAGATTTCTTTGGTATTCCCTTTTAGGTACATATTTGATATAAAACCCAAGATAAGCCTAGCAAAAAAGTAGGTTTGTTTGAACGTACTATTAGTTACATAGACGCAAACTTGCTATAGATAAAGTGGGTACTAACAGACTAAATTAATGGATACTCTCTCCTTACTGGTTCAGTAATTTGGTTAATGTGATGAAAATAGTTAACATTAGCACGTTTGGAATCATCGAAATTCGATTAATTTTAACTAACGTACCAATCTAGATAATGTTTAGATAACACGTACCTACTACGCATAAACAATTTACCAGTGAATATAATCAAGACATGTATTTTTTCCGAGCCCGATTTTAGCATTGCTGAAATAAAACGTTGCAAATTGTGTTGATAAGTTGATTTCTGGATCTGAAGATAACTGTCGGAGTTTTTATTTAATTAATTAAAGAAAAAAATAACAGGTTCGTCGAATATAAGACCGGTATTTGAAAAATCTCCAAGAAATGTTAGTAATTAATTAAAAGAACGAAATCATGCCTTTAGCCTTAGCTTAGATTATTTCACTACGGGAAGTGATAACGCGCGGGCGGTGACCGCGCAATCAAATATTGAAACAGCTTCTACGAGTACCAGATGTAGGCGACGCGAATACTGTTTTAGTTTTTTTTCTTTTGTTAAACCTATTGATAATTAAAACCAATAATTGATGCCAACCAATAATTGTGGCCGATTACAATTTTAATTGTTAACATTCATTTAAGTTTATGAGATACGTTCTATGGAAAAATGGCATCTATTTAGTTTGTTATGTATATGGGTGCTTACTTAATACCTGCACCGATCGGTACCGACACGGCCGTACCGGAAACCTGCATCTTTATGTATGCGCCCTAAGTACCTATTGACTCGTTATATTAGTTCTTACTAAGCTTTCTTATAATTATATCAAGTTGTAACAATCGATACAAGAAGTGATTCTGAGTCAAACTCAATATTAAACTTATTTTTAGACCAAATGCCACTACTATATGTTTTCGCTATCGAAGTGAACCGCTTTGACATGAATAGATTATGATTAAACCTAATGATACATTCAAACGGGCCTCCACAATCCGTGATTACAGTGCAATCAACACTCACAAAGGAGGGATTAATAATAAATATAATACTTTCTGTTGGATGATAATTTAAAAACATAACCTTCCTTCTGGCGCAGTCGGGTTAAAAAGGAACTGCTCATCATCTTATTTATCTATATTTCATCTCTCATAAATTGCTTTTCACAGGCTCATGACAAGATCGATTGTGTTTTTGTTCTAGCATTTGAGTCATCCGTCGATATTTTGGCAGTGTAGTTAAAAAAATATTTGTGTTCTAATTTATTACAAAATTAAAACTAAAATGAGTTCCAGCAAGAAAACCAGCTTAGGCCCTCGCCTTAGTCCGCGTGAACTTGTTCATTTTAAATAAAAAAATATCCTATGGCTCTCGTAAAGACTCTAGCTGCCTATCAGTGTTTTTTTTAATGAGTTTCCTAGGTTACCTCGTCCATCCAAACTTACAAACATACCCTGTGTATAATATTTTGAGTGCAGTTAAAACATAGTTTAGTTATCTGTAATTATTTTTAACTAAGCATTCCTGCTAAATGACCTTGTGAGCCTGCCTACTACCATGACAATACCAAAACCCTTTTACATAGATTTCAAAATGGAAACTAATATCCCAGGCTCTAATGCTGACCACACAACCAGCTATCTATTACCCTAATCAAAACTGCTTTGATTCGGGTTAATAGTGGTCTTAATCCGCAGTTAGTTTCGTTGCCGACACTCAAATTAATTAAGGCTCTACTCCAAACACCACAGACATAACAAGTATTGTGTTATAGGTCTATCATGTTCCTCTCGCTGGGACACTGGCGTCCTCTCTATGAGAACGATGATTCCCGATGTCCACCACTTGCTTATCACTAGTGGCGGACAGGGGCAAACAAAAACTCTCGCTATCTACCAGATTGTGGACAGAGTCTCAATCTTTTCAAAATTTCTCCTTATGGGGACTACAGGAGCTTAACGCGAGTTTAATAATGCAAAAAAGCATATGATTCACTGCAATAAACAAAACCAGAAAAATATAGGATATTCTTCAGGATATATGCTAGTATGATAGTGTTTTGAAAACATAATACAACTAATTTAAATCGATAAGAAAAATTACGAACTATCTCTAAGAATTTCTTTTAAGGGCGCGTTTGCATATCAGGTAAAATTATGCTGTTTATCGGTACAATTTTATGGCATAACCAAACAAAATCCAATATAACTAATAACTACCTCGTATAGATTGGTT
Organism: Xestia rhomboidea; assembly: GCA_963853795.1. Taxonomy (NCBI): domain Eukaryota; kingdom Metazoa; phylum Arthropoda; class Insecta; order Lepidoptera; family Noctuidae; genus Xestia; species Xestia rhomboidea. The sequence goes on along the minus strand of OY970761.1, from coordinate 11,147,373 downwards.
CTTCATCTTCAAATAATAGGTACTTGATCATTGAAAATTTTAGTTTTTTATAATGTAAAATCGATCTGTCGTTGCCATTTTCCCTAAAATTAACGATACAGGGTTGAGTTTAGGTACATTTTTTGTGCTATTATTAACATATTTTATATAATTCTATTTCTAAAAATACTGTATACATAACGGCAAACATAATCAATTCTTTTGCAAGGATTTTTTTTTTAACTAAATGATTTATATAGTTGCAGAAAAAATTAAAACCAAATCTTATTTTTTCACATTTTTTTGCTATTCTGGATGAATCTTAATCGATTGCATTGGGGGTTATTTTATTTTGGATACCCGTCTTGATTGATTGCACAAACACTTTGAATGAAACTTTAGTCCGCGCACGGCCGCCGCGCCGTCGAGAGTGGACACGTAACGCCTGTTTGGAGCGGCTCGAGTTTAAAAAGATCGCTGTACAAACACAAAATATTCGATAAACCAAATTTGATACTAGGTAATATTTTTATTAGTTATGATGAGACCTTACCTCCGGACTTCATGAAGTGATTGGTGACTGCTACTGGAACTCCTTGACATGTTGTACGAGGTGAGCTGAGTTTGGGCTCGTTTTGTTAGTCATGATGAAACCTTACCTCCGGACCTGATGGAGTGACCTGAAGGTGTACTTCGGTGATTGCCACTGGAACTCCTTCACATGTTGTACTGGGTGAGCCGAGTTTGGGCTCGTTTTGTTAGTTATGATGAGACTTTACCTCCGGACTTGATGGAGTGACCTGAAGGTGTACTTCGGTGATTGCTACTGAAACTCCTTCACATGTTGTACTAGGTGAGCCGAGTTTGGGCTCGTTTTGTTAGTTATGATGAGACCTTACCTCTGGACTTGATGGAGTGACCTGAAGGTGTACTTCGGTGACTGCTACTGGAACTCCTTGACGTGTTGTACTAGGTGAGCCGAGTTTGGGCTCGTTTTGTTAGGTATGATGAGACCTTACCTCCAGACTTGATGGAGTGACCTGCTACACTATTTTAAACATGTGTATTTGTCCACCAATTGCGGCACCAATGGTGATGACTGGGATTGTGCCACTGTTGACACGATCCCAAAAACCACCACTTCCAAGTATTTTTATTACTTTATTTGAAGACTAGTAATAGATATAGGGATTTACGTGTAAGGTGCTGAGATTAAAATGAAAAAACTTAATTACAAATTTTATAATCTATCTAATAATTATAATCTACCTTCGGCTTACCAGACACAACAACGTCCGACTATAATAACTATACCTTCAGTTCGTTGCTTGTAAATAACTTGTATTAAAGTATAAATAAATCGCCTAAGTAAGTTACTAGACACCTTAATAATACATTGAAGCCGCGCCTGCGACAAACTCCAATCACCGTAACTTGTGTGAAAATCCTAAGCAATGGCGGTGTTTAGGGAGCCCGGGGGACCGGTAAATTGCTGCAGGGTCTACAGTCAACTCGATCAACAACTTAATACGAACTAAATAAGAAAAGCTATTGTCCTTAACCTTTACCTTCAGTAAGTTAATATGATGTTGGAAAAAAGTAAACAATGCTTATGTTGTTGTCAAAATGTTTCCTTGCAGCTTAGTTTGAAAACATAGGCACACTTGAGTGAAAATCTTAGTATTACATATACCCAAAATCACGCCTGTAATCCTGGAAGGGTTAGGTAGAGATGAACATTTTTTTTTTGTTGCCTGATATGTCCCACTACTGGTCAAAGGTCTCCCCCATTCCTTTCCAACACTCTCGGTGTTTTTCCTTCTCTGGCAAATCAGTCAGGAACGCGCGTTTCTTGGGCCTGCCTCGATGACGACGACCGTCTTCAGGCATCCACTGTGTGACAATTCTGACCCATCTGTTCTGACCCATCCTGGAAATGTGACCCTATATTACACCAGAATTGTTCAAAAATCCAACAACCGGGCACAAATCCTGGCTCCGGAAAAAAAAAACATTAATAAGCCAATGAAGGTACCTACGCCTAAAAAAATTTTAATAATGCAGAACCTTAGCAACCCTAGGAACCAAATTTATTCACTGGAACAACGGTATATATCTTAGTGCAGAATGCCACGAGGAGACAAATTAACACTGCATCTAAACTAACTAGCAATTAGGTAACTATGTTTGGCTTTTTGTTACTTAATCTCTCCGGAACGTTTTCAGGGATTAGGACGAATTTTGGTACACAGGTAGAAAACTCCACCTAAATCCGAAAATTCATCTTTAAATAAAGCTGACCTTCCTCGATATCCTAGGATGTGCACTCAAAGGCTTAACACGTTAAGCCGGGCAAAGATTATTTGCAACCCAACATGCTTAGCTGCGCGGTTCATTGTTTGGAAGCCAATGCGGCTACGTCCCATCTCGTAACTTTCTAATTTCGACAACTAAACAAAAGACGTGCAAAACAAGTGAAAAATTGTCCCAACTCGTAACTATTTTAATCTTCATACCGTTGTAATTTATGGTTGACGAAATGGGATTCAATATCCCATTTCGTCAACCATAAATTACAACGGTTTTTTGTACAGCACAGTCAGCTCGAAAGTTACAAGGAAACCTCTTGTTGATGTTGCTATTTTTTTGGCTCTCTCTGGCACACTAAGGTTTGTTACGAGAGAACGCAATTTAGAATTTGAACAAAAAGTACTAGGAGAACAGAATCAAGAAGGAGATGGTGGTGCCGCTGAAATCGTCTTTTTAGTGAATACCCGCGGTACTTTCTTTCATACAAGCCTAAAAGCTTGTAACCTTTATAACCCTTATAACCTAAACTCTTCATGATGTTAGGTTTTCTGAACAGTTTGCTAGCCTTATGGGCTTGCCGCATTGTTGGCCGCTAGGCACGCCACTGGTTGCAGTGGTCGATCCTGCTAACCTTTTCATCTATGACTGCCATGCTAGCTCAAGCTATGACTCCTAAGCATAGCCATGAGCTACTGTAGATTAGTGCCTTAACACACTGATTACGTCTTTCTATCTCCGTAGGGATTACCCACAAACACTTTCATTCAAGAGGATCAACTTACGGAGAAAAGTAAGGATCCGATAATACAAGCATTTATTTTTAAACAAATTGTCGGTTTTATTCCTAAATCCCTTCTTTCAATGCAATTTATCTGATTAATACTTAGCGTTTCTTTCAATGTCAACGGATTAGCTCTCATTTTGTTTTGGTTTTCTTTGTTACGGTAATATAATATGGAAGTTCTATTAATGATTATTTCTTTTTCTATAATAAGACATTTGTAGTATTTAGATGCCTCGATCGATATACTTTTTTCTAGGAAATATATGAATGCAACAGTAACTATATCTATTTATTTAAAATGAATACTGCCAACTTTTTTTAAGAGCTATCGGTACACACCCACACGTTTAACACTTATATTTTTAAACCTTCAGTTATAATATGTCTGTAGGGTCTATTTTTTATATTCGTTATTTGACATCACTTTTGTGAAACGGTTCATAAAAGACACCTACTCTCCAAATTTCAACCGTGTGGTGTTGACAGTCTCGAAGTGAAATGCCTGTGACATACAAATGGACAGACAGACGGACAAGACGAATCAGAACGGGTTCTTCTTTTACCATTTGGTAACGGAACCCTAAAAAACACTGACTTACGCATGTTTTTATAAAAAACGAACACTGAAATAAACCTTATTATATTTTAATGATGAAAATATTTCTCCACCAAAAAAAAACAACGTCAATTATTTAGAATTCAAAGACAACAATAATTTGGAATTTGATATTGTTTCTAAAAATACCTCTTAGGTTTGCATGGAAGCCCAAAAATCACATAGCCAAGAGGCATAAAAAAGACAAATTCATTAATTAGGAAACAGGAAGACTCGTCTGTCTTGTAATCTAAGTCTTAATGAACCATTAGTAAAGTTTTACATTACTCTATGGCCAGTGTTCTTTTCACACTATCCAAAAACTTGATACGAGTAATAGTCGAGTGCAATTAGACAAAAAATACTCAAAAGGTGAAACGAAGTTTATAGTGGTGGACCACTATAAACTTCGTTCCACCTTGTTGTCTAATTGCACTCAACTATAAACGGTTTTCGTCAAAAATAAAATCACAAATTCTTGTTTTTTTATGTTAAATGAAATTTATTTCTCTAATTAAAGTAAGGTTTATTAAGTACATCATAGACAGCAGACTACAGATAAAACTAAAAATAATAATAAAAATTAAGACTAAAAGTTACCGTAACGGTAACTTTTAGTCTTAATTTTAGTTCTTCTTTTTTTTTCTTTTTACTTGACATTTTATTATATTTATTCTTATGTTTTAGCGCTTCTCCAAATTTTCTGACTACAATAGAACACAGAAAAACTATAAATTTGTGGCTTGTTAACAATTCTCTGCAAAATATGAAAGCAACATTTGTTGTCACCTATTTATGGGGTTCGGATTCGAACCTGCAATTAATGAACAAAATATAAACCTTTCCTTTGATAGTTTCATCACGTCTTAGACCTGACCTTCCATCCAATTACTCTGTAATTTTTGTGCTTACCAAATTAGGTAATACTATTTTTACTGTAACATAACATAAATTGGTATCAATATTGGTATTGGTATAAATATTATAACTGCTGTAAGGTATATTTTTATTGAGAATAAAATACATACTTGGTATAAATACCTAAATCAATTAAAATCAAACATTTATTAAGAGCTAACGCGACAATATAATACGTTTGTATCCATAGGATTAGGGAATCACGATATTCCAGAAGAAACTTTCATTGAAAATTACAGCATATTATATTAATATCGTGAAAACTGTTGAGCGCTTTTTGTCTAAATAGTTTCTCTCTTGACCGGCTTGATGGCCACATAAGAAAAAATATATTTTATTTCCAACTGTCTAGTTCTTGATGCGCTTGACAGTTTTATTGTTACCTTAGTTTATTTAATCGCTTTTAATTGTAATCTATACTTCTATACTAATATTATAAGTTTCAGTTTGCTGGTAGGGGTAATCTCCAGAACGAATGATCCAAATTTTTTTTTTTTCACTGGTATAATGTTACCTTTTTATGGGTGCTATATATAATCATCATCATCATCATTTCAGCCGCAAGACGTCCACTGCTGGACATAGGCCTCCCCCAAGTGTAGCCACATTGACCGGTCTCGTGCCACTTGCATCCAGCGGATTCCCGCAACCTTCACTAGGTCATCGGTCAGGCGGACCGATGACCTAGTGGGAGGCCTTCCAACGCAACGTCTTCCGGTTCGCGGTCGCCACTCCAGAACTTTTCGGCCCCATCGGACATCCATTCTGCGAGCAATATATAGGCTATGAATAATATTTACAATTTAATCCGCTACAGTTTATGACTTGTAACCTGTAGCGGAAATACAACTTATTCGCACGGCATACCTACACATTTGGTCACAAAAAAAACTCACCTACCCACTTGTTAAATGATTTACGTTTAGTTTATATACTTACCCTATCATTCTATTTTCTATACTTGTCAATTTACTTATTTTAGTTTTAAGCCATAGTAGGAGAAGAAATAAATATCTTATAGTTAGACATCAATATTTGTTTGTAGTGAGCACATCATAATGTACTATAATGCATAATGCGTACGATTTTATTGTTTCTTTCCTTGGGGACCGGCACTGTACTCCATAACACAGGTTATCTATTAATACAGCACCTCACCCACCATTTTATTGTGGACTTTGTAAACTATTATATGAGCGATTCTGTAAATTGTGACATGTACTACAATGTTTTTTGATAAATAAATTATTATTATTAAATACATATTAGCCGAGCTACCTCAATTTTTGATGACGATGTCGCGGGCGAAGTGCTAGTAATGGATGTAGTCAAGTTTAATTATTAGAAAGGATAATGTTTCCTTAGAATGAAAATATCACTACAAAATATTTTATTGAACTGCTTTATAGTGAAACATTTATTGTAGTACAAACAGTGTAAACAAACAAGGTATGAATTTAAATATTTTATGAATATTCTTATTTTGCTTATAAATAGAATATCATAAATAAACATGACATGCTTTTAACAACAAAGGCGAAGGTTTGGCCGAAGGTGACTGTAAGATGAAGCTGAAGTTTCGGTCGAACACTAATTATTATTAATTACAATTAAATACTAAACCGCATTCGGATTAACTAACATTACACGAAAGCTAAACCAGCTCCACCCAACTACATAATGACTACTATCAATTTAATTTAATTTAACTTGTTCGCACAAATTGACTCACGCAAATTGACCACTAAACTACCAACACACATTAAACTTTCTACATAAATACCTCTTGCGGTTTCTAAAAGCAGATCGTTGTAGGTACCTGTTGTCCAGAACATAGTCAAGTGCTTTGATTGGCTGCTGGAATTTCCTTCAACCAATCAAAAAAGCTCATGCGGTTTGACAGCAGCTTTACTGGGTGTGTGCATATCACTGGGAACGTTTGAACACAGTGGGCTTAGCTAAGTTGACAATCTACAATCGTTAACGCTAATAGAAAACTAACCAAATGTATGGGAATGACATCATTTCAACCTTAAGTCACGTGGTCGAAACAAACAAATAGAAACTTTTAAGCTCAGTCAAAACTGTAAGTTGGCTACGATTTATAGGGGATGTAGCGATCACGATTGTAGAAACGAATACATTTCATTCTATCATCTTAACCGATGTAAACTTGTCTATAAAGTTTCTATTCGCTTGTTTTGACCACGTGACTTAACGTTTACGATTGTAGAAAGAGAATCGAGGAGAAATTGTTTGTAACTTGGCTAGGTCTGCTGGAGTATGCAAACAAAGACTATTAACGTTTCCTTGAATGTGTGATTGCAGGTTGACCTCGTCTGCCTTGTAGCAACTCTTCCCTCAGCTATGACAAGCAAACTCGACATTTACAATAATAAAACTTGCATACTCACTGACCATACGATCTGTAGGCTTAGCCAAGTTGACAATCTACAATCGTTAACGCTAATAGAAAACTAACCAAATGTATGGGAATGACATCTATCAACGATAAGTCACGTGGTCAAAACAAACGAATGGAAACTTTAAACTTTTGTCAAAACTGTAAGTTGGCTACGATTTATATGGGATGTAGGGATCACGATTGTAGAAACGAACACATTTCATTCTATCATCTTGATCGATGTATACTTGTCTACGAAAGTTTATATTCGCTTGTTTTGACCACGTGACTTAACGTTTACGATTGTAGAAAGAGAATCGAGACGAATCGTTTGTAACTTGGCTAGGTCTGCTGGAGTATGCAAACAAAGACTATTAACGTTTCCTTGAATGTGTGATTGCAGGTTGACCTCGTCTGCCTTGTAGCAACTCTTCCCGCAGCTGTGACAAGCAAACTCGACATTTACAATAATAAAACTTGCATACTCACTGACCATACGATCTGTAGGCTTAGCCAAGTTGACAATCTACAATCGTTAACGCTAATAGAAAACTAACCAAATGTATGGGAATGACATCTATCAACGATAAGTCACGTGGTCAAAACAAACGAATGGAAACTTTAAACTTTTGTCAAAACTGTAAGTTGGCTACGATTTATATGGGATGTAGGGATCACGATTGTAGAAACGAACACATTTCATTCTATCATCTTGATCGATGTATACTTGTCTACGAAAGTTTATATTCGCTTGTTTTGACCACGTGACTTAACGTTTACGATTGTAGAAAGAGAATCGATACGAATCGTTTGTAACTTGGCTAGGTCTGCTGGAGTATGCAAACAAAGACTATTAACGTTTCCTTGAATGTGTGATTGCAGGTTGACCTCGTCTGCCTTGTAGCAACTCTTCCCTCAGCTATGACAAGCAAACTCGACATTTACAATAATAAAACTTGCATACTCACTGACCATACGATCTGTAGGCTTAGCCAAGTTGACAATCTACAATCGTTAACGCTAATAGAAAACTAACCAAATGTATGGGAATGACATCTATCAACGATAAGTCACGTGGTCAAAACAAACGAATGGAAACTTTAAACTTTTGTCAAAACTGTAAGTTGGCTACGATTTATATGGGATGTAGGGATCACGATTGTAGAAACGAACACATTTCATTCTATCATCTTGATCGATGTATACTTGTCTACGAAAGTTTATATTCGCTTGTTTTGACCACGTGACTTAACGTTTACGATTGTAGAAAGAGAATCGATACGAATCGTTTGTAACTTGGCTAGGCCTGCTGGTTACTCTATAAACAACTTAGAAGATTCGAACTTTAGCATGCATTTATGTAAAAGACGCGGTCGCATTATCGCCGGATCTGTACCATGTATGTATAAGTTTTGTAATTCAAAGGGAAGCTTCATTATTGTAAGTTTATCCTTATGGGAAAACTAAACTTTTATTTTCAGAGAAATTCGTGAAAACCAGCCATCTATTTCATTTTCCAAGTCATTATCCGTGACTTTGGGATCTACTGGACGGAGTAATTCATTTAATTTTAATTATCCACGTCAAGCTCGAGATGTTGCATTAATGTGGCCACAGCTTTAGGGTTAGCCAAAAGCATTCGGTAAGCCAAAGCTAATGCTGCTAGCTAGCTAATGGATGGAGTTTTCAGACTTTTATGGCGATATTTTGGTGAAAGTTGAGATTTACTTTTGCTATAAAATCTCTATGATAACTGTACTAAGCCAAAAACTTCCCGCTTATGTGGGTACATAAGCGGAAAGTTCGTAAAACCGTTCGTAGCGGTTCAAAACTGTGTCCTGGGTTAATGGGTTAAATTTCACTCGTTACTTTTCTTCAGTGGGATACAACTGACTCATATAATAATACTTTTCTTCTCGTGGATAATAATCGCGTATAAAACTTCGCAGCTAGCAGCTGTTTTGGGTTTAACAAGTATTTTAGGGTTAGGTGACATTGTAACTTTTCCTTCTACAAGTTAAAAAGTTTCTTAGTAACACGCATCCGTTTGCAAACCTCGTCCAATCTTCTTTGAAAGGCTAAGTCGGAATGTGATTAATTAGATCCAATCAAATGGCTATTCAAATCAAATGTGATAAATCGGCATTCCAGTGCATGTTTAATCATAGTTTTGATTAACATGCACTGAACTACATTTGCGATCTAACTAGTGCTTGACCAGTAAGTTAGCACTGGCTAGAATTTCATGCAAGATTTACAGCCAGTAACACCACTCCTTTACCAGATAATTATGACTCTCGGAAATGTAACACGCTTCAGTCTCTTATTTATTTGAAACAGCTTGTGCCTGCGGCTTTGCTCGCTTGGATGTCGGTATTTGTCCTACAGGACACCGAAATAAAAAGTATCATTATGTGTTAGGTTATAAACTATCTGTGTGCCAAATTCCATCTAAATCCGTTCTGTAGTTTTTGCGTGAAAGAGTACCTAACAAAAATCCACCCATCCATCCTCACAAACTTGCACATTCATAATATTAGTAGTAGGATAGTGACCAGAGGATGGTTTATATAATCATGATATCTTGACATATATTTAAAATATACATAGAATCAAATGTAACAGGTTTTTTATCGCCAAAAGTCTCTGAAAACTAGGGAACTATTTTTTTCATTTGTGTCACTCAAGTATGTTTTGCGCCAGAACCAATTTAAAATTGTTTTAGCAATCTAGCAACAAGTTTTAGCGTAACTTTTCCATTTTACAGATTATATTATTAGAGTCAATGAAAAGACAAGAGAAAAAAGTCAAACTCATATCAATAACCATATGAGAATAAATTGTACCTTCTGTTTCAAACCATTCGGCCTGTAACACAAGTAAGTACCTAGTTAACTTCACAATGTATGTTGGGTCCTCGAAGCCCTAGTCGATCATGCCATCAATAAAGTTAGGTGTGAATTGCTAGCAGGTTGCGGTGTGTAGCGAATCGTCCGCTTGCAAATTACGTCACGTGCAGCAATCAAGTGCAGTTCAATAGGAAAATACAAGCGTTTTGACGCTTTTGGGTACATTGCACGATATGGTGCGTGTGCGATTTGAAAATAACTGTTCATTGATTTGGCGACTATAATCAAATACCGATGCACGACGTAAAATCGGCCAGCAGCATTATTTCGATAAAGCGGTTTAGTCTATTTTGAATTTACTCTGATAATTATTTAAGGCAAAACACCGGGAGAGATGGAAGGGAAGGGGGAGGCATTTGCCCAGCAGTGGGACAGAATAGGCTAATATAAAAATAAAATTCCTGTGACACTGTAAATCCCGCATTGCTAGCGAAATTCTCACCAACAGAGTGGGTTGCATATTTATAGATATTCTATCCTATTTAATTGTCTGCATTTTGTGGAATACACAGTGAATTTTCAGTGGTTAAACGACAACAGAATGGTAATTTGAGTTAATTTAATTCCTTAAACCACTGCCAAGCCACATGCAAGCGTACACAAAATGCGATGGTAGGGAAACACGTTCCTAGAAATTAATATCGCAAGCATTATCTTCTTTATATAAGAAAAAGCAAAATGAAAATGGTTCATACATTATGCAGGATGCAGAAGACGTGCAGTGTAAGTATATGGTCAATTTCTTTTCAACATAGTTGATTTGTTTGACAGTGGAAAATTCCCCAAAAGGCTAGACTGTAAAGATACTGCGTATTTAAAACCGTGACATGTGTCTTGTCTCTGTCGTAGCCGCTTGAATCACACACTGGAAGATATTTCATATTGACTGTTTAACGACTTTTCTTAATGAACCGTGTCGCCGAAGCTTCTGATTACCTAATACCTAGATGCATATTACGTAAGCATAGACATTACACGAGTACTGTACGTGTCGTATACTCGTTTTCAATATTTGCAAATGAACAAAATGTTCAATTGAATTCTGTATAATTAAGCTAGATAAGTTATTATTATTATTTAATTCGTGTGTGACGAAATCCGTGACGTGCATATCTTACAGCAATTTAATTATGCATGAGTGTAGTAGATTACAGTTCCAAAGTATTCTTTTTTATAATAATATCTATATTTAAGTAAGTTCATAAGGGTGTGGGTGGTATCTGCTAACGACAGGTTTTCTCCATGTAACTCCTCCTTGATCAGTGAATATAAATGATTATGTTATTGACAATTATTAATCTATTGAATCTAGTTGACTTTGTTATTTTAAATTAAATTAATTATTAAACAACAACAACTACAACTCTCTAATTATGCATAAATTAAATTCCTCATTTTTATTTTGAATTATTATTGTACTTTGCAGATTTTGATTTTGAATATGTTATGAAACTATTATTATTATTTATGTTTTGTCGAATTTGTGTGCTGCTGTATGGATATTATTATGTCTGATTAAATAAATGAATTGAAATTGAATTAGACTTTAAACTTTAATTGGTACAATTGAAATAATTCTAACTTTATTATTACTATAAATGAAAAAAATATTCAAAGTGAAGCATTTTTTCATTGAAATTTCGTTTTTCACACAAATATTTGTCTTTTTTTTTCTTCACGAAGTGTACAATTGGCATTTTGATCTAATGATTTATTAGGCTACAATAAAATGTAAACCACACATTTCACACTATTCGGCCCGCAGTGGCTGACGTAACAACCACTTTGTAGTGCAAACTGATTAGAACTTTATTCTAACAGTATTTCAAACGATGTTTGAACCACCATAAATAGACTTGCTAATTTAGCAGATACCCCAGCCTTAATGTGTTTGCAATTAATATGTATTGATGTCAGACATAAAGTGCATCGGAGTCTACTCACCAGACGAATAAAATTACGTGATAAATATTTACAGGAATGTAAATTAAAGTAAACAACATTGGTTGCTAAGCAACTAAGTATTGTTAACGCCTCCGACTCCGCGTGTCTGGAAAGTTCTCGACACTTCAGTGATAGCATTCTCTTGAACCTAACATTTGATTTCAATCAGTTTAACCGCCGCCACTGCTACAGAGAAATTGAGTAACAAAGTCACATAAATTCAAACTTTCTCAATAAGGTAGGTATAATATTCATGACTTGGTGCTGAAAATTAGTAAACTTCTTCTCTAACGAAAGGGCAGTGTCTTTTATAAACTGAAGAGTTCAATCACTTTGTAGATCAGAGTTCAGAAATCGTTTAAGTAGTTTGCCGGAATTTTTTAATTAAAATTCTTTACTCGGAATGCTATTTGTCGCTTACTAAGTGTGTAAAGGCGCCATCAAGCTACTACAATCTGTCCAATTTATTTCATAGATTTTCAACTTTATCGCTGAAGCATTAGGTTCAAGGTTGACTGGGAAAATTTTACAGTTTCAGATAGCCTGATGTGCTGGCATCTGTACATCTCTCCCTAGTTTAAAAAAAACCACCACTACTTTCCTCGGATGCAATGGATTGCTGTAGACTTGAGCTTTCTATGGTATCTATTATATCCCTGTTAAATATTGAATTGATACACACAAAACTTCCGAAGTAGGTACCTAAATGTTCTAAGATGGACGGATCAAGATCCATATAGCAGTTTAGAAGATCTAATCGGTATTAATTCTATGGCATAAAAAGCGATTTGTTATGTTAGATACTTATGTAATACCAACAGTGAAAAGCTGAAACTCGCTCTGCTTTTAGTGAATACCATCAGCCCATATATAAGCTTATTTAAATTCACTGCTACAAAATTACAATTTATTTTAATTAGAAAGCGTAAGCGCGCTGTAACACTTTATTTTTGGACACTTATCAACATTTAAGGAGACATTACGTAAACTCTAAATGAGGTAATGCCAGTAAAAATTAAACACAGTTAAGTAAGCCACAGATAAGTGGCTGTTAGTCACAAAAGCTCCTTTTGATACTTCATTATGCAACACAGTAAGCCGTCCCTAATTCACTGTTGCAGTATACCCAGTTAGATACCCACGCACCGTAACACACATATGTAACTGTACCCAGTTAGATATTGTGTACTTACCGACAATATTGATAGCCGTTGGTCCCGAGTGTCATTCGTGGTTCTTCGGCAGTCGGGATGTCGGACGCCCGAAAGTCTGACAACCAGGCGTACCAAGGGTTTCGTTTTAAACAGTAACTGGGTTGTGGAACTCAGATGGCAGTCGCTTCATGTAAAATATTGGTATTCAGCTGCATCCGGTTGGACTGGAAGCCGACCCGAACATAGTTAGGAAAAGGCTAGGCAGATGATGATGTATACTTTTTTTGAAGCCGGTTTTATTTTTTGGGAACAAGTTTTTTTATTTTTCACTTTTTAGTGGTTCACATGTGCTTACCCCTTCACAGCGTACCGACGTTATGTTATGTTATGCACTGGTGCAAACAATAGACAGACATGAGATTCCAGCAATCCCAGTCCATTTGCTATCATTTATTGAGGAGTTCCGTTGCATATCTCCGAAGTTCTTCATCAGATCTTCACCAAATTGAAATGGGTCCATTCCGAGAAAATACTCTTCCAAAAACTACCCAAATCGCTTCAAGTGTGCCTATAAATTTGAAGAGTTCTCTCTATATCTCCAGGATCCCATAATCAGATCCTGACTTGATGTTCATGGGAAGTATAAACGTTCAAACAAAAAAAAAACCAAATCGGTAAAGCCTTCTTCATGTAATCGGGAACATACATAAAAAATAAAAGGTTCCGACGAATTGAGAACCTCCTCCTTTTTTGAAGTCGATTAAAAAAGCGATATCCTTGTGAAATTAACGGTTGCTTCGGATAAGACCTATTTTATAATAGCATGGGTTCAAATACAACATGAAATTGCAGTCGATGGAATAGAAGAAAAGTTGCTAAGTGTATACATATTGGAACTCGTTACTGTACTACTCTCTGTTCCTGGAATATAAATGAGAACGCAATACAGCACGCTTAGCCAAGTTGACAATCTACAATCGTTAACGCTAGTAGAATGACATCATCTCAACGTTAAATCACGTGATCAACACAAACGAATAGAAAATTCGTAGACAAGATTACACCGTTCAAAATGATAGAATAGCATGTTATCGTTTCTACAATGTTGATCACTATACTCTTTGGTAGGAACGCTCACCATAGACTAAAGTGTAGGTTTTTTCTTTATAATGTCTGTAACATTAGAGAACGAGCGGCGATCTACTCAGTCGTGTCAACTTGGCTACCAATTTAGCGCTTTCCACAATCGCTTACGCCGAGGCGTTTACGATTGTAGAATCAGAATCGATACGAAACGTTTGTAAATTGGCTAGGCCTGCAGCTTATAGAATATACTCGTAGCTATAGCTAGGTAGATACCTGCAGAGGTGAGTTCAATGAGGCACTTATTAATTAATTAATTTAAATTTTAAATTAAAAAAATCGTTGTAAAATAGTTTTCCCTTGTTCGCTGGTTGAAGCGCTCGAAATTTTAGGTGGATTTTAATGTGCAACTTAATTTGAAAATTCTTGCTTGAGTTTTCCGTGTTACAAAAGTTTACTCTGTTATAAAAGTATCTTCTGATCCTGACCAGCAACAATTTTGAGAACGAAAATCAAATTATTTGGATAACTGATAAATATTTCGAAAACTATGATTTTTGCTATAGTTTTATTCAACATCGAGCACCTGGTTTCTTTGGCCACTTTGCTCTTCCAAGCAATACAGATAAAAAAGTCATAAATATGTGTATGGGTCTGATATAAAATATTGAAAAACATAGCTGAAAATTGAAGTAGGGCCTTCCGATACCAGTCGCTTCGTCCAATGGCCTAGTGGTGAATTGGTGAAAATTACAAGAATAAAATAAAATATGCGGTATAAAAGTAATTTCCTAGAAAATTCACTTTTCACAAATTCAATCTTTCACAAATATAATTCTGATTAGCAGTCATGGATTCTAGATTTGTGTCCGGTTGATGGCAATAGCAGCCAATTCCTTCTCATAGAGAGGAGGCCTGTATCCCAGCAGTGGGAACTTTAATAGGCTGATGATGATGATGGCAATAGGTTCGTCCCAAATTACAGGCGTGATGTTATGTTATGAAGTAAGCTACGAAATGTTTTGAAGCAATAAGTTACTGCTATCTACAACTTTCTCAATAGCTTTCTTTTTTTTTTATTGGCTTTCTAATGCGCTGTCGAGGAGATGAGTATGAAAAAACATACGAAGCCAACGTATTTTGTCTATTGTCAAGCTAAAAGCATCTCTTCAGGTCCATGAGCATGTTTTCAATAAGGGTGTTGGATACAAAAATAATCTAAACTTGAGTTACATTAAAATTGTATTTTTTTTTTTAAGAAATAGAAGGCACCTTTTTAAAACTTGGTAAGTACTTACAGCAGTTTGTAGTATAAAATTAAGTCATGACGCAGGAAGATAATGTGAGTTCACACCATAACTTTTAATTATAATATCCATTATAAACTTGTTTATGTAAGTAAAGTTCATACATCAGTAACATACAATTAAAATGTATGTCTTCTGTACTATAATTACAGGCCGTGGTTCTAAAACTAACAAACCTAACGAGCTGGAAATAAAATACGACTATGTAACTATGCACAGTTAAGGGCCTCTATACGCGGGATTTTAACGAAGCTTTTTAGAAATAAAAATAATAATATTCGGTTTAAAGACATTTATTATCTCAAAGAACAAATTTCAGTTCGCTTATATTATATATTACCCAATACTTCCACAGTTTGTATTTACCTTTGCACATATTTACACTTTTTACCAATACGTTGAAATTTCGATACAATCGAACGCACTGAGGTACGATTTCAGTATAATAATGTATGGACGCATTTAGTTTTATCGACAAAACACAATTTAATGTAAATCTAAAGTAATGTTCTCTATGAAACTTAGGTGTTTAGAAATCACGCGGCGGCTGCCCTTGCAATAGAAGCTTTGTTTGTATAACCCTTAAGTAAAGCATGTGAAATCTAATCTACGCAATCAGCGCTTTGAGAAAATTATATGCATGCTTGATGAAATTCAACGGGGCGTGAAAACAGCTCAGCGGTTACCAACCTGCCAATCAGCCTGTGTCCAGCGTAGATCTATGGACAATTGGACATAATGATGTATGGCTTGTGAGAAACATAGAGACATTGATAACCGAGCCTTAAGCGTGCTGTGATAGATGTAGGCTTAGTTTATGGATGGATTTAGAATTATATTTATTATTATATTATTTATTATTAGACTATACAAAACACTACATCACGCCTGTAATTCCCGAAGAGTTAGGCAGAGGTGTACCCAATTAATAGTACACCCACATTTCGCCACTTATGTTTAAGTCCCATGTAATAGGGGGCGAGCCTATTGCCATCAATCGGGCACAAATCCAGACTCCGTATCTGCTACTGAAAAATTCGTGATAGAAAATCACAATATCACTTTACGCGATCTGGGAATCGAACCCAGGACCTCATCGTAGTCAATACTTAAAATGTCACTTACGGGATATCTTCCGTGATTATTTATTGTTTTTGAGCTCCCGATATTTCGACGCTGTTGCAAGCGCCATGATCGCGGGTCGCTGGTCATTTTAAGTATAGTTATGAACCGTGAAAGCTTAAAACAGTGTCTCATCGTAGTAATTTTATAGTTTAGGTATTCAAAATATAATTGAGGAGCATGTGCCTAACAATAAACTGCTATTGGGTAATGATGATGTAATTTTTAGTCACATCGGCCAAAAACCTCGTAATTACATGATATATCTTAATTGATATTGCTTTGACAAATCTATTTTTGGAGCTTACACAAATGAAGTGAATTGATAATAAAAACTGGTACGAGTAAGAGCGAGGCCACCCAAGTGGAGCGATACTTTTATCTCTGCGTGGACGGTGATTAAAAACCAATGACTAGAGGCACTAACAATACTCCTGACCCAATAACCTGGTGAGAGATATCTCGGTTAACGTCTGTAACGTCTATTATACCTCGTTAGGGGACCTATTATCCAGCCACGTGGGTGACTCGGTTCACACCAACCCACGCCATTCACCACCTTATAAAGGCAGAAAGTGGCGTTAAATTTAATTTAGGAGGTATATCGGTACACTTCTAGAGATAAACTAGAATTAGAGACTGTTAGCCTGTCCTCAAACCGCCCGATATGGTTATGTTTCGATAAACAGTCAATTAACAGTAGCTGTTTGTTAGTCATTGATGCCGAAATCTTAGATACATAGGTACTTACAACAATTCTTGGTAACAATCAGAAACAAAGACAGCATTGATAAAATGTGGACGAATTTTCGGAAAACTAAAATTGCTAGAATTAATTCGTTCAGAGGAACTTCGGATCGCGTGATCAATCGCTCGTTTAAACTTAACTGAAGTCTATAAACACTAATAAAGCCTGGCCCTACTACCTTGCTACACTTTGGTTCGCACCCTTCCGCTGAAAATCACGTCCCATAAATCTTCAATGTAATCGTATTTACGTTAAATGGTCGCTTTCTATAGAACTGGTTCAAAGCGAGTCCAGATAGATTGGTTTGGTAAATATCAAAAGATCGTTACATACACTGGCACATTCGGTCGACGGTGTTAGGTAATAGTGACCGAAACTAATAGTAGTGTAACCTTTTAACTTATATGGTAGTAGAAGATCATATTCTCAATATGTTACAGACCGATACTACCGAACAATGAAAATAAATCAAGTGAAAGAAAGCAGAAAACTAAGTATTTACGCCAGCCTCATTTATTGACCTTACTTTCTGGCCAGATATCAAGTGGGTAACTATACATTTACGGTTATTGTACGTTTGTTTGTACTTTTAAATTTTGTTTTATAATCCACAAAATACAAAGTGTATACTGCCACAAAACTCTGGTCTCGTTTTCACGTATTGTTTTTGTAACCCAGGTTTGGTTTAGTTAATTCGGTTACGACCTTTTCAACTGTGTTTAACGCTGCTAGTACTTATTACTTATAATGTAAGTACAGTCGTGGTCTTTTCCGCCTGATCAGTTAAACATTTTTTCGCTTAAATCATGCGGAGGATCCGAGTCACGCTCCCTTAAAATTTAGGTCTATTAGAAAGCGTCAACTTTGGCACGCAAAATAACAATAACTCTCGTTTGGCGTGCGTCGTCAGTGCGCTCGGTCGATCGGTATCTTTTCATTCATTATTTCTATAGATAGTCAACGGGGCGGGGCTAGAGAGCGTTTCTATGTTGTAGGTGCAAGCAAAAATTAGCTTAGTGGTGATCAGGCGGGTGTGTCCTTAATAGTACCTCTCACATCAGGCTCATTTCTAATTAACGTCGACGAATACACATTTCTGTGACTTACAGTCTAGAGCGGGCATTAACTTGTGAAATAGCATTAGCTCGGTTAGTATACGGAGCGGCTTGCCATTTCAAAAGCAGCAGGCGGACTGGTTATGAGCGGTAATGACGCCAGTCACCCACGTAGTTACGTAAGTAATATCTCTATGTTATTCAAGTCCAACATAACTATAGCTATTAGAATTTGTCAGGCTCACAAAGACCATGTTTCACCGAAATGGAGTACCGTTAACAGTGAAACTGCATAGTTGACGTTGACTTTGATCACGACTATGAAACGCGAGAGTATAGTTTGCTATTTACAAAGCCGATGGCTATTATACAAAAGCAAATGTTCGGGAAAGTTTCACAGCTCAATCGCTTTTTTTCGAAACTGACTGTGTACGGTCGACCAAGCTATTTGGTTTACATTTTAACATGCAAATTACATTATAAAATGTAAACCAAATGGCTTGGTCGACCGTACAGTACTGCCGTATTTATAGTCCCATATATGAAGTTCAGAAGGTTTAGGACGTCCAATCGGATTTTCGACCCGGATAAGCAGGCTTGACCCACTGATATCTTTGAAAGCCTTTCGTTCAATGTTACTTTGGCAAGAGAATTTGAAGACAAATGTTATTGAATTAGCAAGCAGGTAAAAGGTACGAAATGTGTTTGGAATATTGAAACATACGATGAAGGCGGAAACAGAATGCCACGTGGAGGAAAATTAAGTAGGTGAGTAGATACAAATAACCCCTGAATCCCGAAAAAAAATCAGCTGTTCCCTACAATATGTTCGCATTAACCCGTCAAAATGTAGGGAACAGCTGATATTTTCTTCGCGATCCAGGGTTTGGTCCCATAGTAAAAGTTGTTCATAATGATGAGTACAATGACCCGTTAAGAGATTTTGTGTATGAATAGATACACCTTATATAAAATCCAAGGTAATATATTTTTTTAAATGAAACTGGTTTTCTTGTGTCTTGCGTGTGTTTTGCATTAAAAAAAGTCATTATAATTTATATTCAACATTCTCTTAAACGAGCCGGAAGTACCTAATTTTAATCAAATTATCTAGAGTTCCTTCAGGTTATGCCATTTTACCTAAAATGCAATATCAAAGTTTGGCTTCGAACTAGGTTTATAGTTTCCTAATATCAATACTGGTATTTTGATAAATGACCACTGTTGAGCGGAATTAAATATTCTGTTTTTTATTTGTCCGCCTACTTATACACGATAAGCCGACATCAACCTTTATGGGGAGGCAAAGTCAAAAGGATAGAGTGAAAAAATATCTCAAATAGGTACCAATAAGTTACCGATTAGTATCGGTTAATATTAGTATCGGTTAATATTATCGGTTACCCACATCAAAGCTCTTTTCGGTTAAATCCACATCAAAGGTTACGAATTCTTGGTTATTAGTTCATGTTGTTTTGGTTCTGCCAGATACGAGGCATATTACGTGTATTCGAACCGAATACCGATCATTCAAAAATAATTACAATTACGTTGATGAAATGGCGTTTGGCGGCACAATTGGCGCAGTGGCTAAGCGTTTGCCTGCTGCGCTGCGTGTCGTGGGTTCGATTCCCGCACGGAACAAATTTAGATGGGCTACAGGTAGTTGTTCCGGGTCGGGCTGTTTGTGTAAGTCAGTTTCGACACGGAATTCTAATGAAATAAATAAATATCACTGGACATTACACACAGCGCCATCTAGTGACACACTAACACACACACACTTTTACCGGGATTCGAAACCGGGATCCTAAGAACGTAAGGCAGCTTCACTACCGCTGCGCCATGCCTTTCGGTACATTCTAATAAATAGTGTGGGGCATCGTTAAAAATAAATATACACTTGGTACACTAATATCGTCTTCACAAACAAAAACGTCAGTTATAAAAAAAAAAACTGTTTCAGACCTTGATCCATATGATATTACTAAACACACCTAATAAGCTATGTTAGTAACAAATGTAGTAAAAGATTTTAATTTATGTATCTGCACTGCATGTACCCAATGCGCCGCAATGGCACGGCTTTTCAATAAATGACTAAATATTGTTCTGTTGGCTTTCAACTCTCGCCGCTGGCTGATTCGTGCGGTGGAAATCCAAGAGTGTGGATATATTTCTAAACAGCTAAATCACAATTTAACCTACATTATCTATACAAACCCATTTTCTTTCAGCTTCATTCGTCCTCTTCATCCCTACGATCAAGAAAACTGCCAAAAAATTGTCGCGATCATCCTTAAAATGTTTGTGCTTTGACCCGTAAAACTTTGGAAAATCCATCCCAGAGTTACTCGACCCAAGTTTCAATGCCGCTGCCAACGGATGCGTGTGATACGGAAGGCTTTTTTGCCGTTCCGTTTTTTGTCAGCCTTTACAGGATACGGCTAATGGAGATTCTTTTTTAATCTATGAATTTGCCCGTGTATAGCGTTGATAAACACAAAGAGCCTGGACGAAAATTGGATATGGAGGGACATCTGTTCTGTGTATGAATATAACCTTCCCGGCTGTCATTTGTAGATCTGTCAGTCGTTACAGGTAGTCAGTGGCCCGAAAGTCTGACAACCAGTATTATCGTTTTACCCAGAACTAACTGGGTTGTGTAGGTCAAACAGGCAGTCGCTTCATGTACTGGTATTCAGCTGCATCCAGTTAGACTGGAAGCCAACCTTGACATAGTTGGGAAAAAAGCAAAACAGATGATTATAAATAAAATAAAATATAAATATCGCTGGACATTATACCAAGCGCCATCTAGTGCCACACTAAGCAACGAGGCTTGTGTCGTGGACACCAGATAGTTGATATACTACGTAGATACTTTTTGTTTGTAAATACATACAAAAACCGAAAAACTCGAAACTGAACTGTGAATCGAACTCGCGACACGAAAGTAGCTGTGCAGAATCCTTTATTCTGGTAACCTAAAATTATTATGGAGCCTTTCCTCACCTTTGTTGTGTCAGCGTCCAGTAGAACCGGAATTAGTTGAGTAGCTGACTATTTTACATAATCAAAATCAGAATCAATTTGACCTGTACAACACAATATTCCTTGGTAAGAGTAGTTGTCAGACTATCGGGCTTCTGTCTAAACGAATATCAAAGATCTACAAATGGCAGCTGGGGCCAACGGCATCATGAAATGTACCATTAACCAAGCTTTATTATCTGAACGCCGCGCCGTACCGCTCTCAAATAGACGAGGCTCTGCTTCCGATTTGTCAGTTTCAATTAACTAAGCCCTCGACTGCGAATCATAACTGTATCCATTAAGAGTAGGTATGTAGGTACATTATTAGAGGAAGTTCGAAAGTTGCGCCAGTTACAGAAAAGTTTAAAAGGAATCAACTGTCTTGGTATGAGCATGTAAGGGACTTCTTCTATATGTTGGCCTAGCATCGTGTCCCACAGCTGAGCCTATGCCTCTCATTAGGGATGATGACTGACTAAAAAAAATATGATTCTGTTTATTCCGTCAGTCGAAAAATATTGGATACCTACGTGTTTTTTGTTTTATCAAATTAATAAAAATTGACGAAGATAAAATGTGTCAAAGATCAAGACTGGGGGCTTGTGACGTCATATTTGAGTAAAAATGTACTAAAATGTTACGTCACACGAGTTTTCGACGCACTGTATCGTCTTCATTTTTTGTTTACGTGAAAAAAGAAAAAATTGTGTTCAATATTTTTCGGTCTATCTGACGGACTAATTAGTTTTTTTTTGTCATCTACCCTTTTTTCCTAGAAAAAATCTGCTCACGTTTGCTTGAAACCCATCCGGAAGGTCGTGGCCTTCCTAACTAACTAAACAAGCAAACCTCACACCACACGCCTGTAAGACGCGAAGAGTTAAGCACAAATGTACCTTACCACACACCCACATTTCGCAATTTATGTTTGATTGCTATTGTATAGGGACGAGCCTATTGCTATCAATCGGACACAAATGCAGACCCAAGCTACTATTTCCAGATTTTTTCATCAGGAAGTTGAAGTTGCCAGCCCTATAACACTGCCCGTCCAGACAGAATGGAGTTGAATAGTATATTTTATATCGAGGGACTAAACGAAACCATAATATACCAGAGGTGGTTAATGAAACCGAGGGGATATTAAGTTGGCGTTTAGTCTCGATGTGCAAACTGTACTTTTCACTTTGAGTGCGAGAAAAATAGTCAATTTAGTACAAAAACATTAAATATTCCTCCAGTCCATAGAACTTTCGTAAGTTTTCAGGGAAATCTTCCGCGTTTTTGGCGGCAAAAGATTACCTATTATGTATTTTGCTCTTTGCTCGACGTCAATCTCTTCACCGACACTGGACATTCTTAATAAATTTATATAAAACCGAACAAATTTACACTCGACAAAAATTCTGAAATTTTCGCGGTCAGTTTTTTCTTCTAAACCAGTCACAGATTAAGAATTTAAAACGCACGGCGCCACCTTCCTTGCGGAAAAACCATGGAACTAAAACTCTCAACATTTTCGCAATGAAGATGGTCCCAAGGATGGTCCACACTCCACAGATAATAGTAGTATATTAACTGGCTGTTTGAGTTTGTCTATGTCACATGAAGGAAATTAAAAAACTAATTACTTTTTACTCCATAGGGACTAAAGTGGTCACTTTAGTCCCGCTTCGTAGGCCTTTATTGGCGTACTTTTAGAGCATGAGAAGTGAAAAAATATTTATTCATAGTTTCACCTATTTTCGCGTTCTAAATACCCGGGTTATCAGTCAGAAAGCATTGTGGGTGTGCCAACAAATTACTCTGATTACAATAAACACTCCACCACCTCTTCCCTGTAAATACCTATTCCCAAATATTATCGTGACATTTAATAAGACGCGCAAATTTGGTATTCAGCTTATACCTGGGTGGTTGCCTTGTTGTGGGAGAATAATATAATTCCGATATGTCAATTCCGAAATAACTTACTTATGAAAACCTCAAACGGTAAGTACTAGGTATTTGTGTTTGTTTATATACCTAACTTAGGTTGTAGTAACTCTGCTCGCGTGAAAATAGATAAAACTATTTGTCCCAGGAATTAGACCTATCTAGATCGATTTGTCGCCCCCGTAAAACCCTATATTTCAGCTTTCATCGAAATCGTTAGAGCCATTTTCGTGGACGCGATTACATACGTACAAATATTTCTCATTTTAATAGTATAATAGAATGTGAAGCGAGCTTCTTATCATAGCAACAGTTTATTTTTTTTATATATTGTTATTTTATTTTTTTATTTATTATATAGCCCAGAGGTAAAGGCCTCGCCTCTCAAGCATGAGGTTGTGGGTTCAAATCCGAGCGAGTACCAATGTGATTTTCAATTCATATGTACTTTCAATGTTTATCTTGGACACGACAGACTTCGGTGAAGGAAAACATCGTGAGGAAACCTGGACTTATAATTAATATAAGACAAGCGTGGTGATCAATGCTCGTGCCTTCTCTGTATGAGAAGAGGCCTTTGCCCAGCAGTGGGACAGTGATAGGCTGGAATTATTATTTTATATATTATATCTCTTACAAAAACAAGTTATTTTTTTACAGTTTTTTACTCGCCAAACTTTACAGTTTGATGGCGATAATTTATATTGTCATGTATTTTAATACAAAAGCCTTCTATAGCTCATCCACAACTTAAATGTAGACACCACCAACCATGATCCAATCTCGAAGTTTAAAACGAGAATATAAATTATTCAATGCTACAAGATTCATGAACTGCTTGAAGCACCCCTTCTTATAGACTTTCGGAACTTTATTTTCTCATCTCACAAAAACATCAACACACTTAAATAAATAAACTTTCTTCTGGTTTCATGAAAGTTACCTACCTAACCTAACACAATTTACTGGTAATATGTGTGTGAATTTGTAGGTGGCGACTTATTAGAAATATCAATGAATTCTAGAATCTCAAAATCCTAGGCTCTTCCCAACTATGTTTGGGTCGGCTTCCAGTATAACCAGATGCAGCTGAAGATCAGTATTTTACATGGAGCGACTGCCTATCTGACCTCCACAACCCTGTTAGTACTGGGTAATACGATAACCTTCGGTAAGACTGTACAGTGGTTTATTAGGCTATACTTACCTTTATAGCATGATCAGAAACTTATTATGTATTAGTTGGTGGCATAAAATAATCGTTTCATAATATCGTATATTTGTTTTTAATTGTCAAAAAAACCGACTTCCAAAAGAAACACTAAAAACGTCTAAAATAACTTTACTTTCGGAAGTCGGTGACTTGATTTTTTTCATTGACTTTTTTGCCATCGACTTTTTAGTTGTATTATACCTACAGGGTAAAAAAGGCCATAGCTTAGGGGTAGGTTCAGTATCGATAGGAAACCAGGCCAAAACAAATTAAAAATAAAAACATAAAAAAATATTGCAAGATCAACCTAATTTAGTACCTACTAACTTAAAATAGCAATCGTTTAGAAATAAAATAAATTTAATTGTTTAAAGGCTTTTTATGTTTTTTTTATTTTTCCTGGGTTTCCCCTAAGCTATGGTATGCGACTTCTTTAACACCCTGGTCCCTGTATACCACACAAATTCTGATCAATTTTACATTGTAGTAACTAGAAGTTATTTAGGACCGTCATGCGAGCATAGGCCAAAAAGAAAAAAAACAAACTACCAAACTGGTTTTGAAGAAATTGCTATGGAACCAATCGGAAAGTAATCCTCCGCATATAATAAAAAAAGATTTTTCAAATCGATTATATGACAGAATTATGAAGACACAAACATAAAAAATACAACCGACTTAAGAACCTCCTCCTTTTTTGAAGTCGATTATAAATACACAAACAGACATCAAAAGCGACTTTGATTCATAGAATTTATTCGTCATTAATAACATGCTTACCTGAATATATTATGATTAGGTAGTATGTATGTAGCAATTCAGCAGGTATGTCAGTACTTAATTAATTAATTGACAATCTACAATATGATAATTATAATTAACATCTACCTGGATGTCAATATCTTGATTAATTAGGCACTCCCCAGTGTAATAAGATTAGTTAAGTGATAAGCCAGACGTTATAGGCACATCTCAGATAACTAAGGTCAGACTCATCCATCTAATTTCGATTTTACGAAACCTTTTATAACTAAAATCTGTAACATTTAACATCAATGACTCTTTATTCAAGAACCACTACAGACTTTATGAAAATAATCGTAAATATTATGAAAATTCGTTTTCTATTCCTTTTCAAAATATTAACGACTACTGTCAGCCGCAGAAATAAATTGTTATCAGCGATATTAATCGGGAACATTTTATTCCGGTCTAGTGGTTTTATAGATTAATTTATTGCTGTAAAGTTAATGAGTGTGCTAACGTTAAACACTTACTAGAGCGCTTGGAGAACTTTTATGGTCTTTGTCTAAATTATTGTTTTAGCCTATGGTTACCATAAAATATGGACTGCCTCGTGGGTCTAGTAGTTGCAAACGTGACAGCTGAGCACGAGGTTTTCAATCAATTACTCATTTTATTATCAGGCATCTTATGGCCCATAGGTAAAATGCACAAAATTGCATTACAACATAAAAATATACTATACATATGTTGGATTTCGTATTTGTTCTTAATTCTCATTGTAGGGTAGAAGTATTGTAAGAAGAAATGACTTGCAAATTGCGTCACTATCCTATCGTATCCCATCCTTTTCCCACATGCACACCTGGACTATCGCTGACCTTGTCACCGCCGACGGTGACGACTGTGTGAAGACTCTCGACCACTTGAACGAGAGTAGCGTTACTAAGAACATACTCACTAATTAATTTATTACTAATTTACGGTTGCGAACTACCGTAAGTGCATTTACGAACTATTGTCAAAAACACTACGGAAAGTGCGTGTTTATGTGGTGAAAGGCGTCTGTGCGCCCCCTCGTGCGGTGCCCTGCATCCAGCAAGGACTCGAACCCTCTGCCGACCGACGCGGAGGATAGACATTGAAGACGGCGATTATACAGGTCAGTGGTGCTGCATGTTTCCTGCCAAATTCCTTTGTCCATATTCGCAAGTTCGTCTTCCTAATTCGTGTCGCATTTGCAAGGTCAGACCTACCTACGTACTTTTTGAAACCCCGCAATAATACAGTCCACTATTCAATCAACCAGCTCCCTGCGTCTGGGATAACCGCAAACAATTTTATATTTTCGCCCAAGTATTTGGTGTAAGGCGCCACCAACATACAAAATATACTATATAACTTACTAGCGGACGTCTCGCGGTTTCACCCGCGTAGTTCCCGTTCCCGTTGGAGTACGTGGATAAAATTAAGCCTTTGTTACTCAGTAAAGACGTGGCTTTCTAATGGTGAAAGAATTTGAAATCGGCGTAGTAGTTGTTGAGTTTATTCATTATAAACATACACACAAAAATACAAATATTAGTGTAGATTAGTGTAGATAAACCGTGAACTATGACACACGAAGTGGCGGCGTCGTGTTACGCTGCGCGGTGTCACACAGCCTACCGCGAAAACGTCGGTAGACTACACCCTTCGGCGAAAACTCTTCCTTGAGAAACTTGTCGAGATGTTGTGTCGGAAAAAAAGATAAACCGCTATAAGGTTTTTCCATCAGGAACTTCTCAGATACAACCGGGCACAAATCCAGACCCCGTGCCTAGATTTGTGCCCGGTTGATGGCAATAGGCTCGCCTATTACATGGGACTTAAGCAAAACTGGTGAAATGTGGCTTTACCATCAGGTACCCCTCTGCCTTACCCATCGAGGATTGAAGGTGGAAGCTTCCGCAGAAATTCAAATTTTCTTATGGTTTTGCAATTTGCAGGTCAGTGTCAGGTTGTATGTTGATTAAAATACTCAATACTCAATACTCAATACTTTATTGCATTCCATAATGTGTACATATAACAGTTGGTATGTAAATATATAAAAATATATAATATATATAAATATTATGATTCGCGGCTGTAAAACGTATGTAGTTACAGAATTATAATCATTAAAATCATCAATACTACCCTCTAAGTTCATGTAACTGTATTGAGTGACTTTTTCATGAAATAGTCATTTGAATTTCGCGGGCTACCGTGGAGCTTCCACCTTAACTTATCCGTATTTACACACTGAACCCGAAAGCATTACTTGCGGAAACACAGCCAAGATTGGACTTCTTGTACAAATATTATGATTTCCGTAACTTTTAACAAGCCTGTGTTGTGGTCTAGACCTTGTTAGTGTAACGAGTTAGCTTTATTCGCGAGGCTAACAGTACGTTAACTTGTCAATCGATAATATGGATTGGTATCAGTCGTTACAGCACGTTAATGCCAACTAGATCACGTAAACCACCAAAGTCAACTAACAATTTGTAGGTTATTCATCCCTAGGTAGATATAAAACTAAAGCTGTCCAATTACCTCTGAACTACAAACATTCCTTTACGACACTTTACTTCACTACACTATGCCTATTCATGGTTCAATTTGTGTCTAAACACGCTTCTAATCTCAGTTATCATACAAATTCATCCAATCACGTCTTCATCAGGCGATTTGGTTGTACTTTAGGTTGGCTGCTTTTTGGCGAAAGTGGATCTTTCAAATATTAAAATAATTTTGTAAATATGCTACGCTCCGTTACTTCATATCAACTTTGACGGAGACCAAACTTGGCAACTTACTAAACATCAGGTCTCACTATACGTATAAAGTCCAAGTAAGCTAATACATACTGGAACTGGAACATTGCCAGTTCTTACGTTGAATATACATATAAGCGAAGTCAGCGAAGGCGAACATATGTCAAAGTATAGCTAATCTAACCACCTAAAGCTGAAAAACTTCGTTAGTGAACTTGAAACTGAAAACGTTAGAGTTAAGGGTATCCGTGGTTAGCGAACAACAGCTCACTATTTCAAAATACTAAAAAGCTTTCTACAATTCATTCCAAACTTTATTCATTTTGTGCAAAAACTTTCGAGACTTGTTTTTGAACTTTCCCGATTTTAACACATTGTAGAAATTGATTCATTCAGGTCTATTTTGAGGTAACAGTTTGAGCCTTAACATGCCTAAGTAGTCAGCTCATAAATGTTGGTAGGTACTTAGTTTACCACCAGACGATCACAGCCTACGAAATAGGGGCCACCCTTTAATCACGTGAGGTTTTAGGCTACTTTTATAGCCCCCCTTCCCCCTTGGTGATACGTCGTGAAGTTTTAGGTTACCTCTCCTCCCCCTTCCCAGCATCACGTGTATTTTATATTATTGAAATGGTCAGATAAATATAGATGAATTTAGAATCGGTTGATAAAAAAAAACAAGAATTCACTCGTTCGGATTTTACATGATCGCACAATCAAGTTCAATTCGTTCTTGGTAAAAAAAACCGCGTCACACATTCAGTTAATGTTTTTCGTCGCATGTGATCGTCAAATTATCCCCCCATCGTGATCAATCGTTATTTTTTTCTGAACCCCTCCCTCCTGTTCTAAACCCACGTGATTAAAGGACGACCCCTTAGCAGTACATTAATATCGTCAATCATAGACAATTACGACGCTTTATCACCTAATATATCACATCGAAGTGCAATGTAATCAGAACAGTAGCTACATTGTCATTGTCATACCAGGAACAATTAACATTCCCAATAAATTGGTACACAATGCCGCACAATATCGCTACAGTTACAAGCGTGTCAAGTTATCAGCCATTACAACAGTAATCGAGTATCCGACCCCGAAATATCACATTCGGGTGTCGGATACTCGATTTCATAATACATATACCGATTCGGGCCCAAATGTTGGGTAATTATTGGATTTCATATTTGCCTCCTGTTCGGATTTGTACTCACTTAAATGTTTGCTTTTCCCGGGTAAATAAACGCATCGCATAAATTCAATTTCGATAACACAGCTCGGTTTGTTGTTATATACATTAACATCGTCGTTTAATTAAGTTCCTAAGAAATTGTTTAAAATTCAAAGTGCAAAGTCATCTATTTTTTGCTGTCGTCACTGTCATGTTAGAAAATAATACTTTCAAAGAAAATTGCACTGAAAACTTTATAGTCCAAGAAAATCAACAGAAAAGCAATTTGCTAAGCGATGACGCTTTCGATTGACGAAAATTATTTAACATTTTGTCCGCACCCTACGAATTCAGTCTTCACTCATTTGCTGAAAATGCTAATGCCGAAAAGCATGCTAGTTTCATCTAGAAAGGTACAGCAGTTAGCATCCTGCCTTCTTAAATAAACATGGCAAGCTTCAAGTTTAATCATAAGGCTTGGACTATTCGATACTGCCGACCGGCCATGTCGACCGTGCCCATTCATTTCCAAAACTTTCAAAGGGATTCTGTCTCAAATAGATACAGGAGTTCAATTTAGTCTTTATTTGTAAAGACTAAACCACTTTGACTCAAGTTGGAAACTAATAAACGTAGCTTATGAAAAGGACCACGCGAGCCGAAAAGGATTTTAAGTGAAAAGTCGCTAATACATCCTAACCGATCACCCTGAGCGTACCTATGCCATTTCCATGGGTCACATAAATCCATTTGACTAATTACCCTACTGACCGTTAGGGTTTCCACACGAGTTACTCTGCTCAGTTAATGGTAAAATCATACATTTATCAATGTCAGATTATTGTGGGCTCCATCGTGATAATACTCATAGGGATCTGTTGTGGAGTTGATAAAAATAACTCCCACCTTATTGATAACGGCACACACTTCATTTTTAGATGATTGACGAACGAGTACTGTATTTATTAACGCTATATCGTCCAATGAAGTGAGAGTTCAGTCTAGACAGTTAAGTAAGTACCTACTAGATGTGCAAATATTTTTGTGATTTTCGGGCTTACCCCTTTCCGTAATAGGAAGGTCTTATTCTATCGCACGACAAGCCCCTTCTAGATAAGATAAATGGGTATAATAAGTTAGGTCCAAGTATCCGACACAATTACTTTCTTCAATGCCTTGAAAATTTACCCTAGTAAAGTAATTTAAATGTTTCACACATTATCACGTTGTTATCGAACGAGTTTTTAGGTCACATAGGTGCTCTCCAGAGAAGATATATTTGAATTCTTGTTTGGCAGGACGCAGTAGCCGTTGTAACTCTAGCAGACATACGTAGGTACAATTTCGCAATTACGGTTCGTTCAAACGTAGACAGCATCTCTACAATACCCACATTGGGAACTCGTATCTCCTGGGAGCCGAGAATCCCGAGTAAGAATTTTCGACATAATAAAATCGGGGATTGCTGACTTAAATTCGATTTATATAGCTAGATATAGCTGAGGTCACATTAGTTCGTAGGTCGTAGCAATTTCGTAGCCGCGAGCTACGATCGAGTCTACGACTTGATTTTAGACGTTTCTAGTTTGCTTATTCGTAGCACGTAGAATGTAGGAAAATATTTTCGTCGCATAATGCAAGTCAGATACTGACCTTGTGTCAGGAATACGGTATCTTTCGTAAAGGTAGGCCATAGGTAAAACTGTATCATTTCAGATGAAGTGTAACCTTTCGTGTTTAATTACAACGCACTATCTCATAACAGCTTGTTTGCTGCCATCAAAACCTGTATTAGCCGCTGTTATTAGATACTTATGTGGCACATGTTGAAGCTATGATTATAACAATATTTCCTGAACTTCCTCACAGCTGTTATTTCTATATAATTGGCAATTTTCAGCAGACCAATATTTAATAAACCATATTGAAATAACCTATCCTTGGCTCACAAAGCTTGTGGTTACACGTAATGAATGCAAATCACATATTTACCTAAGAGTTTGACTAATTCAAATAACATTGTAACCAACAATATGAGATTTCGGTTTAAAACTAACAGAAACGCTTTCAAAGCTTTATTACAAAGGCTTTGGTTCTATTGACCCAGTATTGTTATATTGTACACCCTGGTTTGTTCAACAATGAGTACTAAATAATGTTCTTACTTAGGATTACATTATTATAAGGTTCGGTAACCCTTGTTCGAAACTTCTAGGACCCAAAACTGAACAACAATGAAGTGTAAATACTACAAACTTGGTCTTGTTTCACAATGACGGATGTGTAGTCGTATTTGACCAAGTCCAGTACAATATGTGTTTGATAAATGTTTTTTTTGTGAATTCTTGAAGGTAAACAAACGGAGGTTAAGAAATATGTCGTGTAAGGATCGCAGCAGGTGGTGTTCTTTAGTCTCTCTGCCTACATTAAGGCGTGAGCTGATGAAGTATGTATGTATCTGTAAGATTTGTATTAAATATAAAGGGTGTAAAAAAAACTCTTAACGAAGCCGAAAGGCACTTGTTCTCCCCGTCATTGCGATCGTTTTTTTGTTCTACACCATACCTTGGGAACCTTCTAGTTACGGAGATATTAGCCCATTATCTCCGTAACTAGAAGGTTCCCAATAATAATGGGGGTCAAAGTTCCAACTTTTTGACAACATTTTTTTTAACACAACTTTTTTAATGTAAGATTTTTAATGACCCCTATACTATTCAATTCATCCATCAGCACAATGTTTTGAGTGCGTTACATTAAGTTCTACCACAAAACGTGATATTTCACCGCAAAAAAAAGTCGTTTCCCAGCAATAATTTTTGCGTTGAGTTACTTAGTTTGATGTACAGAATGCATGGTTGACGGCTACGTGATGAGGTTGTTTACACCCTGTATACACATACATAGGTACATACGAAGTGAAAATTATATTTTTCCTACGCCTCCGCTATTCTTTTCTGATTAATTTCGATGCGGGATCCAAGACAGTTAAATTGTTCCTCTTTGCCTTCGTCGTGCTTCATTGTCTCTACGCTTTTCTGGAGGTTACGACTTTTGGTTATGGCTTTCACGAGTTGAAGTGATTTGGGAATAGTATGGCGGGTTTGTCCCAGTTAACATACTATACATACAGGCGTGTCTGTATACAGAGCATTGCAATGTCTTAAGCCAGCAGTGGATGATCTGCTGTGTGAGTCTGTATGTACGATGTGATGTATGAAAGTGCGTTGAGCGCTGTACTACTTCTGTCACGGGCCACTATCTAAAGCTGTCAGTTTCTATACCTTGTGTAACCTAATTTGTGTAATAGTACGAGTTAACGCTTGTTTCGTATACAAAGTGTTGACTATGCCGTCTCTGACAGCGGCCGCCCAGGTGTCTCCGAGCTCTGTTAGAAGTCTGGATGCAACGATTATGAATTGACATAGTCTTCCGTAGCCATAGCTTCACGACTGTATCAGGAAGTGATAAGCAGCGGTACATCTCAGGTATAGGACTGCGGGTACTTTATCCATATCACATGTTATTGTTCCTATGAAAAACACATTTTCGTAGGTACAGGTAAGAATGTGAGCACTACGATGTTGACACAGATACCTTTAGTTATTGGTAGCTCCAGTAATTGGGTTGCGGACTTCGGCAGCCGCTGATTAACTCCGCCGCTATTGGTCGACAGTCTGCCGGCCGGACACTAACTTAGTTAGGGAACCTAAATGATAACAGACCGGAACAAAGGACGACGGTTAATGCAGTTCTAATGATTCAAAAGTCTCTGTACCTACCAGTTTTGAGTCATCATTAGCCTTCATTCTCCTGGACCCATGTTCAAAGTGGACTTTTTAGGGTTCTCCAATCACATGCTATCTCAATAGGCGAGACGACAAAAAAAAACTAATTAGTCCGTCACTTAGATTATCAAAAAATATTTGACCCGTGTTTTTTCTTTTGTTACGCAAAACAAAATTGACGAAGATACGACGCTTTTAAAATTGTCAATACGTCACGCCATGGTATAATTTCTAGCTAGTTCTGACGTCGCGAGCCCCCACTCCCGAGTTTTGATGCGTTTTATCTTTGTCAATATTCATTGATTTAGAAAAACAAAAAATACGTGTCCATTAATTTCCAATACTCTAACTGACGGACTAATTAGATTTGCAATTTTTTGATACTGTCGTCATGCCTATTCTCAGCAACTTCCATTCAGCTGTTGAATAATCCAAACAATATGTTTGGATTGTTTGTTGGGACATTTTTTCACAAGACAGTGCTAGTTTAGTTTCAGTACAAATTAACGTTTACGATAACGCGATCGAATAGGTATAAAACTCGCACTAAGCCCTCTCTGGATACCTCGCAAAGGTTCTTATACGTACTTGTATTGAACTGCATACTTTTTACTTGGTGGAAAACTTAACATAAAAATGATTTCAAAATATCCTTATATAACATCACGCCTGTAATCTCCAAAGGGTTATGCAGAGGCGTGCCAAATAATACACCCACATTTCGTTAGTTATGCCCCATTTACCTTAAAAGGCGAGCCTATTGCCATCAACCGGGCACAAATCCAGACCCCGTGGCTGCTACTGAGAAATATCCGGTGGAAAAATCCAATAACACTTTGCCCGGGCAGAATATCCGACGACTGAAAACTCAAAAAGGTAGGTAATGTAGTCAGATTCGTTCAAACTCGTGTTACTGATGCGAATATTTCGTACAAGTGTTTGTTTCTATTCAGGTTGAGCTTCACATCTACAAAAGGTCTAGAATCAGTGGTTCTTGAAGAATAAATAAACAACCCACATGTCTATTCTATTGCTAGTATATTCACCACAATAATAAAACGAGTCGCTTGCTCACTCACGCCCTTTCGATCAGGTGCGTACCATTTGATATAATAACAAAAGCTCTAATGATCACATGACTTAATTTCATTTAATATCTTTGTTTTTACAATGATATAATGAATTATTGATTTAATTTCAGTTTACCTAATTTTATATGGACTATATAATTAGGGTTGCCATCTCTAGAATTTGGCAACCAGGACAAGACGCGTGAAAACCCCGGATTTTAGAGCCCAGAACCCGGACATGTCAACAGATTTTTTTTATAAGTTTATATATTCAGTGTAATAAAAAACAGTTTAAAATGTCATAAATTACCTTTTTACTTATTTTCAGACATTAAGATTAAATTTTGTCATCTTTTATCATCATTTTAATAGTACCTAACAAAACAGAATCGTAATACAGTTTGTTACAAATTGTTTTAATAATCAGTTAGAATTTTATTCTTAAAATAAAACACAAATTATTAATATTCGCAATAGGCGAGACGACAAAAAAAAACTAATTTGTCCGTCAGTTAGATTATCAAAAAATATTTGACTCGTGTTTTTTCTTTTGTTACGTAAACCAAAATTGACTAAGATAAAAAAACTCACTACTACTAGACTACTACTACTACTAGGCTTTTAAAATTCTCAATACGTCACACCTAGGTATAATTTTTAGCTAGTTCTGACGTCACGAGCCCCCACTCCCGAGTTTTGATGCGTTTTATCTTTTGTCAATATTCATTGATTTACAAAAACAAAAAAGACGTGTCCATTAATTTCCAATACTCTAACTGACAGATAAAATAGATTTGCAATTCTTTGATACTGTCGTCATGCTGAATTTAGCGAGACGGTTCGTCGGTTGATCGCGGCGTGCGGGCACAGTGCGTGTGTCGCGGGTGGTCTAAGACTTTAAATTTTTAAACCCGGACTACAGATGAAGCCCCGCCCGGACGCTCCCCGGATGCCCTCTAAACTAGGACAAATCCGGGGAAACCCGGACGGATGGCAACCCTATATATAATGCACATTTGAACTAATATTCAGTTAGTATAATATTTCGTTCGTATATAGTAACGTTTAATATAATTTTGATACGTCTACTTTGTTTTCTATATTTTTGCAACAACTGATTGGATTATAAACGGTGACCGGTTCACCACAAAATTAATTCAAAACTTTTTGCTTGACAAGAAACGATTGGCAAAAAAATTTTTGTTATTTCATCATTATACAACAACAAGTTTACCAAATAATTTCTTAGCAAAATAATTATCCGATAAACTTTTATTTTATAACGTATTATTTAACAAACAATTTATTATTTTATCTTTTTTTTAATTGTAGATACAATCCGCGTATTTTTGTCATTCCGTTGCTCTGGACTTTTCCAAAAAAAAGAGAAAATAAAAGAATTTTGTTTTCTATAAGCACTGGTGACAGAAATGAATCGCTGCACAACCGACTCCACGTAGTCTTTTATGCCCTACCCCTGGAGTGTAATTTAAGCCCGCGAAGGCACAGAGAGTCGAGGCGGCCCGCAAGCTGAGGAGCAGGTGGCTTTAACGCCCGCCGCCGCGCCTGAGGCTGGCCGTCGAAGCCGCCCAGCAAGCCGAAGCTGCGGTGGTGAGCGTTAAAACCTTCTGCGACGATAAGCTCGCATGGGACCGCAGGAGCGCCGCAGCGCCGGAACTGTGACAGAACCCATGCCTGCTGCATGTTTGCTGCTTACTTGCTGCTTGCCTGCTGCTTGCTCGCTGCATGCTTGCTGCATACTTGCTGCATACTTGCTGCTTGCTTGCTTGCTGCTTGCATGGAGTATGCCCCTCTATATTTGGGTTAGATGAGGTTATACAGTATAAAGTTTCCTGATATTTACTTATTTATTACAGAATTTTGGCTGAAAATGAGTAACTATGTAAATTAGGTCAAATGAAAATTAGGTCAACTGAACGTTATATAAAAAGAGCATTATACAAATTGAAAATTATATAACAGTCACTCGCCGCCTGACCGCCGCATCGTACGGACGTGCCGCTACCTGTGTTGTGTGTGTGTCCCGCCCGCTGCTACCTGCTGTCACCGGTTCGTCACGACTTCGTGACGTCATCAGTAGTCCCAGACTACACCCAGTCGTGGCACTACTACAGTTTGAACTTAGTGGTGCTGCGCCGTAAAGGATCAGCTACATTCGTAGTTGGTTCGGTACGACAACAAAAACTGTCTTTTTCAAGACAACTATTTCATTAACGGTTCCATCGACTCGCGTGTTTTTTGCCCTTCAGGGAAAAACCACAGTTTCGTGGTTCTTAGTGGAAACCTTACGTTGCCAACGAAGCCAAGAGGGTGGTGTCCCAATTCTACCCGCCAAACCCCTTCAGGGCGAGGCATTCCATTGGAGTCGAGAGCTAGGACCTTGGCCTTGGGGGCTTCCCTCGTCAAACCTAGTATCTGGTTTCGTTCACAGCAACTCACCTAGTCTCGGTTGGGAGTGTCTACCCCTTCGCACTAGAGCCCCTTGCGGGCCTAGGGCCCTGTCGCACAATAAGACTGGCGAAAGGTTTACAAGCTTAGGGCACACCTTAGGTACTCACCTCCCTGTTCGCACAAGTTCAGGTAGGCCACACACCCCCGGGCCCACCCACCCGGAGAGTTAGGTTGTTAGGTGATAAGTTGTTAGGTGAGCTTCACTCATGCCAGCTAACTTTTAGCTGTTTTTAGAGATACCGTGGCCCCGGAACATAAAGGGCGATGAAGGAACATGGATGGGTTTTAGTCAGTAAAAGTCTGACACTCCCTCCTGCTCCGCCCAGAGCGGGAGAAGTCATTTGATGATTTCCCATCCGAAAAAAAAAAAAAAAAAAAAAAGGTTCTATTTGAAGATTCTTACTTCAAACAGAAATATGGCGCGACGTTCGACCAACTTGAACGCGCAGCGTTCGCAGAATTCAGCGACGCACACGATAGCCCATTAGTTTCAATGGACGCCGACACCGACATTCCGGGAATGGCCGAGGCGGCGCCCATTGAGCCTAATTACCCGTCCTCACCGCGTCTCGCCGACAAAGGCGTCTCAATTAGGTCGGAGCCCGACGCTCCCATTGTTCCGTCATCCATTGTTTCGGAAACAATAGTCCGTCGCGCACCTGTGTCCGTTTCTTCTTCCGAGAAGATGGACATGTCGGTTCCTGCTTCCGCTTCTGATCCTGAACCGTATTTCTCCTCCGCATCGTCCTCCGAAGACGACTACCAAGTCGTCGGAAAGGGTAAGAAGAGGAACGGCAAAAAGTCCCAGGCCACCCAGGCCAAAAAACCCGCCGCGAACGTCTCGGTTCCCACTTCCGTGACTTCCCGCCCTCCGTCCCCCGCCCCGTCGGCCGCTGCTCATACCAGCAGACCAACCGCCAACAAACCCGCCGCGAAAAATAAAAAGCCCAAGCCCACTCCCCCGCTCTTTCTACAGGACAAGGCGAAATGGACCGAAGTGTCCAAAGCGTGTATGGATCAAAAGATCCAATATACTAGCGCCCACAGTACCCAACAGGGTATTAAGATAAAGGTCCCTACGTCCGACGATTATAGGGCCCTTACTCGCATACTGGCCGGAAGGAATTACGCCTTCCACACCTTCGGTCTCCCCGAGGAGACACCCACCCGCGTCGTCATTAGGAATATTCCTAAGGGAGCTCAATTCTGATCATCGTCCTGTGTTCATGCACTTGCTCCCCCGCTCTGGTCCTTCTGACCCCGATCAACCCCCGCCTTCACAAGTAATCACCGACTGGAGGAAAGTCAGCGACAAGCTGAATTCCCTCACGTCGCCTCACCTGGATGCCATCCCTGACCATATAGTCACAGTCGCAGACACGACAGCCGCCATTGACTCCTTTACAGAGCACATTCAATCCGTACTGACGGATTGTTCACGGGAAGTCCCAGACCTGAGCGTTTAGCGCTGGAAACTACCCGATGACGTACGTGATCTGATAAACGAGAAAAACGCAGCTGTTCGTGCCTACAGCTCTTTTCCCTGCGACGCGAACAAAACGCACATGCGCTATTTACAGAGTGCTGTAAAGAAACGCACCAGTGAGTTTCGTTCGAGTCAATGGGACAAGATGCTCAGCGAACTAGAGCCCACGCACCTACCTTTCTGGCAACTGCAAAGAAAGTTACGTGCCACCGAAGAGGCTTTGATGCCTCCTCTCACTCGCCCGGACAAGAGCCTCGCGTTCGAAGACTCTGAAAAGGCCGAATGCCTAGCCGACAGTCTAGAATCTCAGTGCACGCCCAGCACGCAACCGGTAGATAAGCAACACCTCGACAAGGTAAACGCGGAAGTCGAACGTAGGGCCTCCCTTCCCCCCCTTGAAGACCCCGATGATCCTCTACCTGTAGTCACCCCAGACGAAGTGTATGACATCATTAAAGGGCTTAAACCGCGTAAAGCACCCGGTTCCGACGGTATCACCAACAAGGTGCTCAAACCTCTCCCCGGTCAGTTAATAGTCTTATTGGCAGCCATCTTCAATGGCGCCCTAAGCAACAACTTCTTCCCCCAAGTGTGGAAAGAGGCCACTGTTATCGGAATTCCCAAACCCGGTAAACCCAAGGCACCCAAGGCGGTCCCCTCGAGCTACCGTCCTATCAGTCTCCTGAACGCAATCGGAAAAATCTATGAGAGACTTATTTATAAGCGTCTCAAAGACTTTGCCGAAGCTAAGAGCCTCATTCCCAACGAGCAGTTCGGCTTCAGGACCGAACACTCTTGCATTCAACAAACCCATCGCATCGTCGAACACCTGAGCGCTGGTTTCCAGCGTTCGTCGATAACGGGCGTGTTGTTCTTCGACATAGCGAAAGCTTTCGACAAAGTCTGGCACAACGGCTTATTATATAAGCTGTACCAACTAGGAGTGCCGGATCGTCTCGTACTCATCTTGCGAGACTTTCTGTCGAATCGCACATTCCGATACCGCATAGGAAAATCGCTCTCTTCCCCTCATCCTATTTGCGCCGGAGTCCCTCAGGGCTCCGTCATCTCCCCGCTCGCGTTCACGTTGTTCACTAGTGACATTCCCAAGAGCAAAAAAGCTCAGTTAGCCTTGTTCGCGGACGACACGGCCATCTATTACACCGGTCGCTGTAAAAACGCAATCGCCAAAACCCTCCAAACCTCAGCCGACGTCTTAGGCGCATAATTTAGGAAATGGAGAATCGAGGTTTACCCCGATAAGAGTCAGGCCGTTCTTTTTTCGAGACCGCGTACTAAAATCACTTCCCCCATTCCGATCACCATGTACGGCAAGCCTATCTCCTGGGAGAAGCAAGCCAAATACTTAGGAGTCATACTTGACAACCACCTGACCTTCGGGCCACATATCAAAGCAGCTCGCGATCGAGCTGCCTTCGCGATGAGTAGGCTTCATTACTTAATAACGGAAAAGAGCAAATTGTCTCTCAGGTGCAAATTGCGTCTCGTTACCGCGGTGATCCATCCCATCATGACCTACGCTTGTGTCGTGTACGCTCACGCCAAGCCTAAATATCTCCATAGGATGCAGGTCCTTCAAAACCGGTTCTTACGTAAAGTCACGGGAGCTCCCTATTATGTCCGCAATGACCGTTTACATTTAGATCTTAAAATCCCCACAATAGCCCAATTCATGAAGCGCCTTTCCAAACGCTTCTTCGACTCTGCCGTCAGGCATCGTAATCCCCTGATCGCAGCGGCCGCCCGTTACGAACCCTCGCGAATCAGTCAGGTCCGCCGCCCAAGGCATGCTTTAGTCGATCCCGATGACGCTACAACCCTCCTCCAGGAGAGCAGGAAGGAAACTAGCACGCTTAAGAAGCACAGATGCAAACAGCCGTCATTCCGTCCTCGCCGTCGAGGCCCGTCGCGACGCCCCGATACGAACCCTCCCCGTCCCTTGCTCGTGCCAGCCCGCGTTGCTGAGCCTGTAGTCCAAAGTCAGTCCCTAAATAATGACACCACTCCGATCCAGCCTGTCCCCTTGCTGTCCTCTCCCAGCGACGCCCTAAGCCGAGGCTCGTACCTCGCGGGGGGAGCCCTTAGCGTGTAGTCGCTTAGTTTGTAAGTTTTTTGCCCTGGCTGGAGGCCTTACACTTAAGGCACCCACAGGAAAGTCCGGTTAAGCAGACGACAACCACTCAGGTTGAACTGCGAGATGCCATTTCGAAAAAAAATAAAAAAAAATTGAAAATTATATGAAATGAACGTTATACTAAATATTATTAGAACAAAAGAAGTTTATATGAAATATAACATTAGATCACTTGAAATTAGGTTATTTGTTTTTATAGCATATGAAAATAATATCATGTGAACATTATTTCGAGTGAAAATATAATATCTGTTATTATGCCATATATTACACACCCCTCTCGATCATATGACACCCACGCCTAACTCGAGTCTCTTATCGCACGAAATACGAATGAGGTGCGAATGCGTTCACCATAACTCACAATATTGTGTAGATTTATCGAACGACTACAGTCACTTAGTTTTTGTGTATTGATTGTAAATATCTGCTGCCTATGGATGGGACACAGTCCTACTGTACGTCAGAGGGTGTAGTGCGTGGCTGGATGTCATCATGTCTTTTGCTCTTTGAATTTTTGGCTCTGGACATACCGGTTTTCTCACGATGTTTCCTGTTGGTGATGGTCTGAGGACTCTGAGGTACCTACTAGCAAGAGCGCGCGGTATAAACGGTAACGTAAATAGGTACGTCGATTTTATATTTATAAATACCCGTTTCACATTAAATATTTTCATAATTTTAAGAATGTGTTCATATAACATAGATGTTACTGATGGTGATTGTTGCAAACAATTTAACTAAAACGATAGGTATAGGATAATTGTAATTCGATTAAAAATCTACATATTTACATGACATACTTATAGGTAGTTACATTTATACCTCGCGCTCATCCTTCAGATACCAGGAGCCCCGTATTATTCAATACATCTATCATACAGTGTTTTGAGTGCGTTATATCGAGTCCTACTCCTAACAAAACGTGATTTTCTGCAGAAACAATCATCATCATCATCATTTCAGCCGCAAGACGTCCACTGCTGGACATAGGCCTCCCCCAAGTGTCGCCACATTGACCGGTCCCGTGCGACTCGCATCTAGCGGATTCCGCGCCTTCACCAGGTCATCGCAAAAAAGAAAAAAAAAAAGAACAAATAGAAAGTAGAAGTAGTGTAATAGTGATTCAGAAAAAATAGTCGATAATAATTTTTGCGTTACTAACTTAGCTCGATGTACAGAATGCTTGGTTGACGGCTTCATGACGGGACCGTTTACACCCAGTGTATTGTGTGTAACTAAAAAAATACAGATAAAAATTTGCAGAATAATGGCAAAGTAAAAAAAAGAAGGAAACTTACGCATTAGTTTTACGAAAGTTTCCCATACTTTGTATTTATTTCTCATCTACGAGTATACATGCGATTAGATACGTTTGTTTAAGAACACTTAAGTACCTATTCATAATTCACTCATATCTGAGTAAAATATATCCCAAAATGTAAGAAATACCGATATATCATCGATCCTTTGTAAATACTTTAGATATAAATTATGAGTTATTGCTCTTACAATTTATGAGTTTATTATTTTTCGGGAATGTTTATTATTTAAAAGTAAGTAGTAAGTTGGGGTCGGGTTTCAGCAAGAAGGCCTATTGTGACATGAGTTCCTACAGAGGGCAGTATTTATTACTGGTCGTATAGGTCGCCCTTTTCTGAAGAAAAGGCTACCATGGAGTTTGATGGCAGGGATGTAATATTCTTAATATTCTACATTACTATCACGTTATACTTGATGATATGAACGCGGAAGCTAACTGGTTGGTAAAGATGGATAAATGACTCAATGCGGAAGATATTAATAATAACCAGAAAAAGAATTGGTACCTACCTACCATTTGTGAATTCCTCCTAGGTCTACCAATTTGATTGTCTAGCTCTTATGGCGTTTCAGGTGGAGGTCCTTTGAGGCTGAAACCTGAGGATAGGCGGTATGAAAAAAGGGTTTATACCCTCAGATTTGATTCGTAAATGGTTGCACATTATCATCATGTAAAAGGACATTTATCATCATCACTTCTTGTTTGATTAATTATCTCTTCGTTTCTAACGCGCTCCTACCACCGCTGATGCAAATACAATTTTGTCGAGCAAACATCTTCACAGACAGTGATGGGCCATTTTTTTTATAAATACGGTTTATTGGTACGAGTACTGAGTAAAAAATTCAGGGGTGGATAGTGATAACAAAAAAAAAGGAATTTCATATTAATTAACGTTTAATTAACATACCTACTCAGTGTGTTGCCAACCCATCATATGTTTATGAACTCTAAAATCATCTAAAATGTTTAGGTTCAAATAATTTTTTCTAAAAAACATTCAAGTTGTCTTTGTTAACAACAAACTATAAATTATCAGCTAGGTACCTAGCCACTCCTGAAACGCTACAATATACCGACACAAATTAAGTTCGCAAATATAATCTCCTCTAATACTGCCCCTTTTTTTTTTTTTTTTTCGGATGGGAAATCATCAAATGACTTCTCCCGCTCTGGGCGGAGCAGGAGGGAGTGTCAGACTTTTACTGACTAAAACCCAACCATGTTCCTTCCTCGCCCTTTGTGTTCCGGGGCCACGGTATCTCTTTCGAATAGTCCCGCAGCCCCGGCAGGCTTCGGCCCTTGTGGACCCCTTCCTTATTGCTGACTCTCTTTGAGGCGCGCGTGGAACACGAACGCGCCGTCGACACGGCCTGTCGTCATGAGACGGACGGACGGCGAGCTAGCCCATAGCTCCCCGTCCACAGGCCCGCGCCTACGGTGGCCGGTAGCCACCACGTGGCCCCCGACGCCCGGGGCGTCTCCCGCGGCGGCCGGGACGTGAGGATATCTCCCTCTCACGTTCCGCCACCTCCTTCGCTAGCATGACTGCTTCGCAGAAGGAGGTGACGGCATCCCATTCCGTCTCGCTCCGGACCATGGCACGAACCAGGGCCGGAAGCGAGAGGTCGCCGCCGCCAATCGCCACCTCGAGGACACGGCGGTGCTCCACCCAAGCAGGGCACACCTCCACCGTGTGCTCCACCGTGTCCTCCGGTCGATCCTCACAATGGAAACACCCGGGCGTCTCCTCCCGCCCGATTCGGTGCAGGAACTTACCGAAACATCCGTGTCCGGTAAGAACCTGCGTCAGGCGGAAGGTGAGGACGCCGTGGCGTCTCTCCAGCCACTCCTCAAAGAGGGGACTTACCGCCACTATCGTGGCGTGCCCTCTAATACTGCCCCTGTGCATTGTTGAAGCGAACGGAGTTGAAAGCGAGAGTTTCCTAGGATAATACACTGGCCTGCAAAAATAAGTATCACACTTTTAAAATTGCAATTACTTTTTAAGTACACAAGACATACTTTCGAAACAAAAATGACTCAAAAAATAGTTTAATTTTGTCTATAGTTTCAAAGAAAGCTGATGAAAATTGCTTTATAACGTTTTTTTTTTTTAAATCTCTAACTTCTATAGTTTAGGAAAAATATAAATTTTAAAAGTGTAGTACTTATTTTTGCAGGCCAGTGTATTATGATATTGCTAAAGCTGGCTTAACAATATTATTTTGTTGACAATTTTCAGGATATATCTCGTTGTAAGTAGCAACACAATTCTGCCAACTGAGCTCTCTCAGTCTTCTATTTTGTAAACTGCACCTGTTATTTTACAGCAGTTTCCAGTTTAATTGCAAAGTAGGTACTTTCACTGTTAAACTGCTAGTAAGTTAACCCACGTACTTGTAAAGTTGGTAGCGCTCACATTGATTACTGTAATTAACGTCCATTTAGGTAACTTAACTATCTAGCTACTATGTAGTACTAGTTGTTCTCTAACAAAGTATCGATGTTACCGTCTGCCTAGCCTTTTCCGAACTATCTTGTGGTTAGATTACGATCTGACCGGACGTAGCGGAATGCAAGTATTTTTCATGGAGCGTCTGCCTATCTGACCTCAGGAAGGCAAGACTGGGTGTCAGACTTTCGTAACGACTGAGAAAGTTCTACAAGTGACAGCTAAGACCAACTTCTTAAATCATGATCTATCGAATTACCAATTTGGTCGAGACTCCATTGTTTAACTATTGTGTCTACTTCGTGGACAGATCATGGGTTAACGTGATTTCCAAGTCACGGAGGAATCCCGGTATGGATGGTCCCATCCGAAGACGGAAGCCGCATACATTGCTTAACCTTTAAAATTGACACGTGGAGCTGACATTATTTAGCCACGAGCCCCCAACCTACACAAACTACTAGAGTAGGTCCAAAAGATATTTATAGAACCATGTATTTATTTATAGATCTTACCAAGTTCGGGAAAAGAATTTCATATTTTTCTCTGTACAATTTATTATTTTCATACATGAAAA
Source organism: Xestia rhomboidea (assembly GCA_963853795.1). Taxonomy (NCBI): domain Eukaryota; kingdom Metazoa; phylum Arthropoda; class Insecta; order Lepidoptera; family Noctuidae; genus Xestia; species Xestia rhomboidea. The sequence continues at coordinate 11,102,828 of OY970761.1, read as the reverse complement.
CATCATGAAAATAACATAAAGTAATTTTCTACCATGTGGAATGACAGATAAATCTGACGTTAAGTAGACATATTTGAAATATTACTGAAACTTATTATTAGTTTACTGGTCCGTACCCGACCCATACTACATACATATTGAACGTAAATTAACAAAACTATGTTTATACATACGAGTACCTAAAGGGTGTAAAACAGCTCTTAACGAAGCCGAAAGGCACTTGTTCTCCTCGTCATTGCGATCATTTTTTTGTTCTACACCATTACCTTCTAGTTACGGAGATATTGGGGGTCAAAGTTCCAACTTTTTGACAACTTTTTTTTTAAATACAAGTTTTTAATGTAAGATTTTTACTTTAAACACCTCCACGACCCCCGTACCTACTATTCAATCTATACATCAGCACAATGTTTTGAGTGCGTTACATTGAGTTCTACCACAAAACATGATTTTTCACCCCAAAAAAAGTCGTTTCCCAGCAATAATTTTTGCGTAAAGTTACTTAGTTTGATGTACAGAATGCTTATGGTTGACGGCTTCGTGATGAGGTGGTTTACACCCTGTTTGATAATGAATATATTCAACCACCTGTATTGAATAATACGGGTGGCCAATCTTAATAGACGTTAGCCAAGTACGCAGGTGATAATGTAGTGCACACATACTTTTACTCTGTTCCTTTAGTCTCCCTCATCTGCCATCGGATGGCACTGCAATTCGTCACAACCATCAGGGCTATCGTACGTCGTATCTTTCTGATATTCAGTGACTTTCAAGCTTCGGCTATACACCGAACTTTGATGACAACCGTGAATGTTATGTTATTGTTATTACGTATCACACTGAGAGGATTTCACTTTATGGTGACTAACAGGGTCATACATAATACGAAACTAACCTTTTGACAGTTGATAGATGGACACTGAGTCCACTTATTATCATTTCGAGCTGACAACAGAGATGCGTAATAGCCCTACAGGACGCCTGGTCACTACTAGGCGCAGATGTAAAGGCTCTATGTGGTTTCCGAGGCACGGGATTATCACAGAAATAACTTCAAAACTCCTGACTGCTACTAAGGAATTCCTTAACCTTTTGAACACCAGAGCATAAACGCATGCGCGTGCCCTCCACGCCAAGCAACAATTTCACCTACCATTTTGTCACATATTCTTGTCGTTTGGCGTACGAGGCACGCACTTGCTTGGCACGTATATGTGACTGTGGCGTTCAAAAGGTTAAGGAAAGCCTCAATATAATCTTGGCCATCGCGGGGCTCCAAGACAGGCAGCAGTTGTAGTTGTGATCACTTACTATCATAGCATAACATCACGCCTGTAATCTCCGAAGGTTTAAGCACATTTCGCAAGTTATGTTTAAATCCTATGGGGCGAGCCTATTGCCATCTACCGGGCACAAATCCAGTCTCCGTGTTTGCTACTGAGAAAATTCCGGACGGTAGAACCCAATAACACTTTGCCCGACCAGGGAATCGAAACCAGGTGGCCTACCATGACGTCTTAAAGCAGGATCGTTTTAATTGCGTGCCAGTGAGGGAAAGAGATGGCGCTAAACGTCCTCTATAGCTCCGTCTCTTACCCACACTGGACGCGATTAAAACGATCCTGCTTTAAGACGTCATGGTAGGCCACCTGGACCTCATGCACATTAGTCATGCTTGCGACCACTCGACCAACGAGGCAGACTATTTATTTATTTATTTATAACAAAAAAAAAAAAAAAAATATCTAAAAAAAAAAAAAAAAAAAAAAAAAAAAATATAAATTAAAAAAAAAAAAAAAAAAAAAAAAATATTAAAAAATATTATTATTATTTAAAATATCTTTTTATAACACGTTAAACTATCATTACAGGGTTTACCCTTATGCGATAGCTAAGAACTTAAACTAAACCTAAACCATACACTTGCGACCAACATTATTAAAACATTTCATTATAAACACAAAAATATAGCATTACATAAACATAGTACAAAAACAAAGTTAAAATTAGATATTATTTCGCCTAGTAGGTAATTACTATCTACTATCGTCGATACTAAAACATACTCATTTGTCCGTCTGTCACCCAGACACTCGATAACAGCTCCGTCTTCGAAATAGAGCAAAAATAGCTTGGTATTTACTGCTCAATCTACCGTAGTCTTGTAGAAGGATTTATTTGGGTCTTGTAAGATTGAGGGACCCCAATTTATTTTGTCTATCAGTTTGATGTATCGTGTGCTGTATCTCGGACACTGGAATAAACGAATACCTACATACAGAGAAAAGTAAAATGATTTAGCGTTTGATTTTATTAAGTGGTATGGGTGTATTCCCGTTGACCCCACCGCCGATGGCCCCACCTACTAGGCGGGCATAAATCTAAGAAGGTATTTATTACTAGAAGAACGTACCTGTACCCAGAATTATTAAAATGCATACCACTTTGAGCTCATGCCAGCCTGGTACTTTTTGGGGAACACAACACATACCTAACTATTTAGCTTAGCTTTAGTTAGTGGCTTATTGATTGTTGGATATTGGCTTACTGAGAATGGATCCCTAAGGAGCAACATTTTTTTCGATATGTCATGTTTTGAATTTGAATCCTGAAATCTGTTTTTAAAAGACTTTCGCCAGCTGACTACTTTTGGCGGGCCAATTCAAATGCGTTAGCGGGCCACTTTATGGCCCGCGGGCCTGGGGTTGGGCAGCCTTGTTCTAGACCATACCTGAGAACCTACTAGTTACGGAATATTGGAGGTCAAAGTTCCAACTTTTTCACAAGTTTTTTTTTTAATACATGTTTTGCATGTAAGATTTTTACTTTAAACACCTTTACGACCCCCGTAACTACTATTCAATCCATCCATCAGCACTATGTTTTAAGTTCGTTACGAGTCCTACCGAAGTAATTTCCCAAAATTTTTTGCGTATAGTTACTTAGTTTGATGTACAGAATGCTTGTTTGACGGCTTCGTGAAGAGTTCGTTTACACGCTGTATGTGGGTTCAGAATGATGCAGGTACTGAATACGTGGTAAGTTGGAAACCGTTTCAGCGTCGGCGTCGCTTCCACCCTGTATGATCTATTTATGAGGATGTACTTATTCAAGCTATTAAGTAGGTTGTAGTGGTTGTGCTACAGAAATAGACAGAACCTAAGTTCAGCAGGCAAGTAAAAAGTGATTGCTGTTACACACTATTTTTCTCAATAACAATTTTTAAGGAAATGTAGCGCTTGATTAGCATAACTATCCTTTGAGGTAATCAATATCAAGTTTGCAAAAAAAAGGATCCACATCTATCCACATGGTATTTGTCCAAATTGCATAGGCATCGCGATCCCTACAACCCTGAGAATGTGATTGATGCCCCCTCGTTCAATCATTCAATTCGGACGCATCCCTTCTGAATTCTGATTCCATAGCAAACCCTTTTGACGGGCAATATTTGTCATTTTGTCACAATCCCTTTTTTTCCACTTACTTTTGTAGGAATTCGGAACTATATCAAAACTGCGTTTTACTTCCTGAATATAAATCAAAATGCTTTCGGGATTCTAGCGAGTTTTTATACTTACATACTATTTTGAACTCACCGAATAACTAAGTAGAAGCAATGGATAAAATAAATCAATAGGCATGACGACAGTATCAAAAAAATGCAAATCTATTTAGTGCGTCAGTTAGACTGTTAGAGTATTGGAAAATAATGGACACGTATTTTTCTTTTTGTAAATCAATGAATATTGACAAAAGATAAAACGCATCAAAACTCGGGAGTGGGGGGGCTCGTGACGTCAGAACTAAAATAATACCTAGGCGTGACGTATTGAGAATTTTAAAAGCGTCATATTTGTATGTTTTCGTCAATTTTGGTTTACGTAACAAAATAAAAAACACGGGTCAAATATTTTTTGATAATCTAACAGACGGACTAATTAGATTTTTTTTTTGTCGTCTCGCCTATTTCTTACACGATGGTCGAAGTTCTACAAATTCATAAAACAATTTAAAATTATTTGGTGTCATTTGGAACTAGCAAAAACTCCCCGATATTTGTAATTCGCTCCATATTCCACGCTGAATAAAATCCGGGACACGGCATTGTGATACTCCGACATAAAGGTCGCGATCCGGTATGCGTCCTTGACGAAACACCATAGGTACTAACACTGTTTACGACTTATTGTAAAACATTCACACATGCATGTGTACGCGATTGGATACGGAAAAACCGTATGTCGCATATCTAAGTGGCAAGATAAATGCAAACAATTTTTACCGCAGTATTTTATTTCATTAGTATTCATAATCACATCATGTTGTTGAAGCTAGATCAATCAATTCTTTACATCTCAGATCAGTTGTATACACTAACTCATCGCTAAATGAGACAACCCTCCAGGAACTACCTACTCATTACATATGCAACATCCAACCAACTGTCAAAGGTCCATCATGTGTTCCCATAACTGTTAGATGGCCTATATGGGTAGAACTTCTTCTGTTAATGGAATCCTAGTACCAATGCAATGCTGCATAATAATACTTCCTTTAACTAAATGCTGTTTGAATAGAACGGAGCAATATAAGGAAGATCAGTAACTAGGCAATTTAAGAGGGCTCTTCCCGGCCTGCCTATCGTCCACGCGAGCATGGTCGAAAAGCTTGTTGTTTCATCCAGAGCCACAGTGGCGGTATTCTTTGAACTCTTCTGTCTTACCTAGCCCCGACCCCGCACTATTCGTCTCCCGCGCACCTCATACTGCCTAACGCGAGGACATTGAACGAAAAATAGTGTTCGAAAATTTCTTAAACTTGTACCGTTATGAGTACTTATGATCGGCCAAAGTTGAGGTATAATTTGTGCAAAACCGCAATTTTTGGAGGCTTATACTGAATTTGTTTCTACATTTTTTTTATTATTTGCTTTGATAGAAGCCTAGATATAGTGCACAAGATACCTATTAGTTCAAAAAAATCAAAGATATATGTGTAACAACGGCATAATCACGTACGAGCGTTTGTCAAAATTCTCGCGAAAAGTATGGCGGGTTGGCCGCTCTTAAAGACAAGGTACAAACGCCAGCACAACAAACTAACCGAAACTGTCAAATTTTCCCAATCAACCTTGAACCTAACGCTTTAGTGATAATGTTGAAGATGTTTTATAGAAATTTCCATTTTTTTTTTGTTTTTTTTTTTTTAGAATTTGTTTCCGGATCGAATCCCGGTAGGAGCTAATGTTTGTGTGATGAGCATGGACATTTGTTTCCGAGTCATGGATGTTTATATGTATAATAAGTATGGATTTACAAACAAAAAGTATCTATGTAGTATATCAACTATCTGGTTTCCACAACACAAGCCTCGTTGCTTAGTGTGGCATTAAATGGCGCTGTGTGTAATGTCCAGCGATATTTACATTTATTTATTTTACATTTACATTTTATTTGATAGATTGTAGTAGCTTGATGTGCAAAGGTCTGTATAAAGGTTCCTACCTCATCATTTACGTGTCTTCTAAACAATCCCTAATCAATTATCATTCCGTGAATTTACGTACAAGTTTTGTCACTTAGCATTCCATGCAAAATACATTTACTTACTGACTTCCAAAATACTTGAAATACACATTATTATTTCACACCAGCTTCTCTTGCTTGTTTTTATTGTTAATTTAATCAAGCCTTCACGTTCGACCTTTGGTAAACAATTTGTTTAACGCCTCTAAGTTAGGGACTTCTAAAATGTCACTGTCAGACGACAGTAACAAATAATAAATGTCTGTGCCTTTTAAACGAAGTTCCCAAACTGTGTTTGAAAGTTTCGAGGGAACCGAAATTGCGAAGATGTTGACTGTGTTGCTTCGTTTATAAGACATTAATTTCAAAGGAGCAACTTACGCCTGTAGACCTCGCAGGAGATGGCGGGACGAGCAGGACAGAACCAACGACCAGCGGTTCGTATTGGCCCTGGATCGAAGGATTTGGAAGTGATGGGCAGAGGCCTTTGCCCCGCAGTGGGATGACACAGGCTAATAGTAACTTACGCCCGATTCTTTTAAAGAGATCCTTTTTATGCGATAGTGCCTTACTATACGCTGTCGAGTTCTTTGGCAAGATCCAGATAGGATGTCTTACCATTCAAAATAAATAAAGTTCCATCTATGCTAAACTCTAAAGTGAATATATTTGCGAAGATAGAAAAGTACGTCTTCGTACTTATTACCGGTCGATATAAAACGAAGGATAAGGTTAATCGAATAGATTGTCTACTGGTGTGAACTGGCACCTGGTATAAATTTTTCCCCTTCAAGAAAAAGAATCAAACTATAAAACAATATCAGTACAGTGTATTATCGATTAAGCCTTGTGATATAAAAAGTTAAACATTAAATTATTATTATTTAAAATTAAATTGTTGTCATAAAATATTTAAGCATAACAAAAATTCACAACGTGCGAAGTCATTAGTTTGAACAAAACGAATAATATTCACAACTTCGTTCTCTCTGGACCTAATCTAAGTTCGTCATAGTTGCTCTTCAAAAAAAAAAAAAACTTGAGACCATTATTCGAAATTGACCCAAAAACTTTTTGGTATTCCCGGTTGACGGAGACACTCGTTCCAACTGTCTGCATAAGCAGATTTTTCGTCTATCGTCGCTTTCCCCAAGATTTCCTTCTTCGCCATCTTTGTTTTACACCCGAGGCTAATATAAATACTGACTTTATTCAAACTAGCCTTGAAAACTGTCAGTTTCACTGTAGCAGATTTTGGGTCCCATCTGGCAGATATTGCGGGGGCAAATCTATCGCTTTTCCAATAGCACTCAGCTTTGTTCGCCTCTAATATCGTTGCTTTAAGGTACAGCGGGGCTGAAAATAGAAAATTAATAAACGTTTCATTAATGAATTCAAATACAGATCCACTTGGTGTATTTGCTAAAACTTTATGTGTAAAGTTTTATATTAATTTTATACAAAACGGTTTGAGTTCTAAGACAGTTTATTAAAAAGGCTGCATGTATGAGAGAAACACGTTTTTTTTTCTAAACATGAACTCAAAGCCGATAAATAGCAAAATAGTTATTTGTGCAACAAGAGAGCAAAGTGGGTTTTTGCTGCGAGTGTTGATTTTGAATCCCGAGTAAGCGAAGGATTCTATAGTTGAATCACGAGCGTAGCGAGTGATTCTAGGTTAGAATCCTGAGCGTAGCGAGGGATTCAAAGACACGAGATGCAAATAACTTTGGTCTCGTGTAACACATACAACTTTTCACCTCAGCAGCGAGAACATATATCTAAAGGTAAAAAAAACAACATGGTAAAAATTAAACCACCACACCACATCACAAACACACAGATATCCAGACGATGATTTGTGTATTTTTATAGGATACAATAAACAGGAAAAGATATTGAGATTTGTAAAAAATAATATTATTTGGATTTGTGCCCTACTAACATTCTTTTCAAAAATGCAATAAGTTTGGGATAGGTTTCAATTTGCACGTCATCTTTTGTTTTTATTGTGGCTTTCAACATTGACTAAATACTCCACATTGTAGATGGTTGCCAAGTTTGTGATAATTCTATGAAGTACGATAACAGTACAGTCTCCGAAAAAGTGTTTACACCCTTTGTAAGTCTCCATTACTTAAAATTTTTATAAGTTTTTAGATATTTTTCGCGAGACTTTTCAGGCAGGAAACTTAATTCTGCATTTTTTACATTATGCTTCAATTCTTCGGGTGTTATAATAGCAGACTTCGTCACTGGACTCACTCATATTTATTTATTATTATTACTTATTATCCAAATTTTATTGTACTTTGTAGCTAGCGTACAATGACCCAATCATTGCTATCGTAACAGAGAACAAAACAATAAAAATTTGAATCCCGCTATTTTTTTAAATGCGTTCTGAAACTACACTCGCGATATTCTGTCTCAACATTAAAGATTATTAAAACTATAAATAAGTAGATACATGATAAACTTCGTATTTTTTTCTTCAACATTCTTCATCTTGATTTAATTATAAAAAATATAATTCGATTATTCGAAATATAACAATTTTTCACTTAAAACCTTAACTCGTGATTGTCAATATAACGGTTATCGATTTACAATATCGGTATCCGAACGTTTTATTGTTTGTTTCTTTTTTGGGCCTACTAGATATGGAATTTGAAAATCGAATTTAGAATCGACTTATTTCTTTCTCTCGCTTTTTTCGTATCGAAGTGAAAGTGACAGAACAAAGTAAAGTTGAAATCTTTCGAATTTTGTGAGTAGACCTGCTCAGTTCTCGATATTTAAAAATAATAATTAAAAAGTTACTTTGTCTCACGCTCGCAGCAAAATCGAATTTTGCTCACTGTTTGTAAACAGCAAAACCTGCTTGTTTGAGGTGCTGAGGTGAAAAAACATTTTTTTCACAGATAAGTACTCGAAGTAGCATGGCAATTTCGTACCAAACGTAGAAAAACAATATAATAAAACAAAACGGTTTATGGACATGGAGCAAATACCGTTGTAAATCTTGTTATTAATTTCCTTTATTGGTTAATAAATTGGAACATGATATTCTACGTAAAAAAGGGTCGTAAAACAATACTTTCACTCGGCTTTGATTAACGTCCCATTGTTTACAACTTTTACTTGAATTTTGTTGAAAACATTTCTATAAAAAAGTTACCGTCGATCTTTTAATGAGCTTCGTATTTTATAATTCTTTTGTAATCAGACTCCACTGTCTATAAGTCTATAGATATAATAGAGAGTACCTATATAACACTTCATTAGGCTTATGGCCTTCGAAGGGGTAGGCAGAAGTGTTTACCAACAACTTTAATTGGCGACACCTACCCCATTTTGCCAAATATGTTTCAGCCCCATGCTAGGTGATATATACACACGACACCGCTCGTCCGCGCGGTCGGGTGTGAAGCGGATCTCACGTTGAATGAAACCCGTTGATACACACGTAAACCGCCTAACCGCGCGGCGCACTGCCATGTTTGCCATCCTTCGCCGCCTCTGCCGGCCTACCGCGCGGACGAACGATGTCGTATGAGAACCACAAATGGGGACAAAACCTATAATAAGATCTAATAACTACCTATGTGTTCTTTATATGGCATGTCGCTTAGTTCACGACACGTATATTATTGATGGCTGACGAGTGAGCCCTTACAAAGACGACCATGAATTATAGTATGGATGTAATTCCATACTAGATGAACTGAACCAGCATCTCTGGCTGCATACTGATGAGCTCTGTGACCATGAACAACTTATCCTTAGTCAGTCAGTTATCATAGATAAAAAAGAAACGGAAAACCTGATAGGGTTGTCAAAACCAAACCTAAAATAAATAAATTACGCCAAGATAAAGATTTAGATTACTAAGGATATCCTACCGTACCGACACACTCCAATTTATTATGATTGGATTGAATTTGTGGGTACATAGGAAAAACTACATAAGTACTGAAAAAATAAATTCGTTTAGTTTGAACATAAATAATCTTTGTAAAGTATTCCATTTCTTTTTAAAACGATGTTCGCTCGTAGAGATGGAGTTTACTTGACTGCTGTGCTGTACGCAGCTTTAGTATATCAAAACTTATCAATGACTCACGTAAGGACCTTACCAGTAGGCTTAGCCAAGTTGACAATCTACAATCGTTAACGCCAATAGAAAACTAACCAAATGTATGGGAATGACATCTATCAACGATAAGTCACGTGGTCAAAATTAACGAATGGAAACTCAAGTTTAGTCAAAACTGTAAGTTGGCTACGATTTAAATGGGATGTAGGGATCACAATTGTTATAGAAACGAATAGATTTCATTCTATCATCTTGATCGATGTAAACTTGTCTATGAAAGTTTATATTCGCTTGTTTTGACCACGTGACTTAACGTTTACGACTGTAGAAAGAGAATCGATACGAATCGTTTGGCTAGGCCTGCTGGGCTCTCATAGATAACGACAAAATCGCTAACTTTCGATCGGTAATTACTAACGAATAAATTCGGTTGCAATAATGATGCTTGCAAGAATCGCATCTTGGATGTAGAGACTTGCATTTCCCGCAAGCATCGTCATTGCAACCGAATTTTTTCGTGAGTTATTAGCGATCGAAAGTTAGCGATTTTGTCGTTATCTCTGTCGAGACTGCCGGCCCTGGTATATTGCATTGGGATTTCCTACAGTTATAGATATGATTTAAAGACTTTCCAATCATTATATTTTTAACAAGAAAAGTCCAAACAATTTTGAAGTCCTGACATTATTTCGTATTATCTGTCCATTTTTACATAATTGTTATCTACGAGCGCCACGTTAAATAGTCACATTAGTCCTCTTATCGCAAATTATCCTTAATTCCATTGCTATTGTACATAGTTAATTGATCGCGACGATTCGAACCCTGCTGTATTTATAGTCACAACAAACTTTGTTCAAGTGACGTGCAGGTAATCTCTACGCAATTAGTACTGTCAGTTAATTGAATAGTCTCATTATACATGTGCTGTTAAAAATCATTCTCAATAATTAGGAATGTTTGGAGTTATTAGCGTCATGTTTTGAAGGATTACTAAGCATGTTTACTGATTTTGTACATCGTCCGTCACCTGTATATTTGTTGATATTAGGACATTAATGTAAGGTTTGTGTACATGTCTATACATATATAACTTTTATAGTATGGAATCACATGTGCAAGCGGACACGCGCGGTATAAAAGCTGTCGTACTGGTCATAGGTACTAAACTGGCCTGCAAAAATAAGTATCACACTTTCAAAATTGCAATAACTTTTTAAGTACACAAGATATACTTTCGAAACAAAAAGGACTCGAATTCGAAACACAAAGGAGTTTAATTTGGTCTATAGTTTCAAAGAAAGCTGATAATAATTGCTTTATAACGTTTTTTATTTAAAATCTCTAACTTCTATAGTTTAGGAAAAAATGAAATTTTAAAAGTGTAGTAAGTACTTATTTTTGCAGGTCAGTGTATATGGCAGCGCTATAAAATGGCACCTACTGGTGTCGGGACAAAAGCCAATAAGGTTCGGCTCCGTTCAACTGCAAAATGAACCTTATATGAATCAACGGTTACTCGATCATGCGTAGCGAATGTGACCTAAGTACTTCGCGACAGTAATGCTGAAAAAGCAGTGTCGAAAATCTAAGATTTTCGAACCGTTCGTAATTGTAAACGTGGCCTTAGCTATTTGAGTTGTGATTCAACGCACATTCGTCTTGAGCGTAACTCTCTCCTCTTTAATAAGCAAACAGCATTGCGTGGGCCACCGCGTCGCCCCGAGTGGCTGTCTCTATAGATAAATAATATAATGAATGAAGTTTAGTTACGGACGCGGCCAGTGCCTGCCTGATGAATCTCTAAACAGGTCGAGGTTCAACTGCTCTATATATTCATGAAATATACCTAGATACTTATCAAAATGAGACAACCAAACAAAAAAAATGATCCTTTAACACGTCTCAAAAAGGTTCATTACTCATTCTAGTTCTTACTTTGCTGACAGTTAGTAGGTCCATTCCCTACGCATTTAAGGGTTTATGTTCAGAGTTGACGGTTGACACCAAGGTTACCGAGCAATAAATCAACAGCAGTCTTACGTAACTTAAGACTACTTAATACCTACAAGTGTCCCAAATATTATTGTTCGTTGTTTCTGTTATTTGGGTCACCATATTTTCTTACAACAAACAGCAGATAGTAAACTTTTATATTATCTTGCAAATATTACACCTTTCTCGTGTAAATAATGTGCAAATGGGGTTGCCTCGTATGTCAAGCAGATCTCCGCATATTTATCTAAGTTATTTTTGGCCGAAAATGTAACCTTTATTTTTGTACTAAACTGCTACAAAGTATAACCACAATCTTAACCATTTTGACAACTGAGCGTATGGTAGCACTTACTTTAACGTTTAAAAATACCTACCTCCGCATAGATATACACATCATTTTCCTGTAAATGTATTCAGAACTTAAAGCCTCTCAACTCAAGTACATTATTTCTCCAAATAGTTTGTAAGGGGGATGTGGTATGGCATAACCATATATCTTAAGGACCAACGATAGATCCCGTCCTTCGATATCATTAGGCGAGGGAACAAGATACATGGCATATTAAGGCGCTACCACACCGTACGAAATTGATTGAGTCGAAGTGGCGGTTATGTTGCCCTTTTTCTTGTAGTTACATATAACACGGTAAGTACCACATAATGCCGGTTCACATAAAAGCGCTCGTATCGGAACTAACCGAAATTTAGCTAATTAGCGACGTGTTATCGAGCAATGCGTATCGGTGTAATGTGTAACTGCTATTTAAAGAGATCATGTTGTGATAGGATATTTTCTGTTTGGAATGAGCGGAGTCAAAACAACTGGTTCGCTAATGTATAACAACAAATAACAACTGTTCGCTAGTGTAATGTTGGTGATATAGCTAGTAGATGGATAGACACTGCTTGTAAAATCGCTATACAAAAAAGTAATGACAGGTTATTTTACAAGCCAGCGTCTAAGTATCACCTTCGACTTCCTCATGTGCCATGTGCTAAAAAAACATATAAAGTGGCGCTAATAACAATATATTACAGCAACAACTGTTCATAGTTACCTTTAAACTGCTCTTGATGCTGCATCGTCTGCACACTGCACCGTAGCCTGCTGACGGTAAGCTGCACTATATCGTTCAGCCCATCTTCGCTCGCCGTGTACAACAGCATCACCTCCAACTGGCCCTTCTTGTTTTCCCGCTGTAGACACAAATTGCACGGTGTTCATGCTAATTGCCACAGATTAGAGGCCCGCATGGGCAATTTGTACACAATCAACCATATCTGAACTGCCTTGGAATGTACCGAGATGTAGATAGAAGATGTATTTTACTAGACCGACGAGGAAGGAAACTGGGCAGAGATACAAACAACACAAACTGTACGAGTATGAATAAATGGAGGTGTTGTGTTTCTCGTAGTAATAATATTAAGGAAATGGTATAAAAAAAACTACATGACCTCATGTCCAAACAACGAATTTTATTATCCTCTATGAGAAATATTACGTAGCTACCTACCTTATCGTTTTTCCTCAGCTGTTATTTAAATAAAGCCGAGGCGTTAAGCCGTGAAAGCGTTTATCTAAGAAACCGATTTTCTTCAGTTTTTTCACGCGACAAGATAAGACACTGATAATACTCAGTATAAGGACATTGCATGTTTTTATTGCATTTCATGTAAAACAGTTTAGAAATACCTAGTTACGTGAAGCAAATGATTAAAACGTGTTTAGTGGGTCGTATCTTGGGCACTTACTCAGGACCAAGGTCTACCATTAATGGTCCCTGTATAACGAGGTTGTCTGATGTTTGGTTACGCATTAGGAATTAGGACTTAACTATTCTGATAACAGTATAGTTATGTATGCAGTATGCCGCAAAGCACGTAGTTATCTTGAAAGCTTATAGACAAATACTCCTATCTTAAAAACTTCTTTAGCAGTTTCCTTGTTATTTTTAAGACCTAGTTTTACTAAGAAGGTAGGTACTAATCTGGATTTTAATCAACGTTATTACAAGAAAGCTCTTAAGTAAGTAGGCGAGTATTAAGATTGTGATTACGGCCATTTTACCGCGGAGAGGTTAGCACCAATTAGTAATTACAAACTACAAGTTTTATGTTTGCAAATTGGCCCAATTCAAAATGCCTTATCATTGTTATAAAACTATCTAGCATTCCAGCATGATGCAAAGTAGGCGTGTACTTAAGCAATTAGCAAGAGAAATCAAAGATTTACCAGTACCTAGTATATTAACATCGATAAAACATAATTATACCGAATTTGTGCGCACGAATATGAAGCATACTTATAGCCTTACAACATCGCAATAAACGTAGGTAGACGATCAGATGGGACCGGCCGAGGTCAAAACTATTCTATTGTACGTACAGTATTAAGATTTTATTCACACGAATGTTCTTCGTGTATTCATATACATAACTAGACATGACTCATACATTAATTGATATCGTTATCTTCAACATAGAAATTTCTATTGCTTCCAATCGTGAGACACTTTTAATAACAAACAATGATGGTCATCCCTTGGTACCTATATTCATCAATTGCTATTTATTATACTCACAAAGGATGTCATTTTGAGCCCATTTTTACGACGTCGAGGAAAATTATGGGGTGGTCTTATTCGTAGTCAAGTAGGTACCTACTACAACGACATTGGTAATTAATTAAAAAGAAAATGAAACTCTCTCGTTAAACTATATTTACTGAAGTCTTTGAAGTCATCATTATTTTCAACTTACCTAATACTTATCAACAGAAATAAAACTGTAACACGAAATAATGATCTCATTTATAGATAGAAAAAATGCTTTGCGAGTGATGAAGTTGAAACTATACCTATTTATAATCATTCCTCTGTCGGTAATCAGCAGTTATCAAGATCAAGTTCATTATGACATGAACGGAAATAGGTTTTTAACCATGCAGCGACTTTATATTTTACTTGCGCATTTACGACTATTTTTATCACATAGTGATTAGCATCGCTCGTGACAGTGACTTATAATGTTGCTGTTAATTACCCTACACTTGAATAGTGTGTAGGTACGTACCCGTGAGTCAGCCGCAGTGATACCACTCGTGATGGCGTTGATCGGTCGCCAAATGTCAGGAGTCCCAGTCAAACCGTTCTTGAGGTCGTTCTGAAACAACTTTGAGTCAAAGTTCCAAGTCGCAGCTCCTACTGTTCTTCGTTTCTCCAGAATTGACTTCTGTGCTAAAGCCTCGGATTTCGACGACTTGAAACTACTAAATGTCTTCTCTAAAAATCCAGTCTTCGGTTTCGGCTCTTCCTGTTCTGCCACCTTGGATGTTTTTTTCGCGTCTAACGTTTTGCTATTTCTTCGTTTGTCTGCATCTTTATTTGGAGGTTCTAACAGAGCATAAATGGTAAGCGACAAAAAGTGGCCGGCTAGCAAACTTTGAAGGTCGTTTTTTTCTGCTCCCTTCTTCGCATCTTTTTGTTTTAGTTGGAATTTAAAATCCTCGTTCCACACGGGCCAAGAACTCTCCTGTAATGAGGTCTCAAATCTGCTATCGCCAGGAAATACTTTGACCTGAAAAGATAAAGACATCGTTATTTCAACCTGAATATAAATGACGTGGGGCAATGTCTGCAACTGGTTTGAAATAGGTAAACGACAGCAATTTTATCTTGGATATTTTACTTTCAACTGTATTTTAGTTATGCGAGACATTTTCGTTTCCTAAGTAGGTACCTACCTATATATTTACAACGTTGTATTGAACAGACAAATACCTACCTAAGTAAAAATACGGCAAATAATAATACGGCCAGCTGCCATATAATACCTAATAAATAGCCCTGGATCAGTCGGGGTGAAAAGTATCCGTGAACGTTGTTAGTGGACGCTAAGCCTCTAACACTGGTGCGCACATAACTTTTTATCCTCAGCCAGCGCAAAAAAGCCGTTTAGGCGGGACAAAGTTATTTGAATGTTAAGGTTTTTTTCAGCCACACGGGAGCAATTTGTTATAGGTAGGTAGGTATTCAAATTATGTAACAATTTTTATTCGAAATGACTATGTTTTGTTGTAACTCAGGTAGGTACTGCGTGGTCTAGAATCAGGATGCTAAATAAGCTTTAACGATCATTGAAATAACCCACATTGGATATGTATTCAATTCACCAAAGGGTACACAAGGGTTTTAGCGACCGAATCTGCCAGCAGTAAAGAAGAATCATCAATCAAGTCCCAAAACCTGATTGCGGTTCGAATGTTAGTGAAATTACATACCTACCTACCTAGAAACACGCTCCAAACTCTAGCTAGCAATACAAATATAGTGTAAGCAATTACAATTTAAATAATAATATTTCAATATGATTTAAGTAAGTTCCGGCATTTGAAAGTGTTATAAGTGCGCCATTTGACTAGTAGCAGTAAGTAATTGAGTTCCATAAAACTTAATAAATTGATTAAATATTATTTAATGATGTAATACTTATAGATTAACGTAAATTCAATTTAAAACCATTAAAATTATATACTCAGCAAATAGTTCCGAGTAAGAATTAACTTTGTTCTCCTATTGGCTAAAAAATGGCGCGCTTTCCCTCTTTGGTAACGTAGACACAGAGCTGTCGAGTAAATTGAATAATCTTTTTGGAGTTAGTATTTTTGTAACCGTCGAGCTGTGCAGTACAAATAAAGTGTTTATCCAAGTCTCAGTGTCTTTTCTTTCAGTTCAGAAGTGGGATAAATTCACGTAAGTGTTATTTGTATATACTGTTGCTATATTCTATTGTTAATAATGTGTGACTATGCTAAAAAAAAAAAAAAAATATACCTGCGTAATAACATTGCGCATTTTAATGGTTAGATTTCATAACTCAATATTAAAATGTGTTTATTAATGCTGTATCACGAATACATGATATATTATTGTTGTAACAGTTGTGATTACAAATTTAAGTTGTTTGCCAAGCTAGGAATTATAATAATACTAGACAATTTTATTAAAATTACGACCATGCATCTCGAACAGGTCTAGTTTATTGCAATTTTGGTGTCAACGGTCGTTGTAATTTGAAATATAGCTACATTATATCGCCATTATCAGGTTTATGGTTTATAATGAAGACTAAACCAATACTTTCAAGATCAGTAGTGGTGCAAATGCATAGTCCATCCATGTGTTGCTGTAACCTTTCCTTTTAAAGTATGTATATGTGTTAATCGGATTAAAGAACTGTTGTGTCCGTATACTATTTCTGTTGATCAGGTCATGGACAGCAATGATGATAGAAGTTTGGTTCAACCGCCGCGGTCCCCATCAGCAGTGTTGGGCAGGCCGAGCCGCAAGCGGAGCCGGGACCCGGGCCGCACCCAGTGCGACAGGCAGAGCAGCGGTCACAGGCGCAGCAGCAGGTGCAGCCGCAGGCGCAGTCGCAGTCGTGTGCGGAGTCCCGGCCGTCGAATGCGACGCCTTGAGACGCCGCCGCTGGAGCGGATTGCTACACATCTGAGCCGCAGCCCAACCAGGGTTCAGCAGGAGGAGCAGCCCAGCGAAAATGGCAGATCACGGTCAAGACGCAGCAGGAGTAACATTCGAAATTACCGGCGAAGCGGGGATCCCCGTCGTCACCGAGGCACCCGTTCGCCAAGCAAAAGTACCAGCGCACGTGAGTCTTTTCCTGACATGTTTTCTAAACTTACCGATGTTCTTGATAAAATTTCGAGTAGGGGTAGTGAGCGAATAAGTAACTTTAATGTCGTTCCTGAGTTTGATCCATCTTCCAAAAACCAGAACATAAATAATTGGATACATAAAGTGAATGAAATAGGAAACATATACAGTTGGACAGACCGACAAATCATACATAATACGATACCTAAACTTACTGGCAATGCAAAGCGGTGGTATGAGGGTCTTTCAACCGTCAATTATAGTTGGGTTGAGTGGCAAGAGAAGCTTAAAGCAGCTTTTCCATCTGATGAAAATTATGGGCAAATGCTTTCGGATATGTTGGACAAAAGGGCAAAGTTTGGGGAATCCTTAGAGGATTACTATTATGATAAAATTGCATTACTCAATAGGTGCGAAATTAAGGGCAAAAGGGCAGTAGAATGCGTAATCTTTGGCATAGATGATAGGGCCATTAGAATAGGAGCGGAGGCAGCTCAATTTGATAACCCCGACAAACTTTTGGCATACCTACGAAATGCAAAAAGCATAGCCACTAAAAGGAACGATAATGTGCAAAGAAATTCAAATAAGAAATTTCCAACCAAGGATAGACCACCTGGTAATAATAGACCAATGAGGTGCTATAATTGCAAAGAAGAGGGTCATATTATTAGTAAATGTACTAAACCAATAAAAAAATGTACAATCTGTTCAATAATTGGTCACGAATCTAATGATTGTTATCGAAAAAAGGAAGACGCGAAAGCTGTCTTAGAAATTTCAATTACCAAGCCTAAACCTAACGATAAATATGTACAAACCGTTTTTATCAACGGCCATGAAAAAGTTGGCTATTTAGATTCAGGTAGCGAATGTACGCTCATTAGAAAGACAGATGCTATTGAAGTATTTGGAACATGGGATAGAAATTACTCAGTGGCAATGGCGGGATTCGGTGGCGCGGTAGTTCATGCGATAGGTCGATGTTCAGTAGTTCTGGAAATTCAAGGCGTTATTGTCAAACTAGATGTTATTGTAGTACCGGACAATTTTTTGAAATACCCATTATTGGTTGGCCAGTCATTTACCGATGCGTTGGGGGTAAACATCTTAAAAACTAATAGTGAATTGATAATCTCACGTGAATTTCCAGACACTATTAGCACGGTTAAACTATTTTTAAAAGAGTCTTGTTCAATTCTCCCCGGATGTTCTTATGTAGAAGTTTACTCTTCTCAAAACGTAACAGGTTCCATATTAGTATACGATAGTTATAGACCCATCCCTAATTTTGAACATAATATAGAAGAGGGGGTCTACTCAATTGTAAATGGCAAAGGCGTGTTATTAGTCGATAATATTTCTTCAAACGCAGTAACTTTTAATAAAGACCAGCTGATAGCCAGAGGACAATATTTGCAGATAAAGATTATAAATTGTCCCTCTGTAAATAAAATTGATATTGTCAGTCCTTTAGAACCTTTTAGTTTAAATGACTTGTCTTTAGATGATAGCATAAATCATATTCAGAAAATGCAACTGTTGGATGTTATAAATCGTTACCGAACTTGTTTTGCTACTAAATTATCTGAGTTAGGCTGTACTAATGTAGAGACAATGAATATTGATTTGGTGGACCCCCAACCTGTAGTTTACAGGCCTTATAGGTTGTCTCACAAAGAAAAACAAGAGGTTAGGGGTATGACCGATGAATTAATACAATGTGGTATTATAAGAGAATCTTGCTCTCCGTTCGCGAGTCCAATAATTCTAGTTCAAAAAAAGAACGGTGAGAAACGTCTTTGCGTAGATTACAGGGCTTTAAATCGGAAGACTGTAAAACAACATTACCCTTTGCCTAGGATTGAGGATCAGATGGATAGGTTAGCAGGCTATAATCTATATACCACTTTAGACCTTGCGTCAGGATATTACCAAATAGAATTGGCTGAACAAGATAAACAAAAAACTGCTTTTGTAACCCCAGAGGGTCAATTCGAGTTTAATAGGATGCCTTTTGGTCTGACAAATGCACCAGCGGTTTTTCAAAGAACTATTAATAAAGTTCTTGATAACTTAAGATTTGACACAGTTGTCGTGTACATGGATGACGTCCTAGTACCGTCGGTTTCATTTGATGACGGTCTCAAAAAATTAGAATCGGTATTTGACAAAATTAAAAATGCTGGACTTACTTTAAAACTCTCGAAATGCAACTTCTTCCATTCAAAAATTGAATTTCTTGGTTTTGAAGTTTCGGGGAATGGTATAAAACCGGGAAAGTGCAAAATTGATGCGGTTGATAAGTTCCCTACACCTAAAGATGTCCACAATGTTAGACAGTTCTTGGGCCTAGCTAGTTTCTTTAGGCGCTTTATTAAAAACTTCGCGATAATAGCTCGACCTTTGACACAATTGCTAAGAAAAAATGTCAGTTGGACTTGGGGGAAAGAAGAAGAGACTGCATTTGCTCAGTTAAAAACAAAATTAGTATCTCGACCAATTCTAACATTGTTCAATCCAAATGCTGCTACCGAGTTGCATACAGATGCCAGTAAACATGGTGTAGGTGGTATGCTATTACAGAAACAAGATGACCAAGCTATGAAACCAGTCGCTTACTTTAGTAGGCGCACTTCACCAGAAGAGCAACACTTTTCATCATACGAGTTGGAAACTCTAGCTGTTGTTAATAGCTTGACTAAATTTCGATGTTACTTAATAGGGTTACAATTTACTATTGTCACTGATTGTAACTCTTTGCGGGCCACTTTTACTAAGAGGGATATGATTCCACGTGTTGCTCGCTGGTGGAGTATGATCCAAGAATTTGATTTTAACATAATTTATAAACCAGGGACTTCTATGTCGCACGTAGACGCATTAAGTAGGAAACGTACTCAAGAAAAACAAAAGCAAATTTTTGATAAAGCCAGAATTCCCCCTCGTCAGTTTGAAGTTGGACAGCTAGTTAGGGTGGAAAGAGAAGTATGTCAGAAAGGGAAGAGTAAGAAATTAGTTCCAAAATGTTTAGGTCCTTATCGCGTTACGAAAGTCCTACAGAATGACAGGTACGAAGTAGAGGATACGCCTATCACTAAAAAGAAAGGTAAACAAAAGTATGTAGGAATCTTTTCGGTCGATAAAATTTACCCTTGGCTGGTGTATCAGTCGGTGGACGAGGGTAATGATGACGATAATAATAATTCTGACATGGATACAGATCAATAAATTGTGAATGTACTGAATTGATGTATTGTAATGCAGCTATGTTGAATACTTTAGGATCCTAAGTGGTTTAGTTTAGAGATTCGCACAGAAGAATTCTTATTTGTTATTGGTAGTTCTGAAAAGTATAGCTTATAGTTTAGATAGTATGGTAGTAAAAGGGAAACACCTGTAACAGTCTAGAATCTGCTCATATGGTTAGTAAAGTGAGGCACCACTAGTTGGTGAGATACTATATGATTCAAGTGGAATCATATGGTTAGTATGGTTAGTAAAGTGAGGCACCACTAGTTGGTGAGATACTATATGATTCAAGTGGAATCATATGGTTAGTATGGTTAGTAAAGTGAGGCACCACTAGTTGGTGAGATACTATATGATTCAAGTGGAATCATATGGTTAGTATGGTTAGTAAAGTGAGGCACCACTAGTTGGTGAGATACTATATGATTCAAGTGAAATCATATGGTTAGTATGGTTAGTAAAGTGAGGCACCACTAGTTGGTGAGATACTATATGATTCAAGTGGAATCATTTGGTTAGTAAAGTGAGGCACCAATAGTTGGTGGGATTCAATATGATTCAAGGGGAATCTGACAAGTGAAAATTGGTTATTTGTGTTGTGATATGGTTATATGATTCAAAGGGAATCAGAAAAGTGAAAATTGGTTATTTGTATTGTGATATGGTTATATGATTCAAGGGAAATCAGAAAAGTGAAAATTGAGAATATGTATTGTGCTAAGGTTGTATGATTCAAAGGGAATCAAACGAGTTTAATTTGTGAATTTGTATTGTGAAAAAGAATTCTTTCAAAATTAATTGGTTATGATCTCAATAGACTGTTATTAACAGATTGTTGATTATGTTATGTTTATTTTTATTAACCATCTATGAAAAATGAGTATTTTTTTTTTAATTTTTATTACTCTTCATTTATTAATAAAATTGTATGATATTGTTCTTATCCACGTTGTGATATTTTACGTTTATTTTTTTATATCATGTACAGCTATTTGTAAATTTTGTTTATGTATAAATTTCGCGAGGGCGCGACTTATAGGTCAGGATGGACGAATGTAAGCAATTACAATTTAAATAATAATATTTCAATATGATTTAAGTAAGTTCCGGCATTTGAAAGTGTTATAAGTGCGCCATTTGACTAGTAGCAGTAAGTAATTGAGTTCCATAAAACTTAATAAATTGATTAAATATTATTTAATGATGTAATACTTATAGATTAACGTAAATTCAATTTAAAACCATTAAAATTATATACTCAGCAAATAGTTCCGAGTAAGAATTAACTTTGTTCTCCTATTGGCTAAAAAATGGCGCGCTTTCCCTCTTTGGTAACGTAGACACAGAGCTGTCGAGTAAATTGAATAATCTTTTTGGAGTTAGTATTTTTGTAACCGTCGAGCTGTGCAGTACAAATAAAGTGTTTATCCAAGTCTCAGTGTCTTTTCTTTCAATAGAAACCTATTGCTTGCCTTTGGCACACAAGCCATTCAGGAATTCAGAGTCAGACCAATTGACCCCGCTCATTTTACCGGCAAATTGAATTTAAATTAATAGCCCATCTCTATAGTTGTACCAACAATACTCACCCGGGGAAGGGTTTCTATTTGACTAGGATTTTATTTAACGAAATCATGTCGTCTTCCCTCCAAATAAATAATTAACATCTGATTGTGTACCGTTTTTTGTAAACGTAGGTACTGGCTCGTACGTATAGAATATGTTGGCCCTTTATTCATGACTATTATGCATAACGACATCACGTCTGAATGTTCTTAAGGAATAGGCAGGGTTGTATGATATGTGGCAGGCAATTCGTATAACACGCCGTATTACATAATGGCGCGCCGGATTGAAAAACGTCGCCGTTATGTAATGCGGCGTCCTCACGTTCAGCGGGATTGTGGTGGCGACTGGCGATACGTTCGACAAAGCGGCGTCCAACGTTTAAACGTTTTGTCAGCAAGAAGAAACGACCAAAAAAAATACTGAAAATTCCGAAAATAAGGCGTAGTCGACGAAACCCCGCTACGCGGGGCTCCTATTTCGGTCTGCAGGGTTCAAAGTAACCTAACCAAACCTAACGTCGGGTGCCCTAATACCTATATCGGGCTCGCTAGTTCGCTTTCAAAGCGGCGTATCGACGATGCGCCCGTTTGTATTTGGGCGGCACATTTACGCAGCTTTAACGAACGCGAAATGCTTATTCAATGCGGCGTACGTACTTTAATTCAGCGGAATTGTAATCCAGCTGAACGTGAGGACGCCGCATTACATAACGGCGACGTTTTTCAATCCAGCGCGCCATTATGTGTACGGCGTGTTCTACGATATGCCTGCGACATATCATGTACAAGAGGTGACGTGTGGCCTAGTCGAATTTAATTATAATAGGGATGTGGGGTCAGATGTTTTGCCATAGACGTGGGACAAACATAAACCCCACGCAGTGTTTGGTCTAATTTTGTGCCTGAAGATGTCCCAGTGGAAAAACACTATGACCGTCCAAGAGATCAAATCGAAAACATATCACCCCAACATTGATGTATTTTAGAGATGCAACGAATAGTGCTTTGGCCGAATACCGAATATTCGGCGGCGCTCTCAGCCGAATACCGAATATTCGGCCGCCGAATATTCGGCGGGTGATCCAGTACAACTGACGTCGACGCTAACAAGTAACGACACGTTTTGATGCGGGGCGGACGGACCCAAAGCTTATATATTTTGTTAAAAAATACCTGTCGTCACCGTGCAGTAGTGTTTACAGTGAGAGACTATTCTCAGAAGCAGGTATTGTATATGAAGAAAAGCGCAATCGTCTCTTACCAACAAATGTAGAAAAACTTGTCTTTATTCACCACAATTTGCCTTTACTTAATTTTAATTATTAAAAATACTGATGTTGTATTCTTGTTTTCGCAATTAATGATTGTTGGATAATTAAATGTTTCGATTAAATTGCTTTTTTTATTTCCTTTTATAAGATATTTGCTACTTTTTTATGTATTCGGTATTCGGCCGAATACTACTTACTATTCGGCCGAATACCGAATACTGAAAAAACTGGCCGAATAGGCCGAATACCGAATAGTTGCCGAATATTCGTTGCATCTCTAATGTATTTAATATCATCAATGCACCCCAATCACTTTCAGTTGTCACACTTGCAAAGTTGCGACTACTAAATCAACCAGGCAATTTATTTCTAACTCATTTTAGAAACAATAAGATGTCGAAAATTTAATTGTTAATCAAAATATCAGTGTTACTGTAACTTTCAGATTAATTAATAAGTAGGTAATAACAATTTTAATTATTTCTACACGTGTACGTATTGTGATGTCAGCTTATTTATATAAAAACGAAATATTGTGATAATTATTTACTTCTGTGCCAGGTTTGCGGTTTCAATTAATTTTAACTATGAATATGGTTTTCACAGATTTCCGCCAAGACAAAAGTAACAGTAGGTACACTGTTACTTTTGTCTTGGCGGAAATCTGTGAAAACCATATTCATACTTTTTGTATCTATGCCTACACCTAGTCAATTGGTTGGAATTCGACAGACTCATAGGAAAATTTGAAGCTACTGTCCCATAAAATTGCCAACATTTTTCATATTGCCCTTTAGGGTAATAAAGTATGATATGAAAATTTGGCTGTGATTCAATAAACCTCACAAAATTGAACAATTTATCAAAGGTCTTTTTATCAGTTTAACTTATTTCTTCGTGGGTAAATTTCAGTTTTATCAGCCATTTAAGAAATATTCTCAAATCGAAGCATTTGAGCACAGACAGAGTACCTTTATCATGTACTTAAGTATTACTTTTTGAACGGTTACTTTTAGCAGAAGCCATTTGTCCAAAAACCCTAGTATAATCCATGACCCTCGATTGAATACGCTCCCTGAAAGTCAGACAAAGAAATAAACATTGATCAAGTTCATTGTCGTTATACACACAAAAAAGAATTCAAATTTATTTATAGCGAACATGGCTATCGAGGTTTGTAGTATACCAATGATTTGAGGTGCATAGCAGAAAGATAAC
Organism: Xestia rhomboidea; assembly: GCA_963853795.1. NCBI lineage: Eukaryota > Metazoa > Arthropoda > Insecta > Lepidoptera > Noctuidae > Xestia > Xestia rhomboidea. Next base: position 11,078,216 of record OY970761.1, on the reverse strand, counting down.
AGCAACGATAACCATGCCATAACAAGAACTGGTGACTTCCATAGATAAAACGCTCATAACGTGCGCTCATATTGGTCGCACTTATCGACGATAGCGTAATGAGTGCCATTGACTTTTCCTTAAATATTTAGAACGATAACACTAACAAGATAAACCCATTAGAGGCTAATAGCTCGCAGAATTTTGAGCCTGAAATGATGACAGTGTTGCTGGACTGATGACTAGAGCAGACGAGTTCTTTCGTGTGAACACGGCCTAAAATGGCCGCTTTAGCAGAATCAGAATAGGGCAATATAATGAAATATGAATCACGTTAAAATTCTTAAAATGGTCACAAAGTGACCATAGTGCGTTTGTGACATATTATTATCATATAGTAATTCTGCTAAAGTGGCCACTTTAGGCTTCCAGAAAAGTTCTTGGATCGACGACTTGAAGGTGGTGAGTGGTGCAGATGGCTTACAGAAAATCGGACGTGACCGGGAGCTATGTGCTGTGGGTCTAAGCTAGGACTATGACAGGCTTCTTCTTGGTGGCGGTAATTACATTTTCATTTTTCATACTCAGAAAGTAGTGTTTGTTTGATCCGAGTAGCGGTTGGAAGATGCTACTTCCCACCTTTGGGTGGAAAAGACTCATAGTAATTGGTTCCCTCTCTAGGGTGGGAGTACATTTTAAAAATAGAACTATATTTGGTTAGGCAGTCGGCTGCAAAAAATTTAACATAATTAACAAAAAAAATGCTGCGGTCTTGTGAGTGTATTAAAAAAAAATACTGATGACTATATAATTTGGCGGGATACTAACTTTGTAAGCTGTATCAAAATCTCGGTTTAAATTTAGACTAATATCTTATTAAAAATGAGTTCAAGTGATTCTGAAATGTTGACCCCAGCTTCTGTTAAAGACGAGGCAAATACAGTAGATACCTACTTAAATATATACAATGACTTTATGAAGTGGTGAGCAGATAAGAAAATAAAAAGATGTTGTATGAGAAGAGTTTACACAAATAGTAAAAAAATATCAAAAAATCAGACCTAATGATATAAAAACGGATCGCTTTTTTCTCAACTACCAAAAGGGAAAATGCTTAAACAAGTGATCGGTAAATAAAATCTCGGTATGCCGAAGCAAATAGCAACATATTTGAATTTACCAAACTGTGAACAGTATACCGGGCATCGTTATAGAAGAATGTCAGCGACGGTGTTAGCCGATTCTGAGGCGAACTTGACAATGTAAAAGAGACATGGAGGATGGAAATCCAGCACAGTCGCGGAAGGCTACATTGAGGATTCTGGCCAAAATAAAACTAAAATTCGAAACAAATTAACTGAGACTATAAATTTACGCCGCACTTCGCCTCAACCAACTACTTCAAGGGGTCTGCGCCATGGATTCAACCGTCTAATCAAATACCTCCAGTATTCTCCTACTTTTACAGAAATTCAGCACCAATTCAGCACAACCTAACAAAATGCATAAATATTCCAAACATTTTTGTTTACTTATCTTTAAATTTCACAAATTGTTCTAACATCTCAAATTACTCATGTTATTATTATCGATTACTATATTATTATTATTATAAGAAGTTGTATATATTGTATATGAAGTTGTAGACGATTATGTGTACCTGGGACAAACGGTCCAGTTATGCAGGTCTAACTTCGAGAAAGAGGTCAATCGTCGAATCCGACTCGGCTGGGCAGCGTTCGGGAAGTTGCACGGTATCCTCTCGTCCAACTTACCGCAGTGTCTCAAGACGAAAGTCTATGACCAGTGTGTGTTGCCAGTGATTACATACGGGACCGAAACGTGGTCGCTCACAATGGGCCTCATCAGAAGGCTTCAAGTCACCCAAAGGACAATGGAGAGGGCTATGCTCAGAGTTTCCTTGCGCGATCGAATTAGAAATGAAGACATCCGCAAGAGAACCAAGGTTACCGACGTAGCCCGAAGAATTGCCAAACTTAAGTGGCAGTGGGGCAGGGCACATTGCTCGCAGAACGGATGGCCGATGGGGCCGAAAAGTTCTGGAGTGGCGACCGCGAACCGGAAGACGTTGCGTTGGAAGGCCTCCCACTAGGTGGACCGATGACCTGGTGAAGGTTGCGGGAATGGTGGCGACACTTGGGGGAGGCCTATGTCCAGCAGTGGACGTCTTTCGGCTGAAATGATGATGATGAATGATGACTATATATTATGACTATTTTTTACTTTCCTTATATTCGAAATGAAAAGTAGAGTGCTTACCACGGGTGAAAGACATCAATTCCTACTCGGACTATAGCCGCCCTCGCCCTCGTATGAGAATTGATTCCTTTCGACCCTCGTGTAACAATCTACTATTCCATATTTAATTATGCCTCGACCAGAATTTAGGTTTTAAAAGTACTAGTAATACAATGCAGTTTCATGAAACTGTTGGCGTATGACGTCACGAATAACAAACCCATTGATTAAGAACAATCGGTTATTGATTAATTTAAAGGAACACATAAAAATGCTGACCATTATTTTACAGGAAATTAGTAACTGATAAACATCCACCACAACCAACAATGTTACAGACATGTATACATACCTATTTATTACCTACCGTTTCTTTGTACTTTATTTTTTACATGCGCTGCTTCTTTTATGCACCGGATGGACGTGAGCACCTTAATTAGTTAAGATATTTTTGGACATTATACAAAATTAATGACCGGAAACGGGGCATCGTCTCAGTTTTGCACTAATTCTCTCTATGTTGGATACCAACCCATTGCTGTGAACTAACCACTAGTATGGTTATTACTACGCTCAGCTGTACTAAATAAACAGCAGACTTTTTATCAGGACCCATTAATCATTATTTAAAACAAACTATCAAACAATTTGGTGCGTGCCAAAAATATCAACGCACCCATTAAAAAGACAAGCAAATGGCCGGCTTACAGCAACAATGTTTGTTGACACGATGTCCAGTAAACGGTAATGTATTTGTGTTAAAACAGTCATCGTTAAAAAAATGAATTCTAATAGACAAGGAATTAGCGCATGTATGTCTGTACGTATGAACATAGACGAAGTGGTAAAGAGAAGAGGTACAGAGATCATAGCACGAGGTGTTGTGTTGTTTCGACGTTTCAACCCCATGGGAAATGGCGGTGAGTTTGTGTATTACATGTATTTCATGCATGTTTCTATTTTTTTTGTATGAAAATATTCCCAATGCTCATACAAAGAGGACCATGGGCACTTTGGGCATTTTGATCCCGAACATTTTTGATTTTGACACGAACTCATAAATAAATTAATGTCTTTGATTTCATTTGTGAATCACCAGACATAGATAAAGTCAATACTGTCATATCTGTGCGGTTCCATTTGCGTTTCAGGAGGAATATATTATTATATATCTAGTTTGGATTTGAAACTAAGCAGAGCAATGTCAAACAATTTAGATCAAATTGATGGATTACCTTTGCTACCCCTTAGGCAAGTCTTGAAGACTGAACACCCTCGGGGAACGTGAAACGTGTGCTGTCACCGGAATGTTGAAGATTAGATAGTTAGTAATTAAGTATGTAGGTAATAACCTGTGCAAGTTCAGGTGCAAGGTTGACTTTGCGACTTTTAGATGAGGCCTCGAGTAGCCCAGCTGTGGTACCTATTTAATCATAGATAATTACCATAGCATAAACATTAAACAGCTTTCGACTTTCCGTCTGCTGAGCCAGAGGCCTCGTCATTTTCAGAGGGAGTGGGCCGTAAATTACCAAGTACGTGTAGGTAGGTGTGTCATTTCGCAGTCTTCGATTTTTTTTGTTCAAGGACATGCCGATCGCGTCACACAACACAACAGGGTTTGTGAACATGAAAGAGAAAGTGGGAATTAGATACACTTGATACACTGATTTCCTGCACTTTCTCAAACCTAGGATATGAGGACTATGCACTATGATGTCTATACCTATGTGAGGAACATAGGTACACTTCACAGTCCTACGAACACTAAGTAGGTACACAGACTTGTTGCAGTTTTCGCGTCAATATCAATTAAGTAGGTATGTGAAGATAAACAAACGAGTTTGTCGCGGTAACTCCGGGTTGGCCTCAATTAGGAAAACAATTAAACGGATGTTAATAGTAGATGTAATGTAGGTAGACGCAGTGTCAGCGACCAGCGCGTATGACGCATTGATGAAGATAGTGCTGTTAATTGCAAGATTAACAAAGAATGTAGGTACCTACACGTAGGTACTAAGTGTACCAACGTTCTCACTTCTTGGTCAATTAGCGCAGTCTTCACACTGCAATTTTGTGCGCGTCTTCTTATACGCAGTCATTTGTAATGCAATTAAAAATAAGCGCGATGTTAGTGTTCATGTGTTGGACTAAAGAGAAGGCAACATTTTGTTTTGTTAACCTTTTGGTGAGAAAAAATCTCATCAAAATAAAAATAAATCTCATCATCATCAATCAAAAAAATTTCATCTTGCGTTTGGTGGCTATACTTAAGTAGGTAGGTATGTAATGACAATGAGACTATCATGATTTCAGCGTAGCAATATTTTGTGAACCATGGCAGCCACCAGGTGATGGGTATTTTACTTCGCAAAGTATTGTGTTTTAGTATCTACTATGGCAAAGTAACAGATCAACCCCAATTAGGTGTCAGTCTGATGAAGTTATGCTGTCACCCCTCCGCCCCCGCTCTAGGTACCTTCGGGGACCTAATCCCTAATTATGGAGGAATAGGTAGGTACACCAAATAGGTAGGTTAGTAACAATATCTATCAGCGGCATGCTGATATCATTGGCTTCTATGTAAAGATGTTTTCTTTAATTTACTGTCACATTAAATATAATTGATAAAACAAAATTCGGAAGTTAGTTAAATTGTCTGTCTCTTTGGTAGGTACCTAATTTTACAGTGGCGAATCAGGTTTTGTTAGTATTTTATAATGGAGCAATAAGTGTAAACAATGGTTGAAAGTTACCTTAACAAGGTATCCATGGGCGCGACTCAACCCAAACAAAGACGGAAGGTGCCGGGCGCCGATAACGGTCACATATAAATTTTTACTGATTGGATGCAAGGCCAACTTGAATCCTATCTCCGGTTCCAAACTACCACTGCCAGCCAGCTGGCTGTCCCGATTCGTATTTAAAATGTTCTTCAGTTTATTAAGTGAAAATGCCATTGTAAACAAAGTCTTCTCTCTGCTAACTATCGCGTATCACACTGGCATTAAACCGGTTTTACTGAATAATTAATCACGCAATACGATCGATATCGTACAACCTCATCGTTTCACGATCACAGCTACTCACTGTCACTTATGAAGTCGTCAGAATAAACACAACACACAACCCAACACTCGTAAGTTTAGGACACCATTGCACGACATTAATAAAACTCACTCAATGAAAATCCATACAGGCATACAACACTGTAGCTATGTATGAGTATGACTGACTTACGATGAGCGCATACCCACCGTAGATAGTGTCACTGGTCTCACTATCAAAATGTACTTGTATGAATGAAGCATTCATGCGTCTTGGAAACAATCGGATCTCTCTTTCTAACACTAGCATTCAGCCGTTACACTAGCGCCACAAAAGAGACGTCGTGAACAAGTTAACCCTTCAATGCCGTGTGTCATGAGTACCATCTGTTATAATACGTAGTTCTATTACTTTATTACAACAGATGGCGCAACTAAATCGATAAATAATTTTACATGTAAATATTTCGATTTGGGTTACTGGCTGGATGGAGTTATTATGTACAAAGGAGGTCAGAATAAAACTTCCAAATTACAGAAATGAGCATGTCTCACCTCACCCTTCTATGATGAATACATATCAGTCTACACATTCTCATTTTTTTTTTTGTATTAAATAGTTTTTTATAACACAAAATCAAGTTGATGTGTTTAACAGGGTCCATAATTAGAATCATAGCTATCAGGGTTTTTTCTTTGAAGACAAATAAAAATAAACATGAATGGGCAAGGTGGGTGTATGGTATGGTGTGCTATTTAGTTTTCTGACTTTGTAATTCAGATTTAAATTTTGACATAACGTGACATCACGCCTGTAATCGCCGAACAGTTGGGCAGACAGAGGTGTATATTACCTATTGTATGCACACTTTCTTGGTTATGTTTTGTTAAGGTGTGTAATTCATAATGTTGCGAGTTACAATTTAAAATAATAAAAATCTGTTGGTTAAATAAAACTTGAGTTATAGTTAAAAATGTTATTTATTAAAATGCCACAGTTCAAATTACACGATGAGTCTGCACCTAGATAAAATAAATGTCAAATAATTATGTCTCATAATAAAGGAAAATTATAATCTGTTTCGCAAAAGAAATTAAACGAAGAACCTTAGACAAGTCATTCACAACAATAATAAGTCTTTTAGGCTTTAACAGTAATTACATTAATAAATATATTTATTATTTTAAACTCGATTTTGAGAAGAATTTACTGTAAAAATCGGCAATGCCGTCGTAATAGTGAATGATAATGGAGACAACTAGGACGAACATCGCAAAACAAATGCCTGTGATGTACATAAGCTGGCTTGCTTCTTGAGGTGTGGCCAGAAGCTCTTCGCTACTCGTATCCCTGTCTAATGCGTCAAACTCAGATGTATCTGCAAACAAAATGGTATTTGGTTATTAAAATGATTAAAGCAGACTACAAAATCACTGAATATCACATCTGACTTTGTTAGGGTTAACTTACAGAAAACTCATTTTTAGGTACATCAGTCAGTTTCGATAAAATTTCGACACCAATCAAATACATACTCAGAAACCCAAAAAAAAGTTTTAAAAAGTGGTATTGTGTAAATTGTGTTACACAATACCCAGTAATTGGGATGTGGACATCAGTTAGGCAGGCAGTAGTAGCTCAATGAAAAATACTGATATTCAGCTGCATTTGGCTGGACTGGAATCCGACCTCAACAAAGTTGGCAAAAGACTAGGCAGATAATGAATAGAAATATTTACCAGCTGGTGTTTCCACGTCGCACACTACATCTGCCTCAGTAATCTGCAGGTCTAGCAACTCTCGCACTGAAAGGAGTGCTTCAGCAGGCGCTTCGCCGGGAAAAAGATAATCGCAGAAGTACAGGGATCCCACGGGGACTAGCACTCGGCGCGGTGGCTCGTTGAAACACACCTTTTCTGAAAGATAAAACAAAAGAGTAAAGCAAACTCAACTGGTTAACACTAACTGCAAATAAATTTTTGTTCATATTTTACAAAGCATAAACACCATTCGGGCCATTGGAAACTCACCTTTGACTGGTGCCTATACAATTATACATATCATAAAAGCCCCGAAAAGCCAGGCAGAGATACCCTTACTCCCACATTTCGCCAGTTATGTTTCAGCCCCATGTAAAAGAGGGCGAGCCTATTGCCATAAACTGGGTCCAAACCCAGACTCGAAGCTACTACTAAGAATTCCTGATGGAATACCTAATAACACTTTGAGCGACCTGGGCATCAAACCCAAGACTTCATACTCAGCTGTAGGGCTTACAACCAACAAGGGTCTTTAGGAGGATGCCCCAGCGATTCTCGAAATACTCAATTAGAATTTTCTAACCTTCTGGAAGTAAATTGTCATCAATCAAAGCATCACAGTGCATAGTGAACCGTGACGCTAGGGATCGTATTATGTCCTCTTTTACAGCTGCAATAGTTTCACTGACTGTCGCCTTGGGGTACATAAACACACTTGAAGACACCACCCCACTGAAGTGTATGCTGCCATCACATTCCAAGTATTCCACTGTTTCTGGGAGTGAATTTTCCTGAAATATTCAGACAAGTTTGTATAAGAATGAGTCATTCAATTTAGTGAGCTGCAAAACTGTAATAGCTACGTAATCCTTATACAATATAGGAACCTATTCAGTATTTAAAGCATAACAATACATTCATCTTAATGCCATATGTGTATGCAACAGAAAGCCCTGTATAACACATAATGAAATGCATGCATGAGAGATGAGAGAACAATGAAATAATAATACTATATTGTATTCACTTACAAATGGCACAAATAAAGAAACATTCATAGATTTGGGTAGTTCTTGTTGCTGTAGCTTAGAACTACTTTTGTGTTTCTTCTTTTTTAAGAGTTGTTCAAGGACTTCTGAATTATCTTTTAATTCACCATCTATGAACATGATGCTGGATTCAATTGTTTTGTGAGCAGATTCCAGGATTTGCTGAAAATTTAAAAGTGGACATGTTAATAAAAATACGTATTGCATGTATTGTTTACCAGTTGAGATGTTAACAACAACATGCTGATGATTTTACAGTTTGGATATTAAAAAGTTAGGTATCTCTCCATTGAAATATTAAAAGGCTACCTGAAACTGTTGCTTGACAGATATTCCACTCTTCTTCACTATGACAGGGTAGGCATCATCAAACTCGTAGTAGCAGTCCAACCGCTGCCACTGCTGCGCCTTAGGCAAGAACTTCCATTCAACCGGGCTCATAACTGCGCTCTTGACTGGAGTACCTACTTCAATACTCTTACAAGTAAGCACTTTTGTACTCGTAGACATATGCAAAATAAGTCTTTCATTTGTATATGAACAGTTCCCGAACATGTACTGATTGCAACTCATAACTTTGTATATGTGATTCACAACAGATTTCACTTTACTGAAACTATTTGGATCCTCAAATACGTCTTCATCGCTTGTAATGAAGATACCTGAAATTATTGAATAAGTTGACCTTAGTATGAAATAAAATTGACATTCATTGATGACTTAATTCTGTTGTGTAATAAAAATAAATAACCATAATATCCATAAGTGCATGCAAATCAGTAATGTTATGTTATGAATAAAAATAGTAATATGTGAACTTTGTTCTTATGTTTATTCAAAATAGATCTAAAAGATGTTGGCTTACCTTGAACAAACATGCCTCCAGGAAGCATTCTAGTAACATGTTTAGCATGGTCCGCAACCCATACCTCAGACACATTCATTAGTGTCTTTGATTCTAATTTGTCCAACTCATAAGCTGTTTCTGATGCGCTTTCTGAACCTTTCTCGTCGGGTGTGCGAGCCAGGTGGATGACATTCTCCCGAGCGCCAGTTGTCTTAAAATTATAGTGGCAGGTTAAAGCTTACCATAGTATTCATTGCATACAGTTTCATTGTGTATTAAAGGGTAATCTTGTGCATAGGTGTTTATTCATACAGAGTGATAAGCCTTTTTAGAGATGAGAGAGATGAGCCTGATTGATATAAACTTCACTAATTGAGCTTGTAAAAATACACATTTATTTTCATAACATAATTCACATGCACAGGAAACAAGTAGGTATTGTTGGAATCTCATGTATGTCTCTATTCAAGATATACAGCTTACCTGACCGAGAATTAATCCTATTACGAATATTTCCCTAGAAGCATATTGCTCTAAATATTGTAAGCAATATTCCGGAGAATAAACTGTCCGGACCATCTTTTACAATTTATGTTGATCTGCTTGCTTAGGCTGCCACAACACGTTTCAGATTTTCTGTGTTATTAGTTTATTTTTAACAATAAAAGTAAATTACAAGCTTTGTTTTGTCGTGTCATAGAATTGAGATTTAGAACATGTCTCACTACAATGTCAGTAATTCAGTATTTCATGTTAGTGTCTGTTCTGTCACTGTCATCCATCATTTCTATACTGTCAGTTGGCTTTTCTTTCGAATCCTAAAATGCTGTCATTTTGGTATAGGGAACGTGCAGGAACCAATGAACTTATATACTAACTGGAATGAGGACAGGCAACGCGTAAAACGTTCCGAGCGAGAAAGCTTCGGGAGTGGATGTTGTCTTTTTCTAATAGGGTGTCCAATAATCATACTAACTCTTGAGACAGTTACAGACTACTGTTATTTTATTATTTAATTATGATGACCTGCAAATCAATAGCATTCTAGGCGAGATAGCTACAAGAGTGGATGTCATTAACTTTTGTGTTAACTAATTACCTATAACTTAAATATATGTCTGTACAGTCCAGTTGCAAACTATCCATTTTGCAACCTGTCCATCCAGACGACTTCTGTATTCGGGGATTCGAGGACTCCGTTAAAATTATATATTTTTTCAGACATGGAAAATCGCATATTCATGCTATGACTGTTTACCTAAAATGTTTTAGTAACATTCGCCAATATTTATTTTACCTTCCGAAACCAATCATTTTCTCTTGCAGCTCGCCAAATGGATTTTTTTGCTGGAGAAGCATGGAAAAATCCTTAGGACCATCATGGCACGGCATGGTGCGGCGGACTCTTTTCTTTTCAATATTTGTATTTAAAAAGCAAACTTGTTACTACCGACACCATGTGCGATGTTTCTAATTTATAAAATAAAAATATACTTTTGATTACTATGTACGACAACTATATTCGAAACTTGGAACTTACTTACTTAATATAATTGGATATTTCCCGTTTGTCAATGTAAACATTGGCAACTCTAGTCGTAAATTTACAACACTTACCAGAAAAACGAAATTCCACATCCAGCTTACCATCACTACTACACCCCTTCACACAACACAATTTTACCATATTTAAAGCGAATTATTTCACTTAAATACAAAAAAAACACCTATATGACTTCAACACAAAACTGTATCGGCCATATTGTTTACATCGGTGACAAGGCAAGACAGAGACACCATCAACGTATGTCGGTTTCTCGTTCTGAACGTTTTTTTTTTCTTTTCTATTGAATCCATTGTACAAATTTAAACTCTAAGCTTTTGAGATAGTTTTTTTTTTTGCATTTTGTTCGTACTCATTCCAGTTAGTATATAAGTTCATTGGCTGGAACTATAGGTGACAGCACTAAATCGACAAGAGACAGTTGTGACTATGCGGACAGTAAAGAAACTTATCACCTGGCATCGTGCTTTCAATAAAATATGTAAACAAAATTATCTCATCAATTATATTATTTTTGAAAATGCTAAAAGGTATAAAATATGGGTTCCGGTCTATCAATAATGATCGTCAGCGTCATAAATTTTATATCTTTTGTTAACTTCCTCTGAAACAAACTACAACAGCTTTCTTATTGCGAGCGAGAACGGTATCTTCAGGCTCTAACAAATCAATATTAGTTCACAATCATTTGTTAAGAAGCAATCACTAAAACGCCCTCCGTTGCCGTGTTTAGATAAAAAACTTTTATGACACCACAAGGAGTGCAGCCAACTAAAAACTTCATTGAAGAAGACGGTATAACCATGTTTAAAATCTGAAAACATGTGGACTCATTCTGTTGAGTTGAGGGATATTCGGTGTGAACTTCAGTGCACGTAGTAGAACACGTGAATGGTGAAGTATAAATGGTTCTGGCATGTTTGCATGTACGGTTGATTTTGAGGGCCGTTCCAATGCAGTGTAACAAAAACAAGTTCTTTTCAAATATTTTTCTTTACTGCGTTTATCCATTTTTTTTGCGTTTTCCACTTGGACATGGTATGAGAGTACTATTCTTTGGAAAGTAATAGAATTTTACGCTATTTGATTTATTTTCATTTTTGTGGAAGTATTGGTAAATCCAGAAATGCAACAATGCAATATGATTAGCTAGAATAATACTCATCACTATAAAATTAGTTCTGTTTACTTGGTAGAAATGTCAATGTCAAGTATTAACAAAGTACAAGATTCGGATTGGCGACGCCAGTCGGCAGCACCTTCGTTGAGCACGTTCAAGAATAAAATATAATCTAAGAAAATAATTATACATTTTATTTTAACTAGGTATTCATTTATAGCGTGTATCAGGAAGTTGTGGTCATATTTGACAGTATGATGTAGAGGCAGCTGATATTTTTTTCGAAAATATGAATCGCGCCAAGTATATATGTTTTGTGATCGCGCCAGTAACACGTACCTTTGTGTTACTGGCGCGATCCAACACACGAACACGTATGTGTTTGCTATGCAAAATACATTGAATGCGTTTTTGCTGAAATAGTCGCTCGAAGGAAGATTTGGCGCTGTCGGCGCACTCCGGCTGAACGCGACGTAATTCCGGCTGATGTGTGGGAACTTGAAAAACACTGCGAGCATATTCAACCGAACGTTCCGCAGATGTGTCGCGACCCTAAGTTCATTTAACCCCATTGAATGACTGTTTAATTAAATAGCTAGTTCCTGAATGGAGTTAAAAGGACATTAGTATGTACATGTAAGTTGGGGGTTGTGGGGGGGAGGTGGCGTATGAACCCCCGAGGGGGCCGGGGGAATTCGTCGGAAATGCATAATGTATGTTCTTTTTAAGTTTTTTTTTAAAGTGACATATTTAGATATTGGTAAAATTTTACTATCGTGCCGCATGCGGAGGGGGGGGGGGGGGTCTCACTCCCATGAAAAGGTAATGCAGCATTCCTGAGTAAAACCGAATATTTTTTTCCATTCCTGAGCAAGACCTCAAAACACTAAATATTCGCCTAAAAAGCGTACCAAGTCGTTGGGCCCAGCGTCGGTGCTTCTATTGCTGTCTGCAGGGTTTTAAGGAACCTAACTAACCTAACGTCGCCAAAAACAAAACGACCATTCCGATAAACGTCTTTAAAAAACGAAGGTTTCCTTTTTACGAGAGGGGTCGGTTTCCTGAGCCTTCAGTTTAATTAATCTTAAAATGCAACTTTAGTATTTTTCAATAAAATTATTATTAGGTAACGCAGTCAGTATGTTTTTAGATCATTTTTTATCATGGTTAGGGAAGAAGTTAGAAGTGTACCAACCCTTATGGAGGGGTGATTAATTTACGCGCACAAAATTTCAGTTAGGTACAAGACAAAGAATCGTATAGTTTGGCCTCGTTTTTATGGTGTAACCTGTGCATACCCGACAATGCGGAAACATACAAATACGGATATGTATCGCATATGGCTTGTCAAATCTATGTCGGCCCTTCTTTTATGTCGCTAAGGTCGTATTTCAATAATTATACATGCAACTGAATAGCTATTTATTCACCAAGGGGAGTAGTGTGTACTTACCGTCGAGTGATATATACTGCTTCATACTACACTTGCTTACAACGTCAACACTACTTAAAAAAAAAAACAAATCGCGTTAGTAATGGATTACTACCCTGATTGTTAGGGCAGTAATGAACTTCCATACAATTGACTGCCTAGATTTTTGAGAAGGTTTAATGAACAGCTTTCTAGCCTTTTAGTGGGGTAGTATTGGTACACTTAATAAGCAAGTGTAGTATAAAGTACTTTTATTCAGGGAGATTTCAAAAATAAGAAAAACGAAGGTAGTTCCAAAATTGTTTATTTATTCAATAAGAATACAATAGTAAATATGCTATTGTACTAAAGTTCGCTTAAACAACAGATAACGCACTAAGCAGCCAGGCCGTGACGGATGCGTTTGCCATCCAAAACCACAGTAGAGTAATCAGGCGTTCGACTCTTCCAGCTCGAGTAAGAGTCTGCACCCTAGGTATGAGTGACAGAGATAGCACTAGAAAGCCCAACTTTTTAAAAACAATTTTGTTACGGCTGCTGGCTGGGTACGTTACGCAGGCCGGCCTAGTCGCTTAAAGCGCCATCTTTCTTACAGTGCAACATTTACGCACTCTTAAGAATACAAAATCATACGTGCAGCAACCGCAAATCTACAATTAAATTGACGTTTAAATACATCATCTACATCACGAACGCGCAATGAAAAAGACTTGTAAAATTAAATTGTTTTGCTGTAGGTAAATTAAACTTGACATTAACATCGCAAATATTATTGACGTAAGAATGTAACAGTGAGTAAGTGGATCTCTTATTATGTTTAGTTGAATTTGCACTTTGAGAAATCCATTTCAGGATGTTGTTCCATAAACCTGTAAATACAGAAAAACACGAATTAATAAAATAACTACTTTTTAATAATTTAATTCCAATATCTCTTACGGTCGATCTATCGATCGTTTCGTCATAAGTTATGATTGCATATCTATCTATAACCAGTCAAATCAATCTGAGATAGGTTCTTGTAATACAGTATGATCGTATTCATCGGCTCGTCCCTGGGAGCCAAGGACAGTTGTAGTGGCCTCGACTACTTCTACTTCTACTACTAAATTATGGATAGAACTATTAGGCAGACGTTAGGCAGACGACCATCCTGCGATAACCACAAATCACAACTACCGAATTTAGCATTTTTATGAGAACTGTTGAGACTTACTTTTTGAGCACATCTTGTTTCTTTTGTTCATCGCTGGTGGGTAGACCCATTTCCTTCTGTCGCTGATCGTACATCATTTTTTCAACTAGGCCGCGAGTCTCGCCGTCCAAATCAGACAGTTTCGATGGTTCTGAAATATTTAATTACTTATTTTTTTTATTTTTTTTACATCAACACACAGCGCCATCTAATGCCACACTAAGCAACGAGGCTTGTGTCGTGGACACCAGATAGTTGATATACTACATATATACTTTTTGTTTGTAAATACATACTTATTATACATATAAACATCCATGACTCGGAAACAAATGTCCATGCTCATCACACAAACATTTGCTCCAACCGGGATTCGAACCCGGGACCCTAAGAACGTAAAGCAGCGTCACTACCGCTGCGCCATTCGGGTCGTCAAAATTAATTTCGTAAAAATATTTCCTTCCTTCCTATTGTCACCCCTTGAAAACAAATTGCTCTTACTTTGGGTTTAAAAATAATGTAAGTTCAAGCAGTTGTAATTCAAGTTCCATTTCCCGACAGTCGAATCTTAAGGTCACACAATAAAACCCATGTTTATCAAGATAACCGTTAAATTGGCAAATTGAATGCAGTTTCCGGAAATACACAAAAACAATAAATACGAAAACAGACTCCATTTATTTAACTACTGTCTATTTAACACCACCACGAAGTACCGAGCAAGTTCTGCGTGAGCAATTAATTACCATAAATACATGCTTTATCTTCACCAAAATGCTTACCTGGGTTGATCTTCCTCGTGGATATTTCCGGGTCGGTAGTGACTAGTCTGCCCCACCAATTCATTTTATTGACCTACAAGATATAATAAAAATTTACAACATTATTTAGTAAAGAAACTCATCATTACCTTAAATTGGTTTCTACATAAAAAAACACCGTTTTAAGTTACATAATGACAACTTCATTAAAATGTTTAAATAATTGTACAAAGCAATTTTAGAAGTGTTACAAGGTTTGTTTATGACATTTTAGAAAAAAAACTCACGCATTAGCATTAACAATGTTTGGCTCACTTATTTACTCAGGTATGGATTAAGACGAGCAATGGTATGGTTGGTTACCGACAAAGATTCACCTTTATTTTCTCATCGGATTAGTCTGCCTAGCCTGTTAACGTCCATTGATATTTACAGGATTATGCTTCCTGGTGCTATTACTTTAAACACCATACCTGGCTCCCGCCAGGTGTTCTTGGGGCTTTAAGAAGTCAGTGAACTACGGTGGCCTACTGAATCGATTGCGTACCCAAGTAGGCCGCTGCAAACATAACCTGGCAAAATGGGGTTTTATTGGTTCTTCCAACACCGAGTGTGAGTACGGCGCTCCGGACCAAACAATGCCCCACCTGCTGGAGTGTCCCAGGCGTCCGTTTACCTGCACTCTTGACGACCTGTATAGCGCGTCTACGGCTGCAATAAACGTGGCCACCTATTAGGCCCAAACCGATACGATAAGAAGAATAATTGACAAGAGCGGCCCATGTAAGATTCTACTTGTAACCGTCATCATCCATCCTTTAGGAAGTCCACGTTCAGCTGTTTATGCATATGTGATATGATATGATAGCAAGAACAAACATTGCCAAATACAGATATTGAAATCAGCAAATGCTTAAGAACGGTAAAATCAACATAATATTGACTTAAAATTACCATTTGCAAGAGCCAGACGATTGTATAAGATAAACTTATATACCTATTACTCATGTCTAAAAGTACGCTCACGTACGTAGATCTACACACCTTTTCTATGTTGAGAAGTAAGTTGCGTCCATCTTGCAACACCCACGTGGACTCCTCAATCTTGACTTCGGCATCCAGTTCGCCGTCGATGATAAGCGGCTGGCCTTTGATGCCGACTTTGAGATGCTTCTTGTTGATGATTACCGTTAAGTCACGTGGCCTCAGTACTTGACGCAGTGGTACTCGGACCTGGAAAGAAATATAACTCGGTTATTATGTTATACGCCTTGCAATACCTCTAACAGTTGTTCCAAAATGCATACTTTGGATTGGTAAAAAATTTGCAATATTCTCAGCGTTCTAATTTATTTCTAAATTAATGAGGCAGCCTACATTTATATGTAGGCTTTAAGGTAGGTATTTTAAAATGTTTTTAAATCCAATAAAAAAACGACCCAGTCTAGAACTATTTATAAAGTCGTTGCTAAGATGATCATTGTTTGGCATAAATTACATTATGTTCTCCGAAGGAACACGGGTATAATTAAGTTATATATTTATGATTCAGTTACTAAGTGCCACGCCAACGGACCTCCAGTCCTACGCGGAAACCTAAAGAAGCCAGTTTAGGGTTAGCTAATGTAAGGTTCTGCTCTGACTAAGCCCCAAACAAGTTATTTGTTACAACAAAACTTGACTGAAAGGTGCAGGATGTTGAAGTAGCTCCAATTAAATGTAAACGACATACCTCACATACTAATAATTGTCATTTAATTGGTTATTTGCGTAAACGGATATATTAAACAATATTATTAATACAGTTGGCCTGTTGGGTTTCATTCACTATAAGTACGTACAAAAGTAAAGGTAAAAGGTCAAAATGACACCTTAACATTTCAACACTTGGAAAATGTAAGTTACACGACAATTTCGACGTTGCGTCATAATTACGAATATTATATGTGACGTCGAACTCAAAAAGAAACCGTATTAAGGTTTATCAAGAAAATAATTGAATTGAAAGTGTTTAACCCAATTAATATACTTTCACATGATTGTGCGTTTATTTCACCTTGTTTTAAAACTGAACTTTATGTACTGTTAGGTACAGAATGAAATAAAAAAAATAGAAACTGCAATTGTGAATTTGTAAGGATATCTACTGCTTGTTTAAGTTTATACAATGAAGCATCACAAACTCGCAACAGAACAAAACAAAATCGTGATTTTCCGATCAGGATATAATATCAGTGATTCTATGGAAAATTCTTATTGAACATCCTGTTGAATTCGTAGCCTAATAAACATAATTGACTTATGGAGAATCCAATACATTATTATATGAATATGTTTTACACAATATGTATATTGTTTATATTAGGTATCATAATAAAATAAAACTAAACAAAAAAAAAACTAAGCAAAATATAAGCTTATGCAATAAAAAACAAGTTGTTTTTCGGGCAAACTACCAACCTACTCAAATAAAATGTTATTGTTTCGAGAACGCAGACGAGACTGCTGTAAGACCTGTCGTACAGCATCCCAAGATCAGGTAGGCCACCCGCATTAGTATTTTTCTTTTCTTTGGATTTAAATAGAATGATATGCACTGAAAGCCAAAACCCTATAGGTACTATAAATAATGTAGAGGCGAGTCACGTAGTAAACCGTTTAAGTACAATTATCAAGCTAGGCTGCTAGGCTGAACAGGACAACACGCTAAGTAACAAGGTGCTGGCCGCGAACTGACATCATAATGACATGCATAGAATACGGAATGAATAAGTCTAAAAACAACAATAATAATGTTTCACAAGAGGACCGCCAAGACAGAACGCGTTCTTCGATCGAAGGCGTGATGACCTCGCATTCCTGGCAAGGACGATGTGCATGAATATACCAGCAGCGTCCGCACACAGCCGAACCGGACCGGACAATATACCTACGTTCTTTGTGAATCATTAACGTGACCCCATAATGACCATCAGTCGGTATTAAGATGCCGAAATGATGACCAGCTGCAGCGAAACGAGTTTTAATGAGGATGGCAATTTTTGGCATTGGCATTTTCCTACTTGAGCGTCCGACGAGTTCGTCTGTCTGTATTTATAATGGCTAGGCAATTAGGCATCCAATAACATCGAAAAGCATTTGTCTTTTAGTGACTCTACATACACTTTAACCCAGGAATTAAATTGTTACATTGCCCCAAGTGAAACCGATTTTGGAAGCTCAATTTGATTGATAACAAAGTACGATTGACAACCTTGGCCTTGACAATTTGAATAATGAAATCTGCGTTGACACAAAATATGTAATTAGTGATTCGGTCTATTAATATCTAAAATAAACAACATAATGTTTAGGTGACCCGTGGCCATGATCATTATTCAGATATGCTAAAACGATGCATAATAAAAGGATTAAGCGTTGTTGATACGACCCAGTTCAATGTTAACATTACTTATCTAGAAATTCTGTGAGCTACTAAATTATTCTCAATTCTGTATGTTTTTCCCCAAAAACCATTTTCACAATCCTTTTGCCTTTTTTCTTCTTGCAAAATCTCGCTCGCAGTATCCTCAAGTAACCCTATTAATTTGACTACACAATCGATATATCAATCGCGTAATATTAATATTATGATGTAGTACAAGCTTCTTATTTACAGTGACAGAATCAAATCAAATAAAACATGTTTTATGCCACCGTTTGGAACGTTTAACACTTTTGTTTGCTCAAATTATGTTTAACATCAAAATATTGAAATTAGATAACTTAGAACTAATTGGACATTGTTTGCGAAACTGTTCCCCTTTATCCTTTGATGTGTCAAGCAGTGGGCGTCGTTATCAGAATTATTCATAGCGACTGATAATTGGGCAATGATACAGCTAACTTAATGATATAATTGCATTCCAATTAAGCTGGAGTCGTGCGTGCGACTGAGAAATTAAGCAAGCCTTCAATCCTTTGTTGCTTTAACGAATAACTTCTTATAAGAACCTTGTGGTAACTGCGCTCAATAGCGTAGTGTTATAATACCTTCACACGATTACGCGCCGATTACGGCCCCGTTCTAATGGAAGCCGAAGTCGTTGGAGTCTCTGCACCAAACACATGATAATAGTATTCAACCAGAACCGTAATTAGGCGCCTCGTTGTCGCCGCACGAAATTCTCAGTAGATTAGATATCAACGCGCCTTAATAATCCTACTTGATATTTAAACGACGGTCATCTTAGACATAATATGAAATATGTTTTCATTTCGATCTGAGTCAATCGATATAATACATATTTGGAATATTTATAGGCTTACGCAATAGTTGAAGCAAAACAAATCTTAAATTGTCAGTAATTATGTAGGTGTTCTAGCGTAGCATATCATATTATAGCTGAACTGTTTCATCTTCAGACTAACCGAGCAGGATGTTAAGAAAATTGGTTTAATCATAAAATCAGCTATTTCATGCAAATTAAATCAGAAACAAACATTCTGCATTAAAAACAGTTATATCCTAGAATTTATGGACATAAATATTCTTCATTAGAGATTAGGCATTTAAAATTATAGGATCAATGAATTATGGAAGTAACTCTCCCTCAACTTAACAAAAAGTTTCGTTTGTTTCAGTGTTTTACTTTGAAAAAGTAACAAGGTGCAAGGTGCAAGGTGCAAGGATCTGGGTGTTTATGTTGACACTTGCCTTGACTGGCGTAAGCTGGTCGCGATTGTGAGCAAGAGAGTCACCGGGACGTTGCGGTCGCTCTATCGATTGAAAAACATTCTCCCATCCCACATAAAGGTAATGCTGGTTCAGTCCCTTATCTTTCCCATACTTGACTATGGTGATGTGTGTTACTACGACCTGAATGCAGATCTCCTCAATAAACTTGACCGACTTCTAAATAACTGCATTCGATTCGTATTTAATCTCCGTAAGTATGATCATGTGTCCGCACATCAGTTACGCTTAAAATGGTTACCCATCAGACAGCGCAGAGCGTTAAGGGCTTTGACTACTTTGTTTTCTCTTCTAGACAAACCCACTTCTCCTTCTTATCTGACTTCTCACTTCCAATATCTATGCTCTGCGCACAGCAAGAATCTTCGTTCTTCCAATAATCGTTTTCCTTTGGAATGCGCTCCCTCTGAATATCAGGATGGCAACCAGTCGGCTCACATTTAAGGTAAAAGCTCGCGAACACTTCCATAAGAAGTTGGCAGACTTGTCCCACAATTAAGTTGTTAGTTCTCTTCATCTATGTTTTTTTTTGTTTTTATCTCTCCTCACTTTGTATAATTTGTTGTATGTATGTATATGTGTATTTATTATTATATTGTATTCTTTAAAATTGTCTGTACTATTGCACCTACTGTTTTGTCTCTGCATCACCCTAAGGTAGACTGGTAGAAAATGCCCAAGGCATTATGTCCGCCTTTGTACATTATGTGCATAAAGTTTTAATAAATAAATAAATAAATAAAACAATTATCAGCATGGGACAAACCAAGTGCTGTTACCAAGCTGTACGTTAGGGGAAAGCAAGCCACGGTACATGGTCAACACTTTATGATATACTTCAACAGTCAATCAAACCTCTCCAGCATTAATAGCATTACATTTATGATACTCAGCACATGAGTAACACTAATGACTTGGAATATTAATTGGTAGTTTCGTACATAGTGATAACGATCATTCTACAATATGACAATGAAACGCTCGAAGGCACTGAATTCTGTAGCAATATCTTATAGCTTGTGATATCATTGAACTCTTGATTCCCCGAGCAGATTTATTGCAAATACGTCATGGTCATGGGAGGTCATTACATAGAAGCGTAAACTTCACACCTAACGTAATTACAAAATCACTACTACACACACGTTTCCGAACGTGTGTGTACTACCAACATTGAATAAATAAGCACTTTATTCTCGTTTGTATGTGCATATTAGTAAAGTATATTTGCTCTTTTCAGATTTGGAAACCTAACTAAACTAAGTCATGGAACGAACCGCTTGGAGTTTCACCTCGAAGAAAAAAATTCGAAAGAATAGAACCAAGCGTATGAGATATTTAAGTACTAAATAAAATATACACGACAAAGTAATTTGTAAAAAATAAGAAATGAATACGCTAGCAGGTTTTCTTTCATAAATATTTTCTGAAATCTTAGACAGTGTTTACTTCTCTTGCTAGCTGTACAACCTCTCTGCCTTCCTTATAAAATTCTAACGTGAAGTGTGTGTATCAAACGTGTATGGGAATAATTATATTCTAATTATTGTATATTATAAAATCAATAATGACCGGATTGCACTTTTATTGTTACTGCTACGCCGCGTAGCTCGTAGCAGCTACGACATTTTTATTTAAAAAAAAAATTACAACATAAGCGAAGAGAAAAACTCGTGTATCAGCATCAAGGATGGGCATAATTATATTCTAACAATTGTTAATTACAAAATCAATAACGACATTGCACGTTTGTTGTACGGCTACGACGCGTAGCTTGTAGCCGCTACGGGTGTTTTGTCCAAATAATAAAATAATTAATTATACCAAAAACAAAAACGTTGACTGATGGTCAGAGTCACCTGTTGTCCTTCGATAAAAGACGACGGCAGCCTACAAGCCTATGTAAAGAAATTCAATCAATTGAAGTTTGTTCAGTTTGTAGGCTTGTAAATGCATTGACGAAATCATCTACCTATTACACCTTTAAGTATACCTACATGAAAGAGCTTTGTTTCGAAAAGACGAAAGTAATGTTGTATTGTTTCATCTTCACAATAGCAAATCTTGCATTATGCATAAAGACCGGAATATGCTGGCGTCAAGTATAGGCTTATTAAGGCATTTTATTTTCTTCCTTGTTACGGATAATCTAGATCGTCTAGTTATTCGTCGATACCGGCACAATAATGCACAAGTGCATCGGTTTCCTCTAACGTCATTGGTGTCGTCATCTTTCATGTTAATCGCGATGTCAATACGCCCTTGTCTTTTTCTGCGAAATCAGTCCTTTATGTTCAATATTATGGTCTAATCTAAACCATCGGATTCGCACCAAACAAATGGATTTTTCTCTTATCCTAACCGAGTGTGCTCCTCAAAATTCGTAGCAACAGTTTAGCTTTCTAAGTCTTGTACCTATTTATTATGGTGTTTTTTAAACTGTGCTTAAATATGAATTTTGAAACATTGAAAGCAAAACAAACACGGCGTACTCCCGAGAGGTCAAACAGAGCTCTTATAGACCTTCCGTAAACCTGATAGTAGTTGGACATGGACTACATGAAATACTGCACTGCCTTTAATCAACACTGAACCAGGTGAAGATCACAATATCGATGACAAGATTAATGATAACAAAAAACGAGGCACGTACGTACTAAAAGTAGTAGCATAAATCGAAACTACACGGAACAAATATCTGGAAAAAAAAGTATTACAAGAAAAAACCACCCAAAACTTAATGGCTTTGAATTGATACCATAATTGACTACTTCTAAAGATAATCGAAGGTCAATTTGTCTTAAAATTACACAAATGAAATTGGGAGATCTATCACCATTAGCGGCGGTGTAATCAGTTTTCCAATAAAAAACTTGTAAGAATTTCAAGTTGCTTAGCGCAATGTCCGGTTGATGTCGTGATCGTGACCGTGATTGGTTTTTTGGCGATCATAATAGTCATCGGAGTCCTGTAATGAAATTCCATGAGCGGAGAGTTCGTCCTCGCGATCGCAAACGATTACGCAACTCCTGGCATCGGCAAAGGATACGTCATACGGACTTGACTTGAACCGATGCAGGCAGCACACAACGTGACATCGCCACCATATTGCTTCTTTACTATTTTCCTGTGGGCTAGAGGCTATCGACAGTCGTCGTACATGGTCACACGAAAATTGTCCTGATCCTGACCACTAGTGTAGTGTTTTCTTGTTTATTTTTTATTTTATCAATTTGATGTGTTTAAATTAATGTAAATATTTAAAAACAAAAATGGCAGTGAAAACACCTTTACTGGTAAGGACATTGACACCCATCAGTAATAGTACAAATTCAGGCCAACGTTGCTATTTTTCTTTTTCATTTTAAATTACTTTTTGAAATTAATTTTAATGTTGTGGTCTGCTATTTGATTGCATGTTAATTTCATTTAAACATTTTTTACATAGGATAGATTTAAGGAAACTAACTGGACTTACTCGTTTTTTGTTTATGATTTATCATTACCAAGAAATATTATTACAAAGTAGAATTAAATCATGCATAGTGGCTTTTTTATGAAAAGATGACGAATCATGAAGATCTGCCTTCATCTGATAAGCCTTTGAGCACTAACTGCTGGCGAAATTGATTGTGGTATGATTAATTTATAATTAAATCTATGCGGGATTAGTGCACGTTAGATATCATTGTTAAAATAGGCTCATCTATTCTTTACCAACAATATGCATTATTTGTAAATAAAATGCATCTTGCACACTGCAAACATTTGAAGCAGGTGACGAATTTGCTTACCATCTTACACGAAATAATAGATAAATAAAATCTTGTATGATGATTTTTTGGACATCTAAGAAAATAGTGTAAGACCTAATACGATACCAAATTCTTAAAAAAGGCAATATTTTTCAAAATGCTACGAGAAAAAAATCTGTAAGTATACAAATCGGCAGCGTGCAACCTCATATATAAACCTTGGTGATTGTTGCAACACTCTCAGTACGACTCTAGTCGCTTTGCCGCTTGGAACAGGCGCGTTATACGACGCCGGCCACACGGAGAGGGCGAGAGAGGTTTAACTCGAAACTACAACCTAACGCAATTTTGACAGACATGTGGACCGAGTGAATGCAGTGTTCAGTGACGTAACATTAGTGAACAGCTCATAAGAGAACAACAATAATACAGTGGAGGTGGCATAGTAAACAATGGATACCAAAAGCACGGTAAGTGATGCTTGCAACTTTTTTAATTTAAACAATGACTTGTCTTGATAATTATCCCATAGATTCGGTGGATTTTTGTGCGATTAGTAGCTAAAACTAAGTAACCTTTGATTTCAATCTTATTCAGTGACGTTTAAAATTTGATCAGCTTATTCAGTCTTTGCAAATTAATTTTACCAACGAATGTTTTTCTGTTCCATAAATAAATAAAGTTAAATATAAGAAGACACAATAATTGGTATAACCGCGTTAGTTTCAAGTTAAGCAGTAAATATGAACAGGTTTACCGAAAAGGATGTAGGATTCATATGAGAATAACTTCACCAACACGCACCGGAGGCAAAATGTATTTATTTAGATATAAGAAATTACTTTGTATCTCATTGTAAGTGAACCTATGTATTGTTCTTATGAGAATAAATTCTTTAAACCGAATAACCCACTATCGCACAAGAATGCCATATAAAAACATATGTTTTTGGCAACTGAGATCCGCATTCATAAATAAATAATTAATGACTATACTACACCATATCGGTTTTAAAGTAGTTCAGTTTGATAAACCTGTATTGTAATCCATTATTAAAACAAACAAGTGAACTTTAAGCAGTGTTTTTTTTCTGATTAATGATTATAATAAGCTTAATTATATTTGCATGAAGGATATAAATAATTAAGCCGTAAGAAATGATCATTTCCCAGAACCACTGTATCTATGGATATCTAATTAATCATTCGCGGTTGTGAGCACATTGAAATAACTTTAAATGTTTCTACAGCATTGCAAAATGGATTATTGTGGTTAGTATCAAGAATATAATGTACATATTATAAATAGACTAGATTTTGACAGTAATAGATGCAGTTCGTGATATTTATTAACATCAAAACCTCCTTTTTTAAAGTCGGTTAAAAAGAAAGGATATATAAGGATATATTCAAGAAAACAAGGAACATTGTTTGTTGACATTTGATATTGGACTAAGAGCTTTTAAAGATCACACAGTAGCCAGGACGTGTGAATACTTAAACCAAAATTGACATTCAACATCTATGTATGAACAAAAAAACTACAAAAAAATTGAATCCAAACAAGAACAAACATCAAAACTTGTTGCAAAGTTGCATTTATTGCTTATCAGAAAAACTCAAAGCGTGAATATATATTATGAGCTTTTCCTTATCAATATGGGTGGAGCAACACTTAGCAAAGCTTTTACGTATATGCACAAGGTCACCAGGAACCGATTCAGCAACTCATCGACTTGATAAAAAGTGGATTGTCGTAAACTTTGGAACAAATATTTGGAATCTTATTAGGTCCGCGCAACACTTCGATAGCGTGGGTATAGATAGATACTACATCGTTTTACAAGTTTTTCAAACTAGTCTCCGTACAGAAGGTGACTAATCCCCTTATTAAATACTCAAACTCATCTAGTGGCATATCTGCCTCTGCATCATAGTTAATCTGGGGCATCACTGAATTCGTCTGAGCAGATGGATTTTACAGCCTACAATCACAAACTCATTGAACAAGAGTGATGGCCGTTCAAGGGTCGTCCTCGTTCTTACTACTGATTCAAACTTCTTTTAAAAATTACGATTCTAAGGCTACTGTCATGTTGCCCATTTGCAGTAACGTGTGCGCCGTTATTTTTCCAATATAATTTATAATGAAACTCATTTTCCTTGACTTAACCTCTAAATTATGTATGATAACGAACAACTGCAATAAAAGACGTATCTATGAGGATTGAACACATTATTACACCAACCGATATTCTTCTATATTTATTCAAAAATTTGAATAAATATAGAAGAATATCGGTTGGTACTCGTACTAACCAATAGTTTCTTAATTTTAAACGTATCAACAACAAAAAAGAGTTGGTACCGGTATGCACCCTTGAGGGATACCATTATTCTGACAGCTGGATTGGAAGCTGCACACACGTAACTTCAGCTTTAACTTTAATGAGGAGTCAGCGTATATTGATGGTAACATGGGCTGCTGAAAGTTTACACGCGTTCTAATAAGTTAATTGGAACGAGGCATGAAAATCATAGGGATTCCTTAAAATAAGCTTAAACCTAATCTGCGAATACACAGATACACCACGTTTGCCATTTAAAGATAGGTAAAGATTTCTATAACGTTTTTATATTGTTTCAAATAAAAAAAACAGTAAGGAAAATAAATGTATCATCAATTCATCATGGACCCACCAACGATGTGATTAATGAAGAAATATTGTTTTCCCTTAAAACTGTTAACTGCCACGTAAAGACAATGGGTGCCTTTAATTTCAGCGGTGACTATAAACTAGCAATTTGATATTACAAAATTACATTGATCTCATTCGACAGTCATTAAAGAACGTATAACCTCTAAATCAAGTTGAATTTAAACTGTATATATCTACGAACGTAATTATAATTATCAATAATTATCTAAATTTAGCCTTTCAAGCAGTAAATTGTTTTATTGTACCTACGTAGGTTTGTTTGACTAAGCAATTTTATGAAATAGACGCAGGTACGTTTCAGTCCCCACATCCTATGATTACATCTATCAAGATAAAATGTGATTGACCATTCGTATGTTCGTAATTACGTTTGCAACGCAACTATTTGATGGTCGCCATCAGTGCAAAACAGAAAACGTAAGCGATTTTCTTTCAAGCGATCAATCTTGGTCCGTGTGTGGAAAGAATGTAAAGCCTTATAGGATTCTCATTAACATCAATGGACTTGCATGTCGGATTACATCAATGCAGCTACCGATTACCTAAATCAGCAAATCAACTTGGAAATACATAGAATTGACGTGTGCTAATGACGAATTCATGATAAAAATATGTTGTAGAGCCTGTATCTTCTGAACTATAAAAATGCAATATAATAGCATTTCCTCCTCAGCCATAAAGCGACTAAAAGTTGTTTGGCAAATACATACATATGTATATGTAAATTACTATTATATAATAACCACTGTGAATCACTTCAATTGAATTGACAACAATATATTCTTACATAGTATATCCTATTATGAAACTGAAGGTTAAAAACCCGGAAGAATAGTCTTCATACAACCCTTCCGCGTGTTAGAATAGCTAAGAACTGAAATGTCGTGAAAAGCGACTGAGCATTCATTCTAGAGACTGGTTTGAATATTTTGTACTGGAATATGAATTCAAAATGATAAAAATTCCCAGACAATTAGTATTGCAATCTCGTAAGTACTTGGGCTTTTCAATATGAACGTCTGTAAAAACCGAATCGAGTTTCGATGGTTACGTGCGCCAGGGCTAGTTCTATTAGTCCGAGGTAAACGGCACAGGGACTGACAACTAAAATTGCCCTCGACGCGCGGCCTTCACATTTCAAAACACCCGGACTTAGCGTACATCCAGCCGGTCCGAACGGTTGCGGTGCATTCATTTATACAATACAAAATCTCTCAACAGATTGAAGGATTTCGAGAAGTTCATTGTTTAGCATAAGTCGAACAATTATGAAGCAAAAGAGTTTATATTCTGAGAGAGTTGATCTGTAAATGCTCTAATGTGTCCGATCGTGCTTTTGCATTACGTTGGTAGTGCATGCCGAACGTGACAGGTGGCGCTTGAACCGGCGCATATTAAAATTATGAGCTAACTTTAATATTTATTATTATTACTAGCAATCTAGGTAATCTTCTTTCCCGATACTTACATATTCTACGTTTACATAATTATTCATTACGTGTTAAGTAACCACAAACACCACAGTCCACAGGCTACTTTTCCGGATAATTTTCGTTGTTGTTTTTTGGTTGAACCGGAACTACAACAAGACATGCTTCAAAAATATTCTTGTTTATTTACACAAATAAATATTTAAGATTATACCTAATGGCGGAAATTTCCGTTATGCTAATTTTATAAGCCAGCAGTGTCACAGCAAATTAATGAAATCTTGGCCACACTGTGTTGTAGTAGTTCATGGTCAACTGTTTGCACAACAGCTAATGAATAATGACCCGATAACATTATAATATTTCTAATATTCAATGCCTCCACAAACATCTTTTGTTGTTTTGTATTATTTTCCGTTTTCATAGTTGTAACGTAGTGAGTAAATTACTCATCGAGTCACGAATGTTGAAATCCTTAGTTCTCCCTGGTACTACAAAATCCAATTTGATCGGCCCTTAAGGCAAAATATCACGTCAGGTGTCAAGTCTTAGTAGAGCGACCGAAATATATGGCATAGAACAACAAGTCGACCGACCCAGAAAGAGAAGATCTACGAAAATGGGAATGTAACAGATTTATAAACATCATTTATTTTCTTCTTGACACCTGTAATATGAACATCCTGCACTTGATGAAATAACTAACAAAAATAATCTTCGTATAAGAGGGAATTGTTCGAAGCAAATTCGTGGCAGAAACTTGTGTTTTGGAGGAAACAAAAACCAACCGGTGAGGAACTGAGGACGGATCAAATAAGCACAGAAAATTTTATGCTGTAGATAAAAAGAAACCTATAATGGCGTTTTTAACTTTCTGCAATCTTTATGTAGGGTTTAAGTCGTCACCATCTAGTATAAACTAAAGATAAAGCCTCTAATGACCTTTTATAATTTGTTAATATTTATCTGAGAACCACGCCCCCATGGGAGGTAAGATATCAGTTACGTCACACGTACCGTATTGCTCAAAACGTCATTGGGCCACATGTCATAAGTTTATTGTAAGAGTAGGTCAGGTTAGCAACAAGTCACATTAGTCTTTATCCTTCGCGTGATAAAAGGATTTTGTGTTTTTTGCATCGAGATGTGTAATATTCATAAAGCAGTTGTGAATCGTGCGAAAGTCAACGGCATTTTATTCAAATAAGATCCGAGTCACAAATGGAATGGGTAATCATGGGTATACTTAGGATTTCCCACTTACAAGCGGATCTAACAACAAAGTCTTGTAAGTATGATGTAATTGATAACAGGTATTCATGGAGTCAAAATACTTAGCTTAAATAAACACTTCAAGGAACTACAGTTAATATTCTTTGTATGGTACCAAGTACACTTGTAAACTAAATGCTCTTTTTTATGAAGAAGTATGTAGTAGATATCATGATATTATTTCTCCGTACAGTGGTTCGTGAAGTGAAATGACGACATCGTACCGAACAAGTTTCGGATTACGAAATAATTGGTAAACAAAATTTTTCGCGCCGCTGAATGTTCTTCACACAACAAATAATTAAGGTCGTTCGATTTACTTGGCTTGGATTCCGAA
Organism: Xestia rhomboidea; assembly: GCA_963853795.1. Lineage (NCBI taxonomy): Eukaryota > Metazoa > Arthropoda > Insecta > Lepidoptera > Noctuidae > Xestia > Xestia rhomboidea. The sequence goes on along the minus strand of OY970761.1, from coordinate 11,048,954 downwards.
ACGTGAAATATTTTGCCAAGTTATGGTGGATCCCGTAAGCCAATCATAACAATCGCATAATTAATTACACAAACGCCTAAGCGTTGACGACGGTAAAATTCTGTTTCGTCTGAAAAATGTGCAATATAGTAACATTTATAGGAACGTCAACCGGTTGCATTCAAGAGACGGACGAAATGTTAGATTTCTGTAATTATTAGTAACGTTACGAGACCTCATTCCCAATAGCTGTGATTTGGTTTTTTCCACTTTTTAAAGTTTTCTTTTTGTAGGTATATTGGCCATAGTTAAAAGCGGTAACAAAGTTACCATCGATCTGTCTACCTTTATGTAAAGGCTAGGTTGTTGATGGCAAGAACAAGAATGATATAGGAAGCTAGCCCAAATCAAACACACGCGCGTGTACTGTTTGTGTTTATAAAAATGTTGCCAGTTACCAGATTACGATTGATATTTACCAATACTGACCTTACACTCAATTGACACAAGTAACAGTGGACGATGTTATATTTGTCATACAGTTAACATCATAGTCAGGAAGCGATTTTGTGGCTACCTACAATTTTTTCAAAGAGTCCACTCTGTCAAGGTAAAAAGCTTTGGCATTAAACTGTGCATTACGTATTGGATCTTACGTCCTATTTGTATTATCTTAAAAAAGTGATAGATGTAGGTGGTACATTTGAATTGAGGCGTAATGATTACGCGTAGGGATGTCCATGTTCAATCATGTAGTAGGTATAACAGCAAATCTCGGACGTCAGCAAATGATGTCATCGTAACGTACTTAAATGATAGGAGAATCCGGCTAAGTAACCTATCTCATGGCCACTTTTTCTATTAAAACATCACTCACTGTATAGACTACACAGGTACCTACAATCTAATAGATAACAACCTAAAGAATGCAGTAATTACTTAACACATACAGGGAAGAATACCGTAGTCATTAATTAATTATATGATCGTCTTAAATAGACTCCGGAAAATCTATTTCAAGCCAAAGTTCAATCAACCTACTATGTTTTTTAACGACTGATTGGTTATATCGACGTCAGTACATCAAACAAAGTCTATAATTATAGTAAACGCTCATTGGATTTTTTTCTCGATAAGTACTTACTTATTTCAAGAAACCGTTGAATCTGTTTTTGTCTTGTTTTGTAAAATATGAAATTACAAATCCTCTGCAATTTGCATTGACACACATCCCGTTAGCTCCATAAATACAAGCAATTGAGTTCAAGGACGAGCATAAGCATCATGTCAATGTTTGTGACCAGCGCGAACAATGAGTTATGTTGCGGCGTCCTCATGCAATCGCGTATAAAATATGATAATTGGATGCTCAATAACACGTCTGGCTTTTGTCGACCTAAAGTCAAAACTGAACTTCGCATTGTCAAAGACGACTCATATTTCGAGGGCCTTGCCGCTTTTTAGCATAACTGCTGACACTCAGTGATGCATGTAAATGGACTGCTTATTCATTGCTACATAAAGCTATGCAGCTGAGTAAGTACATAGATACAGAGGCATTTCAGGAGAAACTAAACACAGTTTGCAACCTGGCCGTATCGCCGGTGGCGCTGATAGAGATCAATATTGCAACGCCATAATTCAGTTACGATAAGTCAGCCTGACCACAGAGAGACGTGAAATTAAAAGTATCGAAATCGTGGACCGTAGTAACCCGTTATCCATTGTGACATTTGCAGCACCGAAAGTATTCTAAGAAGAGCCATGCATGCACGCTTTCTCTTGTAAGGGGAACAGTCTAGTTAGTCTTTAACTGATTATCATAGTAAGTGTAGCGACTATTGTTTGATATTATGAAAGTTGTCGGAGGCGTCACTTCTCCTTTTGAACGAAGTCCATCGTAAAGAAAAACAATTTCGTGAGTTCGTGACTTCAAAACACTTAACGCAAGATGTTCAGTTATTGAAAAACTTGTTAGTAAAACCAATTATGTTGGTAAGTAATTAAATTTTAAATACCTCCGGCAAAAAAAAAAATGTTTAATGATGATATAGGCAGTACAGCAAAATATGTATCGTGACAGATAAGTACGATATACTTATCTGTCACGATACATATTTTGCTGTACAATAAGTAGGGAATCTCATGACGAGATCGCCAAGTCGAGATCTCGAGGGACTAGAAATTCGATCTCAGCGAGATCGCGGCATTTTCGAGATCTGGAATGGTTTTCAAAAAGTATTGTTTTACTTAGATAAGTGAAACATAATAAAATTGAAACTGCTTAGTTGTGACTTGTGATTATGATGTGAATAAGATACAACATTAATTATAGAAAAACGTCTTTATTTTTATAATTATTTACTTATGTTTATGAACACACAAATCACAAGACAGACCCGTAAAAAAATTCTCAATAAGGAAGTACGTAGTTATTTTAACAAAAATAATGAAAGTGAAAAAGAAACACGAAACAAATGGTTTTAGGAGTGATTTTGGAAATAGCTCCTTAAAATACAAATAGTGCTTAATGTGCTGTCGGATAAAAGGCATCTTATGTCAGTCGCTATGTAGCCAGCGGCTGAAAACGCCCTTTCAGATTTAACACTAGTAGGTACCAGCGTGAGCAAGCTGTTGTAAGCAAATTGCAAATAAATACCCCTCGATCCTCCAAACTCAAGAGATGCATCTCTTTTTTAATCACGGACTCTAGCCTGCGTGATGCGTCTCTGACTACTGCCGCTCGATCTCGTCAATCTCGGCCGAGATCTCGTCATTTTATGCTTCGAGATTGATCTCGAAAAATGATGCGAGATCTCGCGAGATCGTGATTGCATTCCCTAAAAATAAGTGTCTTGAGATGTAAAGTGTTACAAACTTACAAGCCTAAGTTGGGTTATGTCTAATGATTTCCGCGATTACAATGAACCGTTACTTATGAGCACGCAGCGTGAGCACGCATTGACTGTTGATTCGTAAAGATTACATGTTGCATAACTAGAGCGTCTTGTCAACGTGCGCGCCGTACCCAATATGTTCTACGACTACGACTATGCACCTGTTGTTATGGCGCCAACAGGTTCGTTACCGTTAATTATTCACAATTACAAACACTGAACATAGTGACACAAATGTTATGAAAACTTTCAGTTAGCAGAACTTTGACGCAATCGTTTTCAGGGACGCTTATTTTTAAACTAATGAAGCATACAGACTACAAATGTACCAAACGAAGCTGAATACTCTGAATAAGTTGAATGGTGCGATAAGTCAAGCAGATTGTGGTGATAAAAATAACGAGATGAACCCAAATACCACAAAAGTGTACTTGCAGTCAGATTTACCTTCACTGTTTAATGACATTAATTTCCCAACTGAACATTACAATCGCTTTTATAGACACAATGTCGTGTCCGAAACGAATTTACCCATTATTAAGTTTGACGTCTTCATTAAGCTCAGGACTAATGAAGAGTTTGAGATGTATAGGCACCGTCATTAAATAGGTCTGATCAAAACAACAACAACAATAATAAAAAAATAAACTTAATTGATAGTTGAATGTCAAAAGAGATAAATGATTTGTATGAGACATAGCTAAACATGAACAAATCCAACGTAGCTGCATGAATACTCGTTATTTTGTAATTGGTATAACAAATAATGGTTATGACTTGAGTCCTGAGCACACTACATGTCAGTAAGCACGTGCTTATATACACGTGGACGAGCAGACGTACGCATAATAACATTTTAATATAAACGTTTATTCAATACTTGTTCTCACGGGGTTCTTAACGTGTGCTCACCACGTGTTGATAGCAATTAAAAGTTGATTCATGTGGGCATATCCGTAAGTATGCACGTGCCCTCACTGCTGCACAGAACGCTAATATATGTATACAAAATGCATTATATTCAAATGAACTGAGATAAAAAGACATCGACAAGAACTCAATCAATATTACTTTATTCACATATCACGTGGAAAAGCATGCTTTTTAACAATCGTACGTAATTGTTTATTATTACATGTATACTTTAATTAATTTAGAAAATAAAATAAGCAATTCTCATGTTGACTAATACTTGGCAACATTCTAATTAGATACCATTTCCTCATAGGCTCACACAATAGAACTTAAACAAATCGACCGAGTTCCCACTTGCTACATCTTATCATAATCTACTTTATTTTGTAGTGCAGAATGAATTCTCACACAAAGAGCGAAAGTGTATGCATTCTGCACGTTGTCAAGACATTGCTGAACAGTACAGTGTAACAGCATCGACGTAGACCCCGGAACCGGTTCTTTGCATTTGGCGAAACGTTTTGCAACATCGCCCACCGCCTCTGTCGTCGATCAGAGAGACGAAGCTCTCGTACCGACCGACACTTGAGTGAACAATATTGTTTGAAGTTTTAACAATGAAATCTTTGAACTGCACAAAGTAAATACTTTGCCAGACACTTCGTAACCCTCAGATAAACAAAAGATTGTTAAAATACCACAATAATGACGCGACCTTGCCTTATAACAATAAAAAGTAAAACGAATTAATGATATGACTACCTAAAATGCTTATCCATCATGTTATCAGAGTAACAAAGAGGACCATGAAGCCAAAAGCAAAGCTAAGATTTATTGCATCAGAGGCCGACGAAACGAGACCGCAAATAAAGAGAACATGGACCTTGAATACCGTATCTGACAAAATCAATCGGACTTCGAACAAAACTTGACCTAAAATGTAATTGATGGAACTAAATAAGATTCTGCCCGAGAACAATCACAGGAACAGAATACGTTTTATATCGATTATGTAAAAGCAGTTTCTCAGATCATATTTGAACGAACAGCAAAATCAAACAGCTCTATTTGCGTATATCATCTCCATAGCATTACATAAAGCGACGTATTGAGATTGAAAGGCGATCTTAAGATGAAACTAATCTCCAAAGACGCGACAAGGAAGAGTGCCGCAATGATTTCCGTACGCATTCAGCAACACCCAGACAAAGTTGCACAACACAACGACACTACAGAATGTGTAGATGTATGCGCCTGTTACTTTTATGTCGACGGCTTTGTTTGATGATCAATAGCCGACTCTTTAGCCGACGAAACAAGGCATCAAGCAGTTTTGCAAGAGCCAGAATACGAAAATGATAAAACGTGACAGCTGCAGCTTTGTACTGAAAAAAAATTTGAATTATAAACAATTAGGTCATCGATGTTTAGGCTTTTATGCAATGTCCATTAGGAAACGTCACGGAAGACACTAGTTAAGAATAATTTTCCTCTATTTACTGTCAACAGTAATTTATTATCATAACATATTAAAAAAACCAAACAAAACCATAATGATTGAATTATTGTGCTTGAATGCTAACAGTTGACTAGCAAACTGCCTCTTTCTATTCATGTAACTCGAACGAATAAAACAATACTTAAGATTAACAACCTACGTTGTAGATGACGATTTAACTACAACCAATCAATTCAAAACTTATTAATGCTTAGATACAAAGGCTGCAACTGCTATTCTATGGACCAGGGTCATAGAATTCTTCTTATTCAGACAAAAAGCCTCTTTTTACAATATGACGAAGTAAATGCCCGTCCATTGTTAGAGCATGTGATTGTTAATGTTTATAACTTATACGCTGATCAGGTTGATTTGCTACCAATTAAATATTCATTTGAAGGTATTTGCCAAGATGGAAGGAAAGAGAATGTCCAACATGTCGTCCTTTTACTGTAATTATGAATATGTATGCAAGGACCTGGCAAAGAACGTTAAGATTCATTTTTATACTACAGCAAAAACGCTCATAGCTCGTCAACTAGACGAACAGATAGAAAACCAGACCATCGATTGGTTTGAATATTTTAAATATACTATGACACACTTGTGAACACTCGACCTACTTTCTGCTAGTGTTTGAACTGAACATAACGTATTATAAAAACATTTCTAGCTTATCATGTAGATAATGAAAGTTGAAATTGAAAGTACTTTCATAAATCAATGTTGAAGCACTTGCGTCGGAGATATTGATAAACATGCATGAGGAAGAAGTCTAAAAATCTTTCGATAGATAACATCTAGTTTCCTAGCCTTATTTGACTTTGATTTGTGTTAAAAATGAGGATCTCATGTTTATTAATGTGTATATTTCAGATCTCGTCACAAGAGTGGCACATACCGCGGCCATCTCTGTCGGGCAGCAGCGCTGCTGGGAGCCTGAGCGACTCGAGATCTCGAGGTGGCTCCGCCTCCAGCCAAGGCTCAGCCAGCAACCACAGTACCCACGTAAGGCGACCTTCTAAACCGTGCGTCACAACGATTACACACAAAGTTTCCGCTTCGATATTAAGACAAGAATCACGCTGTGTATCGATGAAGCAGAGTTAATACTTTATGTATGCACCTAGATTTTTTCAATCTATTCATGACATTAAAATTAAGAAATAATAATTATTATTTTTGAATTATTATAATAATTCAAATAAAAATATTAAATCATCACAAAAATGCACGCTCCACCTTGTAGTGATAAACTTTAAAAGCACAACCACCTTAGTAACCAAATAACCAATTAAGTCATTTTTTATCCGCTGAATAAATTTGATGGTGTTTTTGTATCCAAATTAGATACACATTTTGATAATTGACGGGGTCAAGAAACTGGTTGATATTGCCGTGTCCGGTACAGGATCCACTAAACTTGTACGTTCTCATACAGCATTCCAAAGATTGCCTAATTTGAGCTGACAACTGTTGCAAGACTGACGCACGAAAATATCGTTAACAAGTCTCCGATGATAACAAGTATTGTTAGATATTGGATACTTAAAATGTATATGCAAACAAAACAAGTTATTAAATATCATCAGCTATTTTACACACGGATCAAAATTGTTTAGATCACGTGAAGATTGAGACACAATGGTTTCCTTATTTTAGTTGGCTTGTTTAAGAGCTCAGGGGGCCTAAACCACCATTTTAAGAATTTTAAATTTTTAACGTGATTCATATTATGATTCAGATAAAGCAGCCATTTTAGGTCCCCAGTACGATCTTTTTTCTACAGCTACACAATTTTATAATAACTAATCAGGAATTCGGGAGCAGCCTGTTGGATATATTTTCGAAACAAAAAAAAGTTTCTCATGATAGTAAATTCCTGCATACCGTAGACATTACCATAAAATATCAATTAAATTATTATGCGTATTTAGGTAGCATTAAGTTGTTTTAACTATTTTGATAAATGTGTAGGTCGGAATAATTTGAATTTCATTCTATGGAGCAATATTTCGCGATTGGCGAAACGTTTCGTCGTGTGAAGACTTTGAGTCATACTGTCGTCACTATTATACACAAACGTTTTGAAACTTTTGAAATAGCGTTTCATATTTATTTATTAAAAAAAAAAACCACGGTATCAAATTGAGTGGAGCTTCTTTTTACGAAGAGTTTTGCAACGAGAGGTCTCGTCATTTAGCGCTCTTAGCAATTTCATACTAAGAAATCTCACACGTTAGGTGCTAAATTAGGCAAGATTTGTCCTAGCTAATTAAATGTTAGGTGATTTGATGCAGAGACCATGAGTTTATACGGGTCAGAATTAGATAACACTAACGAGAGCAATTCAAAGATTGTTTCAATTTGAAATTAATTAAACAATGCAGATTTTGATGATAGGTAAACCGATTTTAACCGATAATACGGAGAAACTGGGCGAGTTGGATTTAAAATTAGTTTACGAGCCTAAGCAATTAATTACCTACAATCCAGCCTCAAGTTACGAAACTCATTCTTACCCAAATTATTTCTCTCGAACGAAATGACTCTACTTCACATTGCTATAATGAGCTCAAAGGTCCCGTTGAAGAATCGTGACATAACAACACATGGTAACAGCGTCCCACGCAGCACTTCATAGCACTTAATGTCGACGAGTTCAAATCGATTAGACAATGAAGTTACTTTTACTACGCACGCGCTGATTACCGCATACAATTTTATTATTTTAGGCTCGTTAAGATTTAAGTTATTGTAAGTTTCAAACTAGTTAACATCTTTATTTTAATTGCAGAGTGTATCATCCGGCTCTCTGCTACTGAGTGCGGCGCATCTAGCACGCATGCACGGCAGAAATTCAGAGCAAGACGCGCTTGGCAGCTACCCCACCAAATTAGGAAGCTACGGTCGCAAATCTGAACATTCTGAGGCAGTAGTCGCCATTCCTGAAGAGACGCTCGACGGTTTGGATTCTGTTTGGAACGGCGTTAAGCGGAGTTCGGGTGCCGAGCAGGACACGCAGTCAGTGGCGAGCTCGACCCACTTTACTGTCGTCAACGGATACACGAAGCACCGCACAGGGAAGGAACCCAAATCCTGCTGTTGCGATCATTCGCATCAGATAACAGTCCTGGTTATATCAATGACTATTCTGTTTTCCGCGTGTATACTTGCAGCAATTTGCTTCGTTGAAAGTGAGTATTTATTACTTAATTAGGCAGAATTATTAAGTAAGAGACGTAAGCTCCTTTTTAAAGTTTCATATAAGTCTTTTAAAGGTCATTTGCCATCTTAGTCTACTTTGTACAGTGTACTAGATAATAATATTGTAGGTGTAAAATGTCTGCTTTCAGTCGAGATTTCGACCAAAAGTAAACAAGGACACGTCACATAGCGAAAGTATATAATACTGCAGCCAAATTACCTAATTTTATTGTACCCAAGTTCTATTTGTACTTGTGTGATGTAAATTATATAATTATATACATATTAACCTATTTTTTTTTGTTACAGTGCGAATGCGTCGGGAGACCGGGATGTACAAATATTCATAAATACTGGAAAATCAGATGTGATCACCGGAATAAGTATTAATTGTTTACAATTAACTAGCTATCTTTGTTGTTACTTATCAATTATGTTAGTAACAAAACACTAATTTAGCGAGACACAGTTATTTAAAATTGTTAGGCAATTTGTTCAAACTTCAGTAAATACAAATAGTTAGACAATAAAATAGTGCAATATCTTTCTTACCCAGTACATTACAATAACTTAGTTATTTTTAGTAACATTTTATTTATTTTTGATAAGTCTTATAAGCTATTAAGCTGTGATGTTCATGTTATTTTATAATAATCTGAAGGCTAAATTCGTTTCCTCTAAATTGTATGAAATATTAATATCATGAATACCATATTCAAATTATTTAATAAGTTTTAAGTGAATTCTGTATAATAATAGTTTAAATTATAATGTGATTAATTTATAAATTAAGTATTATTTAGATATCAGGATTGAATGTGTAAAAGTTGCAAATTTTCGTAGGTCTCATGAAAATCTGCATCTTTAGTATTTTGCCTATACACCATTACTTTTGCTATGGGAATATTTTGTAATCAGGCAGTGGCATAATATTATTATTGCGATTAATTTGGTTTTTTTTAAAGTAAATTAATTCAATTGTTATCGACAAACTGTGATAATATACGAAAAAAACGACTAGTTGTATTTTTTATTCCCAATTCAGTACAACTTTTCTACGAAAATGATTGTTTTAACATTACGGTGGAAGCTCCACGGTAGCCCACGAAATTCAAATTTTCTTACGTTTTTTGCAATTTGCAGGTCAGTGTCAGGTTGTATGTTGATTCAAATATGGTTCGCGGCTGTAACACGTATGTACAGTAGGACCAATTTAATAGACCACATTTGGCATGTCAGTTTAGTACTACTACATTTTAAAGTTACTTACCTTATTTTGTCATTAAATTACAATAAATATGTAATCGTAATTGAAAAAAGTTAAGCAATTGTGCAGTTCTAACTTCGAAGAAATAAATAATATTTTATGCCAGCCGTTACAAGGTTACGATGTTGAATTTTGATGAAGTGTCAAACGTCGTCTATTAAATTGGCCCTATTGTCGTGCCAGAATTATAATCATTAAAATCATCAATACAGCCCTCTAAGTTCATGTAACCTGATTTAATGACAGTCAATCAAATCAAGTTACATGAACTTGAAATTTGAATTTTGCGGGCAACCGTGGAGCTTTCACCTTAAATAAGAATCTCCTTGAGAAGACCTCCAAAATCCCTTGGGTAATAAGTCGCACTGCCAACCAGCTGAAGTGCTAACTGGGTTATCATGTGACATGAGCAAATGCATACAGGGTGGCGCCGACAATACGACAGTAAATTAAACTGCGTATACCTCATGATGTTCCTGTAACCTGCTAGGTCGGAGGCTGTAGCCACGCTAAGTGGAGACCAATATTAAGTTCAAGAAATCAATAAATTGTAAAGCAAATTGAATAACTATTTAAATTGTCTGTACATTCGAATCACAACTCTCATTTTTTGACAATTGTCTGCCAAATTGATATAGGGTGTCAATTTGCTTAATTATTTATCCCCATGGTGCTATAACAGAAGACGTCCTACAGCTAGTAAAATAATGGTGATGATAGTAGACTGCATCAGATCTCCAGTTGTAATGTCGCCAAAATGATGACAAAACTTACCTCAACTTCTTCTAGGGTCTGGGTCCATTTGTAGTTTTCGAGATCACAACCGTTGCCAGCATTGGGCTTCAGTTTGCCCTTCTCTTTGGGATCATCTTCCTCGTCAGGTACTGTGGCTGGGTCACCTGGGGTACCATCTCCACTACCCACTTCAGTTTCTGTTTAAATTGGAAAATAATATAATTATGACTTAGAATAAAATATATTCCCTAAATGACCCCCATGTGTTTTTATACGGTTTTATAAGAAATATTCAATAATGTAATGGATGTGCAGAAAGGATGACTAAAGGAATAATAATATTAAATATAAATAAATAAATAAATATCGCTGGACATTACACACAGCGCCATCTAGTGCCACACTAAGCAACGAGGCTTGTGTCGTGAACACCAGATAGTTGATATACTACATAGATACTTTTTGTTTGTAAATACATACTTATTATACATATAAACATCCATGACTAGGAAACAGATGTCCATGCTCATTACACAAACATTTGCTCCTACCGGGATTCGAACCCGGGACCCTAAGAACGTAAGGCAGCCTCACTACCGCTGCGCCATTCGGGTCGTCAATATATTAATTGATATATATTGATATATATATATATATATATTAATTGATATATTGTCAATCCAGTCAATTTAAAAAAGATATTATATTATAAGAAATATTTACAATATTATAGACGTTAGTAAAGTTATATTCTACTACAGACAGGGTGGTTTCTAAAAGATGTCCCAACGTGGGGCATCATGCCTGTCAGAAACAACTTCCAGGAGGCTACTGCTACTGGCCCGCAATCTGGCGAGAAGAGATGCATTCTGTTTGGGAACGACAGTTGTGAAGCTGTCTCCTCATGCTTATCAGGTTACGCAGACAATTGCAGATGTACTGCAATTGGTGGCAGTTGCAACAGCGCCTTGAGAGCATTGTTGTGTTGAAAATGCAACACATTGTATACTACAGTATTGTGGAAAATTGTGTACTTCAAAACACAAGTGCAAGCAATCAGATCTAAAACAACCATCAATAGACAAAACAAAGTTCACAGAGGCTTCATTTGGAAGTCAGCACAACCAATCTTTACATAGTATAAAAAACCGGCCAAGTGCGTGTTGGGCCATGCGCAGTGTAGGGTTCGCAATTAGCCCGTTATCACAATATGGGACGAACCCGTTGGTACAGCGCCATCTAGCGGCAGTTTTGTGAAACTTATGATAATTTATTATGGTTTTTTTATTTTAGATTTTGTTTTTCAATGCAAGTCTTTACCCGTTATAAAAAAAAACCAATTACTTCATCTTAGTCACTTTAAAGGATTTATTCTAAGGATTTTGTATTTGGTACAAAATTATCCAACACCCAAATTCAACAACTATTACTGCTAAACTAATAAAGTTATCTTAACCGCTATTTTTAAATGCACTATCATCATGAATTTTTCCAGATTTTTCAAGCCAGCAGTTTAGCTTTTAGAGGGGGACGACGCCCTACTGGAACAAAAATTTGCACTTGAAAGTTTAATATTTCGTAAATGAAGCATTAAATCGAAAAGTAGTTTAAGCAACCCCTAAGTCATTTAATAGACCTACTCAACGATACCGCACACGATGAGATTGACGACGAAAAAAAAAATCAAACTTCACATGTAAGGGAGCTACCCTAAAAAATATTGTCCAAAATATTATTTTACCACTTTGTCGGCGTAATTGATATACACACCCCTACAAAATTACAGCTTTCTAGCACTAACGGTCTCTTAGCAAAACCTCAGACAGACGGACATGACGAAACTATAAGGGTTCCTTGTCAGGACTACGGAACCCTTAAAAGTCGCACTTTGTACGCTTAGATCTTTTAAACTACGCAACGGATTTTAATGCAGTTTTCAGAAATAGATAGTGATTCAAGATGAAGGTTTACATCTACATTACACCCGTGCGAAGCCGGGTCGGGTCGCTAGTATTATAGGTAAAAAAAAAAACTGGCAGAAGGCAAGACCTGGTATTATTGTTAAATGATACATGTAAAACGGCTTAGGGACTACATTACTAAACACAGTGTTTCCAGATAATATCGATAAATTTCGACCGGTCATTGTACTCATCATTATGAACCACTTTTATTAAGGGACCAAACCCTGAAGCTGAATCGAGTAAAAAAAATCAGCTATTCCATACATTTTAACGAGTTATGTGAACATAATTAATTGTAGGGTACAGCTCATTTTTTTTTAAACACGTAGTATTTAAATGAAAACGTAATTTTTACCCCAATCGATAAGCCATGTTTAGCAATTATTTTGGTTGTAAAGATGCAAGGTCAACCGGAATGTTTTCCAATACAAACAATTCCAACGACAAAGAGGTGCCTATAAAATATTTGATAGCAATAACACGCTTGTGTGTTACAGTACAATGAACTAATTAAATAATAAATAAATAATATCGCTGGACATTACACACAGCGCCATCTAGTGCCACACTAAGCTACGAGGCTTGTGTCGTGGACACCAGATAGTTGATATACTACATATATACTTTTTGTTTGTAAATACATACTTATTATACATTAAACATCCATGACTCGGAAACAAATGTCCATGCTCATCACACAAACATTTGCTTGTACCGGGATTCGAACCCGGGACCCTAAGAATGTAAGGCAGCCTCACTACCGCTGCGCCATTCGGGTCGTCTAATCAATTACTTACTAGTTTTCTTTTCCTGGTCAATATCTTCTTGTATTTTAGCAGCCTCCTGCTCAGTTAGTTCAGTGACAGAAGCAGGTTCAAAGTCCTGGGCCATTCTTTCCTGATCTTTCTTCTGTTGGATTTCTTTCAATCTCTTGTCTGCCTCTTCTTTTTCTTTTTTAATTCTATCAGCCTCTTCCTTTGCCTTCCTGGCATGAGCATAAAATGTATCTTTTACCACCTGGAAAATAAATAATAATGTACTTTTTGTAGTAGTATTCTCATCCACAGTAGATGATTTCTATAGCGTTACATAAGCTTCAACCCAGAACTCTGCAACCTCAATAGAATTAGTAATGGGCTTAGACCGGTCCCTCAAGGTGCAGGTGGTGTTGCATAGGGAGCAGAACAAGGGGTTGGTCATCATCGAGTATTGAAAGTGTTAATGATTATGGAATAGCCAAATCCATAAACTTGTGAGTATTTTTTGAAGAATTATACACTATTACACTGGAAGCCGAACCCAACATAGTTGAGGAAAAGGCAAGGCAGATGGTTATAACTGTTTCAACTTACTTGTTCCCATTCACCTCCTCTACCCCCAGTGAAGAAGTCTGTTTTCCTTGAAAGAAAGCTGACTATTGTAGCCAGCAACTGAAACAGGACATGAAAACCATTCTTAATATTTAAATACTGCTACAACTTAAGTATTTGGACAAGTCCGTAAAGGTGTTGTATATGAAACAGTTTTCCTAGTGCCTAGTGTGGAATTAGTATCCAATTCACTCACATCAAGTTCACCCAAACCGCTTTGTGTGAAGTATTTCATCATCAGTGCTCTCTGTACTTACTGAAAATTTGAAGATGTGTGTGTGTCATTCACCAATCTGCACTCACTCCCTCCACAAAGAGGTCGTAGATAGGAAGAGTAAATTGGCAAAAGCCTTATCGTAGTAACATGGTTATTCGCCAGTTAGGTTGCTTCAAGTAAGGACCAATATCATCTACCTCAAAACAGAGCAATATCCAAAGCTCTATGGCCCTTAGGACGACCCACTGATCAAAGCTTTTTATTATTTTTAATCAATTTTAGGTGGATGAAATACTATACTCCTATTGGAGAATTTAGAACAATCCATAACAGAAGTGGTTGCAAAGGTTTCAGTCTTTAAACGTTTTTAGCTACATAAATGATGCTCAATGTAATAAAATGTACTGGCAGGGGCAATCAGACAACAGCATTCATAACTACTCTACCCGTTTTTGATATTGCAACCGCGCGTTTTGATGTTATTCAATATAGTTCCGGTAACCTAGCAAACCAGACTGTTGAGTCACCATGTGATCAATAATCGAAAAGAACTTGGTAGAACAATCGAGAACACGAGATTAATTTTTAACCTAGGGGTAGCCTGGGCTAAAATACTGAAATACAGCTGTTAAAAGAGTACAAATGGAATAAAATAAGGTTTAGCGCTAAATTAATAACATACTTACATCCTTTACACCACCTTCGTGCTGTTGGGCCATCGCTAACAGCATTGAATCGAATCTTTCAGGATCGTTAGCCATTGTTAAGCAATATCAGGTATCAAGATTCTCTACAGATTTAAAACAGACAAAAGAGCCTCAAGAAAACAAAGATATTGTTGTCTTTTTGTCTTCACTCACACGAGTCACAGCGTCACGAATTCACGAACAAACAAAATTTTCGGACGTTTGTGTCTGACAAAAAAATGACATTTGAATTTGACGTTGACATTTGCTGTTGCCAGTTGCCAGTAACCACAGTCGTGTAGTTGCCAGTCAGTATGGTGTCGGGTATTTCCACAATCGCGTCGGTCCTCCCAACTTGCTTGCTAATGTTTTTTCCATAACGGATCATATATTTACTAAATTAGAAATCGACTAAGGCATAACATAATGAGTTTTTTCTAGACCAGCTACCATTAAAAAAAACGATAGATGGCGCTGCACATGACTCAGTGTGAAAATGAATTGTTTTCGGTGTATTCGGCCGCAGCCAAATCAAGTTTTTAGGTGCAGCAGATATCAGTGTCCAAACATTCGGTGCCAGGTCGTATTCTACAGAAATTATAGCCAAAATGAAAAAAGTAAGTTGCAATGCAACAAAAAGATGAACGCACACAAACTAGGAAGGAATAGTTTTGAAAGACAACGAACGCCAGATCCATACAGCCAAACAAAGAAACACATACAAAGCGTCTTGAAAAAACCTCATTTCATTAACTTTTTACCGTCCACAGTCGAAATGCGTTGAATTCATGAAACTGGAGTCAGTGCCAATTTTAGCACTACAGGGTGTTAAAGTAGTCGCATGCCATAGCTTAGGGGTGAGTTCAAGCTATTTGAAGTTAGTGGGTACTAAATTAGGTTGATCTTGCAATATATTGTAAGTTTTTTTTTTATTGTATTTATATTTTTATTTTTTACGGGTTCCTTTATCGATACTGAACTCACCCCCAAGCTATGGCACGCGACTACTTTATCACCCTGTATAGTTAGATTATATTAGCATTAAAAGGGCTACCGCACACGACTGTCCTAGTGCAAGCGAGACAAGACTATGTATTCTCGCTCGCAGTAGTAGGGTAATTTTTTGTCTAAAGACAGTCTTGTCTATAGTGTGCGGTAGCCCTAAAGGTGTATATATTCATACACGAAATCTCGGGGTCATTGTACTTATCATTAGAAACAACTTTTACAATGGGACCAAACCCTGAATCGCGAAAAAAAATCAGCTGTTCCATACATTGGGAACAGTTGGTTCAAATTATGAGTACAATGAGTTCAGAAAAATGATCACTGGTCGACCTAGACCTAGTCCAGAACATGTCCAGAAGGCTCGTAGTCCTAGCCCCCATGATCCCATCCCCCTTCCCCAGGAACTGCCCTTGCCTCGAAGTGATGTGCCTGATGAACTCAAAACATTATTTGTTCCATGATATGATTCAAAAACTTATCCACATACCTACTTCTTCTGGATCTTGAAATCTGGAACTCAGTTCAACAAAAACAATGGCCCAGTCAGACCAATCACGCAACGCCTGGTGTTGATGAGCGTGTGGACTGTATTTAAAGAGATGAATAAAAACGATGTGATGGTGGTTATTTAACTTAATATTTAATTAAATTGGAAAATCTAGAAATAAAACAGTGAACACAAAAGACAGCAAAGACACATACGTCAAATTCAAAAAATTAAAAAAAATATTTAAAAAAGGTGTAGCTTTTCCAGCCAGTCGCCAACATTCCGGGCCCCTAGTGGAACACTAAACCGTGGTGGCAACTGGCTGGGGTTCGGCTACTAGAGGAACGAGCTTGCGGACTGGTCGGCGCAAGGTACCTCCTTTAGTGGCCACGTCTGCGACACGGACCAGCCCGTCAGGTCCCGTAAAAGTTTTGGTTACCCTGCCTAGGAGCCAAAGACCCCTAGGCAGAGAATTGTCCGTGACTACGACGACGTCACCTTCGCTTACGTTCAAATTGTTTCCGTTACTAGCGTAGCGTCCCCGTGGAATTAATGTAGGCAGGTATTCCATAAGCCACCTTTGCCAAAAGTGGTCAGCCAGCCTGAGAGCGTGTCTCCAGTTAGACTTTCGAAGTAGGTCTGCATCCGAGAGCTTAACTGGCCATGGAGCCACCGATGAACAGCCAAGGATAAAATGAAATGGAGTTATAGCTTCTGGGGCGTCTGGTGAACTTGGAACGTAAGTGAGCGGTCGAGAATTAATTATGGATTCAGCTTCGATCAGCAAAGTGTTATAAACTTCTTCGCGTGGGGCTCTGTTTTTTAATGTAGCGCGTAGGGCTGTTTTTACTGAACGCACCAATCTCTCCCACGCACCTCCCATAAATGGAGAGGCGGGCGGTATGAACCGCCACGATATTTTGCGGTTGGTCGCAAAGTTCTCGACATCTTGATGGAAGAGTGATGCTAGTTCGCGGCTAGCTCCAACGAAGTTGGTTCCGTTGTCGGAAAATATTGTTGACGCGAGTCCCACGCCGAGCTATCAAACGTCTGAGGCTCATGATCGCCGAATCTGAGGTTAACGATTCAGCTATCTCCAGAGGTATGGCCCTTGTGACTAGACAGGTATATAGGGCTACGTATCGTTTTTCTCGTCGGCGACCCACTGCCACTTCTACGGGGCCGAAGTAATCTAGGCCAACATGCGTAAAAGGCCTCTTATGGTGATCGAGGCGCTCAAGTGGTAAATCCCCTGTAAGTGGTGTCACAAGGTGGCCCTTCTGTCTCCTGCATAGTACACACCCCTTGACGACGCTGCGAATCGTTGCTCGTGCTGTCAAAACCCAAAATTGTTGACGAACTTCGTTCAGCACCATCTCATGGTTACCATGGCCAGCTTCGCAGTGCTTGTGTAGGATTATAAGGTGAACAATCCGATGACGGCCATCCAGGATGATATATGGTATGCGTGAATTTAATCTTAACAAACCATCCTCGTGAAGGATCGGAGCAAGCGCGGCTATCCTGCTACTCTTAGGTACTTGCTGAGAGGCTCTCAGCGTCTTCAGTTCTTCTGCAAAACTGTCCATCTGAACTCTCAGGTAAAGCATCTTCTCTGCTTGGAATATGTCCTCGATTGAAAGTTGCGAAGGTGACGCGGTATTGTCTGAAAGTTTTGCAATTAAGCGCGGTGAATGAGACAAAGACATAAAAATTCTTACGGCTTGGAAAACGCGAGCCGATGCCCTTAATAATCGTAGCCAACTACTAAAATGAGATGGATTTGGAACCGGTGGGGCAAGTAATGGAGTGTCCGTTAGAAGGCCCACGAACTCTGATTTTAACTCAGAAATTCCTGGAGCTTCATGGGTGCAGTCTGGTTCGCATGGCCATTCTGTAGAAGGGAAAAGTAAAAATGAAGGGCCAGCAAACCATCTGTGTGATGAAGTGAGTTCTACACGTTTTGGCTTCGTAGCATCGTCAGCGATATTGAGTTCGCTTGGAAGCCATCTCCAGTTTGATGGATTTGTAAATTCCAAAATTTCGCCTAACCTGTGAGCAACAAACGCTTTGAAAGTATGTGCGTCGCTGCGGATCCATTTCAAAACCGTAGTGGAGTCAGTCCAGTAAAATACGGCGGAAGGTTGTATCCGGTGTGCACTTATAATACTTTGCGCAAAACGCGTCGCGATAACAGCACCTTGCAATTCGAGACGTGGAATTGAAAGTGGCTTCAGGGGAGCAACACGCGCTTTGCTGCCTATTAAAGCAAGGCTAACTGAGCCATTAACAAAAATGTAGCGCCAATACGCAACACAAGCATAGGCTTGTTCCCCCCCATCTGCTATGATATGAAGTTGAGTGTCACACTGGTCTGATCTGCCCATATACCACCGTGGAATTCGGAGACTAGCTGCTGATGCAAGTTGTGCAAACCAGGATTTAGATTCGGCTTCATACTTTGCGGGAATTGGTGAAACCCAGGCAGTACCCTCCCTCCAAAGTTTTTGAATTAAAATCCTGCCCTGAATCACAACTGGCATAAGCAAGCCTAAAGGATCATAAACACACATTACACTGGAGAGTAAACCTCGTTAAGTCAGTGGTGACTGTGAGCCTATCAATTTGTGGCCTGTGCGAAAACCTAGGGTGTCATTAAAAGGATTCCACTTTACTCCTAATGCGCCTACGTCACGATCTGGAAGTAAATCGATATCGGATCCTGAATTGTTATGCAGCTCAGACCTACTTGGAAAGTCTAAATGGAGACACGCTCTCAGGCTGGCTGACTACTTTTGGCAAAGGTGGCTTATGGAATACCTGCCTACATTAATTCCACGGGGACGCTACG
Organism: Xestia rhomboidea; assembly: GCA_963853795.1. Classification (NCBI taxonomy): domain Eukaryota; kingdom Metazoa; phylum Arthropoda; class Insecta; order Lepidoptera; family Noctuidae; genus Xestia; species Xestia rhomboidea. The sequence goes on along the minus strand of OY970761.1, from coordinate 11,029,873 downwards.
CTAGTAACGGAAACAATTTGAACGTAAGCGAAGGTGACGTCGTCGTGGTCGCGGAAAATTCTCTGCTTAGGGGTCTTTGGCATTTTTATTTTTAATAAACACGGCTATAAAAGGACTAGAGACCGCACCAAAAATTAAAGACGACATCCTATGCTCTTTGACAACATTTTGAGAGTTGCCGTCACGCCATAAAAACTATATAAATATATTGTCTTTTTACCAGAGCCTCAAGAGAATCAATAGTTCGCGATGCGTAATCGGTTTCAGAAATAGCGTGAAGAAAATCTACAGGCTTAGAAACTGTGGAAATAACGCCATACAGAACCCAGCCTAAGAGCGTTCTTGATGCTACAGGCTCGTTTTTTCTCCCTACGCGCATCTCACGGCTCACAGACAGGTGCCAATCAGCGGCTCCAATAAGCACGATCGGTACAGCGTTTTGGTATACTAGCATATTAGACAGATCAAATAGATGGTCGTATTTTGAAATTTCGTTAATATCTATAGTTTGTGGGCTAAGGCGAAGAGGGGTGATGCTGCGTGCACCCTGAATAAAGTGTTGTTCAGGTAAGTCCCGCCCCCATATGTGAAAGTTTACGTAGCATACCTCTGTATCGAGGAACATACCACCTACACCTGTGACGCGAAGTTGTTGTCGGTCGGTGATCTCTGCCCCGATACGTGTGGCTATGTCACCGTCGATAAGTGTAGCAGTACTTCCTTCATCAAGCAGCGCGAATGGATCTTGAGTAGTCCTCGGATGCCCGTTGCAGGTACACCGCATGTAGTGGCCACGACGTCACCAGCTTGATGAAGCTCAACGACATTATTAGCCTTTGTTCTCATATTATTACATTCGCAAAATATTATATTCGCAAAATATTATATTCTCGAATTATTATATTCTCAAAATAGTACACAAAAAACAATCACAGCGAAAGATATTTTTAATTTGAGGGAAACAATAATTAATATTTGACATCATCACATAGGTTATTCATCACATAAATTTGTCTCGGATGGGAATCAAACCTACAACCCCTTTTTTAAGGTTTACTTACCTTCTGCATGTCTATCTATGGCTTATTACCAAATAAGAACACAAATACATACAAAAGGTTCTTTTCTGTACTTAGAAATCAATTTCGTATGAATATTAGTTCATACAAATGCGATTACGAAATTGCTGCAATTAATGCTATACGTGAGGTATATCCAGAAATAAAAGTAAAAGGCTGTTATTACCATTTTTTAAATGCTGTGTTTAGAATGAGTAAAAAATTGAATTTCAACGAAACTCACTCGTAAAATCACACAGTTGTGCACAAGTTTGGCTCTGTTACCACCCAATCTAATTCCAGAAGCATATCTTGCTATATATGAAATCGCACCAGAGACGGAAGTTTCACAGAAATTTCGATTGCTAAAAAGTGCTTTCCACTGCCCTGATAAAAAAAGATCTTTAATACATTGAAAATGATAGAAAAATTAATTGCATTATCACAGACTGTTTATCCAACAAAATTCAATCAATAAAATGCTTAATCATGTTAGCGGCGTTGAATAAGCTCCCATAAATTTTCCATGATGTATATACTTTTGCAATTTTTATTGTTGAGCGGCTGTACCAATCGTCGTGCTTGGAAACAGATGCCACTTGTGAAAACTTGTATGCACTTGATCACTCGGCATTTGTTTAGTTTCAGTTATTATTAATTATATTTTATTAATGATAAATGCAAATAATTTTGCAATACTGTATGATACTGCAATTAATTTTTATTTTAATATTGTATTACGTTCGAAAGTATTTCCATGATGCCTAGGTATTGGAATAAAGAGCTTTTGATTTTAATAAATTCATTTTTATTTTTCACTGTGTTTGATTGTACTTCTAATATTTTGAGAATATAATAATTCGAGAATATAATATTTTGCGAATATAATATTTTGCGAATGTAATAATATGAGAACAAAGGATTATTAGTAGCGTCCTGTGTTAAATTGAAAATATTAGTGGAGCCTTTATTTTTATCATTTTGCGATAGTGAATCGCCATGAAGAAGGGCGTGATGACGCCTGGTACAATTATTAACGCCGCAACGCTTAGCTCGGCAGTTTTTCCATGTATGCGGGTTAAGCACCTATAACACGTTTTGGTTTTTTGCACCCAGTGCCATCTGTCGTCAACTATAAGAGATGAAAATGCCTTACATAAAATGACTGCATGTGTACCTTGTTTACAGTAAGTACATTCAGTATTTTTGTCTTTAGAATCGGTGGAATGGACATTTAAAAAGTTTTGTGTCTTACTGTATGAAGGGCTTGGGGCCTTACGCTGCGAAGAGCTTGCTGTTACGTCAATCAGAAAATTGAAGTTAAGTTGTCGCTCCGCTTCAATAACTAAAAACCTAGAAAGCAACTCTAATTTAGTGAGTGTAGGCTCAAAAGGTTTGTGTGTGGCAGCATAGTCGGTAAAACGATCTCTAGTGTTCTCGCTAAGCTTTGAAAGCACCGTGCGAAGAAGCTCGATAGAGGACAGGTACTCGGTTTGCTTTAGCCACTTAATGGTAGCAACACAGTTTCGGAGCTTGTTAGTCAGAGTATTTAAAAGTTCTGGGCTACTTATCTTTAAGCTCCGAAGTCCAGCAATCTAATGTGCGACCAACAGCTCAGTCGGCGCGTAGTTCTGCTCCAACGCAGACATTATCTCCTCCGGGTCTTGTGCTTCCCACAAAATAGAGGAGATAGCAACCTGCGCCGCACCACGTACATTGGTAATAAGACGTGCTAAATTCTCTTAAGGAGAAAAAAAGGTTTTAGTTCGCTCCTATGAACATTTAAAAGCTAACCATTCGTCAATGTTTCCTGAAAAAGGAACTAGCTGAAGCCTTTTCTTGCGGTCGGGTACTGAAGAAATGGCCTTCGCTAGTTGTGAAATGGGGTCAGGTGGAATGTCAGCTGACATAAAAACCGGGTTGCTGACTTTTGGTGTGTGAACGTTGTATGTCGCTGCTTGTGGGCAGTTGTCAAGTTGAGGATTAGGTGTCTTTTGAATACCCACCCATGCTTTGATACGTTCTTTATGAGAACTACGAGAAGAGCTACTATACGACTTATCAGAATGTCCCTCCAGGGAGGCGAGTTTCGTAACTCTAACTCGTCTGCTTCTTGTTGCAGACGTGAAAGTTCTAGTTCACGTTCGCGTTCACGTTCAAATAACTCACGTTCACGCTCTACGCGCCGTTGCTGAAATTTGGCCTCAATGGCCAGTTTTTGTGCATGTATAGAAGAAGTGCGCGAATGTATAGCGCTGTGTCTAGAGTGTCCTTTGTCGACTGGCTTGGCTCTGATACCGGTGCTCGTAGGGAGTACTGTTGTCTCTTGCTGGTGTGCAACGTTTCTAATACTTCCCTCTGGTTGTGAGTCCTTTGTCCTGGTGGCCGGTCGATTAGTTCCGCTCCCACACGGCGTTGGCTGGGCACATTCGCGGAGAGAGGTCGGAGTATTTTATTCGCGATGTGGTTCAGCGGGATTTTGTGCCGTTGAGTTCACAGCTGACCTAGTTTGACTACGCGTAACCACCATCGTGTGAAATTGAAGTAATGGAAAAAAATGAACACTAAATGGAATGGTAATTTTAGGCGACGAATGGACCAAAAAATGTTGATGAGCGTGTGGACTGTATTTAAAGAGATGAATAAAAACGATGTGATGGTGGTTATTTAACTTAATATTTAATTAAATTGGAAAATCTAGAAATAAAACAGTGAACACAAAAGACAGCAAAGACACACACGTCAAATAAAAAAAATAAAAAAATATATTAAAAAAAGGTGTAGCTTTTCCAGCCAGTCGCCTGGCTTATCTGAAAATGTTTTAATCTTTCTTGCTGCTTGTTTAGCAATCAGCTTTATTTTAGTCGATTCCTAAATGTAATGTGAAAGTCGATTGGCAAATCACTATTCCATAAAAAAAAAACTTTGTCTATGCACTCCATAGACGAAGCATTTTGCTTGCAAGAAAGTGAAAGAAAAAGACAGTGTCAAGCGTATGGAGGTCATGCCTTGCATTTTTATGCATTTTACAAAGTATTGAATCTTGAAACAACAAAATTTAACAAAAACTAATGTTTTCTGTTACTGTAATGAGCGTTTTACCACAGGTTTGCAAAAGTTTTCCTAAATCGTGTAGGTTTTGTTACACTGTCATTGGTCAAAACTAGAAGTTAGCTATAATTTTGTTTTGCAGATTATTCGACAGAAACCATAGGGATGGCTGATCAATTCTGTTTACGTTGGAACAACTTCCAGTCTAATATAGTGAGTGCCTTGGATTCTTTGAAGTGTTCAGAAGATTTGGTCGACGTTACGCTCACCTGTGAAGGCAGAAATATCAAGGCCCACAAAGTCATATTGTCAGCGTGCAGCCCGTACTTCAGGAATGTGTTCAAGGTGAATGACTTAGGACATTAATAACCTTCATATTTATACCAATGAACATGTAACATGTACACATACTTTTAGTTTTCTATTCTGTTTGACCCTATTATTGTCAAGATGTTGCATTCAATTGCAGCAAATGTTATGTCAACATTATAATATACATAGATTGGTTGCAGTCAATTCAAACAGATCTAAATTAACTGATTCATATCTTGTCAATATTTATTATTGCACATGTCTTCATCAATCTCAATGATGTCAATTGAAATGTTTTTACCATGAATTTTTGCAGAAATTTCAATCAAAATAAAGCAGATTTATATTATTGTGTTTTTTTGCGATTTCAGGAAAATCCTTGTCAGCATCCAGTAATAATTCTCAAAGATGTGTCGGCCGATGATATTGTCAGTCTGCTATCATACATGTATCAAGGAGAAGTGTTCATTGAAGAGAGCAAGCTGTCTTCGTTCTTGCACACAGCAGCATTATTACAAGTGAAAGGATTGACTGGTGTGACACAGCAGGTAAATAATATTTGGGTATACTTTAGGAATATAGTTAAAATGTCTGAAAAGCATATCAATGAAAATAAATTTAGTAGTGTTTATAAAAGTTGTATTGGTAAATAGTTAAATATATTATACTAATTAGTAATTACCTCATTCTTCTTACAGAAAGAAAATTTCTCATCTCCTAACACATCAAATAAACTATACACACAACTAACTATTTCATCAAAACCCCTTTTTGGTGCTGCACATAAGGAGACAAAACTGCCTGCTTTGAAGAAGAGACGAAGTAGCACGTCAGATAAACCTAATGATGTGACCATTGGGGAGGCCCCTAAGAAGAGCAAACTTTTAGAAACATGTGATATTTATAGTAGAAGTAATATTTCTCAAACAACTAAACTTGATAACCCAGTGTTTATACCAGAAAATAATATTGACAAAAAATATGAGGGCAAGATTGAACCGGCAACAATAACAGCTAATGGAAAAAGTTCTGCATCATCTCAGGTATTTTTACAATTTTAATATTAACAGTAGATTATACTGTGAGTTATGTCCCGTGACAGCCATATCTAGATCATATTATAAAAACTGAAACTTTTTCTGTGAAAGTACCTACTACAGGTAAAACAACAACTGACTATTATGAAAAGTTGGTCATGGTAGCTTTGGCAGGTATCAGGTAAATGCATGGGCCCTGGTTCATTTCCCCCCCCCTGGCCGAAAAGAAAATAAACAGAAAAGATTTAGATTTAGACAAATCTATATGAGGCGGAAAGCAAAAATTTTCGATACTCCTATTCACGTTTCTGAGTGTATGAGTAAAGAACCTAATTTATCTGAGCGTACCCTAAAATATTCGAGTTTGCTTCGCTCGCTCAGACAACTTATGTCCTTTGCGTGCATCAGTTTTCTTTTATAAATAGGCAGAATATATATTTCTACAAAAAAGGACAAAAGAAACCCTACCACATTCGAGGTGGAGCTTGAACATTTTAGCAATTTTCAAGCTCGCCACACTCGCTCTTTGTCGTTCTATTGTTTTCGATTGATAGGCTTTTCTGGATAAATCGACAAAGTTACTCCTTGTACGAATAGACAAACGAAAATCTAACATATCCGAGGTGGAGTGCGTTTTGGTTACGTCGTACTATACTTATCACCTGTATTAGGATACTTGCGCAAAGAAACAGCTTTTATAAAATGACGTAGGTCTTGTGGTCACAGGATCTCCTGTAGTGTTTCATTCATATTGTGTTAAACTGCAATGTTCATCAAATATTTGTACTGATCAATAAATAAATAAAAATAAATAAATATTGCTAGACATTACACACACTGCCATCTAGTGCCACACTAAGCAACAAGGCTTGTATTGTGGTCACCAGATAGTTGATAAAAATACAATTGAATTGGTATTATATGTGTTTCTTAACAATTTACAGGTGAATGCTCAAGCAGAAAACATTCCGATAACAATCAAAACTGAACGGACAGACGACAACAACTCACCCCCATTATCAATAAATGCCAACTCTGAAAATGATGATAGTCTTCCTGATTACGAAAACAGCATGCTTGCCAGATCCCTGCTTTCAGGTAATATTGAGATAGAATAGAGTAGAATATACTTTATTGTACACCAAAATTGAAACAACTGTTTTACAGTACTGCTAAGACTGTGGTTACAAGGGAGACCACATTCATTTTATTTCACAAATAAATATATTTTTAAATTTATTGTTGTATTTTCTTTACAGGGATCAATCCATCGAAAACTGAAGCTAGTGCCAACAATTCAACTCTCAAGAAAGTGTCAAATATCATGGCGGATGTGCATTGTTCATCACGGTCAAAGGATATAAACACAGATACAGTTACATTCACCAATGCACCATCTAAAAGTCCTATTAAAACTATATTAACCGAAGAATTACATTTGAAATCAGAAAAGCACTCACCAAAATCTGATGTGGAATATGAACCAGAAGTGTTACTATCAGAACATCAAGATGGTACAGATTCAGATAGCACTTACACTCAAGATCAATCTCAAGCTCTACTGATGATGGCTGGAATGTCTACCGTGCCCGGGCTGGGTGGCGGTGCTTCAACGTCGCAAGGACTCGCACACCAGCAGTCGAACCACGCCGCCATCTGCGGCGACTGCCCTCACTGCGGCATGAAATATTCCAACCAGTCAGCCTTAAAATATCATGTCAGATTAATGCACTCTGACTTGACCAACAGACTGTGTTGCTACCTATGTCCAAGGTCATTCACTATGCGTGAGACATTCAAAGAGCATATGTGGACAAGCCATGGTCAAAGGAATTAACTTTCAGTTATTATCCTGCAAATATGTGCCTTAGATTATTTGTCAATTGTGGTAAGACACTGGATAGGTGATGTGGAAAGCTAATGTGCCTTGTTGAACGAAAATCAATGCCTTACTAAAATACTTTAGGTCAAATTATGCAGTGGAAGAGACTGATAGCTTTTGCTTGTAATTCAAAAGTTGAAATTTTTATAACATTTTAAAGGACAATTTTTGTCCCTTTAGTATCACCCAGTTCTTAAGAATTAATCAGATCCAGTGCAGCTCTATTTACATGATAGATAATGGAACAATATAAAAATAATACTATGTTGCATTTGAAATATAAAGAGTAATCTTGGAATTGTACTGTAAGATGATAGCAAAATTTCAATATCTATTGTTGTCACTTGTCAGTACATTTTGAGGTGCAGATGTTGTTTCCTTATGGACAATACAAATGTGGTATGAAGCTGGCAGACACTGTTCGTTAGATTCATTGAATTAAGTGATATTATAGATATAATTGGCTGTATTAAGTTTAAGGATACTTTATAAACGAATTATAACGAGAGGTTGCCTAGTACAGCCAGAGCCGGATTAATTGTAAGGCAGCATTCTCATATCGGTCAACAGAGGCGACAAGTTAAAGAATGCTCTAGTGTTTAATTCAAATAACTATTTTAGTTTTTAATATCAGTTAAAATACATTTTTGACGCTGATTTACAAATATGTTAGCATAGGAGGAATTTCTTAGATTGTAATTATTGTTTGAGAGCTGATACAATGATCAGTGATCTTTATTGTTATTAAGAGAAGGGTTACTGTTGCAATTACAAATTAATAGGTGCTTACCATCGGTCGAATCTTAATATGAATTTCATTGTTATATATGCAGTAAATGAAGTACATAATGCCAAACAAAAAATGCATGTTAGAGAATGTTTTTAATCATGATTGATATTCCTTTACTACTTGTAAGTTGTCCTTTTATTGTTGATAAATGTTTAATTAAGTTATTACTTTCGAATAAAATTAAGCCACAAACTCTGTGGGTGTTCTATTGATAAGTTTTATCACATTATGAAAATTATGTATTTTGAAATTTCTTATATATTTTGGTATACTGTGCCAAAATACTATTGTAATAAGTTATTCAATTAGTAGGATTTAACTTGGAATTTAATTAAGTTACCTGTTATTATTATTAGTTAGTTTTAATGTTCGTAAGTAGCTATGACAAGTCCTTATTTCTATTTACTGTTATCTCAAATATTTTTATAGAATGAATTGTTGATTTGAATTACTCCAGCGAATGCCATTAGTGAAAATTGTTAGTTATTTTACGGAATATTACGTATATGTAGATTTTAGGTTTACCGAATCTAGATAGCGATAGCTATATTTATAGTTAGGTTAAATTAAATAATATATTTGCGTTGATATAACATTGTTGGATATTTTATTCAGATTTTACACGATTTACATGATTTTAAATTATGTTATAATTAAAAAGTATGCTTCATACATAAAATGTATTATTTCTTTTAATTCCTTGTCCTATTTTGAGCCACCGGCGACGCGGTGTGTAAGTTTCATTGTTCTGCACAAAGAAGAAGAAAAAATATATAAATATAATGAATGTTCCTGATACTATTGTCATGAATCCATGATCAAGGTCAGTCAATAGTTTTATTATAATCTTTTAATATTTATTATTATTATATATATATATATATTATATATATTATATTATTTATAAGTGGTATCACTTGTACTATAAAAGTTCCTTAAAGTGAGTAAGATTACATGAGGGGATCGTGGCTAAGTAAAATCCGCGTGGGTCAATCGATAAACAATTGAGCATTCTTTTTATCATATCGAGATCCCTCCGTTCGTCAGCAAGCATGTTAAGCTCGGATATTAAATAATGACAGTCAAAGATCTACAATCTTTAACTGTCATTACTATCTCTCTATTCGGTATAAATATATTACACTTTCGCTGTTTGTCGATCTCTTAGCACGTGTTTTGCAGCCTAGGGCCGACCGGAAATTCGCAGCCCCTCTATTTTCATCGTAAGTCTAAAAAGGTAGCAAAAACACAAATATAAAGTATTTTCAGATTCATAATTTATAAAAATAGAAGGCTAAATCGTTTAGTTGTCCCCTTTTACATGGGACTTCAACATGCCTGGCCAAATGTGGGAGTACCTACCTACTCTTGTTTTATTTTTATTGTCTGGGTATGACGAGGTAGGGAAGGGTATGTAATGAAGTTTTATGTACAGTCGAGGACTTTATTAATGAGCCACTTGCCACTATTCGTATTTTAGCCGTGTAAATCAAAAGTAAAGCAAATCGGGTTTAGTCGGTAATATTCGTACTCGTGAATGTAAAAAAGTGCAAAATTGGAAAGTAGTGAAAGTGGTTTATCAATTAAAGTCCTCGACTCTAATACCTATACAATTTCCAATGTCAGTTTGCATGAATGTCATCTTTGATTGATATTATAGCTCTCGAAGTCTATAAGGTTTGCCGTTCTGGAAATTAACCAAAAGAGCGAGCCCAAAAGATTGTAGCACCGGATCGATTATATCATCCCCGAAGATCATCGATCATAATAATTCCCGAAGGGTTAGGTAGATGTGGACCTGACAAATAAACCCACATTTTGCCTGTTATGTTTAAGTCTCATGTAATAGGGGGTGAGCCGATTGCCATCAACCGGGCACAAATCAAGACTGAGAAATTCCTGATGGAAAAACCCAATAACACTTTGCCCGACTCGGGAATCGAACCCAGGACCTCATGCTCAACTATTCATATAAAATTATTGGTTTTTAAGTACCTAGATAAAGAAGTTTTATGTCGATGAATTGTAGGTACCGGGCCTTCTCTATGCATAAAAACTTCAGATTTCATGGTTATTAGGAAGCAAGAGTGAGTGAAGCGATCTTGAAAATGTTAGCGCTCCGCTTCGGTTTGGTAGGTATGTCAGATTTTCTTTTCAGCGTTCATACAAATGATAAATAACTTAATTTCTCGACTTATGTATCAAAGTTATGGAACAAGTAAGAATTTAGCGAAAAGAGCGAGCGAAGCGAGCTAGAAAATTTTAGTAAGTTTCCCGGGTAGGTTAGATTTTCTCTTTACCATTTAATACAAATGCAGGGTGGCAGACCAGAATATAATTGGGGCTTGTGTGAAAAGGGCAGCTTATTGCGTCCCTCTGAGTTGGTCGCCCTGGGCCATGGCCTTGGCCCGTGGCGTATAGTAAGGTACATACGCCACTGTGAGGTTGTCTTTGTTTTCACAACATTATAGTCTGATCTGATGATTGTGACCTGATATTGTAATAAGTAGCTAGCTTGCCGTCCCTGCATCTTCTCCTCCCGAGGCCATGCCTCCTCCCCACGCTAAGCCACTGGTTACGGGTAGTCAGGAGCTCGAGATAACTAGTACCCAAAGGGTATCCTGTTAGCCAGTAAATGCCTCCATAGCTGGGGGTTGTGGAGGTTAAATATGTGCAGACTTCCAAGTGAAATACTGGTATTCAGCTGCATTCAATTAGATAATAATGATGACCTAACTCTTCATGAAGATCGTGGGATTTCTTACCCACAACAACAAAAATATAGATCATATAGGTAGGCACTACCTGTTATATCTACAGATAGTGCGAAATCAGACTCACAGCACCCCATACGTCGTTAGATTGAGGAAAAATATAAAGTTATGGTAGTTTTTCATTTGAAATGCCACGCAAACGAGCCGAGGTTAACCGACGAGTCTGCACAAAATGAATTATGGATGTAGAGATAGACAACTGAACACATACATAACTACCTACCTACCTACCCCGGCATGCGAATCTCAGCCGCTCGATTCTCTGTCTACACCCCAAGAGGCTGGGTTGGTTCGTAAGCAGGGAACTATTGAACTAAATAAATTGTCATGTGAGATTCCTCTATCTATCGAGAACACCCAGGGTTCTATTATGCATAACTAACTACCTATGTATTGAAAGTATTTGTAGGTTTTACCTATAAACAACGTTAAACATAGGGATATACTTAGGTATATACCTATTTCTAATCGATTTTTAGTATTACGGCATGAGTAAATTTCCAAAAGTTAGTGGGAGTTCAGAGTCTGAACTACTACTAACACAAACAAACAAAGCTAATACAGAAGTGTTGCAGAACTAGTAGGTATTACAAAAAGATGAATGCACATTATGCCGGCCTATAGAGAGAGGGTCGCATTGCGGTTGCCGCAAAGGAATCTGCACGAATCAGTTTCTCACGTTTTACGATTTTTTATAAACGAATGCGCATACCACACTAGTCGGATACATTACATCAAAGCGTGGGATCCTGCCCGCCCCGCCTGTCAACGGCACAATGGTTGTGAGGGAGATAAAATTCGACACGCAAAAATACAGACAGTCGCAATGATTACATTCCGTAACTGAATAATCCACTGATGCGCCACACGTAATGTAAGCATACCTTTTCAGTGTAGTAAGTACTTAGGTATTGACGGATTGCTAGCTCATCGCAACAACCCATTTCCCATAGCTGCTTGTTACAACTTCCGCGGGATGGGATTCTGCTAATCTGCTCACACTCTATGTTTTCATTCCATAGCTATTGATAAGCCTGGGAACTATTGTTTAACTTTGTAGCTAAGTACCTAGTTACGCGTAAATCCTAATCGGATTTCTAGATCACGTGTAGTTATCAACGCTCCAGATTTTGGATTTGCTAAACGAATGGCTTTTTTTAAATAAGCCAACCTACGCCAAAATGAAATTATTATTATAGCTTTAAGGTCACCCCTAAACTAAGCATAATATATCGAATAAAGTGGGGAATGAACTCGATAATAAACTTAAGTTCCGCATCAGGTTTCAGCGCGCTAATTCTAAATCATGGAATATAAATGATCGTTGAAATCTATAATATTCACACGCGTTCGACACAAACAGTCGGCACATTGGTCGTATTGTAACACTAAGTTATGTACGAAGTGTAGGTAGACTGTGGGTAGGTGTAAGGGCGTTCGAGGAAGCCCCTTAATGCGGAGACAGCTCCACTGGGACGCTATTGATCGTCATCCGCCGTCAGTGGCCGAGGCGCCCCTATTGATTCGCCGCAATCTGCATGATAACCCGCGCCTGGCTTCTCTACAGTTACTACACAACATACATTAGAACACAATTACCGAGACAGATTTACAGACGACATTAATGATACGTTATCGATGCGAAGCACTTGTACTGTTATGACAAACTTTTGTTTCCTCATATTGTTGCTAGCTGAGGACAGTCTGTCTGAACTCAAGGTTTCATTGAGACAAGTTAGGCACATGGTACGTATGAATTAGAGCACGAATAATTACTATACTCGTAGAAATTTTCGCGAATTACTTGGATAATTCACATGGATGATTCACATCGAGAAGAAAATAGCAGGGAAACTTGCTGCATTACCTACTTAGATATTAGTGCCTACTATAAAGATTTCTAAAAGAATTAAGATATTAATTAAAATTGACTGCTTCAAAATGTAAGGCGTAGCAAGTCTACGTTGTCTACATAGTTTTTTTTGCTACGAGAATGCTACGCTGCACATATTATTCAGTACATAAAGTTTTATAGCTCAAATTCTTTACTTACCAAAGGGAAATCATGTGGCGAGCATAGTAAATATATTATTAAGTATTAATTAACCCTTTTAATCATATTGAAACAAGTTCTAAACTGTAAATAGGCGCCTTAAAGATCTTGAAGAGAATTTTGAATGTTCGCGCCGGCGTAGTTGCTACATGGAGTGAACTCACTCCTGTAAGTAACATGATACATAGTACTATGTATACATAGCTGTAGAAGGATCTATCACACAGGCGACCGGCCTACGTACTATCACGCTTTTTTCAATGTGGAGTTGCGCAGAACTCAAATATGTCGATTCAAACGATTTTTGGTAGTTTTGTCCGGATAATAGTTTATTAGGTATCATTTATTCGTTTTTTTTTACGTTTACATGTTACGATTTGCACATCTTTATACAACACTATTCTATTGATTTTCGCTCAGTTTAGTACCTACTACTTGATAAAATGTGTTTGTTCTTATGTACTGTTCTGTAATTTACAAAACTGGGCATAGTATATACAAAACATTACATATCTATGTTCATGTTCTATTCATGATTTATTAAAACATAATTTTCTTTATTACCTTCACGGCAGCTTATTGACAGGCTTAGCGCAGAAAACTCCCCGCCAACGTAAAGGTTAACGCGTCTACATACTTTCGTAACTTCCTCTCTGTCTATAGATTCACAAGTTTAGTCATCTTCAACAGACGATTGCTGAGCGAACTTAAAAGTTAATGTTCTCAAAGTTATGTTTATACGTTAAATTGTTGTAACCTTATGGTTAAACGTAATTAAAATGATTGATTAGTTGTATTATATAACGTGACCCGCTTGGCGCATGTAGAGCTATTAAATTGATTGAAAATAATTACACAGTTCAGTTTTTGCAGGAATTTTCTTAGTTATTGTGCTATAACTATTACTTTTTTTTTTCTTAGTAATACCATAAATATACTTTAAAGAGCTTAAACCTCACCGTTCTTAGTTTAAAGCTGAATCGCTAAGTAACGTTTTTGGGAATTACGTACTTGCATACTGTGTAGTTAGGCATCTTGCAATAAATGCCTACGGTTTAACTGAAAAGAGCATGATTGCAACGTTATCTAAAGTAAATGCATCAATAACGTCTGATTTGTATTGAAAGTTGTCGGTGGTGCCAGCAGAGGCAGTGGCAGGCGAAGGACGAAGGGCGCGGGTGATGCGCCACATGATTGTCGCGATGTGGGTCACTGCCGCCCACGCGCAATTCGATAAAACTTTACAAGTATCCTCCACCTGACTACAAACAGATCGCAACTCTCGCACTACTCATATTTCAAAGTAAACCAAACTTTTTTGCTCGCAAAATCAAAATGTACCGCATGAATCTGCGGAAACACCACTTTCAGGCATCAATAACTATAGCGAAACCCATGCAGGAACAACACTGAAACTTGAATAAAGTGGTTAGAAAGTAGCAAAAAAGTGATTAGATATTTTCCCTCTGGAATATCTAGTGAAAGTGTGTAGGTGCTAATTAATAGTGCAAAGTATCGATCAATCGTTTTACCATGGTTCTAAATATAAAATTCCGTCGGGGAAGACAAAGTTCGCGCGCAATACGGGCGCAGGCAGGTAGTGCGGGCGGCAGGGCGCGAGGCGGGCGCGCGGCGGGCGGCCGCGGGCGGCGGCGGCGTATCGATTCCGCGGCGCCTTCAGTCGGCGTCCGTCGAGCGCCGCGCTGCGCCGAGCCGCCGGCGAGCGGGCGTCGCCCCTCCTCGCGGCCCGCGCCCCGCAACCGCCCTCGTCCATCGAATCTCTCGTCGTCGCCGGCAAACTCGAACGACCTCTTTTCGCTAACTAACGTCGCACCCGCGTCCGATTCCCGCCGCGAAACTGCGCTCGATCTCTACACGTACTCATCGCACTCGGAAATATTTTTCAGAGTTCAGTAAAACTATTGTAGAGAAATTTTGATTGACAGTTTTTATTTAAACGGTCGTAGATTTAATGTAATATTTTGTTTGTTTATAAATAAACTCTGGTTTATAGTCATGAACTTGTCGAGTTTAGTTGAATAGTGGTAGGGTTGTTGAGCGTAAGAGTGCGGTGATGTGGCGGTGCGCGGCCAGGCGAGGATGTCGGTCGTGGCCTGCGCGTGCGCCGGCGGGCGCGAGCTGCACGTAGGGCCGGCGCCATGGACTGCTGTAACTACGGCGAGTACCGCGGAGGCGCGGCGTACGGCGCGGGCGCATGGGACGGCTACTACGCGCCGCTGCCCTACGCGCCCTACGCGCACGCCTATTACGCGCCGCACGCGCACGACCCCTACGCGCGCTACTACCGCTATGATTACCCCAGCCACCACATGCACCATGAACATGTCATGCCCATGGGTTGGTATATCTGTTTCAGTTATTTACAGGTAGAAAACACTAGTTTACTCCAGTGCACTTTTATGTGAGTAATTACAAAGTACATACAGAATACGTAAACTCATATAAAATCCGGCGTAAAATAATAAACTTAGTTTTGGTGTCCGACATAATTTAGTCCAAACTCAACTGCAAATATTGCAAAAAATAATAACATTATTAGAAAAAAGTAACTATGGAAAAACGAATCAATAATTATGTTCTTCTTTCTTTTATATTTTCGTATTCTTGGGAAAAGTTTCTCACGTTTGAAATCTATGGAGTAAAATTAAAATCACTTAAAGAGCAACACACAAGCCTCTATTTTGAAAAATATGGGTTAAATTGCTCCTAAAAGTAACGTCCTTGAATGTCTGCTTCATTACTGAGACTATACTTAATGTTTAATCCTTAAATACCTACCTATTGGCTAAATTTAAGTAACATTATTCGACAATAATTTGAAGTTAAGTTGTGAAGGTCAGATAAGCAGTCGCTCCATGTAAAATATTGGTATTCGGCTGCAACCGGTTAAATTGGAAGCACACCTCAACATAGTTGGGAAACAGCTAGGCAGATTATGATAACGAATTTGAAATTATGGATCGTTTTCCGTAGGTACTAACAAAATATTTGTTTGTGATCACCAATCCTGTCCTGTATCCTGGTAATAGGCTGAAATATTAACAGGAAATAATTCTTAAATTCAATATACTGGACTAGGTATATGCTTGCTTCTTTGATATTATCGGGTCTTCAGAAAAATTGGTTACGTCTGGACGCAATAGGGTAAAGAGGAAAACACATCAATATTAAAAGAACCACTGGAATTGAAAGAATGGGATAAATTGCTGCTAAAAATTAATTTAATCTTGAACAGGCTACAGAGTTGTTTACTAGAACAAGAATGTTTAATTATTGATCGTTTTCCGTAGATACTAATTTAGTTTCTAATGATCGTCAATCCGGTCGCCAAGTGTGGTGATGGTGGAGTATCACTTAAGTATACTGATCCCTTGTCATCGTCTATGACATTGGTTCTGGGAAGGTTTACGACTCATAGGGGCCGAAACGATTTTTTTGCTATCATGTAGACTCTATATGTCGGGAAGGGGCCTTCTATATGTTCTTCGTTAAACTACTATACATTTACGATTAAATTTCCACAATAGGGATTCAGAATCTTCTTATTAACTGATAATTTATAAGTCAGTGGTTTAATTTTTTACTGCGGCTTTGATATGTGTGTGCCTGAACTGGTGAAACTACCGTTTTTATTAGTCTAAATAAAATCTGCTTGTTAGTTCAAAAGTTTACGAAGTTTTTACGGTATTTCGTCATTTGAATACATCCTTATAATACTGAGGCAGACGTGTTATGTACTGCAGCAAAATATATGTAACTAATTCCTTGAACGTAATTGAATTACAAGTATTGAACTATTTCACGTATATGTATTACACATAGCAGTAGAGCTAGTAAGTACAATAACATGCCTGACGACAACACGTAGTGTGCGTCGACCTGAATTTGTTTACCAATACGAGAGAGATCGGAATCCGTGCGCGTGGCGCGAAGCGACATTCTGAACAATGAAGAATGAAGTAAGAATTAATGTTTACGTTTGGGCGGATTTCTCGGTGTCTACGTCACGTGTCGATGTCAGAGGCCGCGGGGGAGCGCAGGGCACGGGGGGAGCGCTACAGGTGGTCGCTAGCCCCCGCCCCCCCTCGCCTCGCCCTCGGCCGCCCGCCCCCACGCCGCAACGCGATTGATCGCCTGCACAGCACAGCCACTCTACATATTGACCGGGGTACTAACACCCGTGCCGCTATCCACGCTCAACTCCTTATAAATGCTACGTAAAACATGAAACGACTTTCGCACTGGCGCGACAAAAGGGGGCGATCATCTATTTTAATATAAGTTGTAAATAGCCTTCTTACAAATGTACAATGCAAGTAGAAATTGTTTTGTTTACTTATTCCAGTTTATACATTCATCATTAAAAAAGTCGTCATCGCCAGGTCAGCGATTAATGAATATGCAGATGGAGTTCTTTGCGCAATTTAACCCAACAACAAACAATTTGTATTTTAATTTCGTCAAATTAATTTGCCAATATGACAGCTATGCATAACAGTTATCATTTACATGAATGTTGCGCGTATTCTTTATTTAAACTTATTAAAAGTTATGATACGCCGGATATTTTGGGGAAGTTAAATTATATCTTAATTTCTAATTTCACTTTATCAGATTATTTGAAGAATCTGCTCCTTTCTGATACAGCTGTTTATAGCAACTTTCAGTAAAATTAACGATATCGTAAATTTAAAATGGCTTTTCGTTATAACTCCTTTACTTTATTTTTATTACGCCTTTGCTCTACTAGTATCATTAGCATGAAATTATTAATGTCAAGATATAACTTACGTGGAGCAATAATATGATGTTTACAGATCTGACAGTTTAGAACCATTTAAATGATTTGCTTTCGATCACGTCACTTTCATAGATTATCTTTGCGTAGTTTTCATAGTGCAGGTATGCATCAAAAGGTATTCTTTTTTTACTCAGATGAGTATATGAAGTTATTGACAGATAATTTGCATTTTTAAGACAGTTTATTACTAACCTTAAAATACAATTACGATTCTTGCGTTGATTTGCTACGTAGATCTCGCGCAGATCGATCGATTTGGGAGGTTAAGCTACATTTTCCGACACTTCTGTATGGCCGATGTACCTACTGTTACTGTAAGACACTGTACTCTTACAATCTAAAGTTTGTCAATCTTCAGCCCATAGACGTTTAGTATTGAATATGAAGCGATTCACCATTTTTTTTGTTGATGGGAAATCATCGAATGACTCCTCCCGCTCTGGGCGAAGCAGGAGGGAGTGTCAGACTTTTACTGTAGACCGCATTATCATATCGTGTAAAAAAAAATGAATCTTCTACTGATCTCCACGTTTACAATGGTTACAGGTGATGCTTAATACTGAAAAGGAAATAATCTAAACTCTTGCTACATTGCTTAGCAACAAGCTTTGGTGCAGGATACTTATATGTCTTAAGTTCAAATTAAACATACCTCTTAAATTTTTGTACATCTTTATCATATATTTTATTTATGTTAGCGGTATTAATTTTTCCTGTTCCGATTTTCTGCAGCAGTTGCTTATTTCAAGAATGTTCGACCTTCATTTACAGTCATAGTAATTATGTAGGACACTGAGTCAGCAAAGTGAGCAAATGTCGAAGCAGCGAAATATCCGTCTTGTACGTTCAGGGTCACGGTTTCGATTGCTATAGCTGCATCGCATCGCTACATACATAAAACACCTATGATCGATTTTTAAATGGAATGGCACCTTCTATGACGTAGGTGCCGTGAGTTCTACTTCAGCTAAGTCAGTACGAACATAAACCAAGAGTAGGTCTATACGTTGTAATATAAGTCCAGTATTTTTCTCGACCTTTCGTGATATTCCTGTACAGTGTTTATTTATGTATTCGTGGGACGAAATAATGTGGTGGAGAAAATGTAACTATACCAACGTCTGTTATAATCGATAAATGGCGTATATTGCTGAAAATATCAGCACAACCTGTTGACTTTTGTATCGCGTAGAGATGAAAGGAATTTGTCAGTCGATATGAGTAACGATGTTGATCAATATTGACGCATGCTATTATAATGAGTAGGAGAGATAATGATAAACAATGCGTGTTTAGATTACGGCGGGTACGCGTCGAAGGAGGCGCGCGTGCGACGGTCGGTGGCGCGCCGCGAGCAGCGCGCGCACACCCCCGCGCAGCACCTGCCCTTGCCGCCCACGGTAAGTAACGCCTTCATGACACTTTTATACTTAAAACTCAGATGAAATCATATCATCCACAACTAATCTGCCTGAAAGAGTTTCCAATCGGGCATTATAGCATTCGTATATAAAACTTTCTTGTTCTATTCGAAGTCGTGTATTTTTATTTAATTTTCATAAACCTAACATTAAGATCGTATTTTTCGAAAGAAAAATACGACGAAGAACAACGAAGAGTCAAGACAGTCTCAGAGTTGAGATTCTCATTTCGTAATTCTCAAATAATTCGGTGGAGCATAGTGTTGGTGAAAACAGGAATTAGGCATTCAGTTAGGTGGCACTTAATTTATGCACTACGTAATAAAAATACTCAAAACCTTCATTGCAATGCTAATAAAATAAATTAAGTTTAAACAGCATCAGGATAACAATATCATAAAAAATGCCGTAGACAAATCGTGGGCGTAACGTGATTCTCATTGAACTACTTCGAGAACTCTTTGGGGACGCGGCGTGACTTTAACGTCACTTAATTCGCAAGGATAATGTACTTTGCGGCAATCTTGCGGAAACCTAATAGTTTGCAAGATAAAAGTATTAGCTGATCTGCTTACAAGTACGTTATGAACTGCTATCAATACAAAACTTTCCGCGTGTCAATGCAAGCATAAATATAATATTGGTTACGTTAATTTCCTCGTGAGTAAGCAACACTAATAAGAGTGCTTTGTTGTATTTGTACTTGTTGTGTCGAGGCCGTTTGAAGTAACGCATAGAAATGGAGAATGGAATTTAAATAGAATAGAACATAAGTGGCTGAGGTCAAACAACAAACAATTAAATGCCCTATTCCCCTCCGCCGATCTTTACAATATGCTCAAGAACGCCAAGCAACTGATACATATCTATTATCCAGTCAGTCTAAAGCAGTATGTAAATATTTTGTTACAATGAACTATGGAAATTATGAATGTGAATATTACATGAAATAAATGAGTACTTATCGCATAGCTTACGCGATACCGTTCGAAGGTTTTATGATGCAAAACAAACATTATCTTTGCTGAGATATAAATAGAAGCAGTCAATGACAATTTAAATACGTAAAACATCCCAAGACTTTATTAATCACGCAATAACATTAACATATAAAACAAATGAGTTGTCTTGAACATGTTAAGTCCCCGTTTATTGAATTACGGTGGAATAGGTCATCGGCATACAAAAAGACTAGTTAAAATTATGTAGGTCAATGTCAGAGGACAGTTGACATCCTCATTCGCGACTAACGTTTACTCCTCTGTGCTGCTATACATACATTATCAATCGTAAGCAATGCGGATAGAGTTTAAATTCAACCGACACACTATAAAATTCAGTCGGGGAAAGTTTGTTGTGCAAATTCTGAAATGACTGCTCATTGAAAACAAAAGTTTGTTGTCATTTCTACTCAGACGTTACAAATTAGGTAAATGAGGTGTATTGGTAGTAAATATTTGACGTGGTAATTTAGATATTAGTGCAGCTATATCGCGACCCTTTTAGAGTAAGTTCTAATAGCTCGTTAAGAGTGTACTAAGTATATTTAAAAAATAACCCAAAATTAAAGGTTAAAAAATGAAAGGGTCATTTCTGATTTTGGCAGTCAACTAGTAGGAATGTTAACGAATAATCGAGTCGTAAGTGGTATCATTACGGCGTCATATTACGAGACAAGTGAGCGTCACAAAGGCGCTAATGAGGGCGGGGAGGGGCCGCGCGGCGTGTTCGAGGGGAGGGTCCGGGGGAGGGGGGGGGGTGTGGAGGGTGGTTGTGAGTCGAGAGGTGGAGGTGGCCTATGAAAGCTGTCAGCGGTTGATTTTTCCGAGTGTCGTGGGCGCCGCGCTGATCGATAAGTCACGTGGTTCGCGCTCGCCGCCTGCCGCTCGATAGTTAGTTAGCCTCTGCAAATCTCCCGTCACTATTCTACTCGTACTTCCCCCACACATGAACAGTTTCAGGCCGTTACGAGTTTATATAACGTCTGAACGATTGAAATACCTATATTGGGGAATGATTTATGTATGTAGGTACTTTGTTGTAGTTAGAAATGAGAAAACCCATTTTAAGAACTTAGTTTGTGCTTTTATATAACAATGAGTTACATGACCATACCAAATAAATTTAAAGGAGTAAAATATTTTTCAGACAACAAAACAAAATGAAAAAGTTTTTAACATTAGATTTATTTTGATATCATATATTTGGGTAAGCACTAACTACTAAGACTTTTAAATAAAACACTTACAGAAGCAAACAAAACTATATTCATATCTACATATTAAACAAAAAGAAGTACTCCAATTAAATAAATCTTGAAAACTTACGCAGAAGCTAAACTAACTCTAAAGTTAAAACCGCGTAGCAGCTCGTAGCGCCGCCGGCGTAGCGACGTAGCAATATTAATTTGTAGTATAAAAAATCTCAGATATAAAAACATTATTTACCAATTATTTATATTTATTAGGGTATTATATTAAATCTAAAATTTACGATTTAATAATATTACATTTTAGAGTCAAGTCGTAGAAGAGCGTAGCGTCGGCGTAGCATCGTAGCACTATTTATGTGAAGTTTTAAAAAGGCCGGGTATTTAAATATTCTGGGATAATAATTCTAAGGAACGTTATTATACTAGGATAAGAGTTAAAATAACAGTTTTTGCCGAGGTTAAATGGTAATTAATGTTTATGATTCGTCAAGGTAATGGATTCGTGATGTGTGATGATGAATGCAGTTGGTGCAACGCAACGTTGCACAGGGAGTAACGGACATCGATCGGTGGCGCGACCCCCTTCTCCCCGCGCCGCCCCCTCACACCCTCGCGCCACTAAGCATTATCTCGTGTACAGGTTGTGCACATATTTCACCACTAAATGTAAATATTTACTAACAAAAACGCCGTAGCGGTAAATCGTCAACAGTTTTATTATGACTTTGTATTATTTTATGGCAAATAGAGTTGTTTTATTTTTAATTTATAAAATTAATTTGAATAGATATCGTCGGGTCGGGTTTTTTTGTTAAGAGAAGGGTGTAGTAAGTATATTGTGATTGCTTCACGCCTGAGTTGTTGGATGAAAACTTTAAGCGAGACAAGTTTCCGAGATACAGATGCCAATGAAAAGCCAAGCTAATGAAATTTATGAAACATTCCAGACTTTTATAAGACGATAACGTGAAACCTTTTAGTGATATTCTAACAGCTAACGGCCCATTATATTATTGAAAGACAACATATACCTAGTAAATATACATAGCTTTTATAACGTATTAAAAATAATTAAAAGTTGAATCCGAGAACCCCTTGACGTATCAATATCAAGTGCCACGCGATACTGGCAGGTAAGAGTACACAGGGTGGGTTTTATAAAGTTAGTTGATTTTTCGAAAAAATATACACTGTTTACGTGCATTATCAGAAGAATAGCTGTTATGCTGATTAATATAACACATGAATAATAACAATTAATTCCCAAATACATTTACAAATTAAAGCAGCAGTATTCTAAATTCAACTACAAAACGTAAAATAAACATTAAAAGTAAATGAAGATGAAATGCTGAAAAGAAACGGAGACTGATTTTGCAGACCGTAAAGTCAGGGTGTATCGGAAGCAATCTTAGCGTCAAATTTGCTGTAAGCTGTCTGTTACGAACCTGTCTGAATCGATAAGTACGCGTGGGACAGACGGTCCCCTGCTCGGTAATCAATGACGCTCAACTCTTTTTTGTTCTTTGTAAAATAATAGGCGAACCTTTTCATAAAAGCGATGATGTTATGATAGTTTTGTAAGTTACGGATTGTAAAGCAGAATATTACAAACCAGAAAAATAACTCTATTCCGTGTTGAATAAAACGATTGACTGAAAATCGAGACGAAGGGCTATAATTTTCCTACATACGACAACAATTATTTAAATTCAAGGTGTACACACCTTGGATTTAAATAATATATGTCATTACATTTTAAAGCCTACCATTTTTTCTTTAACCCTAAACAATTTCAAGGCCGTAATATATCGAGTTGTGGATTTGAAATGATTTTATTAAGTGAAAGAGGGTTAATAAAGTTGTTGTTTTCATTTTCAGCCACCGCTAGAATGTGGAATGAACGGTCGAGGTCCCGCGTACTGCGAACCGCAGATGTGGCCACATTATCAGGTATAAAAGCGTCATTTTGTGATTTGAAATGTTCGTATTTCATCTAAACTAATATTGTGTAGAGGTAAATTTGATTGCTTGAAAGAGGTGATCTCTGGAAGTTTAGCTCTGATTAAAAACTATTTTTTCACTTACAGAAAGCTATTCTACTCTCTCTCAACAAGTGTCATAGAATATAATGTTTTGGTTAAAGTAAAAAACTTTACGCGGGCAAAATTGTGAGCAGAAGCTAGTTACTACATACTAAACTTTCGAGTTAGCTTTGAAGAATTTTTAGTAACCAAATTCGATAGTATTTAAAGTTTTTCCTTAGGTCAATCTATGTACAACTCTGGACTCGTTAGGTTAACTATTCAAGCAGTACATACATTTTTCTATGTCACTTTGTTTTTTTTTAGCAGATGGGCACCATGGGCGGCAGCGGATGGAGTGGCGCTAACGCAGGCAACAACGGGTGGACCCCGCGCAATGCGTGCTCGCGTGACCACATGCGGTATCCTCCCGAATGCCGACCAATGAAGGTTATTAATGGTCATACTCTTTAATATTGCTATATCAACATTTATACACTGTGAGTGACACAGACGACGCTCTATAAAGCCTTCCACTTACTGTGATAGGTACCTACGGTCGTTTTACTGTTGCGAATCTCGACAATCTTTAACTTCAATGTATTAATAATGTTCGACCTTAAGCAGAGAGCGAGCAGGAAATTCGTAACGTATCTAAGCGAATTTTCAGTTTATTTTTTCGAAAAAGTTAATTATTGCGATAAAGTTACAGAATACATTTTCCTTTGTTAAAAAAAAACTTTTGTTTCCACATAAGAATAAAAATATAAACAAATTGTTTCTTTTGAATATATTTTCAGGGTGCTCATTTGCATAGTCAGAACCAGGCTTGTCAACAAGATGGGAGATCGACGCCTTACCCTGTTTATGAAGAATCGCCTTTCAACGGGGAAGTTGGCTCGAGGCAGAGAAATACACCTGAATTCCCGCCGAGCGTGTCGCAGAACGAAACAACCCGCGCAGTTCGTGATCGCTTCCCCGTCGCCGAACCGCGTCGCTCCCCGCCCGAGGAGAAGCGTCCGCCGCGCCCGCCTGTCGTCCCGCTGCCCGCTTTCCAACAGGCGTTTGGCTCCACAGAGATCGGGAAGTTCGCCGAGGCGTTCAGTCGGACCGAGATCGCGGTTGACGACACTCCCGCAGATAATTTTATGTACGAAACTTTTCCCGACTGGGACGGACCGGCCGAGCCGCAGTGGTCCTCCCAGCCTGGCTCGCAGCCCACCTCACGGGAGATCAAATGCGAAGATAACTTTTAAGTGGTCTTTGCCCTAGTTCTAATTCGTAGGCAAATATGCCTTTTAGTTTAATTAGACAAATTGTAGTTCCACCACCATGTTGCCAAAATGAGTAGAATTGAGATGAGGAGTTGAATGTCATAGGACTATTATGATGTGATGTCAAAATTCCTAAAGTGTACGAAAATTTAATCGACCGGATAAAATAGTGGTGTGACTTTTAATTCATATATAAAGTAGATTATTAATTAGTTAATCCCTTTAACTAGTTCTAGGCCGACCTTCAAAAAATGAGAAACATTATGACGAGGAAGTGGGATGGTTAGGTACTGCCTGTAGGATAACAAATGAATCATGACTCAATGTGCCTTTATTCGGAGAGCCCGGCCGCTACTCGCGCGGTGTCGTCCGCCCCGTTCTGCGTTGCTATGTACGACATAAAATTACAATAGCAATTATAGGGACCAACGTTTAGACAAATATACACGACCCGGTCGCGTGCACGCTCGATGCGCAATAAGCTCAACGAAATACTTTATGAATGTTCTGGGATTTTAATGAAAATTATAACAACAATAACTTTTAAATTATTAAAAAAACAACAAAGACAAATTAGTAGCTTGTAATTAGCATAATCGAAATAAAATGATTAAATCTTGATCTTTCAATACTACAAACTAACAGTTCCCTTAAGTCGATATCTCATAAGCTCTCTTTTATCATTTTGAAATAAAACATACATTTATGTTTTGAGAAACAAACTATTTGACAATGTTTTATTTTTAAATTCCGTTAAAGTTACATAATATAACATATTAAAAATATTCATATTATAAATATTCGAAGGGGCTTTTAGACGCCGCGCGGACTTATTATAAACATTCGAAATTTTCAGGAAGTAATGAAACAAGTCATGTGTGTAGGTTAAATAGGTAGTTAAATTTGATAAAAATTTTAAAGAGATTACTTATGAATAAAATGGCTTTTTAATTGAATATTTAGGGGTCCAACAACGTTGATGTAAAGTGTTTGTCGTGATTTTTATTTCTCATTTAGAATCATAACTACAGCAGTAATACATACCTACTTCAATTAACCTTTCAACATAATATCTGTTATTTTTAAATTAAATAAATGGTGGATTGGTGCCACAAAACAAACCAAGTTTCTTGTTCAGAAACAGAGTATATATAGGTATAGTTATTGTATTGAGTTATGTAAATGATTAGTGTCTGTGATAGAGTTGTTTGCGCATGTATATGTTTTAATATAGTTTGCTATGTAAATTTTGTCCTACATAATTAAAATTTGATATTTTGTTAAAATTTTTGTCATTTATTAGATTTCAAATTATCCACCTGCAGATTAATTTTATGTTTATCGGTGAAGAGCTTTCGTGGACGTCTACGACGAAACTAAATTAATGTTTAAGTAGATAAACCTAATATTTCCGAATTATTTCATACCCATTTTTAATCCACAACGAATCCAACCGCAACACTAAATAACAGTACATGGGACTACGTTTGTATAGCGCCTGTCCAATTTGTTGTTAGATCTATTCGTTTGAAAGCCGAAGCGAAAATTGATGTTAGTTACTTTGTTTCGAGCTTAATGTTTAAATAATTTATCTTATAATGTGCGGTGCATGGATAACAGTAACTTCCAGTGGTCTTCATTTTTATAGAGGAAACTTGTGTGACAGTATTTTCGGTCTTTTTGATGAAAAAAAAAACAGCAAAATTAAATGGAGTGCCTTACGTATTTAATATGATATGAAATTAGGATGGATGAATTTTATTCTAGCATAATTTGATGAAACACCATAATAAAAAATAATAGCGTAATGAAACTTCTTTTAAATCGAGTATTTCATTAATTGATAGATATTGTAATGAACTTAATAAGAGTTATTTAAAGATTACCTTTACATGTAATAATCTATACATCTATAAAATATTTAAAATAATCGTGGTGTGCACTAAATTATTTTATTGCAAAGTATATTAATTTTAAATATTTTGTGATTAATAGTAGAAAGAAACGAAGTATGATTTTAGCGTCTAGTGTTTATTACTAAGATTGAATTATATTCTGATTGTATTTATTTATAGTGCAATCAATTTAGGTATGACTTTGTGTAATTAGGGTGTACACCATATCTTCCGATTTCGAGCGTTATTTAGAGGGTGCGTTATACTTTCATACATAATATTATATTCCTGCAAGGCTTACATTTAAAGAAATGAATATGAGTAGGTAAATGCAACAACAGCATCGAGGTGATCAGTTAATCATATAACTATGATAATACATTACCTACTTATGTAGCCAGTGCCACATAAATTATGTATTTTATGATATATACATCTCCTTAGATAGTCATAATGTTATTGTTTAAATATTAGAAAGGAATATAATTTCTAATGTAGAGAGATGTAAAAATCGTAATATATAGATAAAACGATATACAGTATATAGGTGTTCACAAATAGAGCTTCCCGAGTGAGTAAATCACAATTTTGTCTACCATGAAAGTTTTTGCGTGTTACGTAATCTTGAATCTTACCTTTGAACCTACTGCTTCTCGATTTAATATTCTTTTATATTATAATCCATGTGCATTTGTTTTGCAATTTCCAATTCAGCTGTCATTGGCCCCTTTGTCCGTAAGTGTGTAACAATTTTGTTCATTGCACTAATTTTTGGAATTTAAATAGGATTCAGAACTAAATCATTGCTGAAAGTAATATTTTTAAATCTTACCTACTTGCCACAAATAGACTATAGAGCATTTTTCACGTAGACGTTTTTCAAAAAATAATATTTCCTTTACAATCTAATAGCTAAAATCTTAAAACATTAATAATAAACATGACTGTGTAATGAACTTAAATCGTTTTAATATATTGTAGTTATTAGACCTCCATAGTTTTTTACCTAATGTTGAGGTCAGGTATGAGTGAATTGTTCCTTGAGTTTTCTTCAAGATTCTTTAAAAATATTAGGCCAACAAAATTTAGATGCGTAAGTTTTATGTAAATTTGTTGAGGCAGTTAAAATTACTAAACAAAAATATATAATTAAAAAATATTATGTACCTATCTAGTTATAATATTATTATTAATCTTGTAAATACATAATTAATTATATTTTGAATGTTTCACTCATATCAATTTAGAAAATCTGTTTTATTAGCAAATTGTAAGGTTTTGAATCCGAAAACACTGACATGTTTGATTTATGAACGTCGATGTACGATTTAATAAACACATTGTACCGATTATAGGCACGCGTTTTATTTATTATCATAGAAACCTTTAGGCCACATTCAGTAGATAAAGAGTAGAGCTCACATTAAGGGGAGAATCTGTATCAAAGAAGCGCCGTATGCTGCATCAGATATTGATAGATCTAATTACACTAACTTACTGAGCAACTCCTACAGGGTAATTAAATAATAAAAAGATTATATCATATTTTATGTTTATTCATAAGCAATAAAAAGTAATTTCCATACGTGTCACAAAATTTAACATATCAAATACTTATGAAAACAATAAATAAATACATCATTAAAATTGTAAATTAGACTAGTTGTTTTGGAAGCCACTAAAGGATACTAGAATTTATACCATTTCCCATTTAGCAGGCATTGACAAACTACTTCAAAGATTTTAGTATTTTCATCTATGAAACTTAAAACACACGTGCACGTTTTTTTTAAATGTGAAGGCACTTTAAATTTAATAATCGAACAAAATGGTTACCTACAAATGTGACACGATTAAGCAAATAGATTCAGTCTAAAAATCGTTTATACCTCATGAACGATTTTATGGTGACTACAAACAAAATGTTTCATTTATTTGAAACTAAACTAAGAATTAAAGAAGATATGATTAGGTAGGAATACATTGCGGTAATACATAAAGGGAAATGATACTTAACAGTGCACGAACGTGACTCATTGAGATGCGAAGGTCCGTAGTCAAAATCTGTGAAGTAGTTTGGCAACAGTAGTACATACCTAACATTGTATACAGGTGAGATTATTCTCGATAATACACTGACAGAAAGTAATAACAAAACAACGGAATTAGCAAATAATATCAACAACAAATTATAAAAGTTCAATACTTATTATAACATTAGTTACTTTCGTATTTTACTTCAATAAGTCTTTCTAAATATTCATTCATTTTCCTACTTTACTTTCAAATGTCATTGAAGTATGAAATACAATCGCAATTAATGAGTTCATCCTTCATTTAATTTTCACTCATATTTGTTTATTCATTTTATTAATTATAATTTTCTTAGTATAATAATAATCTATAAATTGATTGTATAAGTTCGTAATTATTAAATTCGAATATTTTAACATATGTATATTAATAAACGGTTTTATTTCAATATAAGTCACAAAACAAACACTTAAATAATATTTAAAGTTCAAAATATAATGTGGTCACAATAATATACATATATATTACACAGGTATTATCTAAATATCATAGTGCATACTGTGTATACATACTCCTGGTAACTGCAAAATACATAAAACAATAAACATTTACTAGATCACGAGGAAACGTATAAGCTGAACGAGATAGCTCCGCCGCCGTTGATATGTTCCGACATGAAACTGCCGAAGTGCTACGAGATACTCGACTTCGCCTATCTACAAGCATCGAGATATCTTCATAATATATTATTACAAGTCGGAATGCTTTATGCAACGCTTTCTCTTACCAGATTAGATCAGTAGTTAGTTCTACATACATACATTTACAAGGAGTTTCAAACTGCTGTCCATGTGAGTCAAGCTCCGGTAATAATATATTATTGGACGCTACGTCGTCGTAGCGGTCTGAATATCACGGTTTCAAAGTATTTCATCGATCCAGGTTACAGTTTTCCGCGACTGCAGTCAACACATTTACAATATATTACAGCAAACAAATAATCATACATATAATTTTTATAATACATTCAATTATATTCAAACTTAATTTGTGGATACATGTTATATCATTCACCTAGCCTATGATAGAACTTTCGAATTTGATCACGAAGAGAAATTATTATCAAAACTACCTAGTGTATATTTCCATTTGGGTTAGTGCATTTTGAACTATAGGGTAGTGAGTTGCCAATGTGACGAAAATGAAACGCAAATACATTACAGCTAACTACTCTCACGATATATTTATTTATTCAGGAATATCTTCACGATAAGTATTCAAGCAGGAGGTGTAGAGAGTACCTAATTTGGCACAGAACAGTCCGTATGAAACGAATCTATAGGGTATTCGCATGCTTAAACAAGGATTAAAGGAATTCCTTAAATAAAGCTAAAGTAGAAAGTCTTCACGAGGATAGATATATCTGTATAGTGGTGGCATACTTAGACTACCTTCAGTGTAAAAAAATTACGGTTTCACAATGTTGGAGCTATTACGGGT
The DNA here is from genome assembly GCA_963853795.1 of Xestia rhomboidea. Lineage (NCBI taxonomy): Eukaryota > Metazoa > Arthropoda > Insecta > Lepidoptera > Noctuidae > Xestia > Xestia rhomboidea. Next base: position 10,999,734 of record OY970761.1, on the reverse strand, counting down.
TTACGTTCTACGCAAAGGTAACAATCAGGTTTCATTTAAAAAGTAACATGTCCATTAACAATTCATCACTGAAACTAATTACGTACTGTGACTCAATAATTTTCATGATTTTCTATTGATATTGTCATTTATTTGTAGTTGTAAAATAGACCTACCTAAATAAATGTGTCATGTAGGTCGATTTTAAATAAAACTTATTTTCTACTATTAATGTGAGGTTTATTTTCATACCCAATGGATATTTATATACTGAAACAACAAATTATATTCATTTGGAAGTCATAACAGGATGCGACACTGTATTGTAGCGCGTTTTGAGTCAACATGTTGATTTAAACTTCGAACCCCATAACAAATGCATTGCGATATATTTACTTCCTATCATTTACAAATGAATCATCAGGGCACTTCATGTCAACACCTGGTAGAACCCTCAGGCGATTTTCAGACGAAGTGTCTGGTTTTTTTTTAAATATAATGCGGTTAATTTACATAAAGGGATTTTATAAAATAATGAGTTGATTAACGAGGGTATTGTCAAAATATTTTAAATATAATTAGATAGGTACACTATACCTCACAAAAGAGCCGCACGCAGTCTTATTCGTTACGGGCACAGGATTGTGCACCTAACACAAACATACTTTGAGCTCAATTAATAAAATAAATAATTACCGGTCGACTGATTTAAACACAGGTTAGGTAATATTTGAGCTTAAAAACGTAAGTTTAGAGGGAGTTTTAGGCAAACTAATACAAAACTGAGGGAAACTCGAAGGAAAGACGATAATAGTGTACACTTCACATCTCACGGTCAAGTGATTAAGTATTGCGGGGTCTGTAGGCGGCGGGTAACAAAACTCGTGTTCGCCGTCCGGACAGCCGGAGCGGCGCCGGCGTCGGTAGTGAGGGCACTGAGGGCCCTGCTGAGCGCGGCTAGTGGCGGTGGTCGGGCGCCAGCGACTTGCGGCTGGCCGACAGGTGGTGCGGGCGCGGCGCCGCGCGCGTGGAGCGCGGCAGCGTGGTGGGCGCCGCGCCGCCCGGCCCCGCCCCCCCGCCCGACGAGCTCGACATGTCGCGCGGTTTCCACACGGGCGATCCTACAACACACCAAACACCGAACTCTTTATAAAGCCTACGTCACACCTCACTTGTTCCAAAGATAATTGTATGCGGAGATGCCACAGTACAGTAACGACCTCTATCGTTGTACCGTTAATGAATATTGATAGTTGAAAAAATGATCATAATTCTCTGCTTGTCACCGTGTCCCAATACGTGTCATAAGTAGCAGAACTTTCAGACGTTATAAATAAATGTATTTCATGAAATTATTAAAGTTTGTAAATAATTATCTCTGTAGGAAATATAATTTTTGTATATTTTAGTGTACTGTGGCATCCGCGTTTGCAAAATCAAGGAAACAAGTGCCGTGTGATCTAGGCTTCCATCATCTCACGGCAGAGGGCGCGCGGAGCGCCAACGGAATTTGGACGGATGGGACCGATCGCCGGGAAGACGCGCGCGCGAGCAAAGAGTTGAATGTTTGATGAGTGTGGGGAGCGGGGGGGGGGGAGGAGCGCCGCCGCGGTCGCGTGTCATCGAACATTCAAGCGGTTCAAGGGGGCTTGCAGAGCTTTGGCGGCGTCCACTATTTTAGATAGAACATCTACTTACTTTACTTAAGCGGTAGCCTAGATACACACAGTGACGATAGAATCTACGGTGCACCGATCCATTATTTATGCATGAATATATTTACTTTACTCACTATTGATTAGGTACTTATACACGATGACATTCATTTCTGCTCGTGGGTGCAATCATCTAATTCGACAGAGAATCTGTGCACAGCTACAGAGGTTAGGTAAAGCACTACGTGAACAAAGAGAGTGTTTTTGCCTACATTGTTTTTTTTTGTTAGATTATAATTTTGGATACACAGCTAGCCTATTTATTAGTAAATTGTATAGCATTATATTTTACCATATAAGTCAATATCGTTTATTAATGCATATAATTTATGTAGTCCGACAAATACTTTAAATGTTGGTTTATAATGATTTTATGTTTTTATGCGGATAGCATAAAAACTGAAACACTTTTTGGCTACTTGCACAGTTCCAGAATATTCACTCGTTGTGTGTATCCATAAAAGTAGTTCAGTATTTTTCTATTAGAGTAAGATGAACAATAATAATTGCTGCTAAGTATATTTTGCTTCGATAATACAATGATCAACCAGCCTATAATGCTACAAAGCTATGAACGTTGGCCACAATTTTATTTTATGTATTCGTGCAAATATTTGGAAATAACCTATCTATATTATGTATAATTATATAAATATATTCAACGAAATAATCACGTCATAAATAATATTAATCATTATTACGTATAGCGTAAAATGGCATGTAAATATTGTTTGGATTGTAAAATATTTACTGAATATAGGTACTTAATAAATTGATAATTTTAATACTAAATTGAGCAGGTACTGAAGAGATGCGAGAGATAAAATAAATTAATATCATTACTTATACATACTTAGAATTGGAAGACTTAATTAACGATACAAATCCATGGCCATCTACACAATAATACATTAAATCTATCGGGATGTATAATAACAGTATAAATTAACAAGAAGAATACTATGACGAAGGTGATAAAAGGATTAATATCAGTACGATACCACAGCCATTATTATGTAACACTTAGCACTTGGATTTATCTAGAATTAGGATTTGATTAACTTTAATATGCTAACATAGGGTTGCTATTATTCTTGTGTCTACTTATATTACGGAGGTACATTTATTACTACATTGAGAGTTGTGGAATTACTTTATGTGTCTAATACAGTTTCCTACAACTGTGACATTGAATTTACGATGAGTTTAAAATTTTCACGTATACATTTATTTGAACGTCTAATTGATGAAATCTTGTCTTGCGGCTTGAGTGTGTGATTCATGCCTTATACGTTTACAACTTGATTCAACGTTTTGGTAGTCTGATAGTCACAAATCGGTAAAACAGTCTTGTAAAGTGGTGTATATTTTGTCACTAAAGTAAGTCTGATTACTGAAAGCATTCAATAAAAATCTCAGTACGCGAAAGCCTTTTGCATTGGGTAAGTAACTTACCGAAAACCCTGTTAAAACAGGATCGTATGTTAATGACTGAAATTTTGATTGAGAACTTTCAAAATCAATGTATCATCCGAGGTTGTCATATTCCAGGTGTTATTTGTCGTTTTTCGAATAAGTTTATACATGTATTTGATCATAGTCGTTCCTGTCGTGATGGCGAGTGGGCGTGCATCGCGTCCGCTCTTGGGGCAGGGGCATGTCGTCCAGGGTCTCGACGCTGCTTCGGTCTGATGACGTCAGAATCGATTGAGCAATCATTGACTTCCGTCGAGATTTAGGCGACTTGCCCTTTGCCTTATGCTAGGAGGTTTTAGTCTGTTTTTTCCCAGAAAGGTAACATTGAACACAAGTCGGATGTTCAATAGCCTTTGCAATCGATTCTGTTGACTTCGAGACTACAATACCCATTTTAATTGCTTTATCTTCTGCCTTAGCCAGTTGAGAATAGTGAGTCATTCTATCTAGAGAATTAGTCCCGAGACGTGCTAATTTCTCTCCGCTGGATTTAGAAGATCTTCGGCTTAGATTTGGTGACTTGCACGGAGATTTATCGAAGCTGGCCTGTGGCGTTCGCATTATTCCTTTTTTTGGTGCAGGTTTCGGTGATCGGGAACGATCGACGCTATTCTCGCGTGATTTCATGATGCTACCGCGCGGCGAACGAGACCCATCAAAGCTCTGCTGCGGAGATCGCGACTTGTCGATGGATCCTCGAGGAGATTTGCTTTGGTCGAAGCTTCCTCTAGGAGACCGGTGCAACGTTTTGCTTTGCTTCAGGCTCGATTTGTTAGGAGACTTGCAAACAATTACTTTTGTAACACGATCGCGATCCGGTGATGTGCGGTCTACGGAGCGATTGGGAGATCTATCTCTATTGATGCTACTGCCGCTGCATGATCGTATGACCTTGATCCTCTTCTCGGGTACGGTGGTAGAAGTACCTTTTCTTTCTGGTGAAGATTTGAGAGACTGCGATTCTTGCTTACCTAGTTCCTTGACCATTGTAGGTTGGTACTGGGTCGGCTGATGTGACGACTGGATGAGTCGGGCCTGGCTGCCCGTGCTGCCCGCGCTCAGCGTCGACGTCGTGCTGTGGAAAACCGAAACATTTTATGTAGAACTCTCTTTGAAGGCACACTTAAGTAGGTCAGTTTGAATTAAAATCCGAACTAGGCAGCATATAGCTAGTTAGTGTATTAGTCCATACCTGAGCGTGAGATGGTTGGGCGTCCGGCCGAGGCCGCGCTTGGCGGGCGGCGGCGGCTGCTCGTCCTCGCCCTCGGACTTGCAGCCGGGGTCGCACCGGTCCGCGTCACGCTCGGGCGGCGGCGGCGGCGCGCGCTTCGCCACGCTCGCGCTCTCTGTTAGTCAAGCGGTGGTTAGTGCTCACATGCTTTTGTTACAATAGAGGGCGCTTTCAATTTAGACGTTTCGTGTCGCACCGCTGCGGTGCCGAAGCGGTGCGTTTGTCGTATTGCGTACGGACGTTCGTTGTCAACTGTGCGGCTTCGGTACCGCAGCCCATTCCGACGCCGCACTGTTGCCGCTTCGCGCGCTTTGTATGAAAACAAACGAACGTCGCGGTGCGACACGAAACGTTTAAATTGAAAGCGCCCTAAACTGCGTTTAATTTTGGAGGCTGGTAAAGTTTGGCTATATCAGTAGGAAAAGATAATTCAGCTCATCGCGTAAGATATTCGCATTCTCAATGCTTGTATTTTACGTTGTTGAGTAAGCGAATTTTTCAACCATTGAAACAATGTTTTACAAATTTGTTCCAATCTTCTAGAATTTTTGATTGTTCACTACTACTAATTATGCATCTTACTAAAGAATTATGCATACAGTACAAGAAAATTTCTGCGTATTTAATAGTTTGAATACTAAAAAACGATGGGTAAGAGAGTTAGTTAAAGATGTTCCCAACACTTGTACCAGGCTAGAAGAAGGTGATTAGAAACGAACCGGTAGCATCGCCGAGTGTCTTGCTGCGGAGTCTGAAGGCGGGTTCTTCAGGCAGAGGCTCTGGCGGCGGCTCCTCAGCATCCTGCGAGTTCTCTCGTGATAGGTCACCCACCTGCAAGAGTTGAAGAATGCAATTTTTAGTGTTATCTCACTAGATATGAATATAATATGTATGAATACATACACCTCATATTTCAGCTGAGGCATCACTATGCCTCATGTGAAATATAAGGTGTATCTATTCATACACGAAATCTCTTAAGGGGTCATTGTACTGTACTACATTCCCCGAATCGCGAAAAAAAATCAGCTGTTCCCTACAATATGTTCGCATTAACTCGTTAAAATGTATGGAACAGCTGTTTTTTTCGCGATTCAGGGTTTGGTCCCGTAGTAAAACTTGTTCATAATAATGAGTATAATGACCCCCCTTAAGAGATTTCGTGTATGAATAGATACACCTTATATATTCTTATTCAGTAAATATATTTCTTAGAGTTTTTGTGTATGACTCATGAAACTTAAGACCAATCTAGCTTAATATTGATGGTGTAAGAAATGCAACGTACCTCAATATTTCCGGCCGACAGTCGTTGTCCAGTGATTTTAGGCTTCTTAGTTTTTCCGAGGGTTTGCGATCCTTGCATCACTTGCACCTGTGCAAACATTACGTCTTTTTAGGACCGACACATTAGCATCCATTAAATAGATGAACCGTCAGGTAGAGCATATATGTCAACGATTTGATGACATTGGTGAAGGTGGCCATGATACAATACTCAGGGCCATCTTCGTAAGCACATGGTGCAGTGTGCGGCAATTGAAATAGAAAATATCTTTAGGGACAGTTCGACTTTGTAAAACTTTTTCTCTATCCATCAAGTCTCTATGTAAGTAGTATGTTGTACAGTATTGTTTCGAAAAGTCAATGTGCAACGCTAAAATTCAGATATTGTTGTTAAAGTTTAACATTTTTAAGCCAAAGATTTACTTGCATAATTTTGGTCAAAGTTGTCTTTGAACCGAATGAATCAACCAAATCTGGGGTTATGTTCAAAAGACGAAGAATTTCAAAAATACCTGGTGCTTTGGCCTCTCGCGCTCAAGCGTGTGTGGGGCCCGCGGGGGAGCGGGCGCGGGGCGGGTGGTGGGCAGCGACATGTTGCGCACTGACTCGCGGATGATCTGACGGATCGTCTTCAGGAAAGCGTTGCGGAAATCAGCCGTGCTATGGGGAGAAAACCAGAGGTACCTAAATATGCAACTACATCTTGATTTTTTGATAACTTTTGGTCGTTTGAAAGCACAGGTATAATTTTACGCGGCAGTAAAGATACGCTACGTTGAAATTGTCGAGATTTTATTGCTTAATGTGGTAATTACTGAGGTTAACTAAGCTTAAGGTGACGAACTTTTACGATTTTCGTTCCTTAAGTGTCATTATGGTTAATTAATGTGTAGCTCAACCTCAAAACAACGCAATACAAGCTCTAACTTCAAAAACACGTATTAAAACAACTTGAACTCAAATTGATTATACAACACGACGCCTCAATCCATCATTAACATTTAAATAGTTTCAAAACTAAAGTCCGACTGGAATGGTAATCGAATCAATCATAGTTTCAAACTCGCACCTGTTAGACAGTACGTAAACTTTCTCGGAGCGGCGCTGCAGTTGGCTGCGCAAATGTATGAGCTCCCACAGGAAGTGACTGTCCATGTCTTTGGCTGAAGAGGCTCGAACTTGCACCTCGGTCACTGGTATCAGTACCTGGTACCTAATGATTTCTACCTCGTTGGAACTATTCTTAGATGAAACACCCTAGAAAGATGATAATAATTAGTATTTTGGTAATAAGGGTATAGTCATTAGTAAATTAATGAGTACTGTAGGCTTCCGAATTATAAGCAAAGACTGCGTACCATAAGTTTCTTCTTCTGCCTCAGTCTTTCTTTACAGAGGAAGACAACAGCCGATTTAAATACAAAGCACATTGCGTGTAATTCCAATCCCTTTTTTATTTTTCCTAAAAAGTCTGAAATATTTAACCATTCTACTCCACCGTAGTATAACAAATCACCTGCAAAATAGGATAAGTTTAGTACACAACCCAGAAATACTTATTAAAACAAGTTAAATCTTTTAATTTTCTGAGATACAAACCAGGACTTAGATCTATAGGTTGCTTGCAAGACTTTTGATGTTGTCTAAACAAGTGATCAAATATAGCACCATATTCCTCATGTATTCGTTGCATTTCATTGATGTGCTCTGCAACTTTTTCCATGCCTTTCAGAGCCTCTGAAATTATTAAAATCATCGAGAAATAATTTGAATCTTAAGAAACCAATTACAATACATAATTAATCTAAATGTTAAGGTTCTTACCCACTAAATGGAGATGCTCCTCCGAATTTACATCAGTCAAATTTCTCAATTGTTGAAGTAACAACGGATATTTTAATATCCGCTGAATGGGTTTTATTAAGTACGACTCCAACGTTGATGAATGTTGCTGTTTTGGATTTCGAGCCGCGAGAAACTCTTGTAAAGCTTGATTACCTTCATCTGTAATACGACGGCAAAACAAATGATTACTTTCGGACACAAACAACATTCGAAATCATATGAAATATTGAAGATACGACTACTTACTTGGATGTAATACTTTCTGGGCCTTACTGTGACTAGCACAGAAGGAACTGTATAATTTGAAATGATTCACGTAGTACAGGAAAGCATTCCCAACTGAGAAGAGTACGTTCTGCAAGAAACATAGGCGCTATAGAATACAAAAAAATATATACTACAAAGAAATGGTTATGGTGTACCTTGAACTGGTTTGAAAATTCAAAGTGATGGAAGTTAGGTTCAGCCTCAAGCGCTTCCTCTAAGTTTTGCAGGAATTGTCTTTGGAAAGTCACTATCTCTTGTATATTGCCGAACAAAGCGTTGATCTCGGCGTTTGATAAAAAAGTTTCCTTCTTGAGGGGCTCCAGGTAGTTTTCCAGTAAGTTGTTCAGGTTCTGGAAGTAATAACGCTCTGTGTTATATTCTACGCGTGTCTGAATTAACATTTAAACTTTTTGTTTCAAACTCCATTCAACCGAGTATTACAAAGTTATCGTGTTGTTTACGTTTAGATTTTGATTAGTTTGCTATCCAGTGTATCCATTTATTGTATATCTAGAGCTTGATTGAGACTTAATACTGCACAAAGGGTTTCCTATAATAATTAGTGCTTTGATATTGGAGAGCCTTGTTACGCAAAGCAATTAGTAAGAAGCCTGTATGCCCGCAGTGGACTATGTAGTTGCGGTGATATTATTGTATCCTGCCATAATTTCTATGTATCTAGTAATGATAGCTTGTTTGACACCTGAAACTTCGCCAAAGTTTCCCTGTGATAGTTTAGTACCCTGGTATCGAAGAACCTTGTGTTGTACAACAATCAGAACGGTGTCTTTGTTTCTTCTTAGAAAACACTTCGTCTTTTCTGTAAAACCCTCGTGTTTGTAAAATCTATCAATCAAAAGAAATATTAAATGTTGCGCGTAAGGAAAACGACACGCTTTCCTTTTCGTAAGCTGAATTTAGTAAGACTCGACCGAGTTATCGTAAAAAAATGACGCAGACTTTTATTAATAAAGAAATAAAAAGTAGAGATTGAATAGCTTTACTTGTTCATTTCCGTCATCCATTATTTTTATAAGCACCTTGGTTGCGGTTAAAAGTTTTTATGAATACCGCAATGTAGCTCTAAATTTTGGATTAACCCCATTTAGGATTTATTTTAAAAGTAACTTTTTAATCGTGGACAGGTAGTTATGTAGCAGCAGGTGCGACCAGGTTTACAAAGTTTTAAATACGTTTTATAAATCCATCAAAACTTTTGGCCGGTGAATGATGAATATTTATATGGAAGAAGTTGACTTTTACTATTGCTTTATCTTTCATTCTATTTGAATCCGTAGATTGAATCGTGCGGCAGAAATGTGATTCAGGAATCGTAACAGCCGTTTATTAAGTTAGGAAGCAGCCTACCCGCAGCTGAAGTTATTTCAGTTCCTGAGTTCCGAATGAACTACGAGTAACTACTCGCGAATGTGTCTCGACGTTGTTAGTTCGTAGATATTATAAGGATAACTAGTTATGGAGTTAGAGTTAGTACAGTTAGCCTGAATTTGAACCTGAGGATAAACATCTAAACGTTGCAGTGTTGAATTGGTGACATAATTTACAGGTCAATCATCAAAATAGGAGGCTGAAATGCTGAAAATCACACGGGTATTAAGTACAATGGTGCTTAAATAACCACTTTATAGATCCTTATTGAATAATGTGGCAGGTAGGTACTATAGTGTGTACTATAGTACCTACCTGAACGTCTTCAATTATAATCGTCAATCTAAAGGTGTCTTTAGATTGACGATTATAATTGAAGACGTTATTCCTTGATAATATTCAATTTGTTCCGTAAATATGCTTAGGATCCGATAGGGAGTTGTACCGAGTACCTACATATCTATTTACTTGTCGATGGTAGTGTTACCTTGACATAGGCTCGTTCGGTGTCGACGAGCTCGAGCAGCACCTTGCGCAGCTTGTCGGCGTCCGAGAGGTGGCGCGAGGGCGTGCCGGCCGCGGCGCTGGCCACGCTGCCGGTGGGGCTGCCGCGACGGGTCTCCGCCGGCGACCGGCACCAGCCCGTCACCTGCTCCGCGCTCTGTACGTGCACACAATCAAACCGTAATACATAATGCCAGTAACTTGCACAATCGTATGCAAGTGGCTTGCAAGCTATCGAGCCATAACAACTTAATGTTTGGCGAATGATAGCATGCCTGGTACTTGCATACTTACGTAAATTAAGACTTTGTGCCCGAAAATACGAACAAATATGTACGTTGAAATATTTACTGTAACCTCTTACCCCTAATGATGAGACCCATCCACAAAAACAAAACACTAATTCCAAGGTACGATAAATGAATCAAGTTATCGTTGTAAGTAAATGAACTTGAAAGATTATGATACTAAACCAAGAGACACTTTCGGCAATGATAAAATCAATAGATATCTATAATTCGAGAGATATAAAGGTAGAGGAAGTGATATAATAGGGGACGCTGGCTGAATCTCTAGAGACGATTATTATTTTCGAGAGAGACATTACCATGCGGGTACGCTAACGAAATAAAACGGGAATATTCTTGGAGAGCTAGATAATTGAATCGGGGATTAAGTCGCAGAGGCGTGCATGTGACGAGCGTAGTAATGTAATTTTTTGTGATTTTGTAAAATACCTTTAGTAGATTTTCGATCTCGAACGAGTTAGTTCGGGAGCTGACTTTGGGCGGGCCGGTGTTGACAGAGTCGCCGCCGTGGGCGTCCGTGTCCGGGCTGTACAACTCCTTACCTGTGCCGCATTACATGTAATATGAGTTACGCTAATCAGACATAGGTCAAAAAATATATATTGACTTGATTGGCTGGTTTGTAAAGTCTAAAGCTACTAAATAGGTAAATTTGTTTGTTTTTTTGTTGTCGTTGTGATCAAATTTGTTATTTTTTACAATGAACGTAGATTATGTCCGCTCGTAGACATTGTGTTGAAATTTAGTTTCTCAGTAAGTGAATTATTGTTAATTCTTGATGAGGAATAATAAAGTTTTTAAACCATAAAGTAAAAACATAGTTATTTACAGTTCGGTACCATATTTATAACTTTCTAATACCTACACATTGAGTTTATAAATATAAACTCAATGTGTAGGTATAAATAAATATTAAAGATCATAGGTAGATTATGATGATTTCAAATCCTAGTGTTAACTTATCCACGTAAGACTAATCATGATTAGAATTATTAATTTCTTTGCAAAAAATAAGATAAGTGTCCGGTAAACGTAGATTAACAAAAAAATACAATCTCATTCAGTGAAACTCATTGTTCAAGGTATGTAAATCACGGTTTGCAGACGTATCTATAACAAACGAAGAAATTGCAAAAGTTTTATGAATATCCATCATTCAAGTAGATGGATAACATCAGGTATACAATGTAGGTAGCATTACTTCGGCATGATAAACACGGAAGACTTTATTATAGAGACGCTCCGACGGGGTTTTATTATATTCTAAACCGAAATTTTAACGTTTGTAAGAGCTTCCGCGAAATCAAAAGTGAATAGCTCGTTTTGTATATAGGCCTGCCCTTACTTTACTTTACCTTTTACGTATAAACGTTGCTATATTAAATCATATCCCTTATCTGTTTGATATTTGCACTCACCCGATATAGATCTAAGCTGTAAAAATATGTCCTTTGGCATACATACTCACACAGCATTATATGTCTGTCAATATAATACTAACGATCTCTCCACAAATCCTCTTCTAATACGAAAAGATTAAGAAATGTGAAATCAAAATGTTCAATAAAACTGGTTTGAAAAGAGATGCTCAGATTTCAATAACATGAGAGGAAATTACACTGTTCGTGATGAAAGTTTCATGTAAAGGCCGCTTTATGACAAGAAGTCACACAATGAGTTTTTGGCCGCGGTAAGTCAACATCGGGCACAAGCAAATAGCCCTAGGCGAGGTCGTGGCCTCTATTTAGAGAACCGGTATTTTTGTTGCAGAATTAGCACAACTGTAAGTTGCTATTTTTATCTGTCATTGTAGATTTAATGAAGGCTTCAGTACGTTCAAAACTAACACTAATGTTGCGAACATGAATAAAAATATCAAAATGTGATTAAATTGACGTTTTCCTACGAATATAAATATTAGTTACACTGCAAAACTTACTTATAAAACATACTAGCAGATAGTATAATAATTCGGAAATAGACATAGGTAACAATTTGACATGAGCAAGTTTTGTAACCCGTCTATTTTTTTTTTTTTTTTTTATAAGGCTTCTCAACAATGAGTACACTGTTACATTATAATTTGTACATTGCAAATTTAAATCTAAGCGCCTCATCACTTACAGAAAAGCACAGCATGCACTACATTATGCGCAGATAATTAAATTATTAACTAAACAAGAAATACACAGTTTGGAAAAATAAAACTATTAAAAATTTAAATTGATTACCTACACTTAATTAAATTAAAATAAATAAAACAGATTAAATTAAATTAGAATAGAATAAATAAGTGAAATTGAAATTTTTTAAATTATTTAAATACAATTTATTTATTATTTTATTTTATTATATATTCAATTTTTTTTATATAAGATTAGGTAAATTTTGACTAGAGTAGAGTTGTCCATTAAATGGCAAGGGCGATTTTTTTTAGAGCACGTAACGAAGAGTTAAATAGATCAATGTCCGCTTCGTGCTCTTTGTATGTAGCATACATCCTTGATAGTGGGCAGAATTGCCTCAAGTTGGTGTGACATCTTGGCATGCAGAAAAGTCTCCTATTAGAACTTCTTGGCAGATTACGTGGCACATGGAATAAGACCCTACTGAGCAAATCGGGGCAGTTCAGAGAGCCCGTTACTAGCTTCTTCAGGAAAACCAAATCCAGCATATTCCTGCGTTTCTCCAGAGATACCATCCCAAAATACTTAAGCCGCTCTTGGTACGAGTTGAGCTTTTTTCCCATATTATTCGCATAGGTAAGATGCCACAAGAACCGTTTTTGCAGCCGTTCAATGCGCTTGATGTGGACCTTATACTCAGGTGACCAGACCACGCTGCAATACTCGAGATGGCTTTTGACCAACGAGTTATACATGATTTTTTTAATGTTGAGTTCTTGAAATTTTTGCACTCTCTCATAACGAAGCCAAGCATCTTAGACGATTTCAATATTATTTTGTCAATATGTTCGACAAAACTTAACTTTTTGTCGAACTGAACACCTAGGTCTCGTATTGTTTCGACTTCCTCAAGCCGCTCACCATTCAATTTGTAAATTGACTGCATGATATTTTTCTTTTTTGTGAATTTGATATGATGGCATTTTTTTACGTTCAGTCTATCAAAAGAAAAGTATATTTCTGTTCAGCGTTCCATTAAGTGAGAAGTGTAGTTTCATTAGTCGGGAATGTCGTAATAAATAATGTGTTTGCAATAGTGAAAGCCTCCCATTGTTACGACCACCCGCGATTCGCAGTCAGGCCGCGTCAAGCCGCACTCCGATACTCCTATAGCCGACATAAAACAAACAACAACTACACGTCGAGTCAATATGTCGTCATAATTGCCTCTTGTACGGCAAGAGCACGATCCGTGAAATAAATGACTGCAAAACTTTAGAGAGGGCAGCTATTTCGGATCGGTAAGTTTAAATAATGACCGTGCACGACGTAAACGCCTCCAGCCAGGAACAAGTATGAAAAAGGGGTGGAAAAAATTTCGTAAGGAAATAATCATTCTCAATTTACTTCTTTCATAAGGAAAACCAGGCTGACTTTCTCGGAATGAATTAAATTTAAATATAACCCAAACAAATTTTAACTGCCTTTTTGGGGATTAAAAATGGTGGTCCTGTCTTAAGTAGGTCAAGCTTTAGGACTATTTTATATTCTTACTAAGCGAAAATACGTGTATCCAGATACCATTAGTTGTTTGTATATGGGGTAGTTACTGTGAACGTGAGCGGAAGACGTTCTATCTATATAAACATTCTATTGTTACAAAGTTAATAACACACAATCATGACGAGCGAGCGAACGAACGTTCAATAAGCGTACTGGCATATCTTCCGTTTACTAAGGCTTGTAGAGGTTTATTTGCTCCACTACATCGCTATCGTATCGCATTCTGATTGTGGCTTTCAGAGCATCTGATGACTGTGTATACGGTAAACAATGGCTTCGCATAACTCGCAGAAGTATAAATAACGAGAATAAGTGGAAACTGGGACTTATAGCGATGATCGATAAATAATCCGCATCGTGCGATAGTAGGTAGTTGTTATGCACAAAGCATTACTGGCTGACAGCCACAATTCGAAAATGAAGATTCAGGGTTGTTCCGAAACGATGCCAAGTATTACGTAAAAGGAAATATTGAAGAGTTGCTTGTTAGGCGCTATGGCACAACAAATAAATAATAAGTACTCATTTATTCCATAATTTCATTATATTATTCGACATACGAATCTACTTGATATGTTAATTGGGTAGTCCAAGCTTTCATAAACATAAACGATTGACGGAACTGTGCATTTATTTAATTAATTAATTGACATTGTAAATGAAATTAACATGAATGTATCAAGAACTGGTTAAAATACTGTTTTTATGGTATAAAGCTTTCAAAAGGTTAAATACTGCATTACTCAAATTATCATCATGACTTTGCGGTTACTTTCAATAGCGAGCCACACAGGACGTAAGCTAAAAACGTTTCGCTAAACAATCTGCGTCGTCATCGAAAGTGAAAAATAGGCAGCGGGTCGCATGAAAACATAAGGAGTGTTCATAAATACCTACACGATATTATGTACCTAACTGCCTACTTGATACCATTTATTAGAATGTTTTTCTGCATTATCCTCTATTAACCATTTCTTATACGGGAAATTGATTTAAAAAAAATACCGTTTCAAAAGTGATAATGCTGAAGATTGACGACCTGCGGGGACATAACGTACAAAGACTCAAGAAGGCACAGATTTACTGACAGTCTGAAAATAGATACAGGGGTATGTGGTAGGGTACTCACTCCAGGCGGGTGCGGGCACGATGAGGCCGGATATCATGTCGTCGGAGATGACTGGCGGCTCGCTGGGTGGCGGCGGGCACACGAGGGAATCGATTATGTCGTCGGTGGCCGCGCGCATCACGCCCGTCAGCTCTGGAGGTTCCGTGCGAGACGACCTGGGTACAAATAGCTGCTCAAACCACTATCTAAATAACAATCTTCTTCCGAACAATAAAACGGATTACTCGATTTACAGAAACAACACGTGATGTGTTTACTTTAGATTTTATATAAGCGTCTCTCGATACTTGGGAAGGAAGGGATATAAAACTGACACAAAAGATAATATCAAAGTACGAATCACTCGTTTCCAGCGTCGCGATCATCAAAATGAAACGAAAACGATTTATTTTTTCTGACAGAAACATGAAAAGCTCAACAATTATCAAAGCAACGGCCGGTTTCGCATCTCACAAATGAAAACGGCATCGGGAACAGTCTTTTATAGTGATATCCCATTTTTGTGAAATACGTTAGGTAAAACTCTTATTTTTGATATTCTTTGCACTTTTGCCTTGCACAATGCGAGATGGAAATATTTCAGGATAGGGTCATTAGGAACACGTTTACATACATGTGTGTAATGTAAGTTACGTTATGCTTTAATTATTCGCATAAACTTCACCATGTTTAACAAGACAATAAAAGCGAGCGCCTTAAAGCCGGAAAGGCTTTATATGAACGGGGAGATGAAACAACTCACAACAATAATAATATCGTGTCGCGAGTGCTTGTTTCGAGATGACATTTGTTGGGGAGCATTATTTCACGCGGCGCGGGTGCGGTAACGTCGAGAGGCTCAATTGCGGTCGTTCACAATGGCTGCGGCACGGTGGCGCGGTGACGCGGTGACAAGGCGACGGGAGAGCTGCGAGCCAGGTGGTGGCCGGCGCAGGGCTGCAGGCGACCGACTATGTAGGTCGCACCGAGCGCTTCAGTAAACTTGTCGCGGTCGCGAAAGGTCAGGTGTATGAGGGCGGGAAATGCCGATGAACAGGCCTTCCACCCTGCCCCGGCTGCGCGCTCTTTAACTTCCGTTTTATTAGGTGCTAGGCGCCCGCTTTCCTGTTTGTCGGTGGTACTTCGAATCTCGCTAAATGGGAACGCTGTTCGACCTTTTTTATATTAAGAAATATCGCTGGCATCTGCTATGAATTATTCTATTTTAAAGAGCCCTTGTTGCCGGGCTCGTCAATTAATGAAAACGAACTGTTTCTATTGATGTTGGATAGATTTTCAGAAAGTTAAAACAAAATACTAGATAACAATATTGTGTTTACATTGTTACAATGGGGAGAAAATAAATGGGTTTATGAACACACACCGAAGGCAACCGAAGTAAAAATAAACTGCGTCGACGTGTATAAATACCTCATCATCATGACAAGGGACAGTTCCTCTTGCAAAACGCTCTCCAGGTACATCATATCTAGGTCAGATACGATCGCTCCGTTGATTACCATTATTTCGTCGCCTTTGATTATACCTGACAGAAAAATGAAAAAGACTGTACTCGGAATGATTGTTCTTATTTTTTTCACATCAGGGTTTCAAGTACACAACGTAGATTGAAATTGCAATACCCGCTCCATATGATTATGATCTTTCACATTGCTACGAGTTGAGAGCGGACGTCATTTAAAATGCATATGCAATTTCTATATTTAGTTTTATTTGGTAAAAAAGAACTTTAGATTGTGTACGTAGTGGAATGCGGCTAGCGGCTGCGTTGTCTGAAAATATATTATGCAAGCTAGAAATTTTGTAGAACTTTTACCACAAGAAATATTATGACGTATTTTACTTATAAACTTCAGCGAAATGCAAGCGGTAAAGATGGAAATATAACGTAGAACGATGATAAATTACCATTTTGCATGGCGACGCTCTTGTCTTCAACCCGGCTCACGTAGCAGCAGAGCTCGTCTTGCCGCTCCGCGTTCTCAATGAGTTCGGCTTCCACACTGAAGCCCCACATTTGCTCCAGCGTTGTGCGTTGTAATTCTACTTGATACAGGATCTTGGCGCACACTTCCACTACTTCGTGGGTATGCAACTACATAACAATTAGATTGTTCTCATTAGGTGTGTGATTAACGTATATGCATTACGTTTTCTGAAATTAGTTTTGTGCTCAGAGTAAAAAGTGGTAGCTTTCTGTGTTGCGTCAATTTATTCAAATTGCGATTCAAAAAATGGTGGTTGTACACATGTATGTCAAACGCGTGCTTATAAATTGCTCCTCTACAAAGTGGACTAAACAAATAGCGAGAGTAGTAGTTATAATATTGAGGTTACAGTTGTGTTTATTTTGAAGACAAAGTGACAACCCGTCCACATGGAGCACGGTCCGAAAATTGATGATGGGCTTACACGGTCGTGTGTCACACACGAGATAATTAGCCGTAGGCATTCCTTTGCAGAATGTGTGAGTATATGCAACAAATATAACTTTGAATACCTACATTGTTTTCGCTCAGTGAAAGGAAGAATACATTAATTCATTTGTGAAAATTTACATTTTCCTGCTCTTTAATAACTTTTGCAGAATTTGGTGACATTTGCATTGTTTGTTTGTAGAGCACGTACCTTCTTATTGTAATTTATTCGCGTGAAAGTATTTAATTGTGGGGTTCTGTTTTCATTACGAGCTGGTAATTAAGTCATTATCTTTTTAAAATATCACCAACCTGTATTGCTTGTAATGAAGGAAAAACCTTTTTTATTGTGAGTCTCTTGTTTCAGACATTTTAATGGCTTTTTGTTTTAAAAGTTGATGAGGGAGAGTTACATACATGGCAAGTATAATAAATATAATCCTCATACTGTCGGACCTCAATCAGGGCAAAGCCTTTCCCGCACAACTAAAACGCTTTGGTTTAAAACATAATTAGGTGGATTAAGCACCAACTTAGTAGATTAAGTATTTCATTAGACTAGAATTCATAAATTATTTAGCTGTAGTCACGAAATCATTTTTTTTGTCATAACAATAAATTCATAAACAGTTAATCTGAAAATGTTGATGTAAAATAATAATTCCTGTTCGTACTTTTGTTGTGCTCTGTTCCACCTTCCACTCAAAGGATTACGAGATCTTTCCACAATTGGAATTCGTCGAACAACAAGCAAAATGGGATTTAACTTCGTCATAATGCATTCCGCATTTGTTGATCCTAAAGTAACAGTAATATAACTTTTTGATAACCTTTCCTCGCTGTGTCGCGCAAAGCCTGTGACGGAATGGGCGCTGTCAGACCCTACTCACGTCAACCTCGGTCACAAAACATTTATACTTTTATTTTCAGTTCCATGAATGTGTGGCATATTTGTATAATTTTAAAGTAACCACACGTTTGTGTTCAACACTATCGTGATTTTAAATATTATCATTGGCTATCTTAAATTGTATCTTGTATATTTTGTGAATACAAATAAGGCTGGCTACGAAATTCCTGTGAAATGGCTACGAACATTTAAAGCGAGAGAGAAATTTGTTTTGTAGCGCTTCTTTGAATGTTCGTGTAGTTTACAAAGTTTTTGTTATAACTATTTCATGGATTTAACGAGAACATTACTTGGTGTTTCTAAGATTATCTTTTAAGTTGAAAAGTTTAACGTAGACTAAAATACACAATAATAACACCTGACAAAAAAAACGTGCGACTACAAATTGTGCTCCTTTGAGAAACCATAACGCGGTTAATTTATATCTGTATTATAGGTATGTGTAACAGGGTGAGTAATTTTTAAAGTGTTTCTATTATTATTGTTATTTTATTTTAAGTTTTTTGCCTATCTGTTCGGAAATACCACAAGTTATACCAGTGGACCAAAGTGTGTGTATTTTCTTAGACATCGTAATGTCAAATTCTTCAAAGATTAAACGTCACATTTTGTGAAACGCAGTAGTCATTATGAAAAAGTGGTCATATTGGTAAAGTGGTATTTTTGGTAAAGTAGACTTTATGTGCCTAACGGCCGGTTTCTGAATTGAGAATTTAACGTTGAGAACGTCTTAAGCACGACCAAAGTATGACTTAAAAATATTTTTGTTTTTGAATTAAGTTTAAGTTTAATTTGAGCATTCGAGTTTGAGAATTCTCAAATTTGACAGTTTAGAACATCAACTAGTGCTTATCTCGAAATTTGCGTTTCTGAACACGATTGACAGTACTCAAATCCCGCTCAATACAAACTTAAACGTTTGACAATTGAGTAGCCGAATCTGCGTACTTAAATCTTACTCAACCTGCTTAATGCTAAATAAATTGAGTTATTGTGGCTAAGAACATGTCGATATCTCATTATCATCGATGGAGGAGCCGGAGCCTCAAATACGACAACCACGGAGACGAGGAGTGGCATAAAATCGTCCAAATTTTTTTGTAACCCGCGATGCTGTGCAATGTAAAGATCGGTTTAGATTCACAAAGGAATCTTAATTTGTTTGTTTGTTGTATAAAATAAAACAACATTTACTATCTGGCAGAATACAACGGAACATAACCTACAAACGATTGACTTATTGAGTAATGACAAAATACGTTTCGTTCTTCACAAACGCATTTTAATATTTATTCACAATAACAGTAATCGATTTACTGTTATTGTGAATAAATATTAAAATGCGTTTGTGAAGAACGAAACGTATTTTGTAAATATATATAAACTTTTATTCTCAATCTGATGTAACATAATAGTATCTAACTTCTAGAATGAATTTCACAATTTATATATGCAAGTTTTGAAACCAAATCACTTTACTAATAAATACCGGTTTTTTTTCTTGTAATGGAACGTCTAAGTATATCTAGAGAAAAACTCAACTAAAAGCCGTTTGAGCAAATCTGATTATGACGAATGAAACGCAGGATTCTTAAGTACTCATCAACTACTTGAGCAAAACTCAACTGAGTTCCACTAAAATGCTCAATTCAGAAACCGGCTGTTAGTATAGTTAGAGAAAACTCAACTAAAAGCGGTTTGAGAAAATCTGATTATGACGAATGAAACACAGGAATCTTAAGTACTCATCAACTACTTGAGCAAAACTCAACTGAGTTCCACTAAAATGCTCAATTCAGAAACCGGCTGTAAAGGACTGAAACTCGTGACTAAAGAAGTATTAAAAACGGATTGATACTTACATAAGTTTCAATCAGATCACTGCGATGGGGAACGAAGTAGTTATGGTCTTCCATATCACGCCGCTTCTTGACCCTGACGAAGTGTTCGAGAGCGTTGAGCGAGCGGCGTGCGCATGCGGCGGCGAGGAACTCTTCGACGGACATGCCCTCGCGCACGCCCACCGTCGCCGTAGTTCCTTCTGGAAGAGACACGCGCACCGCGGCCTCGCCGTCCTCGCGGGACATCTAGTACCATATTATATATTACATATATATTGTTGTTTTGAAGTATGGATCGAAATGGGCTGGTTGATGATAACCAGTAATTTGTTATATCCAAAGTGTTTTTACCCGACTGCCAAGGAAGGGTTATGTTTTTAATAAGGGCATTGAATAAAAGTGTTGTGTTGAACCTAGTTGTTGTGTTGAAACTTGTTTCGAAAAGCAAACTTCTTTGCAATGTCTGGCTGATGATAGAATCTATTTCTTAAATATCTTTATATAAAATGTTCTGCATTCTTACCTACCTATTTGTAGAATGATGAAAATAGTTCCTAAAAGGAAAATTCGAAGACAACTTAGAACAAACGACATAACTAAACTGAATCAACACTTGGAAGCAAATCCCTATTTCAAATTAAATTATAGCGAGTCAGGGAGAGCAAATCTCGTGCCCTGATCACTAGTGCCGACACTGCTATTCAAATAGCCCCCAAGCTGGGGTTGGATTGGACCTATAAGAGTTTTGTTTTGATAGGTACGTATTTAAATCACTCATCATTCTCTTGCCCTTATCCCAATTCATTTGGGGTCGGCGTAGCATGTCTTCGTCTTCCATACTTCTCTATTTTTCGTCATCTCATCAGACACTTCTTTTTTGCCATATCGTTCTTAACACAGTCCATCTATCGTTTCTTTGGTCTTCCTACATAATCCACATTCATACTCAAAACTTTCCTCACGACATTTTCCTCATTCCTCCGCATCACGTGCCCATGCCACGACAACCGATTACCACACAACTTTTCAGTCACCGGCGCCACTTTCAGACTTCCTCTTATACAACGTGAAACAGAATAGACACACAGACGGTATAGTCATACAGAAGGGTGTGCTACAGACCATCAAACTGAACAACTTTCTCCATGGGACCACCATCGTAATCGTAAAAAAATATTAACCCAAACTGGTTTTGGGTGATCTTACTCTCGTCTCTTATACTTTTCTCTATCACTTTCTCCCATACTTTCATACTATATGAGATGAGCTTTATCCCCTGATAGTTGTTGCAGTTCCGCACATCACCTTTATTCTTGAAGATGGGCACCAGCGAGCTATTACACCATTCTTGTGGGATTGCTCCTTCATACAACAACTTATTGAAGAATAAAGTCAGCCACATACATCCATCTTCTTTGAAACACTTCCATACTTCAACTCGTGTTTCATCAGGGCCCATGGCCTTCCCATTTTTTATACTTTGAACTGCCTTCCTCACTTCAACCATGCTAATTTCCCTTACCAAACCCATATTTACTTGTACCGATTTCTCTTCATTCATTATCTTTTCAAAATAACCCTTCCTTCGTTTTTATTTCATCATCTTTAGACAAAACCTTACCAGCGCCGTCTTTCATAAACTTTACATGGTTTATATCTCTTGTTCTCCTTTCTCTTGCTTTTGTAATCCGGTAGAGCCTATATAAATTACTATAAGAAAATTATACTATTTTGAGATAAACTTCACTCGACTTAAAAGGCAGAATAATTTTATGTTCATGAATAGGGTAGGATGACAAAAAAATCTAATTACTCCGTTAGATAGATTTCCAAAAAATATTGGACACATAATGATTTTTTTCTTTTTTCACATAATCAAAAAAATAAGACAATACAGTGCGTCGAAAACTCGTGTGACGTCACATTTGAGTACATTTATTACTCAAATGTGACGTCACGAGCCCCCACTCATGATCTTTGACACTCTTTAACTTCGTCAATTTGTATTAATTTGATAAAGCAAAAACACGTACAATATTTTTCGATAATCTAACTGAAGAACTAAAGAAAATCATATTTTTTTTTAGTCAGTCATCATCCCAATTCCAAACAATAATACAAATATTTCTTTTTCATTTCTGACTTCCGGAATGCAATAACAGAAATATTCAATACTTTTTCACGTTCACGGTTGAATAAATTCAAAATATTGCGAGATCATCCATAAAGGTAAATTGGTAATTTACCCATTTCCCCGTAACTGATATTGATTACATTTAGTTCAATTTATTTAGCTGCAGTTAATATCAAATAAATATTAAAACATTCCAAAAACGACCTATGATTTCGATAAGTCTAGCTTCGCAGAATTAATAAGTTTATCCAATCTGCTCGCAAATAATTAAATTATTACGTTGGGATTGCTGAAACAACAACATTAAGTAATGACAGGCTGTAAGCGGGAGCAGTTTGTCTCGAGTAATAGTCTTTTTTCGTGACGTCCTGTATTACGGCCTCGCCAAGGATTAGGGGACACGCCACATCGGCATTTCCAATTCAGAAGCTTTGTTGTGGTTTTTATGCTCTTTCTTTACGAGGCAACATAGAACATAGATAGGAAAACGTTTGGAAACTATAAGGAACTATCCTCGTAAAATTAGGAAGAGAGCTTTGTAAGTATTGTTTTAAGTAGTTCCTAAAAGCAGTTAAACAGAACGATTATGATTTTATGTTTTTCACATCAAATATATCCTTGGCATACGTTTGAGTACCTATTAATTATATCACGCGATAAAAACTACTATGACATGGAAAAATTTCGAGTTATACACATAACTTTTTAAACCACCCTAGTTTTGAGTATCAAAAACTTGCATATGATGACAACTTTCTGCTTTACAAATCATACTAAAACATTTGGGCGACACTCTTAGTGGTTTGTTTTTATTCGCTCCGTGCTCTGCTATAGCAGCTCTATCTGCTATGTAGCTATTAAACGGAGTAAATGATTACGAAAGCACATTCGAGCTATACATGTGGCTTTGTACGAGGCACGTTTGTACACTTCCAAATGACTCAGCTACCTGAGGGGAAAGCGCTCACGTATATTACTTACGGCCATACTTGGTAATACCACTGCTTTTATAGCTCTTTACCGTAGGCAGCGCTAAGTTTCTTTCTTGCTACTCACAAAGGTTTTATTACCAAATTAAGAATCTTTAGGAAAGACACTGAACTGAGCATTTAAGGTTATAAATAGTTTTACAACTTTCGTTATCAACCAATATTTTTTTTTTTTAAGAATCAATCTAAACCAGCAAGGTCATAGTTTCCAAAAATACATATCCAAATACACACAAAGTAAAAAATATATATAAATAAATATCTTTTCAAATCCAACACATTTTTTACAGTTCGTTGAGTGAGTTAAAGATCCTTTACGTAGCCGTAGCCACTGGCGTAGCAATTGGCGTAGCACGGTCTACGAAATAGTTCACTAATATAATTGTTCTGAAACGTTATTATTTCCAGGAAATTTCACATAATTTAATACTCAACGATGTTTTCTTTGAACTTCAAGCTTCTGCAGGTGGAGTATTTCGGCGAAATATCAACTTAGTACATGAAAGCGCTTAAAATTCAAGCAACTTTAAAATCTTCAAAGATCCTTGTGTATCTTGAAATATACTTTGCTGAATGAGTACATAGATACTAATAAAGAATTATCAAATAGTATTCTAATCGAATTTCTTCCATTGTATTCAAAAAATGATTTTTTAAACAATTTTTTTTAACAGGTTGAGTAACTTGTTGCAGGAGATTAAGTATTTAAAAAAACTGACCTGCATAGATCGCCGGCTGGATCCCGAGTTGGATCGCGACAGCTGTGGTGCTCGGCGCTTGGTAGCGCCGCGCCCGGCCAGCAAGTTGTTCAGCAGCGACGGAGACCGCGCGCAGATGAACGCGTGGAAAGACGACACCGTGAACACGCCGAGCTTGTTCAACGTGCTCTTTGTACCACGGGACACGTGTGTCAGCAGAGACTGGGACAAACAACTCTTTAAGTGTCTCACTTCAAATATAAAACACGGTGTAGGTAGTATCCAACGATTACGTAGCACATAACCACAAACCATACAAAAATAAAAGCAATGAGACATATACAGAGGTTAATAGGCTAATAACTATAGCTTATGTTGTACGTTCCATTATTATTATATTTAGTTCTTATCTTTTGCTCCTAACATATTGACATAGATATATTTATCCTCAAAAGGATATTGATATATCCGTTAATCAAATCCATTTCTGTGCAAAATTGTAAGCAACTTTTATTATTCGCATGTTGGGGACCATTATGACGTCCCGTGACATGGGTCGTGGCGTAACAGATTCCAACCCCGTTCCCCCGGTCAACGGAACTGTCAATTTGATAGCGAAGCCAACAAATTTCCTTTCTCTGTCACCTCGATGAAATCACTTGACAATTTCAACACCCCTCTCTTGTCTTATTATCGGGTGATAAATTACGACCAGCGTGTTGTTTTCGTTATCATATTTGGAAAACTGGATTATGAACGACTGGTGAGTTAGCATAAATAAAATTCAATAGACGTGATTTATCGAGATGAAGTTTGCATGAGTAACGTCAAAAGTAGTAAATAAAGTCAATTTTGTCAAACTTATCATATTCAATAAAGAATAGTTGAGAATCGCAAGGATGAATCCAAACTACTGCTACAAACAAAGTTGTTGTGGGCCAACACCAAATAAAAAGTTATGGTGATTTTAGTACTTCATTAGGTAAGGTCACTTTTGTAGGGAGAAACGGAAAACTCAATTTCGTTGAACATTTACCTTGGGGTTAGGGAGTTCGCCGCTCTGAAGGCTCGCCATGTAACAACGCAATCGGAATTGTTCACAATGTAGACGTTCAAGATTTTCTTCCCACTGGAGCATTTGGACAGCTAGTTGTGCCCGAGTCTCGGGATCAGAGACTACTGACTGTTGCAGGTCTGCCATGTGCTTTAGCTTATGGTCCTGTAATTGTTAAGAGCGTTACTTATGCAAAAAATGTGTTACTTACAGACAAGTGGGTTTAAAGTTAAAGTATGCATGTGACATATTTTGAATAGTCCGGACGCGGTCCTCGAACTCGCGCCCGAGGATGACGTGTGCTATGAATATTAATGAGCGCGTGCTCCCACCTGCCCGTGATAACTATCACGGTGATAAAATAGATTGTTTCACCTACAAGCATCTGTTCCCGACCTTAATTACGGTATCTATTTTGAATATTTTGCAACACAAGAAGTCATTTGAAATTCATAAAGTCATAAAACTTTGTGGCTCCTAATTAATGTGGCAAATTGCAGCTAGGTGGTAATTAGGATAAGCTTCATAATGTTGAGTAACGCTGTGAAATTAGTTAACCGCATTGCTCTTTAAATGCATCTTAGCCAATGCAATCAGCAACATTGCAAGCAGACAATCGTATTTGTTTCATTTCCGTTACAGTTAATCGAAAACATGACAGAGCATATTCGCATGTTGTAAATATGTAGTAGTGGCCACAAAGGCTTTGATGCGTGCTGCGGTCACCCGGTGCGGGTCAGAAATTGGCGCGATGTACACGAGGAACGTTTCGAACCGCACGCCGCCTACACTGCCCGGAACTCACACATATGTACTCAGCTAATACATAGGTAATACGCTCGTACCTAACTGAGGAGAACCTTGCAAGTGACATACTGTCTGCCGTCTAGTAATTTTCTTTGTTCTGTAAAACCACTCAAGTATTAGAAACTCGGATAACTTCAGTGAAACACTAAGGTTTTGATTATTTTAAAGAAAAGGGTAGTTCTTTCTTATTTATTATACTCAAACTAAGACGTCTGCTACTGGACATTGGCCACATTAGATACATTTAACACATTTGTATTTCATATATTGTGTAAAATATATATGCGGTTAGTGCTTTATTTTCCAACATAAGCAATCAAATCTCGCTTCATGTGGATTGATCAGAGTTGTTGCATACGCGGAATTTATGATTAATCCAGGATTCACAACACAAAATCACAGTGAGGCACGTGAATTTGGGCTTTATGACTACGTGTGTTATGGGCTTTGCGTAAAATCGCTTAACGAAAGTAGATTCATGGTAGTCAAACAATGGCCTGTTGGTTTAGGCTATGCGATGCGCAGTTTGGGTCGAGCGGTGCATAATTTCTCAGCGAGTTCACTTTGTGCTTCAGCACATTTTCATTTGTTCAGCTGCGAACAATATTAACTTAGCGTTCAACTTAATATTAAGCTTTACCTGCTTAACTTACACCGGAAAAAAGAAAGCTATAATAAAAATCAACTTTTTGTTGTATATTTCCGACAAAAGTTTATCTAAATATATTTTGTTTCTTTTACTCTATTTCAATAAATACACTCGAGAGCAATGAATCCGGGTCACTTAAAGAATGTTAAAAATCTCGGAAACTAAAAATGATAGGTTAATGCAATAAATTGTATTTAATAGACAATGTAATAATCCTTAAATGAAAGTAAAAAAAATATGAGTCACCATACATTTTATTAACACAAAATTACATAAAGAAAAAAAACTGCTGATCTCTCCTTAAAACAAAAATAGGAAACATGAAATTTTTGAACTTTATTATGATTTTCTTGAATTTTAATACTTCGTATTGCCTCCTCGTGCTTCCATTACTGCGTTTACGCGGTTTGGCATGCTGTACACCAAGTTCCTTATACGATTTTGGGGAATATTCTCCCATTCCTCTGTGAGAGCAATTTTGAGCTCACGAAGCGTGATTGGGGGAGGGTTTCGTTGTTTTACGCATCTGCCTAGCTCGTCCCAAGCATGCTCGATCGGGTTGATATCCGGGCTGCGCGCTGGCCACTCCATACGAGTAATGTTCATCTCTTGAAGGTAGTCATTCACAATCCTACCTGTATGAGGTCGGGCATTGTCATGCATAAATATAGCATCCTCACCTAAATTGACCATAAATGGACCAACGTGATCATTGAGGATTTCTTCCACATATCTGACGCTAGTTAAAGAGCCGTTTTCTATGATCACCAGCTCTGTGCGACTTTCAGAAGAAATTCCGGCCCACACAAGTACAGACCCACCACCGTAGGCTACTTTTTCTTCGATGCATGCTTGCTTGAATCTTTCCCCTGGTCTTCGATACACTCTGTGTCTTCCATCGTGCTTGTAGAGCATAAATTTTGATTCGTCGGAGAACATAACTTTTGACCAATCTTCAATACTCCAATTTACGTGGCTCTGGGCATATCTTAGTCTTGAAATACGATGCCCACGCTCCAGTTTAGGGCCGTTTGCAGGTCTAAGGGGTTTTAAGTTAGATTCAGCAAGCCGACGTCTTACTGTCCATGCACTTGGGTTACTTCCTCCGAGGCGTCGAAACTGATTTGTGAGTTCAGTTCCTGTGAGAAAGCGATTTCGAAGCATGGTGTTCACCAAGTATCGGTCTTCTCGTGCTGTGGTACACCTGGTTCTGCCCGTTCCTGGTCTGCGTAGGTTAGAACCAGTTTCTTCGTAACGTCGGAGAACTCTTTGTACTGTTGACAGCGACACACCGACAGTCCTGGCTGTATCGCGCTGACTCCGGCCGGTTTCCAGCATTGTAAGTATTCTGGTGCATTCTTCAGGCGTAAGCGACATAATTTCAGCTTGAATAATGAATATAGAGCACTATCAACATGGTTTATGTACCCACATAAATGACAGATTACAAACAAAAGCAAAACAAAATGCTGTA
This sequence comes from Xestia rhomboidea, assembly GCA_963853795.1. NCBI lineage: Eukaryota > Metazoa > Arthropoda > Insecta > Lepidoptera > Noctuidae > Xestia > Xestia rhomboidea. Next base: position 10,971,942 of record OY970761.1, on the reverse strand, counting down.
ATTTCGTAGTTCCATCTTCGAAAGTGGCCCTTTTTCAAATTTGATTTTTTTATGATATAACTATACAATAACTAAGAAGTTTTAATACCTTCATTTAAGGAGTATTACATTGTCTATTAAATATAATTTATTGCATTAACCTAGCATTTTTAGTTTCCGAGATTTTTAGGATTCTTTAAGTGACCCGGATTCATTGCTCTCGAGTGTACTTGTGTTCGAACATTTTTTGGCAGCATAACTTATGTTATGGCACCAATATGTATTCGAAGTAGGATCGTTATTAAAATGTTCATTAAAATGAATATGCATTGCATCTACTTACAGATTCGATAGCCTTTTCAAGGCGGTATATTTCCTCCTGGAGTAAATGAAGTGTCCCGGTCTTGCCACGGTGACGAGCAAATGCAGCAGCGCAAGCACTATGTATGCTGTTTACCCAGTTTTCGAGCTCGATCTAAGAGATAATTTATCATTGTTAGCAACTTAATTATCTGCAATGAATTTGTTTTGTTTTTTTTTTTTATTTCAGAAACAAAAGTTTAAAAACTTACCTGGCACGGTGCTTGGAACAAGTAAGCGTCACCAAATGCGGTGCTCAGACAAAATATGTGGTCACGCTTAGGGTGTTCTGGTATCGGCTGCATAATGGCTCCATCGACTATGATTAGATGCTTGGGAGCCGCTTCTACGGAGCGTCCTTCACGAGAATCGCAAGGATAGAAGAGCAGTGTAGTGCCCTTCAAGCACACCCAGTAGCCCTTCCAGCCGCGTTTGCGTGCCAATTCAATCTGATGCTTCTTACGGAGTAGCCATTTCTTCACACTCAAAAACCTAAACAAAACATCAACCTTATTCCAGTTCTCTAAATTCAGTACATTCCAAAGTTACGCTGCATTGCGGTTTGCTTCACTGAATTACAGTTTTTCTGAGGAAACTAAACTTTTGAAATAGGAACAAACAAAAAACCGGCCAAGAGCGAGTCGGACTCGCGCACCGAGGGTTCCTTACAAACGTAACTTTGCTATTCGATCCCATGAAACAGCTATTGCACCAACCACAAATGATAAGTTTGTAATAGTAAAATCGCTTTTTTTGTTATTAAAATACATATTTACGGTTTGCAGATTTTTTCCTTTACATGTGCTGTAAAACATTGCTAAAGAAAAATTAAAAAAGTTGAAAATTAATTTTATAAAATTTTGGTACTTACAAGTTTTCGCGAAAATTTAAGTTTGCCCATATCTTTTTATCGTGTTGACTCAAGACGTTGATTTGACTTTATACGCCTAATAGGGACTATTGACCTCAGTATCTGGTATAAATTTCAACTTGATAGGTCCACCCGTTGCTGAGAAAATCGGTGGTGACATACGGACAGACAGATGGACAAGAAAGTGATGTTATAAGGGTTCCTTTTTTTACCTTTTTAGGTACGGAACCCTAAATAGAGTAAATCGTTCAAAATTTAAACTGAACTTCTAGGGTGTAGAAAAAGCTCCTAGTTAGCATGAAATCGGTTTAACCCTCTTGCAAATAATACTAGCCTGTGTGCAAATATGAGATATACCTACATCCCGTGCACGTTGAACGCGTGGAACAAAATTTTACCGATATCAATGCACGGATAGTTGGGCTACGTTACAGTAATTAAATCATGGCTTACGGCTCGAAAGTTTGATAATAAGTTTACCAGTAACGGGTGAAAACGTAATAACAAGTAACGTGGTAGAGGAAATTGTTTTACTAGTTAAAGTTTGACGCTTTTTGAGTCAAAATAACCGATTTACTAACATTTATGATTCGTAACGTTGCAGTAGGAAGAATAGACTCGGTAATTACTGTAACATCAATTAAAAGTGATTATGGATTTCTTGCGTGTGGTGGTTAGTCGCCTCTACATTAAACAAAAACAACGGGCAACCTAAATTCTGTCAGATAAATGTAATAAGTAATTAAGATACAATACTTACATTACGTTACAGCTTATTAATGGTACCCAAACCAATTAGTTATTTCAAAAAGAGGAATTATTTATTATTTGAACTACATAAGGTTCGTTATTAATATTGTGTCTCCGTAGTATCAAATATTAACGGACATCATGGATCTAGTGTGTACATGAAAACATTCAAATAAAATGTCATAATTTTTCATGTATTAGGTTTATTTTATCCTTCAGATAAACACCAAATTTAACATTTACTACATTTCCACTTATTCGTTTACGTTACTATGGCATGAAATACTTATAGAACAATTAAACTCCGGGCACTTCAGAAAAAACAAATTGTTGTATTTTTCAAGAATACCAAATTCGACTGCTAACATAACAGTCCTTTCAATCTTTTTATCGATATCTTTCTTTTTGCAAGGCAGATAAAAGTGCTTTTTAATTAATTCCCGTATTTTATCCATCTGTACACCTTGAGTACGATTTCCAAGCAATTTCATAGCCCATATAATAACATTCACTGGTCGTTGTTGCTTTTTCCATGTTTGTTCCCGAGCCTTAGGTTTGGATATAGGCTTGCAGTTGCAATCCTGATCCTTGGGTCTACAGTCAGAATGTATACGTAAAACTGGATAAGCACGTGTCTTCATGGCATTTATCTTTATAGTATTTAACCCTGGCGTACGTTATGTAAATTCAGTGGAGTAGATAGACTTTTTCAATATCACGAGTTTTCATTTTTTTTCCTTCAATTTACAATATTTACTATTTTTATATATTTTTTTGGTTTTCTAAGAAATCATTGACGTACGTTTTAATTTGTCAACAGCTTGTCAAACATAGCATTTTTACCACAGCTTATCACAATATGTCCAAAATCGCAAGGAGGAGCGAATAGAATAATATCAATCTATTTTTATTTAATCATTTTATTTTGAAGACTATTCTCGTATTTAACCGAAAAAGATAATAAAGTATTTCAATCAATGCCGATAAATACCCACCAATTCAAAAATAATAAAGTCTATGTATTACATAGGTAACGAATCTTGGAATGTTATCCTGGTTCATTTCCGAATAACAAATAAAAAAACCAATCAAGGAAAGCTTCGGAAATTAATCATCATATTTTGATGGGTAGTAGCCGTATTAGGTACCCAGGAATTATTGCCTCTAATAAATATTTATATAGACAGAGTTCATATTTATTGCAAATAGATAAAATAAAACGCTTCGAAATAAGCCTAGGTAGTTCATTAAAAGCCAAATGCTGAGCTTGCGTTACTGTTATTGCTGTGCAATACTAAATAAATGAATGCTTTTGATAATTAATTACAACTGGATTTAATTTACTGCGGATGAATTTCGAACATAAATCATAAGTCGAATGAAAGAGAATAGGAACTGAGAACAAAAAGCTGTCTCAATGTCCTGGTCGGATTTGTAAGGATGCTTAGTCGGCGGTACACCATGATCTTGTCTGCTCACTCTATACGCGTTTACGACGTTGAATAGGTCACGGCTAAGATTTCCCTCCGGTCATTTGGAATTCATGGAAGAGGAATTGTAGCCTCAAGGAACATAAAGGACGCCGTAGGCTTTTCCTAATAGAGACTATGACACTCGACAGAAGGCGCCCGACACACGACATCATCTTCCTTTCGTCCCCTTCACATCTCGCTTATATTTATTAAGGCATCTCGAAAACGACACAAAGGACAGGTATTAATATTAAGTCTTTGTTTTGTTCTTACGGGCGCTACAGTGCACAATGAAGTGTCTATGTAAGCACACGATGCGAACGCTGAATACAATACATGTTACATGTAAATTATTATACCTATGCTATGGCGGAAGTAATTTTATCAAGTTGAATAAGGATATTGTAATATCGTGTTGTTTTTTGATAAAAAAAAACTCAGTTGTAAAGGTAGATAGAAAACAGTTATAAAAAAGATAGAATATCTCTCCTCTGCAGAGGGAAGCAATTGCCTATAATGAGGATAATGGTCCATTTGAGAAGTAGTCCCGTGGGTATTATTGTTACGGTAGAGCTTTGGGAAATCTTTGTCTTTTGTCTCTTTACGAATTAAAATCTACGACTCAGAAGAGTCCCTTTTTAATCGAAAATATTTCATACGTAGTAAATGTGTGAATTCTAGTTAGTTCCGACATAATAGGTTTTATAATAAAGGCATAAAGCTGGCATAACTTCAATTAGGTACTAACCAAAACTGTCAGTTATGAAATTGAGGTTCACCTAAATGTAACTACGGTTGCCATGTAATAAATTAAGTCATACATAATATATATCTCGTGTAACATGTGTATTCGCATGTTCTCCGTTTATTGGATTATAAATATTCCTAGACTTAACCAAATAACTCAGACACCGTCTTGAAATATTACCGCTCACAAACTATATCTTCGTTCCCATAATATATTATGAAGATTTACATAAATTCTGTACACATATAAGTATTTTATTGGACATTATGTATATGGAATTTCCGTTGAGCAAAGAGGACCTTGGCAATAGGCCGAAGGAACGCGGAGACGAAGGTATATCATATTTCAGACGTATAGATTTAGCATGTACAATATTTTAGCGTTCGCTCTTCCGTTCACCGTAATATATCATTTTTATTTTGCCGAACCGTGGTTCAATGAAAGAGAGCTTGTTCTTAATATTATTACAGTCAATTAAATGCTAAATTTTGTTAATGTATGTAGGTAACTGTCGATTGAAGAAACCGTATTAAAACTGCATAATATGAAAACTTCGTATTTCCACAACTGAATTTTATACCTACCTAAACATTTCCTAAATTATAATTTTTAGGATTTCCGGATTATCATTATGAAATAATTTAAGTCTCTGAGTATCACGGTGATCATTTACTTTATTAATTTAGGCACACGAAATATAAATGGGATCACAACTCGTAATTAATTAATTGCTTTATTCCAAAAAGGGACACAGACATGAGAAGTCATAAGTTAGATAATTAAGAATCTCATTAAGTATATCAAAATTAGTTGGGTCACTAATATTTTTGTGAGAGACATAATCTTCAACAAATTCACTGAGTAATTTTAATAAGAATATTTCGGATTGATAAGGAAAGTACGTAGAGATTGAGATAATAATCTCTCTTTTTTCGTGAAACAGACTAGTCCCGCTTAAGTCCGAAGACGACATTGCTCCAAGCTATAGGATAGGATAAAACTAAGTAGAAATTTTCATTTAGATCTCTGTAAGGCTATAGAAGTACTTACCCGGCTTTCCTGACAGCTCCGGTGCAGTTGAAGGATGCGGCTGCAGCGCCCGTCTGCTTTCCTTTGTACGGAGAATTCATTGCGCTCTCGCCGGGGTCCTCTTCGTCAGACACCGCCGTTGTTAACGACATGCGATCATCGTCCGATATCTAAATACATATTAAACATATAATTACGACATATTTATGTGTAATTTGTCGATAATGAAGTATTTTATCTTATTTTGGGTTGTTTCATAGGTTCCCTATTATTAGGAACGTGCTATCACTGTACCTACCTATTTGTTGATTAAAGAGGTGTCCTTTGTTGCGAATTCAAAGTGTTGTAACAATGAAACAATGATACTGAATTTTGACTAAACTGCAACGATAACGTTCGTCGTTCACTTTAGAGCACGATATTGTGCTAAAATTGAAATCCAAGCATAAAATAAGATGGTGAAAATGTCTGCTCTGACGTCATTTAAATCTCGCGCAAACAACATAAGTTCAAGCTTGGACACTTTTAGTATAACGCAGTTTTCACCCCCAGACCACCCTCGTTTCCACTTTAAAAATTGTTACCTCGCCTCTCAGGTACGAGTCCAGGTGCACAGTGGTGCAAAGCACAAGAACGAGTGTTAAACGAGACTATTTCATAGCTTTACCAAAAATACATTACTTTGAGATGAAATCTTAATACTATTAAATAAGTAATTAGAAAACTTCAAAGTGATGTTATCATGTTTTGTGAAATTGTTTGCTTTTAGGTAATATTTTATTAAATCACGTATATTTAAAAGCCTTTTGGACCACTTAGTTTTTTGTACTTTATATTAACTCTAAAGGACTTGACTCGCTGTAAATAGATTCTACTAAATATACAGTGTATCGTTATCGCGTACCGTATATAGTATATATATAAATAAATACAGAAACAGTGACTTACTCTGCTGAAATGATGAAGGAATTTAAGTAGTTTAACCGTTGTTTGCGTTAGAAGTATGACATGGTGTGAAAAAGTTGTGGAATATTCATATTATACCATCGTAACTGTATGGGATGTCATGCATTTTGCAGAGTCCGTATCTTCTGTTTTAAGAATGTGTGTAGTATGTTTGAAGCTTGTGTTATGTAAATCTAAAATGTCTATAATATATTTTTTCGTTATTGGTTATTAGCATACATTTGTGTTTGTTTAATAAACTTAACAATATTTTTGTCTTATTTAACCGAGTCGATTCGTCCAAGATGACTTTATTGTTTTATTAGAATATATTTTGTGATGTTGTGTCTTGCGCTTTTGATCACAACACAATATACAAGAAAAGAGTTGCTTTGAGGCGCATGCGGCCCACGATGGCGCGCTCTCGGCTCGATGGCTCTTGACGCCGCACAGCGCCCTTGCCACCGCCTTTCACGAAAAAAAGAAGACTATATGCCACCACATATTATAAAATATACAATAATTGAGTCATGTTCCTTTGAAGCAGGCCTACGCTTTGATATGTCCCCTCGTACATTCAGAATTTCTGCTTGAGGGTCTTCCTAAGAGCAAGGAGTACTTTTAAATCTAGTTCTTCTACCGTTTTATAAGAAGGTGATCAAAATTAATTTGAAATCCTTTTACAGTTGATAAATAAGCTGGTTTAATGTTGTGAGGCGGAGAACCGCTTTAAATGAAATTGAATTTAATATGAATTCCTTTTTGGCACCTCAAAGCTTACTACTGGGCAACTCCGCTCTCCCTAGATATAATACTTAATTGCACCTCGCTTAGTTAACTGGGAATCGCAACTCCGGAACAAACTTTAACTTTGGTATAGTTAAGCGTACCTAATACCTATATAGTTTGATAATACGTCCGTCGGTCGTTTTTCGTTAAAGGTCACATGACGTTATGACGTGGTAATGACGTTACATAGGTCAGTAACTTTTTCTTATTTGAGCTTTTACTATGTCAGAATATTGAGATGCCTAAGCTCATGCGTGTTTAAGATATAAAAATGTTGGCAGTAAAACTAAAAATATCTTGAAAATCTCATCAAATAAGTAAACAAAAGCTTTCGATTCATTTCAATACTTTTTGTCCTAGATATTTTCAAAAACGAAGGGGAAACAAAAGATTAACTCACGCTAAGAGGAAGTAATGTGATTGCAGATTTTTTTACTTTGTATTATGAAAGCAAAACATTAGTAAACGCTTAAACTGTAGGATTTGTTTCCAAGCTACACAAACGTATAACCGTTATTATTTTCTTAGAATGTTTCTCGTATGATGTTTTAAAGAGCTATGCTATTTTTTAAGTAAACTTTAAAGATAACGAAGATTTACTGTCGTCGTCACAGTGGGTGAGTCCCCTCCGCCATGTTTTGCTAAAACCAGGGAGATCTTTACAGATTTTAAATATTATTACGACAGTAAATTATTCTTTATGATATCCAAGGGTTATTGTTAATGTGTGTGTTTACATTATCGAAATACATGTGTGTGAACAAAGAACACTAATTAATGTAAAAGAAAACAATACCCACAAAGCCTTATTAAAGCTTAAATAGAGTAAAGAAAATAAAAGCCCTCATTAGCAAAAAGGAAATTGCAGTTTCCACTAAGAGGAAACTAAAATAAGGTCAAAATGTTAGGTATCTTCACCGTATTTTCTTCTCAGCCCTATTGTTACGTCTTACTTCCAACGTTGTTATTTATTACAATAAGAACCATTACACGTTGTGTAGGTATCTTTATGCTAGAAGTAATATTGATGTTAATTTTATAAGGACCCTAATATCTCACCTTCCTGAGAAATGCTTCATTACAGGTTTGTGCCGTTCCTTTCCAATGATAATGACGAAATCTTACATTGCCAAGTAGTCTTGTTCCGCGCAAAATTGAGACATCATATGCTATGCGCCTTATGTTGAGCACATCAGTGCGTCTCTTGTACTTGTTCAGTTTACGCCTACGCACCATGCGTTCATCTGGCTCTGAATATTCACCTGTACTCGTGAGACCCTCTTCAGCTGCCCAGGCGCTCAATACGCTTTCTATAAAGCTAAATAACTGTTGTACGTTTGGCTCTAACTTACTAGGTATATAGAGATAAGGCGAAACGGTTTTCTTTGGAACAATGGCCTTTTCATCGGGCTCATCTTCGGGCGGTGGCGCGACGTCGTGGTAGGGACAGTTGTGAATTTTATGGTGATGGTGGTGGTGGTGGTGATGATGTTTAGATTTGCGCTTTGGCTCCTTCGACGCTGAACTGCTGCCGCCACCGTCCCCTTTATCTCCAGTTTCTCCACCGCTCGACTGCGAGTCAACACTGCGCTCTCTGCGCGGTTTCGGTCGTCCGCTCGACGACAGAGCTACAAGACCTCCTGCGGCTAGACAGCAGTGGTGAGCAACACAGCAAAAGCGGGCATCTCCCTTGCCAAGTCCTGTATGTGCTTTGTGGCAAAATGAAACATCGGGAACCCTTGCCCCAAGCGCTGCTAGATGGGCTCGGTCTGCGCAAACTTGCATCAGCAAATTTTCGCCAAAGTGAACAGTCTTGTGTCGGCGTCGACGCAGGTGCATGACGGTTCCGCTGCCGGCCAGCGAGGGCGGTGCCGAGGCTGAAGCGGGCTTGGTGCGAGGCTCGAGCGCGCGCGCACATCGAGGCGGCGGCGCGCGGTGCGTCTCCACCATCATTGGCAAGGAGCGGCGTCAGCGGCCGGCGCGCGAGCGTCACCTCATCACGCCTCCACCACACTCTGCTATTCTGTGCTTCCTCTTACTCCTCAACTTTTTTATTTTGTTCTTATGTTATTGCAAACATTATTAATGCACTTTAATTCTTTTTAAAGTCATTTTGAAGATTGAATGTAATTGTTTCACGATTCAAACTTCAACTATTTTCACTAAGCACAATGTTCAAAAATTTACAGTAGAGAAACACGTCATACTATCTTTAATTGTCTTTTTTATTATGTTATCACTTTATGTTAAATTTAGTTAAGTTTGTAATAGAAAAAGTGTTAATGAGAAGAAGTGTGATATGAAAGGCAGCATTCTACAAAGTTTAGATTGGTTGAAGAATCGTAAGACGGCTAAATGTCTATTTTACATACTAATGCATACACATACACAAAATGTAGCGAAGACTCAACTGTTCCTTCTTCCGGAAAAAATCTCAACATTCGAAACTGAAAGAAAGTTTGGGCTAATAAAACATCAACAAATTCAACAACTTATGTCCACGAAAATTATGTAACCTTCACGGTTTGATTGAGTAACAAACAAACAAACAATAAAACTTCCGCATTTACATTTTTAATAAAACTCAATGATAGATATCTAAAAGATTTAGTGTCCTCGTGATTGGTACCAGAGATTTATGAGAGAATATGGAAAGCACAGAATGATAAGTAAATAGGTAGGCGTTTATAATAAAAATCCGATAAAATGTTCTGCGTTTGAAGTGGCTTGTTCCCGGCAGAGACGTTAACAAGCTGTCAGAATAATTGTTAACCAGATATTTTTATACCATTTTGTGGAAACTTGTCGTAGTTAGATTTACTCCAAAATTAGTCAAGCGATACGCCTGACAATATACACGTTGTGTTACAAAAACTTTCTTTTTAATTATAACTTGAGTTTTTACTTGCCAAGCAACCAAAACGATTTTTTTTGAGGCAGCGACTCTGTAAGTTTTTCTCCAAACAAAATATAAGTTGGACGTATTCACGGCATGGTAGTGATGAATCTTTTTGTAGTTTGGTAGCGTTTTAATTACGCTAATAGCTGGCGCGAACTTTTCCAAGTGAAGTAGGGCGTGACACACCACAGCAAAGCGACATCCCGCTTGGGCGATGATGGCTACTGGGCTATTTATATATTGAATAATAAAAATATGACATTTAATATCCGAAATTGCACTACGACTATTGTATTACGTTTATACAGCGTCAACAAATTAAATATTCGTTCAAAGTCTAAAGTAATATAAGTTTAGCCTTTAATTTATTAAATGACTGCCCCGTCAAATAGCTGCTGAACATAAGTTAATGGGTTCATTATCCAGGTCGGGCAAAATTTATAGTATTTTTCATCAGTTTCTTAGTGACAGCCCGCAGAATTTAGATTTGTACCCAGCTTGCCACTAGATGTGGCAAGCCGCAGTAGCAGGCAAGGTTTTGTAACAATATTCTGATTTAAAAGAGTGTCCATGGAGTTTCTTGCCCGTTCTCCATAGAGATCTACGCTTAGGAATGGGCAACTACAGTACTTTCAGTTTTTATGGTTTGTGACTGAGACTATAGCTACATTTAATTGTTGTTTTTCTTTCGTCAAAAGTGCCTGTAACTAGCCTACTTGAAATAAATGCTTTGATTTTAACTGTGTGACTTACACATATATGGCAAAATGTGCGTGTACCGACTAAACACTTCTATCAAACTCTAGTAATACAGCGATTTAGTTATTAAATCGGTAGTTATATAAGAATTACCGAAGTTGCGTGACGTCAACTGAGACATCTATCCTTATACTTCTTGCAAAGAGCCGAACTGAGTAGCAAGTCATAATGACGTAGAAATTTTCTCAACAATAACTATTTGTGCTAGAAAATAGATTAAAGCTGTTATTGATAACTTTAACTTATAATACAAGACAAGACCAAAGTAAGTTTGATGTTTCTAGCCCCAATTAAGAATACTTAAACAGCTCTAAGTTTCTCTAGATACAACTGGGTTATAAACAATACCTATCAGGTACCTATTTGACTAAAATTTAACCGAAGAAATAAGTACATACCGGAAATATCCACTTCTAAAAACCTAACGGAGATAGTCCCGTTTAATGATTGAAATAATGTTGACGCGACAAATAGTCAACATATCAGTAGGTATTCATTTATTGATCTAACGGTAAAAGCCATCGCAACAAATCACTTGAAAATAACCCAAAGCGATAAAGTAATGGAATTTATCTCCAATAGAATCTGATAAATTGCCCTCGTTAAGCCGTTACCTTCTGTTTGCTGTTTTTGTTATTACCGAATCCATTAAAGGAAAAGTTTTTGAATCATTGATAGACAAGGCTCTTGTTGGACAACCAACTTGTAACAGACAGAGATTAATATTTAGCATTGAGTCACTGAATAAGCTTAACAGTGATAAGATCTCTCAAAGGTTTCTCTCAAACTAATTCAAAACATAGAATTAATTTTCAAATGATATCGCCGAAAACCAATTGAATACCGAACTATTGTTAAGTAAGAAAACACAGAAATATAAAATGTGCTCAATAATAGTCGAAGTCCAATACCGACTTGGCATTGACAATCCCGCAAATCGTATCTAGCGCTTGCATTACCTTTCAACCCGACCGCGATATGAAATATCGGAAATGGAAAATGTCATGTTTTATTGAATCTTCTTTTGCTTCTATATTGAGCTCATATAAAACATTATAAGCGGCTTTGTTTGTATCGTATTCAAATACATAAAGTCTTCTTGCAGTTCTTGCCCCGTTCCGACGGGAGTTTCGGTAAACAGAAAATCTTAGATAAAAGCTTTTCAATATAACGTTACAACGTTTGTAAGGAATTAGAGGTTTTGCCGAAATAGTCATTAGTATTAAAGCCGACGTGTGTACAATATACGCGTGTGATTGAGATTGCATTGAATGTTGGATCCACTAAGCAATTATGGATTCGGAATGAGTCACCGCAACTCGTGGACGTTTCCATCCAAGCGCCCTGCATTGCGCCAAATTCAGTTTGGTTTGATTCTATTTGTTCTTTTAATTGGAACAACAACGAAAAGCGTGACCTGCCATCTACATTTCCACAGCCTTGTTCAGTTTAGTATCAGTAAGTAACGCGCTTCCAATATTCACCTGACGTTCGTCACGTTTCATATTTATAATCTTTCAACAACAATATTATTCTCTGACAAAATTTAGAACAACTGCTGCCTTAAATATCACACTTCAAATATGTCACCGATGGTTTAAACAACTTTTAATATGTTCTGTTTAAAACATGTATGTGCACTGAATGCAATTGAATATTTTTAAGTAAACGATAAACCTGTACAGACTTTCAATCGCTTCGAGGATAGGCGTACACATCACTTTTCCACACAATACGTAAATGGAGAGCACGAACATTAATATTTATTTATTTAACCATTGTTTATCGGCACGCCTACAGTGAAGTCACGAGTCGATTTGTTTAAGTTAATAAATAAATAAGTTTTTTGAGTTACATAACCAAGCACTAGGCACACACAGAGCCGCTCCAACGCCCTGGCGGCCCTCGCTGCGACTGGATCCAGCACGCGTCAACGGAGGGTGGTCGCGATCGTCGAACTTCGTTACGATTCGGAATGAAACGATCGTAAGTCCTCGGGCGCTTTCGGAGCAAGCGCGCCTGCGGGCGGGCGGCGCCCGTGTGCCCCGCTCTCCCGCCTACCACACGATATAACAACCCTCTGTTTAAATTTATTTCTACTAGAATTAACGGATATTTCCAGATAAGTGTTGACATTGATAAAGAGATTAATTAAATTATTGTAAAGAACAGCAATATGGCAGGCTATTAATCCATTTTGGAGGATTTCGTGTCTCTTTTTGTTATGGCTTGAGTTAATAAGATAAGCAGAATAAGAAATAGATAAGAAAGATTTAGTAAACTGAATTAGTAGACATTATTATTTTTCACATAAGTTGTAAAAAAGCTAACTTATTGAGCATGTTGTATTGTGAAAGTCGTATTTGATGTGAGGCATACAAAATAATAAAAGTTGACTTTTTTAAATTAAATCGCAGCGTTAAATAGGTTATTTTAACTAAAAATATCACGACTAGGATACATTGTAAATGCAGATTTCCTTGTTTGAATAGAGTAAGATATAGGCAAGTAAATATTATAATGCAGACGAAGTTTTGCTCAGTGCCGGGTTAATCTAATTAGAGTACAACATAGCAGAACGTTATCGCGCGCCTGTCACGCTTCGCTACCGAGTTTTCCCACGCGGAAAATATTCTTGCCATCTTCGTGTAACGCTGAAGAAGTAAAAAGATATAAAACGTGCGCTTTAGATCTACATGTACTACATGAGGTGAATGCACTTCAAGCGGATGTTTACTCTGTGTGAGATTAGTAGGGCACGCCATGGGATATTATTGATTGATATCATTTTTTCCGCTTTGATGTCGCCCGTATATTCCGTTAATATCAACAGCGAAGTACGGTCCGTTAGTGATAGATAGTCGTCCATCATTTTTAATATTCGTTAGCGGAGCGTAAAACTACGAAAATAAGTTACCTCGAGGCAATTTTTACGTTTTGATAGCGGATTGTGTATTGAAGCAAATAATAATGTGTCTGGGGATGGAAACCGCGGGGGCTCTCGGCGCCTTCTTCCTAATTCACAACTTTAAGTATTTATTCATGTTCTTTTGAAACTGTTTACATCTTATATGACTTACGTACGAGGAAGTTTACTGTAACATTTATTTAACGTGCCCTTGTTATGTCGGTAGAACAATGGAATTGTTTGAAAACGTTTCTACATTTAACACCTTGGTAATTAAAACTTTTGAAATGTTTCACAATGTGCGTGTGTACAATACTGCCATTTCTTTACGAGTTAATTATTGTAATAATAAATGCCAACAAATGAATTGTTTAAGAAACCAAATAAAATTTTACTTTTCAGTGTACTTACAACCGGCAAAGCTTTCAAGACCATACCCAAATATACATTACCTTTACTTAATTATTTCTTTACATTTTGTCTCCAATCAGAATCTTATGGGCTAAGCATATCTTAAGCTTTTCATGAATATCTTTGGAGTTGTAATTACAATCGTACAAACAAAATATATGTCATGTAATAAAACATCGACTAAATTATCATCAATAATACCTGCTCGGTGAGCGGGCACTCATTGACTCTACAAACTTTGCCTGAGCTCGTAGACTTGCAAAACAAACGACCCAGGGGACGACGGAATGGTTAATGTCATAATCTTGGAGGTAAGGTTCAGTGCTATCACCAAACCGCCTTACCTGCTCAGATTATGACTGGGCAAGTAGGTATTAGTAAGATGATATTTAAACCACAGGTATGCGGTACAAAGGTAGAGTTAGGGACAGATCTTTTGTACCCAGTTAGGATAGTCATCGTTCCCGATCCTATGTTAAATTATTTATTTCGTTTTAAAACATTATTTCTTGTATAATCACAATTACAAGATATCTGTTATCTTTTGTCTTAATAAAACAATGAAAATAAGAAAAAAAACAAACTATGAACTTGAAAGATCTCTTCTTTTAATACTTTTGAGAGTGAATATTGACTGTTAAATTGGAAAACAAAGTTAATAAAATACCAGAGATTACCAAAATACTGTCGATAGTTTTCACACAAATACTAGACTCTTACGTTGATTACGAATACTTCCCGTCAATCTTTCAGCAACTCAACACTTTCATTTTGATTCAAACGGTGGGTCTTCATAAGCAGTAAATGGAATTCGTGCCTACATGAAATCCTATTGAATATATTTTTTGTTTTATTTAGCGGAGGCATGGAAACGGTCGACCTTTTAATACATATATTCAGAGTCATTGTATCTGTATTGGGTTGAAAAGGGTACTATAATCCTACTGATTAGGTATTCTCCCCGTAATATATTACATTGGTATTGGAGAGCAAGAAAATATCGCGCCTATTTCAAACGTAGCTAGTTAATTAATTTGTGAGACATTGGTAAATGTGCGGTAATATAGACGTGCTCGTTTCATTGTAGAACACGTGGTGTGAAACTAATAACATTAGCGGTAAGTGAACGTTTTACTTGCACACGACCATCTAGGCGTTACTGAGTCATGCCTGTATCGTATATGTATGTCTTCTTAAGTATTTTATTAAAAATATAAGGTATTTATTAACATTCCAGCTTTTGTTGTACTTTATTGTGGAAGATTTACTTGAGAATTATTTGTCGATACGAACTTGTTTACAATATCAATATACTCCATCATACGCACAATTGTCCAGCGATCAATCATTAGCAAACAAAATGTCATCAGAGCACTCCCCCGAAGCCTGCTGGACGCCTGGACCTCACACCCTATTATTTTTTATGTGTTTGAAACGTGCCCCATGAGCACGTTTGAAACACAATGAACATATTTCTCGCAGATGTAGTACGTAACCTTTCCAACTAACTAGATTTATCCATTTCCATAATTAAAAGCTCTCGGGAAGTCGGGTAAAAACTTAGTTAAGCTAAAATAATTAATTTCTTTTCCCATTACGCAACGTTCTCAAAACACATTTAAACTTAATCAGTTAGAATAATTGGTAGCTAGCATTTCCATCGTCTATCTGTATTTTCGAGGAAGTTGGAAAATCACGCAGTGAACAAGCAAAGTTAATTAATCATAAATTATGATCGCTTCTCTGGCTGAGCATCGCAATCGATTTAATGAACCTTCTACCTTTTCAAAATTTATCGGACGTTATTATAAATGACTAAGCTTTTATGAACAAATGTGATTAACTACGTAAGTACATACATTTATTGAAGGTAAACGAGTTTTGCATGCACGAAGCTTACCTTTCACAAAGCTGTAGCTGAATCAAGATTTATTAAAAGCAACCTGCAACTGTAATAAGTTTCATCCCAGCTTCAATACGTTAAAGATAATTGACCTAGCAAACGAACCAAGAGTATGTTACAAGAGGATAAATGGCGCTAGCGGCAGGGCGCATGCGTAAGGCTTCACAGTCCCCGCGCGTCACGCGTCCGCCCCTCGCGCGTCCCGCTGCTACTTCGCTTGCTACGTGCATTGGCCGATGCACGTAGAAGGTGAAGCGAAGCAGATCTTGATGCGACATCGATGCGAGCGACCCGGGCGGCCGAGGGCCGTCGGCTTGCAACAAGACCTGACAGGACCAGTGCATGACGTGTTCTCAATTTGATTTCCAACGAAACGTCCGTTTCGCTAGAATTTTGAGAGACTGTCCAGGCTATTCAATTATAGAATAACGACGGCCATTGCGATCGATGTAACAATCTCGTGTATTACGGCCTTCATTTCTGAATGTGATCTAGTTATACCGAGCATACATACTTGAAACACATATTAAAAAGCTACAGGTTAACGTTAGACTATAATGGTATGTACATTGACATACCAATCGTAAGTATAAAATCCAAAGTTTGTAACAAATCCTAATTTATACTACTGATAAGTAATCGTCGTGCATAATAATTGCCTAAGTAAAATTTCCAAGTATCTCTATCAGATCGCTTTCGAAATAAAGGCGCTTATCATTCAAACGTATTTTTTATAGGTAGGTAGTACTTCGAGACTAACGATTTAATTTTAATGGCTCCACTCTATAAAAACTGGCTTTAACCGTACTCGAAACTCAAGGGCAAGGAAAAGGGGAGAACGTATTTTACAGTAGTTGCCGTGGGGTAGGTATAAAATAAATAGCAACAATATCAGACAGGCCACTTTCACGGAATGGCTCTGAAACGTATTTTTATACGGACCGTATTTGGGAAAGGAAAGAGCTATGTTTTTTTTCTTATATCACTGCAATTACAGTGAGAAAATAACCCTGAATATTGTTCGTATTTACTCGACACGGTAAGGTTAAAGGAAATTTTCTTATAACTATAGAAGGCTCGGTTCCTATCTAGGACAAGAATGCGTAGATATACCTTCAAACAGAAAATAGATTTCAAGGTTTTGTAGATTCTAAGAAAGATACGTAGCTTTGTTGGTGCGTAAGACCTATATGTAAATCTTAAGTTATCGTGGGACATAGACTTAGGTGTGACGCCCTCACAAAGAAATCGTAATTAAAGTTATGAAGTGTTTTGCATCTCATGATGCCTGCTTTTATATACTTCAGTAATTTATGACAAAGTTTTGATTTGATTTTGTTTCGGAATTAGTAATTAAATATTTTCGGGTGTCCAAAGTATTTGTAGATAAATTGTGTTTGATTCTGTATGTTTATTTAAATGAATACATTATATGAATGAATTGATTAAAAAGAGGTGGTTTATCCAATTTTACAAAGGTACAACAGCCTGTTTTTTACCCGACTACGGCGAAGCCAAAAGGAAGGGTTATGATTTTAGCAGTCTATGTATGTATGTTTGTATTTACGTAGCGCCTAAACTATTCATCCGATTTTGATGAATAAGGTGTCAATCGGTTTCAACAATAGGAGGAGTCGATTTTAATTGAAGCGTGATTTCTCAGTAGTCGGGTTTTTAGTTGTAATATACAATACAAATTCTTGTTACAAATCTAGTAAAAGGTAAACGATTCGTCCCAGCCAATTTTCAAACATGTATGTAATAAAATGCAAAGTATTTATTTTCTCATTACACCCGATTAAGCAGTTGTGTAAATATTTAATACGTACTTGTAGTGTTTCTTTTTTTTTCATCATCATTCCAAACCATGGAACTCAAAATTATCAATCAAAATCATGAAACTAAAAATTTCAAAATAATATCAATTATTCTTTCCAATCTCCTTTAGATTAGTCTGTAATTGTGTGTGTGTGTGTATTTATTCCAACATCAAACTTTTCCTCTATCTTCATCTTTAAATAAACTTTAATCTTCATGAATAATTAAGTTTTAGGTACAACTTATAAAACTAAGTACTCACCGCAATGTTGAGTACTGGAGCGTTAAATAAAAGTGACTTACCTGTAACAAAAAAGTTATGATTAGAAAATGGTTCTAGTTTTACAACCGACTTTTATGGTTAATTTTCAATGGAAATGTCAAACTTTTGTAAAAAGAAAAGCGCTGTTTGAGTATGTGTATATGTTGCCTCTAAAAGCTTTCCCAACAAATGGGGTTTGCTTTACCAACGATATATAACCTGTCTTCAACGTATTACATGTTTCCTGCGGATATACATCATGTTGAGCTGTTTTCTCAGCCATTTATTTAGTCACTAGCGAAAAATGTTTCATATTTGCCATAAAGGCACTTATAAATGTTTTTGTTATCATTCATGTGATATTTTTATGTCCCATGAATAATGAAATCTACTGTTTTATGATTTGACTTCAGGAAAAAGAAAAAACTACGCTGTTTTATGAGCAACGGATTAGAATCTTGGAAGATTTATTACTGAGTAAATAAGAGGTTTTATTTCGGAGAATAAAAAAACAAAATTGAGCAATAAAAGAGGTAGCATTTTGATTAATTTTAAAATATTACCCAGTTATACTTAAACCATTGACGAATTACGGATCAACCACATAATTACCGAGTGTGTACCGTAATCAATTGGGCAACACAAGTATACATGGCCAGGTCTGGCCATGGCTAACTATTCAGAATGTTCAAAGGGACTTTTAAAGCGAACGCCCTTCATTAAGTACTGCAAAAGTATGGTCGTTTCCTGTTTTATTATATTTCGTAAAAGGTCTAACCAAAAATAAACTTAAATCTGTCAAGAATGCTTCATCATCATCATTTCAGCCGAAAGACGTCCACTACTGGACATTGGCCTCCATCAAGTGTCAAGAATGCTTAATGTAACCCAAAAACTCATATTGTGTTTCACGAAGGTTATTGAAGATATTTGTACATTATTAAATATTTGAGCTTAACTTTTCCTAAATATAATATGAAATAAATGATTGTTTACAGTCAACAATTATCTTTAGATGCTAAGAGCCTTTAAGAAACTTTTCTAAAAGGCTCTATTTATAGGTATAATAAAAACAAAAAGACATCAGCTAGGCTTTCCAAATAAAAAGCACTCCAATAAATAACATATAATGAACATTAAGAAGACAAAAAAGTCCGTATACAATAAAAAATCACTTCCAAGTATCCAACCCTTTTTTATTCAATTTGTCCGCTGGGTCTTGAAATAATTATACACATCAGAATGTATAAACCGGAAAACACATGGGACGGGCCGGTTCTCGCTTCGAAAGAAGGGGATCAATAGAGACTCGACCTTGACACAATTTACAGTGGCCGTACCTTCGTGGCCGCGTTCAAGAATAAACATTAGGCCTTCAGTATCCCATTACAGTGAAATAGAGAGGGTGGCTCAATAAACAAGCTAAAATAAACTTGCCTTTCACCAAGGAAAGTGTAAAAGTGCCTGGCAAGGATTTTCGTTTATAGGCAAGGTCATAGCTACCTACTTACTTTGTTATTGGACTATCAGTTCTATAATTTTAATTATAGAGATTAAAATATGATATGATGAAATATATGATTATTATATGTAAGGAAGTAAACAAAAAAAAAACAATCTTGGCCATTCAGACAATGTTGAATGTTGCTGTTTCATAGTTAATTTCGTGACTGTATTTTTTTTTGTGCTCAAGCCTAATTGAACAAAATAGGAGCCTATAGATAGTTTTTATAACATGTGAAACAGTTAAGCCAAATTACGTCTTATTATTTGTGCAAAGAGTTTAAAAAAGATATATCCAAAATATTATTTATGATAAAACAATACCTTTGAGGATACAGCATACTTAGATTTGACGGCCCCCATGCAAGTTATAGTGCAAACATCATTTATATATTATTAAACGAAGAGATTGTCTTGAAGTATGTCTACTTTTTTTTTGTTTATATTTATATTACATCTAACAACAGTAAATATTTACGAGTCCGAGTTATTTTTTTATATTTAAGTATTTCAATGACTGATTATTATTATTTTATATAATATTAACAAAATAACATTGAACACTCTATGAGTTACAATAGAATATTTACTAGAATTGGCAGCTTTAGAAAACACCTACACACAGAAGTTAACATTCATTACGAAGACGAAATATCACAGGTGGATCAAGCGATATACAGCCAGGAACTCTACTTAATTAGTAACATGTATATTTAATTATATTAAATATCTTCTTATTATTGTTTGAAATGGAACATTTATATATGTCAACAATTCACTCGTACGTAGGCCTTTGAATTGACTTCACTTCAACACTTAGGATATGTTTATAGATAATTTACGTATTTTCACAATAGTTTCATTCGATTATTGGTTTAACTATAACAGCCGTGAGAATTACAACAGAGTTTCACAGCAAAACGGAGCGAGTACGACGCAACTCTTCTTTGTCCGTGCACTTGACAGTAAAAGCTTTGTATTTACACACACAAAACGTCTCAATTTTCGATTCAATGTTCTCTTTCGCGACATTCGACACGCCTATTTTGCGACAAATTTACGTGTTTGAAACCCACGATTAGCCTCAATTCATTGTAATACAAGAGAGAAGTTAACCTCAAAATAATATTTTTAATACTACGTTCAGGATACGATTGGAGGAGTTGAGTGCGCAGCGCGCCTGGCGCGCAGGCTCCGCCGAGTGCTTCCGAACGCGGTCGAACATCCCAGATCTCGCTCCTCCGGACCATTCGTCGGCCATCACTATTTAACATTTTGTTTGGCTTGTGTACTATGTTATTGATATCTAGCAAATCGTAGGGCTAAATTATGTCACTTTTGAATAAAAGCTAGTTTTTAACAAGCCTAATTCAATACTGGACGCCTAACAGAATAGTTAATTTCATCTGTTTTCATAATAATATAATTATAGTTGTGTTCGCACATTTTGTCACAATATCGAATTATCCACTTTTCCGGTTGTTTTTAAACTTGTATATTAGTTTTAGGCGTATTGATTGGGCTCTTGGGTTTCTAAAAAAGTCCAGTCTTTTGTTTTGTTGTTAAGGTTATAACAAAAAAAACAGCTTTATTAAGATCGTCAATCAAGGCAGAGCAGTATAGGCAAATGAGATAGTACTGTTTCATTATATACATAATGGCACAAAAAACATAAAATTAATTCAAAAACCTGTAGGCCAGGTAACTACTTTGCATATAGATTGCCCACTGATGTGAGATTATTAAAGCTCGGAAGTGTGTTCAGCTACAATTTATAGGATTTGAAGGCATAATGTCACCATAATCTAAAATTATTTTAGTTTTTAAGGTACAAGACTTTATTTTTCTAGGCCACTGAAAAAATCACAGGAAGGTTTCATATATAATGGATTTTATTTATTACGATTAATCTATTTTTTGCTATTGCATCTAAATGAAAGAAAAACTGGGGAAATCTGTGGGGAAAACTATGAATGAGGAAAACCTTTGGGCGATAATGTAGACGTCGCAAAAGGTGGCGAGAAAAACTCGGCGCCTTTAATACAACAAGTAAGTAGTGAAAGGCCTTTTCGTAACAGAGAGGCGATAAGAACTAATTAATAAAGGTAATGATAATGAAGGCTCTTGCTTGATAATGTTAGCGATACATTTTAATTATTTCATTGATGGTTTCCTCTGCCACTCCAAAACTGTGCACGCTCTTTCAGTAAATCGATTTGCTTTTGGATTCTAAATACGTGAATAGATTTGGTAAGACGTGTATTAGAGTAGGTACTTCATAGAATTTACAATTAGATTTGGAACTATTTTGGAACTATTCAGCAATAATATTATGAATTTCACAACGTTACGAGTAATATATTCATTCGTTTAGTTTGACTTAATTAACTACAACGTTTATAATTTTACATGTTTTAATGTATTCATGTGAAAGGTAGGAAAACTTAAAAAAAAAACAATAAAACATTCAGAGAATAGGTAATCTGTATCTGTCTTACTACAGAAGCCTCCTTTGAGTCTTCCACGTTGGCTCTCTGTTTGTTGGCAGTTCGAACGACCAAGTTCGTAAGAAACAAATTTTCCTGAACTTTGTTCTTCGCATGAACTCATAAAATGTGCTCACAAGGTATTGTAATTGGTATTTGGGCCACATACTGCAAAAAGAGACGACAGTGCCGAGATCTTAATCATTTGCTCATAGTATACTTACTTAAATAATACTTTATTTGCTCATTTTTAATAAACTCTTAAGAAGCATAAAACTCCGATTTTGCTAAGTAAATAAGCCATGAAACATAAATATAGAAAAAACAATCAAGTTTCGTTTCCTTCACAAAATGCTCCTAATATAAATGTATGAGATTTAATAAAACGTAAGGTATGTCCGCAATAAACCAGATACTTACTTAATACATAAATTCCTCTTTTAAGATAAGCTTGTCCTGGTTAGAGACAGTAGAAACAATAGGATGAGGAGGAGGGAGAGATCAATCGAAGTAACTTACCTCACTCGATGTCAAGTAGCAAATCCTGGAGTCAGTGCTATCAATGGAAGCTTGCTGAACAATCCCATAGCGCGTAGATTCGCGATCGCTTGTGTATTCAGAACGAACGCTGTCTTGGCGGTCGAAAACTCCCCTGTAACAGAAGCTAAATATTTACCTTTTCTTAACTTTACTTGATTAACGGATTTGTGTTTAACTTTCGCGCGGGGTTTTAAATTAAAATTGAAAATAAAAAGAACAGTTTTTTAACGATGTTGGTACTATAATCAAATATTTATCTGTCTTTGAGTGACCAAAAGACCTTTAGTTAGTCAGGAGTACTTTGGTTGACAAGACAACTTTGATAGAATGTGGAAAATGTACGTAGTCATGTATCATCAGCGGAAATGAAGACACATGGGACCGTCGTTACTTGAAAAAAAAACAAGAAATACCTTTTGGCTTACGTATAGGGCAAACTTTCCAATTTTCATCCTCCCGCGAGGGTTTAGGAAATGTCTTTTGAATAGTTATGTTAGTCATCAGAAATGTTTGCCTGCCTATTTTAAAGTATATAATAATAATAATAATAAAGTAGGTATATATATTTTAAAGTAAACAAACATTTTGCTGTAATCGTGATTTTACGTAAAATTACAACACTTTTTAATCGTGTGGCGAATGAACCTACGAGTATCAACAAAATGTACTTCGTATGGGAGTAAAGTTAATTTTGTTTTTAGGTCAACGTCAGATCCTGTAAAATGATGAAATATTTTGTTGGAATCGCGAGTTAAGATACTTAAACTGATTAATGAGTAATTTTCTGAATTCGTATAAGAATGGCTTTTCTAAGGTATAATATCTACCAAAAGACTTTTTATATACTAATTCTCAAAAGCTGTGGGAAACTGATTCAATATTTAAGTAAGTGCTTCTTAGGGTCAATTCACACCGAAAGGCAGCGGTCGGCACCATTATATACTTTATCTCCATTAGTAAATACATAGTATAGTTTGAAAGACGCGCAGCCGCTCGCGGCGCCGCGACACGTCGCGCGGCCCGTCAATGGAGATAAGTATACAATGGTTTGACAGTGAAACTACGCTGCCGACCGCTGCCATTTCAGTATGAATTTACCCTAAGTTGTTCTTCGGTCAAATCCGTCGTTAACAATTATATCATTTGACAAGAGAATAAACAAACTATGGAATTTATCAAAATCAGTGACTTTATTGAACATTTTTTAGAAAAATGTCATCAGCACAGGGGTTATTTATCGACCTTAATAATTTTACTTTCAGAACAAATTAAAGTTAGGTAGTCGCATTGGAAACTTTTCGTTTTTCCATTTCAACTAATAAATTAAGTATTAAAAATGAACCTGTCAAGGGGAATCAAAATCCGTTCATTCCATTTCGGGCCGGGTTCCGATAGACAGGCAGTAATGAGAACTTCATTTGGACTCGGATTTCACTGCCAATCTTCTTCAGTGACATAAATTGTTAAAATGAACATTGAGTTTCGGATGAGGTCGTATTTACATTTAAATATAATATAATATACATACTATAAATAAATAATACGTAAGGGAAGACTGAAGTTACGGTTTGCAATAAATACTTTCAGACTAAGTCTACTTTATTAAGAAAATGTATAACTATTAACGTATAAGTAATTTGCTAAGTAAGGTTTGGTGTTAGCCGCCGATGTCGTCAAGTAAAGTCTGTGCTGTAAAAACATTCGAAATAAGATGTACACCGTAGAACTATATCATACCTTTGCTCGAAGCTGTCAGCCCTGTTGCTCCTGTAGCCGGAGTCGTTAAGGCTGCCCTCGTGGCGGAGGCTGGGGAGGGAGTCCCAGGGAGAGCGGCGCGGGCCGGGGGGCGGAGCGCCGCGCCACCCGTCTGAGTGGCGGTACCACGCCGCGCGGGCTGACTCACCGATGCATGAAGCGCACCGGGATGCGCTCACGAAACTGTGCATAACGTACATTATAATTGTCGTACTGCTTTTAATACTCGTAGCTAAGATTAACGCAGGCGCTATTTCACGTTGAATACAACTTGAAATGATCCTGTAATGGGTTCGCGTTTTCAATTCCAGGTACGGAACTCGGAAACTTGTGAAACGTAACCTACGTTTCAAACAACATACACCTAACGTAATCTGTATTCTCAAGTTTGTTATAAACCTCAACTAAATTCACGACTTATTTTTTTGTTTTTTTTTTTACTTACTGTATGGACGAAGGGACCCAAAAGAATAAGAAATAAAGAACATAGTTAGCCGGTATTATTTTATAAGTAAAACAAAAAGTTTTATAGTAACTTTTGCTCTGGCTAACAAATATTTGCACAAAAATTGCATCTATCCATTAATTCACGCAAGAGCTCTACAAAGTAACAGTTCCGATTACCGTGCCTCAAATAAATGAAAAATAAACAAACCGTCCAAAGTTAAACTAATTTGAAATGGACGTATCCCGACTGCGATGGGCAGACCAATGGGATTGGACGCCATTGTTCCGTGTCAGATTAACGCCTCCTAGTTTTGATGTTGTTTTAAACACGCAGTGTTGATACAAAAATTAGCAACTCGACTTTTGGCCCTGATTTTTAAAGCTAAAGGTAAAACTCCCATTTAACATAAGAGCTTTGTTTCATTAAAAAGGAAGGAAAATACCTAGCTAAACAGTGCGTTATGAGCCTTCATCGCGCACTGTTTGGTTATAGGTAGCTCTAGGTCTAGCTAGGACTTTTCCTTCCACTTCTTCCTACATTTTTCTCGGTTCAACGAACCTTAATAATCGTATTGAGTGCAGTTATATATTATTATCGTATACAGGCGTGTACGGTAATAATACTGCACCTAATATAACGAACCTTTTTCTAAAGGAACCAAGTAAAACTGACAATATTGTGAGCAATATTTTGGCATGTAGATATTTTCTACGGTGGCCTTTTTCAAAAAACATTCATATTGTGTAAAGAAAAATAAATCCGGCTTTAATCATTTCAAGAGAGGCCATTATTCTTGCAGGAGATATAAGGGTACTCTTTTAAATCAGATTAGGTCATGTGAGTCATATACATACATAATATTTCGAGTTTATAAAGCGCTGTCCGTATTGAGGAGAGAGTTTGCAACACTAAAACTATTCTGTATTCCTGAAGAATCTTCACAAAACTCTTTGTGAATGTATTTGTTCATAGTTCGAGAATAACACAGCAACAGCTTCAATGTAGGCAGACAAAACAATTTTGTAATAACAGGATCATGAATACCTTTCCTTGAAGTAAACACCGTAGTTTTCAAAGCGGTAAGCACAGGTCTTTTATTTTCCAAATACGTAGGCAAGGAAGGATATTAATATGATATACCTTTTTAACTTACGTCGTTTATACGGGCATTGAGGATTCTTTTACCTAATCAATCATTGTGCTCGAGACTAAAGAAAAAATATCGTAACGAATTTTTGTCAAGCACTTTATTAAACATCGCTCTCACAACAAAGCAAAATTCCTTCATATAATTTGCAAAAGCATCTTCAACGTTTCCATCATTCAATCATCTAATAAGATCCGACTTGCCAGCTTTAATATCCTTATGGACCTCGACGAACAGGATTATAGATCGCAAAATTGTGTAATATTATCAAAAGCATCATAAATTATTGTCGGCCCTTTAGTATTACAAAAATTGCTTGGTTCGCGAATGGCTAATTCTGTCCCGAGAGTATACCCTGGAGCATACGTGACTCAGGAAAAACGATAACTACGACAATAACTGAGTCGCACGATCGATACCTAACCCTACTTACACGACAATGGGTCTTGTGGGATGAAATATCAACATTCCTTTACCAAAATAACATATGTTACCTACCAATAATGTAATTGAGAAAAGTGTACGCGGTGACTTTTTGGTCGACCTCAAAGGACTAGTAGCTGCTTACTACATGTAGAATTATTGATATGCTAACCAGTAATTCCAAAGAATTACAATTCTATATAAAAATAACGAGATTGTTATACAAATGAAAGTACGAACTCAACATAGAGAAGACGCATTCAAGTTAAATACTTTACTGACTCACTAAAAGTAAAATAGACATATTACCTACTTACATAATATTCCCAAAAGTCATTGTCATAAGTACAAGTCTATTCAAAAG
The DNA here is from genome assembly GCA_963853795.1 of Xestia rhomboidea. Lineage (NCBI taxonomy): Eukaryota > Metazoa > Arthropoda > Insecta > Lepidoptera > Noctuidae > Xestia > Xestia rhomboidea. Next base: position 10,945,373 of record OY970761.1, on the reverse strand, counting down.
TCGATGAGACACTTGCGAATTACCATCCAAGTCACAACAAATTCAGTACCAATATCTTTAAGATTAGTAGAAGTAATTCTTGAACACTCATCATCATCTGCCTTTTCCCAACTATACTGGGATCGGCTTTCATTCTAACCGAATGCAGCTGAATACCAGTATTTTACATGAAGCGACTGCCTGTCTCACCTCCACAACCCAGTTGGTACTGGGTAATACGATACCCCTTGGTAAGACTAGTTGTCAGACTTTCGAGCCACTGGCTACTTGTAACGACTGTCAAAGATCTACAATTGACAGCTGGGACCAACGCGAACGGCTTAACGTGCTTTCCAAGGCACGGAGGCAACTCGGTATAATGGATGGTCAACCATCCACGAACCAACATAGGTAAGCACAGCACGTCTTAACCTGAAGATCGACCTCGGCTGTTTCATTATTTAGCTACGGGCTCTTCTAATTCCTGAACACTATGAAGATTAAATTATATACGTATCTATGAGCAATGACTGAGCATGAGATGCGTTCAACTGTATTCCTTCGCCAGACAAAATGAAGGCGTGTCGGTAAATAAATCAATGGCCTACGAGTTCGTCTCGTGGCAAATGAATTACTAGAAAGGTAAAATTACAATCCTGCAAATACACTGGCCTGCAAAACTAAGTATCACACTTTTAAAATTGCAATAACTTTTAAGTACACAAGATATACTTTCGAAACAAAAAAGGACTCGAAAAAGAGTTTAATTTTGTCTAGTTTCAAAGAAAGCTGATTAAAATAGCTATAAAACGTTTTTTATTTTAAATCTCTAACTTCTGTAGTTTATAAAAATTGTAATTTTTAAAGCGTAGTACTTAGTTTTGCAGGCCAGTGTAGTATATTTATTACAACGAAACCCTTTTACTTTTATTACTGCAGATCCTATTTATAATAAATTAAGAAGTCAACTGTTTAATTCTCTCTATTTCTATACACCAAACGTCTCAGTTCCATTAAGGGTATCTAGAAGCGTTATTTTAGCCATCTATTTTTATGTGAAAGAGTGAAAGAAAAGCCCAACACGCCGAATTCAGTAAGCTGACCACTTTGTAAGAGATATTTTTCCTCGCGCTAACTATTGTTATTTTTCAAGTAAAGCCCTTTACTAAGTGGTTGAGCGAGGGATGAATCGAAATCGTTATCTCTATAAATGTATCGTAAACACGTAGGTACAATTTCGTATACCGATTACGGGGATTCCTTGTATTCTACTGAGCATTATTGTTTTCGGAATGAATCTCCTTAATCCGTTTAGATACCTCAATGCTTATGAGGACATATTACTAAACCTCTGTGAATAAGCTATACTGTTATTTTGCGTTTGCCACATTTCTAGGCGAACATAACCTCTGGGGAAATATCAGCTACACTACTATGGATTTGCGGTACCAATAATATGAATGTGTATTAGTAACACAATTTTGTGAAAGGTCTAGAAAAACGCCCCTTGCTAGTTATGGCAAAGAAATGAAACCATTGAATTCATGGGTAAATTAGCAATTCAGCTTCGAAATTGGAAGCAATGTCTTGTCATGAGTTGCAATGTTCGATTCGACCCTGTAGTATACAATTCAATTATTAGGTGTTGATTGTATTGCTACCGAGAAAATTATGATTTTGTTTACCTAGCTATAATAGTATGATTATGTTTGCGTAACATATTGTATCGCAGCCACATATAGTTAGTTGAGCTTATACTTCGAGTGAGAATATTACCTAACAGCCACCGACTTTTCATACATGCAAAATCATACATGAAACTTCTTTTGTTAGGAAATCAAGATTTTTTAAATATTATTTTGTTCATGTGTTTTGGGGTTAAAATTAGGTATCGTTATTATGAAAAGAACGTTGTATTTCCATGATATCAACTGTGCTTTTTTTTTAAATTCTCCTTTCCTCCGCCAAGTTGAGAACGAATATTACCAAGTAGTAATCCTTTCATGCCCCCTTGTAAAGCCAATTAGACAAGTTGATTTCGTGGAATGAAGTTAATCCAGGTTTTTTTACTTTCGAATAGTCTCTAACTCCCTACCGTCGTAAACACATTTATGTGAAAAAACGTACAAATTGGTTGAACACCAACATGCTCTTTCCGTATTCACGTATTTTTCACCAAAGGCTTATGCAATGGAATTCAGCAAAGCTTTTTCACACTAATGCATACCTGGAACCGAGGGCCGGCTGGCAGTCACATTCAATCTTTGTGCATTTGTACACGTAGATCAAACGTGACAGACGTTTCTCTGTTGAAAATCGAATTTTATTTTTGTCCGTTTCCAATGAATTCGAGATTCATCCATTCGTAAAAACATTAATTGACCTAATTAACAATTAACGAGTAATTCTCAGTACGCGGATGGTTCAACTGAATTGTATTTTAATTATTCGAAATACTTTTGAACGTTTTTCATAATAAATTGGCCAATTAATTAATTCGCCGAATACATTATTATTGCTTTACACAAAATTAATAGTATCATAACATAACATCACGCCTGTAATACCCGAAGGGTTAAGCAGAGGTGTACCTACCTAATAGTTCACCCACATTTCGCCAGTGTTGTTCAAGTCCCATGTAATTAGGGCCGAGCCTATTGCCATCAACCGGGTACAAGTCCGGACGCCGTGGCTACTAAGGAATTCCTAATGGGAAAAGCTAATAACACTTTACCCGACCCGGGAATTGAACCCAGGAGCCCATGTTCAGCAGTCGCGCTTGTGACCACTAGACCAACGAGGCAATAATAATAATAATATATGATTCGACACGGCTCGCATTGTGAGGAGGTTCCTGTCTCTGCAGCCCTAACCACCGGTGGCTTGGACCTCTCTGCTCCCGACACCGGCGGACTACTATTTTTTTATATCTTTTATATGTTTTTTATAAGAAATATTAAAAAATGTAAATAATAAGATGTTAAGATGAATAAAGGAGATAATAATATATTCTTATTAATTAAACAATGCAACCTTATAATTTAAAAATCCTTTTTTCTGCTCTATATTATTTGTGTGATTAGAATGAGCTCTAATCAATTGTGACTTGTAGTAAAGATGAATGGTATCTTAGTATGTTAAGTTAAAACCTAACTAATGGGATTTAATAAGCTAGAGAGCCATTTTGTGCTTTACAACATATTTTAGACTCAAACGGAAAGCCTCATTTAACGCAAAAAATACCTATGTACATTCAAATATTTTCTCTCTGCAATAAACACTCTCCACAAAAATCAATACGTTAGCCACGCAAAGGCAATTTATGAATTGAATGGTAGTTTCAGGTCGATACTCGTAACTGAGAGCAAGAAATTATATTTTTTATACTAAATAGTCTTGCGTTTGGCCGCAACTCGGCTGATGTAAGGCGATGAGAGCATGAGGATGTGGCCTGGGGTGGAGCACGCTTGCCCAGAAGAAACCGATTCACCCGAACTCTGATTAGATCCAAGACATTATAATGATCAGAGACCAGAAAAGCCGGTAGTGAATTCCACAGACTGGCAGTTCACACAATAAATGTGGGAGCATAGCGCTTTGTTCGGGTCCGTGGAACTAATGAAATCAATGAATGTTTAATTGAATAGTAGGTGTATATATCGTGTGTGGTAAATTGGATAAACAACATCACCACTTCGTTTCAGACACTTTTAGTTTTTTAGGACAATGAGAATAAATATATGGAAAACTAATCATAGATACGGACACTCCACTTCAGTTTTGCCAACTAACGATTTTGGCTTTGATATTCAACATTTCTTACTTAAGAGATGTAAGGAATGTAATATTTCACGGGTTATCCTTTCTAAGTGCTACTAAAGGTTTTTAACTTTACATTCTTAAATCATAAACTGAGGCTAAGAAAAGCTGGGCTGCGGGACTGTTCCAAAGAGATACCATGGCCCCGGAACACAAAGGGCGATGAAGAAGTGAAGGGCGAAGAACAGAGCGGGAGGAGTCATTTGAGGATTTCTCATCCGAAAAAAAAAGGTAAGAAAAGTTGTTTCGGGAAACACAAATGGGCCTCGACCATTGTTAAAAACTAAAATACAACCAAAAAAACAAAATCTATATTAACCAACCGTTCTTAGCGCATTGAAAAGAATAACAGTGTTATTTACAGTTATTTTGATGTTCTGAAAATTTTATTTATTGTTATTCAGAGTTCTGTGATTCCAATTGAATATAATTACAGGTTAATCTTTACAAATGCATCTGCAATGAGGCATAGCTACCAATTAAACATTTAATTAATTGTGGAACCAACATTCATTTGTATCGTATATTTTTGTAAAACAGGCTATTACTTAGTGGGAAACTGTTTTTACTAACGTGTAATTTTATGCAATTTAATTAATTAATGTAGTTTGTTATTGAAAATAGGAATACCGATACTACTATTATTTTGGTTGCGGTTTTACCCACAGCTTGTGTCGACAAAACATCCATCAGTCTAACTGTTCAAATATTAGTAACAATTAACAAATTAAAGTTCTATTTGACTTTAATATAAGTCATGTGATTATTAATAACCACATTTACAATTTTTCTTCCAACTATGCTTTAATTTCATCACAATCACACTAAAAACTCAGTACAAAGCGAGTCTTTAATGCTCTAGAGCAATAAAAATGTATGAAATTTCATTATTGCACAGTTTTTTTTTTATCGCACCAAAAGGTGCCAATCTGGATTCAAGGATTAGCTCTATTCAGCCAGCCGATATCAATACTTTTTTTTTACGTACGTATTATTTGTTTCTATCCTACTTGTTCCAAATTTAAAAAATGATTGCTGCTAACTCTGATTTAAAAATGAAAGAAATTTAAGTAAAAAATAAGTGATTTGGCGGGAACTTTGTTAATTTTGCTTGACAATATTTTTGGAAACGATAAAGTGTGATACTATCTGATTTTGAGTGCTTCGGCTTCGAATTAAAATGAAATCATCTAGCGACACATTAACTCCGGAAAACATTCTAAATGAAGCCGACAGTGTTACAGAAACTTCTATTTTAACTGTTTGATATGAGTTTCTTTTATCTACTATTCCTATAAATAATAGTTGAAAGAAAAGCAGATTATGCACCTCGCCTTAAGTAATTTATATTGCCCTCGTGCCTGTTAGATTAGAGCCCTCGCTAACGTTCGGGCTCTAAATCAGGCACTCGATGCAGTAATAAATTACTTTGTGCTCGATGCAATAATCTACTATTATTGCTAATTGGTTACGATTCTGGCATAAAATACAGCTGGAATAGATTCTGTATGAAGTCTGAGCTTGAGTTGATTAATATTGAGATTTCGAATTGTATATTCAGCAATGGTGAAGGTTGAGCATCATTTAAGTAAGTACAGTCGAGGACTTTACTTGATGAGTCACTTAATATTCTTCGTATTTTAGCCGTGTAGTACAAATCGGGTTTAGTAGGTAATATTCGTACTCATGAATGAATAAAAGTGCAAAATTGGAAAGTAGTAAAAATGGTTTATCAATTAAATTCCTCGACTCAAGCTATGTCTTAAGAAAATGTTAACTAAAGGATATACATTCGTATGTTTCCAAATTAACAAAAAAATAAACACAAGGTACTCGTCCATCTTTAAGCGAAGGTTCCTTTTTTTTCATTAACTAATTTCTCTCATCTTGTATCCGTTTTTGCCATATTGAGAATTAAATCGTTTTACTAATTTAAAAAATGTATCATACTATGGGAGTCGCGTCATGAAAAAGATTGAAAAACACCGTTGTAAGGTATGTAAATTACAAAGGTAGCCCATGATCTGTTCACGAAGTAGACACAATAGTTAAACAATGGCGTCTCGACCAAATCGGTCATTCGACAGATCATGATTTATGAAATGTATCTTTTTCGCGATCTTTTGCGACCAACAGAACCCCCCAGGGGGCGAGAACCACGAGTTGAAAAACACTGCCTTAGAAGATAATAAGCATACATTCATCTAGTTGCATGTTGTAAAACCGTCTCAGTCATGCTGGTCATTTTGATAGGAGTATTTGCTTAAGATGGCAATTAACAAGTTCTAAGGATGACACAGAGTTCAAAATTAAAATTAAGACTCCAAGTGTAATGGAAAGGGTAAATACACTAACATAGCTCTTAACTTTAGGTAGATAGGTACTTTTTTTTAGTATTCTATGCAATTTAGGGACTCGATTTTGGTGTGTAACTATAGCTAGTAACAATTAACTATCTAGTTTGCTGGAACTGACTCAAAATAACTTGCGTTGCATATGATAACGGTAGGTAAGTGAACTCCGCATTTAGTATATAAGTATCTATGGGTAAATGCCAGTCTAGAGAACATGTTTGGAATAAGTAGGTAGACGCGGTAGGTTGAAAATGGGAAAGTTTAAGATTTTCGAGCTTTGTGAGCCACGCCCTAAAACTAAACTAAGGTGTGTGCTAATTTTAACTTGACATACATACTCATACATCATATTCATACTTCATTGCCATACAAATTTTACGAAGGGGTACCGACAGATACTTGAAACATAAAAGTTTCCATAATTAGGTGGACAATAAAGGTGCACCACTTGTAAATAAAGAAGCATCCAAACGAGTGGCGTGATGTGTTCTATCGAAATCCGAAGTAAATTTTTAACCCATTTCTTCACACGTTTGCAAAATTAATATGCTCAACAACGTTATGAACACAAGGAATATTGTTGAATTGTACATTTGCTTGCCTTGGGATTGTATGTTACACAAATAATCTGCTGATTTAATTATCATAACCCTGCCCAAAACGTTCGTCTTTTAACATACATGTTTAAAATGGCAGTATTATTAAAAAAAAATTCAACTGTTACAGATTGTAGGTGTAACTTTAACACGAGCTGCATTTAAACAAGTGGAGTTATGCTTTATTTTGGACTATTTAGACACTTACCTTGACTGATGATCACTAAGATATCCTTGATCACGATCTCGAACTCGATCCCTAAAACAAACGAAACGAATTTTCAATAATACATTAATGATTGGAAAAGTTGGTCGACAAAAAGGGGGTTCTTCCTTTATCTTTGAAGCATACTGCAGTTACCGAAATGTTTGCTAAGCCTTGCTACTGTACATTTTGATCCTGTCTATACGAGTCTACCTCAAGGTTTTCTAAAAATGATTGGTCGAAGCGGGTCCTTAGCATTTTTTTCTCAAAGTACCTACTCTAAAACACGATCTACGAGAAGCAGTATGACAATGGTATATCAGCCTCAACTAAAATTAGCTGATTCATTTTTGTAAGCATAAGCAACACATACCTACACGATATGGGGCGAGACTTTTACCCAAACTGTTGCTCATTAAAGGTTACAAATCAGTTTTATCATGTACCATACCTAATACAAGAACAGGTACAGCCAATGCACCGTAATCTGCAGGTAAAATGTTATAGAACTGAGAATACTTACAGAAAGATCAAAACATACCGATTTGTATTTTTGGCCTAAGTAGTGGATTGCCTGGTTAAAGCTTTACCAAGTTATTTTTGTATTGTGGATAACATCTTGATGGTTCAATATAGCAACTTAGTACTTCGTCATGCTGAGTCAAGGGTGTTTACTCTAAAAAGCCCAAAACAGAAGGCTTGTTATTGCCATTAATAATTCTTGATTGATTATGTATTTTATGGTTCATACCGTATATCTTTTCGTTATTCTAATTAGTTAACGAAAGGGTTGGGTGCCGCGGTGTTGTCATAAATAGTCTCTATGGCTCGTGGACAGAAAAGCAATTAAATTATTGGGGCATTAATTATTCTTCAGTCAGTAGGTAATTTAGGTATGATTAGAGCATTGTTTACAAACTTAAACACAAAAGTTCTTTGAAGATTTTGTCCTGTCTTTATGTGAGTATAAAATTGCACTCTCATCATCTGCCTAGCCTTTTCCCAACTATGTTGGGGTCGGCTTCCAGTCTGACTGGATGCAGCTGAATACCAGTATTTTACATGGAGCGACTGCCTATCTGACCACCACAACCCAGTAAGTAGGTACTGGGTAATACTGTACTCCTTGGTAAGACTGGTTGTCAGACTTTTTTGGCCACTGACTACCTGTAACGACTGTACTAATGACTAATGACAGCCGGGACCAACGACTTAACGTGCTTTCCGAGGCACGGAGGAAACTCGGTATGTTATGGGTGGTCACCTATCCAGAGACTGACCTAGGCAAGGACGGTTTAACCTAAAGATCGACCCGAGCGGCTGTTATTATTTGCCAACGGCTCCTCTAAAATGCACTCTCTTAAAGTTTAAATGCAATAAGCAACTTTTCCAATTTGCACGATGTCCAATCGAATGTCGCACACGTGATAATAACGTGCCTGTTTCTTTGAAAATAAAGTTAAAGAAGGTATGGTTTGAAGTATTAAAAAGCTAAATAAGGTATGTACACGTAATGTTACTGCGTAACAATTCAACATTTGCGTTCCAGGTGTTCCATCTATCTATTCCTTTACTAATATAATTTCAGTTCAACATACCTGGAGTTGTGGTCACTTAAGTAACCCCGCTCTCGGTCCCGCTCACGTTCGCGCATCAGCTCGTTGCGATCACTAAAAATATAACAACGATTAAAATAATCTTTGCATTTACGCCTAGTAATTTAGTAAAACAAAAAAAAAAAGTATTGTGACAGAAATTGTAGCGGGAAAAGATTTTGTTTTTTTTTCCATTTTATGGCATTTGTTCTGAATGGCCAGCAATTTACAATCAGAAAATACACAGAAGCTTTGAACAGAAAAGTTAAGTATCTCCTCCATAGATTAAAATCACTAGTTTCAAAATTAAAATAATTTAATTATGATTAGATTGCTAAATGAATGTTTTGGTGCTGGAATAACATTTTAAACAGCTCGAATATTTTTTTAAACAGGGAGTGCTGTCCATATTTGTGGATTTGTTTTGTGAAATCATTGAAAGAGTAATATGGCGGCGTTTGTTCCGATTTTTGGCACATGCCAATTGACTTTTGTACAGCTAAGTATATATGTAAAAGTAGCACTTATTAATTCCGTAATAGAATTAATTAAGTTTCTTTATAAATTCCGGTAACTACCCTAACGTTTTTTTTTTTAAATATCATTTGATGCCGCCAAGGGGATATAACTGATTCATCTTTGGTACCTACATTTTAAAAAGTAAATACCCATGACGTAGATGCCACAAGATATGAAGAGTCCAGCTTATTTTACATCCACCATAAACTAGGAATAATAAAAACCTGTAGTATCCATCGCGGTCAGACCTCGCGCTATGCTGTCTCTCGACGCCGAGGCGATGTGGCAGCGGTAATGTTGAAGATCGGCTGCCTCCTCCCGAGCACTGTGACGCTGCTTCTTTCCGGAACACCAAGGTTTATTCATTAGTATTAATAATATTTACAATATTAAAAGCTAGTCATAATAACACGGTACTATTTATGTTTAACCTCTTTTCTAATCCAATGAGGGATTTTCTTTTTCAACTCTTCCCTAGTCGCTGGATAGATGGCGCTGAACTTGGTAAGTCACTGCAAGGAACGGAACGTCTCATTATTTCACTAGGATGTAATGGTTATATTCGGAAGCATAAGCAAACGAAAGTGTCGGTCAACGAGCGTATGTGACGCAATGTTTTTTTTTCCAAGCGTTTTGGCTTTGGCACCTAGTAACGTAGTCAGTTCAACGCCATCTACCGAGTTCTTGGAAACCATTTTTTTTTAATACTCAAGAAGAAAACTTCTCATTGACAATTTTGTTCCATTGCACATGTAAACTTTATGCTATTAAAAAGTTTTTTTTTTCTTTTGATGCTCATGGCTTTTACAAGTTTGTTGATTTTGTAACCAGTAATGTGTTTTTCTTTTTAATTTATCTTGCTATAAAATTATATGAAAACCTTTTTGTTGAAAAGTGTCGAGACTGGTATCCAGCATTATTTGTAGAGTCAACAAGATCTTGTTAAAATATTATGATTTAAAAGTGTGTCCATGGAGTTTCTTGCCCATTCTTCTCCATAGACATCTACGCTTTGAATTCTGGGTGTAATAAGTTGGGTTTTATCTAACAATTTTGTAGACTCGTTTAAAAGCATAATGAATAACGTCGAATATTGGATTAGGTAGGTACCTAATCTAATATTCGACGTTGGTATGTAGGTACATAGGATTGTATTTTTACTCAAAATTCTACTTAACTCATGAATCGACTGCATTTTCTAACAGGAACTTTACTTCGGTTTGTAATACTGTGAGAGGTGTTACTAATATGCTTAGTTACGGTCAACAAAACGGGTAGGTATACAGGCAAAAAAATCTATAACCAGCTTACAATATTTACTAATATACCGTCTGTAGTAACTTTTAAAATATAGGATATTAGGGTATACATTGCTTATGGAGTTCAAACCTAGTAGGACACAAGAGCTTGTCAAAGACTGATTACCAAACTGTTCACTGGTTTTTGTGCATTAAAATATTAAATTTAAAAAATAATACTTGGAAGTTAAATGTTGATACGTGGGTACTTGAACATCTACGTGGATTAAAAATATGACTATGGGCTTAAGATACAGTGTGTGTTGTTCAGACAATAGGCATGACGACAGTATCAAAAATTGCAAATCTATTTAGTCCGTCAGTTAGAGTATTGGAAATTAATGGCCACGTATCTTTTGTTTTTGTGAATCAATGAATATTGACAAAAGATAAAACGCATCAAAACTCGGGAGTCGGGGCTCGTGACGTCAGAACTAGCTAAAATTATACCTAGGCGTGACGTATTGCGAATTTTAAAAGCGACATATCGTTGTCAATTTTGGTTTACGTAACAAAAGAAAAAACACGGGTCAAATATTAACTGACGGACTAATTAGATTTTTTTTTGTCTTCTCGCCTATTATCCCTATGGAGCGAATCAATCAATTCAATCATTCTTTTTTTTATATATTAGCCTATGCTGTCCCACTGCTGGGCAAAGGCCTCTCCCATTTCCTTCCATCTCTCTCGGTGTTTTCCCTTCTCTGGCCAATCAATCAGTTTTTTATTCATTAATAGTTGAAATTTTAAACAGGTGCTTTTACATTGCTTTAAATTAACCCCTCATAGACTTGGGACTTGAAGAGAACTTCACTAATGAAACTAAACGCGATTAGCATACCTATCTAAAGTGCGAATAAGACCAGTTAGTGTCAATCTTGCCGCTATTATAAATTCGAAAGTTTAGTTTAGTTTGAGTGAGGATATATGGCTGTCGGTTCCTCTTTCACACAAAAACAATTGAGCGGATTAGGGTGAAATTTGGCATTTTAGTTGTTGCTAGCATTTACATAGGATACTTTTTAGCCCGGTAGTACCATCCCGTGGGATAATAAAGATCTCCGCCGCGAAGCCGGGGGCATAAGCGTATTACATACAATCACACTAACAGTTCTTGAATACATTTTGGAGAAATTCGCCAGTAAACGCAACTAGCGAAAAATGAGTTTTTTTTGTACATCTTTGCCTAACCATGCGAAGGTTGTAGCCGTGCTGTTATATGTGTATGTTAGAAAAACGTTTGATGATTCACTCCATAGCTGATAATATTTATAGTATGTGAAATATAGTTTTGTCAGTAACATGCTTTTCCTTTTACCTACAAGAACAAAATGAAATGTTCATGGTAAAAAGAAAACAAACACAACAATGAACGGGTTAGGTTAATAGAATACATAGTTATCAACATTCCAACATAGGTATATATTGCATAGATACACACGATAATGCAATGATACCACTCATACAATAAATAATCAATGTTTATCACCTCGGTCCCTTAACGCTGCCTCCTTTAGGTGTCTCAAAGATTGTAGAATTGATTCTTGGGTCGGTCCTCAACAAAACAAAAACAGGGTTCAAATTAAAACCAAACGAGGTCAAATCGTGTGCAGTTTATGTTGTAAAAAATGTATTTTAATATTAAAGTCAGAATTATCAAAGTTGGCTGCATGCTGTTTATTTTTTATAATTTTAAAAGTGTCAAAAGCCAAAATTTAAATTTCATGGTTAGGTACTTGTCAAATACTTACGTCGCCTTGGAGGATACGGGCTTCGTTGGTTGGAAGATGACACGTTGTCGTTGTATTCTAGGTCAAAATTGGTGTATTGGTTAGTGTATGTCATTTAAATGAAAAGTAAACGTTCACGACTGCTAAGGACCATGATGGGTACATCTTTGAATCGCAAGATTTCGTATAGAAAACGAATATTTTCTCTTGTCATTGTGAAAGTTTATGTTGAAATACAAAGACTTGTTTCATAAAAAGATATTCAAACTCAAACTCAAACTCAAACTCAAATCATTTATTTCAATTAGACCATTACGGCACTTTTGAAAGTCGAAAATACAATAAAAGCAAAGCTACAGTCACAGTCACAAGGCATAATAACTTGAGAAAGTACTGTAGTTGCCCGTTCCCTAACGTAGATCTCTATGGAGAAGAACGGGCAAGAAACTCCATGGACACTCTTTTAAATCAAAATATTGTTACAAAATCTTGGTTACATCATTCATGTTGAGATTATACATATATGTGAGAACGATGTAGAAAGACGTGCACATTAAAGAGCGTCCAGAGTAAAATAATAAATCAAAAATTTAAAAAAAAATAAAAGTAATTAAAATGAACGAACCGTGGCAGCCAAGAGATGACCAGTCCCAACTGAGAGCGCCCGTTCACGAACATGACGCATGTATCGGCGCCAAACAACTCGACCATATTTAAGGGAATTAAATGACCCGACACACCCGCCACCATCAGCGAGACATTTGAGTGAGCATGACATTCTCTCTTAGCCACCAAGGCATATTCAAGTCAATGAAAGATAACTAAATGTAAGTGGTGGCTGAACAGTACAAAGTACTCACACATGTGCTATGAGATTATATAATACTAAAAACTGGAATCTATACAATGCAAATAGGTATATTTTTACAATCTTCCGCAGCTTCCACAATACATTAACATGGGAATCAATTCTTCTTCTACTTCTTTCCGTGTCGATAGACTCAAATAATGCCCGACCAGTGCAATCAATTAGTTTGCAACTATGGTTGTGGAGCAGGACCAGCATGTAGCCAAGCATTTTTATCATCAATGTAATCCCCCAACTTATAGTATGCTTGCCTACATAGTGTGCGTTTTATACAAGATTTAAATTTCGTCTCATTCAGTTGAAGAATGTTGGGAGGTATTTTATTGTAACATTTCAAACAGTACCCCATGAAAGATGAATCTACTTTAGCAAGCCTGAAACCTGGCTGAACTAGTTGGTCCCTATTTCTAGTGTTATAGTGGTGTCTGTCACCTCTTTTACTGAATAAATGCAGATTTTTCCTAACGTACATGATGTTTTCATAGATGTATTGACAAGGTACTGTCATGATATTAATTTCCTTAAACAGTTCTCTTAGAGAATCGCGTCTACGTAATTCATATATGGCTCTGATGGCTCTTTTCTGCAGAATAAATATAGACTCGATGTCTGCAGCCCGTCCCCATAGTAAAATACCGTATGACATAATACTATGAAAATAACTAAAATAGACTAGCCTCGCGGTATCAATATCAGTAAATTGACGGATTTTTCTAACAGCATATGCAGCTGAACTCAGCCGTCCTGCAAGAGATGTTAAATGAGGACCCCATTGTAACCTTGAGTCGAGCGTGATTCCCAAGAAAACCGTTTTATCGACAAATTCTAGTTTCTCTTGATTCAATATTATGTCACAATCATTACTTTTGACATTTGGTAGAGCAAATCTAATGCACTTAGTTTTTTTCCCATTTAGTACTAAATTATTAGCGGTAAACCAATTATGGACCTGCAGTAGGGCGTTATTTACGTCGTCAAGATCAGTGGCACGTCTGTTTATCCTAAATATTAAAGAAGTATCGTCAGCAAACAACACCATATGCGGATGGTTGTTAAATAAACGGGGTAGGTCATTAATATATACTAAAAACAGGAAGGGACCCAATATCGAACCTTGTGGTACACCCATTTTTACATTTAAACCCATTGAATTGACACCATTTATTTGTACCTGCTGCTGTCTATCATTCAAATACGATTTTACTAAACTGAGCGCAAGTTTACCTAAACCGTAATGCTCAAGTTTCAAGATCAGGGTTTCGTGATTTACGCAATCAAATGCCTTCGAAAGGTCACAAAAGATTCCTATGGCATCTTGTGCCTCTTCCCATGCAGTAAATATGTGTTTTAATAAAGTGACACCGGCGTCAGTTGTACAACGTCCTTTGGTGAAACCATACTGTTGCTCGTGCAATATTTTATTGGTGTTAAAATGGTTAAGCATTTGATTGAGCATTATCTTTTCAAACACCTTGCTGAAAACCGGCAACACGGATACGGGCCTATAGTTATTGGTGTCTTTACTATCCCCAGATTTAAAAAGCGGTATTACCTTACTGAATTTCATTAGATCCGGGAAGACCCCTTGATCCACGCACAAATTAAATATTAAGGCTAAATACGGTGCTACAGTCTCAATAATTGAGGTACAAGCTTTGATAGACATACCCCATAGATCTTCCGTTAATTTGATCTTGATTTGCTTAAAAGCTTTTATGACTATTAAGGGGTTTATATGCTGAAATTCAAACTCATTTGGACAGGCTGAAACGTTCGCTTTCAATAAATCAATAGAGAGCAAGGGAGAGGATTTTAAGGTTTCTGTAGTTTTAAGTGGGATACTGGTAAAGAAATTTACAAATTCTTGAGCAACTTCATTGTTGGAGCTCACAAGGCCACGTGATGTCTCTAGTGTGAAATCATTATTTAGTTTTTTATTTCTATTTGTTTCACTGTTGATAATTTTCCAAACCGTCTTTATTTTATTATCGGCTAATTTAATCTTGTTGCTAATGAATAAGGATTTGGCTACCTTGCAAGTGTTTTTAAAAATTTTCGAATAAGTAGCAACATATTTATTAAAAGATTCTGTGTTGATGTAAGGCTTAAGGCCGTACAGCTCAAACAATCGTTCCCTACTTTTCCTAATACCCGGTGTTGCCCAGTCACTAAAAATAAACTTTGGGCCAATAGTTTTAAATTTCTTTTTTAAAGTATTATTGAACTCGGTGTGCACTACCGAAAAGAATTCTTCATAAAATTCATTTACATTGTTTATAATATGGCTCGGTATACCTAGCTTGCTAATTAAATTATTATTAAACTTGTCCAAATTGCTGGGTGTTATTTGTCTAGATTGAATCTGAATTCTTTGTAATTGTATATTGGACGCGAAAGCAACGGTCTGACCGCTGTGATCAGAAGGAAGGTAATTTACGATGGATTTATCTAAGTACTCACAGCAACAAAAAACATTATCAATACATGTAGCAGTATTAGTAGTAATTCTAGTTGGTTCTGAAAACACATTTGACAAATTAAATGATCTAAAGAGACTTAAAAATCTACTGCTATTTACATTATTCTCTAAGATATTAACATTAAAGTCACCACAGATAATTATTGGTTTATTACCAGTTACAAGCTTTGCTAAAGCATCTTCCATTACTGACTCAAAGATAGAGTAGTTAAGGTAATTAGGGGGTCTGTAAACGCACACTATTACATGCTTATCTAGCTCAACACAAGATAATTCAATGCTATGTTCAACCGATAGATCGACTATATCATTACGAGACTTAGATTTAATACAATTTTTAACTAAGATTAATGAACCCCCACGCATCTTAGATTTCCGGTTATAGCAACTGCCCACGATGTAATTCTCATATTTAGGCTTTAACCTCCAATACACATTTGTAAATTTATTTGTTTTCTGCATCTTACGACTACCTTTACAGGGTTACCCAATGCGATAGTGTACACAATAACAACATTAAATTTTGTAACTTATTACAAACAATACATTTTTTGTGAACTCACTCAGAAACAAATAATAAATAAATAAATATTAAATTATTATAATAAATTGAGGTAACATTTATGGCTAGCAATGTTATGCAAGTCATACGTCGTGTTACTTAGCCAGCTACAGGACTATGAGGAAGCATCTATCATGAAGTTTAGAAAAACTTTGTTACAGGGCTACATTTATGTACCTACTTATCGAAACCCAATAACAAAACCACTGCTAGCTGAGGTATGGTATTCAATCAAGAAAGGTGAGCCTTCCTTCTTTCTTTCTATGTTTCGAAACATAGACCGACAACTGACAACAAAACCCGAGTATGAGAACTCGGTATGTCAAAGGTTTCGAAACTCAATTCACATGTAAATCAGCCCTTATTTTGTAAAAGCTCATTAAATTTAGCAGTTAAGATTAAAACCGTTGAACGTTTATCCCAACCAATTTAAAAAATATACAACATGTAACGTAATTAACGCACACCCTCAGACACCCCAATTAGTTTATTATGTTATAATCATAATACATGCACTGAATTTTTAATTATACATGTATAAGCAATGATTATTTAATAAATTAGTTTTCCTAATTCCGGAAGAATGTTGTAGTCACAGTACAAATCAACGAACGCACACAGTCGCATACGTAGGTCTTATACTTACGCGACTGTGTGAGTCTTGCTAGCCTAGTAGGTATTCGCTCGCGTTCGAGACAGCTGTTAACGTCGCGTCGTCGCTCGACTCAACTTCAATAGAAAACTTCAATACATTTTAATGCCTGTTTTCTTAATTGATGTTTTAATTTAGAAAGCACTTCGTCATTTTTTATCAAAAGCGTTCACTATCCTATTTTTTTAAATAAACTAACGATTTAATACGTCCCCACAAAAAAAGTCGTCAAATCAGCTGATTGGGGATTCTCATCGAATTAATCCCATATTTCGTTTTGAAAACGAGTGCGTGTACGCCAATCGGCTCCCCTGTCGATGGCTGTGTTCGGACGGAACGTTCCATGGCCACGAAGTAGCAGCTAACATAGTCCTACCCTGCGGTCTACTCTTGTACCATACCTTTGGTTGACTTGAATGTTCTGCCAGCTAGAACCACATTATCACCACACTGCACCGTGCCACAGTCTTCACTATTAGTCACCATTTCACTGAACATTTTGTGTCAATTATTGAAAAGACATCGCGCGCGAAAAACTATTTGCATACACTGTACGGAAGGTAGAGCGAGACTAAATATTGTTTACATTTATTTAAGTTAGCTTTGATCCTGTTGTCATGGTGGCTATCTCGCTCTATCCCACGTTTTTAATTTGCACGAGAAAGGGAACAAAAACAAGTATGACATACTTTGCATTTTGTTGGTTTATCTATTGTGTCCTTTAACGAGTGCCAGTTAAGTGTGTGCGTGCGGTTGAATCGCCAAGTTTACCTAACTGTATTTGTAACCACTTAACTTACTTGAAATAAGGTTCATTTTTCTTTATTTTGTATTGAATGGCGGAATTTGTATTAATACAAATAAAACTGCACTTTTAAAAGTCTTATTGCCTTGAGTTACGGTCCATTTCAGTTTGCTTGGACTATACAGGGGTAGTGTGACTATAAATTACGTAGCTTTAATTATTTTTGGGATAAAAAATTACCTATATTAAAAATTATAGAAATCGATTCAGTAAACGATTCTGAACAAAGTAATTTCAGGATGTGCGTTAATTATGTTACATGTTGTATAATTTTAAGACTAAGAAATTAGGAATATGTTAAGATTAAAAATATCGGTGACCGTTACCTAGAATAAGTTTATTACATTATGTTATCATAAGTTCTCATGTAAGTGGCTCTTTTGTCTTTTTAAGAATAAAGTATATTAAACCTAAATAAGAATAACTTACCTAAATCTTCCATGCTCTGGCTCAACAGGGCCTCGAAAGTGTGCAGACTATAGCTTTCGGCGTCCATGCCCTTGGCGAGGGTGTTCCTCAGATGCATCTCGTATTCTAGCAGCAACCGAGAGGTGGGCGAGCCCGGCGCGGGTGTAGCACTCGACTGGGACGCTTGACGAGACAAGCATGGCTTCTGATGCAAAAACAGCCGAATTAATAAAGTCAAACTAAGGCCCACTTAAACCACAAATCACTGAATTCATTTCGAGATGTATGTTATAATATGTTACTCATCAGTATATACTAAGTCTATGTTACTCATCATGTCATCTTTAAATGAATGGCAGAAATAGAACGTGCTTTTAAATTTATTAATGCGGTGATTGGTGGTGCAAGCGGATTCAAAAACACAAATGTTCTTTTGAAACAGATGAACTATGTAGATGTTAATCTGTTTGACCTACTTATGGATTTATATGAGTAAGAACAGCTGTAACATTAAAAGCGCAGTGCTTGAGCTTCTGTTCGGATCACAACAATACAATTTGAATAATTTAACACGAGTTCGATTGAATTTCAATCTAGACTAAAACTAAGGTTAATTTGAAGAAGCCGTTTTCAGTACAATGTAAGTGTCAACTTGAGATTTCAATACTCACCGAATGATGGTGCGGCTGTCTGGAATCGCGACGTTGACACGGCTCTTGGTCCGAGTTGCCGTTTGACGAAGATGGCGTGGTGGCATAGCACTGGTTGTCAAACATCACGTTGTCAGAAGGTGGAGACATGTCGCGTTCTCCTCCACCCAGTTCAAGATAAAGACCACGGCCAGGATAGCCGCTGGGTGCTGCACCGACTCCGACTCCACGGCTGTGATATAGAAAGAAAGATGAGTTACAGTAAATCTGCTCATCAGCTACAGTAGATCTTTTATAGAAAAGCTAGAAATGTATAGAAAAGAACAAAAACAAATCTTGAAAAATGCTCTCATACAGTTGTTTCACAGTAAATTGATACGAAATAACTGTGAGCGTATAGCGACACCCTTGTTTTATAAGTATACTGTAGTATTTTGAGGTGTTAAGTATTTCATTCTACTTAGAAATATCACCTTTTGCAGCAATCTCTTAAGCACCGTTCCTTTTACATAATACCATGTTTATAGGCACACAGCAGCAGTGGCAACTAGAAAAGAACTGAGGGAATGTGAGTCTGGCTCATTAAACCCACTCATCCAACCTAGTGGCTACAGTACGTTCTGCTGCAAACTCTGGTTGTTGGTGATGTTAGAGTGTGCGATTAGAGTTTGTGTGTTGCAGTTGACGGCAGCCGCTGGCCTGTCTCCTCAACCTAGTGACTACAGCACGTACCGCTGCGAGCTCTGCCGGCTATTGTTGTTGACGATGTGCGAGTAGTGTCCGTGATGCATGTGCTGCTGCTGCTGCTGGCGATGGCCGTGCGACCCGCAGGACGGCGGACACGGGGGCGCGCCGCCGTACCGTCGCCGGCCCATCTCCGGCGAGGTTACCGGACTCTCTGTTGATGGCATCGGCTTTAGCATGCGTTTGAGAGTGCTGGCGTCTGAAAGTAAGATAATCATTGTATAAAGTGTTTTTTTTGTACCCGTTTATAGTTAATCTTTCAGAAACTCTGCATAGTTTTATAGGGAATATGTATTTTATTGAGGTTTTTTTTTTTGTTATTACGTCATTTTATGTTTTTTTTACCCAGCGTTACTCGTACTTTCTAAGTTTTACTTCTGATGGCCATTGCATTAAAACAATTACTCTTTTTTAAAACACATGAGGAACACCTTTTTTCTGTGTTCCTGCAAAATATGATTTTACACACTTTTTAACGAATGTAAAATTGGGTCTCCTGCGGTCTTTCCACAAACAAAGCCAAAATGATCAGAAGTTTGTTAACAGTTTCAAATAAGCGATCTTTTATTATTGCTATTAGCTAGTACGTAGATCGAATCTTGCAACTGAATTTCAAACCAGTTCCCTCCCAACTAATTGAGCTGTAATTTTGTGTGCTGAAAATGTTGATGGAGACACCTTTTTTATTTTCATTTTGATAACAACTTGTTTTACTAAAAGAAAATTTGTATGGAATTATTATTATGTGAATGGAAGTCATGCTACGGCATGGTGGCCGTAGTATTGGATAGTTAATAAAATTATTTGACAGTGAATTGAATTGGTCAACTGGATCCGAACCAATTTTGTGATTTGTTTATTAGATTAGATTAATATAGAAAAGTTGTCTTGATATTAATCTATATGGTGTATTCCCGTTGGCCCCACCGCCCGTGTCCCACTGGTGTGGCCAGCGGGAATTGATTAAAATAATTAAACATTGTTTCCGTTGGCCCCGCCGTATTTTTGAGTAATAAAATATTCCTCAAAAACATTGCATGGGATAGAGTGGTGTTAGTTCAGTTGTGCTAGTTATGGGCAGTAACCTTACGAATAGTACTAGGCGGGCATGAATCCAAGAAAGTATTTATTACTAGAAGACCGTACCTATATCCAGAATTATTAAAATGCACACATGTGGTTACACAGGAGAAAAACTAAAAAAGCGAAAGGGTGTGAAATCGAGATAAAAACATTACCTACACCCGAAGGCAATATTTTTTTAATATGATGATTTCACACCTTCCTGGATGATGATTTTATAATTAGTAAAGGTATATGTTACGGTTAAGGAAGGGTGTGAAAATATACTTAAGATTAGCCGGCTAAACATAAACAAGTGTAGTCGCAACCCCTTGGAGCAAAATGAAAAATGTTCAAGGCAGCGCGGCGATTTAGAAATACGATGGTTACTGATGATTTTATGCAACCAACTCGCGTATGTAGCGCACGCCAGACACCACGGCACCAATCGTTTGGCTCGCTCGGCTCGCACGGCTCGCACGCCTTTGACCTCAGTTCTAACCTTTTTTGTTTTAGTTTAGTTCTAACTAAACCCTTTTCGGAGTCCCTTGTCGGAGTGCCCTAGCTTAGTTACTGTGAATATCTCGGCTCGCACATGGTAACAAACGTCTTAGCTTAATAAAAAGTACTTTGGTTTCAATTATATTCAAATGAGAATCAGATCAAATACGTATTAGCCGCTTGGTTATTTTCACATACATGTTTAACTGTAACGTATACGAAATACTGATGACAGTTTAAAAGAGTAGGTAAGAGCTGTAAAGAGCTTCTTCCCCACTCTTTTCCATGTGAAACTACCTTTAAACCAACTATAAAATCAATTCTACTTAATATTTTGTAAAATTTGACATTCAAAGTGATTTTCAATGGCCTAATTGAAATAAATGGTTTGACTTTGACTCACCCATATTCATATCTTCTGTGCTCTTGGACTTAGTGCGCCGCGATCCCGATGTATTGTTATTGATCACGTTGTGGTGATGAGCTGCGTGCCTCTCCGATTCACGGGACTGAAAATTCATACAGTCCTGTTGAGTTTCCAATGTATTATTTATTTGTTCATTTATTGCATAATGTACACACAGTTTCAGGCTAAGCTTTATATACATAAGAACTTGAAATTGGTTTAAAACTAGCAAATATTTTAATATTCATACTATTTATTATCTTTTAAGAAGACAAATTAAAGTCTATACTAACAAGAATCAGATTCAGAAGTAGTCGTTTCACCCGAAATCCTGCTTTTCTGTTCCAAAAACTGAGTTTTGAATTGATTCCAGTTTTTTTAAAGGTCACTATACTTTTTATGTACTTAGGTGAACACAGCTGCACAATAAACAAAGCTATCATATTATAACAAATACGTACTGATTCATTGCCATCTCCGTAGTCCATGCTCTTGGGCATGTGTTGCAGATGCTCCTTGCCGGAGCGTGTGGATGTGGCCGAGGATTTGGAAGACGTGAGGGTACCGCCAGCCTGCACCCCCTCCGACTTCAGGTCTTGAGTGTGTTGTGTTTGGGCAGCTGCACCCGGGCCTCCCGCCTGAATTTCTTCGTTAGTCTGATGATGGTGGAATAACAATATGAATACAAGATATTTTGCCGTTTTTACGTGATTCAGAGAACAGACACCTGCATTTACTTATTTATCAAAATCATTTATTTGCATAAATAAGGCACAGAAGGTTGCTAAAATGTACGAAATTCTTTTCTTATTCTGCCTTTAATTTCGGCGTGCAAATATAAAATAAAGTTACATATTTTATTTAAATTAATTATTGATCATAATCATGCAGTCACTAAACAGTTATTCCCATTAAAATTGTATTATTGAATTAAATAAATGTTAACAAATAAAAATGTGTGTGTGTTAATAATGAAAAAATAACAAAAATAGTATCGACGAATACTGTCGTATGATATTAGTATTAGCATTTTTGATTTTAAGAGAAAACCTTTAAATATCTGAATTAATGTGTGTCTTGACAGTTTTATCTCCATGCCTTATTTCTAAGAGCACAGTTGAAATTACACAGAAGAAATTACGCTGCTTTCGTTATTTTTTCATTCTTATAAGTAACTACAGTTGAAGTTTTGAAAATGAACCTGCACTACAATCATTTATGTGTGTCTTACGTTAGTGCCGTGTGTTCCCACGGAAGCCGTCACAGTCTTGGGTGCAGTGGAAGTGTTAGTAGTCATGGTGGACGTCTCCTGTGACTTCGGAGGTCGAGTCGGAGGCTGTGAGGCTGCGTCAGCTTGCCGTGATGCCGCTGAAATTCAGAGGAAATATAATTAGGTTTTTGACGCAGGTTCAACCAGTCTTACCAAAGGGTACCGTATTACCCAGTACTAACTGGACTGTGGAGGTCAAATAGACAGTCGCTCCATGTAAAATACTGGTATTCAGCTGTATCCGGTTAGACTGGAAGCCGACCCCAATATAGTATAATGAATATAGTTGTTATAGGGTGGGCAAATGATGACGCAGATCCAACTATATTTAGCAAATAAAATTAAGCTTTGGCGTTTAGTTTCTTATGCTCACCAATTATTATGTTTCTTTCATCTGGAAGTAACTTTATTTCTGTAGAATAAAATGTAGCAGTTTTATTCTTGCACGCATCGACTGACTTATTAGAATGCTTTAACAGCTAGGTATGTGTTTTTCAACAAACCGAACTAAGCCCGCGTGGTTGATTAAGGCCCATTCCCTCTTACAGAGAGAAGACCCAGAAATGACAACGTTATAGGCTGATTATGTATAATTTACAAATATACTAACGTTTCGGTGGCGCCTGATGTGCGGGCTGCGAGTTGGACACGTTGTCATACAGCGACGTGGACGACGTGGCGGCAGCAACCTTGTCGGAGCGTCCGGTAGTCCCTCCTGCCGCGCCTCCCTCTGTTTCGATAGCGCGAGCCGTGGTTCGGGGCAGGGTCGATGAACCTACACCAGTTGGTATCATTAAATGGCAAAAATGGGAAGTATGGAATCGCCGCGAGCGATAACATACTTCTGTATGTTTCGGGGAGGAGGTTAGGGATTTGTCTTTTGGAGTGGGGTTTTAACTATGTGGGTAAAGATCAACGCACCTTATGTTTAGAAATCTTATGGCAATCACTAGTCGTCAGCCCTATAATTCGTAAAATTACATTATTCATGTTACCCTTACATGAGAGTTTACCCCAACTGAAATAAGATTATCTCTTGTGATACATCTCTCGCTGTTCAAATACATCAAATTCTCCTTTCTCTGAAAAACGTGTATCGTCCTAGATGGAAAATAATGCATTAATATAACTCTCTCTGAGTGTGTTATTTGATAAACTCACTATGCTGGGTGTAGTTTTCAATGATTATTTCATGATAAATAATAGTACCTAGTAATTATTGAAAATATACTCACGATAGCGAGGATCCTGTGCCCTCAGTCGTGCATACTGTTCTTGCGACATGCATGTGCACTGTGGTTCTCGGCCGTAGGTCAAACTACAATCACAAAGGTGCATTACTCACAGAACTTATGGTTAGAGCTAGGTTTGTGCGATAGTAGCATGCAGCGTTCCATCGTATAGTACAATGCAACACTGCGTAAAATCAACCTACTCACACTTGTGCTAAACAAGTTTTGCGTATGTAATATTTTCGTAATCTTGTTGAGATCATGGACCACCATGAAGTTTATTGCCCGTTCTTCTCCATAGACATTTACGGTTTGAAAGGGGCAACTACAGTACCTACTTTCACAGTTTTTAAGTCTTGTGACTGGGACTTAAGCTACATTTCATTGTTGCCTTTGTTTCGACAGATCAACAGTGACTGTAACTGGCCTACTTGAAGTAATATGCTTTGATTTTGACTTTTTTTATAATCATTCATTCATTTATTTCAGATCATTAAAATCCATAAAATACATTAAATTAAAATCAATTTGCACATTTATAACACAAACACATTGCATAAAACTAACTTAAAATCAAATAGTACAATGTCATATTTTAGAGAGAAAAAAAATTACAATTAAACAAAAATTAAATAATTTACCATTAAACCAAAATTAAATAATTTACCATTAAACCAAAATTAAAAAAAATACAATTAAACCAAAATTAAATAATTTACAATTAAACCAAAATGAAATAATTTCCAATTAAACCAAAATTAAATATTTTACAATAAAATCAAAATAACATTAAAATTAAAACAAAACAAAATTGTGTTAGTATTGGACACAAACAATGACTTGTGTCAGTGAGCGCCCAAAACAATGCGCATCCATTTATTTTGGATAGGGCAATCCGATTTTTGATTTGATCAACTAGTTTTCAAAAAAGCTTTTTTGCACTAAAATTACTTACTTCCAAAAAAAAAAAACACTAAAACGTCAAAAATGATTTTACTTCCTGAAGTCGGTGGCTCTTGTTTGTTTCATTGACTTTTTTCCACCGACTTCCGAAAGTTATTTTCCACTTTTTAGTGTTATTTTTGGAAGTCGACCATAGTCTTTGCTACAAGGATTTTAATTTCAGATTTTTTAGTTGTGGTATGATGTGTTGATGGTACACAAATAATTCTTGTCAAGTATTAATTTTTCATTGTTACAAAAATTATTAGCAGATCATCCACATAGACATAGAAGAAAACATATCTATTTTAGAAGATAACACATAGACTACCCAAGCAATGTGAATAAAATGTTATATGGGACCACCGCGCTTGTGAAGTAACGCGAATGGATTAAATAAGGAATCGGTTATCGTGGTATGGACACGTGATGCGGAGGGATGAGCGAAATGTAGTGAGAAATATTTTGAGTGTTAATGTATGCTATAAGAGTAGAGGAAGACCGAAGAAACGATGGATGGACTGTGTGATGGATGAGATGGCTAGAAAGTAGCTGACTGCTGAGATGACGACTAATAGAGAAGTATGGAATAAGAAGACATGCCGCGCCGACCTCAAATGAATTGAAAAGGGCAGCGGAATGATGATAATGGGACCACCACGCGAGCTTCCTCTACGAAATTAAAAAAGAATCACGTATATCAGACTAGTAATTACGGAGTTATGTGGTAACAAACATTTAAAAAAATTCAGTCGAATATAAGTCGAAAATTCTTCCTTTTTACCAGAAGTCGGTTGATAAAATAGTAAGTCCAGTCTACCCAGGAGATTCTGAGAATCGACAAATCAGTGATCTTTATGACTCAAATACAGAACAGTAGATGTGGATATTAATTGATTTTGATACCCCGAATGTTAAGATATGAATAGAAGATGCTCGAAACAATTGTGAAATATACTTTTGCTGATAGATATTTTAGCTTGCTCGTGGATGGATGTAGATGATATGTTGAAAACCGCGCTCATCGCTACATTTTTGTGAAGGAAGACCTGTCTACATTTCCGTGCGAATTGAGCATGAAGCCGCGCTGGGTTCTCAAAATGTTTCCCGAATTTTGTCGGTTTTTGCATCACGAAAAAAGATCACAAGACGCGAACTTTTGAGAGAGTGAAACAGTGGTCAGCTCGAGCAGTGAATTCGCATGACAATGTGGAGAGGCCTTTAGATCTATCAGTCAAATTAATTTATTATTTAGTTTACCTAGATCTTCCTCTCGTCGTTGGTATAGTTGTCTCAGGTGCTACTGCTGACCATGTGGTGCCGGGTTCGTATCCCAGGACGAGCAAATTGTTATTGAGTTTTTCAAGCATGGATTTTCCCTTAAGAGCCACGCCGGTTCGCCCCCTATTACATGGGACTTAAACATAACTGGCGAAATGTGGATGAACTAATTAGGTACCTACACCTCTGCCTAACTCGTCGACTTTGACAGGCGTGAATGCGTGATGTTATGTTATGATGATATTTTTATCTAAAATGGTGAGCAAGTATTTCTCATTACCAGCCACGGGGTCCAGATTTGTGATCGGGTTATGGCAACACGTTCGCCCCGTATTACATGGGACTTAAACATAACTGGCGAAATGTGGATGAACTAATCAGGTACCTACACCTCTGCCTAACGCTTCGGCTATCAAGCGTGAAGTTATGTTATGATATTATTTTTATCCAAAATGGTTAGCAAGTATTTCTCATTACCAGCCACGGGGTCCAGATTGGTGATCGGGTGATGGCAACACGTTCGCCCCGTATTACATGGGACTTAAACATAACTGGCGAAATGTGGATGAACTAATCAGGTACCTACACCTCTGCTGAACGCTTCGGCTATTACAAGCGTGATGTTATGTTATGATATTATTTTATCTAAAATGGTGAGCAAGTATTTCTCATTACCAGCCACGGGGTCCAGATTTGTGATCGGTTCATGGCAACACGTTCGCCCCCTATTACATGGGGCATATATGTACATAACTGGCTAAATGTGGATGAACTAATCAGGTACCTACACCTCTGCTTAACCCTTCGGCTACTACAGGCGTGATGTTATGTTATGATGTGACGCTTACCTAGATCGATTGGGGCTGGCAGGTGTAGAGAGCGGCTTCCTCTTGGCCTTGAACTTGGTTTGCTTGTTGCCCGGCGGGTCCAGCTTCAGGCTGTAGCTCGACGAAGCCTTGCGGGAGAATTTGAATGATGGTGACTATAAGCACAAAAATTGTTATTTGATTACAAGCAAACATGAATCTATTTTTGAAAGTACATGAGGAAATCAAAAAAAGATGGATAAAGATGGATGGTATGACGATTGATACGAAAGAAAAAGAAGTCTATATCGTGATGGCTGACAGGGAAGGATGGAAGAAAAAAATGTGCTGTGCCGACCCAAGTAATATGGGACAACGGGCACGAAGATGATGATACTTTTGAGCTTTATAGTTTTTGATTTCTACTTTTATGAGGGTGCATTCTGGAAATTGGTAACTTCGCAGAAAACTGTCAAATATTGATCGAACTAATGAAATCAGTGTTGTATTAAAATATTGGCTATGAATTGCAATCATCAATACCGTGACACTGAATATTTAGCTGAGTGTAAAAAAGCAACTGGAAAACAATAAATGCCTTTTTTACCCTTAAAACTATAACAACACTTAACCCCAGTGATTTATTTGCAATTCATAGCCAAAACTGTAGTGCAACATAGAGCGATTTAATACTGTAAAAGTAAAATATTTGACAGTTATTCCCGACGTTTACCTCATTAAATAAGATGAATTATGTCACTATGCTTTTATGACTATACTTAAATTCCTGACCATACAACCATACTTTTTTCAACTTACACGTTTGATACTTACACAGCATTCTCTGAATTGTTTGGCGTCAATGGGAGATGTGAAGTTCAGTCCCCAAGTATCGTTAGTCATGGGATCCTTCCAGTACACAAAGCATTCGGACGCTTGCCCGATGCGAGTGCCTGAAACGAGAATTCATTCATGTATTTAGAAAGCATTTAACAATAAGTAACGATTAAATTTTGAAGTTCGTAGTATCCGTACTACGAACTTCAAAATTTAAAAGAAAACGGCAGAGCCGCTTTCATCTTTAAAAAAGAATGAATATAAAAAACCGGTCAAGTGCAAGTCGAACTCGCGCATGAAGGGTTCCGTATTATCGTACATATGTTTTAAATTATTGTTTATTGTTATAGCGGCAACAGAAATACACATTCTGTGAAAATTTCAACTGTCTAGCTATCACGGTTCATGAGATACAGCCCGGTGACAGACAGACGGACAGTGGAGTCTTAGTTATAGGGTCCCGTTTTTACCCTTTGGGTACGGAACCCGTAAAATAAAACAAGATTTAGTACTAGTAGGTAATTTATCTTAATTAATATTAAACAATACACTGATAAGTAAACATTTCTATCTGGAACACCTGAAATCACTGGGGAATAGATAATATGTGGAATAATTCATACGACGAAGAAGAAGCAGACCGTCAGTTACAAATTCTGAATTCAATTATTCTATTCAAATTACCCGAACTGGTGTTGCATTATGCAAATAAGATTTAGCCTGAACGTAAATAAAATAGATATCTACTGGTTGCAACACCAGAAGTAGAGTACGCAATAAAGCCAATAGATACGTAGTCGCGAGTTGTTTTCATGTGTAACTGTTTACGCGTTCAGCAACAGTTTTAATGTTCGCCGTCGACTGTCGCTTTTATGCAACGATGCGTAAGCGGTGCGCGTCCCTGGTACGCAGAGTTCGCGGCAACTCTAACAGCGTGCTGGTGATGATAGCAGACAGGCTCGACTGTCCATACATCAGACGCAGCAGTGACTTGCACGTCACCGACTGTCGTCGGATGTCAGTATGAATATGTTTTGTGTGTTTATTGTTTTAGTGTATCATTTGTGCTATATATTTAATTTCTGTGTATTAATGAGTCTTTGTTATTTGGAAAATAAATGAATTATCTTATAAATTATTAATGCTATGAGCTCGTGAAGAAAGTAATGTATTGGACGTCCGCGTCGGTACGTGCTGGTGAATTCGGTCGATTACTCGTCTAACTATCCCGTGTAAATTTAAAACTAGGTTAGAGCCGCTGGCGTCGTGTCTGCCGAATTGCCCCAGTAAAATGTAGGTGTTGCACTGTCAGTGATCTCCACGTTTGTTACAAAAGTGTTTATTTCGGGAACTGTTTTTTAACGCCCATAATGTACTCGTATGATGTAAGTCGGTCATAAATATGACGTTAAAAAGGTACAGTGCTGCGAGGATGATTTCGAAGCCAAATGTGTAGATTTCTCGTTAAGTTTTTATTTAAAATGATTTTTTTTTTAAATATCAATTTATTGCGATCCATACACGCAATTTAATTTAACATTGGGTTCGAACATCAAAAACCTAATGTTTTTTTACTACTAATGTAAAATTTGTTAGTAAAAACTTCAGAGCTCGAATTAAATGTTTGTCGTGCTAACCTTACTAGTGTTATGGATTAATAACTTAGAGCTTATGACACGGACGGCTGTAACGTCCCACTGCTCACTTTGAAATCGTTCAGTAGGCGGCCTGCCCACACCAGGTATTATTAGTAGCCCACAATTTGTATCAATATATCAGTCTGAAGATTTATGTTGATATTACATTAGCATGACCTCAAGTATGGCTATTTTAAGCTGACTGTTATGGAGCAAAGAGCGCCATTAGTGCCTGTGGCTGTGTTATTGAAAAAAGTATTAATGCGCGTGGTACAAAACAATATCTAGCTTTCCTGTACACTGCACAGAAAATAAAACGCAAAATGACGTGTTTAGTGAGGACTTATCCTTTACCACGTATGTGCGTGTACGTGCTACTGAAAATAATCTTATATAGTACCTATGACCACTTTGAGTGTGCAGTTCAAGGTGGCATGGCTTGTCATGAAAATTTTCATCGATATGTCAAACTTGCTACGTTTATTTTAGTTCTGTCTATTCCAGACCGCTTGGTTTGGCCGCACCATCAACTCAGCCTATCGCAGTCAACTGCAGAAGATAGGTTCAACCTGAACCACAACACCCTATCCTTCGCCTTCCGCTTCTGGTCTGACACAGCCACCTTTTCAAGGCCGTTCAACCAGCTGGAGGGCATCCCAGTACGTCATACTTACCGTACGTGGGATACGTGTCTAGCCGCATCGAATAAGGAAAATTAAGTATAAACGTACCTGGTTGTAATAGTCTGACGTCGAGGATCTTGTCGACCTGCGAGTTGTAGGCGGTGATGTGGAACACGCACTCGGGCGAGTCCTGGATGCACGTGATGTTAACGGGCACCAGGTCCTCGGACACCTGCTGCCACTTCACCGTGCCTGCGCCGCTGGCAGACACGTGGAACACCTCCGCCCATAGTCTGGAACGATTCGTGCGTTACAAATACAATAATAGGTAGGTACACAAACGTTATTAAAACGATTATTAATTAATCAACTTTTGATTGGTAGAGAATGCATTGCGGCATTTATGTAACACTACTATTAAGGACGTTTAAAATTAAAAAAATAACAGCCTGTGGGCAGAATGTTGTACTAATAAAATGAAAGTGACTGACCATTGATGTATGTTTCAGAAATAATTGATTAAAGAATACTTAATGCCGTTATGCTTAACACTGTTGAAATAATTATTAATTACGTTTATTATGGAAAGTTACTTGTTTTATGATATGAACATTCATACTCACGCTGATGGCAGTTTTTCACGCAGAAAAAATGATCGCCTGATTATTAGTAATATTATATTACTCAGGCATGCTCTCACATAAAAAAAATAGCAAACAGTCACTTTAGAGGGACAACACCCATGTCTTGAACTCAATTACTTGAGGACACTACCAGTTAGATAAAACAACGAAAGCAGCCGGTAATTAAAGGAAAACATTTACTTAAAAATAAACATGGAAGTTCTGTCGCAACATTCACATAAAATGTCGTTAAAACTTGTGGCGCTACGTTTGGCTGCAGAGACTTTACTTAGAAAAAACTTGGTAAGTAAAATTAGAACGAGTTGCTTTGATGCAACCAATAACGTAGCCGTGAGATATTGTGTTTACTCAGCGAGTGGTACATCATGGTAACGAAATCAAGAGCGGCGCGACGATAGGGTTGCTATGTGGAAATTACTGGAATTCCACCACATTTAATATTAATTATAATAATTGAATAATTGAATTGAAACCGAAAATATTTGCACGCCATGAAAAATGGCAGACATGT
Source organism: Xestia rhomboidea (assembly GCA_963853795.1). Classification (NCBI taxonomy): domain Eukaryota; kingdom Metazoa; phylum Arthropoda; class Insecta; order Lepidoptera; family Noctuidae; genus Xestia; species Xestia rhomboidea. The sequence goes on along the minus strand of OY970761.1, from coordinate 10,914,358 downwards.
CGTGAGCCACCTCTTATTTAAGATCTTGCATGCATGTATTATTTTAATTATGTATGTAAACACATGTTTGAGTTAATAAAATTTCTTATTCTTATATTTTACTAGCTGATGCCCGCGGCTTCGCCCGCCCGCAAATTATATACTAAAACCTTCCTCTTGAATCACTCTATCTATTAAAAAAACCCGCATCAAAATCCGTTGCGTAGTTTTAAAGATTTAAGCATACATAGGGATATAGGGACAGAGAAAGCGACTTTGTTTTATACTATGTAGTGATGACATCAATAAGTTTGCCTCTTCTCACGTATCAAAAGCACGAGCTATATGTAAGAAAAAACTTATTCGGTATCTCTTTATTTTTATTTACCACCTAATCAGTTCGTCAGTCCGGAGATCATATGACTAAAACTTATTAAAGTCTATGGAGGCTGTTACTTGATATTTATGTTTTATAGAAAGTCAGCGACTAATGGTGTAAAATATAACTGGTGTAATGTGGGTGAACTATAGACCTCTCACAGTATAACTATAGGTCAAAAGTGAAAGTCCTTCACGTGTCACCTTAGCAAATGTCCGTCTCTTCGTCTGGAGTTCTGCCACGGGCTGTCTTCATAGCGGTACGCCTTGCGCAGGATGGGCGCGCACGAGCACGACGAGAGCTTGTTGCCCATCGTGCGCGTGCCACACTCGGCGCACTGCACTATGCTGCCTGCGAACCAACACTCGTTACTACTTATTATAATATACAGTAATAGGTTTGTGTACTGAAAAAATCTAATTCGTCCGTCAAATTATCAAAAAATATTTGACCCGTATTTTTTCTTTTGTTACGTAAACCAAAATTGACGAAGATACGACGCTTTTAAAATTCTCAATATACGTCACGCAGTGGTATAATTTTTAGTGCGTTCTGACGTATCGAGCCCCAACTCCCGAGTATGATGCGTTTTATCTTTGTCAATATTCATTAATTTACAAAAACAAAAAATACGTGTCCATTATTTTCCAATACCCTAACTGACGGACTAAATAGATTTGCAATTTATTGATGGTGGAAACTAGCCTATTACAAGGAGGTCTTCTTCTACTTTGCGTATCGATGGCAAAAAAGTCTAAGATGTTTCCCCCAAAAGTTAATTACGCGAACTCCGCTCACATATATAATATATAGAAAAAGTCAACTTTTGACTGCCTAGATGGAAGGTGGGCGATAAGAAATGGTAACTTAAGATACAACAGTAAAAACAGCTATCTTACAGCCATTTTCTATAACTTACTAACGTATAACTGTTGGTTAATAATATGCCTGCCTACGTCCGTAGCTATCGGTGTTTCTATAAACAAAGTCAGCTTGAAATATCCCATCCGCGTCACCTACCTCCCACTTATAGAAAAATCAAAGAAAGCTTTTCTGTGACGTTTTGTTTTTAAACGTCCGTAAGCTAAATGTCAAACAGACGGAGACAACAATCTCCCTTTACCTGTTAGTAAGTTATTTAAATGGCCGGTTTACAGGCTTACAGTTACAGTTTAAACTATTAACGTTTAAACTGTTGTATTTTAACTATCACTGGTTTTCACGAACTAAATAAGTTTTGTTTAAATATCCGTATGCGTCATGAAAATCGAGAAAAAAAAAGTTTAACAGTTTGACAGTTGATTATTTAATAATACAAAATTACGTACACTACTTATACAAAACTTCTAAACAATGCATAATTTTTCGAATAAATATTAAGTAAGAAGAAAACTGAAGAAATCAAAGCCATAAATTGCTTCTCACAACTGCTTGTTCTTAATTAGAAGTTTCGGAAGCATCTAACCATAAAATGTTGCACAGACAATTCCACCTGACCTCTGCAACCTAATTTCCAGTTAGTATCGATGTTTTCTCTAATTCTAGACTAATTACTTTATCATTCAGACGCTCCAGGCTTCTACAGCCCTGATGAGTGCACATTTTAGGAAAGTGATGTGTCTGATTTCTGGGGCATGTAGTTTTCATTTCGAGAAAAGGGTGTTACTTTTCTAATCTACGTTTATAATGGTGCTGAATTGCTAAGGTATTCATTTAAAAACAGAGAAATAAAAAATATAGCCCTGTTTCACCACCTCTGTTCCTGTTAAATTATCTAGCAGATACATTATTGATTTATGGATTTCATTTACGTGTGTATAATCCCTATCCGGAAATTGTGAAACAGAAATGTTGATTTCATGAAATCAATGGCTAATATTATATTTTTTTTTACCAAACACCGCTGTGCTATGTATGAATTTTAAATTTTTCATTGAAAATAGTTTAGTTGATGATGAACATTTATATAATCTTATCAGGCCTTGATTTGTAAAATTCAGCGTGTATCCTATGTTCAATCATTAGATTTCTTATTGCTTCAATGTCTCATCAATATTTAGAACATAACCCAATATTAAAATTTATTACTGCTAGATGAATAATGTTTTCATTACGCTGCAGAAAATATTTAGAATAAGAGGATTTAACACCATTTTTCCCTATGTACTTTGCGTCCCAAAATAATCTAGTGGCCCGGATGTTTGTACCTACGAATAGCAATTTGAAGTACATTTATGTATTTCTAACCGTTCTTGAACGCAATGATTGCCTAATTGACAAAAATGCTTAACAAATACTAATTTCATTTACAATCTGTAGGCACCTAATAGTCTTGGCAGTCCATTTACGGTAACTATCAAAATATTAAAAACTTAATAAAGTAGTTAAAGGTCCTTTTATAGAATGCCCAGTAAGGACTTGCATGTCATCTAATAGATAAATAACAAAATGGAACCGTAGTTGAAAGATATCAGCTGCCAGATAGGTTAGCCAAAACTTTTCGTGAACTGGTAAAACAGATAATTAGCGTTGTAAAAAATCAAAAGGTGCCAATCAAACTATTTACATCCGCATGAGCACTTGCTGGACGTCTGTTTTCGTTTGTAACTGGTTCTGATACAGAAAAATACCCCATTCCCATAATGGGGTATTTTTCTGCACGTGTATCAGAACCAGTTAGTAAGCCCATATTGTACGAACCACGTTTGTACAGTAGTAATACCACTCAACCCAATGATTTGCGCATTCAACGTCGTACGTGTATATCGGTCAACTCACTCTACCAACTAAACTAGTCTACAGAGGCGTCGAGTACGCTCCGATAAATACTCATAGATGGTGCTGCACATGAGTGCGCGTGCACTCACCCGCGGTCCCGTGATGTCACCAGGTGCCATCGGTGCGCGACAGCGAGTGTCCGCGGTTCAGGCTCTGCGACCGCTGCGTTCCGTGGCGGTACGGATGCTTCACAGTGGCGTGCTGCAACCCACAACACAACCTTCTTGCATTCAAACACAACAGACTATACTACACACACAACACACAGGGTATCCTTACCAAGCTCTGTTGAACCCAACCCTGATCCCTAAATACCCATAATGTTCGATGCATATAGGTACTTACTCCATTGAGAAACATGTGTATCAAAAGTGTTCGAGCCAGTATTATATAAAATATATTTAAGAAGCATTTAATTAAAGGAATATCAGGAAAGTATATTTATAATTTGTTTATTTAGATGTGTGTTTTGATGATGCACGATAAAAAGGGATGTGAAGCGATATATAGAAAAAGGCATGCACGAAAACAAAAAATATATAAATACAAACTACAAAAATATTATTTTACATTTAAATATTGCCACGAAATGTCACAACATAGCGTTAATAATAATTTTATTATTTATAGGATCATTTAGCGTTGTCACTTTATATTTGTACACACTGGGATTTATAAAGTGTGAAAATTAACTTACTATAAAGCTTCACCTGCCTATATTTAACTTCACTTCGGTTGCCACTATTTCTATACTAACGATAAAAATACGTTAGATGCTTAGTTTTTTCGCAAGACGTAGTAATCGAAGTGCCATTTAATCAACACAGAGCGTTGAGATCTATCCAAGTTGTACATGGACAAATGTATGAGTCATAATATTAAGTCACCTACAGCTAACACGCCTTGAACACTTAGCTAAATATCATTTACATGGATGGCATCATCTTATATCATGCCATTTGAACTTAGAATGCATTTGTTTGATGTATTAGATCCTTCACCATGAATTCTAAAAATATAAATGTAACACAGTAACACTGTAATATTATCAACTCTCCTTTACCAACTATCAATGTATAATTTATCAAAACGTAAAAGCTTTCGTCCACCTACGTAGCTATAGATCGTTTCTCTCTTTTTACTAAGATGCAAGTTTCATGAACCAAGTTTCATTAGATACGGATCAGGTGGTATTGCGGGGTCTCCAAAATTCTAGCTAGGGGGATTTCTGAATCTTTTTTGTCAATAAAAGTTGGGATTATATTGAAAAAAAACTTTGACTAAAGCATCTATTTCAATTCTCCATGTTGATGGTGAAAATATTTTGACAGCTGTTGTAGAAGCCATATGAGTCGAAATTTACGAGCATCTAAATATACCCATGTGTTAAATTTACTATCAATGTATGCACAAAAAGTATTGGAACTGACTTTTTTGTATTTTTGGTGTCTATTCATTCACTTACAGGTGCATGCATGAGAGGCATAAGCAATGCAATCAGTGAACTTCTTTTGGCTGAATGATGATATAAGACAGCAAATACTCACAGTCAAGGATAAAATTGTTGGTTTATTTTTTTGAATTTCATTCATTAAATAAATGCTCTCTAAAATAAGTATTCCTGTTGATAATTACTCAAATAATTTAAACAAATATTATAATAGGTTAAACTGAGCAGGCGATTATTTAATTTGGCATCTAGGTTATCGATACGTCCAAGTCCAACTCTATCCTATGAAATGGTAATTAAAATTTTAACGCCGCATTTTGATCTCCACGGCAGTGCCTTCAATCATGTTAGATTAGACCGACTGTATGTGGGTCAGCTTAGTTTGGCTTCTTATTTAAAACTGGCTATATACCACCTACTCATGGATAACTTGTTCGTGTTCATTAAACATTTCGTCAACTGACTGCCAATTGATAGTCTAATGTCGTGCGTTTGTTGACTGATTAGTTATTCACCTTCATAAGTGATAATGTTTGCGTCAACATTCAATAATCAATAGATGTCTGTAAGAATCTCATATAAAATGTTAGGTTTTATTACTAAATGGACATCAATGATCTAGCAACAGCAGTGTGTATCTAACTATATGGTATGCGACGATAGTATCACTAGAAGGCGTTTGTTAGCACTGTACTACTCTAACGGTGTCAATTAGATCTCACTGTGTTATATGATACAATCTATTTCTATCTGTTCACATATAATATGATCTGAGGTAATAAACGTTAGGTTAATCGTACACACGACGTCCAGACCTAACTGCGTGACCCCAGCTGGCATATAGGTGCGCTCCACTGCCGTCAGCGGATAGATTACGTGTTACACGTTAATTGAGTATTTAGGATCCTTTAGCATACTTATAGTAAAATGGACATATACTACATATTATAAAGCGAAAATGTAATTGAATACATAAACTTGTACACAATATAATATATAGGTATACTTACTTTATATAGGCTTAGCTTGTTATTACATTTTAATATTAGACATATTTTAAACATAATGTGTGAACATGCATATAAATATTGATTGCTCGATACAAAGTGTGCATGAAATTTTAATTATGATTTCACATAACGTTAATTTATCATCATTTTAATGGCAAAACGCCCCATAATACAGACATTCACGAGGGAGGTAGGGGGATACAAACACTCCATGTGCAAATCAATTTAAGGTATTTACGAACCTCGAAATTGTTCCAATTTTGCGAAGAAAATTTACCAGCATCCACGCTTTCTTTAGCACCCATATTTACGAAGTTGTGAAATCACTCGTATGAACTATGACAATTCTGTTTCGATGCGAATGCTCTGAGCTCGTGACACTAATGGGCACTACGGCCGGTCTCTCTGCGAGAGTCAGCTTTGATAAGCATTTAAATACCTCTATCTTCGGTCGTTCGCAAAGTTAAAAATTCACAGCGTTGAATAGTAAATGAGGGGTGTTGTATGTTGCAGCGAGCAGCGCACGGAGCGCAAGAGCGCACAGAACACACAACGCGCACGAGCCACCGAGGGCTCGGGGCGCCGGGCGCTGGGCGCTCAGGCTGGGCGCTGGGCGCTGGCGGCGGATGCAGGCGCCGCGTGTAAACACGGCCAGCTGCTGTGCGACACGCTCCTGCGGCCGGCAGCACGCCCGCACCCTGGCCCCTGGCCGCACCGTACGCGACCTTACTGCCCTACGCGCGACCTCACTAGCACCGGCAACACCTAACACTTTCGATTATCTCCGGGTATCTCAAAGTGCGCAGAATATAATGTGCGGTGATACGTTTTAGCGAACGGTGCGGCAGGGCGACACCGGCGGCTCGGCTACACGTCAGAGCAGACTGGGTCGCGATACAAGCGTGCGTGGCGGCGCCGAGTGCGCAGCCCGCGCCGCCGCCGCGCACCGCCGCCAGCCGAGACGCAGCGACGCCCAAACCTAGCAAACGATACGGTGGCCAGCGCCCTCCATCTCAGCGAGATGTGCCCCCGTATTTTCCTAACTTTATCTCGGCTCACTTCCTCAATAAAATCAATCTTTAGTGAAAAAATGAGGAGATATACGCCTTATACGAGTTTGCATACGAATAGTATTAATAACATGTATCGAGATTAAGAAGATCATCAATGGATGTTCGGAGCGGTGCGGCGTGGGGCGGGAGTTGCGCGCGCACTCTCCCCGAGACAACATTCGATTTTGGTCCATGACTGTTGGATGCTTACTGTGGCCCAACCAAGCCTTTAATAGTTCATTCTAGGCTACGACCGAGTACACGACTATTTAATCATTATAGCATATCACATTTAAAATCTTAATAACACCTATCATAAAAACTCGCAGTGAGCTTTCCCTCTGTTGCTTAAATATGCACTGAAGCACACGACATGTCTCATCACCATCAAATTACGTAAAGTCAGTAATCACACCAACTGGTTCATCAGGCTTACTGTAAATTCTATATGGTCAGATAAAGTTCATAATGTGAACGGTTTAGGGGTCAATGTAATATTGACGCTCATGATGCGCAGATAGTCTAATTTTTTGTGGGCATTATTATCTCATTACAAGAAGAATAAACACGTATTTTTTTAGACATATCGTCAATGCATTATTATGGTGAGGTTCAAATGATTATTTTTGAATTATCGTAAGGCCGGTAATATTAAACATAAAACATCAAGGTTAATTTACCTTAATGGAAAAATAAGGAACCTAATAACGCCAAGAATTGCTTAAGTAAAGTACCTAACAATATTTCATGCAGCAAACTATCAGATGGCAGTTTTGATAGTCAGCTGTTATGTTAGGGAGGTACAAGTACGGAAATCGGGAATGGTTTCGCGAGAATAGCAAAAATTTGCAAAATTGGGTCAGGCTCGTGGAGCACAGCTGGTTACTTCGAAGACGCTCAATTAAACATTAAATTTAGGTTGGAATATCAAATACATATTCTCTACTAGCCATAAAATCTCACATCTCCATTCAATGATAAAGTTTATACAAACATATTGGTTACTTAATTATGCTAACAACCATGCTATGGTAAAAATAGCTAATTAAATAAGCAAATGTTCCTAAACAATAGTTGTACTAGAATTCAAATAGAAAATGGAGCTAATTTTATTTCGAACTAGTCGACACACACTAGTGACCACATAGGTACTTGTACCAAAATGTAACTACAAATGAACATCGGACGAGAAGAGGGTGTTAGAAATGTTAGAAAAACTTAATTTCAGCAATCGTAATATTCTACCAGAACAGTCAACATGAAGAATTTCTGTGAACACACATAGACAATTTTTCATACGTTTTCCAGGCTAACAGGACATGTGTGAAGTTGTATTAAATTGTCCATAACATCTTAGTAGTTATCTACTCATTATAATGATTTTAATCTTGTTTTGTATTATAAGTTGTTGTATTTTGTGACTTAATTGGTGGAAAAAAAAAATTATAATAATAAATCTTCAAAGCATATTGTATGTTTGAATAGCTACTATGTTTTTCTCTACACAGGTGACGATTCCACGAATGTAAGGAGAAATTACAGCCTATTACGTAACGCACCGACAATCATACATAATAACTTTCATTGTGACAGCTTCACAATCTTGAGTGTATTGTATGACTCTTTAAAATTCAGCTTACCGATTACTGTTATTAAAATACTGCTTTAAGCTTTCACGGTTTATACCGGGAGCTCAAAATAATGTATCATCACGGAAGTTATCCCATCAGTGCCAGTATAAGTTTACTGTTCTAATTTTTTTTCTTCTAAACATGGTCGAGTACAGAATAGTACATTTTGATACAAGTGGAGAAAGTTTGTTATTGCATCCGAGGCGGAATTAACTCCCGAGCCGTAGGCGAGGGTGTTTTTGAACCGACAACTGCAATAACAAATGTCCACGTGTATCAAACGACGTTTTTCAATACACTTTTGAAGAAATTAAATAAAAGAACGAAAAATATTTTTGTCATGAATTTTTTTTGCGCTTTGCTTTCGCCAGGTTAAAGGAGAAGCAAAGGTATGAAGCCGTTATACAGCCTAATATAAAAAATAGTTTTTTTTGTATTTTTTAATTTACAACACAAATAAATGTTAATTTGTTAAAAAAAAGTAAATATTAGTTTTAAATAATCATGTTTATCTATGATATTCTAGTTATAAACACAATTTGAATTTTCAAAAAACATTTACGCCGTACAGACGCATTCTTACTTTGCCGAAATAAAAAAAAAAAACAATTCCGACTATAGGCATTGAACCAATTTGGACTAAGTATAGGTAAGTTATCTGTGGCAATTTTTATTCCTGCACACGTGTTGGAAAATGAAAAAAATCGCACGCGTGTGAAATACATAGCATGTTGAACCTAATAGTGCGTTAAGAACCAGTTTTCGAGGAAATGTTTTGAAAAATATTATACAATGGTGTCGATTCTGTTGTGCACAAACTAAACTTAATTTAGGCTATTGCTATTTTTCTCTCTAATAAAACGAGAAAGAGACGGACGTAATTTAGAGCTGTCAAATTTAATTGGAACTAATATTTCCATACAAATGAAGGGTGCACGTAAAAACATGTCGACTAAAAACACGGTGAAGCGCAAAGCCTAAACTAGTTTGACATCTCTAACTTAGTTCATAGCTATAGCTGTCCTTTTCTCGCACTGCCTTTTAGTAAAAGATAGCAGTAGTCAAAATTGAGTTTAGTTTGTGCACAACAGAATCGACACCAATATTAATTAATTAGTTTTGCTAAGCTATGAAGTATGTGTGTATTTGTTGAATTATAAACAGGTGTTCAGAAAGGCAAGGTGATTGGAGGCCGAGGTTCAATCCTGTTTTTTAACTTTCAACTCGAATCTACTATCTGATCAGCAAAGAAAATTAAGCTTGATTAAAGCGTCCTTATGGGATACTCAGTGTGTGTTTTTTTATGCTCCTCCCTCACATGATCAAATCAAATCAAATCATCTTTATTTGTGAACACAGGTATCGAAATAAAGGTCTTATTCATACATTTCATTCATGTCTTTTTCATTCAATTTTTAGGGTTCCGTAGTCCTGACAAGGAACCCTTTTAGTTTCGCCATGTCGGTCTGTCTGTCTCTCTGTCTGTCCGAGGTTTTGCTAAGAGACCGTTAGTACTAGAAAGCAGTAATTTTGTAGAGGTGTGTATATCAATAACGCCGACAAAGTGGTAAAATAAAATTTTGGAAAATATTTTTTTTAGGATAGCTCCTCTACATGTGAAGTAGGGATGATTTTTTTTTCGTCGTCTACCCCATCGTGTGAGGTATCGTTGAATACCCTACAAATAAATTCCCACAAAAATAAAACCCTAAAAAAAATATTTTTCAAAATTTTATTTTACTACTTTGTCGGCGTTATTGATATACACATCTCTACAAAATTACAGATTTCTAGTACTAACGGTCTCTTAGCAAAACCTCGGACAGACAGACAGACAGACGGACATGGCGGAACTATAAGTGTTCCTTGTCAGGACTACGGAACCCTAAAAATTATTAAATTACGGTATTAAATGTTTAATTCCCTGTCCTGTTTGTTTTCCATGAAAAATAATTAGACTTGAAAGGTAAAAAAAAACAAATTTGAATAAACCGTTTTCGATGGACTCTACCAAAATCTCGAATCTACTTACAAATATTTTAATTCCTCTTCCAAGAGCATCGATACAGCAGAATCAAGTACAAAACAACGCGCCTTTGTTTCCATGGTATCGTGAGGCAGCACTCAAAGCACTCGCCTCATACACACAGACGCCCGACTAGGTCAAACATTAACTATGATAACTGAAAGCAGTAAGGCAACTTTGTATTATCTTGGCCAAGTAACTCGTGGGTAGCAAATGAGCAGTATAAACCTCATTTGTCTCGCTAGATGGCAGCAGTGGCGGTAAGGCCTGTCAAATATTAAGATAATTTCTGGCTCTATCTTATAGCTTGTGCATAATGTTGAGTTACTGCCCACTTGAATTTCTTTTAAGAATTGCAGATAATTTTGATGGATTCTATAAGGGAACTATTTCTAAACATATAGTTAGGGATGTCTGTGTGTGTGCGTTGTGGGGTGTGTGTTGTGTGTGTGTGTGAGATGTGTTCGGTTTGGCCTGATTTGTCATGATCCAGCAGGAAAAAAGTTATGCAATTCACTTGAAACTCACAGAAAGTACACAATTAAGACAAGTACTTACACAACATTATGTTTGGATCCATTAAAACTACAGACGCCAGCACACCGAGCTACCCAAAACTGTCAAATATTCCCAATCGACCTTGAACCTAATGCTATAGCGATAAAGTTGAAAATCTACTAAATAAATTCAACAGATTGTAGTAGCTTGATGAGCAGGCATTTATAGGGTGTAAAAAGGCCCTTAATGAAGCCGAATGGCACTTGTTTTCCCCGTTATTGCGATCATTTTTTTGTTCTAGACCATACCTGGGAACCTTCTAGTAACGGAGATATTGGGGGTCAAAGTTCCAACTTCTTCACAAGTTATTTTTTTTAAATACATGCTTTTAATGTATGAACTTTACTTTAAACACCACCTTTACCTCCCCATACTATTCAATCCATCCATCAGCACGATGTTTTGAGTGTGTTACATTAAGTCCTACCGTAAAACGTGATTTTACACCCCAAAAAAAAGTAGTTTCCCAGTAATAATTTATAATATATAATTTTTGCGTAAAGTTACCTAATTTGATGTATAGAATGCTTGGTTGACAGCTCCGTCAAGAGTCCGTTTTCACGCTGTATAAACGTTTATTTTAAGAAAATTGAACTTTTTTGATGTTTCCAAAATGACAATGTTTCTTTTTCTCATGCAGCAGTTCACGTAACACTTAATTCATAAACTAAGCACTCCTTAATGAATGTGGGGTGGCTCATAGGTGGCATAAAACATTGTGTATATTTGAGTTTTATCATACGTAAAGCACAATCTAGTATGTTTGTTCCGAGAGAGATAAATATAGGAATAGAATCGATTGCATCACAAAAGCCTTTCCTTGAAAATAGCTACTACCGTGAAAATGGTATCGTGATGCGGTCTACATCAATTCCTAGATATTTTCAAAGAGACTGGCAGATTCTATATTAGTGACTTGTTCAGGAACGGCTGATTTACGTCGAACAGAATCGGAATGTGACTGTAAGTAAAGATGGTGGTCATACCACATAAAGAAATCTTTAAATAACCCTCCTTCTGACGCAGTCGGGTAAAAAATTGTATCGTTCGCATTTTCTGTTTTCTTCTAAGCGTCCAAAAGAAAAAAAAATAAACGTCTTTCAAAGGGCTTCCCAAAATATCTTTATTATTTATAGTTTAGGAGCTAGAGTAATAATCACCCTAAGTTACTAAAACTTTTATAAATAATAAATAACTTCAAAACAAAATACAAAAGGAAACAAAACATGTTCGACTTTCGTTCTAGTTTTTAAATAATTAAAAAAAACGGGTGGCAGTAACTCTGAGGTAAGTTTAAAAGCTTCTTCCTAAACCCTCAACTCTTTCTAAAAGCAGCATGTACTTCTTGTGACATTATTTAGTGTAACAGGATTTTTAGGCAGACAAAAACACAATATTTTCCAAATTGGTAGTACTATAGTATCGTAAGTGTTTTCATTCCAATAAGTTGAAATTTATCATAATTATCTTACATTAGTTACAATACAATAATATGAGCTGGTCTGATGATGCTATCGGAAAGTAGCCATGAGAATTCGTCAAATATACATTACTAGCTGATGCCTCCGGCTTCGCCCGCGTGAATGTCAGTTATCGCGACCAAAAGTAGTCATGAAATTTTGATCCCGTTCCCGCAACGCTTATTTTTTTCCGATACCTCCAACAAATATCATTATATTTTAGCCAACGTAAACAGAAACTTGACAAATTATATACTAAAACCTCTCTATCCATTGGTGAAAACAGCATGAAAATCGATGCAGTAGTTTTTGAGTTTATCGCAAGCAGGCAGACGGACGAGGCGGAGGACTTTGTTTTATAATATGTAATGGAATGATTAATTTTCGTATTTAGTCTCGTAGCATTTGTCTTGACGAGTACTGTCGTCCTAGACAGAGGGTTCGGAGCGTTCCAGGAGCTGATGATGGAGCAGCTATAGGAACTTCTTTAGTAAACAAGATAGCCCCGTCGTTTAACGTGAGCTTATGGGCTTGTCATGACAAACGCGACGATATTAAACACGGCGGGACTTTCATGTTAAGTAGAAGAGTTTTCGTGATCACCTTCCAGCTGCATCATTAAATCAGCTTCTTTTTACCATATTGCTTTATTTATTTATTTAAACTTCATGTACAAGACTCGTATATAGGCGGACTTAATGCCATCGGGCATTCTCTACTAGTCAGCCTTTGGGTCAAATAGGATAAGCATTGTGATAGAGTACAATAAAAATAAATAAGAAAAATACCATTTTGTAAGCATAAATTAAGACACATAAATGGGTACATACTAATACATATTTATGCATATAAAATAAACTAATATAAATAGTTTTTTTTTTTTTTGTGGCTGCCTTGAACGAATTTCTTCGAGCATAAATGTTTCAGATAAATTTTAAAAACTTTGGATGATGATTAGACGAGCAGTAATTTTATCGAAAAAATACGTGTAAAGCAGAAAGAAAACAATAAAAAAAGGTTGAAAATTCAATAAATACCTAATCTAACTGAGCTCATCAAATGCATCATCTGCCTAGCCTTTTCCCAACTATGTTAGGGTCGGCTTCCAGTCTAACCGTGTGCAGCCAATAAGTAAAACCAGTATTTTACATGGAGCGACTGCCTATCTGACCTCCACAACCTAGTTAGTACTGGGTAATAAGATACCCCTAGGTAAGACTGGTTGTCAGACTTTTTGGGTCACTGTAACGACTGTCAAAGATCTACAAATGTCAGCCGGGACCAACTGCTTAACGTGCTTTCCGAGGCACGGAGAAAACTCGGTGTGTAATGGGTGGTCACCCATCCACAGACCAAACTAGGCAAGCACGGCTGAACCTAAAGATCGACCCGAGCGGCTGATATTATTTAGCCACGAGATCCTCTGAGCCAAACTGTCTAAGCTCATTTACTATAAATTATAGCATATATCGGGGATGGGGTTGTTTCTGGAAGGCTTTGGATTCTAATATGTTTTTCGTTCGTTGCTTGAAATAACAATTACTTGTACACAAATAGTTAGTTTTCTCTACTTCAGTGATAATAAAACGAATTTTAGATAACTTATTTATTTATTTAGTAATAATCATTCTCCCGATACATGTTTAGGCAAAAACTCACGGAAACCTGATTTGGGAGCTCTTATTTGTAGATTCTATTGAATATAGACAATCAAAATTTTTTTCATCTCACAAATACTCTACACTTTCATAATAATAGAATACTTTTTCGTCATAATTATGCCTTTTTAAGTAAATTGTACAATTATCGCAACACTAAAATGTAAGAGGGCTTTACAAGCTGCTAAAGTATAGAAACCATCTAACAATGATGTTACATTTCCTAACACTGCCAAAGCGCTTATCTTAACAATCACTCAAAATATGCTTCGCGAAAAACCAATACATGAGAATATTCTTCCCAGTTTCTGGGATGGCGACGATTCCAAACAAAAAACGGTTAATTTTCATGGAAAGATGGAAACAAAATAATAACTGAATTGTGAGATCGTTTACACTGACTGAACTCTTTTCAGAGCTTAGAAAAAGAAGCTTCGCAAGATTGTGTCATCCCTCTCACTCGGTGGTGTGTGATTTAAGTCGTTTTATTAAATTCAATCTGCACTACACCAATGCAACTTGGTTTGAAGGATGTTTAATATTACGAAAGTTTGCAGTAACTGCCAAGAGATGCCAGTCTATGTGGGGCTCACTTCGAAGCTTTAATAGAATGAATGTCTAAGTGACGCTGACGGCTGTAAAGGTTGGCAAAGGATAACTAGGTTTCCGTCTGAACTCTACTCCACAGTTTACAGGAATGGAAATCTGCTCAAATCTGCAGGAATACATATTGAGTACCTACTTATAATAGTCAAGGACAAGCAAATGGTCTCGTATACCAGCCTAGATTTTTTCCTAGTATTAAGAAGACATTGTATTGTGTCGAATTAAAAAAAAAATAGTTTTTTTGTGTTTAGACAAACAGTTTGGTGAGACATTAAGAATACGTTTAAGAATACGTTTCTTGATACTTTTAGGAACAACATATTCATGGTGATAATGGTAGTAAGATTAAGGTATATCTCGAAGAAAACAATACACGATTCGTTCATTCAAAAGGCGATATTTAACAATATTTTATCGTTATTTTCCATTATTTATTTTTAATTCAATTCGAAAACATGTGATATTTACGATCTCGCTCTGGGTCCACGTGTTGTATTACAGCCCACCCCTCTCACAGAGATGAGGTCTGTGTCCCAGCTGTGGGACCGTTATAGGCTGATAATGTTATTCTTATTTTCGTAAAAATTAAGAAGAATATAAAATAAATTCTAATTTTGTCTACATAATCTACATAATAATAATAAAAGAACCGTCATAACTTGTTTGCAAACTCGACATGGCGTTTACTAATTACAAACCTTACAAAATTGAAATTAGATAATCATAACGTTCTACAGCATGTACCAGAATGGTGTAGTGATATTTAAGATATTACAAACTATCTTACTAAACAGTTTTCAAACTATTCCCAAAAAAGCAATCACCTGTCCCATACATTTCGAGTAAGCGCGAACACGATATTCGTTCCATGGAGAAAGTTGTTCAGATTGATGGTCTGTCTTTACCACACACTGTTTATTGTTAATATTACTTCTCAATTTACAAATTAAACAAACCTACACCTACACCCACATAAGTTCCAAAAAATTGTGACTCATCCGGTCGTAGCAATCGTAGACATTTGCTACGCCGCCTGCTACGCGTCCGTAGACATGACATAATCACTACGACACTTCCGTTACGGTTGTAGCAACAGTGTGTGATACAGTGACATGTTGGTAATATTAAAGTATTTAAAAAATAAGTTAACACTATATAAATTGTTTTTTTAAGGTTATGAGCATCGTAGATTTTGTATACAAAATTGTATTCATGGTTTTGGTGATAGCGACCACCAGCATGAAAATCAAATTATGTAATATGGTTTTGGGAAAACCATTGTTTATAAAGGGTGTAAAACACCTCTTAACGAAGCCGAAAGGGACTGTTTTCCTCGTTATTGCGATCATTTTTTTGTTCTACACCATACCTGGGAACTTTCTACTTACGGAGATATTGAGGGACAAAGTTCCAACTTTTTGACAACTTTTTTTTTAAATACAAGTTTTTAATGTAAGATTTTTACTTTTAACACCTCCACGAACCCCGTACTATTCAAGCCATCCATTCAGCACAATGTTTTGAGTGCGTTACATTGAGTTCTACCACAAAAAAAAATTTTCACCCCAAAAAAAAAGTCGTTTCCCAGCAATATTTTTTGCGTAAAGTTACTTAGTTTGATGTACAGAATGCTTGGTTGTCGGGTTCGTGATGAGGTGGTTTACACCCAGTATATGTTTTACCCAGATCATTTTTTGTTTACGCGACGCAGCTGTGACTAAACCTACGGTGTCCTTAGTTACGCTGCGTTACTCTAATTTCATTAATAATTATTGAGACGCAATAAAAAGAAACACTTAAATTTTTTAAAGGAACCAAATGGTGTGTTGTAAATGATAACGGTAGTGTAATGTATATCCCGCTGAAATGACGAGTTACAGAGAAGTATGAAAGAAGGCGACATGCTGCACTAATCCCACATAAGGAGCTATGCTATCTTTTGTAGAATAGAAAACTTCTGACTGTTTGGGTTTTATGTGGTCAGCGAAGAAATTTGAGACTGAACTACATTACACAGACCAAACAAAAAGAAAAGGTAGGTAGATAATTATGTTTATTAAAATAATTGAAAGCACGGTGACTGCAGGAAAAGTTTCCTTTACTGTCCGCATTGTGTCTCTTTTGTCGATTTAGTGCTGCCTTTTATTTGTTCCTGCACGGTCCCTATAGATAATAATAATAATAATTTTTATTATCAGAAAAGAAACCTTTAAAAGTTTCACAAAAACATTAACAAATAAAAATGAGCATTTCCGACGAAAGTGAGTCGTTGGTGCCTGTACTAATGATTAAAATCATTGTATCACAGACACCAGGGCCTTCCAGAATAGGTTACATAAAAAGAAAAATCGAACGTGGTAGGTACTAGAAGTCGTCTAGGAACTGACTTTTAATTGAAAATTAAATAAATGCATGCTGCATGCTGCATTTATGCCTGTGCAGGAGCATAGGCATAAATGCATAGGTTGCAAGGATGGCAAAGCAAGGGATCAGCATCGTCATGTTGAGATTGGCTTCCAGTCTAACCGGATGCTCTTATTTTACATGAAGTGATCGGCTATCTGGCCTTCACTACCCACTTTACGCATAATGGGTACCACAATACCCCTCGGCACGAATGGTTTTCAGACTTTCAAGCTTCTGACTATCCGTAAAGTCTATCATAGTTGAAGATTAACCCATCTGACCATAAATATTAAACCATGAAGCCCTCAACCAAGCCTGGGATTGTTCCTTGTATTTCATCATCAGGAAACCTAAGATACCTATTTCCAAAGTTTAGACACGTGTAGTAGTATACTCGCATACCTTCGAACTTAAGGTCTGACGCATAATATAGACTGACATTTTCAAAGCAAACTAAAATAACCATTTTCGATGTTTTCTTAATGATCATATTTTAATTTGCAACACAAATTCAATAGGTTTTCAGACAGACTTTAATTAATACTATTAACAAATGAACAATGTTTAATTCTTACTATTCCTTACATTTTTTTCTTGAATACATGTGAAAGTAGTTACCTACTTACTCTATTATCTTTTTAATCGTGCGGTTAGTGCCTAACCTAGTGTCAGACTTTTTTATGCCACCCATGGGCCTCTGACTTGGCTTTACATGGGTCAAGAAAGATCTCCCTAAAAAATATATATCTCTCTGTCTATTACTCTATTAAATGTAGTAAGGTAGGTACATTCAAAGGTACACAAATTGCATTCCAATTATTTTCGTAATACGTAGCTTTTATTCGGCATTCATTCGTTCCCTCGACTTACATTTCCGTTCATTATTCTCACAAACATTTAATTTTGGCTTTAAATAATTAGAACACAATCTTGCAAAGCAATTATTGTTCTTGTATTAGTTACGGAGGAGCAGAAAAGTGCATGAATAGAGAAAATAAGTAAGTAGTAGTAGTTTTTTATTAATTGCGAGTTTTCTTGTCGAATGAAAAGATCAAAAGTGATACTTGCATAATTAAATTTTAGTTTACTTCATTTTCCGTCCTGGAAATTCAAGTTTTTCATTTGAAAACACAATAATAGTTTTCAAGGAAGGCTATAGATTTACCCATGTTTGTAACTTTTATAAAACTGTTAGTATTGACTGTCCTGCTCTATTTACCTCTATGCATAGTCGGATTCTGCAGGTAGGTATGGATGGTATCCGGAGAAACATCCTCCTAGTAATAGTAGGTATATTTGATTGTTTTTCATGATCATTTGTCGAGCTTGCCAATCATTTGCATTAGCATACTTTTTATTCACGTTTAAAAGTTGTGTAGAAAAACTTATGGGCCTAACTTGTGTTAATTCACGGTAAGTAGTTATTACTACTGGGTAGAACTCGATCTTATCAATTGTTAATTCATCTACTACGTCTATCTGCAGAATTTCATTTACAACTTCTCCATTAATTAACTGTATGATATGTAGTTTAATGAAGTTATAAGTGAACGCCGAGGCCACTCTAACCGTCTAACATTTGTATATTACGTTTCAGTTCAGCTAAAATTCTAATTAAAACGAGTACAACTGAGTGAAGACTACTGTTTGCAGATATAGGTAGATACAAATGAAATAATTCGGAAACACTGTTTGGTGTAGTAACATTTTTTTTTAAACACGCATATTAGCTCACACATATTTTTAAAATAAGCTTTTATCATAAAAGACCGACGATTATGTTGACTAGTGAGCTACTCATTTAACCCTAGATCGCTATCCATATGTTTCATAGACAAACAAAACTTTACCACCCCTTATTGCCCCGTAAGAGGTGAAATTTTGAAAAAACCCTGCAACACGAAACTCTTTGTTTTTATCTATATAAAATTTCATTTTAACTGAGCGTTACAATTCTTCCATTTATCTTACACACCCCTTAATCTATCCTAATGAAGGGGTAACTTTTAAAACTAATAATACCAAGTTTTTCATTTGTTCAGATTTGTGCCAAGTTTCAAGTTTATAAAACCCAATGAATAAGGTTTAGCATTTATACGAAATCCTTCCATTTGACTCCCTTAGGTGCCACCGTAAGTATATAAAATTACTAATTTATCGGAGATAACAAATTAAAGCCGGCAAACTTTAAATTGAGTCCTTTACGTTAACCTTGTTTGCAAAATTGCACCCCCTTAGGTCGGTTAGCTGCTGCGTTAAGTAGACAACAAAATATTGTAAAAATTATAGACACTAATTCAAATAAAAACATGTAAAAGAACGTAGCTGCTTATCATCAAACATTCTGAAAGACATGAAAAAAAGTCTGTTTAATTGCATTACCTAATATTTCGCTAGGCGATGAGTTGGCAACATATCACTTCATATTCCTATACGTCAACTATAAACCCGCAACATTTGTATCGAACAAGGTTGGGAGTGTTTTGGCAACAATCGGAACACTACATAATGTGACATGTAAAATTAGGTATGGGTTGTATGCAATAATAGATGGGTACTAAACCACTAAACTAGGCCCAGTAGTGATATCCCATGATCTGTCCACGAAGTTACACAATAGTTAAACAATTGCGTCTCGACCAAATCGGTCATTTGATAGATCATTATATAAGATACACATAACATCACGCCTGTAATCACCGAAGGGTCAGACAAAGGTGTACCTAATAGTACACCCACATTTCGCCAGTTATTTTAAGTCCCATGTAATAGGAGGCGAGCCTATTGCCCTCAACCGGGCTCCAAATCCAGACTCCGTGACTGCTACTGTGAAATTCCTTATGGAAAAACCCAATAACACTTTGCCCGAGCTGGGAATCGAACCCAGCACCTCAGCAGTCGTGCTTGCGACCACTAGCCCAACGAGGCAGTCACAGATACATGCAGAAACAGGATATAGTACAGGCTAACAGTAATACCAACATCATCACTAACGTCAAATCATCCGTGTCATATTTTTGAAATAAGGTCCAATATGCCTTCACTTTTACAAACAACGGTTTATTCTTCGTTCGTCCCGACGTTTTGTCCCACATTCCAAAAAAATCTTAGTTCGTCCCACATCACTTCTGATTTCCTGATTCGTCCCAAATTACAAATGGATTTATTATTGGTTCGTCCCACTGAGTTTCGGCCCACAAAACAAAATGTTGGTTCGTCTCAAACAATATGCTTCCTTCGTCCCAAAACATATTTTTATTATTTTATTCCCGCTTCGTCCTATTTTACATTCCTTCTACGGCCCATATTTATTTTGTATGGGCCAAACTTACTTGTTTGTACAATCAGCAAAGAAAGCTTACGTATTATTAAATAAAAAGTTTTAAAAAAACGGACTATACCGCGATTGGACTTTTGCGCGCATGGACACTTACTATAATGGATATTACTTATAATGGAGTTTTAAAAAAGGCGATGTTGGTGCCGCTGAAATCGCCTTTTTAGTGAATACCCAACAGTAAGTACTAGGAGAACAGAATCAAGAAGGAGATGTCGGTGCCGCTAAAATCGTCTTTTATTAGTGAATACCCAACAATAAGTACTTGGAGAACAGAATCGTGAAGAAGATGTTAATCCCGCCGTTTACAATACCGCCACTCTACTACTGTACATTGTTTTAGTATTTACTGTTAGAATAAATACCACCTTGAATTGATGCAAGCTAGTTTTGCCTAACTTTTGGTTAGGTATTCACCAAAAAGGCTGTTCTGTTACAATTTGTTAGTTTTTATTTCAATGTTATTATTTTTCAAATATGTAAATGTAATTTGTTTAAGTATTATTCGAACTATTGGTTTTCTTAGTTATAAGTCTAAATACTTTTTTTTTCTCATAGCAGGAAGGTTAATTTTTGTGTATATTGTTTTAGTATTTACGATAAGATAGAAAGAAAGAAATAATACATTCGTTTTTTTATAGACTGTACTTTTAAATCACGTGTAATTTGGGACGAAACAGGAATTCAAAAGTGATGTGGGACGAACTAATAACTTGAACGTATATTATATTGTATGTTTCTAGTTTAGTTTATAAAATTAAATAATTTAAGTAACCGCTTGTATTGTTAATGCACATTCATAAGTGTATCCTCTTCTGCAAATCTCGCTATCAAGATTAGGTTTGCTGCAAGCAAACCCAATTCTGGGTTAAGCTCGCCTTTGAACATAAGCTATATTATTGCAATTTATATGTATATTTTTTTTTGTGTGCAATAAAGAATGAGAACAAGAAAAAGATTTTTTTGGAATGTGGGATAAAACTTCGGGACGAACGAAGAATAAATGTACAAATGATTTAAAAGTACAGTCTACAAAAAAACGAATGTATTATTTCTTTCTTTCTAACTTATCGTAAATACTGTAACAATGTACACAAAAATAAACCTTTCTGCGACGCCTGTTAACTAACCTAGCAATGTTCTCTTGGTTCCCACGGAGTTTAAAAATACCTTATCATAATCTGGACACTAGGCTACCGGATACCGAAGCCGTCACATGAATTGGATTAGCCCTTCTTATGTGAAGCAACATAAACAACAAACAAAATTGTCCTCGGTACTTGAGTAGTGTTTTATGGCACACGTAGCGTGAAAAGAATTGTATAAAGGGAGTATGGAAGAAGAAAACTTTTTGCGCCAACACCAAGTAACATGGGGCAAGAGCAGGAAGGTGATGATGATGATGATAAAATGAATAAAAGATACGCGCTGAATACCTACATCACCACTTTTTTTTTTTTAGAAATTGGTCAAAAACAACAAAAATTTAAGAAAATAAGATGATACTACACAGAAGATGATAAGTCTTGTCTTATACATGTACTATCAAGTTCACTGAGGGTCGACCACTGTTCAATCTTATTGCGATGGGCATAAGGGTGAAAACTGACAGACCGTCAGAAGTAGTGATGTGGTGAGGTTCAACTCCACTTCTCCAGTTCCAGTAGTTAATCGTAACTCGGTTATGTCTACCTAATTGGATAGGTATCTTATATTCCTACTAGTTGTCCCACGCAAGTTCGTCTGCGTCACATAAGAGAGAAAAAGCTCACAAAAGGAATACATTTTCCCCGTTTTTGCTACATTTTTCATTTATGCTCCTCTCCTATTGGTCGTAGTATGATGTTATTTAGCCTTCCTTATAACCTTCCTCAATAAATGGACTATCCAACACAAAAATATTTTTTCAATTCCAACCAGTAGTTTCTGCTCTGATTAGCGCGTTCAACCAAACAAACCCTTCAGCTTTATAATTTTACAAGTATAGATATTAAACTATGTCAGTCGCGTATTGCGCTAGTGAATTATTAATTGCTTAGGTATGTTACAGGTTTATAAATAGTTTTGACTGTACCTTGTAAGAGGTTGGTTTGTAACAATTCACATAACCTTTTCTGTGGGTTTCTGTCATAAATCTTGAAAATTACTTTAAATGACTAAGACGACTGATAGACGTCTCGTCTCTGTTGATAGGTATAAGTACCTATTTAACTTATTGATTTTTAAACTAAATATTAAACGTGTTATATAACTTTATTTTAAACATTAAAAATCATTAGGCATAAGGAATAATGTCGTATGAATTCTCATTGAAAATACGACTACTTTATTTTATTGGCAATACTGCAAAATATGACCGAATATTATGAATATGAACGTAGACAGAGGTGGATACATTTTACGAGGCAGCCTTTCAAATTTCTTCGCTTATACGAGTAGATATAAATATGTGTGAGTTGCAGGTCTGGCTACTAGTATCGATTTCCGCAAGGCTAAGCCCAAATGTCCCTATCATTTCACTCATGTGCTCATCTAAAACTTCACTAGCTTCCTACTGCACCATTTTATAGGACACTCTCTCTCTCTCTCTCTCTCTCTGCATTCGTTTCGTAATTAGGTATCTCCAATTACAAATCGGGTTACTGCATTGAAGACGTAACTACACAACTACTTCTATTTACCGCTAGAATACTAGTAGGTATTGTAAAGACGTAACCTTTATGGTAATTTAAGAAGAATATGGCACGTTACTTATTAAAAGGACATAAACAATAACTTTGTAATTAGAATTAGAAAAGGATAGAAAGAGGTCTAATGTGAAAATAAGATTCTTTATATTAATAATTATTTAGTTTTCCATCTTCAACGCCTTTTCTTTGCTTCGACCCCGTTTTTTTAAATTTTGGATGGGAAATCATCAAATGATGCAATGCGATGAATGATGAAAGCGGGTGGGAGTGTCAGGCTTTTACTGAATAAAACCATTATTGTTCCTTCATCGCCCTTTGTGTTCCGGGGCCAAGGTATCTCTTTCGAACAGTACCGCAGCCCCGGCAGGCATCAGCCCTTGCGGACCCATTCCTTTCTGCTAACATCTCTTTAAGGTGCGCGTGGAATACGAACGCGCCAGTACCTCTAACAACTAAAATCCGATTCTAAGTCAATTGCGTCAGCAAAACTGAATCATCAAAATCAACATCAACAGATCTATGATTGATGTAAGTCAATCTCGATTGCAATCTAAATTCACGATTCAGATTGACCTGCACCTGTACAAGTTACCTTTCGCACTGAATCTGAATTGCGATCCCTGATCTTGAGTACAAATCACGATCAAGATTGACTCAATAAGTACTACCGAGTACACTGACGTCGACCACTTTTCAACCTTATTACGTAGGTTTAGGACATAAGGGGGCGTCCGTTTGGGCGCGTTCATTGAGGCGGCGTGCCGCCCACCATTTGAACGCGCCCCAGAAGGTGGTAGCCGTAAGGCTGGTCTGGGGGTACCGCACGATCTCCCGCGAGGCGGCGAACCTCCTTGCCGGATTGCCGCCATGGGATCTGGAGGCAATAGTCCTCGCGCGCCTACACGAGTGGCGCGCGGAGGCGCTACGCCGGGGGGAAACTCCGCTGCCGCGGCAAATTGTCGCTCAGCGGACGGACTTCCGGTGGGATCTCATGGCGACATGGAGAGAGCGACTGTCGCAACCCCGTGCAGGGCACGCCACAATAGTGGCGATAAGTCCCCTCTTTGGGAGTGGCTGGAGAGACGCCACGGCGTCCTCACCTTCCGCCTGACGCAGGTTCTTACCGGACACGGATGTTTCGGTAAGTTCCTGCACCGAATCGGGCGGGAGGAAACGCCCGGGTGCTATCACTGTGAGGATAGGCCGGAGGACACGGTGGAGCACACTGTGGAGGTGTGCCCCGCTTGGGTGGAGCACCGCCGTGTCCTCGAGGTGGCGATCGGCGGCGGCGACCTCTCGCTCCCGGCCCTGGTTCGTGCCATGGTCCGGAGCGAGACGGAATGGGACGCCGTCACCTCCTTCTGCGAAGCAGTCATGCTAGCGAAGGAGGTGGCGGAACAGGACAGGGAGAGATCCTCACGTCCCGGCCTTCGCGGGAGACGCCCCGGGCGTCGGGGGCCACGTGGTGGCTTCCGGCCACCGTAGGCGCGGGCCTGTGGACGGGGAGCTATGGGCTAGCTCGCCGTCCGTACGTCTCATGACGACAGGCCGTGACGACGGCGCGTTCGTGTTCCACGCGCGCCTTAAAGAGAGTCAGCAATAAGGAAGGGGTCCGCAAGGACCGAAGCCTGCCGGGGCAGCGGGACGATTCGAAAGAGATACCGTGGCCCCGGAACACAAAGGGCGAGGAAGGAACATGGATGGGTTTTAGTCAGTAAAAGTCTGACACTCCTTCCTGCTCCGCCCAGAGCGGGAGAAGTCATTTGATGATTTCCCATCCAAAAATAAAAAAGGGGGCGTCCGTTAATTACGTGAGGTGTTTAGGGGGGGAGGGAGTCAAGCCGAATCTCACTCAATATCACGAGGGAGGGGAGGGGGGGTCTCTGCAAATCTCTCGATTTTATTTCCAGCAAGAAACAGTTTCCAAATGCGAGAAAACTGGGTTTAATTAAGTAAATATGTCTCTCTACTATAACATGGCCAAATTGTACACAACACAATAATATTGAATAATAAATATTTACTAAAAATAATTAAACAATCAAGCGCAGATTACGTATTTATACAAAAACTACGCGTTTTGATAAATCTCACGTGAGATTAGGTGGGGATGAGGGGGTCAAGTCAAATCTCACGATATCTCACTAAGGGGGGACCCCTCCCCCGAATTCGCCAAAATAGCCTCACGTAATTAATGGACGCCCCCTAAGGGTGAAAAGTGGGAGACCGTCAGTGAACTCAGTAGTACCTACTCCACTGCCATCCGAAAGAATATTTGCTTGGACTATTACACTGTACTCATGACCTACTAGCTACTTTACAATTATCAGACCTATAGCAAAATTAAGGTGTGGCTGAAAATAAAAACTTTATGAAGGTACATCATACTTCTACAGCCAATTGGGAACATAAACGTACATTATGTATGACACTTTCACCCTAGTCTTTTCCCAACCATGTTGGGGTTAGCTTCCAGTCTAACCGAATTCAGCTGAAACCACCAACTGAACCACAGTATTTTAAATGAAGCGTCTGCCAATCTGACCTCCACAGGTCAGATTGGCAGACGCAGATTTAAAATACTGGTATTCAGCTGAATTTGTTATTCGGCAGTAAGGGTACTGGGTAATACGATTTGGTATGACTGGTCGTCAGACTTTTGGGCCACTGACTACCTGCAAGGACTGTCAAAGATCTATAAATGACTGAATGGATGGTCACCCATCCACAGATCGACCTAGGCAAGCACGGCTTAACCTGAATATCCGAGCGGCTGTTATTATATAGACAGTAGCTCCTTTAATCTTAATGTTAAAATATTTAAATCAAAATTAAAGATTCTTAATGTAATCCGTTTACTATCGGCTGACAATCAAAAAAACATTTTAAGTCAAGGGAAGCAGACTTCGCTTTTGAGATTGGGATTGATCAATAAGTTGCGATCTTCAATCTCAATTTACTTCAACGAAGTGCAAGTCCGTATTTGATGAAGACTGATTAGTTCTGGTCATCCTCGCCATTTCTTCCATCTAAGCTTCAGATAACTTTTAGGTTAGCCAGATGGTATTTGAGCAGCGGTGGCCCAGTGGTGGCGGCCCCGACTTAAGAACAGTAAGTCGTGGGTTCGAACCCAGGCAGGCGCATTACTTTGTGTAATTTATTTCATCACCACTGCTCTCAAAACGGTGAAGGAAAACATCGTGGGGAAACTGGCATGTCCTAGATCCAAATTTGAAGACATGTGACATCTACCAATCCGCACTGGGCCAGCGTGGTAGATTATAGCCCATTCCCTCGGACAAAGGAGACCTGTGTCCCAGCAGTGGGAACATTAATAGGCTGATGATGAAGACGATGATGAGATGGTATTTTACTGTTTTTATCACCTGAAAGTGGTCACTGCTCATTGGATTATGTCATCTTCATCTAGAAACATTTTTAGGCCTTTCAATGGTTTGGTCACACCTCCAAAATTTATTTGATTTTTTTTCTCTTTAGGTGCTTCGTCACATTGTCATCTGATATCTTAGTTTTGATTGTTTGAACTGTGCACTATGGCTGTATTATTGTCTAACTAATCCAACTGTTTATGATAGGGGATATTTTTTTTTTTGAAATCCTCGTTTTAGTAGCCAAATACTTACATGAATTTCAGTCGCAAAAAAAAAAAACTGCGGATATACTGTTTCTGATGACACCTACGAAAAGCGAAGACTTTTATTACTTAAATAATCGTTAGATAACTAATTTATGAGGCCAGTTAAAAAACAAAAATATATTATTCAATGAAGCAGTTTTTTTTGCACCCTCTTTTTAAGTCTGGTTAACTGAAATAATTATCTTTTAGCTAAACCTAAACAATATTTCCGTTGGTTTGCTTTTGTATAAGTCGCTATTGCATTCTTATACATCCAAAAACTCCGTTGTTTAAGTTAAATTGCTTTCAAAAGTATGTGTTACGGTGTTAATTAAATTACGTGCCATAGCTCAGAGGTAGGTTCAGTATAAACAGAGGCACAAAAAAAATAACAAGAAATAAATAAAGAACAAAATAAGACATTGAAACAAAAATCTATTTAATAACAGTAACAAATAAAACCAGCCTAAAATTGTTTCTGTTGAATATCAAATTTAACAGAATAAAATTAGAAATAATTTTTTTTATTAAATTATTATTAATTATGTTTTGATTCATTAAAAATATTATGATATGACCAACGCAACATAAGTAGGCAAATATGTAACCTACATTTTGTGGAATCCTTTTTTAAATATTTTTGTGTTTCTTCATTGGTACTGGAACCACCCCAGAGTGGCATGCGATTTATATATAACCATGAATAACAAAAGAACAATCACTCATCAGCATGAAAATTCAAGTATCGCAAAACGTAATAAAATGTCATTGATCTGTAGTTGACAAATACAAGTTAATGATTTCAAAATGTGTTTAGCAGTAACTGTATTTAGTGATCAGTTAAAACATATAACAAAACGAAAACAATTCGTAATCAAGGGCGAGTTATGAATTGACAGTCAGTGATAATAGCTGGCAGCGACCTCTACCTCCAAAAACATAAACAAAACGACATTAGTTGCGATCGTTATCTGGCAGATGGCGCACTAAAACAATGGTACTTACTTTCAGGAACAAATCTGAAAACCTAACCACGAATGTTAATGATTCAGGAAAATAGACTGAAACTTTTGTTCAGGGAGACTAGTTTTCTCTTTCAGTGTAAGTTCTTACATTTGAGTTCGCCACAGACTGCATTTAATTCTAATTATCAAGAGTGAAATGCAGCCAAAGCTTCAAGAAGTTCTAGACCTTTGCCAACCAATTCCGTAAGTGGAATAGAAGTATTACGGGAATATATTTTCTAGTGCACAATGTTTTAGTACTGTAATATGTCATTGGTATTATACAATACGATGTTAAAGCAATAAATATATAACAGTTGGTGTTATGTTATGTTTCGTTGTAACTAATCAATGTTGGTTTGTTTAAAATACATGGAATTGTTAAAAGCTTGACTAAAACCAAAAAACTTGGACAAAACAAATATGTTTAACGTTTTAAAGTATTCATAAATGTGGTTAACTAAAAGTACATTATAGATGATGAACCAGTAAGTGAATCGCCCAATCAACGTAACATGACAGTCGTTAGTGCAACAAGTCGTGATGTTCTACAAATCCATTAGTAGCTACCACGAGCGATGTTCCTATTCCCCTTCGACCAGTAAAAAGATAGTTGGTTTTAATTATATACAGATCGATATTATGTTAGCTATCTCGATGCTCTCAACGTATTCACCGCTGCATTTTAATTCCTAATACCGTTGTAACTGTAGCTATATTACAACGTATTCCACTTGAAGTAACAGATCGAGTGGCTGAGTTACTGCTGCATTACATTTGTAAAAATAACGAATACATTCATCTAAATTCAAGGCCATCGATGTTGCTGGAATAAATAAAACTACAATGAAGATGGATGATGGTATGCACGAGGCAGTCACCAGAGGACTCGTTCTGGGAAGCTCGAAGATATAAAATGCAGTAAATGATGCTTCTAATCACTAAAAAGCTTAATGTTTACACTACATACGCTTGTCAGGATCGATCACATCGAACTTACCGTATGATCATATCAATGGGAACTATAATCCGACTATCAATACTGTATATGAGCTGACTGCTGGTCTATGGGAGACACATTGCTGCTGACAACACAGTTGATCAGATATTATAATCCGCTTAGTTGTTTAATGTTACACAACTTCGGATATCTTAAGACCTAGAAAGAAATGTCGTGTAGTTATCTCTTTTGCTCCTAAAAGTCCGAAATTAAACTGATCTTTTTACTATTTGGATACTTCGTTTTTTAGTAAACAAGTTAACGTTTCTGTATTTCTACAATAACTCAAGTGTTTAACTCAATCACGAACTGAATCTCGTTACAAAAAATAACATCAATACTCCTATGCATTTAATTTGCCTACCACGGTTCTACTGAAACTGTTTGAACCTCCTAAACTATTTAAAACACCACGTAAGTTAATTATAATTTAAATAAGGGTACAATTTACTGTAACCTAAGCTACCAACGCCTTAGAAAAATTAAACAGCCCAGATTTTGCAACGCGATAACTCATTTGAGAATGATACCAATGCATCCGGCCTTTAAGGGCGGTGTCAAGTGTTTATGACAATTACAAATTAGGTTAAAAGCTAGGAGACGTACATAAGCGATATGCACAACCTCGTCATGCACCTCATTCACTTTTAAAGCTCAGAACCAGAGCGCAAAAACGGGAAACGTCAAGTGATTAGCACTGATGTCGTTTGGGCGCGGCGTGCGTGATGGCCCGGTCGGAGCGCGGCGCGGCACACACTAGGGCGGGCGGCGGACACGGCAGCGTTACGTCAGCGCGGGGCCGCGGCGGGGGGGACTCGGAGCCGGGGTCGAGGGGTGGGGGGAGCCCCGCACTACTGCATCCTCCGGGCACCCGGCTTCGCTGAAAAACGTGACATCTCTGCTCCGCGCCGACCGCTCCCCGCGCAGCCCTGTGCCCCCTTCGCCCCCGTGCCGCTCCATCTCTCTCCAAGGACCTTGCCATCACTCACTCGTGGTCATTTTGTGTAGAAACTCATTACGTAGATGCAATTACGGATATGGTTCCCATTATATTAGTTTATTTACTTAGAATGAGGCATGAATTTCTCGATTTATTCGAAAGTGGGTTTTAGAAAAAAGTTAACTTTATCGATAAAAAAGTTCTATGATCGGTAAATCGGTTTTGGAACATAAGTTATGTTGTTGTAACGCATGTTATTCTTTGCAAAACTTTTATCATATGCATCAACATGGTAAAGTATAGGTTATTTTTAATCAAAGCTTCAAGATTTTTGGCAGGCATTGTGTATAAAATTCCAAGTATTGCATATACATCAGTAGAACTTTACAACATTTCATAATATCGTTTGTCCTGTAATAGTTTCTAGAACTGTAGGACAGGTATTAAAAAAAAACAACAAAATAATTTTATGATTTATTTTTCTTTGAATAATAATAAAAAACAAAATTTAAACTCTAAGAAAGAAATTCGGCATTCAGCAAATATATAATTATGGAAAAAAATAATTGCTAGAATTTATAAATGTTAATTAACTTATCAATAAACTCTATTTAACGTAATTAAATTATGAGGTAGATGTTTGCAAATAGTCTTTCATTAAAATCTTATAAATTAAAACTACATTACAACTACTGCTATATAAAATGAAATGCAAAAAGACCCGTAGTGTATAATATCTCTAAACCGATCTGCCTCTACCGTGATGTCACATGACTAAACTTACTACATAATATTATGTTATTCACTTGTTTACTGTAATATTTCAAGTCAGGATAGAGTTGAAAATATTTCAGTTGCTATTGGCAGCAGTAGGTCAAGTTTAACACGCATGCGAGTGTTCACACTCCCTGTAGAATTTAATAACCTTCATTTTTATTACGTTTCACACTGTACAGGCAACATCAAATGTAAGTGACAAAGAGTTGTTCAAGTTTTTGTTGACAAAAATTGTTATCTTGCTAACAATATGTTCGACTGGTTAATATTACTTCTGTTGAAAGAAAATTAGACCAATGATAAATGGATTGATCTAATAAAAGTACTGGCTTCCAAATATAAGACTGAAAATTTCCAAAAACACATTAATATTTTTGTACCAAACATTTGAAAGAGAATGTAACCAATTAAACATATCGAGAGATTAAGGTTGAGTGTGTGGGCACCACTGTGAACTGAGCCATTGTCTGTTTTATTATGTTAAACATGACTTTATTAATAATAATTAAAACAACTCTTAATAATTGTTTATACAACGTTGTTTTATGAAACATTTAGATTCCTAAACAAAATCTTAAATTCATTGGTATCTAACGCAGGCGGACGTCATACATTAATTATTCCTTAACTAGATGAATTGTACATTACCTTGTGTATGTGTCGTTTATCTACTTATTTGGTGTCTTAACATTATAATCATAGAATTGCGAATATTACATTTTAAAATAATAAAAAAAGAAGTAAGACAGTTTCAGTGGGCCTGCATGTGTGTAATGATACTAATAACTTGTTGGTGTTACGACAGTCAGTTTTATAACCTAAAAACAAATACAGTAAAATATCTTAACTACAATAACTAAGTCATATTCATAAATATTGAGGTAGATTATTACTCCTTATAATTTGAATCTAAACTACCTTAATAGATTTTGTGTGTAAAAAACAAAGTCTTAAATTAACATCGATGGGTAGGTGAACATTCTGCAATAGCAATAATAATATAAAAAGAATTCAGAACATATTCTCATTGTTTCAAATGATGAATTTGTGTGAGCTTAGTAATAGGATACGTTGGAACATGGGTGCAGCACCCTAAAAGTCAGCAAAAGTCAGCCACCCCTTAATTCGATAGATTGTTTTAAGTCAATTATTGATAGTACACACTTATGTATCGTTCTTCGCAATTTGTAATTTTGTTAATAGTTTTACACAACAACCCATCGATTGATGTTCATGTTTAGATATTCACTAAACATGAACATCAACCGATGCATGGGTTGTTATGTCTAATCAATACAGCAAAACTTAAACAGTTGCGTGTTGCTTACTAATTTTGTAGCTTCCTACCATTACTATGGGTTTATTACTGTTTGTCATTTACTAATTACTGCAGTAGCTTGTCAATAACCTACAATATAGGAAACTAACCCATCTAACCCATCTCTAAAATGTACTAATCCGACAATATATCTCGATCAAAGTTGGCATTCAAAAGTGCGAATGCTAACAATTACACAACTGGGAAAAATGGTGAACTCTGATGATTGCAGGTTTGATTAAGTACCCCCACTATACTCACAACTTGTTCTACTTAATTATGATTAGGCTCTTGAGCAAACATAAGTCGCAAATGTTATAAATGGCAAAGTTAATCTAAAATACTCGTAAAAACAATATATTTGTCCTGTCTGTTATCTGTACAAAGTAAGTATAGCACTCTAGTATGCTACGGCAAGTAATAGAAATATAATTCGTACTGAATCTACACTTAATTAAAAAATATTTTTACAATTATTGCAACAATGTTAATTTGACTTTGGCACATTAACTTCAACGTTTACATTGTATTAAGCATCTGAAAAAAATATACAAACAAAATTGATATTATTTTCTTTTCTACGTTAACCCTCTAATTTTATATTAGGCGCTTACAATTACTTCTATTTTAGCAACGTACATACAGGATCTACTCTTACCTTAAAGGTTTTGTACTTTAAGTTACGATATAGGTATTACATATTATTAATTTGTTTTGATCTTTGATTTTACTTTACTTTTCACATTTATCGGTAAGCGTATATTGTAATACCCTCTCAATTTTCATTTTGTCTCATAGCCAGTTATAATAATACTTCTAACTTGTCGTTGATTATGAGCTAAAATTAACATAAAGTTTGTCATATAATATAGCAACAAAATAATAATAATATAAACACACACTTAACTTTGGATAAACACCAATATACGTAAAATAATTAAGGTCACTCGAACACATAAAATTTGTACTTACGTTACATTTGCAAACTTAGGTTGTAATATTACTATCATTAAAATTATTATGTAAAAAGTATATATTGTATAGTTTGTACTAGAATTATGGATTTGTACCGATCAGTCTTGTACTTATTTGTATAGTTTATCTGTAACTATATTGAGGTAGATGCGTTCTTACAATGTTAAGTCATTGATGATAGTTGGTCGTTGATAAAATATGTATTTCTTGAAGTAAAACCTGTTAATTCAATTAAGTCGTTTCAATTTGGAATGGAGTATCTAGACGGAAATAAGCTTTGTCTAAACTTATAAAACGTTATAACATATTTAAAGTAAGAGCGAATAAATGCCGTTAGAAAGTCTACAAGTTTCGTCGGGGTTTGGAATACAGTATGTGTGTTGATGGAGTTACGAGTGCGGCGGACTGTCCTGCTGTCCCCCCTGAGAGCTGCTTGAACTACTCTTGCTTGTATCGTCCTTCTTCTTCTCCACCTATAATTTAAATATTTGGTTAAACAATCGTATTATTACAAATGATTCGTCTTTAAGAGGAACTGACAGGCACGACTAGTTTTTGATGAAGATCTCATCAGATGATTAGTCTGGTATGGGCTGCCATTTAGATTGATGCTAAAAGCTGTGTCTGCTCTATCTAGACAATGTAAGAGAGACCCAAGGGCAAGGACAGCTAGCATCAGAAATTAATGTAAAGTAAGTAAATGGCACAAGAACATGATCGAAAGGCTAGCTGGAAAGCTAGGTTCTAACTACCCGCTTACTTTCAGTATACTTCAAAAGGATCCTTACTTTGGCAGCAATATCGTTCTTAAAACCAGACACGGCGATTACCAAAACGACTGCCCAATAGTAATCTCAGTTATATACCTACCTATCCTCATTTTTCGTACAGGCCCTTGATCATCAATTTAGCAGTCACACCACGAACGGTGATGGAAACTTTCCACTTTTTTTGCAAGTGACAGATAACTTATTCTATTAAGTCACATACGCGCTTATGGTGTCTTATTATAGTGAGTCAGACTGCTAGCATATATTGCTTGTGTCAAAGTCCATCTATCAAAAGACTGTACAGGTACTTATTCTTTACTCGTGTCGATAGGAGCTTGAGTGTAAGGAAATGACGTAGTGTAAAGACAAAGAAAGTGGGCAGGCTCGTTAGCGAGCCTACTGGTCTAGGATTGGCCAGAAGCCTGTGGGTAGCTTCTTATAAGAAAGTAGAAAACGTAGGGAAGGAAAACGAGGATCCATACCTTTATTGGGCAGTCGGCAATGAGGTGATCCTCACTCTTACAGTTGTGACATCTCTTTGGTTGTGGGCCAATGCTGCACTTAGCCGCTATGTGGTTGGCGAACTCACCGCAGTTATAGCAACTGGAACCAACCAAACATCATCTTTTACACAGTTACAAACATCCATAATTCTATAAGAAAAACCACTTCCGTTTCTAAAATCGTCATGAACGTTGATGGTACTAAAACGTATCAGCAATGTTCAACTTGATTATTGAAAAATGAAATGTAACATGCAATAAAAAACTAGCTCCAGAACTGAAAGCCAAACCAAAATGTACCTAAATTTCCTACCTCTATACGGTACTTTTGTAAAACCTCACTAAGAAACCGATCACTAATGTACCTGATAGTTTCTGAAACGTACAGGGTGCATTTTAATGAGGTTTTCACATCCTATTTTACAGCCGGTTTTGACACCTTTAAATGCAATAGCGTCTTACTCATACGTCCTACACAGCACAGTTTCAAGTTGCCTACCTTACTCATCTCTTAGTGTCAAAAATGCCAACGCCCTGAATATAATTTGGTGGTGGTTAAACCATCAAAGAAGCTTTGGGTTTTTCCTCATTCTAGACTGGCTCTAAACTCCCTAATTATTTATATTTGTAGGTTATCTATATCTTTTTATGGAAGAACCAATCCTAGACTAGCATATTTATTCGAGCGACTTCCTTTTTTAAATAAAACTGTCAGAAAGTCTAGTAGATAATAGACACATTTTATGTTCTGTTCCATTTTTAAACCAATTAACACATTACGATTAATCCTTATCTATTAACCACTGCCTAAAATAGAATTTTATCTAGCATCTGTCTATGCCGTGTGGTAAAAAAGATTTCAACTGTATTTCCAAGAAAGTTAATATGGCTTGTTAGCTTCGTAGGCACGATATTTTCCCATGGTTAGATAATGCGATAACCCTCCGATTAAGTATTTGACTCGGCAACAAGTAAGCAAATCGAATAAATCTATTATGACATTCATAATTTTATGAAATGTGACACCATGTGCACGTTTGAAGTTATTGCAGTTTCACTTTGTTATAAGCTTTATAGACGTATATACCTATCTATATTACTATTATGGCTGTTGTCAACCAGTAAATAGCGCAAATATAAAACTACAATATCATTGAAATAGTCAAATCGTGGCGTAATCGTTCGATATTAATTTCAATAGGTTATCGTTTGACTATTACTTCATGAAATTGTTTAATAGTTTGATAACTGAATGTTTGCCTTTTAATTATACAAATATACGTTTCACATGTACTTCATAGGTATACCAACTAGATATCGAATACCCTGTCATGTTACTAGTAATATTAATTAAAGTAGTTTACATACAAAACTTTTAAATCACCAAAATAACACGTGTTCCTTTTTTGCTATAGCATGTTACAGTACGAAATAAAAGAGGGCTTTTTCGGCGCATTAGATTTGCCAGAGTACTTAAGCAGTTTAGTACGGGGGTAGAAAAATTACCGTTATGTATATAAGTAACTTCATGTAAAAAATCTATTATCTTGTTGGTGTATGGACTTTTGGGTAGCACTATTATTTTGCTAGATACGTTGTATTTCCTATCGACATCATAACGCACCAAAAAGCTTGGTCGTGATGTCACGTTTCTCTTTACGTTACTCCTAACCTATAGCAACTCTACTACCTACTCTACTTGGTTCTACGTTCAGCAATGGCAAACAGCAAGCGTGGAAGTATCGTCCATACAAACAGGCGTTGAGATAGTTCCTCCTACGCTACTTAGCGAAGATTACCGTATCTTTCTGAACCGTTTCTTGGAGAGCGGGCGCCGGTGTGAGCCCTGGCAGTCCACGGACGAGGGTCCGGAGACACGCGTCGCCTCCAGGCCTTTGTCTGACTCCTTGCACTCGAACTCCACCTCCTCTTCGTCTCCTAGTGACCGGAATCCTGGCATCTGGATCACACTCTGGAAAGAAACAAATAAATGTGTTAGTTAACCTTCTTGTGCTACTTTGACGGTGGTTCTGGCAACGAAAGCTACAAACAAGCATTGTATTTGAAAATTAATGCAACCAACAGAACGAAGAAGGAACGTTTGGAATTAGAACGCTACATGAAAAATCGCCGGATTTTAACACCCATATAAGCGTTTTCTGATTTTCCTGGTTCAGAATCTGGTTTCAAGTGGTTCCACAAGTTCAAAAAAGAATTGAGAATTGTAAAAGTAAATAATATCGGTGGAGCAGTCACAAAGTTGTAATAATATTTGTGCGTACGACAGCGGCGCGGGCGCTGCGAGGCGGCTCGCTAGTTCGGTATAAAATAACAACTTCGTGCTAACTATTATTATTGAATGTGGGTCCCTTCAATGGGCTATAAATTTACTTATCGCTTATGAGAAAAAAATCAACGTTATCGGCATCCAGTAACATAGTCTTGACCTAATATAAGTTTTACCGCTAGCGTCGCTGCAGCCGAACGAAGTACAAGTTTGGTGGCGCAAATGTATAGAAAAAACATCCGGCCTTGATAAGCCGAGCAAACAAATAAGCGCACTATCGGGTCAACCGCTAGATACGCCACAATATTTTTTCTGAATGGATTTATTTTCCTATTTTAACTATTGTAGAGAACAGAGCGATTCAATTAACTACGTGGGCATGTGTCTAAAAATTTTATTCAGGTCTAATTTAGAATTGTGTTCGTTGCGTGCATGTTTCGTGGAATAAAATGATAACAATCACCTGGTGCACAAAAACATCTTGCCCGCCGTCGTCAGGGGTAATGAACCCCCAGCCCTTCGCGACGTTGAACCACTTACATCGTCCGCGGCGCGTCACCCCTGTGACGGCGCTGCCGCTCGCGCCCGCTGCACCTGCAAATAATAAACAGTTCGGTTAGAGTACCGCCACACCGCGCCACCAGCGCCGCGACCGCCGCCCGCTCGCTAATCCGCTCCCGCTTCTCCTGCGAGTCCCCACAGTCCCGTGCGCCCGCGCAAGGCTCCCCTTCTTACCTGTTACGGAATCTACAATCTAATTGAGTTTTTTTACAACTTAGTTCCTTCACAAATAAAGCCTGTGTTTCCGGTACATACCTAACTTTTACGACGCACCGATGTTAACAGGCTTTGACGTACATGCTTTCATTAACGCATGCTATCTTATTAAATACAACATTTCTTTGCGTTAAGAGGGTAGTAGGAAGTAATCATTAAAACGCCAAAATTAAAACCTACCATTTATTTGTCAGTTCGTTTATCGGAACATAAAATAGTAGTACCGGCATCGCATTAACATGTTTTTATTGAATAGAAAAGGTCATAAAGAATTCACTAATAGTCAAATTGCATTAAGTGGGTCGGAGTCCCTTGCTTCTAAACGCATGCATAGACATTTTAACGTTCGGAAATCTATTAGCAATAAATAAGGGCCTACAATCGTATACTGGACGAAGAAAGGGTATACTGTTCCCCTTATCGGGCACCGAGACAACAAATAACGTGGGAACGGAATTAAATAAAAGACAACTCCTTTTACACCATAGCTATTAATTCCACGTGTATTTGAGCATATTAAGTTACATAAAAATTCAAAGAGAGTATAACTTTGAAAGGTGGTAGTAAATAAGCTATCGAAAACATCAATTGTAGATTGTAGCGATGACTAATGTAACGTTACTTCCTTGAAAAAAATATAAGTAGTGACTAACAAGTTTATTAGATATATCCGGAAATACTTCAGATGACAAACACCGATTCTCATACTCACACTGATTAGCACCTACTATTTTTTATTTCCCCGTAGTGAATGACTTATCTCTAAATACCAAGTTGTATTTTTGTGCATCATTTAAAACAAGGCTATAATTTCTCTTAATGTTAAGTCTTTGCATTTTATTTTAATTGAAATAATATCTTAAATTTATTATCTGGAATTATAATAAACAAAATAGCTAAAGCATTTTATAAGCGGCCTCTTATTATAAATATGTATAATGCGAGTCCAATCTAGACCATAACAAACCAACATTTAAATAAAACAAGCTGAAAGTTCTCACGGCGCTCTCTCATCAATCGAGCGTTAGTATCGCGGAGGCTTACTCAAATGTTAGTTATATGAGAATTTATTGGTGGGTTTGCTAATTCGATATACATTTCCATGTGTTGGTATGTAAGCTAAGCATATTATTTCGGGCAGCGGCAGCGGTAAAAGCGTGGTGGCAGCACACGTGGCGAGTGTGGCGACGGCGACGGGCGGCGGGGACTGGAAGAATGTTCGGTATTTAGGTTAAGTTTCTGGTACCTTTTTCATTCATTGCCGTAACACAGCACCTAGCGGCCTCGTCGCCGTAGCACTACCTCACCATGCTCACCATACTCAATATTTATTATTCCCTATCCCATATTAATGAGAAAGCTTTTAGACTTGTTTCTAAATAACGTGGGATCCATTTGAACATGTTTCATATAACTAAATTCTATCGGATGCTGAGTGAATATGTATACCAAAATCAACTTGTATCTTAAATGTTTGCCGCTACAAAAAATATGTTTTTTCTTTGTAGAGACTTGTTTTCTTAGTATTTAAATATTTATTAAAGTGAACTCAGTGTTTACACAAGAAACGGGTAAATTCTTAAAGGCTTTGAGCGATAGCCATAGTACTTATTACAGAACGAATGATTTTCATTAATAACTTGAAAACTTTTTAAAAAGCTAAAGCAGTGAAAGTAGAGATCACTTATACGGTACTTATAGTTGTTTTTCATTCATACAAATGCGCAAGTACGTGAGTTAATCTGTTTGTTTTGATTTTACGGCTTAACTATCAATTCAGTCTTGATTCCATTTCCGAAATGAAATCCTTTTACGCGGATAAAGCGGTTGCAGGCTTAATTAGTTTTATCGGTTTTCGATGTTTTATACTGTCAGTACTCAATTGGTTTTATAGTGAAGTGATAACGAGTATGGACAGTTTTGCCATACATTTTTCGACGTTTCAGTTTGATATAACTTTACTACGCGTTTTTTTTTAAACTCGGTGAGTGCTTAAAGCTCTATAGCTGACCGCCGAACGAGCCTTTCCGTGCTTAATGCTCATAGACAATTAATCTTCACGATTATTTTTTTATTCTTCTTGGAAAACATTAGGTGACATTGCACTTGTACAAATCAATTTAAAAACAAGGCCCAAATACAGGTAGATACCATGTAATACCGTAAGACTGTCCAACGCCAGTACCTTTTCAGAAAGCTTTTTGGAACTGAAATTGTGGCCTGTAAGTCATTAACGTATTCAGGTTGTATTGATGACAGAAGAAAAAGCTCTCGTTTAGTTAAATTACTAACAAGTTATGTAAGTTTCTATATCTAAAGCATTGAAGTTAAATACTGACGTTGTTATCGTGTTAGCTTAAAGTGTAGCGGGGTGTTCGCTCATTACAATACATGGTATTGGTGCGCTAGTGCGGTAGCAGCACGTTATTTATATACGTATATGTACCGAGTGAGGTAGCACTCCGGCGCATCCGACTGCTGTACTATGTGCCTGTTTTGTAGTTTTGTTTACTCAGCATGGTGCGCGCGAGCCCTCGCCCCCGCCCGCTGCCCTCCGCCCCGCACAACTACGCACATTCCACGCTACACCTCAACATGGGCCGGAATTTCTATGCAACAGATGCATTACACGGTATTCGTCTAATGCAACACTGACGCGCCTCTTCAAATATTTAACCATTACTTTGCCTCTTCTACTTCGTATGAAATTACCACAACTGTTGTGCAACAAACTGTTGTGGTGCAGATTAAAATGTCCCAGTTCTACTAAATATAACCAAAATGTTTAACTCTCCACGTTTATAACAAAACACGAGACAGAAATCGTGACGTTTCTGGTTTATTGTCAGTTCCTAAAGAGATTAGGTGCACTATTTTTAAACTGGAATTTAAATTTAAGCTCGTGGTATTTTAAAAGCAGGAAGGGGAAATTCTACGCATATTTTAAGTGGAACATTTGCTGCTCGCACGCACCCCAATGTCTTGTTACAT
Source organism: Xestia rhomboidea (assembly GCA_963853795.1). Lineage (NCBI taxonomy): Eukaryota > Metazoa > Arthropoda > Insecta > Lepidoptera > Noctuidae > Xestia > Xestia rhomboidea. Next base: position 10,874,359 of record OY970761.1, on the reverse strand, counting down.
TAGGTAATTTACGAATAGACGGTGTAAGTTAGGCTTACCTGGGGCAGGTGCAAGCAGAAGTGTTTTTAAATACAACCTAGAACTATCCAGTTGAGCTTTCACCCATGTTGTTTACATCTGCAGCCGTAAAAGTTAGAAAAAGACACATTTCAATAACCGTTTCATTAATATATCAAACTACGTCACGAGGTAAAGGATCACTTCTATGAATGAAACTAAAGTTTAGTCAATAAACGAACACGTGTTGACCCACGCATCTGTTGTCTCAGCCTCTAATATTGCGTATTTGACATTATATTTCTTAATGGTGTTTCTTTAAGAGCGTAATCGCCTTATAATTTTTGGATATATTCTCAGAAGTTTGGTCAAAGTGGGCCCTTGCTTGAAAGCACGCCACGAAGTTTAGAGAGATTTTGTAGGGGGCTTGAGGTTTAATATGGAATGGTTTAAAAGCCATTTAATATTTGTTTTTTTTCCAGTACCTACTTAATGCTTTTATGCAGTGGTGGTGTCTGCGCCGAGATGCGGGCGATGATTCGTATCACACGCGTAGAGCGACACATGAACACATCGGCGATCAGATGCAGCGCCTGCTGACGCGCGTGGGACGGAGCTGACACTTACGTTTATTTATTATAGTTTAATTTAAACAAATTGACTTTTTCCAAATAATTAAACGCCTATCGATAACAAGCCATGATTTTTTAATTAAATGGTGCCACACTACATCACGAACATCGACAAAACAATTATTTATTAATGTATAAGTCTATCTATAAAACATTACAGTTATTTTGTTATTATTTTAACTATTTAAAAATCTAATTATAGTGTAGCATCGCCTCATTCACACAAAGTTGATGTAGGCTATACATATTGAGGATATAAAAACATACATATTTATCATAGTTCAAATGCTCATTCATTATTTGAATGGAACGAGTCACACGTGTAGTAAACAAAACGCATACCAATATGATTGTAGGACGCATGTCCAGCAAGCAAATGAAATGACCTAAAACATTGTGCCATTCACCACTTTTTGCTGTTATCAATCGTAGGTATGGAATTTGAACGTGAATCATCGTCAAGTGGCGCTTGTGCTTGGGTATCTTGAACTAGGAGGGAAAGAGACAGCCGAATGTACCACCATTCGGATTTAATTGACTGGTTACGAAGTCGGACCCTGCCGTAGGGACGTCACCTCACTTTACATCGACTTTCTAAAAATTCCGGATAGTACTTCAATAACTCTCTATGATAATTCCTGTTTGGAAGAATGCTCTCGCCATGTTTGTGTTTAGGACTTGTACAAACGAATTAATTTTACAGATCAAGCAAAACTTGGTAACGTTTTCAAAGCTAAAATGATTTCCTGTTTGGAACTACTGCGCACTGTGCACTACGACGTAGATACAAGCCCAAAGGTATACGCATGTTGAGGATGTACTACAAAACCTCGCTCTGTATAATGTTGTTGCGTAAGAATGTAAACAATATTCTAATCAGCATAAAAATATCGATAGTGCGTTCGTCACTACAACTCTGGTATGTCGACGACAAAAACACGTAGTGCAGGAGTAGTGGGGAGCGAGATTAAGGTCCTTCTAAAATGCAGTCGGCTTACCTAAACACATTCAAGCTTTTATCACTCACACAGATAAATATAAATAGAAAGTATTTTGGTAGTATAAAACTTATAAGAGTGTTGTTAAAGTCGAAAATAGCGCAGCAGCGGCGCCAAGTCGCAGGCAACTAAAACGGTATCGTAGGAATAGTAAACAATTAACTGCTCGATGCGTAGACCTTGTTTGATAAAATGTTCACGTCACATGTTTCCAATTCAATACTTGATACTCATGTTATACAAGGACTGCTGGTACGTCCATTCATGAAAATACGCACTTTGTTTTTAATTCATTTCAAATTGGACTTAACTGGTATGTTTTTTTTTAATCCGTAGTCCTTAAAGTTAAATACACATGTTTTTTATCACAAGAAAATACAAATTATTGCGTATATCGTGACGTCATGCCATACAAGACATTCTCTAATTAGGAAGTACGAATTTATAATTAGTATATTTTGTTGTTGATCAACTTGATACCCAGTAAACATGGCACACATATGTGTGACATCAGTAAAACGAGACTCTATTAACCTCAATTTGAATAATTTCAATGATGAACTGTTTGTGATTGCCTCCCTGGGCACTGCGTACAACACATCCGTTCGATAAGGGCCATGTCAAGTTCTAACACATGAAACAGCTTTTAGACGTCACTTGACTGTGTTTCCACTGTACTTTACGTTTTATTTTAAAACGGCATCAACAACAAAACAAAAGGCAAAAAAAAGTCTAAGAAAAAAATATCTTAAGTATCTACTTACTTGAAGAGGGAACTGCATTTCCGCCTTCCCTCCCGCTCATGGTAACTAAAAAATATCAACTGGCACCACAAATATCACCTCTCCGTAACATACATCCTCTGATTGAAAAAAAGCACTTTGTTTATGATAAGTTCATTTACCTTTGCACATTTAAAAGTTATTAACTATCAAAATGTGTTAAGTGCATAAAGGCGGACGCGCGTGCGCGCGAAGCGACCAACGACGCGTACGCAGGTCGACTGCATCGAAAATGAGTGACAGTGGTGTAGAGTCGACGCCGCGGTGATGCGGTCGGTCCCTTCCCGGATATCGTCAAGCAAGTAGTTTTTAAAATAGAGAAGCTAACGAAACGTGTACACCGCCCGAAAGCGCCGGCCGCTTTACCACAACCCAAATTGTGTCACTTGTTGGCGCGGCGGCGGCGCAGCGCGCAGCGTGGTCGCGTGGAGCACTGTGGAGCACGAACGTTCCCAACAGACGCGAGCTCGCTGCAGGGTGAACGGCTTCTACTACCTATCTCACATATTGCTTACAAACACCCAAAAACATCTTCAAACCTCACAAAAAATATTCTCAATAGAAGCCGCGTACAAGCGACCGCAAAAGGGATCTATGGGAATGACCAACTTCCCAAGTCTTTTTGTTTTTATGTCCAGCAACGATAAATGGTTTTTGTTCTGCTATTTTCAGAATTCTACCTAAATAAACTGTGCGTAAAGTCTAACTTGCGATTTCCTGTGTAAGTACTAAAAATTCGCGTTGAAATACCATTGAATGAGCTTTTGCTGGCTGCTCGACTATTATTACATTTTTGATTAGATTAAAGTGTTTACCTTCATTAGAGAAATATTAAACGAAAATTTATCAAGATCCCACATTAAATTCAATGTAAAAATCGTTTAGTTTTTGCTTTCGTGACCTAGTGGATATCTCGTACTGGATTTTTACGTTATTTTCAGCTGATGTATGACATACACACCATTATTTCTAAAGCATTGGTTTGCGAATGCTTTATGCGCATAAATAACGATCATATATTGACTAATCATTATCCTTAATTAATAGTTTAATTAAGAGAGAGAATTAGAAATGAGGAGTTACGAAATGAAAATGCATGAAAATATGTCTCTGTTATCGCGGTAGTCCGATATTAAAGGATTTTTGCTTCATACGTGAATCAGATTATTTGAATGTTATTTACAGCTTTACAGACTAAAACTCTGTTATGAAAGATAAAGAATTAAACGTTTCTAGGTCTTGCTTCTTTCAGTAAATAAATTATTTTTGAATCAAATGCAAAGACACCAATTAACACCGATTTCGAACATAAAGGAGCGAGTATCCATCAGTTTCGTTGAGTACTTAGATGTAGATAACACAAGAAGTAGTTACATACAAAGTATTCCTAATTATAAAACTATTTAATATTAAAAGAATTCAAACGTGTATCAAAACGTGTGTGGCACCGTAACTTCTCAGAGACAACTTTGATCGGAATGCAGAGTTCGCGTCCAAGTTTATAGCACGCATTAAATCGAGATACCCGGCTCTGTCGGAACTGAGACTGAACAGAATTAGTTTTATTGAATGAGCCCTTTAACTATCTCCAATATAAGTTTTAATATTTGTGCTCTGTAAAGCACCCTGCGCTTTTGTTGATTGATATTATGACTTAATCTACTGTAGGGGGGGTACGGTACACTTTACAAATTTGTGCATTAACAAATTTTCAATACAGTTCCTCGAAAAGATTAGGTTCAACATGCCATGTATTTCACACACGTGGATTGTTTTCATTTTCCATCACCAGGTGAGGTGTTGGAAAATTGCCACAGATAAAACCATACCTATACTTAGTACAAATTGGTGCAATGCCTATAGTCGGCGGTGATTGTTTTTTTGTCGTTATTTTATTTTATTTCTCCAAAAGTGTATTGAAAAACGTCGTTTGATACACGTGGACATTTGTTATTGCAGTTCTCGGCTCAAAACCACCCTCGCCTACGGCTTGGGAGTTAATTCCGCCTCGGATGCAATAACAAACTTTCTCCACTTGTATCAAAATGCTACACCAATACTATTCCAGAACACCGTGAAAAAACAAGTTAAGTACTGGAAATGAATGCGAGTGATAGTCATTTTCCTTATTTCAATCATTATGCACAGAGTTTACGAACGCGTTTTTTCGTATCTGTTAAATTCAGCTGAATTGCATCGAAGTATTTGATAGCCATGCCTAGACTAGAAATAACGGACAATTCTCTTAAGAAAGTGATTCTTAAGGGAGAAAATATTAAAGAAAGATCCCAGGCTCGTACAATCAGAAACTTGAATAAACAGATCAATGAATAATTATTCATTTGATTATTTAAATCAGCGATCCCCTCCGAATTCGTATTAAATTCATTATCCAGCTTGATGTTCATTGTTACAAGTGTGACAATTTCACGTTTGCTGTTCTGAATTTCGGTTGAGAACCAGGTATGGCGAAATTTGAAGCGAGTCCTCCCCAACCGTTAGAGGGAGTCCCCTTCGGTCACGTCACATGCTGACGACCTGGCCGACGGGACCCATTGTTACTGATCTAATACACGTATGATTATGCATCAACAATATTTGACAATAGTCGCCTCACAAGAAAAACACGTTTTGGAAATAACGAAACTCGAGCAATTGTCGTATTCACTTTCTCTGATCTTTTCACCCCAACCAAAAGCTAGTTAAAGTTTTTTTTGTTTTCTATGATTGGATGCAAATTAAAACTGTCTGATTAATCGATTGTTAGTCTTCCCTTCTTTGAAATGTGATTCATATTGAATCGAAAATGTTAAAAAACAAGATGAGTAATGCGTCCATAGATAAGGGTTTAAAGAAATCATTTGATGACCTTGAAATAGTAACTCAGCTACTTCTGATCTTTCTGCCTACATTAAAGGTCAATCAAATACGATGTATAAACTTGGAGGAAATATTAATAATTCAAATGGTACTAGCATTTGTTAGGGACACTGGCTATTTAGAGATGATCGAAGTTACGCGTAAACTATTTACTAATTTTACCTTTCAAAGATGTTTCTCATATTTTTTTCTTACAGTACAAAGATGAGCATTTCAGTAGCAAAACTTATAAATCGTTGAAAATACGTGAAGAATTAATAAGACAACGTTCAAGCATGCCTGAAAGTGCCCTCTAGTGTTAAACTCCATCACGAAAATATTTCGTGGTGGGCTTCCCAATTTGATAGTTCGTCAAGTTAACTGCAGATGGCATTGGTATCGTAAATATCGTACCGCCATCTGTACTGGTACCGAGGAACTTTAAAACGAGAGCCAAGCCGAAGGGACTAGCCATCGACCCCAATGAGTTATGTTAATTTTGGTTTAAAGGCGTGCCTTACGAGGGGTGGCGCTTCCTGGCACCCTAAAATATAAAAATGGGTATGTTTGGGCTTCCTTGGTATGTCATTTTGCTTTTAAATTCAATCTGAACGCACTTAAGAAGACCTTCTTCAGCTTGTTTTATTAAACGAATTGACTTCATCATGTTGAGAAATGTGTAAACCTATTCTAAATTGGTTTTTAAAGAAAGCACTAAAAATCTATCAAAATCATTTTAAATGTTGTATTATTTTATCTACGTAGGAACTTCCTCATTTTGTACAGACACTAAAGATCAAGACATTGACACAGATGAAAAAAAAAGGAGCGCGACTCAGGTAGCTAGTTCAAAGAAAGGATCAGTATTATAAACCTTTACTCCCTGTTCCCTTTTATTTCGGATTTGAATGTTAATAAAAAACACTACTATGAAGGCTGGATATTGATTTTATTGAGGTGCTACTTATGCGCGTAACTCAATTGTTTTAATTTGAAACCATCTCTACGAATCAAACACATCGACGGCCAAAACAATCAAAAACAAATGCCGTCGTTTTTAGGTAACTTAGCTTTTTTGATAAATCGTTCGACAAAGCTGTTAATTGCGAAATTAAGTAACCCGTAGACGAAATTAAAAAATACATAAAATAATTGGATTGCGGTCAGTTCTAAGTCGTACGCGCGTCGTACGTCGTGCGTATAAAGCGGTCCTTCTCTCTACATATTTTACTAAATTTGCTGTGCCCGACAGGGTCCATAATTGTTTCTATGTTTTTATTTACCACCTGTAAGTGTACATTATGGATTTAGCAATAAACGATTTGACTTTGACTTTGACTTTACGTCGGGCCTACGCTGCTACGAATCGCAAAGTATTTGCGTAATGTTAAGAAATGCATGCAAAATTGATCGCTCTATCTCCTGCGTCACTGTATTGTTCTTTAAACTTGTTGTAAGCCATTAAAATCTGCAGAAGTTAAGTGCTACGCTGGGTCTACGCCGCTGCTACGGAGCTGCTACGGTTAGCAAATAAGTAGCGAATATTGAAAAAGCTTGGAAAATCGGATCGATTTGTTTCCCTAGTCACATTTTTTTTAATTCGACCAAGTCATCAAAATGTGTAAAACATTGTCTCGTTACTACGAATTACAGCGGTTAAATACTATTATTAGTGGTGTCGTGATTTTTTAAAAGAATCTGTCAATCCAAAAAAATCGAGAAAGAAAATCGAGAAAATAGAACCACTGCCACACACACGTTTTAGTTTTTCTTATGTTATCGATTATTTGTGTAATTGCTAGTTAACAAGTAATTGGCGACTGTGTTAGTCTGACTGTAAAAACCTATACTTAATATATCAAATGATCTGTCTACAAAGTAGACACAATAGTTAAACAATGGCGTCCCGACCAAATCAGTCATTTGACAGATCATGATATATGTTGTACACAGAAGCTGTTGGTGAACCTATATTAATAGATAAATTAGTCCAATTTCAGTTTATTTCATGATTTTTAATTAATTATGTATATAGTAAGTGTAAAATATACGTTATACCCAGTCCAATAAGACTGCCATTGTAGGTTTTTGCTAAAACTGGCACCCAAATAGAAATTACCACCTTATCCAGTTCACAAAGTCTTTTACTATGAAGTTTAGGTTTTGCTTTTATTAGTTTACATAACATTAAAACTGTTAATAAGGCGCTTTCAGTAAGTATTTTAAAATAATGCACGTTTGACAAACCAACAATGTGTCGTTGCATTTTCAAATAGTTGTACATTCTTCAAATATAGAATAGAATACTAGATTTTCCCGCGTAATTCTTATTTTTTTTTACATAATATCGTTATAAATTAAAGACTGTGTTGTTGAAGCCGTAAGCTATGTTATTGGAAACTTTTATCAAACTCCGTTCCCTAGTTTTTGCGTGCAGTAGTAACAAATATCCATCCATCCATCCATCCTCACAAACTTTCAGGTTTATAATATTGTTAAGAATAAGCTAAAAATATACTCTTACACACTAATTAATAATAATTGTTTCTGGTAGTCAACTACTGATTAGTACTATGTGCTTTTCTATGACCTAACCACTCGGTTATATTGGAAGAGAAGAGAAGTCGCTCGTCTAATATGTTAATATCTTTTATGAATTTTCCAATAAGCACAAACAAAGCTATGCGCTTTATTTGTCTCCTATGTTTGTGTTTTCAGTGTACAATAACGGATCTGTCTATTATATAAATAATTTCATAGTTTTATGATAGGCATAGGGATCGCTAGATGTGTCGAAAGTCATCTAAAAATAACGTATTTATTAGGTCGTGTAGCAAATATATAATATATTTTTTATTGATTATTTTATGTTGGTTGGTACCTAATTGACCAAACACCAAATATTTTGATAAATATTAATTACATTGTTAAAAAAAAAATACGATTTCAAACTATTCCTGAGACAACAGAAAAAAATCGTTTTATCAACCTATTTGGACAGTGACTATTCCCTCAGAAATTATAAGTTAACTACTGTTTGTTATACGCTACACGTTTTAGACTTTCAGGAAATGCAGGTAACACAAGTCACTCTACAGTTTACTTCAGCTGTAAAATCTACTCTTGTAGTTTAAATAACTTGTCATACCTGTAAATGTTTGTACCTATTACCAGCCAAACCCGATTTCAGGCCAAACCTTCAGGTTAACTGGTTTTTGTTATGAGTTTATGTTTATGTCAGGATAAGCTAAACCAAAAAAAGAAATTACACTGCGACCAACTTAGATGTTGGTCCCAGTTCTAAATTAACCTATTCGTGGTGCCGTATGATCGTATTTTTGTGATGAGCCCTAGCATGGTAACTTTGCCCTAGGACAAACTAGTTTGGCCTGAAATCGGGTTTGGCCGGTAACTTATCAATATTGACATGTGGCAATCTTACAGTTTCCATTATACTGTGCAGTTCCGTTGAGTGTGCCGTTGGCGATGATGATGGGCGGCGAATGCTTGCTGATCTCTGCTGCGTGGTTGGCTGCCCACGACGCCGCCGCCGCCGCTGCTGCTGCGGCTGCGGCCGCTGCAGCTGCGCACACGCTGCACTCTGCAAGAAAAACGATACACTGTTACAGCTGGTATACTCATAAACAGAATCTTATATCCAATCAAAAATGTTATAATTCAAACATCTGCAAAACTGCAATAAAAAAGCAGCAGGATATGTGTAACTCCAGGCCTATTTTTGACGCCCTTTAATTTCTATATGTACGTATGTATTATTATTTTAAGTTCGGTTACTTATAGAATGATGTCTTAATTAATAGGTGGCATAAACAGTGAAAATATTATTCCATCCACTTCACCACTATACACAAGAGTATGTTAATAATAAGTAATAAATAAATATTCTAATCTATTCTTCCTCTGTCTTACTCTTAAAAAAACACGTGATGTTAAGTTATTATTCAAATTCTAATAAGAATACCTGCATATTTAGAATTTACAGGGTGTTGAGTTTGTTCTTATAGACTCATACACAGTAGCATACGTATAACCAATAGGAATTATATAGTAAACCAACGCAGATTGAAATCTTAAGCTTAATGAGGCAACAGTTTAATCAGATTTAATAAATTAGTCTGTTTCTACACTAGAGGCTGATCATCATCTACTTAACTATTTCCCAACTATGTCGGGGTCGGCTTCCAGTCTGACCGGGTGCAGCTGAATAACGGTATTTTACATGGAGCGACTAACTATCTGACCTTCACAACCCAGTTAATACTGAGCAATACGACAAGTCTTGGTAAGACTGGTTGTAAGACTTGCCGGCCACTAACTACTTGTAACGACTGTCAAAAATCTACAAATAACTTAAAAGATCACATAATAATAATAATAATACCAGCCTATTACTGTCCCACTGCTGGGCAAAGGCCTCTAAGACTGGTTGTAAGACTTGCCGGCGACTGGCTACTTGTAACGACTGTCAAAAATCTACAAATAACTTAAAAGATCACATAAAGGATAATATATATATCTTATTAGAATTGCTTGACCAAAAAAAGCTGCTTGGAAAGAGAGTTTGACTAACTAATAAGTGCTTTTACGTAATTTTAAGGCTGGTAATTTAACTTTTGGAAATTTTAAAGTGAGTGCTGTCTCGTTTAGAAATGAAACTCTAAAAAAGCAGAGTAAAAAATAAATAGTCATAATTATTATTTCATTCTTCACATAATAACGGATATTTTATAACCTGAATTACCAGATTTGATACTTTTTATCCCGGTAGTAAGATCCCAAGGTCCCATGGGACAGTTATCAAACTTCACGAACGCGAAGCTGCTGGCAGAAACTAGAATTATTATAAACATAACTATTCATGTGTTGTTTTCCTCATTTTTGTTTATTCATTAATTGGGATAAAGACGGAAAGGATACTAATGATCTATAGACCTACCCTAATCGAAATGTTCCTTTTTAACAATAAGATTAAATACATTGAAGGTCATGTAAAGATGGGTGGCAAAACTGATAAAACGCTGTTGTGTCTAATAGTGTTAAGAGTTTTCTAAACGTTATTTGCAATAATTTTCAAACCTAATAACGATTTATTCGTTCTCATCTTTCATTTATTAAAAAATGTTGCATGTCTACGTTATTCCTATTAGAATTTAGTCGTTACAAAACAACTCAACATCTTCAAAACAAAAGTATGTGATGTTTGAATTAAAAATACACGTTACTTGAATCATTGATTATTGTAATTTCAATTTCGAATGATTCATATTAACAAACAAGATAACATTGTTTATATACTTATGTATTTAATTTGAGATCAACGAATGCAATGCATTTAGGTAATAGGTTATTGTGCCAAACCTACGTCTTGATAACGTTTTTTAGGTTAAAAGGTATAAGTATGCACTTTATGTGGGTTATCGTGTATGATGCACATACGTTCCTATTTTTTTGGGTTAAATAAATAAGCACAATGATCTTTAGGACTCATAATAGGATGTATTTTTATCAGTATTGTTTATTCATTTTCTGGGTCATCCGTATTTGTGCATCGGTTTTGGTCCGAATAACTAATGATAAACAGAGGAAAATACAGTTCAAACAAATAGAATTCTCGAATATGATTCACAATTTTAGATACGATCCAGCGATCATCCTCAACCAAGTAGGTATATAAAAATATCTCACCCTTCATGTACGACGCGAGCCGCCCCTCGAAAGAGAAACCCCAACGAGCGTATCACATACGCACTGCTACTTAAAAATATTGATACATAAGGCTTTTTATATTGTCAAACATAATTCGATAAAAAACACAATAACACCACACTTGTTACTTGACGACAAAAGGTGAAAGGGAAGAATGTGAAAACTGCGCGCTGTTGTACTTTAGACCCTATTCATTGATTGTAAGAAATATTTATTAGGTTTTTTATGGTGCCGTAATTGTGAAACGAGAATGGTGTACATGCTCGAGCTCTGGCCCGCGTGGCGATTACCGAAAGACTGCGTGGTGCGTTTTGATTTGGGGTGACGCGCATGGACGGGGATGCTGCCTACATTTACTACAAGTAAATACAATAGTAACAGTTGTTGATACGAGTCAAATATATTGCTCCGGAATTATAATTTGTGGTTTAAGACTGTGGCTTAAAACTTAAAGCTATCTTAGCAGTGATCACATTGCGACCCTAATCACAAGAAACTGACAGCCTCAGGTGATACGTCTTACAAAACTGTTAAAAACCAATTTATTGGTAAATAATTGCAACAAAATTCATTTACAACCTAAATAGATTCAATGTTGGTAAAATAACAGCTAATTAATAAGCTTTAGAACCTCTTGTGTATGAGAATTATGAGAAAAAAACGATTGTGTCGTTTGCCAAATAAATTGTGGTATGTGTCCGATTCGTATTAAATCATTTTCATTCATAATGGTGAGATAACACATTTTTTATCAAGAAAACAGTGGAAATGTATTTCCGTGTTTAGACTGTCGTTTTACTCTAACATGCTCTACCTGTATCACAGTCTACAAGTGTTACGCTCACGTTAAACTGAACCAAGGAAATACAATAACAAAGTAAATATTATTTAGGACATACTACTTATGTAGGTACTAATATTAATTATAAGTCTATATTTCAGCGAAAACATCATGAAGCATATTATTACACTTCCTTGGTCCTTAAAAAAATTTGAAACTAAACATTTTTTGTTTCGCTGTAAAAAAACTTTTATTCAACGTAACCTAACTTAACTAATGCTTCGTATTTTTATATTTACTTGTGGTATTTTATATCGGTCTTATACCTATTAAAATTTATTTCAACCAAAATTTTAGATTTTAGACATATTGACGTTTTACTCTACGGTGAATAAAAAAGAAATCTAACATTTTATTCTATTTTTAAAATTTCTGCAGATTCCATTCAATAAGTCATTTCATTAATTATTATTTTGAAAACTACAATGTATGAAATAAATGTGTTGGTCGGCGGCCATGTTTGCGAAAGTTCGTGGAGGGCACGCATGCGCACGGCGACGAGTGAATACAAACAGCCGGCCGCACATCTGCTGGTCAGCTCGTGGACACAATGCCGACTACACTCACCATGTTAGAATAAATCAGAGACCCATTTTAAAATATTATACCCCTGTGTAAATCAAGCAATCTGATTGATTTTTTGCATGCGTTTAAGTCTTTTGTACTTGAAAAAAATCGTGCGAAAAATTACAGCATTCACTGTGATAATTTTGATTTTAAATCTCATCATGGAACTCATCATAGATCATGAACATTCGTTATTTAGACTGTTTCAAAGAAAACTCCTTTACTTTTTTTTCTTTCTTTCTTTTTTCTTTCTTTATATCTAACGGTGTCAGTAAGTTGTTCTTTAAGAAATAGATCTTAATGTGGGTTCCCTATTCCTACAACAACTACAACGTGAGAATGTCTCTCATTGTACAAAATCGTGGACACAGTACAATTACCTGACCCATGCGACGCTAGGCGCGCGTATACGTCAATGCTCCATTTTTTTCAATCTCCAGTTTGCAAAAATCCAATATTATGTGATATGACATTTCGATCATTTGCACATTTTAACTTACTCTTAGCAGTCAAGGTGTATTTAAAAATATTTAATCCAAGTCTGTAAAATTATCATACCTATAGAAGATTAGGGTAAACACAATATGTCGTTACGGAAACCCTGAATATTAAATAAAAAAATAATAAGATCCATTTATTTCAGGCAAGACGCAGGATACATTAAAAGACTTTCAAAAGTACAAATTCCTAAAAGAAAAACAAATTAAATAAAAATTAAGTAAATTACATTACATTACATTATTCATTATTATTATCCATTAATTTTATAAAAATAAGTTAAACATTAATAATTACATATTATATTATATTACTATATTACAGCCAACCTTGGCTTTATCTTATTTTTACGATTTTGTTGAATTCTCTGGTATCTATTGGTTGACAAGCCTCTCATGATGTATTTTTACTGTAATATTTTAAAAGTGTAATGAAACGACAAAGAGCTGAGCATCGAGCTTCTGATTCAAGAAGTGTCCAAGCCTGGGTTTATGTGAAACAAAACAAGATAGTTTGCTGCTAAACTACGGCTGGAGCTAATCTTGACGTAACGCTGTTACTGACACGACGAATAGTACCTGGAGGCTTCATAAGATTTTTAGTACGATCACTAATTTGATTAATAGCAGGATGATGAATTGACATTCAACAACTCGATACAATCGATATTTTTTACCCAAAAACTTATAATTAAACCTAAAAAAACAAAAATACTAAAAACACCATAAAAATCCATCACGATAATATTTCATAAAATATTTAGATTTAATAAGCGTTCGGATTAAAGGTCCCTGTTATTTGTAAATAGGGGAGGTTTTTTATCCATTAATGCAAAAATATTAGCTGTGAAAAAGTGAATGTGCCAAAAAATAGAAATCGGGCGCGTGTCAACGTGGACAATGGTAACACTGTGCGCGATAATGAGGCCCTATACAATGAATTAGAAATATAAATAAGTAATAAAACTATCTCAACGTGAAATTGCTTTTGTCTGGAGAATCGATTCTGAGATAGATTGGTATGATTAGTATGTTAAATAACTTTTAAAGTGTGTTAACATATACATTGTATGAGTAATTCAGACCATAGACAAGCAACTGTGCATGTCGATTTTTCAATAAGTGCTATGAAAACTATTGCAATGATTAGAACTATCAAACTGACTTCGTTCATTACTGAAATACAATCCCTGCATTCCAAAAAAAGCCCCTTCGCCGGTTTCACTGGGAATTATTTTTATTATTTTGACGTAAATGCAGATGGCAATTTGCGAGTGACCGTTGCCTGTCAATCAATCTCAACGAGGCAGGGACCCATCTAAAAAACTGACCCCTCATTGACCATACAAAAAAAAACCCAGAAAAAAATATCACAATAGTCCCAAAAAACTAAATTGAGGATTGCAAATAAACCCTCACATTAAAGGAAGGACTATTCTCTAGGATTGAGTCGCGTGCCACCCCTCGTGCCAATAAAAAGTGATATATTTTAAAATTAGCAAATGTTGGATTCGACCACTGATTTGGTTTTTTTTGAGATTTTTTTCCAAAAAAGCTGTCTATGCAAAAGGGATTTAGTTTATTTAGAACTATAGTAATGTGGCCCAGGACGACCAAGCGTGGCTGCAAGAAAACCTACCAATTCGTTTTTGTGGCCTGTGCGTCCGTAAAATTTCTATTGTAAGCTTACCGGGGTTCCTGTCCACTGCTTTGAAAGCTAACTAGGAAAATGTTAACTCTCTCTCTGGTTGACGCGGACGACGCCTGGAAAGTGGTTTGCCCTGATATGGATCGGCCTAGGAACCCGTTATTCCAGAGACTGTGGGATAATTCGCTATGCAGGTTAGTTCGGAATAACCTTTCCAAAACGTCCACCAGAGCATTATCCTCCGCCTGCTGGCTGTGGGTGACTGGGAGTCGAGCCTCTGGCTATAGGCACTACGCTAGGTGATACAACCTCGCTACATGTCTGCGAGGCGCTCCTTCTGGGGCTCCAAATCACTGTCAATGGGGTAAAGCTGTCGACTGTATCGGACACCATAGCCTTTCCTGCAGTAAGAGAGCAGGTTGGATTGCAGCATTAAAATAAGCAGTAATTAGTGCAAAAGTATCTTGTAAACTTCATTTCGCTGATGATATCATCCTATTTGCACCGACTGCTGCCGAGTCACAACAGAAGCTGCAAGATCTGAGCACAGCAAGCCTTGAGATTGGACTAATGATGAATCGGTCAAAGACTAAAGTTATTACCAATAGCACAAAATGTAGGGTCGAGGTAGATGGGCAAGAAATCCACTACGTCGATGAGTACATTTATTTGGGTCAGCAAGTTTCCTTCGAAAACAGGCAAGGCAGAGAAACGACCGCCGAGTCGAAGAGGTACTGATCCATGAAGTCGCTCATGAACGGTGAACTACCTTTATCCCTGAAGCGCGAACTCATCGACATGTGCATCCTGCCCATACCTAACTAACCTACGTGCTCAAACTTGGTCCCTGACCGAGACGCAAAAGTCCCAACTCAAGGTTTGCCAAAGGGCGATGGAACGTAGCGTATAGGGTATTTAGCTCAGCGACAAAATTCGCAATACCACAATACGCTCAAAAACTGGTATCGCTGATGTGGGCAGTAAGACTGCTGGGTTGAAGTGGGATTGGGCGGCGGGCCGTGTCTGTAGAATGCATCAGGACCGATAGGCCAGAGTCGTCACCAGTGGGTGCCAGAAGACAGGCGTCGTTGCCGAGGGAGGCCTAGAAAACGCTGGCGTGACGACTTAGATTCGTTTCTGCGAGATTTCCCGGAGAATATCGCACGGAGAGAAGAGTGGAAGGCTATGGGGGAGGCCTTTGCCCAGCAGTGGGACAATACAGTCTAAATAAAAAAATCTTATAAAGAAAATGTGCAGGCACTTTCGGATAAATTCCATTACTGGTAATACAAATAAAGGATTTATAAACTTAAGAAAAGCTCTGTTACAAACAACACCTAAATAAGTTTGTTGTTATTGCCTTCGTAATGAATCATGAATTAAAAAACAAATGACCAATTTGGCAATTTGATCTGTCAAAATAATGACCAATTTGGTCGCAACGCCATTGTTTAACTATTGTGTCTACTTCGTGGAAAGATCATGGGTTAAAGTATTGTTCGTGAATAAATGTGTTTTAGGGCCGATTTTTCAATGGTCAGTTAAAACGTCAGTTATCATATATTACATTATTATACATTTTATTCAGATTCATTCTTACTAGTCCATTATCATGTAACTAGCAATGCCAATCACATCGTCGTATGTTTTACGATAAAATGTTTCCTAACTAATGACAGCCAGTCTTACCAAGGGGTATCGTATTACCCAGTAACTGAATAAAAGCTCTATGTTGGATATTCAACGCTTGAGTCTAACGGGAGCCTAAAATGACCGCTTTACCAGAATCATAATAGGATAACGTTACAATTAGTAAAATCTTTAAACGAGCAATTCATGTTTACAGCAACATAATAATGGGTGTAAAAAGACTTAACGAAGCCGAAAGGCACTTGTTCTCCCTGTCATTGCGATTATTTTTTTTGTTCGAGACAATACCTCAATACTTCACAAGCTTTTTTTTAAATACATTTTTCATTTTTTTTTAATGTAAGAACTTTACTTTTAAAACCTCCAAGACCCTCACACTATTCAATCCATTCACAAGCACAATGTTTTGAGTGCGTTACATTGAGTTTTACCGTAAAACGTGATATTTCAACCCAAAAATAAATTTATTTCCCAGCAATAGTTTTCGCGTAGGGTTACTTACTTTGATGTCCCTACTATGTAATGCTTGGTTAACAGCTTCGTGAAGAGTCTGTTTACACCCTGTATAGAATGTCTACCCGGTCTTTTAAAACAAGAAATATTTTGAGATAATCATCTAACGGCTATGACGAAGCCATAGCAACGAAAAAAAATTGTACCTAAGTTTTTTTGTTTTTACGAAATTATTACAGTTCCAAAATGTCTTTAGACATTTTGCATAAAACCTTTAGAATGACGTATACGACGCGGTGACGTAGTAAACTAGCGTAATGTATTTTGAAAAATAAAGAGCCAGTATTTATTAACCGACTTCAAAAAGGAAGAGGTTCTCAATTCGTCGGAACCTTTTTTTTCTTTTTTTCTTTTTGTTCCCCGATTACTCGAAGATGGCTGGACCGATTTGGATTTTTTTTATTTTGTTTGAAAGGATATACTTCCCAGGTGATCTCATGATCATTAAGTCAGGATCTGATGAAGGGATCCTGGAGAAATAGAGAGAACTCTTCAAATTTAATAGGCACACTTGAAGTGATTTGGTCCCATTTCAATTTGGTGAAGATCTGATGAAGAACTTCGGAGATAGGCAACGGAACTCCTCAATAAATGATAGCAAATGGACTGGGATTGCTGATATCTCATGTCTGTCTATTGTTTACACCAGTTCATAACATAACATCACGTCGGTACGCTGTGAAGGGGTAAGCACATGTGAACCACTAAAAAGTGAAAAATAAAAACTTTTTTGCAAAAAATAAAAACGACTTCAAAAAACACAAAAAAATTAAAAAATAACTTTAGCTTCAGAAGTCGGTGACCTTTTTTTGATTGATTTGGTTTTTTTGTCACCGACTCGGTCGGTTTTTAATAAAATGAAAAATTTCATTTACAAAAGTACTATTTATACCCTTCTTTTTAAGTGATTTCTACGAGCTTTGGTAATTGAAAAGCATCAAACACTAGTGATTTGAATATCCTAGACTCAACAAAGCTTCTTGGGTCTATAGAAGTCTGCCCGATCTCCTTTATTTAATAAAAAAACTTTAAAAAACGCTATAACGAAGCCATTTCAAGGTAAACAATTTTCTGTGGTTATTAAAAAAAAAAAATTACTTGGCTAACAAAAAAACTTTTTTGCAAAAAATAAAACCGACTTCAAAACCACAACTACGTGAAAAATAACTTTCTTTCTTCTTCTCATAACTTTCTTTCTTCTTTTTAAATGGCTTCGTTATAGCCGTTAGATGATTCCCTGAAAATATTTTGTGTATGAATAGAAATACCTAATATAATCTAAATCTCGGAAACGGCTCCAACGATTTTCATGAAATTTAGTATGCAGAGGGTTTCGGGGGCGATAAATCGATTTAGCTAGGTTTCATTTTTAGATAAAAAAAGAACATCATTCAGATATTAGAATATTAACTGCATCTGTGACCATTTTAAGAATTTTAACCTGATTCATATTGTTCTTCTATGATTCTGCTAAGCGGCCATTTTAGATCCCCAGAACAATGTTATTTAGGCATTCATTTAGGTATCGTTTAGTATAAATAAAAACGGACATGACTCTTCTGATCGTAAATGTTTCAATGGTTTTATTCACAACAATAAGAAGATATTTATGAATCTAGAAAAACTATGCAAAAATAAATAAATAAATATCGCAGGACATTACACACAGCGCCATCTAGCGCCACGCTAAGCAACGAGGCTTGTGTCGTGGACACCAGATAGTTGATATACTACATAGATACTTTTTGTTTGTTAATACATACTTCTTATACATATAAAAAATGCATATTGAAAATAATATTTTCACCTAGGTTTGCATTGTTTAGGGACCGGGAACAGTCACCCATCAAGCATGTAATTTCCAATTTATATTTTTACATAGAAATATTATCAAGTCATCGTCTCGTTGAGTCACGCTCGAGCACTTCATCCCCAAGGGCTGCGGGGGTGTGCACACTATGCACCCTCGTCCCAACAACTTTGTGCCCACACACACAATGTCAGTCATTCGCTCCATCATCGTCACTTCCACAGTTTACATATTCGCGAAACAAACTCTCGCGAACAATGACGACATCAAAATGTGACATGTTTAAGTCATGGTGAGTTTGTTTATTGGTAGGTTTAGCACTAATATTTGATAACACTTAGGGTGTTGTCGTGTTTTCAATTGAGCTGTTTGAGTGGCTGACGGGACAGAATAAAGTTATCAGAAAAATTGAGTTTTATTGTAAATCCATAAGCAAATTTAGATCTAATTTTACATGAAAAAAACTGTTTGAAATACTTGGACGAACTTTAAATATTTCGTTTGTGGGAAAATCTCTATCCTAGGTAGAAGTTTTGGTAATATTATTTTCGTAAACCTCAAAGCGTACTTAGTACAATATATAAATATATTACATGCATTTTCTAAAATAGAATGCCTAAGTCTTAACTAGTAAATTAGTCATATTCTGGAGGTAGAGAAAGTTTAAAAAGATGCTATAGTATCCATCGACACTCTAGTTCTTGCACTCTAGATTTGTGATACTAGTTTTCACGAATTGATTTCCAGAAGCTTCCAATTACTTGGTAGTTCCGAAGCTAGGTAGTTGTTCGTAAATAAAAAATATAAAGAGCCAAAAAGGTTTTTTGTTAGCTTAAATAAAATCACTGCTGATTCTTTTAGAAATAAGCAGTGCCTAACAAAATAGTATAAAATTGCAACGAAAATATTGATTAATCCTGTCAATTTGCTCCGTTGCCAAAATTTGGAATAGTAGAACAAAATTATTTTTTGTATAATGATAAAGGGCGAGCACCCTCGCGAGGTCCTTTGCTGCTATTGGTCGGTTGGTGGAGGGACGCTGCGCGCGGCGCGAGGTCGCTGCCAGACCCGCGCAGCCAATCAATTCGCTGGTTTTTTAAATAAAGCACAAAAATAATAAAAAACGTTTGTGTTTTACGAACCACTCGTTGTATGTACCCTTATGTAATATGTGATTGATGATTGTCGGCTACGTACTAATGTTTTTTTGCTGCGTGTATGAGGTCAAATATTAATGTGTAGTTCAAATGTTACTGACTTTTTTACTATTGCTAAAATAGGGTGATAATGTATTATATTAAAACGTCCACTTTAAATATTTTTGAAATTAATCCAATAATTTCATTACAGTCGGGGCTTATAATTCTTAATTTTTTTTAAAAAAATTTAAATAAAGCCACATGAAAACGATAAAAAATACTGGTCTCTGGAAATAATAAACGGCTGTTATGCTTACCAATATTTAAAGAGCCAGAAACTGTAGATTGTTTTCATTTATTTTCAAATAAATACTTTATTTTTACATGTAAGTAATAACGAATATGCGTTTCTACAACTCTACTAGGTTCTTCTTTTGTTCTTCTAGAAAACTCGGAGATAAATCTAGCATGAACTTTTACGTCTCATCCCTTTAGTTAGCCTCTACCGTTGATTTGAATAACTCTGTCTCTAGTGTTAAAGTCGTTTATGCCATGGCAACAAAGGTTTTGGGTAGTTTAACGCAAGTTGACTTCTTTTAGTTGGTACCAAAGTGCTTTTAAATGTTCTTAAATAGAGAACATCTAGATTAGACGTTATATTTTAATTTGTTTTTATTTTGACTGTTGTTAATTTTAGCTGCGATTAAAATTATTCATATCTTTAAGTATGTACTGTATTTTGCCAAATACACTCAATATACTGACACGGTCTTTGTAGTAGTTATCCCTTTACAGAACTGTTAAATAAAATCAACTATCGAGTCAAAATCGCACACAAAGGGTTCCGTAGCACCAAAAAATACAATAACAATATTTAACACGAATGCAAACACTCGCATGCACTCAAATCTAAATTATTTTTTCATAGTATTTAAATAACAAAAAAAAACAAAGTTACTGCTGCAGTTTGACGAAAAAGTCCCATTCCTCAAAAATTCAATATTACATTTTATTCTCAAACCAACAGAAACAGTCAACGAGAAAGTTTTTGTTAGTTTATAAACCTATATTTTTTCAGAACTTGCCAACACTTTAGACACAATTTGGCTGTGTGCAATTTGCAATATACGGACGGACAGATACACAAACGGACAGGACGAATCGGCCATAGTAATGCACACTGAAAAAAATTGTCTGCCCATTACGATTCAAAAGATACAATCCTGTGACAGACAGACGGACAGATGGGAAGGGAAGCGGAGGCTTAGCAATGTGGACCCGTTGCGTTGGCACCCTTTGGGTACGGAACCCTAATAAATAATCCACATTCACTAACAATTGTTAATTTCCACTGCACTGCAAATATAACATGATAGGTTCATATTATATTTGACATCTATTGATATCCTATTTGTATATAACCAACGCAGATGCAAGTCGTCTTGAGATTTCATATCCTAAGAAAACTTGCAAATGATTTAAAATCTAGAGAGACCAAGAAAACAATCTTTATCGGTTTATAATTTTCCAGAAACTAAAATACAACGAAATACCAACACAAACAGTAGAAAACAGGCGAGTACGTTACTTAACATATCAACAGAGCTGTTAAAGTGGAAGAAGAATATTTAGGACATGTTATCAACATAACAAAATAATATAATCGATCGCCATACAAATGCTATGAATCATGGTGCAGCCGTACAACGGTATATTTGTACAGTCACGAACATAAATACCTTGTACTTACGAAAGATTCAAAAACGGTTCTCTCCTAAAGTATCAATAGGAATTTTATGATGTTAGAAACTTAATATTCTCGAAGCCATAATATTATGGAATCGAGATTTTCTCAAAGTTTTAGTCGTTATTTCACGAGGAAATCACTTTTGAATGTTGTGTTAAAGTGTTTATGCACGTGACTGTATCTGCTTAATATTTTACAGTACATTTCCACAACCTAAGCTTCGAGAACTTGCATCTGTTGTTTATAAGTAAATTATGTAATGGATACAAAAAACTTAATAGTGCATAATTTTACGGTACATAATAATATTAATGTTTTCATAATCACTAGATGATATTATGATAACATAAAGAATTGGTGGTGGTCCCGTTTTGAGTGTTACGATAACTTTGTAATTATCTTATTAGAAAATCTTGATGTGCTGCCACCTAGGGGATATAACAAGAACTGCTAAGCCACCGTATCGTGTAGAGCAGCTCTACCACTAGCTGCAAACAAATACTCAACTCTATTGAGAGGGAGAGACGAGTAATAGTCTTTACAAGCGCCGCTAGATGGCGACATAAAGAGTTTCGTCCAGCAACTATGTAGAGTTCCCGATTGAAAGTTATTTGAGTTTTTTATGTTTTCAGAATACTTTCTTGTAACATGCTTTAATTGAAGTTGAGTGTACCAATTATGTCAGGCGAATCTCATTAACGTTATTACTGTAAATAGATGCGTAGAGGAGTATTAGAAATGTTCTAATACATGACAATGCAGTTCAGGTTCTTTACAAACTTTCAAAGTAACGGTACATATAAAATGTTTGTGATCTTATTGGAAGGTTGGACAATCCTCATCATTATCATCACGCACGTGTACCGTAACGTGCATCCAGTTTCATAAACAAAATTGAACAAATCTAAAACTGAATTTAACTACTTGGCAAAATTACAGCCAACTGCGAAAACTATGCACTAAACCAGTACAGCGGAAATTACGAGCACTAATACGAGGTAACGGCGGATCGTCGGCTGTGAGGCTGTGATTTACCAAGATTATCCCGGCAGGCTCTTAGGGCGAGGGCCGTCTAACGGGACTGCGTGTTTCGATTTCGTAGAGCATTTCTCCGCGCGGTCCCGTTACTCGGCCGAAAGTACTTTTGTTGGTTGCTCGCGCCGCCGCCGCCGCACCGCGTACACGAGCGATCGCTCGAGTTCACTGTATTGAGAACAACGTCGTTGTTTAGTATGAGTTCACTCAAAACAAAGAGCTTTTCAAAATAAAATGGCTCTGCAAGGAGAATGTTAAGTTCAGTTACTCGAACAGTTATATCTTTCAACATCATTTGCATAATTTATCATCGGACGCTTTGAACACTCGTCAAGTCAACAATCTTACGCAATGCGCATAAAAGTCGATTAGATTGGTTAAGTTAAACAAATTAAAGGGGTCCAAAAGAAGTAAGTCAATAAAAATTTAGTGGCGAGTTGTGTAAGCGAATGGCCTTGCGAGCGGCTCGGGTCGATGACTGCCGCTGACTGGATGATGTTTACCTTATCGACTGAGTGAGCGTTACCAACGAAAGTTCCAGCGCCAAACTTTGTGCCCAAAATTTTTGAGAGCGCTACAGCTTTATTGCGTGAGTTTGAACGACTACGGCGTAGCACGTTCATTACTTTGCTACGATTACAATGTCTATCCGAGCTTAATTGCGGTCGCCAATAAAAACTACCAAAAATACTTATATTGATTCTTATTAATTTCTAAACGCAAAAAATACATGATAGTTTTAAATCTCTATGGCTCAAAAAAATCAACCTTGAATTTGAGCTATCGATTTTGAACTTGGGTCCTTCGGCAAAAAGTTTAACGAACATTTTTTTGGGCAATAGAGAAGTGTAGGAATATTCCATGGCGCGTTCGTCAGTTGGCACTAGGCGTCGCGGCGCGGTGATCAGGCCGGCATGGGGGGGAGGCTTGCGCGGTGACGTAATCCATGCGGTTCGATACTCTCGAAAGGCTGCGGGGTCGACGGCCGCTAGACGCGGAACCGCAGCCTACACGACTGCTCAATTAAACATTCCGCATGTACATTATACCCATACCCACACCATGGAACATCATCACGTTCAAACAATCATATTGGTATAATAATACATCACTGATCACACGTTCCTGTTGACACTGTAACAGTTTCATGTGACGAATGGAATTTAATACCATAAGTCAAAGACCAGCTAATAAATTCAAGTAATTATGTTATGCATAACATACGCATATTGTTCTTAAGTCAATATTTACCTCTACTGTAATGTAGACTGCATAAAAATTTAAACATCTGAAATTATTAATCAAACATAAGGTCAAGAACCGTACAATTGTGATGTCACTTCCTTATGAGTGGCAAAGACAATTTGTCTGTGTATTCTGTAACGTCGTTGTAACTGTACATAAATATAATGAATGTTGCAAAATATGAATAATAGCCCGAAATAAATGGAGGCCTATAATTAAACAAATGGTGACCAAACCTACGCGATTAATCAAACACCCACGTCGCGGGCGGCCTACAGATTGAATTGTTCTGTCACACGTCTCACTCGAGGTACTAATTATATTATTTAACATCGACGAGATTGGTTCGATCTAACGCGTCCAATGGCAGAGTGCCACGTTATAGTGAGACATAGAATGGGCATTTCGAGAAAAGTAAATAAATGCAATAATGAGTCCAAGTGAGAGGTGCGCGAGAAGGGCCGAGAGCGAGTTACACAAGAAGGGTTACAAAACTATGGCAATGAACCCGAGTGAACCTAAACCTTGCGAACCGCTAGCCGCCGATGGCGGCAGGCGTCGTCAACCTGCAGGCTGCGGCACCACGCAATGCACATTATTGTTATTCCGTCAACCACACGTGTCGTAAAATCGAACGCTATTTATAGGTCTACCGAGAACTACAACGTTCCTGCGGTTCGCAAACGAGATTTGAAAATTGCCTTTTTTCAATACATGTACCGCTATTTCATCGTCGTTTCAGCTCATTACTTTATCATGTATTCGTGCTGCATGGAAATATGTTTTCAGCTTCAATTATTCAGTAACAGTTAGATGTCTGAAATAATGCGAATGTAAATTTAAAATATTTTAACATCACTATTTATGATCCAGCTTGACTGATTCGTCAACACAATATGTCAACAAACATGGTTTTGTTTTGAACGGTTAGGACCGTTCTAAAACAAAACCATATTTGATAGAAAAACTACAAAAATCTAGCCACAGTTGTATTTGTCCATCGCTTTTCATTACAAAAACTTTGTTCTCTCTTACCAATAACTATATTATAACCTCCAAAATAATGTGATAAGCAAATGATAAATTTTTTGAACGAGCATATATTTTTGATGAAATTAATACGTTAGTATAACGAGTTTCTCATAAAGTACACCCACATAATAATTGATGACTCTAGTAAAATTGCTACAGTGGAATACGGTCGGTACTACTTATCTACATATACAAAATTTAATCAGGATCGCAGGATGTTTATAAAAACTGTTTGCCTCTTGAAATTGAATCTTTTTTCGCTTCAAGAATACAAAAGAATATGCTTTCTTTGTTGGTGACAAAAAATGTTGAGGTTTCCCTCCGCTCGTGTTGCAGGCGGCTCGACAACGGGCGCGGAAATGTTCCCTGCAGGCTGCAGCGAGCGGCGCGGGCGGCGATCTGCGCGCGCAATGCGGAAACTCCGCTTTTTGCTGCGCCAGCGCACACCACTACAGCGACACAAGCTATCAACTAAAATAAAAACTGTCTAACGTCGACTTGCATTTGCTAATCACTTTATTATGTCGAAGAAAGTTGACAGCCCCTAACTGCAGAGCTTAAAGTTCAAAACAAATGAAAATGCAATTTTTCTAGCTATCTTACCAAAATCACCCACTTGACACAACCAACACTATAACTAGAGAAGTTTTCAGCAAAAATTCAAACTCTGAAATGCGTTTGTTATTCACGAAGAAAGTTTTCTCGGAAAAGTAACAGTTAGAGGTTAATTCCCTCGTGACAAAGACTTCTAGTCAGAAGACGTTTGTTTACCCTAAGTTACTATCACGGGAAATTATAATGGAATGTACAGCTACAGTTTTTAATTTCCATCAAAATTATCAAAAAATTTATATCGTCGTATACGTCTATAATATGCAGGCAAATAAATTGCTGGGCACAGTTCTTTATGGTGATTTCAGCTCGTTGTGAACTTTTTAGCAAATAGAAACCTGCACATCCATTGAAAAAATTATCCCTTGCTTTTACAGTTTCACAAAAACCATGAAATGACAGTAAATGTATGTTAGTGGGTACATCTATTATTTTATTAAAATACGAGGGTCGTTGTTCTTATTAACACTATTTAAAATGTAGCTCATTCTGCAAAGTGAAGTGAATTAATATCCGTAATGGATGAACCTATAAATCTTACATAGTCACCTGTGGATTCATCTAATTTATAGTTTCATCCCACACCATAACATGTTTCTAATGTCTCCAAGAGGCTGTATCCAACTAAACACAGTAATTATATACGGTATTATACCCACTAAGGTTACTGATAAGCTCTTACTGTAGTTAATGTCTACCTAGGCTGTTTCTATTGCATGCTTACTTCCGCATTGATGATTCGATTATGATAAATTGTTAACTACTTGAACAGTATTAATGAATGTTGATTAAAAATAGATTTACCATGATAATTAATATTTCATTGCTTTTGAGTCACCAGCTTCAAACATGTTTTTAGTAGTTCTTACCATAATGTGAATCTGTTGTAACAAGCTGTGAGTTACTTGAAAAATGGTTCTTAACAAAGACGCAAATCGCACAATAGGCGCGAAGCAATCGCTAGAACAAACGACATCAACGTGCGCGCAGCACACCGCCCTGCGCCTGCGCCGCGCGCCTTATACTTCAACAGATAAATGTTGGTATCACTCATAATTAATAAGAGTATTAATATACGCCACTTCGTTGCTCATTCTATGATTCTGCAGTCATTGACTTCAAATCGTCATTAACTGCTACCTACCTACTTAGCTCTTTTCTCACACTGCGAATATTTTATTATAAGCTTAATGCTACCTTTACTTTTACAATGTTTTATTAACGCTAATCAAGATTTACATGTTGTATTTTTGTACAATGAATGCGTTGATAATCATTACTTGTTTGTATCTACCGTTATAAACTGATTGAATGTAAAGTGAATTTCCAACATTGGTAAACAATGTATTTATCGATTGTAGGTATTAAGAATAAGAATTTGAATAATTAATTTAAAAAAAAAGTATTACAAAAGTGTACATTTAGGTGCAGAATGTTATTTCTCAAGCAATGGTATAACTAGTGCATAAAAGAAAAACTAAAGTATATTTAGCAGTTGCAAGTAACGATAGTGTGGAATTTAAATGTTTGGTAGCGACCTGCCCAATCTAAGTTTATTTAAACCTGTGTTTCAAGACATCACATCATCAAAACCCTCCTGTGTTTCAGCTTATCATCATTCTGTAGTTACAGTTTGTTTTTTACAATAATGTTTGACGGTTAGTTCTTGGTTATTTTTCAGAGAAATTGAAAAAATTCCTGCGTCATTGTTTTAACAATGAGTCACACATGAAAAATAACAAGAAGTAAAAACCCAAGAGGTTCTGATTAAAGTCGTCATCAGGCTTCGTCTCGTGTCTTGTCAGAAAAGTGCGCGCTCGCGAACTGTGGATTCCCGCCAAACGCGGACACGCGGGGTCGATGACCGCCACTCACATGCTCGATAAAAGTAAAAACTCATACTTTGCGCGTTATTACAAAATGATGAATGTTCATCCAGTGCGCGAGACGAGATTACAGGATAAATTATGAACAATTAACGTGCATTGATTGGATACTAAACCAACGCCTTCCTGTTTCCCTTTTCCTAAAGAATCTAAAAAGTTTTTAAGGTGCGTAGCGTTCTCTACATGGATTGTTGGTTCATTTTATATTAATTGTATAACTAGAAAACCAACTCTGTACTAGTGCAACCACATGAATATGATACATTTATCAACAGCTTGTCTCAGTTGTGCTATACGTCTCTGCCAGAAGAGGGCGACTACTTACTTCCTATTTTCTTAGAAAATGTATATTTTCAGCGGCTAGAATAACCTTTTATTGAAATATTCTAAATTATTTCTTCATGTAACGCTGTAGATGGTTTATTGTTTATAAACAGGCCCGAAACTAAACATTTTGAATTCGTGTGTCATTTACTCCTGAATCTACAACATTATTTTAAGCTTAAACTCGTTTTACAAGGTGTTATTTACTATCACAGGCAAGCTCACAAAAGCTAGAGAAGTGCAGCAGTGCGTCAAAAAGAAAAAAAAAGGAAACAGCTAAAATGTAAAAAGTGAGTTTTCATTATAACCAAAATAAAGAAGTTTACAATATCCATAACAGAGTGAGCGTAGATGAAAAGTGAATCAACCTGACGTTTGGTTGCGCGGCCACTTGCGTTCGTTCACCTCACAAATTTTCGTTTCGTTGGCGTAGTGTGCGTGCCGCTCCCCCCCCCCCCCCCTCCGAGAGCGAAGCCCCCCATTCCGCCAACTTAGATCACGACTTGCTATACAAGTCATTGTTCAAACAGACACAAAAAATTCAATACTTCGACAACATGTCAGCTAAACTCACATTTCTTAGACAACGTCAATCACTACCGTGTTAGAAAGAAATCCAAATATTTATGAAATTCAGGATATAAATAACACCCTTCTCATAAAAAGAACAAAACAAAAATTATGACAAAAGATGGTATACTTGTCAGTTTTGCAAAAACCGGATGTAATGCAAAAACATCTTATGAAGGATTTCATTAACACGTATTATGTTTCCATTACTCTTCATTAGAAAGAAAACTGATGTAGTGGGAACAGAGCGTTGAATAAGCATTGTTGATTCAAATGGTATAATGGTGGTGCGAGCTAGGCCTTGTCAATGACCTCTATTTCGCCACCGAACATTACAAATGGCGAGAGAGGTCGATGATTCGCGTCACGCCTGCCGCGGCAGCGCGTCCAAACCAACACTTACAACTAAACTATCACGGATTCACGGCCCACGGCATCATCACTTTTATAACATTATGGCTACATTCAAATACCATCCTTACTTATTTAATTATTTTCTAAACAGAAACATGGTTTCATATAAGTTTTTGTTTAGAGGCGGGTAAATAAGCAACATTGATTTAGAAAAACCTAATTTAAATTCTCAGCCTTAGCTTAAACAATGTATAAGTCTAAACTTGATGGCAAGTCTTTCTAGTTCAATTTAAAGTAGCACAGTGCAAACGATACTTATTGAAAACGATCATTTTATAGATCAATTCCTAAGATCCATTTAGACTAACATGCAGAATTGCATAGGTAACCGTTAACTATAATTCTGATGGACATTGACTTCAACTTTAAGCTACTTAATTATAATATTTGTATTCGAGCGTTATATAGACGATGCTGTAATAAGTGGCATAAGACGAAGCTTTACAAACTCAAAACGAAGACACGAAACAGTGCCAGTACATTTGCCAAATCTTATTAGGACAAAGAAGAGTTACGGTGAATGTGACGGGTAATATCGTTCAACGGTAAGAGCACGACACGTCTTGGAGCTCTGCAAATGTACCCTTCAGATGGCGAAGATAAAGTCATGGTGACGGATTGATAGAATGACAATTTGGTGAGTAGGCCAGGCACCGCGGAAGACACCGGTCGCGGTTCACCATGGTTCAACGTGACACTTTCCGACGTCATAAACAACTTTCCTACTAGCAATGCGCTCGCGCAGCGACGCCAGCGCCGCGCGTCGCGCAGGCCGCCCACGAGAATTATTGTGCGCCACTTTTCTAGAAAAATAATTAATTTATACTACGTCTATGACTTTTCTTTACATTGCTTCGCACACTATTAATTGCTGATGGCTGAAAATATCAGACAGGTGAAAGCATTGCGCTGATCCATTTCTAGTCTTGTTTGGTCAGGCCAGTAGCATTGAAACATATTAGACCTATAAGAATTCAGACTATGAGCCGGTAACCTAGAAATTGTTACCTCACGCTGCGTAAAAACTAGACCTACTCTATTTGGAATAAATACATCAACTTCAAGCTCAATGCCAAGATGTTGTCACAGATTTTGACACTTTACAATCGATATAGTTTCTAACCATATAAATCTTTATTTTATCATTTTGTAAATCTAATTTATTTTATTTTATTTATTAGGTCAACCAACAATTGTTTACATTAATTTACAAACAAAGATAAACATGCGTTTAAATTCTACACAGTGTAACAATTACTTAAAGATAAACACCACATGAACAAAAAATCTAATCAAATTGAATATGAATTCAGGGCGTTGTATATTTTGATATGTTTCCCGTAGAATCTAACTAGAATTTCTTTGGGCCTGGAACTTTGATACTAATAAGCAAGCAAGCCTTTGAACTTTTTATTAAGTATGCACTCTCTGAATACATACGGTACTATTATTTTAATATCTTAAACTACCTTCCACGACGATAGATATAATGTATCTAAGAAAAGATAAGATAAGAGAAGAGAAGATTTTAGATAAGAAAAGCTGAGAAAATGTTCAAATTATTCCTTGTTAAAACTTATTTGATGATGGACAAATTAATGGGTCTTGTGTGGACTGCAGTTTTCATAGTATTGAGAGATTTATGCTCTAGTTTTAGACGGATATGACGCATAACTGAAATGCATGATGGTATGATGATCTACGTTATTATTGTAATACAATATTTATGAATTAAGGACGACACCAGATTATGAAAATCTTGAATCCGTTTATGGTCCGACGACATTTCTTTAAGTATAATCGAAGGTTGTCCAGGAAACGCGTCAGTGGTATCCCACATAAACAGGCCGTTGCCACCCAACCACTTAGTCCCTCTACTCAAATTGGAATTTAATGAACGCTGTATACTTCAGAATTCCATTTAGGCAGGTACTTTAAGTGCAACTCAAATTGTAAGGCTTTTATATTTATTCGTAAAGATGGAAAACTGATTATGATTTTTATGTTTACTCAAATCATTAAGCTGTAATTATGACTGAGCGAATAAATTGTGTGGGTGTGATTGTATCTATTTATGTGTTGAGTACACAATTAATTCATGGGGTACCTACCTCCATGGCAAAGACGTGTCACACCTGTATTGATAAAATAGTAGTAGAATTTAACAGTTTTTCAAAAAAGTAGGTATATTTTTCATGGGGACAAAGCACTCTTATGTCTCATACACTACGTATATAATGTGACAGTAATAGAACTTAGGTCCCCCCGCTAACTCCTGAGTGTAGTGAGAGAGTTTAGAT
Organism: Xestia rhomboidea; assembly: GCA_963853795.1. NCBI lineage: Eukaryota > Metazoa > Arthropoda > Insecta > Lepidoptera > Noctuidae > Xestia > Xestia rhomboidea. The sequence continues at coordinate 10,843,534 of OY970761.1, read as the reverse complement.
TAACTACTGCTAGAATCTTGAGTTCAGCGAAGGTTTTAAGCTCACTTAAAACGAAGATACCTTTATCGTAGAAGAAGCTGCAATTCATATTTTTAAACAGCCGGTCATGATGAAATTGAGTACAAGTGTCCGGCTAGACCCTAGGGCAATACTGACTTAATTTAAGATAGTTATACCGTATACCTAAAACAATAATTTCTTTTTATCGTTTGAAATTATGTCACAGTTAAAACACTGAATTTTGAATCAAATATATAAACAAAATATGTAAAAGTTATGTGACAGTTTAGATCGTTAATCTATATATTAATTTGATTCATTGCGCTTAGAATATTATATTGTTGTGCCACTTTAATCACTTATATTACGGTATGTGATCTACCTTTTAGATTTTGATCTGATCCCTAGCCAAAGACATTGTAGGCCTGCAGTGTTCTTGTCTGCAATTTGTCCCATTGTCATATCTTGTGACGTGTGACACCGGTTGTATTACTCAAAATATGACACAGCCCATATCAAAGATGAATCGATTAGTGAACTAGCTGAGCCATTAGCGGTTCTGACTCAATCGTCTCATTTCTACAGCTTTTTTTGCATATGTAGGTGTTAGTGGGTAAGCCGTAAGAGAATTGCGACCGTAATAGAGACCAGGGCCTTTGAAAATGGTAAAAAGTGAAAAATAAGAATAAATGCACAGTGCACTAATAATTTGAAAGATTGAACGCATCTTTACGTAGGTTTCGCGATGCCGACCACGGCGAAGCCAACAGGAAGGGTTATGATTTTAGCAGTCTATGTATGTATGTATTTACGTATGTTCCTCCGTAGCGTCTAAACTATTCATCCGATTTTAATGAATACGGTGTCAATCGATTCGTTATTATGACCCAGGTAACATAGGCTGCTTTTTAACCGACTTCAACAGTAGGAAGAATCGATTTTACCTTGTAAACCCCGAATTTAATAAGAGCGTGATTTTTCAGTAGTCGGGTTTTTTAGTGGTAGTATACACCACACAAATTCGTGTTAAGAAAAAAAGAACAAACAAAATACGACATCTGACTTCTTCACGTTCATATAATGTATCCTATCTACAAAATCTGAGCACGCGTCGACGATGTAACTGTAAATACCATTACGTAATAGAAGGTAAGGCAGCCCATCAGGTAATAACCCGAAGCGCAGCGAGCCTCCGACCTATCTATCGGTGCATCCACCGCCGCTTGCCGCGGGATACCGGCCGGTAACGGGACTCATACCTTCTTTTTACTTTTTTTCAACCTCGGCCCATCGGCATGCGTTCACTTTTAATGACGCCTCACTGGCATTTTTTCGTTTTATTTTAATTATGATATTTTGTTTTGAGTCTTTTTAGCAGGAAAAACATCATATTTTAGTTGACATAATATACTGGAATCGCATAAAATGGATAATACAAAAGTACTATGCGTTAATCAGAAGACAGTGAGATCCTGTCTTGGACATGGGACTCACAAACTCAATATTGATTGTTTATCAATGCAATCAAATTACAAAACGTAGTAATTATTGTGACTTAACTTGTAAATAATGTACGTACTTCTTTGACGGCAATACAAACCAGTCTGTTACATATGGATGTTAACAAACAAACAAGATTTCCCGTTACCGATTGATTTATAGCTTTACGCTCAAAACAATGTGCAGTGAGCAGCTACTTTGTGGTCAAACTAGAGGTCCTTTGTTTACGAGCCCTTTGTGCGAGTAACGGGAGCCAGCCAGCCCCGCCACCCCGCGCCCGCGTGTGACGTACTCTCTGTGACGTCACAGGGCTGCATTTCCAACAAAAATGCACTTTTGCCGTCAAGCAGTGCCCGCTACAAAGTAACAGTTCCTCTTGTGAACCGGGATCTATAGTAATAGCTGGTTCTCAGAACCAACGGACCCTTAAGTACAAAAGATTAGGAAGATATATGGCCGCTCATTTTTCCTCCGGTCTGTGACCAATTTGAGGTTTAAATTCCATATTATCTTTGGACCACGTACACTTTTTGTTTATGTTCGACACTCAGGTAGTATTTGTGGTTAAGGAGATATAAAATGTTGTTTATATTTTTTAATAACAAATATTTTACCGTTGTGGTTTTTCCTACCTATTATTTATGCCTAAACAAATGTCAGTTAATGTAAAGCTAAAAGTTATTACTTGTACTTCTTTTTTTGAGTGTGAAAATCCTCATGGATACCCTCCGTCTGGGGCATGCGGAGGGTTATGTCGGAGTCTAACTGACTGAAAACCCTCTGTTCCTACTACTACCACGTGTCGGGGACACTTGTACCTAAGTTTTGTTTGAGTGATAGTTAAATAAATAAATATCGCTGGACATTAACACACAGCGCCATCTGATGCCACATTAAGCAACGAGGCTCGTGACGTGGACACCAGATAGTTGATATACTACATATATATACTTTTTGTTTGTAAATACATACTTATTGTACGTATAAACATCCATGACTCGGAAACAAATGTCCATGCTCATCACACAAACATTTGCTCCTACCGTGATTCGAACCCGGGACCCTAAGAACGTAAGGCAGCCTCACTACCGCTGCGCCATTCGGGTCGTCAAATTTGAATTAAGAAAGTATCAGTATTTTTTGTGTCTACGTTTTTATCATTAGGGTAAATGTAACGGTGTTCAAATGCTTGAAGACAACCAGATCCAGCAAATAAATTATGCTTATTTTTCAGGTATCCGGTAAAGACACATATCAGTTATTTTTAAATCAATAACATTAATGTGTTTATTGTGTCTTGAACATCGCTCAGCTGCATCGATTTTAGCACAACATTTAAACCAAGTCCAGTGGAAAAACTAAGTCTGGCGATATAATTAAGGCAACGATTAGTTATTTATTAAGCCTGCGTCTTTATACCATTGTAGCTTAACTTATGTTTTATATAATACCGGCTAATACTAAATGTCAATGCAGTAGATCTCTTAAAAATTATAGTTTTGGTTTTACGTAAAACATATCGGTATTTACAAACTATGAAACTACCAACAGATGCAAATATGTATATCCGTTCGTTGGTAGAGTAAATATATAATTAACGAAAAAAGCATCTGTTGATCTGTAGTGATGAGCAAAAAATTACATTAGCACGGACCAAACTAGGATGGCATCGATTCGAACCGATTCAATTAACATACCGCCCATACGTGCAAGCGCCGACTTTTTTGTATAAACTGTACTGTTATGGCATTAACAAAAGAAAGGGGTTTAATAGAGAGGATGCAAAAAAACCCCTGTGATTACTTAACCCATATCCGGCACCAGGCCATATGGTCGCGTAACCCTTTGGCCCCGTTATACCGCGTTTGTTTAACTGTTGCATAATCATTATAATAGCTGACGTTTTTTTAAAGTTACCAAAGAAGAACAACAATGTGCGCCAGGTGATGTGGTTTTACAGTAGGCCCACAATGTGTTCTACTTATTTGGCATAGACGTAGATAACGATTATATGTATATGTACTTTGATAAGTCATGTGTGCTTAGATAATCAAATAAATGAGATAATAATATGTTCATGTGATTGCGAAAAGAGTACGTATAGTATGTGTTGCCGAGTCGTATGTGTTTAGTATAATTATTTTCACTTTTCGCGTTATGGAGCGCGGGGCGAGAGCGCGAGACGAGCGCGCAACGTTGTGCCGACGAGCCCGATTCCTGGAAGCGCGCGCTTTCCACGCACGCTGACTGAACTGCATCTTCCCGATGAAATGCACGCGAGTTCGTTGCACTTACAAACTCATAACCCCCTTTCTAAAGCGCCGATCCAATTATGTGCACTTTCGCAAGCCGCTACTGTCACTCGCCTAGATACGGATAGGAAACTCGGCGCACCGCGCTCGCACCCACCTGCCCGTGGAACCCTCAACACCATGATTTACAACACAGTGTGAACACAAAAGAAATACTTACGCCTTGTTAAAATTTAATGTAATTTTTATGCTACTCTGAAACTTTATCGAGCATTCAGCAAAAAGTGGGCTCTGACCAATTACAACTAAAGTAACATTAGAAAATAAGTAGGTTAGTGAATTTGAAGACACATAAGATGATTTTAGACAGATATTCATCTTATTAAGCAATGTAGAGAGTGCGCTGCACCTGCAAAATTTGATAAAGCCATCAAATAAGTTAATAATAAATAGTTGATGTCGTCCCAGGAATTTCTAAAATATTGATCTCATCCCAAGTATGTATTCGGTAGATGGCTGATAAAGGCGTGTGCGATGTAACATGAAAGTTTTTCAGTCGTAACCAGCGTCCGTGGCGCGGAGGCGCACGCTAATGAAAACGAGACAGGCTAACGAACCCGTTTATTGCATCTCCTAATGTCTGACGCCTATCACTTCACTACTTTATTTGCAATACTTCATTGATTCGTTAATTAATTTTCTCTTATTGTTACAATTGTTTACGATCATTAATATTTAACACAGAAAACTTGTTTCAGATAAGTACTTACACTTAGTTTGCTAACTTTCTTCGAAACACTTTAGGAGTTTCAAGCTTTTTAGCAAAACGGCAGATATAACACTGTGGGTGTGATATCGGCCAAGCAATTTGGCAAGAACTGTAATTGTTTTGTTTTATCATTTTCACAGTACACAAGTATTTCGAAAATTAGTATATCTTGAATCTAAACAAACACTTTCTAGTTTGTTTGTTTTGAACCTTTACCTATTCACTTATCTTATTTGAGATACATTTGAGTACTTTATGTAGAAAGATGTCCATTATCATTCATTAATGCATTAATACCTGTGAGTACCAAGAGTTTTTGCGAGGTAAGTTTGTTCCACATAGGGCTCGGGGAGACTAGACGAGTTGAACTTGTCATGAGTGATTGCAGAGAGAAGGATGGGGGGGACTAGAGTGCATTGACACACTTACCTACTGCACACTGCAGCGGCGAAATGCATCGGCGGCGCGTCGTCCCTCGCTTCTGCGGATACGTCTAGACTAACCAGCATCATTAGACCTCCCGCGGCCCCTCGCGCTCCCTTGCTATCACACAACAAAAGGAAAACCCGCTTCAATGACGGAGCTCAAATAACACCGGGTGCCTTATAAATCACCGACGACGCCTCGGAAAAGTGGAATGACGTCCGCGCGGCCATGCGGTTTTCACTCACCAACACGAACTTAGAGAGAAATGGAAAAACGTGTTAATTTTATATAGTCTTGTGAGAAACAAGGCCAGCTTTAAACAGATTATAAGAAAATAGCTAAGGCTTGTACAATCCACACAATCATCGTTGTAAACGAAGTTACATTGTAAATATCTATTGGAATGATTAAGATGTGCAAATGTTGTGAGTAAACCAATGACATCAATTACATACAGGTAAGAATAAAAAAAAAGGTTTACTATACATCCTCTCGGTGCTTTGTTCCCCATTTCTAACTTTCACCTTAAATTTCAATATACCATAAAATAAATTCACAACACACACTTTACTCCTCCGAGCTTTAACAAAAACCCCTACGACTCACACAATCATCGAGGATAATTCTAAACATTTCCCCGGCCAAGAGATTTGTTCTGAATAAGAAGTATGACTGTACTCACTGTACCAACACTGGCTCTAGCAACGTTTCCTTATCTCCGAGTATAATAAGTAATAGTTAGGATTACCTACCTAACATTATCATGACTAACTGTCCGCCTTTAGTATCAACGTCAAGAGGCATTACCACAGCTCTAAGCGTCACTAAACAACAAGGTGTTGCCTTACACTCGAATAATCAAATCAAATCAAAAATCAAAAACTTTATTTCAAACAAGGGTCCATATGGGTTGGGTTAGTAGCGAGTACTTAGGAGCTATGTTAGTACGACATTATGAGAAAAAAACAATTTAAAACGACACGACACAACAGCCCAATTGAACCGTCCAAATTACTTAATTAATACAATTTAACCTAATTTAATACAATATAATCCAATTCATTTCATCATCACATTTAATGTAATTTAATTTAATCTAACTTTAATTTACCTCAACACCTCTCCACAATAACCTTCAGGATGCTGTTGGAGCCTCCACGTATCCTACGCATTAGGGATGCTGTTCTTTTGTGCATGACAGCCTCGAAACTATCTATGCGTGCCTCGGCAAACATGCCCGACGCACTACAGAACCGCGGAAGCCCCACCAGCACCCGGAAAACATTGTTGTACTGAACACGGAGAGCGTTGTAGGCTTCCTGCGTATATCTGACCTACAGGCTGCAGGTGTAAAACGTCTGGCAGTATGCCTTAAACAGCGTAATTTTCACATTTTTAGAACACCTTGCAAACCTGCGGGCCAGCATATTACATCGAACCGACAAGCGTCAAATGAGTAGAATGTCTCTTAGAATTTCATCAGCAGTGTAATGAACCCACTCCCTAAGAACACTTCGACAACCCATTTCCCACAATCGATACACTTCGTTTTTCTTCACGTCCCAGATCAATATAGAAACTGAAAAATATTGAGAAAGTGGCATACTTTCGGGGAAAATGCAACACTTGTGGCACGCTTGCAGAGGGCAAATATTATATTATTTTCTCCTACTACTAGGGACTACTTCTATAAGACTTGGAGCATAATCCCGTACAAAATGTTCTACCATGCATTGTGAACGCACCCTTAAATGCTTCTATTTAAGGGTGCAAGACTGAAGAATGGCAAAGAAAAACATGCAATGCAATTAAAAACATAGAATTCAAAAGGTTTGTATTGTTAGTCCTCAGGTCTACAAAAAATATTGTACTCTCTATCGACAACTGAGTTATGCCACCGCAGCGTTAGTCCTTATAGTCGACATTTTAAATAAACTACCATATATATATTATATGTAAAGCCTTTGGTATATTGAGTTGTTAAAATCAGTGGAACATAAATATTTTTACTTAAACCGAGTGGGTTCCGTACAATGAGTATTTATTCTGCCATGAACATTGGTACTTTGAACACTGGTATTTTTCATTCCAACTGTGAATATAAGTTTGTTCACAAATATTTTGTAAACAATCTTATATTCACATATTTTTAAGAGCATAAACTTCTTATAGGTTTTCCTGTAATCTAAACGTCAAGAATATATATATATATATATATCTGTATTATTTTCAAAATTTTAGGCTCATTTCAGAATTTTGAGAATGGAAATTAAAATGAAACTTTATTTACATAACGTACACATTTCGTTAAAATGGTTTGATTAAACTTCAGACTGATCGTTGATCTAGTGTTGACAAGTACTACTACTGAGCATACGAGTTTGCTCGGGCAATGGTTAGTATTATTGGTTTTTTCAATTAGAAATTTCTCAATAGTAGACTGGCGGGGTCCAAGGAAGAATGGAACAAAAGCAGGAGGCCTGTGTTCACCAGTGCACAGTGGGTTGAACAAGGCTGCCACTCATGATGATGACTATAGGTTCACTCCGTATTTCATGGGAAACCTCCCTAATGCTCCGGGGAAAACAGGCGTGATGTCAATCTTATTTATTTATTTTGTCACACAAGAAGAAAATAAGAAAGATAGAGATTAAGATAAGAAAACATCTTAACATAACATAGAGTACAAAAGCACAGCTAAATCTTCTTTCTGCAAATAAGCATCATTGCACAGATCGTTTGATTTTGGCAATGATCGTCTTCTACCTTCTAATACCAAAGAAAATAAGTGCAGAGACAATAAAGCCCAGAAAGTGAGTATACCTCCTCAATTTTTTCTGCAACGGAAAACCCAGCAACACAAAGAGAACAACTCAAAACGATAATCGTCACCGAAATGTAAACATCAACACTGACATCGATACACACTAATGTGGAGCAGGTCATTATCAGCGTAAATCCAATACAGTAGCGACCGTAGCACTATTGCAGATATCTGTAACATTTTGCTCGTTTACTCTGTATAATTTATCATATTTTTGAGTTTGAATCATCAGGCCTGAAAGCTAGCCCCAATAAACGCAGAGTCTATCTCACTAAACATTTTAGTTTAGTGAGATAGACTCTGCGTTTATTGGGGCTAGCTTTCAGGGTTAGCTGGACGTTCATATCGACGGAGGCTCCTTTGAACCCTAGATACATGTGGTATCATCGAAGAGCTCCTTCTTATAATATGCCTTACAACCTTTCCATCATACACGACCACCCACCTGCATTTTTCAGAAATTATAGAGCCGTCCAGGAAGCGATGAGCTGGTCAGAGAAAATTCACAACTTGATTAAAGGAATGGAATCATGAATACTCTTTATTTCCTTCGTTCTTTCTATGTTGTCTGTAATTCTCTTAACATAATACTGCGTAATAGCCCTCGAGTACTATTTTGCGCTTCATTTGGAAAATAAAATTCAAGATCAAAGCTGTTATCTGAGCTCGATGCACTTGACACTGAGTGACGTAGCCGCGCGACTCGCGACTGTTGCGCCATTGTTACCGCCGCCGCCGCCTCGCGCCCGAAACGTACAATCGTATACCGTAGCTGACCTCTCCAGACAGATCTCCTGCTCTGATAACATGACTGTATTCGCATGTACCGACCATTATACTGCCAATGGCTCAAATCACACCAAAGTAGCAACAAGTTATTTACCTAAAAACATTAAGAAAGCTGTCTCTCTATGCAGCTAAATGACAAAATGTTATTTACAAATTTATCAATAAAGCGTGGCTCCGTCTAGACTGCTAACAAAATCACGTAAAATTGTACGTGACGTTAATTAAATCTTTAACAAGTTTATCTTTTTTTATCTGTGCAACCTTGACTGACAGAGGCTGGTTTAAATGTTGAGTGGCGGTGTGCGTACAGTGAGGTGACAATGAAAGTACACGTCGCGTTTCTCGCTTGCGATAGTTTGCCGGAATAAGGCCAGCGGCGTTCATCGGCCCCGATCGCGCCGTTACAGCGCGCAGCGCGGGCTGCCGGACCGTCCACGACACTCTCCACTGCAAGCCTCATACTAACATCACATAAAAATGTACAACTACGCACCTAGGTACAGACATATTGTATTTATAGATAAGACTTTTCCTTCCTACATTTTCATTTAGAACTAAAATTGCTTCAAAACTGTCAGTTGAATCTTCTGGGAAACCTTGCATCAATCAGTTTTGTATACGATTCTGAGACATTATGAAACAAAATTTTAATCAAATTTTTAATTAAATACTTAAAGATGATTCAAACACGAGAACTGCTTGCAATAAATCTCGTGCATAAAACAGGAAATTAGGAAAATTCATCAACTTCGTAGAAAGTAATAACGGTGTATGTATAATACGTGTCGTGCGTGAGCGCATGATTCACAAAACTTGCCCGCTCGGTGACATAAGACGCCAAATTAACATATTTCTGCTGCGAATTTCTGCTAAAGCCTTTCCTTCACTCTTACTCATACTGTTTACTGCGCGAGTCATTGCTTTATCTAACTTAAGGAAACTTGTTCTAGCGCTGTTCTATTTGCCAAGTGCAAGCTCTTAGCAAAGGTCAATCTTGAACGCTCATTGTGTAGGCAATAGGTAGTCGCGCTATAATAATTTTGATACGTGAAGTATTTAACTTCACCACTGAAAGAACATTTTACGTTTTTCAACTCAAACAACACAAATGTTTTGGATCCCGCTTTGATTCTTCGTAATTTTGCAGTGACCTGAAAAATAGGTACGAGTTCTATAAAAGTAAAGGAAGAATAAACAGGCCAACCATGTCAATATCAGTTGTCTTACATAAATATGATCGAATACAAATATTTTTAAACGCCGTATTATTTAATAACGTAATTATATTCATTATATGCAGACAAACCAGAATCCGCATAATCGACGTCTAGCTTCAATTGGCCGCGATTCGGTTAGCTTCAAGACAGAGCCAAACCCTATTGTGTGGAGCGGCCGATGCTGCGGGCATGTAGGTGATTGCAACTGCTTTCCGGTAATGTAACCGTCGCGTATGCCTGTAAGAATTCTGCTGGAGGTTCGTTGAACTTTCGCGAGTGCAGAACTGAGCAGCAGGGTGGGGAGCCGCACTAGGTCATACCCGGCCGTCGGCACACTTACCTTGACTCGACGCACACCGCCGCTGCCGCCGCCACCGCCGGCACCGCCGTGCGTTCAACTTCGACGCATAGAAAACTAGGCAATACCTCGCCCGACATTTTCTTGGAATTATTTTAATACAACTGTCATTAAGTCTGTCTTACGTACGATTTTCGGTACAAGATGTACCTATCTCTGCGCTAATTAATTAAGCATAATTAATAGATGCATAATTTTACAGCACAAGTATTTTTTTTAATTCCCAAAAGTATTATAGGCCGTATAGAGCACGATTCCCAATTAAAAAAAAAAAAAAGATATTACAGTGACTACGAAGAAATTAAAAAAAAAATCATCTCTTGAATTACTCCAATTATTTTGAAAAAGAAGTCATTCTAATTGAATTCATAATTACGCCCAAATATTACTTATAAAAAGAAGTAATTCAATTACTTTCTTTATTTCACTATATATTAATCATCATTACTGCATATCTTAGCCGTCAATAGTCATGCACTCGATAATTCGACACACTCCACATTTTTTATTGAAAAATATACAAAGGGGGTCGGAGCTTAATTGTATGCGAAGATCGTACGTCTAGTGCGGTATTGTCTTGTTGGTTTGACCAGATTACCGAGAACGATCTATGACATCAGATCTACTTTGTATTGCGAATAGCCTTCGTTCTCGTCTGGTGGTCATTTCGAATATTTATTGAACATTTGGCTCTAAAAAAACATTCAAATTAAAAAGAAAAAACTTTATGAAAAGGAACACTTACTTTTACTTTATAAACTTCTAGGATGGTGCTAAGTCAACGTTGGTCTCATATCCATCTGATATATATGTATATGACGCTAATCATAAAAGTCGCAACCCCAAAAGCGACGTGTAATTGACGTGAGACGAAACGACGTGACAACATGTAATTCTCTGTATTATGTGCTTATGTTTAAAGCAAAGAAGCACAAAAACAACCTACCTCATCCTCGGACACACGGGTAGCTCGTATTATTACGCAGTTTGCCTTGAGATCAAATCTGTAACAAAATAAAGAGGTTTAACTTCTAACGCAAACATTTTCAACAATATCATTTTGCAAATGCAACATCATAATAAGACAATTACGTAGCGCTGTTTGATCCACTTAGTTCTTATCACAACATTAATCTTGAGTCTAAAAGCGTTGACCTCGAGCCTCGACGTGCGCTCGCAATACATACCCACTAGTCACATAATACTTTCTTCGTTATAAACTACATCATCAGAATCATTTACGATGCTAAAATTCGTTTCAAAACCACCCATATTTTCAATAGGAATGACAACAGGAGCTTTTGACAAAGTCCTGAATCAGGATTTGTGACCAGAGGATAAGGTAATATAATCTTTCAATTGAGTCTTCGTTTACAAGTTGAAGAGTTTATTCTTTCAATCTTGTCTAAGTTAGCCAGGAGCTCGTTGCTAAATATTGATAACAGCCACTCGGGACGATCTTCAGGTTAAGCCGCGCTTGCATAGGTCGGTCCGTAGATGGGTAAACACCCATTTCAGATAGGCTCTATGTAAAATACTGGTATTCAGTTGCATGTTCTTCTTTATCGTGTGGTTAGTGCCTAACCTGGTGTCGGAGTTTTTAAGCCGCCCATGGGCCTCTGACTGGGCTTAACATGCCGTAGAGAAATATGTCTCAGGCATGCTGGTTTCCTCACGATGTTTTTCCTTCACCGAAGCAAGTGATAATTATACAATACGCACATGAATCCGAAAAATCAGAGGTGCGTGCCTTGGGTTCGAACTCGAGACCTATGACTTGGCAGACCGACGTGAGATGTCGATGTCTTTATGTCCACAGTTGCATGTTGTGAGACTGGAAGCCGACCCCAACAAAGTTGGGAAATGGTTAGGCAGATGATGTCCGAGTTAGCCACGTTTTTAATTATTATTTTACCAGCAGCCCAGGATATAAACAGAGGACTGCATTTTGTTCTCATTTTCTTTATGTGTGGAGCAAAACTACCGGGTGTTTTCATGTCGACTGAAGTAGATTGAGTCAAAGCTTTAACGTATAATCAGCGCGCGAGCTCCGAGGAATCGGTGGCTTGTTTAAATCATCGGTGGTTTTATTTCGGGTGTATAGTGCTCTCATAGAATGGTTTCATAATTTATTACTCTGCGCGAACTAAATTATGAAATCATTCTGTGAGGGTGTTATGTGCTTGAGGTGGAACCAGCGATGTTTAACTATAAATTTAAATATGTTTATAATTAAATATATAATTATATTTATTTATTATTTATTACGTTGTTGTGAAATTGGTGGCAATTCCAAACAATTGAGTAATTTGAGGCTACATTAAAGTTTGATTTAAGTTTTAGTCACTTTATGGTTTTCATGTTTTATTTTTATGTATGTAGTTATTCCAATAAAATTAATAGTGCAGTTAATAATGAATTCCAGATAAAAAAAACTGTTCCGTATTTTTCAAACTGTAATCTTCAATCCACTTAGTTCAGTCTTGTTAACTTTGCTATTAACATATCTATATGTAGGCCAAACAAGCATTGAAGAAGTGTTAAGTCACTTAGATACACGCAAAACTGACCGGAAAAATAGACTTTTCGAAAATTCTAGATTTTTGAGACGGAAATGTTGTTACGCACTGAGTCTTAGCTCATCCTGTGCTTTAAATTGGAAGATTAGTTAATACATTAATTGGAGTAGCAATAAACTAAAATTTTAAAGAAACAAGCTTATATCAAAATGAAAAGAAGAAAATTAGGTTTATCATGATGTATTTTAAAATCATAATCTATTCTACATACATTCAGTCACTGACTGACAACAATCAGCCAAAGGAACTTGCTTTGGCCGCCCAGACACTTACATTTGAAGAGGCAGAAGATAAACTGCCGGAAGCTCTGGAAACACTTGGGAAATTCTATAATGAAAATGCCCTACGGCCAAATCCGTCCAAGACCCAGTCCTGTGCTTTCCATCTTCGCAACCGTCAGGCAAACAGAGCTCTCAGTATCTCGTGGCGGGGCGTTGATGTGGAGCATTGCTCTCAACCACGCTACTTGGGCGTCACCCTTGATAGATCTCTGACTTATAAGTTCCACTGCCTTAAAACAAAACAAAAAGTCGGGACTAGAAATAACGTTCTTCGCCGCCTCACATCCACCAGCTGGGGAGCATCACCACAAGTCCTCCGCACGACCGGCCTATGTCTTGCTTTTTCTGCTGGGGAGTTTGCATGTCCAGTGTGGCACCGTTCGGCACACGCTAGAGAATTTGACATAGCGCTGAACGATTCCTGTCGCATTGTAACGGGATGCTTAAAACCCACCCATCTTGCGATGTTGTATCCGTTGGTAGGTATAGCTCCACCAGACGTTCGGCACGAAATAGCTAGTCGTATCGAAAAGGGAAAACAGGAACGAGATAACCGCCACCCCCTGTACGGGCATCACATACCACCTTCACGCTTAAAAAGCCGTAAAAGCTTCGTGAGACACACGATTTCCACAAAAGACAATGCGTCAGATGAAAGATGCGAATTGTGGAGGAACAGACTTCCCACCCTTCCTCACTTCATCAATCCAGCAGAACATCTTCCTCCTGGACAGGAACTGCAGTGGCCAATCTGGAAATCTCTTAACCGTTTGCGGGCCCAGGTTGGCCGCTGTAGAAGTAATCTAGCCAAATGGGGTATCATCGACCCGTCCCAAAGACAATGTCAGTGTGGAGCCCCTCTGCAGGATATGCCTCACCTCCTTTCTTGCCTATCCTGCACAGCCACCTGCACCTTCCAGGATTTAAACGAAGCCAACGACAGGGCTGTACAGGTGGCAACATACTGGTCGGGCATTATTTGAGTCTATCGACACGCAAAGAAGAAGAAGCCAAAGGAACTGGGTCTTGAAGGAACGATATTTGAAAATTCACCCCCTAAAGGGAGGAAATAGAGGTTAGACATTAAATGTCTTATTATTAATCATCAATATTGAAATTACAAACGTTAGTTTGGTACTTAGGCAGTGTTTTGACGGTAAAAAAACACCCGACGCGGCTATCATTATAATTTGGAATTCCTACTACTGATTACATATTTCAGCATGAAGACAATGGGTACTTCCGCTACATTCATAGGTAGTTGAAACATTACATATGTAGGTGTGCTTAAGGCAGGATTTCATACTTGAATAGTTTTATTGTGTGTTTTCTTTCATTTTCTGAAGTTGGGTTCTTTGTAAAATTTTGAAAAGGAAATCAGGAAGGTTAGTAGTTGGTTTGGTTCTAGCCGAAACCAAGGTCTTTCGGCTGAGATGGGAAATTGAGTATTAGTCATAATGAGAACTACTATATACTTTAATGGTATATTTTTCTCAGTTTCTGTCTTTTATTATCATTATTATAATTTTAGTAGATACTCAAATTATTTTTCAATACACTTCCGAAAACGGGTTCTTATCGCGCTACGATTAAGTTCAACATGCAATGTATTTCACACGGGTGCGTTTTTTTCATTTATCCGCACGTGTGCGGAAATAAAAATTTCCACAGATAACTATTATTTTACGAAGTTCAAATCGGTTCAATGCCTATAGTCGGACGTGAATGTTTTTTTTTTTTTGGCAAAGCAATATGCGTCTTTACGGCGTAAATATTTTTTGAATATTCAATATGTGTTTATAAATAGAATATCATAGATAGGCATGATTATTTAAAACTAATATTTACTTTTATAAACAAATTAACATTCATTTGTGTTCTAAATTCAAAAATATTTAAAAAATGGTTGTCTGTAAAGTCGGTTTACGGACGATAATTTTACGTGATATTGTAATTTTTGATGATATTAGTGATTTTAACTTAAAAACAAATTATTTCACCCCCTTAAGGATTGAAATTCTAACAACACCGTTGCGTTAGCTTCCAACGATGTAAAGTCGGTTTACGGACGATAATTTTACGTGATATTGTAATTTTTCATGATATTAGTGATTTTAACTTAAAAACATTTTTTTTTCACCCCTTTAAGGATTGAAATTCTAACAACACCGTTGCGTTAGCTTCCAACTATACGCCTAGATAATAAATTTTGTGATTGTTACTTTGAAAATTAAGGACTTTCCATACACAACTTCATCCCCTTTTTTAACCCTTTGGGGGTAGAATTATTAAAAGTGGTGAGACACGTATCAATTAATTTTCAATCGACAGCCTAAACACAAAATGTTAAGATCCTAACTTTAAAACCTCATACAAACTTTCATCCCCTATTTAACTCTATTAGAGGTTGAATTACAAAAAATCCTTCCTTATTCCTTGTCTACATTATAAAGGGAACCACTGTGCAAAATTTCAATTTTCTAGGTCCAAGGGCTTGGGCTGGGCGTTGATCGCCGGATCGGAACGATGTGGCACTTTTTCGTGCGTGCAGCCGGTGTTCAACGATTTATAAGACTTTATCACGTCAAAAACTATTTTTTATATTAGGCTGTTTAGTGGCTTTATACCTTTGCCTCTCCTTCAACGGCGAAAGCAAAATGCGGAAAAAAAAGAAAATTAAAATCATAGGCCTAATAATTCATGACAAAAATATTTTTCATGCTTTTATTTTATTTCTTCAAAAGTGTATTGAAAAACGTCGTTTGATACTCGTGGACATTTGTTATTGCAGTTCTCGGCTAAATTTATCGTGTTAATTCCTCTTCGAATGCAATAACAAAATTACAGATCTACATACAACTTTACTCTGGATTAAATACCTATTAAATAAAATAAAATTCTTATTACGACATAGCAACCTGTTTAATATAAATATTGAAGTATAAATATATATGAATTTATGGAATGACGCATTATTTAATTCATAAATCAAATAATTTTGAATGAAACTGTTTCTGTGTTGCAGAACAAAGAGTTCAAAATTGGTTGCTTTTCAATAGACAACGACACAAGTTTATACATATGTGTATATAACAACTGTGCTTACTGAAAAATCAATAGTCTTTTCTGCAGTACATACCTACATAAATAAATGTCATATGTGTTTAAACATGCCATTATTTTTCACGGTCTTTGTCGTAAGTGTCAAAAACCTCTAGTTATGCGGGTTACATGCACGTTATCATGAAACAATACATAACAAATTGGCTACATGTATGGAAAATAACTCCATGTCTTTGTGCTCCCTTTGAAATAGTTTGTTTTTTTTGTCAGCAGGAGTGGGTTGTCAAAAATATTCGCTCACATTCACTGTAGGTTGATATGTGGAGTTTTTAAAAGCAATTCAAACGTCGTTAGTTCGTCATATAAATTTGCTAATAGCAGGCATTGACTCTATTCGGCTCTCAAAAGAGTTCAACGCTCGTGGACTTGAGCTAGCTAGTCTCACGACTCTTTACACAATGGATTTTTTGTGCATTCTTGCTTTTGGTTATGACATCACTCTGACTAGCAACTTGACGCTACTTTAGGTATAAGCTATGAGCATGTGTTATATGTAGTAATATGTTTGTTTATACAGCTTTAAACATTGGAAAAGTCGTTGAACGTGGGTTTACGAATTTTCTTTTTTGATTGCGTAATGGATAATAAAAGCAACCAAATATTTGTAGACAAATGTCATATAGAAATGTAAAATACACATTTAAACCACAGTTACAAAGTTTTAAACTGAGTTTTACACGATGTATTGAAACAGTACAAAATTTTAAAATAAGAAATTGTTGAAACTTTTGTCACACTTGCCGGAGCTTACTAAATTTAGCTTTTCTTTATTTGAGAAGTATGTTAACTTTTTTAAATTAGAAAACGATTTTTATAATAGTAGTGGCATGTATAAAAATATAGTTTTCGTGCTCGTATATTTAATATTTCAAGAAGAAAGACAAGTTTAGCTTAATACTTTGTTCAAATGTATGAGTCATACAACATTCAGACTTAACAATCTTGATAAAAATCTTGAACTTTAAAAAGTAAAAGACTCGCTCAACACCGATGAACAAGAGAAGAATAACATCAACACAGAAATATTAACAGTAATCAGTGGTTCTTAAAAAATTATTACTTTATTACTCATTGCGCTTATTTATCCTTGGTTACACAATGACAAAGAGCGACTGTTAATTACTGCGGGCATAATGTTGGCCCAAATTTTAATGTTGTAGCAGAGAACCCAAAATTATTACTTTGAAAATGCTTTTTAGAGATTGGCTGCTTTTCTTAGTTGTCGTTTCAGTACATAGATGTGAGGCGATACACTCGTGTATTAAAACATAAAACACATAGATCTAGTTTTAATTTTAGAAACGTGATTGATAACATAAATTATTCTACTTTATGGCTCAGTCAATCAGTTTTTGCTGGTTCTTGCTTTGAGTATTCAATTAACATAAAGTTTGATTAATTAGCGAATACAAAAAAGTTGCATACTAATGATGGGCGAAATGTATTTTTTTAATTTAACGACTCGATTCTGTTATTTCATAGATATCTTTATACTTGACAACAAACAAAAAATGTGATAAAATATCCCTTTTTTTATGCCTACGCAGACCACAGCCAAGTTATTTAAAATCTAAGCTATCTTATTCAGTGATTATAACCTCAACCACTGATGTTTAATGGAGGAACGATTACGCCATGCGCCATAGCAACCAAATAAAAATATGCGAGTAGAAAGGTTTTACGCAAAACTTGCATTTACTTATCGTAAAACAGTTTTTGAAGCTTCCTGGGCTAGTGCCAAACAAGAGGAATACCATTGAATCTATAGCATTAGCATAATAAGCCTGAATCCTGAATCAATGGTTTTCATTACTTTATTTACTTCAAATTAGAAATCAGTCCACGTCAATAATATTAATAACAAAATTTTGGGAAAAATGTTTGCACTGTCTGTAATATTAAGTAGGTATGAAGATGCTGAATCTATTTAAAATGATAATACAGTGCAAACGGCCACTGATTTATACCAGCTTCCGATTAGCCCAGTGCTCACGCGGCGAAACCACGTGGCTCTTAGCTTTAACATAATCATTGAACATGAATTCGCTTAAATTTGCATCTGGTTAATAAAAACACACCTGAAAGTTGACAATTTCATACGAAAATGACGCAGCGGATTATCTAGTAAAATACACAAACAAAAACGTTTCAGAAAAGTCAAAAGCATCGTCTTGGATTAAACGTCAAAGACAAGACATACCAATATCGTAGGTTTCGTATCGTAAGTCTGGAAGTAAAGGCAACATAATGATTAGGATTGTAAAGTTTTTATGCATAGGTTGTTATAATCCGGCGGGACGTGCAAAAACTCAAGGAATATTTGGTGGATGAGGCTCCGTGCCCTCGGGCCGCGGCGGTTACATAAGTTCATCTATTTTCAAGGTCGAGGACATTGCTCCCAAATCGCTGATCGCGTCCTGCCGGCCAGTGGAGGGGAGCCTCCAACTGGCCAGTTTGGGCGTTCACTTCTTTTTTTCCTAATACCGTCTATTATACACTATGTTAGGTACTTTGGTCAGGTTTATACATAACACACAAGGAATCGTACAGTTCGGTGTTCGTTCAAGTTAAATGTGATTCGGAATTTTAATTACGTTCCTAGATGTTTATCAAGTTCTTGTCCAGAACAAAGAATAGAAATGCTAATTTTATTCGAGTATTATACAAAAGTCTATTGTGTGAATGACTTCTCTTTACAGATTTCAACATAAAAACTGTAACAATTAGTCGTATTAGAAGAGGAAGGACATTTGTGTTTAACGGCTACTGTCGTAGCACAATAAATCAATGAGAAAGTCATCTGACAATTTACAACTACATTCTCCGCCCTCAGGGTGGCCAGTAGCTAAACAATGAATCGAGGGCGCACCCCTTTCTTTTACAATCGGCTACTGCGTAATAAAACTCTTTCTTGACTTTTTTTCATAAATAACAAGTGAAGATGCGGGTTACAACGTTGCTACTTTTAATTCCACGTTTAATCCTTTTCCTAAGGAGAGCTTAATTTAATCTAACTCAGGAAAAAGCCGCCAAGACTAAACCGAACAGCGCGGCAGCGGCCGCAAACTTTATCGTTAACTCTAAGCTATTTAAATGAATCTGAAAAGGTTTTTAATAGAGCCGCAAGTATGACAATTATTACTAACCGTCACAATTTTTTGCGAATGGAAAACGAAGGACACTAATCAATCACGTTCAAAAAGTATTCAAACAAACAAATAAGCCGTTCCATACTTTTTTAAGTAAAACAAGATGAATACGAAACATATTTTTTACATTTCTCAAATTGCAAGTATTTTTGTCGAAGGAAACATAAAAGTTTCTATGTCATTGTGTTTTTGTCATTGCAATGTGTGTTTGGGTGGAAAGGGACCGTTAGATTTTTTTGACACCGCCATTATAACGGGCACCCTTTAAAAAAACTTTTAAGGGTTCGGCAGGTAGAGCAAATCTTTTGATCGAAGCCTGCGATTAACGCTGCGATTGAGCATATATAATGTAGATTTTTTATTGTTCAGATGTTCCAAATTTCTGTAATGGGCTTTACGTAACTGTAAAGTCCCTTACATAAATTCGAACATTTACCTCTTTGTCGTTTCTTTGATTGCACCTGATAGTGGCGCGGCGGAAGACATATGCAACATTTTATTGTTGATGGAAATGTGCGATACCGTTTATTTTAATTTCGGAAATTGAAAAGAGAATTACAGATACCACACTACAATATCTACTGTTCAGCAAACTGGTGACTAAATAATGTTCCTGTTTCAAAGAAGAACTAACAAGGGATTCTATCTTTAGAAGTATGAGCATACTGTTGAGTTTAAGAAAAAAATAAAACACCAACCAAAACAGACTTTGAAAACACAAAAAATGTGAAAAATAACTTTAACTTCTGAATTCATTGGCAAAAAAGAACTATAACGAATCAAACAAACAAAAGTCACCGACTTCTTTTTTTCACTTTAATTGTGTTTTTGAAGTCGGTTTCATTTTTTGCAAAAAAGTTTTTTATTTTTTCCATTTATAAGGAAGTTTTCAATATAATAGACAGCAAATCTGACATCAATTACATAACATCACGCCATTGGCGTCATGATGTTGTGTAAACAATAAACATCCAAGCGATTGCAGCAATCACGATCAATTTGCCGTCTATTATTGAAGAGTTCCCTTGTATTACTCCGAAAATTAGCATCAGATCTTCACCAAACTTAAACGGGACCACCGCAAAATAATATTCTTCCAAACAAAAAAACAAACATTAAAATCGGTTCACAATTGGCGAAGATATCGCTGAACATACACACACAAAAAAAAACAATTTATAAAATCCTTCTTCTATAAAATCGGTTAAAAACAGATGCGAAACCTTCATAAGAAGCCTCTACCTAATTCACTTATCAACGATAGGCGGATTAATCACTAATGTATTGCAACCATCCCACCATCCACCATGACGAATGATTACATTGCTGTTCATCGAAAAGTCCAGAAACGTCCCTCATTGCTCTGTAAAATTGTCTAGTGGTGGTAGAAATTGGCGGTGTACCAGTAACTAGGCTGCGTATACTATTCTAATCTTTATCCTAGCAGTAACTGCTACACGTGGCTTGGAGCCCTGCCAGCCTGCCAGGCGGTCGCTGCTGCTAACAACTTTGCTCAGTAAAGGGAAATAAACGACCTGGCTTTTACCAACTCGCCACTTGTAAGTGTTTTATCCTTTAGGGTAAGTACATGAAATAGCTTTAGCAGTAAGTAGCTAGTAAACTGGAAAGTACGGAGAGTGGAAGTACACTGATAATACTAATAATTGGAGTGTTAAATAAATCAGTTTCAAATAAGATGTCAAATGACTGGCGGTCATGTGTTTGCTAAGAAATGGATTGCATATAATAGTGTTATTAATCTCTTATCTGTCTGATAGTTTTAGGTAATTATATTTTGGATCAAAGGTAAAATCACACGGGTACATTGAGTCCTCCTTTTCCTGCATTAATGAAAGTTTTCTGTAGGTGTCATATCACGGAAAGGTGAATTGAACATTCATTAGTTGAAATAACCACAGTGAGCTTTGTGTTGTTTTAGCAAACAATTATTCATAGTATGAAACACTATACAGTCCTAATAGGATAGGCCTACGAGTGAACTCAACAACACGTTAATTGATTTCGGGCTTTGAACCGCAATTACTAGGAGGCTTATTTCTAGCGATGGCTTGTAATAAGATCATTGAAGTTTGACGTGATAACGTCTTATAAATCGATGAACACCGGCTGAACGCACGAAAAAGTGTCACACCGTTCCGATCCGGGGATCAACGCCCAGCCCAAACCCTTGGACCTAGAACACTGAAATTTTGCACAGTGGTTCCCTTTATAATTTAGACAAGGAGTAAGAAAGGATTTTTCGAGATTCAACCCTTAGGGAGTTAAATAGGGGATGAAAGTTTGTATAAAAATCCGTCAGTTCCGTAAAGTTAGGATCTTAAAATTTTGTGTTTAGGCTGATGATTGAAAATTAATTGATACGTGTCTCAGCATTTTTGATAATTCCACCCCCAAAGGGGATCAAAATTGTGTACGCGAACCGTGCACCTTTTTCGACGTTTTATAAGTGCCCATCTCGGCCTATGTGAAATAAAATATTTTGATTTTGTATGGAAAGTCCTTAATTTTCGAAGTAAAAATCACAAAATTTATTATCTAGGCGTAAGGTTGGAAGCTAACGCAACATTGTTGTTAGAATTTCAACTCTTAACGGGGTGAAAAGGGGGATGAAATTTGGTTTTTAAGTTAAAATCACTAATTTCATGAAAAATTACGTTATCACGTAAAATTATCGTTCATATTGTCGTCGTCGTGACTTTACAGACAACCATTTTTTTTGTATACAAATAATTTTAGTTCAGTCTTAAAATGATTTAAAATCAAAGCCACCATACAACTACATACTTTAATAATATATTTAAGTTTACTACAAATCTGAGTTAAAATACCAAACTTTATTTGAATAAGAACTCACTTGTTTTAAAAGTAAATCATCGCGAATGCACTCTTCGACACAGTTCGAATTTCAAAGTGATGCATAATAAATTACCTAAAAACGTCACAGAACCTGAAGATATAATTCTCCGAAAGACGTGCTCTTACAAAAAGAGGTATGAAATTGTTGAGAACTAGAAAATCCGTGTAGAGATCGTTGCTCTTTACCGCTCGACTACCTCCACCAACCTCGAACGGTTTGCCGTGAACATCCTTACAATTTTAATCGTATTATGTAACATTGTTGCTCACCATCATGATTTAAAAATAGGAAAAGCACGAAGGAAAATTCCTGAAAATCCGTATTCAAAAACGTCGCACATTATGAAACCAAATCGTAATGAATGTAAACAAAGTGTTGTAGAATATCAGCAGCTATTCTGGTATAACCATCAAAACTTAGGAAAACAAGTGAAAAGATGATGAAAAACAATGAAAAAACATTCACATTCTCGATAGTTTTTTTTTAAATTACGAATTAGAATCAGTTTAATAACTATTTTCCTATTTCAATTAACTTAATGTTACAAGTTTCGTGCAATACATAGTACCTTTCATAGGCACATTTATTGCTATGATGTGGAGCCGTGTTTATTACCACACAGGCCTAAATGGGCACTTATAAAAACGTCGAAAAAGGTGCACGGTTCGCGTTGGTCGTTTCCATGGAGAAGAACCGGCAAGAAACTCCATGGTTACTCTTTTCAAATCATTTGGTATTACAATATTATTTTCTTACAGCATTAGTACTTAAGTATGGGAGGACAGCGTAGACCCGACAATAGGTCGTTACTTACTATACAAAAAACGTAAAACAGAAAAGTGCATCATTAGTTAAAATAAGCTAAATCTTCAGTTGTCATTTTACTTTACATTTTATTCTATCAACTGCTCTTTTTGTTTCCAACACCAATAAAATAAAAGGAGTGGAACCAAGACCATATTCGGCATTGAACTGAATTTTGGCATTATGATGTCATCAGCCAACAGGTGGTAGCGGCCGGGTATTTATCTAATATAACCTCTAACATGCCAATTGTGAATTAGGTAGAAGAAGAAGAAATCATACTCAAAATGTTATTACATTTACATTTTACAGGGCATATTGAGGAGCGGTGGTATGATAAACATAGTTAGAGGCAATTTAGACCCAAAAAACAACGCACTTCGATTGAAATTTTAGTTTCAGGTGAGAATAAAACAAAGATTTATCATGTCTATTACGCATTACAGAGACTGATGCGACAGATTTTCCCGTAGATTGTTGGCGCAGTGGCTGAGCGACTAGCTGCTGCGCTGCGTGTCGCAGGTTCGATCCCCGCACGGAACAAATATACACCCACGATACAGGAGCAATTCCTAGTGTGGGGCAACGCAAAAAAATGATATGGTAAATGTGACGTTTCACGTCATGTCTTGTCACGGCAGTACTCACGGACGTGAGATGACTGTCACACGTCACACCACACACCCTCGGAGGTACCGTGTGTGTCCTGTCGTTGACACTAGATCAGCTTGTGTAACAAACCTGTATCGGATGTGAGTGTTTTAGTTCTTAAATCCAGATTGTATACCTGTTTCCTTTCGCCTGAATGTTTTCTTATGCTTAAGTATTATGACACATAATGGGTGTGACACTTCAAAATTAGACATTATGCATATGTATAGTGAATATTGTATTATAGGAAATTTTGATTGTATTGTGTGTGTGTTTTCGGGTTGTCTATTGTGGGTCTTTGTTGCAAGAATATGTGTGATGTTGCTCTAAGGTAATATAGGAACCCCCTTTTACATCATGAATCAAAATCATACTCTACCTCCCCGTCCTTTCGTGCTTTCCTATGAGTAACAATTTTTTATGTATTTTTCTAATCATCAGTTACAAATCCCGAAAATATGTACATTTCATTTTGTTTTGTTGTAACTGTATTCAATTTTCTAGGTTTTTCTATGGAATCAACGTTAAACGAGAACAGTTGATGACGACACTGCAGAACTGACTTAGTGAATTCTTGCAGTCATGTGAGAACCGAATTCAATTAGCACCTCGCGATGGCCAATTGGCTATATTTGTGAGCGCTCTGAGCTGATTTCAGTTTCAGCGAAATCAAAGTGTGGATTAGGCAAAAAATCTATTTTGACACTTGTACTAGATTATCTTGTCGATACAGGAGTAAGATTCACTGTCAGCTTCGACCATGGCTTTGGAGTGTGCGGGGGGCTGGTGCCGTGCGGGAGGAGGTGAGGCATGGTGTTCCGTCTCGCTCTTGCGCGCAGCAGTTCATTCACCCGTGCGCGCGGCGAGTGCGGAAGAGCAGCGTTGCGCGGGCGCAGGTACCGAGGCGGGCGGACGCTGGCGCTGTACGCGGGTAGTCGCGCAGGAAGGACGTCTCCGACCATGAACCGAGCTAAATTTTATCAGTTATCCGGAGGTGTCGGTGCGCCACGCCGCGTCCACGAACGCTCCAACATGACCCTCTAATATTACGATACTCAGTGACGTTTTGCATTTATAACTAGACTGAAAGCAACATAGATCTCAAGATAAGACTTATTTTTATAAATTTCATTATTTTTAAGTGACGGTTTTATGTGAGGTGTGGATTTATTTTTAAGTGTTAGTGAAAACATAAACAAACATTTCCCAGTAGGATTTTACAATTTGGATTTTCTTCTAATTCTTCATCACATCAGGATTGTAAGCCTAATGGTTAGTATACACACATTTAATCATAAAATAAGAATTAACATAAACTTAAGTTTAGTAATCTTTACTAATCACATTACTTACGAATTTCTTCGCGCTATCAAAAGACATCAACGCGCGTCTTAGTTAATACTTACAATAATAAATTAACTTTTAAAAGGCTTTGATAACATAATTAGTGATTACTTATGTTGACCTTGTAAAGTAACATACTCACTGATGCACTATAATATGACTTATTTAAATTATGTAACAAAATCAAGGTAATACAAATATTTAAAATTGCAATCATGTACTACCAAATTGATGCAATCAAGAAAATATTACTTTGATTCTATAATTTTATGTATTGCACATTTGACTAAAAATACTAACTTGATCTAATACTAACATGGCAAAATAAACCTAGGTATATGTATAGATTAATGAGCACAATAAAAATTATCTCAATCAATGTTATGCTAATTATTTTATTATGGCGCGAAATAAACAAACTAACCCCAACCTAATTTAAGGCAACATGTCCTTTAAATCATCGTTGCAGACATTACATAACGATGAATAAATACACGATGGCCGCAGTAATAAGGAAGAGGACTCCATGTTTTTTGGGCGGCAATTACAGAAAAATCATACATGAGATGCGCGGGATCACGCACACATACGCAGGCATTGTTGTTGCGTCGTTGTTGGGTGCGCAAAAACAAAGCCTTGAACTTGCCAGGTTCAAACTCAAGGCGAACATTCGCACACGTGACGTGATCTACCTCCTACGCTGAAATTACGTAATCCTTGCAGCGATTTATGTAATGCAGCCGAGTGATTTATTTGTTTATTGACTGCAATTCTGTAGTTATTTCTATAGGTTGAGATTATTATCCGATTTTATCTATCTAGGTAACAATCAAAGTCCAGTTCAATGGCAAAATAATTTACGCTAAGAAATCGTATCTAGAAACCTTGATCATTTTTAAAAACATTTTTTTCTAAAATGAAAATTATGTTAAAATTACCACTTTGCATAAGTAATTAATGTAAAAACCTAAATTTTATAAATGCCTTGAATCGCATTCTATAAATTATGTCATGATTTTTATATCATGTTCATCTCACTTGACCTTCGAAACAACTAACTTATTTTATTTTAGGCATAAGTATTGAATGAAAGAATAAATTATAACAGCCATGTACATAAATAAGTATTAAAGTATTACATGAAGCACGCACAGTGATGTAGATGGAAGCGAAAAAATAATAATTTAAACAAGCATGACGACAAGCAAAAGTGGTCCCAATCGCAAGCGCAAAAGTTCCAAATTAGCATGCGCGCCACCCGCCGCGGTTTCGGCAATGACAATGACAACGACCGATGATATAACAGAAGGCTGTCAAACCCGTGAAAACTCGGTCATTGAACCGCGCGCTTGCGACTCAGCCCCACTTTTTGACGCTTTCGCTCATGCGATTTTTATGTTTACGCTGCTGAACATAAAGTTAATTTTGACTTGACAAATAACCTAAAGATATGTACAGTTAAGATTTAGACTGAAAACTCGTGACGGACAACATATACTATGTTAATATTTTGTTCATATGATATAAAGGAGTTAAACCTAATTAGATAAACGATGAGGTTTAGGACAAATCTTCACGCTACGATGACACATTTTACAAAACCGATGAAACTGCTCTACTCCTGAAAACTAGAACGACTTTTCTGGATTTTGAGGATTGCATAAATATTAGGTTATGATCTTCATTTCTTTACGCAATCTTACAATTTTTATTTGGAAAAATAACTGAAAATGAAAGTAAATGACACTGATTTCAGGGCAACTCTATAATGACGCAGGCAGTTGCAGCATAGTTTAATTAGGAAAAGTTTGATATTGTTTTCTACGAATGCATTACTTGTTAGAGGGTGGACCCGAACAGGTTGAACTGAGCAAACAAACAGAATACTTGAAGCACTCGAGGTCGCCGCCATCATTTAGATTTACTAAGTGTTGACATGGATGAGCCAGGAAGGTCCTTGATGGGTAGAAAGTAAATGTTGAGTGCAGGCACACGCGCGTGGCCGGCGGGGAGTGCGCGGGCGCCGGGAGGTCGGAGGTGGGAGAGGGCGCTGTAATGCGTGGAACCTGTTCGAACAACGGTACCTCCGTATCGTGCCCCGGGCGCACACGCACCCATTATGTAATAAGTAATAACCTTTTTCTCGCTCGACTGACTCGTCCCTTTCAACATGTGACCTTAACTTTCAATAGCGATTTGTTTGTTTTTATTAAGCATAGAGGAACCCGATTGCGTGAACAAACAATGCGTGTTTTTTTAAGTCCTTTGTTATGAGGACTTTAGCATTTAATTCCTAATTCTAACTAAGTCACTTGTCGGTCGTGACTCAGATTAACATTGTTGTTGAATAAACCTTCTATCTTTAAAACAAAGTAATTAAACAGTATCACTTTAGTACTTAGCAAATTTTCATTTGGATAAAATGCGCTGTTAAACGTTTGAATACTAGTTGAATCACTTGCTCCTAGCTTCAAAGTAAGCCAATAGAAACGAACAACTTTGACTACCAAGAAAAAGAGATATCAACGTACAAATGTAATGCAAAACAGGCGAGCCTTGCATTTATTTAAACTCCACTGCAATGCAAAGCAATGCAAGTGTTCCCAGGCGCTTAACGTAATAAACTATTTATTATTCTGAATAAGTTATGAAAGTAAAGTTACAGAAAGTGCAGCAGCACGTGTTTATAAAAATATCGATGACAGTGTGTCCCACATGCATATGAGTAGCTATAATATGTATGCCAGCAGCCTTCCGGTGGCAGCCGACCAACGGTTACCGCACCAAATTCGTAGCAAATAGACTTACATAGCACACAATAGTTTTTCCATCTATTATTCGTCATTGCTACGGGCGGTTGATGTTGTAGTGTCCAGAGATTTTCGGAACATACTTTACTAGGAATTTTCTATTTCTTAACTTGATATTTACAATGAGTAAGAGAAGTATTCTAAAAGTATGAAATACACAATAATTGCGATTTTTCACAAAATCACAAGTCAGCCCTACTATAACTACGTTCCACACTAAAAGGCTATTTCTGAAACGTCCATGCATCGATTTACACTTCGATAGATTTCCCTGGAGATATGTTCCAAAGGCAAGACATTCCGTACCAATCTGCAATCTTATTTGTTACATCATACCTTGGTGGAGAACCGTTTAAAAAACTATCATCGTTGTAAAAAAAAAATAATCTACAAAAACAATTAGTCTGCAGCATCGAATCTGAAATGGAAACTGAACAACTCAGTTAATATTTTCATCAAGAGATTGTTTTTCTTTACACCTCGTCGGAATTAAGCCTGCAGACGACGTCGGTGTGTCCCGCCGCCGCCGCTTTGATTTCACCCTCCTATTTTTATTTTTTATCGACGCGACCTAACGGTAGTGGGATGCAGTAGGTGCCGCATGAATAAAAGCATGCGTTAAACCTTGTTCTGTGTCGGATTGCCACTGCATATATACATTTATTGAAGTATGTTTGTATATGTATATGTTCGGAGGCAACCTGCAACATTATAATAGAGAGAGTTGTATTGTAAAGAATGCTAGAGTAACAGATTGCATTTTCATCTTCTGCCTCCATGACAATAAATTATTCCTCCATTACGCGAAAAGATAAATATTTAAATAGCAGAGTTAAATTATTTCCCATATCACTTACCTACTTGTTTATGAGGAACACAAACTTTCCTAACACTTTACCGACCACTTCATACATTTTACCTCTACATTCTAAGAAACTAGGATAACACAACTGCAAACATATGCAGTTCTGTAATCCGAGTCCTGTTCATCAGCACATTGTTTCTGCTTAGCGGTATATTCCTATGCGTGTTGATTCACAATCTATGAATCACTGCTGCAAGGTAAGGTGAAGTATAACAGGATATCTCTAATATTTTAGCAAACAATTCTGCAGGTGAACTGAACACGGAGCAACAATAAATGGATGGTCATATTTCATATTCTGTTGATAGTCGTCTCAAACAGATATAACGGTACTCCCCTATACAAAACCTCTGCGGTCCCGTCTTATTTTTTTCCGGACGCGGGGCCTACCTGCGATTTAACCATACACTTGACGTCCCTTTCCATTTTTTTTTCGAAGGTAGCCACCATAGATAATCTCTTTATAACGTGTCCTTATTAAAATTCCCGTTTTAATAGCATATTCGATTTTTTAAATACACAATCGTTAGCAAAATTATTATGAATGAGTGTTTGTAATCTACATAATGATTTACATGACATAAAATTAAATATGTAGATTTGGTGGCCTGCGGAACCCAAAACTAACAAAGGAAAGTAAACCGTTGATGTGGTTTGTTCGATCGATGAAAGTAAAGGCCCGAGTAGACGGTCGAGCAGTCCCGTTAGCCGGCCCGAGCTCGGGCTCACGGAATACTAAACGCTGACATACTGCGCGGCTTTTGACCCTAGCCACATTCTAGTCTAGTACTTCAACACCTCTGTGCACCGATTCATCTAGGTACCTCACTGCTATTCTGCACTTTTTTACAAAGAATTCACTCAGGCGCAACTTCGAAAAAAATCACTTCCTTTTCAAAATTAAGTAAATCCATGTTACCGTTCCTTCTAGAAACTTGTTTTGTACTTTGAATATGCTAAACCATAAAATAATATAATTAAAAAGTCTACTGTTGCAGGCAATAATTGTGGGTAAAATGTAGCTATCAAACTAACCTTGGAATATCCATTCGTCAAAACATAAATATGTAAATAAAAACTCTATTTATTACAAATGATTGTCTTCAAACGGTTTTTCGTCCTTCCAAGACTTGCGTTTTTTTAACGGCACAGACGCATTGTTACAGCCATTTCGTGTTTTCTTAAAAAACGCGCATCTTCAAAAACGCGCACTATTCAATTTGCTAAAAGCCAGAAATACAATTTGTGCAAATGGCATTTTTTAGTGCGTCCCATTATATTATTGACGTAATTGGCCATAAAACTCAGCGGTTCGTTGTTTCTTAAATACCTTTCCCATCCCAGCGACCTTCGTTATTGTATTGAACAATCGCAAAAATGGACCGACAAAGGAAATTGCACAGATTGTGTTAAAAGTGAAAATTATTCACAAATCGTAAAAACTTCATAGAAGAAGGGCGGCGGCAGCGGGTGTCGGGGGATTAGAAATTTAGCCAGACTTATCGGGACATTTAGTTACATAGCTATGGTGGTAGAGATGTACCAGAGGACAACGACCCTACGCAAAATTCGCTGCATTGGGCTAGGTCTAGTGCATGCGCGTATGTAGCGGTACCAACGCGGAAGCGGCGAGCGGGAGCGCGCTATGCGCCCGCTCCCAGCCAGAGCGGGAAAAATGCATGAATGAGTATTGAAGCCTACCCCAAGAAGGGGGAAATCGAGTTTGCACTGCGGGCACCAGCACTTGCACAGATATAGACAAGCCCTATACATTATACTAAATAGGATCAATAGTGCTTTAGCATCAAAACTTTTAATCCAACTATGGAAGCGACGTGAACGACACTTTACATCTTCGTAGTACCTAGGTTGGTAGATAAGAAACTTATTGCAGAAAGACTTTGTTTAAAAGTTCTATTAAAAACAAACTGGCATCTTTGTGAGACCAGGTTTCAATGAGTCATCAAAAATAATACAAACATAAACTTATAATATCAACTTTATTGTATCTAACATGCTAAAACCAACCATAACAACAATTCAGGACGCACGGGCTCGTTAATCACATAACTTATAGTTAGAGGAAACATGTTATGCTCGTGCTTTATCCCCATACACAAACACAGAATAATTTACCAATTAGACAAACGTCAACGAACATCAGTTACTACTTATAAGTAGTAACTGATATATACCCAGTAAAACTGGGTATACCCAGTTTTACTTTTACAATTCCCCTAATCGCGAAGCATTTTATGATCAATTGAAATTTTTTAACAACCATTACTTGTTTGTATTTAAAAATTGTAGATAATTCCAATAAGCAAAACACAATTGTTGTTTCTTTTAAAAGAGATTAGTTATTTTTGTGCTTTATTTTGTCCTAAAAAATCAAAGCACAAAATTCAAAATTACTACTTGGTTAATTACAAAAGATGAATTAGCGAGAAAACCAATAAACAAAGCAATCAAAACATTCCTTTATCTCAAACACCCTTTAACAGAGTTACGTAATAACAAGCCGTTTAAGTTTCTATTACTAGCCTAAAGAAAATTTGTGATGTGATGTCAACGACCGTGTGCCCAATACTCGTACAGAAAACGCATTTCCCGGCGCACACGAGCGCAGCGTGCGATTTATTCGCGCGGCGGGTGCGGCGGGCGCGAGGCGTGCGGCGAGCGGCGCGCGGCGTCTCGCTCGCGCGGGTGGCTCGGAGTGGGACGAGGCGCCGCGGCCGTTCACCCCGGAAGATTCAGTGTTTTGATACCGCTCAAGCCTCCGCCGCCGCTGGAAAACTGCATTTTCTTTGATGCGCTTCGCTTTTCACGCTCTAATTGACCGACAATCGGATAATTTCGTTTTTTAAATGAACGAATTGTCTCATGGTCTCATTTATTCCCCGAAAATGTAACAAAATGTTTCTTTTATTTAAAGATTTTCTCACTTTTTAGATTTTCTCAATTAATAGATTTATACTTCAATCTGATAAACAATTTTCGAATTAATTTCGAGAAAAGACTAAATATCAACTTTGTTGCAACATAAAAGTACTATAATTATAATATTATCTGATGTCAACTGGTATATGATTACATAATTACTAACCATTTGTACTATTTAATAAAATACGAGTCAACGAACCTACAAAAGAAGTTACACTAAATTATCTCTCCACTCCATACGCCCACATCCTAACACTTATTACTTGCTAGAATTGTCTAAATCGATAGAGATATGACGAGTGCGTGCAGGGAGCACACGCAGACGTTCAGTGAGCCAGTGAGCCTGAAAAACGTTACACTTTGGGGTAGATCACGAATGATCGGAAATTGCCAGACGTTATCGTAGGTCATGGTTGTACGAGTAAAGGGCGCAAACATACGTAAATATAGCGGCTGGAAGGGTGCCACTGCACACACGTAATACAGGGTGCTTTCAAATTCGTTCAAAGTAGAACGAAAAACGATTTACGAAGACCAGTCGTGGTTATGCCTCATTTACTTCTAATTGTAAGTACATCTACTCTTAGATAATGTAGTCAATTGTCTAGGTGTGTCTAAAGTCCTCATATAAACAGCAATCCCATAGCATAATACTGGGGATAAAGCACAAGCTTCCGGGTTCCACGACGAACATAAACGAAAATATATATACGAGTACGTAACTACCCGTACTTTCAGACGCTCACACTGAAAAGCAAAGCTAAGCTGAGTAGAAATACGTCTGATGTACAGCGCGATTCATTCAAACTAATTGAAAAGGCAGTGTTTAAGTGTCGACAGTCGCCTGCTCCTTTACACCGGCCGAGCAGTTGCAGCTGTTGTTAGATTACAGGCTGTAAATAGTGAAATCAATATTGGATAATGGTAGGTGGTAGGGTGCGGAGTGGTGGTGCCGGAGGCTCAGATGTACCCTTACCATGAACTTTATACTCGAAACTACAACGAAAAACTCTCAAATCCAAAATAAAATCTGAATTGTGTCCAAACTTTAAAAGTTTGTCGATCAAAAAAGTGATTGAAATGTATTTTTACCGATCGAGAATCGAAGGTAAGGGTGCGTGTGCAGGCTGTGTCGACGACCCGTGAGAGTGAAAGCGTGTTCCGGGGAGGCGCGCAGGCCGCCGCCCGCCCTGCATGGCTTTCGCTGCCGTTCTCACGACACCCGCGACCACGTTGTTTTCAACTTGGATTAATTAGCGCTCTATGAGCAGTGATTATGAATTAACGTATTGATAAATTGTAATATAGTGACACTTAACCGTTATTGGTGCGTCTGCTGTGTTGAGTGCTAATGACTTGATGTTTTGGTTTATTTCCTGTATGATGTTTAACTTTTATCAGGGCCGAAGTGATGGTAATTTATATTTCTATTCTAATTTAACAAATTATTATTTTAGATTTTATTTTATGATCGTCGTATTCCTGATTTTCTTGCTTTAAGGAAATATGACTATATTGTTAGTTGGTGGCATACAGTGTGCATATCCCACGGCTCCGCTCGCAGATCGTCAGTGCTCGTGAGATCGAGAGCACGGTCACGGCGCGCGCCGCGGTCGCCACACTACGGAAGTAATGAACTTGAATGCAGTCCGCGGTCGCAATGCGCTGTGCCGTCCTGCTCTCCTCTAATAAGAGAATAGGAGGCGCGAACGTGACGTACTCACTGCATTTGCTGTCAAATTCGTCCGCATTCTCCGTCACAGGCCGCTTTCGTCGTCGATGCGTTTATCGGAACGAGACGCGAATATGTGTGTCGATTGCATTCTCGGCGTCGTAAAAGTGCATCTAGGTCGGTGGGCATAGCGGCGCGGCCGTCGGGTTAGTGCTCGGCGCTCGCCGGCTAGACGTGAGGCAGGTCGGCACAGGCGGCACAGGCGGCACAAGCGGCCTGCGGGTTGCATAATGCGCGCTGCGCTCCGCCGACTCGCACGGCAGCTCGCGGCGACCGCGCGTGCCAGCCGCAGCACGACATGAGAGCGGCGTGCCGGCTGCGGCCCCTCGTCCCTCTGCTGGCGCTGCGCATCCTGCTCGAGTACCTCAAGTCGCTGCACCTCGCGCTCGGCTCCTAAGCTCCCCTTCATAATAATACTAATGCGCCAAAGACGATAATACGAGTTGTTTATTCGCGGTAGTACTAACATTAAACGCGTAAACTATGAACAGTATCTCAAGAATGCCATGAACGATGAATATTTATGATTGTAAGTATTGCTATATTTTAGTCCATTTTATAAACTCTCCAGTATAACGCAGTTAACTTGAAAGAGTTTAAAAGTTATGTAAAGTCAAAACTAGTTGGTGGAGTACGATGCGTTGCGTTTACTATTATGCCGGAAGTT
This sequence comes from Xestia rhomboidea, assembly GCA_963853795.1. NCBI lineage: Eukaryota > Metazoa > Arthropoda > Insecta > Lepidoptera > Noctuidae > Xestia > Xestia rhomboidea. The sequence continues at coordinate 10,809,573 of OY970761.1, read as the reverse complement.
GTGAAAAGTATTTTTAACTGAGCAACCATCGATGATTTTTCAGACGTCGGATGATCGTGTTACTATAAAAACTAAAGGAATACTAAAAAAATAGTTATGCCTAAGTATGTGAAATAAAAGTCGTGATTATAAAATTGACAGATAAATTGTGCATTCAATTCCACATTTACATAACATATTATGCCTAACATATTTTGCTTTATCTAGCCGATAAGTACTCGTAGTGGAAATGTACTTGTAGTGGAAATATCTACGTATTAAATGTATTATTAGCGTGCAAGGTTAGTGTTCCCGTTGCACTCTCGCATGGCTATGTATGTGTTGCACTCATCATCGCTATTTTACAACATCACTCTTATTAGTGGCACTTTTCAATCCGCGACCTTGCTTGCCTTCTTTCATAGAAATCGAAAACCATAAGTACACAATGTGTGCATTACGTGATAATTATCTAATATGTAGAAGTGTTAGATTCAATAACGTTAAACGAGCTGATTTAATACCTTCCGCATTTATGAAGTACTTCACTCGTGTACGGTATCATCGTTACAGACTCGATCGGGAACTATGTATATAGATAAAGGAACCTTGTAGAGGCCGAATAGATCAAAACAATCGAATCATCATATCGTTTTAATCACTGAATAATAACGTTCAGCGTCAACGCGCATCGCCGCCGGTAGGGTTCCGCACTAGCAGGATCTTGTACAAAATTACAAGTATCAGGATTGATTGGTGAATATTCTTAATTTCTTATTGGCCATTAAATTCATGATTCATTTCAAACCAATTGCAGCAGCGTAAATTATGCTTCGTAATTGTTAAGTATGTTTTGTAATCGTATGTAGATAGTCTGTTAAATCCCTTTATATTATATACTATTTAATCATAATGCAAACATTGAGCCGGAAAAACTAATTTTAATTTTCGAAACTAATTTTTAATTGCCAAAGAAAACCTGGGGCTGTTAAGTTTAACATTTGTATTTGTATAATGTTCCGAATAGATAAACTATTTCGTTAATATGCGTAAAAACAATCGAGTTCTAAAGTTGAATGCTTAGAAACCTAATAACAGCTATCATACACATATCTACAAATTATGTATTGTGTCTATGATAGTCATTAAGTTTCGAAACATTCAACTTTAGGAATATATCTAAATATAATTTGATTAAACGAATATTAAAATCAGAAGTTACCCACCTACAAAAACAATAAATTAATATTGTATTCTATACGAATTAAATTTCTGAAAAAGTTCTAGTGCATATTCAACACATTTTCATATTATAAACAAAAAAATACATAAAAAGTAAACTTTGACAGCCCTGCGTGGTCGCAACACTCGCAACGTGCGAGCGTAAAGGGCAAGTTCAAGAGCGAGCGCATCATGCGCGTGCCCAAGGTTGCTTCCTGGTGCGCGCGCGACGATGCGCCGCACACTGCGGGCCGCGGGCGGTGAGCGTGCGCTACCGTGCGATCTGTGCATTGTACACTGTGCGCTATGATTGAGACGGATGCTTTTCATCCGTAACTGATGTTTAACACATCATTAGGTGAAAAGAAAAGATTGACGTTCATGGATTTTTGAAAGCGTCAACATTGATTTAGTTTTCATTTTTCATGAAATGAATTATAGACTGGAAAATATTTTTTAATTAAATCCATGAGTGAATTTGTAAAATCAGATTTCACTTTTAGAGAATTTGACCAATTAAATAATGTCACTGTAATTAGAATTAAAATCAAACATAAATTTAATCAATGAATTTCACCGCATGGCTTATGTAATTCAACGAGTGAAAACAAAAAATCACATAATGTTTATATAATATAAAACTAAATCGTTAGTGTTATCAGGAAAGGTACAAGTACTAAATAGTGGTTGCCGGGCGGGGTTGCGTGCGATGTGTGACATTGCGCGGACGCATTGCGCAACCGGCACTCACGGTCACGTGCAACCACCCCCCCTTCCCGCTCTGCTCCTCACTTCTTCACACGATACCCCCACCACAGCCGACGACGTTACTGTGTAAACATCAGCCCTTACGCAAGAATTAACTACAAACATCATACAATTCGTTCGTTAACGTTGACACTTCGGACTTCAGGCCAAATCAAAGAAAGTGATGGTCCAATTATTACTTTCTCATTCAGAAAAGAGCTTGTATATGAATAATGTCATTTTTAGATAGATCAGATTATGTAGTTGACTAAAATCGACGATTTTGGCATGCATCGTTTCCTCAAAGATTTTTGCAGAAATGTTAATTCTTCATTACATAATAGGTAGGCATTATTAATACAATAGGGAATATTTAAACTTATGTACAAAAAGTACAACAATTACTTAGCGATGCACTACATTGGTTACAAAACTCATACATAAAAGCATTACAAATGCAGCGCATAACGTTTACAATACGGAGCTCGGCCGGCGCTTGCGCAACTATTTGAATGTCAAATGGGGCCGGTTTGGAAAACAAAATTTTCGTTCTCATCGAGAGGAGTCGTCGGCCGCAAGCCGCCTCACTTCCGCAATTATGCAATGAAATGTTGAACTTCAATGTTGCTTCACTGCACCAACATTCGGATGCATTCTTTTACGATACTGCCCTTACTTAAAACACTTCGCTACGAGTCGCTTTGTTTTTTTCTGTCGCTTTTACGTAACAGTTTGTTTTATTTAAACTAAATGCTTTATTTTAGTGTAAACAATAAATATAATCAATTAAACAAAACTAACCTATTCATAATCAAAAGATATTATTGTTTGCTCACAAACTGTTCCAACTGGTACTTACTCAGTCCAATTTTCCTGAAACATATTGCTTTCCGGTTTATTTCAAACCTAATGATCGTTAGAATTACAAAGAATTTCAATTTCGTGACCAATTCACTGTTCCGTATTCCACATGAGTAGTGCCAACTTGGCAAATATTCAATGCATCTACCGTCAAGAGAGCGAAACGCGATCATTTTGAAATACATCCTATATTTAAAGCGATTTATTTTACCGTTACCATCGTCATTCATAAACACATATGGCATAATTTCCTATGACATGATTAGGTATCTACATAATTGATGTTGATTACATCTTTAGGGTTAGTTATATTATAATTCATCAAACACTGCAATCACCGCCTGCAGTTTTAATCATTTCAATTGTATCGTTTGGTAAATCAATATAGTTTTTGTCATATGTTGGGGTTTTTCTTGAAAAACAATAACTTTAATCTGAGCATCTTTTACAATGAGTGCCATATTTAATCATATATACTAATCAAGAAAGGAGTATTAGAGGAAGACCAAAGAAACGATGGATTGTGTGAGGAATGATACGACAGTTATAGAATGATGATGTAATATTATGATATTTTTCTATTTTATTGTGATTCAAATGTTTTGACATTAATTTATAAAATGGAACTATAATAATATTCTAATTGTTATTTAAAATTATATACAATAACAATTATAATCTTTATTTATCCAAAAAACATACAGAGTTTGAAATACAGCTTAATATTTGGTTTAGAAAAACATTTATAGTTTATGTTGCAAATTCTGTAAAAAGAATAATACTCTACCTCTTAAACTAGGGTATACCTGTATTATAAGAGGTAGTTTGCGGTTATTAATCAACAAAAACATATACCTCAAGTGGACTGTGTCATTCTACTGTATGGTATACAAGAGTAGAATTGTATGTTGTGTTTGTGTGTTTGTGTGTGTGTGAGTGGTGTTTGTGTAGGTGTGAGTGTATGTGTGGGTGTAGGCGTGTGTGTGAGTGTATTATACAAGATAGGTGAGTAAAGACTCCGTGTAAGAGTAATCCTTAACGAGCAGCCTAAAAAAAAACAAGCAGACACAAAGAGCAGCAGGCAGAGCAGGATAAATTATTATAATTGATTATGATTTGCATGCCCATGTGACGGCAGAATTTGGAGAACTAACTTCTATGACAACATCTATGTACCAATTTATATATTCATGTTTGCAAAGAAATAAATGATTTGATTTGATTTGAAGGAGTAAATTTGAAGGAGTGATAGCGTGACGGTTGACAGCGGAGAATGGAAGAAAAATACCATAAAAGACCTCAAGTGGAACAAGGGCAGGAAGGTGATGATGAATCAAGAAAGGAGTGTCTTTGCATAGACAAAGTTTTTTCTGTTTTTCATCAGCCATCAGTTAAAATATGTTTTGAAGTCTTCCGCTATATTAAAGTTTTGGTCCAAATTAAACTGAAACGTTTAAAAAATACAAATTAAATTGTTTTAATTTTGTTGCAGGTACAAGTTACTTCAATACGCAGAAAGTAATTATGAGAATACAAGTATAAAGGACCCACTGAAATCAATCAAAATGAGACTGGTAAGTAAAATTGTAGGTTTAATTATGTTTTCACCAAATTGAGGAGCATGATAATGTCACTGATGGCTGATTCTACTGCCTGAGTTTTCAATTGAATTTTGTTGAAAATATAAATAGGCAAAGGGGAAGTGTCGGTGCGCAGTGGAAAGTGCGCACTTATCACAAAACTGGGTCAGTAGTCGCGCCGCCCCTTTATCGAACGTCGCTTCTCGCCTCTCACTTAGGAAACTAAACTCTTTCTCGAGGAAATAACACTCAAAGTTAGACGGCACGGCGGGCACACGGCTGTAAAGAGCGAAAATGCATTTCGTTACGACGTTGTTTGCATATTTTTGGGGTCTGAAAATGACCGACTTGCGGACTAACAGTGCTCAATCGTCACTCTAATGAAAACGTTTCTGCTGTGAATTACTTCTGGTGATTTAAAACAGTTTTAAAGTGAATGCATTTTGAAAACAGACGGTGTAAGTGTAAAGGAACAGGACTTAATTTAACCTGGAACGTATTGTCAACAGTCAACAAGCGAGGAAGTTCCAAGTACAACGGTGGTGGGCCGCACCGGGAGTCCCGGCGGCGCAGATGTGAGCGGCGTGTCCAGCGCGGGCGCATACGATGTGACGCGCATGCGCGAGGAGGAGTTCGAGAGGCTCACAGTGTACATCGTACCCGACGTGCCGTGCGAGCGTGGCACGTCCAACCGTGCCGAAAGGACGCTCCCGCGCAGCCTGGCGCTCAGACCGTCTGCAGTATTATCCACTCCAAATACACCGGTACGTACCCTGTCCAACTCCTTAATCTACCATCGGAAATCGAACCGCGAACTCAATCTTAACACACGGAACCGAGTGAATCACATCGTAACATATGACAATTATTCCAGACTGAGGGTGTATGGAGTATAGGTGTAATACCACGTGGAACGCGCTTCGGGCCTTTCGAAGGCACCCGAACACCGAACAAACCTAACGACAAAGTCTCCTGGAGATATTATTGGAGGGTAAGTGTAACTATAGATCCATCATAATCAAATCATATGATCCGGTAATCGCAACCCGCTTTGCTTTTATTTTTTAACTTGGTTGAGGCTTGTATCTGTACATTCAGCAGCACAACCTTATAGACCGCAATCTAGACTATCCTCAACTAAGCAAACTACTAGACTAATATCTCTGGCGTATTTTATAATTTAACTGTTTACAATGCACTATTATTTTCTTCTTCAATTAACCGAACTCTCTCTTTGGGCCAGGTACAGGAAACTGTGAGACATCATACTTATGGAAATATTAAGGTGAGATTGGGCTTTACATTCGATACCAATGGTGATGGATCCAAATTATATATTCTGTAAATTGAAACTTTTATCTTAAACACAAGACATCATTCATGTCACAAAATGTGTGAGAGACTGATTCGAACAGATGACTTACCGTCACGCTCAACCCAGCTAGTACCTACAAATATTTGAATACAAATAACTAGTAGTAGGCAATGGCGTCAACGTATTACAATGCATGTTTGCTGATATCCCTGTCACAGCACTAGATGCACCCACAAGTACTCGTATTGTTCAAACATAAATCATTGTTGAACGCACGTTATCTTCCGCGTCCTATATTACCTCTCGAGTGACATTGCATCTCGTCCTTGACTCCCCACTACACTACTCTAATGTAAGCGTGTCGCTATCAGTTGCACGCGCACTGTAAATATCCTACACGTGCCACGTGCACAAATAACATGTGTTTAGCTCAATTATATCAGTTTGATTTCAAACATACATAATATAAGCAAATAAACAATTCATTGCATTATAATTTAATTGGGAAAATTCTCACAGCATAAGTGGTAAGTATTGTAAGGCAATGATTACATACAGCAAAGTTATTTACTTTTACAAGAGTAACTACCAAACCGTTTATTTGAAGTAATTTACATTCAAATGAATATGCATACAAACCACTCGCGTTGTGATAACTATAAATCAATAAATCAAAACGTTGTCTTATTTGATAGTTTTGTAGGTACTCAATTATGTTTACATGTGTACTGATCGTAAGTGTTATAATTGTTGTTAATTTATTACAGATATTCAAGGACAGTGACTATTATTACCTGGACGGGTCCGACACGAGCGTCGCGAACTGGATGCGATACGTCGCGTCAGCGTACTCTCTCTCCGTGATGAACCTCGTGGCTTGTCAACATCAGGAACACATCTACTTCTACACGATCAGGTAACTTCACTTCACAATAACAACAACACGCACACTCATAATCACTTTCTTTTTTTTAAGTTCAACTTAATAATCTTATAATTTAATTTTTTCAGAGACATTATGCCAAACGAAGAGTTGATGGTGTGGTATTGCAAAGATTTTGCTACGAGGTTGGGCTATGATATCGATCCGGAGAGAGCTACTTACTCTATCTGTAAGTATTTGTACGTTTTACATTTTACTTTTACTGATATCAAGTTACTCAAACAACGATTTTAATATTCTGAATATTTTTATTACAGGCAAAGAAGAAACAATAAAAAAAGCTTATGGCTTGCCTCCTGCACCAGTGCACCCTGAAATTGCCTTCAATCACATGAAATATGTTCTTGGATTAACAAATACTAAGGAACTGCTAGAAGCTGAGATCCCAAGCCGACGACGAAAAAGAGAAGCAACTGACAAACCTTTCCATGAAAATTCAACAAACATAATCCGTGAAGACCCGAGATGTATCAATAAAAACGACAGGGTGGTACTCAGAGCGGATATTTCTACCAACATCATTCATAACAAAACGGAAAACTCACTTGTTAGTGAACAAAGATCACTGTCGCCGACGAGCTTAATGCCTTCACCTTCGCCGGTAAAAATGCATAGAGAAAATCCTACTTTAATAATTCATCAACACAAAGAGAGCACGTCCCAAGTGGTTATACACCAACTCGAGAATCCAAGGATTCAGAGCAATAGATCACCTGCCCAGTGCCAAACCTTGAGAGACATGCGTGGACCATCTCCCATGGCACAAAGTAATCAAGAAAAGTTAGGAAGTAAATCTCCAATACTTACTCATTGTGTAGGACCACACTATGAACATCAACTGACTCCTAACGATGGATCGGTGCGATCAGATGAAGGATACCATAGTAACGGTTATCACGATGAATTTACACCTCCTGAAGATTCTAGTGATTCCGATGTAGAAAATTACGTTCTCGACTGTTCCAATAAAACCAATGAACCCAAAGAGACAGTAATAGTCCAAAAAATTGACCAAGACATGCATCGCAATGAATACAGGAAGGTGAAAATAAAAATGCCAAGGGCATATCAGTATCAAAATCACAAAGATATGGACTGTGAAAGTGAAAAGGAATTAGTAATAGCTGAAGAAGTTCCCAACAGTCCGCAAAATTTATCGCCACCCAGACGTGATCCAGCTACATCAACGGTTATTGTATTGGAGTCATCTCAAAATACGGTGGTCCCTCTAACCAAACCGTACTATGAAGATGGTGCAATTTCACCTCCGCCACAACCAGCTTTTATGAGATACTCTCCACCAGATACAAGAATACTGGAAACAATTTTAACTGGCAACAGAATCGATACAAATAATAATGATCCTAACCGCCGTCAACCAAACGCAACACCGCCGCCTTCATCTCCAACTGAAATGGCTTATTCTTACAAGAAGAGTCAGCGATACGGCAATGCCTGCAGTCCGGACTCCAGCTCTAACCTAACCCCTCTGCCGTCGCTACTGCCACTACCACAGCAGCTGCCAACACCCAGCGCTGCCTCAATCTATTCGTCATCACCACCACACACGATCCCACATACAACTGAAATCCGGGAAATCAGAGAAATAAGAGAGATCCGCGAGACCCGATATGAAAGTCACTACCCCAACTACTCATATAACTTATACTCTCCACCAAACTCTACCATAATCACTCAATTGGGGTCTCCGCCCAGTAATTACTCACCAACGGTGACTTCATCTCACCAGTACGAGAGGTCACAGAATGTCCAAAGTAACCACCACTATCCATCGTCAACTAGTGTGATTACGCTCAAAAATTGTTCACAGTTAAGTTTAATACAAAACACGAATGTGAATAGTCAAATGGTTCCTCAGCACGGCAGCGTTAGTCCCGACGGCTCGTGTGGACTCATGGGGGCACCGATGAGTCCTGGCTCGCAATCCTCACGGGGATACAGGAGCTTGCCTTACCCACTAAAGAAAAAGGACGGAAAAATGCACTACGAGTGCAATGTTTGCTGTAAAACGTTTGGACAACTTTCGAATCTGAAGGTTCACTTGAGAACGCACTCTGGCGAGCGGCCTTTCAAATGCAATGTATGCAGTAAATCGTTCACGCAACTTGCACATCTACAGAAACATCACTTAGTACATACCGGAGAGAAACCGCACCAATGTGATATTTGTAAAAAACGGTTCTCCTCGACGTCAAATTTAAAAACACATTTACGTCTGCATTCTGGACAAAAACCATACGCATGTGATTTGTGTATGCAGAAATTCACACAATTTGTACATTTAAAACTTCACAAGCGGCTACATACGAATGACAGACCATACGTTTGCCAAGGATGCGACAAGAAGTACATCAGTGCTTCCGGGCTACGCACTCACTGGAAAACTACTAGCTGTAAGCCAAACAACATCGAAGAAGTATTAGCAATAACTAACGCAGCAAACACTGAATGCATCGGTAAGTTAACTATCTGCTGATAAAACAGTTTTTATATTTTTTTTATCACATGTAATTTATTTTTATTTTATCGAAATTTTAATTTAAATCAAATGAAAGAGAATGAACGCGATCGCAGTCGCGAGAGCAACTGCAGCGCGCTGCACTTTCTCTTCGTAGGTGTAACGCAACTTTCACTTGCGCTCTCGCTGAACGCGCCCGATTTCATTTTCGCGTGCACTTTGCAGGTACCGTCGACAAAGACTGCCACGAAAGAGAGGGGCACGAGGCATACGAGGTGCACTCTCCATCACAGGGAGGGCTGGTGGGAGCCGGTGGGGCGCGAGTGGCGATGTCGCACGGTGAGCTGCTGGCGCAGGCGCACTCCACCACGCCTCACCTGGCGCCGCACGCGCCGCACTCGCCGCACGCGCCGCACACGTACCGCGCGCTGCCCGAGCACGAGGCGCACTACGCCGCGCCCGCCGAGCCGCGCGCCTCCGTCATCGAGTCCAGCCAGCCGCTCATCATCGAGTGCACCTGAGCCCTGCTGGTGCAGCACGCACTCGCCGGACGCGTGTTTCCCCGCCGCCTTATGTGATTCCAGTTTTGTGATCAAACGAAAGTATTTCGTAAAAACATTTGGACGAGGACTTCGTCCCTTGCAGTGGCTATGAGATTACGATATAAACTTTAAGTTGTACATTTGTAAGAATTATTACTTGTAAATGCGATGCGATATTAATAAGTACTAAGTACTTGAGTAATGTTAGTCCCTTCGGGAAGTGTATCATATTTAGTTAAGAATTTAAATATTACATCCAAGATTTCAGCAGCCTCTGTTTATACTAATGCTCAATTTTATATGTATAATTAGAATTCTATTGTAAATAGGATTTTGAGACATCGACTTATTTAATTTTTTACGCAATTACATATGTAGGTACCTACTTCCAGATATAAAAATCTTCATAACAGTGTTGTCGTGATTGAAGATAATCCTTAATGATTTGTTGTTCAATTATAAGTAGCGTCAAACATCAGCACGTACATAAAAGTGTTACTATAATAAAATGTCACCAAAGAATATCTGAACAGCAATAAAGTGCAGAGAGAGGAGAATACTGTTTTGTGAAATTATTTCAATCAATCCGAAACACGTAATTAAACAACTGATTAGCGGTAAGTGCCAAAAGCACGTTTATTTTTAAGTTAAAATTAATGAGATGAGCGTATAGTACTTATTTTTAAATTGTTGTTCCTAATGAATAATCGGAAAGTAAGCGCATGATATGTGCAACAACGTAATTCTAATGTTATTTAGACTAAAATTGTCAAATTGTGTACATTATCCCTACGCTAGAACAAATGGTGCTTCACATCGTAGAGTAGTGGTCGCTGGCATCGCCCGCGCAGCCTGCGCGCGCGCCGATGGACATGTACTACATCGTAATGTTAATTCACCGAGTCTACTAGTTACTATTTTATATTCCCAGTAATTATGATTCTCCTATTCGAAAAGGCTGAGATAATTAAATGTAATGTAATGTTTGGCAAATATTAAACGTAAGTAAGTATTGGTTTACATGATGTGTAACTTGTGTAAACGTGGCTTATTGGAAGTAAAAGTTTGTGTGAAATATTGTGTATTCACAACTTATACGTGATGTAAAACCAAACGATAGCGTTTTGTATATTTCTATTGTTCATACGAATAAGATTTTTACACGCAATCCTTAGTAGATTTATTAACGGTATATTTTCTACTGTTTACAGAGCATAAGAATTTGTACTAAAGCGACTACCGTGAATGCCTGTATGGCTTCAAATAATGTGTCCACAGTCCTGTAAAAATGTTCACTGGTTTCGACGTTAACGTTTCTTATTAAAGTTTAAAGTTACAATTCTTTTATCTTGAAGACATAAATATTCTATTATATAACACTCTTCTCACTTCTTAATTTATCTTTAACAACGGTAACTCTTTAAAATAAACAATTTATTTAAACAATTTATTAATACTTAACGTTAAGGACATTATTAAATATAAGAAAATTTAGAAAAGTTAAAGAATTGTAACGAATTTAAACATCCTCGTCCTCGTGTCACATGCCATAAGTATACGGGTGATTTTATCAAGTAAATTTACACCTTAATAAGTGTGTACATTGTACAGTAGGTGTCTGCCATATCATGGAAATTAAACCTAAACTGTAAGAGATCACCTGTACACTTACATGTGTATCCTCCCTGAGTTAAAAGTTTTTATATGCATAATTTTATTCATCCTAAATAGTTATATTTATACATTCTTAGAAGAGTTAACATACAGGGTTATGTATATTGTGAACCTATGAGAGGTGGCATAATAAGTACCTAATCGATTTACAGAACTACATGGAAAATGTTTCAAATGTAATGTCACAAATACTTTTGTTGTATTGTTATATATCTGATGTATCTAACTTTTCTTTATTTCTCGAAACCTTTTACTAAATCGCTTTCAAACGTCGAAATCATCATTTGTCGATATCATCTCAATATATACACTTTTGTAGAAATATGTACGTAAACAAATAATTATTGAATTAGGAAATTAACTATTGTTGAGTGACTTGAGCACAGTATGTTGACTACGATATTGTTACATATATATACCTAAACTCGTTGACTTCTCGCCATTCCTTATACTTATTAAATATTATAGTTATAGTATTTTGTTAGATTTTTAATTATAGTATATTTATTTATCTTTCACGTCGTATCACAGTGCTGTCGAAGAACTTAACAATCATTAATTTCTTGAAGCTTTAATTTGGGACTCTCATTGTTTTATTTAAAATACATCTTTTGTTTGACAACTGAAAATAATATAGTAGACATCGAACTGAGTCCAAAATTTTATATGGAAATAAAATAGTAAATGTCGCACAAATCACGCACTAAGACAAAGTTAAGAATGTTAAGTATGCTGAACAGTACGTAGGTACAATAAACCATGTTATTTTATTTCTTTATTGGATTTTGACTATTTTGATATTTTATGTAAAACGCGAACAGGTACGTAGCAACTAAACACACTGTAAATAATTCCGATGAATTATAAAATAATGTGGTATATTTTTAAATTATTTACATTTAATGATATATCAGTCACTACGTACGTTGTAACTATATTTCAATAATGTATAAAATTGACACCTAAGAGAGATTGATGGTCATAATAAATAATATAAGTACAATACGTTACTTGTGGTACTGCAAGGTAAGCAATATTATCACTGTATGTATTTAATACCTTTTGCTACTATTATGTATAAAATAAATATAATGTACTCGCATACACCTCGTAAGGAGTATAGGTAATATTGTAACTACTTAATGCGCCAGAAACTTACCTACATACTGTAAAGGCCTGTAATTTTGTACACCTTGATCGATAATAATTATTTTACAACACCAAATTCATTAAAACGGGAGTAAAAATATAAATCATGGTTTTATTATAATTTAGCCCCCCATACACAATCAATCACACACAGTGAATTCGGTTATTTGAATAATTTTATTCAAAATATAAAAAAATAAATGTTTGTATGGATACGACAACGCAGGCATTTGAACATAAAATTAAATAAAATAAAAAAAAAATCATCATCTGCCTAGCCTTTTCCCGATTTTGTTGGGGTCGGCTTCCAGTCTAACCGTATGCAGCTGAGTACCAGTATTTTACAAGGAGTGACTGCCTATCTGACCCTCACAACCCAGTTAGTACTGGGTAATACGAAACCCCTTGGTAAAGTCTTACCAAGGTTGTCAGACGTTCGGGCCACTGACTACCTGTAACGACTGTCACAGATCTACAAATCACAGCCGGAACGAACAGCTTAACGTGTTTTGCGAGGCACGGAGGTGGCTTGGTGTGCAACGGGTGGTCAGCCATCCACAGACCAACCTAAAGAAGAAAATAAAGCAGTAAAATTACATAAATCGTAATAAACAACATAGCTATCTATTTCATATCGCAAGTATGACTTTCATTTTCTATCACTCTCGTTGATAAAGAAAACTCCCTCGGACTTTACAACGCATATCGAGGTACAGCTACAGATACAGTTTCAATATTATAGCGCTGAACTTTTCTTGCACTGTTTCATGAATTTAATTAAATCAATTACCATCTAAATACTATAGTTGCTGCCAGTTAAGATCGCAAATGCGGCAAATTAAATCAAGAAGTGCTATACCGAGACTTGAAAATGTTACCCCAATATTTGCGAATTTCGTGTTTAAATAGGTACATTACGTATCTCTGTTGACAGCTCGAAATGATAGTAACTGGGCTCAGTGTCCATCAATTAACGGTCAAAAGGTTAGTTTTCTATTATGTATGACCCTGTTAGTCACCGTACCGCCACTCAGTGTGATACATAATACCAATATTACATATTACATTCACGGTTGTCATCAAAGTTCGGTGTACAACCCATAGACTAATTAGTATATACTGCCGTATAGACGAACTGACAGCTCGATAAAGCGTGACCAATTTTGATTTGTCAGTGTGTGCGTTAGTTAGTGATGTACCTTTTACTTTGGAGGACTATCGATAAGTGATTGAAGTTGGACCCTTAGAGGAAGATGTTAAAAAAGTGTAAATACATTAAAAGAATAAAACAGCCAACTTTTTTCTTTACATTTATTAAAAATCGCTCAATACTGACCTTTAAACAGAACAATCTTATTTAACTGGTTCCTTACAGTTTCCTTTCCTAAATTATTAAGTTTACATTCATGTTTAATTCGAATGTCAAAGTAAATTTCTATAATGTGTTTCATGATTAAATATCTATGACCTCTTAAAATATGTTGGTCCTAATTTTGGCTCTCCACACTCGAAAAAGAGTTGGAATTGTCTTCTAATATATTATAAGAAGTACAGTTTTGCAAATTGTAGATTTCCCAATAACTTGACTGATTTTATTATTTTAACGAATAAACTTTTCAATCTTTAGACAAAGTTGTATCACGTCTTTGGATTCCAACCAACGCGCCCAATTAATCTCAACTATTTTCCTCAAATTATAATAACTAGCTAGAGGGAATCTGTTGTACAAATTATACAAAACAATTAGTTTATGTATTTGTTAAAAGTTAATTAACTTTTTACTGATAAAATGGTTCAGATATTAGACGGTAAACGTAAGCCAGCATTTATTTTCATAGTTAACATTCAAGATAAAACATCGATATTAATATCGATAAATTTAAGTCAATCCCTAGCGTACATGTAAAAATAGATTGATGAAAAATCTATCCTCAAAAATCATGTAAATTATAAACAAATGGACTTTTAGCTATACAAAATATGAAAGTAAATAAAAACATTGGTATTATTTTATATTCTGTACAGGTTAAAAGGCAAATTTTAACCAAAAATAAACGCGTCATAGCAGTGACGACGTCCTGAGTATTTACCTGTGAAATGTGCAATTTTCAGGTTTATTTCTATAATTAACACCACATTCACGCACAGAACAAGTAACCATTGTTTAATACAACTGTATTTACTGAAAATAAACCACGATATACGCTAAAAATCCAAAATACTGGGAGGTGATTTCCCGCGTGCCGACTTGTGCAGACCTGTCATTCAAAACCGGTCACAGTGAAATTGGATTCACTATCCTTTTCTATCTTGCTATATTTCCGTAAGGGATTTTCTTCTCCCTCGCACGCTTTGTTGGTCTATATTTACTAAGTCTAATGGTACAACCGAAGCTTGATAGTCACTGGATATCCGAAAGATACGTCATACCCCTGCTGGAAAGCTTGTTAAAATCAAACAGCAGTTCTGATTTCTTCATTTATTAGAGTAGAATGTAGGTTAAATAAAAGTACAGGCAAGTTACGTTTCAATTACGATAAAAGTTTGTGACCACTAAGTGTGCAGCTACACCGTCGTATCTCCGTTGTGTTGTGGAGTGTCACTAGACACAGGTTCAGGCGCGCGGCACTTCTTAAGGTGCGTTCTCATGTTAGACGACTGGGTGAAGGCGAGCTTGCAGCGAGGACACGAGTACGGCTTGGAACCGGTGTGGAAGTTTAGGTGCGACTTCAAGTGATGCTTCTTTGTGAAAGACTTCGGGCACAGCGTGCAGGAGAACGGCTTTACACCTTTAACACAAAATAATGTTTTTTTTTCAGGCTGTTTAAATTTTAATAATAAAAGAATCGTGCCAATTTGTATAAACCTTTGCAGTTCCTGCCATGCCAGTGCATGGCAAGAACTGCAAAGTCTTAACTTGGAAGAAGAATTAATTATGAAAAAAAAAGTTTTTGCCTTCGCAGGTCGTAGAATTAGAAGAATAGTTCGGTTGTTTGTATGGCAACGAAGTTCCGAGCTATCGTTATTGATATTATAACTATCATTGAAATGTCATAAACAAGTACATACATATGTACATAATTATACAAATTCAATAAATCTTTGTGGATGCACTTTCTATTCTATCTAGTCTAGAACATAAGTACGTGATAAATCAAATTATCATCATCATCGTGATCTGTCAAATGACCAATTTGGTTGAGACGCCATTGTTTAACTATTGTGTCTACTTCGTGGACAGATCATGGGATAACGGTAACCAATTAATTTCATTTAGCGTTGATCGTGAATGTCGAGCACAAGGTTATATCACTGAAAATAATTAGTCTCCTTATCAGAATCGACATGATTATAAATACTACATGTCGCATGTCTTGACTGTCACATAATCATTTATCGTCATATTAATATATCACATCAATTATTTGCGAAACAATAAATGCTAGTCTCAGTGTAGCGGAGCATGATTGGCGTGAAAAAACAGAACAGGATAAGGAATACTTTTATAAGATCCAAAACTGGAGTAACTGACGGTATTTGAAAAAAATATACCAACTTAAGTGGATATGGTCGGGCCATATATTGCGTAGTACCTACCAAAGAAAAGTCGAGCAAGATTGCCACTAACTAGTATCCAAGATATGGTGAACGGAAGAGAGGAGATGGAAGGATGAGCTAAAACTCTCAGCCAGTCCCAACTGGAGAAGGGTAGCTAGAGATACGAAGCAGTGGCAGACGTTAGAGGAGGCCTATGCCAGGGAGCACCCTGAACTGAGAGACATTCTTTGAGGACCACCATAATGTAAATGACATACTGAATGGTTCAGGATTAAAGGTTTATTGTGTCTAGTTAATTGAAAAACTTGTCTCGATTAAAACATTCAGGCATACACAATTTTTGGTGACTTTAAGACCTGATTTTGAGTGTACCTTATTCACTAGTTCCAAATATGCATTTAGTTTTTTAGTATCAGCTCTAGTTTTGAAGTTATTTAATAAAATCGGATTGGTCAAACAACATCTTAAAGAGCTCGAGCCATAGCACAAAAACAACGATATAGTAGAAAATATAAAACTTGTGGTACTTTGTTGAAGTCAAAGTGAATAAAAATTTTAAAATTGAGGGTAGTTGTTAAATAAAAGCTGATACATAAGGTATGACAGTTGTAGGCAATTCATCAGAAATACGTCCAAAAAAACTTTTTTTTTGTAGGCCTGTATCAATTTAGGTCAACCAATCCACCAAAGATCGGTCAAAGATAAAGAAGGAGTAGAACGGACGCTTAAAGCAGAGAAAAGCGATTCGTCCAAATAAGACTTACGATTAGGGAGACCTTTGTCGTAAGCAAACAATAATGTCAACCACATATTATCACCTCTCTCTTTGTTTAACTGACCTGTGTGTAGTCGCAGGTGGAGCGTCATGTTGGAGCGGTCTGCGAAGCGCTTGTCGCAGTGCGGGCAGGCGTAGGGCCGCTCGCCCGAGTGCGTGCGCTGGTGCTGCTTCAGCAACATCTTGCGGGAGAACGCCTTGCCGCACTCCTCGCACACGTGGGGCTTCACACCTACAACCAGTTACATAGGGGCAACCTTAAAATGGTAATGGACTAAATATAAGGTTGTATTTAACAGAATATAGACTCTTATCTTCTCGTCTGGAGGAAGTTCACGACGTTAAATACGATCATGAAATTTTAAAAACACCTTTTTGTTAAGTAGACCGCTCTCATTCTGCATATGCTTCAGTCATAAACTTTAATAAAATGTTTAAAGGTGCAATAAAGTACTATCTCCGTGACAATTCAATATATTTTGTTAACAATTGCATCAAAAATACTCGTGCTATAAGGTACGTTTACAATGAAAGACCTAAACAATAGGATTGGTATGACAACCTTTCTAATAAGAAACTGTAGATCTGTTTGAGGGATCTAGAAATCGTTGTACGTTCGGGAAAGTGCAAACTTAGCACTACGTAACTAATTTAATGTGTACTTAGTTTGGTCTCGGCACCAGTGATCAGTATTATAAACAAATATTTAATGGAATAGTTGTTACCGATTGACACATAACTGTATTGGGTCATCAAATCAAAAATAGTAAGAGTATATTTTATAGTCTTTTCGAAAAAACACTAGTTGTTGATTTTCAATTTCAAAATAAGGAGCTTCTTTGTGCTATAATCTTCTTTAATAATTGTACTTTAACAAAACTGTTTAAGAATAGCTGTGGAAACGGACTAACCAGTCAGCATTCTTTTAATCCTATTTACATGATTAGTGGAAGATTTGGTAGATCCAGAGGTTGCAACCCAAAAACCAAAGATTTAGAAAGAAAGAAAAAATATTTATTTGTCGCAGGGACATGACTTGTATACAAACTAAGAATATCTTATTATTATATTTTTGTTGAATTTCTTAAAATGTTTTAAATACAACAGGACGGAACAAAATATGAAGTTGATAGCTTGCACGTCGTGACTATCAAAATCAAAACCAAAAAATCAAAATCAAAGCATTTATTTCAAGTAAGCCAGTTACAGGCACTTTTGAATTGTCGAAACAAAGATGAAAATTAAATGTAGCTACAGTCCCAGTCACAAGACATAAAAACTGTGAAAGTACTGTAGTTGCCCATTCCCTAGCGTAGATCTCTATGGAGAAGTACGGGCAAGAAACTCCATGGACACTCTTTTAAATCAGAATATTGTTACAAAATCTTGGTTACATCTTTCATGTTGAGATGGTATATTATGTGAGAACAATGTAGCAAGATGTGCACGTTAAAAGTGTCCACAGTAAAACAAAACAAAAACAAAACAATTCAAAAACTAAAATAATTCATTAAAATAAGCCAAGGCAACTGAGAGATGACCAATCACAACTGACAGCGCCCGTTCACGGACATGACGCATAGATCAGCACCATTCAACTCAACCATTTTGAAGGGAACTAAATGATCCGACACATGCGCCACCATCAGCGAGACATTTGAGTGAGCATGACATATTCTCAACCGCCAGGGCACATTCAAGTCAAGAAAAGACGTAGGTTTCCAGTGAATGATAGCTTTCTAGTACATAGTACTCACACAATATGGGCTATGCGATTATATAATACTAAAGAGATTGAATATATACAATGCAAAGATCAATGCAAAGTACAATCTTCAGCAGCTCCAACAATACCATTTAATGCTATCAATTTAAGCGCCCCTGTCCTTGTGGAGCAGGACCAGCATTGAGCCAAGCATTTTTATCAGCGATATAATCGCTCAACTTGTAATATGCTTGCCTACATAGTGTGCGTTTAATGCATGTTTTAAATTTCGTCTCATTCAGTTCAAGAATACTTTGTGGAATTTTATTTTAGCATCTCAAACAGTACTTCATGAAAGATGAGTCTACTTTAGCGAGTCTGAAGCCTGGCTGAACTAGTTGGTCCCTATTTCTAGTACTGTAATTATGTCTGTCACCCCTTTTACCAAAAAGGTGCAGATTTTTTCTGACGTACATTATGTTTTCGTAGATGTATTGACAATGTACTGTCATGATGCCAATATCCTTAAACAGTTCCCTTAGAGAATCGCGCCTACGAAGATTATATATGGCTCTGATGGCTCTTTTCTGCAGAATAAATATAGACTCAATATCTGCAGCCCGTCCCCATATCAAAATGCCATAAGACATTATACTATGAAAGTAACTAAAATAAACCAGTCTAGCGGTATCTACATCAGTATATTGACGGATTTTTCTAATGGCATATGCTGCTGAACTTAGCCGCCCCGCAAGAGATGTTAAATGAGAACCCCATTGTAGCCCTGAATCAAGCGTAATCCCCAGGAAAACCGTTTTATCTACGAATTCAAGTTTCTCTTTATTCAGTACTATATCACAATCACTACTTTTAACATTCGGTAAAGCAAATCATATGCATTTGGTTTTTTTTTCATTTAATACCAAATTGTTTGCTGTGAACCAATTTTGGACCTGAAGTAGGGCATTATTTACGTCATCTAGATTTCGGGCCCGCCTATTTATCTTAAAAATTAAGGAAGTGTCATCAGCAAATAACACCATATTTTGAGGTTGGTTTTTCAATAAATAGGGTAGATCATTTATATATACTAGAAAAAGGAAAGGACCCAATATTGAGCCTTGTGGAACCCCCATTTTTACTTTTAAACCATGTGAATTAACACCATTTATTTGGACATGTTGTTGTCTATCATTCAAATAAGATTTTACCAAACTAAGTGCAAGTTTACCCAGTCCGTAATGCTCAAGTTTCAAAAGTAATGTGTCGTGATTTACACAATCAAACGCTTTGGAGAGGTCACAAAAAATTCCTATGGCGTCTTGAGACTCTTCCCACGCAGTAAATATGTGCTTTAATAAGGTTACACCGGCGTCAGTTGTACAACGTCCCTTGGTGAAACCATACTCTTGATCATGTAAGATTCTGTTGGTGTTAATTAATATGGTTCTTTAATATAATATGAAGAACCAATAATATTGAATGTATAATTTCCACACCACAATCAATTTACCTGTGTGAATCCTCACATGCATGTTGTATGCCACGCGCTGGTTGAAAGACTTGGGGCAGAGAGTGCATTTGTACTCTTTACGGTTCCTGAAAATAAATAGAACAAAGTTTACACTCATTAATTAATGCTTTACAAGCTTCTTAAGCTTAATTAAATGACTTTTTACTTGTGTGCCTTTACTATAGGATAGAAATATTGGTGTGGAAGCTGTTCAAATATTTTAGAAAAGAGAAAAGTAAGAAAACAATCTCTCACCGATGGATCTTCATGTGGCTGCTGAGGTATCCTCTATCGTTGAAGTACTTGCCGCACACTGTGCAGGTGGCTGCGAACTCCCTGGTCCCCCTGTGTATGGACATGTGGTACTTGAAGTTACGCAACTGGGAGAAGGTCTTGCCGCACTCGGCGCAGGAGTAGCGCGCGGTGCTCGAATGGCGCCGCATGTGCACCGCGAGGGAATCGCCGCTCGTGAACACCTGGAAATGTTACATTTAGGATGACGAAACACCAAAGAACAGTCGTCACACGAAAGCATTTCAAAGACAGATGGACATACTCCATGACCTGAGAGAGACACAAAAAAAGAAAACGTTTTTTTTTCCGCAACGCTTTTTAGAAAAATGGGCGTCATCAATCCAAGTAACATGAGTTTATTTTATTCTAGTTAGTTTGTAGCTAGTAATCGAATTAGGTATTTACTTTACAGATTTGAAGGAGCTTGAAACTCGAGTGTCTACATAATTATGTGGTTCTAGTTTCAATAGTTCAATACTTGTATTTGACGTTGATAAACTTACACTTTACAGTTACAGAGCGGTTAGATATACGCAACTTCTATATTTATATTAATGTATGAGTAAGTTATAGTTCATAACTTTTGCTTGTTCAATTAAACCGTATTCTTCAGAATAATGGGAATTTCAATAATTTATGTGCGTACGAAGAAACATTACAAGTTAGTTACGTGACTTCACATATAACAAATAACATAAAATTACTATAAAATAATACATAACATGTAAATATATATATTGTTTATACAGGCATCCCAACTTCAGGCACTTTACTATAGACCAAGAAATAACAGCTTAGTGGACGTAGCATTTCAACCGCGAATGTAAACGACTACATGAATATAAATGCATTTTAGCGCAAAACATTTCCACTTAGCGTGGTGAAAGCAAACCTAGGTTTTAAGGAAATGCTATCAATATCGCTTCAAGAAGGCGTGTTTGATTTAAACAACCCTCAAGATAGAATTATATTTGAATAGGCGTTATTCCGATGCATACACTAATCCATCCATTCATAATATGCTGCGACGTTCATATACTTCTTCGTGCGCGAGTGATGTTTGGCCTATTGCCAGAATCCAAGGAACCAGATCCACCACTAGGTTGTGAAGCATCACCGTCCTTTTACCAAATTTCCAGGTAAAATGATTACTGGAATTTTTCAATCCTGAAAATATGCAGTATTCACCAGTATTACCATCATTCCCTTATATGGTGAATACTGTCACCATTTAAGGTACCTAGCTAAGTTATTTAAAGAGTAGGTACTTCGATCCAATGCCATCAGGGATCTATTTTAACCGACTTCTAAAAGGAGGAGGTTCTTAATTCAGCTGTTTTTTTTGTTTATATTTTTTTATACTTTTTACTTCATAACTCCGTGATTACTGATCCGATTCACGTGATTCTTTTTTCATTTGGTAAAAGAAGCTGGAGCGATAGTCACATATATTTTAATATAATTTTATTCACATTTCTTGTGAGTTATCTTCTATAATAGCTATTTTTTTAGTGTCTATATGGATGATCTGCTAATTACTTTGACTAACAATGGGAAATGAATATTCGACCAAAAATTGTGTGAGATACCACCATACCACAACTAAAAAGGCTGACATTTTTTTTTTTCCAAAAAATATGACTGACTTCCAAAAAATAACCATAATATTTAAAAAAGATTTGATTTAAAAGAGTGTCCATAGAGTTTCTTGGCCGTTCTTCTCCATAGAGATCTACGCTAGGGAATGGGCAACTACAGTACTTTCACAGTTTTTATGTCTTGTGACTGGGACTGTAGCTACATTTAATTTTCATCTTTGTTTCGACAGTTCAAAAGTGTCTGTAACTGCACTTGAACTACTTACGGGATAATATCCGTGATTTTCTTTTGTTCCTATGAGCTCCCGATATTTTTTTTATTTTTAGTGAAAAACCGTGAAAGTCTAAAACAGTGTATGTAATTGGCCTACTTGAAATTAATGCTTTGATTTTGATTTAGAATATACCAATTAATACTTATGTTAGATTTACCTGATTACAAATAGTGCACTTGAAGTCATCTCTGCGGTTATTTGGTAGACATGAAACTGTGGCCAATACTTTCACATCTCCTGCAGGCGGTGTGTCGCTAAGTGCTTCCGCATTTGGTAATAGATTTGGTTTGGGAACATTATTGTTACTATCGTTAGCTATAATGCTTTCGTTTCCCTGAAAAATAAGCTATTGTTGGATTACTTAGAAATGAAGGAAGGTCTCACCTCCATTAAGCACGACGAGAAAACTTCTTACTTTTAGTTTGGACGATTGCGGCTGCACAGGATTTTCAATTTTTCTTCGGAATGGTTTGTAATTGTTAGGTATCCGAGGACTCCATGGACTCTCTAATACTTGATTTAAAATAGTTACTTTAGCAGACGTTGTCACATCCATTTCTTTACTACTTTCATCACTAACATTGTTAGTGACTGATCTATTTCTATGAACTGGCATCGGTTTTATCGAATTTAACATTGACGGTGCGATACTAAAGTCCAAGGAAGGAACATAAAATCCTGAAAGAATCTGCTCCTGTATCCCCAACTGAATTAAAGGATTTGCTGACACAGGGACATGATTCATTAAGATATTCATCGGTAAACTATTTGTGTCAGTGCCAAATGCATGTGTCTCATTACTTTTCGCAGCCGAACAAACTTTTAGACAAGATTGGTCATATAAAGTTTTGTTAGTTTCACCGTAATCTGGTTCATCTCGAGTGCATCGCTGCTTGTGAAGGTGAAATACTGTAGGCGAATGACTGAAGTGCTCGTTCGTTTTTTTATAAGGTTCTAAGAGTGAACCGTCGGCGCTGAGATGTTTGCCATTTGCATTCGTCAAGAGCACAGATGCCGGAGCACGATAGCATTCATTTGATATTGCTAGCACGCCTGCCGTCAGACCGTTAACATTACCGTTTCGAGGATATGTCTCGATAAATAAATCACGTAGAAAAGAGTTCCTTTGTCGGTCTCCATACGGTGATTTCAGATTTCCTAAAGCAGACTTACGCTCTCTACTCGGATTCTGACTACGTACCAGCTTATCTTTGCAATCTGGGTTGCTAACTGAATACTGTAATACATCCTGGATTTCCTTGCCTTTCTTTATATTTACGTATCGTTGATCTCTACAGCCTTCCAATCCTAAAGTATATACATTCCTTTTTGACAAATCTGTTTCATAGTGAAAGCTTAAATTGAAATTGTTATACTCCAATGTATCAGACATTGGCGGCAAATGTTGAGTGTCAACAAATATTTGCATGGCTTTTATAATGTCTAGAAACATTTCAATTTTTTCTTTTTGTACAGTGACTTCCCCATTATAAATGTAATAAAGTACAGATGACATGGCCTCGAGGTCAAAATCTGGTAAAACGATAAAAGTCGGTGATTCATCTGTGGGACAGGAAAGTAGAAGCCGCTGAAAGAAAACGTTGCTCGATTATGTATAAAGTTGATAAAAGCTTTGTAGAACACGACATGGGAAGTGTTTGCTTACTCTGAGAAAAGCGCTGACGCTGGCGAGCACAACGCGGTGTGCGCTGAATGCGCGCCCGCCGCACAGAAGTTTCACATCGCACCACTCGTCGTGCGACAGCCATTCACACATCTGAAATATCAATGAAACAGAAATCCATTAACAATTTAATTTTATCGCTGCTCAATTTCTTTGTTAGATGTTTACTGTTAATTTCCTCGTTTTTCTCATTGTGTACAATGAATAAATATTTCGATTTTCAATCCTTCCTTAAAGTTTCTTAAAGGTAGCTTTTTCGATTATTTGAAATTGTAAGATAGGAAGTTAGGTGTGTAAAGAAAGATTTTAACAATTTACAATAAAACAATCTAATCGCACTCACAACACACTTGATAATAGCCTGTGAAAACACACCGTTACAAAATGGATTAGAGAAATAATTTTAGAATTTCTTTCACGCAATTTTCGAGTAATTTGGATGGAGCTTCAACAGTGATCCGCTGAGCACGGAACCAAACTCGGACGTCTGTAAACACGCTATGTTTGTGGCACACTTTTAATTCCTCGCCGATCGTGCAAATAGATGCCTATGCTCGGTATCTGTGCTGTAGCAGTGACATGCACGCCCGATGTCTCGCACGCCAGTAAAGGCTAAATTAACCAAACACACCCGACCAGGTCAACGTTTTTAAAGTAGCACCACTCGTGAAAGTGTAGAGCAAATAGGTCTAATCAAACAAGAAGAAAATTGGAAGCATCACCTCGCCAACCTATACACTTCCTACTACCTACCTACGTCTAACTTGACAGTTATACTTAACCTAAAACGTCGCTATTTAAGTGAGCACTTGAAATTGGTATGTTATGTTTTGTGTGTGAATGAAAGCGCTGCTCATAATTTTAATCAATTCATAAGCCGTGCCTATACCTTATGTGCTTACTTTGAGTTTTACATCAAACATACCATTGCCAGATTTACAAGATCAACGTGTAAAAAGCGCAGTGTCCGAGTATTTATTGCCAAACTAAGTAGGTGTGAGCTTGCTGATTTATTGGTTTATCACATTGCTCTGCGGAGATCAAGTCCACGGTGAGATGATAATATCTGCAGCGCTTTACTTCAAACACAAAACACACATGATTCATGCGGAGCTTCTTTATGTTTTAATAGGCGACACGAAAAAAAAGGAGAGGCTAAAACCACAACTAGTAAGTAAGTATAAGTAGTTCTTGCGAAAACAAATACATGTATCTAGTATCTACGCAGAATAAAAAGTTTTGAAAGACTAGGTATCTCTGTTCAAGAATAGCGTTAAAAAACGCTTTATCCAAATAGCTTACTACTAAAAAAAAAGAAAGCTAGGGTCAGATTAGTTTCTAGTACATTACCAATTATCTACAGCATATTCCAGTAACCAGAATACACATGCTATTGATGCTGTCGTATTGTAACGTTAATTACCGATTTGCCGATATCAATTAACTAGTGAAGGTATTTTAAGATTAAGATTAATAACCCATGATCCATGAAACATTGCAAGCCTCTTTCTTGTCCTACTTGTCATGACGTGTATTGTTTATCTAGCGGATATGTATGGCTAATATTTCAGGCTTACAGTATGTACACCTGTGTATTTCTGTTTGCTTACTGCAACCGAACAATACCTACGTCTATAATTTCTCACAGAAGAGAAATGCAAGCATGACTCTCGCATTAGAATTCTACGCCAAGCCATCCACATAAACACTACTGAAAAGTATTAAGAAAAAGCAACTGGGAAGCAATGTGCTTAGTAGAATTTTAACCGACTTCAAAAAGGAGGAGGTTCACAATTCGTCGGAACCTTTTTTTATGTATGTTCCCCGATATTATTTTACTCGAAGATGGCTGGAGAGATTTGGATTTTATTTATTTTGTTTGAAAGGGTATACTTCCCAGGTGGTCCCATGATCATCAAGTCAGGAAATGATGATGAGATCCTGGAGAAATAGAGAGAACTTTTCAAATTTTATAAGCACACTTGAAGCGATTGGGGTAGTTTTTGGAAGAGTACTTTCTCGGAGTGGTCCCATTTCAATTTGGTGAAGATCTGATGAAGAACTTCGGAGATAGGCGGAACTCCTCAATAAATGATAGCAAATGGACTGGGATTGCTGAAATCTCATGTCTGTCTATTGTCTACACCAGTTCATAGCATAACATCACGCCGGTACGCTGTGAAGGGGTAAGCACATGTGAACTTGTGAACCACTAAAAAGTAAAAATAAATACTTTTTTGCAAAAAATAAAACCGACTTCAAAAAACACAAAATAGTGAATAATTTTTGATATGAATTGAATTGAAGTCGGTTTTATTTTTTGCAAAATAGTTTCTGATTCAATCATTTTGTTAAAATATCAACAGGCTAGGTATTACAAGACGGTGCCAGCGTAGGCTTAGTACCCACCTAATAGAATATCTTTGGCACCATACCTACTGCAAAAGAATTTTATCCTCGGGGGTGTTGAGGAGCTTTAGTACACAATGAGAAATTATTTTTCTAAGCACAATACCTGAGTAAGTCCAACGGCCGTTGTATGCCGATTTGAAGTCCTAGGCCAATCAGGGTCAGGTTTAGGTAGTTTGATTAATTATTTTATTTGTTAACAATTTTATTCAAGCACAAGTAGGAAAAACATGGGGAAACCTGAAGAAAATTCGTGTTTTGGTTACGTGCAGTTGGTTTAATTTAAGTACCTCCCTTAGATGTTTCGTAGCAGCGTAAATTGGCAAAGCTTTTTTTTAAAGTAAAGCTAGGATTTTGCAGGATGTATTTAATTGATGTAGAACTACAGGCAGGTGGACCGATGACCTGGCAGGCAAGAGTTGGATGAGAGAGGCCTATATATAGAAACCGGGTTAAGTAGCTTGCAATAGAGGAGACATACACTCAGCATTAGGTGGATAGTTTCCCGGGGCTGCGGGACTATTCGAAAGAGATACCGTGGCCCCGGAACACAAAGGGCGATGAAGGAACGTGGATGGGATTTAGTCAGTAAAAGTCTGACACTCCCTCCCGCTCAGCCCAGAGCGGGAGGAGTCATTTGAGGATTTCCCATCCGAAAAAAAAAAAAAAAAAATGTGGAAACAGTTTGATGAGAAAGGAGATTCAATCAGTAAGAAAGTACAGACGCCAGCACAATAAGCTACTACAATCTGTCAAATTTCTTTGATAGATTTTCAACTTTATCGCTAAAGCATTAGGTTCCAGGTTGATTGGGAATATTTGACAGTTTCGGGAAGCTTAATGTGCTGACGTCTGTATAAAACCAATCAGGCTCAAAAAATATTTGATTTTTCCGAAAGTAAAAGTAGATTTGTATAAACATAGACAGGCACAGAATGAGAGATCTTTGTATATTTTTAGTGCAAACATTAGGTACTTATAAAAGTTATTGGACTCAAAAAAATCATGGATTAATTTATTTTTGATCTAAAGTTCAATCTACAGCTCCGCCAAGTACCTACCTACTAATGTAGATATACCCATATTATATTCAATCTATCAGTCTTATCTTCCATGTAATCCAAACTTGGGCGAGATTTAGAATTCTAACCTACTTAGGTACTTTGGAAATAGGAACTTAAGAGGCCCTACTTAAGTTCCTATTTCCAAAGTACCTACCTACCTCAATGAAACAGCAGCGGGGTGTGGTTGGTAAAGCTGTGTCGCAATGTAGGTATGCTCCTACCTCCTATCCTGCCCTCTTAGCCCAAAAACATGCAGCCGAACTGACCTCTGCACTGCTACCGACTACGCAATGGACGTGGCGAAGTTCTGGGCTATAATAACGAAATATAAAACTGTCGTGAAGAAGAATAGGAACTTGCTCTGCCGGAAAGCTACAAGATCTGAATTTGTCATTGTGGATACTTCAGACGCGAGAAGATCGCTTCACTTGTTTATTTCTCGACTGGAGCAAGTTCAGTGTATCACAAATTTAATTATTATAATAATTTATACCGCTTATGTTGGGGACTTGAATGCTTTAAACTTAAAAAGGCCTTAAGAAAATATTAGAAAATTAAACCTCCATTATGGAGCACAGAATGTGATTAATTCATACTTCCTACTAATATTATAAATACGAAAGTTTGTGTGGATGGATAGATGGATGGATGATTGTTACTCTTGCACGCAAAAACTACTGACCGGATTTGGCTGAAATTTGGCACAAAGCTAGCTTATAACCAGGATTAACACATAGGATACTTTTTATCTCGGTAGTAGGTGGGACCCGTGGGACATTACCGAACTCGATGCGGGCGAAACCGCGGGAATAAACAAGTATATAATAACATTGGGATGGGAAAAACTATACCAACATGTAGCATAATATCTACCTATCACTCTAAGCAACTAAGTAACTCTGATATTATAAGTTACCCTACTCGAATATAAATGCGATTTACCGAACGTCTTTAAAAGCGGCAAATTTATACTGTAAAAAATATTTGATTTTAAAGATGAGATACGTACTAACTAACATAGGTACGTTGCTAAGTTTTTTTTTAAATAAGGCCATTGTTTGCACATTATATGAGCACGCACCTTCTGAAAAACCCAACCTTTGAAAAAGCTTAGGTAACTAGTCGATCTATATCGTCTCCTACGTATGTCTATAAAAATTATTAGGTATCACTCAACAATTTACAAAATAAAAAATCCTAAAAACAGATAAAGGTACCGATTTTTTTTTAAATCTTAGTATTATGATTGCTCCACTACGAATTAAAAATAAATAAAGGAAAAAAATCTATTTCACTCACTGTAACGGTTTAAATTCACCAGCATAACATTTAATTTCCACTTCTGTACATAAATATTTTCGTCCAAAAGCGCGGGAATTTCACCAACATAGGACTGAACCAATGTGTGCGCGTGAGTCCTACACAGTCCACACTGACGGTATCCAACACCGCAACACGCATGCTCCAATGTGTGTTACCGCTGACCATACACTACTACCATTTTTAATGGCATACGTTATTCCATACTTTACGTGTGCCAACAAAACCCGTATAACTAAACTTTCAACAAAAATATTCGATTGCCTACTAACTAAATAATACTTAGATTCTTGTTTGTGAATATTCCTAACAAGAGCTTTTCAGTTTTTATTCAAAACTCGTTATGCAAATTCGTGCAAATGTGCGGGACAGTCTTGGAACATACAGTTATAGGTATTAATCATATAGATTTAGTTGTTACTTTGTCATTCATACTTATTGTTCAGTGTTATTAAGTGCATAAATATGTTTCTTTGACTTTCATCGAAAAGTAGGTAGGAACATTAGAACATACCTTTACAAATGAGACTACCTTTAATCCCACGCTGTTTTTTACCATTGATTTGATAGTTTCTAATACTTTCTGCATAGATAAAAGAAAGGAAGAAAAAAAAATAAACCAAGATGATTAATCTATAATCCACCACACCAGACTCTAGCTAGACTCTACTACCCTTGAATCTTAAAAAGAAAGAAGGGTTTGGTAAAACGCAATCCCTTACACTTTAATATTTTCACAGATTTTTAATTTCATTACCAGTACGTAGGTAACCATCTACGTACTGGTAATGAAATTAAAAATCTGTATTTTAAGAAATTAATCGCTACAGTACCTACCCACTGTAATGATTAATTTCTTGCTAATGCCAGTAAAAGTTTACAATAGAGGTGCACAAGAAATGACGTCGAACTGTATGAATAGTGGTTTGACCTTTTAAAATTAAACTCAAATATAAACCCAATTATGATAAGTTATTCCAATCTTGTAAAGTCATGAATGTGTTCGCTAAAGTGAAATTTTCTGTTGCCTCTGATTACTCTGAACACAATATGAGTAAGTTACAGAAAATAAGTAGACCTAATTTTGTTCGTAACCTGTCGTACTTATCTCTGTATAAACTGTCGAGAGTAAATAATGAATACGGCAAAAGGGTCTGGACAAATATGCCCTTCCAAGCATACTGAATAATTTACCTAAGGAAATAGCCAAAAAACTAGAAAACAAAAAGCCTCGGCAGATTAAAAATATCTTGTAATTATACTTCACCGCTGAAATATATAAAACATACGTGTGGGCCCTACCAGACAAATACCTGTGAGCGAGTAACTAAAATAATCAATAGCGCACATAATCTTGCATTAGAAAGATTGAGCGTTATTGTTGATGTATTAAACTTAAGATTGCATGAGGAAATAATTTTTTTTTAAACGATATCTTCATTCTGAAGCTGGACAAAGCTGGACAGGGACTGCCCCAGGGTTCCCAGGTTAACCTACCCAACTCAGTGGCTATAAGTAACGTCATGACGTTTATTTTGCATAGTTACCAAAAAGCCGATAACGCCTGCGGGTTATTTTATAGCAATATGTTGTTGTAGAGCAAAATTTTGTTGATTGAGTAGGCGTTTCGTGATGCTTGTAAAAATCCGGCCATGAGGTTCCGTACAAACTTTTTAAAGGACAAACTTAACTTTGCTGTTCGATCCCTAGAAACAGCTATTGCACCAACCGCAAATAATAAGTTTGTAATAGTAAAATCGTTTTTTTTTATACTAGCTGTTGCCCGCGTTTTCGCCCGCGTGAAGTTCGGTTACTGTCCCACTAGATCATAATCATCACAAATGTTTTTATCACAATTACCATCATTATCACAATGACCATTACAATCACTATCACAATCACTATCACAATCACTATCACAATCACTATCACAATCACTATCACAATCACAATCACTATCACAATCACTATCACAATCACTATCACAATCACTATCACAATCACTATCACAATCACTATCACAATCACTATCACAATCACTATCACAATCACTATCACAATCACTATCACAATCACTATCACAATCACTATCACAATCACTATCACAATCACTATCACAATACTATCACAATCACTATCACAATCACTATCACAATCACTATCACAATCACTATCACAATCACTATCACAATCACTATCACAATCACTATCACAATCACTATCACAATCACTATCACAATCACTATCACAATCATCACAATAAATCTAAAATAACCCTGTATAGAAGCCACCATCTTCTGGATCTCAAAATAAATGCCATATTCGTAATCGTCACCCCTGATAATCTCGGTATCGACACCCATATTGATTTTCAGACATTTCAACCCCATCGCACCCCAACAGGGGATGATGGTATTTCAGGTCCGCCATATTCAATCTTAAAATCGTTGTTTTTGTAATTCACCATACAAACTATACCAATGTTGATTTTCAGACTTTGTCACCCCATTTCCCCCTCTTAGGGGTTGAATTCTGAAAAAACCCGAAACCCGTTTTTACTCATTTATCAATAGGAGCACTCCTGTGAAGTTTCGAATAAAATAGTCTAACAAATCTTGTTTCCCTATTCCCCATACAAACTTTGGAGCACCGTTTAACCCCCTTAGGGTTTGAATTTTGAAAAATCCTTGCTTAGTGCTCCCCTAGACCACATAAGGAACCTACTTGCCAAATTTGGAATCTGTAAACCCAGCGGTTTGGGCTGTGCGTTGATAGATGAGTCAGTCAGTCAGTTTCTTCTTTTATATATTTAGAAGGTTAGAAGATAAAGAAGATTAAATTTTTTTCACTTCTCATGCTCTCAAAGTACGCCAATATAGCCTTACAAAGCGGGAGTAAAGTGACCACTTTAGTCCCCTAGGGAGTAAAAAGTAATTCGTTTTTTAATTTCCTTCATGTGACATAGACAAACTCAAACAGCCAGTTAATATACTACTATTATCTGTGGAGTGTGGACCATCTTCATTGCGAAAATGTTGAGAGTTTTTCCATGGTTTTTCCGCAAGGAAGGTGGCGCCATGCGTTTTAAATTCTACATCTGTGACTGGTTTAGAAGAAAAAACTGACCGCGAAAATAATAAAGTGTAAATTTGTTCGGTTTTATATAAATTTATTAGGAATGTCCAGTGACAGTGAAGAGTTTGACGTCGAGCAAAGAGCAAAAGACATAATAGATAATCTTTTGCCGCCAAAAACGCGGAAGATTTACTTAAAAACTTACGAAAGTTCTATGGACTGGAGGAATAATTAGTGTTTTTGTATTAAATTGACTATTTTTCTCGCATTCAAAGTGAAAAGTACAGTTTGCACCTCGAGACTAAACGCCAACTTAATATACCCTCGGTTTCATTGACTCCCTCGCAAGCTCGGGAGTCAAACCACCTCTGGTATATTATGGCTTCGTTTAGTCCCTCGTTATAAAATATACTATAATATACATATTTACGGTTTTCAGATTTTTCCCTTTACATGTGCTGTAAGACCTTGCTTTGTGCCAAATTTCGTGATTCTAGGTCAACGGGAACTACCATATAGGTTTTCGACCCAAAACCTAGGTACTTCCGATTGACCTAGAATTGTCAATTTTGCTTAAAAGCAAGGTCTTACAGCACAAGTAAAGGGGAAAGTCCGAAAAAAAGGTTTAAAATTAAGGTAAATTTTGGTACTTACAAGTTTTCGCGAAAATCTAAATTTGCACATATCTTTTTATCGTGTTGACTCAAGACCTTGATTTTTATACATCTAATAAGGAACAATAGACCTCAGTATCTGGTGTACATTTCAAGTTGTGGTCCACCCGTTCCTGAGAAATTCGGTGATGACAGACGGACAGCCGGACAGACTGACAGACGGACAAGAAAGTGATCTTATAAGGGTTCATTTTTTACCTTTTGAGGTACGGAACCCTAACAAGTACTGATTGTACCATTTTTCAATTACGGTAGAGAGTGGTTGTGTTCCAAACTTCTGAAGGGAAGCCGGTGGGAATCGAGTTATTACGTGCCTTCGTCACTGCAACTCGTAGCAAATTATAACTGCAACCTATGCTGACGACTCCGCAGTCCTATCCTGTGATAAGGACCAGATTAGAGCATCCAGGAAACTACAAGAACACCTAGACAATTATATTGGATCATGGCTGAAAAAGTGGAGAATCAAGGTTAGTTCTGCCAAATCTGGCCATGTTACTTTTGTTTTAAGAAGAGGGGAAGCTTGAAGATGGTCTGCCACAGAATAGTACAGCCAAATACCTAGGTAGGTATGCACATCGTCAGAAGACTTACCTCATCACCTGGCGTGAACATATAAAGACAAAAAGGGATCATGCAAACAGAAAACTAAGAGACTTGACACTGGCATATAGACAGACAGTCATCATTTAGCTTGGAAAACAAACTTTTGATCTAGCAATGTATCCTTAAATCTTGCAGGATTAGCAAGCCAAATATAGAGATTATACACTTGCAAAATAAAGCACTAAAATCTTGAGTCGTGCACCTTTGTTCACAAAAAACATTGAAGTACATAAGTACCTTCAAATCCCAAGTATCAAGGAGGTTGTAGAAAGGTTCTATAATAATTATAAAGAGAGACTCCAACGACGCAAAAATTAAGTGTACGTTACTCCACCAGGAAAGTATATCCTAGAGTTATATGAGTGGAACTTTTAATTAGTGCCTTATCTGCTGTAAGTGTACTCCCACATACAAAATGTGTGCCCCCTGTGGTTTTGGAAAAAAACGGAAAAAAACGATTCTTGCTGGAGTAACGTTTTTCTAGCAGGAAAATTCTGAACGAATGATCGGAGAGAGAAAAATTGTGCATGGCTTTGTAGCTTATATTAGTGCCAAAATGTGGCCCCAAAAATAAAATCTGTGCCACTTCAGGTTTTCGAAATATTGCATTTCCTGCTAAAGTAACGTTTTGCACAATCGTGTATCTCTAAAACCATTGCATGTGCCCCTGTAGAATAAATATACACGAGTAGCTCTTAATGTGTGCCCCTTAGTGCCCCAATTAGATTTAAGAAAATATTTATAGTAGTTAAGTAGTTAGTTAGATAAGTTATTGCGGTTCTATGAAAACTCGAAAATACATCGCAGCGCCTAAACGAGACAAGGTATAAGCTCGCTGAAAACTGTATTGGGTCCGTCTTGACACTAATAATAACCATACAATGTCTCAAAACTGTTCATGCATGCGTTTTTGAATAATCTTGCTAGAAGTCAAAACGATGTCATAACTTTGACGGCAAAATACAAGGAACCAGCTCAATCCCAGATGTGTAGGTGTGAACCAATAACTAGTGCCTTTAGTCAAAAATATATGGTGAAAATATTCAGCTTGGAATGTTTCGCATTAAGTAAATATAAAAAAAAAAAACAAAACATGTAAACAACGGCAGGTTATCCGACCAAATTCAAATGAATACTAAAAAGCGTACATATCGATGACCTTCTTTAATTTACTCACTAACACAACACGTGTGAACCGGTTCACACGTGTTGTGCCTGAGTACACTGAAGTAGAAAAGTAATATGTAATAAATTTGTAGGCTGTACCTACATTACCTACAGTTCGGCTGCTCCGAACATTGCCGAGATTACCCGAGCTGCGCGGCTAGCGGCTCGACACGCCGCACGCCGCCGCCTCCTCCCCGCGCGCTACACGCGCCCCTCGGTCGCCCTCACCAGTCCGCGCTTACCATTGTACCGGTCGGCATATATTTTAAATCGCTCCGCGCATCGAAGTTAAACTTGTACTTATTTATATTGTGTTAAAGCTAATAAACTTTATTTATAATTGTTAGAGCTGTGTTTATTGTGAAGAGTTCCCGAAACCTCCAATACACACATAACACTCTACAAATTAAAGTAGTTATTGGATAATATTCTACTAGCTGTTTATGTGACTTTGCACATGATGTAGTACATTATAAATATATAGTAGCAGACTTAAACGACAACGAATTGCGTCTATCTAATCAAGACTGACTAACGATATGAACTTCCGAGCCAATTTTCGAAGAAAGGTCCCTATTGAAAATCATCAATTTTTAATAAAACGGTTCATAAGTTCTTTACTGTTTTTTAAAGTTTAAAAATATTTGCAATGATGATTCATATGATAGGCAACTGGATATCTGCAAGCATTAATACATACTTTAAACGTGAATACTGCATAAACTGCCCAAAAGTTGTATTTTTATGTAGGTATACTATTTAACTTAAAGTCACGCTCATCTAATATCCTCGTTTCACTGTATTTTTTTAAATAAGCGTAGTAAATTTGTACTTAATGTGCTCTCTAATAGGCGGTTTACACACTCTGTGCTACACGTAGACATAGTAATTGTAACTTAACGCAGCAATTAAAGTCCGAGGTAACTTACTTACACAACTTCTTGGAATTATATTTTCGACTGATTAAGTACGAGTGAGGGATGATAAAATCTAAATTAGAAAGGCTTTTCAGACCAACTGTGACCCGCCTGACCTGTTATTCTACGTAACACGGGTAGTTATAATTAGTCAATGTGACTAAAGAAGGGCAGTTTGAGCACCCCTTAATGAGACAGTGTACGGTTCCAAATATTTACCTAGCTAAAAATATTCAAGTATTAAGTTTCTTGTGGCAAAAAGGCAGATTTTTAAAAGATGGATTTTTAGAAGATCATTTTATTTGTGTAAGAGTACCAATAAATTATTGCAGTGAGTTGTCTAACGAAAAAATATTTATGTAGGAATAGAACTCATTAATCAGTTATACGAAACGCCATACACGTTACGTTAATCGAAGAAATAAACACATTACCCTCGTCGCGCAGTCGGGTAAAAAGAAAAAAGCAGTGTCAATATTCTGTATTGTCCGTGTCAAAAGGCTGTCAGTCGGTTTCGTACCTACCTACATTTGTATTTTATTTGGCGGTTATCTTTCGGTCAACTTTTTCTTTGAATTTATTGGCTACGTTTACGGATTTGGACTTCCCTGAGCTTCACGTTGACAATCTCACACTTATTGGACTACGACTACCTAATCTCTTCAAGGCATTATATACAATGCCTAAGCATTATAAATGTCACCGTAAAGTTACGGTTCACAATCTTTCAACAGTTTATAATCTCGCGATATAGATTTTAATCTAACGGTATTTACAATTTTACGGTGACATACATTTATTTTAGCTGCATAAGCAACGCTGTGCATTTTGCGGTCTACCCTAGCGCTTCCACTAAAGTTAAAAATCTAACTTCCGTTATATTAAAACCTGGTTTAAAACATATGATATTTTTTATCCCGGTAATAAGATTGCATTGCGGCCGCTCGCAGTATACAGAAGTGCTCGTTAGCAGTATTTGTTTAACGCAAGAATAGTGACCTTCTTTAGTATTTTGCTAAGTGTGTAGTTTATTAAATAATGGAAACATAAAAATAGTCAACTGGTTCGAAAATGGATAACAGCCCCGGTATTTCAAGTAATCGAGTGCCACCCAATGCCTCGCCAGTGAAAAGCCACCAGTCTAACTTCACCATCGATTTTATATCCACGCCCGACATCCAAAAATGGATGTCATCCGTTCAGCTCAAGTTAAATGAGGTTTGCTCGATTGCCACAGATGGCAAACTCAAATCGGAGCAGAAATTGAAGGTTACCAACCTATGCCGTAAAGTAGAATCTGAGACCACTCAAATGGCAATGGTGTATCAGGCTCTGAAGCAAAAATCCCGTCAAGCCCTCAACATAATCGATGACCTGAAGGAAAAACGCAGCCTCACAGAACACATTTCGGAGCTCAGACAGACGCTAAAGGACTCTGGTGTTGTGGGAACCGCTTCATTTTCCGATATGGTGAAGAAGGGATCCAGTGATTTCGTTCGTCCAAACAATTTAAGTTCCGTAGCAGTTTATCCCAACGATAAATTGAAGTCGAGGGACGAGACAAAAAACCTCGTGCAAAACATCATACGCCCTGACGAAATGAAGCTCCATGTACGTGGTGTGCGAAAAACCAAAAATGGAGGTGTCATCATCAGCACCGAGACCAAACAGGATGCTGATAAAGTCAAGCACGCAGTCCAGATGTCTACATCAGGACTCACCGCCGACGAGCCCATCAAGCGCAAACCACGGATCACGGTTGTGGGAGTGCCGACTTCTTTGGCTGATGCTGACGTCTTCAGGTTCATGTACGAGCAGAACATCGCCGATAAGCTTCCAGCGATGTCACTGGAGGCCTTTATGGCCGAAGTTAAATTTAGCCACAAATCTGGGAAGAAAGATGCATTGACCTGTAACTTTGTTATTGAAGTTCCAGCCAAGATACGTAGAGCTTAATCTCAAATCTCAAATCTCAAATCTTTATTGCATTCCATATGTATTACATAGATGGTGTAACCAAATAATAAAAAGAAAACAATATGGACCCTGTCGGGCACAGCAACATTAGGAGAGAGGAAGAGGGCTAAGTAGCAGTTTAATAATATTATTACAAATTATTAAATGTGTTATTGGGTGTATAATTATGAATTTATAAATTTTTAGAATATTAAATCTGTGCATTATGTATAATATACTATATTAATAATTTATATTTATGTATTATTTATATTATGTATTTATATTGTGTATAATTATTATGCAATTATTAGAACTATGTTTCATTTATATTAAATAATATTATTGTTTATGTATTTATATTTTCATTTTTGGTTTCTTACATTCCATATTATAATGAGAGCGAATTATTTTATTTTGAAATCGATTTGTCATCTATAAACTCCTTTACTGAGTAATATGCCTTGGATTCCAGAAATTGTTTCAATTTATTAATAAATACATTTGTTTTTTCTGCTTCTCGAATATCAGTTTTTTTTTATCAGCTTTAGTATCTCATGCAAGAATTTTTATAAATTGGACCTCCTGCCCTGTTAGAGACTTCACCCTTGTTACCAGATGCTACAAATGCCAACAATTTGGTCATGCAGCTAAATCATGCAGAGAGGTAAACTCCACGTGTGGTCACTGCGGAGAAGCAGGACACTCGATGTCTGAGTGCGCGAAGAAAGCGGACACCCCTAAATGTGCGACATGCTCGCGTTTTAAAAATCCCAACAACCACAAAACGGGAGATGTTGAGTGCCCAGCTAAGAAATTAGCAGAATATAGGTACATCAACTCCATCAACTACGAGGGCACGTAGAGCGTCATACTCTAGGTCAGACTTCCGCGTTTGACGCATATTGCACCATCGATTTTATTTATTGTAAGCACATTAGTCGCTTGGTGCAAATATCGAATATAACAAGAGCGCCTCGAATGTTTTTTGCAACCTATAATAAATTCTGCTGACGCAAATTTTCGTGTAACAATTATGTGTTTAGGTTTAAGTTATTAGAGTTTAAGTTTTGTCACGTAATGTTAAATATTAAACAAAAAAATAACTACTGTCCTACTTGTACCATATTGTTAGAGCTCCTGCGGCCTGTGATACAGGATTATCCTAGTACAGGCATCATACATTATTATACATAAATTGTTAGTTTTTAGATTCATATTGTATTTTTACCTTCTGAATTTCTGAATAAAGATTTATTTTATTTATTTAAGGTCCTATTACCAAAAATTAAAAAAAATAGGGGTAAGGTAACCATACCCCTGTTTTTTGAGCTAATTTGACTGCTGGACTATTAGCACAGATTACTAGCTACTTTAACTATTAAGAATTCAAGATAATATATTGAAGCTTAAGGTCTGACTTGGCTAGTCGCTAATCGAATTATTATTAAGGTGGATGCTCCAGGGTAGCCCGCGAAATTCAAATTTTCTTACGTTTTTTGCAATTTGTAGACCGGTCGAGGAACGACTTTTTCAAGGTCAAAATCATTCCTCGACCTATAAGAACTCGGAGGGTTGTATTGATGATTTTGATGATTATAATTTTGTAACTACATACGTCTAACAGTCGCGAACAATATTTTAATCAACATACAACCTAGCACTGGTCTGCAAATTGCAAAAAACGTAAGAAAATTTGAATTTCGCGGGCTACCCTGGAGCATCCACCTTAAGTACCTACTAAAACATTCAACAAACAACAGTCAAACACAAACAACAGTCATGGAAGAGCCCCATGTTCGATGGCTAGTTTCTACCAGCAAATTTTCGGAAGAATAAAATAAGAACTTACAGCTTTAGAACTTGCGAAGGCTATAATATAATTCGTATATGAAAACTGCTCCTACCTACCTATTATTTATGGTCCTATACTATTGATGTGCGCTAAATATTGAAATAATAATTAATACTAAATCTCAGTTAATACCGTAATAAATAGGAAAGTCGACTTAGATATAAGTACTCAAACTTATATGTTTGGTTTAAAAAAAAATTAAGGGTGGTATTCCACTCATTATATTTATGTATTCACGTTAAGACCTTAAAATCCACATAAAGACCAGCTGTCAATTGTCATCAATTGTGATTGCTGATTCTTACATTACAGGCACTCTAAAGCAAGTGTTTTTAATAGAATCAATTAATTGAAAAATTATAATAAAATGATAAAAATTACTAGTTTCTGATTTATTTGTTTATTTGTTTCTGATTTGTTTGTGTTTTGACGTGATAACGTCTTTAAAATCGTTTTAGTCGGGTGACATGTTCAGAAACCTGTGTCACACCAAAACCTCACGAGCGCGATCGCAGGTATAACGAGAGAGAGACGGACCGATCTCCCGTCTCATCTCGAGCGCTGCCAGTCATTCCGTGAAACTTGTCAGGCGGAATCCTCACGAGCGGAGGCTGGCATAGCGTATATCACCAATAAGACGTTATCACGTAAACATCTCGATCGTAAACCTACTTTACAAACAACCAATTTTTTTTTTCCTTTGTTTTCACCCAACTACCTACCTGGATACCAATTTTGAACTTTCTAGGTCATCTGGAACTGAGTTTGAGTATTGATCTATAGGTCAGTCAGTTATAAAATGTCGATTTATATAAATAACCGTTTCAGATGTGTTTATGAAATTTGGAGCACATTTATGTATCTCGCAAATGTCAATATATGAGCCAAATTTGACGTGTTTATGTGAAACAGTTTTTGAGTTATGAGGGTGTCAAAAATGGCTCCAAATGGTTTGTGTAATATTACACATGGTGCTGCTTGCCAGTTCTGTTAGCTTGAACTTGGCTTGACAGGCTACCGCATGTGTAGTTAACAGGCTGGTGTCTACAACTCCGCGTCTAAAGCGCATATTTTGATAACTTTATGAATAATATTATAAATCAAAATATTTGTTAAACCTTTAAAAAAATATATTTATATAATATATTTCAAAATACACAACTATTTAACAAGTTTCATCAAATATATTCAAGTCCATATAATCAAGAGAATCACTATCTTTTACACAAGATACAAAATAATTTCCATCTATTCTATTGGGATCATATTTATTACAAATACAATAACACACACTTTTCCCACAACCCCTACATTTACTTGAATGTTTAAGTGTTATTTCATTAGCAAATTCACAATCAACAAATTCATCTAGGTTATACTTAAACTCTAATCTATCATCTACTGAATTGATTAAATATTCATTCAAAAACTTGTCAACAGTTTCATATGTACTCAGATGATTGAACACTAGTTTTTCTTGTTTTGTCAACACTTTCTCTAACATAAAAACTAAATGATGATGGTAACACTGAAATGTTATTTTATCACTATCTTGATCTTTCATATCCATCCACATTCTTACACAGCTTAAAGGAGTCCTCATTGCTCCACTGAACAGTCCTGGATTGGTAAGAAGCCCACTGGCAGCCATAACACCACTACATTTTACTTGTTTGTGCAAATCATCTGCATCCTCCAATGTCTTGATCCCACCATTCGCAATGATGGGTATTTGTACTGATTCAACTACATCACGTAATGCTACTGCATTCACTTTGTCACCACTTTTTTGTGTTGGCGTCCTTCCATGAACTGTCAAAAAGCTCACTCCACATTTTTCTAGCTGCTGACACATTTCAATGGTCTTGTTCAATTCTTTCAAT
This sequence comes from Xestia rhomboidea, assembly GCA_963853795.1. NCBI lineage: Eukaryota > Metazoa > Arthropoda > Insecta > Lepidoptera > Noctuidae > Xestia > Xestia rhomboidea. The sequence goes on along the minus strand of OY970761.1, from coordinate 10,768,755 downwards.
ATCCTTATTTTGACAGACACACTAAAGTTATTAGGCAAACTATTCCTGATACCTTTTACTAGGTCATGAATTATTTCTGGTTTTGATAAAAGTGCACAGCCATAACCATCCTTCATAGCCCACTTTTGTGGGCAACCACAGTTTAAATCCACACCATCTGCATATGGGTAAACCAGTTTGGATGCATCTACAAAATCATCTCGATTATTAGCTGCAAACTGCACAATCAAAGGGGTATCATTGACTGTTGTTACAAACTCACTGAAACGAGCCTTTGAATTTTGACAGAAAGAGTCCGCTAATATCATTGGAGAGAAGCATAGGTCTACCCCATAACTGAAACAAACAGCATACTGATTAGCACATTGCGACCTATCACCCTTAAGCGACCCTCTGAACTTCTTACATATTTTTTCATAATATAACATGCATTACTGCTAGGCTATAGAACTTAAACAATTATACTAAAAGCAATGCTTAGTACTAGAATTGCTCTAAACTTATTAGTACACTGAGTTTCATAATAACAACTTACTTTTTAACAAGAGTTCTGAATTGCACTTTACTATATCTGACCATGGGAGCACAAACTTTAACATAGCTCTGGTTAGACTCAGCCACGCGAAACAAGTCAGTAATATTTGTTTTATTCTTCATTTTTATAATTCCTTTTAATAGTCTGGTCAATGGATGAATCAAGAAAAACTAACCTATAAAATACAAGAGATAAACATTCTGATGTATGGCATTTGACACTTGACAGCATCACAGCGGCACAGCTTCATACTTGACAGCAATGAACTTATATACTAACTGGAATGAGGACGGGCAACGCAAAAACGTTCCGAGCGAGAAAGCTTCGTAGTGGATGTTATCTCTTTTTAATAGGGTGTCCAATAATCATACTAACTCTTGGGACAGTTACAGACTACTGTTATTTTATTATTTAATTATGATGACCTGCAAATCACTAGCATTCTAGGCGAGATGGCTACAAGAGTAGATGTCATTAACTTTTTATGTTAACTTATTATTTAAAACATATGTCTGTACAGTCCAGTGGCAAACTATCCATTTTGCAACCTGTCTATCCAGACGACGTTTGTATTCGGGTATTCGAGGACTCCGTTAAAATTATAAATTTTTTCAGACATGGAAAATCGCATATTCGTGCTATGATTATTTACCTAAAATGTTTTAGTAACATTCGCCAATATTTATTTTACCTTCCGAAACCAATCATTTTCACTTGCAGCTCGCCAAATGGATTCTTTTGCTGGAGAAGCATGGAAAAATCATATGGACCGTCATGGCACGGCACGGTGCGGCGAACTCTTTTCTTTTCAATATTTCTATTTAAAAAGCAAACTAGTTACTACCGACACCATGTGCGATGTTTCTAATTTATATATTTTTTGATTAAGTACTATGTACGACAACGATGTTCGAAACTTCGAACTTACTTACTTAATATAATTGGATATTTCCCGTTTGTCAATCTAAAACATTTAAAAAACTTACCTGAAAAACGTAATTCCACATCCAGCATACCCCTCACTACTACACCCCTTCACACAACACAATTTTACCATTTACAGCGGATTTTTTCATCTAAATACAATAAAAAGCACATAAATGACTTCAACACGAAACTATATCGGCCATATTGTTTACATCGGTGGCAAGGCAAGACAGAGACACCATCCACCTATGTTGGTTTCTCGCTCGGAACGTTTTTTTTTTCTGTTGAATCCATTGTACAAATTGAAACTAGCTTTTGAGATAGAGTTTATTTTTATTTTTTTATCATTTGGTTTTTACTCATTCCACTTAGTATATAAGTTCATTGAGTTTGACATAAGATGACACCCTGGCTGGAGGCCTTACACTTAAGGCACCCACAGGAAAGTCCGGTTAAGCAGACGACAACCTCTCACCTCTCAGGTTGAACTGCGAGATGCCATTTCGGAAAGAAAAAAAAAACACGATGACAGTAGACATTTCACATTTATCATGCATGGACCATGGTTGACAATTTTCAGTCAGCTGTCAACAGTTTGACAGTGAATGACAGATCAAATGGGAATATCAAAAACCGCGGTGAAAAGAAAATATAAATAAAAATATTATGTAAAGCAATGGATACTGTGGAAAAAGAAGAGCGTCTCCACCGAATAAAAGTTAAGTAAAATTCAACAGTTTGCAAAAACTTATGTAATACTTTAATTCTAACCTTTCATAATAAGCTTCTCACTCATTTATAACTGCTTCTGTAAAGTGAACCTTTTACTTACAGAGGCAGATGGGAAATCAGTCCCAATATCCTGTAATATAATAACATCCTGTAACGTCCTGTCATTGTTTATTTAATTAGGTATATTAGCTATTTTCAAGATGTTATCAGATTAATCACAGAATTGATTTGTTGTAGGTACTTATTATCTCGTTAACTTTTAGTTACACTTTATTCAAGTAAATCACCTTATAATAGACTGGTAGATTATTTCCAGGGCAGAGTCTAGCATGTTGTAATTGTTGTACTTAGTTATTTTTACTTGTTTTAAGTTTTAATAATTAATAAAAATAAAAGACCTTCAATCCAATAAAAATACTATGCTTATTTACATCTAAGGTACTTGTTTAATGATAATTTCAATTTACAGCTGGAGCATTTTTAGCAACAGTTGCTGGGATTTCTGCTTTTGTAGGCTTTGGTGCTACACTATCTACGGCCAAGAAAGCAGATCCTAAATACTTTAACAAAGGTATTAATAATCCACCTTTTTGGCTTCCAACAATCATATTGACTATAATATTATTTTTAATTAGGATCTATTATTTTCCTTTATATATTTCTGTACAAATTAATTACATTTTTAAATATTCTATACAAAAAAATATATAAAAATATAAAAAATGATTATATTATGATCTATATTATTAATATATTTATTTTTTCAAGGCTTACATGGCAGTCCTGAGTTAGCAGATGCAGGTGCTATTCTCGCTTTAAGGGCTCTAGGCTGGGGCACTGTTTATGCCATAACAGGCACTACATGTTTGTGCTATGGAATATGGAAACTATCAGGTGCTAAAAATGTAAGTAATATAAACAGATTATTATAATATTTTATTTAAATATATAGCAAGGGCAACTGCTAAGCACGATTTCCAGGAAGGTTTTACAGGTTGAACAGTGTTATTGGTTCACCTGTGCCTAACTCTTATAGGAATACAAGCGTTATGTTAAGTTATAAAAATATATATCAATTGCCCAAAGCCGACTACCTACCTACTTACTCAACAAATTAATTAATCATTTAAAATTACAGTTGAAGGAGTTCAGAATAAAAATGGGTAACTTGTTACCTGTTTTACCAAAGAATAACCCACCTACATCAAGAACAGAGTTCACAGGACTAAATGACCTAATGACCTATTTATCAGAAGACTATGGGAAGGCACCGGTGAAAGAAAAATAACCATATTTTGTAGCTTTAATTTTACTTAATAGTGATTACATATTAATGTTTAACTTGATAAATCTTGTTTTATAATGACTTCGTTTTTGTATGCAGGTCCTTGGTCACAACTTGATTTACAAGTGTAAACTACAAGTACTCCCCAGTCAATGCTATTGAGTTCTATACCAACATCAATGAAGTTGAGAAGTTGTGGCATTATCTGAAATAGAAATTGCTAATTAGGAAAGACATTTATATTACTACACATTAGAAACAAATTCAAATTTTATCAATGAGCTCATTTAGTTTTCGCGAAAGAAACTACTAATTTAAATTACGACGAACTGTAAGGTCCACTTGCACCACAAATCACGAAATACTAATTAATAATAATATAGGCCAGTCAAATTAGCTCAAAAAATGTAAAGTACGAATGTTGGGAACACCATTACAAATGAAATGTCAAAAGTCCCAATCAATCCAACCTTTGCAAAAAAAAAAAATTGAAGGTCAAAGGTCGCGTAAATGGGTTTTTTGAATTTTTCTGCCAAACGGTAAGTTTTATCATAAAAATATTTATAATTGATTTTATACTTTTTCCTAAGAATAACCAGGTATAGCTGTTCAAAAAGTTGTGTTCTTCATAATAATCAAACGTTTCCACGCTAATTATAATATTTATTATTATTATTAGCCTTTTGTGTCCCACTGCAGGGCAAAGGCCTCCCATCCCTCTTTCCACTTATCCCTATCCAGTGCTGTTGTTCGCCAATCCTCGTGGAAAGAGTCGAGTTCGTCCCGCCATCTCCTGGGCCTGCCTGCCGCGTTGCCGTTTGCTGCTGTTTGGGACCTATTGTGTGGTAATTTTATCCCATAGCTCCTCCGGCATGCGACAGATGTGGCCAGCCCAGTTCCACTTGAGCTTGGCAGCCGTGTGACCTACATCGACAATTTGACTTTTGGAACGCAGTAGGTATCGAGTTCCTTATACGATCAGTAAGCTTAACTCCAAGGATACTGCGCTCCATTGCTCCCTGACAGATCCCAAGTGCGGACATTTGACGCTTGGTTAGTGACCATGTCTGTCATTATACTTAATATTAGTTTAGATAGAAAACTTTTTTTGTTGTTTAATCAAAATCATAGCATTTATTTCAAGTAAGCCAGTTACAGGCACTTTTGAATTGTCGAAACAAAGATGAAAATTAAATGTAGCTACAGTCCCAGTCACAAGACATAAAAACTGTGAAAGTACTGTAGTTGCCCATTCCCTAGCGTAGATCTCTATGGAGAAGAACGGGCAAGAAACTCCATGGACACTCTTTTAAATCAGAATATTGATACAAAATCTTGGTTACATCATTCATGTTGAGATGGTATATTATGTGAGAACAATGTAGCAAGATGTGCACGTTAAAAGTGTCCACAGTAAAACAAAACAGAAAAAAAAAACAATTCAAAAACTAAAATAATTCATTAAAATAAGCCATGGCAACTGAGAGATGACCAGTCATAACTGACAGCGCCCGTTCACGGACAGTATGACGCATAGATCAGCACCATTCAACTCAACCATTTTGAAGGGAACTAAATGATCCGACACATGCGCCACCATCAGCGAGACTTTTGAGTGAGCATGACATATTCTCAACCGCCAGGGCACATTCAAGTCAAGAAAAGACGTAGGTTTCCAGTGAATGATAGCTTTCTAGTACATAGTACACACACAATATGGGCTATGCGTTTATATAATACTAAAGAGATTGAATCTATACAATGCAAAGATAGTTGTACAATCTTCAGCAGCTCCAACAATACCATTTAATGCTATCAATTTAAGCGCCCCTGTCCTTGTGGAGCAGGACCAGCATTGAGCCAAGCATTTTTATCAGCGATATAATCGCTCAACTTGTAATATGCTTGCTTACATAGTGTGCGTTTAAAACATGTTTTAAATTTCGTCTCATTCAGTTCAAGAATACTTTGTGGAATTTTATTATAGCATCTCAAACAGTACCCCATGAAAGATGAGTCTACTTTAGCGAGTCTGAAGCCTGGCTGAACTAGTTAGTCCCTATTTCTAGTACTGTAATTATGTCTGTCACCCCTTTTACCAAAAAGGTGCAGATTTTTTCTGACGTACATTATGTTTTCGTAGATGTATTGACAATGTACTGTCATGATGCCAATATCCTTAAACAGTTCCCTTAGAGAATCGCGCCTACGAAGATTATATATGGCTCTGATGGCTCTTTTCTGCAGAATATATAGACTCAATATCTGCAGCCCGTCCCCATAGCAAAATGCCTTATGACATTATACTATGAAAGTAACTAAAATAAACCAGTCTAGCGGTATCTACATCAGTATATTGACGGATTTTTCTAATGGCATATGCTGCTGAACTTAGCCGCCCCGCAAGAGATGTTAAATGAGAACCCCATTGTAGCCTTGAATCAAGCGTAATCCCCAGGAAAAACGTTTTATCTACGAATTCAAGTTTCTCTTTATTCAGTACTATATCACAATCACTACTTTTAACATTCGGTAAAGCAAATCTTATGCATTTGGTTTTTTTTTCATTTAATACCAAATCGTTTGCTGTGAACCAATTTTGGACCTGAAGTAGGGCATTATTTACGTCGTAATAATTAAGTATGTACTTAAAATATGAATAAACTATAAATGTGACATCTGCAACTTGAGTTATGGAGTGCCTATTATACTGCTCACCAGAGTCCGCTTTTTTTTAATAAGTTGAAGTTAATCACATGAATCACCGCATACCAAAAACTACCCATATGACACCAAATCTCAGGTCTCGGTATGGAAAAGACTAGTTCAGATTAATGCCTTCTCCCATAGTATAAACTGAATAGTTTTTAACAAGGGCGTAGCGAGGTACGGGCAGGGGGGGGGGGGGTAAAATTATATTACGTAGGTAGCCTATTAAAAAACAAAGTTGGTTCTATTGACAGGCGAATTTTATAAGATTGTACTATGATGAATGATTGAATCTAGAGTAGCTTTTTTACGCGGTGTTTTCTCGACACCGCGCCGTATCGCTCCGTTCGCCGCGCGCCCGCGCCACCGGCTGATACCATACCAGTCAACATCGCCTCGCTTGCACTGCGTTGCGCAGTCGACGTTACCAGTTCGTTGTTGTGACATTGTGGAAGTGTACGCTAACAGTATAGAAATAAAGGATATTTTGTTTTTCATTTTTAACGTAACCTGTCCCATTGCTTTACCAGCATAGCATTTACCTTAGGTTATTATATTATTTATACTTAGGGAAATATATTCTTGGTTTGTCTACGCATGCCCCCCCCCCCCCCATTAACAAAATCCTAGCTACGCCCTTGGTTTTTAACATTCAATCATTTGGACCTACAACACAAAAACAGGATGGTTACAACTAAGTACCACTTATTCGATGTAGTATGTGTAATAAAACTTACTTGGAATTCAAATTGTCTTTGCCCATTGCAGTACTGACAGACAGGTATATTCGCAATGCTGTTACCAGAGTTACCAGTAATCCATAGTGGTTGACCACCTCTGTCATACCTCAACACTTGGTCTGGGTGTCTAGCCACCTTTTTGTTGAATTTATTAAAGACTTTGTCTTCAGGAATTGTCTTAGTATACTGTTCCAGTTCATCTTCACTCACATTGCTTAATGTACCAGCTTTTTTCTCTTCCATCAGTTTTCTTAACTTATCCATTTCTTTATCAACATTCACATCTTTGGGATCCTCCTAAAAAATGATAATTTTGACATTTATTTAATACCATAATTTAATTTACTAGTTTTATTGATACATTTTAAGTACCTACCTCATCTTCTTCATCTACTAGGAGTTCCCACTCCTTGAATAGAACAGATTTCCCTGCTTCTGTCACTATAAAATTGTTAGGTTTTCTGTCAGCTTTCTGCAAAAGATGAAAACACTAGTTCATCTTCAGTTAACTAATGAGAAGTAAGCATCTCTAGATCCGAAGGGATCTCACCTGTAACTCTGGACATATTTGTTTGTGACCTTTTTGCCAGTCTAAGATTTGATGTTTACGGCTGCAATAATAAGTCTTTTTGCATTTGGAACAATGTGAAGGACCTTTACTACCACACAGATTGCATAATTTGGGCCACCCATCCATTGGAAAATCCTGCAAAAAATCATGGTAAGTAGAGACACTGAATAATGAATGTCATAGTATGCATAATCAGCCTATAATGTTCCCACTGCTGGGACACAGGCCTGTGTCCCAGCCATAAATAGCCCATTCCCTCTTCACCATGTAAACCCAGTGCAGGTTGGTAGATGTCACATCTTCGAATTTTAGTTCTAAGACATTCCGGTTTCCACACGTTTACCCTTACCGTTTTGGGAGCAGTGGCACTGAAATAAATTACACATGTAATGCGCCTGGCAGGGCTCGAACCCATGTTTTACTGCTTGTAACTCAGAGCCACCACCACTGCGCCAGAGCTGGTCTCAATGTCATATGGCATAGAACCCATTTCCTACTGTCTGGATAGCAAATAAGATGGTCATACTTCAGTTTCTATTTCTTCATATGGTTCAAAAGAATAAAAATCATTCTTCCTTGGAAGTTGGCAGCGCAACACAATGAAATTATCTGAACTGTTTGTTTGGCAACATGCTCCATTTCTGCATACAAATAGAAATATTGTCCTGTGGAAAGCTGTGTTGTGTGTGTCTTCGTATGGCGCATAAATCTAAAATGTAAAAACATTTAGAAATAATACTTTTTTTAAACATAGGTTATGTTTACATTGGTTTTGATTTTGCAATAGCAGTGTTAATCATTGTGAGCACAATTATGCTTCATCATAATAAAAATATACCTGACAGAGGAACACCATTGGGTCGTTGCATTTTTTGCAATGTAGTTCATTTGGGCTTGGCAATTCTTTTAGATCTAACCATGCTGGTTTCCCTCCTACTTTGCTTGGAAAGAACTTGGGGTGTAATAGCCAACTTTTCTTTTCTTCTAAGAATCCGATATCCACTTTGTTATTGGAAGCCATGTGTAATCAGTTTTTTTTTCGAAAATGTATTTAAAAACAACGGGAAATTCCCAACTAAAGCCAGCTCTCAGATTTCTTTCAAACACTTACTTGCTCTGACAGCTGTCTACTCTCTGACAGCTGTCGGCGTTAGGCATGGGCAAAAAATATCGATATAAAAAATATCGATGTTTTTCCTTACAATAATCGATATAAAGGGTGTAAAACGCCTCTTGACGAAGCCGAAAGGCACTTGTTTCCCTCATCATTGCGATCATTTTTTTGTTAGCAGCCTAACATAAATAAACTAAGAAATTCTAGCTTATTTCAGTGAAATAAAAAGACTGTAAACCTTTTGAACACTGCCTGAAGTAAGTAAATGAAGTTTTATTATTATATATTAAAAGTGTGAAATGTGATATTCATTCTAGAAAGTCATGGCCTTGCATGAAGGCAAACATTTTCTGCCGCTGCTCGATAGACACTCTTTTCTGAAATTATGCATTTTCACGTGTTATTGCTTTATGCAAATAGCAAGAATTGTGTAATACTGATATCAAATACTTACAGTACAGCCATTTTTCCTTTAGGTATAAAGTTAAAAAGAAAACTACGGTTTACTCGGAAGATATCACATAAAATTCAAAACACTTTTTCCGCGTTTTGGCAGTTTCACAGACGGCTGTTTACAAAGCAGGTTTATTCGAAATAAAGTTTATTTTGGTTAAAAATAAAATCATTTTGTATCGTTTGCTGTCTATTAAGTTACTAGCTGTAAATTCCCTATTTAAACGGAACGAAATATTCAAATATACCAATTTTATTTACTACTTTAAATTTTCTACTGCGATCATCTATTTACTACCATTTTGTAGCGTTCCCCATAAACACAACGGTCTGTCGGATAGAAAAAAACGTTTCCGTTCGGATCTGTGAATAGCGTTTTGACAGTTCTTCGGCTCGGAAATGAGATTGTCGAATACGGTTCCTTACCGTCACGGAATCGAATCGAACCGTTGTGAATAAGGCTGCTGGGAACCTTCTAGTTACGGAGATATTGGGGGTCAAAGTTCCAACTTTTTGATAACTTCTTTTTTAAATATATGTTTTTAATATAAGATTTTTACTTTAAACACCTCCACGACCCCCGTACTATTCAATCCATCCATCAACACAATGTTTTGAGTGCGTTACATTGAGTTCTACCACAAAACATGATTTTTCACTGCAAAAAAAAGTTGTTTCCCAGCATTAATTATTGCGTAAAGTTACTTAGATTGATGTACTTAGTGCTTGGTTGACGGCTTCGTGATGAGGTGGTATACAATACACTCTGTATATCGCCGATATTTTTAATCGTGATATATTCGATATTTATTTTAGAGTATCGAATTCGTATCAATTTCGTTTTTTTTGTGATTTTGTTTTTATTTGTAACGTTGATTTTGTGTTTTTTTAATTCTGTTGAATTGTTCCAAAGTTTATTGAAATAAATAAAAAATACTGTTTTCTTCACGTCTATTGTTTTTTATGTATGAAATATACGAAAACTGACGATATATCGATATTTTTCACTCGATTGTTATCGACACTAATCGATACTTTTTAAAAATGTCGAGACGATAAATATCGATTTTTTTTTTTCACTTGTCCATCCCTAGTCCAAGGAACTTATAGACTAACTGGAATGAGTACGAACAAAATGCAATTAACAAAATAAAAAATTACTCTATCTCAAATGCCTAGAGTTTAAATTTGTACAATGGATTCAATAAAAAAAAAACGTTCCGAGCGAGAAACCAACAAAGGTGGATGGTATCTCTGTCTTGCCTTGTCACCACAGAGTACTTTTATATTATCTTGTCACCGATGTAAACAATATGGCCGATACATTTTCACGTTGAGGTCATTTAATTATGTACTTTTTGTTGTATTTAAGTGAAATAATCCGCTTTTAATATGGTAAAATTGTGTTGTGTGAAGGGGTGTAATAATAAGGGTTTGCTGGATATGGAATTTCGTTTTTCAGGGAAGTTTTTTAACTTTGGTTGTTTATTACGACTAGGGTTACCAATGTTTTAGAACGAAACAAAAAAATTTGGAAATATCCAAATAAACTAAGTTCGAAGTTTCGAACATAGTTATCTTACATAGTAATCAAAAGTATATTTTATAAATTAGAAACATCGGACATCGCACATGGTGTCGGTAGTACCTAGTTTGATTTTTAAATACAAATATTGAAAAGAAAAGAGTCCGCCGCACCGTGCCGTGCAATGCCGGTCCTAAGGATTTTTCCATGCTTTTCCAGCAAAAGAATCCATTTGGCGAGCTGCGAGTGAAAATGAATGGTTTCGGAATATAAAATAAATATTGGCGAATGTTACTAAAACATTATAGGTGTCATTATAGAGTCATAGCATGAATATGCGATTTTCTATGTCTGAAAAAATGTATAATATTAACGGAGTCCTCGAATCCGCTAATACAAAAGACGTCTGGATAGACACGTTGCAAAATGGATAATTTGCAACTGGACGGTACAGACATACATTTAAGTTAACATAAAAAGTTAATGACATCCACTCTTGAAGCTATTTCGCCAAACCACTCAACCGCCCCTGGCTGCTTTAGCAGCCAGTTGCCGATTTGCCAAATGTCCCTGGCTGCTAAAGCAGCCAGTAGCGCCTTCGTCCAACAAATGCAATAAAAATTTATTAAACTGCTATTTCTAGAGCTTATTCCTCTTGTAGCATTCTCTATACTATATTCCTCAACGTTCGGACCAACAATAGCAACACTATTCCATCGACAAATCTCAAAATAAAAGTAAAAACTGTAGTGTAAACAAACTCCGCCATTTCTGACGTGTGGCGTCGTATTTCAATTGTTCTGTTATGTATATTGTTGTTTTCGGATAGTGTTATATATCAAATTAATCGTGAAAATCTGTGCTACTATATTATCATAAAGGAAATCTAGTTTTCGAATCTCAAAGTTGAGTATTTCGCCTCCGAAAGGTGGTAGGTTTAAATACCTATAGTGATTGTGTTTATACAAGAAATAAGTGTTTTTGTGATTAAAACGTGTGTGTTAACGGAAAAACAGTGCATAATTAGTATTGTGAACATATTATTAAATTGTATATACAAAAACAAGTGGCTTCGTAAAGTTATAGGTACGTAAATAACCGTGTTCAAAAACAGTCGTTGGCGCAGGCCGCGTCAAAATAAACAGTGAGTATTCAAATTCTAATTTAATTCTAACTAGAGTATCGTAAATAAACTAATAAGATTATGGTCTTATTGGAAAGGAAATATAATCTAGTTTATTTTAAAATTATTTTAATTGAAATTTAATATTTTGAAAAATTCAAATTAATATTTTAATAGCGAAATATCCGTTTTCATCACTGTTTTTCAAGTTCTACATTTTTTTTGAGTTTCAAATTAATATCAGTTTTTTTTTTTTTTTAATATATAGATTCCATAACTATTCAGCTATTCACTGTAAATTTTATTTAGCTATAACTCTTGTAGTTTGCGATTGTTTATCTAAAGTGTCAAATTACATGCGAATATTTCGCAATTTTTTGCACCCTGGACGGTTTGGTGCAAAAAAGTCGCGCGCGGGGCGGGTGAGTGGCTAAAAAGCTATTGAGTTGCAGGTCATCATCAATAAATAATAAAATAACAGCTACTCTGTAACTGTCTCAAGAGTTAGTATGATTATTGGACACCCTATTAGAAAGAGACAACATCCACTACGAAGCTTTCTCGCTCGGAACGTTCTTGGGTTGCCCGTCCTCATTCCAGTTAGTATATAAGTTTATTGCCCTAGTCTGCCTCCAGACGACCAGTGTCCATCAATTATCTTAACTGTGAAAAGGTTAGAATTCGTATTATGTATGACCCTCATAGTCACCGTGAAGTGATATCCACTCAGTGTGATACGTACTAATACCAATATTATGACATTCACGGTTGTCATCAAAGTTCGGTGTACAACCGAAGCTCGATAGTCACTGGATAGTTATGAAAGATACGTAATAGCCCTGCTGACCACCCAGGAGTAACTTTCACATGACAAAGAGTATCACTCAGTGTGATCATCTTAAATTTATCGATACTGCCATACTTTGGTTTGAAACCTGCCAAATCCTGCTAAAGACTCGAGTAAAAAATGCCCAAAAATTGCCAAGTTTGTTTAGTGTTCTAATAATAGTAGTAAAAAATAAAAACTACTTTTTTTTACATATTATCACATTTTATTATTAATTAGGTAAAAAATGTAAATTAAACATTGCAATTAGCCTCATATTCTTCATTTTCTATCCCTCTATACATATTTTTATTCATAGTATTATAGATTTTATCCAACATTTGGATGTGAGTTTGCAACATCATAACACGATTTTTTTGTTACTATTATTAAATGAAGTTAATCGGCCATGCTGGCCCATCTAGTTTGGTGCAATGGCGTTATTAGGGTGGCTATTTTCGACAATTTGAGATGTCAGTATAGATTTATTTTCTTCATTGAAATACTGCCAAAAACTGCCAAGTTTATAAAACGTTAACTAAACATGCCGGAGGCTAAAATAAGAGGCCAATCCTGCCAAAAAGGTAGGAAACTGCCACATATGGTCACACTGGACTATCACTGTCATTTGCCCATCATTTTTGTCAATCAAAAAGAGGTGGGCTGCTAGCAAGGTGTTGCCACACTATTTTTACATTACTCAAGTCTCAGTAGTTTTGCTCCACTTTAATTTGGCATTATTGAAACTCCTACATGAGCCGCTACTATACTCTTTGTTGAGCCGATAGAGCTTCCTAACCAAAGAATTATAAATATTAGCACAAAGGGCTTTCGCGAGCTGGGTTCGACCTAAATATTATGGCCAATTGCGCAATGGCGTATTCGTCATGATTTAAATCAACCATGATTCTAACACTAAAATATCAGATGACAGATATAGACAAAAGGATCATCTAAGGGTGAAGTGTAGAGGTGCGCAAGACTCTTATTCAAGTCTTTTGTTGACTGGTGGCTGGTGGAGCAGAGCCCTAGCCTGACCGCATTGCGACTCATCATCTGCCTAGCCAACTATGTTGGGGTCTGCTTCCAGTCAAACCGGATACAGCTGAATAACAGTATTTTACATGGAGCGATTGAACAGAACATTCGACAAATGCCTATAATACTTAGTCTTTTGGACGCCACAGCGTAAAGGCACGCGCCTGCCCTCCACGCCAAGCCACAATTTCACCTACCATATTAAGCAGTGATAGCCTAGTGGTGTGACTGTCGAACTGCCAAGTTTCAAGTTCAAACCCAAAGCACGCACCTCTCATTTTTCGGATTCATGTACGTATTGTATAATTATCAACTAGCTTCGGTGAAGGAAAACATCGTGAGGAAACCAGCATGCCTAAAAGATATTTCTCGACGGATTTATTTGTCATCAAAGTTCGGTGTACAACCGAAGCTTGATAGTCACTGGATATCAGAAAGATACGTAATAGCCCTGCAGGTAAGTCACTAACCACACGATAAAGAAGAAGACCTACCATTTTGTTACATATTTGTGTCTTTTGGCGTACTGGGCAAGCGCTTGCTTGTCACGTATATGTGACAATAGAGTTCCTAAGGATTAGGACACTAGTGATAAATCCTGAATCGTGGGTGCATTTACAAACATTAAAAACTCGCATATTCAGTAAAAGCTACCTAAAATTCGAGGGTATGTTTATATACCTTCGAATTTGGTTCGGTGGACCAAGTCCGTTCTCGCTACAGACGACCGGATCAGCAGTTACTTCACGTACCTTCAAGTGTAATCTGTCGACTGATCACGTCGTTGGGACACAAAAATGATGGTGGTAAAAGCGGCAACCTATAGCAGAAACGTTACAGCAACCATGTAAAAAAAGAATAGAATGCCTTCCTTTCGAGCATCTCGGTTGCATTATCCAACAAACATGACAAATCTTTGTATAAATTGTAGAACTTCAATGTATACATCGCGGCCGTCCTTCTCCGAATACGTTACAAGACGAGTCGTAGTTTGTTCGGCCCAACCGTCCACACGTCCGGATTCGGTACGGAGAGCCATATCCGATGTGCAAAATAGCGGACCGAGCCAGACTCTAAAATATTATGTTATCATCATAATGATAACATAATATTTTAGAGTCTGGCTCGGTACCTACTACTCTACAGATGCGCTGTTAGATATAGATCGGAAGCGAACCAAATTCGTGGTCTATTCGAACCAAATTCGAGCGTGTGTAATGCTCTAACACCCAGGAACCCGGAACAACTATCTGTTCTAACTAAGCCTTACAAATACACAAAGAGACATCACAAGGTAGACAAAAAAATAGACCATTATGTGGCCTTATTTTTATTCCACCAGTGTATTTGTTAAGCCTTGTACCCACTTGAGCATGCTCAGGCGAATGAGCCGCTGAGCGGATAAAAATGAAAGTTTTGGTCGAATGAGCCTCAACATTGAAAAAGCTGTGCTCAGACTGCTCAGTATATGCTCGGCTCCGTCATGTCTTCTGTGTCCGTGTAGGCGTGCGGCCTTTATAATCATTCAAAGTGCCATGAAGAAGAGAAATTGACCAAAGGGTCCACCATTAATCACGTGAGGCTCAAAAGGGGTTCGGAAAAAATCACGAAATATCACTAAGGGGAGGGGATATAATTTAATAAAATTCAATAAAAATAACTTTAATCCTTTCCTACTAAAATATTCTGATTATTAGGGTGTAGTGAGATAACACGTGTATTTATTTTTTCTTTGAACGCGCGATTTCTAACCTGTCTGGACATTTTCATCACGTGCTTAATTTTCCAGAATTAAATTAGTTCTCACCACGTGGTGAGATCTAATTTAAGGGGGGGGGGGGGGGGGTTAAAGTTGCTAAAAACAACAACAACAACTCTGCTAATATGATTCGTGAATTGACTTTCGAAGGATCGAACCATTTGTTAACTTTTTAGGAATGTCAAGGATTCATTTTGAACATTTACTTTCATTGATCAGCCCGCAAATTAAAAAGAAAGATACATCAGCTATGGCGTGAGGCCATTCTACCGGACGATAAGTTAATAATAACTAAGATTTTTAGAGCCACAGGAGATTCCTATCAGGAGCTTGCAGTACCGACGTGCGGGCTCGGACTTGCTCGGGCAGAGCGTGCTCAGGCTTTTCCACTTGAGCGGCTCGGCCAAACAAGCCGCCCATTCGCCTGAGCGTGCTCAATTGGATACTGGATACAAGACTATGTGCGGGGATCGGACCCACGACACTCACTGCAGCAGTCCAATCGCATATATTTATTAGAACTCGGTATGGCACTAACCTTCTTCTGGTTTTTGGAAACGTTGGGAATGGTTGGAGTTCTCCAAGAGGAAATACTAATAAACATAGCAACGTTTAATTCATTTTGTTTAATTTTTTCGTCTAAGAGCTTACTATTTAACTATATTTAAATAAAAAAATCACAAAACGAAAGATAGTCACAATTTAATTTTCTTTCAGTTTTGTATTTCGTGGAAGCTAATATGATACACAAGTAAAATTTAAATCTTTACAGTTATCTTTATAAAATAGGTATTAAATACATAATATTGTTAATAGTATTAATTACTAGTATTTACAAGTCCTTAAGACAACTATACACTTTATTAAATTAATAATAATCTAAAAACATGGTATGGACAGGCAACAAGTTTTAACATTCATTTTTTTTGAATTTTTTACTTGTTTCATTCATCACTTCATCAAGTTTGTTTACCCTTCTCGTTTTCAGGAATGAATGATGGCTGTCACTTTCACCAATGTTTTGTCGAATACAGTTCACATTGGATACATTCTGATTATGTACACCATGCTTTTTATCACCCAAAGTTTTATTATTCTTATTAACTATTAAAGTATTTTGAATGTCTTTCACGAAGTCACTTGCATGTGTATGTAACTTTATAGGAATCAAGATTTGATTTTCGCTATCACTTTTCTTGATAAATTCTTGCTTTATTTGGACCATAGATCTATTTTCTGCATCACTTGAAAGTCTTATAGTTTTCCGCAAGTGAATGGTGTCGGAAGAGTCTGCATAGTTTCGCTTCACTACTATGTCACCCGTGGGCATTTGTTTTACAATTGTGAGTGTTGCTGTTTCAGACTCTTTTCCTTCGGATTTCTTGCTTGAATTGCCTTTGTCGCCGTCAGAACCTTCTTCTTGTTGATCTTCAGTTTCAATTAATTTACCTAAAAAAAAAAAGTTTAGTGTACTTAGTGTGATAGCTAGTTGATTAGAGAAGTGTATCTGTTTATCAGTTTTTTTCATTGGATAGATTTGCCAAGCATTGAATGAGCTTGATGCAAGGTAGGCTAAACTAACTTTTAGCTACCAATTGAGTGGTGCAAGTTGTAATGGTGAGCTCAATAAGCATTAAAAATTTAAAATAATGTCAATATTGCTCATACTTTATTATTCCGAGGCTCTTAAACATTATACCCGTATTACAATATTCTTAGACTACAGAGAATACATACCATTTAAAGTAGGGAATGTGATATCAGGCAAAGCCAAATGCGAATCTGGGTTATATCTGTGCATCAACGTTTTTAATAAAATTGAGATCTCTTCACGTTTACGAGTTACCACTATTTCTTCGAACCAACTGGCTAGTTGTTTTATAGGCAATGAGTAGTCTAGTATAGGATCCTGAAAATTAAAGAATATTTAGTTTGACGATCATATTAATTGAATTTGTATGGCTTGCAATTATTAAAGCTTTATTCATGTTTAAATACTTACTTTAAAAAATTGTTCAACATACTGCAACAAGTATAACCCACAATCTGTGAAATTGTTTTGTTGAGGTACTTTAGGACAACTTCCTTTGATGTTGTCTTTATTGAAAATTTTATTTTGTGAGACCTGCAACACAAAGCAATTCATAATCAGATGTTAAATAGATATTACCTACTTTAGTTTTGTTTTACTGGCTAGACAAATATACGTACTTTAGCTTGATATTCACAAGTGAGGTAATCTCTTAAAGTGGCTACGACTCTGGATCTAGATGCCCCAGCTAGCGAATCAAATATAAGTATACATGGCCTGAAATTAAAAATATTCTTGAGCATTTTCAGTACAAAAAGGTTAAGAACTAGACAATAAAAGTAGAATTGTTTTGTTAGGTGTTGAAACACACCTAATGATAGAATCTTTTCCATGCTGAGTTACAGATGTTTCCAATGCTGATCTGAGAATGAAAGAAAATTTGTTTACAATTGCTTTATTGCTGTTAACAAGATTTGTTCTCTTTTAACCAAGAGATCAAGAATAATTATATTGAACAGCAATGATAACTACACTGCAAGTCATAGATAGATACATACTGTTTAATAGGTTCAGTTTTTCTAATTGGTAGAATTTCAACTTTCTTTTCAACAGGACTTTTTTCACCTTCCTCTTCATCTGAATCGCACTGCATGTCCAAATCACTTTCCTGTAAAGACAAAATATATAAAGAAATGGCATTCTATAACTTTGAATCAGAATTGCAAATAATTAAACTAGGGCTACCTCAGCTTCAGCCTCATCTCGTTCACTAAGATTGTCAGAGTCACAACTTAATGTAAGTTGTTCTTGTTTATTTAATGGTGTGATAGTTGTGCTTCCTATTTGCATAGACGATCTACGTTCTGAAATTGGAAGAA
Organism: Xestia rhomboidea; assembly: GCA_963853795.1. NCBI lineage: Eukaryota > Metazoa > Arthropoda > Insecta > Lepidoptera > Noctuidae > Xestia > Xestia rhomboidea. The sequence continues at coordinate 10,750,508 of OY970761.1, read as the reverse complement.
AATTGTTTAGATATTAGTCAGATTCCTAGATTAAAAATAAAACAAGTCATACATTAAAGTATCTTGCATCTCACCTTTTCTTTTAATCTCCTGGGGAGTAACAAGTCTGTTATCGATCGTACTCCGGCAGCCGTCTAAGCTTGGGTAGCATATAATAGCGACAAACCAGTGACAATTTTCATTAATAGGAACTACAATAAAATCTTTTTCAAAAATGTTCACATTTTTTGTCCACGTCTTGACTCTTGCATGACGCTTCTGCGCAGGAGTCAAATTACTATCCCATTCATGAGGATTTGAACTTCTGTTTACTTTACTTGGTTTAGTAGTAAGCCTTTTGTAGAAAAATGTGCTAAAAATATGAGTCTTTTCTCTCTGTCGAGGTGTTAAAACATCATGAACTAAATGTTTCAAGAAAAAATCAATTATGACATCGTTTAAAAACTGATCTTGGGCTAGGCACATGTAGTCTTCAGTGTTTATAGGTATACCACCTTTCCCAGGTGGATAAATTAAGATTTGCCTTATTTCTGCAGGGTTGGAACTAGAAATATACAAAATACGTGTCAAAATATACATAATGAATTCAAGACATAAATGTATGTAAAATGAGAGCCCATAAGTACAATAGAAAAGCTGACACATAATTTTGGACAGCTAGCCCTCTTACCTCTTAGCTCCAGATGCAACGGAGGCACTTGACAATCTTGTTGCCATTCTTGCAACATTATTGCTTTCTTTAGGGCAGGTTCTCACTAATATATCATTGGCTTCCCGAGCACTCAAATCATCCATAACTTTACCAAATAAAACTTGCAATGTTCTTTTTGCTTCATCTGATATAGTTTCGGGTAGCAATGTAATCCTTTTGAAAGGATCTATCTTTGACATTGGATTATAATAAGGACCTGTAAATAGCATTATATAAAATTACAAGTTACTTAAATAAAAACTAAAAAAAAATTGTTTTCTTTCAACTACGTAGTAATGTTATTTTATTATATATATTATATTAATCACTACAAAACCGATCACAAAGGACATATTTTTTTTGCTTAGAACCAAAACAGTGCAGAATTGTTATATGAAATCTCATTGTTGCACAGTTTTTCATTAATGCACTGTTTTTATTTAGATATTAATTTATCATAGAGGTTTAATAACTCCCATTAAGTTTAATATAAAATGTATGCATTAGAAAAAAAAAACGAAAAACCGGCTGAATAAAACCGACTTGGTGAAAAAAACAAATGGCGCGCATTTTGTACCATTGTAAAACTTTGATACTTCATAATTAGCAAGAGAGGTTTAAAAAAAAATTGGAAATAGATAGCGATATGAATTCAACTCCAAAATAGAATAAATGTCCCAAGTAAAAGTGCAAATTTCACTTATAGTAACCGCACATTTAATAATTGCAAGTTTTAAATGTTTGAGGAGAAGATGAATTAAACTTTGTTTTCATTAACTTGAGTTTTTATTTTGAGTAGGTAGGTATATTTTATCACGGTACCTAGGTAGATTGATAGTTGAAAGAAAAGTAGATTACGCACCTTGCTAAAGTGAGCATTTCATGCACTTGTGTTAATTTAGTGCCCTAACAAAACACTTGTGCGTGAATAACTCACTTTGCGTTTGATGCAACAATCTACTATTGTATATGGAATTACCTGAATCCTCTGTCATATCCAATGCTTTCCTAATATAGCCACCACATTTGCTCATAGTGTATAAAAAAATGACAGGTAACCCTTTACCAAAATGTACTAAAATTCTGACAACTTCTTTGAGTTGTATTTGTAGAGCCACATCTCTTGATTCATTTTTAAGTGAAGGTGCAACAATTTTTATGCCTTTTGCTGATATGTAAACCTGCAGAAGAGAAATATTTAATAAATTACAAGTATTCATTGAGAAAAAACCTTATATTTTTTTTACACATAAATGACAAAAGCATTCAAGCGCAAAAAGGGTAAAAAAAGGACCACATGACAAATCTAAAACAAAAATATCTGTTGTTTAGATTAGTTAATTATATAATCAACCTCTTCATTTTGACAAGATATTAGATTATTTTATTTCAGATATTATTTTAAAGCTGAATGGTAGGTACATTTAGTTATATCTATTATTAACAAATAAATAATTAATTTTAAAATGAGTGTACTTAGGTACATTTAATTGTTGCAACATGTATAAAATATAGTACCTTTTCTTTTGGTGTATATCTGTATGACCCAATTCTAATGGTTCGACAATTGATTGATGTAACTTGTAAAGAACTTTGACTGATTTCTTCTCTGCTGCCATCTGTTGAAAGAATATTAATTTTAAATCAGGTGATCAGGAATCTTAATAGACCTCTCTATCCATCCCTGTAGTAATCCTGTCTTGGCTTTGCTTATTTTATGGTTAACAATTATTTCACAGACACGTTTTAATAAAGCCTATGACACAGGAATAATGTAGCATCCCATTAATGATAGAATTTTCTGAATCAGATCAGTGATGTTAAAGATTAACTTCTAGTTCCAAACTGATTCCCTTTATATTATTAGTATGGATAAAATAAATTTCTAATCAATTCATTACTTTTTGCCTGCTCTCTAATGTACCCTCGAATCATCATCATAATACTCCTGCCCTTAACCCAATTTATTTAGGGTCGAAGCAGCATGTCTTCTTCCATACTTCTCTATTACTCGTCATCTCAACAGCCACCTCACTCGATTATCAAATTAAACTCATTAATTTATGTGACTTTGAAAACAACTTACTAGAATATGTAGTTGTTAAGATTATAACTATAATAGCGATTGGAATATAGAGTATGTGACACCACACACCCAATAGGATGGAAATAATTATTAATAAATAACGAACCAAGCAACAAAATCTGACATATATAATTTTGAATGCTAGTTGCATAACTTCAAAGATCAGCTCACATTTTCATAAAACTGTAGCTTGATTCCTTGATTCTTAATGCCCTCCAATTAGTATTAGTGTCTGTGTCGAAATCCTGATGTAGTAGCTTATACAATCTTCATAAGGTTTGGTAAAACTGATAATATTTGGTTTGAGACTGGGTGCGGACACTGTCAGTGACACTCCAGTGAATTTTATCATTATGAGTTTTGCGTCCGGAGCCACATCCACAATTGTTTGGTACTAGTTTGAATCAGTAAGTTAGATAATACAGGTACCCTAGCTAGAGCAATGCTATGTATAGGCCTACTTTATTTCATTCAGGGTGATAAAATAAAGCACAAGGACCTTGGTGTTGGTGGACCCAAACGCAAGTTCACTAGTGCAAATGCGTTGCCCACCCTGACGCTTAAGATAAAATTTTTGGGCCACTTTGGTCTTCATACTTCTATAATAAAATAACACCCTGCAAAGTTTCAGGCAACTAAAAATTAATTTAATATTAAGTACTTGGTATGGTAGAGTTTTTAATAAGGAAGGTAGCACAATAGATGTTTTTAATTTAACAGACATTTTGATGATACTGGCATGTAGTATGTATGTGTTGGAATCAAGCAATAGGGGCGCAGCGGGCCCGGTCTGGCCTGTGCCTGGGCACCGGTGGCACCACCCTATTTACAGCACTGATTTGAATGAATCTTTACTGAAATCAAATATTTTCTTTACTTGCAAAATATTACTACATACTATGAAATATATTTAATCCCAAAAATTACCTGCCCCTAATTTCAATATGGACAGGTTCTGATTGAATTGACTGCCAAGTTGTTGTTACTTACATGAACTCAGTATAAGACGACTTTTTGACCCCATAACTTATTTAGATACAATATATCTATAAATTAATGCATTTGTGTAATGCATTACAAAATACAAAAGAATTTTCTTTTAATTACCATCAGTATTTCTTGAATGGAGTTTAGAATCACTATTTTATTTAGCTAAACACTAAGCTCGATTAAATAAACTAATATATATATCACTGTGACATTTTAAGATGTCTCACTCTCACATGCCTTGATGTTTCTTTGTATATTATATAGCTATAGGTACACCATACGCACTACAGCTTTGCTATCATCGATGCGTAAGAAGAGAGACTAAGGAATATTATGTAGTAATATAAAAAGTTCATCAGAGTAACGTCAGTATTATCAAGTATTGATTATAATCAGTGTTATGGCAGCTATGGATGTTATGTCTAGTTCTCATGATCGCGTTTACAGTACGAGGCGGCGGCGCCCGTTTTACTAAAAATAACCTTGAAGGTCGAATAAAAAGATATTTACCTGCATCACGATTAAAGTTATCCCGGAACATTTTTGAACATTCAGTGATAATTAATCACAAAGATTTTAGTAAAGACGCTAAACAAGACGCATTGCGATCCATCCACGTCTCCCACAGATACAAAATAATTTGCCTCACGATGAGGTTCTGACAGCTGTGCATGACATACCTTTTTGCGCAGAATTTGTTCTGTATTCTCGATAGCGGACTGGGCAACGTTGCTAGAGTAAAAACGTTGTTTTGAATACACCGGTTTTCGTTGGATTACGGTATTTATTAAAAAAAAAAAAAACAGGACAACAGATCCTAAATAATAATTTAGTGCCTTTGGTTGGTTCTTTTGGCGCGTGGCCAATAAAAAACAACGCAGCCATTTTTATTTTTACCGTATTATTTAAAATCGTAGAAGCATGCTATAATATTCCGACAAAAGTATTGAGTTTTGTGGGCGCTCTATTTGAATTTGACGTCATTGTTTTCCATTGTAAAATAAACAATTATCTTTTAATCCAAACAGTCGGGACCCATATTGGATGTAATGATTTTAGTCTAGATTATTTAATGGGTTCCGACTGTTGCAGTCAATATGTCCTGTTTCTTAAACTTGTTTTTATCTTTTCAGTTTTTATTTAAAGTTATTAGTTATTTTTTATGCAGTCGGGTTTTTTAATTTTTAAATTATTTTTTTAATTTTACACTTTTTAGTTACATAAATATACCATTCTAAAATCCTCATGATGAGCCCTTTATCGAGTCGTTCAGGCTGCAGAGCGAGCCAAACATTTGAATTTGGCGCCAAAAATCCGCCATTTTGTTTCTTTTTTATTTTGATACACCCAGTGTCTAAAATCCATAAAGCCGTTCAGGCCACAGAGCGTGCCAAACAATTATACATACATACATACTCTCGAAAAACATAACCCTCCTTCTGGCGCAGTCGGGTGAAAAGAGTGAGGTGTTGTTGTTTAAGGCACCTAAACAACGGCCCCGTCGTGTACCTCCAGTATATCTCAACGGCGTAGTACTCTCAATGTGGTGAATAGTTTTAAATACCTTGGCCATGTTGTCACCAGTGACCTACGTGATGATGGCGAAATAGAGCGCGAGCGTATGGCGTTGGCGGTGAGGAGCAATATGCTCTTGACACATAAACTGACTTTGACGTCTGCCGTGCAGCTAGCAAACCTACAGGAGGTTTGCTAGCTGCACGGCAGACGTCAAAGTTAGTTTATTTAAGGCGTTTTGTCAGTCTTTCTACACGAGCGGCCTGTGGGTGTCATATACGAGCCGAGCCTACAATGTCCTGCGCGTACAATACAACAACACTTTCAGGATGCTGTTGCGGTTGCCGTGACGTTGCAATGCACCAGGAATGTTTGCTGCAGCTCATACGGATGGCTTTCACGCCATCATGCGTAGGAAAGCGGCTTCCTTACTGCAACGCTTGCGTAGCACTCGGAACAGCATCCTAAAAATGATTGTTGGCAGAGTGGACTGCCCCATCCATAGACACTGGGTCAAAATAAGTATAGGTTTATGTTAAATTGAATTAAGGACTTGTAAAACGCTAAGATAGCATAAAAGCACAAACTGTTACACTAACAATTTATGGACTGTTATAGGTCTGAAATAAAGATATTTTATTTTAGGAACTTGAATGAAGAAAATTGTTCGGAACGTAACCCTATTCCTATCCTAACCCTACGTATCGTTCCTATCCTAAACCGAATTGCGAAATAGATAGATTAACCTTCTTTATGTAAGCCTAGTACTTTTTCTAAGGTAATTTAACAATTTGTTTGAATAACTTTAACAAGAACGCTCCGAACCTGCGAAAAAGAAATACACGGACCACCTATCTATATCGCAATTCGGGTTAGGATAGGAACGATACGTGGGGTCATGTTAGGAAGAGGGTTACGTTCGGTACAATTTTCTTTTTTTTTCATGTTCCTTTAACTCGCGACCGAGTTAGGATTTCGGGTCACGTACGGAATAAACCAAAGTTTTTGCAGTAAAATCCTACCCTTTTTTTTTTTGTTTATAATCTTACCCTAAAAACTTGATTGCCCTTCATATTTTTCATCTAGATTACAAATTATGGAGTTTCAAAATTCGAGCACCTACACCATAAAAATAAATTGTAGGCCGGATTTCAAGATTGTGGGTTGGAAAGTTCTGAGATTCCTTGAATAGTCAGTGAGTGAGTGGTATGCCGCTTTTATATCATAGATTGATGAAGTTAGTGACAGGAGACAGAATTTAGACAAGATTCAATAACATAATATCTGTTATTTTTATAATATTTCCTATTTACTTGACTGGGAAATAATATTCATTTTTTTTTAAATAAGGCTCTTGTTATTATTGTTATGTTCTGCGTTTTTCCATTGTCAATTACAAAAAAAAATGATATCACGTAATTTCTGTTAGCTCATCATCATCATAATCATCAGCCTATTAATGTTGACACAGGCCTCCTCTCTATGAGAGGGAATGGGCTATAATCCACCACGCGGGCCCAGTGTGGATTGGTAGATGTCACATGTCTTCGAATTTTTGGTTCTAGGACATGCCGGTTTCCTCACGATGTATTCCTTCACCGTTTTGAGAGCAGTGGTGATGAAATAAATTACACAAAGTAATGCGCCTGCCTGAATTCGAACCCACGACTTACTGTTCGTAAGTCGGGGCCGCCACTTTTGGGCCACCACTGCTCTCCTTTCTGTTAACTATTTGTGTGTAATTTGTACGATATACAAACAATATAGACATGTAAACTTACCATCCATGTTCTCAATGCCGATGCCACTGTCTGGAGTCCCACCTTCTATTTCGCTTAGTGATGGTTCCTTCATACTTATTGAATGTTCATGCTATAAACAAAACATTGGTTAAGAATTGTTTGTATGTAAGTTTAGTTTATGGGGGTGATTATAGAAGCTGTTACGAGCATCAACAGGGGCTAGACCCAACCCAACCAACCTATGGTCCGTGGACCACCGGTGGTCCACAAGAGCTTCGAATATGGTCCGCGAAGGGTTAAATGTTATTCGTAATTTTTAACTTGCACAGAAGATGCAAGCTCAACCCAACCTAATTGAAAACCTATCAGGCTATCAGAGGCCAGGTGCTAAAATTTTTTGAGCTTGCTGCGCTCGCTCTTGCAAGATTCATACGCATTTCTACAAAGATCTACTTACATTGTGCAAGTTAAAGATTCACCCTCCTAGATATAATCTTGTCGGTGTCCATGTTTATCTAGGACCTTATGGTCCCTGCTAACAAAAAAGACAAGTGGTCCCTGGTCCAAGAAAGATTGGGAACCACTGGTCTAGACTCAGGAGCAAAGTACTTTTAAGTCTATTTAGTTACAGCATTCATCTTAGCCAGACAGAATGACTCTCTTCTACGTAGGCACTGGCAGGTGGCTTGCTTAGCGCCTAGAGCCTGGTGACGTAAAATCTGTGCGCAGTGCAGCCAGGTGCGAAAATTCTTGAACATTTGTTTCATGCTAGGGTTTAGGCACTAAACAAGCCTCTATCATGGGGTTTAGGTTTCCGCACTTAGTCCTTGAAGTGGACCATTGTGCGTGATACAAGCCACTTGTCAGTGTGTACTGGTGGTTTGCTTAGCGCCTTCTTATTTGCTATTTTATATCAAATTCCTCGAAGCGAACAATATTAAAGTTAATTACCTGACTCAACATGGAACTATTAGAATCTTCTTCATCTGAACTTAAAGTTAATATGACGGGCTCTGGATCTGGTTGTTTACCTCGAGGCTTTCTTACTCTAGGCGGCTTCTTTTCTTGTACAGGCTGTAGAAAAAACAATGGTTAGATCAAAATTCTATTGCGTGTATGAAATGGTAGTGTTGATTAATATTTTGATACAAGATCATACTTACTGTTTTATTATTTAGCGTCTTCATTGTATTCTTTAATAAATTTAACTTAATTCCTTCCCCACACATGCTGTAACAAGATAAAATATACAAAATGCTATTATAAGTCTTTATGTACTAAATAATAATTACCCTCCTACTGAAGTGGAGAAGTCAGGTGAAAAGGGTTGGGTCTTGGTCAAAATGGTGTGAACAGACCAAACCTTCGGTTTCTTCGAAGTGGTCCGCGGAACGTAGCGAGGCTACGGACGCTGATAGGTCTACATCAGGCCAATGCAGGGCACGGAAAAAGCGTCGTTAGTGTCAAGCACTACAGATTTGCGGCAGTTCTCTTTAGCCAAGGAGAGCGGGGTGTCAAGCCCTTGTCCACGGCGACCACACCTCGATGCATTCCCACGTTGGCTTCTAGGAATATTATTCCCTGAGACTGTATATTTCGCGATTGTGGAGAGACTTAGAGTTTAAACAGCCTCGAACCCCCACCTCCGCGGGATATACTCGTACAGTCTCATAATCGAAGAACGTGGGTGATGCTTTCGATATGCCGTCAACAATGTACGGATCCCAGGTTTAAATCTTTGGCAAAATACATAAAAGACAACATATTTGAGGTGGTTCTATTTCTGTTCTCCAGCGAATTCGTACTTTTTCTGTTAGTATGAAGTGAAGGCCAATTATAAGTTACTACTACAAGTATTTGAGATACATTTTAGTTATGTTGATCTCACGCCCACATATCATAGAAAAATATGTCTATCGTCTTTTATAGGTTTTAAATTCTGGTTAAAGATGTTTTTTTTACGTTTTCGCCTCAAACTAAAAAACATGAATAATAATTATACATCAAAACAATCCCGAAAAATCTGTAAAGAACTTACCTCTGTTTGTCTATGACTGATACTGTTTTTTCTGGTTCTTTCTTTTTTTGCTCTACTTTTTTACTTGGTACACCTTTAGGCTCTTCTGTGAATACTCGTTTACATCTACGAAAATGAAACAGATAAATACAATACAAAAATGGGATCCATTTAGACAATTTCCTGAGTGGGGATCGCGAATTGATAACCGCAGCATGGTACGCCTCCCAGTTAAATGGCACGTCGACCTTAAACAGGCGGCTGGGGCAGACTGCATGCGGGAAACGTAATATGAGATGTTGTGGCGCAATTTGCCAGTGCCCAGTAGTGATTGTCATACACCCAGCTGATCGGTTTATAAAATATGTTATGCATACCGTTCACAACGACTAAAGTCGTATCCCGTGTATCCACATGATTTACAAACAGCTAGCATGCCGTCCACTAGTCGTGGCGGCGGTGACCGCGGTCCTGGAGATTCTGGACTGTTGTTTGCTACTAAAATAACAATAATATTCATAAAATTAACTTCAATTTGACGATGTTTTCAACACCATTAACAGATTTTTCAAGGAAGATCATGTAAATTGTCTCCATATTAATTGCTGAGGCTTTTAGAGGGTTATTTGTAAAACACCGACAACCTCTCAGGACTGTGTTACTAACATCATAATCAACAACTTTTGTTCTATGACTTTTAAAAATTCATCATATTTTAGTTCATCAAATTTTCGTACAAAAATAAAAATATTTAAATTGAACGCTCTAAATGTTAAGAAATCTATGCGAAGCAAAAGAAAGCGATAGTACAATAGTGAGGGGAGCGGGGTCAGCGCGGCGAGGGCCCGTTAAAGTGTTCAATTTAAATATATATTTTTTTTTTAATGAAAATTTGATGAACTAAAATATGATGAATTTTTAAAAGTCATAGAACAAAAGTTGTTGATTATGATGTTAGTAACAGAGTCCTGAGAGGTTGTCGGTGTTTTACAAATAACTCTGTATATTGTAATTTGTAATTTTCCATATTACCAATAAGTGAAAAAACATACCATTATCTGGACACTGGGATTTTTCAGGTGTAGACATTTCACTACTTTGAGGTTGTGACATCATTGTGGGGGAATTTCTACCATTCATATCTCCTCCTACTAACATCTGAAACAATAATCAAATGTAATTGTCGAAGTTTTAGATAATTAAGATAGATGGTGTTTGCTATCTTGGATCTATATTTATAAATGTGGGAATGTAAGGTGAGTAAGTGGCAACACTGATTGAATGAGGTAATGTAAGATGTTGGAGTGACAACACTGTATGTTAAGGAAGGATGCGCAGAGATCATATTATTTTATAGTACGACAGAAAAGATGGAAGACGTATAATTTTCAGACGATTAAATTCAAGAAGTAAAGTCTGCTTGCCGTTTTATTTCGAATCCCACAACACACACTACATAAATGTGCCGCGTCAGTGAAAGGTCGACACACTGATTTATTGAAAAAGGTTTAAGATTTACATACCGGGTGATTTTCTAACATCTCCTCGATTCTAGTTGATGAGCCCACAGACACAAAGTAGTCTATCTCACTGCTTGTGTTCTGCATACATTGTATATGGGTCTCCTCCGTAAAAGGAACATTAACCTAAAACAAAAACGAGAAATTAAAATTGGAACAAAATTGTCCAGATATTTTCAGCAATGTATACCAAAGTATTATGGTTATCCAGGAATAAAAGATAAGCATTTAGGGGTTTATCCACAAACTCTGCTCCGAGTTAATTAAAGATTAATGTCTACTTCAACATCTTTTTTAAAATTATTGAACAACTTTTAATTATTTTGCAGCTTTAATTAATGTTAAACCCTTTTATTGTTGTAGTCGTAAATGAAAGCAAGAAATATACATTGTTACTGGTACCAAAGGCAAAATAGGTAAAGACATCATTAATAGTAATTCAACTGTCTGAATGAAATGTATACCTGTTCAAGAACTTCTTGAAGTGTACAGCTTTCTTTAGGTAGCGTGAAAGTGATCAGCCTCTGTTCACCATTTTGGAGGAATATTAACATTTTTGCAGATTGCGTCTCCGACAGTAGCTCTGAGTATCCAGACATATCGCCGTTATCTAAAAAGAGGGCTACTTCACATTAGGAAACGGGGCCTTGAAAATTATTCACCGAGTGAATAAAAAGATTTTTTTGAATTGGGAACAATAAAACGTGCCGACAAGAATATAACACTGAATTTCGAAAATTGCTTTAAGAGAATGACCAAGGGCTTTACGTACTTTCCGACGGACGGAGGAAACTTGGTATGTAATGAATTAGTGGTCCACCATCCACAGACTGACCTTGGTAAGCGTGGCTTAACCTTGGTGATCGACCCAATTGGGCAATCGTAAAAAGTAGAATACACAACTCGTGAAAAAAAATCATCTCGGTTCTTCTATCCCTCGCTCCGCTCAGGATTCTACTCTAGAATCCCTTGCTACACTCGGGGTTCTACTCTAGAATCCTTCGCTCGCTGCTCTCAGGATCCAACTTAGTCCCTCGAATTAAATTCCTTTTTTTTTTCACTTGTACCAACACTGCTGAGCGTGCCCGCTTGCTGGCTGTGGGTGAGTGGAAGTCGGGCCTCTGGGTTCAGGCATAACCGACACTATTCTAGGTGACACAACGTTCCGGCGGACGACCTACGATTGGGCGCTCCTTGTCCTGTCAATGTCCTCCACATCGCTGTCAATGTGGTGAAGCAGTATACTGCGCAACACGCTAGCTTTAAAGATCTCATCCGTCGTGGTCTTGCCACTGCCGGGTTACCAGCTGTCTTAGAACCCAATGACTTGGCACGCGTCGTTGAGAAGAAACCAGATGGTATGCAATATGCCATGAAAATTGAGTAGGCCTTTGGTGTGGGATGCAACTTGCACCATCCCATCTTCCTAGCACGGTGGGCTGTGCTGGGGCGGCTTCGGCAGGTGCTGGTGCAAACTTGAAACGGCGTAAATACAATAACTTTATTTGTAGTTATGTGTTTGAGCCGTTTAGGGTTGAAACACTAGGGCCATAGGGTCTGAGTGCCCACGTAGTATTTCGGGAAATCGCCAAGCGTTTGGTCGTCTCTTCACGTGACCAGACGCAGCATTGCCATCCAACGTAGCAATGCTGCCAGGCTTCTGGGCAATTTTCCTATGGACAGCGATGTGGACGAATTTTTGACGCCCTGTAATTCTTTTCCCCTTTTGATACTTTTATAATATTTTTATTATAGATCTATTTGTAGTTTGTAAATAATTTACATACTGGATTCAAATTCTGAAAATTTAACTTATATGTTTTCAAAACCATCACAATTTTCTTGGCATTTCATATTAAAAAGCCTTATGAAAAGGTATTATATCGTCGAGGAATGTAGGGAGTGAGCAAATTGAGGTTCCATTTAATCCCAAACACTTTCTGTTTGGCGATACTTAATTACACAGACACAGAAAAACTTCTAGAAGTTGTGGCTGTGGTTTTGTGTGGTGGTTGTGGTTTTTTGTACCAATTAGATTTATTTTATTTTATAAGTTTTACTGTCCTAATTAAAATTGTGCTATGTAAAGTGATGACCTGAAACGCAGGTTTAAATTAACCTAGATCGGCCAGGTTGCTACAAAACATTTGAATTCACCATTATTGTTACTTGCAACTGTTAAATATATTTTAGTTATAAGTAGTTTACTTATAAGCACTAATTACACCATAGAATGAGAAATAATACTACTGCGCCTAAATGTACACTTTTGTAATACTTTTGAAAGAAATTATTCCTATTCTATTTTGAATATTATTTTATAAATACCATGTTGAGGGGCTACTATTGTTGTCTGGAGTGGTTGAGATTGCATCGGCGGTACTCTTTGTACAGGCCTCAGCAATTCTTTACTTCTCAATAAGGTTTGTCTTCCAGCGTCTCTGTAAATAATAAAAAATCCCGTGCGATTTTAGCGGTTCAATAAAATGGATATCATTACAGGTTGACAATAAGCAATACATACCTTGATTGTTGCAGTTGTATAGGCGTACGCGGTGGTTGTTGCATCCGTTTATAGTCGGCGAGAGTTATTCTCTGACCATTACTTAGGGTTAATACTTGTCGTTCCTCCTCCATGTCAGGGTCCATTAATAGCTGAGTGAGAGTTTGGGGATGTTGTTGCACGTGGGGTTGTTCATATGACAGTTGTTGTTGCTGAAAGCCGTGCTGCGAGTTGAAGTTCAGTTGCGGGTGTTGTTGCGCGACGTTGCCAGCGACTTGGTTAGGCCGCATCGCTGGTGGAGGTGTGTGGTACTGCTGCGGCGAGGGAGTCATATTTTCAGTGACTGAGTGTTTGGTAAGTATGGCTGCTGTAATACTCTCTTCGAGATCGTCCATGTCGTTGGCGTTGTTAGGTTGAACTACGACCTTTTTAACTTGCTGCTGCACTTGTTGTGGATGGGGTGAAGACCTTTGTGGAACACTCGTGAGTGTGTTCTGTTGAGGTAGAGGGCCATTATTCTGATTCGCCGGAACTACTGAGTGCTGGGTCATTTGTGTGGGTAGATTTTGCGTCACTATTGTCCCCTGTGGTGTTATTATTCGAGTAGTCTGTTGTGCATGCGCCTGGTTTTGTTGATTGAGAAGCTGGAAAAGATAACAAATACCATGAAAAATGAACTTGTGCAGTACTTACAAGCTTTGGGTCTATTGGAAGTAGAGATCACTGGATAGAATAAATAAAAAATCCTTTATAAATTAAGAAGAAAATGTGAGACTCTCGAAGGATGAGACATATTCCACCCTTCTCAAAAGTATCTGCTGACACAAAATTTGGTACTACATACTGACTTTTATAAAGATATAATTTTGTCTCACTTGATGAGTGGAGAGCTTGAGTTGATTCAGTTGTTGCGGGTGAACCTGTTGTCCTAAGACGTGTTGTGCGAGTTGATGCTGCTGATGTTGTTGGGCGTGTTGGTGCTGCTAAAACGACAAACAAATAAGGAATAAGCTTCGGTAAAATTGGAGGAATATCGAGGGTGCGTACAAATAGAGGTCTCGCATGCACTAACTACCAAATTCCAGAATAGAACCAGAGCAGTCAACGGCAATGAAATATAAACAGTTAAGCCGGCTGTAGTATACAGGGTGGAATTTTTTAATGCCACCTTGAGGGAAAGTACTCTAAATACTGGAGATAGCAAATTTTACTCAAAGGAAACATTCCTTTATTTTTAAAAAGAAACCAATTTGCATTCACAGATTTTCGAAAATTTGCTTGCCACATTCGGGCATTCGGGATGGATCGACTAAAGTTAAAAAAAATAACATTCTGTACCTTTTTGACATCAATCAATAGGGTAAATAATATGTATCAAATCTCTCTAACAAATATGATAAAACGAAAATCCATGAATTCAAGTGCTATACCTTTTTGAATTTATCCTATTGAATTTATAACTGTTCTTTAGATTTCATGGTTTTCCCTTCATTTAATTTATCATGTTAGAGAAATTTGATCCACATGATTGCCCTTATCGATTGATGTAAAAAAAGTACAGGATGTTATTTTTTCGAACTTTAGTCGGTTCGATTCCAGTGTGGCAAGCTAATTTTCGAAAATGCAGAATGCAGAATGCAGATTTGTTTCTTTTAAAAAATAAAGGAATGTTTCCTTTGAGTAAAATTTGCTATCTCCAGTATTTCGAGTAGTTTCCCTCCAGGTGGCATTGAAAAAATCCACCCTGTATTGGATTCGGTTTATTATGTGAGCATGCAGGCACCTGTAGCGTGTGGTGGAGTGGGGTGCGCGGGCGGGGCGGGCGGTGCTGCGCGTGCGACGCCTGCGGGTTGAGCACGCGGGGCGTGGGCGCGCGCGCCGGCCCGGGCGACCCCGCCCCGCCACCCACCGCGCTGCTCGCGCCTGGCAACCCTGGCGACGACGCCTGGCCCTGTCGGTCCGTGTATACGCGTGTTGGATTGTGTGAAACACTCACATGGCCAATTATGTGGTTTACCAAAACCATGACTTTTTTGTGTTAACACAAATGTAACGGGAATTTCACAGCACTCAAAGTTCAATCACACGTGTACACCGATTAATAGGGCTCTAACGAGCGATGGCCCTCAATGGTTCGAGAAAAATGAAAACAATTTCTATCTAGTTGGATGCACGTGTTGCTAAAGATCAAAATATATCGTGAAAAAAAAACATTGAAAGCTGGAGTGCTACTAAGATATGGAATCAAGCGTTACATTAAGGAAATCCTTGACATTAAATGTTATGTGAAATATTAGTCTTAATTCCTCGAAAAAGATCTTGGGGCAAGGCTTGTGCTGGATCTTTTTCGCATTTCATTAAAATAAATATTTTGCATAAAATTTAGTGCTACTTAAATAAAATGCTGCTGCTAATTATAAAACTATAAATACTACTATACTTGCATTGGTGTCCCGCATCCACAGCAACCATTAGTTATGCAATCTACCTTGTCAAGGTCACCACTTACCGGCGGCATGGTGCTGAGCATGCGCGGCACGTGCGCGGGCCGGCGCGGGCGCACGGGCCGCGCGGGCGCGCGCACCAGCGCCACGCCGGCGCCGCCCAGCCCCGGGTTCAGCAGCCGCGGCCGCGCTGCGCCCTGTACAGAACACCACCTCGCTGAACACGCGCTTCACTGTGACGTACGCACACGCTGTAAGGATTCGCGGGTTAGCCCGACAAGTTCTACGAACGAATCGGAATGATAGTCTAGTTATGGTACTCCACCGTAAATATAACGACGTCTCGTTCGACGTATCGTTCAAACCTGTGTGACGGTCTGTTCGTAAAAATCGATGTGCCATATTTACAACCGGGTTCTACTTCTGAGTAGAACAAGTTGGAATAACCCGAATTCACCGCCTACAACCAAAAGAAACATCAAACTTACAGCTTGATTTATGTATGCTGCATGCATAACAACCTGCTGATGTGGTATTTGTTGTGTTTGCTGCAAATGTTGTTGGTGTTGCGCCTGTTGCTGCTGTTGTTGTTGTTGTTGCAGCTGGTGCTGGTGCTGCAACTGTTGTTGCTGTAGCTGCTGCAGATGAATCTGTTGTTGGTGCTGTTGGAACTGCTGTATAAGTTGTGGTGACGCTCGCGACAGCTGTTGCTGTTGCTGCGTTTGCTAAAATACAAGACAGATTTTTAAAATGATTTGTACATTTTTTTATATAAATATAGCTAGTAGACTCGTTCCATACCGTAGGTTGCGGAGCATGTTGCGGCGGGGGAGGCGGGGGTGGGGGCTGCGGCGGCGGCGGCTGCGCGGGGTGTATCACAGTTGGTTGCGACAGCACGTGTGCCGGGCTTACTAGCTGCTGACGTCAACAACAGGGTTTAGATCATATCAACATTTAAACCCAATAATGGTCAAACACATGTTTTTTTAACCGCGAACCAAGTTATCTCATTTCCTGTAGAAATTGTTATTTCTGACAACAGTAATTGATTTGATTGGCTGTTACACCCAATCAAATTACTTCACAAGAGGTTTGAATTGAACAGGCTTTCAAAAACCAGGGGTAAATAAGTCATGCTTTAGTGTCTACGGAAGTATAGACCGTTGGCACAAGCATGGACTAATCAAAGACTTAAAGTAAGAATAACTACATTTACACCCTGTAGTTTGCGCCAGCAACAGTGCAAGCCCAGTTTCGCAATTACAGGACTTTTTTATTTATACAATTTATAGTAGTGCTCCCATTCCTGTTTGTGGTATGAGTTGTGTAAGTTGCACTTTGCTTAAAACCATTCAGATTAGTAAATTTTTAACCAAACTATGGGAATCTTTGAATTTTAATAATAAAAGAATAATAGTACCCTGTCATATTGCCTATAGGGCAAAAACTTACAATAGAAGATGTTGATAAGATAATGGTTATAGAGGCAATAGCAGATCTGATCTGATTCTTTATGAATTAAGCCTTTAAATAGTTTAAATGTTTCAATGCATCATAACACAGGAAATGTTACATGAATGAATGATAAGCTTAGAATATAGTTGTTATTTTTGAATAAAATTCACCATGGAAGAAAATTTTTGATGCACCATTCATCAAGAAGCATAGCATTCATTGTTTAAAGTCATGAATAGAAATTAATATTATTTACATCTAAAAAACCACATCCACAATAAAAATATACTATCTATATTAACAGAAAATAAAGTTAAACATAATTTTATTAGGCTGCTAAGTACCTATTTTGTGGCATTGGAATGACAAAATATACATAGAAACTGATACCGTATGTAATTCTTCCTAGCTATTCTATATCCCTACCTCTTTCTAAGAAGTTTAAATGAAAATTGCTGTTAATGTGTTGCATAAATGCATTAGGAATGTTAGACCCTTGCACCATGACTAAATGTATTAGCAAATAACTGAAAATGTTTAATAGGTTGAAAAAAATCGTGATTTTTCTCTGTATCAACTATCTGGTAGAATAGAACGGAAGTTTTCCTCAATCATGGCTATTTTGTAAATGTTTTTATGCCACAAGGACAGAGAACTGCCAAGGATATTGACAGATAAGTATCTGAAGATACCTAACTGTCAATTACCTTGACAGTTAGGTATAGCAATGTGAGAAGTCAGTGCAATTGTTTTGCTTGCTTGCCACGAAACAATCACTAATGTAATTCTTTATGATTTATCTCTAAAAAAAAAACAAATAAATTATTGAACTAATAAGATAAACTTCTATGTACTGGCTAACCAAAAATAAATAAAATCATTGAACCAAGTGAAAAAGTAACATGCTAAGCATATTAGCCCAAGACGTTCTAAAACCATAATGCAATAGTTTGTTTTTAGTGCATAAATGTAATACACAATGATCTAGTCAGGAGACATACATGTTGTGGTCGTTGTGGAGATGCCTGTTGCATCAAAGATGCATCAATGATCTGTTGGGCCTGTTGTAACACAACCTGAGCATCCACAGGTAAATCAGATGTGTAGTAAACCTACAAATAAATTAAATTACACATCATAACTTATGCCACACTTGTTATGAACGAAATATATTTCACAGACATCGTGAAGGAAAACATCGTGAGGAAACCTGGACTTATAATTAATGTAAGTCTGAAATCGCCATCCCCCCTTGAGCAAGCTTGGTGATAAATGCTAGTGCATTCTTTGTATGAGAAGAGGCCTTTGCCCAGCAGTGGGACAATAATAGGCTGATATTACTTTTTATGCATATTTTCATCACATAAATTTTAATGGCAACCTTGTTGAGTTGACATTGTATTGCCCAAATTTACATGGATATGACAACTTATTTAGTTGAATTCCTTAGATACAAATATTGTATTGTGTTTGCAGCCATTAAATTTTTAACAATACCCACTTGGTGCCTATGTAGAGCCTGCTGCTGTTGTTGTTGCTGCTGTTGTTGTTGTTGCTGCTGCTGCTGTTGTTGTTGTTGTTGAAAGTCAGCACGGGGTGGAGGTGGGGGTGGAGGGGCTTCATGTCGGATAATATACTGGGGTTGGTACTGCAAGCCATCACTCACAACCAGCTGAGACTGCACACCTTCGCTTACTATAATATCATTCTGCGGATCTGCTTGCTGTACCACCACCTGGCAAAGAAATAAATTGCTGCTGTATTAACATAATAAATAAATAAATAAAAAAACAGACAAAAAAGTGCATAGGCAAAGGCACATTAGGCATGATAGTAACGATATTACGGTATTTTAATTATTATGAAAACTATATAAAATTTTATTCTGAATTGATATATCCAGTTAGTTTCCCTTACTTGCTGTTGTGCATATTGCTGTTCATCTTGGTTCACTATTATTCTATCCAAGCATAAGTTTGGACAATATCTTTGTAGATCTTCAAGAGTCAATTGTTGTCCTTGTCCAACTATCTGGTAATATTGCGCCATTGCAAGTGCTTAGCCTAGAAGAATACACAAGTTAAAAACTCATAAAAATAATAATGTTGGCACTCATTCTCAGTATACAATATAAAGAAGAAAAAAACTAAACTTGAAAATTATCCACAGGAGGCACTGAAGATGTTTGCCTTCTGTGAGCCACAACTCTGATATAAATATGTATGTCATTTTTAAAGTTATCAAACTGTGAGTAACTGAAGCAATTAGAATCAGTTACTTTATCAATATAAAAAGAAAAGAAAAAACAAAGTTTGTCTAATTATTACAGATGAAAGTATTCACCCTTAATTATTAATAGATGAAAAAGCTATTCATCATATCAGTTACTTTACCAATTTAATTGATACCTGCATTGCAAAGGACCTTTAATGCAGTCAAAGCAGTACCTAGTGCAATTTGATTTTGATTTATTATAAACATATTACTTGGTTATTTGAATTGGATTTTGATAACAATTTCAAGAGTTTAATATTTTTTTGCATGGAACCCTAATTCTTTTTCTGAAATAAAAGTAGCCTAAGTTACTTCTTATAACATCAGCTATCTGCCAGTAAAGGTCCCAAAATTGGTCCGGCCGTTTCAAAGATAAGCCTGAACAAATAAGACAGAAAGACACATACAGATGTTTACGTTTCATATACTTCTAAATGCATTCAGTAAAATGCTGTTATTTTGAAATTGCAAACACACTTCAATACACTTCACTTCTTATTGTATTTATTTGTATTCGCTCCTGCCTGTTTAAATTTTATATTATAGCTATTAGTTTACCTCAGGAATACCTACATCATTATTATAATAATAATAATTAGTTTGTTAAGTAATTATGTAATTTACAAATGCATCCTCTCTCCTAACTGACTTATTTGCTGTGCCTGTCAGGGTCCATATGATTTAATAAGTAATCTATAAGTAAACCACCTAACCATGTGGAATGCAATACAAGTATTGAGTATGTCAGTCCAGTAATCCAGTGAGTTAATTCAGTCTACTGCTGAACTGGATCATAACATCATCATTATTAGGAATAAAACAATGAATGTTCCCTGTTCAATGGATAAGCCAGCACTGGATTGGCTGTTTACACTATACCAGTTGCACTGTAATGGGCACGCTGGATTGAAAAGTAAAACTGCCAAGCCAGTTATTGGACTGAATCTCTCACTGGACCCAATGCATTCCAGTGACTGTTCACATTATTCCTGCAGTGGTATTCCAGTACTGGGTTCGACCGCTGGACTAGCATGCTACTGGGATAATGTGAACCAGGCATAAATCTCTATCAAAACTATTGGTTTCAATTAAGAATTGTCCAGGAAAATATATATATCTGGGTCAAAACTATACCTTATTTTTATACACTAACTCAAAAGTATTAGAATGCTAAGTTTACTATCATAATGTGATCGTTATATTAGTAAGCTGTTGTAATACTGTTATGAATGAATTAATCTATAATTAAACATCTTGTCTTATGAATGGACTGCTAGTTTTACTCAGTTATTGCATGGAAAGAATTGTGGGAGGACTTTGCCCAGCAGTGGGACAGTACAGACTAAAAAAAAAATTGCAAGTTCTCCACATTTGCTCAGAATACAAAAAACTTAAAAGAAAATTTACTAATTAAACATACTACTACTCAAATAACTGTTTGGTTTACCTTAATAACAATTAATACATTTCTTATGCAGACCTTTAATTGGTATGACTGAAAGCTGACCCCAAAGTAGTTGGGAAAAGGCTAGGCAGATGATGATATTCATATCTTAGGTTTATGAGAAAAAAGTCATATTTAGTATAACTTCATGATTGTATTTTGGATTGTTTTTATTTTCATCATTGTGTACAGTAACTACTTGCAGAAATAAAATTTTATTTTATCTTCATTCAACTCAATATTACTTTTCTCTTCCTTTCCTATTCAATGGTACTTTTTTAGAAACATTTCTAATTATAAAATTTTTGATGATATAGAAATTGATTTGCAGAATGTTGTCTTTGAGATTATACAAAACTACACTTTATTCCTTGATTCAAAATTCCATTTGCTTCTAAAAAACTATTTTTTTTTGGTATTCAGTTCATTATAAATGAAATGAACAATTTAGTACTTTATCACATATGTAGCATATTTTATCAACAAGGGTGTCATAAATTAACATTTTTTTTTTCACCACTAACAACAAAAGCTATGTAACTCACTAAAAACTGGCCAAAATATCAATTAGTTACACATATTACCCTATAGCATAGGATTCTTGCAAAGAAAAAAGAGATTCATCAGTTTTTCAAGGCATTACAACTTGCACTGAAGGATTTGTTTACAAGTATACCTGGTAAAAAAAACGTCAGTGGCGAACTTTTAAATGCAGTATTATCTACAATGCACTCGTATTTTTCATGATTAACACTTTAATTAAAATGAAATAAAAGATATAACATTGCGAGAGACACTTATTTCTCGATGACAGTTATTATGCCATACTCCCTGAACACTACATACGGTGCAATAACAGCAGCAATGACTTCTGAAATCGTACCAACACCTCAACTATGGCGACGACTCAGCCATCACCTTTTCAATTAAAATTTTGTCTGTCTTATAAACATCACCACTTGCAATTTTAACAATAGGAACAATAAGAAATATAACTTCAATAACGTTGAAACGAAAAGAACGAAATGGCTTCGATTCCTTTGATCCAACCTAAATACTTTGAAAGGAGAATGTTTAACACAGATTATATCTATGCTGTAGATTAACTTCTTACCAATATATATTAGGGACATTTTAAATGTCTTATTTATACATTTTAAACGAATTCTTAACATCAAAATGTAATTTTTTAACTCAAACGCCAAATCGAGAAGCAATTTACATTATGGCGTGTGTGTCACTTTTTTATAAATGTTTTTTTTTTGATTGGGGTTACAACCAATCAAAAAATTTCATGAAATGTGATGGATATTCTCGATAGTTATAATGATTTCCCCAAAAATCCGACACAAGACTAAACTATAATGGAAGAAAGAACTCTCCTTTCTCCTCTGTTCTTCAGTTTCAGTTTGTTATAAGATTGTACTTTCTAAAGTTGCAAAATGATGTTCAACCAAAAAAACCGTAACATTGTCAGAAAATTAATTATCTATATTTAAAACAAAATAGTCTACGCACATCTCTAGTTGAGCCTGCAACTACGAGACGGTTTTCGTGTGTTTTAATTTACTAAATTGCTCTTTACTTCGTTTTCCTTTGGTTTTTACTCCCAATAATTTGATGGAAATCATTTAAAAAAATTGTCTTTGTGTAAAATTAGAAACACGTAGTAAATTTCAACTTATATGACATTTTGTTGCCGTCCTCATCACTCGTGCAAATGGATGATACAGTGATTTCGCCAGGTACACTGCAGATAAAACACGTAAAAAAGTTTATATCCTTGATATTTACTTTCCTCTAATGAACTATATTCATTGTAGGTAATAAGATGGGAGATTCAGCGTCTGAAAGCGACTCCAGTTCATTGGATGGCGGAGCTATGTTGCCTCCAAGCACAGTTTCTCGTGATCAGCTACAGAAAAGAATTGAATCTCTGCAGCAACAAAATAGGTATATTTTTGTGATCTAATAGATTCTCATGAGATTCTGATTACGTGAAGGTCTTCATCTTTTTCTTCTATGTTTCACTAATGTGGTTTGTGTTATAATGTGTGTATTTAGCATTATATTAATTTAAACTGTACATACATAGTACCTACTGATTGCACTGATCATTTCAAGTGATCAAAGCTCATACTTAGGTCTAGTAGAGAAATTTAGGCAATTGTGTTTTAAATGCCATGTAATGTTTTCTAGACATTTAATACCTTGGAATAGAGTAAACTTTACAAAAAAATCTTTTGTGTTTTTCAGGGTTCTCAAAGTGGAGCTGGATACTTACAAGCTACGGGTGAAGGCTCTCCAAGAAGAGAATCGTGCCTTGAGACAAGCATCGGTATCAATTGTAAGTTACCATGCCTTCTATTAGTAAAAAAAATATATTCCAATACCTATATTTTATTATTTTGTTAAATTACCATTCAAAATCAAAATCCTTCATCTCCCAAAAGTAATTACTAATATTTTATCATCTCTTCACAGCAAGCTAAGGCTGAGCAAGAAGAAGAATATATTTCTAACACATTATTGAAAAAAATTCAAGCGCTCAAAAAAGAAAAAGAAACATTGGCACATCATTATGAACGTGAAGAAGAATGTCTTACTAACGATCTCTCCAGAAAACTAAATCAGGTACCTATGTTTAATTAAATGAATTAGATAATTAAATGAATTAGAAATTGGACTTAATATTCCCTTTTAAATTGCAACTAACTTGTGAGGATTATAGTTTATGAACAAATGGTGTTGAAAGTAAAGTATGTCATGCAGTAATATCATCCTCAGTACAAAATGTAAAAAAATTCAGTACAAAAATTTTGTATAAGAATAATGAGGATTATATTACTGCATGACATACTTATACACCATTTGTTTAGTTGGATTGGCATGGTTTTGAACACCACTGCCACCATATTTTTAAGAGAAAAAGCTTGCTTGCTTGTTGTTTTACCAACATAAAGGCTTTAAATAAATTAATATAAAACTGTAAAGTTTAAAATGATATCTTATCTTTGCCATATCTTTGTGTGCTTAAGATTCAATAACTAAGTAGCTATGACTAGAATGACTATTTATTTTGTGTATAATTAAAGTAAAATAGTGATCTTTTAATTTAGAAAGAACTTTGCACCTGGACCTACCTACAACTTTCTAACTAGAATCTATAAAGCGGTGGAAGAAAATTCTAGGACTGTATTATAATTCTACATATAATTACTTTTACAATAACTATAACTTTTACTTGGGATCAAATAAATCCCAAGTAAAAGCAAATATTAAGTAGAATAAAAAAAAAACCTTTAATGAAAAATTATATTTCAGTTACGCCAAGAGAAATGCCGGTTGGAGCAAACTCTAGAGCAGGAACAAGAATGTCTGGTGAACAAATTGATGAGAAAAATAGAAAAACTTGAAGCTGAGACACTTGCCAAGCAAATGAATTTAGAGAGGCTTCGCAGGGAAAAGGTAATACTTGGATTATTCTTTTTGTTTTGTCTGAATATTATAACACTCAATGAAACTGAATGGTGTTTTGTCTGTTTTTGTGACCACTTAGACGTTCTATACTATGCAATACTTTATATAGATCCAAGTGGTTGCTGCAAACAAAGCAAGGGTGGGTCGCTAGTTTAGGTATAATAAGCACCAAGAATGTGGTAAATTTATTGTGTCAAATTAGATACTGGATGAAGAAGTAAATTGTATAAAAGTATGTAAATCTAAATACATGTTAGAAGTACATGATTATTTAATATGAACGAAAATTCTTATTCTCAGGTGGAACTCGAAAACACATTGGAGCAGGAGCAGGAAGCTCTAGTGAACAGGCTGTGGAAGAGAATGGACAAGCTGGAAGCTGAGAAAAGATCACTGCAGATCAGGCTCGACCAGCCAGTGTCCGACCCAGCTAGTCCTAGGTGAAAATCCTATAATTTATCATTCCTATATTGTGTTGTTTTGAACTTTGTTTACTTATTCTTCTAATATTTTGTTACTATTTTTTGGGGTGTAAACCGTAACACAGTTTCTCAAATTTTACTCAGAGGCATAGTAATTTGAAACTCCTTTAGTAAAATAATTAATTTCAGGATTACTTTTCACAAACTACTCTGAACCCAGTCCTGAAATTATGTCATAATTCTTGATATAAACGCATGATAATTTTAAGGCATGGTACACACTTATTTTATAATAATTCTTCATGCATCTTGTTATATTTTCATTGTTTTATTATTAATGGAGTTTTTTCTTGCTAGGGACATTAGTAATGGTGATACAGCATCCAATTTAAGCAATCACATTCAGACCCTGCGTTCTGAAGTTGTTAAGTTAAGGTGAGTCAATAACACAATTATAATTTATTCGAAATACATGATTTTTACATAGTCTAGGACAGGCATGTGTCGAATGTGCATTTAGTCTCGATCCCACTAACGAAGCGCGGAAGGTCCATTCTACACCTATTTGAGTAAAACGTGTTCTGGAATCAGTTATTATTAAAACTGGACTGAGTAAGTCACTTGTCAATATTATATTTCAACAATACCTTGACACACTAACTGCGCTTTAGCTAAAAAATGGTGTGACGTGTTTTTCAGATGCTAATTTAGTCAAAACTGTAGAAATAAAAAGCTAGATATGGATTTGACGGCAATTTCATAAAATTAATAAATAGCATTCCCCCTCAAAGAAATTTACCATGTTTAGTGTAGTACAAATAAGTAAATAAAGAGTATCAAGAAAATAAAGTATGATACTTGAAAATAATTTAAAGAATAATTTATATATTTAGATAAATAAAATAGTAAGGTAAACCATAATATTCACACATAACAATTTGTAACAGAAATCAGCTGGCTGTCTCACAAAACGAAAACAAGGAGAAGATGCATCGCTTCGCGCTCGAAGAGAAGCACATCAGGGAGGAGAATGTCCGCTTGCAGCGGAAACTGCAACAGGAAGTGGAGCGTCGCGAGGCGTTGTGCAGACATCTGTCCGAGAGCGAGTCCTCGCTCGAAATGGAGGAAGAGAGGCAGTTCAATGAAGCTTTGAGTGTAAGTTGCTCATGTCGAAATTTTACTATCCATTATCGTACTGGATGAAATAAAATGAATACACTGCTGAAATGAAGGAATAGAGATAATTAGGCTCTATTAATAAACTGGCGCGTGATATTGCATTATAAATAAACAGTACCCAGCACTACCAATTACGTAAGACAGTACCCAACCGATGAAAATTATTTGTAATGGTCAATTTGCAGGCACGATCGAGGAGCGTGTCTTCGCCAGGCGGGTCACGGCCTCTCTCACCATACGCGTCACCGTTGTTGCCTAACGCCGCCGGGATGCAGATGTCTCGGCCTTCACTGCATCTCAACTCTCAGGTAAGTGATACGATTGGAGTTTTGTGCCTATAAAGATGCCTGATGCCTGATGATGTGCCTATAGAGACTATCTTTCGAAATCTGAGATTATTATTAAAGAATGACCTTGTATGGTTTTGCTAGTTGTATATGTAAATGATGCGTTGCGTCAGTCGTAACGTGACTTTTTTTTCAACTGCTCTTTCTAAATACGTTGTTTTTGTGTCGACAGACGCGTCGCACAAGCGACAGGTTCGTGAAGCCGGCGATCCCGGGCGGCGCGGGGCTGGCGGCGCGGCCGGGCCCGCTGGAGCCGCCAGCCCCGCCGGCCCCGCTGGCCCCGCCGGCCCCGCTGGCCCCGCCGGCCCCGCTGCCCAACCCCGCGCTCATGCAGCCCGCCAGCCCCATGGACACGTCCTCCAAGGACTAAGTTCGGCCGCCGTCCCTCGAACACACCGCGACGTAAGAGCAGTTCGTCGGCTCGCGTAGGCTCGGTATCGTCGCGAACCCTCGTTTCAGTTTTTGTATGTATTTGAAAATACTAATGATTAGGGTGCAGTGGCATATACGACGACTGCACGGTATAGTGTTGTAGCCGCATCATCGAATTAAATTATAAATTATACTGGGATTCCGTGAATTTGCCCTTACGTCGGTGTGCATTCGAAGCTGTAAGATTCAATAATAACTGTCGGGTGCAGTCGTGAAGTTTCGACGGCAGGCTATCCATCGTTCCATCTGTTTTAAAGTGCAGACATTTGAATCGCGACTGATTCTGGCAATGCTATTGTTTAATCTTATGTAAACCTACTGTGCACTCTGCTCACTGCCCTGTCGACTCGGCACGCTCCTAGAATTTCATTCTTATTTCTGCTCGGTCGTGATTCATTTACTGATAAAATTGGTAATGAACGAGATTATGGAATATGATTGTATTCATGTTTATCGAAAATGTTAATGAGGAGGGGTGATGTGACCACGACGTTGTAACTTTCGATTAGGATAGTAATAGCTAGTTCTGATTAAAAATCAATTTTGGAAATATATCCGGGCTTAAATTTTGCGGCAGTGGGTTTTATTTATCTTAAGGCTGTGTATAAAATTCACTTGTGAGTAAAGTTAGGAAAGGAGAAGGAGATAAAGATTGTAAGCTATTTGATATATCACACTCGGGGTCTAGCAATACTACTCCTACGCAAAGTTTTTGTGAAGGAATGTAAAATATGTTACGAATGTTGTGTTGTGCCCGCAAGGCAAATTGTTGTGTTCGAATTATGCTCGTAGGAGTAGTGAGTTATTGTCCTCGGACTCAATTCAATTATGCAAATTGTCACATAATTTTTTTTTCATGTTATAATAAAACAAAATATATTCATTACTATTATAAAGCCTTTTATTTTATTAATAGTTTAATCCGACCTCGTACCATCGGGCAACGAGTGCCCCTCTCCCCCGCCTCCACAGCGCGCGAGGTGAGTTCTGTCGCATATATTTCACAATTTTACGGTTTTACTTCGATAGATTAAAAGTAATCTACCAAAAAATAATGCGTTAAATTGTAAGCAGTATTTTCGGTTGACAATCTTTCGAGAGTTTACAATCTCGCTAGAGAGATTACAATCTAACGGGTTTTACAATTTTACGCTGACACATCCACACGCAGTTACTTTTTGGTTATATAATGTTAGTATAAATGTTGCCGTGTTGCAACACAGGCTGAAATCAAGAACAAATTAGTGCAAAGACATTTTTTTTGTGAAGAAAAAAACCCAATGTCTAATGGCATTTCGAAACTTTTTGACCACTAGTTGCCAGGACCCATCAAATAAATAGAGGTGCCGAGTCTAAACAGGGTGCAATATTAAAAATGGCGCGCTGTCCAAGTCGAACAATCAAATTGGGAGACCGTTCTATATCTTTTTCGGTTAAGGAACTATAAAAATTGACTGTATAGATGATATGGCTAGAGAAAGGGAGACTACGAAGTTAAAAACGAATAGAGAAGTATGGAAGAAGTAATGTTACGAAGGTAGGTACATTAATTATGTACCTACGTTAACCTCAAATGTCCAAGTTTCGGATAAAGGCTATACTTATATTAGTACAACAACAATCTAAGGCATTATTTGGGAAGTTTTTCTTTACATTATTTACCCTAAGGTATGTAGGAGCCAACTCAAGAAAACACGGAACTGCAATATTAGGAAAAGATTATTCCTAGGGAATCAAAACTCGCTTTCCATCGAGCGATTCCGTTTCGGTGCAGCAGAACCAGGCGCCAGATGTGCACTGTGTGGGGCTAATGGATCCTAGTTCTATGATATTGGTCAGTCGTAGCTTTTCGACCTAAACGGTCCTGTAAAAAGTTTTTATTGGGTGATTGGGATTAGGTACATCCGAAAAAAAAACAGGCTGATATACATAAATAATTTCTGAAGAAAAAATAGTACATTATGGTACAAGTGTGTAATGTTGGTGATTACCGCTGAGGCGCCATTGAGACCCGAGCCGTCAGGCGAGGGTCTTAAGAGAGTTGAGGGCGGTAATCATCAATACACACGTGTATCATACGACGTTTTTCAACACACTTGTGAAGAAAATAATACTAAAAAATCATTTTCAACAGTAAAAACGAGTTGTGAAATTTATTTCGCAATGGCGGGAAAAAATAATCAGTGTTCCTATGCGCGCGCATCTAACAATGGCGATCGGCCACAGACTAAAAGAATAAGGTTTATATTTTTTTGGCTTTTCGCGGATAGCCTTATAATCACGTACAAAATGGGGAATTCAAAGATTTCTTTATTACAGAGAAAACAAAAGTTATATTTGAGTGAAAGTTTTATTGATTAAAAACATACAAGTTTAAATTATGCAAACATATAGAAATATTGTCATTATTTTCGAAAAAAGAACACGCGAAGTATCGAATTTACGGACAAAGAAAATCAAATCCATTGCAGGAGCGTTTTTTTGAATTTGGAACAATAAAACGCTTCAGCAATGTTTTATGAAACTTTATTTGTCCTATTGAACACGATCTTTTTTGTATCTAACTAATCTATCTAAAAAATGTAACTCTAACTTTTTAGGAACAAAGCAACTCAACCAATAAAAAAAAACCCTATAACTCACTTGTAACAATAATGGCAATGAAAAAGTCACAGTTTGATTACAGGTGCCATTATATGTGCCTAATTGCGGTGAAATTAGAGTCACTTTATAAGCAAGTGTGTTGAAAAAAATAGTACATTGTAATACAAGGGGCTAAAATGACCCATTATATACGAGGTAGTAAATGGGAAGTTAGGAACCGAGTTATAATGGGATTTTAGCGCCGTTTGTTACACTGTACTCGCTCTGAGTGCGAGAAAAATAGTCAATTTAGTCAGACGGACAGACAGACAGATAGACAAACAGACGGACATATAGACGGATAGACAGACAGACAGATGGACCCCATCGTAGGGCTATTTTGGCGTACTTTTAGAGCATGAGAAGTGAAAAACTATTGTCTAATGGCTCCGTAATTTTTTTGAACATAAGTTGCCCGGGCCCATCAAATAAAATAGAGGTAGCGTAGTCTAAAGAAGTTGCAAAATTAAAAATGGTTGCACACTTGGCTAAGTCCAGCCAATATAATTATTATAACAGTGAAACAGCTGCTCTTTATTTTTTACAGCCGGGACCAACGGTTTAATGTGGTTTTCAAGGTACAGAAGAAACTCGGCATGAACTGGGTGGTCACCCATCCACAGACCAACCTAGGCAAGCACGGCTTAACCTAAAGATTGACCCGAGTGGCTGTTATTATTTTGCCACGAGCTCCTCCTGGGTAAAATGGCTGGAAAATTACGATTAGGTACCTATATACCTATAAAGCGGGTCCTAACAATAATATTTCGCGTGACGTGACCTATTGAATTTTAGGCGTTATTTAGGAAGTTTTTCGATGCATTATTAACCCTAGCTAGGGGTAGGTATAGGGACCACCTCAATGAAAAACAGAACTATGATTTTACAAAAACCTCATTTTTTATTGATTAACCGAATTCCGCCTTCCATCGAGCGATTGCGTTTGGGTGCAGCAGTGCCAGGCGCCAGAGGTGTATTGTGGGGCTGATGGATTCTGGTTCTATGATATTGGTTTAATAGCTTCTCGACGGGGTTCTGTAAAAAGTTTATATTAGATGATTGGGATTAGGTACATCCGACAAAAAAAGGCTGCTAAAGCAGGAAAAAAAATAGATAACATAAGTACTTAAATAATTTCTGAAGAAAAAGAAAAAAAAACTATTGTCTAATGGCTTTTCATAATTTTTTTAACCAATAGTTGCTAGTAACCGTCAAATAAAATAGAGGTTGCGAGTCTAAAGAGGTTTTGCACGGCATCTTTTAATTAATAAAAATCTCTTGTCACAATGTTTGTTATCGAACTCCTCCGAAACGGCTTGACCGATTTTTACGATTTTTTTTGTGTATATTTGGTAGGTCTGAGAATAGGTCGTAGGCCATTTTTTTGTCTCACACATACACATCAATATTTCCACGCCAAGGAAGTCGCGGGCAACAGATAGTATATTATAATAGTGAAAATAATCTATATTTTTTTCGGATAAAAGTCGCGATGAATAGACACCATAAAATAATAATGATATGGCCAGAAAACGGGAAACAACCAAGATGAAGAATGAGAAATAGGGAAGAAGAATACATGCTACGTACGCAAACCCTAAATGTCGAAATTGGGATACGGGCTGGAAAATGACAATTATAAAGTGGGTCCCAAGCCCAACAATATTATTTTGCGTGACGTGACCCATCCCATCGAATATACAGGGTGGAGTTTTGTAATGCCACCTGGAGGGAAAGTACTCTTAATACTGCAGATAGAAAATTTTACTCAAAGGAAAAAGCTTCCCTCCAGGTGGCATTACAAAATTCCACCCTGTATAAGGCATTAGTTGGGAAGTTTTTCGATGCATTCTTTACAACCTAGGAGTACCACCTCAAGGAAAAACAGAACCACGATTTTAGAAAAAGCTCATTTTTAGGGTTCCGTACCTCAAAAGGAAAAAACGGAACCCTTGTAAGATCACTTTCTTGTCCGTCAAATTAATACCAGACTGAGGTCTATAGTCCCTATTACGTGTATAAAAATCAAGGTCCTGAGTCAACACGATAAAAAGATATGGGCAAATTTAGATTTTCGCGAAAACTTGCAAGTACCAAAATTTACCTTAATTTTCAACTTTTTTTATTTTTCGGACTTTTCCCTTTACTTGTGCTGCTTTTAACCAAAATTGACAATTCTACGTCAACCGGAAGTACCCTATAGGTTTTGGGTCGAAAACCTATAGGGTACTTCCTAACCTAACCTAACCTATGGTAGTTCCCGTTGACCTAGAATCACGAAATTTGGCAAAAAGCAAGGTCTTACAGAACATGTAAAGGGAAAAGTCTGAAAACCGTAAATATGTAGTTTAATAACAAAAAAAAGCGAATTTACTATTACAAACTTATTATTTGCGGTTGGAGCAATAGCCGTTTCTAGGGATCGAACAGCAAAGTTAAGTTTGTCCTTTAAAAAGTTTGTACGGAAACGGAACCCTCGGTGCGCGAGTCCGACTCGCTCTTGGCCGGTTTTTTATTGAGGAATCGAACTCCGCCTTCCATCGAGCGATTGCGTTTGCGTGGAGTAGCCACCGCCGCTGCCGCCGGCCGTCCCAGTCCCAGCCGTCGCCGACGCGCCGCTTGCGCCGCCGCCGCGCCTTTTCTGTGCCTTCAGTTCAGACAAACCATCAGTCTAAACTAAAACTTAAGTTTTAGTTCTACAATTTTTTTGCTTCTAGTTGGTCAATTCGTTAACTCAAAAAACTATGATTATGTAACTTCTAGTTACTTATGCACTACTGGAACCGCCAGATCTCAAAACAATTTGCATTTTAGTTGAAAACGTCCAGCAAACCACAGGCAGGTGATTGTTTAATTCGTAATTATTTAAACAAAGTGTCGGCATTTTGTAGCTAGCCTCTTTGGTCATTCGGCAAAGAATGGTCAAAGATATAATCGTGTTTTACACACGCATCGTAAACCTAAGTAAACTAGGATAAGGCATATTTCTATTTGACTTGGATGCTGCTAGGGTTACAGGTAAAATAATTTGCATAATACCTCCCACGGCGATTTTTTGCTTTAATAAAATTATGTTTTGGCTGGAACGGTAAGTCTTTAAGGGCTCTAATTTGACGTTCAAGAAGGCAATTAAAGAAGTTTTATAAAACACATGGAGCCGGCTAAAAACTGCCTGACGAGCCAGCAGTCATCGTTGCTATATTGAAGGATAAATCTAGTCAGATCAATTGATCTTAGATAGGTACAGGTATTAGAAGTTCGCAAACGTTTCGTTTTGAAAATAGGTTTATTTGTATATGCTAAGATTAAAGTAACTAACATCGTGTGTAGATAACATAATATAGGATCTGGGTTCGACTCATACGTCGTGCAAGATTAACATAATGTGAAGGTATCTTTCGTAATTTCATCTTTAAGTTTTGGTAAGTATGATGACACAGGTCATTAAAGTTTATCCGTAGAGAATAGAAGGAGAAACAGATGCCAAAGTTTATTGAATCTCTACTTTGGTTTTGTAGTCAGTCATTAGCAATTAAAGCTCACTCATAATCTATACACTTAGATATGTTTTTCTGGCCACAAGAAGGCAGGGCATAATCAATAACGTTTAATTTATTTTGCAACTTGAGATTCTTAAAAACAGCAGTTTTTGAGGGTATAAAGTGATGAACATGCTATAGGTAGTTAAAAAAAACAAACCGCAACTTATAGGTGACTTTTACAATTACCCGATAACTTTTACGTTCCCTCACGTCAGTACTATTGAGTTAGTTAAAATAAACCGAGTATGAAATTAAAATTCAAATAGAAACGTAGGTCCAGCGTCCGACGCTGCTCATAAAACGTGTTGACAGAGAGACGAATAGTTGGCGTAGCGTTATTGATCCTTCCAATAATTATCGAACACGTTTCATGTCACCATAGACAAACACTAAAGTGGACGAGTATGGCGGATACTTGCCGCGACGTTGTTTGTAAGTTTACGCACGGAATCGTAAAGTAGAGGCAGGCAGTAGGTAGAGCTAACAGAAAATCTGAGACAGTGAGAGCGACGTGTTTGGTTCAATAAACTTAGCGAATGGTGTTTTCTTAGGAGGGCCTGTACGTTTTCCAATTGACTCGATAATAAGTTACCACTAACATGTTGTTAGGTTTTAGTAATTGTAGTCTGTAGGAGCTAATAACAAACTAAATAAGTACATAAGCCATTATTTGTAGTAGGTACCTACGTACCTACGTAACAAAACGTTTCTACAAAACATTATCGTTATGTACCTACATAACGATAATGTTTTGTAGACATTACAAATTCTGATACAATATTTATAAAGATGACACTGAATTAGAACTTTATAAAGTTTCTATCTATCATTGCTTTCATAAATGTACGAAATCTTGAACCAGTCTCTGAAAAAAATATGTGGTCGTCTCGTTGGCACTTTCTACGGAACCCTAAGTATTGACTGTATGTATCTATGTATGTATTGTATGTAGACACATCTGGGAAGTTGAGAATTCAAAATGGAGGTATGTAAATGTTGATTTTCTATCATGACAGTCCGAAACTGCTATCTTTAGCGTTTTGTTAACGCTTTAAATGACATTAAAATATTAGGTGTTTCTAGAGTTAAACGAGCAAATATAAAAAATATGTTTTCAGATCGTATTATTCGTATTTATATAACCGAAGAGACTTAATAACATGTTTGATATTTACTATAACGGATATCGATATTTCGGAGGTTCATATTGGGTACCAACGGTTATCCTTGGTTCCGCATAGTGCCTGAAACGCGCTGAAAACAATATGGGTAATACAAAACAAATAGAAATAGTAATAAACGACGTCCCCGTATTCCGTTTATCTACTCATGTGCCGTAGCCGTCTGAAACAGTGACAGTTTTACCAGACAGAGGATAATAGCTTCCTGGTAAGCCTTCTGCTTACATCATGGAAATAGAATTTATTTCTATGTGTGAAGGCTCTCGGTCAGCTGTGAATGCACTATTTATATCAGCGGCTCCCAACCTTTTTTGGAACAGGGACCACTTTGATGTCCTTATTGTTAGCAGCGGTCCTAGATAAAAATGGACACCGACAGGATTATTTCTAGTGGTTGAATCCCTAATTGACCAAATGCAAAAATTGGAAAATAAGATGAAAACTTTTAGAATTAAGATTGTGAAGGATCGAAGAATATCTTGTAGTGCGATCGAACTGAGCTCGAAAACGTTCGTAGATTTTTACAGAAATGCTTATGAATAATCTTGCAAAAGCGAGTGCAGCAAGCTCAAAAATTTTAGCACCCTGCCTCTGATAGCTTTTCAATTAAGAAGGTTGAGCTTGCATCTTCTGTGCAAGTTAAAAATTACGAAAAACAGTTTAACCTTTCCCGGGCCATGTTTTAAGCTCCTGCAGACCACCGGTGGTACGCGGACCATAGGTTAGGAATAAACCACAATATTCATACGAAACTATTACCTTTACAATCCTAACAAAACATAATCACTCACTTTATCCAAACCAATTAAAATATAGCAATCGTATTAATTAACATAAAAACCGATAACGATACAGAACGACAACAAAATAATAAAGTAGCTCGCGCGGTTACAGCCACGCTTGTCGAATAGGTGTCTAATTGGTCTTATACGTATTTGCTGGCAATTAAACACGACCGCCAACGTAATCTCGTGAACCATAAACGACACGACCATTCAACAATCCACAGAAGACGACATGGCCTCACTCGGCATAAAATGACGAGACTAAATACTATTTACGCTAAGGTGTTAATTTCAGGAGGTTAGAGTAGCGTGAATTTTATTTATATGAAAAGTTAATTCATGCCCTGCTAGCACGTAGTGTTTAAACGGCGGAGTTAGCATGAGGCTCCGAGTAAACACTGCGCTTGAGCTTACGTGCAGCCGAGAGCGGTGTGCGCGTGCGATGTCCACGCTACTCCCACTGAGCTCTCGTATCCTTCGATAATCTTGTTTGTTTACTATTTATTACAGCTTAAAATATTTATGGTCAAAGTCTGGTAACATTTCCGCGTAGTAATATCAATGTCTAGAATATTCACCAATAGTCAATCACAGTAGGAAGAAGTTTTGAATGCATGATGAGGTTTTTTTCTAATGCGGATGATATCTGGTGTCTACTTAAAAATAACGGATTGATATAAAAAAGTCAAGTGCTACGCGGCTACATTGCTTCGTAGCACTAGCTACGAAACCTGGGAAAAGCTTTGTAATTAAAGATTACTTCAAATCAAGTCAGAAGAGTCAATCATTTCAGTAAGATAATTACTATTAGATATAGCATTTTTGGCATCTTAGATTTGGAAATAATCCGTGTATTCATAAAACATACAGGACAGGACACCAATTATAGTTATATTTTTGTTATAACTGCCACTAATACCCCGAAATTGTCCACTTTGTATCTATCGCTGAGTAAACAAACGGACCAGAGAATTTCGGTTCAGTAGTTTCTAAGAAGGGACAGGGTTAAAACTAACCAGCCTTAGCAAGTTTTTGAGACGAGTTTTTCTAGTAAGCATTAACTTAGATGTAGAACTTCGTGGTATATTTAGTTACTTATTCCTCCTTCATCTCGTATAAATGAAAAGGTACCATCTTTGAAGGAAGTTTATTCCAACATTTCATCGCATAATATTAATAAATTTAAGTCTTTATTTGGATATTCAGGAAGATCAAGGAAACAATGGATGGATTGTGTGAAGAATTAAATTAAATAAAAAGGAGTAAATGATAGCGTGACGGTTGACAGAGGAGAATGGAAGAAAAAATTGCGACGACCTCAAGTAATATAGGACAAGGGCAGTAAGATGACGATGATTTGGATATTGATTAAATCGTATTTAGACATGAAAACCGAGCTGCTTCTAGTATTAATAAAAATAAACAAAAACTACATAGACTTACCTCACTACTCTTTTTTTTTGTTTGAAGTTTGATTAGTTGATTAGAAATACAAATTCATATTTCGAACTAGCCTAGATCTCATAGATGATGATTGGTCAACGACCAGCCACCTCGGTGAAGTGCAATGTGTGTACCTATGTATCGGTTATAACACTTATAACGGTCACTGAGATGTTTAAAAATGAAACATTTCTGTAGAGAGCATTGAGCTGGCTCGTTGTTTGAGGTTTCCTTTTCCAATTAGCACTTGGTCGGCCGGCAGACCGTAACTGGGTGAGGCGGGCCCGATGCATTGGAATGCTGACTAGGTGTCTACAGCAGTTCCTCGCCGGAGGTACATTTAACTTCGTACATATGACGTGCAACTATCGTGCAGCTTGTGAAAGCTGATTTAGATTTCATCGATTGAAATTTTAGGGTTATGAATATCTCCTTGTTCGATTCGATACATACCTATGCTAACGTTCATGAGTTCGTAAGTAGGTACCTTTTTAATTCATATTGCGTAGTATATATTACATTATCTGTGTCCATAGTCCATAGTATGTTCATCTATGGCCCTTAGTATAATTTCCTGTTACGTAGAATATGAAGGCTAAAAACTAGATCAAAAGTTATTTTGCAACCGAGGAGTCGAAAGTTTTCGCAACCAGGTTCAAATGTCAAAAAAAGGCAATCCATTTTACTCATGAGTGAGTCAGAAGGTGCAAAAATTGCAGATCTTTCTATATATGTATAGTTACAGTATACGTTTACAGTTTTACAGTAATGAAAGATCAAAAAGTAAATTTAAATGACTTTCCAAATCTGCTGCCAACAATTACAACGATGACTAATGGGTTTTATCGATGACTTTTTGTTTGGAATGGAACATTTTATTATACCTATCTTCTCAGTTTTTGAGTAAACTATTTTACTATCAAATTATCGAACAATAGTTTCATTGTTTGATTTAGCGACTGAAAGCAAAATCTTGTAGTCTGTTTTATTTTTATTAGGTAGTGATTTGATAAATCAAATAGAGATTCTCTTCATTTTATAATATCAAATCTTAAAACAGATACTTAAAGTATCAAAATTATTAGGTTTCTTCTTACATGTAATCAACTGTCTGTTTTCTTCTCATCAGTTCATGGGGCGAGATATGGGAAATATCGCTTATGTACACAACATGACTTATATGGTCATGGGAATACACAGGTCACGTACGACTGATGTGGCGACCTGTGACGAATATAATAATAAATCTTGATCCAGTTTCTATCAAGTAAATCTGCTGTGAAATCCTATAACGAATTACCACATTCATGAGTAAGTTTTTTGATGTGAAACATCTATAGGCGCGGGTAAAACCAAAAAATGGCGTGGCGACGCATACCGTGGCGACGCGTCGCCAACTGTCAAGTTGTCAACCCGGCCTGAACAATCCCGAACATTACCGACCTGTTGAAGCAGCATAAGATCTACATTATGCGCCACGGTTTACAGCAAGCCAGCTGGTCTCGGGGTACAGCGCTGGGTTACAATCTCGTGACTTCGAGTTCGATCCCAGCCTAAGGATTTTTTTTTTGTGAATCGAGTCATTTTGTTTTTATTTAATTTTTGTATTGAATGAAAATAAATGATTATTTAATAGACAGTCATCATTTTCAGGGAAAAGTTAGTTATATTTTATTTTATGCATATTAATTACTTGTACAAAATAATTTCGATGTTTCACATGTGCCAGGCGTCCCGTGACGGCTCACAATTTTATTTTATAGAGCAACACTTTGCAATAGATATGCGATACCTACTTTTAATAATTTAACATAACCCAAAAGAACAATAACTGCCTTTCTATCCTCCTCAGTCTTAATTTCGTCGCAGACGCAGTTAATATTATGAATTGTCACTTTGGGACCACCATCATCTGCCTAGGCTTCCAGTCTAACCGGATGCAACTGAATACCAGTATTTTAGCGATGGTCTGTGGATGCCCACTCAGACCCATTAAATTGTTACCGAGTTTCTTACGTGTCTCGGAAAGCACGCTAAGCCGTAGGTCCCGGCTGTCATTTGTAGATTATTGACAGACATTACATGTTGTGGTCAGTGGCCTGAAAGTCTGACAACCAGCCTTACCAAGGGGTATCGTATTACGTATTAGTCTTCTTTCTTTATCGTGTGGTTAGTGCCTAACCTGATATTACCCAGTACTAACTGAGTTGTGGAAGTCAAATAGGCAGATACTTCGTGTCAGCTGAAAGGAGTTGAGGAAACCACTTAGCACGAATCTTATGATAATATAATGAACATGCGACTTAATGAATTATTTGAACATTTATTTGTTCATTGTCTCCCCGGTGTCTACCTGTTTGATGTTTGATACTAACATATTAGTACTAATAAGTAACACTAACAAGCTACTAGTCCAGTCGGATAAAGTTATTTCTTACATTCGGATTTATTTAATTGTAATCTATATTTTATAGAGGGGCCTATGCTCAGCTGTGGGCTGATTGAATCCATCTTGTCTTCCTGTATAGCAAAGGGATTTAGAAAGGGGTCTGTCTGGTTTAAGCCCACTAAACCTATCTAGGTTAGTAAGTACCATCTAGCAAATGCTTCTTGTTTTCATCTTTCCTCCCAAAATTCACTTGATTCATTAATGTAATTGTGTTGTTGTGTGTGTGTGTAACTGTATTTAGCCAATTCTCAATTAGGAGTGGTTGGCTTTTGGGTGATGGTTAGCGATTTGTGTCTTAGAGTGTCGTACCGTGTGATTTTCAGCTGAAAATGATGGATGGATGGCTGTTTGTTACCTTTTTACGTAAAACTATTGAACGGATTTGCATGAAATTTGGCACACTGGTAGTTTATAACCTGGATTAACACATAAGATACTTTTTATCCCGGTAGTACGATCCCGTGGGACCATGTGTGGTGTATTATAGTAGCCGTTTTAGAGTTGAAATTTGTTATTGATCTTCAAATTAATGAGGGTTGTTATTTTTTGTCTATCATTATCATCATCATTTCAGCCTTGCCACGCTTGGCATGCAGGCGGGTCGGCGATCGCACGATTGCTTTTGCAACGGTTGTTGCAAAAGCACGAAGATCGCTGCTGTCCATTCTCCGGTAAGTCCCTTAGTCGCCTCTTATGACATCCACGGGAAGACAATGTTTGTCTAATGCACTTGAAATTTTTTTGCGCATGCTTTAACTCAACCAAAATGTGAAAGGTTTCACGAGAATGGTTGAATGATTTGTGCGTACTTAGTTTTGTCTGGGATTTCAAGTATTATTTATTATTTATATATCAGAATATTTCTAATATCAAAGTAGTGAGTGCTGAATTTAAAGGCATTGAGGCAAATAGCGAGTATTTTGTCTTATTTAAAAGGTGGCACAATATATTTGATAACTAAATATTTCATTAAATGTAATTGGAGGTAAAATTTATGGAAATATAAGTGTTATCTAAGTGACCGCCTCAATGTTGCGCAGGATTGTCTCGCTAGCGCGCTCGTCTCGCCGCCAATCGCTTTGTTTGTCAATACGTCAGGGGCGGGGCTTCGCGCAGTAAGCCTGTTGGCGTCATCTTAACCAGCACAAGGTGATTAAAAACTCTATAGTTATGAACGTAAAGTGTTTTCTCGTCTGCCACCTGGCAGCAGAAGATCTAAACATTTTACAGGAAAAGAGGTTCTATTATAAGGCTTTTAGGAAAGGTTATCGTGTGCTACGTCCAAATTGTAGTGGGTATGTTGTGCTGTATACGCGCTAATGAAGTGTAGTGCGGTCGAGTTTGCGGTAGTTGCTCATGCAGTTGGCACGCCACCACTGATTTGTGATTTGTGACAAATATAGGAACTAATTTTCAGCATATTCAGAATACTGAAAAATTGGGTTTATTAACTGTCGTAGCTACTATAATTATTCTGTGTCAAAAATAGAGCTATGAATACAATGTATTTTATATGAGTTAATGTGAAAAAACGTGGACTGTGAACTGGAGTGGTCTAAAGGACTTTTTATTGTTTTAAATGTGTTTTATGAACCGTCGAAATTGAGGAAAAAGTAACAGGAGCCGAAAGGTAAGAGAACAAATATATTTTATAAACTTAAAGTTAAAAAAATAATGTTCAAAGGACGGAGGAAAAGCGTTTGCTATAAACAAATGATTGATATTTCTCTATAAAAAGAAAATTCTGGGTTTTCATTACCCTAACTTACTTTTGCAACCTTTAGAATAAGTATAGAGATGTGCTATTATTTGTTCTGGGTTCGATATCCAGACCTATTGACATGATTTGTTTTAGGGACTTTCTGTAAGTGCTTTTTAACTTCATTTGAAGTTTCGCTCAACGTCGGAATTATACTTAACTGCCTAAGGATTTTGTTGATATGAATCTATGACGTGGTATCTGATAAGTAGGTAAAAGCATCATACTTATTGATTTAATAATCATAGAGTACAGCTGGTCCAGCTGCTATATATCTGTTAACAAATCAGGTAGGTTTTTGAAAGTGAATTATGAAGCAGAAAAAGCAGTCATGAATCATCAACTAGGACCGTAATGTGAATAATTTGCTTACATTAAATATAACAAAAACAAATTACATTTGCTGAAGACACAACCAGAGGAAGATTTTAGTGTAAGAATTCATAATTGTATTTAACGATAATCGCAGAAGTTGTGACTGCTCAACAATCAACCACAGTACCTCAAATTAAGTATCTAGGTGTTATTGTAAAAAAAAGGTGTTATTGTGGACCAGAGACTATCATGATACCCACATATTGAGCAGGTTGCTAACAGAATCAGGAAATTAAGCTGGATGTTCAGGACTCTTAAATACGTTGTTTCAATGTATATATCATTCAGGTCATCAAAAAGATTTCCTTAAAATGATTTATGTTGCGCTAGTCCAGTCAGTACTTTCCTATTGCATCCCTGTCTGGGGTGGTGCAGCCAAAACAAAATTTCTAACGCTAGAAAGAGCACAACGCGCTCTTATCAAGTGCATGTATTTAAAAAAAAGAGATATCCTACTGAAGACCTATTTCGACTGAGTAACTTGCTCTCAGTCAGAAAACTTTACATAACACAAATTATATTAAAAAACATAAGTCTCTTTCCTATGATGCTGGCAAACTGTCAAAAAGAAGGAAATAATAAATGTCCCTAAAACAAGGACTTTATTTGCTAGTATGCAATTTAGCAAATGATCTGCAGCGCTATATTATAAAATCAATAAATAGATCTACATTTATCCCAAAAAGTACTATGACAGTAAAAAAATAATTATGGAATGGATACAAACGGTTACCTACAATGATACCGAAACACTTCTGAAACCTTGACACATACACATACACACACTCTCTCTCTCTCATTCACACATACTCACCCACAAACTTACACCCACTCATACACACATTTGATTTAAGTAAGTTAATCTTAATTTATGTAATTTTAGTACAATAATAAAACGTTGGGCTTTTTGTATAACACGACTTGCTTTGGACTCTCCTGACACAGGCACTATCTGCCTAAAAGGAGGACCCAATCACAAAATTTTGTTAAAACCTAAACTTGTTCTACCAATAAACTTTATTTTTTATTTTATTACTTTTACATATTTTAATTCATAATTTAAGTCCATTTATAGTTCGTTAATAATTTTATAAATATTTTATAATTCTTGTTTAGCTTTAAACACATTTTATTGATTTGAGATGAAAGCGGGCCTACGTACCCAGTCGTATTTGCACTACCCTCAAACCCATAAAATCGGAACACATCAGAGATGCTCCTTCACAAAGAGTTGCACTTACTTTGTTTACGAGCTTGTCCAACCTAAGCTGCTATAGAATAACAGTGGAGTGCCTAGGGCAAGCTCATAAGGCAAGAGAAACCCTAAAATTATGAAGGGTACATAAGAACAAGCTCAGCGTTCAGGCTTGTGTGGAGTACTGCATCTACTATACGAGTACTACAGCATATCTATTTCAACCACCAGCAGGTTCGAAGTGTTCAGATTTTAAAGGACGAGAGTCGGTGTAAATTCATGTGCAGGAATTTTAACAAGCGTCCTTCTATTATGATCCTGAAGAGATGAGTCAACGATGTGCTGGAGCTAGAATTTGGCGATGTTGTTGCGTTTGCTTTAAAGTCAATATCTTAAAGTATTCAAATATATCCATAGATCATGATCTACGGATATATTTGAATACTTTAAGATATGTCAAATGACCAATTTGGTCGAGACGCCATTGTTTAACCATTGTGTCTACTTCGTGGACAGATCATGGGATAATAGGTATCATAATGTATTGCAGGTAGGGACCGATTAATCGGGTGAAAGGGTTACGCGGTTAGACCTTATATAACCCATGTTTGATTAACCATTATACGGGTTAACCTTTATAATATATGAGTTAAATATTTAAATATTGCTGATTAACCAGAACGAATGATGTGAAGGACCGAGCACGGGATAACTTCGTCACTTTCTTGCAATTTTTTTAATACAAATTGAACACTGTGCGTGAACCGGTTGTTATAGGCATAGGCTAATTAAAGGCCCGTATTATAGGGCTACGGGTTAACCTTTACTCTAGGGTGTTTCACCTAACCCTAAAATAACCCGATTATAATCTCTTTAAGGGTAACCTTTTCGGCTCCTGATTGCAGGGATCGGAATGTCAATTTGGTGATTATTGCTTTTTTAAGTAGAGACAAGTCCTTTTAAATATCAAGATATTTAAGTTACATAAATCGATGCCTTAAAGAAGAAGGAGAAATTATAAAGTCTGCTTGTTAGACCTTCCCCTTCCTCGTTCTAACTGTAGAATACCGGTATTGCTCTATTTTGGATTTTACTTTATTTTAAGACCGTACCACTCTTTATTGGGAAACTTCAAGTATTCATATTATATTATCATTAAAGTTTGTCGTTTGTCGTAATATGCTTCAGGAATAGAGCTATTTGTAAGTTAATAAAGCTTCATAAAAGATAGCTTGATCTCTGCGACAGCTGTCAGTAGAGAAGAAAAACTGTCAAAAAGTTTGTTTTTCTGCTCTACTGACAGCTGTCGCAGAGATCAAGCTATCTTTTATGAAGTATATCTACTTAAACTGGCCTCTTGTTTCTGGAGTTAGTATTGGCTCACTGAAGAGAACAATTTAGTTGGGAACCGATCAACAAGACCAAATTTCTTCAAAATGAGCAAGTTGCTACTGTGTCAACGGTCGTCACATCAACATCCAATTGGTTTACTAACCCAAACAACAAGGAAGCTGGCTTAGACCTATT
This sequence comes from Xestia rhomboidea, assembly GCA_963853795.1. Classification (NCBI taxonomy): domain Eukaryota; kingdom Metazoa; phylum Arthropoda; class Insecta; order Lepidoptera; family Noctuidae; genus Xestia; species Xestia rhomboidea. The sequence continues at coordinate 10,707,068 of OY970761.1, read as the reverse complement.
GGTTTTGATCGATTTGGTCACATAATCCTAGCCTTATACCTACATAGTTGGCAGCTTTAAAAACCAGCCTAGTCAGTAGTGTAACATGGAGTGACTACCAACACTCAGTTACTTGGTTCAACTTATTAGTCGAACCAAGTAACTGAGTGTTGCCGAATGTTTGACGAACTCTGGCCAAGAGGTATTCCTCTTGGCCAGAGTTCGTCAAACATTCGGGTTTCTGCCGCTTCTGGCTTCCCGTAATGACTGATACAGATCATGAAGCCGGGATAACTCGAGGCGGTGATTATTAGAATTAATTTGTAAAAATATTAGTAAACGCTTTGAGATTCCTGTTTTCTTATTTTCGTTGAGGATAAGGACATAAGATAGGTACTATTATCTGTTAACTGTAATAGTGAATGATAACGCATCTATTCGTAGATTTAAACTAAAAGCGTGTTCACTTAGTGGCTAGATTTCTTTGTTACTTTGACTAGTTATACCATTTAGTATAATATCCCATTTATTTAGTTTTACTAATAGTAGTTGCATATGATTATTAACGATGCAGTAGTAGATTGTAGTTTAATTTATTCACTAAGTCATAATTAATTATAACACCAGATTCAGATTACCAGATCTATAAAACTCCACATTAGCAAAGCCCAAAGTGATCTAAAGGGTGTTGACGCACATAATAAAGTTTTGTAATAAGACGCATCTTTTTATATTACCTAGGCAATTTCTTCCTCTCTTATTTTATGGTAGAGGTTCGCAACTTAATGACATCGCCGCCATCTCGCCGGTGCGCGGTGCAGTACCCGTCTCCAGTTTGGGTTTTAGTTGCAGCAATAAAAGGTGCACTATGCGGCGTTAGGTAGCACCTGATGTCGGGATTTATAGAGTGAAGACGCGTGCGGTATTGTAGCCTGCCCGGCGCGGACGCAGGCACAAAGGCGGCGCGGCGCAGGCGCGCGGCTGGCGGCGGCGGAGGTTCCGTCATCGACGCGAGGCCTATCGGCGCGTCCGGCTCGCCACAAAGCCCTACAATAAACTTTTACAACGCGCATAAAACCCTGACTTTTTAACCCGAGTTATTTGAATTAATATCAATTCGGAGTTCCTCAATGGGCTTTACTCGTCAAACTTTAAAGTTTTATGACAACCACAGAATTGAGGAATAAAATTTAATTGAAATGTAGCCCGAAAAAAAGTTTGATTGTGGTTATCAGCTTCCGAATTTGAATATTTACACTGAATACAAATAAAATACAACAAAGTAAGTAAATTGTCTATGAGTCGAAGTCGACAGTATTCGTTGCGTATTTTACAGACAAACAAACAGGGATTAACATAGTTACGTTAATACTCTTTATATAATTTGTATATCAGTCAAATGCTTTGTGTTAATTTTGCTATAATATAGGCACTCAATAAATATAAATAAACAGTTCTATAAAAAACTGGTTCTGACACAAAATGATGGCCTTAAGCAAATAAAATTTTAATGAAATCGCAAATATAATATACGAAATAAATCAAAATGTTGTAAAACTAGCTTTCATTAACAAATCAAACGGTGTGGATGTTTAACGATAACTTATATTTTAAATATTTAGTTTTTTTTCTAATCGTTGACGGCTTTTATCAAACCTGAACCTTAAATATGACGGATATTAATATGCAATTTCGTCTCCTGCTATTTTACCCGCTCATGGGGACAATTTTCTAAACAAGTGTAACATAGTCTTTCAGCGTCAGCTTAATTCCTATTTATCATTAATGTTACTTAAAAATGACGAGGAGCTCGTGCTTAAATAATAAGAGCCACCCGGGTCGAACTTCAGGTTAAGCCGCGCTTGCCTAGTTTCGTTTGTGGATGTGTGATCGCCCATTAGGTACTATCGAGGACACTCCCGCCTCCTCCCGACATAGCAACGCTCTCTAGCCCCGCCCCGTTGACTTTGTATAGAAATAATGAATGAAAAGATACCAATCGGTCGAGCGCACTGCCGACGCACGCCAAACGAGAGTTATTGTTATTTTGCGCGCCAAAGTTGATGCTTTCCTAATAGGCCTAAACTTTAAGGGGGCGTGGCTCGGCGCCTCCGCATGATTTAAGCGAAAAAAAATTAACTGATTAGGCGGAAAAGACCACGACTGTACCTACATACCAAGTTTTCTCCGTGTCTCGGAATGCACGTTAAGCCCGTCCCGGTCCCGGCAGTTGGTCCCGGCTGTCCTTTGTAGATCTTTGACAATCAGTACAAGTAGTCAGTAGCCCGAAAGTCTGATAGCCATTCTTACCAAGGGGTATCGTAATACCAGTACTAACTGGGTTGTGGAGGTCAGACAGGCAATCGCGCCATATTACTACTAATAAACTGGCATTCAGCTGCATCCGGTTAGAAAAATATCTGGGAAAAAGGTAGGCAGACTTAAATTACAGATCTTCATACAAATCTTCATCCCCCCTATTTAAACGCCTTAGAGTTGAATTTCCTTTGTATATAGTTAGACTAAACTGAAACGTAAAAAAATATAGAATTAAGCTTGTAAATTTATATGTTTAGATTTTGATAGCAGGTCATGCACACTAATGCTGAACTTACATTTTAATAGAGTTATGTGGTTTTGTGAACTTAATTCCAGTTTTTGATTACGAACTCTCAATACGAGGTGATAAGGACAATATTTGTTATGTGAGGTACTCCTAAGTGTCCATCCAAAATGCTAACAATAAGGAAAATGCTAGTACATTCACACGGTACCTATTACATTAGACTGTGTACATACATAAACGTATATGTGGATACTTTATCATGTATTTAGGTACGTATTATGTATTTATGTACATAGATATGTGTCTGCGCACATCAGCTAGGTCCGTCTACAAACTAATCGAATATTGTGTCAACAGTTGGTCAACAGTAGAAAAATATATTTTGTTTGTAAGGTCGAATCTTATTGATCGTGTGTTGAGGCTATTTGATTTTAGTCTATTGTTTGATTAACATATCAAGGCTGGTGGTGGTAGGTATACACGTAAAGTGATAATGAAAATTCAAGTTTGAAACACGGATGACGCAAGACCATTAAAATACTTACTTGAGTTTTCGGCATCGTTTCGTTTGCATAGCCTTCTCGGCCTTCATTACACAGCCATTCTGCAAACTTTGAAATTGGAAAAGAAAACATGTATTGTTTCAATGGTTTCAATATCGGTTTGGTCGGTCTTGCATTTGATAATTAGCACCTCTGCGGAGTTCGGGCGAGGTGCGCGGTCGGCGGTGCGGGACAATTGCGCCTCGACATCGCCCGCACACATAATACGTACATTTATCGAAGCGAACGCCATAAACGTCCAATCACTGGTCCCTGGTTCCTTTCGAAACAGCCTTCAGAGCCACTCGTTGTTATCTTTGATATTTTATAGGATCTGTAAAACGTCGGCGCTGCGACGCGATTAAGCGACATTCCATGCGCCCGCGCCGCGTTCGGTGTCCGAGGCGCGAGGGATGATGCGACGCACGCAGATAAAAACGTTATTACACGTAATTAAAAGGCGATAACTATTCACATTGTCCGGCACGCTCCGAGCGGGCGAGCGCACAGTTTGTTGCGGCTCTATGACGCCTGGAACTGAAACCGGGCCCGACATTCGCATCGCGCGTCATATTATTTAACCTCGCCATTAAAAAGAAAATGTTCGCAGTACATCTATACGACTAAGTTTAATATTTATAACTCATGGAGTCGTAAAACGATGAATAATGACGCTGCAGTCGAGTGGGCTAACGCTGTAATTACTTCGCCTTTATACATACCCGTTGGTTGCTTTCTTGTTGTTTAATGCTTAAATGTTGTGGAATACGATCCGGACCTTCGGATCTATTCTCTGATGTGGACGTAAAAACAAATTACGAGTTCTTTCTCCTTCGCCGAGCTTTTATGATGATAAATATATAATTTTCAATAAAGTTTTGCGTCTCGGCAAACAAGAAAAGGGCTTTCAATATTTGCAATGCTATTTTGTAGCTTACCGTAAGTACCTGTGTACTTATCCTACCTACTAAGTCAAGGAGTAAAATATGTCCTCTATTAAATATAATCTTACCCTTCAATGACTGCCGAAAGTTGCATTCAATTCAGTTGGCCAACATTTTGGAAGAGCTGCTAGCAGAACTGCCACAGAACTTTATTCAGTTACGAATTTTACGACTGAAATCGTCTATCGTCTGCAAACTCAAGGCCTTAACTATGGCCGGTTTCTACTTTACTCATTTCCACTACTATCTTGCGTTTAGGACTACTAGCGGGTTATCGGTATTCTGAGATTGGAAACATTTTCAAATTTCGATGGTCTTTGTACAAAATCCGAATGGCGCAGCAGTAGTGAGGCTGCCTTACGTTTTTAGGGTCCCGGGTTCGAATCCCGGTACGAGCAAATGTTTGTGTGATGAGCATGGACATTTGTTTCCGAGTCATGGATGTTTAAATGTATAATAAGTATGTATTTACAAACAAAAAGTATCTATGTAGTATATCAACTGTCTGGTGTCGACGACTCAAGCCTCGTTGCTTAGTGTGGCACTAGATGGCGATGTGTGTAATGTCCAGCGATATTTATATTTATTTATAAAAAGTAAGTGAATTTCCGAGGAGCAGCTTGGAATCTATAAGACAATAAGCTGGGAATTCAATGTTATTCAAAGATATTTAGTTTTATTCTGTAAATTCGCCACGTAAAATATGCACATGCAGGCGCATACCTACAACGTGAGATCCAAGCATAGATGTAGAGTTTGCAGAATAGAAATGAAATATTCTTGCACAACATACACATTTGACGGCAATAAAATGTCTATAAGGATCAAAGTAACGTCTGATTTAAGCTAGGACACACATTGTATAGAAACAAAGACTTTATCATTACAGGCGGTTGTATTATACTCTGTCTCGTCCTCTGAGGATAACAAGATTGATATTACGTTTATTGTTGTATTTTTTTTTAAATTTTCACCTTGATTTGAAAGTAGCTATAGATACCATAATTAGTGCTAGAAATAGTCTTCTAAAATAATAAATAAATCCCGTTATCCATGTCTGGCGCTTAATTAACACCTAATGTCGTGTACTACGACAACATTGCTTTATGAATTTCCACCGATAGGTATGATCTTGAAAGAAAACTTGAAGTAATAGTAAGTAAGAAAACTGTACAATTATAAGAGTTTGCGTGGTTCTAGTCTTGTATAGCTTATTTAATTTTACAAGCTGTACTTCTTTTATCATCAATTCATCATACATTTCGATTTTGAAATAAAGTTTTTTTTTTTTTTTACTCGTACTATTTCCAGAGTGGATTTTATTTCTACAATGGCCAGTGTATAGGTACTTCAGAAATCAATTAATTTATTTTGTGATAACTTAAGCAACACTAAAACAGTGTTGACAATTACAACATTAATAAAAAAATAATACTCCCTTCCACTACTGGCGCGCGTTGATGTCTTTTGTTGCGGGATTTGATCTGGGGATATAATAATAATTATGTGGTCGGGCTAGAAATAAAGAAGAAAGACAGAAAGAAATAGTACATTGTTACCCTAGGGGTGAAAGTAACTTATTTAGTCCCGAGACGGGGTTTGGTGCCCGAGCGAAGCGAGGGCGCTAATAGTTCGAGGGACTAAATAAGTCTTTAACCCGAGGTAAACACTGTGCTTTTCATTACGAATACAAGGAAAGTAAAAATAAAAACATGAATCAACTCGAAAAAAAAATGAAGATCGGATTGCCGCTTTCCCGCCTATTTTGTTTTTTTTTTTTCTATGGTCGGCCAGCTATTCAGCCATTACCTATTTTTTATTTTCATCATCGAAAAAATGATAAATATTTTGCCCAAATCTATGTTATTTTAAAGAAATAGTTGAAACCTAATTATAATAAAGTTATTTAAAAAATATATATTCTTTAATTAATACTTAACTTTGTTATTTCAATTTTACATCGTGGCTGTATAGAAAGTTGGAACATGGTTCAATAGAAAAATGAACTACTTTTTTTTATAATTTGACAGTTGTCAGTTGAAAACGATTCTCCCTAGGGCTGAAAAGTATTACTTTCAACCCGCTTCTCAGGCAACTTCAGACCTACTTTCAGAGTATGAGTAATGAAAAAGCATTTATTAGCCCGCACAGGACCAAACACACATAAATAAAATGGTTTAATTATCATTATAACTAATAAAAAGTAAACATAGAGAAAAAAAATGAAAAAAGAAACGTGAAATTGGTCATTTTCTCCAAAATGTTGGTCTATAATTATAAGATTTTTAGTTAATCACATAATTTGGTTGTTCTCGATGAGTTTTAATAGGTCCATTCCGAAATAATTACAATTTTATAAGAATCTCGCGGTTATTGTGGTAGGCTTTAGTGGGTCAGTACAAAAACGAGGGATACAATTTTAACGACTATCTGTGGTGAAGTTAAGTTCTGCATTTACTAATAAAATGTAATTCATAAATAGTTTTTAACGTAATGGATATGTTACCGGTAATGTATGAAATCTAGGAATTATACACAATTCCTAGGAAATGTATACCATTCCGAGTCTACTTAGGAAATGTGTAAAATAATGTTTCAAAGATTCTTTAATACACACATTTTCTGGGAAATGTATGCATTTCCTAGGAATTGCATGTAATTCCGATATGATACTAGGAAATGTATAAAAACGAATGCTCTCTGTGAATAAAAAAAATAAAACACGTTTGAAAACTGAAATTAGAATTTTTATTAAGATGGACTATAACTGTTTCGAAATTTGAATTTGGGTTGGTTTTTTGTTTGTTTGACATTTTAAAGTGTGAATCATTATTTTTAAAGTGCGTTTATTTATATTCCCCCTTAGAAATATCAAGAATTTAACACATTTCCAATCGCTCTTTAGGAAATGTATAGATATTAAAGGAAAAAGGCATATTATAAAATATATCATACATTTTATTTATTTATTTATTTATTTATTTATTTATTTATTTATTTATTTATTTATTTATTTATTTATTTATTTATTTATTTATTTATTTATTTATTTATTTATTTATTTATTTAAACTTCATGTACATGTACATAGGCGGACTTAATGCCACAAGGCATTCTCTACCAGTCAACCTTTGGGTTAAATAGGAAAACATAGTGATAGGGTACAAAAAATGTCTAAAAAACTAAGTTCTTGTAAACGAGAAAGTATAAACTAATATTGATACTAATACACATATACATATAAAATAAACTAATAGATATTTTATAAAATGCCAAAAATTAAACAGAAAATAACGAGAAACCTAATAATAATTATTATGACTAGACTTCAAATTAAGAGCGATTCAAATAGTAGTTACGAACTTTTCTTTTAAAAGTGAATTTGCTTTCAGCTTTCTTAATGCCAAGAGGTAGCGCGTTTCACATTTTCTATCTATTTTAGGAATTGTATACATTTCCTAGGATTGTATACAATGACGGATTTCATACATTTCCGGTGACAGATATAATAAACTTGACAATAAATCAAATGTGGATCTAAAGGTTACTCTTATAACAGAATCTTGTAAGATCAGTTGTCCGAGCGGCTATTCAAAGATATTCAAGCGGGATTGCTCCGAACGCTTTACTGCACACGTAAACTTTGATGTTTGTTTAAATACAAATATATAGGAATATTTAGGATCACCACAAACTCTTTACACAAAATAGTCATTAAACAAGCTTCGTGTACGTGTAATGTAGGCAAATAGGCATCAAACATAATCTGTGCACAAGATAAAGGTGCTCGGTGTTTCAGGACGGTTCATGGGATCGGTAGAGTTCTTGTGGCCAGTTATGGCAGTTTGTAACTTATATGACTATGTCGTCTGTCGCTGAGATGCTGCTCAGTTTTCAGAGGTGGATTTAGTTTCATTGGTACTTTCATTTTAAAGTCGTCCTCCACAGTGATTTAGACCAGCCAGTGCAGCAATAAAAACAGTACCTACCATATGCTGCCAACGCTGCAATCCATTGATATCACGAAGCTTTGCCGAAATTGACACATTCATACATGTGACAATTCAACTAATAACCCCAGTCTCATTAAATTCAACAACACTTTCTCATACTCGAATTTAGAAATCGAAACTCTTGTTAAAAGAAATAAAGGCGTCTTAAAATATCCAAACGATTAACAAGTAATATGGCATTTTAAGCACAAAAGTGTAAAATTCTAGCTTCATAACAAGAACCTGAATTTGTCAAAAATACCGTGTCAGAAGGATTGGGACGTTGAACCGACGTAGCCGGTGATAATAGGTACAATAAACATTGGACGGAGATCGTGCTCAAGACAAACTTACAATAAAATATCGGCTTATTTGCCACTGACGATGGATTTCGTGATGCCTTCCGTTCGGCGACGAGTTTCAAGAATTGTTTAGTTACATTGTATTTTTCTTTACTTGTCTTTTTTTGTGAACAAATATCGCGCTGGTAGGTACTGAGGTTTCGATGCTGAGAATTTAGAGGTTTAATTTGAAATTACTTTTAAACAGTTTTTTTATGTAATTAAAATATTGCGTTATTGATTCTTTAAATTTGACCCTCTTTAAAATGCACTATTAAATGATCAAAATAACTGCCCCGTTTGCCTTGTGGTCGCAAGCGCTAGTTTTGAGCGTGGGCTCCTGGCTAAGATTACCGGATCGGGCAAAGTGTTTTAAGCTTTTCTAATAGGAATTTCTCAGCAGTAGTCTGTGGTGTGCCACCCCCGTCTCGGACAACACGTAAAGCCTTTGCTCCAACGCCCCCATCTACCCGATTGTGTCGGTTTTCCGTCCCATTAGACAAAGAGAAAAAATGAACAGAGAGTGCACCAGTGTTTGCGTATACGTTCTTGCACTGTAATATATACTTGTCTGAATTTCGGTCACAGAACAAAAATCTGTCAGGACGATATTATTATTATTACATAAAAAAATTGTACAATTGTACATATCTTAATCATCTGGCAAATTGTAGGAATCATAATTTTATATTCAGATGAGTTGGTTAGCGTCCAACCGTAGATATATATTTTTTAAATAAATGTAAGGTTTACTACACTCTATGTATCTAAATTCGATATTCCAAAATGCATAAGTAAATAAATCTTGTAATATTTGCTTGTTTTACAACAATGGAACTTATTAAATTCAAGGACCAATTGCCAATCATTTCGTCAAAAATTTGTAAAGTTATAAAACAAACACATACCTTCACTATACATGCGAACAGAAAATCTATGATGCTGCAATCACAAACATGTGTTGCTTACAAATAAAACAAAATTATCATTTTTGTCATTTCTGACATTTTTCACGATGGATTCTTCGAATTGGTTTAGATGATCCTGATATAATTTAAAAGGGAATGTAAGTAACCATCTCTAGGGGCGAGAGTATCACGGTAGTGGTCTTGTAGTGCCGTTAAATCATTATCAAATGCAACTGAAACTCTTTTGCAGCTATAATACTCGCCCGTAGAGATGCATCTGTCAGAGAAATATAATATAGGCCCAAAAAAAAACGATTTATGAAATCACTCAATGTACGTACAATCGATATTCACCTTTCAGTATCCTCGATTATTTTTTTAGGTACAATTGCTTACATAAAACCTGTGTTGCCATTTTGTTTGCCAGCAGATAACATTGATGTCGTAATAGAGTAGCTCGGTAATGTTTGGTTCGTAATTGAATTGATACAATGTTTGTTTTATGACAACGTTTGTGTCGCGTTGGGTGGGAAAAAACTTGAAGGTATAGTTTGGTTTTACGAATTCCATAAAACTGTTGAATAATTTTCATCATTTTACAGCCAGGTCTCAGGTAAAAAACCTTAAGTATTAATTTATCAAATAGATAGCCTAGTATAAGTTCTTCTTTGTAAAAAAAAAGATATATAGGTACCTACATAATGATGTCTAGGTTATTCGTTGATCTAATTTGGACTTAATACTTAGAGAGTATTTCCATGGTGTTAATAGAAACTAATTTGGTATTGAATAGAAAAAGAAACCTCATGATACTAAGTATTGCCTTGTTGGTCTAGTGATCGCAAGTGATGCTAAAGGTGAGCGCACACTTATCCATGCCGAAAGAACCGACCGCGCCGAAAGAAACATTTTCTCATCCGTATAACGTTATCTATTCGTCCAATTCGACGCGGATAAGTGTGCGAAAAGCAAGTAATTCTAAAATTTGATTCTTTCGGCTCTTTCGCTTCCTTCGGCTCTGATAAGTGTGCGTTCACCTTAAGCATGCGGTTACCCGTTCTGGGTTTGATCCCAGGTTGGACAACGCGAAAAAGAGTTTCTCAGTATTAATCCAGAGCAAGGATTTGTGTCCCGTTGATGGAATTCAGCTCGCCTCCAATTACATGGGACTTCACATGTCTAGCTAAATGTGTGTGTACTATGTGTCGTTAACCTTTGCCTAACCCTACTGGAAATAAAAGCGCTATGTTATGTTATGATAATAAACAATCATGTTTGATCAGCAGGATGGCAGCATCGCACATCCTGAGCGCTGTTGAGCCGACGGTGGGCGGCGGAAGTTCGCGCAGCGGCCGCGAGAGAGAGGTGAACGTGGCGCTCGACGACAGGGAGCTGTGGGTGCGCTTCCAGACGCTCACCAACGAGATGATCGTCACTAAGAATGGAAGGTAATTATCAAAACAACTATGCATTTGAAGATGCATACATGGGGCTGCGGGACTGTTCGAATGAGATACCGTAGCCCCGGAATACAAAGGGCGATCAAGGAACATGGTTGGGTTTTAGTCAGTAAAAGTCTGATACTCCCTCCTGCTCCGCTCAGAGCGGGAGGAGTTATTTGATCATTTCCCATCCGAAAAAAAAAAGATGCATACATTCATTATACGTGGCCTATGATTTTTAAAACTCTTACCAGAAGTTTTCCTTTCATCCCTTAGCGACCGTTAGTCTGAGCTTATTGATTGACGTTGATTGTGGAATTTAATATTTGTAACGAGCGTCTTTGCTTGGGCAATCATGCGGAGAAAATAAATAATCACCATCCTGGTGAGTTTCGTTAAGTTCGGCTTCGCTCAGCTTCTCTGTCAATCTTCAGGTTGTATGGATCACGCAGTGGTATTGATTTTTGTCGTCTTAAAGACCATGTATTTATTTTTATTTAACTGAGAACTGAAAAATAAATAATAAAGTGATTTGCAACGCATTAGCAGCATAGTGTTATATAAACAACAATTCAAAAAGTAAACAACGCTTTCGTTATAATTGTATTAGAGCAATATAATGCAGGGCTCGTGGCTAAGTCAGTATATTGCAATTTCATAGCTATATTTCTTAAACTAAACACAAGACGTCTGTGGACGTGTATCCGTCTGTGTTTCTTGTGTCTCTATTCGAAATTCCCTAGTATGTTGGCGAGTTGGATATAGGAATTTTAGGTAGTCAGATCTTAAACCTTAGATATTGGATTGCTAGGCACAGGGCTGATATAGAGGGAGGAAGGGATATATATACGCACAAACGATTGCCACGTGTTCCGTACATCACAACAACCGTTTGTGCGTCAGTATCCCATCGACCTTGTTTATGGTTTGCCTTTATTTAATTTATATTAAGTACTTTTAGAAACTTTTACTTTGGTATACTTATAGAGCTTGGCATCGACTCTCAATGATGACATACCTAAAGCAACAGAAGAAATAGTCGCATCAGTAAATCATGTAGATTTACTGATGCGACTATTTCTTCTGTTGCTTTTCTTTACTGTAATTTGAACTCTGATGCCGTGCTTGCCCAGGTTCGTCCGTGGATGCGTGACTACCCATTCCATAACGACTTCCTCCGTGCCTCGGAAAGCACGTTAAGCCGTTGGTCCTGGCTGTCATTTGTAGATCTTTGACAGTCGTTACAGGTAGTCTGTGTCAGTGGCCTGAAAGTCTGACAACCAGTCTTATATATTGCAATAATATAGCTTATGTACAAAGGCGAGCTTAACCCAGAATTGGGTTTTCTTACAGCAAACCTAATTTTGATAGCGAGATTTGCAGAAAAGGGATTCAAGGATGAGAAGGATGATGGAAGGGATTGGGATTACCTAGGGGTATCGTATTTTCCAGTAGGTACTAACTGGGTTGTGGAGATCAGATAGGAGGTAAAATACTGGTATTCAGCTACATCCGGTTAGACTGGAAGCCGACCCTATTTCCCGGCCCATAGCTGGGAAAAGGCTAGGCAGATAATGAATTTGAACTCTGATGATCTTTTTGCATTTAAATCTGATCAAAATAAAAACTGACCGACAAATATAATCTCCGAGCAAACGTCGAGAACAATGATGGTGTACTTACACGATCACATTTTGCTAGTGCTAATCGCTCGCCGGCCGGCGGCTAGTTTTCAGTTATTAACGCGGTAGGTCTTACTAATTAACGCTGGCTGGCTAAATGATACCGCCCGATGCCGATGAGCAATGACGGAACCCTTACCCTTGGCGAAATGACGTTTTGTTCTACGGTAACGTGGTTATAAGTACCTACTATTGTGTTTTCCGTTTGCTTTTTAGTTAAGTATAAACATAGAGCTGGACTGAATTTAAACACAACAATAAAGACGAGTATATATCGTCAAAACAAATTAGGTTGTAAAATGGAAAAAGTAGATTTGAGAAAGCAACATACCTACGTATAGAACTTAATACTTTGGTACCTACTCAAAGGAGGTCTTGTATTTAGTAGACTCATCATTCGCAATGTATGCTTCCGAGAGTTCTAAGACATCCTTATATTGTTCTTTTTTTGAGGAATCAGGCTGACGATGGTAAACATTTTAAGCAGTTTTTTAAATTTTCGGGTATTATATTCCTGAAGAAACTGCTATGTCAATTAACACACATTTTCTGTAATTTAAAAGTTTAAAGGTAAATAGTTTTTCCGTGTGAAGTATGTGGACCAACTGTTTTACCTACCAGTACACATATTTGACCACTACCTGTTCGCAGTAGTATCCGGCCTAAGCTAACAACAAAAAAGCCATTTTCAATGTTATCTCGCTGATATCGCTTATCTACGTCCGAAACTTTGGAACCATCCTTTGTGCCTAAAGTAAGGAACGTAATAAATTCATTTAAAGCTTGTATTTTCAAGGTTTTATTTGTTGTTTTTTGTTTCAGACGAATGTTTCCCGTAGTCAAAGTAACTGCCAGTGGCTTGGACCCAACGGCAATGTACACCGTGCTCTTAGAATTTGTGCAAGTGGACTCGCATCGTTGGAAATATGTAAATGGAGAATGGGTATGTAAAAAAAAGACAATTCGTTTAAAAATGTGCTCATATTGAAAGCTGGGTTTTAATTTTCCAATTGCTGTTCAGCAATATTGTAACAGAAGTATTGGTTGAATGCAATCTGTAAAGCACCTTTAATGTAATGTTAAGTTTTATTAGCCAGGCTTATAAATGATTGATTATCTCTTTGTAGGTTCCCGGCGGCAAGGCGGAAGTCCCACCATCCAACGCAATTTACATTCATCCCGAGAGCCCGAACTTCGGAGCACATTGGATGAAAGAGCCAATCTCTTTCGCTAAAGTTAAACTTACGAATAAAACTAATGGAAATGGACAGGTATTTACAGTTTAAAATATGAATGATTAAGAACTAAATCATGACTAGACCGTACCTACCTTTAAAAAACAAAATAATAAAAAATATTGTGAAAAATACATGTCTGTCATCAACAATTAATAGCTCAATAACATGGCCTTACATGCATATATAAAAACAAATTTGCGAATCAGACGTCTGTTTATGAGATACTTTGTGGAGTTTACTGCTAGCATTTACATTGTTTCTCATAAACATAAATGAGTTTCGAGCAGGATTAACACAAATTACAAATTCAATATTTATAGCGGGATCCACGCCAGATTATGTGCCTGACCGAGCATAATAATTAGTTCACAGTATTGTCAGAATACTAATTTTATAACAGAAAGCTCTCGATGGCAAGGTGTGAGTGTGCTACAGTTTCGTGGCTACCGCTACCGCTAGTTCGGAGAAGCCAGTTCTCACGGTTGTATGTGGTGCGAATGAATATGAAAGCAAACATCTGATACATCTAGATCCATACGTTGACGGCTCGGTGTGAAATCTGTAGCTTTACCAACTGTTTAGCGGCTGTCTGTACGCACTATCATTTGTAATAATTATTGTCTCTGCGCTATGTTTACATTACACATATCTTAAAAATAAGCTGATGCCCCTGTGGTCGTTATGCTAACAGTAATGTGTACTTCTCATTATATTGCATTTATTACATTATTTGTAAGACACGTGGCAAAGCTCTCTTGCGAACTTCAGTACTTACAATATGACTTCCCGACCCAGCGGGCCAATTTAAAATTTAATTCTGCTGTTAATCTTTAAATCGACCATTGTTACAGATAATGTTAAATAGCTTGCACAAATACGAGCCCCGGGTCCACTTAGTAAAAGTCGGTACAGACCTTCGTCGAATTATGACTTACCCATTCCCGGAGACGCAGTTTATAGCTGTCACTGCCTACCAGAACGAGGAGGTGACTTCGCTGAAGATCAAGTACAATCCGTTCGCTAAAGCTTTCTTGGATGCAAAAGAAAGACCAGAGGGTTATTATCAGAGAGATTTTGTGGGCACGCATTATCCTCAACAAAGTTCTTCGCCACATCAGTATCCCCAATGTAAGTAATAACAAAAACAACTGATTAAATAGATGTCCAAGAAATTAAATAAAGATCCAAGTCGATCCAATCGCGTAGCTACGACGACGCGACATGGCGCATCTGCGGTATCGGACGATTCCTTGCAGGCGGGTAGACACGCATCAATTTATTTTCATAAGTTCACATTTACTCTCCCATTTAACCACAGATTTAACTAAACTTTTTTAGACAGCAGTAACTTGATGCAAATCGTTCGCGGTACATTTGTACTGCGGGTATTTACCCGGATATCTAGTAAAGTAAAGTATATAAGTATATAGTAAAGTACCCTCATATGCCCGCTTTCACCAATACTAAGCGACACCTAAATTAATGCATAGACATTGAAGCATTTACCGATTTAGGCATTTATTTAGTGTCGCCAGTGTAAGTGAGAACGGAAACCTACAAATTAAAACACATCACAGGTACAGTCAGCTTCACGATGTGGGTAACCCCCTTGAAAGCACCTACGTTCGAACCCGGGTACTGGGGTGTCAATTGATGCAGCCCACCGTTCAAGACTGATCAATATTATTTAATTTTGCAGTCGGTGGATGGTTTGTGACGTCCCAGTCGTTGTATGGAGGTAGTAATGCCGCTTCCAGAAGACCAGCGCCGTATCCTCCGCGACCACCGTCGCGTCCACGAACTTTGTCTCCGCCTTGTAAGTAAACCTATTGTTGAAAATCAAAACCTAAATATTTACCTTCTGTTACTACGAAGGTAAGGTAGCAGTTATAGCACTTATGACAATAGGCAGATATGCTGCATTTCTTCGGTGCATGCTCTTTAAACCAAGATTACTGTACTAGGTGCACTATATCCCTGTTTGTATCAAAGTTGTGGACAGACCGCCTCTAGCAACTACTGCTGAGGTGTCTCCGTCTTCTGGGACCTTAAAAATAATAATGAGCATATAAAAATAATTGTCTTTGTAAATCATATACTGCAGGCTTTTATTATGGTGGTCTCATTGTTCCAAGTTTGAATCCACAATTATTCAAATACGAGTAGATCTAAGAAACAAAAGTACAAAGTTGGTCGAGTGAGATTGGAAGTGTTCATCCATAGTAATTTCCACCTTTGTCCCACAGCCTCCTACAGCAACCCAGAACGTACGACTACAGTGACGAATGGAAGCGGCAGCTACACTTGGGTGAGCAGCAGTGGCTACTGGAACTCAACGCAAGGCGGAAGCTCGCCGCAGCCGAACACCTCCCCTGCGCCTTACCGGACCCCTCCACATGCATACCCAGCCCCCCTGGAGTATGCGCCCGCGCCGCCGACCAGCACCTCAGCGCCATCGTCGGCTCCCGCGCCCCTTTACCCACTACAGTACGAAACTCCAGCACAGCATCACTCGCCATACTACCAACATGCATACGCACCGTATGCTCACCATGCGATTGAAGACATATCATATTGGCCAAACAGGTACAACTCCCTACATTTTCATCCATCTATATTTCATATAACTCATACTTACGTAGAACAAAATAAAACCAAAAGTTTACTTTTTCCAGTCTGAATAGTTATGGCTACCAGCCTTCCGAGTACGTCGGAACAGGAGAAGTAGCGTACGGCGCAGAAGGCATGTCTTTCGGGCCCACAGGGCCTACGCTCGAAGCTGCCACAGCCGGCGAAGGCAGAGCCACGCCCCCCGGGCAGGAACACCCACAAAGCGAGCGAGAGTACAAGTTTAGCACTGAAGAAGAACGCCAGTCACCGTGTGAGGAGTCTGCGCTACCACCGCGCTCACCAACCCAGTGATCACGTAGTTTAAAATAATAGTTGCAAAACATATTAAATAATAAGCATGGATTCTGAGGCCTTCTGTTATATATATATATATATATTTTTTTTTAATTCTACAAAGTTAGGGTTGAAATAAAAATATTTTAGAGTGGTGTATACTTTCAGGAGATATATTAGTGTAAATACGAGTAGATTTAATAATGTATTACTAAATAAGATAAATATGAATCTACGAAAGTGGATACCTTCGTATCATAATAGTTCCAATTTATTTTAAGTCTTTTTTGCACTCAGTTTTATTAACTTACATAGATTTAGACAAGTTTTCTGTGAATTGAAATTGATTCAAAAATTCAATACCTACCTAAATATTTCGACTTACTCGACCGTATTCTGCAACATCATGGAATTTACTACGAAGATTTTCTCATAATTGACTAAAACGCTGCTGTAGTAAGTAATCAGTCCAACACCAGTTTATGTAGTTAGTGTTCTCGAAAAAATTGTGATTTTGTATCATACTTAGAAACTTGGCAGTGGCGAAACACAAGCAAATTTTTCTTGAAATTCATGCATTGTAATTGTGTTGTAATGACCTGCATTTGTACATAAATTCTATTACAGCCAATAATAATTAGAGAAAGGAGCAAAAGTTCGGTGTTGACAATAAAAACATGTTTCTGTTACAAAATATACATTTATTTTCCCTATAGTACCCCTAGGTAGTGTCCAACCGAAGGTAAGATTTCTAGTCGACACCGAAGCCGATTACCTTATCGGCTATCGCCACAGCCTCAGCCGAACCCGAAGGTTTAATACACTCTGAACTGAACCTGAATTCATCTGAAATTCAGTTCAAGATTGGTTATGGTATTTAAGGTATGGAAAGTATGTAAAGTATCACTAAGTTATGAAAAGTATTACTATAATTTTGTTGTTTGGCCGTAAACTAACAAGTACCTACGCTACGCATATAAAAAAGCATGCTTTAATAAAGCATTTAAAAAAGCTTGCTTATAATATAAAGCAAAAAGCATTAAGCAAGTGATTGCCATAAACCAACTTTGAACACTACTACTACCTATAAGTACAAGAGTAGGTAGTTATTTATTGATAGTTATATCTATATATAGAGGGAGGTTTTATGCGCCTTCTTTGGATGTACGAGTGAGTTGTCGTCGTCACTCCTTGGTGCTTGGTACCCGGGGCGGACCAAGAAAAGAAGAACGAAAGACTAACTGTTTATTACAAAGACAGGTCTTTAAGGATTCTTTTAAGCTTATTGACATGTATTCCTTGACCCTTGGAGGGTGTTTCTTCCCAATTTCCTGTCTGTGTTGGAACACGCATAGCGAAGGGTTCTTATGCTAGTCGAGATACATAGTTTCGGATTTGGCCATCTACCCCTACTTCAAAAATTCAACCTGTATAGGCATCGGCAGCGTCTTACGGTCGCAAATCATATTTTAATCAACATACAACCCGATACTGACCTGATAATTGCAAAAAACGTAAGAAAAATACAATTTCGCGGGTTACCCTGGCGCCTTCACATTATGCCGCGCTTTGCTCCATGTAAAATAATTATGTTCAGTTTAAACTCTTCCCTAGTCGCTGGATAGATGGCACTGAACTTGGTAAAAAATGCAATGATGTGACGCAAACTAATAGTTTGCAAAAAGCTAGGCAGATGATATTGTCTATGCTTCATTCTGTATTTCGTATTGGCAACACTGCCACAAGATTTTCTGTGGTTCTGTCATTGTCATCGACTATTGTTATGTCTTATGTCAAGTCAATGTGACAGTCGTCCAGTGTCATGCATGTGATGTGACATTTAGCGTTGGCGCGCGTTATTGAAGAATCAGAAGAATGGAGTCGACTGTGTCGGTTTCGAAGGTAAATTAATATTTACTTACGATTCATGCGTACCTAGCAAGATGAAGAAATGTTTTATATGTCAATTCTGAAACAATAGATTTTAATACTCTTAGCTAGTCGGATAACAACACACAACACACTCACCGTAAACAAAGTGATATTCAACAGAATAAGTTAACTTATGCGTGGAATCATTTTTTGTTGACGGGTTAAAATGCTAACATAAGATTTTGTTTGCTATATAACTAACCTACCATTTTCATATTTCAACAAGATAACCACTAGAGTAAACAACATCTGTACAAACAAAACTTATTTTTATTGGCCAATATGTAGTTTAATAATATTCACCCGACCGTTAATTATAGTGCAGGAAGTGTTTGTGCAGACACAGGTTCCTTAGCTCTCCTATTCCAATGGGATTTGATGGCTAGCATACCTTTGTAGCCTATGGTTTTGTTAGTTTAAATGTAAATTTGGCGCTATAGGGTGTTTGTATATCTTTATAATAGATAACTAAAACTTATGAAGTACAAAACACAAAAGGCTTCTTTAAGTTGACAGCTTCCTTGCAAATTGGCAAGAAGAAGCACACCATCATGAGATGTGGAAAGAATGGGGGCAGGCTTTTGCCCAGGAGTATGAGCAAAGGTCAATAACAAAAAAAAAATTGACAGAGCATAAACAAATATTTCCCACATACTTAAAATCACTATCCAAATTATTATACATAAGTACTTGGATGGTTCTGATGTTAAGACACTTTAATTCCAGGGAGTTTTCCTGTTCACAAATGGATTTAAAAAAGAAAAAGCCATTAGGAAAAAAGGTGAAAAATTATTGTTTGAAAAGATATTCATGAAAGAACTTTGGTATGAAACATATAAACAGAATTGGACTTACATTGAAAGTCAACTGCAGGTAAGTCCATTTATACTGGCTATTACATATTATAACCGAAACTGTACTGTTTACCTCTAGTGTATACTTTTGATTGCAGATGTATACTTACTGAATTTAATAATAAATCATGTGGATTTGAATGGGGTAACTGGGCCATTTGCCAATTTGTCTTAGAGTTGCGCCAGTCAATGTTTTTTCATACAAAGAGCTTGGAAGATTTTTATATGAAGCCTCGCCGGCCTAACTTCCGCCATTTTTTTTTCAAAGTTGTAGCCACGTCAAAAACCTACATTATATCTTAAATCTCGAAAACTTGACACTTTAGTAGATTTTGTCTCAGATAATACTTGTTTGTATTGATGCCAGCTATCAATTGATGTACGTTTTATGCTTGTCTGATCAAATCAAAGTTGTTATGATAATACCATCAGTGAACAGACTTAAACTTCGATAGCTCATTCATATCTCGGAAACGTGACATTTTACAACATTTTGTCTCAAACAAATCTTGTTTGTATTGGTACTAGCTATTGATTAATATAGGTTTTATGGCGGCTACTTTGAAAAATAAAACAAAATGGCGGAAGTGAAGCCAGCCAAACAATTCAAAACCCTTTGTAGGGTGGATAATACTTTATTTGATATTGTATATTACTCTTTATCTTGAGATAAAAGTTATATTTGCTAAAAAAAAAACTATTAATTATGATTATGTTAACTATAATTTCAGTATCCTGTTATTAAATTGCATTGCATTGTAATTGTGTTAATTCTATTTCCAGGAGCTTCATCAAAAGACATACAGTCTACTGCTGAATGACATTGTGGATTACATAAAGAACCATGGTATCAGTGAATTGTCTACTTTGGAAGGGATCATTCCGAGTGCAACCTTACTGACTGGTGTCAGTCAGCCGGACCATGTGTCCCAGTTCACTTCCCTTATTGATCTTATCAGGTAATTCATGTATAATATATAAATTGTTTATTCTCATAGACGTTTTGAATATGTCGAAAATTCAAGCTTTGTGCCCAGCTGACTGCAATAGGCTCACTATTGGGACTTAAAAACATAACTGGTGAAATGTGAGTGTACTATTAGGTACACCTCTGCCTAACCCTTCAGGGATTACAGGCGGGCAGGGGATTTGGCTTATTAAGTGTATTCAAATTCAATTCTTAATTAAAATTTTTTACTTGTGTTTGAAAACATTGTACAAGAAAACAAACAACAATTATACAAATTTATATATTTGTTAAAAAAAAATCATAATTTTTTATTTATTCAACAACATTACAACAATTAGTTTGTGATTGTAGCCTTTTTTTAAGCAAACAATGCCTGTATTAGAAGACTATTTAAAAACAATGCCTCACACATGCAATGCTGCAAAAAAATATACAATTTGAACTCTAAATTAAATAATATAACATTATTTTTTTTTGTAATGCATTCTCAGACATCATTTAAATAGGAATATTTTACATCAGCCAATATTACTTTACATCCAGACAATGCTAGCTAGTAATTATCAAATTAATTGAAGAGATATGTTTAATATTTCAGAAATGAAGTGACTCCACATGTGGCATTAGTTAATTCACAAGACGCACCCACCGTTAAGCACTTAGTCGAAAATGCTGTTTGGCAGTTAATCCATGGAAATCAAATGTTGGTGAGTCCAAAACATGAACTATACCTGTAATCACCAAATGTATTTTCTCTCCTACAAAACAGTTTTATTTCAGTTTTAAATTGTGACATCTCTTCACTCCATTAGGTTCGTCACTTCACTAAGGTAGCCATATCAAATTTTTATTTATTTAAAATTACAAAATCAACCACTCTACAATTTTAACCTAAACTATTTTAACTAATCCTAAAGCCAATTAAGGATTTACAATTTAATATTTATACATAGCTAAGAATACAGAGTGGGTGAGTCTGTGGGAGTGTGCCTGAGGAGTTATAAGTGGGTGTGTGAATATGTTATAGTGGTGTGTGTGTGGTGATTGTCTCTATACCTACTGTACAAACCCATTTATTGTCTCTTATGTATTTTTTTAATTACAAAAATAAATTTATTTTCCAGGATTATGAAGATGAGTCAGAAGACATCATCAGTCAAACAAAGAAACTAAAAAAGAATCAATGCACAATGAAGACCCTCAAAAATTGGTATCAATCGAAGTGCATGACATCACCAATGAAGAAAAAGTCAACCACAAACAAAAGAACATTAGTTATTATTATTCCTGATTTTGAGAGCTTCAACTGTAAGGTTTTACAAGACTTTGTAATGATTGTGAGGTAATTGGTTCAAACATGTTTATTTAAATGATGTCCTGTCCACATCATAAATAACAACCAATGTTGTTAAAGGAAACTTAACATTTCTATCTTAAATTCAGCGGCAATGTCCTTTTGTTTTTAATTACAACATAATGACGGTTACCAGATACCCAGCAAATACTAGGTTGTTTTTAAGCAAAGTGATTATTGGCATGCCCAAGTATCAAACACTAGCTTTTGCTAGAGTTCGGTAATGGTCCCACGGGATCGTACTACCGGGATAAAAAGTATCCTATGCGTTAATCCAGGTTATAAACTATATGTGTGCCAAATATCATCCAAATCCGTTCAGTAGATTTTGCGTGAAAGAGTAAGAAACATCCATCCATCCTCACAAACATTCGCATTAATATATTTTTAGGTCGTTCTGGAACCGAAAGCCTTAAACTCGATCATCGAACTCTGGACGACCTTTTTTTTAAAAAAAATATAATTTATAATATTACTTCTAATTTTTCGTGTTTTTTTTTTAATAAAAAATTAAAATATAATATAAAACATCACGAAAATTAAATTTATAATAAATTTAATTTCTACTTTGTTATTTAAAAAAAAATAGTCCCAATCGTTTTGAGTTCGATGATCAAGTTTATGGCTTTCGGTTCCAGAACGACTTAAAATTAACCTTGTATAAAGTAAGATTAATCGGTATTTATGATTATGATAAATCTCTTAGCAACATTTCGCCTTTAAAATTAACTAAATACTAAATCAATCTACGATGCGGTAATCATAGAGGTTGAGAGTGCCTAACTAAAGCATTAAGTCCTTCAATTTAACTTTTATGGGTGTTTTACACAGTTTAAATAAATAGTCGTTCTTTTACATTTTTCAGTTCGTATGTATCAACAATGCCGATAGTGTTCGTGTTTGGAGTGGCGACGTCGGTGTCAGCACTTCATAAGTCGTTTCCTTACCATGTGTCGTCCAAGCTTCTGATCAAAGTGTTCCATTCACATGCATCACCTGTTTATATGAATCAAGTAAGTTGATATTGGAACTTGTAAAAGGGTTTTTATTTTAACAGGGCCATTCAAGTTATTAATGTTACCTTCAATTTGCGAAATTTAAACCAAGTTATGATGTTTACATTTTGCAAAAATCTTCTTGCATATTGTATAACGGATGAGCAGCACCGTGTTTTTTTATTGGAATACGATGCCAGCCATATGGCATCAAAAAACTTTTTAACACTGTCAACTGGTAATGTGCCCAAGACTCAAGAGACTGGCGGCATGGCCACGTTGTATGGCAATGCTAAGCTCTCTTCTGGCCAAGGTAAAAGATAGCTCTGCGTTTAAATATTTCCTTATAAAGATTTGAGCAGACGGGCCCCGCGGCCCAAGGGCTTTAACTCCAAACGGCACGAAAATATAAGTACCCTTGCACTACAACAATATTTAGTCGTCTTGAGGCACTCCGCACAACACGCTGAGCTAGAGCGCGGGCGTGACAACGTGCCGCCACCGCACTGTTGTTAGTGTATCGTGCCGCACCGCCCGTGTAATTGAAACTCGAACTTATTGTGGTACGCCGCACCGCACTGTTAAAGTATCGTGTGGCCTCTTAGGAAAATGTGATGGCGCAAGAGTATCGACACTGGTTGCGTCTCACACTAAAGGCCTACCCACCTTGAAACGAAAGACATGCCGTCTAATCTTTTGCCATCGTCGCATGTCAAGCCATTGGGTTCTAATACAGCTGGAACGCAGACGGTATAATAAATTATTTCCAAAAAAATATTTTTCTGTATTTCAGGTATTGGAAGATATTTTCCTAACACATACAAGTCCATTTCATTTGTCAGGCAAGGCGTTTGAACTGCTGACGGATGTCTTCCTATTCTACGATTTTTCTGTTACTGGGCTCATTCAAAGTATAAAGGTAAATCAATTTCATTATATTAATTTTCTGTGGTATAATAATTAAATTATAAAATATAAACCAAATAGCTTGTTCAACCGTACAGTCGTGGTCTTTTCCGCCTGATCAGTTAATTTTTTTTTCGCTTACATCATGCGGAGGCGCCGAGCCACGCCCCTTTAAAGTTTAGGCCTATTAGGAAAGGGTCAACTTTGGCGCGCAAAATAACAATAACTCTCGTTCGGCGTGCGTCGTAAGTGCGCTCGGCCGACGGTATCTTTTCATTCTTTATTTCTATACAAAGTCAACGGGGCGGGGCTAGAGAGCGTTTCTGTGTTGTAAATGCAAGCAAAAATTTGCTTAGTGGTGATCAGGCGGGAGTGTCCTCGATAGTACATAGCTTTTCTCTTTTCATGCTGACAAGTAATAAAGGGGTGTAAAAATAAAAGTTGTTAGTTGGCAGCTTGGAGTGTATAATATGAATAATTTAAGTATAGTTTACAAAAATTAAAGTATTTCATAGCTATCTTCGTGCTTTTTATGTGTTTTCAGTATTGCATGATGGAACACTTCTATGGAGACAATTTAAAGTCGCTATGCTGTGACCGGAACAAACTTGAAGAAGTCATAATGGAGCTAAGTGCAGATGATCTGGAAAGCATACGGCAGCTGATGTCATTCAGGCCGTTTTTAGAACAACAAGATTGTAGGACTAAAATCAGTCTATTCGAAGACGACAATTTCTTCAGAGAGGCTCTTTACAAGGAGATGAACCGACTTCACGATTATTTGTACAGCTTTTATATGTGTTTAAGAATGCTTTGTGTGTTTGTGAAAGACTTGCCAAAGAATATGCTTGGGAAATCTGTGAGTATCTAATATTAATAGGTTCTTTTTTATTAATAGGTCGCGGGTTCGAATCCTGCTCGGTATAAATATTTGTATGACCTACAGGTACTTGTTCCGGGTCTGGCTGTTTGTGTATATGAGATTAAATGTTAGTGAACGCACCCACGATACAGGAGATATTCCTAGTGGAGGGACGTTATTATAAACAAAAAAAATAAAAAAATAAGCGCCTGTCTTAAATGGAACTGACAAAAGTCGCCTGCTTGCGTAGGTTTGGTTTGAGTTATTAACAAAAGTGTAATAATTGCAATCAAACCGGTTTATTAATATCTATGGTATAAATATCTTTATACTACACTTAAAATAAATAAATAAATAACTTGCTTAGTAACTGTACCAATAATACCCCATTATAAGGCTTGCAAGCTGTTCATTAAACCTTAAAAATCTAGGCAGTTTATTGTATGGAATTTCATTACTGCCCTGAAAATCAGGGTAGTAATCCATTACTAACGCGTTTTGTTTCTTTAAAAAAAGTCTTGATGACGTTGTAAGCAAGTGTAGTATAAAGCAGTATATATCACTCGAGGGTAAGTACAGATTACTAAACTCGTGTGGTTCTGCTATTATTCCACTGCAACTCAGTTAAATTGTAAACATGTGTAATATAATGCTTGCTTAACAATAACTAAAAACTTGTTAAAAGTCTTTTTCGAGATTGTTAATAATTTATTCCTGTTCTAGGTCCGGGAAATCTATACAAAGTGTGCTTTAGAATGTGTAGCAGACACACCAGCTTTCAAAGACTGCATGCAGCTACTAAAATTTCAGTCACAAACCAAGTTGATTGAAAGTATTAAAAGTGCCCTCAAGATAGTGAACTCATACTTACAAGTTGCGTCACCAGTCAGGCCTCTGAGGTCATCTCCAACGAAAAATAATCTCAATAATTCATTTCTCAATGATGATCTTGGCGAAAAGTTCGTCAAGTCTTTGAGAGTGCATTTATTAACATTTTTGAGACAAATAGAGCGTGCCAGTACTGACACAACAGTCACTACAAACGTTTTACCAGCGGCTGGAAGTATTGATGAAAATGTACCTGGGAATAGATATAAGTTGAAGGAGGTAAGACAGCTTATATGAGAACTGTATGGAAACACTGTTTTAAGCTTTCACGGTTCATAACTATACTTAAAATGTCACTTACGGGATATCTTCCGTGATAATTTATTGTTTTTTGATTTCCCGATATTTCGACGCTGTTGCAAGCGCCATGATCGCGGGTCAACTGGAGAAAGTGGGTGGATGGAAAAAATTGTTAGGAGCAGCATTGTTAGCTGTCCCGTAAGTGACATTTTAAGTATAACTGTATGGAATCCATGTAAATGACTTTTGTATATTTCATGTCCGCCTTCTCTTTTTTTTCTCTTGCGTGTGTGAGAAGTTTCCAATGTATGTAGCTGTCAATTAACTGGAATAATGCAAAACTTTCAAAATCTGCACAAATCAATAAAATTGAAATGGCTGTTTGTAATTTCAAAATAACAGCTTTTTACTAAATGCATTATACACTGTATTTATAACAAAAAAAATATTGTCTCTCAGTGTGTCTGTTTGTTCCCACTAATCTCCCAAACAGCTTGACCGATTTTGACGGGACTTTTACTAGCATATAGCTGATGTTATAAGGAGTAACTAGGCTACTTTTATTTTAGAAAAAGGATGCCAAAAATTAAAACCCTTGAAATAGGGAATATGCATGTATTTTAATCTTCACTTATATCAATAAAATACACTAATATCAACCCAAGAAAAGTATTCAAAGTTAAGTTCAACGACTGCTTGTCGCTCAAAAACAATATTAAACTTCTGCAATTGTCTACGACAGTTAAAACGTCCGTGACTGTCGCGGCCATGCTGTGACGTCGCTTAACTCAATTTGCCTTGTTTACATCTAATTTTACGGCCTTAATAAAATAATTTTACTAATTGTATGTGCTTTATTCAAGCATAAATTGCAATAACAATATTATAATAAGTTTTTTTTTACATATAGACTTTGACGTCACTACCGGCGTTATCGAGGGACGATCAGCAGGCCTAGCCAAGTTACAAACGATTCGTATCGATTCTCTTTCTACAATCGTAAACGTTAAGTCACGTGGTTTTGACCACGTGACTTAACGTTTGCAAGCAAATACAAACTTCGTAGACAAGTTTACATCGGTTAAGATGATAGAATGAACTGTATTCGTTTCTACAATCGTGATTGCTACATCCCATATAAATCGTAACCAACTTACAGTTTTGACTGAACTTAAAAGTTTCTATTCGTTTGTTTCGACCACGTGAATTAACGTTGAAATGATGCCATTCCCATACATTTGGGTAGTTTTCTATTAGCGTTAACGATTGTAGATTGTCAACTTGGCTAAGCCTACTGTTTTGAGAGTGCGTTCTGTTTCACTAAAACATGCTACATAAAACAATAAATTTTAAAATAAGTGATGTTTTAGAAACTTGACAAGTGATCCACAATGTTTTTATGCACCAACACAAGGCATTTTTAATAAATAAAACGAGTTTGGTATTTCATGCATATTCCCTATTGTTAAGGCGACTACAGGGGCAAAATTAGCAAATCTAATTGTGGTGTTTCAAACTTCGTTTGAAATACTGTTAGAATAAAGTTCTAATCAGCTTGCACTACAAAGTGGTTGTTACGTCAGTCACTGCGGGCCGAATAGTGCGAAATGAGTGGTTTTTTTGCTATTTACAAAAAATCTATTGATTGGACTAAAAAAATAAAACACTGTCATGCTAATATGTTGCTTTAAGAATTATTTGCCAAAAAATCAGATTGATCCAATGAATGATGGTTGAATGATGTATTTGAGTATGGTTTTTACCCGTTAAACGCGGGCATCAGCTAGTAATAAATAAAAACAAAACATGTCACCCTTGTTGTTAAATATAATTGTTACTATCGCCCACAATAACAAATAAATGGTTGTTCTAGAAATTACTAAAAGCAACGCGAGTGGACCGCGTGCAGTCCGAGTTCGAGATGGTTCGGTCTCGCTTCGTCAGTTACTTGGAGGACGTGTTCGGTATGGGGCTGCGGCCGGCGCACGCGCACGCGCTCCACGAACTGATGTTGTTCAGCGACGTGGCCAACGTTAGGAAGCACATCGTAGGCTCGCCGCGCGGGGCCGTGCACACTGCTCTTAGCAATCCTGTGCAGTACTTACAGGTAAGTCTTCTTCCTAAGGGTTCTTACAGACGAGCGGCGCGTGATCCGTGGATGGGTGACCACCCATTACATACCGAGTTTCCTGTGTGCCTCGGAAAGCACATTTACCCGCTGGTCCCAACTGTCATTTGAAGATCTTTGACAGTCGTTACAGGTAGCCAGTGGCCCGAAAGTCAGACAATCAGTCTTACCAATTGCCCAATACTAATTGGGTTGTGGAGGTCAGATAGGCAGTCGCTCCATGTAATATACTGGTATTCAGTTGCATGCGGTTAGACTGGAAGCCGACCCCAATATAGTTGGGAAAAGTCTAATCAAATGAAGATGGAGTGCAGAAACCACAAAGCTAGGTGCACACTCTTGCTCATTATCTTTAGGGCGTGGTATACGTCTATCTGTCTGTATATCTTAATTTTTGTTAATATCGGGAGCCACATATGCAAATATATGCTTTTAAACGTAAAAATATTTACTATTCTTTTCTTCGGTCACAGTGTTCCTGCTGTCAACTGCCCTCATCGGACAGCGTCATAGACACACTGCCTGACGTTTGCCTGGCGTACAAGCTACATCGCGAGTGCGGTAAACACATCAACCTGTACGACTGGCTGCAAGCGTTCGCCGCGGTACTGCGCCCCGATGAAGACGATGAGCAACGACATCAGGATCCTAATACACAGTAAGGCCCCTTTCCCACTTTGTCGTGACAACAGATAATCGTGTAGTTTTCTGTATTTAAATGGAGGTGTTCACATATAGGACGACACAATAGGGAATATGCAAGAAATACAAAACTCTTTTTATTTATTAAATATTATGCCTTGTATTGGCGCATAAAAACATTGTGGTACACTTGTTTAAGCTTCTAAAACATCGCTTATTTTATAATTTATTGTTTTATGTAGCATGTTTTTGATGAAACAGAACGCACTCTCAAAACGCGTCGTCCTGACGTCAAAGTCTATGTGTAAAAAAAAACGCTTTTATTTGAAAAGTAGCTAAAGTTTCACTAAGATTTTATTATAATATCGTTATCGCAATTTTTGCTTGAATACAGCACATCCAATTAGTAAAATTACTATAATAAGGCCAAAAAATTAGATGTAAACAAGGCAGATTGAGTTAAATGACGTCACATCATGGCCGCGACAGTCACGGACGTTTGAACTGTCATAGAAAATTGCAGGAGTTTAATATTATTTTTGAGCGACAAGCAATAGTTGAACTTAATTTTTAATACTTCTCTTGGGTTGATAGTACTGTATTTTATTGATTTAAGTGTAGAAAAAAATACATGCATATTCCCTATTACTGTTTTAGTCTGTGTCCACGAGTTTTGCCAACTAAAAATCAACGATAAATTAATCGTCGCGACATTGTGGGAACGGGGCCTTAGTGTCATGTCATACTTGCCCACATTTTAGAACCATAATAATTCAACCTTAGAACTTGTCTTGAGGATAGCCAAGGGGTTGCGAGTAAACCTAAGTTTAGCCGGCTAATCTTAAGTTTATTTTCACACTTATCTTTTAAGCCTTAATATTTATAGGCTGAATGTTTCAAGTGATCAAGAATTCTAGATTGCATATTGGTCAAGCGTTTAGTAGGAGAATAATTCCGAGCACACGCACAACTAAATTTGATATATAAAGATTATCTTTGTTTCAGATTAAGATTCACCCGTGCAGTGGCCGAACTACAGTTCCTTGGCTTTATCAAGTCATCTAAAAGGAAAACTGATCATGTAATGCGACTGACTTGGTGACTGTATATGTACATGTTTGTCGTTTCTTTAATTTATTAAACACATTTTTGATCATTATGTAGTTTTAATGTTGTAAAAAAAAATATCGTCCCTCTCTCATGATGGGACATGGACAAACCCAACATAAAATGTCAATATCTTCTATCACAAAATATACATTACCCTGACAATTATGAACTCAACAAAACCCCCTAAGTAACAGTACAGGGGTTTTTAGCGTTCCGTGGCCAAATAGTAAAAGTGGAACCCTTCTACATTCGTCGGACGGACGAACTGACAGTCTGTCCGTCCGTATGTCACAGTCATTTTACTTCGAGTCTCTTGGCACCACTCAGTTGAAATTTTAAGTGTGGTGAGATGTCTTCCATCCGTTGGAAAAACCCATTCTGTATAATGTTATGGACCAATATTTTTTTGCTTACTGTTACGTCTTAGTCTGAAGTGTCGGTTTCGTGAAGAATCCTTTTCGAACCTGTATACATGAAAGGGTTTCGACGTTTGGCAAAGAGTAGACCAATAACTGGGTTAGCTCATAGGCTACGTGCTTTTCATTTCAGTAACTTACTAATGAGACTAACTTACCCTTGGGATAATTTCGATTCCGCGGCCAAAAGCTAGTCAAATAAGTTGTCGAATATACACGTGCTGTTCAAGGACCACACAAATTTTGTTTCAATACTCTTTCCTCGAAAACTGGTTCTTATCGCACGATTAGGTAAACATGCAATGTATTTCACACGCGTGCGATTTTTTGTTTTATCAGCACGTATGCGGACAAAAAATATCCACAGATAATTATACTTGTTCGAAGTTCAAATCGGTTCAATGCCTATAGTTCGCGCCGAATGTTTTTTTTTAATTTTTGCAAAGAGTTACGCGTCTTTACGGCGTAATATTTTTTTCATATTTAAATTGTGTTTATAAAATATCAAATAGTTACATACATGATTATTTAAAACTAATATTTTCTTTTAGGTATAAACATATTACTTATACTGATTCGTGTTCTAAATTAAAAAATCAAATAAAAAACTACAGTAAAACGGGGCTATTTGGGTTTTGGGGGCTATTTGGTCCCATAAAAACCAAAATGTTATTGGGTATTTCCATCAAGATTTTTTCAGTAGTAGCCAATCAAAGTATTTCTAGACATTGTAATCGTACATTTTGATACAAGTGGAGAAAGTTTGTTATTGCATTCGAGGCGGAATTAACACCCGAGCCGTAGGCGAGGTTGTTTTTGAGCTGAGAACTGCAATAACAAATGTTCACGTGTATCAAACGACATTTTTCAATACACTTTTGAAGAAATAAAAGAACGAAAAATATTTTGTCTGTTGTCTGTTTGTGTATTAGGAAACTATGATTTCAATTTTCTTTTTTTTCCGCGCTTTGCTTTTGCCAGGTTGAAGGAGAAGCAAAGATATGAAGCCGGTAAACAGCCTAATATGAAAAACAGAAAATTCAAATGTTTTTTAGTTTATAACACAAATAAATGTGAATTTGTTCATAAACTTTTTTTTATTGTTATAATCATGGTTTATGATGGTGTTCTATTTATAAACATTATTTAAATATTCAAAAAATATGAACGCCGTAAAGACGCATATCTCTTTGCCGAGTTTAAAAAAAGACATTCACCTCCGGATAGAGAGGACCGTGTCGCGCCAGTTTCATTTCGGCACTTGGCACCGGCAAGTGCCAAAATGAAACTGGCGCGAGACGGCTGTGAATAGAGGCACTGAGCCAATTTGGATTAAGTCTAGGTATAAGTTATCTGTGGCAATTTTCATTCCCGCACACGTGTTGGAATATGAAAAATCGCACGCGTTTGAAATACATTGCATTGTGAACCTAATCGTAGTGCGATATGAACAAGTTTTCGAGGAAGTGTATTGAAAAATAACTTCTACCATACACCAACCGGCAGTTATCGATATTTTTATTCGAAATTATGGGTCATCCCAAATAGCCCCCAAAACCCAAATAGCCCCGTTTTACGGTATTTTTAATATTAGGCTGTTTGCTGTTTGTTAGTGGCTTACCTTTGCTTCTTCAAGAAAGCAAAACGCGGAAAAAAAGAAAGTTTAAATAATAGTTTACTAATATTTCATGCAAAAATACTTTCGTTCTATTATTTTATTTCTTCGAAAGTGTATTGAAAAACGTCGTTTGATATACCTACGTGGGCATTTGTTATTGCAGTTCTCGGCTCTATAACAACCTCACCTCTACGGCTCGGTTGTAAATTCCGCCTCGAATTGGTAACAGTACATAGTTTCCCCAATTATATCAAAATGTGCTATTTTTCTTATTTATATATTACTCGCAGTTCAACTAAGTTATGCTACTGTAAGGTTGCAATACTTCTTAACTGGACTATTCACCACACAATGACTATAATTAGGTTCTTAGAGTGACGTAATCATTAAGAGTTCATAAAATCATAACGACAAACAAGGTTTTTGATAGGTGGTGCAACAGAGATAGGTAGGTACCTATTACAGTGATATTGATATAAGCTAACTGTAAAATTATTTTGCATCTCTCTCTTCTCTATTACAATATGTAGTAAGTACTAATGAATCGTTATATCGAAGAAATATATTTTGCAGATGATCTAAGTTAGAAGCCCACTTTAAGTTCAAAGTTCAAGTGTTGGGTGGGTTGGCTTGAATGTGGCGATGATATTTAAAACTACTGGCTTGTACATACGAACGTCGTACATAGAAATTAGTCCGACGCATGTCCGACGGTCGGCCAGTTGTATTGATAGACAGCACATAATTGACTAGTATCTACCCACTAATTAAGTACCTATTATCTATGATGCAATACCCCTACCTACTCAACCAATACATTGACACCCCGACCCGAAGTCAGAAGGTTGAATCTGTGCCTCGCTGCTGGCTAGATACAATTTAACCACGTTTTATTGTAATTAGGCACTTTTTCGTAACTTAAACACAATCATTATCAAATTATTAAATCCTTCACGTGATTTAGGCAATGTTATTACCTTTATTATTTTACACTTTGGTATTGCATTAATCTTTTTTATCACCTCTTATAATAATTAACCGGTTCTAAGTAGCTAATCCTCGTCAATTTCGAGTGATCGCCCAAACCTAACCACATTTGCGTACTAAGGCACGTTTACATTTGTGTCTTAATACTTTACCAGATTGGCGCTTAATGATTGGACTTATTGGTTACAGCGATTGCAATAAGCAGTAAGCACTTTCTTAATGTAACAGGAAAATAATAGTGACCAAGAGGTACTAAGGTGGGTAGGGGTACCTACGTAATTTTGTAGAGTCGATTTCATGAAAGATACCATCAGTAAGGCTATTGACGTATCTCTGTTGAAAGCTCGAAATGATAGTAACTGGGCTCAGTGTCCATCAATTAACTGTCAAAAGGTAAGTTTCGTATTATTTATGACCCTGTTAGTCACCGTAAAGTGATGTCCACTCAGTGTGATACGACGTAATACCAATATTATGACATTCACGGTTGTCATCAAAGTTCGGTGGACAACCGAAGCTTGATAGTCACTGGATATCAGAAAGATACGTAATAGCCCTGCAGATGGATGTAGTTGAGTCAAGACTTGACGAAGGTTCCCAAATACTGCCCGTATTTGCAAGCTGACTTAGGCCACCCAATGCACACAGTTACGTTACGTCTACGTCTCAGTGCCCCAGAGGCTGAAAAGTCGTAAAAGCTTTTTTGGGTGCGTTGGACCAGTTAGTCCAGCTAATAGCAATTCCTTCACAGCAAGATGTGATCTCTAGCGGAAACCTGCTGACGGCTTTATCGAGCCTTCTGAAAGCCTTCCACTTGGGCATGGTTTGCCGTGGCCGACTTGGAAATCTCTGAATAGACTCAATACCCAAGTCGGCCGTAGTAAAGAAAATCTCTTCAGATGGCCTTCATGGCCGGTTCAGATCTCAAATGTGTATGCGGCGTGTCTCCACAGCCTGCATGCCCTGACACCTGCGCACTTGACGATCTTATGACTGCATCAACGAGCGCAGTTCGCTTAGCTTACATTTGGGGGAGCTTGGACGCTTATTTAATGAAAATTTTGCATTGACACGCTTAGAAGAAGGCGTTCTATACAATGCCCAGGTCTTGTAGATTGACTAGGCAGGGTTTATAATGACGAGCTCGGCATTGTATAACATGACTAAGTTTCTATAGAATTATTGTATAGTTACTATATTTAAAATGTCACTTACGGGATATCTTCCGGGATTATTGTTTATTTTTTGAGCTCCCGATATTTCGAAGCTGTTGCAAGCGCCATGATCGCGGGTTAACTGGTGAATG
Organism: Xestia rhomboidea; assembly: GCA_963853795.1. Lineage (NCBI taxonomy): Eukaryota > Metazoa > Arthropoda > Insecta > Lepidoptera > Noctuidae > Xestia > Xestia rhomboidea. The sequence continues at coordinate 10,673,322 of OY970761.1, read as the reverse complement.
CGGGTTAGTGGAAAAAATTGTTAGGAGCAGACAAATCTGTCTAACTCTGTCTTTTGCTACGCGCACTACCTACTGGAACTCGGCACTAAGTCACGGCAAAACACACAGTATAACCAGGTTTTGTGGAGACCTTATTATTATTATATTATGTTGCCGACTGCTACTTTTGAGCATACCTACTCAATACTGGATTCCACGTACTTGACAATTTGAAGCCATCGTCTCGATTGAAATTTTTGTGTTTTCTTATTTCAATTGCTTCTCTTGTCAGCCTTGGAAAGTAATGTTTGTCTGTTGACAAAATACTTGGCTTGTGGAATTCGATTCAGTGATTGGGCCCTGACTGCAGTAGATGTTAAGCTATGGCCGATTTAAACATCTTTTGACTATGAAATAGTATCATATTTGTCTACTACATAACACCAAAAATATTAGGTACTGATGGCACATGGAGGCCTTGTTGTTTAATTAGTGGCTAATAAAACAGCCGCAATATACACATCCTCCTACCTACCTGTGTTGTAAAAAACAAACCGACCTTGAATTATAATTTCACGATATAAAGCATGGATCCGACCTCTGGAAAGGTTAAGAGCACATCACTTTTATTCGTGTCGTGCATACCGCCGGACAAGTTTTAGGCTATTTACACCTGTTTTATTTTCAGACTAATAATACGTTTCTAGACTCCAGCTATTTTTTATAGCTTGACCTTTTCAATATTAATTCGCTGGAAACATCTCGGGTTGTCTTTTGTTTCTTATTACTATTTTCTTTTTTTTTTGCTTATTGGTTTTAATTTGACCTTTGACAGTTTGGTAGGTACCGATTTCTGATATACAGTAGGTACCTACCTAATACTGTACTACAATATATACCTATATATTGTTTTCTCTTGTTAAGTTTATAGTTACGTAGTTTGAGCTTGGATTTGTCACTTAGTTTTCAAGAAAAATACTTAGGTTCCTAATACAAACTACATTAAGTGTCCAACTGCTTTGGATACTTAATCTGTGAAAACTGCCTAGCTTAATGATAATAAAATCGTATTTTCAGTGAGGGTACAACTAGCTTTAAAATAATTAGGTAGCTAACTACCTAATTATTTTGCTACATCAACTACCTAACCCAACATTTGGGTGGGTTCTTTATTCCCATTCATCTAAGTTCCCGACCCTTTTTTTTCCGATGGGAAATCATCAAATCGTCCCTCCCGCTCTGGGCGGAGCAGAAGGGAGTGTCAGACTTTTACTGACTGCAACCCACCCATGTTCCTTCATTGCCCTTTGTGTTCCAGGGCCGCGGTATCTTTTTCGAACAGTCCCGCAGCCCCGGCAGGCATCGGCCCTTGCGGGCTCTTTCCTTTTGCTGACATTCTTTTTAGGCACGCGTGGAACACGAACGCGCTGTCGACACGGCCTGTCGTCATAAGAGGGACGGATGGCGACCTAGCTCATAGCTCACCGTCGACATGCGCACGCCTACGGTGGCCGGGGGCCACCACGTGGCCCCCGAGAGCCGTGTGGTTCTCTCCCTCTCACGTTCCGCCACCTCCTTCACTAGCATGACTGCTTCGCAGATGGAGGTGACGGCTTCCCATTCCGTCTCGCTCCGGATCATGGATTGAACCAGGGAACAACCTAACCTAACCCTAATTACAGTTTATTATTATTATTTATGAGGGTCAGATGTGCATGAATGAACCTTGAGACAAACCTATGCCACTTCACCAACTTGCAGGGAGTTTGCCCTCTCGACGGTTGCGTTGCAGGCAGTTTTGTGTTTTTTCGTGCAAAAAGTTGTAGCCATTTTTTATTTTAGGATATAAATAAGGCAACCTGTGATTTCAGGCAGGTAGAGTGCGAGAGTATTTATAGCGCACGTCTAACCTCGGTGTTCCTCGTTCGGTGTACAGCCACCATTACTGTGCTTCTTTTGACTAATTTACAATAGTCTGAGTAAACTAAAGGGGGCTCTGCACTCTTGCCGAGGGTCTCCGAGCCAGAGCGAGTGCGGGAGTCCTAAATAGGAGGGATCGTCTAGCCTTGGTGTACTAACTACTATACCCACTTATCTACCAACTTACCTATTTTATTACTTTAAATAATTATTTCTAAATAAATAACACAATGTAATTCAATGTGTACCTCATGGTCAACCTTTATAGACCCCCCGGTTAATATTGTGAACCAGGGGTCTGACAATTTCATCTGTTAAAATATTTAATGCAAATATTATAGGTACCTACTCAACAAACCTAACGTTTATTTTGAATAAAAATAATGAATATAATTACAATGGTTAGAAATTTAGGTGGTTCTTTAATGAACACTACCCTACTCCTATTCTGATGGTTTCGTAGAAACCTCGCCAATCTACGAAGGTGATACGCAGCGCATCCCACGGGTGCTGGAAACCAAACTATTTGGTATCAATCCTTACATAATGTCTATTGTTAGATTAGGCAATAACGACAAAATAGTTTATAACATCACTTGCCTTCATTGAGACTTCCTTGGCCCAGACGAATGAGTGTAGGTATGTATTATTATCTATCTATACTTAAAGTCCAAAGTTTAAACTAATTTGGTATTCAGCAAGGATTTTGTTTCTGAATGTGTGTATTAATTTATATTGAAGAAATAATAAAAACATTTAAAATTGAAGACACCGGTAATGTGCGCTTGCGCTGTGTGGTTTCGGTAGGTAATACTGAGTGAATACATGTGTTGCAACTGTATGGCATGCTCGTGTGATCCTTCTGTCATTACTAGACCTTCACAGAAGATATTTACAGATTTTTGATGTATGTAGGTAGGTACCTATACCATCATCACTATTTATGCTTCTAGGAACTTTACATTTTAAATATTAAACTGTGTAACAATGTTACTGTAAGTATAAGGAACTACTTATTCTGTCTATTCGAACCTCAAAGAATATTTACATAATAACTACATCTCGATTGATTTTATTTTAGAGATTTCCACCCGACAAACCAATCCTTTCTTCTGCCGTTGGATCTTCAACCGACTTCTGACCAAAACACGCTAGGTTTAAGCATATGAACGACCTGCAGCGCATTACTTTAAAAATGTCATCGGTGCCTATCACTTTTCATAATCCTTGTCATGTTTACAAGGCGTGACGCGTATGAGGTACACACTAATATAATGTGGTCAAACATACTCATACAGCATGTGTGTGTACTCAAGCGCATGTGCCTGTGGACAGTGATGACCGAATCCGGAATATCGACATCGAATGTTTGCTGTCATTTGACATTACGTTAGATGATGCCGGAGAAATGTATAAAAGATCATGTCGCATCTGCTGATGCATCAGTCGCTCATCAGCCACCGAACCAAACCAACCTTACCAAAATGAAATCGGTACGTAGAATAACAGCATTACCTATTACGAAAACATTTTATTTGTTATTACAAGCTTTTGTTATTTAGTTTTACTAATTAAATGTAAAGATGGATTATGGCAAGCTAATGGTAAACCCCTTGAAATCGAAGTGTTGAAGTTCCCATGGCAGTATATTTATTTGGAAGAGATGTTCTAATGTTGAAGCTGGGACCATCTTCATGCAAGAGGGATAAAATTTAAATTTATAATGCCTGTTTTGTTGCAGGTTCTTTCTTTAACAACTTTAATTTTAATGTGATCATAACTTCACTGTTCTCATACTCACTGTAGTGTTCACAATAAATATTTCGGATAAGACTCACCGGAAGAGATAACCTGTTTTGAGCAATTTTAATTCAATATAAATAATATGTTTTTGCCTCTGCAGATGATCCTTGTCGCCCTCGCCCTCGTGGCCGTCGCCGCCGCCCTCCCCGTCGAGGAGCCCATCCAGATCGTCCGCTCCAATTTCGATCAGCAGCCTGAGGGTGGATACCAATATAGGTAATTTTTAAAATTTTATTATTAAAAATCATCTATCTACTTTACAAGTGGGTCTATATAGTTCCCACGAAATATTATTATTACATATACTTAGGGAAGTCAATTTGTATTTTTTGTTGCAAAATTTTAAATTAGTGGTTAAAATTTAAATTTTGTTATTTATATTGTAGGCGTGACACGAAATTTTCCTTTTTTGGTATAATATTTATTTTTGTTTATAATTTTTGCTGGAGGGTCTTTCTTTGTGGTTAGTACCTAACCTGGTGTCAGAGTTTTTATGCCGCCCATAGGCCTCTGACTTGGCTTAACATGCCGTCGAGAAATATCTCTCAGGCATGCTGGTTTCCTTACGATGTTTTCCTTCACCGAAGCAAGTGATAATACGCACATGAATCCGAAAAATCAGAGGTGCTGTGTGTCTTGGGTTTCGAACTCGACACCTATGACTTGGCAGTCCGACGGTCACACCACTAGGCTATAAAGATAAGATAGCTTGGAGGGTCAATACCAAAATAAATAGCACTTTCTGCTGCGAAGAAACATGGCAACATGTTTGTATCTGTTTCTTATATTTGTGTATTTTTAACAGTTACGAAGCCCAAAATGGCATCCTTCGCGAAGAAACAGGTGAATTGAGGACAGTTCCGGATGAGGACAACAAGCCCCACGACGTCGTCGTCGTCCGCGGCTCTTACAGCTACCCCTCAGAAGACGGCAAGCCCATAAACATCGTCTACTACGCTGACGAGACCGGCTTCCACGCGGAGGGAGACTCCATCCCCAAGCCCGCCAGGAGATAAGCTAACAACAACGACGCGCAGATGAATAGTCAATTGATAAAATTAATTGATTGTTCATCAGCTACCATGATTTGAGACTCTGATAACTTTTAAGGAATGAACATAACGGTTACCACGACACAGGAGTGTGGTGCGGAGTACCAGCCGCGCTAACTTCTTGTTGCTCAATGTTTCTTGACGCTCACTGCCATATTTTTGTACGTTTTTATATTATTTGTTGTGTTTTAATGACGTGATTTACATAGTAATTAAAGTTCAATTGAAGTCATTTGTGCACTTTTTATTTCAACTAGCTTCTACCCGCGGTACTTCTTCCGCATATGGAACAAATTCTATGGCACCCGGCAATACTATAGTCTTCAATGAGTAAAAGAATTTCTGAAATCGGATGAGTAGTTTCTAATATCACCTCCTACATCCAGGTTCTAAACCTGCTAAAATTTACCCCTTTATATCTTATCTTTTAATGGAAAAGTTTGTGAGGATGGATGGGTGGATAGATGGATGTTTGATTCTATGTTTTTTTCTATTCACGCAAAAACGACTGAACAGATATGGATGATAGGCACACAGATAGTTTATGACCTAGATTAACATTTAAGATAATTTTTATTCTGATTACGATCCCTTGGGGTAACTATCGAACTCCACGCGGGTAAAGAAAGCCGCTGGCATGAGCTAGTATTTTTATATTTTAGATAAATATAGATAGTTATACATATTTTGGATAATATTCAGTACTATCGTTCTCATGTGCAGGCCTAGCCAAGTTACAAACGTTTCATATCGATTCTCTTTCTACAATCGTAAACGCCTCGGCGGGCGTAAGCGATTGTAGAAAGCGCTAAATTGATAGCCAAGTTGCCACGACTGAGTCGATCGCTCGTTCTCTAATGTCTGTAGAAAAAACCTACACTTTAGTCTATGGTGAGCGTTCCTACCAAAGAGTATAGCGATCAACATTGTAGAAACGATAACATTCTATTCTATCATTTTGAACGATGTAAACTTGTCTACGAATTGTCAATTAGTTTGTGTTGATCACGTGATTTAAGGTTGAGATGATGTTATTCTATAGTTCGGTTCAAACTTAATAGCGGGTCGGAAGTTAGCTGCAAGTGACAGTCTGCGCATTATACAGACAAAACTATGCGTCATCTGCGCCCCATTGATACCTAAAATTGTTGTCTGCGCAGCTTTACATTAGATTTTCCGAGTCGCCATAAAGTTTAAAGCGTTATTCCTGCGCAGACCGTCACTCGCAGCTAACTTCCGAGCCGCCATTAAGTTTGAACCGAACTATACTAGCGTTAACGATTGTAGATTGTCAACTTGACTAAGTTTGCAGGTGTCTGACGAGATGGCGTGTAATAGAGAAGTATGGAAAAAGGAGACGACCACAAATGAATTGGGATAAGGGCAAGAGAATGATGATGCTGATAATTCAGTACCTTTGTATTTATCCACAAAACTATTGAATATGGGAATATAACACCGAAGTCTTTTGTTTCATTAGGCACCTATGTGTGTGCTACACTTTGTTTTCAATGTTGCTGTTCGGAACCAGTGCCCTTTTTTTTTTTTCGGATGGGAAATCATTAAATGACTCCTCCCGCTCTGGGCGGAGCAGGAGGGAGTGTCAGACTCTTACTGACTAAAACCCATCCATGTTCCTTCGTCGCCCTTTGTGTTCCGGGGCCACGGTATCTCTTTCGAATGGTGTGTGTCCTGTCTATGTAATACCTATTTTTGTCACCGACCTTAACAGCTAAGCATTAATTAATTGTAAACCTAATGTTGGGGTATTACAAGAGGGCTTCCTCAAAATGCTATAGGCTCTCCTCCATTTATAGTTGGTGCCAGTTAAGATCGCAAAAGCGGTCATTGACCCACCTACATTTAATAAAGTTCTTAACTTTGAAATCCAAAAAAGCCTGTTTAAGTCTTGAATCGTCATCTGTCGTGATCTTTAACATTTTTTCTAATGAAAAACGATACATGGTTAATTTGTTTTGTTTCATAGTAAAAGGGAAAGGGCAATGACCAGTATTGCGATCTTAACTGGCACCAACTACAGTTCAAAATCCATCACTATTTAACGTTACTAAAAGTTAAGTACCAATGATTAATGCTTGCTGCCAAAAGTGGCCCTGTGTTAGCGACCTTGACTTGCGAGTTATACGTCGTGGATTCGAACCCAGGCGGGTTACTTTGTCAATTTTTTTTAATCAATAAGTAAATGCTCTCAAAAAGGTGAAATAAAAAAAACGTAAATAAAACCAGCACGCCATAGAGTTAAAAAAGTCCTAGCAAATAGGAACATTGCAGGCTGATGCTTGCTTAAACATATATTTTTTTAACTTTGCGTATAATAAAGATTACGGCAGTGAAATTTCTAACATGTATTTTAGTCTTGGTAGATACTCACGCAACAAGTAGATCCTTTACTCAATGTCTTCATACAAACTACCTAGACAAAAATACCTGAGCGTTAATTACGAGTGTAGAACGATTATCATACGTGCTTATAAGCCTACATTCTTTGTATTGAAAAGTACGAGACTATGCCTACTAGACCCTTTAGTCAGAACCTAATAGAGATGATGACTGACTAAAAAAAATAGTTTTATACCTCAGCACCTCAAACAAGCAGGTTTTGCTGTTTACAGACAGTGAGCAAAATTCGATTTTGCTGACAAAGTAACTTTTTAATTATTATTTTTAAATATCGAGAACTGTGCAGCAGCCTTATTCACAACGCTTCGATTCGATTCCGTACCGAATCGAATGTCTAAGATATCGAAGATGTCCTTCAAACGCAATTCAGAAATCCGAAACCGAATAATTTTGAAAGTTCAATTCGATATGAAGACTCGAATCTTTCCGACAGCTGTTTCCTATCGGGAGTTATATCGAATAAAAATAAACGAAGAAATAAACCATATTTCCAGCTTATTTCAGTGAAATAAAAAGACTGTAAACTGTGTTTTTAAACACTGCCTTAAGTAAGTAAATGAAGTTTTATTATTGTATTGACCGTATTTTATTGATGTATCCGCATTTACATAAATTAAAAGTGTCTAAAGAAATGTGATATTCGTTCTAGATTTTAGTTATCATTATTTGGTATTTTGGTAGATGGAGTATGTGATTGAGTGAACCGTCGGCGTGCCGCAGGACAATTGTGTAATACTGATATCAAATACTTACAGCCATTTTTCCTATAGATATAAAGTTAAAAAGAAAGGAAAAAAAGAAAACTACGGTTTACTCTCCCTTACGAAGACATCACTTATAATTCAAAACACTTTTTCCGCGCTTTGGCAGTTTTTCAGACGGCTGTTTACAAAGCAGGCTTATACGAAATAAAGTGTATTTTGGTTAATAATAAAATCATTTTGTATCGTTTGCTGTCTATTAAGTTACTAGCTGTATATTTCCTATTTAAACGGAACGAAATATTCAAATAAACCAATTTTATTTACTACTTTAAATTTTCTACCACGATCATCTATTTACTACCATATTGTAGCGTTCCCCATAAACACAACGGTCTGTCGGATAGAAAAAAACGTATCCGTTCGGATCTGTGAATAGCGTTTTGACAGTTCTTCGGCTCGGTAATGAGATTGTCGAATACGGTTCCTTACCAACACGGAATCGAATCGAAGCGTTGTGAATAAGGCTGCTGGTCTACTCACAAAATTCGAAAGATTTCAACTTTTCTTTGTTCTGTCACTTTCACTTCGATATGAAAAAAGCGAGAGATAGAAACTATTTAAATCGATTCGAAATTCGATTTTCAAATTCCATATCTAGTAGGCCCAAAAAAGAAACAAACAATAAAACGTTCGGATACCGATATTGTAAATCGATAACCGTAATATTGTAAATCACGGGTTAAGGTTTTAAGTAAGTGAAAAATTGTTACATTTCGAATAATCGAATTAAATCATGTATCTACTTATTTATTTATAGTTTTAATAATCTTTAATATTGAGACAGAATACCGCGAGTGTAGTTTCAGAACGCATTTAAAAAAATTGCGAGATTCAAATTTTTATTCTTTTATTCTCTGTTACGCTAGCCATGATTAGGTCAACGTACGCTAGCTACAAAGTACAATAAAATTTGGATAATAAAGTAATAATAATAAATAAACATGAGCGAGTCCAGTGACGAAGTCTGCTATTTAACACCCGAAGATTAAAGCATACCTAATGTATAAAATGCAGAATTAAGTTTCCTGCCTGAAAAGCCTCGCGAAAAATATCTAAAAACTTATGATATTTTTAAGCAATGGACACTTACAAAGGGTGCTAACACTTTTTCGGAGACAGTACTGTTATCGTACTTCATAGAATTATCACAAACTAGGCAACCATCTACAATGTAGGGTATTTATTTACTCAATGTTGAAAGCCACAATAAAAACAAAAGATGAGTGCACATTGAAACCTATCCCAAACTTATTGCATTTTTGAAAAGAATGTCAGTACATTATTTTTTTATAAATCTCAATATCTTTTCCTGTTTATTGTATCCTATAAAAATATACAAATCATCGTCTGGATATCTGTGTGTTTGTGATGTGATGTGGTGGTTTAATTTTTACCATGTTGTTTTTTTTTACCTTAGGTATAGGTATGTTCTCGCTGCTGAGGTGAAAAGTTGTATGTGTTACACGAGACCAAAGTTATTTGCATCTCGTGTCTTTGAATCCCTCGCTATACGCTCAGAATTCTAACATAGAATCACTCGCTACGCTCGTGATTCAACAATAGAATCCTTCGCTGACTCGGGATTCAAAATCAACACTCGCAGCAAAAACCCACTTTGCTCTCTTGTTGCACAAATAACTATTGTCCGTCAGTTAGATTATCGAAAATATTGGATACGTGTTTTTTGTTTTATCAAATTAATATCATCAGTGCTTGATCTCAGCTTGTGCATCATGAGTGCTTGTGACGTCACATTTGAATAAAAAATGTACGCAACTATGACGTCACAGAGATTTTGATGCACTGTATCGTCTTCATTTTTTGTTTACGTGAAATAGAAAAAAATATGTGGCCCATATTTTTTGGAATTTGCTCTATTTAATAATTAAAAATTACAAAGGTGTTATTAACCAGGTGCTCGACCAAATGGTGGAAATCTTCAGGGGGAAGGGACGCGTTTTGCAAAATGCGGCGTACGAGCAGGAAGTCTAAACTTTCGGAGGAGACTCCGGAGCTTATGTCGGAACAACGCGAAAAAATAAATTGGTTCGACGCGATCTTCGATGTTTCAGCACACGTTCAATAGAAAAAGCGATTGAGCATAACTGGGGGTCAAATGTGTTCTTCTAATCACTTGGGAGGAGCCACCTAACGAAGTTGACCAAATCTAATGGGGATATCGTTGTTTTGAAGCCGGAGATTCTTTTTGAACTCGAACGAACTTATACGGCCAGTTGAACGCATACACCTGACCCCCAAAATGAGGATTCTAGAGCCACCTTAACCTGCCATTTCACAGAAGACCTGCCAAAAGTCAGCCAAGATGAAATCGAGGGGGCTCTTAGGCAGCTTAAGAATGGAAAAAATCCTGGGAGGATGCGATAATGACTGAGCTTCTGAGAGCGGGAGGAAGTCCTCTATTAAGAAAACTTCGGGAGCCTTTCAACTCAGTCCTGTTCTCTCAGAACTCCAGAAGCGTGGAGAAGGTGTGTGGTCGTTCTTTTCTTTAAAAAGGAGAACTAGACCATTTCACTCCTTAGCCACGTTTTTAAGCTGGTTTCAAGAATCGTCACGAATCGCCTAGCGCGAAGACTCGTCGATTTCCAGCCAACGGAGCAAGCCGAGTTTCGAGCAGAAAACATAACCATAGACCACATCCACACAGTGCGGCAGATTATACAGAAGTCCGAAGAGTATAATTAGCCTCTGCGTCTGGCATTTGTGGAGAAGGCTTTTGACTCTATCGAGTTCGAACAGTCCTGCAGCCTCGTTCACAACGCTTCGATTCGACTCCGTACCGAATCGAATGTCTAAGATATCGAAGATGTCCTTCAAACGCAATTCACAAATCCGAAACCGAATAATTTTGACAGTTCAATTCGATATGAAGACTCGAATCTTTCCGACAGCTGTTTGCTATCGGGAGTCATATCGAACAAAAATAAACGAAGAAATAAACCATATTTCCAGCTTATTTCAGTGAAATAAAAAGACTGTAAACTTTTTGAACACTGCATAATGTAAAGTAAAGTAAAGTGAGTAAGTAGTGAGTAGAGTGAGTAGTGTGTAAGTAAGTGTAAGTAAATGAAGTTTTATTATTGTATTGACCGTATTTCATTGATGTATCCGCATTTACATAAAATAAAAGTGTATTTATTTATCATTATTTGGTATTTTGGTACATGGAGTATGTGATTGTGCGTGCCAGAGACCGTCGGCGTGCCGCAGAACAATTGTGTAATACTGATATCAAATACTTACAGCTATTTTTCCTTTAGATATAAAGTTAAAAGAAAGGAAAAAAGAAAACTACGGTTTACTTTCCCTTACAAAGATATCACTTATAATTCAAAACACTTTTTCCGCGCTTTGGCAGTTTTTCAGACGGCTGTTTACAAAGCAGGTTTATACGAAATAAAGTTTATTTTGGTTAATATCAAAATCATTTTGTATCGTTTGCTGTCTATTAAGTTACTAGCTATAAACTCCCTATTTAAACGGAACGAAATATTCAAATAAACCAATTTTATTTATTACTTTAAATTATCTACCACGGTCATCTATTTACTACCATATTGTAGCGTTCCCCATAAACACAACGGTCTGTCGGATAGAAAAAAACGTATCCGTTCGGATCTGTGAATAGCGTTTTGACAGTTCTTCGGCTCGGAAATGAGATTGTCGAATACGGTTCCTTACCGACACGGAATCGAATCGAAGCGTTGTGAATAAGGCTGCTGGAGTCTCTGCAGCGATGCCTAGTAGACTGGCGATACATCCAAGTGCTGAGAAGTCTTTATGCAAACGCCATAATAACCGTCCCAACTCAAAACCAGTAAACAGAGCATATCCCATTGCATCGGGGGGTGAGGCAAGGGGACATAATTCACCCGAAATTTTTCACCAACGCGCTGTAGGATGTGTTTAAGACGCTGAACTGGAAAGGGCGTGGCATTAACATCAACGGCAGGTACGGTCAACCAAGTTATTTGGTTTACATTTTAACATGCAAATTACATTGTAAAATGTAAACCAAATAGCTTGGTCGACCGTACATCTCACACACACACTTGAGAGTTGCAGATTACATCATCATACTGGCTGAATCGCTGCACGACTTGTAGCAGATGCTGGATTGTCTAGTAGATTCTTCAATACGCATTGGTCTCAGGGTGAACTTAGACAAAACCCAGGTTATATTCGATGAACCCACCATTACCGTCATCCCAGAACCTATTGTTTTCAATGGTGATCCTCTCGAGGTTGTTCGAGAATATATTTACCTCGGGCAAACTCTGCAGTTTGGTAAGAACGACTTTGAGAGGAAGGCTACCAGAAGAATCCAGCTGGACTGGGCAGTATTTGGGAAACTTCGTCTGGTCTTCTCGTCGAGTATTCTACAGAGCCTAAAGACTAAGGTCTTCAATGAATGCGCCCTGCCTGTTATGACTTACGGGGCCGAAACGTGGACACTCACTGTACGGTTGTTATAAATACAAGGTCGCTCAGCGAGCTATGGAGAGGGCTATGCTTGAAGTCTCCCTGAGGGATCGCATCTGGAACGAGTTGATAGGACACTTTTATTTTTAAAAACATTTACAAATGTAAAATTGTATTTCAGAAGAATAAAAGAATAAATTTAAGACAAGATTAAAATAAGTCGTGGGATATGCAGTACAAGAACTTACTCATATTTCTACGTTTTAAACGACCTACGACGTATTGTGTATCTGATCAGCGAAGTTCACAAATCAACACAATTAAGATCAATTTAAAAATTAAACTAAAAAACCGAAAAACCCGGGTTTTTTTTACGACAGAACCGGTTTTTGATAATAAGCTTAATCCCGGTAATTCCCGGGTTTTTAAGAACCGGGAAAAACCGGTTCGTGACAGTGTTGGTCGGTGACGGACCGGTCGTCTAGTGGCCAGTCTAGCCCCAGTCAAGTACTTTTCAATACAAAGTTTTTTTTGGACACGTTCCTAGCACGGTCATGGTATGACTCTAGGCGATAACTACGCATGATTTCGTTTTAAAAATAATAACGTCACTGCTAAATTGGAAACAATCGTTTGATGTCAGTGCTTAGGTCGTGGATCATATCTATTTTGGTCAGAATTTTAGTCACACAGTGTGTGTAGCTGGCATTTGTATATAGTTTGCATGTCATGGCAGTCTGGAAGTAGTCCTCCATTGCTGTTTCTTACAAAGTAAAAAATCAAAGAGAGAACATATAAGTTGAATTAATGCACTATTTTACATTAGGTAGGTACATTCGTCAGAAAGTATACAGGAAATAACTTCTAAAGCTTTATGTCTCAACAAGCAACGGAGAATAATATATGTATTTATCAATTCAATGGGCCTCTTTTTTGCACTTTAGTAATTACATGGCTATAACTGTCCAACTGCTGGGTAACAGCGTCTTTATAAAGAAACTAGCTGACTTCGTCTGCGTCACATGAGAGAGAAAAAGCTCACAAAAGGAAAAAAAAACCGCGTTTGAGCAACATTTTTCATTTATGCTCCGCTCCTATTAGTCGTAGCGTGATGTATATATCTATAACCTTCCCCGATAAATGGACTATTCAACACAAAAACAATTTTTCAATTCCAACCAGTAGTTCCTGAGGTTAGCGTGTTCAACCAAACAAACAAACAAACTCTTCAATTTTTTTAATAATAATAATAATATATCTGTGGCCCGAGTGTCAAACTGACAAGACATATATTTTTCCCGTTCCGAATTTTAATTTATTATATTACAATTTAAACCAAGAAAATAACATTATACAATGGTAAAGAAGAAAAAAAAAACCTCAAATATACTGGACAACTGGAATTTCATAAAAATGGACCCTTTGAAACTCGTTAAAACCACATCAAAATAATAAAAATGTCACCTATGTTGACAAGGCACCAGGCCAAACTACAAAAAGAGGCACACTCACCAGCTCCGCCTCGCAGCCGCCGGGACGCACCACACCCGTGAGCACCGAGTCACCGGTCGCTGCAGTTGCGTCGAGTTCAAGCGACGAGATTTTCTCCCTGCCGTCGACACCACCACCACCACCAGCAAGAGGACGACGACGAGGAAGAGGACGGCCACCAGCGGGCTTGGGACCTCGAGGCCAACAGGCCCCGAGCAGGGTCCCCGCTGCCGGTGGAAATGTGTCGCGCATGCGATGGACTCAGTCCATTCATGAAAATGTCATGCGCGCATATTATGGGGCTACTGAGGGGGGAAGCAACTTGACTGCGTACGGTGGTCGGATGCTCTCTCTGTTTCAGGTACTTGAGCCGGCTGTCAGCGTAGAGGCACAACGACTGTCGGATCAGGTGCGGGTCATCCAGCGTAACCATATATTGGATGACACCGTACTTCATCGACTACGCTCCGAATCACGGAGTAACCTAGTTACGCCTGCTTTGCCAATGATCACAGTGCAGCTGCACAATATTCCCAGTGCGCCACCGCGATCCGACTATGATGGTGAAGAGGATGGTGACGAAGTTATATTCGTGAGTACCCAATGCAACGCACAATTGAGGAGGGCTTTGGAGAGTGCGTTTCGGGAGTATCGTTTCGCACCGCCTGAACTTAGACCACGTTTGCCTCGTTTGCCTATGCACAATAAAAACAAGGCGCTGATGTGTGCTCTAGATTCGCAGCTGTCAAATTGCTTTGACAGCAGCAAAGACCTCGCCGATACTCACTCAATATTGTACTGTGGAGCTGTAGCGGCATGTCGTGTAGCTCGCGTCAAATTTCCCAACAACGACAGAGCTACACGACCAAAATTAGCTGCTCCAGCTTGGCAGTGCAGGATTGAGCGGCGTATCGGTGAGGCTAGGGCACTCATCGGCAAGTTAATCTGCTTCAGGGAGGGTAATACTCGCCCTAGAGTGATGCGTTTTTTGAGGCGGGCGTTCTCGGGAACTGATGTTAGTTTTCGAGATTACTTGGCCCGCGTCACAGAGCGTATCGACTTCCTGAAGCAGATGATCTGTGCATGGGCAAGCCGTATTCGTCGGTACAAGCGGCGAGTGGAGCGGTACACTCAGAATCGCACATTCCAAAGCGATGAAAGGTGGGTATATAGGGCTTGGGAGCGACCGGACCAAGGTATGACTGACACGCGTCTGCCGGATGATAACGCTATGTGTGCATTCTGGCGCATCTGGTCGGTGCCTGTCAGTCACACTGAAGGCGATTGGACCCGGGAGGTTGAACAAGCGTGTGATCTTATACCAGAAATGGAGGCAATCATCATCAGCCCCCAAGACGTAGCTCGTGCGGTCCGTCCCTTGCCTAACTGGAAATCTCCAGGACCGGACGGACTGCACAACTTCTGGATCAAGTGGTTCCAAAGATCACACGTTCGCTTGGCGTCCCAGTTTCAATCAGCCTTAGAGTCAGGGTCGCTACCCCAGTTCTTGACGACCGGAATTACCCACCTGCTCCATAAATCAGGTAGTACTGCGGAGCCCAAAAATTATAGACCAATCACTTGTTTACCAACGGTCTATAAAGTTCTTACATCCATTTTGAGAGCTAAAATCAACCAACATATTGAGAGTAATTCTATCATGTCTGCCTCTCAGAATGGATGTAAGAACGGGTCCCGCGGCACTAAGGAGCTGCTCCTCATTGATATGGCCATTAGCCAACAGGTTCGCCGCTCCCGAAAGAATCTGTCTACATGTTGGATAAATTATAAGAAGGCCTATGATTCCGTGCCTCATACATGGCTCATGAGGGTGCTGGAATTGTATAAAGTAGATGCGACTCTACGTACCTTCCTGATGTCATGTATGGGGCACGGGAGAACGGTTCTTCGCTATCCAGGATGTCGACAGATCCAAGGGAACAGCGAACCGATAAGGATCGAGCGTGGTATTTTCCAGGGTGATAGTCTGAGTCCATTGTGGTTTTGTCTAGCCTTGAACCCTCTCAGCACACTGCTGAAGCGTTCAGGTCTAGGCTATCTGTTGAGGAAAGATTGTCAGGTCATTTCTCACCTTGTTTACATGGATGATCTGAAACTCTTTGCCCACAAAATTTGCAACTGATGAAGCTACTGAAGGTAACAGAAACTTTCAGTAGCGCCATTAGGATGGAATTTGGTGTGGACAAATGTGCAGTCATGCATGTAAAGCGAGGGGAGATTATGGAATCCGTGGGAACTCAACTTTCGGATTCCATACACCTTAGATCGAGAGGGATCTAATCTAATCTCAACAGAAACCTACAAGTATTTGGGTATGTCGGAAGCGTTAGGCATTAACGTGACTGACATGAAGCAATCGTTGAGGGAGCGCTTCTTTGGCCGCCTGAATAAGGTGCTAGGCGTCCATATCCTGGCTGCGCTTTGGTGACCTCTTCGGGGAAACCGAAGGTTTTGTCTGTGCAATAATGGACGAAGTTATGATGACGAATAACTACCGGAAATACATTGTGAAAGATGGCACGGTTGACAAATGTCGGCCATGCCACCGTCCGGGAGAATCAATCCGACACATTATTTCTGGGTGTTCTAGTCTAGCTAACGGAGAGTACTTGCATAGACACAACCTACCTTGTTGCCAGGATTATCCACCAGCAACTTGCTTTGAAGTACAACCTGGTGGAATCAGAAGTGCCATACTATAAGTATGCGCCCGACCCAGTTCTCGATAGTGGTAATATCACGTTGTATTGGGATCGACCTATCACCACTGACAGGACTGTTGTTGCCAATAGGCCTGACATTGTGGTGATAGATCGATTGGAGCGCCGCACAATGATTGTTGATAGAACGGTCCCGCATGACGAGAACCTCGTGAGAGCAGAGAAAGATAAAGAATTTAAATATCTAGATCTGGCTCGCGAGGTTGTTGACATGTGGGACGTGAGTACAGCAGTCATTGTGCCGATAGTCGTGTCGGCCAATGGCTTAATAGCCAAAAGCCTCGACCAACATCTTAGGAGGCTCTCGCTTGGCAGCTGGATCAAGGGCTTAATTCAGAAAGCAGTACTTCTGGACACGGCACGTATTGTTAGGAGGTTCCTCTCCCAATTGCCCTGACCACCGGCAGCTCGGACCCTGTTCCCAGTGCTGGTGGGCTACTGTTTTTAATATTTTTAAATGTTTTTTATATAGTTTTATTAAGAAATATTTAAAAATATCAAAAATATGTATTTAAATGAATAAACGAATAATATATATATTTTATTATAATTATTTTATATATTAGTATTAGTATAGATTAAACAAACGGTAATATTCATTAAAAACATTGATATAGTACATTAGCTTTTGGTCTCGGCTTACCTCGCGTTTATTTAGGTAAAAAGCTCTTAACACACTACTAAAGTTTCTATAAAAATTGATTCAATCATGATTCGAAAGTCACGTGGCGCCATCTATTATCATAAGAACGTTACACGAAACAGTACTTTTTCGGGATGAAAAGTACCGTTTCTGTACACTTGACAACGTATATGCAACATTTCAGGACGATCGGTTCAGTGGTTTAGGAGTGAAATAGTAACAAACAAACAAAAAAAAAAACTTTCGCATTTATAAAATTAAGTTAGGATTAGGATTTTACCTCTTTATAAAACTTAAGGATTATTTTAGTGCTGTAGAGCTCTATTTACATGATGTACCTCTTGTTTGCGCATTAGGAAGTATCTGCATAGTTGTTGTTTTGACAAGTACTTATTGCAAAAATCGAAGACGAGGAAATCGAATGCATCTTATGCAACAGTTAGAGCGCAAGTGAAATAAATTGATACCCTGTAAAATAAAGTAAGAAGCGAAATGTTAAAAGATATATCCTACCCAGAGTCAATAGTTCAACAATTACATTGTGGACAGGTGAACGTGTCGTCGTGAGCTGTAATCCCCACTAAAACTAAACTTAGTATTTTAAAATCCATAATAAAATAAAAAAATAAAATAAAATTGTGCATAGGTGAGTTCTAAATCTATTAAAACTAGGTAGATATTATTAACTATGTATCTCAACAGGTAAAAAAAGTAAAAAAATCTAATAGATGCCCAAAATTCCATTCCTTATTTGCAGTAAAAAGTATAGAAGCGTATAATTATAATGTATCAGAATGGGCGCGAGCCGGTTGGCGGCCAAGGTCGTGGCACTGTCTGCATGGCAAGCGACCGATCACCTACGTGTGTGCATGTCGACGAATAACTGGCCAAATTAGGCACTTCGCACATCATCACAGTTTTTATTGTCCCATATACTTCTCCTAAAAATACCATAGTTTACATGATATTTCATAATACCAACCGGTATTAGATCATTATGAAATAGATCAGTCTACAGTGAATGTTTGAATATCATTGGAATTTCCACCTTCAGTGCTGAGCCGAGCTTTGACTAATTCAATAATATGATTTTATTCAGGCATTCATTTAAGTGTTGCTGAATGTTTATGAAAATGGGCCATAGATGTTAATAATAATTTTTATGTTAATGAATAAATTTGACTGCGTTGTGTTAACCAATATGTTATGTTATGTTGTTCTTAGAACAGTGTACAAGCGAAAGGTGCGCGCTAGTAGTCTATTTTCTATGCGTACCTGCCTTTCTTACACTGGTTTGCGCTCATCTGTTCGCAGAATGATAGATGGTTACAACATGACTCTTGAACATATTGACATTTTTGCATGTTCTCCTCTCCCAGTAAGTTCAAATGTAAACTAAAGGAGCTCTCTTGATTGATGTGTAAAAGTACAGATAAACATGATAGTTAAGTAAGTTTAGTTTTTTTAATATTATTATGTATTATTACCCTTGCGTTTAATTAATTGTTTATATATTCCACAGTTAATCTGTGAACAGCGTTGTGGGCTACAATATTGTTCTAATGTTATGTGTATCTCTTTTTTATACTTTATGTTGTAGCTGTTTGCTGTTCCTCTTGAATAAAAAAAATAAAAATATAGGCCAGAGGTAGCTACGACGCATTGCTACGCCGTAGCTTCGTAGCCAGCAAGCGTAGCGGCAGTCCAGTCGTACCCGTGACGTAGCTGTCTTGCCGTAGCGTTTGGGTATGAATATATATTTGACAATACTGCTGTTTTAGGCTTTTTACGTATATTATTTATATGTAGGCGACAGACGGGTAGTTTTTATACTTTTTTATTATTAAGGTTTCATTGCGAATAGAAGTGGGGGTCGAACATTGTGTTTGTCTCTTACCATTATTTTTAGGCAATAGGCTTTAAAAGTAGGCTTCTATGTTTTAAAATGTATGTGGCTGCGATCATTGGTCGTCTGGGAAGGCTCTTAATTTATTTAAGCAAATTAAGCGGATACCTATTAAGATTCATGTCATTATACGGCCGAAAATAGATGTATTGCCAGTTTCCATCTTCTATTTATTTATAAGGTTAATATATACGAGTACAATCATTTAAATTTTCGAGAGAAAATATGTTACAAACAGAGGGATGTACAGATTTTACCGATGTTTCTTAACCCATGATCTGCCCACGAAGTAGACACAATAGTTAAACAATGGCGCCTCGACCAAATCGGTCATTTGACAGATCATGATTTAATGGATTATAATTATGTTTGTGACAGGCACAAGAAGTTGAGCCACAGTCGTCTAGCAGAGTAAGCGAGCTGAAGTGGCAGTGTGCTGTGTGGAAGGACCGCCGGCCGGTGGAACAAATGAGTTCTGGAGTGGAGACTATGTGCGCAGGCGCAACGATGGACGCCCTAGTATCTAGATTCATCATATCAGCCCGGAATCACCCACTGCTGGGTATAGGCTTTCCCTTTTTTCTGCCACACTTCCCGGTTCTGTGCGTCCCTTATCCAGGTGTTCCCCGCGATTTTGACGACGTCGTCGACCCAACGAGCTTTAGGACGGCCCTGGTTTCTATGGCTACCACTCGGTCAAAGCCTTGCTCCATCGGCTATCTCCGCGTCTAGCCAGATGTCCTTCCCAGGCCCATTTGAGTCACACCGCCCGGTCCCCGACGTCGTAGACTTTCGTCCGACGGCGGATTTCGGTGTTACGCACTCGATCTAAGAGGGTTATGCCGAGCAAGGCTGTGCCACTCGTACTCGGTGGACAGTCTCCTTTGTGAGCGTCCATGTTTCGGCACCGTAAGTCATTGTTGGCAGGACACATTGGTTGAAAATGGGGGTTTTTAGGCACTGAGGGATTTTTGTGGACCGAAAAATATGCTCCAGTTTACCAAACGCCTTTCAGGGCAGCAGTAAAAAGTTTAGGCGAAAAGGAGTCTTCTTGTCGCACTCCCGTTATTATCGAAATCGGTGCTGTATTGTTATTAATTAAAGCAGACTGATACGTATTAAAGTAAATTTATTTGTCTTATGTTAAATTATTCTAGTTACAAATTATATAGTAGTCGTTGCGACTTTTGTGTGTCCCCCTCTAGCGTCGCGCACGTTCCCCCCCGTGCCCTCATAACATCTTAAGCCTACGTATGTTAAAGTGCGTTCCATTATCCTGTATTGCCATATGTTACATCTATCCCTTTTATTATAAACATAACAAAAAAACAAAATAATAAAAAAAATAAAAAAAGTTTAATTTTCCTGTGTTGCTTTACATCTATCATGTTTAAGTACTTATTTCTAAATTATAGTTTACAACCAATTATTACATTGCAACTAGCATTGTAGCTTGCAATTACTACATTTATACTTATATTAACATTCACTTAACAAGCTGTATTACAGTAAAATGTTAGTCCAGTTAAATTTTAATATCCACTGAATCTTCACACCCAGCCTTTGTTAATCAGCAGACTATTGAGGTCGAACATAATATGAGGTCCTGGTGTACACACATCCTTCTTTATTATCTAAGACATCATACGATCTAAAATTATTATCTTTGACAATTTTTCCTTTATGCCATTTATTACTATTAGGTTCTTTTTTGTACCATACTTCTTGTCCTATTCTAAAGTTATCTTTGTTTCTTACATTTTCATTATAGTTTTTCTCATTTCTTAGTTTTACTTTTTTAAATTGTATCTCTTCATTCTTATTTAATTTAGATTTCAAGTATTGGTGAGTAGCCGGTAATTTGGTCTTTAAATTTCTATTCATCATCAGCTGTGCAGGTGATAAATTTGTTCCTGAGACTGGTGATGCTCTATACTGAAGTAATGCTAACCTAATATCTGTGTTATTTGCATTTTGTTAGCATTGTTTTTGCAATTTGTACTCCTCTTTCAGCCATCCCATTGGACTGTGGGTATCTTGGACTTGAATAGTTACCCTACCGGCTGCGCCATGTATTGTTATTAATTAAAGCAGACTATTAGACTGACAGACTACGTATTAAAGTAAATTTATTTGTCTTATGTTAAATTATTCAGTAGTCGTTGCGACTTTTGTGTGTCCCCCTCTGGCGTCGCGCACGTTCCCCCCCGTGCCCTCATAACATCTTAAGCCTACGTATGTTTAAGTGCGTTCCATTATCCTTTATTGCCATATGTTACAGGTGCTGTGAGTTCATGCATTCTGACCTGCATTGTTGCCGCATCGTACAACTCCCTGAGTACATCTACATACCAACTGTCGATCTGGCAGCGATGGAGAGAGTTAAACACGGCCCAATGCTCGACACTGTCGAATGTCTTCTCGTAATCGTCAAAAGCTAAACACAGTGGCCGATTGTATTCTGCACTCTTCTCCATCATCTGCTTCACGGTATGAATGTGGTCAATTGTCGAGAAACCACTTCGGAAACCGGCTTGTTCAACGGGCTGGCAGTCGTCTAGTTGGCGGGTTAGACGATTACATATAGTTTTGGCAAACAGTTTATAAATTTGAGAAAAGAGATATAGGACGGTAGTTGGTAAGGTTTGAATGTTCTCCTTTCTTATGGAGTATAGCGACTGTCGTCTTCTTCCAGGCATCTGGTGACGTGACACTGAAGAGGACACCATTGAAGAGTTTAACGAGAACTTGTGTGATGAATTTGCGCCCCCCACGCAATAATTCAACCGTAATCCGTCCTCACCAGGTGTTTTGTCACATTGCATTTGTGACAGTGCCTTTTCTGCATCACTAGCCATGATATTCGGCGGCAGACTTTCAGAGCCTCGGTGATCTTTGGGCGGAGCTCTATGATTCGGACGAGTTTCTGCAGACTTTGAAGCATAAAGCTCTTCGTAGAATCTCTCCACAATGTTTAATTACGATCTGTAACAATTTGACCATCTTCAGCTCTTAGTTTGAGAATTTCTTGTGTATCTGTATTTATTTTCTTCCTAAAGACTTTCGGCCCTCTATGTTGTTCTATTGTATTTGTAAAAATGTTTGTGTTGTGTTTGCGAGTGTCCCTTTTAATTGATTTGCTTATTTGTCGATTAATCTGTTTTTATTGCTCTTTGATTTTGTATGGTGTGCTGTTGCATGGATTTTCTCTGTTCAATAAGAGTTTAGGTTTCAGGTGTCAGTTTTCCTCCCTTTAGGCACACTTTTCCAAGGTATTTTTGAGTTGTTTCAGTTATGGCCTTGCATAACAATTCGTTAAGCTGATTGGCACCTAGGTCAGTTCCAAAGTATATTGTTCTTGAAATGAGACTATTTGCTGTTTCTCGTACTTAGGATTCGATCTTCGATCTTTCCTTTTTTAGATCGTACCTATACTCCGCTCTAACTAGACGATGGTCGCTTCCGGTCTTAAAGCGAGTGAGGGCAGAGACATCATTCTGTGACTACATGTTTGTGTGAGCTCATGATGTAGTCGACCTCGTTTTTGGTCTTATCGTCTGTCGCTTTTTAAAGAATGTATTCATAGCGTACTTGTTCTTTTGCTCAAGAAAATTTACTAGTGTTTGCCTTCTTTTGTTAGGCAGACCAAGGCCAAATCTACCGATAGAACTCTCGTTCGTGAGCGGCTGGCTAACTCTTGCGTTAAAGTCGCCAACCTCTGGATTATAAGTCAAAATACAATTTGTTACTTTTGTAATATTTGGCGAAACGTGCTTTAAGGCACCAGCCTCACGCATAACTCGTGCAAAAGTCATTTATCCAAAAATAGACTACGAAAACCTTCGAATGATTTGTCCATTGTTCATTCTGGCTAATTTCCGGAATTGGATAGGTATTTTACTCAAAATTTTCGAGTAGTAAATGACTGATCTATGTTTAAAGCACAATTAATATAGCTTAACATAAAAATAATAATACAACAGTTGAGGCTGTGTGCCACTTTTACATAAAGTTTTTGACATTGAATATTCATGTTTTTTTTTATTTTCCCTCATCTACGATAGGTTAGTAAAATAATTATTTTCGTCAACTTTAAAATAAAAATATCACGCATATTATGCTATCAATTAACGAATCCGGATTAGCGACATCGTACGTTAGAAGTCAAGAAATGTATAAAAGCACATTTTACAATCGATCTAGCATCAGTCGCACAGCAGCCACCGAACCAAACCTATCGAAATGAAATCCGTACGTGTACTCATATATTGTTAAATCTAAGTGTATAATTTCACATTATTTCTATATTTTTAGCTTACAAAAACTTACTTTTATTTCAAATCTAGCGAAAAGATCTTTATTGGTTTGTTTGATATATTAATATTTTTATAAAATGTGTGTATTGTTTGGTCTGCAGATGATCCTTGTCGCCCTCGCCCTCGTGGCCGTCGCCGCCGCCCTCCCCGTCGAGGAGCCCATCCAGATCGTCCGCTCCAATTTCGATCAGCAGCCAGACGGTGCATACGTATTCGGGTAAAAATTGATTATTTTATTTCTACATAAACACCTATCTACTTTACGAGTGGGTCTATATAGGTCCCTATAACACGAAATGTTATTAATATTTTCAATATCAACAGTTATGAATCCGCAGACGGCACCATACGCGAAGAACAGGGTGAAGTGGTGGAAGTTTTGGATGAGGAGAACAAGCCCCACAACGTCGTCGTCGTCCGCGGCTCCTACAGCATCATCGGACCGGACGGCACCCCCGAGGTGGTCAACTACTCCGCTGACCAGAACGGCTACAAAGCGGAGGGAAGCTCCATCCCAAAACCCGCCCGTAGATAAGCTAACAACAACGACACGCAGATGAATTGTTGATTGATCCACTACAAATGTGAATTAATCGGTTGTTCATCAGCTGCTTTATCTAGTGACTCTGATAACGTTTAAGGTACACAGGAGCGCGTGGTGGTATGTCAGCCACCCTCTTCTTATTGCTCTTTGTTATTTGATGCTAATTGCCATATTTTTGTTACCTGTTGAGTTTTAATAATGTGATTCATACTGTAAATAAAGTAAAATTCAAGATCTTATACATTTTTTTTTTGTGTTCATGTGTCGTTTTATAGGTAGTCAGTAGGCCGAAAGTAGGACAACCAATCTCACCAAGGGGTACCGTATTATCTAGTACTAACTGGGTTGTGGAAGTCAGATAGGCAGTCGCTCCATGTAAGATACTGGCATTGGAAGCCGACCCCAATATAGTTAGGAAAAGGCTGGGCTTAGGATGATTGTGTGTCATCATTTCAATGATGTTCACAATAACCCTACAAATTGACACTCAAACAGAGCAAATTAGTGCTATTTGAACTACCTATAAAAAAACCAAACAAACTTACACAAACAAACACACACTTAACAAACTTTCAACCCCTCTTTGGGGGAAAGAGGGGTTGAAAGTTTGTTAAGTGTTGCTTAGAGGTTGAATTTTTCGAAATCCTTACTTAGAGGATGCCTACGTCACAATGGCTGTATGTATGCAGCCCGACCTGTCCAGTGGTTTGAGTTTCATCGTCAGTTAGGAGTAGGACAAACGATTTTTACCCGACTGAGGAGTGTAATGTGTTTGTTGTCCTATGTTTGTTCCTTTGTGGCACTCCAGAGACCGAACGCGTGGGCCTTTTTTGATCATTCTTTCGTCTTAGTATCACTAAAAATATGACAGTAATCATCATTAATTATAGCGACAAACAGATGCCATATTGTGAAAAATAAAAGAATAAAGTCGAAGAACTGTATTAAAGGCTTGAGGACGTACAACATTTGCTGATGGATTGTGTTAAAAAATAAGAAAGAGAGAGAAGAATTGGAAAGGGAGCATTTATTGAACGGATTAGATATAGGTTTTGACACGTCATTTTCAGACGATTTTGTCACGTCCAAAATTGGATCTAGCGAAGCAACTCTGCTGTTTGGCAGTAGTGAATCCCTAATAAAATTGTGTTCCTAGTTTTTTGTTTTTACATCTTTGTGATTACTCCAATTTTCGTGATTCTTTTCTTATTTGGTAGAGGAAGCCTGCACGGTGGTCCCATAAAAAAATTATTCACATGGGTAGTTAGAAGAAGAAAAAATAAGTATTATAGAAGATCAATCATAGATCTTCTATAATACTTATTTTTTCTTCTTCATTTATTAGCCTAACATCGTTGTATAGAACGACCTTCACCGAGCTGGTTAATAGATGAAAAGTATTTTATATCAAATTATATAATATGTCAATAAATATATTGCAAATGGGTTGACTAAAAAATATCAGTCCAGAATATGATTACTTAACAATTTTGAAAATATTTTTATGCAAACGTTAGGTTAGGTTAACGTTATAACTTTATAACTAACTTTCGGAAGTCGGTGGCAATAAAGTCAATGAAACAAAGTAAAGGTTTATTTTTTACTTTATTGTGTTTTTTTGGAAGTTGGTTTTTCTTTTTAGCAAAAACGATATTTTAATTTTAGTATAGATTGTGCCCGTAAACAGTATACAGTACGCATAGTTCATGGTCACTTTCTGATTCGTCTCCTGCATAATTAGGATAAAATCACATCTGAATCTGAAAATGTTGTTGAATATTTCAATCAGATTTTATATACACTGGCCTGCAAAACGAAGTACTACACTTTTGAAATTTTTATTTTTTTCTAAACTCTATAGAAGTTAGAGATATAAAATAAAAAAAAAAACGTTTTATAGCAATTTTTATCAGCTTCATTAGTTTTTATGTACAAAATTAAACTCTTTTTCGAGTTCTTTTTGTTTCGAAAGTATATCTTATGTAAGTACTTAAAAAGATATTGCAATTTTAAAAGTGTGATACTTACTTTTGCAGGCCAGTGTAGTTTGGCATGAATTGAATAAAGGGGAAAATCTAAGAAAATGACCGTTTCTAAAGTCGTAAAATATTTAACCACATTTTGAGATGACTGCCAGCACTAATGGCCTATTTCACATGTGACAAACTTTTATGTACTTAGTTGTGGATTCCATCCTACTAACAATGCTTTAGGTATCTGGTTAGTTTTGCTGCTGGCAGTTTAATCTGTTTCTATTGCATTGTATTTGGAACCACGTCATATATATAGTGCAAGTTATTATTAGGGTTGTTAGTAAGTACATTTGAATGGTTAATCGTCCCATACTCATATTTTTCAGAATAGGTAAAAGGTACATTTGTTATTTTCGAGTATTTTGTATAATTTCTTGTCTTCTTTCTTTTCTTTACACCCGACTGCTAGAAAACGTTATGTATATCGCGCCTATCTGTGAAATGAAAGAATCTCATCACCTGCTTAACCCTTTTCCAACTATGTTGGGTGGGGTTCGAGTCTAACGAGATGAAGCTGAGTACTAGTATTTAATATGGAACGACTGTCTATCTGATCATGTAATAGATACGATACCCCTTGGTTGGACTGGTTCTCAGACTTTTGGGCCACTGACTTGACTACCTGTAACGACTGTCAAAGACTCGACTGACAAATGATCGCCGGGACCAACGGCTTAACGTGCTTTCTGAGGCATGGAGGAAACCCGTCACCCGCCTGAAGATCGACCCGAGTGGCTGTGATTATTTAGCCACAAACTCCTTCTGGGTAAAATGAAGAATATCTGTGAGATTATTGAACAGGCTCACATCTATACCGCTTCAGTAAAAATAAATAGCACATTTTGATACAAGTGGAGAAAGTTTGTCATTGCTTCCGAGGCGGAATTAACTCCCGAGCCGTAGGCGAGGGTGTTTTTGAGCCGAGAACTGCAATAACAAATGTCCACGTGTATCAAACGACGTTTTTCAATACACTTTTGAAGAAATTTAATAAAAGAAAGAAAAACTTTTTTCCTCGCTTTGCTTTCGCCAGGTTTAAGGAGAAGCAAAGGTATGAAGCTGTTAAACAGCATAATATAAAAATGTTTTTTTTTTTTTTGTGTTTTTTGAATTTAGAACGCAAATAAATGTTAATTTGTTTATAAAAGTAAATATTAGTTTTAAATAATCATGTTTATCTATGATATTCCATTTATAAACACAATTTGAATATTCAAAAAATATTTACGCCTTAAGTATAGACGCTTTATTACTTTGCCGAAATAAAAAAAAAACATTCACCTCCGACTATAGGCAATGAACCAATTTGGTCTAAGTATAGGTATAGTTATCTGTGGCATTTTTCATTCCTGCATACGTGTTGGAAAATGAAAAAAATCGCACACGTGTGAAATACATTGCATGTTGAACATAATCATAGTGCGTTAAGAACCAGTTTTCGAGGAAGTGTATTGAAAATACCTTTATTATTTTATAAAGAGTTAACTTTTATACAAATGCGTGTTTTAAATCATTTGCATACATACTAATATAATATTATGGCGGAATGTGTCCTTGTTCTAAAATTGTAGTGTGTTGAACAATATTTTTAAGACGTTTTGACAATTATATATACCTCTAAGGTACTTCGCAGCTTTAGCAGCTTAATCGTACACGTGATAGGCTCGACATAGGTTATGCGTGGACTATGTATATCTTTAATTTTTCTCTACATATACAAATTGACTTCAATTGAAATGAACTGACCTGTCATAAGGATTCTTTCAGAGACCCTCACGTGCGGTGTAAACGCAACGCAAAAATGTCGGTTTTTAAATAAAAAATACTCGTTTATCATGCAACCCTAATCCTAATCCTTCCTAACTAGTATCATTATAAATGCGAAAGTAAGTTTGTTTGTTACCTTTTTATGCCTAAACCAGCGAACCGATCAAATGAAATTTTGCATAATACGTTTTCAGGTGTACACCAACGGACATAGGGTATCTTTCATCCCAAAAAAAGTACTGTTTCCGAGGAAACAACAATAACGTTCTTATGATAATAATAGATAGCACCACGTGTCTTTCGAATCATGATTGAATAGTATTGTTACAAGCAGAGTACAATCCGAAATGATTGTCAAATTCTAAATTAACTCGAGCAAAGCCGAGGACTGGAGCTAGTATTGTCATAACTTTAACAATTTATTCATTTCTATGCACGATACTGATGTACTTGTTGCAAATAATCTAAGGAAAATGCAATGGGATAATTGTATTGTTAAATAAAAATTCGATGTATTTACGTTACGCGTACACCGGGCGCTCGTGCCTCTGAGCACTATTATATAAACTGCCAATTTTGTAAATAGGGATTTGAAATATAAAGTTGCTACTGTGACAAATGTATTTTCCACTAATTGTTTTATTCCTACATACTTCATACAAAACACAGTTTTTAATCGTGGAGATCCAATATTTTAACCAATTATACAGCTGTATAATTGGTTAAAATATTGGATCTCCACAAAAAAAAAAACATTCAGAATAATAATAGAACATAAATAGTAATAGAACAGCTGTTCTTTACTATATTGAATGGGGCATTTTTCGAATGAATATTTATTTGTATGTAATGAGAAGGTTTACCAATAATAATAACACCTCAGGGTTCTTACAGACGAGCGGCACGTTACCAACGGCAGATAAACTGCAGCCGTCGCCACCGGTCGACTGCAGCCGTGCCATCGTGTCGCTCGTCTTTAAGAACCCTCAGTAGGTTCTCGTTGTGCGACCGAATCTAAGGAGTAAAAACATAACCCTTTCCTTGCAGTCGGGTAATAAAATCGCACAAATAGTGAGTGATGAAGTTCCTCTTTCTAAAGCATCATCAGCAGCTTGAACCTTGTTCCTGATGGCCGGTGGCTATTTTATACTTTGAACGTTTTACGATTCAGCAATTATCTTTAAATGTAATTTATTGATGTCGGTCCAAAATGAGTCGTCTCAATCCGACCGATTATAATATTAATATTGGACTAAGAGTGCTGTAAATTAAAATTAGTGTCCATTTCAAGTTTATAATTTAAATTCTATTATAATTCAACTTTTCTTAATATTTCTAGTTTTTAATCCTAATACGCACGGGTAGGTAGTACGGTCCGATTTACACATGTGTGTGTTAGATCCACTTGCTAACATGGTGATCGTGTTTCAAAGAAAGATATATCTATAGATACATGTATTTATATTAGCATAGAAATGTATAAAAGGTTACATTAAGATCCGAAAAGCATCAGTTGCTCATCAAGTAGCCACACAATCAAATTCAAAATGAATTCGGTAAGTTAGTACCTACAGCATTTTCATATTTTGCATGCAGTGTTACGTACGTTGACTAAAGCGCAGGCCATACCGCTAGCTAGCGTGCGAGGCGGGCGAAGCATCGTTTTACCTCTTTTCTTCTCTTTGGTTCACACCGCGAACTATCGCAAGAGCCGAACGAATCATGAAAAGAGCCTCGTTCACCTCGCTTGCTCGTTCGCTAGCTGGCGGTGTGGCCTGTGCTTAAAGCATTTTTAAAACAAAACCTCGCTCATTTTTAATTTCGTGAGAAGGTGAAAGCGTCAACAATATATTTAGTACGGAATTCTCGTTTTCTTCGTTAAAACGTTAAATTCCCTTTTTGGTCTCTTAGAAAACAGTTTGAGGTACGAGTACCTACCTACCTCTCTCTCTATTCTACTACAACTTTTTGACATATTTTGTTTTAGTTCATCTTTATCACTCTCGCCCTAGTGGCCATCGCCTCATCTGCACCAACTGAGAAGAAGCCAGCCGTTGAAATCATTCGCTTCAGCTCAGAGAGGAATCCAGATGGCTCCTATTCTTACAGGTATTGTTATATATGGAATGTGCTATTCGTTTTTCTCTGTTTTCATCATCATGTGCCAAGCCATTTCCCAACATTGCTAGAATCGGCTTCATTAAATACCTTAATACATTGCATCAAATGTTTGCTTATGTAGAACTAACTTAAATAAAATCAACAGTTACGAGGCTACAGACGGCAGCTCCAGGCAGGAAACAGGCGTTCTGAAGGAAACTCTGAATGACGAGAACGAGCTTCAAAACGTCATCATTGTCAGCGGATCCTACACTTACCTGAATGATGAAGGCCAGCCAGACACCATTACCTACTTCGCTGATGAATCCGGTTACCACGCTGAAGGGAAAGCCATCCCCAAGGTTGTCTGAAGGAGATAAAACTACAAACAACCACTTACCTTTAAATAGCCAAGGACTGATATGATCAGTTATGCTGAAAATTATTAATATTTAACGATTAGCCGCATGTCGTATTAGATTAATAAATTAATGTGATATAAGCTGTAACTATTTATTATTTCCTATATTCAAAAAATATTTGTCCACCTGTGTCAGGGCCCAAGCTACCGGTGGTTATGGCTCCAGAGACAGAGACCTCCTCACAGAGGAGTACTGTCTTCTGAATCAGGCTCATCCAACCGTCTAGCAAGAGCTTAGAAAGATAGTCGTCGAGGCTCTTGGCCATCAAGCCAATCATCATCGTAATGTGCCGTAAATTGGCCATAATGACCCTAATTTTCATTGACTATATCTACACCGTCTCGTTGATCTAGTGGTCGGCTGCTGGGCTCGAGTGAAGTTCTGGGTTCGAGTCTCTGGTCGTGTGTCGTGTGGTGAGTTATGTGTTATTTGGGCTTTTCTATCAGGAATTTTTCAGTAATAATGTCTGAGTTTGTGCCCGGTTGATGGTGAAAGGTTTGGTCCCTACTCGGAACTTTAGCATAACTGGTGAAATGGGGGCCTATACTATTAGGCACAACTCTACCTAAACCTTCGGAGATTACAGGCGTAATGTTAAGTTATGTTATATCTACAGCAGCTTTTGCTAGCGGGCTTCGTACGTGTAGAAGTCGAAAATAACGGTACACAGTATTTAAATATTTATTTTTGAATTTAAATTGTCGAACTTTAAATAAATAACTGAACCTATCACACAGGTGACGGATACGAAAATTTCCCTGACAAAGATATAATGTTTGAAATACTATGTTATGAACATTCATTTTAATAAATTCTAGTGATTATCAATACCATTACTAAAATACCTTGGAATATGTTTGTTTTAATTTAATAAAAACATGAGGTAACATAGCCGTTACGATAATGAAAATAAAATATGAGACAACATTGTGTTGGTAAAGAAAAACATGTTTATTTATCTAATTTATTAATTACACCAGTAACAGTAATTAATTAATTTCTTATGTATTATATGAACTACAATTTCATCTGGATAGCATTAAATCATGATCTGTCAAATGACCAATTTGATCGAGACGCCATTGTTTAACTATTGTGTCTACTTCGTGGACAGATCATGGATAATACAGAATAAAAAAAAAGAAAACACATTTTGTTAGTTTACAAATTATTAGGACATACAATTATTCATAAATAATGTCTTTCACAAAATCCCGAGCACAATAACATGATTTGGTTGAATCTGTCATTCAACACGTCAAAATCGGGTTCGTCAAAATAAGGGCATTAATTGCGCTGCGTATGCGACACAGCGGGGAATGCGCACGGGACACCGTGTGTCTGTGCCGGCCGGACCGGTGGCGTTGGTAATTGTCAGGGACATAAAATGTGCTTGGAATTTTGAAGTTCGTTTCAAGTTTTGGAACCTCAGCTCAATGTCGTTCAGAAGAACTACCGCATTACAATTCGATCAGGCTATTAATAGAGAGTTAACATTTAAGAAGGAATCTTTATTCCGCAACATAACCTTTCTTACAAATAATAATGTAATTTACTTTAATATCTAAAAATGTAAGCATGTAGGGTGAAAGCGTTATTATTACCAGGACATAGTATTATTGTTATTCGTACGTACCGCAACGTTTTGCCTGTCTACATTCCGTGAATACCTTGTCAATAATAATATTACTTCATTTATTTTTATACCTATGTTGCCTAGAAAATGCTGGCGGGATGGCTTAGAGGCACTTATGAGAGATTGACAAGAAGAACATCAGATAGAGAGAAAAAGTAGAAGGTTATGGGGGAGACAATTGCCTAGAATTGGTAACAATATAGGTTGAACAAAGATATAGCAACTTTAAAATTAAAACAATATTGAGTAATAAGTGTGAGATCTAAAGGGTTTGAAAGGAGGAGCTCGTGGCTAAATAACAACAGCCGGTCGGACCGACCTTTAGGTTAAGCCGTGCTTGCCTAGGTTGGTCTGTGGATGGGTGACCACCCATTACATACCGAGTTTTCTCCGTGCCTCGGAAAGCACGTTAAGCCGTTGGTCCCGGCCTGTCATTTGTACATCTTTGACAGTCGTTACAGCTAGTCAGTGGCCTAAAAAGTTCGACAACCAGTCTTACCAAAGGGTATCGAATACGACTAATATAATACCCCTAGGTACCCTTAGGGAATAACCTAAGGGTTCCTTCTATCTGGCAGTATCTTGATGCTCCGAAATTTATTTAGCATAACACACTTGGCGGAAAAGAAAGAAAGAAAGAAAAAGCATTTATTAACCCGCACAGGACAAAACATATAAAAAATTGTGAAATTATCAACAAATAAAAATTAAACATAAAACAACTAAAAGAAATTAAAAATAAAAAGAAAACGAAATTGGTCCTGTACAAGGCCAAAAGGCCCCAAAGAAGGGAAAGAGGTTATTGAACCTTTAACTTACAGAGGCAGATGGGAAATCAGTCCCAATATCCTGTAATATAATAACATCCTGTAACGTCCTGTCGTTGTTTATCTAATTAGGTATATTGGCTATTTTCAAGATG
Organism: Xestia rhomboidea; assembly: GCA_963853795.1. Lineage (NCBI taxonomy): Eukaryota > Metazoa > Arthropoda > Insecta > Lepidoptera > Noctuidae > Xestia > Xestia rhomboidea. The sequence goes on along the minus strand of OY970761.1, from coordinate 10,640,422 downwards.
TTATCAGATTAAACACAGAATTGATTTGTTGTACTTACCTAATCTTCGTTTCGCCGACGACATCGTCCTTTTTTCTTCCTCAGCAGCTGAGCTAGGCCTAATGCTCCATCAACTGAGCCACGCCAGTCTAAAAGTCGGGCTTTCGATGAATATGACTAAAACAAAACTGATGACGAACAGCACGAAGCGTAACATAGAGGTTGGGGGTGTGGTGATTGAATATGTCCATGAGTACATATACCTCGGCCAGATAGTCTCTTTCCAGGCAAGATAAGATAAAGAAGTTACTCGACGCACCGAGAATGCCTGGAAAAGCTACCTGTCGATGAAACATCTTATGAAGGGATCTCTCCCTCTCGCACTTAAGCGAAAACTCATAGACATGTGCATTCTCCCCACCCTCACCTATGGAGCGCAGACGTGGTTGCTTACAAATCATCAGAAGTCCGCACTTGGGGTCTGCCAACGAGCTATGGAGCGAAGTATACTGGGTGTCAATCTTACGGACCGCGTCAGAAACTCCATACTTCGCTCCAAAACCCAAATAGCTGATGTTGGCCTTACACTTGTTGGCTGCTAGGTTGAAGTGAAACTGGGCTGGTCACTGGGAGGAGCAATGGGCAAAAATTACCACTCAGTGGATACCAAGTAGCAGGAAACGACAACGCGGCAGGCCCAGAAGGAGATGGCGGGATGAGCTCTTTCGCAAAAGATTGCCCTACAATCGCATTTGATCGCGAAATGTGGAAGGAGGGAAGGGAGGCCTTTGCCCTGCAGTGGGACAATATAGGCTTATAATATAATATTTAATAATACATAATTTTCTATAAAAGAATATTTTTAAGGCACATTCGGACATGTTTTTATGTCCGAATTTACAATGGCATATATACTTTTAAGATGGCAGAATTTTATTTGGCATAATTACCTTTGGCAATGTTCAAATTCTGCATAATTTCATTTAGAATAACGTGTATTTAGAGCGACGATTATTTGGCATAATTTCACTTGGCATGCCTATGAAGATGGCAAAATTTCATTTGGAATAATTTTATTTGGCATTATTGCCATATCTATAAAATGGGATCCCTTCTTTTTGCATAATGTTCTTTTTCCTAATATACTTTGGCATAACTGTTTTGGCATAATTTGTTTTGCCATAATAATACTTTGCCATATTTTTTTTGGCATAAATTGAATTCGCATAATGTTACTAGGCATAATGACTATTAGCATAATAGTATTTACGCATACAATTAAAAGAAACAACGAAATCAAATTTGAGTTATCTTTAAGTATTTATTTTGAATTAAAAAATCATTAAGTTGTGCTACAAAAGTTAGTGACAGAAACGAATCGCTGCAAAACCGACTCCGCGTAGTCTTGTCTGCCCTACCCCTTTTTTTTTTTTTTTTTTAGGATGGGAAATCATCAAATGACTTCTCCCGCTCTGGGCGGAGCAGGAGGGAGTGTCAGACTTTTACTGACTAAAACCCATCCATGTTCCTTCATCGCCCTTTGTGTTCCGGGGCCACGGTATCTCTTTCGAATAGTCCCGCAGCCCCAGCTGACTTCGGCCCTTGCGGACCCCTTCCGTATTGCTGACTCTCTTTGAGGCGCGCGTGGAACACGAACGCGCCGTCGACACGGCCTGTCGTCATGAGACGGACGGACGGCGAGCTAGCCCATAGCTCCCCGTCCACAGGCCCGCGCCTACGGTGGCCGGAAGCCACCACGTGGCCCCCGACGCCCGGGGCGTCTCCCGCGGCGGCCGGGACTTGAGGATATCTCCCTCTCACGTTCCACCACCTCCTTCGCTAGCATGACTGCTTCGCAGAAGGAGGTGACGGCGTCCCATTCCGTCTCGCTCCGGACCATGGCACGAACCAGGGCCGGTAGCGAGAGGTCGCCGCTGCCGATCGCCACCTCGAGGACACGGCGGTGCTCCACCCAAGCAGGGCACACCTCCACCGTGTGCTCCACCGTGTCCTCCGGTCGATCCTCACAATGGAAACACCCGGGTGTCTCCTCCCGCCCGATTCGGTGCAGGAACTTACCGAAACATCCGTGTCCGGTAAGAACCTGCGTCAGGCGGAAAGTGAGGACGCCGTGGCGTCTCTCCAGCCACTCCTCAAAGAGGGGACTTACCGCCACTATCGTGGCGTGCCCTGCACGGGGTTGCGACAGTCGCTCTCTCCATGTTGCCATGAGATCCCGCCGGAAGTCCGTCCGCTGAGCGACAATTTGCCGCGGCAGCGGAGCTTCCCCCCGGCGTAGCGTCTCCGCGCGACACTCGTGTAGGCGCGCGAGTACTATTGCCTCCAGATCCCATGGCGGCAATCCGGCAAGGAGGCTCGCCGCCTCGCGGGAGATCGTGCGGTACCCCCGGATCAGCCCTACGGCCACCACCTTTTGGGGCGCGTTCAAATGGTTGGCAGCTCGCTGCCTCAATGAACGCGCCCACACCGGGGCCCCGTAAAGGGCCATGGATCGCACGAGTCTGCCCTACCCCTAGAGTGTAGTTTAAGTCCGCGTAGGCGCGCAGGGGCGAAGCGACCCGCAAGCTGAGGAGCAGGTGGTTTTAACGTTCGCCGCCGTGGCTGAGGCTGGCTAGCAAGCCAAAGCTGCGGTGGTGAGAGTAAAACACATCTGCGACGATAAGCTCGCGTGGGACCACCGGATCACCGCAGCGCCGGAACCGTGACAGAAACCATGCCTGCTGAATGTTACATACTGCATGCTTGCTTGCATGTTGCATGTATGGTGTATGCTTGTTTACATGTTTGCATGCTTGCTGCATGCATGGTGTATGCTTGTTTACATGTTTTCATGCTGCATGCGTGGTGTATGCTTGTTTACATGTTTTCATGCTGCATGCATGGTGTATGCTTGTTTGCATGCTTCTTACAGGGATAAAACCCAAAATCAACTGTGTTCAAAACAAATATGTATTACCTGCTTCAGGAGATATGGTTTTTTTTCAATCATCAAAAAAACTTGTTATATCCAATTAAGGTATATCTAACATTTTAGGAGTTCATTATTATTTGTTATGCGTATAAAAAAAGTTTTGATATCATTATGCGTAAATAAATTTATGCGTAAGCTGTTATGCATAAATAATGTTATGCGAAAATATAATTAGGAGTAAAAAAAGTACGTCAAGTTATATTAGGTCTTAAAATTTTATGCAAATGGATAGGGAACCCACGTAGTCTTGTCTGTCCTACCCCTAGAGTGTAATATTTAAGCTAGCGTGGGACCGCCGCCGGAGCCCCGCAGCGCCGGAGCCGTGACAGAAACCATGCTTGCTGCATGTTAGTTTGCATGCTGCATGCTTGCTTGCATGCTGCATGATAGCTGCATGCACGATGTATGCTTGTTTGCATGTTTGCCTGCTTCTTACTGAGAAATACAAACCACGTGTTCACAATCAACTGTTTTAATGAATTTTCTGTGATGTGATTATGCATATGAAATGTATGCCAAAAGATGATTCTGACATACAAAATTATGAGTTTTGAACGTACGATAAATGAGTGTCTGCCTAACGATTTTGCGAAATGAAGTTTATACTATCCGCTGGTATGCAAAATAATATTATGACAAAAAGTTAGGGTATACGAATAAAGGGTAGACCCATTACCTAGTACTAACTGGGTTGTGGAGGTCAGATAGGCAGTCGCTCCATATAAAATACTGGCATTCAACTGCATCCGGTTAGACTGGAAGCCGACCCCAACATTGTTGGGAAAAGGCTAGGCAGATGATGATGATGATGAATGAAGCCGAAAGGCACTTGTTCTCGCCGTCATTGCGATATGTTTTTGTTCTACATCATATCTGGGAACCTTCTAGTTACGGAGATATTGGGGTCAAAGTTCCAACTTTTTGCCAAGTTTTTTTTTTTAAATACAAGTTTTTAATGTAAGATTTTTACTTTAAACACCGCCACGACCCTCGTACTATTCAATCTATCCATCAGCACAATATTTTGAGTGCGTTACATTGAGTTCTACAACAAAACATGATTTTTCACCCCAAAAAAAAGTCGTTTCCCTGCAATATTTTTTTCTTAACGTAACTTAGTTTGATGTACAGAATGCTTGGTTGTCGGCTTCGTGTTGAGGCGGTTTACACCCTGTATGTTTTGTTGATTATCACTGCTCGCAAAACGCTTGCCTCAAAACATAGTAGCGACCGGATGGTCTCACCGCTTACTTTGCCGGACTAAGCGGTGCCCCGTTTAATCAAGCACACATTGGATGAAGACTTTGGCTCAACGGGCATCGTCCATGCGGCTGACGCGACTAGCTCAATCAAATTTGAGCCTTCTTGCCTTCGTCAATTATACCCGATTTTGATAAATATAGGTGAAGGGATAGTAACACAAATAATGAAATAGATTATAGATTGGGCCAGTTGTGATGGCATTAGGTCCTATGTGATAGAGCCAATCGCAATAGAACTTGCACAAGTAAATCACACTCGGTTCAATAGTTTTATGATGAAAGACTTATTTGAAGAACTGTACAAATTACACATGTCGACTATTTTAAGCCTCGCTTGGTCTTTCGTTTTGATGGATAGTAATACTCGTCAGGGGTCAAGCAAAAGCGGTTTTCGCGCCATAATGTGACCTTGACGCGAATTTTATGCGACGTTGATACAATGACACTAGCCAACAACAACGACAATGGCTAGGCACTTGACATCATTTATGCCCAATTGTATTTTTTTGCATTCAAAAATTTCCTGAAATTTCGTTTACGGAAGAAGTGTTTACTCTTGCATTTTATTGAAATATATTGAGCAACAATATCCAATTAAAATGATTATAAAAAAAAACCAGCCAACCCGTCAAACTTTTTAAACAAATAAATAATAATAATAAATATTTACGGTTTTCAGATTTTTCCCTTTACATGTGCTGTAAGACCTTACTTTTTGCCAAATTTCGTGATTCTAGGTTCACGGGAACTACCATATAGGTTTTCGACCCAAAACCTATAAGGGTACTTCCGGTTGACCTAGAATTGACAATTTTGGTTAAAAGCAAGAACTTACAGCACAAGTAAAGGGAAAAGTCCTAAAAATAAAAAAAAAGTTGAAAATTAATATAAATTTTGGTACTTACAAGTTTTCGCGAAAATCTAAATTTGCCCATATCTTTTTATCGTGTTGTCTCAGGACCTTGATTTTTATACATCTAATAGGGACTATAGACCTCAGTATCTGGTATAATTTCACTTGCTAGGTCCACCCACGCGTTCCTGAGAAAATCGGTTGTGACAGACGGACAGACGGACAAGAAAGTGATCTTATTCCTATTTTTACCTTTTGAGGTACGGAACCCAAAAAGATTTGGTATGGTATGGTAGTATCGTAAAAAAAATCATTTTTTAATACAAGCTGTAAAATATTAGGCGTGACGTCATTATTTTTTTTATACTTTTCTCAGCAAACCCTTCTAATTGATACCCATATCCTGGGAGTCCGTCATATTGGATTTAGAACGATGATGATTTAGGATTATGAATGAAATTAATTTCAAAGATGTTTGTTTTGACGTCTGTCATATTAGGCTCAACTAACAAGGTACCAGTCCCGGATAGGCCATACGGGCAAATGAGGGAAATGCTCGATGGGCCAGTGTGGCCGATTGGCGATCGACATTCTTTTGCTATTAAAAAAAACATAACCGTCAAGTCGAGGACGTAATTCAATTTAATATTGCACTCTATTCAAGTTCATGGTTTAAACCTAGTACTAAAGCCGGTATTTTTTTTAAGACCACGTTTTATAATAAGAGGGTATTTGTAGTAATGTACCCCCTAGACTTTAACTTTTTTAAATCCTGAGCATCTAGGCTCAAGATTTTAAAAAGCTTTTACTGTCTGAAGCCACAGTAATAAATTCTTGCGTTTAAAAATCCCTTCTTAGTGCAAATTTAAGTCATATTAGGAACGTTTGTGCAAAATTGAATGCTTCTAGACCTAACGGTTTCAGCTGTGCGTTGATCGATCAGTCAGTCAGCCGAAAGTAACAAACTGACTAGTTTGTTACATTAAATATATAGATTACCGAGATAAATTATATTATTTATGACCTAATTAAATCGTATACAATAATAATATACAGGTAACTTGTTTTTTTTTATCAGAACTTTAAATATTTTAATTTGCATTTTCTACAGAGAATTAATTATATACATAAGCGGTTAAAGGTTAGTGTCAACTTAAAAATAAATATCACGCACATTTGTGCCTATCAAAAGACGTTACGTTATAAGTCAAGAAATGTATAAAAGCACATTTTACAATCGATCTAGCATCAGTCGCACAGCAGCCACCGAACCAAACCTATCGAAATGAAATCCGTACGTGTACTCATATATTGTTAAATCTAAGTGTATAATTTCACATTATTTCTATATTTTTAGCTTACAAAAACTTACTTTTATTTCAAATCTAGCGAAAAGATCTTTATTGGTTTGTTTGATATATTAATATTTTTATAAAATGTGTGTATTGTTTGGTCTGCAGATGATCCTTGTCGCCCTCGCCCTCGTGGCCGTCGCCGCCGCCCTCCCCGTCGAGGAGCCCATCCAGATCGTCCGCTCCAATTTCGATCAGCAGCCAGACGGTGCATACGTATTCGGGTAAAAATTGATTATTTTATTTCTACATAAACACCTATCTACTTTACGAGTGGGTCTATATAGGTCCCTATAACACGAAATGTTATTAATATTTTCAATATCAACAGTTATGAATCCGCAGACGGCACCATACGCGAAGAACAGGGTGAAGTGGTGGAAGTTTTGGATGAGGAGAACAAGCCCCACAACGTCGTCGTCGTCCGCGGCTCCTACAGCATCATCGGACCGGACGGCACCCCCGAGGTGGTCAACTACTCCGCTGACCAGAACGGCTACAAAGCGGAGGGAAACTCCATCCCAAAACCCGCCCGTAGATAAGCTAACAACAACGACACGCAGATGAATTTTTGATTGATACAAAGTATTGTCATTAATTGATAATTCATCAGCGAATGTGCTCTGCCAATCTGATGACGTTTAGCATATAACAGGACTGTTACCATGACACAGGAGCGTGTGGAGGAGCGTCAGCCGCACGTCTAGCTCCTCGTTACTTGATGCTCACTGCCATATTTTGTTGTATTAAGCTGTTGTGTTTTAGTAGCATAATTCGTACAGTAAATTAAAATAATTTTAAAAATCAACTTTTACGTTTTATTTATTTGTGGGATTTACTTATAATATGTATTTCAATCGCACGTTTTGCGCACTATTATTTACGCTTGTTATTTTAAGGCTAAGAACTACATAATTATCTCTATCTTATTATAGAGTTTCATGAATCTTTGTGTCGTACAGCGTACACAATAATAAATCTGTGAGGGTTTTTCTTCAGATTACAAAAAAAGATGAAAATTAAAAAAAAAAACGCACATTAATCGCAATGCTATGAGCAAAAATCCATTGTCATGTAAGATTTATTCATCTGTATTTGGTGAACAGTTTTTATTTATCCATTTGGTGCTAATAAATTGTTCATTATGATGATGATGAATCATGAAAATGAGAAAGCTTTTTCCATGAGAAAAAGACCGCATTGAAGAAAGTATTTTCGAAACGTGACCCCTTTCACGCATGAAAGATTTTAGATGAATTCAAATATAACCCCATCTCTAAAATTTGGCAACCAGGACAAGACGCGTGAAAACCTCGGATTTTAGAGCCCAGAACCCGGACATGTCAACAAGTTTTTTTCAAACAAAGTCAGTGTAATAAAAAACAGTTGAAAATGTCCTTAATCACCTTTTTATTTATTTTTAGACCTTAGAATTAAATTTAGTCATCTTTTATCATCATTTTAAATGTACCTAACAAAACAGAATCGTATTACAGTTTGTTACAAATTGTTTTGATAATCAATTTTTTTTTTCTTAAAATATAACAAAATATTAATATTCGCAATTGAATTTAGCGAGTCGGTTCGTCGGTTCGTCGGTTGATCGCGGCGTGCGGGCACAGTGCGTGTGTCGCGGGCGGCCTAAGACTTTAAAATTTTAAACCCGGACTACAAATGAAGCACCGCCCGGACGCTCCCCGGATGCCCTCTAAACTAGGACAAATCCGGGGAAACCTGGACGGATGGCAACCCTAAATTTAAAGCCAGGTAGCATCACCAAGTTCATCGTTATGTTAGTTTCCTACTTGAATTAATGGCGACATCGACCTTTACAAAACCAGTGCCTCTTTCGAAGTAGTCGGATTACTTAAACAGTGAAGTGACGACAGGTCATATTTTATTTAGCAGGAGTACAATAAAAAACTATTTAGTATGAGTTAGCGCATCATACCGAAATCCCAAGATACAGAGGTATGCGCTTTCATATTTGATAAAGGTCAACTAAAGATGGATTTTACGACATAATGCGGCCTTGTTGCTATTGCCTAAAAGTTAAAACAATTCTATGTTAATCATGAATACAAAACTGCTGCATATAATTACAAAAATAAAACAAAACAATAAAATATAATATAAACTTATATAATATAAATTAAAAGTACAAAATAAACAATAATACATAACTGTACCGACATAAAAAAATGAAGGAAAAGCTAGGGCATTTTTTTCTAAAGTCTAAAGTCGCCTTTTATAATTTTACCGGTAATAGATCATATCTATCAGTACAAAGCAACCGAGTAACCACTATCACTAACCTTTATTTATGTGTCTTTTGAGCCTCGGTAACTTACTTCTATATCCCCAGGGGCCACCTATTGTGAATAAGAGGTATTCCTCGAAGCGCTCCCGTTTTGAAACGCTCCCATCTAAGCGCTCCCGTTTTGTTCCTCCAAGCGCTCCCAAAAAGAGCGCTTGGAGGAACGATTAAAAATATTAAAATTTACTTCCTCGAAGCGCTCCCATGATTAACTTTCGGATAGAGATGGGACTACTAACTACTACCTGACTACTAACTGAAATTATCGATAATAAGTAGGTAATAAGTAGAACACATTGTTATAATATACAACTAGCGGCCCGTCCCGGCTTCGCACGGGTTTAGTAATTTTTTTTTTTTGTTTTATTGTAAATCCTTTATGGCCGAATACTGAAACGTCACTCAAAATTTAAGTAGCACTTATATTTAACAGATACTCAAATCTGACGTTTGGCCATACAAAATTTAAAGTTTAGGAGCTGCTCAAATGTTAAGCAGCCCTTAAATTTTAAGTGACGTTTCAGTATTTTGGGGTTAGTCCACCAAATAGATGAATATAATCTGCCGACATATGTACCTATTCATATTTTTTTACTAGCTGACCCGCGCAACTTCGTCTGCATCACATGAGAGAGAGAGAGAGGGGCTCTTCGAGGAATACCTTGTGAATAAATGTAAAAAGAAATAAACACAAACATGGTTTAGTCATAACCACAAGCATTTTCTCATTTAACATTTTCTCCGACAAGAAAATGGCAACTACAGACTGAAGCTGGGAACATACTATAAAACATAATTACATAATACTATGTCGTGGCGCATCACAGGCATAATATCGGTTTCACACATTTAGTATGATCTGAAACACATTATCACAATGTTTTGTGTCCCAGCGCGATCTGTCGCGTAGGGCTGATGGCTCGACTCCAATTGCTCCAGGGCGGTGCGGTAGTGAGGGTTCCGACTCCTCACAACACAACACACTCTAATGTGTTTTTAGCATTGTATATTATGTGATTACTGATTAACTAGCCAGCGGACACTCGTGGTGTTTCGTTTGTTTCAAATGTCTGAAGGGCCAGATAAAATAACCCTAAATTGTGAAAATTGAATGGCTTTCGTTTTAATATTACTGCAGCATTCACATTGTGATTAACGTATAGGAAAAAACTGAGTGCTACTTCTGAGTATTATTTGTTTCGAAAACACGATTCCTTAACATTTTTTCAATAGAAAATAATTTGTAAATGGATAATATTTAATTAAAAATTGTAAATTAGGCCATGACACTTTGTAGGATAGTCGATAAATAAAATAACGCTGGACATTACACACACCGCCATCTAGTGCTACACTAAGCAACGAGGCTTGTGTCACGGACACCAGATAAGTGATGTATTATCTTATATCCTTCTAATATTATATTATATCAAGAGGTATCCGTTTTCGTCTTTTTAACACGTTGTTTTCATCGTAAAAGCCTTTCCTCTGAAACTTCAAGCTTTCTAACCAGTCATAGCTCGGACCACCCTGCCCCCCGACCCTCGCACAACCCCGATGCACAACTTGTATTTCTTTGTTTTTGCGCAGAAGACCCGATTGCAAACAATTTATGTTCTAAGAAAATTATTTATATATTCACGAAACATTAATTTTAGATTTAAAAAAATGGTTGTACCTGTGTAAAGAAGGTTTACGGATGTTGTTTTACGTTATAACGTCATTTTTCATGATATTAGTGATTTTAACTTAAAAAAACAAAATTTCATCCCCCTTTTCAACCCCTTAAGAATTGAAATTCTAACAACACCGTTGCGTTAGCTTCCAACCATACGCCAAGATAATAAATTTTGTGATTTTTAGTTCGAAAATTAAGGACTTTCCATACAAAACTTCATCCCCTTTTTTAACTCTTTAGGGGTGGAATTATCAAAAACGCTGAGACACGCATAAATTAATTTTCAATCGTCAGCCTAAACACACAATTTTAAGATCCTTTTACCTTTAAATCTGACGGACTTTCATACAAACTTTCATCCCCTATTTAACTCTCTTAGGGGTTGAATTTAGAAAAATTCTTCCTAATTCCTTGTCTACATTATACAGGAAACCACTGTGCAAAATTTCAATTTTCTAGGTCCAAGGGTTTGGGCTGGGCGTTGATGAGTCAGGGGAACGTGACTGGCGCGGAACGGTGTGACACATTTTTTTTTTGTGATTTATAAGACGTTATCACGTCAAAAATTTAGCACCTGTATTTTTATTATTTGTGTAGTACAGAACAGACAGGTTTTGAGGGAGAAAGGGGAGGCCTTTGCCCAGCAGTGGGACACAATGTATAATGTGTAAAATACTAGTATTTAGCTGCATCTGGTTAGACTAGAAACCGATCCCAACTTAGTTGGAATAAGTCTAGGTAGATGATGAAACACTTAACTATCGACCCGAAAAAAGAATTAAATCATCCATATTTTATTTAATGAGCTACCAGAATATTATACCTATAACACGCTATTTACCTAGTCAACCAAATACTTAGTTGTATATTATTTGCAATAATCGAACAATTTCATCACTATTATCTTTTGATCTAATCATCATTTCCTTATTAACATAATATGATAATTAACAAATAGTTGCTGGGCTGCTAGCAACCTCTCTGTCTCCGTCTCGTAGTATCTGCATAATGTAGAGTTGAACTGAATCTCATTGACTAAATTATTATTATTTATCAATGGCCAACCGGAATATCGACACTGCCCGACATGACAGTTGACATTATACCAGAGTGCCAGAACACGTATAAAAGATGATATAGTGATAGATAGTACATCAGTTGCTCATCAGCCGCGGAACAAAAACCAAATATTTCAAAATGAAATCGGTACGTACTTTTGTGTGTTATATCATCTTTAAAGATTGCATTCCTCATAACTTGTCTTTTAATGCAAAACTTGTGTTGAGTTAGTTGTCTTAAGCTTCTTGATATTTTTTTGTGCAGATGATCCTAGTTTCACATTATTTCTATTTTTAGCTAACAAAAACTTACTTTTTTTTGTTATAGTTCATATCCTTTTATTGGCATTTTATCTAATTTATTTTGTGCATTTTATACATACTACAACTAGAACTATATATAATTACAAAAATAAAACCAAAAGTAAGTACCTACATAAATATACAACCACGTCAATAGGACACTTAGGCGTCAGAGTACTCTTCCGCATCGCTGTCATCCGGAAACGTGCCCAAAAGACTGGCAGCATTGCCACGTTGAATGGCACTCTTTTACTTTTATTTCAAATCTCGTGAAAACATCTATAATGGTTTCTTTGATATATATCAATATTTTATGCTCTATTTATAAAATGTGTGTATTGTTTGGTCTGCAGATGATCCTTGTCGCCCTCGCCCTCGTGGCCGTCGCCGCCGCTCTCCCCGTCGAGGAGCCCGTCCCGATCCTCAGCTCCAAATTCGATCAGGATCCCGCGGGTGGATACGTATTCGGGTAAAAATTGATTATTTTATTTCTACATAAATATCTATCTACTTTACGAGTGGGTCTATATAGGTCCCTATAACACGAAATGTTATTAATGTTTGCAATATCAACAGATATGAATCCGGCGACGGCAGCAGACGCGAAGAAAAGGGTGAAGTGAAGCAAGCTTTGGATGAGGAGAACAAGCCCCACGACGTCGTCGTCGTCCGCGGCTCCTACAGCTACATCGGACCGAACGGCATTCCCGTGTCGATCACCTACTCCGCTGACGAGTCCGGCTTCAAGGCAGAGGGAGACTCCATCCCCAAAGCCGTCAGACGATAAGCTACCCAACGACCACTCGCTCATTAACAATTGATTGAACCATTACAATGTAAATTAATCGATTGTTAATAGCTATTTCTAACTAAAATGTTTGTTTTGAAAGTACACCTAAAACGGTTTATGCATAGACATATACATAGGTACGTTTTTGTACAAATTGTTTAGATTTAACAATAGCCACATTGTAAATAAAATTTAGTTGACGTTATTTGCTATTTTATTTTAAATGTTTGTCCTAATCCATTTGCTAGTAACATTCAAATTGTTTAATTCTTTTTATAAAATTATCATGATCTGTTGAATGACCGATTTGGTCGAGACGCCATTGTTTAATTATTGTGTCTACTTCGTGGACAGATCGTGGGTTGTTTGGTAATTTTATCAGGAATGCACATTTTAGCGCACCAAATATTTCATTTGACCTGCCGGAGTGGAAGTACCAATATTATTGCTCACTATGCCTAGTGATAGACAGCCGTCTGCTACTTACTTCATTGTTAACTTATGTTTAGAGTTAAACTATAAAAATATCTAGACAAAGCCACCGAACACATTGCAGAGATGCACATTTAGTTACATTCACAGCCACAGAAATGTTTAACAAACCGACCTCCATCAAAACAATTTGTGTGTTTACTCGAATACGGCAATGCCAAATGGGAGGAGATGTATGTTTGTAACATTATTATGATCCACCGCAGCACCTAAACTACTGAGCTTCTTCTTTGCGTGTCAATAGACTCAAATAATACCAGACCAGTATGTTGCCACCTGCACAGCCCTGTCGTTGGCTTCGTTTAAATCCTGGAAGGTGCAGATGGCTGTGCAGGATGGGCAAGAAAGGAGGTGGGGCATATCCTGCAGAGGGGCTCCATACTGACATTGTCTTTGGGACGGGTCGATGATACCCCATTTGGCCAGATTACTTCTACAGCGGCCAACCTGGGCCCGCAAACGGTTAAGAGATTTCCAGAATAGTCACTGCAGTTCTTGCCCAGGAGGAAGATGTTCTGCTGGATTGATGAAGTGAGGAGGGGTGGGATGTCTGTTCCTCCACAATTCGCATCTTTCATCTGACGCACTGTGTTTTGAGGAAATTGTGTGTCTCACGAAGCTTTTACGGCTTTTTAAGCGTGAAGGTGGTATGTGATGCCCGTACTGTCCCGTTCCTGTTTTCCGTTTTCGATACGACTAGCTATTTCGCGCCGAACGTCTAGTGGAGCTATACCTGCGAACGGATACAACATCGCGGGAGGGGTGGGTATTAAGCATCCCGTTACAATGCGACAGGTATCGTTTAGCGCTATGTCAACTTATCCAGCGTGTGCCGAACGGCGCCACACTTGGCATGCAAAGTCCCCAGCAGAAAAAGCAAGACATAGGCCGGTCGTGCGGAGAACTTGTGGTGATGCTCCCCAGCTGGTGGATGTGAGGCGGCGAAGAACGTTATTTTTAGTTCAGAGACACTGAGAGCTCTGTTTGCTTGACGGTTGCGGACTTGGACAGATTTGGCCGTAGGGCATTTTCATCATTGACTTTCCCAAGTGTTTCTAGAGCTTCCGTCAGTTTATCTTCTGCCTTCTGTTTCTCTACCGAGCTGATTTTGGTGAAACAACTGTCAATCGATTCGTTATTATGGTTTGGGTGACAAAAGCACATTATAAGTGAGCTAAATCGGTATGACGAATGTTACATCCTAAAAAACTAAGGTTTCTGAAAAAAAAAACACCCTACATAGTGGAATGTCAAACAAAAGAGGTGAAAATCCTGAGTTCTCAAGATATTAAAGTGAACTTGAAAAAAAAAAAGTTTTAAGCCCGCGGCTTCGCTCGCGTTAATTTAGAATTTGACAATCAATTCGGGTCGTACTCTGTTTGTAATAATATAATTGAATCATGATTTGAAATTTTAATATCATAAGAACGTTAATGTTGTTTTCCTCGGGAAAAGTACCTACTTTTCTTTTTCGGGATAAAAGGTACATTATGTCCGTTTTTGTACACCTGACAATGTATTATCTAAATATATAAAAGAAGAAACTGACTGACTGACTGACTGACTCATCTATCAATGCACAGTCTAAACCGCTGGGTCTACAGATTCCAAATTTGACAAGTAGGTTTCTTAGGTGGTCTAGGGGTGAACTAAGAAAGGATTTTTCAAAATTCAACCCCTAAGGGGGTAAAACGGGGCTCCAAAGTTTGTATGGGGAAACAAGATTAGTTAGACTATTTTATACGAAACTTCACAGAAGTGCTCCTATCGATAAATAAGTATAAACGGGGGTTCGGGTTTTTTCAGAAAACAACCCCTAAGAGGGAGAAATGGGGTGACAAAGTCTGAAAATCAACATTGGTAAAGTTTGTATGGTGTATTACAAAAACAACGATTTTAAGATTGAAAATGGCGGACCTGAAATACCATCATCCCCTATTGGGGTGCGATGGGGTTGAAATGTCTAAAAATCAATATGGGTGTCGATACCGAGATTATCAAGGGTGCTGATTACGAATATGGCATTTATTTTGAGATCCAGAATATGGTGGATTTGACTTCTATTCAGGGTTATTTTAAATTTATTGTGATGATTGTAATAACGATGTTGTTGATTGTGGTTACGGTGGTGGTCAGTGATTGTGACAGTGATTGTGACAGTGATTGCGACAGTGATTGCGACAGTGATTGCGACAGTAATTGCGACAGTGATTGCGACAGTGATTGCGACAGTGATTGCGACAGTGATTGCAGCTATTTATCCCTTTATTTTGATCTAGTGGGACAGTAACCGAACTTCACGCGAGCGAAGCCGCGGGCAACAGCTAGTATATATAATATGCAAAATATCAGGATGATCTGTTCAATGGTTTAGGCGTGAAAAGGTAACAAACAAAGTTACTTTCGATTTTATAATATACTTAATTTCAGGATATCATGTAAACCTAACGTAAATATTGTACTGAATTTAATTCAGTTCATTTTGTACTGATTTTTATTATTTTAGATTAAATGCTTTTGGACATAAATCGGGTAGTATAGCGCAACTCAAACACTGTAGACCAATAACGTTTTTACCGAAGACCGACGGTCCATTAAGTTCTATCATCAATTCTAAGATCAAACACTGTTCATTATATCACAATTATTTCTTTGCTTTAGAAAGGACGACGGAATGGGATGAGACTAAGGAGCTGCTCCTTATTGACACGGCCGTAAGCCAACAGGGTCGTCGATCCCAGAGAGATCTGTCGACATGTTGAATAGATTACTATTGTTAACCTTTTTTTTTTTTTTTCGGCTGGGAAATCATCAAATGACTCCTCCCGCTCTCGGCGGAGCAGGAGGGAGTGTCAGACTTTTACTGACTAAAACCCATCCATGTTCCTTCATCGCCCTTTATGTTCCGGGGCCACGGTATCTCTTTCGAATAGTCCCGCAGCCCCGGCAGGCTTCAGCCCTTGCGAACCCCTTCGTTATTGCTGATTCTCCTTGAGGCGCGCGTGGAACACGAATGCGCCGTCGACACGGCCTGTCGTCGTGAGACGGACGGACGGTGAGCTAGCCCATAGCTCCCCGTCCACAGGCCCACGCCTACGATGGCCAGAAGCCACCACGTGGCCCACGACGTCCGGGGCGTCGAACCGGGACGTGTGGATCTTTCCCTGTCCCGTTCTGCCACTTCCTTCGCTAGCATGACAGCTTCGCAGAAGGAGGTGACGGCGTCCCATTCCGTCTCGCTCCGGACCATGGATTGCACCAGGGCCGGGAGCGAGAGGTCGCCGCCGCCGATCGCCGCTTCGAGGACACGGCGGTGCTCCGCCGAAGCGGGGCACACCTCCACAGTGTGCGCCACCGTGTCCTCCGGTCGATCCTCACACTGGAAGCACCCGGGCGTCTCCTCCCGCCCGATTCGGTGCAGGAACTTGCCGAAACAACCGTGTCCGGTAAGAACCTGCGTCAGGCGGAAGGTGAGGACGCCGTGGCGTCTCTCCAGCCACTCCTCAAAGAGGGGACTTATCGCCACTATTGCGGCGTGCTCTGCACGGGGTTGCGACAGTCGCTCTCTCCATGTCGCCATGAGATCCCGCCGGAAGTCCGTCCGCTGAGCGACAATTTGCCGCGGCAGCGGAGTTTCCCCCCGTCGTAGCGCCTCCGCGCGCCATTCATGTAGGCGCGCGAGGACTATCGCCTCCAGATCCCATGGCGGCAATCCGGCAAGGAGGCTCGCCGCCTCGCGGTAGATCGTGCGGTACCCCCGGACCAGCCTTACGGCCACCACCTTTTGGGGCGCGTTCGAATAGTGGGCGGCTCGCCGCCTCAATGAACGCGCCCACACCGGGCCAATCTTACAAAACATAACAAAAAATAAACGTTATATACAAGTAAACTAACATTTAAACATATGATATAACTTTCTTAACCTATTTACGTATCTTATAACAAAATACTTTATTTTTCACCGGTATTAAGAGGGCTATTACAGTTTTTCTAGCACTCAAATACATGAAAAAAAAACGTTTTTTGTTAAACCGCTCCTTATAGAAATAGTCAAACTTTCTCAGGCATATTTTTTTTAAATTTTGTGGCCATATAAACCATAATCACACATAAAAAATTTCAGTTTAGATGTGTGATTATGGTTTAGATATGGCACACTAAATACAAGAAAAAATGTGATAGCCCTCTTAAGATTACTTGCGTTTCCGCAAAGTTCTCCTTTAGAGTTTGCCACATTCTTCTGCTCTGAGTTATTCTCCGCCATGTGTACGACAAGCTATTTGCCTTTTTTTAGACACTGCCTTCCTCTCTTTCTGTTTTTTTTACGGATGGAAATTATCAAATGACTCCTCCCGCTCTAAGACGGGAGGGGTGAAGGGAGTGTCAGACTTGTTCCTTCATCGGTGGACACCATTCGGTTACGTCCTTCGCCCATTTTGCAATCTTACTCCTCATCATAATTTCCTGCCCAATTTTAATTTTCTAATGCAATAGCTTACGTTGTTGGTTTTTTACCAATTAATATGATCGAATTACGTTTCGCCAGTAAATCAAAACATTAAATTACTTACCGTTGATCAAGAATAATTTTTGCCAAAACGCAAGGTCTTACAGCACAAGTTAAAGAAAAGATCGAAAAAATAAAACCGACTTCAAAAACACAAAAAAAGTGAAAAATAACTTTAGCTTCAGAAGTCAGTGACTTTTGTTTGTTTGATGCAGTTTTTTTCCACCAACTTCTGAAGCTAAAGTTATTTTTCACTTTTTTGTGTTTTTGAAGTCGGTTTTATTTTTTGCAAAAAAGTTTTTTATTTTTTCCATTTTTATGGAACTCTTCAATATAATAGACAGCAATCACGACCAATTTGCCGTCTATTTTTGAAGAGTTCCCTAGTACATCTCCGAAAATCAGCAACAGATCTCCACGAAACTTAAACGGGACCACCGCGAAATAATATTATTTACAATTGGCGAAGATATCGCTGAACATACACACAAAAAAAAAAACAGATGAATTGATAACCTCCTTCTTTTGGAAGTCGGTTAAAAAATCGTTCGTATACATTTTTTTGCCATTACAAGCGTATGTACATTTCCAGTGGAAAATCATTTTTTCTTAGATTCCTTACAGGAACATTTGTGTTTTTCAACTGCAAAATTTTGCACCGCACTTGGCCGGTTTTTTAAGGTAGGTTAGCAAACAAGTTCTTGACGCATCAGTGCAGAGCAATTCACTTTACTTCAAATGTCTGTTCGTGAAGTTTTGTCTTTTTAGGGTTCCGTACCTCTAAAGGAAAAAAACGGAACCCTAAAAAGACAAAACTTCACGAACAGACATTTGAAGTAAAGTGAATTGCTCTGCACTGATGCGTCAAGAACTTGTTTGCTAACCTACCTTAAAAAACCGGCCAAGTATAGTATAGGATCACTTTGGGCTACCGCACACTATTAATAGACAAGACTGTCTTAAGACAGACAATTACCCTACTAGTGCGAGCGAGAATACATAGTCTGTCTCGCTAGCCCTTAGTTGTCGGTCTGTCCGTCAAATCAAAATCAAATCAAATCAAATCATTTATTTGCAATGAATGTAGGTTACATTAAAATACAGGTGGAGTAGGAAGGAGTGAGCCATGTACATTCTGCCTGAAAATAGGCACGCAAAAGTTATAAAAATTTTTATGAGTCTAAAAATAGGGTTACAAATTAAGATGTCATGGAATTATTGCAATTATACATATACATTAATTAATATTGAAAATTTCAAATTAAAATGTTACAATAGAATAAAATTAAAAAATAATGTTTAAGTACATAATAATGTTCAAAATAATATCAATTATATTTATTATACACATTGCTGATTAAAAAGTTGTGTCCATCAAAAAATCATTAATCGAATAATAACATTTTTCTGTTAGGAATTCCACAAATTTCTTTTAAAAGTTTTTAATTGTATCATTTTTCATGAAATCTGGCAATTTATTGTATATAGTAGGACCCATACAAATAACACTTTTCCTCAATAATGCTGTGTTACAGGACTCGATTTGTAATAAAATTTTTATATTGATTTCTGACAGGTCGTTTTCTAGTTTCTGTCATCGTGGGAAAAAGGTTTTTATTGGTCTTTACAAGAATGGCCATTTCCAGAATATACATGGACGGAAATGTGAGCACTTTTAGGGACTTAAACTTTGGTTTGCAACTGTCTGTGGTCTTCAGACCACACATCGCTCTAATGCAAAGTTTTTACGCCTTGAATATGTACTCCCGTGAGCTGCAATTCCCCCAGAAAATAATACCGAATCTTAAAACTGATGCAACCAGAGCATGATAAGCTACTAATGTAGTTTGAATGTCAACTTTTCTGGACAACTTTGAAAGGACATAATATGCCGCTGTATTCAACCTTTTGCAAATTTCCTCTGCTTGTGGCTGCCAATTTAGTTGTCTGTCAATGTAAATCCCTAAAAATTTTGCTATTTTAACTTGGTAAATTTTTTGACTATTGTAGTCTACCGATACTTCTTTTAAAATTGTGCGTTGATGGAAGTGCATTATGTTAGTTTTTTTTTAAGTTTATCACCAAATGGTTTCTGTCAAGTCAATGTACGATATCTTCCAGGGTCTTATTTATGTCCTGTTTATAGCTATCTGGATGTTTACATTTTACTACATCATCGGCAAATAACACCATTGGATTATCAACATTTCGTGGCAAATCGTTAATATAAGCACAGATAATATAATACTTCGATATAAGTTAAGAAAAGGGGTGGCCCAAGGACGCTGCCTTGTGGTACACCATATTTTATTGTTCGTCCTTCGGATCGGTATTTTCTTTCACTCTTCGTCTTAGGGCAAATTCTAGTTATTTCCGTGAACTGTTTACGATCACTAAGGTATGATTTAGTAAGTTTAAGTACATTTCCCCTTATTCCATAAGCGCTTAACTTGTTTAGTAGAATGTCGTGGTCGACGCAATCAAAGGCTTTTGACATATCTGTGAAGATTGCGCAAACAGGTATTTTGCTATCAACGTTTTTTATGATACTATTAAGCAGATCGAAAATAGCTGTATTAATGCTTTTATTTTTCCGAAACCCTTTTTGTTCATTACACAAAATGTCATATTTAGATAAGAAATTGTTAAGTAATTCGTAGATTAACTTCTCTACTACTTTGGACAGTACCGGAATTAAGGCTACTGGTCTGTAATTAGCCATTTCTTCCTTGTTATTTTTCTTATGAAGTGGTTTAACTATAACAGTTTTTAAGCTATTAGGAAACACTCCAGAATTAATGCTGAGATTAATAATATGGCTGAGATGTACAGCTATATTGTTTGCCACAAATTTAACAACTTTCGTTGCTATACCGTCATACCCAACGCTGTTTTTGTTTTTTAAAGATTTTATTGCTCTAATTACATCTTGGGGTAAGACTGGGGCCATATCCATTGAGTTTGGATTTTTCGGAATATTACTAGTTTCGTATGACACTTGGGGTGACTGTTGAGTCTGGTCAATGAAGTAGTTATTAAAGATATTAGCAATTTTTGGAGGATCTGTTATTGTTGTATCATTTAGTCTTCTTTGGGAAATGGTGTCGTAAGTGTGTGTTTTGTTATGAATGACTTGCCAAGATGCTTTTGACTTATTATCTGAAGTTCGTATGAAATAGTTATTCTGTGATTTTTGAGTTAATTTGATATTTTTTCGGAATTTTTTGGAGTAGTCTTTAAATTTATTTTTATTTTCATTAGTTGGCTTATGTCTGTATCGCCATAATAGGTGACGTTGCTTTTTGCTGCACACGCGTATTCCTCGAGAGACCCATTTAACTTTTTTGTATGGTTATATAGTAACAAATTTATAGGGAAAGCAAAGGTCATACAGTAAACGGAATTCTTCCAAGAAAATATCATATGTTACATTTACATTCTCCGTATTGTATATTTCGGAGAAGGAGATGCAGCTAAGATGGCTATTAAATTTAACAAGGTTTTCTAACGACAAATCTCGTTTCTTGATTCTCCAAGATTTTAATCTACATGTTTTATTTACTTTAATTTGCAGAGTTTGTGCCGTGTGATCTGAAAGAGCTAATTCGATTACTTCACATTTACATTTTTGACGAGAATTGTGAGCAAAGTTATCAATGCAGCTATTACTGCACAATCTAGTTGGTTGCCTCAGTTCCAGCTTGAGATTGCAACCCAAAAGAAAATATTCAAAGTCTAGGGACATTCAATTATTTTTTAAGGTATCAATGTTGAAGTCCCCGCACAGAACAACTGTTTTACTCGAGTTAATACAATAAGTTTTCATAACAATTTCAAGTTTTTCATAGAACATATTTAGGTTGTTAGTTTTCGGTGGCCTGTATATACAAATAACGATTAATTTTTGCCAGACTAGTTCGATTCCGCAGCATTCAAAAGTGTTTGTTATTGAATGGCGTGAGATCTCTGTTAGTTCCCTATACTCTATGCCTATTTTAACTAGAACGCAAGATCCTCCGCGTTTTTTTGCTCGCCTTGCATAACACGCAGCTAATTTATAATTTGGATTATTTAATGCCTTTTCAGAGCCCCGCATAATGAAGTGTTCAGTTATGCAGACCACATCTATGTCTTTTTGTTCCTTAGATAGTTCCTGAAGATGAACTGTGAGCAGGTCAACCTTATTTAAAAGACCAGCAATGTTTTGGTGCAAGATATGTATGCTGTTATTGGCGAAAAAAACAATTTGAGTAGGACGACTCATTTGTCTCGTTAATCTTACAAGGTGGGTCTTTAGATCGATTAACATTTGAATTAGTGTAGTCATCAGAAATTTCATCTCCTAAAAGTCTTAAATTAGATGTATTTACTGCCTCTATGTCTAGGATGAAGTCTTGCAAATCCGAGATAATCTGCATAAAGCCTTTGTTATTCAGGTGCCCATGTCGCTGATTATATGTATCCCATGTGTATGGAAGATTTAAATTTGAGTCCAAGATGAACGCGTAATTGTATGTCTCAACATTCATTTAAATTAAATTATTAAAAGTATCTACTCGACTGTTATACATAATATTGGTATTGTCCATGTACTTAAATGTAGGCAGACATATTACAAAGTTAGTATGATTTAATGTTATTAACATATCACGAATATAGGTTACAAGTTCGATATAATTGTGGGTTTTCCTGAAGTCCTCTTCGCCAATAAAAATAATGCAATAATCGGTACGAGTAAAGTTCTGAACTTTTCGTTCGATATTGTTTAACAAATATTTTATTCCACATTTCGGAGTACGATAGTGACATATACTATAGTTCCTTAAGTGATTTCTCTCACTGATTGTATGAATTCTGTTCGATGTTTCACTGCTCAGAACACATATATTACCTTTTACAAGTGGGGTCGAAGGATGTGGTACATTTGCGTCACTACTATTCAGTGGGGCGACGACGTCTTGAGAATTAATATGTTCTTGCTCTGCACTGTGTGTAATTTTCGTACCTTCTGATATCAGCGTCTGTGTTGTTTTTGTACGAACAGGTGCTTTCTTCTTCGGTGTTTGGGCATTGGTCTTAAGGGGACTACAGGCTATTACTTTGTACATTTTATTTTTTTCTACTAAATCAGCATTCGTTTTCTTCAGGTTACTATTTTCTAATGATAATAATTCTATTTTCTTGTATGCGCTTTGTAGTTGAGTTCTAAGCTCTTCTAACTCTTTCTTAAAGATGTTTATTTGGTTTTCATCTTCATCTTCAGACATGCCTGGCAAGGAATTAGAGGTACAATCCAACGTTTGCGAGATTATATCATTGGTATCAGGTTCGACTGCGTGCGTGTTCTTCGGAAAGTGATATTTTCTAAGAAATTCATATTGTAAATTCAAAATAGATTACCAAAAATAATGTACAAAGAATAAAGCACTTTCTGGGAATCCCTATGTTTGTTCGAAGTCCACAAAAAAGTAATAACTTTCTACCAAATACTAAAATATTTTTTCTTAAATATCTTATCTTTCTACCAAATATCTAATTTTTTTCACTGGTATCCCCGTCGTTAGCTTTGCGCCGCTGGTGGCAAGTAGCGGTACTATTTTGGTTTGTGTATTCGCCGCTTGGTGAGGTACCGGCGCTAGTTGTCGAACATTGATCACAGTTCAAAGGTCAATTTTAAAAGACTTTCTCAACGGTGTTTATATTATTGTATTTCGTAATTATTTCACTATTTGTATAATAAAGCTGCACTTATGTTCACTATTTGATAGTAATCAGAGTATGGTTGTGGTGAATTGTTATTATTATCACTGGTTTACTGCTTGTGAAGCATTTTAAACGGGAACATAATCTGGACATAAGTTGGATAAACACTTGTCATTGATAGTCACAAATAATATCACTTGCAGATTGTAATTATTGCACTGAGTTCCACTACTTTTTGGTCAACTTAGAAGGTTTATTCTTAAATTATATTTTTTTAAATACGTAGAACATTTATGTAAACAGTAGCCGGTGTTCAAGAGCCTTTGTTTTGGGAACGCATGGTGGTATCGAGTTAAAATTACAACCATACACTCAAGTCTACAGTTCCTACAAAACAAAACTTTTGAGTTAACATACAAAAAGATACGGCTGATTATGCAGCAAAAAAAACGTATTTTTCGACACTCTCAAGGAAATCAAAATTCATAGGGTAC
Source organism: Xestia rhomboidea (assembly GCA_963853795.1). Taxonomy (NCBI): domain Eukaryota; kingdom Metazoa; phylum Arthropoda; class Insecta; order Lepidoptera; family Noctuidae; genus Xestia; species Xestia rhomboidea. Next base: position 10,616,643 of record OY970761.1, on the reverse strand, counting down.
TTCCCGTTGACCTAGAACTATGAAATTTGGTAAGTGATATCGTCTTATACTGAAATACAGGGAAAAATCTGAAAGCTATGTATTTGTAATTAAATTGTATGAAAATACAGTAATTATTTAAAGTACGCCGTCTGTCTGTCAAGACCCTTTAACTCGGTAATGCGTGAAGGTATCGAGTTGAAATCAAAACCTACTATATACTCAGGCCTACAGTCCTTTGAAGCTGTGATAAAATGAAACCTTCTAAATTAACGTAAAAAAAGATACGGCCGTTTATGCCGCAAAAAATGTATATTTCGACACACCCAAGAGAATCAAAATTTATAGGGTACTTCCCGTTGACCGAGAATCATGGAATTTGGCATGAAGCTATGTCTTACAGCACATGTAAAGGAAAACATCTGAAAACCCTCTCGGACTTGGCCGGTTTTTTTATACTGTGGGGTGCTACACCCTTGACTAGCGCCGGCGCGTGGCGGCGCAATCGATTCTACAATATTTGTTGAACAACAAAGCCGAGCTCAAGCAATCACTGCACGTTTTCGGCTTTCGTTCGGTTCGATCGGCATCTACTGAGTCATGTTCAGGTCAGTTAAGTTCAAGAAGGGTGCCTTCAATCTGGCAGAATCTTGATGCTCCGAAATTTATTTGGCATAACATTCTTGGCATAATCTTCTTTAAACTTAAATTATTTAATTTAGTTATTGTTTGGCCGAATGTTTGTATATCCGAATTTACGTTGGCATACTTTTAAGAGGCAAGATTTTATTTGGCCTAATTACCTTTGGCAATGTTCAAATTTTGCATAATTTCGTTTAGAATAACGTTTATTTAGAGCGATGATTATTTGGTATAATTTCACTTGGCATACTATGAAGATGGCAGAATTTCATTTGGAATAATTTTATTTGGCATTATTGCCATTTTTATAAAATAGCATTTTTAACCTTTTTTTTTTTTTTTTTTTTTTTTTTTTTCGGATGGGAAATCATCAAATGACTTCTCCCGCTCTGGGCTGAGCAGGAGGGAGTGTCAGACTTTTACTGACTAAAACCCATCCATGTTCCTTCATCGCCCTTTGTGTTCCGGGGCCACGGTATCTCTTTCGAATAGTCCCGCAGCCCCGGCAGGCTTCGGTCCTTGCGGACCCCTTCACTATTGCTGACTCTCTTTGAGGCGCGCGTGGAACACGAACGCGCCGTCGACACGGCCTGTCGTCATGAGACGAACGGACGGCGAGCTAGCCCATAGCTCCCCGTCCACAGGCCCGCGTCTACGGTGGCCGGAAGCCACCACGTGGCCCCCGACGCCCGGGGCGTCTCCCGCGGCGGCCGGGACGTGAGGATCTCTCCCTATCCTGTTCCGCCACCTCCTTCGCTAGCATGACTGCTTCGCAGAAGGAGGTGACGGCGTCCCATTCCGTCTCGCTCCGGACCATGGATTGAACCAAGGCCGGGAGCGAGAGGTCGCCGCCGCCAATCGCCGTTACGAGGACACGGCGGTGCTCCGCCCAAGCGGGGCACACCTCCACCGTGTGCTCCACCGTGTCCTCCGGTCGATCCTCACAATGGTGACACCCGGGCGTCTCCTCCCGCCCGATTCGGTGCAGGAACTTACCGAAGCATCCATGTCCGGTAAGAACCTGCGTCAGGCGGAAGGTGAGGACGCCGTGGCGTCTCTCCAGCCACTCCTCAAAGAGGGGACTTATCGCCACTATTGTGGCGTGCCCTGCACGGGGTTGCGATAGTCGCTCTCTCCATGTCGCCATGAGATCCCGCCGGAAGTCCGTCCGCTGAGCGACAATTTGCCGCGGCAGCGGAGTTTCCCCCCGGCGTAGCGCCTCCGCGCGCCACTCATGTAGGCGCGCGAGGACTATTGCCTCCAGATCCCATGGCGGCAATCCGGCAAGAAGGTTCGCCGCCTCGCGGGAGATCGTGCGGTACCCCCGGACCAGCCTTACGGCTACCACCTTCTGGGGCACGTTCAAGTGGTGGGCGGCACGCCGCCTCAATGAACGTGCCCACACCGGGGCCCCGTAAAGGGCCATGGACCGCACAGCATTTTTAACCTTAAATTAAAATTAAAATATTGTTTTAAAAAGTCGACATTTAGTTGTGCTGCAAAAGTTAGTGACAGAAACGAATCGCTCCTAAACCGACTCCAGGTAGTTTTGTCTGCCCTACCCCTAGAGTATAATTTAAGGAGTTACGCGTAGGTGCGGAGGGGTGAGGCGGCCCGCGAGCTGAGGAGCAGGTGGTTCTGGTGAGCATTAAAACCATCGGCGACGATAAGCTCGCGTGGGACCGCCGGAGCCCGGCGGCGCCGGAGCCGTGGCAGAAACCATGCCTGCTGTATGTTGCATGCTCGTTTGCATGCTGCATGCTTGCTTGCACGCTGCATGCTTGCTGCTTGCATGGTGTATGCTGGTTTGCATACTGCATGCTTGCTGCATGCATGATGTATGCTTGTTTGCATTGTTGCCGGCTTCTTACAGGGAAATAAAAACCACATGTTCACAATCAACTGTGTTAATGAATTTTCTGTGATGTGATAGATGAGTCTTTCCATTGTTATGCATATGAAAAATGTATGAATGTATAAATTATGAGTTTTGAATGTATGATAAATGAATGTCTGCCGAGACGCTGAAATGGTGACACCCAATGAACCCATCTTTTTATGTTTTGTTAAGATAAAATCTAAAATAATATTGTTGGTGTCACAATATTTCCCCAATCGATCATCTAAATGAGATCGAGTTACGAGACCATGACCGTAGGTAAGTAAACAAAGCTGCGTAATTCTGAACTTACAATGGCACGGAATCACCTACTTGAGTAATACCAATTAATTAAGAGCACCCTGATCGTGAGAAATGAACACGGATTTAATTAAAATCTAGTGAAAATGTTATCTTAATAGTACAGCATTTGTACCATTTGACTTAAATTGCGTTATGCTACTCATCTCAACAATGTTTGTTTGAGATTTTGCACTAAATGAAGTCTAAAGTATAGTTATATTATGTAGCAATCTTTCTGAGATTGACTATTAGCCGAGTACAATTAGACAAAAAATACTCATAAGGTGGAACGAAGTTTATAGTGGTCGGACATTTTTTTTCGTTTATGAATAACTTGAAATACGACAAATTCATATCGTGTCGTAATAGTGTGACCTGCGTGCATCCATTAAACGTCAATTTGGTCTGTTTCTTCGTTAATTGTTGTCGATGTATGTATTGCAATTTCAAGTATTTTTTTAAATTTCTTATTTTCTACAATTATTTATAAAATGTCGAATTTTAAGACTAAGATTTCTTTTGAAATAGGTGACTGATGTTTTTTCGCCGCTCGAGACATTTTATTTTTAACTCTCTTTTCCACTCCTCTGGGAACTCAATAAAAAAAATCTTCCGACTACTAACTTCGTTCCACCTTATTGTCTAATTGCATTCGATTAAATGGAATACCTACTTAGTAATCGTATATTGTTGCCACTCTGTGATCATTGCCCTTCTATCGCTGTGGTAAACCATTTTTGTATGTTCCTTTTATATCAAATGCGGGAGGAAATTTTATCTTAACACGGATGCTTGATTGTTGTGGTTTGTTGGGGTTGTGCTATTCGCAGATGTCATTAACTCACATATTATGGAATATTTGTGGCTGCTAAGAGACTTATTCGTCTATTATGACATATTGTCCCATTGGTGGGACCGAGACGCAGCGTTACTAAAGTGTACATAACTATTTATGTAGTACATACATTCGATTGCACTCACGCTAAATGTGAAAGATGCTTTAGTTTTATAAAGACAGAAACAATAACCATTTAATTTTCGGTTTCTTTCATGGTTACTTCGCTCATATTATTTAACTTCTCAGGCTTACGGATCGTCAACCCATTCTAATGTTTTTCGTTTTATATCGTATAAAATAAATAATGTACGTTTGTCGAATTACTTATTTTATGTATTAAAAAAAAATATCAACACTGTTTTGCTGATTGACATTTGCACTTGCATATATTCAGGTCAGGCAGAAAACTAGGCAGAAATAATGAATATTATAAATAAATATAATGCATATTAGAACAGACACCATACACATTAAATTAATCAAAAAGGTAATTTAGAGATCCGTAATAACGTACCAAAAAAACTACTGGTATAATAATTAGTTGATTAACGTTGATGTAATCATCATGTAAATTAATTGACACTAAGATCTGTATCTTTTTATTAAGCGTAATGAAAAACAGACTTTTGGCCTTCCTAATAACTATACGTAATGAGTGCAAATAAGATATACACAGCTAAGATCATTAGCTTCTACGCATCTGTGCTTCGTCTGCACGCGTTACAAAATAATGCAGGTTATGGGAAAACGCCTAAATTAATTTAATTAATTATATGTATAACGTTCCTTCTGTTTTGGTTTCATAACAATTATAATTAATGTGGGATGGTCAAAATAGACCAATGAAACATCTAGTAATACAAGCAGTTTTTAGGGTTCCGTATTAATGTTAAAATTTGAACGTTTAGTTTTTAATTATCGATTTAGTTTCAGCCGAACTGAAAGCTCACCGATTCTTATTGAGTTATCGATGTGTATACAGGATGACTCTTCACGAAGCCGTTAACCAAGCATTCTGTACATCAAACTAAGTAACTCTTCGTAAAAATTATCACTGGGAATTTTTTTTTTTTTTTAAGGGTGAAAAATCACGTTTTACGGTAAAACTCAATGTAACGAACTCAAAACATTGTGCTGGTGGATGGATTGAATAGTATGGGGGTCGTGGAGATGTTTAAAGTACAGTTCTTATATTCAAAATATGTATTTTTTTTTTAAGTTGGAACTTTGACCCCCAATATCTCCGTAATTAGAAGGTTCTCAGGTATGATCTAGACAACAAGTGCCTTTTGGCTTCGTTAAGAGTCTTTTTACACCCCTTATACACAGAAAAATAAGTAAAATTATATATAAAACACATTTGCTCGTAAAGGGTCTCTTATTTCACCAATTTCAATATCGTAATGTATCTCACTACGTACTAGTGCGTTATTGTAAAGTAAAACGCACGGTTTATCAAGATGCCCCGTCTAAACCGAACGGTACTTTTTAAAATCAGAACGGTAGTTTTTATGTCAGAAAAGTGGTCAACATTTTATGAATAAAATTAACTTTGGGAGATGAAATATAATAAACAAACATTTAATTCATTAATTTAATTAATTTTGACACCAAATTACAACCCTTATCTGTAACAAAAACACAAAAATATTAATTTACTTTTCGTACCACTTGCTCAAAAAAGTGAAATTCTATGCCACAAAAAGCGAACATAACAATAGTCATTTTTAATCTGTTAAAAACAGGGAAAGAAAATTGTACTGAATTTCATTCATCCTCTAGGGCGGGAATGTGATTTAAATTTGGAATACTTACCGAAATTTATACTGAACTACATCTGTGTTTACACCATTGAGTTTGTATATAAAGCATTATACATCTTTTTGAAAAAGGGAATACGCATTTATTATGCAGTTATGATTATTAAATAAAATTACGAACCGACGAGGCCGTATGAGCTTGATGCCTTTGCTTTTCCGACAAAAAAATATTAGTCTAGGAATTTGCCTAGTTTTTGTTTTCATCAAATACATAAACGTTAAGTTAATTTTAATTTATTTGTATAAATAAGTTAATGTTCTAAAATGCTTATCTCATATTATTATTGCGTTAATTTTTTCGGTGATAAAGCTGTCTTAGTCTTGGGTGAACTTAAATCCCTCGCTACACTCAGGACTCGTCTTAAATCCCTCGCTTCGCTCGTGATTTAAGTTTTTAACACCCTCGCTACGTTCGGGAGTAAACCTCGAGTCCTTCGTTACATTCGCGATTTAAATCGTCACCCGCGACAGAAGACACTGCTTTATTCCCTTGGTTAATAATCTACTATTATTAGTAATACTGGCTGTTTTTTGTGTCTTTGCCTTTAAAAAAAGCGCTGATGCGCGCTCATCGCTAATTTGTGAGCAAGTAAAAATTATTCCGCGCGATTTTTCTTTTCGCTGTATTGTTTTTATTTGTTTTTTTTTTTTATTTCCTCGCAAATATGTTATAAAACGTCGTATGACATACGTGCGCTTTGATAATTATAGCCTTGGCTTTCTCATAGCCCTCGCCTACGGCTCGGGCTAACAATATCACCTCGGCTGTAATTTTCAACTTACCGCACTTATATCATAATGGACTATTACTGTAACTTGGCACGGGTAACCATGGCGGGTGGTTTTTGGCGCACTTCCCTACTCTAATTCTAATCTAGTTTTGTTTGGTACTCGGTCGACGAAAATTTTGTCAGACAGTAGCTATAATTTACTCCTAAGCAAACCACGTATACCCGTTTTTAGAGTTCCGTAGTCCTCACAAGGAACCCTTACAGTTTCGTCATGTTCGTCTGTCTGTCTGTCCGAGGTTTTGCTAAGAGACGGTTAGTACTAGAAAGCTGTAATTTTGTAGGGGCGTGTATATCAATTACGCCAATAAAAACGGTAAAATAAAATTGTGAAAAATATTTTTTTTAGGGTAGCAAGATAACTTTATTAGTTTAGCAGTAATAGTTGTCGAACTTGGGTGTTGGATAATTATGTACCAAATACAAAATCCTTAGAATAAATCCTTTTAAAGTGACTAAGATGAACTAGTTGCTTGTTATAACGGGTAAAGACTTGCATTGAAAAACAAAATCTTAAATATAAGGGGCTACTACGGAACCCTACACTGCGCGTGGCCCGACACGCACTTAGTCGATTTTTAGGTTTAAGGTTAACTTTAGGCGATACCTAAATTGCAAAAAATGTCAGGTTCATCCTAGATTATGTTCGCTGTTCGCACTAAAAAAGCTAGCTGATGAAACCACGACTCGATTCTGTAACTTCAAGTTTTATGGATTACTCCGATCTGCCCCCACCGGTCTGTCTGACTCGTGGTAGTTTCAACTATTTGTCGCATCTACCACCACTGGTGGTGGTTGCTTCTGATTTAGTCGCATTTGCTCCTTTGTCCCCACTGCTTGCAGATGACACTTAAATGACTGAAATTCTCCACCAGTGGTGGCAGACTCAACGATCAAGAACCCATCTGACACCACCAAGTATTTCAACAAAAAAATAGTACAATGGATAGCCTTTCTGTGCGCGATAGAACGTGAGTTGTGATCTTTTCATTTTGAATTTAATTGAAAACACCAGTTAAGTATTTGACTACCAATATGAGTTTCAGAAACTCGTATCAAAGAGATCCAAAAAAAGGCGCGCGTTCTGCAAAAGATTGGGAAATATATTGGTTAACATTAACTATAGTCCTTCTGTACTCAATTACAGTATTCCTTAACATCTTTAAATTGAAATTCAAAAATAATAAGTGGTACAAGTACTAAACTTATTAGTTTAGTACTTGTACGAAATATTGGTAGTTCACTGTTCCAGGCGCTCCGTATTCGTACACGACCGCTGCCGAGCCGCTGTGTCTATTAGACCGTTATTCTGCAACATCCTAATTGACTTGATGTCTAAAAGTAACTGCGCCCTGTAACATTTGCCATAATTTTGCCTTAAAATTGCTAAATGATTACAACCATCGTGTTCGTGTTGAGCTTTGGTGGGTACTGGCAACTATAACACGGCTAATAACAGCTGATGGGCTAAAGAGACGTGTGTAACACTCACGTTTGAGCGATGGCACAACAAAAAATATCAGCTCAGAGCAACCCTGCCGCCTATAAATGGAATATTCGGATCCCACGCTAACAGTTACACTTTGAGTACAACGAGCGCAGTCCATTTGAGCATTGTTGAGGTAAATGAACGTTGTAAATTAAATTTTGTTAAAATCATATTTCATTTATGTAAACTTAACTTTGGACTTCGTTGATAGGATACAGGTTATATCAATATAGTATTTATAATAAAAGAGGAGTGGATTTTAAAGAAATACAATTGGTATAAGGATTTGGTTTAAGAAAATCCTAGATACCATAAAAGCTTAGGGCGTTAAGCGCGTACGGTAAATAACTTCCAAATATTTCAGGTAGATTCGCCGAACTGTCGTGCTTAGCGGACTTATCAATGTGGCGATTTAGTTTTCCCTTTGGGGCAAATTATTTGTATCGCATTTTTATAAAACCTTTGACGTGTTATTAACGTGTTCTTGACGTAGTTTTGTTCGATTCATAGGCTAAATATCGGGGTGAACTTTTGAACCCAAAACCAAATACTCGTAGATCACTTTGCACCTCTTTTCTTTTGATGTTTCAGAATGTTTCGCCTCATCAGCTGTGTGCTGCTTTACAGCACTCTGACCGCGGGATATCCGTTCCCGTTCCCCGCAGCGCCGGTTGTAGCACCAACAACTGCGGTGCCGTCGCCGTTCCCATACGTACCGGGGTCCACGCCTATAGTGCCGACTGCCATTCCCTATGCTCCGGGAGTCAGCTCGGTAGTGCCGACTGCCATTCCCTATGCCCCGGGGGTCAGGCCGATAGTGCCAACTACGCTTCCCTTCGCTCCTGCAGCCACACCGATTGTGCCCGGTGTCAATAACCCTTACTACAACTATGCAGGAGCCCCTGCTATTCCCATCGTGTCCTACTCAAGCGAGCACGGCTCAGATGGGACTTATGCTTTCAGGTATGTATGTGACTTCGGGGGCCTGTGGACGGGGAGCTAAGGGCTAGCTCGCCGTCCGTCCGTCTCATGACGATAGGCCGTGTCGACGGCGCGTTCGTGTTCCACGCGCGCCTCAAAGAGAGTCAGCAATAAGGAAGGGGTCCGTAAGGGCCGAAGCCTGCCGGGGCTGCGGGACTATTCGAAAGAGATACCGTGGCCCCGGAACACAAAGGGCGATGAAGGAACATGGATGGGTTTTAGTCAGTCAAAGTCTGACACTCTCTCCTGCTCCGCCCAGAGCGGGAGGAGTCATTTGATGATTTCCCATCCGAAAAAAAAGGTATGTATGTGACTTATAAAATGGCATAAGTTTATACTGTAAACTTGTGTAACTTAAAATAATATGGCAAATAAGCATTATGAAAGTTTTACCAATCACTGTCTTAATGCTTTTTAATGTTTTACTACATGGCAAAGTACGAGATTTTATATTTTAAATTAATGTTTACAGTTTTTCAACTGCGGACGGCAAGCAAGCTCAAGAAAGTGGATACTTGAAAGATGCTTACATTGACAATACTGGAAATCCTCAAGGGACTCAGGTACCTATTTAAGTCAACATTCGTAACAATATATTTCTTCTACATATTCCACTTTCCGTATAGCCAGGTTTAAAACTGCAAGTTCAAAATCGACAGAAGATTGTAGGGTCGACGTGAATGTAGCTTTACATCATTTTGTTATGCTGGAGTTGTTCATAATGTGTTCCTTTGCAGGTTGTTCAGGGAAGTTATGCTTATATCTCGCCTGACGGTACACCCATCCAAGTTAGCTACGTCGCGGATGAGAATGGTAATTATTTAATTAAAACATGCTTTGCAAAAACCTAGCCCATACGTAAGAAAAATACACTACACAAATACATCCACACAATTAATTGTTTCATAGGTACAATGTTTCAAACACACTGATTATGTTACATGTTGTTTTGCTTAATGCGGTTTTTTGTTTTTGTTTTGAACTATAAATTTTGTTAGTATTACGTTATCTTAAAACGTTATCATGCAGACTTAAAAGGAGCAGCTAAAAGTGATTTAGCCGACCATTAATATGACGATTCAGTTATACCAACTATATTTTTATTTCAATAGGGTAGATGCATTGATCACTATTATAAAACGTAGATCTATGACAAAAAAAAACTAATAAGTCCGTCAGATAGATTTCCAAAAAATATTGGAAACATATTTTTTATTTTTTCACGTAATCAACAAATGAAGATGAAACAGTGCGTCGAAAACTCGTGTGCATGACGTCACATTTGAGTACATATTTTACTCAAATGTGACGTCACAAGCGTGGGGCTCATGATCTTTGACGCGTTTTATCATCGTCTATTTTTATTAATTTCATGAAACAAAAACCACGTTTCCAATATTTTTCGATAATCTAACTGACGGACTAAACAGAATCATATTTTTTTTAGTCAGTCATCATCCCTTTCAATATTTCCAGGTTTCAGACCATCAGGCGTGCATATTCCTGCTGACGGAAAAGCGGTTGCTCCTATCGTGCCTGTAGTGGACCGAGTCAACAAGCAAGTCTTCGACCCGGCATACAACCGTTATGATCCTTACTCTAGCCGAAACAGATACAATAGCTTTAGCCAGTACAATAACCGACCTTATGATCCGAGATACCCTTACGACCCAACAAAAGTCAATCCCTATTTGAACAACAATAACTATAACCCCTACCAAATCGGGGGCCAAAACAGAAATACTAACCAAGAGGCTAAGAAACAGAATTCTGTTTAGACTTATTGACAATCCTGAATGAACATCACTACGGAAATCGGAAAGTATTATTAAGTAAGATATAGGAAATGTATATTTTTCATGGTATGTAAATAAAACCTGTGATATAAATTGTTGTGTTTTTATTAGACATCTTAGTTTTTTTTTAAATTAAAATGCATTTTATGATCATAACCTAACATCCGACACATTTCGCCAGTCATTGTAGAGGGCGAGCCTATTGCCATCAGCTGGGCACAAATCCAGACTCCGTGGCTGCTACTGAGAAATTGGGGACGGAAAAACCCAATAAAACTTTGCCCGACCCGGGAATCGAACCCAGGACCCCATGCTATGCAGTCGCGTTTGCGACTACTAGACCAACGGTCCATTTTCTGTGGTTATAATTGCAATGGAAATATAGAAATCGACGCTAAGAAACGGCCAAAATCGCAAAGCATGATATTGTTCTGCATTTTTAACTAAGCAATCTTGTGCTGAATAGGTATTATTTGTTGAAAATGCATCGTTTTTGAGTTTTAGAGCTGAAAGTGAAAAAAGTCCCAAAATTTCGCAATTTATCGCGTGATGCGGAGCGAGCACAAGTTTTTCGAAGTTGCAAATTGTGATTCACATCACCCTAACTGATCTATACAACATTTCAAAACTACACCCTAACTGATCTATACAACCTTTCAAAACTACACCCTAACTGATCTATACAACATTTCAAAACTACACCCTAACTGATCTATACAACATTTCAAAACTACACCCTAACTGATATATACAACATTTCAAATGCTTTGCGATTTTAATGTTAATTTCCACTGGCCCAAAATTAGTTAGACGTGAGCTTGTGCGTAAGCTAAATCGGTTTAGATTTGAAAGAGTTTATCAATACCCAACTCATTTTATTCTTGTTTTCGAAGCCCAGTATTATACCAGTCTCTCTTTAGTGTTCTTCGTATCCTTTGCAAGTGCTCACTCCGGCGAGTACCTACATTAAGCGGCTTTTAAAGATGTTGCATGTTGTGGGTTGCCCAACAGTCATTCCGATACGCACTTTATATTTATCAATGTGGCGTTGGAGATAAATAGCCGAAACGTTTAATACAATACGACATTTCGTTCTTTATGAACTACATCATTAAAATAATATAGGCACGTAGATACTGCAATCATATGGTATATAATATAAACTTTTGCGTTCTCATTTCGTTTTGGTGGAAAATTAAACCGAAAACATAACATCACGCTTGTAATTCCCGAAGGGCTAGGCAGAGGTGTACCAATAGTACATCCACATTTGGCAAGTTATGCGTTAAGTCCCATGTAATAGGGGGCGGGCCTAAGACCATCAACCGGCCACAAATCCAGACTCTGTGGTTGCTACTGAGAAATTCCTGATGGTAAACCCAAAAACACTTTGCCCGACCTGGGTATTGAACCCCGTACCCCGTGCTCAGCAGTCGCGCTTGCGACAATTCGACCAACGATGCAGTCAAACTGAAAAATTCCATGATATCACGGACTAACCTCTATTTAATATTGATGCGTGGTCACGTTCTTGCATATATGTCTCATTTAGTCGTTGCCCGATTGGTCCAGCCAATCTCTTTGCACGTTGACAAAAATACACCGAACTTTCAGCTAGTAGTAGTAGTAGTAGTAGACAATATTCGGACATTTCTATTCGTTTAGATATTAGCATATGGCAGTATTGAGGCAAACATTTTCGAGATTTTCCTACTAAGGAATACGAAGCTAAAACTACTTGTAAACACCACAGCTTGCATCGATACTTCATACCTACATGTGCATGCACAGTTTGTCTTGATGACTATGGGCGGGGACAGCACACGGATTTGGCGGGATATTGACCTGATCTTGCACTCGATAGAAAGTATTGTCTGGGGGTACAAACCATATCAACTTGGCGAGAGTCCAACTAGAAACTAACCTATCAAAGTAGTGATGACTAAAAGAGACTATTTGCTCATCTTTATTCTGAATATTTAAGTACAGCTTGGCAAAAAAGAGTCTGACGCGGTGACAGTTGGAAATACAAATTTTCTACCTGGCAATACCGCGTTTTCTGTCAAACTCTGCAATGTCATTGGCTTGTCACTGCTAGGGGTTGCCAGAAAGTCGCTAACAACGCCCTCATTTTTTCCATACTATATTTTGCCAATGTGTACGTAATAGAGACATTTATTTATTGTCTAATAAATAAATAAATAAAATCGCTGGACATTAAAACACAGCGCCATCTAGTGCCACACTAAGCAACGAGGCTTGTGTCGTGGACACCAGATAGTTGATATACTACATAGATACTTTTTGTTTGTAAATACATACTTATTATACATATAAACAACCATGACTCGGAAACAAATGTCCATGCTCATCACACAAATATTTGCTCCTACCGGGATTCGAACCCGGGACCCTAAGAACGCAAGGCAGCCTCACTACCGCTGCGCCATTCGGGTCGTCAAAAAAATTCGGGTGTTTAAAGCCTTGTAGGTCCCGCTGCTGGAAAAAGTCCTCCCCCATATCCTTCCAGTTACTCTTCTCCTGCACCACCTTGAACCAGGCTCCGGGATCATCTCGCCACCTCTTTCTAGTCAGGCCTTGGCGGTGCCATCTAGAAACAACATAATTTAATTAATGTACAGAACCTCAACCTACCTACCGCAGCTGATTAAATTAGTCAGTGCAGGAGACATCAAGATTTCACCAGAATACCTACACGTATATTTTCATGTCGTGTACATGCATAAGGATTTTTATACTCGTGTTACCAGTCATAACTTAACAGAAGTATGAATGTAGCGAGGCGTGGGGTTGTGATCAATTTCGTGTTTTATGTACTGGTTACTTAAATCATTCACTTTGTTGTAACCTCATGTAAAATATGAAAACTACATGAAATTAATAACAAGATGCGTGTGTAACACCACTTGTGGCAAAATGTTCTTAGGTCTTCCAAACGAACCACGGATAAAATAAAGATCGATAACTTAAGTTTTAAACAATTTAATATTATTCTCTACTAAAATTCGTCCGTACTTCTTTTCACAGTCATTAAGATAATGTCCTATTGTCCATATTGTTTATTGTCTTCTTTAATCACTATACGAAGTCTGAATCATCATTGTATGCGCCGCTAAGATTTGATCTACATATATGTTACGTCTAAAGATGCAAGATTTATCTTTGAAGATGAATTAGAATTAGACAGCTTTAGCCTCCATACATAAATATGATCGAATTTATACAGCCAAGACGGAAAAATCGCATAATGAGGCCTTGCAGTGGAACAATTCAAGTTGACAATAAGTTACCAAATTAGCTTTCCAGAATATCATATAAATGTAGTTGTGAATTCAGACAGTACTCTTTACAATATCCTGTTTTATGAGGAGCTGTAGATTGTAGAACAATAAATTAAGAACGAAAAACACCTAAAATCATAGATGAATCGTATTGTTAGAAAAACGTATCTTTGTCCTACCATATACAGAGTATATCAATTTGAGTTGCTCCACCTAGCATTTAAGTATCTTCTTCTCGTGTAGATATTTTATCCTCATGTATGAATAGTAACTAGTAGTACAGTGATTCCCCAAGTTGTGCCACTTGGCCGGTTTTTTTCTTTGAACCTTGTTGAAGTGTGTCACAAGCGTGAGATGGGACTGGTTTCTGAGATCCGCCTCCACTGATGTGCCTAAGATTTAAGGTTAACTTTACTGCGACAAGTTACATCATATTACTTTATTCTTTAAATTGTTTTGTTTATTTTTGGGTTCGGTTGGATATTTGGGAATCCATATGTGGTATCATTAGGTGGTATTATAAAATATACGGTACGAAGAACCGTTAGCTAATTGTTGGGTAATTAATTTAGAACAAATTCAGTTTATATTTTAAGAGAGGATGAAATGATAGGAACCTGTAATTCTGGCGATCCTACCAGCTACAATCGACTGCTGTTAGATAAATACGGACAGTCTCTGCTTAGATTTACCTCATATTACTATCACAATAAGTTTGTTAGCCAAATTAAGATATACCCATATTTTAGCTTTCAGGATCATGGCAAATACTGCCAGGTAGAAGATTTAGTGTGAATATTATGTATTTAACACTATAGGTATTTAGTTATTCTTTTCTGAGAGGCGAGAATGTGGTATTAACTACATTCTACATATAATGAAGACCAAAAAATCCCGTCGTGTATTAATTAGCACGTTCATTACCGTTCAACTTGAACATTACAAAATTACTATAGCAATAAAATTTAAATTAATGTATTAAAATTTCACGCAAAAGCTATAATTTCCAATTTCATCTGCAGCTTACGGTGTATCATTTAAGTCTTATCAGCAAGAGAATTAAGTTCTTATTCAATCGTTACTTGCGATGTTTCGGTACCATAAGGGACGTCCCAACTGTCTTTCGTTGTTCAGATGATCATAAAATATATACAGAATCCGCTGCGATGTGTAATTGCGACAAAAGTTTTCTGTATAAATACTGAGGGTGAATTCAAAATGCATCATTACATTGCTTTTGTTTCATACGCATCCATCTTGCAACTGTTTTGTACTTGGTTCAACATGAAGTGTGTTGTAAGTTTTCATAGCTTTCTTTCCTTCATAGTTTTCCACAGTTTTTTTATGTCAGTATATCCTTAATTTTGTGTTAAAGCTTTTAACATCTTATCCTATTGTTTTTGTTTGTACATCTACTGTTGTTCAGTTTCCAGTGATGCTAATTAGATAACATTTCTATTGAAAACTCCTGAAATTAGAACATTCTTTTGTATTGGTTTCTCAAATTGTGATAAGTGGAGTCCCAAAAAAAAAAAATGATAAGTGCTTTAAAAATACAATTCGTACAACTTTTTCCAAGTAAAGTTTACACTCCAAAATATATTTAGGTACAAAATCGAATATTTACTCCGTCATTCATACTTATTCTCTCATTCATATAGATCCTATTGGCGTTCCTGGTTGGCGCAGCCTTCGCTGACGTCAGCAGCTTCCAGCAGTTTCAACAGCAGCCCCTATATCAACAGCAGCAACAACAACAACAACAACCACAGTACACCACAGAACCTATCCCCATCATTAGACAAGAACAAGTGCAAAACCCAGATGGATCTTATAAATGGAGGTTAGTTACCATCATTATTTATTGACAGTCTTGTTCCACCCATTGCCGAGTGTTAGCCTCCCCTTTTGTCCTATGCTTCACTGGACACAACCAGGTCTACACCACGATCTCCCCCCATCTGGCTGTTTCTCTGCCAAAAGTACATCTATTGTCACAAAGCAACCTTGCCCCACACGCATACTTTTTTATTCACTTAGAGAATAACCGTGCAATTCTGTGCATTTTTCTGGGGTAAAAAGTATGCTGGCAGCGAAATAATTTTCGCGATCAGACCAGTAATTCCAGAGATTACCTTTTTTAAAGCCATACCTACAAGTTTACACACAACTTGACCTCTGTATAATATCAGTTTGAGTTAGATCTGTTCAAGTTTAAGCGGATAGGTCAAATAAATTAGTGTCATACACTGATTTAATTGATCGGCTGATCTTTGTACGATCAATTGATACATCTAAGTATCTACGTTAATTAGGTTACTCTCAAGGTATACCAGTCTAATTATTTGCGTTATAAATCATCAATGTATTTACATGAGTCCACTTATCTGGTAGGTATTTGTTGATTTCATGAGTTATTAGTATTACTTTTGTAAATGGTTGGTCACAAAGTCATGAGGGTCGATTTCTTGTCTTTTTATGCTATCCGCAAATAAGCATCGCCAAGTTCTCTATGATTATTAGTAGCGTAGGTATTTAAATTGTATCGAATATATTCAATGTCACTGTTACTTCTATTAAAAAAAAAACATCTAATTGATTATATTATAATAATCACCTTTGACATTCTGGACTTCAATAATATTTGTCCATTTTTTTTTCCACCCTATGTCGATTTATACAGTTTACGTGAAGTTTACATGAAATATTCACGATTTTAGCTACGAGACTGGAAACGGCATTTCGGCTGAGGAACAAGGGTACGTGAAGAACCAAGGCATCCCGGAGCAAGAAGCTCAAGTCGCCCAGGGACAGTACCAGTACACCGCACCCGATGGACAGGTAACACGTTGTGGTAACTAGTTAGTGTCCGCGGCTTCACCTCGTGGTTCTGTGTAGTTAAGATTAACGTACAATCGTGGTCTTTTTCGCCTGATCAGTTAAACATTTTTTCGCTTAAATCATGCGGAAGCGCCGAGCCACGCCCCCTTAAAGTTTAGACCTATTAGGAAAGCGTCAATTTGGTGCGCAAAATAACAATAACTCTCGTTTGGCGTGCGTCGTCAGTGCGCTCGGTCGATCGGTATTTTCTTTCAATAATAATTTCTATACAAAGTCAACGGGGCGGGGCTAGACAGCGTTTCTATGTTGCGAGTGCAAGCAAAAACTAGCTTAGTGGTGATACCACCACTAAGCTACGCCACACTAGTACTACTAAGATAAAAAATGGCCCACGTTTCAACTCAGGTCATGGTCTATGTGTGTGCCAATTTTATTTAAATCAGCTCAGCCGTTAACACAAATCACACATTTATAGTATTCGTTAGGATGCTGCTACATATAGGAAGAATAATATCTCTACTGGCCACATAAAAATATGAGAAATCAAGACCTTTTCTAGCAGGAAAATCATAAAAATCTGTTGGGATGTCTTTTATTTTTCTAAAACACTGCGCTGTCAATACTTTAGTATGTCAAATATTCACCAAAAGTAACTTCTAATAAATAATGCATCGTCAGCAAAATGTCCTAACATGCGTTCATGAATCTCTTTAATAAAATAACCAAATTATGTGCATTTATTCAGCAATTTGTCATTATTTTCATATTTATGATGGTACTTGCTGAAATGCTTGATGTTTCTTTGATTTAATCTTCCATAAATCAAAATATTCACCTGTCATCTCTCAATATTACGATTTTACAAGGATTTATGTAAAGTTGCGCCTACGCAAACAGGTAGAGCAGCGTTTACTTTGATAAGCTATGCAGCTGAATCGAAAAGTTTCGCAGGCTTAGTTAAACTCTTTGTCTCCTCGAATCCTCAAAATATGGCAATCTATAGAACTTCTAGGATGTACTTTATTTTAAACAGAGTTTTGACATCGTTACACAAGTTTATGTGTTTTAATTAATATTATGTTCACTTTACTTCCTTTAGCCAACTTATGACAAACATCTAAAAATATCAAATGTTTGAATAGTGGTTACCGAATCGTACTAATCTTTAATTTTTGTATGATGTCGTCATGTATTCGTCTTCCGTCTGTCTTACTATTAATCAAATTATAAATATCTGTTCATTTGACTGATTGCTAAACATAATTCTTTGGATTGACAACATTTGCCAGTGTCATGACACTGGCGAATGTTGTCAATCCAAAGAATTATGTGTGTATGTGTGTGTGAATTGTGTGTGTGTCATGACACACCAGAAATATTTTTTTTTAGTCAGTGGCCTGAATGTCTGACAACCAGTCTTACCAAGGGGTATCGTAATACCTATTACTAATTGAGTTGTGGAGGTCAGCTTGGCAGTCGTTCCATGTAAAATACTGCTACTCAGCTACATCCGGCTGGACTGGAAGCTGACGCCAACATAGTTGGGAAAAGGCTAAGCAGATGACTAGATATTTGTGTTCTATTTCCGAATTGTATAAGGTGACAAAATTTCAAAATTACAGAATCCGTACAAAGATGATAATTATAAAATCCTTGTCAAATCTAAGAAGCGGCCTGACCGGATACAATTTGAATAAACAAATAATGTTAAGGTCTCAAAGATTTATGCAAACGACAAATAGCATACCTGTCTGTCTATTGTTTGCTAAAATAGTCAATAGTCTGAAAAATATTGTATTTTTACAATAAGTAATTTGACTTTATGCTGATGACAGAATATTTAAGAACATTGAATAAAAAATACGAAGGCACTTATACCGTTCGTAGTAGGTAATAGAAGATCCTTTATCTCACTAGCATGCGGCAGTGATGACACATACATTACCTCCATACTACTTATTACTTATCAAGGCAATCGTTATTAAAAATAGATTCCCTCTATAAAATATTGGCCGTGAAACGGTAATTATGGAATTCTCCGTTTTCTTCAAAGTCAAGACAACCAAAACAATAATTTAATTACAGATTTCGAACCTGCTGTTTCTAATAGCTTTTTATGTTAGATTTTCTTTTCAAGAGAGTCTGCTTAAAACTGTAGTCATTTGAGTCTCTATCAAGTGGTAAAACCTAGTTCATTTGTTGTAGTCGTAAAATTAGAAAAGCTTATTTAACAACGAATTAATAAACAAAAAAATAATTAAAGTCATTAATTTCAAGTTTTATAATTTTTTCTGTAACCAAATTGTATTTGTTTCTAGGTGATCCAGTTGCAGTACTTAGCCGACGAGAATGGGTTCCAGCCCCAGGGTGCTCACCTCCCAACTCCCCCCCCAACCCCTCCAGAAATCCTGAGCGCCCTGGAATACCTCGCAACGCTCCCCCCACAGAACCCAGAAAATAGAGAATATACCAGGAACTAGACCACACAAAGGAACTGAGTAATAAAACGAGTTAAGTTAACCTGTATCTTTACTCCAGGTTTGTTAATATAGAACTAGGATTTAAACAATCGGAACTCAGTTAACTTAGTCAGTTTTGTGATACCAAGGACTTAAAAAAAAATAAAAAATGAGATGTTACGTAATGTATAATATCTGCTGATATGTAGTGAAGATAGTTATATTTTTTTGTAAATTTTGCATAATATATTATGGTTTTATGTTAAGCTTATCTCGTTTTATTGGAATTTCTATGAAAACCAGTTTTCGGACTACTTGGTTTCGAAGAACTTGATTTTTTATTTTTATCTTAATCTTGATTTGGATGAAAATTATTAATTGTTTTAGGATACATTAGCAAAAATATAATTCAATACTAAAGCAAAACATGTTTAAAAGAGAATAACGAATTGTTTAAGGCTTGCGCAAACGAGTGTAGAATAGGTTGCCTGTTGGAGCCTCAATTAAAAACCGTTTATTTTGATCTAATAATTTCATTTCGTAATTTGAAGCTTAGATGTTTGTTTGTTCATTCACAAGGTTAGAGTTTATAATAACCGTATGTGGTGATTATCGGCTCACGGGCTGTCAATGGTAATTACACCCTGCGCTTGCGCCGCGATGGACACGTGTTTAGCGAAGAACCGTCAACTGTTTTGACAGGAGTTAAGCATAGGTTAAGCATACACACTTACATACTTTGTCATCCCAGTAATGGTTTCGTAGCAACTAAAATTCATCCGAATTTTTAGTCGAAGGTCTAATAGCGTATTTATTTACACCACACAAAAGTTATAAAAGTAAGAACAAAATAAATTTATTCAACGGCCCTGATGCTAAGATTCTTACCAATCTTAGCATCTGGTTATAGTCTGGCCCTCTTAGAATTTGGAGGCTATTTAGCTGTTAAAATAAAAGGTGTGAAGATTTCGAGTGTTAATTGTACAGCACTGGAATTTCAAAAATGTTGTTACCTTCGCAGCTTTGAAGTAAGAAAGCCTAACTAAAGATAAAAGTTGTCTACAGATTATTAAAAATAATTCCTTTTTACAAAGACAAAACACCATCACCTTTTCTGAAACTATCACCATTCCAATACACAGAGGTCGGTACTGTGTAATACGAAACGCATCACATGTGTTCTTGTCCTAAGCGGCTGAAGTTCGTTCGGCGCGACCCCTTGCTCAACAACCGGTCGGTTCACTTTCCCCGCACCGGCGTGTCAAGGTCGGCCACCCATAGTCGCCATGTTCCACACAGGTAGCTAAACATCGGAGAATACCCAAAATATGCCTGATCTGTGTATCCATGCCTAACTATGGAGGTTAAACTAGTAATTTGCGCAACCAGTTAATAATAATAATAACAAGAGCCCTGACAACCGGCAGTTCGGACCCTGTTCCCAGCGCTGGAGGGCTACTATTTTTATATTTTTAAATGTTTTTATTTATATTGTTCTTATATTAGGAATATTTAAAAATATAACGATATGTTTTTAAATGAATAAACGAATATAATAATAAATATCGCCATACACACAGCGCCACCTAGTGCCACAATAAGCAACGAGGCTTGTGTCGTGGACACCAGATAGTTGATACACTACATATATACTTTTTGTTTGTAAATACATACTTATTATACATATAAACATTAATGACTCGGAAACTAATGTGTGTGTGTGTAATGTTTGTGTTCACACAAACATTTGGTCCTACCGGGATTCGAACCCGGAACCCTAAGAACGTAAGGCAGCCATTCGGGCATCATGCAGATAAAATGCATGATTTTAGCATCATCAGCTCGTCACTACCAGGACACAGGCCTAATGAGAGGGTACCCGCCACAGTGTGGGTGGTAGTTGTCACATATTTTCGATTTTTTTATTCTAGGACATGCCAGGTTACCCCACGAAAGTTTATAGTACTATTACGACTAGTATTTGTTTTCTCATTAAGTTGTTTTGTCATCAACTTTGTATCCGGGTTGGATTTTTTTATGTCTCCATTATCTTATAAAAATAAATAAAAACTTCCTATCCAAAAGGTGACACGCGGCGAGTATAAAAATAATGATTATTTATCTCTTCGTTTTGCCTTCATCATGTTTGAGCTAGACTTTGATGTTGACAACGACATTCTTATGTCAAACTTCGTTTTGCTATGAAAAAGTGACTTCATCACGAGGCCTGAGTACCAGGTCAAGCACTTTAACATAGACAAACACTTATAGGTGTCTAGCGTAGAACCGAAATATGTCATAAGTGAACTCGTAAAGTTAGTAGTAATCATATTTCCACTACATGGCGTTAACTATGTGGAACTTTTTAATGTTAGCAACTTGAATCTAGTGGTTTTTTTTTCAAACGCGATAATTTATTTTTGACCTTTAAATTAATCTTTGGATAATAATAGCTATCTTCAGCTATGTATCAAATCTCAATTTATATATATTTAGTCACTCTTGAGCCTAATTTAATCGATGATACCAAACAAGCAGCTGTGTGTCATGGACATAATAATTACTTCAATGATAGTAACCCCACCAAAACCGACCACCTTAATCTATCCTTTTACAAGATCCCTGGTCATCTTAGCCTTTTAAAAACTGTTTTGGGGTCAGTTTTTAGTTTAGCCTGATGCAGGTGAATACTAAAGGTGGACAGACAATCTGAAACTGGATAGCCATGACACAAAACCGCCAAAAGTGCAGAGATTTGGAAGAGACCTACACTCAGCATTGGGTGGCCAAGTGTTAAAGAAGAGAGAGAGAGAGAGGTAGAATACCAGTATTCTTTACATAGAGCGACTAGCTATCTGACATTCACAACCCAGTTACTGGTTAATCTTAATACGATACCTCTTGGTTGTCAGACTTGTCTTTTTGACTACCCGTAACGACTGTCACCGCTTGCGTTGCTTCACCTGGTAGATCAACCTGGGCGACTGTTACTATGTACTTAGCCACGAGCCCCCATAGTAATAAACCATTTGCAAAAAGTGCTATTGGGTCACTATTCAACTTTTTGCAAATTCAACATTTTGTTTTGCATACTCCACCTACATTTAGATGCTAATCAATGCGTGTTTGTCTACGAATTGTAGAGCTTACTACTTCCACGAAATGCGATGAGACGCTTAGACCTGCAAAAAAATCCATTGAATCATTCTAAAGAAAAAATCTTTAGTCGAACAAATATGTACCAGAGATTTAAATGCCAAATGACTTCATCAAATTATCATAGCCATACATAAGTCACCCGTGGGCCACTCCCAACAAATAGATGTTAATGCAGCAATATCAGAATTTGCCTGAAGACATTCTATTCACTAAAGTGTCTACAATACGATTTACATAAGAGATAGGAGTGAAATCTTTTGTTGTCCGAATACCTATTCAAAAAGACTACCATGGATGGTATCACTTGCATAATAACGTAGGCTGATAGCTGCGATACCGACGGTTTAAATTGATTGAGTTTTTTGTACGTCAGCATGAGTAAGCACTTTTTTTGAAAGGTAAGTACTTAATTGTAATTTATCATGAAACCAATACACATGCGTTTTGTTTACCCAATTTCTGAACAATTCAATTTTCAATTGTGCCATAGGAGTCAAGTGCTGATGGATATAAAAAAAAAACTTTATAGATGACGAATGAAACATCTTCGTGAGTTAAAATATCGTACTCACTGAGACGACCGTCGCTGGTGAAGGCAGATGGTCAAATCAGCTCCTCAGTGTCAAAAAAGAAAACATTGAAAAAGTACTTGGTGAAATTAGAATGTAACATCTTAGCTTCTGCAAATTGATAAAACAAAGACAGAACTTACGATACCGATAGGTTTACTTTATCAATTTACAGTTTATTTCTATCGATTGGTAACCTGATGCAGGTTTTATTGTGTCGTTGTTCTATTTTTCAAAAAAAAAATCTTGAGCTGGAACTAGACAAGCAAGTCTCCAAAATTAATTCTGGGAAAACAAATTAATTTTGAGACTGACGTACCAAGACGCTAATTAATGCTAAGCTTATTTTCTATACGTCTGTTTGTAGGTAACTATAGTTATAAGCACATTGTTGCTACTAGTATTTCTAATCTTATATATTAAGTACCATAAGGTTAGAAATACGATTTTGATTTGAGTGTAGTCAAAACTGAAGAGTGAGTGTGTGTGTGAGTTTGAGTGTAGTGGAAACTGTAAGCTCCTGTTTAGTGTATAGATACACTAAACAGGAGTTTACAGTTTACCTAGCAGACAGGCTTGCCGTCTGGGAGGAACTGCATATCTCGTTAGCTTCAAGAGTTAGTGGAGTAGATGGTGAATCCCTTTCAAATGGTTGCAAATGGTGTATCTATTTCACTTACACATCATAAGTACGTAATGAATAGGTAGAGAGGTTAATAACCACGCTCGTTATTTGCGCACAAACGATGGCGAAAGTATGGACTCGATTGGATCGGTGTGTCATGGATCCCCTCGAGAGCTTTACGTAATTGCCGTTGTACGTAGCACGCTAGGTACTTGAAGCACGCCACGAGCCATTGAAGAAATTCTGCTATCACGCACCCGCTTCGTGAACTTCACCTCGAAAACAGCCGGATCGCGTGTACGTATGATAATTATACTAGTTTATTGCTTATTCAAGATGATACGTCTATTTTTGTTAAATACATAATCTTATTAATTCGCTTTGGAAATGTCAGTTATTAAAACGAATTCTAGAAAAGTAATAATAGGAACGTATAATTTTATGATGTAGGACCTTTTAGAATTTGAGCAACTGTGACAAATTCGGCCGTGGGTAACTGCCAATTTGTATGAATGTAAATCTTTTGTGCAAACAACACGATGCTTGCGCTACTAAGGCCGCACGAATGGAAGATCCGTTATGTTTGTTGTTTACCATTACGTCGCAGGCCAAGTTGACATACACGAGGCGAGGTAATGCATCCAGTGTTTACTTATCTCATAGATTTTGCGACACCACAATGACTTGTGAAACTAGAATGCAGGGAGGTGGACAAATGTGATAACTATAAAAACTCAAATTTTCAGGACTGAAAGCATCAGTCGACAACAGTTATCATCACTGCTTGTTCCACCATCACCAAACACTACAAAATGAAATCTATTGTAAGTGGTTAAAAATTCAGTGCTTAAAAAGTTTCCTTTGCGTTTCCATCAAACACAGTGTTTCCAAATAAGTTTAGTGACGTTGGCATAAAGCAAAGTTTAGTGATGTGCTTTATCATAAAAATGTTAATACAAACGATTAGTTTTGCCCACAAAACGTTATACAAATTCGAATGAGTTTTGATCTATAAATTATTTAAATAAGTCATCAATTAACGCAGCACATTAGATCCAATCTGTTGGCAATGTTGCCTATGTTTATTTATTTGCAATGTCTAATTTGTGGTTTTGTCACAGGTGTTGGCATGCATGCTGTTCGCGGTGGCGTTCGCTGCTCCTCAAGGCGGCCCGGCTGAACCCATACCCATCGTGAAGGATGACAGCCAGATCAACGGCGACGGATCTTATCAGTACGCCTACGAAACAGGCAATGGTATTTCTGCTGATCAGAAGGGAGAGCTGAAGAAGGTCGGTGAAGTCGACGCTTTGGAGGTGCAGGGAGAGTTCTCTTACCCCGGCGAGAACGGCGGCGACCCCATCCACCTCACTTACACCGCTGACGAGAACGGCTTCCACCCGTCGGGCGCTCACCTGCCCACCGCGCCCCCAGTCCCCGAAGCCATCCAGCGCGCCCTCGCCTACCTCGCCACCGCCGCACCCCCGCAGGGAGCTGCTGCCCCACAATAGATTTCATGTTGGCTGATGCAACAATACTCAAAATCACATAAAGTGATCTGTATTTTTTAATTTTTTACCTTGAATAAAGCTAAAGTAACAGTTTAATTCCAAGTTTCATTTTTTAAATCCCAACTGAATCGAATTTTAATAATATCTCTAGACATGATAATGATAATTGAATGCATAGAACTAATCTAGCCACAAAGTAGCTAAATCTCATTAGAAATACATTTTACTCTCTTTTCTTGTTTTGCCTGGGTTGAAATGTGAAGGTCAGGTAATTTGAATAAGAACAATTTGATTGACGAACCGGACTAACCGGCAGCAACTATCTAATTATTATAATATGTTGGTAGGTAGCACCAGAATAAATACACATTTGCAAAAATATTCACTAGAGTGAATACGTATATACTAGTTGAATTCCTTAATCATGCTTTTAGAGTACAATATTCTAGTCTTAGCCTATTTAATGCTGTAGGTAGCCTAATCTTATAATTATTAAATTCTTCTGGTTTACGTGTCGTTGGACTCAAATAAAACGCGAAAAGTACATATAGCCAACTGCACAGCTCTTTCGTTGGCTTCGTTTAAATCCTGGAAGGTGCAGGTGGCTGTGCAGGATGGGCAAGAAAGGAGGTGAGCCATATCCTGCAGAGGGGCTCCACACTGACATTGTCTTTTGGACGGGGCGATGATACCCCATTCGGCCAGATTACTTCTACAGCGGCTAACCTGGGCTCGCAAACGGTTAAGAGATTTCCAGATTAGCCACTGCAGTTCTTGGCCAGGAGGAAGATGTTCTGCTGGATTGATGAAGTGGAGGGGTGGGATATCTGTTTTTAAATTGATTACTAAGTTACCAAATTTTAAGATTCTTAATATTAAGATACCTAGATACCAAATCAATTTGTCTTTGCAAATATTTATAGCAGATTTCAGTGTGACCGATTACCCATGACATTATCTCAGCAATAATAGTTAATTGGTATAATCACCACACCCAGTGTTTATGCATAAATTTTGTTAATGATGTTAACAATCTCTGTTGGTTAATCCAATCAACAAGCATTTAATGAGAAGCGAAAGATAGTATCACTTTATGGACATGTCGGGGTATAAGGTCGTGACATTGCAAAGGATGCGATCTTCTTCTTCTTTGCGTGTCGATAGACTCAAATAATACCCGACCTACTTACTGGTCGGGCATTATTGAGTCTTTCTATCCTGCACAGCTCTGTCGTTGTAGTCGAGTGCATGATCTTTCTTTGCTCGGGGTGGCTCCTTAGCCTCCCCGAGCGGCGTTCAAAATATAGTACTGCGATTCCAAACGTCCGGCGCACCCTGGACAGCTAGCACTCGGTAACGCAGAGTCAAGGATTAAAGGGGTGGTATCTGCTAAAGAGAGGTTTTCTCCATGTAACTCCTCTTTGATGAGTGAATATAAATGTGCAAATAAAAATATATGTTGCTTATTAGACTCTAAACTTTAATTGGTACAATTGAAATAATTCTAACTTTATTATTATTATATGAAAAAAATATTCAAAGTGAAGCATTTTTTCTTTAGTTTTTTTTTTTTCAAACAAATATTTGTCACTTTTTTTTTCACAAAGTGTACAATTGGCATTTTGGTCTAATGATTTATTAGGCTACAATTAAATAAAAACCACTTATTTCGCACTATTCGGCCCGCAGTGAATGACGTAACAACTACTTTGCAAGCTGATTAGAACTTTATTCTAACAGGATTTCAAACGAAGTTTGAACCACCACAAATAGAGTTGCTAATTTAGCAGATACCCCAGCCTTAAATAATAAATAAATAAATACAATTTAAGATCGTCCCTTTGTGCCTATTAGCCTTGTTTCGTTCTGTCTCTTGCTGATATGGAGGAAAGTGGAAATAATGGTTTTCCTACTCCTCCACTACACATTTCTGATTCATTTTATTGCGAGGTACATGACACTTAAATTGTTTTTCTGGGACTTCGTCGAGCTTCATTGTCTCAGCGCTTTTCTAGTGGTTGACACTGTTGATTCTGGCTTTCAGGAGTTACAGTGGTTTGGGAAAATTGTGGCGGGCTAGGCCTATACGACAAAAAGTACACAATTATCAATATTACTTTTATGAGAAAAGGCTTTTAAATTGTAATGTATCGATTTATTTCCAGATTGTTTGACAATTTTTCGTCAACTGTAACCAACAGCAACATTATTAAGGGATATAAAACAATAATTAATGGTAAAACATTAATGAGCACCGGCGCGAACGCACATCTGAAGTGTCGAAAGGTCATGGCGCAAGGTGAATAAAGCTTTGAATGATGATTTGATGATTGGCACATGGTTAAGACAAACAGTTTTAGGCCACATAGGCAAATGCGAAATTAAATACATTTTGTGCAGCAACAAATCCACTAACAAATGTATTAGTAAATCGCTGTCATTCGGAAGTCAACTAAAATATAACTGTTCAATAACATTACCTACCTACTTATAATAAACGATAGAACTTATGTTTTTTTTTATAAACAGTCTATTTAAATATAAAACCCTTAAAAGTGTTTCATTAACCGACTTCAAAAAGAAGGAGGTTCTCAATTCGTCGGAACCTTTTTTTTATTTTTTTACGTATGTTCCCCGATTGTTGATAGAGATGGCTGGACCGATTTGGATTTTTTTTGTTTCGTTTGAAAGGGTATACTTCCTAGGTGGTCCCATGATCATCAAGTCAGGATCTGATGAAGGATCACTAAAAAGTGAAAATTAAAAACATTTTTGCATAAAATAAAACCGACTTCAAAAAACACAAAAAAGTGAAAAATAACTTTAGCTTCAGAAGTCGGTGACCTTTCTTTGCTTGGTATAGTTTTTTTGTCACCGACTTCAGAAGTCGGTCTTATTTTTCTTGTTAATTCGTTCTGTGGTAAGCCAGGCTGTAGACCGCCTGAAAGCTGCTCTACTGCTAGATACTAGAGCCTAATTACGAAAACATAACGAAACATCACGAATGTAATCTCCGAAGTGTTAGGCAGAGGGTTAAGGGAGTCACGAGCACTAATATGAATACACTTTCCTAAAATTAAAGGGAGAAATAAGGATTGTGACTTGGAGATAGGATCTTTTTCATAAAAATATGAGTACTATGTAGAATACTATGTTCGTAACAACATGAAATTTTAATCAGGCCTGAAAAAGAAACATTCCAATGAGGTCGCGATTTAACAAAACAAGATAAATAAATAAATTAAAAAAAAAAGATAAAAACTACACATTTGGTTACAGATTAATAAAACGAATTGAATGGTCGTTTAGAACAATAATATTACACCTACACTAAGCTAACATAAAACGTTATGAACATTTACATGCGGAATTTTATGAATATTGTTATTGTTTTATTTTATTATCGTTACAGGCAATTTGTGTATTGACGGAAAAGTGCAGGATGACTGGAAGCATGATATGATAGTACTGGTGTAAAAAAGCCGAAAAACGCTTGTTTTCCCAGTTATTTTTTTGTATTAGGCCATACCAGGGAAATATTGAAGGTCAAAAGTTCCATTATTTTGCCACGTTTTTTACGAATTCAAGTTTTAACTTAACTTGAAATACCACCTAGACCCCGTCCTGTTGCATCGTTCAGAAATACAATGTTTGGTTCACGTTGCGCGCTACCATAAAAACATGATACATTCAACGGGATTCAACGGGAGTTTTACGGGCAGATAGATGATTTTATAAGAAGTAAGTTAGGCCACTTTTATTTTAGAAAAATAATTAGGGTTCCGTGAAACAAAATTAAAAGCTATGGTCATTATCAGCCTATTAATGTTCCCACTGCTAGGACACAGGCCTCCTCTCTATGAGAGGGAATGGGTTATAATCCACCACGCGGGCCCAGTGCGGATTGGTAGATGTCACATGTCTTCGAATTTTTGGTTCTAGGACATGCCGGTTTCCTCACGATGTTTTCCTTCACCGTTTTGAGAGCAGTGGCGATGAAATAAATTACACGAAGTAATGCGCCTGCCTGGGTTCGAACCCACGACTTACTGTTCGTAAGTCGGGGCCGCCACCACTGGGCCACCGCTGCTCTCAAGCTATGGTATTGTTAACAAAATCCGATTTAAATCGAGAAGTAATATTTTTATAATAATTTTACGCAAACGAAGATAGCGGGCAACAGCTAGTACTTAATAAATGATTTATATCTCTCGTTTTTTCTCTTGATTTTGTAATCTGATATAGCTCCTTCTATCCTCTTGGACTGTCCAGTGAGCCATACAACTTCTCCTGCGGCTTCGCCCTGGAAACTTGTATGCCTTTCTCTGCCATTCTATATATGCCACAACATGTCCTTAATAATTAGATCAATAGAACATTCTCATCCGCATTCGGTCATAAAGACGTGAATTGAATATTCGGTCCATGAACCGAACTTCGGCCGAATAGTGAAATTCGGTAAAAGCAGCCGAATCAGTATTATCGAATGTGCAACGAATTTTGGTCCATCCCAAATAATTTTATCAAGTTACCTAGTGTTATCTTTTACGAAAATACGTTTCTAAGTTGAATCCAGAAACTGAAGTTTATTCGATAGCTAGCTAATTCAGTATAAATCGTCTTTCAAACTTTAGCGGCAACATTAGCCCAGTATCTCTCACGAGTGATGAACGTTTATTTAAAATTCAAAAACTGTTCTTCTTCAAAATAAGTTTATTGATATTACACAGTAATAACCTAGACCAACTTGCTTCGTAGCTCAAAGATGACTGCCGTGGAATCACCGAAAGGTCATAAGCAAGATTCCCAGCAGTACCTACTCAACTGACTACCAACAACATTTTGCCGCCATTACGGTATCGGAAGTCAAAATTGAGCTACGAATTTAAAATAACAGTAAGAATATTATTACAATTAAAATAAAAGATTATTCCAAAAATACAAGTAAAATCAACATTATTTATAGTGCAATGAACAATTATTAATATTTTACTTAATTCAAACTTCCGTAAATCAAAAAGTTTTGATAGAATTAACAACTTATTTTTAATGAATGTTTTTGAAAAATACATATTTAATAGAAATAAATACATACATTTTAATCAAGCTTACAATTCGTCCATCCTGATTAGTTTCGCGTCCCCGCGAATGACACCATTAAGCAAAAGCAACAAATATACCCATTACATAATAGAAATTACTCAAACATTCAATACTGACATAATGTTATTCCAGTTATCGTGCACTTTGTACTTTAAAGTAGCCTTTCGCTCATAGCGGCTGTCATAGTTTTGTGCACATTGCACTTCAAAGTAGCCTTTCGCTCATAGCGACCTATGTAGTATGTGCACATCGCACTTCGAAAATAGCCATTCGCTCATAGCGGCTTATATAGTTGTGTGCACATTGCACTTCACAAGTAGCCATTCGCTCATAGCGGCCTTAGGTATAAAGTTGTGCAAAGTACTCAACACTCAAACTCATAATAGTGTAGGTTAACAATGATGTTGAGTAATTCTCAGTTTTCAATTAAGTAACAAAAGTATACATTTAATAATTGTACTTAAAAGAACATGCCAAATAAAGTAATGAATTGGTTTATAATTTTTTTAAACTGTTACCCAATCATTGTATAATCACATTGTTTCATTACATTTAACAAATAAAATAAAAGCAACTAACTAACTAATCAACTTAAGTGATAATAGACTTCAGAACTTTTCAGACACTGCATAATAGGTTTTTCTTATTTAAACATATTATTTTAATCATCTGTACTCTCGCCAGAAGATGACTCACTACCTTTATTGTTAAAACAAAGCCAAGGATATATTTTGTCGATAGAAAATATACCCTTATACTTTGACGCCCCAGTCTTTTTAGTAATAGGAGTATCTTCAACCTCATACCTATCGTGATCCAAAACTTTAGTTACTCTGTATGGCCCTGAGCATTTAGCTAACAATTTTCTACTTTTCCCTACAGTATGTGTTGCTCTTTCAACTCTCACCAAGTCTCCAATTTTAAATGTCAACGCTTTCTTTCTTTTTTTATCGTACCGATTCTTCTGTTTTATTTGCGACTTTTTTGTATGCACGTCTACTTCATCCCTAATCTCACGTAATTTATCACAGTTGCTCAATTCATTTTCGTCACGTGTGTTTTTAACTATATCACCATCAATTTCCGAAACTAGGCTACCTTCATTGATCCCAGTAAGCCTTAACCCAAACAAAACCTCAGAAGGGGTTTTACCCGTACCTTTGTTTAAGGTGTTGTTTAGGCCCCACTGTACCTGTAATAGTCTGTCATCCCAAAGTCTTTCATCTTTACCATGATTTTGAGAAGCTAATGAATCCAAAATGGTTCTGTTATACCGCTCCACCTGACCATTTGCTCTAGGTGAAGCCACTGCATTTTTTATATGATGTACTCCTATTTCGGTAATAAAACTTTTAAACTTCGAACTTGTAAACGACGTGCCTCTATCACTGATTAGCCGTTTTGGTAATCCGAACGTACCAAAATAATCCCTAAGAACTGCAATAGTGGAAGTGGACTTGGTATTTTTAACCGCCTTTAACACAATAAATTTTGTGAACGACTCCACAATCACCAAAATGTAACAACTTTTCCTTTTTGATTTTACGAATGGACCAACATGATCAACATGAATGGTGTCAAAGGGTGTATTTACTTTAGGTATAGGATGCAAGTAACCCTGCTTTTTGCCGGCCGGCAATTTATTATGAGCACATTCTAAACAAGAATTTACATATTTTTGAATAAATTTTCGCATGCGAGGAAACCAGTAATGTTCTTTTATTTTATCCAAAGTCTTATCGAATGCAAAGTGACCTATTTCATCATGGTTTTTCTGGAGGATTTGCCACCGACAGCCCTTTGGCACCACCCACCTTAATCCATCTTCAGTTACTTTAAAAACTCTATCGCGCTTTAGGACGAAATTCTTACGTATTTCTACCATGTCATCAAAGTCTTTGTCAGAAAGAATTTTCTTGATGCGTTGTATTTCGGAGTCCGCTAGTTGTACCGTCGTCAACCAATCATCAGATATTGTCATAATGTCAAGAGTGTCAATAGCCTGAATTATCCCTGCATTTTCTCTAGTTGGATTTCTACTCAATGCATCAACGTGAATCATGCCTTTGCCGGATTTATATACCACGTTACAGTCATACTCCTGAATCAAACTCCACCATCGCGCAACTCGGGGTAACATGTCTCGTTTTAAAAATGTAGCCCTAAGAGAGTTACAGTCTGTTACAATGGTGAAGTTTAACCCAAGCACGTATGTTCTGAACTTCACTAGGGCAGCAATAACGGCAAGAGTCTCTAACTCATACGACGAAAAATGGGACTCCTCGGGTGAGGTCTGTCTACTGTAGTAAGCTACCGGTTTGAAAACTCCATCGATTTGTTTTTGAAGTAAAACGCTACCTATACCGTGTTTGCTGGCATCTGTGTGTATTTGCGTTTCAAGACTAGGATTATACAATGCTAGTACGGGTCTGGAAATGAGTGCATTCTTAAGTTTATCAAATGCTTCTTCTTGAGCTTGTGACCAAAGCCAAACAGAGTTTTTCTTTAGTGATTTCGTAAGGGGACGAGCTATCTCTCCGAAACCCCTAATAAAACGTCGGAAAAAACTGGCTAGACCGATAAACTGTCGAACATTGTGTACATCTTTTGGCTTAGGAAAGTTTTTAACAGATTCAATTTTCTTAAAGCCCGGTCTTACACCGTCTTGGGAAATTTCAAAACCTAAGTAATCAACATGATTTTGAAAGAAATAACATTTTTGCGGTTTTAATGTTAAGCCTGCCTCCCTAAACCTTTGAAGTACGATTTCTAATCTTTCAATTCCTTCTTCAAATGACCTACTCGGCACCAAGATATCATCCATATAGGCTAATGCAATATTATAGCGTAAATTGCCCAAGACCAAATTGATAGTTCGCTGGAAAACGGCTGGTGCGTTGGCTAGACCGAAGGGCATTCTATTAAATTCAAACTGCCCATCGGGCGTTACAAACGAGCTTTTACTTCTGCTCTCTTCAGTTAGTGGAATTTGGTAATACCCAGATGCCAGGTCTAACGCACAAAAATACTTATTTCCAGCCAAACGATCAATCTGGTCCTCAATACGAGGCAACGGATAATGTTGCTTAATAGTTTTCTTATTCAGGGCACGATAGTCCACACAAAGCCGTTTATCTCCAGTTTTCTTTTTCACTAACAGAACTGGACTCGCGTATGGAGACTGAGACTCTCTTATGATGTCATATTTCAAGAGTTCGTCAACCATAATACTAACTTCCTCTCGTTCTGAATGACTTAACTTGTATGGTCGATAAACGATTGGCTCCGTATCTACTAGCTGAATATTCATTTCTGCAACCATTGTCTGCCCTAGTTCAGACAAATCCTTGGCAAAACAATCGCGATACTGGTTCAAAGTATTGAATAATTTTAGTTTCTGATTTGAGTCTAAATTTTCATCAATATTGAGATCATCCAATGTTAACGAAGGTTTACCGCCATGATTTTGAACTTCGTGTACTATATTAATGTTTTTAATATTATTTTCAATTCGAAAAGCACGTGCCAAGACTTGCCCCTCTTTAAATTGAATTATTTTATTACTATAATTTAGAATAGTTAAATAACCACTACCATTTTTTATATTATAAGGGCCAATTTCTACACAATAGTTTAAGCGATGACCATTTTCAACGAAAATAATTCCATTAAATTTGAAATCAGTAAATACTTTTACAGAAATACAACCTTCAGCCTGAACTGTTTTGTGAGACTTCAAAACCAGTCGTTTATCACCCTGCACTCGTTTGTCACTAATCACCAAATTTTTATCAGATTTAAATACCCATATGTGGGGTTGTTCCGTAGCCGTCTGACCAATAAGTAGGTCATAGTTTAGATAACTATCGGGTACAACAATTGCTTCAACAGAAATTTTAGCGTCATCAATTATTAATGAAATTTTAGTCTTACCTAATGCATTTACGTATGTATTACCAAAGCCTTTGAGAGACGGTAAATTATTAGTCTGCCATTTTTCACGCGGTACAATTACTTTTATTACGGATTCCTTGACTAACGTACACTGACTACCAAAATCTACGTACCCTGTCAACTGGACATTATTGACATTAACACCCTTGATAAATTTGCTGTCCACTCCTAAGTTACTAGTATTATCTAGTCATAATGTCTTAACTTCAGTTTTTGTCCAAACGCTTCTACTACAGTCAGGATCATCATGACCAATGCGCTTACATTTTTGGCACTTAACAATAGGTTTTTTACATTCTGATACAGTATGACCCGTTTCATGGCAGTTAAAACACTTCAAAACTCTAATTAATTCATTTTTTACAGGTTTACGCGTATCGGTTACAGAACGTACTGGTTTCTTATTGAACCTATCTAATCGCTCATGCTTGACACCCCTCAGATAGCCCAGCAATTTATCAGCATCCTCAAAACCTACTGCTTCTGCTCCGTACCGAACTGATCTATCGTCTATTCCGTAAACAATGCAGTCAATCGCATGCCTACCTTCTATACCACACCTATTCAAAGCAATTAATTTTTCATAATAGTACTCTTCTAAATCATCTCCAAACTTTGCCCTTTTAGCTAACATTTCCGTAAGCAAATGGCCATAATTTTCGTACGACGGAAAAGCAGATTTAAGTTTTTCGACCCATTCATCCCATGTAAGTAAAATTGATGGCTGTCCTTCGTACCACTTTTTGGCAGTACCTACTAGTTTTGGGAGAGCATAATGAGCAGTCTGCTTAGAATCCCAGCCGTAGATCTCAGAACATTCTTTAACTTTATTCAGCCAAGTTACAACTGTTTGGTTTTTCAATTTGGGATCAAATTCTGGAACTACATTACTATTGGTAAATCTTTCTTTACGTTCTGGATTTACAGCTGAAATGGATTGCAACGATTCTTTGATTATTTTTAGTAATTCATTATTAACAGCATCGGTAGATGCAGGCTGCGGCGGCGCAGATGTAGTGGTTACATTTGTAAAAGAGCTGACTGGACTACGTGATCTATTAACGTTTTCACTTTGAGGGGTCTGCAATCTCCGACGCCTCTGCCTACTACGACTACGACTACGATCTATAATTCTATGTGTCGATACATGTCTATGTAGATCCGTTGGTGGCGCACGTGGTTTATGATGCGGTAGTGGCGTTATTACGACTGACCTGCTTCGACTTCTTGCCTGCGACTCCACAGGCAGAGGTGATCTTCTGGATCCACGCCGCTCGGAGCAACGAATATCGCTGCGGGGTGCTGCTGACGAGCGATGACTTTGTCTCGAGGCTCGAGCACGTGTCCTGGATCGGCTGCGTCTCGTGGACCCTCCCGGCATGGCGCTGTGGTGACTTCTAATAGACTTGCGTCTATTCTCGGACCGGTCACTAGGCATCTTCCGATTGAATGTCCAATAACCTGAAAACATTTTTTGAAACACCGAGTATCTATTTCATATATATATGTCCTATGTACCAAACATGTTATTCAAATATCAGGCAAATAATTGAATAAACGAAGTTTAAAATTGGTTACCGTGTTTTATTTTACATTTCAAGGCAGATAAATAAATATTTACAATAAAGTTGATTTTGAACCATCCCAACAACATACAAGAATGGTTCCCAGTCAGTGGGTCATCTTAGCACACTTAAGCAACTTTTTAATACCTACAGGGTGCAATAAAAAAAAACTCATCACCTGAGCCATCATTTGAGCATTCTGTAGATTAAATTTTAAACACATTGAGCAAAAAGCATAGTTGGGAAAGAGGGGAAAAAATGGAACCTTGACCTTCAATATCTAACCAGAATCACAGTATAAAGATAACAGAATGCTCCAAACTAAACTAAAGTTCGGCCCAGTACATAAATGACCGCAGGTTAGGGTAAAACACATGACTTTCGGCCTCGCCAAGCGCCATTAACACCAGTTAAATAAATAAAAAACGAATTAATAAATAATCTTCCATCAGAATTGCAACAATACGGATAATTTTTTCCAGTTTGGTATCAACGGAAAAAAATGGTACAACACTAGCAATATGAAATGACACAAATAAAAATCATATTGAATATTCAAATACACTAGTAACATACCTTATTGTAGGCGTTTGATCACACCAGGGTGGTAGCAATAGGTGCACCAGAATCCTTAGTGTTATCCCTGCTTCTGAATTGATGAACGTTTATTTAAAATTCAAAAACTGTTCTTCTTCAAAATAAGTTTATTGATATTACACAGTAATAACCTAGACCAACTTGCTTCGTAGCTCAAAGATGACTGCCGTGGAATCACCGAAAGGTCATAAGCAAGATTCCCAGCAGTACCTACTCAACTGACTACCAACAACATTTTGCCGCCATTACGGTATCGGAAGTCAAAATTGAGCTACGAATTTAAAATAACAGTAAGAATATTATTACAATTAAAATAAAAGATTATTCCAAAAATACAAGTAAAATCAACATTATTTATAGTGCAATGAACAATTATTAATATTTTACTTAATTCAAACTTCCGTAAATCAAAAAGTTTTGATAGAATTAACAACTTATTTTTAATGAATGTTTTTGAAAAATACATATTTAATAGAAATAAATACATACATTTTAATCAAGCTTACACGAGTATGCAGAATCGTTTCGCTAACCTTTTCGCTGAGATTCATTAATTTCAATTTTAAGCCTTAAAGTCGTACAAGGTTTCCAATAATTCATTTGTTTTTTTTTCTCTATGGATGAAGCTTATTTGAGTGAGATACAAAACGTACACCGACTACAGTAATTCACTTTCGATAGAAAATACCACAAGGCTAATATTTGTCTTGTGGTATTCTCAGTTTGCCTGGTGTATGTACCTACTATAAATGAACATACAAATTTATTAAATAAATATTAGCTTCAGCATTATCTACTTATATAAAACGTAATAATAATAGTAGAATGAATAACATTTAAATGAATAATCATCTTTAGCCCAAATGAGGATATCTATATAATTTTGGCATAGGTACGAGAACAGGAAAGCCTGTTTTAATATAAAAAGTGTAGATATATCATAATATTTAACGACGACAAAAAAAACAACCTACTTTATAAAATGAAATATTTAACGGAAACCAAATGTCGTTATAATTTCAAATCAATGTAAAATAAGTGTTTTACGAGTTTTTAACTACCTGTTTATCAATTAAAGTATGACTTACATGGTGTTATTCAATATTTTAAATCGTGTATATTGAAATAATTAAGTATACTTCATTTAAATAAATCCAGACACTAATAGATAATAGATGCTAAGTAATGAGCTTGGAACTTATGCTAAACTTATTGAAACTACATGACTCTAGCAGAGAAAAATCCTTTTACATAACATAACGCCTTGTAATACTCGAAGGGTAAGGCAGCGGTGTACCTAACAAGGAAACCAGTCATGTTTAAGTCCCATGTAATAGGGGGCGAGCCTATTGCCGTCAACTGGGTACAAATCCAGATTCCAAGCTCCGTGGCTACTACTTAATAATGAAATTGCTGATGTTAAAACCAAATAACACTGCCCGATCTGGGAATTGACTTCATGGTCGCGATCACTAGACCAACGAGGCAGTCCTTTCAAATCCTTTTAATAAAATAACAAAAAAAATGGTGAAATAGCAACTGATCCTTTAGTCCTATTTCCATCGTCATTCCCAGGTAATAATGAGTCGTTACCCGTGGTCCCGTTAGGTCGACCCATGACCGGGTCCATGGATAATTTTAATTACCCGTGGTTCCATGGCATTAGAGATTGTTTCCTGGACTTCTGAATGTATCGATAGAAAATACAAATCCATAATAACAGCATATCATATCCCACCGGGACCACGGGTGTGATTGCATAATTTGACAACGGGTTTATTGGTTTTCTATTTTTTATTTATTTACCAACTACCAGGAGGGCAGAACCATAAAGGAGGTATTAATCATGTTCGTCGGCCGTTTTTGTACAAAGGGTGTATAAAGACCCTCAACGAAGCCGAAAGGCACTTGTTCTCCCCGTCATAGCGATCATTTTTTGTTCTAGACCTGAGAACTTTCTAGTTACGGAGATATTGGAGGTCAAAGTGCCAACATTTTCACAAGTTTTTTTTTTTTTAATAATAATATAATAATACCAGCCTATTACTGTCCCACTGCTGGGCAAAGGCCTCTTCTCATACAGAGAAGGCACGAGCATTGATCACCACGCTTGCTCAAGACGGGTTGAAATGTTAAAATACATGTTTTTAATGTAAGATTTTTACTTTAAAACACCTCCACGACTCTCGTACTATTCAATCCATTCATCAGCACAATGTTTTGAGTGCGTTACATTGAGTTCTACCATAAAACGTGATTTATCACCCCAATAAAAATAGTCTTTTCCCAGCAATCATTTTTGCGTAAAGTTACTTAGTTTGATGTACAGAATGCTTGGTTGACGGCTTCGTGAAGGGTCCGTTTACACCCTCTATGTACTATTAGATATTTGTTGCCGCCTGACGTTTTTGGTTTTTGGTTTTTGGTTCTTCTTCTTAGTGGGCCGACACAATAGGCATGACGACAGTATCAAAAAATTGTAAATGTATTCAGTCCGTCAGTTAGAGTATTGGAAATTAATGGACACGTATTTTTTGTTTTTGTAAATCAATGAATATTGACAAAAGATAAAACGCATCAACGCTCGTGACGTCAGAACTAGCTAAGCGTGGCGTGACGTATTGTGAATTTTAAAAGCGTCATATCTTCGTCAATTTTGGTTTACGTAACAAAAGAAAAAACACGGCTCAAATATTTTTTGAAAATCTAACTGACGGACTAATTAGATTTTTTTTGTCGTCTCGCCTATTCAGATTGCCATAATCTGAATTGTGTCGGCCCAGAACCGAGCCACGATTTTGGCGATTAAGTCTTTAGTAATAATAATAATTGTGCTTGAAAAGCGTCCCATTAAAATTTTACTGACCGACGAAAGATCTTCTTGCTAATAAATAATCCAATCTTGGTCTTACATTATAGAGTTTATCTTAATTCCTACATGACCTACATATAGACGCGAGCTATTATGTTACCTATATTGCAACTGACCATAGATATTCTCCTAACCAATATGGTATTTTAGTTCACACCTACATTCGGACCTAAAGGATCTAAAATTTGAAATTGACCTTTTGATTAGCCACATTGCGCAATATTGGTTAATTTAACATTTTAACTAAAATTCCATGGAGGCTAATCTTGCTAGTGAAGTGATCGCAAGCGCGACTGCTGAGGGTGAGGTTCTAGGTTCGATTCCTGGGTCGGGCTAGGTGTTAATGCATGTTTCCATCAGGAATTTCTCAGAAGCAGCTATGGAGTCTGGGTTTGTGCCCGGTGGATGGCAATGGGCTCGCCCCTAATTACATGGGACTTAAAACATAACTGTGAGCGAAATGTGGGTGTACTATTAGGTACACCTCTGTTTAACCCTTCAGGGATTACTGGCATGTTGTTATGTTAAAGGTCTGAATGATTGATTCCTTAATTATTTTAATAAGAATTAAAAAAAAAAACCTTTGAGCCCATTATTATTAACCTTATCATCGTTATCGCTTGACATTAATTAAAACTTTAACGTGTTTCCTATAAAACTATTTTGTCATCTCCCAAAATCTTCGCAATATATTGAAGACACATACTTGATTAGTTATTTATACTCGTGTACCTACTGTCTTATAATGAGACGACCTTGTATTACCGGTTTCGTGAAACTGGTAAACTATTGTATTTTAATGTTTTTAAAACCTCTTTTTTATTGGAATTATTGCATAAAATTATCGTTGTACAAACATGATGTAGAGTTTACCTAATCACCCAGAAATAGACAAACGAGATTCGTCGTGAACAGAAAAGATTTTGTGGGTTTTATAATAAGAAAGTATAATCGGTTACGAGTAGACATCGAAAGTTCTTTAACAGGTTATTTTATGTAAAAAGTAAATGAATCAATGTGCCACTTGGTTATTAGGGTAACTTACAGTAAACTTTTAAAACTGAATTATCAATGATGAAACTAGTGTTTCGATAACGTGTTGACGAAGTACAAGAAAAGATATATTTTTGAAACAAAATAGGCGTATGAATTTTGTGATTACTTAGTATTTATGAAACATTTTCCTGTTAGAAAGTATTCAGAATATATCTTTACGTAAGAATGTGAAAATAATTGGACAAAAAGGAAGCACGATTTGATCTGTCAACATTTTGTAGGTACGTAAAAATAATTAGCACTTTTTCAGGGTTCTTGCCTGATGTTATTATTAACTAGGAATTCATGATTTTGAGTAGGTTCGTTGCTGGACGTCCCATCGCAACCAAAGGCAAAGAATTAACTGAGGGCCGATTAAAACATGAAGCTGCAAATATCACGCAAGCGCAGTGACTACAGTAGGCACGCACATATTTTGTCGAATTTATTCTGACGTGCCAAGTGGTGCAATACCATCCAGAGGTGGTAGGCCGCATAGTGACCCGTCCGTATATATACCGATAACACTCTTAGATCAACATTGTCTAGTGCCTTCACCGACTAACAAACACAAACATGAAAACCATTGTAAGTGTTGTGATAGTGAATTCATTCATTGGATACCTAAAAGAAAGTGCCTTGTGATCACAGTGTTGTGTGGAATACCTAATTTGGATTTCCAGAAAACAAACTGAAAAGTTTAATTAAAGACACCCCTTCATGGTAAAAATTAAGTGGTAATATAAAATATTCATAACTTATTGTTTGTTCCAGGTCTTCCTCGGTTTCTTGGCTGTCGCCCTCGCCGCGCCTCAGGCCCCAACTGAACCCATCCCCATCTTGAAGCAAGAGAGCAACATCAACCCCGATGGCTCCTACTCGTGGTTGTACGAAACCGGCAACGGTATTAAAGCTAACGAGCAGGGAGCCCTGAAGGACATCGGCGCAGAAGAGCCTGCCCTCCAGGTTGAAGGACAGTTCGCATACCCCAGTGAAGATGGTGGCAACATCCAGCTCACATACATCGCCAATGAAAATGGATTCCAGCCCCAGGGTGCCCATCTCCCCACTCCTCCCCCGATCCCAGAGGCCATCCAGCGCGCCCTGGCGTACCTTGCCACCGCACCTCCTCAGCCTGAAAACTAAATTCATGTTCGATTTTTAGGTTAAGCACTATTCAATGTATTATAATTTAAATTAAAAAGTATTCCTTAATATCTCAATAGGCAAGGTCTTTTGCTCTATTATGGAATACTTAAATGCCTATTAGAAATTCAGTATTTTATACCTTTTTTTATTTTGTACATAAAGTGTTTTGTATGATGTAAATATAAAATTTAAAAGTTAATTGTTGCATTTTCTCTCAACCTTTACCAACTATCTACCTACAGTGGGAAAACAAAGTAATATTGGTATTAATTTTGAAATCCTATGTCCCAGCAGTGGGAACAGTACAGGATGAATACGCCTCACAAAAGCAACAGCACAATTGAGCAGATAGTTAGTCTACAGTCGAGTTAGATCTAGTAGTAATTTTATCAAGCGACACACTAACGAGATGACGAGCAATAGAGAAGTATGGAAGTACAAGACATGCTGCGCTGACCGCAAATAAATTGGCCCACGAAGTAGACACAATAGTTAATCAATTGTGTCTCGAACAAATCGGTCCGTTGACAGATCATGATATTTATGGGCTAGAGAATAATGATGCCAGGTTCAAACACTAGCTACTATAAAATGTTATTTATACTTTTATTCGTACATGAAAGGAAAAGTCATCATCATCATAACCCATTAGCAATTCACTACTACACATTGGCATTTACAATTACAAGCTAAGTACTAAGTTATTAAGCTTGGAAAATAAGTATTTACCAGAAAACGGTCAAAAGCCCAGGACAATGCTCCTGGCAATATTATGCATTGCCCTTTACAAGGAAAATCAAAGTAATCGCCCATCGTCCTTGTAGAAGCTATTGCTAATATTTGTTTGGAGATGGCAGTTGTATTAACTGTAGTGTCAATTTTATCACATAAGTGCATAACATTCAAATGTTAGCGTTTTGACATATATAAAGGTAAAGGATTTATCACAGTTACTAAGCTTGTTACCATATTACACTACCCTAACCGCCATGCGCCGGTAACCCTGAGAGTTTTGACATCACGTTGTATCAATAAACCTATAATTAAGTTTTAAAAGCAACTAACGCGTTTTGAAACGTTATTAGGCAATATTACAGCAGATAAAACATACTAATTACAATATTAAACATGCATCTGTGATATGCGTACTTAATTCTCATTTTTACGAAATATGTGACAACAGATGCGCCAGCATAATAGACCGTTTATTTTTGCCTTTCCGTCAGCTTTTTTAAAACTCGAATTTGTTAAAATTCGGTTGAAAAATAAATGAGAGGAGCAAGACAACATTCACTCCTACGTAATTTAAACGGTGTCACGTGGACATGGAATGAATCAAAAATGAACTGACTTCTGAGTGGACCATTCCCCGAGTAAAGCATCTGATATCGGCGTCATCATCATCATTCTCTTATTCCATTTCTTCTTCCATACTTCTCTATTACTCCCACCTCCTTCCATGCCATATCATCCTTTAGTCCATCCAGTCCATCCATCGTTCCTTTGGTCTTCCTCTACTCTTATACCCATCCACATTCATAGTCAAAACTTTCCTAGCGACATTTTCCTCATTCCTCCTAAATTAGTATGATATGCAATAGAAATCAGTATTTGGTAAGATAGATATTCACGCCCGATTACAAGAAAACAACTGAAACATCGTAGTAAAAGAAGACTACGTTTTTATTAAATTTTATTCGGATGGGTCGATGATGAAATTCAACAGCTGTGCAAAGTTTTCATAATCGGAAATTACTTGATAACAAATGTAAATATGCGTTGAGGAATTAGGTAGTCAAGGATGCGGCCTTTATTTATTCATGGTTTTATCATTGCTTATTGAAGAAAGTTATGGATGGCCTTAGATGGGTGTGTTGAAAACCTAGAATTTATATAAATTACGAATGCTCGTATCTGAATGTACGGTTAATTCAGATTCACTATTCACGTGATTCCGCAACATTAAATGATTCCTTAGCCGCCAATTATGTTTTTTTTCGTAAAATCGACCTGTTTCTTAACATAGGGTTAGTTATATTTGGCTAGTTACGACGATTTCATAACATATAATGATTCTTTAATGGCCAGTCATGGCTTAGTACATGAGTTTTGCTTTCGCTGTCTCTGAAGTCATTCCCTTAGCCCGACATACCTATATTTTTTTTAAGTAGCTGCGACGCTTGTAGAGGCTCCATTCATACACGTTCATGCACCGGGGAGCTACTGAAAAAGTTCAAGTTCCTGCATCTTTTTATTCGGAAAAACTGTTTTTTTAATATAGTTTAGTATTTATGCCCAGTAAAAATTCACAGGCGAATACCGGAGCTTCACTTTACGAATTTTCGTGGAAGTATGGTGGTAAATTATTTTAGCTTCGAGCTTTTATAGTAAATGAGATTTATACAATTTTAACAAAAACATTAATTAGCATACTTGATACCAGTAGCAAGTTTTATAGATATTTTTCAGCTCCATCTAGCGACAGATGCTGGAACAATTTAGTATTTGAATTAATTAGAATATTATAGATCAGTTTGATCTCTTCTTTGGCATTTTAGACAAGAAGCTGTGTTTTTATGTTGTTATTTCTCGTAGAAATATGAAGATGGCGCTGTTCTTTATATCGTCCATGTTCACGCTATAATGTGGTATGCGGGCTTATGAAATACCTACTGCGAATTATGGTTCGTTAGTAACACCATCTGGTATCGGTTTCTTTAGAATAAAAGAATG
The DNA here is from genome assembly GCA_963853795.1 of Xestia rhomboidea. Taxonomy (NCBI): domain Eukaryota; kingdom Metazoa; phylum Arthropoda; class Insecta; order Lepidoptera; family Noctuidae; genus Xestia; species Xestia rhomboidea. The sequence goes on along the minus strand of OY970761.1, from coordinate 10,572,654 downwards.
ACTCTACAACTTCAATGACATCAATCATTTGGATGATTGATGAATGGACAAGTGACAATCAAATGATTTCTAGTAGATATTGCACCAATGTTTTGCAACATGTCCATCATTTGTGCTACACGAGGTGTTAATATCAATACTGTTACATAAAAGCTTCAATTGGGTATCTATTTCTGTTTTGCCTAGTTACGAGACCACCTATACCTATAAGCTAAAATCATATGAACCGTCAATGTTGGTGTTTAACAAAGAATAACCAACAATTTCATACATACGAGTGCTGAATTAAATTTACACTTAAAGTACTTACGGGATGATATCCGAAATTTTCTTTAGGTTCTATGAGCTCCCGTTATTGCAAATATCGGGAGCTCATAGAACCTAAAAGAAAATCACGGATATCATCCCGTAAGTACTTTAAGTGTAGTGAAAAACCATGAAAGTCTAAAACAGTGCGTTAAATTAAATTTCTCGAAATCCTAGCTTACAATCGTAATCCTGGTTCATCCCGGGTGATAAGTAGCAGCAAGCACAATAGTGGAGATAAGCATCCGTTCCTGTTGCTATTAGCCTTCATGACAGACGAGCAGACTGTAACAACAATTTTAATCCTACTAATATTATAAAAGCGAAAGTTAGTGAGGATGTATGGATGTCTGGATATTTTATACTTTTTTAAGTAAAAACTACTGACAGAATTTGGATGAAATTTGGTACACAGGTAGTTTATAACCTGGATTAACACATAAGATAGAGAAAACTTTTTATCTCGGTAATTTGATGCTTGGGACATTTACCGAACTCCACGAGGGCTAAGCCGGGGGCATAAACTAGTTAGCCATATAACTACAAGTCAAACAAATTTCGGCACAAGCACGTGAGTTTCTTACGAAACTAAAACAGCAAGGCTTCCAATCAACATAATAACTTAATGGCCTCTTTTAGCGATAGTAATAATTGGCGATGGTTAGACTACTATAACAACGTTTATTTTCAACGTTAATCACACGCTCATAAGTCGCTTGGAGCATTGTTGCAAAGTACCAGCACTCGTAATTCACCTAGAAAAGTAAAAAGGTTAAAGGTGAACCTAGGTAGGCGTCTATTTATAACCAGCGGAGAAACATGAGGGAAGGGGGGGAGGTAATAATACGCCAGCCATCTTTCAGGTCAAGGTGCCGTTTAAGTAGGTACTGCATTCTTGCATTTCCGTTGCGTTTCCTGGAAGTTTGGAGAACTTTCTCGACGGTGACTAAGCTGGGTGGGCCCTATTTATGTGGCACCTTTGGTTAAATTATGTTGTAAAAATTATGCAAGGTAGCGTAAATAACAGGTGGAAGGATCTTTGGGATTTTAAGACCTCTTATTGGAAAGATGCACCAGGAAATAACGGTTATTGGTCGGTTTGAAAATAGCTGAAAATGTTTCAGTAGGTAGAAAATATTTGATGTAGAATTTCGTAATTTTTTACTTGTTGGCTTGTTGTCTGGTCCAGCTTTTCTGGAAATAAAGAAAGACATCATTTTTATCAAACTAGTTTAATTTATTCAGATTACGTACCTATAAAAATTCGTTAACATATTTTAAAGATAGTTTTAAGATTTTTGATAAACGTGTCATATGTAAATGAGTATGTTAACCCCTGAAACATTTTGAATATTAAAATAACAATCATTCTCGCCTTCAAATTCTTTATCGATAGACAATTAGGTACTTCGACTCGAAATAATGTGAAAATATAATTTTTTCAAAACTGAGTTCGACTTTTGCGGTATGATTTAACTTTCTTTAAAGTAAGAACGACTTCATGAACTAATAAAAACCACTCCTGAACTTATTCCTCCATTTTAAAAGTGAGTGGATGGAAATGGCAGCTTTCCGCCAAGTCCATGATCTATGCGACCACATTTTATAAAGTCGGCACAAGTTCAATCACCAACGCAAAAGGAATTTATTAATGAATTAACATCAAACAAAAAAAAAGTTATTACACCAATTACAAAGGTGTGAATGGATAGAATCGTGCAAACATATCACATCTGTCATAAAAGTATTGCGTGATTTGTGAGCTGCAGATGGCATGGGTCACACTCTGGTGACCTGTAGAGGTGGTAATAATAGTCGCTGACATTTAGAACATGGAAACTAGTTTTGAAGAGGCCTTCGTTGGATTCGTGGAGCGTTACGTAGCGTGGCTGTCACGTTTCCAGAGTGTGGCGTTATCACCAAGGTTAACTAGGATGTCTTTAATTTATTGTTTAACTAAGATTACTGTGAGTGGGCGTTGTATCCCACGCCTCGTTAAAATAGTATTCCGTGTAAGCATGGAAAAAAATTGGTTTCACATAATTATGGTCAGCTTTTTTAAACGAAAGTAATCGTTTTCGAAAAAGCAATAATTTTCTTTTTAGTTTTTGTACTGTGATAATTTTATAATTTAAGGCAGCAGCTTATTGAATTAAAAAAAAAGACAATTGAATACGTAGGTGTGTAATCTTTGTTTGTATTATGGACAAATCCGTAGGATGACATACATATACAAGCGTGTTTTATTTACCTGTTTTTATTTTAGTTTAGGCATTACGTTAGTACATTGGAATTCAAGATGAATGGCATGGTATATTTTGGATGAAAACCCACACACATACTTGTTGGCAGACTACTTCAATAAATCATTTCACGTTTTTCTTCTTTTCGTTACAAGACAAATCGGGAAAATAAATCTGTTGATTGACATTTTGTGTTGAACTTTGTGCTTGATCAGATACAAGCTCTACCCGTGACTTTATCCGCGTGGAAGTCGAGAAAATATCAAGAAGCAATTAAAACAAAAGAAGTAGTGTCACAGGGGGAAGAGTTAAGGGTTGACAGGTTACGGGAAAGGTTCTTATTCTATACTGGCCTGCAAAAATAAGTATCACACTTTTAAAATTGCAATACCTTTTTAGGTGCACAAGATATACTTTCGAAACGAAAAGGACTCGAAAAATATTTTAATTTTGTCTATAGTTTCAAAGAAAGCTGATAAAAATTGGTATAAAACGTTTAATTATTTAAATCTCTAACTTCTTTAATTAAGAAAAAATTGAATTTTTAAAAGTGTAGTACTTATTTTTGCAGGCCTGTGTATTATTATTTTCTCGACTGCATGTGAAACGAAGTCAGAGGCCCATGGATGGCATAAGATCTCTGACCCCAGGCTAGGCACTAACCAACGGATTAAGAACAAGAAGAATCAAATTCTTTTGACAAATAGCTAAAAAGCGTCTTAGGGATTGTTCCCATTTAGATTTTTTGATTTACGCTTCCGGTATATAAAAACTGTGCAGATGCAACGTTTTCATGTGTGATACGGTGCCGAACGACGATTTTTTCAAGAAAGTATGGTTCTGCTTTTGATTTATTATTTTACTGCTACAAACAGATTCCCATTTCAGTATATTATCGTACCTACACGACAACAGTGATATCATGTCAGTTGGTTTCATGTTACCGCACCAAGAAATGGCTATGTTATCAGATGCATTATCACTGTATAAAATCCCGAATAGGGATCCTGAGCCCATAAGACTACATACATACTAAACTTATTTACGTCCAATTTTTCAAGAACCAATGAAAGTGTGCTGCCACTTTCATTGGTTCTATAAAAATTGCACGTACTATCGTACGGACGTACCTACAAATATTTTCCATAGTTTAACATTAAAAAATGCGACCTCCGAATCCCTACCGTCCAGCAATTCATGAAACGTCTTTCAAAGCGTTTCTTCGACTCTGCTATTAAGCATAGAAACCCCCTGATCGCATCGGTCGCCCGTCAGTTCAGTCCGCCATCCACGGCATACTCTTATCACCCCCGACGACGCTATCACTCTCTTACAGTAAACTACTACTACTACTTACTGTAAAACTTACTTTTATAACTGTTATTTTAGTTTACATCATATACTTACGGTCTCTCTAGTTGTATAATTATTTATAGTAATCTGTGGAAAACGTAGTGGGTAACATATTTATCATAGTTTAGTATGTAGGTAAGCCTTATTATGAACCTGTAATATGTTACTGTTTGTTTTTCCTAAATAAATAAATACAGGAGAGAAGTAAAGACACCAGTACCGTTCGTAGACCATACAATTACAAACCGGCAAGATTCCGAACTCGCCGCCGAGGTCCGGCGCGATGTCCCCGTTCACCCCCCCCTCAGACTCTTGAGTCGAGCCAGCCCGCGATGCTGAGCTAGTAGTGATAAATCAGCCCTTAAATTCAAGGCCTCCACGGTATTAGCCCGGTTAAGCAGAAGCCAGTCTCTCTAGACTGAACTGCGAGATGCCATACACAAAATAATATAATACGCTAAACTCCACTTACTTACAAATAAAGTAATAGTAAGAAATCATATCATAATCAATCAGAAATTAGGGCCTCGTTGTATTAATAGGAAAAGGAACGTATTTAGATTTTTATGAAGATCGAAACAAGAAAAGAAGTCATTATTAGTAGTTATCTTTCATATTTCTAGTTACAATATTATATCTAATCTAAATTATAAGCTACGGAACCACTGTATGGTGAATGTGAAACGACAGAATTGTTGTGATATTAAATAATGGTCTCCTATATTTAAACGATTTGATAATAGATCCAGTCTTAATGATATTCTGCTTGACATCGAGAAATTAATGTTTTATCCAAGGTCACTATTTCGTGTCAATACCCTTAGAATGCTAGGCGCTGTTTTTTGTGAACCTCTATTTTAATATAAAAGGATAAAATTTCAATGGGATGGTACCTATTTGTTTCTGACATTCGTACAGATCTCAGCAAAGATGAAATACTTGGTGAGATCATCTGTTATATATCATTAACTAAAATAAATTAAACTTTTAAATTATAAATTATTAATAATTGAAACTCTCTTTAAATAGTTTTCAATGAGATAAAAGTACTTTACTAACTAATGATTTTAATTTATTCCGCAGGTTCTTGCTCTGTGCGTGTGCGCTGCCAGCGCGGCGAGCTTCGGCCAGACTCCCTTCGGGTCGGGTGGTTACAAGAACTTCAAGGGCTTCCCGAACACGGCCGCAGCCGCCGTCGCCGCCCCCGCCGTCGTCGCCGCTAAGGCCGCCGCTGTGGTCGCAGCCCCCGTTGCGGCTGCCGCTGTCACCACCTACCAGGCCGCCAAGACCGTCGTCAACAAGGGTTACGCTTCCGACGAGAGCCAAGCCGCCATCGTCCGCTCTGATTCTGAAGTCAGCGACAACGGTTACAACTATGCGTAAGTGTTACTTTTTACTGACACTTGACTATTTTGACACCAGATCGAAATATCTGAAAAACTGATTTTTAGAAGTGTCTTTAATTTGCGGTCTTAAATATCTTTCTGATACTTTGTGTCATACAATACATGCATACTTCGTAAATAGTGGATATTGGATCGGAATGTGTGACGGTATTACAATTCTTTCTTCTTTCTTCCTCCAGCTACGAAACCGCCAACGGTATCCACGGTGAGGCTTACGGTGCGTTGAAGCAGGTCGGAGAAGCCGCAGTTGTCGTGAGTATTTCCTTATTATGAACTAATTTTACACAAATTATTCATTATTATAAACTGACTGATATCTATGCATGAATGCTTATTATGAAGATCTAGTCTGGTAACGCCCAGACGAGAAGGTTATGTCTAAGTTAATACTTTAAATGATAAGTTATTGTTCTGCGTATATTAAGGCAGGAAATGAATGATAATATGCATATTATATTTGTAGCTTGACATTTTTATGAGCTTATTATAACAGTGTTAATGTTTTGTTTTATATTGCAGGTCTCCAAGGGCGCTTACGGTTACATCGCCCCCGACGGTACCCCTGTAGAGATCACCTACACCGCTGACGAGAACGGATACCATCCCAATGTAAGATACCAACACATTTAACATAAACCAAGCAAGCAAGATCAGAAGGGAAGTTAGATTAACAATGTATGCGTAACAAACGGATCCTCTTAGGAATTTCTACGTTTATAGTGCAAGCCTTCATTCCAATGTTCCAACATTGCTTCCACAACAACCTATCTGTTTGCAAATTGTGTTTTTAACATAATATGACGATAAAAAGATGATTATTAACACTGAATTCATATTGGTTAATTCATAAATGAAATACCTACGTTAAGGTGATTCACTTGCAGTCATGTTTATTATCTACAAGACCCTTAATCAAAAAAGTGCTCCAAGTATCCTTCACGGAACTGTTTTTCTGGTCTGATTTTGTCTGTTATGTATATATATATATATTGTATGTGATGTACCCAAAGTGTATCAAAATAATTCACAGTTAATGATTCTAACTGCTGCGTCCAAAACCGCCTGTCCATCTGCGGGGGAAAAAAATGTGTCGTACAGATACTGATTGTAATTGTTTTTTTCCAGGGTGATGTCCTCCCCGTTGGCCCCGAAATCCCCGAGGCGATTCTCCGCTCCCTTGCCTACATCGCCTCCCAACCCAAGGATGCCGCCCAGAAGTACTAAACATTAACTTGACCAACTACAGAGACCGCTGAACAAGTCAGCGCTCTGACCACGGACACTGCCTACATGTAATATGAAGATGTTGATGTTGAATTGCAGCAGAGTATTTTTGTGTCAATAAAGGAACTGTGCCATCATTTTGTGCTTTCATTGAATTGAGGTTAATTTTGATCCTTATAATGTGCCAGTAAGTAGTATTTGTTTTTCAGATTTCATTACAGAAAAAGAAACTACAGATATAATTGACTAAAATGTCGATCTTGTTTAATGTGAAATCAAAAAATTATTTATTGATTTGAAAAATACAAAATGTAGAGCTTCCTCACGCATTCAGCCTTGCTATAATTTTTTTTTTATAATCGGAGCTATTTTCGCTAAACTCACTCTGAGAAAAAAGAAAAGAATCTACTTAGGTAGGAAAATTTAAAATGCAAGTTTAAGTTAATACACAGTTCGACGGTTTAAACACAAAAGTACCAGAGACAACTGAAATGTACTTCATTAATTGCTTCGTTGGCCAAGTGGTCGCAAGTGCCACATCTAAGCATAAGGTCCCGAGTTCGATTCAAAGATCGGGCAAGGTGTTATTGGGTTTTTCCACTAGGAATCTCTCAGGAGCAGCCACGGAGTTTAGATTCGTGTCTTGTTAATGGCAATAGGCTCGCCCTCTATTACACGGGACTCAAACAAAACCAACGAAATGTGGGTGTTAACTGTCCCAATAAGCTATTAGAAATGAAATAACCGGCTAACTAGCAGATACCCGGCTATAGCATGGTGCCACATGTAAATAAAAAGTTGCAGTATGTGGATTTAATTGTTAATTAATTAATTCCACCTAATTGATATCCTGGTTGTTCTCTTTTGTTTTTTTCTCTTAGTTTCTTATAACTGAGGAACTGATTAATTCTATCAATGTGAGTGTTAGTAGTGTATACAAGGTGTAAACGCACCTTTCACGAAGCCGTCAACCAAGCATTCTGTACATCAAACTAAGTAACTCTACGCATAAAATATTGCTTACTTTTTTTTTGGGTGAAAAATCATGTTTTGTGGCAGAACTCAATGTAACGCTCTCAAAACAATGTGCTGATGCATGGATTGAATAGTACGGACGTCGTGGAGGTGTTTAAAGTAAAAATCTTACATTTAAAACTTGTATTTAAAAAAAAAATGTCAAAAAGTTGGAACTTTGACCCCCCAATATCTTCGTAACTAGAAGGTTCCCATGTGTAACGACTTTGGGGTGAAAAATAACTTTTTCTTCCAACTATGCTTTAATTTCATCACAATCACACTAAAAACTCAGTACAAAGCGAGTCTTTAATGCTCTAGAGCAATAAAAATGTATGAAATTTCATTTTTTTTAATCGCACCCAAAGGTGCCAATCTCAATGTATTAGCTCTATTCAGCCAGCCGATATCAATACTTTTTTTTTACGTACGTATTATTCGTTTCTATCCTACTTGTTCCAAATTTAAAAAATGATTGCTGCTAACTCTGATTTAAAAATGAAAGGAATTTAAATCAATCGACATCGCCGCGCCCATCTACTTCCCGTGATAACGACTTCATTGTAACAAATCAGCCAGGCCCATCTACCTCGTCTGATAATATTATTCAGTCCCAAGTTAAACAAACAAGTATAAATTTGCCCAACAAAACTCTTAACCTTACGTTTAATAATTGCTCAAGTATAACTTTTAATTTCAAAAATTAAACTTCTATTTTAACTGTTTGATATGAGTTTCTTTTATCTACTATTCCTATAGGTAATAGTTGAAAGAAAAGCAGATTATGCACCTCGCCTTAAGTAATTTATATTGCCCTCGTGCCTGTTAGATTAGAGCCCTCGCTAACGCTCGGGCTCTAAATCAGGCACTCGGTGCAATAATAAATTACTTTGTGCTCGATGCAATAATCTACTATTTACCGTAGAGCTCAATGTAACGCACTCAAAATATTGTGCTGATGGATGCATTGAATAGTACGAGGTTCGTGGGGGTATTTAAAGTAAAGTTATGACTTTAAAAACTTGTACTTATCTAAAAAAAAACTTTTGAAAAAGTACTTAGACCCCCGTACCTCCGACCTCTTAGATCTCCGTAACAAAAAAGTTCCCAGGTATGGACCAGAACAAAACAAATATCACAATGATGGGGAGAACACGTGCCTTTCGGCTTCGTTAAGGGTACTATTACACCTATTATTATTCACTAGCTGACCCGCGCAACTTCGTCTGCGTTATATAACAGAGACAGAGAGATGGTTAGAGAGAGTGTGAGACACCCTTAAAAGATAGACATAATAATGCTATCGCGGATTTTTATAGAATTTTTTCCGTCATACACGATTGTTGCGTAACTTTAACCGTTTACGCAGCGCACGCAACGAAAGATCTCAAAAAGAATATTTTTTTCCTTTTTTTGCAACATTTTTCATTGATGCTCTGCTCCTATTGATTGTAGCGTAATTTTTTATAAACGTTGTAATGTTGTTGTTCGTTGTTGCCTTCCCCGATTAATGGGCTATCCAACAGTAATAGATACTTTCAACTCGAACCAGTAGTTCCTGAAATTAGCGTGTTCAACCAACCAAACAAACACAGCTTTATAATATTAGGTATAGTATAGAATCAAGTAGGTAACAATTTAATTTCTCTGAAATATTTGCATTAATCGCTAAAATATTCAGTTTTTCTAAATAAGGGCTTCCCTCGCCAGCCTCCTCAGCCTTACGTTATCATCCTTAGACACTTGATGACAGTCATACTCCATCTACGTCGAAAGTTCTCATCAAGGTGCATAAAATGAGCCCAAACACGATATAGATGCTGTAAACTCTTGATGACCTCTTGCAACTGCCTTCCGTCTCCATCGTCGACCTTCGGTGAAAGTCATACTCTAGCTAAGTTTAAAGTTTTCATCAAGGTCCATGAAATGAGCCCAAACACGATTTAGCTGCTGCAAACTGTTGCGAACCTCTTGCAGCTGACTTTTGTCTCCACCGTCAGACCTTGGATGACAGTCCAGGCAGGTCTTAAATTCTCACCAAGATGCATGGAATGAGGCCAATAACAATATAGCTGTAAATATAATCTACGTAAACTGCGTATGCACAGCATAGTTCTTGCACGTCAAGAACACGTGAATTTATCAGGCTTCCGTTCGCTATACTACTTTTTGGAGAAATCATCATCATACTCCTGCTCCTTATCCCAATTTATTTGGGGTCGGCGCAGCATGATTGTGTTCTTCTTCCATACTTCTCTATTACTTTTTGGAAAAAAAATCACGAAAAAGTAAGAAATATAGAAATGCAAACAATCTAAATAAAAAAAGAAATATAGGCAATCTAACAGCCTCAAAAAAAAAATTAACAAATCACAAAAAGTGAAAATAATGTTGCGGGGTTTGAACCTGCAACCCCGTAGTTCGCAGAGCGGTCATGAAACCGCTAGGCTATTTACTTCGTCGACATAAGCTACAAATAGCCGTTCTGATGTCATACAATTGAAGTATACGGACATAATGTTAAATTACCTACCCCCTAAGGAAGTAGCGTGATAATATATACCCTAAATATTTAAGAAGCCTATGCAGTAGTTTTGACGTGATGCGCGCACAAACATTTCGTAGCAACTACTTTTACCGAAGAAAGTTGATTTTCTTGAGTTCCACTATTTTGTGCGTATTCACCTCAAAAATCAAATTTCAAGAAAACTGAGAAACTATATTTACCTGTATTAGATATGAAGTATATGTAGCAACTTTAAAAGGTTACACTTCATTGGTTTTGATTGTATAGGTGTTTGAAGTTTATTAATTTTAAACACAAAACCCTCTTTTTTGCGTCTCTGGATGAGATTTCAAAAAAATTCTAAAACAGGTATTTCTTTATTTTTTTATTAATAAGTATTTACTGTGAGTTTCATGATTCTAGAACAATCTAAATTTTTTTTTTCATACAAACTTTTCCCCACCTTTTCACCCCCTTTTTCCAAAAAAAAAACAAAATTTCTATAGCCTATATGTTATTCTGAATTTATTTAAATAGATTTGTGAAAATTTCAACAATATCGGTTCAGTAGTTTTGACGTGATGCGCGGTCAAACAAACAAAAAAACAAGAATTTTTAAAATGGATTTAATATGTTCTGTTACTTATTTTAAGTCACCCTGGCTGGTTTTTTTTTTTTAATCTTCAATGAACAGATTTTTTGGTCTCAACGATTTTATTATATGTATAGATATGGGCCTTGAATTGGAAAAGCCGTCTACGTCCGTAGGAAAAAATGAATTTTAAGTACATATGTGGTATCTGTCTCATCCTCAAGTATGGTGCACAATCTCTGACAAAACCGGAACCGTTCACTTTTCCGATTTTTTTTTTGTTCTAATTTCATTTTACTGAAAATTATTGCTGCGGTGGTGAGCGTTAAAACCATCTACGTCGATAAGCTCGCGTGGGGCCACCCAAACCCCGCAGCGCCAGAGCCGTGACAGAAACAATGCTTGCTGCATGTTGCATGCCTGCTTGCATGTTGCATGCTTGTTTGCACACTGCATGCTTGTTTGCATGCTGCATGAATGTTCGGAAACATAATACTTCGAACAAATGTTATTTCGGCTAAGTGTTAGTTCGGTAAAAAGTTTTTCACCCATGTGAAACGTCGGAGTAACGAAAAAAATTGAGTTGATAATAGGTCAACTGATACAGTGGCAGACGTGACTTCGATAAAGTAAAAAAGAAACTGGCCAAGAGCGAGTCGAACTTGCACACCGAGGGTTCCGTAAAAACTTTTTAAAGGACAAACTTAACTTTGCTGTTCGATCCCTAGAAACGGCTATTGCTCCAACTGCAAATAATAAGTTTGTAATAGTAAAATCGCTTTTTTTTATTAAACTACATATTTACGGTTTTCAGACTTCTCCCTTTACATGTGCTGTAAGACCTTGATTTTTGCCAAATTTCGTGATTCTAGGTCAACGGGAACTACCATGTAGGTTTTCGACCCAAAACCTATAGGGTACTTCCGGTTGACCTAGAATTGTTAATTTTGGTTAAAAGCAAGGTCTTACAGCACAAGTAAAGGGAAAAGTCCGTAAATAAAAAAAAAGTTGAAAATAAATCTAAATTCGCCCATATGTTTTTATCGTGTTGACTCAGGACCTTGATTTTTATACACCTAATAGGGATATTAGGTCAAAGGTTATCAAGGTAGGACTTCTGTATATGGTATAAGTTTCAACTTGCTAGGTCTACCCGTTCCTGAGAAAATCGGTGGTGACAGACGGACAGACAGACGGACAGACGGACAAGAAAGTGATCTTATAAGGGTTCCGTTTTTCCTTTTGCGGTACGGAACCCTAAAAACAGCTTGTTGTGCATTTTGACCGTATTGCAGTTTTGTAGGAAACAGCTGTTTTTTTTAATATACAACGAAAAATTTCAGAGTGATGGATAGTAGACAGGAAATTGGATTAGTATATATCAAATGAGCCACTTTAAAAATAAAGAGGTCAGGGAACTAATATATTAGGTTAGATGCGCTTTTGTGAAACCAGTAGCAAATTATTAACACATCGATAAAAATAATACAATGTAGAAAGTGCAAGAGGTGAACGATCTATGTTAATTTAATTTGAATATTTAATTAGTCTATTCACCTATTAGATACCTACTTATTAATCTTCTCTAATTAATAAGTATATTTTTTACTAATGATATTCTCGCCAGTCCTCTTCCTGTCTATTAGGTGTTTATAATTAAATTAACCAGCAAAGTATCTCAAGATAATTTGTTGGTGTGGATGTATTTAATCATCACGGTTTGATTAATGGGTAACCTTTTCACACTATTAATTAATTAATTTGTGCCTTCTTCTCAAATGTTTTCGAATAAATCAAAAACAGTTCAAGGGAGATTAAAATGGGGTAAACAGGTGACGCAATGAGAGAACGATTGTTAGATTTCTGCAAGAAGTGACTAGCCGACGATCACCGCATGGTAAGTCGTAGTTTTGAGTACCATATGGAGCCTTATCCCGTTTCGGAATGACTTGAAAGCAAAAATAATTCCTATATTAAGTGAGCATAGGAATTATTTAGGTCTAGCACAGGTTAATCAATACAATTGAATAACCTTTAGAACGGATATACAGGGTGTAAACGCACCCTTCACGAAGCCATCAACCAAGCATTCTGTACATCAAACTAAGTAACTCTACGCAAAAAGAAAAAAGAGAGAAAAAGTTTTTTGCATTTTCTGACTTTTTAGTACTCCAACCTGGGTTGGTCTAATAGAACTTTTTGATCAGTATTAGAAACTGGATCGATTGGCATCAAAAAACAGTTTTGCGTAAAATGGCCATTTTCTGTGAATGGGGATCAAAATTTCACGAAAAATTATGGATGGTTTCCTAAGACCATTTTCGTGTAGTTGCAACGGTTAAGGAAGCACCTCTCACTGCCCTGTTTACCGTTTCCACCTTGTATGTGTAACAACGGCATAATCACGTACGATCGTTTGTATGAAGAGTATGACAGGTAAGCCGCTCTTAAAAACTAGTATTTAAAAAAAAAACTTGTAAAAAACGTTGAAACTTTGACCTCTAATATCTCCGTAACTAGTAGGTTCCCAGATAAGGCCCAAAAAAGAAATGTCGCAATGACGGGGACAACAAGTGCCTTTCGGCTTCGTTAAGGGTCTGTTTACACCCTTTACATGTCCAGTATTAATGTCAAAAAACGTCAACCCGACACGCTCTATTAATATAACCATATTTATTTCGAAAGCCATCATTCGTATTTATACTAAAAGAATGACGTCGTACGGAACACGATATCTTCTAATTAAACATCAAACATGTGGCTTACAAATTATCTAATTATCACTATTTTTGTTCTTGTATGCAATACCTGACCGAAACAATAATAAGAACAAAGATTAAAAATATTGTCGACAGAAGAATAAGAAATCGTAATTTTGTAATTATTTGTACCTACCTACTTACTAGGATTACTAATAACATTATAAAGGGTGGGAAGCTATATTACCCCGAGTGACATGGGCTATATAACGCGAATAAGGCCGCGAGTAAGGCTAGTTTATAATAATGATTGATGATTATAATAACATAGCGATACAATAATAACTAGCGAAAGTAGCATAATATCATATACTAGCGGACGTCACGCGGTTTCACCCGCATAGTTCACGTTCCCGTGGGAGTACGGGGATAAAATATAGCCTATATTACTCGCTGATAATGTAGCTATCCATTGCTGAAAGAATTTTTCAAATCGGTCCAGTAGTTTTTAAGTTAATTCGATACATACAAAAATATAAATCCTTCCTCTTTATATTAGCATAGAAGTATATACTAAGAAGTAGGTCTTATGTTCTGGGTATGGTTAAACCATGTGTTAAATAGTCATCATTGTAATTTGTTAGCCGGACAGAATCACTTTAGCATTTAAAATATTATGAATTCACAGAGTAGGATACACTGGCTCAATTAACACCATTTAGTTATAGAGTTGCATTATCAAATTAATTACTGTAGTCAGCAACTGTGAAGGGGTCCGCAAGGGCCGAAGCCTGCCGGGGCTGCGGGACTATTCGAAAGAGATACCGTGGCCCCGGAACACAAAGGGCGAGGAAGGAACATGGATGGGTTTTAGTCAGTAAAAGTCTGACACTCCCTCCTGCTCCGCCCAGAGCGGGAGAAGTCATTTGATGATTTCCCATCCTAAAAAAAAAAAAAAAGGTACCAACACATCCCACACATTGAAACAGACAGGATGTGTATTTCATAGTGCCTGCTATTTGTTTGGCTCTGTCTCACCTAAAATAGCATTGCTAATAAGACTTAATCAGGCGTCAGTCATTTGTTTTGCCAACTCAATTACCAATACATATGCCTGTCAATGACATTGTGCCCAATATTTATATCAGAAAATATATTTAGGATGACTTCCAATGATTTAAGAAAGTTATGTCTTCCTTCACTTTCTTAACTTAACCGTTTCGGTAGGTGATAAGACTGATAAGATATGATGTGGAGGTGTTTCACCGCCTATGACTACTTTATAGCAATTATTCTATTACTCGCAATGTGCTCATCTCATAAACTTTTAGGGTTCAAATAATACCTTCTGAAATATTGATTAATTCATTTTTGTTATTTAAAAAAAAAAAAATATTTTCAGGCAACTTTGATCCAAATTGTATTTTTAACGTACTTGTACAAAAACGTACTTGTGCTGAAAAATACAATTTAATACTTATATGCAGTGATGGCCAAAATAGGCGGCACCCTTAATTATGGAGACAAATTTCTTAAAAGTTGATTTAGTTATTTTAAAAAAGGTAGCTCTAAAAAAATATTTAAAAAAATTCTATTCTTATTACGCTAAAAAAATCGTGAATCGTTTTCCCCAATTAGAGGTGGTTGGTGGGTGGTGCCCATGAAAAGCAATCAAGGATTTTTTATGTCTGTGAAATATTTTAAAATAAGATAACATTTAGGTATCTTTAGGTTTTTTTTTTTTTTATTGTTTTGGCAGGAGTGGAAAATCCCCACGGACACCTCGACTATCTCACAGGAATATCTCCTGTGAGAGAGTCGAGGTAGTGCCGGACTCGAACCGGCTAAAAACCACTCCTGCTCTGCTCTTGTCCTCCTGACATAGTCAGAGACCTTGCATAACTTTACATTCTTGTTACTATTTATTTAGTTTACATTAATTTTTAAAAAGTTTTACTTTAATTGATTTTTTATTTTATTTTTGTTTAATTTGTTATTGCTAATGTTTTTTTTATTAACCTATTTCTTCTCTACGTTTTTCTATGCTTAGTCCAAATATCTTTTCCACCATGGAAATATTTATAGTTGGAAAAGCGTGGATTTCATGTATCTTTGTTACGCTTGATAACTTTGCTTGCCACTGTTATGCAGTATTCCATTAGGATCCTTTTGTTTTTGGTTTCTGACATTATAGTCTTTAGATTGGAAGCCTTTAATTTGGGGTATCTTTAGGTTAGTGGTAGGTAGGTATTATTACAAAGTTCATCGTTTTAAATAAACATGATTGCAGATGTAGCTGCTTATCTTTATATTACTTCCATTTCAAATGTCATGTATTCATTGAAATACCTACATTTAAGTCCCAAAAATGGGATGTAAGGTAGTGCGATAACTAATAGGTACACCTACGTAAGTCCTAGAAGCTAGATACTATACATTCAACGCTAAGCTGTTTATGAAGTAAATACCTAGAAATATGATTATGACAGTGCTCCGAGGATGTCCATGCCATAAGCGATAAAAACAAGAGATTATTATGTTATCAAGTGAAAATTTGCATGTTACAAATGGAGGTTGTGTCAATTAAATCGATAATTTATGCTCAATTAATTAAGATGGCCGGATTCTCAATTACGCATCAGAACTTAGAAATGTGTTCGTACTTCGCAATGGGACGCTGCACTAGTGAATAATACGAGATGATCATATACAAAATGATACGGACACGTGCAAGTCTTTAAAAAAAATATTTATAAAGAAAAAATTAAGTGACATTTTAGACTTTATTGGTTTTGCAAGGATAGCCGATTTATTTATAAAAAGAGCAAAAGTTTGACCTATGACATAATTCTTACTTGCCCATCCTAGTATATTATAATAAGAAAAATCACCCTGTTCGTCTGTCCGTACTGGCTTATTAGGTATTCTACAAAAACTATTCTTTTTACGGAAGATTTCATCCATGTAGGTTTTAGACCATAGCTGCGGTTTCAGGGAGATCGACATAAATAGTAGGTACATGAAATACGCTACAGGTACCTATCATGAAACTGGTATGGAGTAATTAACCATCACAGCTATAACTTTCGTACCTGAAACCTATACTTTTATTAATGACTATTATTTAAATTAGCTCAGTTCATGAATTTTAATTAGCCTGTACTGGTTAGTTACGCAACTTTGATGACGGCAATAAACATAAAATTTTTGATGTCAATAAATTCTTCGAGAGCTTTTTCGTTAAATCCAAGCGGATCTCTGTTATAAGAACTATTTATATTTAAAGTGATGAAGTAATTCACAGTTGCACAAAATTTGTGAAGTTTATACGTTTGTAAAATGTCACTTAATGACACTTACTATTTGTTGGTTCTTTTGAGATCTCAAAACAAATAGTAAACATGGTAAATATCATGTTTTCGGTGTATATAATATATATAGTAAAGTTAGTGACAATATCAGTTTAAAAACTTATATGTTTCAGTTCCCTTGAACACATTAACACACACAAACACGTATATTTTTAAAGCATTTAAGTAAATAGTGGGTGAATATCAGCAAAGTGCATTTGTCAATTTTGGGTTCTCCAGTTTTCGTGAAAAATAAGGACCTGGTGTAACAATAGAAAGTCCAAGCTTAAAGAATTTTCAAGAGGCCCAAGAATATCTCGATAACTTTTTGAGATATTTTAGTTTAAAGTGTAGTGAGGCCACCAAAATTGAAAATCGGCCCCCAAAATTGAAAGTGCCCAACAAAATTGAAAATCAGTGGCACCAAAATTGAATATGCATCGCATGTACTGTTTATCTCGACCTGATCCTGGAAATGAGGATTCCAGAACCACCTTAACCCGTGATTTTACAGAAGACCTGTCAAGATTCGGCCAAGTTAAAATCGAGGCGGCTCTTAAACAGCTTAAAAATGGAAAAACCCCTGATGAGGATAGGATAACGACAGAGCTCCTGAAAGCGGGAGGAAGGCCTGCATTAAGAGAGCTTCAGGAGCTTTTCTACTCGGTCCTGTTATCTGGGAGAGTTCCAGAAGCGTGGAAAAAGGGCGTGATCGTTCTTTTCTTTAAGAAACAAGACTCTATTAAAGAATTACAGACCAATTTCGCTCCTCCCTCCTCCTAGCCACGTGTATAAGCTGTTTTCAAGCGTCGTCCAGAATCGTCTAGCGCAAAGACTCGACGACCTCCAGCTACTGGAACAAACCGGGTTTTGAGGAGGATGCAGCACCATAGACCACATTCACACTATGCGGCAGAACATACAGAAGTCCGAAGAGTATAATCGGCCGCTCTGTCTTGCATTTGTGGACTATGAGAAGGCTTTTGACTCTGTCAAGACCTGGTCAGTTCTAAAGTCTTCCCAGAACTTTTGTTGTCAATGGCGGTCCTCTTTAGGTTGTTCGAGAATATGTTTATCTCGGGTAAACCCTGAAGTTTGGTAAGAACAACGTTGAGACTCACAGAAGAGTTCAGCAGGGCTGGGCTCCGAGAAGACCAGACGAAGTTTCCCAAATGCTTTTGGGAGACTTCGTTCGGTCTTTACGACGCGTTTCCACAGTGCCTAAAGACGGAAGGTCTTCAACCAGCCCGTCCTGCCTGTTATGACTTACGGGACCGAAACGTGGACCCTCACGGTACGGCTGGCCATAAATTTAAGGTCGCTCAGCGAGATATGGAACGGGCTGTGCTTCGAATCTCTCTAAGGTGGGGTGGGTCTCTGGAACGAGGTGATCCGACAGAGAACCAGAGTTGTCAACATAGCTCACAGAATAAGTAAGCTGAAGCGGCAATGGGCAGGTTATTTTACCGTAAAACCGAAGATCATTGGGGTAGACGTGTCCTTGAGTAGAGACCGCAAATCGGCAAACGTAAGGTGGGATGCCCTCAGACTCGAGTGTAGGTACTGGATGAGAGTTGCTGAAAATCGAGTTGAGTGGCGTGCCATTGAGGAGGCATATGTCCAGCAGTGGTCTGCTGTAGGCTGATGATGAAACATTATTCTTGCTTTTCTTCTTCTTTCATCCATTCTCTTTTTAGGCAGCCTCTTTTCATTGGTCTGTTTTGGCATTCTAAAAAGCAACAAAATAAAAATAAGAAACTTCATCTTTAGCATGCTACCCTTATAATAATAGGTCTTACTTATTGCCAAGTACATAACATTTATTTGTTTGCTAATGAAACTGTCTTGCAACGTAAAAACTGACTATATAAGTACAAACAGTACGTAAAAACGCCACCAAAACCACCGAAATTGAGCCACCAAAAATGGAACCAGGCATAAAAAAATCTTTAAAAATAGGGGTTTAAGTTACAATTAAATTAAAATCACTGATTTATGCTTTACCCAAATCACTAGCTATAACGTGTAGCTTACTACGTTATCCCTTTGATCTGTCCACGAAGTAGACACAATAGTTAATCAATTGTGTCTCGCACAAATCGGTCCGTTGACAGATCATGATCCCATGATCTGTCAACGAAGTAGACACAATAGTTAAACAATGGCGTCTCTACCAAATCGGTCATTCGACAGATCATGATTCTTGTATTATTTGCACATCCGCATAGCCGAGTTTTACTTATTAAAAGCTTAACTTACGGGGCCTACAATACACTGTGATTTTATTGTTTTGAAATGAGTTTATATAAAATGAAAGGAGACTCCTTTAGCCATATGGACAGAGATGTTAGTTGTGCATTTTTTCATGTTTATTGTTTATTTTTTCTAAATTTGTATGCACGTCATGTCCCTGCGACAAAACAAATATTTTTCTTTTTTCTTTTCTTGCTATATTTACTTTCAAATTGTAAACTTTGCACTATTTTATTACTAGGGTGAATATCAAAGCAGCAAATTTTACGTGTTCACGTAGGGAATCAAGGTGTAAAATTATAGGATGTTTCTTATTTTTTTTTATAGTAAACTACGTTACTTGGTGCCTCTAGGGCCACATTTTTCGTTGTTATAAGTATTTTATAAATAATCAGGAAAAAAAAATTGCCTTAAAATCCAAGTTTGGTGGCTTGTCCCAGTTCCATTTTTTTATATAATGGCATTCACCAAAGTAACAATTTAAGGTATAATTAAAAATTAACCATTTCCTTAGTTTATGCATTAGACACATTATCTAAAATCAATTAAACCATATTAGAAAAACAAATTTAAAAGCATAGGACACTCGATCAAAGTTTGTCCAAGCAAAACACAAAATTTTGGTGGCACTTTTTCGACTTACTATAACATATTCGGGTTTTTTTTATTTCGCACCTCTCGGTCGTGCGCTGGACTTGCCCGTAACAGGTGTGGGATTTGTGCTGCGATTACCCGATAAAAACGTAGGTATTAATGTTGGGTGGCACGGGGGACAAGAATTGTTCAATTTCGGTGGATCGTTTTGCTGTTGATTAAAACACTTGTCTTTTATGCAAAGAACTGCAGCAAAGATAAGCAGTTCAGTGTATAGGCTTATCCCCGATTTTTCTAGATATACATTTTAAGGCTGGGGTATCTGCTAAATTAGCAACTCCATCTGTGGTGGTTCAAACTTCGTTTGAAATACTGTTAGAATAAAGTTCTAATCAGCTTGCACTACAAAGTGGTTGTTACGTAAGTCGCTGCGGGCCGAATAGTGCGAAATTAGTGGTTTTTATTTGATTGTAGCCTAATCAATCATTAGATCAAATTGCCAATTATACACGTTGTGAAGAAAAAAAGTGTCAAATATTTGTGTGAAAAAAAATACTAAATATTAATGCCGTTTAAGAGGAGTTGCGAAATTTCAAAGAAAAAATGCTTCACTTTTAATGTTTTTTTCATTTAGTAATAATAAAGTTAGAATTATTTCAATTGTACCAATTAAAGTTTAGAGTCTAATAAGTAGCATATTATTTTTTTTTGCATCTTTATATTCACTCATCAAAGAGGAGTTACATGGAGAAAACCTCTCGTTAGCAGATACCGCCCCCTTAAAGCGATTATTTTTGGTAAGTTAACATTTTCTTGTCGAAAACAAGAGTAACGATTAATTATTTATCACACCAATTCAAATACTATAACCTCAACCAACTGTCAATCATTTAAAGATGAGTACAGCTACTTCATTAAAAAACGATGAGAAGCCTCTTCAAACTTGAATTAGTTCATCACTCAAGTCAAAAAAAGCTATGATTATCATAATAATCCAATTAAAGCCCATTATTGGCCATTACTAGGCCCACAGTTATAATGAGAGGTGGTTCGGAACTACTGTTTACGCATTGAACCTTACATCATTTTAATAGGAGAGGTCAATATTGTTGTTCAGAAGAATACGGCTGGGTTTCGCTCGCTTCGCTGTAAGTTTATTGTAGATTATAAATCTAGGCACACGATAAGGAATAACTATTTCGTGGAAATAACGTATTATGATAATATTGTGGTTTTTATAAAATCAAAACCATACGGAAAACGAAACATTTTAACAACAAAAACCGCAATATTTATTAAAGATGATTTTCAGGAAATTAGGAAAACTAACTAATATTATAATTGGATCAATTTTAACTACCGGCATTGGAAGAATAATAATTGGCCTTCGTGACAACGATGATGCAGTTTATCAACGTGTGCTCATCTGTGTTATAATATTGTGATTTGGATTTTATTAGAGCATATAATTAATTAGTATACAAATACGGTTCTCAAACTGGTAGTCTCCAGTTACCGTTACTTTTTTTTATTTGCTCTATTACCAATAACCGTATCGCATTGGGCCATGGCGGAATTTTGTACACTCTCTCCAGCAGCGAGGAAGCCTGTGTCACAGCGTTACAGCAGTGGAAACCATATAGGCTGATAATGTAAGGATTAAAAATGCCCTGTTGGTCTAGTGGTCAAGCGCTCGATTCTCGGGTCGGGTAAAACATTATTGGCTTCTTCCATCAAGAATAGGCATGACGACAGTATCAAAAAATTGCAAATCTATTTAGTCCGTCAGTGAGAGTATTGGAAATTAATGGACACGTATTTTTTGTTTTTGTAAATCAATGAATATTGACAAAGATAAAACGCATCAAAACTCGGGAGTGGGGGCTCGTGACGTCAGACCTAGCTAAAAATTATACCTAGGCGTGACGTATTGAGAATTTTAAAAAGCGTCATATCTTCGTCAATCTTGGTTTAAGTAACAAAAGAAAAAACACGGGTCAAATTGTTTTTGATAATCTAACTGACGGACTAATTAGTTTTTTTTTGTCGTCTCGCCTATTTCTCAGTAGCAGCCATGGAGTCTAGTTTTGTGCCCGGTTCATGGCAATGGGCTCACCCCCTATCACATGCGACTTAAAGATAAGTGGCGAAATGAGGGTGGTACCATTAGGTAGATCTCTGCCTAACCCTTTGGGGATTACAGGCTTGATGTTATAAAAATTTGAAACGCTGTTTATGTCCCTTTTTTAAGAGTGGGGAATGCTCGACTGCTCAGCTAAGCACGTTGAGTAAAGTTGGCGTGATGCATCTGTCAGCATTTAATTTATGTTGTTTTTGTATAAGCTTGACCACTATCATATGTGTGTCTGTGGCACCATAGTTCTTAAACGAGTACTGTACTGTTGCAGTTTTCAAGAGAAGAGTGAAAGATCATTACCTATCCATTTCGTCATAATTGCATAATATAGTAGTTACTGTATTGTATTTATA
This sequence comes from Xestia rhomboidea, assembly GCA_963853795.1. Taxonomy (NCBI): domain Eukaryota; kingdom Metazoa; phylum Arthropoda; class Insecta; order Lepidoptera; family Noctuidae; genus Xestia; species Xestia rhomboidea. Next base: position 10,550,624 of record OY970761.1, on the reverse strand, counting down.
GTATTGTTATATGCTTTTATTTGTGTTTATGAGTAGGTATGTATGTATGTATTGTATATTATATTTAAAATAGTTGTCTGTTTTATGTATTCTATTTTCTTTTTCGTTTTTACACACTATGTCTACATCTCTTTTTAGTATCTCCTTTCGCAGGTATGCTGGAAGAGATTTCTTTAGAAATAAGCATCACCTTTGTATTATTTTCTGTTCCTCTCTATTTTTTTATATTCAGTGTGTACATAAATTGTTAAATAAATAAACGAGGAAACAGATTTGGATGCGATTTTTTTATTTATTGACCCTCATCTTGACTCCCCCAAAAGTTTCAAGTGATTTTAACATTTCGTAACAGCTGTTTCCTGTATTTAGGAGATTCTACATCGCATTGTCTTTAATACTTGTAATATGGCTGGAACACCATCGTTGCTGCTATCTGCACAATACCCTGAGACACAATTACTCCAGTCGCCACAAAGTAACCGAGTGCAGAAGTCAATCCACTGTTGTCATCGATTGTTGCTTATCGTTGATCAATTGTAAATGACTTAGTTGCAGGTTTGCACCTTAACCCGCTGCAACAAGACAATACATCACCTGCAATTATCGCATACCATTAATATAATATTATAACACATACATGCAAGCAAACAACATACATTTTAAAATCATCACCATTACTTACTGATGTTCTGTCGTTGAATACTGATAACCCACAGCATCTGGTTAGACTGGCTACTGAGTAGCATGACATAGATACTTGGAAAATGGCATGGCCTCATGTCATATGATGTTAGGGTTAGCTTCCCGTTTGATTAAAGGCGCCAGAATTTGATATACACTGACCTGCAAAAATAAGTATCACACTTTTAAAATTGCAATAACTTTTTAAGTACACAAGATATTCTTTCGAAACAAAAAGGACTCGAAAAATAGTTTAATTTTATCTATAGTTTCAAAGAAAGCTGATAAAAATTGCTTTAAACCGTTTTTTTTTTATTTTAAATCTCTAATTTCTATAGTTTAGAAAAAATTGAAATTTTAAAAGTGTAGTTAGTACTTATTTTTGCAGGCCAGTGTATTATAAGTTCTGCATACGTAATTGCTTTGAAAGTATCGTAACCATAAACTTTGAAGTTTAAAAGGCTTTCAAAAGTAATTACCACATTTGCAAACAGTAATGGTAAGTAAAAAAAACCGCATCAAAGCTTAATGAGAAAAGGGGAAACGCATATTCTCAAATAGTGTACTGGTTGGAAGTGAAAATACAAATCTCAGTTATAAGAGCAGTTTCAATGAGAGTAAGTGGCACGCGAAAACATGTCAGGGCCTTTCAATGTGAAGATGGAGCAGGAATACTTTAGTGACAGCTTGATCTCGTGAATCAGAATTATTTCTATATTTATGTGTGCAATGTATGTAACTCTGAGTTGTTCTTATCCCATAAGGAGCTACAGCAATAAAGTTATTAGCAAGTCCCTAAAATTAGCAATTACGAGGATGGAAAAGTCTGGAAGAGGTCCTGGCCATGAATAGTCTTGATTTGTATCTCCATAAAATTTTGCAGTATGTTATCCTAGCCAAAAGTTACACACACTTAATGTGTGTGACTTTCATTGTATCACTTGGTTGATCTGCAACTAATAGTCAATTTTTAGGGTTCCGTAGTCCTGACAAGGAACCCTTATAGTTTCGACATGTCCGTCTGTCTGTCTGTTGTCGAGGTTTTGCTAAGAAACCTTACCTACTAGAAAGCTGTAATTTTGTAGAAGTGTGTATATCAATAACGCCAACAAAGTGGTAAAATAAAATTTTGGAAAATATATTTTTTTAGGGTAGCTCCCCTACATGTGAAGTGGGGATGATTTTTTTTTCGTCGTCTACCCCATCGTGTGGGGTATCGTTGAATAGGTCTTTTAAAATGATTTAGGGGTTGCTAGTACTACTTTTCGATTTAATGCTCCATTTACGAAATTTAAACTTTAAAGTACAAATTTTTGTTCCAATAGCTTCCCCCCGCTTTAAAATCTAAACTGCTGGCTTGAAAAATCTGGAAAAAACTCATGATGACAGTGCATTTTATGAACTTTGAAGCAAAACTGTAGCGGTTTAGATAACTATATTAGTTTAGCAGTAATAGTCGTTGAACTGGGTGCGTACCATTTGATATAATAACAAAAGCTCTAATGATCACATGACCTAATTTCATTTAATATACTTTTTTATTACAACGATGAATTGATATAATTAATTATTGATATAATTTCAGTTTACCTAATTTTATTAGAGTTAATTATCATTTTCTATAATGCACATTTGAACTAATATTCAGTTAGTATAATAATTAGTTAGTATTATTTAAAAATATATAGTAACGTTTAATATAATTTTAAATAATACTAACACTACTATCAAATGGTACGCACCCAGTTCAACGACTATTACTGCTAAACTAATATAGTTATCTAAACCGCTATAGTTTTGCTTCAAAGTTCATAAAATGCACTGTCATCATGAGTTTTTTCCAGATTTTTCAAGCCAGCAGTTTAGATTTTAAAGCGGGGGGAAGCCCTACTGGAACAAAAATTTGTACTTTAAAGTTTAAATTTCGTAAATGGAGCATTAAATCGAAAAGTAGTACTAGCAACCCCTAAATCATTTTAAAAGACCTATTCAACGATACCCCACACGATGGGGTAGACGACGAAAAAAAAATCATCCCCACTTCACATGTAGGGGAGCTACCCTAAAAAAATATATTTTCCAAAAAAATTATTTTACCACTTTGTTGGCGTTATTGATATACACACTTCTACAAAATTACAGCTTTCTAGTAGGTAAGGTTTCTTAGCAAAACCTCGACAACAGACAGACAGACGGACATGTCGAAACTATAAGGGTTCTTTGTCAGGACTACGGAACCCTAACAATTGACTATTAGTTGCAGATCAACCAAGTGATACAATGAAAGTCACACACATTAAGTACGTGTGTGTAACTTTTGGCTAGGATAACATACTGCAAAATTTTATGGAGATACAAATTAAGACTATTCATGGCCAGGACCTCTTCCAGACTTTTCCATCCTCGTAATTGCTAATTTTAGGGACTTGCTAATAACTTTATTGCTGTAGCTCCTTATGGGATAAGAACAACTCAGAGTTACATACATTGCACACATAAATATAGAAATAATTCTGATTCACGAGATCAAGCTGTCACTAAAGTATTCCTGCTCCATCTTCACATTGAAAGGCCCTGACATGTTTTCGCGTGCCACTTACTCTCATTGAAACTGCTCTTATAACTGAGATTTGTATTTTCACTTCCAACCAGTACACTATTTGAGAATATGCGTTTCCCCTTTTCTCATTAAGCTTTGATGCGGTTTTTTTTACTTACCATTACTGTTTGCAAATGTGGTAATTATATAATTAATTATTGATATAATTTCAGTTTACCTAATTTTATTAGAGTTAATTATCATTTTCTATAATGCACATTTGAACTAATATTCAGTTAGTATAATAATTAGTTAGTATAATTTAAAAATATCTAATAACGTTTAATATATTTTTGAAACTTCTACTTTGTTTTGTATATTTTCCCAAAAACTGATAGGAGTATAAACGGTGACCGGTAAGTTCACCAAAAATTAATAAAAAATCTTTTTACTTGACAAGCAACGATTGGCAAAAACATTTTTTGTCATTTCATCATTATCATCAATAAACAACAACAAGTTTACCAAATAATTCAATTAGCTAAATATTTATCCGAAACACTTTTATTTAATAACGTATTATTTGACAAACAATTCATTATATTTAATTTAATTTTTTAAATTGTGCATTTTCCGCGTATTTTTTGGTCATTCCGTTGCTCTGGACGTTTCCAAAAAAAAAAGAAAATAAAAGAATTTGGTTTTCTTTAAGCACTAGTGACAGAAATGAATCCCTGCAAAACCGATTCCACGTAGTCTTTTATGTCCTACCCCTAGAGTGTAATTTAAGCCCACGTATAGGCGCGGAGGGGCGATGCGGCCCGCGAGCCGAAGCTGCGGTGGTGAGCCTTAAAACTTTCTGTGACTATAAGTTCGCGTGGGACCGCCGGAGCCCCGCAGCGCCGGAGCTGTGACAGAAACCATGCCTGCTGCATGTTGCATGCTTGCTGCATGCTTGCTACTTGCTTGCTGCATGCTTGCTGTTTGCTTGCTGCATGATTGCTGCATACTTGCTGCTTGCTTGCTGCATACTTGCTGCTTGCTTGCTGCATGCATGGAGTATGCCCCTCTACTGTTGGTGAATCATTTGGATTAGATGAGGTTATGACAGTATGAAGTTTCCTGATAGTTTCTTATACATTACAGAATTTTGGGTGAAAATGAGTAAATATGAAAATTATGTCAAATGAACAATAAGTCAACTCAACGTTATATAAAAAGAGCATTATACATATTGATCCTTAGAATAAATCCTTTAAAGTGACTAAGATGAAGTAGTTGCTTGCTTATAACGGGTAATGACTAGCATTGAAAAACAAAATCTAAAATAAAAAACAAAATTAATTATCATAAGTTTCACAAAGCTGGCGCTAGATGGCGCTGTACCAACGGGTTCGTTCTATATTGTGATAACGGGCTACTACGGAACTCGACACGCACATGGCCGATTTTTTTTTAAAGTATGGCAAGTTTTTTTTTACTAATACCCAAAAATGCATATTGTACTTTTTCATGGGTTTAGTATCCAGAAAACTAAAGCCGAACTTTGCCTTTGTCTTGAGATGTGCTCCTGAAAGTCTTATTTGCTTCTGATGTAAAGTTGTAAGGGTGGCCATAAATTACATATCGAGTTTTCTCCGTGACTCGGAGAGCATATTAAGCTGGTTAGTCCCGACTGTCATTCGTAGATCTTTGGTAGTCGTTACGAAAATCAGTCTTACTAAAAGGTAACGTATTACCCTCGATGTAAAACACTGGTATTCAGCTAAATCCGGTAAAACTACAAGGTGACTACAACCTAGTTGGGAAAAGGCTACGCAGATGGATGGATAAACTTTGTTAGCTTGCTAATTTTATACGAGTAATTATACGTCTATAGTCTCTATAAAAATAAAAGTTTTTACAATATATTACGAAATCAACTCTGTGTATTTTGATCGCAGCCCGAGGCATACTGATTGAAAAACAAATATTTACTATTGAAATTTTATACTAATTTCAATATTATATTGTTATGAACAATGAACTATGTAAGCTTAAAATGCCAAGAGAACGTTACGTGGCACACCTAGAATTCACACTTCTGAAGTGGGATTATTCAAGTTCCTTGAAGTTGTTAAGTTTATGACAGTTTTTTATTTAATATTGCCTTTTACATTTCTCAAACTGCGTATTTTAATATCAATACGTGCATTAGTCCTGAAAAAAACATACATTTATTTTGAAAAAATAAAATTAGACCATTGTAACGGGTTGCTAAAGTTCTAAATTAAGGGTCCATTTTATTAAAAGAAATAAATTTCAAATTTACAGTAATTTACTTTGAATGATAATTTACCTGCGATACATAAAAAAATAAAAAATAGTTAGCCAAATCAAGTCAAGGCTTGAAATACATACCCAGCTTCGTATTTTAATTGAAAAGTTCACCAACAAACGCCTATATTTCAAAGATTCGTATCTCAAATTGTCGCAGCTACTAAATTAATCAATGAGGATGATACTCACAGATTGAGAAACGCTGAGCTAATGAATTAGCGTCAGACAACACATTATAAATGAGACGAACTGGACAGAGGAACATTATTAAATTAGATAAAAAAGGTATAAATAGGCATTGATCTATAGAAGAGCACATTCAAGTAGTTAAGTTCGCTTGATAACAACGAAAATGCGCGGCTTTTTGGTAAGTGACGAGTTTTGTGTGACATTGTTGAAATCATCAGTGCATGGCTTAGATTTGCCATTAGTAAACATCTTATACCGGATACATTAGTGCTTATAAAGTTTCACGGATTATAAAGTATTAATTTAATTTATGAGATATTAACGTCAGATTTTTGATTTTATTATTAATATTTAAATAAATAACTTAATTTGTTATAACTACTGTGTATTAAGTTTTGTGTTTATTTGTTTCAGATTCTCTGCCTGTCTGTGACAGTGGCCCTTGCGGCTGAACCTGCAGTCAGGTACTTAATTTTTTAAAGTTTTTTTTGTTATAATCCAACCCTATTTTATTTTTATACATTTGTATTGCATATAGTGCTGAAATATTATTTCACAGTCCCGTAGGTGCAAGGTACCGAGTAAAATTAAGATAATATTTAAATAGTATATACTATAATTTGCAAATAATATTATCACACTGAAATATTTGTATTCACAAAAATTTAGTAAACAAAAAGTTTTATTATTATTTGCGAAGATGACACTGTAAATCCCACACAGAACGTCTACGTACCTTATTCGCAGTTTAATTGACTTATGTCAGTTTTGGGAACTCTGCACCGGATTTTTGGTGAAACAACCACCTTCATAAACTGATAAATAAACCTTAAAAAGCAACTACATTTTATCCATGACATTTGTACCCAAATAGTGTTTCTTATGCAATTTTTGTATCCAAAAAGTTTTAAACAAAAATATGTTTTATCATCCAGGGCATACAATCCCTTCTCGGTCTTCGGTAGTGCTACTACTCGGAAGTACTCTGGCTTCTACGGCACCACTCCGACACCCCTAGCGTACAGGCCCACGACTTCGAGGTACTACACGACTGCCCCGCGGTACGACGCCTCGGGTCGCGACAGCGCGGGACGCTACGACCCCGGCAAATACGATAACTCTGGCAAATACGTACCCGACACCTCCGGCATTTACAAGTAAGTGCACATAAATTTTGCATATATTCGTTTTCGTCTTGCATTTGGGCTGCGGAGGCTGAATTAAAATCATAGTGTAGTGCACTGCCCAGCATAGTGTACTGCCTCTAGGTTGCTACCACGAACAGTCGCTGAAGAATATGGTTGCTTAGCGCTAACAGTTTTCTTAAAGTTGGGTTTTTGCAAATCCAAAATTATATTTATTAATTTTTTCATTTACCAGTCCACCTTGATGATAATATTTTAGCTGTTAAATGTTGATTGTGTATCCGTAAATTAAATCAGCAATAAAACTAAAAATAGAATCCATCTAGGTTTTGCAACAGTTTGCTGGTTCGTAGTAAAGGTCTGTCATATGCATTCGTGTGATTATGATTGCACTGCTAAAATGCGGGATGAGTTACTTCTCAAGTAACATTTTCTAACTGTGGTTTGTTTTGTTTAGTGGTGACCGTGGTGACCGCGGTGGTGCCGGAGGTTTCTACTCCGGATCGGGATCCGCTGGTGGTCCCGGTGGTGCTTACTCTGGATCCGGATCCGCGGGCGGTCCCGGCGGTGCCTACTCTGGAGCTGGATCAGCTGGAGGCCCCGGCGGTGCTTACTCTGGAGCTGGATCAGCTGGAGGCCCCGGCGGTAAATACACCGGATCGGGCAGCGCTGGCGGTGCTGGTGGATTCTACAGCGGTGGTGACGATGCGGGCCGTTACAACCCTGATGGCAGCGGTGCTTACAAGTGAGTTCATATCTACACCTATGACTCATATGAATCAAAGAAATATCAATCAAATACAATATTTCTGCAAAAGGTAATATTACAAGCAAGTACATATTGTGCTTGGCATTTAAGGTTTAAAAATAGTCTAATAAAGCGTAGTTTTAGCTGAATCAGACCCTATGTACTGTTGTGAAATAGCTTTTTAGACTAATTTCCCCGTGTTTTGTATGTATTAGAAGCCGTTATACGCAACAGTATTCCAAATGATTGAACAGATAGATCATAAATTAACTAGATTAGTTAGAATATTTAACAGTTAATGACGACACTTGATTATTTTTACGATGTTGACCTTATTTAAATGAATATTCTACAGCGGTGACCGTGGAGACCGTGGCTCAGCGGGAGGTTTCTACACCGGTGACAAGAACAAAGGTTCTGGAGGCAGTGGATTCGGCAGTGGCAGTGGATTCGGCAGTGGCAGTGGATTCGGCAGTGGCAGTGGATTAGCCAGTGGATCCGGCAGCGGCAGCGGATTAGCAAGCGGATCCGGTTCCGGCAAATACGGTTCTGGCTCCTCTGGCTCTGCCGCCGGCGCCGGTTCTGGCGCATACAAGGGATCAGGCGCCAACTCTGGTTCTGGATACGACTACAAATACGGTATCATCCGCCAGGAGACCGATGTCTTTCCCGACGGTTACCACTACCTCTACGAAACCGAGAACAAGATCCTCGCTGAGGAAGCCGGTAAACTGGAGCAGATCGACAGCGAACAAGACGGCATCAGGGCTAAGGGATTCTACGAGTACGTCGGCCCCGACGGAGTCACCTACAGGGTAGACTACACCGCTGATGAGAACGGTTTCCTCCCCAGCGGCGCTCACATTCCCAAGTAAATCTAGTCCAATGGTTCCTCAAGTATGTTTGGGGTTATTAAGGTCTACTTATGTACCTTAGCAAAATACGCCGTACCTGTCCTAAATAAGTATAATAAAGACGCTACTTGTTACGGAATATCTTTTATTTACATAGTTGACGGGTCATCGAGTTTGTAGAACTGAAACTTGATGAAGAGTTTCAATATTGAGCCTATTTCGTATTGAACATTTTTGCAATGACAATTTTTTAGATTCTAATTCAGGATAATTTATGCATGATTACAAGTATTTGATTTTGTGTCATTCAAAATCACACCACATTTCGGAAATACTCTGGGACCGGTTTTTAATATAACCGGATACGGCTTAATATGTCAGTAGGTATGTCACTCAACCGATCACTGGCTATAAATTATAGATTGAATAGTCTAGACCTTTCGTTATAGGTATACTGTACCTTCTAACAATGTGTAAATGCGGCAGGTAGATATAACACTTTTGCATTGAAACATCAAGAAGATTCACATTACAATGTTATTGGAAGATGTCGTACATAACAATCCATGTAAGGCAATCTGCATCAGAAGGATTTATGTTAAACTCTTCAAAAATGGTGGACTGGCCTCGAATATTTTAAGCAGCTGGATCACAATGAGGTCAGCAACAGGTTTAAAAAATATGTTAGTAAAGAGGAAAACGGTTTTTGTTTATTTCAGTAGCGACCGATTTTTTTTTTGTTTGCACTTCCATATAGGTAGGCTACTCACTGCAGTTTTTACGTATGAAGTAGATGTTTCCAGGTTTCTAGGTATAAGCCACTAAGGTTGTCCTTAGTGGCGATATGGCTTCTAACATAATATGAGTTCGTCTTTGACGGAGTCTCAGAAGTCTAAACTTAAGGTTTGCAAAGAGCAATGGAGCGTAGCATTTTAAACATCAAAGTCACTGATCGAATACGCAACATCACACTACGCTGCAAGACACGCAACGCTAATGTCGGTCGACAAGTCTGCGAGGTTAAAATGGAACTGGGCGGGTCACATTTCCAGGATGTGTCAAGACAGATGGGCCAGAATCGTCACACAGTCTGTGCCTGAAGACGGTCGTCGTCACCGAGGCGGGCCTAAGAAACGCTGGCGTGACGATTTGGACTCGTTTCGGCCTCATAGACCAGAGAAACCAAATTACGGGGAGAGTTGGAAAGGAATGGCGGACGACTTTGCCCAGCAGTAAAGGCTAACTAAAAAAAACGTAAAACAAGTTGGTTAATTTTGTTCTCCGTATGTGTTACTAGCGCCGCGCGTAAGTAAATGTTTCAGTTTATGTGAAACTGGGTAATATTACTTGTAAAGAAGATTTGTGTGCTGTTTAAGATATTTCTAGAGAAACAAATAGAGCAATATCTGCTAGTGGGCAGATTTTCTTAAGGTCGATAATTGTAGGCATATTCTGTGGAAGGCGACAACAACCTGCTTGATGTGTGTCTTAATATTGATTTTCAGAATAGTCTAGTCAGGAAAAATGTTATCGGATTCGGTGTCCGAAGCAGATATGTATAAAGATATGAATGTATATACTGTATGTATTACGTATATTATATTGTATGTTTGTAGTTTAGTTTATAAAATTAATATTTTTTTAAGTAACGGCTTGTAATGTTAATGCACATTTATAAGTGCATCCTCTTCTGCAAATCTCGCTATCAAAATTAGGTTTGCTGTAAGAAAACACAATTCTCGGTAAAGCTCGCCTTTGTACCTATGCTATACAATTGCAATTTATATGTATATTTGTTTTTTTTTGTGTGTAATAAAGAATAAAAATAAGCCCTTGTTAGGTTTCGTGATTTTACTAGTTAATTTAATATGTTTTTAGAATTAATTTTATTTAAACGTTTTAATTTAATAGCTTTTCGTGTGAACACATCTTAAATGCTTTATATGTTATATTCTAAACTGGTAACATTAATTCCGTAAGAATGGCAATAGTTCTATCATTTGATTTGTAAAATGTATGGCGCGAAAGTGAAGCGGTTCTCTGATTGGATCACGAGACTGACGTGGCGTGAAGTCGTGAGCCAATCAGGGCGCTGGATTTTGCCTCGAGAACGGCGGGATTCTTGGTCAGGAGCTGATGCCCGAGCGGGCCATTCTGGTGGTGGAACGTCAAAGACGACGGACAATTATTAAGATAGTTGCCTATCCGATATTACTATAATAGTGTGGATTGTAACAAAATTGTTAATAAACCTATTTTAAAGTCGTTGGAGTTTTCCTTCAAGTGTTGCCGCCTTTGTTTTATTTATTATACCCTGTAACTGGCAATACACTCAACCCTCTAAAATATGTATCAATAAGGTGTTGTTTGAAAATCTAAAGCAGTTTGGAGTATGGGACCCGGTTGCACCACCCTTTTTTTTTTTTTACCTCCGTTTGGGAAATCATCAAATGACTCCTCCCGCTCTGGGTGGAGCAGGAGGGAGTGTCAGACTTTTACTGACTAAAACCCATCCATGTTCCTTCATCGCCCTTTGTGTTCCGGGGCCACGGTATCTCTTTCGAATAGTCCCGCAGCCCCGGCAGGCTTCGGCCCTTGCGGACCCTTCCTTATTGCTGACTCTCTTTGAGGCGCGCGTGGAACTAACATCGACACGGCCTGTCGTCATGAGACGGACGGACGGCAAGCTAGCCCATAACTCACCGTCCACAGGCCCGCGCCTACGGTGGCCGGAAGCCACCACATGGCCCCCGACGCCCGGGGCGTCTCCCGCGGCGGCCGGGACGTAGGGATCTCTCCCTCTCACGTTCCGCCACTTCCTTCGAAGTCCCGTGCGTCACCCAGGTGGAGAATCTAGGTGAAGCTCGGGTCCGGACCCCTTTAAATGTATAATGTAACCTTTAATTTTTAAATCGTATCTGTTTACATTTTATTTTATGTAGTATTATTAATATATTATTTTGCGTGGGTTTATTATTTAGAGGTATAATGAATAGGTGATTAGTTTCTCATTCTCCATAGAAAAGGGGGATCCTCCCGACCTGAAGGTTCTTGGACTTGGTGGGCTTCTGCTCACCATACACACATTTATGTAAATCTTGCGGACGCAATGCTGCCGATACAGTTCGTATCTTGCGTCATAGATGTCGCTATATCACGCTTCTTCGAGACCGGTGATCAAAAGCAAGCTTTATCGTTCAAAAATCTTGGGATACCCCAGTGAGTCGGGGTGATGCTGAATTATATTCCAGTGACTCAGAGTGGCTGGTGTAGTGCTGACCAGGAGAGAAGTTTATCTGCTTGGTATCCCGCCGAAGTGCAGTGTGCTGCGCTAAGTGCGCTGATAAGGCTGCAGGTGATGAGGTATGTGTGGCCACTGTGTGCTGGTGATCAAGATACCCGTAGAAGCCGTTGACACTGGTTGTCTATATGACTCGCTGCCTTAAAACTCGAGGTAGTTATGACAATGAACTTGCTGCGCTGATTTCCGAGGCCAGGGTCACCAGTTAAGAGTCATGAGGAACAGGTAGTAAAGTTCCTCATCCAGTGTTGTATCAGGAGGGCCACTGCCCGATAGTTGGTAGTTGCGTTTCTGTATATGTTTTGTTTATAGTTTACTTGGCTCGCACAATTAATTTTAGTTTGTGTGTTGTGTCATAGATGTCACTATAATTACAGCGCAGTGAACGGAGAGCTTTGGAATTACGACCTCCCGATGTGACCTTTTATAATAGATGCAGCAAGCGGTCAGTAAAATATTTTGATGTGCTGTACCTTCCCTTAACGTTACCTACATATATGTATGCCGAAATGAATGCCATGTAGGCGGAATAACGATCAGATGACTCAAAGTTAAACTGTATATTTTTAATAATAAAGTGCTTACTTTGATAAATTAAAGAAACAAACATATAATTATGCACAGTTAATTATAGAACACTTAAGAGTAATTGCCAATTTGCCGGTCGGTACATAAATAAATATTTTTTGTTGGTGAACCGGCGTTTAGCTGATCGGTCATTGACGCATGATCTAATATGACTTCCACTGTGTACATTCATTCTATGACTAGTATGAACAGTTTTTTAATTTTATCATTAAAGGTTATCGACCTAAAGTAAACGGGTTTCTACACCTTGATACACCAAGTTAATACATACTTAGCATATGTTAGCTGTGCTTTGAGGGATATATGATATGAGGCATCTTGTTATTACTAGCCAGTAAATTCTTATGGGGCAAGGTGAGTAGGCAAAACTACTTTATGGTAATATTAGTGTACAAGAATTATAATTTTATGTTAATCCTCCTATAATATTATCGGAATTTAATATCATGCAATAATAAGATAATATGGGAATTCATAAAAATCAATAAATATAAAAAAAAAAAACAAAAAAAAAACTAAATAAATAAAGGGTGTAAAACACCTCTTAACGAAGCCGAAAGGCACTTTTTCTCCTCGTCATTGCGATCACTTTTTTCTTCTACGTCACACCTGGGAACCTTCTAGTTACGAAGATATTGGGGGGTCAAAGTTCCAACTTTTTGACATTTTTTTTTTTAAATACAAGTTTTTAATGTAAGATTTTTCTTTAAACACCTCCACGACGTCCGTACTATTCAATCCATGCATCAGCACATTGTTTTGAGAGCGTTACATTGAGTTCTACCACAAAACATGATTTTTCACCCAAAAAAAAAGTAAGCAATATTTTTTGCGTAAAGTTACTTAGTTTGATGTACAGAATGTGGTTTACACCCTGTATAAAAAAAACCGTGTGAATGATTTTGTTATACTAGATGGCGCTGTGTGTAATGTCCAGCGATATTTATTTATTTATTTATACGAGTATAGCACGTACTTAGCACGATCAAGCTAATGTGTCCTCATACAGGCAGTTTAATAAAGATGACATTACAATGACACGGCTATTAGGCTTTTACTAGAATCATTACCTACCACAAAGTATTACCATACCTAATTCTGGAAAACCCGATTCATATCTTTTGGTGGAAAACAACAACATGAAATCGTCAATGGAATTTAGATCCTGCTTGATTCATGGAATAATCTAAAATTATGCTAACATTATTTCAAAGAAAGGGATGACTGTGTGTCGATAAAATATGTTTTATTTGATCATAACACTTATAAATATAAGAGCATTTAGCAAATATTTCTAGTCTTCTCTTTAAAACCAAGTCAACGTGTTTACATTGTAATTTCGTTCCTGTAATTTGGATTGGTAAGCATTTTTTTAATTGTCGTCATTCTATTTTTTAAAGTTTCATACAATATATCTACACTCATAGTCTGTTCAGTTTAATATGCAAATATTAAAAAAAAAACAGTAGCGCTACTCGATGTGCGTATAAAATTTTATTTGCTTTTTTTCTTACAAGGTCGTTTGGTAGGTAGACCTACCTACCGAACGATCGACGATTTAAATTATCTTTTTTGGGGATAACCCTTCGTTAATTAGATATTTAAAATATTTATTCATAACGTATTTAGATCATATTAAAGAAAAATGCAAGAATGTGTTAGAGTTTGTATTAAAGAAGGAACATTCAAGAAGGGAAGGGAAGGGTCATTGGGATTACTCCTTTCGTTTAGTTGCCTTTTACCAATTATACCTTAGTCACTTGAAAATTAACGCTTGCCTGAAAATTAAACTATGAAACATCGGTCAGAAACATGTACTTACTTCTTCACCGTTTCATAAATCCCTTTTGCATATTTTGAACATTTCGAGTTACATAAAAATATATTGGAATTCGGCTCTCCCACGCTGTGTCGAGGATAACTGCTCCCAACTTCAGGCCCTTGACCCAGCCGCCTAAGGATAGGAGGTGTCACCACCTTGTACTCTTACTAAGCTTTGGAGAATCCTGTCGGCATCGGCATTAAAACCGTGATGAAAATCCCAAAACTGGTTTTGTTAACAAAAGAAAACAATCTGGCAAGAGCGAGTCGAAATACAATTGAAGGTTCCATACATAAAGTAGTTATGTTTTAAATCATTTAGTGATTTTTTTTTGCCTTATTATTTGAGAAGGTAAATTAGTAATAAGCCAACTAACTATGGCTTTTGTACTAATTTCACAAAATGTGATGCAAAATAAGACCTTATCAAATAAGATCAAGGACAACACAGCATTCTACTATGAAATTGTAATTTGATTTGGTATATAACACGTCAGAAATAATTTAGTCTAATCTCTAACGCTGTCGTTACAAAGAAGTTATGCCTCTATATTACAATAAAAAACGCATCTATACTAAAAGCTCTAAATTGATAAACAAAATAGATTTTACATTTCTTACAACACACTATAATTAGTACAAGTCTAAAACTCATAGTTCAACTTTGTTCAACTGGTTCGACCTTCCATAGCTGAAAATAGAAAAAAAAAATACTGCATAAAATAAAACAAAAGACACAACTAAAAATAATTGGTAAATAGGTGTAGAAAAAAATATTTTTGTCTATATTTAATTCGTTGTTAAATTTTTCTTAACTAAAAGTTAAAATATCACGCTGTCGTAAAATCCGCAGGCTTAATATTTCGGAAGAGGTTAAAGAAACTATGAATGTGTTAGATAAAATCTTTGATAATCTTAGAGTAAAACAACAACGTTATGTAAACAGTAGTCTTATAAATAAAAGTGCAAATGGCACAATAAAGTCATTATTAAATGCATATTTGTGTTTATGGACCGATGCTACTCATGTCAACACGTAGGTATCCCAACACCTACTTAAAGCCGAACGGACTAGATTTTGTATGTCAACTAAGTCAACCAAGTCAAAAACCTAGATGTAAATGGAATAATGTGTTGTGAACGCAGTCGCACTATATTGTTGCATTTTAATCATTTTTGTTTTATGCAAATCGATGTGTGAAGTGGATCTTCAAACATTCCATAAGAGAATTACGACTCTCTTGCAAGTCGGTCGTCTCGAAACTGCTCGGGATTGCTCAGTTAGTGACTTAATATATTTATTATAAAAAATGCAAAGTTGAAGTGCAAAGTGAATGATTAATATCGCTCATCCAAGTCGCAACGGAACTATTTATAATTTATAAGCTATGCTAATGTTTTAATCTGACCTCGTCACACCTTGATTTAAGGATTCTGTTCCACTTTTGGTACGTTTTAAATAAAATTTATTGTGCATTTAAATGTTAATTAAATGTCAATGATGAAGGAGATCATTTTAACAAAATAAATATATTTCCTCCGAGGTGCTAACCTATGACACATTATTTGATCTAGTTTCAGATCAAGAACATAATTTGTGGAGATATCAGGCCGACTGGTCGAGGATCTGATAGCTGCTGCTGGTGAATTCTTTTGTGAAAATGGCGAATGCTTTGAAACTTGTAAGTACCTGTTAATTATATAAATATTCATTGTAGTTAGTATGCATAGTGAATTTTTAGTTTAGAATATGCTTAGAATATTTAAATATTAATTAATATTTGGACTACTTTTGATTAAATACTTAGTCATCGATTAGAAACAAGTGACAATACGAGTATGGAATGATGTTACATGAAAAATTTCAAAACGTTTGTAATTTATGGTCAAGGGCGCCTCTTTATCGGGGCTTGAACCTTTCTTGAGCTTTGAAGGGGTTCTTTATGAAACTTTAAATACTTGAAATCTAATTTAACTTTGCATCTAATACAAATATTATTGTTCAGTACGAGATATGCAAAGATCGTTCAGGGTTTTACCTTATGAATAATGAATAAAGATTACATACTTGCATGCCTTCATGATTTGACATTAGAAAATAATTCGCATTTAAAACAGTGTAATATGCATAAGTATTTGTTTACCTAATCGAATCAATATTCATAATTTCCAGGTATTTGTGATAACGTTGTGGGCAGTCATACATTGTTCACCCTATGATGATGGGAAGTACAACCCAAAGAAATACAGAGTATACGACGACGGAGGATACTACAGGCCGTTAAATGAGGGGAAATATATTCCGAGCGACGAAGGAAAGTACACGTACATATACCAACAAGGGTTATATCCAGAAGATGACGGTGACTACAGATATGTCCATCAAGTCGGGCCCAATGGAGGATTTGGTGGCAATGGAGGATTTGGTGGCAATGGAGGATTTGGAGGGAATGGGGGATATGGCGGGAACGGAGGAAAAGGTGGCTATGGAGGAAACGGAGGGTTCGGACCAAACGGACCTAAAGGCCCGTGGGGTCCCAACGGCCCTCCTGGTCCACCTGGCCCGCCCGGCCCACCAGGCGGTAGTCCAAGGCCTAAGCCCAACAAAATCGATTACATCGGTTCGAGGAACTATGCCAACAGATATCCCTATATTCACAAAGTGATCAAGGGTTTAGTGGACAAATATGTATCGGATAAGTCCGTGAACTTTGGCGACGAATTCGAAGGAAGCACGAACCACTACAGGAAGGTGTACGCTGATAAGGAGATTGCAGTGAAATGCAGATATTTGGAGCCAACATCCAACCGCTCGGAATTTGTAACCCAGTAAGTTAAACTTTTCTTTCTCTACATTTGTTAACAATAGGTCTATGCAGGGTACCTAATATCTAATCAATTATTTATGACTTACATACTCGTTAGTTCTTCTTCTTTGCGTGTCAATAGACTCAAATAATACCCGACCAGTATGTTGCCACCTGCACAGCCCTGTCGTTGGCTTCGTATATAATACAACCCATATTAACTCGACAGTTAATATGGGTTTAATAAGGATTAGTAGTTAAAGTTCCCGCTGGCATAACTTACGCGTAAAACTAAAAAGTACCTAAGTTCAGTATTTATTCTATACTTTTTTTATGACTTTGCCCCACACTAGGTATTTCTCCTGTCTCGTGGGTGCGTTTACAAACATTTAAAACTCACATAACTACTACCTGCTAGCCATAAAATTACTTGTTCTGTGCGGGAATCGAACTTACGACATGTAGAGCATACAGGCAATAGCTCAGCTACTGCACCAACACATAAGACCCCTTAGTTAGATGAAAACAAATACATTCGTCACACAAAAAAACCCTAAGCAGCTTTATTTAGTAAGAATTAAAAAAAAACAAACAATTAACACAGCAATGCTAATTTCTTTGTTTAGTCTTAGTTATGTTTTTAATTTAACCTTTCGATAAAACACAAAATTTCGATCCATCAATAAGTGCTTTTGATCCTGTGCAAATATTGACGTAACCGCAAACAATGATCCTTCATCGTCAAACAATAAAAATATTAGGTTTCATTTATTTATTTAAGTAGAAGACGTTATTGGAGGTTTAAATTTTTAAATCATCCAGTTACTTGACTCATGTTCTTAAATCCCCCTTTTGTGTAAAGGTACTGTAATAACTGGGTTGTGGAGTTCAGGTAAGCAGTTGCTCCATGTAAAATACTGGTATTCAGCTGCATCCGGTTAGACTGGAAGCCGACCCCAACATAGTTGGGAAAGGGCTAGGCAAATGATGATTTGTGTTAAAGTACTGTAGAAAAGTGATACACATTCACTATTAGCATACCTTTTGTGGAAAGATTTCTATGGTTTTCCAGAACAATAAATCTATGACAAGCACACGAGAACAAATCATGGTCAAGTTTAGTTGTAGGTACTAGATACTATGATGATTTTGTAGGCACTTTATGGAGAAGATAACACGATATTTCTCTGTCTTATTGTATCTGTCTTATTATAATTATAATAAGCAAAAGATGTTGTCAAAAACTGGGAATATAATCCACTACATGGTCCCAGTGCGGGTTGGCAGAAGTCACATCCCGTCTTCTACTTTTTGTATTGCTCACGGTCTGCTTATTTAATGCACATTTCCACGTAATATGTGTCTTCGATATAAAAAAGTGCAAATTGAGTTTTATTTAAAATCTATGTTTTTCATTTTTCAGGTATCCTCCAACGCTGAAGCTTCCTCAAGGCGAAAAGTTCGGCTCCTACTACAGTTTTAGGGGCACTAAGGTTCTAAATACCGTGGAAAACTCTCTTACGAATAAGATAAAGTTGGAATACGAAGTATTTGTTAGAGTTGTTGATACGACTTCGGAGTGAATACGCTCCCTTATTTAATGTAATATAACCGTGATATTTATGATATTTTATGATTTGGCAATACTGTAATTTAATAAACCTAATTAAGCTGTAAAATTGAATTTGTTTATTGCCCCCTTTAGTCCATGCTTAGATATTTTACACAATAATCAAACTAAGTTTATTGATGTTCTTTTGTTAATCGATGTTATTGTCCCATATGTCTCTTAATGTGCTTTATCCCATAAAGGTTGTATTAGCCACTTGACCGGGTTGGTGACCGCAAGCGCAGAGTCATCAAGCTGTTTGTGTCTTAGCTGCCTTCATAACTTTTTTGTTGTTGTAATATGCACTCTAATAACCCCTTTTAAGGTGCGGTCAAATTGGTGTGGACGGACACCAAACTCTGACAGATACTTAGAAAGAAAGAAAAAGTATTGAGTTTCGCACAGGACAAAGAAAATGATTTAAGAAACAAAATTATAGATACAATAACCCATGATCTGTCCACGAAGTAGACACAATAGTTAAACAATGGCGTCTCGACCAAATTGGTCATTCGACAGATCATGATTTAAACAGTCAGCGTCAAGTGTCCTGAGCCACGACCACGATTGGTCCGATTGGTTTGATCAAACCTTTATTTATCTTTAAAGGTATACCTATTAAATTGCACTAATGAAAGAATAATAATAATCGGTCCATTTCAGAGATATAATTTGCATAAAAGTAGTAAAAATAAGTGACCATTACCGAAACATTTATACTATAAAAGATAAGAACTATCAAAATTTTAATAAAGTTAATTAAATTACAAAATAAACCAAAATGGACTTAATTAGCTGTCGACGTTTTGTAGTGCGCTTCTACCTTCTAAAAACATCGTTTTATGTTTTGAGATTTTATTCTAAAGAGTGTAATTTCAAAAGTCTTTAAGTTGTGTTTCTCGCAAGAAAACTCCAACAACGTTGTCTTACCATTATTTCACTGAACAGTTTGTTTACTATATGAATTTCGGTAGTCTAATCATTTAACGGGGTTTGAAACACCACGCTGCGTTCCTAAGCGGGCATAGTGGACGTTAGCAAAAAGGCTGCTAGGCTAATTGGGTGGCTCACGTCAGCCGCATGCACGATGAACGCTGGCCAAGTCACCACACGATGGTTGCGGGAAGACGAACGGCGCCGCCGAGGCCGGCCCAGAAAGAGCTGGCGAAACATTATGGACGCATACCGCCAGGGCTGATTCGAGGAAGTACGGGAAAGAGCTCATGGAAGGTATTAGGGGCGGCCTTTGCCCAGCAGTGGGACAGTACAGATAAAAAAAACTATGTCTAAGTATTTTACAAGAAAAAACACGAAGTCTGAAAGAGTTAGTGCAATATTATCTTTCTCCTTCCCTTATCGCAATTTATTTGGGTGTCGGCGCAGCATGTCTTTTTATTCCATACTTCTTTTTAGCCATATCATCCTTCACAATTCGTGGACTATGTAAACTTCACATAGTCCAACCGTCGGTCTTTGGTCTTCCTCTACTCTTGTAGCCAAAGCACTTTCCTCACGACATTTTCATCATTCTTCCGCACCAGCTAAGTTGTGTGATAATTGATTATGGATATTATCGTGGTATGTTCCAAACAACGACAACCAATTACCACACATCTTTTCAGAGTTATTGCAATGTAAGTTTTATTAATCTGATAGAGATCCTGATCACGAAAAGAATGCGGTTTGGAAAACAAAACAACATGGGGCATCCCCTACTCTTGGTAAAGCATATCAAAGTGATGACGTATCTAGATATTTTGTACATTTTCTGGAAATACACACCATTAATAAAATTAAAAAAAACAAAAGCATCGTAATTTTGCAAAAGGTTAGGAGAATATTTACTAAGTATAAGTGATTCACTTCTACCAAACAGGATAATGCCTTCGACCTTCAAATAATAATGTAACAAACCGAAATAACACATTCCATAAAACACGTTTTTACTAAAATGTTACAGATACATATGATTAAAATGAGCCATCCTAGATCTTTCCGAACACAATATTATGAGATCAAACTTACATGACGAGCAATAAATACAAAAGATGGAATTTTATGTAGTAATTTAAATAAATTTATTTGGGCGGAACGTGTTAGATCCTTTTGTTTTGTTTTGGTTGCCTGTACCTTGCGTTCTACAAGTATGTTAGTTTCTTCTGTTCTTAGTTTCTTCTAAAACTTCAGTGAGTTGACAATAAAGGTCAACGAACTGTTATAAAAAGTGGCACGGGATGAGCATTGCCTCAACCCGAGCTGTCCGGAATTCTTTCAATGTAGCTCCATTTTGCAGCGCTTGCTTATAAGCATCGTCGTGGCATCGCCTCGGTTTGGGACCAGTTAGTAAACAGCAGTCACCGAGCTTAAGGTGGCGGGGAACTGTCGGGCGCCACCTTCACCCAGCCGTGTACCGGTGGTCACCATAAGCATGGACGCTGACGCTTAGCCGAAAGCACGGCCTCTCTCCGTTGATTTGGGCCACTACGGACCCGTGCAGGGCTTAATAAGTTGCATTAAATAATATGTACGAGTATTTGAATTTACAACCTATAAGAGATTATTTCCAACTAGATCTTGCCTGCAATTTCGCTCGCGTGATGGCCTGAAACCATCCCACGGGGACGTTCTTGTATAGCCTTTGACCTGCTTACCTATTGAAATTATTTTTGAAATCGGATCAATAGTTCCGAAGATTACACCTTTAATCCAAACTTATTTATAACTCTTCTATTATTATATTATTAATGAGCCGCATGAATGTAATGATCACTGGGGAAAGGTTTCAACGCAATAAGTACCTGAGGATGGATGCTGCCGGCGCCGCCAAGGAAGAGGAGGTTAGATAAATGGTTAGAAGTGGCGCAGAAGAAGAGTGCCTGGAAAGATAAGAGGAGGCTTTTGCCTTGCTGTAAGTCATTCAAGGTCAATAAACAAATAATAATATCTATAGATAGCTTATAACCGCATCTATCGATCAAAATCATAATTGGCAGAGGCGATCATGGCCATATTAGCCAACCAGTCCTTGCGAATAATTGGATCATAATATTTTTATTACATAAAAAAACTTAAAAATAAATGGCCGGAATTCTCAGACACTTCAGTAGGTTAGACTCGCTATTAAAAAATCCATCTTATGTAAATCACCTTAGATGTCACGCTTCTTTTTAGGTATGTCTGTGTTTAGAAAAGTATAAAAACTGCTCGATTGAGGTATTACGTGTTGGTTAAATAATACAAAGAAATCCAGATCATATTCAACACAAAACAAAGAAGTATCTAAGTAAGTATTGTGTGCTCGTGATAAAAATCTAGAGTTTACATGAGCAAGTTATGACATAAAATCACGCCTGTGTTCCCCGAAAGGTTCAGCAGAGATGTAACAGTAGGTACACCCACTTTTCGCCAAATATGTTTTAAGTCCCATGTAAAATACTGGTATTCACACCGAAATAGTTGGGAAACGGCTAAGCAGATGATGATGTGGATACGCCCCGTTGGGTCCGTGGCTTAAGGGCCTTATCATACTAGCGGCTTGCGAGCGTTTTCAAAGTGGAGCGGGCGCGCAACGCAAACTGAATTTTCAACGCTAGGCTTTGCAACCTAACGTTGAAAATTGAGTGCACTTTCACGCTGCTATTCGCGGCGAATTCGTTCGCTCGCAATCCGCTAGTATGATAAGGCCCTTAGGCCCCCAGCGTAACATTCCCATTTCGACAACAAAAAAAAACAAGTGGACAAATTCATACATTGAATCCCATTTCGTTAACCATAAATTTCAACTGTTTTTTGAACAGTACAGCCAGCTCCCAAAGTTACAAGAAAACCTCTAGTTGATGTTGCGTTAATAGGGGGCGAGCATATTGCCCAACCAGGTTATATATTAAAGGTAATTGATCCCGCAAAGGCGGGCTGAGATTGTACTAGGCAGGTTTTGGAAAAGTTAAGAGGGAACAGGGCCTGTGAGAAAGTTGTAAAATAGTTATTAGAAGAAACTATTGCCGTCGCGCTGCGTCAAACCTGCCCGCGCCAAGTGTGATAGGGACAGCTATAGCTGAGACCGATTATTTCACAACAATTTAACAATTCGACAATAAAGAGTTTAGTTTTCAACATAATATAGATTGATAGGAACCTATAGACATTCTCTTCCTTAAAATTTTAATGTCAAAAATATGGTTCGGCTTGATTTTCGAGGAGAAAATAACGGGAATACAAAACGTCGAAGTCGTCAAAATTGGTATGAAGAATCCCTCATATCCCTTGATCTGTCCACGAAGTACACAATAGTTAAACAATGGTGTCTCAAACAAATTGGTCCTTTGACCGATCATGATTTAATCTTACTCGATCACGCCAGAACAGATGAACGGATCTGATCAGGCAACAAAAATAAAATTGTAAAATTGTTTGAAATAACTAAAGTCAAAAAAGATAGTATGAACATTCGTTATCGCTGTGAAAGGTATTATTGCGCACCATTATTAATTTTGCCAACTTAGTTTTTAGTGCTCGTAAGGTTCGCACCTTATCAATGGTCATTCTGCCGTAATAGTTAGCAACCTGAATAACGAGGTGACCTAGTTCTAGCTAGTCAATACACTCTACGAAAGCTCGATCTATAAAAGGAATGATATTCTTAATTAAATCTTAACAATTAACATTTCGATTTCGCGCGCTGGTTGGAGCATCCACCTTAAGGGGACTACAGGAGCTAAACGCGAGCTTTATAATGCAAAAAAGCAAATGATTCACTGCAATAAACAAAACCAGAAAAATATATGATATTGATAAATTATGTAGTGTTTTGAAAACATAATACAACTAATTTGACTCGATAGAAAAAAATCACGAACTTATGTCTAAAAATTTCTTATAACGAGTAAAAACCATACTAAAATACATGCGATCATTCTGATTTTTTGGCAAATAATTCTACAAGCAACATATAAGTATGAGAGTGTTTTATTTTTTTATTCCAATCAATAGATTTTTTGTAAATCGCTAAAAACCACTCATTTCGCACTATTCGGCCCGCAGTGACTGACTTAACAACCACTTTGTAGTGCAAGCTGATTAGAACTGTATTCCAACAGTATTTCAAAAGAAGTTTGAACCACTACAAATAGATTTGCTAATTTAGCTCATGTAGTCGCCTTAATATGAACTTTTCCAGACTTTTTGACAAACAGTATGGTTACGTGGGGTGTAGATGTAATTATTATTTTCTTCGTATTTATTCTTCACATTTTTGTATTGTTTTTTCTTTTGCACTTTATTTTTATTTTATTATATCCAACTGACCGTGGCATCACTTTGGGCCCTATCAGAATACCAGCGCTGTGACGTTTTTTTAATGTTACAGCACCATGCTGAGGGGCCTTTTGTACAGGACCAATTTAGTTTAATGTACCTATAATTTTGTTTTTTAAATAATTTTCTTTGTCCTGTGCGAAACTCAATACTTTTTCTTTCTTTCTAAGTATCTGTCAGAGTTCGGTGTCCGTCCACACCAATTTGACCGCACCTTAAAAGGGGTTATTAGAGCCTTTTGGCCTCGTACTGGACCAATTTCGTTTTTTTTTAATTTATTTTTCTCTATGTTTAATTTTTATTAGTTGTACTGTTAATTTAATCATTTTATTTTTTTGTGTTTTGTCCTGTGCGGGCTAATAAATGCTTTTTCTTTCTTCCTTTCCTGGCTCTTCTTCTTCTTTCTTTATCGTGTGGTGAGGGCCTAACCTGGTATCAGGTTGAAAATTAGGTCCCAATTTCATCCTTTTCAACTTTCAGGTGGTGTCACTTGCGATCTAGCAAGTGTGCACAATGAAGATTTGATCTTGCATGATTGTCTTTTTTTTGTGGTAGTCAGTTGCTCAAAAGTCTGATAGACTTACTAGGAGTACCTTATTACCCAGTAACTGGTTTATGGAGGTCAGATAGGCAGTCGCTCCATGAGAAATACTTATTTTCAGCTGCATCCGGTTAGACAGTTGTAAAAAGGCTATCAGATGATGACGATGTATTTATTTATTTAAGGACAACCAACAAAACATATACCAAAAATACATGTTTAAGAACTCGTGTTGAATTTAACATTTTATAGTGTAGCCTTAATTAAAGGCTGCCACGGCATGCATTAAGCATTGGAGAAATGTATAGATTTACTAGGAAAACCGGGAGACGCCCCTAAGCAGACGCGACACGATGTTCGAGATTCCCGAACAAAATGCTTGTCACGTATTTAAGTTACATGACGAATATGCTCGCTTTAGAACACGGGGGTTCCGTGGGCCTGTGGACGGTGAGTAATGGGCTAGCTTGCCGTCCTTATGACGACAGGCCGTGTCAAAGAGATGTCAGCACACCGGAAGGAGTCCGCAAGGGCCGGTGAATGCCAGGGCTGAGGGACTGTGTGAAAGAGATACCGCGGCCCTGGAACACAAAGGGCTAAGAAGGAACATGGATGGGGTTTTAGTCAGTACAAGTCTGACAGTCCGCTCCGCCCAGAGCGGGAGAGGTCATTTGATGATTTCAGATAAAAAAAGGACCCTGGGTAAGATGCGACTCACAATTATTAATTAAAATAATAGTCGAGTAATTCATCAACTGGTCCCACATGCCTACGGCCCATTTGGGACGAGTTGATAAAAATCAAAATAAATAATATTTTCATTCTGCAACTCGTCACACGTTACTTCATGGTATTTATATTGCCTGGCAACAAACTGATCTCTTGAAAGATATCCTTCAGTCCTTTTTTGGTGTGGAATCGAAAAAACATGTGGCTACCTTAATCTGAACCGAAAACAAAGGTTTTGAGAACATAAATATAACCCAAATTCGGGCGCTTGACCCACGAGAAATTGGAAGGACAGTTTGCACATAGTGTTCTGAAATGAATAGAGGTACCAAGCTGTAACAATATGCCCTCGTTATTTATGTTAATGTGGATCTAATTTTAGTAAGAAGATACCTACTATTGTCATGTTTCCGGCAAAGTATTTGTACAGTGGGCGGTCACCGAGTGATCTAAGTATTCTAGTTTGGGCGCGGTCAGTTGTATAATATATCACATAGCGGCCCAAATAAGCCCCACAAACGACGCCTTCACAAATAAAATTTACATTTTTGCAATTTAACCGGAGGTATTGTTGCAATAAATACTCCATTTTCGATTTTGACGATCGTATATAAAGAAACGATGGGCGTTTAGGCTTTATTCCATTGAAAAGAAGCTACGAGAAACCATGAAAACGATTACTGTGAGTAGGCAAAAGGGTTTAACAAAATATTTAACAAAAATCAGTTCATTTTCACTAATTGACTATATGAAGTCCTGGCACAGTCGTAAATCAATTAAGATCTAGTTCTATCCAGGATTTAATGACCTATATACTAAATTAGGTAATTGAATTTAACAAATTAAATATAGAACAGTAATGCATTTATTAATCAAAATAAACTGAATGTGCCTTTATTAAAATCTATGGGTTCCTACTTAATTTTACAGACCCATAAATGTTTTTGATTGGTAAAGAGTTTGCCTAATTTTACCTAATACCAATGCCCAAACAAATCTTTGACAAGGTCCTAAAGACCCTCATTAACGCATCTGAAGGACTGAAAAAAAGGCCTTATATGCTCTGAAAAAAAAAGAAATAAGAACCAACACAATTTATTTAAACACTAATGCCTCTAACACAGGGATAATTTTAATACCACTTAAAATCGTTCTTTTGATTATTTTTTACCTTACCTAGTTTAACATAAACAATACCTCCTGAAGCTTTTATCACAGCTCTATGACTAGCGACAACATAAATCGATTCGTCTATTATTCATCTAGGCACCTTAACATAGACACACTTTTATCTCAAACTCGTGTTGTCAATTTTCTGTACATTTTTCCGAATCTTCAACCTAATATTTTTTTCTTCAGTTCATAGTTCTGGCCCTGGCCGCTGTCAGTTTATCCCAAGCTAACAACGACGGTCGGTACCAACCTGAACTTTATCAAAGTAACTACAACAGCCTGGCACACAGGAATGGCAAATACGGGTCGATCTACAACGCTTACCAGCAACCGCAGTACTATCAGGCGCTCAACCGCGAACTTTTGACCCCAGCGGTCAGCTATGGTGACAGGTGAGAAAAAATTGTGTTATTTATTGCCTTATAATTATAGTGAAACCCTATCTTTCCATACGGCCATTATAAGACATTTTGTATGTTATTCACAAGGACATAGAATTAATTCTAGTTCTTATGGTGAAAAATTATCCTAGTGAAAGCTTCATCACTTTTTTTTTGTTATAATACGATGATCTCCAGAAGTTCAGGACTATATACTATATGTTCAGGATCTCTCAGGAGGTCTCTTATAAAATCATATAAACATTCTGTAATTTTCCTATACATTACGAAAGGCAACCAATAGCTAATTTGCGTGACACAAAACTCTAGTTTTTGCGTGCTTACATCTAGTGTTGCTGTGGCGTAGACTTTAGGTACCTACACATTAGGAATAGATGTCATCATTTATTTATTTATTTATTTAAACTTAATGTGAGTGGTACATAGGCGGACTTAATGCCACAAGGAATTCTCTACCAGTCAACCTTTGGGTCAAATAGGACAGCATTAAAATAAATAAGAAAAATGGCATTTTGTAAATTAAAACACATAAATGGCTACCTACGTACTAATACATATAGGTATATGTATATAAGATAAACTAATATATATTAAAAAACATACAAATAGTCCGAAATACGAGAAATCTTATAATAATTACTACGACTCTAGTAATGACTAGATAGTAAACAATTTAGTATGACTTTATATAGAACTTCCGAACTGCTCTTTTGGAATCCAATTTGCTTACAGTTTTCTTAATGCCAAAGCGTTCCAGAGCTTTATAGTTGAGATGGCATAGGAAGAGGACATGAGACCAGTACGGTAAGAGGGAATTTGAAGGATATAGGTTTTTGGAAGCTCTCATCATCTACTTAGTCCTTTTCCTCGGTTGGCTTTCAGTCTGACCGGATGCAGCTGATCATCTGACCTGCTCAGCTTAGCTATTGGCTAACGCGATATCCAATAACCGGGCTTAGTCAGACGGGCTGCTGAACTTCGGGTTTCTGGCTAGGAAAAGGAAAAAGACATGAAAAACAACATTCAAATTGCATTTAGATATCTTCAGTCTGGAGGTTGCACTTAAGAAATAAACATAGCCATTTCGATCTCATCGCTATGTACGTACATATGATAAAAACAGGAATCTTATCAATGAGCCTACCATTTAAATGTCAAGCAGGAAGCAACTACATTTGCATAATTCAGTGGGATTAGGATTGAACTCATGGCCTTTAGGTACCTATGTTCCAATACTTGGTAATCTGCCATTTTGTTAATAAATTGATCAGACGTGAAATGTATGACATTTAACAAGGATATCAATAACGATATTGATATTAATAGGTGTTATTATACGTTTTAGAACCAAATTACTGACCATTTGATGTTATTTGTCGATTTTAGCCTGGAGGCTGAATGGATTTGTATTGTGTATGATAATTAATAATCTGGTTTTAGTCATAAAAAATAAGTCTAATTGGTATTCGACACTGAAAAATATTTTAGACACTTTATACATTATAATCTAACGTCAGCTACAATAATGTAGAAAAGGCCAAAATAATATTGTTAACTTTTAATAAGAATTATATCAGATCATGTTACGCATATATTTCCCAGACACTTTATTGCTCAAAAAATGTGTCTTTAAAAAACTCGGAATGCAAAGGAAGTCGTCAAAAGTTTCCATCTTTTAATATCACTCTAGATCGTGTCATGATGATACATGTTTTCTGATATTATCATGATGGATGCGAGGTGTTCCGTACATCCGCGTTGCCAGCTCGCACCAACGTGACAGATGACATTTCCCATGACAGTTCAAGGACATAACACGTGTTACAAATTCTTAATTAAGGCGTGGGTTTCTTCACGGTGACCAAAATTAAGCTGATGTTTAATTCTGTTTATATAATAAATCCAATTTATTGATGTAATTCCACAAATTCAATAACAAAGACTCTTCAGGGTCCATCGAGTTTAAATTTATTTCATTTGTTTCAGTGTTGGACAAGCCACCGCCACCTACCCTTCAACAGTGACGTACCGTACTCCAGTTGCTCCGGTTGTCTCGACTTACCGCCCGTTCGTGTACTCCACTCCTAAGACATTCGCGTACTCCACTCCCAAGCCAATCGTGTACTCCACTCCCAAGACATTCGCGTACTCCACTCCCAAGCCAATCGTGTACTCCACTCCCAAACCATTTGCCCTAAGCACCAAGCAAGTTCATGCTCCTGCAGCAGTGTACCACAAGTCTGTGTCTGATGCTGCTGCAAGTATCGTCAGGGAGGACAGAACCTTCGATGAAAACAATTACCATTACGCTTACGAAACCAACAATGGAATTGCTGCTGAAGAGTCCGGAATTGTTGACACTTCCGCTAACGGAGTTGGTGGAGGAACCAGGGTCAGGGGCTTCTACGAATATATAGGCGATGATGGTCTTAAATACAGGGTAGACTACACCGCCGACGAGAACGGTTTCAGAGCAAGTGGTGCGCATCTGCCCAAAGCTCCCTAACCTAATTAATTATACTTAAATTAAATCGATGTAAAATATTCCGAGACCACAAATTAAAAAAATGTAAAGCATCGTGTTATTTTATTACTCTCAACAACTGAGATATTTTAACTTTTATGTCCCTACCTGAGGTTTTATGGGTCCGTAGGCGGAGCCACATCCTTTACCTTACAAGGCAGAACTCGTCTCAGTTTATTGGGTAATCCTGACGAAACAAATCGAAAGGAATGAATTGCACATATTTTCGAGCTAAACTTTTAGATTCAAAAACGTTATGATAGGTGATGGATTGGATTGATGAACCAATTGTGTGCCGCTAAGTCATGCAAAACTAAATATTTAAAAAAAATATGAATATTTATCACATTTAGACTTTTCGACAGTGACATTATAAATTAAACTAATTGTTGTAGCATTCTTGTTGTCTGAGTCATGAGCTATATTATTATCTAGTCTGCTTCTTACTGGCAGTTTTATTAGTCTGGGTTGCTTGATTTATAGTTTTTGAGTTGGAGTATTATTAGGTGATTCCATCAGGATTTTTTCAATAGCAGCTACGGAGTCTGGATTTGTGCCCGGTGGATGACAATAGGCTCGCCCCCTATTACATGGGACCCAAACATAACTGGCGAAACGTGGGTGCACTATTAGGTACACCTCTCTCTAACCCTTCGGGGATTACAGGAGTGATTTTGTGATACATTTTAGAATTAGGGATTGAGAATCATCGTCGTTTTTGTACGCAAATGAATTATGAATTTGTCGGTAGATAGGTAACATTAAAACGTCAAATATCGATTAGTTATCTGACATGCACTTTAAAAAACATTCATCATATTGAAGTTGCGGATAAACCCGTCGATATAAAAACAGACAGTCTCGTTAGTTTGGCAAAAAATCACAGAACAAATTATTAGAATCTATCAACTGTAAATTGATCTTATTCCCGAAACAATGACTAGAGAAGATTGAGTGATTCGAGTCTCGTCAAGGACCAAAGAATAACAGATATACAGGGTTATTGTGTCTGGACCCGCCATAGCAAATTCGGATATATTATAGAAGAGGTCATTTACTAATTGCTGAACCTTACTTTCACGAACTAAAGTTTTATAGTTTGGGAGATATGTAAATTTTTATACTTTAATGAGATTTTTCCAAAATTTGACCTTCAAGCATTCATAACTTTTTGTTTTGTATTGTTTTAGTATTTTTTATATTATTTGTTGGTAGTCAGAAACATTGGTGAATAAAATACTTCGGAACTTCTCACAAACTAGTGTTAAAAACATGATAGTACGCTTTTAAAAAAAAGACTAATGAAAAATCTTTAAGATCAAATTCAACCTGAAAAAAAAAAACTACGGTGTTTCAAAGTTAGTTTTCTAGTTTGTCACCTTTCCAATGGTACCAAATTTGTATTAAAAAAGTAGCTAGTTTAAAAAAAACAACCTTGGTAAAACAATGGTTTGCCAATTTATGTCGATTTAGTAACTAGGACGGCCCTAATATGTTTTACGTCTGTGGTTAGTTTTGACATTTTAATGTTGAATTATTTAGGGGCCATGGTATTCTTTTTTTTCATTTTGGCGGGAACTTCGAAATTGTTTGTTTGGTTTGTGTTTGATTGTTATTTTTGCATTGTCGTTTTAAAATGCCGGGACAATGAGAAGGCTTTTGACTCTAACGAGACCTGCATAGCTATTCACAACGCTTCGATTCGATTTTAGATTCGAAAGGTCGTATGTCTATCTCGCTCGATTTCGTAATGTCAAAAAAAGATAGGCATACGACTTTCTGAATCGAAAATCGAAACGAAGCGTTGTGAATAATGAATATGGGCCTGGTCAGTTCTAGAGTCTCTGTCGTAAAGCACTTGGATGTACTTCAGACAACTTAGGTCTGAAGTACATCCAAGTGCTGAGATGTCTTTATGAGAACGCCACAATGACCGTACAAACGTCAGAACCAGCAAACTGGGTATATCATGAAGGGGGACATTATTTCCCCGAAATTGTTCACCAACGTAATCACAGGACATAGTGTTTTAGACGCTGAACTAGGAATGTATATTAACATCAACGGCTAGTAAATCTCACACTTTAGATTTTCGGATGACACCGTTATACCGGCTGAGTTGCTGCACGACTTGCAGCAGATGCTGGATGGCCTAGTTGAATCCTCAATACGCATTTGTCTCAGGGTGAACTTGGACGAAATCCAGGTTATGTTCAACGAACCTGTCACCCAAGGACCTACTGTTATCAACGGCGGTCCTCTCGAGTTTGTTCGGGAATATGTTTATTTCGGGCAAACTCCGCAGTTTGGTAAGAACAGCGTTGAGAGCTTTGCAGCTCAGTAGCTTTGAGCAAGCTTTGGCGGGTCTTCTCGTCACGTATTCCACAGAGCCTAAAGACTAGTCTTCAATTCAGTCTGTCCTACCTGTTATGGCTTACGGGGCCGCTACGTGGACACTCACGGTACGGTTGGTCCGTACATTGAAGGTCACTCAGTGGGCTACGCTTGGAGTCTCTCTGAGGGATCGCATCCGAAACAAGGTGATCCGACAGAGAACCAGAGTTTTTAACACACCTCACAGAAAAAGTAAACTGAAGTGGCAAGGAGGCGAACAATTTCCAGCATTGGACTGGATTGCTGTAGGCTGATGATGGTGATGAAACGTCTCTTTAGAATAATAAATGAGACTTCTGATACTTGATTCTAAAGTCATAACTTTTAAGATGAGCCCAATTAATAAATTAATTATTTTCTTGATGAAGTGTGATGAGTTTTTTAAAGAATCTATATAAAGTTTATTAGGAGTAATTCATTTGTGAATAATTTATATTTGTGTAAAAAATCAAGAAAATAAATAATTATTTATATAAATAAAACCGAGCTTCAATAACGAAAATAAACTTTCCTACGGGACTACTTTGCTTCAAAGTTTGGCGCAGTTTTGATACTTCAGACAGATACGATGTTTATTAAACTTTAGTTATTGCCGTGGCAAAAAACTTTTTGTAAGTTTATTTAGTAGTCTAGTTACCTGTCCGTCTTAACCGTGACTAACCACCGTGGCAACTTACAAGAGACTGTGCTTGAACTTTTTTCGGTAAGTTATGCAGTATTTTGCCCAACATGGTCATTATAATACATTCATAATTCCGCTGCTTGCAGGCGATGCTCTCTGTTGACCACCAAATGTTGCATCTTGTTAATTAATACATATGCAAACATTATGACAATATCAATGCCGTGTTACGTAAATAAATAGATTGGATTGGTATAAAAGTACAAAAAATCTCATCAATAGACATCAGTTAACTAACAGATCTTCACATCTACTCTTCTATCCAACAACACAAAAAAAACTATTAAAAATGAAATTCGCTGTAAGTGACATTACTATAGCATTATTTTCTGGTGCAAGTGAATTGTTTCTGTTAATCTATAGCTGCCTATTGTTTTTTTTAAGCTTGTCTTCGCCGCCGTGTTGGCCGTCTCCGCCGCCCAGTACAATCCTTTCGGCCAAGCCCAAGCCCGCCTGCCTGCTCGTCCGACTCCTCCTGCGCCCAGGCCACCACCATCCAAGCCTGTCGTCGGCCGCGTCGCTAGCAACGACCAGGCTGCTACCATCATCCGTTACGACAACGATGCCAGTCCTGACGGCAGCTACAGCTACGCGTCAGTATATACGAGTTCTTCATTAGTCTCGCGATAGTCATATTTCTTCTAAAGCTGTTACCCGCGGTTTTGCTTGTATTTTTATGCTTCCGTTAAGCAATTAATAACAATACAAATCTTAAGGACCCATGCACACCATGAATTAATTAAGTTAACGTTGTAGTGTGGAGACCGACAACGGCATCTCCGCCCGGGCCCAGGGTACTCCTCGTGACTTCGGTGGAAACCCTCCCGTAGTCTCAGTTGTCTCCCAAGGAGACTTCGGCTGGACTTCCCCCGAGGGTCAGCCCATCTCCATCGTATACGTCGCTGACGAGAACGGATACCAACCCACTGTAAGTTAATCATGATTCACTATTAAGTAATTAAAATAGACATTAATTAATTAAAATTAAGGTCAATTGATGCCCACCGTCTTAAAACGGATGTAAGCTTTGATAATTTTATAAATAGTCCAAATATCAGTGCTTCCGCAATTAGCAATTAAAATAATCTGCAACATGTCACCTCTTCTTTTTACTTGATCATGTTTTAAGGAACTGGTCAGGTCAGTGATATACGATATGAAGAGAATATCAAACAGATGTATGACAGAAGAAGACCGGTTGCTTGAAATAGAAATGTCAGTGTTGTAAAATGATTGCATAAAGCTTTTAGTTTGTTAGTCTACATATTATTTTATGTGAAATATCCTGATACAATTTTGGCCTAAAACTAGCTGTTAATTTAATATTTTCTGTTTTTTTTCCAGGGTGATGCTATCCCTACTCCCCACCCCATTCCTGAGGCTATCCTCAAGTCTCTGCAGGCCCAGGGCATCGCTGTATAAATTATCAACTAAATTAATTTTGCCAATTTAAATCAACCTTAAGTCTCTATGATTCTCATACACTTTTGTAAATAGGTGCATTTTGTACATAATTATTATTTATATTCGATGCCAAGTGGTAACATTGCTACCTATGCCACTTGTAAGCAGGATGTGTTATTTAAATTGGACATAAATTGTTATTTATATTATAATGTAAAAATTAAGGTATTCCGAATGGTTTCCGTGATTAAATAAGAACGAACTAATTTGATCTTTTATTATACTATTACTCCTTGAGATAAATAAAAAAAAATATTATGATTTATTTCTTAAATCAGATCACTTTTTGTCGTGGTGTGAAAAATGCAATAAATCCAAATTGATAATAGGCAAACTGAGATCAACAAAAACTGCGAACATCAAAAGTGAAGCCACAAAACCGTGCTCCTGCAAGTAAAATACACGCTCACGCACACACATACAACTAAAACCATGCTCACCGCTCTTAGTACGTGATAAATCGTCGTCTAGTTACCATAGTTTTATAAAATAGAATTATGCCTTCGTGTGTAGTGAAAAGTTGTAAATGCAATAGTAAATCACATACAAAGTCTCACGGAATCACTTTTCACTTGTAAGTACTTGAAATAACATCGTTTTTTTTTAAAATAAATAAACTAGTGTTATCGAACGCAGTGACATACGTGCGAGGGGTACCATAATATGAATAAAATTTTCCCCATATGAAATGTGATTTCTTACATCGCGTTTTATTCCTATTTTCTTATTTTTGTGTATCAAATATTTTAGATTTCCAATAATACTGAAACAAAAAGTAAATGGATAGTAGCTTTAAGAAATAGTCGAAATGATTCAAAATGGCTGCCATCGAAAACCAGCGTGGTTTGTTCTGATCATTCTGATAATAACGACCTATTTTATTTCAACACAATTTGGCGATGTAAAAAATTAAGTTTATTTTTTCGGAATGGAAGTCTTAAACAACTGAGGTACCTACAATACCATACTCAACATTATGTTACATTATTATCTTACCCATACAAATTAATTCCCCAAATTATAGAGAAAAAAAATAAGAAATGGAAACCCTTTGATACACACATAGATAAAAAGGTGGCTTCACTTTTGATGTTCGCGGAGCTCAATCTTCCTTTTTTTGTTAATCTGAGTAGGCAATCTACATTTAAATCTAAATGCCTGACGTATAGGTTTAATGCTATTTTCAAGAAGTTAGAGGCCAAAGCATTCTCATCAAAATACAAATTCAAAAGACCTACACCTAAAAATTGCGCCAGAATATGACATTTAAAGAATTCATAATATCGATGAATTTAGTCATGCTTATTTGTCTCGTATATATAAATAATAGTATCAACAGAAATCAAAGATGTTCGACATATTTGAATACTAGGTGTTGTCTGCGACTTCGTTCACGTGGAAATTTTACGTGTTCGTACGTGTTTTTCCGGGATAACCTATGTGCTATTCCAGGTCTATTTATGTGTCAAAAGACAATGAGTAATGGTGGGCCCACCTCTCAATAGAAATAAGATGCTAATTAATGAATAGATATTTTTTGGTAAAGTGGTCTTTCTGGTAAAGTAGAATTTATGTGCATTTTTCAAAATGACATAAATTTCATTTTGGTAAAGAGATCATTTTGTGAAACGCAATAGTCATTATGAAATAGTGGTCATATTGGTAAAGTAGTATTTTTGGTAAAGTAGACTTTATGTGCCTAAAGGAATAAAAGTAAAAGTATAAATAAAGTATTACGACTAAAGTTAAAAGCAAGTACTTTCGGAGTTATAGGTACTATTATATGTTATATTATATTTTTTTTGGGGTGGAAAATCACGTTTTATGGTAGGACTCAATGTAACGCACTCAAAACATTGTGCTGATGGATGGATTGAATAGTACGGGAAGCATGGAGGTGCTTAAACTAAAAAAAAACTTACATTCAAAACGTGTTTTATTTTTAAAAAAAACTTGTGAAAAAGTTGGAACTTTGACCCCCAATATCTCCGTAACTGGAAGGTGTGATCTAGAACAAAAAAAAATACCGCAATGACGGGGAGAGAAGTACCTTTCGGCTTCGTTAAGGGTCTTTTTACACCCTTTATAATAAGTTAAGTTAAGTTAAGTTTTGCTTGTAGTTACTTATAACTACAAGCAAAACTTAACTTAGTAGCTAAAAATAACATTTTGACGTAAATGGTTTCAGAAAACTTGATTTTGTGTCATATAAGAACGACTAGGTCATCTCTTATTTTAAAATTTCACTCATACATAATTTTGTGTGATTTACATAATTTATTACTACAAGCATCTGTTGCTTGTGTTAATAAATAATAATAATATTTAATATATAGTGTCACAGTGTGTGTATATATTGTCATGTTGTTAATCTTTTTTGCAGTCACGTAGAGTTCTCAGTTCAAATATTTTTAGTGCACCTTTTGAATTCAAAAATCATCTTATGGCCTCCGATGTCTTATTTTTTTTTTTGGAGGGAGTTTCAGACTTTTACTGCCTAAAACCCATCCATGGTACTTCTTCGCCCTTTGTGTTCCGGGGCCATGGTATCTCTTATATCTTAATATTAGATTTGTTTGAAAGAAGATGCAGCAGAAAGGAAGGGGTCCGCCGCGGACATCTCTTTGAGGCGCGCGTGGAACACGATCGCGCCGTCGACACGGCCTGTCGTCATAAGACGGACGGACGGCAAGCTAGCCTATAGCTCACCGTCCACAGGCCCGACGCCCGGTGCGTCTCCCGTGGCGGCTGGGACGTGAGGTTCTGTCCCTCTCACGTTCCGCCACCTCCTTCGCTAGCATGACTGCTTTGCAGAAGAAGGTGACGGCGTCCCATTCCGTTTCCTCTCAAGCCACTCCCTAAAGAGGGGACTTATCGCCACTATTGTAGCAGGCCCTGCGGGCCTAGCCAAGTTACAAACGATTCGTATCGATTGAATTTTTGAGCGCAATGGGTGCGTTTCGAGGAATAATTTAGTTGCGTTTAGATGGTTGCGCTTAAAAATAGGTGCGCTCTGAGGAATACCTTTCTTTTTCTACAATCGTAAACGTTAAGTCACGTGGTCAAAACAAACGAATAGAAACTTCGTAGACAAGTTTACATCGATCAAGATGATAGAATGAAATGTATTCGTTTCTACAATCGTGATCGCTACATCTCATACTTACAGTTAGACAACTTACAGTTTAGACTTGACTTTAAAGTTTCTATTCGTTGTTTTGACCACGTGACTTAACGTTGAAATTATGTCATTCCCATACATTTGGTTAGTTTTCTATTAGCGTTAACGATTGTAGATTATCAACTTGGCTAAGCCTACTGGCCTCCGTGCCATGTCTGAAACTGACTTTTAAACGATGAAAATAATTCTATTAATAAGTGATGTTTTTTACGCAGCAGTTGCCTTAAATTAATTTGGGTTTGAATTAATAATAATAATTGGCATCAAACTACACTTTCATATATAAAGATATAATAAATTGTTACTTATCACATTACTACAAGCAGAACTGTGGGAGGAACTTGTTCATCAAACCGCATTAATCTGATTTCATCGATAAGATTAATTTTATGTCCATGTCATAAAACCGTAAGGATAGACGTCTAAAAATCACGATTGATTGAGAATTTTACAAGATAACCAAATTGCTTTGTTTTAGAAGTCTAAATCCCATCAAACAGCCCTTTTCTCAAAAAGTTTCCTAGGAATGGCACCAAAAATATTTAATAAACTACCCAAATCAATAAGAGTTTTAGAGAGCATCAAGAGATTCAATATTCAATTCAATACATTCAAAAAAACACTCTATAAATTCTTAACAAATAAATTCGGTCAATACTTTGAAGAAAAATGATAACTGTTTTTATTTTATATTTTTTCTTTTAGTAGCTTAAGTTCTTAAGATTGCTTTTTTGTTTTATATAATATAGTTTAAAATTTGCTTTTGTTTGTTGTATGTATATTTTATTAAAGATTTAATGTTAGGTAGGTAATTAGCTGTAATAACGTTAGTTTTAGTTTTAATTTAAGTTTCAGTTTTTGTACACATAAAAACTACCTGCACCACTTACGTGTAAACATTATTTGTACGCCTTGCGAGGCAACACATAGTGAGACATATTTTTTTTTTATAACACCGTGTACCTATTTATTTTTACTTAAGTGTCACAAATAAACAAATTTGAATTTGAATTTAGTACTCTTACGATAAAAAAAATGAGATGATGGCGAATCCTGTATGTACATGATGATGTTACAATCCAAGATTCTATTTTGTATAGAAACGAATGAATCTGAACTGTTACATTACCGGCGACTGCTCTCGGTGAGCAAGCGCCGTAACAAAAAAAAAAACCACAACCAAAACCTATTGCGTATATACCTAAGCGACATTTCTGATTTTCATTAACATTACAAAAGGTACTGAATATAGAGCGGATTTTAAATTCTCATGTTTATTCAATAAAGCAGCTATTGGTTTGATTCATTTAAAACTCATAAATCACCACGCAATAGCGTTTAGGACATATTGTAAAATAAAATGGCGAAGACCTCAGGCGGTTATTAAATTATTTAATTTTCGGCACATTTAGTTTCCCCTTAACGTCATCAAAAATAAAAACTTTATAGATTTTAATTGTTTAATGATTGATGGTTGTATTTGACATTTAATTTGCATACTAGTATGCTTAAAAATAAAATATAATTAAAATGCTAATTACCGAATATTGTTTATTCATGAAAGCTTGTGGTGTTTGTTTTATAACGTAAAAGAAGACCTTTCACTACGAATCATTGAAAAAATTACAAAAAGAAACACTCGTATTAAGTTCATGGTGTAGTTACTACAGCACAGTCAATGTCAATGGCTTAGCCAAAGTTCACCAATTTTGACAAATTAAACTTCAATTTAAAATCAATTGGGTGATATAGCTGTCTGCTCTATAGAATGAATAACTCATTAAAAATGAGAAGGAATAATCTTTTGTAAAAGAACTAGTAAAACCATTTTGGTTTCTGTAGCATATTATGTTTTAACTTTTAGTTACGATTTTGGCACCTTAACGTGTGAGCAAACTGGACACGCAGGAGACATTATTACGTGTACTATCGTTTGTGGAATAAATAAATAAATATCGCTGGACATTACACACAGCGCCATCTAGTGCCACACTAAGCAAAGAGGCTTGTGTCGTGGACAACAGATAGTTGATATACTACATAGATACTTTTGTTTGTGAATACATACACAATATACATATAAACATCCATGACTCGGAAACAAATGTCTATGCTTTTGTGTGTATATTTTTTAATTTTGTGTGCAATAAAGAATATGAATTAATGAATGTATGCTCATCACATAGACATTTGCTCCTACCGGGATTCGAATCCGGGACCCTTTTTTTTTTTTTTTTTTAGGATTGGAAATCATCAAATGACTTCTCCCGCTCTGGGCGGAGCAGGAGGGAGTGTCAGACTTTTACTGACTAAAACCCATCCATGTTCCTTCATCGCCCTTTGTGTTCCGGGGCCACGGTCTTTCGAATAGTCCCGCAGCCCCGGCAGGCTTCGGCCCTTGCGGACCCCTTCATTGTTGCTGACTCTCTTTGAGGCGCGCGTGGAACACGAACGCGCCGTCGACACGGCCTGTCGTCATGAGACGGACGGACGGCGAGCTAGCCCATAGCTCCCCGTCCACAGGCCCGCGCCTACGGTGGCCGGAAGCCACCACGTGGCCCCCGACGCCCGGGGCGTCTCCTGCGGCGGCCGGGACGTGAGGATATCTCCCTCTCACGTTCCGCCACCTCCTTTGCTAGCGTTTTATATCGTATTCCGTCTCGCTCCGGACTATGGCACGAACCAGGGCCGGAAGCGAGAGGTTGCCGCCGAGAATCCGGGACCCTAAGAACGTAAGGCAGCCTCACTACCGCTGCGCCATTCGGGTCGTCAGTGGAATGGGAACAAGTATGAATCTTCGCCCGAGCAGGTTTTAATTGCTTCGGCCAACCTGGGCCAGTCTTTAGAGACTTCTAAGGTAACTCATGCTCTTGTGTTAGATTTTAAGCAGGAGAGAATGGAATGGTTAGGCAAGCACTGTCTTATCACAATTTTTCACCAATGAGTGGCAGCTAGGACTCACTTCATGAAGCTGTAGTGGCTGTTCAGTAATATTTTCGCGCAAAGAATATCGTGTGTCGAACTTCTGGTGGCGCTACCCCCGCTACGGGCACATAGCATTTTTACCATGATCAGGTCCATTTGATACAACCACCGTGGTACCTGGTACGTTAAATTCAGTCCTGCATGGGCTGAATGACTCCACACGGAGCATGCGAATTCACCTGCGGAAATTTGCAAGCCTCGTTGCCTGCATAGCTTTAGTGGGCACCTTCTGCTTGATGTGCTTGCTGATTTTGCTGAATGTAAATATCTAATAATAAATATTTTAACCTGTCCAGAGTAATACTAAGATAATCTGAGAAGTTGTTATGATCAATGGACTTTGACAACCTAACCCAAACGATGTTTAGTTTCGAATCTGCTTCTCTATTAGACAGCATGTTGCTCGTTTTGGGCTACTTCAGTAAGTTAGCGATATAAAACGGTTCTAAGCCATGAAGAGGCGTCTAAAAGGACCTCACGTATTTAAGAGGAACGAGAGAATTGAAAAATAGCTATTTGTAAAATGTATTGCTGTCGCGCAGTGCCCAAACTACCGCGTGCAGAGCGCGAAAGAGACAACAGCGGAAAATACCAATTAAAAGTACACAAAAACAACGTGATTGATTACTTCAAAAAGTTTTGGCCGTGTCAAATTGTGCGTCGTTGTCAAATTTGTTTTCTGGATGTTTGAACACAGCGAAAAATCTGTCCATTTTTTTAGGTTTTTGAAGGTTCATTTCTCTTTTGATAAATATAATTTATGAAAGAAACAAAACATAGGGACATGCCAAAAGTAGTCATAGATTTTTTGGAAAAGAAAATATTGCTCTATTGACATTATCCAGGGAGGAAACAGGGGACTACGTTTGTTTGGAAAAACGGCTCTTGTGTTTCCTCTAACAGGGCTTAGGAAAATCGGATTTGGAAATATCCAAAGTGGAGCGGTGCCAGGACACTACCTAGGAGCTGTTTTAAATCAATGTTAACAATTACATTTTAAAGTAAGTTCATGGGGTTTTCTATTACATGTTGACAAGTGAGCCTCAAATATCGAGTAGAAATGTTTTGGTTCATAAATCATAATACGATCGGCCCATATAATAGACCGGTGGACATACGCCTAATTTAAAGCCATGGATATTAAACGAAATATTGTTTGACTGTTAATACACTGTCATCCGTTTAAATCCCTGTACACGTTGAAACACTCTTTGGTAGTTGATAAAGAGTGTTCCATTCAGTTTGCATGTAGTATGTCCCATCGCAAAAGCAGCCGACAGCAAAATTAGCCTAGATTAAATTATGTAGGGAAAAACATATACTAAATTACGCACTCAGTGCATAGTCGCTTATTAAAATAGAATAATTAAACAAAGAAATGTTGTTAATATTGCGTCAAAAGATCTTACTAAATTAAGTTTATGCAAATTAATTACTCATTGTATCCTAGAGTGCATTTCATAAGCTCTTTACTTCTTAGTACCTACTTTTATTTTACATTACTGGAGTGCAAAATTATAAATCACTTTATAAATTATAAATAATCATGTATCCACATAATATTAGGCCTTATGTTGTTATTTTTTCGTAATTATATAAATAAACCCTGGAATAAACTATGAGTGGAATTTAACTGAGAAAAACAAGGACCGCAGTCTGCAATAATGATAGGTGTGAACATTCTTTATTTTGTAAATTAAAAAGTAAATTATGTTTTAAAATAATTGACAAATATTTAAAAGAAAATGTCTGCATAACTTTGAGTTATTGAGCCCATCCCAACTTGAAATGCAAAAAAAAATGGCGGAAGTCCAATTTGTACAATAATATGTGCCCCAAAAATATAAATCAACAAGGAAAAATATTAATTCTACCGAACAATACCTTTAATGACCCATAGAACTTGACCTTAAACATCTTAATAGCAAGCAGGATGAATAGCCCAAGTGTTATTTAATACAATT
Source organism: Xestia rhomboidea (assembly GCA_963853795.1). Taxonomy (NCBI): domain Eukaryota; kingdom Metazoa; phylum Arthropoda; class Insecta; order Lepidoptera; family Noctuidae; genus Xestia; species Xestia rhomboidea. Next base: position 10,508,672 of record OY970761.1, on the reverse strand, counting down.
TCTAGTCTCGCGTCAAATTATTTAAATGTTATTGCAGTTCACCGCTTAAAGTGGGTGGTTCCTTGAGCGATATATAAGCCTGCGCGGATTTTTAAAAGCACACAAACTAGTTCAACGTAGCTAGATCGTCTTAGATATCCAAAATGAAATTCGCAGTAAGTAAATCGAAAACACGAATTAATAAAATATTTAAAAATAAATAAAAATTGGCAGTGTAAAATGGTGTGAAAAAATGAGGTGATATCTCCAGTGACATTGTAATTGGTTTTTGTGGATACAGGTGGTGATTCTGGCGTGTGTGGCTGCCGCGAGCGCGCAGTTCAATACCGGAGCATTCGGCAACTCAGCATACAAAAAGAATGCCTACAACCCCTTCGCGAACCAGTACAAGTACAAGCCAACCCCCGCGCCTTACCGCCCATACGCCCCCTCATCCACTGCAGCTCCCCTCCGCGTCGTCCCCGTTGTCCCTGTGCCCGTGCCCAGATACCAGGGTGATGCTCGCAACGCTCAGATCCTGAAGTACGGCAATGAAGTCAACCCTGACGGCAGCTACTCTTACTTGTGAGTACCTACACCATTTTCCCGCAAAATTTTGATATTCCGCAATCGAAAACATTACTTATTATTATGAGCCTATTGTGTCCCACTGCTGGGCAACGGCCTCCCATAATTTTTCCATTCTTCTTCTCTAGAGCTATTTCAGCCAGTCTTTTTAAGTAGCAGTCCAACTTATCACGCCATCTCCTTCATAAAACATTATTTAACAAATTTACAATTTTTCAGCTACGAAACCGACAACGGTATCGCGGCCCAGGAACAGGGCACTCCCCGCAACTTCGGTGGAAACCCCCCTGTAGCCCCAAGCGTCGCCCAGGGATCTTTCTCCTGGACCTCCCCCGAGGGTCAGCCCATCTCCATCACATACACCGCTGACGAGAACGGATACCAGCCCACCGTGAGTTACTTAACAGCGATTTTTAAACTTCAGTCGTAGCGGGGATTCTATTACCTTTTATAATAGAATATGGTTTATTGTAATTTGCTAATATTTGTTCTATTTTTCCAGGGTAGCGCCATCCCCACTTCTCCCCCCATCCCCGAGCCGATCCTCCGCGCCCTCGCTTACATCGCCAGAAACGGGCCCGTGCAGAAGAAGTAAGAAGTTGAACAAACACCGAAACATACACATCAGTATAAGTACATTACAGAATGAATAGTACAACCTAGAAGTATTTTGAAGTAAAATAAAACAAATTGTGATATATTTTAATGACAACCTTTATTTGCTATTTATACGTATGATAATTATTATCAACTGTATTATATGTACGTGAAAGCGTAAATAAAAAATTGTTACCGTTTTGAAATTCTGTTTAGTTATTTTTTAAACCAAAACTTTCGATTAACGAATGAACTTACGCAGCCGCAGTCCGCGTGTTACGTCAGAGCTTCATGATTATTTAAAAGGGAACTTTCGATTACACATTTTAAATTAAAGTTATCAGTAACATAATATGGGCGGGTCTTTGGGCGGAGTTGCGATAAAAAAATAGTTTGCGATAAGTTCTTGTACGGCCTTGAACGTGCCTGAAGCTATTATGACAATAGTGTCATTTTAAGTAATGATTAAAATAATTATCAAATCAAAATAATGAGCAGGATGCAAAATAAAGAGCATGGATTTATTTTTGGTCATCCTTATTAGAATAAAGAATCACCACAGCTGTAACCTTTTGGATAACAAATAATATGAGATAGGTAGTTTCTTAAGACGGAATTCGAAGAGGACTTCGAAATCGATTATTCAGAAATTAACATTAAATATAATTTTAGATTATTTATTGCTAAAGCTATTCATCATAATATTCAATGCCACTCAAGGCCACTATGATCGTTTTAATCGAAAAAGGATAGGTATTCATAACTGTATATTTTGAATGATCGTACATGTAATTGAAGTTCAGTAAGTGCTAGATAATTACAAGTTGTAATGTAAACATTGGTTAAACGTTACGAAGTTTCTAAAGGGCGTTAGATATTTTTTTGTAAATTGCAGTTCGTTTCCCTTCGGAAACGTTAGAATCCCTTTGGTTTTAAAACATATACATTAAAGGTGTAACCTCTTAACGATACCGAAAGGCACTTGTTCTCCGCGTCACGCGTCATTGGGATATTTTTTTGTTCTACACCATACCTGGGCACCTTCTAGTTACGGAGATATTGTGGGGGTTTTTGGGGTTTAAGTTCCAACTTTTTGACAAGTTTTATTTTTAATACAAGTTTTTAATGTAAGATTTTTAAACACCTCCACGACTATTCAATGCATCCATCAGCACAATGTTTTGAGTGCGTTACATTGATTTCCACCACAAAACATGATTTTTCACCCCAAAAAAAAGTTGTTTCCCAGCAATAATTTTTGCGCAAAGTTACTTAGTTTGATGTACAGAATGCTTGGTTGACGGCTTCGTGATGAGGTTGTTTACACTCTGTATATCGACTTATAAATACACGTGTCCCTCCAGCCAACCGCTTCTGGACAAAGGCCTCTTCCTAGTTGCATCTTCCAGGGATCCGACAATCCCCATTCATCTGCCCTCTCGCCACTTTTTAGCACGGTGATATATTATCACAAAATATGACCCAAAGATTACTTTAAACGATTAAGTAATCTAAACATAATCTCAAACTAAAGGTACTGTAGCATCTTTGTTAACTATTTCTGTTAAGGGCCAATTAAATGTAGTTAACACGTTCTAAAGTGATCGTAAATGAGAAATAAACACTTCATGTTTACAATATTGTCAGGATTATCTGAATCCAAAGTCAACAGCGCTTCATTTACTTTAGATGCTAGTTGTATATCGTAAAATAATTGTTGCATCAATTAACAGCGCCTACAAGGATCTCAGTTTGGACTGAATTCAAATAAGATTAAACGCTAAACGATTTTATTTGAATACGTTACGTTTATGGTATGGAACCGGCAATTTGGCTGCTAATGAGGTTATAAATCGATCAGAAGTCCATCGCATTGTCTCTCATGGCGGTGTGTCCTTCGTTTTTATAGATTCTATGTAATGTCAGTTGACCACAGAAGGTAGCTTAGCCCACACGATTGCGCGGTGCCCATCCATCCGACCATTACACAATAACTTAGAATCTTTACAGCGAACAGGTTACAAGAGATTTATTTCTGTTTCGACCTCAGAGGATTCGTTAAACAGATATTTGTAAGCTTTTAAAAAATTCTGTTCAATATTTTATATCGGACCGCGCGCAGTGGATTCCGTAGTTGGTATAAATATTTACGCTCACATTTCTCGAAAACGGGGGGTTTCCGAGAAATGTGAGCGTAAATGGAGGCCTTAAATTCAAGGCATCCACAGGACTAGCCCGGTTAAGCAGAAGCCAGTCTCAGAGACTGAACTGCGAGATGCCATACACAAAAAAAAAAAAACTCGAAAACCTATGGTAAAAAGTAGGTAATTAAAAAAAATACCTTTTTTTTCTTAGCCTGTCATGTGTCCCACTGCTGGGCAAAGGCCTCCCCTTTCTCCTTCCAAACCTCTCTATCTTGTGCGATATCTTGCCATGTTCAGAAAAAAATACCTGTATAAGTATAGTTATATCTACTTATTTATTAATACTTTACTTTGTCCTTACACTAATTTTAGTAATTTCACTACATCATTGGTTGGTGGTGCACTGAACACCTAATTCTTTTAATTTTTGTCGAGTGGAAATAGTGTACGATTACAATGGCTGCATGACTTCGGACAGAAATTATCAGGGTTCGATTCTTAAAATTTGGCTACGGAACCCCAAAATCGTCGCTCTTGTTTATTGACTTACCGTGAATCGATGAACTTTATTATCCGATAAGTTACATTCTGCACAACTCAAATAATAGCCTGCTTCGAACACCCGATGAAATTTATGGTTTTTGAACGAAGATTTTTACTGATTACGATGGTGAGACATAACTATCACAGTTTATTCATTACACGTTTCTTTTTACTACTTTTCGTAGTAAACACGTAAAAAACGTGTGTTGCTTCCGATTAACATAGTTTAATCAATAAATTATGAGAAAATATGTGTTTTACGTAAATTGTTCTAAATTTAATGTAAATTAATCGGATTAAAATATCAATGTCAAATGCCCTTCTTTATAGATTAATGGACTAAAGCGGTTTAGTTCGGCAGACTAATGACAATAACAGCAAAAGGTGGCGTCGGGTCATTATAATATTATACTATATAAAGCTCGATTACCACTCACTGACTCACTCACTGACAGAATTGTTCTCCCTGTTGGTGGATGGGGAGGTGGGTATATTTTGACAGATTCGTAAACATATAACTCTGAAACCTATGGGAAAAGTGCCAAACCTCCCCTTTTCGCCCCCCTTCTCACCCCTCCCTATCGTATCTCAGAAACCAAGAGACTTGAAACATTTTTTTTTTCAGATTCGTATAGAGGAGGCTCGGAAAAGAAAAAAACCAGTTTTCAAAGTTGACCCCCTTTCCCCCCTTCTCCCCCCCTTTAGGCGGATCTCGGAAGTTAAGAGACTTGGAACATTTTTTTTTTCAGATTCGTATAAAGGGGCAATGCATTAGTCGAAATCATTTTTCAAAACTCCCCACTCTCCCCCCCTTCACCCCTCCCCCCATCGTATCTCGGAAACTAGGACACGTAGCGGAAGTTTGATATTTACTATACTTTATTATTGAGGGGCGTTGAAATTTGTATACCCTCCCCTCCCCAACCTCCCCTTTGCTCCCCTCCGCTTTCCGGTGGTAGGTAGGTCCTGAGTGGAGCGAACCAGCGAGACCGAGTAGAGCGAAGGGGGGAGGTGGCGAGCGAAGCGAGCCGGCGACCTCCGTAGCGTAACGAAGGTTGAGTGGGTGAAGCTCCCCTCCCCAACCTCCCCTAAAATTGAAAGGGCTGTAACTTCATAACGGTTAGAGATAGCCATCAGGTGTTTGAACCAATATTATAGTAGGCGTCGAAATCTGTCCGGTGGTAGGTAGGTCCTGAGCGGAGCGAACCTGCGAGACCGAGTGGAGCGAAGGGGGGAGGTGGCGAGCGAAGCGAGGCGCCGACCTCCGTAGCGTAACGAAGGTTGAGTGGGTGAAGCGTAACTTAGGGACGACGACAAGCAAACCTTAGGGTAATGTTTTTTTTTATACTTCTCAAATGTTTTAGGGGTTCTTCAGGGTTCTCATACTGATTTAGGGGTAATTCTAACGGATTTTCCAATTCTGAGTTTTTAAATAAGGTTTTAGATTTTATTAGGGGTTCGTAGAGGTTTTCATACTGTTTTAGGGGTAATTCTAACGGATTTTCCAATTCATTTAGGGGTGCCATTGATTCTCAAAATTTTATAAGAGTAAGTAATACTTCTTAAAAACACCAAACACGCGAGCTGCGCGCAGCTCGCGCACCCAAGCAAACTAGTTATAAATATAATGTTAATTTGACACCTCAAAGCCGAATGATAGATCTGTTTTGTGTGTTTTCGTAACTAAATAAAGGTTTATAAACGGGTTAAATGTGAATAATAATCGTTTGTTAGACAAAGGCTTGGCGTGTGATGCGGCAGGTGATCTTCACCTCTCCATGAAGCTCTATCGTGATGCTATGCGGTCCGTTCGGGCGTGACCTTAGCATTTGGCGTAACGCACTTACCGCTTTATACACGATACAAGTGAATCCCTACAATGTTGCTCGTGTATTCCTTATTAATTAACAGGTTACAAATTAACAATTAAGTCAAAATTATTAACTCGTTGCGAATCCTTGATCACCTTCCTGCCATTATCCCATGTTACTTGGTGTCCGCGCAACACGTTTTTTTCTTCCATTCGTTGCGAAATATTATTTGCCATAAATTTTATAATTATTGCGTATACCTTAATGATATGGACATCTCTTAAAAGGTGACCAAGGGTCCATCAAAGACCAGATGAAAGCTATCGAAAAATATGTCCGAAAAAGATGCCTTTAATGCCTTTAACAGTATGTAACCTACTAAGAAATTTGTAACAAATACAGTGCTCTATATTTATGTAGGAAATTTTAGCAAATTAACAAGGCAAGTGAACGCTGTAATACGCCAAGAGCTTCCTAACCAAAGCACTCATTTATTTCATAAGACAGGTAGTAGATGATGGACTATTTATTTGCCGAAAAGATGGCGACAATTTTCAACAACCAATAGATGATCAGAATGTGCAGGATTCATTACATATTTCAGCATTTTTCACTCAACGATAGTTGCATTGGTTTTATGAAGTTGTTTGTTTTTTATACAGACGTTTTGCCATTAAATAATACACAAACAGACAAATATTGTCGCCTAATATTGTAGCTTATATGGATTTAATAGTGCACAGTCGCTTCGTGATAAATGCGGACTAACGTGGCCTATACGGGTACCTTCGCCCAGAGCACACTCGTCGTATATTATTGTTGCCTTCCATTGTGATTATTACCCGTAAATACTGCACATAAACACTTAACACATTACATAAAACCTTTCTGAAATTTCAATTGATGTTTTTCTTTCTTTCAATTAATTTTAGTATATCTTCCGTCTCGCCAGTTTCCGATTAGCTACTATGGCAAAATAACTAAACAAAAGAGTCGTTTCATAACTATGTACATATTGATCTCCCTATTTACTTAATTTGTTTAAGTATACACCGATGGCCATTATTGGGGTCGTTGTGTTGATTAATTGTCAATGGGGACCACAATCGTACGGGGTAACGTCCTCAGGTTAGAACAAGCGACAAACTTCAAATTATATTATTATTATTACAAATTAAATATAATTCGCTTAAATTCTCAACACTCACTCACTCATCCACTCTCCCTGCACAACATAAGCAAAACCACTCCCCCACACAGGATTACATCATATACTCACTCACACACCCCTCCCCATAGACTCACTCACACTTAACCATTCCCCACACACCGTCGAAGTGACAAGCACATTCACTTTCTTACTTTTATTTATTTTTTATCTTAATTTTGTATTTTTCATCTTGTATTTTTTCTGTAATAATTGTAAAAAAAAAACAAGTTAGATAATGTTAATTTAAGTTATGGAAGAGTGGAGTTTCCTAACACAGGCTTTAACACCTAAAAGGAAACTCCAATCACTAGTTTATAAGAAAAACTTGGCAAAAACAATATTTTTATTTTTTTTTCATTTTTTTTTTATTATTGGATATGGGTATCCAGCTGGGTTCAGCTATAGCCAGACAATATTTTTGACTGGTACTTCAAAGAGTAGGTCAGTCATAATTAATGGTAGAGAAGAAGATACAAGGGAATTGTTGAAAGTCCATAATATTAGCAGTGTATTCTGGCATGAATGCCTTTACAGTTTTGTAGAAGGATGACTTCATCATGTTGGGTTTCAGTTGACACTCAAGCCAAATATCAAGCTAAATTACAATAATGTACGAAATGACGTGTGAAATTATTGATTTAATATGTATATTTATTCAATATGATCTTGTTGTGTTTTTTTAATCTGATCGTCAAGTTTCGTAAATTGTCATATCTGTCTACTTTTTAATGAATTAATAATCGATTGATTTAAACATATAACACCTGTAGAATGTGTACGCTATTTAATTCAATCATCAGAAGAACACATGTGATCGTATTGTCTGATGGAAAATTTAGACAATCTTGACACTTATAGCAGAAAACGATGCGAATGTTAAACTCGAAAAGAAATAGGTACCTATGCTTCACACAGACGCAAACAGCCGTCATTCCGTCCTCGCCGTCCAGGCCCGTCCCGACGCCCCGATACGGACCCTCCCCGCCCCTTGCTCGTGTCAGCCCGCGTTGCTGAGCCTGTAGTCCAAAGTCAGTCCCTAAATAATGACACAATGGCACTCTGATCCAGCCTGTCCCCTTGCTGTCCTCTCCCAGCGACGCCCTAAGCTGAGGCCCGTACCGCGCAGGGGGTGCCCTTAGCGTGTAGTCGTTTAGTTTGTAAGTTTTTTACCCTGGCTGGAGGCCCTACACTTAAGGCACCCACAGGATTGACGGTTAAGTAGACGACAATCAGGTCAACAGGTTGAACTGCGAGATGCCTTATCGAAAAAAAAATACGTATGCTTCAAAGTTCAATTTAAACTTTAATCTTTTGGCTGTCTCACAAACCATATAAACTAGGTAGGTGATATAACGATCATTTTTTATCGATACCTAATCTGTATTTTTATTTGAAAAGTTCATGGCAAAGTTAGTCTATATACCTACTCATTTATACGTTTATGCAAGATACTTCGGTAAATGGGCGCGGCTATATAAAGATGGCTTTCGGAGTCTCGGCTCATGTCGTAACTCGTAATCTTATCATCATACGAATGGCTCTATATGAGAGCTGTGAGCTCTTTTATTACAAATTTCCCTTAAAGTACGTATTTCACAAAACGATCACTCAAAAGGTTAATAACTGATATGGCCTATTGCTCTGTTTCTAGTAGTGACATTGTTGTGAACGATACGTTGATACTGCCTTTCAATTCTGTGGCCGAGAAGATGCTTGAAGTCAATGTGTATATTTATTATGCAGACCTATTGAAATAAACCTATTAGTAAAGTATTAATACGTTCTTAGTAAATTGCGTTTGGCCTCATCAGAGTTGCGGTTATATATTAAACTAGCTGTAGTCCGTGATCTGCAGTCGCGTGAAATTTTTATAAAAATAATTGCATCGAATTTTGTTAACAATTTCAAGGGTTTTATTTTTTTTGCACGGAACCATCATTACTCATTTTCTAAAATAAAAACCCAAGTTACTCCTTATGACATCAGCTATCTGCTAGTAAAAGTCCCGTCAAAATCGGTTCACCCGTTTCGGAGATTAGCCGGAACAAACAGACAGATAGACAAAATTAAAAAAAAGGTTATTTTAATAAGTACCGTACATATTTTCATATGCATTCAGTAAAAAGCTGTTATTCTGAAGTTACAAACAGACACACTTTTATTTATTTGTATATATTCGAAGAGATTGTTGTGAGGAAAAGCGCGCAGATTTGTTTAGCGGCTTTTTTATCATGAGCATATATTATAATGTATTTTCACTTAAAACTAGTCTGATCTGTCATTTGTTCAACAGTTGTTCATTCATTTTACATAAAGACAATATGTGGCGCCATTTGGTGTAATCTGAACCTTTTGTTTGGGCCTACCTAAGCCAACAGCCATTACTATGAACACAGCGGACTGTACCCACCTACGATTACCCGAAAAAAAAAATCTTTGATAGCCGTTTAACTTATAAGTTTCTTAGGTTAATGTAAAGTTATGTATCTGACTGTAACTTGAGTGATAAAGTCAAAGTTCATATCGATATTGTTCATTAAAAAATCTTTATGTTTCACGTAGTTTAATGATGTCGTTACTAATGTCATAAAATCTATTTTGTGGATTATGTTACGTATTTAAAAGAGAATACAACAACAGACAACCTATTGTTGTTACTAACGAAACATTGTGTCTGCCTAGCAGTAAGTTTCCGTTTTCGGAAAACTTACAGCTAGGCAGAAAAAAAAAATACACATTTACCATTATTTCATAATCTTGACTTGACCTATGTGAAAGCAGCGGCAGCTAACACATTGTTGAACCAATTTACTGAACAGCTATCTGACTTTCTGAAGAGACAAAGTCACTATAACAAATACCCTGGTTAAATAAGACATTACAAATGGTTAGTAGACATTTTTAGCTCTTCCGTGTCCGTTAGGGATGGATATGCAATGCTCGTTGCTGTTTCTCATTATTTTCTCGTTCTGACACTATTTGTAGCTCGACATGCGTTATTTAAAACATATGTCGAGGGAAATCTAGTGCCTACCTTAATGGTGTTTATGCGATGGGCTTGCGGCCTGTCGCTTATGTGGCGCAACATCTAAATACAACTTTGTTATGCTCGTTTATACATAGCATATAATATTGGATACTTGGACTCTGGTAACCCCGCGCAGGAATAAAAAACATCCAACCATCCTTTTTTATTCCCCAACTCCCAATTACGACCAACAATAACCGATTGCAGCCAAATTGACGTCACAATGAATTCCCAATTTATTGGGTCAAAGTGGCGCCAATATTACCCACCCAAGGAATATCCACATTCTTCGGTTTATGCGGTTATTTATATCGAAAGACATTCCTTATTGACTAACACCTAAATCCGGGTAAAGTTCGTTTAACTTATGCCTCGTGGGCATTAAAAATTACAATAAAATAACGTCTTCTTGCAGAATCGTAATACACGGTTCATTCACGTGAACAGAGACATTTTTAATAATTCATGAATATACAACTACTTAAAATATTATTTAGTAAAAATTCTAAACAATGAGGCAAAATTGCGCTGAGACGATCAAATGTCAAAGATTTCATTTTTTGGCATTTATTGTTTTTCGAGGACGTCGAGCATGCATATTATGGTAAGGAGGCAATTTATTCGCATATTTTAAAAAGAATATCCGAAAATAAAAACGATACAATTATGAATATTAATTGAAGCGATGACAGTAATGGATGAAACAACTTATCCGTAGTTTCTAGAAAGAAAAAAAAACTGCACATCATTTCTTGATGCAAATTTTTAAAGCTATACTGCCAATATATTTTGTGGTTGGACTCAAATCGAGTAATTCACCTGCATCCGGTAAGACTGGAAGCCGACCCTAACATAGTTTGGAAAAGGCTAGGCAGATGATAATGATGACTCAAGACATGTAATTTTCCTGTTACTTAAGCATTTTTCACAAATAGATGTTTTACCTACATACTAACAGTTTTAATAACTTTTTAAGGAAGACAACCGTGCATGACGATAGACAGCACCAAAATGTCAATTTAACATTAATTTGCATTTAGAAACTTATCTAGAAATCATATGCTTCTGATTAGTATTCAACCTTTATTTTATACACATAATTATGTCATAACATTACATACATAGTGGAAAACTGTGTACAGATATTATAAAATATTGATAAATTAACATTGAGTGATGACTCACGCTCGTTATTTTTCAATCCGTTATAGCGGTAGCTAGTACACCTCCGGTCCGTAGCCAAAGTGAAAAAAAAAACCGGCCAAGTGCGTGTCGGGCCACGCGCAGTGTAGGGTTCCGTAGTAGCCCGTTATCACAATATAGAATGAGCCCATTGGTACAGCGCCATCTAGCGGCAGCTTTGTGAAACTTATGATAATTAATTATGTTTTTTTTTTTTCAATGCAAGTCTACCCGTTATAAACAAGCAACTACTTCATCTTAGTCACTTTATAGGATTTATCCTAAGGATTTTGTATCTGGTAAAAAATTATCCAACACCCAAGTTTAACGACTATTACTGCTAAACTAATAAATAGTATAGCTATAGTTTTCCTTTAAAGTTGATACAATGCACTATCATTAGAATTTTTCCAGATTTTCGACATCACGAAACTATAAGGGTTCCTTGTCAGGACTACGGTACCCTAAAAACGAAAGCCTTATAGATTGAATTGATTCGAAGAGTAGGTGTCTTTTATGAAACCGTACACAGAAAATATGCCAAATTATGAAAAAAAATATAGGGTTGGTTTAACCCTATATTTTTATAGATTTTTTTTATTGAGGATATAAAATAATTAAAAAATATGTTGCAAGTTTTATAGTGAATCGCTTGCAACTAAGTTCCAGCCCCTTCAACTCGGTTTTGGTTCCAGAGGGGGTTGTGAGGCTGCCGTACATGCCTTATCCTCTTTTTTAGACTCAAAAAAAGGTGAGGTCATCCTCAAGGTTGACGTCAAAAACGCCTTTAACTCCGTGAACAGGGACACTTTGTTGGCTGAAGTAAAAAAAAAATTACCCGAAATTTATGGTTTTATGTGGCAATGTTATAGGCACCCTTCAAAATTACTTTACAAGGACAACGTTTTAGAATCTGCAGTTGGTTGCCAACAAGGTGACCCTCTCGGGCCCGTCATTTTCAGTTTGGCTATTCATCCCATAATTCAACAACTAAATTCAAAATTTAACGTGTGGTATTTAGACGATGGAACGCTAGGAGGTGATGTTGACACCGTTTTGGCTGACCTACAACTCCTCAAACATCAATTTAAATCTATTGGCCTGGACCTTAACCCCTCAAAGTGTGAAATTTACCTCTCTGACGTGACAGACAGACAATCAACTATAGATAAATTTAATGAAATAGCCCCACAAATCAAAATTTTAGAAAAAAGTTCCCTGCACCTCCTAGGTTCCCCTATTTTGGAAGAAAGTTTTTCATCGTTCATCGATGACAAAATTAAACATTTCAATGATATTTCGGATAGACTCTCCAAAATTAATCTACATTCGGCTTTCACCATTATCAGATATTGTTGTTTTGGTCCAAATTTTATGTATTTTCTCCGTTGTTCTCCTCTTTGGAAGAAACAACAACTTTTGGACAAAATTGACCAAATTATTCGCAACACATTAACATCCATTCTTAATGTGGCCCTGGACGACCGAGCGTGGCTGCAAGCCACTCTACCAATTCGTTTTGGTGGCCTCGGCGTCCGCAAAATTTCTAGTGTAAGCTTACCGGCGTTCCTGTCTTCTGTCCACAGCACTGAAAAGCTAACCTCGAAAATTTTAACTCTCTCCCTGGTTAGCTCGGAAGTGCCGTGCTTGACCGACGCAGAGGACGCCTGGAAAGTGGCTTGCCCGGACACGGATCGGCCCGAGAACCCGTTTTCCCAGAGACAGTGGGATGAGCCGCTCTGCAGGTTGGTACGGAATAAACTTATTAATACGTCAACCAATACTGCTGAGCGTGCCCGCCTGCTGGCTGTGGGTGAGTGGGAGTCGGGCCTCTGGCTTCAGGCACTACCGTCACCTAATATAGGCACCTTGTTGGGTGACACAACCTTCCGGCTCGCTACATGTTTGCGTTTGGGCGCTCCTTGTGGGGCTCCACATCGCTGTCAATGTGGTGAAGCAGTCGACTGCCTCGGACACCATGGCCTTTCCTGCAGTAAGAGTGCAGGTCGGATAGCGCGGCACGCTAGCATTAATGATCTCATCCGTCGTGCTCTTGCCACCGCCGGGGTGCCAGCTGTATTAGAACCCACTGGCTTGGCACGCGTCGATGGGAAGAGACCAGATGGTATGACCATAATGCCATGGAAGTTGGGTAGGCCTTTGGTGTGGGACGCAACTTGCGTCGACACCCTTGCGCCATCCCATCTTCCTAGCACAGTGGGCTGCGCTGGGGCGGCTGCTGCAGGTGCTGAAAACCTCAAACGGCGCAAATACAATAATTTAATTGGTAATTATGTGTTTGAGCCGTTTGGGGTTGAAACACTAGGGCCATGGGGTCCGAGTGCCCACCTAGTATTTCGAGAAATCGCCAAGCGGTTGGTCGACTCTTCACGTGACCAGAGGGCGGGCCTATTTTTTGGCCAAAGAATCAGCATTGCCATCCAACGTGTCAATGCTGCCAGCCTTCTGGGCACTTTTCCTGTTGACAGCGATGTGGACGAATTTTTTGACGCCCTGTAACGGTTACAGGTTGTTACTTGTACATATTTTTATTATTATTTAGAGTTATAGTTTATATAAAAGTATTGAGGATTGAAAAAAGAACTTATTTTATTTCTGTGTGGGATACCTATCGACAGCTCTTGAAAAATGATATCGAAGTTCTTAAAGTACTTTTTTGCTTAACTCAATGCTTGTTATGATATTCGCTTCTAAAGCGGTAAAAATTGTGTCCCCTTCTAATTTTTAAAGTAAGAGGAGGAAAATTCTGAAAAACTGGGGGTATGTAAAACTTAAAAAGATATTCATCAAAACTTTTTAAATAATTATTTGGTTTTTAAGATATGGGACTTTTCGTAAACCTGCAGCAGTGACTATGTTTTTGATTAACATACCATGAAAAACAAACTTAGTTTTGCTGTTGAGTGGAAGTTGGCTTAGGTTAAATTGTTTGGTGCAATGGAACCCTTTGTGCGCGAGTTCAACTCGCACTTGGCCGGTGTATTTTTAAGAGTTGTGCCCTGGTTAGGTACTTTAATTATTTTCTGAGCAAATTTTTCTTTTGTGATAAAAATAGTTTGGCAGAAATATGATTGGATTCGAAGAGTAGGTGTCTTTTATGAAACCGTACACAGAAAATATGCCAAATTATGAAAAAAAAATATAGGGTTGGTTTAACCCTATATTTTTATAGATTTTTTTTATTGAGGATTGAAAAAAGAACTTATTTTATTTCTGTGTGGGATACCTATCGACAGCTCTTGAAAAATGATATCGAAGTTCTTAAAGTACTTTTTTGCTTAACTCAATGCTTGTTATGATATTCGCTTCTAAAGCGGTAAAAATTGTGTCCCCTTCTAATTTTTAAAGTAAGAGGAGGAAAATTCTGAAAAACTGGGGGTATGTAAAACTTAAAAAGATATTCATCAAAACTTTTTAAATAATTATTTGGTTTTTAAGATATGGGACTTTTCGTAAACCTGCAGCAGTGACTATGTTTTTGATTAACATACCATGAAAAACAAACTTAGTTTTGCTGTTGAGTGGAAGTTGGCTTAGGTTAAATTGTTTGGTGCAATGGAACCCTTTGTGCGCGAGTTCAACTCGCACTTGGCCGGTGTATTTTTAAGAGTTGTGCCCTGGTTAGGTACTTTAATTATTTTCTGAGCAAATTTTTCTTTTGTGATAAAAATAGTTTGGCAGAAATATGATTGGATTCGAAGAGTAGGTGTCTTTTATGAAACCGTACACAGAAAATATGCCAAATTATGAAAAAAAATATAGGGTTGGTTTAACCCTATATTTTTATAGATTTTTTTTATTGAGGATTGAAAAAAGAACTTATTTTATTTCTGTGTGGGATACCTATCGACAGCTCTTGAAAAATGATATCGAAGTTCTTAAAGTACTTTTTTGCTTAACTCAATGCTTGTTATGATATTCGCTTCTAAAGCGGTAAAAATTGTGTCCCCTTCTAATTTTTAAAGTAAGAGGAGGAAAATTCTGAAAAACTGGGGGTATGTAAAACTTAAAAAGATATTCATCAAAACTTTTTAAATAATTATTTGGTTTTTAAGATATGGGACTTTTCGTAAACCTGCAGCAGTGACTATGTTTTTGATTAACATACCATGAAAAACAAACTTAGTTTTGCTGTTGAGTGGAAGTTGGCTTAGGTTAAATTGTTTGGTGCAATGGAACCCTTTGTGCGCGAGTTCAACTCGCACTTGGCCGGTGTATTTTTAAGAGTTGTGCCCTGGTTAGGTACTTTAATTATTTTCTGAGCAAATTTGTCTTTTGTGATCAAAATAGTTTGGCAGAAATATGATTGTATCATCCTTATGTGCGGGATCTTCGGTAAGGACCTAATTGTAGCATTGAAATTGATTATATTTATTACAATAATAATGATGTAACACGCAAAAAACCATTATATTATAACGTGGGTATTTATTATGAAACGCCATTAAAGGCAGTGTCTGAGGTTTTCCAACCTTAACATGCTAGTTACTTCCATGTATGGAAGATGGGATTACTCCAAGAATGTTGCAATCTATCAAGTTCTTTTATGGATTGAATGTCAATTTTGTTTTGATTCCTCTTCATTTTATTGCCTATTAATTGATTATTTATAAGCTTCTGTTGGTACTTAATCATCTCCAGATATCTTTTCAGAAAAAATCAATTTCGTTAATTTAATCAGAAATGTCCTAGCTCCGAGGTGGTTACTTCATACTATACTGTTTGAAGCTATCACGGTTCATAACTAAACTTAAAATGTCACTTACGGGATATCTTCCGTGATACAAGAAACAGCGTCGAAATATCGGGAGCTCAAAATAAACAATAATCACGGAAGATATCCCGTAAGTGACATTTTAAGTTCTATAATTTAGTTATTTTATTTTTCGTATTTTGTTTTCGTGTCTTTTTGCAATTTTTAAATTTGCTTCTTGATGAATACAAAGTTCCTAAACGCTTCAGAGTATTAATTGCAGGATCATTTTAAATTATATCCATTTGACTGAATATTTTATGTGATGCAAAGCTTATGCAAATGCAAATGTACGCTAAAATTCTTTGCGAATTCATGCATTTCATTTCAGTAATTTATTCACTATGTTTAGTAATACAACGGAAGGAAACCTTACCGGTAAAAACATTTTTTTTTCAACAATACAACAATAACACTGGCTGGAAAGGTCAATAAACACTGATCCCTGTGGTCAGTGCACTTTTAATATTACAGTATTAAAACTGGGGTCAGCCACTATGTTTATGGCTCATTATTGGGGCGAGGATTTGTAAATCATAACCATGTCATTAAATATGCCTATTAAAGACATCAACGCGTTGTTCAGATACAGTACAAGTATTGTTTTTCTTTATTTCGTTACGGTTTTTATGCCTGCTTTGCTCTAATTTCAAGGTTCTGTCATCGACGCTGGTCTCCAGATCTTCAATTCTAAAACACTAGTTTTAAGTTACTGTCACATAACGTAGCTAAACAGACGGTGTACGATGTATGCGTACAATTAACATGGATGTGTCAATTCTGATTCTGGGTCGGCACTGATTAGCAGCCCTCGTGCTGACCAATTCTAGACAAAAGCAAAGACGATGATATACATTACGTTTCGTAACTTGATAATTTATTTGAAATGTTATTCTAGGTTACAGAGGTTCAATCCAGCTGGAAAATGAGCAATAATAACCGTGGAACCCGCTCGGCGACACGTTGGCGTTGCATCCTCGGCGCCGGCACACCACTAGCATTAAACAAATAGGTTTGTAGGCGCGAGTCAGAGGTCGCAGTTCACTTGCACTACAATTTATTTGATTTACTTAAAACTGAGTGTGAGCTTACTTGTACTTATAAATTATACTCGTCATTTTACCTACAATTCCCGTAGGGCTCACTAAGGATATACAGACCGAAGTGCTATTAATATTCCGGTAATGTCCGTATTTATGCAATGAACTTTATTAATAATTGATAAAGTGAGATGCTAAAATAATTTTCAATTACAATATCTTAGAGGTCGCGGTTTTATGCGAATATAATGTCCTCTGAAGCTCAATGTAGGTTATACAGTTAATGCCATATGTTCGGATAGCTGTGAGTATTCGTTGTTGATGTGTTGTATTTGTAGTTGTAACAAAATGTCAGAGTTCTTTTAAATATCGTGTGTGCGGAGCCTAAAGAACTTAAAGAAGAAAGTTATGTTGTCTGACAAAACATTGTTGTAGTCATTGTAAACATCTACGAACTAAGTGCTTAACTGCCGTCAGACATTTTGAAGGTTTGACCTAAAATATCCACTATGCAACTGAGCCCAACGATTACAAAACCTTTTTATATAGTTGAAATTAAGTACTAGGTACACAGTTCTATAATGATGTTGTTACATTAAATAGGCAAATACGTAAACGTCGCGCACCACAGATATAACGATTTGTAGAACAAAATACTGTAGTCTGAGATGTTTGTTAAGATTAAATGGATAACTTAATGTCAGATTCAATTTCTGCTATTACATTTTTTACATCAGTTTTGAGATAACTCACGAGTTCACGACTGACCCTTATAGTCTTCTTTATGTATTGATTACAACAGTGCCTGACACCAAACACCGTGTAGTTGTGTGTTTAAACAAAGCTTCATATTAGCTATAGTTATTTATACAGGTGTTAAGACCTTTTAGGACATCACATAATGATCTACCATTTTCAACACTACTAACTTGGAATCCTTACGTAATATAAAATGCAACGTCTCTTTGATTGTTTGTCCGTTAGTGTGATTAGTTAACGCATTAAATCCATACACAAAATAAACTATTCACTATTGTATTGTATTGTATAATGCGCTGGTGTCCGCAACTCCACGTCAAAGCGCATATTTTGCGTACGGGTGGGAAATTTATTCGGTCCACCCTAACTCCCCGAGAAAGGCCAGCAGCGGCTTGATGTTGCTGACTATCTCGCGGATCCTGGGTTACCTAAGTACTTTGCCCTGTATCTACTTAGCAACTGGGCAGTACCAAAGCACGTGGGCTGCTGTCTCGTCTTCCTCCATGCAGGCACGGCACGGGGGGCTGTCTATGACTCCTATGACAAAGAGGTGTTTATTAAAAGAGCCGGGTCCAGTAATGGCGGCTGTAATTGTGCGCAGCTGCGGTTTGGTCAACCGAAGTGAACCGAACTATTCACTATATAGTGCGGTGTAAAATTTGTGAGTTTTTAACATTAAACTCTCCCGTAGGTTCTAGATTCAACACACAACGCAACTATTTAAGGCGTGCCTCGTATTTCCAAAACTGGCTATGTTTAGATCTACATTTTTCACAGAATGATGTCATTTTTATAACGCACTAATGAAATGTCATAAATATCTAATTAAGTTACCTACTGGACAATACATCCGTTTAGGACAGGTTCTCTACACTCCGAATATAAATACGAAATGATTTAGCAAATAAATATTTTCAGACGATTTTAGGGATTAGTCATCGTCATCGTCGGCCGAGCCTTTTCCGAAATATGTTGGGATTGGCTTCAAGTCCACCTTGATGACTGTATAACCTCCACGCCAGGCGCGGATATAGGGGGAGGGGGGGTAATGGGTGCAATTCCCCCCCACCCCCCCTGAAGCCGACCATATACGTCTTTATGACCATCTACTTGGCCTGAACTAAATAGTATGTAGTAGTAGTATGATGGTATTAAAACTAATGAGCCACTGTGCACTGCTGTTATTATTTTAGCCACCCGTCCCATTGATTATTCTTGTATGGAAATGTGTTTACTGTTGTAATTCACACTGTCCTCAAGAAATCCTTACGTAGTGAGCGGCAAATGCTTGTTGAACATCGTAAAGTTCATTTATTCAGTACCTAGGTATTTTTTGCTGTAGGTATGTTAATCGAATGTCTCTTTGATGTCACCCTTGTACTTAATGATGGTTTGATTGAATAAGACTAGGCGCAGAGTCGTCATGTCTGTGATTTGCAATTTGTAGTTTATTATTAGTTTCTATATTAAGTAGACTTCCTTCAATCTAGTTGTTCATCAAAATGTTATAGTCTTCTTTCACGTAACATAACATTATGCTTGTAATACGCGAAGGGTTAGGTAGAGGTGTGCCCAGTAGTATCACCTAGAATTCGCCATTTAGCCTATTGTCATCAACCGGACACAAAACCACACCGTGGCTGCTGTTGAGAAGGTCCGGCAAAGTTTATTCCGGTTTTTCCATCAGGAACCGCACCCAGGACATGGAGTCCTCAGCAGAGGAGTTCAGCAACCGCGCTTGCGACCACAAGCCCAACGAGGCATAGAATATGTTTAATGAACGGTTATAGCACTTTTTCTTTGTGTACATTTCGTCGTGTGCCAATTATGTCAAGATTGATGAAAGCAAAGAGCGAGTTGGCAGTATATTACTTCCATTTTCCCAAAGAAACGAGAATTTTGTTACAAATATACCATTGTTATTGTTTTTGTTGAATTTGTCAATGGATTATCAATTCTGTATGTAACTTTCTTTAGCAAAAGTTTAATTACTGTTGCTACAATAGGATTTTTCACACCTTTAACGTTGGTTTTATAATTTCAACAGACGTGACATTTTACCGTCCCTTAGTAGTTCATCAATTCTAATAAACTTACTACTAACTTGACCTTATTAGAATTGATGAACTTAACGTTAATACGTCGATTTTAAAATTTAAAATACTCGTTTCACATATAATATTTTTATAATATAAATAATTTAGTAATATTGTCTATGAATGATCCTGATTGTGCTTGTTTTTATTAACTAACAATTTAACTAGAATTGTATTTTCGATTCAAAAAACGACGTATTTACGTCATGTGTACGCCGCGCGCTCGTGCTAGGTAGAACCTCTGATAGGGAAAGGGTTTATCCGGGAAAAACTACTTCATTGTGGCTCTATTTTAAAATGGAGAAATTCCTGACTGAGCATGTGTGTCAGTAATTTAGAATACACAGCGCGGGTAAACATTTTCACGTCTAGTTTGTTACGCGCCATTTCTTTTGACGGTAGTTTTGAAAGGAAAACTTAACCTTAGGTTAATCGAAAAAGGAGCTTTTAAAATGTCACCAAACGTTTTTCCTAACCTTGTGCACCTAAACTCAGCAGATTATTTTGTTGGTATTTTTTTGGCTCAACAACATCTCGCTCAATGTGCAACTCTTAGAATACTGTTCGTTTCAACATTTAAGTTCTTTTTAATAGGTTGGTAATCAAGTAGTGGGAGCGTGTGACACTACCACCAAAACATAAGGTGTGAGAAACTGTCCCACACAAAATGATCCTTCTAATCGCTCATCTACTAAAGTAATGAGATTAACCTCCGCTGGAATTCGCAGACGCTTAATATAATGAGCTTTTGTGCTCGAAAACAATACTATAATAGTTTTATTGTTTTAAAATTTGGTCCGATGACCTGTTAAACTAAAGTTTACACAATTGTACGTTTTTAAATGAGAACTTTTATCTGTTGTATTGTGATTTTAATTAAGTGGCAAATTGCTACGACTTATTCTATGGCTTATGAGACAAATTAATAACATGCCTGTTAACTTATCATTTTACACTGTACCGTTAATTACAAATTAAGTTTTTAAAGCTAATTATTTGAAAATGTTTTTAAGAATGCCTATAAGAAAATATTTCGAATTTGCTTTACAGCTTACTAAAATTAAAGGCTTTAAAATTGTCTGCTAGGAGTTTAATTTTTTCAGTAAACGTGCGTTTTTCTTTTTCACTTTAAACTAATGAAATGTCGCGATAAATCAACTAAATATGATTTGAACTCGTGACTATTAAATCCTCAGTCTCTTTGCTATGTCATCTTCATAACAAATACCTTATAAGTAGTTATTTTATAAATTACCCAGATATAATATGATCGATCATATACGTGTGTGTATTGTCATTGATATTGTACGTAATAGATATTAAAGTTAATTCAGTAATGTATTCAAACGCAAAATGCTTATAACATACAATATATTATATAATAAAATATGATATTACATACACATTGGAACGCAGGGCCCCAGTTACCCGTCTTTGCCATAATAATCGACACTTTGGGATGAATTTTAAGTAGGCATTCGATATTGGAAAAGCTTTATGTTCGCTAATGATGCTGACCTCGAAATAATTTGGTAGTAGAGGTATATAATGTCGATGATTGATGATGATGATGACGCCAAGTCTCGTCGCAGACAAAAATCGGAAATTAATAAGTGCAAAAAAATAATTAACGCCTCAAACTTTAATCAATATGATGATGGTTCATTTAAATACTGCCTAGTGTCTATCGAAGATTATTCAAATTTCAATATCATAGATATTCGATGGATTGCCTAAAAGAATTAGTTATTTTCCGGGTTTTAACACAGCAGAGCTATTTTTGTATATCTTTATCGTTTCCTAATTCTATAATATGATACGAGTTATTGCCTTTGCCATGTTTGTTCAAGGTTTCCTATTATACAAAATTTTCGGTGTAAGATTTCATCCGCTTCCAGCTTACATTAATAAACTCCTACCAGTATTAAAATGGTAAAATACCAAAAAAATATTTCGAAATCTTTTACTCAAAATAGTTACCCTGAAGCTGATTAATTTAACTCAAATTAGTAGGCAGTAAGAACCGCGTAACGTAGGTGATGACTACCATAAATATTGAAAACACCATTAACAAAAAGTTGTGAATGGAGACGTAGAAACAAATTGTTTTCATCATTTCTCTTTGATACTATGTAGTTCCGGTAAAGTGACCCATTACTTGGCTGGTTAATGTAGCCATAAAATGACTATAAAAGGCCCATGAAAGTTGAACTCTTATGTTTATGATGCGGAAATAAACATTTTAAAGAGTAATAATAATGTATTTCATAATTTGAATATGTGGTCGAATCGATGAACAATAAATTTAACGATCGTCGTGTATCGAACTTGGGCTTGCATAAAGTTACTAAGTACATAAGTACATAAAGTTACTAAGTACATAAGTACATACTAATTTCCAAGATGTCGACCTACACACACATCTTACGGCAACTGCGCTTATGTGTCAAGTGCGCTTTGTTAGCAAAAAGTTAATGGAACTATGCAACTAATAAAATGGATAATTTGTAAGTTCTTAGCTGTTATTTCTTAAATTCTCTAGCTTAAACTTATGAGCAAAGTTGCATCTTAATGTGTAAATGTTTCTAGCTAACTAGGGAATATTGACTCTGCGTGTTTGGTATGTAAGTGTGTTGGTGTGTCAAAGCAGTTAATAAGTTCCAAGTTTAAATAAAATTGTAAAATGCCAAGCGCAGTGGCATCTTCGCGGCGGCGCGGGCGCAATTTGCAATGCATTTGACATAAAGCGTGCGTACCATTTAAGTGTTGGGTTGGCCATCGTTTTACGAGAGTCTTGATAGTTATTCTATTGTACGTTGAACGAGATAATGTTACGACAAAGGGACGCACTATGGGACACGCATGATAACTTAATAATAGTTTGAATGACCCACAAAAAAGTAGGATTTCAGGTTTTTTTCAGAAGTCTGAGGAATGCATTGCAACTGTAGACTGAAGACAATCTGTAATATTAAAATTGATGCTAAGGACAACACAAAAAATTCAGCCCACTTTTCGGAAAATTTTCCGACTTACAACACGGTTACAGGAGCGAATTAGGTGTTCTTTTAACAAAACTTAGGTTTGTGAAGATTCAAACTCACATCATCGGTATCTCTGAGTGATGCTGTGTGACGCAACAAACAAGCTCATAAAAGGTTATCAATTAATACATTCTTTATCAATTTTATTACCAATCAAATATGTGTTACACCTTTTATTGCCATTAAAATTTTACAATCCCATGTATTAATATCATATATCTGTATCCATAAAACAGTCTATAAAATGGAGTTCGTAAAGAACGGCCCTTAATCATCGCCAAGAACGATTCATAATGAATATTTAAATACTGCTTAATTTTTATTGTTTTCCACTCAATAACATCAATGCCAATGACGAATTTATAACTTATTTAAATAAAATAGACAAGCAAGTCATAAAGTTATAATTTATACTGACTAAGTAATTTAGGGCACTAATAATATTACAATAAAATTATTATTAACTTATTTAAACTGAGCAATCATGAAATTGACAACGACATGCAACAAAACACAGCGGGGCGTTACTATAAATGCACTTTTGTTTTTATTATGAACTGTGAAACAATAAATATGCAGTGACCTCTACCTCCTCTTACTCCTCAAGTCGTGCTCCTCATTACTGAGGGTCGAGATCCTCCCTTGAAAACATTTTTTCCATGACGATGTTTCGGGATCTCCGTCTATCCTTGGCCAAGTGAAGCGCTTCATGAAATTTCGTTTCGAGAGAAGAGCTTATCTGGTTGGAC
Organism: Xestia rhomboidea; assembly: GCA_963853795.1. Taxonomy (NCBI): domain Eukaryota; kingdom Metazoa; phylum Arthropoda; class Insecta; order Lepidoptera; family Noctuidae; genus Xestia; species Xestia rhomboidea. The sequence continues at coordinate 10,485,128 of OY970761.1, read as the reverse complement.
CATCGCAAAGGGCTGCGACCTCTTGGTCGTTTACCATTCACCTTGCCGGTAACCATCAGTTGTTCGAGGTTATTGCCTTCTTTTCTCGCTATATGGCCGAAAAATTCCAAAACTCTGCGGAGGCAGGTCGTAGAGAGTGATCTTAATTTTGAGCTCGCGTAGAATAGACTCGTTGGTGCGGAATGCCGTCCAGGGTATCTGAAGCATCTTCCTCCAACACCACATCTCGAAGGCGTCTATACGAGTCTGGTCGGCCTTTCTCAAGGTCCAAGTTTCTGCTCCGTATCCAAAAATTGAAAAGACCAGCGTGTTCACCAATTTCACTTTGGTATTTCGCGAAATTTTGCGATATCTCCATATTTTTTAAAGCTTAGCTGAGCATAGATATTAATATACTATAATTAATAATAGACATACAATTATGTTGTAAAATTCACTTTTATTGACGAAACTACAATAAAAATCACTTTAAAAATTAGTAGGTATGTGTTGTATGCTAATTTATTTAAAATTATAATCTTTTCATGACCACATTGTTATCGGGTGAGACATCATTATCTACTTCTCATGGTTTGTGACATCAAGTCGAGAATCTTCGTATTTTGTTACATTCTTTGGGAAGCAAAGCAAGGATTTACACGCTGCCTCAGATTTTCACTGGAAATAAATTAACATTAGACTTAAGTATCTGCCTGATAACTCGGACAATCTAAAGCTAAACGGACTGTCACGTAAGTACTTTTTAGGGTGTCTTTTTCAGAAATCCTTTAGGTACACATAGGTCGAGGTAATCTGTCGTAGCCGACTCCATCTTCCATTTATACTTTTTATAAAAGCAAAGCCTGAAGATTATCCGTCAGAAATTTTCAGACGTCAACGTTTCAGAGAAAAACAACCATTTTTCATGACTGAACTTTGTAATCCGATAAGCCATTAACAAACTCGTTTCAAATAATCTTTCGTGATAGATTCGTCGTAGATACGAATTTTCTCGCAAAAACCGTAGGCCTAAGTCCATCCCTGCGTTGTGCAGTCAGTGCAGGCTCCCCCGGCCGCATGCAATGCCTAGACAAATCCGCGTCTCTATAAAAGGGACAGGTGATTAGACGAGTAAGTACAATCGGGCGCACACGCCGTCGACCTAACCACATGGGATATAATCACATTTGATCATCCTAAATAATTATTATCAAGTGCTTCATTCAATATGACAATGGTAAGTTTTCGTTGTATTTTTAAATGTGGTTTATGATTAATAGAGATAGGGAATAGGTATATTTCGCGTTTTGGTAATTATTGTCGAGGAATTATGTTAATAGTTTTAATCGATCTTCCTGGGTTCAGGGAATTCTCTTGGTCATCCAGTAAAAGTAATTAAAGATTAGTACTTTTTTTTTTAATTTTCATCTCAGGACAAAAGCGATTACTTATGAAAAAAATAGGTCATGATCTATGCTCTCTAGGATTTGTAGACAAAAACGTTGTTTACGACTTATTATTTAATAAAACTTAAAAAAAAACCATAGAGATATTTTCTATCTAAAAAAGGGATACAGAAGTTGTTTGCTAAACCTTAGTACACTCTACTTTTAATACAAACTTAAAAGTGCTAGAAACCATTTAACCCATGCCTTAAACGGACTTAAATGATTCTATAAATTATAACCCATGCTGGGATGTCAACTCCTGACCCGCGCTGTTGGATGTTGCATCTTTAACATTTAGGCAGAAGGGCATCTTTACCATCGCAGGTAGGTCGTATTATTTTTGATAATATCTTATTAGGAAGTTAGGAATTTACCGTGTCCCCGTTATCGTGACATTAATTATGGTTATTTGTTAATATTTATCAATAACACGCCAATAAATTGGGTTTGTTTAGTCCGTTTCTGATAAGTTATTGTTGATTAGTATTTTATTTAAATATTGAATTATGTATTGATGCCCAAAAATATTGACGCGTTTTTTGTATACTTTTTGTTAGTTCCATTAATGTGGATAACTTCAATTTTCCTGTAAACTTGATGCTTTATCCCTTCGAATATTTTAAATAAGTACCTAAAAGGCTTATTTGCAGATTAAGACGATCCAGATGAGTAATAATGTTTATGGTTTTCTTTAGAAGTTGGAACTGAAAAACCGTCCCTTTAACTAGTGAGATTTGGAAAAAAAATCGGTACATCTTAGTCGGTTTTTACGTTATAAATCGGAGACAGGCCAGCCACACTTATAATAAAATTGTAACTGTGACAGATATTTAATGTAACTCTAAGAATTTCAAAGAAACGAAGAGCAGTGGCGTGCCTAAGGGCCAACAATACGGCAAGCCCTTATGGCAAGCATACTGTTTAGAAACCCTAACATCATAAAGAGTAGTAGGTTGTAAAGGCAAGCCAAGGTATAAGGCTTGTATAAAAGTATCGCCAGTGAAGAGAAGTAATGTCTAAATAGGCATGACATGCATGAAGTTCTCACAAAAATCATGAATAAAATGTCACTTTAAGCATGGAGCTAAACCTATAAAGAAACTACTAGCAGACCAGCAACTAATTGCAAAAAGGAAACCTAAATACTTAAAATCGCATGTAAATTGATCATAATTATGCAGATAACTCCCGCTCCTATCTAATTTAACCTCTTAATTAGTATCGAGATATCTTCTTAGGCTGAGATCTATAAAGCGAACTTAAAACCGTCGCGCCTCATGAAAATGAACCTTATTATTATAAAGTTAATTTTCATATTCGTATGATACGCTTGATCACAGTCGCTTGAAAGAATATGCACATTATTTTCTTACAAATAAGTTTTATGTTCGGATGAAGCGTGATAGTACTTAATTTTAGCAAAGATTCATCTGGTTTTTATGGACGTAGCCAAAGTGGGTGCATAGGGCATAGGGTGAGTGAATCCTTATGCAACGCGTCGTGCATTTATTGCACCCACAATGCCTAACCTTTGCCGACAACTGTGCTGTTTACCTCAGTGACAAGCATGCCATCGTTTTATGCAGATTTATTATAAGGTACGTTGGCGCGTTTATTTATCAATTTCAAGTATTGAATGCGATTTATGGGTTTATAACAATAGAGTTTGTGTACTGTTTCAAATATTCTATATTTTTCTCCAGTAACACATTTATGGACTGCCTTGTTGGTCTAGTAGTCGCAAGCGCGTCTTCTGAGCGGTTTTGGGTTCGATTCCCGGGTCGGGCAAAGTGTTAGTAAGGTCACGATCTATCCATGTGTCAAATGTTATAATAGACAGACGATAGTCATTTTCGCATTTATAACACAGGGTGTAAACAGACCGTTCACTAAGCCGTCAACCAAGCATTCCGTACAACAAACTAAAAACTTTACGCAAAAATTATTGCTGGGAAACCACTTTCTTTTTTGGGGTAAAAAATTACGCTTGACGATAGGACTCAATGGAACGCACTCAAAGCATATTGCTGATGAATGGATTGAATAGTACGGCGGTGGTTGAGGCGTTTTAAAGTAAAAAAGTATTAAAAAAAAACTTGTGAAAAAGTTGGAACTTTGACCTCCAATATCTCCGTAACTAGAAGGAACAAAAATTATCGCAATAACAGGGAGAACAAGTGCGTTTCGGTTTCGTTAAGGGTCATTTTCCCTTTATTACTACATAAAGTAGAAGATATGGATAATTTCTTGAAATAATATCTCGAAATGACAACCTGCCGATATTTTGACGCGTGTTGTAAGCGCTATGACGCGTTGTTGCTGTGTCATAACGGGAGTTCAAAATAATGCATAATCACGGAAGATATACCGAATGCAACAGTGAAAATTTAGTTTAAAACCGTGATTGGTTTATGTTAAGCCTAATCATGTTTCCATAGTAAATTAAATATAAAGTGCTACTGATCCAGTGATAGGGTTTTTCCTAAACAAACTGCGACATATTATTATTGCCAGATATAATAAAAATAACAAAAAAGGAAATAATGTATGTGGCGCCAACAGTGCAAGTTTGTTTTTTAGTTTGAATTCCAGTTTAGCTACCTTTTATAAGTAGCACGTACAAATCAATAACGATTTTTTGTTTATAGTATGAAAAACAAAAAGAGCCAGCATATCAAGAACGTTATAATAACTAATTAATTGAACGTTTATCTTAAAGAAAAAACTATACTTACAACAAAAAATAATTCTTATCTACATACATTTGCCTTACCCACATTAAATAAATATAGTTTAACATTATTGTTTTTAAAAGAATTTCACAACAAAAGTAAAGTAAAGTAGCATTTCCTTCTGAAATTCGTAGCGGTCACCGGCTGCTCGGTTCCTCCCATACCCGCAGCTTGCCTATCGTGTGAAAGTAATTTTCCGGTCGCTGCAGCACCACACGCGCTATATTGCCGTCGTGGTCTCGTATCGCCGTGCCTGTACTACTAAATAATGTTGACCTGAACCTACTACAGGCTATCAAATTTCTTTAATGGATTTTCAACTTTATCGCTTAAGCATTAGGTTCAAGGTTGAATGGGAAAATTTGTCATTTTCGGGTAGCTTGATGTGCTGGTGTCTTTAATACAAAAAATAATTTTCATTTACTGACGGACTCAACTGCCAAATCCTCAAGCATGCATTCTTGCACAATAGTTCCTGAAACATTGCAAGTGAGCATTTGAAATTTCGCACCCTAAAGGTGTTAAATAGGGGATGAAAGTTTGTATGGAACTTCGAGTTTTGCCGGTGAATATCCTATAACTACATAGTTACGCCATATTTTCGACAAGTGCTCATTTACGAATATGAAATAAACACATTTTACTCACGCCAATAAATAACAAAGTGGGTAGATAGATATGTGGAGGTAGGTGTTATAAATTATCGATTTTCAACAAGTCTGTCGCCAAAACAAAGACCAATTTTAGCATAAATATTAATTTTAAAGACATTGCCGAAAAAAACAATACTTACTATTAATTCAATTAGTCATTTAAATATTCTTAGGACACTCATTTTGTTAGCTTTCGTGTCTAAAATAAATCATTATGAAAAATTTGTATTAAAATATATAGAAAATAGGATACGCTTCGACAGGGTCATTCATTCCGGTCACATTATAAAGACATCTTTATTTGCGCCGCAAAAATCAAATTGATTATTTATTTTTGTCTGAACGGGCTACGTGGTGTTTTGAGTTGTTTATTTGTATTACGCCACAGTAGCTACTGAACTGTTTTAAACGATTTGGAAGTTAGTAGACATAATTTTCGGCATTAAATCTGTAAAATCTTGCACTTAAAAAAAATCGTTCTCTGACTGAACAAAAAAAAACGGTCAGATCTCCAAGTCCGTGCCTGTATTCCTGCGGAGGCGTGCGAGCGGTTAATTAAGTGCACACCTTTTGTTTTTGCACGTAGTACATTGTTTCCGAGGCAACTCTCGAATTCTATGACATGTTCCCACAACTCAATACACTTGCAAAATAGCTGGTGTGCCGACATCTGCATACCGCAGCATCCACAGGTATTTAGACGGTGCTAAGAATAGTTTGTGGGTGACATACGGTGACTTGAAAACCTTTTGTCTTGCGGTAACGTACTTAAGCGTATCTAAGTGGTTAGTCCGTGTTAGTACTTTACAGTTACGTTATGGACAATTGTGTGGGCTAAACTTTGCAAGTGTGGCTAACGCACATCACCAAGATTTCCCTTAGTTAGGGACTTTCGATTTATCTTTCCTCTTCACCATATGTTATTAACAGCTCCTTTGATCCGATTGTGCACCTGCGCTGATGTGTCTGTACCTGTACCAATTGCACTCAGTTTTATTTTCATATAAACCTAAATGTCCCTAAAATGTGCGATGAGTCGGCTATAGGCCCTCTACGAGTTGGGTTTACACGTAGATTGTCTATGATGCAATTATTATTTATATCCACCAACATTTACATGTCTATAAAATTTAAATTTAAATTCAAGTTGACGACAATATGCAGGATAGGTATTTGATAGGCAGTAGTTTTTAAGTAGGTAGTTGGTTTCTTTTACAATTATTGTTGAATTTTGCCTCCGTTTATTGAATTGGAGTTGATAATTTCTATGCTTTTTTTGCAACCCCTGAAGCGCTTTGAAGTAAATATTATGTCCATGTGAGATATTTTGAATCAGACACTAGCAAATTAGATTCTCATTCTATTAACATTATGATCGAACCCCGATGTTTGATTGTTGTTGTAGTTGTTGTTGTTTGTTTATTTGTTTTGTTTTTTTGTTTGTGTGTCATGTCACACTAATTGAGCAGGCACGGGTTTCAAGTGACGATATCTATTACTAACTAGACTATGCTAATGGCCCGTGAAGCGTATCAACCTTCGTAATACTAGCCCGTTGGTAATCCACACGCGATACTTGGTGACTACATCATAGGTCAATATTCTGTCAATACACCCCATATCATGAAGGGTTTCATCATTAATATATAAGCCAGGAATGATAACGCATTGTTTGCAAAGGGTGTAACCGGACTACAGTCGATTAAAGTTAACCGTTGACTCAAAATGTGTAACTTCATGATCATCTATTAAATCTATTAAAATATATTGCCACAGTAATGTAATCGATAGTTTTGTTGCACCCATACCCTTAGGTAAATGATAATGGTAAAACCAGGGAACCATGCACTCTCTAGCAATCTAATATTAGATGAAAAGATAAAAACAGGATGGATGTGTACACCAACGGCATAAGTACCTACTTCCACCTTTATTAGTCAGTTGTCACCCCTGCAAAAGATTTTGGTGGGCCAATTTTATCGGATTTGAAGAGCATAAAATAAATTACCATATTTTGTCAGAATTAAATACACTGTTGCAGTTTTATATACATGTTTCACGGTAAATACCTAATATTGTTTCAGTAGTGTTATTATCTTCATTAAACTGAATAGTACAAGGTATTTAGTAGCTAACTATCCCGTCCATGAAAAGGTTTATTGATACGGGTTTCTCAATGGTTCATTTAACAATCAATTTAATACATACATACGTACTCAGGAGGGTCAGGGAGCATTAGTAAAATCTATTTATGGTATTAATAGATACTAAGATATAACTCAAGACGGACCACACAAACACAACCTTATCCTTTAAAATCAACTCTGACTCCTAACATGTCTGATCTCGTGTGGAGGTCCAGATGCAGTTGCCATTTTCTTAAATAATGATGATGTTTATAGAGCTTGCATGTAGAGGTGTAGATGGAGACTTTTCAAGTCTTACTTTTGCTTACTAGGGTTTTCCAGGCGCAGTCTACTGTGCCTGGGAAACCTTAATAAACCTATTTACAATAGAGTGAATTATTTAGATATAAAATTGGGTTTATTCATAAGCACTGCTAAAAGTAATGAGGTGATTAGCGACTGTTTAACTACATTTATTATATTAGTCGAATAACTTTGCCTGAAAGGCTATGTTTAACCAGCCCGTCGTCGTCTGAGAAATCCATCGCATGCAGTTTACCCGAACAAAATACTAACTACGAAGTAAAATGTCTTTTAACTTCTCACCAGCATTAATGAACACCAAACTACAGCTGAATTCATGAAATGGATGCATTTCACAATATGCTGCAATTCATGAAATGGATGCATTTCACAATATTAAACTAATTAGTTTAAACAATAGATAAAAACTAAATACTTTGTGACGTACTCCTAGTTAAATGCCTTGTGCAGCTTAATTAAACCTCGCCAGAACTTGCTCAAGCCTTCAATGTCTGTTATTTCATCGATTGCATTAAGTTTAATGTTAATTGTCAAGTAATCATAAACGATGTTCGTACCTCTACGTATATGGACACCGATTAGACCACAGTTCAAAGTATCAATGTTACTGGTAATACACCGTTTATTACCAGTAACATTGATACTTCGTTCATTTACACCTAGTTAGTTGTGTAACCAATAATCCTCTTTTAAGTGCCTGTATTCTTGAATGACATATGCCAAGCTGGATGCTCAGAGAAAGAGGTTTCTTTGTGAAGGACTGGTCAGATTTTTTATCATGGAATACCTACGGATAGAATGATGTCTACCATAATACAAATAAAAAATGTTATTAGTATGTATTTTTAGGTTAAGGTATTTATCTATGGGTCTTTGTTACCTGAAATAAATGGTTTTTTATTATTATTATTTCCTTTATTAATTATTCTACATATTTTTAACATTTTTAATAATTATATTTAAACACTTTAAAAAACCATTTAAAAATATAAAAAATAGTAGCCCACCAGCGCTGGGAACAGAGTCCGAGCTGCCGGTGGTCAGGGCTCTTGAGAGAGGAACCTCCTAACAATACGTGCCGTGTCCAGAAGTACTGCTTTCTGAATCAATCAATATATTGTTATTATTATTATAATACCAACAGTCTCTGATTATTATTTCATCTTAAAACATTATCTGGTTTGTTCCACTTATCGTATTACAATGAATATGCCTGTCTTCTGTGACACAACAGAATATTAATTTTTAAATACCAAAACTAAGGAAACATATGATTATACCAGTGAAAAACATCGTGAAATGTTAGCTTAGATATTAACATCTGTTACAGTTTGATCGTATCATGATCATCAAATATTCATTAATAAATTCCTATCTTAAACCTGTTTAATTATGTTGAAAAGGCAATTAATAAATATCGACATCACTTACAAAATTAATCATCTTAGTTGTTTAAACTTGAAATCATTGCCATTATCATTATATATAACTAGCTGTTGCCCGCGGCTTCGCCCGCGTGGAGTTGGATAATTGGATGAAAAGTATTCCACTCGTATTTGTGTTAATCGAGGTTTTATACTACCTATGCGCAAAATTTAATTTACCCTCTTAGGGGTTGAATTTTGGAAAACGCTGAAATACGTAAGTCATTATTTTTGCCGCACTCAATTCATACGAAATTTCATGCAAATATGTCGAAGGAATAAAAAGTTTGATACTTTTGTCTCCTATTTCACCTCGCTGGGGGTCTAATTTCGAAAAATCGTTCCTTAGTGGATGCCTACGTCACAAGAGGAATACGTGTGCGAAATTTCAAGATTCTAGCCCTAAGGGTTTGGCCTGTGCGTTGATACATCAGTCAATCACTTTTGCCTTTTATATATATAGATTATATGTTATTCATATTTTGATGAAACATCGCAGGACATTTGTTTTTTTTTGTATCCGTATGTATCCTAACCTTGAATCAACTAAATTGGGTTGGTTAAAATAGATTTAGGTCTCTCCCTTTGATTAATTTCGCCTTAAGGTGATCTTAATGATTACAAGAACTCAAAAGTACCTGAACATAAAGGGTGTAAAACAACTCTTAACGAAGCCGACAGGCACTTGTTCTACACCATACCTGGGAACCTTCTAGTTACGGAGATATTGGGGGTCAAAGTTCCTACTTTTTGACAACTTATTTTTTAAATACAAGTTTTTAATGTAAGATTTTTACTTTAAACACCTCCACGACCCCCGTACTATTCAATCCATCCATCAGCACAATGTTTTGAGTGCGTTACATTGAGTTCTACCACAAAACATGATTTTTCACCCCAAAAAAAGTCGTTTCCCAGCAATAATTTTTGCGTAAAGTTACTTAGTTTGATGTACAGAATGCTTGGTTAACGGCTTCGTGATGAGGTGGTTTACACCCTGTATAGCAGGGTCCATCTTCTACTTAGCGTGTCGATTGCAATCTGAGTTGTCCCAGATCTGGATTACGAATTTGTCTATAAGTTCTTGTAACTAACCAACAACAGCACACTCAGAACACGATATTAGGTGACCCATCGTTTGTGAAACAGCACCAAATATATACTCCAGGGCCCATAAATGTATAAAATACCCTTGTAATAATTCGAAAATATAAGCATTATATTTGTAAATAAATATGAAAGATATCATGTTTTAATAATTATGTATTGTCTCAAAATGTTTTCTAACCCTGCGTGTGTCACTTGCGTGATTGTCGCGTGAAGGTCGCGTGCCACAAACGGCGACTAGGCTACCAGCTAATTGTATTTATTCTCTGTTGTGATTAGCAGGTGAATCTAACATGATTGTTTATATACAGATGCGTGTCTGACCTAAAATAAGCCACCAATAGGTCACTTAAGATATGATGTCACTTTATTTTACTTAGTGCATACATGTTACTTGTAAATGCACTTTAGCCTTATGTGTAGGAACTTACGTACCTGTTAGCACATAAATAGGCAACCATAAAGAAACATTTCATTTGCATCATATGTTTCATTTCATTTCAGGAATTTCTGTTCAAATTCAACCATGACAAAATTCATCTCATATATGTATACAATCTTATTAGTATTAAAATCCGTCGTTAAAAGATACCAGTGATCTGCTGAAAACTGCGTAATATACATAACTCATTTATTATGCCAGAAACAAGACATCTAGATTTATAGAACAGTCCATGACTGCCTATAAATCTTGGTACACAAAAAACTCATCTGCAATAAATTGATTTAATTAAAATTGATTTTATAGAAATTAATTGGTTGATTGTGAATAATGTTGAAATTGATATTGGTTACAAATGGGCTATAAATCTTTCAACGACATGATCACAGACTAGTGACTCTAAACTAAAGGTCTAATGTTACCATGTCCTTGTAATTGTAGATCGCGATGTGTCTTCTTTAACCTTGCAGCTTCACTTATTTAGTGCCTTGTTGATTTAAGCTAGCAAAAGCCTATCATACTTACGTTTGTGCGAATTTATAGTCTGTTAGGTCTATGCCTGACTGTCTTATAAGAGTTTCACTCAAAAGTAACACTGGTTGCTTTTATAATTATTACAGGCGTTTAGGCGTTTAGACAGACCGCAAAATCAATTAAAACTCTTAACTATGGGTGTTCCTGAAGGGTCATGGATATCTACAGAAATCTACGTATTTTACGAACCCAGTTTATTTGTTTCTGTAGCATATGGTAGATACTCATACAATCAGATACCTACCATGTAGGCCGACTACCTTTATTTAAAAAAAAAGCTTGTTATAAGTTTATTTTTCTATCCTAGGTCATTATATTTTATTAATTTTCTGCTTTTTCTATTTTCAGAGGGTTTTAATTCTGTTGGGAATAGTGGCAGTATCTCTATCAGCGCCGCAGGGGCCTGCAGACAAAGTCGTTGCAATCCTCTCACAAGAGTTTGACCAGCAGCCAGATGGATCTTATAGATACAGGTATGATTTTTGAGATAAATACTTTACGTTGGTTCTTGGGCTTCATATTAAAATCGGTATCTACATTGAAGTTTTCTATGAACCATGAAATCCTGATGCTATAAAAATTTTGTTCCATAAATTCTATCAGCAATAGTAAAATATGCTTCAAGTATAAAGTTTCGGGCAGTTTTCAAACGTATGTTAGTCACCTACAATAAAATTAACAAAAGGTGCTGTCTGCATGAGGAGTATATAAATTTAACAAGTAGATTGAATACTAATAATTAATACGCCTTAACAGTGAGTACCAAATTGAAAATCGATCTTTCCCTAAATTTTCTTTGGCCGGGGAATCCGAAATGACACTTTTTTCCGAATTTTTCAATTGCAACTCACCAAGACATGGTGTAGTGTAGAAGTTCAGTGATAATCGATCTAATAATAAAAATTGAATAACCAAACACCTATATTTACTAACTAAATTAGGATGCAAATATTTGGTACTGGACACAACGACATACATGCATAGCCCATTGTCCTATGTGTTAATCTATACAAGTACATAGAACACGAGTATCGTGTACCTATGCCAAACTTCGTAGCGCTTGGTTAGACAACAGCAATGCCCAAATAAACTCTTGCATTACTTAAAAATAAAGATTTGGTTGATCCAAAATGCGGATTTGTTGATGCAATGGCGTCTGGAGTAGATTTGGTCGTGAAAATTCGACACGAGGCAGTACGAACGGAGTTGGTGCTCCTGAAACATTCAAAACCTGCGAAAGAAAAAAATTAAAAGGGAAGGAAGATAATACCCTTAAGGGGTCATCTGCTAACGAGAGGTTTTCTCCATGTAACTCCTCTTTGATGAGTGAATATAAATGTGCAAAAAATATATGTTGCTTATTAGACTCTAAACTTTAATTGGTACAATTGAAATAATTCTAACTTTATTAATACTATATGAAAAAAATATTCTAAGTGAAGCATTTTGTCTTTGAAATTTCGTAACTACTCCTAAACGGCATTAGGTTTTAGTATTTTTTTTTCACACAAATATTTGTCACTTTTTTCTTTACAAAGTGTACAATTGGCATTTTGATCTAATAATGTATTAGGCTACAATTAAATAAAAACCACTCATTTCGCACTATTCGGCCCGCAGTGACTGACGTAACAACCACTTTGTAGTGTAAGCTGATTAGAACTTTATTCTAACAGTATTTTATACGAATTTTGAACCACCACAACTAGATTTGCTAATTTAGCAGGTAGGTACCCCAGCCTTAATACTTCTTCTTTACACAAAAATTGTATTTTCTCAAATGCTTTATAGCTAGCTCAAAACACTATTCGGACTAAAGTGTAAATTCATCATTCCAACTTATTATTGTTACGTGTTCAGTTACTCGCGGGCAGCACGGCTTCAGAATTACATAACGGCGCTCAAAGTGTTATGTTACATTAGCAACTTCGCTATCATTGATTTGGCCGCCGCCTCTGACCGCCAGAGGGTCAGTTAAAAAGGTCAAGTACAAAATTAGGTGAGAAACGTAAAAATACACAAAGCTTGGAAACACATCTACAATTTTCAGTAGACATAGAAGTTATTTTCCAATTCATCGAATTACGTATGTAGTTAAATAATCTCGAAATCGACTGCCTCGTTGGCCTAGTGGTCGACAGCGCGACTGATGAGCAGGAGGTCCTGGGATCGATTCCCGCGGGTCAGGCAAAGTGCTATTGAGATTTTCTATCTGGGATTTCTCAGTAACAGCCATGAAGTTTGGATTTGTGCCCGGTTGATAGCAATAGGCTCGCCCCCTATAACATGGGATGTAAATATTACGGGCGAAATATGGGTACTATTAGGTACCCAAGGGCACTGGAGAAGGCTATGCTCGGAGTTTCCTTGCGCTGTCGAATCAGAAATTAAGACATCCGCAAGAGAACCAAGGTTACCGACGTAGCCCGAGGAATTGCCAAACTTAAGTGGCAGTGGGCAGGGCACATTGCGCGCAGAACGGATGGCCGATGGGGCCGAAAAGTTCTGGAGTGGCGACCGCATACCGGAAGACGTTGCGTTGGAAGGCCTCCCACTAGGTGGACCGATGACCTGGTGAAGGTTGCGGGAATCCGCTGGATGCGAGTCGCACGGGACGTCGCAGGTACTTTGATATGTATCGCGAAACGTTAAAACCTTGATCGAACAATAAAAATTCTTACCGTTCGATTCACACCTAATTTTGATAACGCGCTTGAGAAAGGTCGCAACGATGGCGACCTACGTTAACTGTCAATGAACGTTATTAGCAAATAGGTACCTTGTTAAAGACAACAAATAACCTTGCGTGAAAATATAGATTTATCTGGTATTTTAAGGATAATCTTCAGATCACGTGACGGCGTTGGTATAGTGGTCGCTAGCGCAACTGATGAGCATGAGATCCTGGGTTCGATTGCCAGGTCGGGCAAAGTGTTATTGTATTTTTTCATCAGAAATTCTCAGTAGCAGCCACGGAGTCTGGATTTGTGCCCGGTTGATAGCGATAGGCTCGCACCTATTACATGGGATTTAACATAACTGGCGAAATGTTGGTGTAACGTCAGGTACATCTCTGCTTAACCCTTCGGGGATTACAGGTGTGATGTTATGCATGTATTATGTGAATACGTAAAATACGTAGTTTACTTACAATAAAATACGTCAGAGGGTTTTCAGGATGTACGAAAACAAAACCTGCTCCAAATAAATAATAATAATAATAATACCAGCCTATACTGTCCCACTGTTGGGCAAAGGCCTCTTCTCAACCGAGAAGGCACGAGCATTGATCACCACGCTTGCTCAAGACGGGTTGGCGATTTCAGACTTATATTAATTATAAGTCCAGGTTTCCTCACGATGTTTTCCTTCACCGATGTCTGTGATGTCCAAGATAAACTTAGAAAAGTACATATGAATTGAAAAAGTCACATTGGTACTTGCCCGGATTTGAACCTACAACCTCATACATGGGAGGCGAGGCCTTAACCTCTGGGCCATCACGACACGGCTCCAAATAACGAAGCAAATAATGACTAATAAGTTCTAACTTGGTCAATCACTACTTATCACGATTTGCATGACATGTGACTAAAATACCAACAGCGATTGACAACATTGGAATATTGTGCTCGTCGATCGTCATCTACCTAGTCCTTTCCTGACCATTCATGTTGGTGTCGATTGCCAGTCGAACCAGATACAGCTGAATGCCAGAATTTTACATGGAGTGACTTTCTATCTGATCTCCACAACACAGCTACCCACTGGGGAGGACCACAAAATCCTCTCTACTGCACTCACTAAAGAAGATTTCATGGTGCAGCATCTCATTCTGCCCAACAATAGGAAGTCAGTCAGTTTGGTCGAGCACAATTTCATTTTCAATTTCAGTCTTACCAAGAATATTCTCTTGCCAAATACAGTCACACCGCCACACTGCCAGAGTTACTGGCCGTAATACTAATACGTAAGGCTAACGGTCACGGTGATTTTTACTTGGATCTAAATACCTATATGGGTGGTTTCTTTTTAGTCGGGGAAGTACCACGCCGTATCGCATCGTTTCAATGACTAAAACTTATTACACATGTATTAGTACTGCACGATCTGCATCCCCCCAATTGGAGCTGGCTATTCTTTTTCTTGTGTCGTGGACGCCAGATACTTAATATACTACATAGATACTTTTTGTTTGTAAATACATACTTATCTATTACATATAATAAAATCGTTGAGACCAAAAAATCTGTACATTGAAGATTTAAAAAAAAAACCAGCCAGGGTGACTTAAAATAAGTAACTGAAGATATTAAAACCATTTTAAAAATTTTTGTTTGTTTGTTTGATTGTTTGTTTGTTTGACCGCGCATCACGTAAAAACTACTGAACCGATATTGTTGAAATGTTCACAAATCTATTTAAATACATTCAGAATAACATATAGGCTATAGAAATTTTGGAGTTTTTTGGAAAAAGGGGGTGAAATAGGGGTTAAAGTTTGTATGAAAAAA
Source organism: Xestia rhomboidea (assembly GCA_963853795.1). Lineage (NCBI taxonomy): Eukaryota > Metazoa > Arthropoda > Insecta > Lepidoptera > Noctuidae > Xestia > Xestia rhomboidea. Next base: position 10,469,845 of record OY970761.1, on the reverse strand, counting down.
AATTTTTAGATTGTTCTAGAATCATGAAACTTAGAATAAATACTTATTAATCAAAATAAAGAAATACCTGTTTCAGCATTTTTTTTAAATCTCACCCAGAGACGCAAAAAAGAGGGTTTTGTGTTTAAAATTAATAAACTTCTAACACCTATACAATCAAATCCAATGAAGTGTAACCTTTTAAAGTTGCTACATATACTTCGTATCTAATACAGGTAAATATAATTTCTCATTTTTCTTGAAATTTGATTTTTGACGTGAATACGCACAAAATAGCGGAACTCGGAGTTGGTACGAAATGTTTGTGCGCGCATCACGTCAAAATTACTGCATAGGTTTCTTTAATATTTAGACTACATATTATCACGATACTTCCTTAAGGGGGTAGGCAATTTTGCATTATTTCCGTATACTTCAATTGTTTGACGTTTCAGTCATGACGTAAGTACATGAGAACGGCTATTTGTGGCTTATGTCAATGAAGTAAATAGCCTCCGCTACCGCTCTGTAAACTACGGGGTTGCAGGTTCAAACCCTCCAACATTATTTTCACTTTTTGTGATTTGTTTATTTTTTTTTTGATGCTGTGAGATTTCCTATATTTATTTTTGCATTTAAATTGTGTGCATTTCTATATTTCTTATTTTTTTTCGTGAAATATTTGGGTTTTAGTCAGTAAAAGTCTGACACTTCCTCCTGCTCCGGGAGGAGTCATTTGATGATTTCCCATCCGAAAAAAAAATAAGCTAAAAGTATCATGTTTGGGCTCAATTCATGCACCTTGATAAGAACTTTCGACCTAGCTGGAGTATGACTGTCATCGAGTGTCTAAGGATGAAAACCTAAGGCTGCCGAGGGAAGTCCCAAATTGAAAAAACATAGTACAATATTTTAACGATAATTGCATATATTTCCGAGAAATTAAATTGTTACCTACTTGAGTCTAAACTTATTTTAAAGGAGAAAAGTTTGTTTGTTTGGTTGTTTGAACGCGCTAATTTTAGGAACTACTGATTCCAGTGAAAAACATCTTTTAGTGTTGGATAGCCCATTTATCGAGGAAGGCTATACGTTATATAACATCACGCTACAATCAATAGGAGCGGAGCATCAATGAAAATTGTTGCAAATACAGCGAATAACTATTGCTTTTGAGAGCTTCCGTTCCGTGCGCTGCATAAACGGTTAAAGTAACTCAACAATCATACATGTATGACGGGATTGTTCCTCTTAAAAAGTCCGCTAAAGCATATTATCTGCATTTTTTTTAGGTTGACTCACACTCTCTCTAAGCCTCTCTCTCTCTTACGTAACGCAGACGAAGTTGCATGGGTCAGCTAGTTATACATATAAACATCCAATACTCGGAAACAAATGTCCATGCTCATCACACAAACATTCGCTCCTACCGGGATTCGAACCCGGAACCCTAAGAACGTAAGGCAGCCTCACTACCGCTGCGCCAATCGGGTCGTCAAAGTCACAAGTGCTCAAACACAGACTTATAAGCCTCGCCTTGGTTCGGGAGTAGCTAGTAAAATGAGGTGAGGTGATATAGATCCGGTACGGGTGCTTAGGTGCAATCATATGAGTGCAAAAAACTTCTTTGAAAAACAAACAGTGTAATCCTCCTTTCTCCCCAGCTACGAAGCTGAAAACGGCATCAAGGCTGAAGAGGCTGGCACGCTGAAGAAGGCCACTGGTCCCGACACCAGTGACGTCATCGTGGCTCAGGGAGCCTTCAGCTACACTGCACCAGATGGCACTGTCATCAACTTAAACTATATTGCTGATGACGAGGGCGGTTTCAAACCTGAGGTCAGTACTTTAAATTTTGATTCCTAAGATTCGATAATCTATTCTTATATTGAAGGAATGAATGGAATGTGTTGAGAGTTTTCAGCATGTCGTCACTTATTTAGCTCTTTTTTCTGCAGATTGACTGAGCACTGTTCAGATTATCTGAACAGTGGATGAGCCAAGCGAAGCGCATAAGATCGCGTCGTTTTTTTTTTAACCCTTTTAACTTGGGTTTAGATTATAGGTACCTTTTTATTGAAGGCTTTCAGCCATATTTTCATGCGCTTTACCATGAATCGAATACAATAATAGGGTAGATGACAAAAAAATCCAATTAGTCCGTCAGATAGATTTCCAAAAAATATTGGACACATATTTTTTCTTTTTTACGTTAACAAAAAATGAAGTCGATCATTCCTATTGTTTATTTATAAAAATAAAATCACGCATTTTATTTTTACAAGTATTGAAAGTACAAGAACTGAAGCATATTTTCGAAACTGAATGAACAAAATAACGACGATATTTTTCTAGTTTTAGTTGGTTCCGCTGATTTTTTATTGCGTAGCTAAAATAATAGGCAATATAACAAAAATCAAGGTTATTCAAATTGTTTGGAATGTAGAGGAATATACCATATTAACCTTTAGAGTAGAGTTTTTTTCAATGTGATTCGGTCATCTAAGTAAAAATAGACTATTAAATCACGCATGATTACGTAATTATTTAAATCTTATGTTTCATAAAACCGGAATATTTCGACTTTATTTTTTTCTATGTGTACACACGGCGACACATCAAGCAATACACATCCAGTATAATCTGACCTGGTTTTGTATGCGCTTCCCGTACAATGAGAGATCAGCTTAATTCGGTCTTCATGGTTTGATTGGTCGTCGTGTGTACCTATGTTAAACTGTCACCTGTTATTTTGTTTGCTGTTTGAGAAGATAATAAATTCGTTAGAACCATTATCGAAACTAAAATGACAATTTATTAATTCTGTGCTGCTTCCTGCGGCTTTATCGGCCATTATCATAATGGTTTACAATAACAATCAGTTTGATATTTTTATGAATATTTTATACTATAAGTGTAAAATACGCTAATTACACTGCAAGTAAAGAGTATTGAGTCCTGTTATGTTACTTTACTCCGATGGAACGGGTCTTCAATCTTTCTTCAGGAGCGTTGACAAACATTATACCTTGCCAAATCCACACGACCATTTGTTTCGACCTTCATTTTTTCTGTTCCAGGGCGCCCATTTGCCGACTCCTCCACCAATCCCGGAAGCAATCCAGAAGGCGCTCGACTACCTTGCGACCCTCCCCCCACCACCGCCCGGCAGGAACTAAATCTTTCGCCAACTGATCGCCCGATGCCCTGACGACCTGAGCATCCTACGTACCTGTTACCCCACGAATACTCGTACAGTTTTGAAAACAGAATAGAATGCCTTTAAAAAAAATGTTATTGGTAAATCCTTTTTTTGTTACTTTGTAACTAATCTCATTTGTTTTATAGTTAAGAAGATCTCGTTGTGCGTTATATGCACCACCAGTCTTTTTTAGATAAGCAAACTTTTATAAAAATCTTGAATAAAAATAACTTGAACTTTATGAGCATATATCTAAATTCTGTTTACAAAACTGCACTTACATTAAACCAATATAATATAGTAAGCAATAAAAAAAATATAAAAAAGAATGTACCTACAATGACTGAACTGTGATAGACAATGATTGAATTTACGTAAAATGTTTGTATATTTATTTAAATAAAAGCAAAATCAGTGCCAAAGAAGCATTGCAAAATGTAATGTGGTTTTTCAATTATCTAAATCTTCGCAATCGTCTTAGTCTAGGTTTCCAGCTCAGTGACCTAAATCTATTTTTCCAAGTACTTATAATGACTATATTTACATAATTTACAAAGATTAAGCATTAAGATTATATAAAAACTAATGTGGTTTGCGTTTAGAACAGAAGAATTCATTAAGTATGGAACAACATCCTTCTACTGTTTTTGTCATATTTATGGGATAATAATATCAAGGTCTTATATACTTAGAGATGAGACAAGGGCCAAATACAGTGATTTTTCATTAGCATAATTATGAAATTTACAGATACATACCGTCACACAGGTGATAAATGTTGATGTCATTTGCTATAAACGGTATCAAAGGCCCTAGTAGTTGATGGAACGTGTTATTTACTACCGAGTTCACTGAAAGGCAATTTTCAACTTTATTACTAAGGGCATAAAGGTGAAAACTGGCAGACCGTCAGTGAACACGGTAGTACAGTCAACAAACTAAATAAGTAACCAGGCTCGAAATATACAGGGTGGAATTTTGTAATGCCACCTGGAGGGAAAGTACTCTTAATACTGCAGATATAAAATTTTACTCAAAGGAAACATTCCTTTATTTTTGAATAGAAAGCAAACTGCATTCAAAGATTTTTGAAAATTCTCTTCTCCCACACCCGGGAATCGAACCGGCTAAAATCTGAAAAAATTATACCCTGTACTTTTATTGCATCGATCGTTAGGGTCAATTATAAGGATGAAATCTCTCTAACAAACATGATAAATTAAATGAAAGGAAAACCAGGAAATCTTAAATTAATTTAATTATTTACAAAAAATGGTAAACTAACTAATTAGTTGCTCGAAATGGGCTCCATTCTCTTGGATACACAAATTTATTCTTTTAACGAATTCATTTCTAGTAACCTTTAATAAAGTGTTGTGGTGAATATTATAAATCGTATTCTGAACTTCAACTCTCAACTCGTTGTCATTCGCATAAGATTTCATGTAAATTTGAGTTTTTACATATCCCCACAAAAAAAAATCTAATGGGGTGAGATCTGGCGATCTCGCAATCCAGGTATTAAAATGGTTATTAATGTAGGCAGTAGTGATTCTGCTGTTATGTGCTGGAGCACCATCTTGCTGTAGAATTATTTGGTTACGCTCTTCCTCGGGGAAACCATTTAACTCGTTTCTTAAGAGATCCAGTATTTCAATATACTTGACAGTGTTTAAATGACCTTCGTACACGTGGACTAACACTACATTATTTCTCATAATTCCGCACCAAACGTTGAAAGAAAATCTAACTTGATTGTTAGTTCCATGAACACGAACAGGATTCACTCGAGATCGATAATGGTTATTGCCGCGATTGTACAGTCGTGGTCTTTTCCGCCTGATCAGTTAATTTTTTTTTCGCTTTAATCATGCGGAGGCGCCGAGCCACTCCACCTTAAACTTTAGGCCTATTAGGAAAGCGTCAACTTTGGCGCGCAAAATAACAATAACTCTCGTTTGGCATGTGTCGCCGATCGGTATTTTTTTCATGAATTATTTATTATAAAGTCAACGAGGCGGGGATAGAGAGCGTTTCTATGTTTTATGTGCAAGCAAAAATAAGCTTAGTGGTGATCAGGCGGGAGTGTCCTCGATAGTACATGCCATTATTGCTGAGGTTGGTTTCGTCAGACCATACAATGTTACTCAAAAAATTAGGGTTTCGGTCAATTTCTCCAAGCATGTTTTAACAAAATTGTAATCGTCTCTCACGATCCCCAATATGCAATTTTTGCACCAACCAATCTTCACGATAGCATTTATACTTCTACTTTTTCAGCACTTTAAGTACGCGAGTGTGGGTTGTTCCTAATTCATCGGCAGCATCTCTACTTGAAGCCTTCGGAAATGATTCAAAGTAGGTATGTTAAAATATCTAGTTCAAAATCGAAATAGTTTTGCTGAATAGTTTGCCGTCTCTTCTTGTAAAAAAACCACCCGTATTCTTTAAATTTTCTACCATTCTTTTCAATACCAACCGAGTTGGTGCCTGTCGGTCTTGATATCTCTCTCCATACCACCGCTGAGCTAGATTCACGTTTTTGTTATTTAAAAAATAAGCTTCCATTAAATCAAACTGCTCTTGATAAGCCATTTTCACCGTGAGATAAAATGTGAAATGAGTTGTAAAAACAATCAAATGTGAATAACAACTTTGACAATCTAATTTTCAAATTTTAATCTAACTTTCCATATTTAAATTACCTCATACACGCAGCTACGAGTATGTCGCAAAGGAGTCTGCATTACCAAAGATGGATGTTAGTTAAAGAGCTTTAACTTGACTCATTGAATTTGTAACTTCAGATTTCCTGGTTTTCTTTTCATTTAATTTATCATGTTTGTTCGAGAGATTTCATCCTTATAATTGACCCTAACGATCGACGCAATAAAAGTGCAGGGTATAATTTTTTCAGATTTTAGCCGGTTCGATCCCCGGGTGTGGGAGAAGAGAATTTTCGAAAATATTTGAATGCAGTTTGCTTTCTATTCAAAAATAAAGGAATGTTTCCTTTGAGTAAAATTTTCTATCTGCAGTATTAAGAATACTTTCCCTCCAGGTGGCATTACAAAATTCCACCCTGTATAGTTGAACTTTTCTTAGAAACCGATGGAATTTTTCGAATAAAATGAAATTAAAATTGATAGAAATATTCAAATTTGTATATATAATAGCTATGGAACTCAAATGGAGTTAGGAAGGACACCTAGCAAGGCGCGGTGATAGCAGGTGGAGTAAAGCTGTTACCGAGTGGCGTCCAAGGAATGGAAAGAGAAGTGTTGGTCGTCTGACGGCGAGATGGGCAGACGATACCTATTGTTGCCATTGCGGGAATATCCTGGATGAGGTAGGCACAGGAACGTGGAGGTTGGCACAAACAAAGAGAGGCCTATACCCAGCAGTGGGTGAAATCGGGCTGTGGATGTTAATGATGATGATTCAAATTTGTTAATATAATTAAATTTGATCTAAAGACGTGAAATAGTTTTAAAAAAAACTGCCACTATATCTGACGACCATGGATACTTATTCATTTTGTCGACCGTACATGCCGGATGTTTTTAAGTTAGTAAGGCAAAATAAACCCATTTTGTATATTCTTCGAAGTCAGATTAGAAGTTAATATTAATTTTATTGCCAATATACTCGGTATACCAATTTAAACATATTTAAACCCATTGTACATATTATGTCTATAAATCAGTGCATCTCAAAATGTCAATATAGAAAATCACTTAAAGATAAATAACATTGTTCAGGAAAGTCATCATCATTTGCCTTGGCTTTTCCCAACTATGTAAGGGTCGGCTTCCAGTCTAACCGGATACAGCGGAATACCGGTATTTTAAGGCAAAGTATCCATTACAAAATGATTGCATACGTTACGGACCTAAAGTAACAAAATACTCTTTACCTATGTAAAATCTTGTACCTATGTAAATTTGCATGCCTTACGGTAGGATATGGCTAATGGACACTATGTTTATTTAAGATAAGACCTTTTATTTTGTACCCATATTCGACAACGAATAAATGATTATGATTATTATGATTACGATTACTATCAAATAAACCATCCAACACAACTACAACAACACAACAACAACACAAACACACAACAACACACAACACAACAACTTACAACAACAACAACTACAACTTGCTTAGCCTACGGTGAAATTATTACATAAGGAAATGCCAGTGAAAATATTCGTTTCAATAGAAAGCAAGAGTGGTCCCAACAATGCTTGGTATACAGCATTCCTCTACAACCTGTTTGCAAAAGTGAGCGTCTATCCCAAGGTCAATGATGAGAACGTAAAACAATGTGTTCTATCCATAGATCGAACACGATTAACTTACTGGACTATGAATGTGAGCATATCGACGATGATGAAACATCATGTAATACGCACAAACAATTGGTACTAATGATTGAATTAGCAGATACTTACGTAGTTGTATAGTTATTGATCAACTGATTAAATCTTAACTGTTTTGTAACCACTACACTATAGACAATATGCTTTTTTGTATTTAATTTAATTTTTGTACTGGATTTTGTTTACGGAAATTATAAAAACATTACTTTTTGCTAGCAAATGTGAGCTGAGACACTTTAGAATACGACAAAAAAGTTGCAGTAGTTGTATAATTAATTATATTCAGTTCAGTAATAACGCTATTATTATAAAATTACAAACCATTTATTTTTACAAAACACTGAAATGGGATGGTCTAGGCTGGAAAGCGTCCAGAAAAAAAATTATGATAAAACAATTTCTGAATGGACAGTCAGTCGGCGGCTGAGGTGGTTTATATTGTTATTAGAATAGAATAGAATAATTTATTACAATCGACACAGGATCATAAATTCAACATAATATAATAACATTACACACAAAAACATAAAAAAATAACATAATACACCTTAAACTACAGGTACATACAGACATACTTATCTAAAACTAAAATATATTATGTTGATTTCTCAGCAAATGTTTGAGGTACTGGCAATCAAACCTCCGCGCGAATACCCTCAGGGTACATGTGCATGTTATTGATACCTTTTCATTATAGACGGTCGATACGCTTATTGCAAAGGCATAATAATTAATTCATCAAGCGCATAGTAAAAATACAGATACGTCAGTCTACGCAGATTGGCTGGTATGCCAGCTGCCAGGTTAGTTCGTGATATCATTGATTGCTGTTCAACGACCAATCATTAAAACAGTTCGATTCTTTATCTTACATTTCATAAAAACAAATACAATGAATAATTCATTTAATTGTATAAATCCCTGGATACGAAACATAATTGCAATTCTAACTCAAAACACTGGTAGACGTCTGTTATTTTTTACGGAGGAGACTGAAAGTACAAAAAATTGATTCATGGAATGTGTAAAAAACATGTACCTACCTGGTGTTATTGTCACATGTGTATGTTTCACACTTTTGTTATACTTGCCAGCGAATGAAACCCATGCCAACTTGTCTAAATCTGATTTTATTTTTCATCTTTCTTCTTAAGTGGTCTTATCCTCTCAGTAATCGGTTCTGGCGTGGGCTTCGTGGCGAGATAAGCCAGAGCGCGTTGTATCGCGATAGGAATAGGCGGGGGTGTGGGCAAATGTGCTCCTACTGGTCTGTAGCCATTCTCATCAGCTGTGTAAGTTAGGCTGATGTCATGTCCGTCTTCACCCTGAAAATAGTACAAACATCAATATAAATAAATTGTATAAGGAAGATTATCAGTACCTAAGTAGAACACCAGGCCGAACTACTCCTGACATTGTCACTAACACTATCGTTAACACCTAATAACGGGACAAGCATACGTGAAAGTAGCAAAACAATCAGACGATCAAAATCTTGGCAACAACTATTAATTGATTACGAGAATTTCCTTGGGTACTTACTTTGTATGAAAAGTTTCCTTCCACAGCACTCCCGGAACCGCCATTGGAAGTTCTTAATTCACCTCTCTCATAAGCTTTTGTACCATCACCGCCTTCATAGCTGCAAATAATGATTAAGATGTCATTACAATATATTTGAACCTATCTACAGTTAAAATCACAATCACAAATTACCTGTAATGAAAATCTCCCGAGTGTGAGAAAACATAGCTTTCTGACTCGATTATAGGAACCACAGGATCCCGTATTCCCGTTCTCGGTTTAAAAATTTGAGGAGCATGTGTCGATGGCTTTTCGCCGCGGATCGGAACAGTCATTGGTGTTGCTTCTTTTTGGTCTTCGTTGTTTTTATTTCTTTCTGATTCTCTGACATGTGTTTCAAGTTGGGTTTTATTCACTTTCACTCTTCTTACTTTTTTAACCCTTCTTCGTGGCGTGACTCCTTTTCCAGCTTCAATTTCAACGGAATGTTCTTCATTTGCTGGTATCTTAATAGATCGGGATCTTGGTTTTGAATTTAATTCTGGTTTGAAATCGACAACTCCAGGTAATAGACCGCGGGCAGGTAGATGATTTACAGGTTTCGAATTTTTATTTTCATCTCTAACAATCTCATCTTTTCCTTCATTTTTGCTCACTTTAATCACTTCTTCATCATCGTATACCACAGCAACCGGAATTTTATCGTAAGTTTCTGTTACTGGGGGGTGATTAGAATGATACGTCCTCGTGACTGGGGTCTGTCTTTGAAGCACTCTTTTATTGTTACTTAAATCTGCACTAGTCACACCGTCAACTAATATTAAGTAAATAGGTAATAATGATAAAGTTAGTAACATTTTCACTAAATCGGTAATCAACTAAGTATTATGATCCTCCTCTCACGCGATTAAAACAGCAAATGAAGATGACTCAATAGCCTAACTCATTATTGGTTTTATTCGTAATCTATTCAGTGGTTTGACAAGAATTGCTTAATTTCTTGTTTTGTAAATTATACACACGACAATAAACTCCACGTACCCAAACAAGATGAACGTCCACATAGCGTAATATGTTAATTTGATATACAGTATGATTCTCAGTATTAATAAAATTAGGAAGTGTATTAGCTATTAGTAATTATGTCGAAAAAGCCATTTCACTACAATATAATTTTATTTTTCATAGCACGTTTAGCAAAGTTTCAGTACTAATAAGCACAAGCATGAGCCATTCTATACTGAAAATTAGAGCACCAAAATGTTTCAGTAAGATAGTTTAGGTCTTGTTTAGAGTGGTCAATGGTTGGTTTCTCTGCTCTTGTTACTCGATTATTATTTATTGTACAAATTTATTTAGTTTTTTTTTCATGCTTTATGTATGTATGTGTAATTGTATATTGATATTATAAATAAAAAAAAACTATAAACCTCATTTCCCAAAAGCAACATTTTTGCGCTTTAGCATTTTCCCCTTTCCACTGACGATACGTTTTGATACACCACAGACTACTTGCAGTACTCACTCCCTCTTCTTGTAATCGATTCAAAGGTTGTCTTGAAAAGATTGCTTAGCGATAAGACCGCCCATTGTATCACCATATTATGATGTGAAATATTTTTCTCTAAGAATGAAGAATGAATTTGAATAAAGAATATTCTATTATATTCAATGGTTTAATCGCGTTCAATCGTCACCGATCATGTCTTATTGTTGACACCTAGTTGATTGTGCAATTTTCACAGAAGAACACAATCAGTAAAACGTTAAGGTTGAAGTATTTAGCGTCCGGTGAGGCTCGCTCCTCCGGAACGCGGGGGGAGGTTAGAGTAAATAATTGAATCTTACATATAGGTGGACAACGAGTCTGGAGCATCACTCATAAGTGTAAATCAGGAGTGGTTAGAATAGACATGTTATTAAAATTAGTTTATTTGTGCTGGGCAGCGGCGTGCGTGTTTGCCGCACCCCCCACCGATGAGGTGCCACGGGAAAGGCAACTGAATGCAGCGGTACCGATACCAATTGTTTCACAGTCTGAGGAATTGGAGGCTGATGGAAAATATAAATTTAGGTAATTTGATAATTTACTATCACATTTGTCTGACAAAATTTTACATTTCATTCATAACGATAAAGGTGTATTGTTTAATAAAATCTAAACTATACTTATAGTGCTGATTGCTAGACTGCTCCACACTAGTTAACGAAATAATATCTAACTTATTACCTTACAGTGTAGTGATATAAAATAAAAATGCAAGAGATAAACTTAAATAATTTTACTAAACCTTTGATAACGCATGATTACAGCTACGAAACCGGGAACGGTATCAAACGCGAGGAGACATCGTTTGACAAAGTGATAGATGGAAAGACAGCCCACAAGCACAGTGACTGCAGCAATGAGGGTGGAGAAGATGACAACAGCGGTGAAATACACGTCCAACAGGGATCCTACTCCTACACGGCACCCGATGGAACCCTCATCAGTGTAAAGCAAGTATTGATTATACATAGTTATTACGCTGGTTGCTATGAACCATTTGAGTGGTAGAGCAAACAGATTTGATTTATATTAAAAATACAAGTGTTTCAGTGTTATCTTCTGCTTCAGTTTAGAGACTTATCACTAAAATGCTAAATAACACGCATGAAAGTACAGTTTTCTTTAAACATTGTGAATTATTGTCTGGGAATAGCAAAACGAACTAAATAGTGTTTGCTTTGTTACCAGTTATGAACAATGTCAACTTCATACTGTACAGATTACCAGTGAATTATGATGAACAGTGTTGAAATCACAGAGAGTTTAGCTCTCTGTGATTTCAACACTGTTCATCATAATTAATTTGAATCAAAGTTTAATGTCTATTCGTAAATTTAAGCATGCTGTATAGTGATAAAAGGTTACTAAAGCTGACGGATAACCCTTGAAATAACTACCAAGTTCTATAAATAAAATTGATGCGTCAATCAGTTTTTGTTATGGTCTACGCAAAAATGATGAAAATATATTTACAGTAATCCAGTAATTTGCTTAATTTTAACCCTTTTGTGTATTCTACCTCGATCCTGTTGCCTTATCAATTCAATAATATTATTTTCGGCGTTTTCATCAGAGTGGAGCAAATAATGCTTCATTGTAATTAGCTGTAAACTACAAAAAAATATGTTTCTTTACTATTCTAACTTTCATTGCATTTTTTATTAAAACGAAAGTTAAGTTTTCTCATTTCTTTATACTAAAAAATCATTACCTCAATGTTACAGGTACATTGCAGACGAAAACGGTTTTCGACCAGTTGGTAATCACATCAATCTTGGACCACAATTACAAAGTACTCATAGCCACATCCACAAGCAGAAAAGTTCACGAAAATTGAAGGCCAGTGATGAAGATAATACTAGTACCGCCTCCGAAGAAACTCAAGTATCAGGAAACACTGAATCAGAAAACTCTGAATCAGAATCACTTGAAAATGTATCTCCACCTAATGGTGAATATGCTAAAAAGATTCCAAAGAAAGGGTCATTAAAAGTTGAAAAACCTGTTGAGAAAGATGGAAAATCTGCTCAAGTTAGTAAGGAACCTGCCAAAGAAGGTGAGAACTCTGTGGTAGAAGGAGGAAAACCTGCTAGTGAAGAAAAGAAGTCCGTCAATCAAGGAGATAAATCTACTAAGAAAAGTGGAAAACCTGAGGCTAAAGAAAATGTGGAAATTGTATCTAGAATAGGTGAAGAACCCAACAAGGAAGAAGAAAAGCCTTTTACAAAAGATGAGAAGACTGCATCTAAAGAAGGTGAAAAGCCCTCCAAAGAAGGTAAAAAACCTTCGAAAGAAGTTGAATATTCTGAGACTAAAGAAGGTAAGGCTCCCGCTGCTAAAGAAGGAGAGAAGCCCACTGATAAGGAAGAGGAAAAAATCACTACTAAGGAAGGAGAGAAAAACCCTGCTAAAGAAGCGGAAAAGCCTGCTGTCAAAGAAGGAGAAAAGCTTACTGTAAAAGAAGGAGAGAAAACTTCTGCTAAGGGAGGAGATAAACCTGTAGGTAACAAAACAGAAAATCCCGTTGCTAAGGACGGAGACAAACTCCTTACTAAAAATGGAGAAAAACCCGCTGCTAAAGAAGGGGAGAAACCCACTGCTAAGGATGAAGGAGAGAAGTCTGTTACTAAAGAAGGAAAGAAACCTGCTGCTAAAGACGGAGAGAAACTGGCTGCTAAGGAAGGAAAAAAGCTTGCTGCCAAAGACGGAGAGAAACCTGCTGCTAAAAAAGAAGAGAAGCCTGCTGCTAAAGAAGGAGAGAAACCTGTGGCTAATAATGGAGAGAAGCCTGCTGCCAAAGAAGGAGATAAACCTATAGCTAAGGAAGGAGAGAAGCCTGTTGCTAAGGAAGGTGAGAAACCTGCTGCTAAGGAAGGACAGAAACCTGTGGCTAAAGACGGAGAAAAACCCACTGCTAAGGAAGGAGAGAAGCTTGTTGCCAAAGAAGGAGAGAAAAATGCTGCTAAAGAAGCGGAAAAGCCTGCTGACAAAGAAGGAGAAAAGCTTATTGTTAAGGAAGGAGAGAAAACTTCTGCTAACGGAGGAGATAAACCTGTAGGTAACAAAACAGAAAATTCCGTTGCTAAGGATGGAGAAAAACTCCTTACTAAAAAAGGAGAAAAATCCGCTGCTAAGGAAGGAGAGAAGCTTGCTACCAAAGAAGGAGAAAAGCCTGTTGCCAAAGATGGAGAGAAGCCTGTTGCTAAAGAAGGTGAGAAACCTGCTGCTAAGGAAGGAGAGAAACCTGTGGCTAAGGACGGAGAGAAACTTGCTGGTAAGGAAGGAGAAAAACCTGCTGCCAAAGACGGAGAGAAGCCTGCTGCTAAGGAAGGAGAGAAATCTGTGGCAAAAAATGGAGAGAAACCTGCTGTGAAGGAGGGAGAGAAGCCTGCTGCCAAAGAAGGAGAGAAGCCTGTTGCTGAAGAAGGAGAGAAGCCTGTTGCTAATGGAAGAGAGAAACCTGTGGCTAAAGACGGAGAGAAACCCGCTGCTAATGAAGGAGATAAGCTTGCTGCCAAAGAAGGAGAGAAGCCTGCTGCTAAGGAAGAAGGAAAACCTGTGGGTAAAGACGGAGAGGAATCTGCTGTTAAGGAAGGAGAGAAGCTTGCTGCTAAGGGAGGAGAGAAATCTGTGGCTAAAGACGGAGATAAACCTATAGCTAAGGAAGGAGAGAAGCCTGTTGCTAAAGAAGGTGAGAAATCTGCAGCTAAGAAAGGAGAGAAACCTGTGGCTAAAGACGGAGAGAAACTCGCTGCTAAGGAAGGAGAGAAGCTTGATGCCAAAGAAGGAGAGAAGCCTGTTGCAAAAGATGGAGAGAAGCCTGCTGTTAAAAAAAGAGAGAAGCCTGCTGCTAAGGAAGGAGAGAAACCTTTGGCTAAAGACGGAGAGAAATCTGCCGTTAAGGGAGGAGAGAAACATGCTGCTAAGGAAGGAGAGAAACCTGTGGCTAAAGATGGAGAGAAACCCGCTGCCAAGGAAGGCGAGAAGCTTGCTGCGAAAGACGGAGAAAAACCTGCTGCTAAGGAAGGAGAAAAACCTGCTGCTAAGGAAGGAGAGAAACCTGCAGCTAAAGAAGGAGAAACACCTGCTGCTAAGGAAGGAGAGAAACCTGCTGCTAAGGAAGAAGAGAAACCTGCAGCCAAAGAAGGAGAAAAACCTTCTGATAAGGAAGGAGAGAAACCTGCTGCTAAGGAAGGAGAGAAACCTGCTGCCAAAGAAGAAAAGAAGACTGCTGCTAAAGAAGGAGAGAAACCTGCTGTTAAAGAAGGAGATAAACCTATAGCCAAGAAAGAAGAAAATCCTGCTGTTAAAGTTGGAAATAATCCAACTATTAAGAAAGGACAGAAGCCTGCTGCTAATGATGGTGAAACATCTGTGGCCAAAAAAGGAGAAAAACCAACTGTTAAGAAAGGACAGAATAGTGAGAAGCCTCCCACCGAAGAGGGTGATAAATCTACCCAAGAAGGTAAAATACCAGCAAAAGAAGCAGTAAACATCTCAAACCAGGCTGTTAACGTCGCACAAGATGCAAAAAAATCAGCTAAGGGTGCGGTGCAATCCGCTATGCAAGCTCTGAAAACTGCGGAAAATGTAATTAAATCTATTAAACAACAGCGCGTAATTGGAGATCAAATGCTTGACAATGAAACAGTGGCACACGCACAGATAGCTAAAAACGCTGCTAAAGAAGCGCTTCAGGCGGCACAAGTAGTCGGAACCGCTGCTGAAGCAGTGGAGAAAGCCGCTAACGAGGCCGTCTTTTTAGCTCAGTCACTGCCAACCCCTCCTCCTAATCCTGTACTAAATGACAAATCCGATGAAAACTCTATTGTAAGCTTATCCGTTAATGCCGATATGTCTTCAAAAGAACCAGAAAAACCTGCTAAAGATAATGTAAAGTCTGCCAAGGCAACTGAAAGCGGTGTCAAAGTATCTGTAGCTGAAAAAGAAGAGAAACAACCCCCAAAAGAAGCAGAAAAGAATTAAAATACATAAACTTGAACATTGGTACAAATGAACGAATTTTCATACTAACGGTACGGGTTAATACGAGTAATTGTATAAATTAATATAAAAGTGTGATATTATAACGTTTTCTAAGTCAACGATTAGTTTATTTTGTTGCTGATGATTATTTTTTAAGAAAATACATTTAAGTTACCTATTGTTGACTTATTGTTTTAATAAGCTAAGCTTTCCTTTCCTTTATAGCACCGACAGTACTGTATGTTATATAAATTGCGGAAGTTAAACCGACATATTTTCTCTCTCTCTCTCTACTCAGTATTTACAGTCATATTTTTATCACTACATATGTAAAGAAGTATGTAGCTCTAACATGGATTTACTCAAACGCCTGCGACGTTAGTATGACTATAGATTTAAATGAACTTAATAATGAACACATTTATATTACCATCAGGCGCTTCAATAATTTATTAACACAAGTTGGTCGTTTGTAATACGAGACGCATCCGAAATACCCTTACTAGACTAGGATTCATATCTTCCAAATCGGTACACAACTGCGCTCATCGGTGCTCTCATTCTGGCTACTATATAAGTGGTAGTAACCGTGAAGGAAAACATCGTGAGGAAACCGGCATACACTAGAAACAAACATTCGAAGACATGTGACATCTACCAACTCGCACTGGGCCTGCGTGGTAGATTATAGCCCATTCCCTCTCATAGAGAGGAGGCCTGTGTCCCAGCAGTAGGAACATTAATAGGCTGATGATGATGATGATGATGATGAACCCGAATGAGCTCTTTTACAATGAGCACTATTATTACTGCGTGGTCCACCTCTGTTTCTAACGGCAGTGCAGTAGTACACGCACAAACAATGGCTATGATGTCGCATCCCCACGATTCAAAAGTTTATAAATGTGGTCATTAATTACCCTACGCCTGAGTGGTTGTAAGTATGGCTAAATGTAAGCAAGTAGTCAGAATATTGGATATGTCTACTTGCAGGTTTTCATCTGCAAGTACTGTTGTTTTTTTGCTGTCTGCTAAAATTACACGACTGATAAGTGGAATTGTGAGTGCTCAGTCACATTGAGACGGCCTTGCAATTTAATTAAGTGACACTATTTATAGTTCATATTATACTAAACTTTAATTTAATGTGTATTTTATTTAGAGGGCCAATTAAGTGGAAACAATCGCTTTCAAAGCGTTTTGAGCGTATGTTGTAGCGACTTTCAGTTCAATATATTTCTGATTTTTCCATATTCTTTATTGCTGTTAAACTATCACTTTTTCTAGGCCCAGGTGTAGGTTCGTTATGAGTGTACCATGTGTGGTAGATATGAGTTTAAAATAATATAGAGTATCTACTAGCCTCTATCTGCGGTCTAACCCACGTTCAGGTGACAGTTATATAAGGGATAACAACAGGAATAAAACGTTTCGGCCGTTAAGGTGTGAAAAGATGACAGACAAACAAAGTTACACCATTCGGTCATTTAAAAAATTAGCGTCACACACATTGCAAGCGTCACTTTTGAGTATGAGGCCCTGGGTTCGATTCTCAGGTCGGGCAAAATGTTATCAAGGTTTCTTCACAGAATCTAGATTTCTGCCCGGTTAATGACAATAGGCATATATAACATTGGACTTAACATAACTAACGAAATGTAGGTGTACTATTCGGTACACATCTGCTTAACCCTTCGATGATTACAGTCGTGAAGTTATATTATGTATTAATAAGGTTATGGGTGTACAATATTCATGATTATATACAGAAAAGAAAGTAAACCAGTTACTCTAATACACTTTGCGTGCAGTACCTACCGATGCAAATTGAAATATCAGTTCAATGAAATGTCAAGATCAGTTCAAGTGTTCGACGCATAGCGTAGAGAAGCGTTCCTCCTCTCACTTTTGTTGTGAAACCAATGACGTTAATCCTAGGTATTAGGTGCACTCATTTCATTTTGTTTCGGAATGCCAAAAACAGGGCCGTCTTAAAGCTCGTTGGGTCAACGACATCGTCAAAGTCGTGGGATACACCTGGATAAGGGACGCAAAGAACCGGGAACAGTGGCAGAAAAAAGGGGAGGCCAGCAGTGGGTGATTCCGGGCTGATATGATGATGATAATGATGCTCAAGAAAAGTCAAGGGAGTCATTTAGGTTTCTTGAAGGTGTATATTCCAAAGTTGTGACAAACAGCAAGAGTTCCAGTTTCTCTTGGTCTCTTGTATAAGGACATACCTAGGTGGTGAATCGCAATTATCATCCTCGCGCTCGACGTAGAACGCCAACTCGCCTCTTCCTAGCGGAAGGCGTTGAATCCTACCTGAAAGATGATATGATGTATGATGATAAATGATGTATGTGAAATAGGTATTATCTTTCACACCATGCAATGCTATAATCTACGAAATCTTTTTATTAGTGTCTGTTTTACACGGTTGTTGGAAAAGGTTTGCTAGTATTTGATCTAATAGTAGTACAAAACCATCCAAATGTAAAATTTGAGTGGAGACTTAGACCGCTGTAAACTTACAAATATTCTCCAAATACATCCTTGAAATAAATCAGTAAATAGTTTATAAAATGCCGATTTACTTTGAAGATAATATGGTACAAGCTGATAGGCATGCACCAGGCATTAGTATACGATTCAAGTTTAGTTGCTCTGCCGGTCTCTCAGTTTAGGTAAGTAGGTAGGTATGTAACTAGTTTTTATCACTTTAAGGCTAAACTGGACTGATTTTCCTACTAAACGTTTAATCGGTCGAATCATGTCCTACTATTTGTGAAGGTAAATAAAGGGTTATGAAATTGACCTTGAGTTTTATATGTAGATGTTCTACGATTTTATGGCTATTAATAGAATACATTGTTTCAAAATAAATCAATCAAAGGTTTTGTGAAATTGAGAACCAAACTCGGTCGTATCTGTATTCGATCGTATAGTTGATGATCCACGAGATTCATGAGCGTGCTATCAGCACTATTCGGCTATTGCAGGTTGCTGAAACTTATTCGATGCAATTGTCTGCACATTGCAGGACTTCTTCACTAACTGACATTGTTTTCTCCGATTTCTAGTCTGAGTACATCCACGTTACTCTCTGGGTTTAAGTATTTTTACAAAGACCTTACTTACGTTTAACAAGAAATGTTAGAAAGATTAGTATTCCTATTACAATTTTTAAGTTCTGTTTCTAGTACAGCTTACATAAGTTAAGCGCCGCGAGACATCCTACGGTACAGTTTTACTTTCTCCGTTTAGTGTCTGTCTCCGCATATTGTTCTAGGTTTAAAGCACATTATCTTGATGTTGGTTTAAAACGATAGTTTTCTTCTTTATTCTTTCAAAACTTAACAAAACAAAAACCGGCCAAGTGCGTGTCGGGCCACGCGCAGTGTAGGGTTCCGTAGTAGCCCGTTATATTTTAGATTTTGTTTTTCAATGCAAGTCTTCACCCGTTAAAAACAAGCAGCCACTTCATCTTGGTCATTTTATTGGATTTATTCTAAGGATTTTGTATTTGGTACAAAATTATCCACTACCCTAGTTCAACGACTATTACTGCTAAACTAATAAAGTTATCTTAACCACTATAGCTATCATCATGATTTTTTCAATAATTTTCAAGCTAGCAGTTTAGCACCAGCAGCTTTTAGAAGAGGGGGGATACTGGAACAAAAACTTGCACTTTAAAGTTTATTAATTCGTAAATGGAACATTAAATCGAAAAGTAGTATTAGCAACCTTTAAGTCATTTTAAAAGACCTATTCAACGATACCCCACACAATGGAGTAGATGACGAAAAAAGAAATCATCCCCACTTCACATGTGGAGGAGCCTAAAAAATATTTTCCAAAATTTTATTTTACCACTTTGTCGGCGTTATTGATATACACACCTCTACAAAATTACAGCTTTATAGTACTAACGGTCTCTTAGAAGAACCTCGGACAGACAGACAAACGGACATGGCGAAACTATAAGGGTTCCTTGTCAGGACTACGGAACCCTAAAAGTGTGTGGATCCGAGAAGCATCTCGAAGGCACACAGTGTTATTTGCTTTTCCCGAAGTAATATTTGAAATTCAACTGACGTAACAAATACCTACCACAAACGAATATATATGATCACCAAAAAATAAAAGGACTATTTATTGAAACGAGTAACTAACAACAATTAGAGACCACATTACAAGCATTAATCTAATGATCCACATAACCCATTTAAAGCTCAATTTTACAAATTTTGCAAATGATCCAGTTTTAGTCCATTATCCCTCATTAGGGATACTTCTATTGCGTAACATTTTAATATTTAAACTCTTTGTAAGGCAAAAATTTTATCAATCACGTAACCGATCCAACGGAACAATAGTAGTTAATACTTCTAATTATCATTATGACTAAGGTGAGTAAAACTCAAACATCATTTGCCTAGCCTTTTCCCAACTATGTTGGAGTCGGTTTCCAGTCTAACTGGATGTACCTGGCTGCCAGTATTTTACATGCCTATCTAACTTCTGCCTATCTGACTAAACCTACACCCTAAGTCCATAAACAAACCCACTTTCTGGATCTGATAGGCATTAAATAATAAATATAAATAAATAAATAAATATCGCTGGGCATTACACACAGCGCCATCTAGTGCCACACTAAGCAACGAGGCTTGTGTCGTGGACACCAGATAGTTGATATACTACATAGATACTTTTTGTTTGTAAATACACACTTATTATACATATAAACACCCATGACTCGGAAACAAATCTCCATGCTCATCACACAAACATTTGTTCCAACCAGGATTCGAACCCGGGACCCTTAGAACGTAAAGCAGCTTCACTACCGCTGCGCCATTCATTCAGGTCGTCATATTAGTGTAATATATTCTAATCCTGCTTTTTTATTTCACAGTTAGTAGTATTGTTCGGCCTTGTCGCCATTTCATCAGTCTTGGCTGCACCACTGAAAGAACACCCGTATCGGAATCTACCAGCACTGGAGCAGGAGGAGGTTCACGACGAGTTCGGTCAGTTTGCTCTGCGGTACGTGACGGCTGAGGGCACCGTGGTGTCGGAGCGCGGCCGGCTCGTGCCCACACCGGACGGCACCGGCTACGTCATGATCGTCGAGGGAGAGGTCTCATACATCGGCGATGATGACCAGGTCTACGTCACCAAGTACACCGCCGGTCTCGATGGATACCATGCTGAGGGCAATCATTTACCAGTTGCACCTGAGATCCCTAAGCCAGAAGCAGAAAAATGATTTTGACAGTGATTATTAATAAATGTTTACTAGAATATCTTGTCTTTGACGTACATAGTCTTCCTTATGTGTTATTAATTATGTTGTTCAAATGAAGAAACATAAAATGTCCTAATATTTGCTGAAAATACTAGAAAGTTTACATACATATCATATGCCATTTGAAAACAATTACTTACATATCTTTTACTGGTTTTCACCATGTAAATTGCACATGAATCGGTACCCATATTAGACAAAGGAGGTAATAAGTATACAAAGGATGACTCTTTCGTGAATTACTCAGTAAATCCCGTGGGAGCACACATTTTATTGACAAGGTGCAAAATAATTACCAAGTAATAAAGAGAATGTCGTGTCGACAGGATGTGTTGTAGTTGAGGTTTATTTTTAGACCAAGTCGTTAACAACTGATCTGGTTTAAATAGGCCATGTTTTATTTTTAACAAATAAAGCCATAAAAAATTTGTATCGATAAGGGCACGAGTTGAATGGCTTTTTCTGTCTCCGGTCTCTGTAGCATATTCGCGATCAACACTATATTTTACATATTTTTTCTTTATTTTTATCTATGGTTGCTTTACACCCTGTTCTCGACACCCCCAAGTGCCTACTGCTGGGCAAAGGTCTCCCAATAACCTTCGTCCCGTCACGTCAGCGTTTAGGCCTCTAGGCCTCCCTTGGCGTCGACTCCCGTCTTCTGGCACCCACTGCGTCACGGCTCTGGCCCATCCGTCCGGTCCGGTCCGTAATACGCCATGCTCCATTGCCGACTGGCAAACCTTGAGTTTGGACTTTTGAGACTCAGTCAGGGACCAAGTTTGAGCACCGTAGGTTAGGATGGGCAGTATACATTTTACATTTCCATGTGTTTGTGCTTCAGGGCTCTCACCCTTCATCAGCGACTTCATGGACAAACTTTATAATAATTATTGATATTTTTGTGTAACAGCTGATGAATTCAGATCTTTCTCATTCTTTTAGTATCGATGTGTATATTGTTTTGGCATTCGACATTCACGAGCAAGCTGCAATTCTAAAATTTAAATTTATGTTATGTTGAAAGTAGCTCCATGTCATAACCCTAACCTCTAGCCCCGCCTGTCAATAAAATCTTAAAATTCTTAAAGATTAATATAAACATGTAAATTAGGATGTTTTTAAAGGATAAGAAAGTTATCAAATATGTCAACTTATGTACGTAGGATTACGGACTTTATGTAACGTGGCATTAAAGGTAATTATAGAATGCCAGTTGCTGATTTCAATAGTAGGTGTAGTATGTAGGTGTAGTGCTAAAAAACTCTAACTGCTATCAGTTTTGATCATCGTCTCACGCAAATAATGGTCTATTGATAAAAACGGTTCACTTAATAGTCGTTGTACACTATAGGTTACGCAATCTGTGAATACTTTGCCGACAGATTCTGCCAGCTTATCTATAAAAAGGTCTATTTAATGCACAAAAGTTTTTGAATGAAATAGTAAGGAATGTGGTTAGTGCCTATCCTGGTGTCAGAGTTTTTATGCCACCCACGATCCTCTGGCTTAGCTTTACAAATATCTATCAGGCGTGCTGGTTTGGTTTCTTCATGATGTTTTCACCGAAGCAACCAATAGGTAATTATACAATACGCACATGAATCCGAAAAATCAAAGGTGCGTGTCTTTGATTCGAATTCGTGAGCTATGACTTGGTATTCCGACGGTCACACCACTATCACTGCTATAATCAAACAGACATACATCATAACAATGCATTTTTCGAAATTGATGATACTATAACTCGATAACTAAGCCAACATATAATTTAGCATCATGAGCCTACAGTGTACAGGCGCACTACCTGAATAACGCAGAGGGCCGTGATTCACCATTCGAGCATTAAAACGCACACTATCAATAATTAATAATTTCAAATGAGCTTTATCATTTATCCGTGACTAACATTAGTAATAGTACATTTTGATACAAGTGGAGAATGTTTGTTATTGCATGCGAGGCGGAATTAACACTCGAGCGCCCGAGCCGGGGTTTTTGAGCCGAGAACTGCAATAACAAATGTCCTCGTGTATCAAACGACGTTTTTCAATACACTTTTGAAGAAATAAAAAAAAAACAATTACCGCCGCCGACTATAGGCATTGAACCAATTTGGACTAAGTATAGGTATATTTTTATAAGTGGCAATTTTCCAACACCCGCGTTCTGTGCCGCGTACGGGAATGGCTCATTCCCGTACGCGGCACAGCACGCAGTGTTGGAAAATGAAAAAGATCCACGTGTGTGAAATACATTGCATATTGAACCTAATCGTAGTGCGATAAGAACCCATTTTCGAGGAAGTGTATTGAAAATTATAATTTTCCTCAGCATTGAATTCAAAGTCACTGTCAAAGCTAACAAAACGAAGACACATGCATTTACTTGTACCGACTTTGATGAATGCATAATTAACTGGCTACGTACGTAACAGAGCGATGAATGGCTATTGTAGTATTCCTAGACATTATAGGTACTAAATAAGATGCCTGTAGAATGACGCAACGAAGACGAAATACCTTGACACACAAAATGTTACGACAAAAAGAAATTCTAAATATGTCATTACAAATAGTGATGTAACTAGTGTGAATAGCACTTGCATTTGCAGTGAAAATACTAAACGATTAGAATGTTACCTACTTGTTAAAACAAGTAAGTATTAATCTACTTACCCACTTATAAGTATGTATTCTGTTTCTAAAATTGATTGACCTATTCGTTGTTTCCAGTAAGATTGGTAAAGTCACTTAGTCTGCACTCGCCGTGACAGTGGGCAATGTGCCAAAAATAAATTAAGTGTGAAAGATTTTAACAGTAATGATTATGGTAATTAAAGCCGTTTTCGAATGGATATAGAACTTATAGTAGAATGGTGAATCATTTGTAAAACAGACGAATGTTTTCATAAAGTGTGTTAAATATACCTCCGTATCAGTCTACCTGTTTAGGGTAGGAGCCTGGTAAGCAGCGAACAACACATAATTTTACTGTCCTTGCATACCTCTTTTGTTTCGCCTACGTCGATTAAAATCTATTCAATCTCGCATACCCTTCGACGTGGGTGCCCTTTATCATTATTATGTTAATAGCAAACATCTTCAAGCTTATAACAAGAGCCCATTATGAATATTGTAATAACTAGGTAAATATTATCTCATTAAAAATCTGTGCACATCTTTCTCCTACAAACATGATTATGAAGCAAGTGCATTAGACCGCTCTACTCAACTAGTACACTATTCCAAGGTTAGATGAATCAAATAAGAGGGGCCTCACGCACACCTAGTTTCATGCTATAGTAAAGCACCGAGTGATGGTAATGACTAATGAGTGCAAAACATTTAGGATTGGGCGCCCCATGTGGCACGCAGCGGTGTCAGTAACCTCAAAAGCGCAGCTGCTTACGTAACAGACTCATCACGCGTCCGCCAAAGACGTGCAATTGAAACTATAATGACAAAATAGTAACTACGAACACGCTAACGATATGTTACGATATATAATAAGCCATATTGTAAAACTTATGAAGTGACACTGATAAAGAGCCACTTTCTCGGTAGACTTAGTTAAAGTTCATGGTTAAAACTAAGCTACAAGAAAGTTTATGTACAGATTTTAGTACTGATTACATTATGTGAGCTCACGCTTTTGTTGCATTGCATTGCTGAATCAAGAAGAATGTGGGAAGCTGTGCCTCTTTATGAATGACATACAGTTACATAAAATGTCAAATGCTACGGGGTAGGTGATCATGATGATTAAATTGTATCAGATAACGTAATGTGTATTAATACCATTTAAAATATAAATGACTATGATTTAATATCTATCATAAAATAAATAGTTAAATCACAACAATTGATAAACGTGAATCAGATTAATAACTGATCCATATCTGGCATTATTATGCAAAGATGTAGGAAACTGACTGATACAGAAAACTTCTTATAATCCACATTATGGAATTAATTTACGCGCATCGGGCGCAAAAATGATCGGAAATGAAGCGCATCGCAGGCGTGCCGGAGTCCACGCACGCTCCCTCTCGTGCCCATTGCGCAAGTTGCCTTGATAACTGATAGTAAGTGTTGCCACACTGACAAGCGAAAACAACGCCTACAATTTATGTAACAGCTACTGGCAACACAAGCGATGCCCCCTTACACCATGTCGCTTAAGATAGTGCCGCTAAGATGAAACACATCTCAACTCTTCAGACAAATTCTATGCATGAAGCAAAGTTGAGGCCGGGTAGGGTGGGGATCAGAGCTCCGTCTTTTAAATATATAAATGTTCGTCAAAAAGAAGTATGCAACTAGGACATGTATAAACAAATGTCACTAGGAAGCAAGACGAGTTGCTACAAACTGAGCAAATGAGCATCTCACAATACTCGGATGAAATGTATGCGTAGGTGCAGTCGTATATATTTATGTGTTAATGATCAGTAAGACTAAGTAGGTACTTAAGTACCTAGATACTTTATAAAAACTAGCCAGTCGTAAAGGAAACTTACCCTCAAAACGGTTGCTAACAAAAATGGATGCAGCTTTTTATAACCTCGTCTTCCAAGGACATACAATAAAAATAAGAAGAAAAAGATTCTATTGCACAAGAATATCTAGCCACGTAACCTCTGAATACCTCTTCTGTGGTTCACATCCTGTTTGTCAGCGTGACAACATGTTAAAAGAAAAAAGAACTAGTACGAGGTGTATGTATCGATAACATTATTATAGAGCATGGCAACGAGTCCTAGCAAAAAGTGTACATAGTAATTATAAAATTCACCGCACCTATACAAATAATATATAAAATTGAAGTATCTGTTTGTAATTTAAAAGCTTTTTAGTGAATGCATCAGAAAATATATACGGCACATAAAACAAAAACAACTTTTTAATTTATATCTGCCTGTCTGTTTGACACGTGTCTACCTAATCTCTGAAACGGCTGGACCGATTTTGAAGAGACTTTACTGGCACATAACTGATGTTTTATGGAGTAACTTAAGCTACTTTTATTTTAGAATAAGTATTAGGGTTCCGTGCAAAAAAAATAAAACCCGATTGAAAAAGCGAAGTAAAATTTTATAATAATTTCACTCGAATGAAGGTTGCGGGCAGCCAGTACTCATTATAAGGAGAAATTAGCTATCTTCAAAATTTTAAAAATAAATAATGTGTTTATTTTCTCATCACAAACGTTACAGTGAACAGGAATTACTAAATCTAATACACAGGGTAAACATTTGTGAGAGACTGGTGGCCGAAATAGGTATACAATACCTGTGTTACGAGTCACCAGGCCCAAGACTTACAGGTACAAAACTAATTTAGATTAACAAATGGGCATCCACAGGTCTAGCCCGGTTAAGCAGTAGCCAGTCTCCTCTAGACTGAACTGCGAGATGCCATTTCCAAAAAAAAAAACAAAATTGGACACAAATGTATTATGAAAGTATAGTAAACTGTATATATATTTAGAACTATGAGGCCAAAAGTAAAACTTGCTGTCTCTTCTAGATTAAGATCAATACCCCATAGATATGAATCAAGTGATAAAACTATGTAATATCACATTAAACCGATTTTCACTATCAAACGTGTGGTGAAACTGTTTGATACTATGAAAATTAAAAGTGTATGAGATACGAGTCATTAATTGTCTAAATTACTCCTTTAATCATACATAACATTCATAACTAAGCCAATAAATCGCTAATGACTTGGTAAACACTGCTTAAAAAGATGGTTATGGTTTTTGTGGTTAAGTACTAATTATATTTTATTATATAAAGAATAGCAACAAAAACATTGCTTGAAGTTTTTATTACAAAGCTTTAATTGATCGGTCTAGTTTTTTCTCTATTATAAGAATAATGTGACCGGTTGTCAAGTATGATTTAAATTGATTATTTATTAACATAGTATCAAAACAGACTCTGCGCGCATGTACGCATTGTAGTCACAATCAGACGCTACACAATAGCCTGATCATTGGAAAGCTCTCAGATCACATCTAACGAACCATGACAATCATAGGCATAAAGGTACAAATGAACAACGTCATGATTTTGATATCGAAATTGAAATCGAAAAATCGCGAATACGTCGGCTTCGATCGTGGCTGCACCGTATTGCAGCGGCAAGTCGGCTATGAAAGTGAGATGGCTCACAGTTTGGATAAGTGGCAGGGGTGCGGTATAAAAGTGAGCGCACTACTACCACTCTGACATAGTTCACGACACTCCACGTGCCACTTCGCTGCTGCACGACACCACACATAAACAACAATGAAACTGCTGGTAAGTGGACACTTCCATACAATGAGCTATCCCTCATTTCTTCTTTCTTTACCCCTTTCAAAATTATCTCTTTCCCGAATAATTTAAAAAAAACCCCTTTCTAAAAGTGAAGCAATCATAGAAGATTGCGGTTATTATAATGATTGGAATATATTAGCATTAAGTTAATTTCCAAGTTCTGTGAAGGATTGCCTGCAATCGTGTGTTCCGAGCGGCGGCACAGAATAGGGTCGGCAGATATGTCGACGATTGAACTTTGGCATTTAAATGTCTTCATCTTTAAATTCCTACATTTAATTATACTATTTATCGTTTATCGCGAGTGCAATCGGAACAACTGCAGCGACCTTAAGCGTAGGTTTTTGTTCGTTTTAGTATGTAACCAGGATATCTCAAGTGTTCATATGTGATGTTTTTAGTCGTAATGTAGTCAAATTGTGCTGTATTTTAATGAATCCTAGAATTAGAAGTCTACATTGACACTATCAAATGTCAAAATTTCTTCTTTCTTAGTTGTCAAAGCTCTCAATAATTTGTGGCCATGGCAACACACATGCTTATAACTTATTTTACCCGTTTACCCGTCTTTGGAAACAGCGTCCCAACCTCATGTCTGGCTCCATAATTCAAGAGATAAGTAGGCCGATGTGCTTTTGGTATTCTGCCTTGATATATGAATAGAACTTTCTAGCAGACTCTTTAACCAGTACAGTCAAGGACAAAAATAATGAACCTAGTGAAATTCAACAGCGATTTCTGCAACGTTAAGATGTTATGCATATCGATCTTCATCATCATCATCATCCTGCCCTTGGCCCATGTTATTTTGGTCTCCCTCTATCTCTCATCCTTCAACATCAACATGATCATCACTCTTTTAATCACATGCGATTCGTCCCTCTTCATCACTTTTATGCATATAAGTATAGCATCTTAATACCGCTTTTTTTCGAATTACACCGATTTTGAATGTTGCTAAGCTCATAATTACCTATTTTAGCTTTTAACTGTACCTATCACAAATCATATTTAAAATATTTTGGTGTTTCCATCTGTAAGCAATATAATACTATCACGATATACCGATTGCTCGTGCAGTTCGAAAATAGTTAATTCAGTTACGATATTATTATCTAACTAAGAGCTAATAATAGAAGTACTGGTTTATGAGAGTTACTAATAAAACAATTGAGATACTCGTAGCAATTAATTTGAGTGCAATATTTATTAATCGTGTTCTTTATATCATAACATCCCAAATTGAAGTGAAATTAAAATCAGTTTAGTTCGTAATCGCTTATGTTTTCATCTGCGTGCTGTAATGTAACATCACGCAATCGAACGCATTTACGATATAAAACCAGATATGAACGAAGAAAGAATCATTAGCATATAAACAAGAAACTATTACTTTTCAACTGGCGGTGCAACCTCGTTCTAATGAACTTTCGATTACACAAATGATCTTGTTCTTCGTAAGTTCATTATATAACTGTTTTCTAGGCCGAATTATTTGAAAAGGTATGCGTAAGTAAGATTCTTGATAAACGTTGTCGAGCTTATCAAACAAACAAAGTTATTGTTCAGTGACCGTAAATAAATTTTTGGACAGCAAAATTCAATCAAACTTATGTCTTACTTTAGTAAAATATTTCATCAAGTAGGTATCAAGTGTATCAAGAACATCAATTCAACGTAACAAAACATTAAATTGTTAATAAACCGATCAACTATAAAATTAGTCTATATAATGCTTGCATGATAAAGCGGTGCCACACAATGGAACAACTTGTAATTGGTGATCGTAACTACCTACATGAAGATTGTCGATGTTGCGCTAAGACGGTTTATTCCGATGCTCATTTATCTAGCCCACCTGCTCCAGTCACTGATGTAGGTAATGAAGCCTTGCATAATATGTAATAACACATACATATTAGCACATACATAATAGCACATTCGACCACCGAAATAATTATGTTTTTCAAACCTAAAAACAGAGATCTATGTTAAACACACTCTGTTTAGCCACCTTTTGTAATATAGTAAACGTTATGTAACTTCAAACAAATATTCTCTTTGTTAGCGTAGCATAACTAAAAGTTAGTTGGTGTCAATGAAAACAATGCCATGCTTGTCGACATGTAGTAAGTGCCGATATACGTTGGAGCCCACTTTCGCCCAGCCTGCGTGTCGAATCAGCCGGTTTCACAAGATGCTGCCTATTGTATCTGTACCATCTTATCTTACGACATTCCGAATATGATTAAGCTCTTCTGTCTGACATCATTTCGTTATTTAACATTACCTTAAAGTTCAAGTGTATTGCATTGTTTAACATATTGGGAATTTGTGGTTTCAGGTCGTTTCTTGTGCGCTGCTGTCCCTGGCGACGGCTCTGCCGCAGAGGAGAGTATCTCTCAAGCCTGAGCAGCCACAGCAAGAAGTGGAGGACCAGGAGCCAGCAGAGCAGAACTACAACAACTACCAACAACAACAACAACCACAACAGCAGCAGGAGTACAGACAGCAAGCCCAGCAGCAGGAGTACAGACCGGCTAAGCAGGTTGAGGACTTCAGGCCCAAGGTTTCTTTGGAAACCACCACCTTCATCCCTATCATCCATTTCGACAAGGAGCAGGGTAACGATGGCAGCTACAAGACTTCGTGAGTATTTATTTCTCAATAACATCAGTGTTTAATTGCAACAAGAAACTATAACTATTTAAAATTATAATTAGTTTGACTGTTTTCTGAACAATGTGTGGTGTCTTGAAGTCTTTAAATCTGCCTAATTTAAAAGATAATTAAGACTCATTTATTTCTCGTCTCGTCTATCAAGACTGCGATTCAGTTGTTTTCTATAAAAGCTGTCAAATCATCACCACTATGCACTTAGCTTTGTAGTGGGTGTCGTATTTCTTCTTCTTTGCTCTTCAAATGTCTAACCTTGACCCATCACTTTTACCATCTCGGAGATTACGCATAGGTACCTACTCATAAAACTTAGCAAACATGAATAAATTACTCCGTATTAACATATTTATTGGTTTTCATAAGAACAGCTCGCTGCATGGTTTTTGCAATTTATGAACTCTAAAAGTTGAAATTTTTTGTTTAGAAGCATGAATGACACTATTATTAAGGATTTAGTTAAGGAATTGATAGACTTAAAACTTCTCTTGGAAATCGATTTTGGGTTTTCTTCTATAATTTAATTGTTTATATTATTCGACACTCAAAAGTTCCATTTTAGATCGTCAGTTTGCATACTTTCCCAACTTTTATCGGGACATCAGTACTAACTTCATGACCAAACCATTTCCAGATACGAAACCGGTAACAACATCCATGCCTCCGAGGAGGGTTTCCTGAGGGCCTTCGGTGATGACCACAACGCGCTGGTCCAGCAGGGATCCTACTCCTACACCGCTCCTGACGGTCAGGTCATCACCGTGGAGTACACTGCTGACGAGTTCGGATTCAGAGTCAAGGGTGATCACATCCCCACCCCTCCCCCCGTCTCTGCTGAAATTCAGAAAGGTCTTGACCTGATCTACGCTGGAATCAAAGCTAACGCTGTAAGTACTTTTTATTTGAGTTAGAATATTGTAGAATATATTAATCTAAATGTTCTGCGGTTTCTTGTGAAAGAACATCTCGACCAAAATAGGTACAACCGACAGAAAACCTTGAAAATATTGGAATGGCAGACATGTCGTTTATATTTCCGGACATTGGATAAAACGAGAAGGGATTATTTATCTGCTCCCAAGATTAACTTGTTGTAGAAAATACTTACATAGTATTTTATATAACAGTAATTTCTACAAGAGTCGTTTACTGTTTTAGTTTCCAGTGAAAAGATAATTTAGAACTTTGAAATTGACATGTAGGCAAGGCTAAAAAAAATTGAATTTTAATTAAGGAATTTTAAAGACACAATTTGATCTATCATGAAGGATCCTCCAAAAGCTGGATAATTCTGAGTCACCAATGTTGGTTAAATACCGTTCGACTATCGCCCTGGAAGGGATACGCAACTGCATTACAAAATAACGGAAAGGCTCTACCTACGCAGTATACACAGCGAACTTTGTACATTTTTTGTAATTGTAACTCCCACGCTACACGCTTTAATTTGTTAGTACCACTACTTTTTGAAATGGTTGGAAAGCCTCATAAAAACTTTGTTACTATTCAAAAGACCAATAAAGAGTTTTACGAATTTTACTAACAATAAAATGTAATTTTCCAGGAGCGTGATGCCCTTGAAGCCAAGAACAACCCAGAACTTGCGGCCAAAAACCAGGGAGACAGAGCGGCCCTTGACTACAAAGGTACTTACTACCAGCAGTAAAGTGACTCACAGTGACTCTCAAGTGTTGATACCGTGAACGTTCTGATGGCAGGACCTCCAAATGCCATATACTTTAAGACTAGATATCGCCTATCACCTGCATTATATCACATACAAAAATCTTAAGACTTGTGATCCAGTCATACAATAAACGAATCCAATATTTGGACCAATCGTGACCCCTGATTGGATGACAACAAAATGTATTCATAGCCGTATGCAGTATTCATATATTGTGGTCATAGGCTTTAGGTTTAGAGTAAAGACGGATTGTTATTTTACAAAATAATATAATACTCAATATGTCGGATATTACTAGGTACGCTAGTCGTTTCTGGTAACTGATATCATATTAAAAGACTTGATCTTGAAGCTAACAAATGATGCAGTATGGGAATCAAACTGTTCTTTTGAAACAGGTATCTTGTGAAATGAAGTGTTTGATTTTCCTAATGTTGCCAGTGCTGTATTTCTGTTGTACGGGTGGATATGTAAAATAAAACTCCTTAGGATAATATTCATGATTTTATTGAACTCAATATAAAAAATAGACTTGAGATTACTAACACACTGTTCTATAAAGTTATGAAAATTACCCTAGATCTAATTTTCTTTTTGTGATATAACACCAACAAGAGAAGTGTTCAATTATACTTTTGTAAATACCTTACCATTGTAATTAACTTATCTTTGTATGTTTGATTTTAAATAAAAATGTTGTAAAATATATTATAAAAGTTAATTTCCTCTTTTGTAAAAATCCTTTCCAAAGAAGAACGGACAAAAATAACTATGATGGGTGCCAATGGACATAAAATCTCATCCTCCTATTTGAAACCCAGCTATAAAAGATAATTTAGATTTTCTTCCACTGTGGCTTTCGGTAAAGATGTATAAATATGAGATGACATTCTTATGGTTAAAGTTGATGCTGCTGATTTTCCACAATCTACATGAAATAATTCTGCTACACCTCTAATGGAATTGCAAGCGGAAAACCTACAAAATAAAATTATTTTAATAAGCCACTATCAGCTAATTAAGCTGGTGTACGTACCTATACAGCCTGCTTTGCCCAAAGAGAAAAAAAAAGTCAGTAAACAAAATATTCGATGATTGCAATATTTAGCAGACTGACGACTTTATGCAGTAACTTAAAGTTATGCGATGTCATTACTACAGTTATGAAATTGCCAGGCAAATGACAAATCGTGATATGACCTGGTGTTTGAGCAAAACTAATTCCAGCTAGAAAGTATTGTAAAAAGAATTATACAATCGCAGGATTAGAAGTTATATTAGAGTGTTACATCACATGCGTCTGGGCACGCGCTAGTGCCCGCTATTTAGCTGTCACTCAGCCCGAGCCAGTGGAATGAACCAGTTTTCACTATACTAGAACAACAATCAGGTGTAGTGATACTGGCATTACCTACGTACCTACTTACGTGGTCACAATTTGCTACCACTTACGCTACGTTAAACGTTTTTAATTGGCAAATTAGTTATTTTAAACGAACCTGAAATGTACGTTACATTTGTATGTTTGTAATACCAGCGTTGGTTACGTTTGTGCATTTCTACATTTCTTGTATGCCAATGTTTTCAGCGCGAGTTTATACAGGTATCATCATCATTCTCCTGCCCTTGTCTCTTCTTACAAATTTCTCAATTACCCATGTATTGAGGCTGAAATTTTGAAACGTTACTTACCACACCAAATCAATTCCCAATTCTAGGTTAAGGGTATATTTTTAAATTTTGTGTGCAATAAAGAATTAGAATACCACGTACTTTGTTTAAGCGTTATTCCTGTTACTGTCGCAAAACTGTCAAACTACTGGTTCTCGATTAAAACGGAAATAAAGTCAAAACTCGAGTTAAGTAATGTATAAAGGTCCCGGCCCGAGCTCTCACTGATTATTTACAACGTACGATGCACTCTTGATAGTTCCTGACATTTCCAGTAAATACTAGACATGATTTTGTGACAAAACAAATGGCTTACTAGTTACATGATTGCTAAATAAAAGAAGGCACAAATCTGGGCGCATTGAAGTTTTCCTTTCAATAGATCCGCATCTTTTTAAAAATTCGTATTATGCCCAAATACTGCGTTACATATTTTCATAGCATCCTAGTCCTTTGGAACGGTAATGTCAATACGTAAACATTAAACAGGGTTAATTTATGCCTACAAATTTAGAATCTACCTAAAACTTCGCATTAACCTTTAGATCCATCATATAGATCCAAAACGAATATCAATAAGTGTGCATTACTTGGAAATTATATAAATGCAGAAGCTTTTAGTTGATTACTTTATGTGTATTTTATTGGTTTTCATCAAATGCCACACGTAGAACTGGCTTCGGTGGGGTCAGTGCGCGTACGACGCATGTACGAGTACTTACATGCACATATTTCACAAGAGACCGTCGGTCTTTATCGGACATTAGTTCGTCTAGTGTATGACGCTTTGTGGAACCTTAGCGTGAACTCTCCAACACTCAAACGAAACTTGATCAGTTTGCGCAAAGCCTTAATTAAACCTCTGAAGCCAAATCTTTATTCGCGGAAGATGATATTAATGATATATTACAGTTTGTTGCAGAGGAAATTTAAACGAAATGCAGATTGGCAAAGATGTGAGGTAGTAAACTCACAATCGTGACGGATTAAATCATGATAACTTTAAGTTATGTGGTAACAATTTTGTGAATTCCCAACTGCGGGGTAAAGGCGTCTTCGCAAAGAAGAAACGTGTGTCTCCATTGTAATATCCTAATATTGTGTTATTTTTTGTAATATCCTCCTCTGTTATGTATTACATTTGCATGCTATATTAAGGCAGAATGTACATGGATCCTATCATATTTAATTTAACAACTTATTTTTATTTACCTACATTCTAAGCATATAAAGATTCTATTCTATTCTATTCTATTGATTACCTTTGTGGCAATTTGCTAACAGTCATCATAGTACCTTATTGATTTTTATTTATATCTACTTGTCATTGTCAGAAAAACGAGTTCTAACAACAAATAGAGCTATCAAAAATGTTAAATTATCAAATAAATAGCTGAAGCAACCCATATTGTAGTATACAATAAAATTAAGATGACTGGTCTTCAGAATGTTTTGCTGCAACAGCACTCAAAGTGGCTTTAGATTGAGGGGATAGTTACATATACTCGTATAAGAGACAATAATTATTTAGGGTGCAAAATCTAGCGGTGAAAACGATTTATGCGCGAATACATAAATACCATCACGCCTGTAATTCCCGAATGGTAAGTCAGCGGTGTACCTAACAGTACCACCCACATTTCGCCAGTTATGTTTAAGTCCCATGTAACGGGGGGCGAGCCAATTGCCATCAACCGGGCACAAATCCAGACTCCGACTCCTGCTACTGAAAAATTCCTGATAGAAAGACCCAATAACACTTTTCCCGATCTGGACATCGAACCCAGGTTGTGCTCAGCAGTCATATGCACAAATACTGGTTATATTAGCCCACCCATACCGATAAGGTAAGTTAATAAGCAATAAGCATAATCTTATGAACTTATGATCAACTCACCTTTAAAATTAATGTGTTAGAACTCATTCTATTGGATTTACGCTAAGCGGTATCTGCTTTAATTGCCAAACGAGTTTATGCGTAAGGGTGAAGTTTTATGTGATGGAGGTTCTATATGAAATCTGTGTGAAGGTCACAGGAGAAAATTGGTCTGTGAACTTAACTCACTTTTTTATTTAATGTGGTCTTAAACTATTCCTAAGGTTACGTTTCTTGTTGAAGTTTTATTCGATCCTATATATCTAGAACTAAAAATCCATATGCGAGTCGGAAATAATCTGTGCAGAAAAACTTAGTGAAAGAAAGGATTAAATTCTACTTCTAGTTTACGTCATTATCATCAGCCTATAGCAGTACACAGCTAAACATAAATAAATAAATATCGCTGGACATTAACACACAGCGCCATCTAATGCCACACTAAGCAACGAGGCTTGTGTCGTGGATACCAGATAGTTGATATACTACATAGATACTTTTTGTTTGTAAATACATACTTATTATACATATAAACTCCATGACTCGGAAATAAATGTCCATGCTCATCACACAAACATTTGCTCCAACCAGGATTCGAACCCGGGACCCTAAGAACGTAAAGCAGCCTCACTACCGCTGCGTCATTCGGGTCGTCACACATACACGGGTTAAAGATAGGCTTCCTCAATCGCGCGCGACTCAACTTGATTCTCAGCAACTCTCATCCAGTTGCTACCCACCACCATGCGAAGATCGTCGCTCCATCGACCCTGAGGGCGTCCCACCTTACGTTTGCCGATTCGGGGTCTCCTCTCAAGAACATGTCAATCCCAACGGTCATCGGTTCTAAGGCTAATATGACCGGCCCATTGCTACTTCAGCTTACTTAGTGAACTATGTATCTAGCTATGTGTCTCCGGTTAATCAACAAGTCACAATTTTATTGTTCTTCAACGTAACTTGTTATTTTTTCTAACATTTAATTTTGCATTGCATTTTAAGTTTTAATGTTTAAAATACTCTGCGATATTTCGCTACTTGTTCATGCAAAGTTTTCCTTACTTACACTATCGTGAACATGGCAGACAGATCTATGACTGGTTTTAGCACTACTCGACGCTACACTACCCATACTTATGTTGCAATTCCCCGATGAAATTCCCCGGGTCGTATTCTAATGTAAAATATTACATTAGAATACGACCCGGACATTATTCTGAAACCTCCTCAGTTGTCGTCGTAAGTCATAGGGCGATCCCCAAGGTTGTCTGGGGTTTTATACATAACAAATCTCTTAAGCTTAACATGACTTCAATTGACAAACAAGGTAAACCAGCAACGCATTTTTTTTATTTGTCGCATAGATTTCACACGAGGATATATTTTGACAACACAATAAATGTATGGTCGTCCAAGGCTGTATTAAGATGCTGTTTTTGCCATTAAAATGAAAAAAATGTGCTCCCATTTTGTCACAACTGAAGAAAAAATATTTAGTAGTTCAAAAAATTTAGTCTTCACATGTTAGAGAACGTCGAGAAATATGAGAGAGAAATATGCTGGAAACAATCTTGATAAATAAAGGACTAGAAGGCACATACATTGCAATAGACATAGGATAGTTTTCGATAAAGGCTATAGAACTTCGATCTTTCGATACTCAATACTTAATTGCATCTTTATGCTTTGGCATGTTATAGTAAGTACCTATCTATTAAAAGAAAAAACTAGACTGAATAGGTGAGACGACAAAAAAAAATCGAATTAGTCCGTCACTTAGATTATCAAAAAATATTTGAACCGTGTTTTTTCTTTTGTTACGTAAACCAAAATTGACGAAGAAACGACGCTTTTAAAATTCTCAATACGTCACGCCATGGTATAATTTTTAGCTAGTTCTGACGTCACGAGCCCTCACTCCCGAGTTTTGATGAGTTTTATCTTTGTTAATATTCATTAATTTACAAACACAAAAAATACGTGTCCATTAATTTCCAATACTCTAACCGACGGACTAAATAGATTTGCAATTTTTTTATACTGTCGTCATGCCTTTTCGTATATTATTATATCTTTGACATGCCTTTGAAACTTTGAAAACTACACATTGCTTTTACTTGTCTTGTCAACCCGTTAAGAAAAGGAGGAAGTTAAACAATAACCTTTCCATGCTTCGATAACTAGGTATAGTTGAAAAGACAGATTTTTTATGCCTTGATATAAACATTGTTGTATATACTATTGTGTGTACGGGATATCTTCCGTGATTATTCATTGTTTTTGTGCTCCCGATATTTCGACGCTGTTGCAAGCGCCATGATCGCGGGTTAACTGGAGAATGCGGGTGGATGCAATGAATAATCTTGGAAGATATCCCGTAAGTGACATGTTAAGTATAGTTATGAAGCGTGAAAGCTTAAAACAACATTGTTGTAGCCATAGTAAGTTTTTTAATAAAATCATACATTTGCCAAAGTACATTGTTACAACGTCTTTGTGTCGTTATGTAAAAGGATGTTTTATTTTCTCTTTTGTGAAAAAACATGATTGCTCAAACTTCATCATGTGTGTCATCAAGAAATGCATATCATAAAATGTTTTTATGGTCCGTCTATATATTTCTTTAACCAAAAGGTCTGTAAGAATGTTACAGACGTGTACAAATACCTTGTTTTGAAATATACTTTCATGTTCATTCCTACTTAACATCACGTCTGTAATCCCCTAGGGGTTAGGCAGAGGTGTACCTATTAGTACACCCACATTTCGCCAGTTATGTTTAAGTCCCAAGTAATAGGAGGCGAACCTATTGCCATTAACCGGGCACAAATCCAGACTGTAGCTGCTACTGAGAAATTTCTGAAGGAGAAACCCAATAACATCCCGATTGGGGAATCGAACCTAGGACCTCATGCTCTACAGTCGCGCTTGCAACCACAAGATCAACAAGGCATTCTTCTTCATAGAGCTACACTTTGGAGTAGCTAATTACAGCCCTTTCTCAGTTATTATGCTTGTGAAGGGACGGTAGCTTCATATTTTTATTTTAAATAATATTTGAGAATTCAAAAGTGTCTGTAACTGGTCTTTTTACTTTGACGACAAAAATGGCGCAACGGTAGAGGCTGCCTTATGTTCTTAGGGTCCCGGGTTCGAATCCTGGTAGGAGAAAATGTTGAGCATGGACATTTGTTTCCGAGTCATGGATGTTTATATGTATAATAAATATGTATTTACAAACAAAAAAGTATCTATGTAGTATATCAAATATCTGGTGTCCACGACTCAAGCCTCGTCGCTGTGGCACAAGATGGCGCTGTGTGTAGTGCCCAGCGATATTTATTTATTATTTATTTATTTTAGTCGAAACAATTTATTCTGATAGCTACAATCTTGAGTCAGCTGTAGTGTCAATCTTACTTCCAAATAAGGGTGTAACATCGTAGAGCCCGTGAGATGGAGCTAAACGCGTGTCTATTCTTGTTGCGGGGCGGCGTCTTATTCGTGACGTCTACACAACAGTCTACGAGGTGTCTACGCTGCAACTACGCCAATAAATAAATATGCCACGATACAGGGATGAGAGACAGCTATGTGGAGGATTTTTTCCAAAGGGACTATACAGGTTGTTATTTATTAAACACAAAAAAAATATAATATTATTAATATTTGAAAAAAAGTTACGTTTTACGATAATTGATAGAGGATTTGATTAGCCAATACTAACATAGTTTTAAGTTGCATATACTAACAAAAATGTTATTAGTATGTATTTTAAGTTAAAGTATTTATGTATGGGTCTTTGTTACCTGAAATAAATGGATTAATTATTATACTGTCCCACTGCTGGGCCAGCTGCCAGGAACTCTATTCTCACGCTCCTTCGAACCAGCAATACAAAACTAATAAGATAAGCCGGCAGCCGGTAAGCAGAACACATTTCTGCAGTTATTATACTAGTCCCATGTCATGTTAACAATAAAATAGCTGTCAGACTCCTGCTTCACACTCTGTAATCCCTCGGTTATCTTGTATTTTTATTATCTGGTGGCCCAGACTCCATGGTGGAATTAGTTAATAGTCAGATTTGAAAAAATATTTTTTGTATTTTGATAGCCCATTTTATGAGGAAGGTTACAGGCTATTTATCATCATGCTACGACTCTTAGAAGCTGAGCAAAGAGAAAAAGAGTCAGACACTTATATAACCGACTGAGATAGCGATAAAATGTACGATTATCATCATACGATTGATACCAATTTATTGGCGATACGATTATCACGATTATCATCAAGTCATGCCACGTGAGAACAGTGGTGGTCCAGAGGCAACGGCCGCAACTTATAAGTTGTGGTCTCAAACAAATTTTTTTTTCCAAAATTTTATTTTACCACTTTGTCGGCGTTATTGATAAACACACCAACATACAAAATTACAGCTTTCTAGTACTAATGGTCTCTTAGCAAAATCTCGGACAGACAGACAAACGGACATGTCGAAACTATAAGGGTTCCTTGTCAGGACTACGGAACCCTAAAAACAGGGAAATTACTTTTTTTCTATCACAGCTTACGGTAGGAATTAATGTAATGCACTCACAACACTGTGCTGATGGATGCTATGAATAGTACAACGGTCATGGAGGTATTTCATTATTGTTTACACCCATTATTAGATGGCATGTCCAAGAACCATAAAGATAAATAAATTGACATCCACGAACCCGCACTGTTCCCACGTGGTGGATTATGTCTCACCACTTCTAACAGAAAAGCAAGTCCACCAGAAGAGTCAAACATAACAGGCTGATTGTGAATACCTAATCATAAAAACATATGTCTAAAAAATTTTGGAATTGAGCACCTCCTCTTTTTGGAAGTCGGTTGAAAAGGGAACATCCTTTCAGTACTGAAAAAGGAATTTCCAGTAGGACATTATTACCAATCTGTTTGAAATTGGTAATCACAATTATTAGGAAGATGAAAGAAGATTTATTTCTTGGCGAACTGCTTTAGCAGTATTTCAGAAATCATGGGATCTACCCCTACACCAGAGAACCGATCTTTTTAGTACAAAAGACCGTACAAGTGCGCTAAGAAAATAACTAGGGTCCCATGTCCTGGATACGACGCAAATAAATGATGAACTTATCTGCTATTTTTGTCACATGACAAATATTGCATAGGTTAAATTAAACTTGCTGATTAACTAGGTAAATCAAAAAACATCCATCATACTTTAATGGCTTCTAAACAGTTGCTAGTCATTTTATTGTAGCTATCGAGAATAGAGTGAAGACATTATTGAAAAAACTTAAACCTACTTGCTGTTATTCGTTTTTCCTAAAGACAAATAAGTACCCATTTTTTACGGTTGTAACATTATCTGCCCATCTATTTTGCCTAATGAGGCCTAATAGATATTCAGATATGAAAATTTTACAAAGTTCAATCGGAGCGGATCAAAATTGTGAAATCTAATTGAATAAAGTAATTTTACAAGCATCCTGATCTTCAAAATTGTGAATATAATTCAATTTCCATTAGTATCTGATTGTTTAGCATGCGTTCGGGCACGTTTGTAAGTGAGCGTAGCGTCGCGGAGATGTACCGCCGGGATGCGCCTGCGCCGCCGTCGGGTCGCACGAAGTTCATAGGTAAACACGCCAGTATATAAACCCCATGCAGTGTCAACGAGCACACATTTGTGCCTGTGATTGCATCCAGTCCCTTTGTACTGACGACCCCTGTCCTACATCCTAACACAATGGTGAGGAAACATTTATTACTTATTTTAAAAAGTCACTGAAAATCTAATTTTCCTGAAGATCGTTCTTGAAAGATAGGCGCGTGATCATCGTCGTGATCTTTGATTGCCGTCGTGACTTTTCTGTACATAGAAAGCTTTCGTATAACCTTTATCCTTTGTACTTAAACGTATTACGCCCTATACACATCGATTATGGTCTTTCTCAGCCGTCGAGTGACAGTAAAAGGCTCTATTATTAAGTGGTCTATGACTGGCAAACGTAATAGGGGCTTACAATTGCACCTTTCATGTCAGCATTAGAATATGAAGGCATAATAGGTATAATTTGCATTGTCCTAGGGGGATCAGGTAAGCATTAGACTGAAAGCTTGGCCTTATCATGTTTTTTCTTCCTATTTTATACCTCAAAGAGAGAAAGATGAAGAGAGATGCAGTTTAAACGGATATCTTAATAAATAGTAGAAGTTGGCAAAAGTTTCTGGTAAAATTAAATAGTTATTTGATCGAAACATTTAAAAATATTTCCGTTTAATTTTAATATATTTCAGAGTTTCAGTCTCAGCTTAAGCAGCAGTCTTAACAGCGGAAATAAAACTAAAAGGTCTAATAAACAATTATAAGTTCATCATTTGTTTACGGCATGAGCTTTCGGAAAACAACAAATATGTGTCAACAAATTTAATTTACGGAACCACTGATGTAGTTCTGTAAATTGAAATTTTGGGAAATTAAATTACATTACATTAATTACCATGATTATTTTTAAAGTACTTTTTATATGAAAGACTACAAATATACCATGTATATTTAATACAATATTATTGTTAATGTTGCAAACAAAAGTTATATTGAAAACGAATGTCGTTATATGATTGCTGCTATTGCAGGCTCATGGAACATTTTGGTCATAAACAAAACAAATGTCAAGTTGTATATGCGGGTGAAATTACAATTGATTGACAGTTCGTAAATGAAACTCTCTTTAGTAAATAATTAAATGTAGAATTAATCCGAAAGCTGCGGGCCTACCATGACGTCTTAAAGCAGGATCGTTTTAATTGCGTGCGAGTGAGGGAAAGAGATGGCGCTAGACGTCCTCTATAGCTCCGTTTCTTATCACCTCACTCGCACGCAATTAAAACGATCCTGCTTTAAGACGTCATGGTAGGCCCGCTGGTATTTACTTACAATGTCTCGAAATACGCGAATTTCAGCAACACCAACTTCACCTATTTGCATTTATCGATTCTTTTTTCGTCTTTATTACTATCTAAATAATAATCTACCACTGTCTAATTCAATAAAATAAAATTACACTCTTGTGTTCTCGTCAGTTACCTATTTATTTTCATGATGAACTGTATAAGCAATATATTTTATAAAACGTTTGCTCGTAAAGGGTCTCTTATTTCACCAATTTCAATATAGTATTGTATCTCATTACGTACTTGTACGTTATTGTAATGTAACGCACGGTTTATCAAGATGCTC
The DNA here is from genome assembly GCA_963853795.1 of Xestia rhomboidea. Lineage (NCBI taxonomy): Eukaryota > Metazoa > Arthropoda > Insecta > Lepidoptera > Noctuidae > Xestia > Xestia rhomboidea. Next base: position 10,427,401 of record OY970761.1, on the reverse strand, counting down.
CGTCTAAAACGAACGGTACCGTTTTAAATCTTAGCAAAGAGTTTTTATGTCAGAAAAGTGGTATAAAATAAAATTAACTTTGGGAGATGAAATATAATAAATAAACATTTAATTCTTTAATTTAATTAATTTTGACAATAAATTACAACTCTGTATCAAAAACACAAAAATATTAATTTACTTTATTATTAATACTGTATTTAGTGTCTTAAAAAAAAGCGCAGATGCACGCGCATCGCTAATTTGTGAACAAGTAAAAATTATACCGCGCGCTTTTTCTTTTCGCTGTATTATTTTTATTCGTTTTATTTATTTCCTCGAAAACATGGTTTAAAACGTCGTATGACATACGTGCGCTTTAATAATTACAGCCTCTGCTTTCTTGCCACGCTTATATCATAATGTACTATGACGGCACGTTTGGCACAGTGTCCAAGCGATTGTCTGCTACGCCGCGTGTCGCCGGTTCAATCCCCGCACGGTACAAATATTTATTTGAACCATAGATACCTATCTTATTTTTTCCGGGTCTGGCTGTTTGTGTGAGTTTCAATGTTTGTAAACGTACCCACGATACAGGAGTAATTCCTTGCGTGAAACAAGGTTTAAAAAAAATGGTTACTGCTACAAAGTAGTTTTCAAGTTATGAAAGCTTCAGCTTTCTCTTGCTACTCATAACGTTAACCTGTCTTCAAAGAATTTTAGTATGCAAATTTATTACTGTTACGTTATCACGGGTCACAGGTGAACACGTGTTTCATGAACAGGAGTTCACAAAGCAGACAGATCGTTGTCGAATCACGGAATCCTTTCTTTCCTCAAACCGACAATTTCTACCCACCAACCTCACGTTTTTGAGACGAACAACTTCCTCTATGTGTAAAGTTTGCACAATATCAATCGTAAAATATAATGTACTCGTTCTCCAACAAAGGACTTTTGTAACTGACAAACGAAGCAAATGTATTGCCTTGTGAGGCTGTGCGTGCAATATGTGTTAGCAATGTGAAACACCGCACGGTGAGGCATTTCTGGACATTATCTTTCATGGTTCTTAAATCGAGACTGAAATTTGTAGTTCATTACACATAACATCACGCCTGCAATCTCCGAACGGTTTGGCAGAGGTGTACCTAATACTACACCCACATTTCGCCAGTTATATTAAGGTTCAACGTAATATTGCCATCAACCGGGCGCAATAGGCGAGACGACAAAAAAAAACTAATTAGTCCGTCACTTAGATTATCAAAAAATATTTGACCCGTGTTTTTTATTTTGTTACGTAAACCAAAATTGACGAAGATACGACGCTTTTAAAATTCTCAATACGTCACGCCATGGTATAATTTTTAGCTAGTTCTGACGTCACGAACCCCCACTCCCGAGTTGTGATGCGTTTTATCTTTGTCAATATTCATTGATTTACAAAAACAAAAAATACGTGTCCATTAATTTCCAATACTATAACTGACGGACTAAATAGATTTGCAATTTTTTGATACTGTCGTCATGCCTATTCCATGCTCCGTGGCTGCTACTGAGTGTCTGAATATCTCTTTGCCCGACCCGGGATTCGAACCCAGGACCTCTCGCTCAGCAGTTGTGCTTGTGACCACAAGACCAACGAGGCAGTCAATTGTTGTAATTCATTAATTTTTTCAAAAACATATTTGCAAACATCTTAAAACGGATTGCGACACCTAGATGATTGATAAATTCTAGCTACACAAAGTAAACAAAAACGAAGAAGGCTATATTTTCTACGCCAAGGACTCAACACGTTCAAAGCTCATTAGTAAATCTATTAACGGTTGGACATAAATGTGATTTATCATCAATTGATTTTGTCGTTAAACGCAAAATACACATTTACTACACCATGCGCTAATGTGCGTGCATTTTATCCAGGAAAATTAGAATAGATGGTCACCCTTGCAACACGAGGAAATGTCAGAAGTGATTAGACTATTCATCTTGATAATAAAGAGATCAATAAATGCATGGTATATCAGCTATGTGATAGCCATTTCTACAGTGCCGATTGCAAAGCTAATTCGCATAGATTTCCGACAGAGTATTGCGAATTTGCAACCTACAGCAACGCGAACGGTCATATTGTATTGAAATTGCAATGACCGCGCGAAACGGATTGTTGTGTGATAGGTTTATGTGAAGTAATTAGCACTCTTGTAGATTACGATAGACTTCAATTAAAGCAATATTTTTGGTACTATCTTAAGGGGACTACAGGAGCTAAACGCGAGTTTTATAATGCAAAAAAGCATATGATTCACTGCAATAAACAAAACCAGAAAAATGTATAATATTCTTCAGGATATATGCTAGTACGATAGAGTTTTGAAAACATAATAAAACTATTTTTTCTCGAAAAAATAAATCACGAATAAATCACAAATAAACAACTCATCTCTAAAAATTTCTTCTATCGAGTAAAAACATACTAAAATACATGCGATCATTCTGATTTTTTGGCAAATAATTCTACAAGCAACTTATTAGAGTCATAGTGTTTTATTTTTTTAGTCAATAAAACACTCATTTCGCACTAGGACTTTATTCTAACAGGATTTCAAACGAAGTTTGAACCACCACAAATGTGAGTTGCTAATTTAGGTCCTGTAGTCGCTTTAAGTTAAGTTAAGACATTCATTCAAATTATTAACTCATGGAAAGGTTTAACTCTGCATCAAGATTATCTAGTTTTAGGAGTCATATGTCTTATTTCAGCGTAATCCTACCTATGCCTTATTTTACGTTTATTTCTGCTTCAAATACTCTCGTATAATATAAATAAATACATAAAAGTTACATGTACTATATTACATAGTTAACTATAAGATAATGCTAATGCTTCAAAATATGTTATTATTTTTTAATTATCGTTTGTCTTCATAAAACCGAGTTGACAGAAAGCACTGCTAGCTACTTATGGTTTGTGGTATAACCCCGATGCATGTGCACGATATAAAACTGACGGTGCATATAAATCACTGAGCGCAGTTAGCGGTTTCAACACACGATTTCTATAAACTTATTTTCATTGTTCACGAAGAAAGTACTTTTAACCTTTGTGCCTTCCGGCATGAGATGGATTTACGTTGTGGACAATTTGCAAGTTCGTGTGAATGTTAGAGTGATACCTGTAATGATGTCAACTTAGTATCTACTTGTATTTGAGGTATTCTTGATTTCAATTATTTTTTCCAAATACAACACTTCATTGAGTTTATTTTTTTTGTGAATGACATGTCGTCATTTATTTCGATTCACTATGTATTTTTTTTTCAATGTGCAAATGTTTATTTACTGAATATAAAAGTCAGAGAAAATAATTGCTTATTAGCTTTATTAATACTTCTTCCTGAAATTGCCCGTACATTCAAATGACAATTGTCATAGTTGCATTTAGTGGCGATATTGGTAAGTTGATGTCATTTTGATAAACAATATTGAATTACCTGCAGGTACTAAGCTTTAAAAACAAAACGCCTACTAGTATTTGGAACCAAATAAATAAAAATGCTTGAGAATAAATGCTACCCAAAACTGTCAGGCGTTTGCCGTTCACTTTAGCGCTGGTTTCATGACGATATTGACGATATTTCAAACCCAGACATACACATTGGGCGTCGGGGGCCACGTGGTGGCTTCCGGCCACCGTAGGCGCGGGCCTGTGGACGGGGAGCTATGGGCTAGCTCGCCGTCCGTCCGTCTCATGACGACAAGCCGTGTCGACGGCGCGTTCGTGTTCCACGCGCGCCTCAAAGAGAGTCAGCAACAGTGAAGGGGTCCGCAAGGGCCGAAGCCTGCCGGGGCTGCGGGACTATTCGAAAGAGATACCGTGGCCCCGGAACACAAAGGGCGATGAAGGAACATGGATGGGTTTTAGTCAGTAAAAGTCTGATACTCCCTCCTGCTCCGCCCAGAGCGGGAGAAGTCATTTGATGATTTCTTATCCTAAAAAAAAAAAAAAAAGACATACACATTAGGTTCTCCAAAAATAAGTATATTATTAGATAGGTAGAAAATAAACATTTCGGAACGTTTTAATATACAGAGATAACCACTCTAGGATAATGTAGCTTTTCGTCAGTGCAAGAATGTTCGGAATCGGATCAGTAGTTACGAAGATAACCCTCTATATACAAATTTGCAAAAACATTTTACATCTTTATGATATTAAGTATAGATTGCCTTTGTATTCAGTATAAGTGATTTCGTTTTGTATTTTCAGTAAAGTTGAAACCTATGTTATGGCACTATAGTTTCGAGATCTCTCAAAAAAATAGCATCCTTTTTTTTTTTTCGTATGGGAAATCATCAAATGACTCCTCCCGCTCTGGGCGGAGCAGGAGGGAGTGTCAGACTTTTACTGACTAAAACTCATCCATGTTCCTTCATCGCCCTTTGTGTTCCGGGGCCACGGTATCTCTTGCGAACAGTCCCGCAGCCCCGGCAGGCATCGGCCCTTGCCCTTCACTTTTGCTGACATCTCTTTGAGGCGCGCGTGGAACACGAACACGTCGTCGACACGGCCTGTCGTCATGAGACGGACGGACGGCGAGCTAACCCATAGCTCCCCGTCCACAGGCCCGCGGAACAAATAGCATCCTGTAGGGCTATTACGTATCTCTGTTGACAGCTCGAAATGATAGTAACTGGGCTCAGTATCCATCAATTAACTGTCAAAAGGTTAGTTTCGTATTATGTATGACCCTGTTAGTCTCCGTAAAGTGATATCCACTCAGTGTGATACGTAATACCAATATTATTACATTCACGGTTGTCATCAAAGTTCGGTGTACAACCGAAGCTTGATAGACACTGGATATCAGAAAGATACGTAATAGCCCTGCTGAGCCGCCTTTGTTTATATTTGCACTTAACTCGTTTACGCGCCTTCTGTTGAGCACCTTCTTAGCTTAAATGTTGACCGAATGTATGTTTATTGTTTTAAAGTAAGGCTTAACACTTATCCTTCATCTTTTGATCTTTAGGGTCGAAGTCAAGTAGACGTACAAATAAAGCTGCATGTAATATTTGAAATGTAATTCGGTATAGATAACAATTATAAAGATGCTTATTTCTTCCATAATGATGTTTAAACATACGAGTAATTCGATACAGCCTGTGTTATTTCGATACTAATATTAACGTAGTTAACATTAAGGTGGATGCTCCAGGGTAGCCCGCGAAATTCAAAATTTCTTACGTTTTTTGCAATTTGCTGGTCAGTGTCAGGTTGTATGTTGATTAAAATATGATTCGCGGCTGTAACACGTATGTAGTTACAGAATTATAATCATCAAAATCATCAATACAACCCTCCAAGCGCATAAAGGTGCAGGAATGAGTTTTTCAAGGTCAAATTCATTCCTGCACATCATCATATTTTATTCAACATACAACCTGACACTGACCTGCAAATTGCAAAAAAACTAGAGAAAATTTGAATTTTGCGGGCTACCCTGGAGCATCCATCTTAAAGCACTATGAAAAGTATTATAATCAATGTAACGTATAAGTAATGTGTCGTCGTACGTAATTGTTAGCCTATCTTATTTTGTTCGTTCGTCATTTTATGTGCGTCCCAATCCTAATGTTACATTTTGTAAAACTAGTAGTAACTAAAGTTTAATACATGCGAATAAAGTTAATTCGTTTGTTAAAATAGTTTTTGTTTTATCTTTTACAGATCTCCTTATTCTTCGTACTACTTGTAGCTGTGACGTATTCAGCAGCGCAAGCGCAGTCCACGCCTCCAATACCGATCATTCGCTTCGAATCAGAAGGACCTAATGTTGATGGCTCATATAAATGGCTGTAAGAGGGTTTTTGGTATCATAATATTAATACTAGTATTTTAATGCATCTACAACATGATGTTTAATACTTTTTGGTGGAGCTTTTTCTAAGGCTACGATTACTAATTAAAAACCTAATCTTCCTTCAAGCCGCTGAGAGAGATTTTTCTGTCAGTAAATGATATTTACCAAGTAGTTAAAGTTGGCAAAGATTTGTAAAGATTACATCCATAATTAGAAAGCTACGTGGATATTCAATATGATAGTATTAGTTGTTATTATCTGCCTGTAAGGCACAAATATCTTAACACAAATCAGTTCGAAGACTTTTCTGAACAGCTTCATTACAGCAGCTTTCCGGTCTTTATTAATTTATGCATAATAATATAGTTTAGCGTGGTTGATCACTAAACGAACTAAATAGTAGACAACGAAGATAGCCTACCGATATCTGCTCGAGTCTAGGTGCTTATCCATAACATATTTTTATAAAAAATAAATTGTCTGTCAACCTATAACAGTTCAAAAGATAGAGCCATGTGACAGACTGACGGACAGACAGCGGTCTCTTAGTAATAGGGTCCCGTTGGTACCCTCTGGGTACACCATAATCACTAAAGATTGTACTATTGATAAAATAATTTTATGAGCAATGAAGAGTCAATCTACTTACTATGATTTGTTTAGACGCCAAGAAGAATAGCGAAAAATGAAGATAAAGAGGCTATTCAATGAACATTTGTTTAACAGCCATGTAAAGGCAGCTCCTCACTACATTGTCTGCGATTGCATGCAAGATTGTAAGGTAAACACTCACGTCGGTGAAGTACATAAGCCATCCGTAACATAACGTACGTCACCACGTCAACTTTTGAATAAAATATGAAATCTTAAGAGATAAGTATCACTTCTTTTAGGGATTGCAAGGTAAGATAATATTTTACACTTGCTACACACACACACACTGTTATCACTATTTTCCCTAAAGTGATACATGCTTTAAGAATTTAAGATCCTTTGAATTAAGAAAAAAAGTTCTTGAGGGCAAAACTAGTAGCATGTTCAAGTTAAAACGAATCCTCAATTCGAAGCCTTCATTCAAATCCACTTTTTCTAATTTCCAGTTACGAGACAGGCAACGAGATCAACGCTGAAGAAACGGGTTACGTGAAGAACTTCGGACAAGGCGAGGGCAAAGAGATCCAGACGGCGGAAGGCAAGTTCAGCTACAAAGCTCCGGACGGCTCGCTCATCGCGCTCACGTACATCGCAGACGAGAACGGATTCCAACCGCAGGTAACTCATATGTATGCTAATGTCTCAATTCCAAGAAATAGGCGTAGGTAGTATAATTTTCCTCCTTTTCAATCTGACAAGACTGGAATACCAGCATTAAAAAATAAAAATGGTAAAACGCTTTCTGTTTAATTAACAAGTTTCACAACAAAACTTAAGGGACATAAAATCTTGCGACTAAGGTACTTATAACTCAAAGGCTCTCAACGATTTAACAAATTAAACACTGGTGGTTACGCATTTAACCATAAAAGGATACGTCAAGATTGAAGCATCGTTTCAACAATTGTGTAATAATACATAAAATAAAATGACGACTTAACACCTGCTAAATTGCAATTATATATTTTATACTGCTGGATGACGCTGGCAAATAGAAGCCTTGACATCTTTCCAGAAGGAACCACAATACGTTGTATAATCCTCAGCAGACGGTTCACGGAGTTCGGTGTAGTGAACAAGTTAAGACAAGTCCAAGTACAATAAATTAAATTAAATAGTTGACTATAATATCGATACGCAAGTTAAACTAACCGGTTCGAAGACTATGCATTTTTATTTTCGGTTAAATGACGTTATGTTCATTAAGCGTGGTTAAATCGATTCATATTTATACCGGATTCCGTCGTACAACAAATTGCACGCTCGTGTTGGTTTGATCTTTGTTAAAACAAAGAATGAGTTAACCTCGAACGGCACATCACTCCGAATCTAGATAATACCAGCGAAAACAACATTGACCTACAAAAGAGATTCCAGCAGCTTTTTTTAGGTACTCTATATTTCATTCAATACTAAAACACATCGTTTCGTAAGGTGACAGTAATTGTCCATTTGCGTTATGTAATCAACGCCTACATAGATGCCCAAAGACAGTGATACATCTTTGTTTCTGCATCGGGTAGATTGATTATATTTGTGTATTCAAAATGCCAGCTTTACGATTAAGGTCTGCATAATTTTGAGCTTCCGATGATGGAATACCTAGTTAGAGTTAGCTGAACCGCAAATATTCTATCCTGTTGTAATTTTATTAGCTGGTCGTCCTTGTGTTGTATTTTTTGTAGCAGGCTATAACACGAACCCTAGTAAGGAAAACGTTAAAGCGAATAGGTTGCCGTCAAAACAAAATGTAGGCAAAAATCTGCATTAACATAAAGGGTAATGCCAAGACAAAGCAAGGAGTGGTCCGTGTGAAGGCATCGGTAGTAAATACTTGTAAAACGTCTCGAGCCTGAATCATCGTTGCGTAAATCTTTAGGAAGAAGTCTGCGGTGCGCGCTGCAGTGGCGTGGATGTGGGACTTAGTTAGCCAACGTGTGAGCAAATGTCGCTGTAAAATATCAAACGTCGACCCGTGACCCGCTCTTGGGAAATGGGAAGGCTTCTTTCTAGTGTCGTCATTGAATATCGACAACTGGCTTCTGTCTCGCTACCTGTCAGATAAGGTGACTCATTAGTGATCCACAATCGTCGCCTGCGCAACCTTTGATGAACTTATAGACGGTTATAAAACTAATACTACAACACCTATGGCCACATGTTTGCTGAAATGGTGCAACGCAAACACAATCATTTTCAACGACCACCGCCTACGCATTATATTGATTGGATGGTTTGCGTTTAAAATTAGTGACTTGATGTTAAGGCAAACAAACATATTTTATTTGTCAATATAAATGTGATTCTGTTAATTTTACTTAATTATAACCAAAATCTTTCGTACGTATTTTGTTAGAATAACAATAGATCCTAATGTTTATATTTATATGTAAAAAAATCAGAACTTAAATAAATTAATAAGCTTTCTCAACGATTCATAAAATTAATGGACTTGACTTTGATGTTGAAAGTAATCTAATTCAAAAGTTACGTCACAACTACTCCGTGCATTATGTATCGATCGGCTTTAACGTGATTTAGATATTTTAAACGAAATGAAGTTAACCTAACCATGTCAATGTTAACGGTATCGCGTTAAGCATTAGTGGTGCTTAACCTGAAATCGATTTGACTGTTAAGTTCATTAATTCATAGAACATACTGTCACTCCTGTAATGCTCCAAAGTTAGGCAAAGGTGTAACTAATAACCCCCACATTTAATAGGGTCGAACTTATGAGGTATTCCTCAGAGCGAATCTATTTTTAAGCGCAACCATCTAAGCGCAACTAAATTATTCCTCGAAGCGCAACAATTGGTTGCGCTCAAAAATTCAAATTAAAAATTATTACACGCTTATTCCTCAGAGCGCAACCATGCATGATAAAATAATAGAGAGGGGTACGATGGATTCATTAATTATATCGATAGGCAGTTTTAAATCAACTGTCCTTATGACCCTCAACCGGTCACAAATTCAGATTTAGTGGCTGCTACTAAAAAATCCCGTTGGAAGAACCCAATAACACTGTGACTGGGAATGACATGGGAATCGCACCCAAAACCTCATACTCATGCCAGAACTTCATTAATTGAAATAAATGCTAAATTAAAATAAATAGCTCCAAAGTTGTTTAATTTTATAAAGTGCTTGTAAGCAACAGCACTGTACATAAAGGCCTTGTACAGGTTTACGCACAAACCGCACAATAGAAGTTGACAAATCATTTCACGTTATTTTGTCAAGTCGTATTTGACGTGCAAACAAAATCGCTAAACGATAAACCACAGTCAAACATCAATAATATATCGAATGTTTATTTTAAAATTGGTAAAACGTTTGACAACTTGCTAATTGCATCGATTTTTCAAACGAACTCACCATATTTACTACGTATAGGTCGTCTTTAACAAAATTGACGAACGATGAATTGATGGCGATGTAAAGTTTGACAAGCACTTTGTAAGCATTTCCATGATAGTGACATTATGACCTCTAGCTATATTAAATCAATAACGTGGTCGATGTCAGTACCTTCTTGCTATGGTTTACTATTAACTGTTCCTTTAACAAACGATTACTGCGTTAAACTATCGGGAGCTATCAGGAGTATGGGTGTAATCAAAAGATATGAACTTTCGTCATACCGTTAAGGTATAAAACGTAATCACCCTTGTTAAAATTACAGGAAACCAACATTCTGCAATAAACGCGTATGATTTAATAAGCTAATATTAATAATTAGGTACTTATTTGTATTTTAATTAGAAATCTTTTGAAACTGGAGCAATCATGTAAGAGTCATGTCACAAAAATTCAACGTCATGAGTTGAAGGACATGAGAGCCAGTGTGTGTTAGCCGCTTAAAAATTTGCATTAACTTAATAATGATAAATACCATAATAAAAACATTTGTAGCGTTTTAAATATTTATGTGTTTTGTCAATTAATCAATGTATTTATATAACATGCAATCCCTCTTTGGCTTCGTGTGAAGTTATTCGAATTTGCCATGATCTTTGTGATCTCGTGTTCTGTCAACCCTTAAAGTATGTTATGAAAACTAATTTAATCATGTTTTTTCAGGGAGATCATTTACCCACTCCACCGCCAATCCCGCCAGCAATCGCGAAGGCACTTGAATACTTGAAGACTCTTCCTCCTGGTAACAACGAAGGTGCTTCATCCAACATCAAGCCACAGTTTCAAGCCGCACCCTTCCAGCAAAGATCTAGATTCTAACATCTAAACACCACACACCCTAGACATGTATACGAAACAGCGTAATATTAAAAATGAGCGAATTTTGCACATTACCATAATTATTGTGTAAATATAGAAAGTTTAATATATTCTAGATAAAAGATCTGAAGTATTAAATCATTATTCATTAGTTGAACAAATTATTCTTTTTATTAAAAAGGTTAGGATTTGGTTTTTAAATTTTTAAGCTATAAGTTCTGTAAAAGTATGCTAAGGTGCATCATCTGGGACCATACATAATCATTTTAGATTTTTTAATAAAGATATTTTGCTCAAAACATATTACATTATACATAGTATAAGAATGTCAAAAAGATGCATACCTGTAAGAAAATTGCACGTATGGGTTTTTAGTCTAGATTGCACTTAGAATTAAGTAAATTTTCTTAGCTAATAAAAGTCATTTATAATTTTAAGAGTTAATGCAATGTATTTGATTTCAATAAAGCTATTGAACGTATCTCCGTAGTCTTTTCAATTATCACATTTTTTATTCTTTTATCTTTGATATTTAAGCTTGACGGCTGTCAAGATTAAATTAGCAGATATTCAATGAAATGAGTTATTTATGACTAAGTAGTTAATTAATTGCATAGAATATTTTTTTTTTTCATGGATCTTGAGACTCATATGATTATGAACCACGAAAATCACACGAAAAGAAGAAAAACGGAAAGTTTCCCATTCATACTTAAGCGAGTTTCATTTTAAAAACAATCATCATCATCAGCCTATAATGTTCCCACTGCTGGGACACGGCCTCCTCTCAATCAGAGGGAAAAACAAAAGACTACTTTAATTTCTCGTTAAGTTTGTGATACCTCGAAGGATTAAAATCTTTCTCAGCATGCTTCTGCCTAGCCCTTTCCCAACTTTTTTGTGATTGGTTTCCTGTCTCACCAGATGAAATTGAAAAGCTTTCTAGGTGACTTAAAAAAGATTCTTATTAGCCAATGGGACTTGCCTCACATTTTTAGTCCAATAGTGCAGTCATCATCATTATTTTTGAAGGTCTTCTAACCGGAGGTCGTTCTATGTTACGTTTACAATGTTACGTAGACTTAGGCTGACAATTTGGCATCACAGCAAGGTGTTAAAGGTTAGGGTACGTTAGGTTACACCCGATTTAAATATATAACCATTTCTCATACAAAAAACTATATGTATTAATACAAAGATATGAATATTTTTGTTCATATCATGGGTGTTGAGTAGGGTGTGTCAGTTAGTTTCAACATTATAGCATTAGAATTAATCTTATTGACACATTTGTGCCTATCTTGGTGACCTTGTTTTTAATAAAATTTCTTAACGGATAGCCATACGTTATGGAGGCTAATGGCAACTTTTATTTCCCTTAATACCAGAATGACAAGAAAAGTGAAAATAACTGATATAACATGATGAAATAAACCATTAATCGGTTAGTAATGACAATGTTCAAGTTACTTGGTCAAACTATTACGAAAAAAAATAAGCATGTAATGGACTAGCCTGCCGGGCAAGAAAAAATACATCTAAATCTCAATTCCCTTTATTGCTGATTTATACACAAACAATGTTGTGACTGCTATGAGAATGTTCATTAGAGAGTTAAGGTGTAATTTACACTCAGTGAATGAATAAGTGCGTCGTGCCGCATAAGCTTTACTCGTTCACTTGCTTTACTTATGTATGTATAAATGAATCACTGAATAACTACTTTACATTTCCAACTTCCTTAGACATTTTTTTTTCTTCTTTTTAGTGTCCCTAGCATAATATACGCATAGTATAGTATATATAGTAGGTGAACCACTGCTGCATGGTTCCCAAAATCGATTTCTACGACGGGCCACGGGAGCCCCGTGGTTCGTCAGGAATGAGCAACTCCACGTTGACCTCAACATCCCTACCATCCAGCAGTGCATGAAATGCCTCACTAAGAATTTTTTCTATAAGGCCGAAAAACACCCTAACCCCCTGATTTCCTCAGCAGCTAGTTATGTCCCCTCTAACATCTCCAGGATTCGCCGACCTAGGCTCACCCTCGTCACACCTGATGATCCCATCACCCTTCTTCAAGAGAGTCATAGGGAAACCAGGACACTTCGTAAACACAGACACAAGAACCGATTCAAACCGCGAATCCAGCCCCGCCGACGAGGCCCTCCGCGAGCCCCCTGTAACATCACCGCCCGACCCCTGCTCGTCGAGCCAGCCCGCGACGCTGACCAAGTAACCGATGATCCGACCCAGCCTGACCCTCGCTGCCCACCCCTCAATGACGCACTAAGCCGAGGCCCGAAGCCCACAGGGGGTGCCCTTAGTGACTGTTCATTTAATTTATATCCTTAGTTTGTAAGCCCTGGCCACCACAGGAAAAAAAAATGCTGCATGGTTCACGTACTGACTAATGTTAAGATGTTAATGTGATGTTGCATTTTGCCCGTGGCTGGAGGCCTTAAATCCAAGGCATCCACAGGATTAGCCCGGTTAAGCAGAAGCCAGTCTCTGTAGATTGAACTGCGAGATGCAACACAAAAAAAAAAAAACAACGGCAACTTCCCTTTAAGGGTCGTTGCTCGTCGCTGCTCGTCGAGCCAGCCCGCGACGCTGACCAAGTAACCGATGATCCGACCCAGCCTGACCCTTGCTGCCCACCCCTCAATGACGCACTAAGCCGAGGCCCGAAGCCCACAGGGGGTGCCCTTAGTGACTGTTCATTTAATTTATATCCTTAGTTTGTAAACCCTGGCCACCACAGGAAAAAAAAATGCTGCATGGTTCACGTACTGACTAATGTTAAGATGTTAATGTGATGTTGCATTTTGCCCGTGGCTGGAGGCCTTAAATCCAAGGCATCCACAGGATTAGCCCGGTTAAGCAGAAGCCAGTCTCTGTAGATTGAACTGCGAGATGCAACACAAAAAAAAACAACGGCAACTTCCCTTTAAGGGTCTGAAGAAGGTGTAAAGTTAAGTAGTAAGGACTATTTAAGGTCTTAAACTTTTGTTTTTTATTTTTACGTTTCACAAGTTATCTAAAACGTGTTTAATGTAGATTCTCGCGTGTTGATAGATGTTTTTATAGTGCAACAGATGGTCATATCATACGCAAGTAGGTACCTAAATAAAAAGCTTGGCAAGTGACATCTCAAGTGCCGTGAATAAATAATTTATGACAGCGGTACAGCTCACGAGATGGAGTATGTTAATTTATTTGTATTTTTAAACGACGCCGGTACTTACCTACCTACATACACAAACGTATAATACGTACATAAAATGATTAACTTTCGTTAATACATTTAAAAAAGAATTCCTTATGTATGTTGTAAGTAAAGGGTGTAAAAACCTCTTAACGAAGCCGAAAGGCACTTGTTCTCCTCGTCATTGCAATCATTTTTTTGTTCCATACCATACCTTCTAGTTACGGAGATATTGGGGGTCAAAGTTCCAACTTTTTGGCAACTTTTTATTAATACAAGTTTTTAATGTAACAATTTTTTTCAAACACCTCCACGACCCCCGGTACTATTCAATCCATCCATCAGCACAATGTTTTGAGTGCGTTACATTGAGTTCTACCACAAAACATGATTATTCACCCCAAAAAAAAGTCGTTTCCCAGCAATATTTTTTGCCTAAAGTTACTTAGTTTGATGTCCAGAATGCTTGGTTGATGGTTTCGTGATGAGGTTGTTTACACCCTGTGTTTTCATCATGGTACTTATTAGCTAAAATAAAGCATAGCACCCACAGCATTCAGCATTCTATAACAAATACAATAGCCCATCTAGTCCCAGTAAGTCTTTAAATGGTGAGGAGTTCGTGAGGTCAAATCCTCCTGATGCACAGGTAGACATAACGTTTTAGCAATTCTTTTGTCTCATAAGTTACCGTGATTAATTATATAGCAGCAATTAATGGGACTAAGCATTTCGCAACTCACTTGACTAGTAATCTTTCTGTGTATACAATTTAAGATCGAAGCAGTCAGTGAAAATTACTTTAATGTTGTTTACTTAGAAAACCATTATCAACTCAGAGTTAAAGGTCACATCCATCCGTCCATAAACATCAATATCCAATAATGGGGATAAAATGTCTGGTAAATTAGTTGGTCATCAGGCAGAACAAGTCCCGATGCATTGCGAAACAAATTGCTATAATTTTCAACTAGCAAACTACTAGAATGCAGCATTTTAGTTTGTTTTATTGATTGAATTAGACACGCATGATGGCTAAAATGATCGAGGCCTATAATCGCCCATTCTGCTGCATACATATTTATTGTAGTCGAATCTTCGCAATGCAGAGATTCAAATATAAAATAATTGACATTAAAAATAACGAGTAGTAATATAAAATAGAAATATCAATTCCTAAATAGTCACGTAGAGCTTTGAAGTTAGCAAAAACAATAAAAAGGCCGTGACCAAGATAAATAACGAAAATAAAAAGAAACAATTGCGGACGGTCAATTTATCAAGTTATCTGAAGGACGGGCGGCAACAATGCGGAACATCTTGGCATTTCGATAACCATCTGCTGCAGAGGAATACTGGTCTGCTCTGTCTACTGAATACCAAAATTTTAACGTCATCCAACTTACTCATAGGTCTGCTACATCCGGGATATGTGAGCCTAGTACAAGTTTGATTACCTATTCAATCACGTTTACAAAAAAAAATTGTGAAAAAAATTATTAATTAAAATTATTATTATTAAATTAATTATTATCATGCGGTTTCTCCTTATTGGCACCAGACGGCGTTTATTGAGTTTCAATACAAATTGCAATCAAATAGAGAAAACTCGCACTAGGTCTACAGATCCCGAATGCACCCTCTCAAATGCAATGGATTACGAAACAAAGCTTTTTTTTTTCGAATGGGAAATCATCAAATGACTCCTCCCGCTCTGGGTCGGAGCAGGATGGAGTGTCAGACTTTACAGACTAAAAAAAAAAAAAAAAGGCATCGGCCCTTGCCTCGCGCGTGGAACACGAACGCGCCGTCGACACGGCTTGTCGTCATGAGACGGACGGACGGACGAAACAAAGCTTAAACATAAGTTAACTAACAACAACTACTACTAACGGTTTCTTCTATAGGCAAGTGTGCTCCACCCTCTGGTTGCATCATCGCTTCACATCAGGCGAGTTGCAGCCAAACGCAAGCCTACTTAGTATAAAAAAATGTTTCATTCAGCACTACAATCTTACTCAATCCTGTACAAATCATCTGAAGATGAGTTCTCTGATGTAAATAAGAACACTATGATAAAGTGATGTATTATGTGTTCACCTGTTTTGTTATGTAGCGTGACCGTTTACATGGCTGTTATGTCAAGCCTTGTAACAAAATTATGCAAATCTCTACATAATACATGTATTTATGTAAGAAACCGTTGTTTTTCACACATTATTAAAAAGCCTAAGAATGTAGCTTGATAAAGATAAAGTGAATGATTATTATAAACAAATTGTGTTCTTTATTATTAATGTGGTTATTCACGATTGGTATCAGGAATGATTAATACTTGATTTGATTAAAGATGCAGATTACGTGGCAAAGCCATCCATATGCTTAGGTATTTTTTATTTTAGTCATAGGATTCTATAATGCGATATTTGTCTATTGAATAAGAAATCAATAATTTACTTAAGTAGGTTGAGTAAACGTTCAGAATGTACCCTTTAATAATAGTGATAAACCTTATTGGCAAGGACACAAACAGCTGTCTAATATTTCGATGTTTTAATTATTTCGTCAATAATATTCAAGGAAATTAAAAAATATTGCTCTATCTTGCACTAAACATTAATTATGAATTGTATTGAACTTTTAAAAACTGACTTAAAGTGCATCTGACGTGATCTATGTAAGTTGAAAATGCTGCACCGTTATTTTGGCACTTAAAAGACATTGACAGGACACAAATGGTTACCAATAGTGTCCACTATTGGTAACCATTTGTGAAATTGTATTGAAAAAACAAGATGAGGCGTTAAGTCCGGTTACAATATGACCACTTTAAATGTGCAGTTCAAGCTGGAGTTGCTGATTTATTTTAGTTCTGTGTTTTCCTGCACAGATAAGTTGGCTGAAGTGTAAGACAACGTGCCAAAATAACCATGTAGCACTAACGATAGCTCCTGACAGAATCACAAAACAAAAGACGTGAATCATCGACCCCAAATTAATTGAGTTAAGGGCAGTAGGATGAACTCTCTGAACTTATGCGTACCATACCACCCGACTGATTAATTTCAACTACAAACATGAACACTTTGCATTAAAGTACATAAGATTTGTCAGGAGTATTTAGAATACGAGGATCACTGATGCCGCTTATTAACTAATTATGGGAACGACAGCAACAAGGTTCAACAGCAACAACTTTCATGCTAAAATTAAATTACAACTTACAGTCATTTAGATGTAAAGATAAAGGTTATAATTAAAGTCTAGTGATGTTACATTATAATTAAGGATGATTCAACATGATGTTGTCTTCTGAAATTTTATTACGTTACAACATTATTGCACTACGTCAAAGGAGCCTTTTATTGTGTTGGATAGCAAACAAGAGGTCGGGCTTCTAGATGATAGGTGACTAGCTAAACGTGTATGCAATTGTTGTATTGAGGGAGCAATGCTATTCCAGAAACAACGTTGGTATTTTAAAAACTGCTGTGCTGGTGTAGCAGTCATGCTCTCATTCAGGGACATAGCAACGTTGCTTGTCAGTAGCAATATGTAGGGAATGGTCACCTACAACGTAAAAGAGCTCTTTTACAAGAACGCACAGTCACTAGTGCTGCGCGTGGTCAGCATCTCCGTAACTCGAGCGGCTCGGGAATCCTTCAGCGAAACTTCATCCTCAAATGCTCATTTAAAAGCACCGGAACGGCAATTAGATGAGGTGATGTTGACCTGGTGCAGCCGTTATAAGGGTGCTATGATCTTTAAGCACAACTTTTAACTTGAAGAAAGCTTTCAATCATCTTATATCACTCTTTGCCGCCACTTTTAATAGCGCAATAGGGTACAATTGATAAAGTTAACCTATTCCGAACGAGCATTATAACGAACAGATTTGCTCAAACAATTTATCTACGCAAGGGGCGACTTAACCGTTATGCCCAAACCGGGGAAGAATTAAAGCTTTATTATTCTCTTACGTAAGTGAAATATTACGTAAATTGTATTTGGAGTTTCTGTAATTATGCATGATGAGCACTTGAGTTACTTATGAGCAACGCAAGATCGTAAGTACTGAAATCTGCCCCGACAGTCTCGTGGTTAAAGTAAGCTCGACTGCTGAGCTTGAACCTAGATCCAGCTAAGTGCCATTGGCTTTTGTCATTTAATATATCTCAGTAGCAGCCCGTGGAAAAAAAGTTGATGGTGTGAGAACCCCGTGCCTTGCAAAGCACATTGTGCTAATGGTCCTGCGCCTGATCATTTCCCAGTCGTGTCCGATTGCTGACCTACGGACTGTGGTCTAGTTAATTATGATTTCACAAAACATACCTGAAAACAGTAATCATAATATGTTACAAAAACTTCATCACTTCGTTATTTGTTTTCTTTACCCTCTTAACTGATGTTATTTGATGATATATAAGTGTCTGAACAAGACAATTAATTTAAACTGCAATCACTGTCTAATACATGTCTGATTTAAAAGCAATTTGTTTAGTATCTGCATATATTTGCATTATTATTTAATTCTAATATAATTATTCTGTTTAAATGATGACAGGAACATTCCAAGCTTACACATTAACAGGCAATAATAACAAATTGCATTGTAATTGGATTCTATTGTGGATGCAGTAAGAATTATGTACTGAACGTTGCCTTAGGGTCTGATGGTCTACTAATCTAAAGTTTAGAGATGATGGGCAATTTGTTGCCCCGCGCAATCTAATAAACGAGATACTCAGATAAACGTTTGCATAATGTTTCGTAAAACATTTTTATTGTTATGCCTATGAGTAGTATATCCAATTAAAGTTTACCTACCATGTTGAATCATTTGAACTTGCAAAACCAGACATTTTAAAGGTTCTGGGTTTCTCTGTTATTATTTTATGGCCAAATTATTAACTCCTGTTAAATTGACGCCTTAAACTCTGGCATTTCCATTTTATTTGTCATTTTCACGTTTGATGGATTAGGCATTCTTTGTTAAAATATTAATATGGTAAAGAGAATAAAATTAATTTGTAATCAACAGTAATTCAACATTTAATTTTAAATCGAAGCCTATTTTTATTGCAAAGACGTTTGGGCAATGGGTAAAGGTTTAAAATATGATGTACTGACAATATATTTGGACGTTAACAAGCAGAGTGAGTAAAATTTGCAATTGAAGTAAGAAACTCTCAATTCTGCTTAAAAAAGGAATAAATTTAACCCAAGCAAAAAACAAGCAGGACAAACTAAATAAAACCGTTAAAAAAACACAGAAATAATACAACTGAATTATTATTGGATTAAGTATTTAAGATATAAACAAAAGACAAGAGAAGAGTCTGAAAAATAGTTTTAACGATGCTGTAATGTGTGCAAAACATAACAGTAAAACAATGAATGAATAATAACCCAAACAAATTCATTGATGAAAATACTAACAACACAGTTCTCTTGCATTACAACATTGTGTATCAAGGTGTTAGACAGCTAATTAAACAAAAGATATCTATCTACCTCCAAACTCAAATGGGAACCTAAAGATAATTACTAGGTGCTTACCTTCCCACGCAATTTAAGTGAGGCGAATTTATCACTTAGTTAGATGTTTACAAGTGGACAGATTTAATGAGCGAGCAACTTATTGCCCACGTGTTAAGGCTATCTTTATTTCTGAAACATTGTTGTTACATACTTGTGGTTTACGAAATAAGTATTGAACTTTGCGGTAGAGTTAAAGTTTGCCCCATCAAAATAAATTTCTAAACCATATTTGTCGAAACAGACAAATACGATGAATGGCTTAATAGATTTTTGGTTATTTTTTTTTTTTGCAATCACACCGCAAACCTTATTTGGAAAGGAAAGGAAGGAAGGTTGTTGGTTGTTGGTTGTTGTTGGTGGTTGTTTGGAAGTTGTACGGGACAACTATAAATGATAAGTTGTGATAGATTTATAATGATTTTATTGATATAATGCTATAGCTAATTGATACAGTGATCACTTACGATAGAATGATTTTAGGATATCGAAATGCTACGATATAATGATAATGAGTACACGCGGCGATGACCGAACGCGAACTAACGTAAATTGCGCACGCGGTACAAAACTGCTTATTTAACGTAAAAAGATATATGAATTGTACGGGTGGACCGTATATGCTCCCAGGCACGAGAGACTAAGATAAAAATGAAAAGTTAAAATATAAAAATCAAAGCATTAAACAATGTAAGTACAAGTAATGACAATAGTCGAAAGCACAAATTGGGTAGGTTCCCGAAAAACTTATTAGTCTCTAAAGAGTCTTATTCACTTTCACTGAAAATAGATTCGCGTAACACAGGCGACGTAGCCTTGTTTTGTTTACTCGCACTGATTACACTCGAAATTGTATTGAGCTCAATTTCACTAGGTCCCGATTGCTCATTTACACTGATACGCGGAACACTGATTACACTAGCACTCTGAAGCTGCTGATGAGTCGAGCGCGCGGGCAGAGCCACGCTGCGCACACTCCGCATACATTATTTGGAAAAAAATATGGTTTACATGTTAAAATAATAACCACAACGGGGAAATCGACTAACGTTTCTTTTTCTTTATATTTACTTCATTGAAACTTTTAGATCATTCTGTTTCTTATGTATTTATATTACCACAATGGCTCATGTTGGGCGCCAATAAAATCGTTTTTCTTTTCTCGTAAATGCGGGGTGGGGTTTTCGCGTGCTAAGTGTCGAATTTTCATTGTCTTTTTTCCTATTAGGAATTTCTATGTAGCTGCTGCAGCAGGAGTTGCTGGAGGAACTCTCGTGTTGGTCCACCAAGTTACGGCTTAACTACGGCCACGAGGAGGTCCTCATGACATTTTCCGCTTTGATCTAAATTCGGTCAGGAGAATTTTATTACTACTTTATAAATATCAAGATAAACAAGAGCTCATCAGAGACGTGATTATTTCATTCAATTAAAAATTAGCGCCCCTTACAGAGTGTTCAATGAGTAGGTAGTTTGGCCTTGGGTATGCCACTTATTGAACAACTCATGAATCGGAAATAAATATTCGTAACCAGATTGTTATGACTGCCATTATTTAATCTTGGTATTTAATCTTTAATTGAACTGTTGAGAAAAAGGGGAAGTTACAAACTAATAATTATGGCCTGTGTTAATTGCGTTAGAAATTAATTGCATTTCTAGTTACAATTTCGGCATAGTCCTATAGCTATTTATCATATAAAAACCTGTTTATGTATAGGAGGCTTATAAACAATATCAATAAAAACAAATTAATGGCGCAAAACACATATCGCTTGAATGCAGAGATATTAATTTCAAATTAGAAGTGATTTCAATGATCATGATTAGATACTGATGGATCGATAAAACCATTAAAGTAATGTGTTATTGACCGTCGTGCGTCCGGTTGCTAACAATTTGTCAAGCTAAATTATAACCTACAGTGATTGGTTAAAGTGTTTTAATTGTGTTTGTGTTTCTGATACTTGTTACTGAACTTCTTCTCGTCTTTCTTCTCTATCGTGTGGTTAGTGCGTAACCTGGTGTCAGTTTTTTTATGTCGTCCATGGGCCTCTGACTTGGCTTTATATGCCGTCAAGAAATCTCTCAGGCATGCTGGTTTCCTCACGATGAGTTCGAACTCGAGACCTATGACTTGGTAGTCCGATGGTCACACCACTAGACTATCACTGCTTACACATCAT
Organism: Xestia rhomboidea; assembly: GCA_963853795.1. NCBI lineage: Eukaryota > Metazoa > Arthropoda > Insecta > Lepidoptera > Noctuidae > Xestia > Xestia rhomboidea. The sequence goes on along the minus strand of OY970761.1, from coordinate 10,405,718 downwards.
ATCACTGCTTATACAAACAATAAAACTTAAAGATGTTGATGACTGTTGTCTTCCTATAAATTCTTTTTCTAGATATCTCGTTAAAAGTCACACAAGATGAGCTTTCATGAATGACTTTTGAATGTGACACCCTAAATCACCTGCAGCTAAATAATAGTATCTGCATACATTTCTTGACATTAACTAAGTAATACCCTAACTACCTTATTTGACAGCCCAATAACCAATTTGAATCAGCTTATCAGACATTCTGACTACTTTTGACGACTGCAATTCGTGTATGATTTGATGTTCCACACAGGCACACTGGCATTTTGATCAACAAAGAACCTCCGAGACAAATCATGGCCCCGCTTACTCATAAGCTCCTTAATTTTACTGACATCATTATAATTATAGAACTACTAATTCGTTCAAGTTGAGACACCTATCTATGATGGATGAGCTTACACACTGGGCAGCGTGAATACATTCATATTCAAGATGTTACGATGATAACCGTTGTGAGGAAGCGACCCTAATTAGATGCTAAAACTATGATATTAAAAACACAAAGCAGAAGTCAATTATTGCTGATTGATTAGTTCTAGGTCTAGTTGTTTTCATTGTAAGCAAAAGCTTACCATTCTTGTTATTTAATCCGTGTTTTTTGCGGTTGGCTTGGCAATACCACTTTTATAAAAAAAAAAGCGAAACAGGCAGGTAACAATTACAATGCCCGAAGGGTGTGCTCGTTTTTTGAAACACTTCATTTATTTTGCTGAAAGTATGCAATGTGTTTTCAATATTAAGTTTAATTCCTGTCCCATTCTAGATAAAGTTACCGTTGCCGTTGATGCAAAAATGCATTTGAAGCAAACGTGACGCATTCTGGCGAAGACCCAATGCCCTTGAATTGAACAGGAAAATACCAAATTCAGTTCGTAACACATGAACTTAGCAACCTATGTAGGTGCGTAAGAAAGTGAGTATGAAATACGTATTAATAAATCTCTTGCATCTACCTACGCAAGCAAATAAGAAATGTTTGCGCAATCAATGAGCACATAGGTGGTCTAGAACAAGCTTTAAGAAATTCCATTCGCTGCCCAAGTAACTTAGTTAGGCCTAATTCATGCTGAGTCAGACCAACGTCTATGCCTTTATATTCCTCTCCTGCTCTTTCTTTCCTTAACCATCTATCGTTTTCATCCTGGGGGCTTAAGATGGCCGCTTTAATAGAATCGCAATAGGGTAATAATATAAATCACGTTTTAATATTCTTAAAATGGTCACAGACGCAGTTTTTATTTTAATATGAATTGTCACTTTGTGACCTGAGTGAAATATGATTCATATTATTATCCTATTATGATACTGCTGAAGCCCCAAGCATTTTAGCCCCCCTGATTTATTCCGACTACGATCACTGAGTTTAATATATTTTTTCTAAAACAGTTGACAGTTATATACGAAAATTACGAACGAGTTCGCAGTTTAGTCATTTTTCCTTCGAAGTTATTTAACAGAGATAATATGCTGGCCATTGTTCGATCCTCTGACGCGTTTTCATGGAGAAGTCTTGTTACAACCCACAACTAATTTTGGCTTATGTAACTGTAAGTTCAATTGACATTCAGTGACGTAGAATCGAACTGAAAAAAAATGCATGATCCTATCGTTTTGAGATTTAAAAATAAATATTTGAAGATGATGAACAGAAAACTAGTTTGGTGCCAACTCCCACACTTAATTTAGTGTGATTATGATACGAGTTTAGGTCAATAGCGCAACTCATTTGATTCGAACTCACGACATCTAGCTCGCCGTTGCGTTAATGCCATCTAGTGCATAATCTTTATTAACTTAATTAAGGAACAACTTAGGGTCAATTTACATTACGACGGAAGAGAAGGGAAGCGAACTATTATTTTTAAGTTTTGCATTATGAACTTTATCTCCATTTGCAATGTACAAAGTAGACATAAGACCATAGACGGATAGCGTGTCTTCCGAAGAACTCTCAAGCATTCTTGAGAAAAGATTTACTTACTAAAGTAAGAAAGTAACTTATTGACGCTTGTCTTCCGCCGCAATGGAAGTTGAACTTTATTATAATATTATAGTCATATTATATTATAATATTATGGTCATTGACCCACCTACATTTATTAAAGTTCTTAACTTTGAAATCCAAAAATAAGCCTGTTCAAGTCTTGAATCGTCATCTATCGGGATCTTCAACATTTTTTCTAATGAAAAACGATACATGGTTTATTTGTTTTGGTTCGTACGAAGAAATATTAGGGAAAGGGCAATTGACCGCTATTGCGATCTTAACTGGCACTTACTATCGCTGTTGCGATGCCCGCGACGTTCGACCATGTGAAATTATTTGAAAAATTCTATTTTTTCAAACGGGGGCCTTTTGGCAACTTTTTCATTGATGCTTCGCTCCTATTGGTCGTAGCGTGATGTTATATAGCCTATATCCTTTCTCGATAAATGAGCTGCCAAACACTAATATTTTTTCAATTCGCACCAGTAGTTTCTGAGAAAGCTGCCCTTCAGCTTTATAATATTAGTATAGATTATAGACAAGTTTCCTGACAGTGTCATTGAAATGATGTGTATTATTTATGCAATGATTATCGAAAACCAATTAAACTTCAAATACCTTCCTGATATAAATATTTTGACCAAACAAGATAATTACATTGTTATTTTGATCAAATTAGAATCGATGTATCCGTCCGTAAACTATACAGTTCAGTGCAATTATGTAACAAAAGGTTAATAATACGAATATGGTGCATAAAAAACTTATTATGTTTTATTACACACAATATAACCTTGTAACATCAATCTTTAAATGAGTTGAACTTCTTTAAGTGGAAGGCCTAGCCATATTTTATGAATCTGACATTAAAATGAAAATACCGGTATGTTAAAATCTAGACTAAAATATATAATCTAGCTTACTTTCGTCACCATACTTCATTATCTTCTCAGAATTTTTTCAAGGGCGAACTCGAAAGATGACACACGGGAACAAGCTCTCCAATTTTATGTTTCTCTCCTCATTCATAAGATAATAATGGACAAAAACAAACTGTAACTTTTCCTAGTTATGTAGATACTACACATATCTGAATAAATACAGTGTTTAGTCTCTAGTAGATGTCCAACTGCTCGTTTTTCAATAAACTTAGGAAATCAAGGCTTTACTATTGAGATCTTGGACACAACTAAGGCGATATTTCAATACCTAAAAATAAAAAAGTAAAACAAATCTTTATTAAAGCTTTTTTTTCAAAGGTGCAGGACGAAAAAACTGCCAAAGCAGGCTGCATCCGTCTTTGTTGCTCTTCTTCCAAGTTCTAAATGTTTGTGACTCTTCAAGATTCACAGGTGCTTATGGTTGGCAAATCGTGGGATGGTCAGTGAGTGGGTTTCCCAAATTGTCGTCTGTCCGTCTGGTTTGCGGTTTGAAGATCTATCGCAACATCTTTTGATAGGCTAAGCAAAAAATGCCTCTTGTTTTTTTTATCATACTTATGTTAAAGGCCAGACCTTGTTATAACTGAATATTGTAATTGAGCAAGCTTTAAAAAATGTGGGTTACCTAAATAATCTTCATTCGTATCAAACATGGCGTTGTCTTATTTAGACCAGTTCTAGCCCTTAGGTAAAGTAAAAAAATATCGTAGAATCTGAAATATATTTACTGTAAACTTAAAAGGCTGTATTTAATAAAACAGCCTTTTAAGTTTACTGTAAACATATTTAAGTTAGGTACATTTTCATATAGGAACAAAGTTTGAAAATTTAAAATTTTATTATTAATATTAATTGCAAAATGCAGCTTTATACCCAAATGTCAATGATAAATCTAAGCTTAATAACAATTAATGCGTTTTGAGTTAACTTTTCATTTAATTAATACGTCGTTTGTAACATTATATTACAAGATTACCTTATTAGGATAATCATAGGTAACTATGATTAGAAAATTAACAGACCTTAAATATTATATCGATTTCGTAAACCTGGTGGTATTAGGACATGCAGGTGTAGCAGGTGTATGACAAGGAGACAGTGGATAACATGGTCATGTAGTGAAATGTATCAACACATGGTCGATATGTCAATAAAACAATAAGATATGTGTGGACGTCGGAGTGTGTCAGGGCGGGCGGCTACGCTCGCTTTGAAGTGCCCCGTACGGGCTCGCGCTGCGCCTGCGCTGTCGTACTCCAATTTCACGAAGTGCGCTGACGCTGGCTCGTATAAAAGCCGCAGCGGTCGATCTCAATAATCATTCCAGCTTCACACATCCACCGCAGATCATCACCTGCACATCAACCCACATTTTATAAAAACACAAAAATGAGATCGGTAAGTGAACTAAGTGTAAATATTGTGTTACGGGTCATCAAATCAATTAAATCTAAGAAAAAGTGTTTTATATGATCAAAACTTTTATCACAACAATGCTCTATTTGAACAATTCTATATTAAGCAGTTTTAAAATCTAATTAATAAAAAATCCTATTCCATCAATCAAAAGTAATTCAACAATACCAAATTCTGTCATAAACAGTTAAAGATCTACTCTATATTTGTCAACAATGTCATTGCCAGATGGATTTATCTCTGTTTGCAAGATTCTGTCATATTCCTACAATCATACAATGTTTAATTCCCGTAGCTTGTCATTACTTGAACAATGCGCGGTGATATGATACACTCGTTTGTATGATAATTCCTGACATACATAAAGCATTTATCTTGATTCACAATTTCCCACACGTAATTGATGTTTGACGAATATGAGAATACTTTTGTTTTCATACCAAAATAGTGTAACTACTAAATTCATGCCGCAATAAGTTTTTTGTTTCGCTGTAATTAGAATAAAATTATGCTAATTCTGAAATTAACTGAAGATGAAAATTCATGAATGCAATGTTTATCTTGAGGAAGCGGTTTAAAATTCTGGTTTAGTTTGTTTATTTTTTGTGCTTAGATGAACTTGTTTTATTTTGATGTCATTGAGAGTGGCAAAAACATTGCTCCTTTTATTTTGCGACCAAATTTTTATATATTTCATTTGCAGCATAATTCATAAACCAAATAACTCTGTTTTCTTAAATTTCTAAAATAATAACCGCGATCCTTTACGAAACATAAAGTTTACCAAAATTTGTAAACTTTGTTCGGAAAAAAAAACGTGAAATCGATCAAATAAACATAATAACGTTTGTAACGGTCATCTATCTCCTTAATTTGTGATTAAGATTCGTCCTAAGCCAAGCATCAAGGCTAAAGAAACACTTTCGATGAAAATGGTCAGTTTCGTTACGAAACTCATCAAAAATAGTGGTTAATATATTTGGACATAAAAATGTAAATGACCTATTCTGTTGTAACGAACGATCTTTGAGATACATTTTGTAAGTGAGGTCACTGTCACATGAACTTTGCAAAACTTAAAAATACAATCAAATAAATTATTTGCCTATCTTTTTTTCAACTATGTTGGGGTCGGCTTCCAGTCTATTTTAAATGGAGCGACTGCTTATCTGACTTCCACAACCCAGTTACAATACCTCTTGCATTGCAGTAAAGCTTTTGAAATAAAATTGCGAATAATTAAGCATAACAGAACTAAGTCCATTGTTGCACTGTAAAAGTTCGACCTACAGCTTATCATTATCCCAGCCTCTCTAATTTCGTGGCGAAATGTACTACTCAACAGAAAGATCAAAGATAACCTTATTACATTTTTCTTGCAGTTCATCGTCTTATCCGTCCTCCTGGCCGCTGCGTACGCCGCTCCCCAGTTCCCGGGACAGTACCAGCAACAACAACAACAGCAGCAGTATAACCAAGGAGCGGTCATCCCCATAATCAAACAACAGCAAGAGGTCAACTTTGATGGCTCCTACCAATACAGGTAAATTGAGCTTTACAACTTACATTGTGAACGCTGAACATCGGTTATGGGCCTTTATGCAGTCAAAGTCCATTGTTGTGAAATTAAATGATCTCCCGTGAAACATTTAAAATGTATCTTTACTGAATCTGCCATAAAGATTTATGGCCGCTATAAAGTTAGTCATGACCTATCTATCATAATAAATATGTCTGGCATGACCTTAAGAGTGCATGAGAGCTTTTTAAAAGATATTATTTAAAAGTGCATCCAAACAATACGCACATATTTTTGGTTTTGAATGTCACAATAAACACGACTTCCAAAAGCAGAGCTCTATAAATGGCAAAATATCATTCATGATTCCGATTTACATTGACATATTATAGGTTAATATAACGATTAATATTATAATTGATGAAATTCGAAAGGTTAATCATGGCCTTTAAATTAATGTCTTCCATATCCAGATGGTTAAGAGTAATTTTGTAAATTTTACTGATGAGCCCTACAATATGCACCCATATCAGTCAAAGGATTGTGAAATAGGATGAGATCATGCATGGATTCCTTCACTGTCGAGTGTATTAAATGTTTAATTTGTGGGAGGCATCTGTGCAAGCGTTCGCAGCCAAGCCCTGATTACGCAACAAATTGGCTCAGGTGTTAAAGCAGTTCATGAATACGTTGATATTTTCTGATTCACCTGATACATGCTCTTGCAAGACATTATTAGTAACACACTATCTCAGGCCAACATCTATGAAACTTAATTTCATACTTGATGAGTTTTCTAAAGTAGATTTTTTTTTTGGTCTTTTTATCTCACGTATTAAAACGTCACATAATGTCTATCACACAGACATCAAATGCAGAATTAATTGGTAGACTTTCAAATGACATAATAATTAAATTCAGCATCGATTCGAAAATGTCAGATTCAAGTCAAAGTGCAACAAAAAAACCTAAAAAAGAATGTTGTAACAAAAATCACCATACGTGGTATGCTAACAAAAGATTCCCAAGAGCAATAGATTGACAATGCATCATGATTGCACGACCTGAAAACGTTTTGGTGAAACATATCATTAGATTTGATCTTTTCGAGCGTGTGGCAGCGCCTAGAGCTCTGCCTGATTCTTGTTTGTTATAACTGTACAACCCAAGTGATTTATGAAATCCTTAAAGTTAACAGGAAACACTATAAAGCATCTGATAATATGAACAGATAGCATATTTCGTAGAAGTGTGGTCATCTCTTTGAGTTTACATTTATAATTTTATGTTGGTTAGACATAAGTACATTGTAAACCAAGCATTTAGTGAGGGTTAACCTTTTCTTTACGAACCTAAATTTCTACTTTCTGCAACATGAACATTAAAGCTGAAATACCACATAGGTACTCAGTATCGAGTAACTGTTATGTCACGTTTACTGATTGACCAGGGAATAATAAAGTCTATCATAATTTCACATGTCAGTATTATCATCCAAAGGAATGCTCATTGATCTAGATCGTCATTTATTTTTCCTTATTCTTATTCTTTATTGCACACAAACAAAAAACAAATATACATATAATTGCAATAATATAGCTCATGTACAAAGGCCGGTGTTCTTTTTAATGCCTATGAGTTGTCTCACGAAAGCCGTTGACATAGAACAATTTTTTTTTTTGGTCATGATAGTTCCCAACAATTTTCCTTCTATATTTCGGGATGGCATGTCTTCTTCTTTCATGTATTTTCAGTTAGAATACATGGTTTGTTTTCTTTTTAGCTACGAGACCGGTAATGGCATCGCAGCCCAGGAGCAGGGATACCTGAAGAACGCCGGAAGCAAGGACGCCGAGGCCCAGGTTGCTCAGGGAAGCTTCACCTACACCTCACCCGAGGGTATCCCAATCTCTCTGACCTACACTGCTGATGAGAACGGTAATGCTGTGTTTTAATTTAAAAGACCACTTACATTGGAAAAAAAAATCATGGTTTTTAGTTTAGAAGCTCTTGAATTAGCTTCTTAAAATATCTATTTAAATATACCTGCTATTGCCTAGGGTTTTACAGAATGTCTTGCAATAAGAACAATCTTAAAAGTTTATATTACAAAACTTGTAAAATGTCACAAAGCTCTTACTGTTTTATGTCCTTTTAAAGTATTTACTTTAATTGGAAAATCTAATCAAGTGTTGAATCTTTCTTTATAAGGCTTTAGTGCTTATCTGTAGGTGGTCGGTCCACACCCAGCTGTAATTCAATACCTATTTGGGGATACAGACCTTTTTGTTAGGTACCTATGACAAAAAGTTTTGGCACACTTGGTGATAAAATATTTAATTACAACACGTCTAAAACCTAGTGAGATTATTTCATCACTTAAAAACCCATTGACCGAAACTCCAGATTACCTAAATAACCAAATTAATCTCAGTGCTCATGGCTGGAACATTTAATAGCCTGCTAAAGTCATAATGATGTAAATAGAGAAACTAAACGCTTAAAACACACACAATTTGAGATGAATCTTACACCTGCATTTGTAATTATCATCAGCTTATTTGATCATTCATTCAGATATGAATAAATTACATGGTGTTATGAAGTTTGCGACTAGTAGAATTTGTTACGGTAAAGTACGTGTAATGCTAATTGCAGCATCCACACAAGTGTTATGGGCAATTAAGTAAAAGAGCTAAGCTACACGATATAGTAACAGTTTCATTCAATCTTTAGTTATTACGGACAATTCATTCAACTTGCTCGAAATGAATGTACAATGGAAAATTCAGCTTTATTTAAACAACCATGTATTAACGAACATTTTTATTTGCTTGCAGGATTCCAGCCCCAGGGCGCTCATCTCCCCACTCCTCCCCCAATCCCAGAGGCTATCCTCCGCGCTCTCCAGTACATCGAATCTCAGCCCAAGCAGCCTCAGCAGCCCACCTACCAACAACAGCCCACTTACCAACAACAGGGTTTCCAACAACAGCAACCCTTCCGCGGTTAAGTGAACAACGCGACGATATCAACCCAACAACATGACGATGTCGAACGATACTCATGCACGACTGTTATGTACCTATCATCATATAGTTAAGCTGTACGCGTAGAATAAGTATCTATAACGATTGTTACTGTGATTTATTATATTTTATAAGAAGAATTAAGAGCCATAAGTAAAAAAGTACATTTTATAATTTGAGTATTTTTTATTTCCTTTGAAATTATGAAAAAAAGAAAAGAAAAAAGATCTATCCTTTTAACCCGAAAACCATTATAGTTGAAAGTTCTTTCAAAATTTCAAAGTACCACATTCAAGAAAGTCGCACGTCGGCGCGTAGTTCGAAATGAATTTTAAATTATCATCAAGTGATTTCCAAATATTACTCGATTATCGTTTGAAAATGATTGAAGTGTATATAAAGGTGATGCTTATTAACAAACCGATAAATTTTAATAAAAGGTGCAACATTTAAGCCATGTAAAGGAATATGTAATTAAATAACCAATTTGATACATTTGTAAGCTTGCTACATGGGTCATTGGGTCGGCCCACACACCTGCCGTGACGTGTAGCTTCTAAGTTGATGCACCCAATGCGTTTCGTTATACTGTGTCTTCCTACATTATCAAATTAACTTTTATGACCTAAATATGTATTAAATAGCAAATGAAGTTATCTATAGTGATCACTCGATATGCTGCCTCATTACATTTTACAGCTTTAGCTTGAAAACATTCACAAAACCTTTGCTGTTTGCTAAGTATTTGTTTGAAAGAATCATTTCTTTGGTAACTGAATAGCCCATCAAAGAGCTGCAGACAATTGGCCGTCAAACAAAAATATTCCATCCTTCTTTTTTTCAAAGATCTAGTACGAGTGCGTTGCACACAGGACCCGGTTATTTGGAAATGGCTTTTAACCAAGAAAAAATATGGGTGACACAAGTATTTTCAATTTTAAAATCGTTCCTATTTATGTGCCTACATTACGTTTACTAATCAAGAAAAAAAGTCATAGAGCCACTAAAGTTATAAGTTTTAGAGTAGATACTGTTGAAGTATCAACTAATATAGCTGTAGACTGACTCAGTTGAAGATGCGCATATGAGCCAAGCTGCTATCTGATACCAATTGGATTAATTGCAGCTGTCAACAAGACATTTATTTATTTATTTATTTGGTACACCAACAGCAATACATACAAATAATTAATGTAAAACAATGAAAATAACATAAAATGGTATGTATGCCTATTATAGGTATACGCAGCATTCACCATAAGACAACAAACAAATCTTTTCTAAATCTTAATAGTAAAATTCAAATACAATATAAAATAAAATTTACTTAATACTAAATAAATGATATGGATTATGATGATATACATAAATGCATTATGAGTGACATGATATACTGTAAGGATGACAGGTCAGCGATTACAGCCTAACTTCTAGTAGGTACACACCATAAATTTCCTAGCGGACTTCATACAACTTGTTCGCATAATGCTGTTGTCGTATGTCACCATGACAAATAAATCATACGGCAATTCACACAGTTGACCAATGAATTATTCGTGTTTATTTCGTTATTTGACAAGGCTTTTAATATACTTCTGGTTATGTAATATTAAGTTTAAGCTTTTACATAAGAATTGACAAGTAAACCGGACCCTAGAAGTAGGCCGTGAAACGGTGTGATGCATATAAATTCAATATGTCAACATTGATTGTTCTTTGGAAATAATTATTTGTTACTCTGCTCGACTTCTTTAGTCTTTCTTCTAACTTTTTTTTAAGTAGCTCTAATACCCTGCTGTTTTTAAGGGTCGTAACGTGATGTTTAATAGACTATAACCTTTCTCAAGAATTGGGCTCATATCAAATGCAAAAAGATTTTTTCAAACCCGACTGGTAGTTCCAGAGATTAGTGCGTTTAAACAAAAAAAAACTCGTCAGCTGTTATATTAGTATGGATTCCAATTCCTAGAAATATAGTATCCTCTTCTTTTCTAGGTATCTATCTCATAGCCGTATAAACACTTCTAAGGGCAACAAACTCAGATTTAGATAATTTATGATTATCCTCCTCCTATAAACAGACGTTTTAAGAGAATTACTTAAAGGTTACAAGATTGGTATCTCGAACTAACGCAGTTTGAATAATCGTTGACCTTATTAACATCAAAATGAGACAGCTTAACTTATTCTTGTCTATTGAAATACATAATTGTATGCTTATTTATTTTATTGAAGCATTACTCAAATGTACCTACACAAAGAGGTAGTTTTACTTAGTGAAGATCAGATAAAGCAGAATTGCACAATTATTTGATGAAATTTTGAAAGATGGTCCGGGAAATCAAGCTAGTAACAGAGCCTTCCATACATAGTTGTAAATTGAATATGTAATGGGAATACCACCTCATTAGTGGGCTATTTATTAGTCTATGCTAATATTTACCTAATAAGACTTTGATGACCCGAAGGTAGCGCAGCGGTAGTGGCTGCCTTACGTTCTTAGGGTCCCAGGTTCGAATCCTGGTAGGAGCAAATATTTGTGTGAAGAGCACTTTGTGTGCGTATTTGTTTCCGAGTTATGGATGTTATATGTATAATAAGTATGTATTTACAAACAAAAAAGTATCTATGTAGTCTCAACTATCTGGTGTCCACGACACAAGCCTCGTTGCTTAGTGTGGCACTAGATGGCGCTGTGTGTAATGTCCAGCGATATTTATTTATTTATTTACTTTTTCCAGTACTGCTTTTTCCTGATACTTACCGAGTTTTAATGTTCAGGACCAAAGTTCAAACATAATTACAATCATGGTGCCAATTTATAAAATTAAAGTACGCCCTTGCTAAAAAAAAATATGATAGTGACGGTGAATGGTGATGGTGGTAGTGTTAGTGTAGTGTTGTAACTTACATGTAATACGTTCAAGTAACTCGAAACAAACCATAATTCACTTACTTAAATGATTAGGGATATGCCATTTAGAATGTCAAACAAAAACAATAAATTAATAAGTTATTGATTAAGCGACACAACTGGTATCTGAAAACTCAGCATACAGAGCCATCTATGCAAAATCGTGGGGACTTGCTACAAAGTAGGAGCCATCTTTGTAAAGATGTAGCCTCTAAAAAATCGATGAACAAAGAGAATGTATTCCGTAGAGCGATCATTGCCAACGCGATACGCGAGTATACCACTAGATGGTAGCAAATAAAACTGTGTACAATATCCTCCTTACTGTCCATTTTTTTTTTGTGGACTTTCCGTTATGGTTTGACATTTCTGTTTTAACCGACATGTAGACAATTTAAAGTAGTAGTAGTAATACTTTTCCTGTAAGCTGTAAATGACACGACTTTGCAAAAGCCCTCGGTTTTTATGCTTTTAGGCCTCGTGACCCATCTTGACTTCGATTTCCCATTTGCTGCATTCCTAAGTCTTGATTAGAACCGCAAATTAGTAAAGCAATTTTCGTGACTAGAATTCGGCAAGTCCCCGCAGCAGTCGTGCCTTTAGCGTGGATGATTCAATCACGTAACCAACGCATACGTCAGTGCAACCACTTTTTTTTAATAATAACAGCAATAACATAATGACTCATCTCAATACCAAGATAATAACCATAATGACATTTTACAGTCGAAATAGCTCAGATTAGAAAAGGCGCACCATTATCGTATGAAATAATTGATACCTTTTACAAAATGAGTCGTGTGTGCAATACTGGCGTGTGATCCAATCATAGGACGTATTCACGATGGGCCAGTTACCTTTGGTCCGACATCCCATCTGTCACCTTACATAACTATTGAAATTTTAGTTCGACAATACGAGACGAGGTTTCACCATCATTATGTGACACACCATAAATCAATTGTTGGACAGCACGCTAAACAATGACACCTGAACTTTAATAGGTTGGTTATGTAATTAATTGTGACCCAGAATAAGTCTACACATAACACATCATCAGTCTGTAGATAACGTTCCCACTGCTGGGGCACAGGCCTCCTCCCTGTGAGAGGGAGTGGGCTTGGGCCACAATCCATCACACGCGCTCGGCGCAGATTGGTCGATATGACAATTTCTCACATTTCTTTGTTTTTTTGGTTCTAAGTAGGACTTTCTGGTTTCCTTAAAATGATTCCTTTACCATTTTGAGAGCTCTAGTGATGAATATTATTTTAAATAAAGTGTAGTGCCTGACTGAGTGGGAGCCCTCGGACTTAGCTCGAACTCGTTAGTCGATGCTATCACCAGGGCTAACAGACCCTCTGCTTTAACTTCTGAATAGAATAAATACTGTCGGGTGTACCGGTGTACCTAATGCTGTTTAAAACCAATCCTATTATGATATTCCAAAATAGTATTAAAAACTTTTGAATTTCTGCACCATTTCCGAAACGACCGGTTCTTCTGTTTTGAGCAAGGTCATTTATGAGCCTTATTGAGGGTCGCCTTTCTTCCTCATGTTTTGCAAGGCTAGTATCAATTTAACTACATATACATAGAGCTTTGACAGGTTAAATGCAAGTTATGATAGGTTCGCTTTAGAATACCCAGGTATGTGCAACGGTTTCCCACATTAAGGGGGTGGTATCTGCTAACGAGAGGTTTACTACGTGTAACTCCTCTTTGATGAGTGAATATAAATGTGAAAATAAATATGTTCCATTAGACTCTAAACTTCAATTGGTACAATTGAAATAATTCTATCTTTATTATTACTATATGAAAAAAATGTTCAAAAGTGAAGCATTTTTTCTTTGAAATTTCGTAAGTACTCCTAAACGGCATTAAGTTTTAATTTTTTTCACACAAATATTAGTCACTTTTTTCTTCACAAAGTAAACAATTGGCATTTTGATCGAAAGATTTATTATGCTACAATTAAATAAAAACCACTCATTTTGCACTATTCGGCCTGCAGTGACTGACATAACAACCACTTTGTAGTGCAAGCTGATTAGAACTTTATTCTAACAGAATGTCAAACGAAATTTGAACCACCACAAGAGTTGCTAATCTAGCAGATACCCCATGCTGGGCCTTAAGTTAACGCAATAATTTCGTATTTATTTGAATTTAGTATTGTATATTATTTACAAACTTCAAGTAGATCTAAATTAATATTTAAAATATCTACAGTATCAAAATAGGAAAATAATTACTGGTCGTCAAAAAATTCGTCCACATCATTTTCAATTGGAAAAGTGCCCAGAAGGTTGGCAGCATTTTATTGCGTTTTATAGCAATTTCGTATTAGATTTTCTTGTGCCTTGCATTTTGCATTTATTTCTCTGCAAAATGGAAAATTAGGGCACAAAATAAACCAGCCAATTGCGAGTTGAACGGGCGTGGAGAGGGTTCCATACAATGCCAAAGTCTTATATTGAGTTTACCATTTCATTTTCAATTGATAGAATTCTTATAGGTTTTCCTGTAATCTACAAGCAATGAACTATATTTTCAATGGTCAATTTTCGTCTTCTTTCATGAATAAAATCAAAATTATTTATTCTACAATAATAACAAAAATATATTTGAGATCCTCATAATGAGTCCATTTCAATGATATTTAACACAGTATGGTTTGCAAAACTTTTTTTTTATTTCTATTATCTCTAAAATATTTATTTATTTTGCACATCTGTGTTTGGGTCATAGGATTACACCATCCTACCAGATTTTACATGATTTGGTCCAGTAGATTCGGAGCAAATAGGCTGTGACAGACGAACGGACAGACAGACATAAGTCATTCATTTTTTGTACGGAACCCTAAAAACGCGTGTCTTGTTTTAAATGAACAGTATTCACTGGGTAGTCCAAAAGCTGTATAGTTAGTGCAATAATTTTGATGAAAAGATAAGATTTTATTCGTTATGCCACTCAAACGCTCTAAAAACTGCATGCTCACCACGATTATCATCATAAGTAGCTATGAGGAGGAAGTAATTTACGGAAACACATGCAAGGAACCTTTTTAGAATGGCCTACTACACTGAGTAGGTATGACCTCCAGTTAATCGTATCAAAAATACGGTAAACATCAATAGGTAGATTATATAACGAAATACTTTAGTAGTTGCACAATGACGTTTTAATAGGACAAATTAAAGTATCGATGTCGACTTTTTATAATAACTTTTTTGCTGTTGCAATATTAAACGGGCTTTACACTTTTACATGAAAGTGTAAAGCCTGTAGCAAGCAAGGAGGTAAAAAACCTTATAACTATCATTGCGTAAGACGCTCACAAGTGTGATGCCTTGCATTTTGATAATTCAACATAATCCATCGTGTTGACCAGACACTTTTTTTAGAATATAAATCTATGATACAATGGATTAGGATTTCTTCCTAAGATTTTTATTGCAAATGATACGCAATTGGACTGCAGTAGTTTTTTTTTTTTTTGCGGAATGGCATCTCGCAGTTCAACCTAGAGAGGTTTTGTCTGCTTAACCGGACAATCCTGTGGGTGCCTTACGTGTAAGGCCTCCAGCCAGGGCATAAAACTTACAAACTAAACGACTACACGCTAAGGGCACCCCCTGCGGGGTATGGGCCTCGGCTTAGGCCCAGGCCTCGGCCCAGGGCCGGCAGTCTCGACATAGATAGCGACAAAATCGCTAATTTTCTATCGCTAATAACTCACGAAAAAATTCAGTTGGAATAACGATGCTTGCGGGAAATTCAAGTCCTACATCCAAGATGCGATTCTTGCAAGCATAGTTATTGCAACCCAATTTATTCGTTAGTAATCAGCGATCGAAAGTTAGCGATTTTGTCGTTATCTTTGTCGAGACTGCCGGCCCAGGGTAATACAAGGCTAACGATACCACGTACATTGAAATCGGTTTAGGCGTTTAGAAGATAAGGTGGAACAAAGAAACTCACAAAGTCTGAATAGTGTTATGTTTTCAGGGTTCATGTATATATGTATATACATACATGAACCCTGAAAACATAACACGACTTTTTTGGGCAGTCGTGTAATAAAAAAACTTAAACAAAATTTTGCTATTAACGTCGTTATCGTCATCAGGGTCTTCAGATGGGTATATTATATAATAAGCAGGAACCTTTCAAAGATGCAACATTTGAGGCTTGAACGTGAACATAATCACGATCAAAAAATATTTTTAAATATTCTTCATGTTTTTAACGTACCTACATTTAAATTATAGCTCACGTAGTAGAAACCGACCTTGCGCTTTATAACAAGCCAGTCTGGTTCCCAGAACATAGAAAATAAACATCGTTCAAAATGATTCGAATAATCATCGCGTGCGCACTGATCTCGCTGGCTGCTGCTGCAGTCATCCCTGATGATTCTCAGTCGCAAATTATCAACTATAAAAACGAAAATGACGGTTCTGGTAACTACGACTTCAGGTGAGTTTGTCAAAGTTGAATGTCAGGGACGTAGCTTTCAAGACAGTGAACATCTTTCTGCATAAATTAAAGTGTTACATATTTTAATTAAGTGTGTTTAAATGCCAAATAACGCAGTGTGCTTTTAAAAATGGAATGCATTCTAACACGTGGTCTAAAATACATTAATTATTATCAAACTTAGGCATTCTGTAAAAAGTCAAGTTATTGTTTTCAATATGCAAAGGTGTTTTAGATTAACCAAGGAAAAATGAACATAAGTAAACACCATACATCATGATCTGTGAAATGGTAAATTTGTTCAAGACAATATTGTTTAACTATTGTCTAATTCGTGGACAGATCAAGGGATAATAACCTATGGTTTTGTAACTGTTTCTTATTGCAGCTTCGAGACGTCCAATGGCATAACTCGTCAAGAAACCGGACGTTTGGTAAACGCCGGGGCAGAAGATCAGTATGTAGATGTCATAGGCTCGTTCACCTACATTGACGCTGACGGAAAACTAGTCCAAGTTAATTACCGAGCTAACAAAGATGGTTATCACGTAGATCCGAAACCAGTAAGTTTTTTGTTTATTAATGATAATCGCTAACGTTAAGGTAAGTGAGCACATTACAAAAGCAATTGCAAAGCAATGGTGATTAAGGGCTAGTTTATAAATCGTCAGATAACTTTTGTCTAAAGAATTAAATATGGCGATTTTTAAAATAATATGTCAAACTTTTCTTTGCTGTACAAAACGGCCAGACGGCAATTTTATTATTTTATTTTATTGTATTTGGGTGGCTTACAGCTAACAATACAAACAAAAATAGAGATACAAACAACGGAAAGCCATTTACAAGCCTACGACGGTTTGCGGTTTATAACGGTGTAAGGTATCGGATGTTGATGAAACCAACCCTAATTAGTACCACCCACACATCGGGCACACCAGGCCCCTTATTCACAACGCTTCGATTCGATTTTCGATCCGGAAAATCGTATGTCTATCTTTTTTTGACATTACTAAATCGAGCGAGATCGACTTTCCGAATTGAAAATCGAATCGAAGCGTTGTGAATAGCTATGCTGGTACACAGGTACACCAGTTCCTTATAGCAGCAGTCTTTAGTCAGCCTGTTCAGGAAATAATAGTTTGCACGTGCAGATTTTTTAATTAAAGTAACATTTAAAAGCATACCCATTTGTCAAAAGCAAATTTATAAAAAGATTTTTTTAGAAAAAGATTTTTTAATTAAAGTAACATTTAAAAGCATACCCATATATCCACAGAATATTTAAAAGAACAAGTTATTAATATTTTATAATTAAAACAGGAAAGAAATATAACTCGTTCTTTTAATAGTAAAAATTTAATTATGAATACCAACGACACGACCGAAATCTTTTTATAAGTTTTTCTTCAAAAAATATTCTTCGTACACATAACCTGCCTTAAATGAGCTGAAACACCATTTTTGCTTTGAATTTAGATGCCATATCAAAAGCAGATAAGTAGTAGTTTCAGTTGTTTCTATTCGAATATGGTGTACATAATTAATTAATATTTAAAATAAAATGCGCCAAATCTCTCATGATGTGAGCTACATGACATGTCGCTACAGCCGCACAATGCAGGGCTGAATGAGCATCAGTGAGGTTTTCGCAGTTATCAGCGCCCTATTTTTGTTGTGCATGGGTAAACGAGGTAAGTGTGCTCTAAAACTATCTGAAGATAGTTTAATAATTTTCCTATCTTCTACGTTTTACTGTAGTTATTGTTTTGACTGACTCGTTCCATGCTGTCTTGTAGGTGAAGGTACTGTTTTTTAGTCTGGTGAGACAATAGTAATTACTGTGTCTGTGAGAGTTTCCTTCAAACAGGTTTTGTTTTTATATTCAATTAGCTTATGCCTGCGGCTTCGCCTGCATTGTGTTCGGAAATTGTCCCTCGAGATCGCACTATCGGGACAAAAAGTATCCTATGTGTTAATCCAGATTATGAACAATTACTGATATTTTATTACGCCTTTCATTCAAATCCATTTTGTAGTTTTTGCGTGAAAGAGTTACAGACATGCATGATTCAATATAATGTTGATGGTAAATAATAGTTGCGAGATTTAGTTCCGAAATCTAAACTAGGTGGCGCTTTTCATTGACGTCACGATCCTGAATCGCGGTTTCAAGGGATATCAATTCTCTACAATACTTTCAGAGCCGCTTGCCATAGGCAACCAGCCATTTTGACGCTAACTGATATTGTTTATGCTCACTCGATGTCAGAAAGTGCATTTTGGCAGATTAATGTTAGCACATCCTTCCAGAGACTGGGTATGAATGATTAGCATCTCCCATCTATTACAAAAATAACTACGCAGAAAATGTAAGTATTCACACGAATATAGCGCTGATATATTATATGCCTTCAATGATAAAAGATGCCATGAATCCTACTCGTATGTATTATCTTTTCATTTTGAGTATTTGGAGTCTGACTCCTTGGCTCATTTCATCATTCATCATTATCAGCCTATTAATGTTCCCACTGCTGGGACACAGGCCTCCTCTCTAAGAGAGGAAATGAAAGAATGAAAGAAAGAAAACATAATTATTTATTCGGCACATGCCATAAGTGCACACAACATAAAAAAAAAGTAAAAACAAAAGAGTATACCTACTTAAAACTACACAATAAAAACTTAAATCGAGACAGAAAAAATGAGATAATATTGTGCTGTAAATGGGCTATAATCTACCACGCGGGCCCAGTGCGGATTGGTAGATGTCACATGTCTTCGAATTTTTTGGTTCTAGGCCATGCCGGTTCCTCACGATGTTTTCCTTCACCGTTTTGAGAGCAACGGTGATGAAATAAATTACACAAAGTAATGCGCCTGCCTGGGTTCGAACCCACGACTTAGTGTTCGTAAGTCGGGGCCGCCACCACTGGGCCACCGCTGCTCAGTCGTGGCCGCCACCACTGGCTCCTTGCTGATCACCCTTTACTTTGAAGATGTCCATAAATAAAATCGGTGCGGGGATGGTGCTAGTTTTTCTGAGATCCATTTTCTTTTTTTTTTCTTTTACAGAAGCCCTTAGCTAATAGGAACTTTTCCCCGTCCGTGGTGGCAACATTATTAGGAAAATGAGGAAAATGCAGCTTCACTATCAACACAAGATAAAACTGTAAGACTTAATTTGCCATAGTGTTTATTAAAAATAATACAACTTACTATCTTTTAATATCGCATTTTTAACTCCCACTACCTATGCCACGGTAAAACTGCAGTTATTTTTTACTAGTTAGATTAAAAAATCGAAAAAGGATTTGCTAATTGAACGCTTAATTTGTATAGGCTCATAACAATTTGGTCAACCATGTTGAAAGATAGGACTGATCGTAAAATTAAAGATTTTCTCTTCGTAAGGTAAAGTTTATCGTAATTGAGTCTCGTAACGAGTGTCGAAACTATCTGGAAGTTGGTACACGTGGGGTCATAACAAGCTATACAAATCCAGTGTAACTTAACCTCGCTTTGAATGAGCTTCCGTTATGATGAGACATCAGCTTATATTGGTTATGCATTGCTTGATTTGTCGCGCGTACTACTGGTAGCGATCAAATATTTACCTCAGTCACCTTGCAGCACTCAAACATTTCAGCTAATTAACTTTGTTTGATGAAATTTGAGTGTGAAATCACAGAGGATTTGCAAAATAACCTTATTTTATGTGACCTACTTGATCTTGAAGTCAGTTTTGTAAATAACTTGGTTCAGTATATTTTCAGTACCGGCTAATTTAGATATGTAAATATATATATATATATATCTAAATGACTCAGTAGGTGACTATAGATGTGTGTGAGCTTTGGAAAATATTGTCCCTAATCAGTAAATTCAAAACTTCAGTATTTTTTTCAGTGATCTTTTCATTTTTGGATTGTGTTTGTCTTTTTACCAGGTCTACCTCGCCAGCCTTCCCGCAAGTGTGACTGCAACGTTATTAGGAAAGTGAGATGAATGCATCTTGCCTACGTTTTGTTTAGAACTAGCGACCCGTACGGACTTTGCACCCGTGCAAAGCCGGTACGGGTCGAGTGCCTATGTTACCCAGGGATAATATAGGATTATAATGGTGAAAGAATTTTTGAAATCGGTCCAGTAGTTATTCGTTACAAACATACAAATCTTTCCTCTATATATCATTGTATAGTAATATAGTACAGATAAGACTTGTTTTAAATACCTATATAGACAGGTTAGGTAAGATAAGTTATTATGTATAGACTACAAATAGAACTAAAATATTTATACCTACTGTATAATAAAATGTTAAACATAATTATGTGTTAAAATTATTATAGAAAATATCTATGCTTTATAATTAAACATAATGTTAAAGTGACACATTTTTTATTTTAAAAATCCTTGAGCTACCGACGAACTTGAAAAATTATCCTACCTATTTCCTTGACATAATCAATAAGCATCGTAACTAAACTTGGCGGCATGGATGAATCCCTAATGGTAAACTATGAAAACTTCTTCTTTTCTTACTTATGAAGACATCGATGCTGGCAAAGAATTCAGTATCAACAACGTTTACGATAAACCTACCTATCGCAAGCGCGGTTGATTGAAGAAATAACGATTTCTCAGAACTTTTTTCTCACAAATTTTATTATAACAAATAGACAAAAAAGCCTATTAAACGAATTACAATGATATGCGCAACGAGATAGTTTCAATAATTACGAGGACAATGAAAAATATTAGGAACTAGCATCACAATATTCACAATATCATCGCGCCTGCAGAAAACCCACAATTAAATGTATTTATTAGACGGCAAACATAATCTTATAATATTGGCAGGCACATTAAGTAAAAAAGTTTATGTCTTCGATTCGACAACGCATCGATATCTATGTGGTGGTCAAAAAACGGCGGTGTTATCGCTAGTTTTTTTTTTTAAATTAAGGCCAGAAACATTGTCACTTGTAACAGGAATCTGCACGATTCTCACCCTATAAAAAAGACTGTCCTTCGAGTTTGATGAACTAGTTTAAAAAAAATATCATTTTCTTTTTCTTTTTCGACAGGAAACACTAGGCGTGTCCAACCAGCCCATCCCTCCCTCAATGGTCGGCTACGGTCTCCCCCCGAGTGTGGTAGCAACGTTATTAGGAAAATAAGAAGAATCATCTCACTTACGAACAAGACTTATTCTATATATGTACTTAGGTAATGTATATTGTAATAAAAACATAATTAGACAATGTCACATTAGTTATTTGAAAATCCTTGAAGAACCTATGAACGTATGTGAACTTGGAAATCTACAGGGTGTAAACAGACCAGTCACAAAGCCGTTTTTTTTTTTTTCGTATGGGAAATCATCGAATGACTCCTCCCGCTCTAGGCGGAGCAGGCGGGAGTGTCAGACTTTTACTTACTAAAACCCATTCATGTTCCTTCGACGACCTTTGTGTTCCGGGGCCACGGTATCGAACAATCCCGCAGCCCTCGCAAAGCCGCTGGTTGACGATTTTGTGAAGGCTGCGGGACTGTACATCAAACTAAGTAAGTCTACGCAAAAAATATTGTTGCAAAACTACTTTTTACGCACTTAAAACATTGTGCTTGTCGACGCATTTAATTGTAAACGGGTTTTAGAAATATTTAAAGTAAAATTAAAAACTAGTAGGTATTTGAAAAAAAACTTGTGAAAAAGGTGGAACTTTGACCTCCAATATCTCCGTAACTAGCGCGGTTCCCAGATATGATCCAGAACAAAAATTATATATATTTAATTATAAATATCGCAATGACGGGGAAAACAAGTGCCATTCGACTTCGTTAAGGGTCTATTAACACGGCCCTTGATAAATGAAGACATAGACAAAGTGGCCTCTGGCCTACGCTTCTCACGCCAGCTAGCAAGACCCAATGCAGAAAAGCACTAAGCGCAATACTGAGTTCTACTTTATTTCCTTGGTACTGTGTATGTTTTTATGTATCAGAAAGGAAATGCAACTAACACGCGCGCATGTTTAAGCCATAGGTTAGTCAACCACAGGTTAGTCAACCGTAGGTAAGTCAACCGTAGATGAATGGTCCTATAAGGATTTCGTTCATAAGTTATTATAAAAATCTGTGAAACTTTAGGTATTTTAAACAGTAAGTCTTTGGACCGTAGTTATATCGAAAATAGTTAGGATAAACTTAGGTATTATGGTACCACCCCGCAGGACACGATATTAAGAGCACCCCATTTACAGTCCAGGGCAGATTCATTAATGAATCTCCACTTGAGCAGGTTTTCCTTGCTGCGACAAAACAGGGTCCGGAGTCTATTTAAAGACTTCCAGGTCAGCCATGGCAACATATGTCCAGGTGGGAGATCTTCAGAAGGTGGAACGAGTGGGTTTGATAGAGGTGCACTACCTGTCCACACCTTTAGTCTGGGTGTTACAGCTGTGCTGGCTGTGCAGGTTTAAGGCGGCGAGTGACGTTTCATTCAGAGCTGTATCCCCAAACTTTGCTAACGGGCAGAACGACTACACACACATAGGGCACGCCAATTCGCCATCTGAAAAAGGTAGCGCCAACGCATTAGTTATTCTATCAGAAATAACGATGATACAATGTTATGCAAAATATGTAGTTTTAATAGCGCGAAAAAGATCCTAGCCTAAATGCAGGATGCAAAACCCTCCAAGCAATAATAATTATAATGCCATGCACCCAAACCTATCTATACCTACTCAAAAACTGTAACTGAATTCTGTGCATGGTATGCTCTACATAAATGTTAATAAAAAAATTATTTAAATAATAAGATAAAATAATTATAGGGGTAATTTTTTGTCAAGTTATTAATAAAAAACTGTTAAATCAGGATAATCCTTCAATAATATTAGGGAATCAAAAATTAAAGGGTAATGGTATTATTGATTTTCCTGCATGCCATAATTATTGCGAGATCATTGCGGTGCTGTATCGTGCGTCCAGGCATGGATATTTTTTCGGAATGAAATATTTTGGATAATGTTAATTAGGAAATTTTTGGTGATGACAACTTCAGCGAGACATAAATAATAAACAACTAAAATACAAAGCGAATGCCTCGTTAATCCAGTAGTCGCACAAGCGCTATTGCCGAACGCGAGGTCCTGCATGCAGGTCCGATTCCTAATAGGTCGGGTAAAGTAACTCGGTAAGCAAGTAAGTGCTAGGAAAGTAGTTCTGAAGTTGCCTGATGAGCGGGTTGAAAGTATTACTTTTCAGCCCTAGGAAGAATCGTTTTCAATTGAAAGTTATTAACTTATAAAAAAAAACTAGTTCTGTTTTCACATTTCTATTGAACCATGTTCCAACTTCTCTATAGCCACTCAATTACAACCGATGTAAAATTTGAAATAACATAAAGTAATAGTATATTTTATATCGAGGAACTAAACGAAGCCATAATATACCAGAGGTGGTTTGACTCGAGGTGGCGATCGGCGGCGGCGACCTCTCGCTTCCAGCCCTGGTTCGCGCCATGGTCCGGAGCGAGACGGAATGGGACGCCGTCACCTCCTTCTGCGAAGCAGTCATGCTAGCGAAGGAGGTGGCGGAACGTGAGAGGGAGAGAACCTTACGTCCCGGCCGCCGCGGGAGACGACCCGGGCGTCGAGAGCCACGTGGTGGCTTCCGGCCACCGTAGACGCGGGCCTGTGGACGGGGAGCTATGGGCTAGCTCGCCGTCCGTACGTCTCATGACGACAGGCCGTGTCGATGGCGCTTTCGTGTTCCAGGCGTGCCTCAAAGAGAGTCAGCAACAATGAAGGGGTCCGCAAGGGCCGAAGCCTGCCGGGGCTGCGGGACTATTCGAAAGAGATACCGTGGCCCCGGAACACAAAGGGCGAGGAAGGAACATGGATGGGTTTTAGTCAGTAAAAGTCTGACACTCCCTCCTGCTCCGCCCAGAGCGGGAGGAGTCATTAATTGATGATTTCCCATCCGAAAAAAAAAGAGTACTTTAACTGTACTTTTCATTTTGAGTGTGAGAAAAATAGTCAATTAAGTACAAAAACATGTATTATTCTTCCAGTCCATAGAACTTACGTAAGTTTTTAGGTAAATCCTCCGCGATTTTGGCGGCAAAAGATTATCTATTATGTCTTTTACTCTTTCCTCGACGTCAAACTGTTCACTGTCACTGGACATTCTTAATAAATTTATTTAAAACCGAACAAATTTACACCCGACAAAAATTCTGAAATTTTCGCGGTCAGTTTTTTCTTCCAAACCAGTCACAGATTAATAAACTTTGAAACGCATGGTGCCACCTTCTTTGCGGTATAACCATGGAACTAAAACTCTCAACATTTTCGCAATGAAGATGTCCATGCTGTTTGAGTTTGTTTACGTCACATGAAGGAAATTAAAAAACGAATTACTTTTCACTCCCTAAGGGCGCTACGCTTCGTAGGGCTATATTGGCGTACTTTTAGAGCATGAGAAGTGAAAAGTATTATTTAAAGAACATAATAATATATTTTTTAATTTCACCCCTTTTTTTTTTTTTAGGATGGGAAATCATCAAACCACTCCTCCCGCTCTGGGCGGAGCAGGAGGGAGTGTCAGACTTTTACTGACTAAAACCCATCCATGTTCCTTCCTCGCCCTTTGTGTTCCGGGGCCACGGTATCTCTTTCGAATAGTCCCGCAGCCCCGGCAGGCTTCGGCCCTTGCGGACCCCTTCACTGTTGCTGACTCTCTTTGAGGCGCGCGTGGAACACGAACGCGCCGTCGACACGGCCTGTTGTCATGAGACGTACGGACGGCGAGCTAGCCCATAGCTCCCCGTCCACAGGCCCGCTTAATTTTTTTTTTCACCCCTAGGGTAATAATGTACTATTTCATCAGAACTTTTTCAGTAACTGCCACTATTGATGGCTATTAGCTCGCTTCCTATAACTTAGGACTTAAAATATTGTTGTGAAATGTGGGTGTACAAGGTATGACGTACACCTCTGCCAAGCCTTTTGGGGATTAGGTACGGGCGTGATGTTATGTTGTTTACTATAAAAGATCCCCTGTTATTAATGGTACAAGACCTTGTTGTTTTTAGGCCAATCACATTGATATGCGGAACCATGAACTAGAACTTAATGACACCAAATCGGTCACGAGATCGTTTCGTTGATTCACGAAAACAATTAAAAAATATCGTAAACATAACATTACAATATCATCACGCCTGCATCTAAAGTAAACAAACTACATGTTTTCAAGTTCAACTACTATACCAGATTCTAGAACTTTTGTTAATACCATAGTACAGACGACGACACATCAGATATACATTTCCTGTATAACATGGCCTCGCTTTGTACGAGCTTCCCGTACAATGTAAGATCAGCTGAATTTGGTTATGTATAGCTTGATTGGTCGTCGTGCTTACCATTACATACCGAGACTCCTTCGTGACTTAAAAAGCACGCTAAACCGTTGTGCCAACCGGCTGTCATTTGTAGATCTTTAACAGTCATACCGGTAATCAAAAGCCCGATTCTGACCAGTCTAAGTATCGAGTTTCCCAGTAATTGGATAGTGGAGGTCAGATAAGCAGTCGCTCCATGTAAAATATTAGTATTCAGAACTCATCCGCCATCTTATGGGGCATCTGGTTGGACTGGAAGCCAACCCCAACGTAGTTGAGAAAAGGTTAAGCAGACATTAATGTAGGAAACGACGTTATCGTTATTTAAATACTTACACGCAAGTTGCAGGCACACAACCAAATGGATTACAATTCCAAATGGTTTCAATTGTCGTAATAAAGGGTGTAAACAAAGCCGAACTCTTAACGAAGCCGAAAGGCACTTGTTCTCCCCGTCATTGCGATCATTTTTCTGTTCCAGACCATACCTGGGAACCTTCTAGTTACGGAGATGTTGGGGCCCAAAGATCCAACTTTTTCAGAAGTTTTTTTTTTTAATACATGTTTTTAATGTTAGATTTTTACTTTAAACACCTTCACGACCCCCATACTATTCAATCTATTCATCAGCACAACGTTTTAAGTGCGTTAAATTGAGTCCTACCAAAAAGTCTGATTTTTCACCCAAAAAAAGGCATTTCACAGCAAAAAAATTTGCGTAGGGTTACTTAGTTTGATGTACAGAATGCTTGGTTAACGGCTTCGTGAAGAGTCTGTTTGCACCCTGTATAAATTAGTAAGTAGGTACTCGTACCTTGAGTTTGATGTACAGACGTCAGCAAATCAAGCAATCTGTCAAATTTCTTTAATAGATTTTCAACTTTATCGCTAAAACATTAGGTTTACAGTTCCTGGTACCTTGATGTACTGGATGGCGTCTCGTTTGTACAAAGAACCAGTCATAGCAAGATCATAATAACTCTAATTAGTTAACGAATTTACCTCGAACCGAAACATTTTAATTCTGCTCAGTTTTTCAATCTTAATAAGAAAAAATCCTTAAATACGATTTTAACGTTTTTTTTACGTTGATGAGTTGGTTATTTTTTTGGCCTTTGAAGGTTATCTTAAACATAAATATATCATAGACAGACATACAATAATAACAGGATTTTTAATCCGACCTTATTTTAAAGATTCTGTAAACTTGTATGGAAATTAATTAATTAGCTTAGTAAGGACTTCTTTTGACAGAAAGATAGATTTTGATTCATTCATAGTTTCACAAAATGTTACAATACAAATCTCCTGCCAAACTGCACCGCAGTTTATCGTCTTCAGTCAATACCTTTTGATTATTCTTTAGAAGCTTGCAGCTTTCATTTCAATGCAAGTGAATCTGGATCATTTGGAAGAAAGCAACTCAGCATCACATTAAAATGTTAGGTTAGTTGATGGTACGATTGTCATTAGATCGATCAAATGTGTAGAAAATGCAATAAATAAGGTGTGTGGTTGATGGCATCGTGAATGGTCCCCTTCACGAAGGCATCAACCAAACATTCTGTAGGTACATCAAACTAAGTAACTCCTCGGGAAAAACATTACTGGGAAACAACTTTTATTTTTGTGGTGAAAAAGTCGTGGAGGTTTAGTACAGTTGTAACATTAAATTTTGATCCCCAATATCTCCGTAAGTAGAGGGTTTTTTTCCAGGTATGATCCAGAATTTAAAAATAAAATCGCCTTAAACGAAAACAAGTGCGTTCCGGCTTCTCTTAACGAAGCCGGAACGCACTTGTTCTCGTTCTCCGGCATATATATATTTTTAATTTTGTGACCATAATATCTAAGCCATAATCACACATCTAAACTTTAGATGTTGATTGTTGTTAGATTTTTGATGTTGATGATGGTTTAGATATGGCCACAAAATTTTAAAAAAATATGCTCGAGAAAGTTATTTTTTTTATTATTGTTTTTTTTTTTTGCTGTATTTGAGTGTTACTCTTAAAACACTCAAATACAAGAAAAAATGTGATACCTCTTATGGATATTTTTACACCCATAATGTTTGAGTTAGTTGAGAAAACCTATTTTCTCTTGGTTTTTGTATTATTATTATATAAAAATACACAAAAAAAAAACCTTATAAGTCACATTGAAAGGGCTCGTTAAAAGACCTGAATGGTGAGGAACATTAATATAAATATCACTCCTATTATAAAACCGGGTGAGATCAAAAAGAAACTGTAAGTATAGTAGTTTACATTTTATTATTACAGGGCTACTTAAACTTATTCGCCGCCACTCGTGTAATTGCAAGGAGGAGATAAGATTATTTCGCACTAAACCTGCATCGAAGGCGTTTACGTCGCGAATACGCTGCGTAGATGACGGTGTTCTCAAATGAACACAACGAGGACACTGTTGACACGGCAATATGACGTAATTTCCATACAAACACGTCCACACAAATCTAACGCAGCGTATGTAATGAAGTGAAATTGTTTTATTCTTAAATAATATTTTTATCTTTGCTAACACTTTGTTAAAACACGAAATTACCTTATTAGGTACCCAATTGATGATTATAAGACTGGTGTCTCATGCTGACCTCATGAGGTACGTAAATACCTTTTTCTCATGACGTCATTTTTTTATCCGTTGCATCAAGTTTTTCTTCTCCAGAAAATATTAATTGACTGGGTCAATTAATATTTTATCACGTGCGATTTGCAGACTAATCTGACGAGTCCTTAACACTGAATTGAATAATAATGAGAGATAATGTATTATCTTTCTATTCATGCCAATCCATAAAGGTTATTTATGTGGAAAATAAAAGATATCAATATTAACATGAAATGGTATAGAGTTGATTGAAGCCAATAAACCTTATTAATTTGTAAAGATCAAGGTTATTTTTATTCCTTTTTGTCGATAAATCCTTCTTTATTGAAATGTTAAGCTGGTAAAGTAGTCAATAATAATTATTCGCATATTGGTGTAATATTCGCCCCTTCGGACTTTTGCGGAGACCAGACTTGACTTATGGGTAAGTGACTGGGGTCTTAAAATATGATATAATGAGCTTTCAGGTAGTCAGAATATGTCGACTAGAGAGCTAGACCATTTAGCGACGACCTATCAGTGATTATGATGATTAGAAAGACTAGCTGATTCCCGCGACTTCGTATGCGCGTGGAAATTTTGATGTGAATGTGTGAGCAAAAAAATAGCCTACTTGCTATTCCAGACTATAATCTCTGTGCCAAATTTCATCCAGATCCGGTTGAAAGTCGTTGTAGAAATACGGGATGCTTTTAAAACCAACTACCACTGGTATATGCCCTCAGAACTTTTCAGTGTTGTCATGCATGAAATAACAGATAACATATAGGCACATAATGATAATGGGTAACTGGTTAAAGTACTGTAGCATACTATCAGCAATCACTTCATCGTCATCATTATCCCAATTTATTAGGGGTTGGAGCAGCCTGTCTTCTTGTTCCATCATCATCATCATCATCATTTCAGCCGCAAGACGTCCACTGCTGGACATAGGCCTCCCCCAAGTGTCGCCACATTGACAGGAGACATTGAGATTCCCGCAACCTTCACCAGGTCATCGGTTCTTGATCCATACTTATCTATTACTCGTCATCACAGCAATCATTTTTTTTTTATCAAACGCAAATTCCAAGCAATACAAGCAGTGTTTTCCCTCTAAAAACGCACATTAACCGCCATTTTTATTTTCCTGGCAAGTCCAAACATAGTAATAAAAATATTTGTTGCTACTCCTTGCAACTCCAATGCCATCCAGTAAAACTGGAGCTAATTATTACGCAGTTTAGCTGACACAGTGTGAATCGTCGGGTCCTTCCCACGTTTGCGTAATAATGTTACAGTGTCAATGACTCCTTTGGTCCTTGACGTGGCACTGTACTATGGAATGAAGTCCAGACATGACATTCTTAAAGAACTGGATATAAAGTGTGGGCATTTGTCCCCGACTCACAGTCAACATAGACCCACTCTGGCAAAGAACACGCCCAAAATGGTAAGTCAAAATAAAACTAGTTTTATATGTAAATTCTGTTATGTAATTGTTTGTATTAATAAATTGATTGGATTCAAAATCCGGAATTCGAGAACCTAAGAATAGCCATGGTTTCGATTCTGAGCCTTTGGTGTGTCATATTGTATGTAGCAATCCATTCTTGTTATGGAAGCTTGACCCATAAAATGATGAGATAAATGTGACTAGTCTGCCATTTCAACATTCTCAAAAACACCTCATCCCACAATTTATTATTAGTACTAAAAATCAAAGCCATATGTCATCGCTACTACGAGACACGACAGGAGTCTGCAACAAAAAAGAAAAAACAACTGAATAACCGCTTTGAAATGTTGCTAATGAATACCTAGGTACTTATAAAGTCATTTTTATTTTTATTGAGTAGGTAGCAATAAACTAATGACTCAATACAGTCTCCAAGAATTAAATTTACCTGTCAAATGTCTAAGAATATTATTTTGTTTTAACCTCTTGACATCGGTCCTGTAAGATTTCTTAGAATGATTCTTAAGAAAGTACATTTCATAATGAATCTTTTTCGTAAGGTGAGACATACAGGCTGTTCCCAGCCATTTTCCCGCGAGATGGCGTGGAAGTCAACATTGTTAGTTTATTTGGGTTTTTGTGTAATTGGAAAATTATTAAGTCGTAGGAGTAGCGGACACGGTTATCGGACATTGCGCTTTATCGAACTGGGTCATATCATTGACACAAAATCCACCCAATTCGATTTCGATTTCTTATTTCGATCTGCTATTTAATAGTGTCGTTTACACACACAGCACCACTTCTCAACTTCCATAACCATCACGGGCAACTTATCTATTTCAACTAATTTTTTTCAGCAGGCCTAGCCAAGTTACAAACGTTTCATATCGATTCTCTTTCTACAATCGTAAAAGCCTCGGCGTAAGCGATTGTAGAAAGCGCTGAATTGGTAGCCAAGTTGACACGACTGAGTCGTTCGCTCGTTTTCTAATGTCTGTAGAAAAATCCTACGCTTTAGTCTATGGTGATCGTTCTTACCAAAGAGTATAGCGATCAACATTGTAGAAACGATAACATTCTATTGATTATTGATTTATTAACATCCTGCTGATAAACTGTACATAAAAGGAGAATATCTGTACCATTTTGCAGAAAATATGTGATGCCACAATACTACGTGAAATACAGGAAGCAGCACTAGTAATTGACCATGGGCTTGTCCGAGCAGTTGTCTAAATTTTCAATAAACCATATTATGGGCTGAAACTGGCTGCTAGAACAACAGGTCGTTCATTCCAATGGATTTAAAATTATAGCTTTTTAAATACATATTCAACTGGAAAATGCAGCTTCTCGTCATTGTACATCATCAGTAGGTCATGATTATGAATCATGACATTCATTTCAATGTCATTTCTTATTGGGCTTTATAAATTAACAAAGGAAAAGCTCTTAGACTTAGATGTATTATTTTATTACAATTCTACACTTATTTGCATTTTACGACATGTATCTGTCACCAGAAATGTATGAAATCCGTCATTGTATACAATTCCTAGGAAATGTAAGTATACAATTCTTAAAATATATAGGAAATGTATGATATATTTTATAATATGCATTTTTCCTAGGATATCTATACATTTCCTAAAGAGCGATCGGAAATATGTTACATTCTTGATGTTCTTAAGGGGCATATATAAACGCACTTTAAAAATAATGGTTGTCGCTTTAAAATGTTTAGCTTTAATTTTTTATTTATACCGACTTGGGGCATTACTTTTTTAAATCATTCAGAAAACCTATCAATCAACCTCAAACAAACAAAAAACCAACCCAAATTCAAATTTCGAAACAGTTATAGTGCAAACCATCTTAATAGAAATTCTGATTTCAGTTCTCAAACGTGTTTTATTTATTTAATTCACAGAGAACATTCGGTTTTATACATTTCCTAGTATCATTTCAAAATTACATACAATTCCTAGAAAATGCATACATTTTCCAGGAAATGTGTGTATTAAATAATCTTTGAAACAATATTTTACACATTTCCTAAGTAGGCTCGGAATTATACATTTCCTAGGAATTGTGTACAATTCCTAGATTTCATACATTTCCGGTAACATATCTACCATAATCCTGTGTTTGTATTAAACAATAAGATAATAAAACTCACCGTAAAATCTGACACGGTTGTTTGAAACAGTATCCGGGAAGTCTAAAAACGACATTCTTTTAACTTCACGCATGAACAAAAATTAAACAAGAAATCTAAATAAAACACTATTAGGAACTAATAGCTATTTTTTACATAAACATCTTTACCAAATTAATCCAGAATTACATTTTGTAGTAAAATAGGAAACCTCTTACTTAAAATCTGCATAATCTGTGAGATAGAAAATTGAAAATTATCCAGGTAATAATTAATAAGGAGGTAGCCCCGGCTTAAAAAATACCTAAAACTAGATAATATAGTGTTGTTTATATTGAGCAAACTAGACCAAATTAGACCTTTTGCCCTTATCATAATTAGGTCAAAGTCATGATTAACATACCTACCATTACACATTATAACATTCCATGACTAATTTTATAAAATCGTCATTGTACATAAAAACACCACAGTTACAACCGCAGACGCATTGAATAACTTTAAAATGGCCATGATTTGTGTTTAGATGCGTAGAAACTTAAATATGGTTTTTAAAATCAGTCCATTGTCAGTGTGTGATGTTATCTACATAATAATATCTTATCTGCAGGACACGGATGTAACATTTAGAATCTAGCAGTCTTCAATCATGATACTAAAATTTAAAAAAATATATATGCAGATATTTTCATGGTCATTCGCATCTTCATCTAATATATCACGGAACGTTTGTTTGCTTTTTATTTTTATAAAATTTTATTTAATTACTGTTTTCACTTCCAGTTTATTTTAAAACTTCTGCAAGGATACAGTTTTTTTTTCATTCTAATACACTCTGAGTAGTTTTTTAATTTGAAATTAAAATTCACAATCTACAAGTAGGGATCTAACTAAAACTTCATTGGTTCAAATTGTTCTCGTATTTAATGACTAACTCCAAAATATTGCCATTTACTTTCCAAAAACTATTTCAGTTCTTGCAAAATAATTTTGTAGAAATTGCTGGCAAAACGGCGAACGTAACTAGTATTATTATAATGAAAAGCACAGTTGGCTTGACCTGTTGGCCCTGACATTATGGTATTTTGTTGCGCAGGTAAAAGGTGCTCATCTCTGCGTCCTGCCTACGGTATTTATGGCACTTGTCACTCTAGCTAGTTGCCTTGGAGGGCAAATTAAAAAATTCACATACAACAATAATGGATTGGGCACGTACAGTTTCGAGTAAGTGTGATAATGACCGCTATTGCAACGAAGGTGTTATTATTTTGCCATATATCACTTCCTATACGCAATCTTATTCGGTTCATGTCTTTCGAGGCTTCTGACTCAATAATTTCTTAACAACGAAATTATTTGGCTTGAACTTTCGTGTCGGAAAGCCAATTTACTTTAATCATTAACCCAGCAAATTAATATCAATTGCTAATAATAACGTATTCCAAATATTTAATAATTTATACAGAACAGTAGTTTCTTAAGACTTTGATTAAAAATTACACACGTAATTGGTAGGTATAGTAAATAGTTTGGGAAAAACTTGATATACAGTTACCAATTGCTTTAAAAAAATTGCCAATATCAACACTAATTGCCGGTACTTGTAATCAAAGCAATAATAATTAGGTATTAGAGAAGGAAACAGGTTAAAAAGTATTCTACGTACAAAAACTTTTATTGATCATGAACTCATGACGTAGACAAAACAAACTCGTGAAATAATTAACATTTTCAATTAATAATTATTAACTCCAAATGTTATCGTCACGAAATCCGCTATAATGTTAGAAAAGAAAAAGAAAAAAAGTGCAAAGATTTTATAGCCAATAATTATTTTAAATATTTTATCTTTCTAATTTAGTTTTTTACGACCGTCTAATAACATGCTGACAGACTAATCCTCGAACCTGTGATATGAATTTAATAATATATGTCACGCGACGGGAAAATGTGACAGTATAATGTCGCCAACGTCACTTATGTAACTATATTATTAAAATATAATAGAAGCCACTCTTGGGAGGGCTCTTAGTTAAATAATAACACCGGCACTGGTATCGCAGCGTAAGCTACGTTGAATGAGATCGGTTCGTGGATGGGTGACCAAGTTTTGCATAGGTATTGAAATCTCTCCGTGGCTAAAAAACCACGTTAAACGTCCAACACGTTTAACGTGGTTTTTGGTTCTAGCTGTCATTTCTAGATATTTGGCAGTCGTAATGTGTAGTCATTAGCCGAAAAGTCGAACAACCCGACTTATATGGTATATGTGGTCCCGGTGCCGGTGGGTCGACCCATTACCGGCTCCATGGGTAATTTTAATTTCCAAATGTACACGGATTGATTATCCTATTAAAAATATAAAATACCTCCTTTATGGTTCTGCCCTCCTGGTAGTTGGTAGATAAATAAAAAATAGAAAACCAATAAACCCGTTGTCAAATTATGCAATCAGACCCGTGGTCCCGATGGGATTTGGTATGCTGTTATTACGGATTTGTATTTTCTATCGATATATTCAGAAGTTCAGGAAACAATCCTGATTGCCATGGAACCACGGGTAATTAAAATTACCCATGGACCCGGTAATGGGTCGACCCACCGGGACCACGGGTAACGACTCGTATTATCCAGTGACTGGGCTGTGGAAGTCACTTCTGTAACTGCTCCATATAAAGTAAGCATTGAGCTGCATTCAGTTAAACTGGAAGCCGTTGAGAAGAGGCTAGCCAAAAGATGAGAAGTCAAACCTGCATGACTTTGTATTGAAATAAGATACTGTTTGAAACTGTTTTGACGGTTAATAACAATGAACAGCATTTTGTAATACTAGGTATAATCTCTTCAAAACATAGTTTTACCGTCTATGACATAAGTGTAAATTGTTTTAATGCTTTATTACTGGATGACCAAAAATTTGTACAAAGCTCCGAATACCTTAGGTGAAATAAATATTATTGAATGTTTTTATTAACATAATAATGTAATGCATCATAATGAACACTTGTTAATTGGCTGGATAAATACAAAATTTATAGGCATTGATTACAATATTTTATTTATTTGAACTTCATGTACAATTAGTGGTACAAAGGCGGACTTATTAATGCCACAACTCACTTTGCTAATAAAGCGGTTTTCGACAGGATTGTTTTAAGATTTATTTATGATTCAATTGTATCCTAGGATCATTACTTTAATGCCATTACATTACAGTAATGGTTTTTCTTACGATACAAACATTGCAAGTGTCATCATCATGTGTGCCTGGCCTTTTCCCAACTATGTTGAGGTCGGCTTCCAGTCTAACCGGATGCAGCTGGATACCAGTATTTTACATAGAGATACTGCTTATCTGAACTCCGCAACCCAGCTAGTTCTGGGTAATAATGGGTACAATACCCCTTGGTAATGCTGGTTGTCAAACATTGCAAATAGTTATAATTTCGTAAACTTTTAAGGATTTGTCATTCCCAAAATGGGACCATGCAACTGTTTGCATAAGAAAAGGAGTATGTAATCAGAAAACCAATCGAGGTTTATGAATCTAAGGTTAAGTTAAGAGTCATCGTATAATAAACACTTACACAATACGAAAATGTGTAAATTAAATACCGTTTTATAATTTTTATATAATCACACTTAGGATTAGAAATGACGACACTATAAATCAATTTTGAAACTAGTCATCAAAAATGATATGGGCACCTGCATAAATAAATGAACATTTTAGCTGACTTTCTGACCTTTGATCATTAGGAATTCTAGTAATACTGATAGTCTTCGCGTGAGAGTACCGAAATACAATTCTATCTATTAAGAAAGCATACATGACTATAATGTTTCTCGGATTTACTTGAACGTCTTATAAGTTTCGGATAATATAAAATTTAAATTCTATTGCACATTGCTTCATGTATCCGCCAATTAAATGAACAATTTACTTTGTTTTGCATATGAATAGAATAATTACCAAATTACTTAGTGATTGTTTAAGAGTTATTTATAAAAAATTTGTTAGTGGAATTGGGTAACAATTTTCAATGTCTTTTATTTCTCAACCCTAGAAAAAGAATTTCTAGCCTAGAAAGTCATTTCAATAATTAGGTACTTATCAGTGGTATTGGTAGGTGTAACTTATTGTACTTGTAATCAACTTACTTTTCCCTTAAACAGGTATGAAACATCAGACGGTACATTCAGAAGGGAAGATGGTGGTCTTATTTCAGGACCTGAAGGTCGCTCGTTAGTCGTCCGAGGGGAGTACGGGTACATCGACTCCAGAGGAAAGCCCTATTCTATGAAGTATGTTGCAGATGCCAATGGGTACCACCCAAGAGTCAATGACGACCACACGAGATTCAACGATAGAAGAATTATTTGATGTTTTCTTAATAAAGTAGTGGAATTTATCATTTCTTTTATTCATTTTTATTAGAGCTCGAACAACTTGTACTGCGCAACAATTAGCGCCACTCATCCCTTATGTATACTGTTTTTCAATCGTAACAGTTTTCGCGAAGAAACTTAATTATGTAACTGTAATTATGAATAAACGATATTCTTGCTAGCAGGAATGAAAAAAAAAACTACAGAATGAAACTATGATTCTAGTACTTACACTTCTTTTGGTACATCCAAGTTCACCCATCTCGTACGAGTACAAGAGCGACAATAAATTCCTAGAAATAAAAACCGTAGATTTCATAAATTAATTAAATAATTAAACATTTGTCATACTTAACAATGTTAGATAAGCATTCTTCATTGATTTCCTCGCTTGTGGTTAATTCAATATTTTTGACGCAACTTCCGAATTTAAATGTTAAGTGAATAACGACTTTACGAACAATAGATTCCGCTGGTTAAGAATTCATAATAGAATCGATAACATTACTTTCAGTGATGATTTACAATTTCGTGTTCCAGCACGGAGATGCTGAAGACAATTTTGTAGATGTAACGTGTACCGTAACTTACTACTTACTTATTACTTATTCGGTAGTTTAGTACGAGCCTCTGCTTAGTGTTCAAATTACGGGTTTAAAGTCATTCATCTCGAATAAGTGAGCACAAATCGCCAGCCTATTATACCCATAGCAATTATGCATTTTGTTGGCTATAGAAGCACGTTAAGGTGTCAGAAACGTTGCTCATAATATAATTTAGTAGAATAAATCAAGCATAAACTCTACCAAAGTGATTTGTGCCTACAACTAAAAAAACACTGGCGTGTGTCTTATCGCGTCGTGCGTGCGTGTTCCATCTTAATTTACACCTCCCTGTCCTGAATCGTGTGTATTTTAAAAGTGCTCTTAAATAACAATGAGCAGGTAAAACTTACGACGTTCGAAAACATGATACCAATTCCAGTGTGGTTCTTTTAAAACGAAAAGAGAATTGATATATTATATTGTAAGGAAACCTAAGAGAACACATAGACAATAAAGACTGTCAAAGTCCAAAGACAGATTTGACAGTACGATGTTCAGCTACTTTTTGCTGGGGACAGCTCTGAGGACGGGCACATCACTTCTTTTTCGTATCGTATTGAATTGATTATTATTTAGTTTAGTGTGTAGAGGCCAGAAAACAATAATTGTTGTGTTTGCTTTACTTTGATTATTAAAATTGTAAGTTTGTAACAATAATTCTTTCATTTTCTTATAATAACTTATAGTAAGTGTTTTGCTTACACGTTCAGTTTTTCTGTGCACTCTGACTGAGGTAGTCAGTAATCGGGATGGCAGTAGTTACGATGCAAATACTAAGTATCTCGTATTCGAAGAAACAAAAATATGCGTTTTTGGTCCTACAACTATCAGTCAGGACACAGTTGCTGGGTTGGGGAAGTCAGATTGGCAGTAGATCCATGTACAGTCGTGGTCTTTTCCGCCTGATCAGTTAAAAATTTTTTCGCTTACATCATGCGGAGGCACCGAGCCACGCCCCTTTTAAGTTTAGGCGTATTAGGAAAGCGTCAATTTGGCACGCAAAATAACAATAACTCTCGTTTGGCGTTAGTGCGCTCGGCCGATCATTATTGTCATTCATTCATTATTTTTATACAATGTCAACGGGTCGGGGCTAGAGAGCGTTTCTATGTTGCGATTGCAAGCAAAAATTAGCTTAGTGGTGATCAGGCGGGGGCCACGATAGTACAGTCCTGGTATTTAGCTGCATCCGGTTATACTAGAAGCTGCCCCCAACATAACTTTATGAAGGCTAGGCAGATGGTTTGCCTTTGTACAATGTTTTTTACATGTGCACAAAGTTTCAATAAATAAATGATTATGACTTTATTATTATTAGATAGAAATATCCAACTCAAAGTTTCACAGCTAGAGTCTGAACAGGTTTTAGTTATTTCACTAGAAAATAAAATGAACGTTTGATCTTTGGAAAAGCCAGAAAATTGTATTAAAATAAAATGTGCAATACATCGTAAAACCTTACCAAAAGCAGTATTGAACATTGTTTACGACTTATTTCTCAAGTCTATAAACGTATACTGCTCAAACTTGACTATTTATTTGATGTGTCATAATATTGTAATACAAAATCTCGAATAATGTTCAGAATATACTTTTGTTTTGTTACGTATTTCGTAAGTGATTTTGATAAACTTAGGGGATATTTTTTGCAGTTTAAAAGTTCTTATGTAATATTTCGTTTTATAGGTCCTGAACTGTCTGATCAGGAGGTGTAATTGTGTTATTTACACGTAGTAAGTTAATTGTACTTTTATTGGAAATTCCCAACATTCTTGAGCACACTCTGCAATCGCAGACCTCAGTTACAGTTACTTTAGTTTACAGCAAATGTCAAATAAATAAAATACATTATCATTTCAGTGAAGACATTGAGTCAAGGAGAATATTCCCAAATGAATTTCCGCAAGACACGATTCGAAAAAGTGGTTCTTTAGATCCAGAGGTATTTCAATCATATCAGAATTATATTCAAACTTATCATCAAAAGTACTGGTAAAAGACAGTAAATTAGAGTCCCAAAATAATTACAATAGGTACTACACAAATTATTTATTACGCTGTGACCTAAGAGAGTGGTTTTGACTATTTGGGTAACATGTAATTAGTGTTTAGCAACTATAAGCTTCTATTGCAAGTAAGTTTGTGTTTTAACAAACATTGGTACTACCAATGAAACTTTGTGGTTAACCTAGTTGGGAACAAAAAATTAGCTAAGGGGCCATCCTTTAATCACGTCAGGTTTTTTAGGCCACTAGGCACAACCCGCCCTCCCCCTTGGTGATGTACGTCGTTTTAGGTCACTCCTCTTCCTTCCCTGCCTTACGTAATTTTTTATTAATAAAAAGATCAGATAGTTTTAGAATATAACTTATAAAAAAAATTAAGGATTTTATTACATAAATTCGCTTGCTCGGGTTAGAAACCCGAGACTGTTGTGACACTATTAAATTCAACTCGATATTGGTAAATATATTGAATACATACAGATTTTTTTTTGTCGCAAGAAAAATACACGTTATTGTCACTCTATCCCCATCGTGATTAATAGTGATTTTTTTCTTCTCTTCTCTCTTTCTCTTTTGAATCTCACGTTATTAAAGGACGACCCCTAAGATGAATTCCAAAATATGACTTCTAAACAAACATCTTACATTATCTACAAATGATTTCTATTTAAATGGATAGTCAAATAGAAGAAGTTAAATATTTTCCTTTGTCTAAACCACAACATAAAAAAATGTCACATATTACGTAACTCAAAACGTAATAAAAAAATATTTCTTCTAGCACTTAGGTCGTTACGCCGAGCTAGAGAGCTATTTCAAATACCCAAAAGCCAAAACTAACAGTCATTTCGAGGAGTTGGTGTGTTATAATAAAAACGACAGAAAGGTATGCTTATTTATCCTAATATAATGGTTAACTTGCGTAAGGTGACATTATTTACCAGCATTTTGTAATTCCTTTTTTTAATAATCGGGCACGAATTCAGATTCCGTTCTGCTAATGAAAATACTGATACTGTAAGCCTGCGTCATTCCACTGCTGGGCAAAGGCCTCTCCCCATGACTTCCAGTTGTTCATCTAATCTAATCCAAGGTCAATGTGAACCACTCGCTCGCTGGTCCACTCGCTCGCGCGGTCGCTGGTCTTGTTCAGATCGTCCCACCATCTTCTACGAGGTTTGCTCCGACACCTTCTAGCTTTGCTAGAGCTCCAGAAAGTGGCTATTTTGACCCACAGCTCATTGGGCATGCGGCATACGTGGCCAGTCCAGTCTCACTTCAGCTTAGTGGCTTTATGAGCAACGATAGTAATGCGAGCATGGTAGTGTAGTGTTGTTACTGAAAAATAGCTCATGAAAAACCCAATAACTCTTTGCTCGACCTGAGAAATGAACCCATGAGCCATGTTCAGTGCCGTCCTTGCTACCAGTAGACCAACGCCAATTGCTATTCGTGAAGACATAATGAATTACAATGAACCTTCAATTTATGCAAAACGATCTGCGACGGTCATTATTTTAATTTATTAGGCCTAAATGGCATTAGCTGTCGACATGGTCACTTTGCAACAATAAACCAGCATTTTTAAAAGTTATGCTGTTGCACAGAATCGATGCTCAAAATGACGCCCAACGCGTACATACATCACGTCTGTAATCCCCGAAGAGATCCAGATGTGTACCAAATAGTGCACCCACATTTCGGTAGTTATATTTAAGTCCCATCCTATCCTATTCATCCTATCCTATATCGCCTATTGCCATCAACCGGGCTCAAATAAGACTCCGTGGCTGCTATTGAGAAAGTCTTGATAGAAAAACCCAATAACACTTTCCCGACTGGGGAATCAAACCCAGTACCTCATGCTCAGCAGTTGCACTTGCGACAACTAGACCAACGAAGCAGTCAAAGAATCAAACAACAACCTTCAAGCAACAAACTTCAACAAGCTACGAGAATACTATATATATTTTTTTTATCGTTTATTCTTTTTACAACATTTTTTTTTTTAATATTCCTAATAAAAAAAAAATGCAATGCAATTGCCTTGTGGCATTAAGTCCACCTATGTACATGTACATGAAGTTTAAATAAATAATAAAAATAGTAGCACACCAGCGCTGGGAACAGGGTCCGAGCTGCCGGTGGTCAGAGTTCTTGAGAGAGGAACCTCCTAACAATACGTGCCGTGTCCAGAAGTACTGCATTCTGAATCAAAATCTTTATTATTATTATTTTCTTATTAATAACTATCATCCACTTTCTCTATTTAAATTTCACCTTACGTCCTTGGTGTAAGGTTTCTTAGGCTCTCATAAATGAGAAAAAACATAAAGAACAACTAAATAATATTATTTTGACAAAAATCCGAGGAAGAAGGTAGAATAATTGTGAAAATACTGTAATGTGCACCCTAATTCTAGCTGTGTAGAGTCGATGTAGACCGATACTCTCCGGAAGAAGATGCTTACTACCTGACTAAAGTATACGACAGTCACACAGACCGACGTCGGGTCTACTGCTTCATGCTACTCTGCTTCACTGAAGATGAGATAGATCGGGTTGTAGCTTCGTTTTAAATAGAGAATTAAACAGAATTGATATTGTTTTATTTCTTACCAAATTGAATGTTAAAGCATGAAACGCAGTGCTGTAATCAAATAAAAAGCTTTAAACTAACTGAGACATCGATACAGTTCGTCAATAGACAAACACAGACAGCATCCAAGATTCACCGACACTACGTAACACCAGCTTATGCTTATACATGTTCCCGTCTTTTGATGTGGTTGTAGTTTGTGCAATAGTGACAGGAATAACGCCTAGCCAAAGTATATGCCAAGTATCATTTAGGGCTACCGCACACTATAGACAAGACTGTCTATAGTGTGCGGTGCGACAATTTCTCTACTAGTGCGAGCGAGACAGACTATGTATTCTCGCTCGCACTAGTAGGGCAATTGTCTGTCTAAAGACAGTCTTGTCTATAGTGTGCGGTAGCCCTTAAAGATTTCAGCCTAAGCCACCGCGCCGGTGATTCTGAGTTTCTGACACTTTTTATGGGACTTAACTTTAGGCAAGAGTT
The DNA here is from genome assembly GCA_963853795.1 of Xestia rhomboidea. Lineage (NCBI taxonomy): Eukaryota > Metazoa > Arthropoda > Insecta > Lepidoptera > Noctuidae > Xestia > Xestia rhomboidea. Next base: position 10,363,628 of record OY970761.1, on the reverse strand, counting down.
TAGGAACTTGATAGTAAATCCTGTCACAATTATCTCGATCCTACCCAACCTTTAGCTAGCAGCACAGAACCCGCTCATTCAAACAAGTACCTGGGAGCCCGGTGTAAAGACCAGACAGGTACAGCCGTGAATCTGCAAAAAAAAATACTGAAATATTCACGCCTGTATTCCCAGAAGGGTTAGGCAGAGGTGTACTTAATAGTACACCCACATTTTGCCAGTTATGTTTAAGTGCCATGTAAAAGGAGGCGAGCATATTTCCACCAACCGGGCGCAATTCTAGACTCCGTAGCTGCTACTAAGAAATTCCTGATGGAAAAACCCAGTAACACTTTTCCCGACCCGTCAATCTAACCCAGGAACTCAAGCTCAACAGTCATGTTTGCGACCACTAGGCCAATGTGGCAGAATACTGTAAAGAAATTATATAACACCTTAGTCATTTTACGTGAGTATAAATGAGTAATCCGTATATCTTAACCCGCGGATAAATCAACGCCTTAACCCCAATTATTATGAGCATTACTCTGACAGAGTAATTTGTATTCCATCTTTATGATATCTATATTTATATCTATTGTATTGCGAGTAATTTTGTCTCTGTTGCACACCCGTAGTTAGTTGAGACATAAGATTGTTATCATCCACGCCCAGACTGTACACGATCGTTACGTCATCTGAAGATAACCTGCAAGTCGTGAATCCTTTTGTTTTCACCCGAGGTATGGAGATTGGTGATGCGACTTGTAACGTCTTCATGCAAAATAAATGTTGATCAAGTCTTAATAAAATCATTTTAATAAAAATAACTGAAGTAACAGTTATTTATTTTTAAAATGATTCAATATTGTAGAATCAAGACAAAAATTAGACATCTGTAATAAAAAAAATAAACAAATTAAAATGACTTGACGTCATATTATCAGCGAAATTGTGCCCTTTTGTAGTTTGTTGTTAGTTTAGTAATCTTAGTTTATTTAATCTTATTTAATTACAATATTTTAAACATAGTTTTGAAAATATTAATCTTTAAAAGTTAACAAATTCGAAAAGTTCCAAAGAGTTAAAAGTTTTCACAATTTGTGATAGGTACCTATTTATTTTGTATGAAAACGCCACCTTCAAAGATTATCTATTCAGATTCTGACAGCAGTAGGTAAAACAATTTGATAGTTTCCCATGACCAATAAAGGCATCTTCGCAATGGTCCCGCGAATCACGCTGCCAATGAAGCAACAGATTCTTTGCAATCGAAAATTAGATAGACGAGCTGAGCACATCCGTGCATCTGATCTCGAATGTTCTAACAAAGTTCATATTATAAAGATAGCATCATATATTGGCGTTACGGAAAGACATGGCATTTGTAAGTAGACCATCGATAAAATGTAACAGTCACATCTTCATTTTACACACGATGGGTCACTTATAACCTTGTTATGCCTGTCCTGTTATTTGCACAATTCAAAATATGCTCCTGCAGAGCTGATGGATGCAACTAGAAGTGCCAAACTGAGGATCTTAAATGACCACTCAGAATCGTAACAGGATAATAAAATGAATTCCGTAAAAAATCGTAAAATGGCCACACTGCAACAATTCAAAATATTGACTGCTTCTGTGACCATTTTAAGAATGATATTTCCTTTTATGAGTCTGCTAAAGCTGCCATTTTTCCAAGACCAAGTTTAGGCCTAATTCAATGTAGATTGCTATCGACACGCTAAGAAAATGTTCATGTTATATCGACCACAGTCCGTCATATCCGCTTCTGGTTATATTTATAATATGACAAGGGCTCTTAAATCAAAAACCAATTTGCAGTTGAGGGTCAGACGAGGTGATTTCATGTGTAATAAATTCATTAAGAGGTCATACTTGACCATGGCTGGACGGTGTTTTAATTTATGGAGACGAATTAAGGTGGAGTATTTGAACAGATCTTAACAAAAAGTGCTACATAGAGAATAAATACGCAGAGTGGATGAGCGTTATAGAACCAGGGACGTCATGGTAACCACCATGACGTCTTAAAGCAGGATTGTTTTAATGTCATTCCAGTGTGGGAAAGAGAACGACTAGCGCCATATCTTTCTCACTCTGGAATAATATTAAAACAATCCTGCTTTAAGACTTCATGGTAGGCCACCAGAACCATAAATGTTTATTGCCAATACATACCTAATTGCCTCTTACCATATGACAAAGAAAGACTTGGCAACAACGGGGTTAAGTCAATGGCGTCTTACATCACTGGGCTATACTAATTTATTATGATGTTTGTTTTTATCGAATCTTAGCGACAAAGGCAGCAAGCAAATATTTAGATATAGTAAGACTTGCATCACTCCTATTTTGAACTGCAAAATCTGGCAAAGAAGGTTCTCCCCTCATAAAGCTCTTCCTTTAAAGCTAAACGATACATATATGACAGTTCAGGTCCATTAGTGTCTACCTCAGGTACAAAGATCCAATAAAATGTCAAAAACATGGCTAAGCTAAAACAAACGCATAATCTCTCGACGCATAAAACTTGACCCACTCAATGGAATGTAAATATTTATATAGTTATGTAAAATAATGAGGTGTCATCTTGGTGCCGACAAACTGTTATGTCATTATAACCTTGTACTACATAATATTTCTGTATATGATTATTATGATAATTATTGGTGCTTTATGTCATTGTAAACTCACTATGGTGAGGAACATCACAGTGAGTTCATCGTAAGCATCCATATTAAAAGTTTGACCTAAAATGTGAGACGTATATTCTGTAAGGAAACCGACGGGTGTCAGAGGTCGTCTGCGGTGTATGGTTCAACAGACTGTGACGTAAGCAGACCGGTTGGGAACTAACCTCCGCTATCGAAGAGGATGAAATATATTCAAAAACCTTTTGCAATCCACCTACATTTGATAATGTGTCGCCATATTTTGTTTTGCTTCGGGAGTAGCGAAGACCACGGCTCCCTCTACAGTCAATAAAGCTCAAGAAATAATTACATTAACTATAAATAGAATTGCACTAAATAATAGTAGCAGACCCCCCCGACCCTTGCTTGAGCCAGCCCGCGATGCTGAGCCAGTAATGATAAATGAGCCCCTAATTAATATAACTCAGATCCAGAATGTCCCCTTGCTGCCCAGCGACGCCCTAAGCCGAGGTTCGTACCCCACAGGGGGTGCCCTTAGGCGTGGTCGCTTAGATTGTAGTTATTATGTCCCTGGTTGGAGGCCTTAAATTAAAGGCATCCACAGGGTTAGCCCGGTTAAGCAGAAGCCAGTCTTCTAGACTGAACTGCGAGAAGCCATACACAAAGAAAAAAAAAATTGTAGTAGTAATTAGTTTTTATTTATATTGCTTTTATATTAGGAATATTTAAAAATATAAAGATATGTTATAAAATGAATAAACGTAATAATAATAGTAGCAGAACAGTTCGTTACATAAGAGTAGGATGAGTTTGCGAGACTGATGTTGCACTTCATAACACGCTAGTATCATCAGAAACCAATTGGATACAATGTTTAGAGCAAAATGTGAAACCTTGACCTTTTCTCTCAATTTTCGACTAAGCGTCGTGGTTTATAAATTTATTAATAAATTATCTTATCGCCCTAGGCACTTTAAACCTTATTAATTCATTAATACAATCTATTTTCACATTCACATTTTACGAAATGCATCTTCAAAATAACTTCGGCCAATGAAAATGCTAAAGGCCGATTTAGTGGGTCCGGCTGATTGATATTTCCCACAACCTTAATATAGCTTCCAAATTCCTTGAATTTTTCTCAGTAAATGATTGGTGGTTTTAACAATTATTTCCACTCGTTTAGACGTTGTTATAATTTGTTCAACAACAGTTCTTTGAACTAATGGACAACCTTGAACGGATGTTAAACGGAAGATTTACTGAATATATCGTAATTTTGTAACTAAAGACTGCAACTGAGAACCTATATTTCCTATTACTAGCAAACAATCTTATCGTAGAAATATTAAGTAGGTACCTATGTACAAATGCTTACAGCTCCTCATTAGAAAAAGGAGAAGAAACAGTCCTTAAGCCTATAGACTTATCTACATTAACTCGCTTTAGGTGGGAAAGAACTCGGCGGCGGCGACCTCTCGCTTCCAGCCCTGGTACAATCCATGGTCCGGAGCGAGACGGGATGGGACGCCGTCACCTCCTTCTGCGAAGCAGTCATGCTAGCAAAGGAGGTGGAGGAACGTGAGAGGGAGAGATCCTCACGTCCCGGCCGCCGCGGGAGACGGGCCTGTGGACGGGGAGCTATGGGCTAGCTCGCCGTCCGTCCGTCTCATGACGACAGGCCGTGTCGACGGCGCGTTCGTGTTCCACGCGCGCCTCAAAGAGAGTCAGCAATAAGGAAGGGGTCCGCAAGGGCCGAAGCCTGCCGAGGCTGCGGGACTATTCGAAAGAAATACCGTGGCCCCGAAACACAAAGGGCGATGAAGGAACAAGTCTGACACTTCCTCCTGCTCCACCCAGAGCGGGAGAAGTCATTTGATGATTTCCGATACGAAAAAAAAAAAAAAATTGGGAAAGAACCTCTGGGTGTCAAGGTTTTCAGCATAAACACGCTATTATTATACAAGGTGTCCGGTGATTAATGGATAACCTTGAAATGGCTTATAGTGGAACTTATGGCCATTTAGAAAAAAATACGAAAAGAAATCTATCATAAGTAGTACCTGTAAGCAAGTTCATTTATTTTGGAAAATTTGTATGAATTAATTTTTAAACAAGGTGTCAAGATGTTTTCCTGGGTAAAAAATAATTTTAAAATAATCTCGGTTTCAAGTAGATTTGATAATAGTACAATTCATAATTGTATCTGCCTTAAATAGTGAATTATTAATGTAGACAAGGAGAAAAATTACTGAAGCAAAAAAAAATAATATAGCCCCCCATTCTTTTGAGATTTTTTTTCGTTTTTTTTTTTTCTGAATGGTCATGGGTTCTCCTATGGGTCATTTCAAGGTTATCCATTCGTTGCCGAAGACCCTGTCACTGCTGGGACACAAGTAAAAGGGAAATAAACTAGCAGAGTAGGTACATAATCTTTTACAATGTGTAAAAATAATCATACGAAAACTTTATAGACCAGTTAACCCAATTTCCGTACTTACATAGAAATAAATATTTTAAAAAAACAGCCAAGAGAGTACAAACTTTTTAAAGGACAAACATAACTTTGCTGTTCGATCCCATTAAACGGATAATGCACCAACCGCAAATACTAAGTGTGTAATACACTCGAGAGCAATGAATCCGGGTCACTTAAAGAATCCTAAAAATCTCGGAAACTAAAAATGCTAGGTTAATGCAATAAATTATATTTAATAGACAATGTAATACTCCTTAAATGAAGGTATTAAAACTTCTTAGTTATTGTATAGTTATATCATAAAAAAATCAAATTTGAAAAAGGGCCACTTTCGAAGATGGAACTACGAAATTACAGCATTTGGTTTTGCTTTTGTTTGTAATCTGTCATTTATGTGGGTACATAAACCATGTTGATAGTGCTCTATATTCATTATTCAAGCTGAAATTATGTCGCTTACGCCTGAAGAATGCACCAGAATACTTACAATGCTGGAAACCGGCCGGAGTCAGCGCGATACAGCCAGGACTGTCGGTGTGTCGCTGTCAACAGTACAAAGAGTTCTCCGACGTTACGAAGAAACTGGTTCTAACCTACGCAGACCAGGAACGGGCAGAACCAGGTGTACCACAGCACGAGAAGACCGATACTTGGTGAACACCATGCTTCGAAATCGCTTTCTCACAGGAACTGAACTCACAAATCAGTTTCGACGCCTCGGAGGAAGTAACCCAAGTGCATGGACAGTAAGACGTCGGCTTGCTGAATCTAACTTAAAACCCCTTAGACCTGCAAACGGCCCTAAACTGGAGCGTGGGCATCGTATTTCAAGACTAAGATATGCCCAGAGCCACGTAAATTGGAGTATTGAAGATTGGTCAAAAGTTATGTTCTCCGACGAATCAAAATTTATGCTCTACAAGCACGATGGAAGACACAGAGTGTATCGAAGACCAGGGGAAAGATTCAAGCAAGCATGCATCGAAGAAAAAGTAGCCTACGGTGGTGGGTCTGTACTTGTGTGGGCCGGAATTTCTTCTGAAAGTCGCACAGAGCTGGTGATCATAGAAAACGGCTCTTTAACTAGCGTAAGATATGTGGAAGAAATCCTCAATGATCACGTTGGTCCATTTATGGTCAATTCAGGTGAGGATGCTATATTTATGCATGACAATGCCCGACCTCATACAGGTAGGATTGTGAATGACTACCTTCAAGAGATGAACATTACTCGTATGGAGTGGCCAGCGCGCAGCCCGGATATCAACCCAATCGAGCATGCTTGGGATGCTAGGCAGATGCGTAAAACAACGAAACCCTCCCCCAATCACGCTTCGTGAGCTCAAAATTGCTCTCACAGAGGAATGGGAGAATATTCCCCAAAATCGTATAAGGAACTTGGTGTACAGCATGACAAACCGCGTAAACGCAGCAATGGAAGCACGAGGAGGCAATACGAAGTATTAAAATTCAAGAAAATCGTAATAAAGTTCAAAAATTTCATGTTTCCTATTTTTGTTTTAAGGAGAGATCAGCAGTTTTTTTCTTTATGTAATTTTGTGTTAATAAAATGTATGGTGACTCATATTTTTTTACTTTCATTTAAGGAGTATTACATTGTCTATTAAATACAATTTATTGCATTAACCTATACATAAACACATATATACGTAAACATATTTACGGTTTTCAGATTTTTCCCTTTACATGTGCTGTAAAACATTGCTTCTAGCCAAATTTCGTGATTCTAGTTCAACGGGAACTACCATATAGGTTTTCGACCCAAAACCTATAGGGTACTTCCGGTTGACCTAGAATTGACAATTTTGGTTAAAAGCAAGGTTTAATAGCACAAGTAAAGGGAAAAAAAATTAAGGTAAATTTTGGGACTTACAAGTTTTCGCGAAAATCTAAATTTACCCAAATCTTTTTATAATGTTGACTCATGACCATGGTTTTTATACACCAAATATACTATTAGACCTCAGTATCTGGTATAAATTTCAACTTGCTAGGTCCACCCGTTCCTGAGAAAATCGGTGGTGACAGACGGACAAGAAAAGGATCTTATGAGGGTTCCTTTTTTTACCTTTACCGGTACACGGAACCCTAAAAACAGACTGAATCAAAAATGTGAACAGTATCTTAAGTGTTTATGCTACAACACCAATAAGTTCATCCCACAACATCAATGACCTACTAATTATACGCATAAAAAGCCTGTTTAGAGGACACAGGCGGCTCTTCAATAATGACCTACTTTATATCTCATTTAGTTTTTGCTATTAGCATATCTACACATCTTCATTACTGTTACCATTAATCCTGAACAACAAATTATAAAGTAAATGAACCATAATGTTTCTTAAAACAAACTCATACAATAACTTGATTGAGTGAACGTTACCTACTTAAACATCGACTTGACATCTTAACGTCAGAAAAACGAATGACGGTCCAAGCTTTATGATGTCTAGCACTTTGTCTGCCTTTGAAAAAGCTAGACGAGATTACAGAATGGGTTCATGAGGCAGAGGTATTGCATAAACGGAGACACTGTGCGCTCCACCCAATCAATGTCTGAACTTTCAAAAGAAAGCGGTGACTTACGACCGAACTATATCGGAATATCGTGAGCACACATCGACTTATACAATTATTATAATGCTTTATGTAATGCCTATTGACAGTGTAATCGCATTTGATATGTATTGTGGCAGTAATGTAATGGATGCCTTCTTCTTATAAGCTGTTTAATGAAGCTGTTACTCGCTAATGCATTAAACACAGCCACGCCTTGCCTGCGGGGTTCTAAGGCTTAACAGTTGCGCTAAGTAGCAACACAAGTTGTTAACCTATTGCCTTCAAACACCGCATCACTCGTATAGGTCAAAACAAATCAACAGGCGGCCAGTTCTTATTTGAATTCGTCATAAACAACAGTTCGGAAAGTCGTAAATCCGGCCCTTTACGACTATGTTACAACTAACGTTTCCAAATAAGCTATTATGTAATTGAATTGATATTCTAAATTTCACTAATAATGATAATGTTTCACCAGTTTCTAAAAGCTGTAACAAATCTTATTGTAAAATGACAAATTATTTATCTGTCTGAGTCGTTTCTCAAAAGCTGTCGACCGTCTACTTACGTAGATAATGTATAGGTACCATCCTAGTGTTCAATTGTGACTGGGAAGAAGCGATCTCGTGGGCAAAAGTCAGTCTTACTTAATATATTTCAAGTGAAGCCAGCATGTAATCCTATCCATTCACTACAATGCGTCTCACATTATGATTCATAAGCGAACATGAAATCTTAAACTAGGTACATTAACTTTTGTACCAAATAATAATGTACCTAATGTAAATTAATGTTTTGTGAGTGCTAACTATTACCGTTACAACATTACAAGTAGGCGTTTAATTTACCTCTGCTACTGTTATGTAATTTTTTGTTCAAAAATTAACATAGTTTCCAGGGCAAATGTTACTTGGCTATGCACCCACAGTAGTTATTATGTAGAAATATAATACAAAATTAATTTTACCATTTGTGGATTTGCCATCCTGCAACTAGGAAGTGTCTGTCTTCAATTAATGTGAACTAGATTTACTGATGGCGCTGTAACCTGGGAAATGAAACGAAACAGTACGAATGTATGTCACAATATAAAATGAATCCAGGGAGTCCGTTTATTAATATTTCAAAATTATTTCGATATTTTAGAGAAGATGTATTATTACGGTTCTCTATTATTATATGCGAGCGAATAAATACACTTTTTGTTCTATACACATTGGTAGACTAACAGACAGTAAAAATTCACAACAGATATCCCTCGTTACGAAAGGTAAGTGGTAATAGTTTATAGTTTATTGACCATTAGAAGAATAAACTTTAACATACAACATAATACAAATCTATGGCGCTCTATGTAGTCAGGAGCTGTGCTGCACCAGAATCTGGCCAGGCTGGTGGACAGACACCCATAGATTAGGACTGCCCAGTTAAGCAGACGCCATACACAATAAAAGTGCATCAGAACTTATTTTAACACCCTCATTCTTCAATAGTTCTGAACCTTGAAATATCGGGAATAGGAACAATGACAGATGCCCGGTTAGTAACAATGTAAACAAACCGATCTAGTTTTCTTTCACTTAGGTTGAAAACGTGGGTTTTAAGTCAAAGATTGAGACAAGATAAACACATCGCCCACATGTGTATCTCTGGAATGTCACGCTAAATGAATGCGGTGACCTATTGCTGGAATGGGTCCTTAGCCAAAATATGCAAATTTAATTAAACATTTCAAATGCAGTTAGGAATAACGAAAATTTAAAATGTCAGTAGCTGGCTCTTCCTACCCAATTTTGGTGTCTTACCATAAAAGTGGCAAACAACTTTAACATGATACTGTCTATGTATTCTAAAAATCAAATATGAATCATGAATTTGGAGTTTGTGTAATGCATATGCATTAATAATCTTATGCATATTTGTTTAAGAAGACATTAACGATCGCAACTGCTGTTTAGTGAAACATAGCAACAATTAAGACATGCATTATGAGATAATTAATGTCTGCATCCATTACACTAAGTGACTATTTGGAATATTAAGTAGTTAATAAAACTGCATTAAAAATACGCCCAATTGACGTGAAACAACTGCATACATTATTTGAGTACATCGTAACGTTACGTACACTTAAATGTGAAATAACAGGGATAGCAACCTTTTGTAATTCATTTTAACATTGACATTTGTACGGCTATTATTACTTACATAAAAAATTGCATGGTAAAATTAAATGTTACACACATGAAGGTACTAAAACAACATCGATTAAAAGCATGCAACATACGTACCTTCATGCTACGTACACTTGTGTTCTCCACGGGCGATGCTGCATCTTTTGCTATACGGTATACGGCAATAAGAAGCACCTTACTGGCCCAGCCCGGGTGTTGCAACGCGGTATTAGAAGAAATACTTACGTTGGTATATAAGAGAACCGTTTGAAGACGTAATCATCCCACACATCAAGTGTTCTCTGAAGAAGACAGCCGCAAGAAAACAAAGAAAATGAAATTGGTTAGTCCTGTGACGTCATGGATTGTGAAGTGAAAAGTGAACTGTGAATTTGGATTAACGGAACGGCTTTCTTTTCAGTTTGTGGTTCTTGCTTTGATTGCCGCCGCGTGCGCCGCTCCCCAACAGAACCCACAGGATGTTCAAATAGTGCGTTATGATAACAACGCTGGAATCGATTCTTACAATTTCGCGTAAGGAATGCTCCATAAATTGCAAATGTAGAGCATAGGGAAAACCTTTTTGTTAAACTAAACACAAAACTTTTTCAGGTGGGAGCTGTCAGATGGATCGAAGCACGAGGAGCAAGGACAACTGAAGAACCAAGGCACAGAAAATGAGGCGATCGCCGTTCAGGGACAGTACGCGTGGTACGGACCTGACGGCGTCCTCTACACTGTCACCTACATCGCTGATGAGAACGGCTTCCAACCTACGATCCAGCAGGGTCCGGGAGGAGTAGTCCCTTCAGCGGTCGTTGCGTCCCTCTTGGGTTGAAAATTCCAACGGTAGTTTAGGTCTTTGTAAATACTCCTGACGATGTATATAATATTTATATGCTAAGTCATTAATATATGTGTAGTTTATTAGGTAATAAATGTACTGATTTTTATAAACTTGACGTGTGATTTTATTGTCCTGGCATGTTCAATTATTTGTTTACTCACAAATACCTTTGCTAAAACCGTTTCCATTGAATAATCTTAACAATTTTATTGATAGGATACTGTATCATTGGAAACAATTTTTTTTAGGCCCGCTTGGAGGTTTCGTTTATTATTCATATTACACCAAAAATAAGTAACAGTTTTATCATAGGAACAAACGAAAGATTACATAGAAACGAAACCGGAATCTTAAAATTATAATAAAAAGTTATATTATGATATTTTTTTGCGAGTCAAATCATTCCTCTTGTGGTCAATGTCATTTGACAGAAAATAAGTTTACGTGAATAGGGACGTCTTTTCCGTTTACAAAAAAAAGTACGGTACCCAGTGGTAATCATATCTGCTTTAATTAAAACAGAATAAAATATAAAAAGAAATATTATTAACTGTGAGCATTTTAATGCTATTTTTAAAGGTTTACGCTAAAATTGCGTAGATGATTTAAACAATCCACGTGTCACGGAGCGTTGTAAATTCGCCTTTTTAGTGGTTGACAGACAACTACATCATTTTGACATTTACTCTTTCTGATTATTACGATTTTCTTACAAGTGTTTTTGCAGTTTTCGCATTTATTCCGGTTAGACAAGGCTTAGTTAATAAAACCACTGTAATCTAGATATTTTTAAGGCAAGAAATCAATGTACGTTTCATTATTAAACGCTACAATTTATGTGGGTGGCCTAATCTCCAAACAAAAAAAATTGTCTCCAAACATAATTATTTAAACCTATTCCGAAACATATTTGCTTTGCGAACAGACCAGTAACACGATTTTTTAAATAATTAGTTTAAAAAAAGAAAACGGAAGATACAGCTGATATAAGGGTGTCTTAGAATGACTTACTTTAATTTCTAAACATTGATCTCAAATGTACAAAACACAACATCGTACAAATGTTTTCTGGAAGGATTGGCTAAAACCAAATTGGGAATTGTTCTAAATACTTAAATCCTATTACTTATATATTAAAGCAGGATTGGTTTCAAATTTTATTAAAGTTTCATTTTATTACACTTGACCCCATAATTAAAATAACTGAAAACAAGGAAACATAAGGCTTGTAAATAAACTATATATAGCTAATCTAAATCTGGAGCATTTCAATAATTATGCAAGCCACTATGAATATTAAACTCAAGTTTCCTCAATCAGTGAACTGCATTTCTTCTTCAAACTTACATAATACGAGCTTCTTCCATAAGTTTTGTGATTGACATCATGACAATCTTATATCACTCTTACCTATATAAATAGGTCAAACATATAATAAGATGAATTAGTATGAGTTTTTGCTTTAGTTACCAACGACATGATATCATAGCACTTTCATTGAAATGTTGACATGTAATGAAAGCATTACACTTATTTACATTTAGATCTAGTTTTTGTTTTGCGTAGCTACGTTAATGTAAGTATAAGTAATTTAGGCAAGGTTTGTGTTTGATAAAAAAACGATTAAATATGTATGCCATTGTAATAAGAGGTTTTTTCTTCTACGTCCAACAAATCCATATTTGTCACACTTATATCGTCACTTATGGGATATCTTCCGTGATAATCCATTATTGTGAGCTCCCGATATTCCAACGCTGTTGCAAACGACCATGATCGCGGGATGGGAACCGTAAAAGCTTATTTGTTATTAAATTAATGGTATGTGAAATTGTAATGTTGCTAGGTTTTGTTTCGGTTTACAAAGCAAACGTTTATTTTTTTGTTCTGTATGAAACCAATACTTTTTTGGTCCCGTGTTATCTTCTACCTCATCTTATCTCTCATCATCAGCCTATTATTGTTCTCACTGCTGGGACACAGGCCTCCTCTCTATGAGAGGGAATGGACTATAATTCACCACACGGGCCCAGTGCGGATTGGTAGATGTCACATGTCTTCGATTTTTTTTGTTCTAGGACATGCCGGTTTCCTCACGATATTTTCCTTCACCGTTTTTCACGGAAAGCCAATTAGATTTATGAATTTAATTTATAAAGTTGTCATACAGAATGTTTATGATGTCGAATAATACGAAGCAATTCGAGTTTATCGAAATCCCTAAGGGATTTATATTTATTTACATAATTCTTGAATAAACTGTTATTAGTATTCGCTTATTATGTATCGTTTGTCATCTTCTTAGATGACAAACGACTTTTAATAAGTATTGGCTTTATTATTCAGACCTTGAATAGGGAATGGGCAGGTTCACCATAGGCACAATAGTACACACGTATAAATTTAGGATTTTATTGGAAAATACACTCTGGTTCGTCTTTTATAAAATTATCATCTATCGAACTGTAATAAGTAGTGTGTATTAATCTAGTTTGTTTCAATCTGAGTACTTTACGAGGTTACGCGGGTGTAAAACGAAAATATTATAAGGCGTCAAAGCGTAGTGCCTACTCCATAACATTAAAATAAGTCAATAGAAATTAATTTAATGAGGAGTTTAAAAAATGCAACGTTACTTACCAGGTAGGTACGAGAAAATCGGATAACGGTATCAGTGGATACAACTCGTGATCCGTGGCTAATGTGATCTGATTCTGTGATCAGTGGAGACAAACCCATTTTTCAGATCTCCTATTATTACAATACAACCGACAATGGCTTAATACAAATTTTTTATACCATTTATCAGATTATTTATTTATTTATTATTATTTAATTAGTACAGTATTTTAAACCAATATCACTAAATTAAATACCTAATCCTTTTACTCGGTCTTCTCGCAGAACCACAGACATGTATTATGTATTTTGTGTTTTTATACAAATCGTAAAAGATGACATTTGTGTATCCGGGCAATAAAATTGGAAAGGAGAGATCATAAATTCTTTGTTATCAATGTCAATATTTGAAATAGATCCATATTATTAGTAACGAAGATAACCTAGACATTTGATAAGGTCGAGAGCTGTTTTTATACTCACGGATGCTGTAGTCTTACAGAGAATTTGAATAAATTCTTCTGATTTTAACCCTTTGTTATCGTACCGAGGTAAGCTTCCGCAAAATGGGTTACCGTCCAGAACTTTTCCATTTGATATGAAGAGCAAAAAAACGCCCGCACACGCAATAAACCTACACGCAATAGACATAAATACTTAATTTTTTAAACGAATATTTAAATATTTTATGCGAAATCAGCGTCCGATTGCATATAATAAAGAACCATCTGCCGACTCAACCTCTAAGCTAATAGCTCAATTTAGACATTTGGCATTCGGAAGTATTTCATAATTGTCTCAAGGTATTTTTGCAAAATCATTTAAAATATTCCATGAAAGTAAAAGCATTGATCATTCATCAATTATCACTTAAAACAACAATACATTTTTTCACATAAGCCGATGACATTTACTTTAAGAAAATTTTCAAGTTACAAAGAGCTTTCTTCAAAGAATAATTAATTAGCTAATTCACTGTCAAACTTAATTAGAAATTGATCGATACACTAATTAATATTCTATAATTAGCATTTCATTATGTTGAGTAAGGTTGTTCTAAAAAGTTTTGTTTATTCATTGCATTAAAGGAATTACATTATATTAGGTAGATGTCAAGCGGTTCACCTTCTACGGGTACTACTTTAGCATAAAATCAAATCAAAAGTTGTGCTAGATATAAAGACCGAATTTCATGTGAGATTCGTCACTTCTTCGTATTCATCCGTAAAATCAGCACTTCAAACATGAAATTGGTTCGTTTTATTTGTGTATTTTGTATTAAATAGTGTTTAGTGCAATAGAGGAAAAAGTATCCGATAAATAATAGATATCGAAAAAAGTAAAAGAAAAAAAAGCGGTTCGGATATTTTTCGCGCAATTTTGTACTACACCTCGCAATTTTTTTTTTTTCCAATTTTTTTTTTTTTTTTATTAAAAGTGTTTTCAGTGACAATTAAATTTGTATCTAAATTAATATAAAGTATTCCTTGTAAAATATAAACGTTTTGGTTTAAATCATTGGATTTTAAGTTCAAATTATCACCAACAAACAATTAAAAGTCAATGCATTTTCGGGTGCATTTTACGTCTGGATTTTTATGTAACCGTTCTAATTTTCAAAGCATTGTGTCGTCCGAATAAATACAAAATCAGTAACGAAAAATAATCATTCGGGGCGGGGAATATTCATTCTTTCCCATTTGCTGGCAATTTGGGACAGCCGAAACTGACTGTTTTTAATAAGCCTTCATCAACTACCCTAAAACTCTATCTATCAAAAATTATAAGTTAGAAGTTTATGCATTTCTATTAGATACTATTTATAATATTTGCCTGTTGTCAATACTGCAAATTTGTCTGATTAAGTCAGTTTTCCTTTTCACTTTTGACTTTGGCAGTTTAGTCACCACTGGTTTTGGTGGCATATAAAGAAAAAAAATAGTACCTTGGTACATTGTTATCTAATGAATATTATACAAACTGAGATCTTAAGTTTATTTTAAGGAGTTCTTGAATTTATTATTAGCTTCTTCTAATTCCTTTACTTTTGTTTACAGATCGTAGTTCTCTGCTTGGTCGCGGTGGCGTTTGCTGCCCCTGCCCAAAAACTAAACTACTCCCAAGACAATGTACAACTTGTCAGGTTTGACAATGACGTCGCTGGAGATGGAAACTACAAATACGGGTGAGTCTATCTTATTTTTAACTGACTTCTAAATAATTAGGAACTGTATTCCACTAGCATCGTTTTTTTTTTCATTTATGTACATCGATTACTTCGAGATTATTGGGCCGATTTACATGATTTCTTTTTCACTTGGTAAAAGAAGCCCGCTCGGTGGTCCCATATACATTTTATTCACTTTGCTTGAGCAGTTTAGGAGTAAGTTCCTTTAATACGTATTCTTCCAGTTTCAATGTAAAAGGAAAAGCCCAATTTTGTATAGGAATTCGGCTGTTCTTGCGTCTCGACCGAATCATCGGTAATGTAGTCCGGCTTATTTAAATGAAAAATCATTATAAATGTTCGATGACAGTTCGGACTTTTAATCTTCCAATTATTGTGACGTCGCGCTGCGATCACCGGCGAAAAAGTAAATGTGGATTGGAAGCTTATTGTGTATTGATGCCTAACGATACATTATGATGATCGTAAAAATACCTAAAACTAAATAGTGCAATGATCCTAACACCAACAATGTTATTTCCAGCTTTGAACAAACTGACGGGCAGGCTCAAGAGCAGCAAGGAGAGATCATCAACGCGGGCAGGGAAGACGAGTCAATTGTCGTCAGGGGATCCTACACGTGGGTCGGACCCGACGGTGTGACCTACCGTGTCATCTACATCGCTGACGACGAAGGATTCAAGCCTGAGATCGATCAGGGACCTGGTGGAGCCGTCCCCTCTGCCGTCGTGGCGTCGCTCCTTGGTTAATTAGACTTCGTTATTTAATCTTTATTATTACCAAAAATATGTATGAATAGATATTATTATTGAAAAATGGTAAACTATTTTGTGTTTGATTTCAAATACCATCTCACAGATAAATAGATGTCCTAATACTTCTATTAGCTTGGCAAGAACAGCTCAAACAATCGCAGAAAAAAACCCTACTGCAACAGTGATTTTAAATCATCATCATCATCTTCAGCCTATTAATGTTCCCACTGCTGGGACACCGGCCTCCACTCTATGAGGGGGAATGGGCTATAATCCACCACGCGGGTCCAGTGCGGATTGGTAGATGCGTGTGACATCTACCAATCCGCAATGTCTTCGAATCGATTCGATTTCGATTTTAAATTGTCACTTATATTTCAATGCACGCCGTGGTCTTGACATTGATTTTATTATTGAAATACATTTGTGATGCATCAAATTATTAAAAAATATAATTTTACCAAAGATAGAAATGATACTTAACCTTAAACAATGTTGTAAAACTTACCAGTATTACAACATTGTTTACTTTAGTAACAATGGCATGATTTATCACTGTCTTGTTCAAACTCTTACTGCAAAACCCTTTTATTTATCGGGCTGTTGGCATTTCTGCGTATAAAACGATGCGCAAGAGATGCTAACGCCCACATATTGTTACCATAGATACGACGTCCATTTATTATTAAGGTTGCCCCGTTAGTCTTGAGGTCAAGTGCGACTACTGAGCGTGAGTCCGGGTTTCGATTCCAGGGTCGGCTGAAAGTGTTATTGGGTTTTTGAGCGTAGTAGAGGCCCAGAGTTTTTAAGTTGGCGATGTAGCAGGTGCTACATTGCCGTGCTTCGGAAAGCCGGTTATGCCGTTGGTCGTGCGCCTGATCTCACCCGGTCGTTTCGGAATGCTATCCCATCGTACTATAAGATAAGAGGAACAGATAGTACATCTGTAATCAATTTTTCTAGCGTACTTGATTAATCTTCGTTGACATTAACCCAGTCCGTCTGAATCCCACACTTCACAGTTAAAAAAATGAATGCACCTTTTCTTTCGAAGGTCAATAACGATAAGTTCGATGTAAATCACCAAATCCATAAATCTAATACGGAATCGTTCCAATAACACTTGTTATTAATATAATAGGGTAACAAACTAGAATGTTAAGGTATGGCGAAGGGTCATTGCGAAAACTTTAATTAATTTATACCACCTTAAAGTTGACGCAACGGTTTTTGTTGTAACTTTTGTTGTACACACACGTTTTGCCCATGGCTTTTGTTTAAAACAACAATTAAATTAAGTCTTATTCATAATTAATATACCTCTCTATCCCCCTCTCTATCTCCCTATCTCCTATCTCCATGTTTTCCTTCAATGTTTTCAAAGCATACGCTTCCTTCAATTGGTAGCTTTATGGGTTTTTTTGGGTTTTTCATTGGAGATAAAGAATACTTTCACTGACAGCACCCTAATGTAAGAAAATGCTATATTTAACACTCGTTATAAGAAAAATAATGTTTCCAATGTGAGCAATGATAAAAGCAAAGCTGTGAGTTAGATCATAAAAATCAACTGGCTCATGTGTGGCTCTCTAAATAATAGACATATAAACAAGTATATCTAATATTAATCAGTAGGTACCTATCTTTTGTAACGGTAGTGATCATTTATTTATTTATTTAATTTTAAAGAAAGCTTACAGACTAATAACAATCTAAAATAATAATTAATATAATTACAAGCTTCCACATGTATTATATCTAATTAGTTATGAGTTACTTACGTTGACCAGTTACACCGATTTATGTAAGTAAACAGATTACTATGTAGACATATATGTTGCGATAATAAACTAAGTATGTCAAGTCGTGCAGTATTAAAATCAAAATTAAAAGCTATTTATGATTGTCACGAAAATACTCCTTGTTTAGAATCTTTCTAATTTTAAGTAAAAATAAATAGATTTTCGGTGTGATGGTAAACTATTGAGAGCATACGTAATGCACTACGTATGCAGAAGGCGTTGCGCCGGTACTTTGTCGATGTGAATGGTACATGGTGTAGAGGCCGGTTTCTTAGGTTGTTTAGATTAGTGCGAAGAAGTATTTTGCTGAGTAGTTCGCGCCAATCAACCGAGCCGTTTGCGATGTTCACTAAAAAACAGACATCACTGATATTACCACCTTACTTCCAACGGTAAAAAATGATATCGCTGACAACGGTGTTCATAGTCGACTGAGAATTGCCCAGCCTTAAAGTCCAAGTATCGCAAAAATTTCCTCTGAAGAGACTCAATACGAGATTTGTAAATCTCATATTGAGGGTTCCATACTTGAGAAACGTACTCAAGGTGGCTACGCACTAAGGAACAATATAGAACTTTTAATGGTTTTAGGGAACGAAAGCTTGAACAAGCTCTTATAATGAAGCCCAAGGCTTTGAACGCCTTGTTGACAACTGTTTCCATATAATCATATCGAAAACATAAGCTATTTAAAGCAGAATATGGTGTATTTTGATAAATAATAATATCACAAACTGGCCAATTGTCTATCCAGCGAAGATTTAAACCGGGTGAAGTAGCACTTGAGTTCTGTTATTTTGTCATTGAACACGTCCGAAAGCCTACGGGCCTACCATGACGTCTTAAAGCAGGATCGTTTTAATTTCGTGCCAGTGTGGGAAAGAGATGGCGCTAGACGTCCTCTATAGCTCCGTCTCTTACACACACTGGAACGCGATTAAAACGATCCTGCTTTAAGACGTCATGGTAGGCCACCTGGTGTAAGTTACGTTAAGTTTTCGTTCACCTACGACAAATGCCTTCTGGCAATACATTGTTGAACTGATCGATATGAAAGTTGTTATTCGTTTATTTAGATCATAACTAATCTCTTATTTCGTAAGTATTATGGTGTATATTTCTATGTCGTTATTTCTTAAGTCATGTATGTCTGTAATAACGGAAAAAGTAACTCTTATCACTAATTTGTATATCCGGAGTTCATACATACGCGAACATTAAAATGGCTATTAAAAAGTGGAACACTTATGGAAGCTGTAATTTCACTTACATGTTTTACAAATATATCTTCTAGCAAGAGCATTGCTAAAGAAAACATTAGATTACTTTGATAACACTCTATTTTAATTAATGGAATGTTACCTAATTGCCACAGATCACGTGTTGGTTGGGGCTCTTGAAAATTAAACCATTGGTTGTCATGACTATAGGCACAATAATAGCTGTGTTGATATAGAGAGAATAGCTGTATTAGCGAAGGTGTCGTCGTGTGCGTTTGGCACACGACGACACCTTCGCAAGCCAAGTTAATAAACTTGAATTGCTTACCTTTATCTGCTTTTACGTAGTTTCTGTCATGCGCGGCTGTAAGTCGCCGGTAGTTATTCGTCATGACAACTTCATCCATAATAGCACAGATGTAGCCTTCGGTTTTGCCGTAGAGATCAGTGAAACGTAGCCAGGCTAAGGATGCTGACAGGTCTAAATCGGGTTCAAGGCCGGTAAAAATCGACTTTGAAGCTCTGTACTCTGCAATATCTCCTACGGTTGTCAGTGTCAAGCATTACACCTAAGCTTCAGTTCTCTTTACTCAATGGCTTTACCCCGCTGCCCTTGTCCAATACGTTCCACTGCGACAAGTTCCATTTGAGTATGCCGAAGGAGTACATCAAAATCAACATGACACAACCAATGAAAGCGTGCACCTTGTTTCCGCTTGATGAAAGCATTGATGAACATTGACGGTTTCGGTAAACTTAAACTTATGACTTTAGCCAAGTCACAATTTTGCAAGGTCCACATCGAAGACAGTCTGTAAAGGTGTCGAAGTTTGTCCTTTTTTTATTTTTATTTTTTTCGGATGGGAAATCATCAAATGACTCCTCCCGCTCTGGGCGGAGCAGGAGGGAGTGTCAGACTTTTACTGACTAAAACCCATCCATGTTCCTTCATCGCCCTTTGTGTTCCGGGGCCACGGTATCTCTTTCGAATAGTCCCGCAGCCCCGGCAGGAAGTTTGTCCTTCAATACACAAAACATAGTAATGAGATAAGCATTAACCAAAAACGCATTCAATGCATGATTATGACGTAATACACTATTTGGAAGAGTATAAAACATAAGTTCAAATAAATTATGAGCACATAGTTCATAAGTGAATTCGATGAGTAAACTGTAAATATAGTCATCATGAAATTGGTCAGTAGTTCCGTTGTGGTGATTTAAATAAATGTGGTTTTATTGTGTAAAGTGTTGTTAATAGAGTGGTTTTACTTTCAGTTGGTGCTTTGTGCGTTAATATCGATAGACGCAGTGGTGGGCGTGGTGCTGTCTGCCCCACAAAATGCTCAGGATGCAGGGGTTCAGCTATTGCGATACGATACGGATAACGATGGGCTTGGTACCTATAGTTTCGCGTAAGTCATCTAGCTACGTGAATTTACCGAAATTTAGTTATGGCTGTTGCACACTAGCATTTTCTTGCTAGTTTTATGGCTTGTTTTTTACATTAGTAGCAATAATTTCATTAATAAAAAAATATGTGAAAATAAATATCAAACACCTACCTTATTTAGACACATCATAAATGCGTTTTGAGATGTGTGTGTATGTGTATGATAGAAAATTGCATGTAAAATTGTTTTTGCTTATTCACAGCTATGAGCAAAGCGATGGCTCGAGCCGCAACGAGCAAGGAGAGCTGAGAAACGATGGAGCCGACAATGAGTTCGTCGCAGTGAAGGGTTCTTACAGGTGGACAGGCCCCGATGGTGTTACCTACGAAACACATTACATAGCTGATGAGAATGGCTTTCAGCCTACTGTCGACCAAGGACCATCAGGCGGACCAAAATCCGCGGGACCGGTAGCGGCGGTCGCTATACTTCTAGGTTAAAACATTGTTTGTCACATAAATATGTAGTTTTTTCCAAAATAAAATTACATAAACATGCTTTTGGTATCATTTCGTTCTTTTCTTGAGAGTTAAAATATTTTTCGACATGCGAGTATACACTTGCTTTTTTCTTGACAATGTTCGACTAGGCTAACCTTCGACAAAAAAATATATACACAGTAATACCGACGCCTCAGATTTACATGGGAAACCGTGTCAATTATTTGTTCCATATAATAAATACATATATATATAATCGGTCTAGAAAGCATAAATTGTTGAATGTTCCATTTTGTCGCACTGTAGCTAGATCCACCTCCCCTATACCGCGTATGCTGACGATACTCAACGCGCTCGTGGAGACTAATATGGATTGAGTTTACTGATGAAAAGAAGACGATAATGTTAGAATGTTTGTAGTTCTGTGAGAAGACCGAGTAAAAATACTGACCGAGTACTAGCTTGGCTTATGCTGCACTAAATGTAAAAAATAAATGACAAAGAATTAGACATAATTATATAAATAGATACATTACGATATAAGGGAAACACTCTAAAATAAGAATGTTAATATTTATTCAATGAGTATCTTTTAAGGTTTATACTCTAGCTGCTCAAGGTGAAGAGGATTGTTTGGAAGATTATTGGGTTTTTTCATCAGGAATTTCTCAGAAACAGCCAAGGAGTCTGGAACTGTGTCCGGTTGATGGCAATAGGCTAGCCCCCTATAACATAGGACTTAAACATAACTGGCGAAATGTAGGTCTATTATTAGGTACACATCTGCCCAACCCTTCGGCGATTTCAGGCATCATGTTATGATGATGATGTATGACAAATAAATACATTACGATACAAGGGAAACACTCTAAGCTAAACAGGTATAAATCGTCATTAAAATAATAAGGTTAATACTTATTCAATAAGTTTCTTTTGAGGTTTATACTCTAGCTCAAGGTGAAGAGGATCACAGTTGCATTTACGGAGTACGAATCTTGCATCCAATTTTATATAAAATATTGCCTTACAATTTTATTTGCTGATCTATAATTTTATCATAGCTGTTAAATTAAAAAGATAAATATTGACTTGTTCATCAAGGAATAATTTTAAAAATAGTAAAGGCCATTGATTATGTTATTATATTAGTGCTATTTCCAATTCTGAAATGGTTTAATATAAATCACTATCCGGACATTGACGTGGGCTCTAAATCAAGGGACACCAAAGCATTGAAACATCATTCTATGATCTAAATAAGAAACACCAACAACATATGGGATTACCCACGATGTATAGACATAAAATAGAATGGAATAGATACATACATGGCTCTAGATTACGAAAGTATGGGTCGCCTGGGTAGTGACAGTAATGAAAAAAAACCATTTGTTTCGAAGTTTTTTAATAACAACAATAAAATAAATAAATAAATATCGCTGGACATTACACACAACGCCATCTAGTGCCACACTAAGCAACGAGGCTTGTGTCGTGGACACCAGATAGTTGATATACTACATAGATACTTTTTGTTTGTTAATACATACTTATTATACATATGAACATCCATGACTGGGAAACAAATGTCCATGCTCATCACACAAACATTTGCTCGTACCGGGATTCGAACCCAGGACCCTAAGAACGTAAGGCGGCCTCACCACCGCTGCGCCATTCGGGTCGTCGTCAAGTTAATTGTAATAATTAATTACAATTAACTTTCCAATTACGAATCATTATTATCACCTCTCTCTTATACAAGGAGACAGGGGAACCTCCTAAAAATACGACCCGTGTCCAGAAGCTTTTTGAATCAGGCCCCTGATTTAGCTGCTTCACATGAGGCTCCTCTGGTGTTGGTTGAGGCTCTTGACAATTATACTATTGGTTGTCATGACTATAGGCACAATAATAGTTGTGTTGACAAACGCACACGACGACACCTTCGCTAGCCAAGTATACTTGAATTGCTTACCTATAACTGCTTTTACGTAGTTTCTGTCATGCGCGGCTGTAAGTCGCCGGTAGTTATTCGTCATGACAACTTCATCCATAATAGCACAGATGTAGCCTTCGGTTTTGCCGTAGAGATCAGTGAAACGTAGCCGGGCTATAGATGCTGACAGGTCTAATCGGGTTCAAGGCCGGAAAGACTTTGAAGCTCTGTACTCTGCAATATCTCCTACGGTTGTCAGTGTCAAGCATTACACCTTATAGCGTCAGTTCTCTTTACTCAATGGCCTTACCCCGCTGCCCATGTCCAACACGTTCCACTGCGACAAGTTCCGTTTGAGGCCATTTGAGTATGCCGAAGGAGTACATCAAAACCAACATGACACAACCAATGAAAGCGTGCACCTTGTTTCCGCTTGATGAAAGCATTGATGAACATTGACGGTTTCGGTAAACTTAAACTAGTCATAAGTTTAAGTCACAATTTTGCAAGGTCCACATCGAAGACAGTCTGTAAAGGTGTCGAAGTTTGTCCTTCAATACACAAAACATAGTAATGAGATAAGCATTAATTAAAAACGCACCTGACGATGCTCAATGCATGATTATGATGTAATACACCAATTGGAAGAGTATAAAACATTAGTTCAAATAAATGATGAGCACATAGTTCACAAGTGAATTCGATGAGTAAACTGTAAATATAGTCATTATGAAATTGGTCAGTAGTTCCGTTGTGGTGGTTTAAATAAATGTGGTGTTATTGTGTAAAGTGTTGTTAATAGAGTGGTTTTACTTTCAGTTGGTGCTTTGTGCGTTAATATCGATAGACGCAGTGGTGGGCGTGGTGCTGTCTGCCCCACAGAATGCTCAGGATGCAGGGGTTCAGCTATTGCGATACGATACGGATAACGATGGGCTTGGCACCTACAGTTTCGCGTAGGTCATCTAGCTACGTGAATTTAACGAAATTTGGTTATGGCTGTTGCACACTAGCATTTTCTTGCTAGTTTTATGGCTTGTTTTTTACATTAGTAGCAATAATTTCATTAATAAAAAAACATGTGAAAATAAATACCAAACACCTACCTTATTTAGACACATCAAAAATGCGTTTTGTGATGTGTGTGTATGTGTATGATAGAAAATTGCATGTAAAATTGTTTTTGCTTATTCACAGCTATGAGCAAAGCGACGGCTCCAGCCGCAACGAGCAAGGAGAGCTGAGAAACGCTGGAGCCGACAATGAGTTCGTCGCAGTGAAGGGTTCTTACAGTTGGACAGGCCCCGATGGTGCTACCTACGAAACAAATTACATAGCTGATGAGAATGGCTTTCAGCCTACTATCTACCAAGGACCACCAAGCGGACCGTTACCCGCAGCGGTCGCTAAACTTCTTGGTTAAAACTTTGTTCGTCAAATATGTAGTTTTTTTTTATTTATAAACCTGCTTTTGGTTTCATTTCGTCCTTTTCTTGAGAATTAAAATATTTTGACATACGAGTTTGCACTTAGTTTTTTCTAAACAATGATCGACTACACGTATATGCTAACCAACGCAATTACACATGCCAAAGAAGCAAAATAAAATAATTTTTAGGTTCTCGTAACATTTGATCTCTTTCATTTAATTTTATAAAGTAAATTAGGCATACCGTGTTTTTGGGTGATACACACACTCGTATTATTATTTGAATCTGAAACGCCTTTTTGTAGAGCTTGTGATCTTCCTGTTCAAGGTCGCCATAACAATGACACTGAAGACGTAGATTACAAGTGGGGCGCCAAAAAAATGATTCTTGTTAAACCCCTCGAAATCTGGAATAAAATTTGAGTGAACCATGTCTAACAAAGAGATGACAAAAAAAATATACATAGTAATACCTTGGATTTACATGGGGAGCCGTGTCAATGATTTGTTCATAATCGCTCTAGAAAGCATAAATTGTTTAATGTTCCATTTTGTCGCACTGTAGCTAGATCCACCTCCCCTATACAGCGTATGCTGACGATACTCAACGCGCTCGTGGAGACTAAAATATAGATTGAGTTTACTGATGAAAAGAAGACGATAATGTTAGAATGTTTGTAGTTCTGTGAGAAGACCGAGTAAAAATACTGACCGAGTACTAGTTGGCTTATGCTGCACTAAATGTTATAAATAAATAAATGACAAAGAATTAGACATAATTATATAAATAGATATTTTACGATCTAAGGGAAACACTCTAAAATAAGAATGTTAATAATTATCCAATGAGTATCTTTTGAGGTTTATACTCTAGCTCAAGGTAAAGAGGATTGATCGGAACATTCACAGTTGTATTTCCGGAGTATGAATCTTGAATCCAATTTTAAATTAATTATAGCTGTTGAATCGACTTGGCTTGAACAAGTAAAATAAGTAAAAACCTTTACGTTAAGCCGCGCTTGCCTGGGTTGGTCCGCGCATACCAAGTTTCCTCCGTGCCTCGGAAAGCACGTTAAGCCGTTGGTCCCGGCTGTCAACAGTAGATCTTTGACAGGTAATCAGTGACCCGAAAGACTGACAACCAGTCTTACCAAGGGGTGTCGTATAACCTAGTACTAACCGGGTGGTGCAGGTCAAGTAGACAATGAAAAATACTGGTATTCAGCTGCATCCGGTTAGATTGGAAGCAGACCCCGACATAGTTGGGGAAAGACTAGGCAGATGATAAAATATTGCTAATAAAGGAAAGAAAACCAAAGTCGGCAAACAAAAAAAAAACATATCACCACTGTTGGAGAAGTCAGTCCAAGTATTTTTTACTACGGACGAAGTCTCTATACCATTTCTTCATTTGTTTTTTTGTGTTGAAAAATCTGGTTTTCCGTACGCTTTATTTGACAAAAATCTTTTCATCTGCTGGCGAAAAAGTGATATGAGTTTGTTGGGATGATGACCTTGAACAAGTTTTAATATGTATGACACCAAACAGCTGTAATTATTATTCAACCATTGAAAAGAGAATAAGATTTAAGTGTTGTTTTAAACTCACTCATCAACCAAAGAGAGTTTTTGCTACGTTTTCGCAACGAGTAAAGAGAGCTGAGAAACGCTGGAGCCGACAATGAATTCATCGCAGAGAAGGGTTCTTACAGGTGGACAGGCCCCGATGGTGTTACCTACGAGACACATTACATAGCTGATGAGAATGGCTTTCAGCCTACTATCGACCAAGGACCATCAGGCGGACCATTACTAGTTCTTAGTTAAAACGTTGTTTGACAAACAGTTTTTTTCTTTAATTTTTAAACATTAGTATTATTAAATTCACACAACAAAGATCAAAATATTTTTCAACATGGGTTGAAAACGTTTGGCTAGGCTATGCCTACGTGGGGCGGATCTGTATTTATGCTTTCGCGGTTGCACAACGACATGCTTTGCTCATGCTTTACATGGTAGCATAGATGCAGGTCTACCTTACTGCCTCCCTCAGAGGCGGTAGGGTGGCGGGGTCTTGAGGGAGAGCGCTACGGTCGTGTAGATCCTCAAGGCAAGTCTGGTGTGTTCACCTTCACGTGGTTGCCGCCCTGTTCTTGGTCTAATTCCATAAGAAATAGACGCATCGCACTTCGTATGATCAACTCCCGTCATGCGAAGTGCGGTGTGCGTTCCCCTGCGTGACCCTCTGAGCAGCGGGCGTAGCAGAGGGCATGGCAGGGGAGTGGGGTCCTCCTTTTGCGAGATTCTGATTCAGAAGGAGGAGGCGGAGCGGCGCGGGGATCATGAGCATCCACATGATCCTCTCGCCGCGCCGCTCCGCGGGTGGAGAGGGGGGGAAGGGGCGTTTGGCTTCCCTCCTCACGGTGACGGGCGGGCGACAGGCGCGGAGGTGCCTCCGCCCGCATTGCACCCGTCACCCCGCGGGGGACTGGGCCTCCCGCTTCCCGGCGTGCGTGCGTGAACACCATGCTGGGGAGCGAGGAGGCCTGGTCAGCGGTAGCCTCCTTTTGCGATTTCGCAAAAGGAGGAGGCGGAGCGCGCGCGGGAGGACCTTGATCCTCTCGCTGCGCTGCTCCGCGGGCGGAGAGGGAGGAAGGGGCGTTTGCCCTCCCTCCTCACGGTGACGGGTGGGCGACAGGCGCGGGGGTGCCTCCGCCCGCATTGCACCCGTCACCTCCGTCTGTCATTCCCGAACCCCCTCCTCCACGCCCGTGCCGTGAGGGCAAGAGGGGGGGTCCGCCTTGTGTTTGTCGGCGGGGGACTGGAAGTAAAGGCTGTGCCGGTTTCCCAGTCCCCCTCCACTATGACGAAGCGGGAATGCGCTGGGTCGTTTTAGTGGCATGCGTAATGCATTTTTTCCCAGCGTGAAAAAAAAAAAAAAAAAGGCTATACCTACGCATGCTATATATGTCGTGGCCATTTAAGTTGCCGACATCATGAAATGCGACCATTTCATGAAATTCTCGAGCATTTCATTAAGTGAGCAAATCTACGATATGGCCACGGCATATTCACACACAAAGTAAAATCATTTTACAATTCTCGTGACATTTTGATCTCTGACATTTAATTTTGTAAAGTACATTAGTCATACCATATTTTTGGGTGATCATGATCAAAGAAAAAAGATAGGTCAATTCAAACTCAGCGCCAACCAATAGCACGCCACATGAAGAACAAGGTTATGTTTTATTCTGAATTGTATAAAACATGAATCGTTCTAATGAGCATGTTCACAAGTGAATTCGATAAGTAATCATCGACATCATGAATATGGTCAGCAAGTCTTTTCTGATTATTTTAAAAATGGTGGTATTATAGTGTAAAGTGTTGTTAACAGTGCGGTTTTACTTTCAGTTGGTGCTTTGTTCGTTAGTAACTGTGGTGGGCGTGGTGCTAGGCGCTCCTCAAAATGCGCAGGATGTTCAGCTGCTGCGATATGATACGGACAACGATGGACTTGGCACCTACAGTTTCGCGTAAGTCGCTTAAATAAATCATTAAAAACTCGATTACGACTATTTGTCTTTAACATTGGCATTACTAGTGTGTTTTTCCCATTAGTTGCATTAATTTTGCAAAAATGATGTATTTACTATTTTGAAATGAAATAATATGAACCCTACTTCATGTGATGTGCCAGAAAAATGTATTTAAGCCAAAAACTTGTTCCTACATTCACAGCTACGAGCAAAGCGATGGCTCGAGCCGAAATGAACAAGGAGAGCTGAGAAACGCTGGAGCTGAAAATGAGTTCGTCGCAGTGAAGGGTTCTTACAGGTGGACGGGCCCCGATGGTGTTACCTACGAAACACATTACATAGCTGATGAGAATGGCTTTCAGCCTACTAATGACCAAGGACCATCAGGCGGTCCGCCTGAGTCGTTACTAAAACTTCTTGGTTTGAACTAAAACTAACTTACAAACTAAAACTAAAAAACTTTGATTGGAACTTATTTTTTTAATAAAAAAACTGTTTGATTATTTTGTCGTTTTTATAAAAAAAAAATTCACATACTTACAGAAGTGCTGTGCTTACGCTCATACGTGTAAAAATATTTTGCTGAAGCTCAAAGCTCTATTGTGTTATTTATTATATGTAGAGACGCATAATCCTTTTCTAATTTGGTTGCAAGGTTTCGGTTTAGTTTAAGTTCTTAGCTGTCGCAATAGGGTAAACCCTGTAATGATAGTTTAAGGTGGTATAAATAAATAATAAAATAAAAAATAATAAAATCATTTCACAATTCTCTTGGAAATTGATCTAAGTAATATTATTTTCTGAAGTACATTAGTCACCCAAAGTGCGTTAACAGGACCTTATTACTAAGGCGTCGTTGTATATCCATCTGGCACAGGGCTATATCTTATGTACTAAATGGTTAATACTTAAAACTAAAAGGTAAACTCTTGAAACGCATGGACAGTCCATGCGTTTCAAGAGTTTACCTTTTTTTAATACGAGTACCTGCTGTGGCTGATAAATAATAAAATTAAAAGTCGATTAAAGGGCAAACAAGTAAAATAACCCATTTCTTGTATGTGAACCCCATACAAGAACGTAATTTTTCGGCTACGACCTGATGGATTCCAGATCGGGGCAGCGGAAAATCCCACGCGTTGTCGATGCGGTGACCGATTTCCTTTTCCCGTCTGTATCGAAAGAAACCGACTGGCTCAAGTAGATGTAGTCATCGACATATTTATCTCCTGTCCATCTATCTCGACCCAACTATTAGTGCTATTATCCAAAGTTTTACCGATTCATAGCGAGTCCCACCTTAAGGCTAGCTGCAGGCTGCTGTTTTCTTGGAGCATGCTCGGCAAAAGCTATAGGAGTAGAAAGGACTCTATTGTCGGCAAATCCAAGGTCAATCAGCCTCTTCTTGCCGATTTCATTGCCCTTGGTCTTCCATGGGGCAACCAATGCCAATTTCGGAGAGAACGGGTCGCTCTGTTTATCAGTTTGGGCAGAAAAACTATACCTCCATGATCCAGGTATTTACCGAGCAATGGGCCATTCAAGGCTAATAAGATAAAATAAAATACCATTATTAAAATGTAGTTTGATATAGAAATCAGCAGTTTTTCCTCATTGCTGTCAATTACTCGTTAAAGTAACCATTTCGAAACAACCCATCAAAGACATCCTCAGTTGTTTCGCTACTCACTTCGAAGTACTGCTCAAAAGAGACAATATGAATGCAACCAATAAAATAACCATAGTGGAAAATTTCGAATAATATGTTGTAATGACATTTGAAATGGTATAAAACCTGAGATCAAATAACTAATGAGTACATAGTTCACAAGTGAATTGGATAGTTAAACAGTCATCATGAAATCGGTACGAAAATTTTTTCTTAATTTTTGTTAAGTTGAGTTATGTTGAAAGGTGTTGTTAACAGTGCGGTTTTACTTTCAGTTGGTGCTTTGTGCGTTAGTAGCTGTGGTGGGCGTGGTGTTAGCCGCTCCTCAGAATGTGCAGGATGTTCAGCTGTTAAAATACTATTCGAACATCGATGGACTTGGCTCCTACAGTTTCGGGTAAGTTACCAAGGGAGTTACCAAGGGGGTTACCATGGGCCAGCACCCCTGTAAAAAATTTGAATCACAATCCAATTTTGAAGTAAATTCCTTCGGCTTACCTAACTTTGCCTGTTCGACAACTTACATAACGCAATGAATTTTGTGAATTGACAAAACGAGAGGCATTACGATTGTAAGTTTGTTACTCTGTTACCCTTTTTTTTTCGGATGGGAAATCATCAAATAACTCCTCCCGCTCTGGGCGGAGCAGGAGGGAGTGTCAGACTTTTACTGACTAAAACCCATCCATGTTCCCTCATCACCCTTTGTGTTCCAGGGCCACGGTATCTCTTTCGAATAGTCCCGCAGCCCCGGCAGGTTTCGGCCCTTGCGGACCCCTTTCTACTCTGGCACCCTACTAGTCAATACTGGACAAATAGTGAAGTGTTATGCGTTTCTGTACAATGTGTCGCTGCCGCCGACTTACCCTATAAAACCTTCATTTTCTGTTCTTCAAATGAATCCAGCAGGGTTACTTATGTTTTCATCAAAAATAATAACCTTTAAACTAATATCTCCAATTAGTACAAATAAATATAAAACTTAAACATGCATTTTTTCACAGGTATGCACAAAGCGATGACTCTAGCCGCGATGAGAAAGGAGAGCTGAGAAACGCAGGAGCCGAGAATGAATTCGTTGCAGTGACGGGTTCTTTCTCGTGGACCAGCCCCGATGGCGTCATGCACAAGATAACTTACATCGCTGATGACAAAGGCTACCAACCTACGATCCTAACACCGCCGAGTACATTTATGGCAGTGCCTCAGGCGGTAGTCGCTTCACTTCTCGGTTAATTCGTTCAAATTAGGCACATGTACCAAATGGACTGATTAATAATAATGTTATAGGTTTCTCTCTCTGGAGCCCTGACCACCGATAGCTTCGACGACCTTGTTTCTGATACGGGTGGGCTACAATTTTATATATTTTTAAATGTTTTAAAAATAGTTTTTTTTTTTAGAATATTTAAAAATGTATAAAATTTGTAAAGATATAAATAAAGGAACTAATGCTATAAAAAAATGTTTTTAGTATTATTTTATCCTTTTGCTGATAGTTTAAATATTTTTAAGGAAGTTTTGATCATGCTATTCTAAGCATGCTCAAGACGAAAGATTAAATCACTTAGCAATTCTCGCAAAATTTGATCTATGACATTTCTTACATTAGTCATAGTATTTTTGGGTAGTCGTTTCCACACAAATCATGAAGAACTTTTCCTTTTTATGCAGCACGCAGCTTCACTTGTCAAACTACCTATCAAACAATTTATTCAAATCAATAAATTAAAGTCGTTATCTTGGAGCAGATTTGCTGAGGGAGCATTGTGAGACTCTCCAGAGGCTAAGTGAACTCCTCGTGTCCGTCCGATAGATTGGGTTTGGTAACGGGGGTCTAACGATTAAGTCAGGAGGTGGATAGTGGAAATGCTTCTGTTCTGTAGCCGACCAGTTTGGGGGTCAGCTGATTCGTTTTGAGGAGTCCAATATATTGGGCTTATCGTAATTCATAAATCGTTTCTTTAATTGTTGACTCGAACCGCATTTTTTGTTTCAAAAAGCTCAAATTCAGCCTAAACAGGGCGACGGTCTTAGCGACGGTCCTACACATAGCACATTGTGAGAATATCAATATCATGTGGAATACCAATATATTACATGGAGCGACTACCCATCTGACCTCCACAACCCACTTGGTAAGACTGGTTGTCAGACTGTCGGGCCAGTGACTACCTGTAACGACTGTCAAAGATCTACAAGTGACAGCCGGGACCAACGCTTAAAGTATTTTCAGAGACACGAAGGATACTCGGTATGTAGAGGGTGGTGACCCATTCATAGATCAACCCAGGCAAGTGCGGCTGAACCTGGAGAACGACACGATCGGCCGATATTATATAGCCACGAGCTTCTCAATACCCGGTGCGGCAGAATAAGATGTCCCTACCTGCTCAAGACTCAGTTCAACTACACTATCTGACTTGCTCTATCTATGTCCATCTGGATAACACCCCTGATCGCGCAATAAAAGCAGCAACTCATTGGGTCTTAATAGTATATAAAGCAATCACACAAACATTATAAAAGTATGTCCGTCGATGCGAAAAGTAGATGAATGGTAAACTTCAATCATGCTAACCTAAGAATACTAAAATCGAAAAATAAAACCTTTCCACTATAGGGAACGTGCATGTAATTTTTTCTTCACTTAAATCAATAAATCACAGTATTATCAACCCAAGAAAAGTATCAAAAGTTAAGATCAACTACTGCTTGTCGCTCAAAATAATATTAAACTCCTGTAATTTTCTATGACAGCTCAAACGTCCGTGACTGTCGCGGCCATGATGTGACGTCATTTACCTCAATCTGTCTTGTTTACATCTATTTTTTTGGCCTTTATAAAGTAATTTTAATAATTGTATGTGCTTTGCGAAAATTGCGATAACGATATTATATTAAAATCTTAGTGAAACTTTACCTATTTTTCAAATGAAAGTGTTTTTTTGACACAGACTTTGACGTAACTGCCGGCGTTATCGAGGACGACGCGTTTTGATAGTGCGTTCCGTTTTACCAAAAACATGCTACATAAAACAATAAATCGTAAAATAAGTGATATTCTAGAAACTTAAACAAGTGTACCACAATGCTTTTATGCACCAATACCAGGCATTTTTAATAAATAAAAAGAGCTTTGTATTTCTTGCATATTCCCTATTCTTGTGATTTGATCTGACGATGTTATAACAATACAATAGAATATTCAATTTACAATAAACATCATTTATCCTTTATAATTTACATAACCACAGTTTTGTAGTCAAGAGGTTCAAAGGCGCCACCATCCACCAAACACAAATGGCGCATCTGAAATTAGAGCCGATAATTGATAGAAGATCACATATCTGTATATCTAAACACTTCGCTATTTGGCTCAACGTTAAAATGTGATCAATTATTTTCTTTCATAACAGTTCCTGAATCCTTCGTTTGTTTAACGGTGATGACAAAAATTAACAGTACACATAATTGTACTTGATAATTATGTGTACTGTTAATTTTTGACATCTGTCTGAACTGACTGAAAAAAAAAACGTGGTTTTATGGTCACAAGCGCGACTGCTTAGGTGAAGCATGAGGTCCAGGGTTCGATTCCCACGTCGTACAAAGTGTTATTTGGTTTTTCCTCGGGAATTTCTCAGTAGCAGCCACGGAACCCAGATTTGTGCCCGGTTGATGGCAAAAGGTTTGCCCCTTTTTACTTGGGACTACTAATGAGTACGCCTCTGCTTTGTCCTTCGGGGATTACAGGCGTGATATTATGTGATTGTCTACCAATATTAAATATAGCTCCACGAAGAAACCATCAGTATTTCCATAATGCTATCAATTACTCGTTACGGTAATCATTTCGAAAGAATCCATCATAGAAATCCTCAGTTGTTTCGCTATATGTTTCAAAGTAGTGATGGTCACTACGCATTGCAGAGATGAGTGCAAAAAAAAGACCACGGTGATGATTACGAGTATGTTGTAAGGCAATATTTAGAATGGTATAAAACCTGAGTTCTGATAGCTAATAACAGCACAAGTGAATTCGATAGTGAAACAGCCTAATCATGAAAATGGTCAGTAGATTTATAGTGATTTTAAAATATTGTGTTATTGTGAAAAGTGTTGTTAACAGTGCAGTTTTACTTTCAGTTGGTGCTTTGTGCGTTAGTAGCTGTGGTGGGCGTGGTGCTAGGCGCTCCTCAAAATGCGCAGAATGTTCAGTTGCTGCGATTCTATTCGAACAACTATGGATTTGGCTCCTACAGTTTCGGGTAAATTGCTAAGGTTAAAGATACAGAACCCCATACTAAGGGGGTTACCATAGGCCAGCCAGCACCCCTGCATAAAATAATTTCATTCACAATCCGAATGATTTTGAATTAATTTTGAGTTCTTCTATCTTAATGTATTTTGTGTGTACATACATTTATAAATTCCATCGTTTGTCTTGGTATGAACATATAATGAGGAGGGATGAGAGAAACACATGTTACTAAAAGAGTGATGGACATGAATGTTGATGGATGGAGAGGGAGAGGAAGGCCAAAGAAAAGGTGGATGGATTGTGTGAAGACTGATATGAAAGAGAAAGGAGTAAATGATGCCGTGAGGTCTGACAGGGGAGCATGGAAAAAGAAAACGTGTTGCACCGACCTCAAGTAGAATGGAACAAGGGCAGGAAGAGATGATAAATAAATAAATTCCTTAATCTACTTCATCTTTGAAAACTTTGCCTCTTCGACAACTTACATAATGCAATGAATGTTATGAATTGACAAAATGAAACGCATTACGATTGTAAGCTTGTTACTATGTTGGCTAGACAATATTGTACAAAGAGTGAGGAGTTATGAGTTGCTGCATCATGTGCCACCAGAATTATAACTCGTCGACTTACCCTGTAACTTCAGTTTCAGCTTTGCAAATTAATTTTATTAATGAATTTTATTTTTATATTAATTTTGTGTGCAATAAAGAATAAGAATAAGAATTTGGCAGAAGTCCTCCAGTATTTTCATGATAATGTTTTCACGTAGAATCAATCTTATGAACCAATAAATTAATATCTCATTCTCTTCTCTATTGAAAACTTAAACATACTTATATAATCACAGGTATGCACAAAGCGATGGCTCGAGACGCGATGAGGAAGGAGAGCTGAGAAACGCAGGAGCTGACAACGAATTCGTTGCAGTGACGGGTTCTTTCTCGTGGATCAGCCCCGAAGGCGTCAACGTCACCGTAACATATATTGCTGATGACAGAGGCTACCAGCCAAAGATAGAAAGCCGAGGGGCAGTACCCCCGGCGGTGGTCGCTTCACTTCTCGGTTAATTCATTGTTATTAAGTAGAACACCAAATGGACTGATTATTAATAATTTTTATTAAAACAACTTATTTTTAATATTGTTTCGTCCTTTTCCTGAGAGTGTACATATTTTCTCTATAGAAATGTTTGATCCCGAACATGCTCAAAACATTACACAAATAACACGAAACTACTACACAAATCTCGTAACATTTGATCTATGACATTTAATTCTAAAAAGTTAAGTCATACTGTTTTTACCCGTCTGCGCCAGAATGAGGGTTATGTTTTTCGAGAGTATGTATGTATAATTGTTTGGCACGCTCTGTGGCCTGAACGGCTCGATGGATTTTAGCTTGAGAGATGTCGTTAGATTTGTATTTACTATGAAAGTGACACTGGGTTTATCAAAATCAAAAAAATCTAAATTTCTGATTTTTGCGCCAAATTCAAATGTTTGGCACAGCCTGAACGGCTCGATAAAGGGATCATGAGGATTTTAAAATGGTATATCTAAGTGACTAAAAATATTAAAATTAAAAAAAAAATGAAAAATTAAAAAACCCGATTGCGTAAAAAATAACTAATAACTTTAAATAAAAACTGAAAAGAATAAAACGTAAAAGTTCAGGAGACGGGACATAATGACTGCAACAGTCGAGACCCATTAAATAATCTAGACTAAAATCATTAATCCAATATGGGTCCCGACTGTATTACCTTAAGAAAAGGTACTGTATTGGTACACTTAATGCATTAGCTCAGTTTTTGTTCACCCTAAACATTTCATCGGATCTTTGCACTTCATAATGAAAATGAAGAATCTACATTATGGAGCCATCCCGGAATGTTTGAATGTTTTCAAAAGCTTTTTTGCCATCGACGGCAAAAAAGCTTTTGAAAACATTAAATTTTACATAAATGTGAAACAGCACACTGTAAAACTGCCTCGTTATCGCAAAGGCTACCGGGATGTCGAGCAAACATGTTATTGGATTTTCCCATCAGGAATTTCTTAGTAGCAGCCATGGAGATTGGTTTTGTGCCCGGTCGATGGCAATGACTCGCCCCTATTACATGGCACTGGCGACATGTGGGTGTACCATTAATTACATCTCTGCCTATCACGTCGGGGATTACAGTCGTGAAATTTTGTTATGATATACATGTATAACACCAATGTTTATACTACAACTAGCGACCCGCCCTTACTTCATGCAGATACAACAGCAACGTGGCGAAACATGGAGATTTCTGTCTGTATTCTTCGTTAAATATCAAAACAACTTCGTTGACAAAATCCATTATGCAGTTTCAAACATCTAAGCAGTCACACAGACAGACACGAAAATCGACTTTGTTATATAAATATTGTGTAGACAAGTCCTTCCTCATTTCTGACTTATAAGGAGATATTAGACATTACAAGGGCAACGCTGCAGGCATAAAATGATACCAGTCACCAATAAATTGTGAGTACCTCTTGAGGTTTAGCTTCGATACCCTGGGTCAAGGTGAAGAAGCTTCGACGGAATATTCTCGGCTGTAGGTAGATATTTCCGGAGTTAGTATTTCGGTTTCAATTTTGTATGCAAATTTACAGGATTATCTCAAAGATTTAATTTATTTTACGAGTATTTAATGCTTTATGCACAAAAATGTACAGAGTCGGACTTAATGATTTTCAAAAAGATTATTCAGAGACACATGAATTTCATGACTGAATTAGAACTTGTATGCTCAAATACAGCTTGGCTTTATTTATGTAAGTATTTGTCAACTGAAAAATAAAACTAAGAATTCAGCAAAATAGTTCACGTGTTTGAGCCAAATGCCTCAGAGATTAGTGTTGGATAACAAACAGTTTCCATGTTTATTTTGTTGTCGAAGGCACGCAGTAAGCAGAAACTAAACCAAATGTATCGTAAGTATCTCTAAGCAAGATGATGTCGCAAATAATATCCACCAATAAGCAAACCCTCTTGCCCCTAAAGTTGCAACCAAAGCGATACCTGCGCTGCCACCGTCGAGGTCGTGACGATTCCGGAGAAGTGGCGGAGAATTGAACGCTATCGAATTGTTATAATTCGATAGCGTTATCGACACGAAGGAAATGAAAAGCGATGAAAAAATTATTTCCACTGCTTTTCTTTTACAGCAACTGGGTGTCTACCTTGTGGCGAGTTGCAGTTCACATGAGTTTTTGTACAGGGAACTAGTCAATTTCTAGATACTTAGACTATTCTTTCAATGTAATACCTAATTAAGTTTTTTAAACCTAATTAGAGTTTAACAAGTTCTAAACTTTAATTATTGAATTCAGACACCGACAAAGAGAAGTCTTCTTTATGTTTCACAATGGGAGTCTTTAATAAGAAACTAATTGCAAAAGGCGTGACAACGGCTAAATTAGATTTTCTGTAAGCCAAATCCGCCACGTTGTCTATTTGAAACACGTTAACACGAGCCTAACACTTAAACAAATTAAATAAATCCAAACATGTTTAACAAATCTCGTTAGAAAAACGAGACATTAGCAAAGCCAAACGAAGTACCTATTCTAATTATCGAAATACTTGAATGTAATCATGCAGTAATTTACAAACCTTTTATTCATTCAGAATGCGTGTCGAGTTGCTAAAAATCATTATCTCCGTTGGCCAACCACATTTAGGTACAAAGTTACAAACACGTAGAGGTCAAAGGCAAATGTCATCTTGCATTATTATTGATTAGCTGATTATCTTTAAAGTTTATAAGGTTTGAACGATTAGTTTTAATCACATAATTAACAAGGCGTATTGTTAAAGAGGAACAGTAGGCCTAGCCAAGTTACAAACGATTCGTATCGATTCTCTTTCAACAATCGTAAACGTTAAGTCACGTGGTCAAAACAAACGAATAGAAACTTCGTAGACAAGTTTACATCGATCAAGATGATAGAATGAAATGTATTCGTTTTTATAATCGTGATCGCTACATCCCATATAAATCGTAGCCAACCTACAGTTTAGACTGAACTTTAAAGTTTCTATTCGTCTGTTTTGACCACGTGAATTAACGTTGAAATTATGTCATTCCCATACATTTGGATAGTTTTCTATTAGCGTTAACGATTGTTGATTGTCAACTTGGCTAATCTTACGAAAAGTTATTCAGATTATCTCTTTTCAGGCACGAGGAGCTTAAGCTTGATTCTCAGAACGGAATGTCCAAATCACTGTAATGCCCACTTTCTCCCATGAAATATATTTTCAAGAGATACATACATGCCTTATTATTTGAGGAGCTCGTGGCTAAATAATAACAGCCGCTCGGGACGATCTTTAGGTTAAGCCGTGCTCGCCTCGGTTGGTCGGTGGATGGATGACCACCCAGTACATACCGAGTTTCCTCCGTGCCTCGGAAAGCACGTTATGCCGTTGGTCCCGGCTGTCATATGTAGATCTTTGACAGTCGTTACAGGTAGTCAGGGGCCCAAAAAGTCTGACAACCAGTCTTACCAAGGGATATCGTATTACCCAGTTATAACTGGGTTGTGGAGTTCAGATAGGCAGTCGCTCCATGTAAAATACTGGTATTCAGCTGCATCCGGTTAGACTTGAAGCCAACCCCATTATAGTTAGGAAAAGGCTAGGCAGGTGATGATGATAACATACATGCCTTATTTCCTAGTCATGAAAAAGTCTGCATGATCATTTAACAACAAAAATAGGTGGACAAAATTATCACGAAACAAAACATAAATAATTTGCTTGCAGATTGAAATTTTCAGAGAAACCGCTGTTCAATAGAGTGATTTAGGTTCATACTATTACCACTATCACTAAGAATGGAGCTGTTCAGAGATAGCGGTTTTTGCTTCAAGGCATTAGGTATGAATAAAGTTTCGGAAAACCATACAACTAGTAATTTATCGAACAGACTAAAACAGTTCGACAATTGTATTTAAAAAAAAATGTCCATGGAACAATCGTTACATCTACAGTGACATCAACAAAAAAAACCCTACTTGCTGTCAATCAAAACAAATTATTATAGGTAACATCTGGTACCTATACATACATATAATTAAAATCACAATTTCGAAAGGTTCCCATCAAAGACGTCCTCAAACACTTCGCGGCTTACCTTCGCCATGTCGTAGGAGTGGTCAAACACACAAAACATTGTAACAAGATGTGCGTCAACTAATAACAGTATGTTGTAATGCAATATTCGGAATAGTATAAAACGTGGGTTACGATAATTCATGAGCACATAGTTCAAGTAAACTCGATACGGTAAACCGTTTAATAGTGATCATGAATTCGGTCAGTATAATTACTTTGTGGTGTTTTTAAATTAAATTTTAATATTTATTTTTTATCGGTGGTGTTATTGTGAAAAGTGTTGTTAATAGTGCAGTTTTACTTTCAGTTGGTGCTTTGTGCGTTAGTAGCTGTGGTGGGCGTGGTGCTAGCCGCTCCTCAGAATATACAGGATGTTCAGTTGCT
Organism: Xestia rhomboidea; assembly: GCA_963853795.1. Taxonomy (NCBI): domain Eukaryota; kingdom Metazoa; phylum Arthropoda; class Insecta; order Lepidoptera; family Noctuidae; genus Xestia; species Xestia rhomboidea. The sequence goes on along the minus strand of OY970761.1, from coordinate 10,324,026 downwards.
GAGATACGATTCAGACAATGATGGACTTGGCTCCTACAGTTTCTAGTAAGTCACCTACACCGAACTAAAAATCCTGTAAAAGGTGGTGTTCCTCGTTTCGTTAATGATTTAGCCTATACTCACTCACTTCAAGATCAAGATCATGGGGACATTATTATTATAATTAACCTAGAACCACTGCTGAGGAAAGACCTCCCTCCATTCACTGGAGATTCCACAAAAATATGACTAACATTTTATTTCGTAATGTAAGAAACACGAAAACCACGTCGATTTTTTATTCAACGTGTACCTACTGTCTCTCTGCTTGGCAAATGTCTCCCCAGGGCTTTCCAAGGCATATCTCCCATAAACGCTTCTGAATCATCAGCTAAGGTTTCCCTGGCCTCCCTTGGCATAATGGTATCGTTGTGTTTCTATAAAATAACTTGGATTTGTCACTAAAACATGCTCATTTATTCACAGCTGGGACCAAAACGATGGCCAAAGACATTTTGAAAATGGAGAACTGAGAAACGCAGGAGCTGAAGATGCCTTCGTCGCAGTCAAGGGTTCGTACTCATGGATCGGTCCTGATGGCGTCAACTACACCGTCAACTACATTGCTGATGAGAACGGCTACCAGCCCATCATCGAACAAGGCCCAGGTGGAGCTGTACCCTCAGCGGTAGTTGCTTCACTCCTCGGTTAATTTGTTATAGAAATAATAGTCTAATTTGTTAAAATAAAGTTATTGTAAGGCCTATTATATTTCAGTTTTATTTGCATGGCCAATACTTATTTTACTTGGAGCGCCTGCCTTTCTGACCTGCACAACCTGGTTAGTACTGGGTTTATACGATAATCCTTGGTAAGTCTGGTTGTCAGACTTTTACGCCACCTGTAATGACTGTCAACAATACACAAATGACAGCCAGAACCAACGGCTTAACGTACCTACCGAGACACGAGGAAAACTCGACATGTAAAAGGCGATCACCCATCAACGGACCAAACTAGGCAAGCACGGCTTAACCTAAACATCAACCCGAGCGGCTTTTATTATTTAGAAACGAGCTCTTCAATCTATCGGAATTAGCTACTAAACCAAAAAGTGAAGCCGTGCGCGCACCGTCTTATATTTAATTTTTATCTCGAAAGGCTCAAATAGGGATGCTTGTTGACTAAAAAAATATGATTCTGTTTAGTCTGTCAGTTAGATATACGTGTTTTTTGTTTTATCAAATTAATAAAAATTGGCGGAGATAAAATGAGTGGGGGCTTGTGACGTCACTTTCCGGGAAAAAAGGTACTCAAATGTGACGTCACACGAGTTTTTGACGCACTGTATCGTCTTCATTTTTTGTTAACGTGAAAAAAGAAAAAATATGTGTCCAATATTTTTTGGAAATCTATCTGACGCATTGATTTTATTTTGTCATCTAACCTATTATATCAGACCAGTAGTAGTCACCTGCACAGTTTTATCGTTAGCTTCGTTTAAATCCTAGAAGGAGCAGGTGGTTGTCCACGTGCAAGATGGGCAGGAAAGAAGTTGAGGCGTATCCTACAGCCGGACTCCACACTGGCATTGTATTTGGGATGGGTCGAGGTCGATACTCTTTTGACAGATGCGAATTAGGGTTCCATAAACCTGTCGAGTTGTGTCAATGCTGGCATTCCTTGCCTAAGTATATGGTTGACCGCAAGGATTCATCGAAGGCCTTTCTGCGGTATGGTCTCGTCGCAAAGGACGTAAGAGAGTGGGTCAGAGAGGCGGTAACTAGTTGACCGAATCATTTGCAAGTGGAAAATTATTCGTTCGAGTTTCAATTGAGACCACAAAAATAGCATGTTTTTTGGGACTATCCCTCTACACTCTTCTTAAAAAATATGTGTGAATTGCTAAAAAATATTTTGCTTGTAAACCTCCTTAGGGTCAATCGCACGTTTTTACCGACCTAAATGGTCAACAACAAAACAAATTGGTTTCAAAACAATGTGATCTTTTGTAACAGGTTAATTTATTGACGCCTTATGGACTAATAATACTTTCTTGGGGTTCTATCAAGACAGAACAGGAAACAACAGCTCCAGATATTAGCAAAAAAATTCAATAATTCTGACTACACCTACGAGTAAACAAGGTGTATACGGACGCTTCATAAAACCGTTGCAAGTATTCTGTACATCAAACTAAGTAACGGAAAGCAACTCCACGCAAAAATTATTGCTAGGAAACTTATATTTATGCGTGTAAACGATCACGTTTTACGGTAGGACTCAATGTAACGTACTTAAAACATTGTGTTGATGGACGCTTTGAATAATAGGGAGTCGTGGAAGTATTTAAAATAAAGTTATAACATTAAAAACTTGTATGGAAAAAAACTTGCAAAAAGTTGGATCTTTGACCCCCAATATCTGCGTAACTAGAAGGTTACCAGGTAAGGTCTAAAACAAAAAATGATCGCAGTGACGGAAAGAACAAGGGTCTTTAGGCTTTGCTAAAATTATTCAAAGACATGTGACATCTACCAGGGTGGGGGCGGGGTGGGCATCTTTGGGCCCGCGTGGTGCATTACAGCCCATTCCCTCTTATAGAGAGGAGGCCTGTATCCCAGCAGTGGGAGCATTATAGGCTGATTATGTCATGCTAATGCTAAGGATATTTTTACACCCATGGCGTTACTTTAAAAAATATTACATCGGTATAATATTATGTCAACCTTGGTACATTTATTTTAGTTCTGTGTTTTTCCGCATGCCCAGATTAGTTGGTTGAAGTGTAGCATCAAATATACTCCTTTCTGACAGAATAATCATAGATTAAATTCAATAAACACAAACTTTTCAAAGATGTCATTTACATGATGCTCTTTGGTGATAAGTCTGAAATAATTTTTTTTGTCAAAAATTTTTTAAGTAAAATTTAAATTTTATTTGAAGTTAATGCCTATATCGGTGTAAGTAATATGTACATACAGTATTCTAAAACACAACAAAACAGTTGGTAATATTTTAATGATCGTGATAATTTTCGTGCTCTTCTGTATACAAGATGATTTCGCCACGCAGCATGGCAGCTTATATTCTTTTTGAAAACTTTTAGAATTAAGACAATGATGTATTTTTTATAGTGAATGTAAGAATGACTCTAAAGCAAGGTTTAGTCGTAACAGTTTTTGAAGTCAAGCCAGCGCTGGCTGCCATTACTGGCTGCCAGCGCTGGCTGCCATTACTGGCTGCCAATACTGGCTGCCATTACTGGCTGCCATTACTGGCTGCCATTACTGGCTGCCATTACTGGCTGCCATTACTGGCTGCCATTACTGGCTGCCATTACTGGCTGCCATTACTGGCTGCCATTACTGGCTGCCATTACTGGCTGCCATTACTGGCTGCCATTACTGGCTGCCATTACTGGCTGCCATTACTGGCTGCCATTACTGGCTGCCATTACTGGCTGCCATTACTGGCTGCCATTACTGGCTGCCATTACTGGCTGCCATTACTGGCTGCCATTACTGGCTGCCATTACTGGCCAAGTCGCCAAGCCAAGCTTTGCTTGCCAAGTGCCACACGATCGCACACAGACAATGCTCGAGTGAAGTGTGTTTTACTAACATAGTTTTAAGTTTAAACACTAACACACAATGTACTATTATATATATGTCAGTCTGTAAGGTATTTATCTATGGGCCAAAGTAGCCTGAAAATAAAGGTTTTATTATTATTATTATACTGGCGGGAATAGAGCACCGGCCTATTTTTCAAGCCAGTGACCTCCACCCACGTGTCCCGCAAACGCCGCGCCAGCGTGAGGACGCGTGCAGATTGATCAGCTCTTCTCTTAATAGTGCAGAGATGTTTTTTAAACATTTATTTTTCAACTGCCGCCGCATTTGTCCCGAATTCATTTTTTTAAAACACATAACGTGAGTACACCACAAAAACAATCCAGGTATGAAATTAATCCATTGGCCTCATCTAAACAACACGGGCCAGGCCAGCACAGGCTTGTCTGAGAACTGGAGCCAGCGTTACTGGCTTCGTCTAAATCTTGCTTTACTCACAAAATTCTAATTGTAAATATTTTTAAATATTTTTTTAGTTAAAATGGTAAAAGGACCAAAGGTACCGTATAATAGTGGAACAGGGGAGATGGTATTAACAGCAATCAAGAAATTGACGAAAAATACAGGTTGGACAGCACGTACTATTATCAAATTTATAAGGATGGAATTCCAAATTAAAGATCCGAAAATCAGCCGAAAAATTTCCAGGTAAGCCCTGTTTGTAGCATAATTTTTTACTGGATGAAGATATATTTATTCAATAAAAACGTGAGTGACGAGCAGTTAAACAGGTTTTTATAAATAAATGAGAAAGTTGCTGCTGCTACTTGATTTGCCATTTACGTATGACGTTTATAGAATAAATCACGATTGCTGCAATTCGAGATTCGGGTGAATAAATTCAATAATCATTATTCTTACACTTTAAGTACCCTTATATTGCGGAAAGGAGTATTTATTTAATTGTTCATTGATCCCGTATACCAAAGCAGAATCAAAATGGTGGCAATTTAGGTTGAGTAACGAGTTCATTAAGTGAAATAATCTGTTGTCCTTCACCTTTAGTGACCGCTCAGTCATTTGTGTAATAACTAATACATACCAAATCCATGCCCTTCTAGGATGAAAAAGATACTATAAGTTTCTACAGTTTGTATAAACACTTCTCTTTGATTGAAGTAATGCAAAAAATGATCAAAAGAAAACGGTATTATTTGCGGATTTCAGGGTCCTGTACAAGAAACAGCAATGTTTTGTATTTAGAGAACTATCATTTTGACTTCCTTTGGGTTTCATCTTTGTTATTTGTACATGTCACCGGAAATGTATGAAATCCGTCATTGTATACGATTTGAAGGAATTGTATACAGTTCCTAGGAAATATATACAATTCCTAAAATAGATAGGAAATGTATGATATATTTTATAATATGCATTTTTCCTAGGATATCTATACATTTCCTAAAGAGCGATCGGAAATGTGTTACATTCTTGATGTTCATAAGGGGAATATAAACGCACTTTAAAATAATGGTTCACACTATAAAATGTTTAGCTTTAATTTTGTTTTTTTTTTTTATACGGACTTTCGGCACCCCGACAGCTTAAAGGTTAGAAGGGTATAGCGTTTTATTTTTCGTGGTTATTTTTTTTAAACCATTCCGAAAACCTATCAATCAACCTCAAACAAACAAAAAACCAACCCAAATTCAAATTTTGAAACAGTTATAGTGCAAACCACCTTAATAAAAATTCTGATTTCAGTTCTCAAACGTGTTTTATTTCTTTTATTCGCAGAGAGCATTCGTTTTAATACATTTCCTAGTATCATTTCGTAATTACACACAATTCCTAGGAAATGCATACATTTCCCAGGAAATGTGTGTATGTGTAAAGAATCTTTGAAACATTATTTTACACATTTCCTAAGTAGGCTCGGAATTGTAAACATTTCCTAGGAAATTGCGTACAATTCCTCGATTTCATACATTTCCAGTAAAATACATACAACACTGATTGGGCGTAGGCAGATATTATGGAACAACATCTGACTTCTTTGGTAAAACGTTAATGGCAAACAGAAGAAAGCATTAATCCATCTATATTCGTCTACTCCGGAATACGGAACCCTAATCCAAAACAAGGATAAAGAAAGGAAATACGCAATTACTAATCTAAATATAAAAATTGACTCCATTTGATGATGCATGCAAAGTGTGTGTGATCATCTGCACTCTACATTGGCCTTGTTATTTAAAAGCTCTCACGCTTCTTCTTTTTAAACACAAGGCATTATTATGTTTCTTTTTTAGGGTTCTGTACGCGAAGGGTAACCAACGGGACCCTATTACTAAACCTCCGCTGTCCGTCCGTCTGTCAGTGGGCTGTATCTCATGATCCGTAATAAGTAAACAGTTGAAATCATAGAATGTGTATTTTTGTGGCCGCTATAACAACATAGCGCTATAAATACACATTCTATGATTTCAACTGCCTACTTAAATCTATCTATCTATCTTATATATCTACTACGATGGTACGGAACCCTACATGCCCGACTACAACTGGCACCTGGCCGGTTTTGTGCATTTTACGTCAAGAATTTGAGGTCTCGTTTCAAAATCTGTTAATTGAATTTTAAAATAGAAATATTCTAAATTGGTTTAATTAAAGCCTCGTACTAATGATAAACAAAACTTTCGAAATAATGTTGCAAAATGTTTTTGTGTTGTTACCAACAACTTTTCATACAGTGTTTGTGAATCATGTAGTTGCAACAGCGTTGAATGGGGGAAAAATATAAATAAAACATAAATAAATAAATATCGCTGAACATTAACACACAGCGCCATCTAATGCCACACTAAGCAACGAGGCTTGTGTCGTGGACACCAGAAAGTTGATATACTACATAGATACTTTTTGTTTGTAAATACTTACTTATTACATATAAACATGCATGACTCGGAAACAAATGTCCATGCTCATCACACAAACATTTGGTTCAACCGGGATTCGAACCCGGGAACCTAAGAACGTAAGGCAGCCTCACTACCGCTGCGCAATTCGGGTCGTCAGAGAATTTAACGACACTAAAATTTTTCACGAAACTCACTTTCGTCACCTAAACGGGAGCTCTGAATCTTCTTAGGAGAGGTAGCTACAGAACCCTCCTTTCACAATGTCCTGAAGTTTCTTAGTTCGCTACGGCTATTTAGTGGACATCTCTGACGAGATTGTTTAGTAGCTATGCGATGAAGCTACGCTCCAAAACTAGGTTTTTTTTTTTTAACTATTGCTTAAAATGTAATAAGGCACAGTTATAAGCACTGCAGCTTCGCCTCAATTCGGTCGGCATCGCTTTGGGTCGGAAGCAGCTACTAAATATGAGGTTAAGTAATATTCGGTATAAGATTCGGTACACCGAACCGCATTTCTTCAGCACGGTAGTGCTTAAGTTGTAAAGACACACAGTACACTTGGAAAAATCTTAGTTTCGTTGAACCCGAAGACCCTCAGAGCTAAGCCAAGCTCTGCTATGTAAATCAAACAATCCTTGATAGATCATACAGAACCATCGCTACGCAGTTAAGCACAGTAGAAAGGGATCACCCTCAAGCCTTGCTATTCAGATCAGTGTTTGATTACTGATGTACCATAAAGGTAAATAGAGTGCCTCTACTCCCATCACGAAACGTGTGCAGTTACAACCAATTAGTATTGACCCTTAAAAGATAATATTTATTTATTTATTTATTTTACTATTTATGTACACACAGTATACAGCACAGGAAAACACATTAAAAATATGAGTACATAGGTACTGCTTATTTCTTAATATATTAGATAAAACGTGCGAAAACTTATAAATTCATAAACCTATTGCAGGGCATTAAAGCGCGGTGTACGGCTGGGGTTGCTGCAACTGCAGGAGGGACGCTACCAACTCAACGAGATGTGCCGTCTAGCGAGGTCAGTGAAACCGCGCAAACAACATCAGTGCAGGATCCAGCGGCCCCTCCATATGCGCAGCCGTACGCCTTCTCAAAGTTCCAGGATCCAAAACTTCAGAAACCGAAGATTTTAATGCTTTACAGAGTCAGTGTCAAGCTAACACCGAATGCACAATAAATTATAAAACTACATTTTTAAATATTTTGTTCTTTACGTACTTATAATAGGTACCTACTTTTTTACCTGGATATAGATCATAGAACGATACAACTTCAAGATTGCATCAGCAATGAATGGAAGATGCAATAGAATAGTCCATTGCATCTTCCATTCAGTTTTCAATTTTAAACATCTTCGCCAAATTATGCGACTTTGAAACACTGTTTTAAGCTTTCACGGTTTAAAACTAAACTTATATTGTCACTTACGGGATATCTTCCGTGATTATTATTTGTTTTGAGCTCCCGATATTTCGACGCTGTTCCATGCGCCATGATCGCGGGTTGACTGGAGAATGTGGGTGGTGGGTGGTGGGTGGTGGGTAGTACGCGTAGCAAATGACAAAGAAAGCGGGTAGACAGATTTGTCTGCTCCTAACAATTTATTTTCCATCCACCCGCATTGTCCAGTCAACCATAAGTTATTTTATAATTTTATTTATGGTGTTTGTTATTTTTATGTCGTAGGTACTTAGTATTAGAAATTCAGTTTGAGGAACGCCTGATAAGTAATCGATAGTAACGCATTGGCTTAAACATTTACGATGGGAGATTTTACAGGCGCTGCGCTGTTGGTTTCATTTGGCACTCACATAATTATGTGATTACATAGATTTTTAGCAAGGGATGCAACAATTCTAGTGGTGGCGTTATAAAAAGAAAAAATCAGGTATTCTAGTAGATATGTAGAGAAAACAGAGATTATAGCACGGCAGGAGGGGAATAGCAATCTAGCAGTATATTCGTAAAAATGAATACATTTTTTTACAAAAAACCAAGCACAAAAAATAAGTATTAATGGCATTGTTCGCTTACATGAGACATGTTATCTACTTCTTCACACTTTTTAAAAGTTATGACAAGGTTCCATAAAAAGTGTTCATTTAAAAGTAGGTAAGTATGGAAATTTACGAAAATTTGATCTTCACAAAAGATAACACAAAATAAAAAGTTAGTTCAACTCTTACTATTAAGTGAATATACTTGCACAACCAAATAACATTAAATAACAGCAGTAGATATCTATTCCAATGCCAGAAACCCTTGAATTACCGCAACATTATTGGAGATAAGTTTTTAACTAAGTTTTATTTTCCTTCATGAGTTTCTCTATGTCTGGGCCAACTAAAAGTTTTCCCATCTTATAAGACTATAAACGTGATGTATTTAGATACTCATTGATTACTTATTTCAATTGTAAATTGATGTACACATTGTTACATTGAGCGTTTTACAAAAGCAAGCTTATTCTAACCAAGCCTAAGGACCAGAAGACTCCACCGAAGTGAGAAAGAAGAGAAGAGAGAAGATGTGTTTTATACCACCAATAGAATTTCGTTATTTACACTTCTCGTCTCCGCTTAGCTTTAGTGGTGACAGTTGAGTGGGGAGGAGACGAGATGCCTTGCAATTGTTTAGCCCAGGGGAGACGGGAAGAGAAGTGAACGGTGCTGTGTGCGGCGTGCGGGTTAGCGATATGCTGTGAGCGGCGTGCTGTGAAAGCTCTCCTTTCCGCTTTCCACATCTCCGCACAGCTTCAGTAGATACACCCTATCTTTTACGTATCTCCTCTCCTCTCCGCTTTCCACATCTCCGCACAACTTCAGTGTATACACCCTATCTTTTGCGCATCTCCTCACCTCTCCGATTTACACATCTCCGCAGCTTCAGTAGATATACCCTATCTTTTACGTATCTCCTCTCTTTTCCTCATCTCCGCACAACTTCAGTGGATACATTTTATCTTTTACGCATCTCCTCTCCACCCTGATTTACACATCTCCGCACAGCTTCAGTAGATACACCCTATCTTTTACGTATCTCCTCTCCTCTCCGCTTTCCACATCTCCGTACAACTTCAGTGGATACACCTTATCTTTTACGTATCTCCTCTCCTCTCCGCTTTCCACATCTCCGCACAACTTCAGTGTATACACCCTATCTTTTGCGCATCTCCTCACCTCTCCGATTTACACATCTCCGCAGCTTCAGTAGATATACCCTATCTTTTACGTATCTCCTCTCTTTTCCTCATCTCCGCACAACTTCAGTGGATACACTTTATCTTTTACGCATCTCCTCTCCACCCTGATTTACACATCTCCGCACAGCTTCAGTAGATACACCCTATCTTTTACGTATCTCCTCTCCTCTCCGCTTTCCACATCTCCGCACAACTTCAGTGTATACACCCTATCTTTTGCGCATCTCCTCACCTCTCCGATTTACACATCTCCGCAGCTTCAGTAGATATACCCTATCTTTTACGTATCTCCTCTCTTTTCCTCATCTCCGCACAACTTCAGTGGATACACTTTATCTTTTACGCATCTCCTCTCCACCCTGATTTACACATCTCCGCACAGCTTCAGTAGATACACCCTATCTTTTACGTATCTCCTCTCCTCTCCGCTTTCCACATCTCCGTACAACTTCAGTGGATACATCTTATCTTTTACGTATCTCCTCTCCTCTCCGCTTTCCACATATCCGCACAACTTCAGTGGATATACCCTATTTTTTACGCATCTCCTCTCCGGTCGGGCTTTATTTCACTAACTTTGTGAGTTTTTGTTAAAAACTCACATCCTAGAGCGATATTTTTATTTTTCTGCTAAGAACTGTTCGGTAATTATACCTCGGTTGCAAATACCTGTATTATTATTGTTTCAATGCAATCAAACACAATAGAGCTATTAGAATAATAATTCTGTCCATTCGTCTTCAGTTTACAGTCCGGTTTTATTTAAAGCTCAAGCCGTCTTATTTCGCATCGGTAAACAATAACGAGTCCATTACGAAGTTTTGGTTTTAACACCATAAGCGTATTAATATTAAACAATCGTACCTATCTGTCTAGCTTGGCTCGTCGGCATCTTGCCTAGGGGTCGGCTTCCAGTCTTACCGGATACAGCTAAATACGAGTATTTTACATGCAACGACTGCCTAACTGACCTTCACAACCTAGTTAGTATATGATACCCATTGATAAGGCTGGTTGTCAGACTTTCGGGCCACTAACTACCTGGAACGATTTTCAAAATGAATCAAACCTTCCCTTATAACTCAAGCAAATAATCATGGACATGTGAATTCTTCCAATATTACCTATGGATCCCAGACTTCGTCTGTGACAAACATTCAAAAGACCAAACTCAAGGTTTGCCAACGGGCAATGGGGCACAGTATTTTTTTTATAATACCATTGTTACAAACATTTTCCTAACCTAACTTAGCATTATGACAAAATCGTAAACTAGTAAAATTTTAACATAAATATTTAGAAAACAGAGGTCCCCAAACTAAGGTTGCGCCTGTATCTTGGGGGCCGGAGTTGCGTTTACTTAAAATATTCTAGTTGTCAAGTTAACGGCCTGTATATGTCATGCATTATAATTTGTGTACAAATAGTACAAATTACTGACGTAGCTCAAAAAGCCACTAAGCTGAAATGGGATTCCGCTGGCCACGTCTGCCGTATGCCTAATGAGCTGTGCGTCAAAATAGCTACTATGAGGAGCCCTGACACAGCTAGAACTCGTCGTGGCAGACTTTGAAAAATATGGCGGGACGAGCTGGACAAAAACATCGACCAGTGGGTAACATTAGAGAGAGCTTTGCCCAGCAGTGGGATGACGCAGGCTAACAGTAACAGTAGTGCTCATCTTCGTTATAAAAAGAACTCTTGTGCAAGATTTCATACTACAAGACCCAATGGTTTGTGCGGGGCGTTGGCTATCAATAAGATTTTTATTAAGTAGATGGTGACCAAGTTTCCTTCAGGGTACATAACAAAGTGAACAATACGTTTTTTTTTATCAAAAAGTACCTACTTACTAGGAAATTCATGAGTTGACTTATTTACTTGCCACTTAACGACACCTCTTATCGGAGGTCTTCGTACATTATTTTTTTTATATTAGAGGTTTGTTTCTCATCTATGTATATTTGTAGCCCACTTCCTCAAAAAAAATGCTAGTTCATTGTATAGTACCTGTCATCATCATTATTTTTTTGCCCGTATATAAATTGTTTTTGAGTTTTCAGTGAACCTAGGTGTTAAATACCAAGCGTCCTCATCAAACCAAAACTCCACCTTAAATCTGTACCGGCTTAGGTAGACACGAATGAATTTGCACTAGCAGCGTGGGTTTAATACTCGTGTTTCTAGCTGTAAAAGTATTAAAGAAGATCTACGTTCGTTTACACCGAAATCGGCTATGTTGTGTAGTGCACACACGATATGCAGTGTATCAAACGGTACCTCAGCATCTTGGGTTAAGTCCAGCTCAATAGTTTGAATAGTTAACTGTTGTATAAATAACGTTAACGTTAACGTTAACTTCAAGGCGTTCATGGTGCGAGTACCTACTTGCTACCTGCACCTCGTCATGGCAGAGGACTTTTGGCCGCAAGGTGTAATGTTCCGTCGCTTCCGCGGACAAGTACCACACGATAGCACAAAGACAGTGCTCGAGTGAAGTGTGTTTTACTAACATAGTTTTAAGTTTAAACACTAACACACAATGTACTATTATATATATGTTAGTCTGTAAGGTATTTATCTATGGGCCAAAGTAGCCTGAAAATAAAGGTTTTATTATTATTATTATTATAAATGGTTTTATGGTAAAGATTTCCCAAAGCTCCCGAAAGTTAAGTAAATTATGTTGATTAATGGTGTCTGTGACGGTCAGTTCTAATTAGAATTTGAGGTGCAAGGAAGGAGAAAGAAAAGGCCCTCTGCCCAGCAGTAGGACACGATACAGGTTAGGAGAAAAAAAAAACTACTGTTTTACCTGCATTTCATAACGAAGATCAAACCATTATGGCACACTATAAAGGGTATAAAAAACCTCTTAACGAAGCCGAAAGGCACTTGCTCTCCTCGTCATTGCGATCATTTTTTTGTTCTACACCATACCTGGAAACCTTCTAGTTACTGATATATTTGGGGTCAAAGTTCCAACTTTTTGAAAAGTTTTCTGTAAGATTTTTACAATAAATGCCTCCACGACCCCCGTACTATTCAACCCATCCATCGGCACAATGTTTTGAATGCGTTACATTGAGTTCTACCACCAAACATGATCTTTCACCCCAAAAAAAAAAAGTCGTTTCCCAGCAATATTTTTTTCGTATAGTAAGTTTCATGTACAGATGCTTGGTTGACGGCTTCGTGATGAGGTTGTTTACACCCTGTATAAAAACATGCTATTATACAACAGCACGTGCCTGTACCACGTGATACTTGGTTTTCCATTAGTTTATAGCTATCTTATGGTATTGGTTTGCTCAAGTACCTGTAGTAATTATGTGCGTACAAAAAACAGGCTCCATTTTATGATTATGAGAATATAACAGGAAACAAGCGAATCCAACTCATTCTCAGATTAGATGCGCAGTGTTGGAACGTAAACATACAACCGTATAAATAATAGTTCTATACGTTTTTTCATCTTTTGAGCGATACTAAGGGCTATTGAACGGTTGTGGAATTTAGTGGGCGATTGTTTTAGTGTCTTTTGTGGAATATAATAATTGGGATACCAAATAATTGTAATCAAACGACATGGATACTACATTAATGAAGGTAAGAAATTAGTACCTCTGTTATCATGTTTTAAATATTAGAACAAAATAAGCTGGTTATCTCGATTTTTTAGATCATTTAAAGCAATCTGTAATCGAATGTAATCGAATCGATTCTGTTTGTTACCGTAAGATACAGGGTGGCGATCTAGATACCTGTAGAAACCTCAAAGAGGTGAGCCTACCCATCATAATTATTAAAACAACTTTGCCGAAGAAACAATTTTCCGCTTCATGAAAAAAAAACAGTTTCATAAACAACAATAAACAGACTATTTCGATGGATGTATGAAAACCATTTTTGCAAATCGGATACGAGTTTCTTTGGGAAAGTTGTCTAATATGATGTGCAGGATACGGGTAACTTAATCACCATCCTGTATAGTAAAAATGATTTGTAATTTGACTTAATTTTATGATAATACGATATACAAGTTTCTGCAAAATCTAAAAAAGAATTCAATACCAAAAAGTTATTGTGAGGTTCTGAATCAGAGGCCCAGAGCAGTAACAGAACAGAACAACTTTTGAAGGCAAAAAATCAGTCAAAACCTTTCTTGGATTGCACTGACATTTATTTAGAAACATAATGGATTGGAATATTTGGCTCTATGACTCTTATAAAAACAACGTCTTTCTGTAGTGCTAAGTTAGAAACGCGTTTTCCTTAACATACAGTAACTGTTTCAAATTGATTAACTGTGTCCGATTTACGTGTCATAGACACTAAAACGACGGTTATAAAACGATTTTGATTATAAAAGGCTCTCGAATATTTTCTTGGTATATGTAGCATAAAGAACTTGTGTGTTCATTACGAGTGCTATCTTAACAAAGTTCATAATCGTGATGACTACCTATTCTATTATTTTCCTGACTCCTTTGTTTTTAGGTACATTCTGTATCTTGTTCTATTGTTGTCTTAAAGTATACTTTGTACTTTTTGAAAACGCACTAAAGTTCTTCACTGTTTTCAGTTTCTAATTCTCTGGATAATGTGTGAAAATATTGTATCAACCACAAGCATGGCTGTGAAAGGAGTTGCTAATGAAGATGTCAATACAAGACAGAGAAGATCACCAGCTAACAATTTTTCTTTATTTGGATTAAATCTGGGAAGCGCAGTAACAGCAGCTAGAAAGTCTTTCAGTGGTATCGGAAATGTGTTTTCCGGTAGTCGTGGGAATACTCATAAAAATAATTACCACGAACCAATAGAAACGTTTGGAAATGTGATGAATCCCAATACGTTATCTCCAATAGATTTTCCAAGCAGAAACGGCGTTCCAAACTCGAGAGCTCAAGATGATTTTCAAAAAGGGGAAAGGTATGTTTTTTCACAGGAAAGCAAAAGTGAAGGACTTAGTACCACGGTACCTGACAAAAAACAAAATACCAATGAAATAAGAGTGCCTGAAAGAAACTATGAGGCTACTGAAAATACAAGAGACAATACAGAAAATGGAGATATTGATAAACAGCTACTAGATTATATATTTCGAAATTCTGAATTCAATTACGACGGTGCAGGCACAACTGTGAATGACAACATTGACTTCGTAACTGAAACTGGAGAGTACGAAACTGTAAGTACCTACTATCATTTTATTTCATACTTATACGTACCTAATAACTTCAAACAAAAGAGTATATAATGAAATAGAAACATAAAATGAAGATGAATCACTTGAATCTATAATCTACACTATAAGGCCCTGCCACGCTGATGTCGGTCGCGTACAGTCAGTCGCGTACGTCAGCGAGAAATACAGTAGGAACATACGCGCCGCTGACGTCAGTGAGAATTACAGTAGCAACGTACGCGTCGCTGACGTCAGCGTCGCAGTATGGTGCTATTTAGAACACAATGTAGTATACATTGTGTTCGTACGCACGACAGACGTACGCGACCGACGTCAGCGTAGGAGGAATTCCGGCCTTATACGACCTTGCTTATCCATCGATACCCTATACAATATTAAAAAAAAGGAATTCATAATAAGAATACTAATGGTTCACTACTGGTTTATTCAATTTCAGACTACAGATATTCTAGACAATCGAATACAGCTGCCTTCAGCGGCCGTTGCGACGCTTTTGGGATAAATCTATAGTTATTAGCAACTTCCATGGCAAATTTTTGTGTGAAGAAATGTCTCGAAGAACTTGGCAACATCGCCCATATTGTTCATCATAAATTCGGCCACAATCGTTCCATCCTCGTTGTATTCGGCATAGAGAAGATTTTCAACTACGCCTTGTCTAGCGACGTTTTTAACTCCGTTTTTGCCCTTAACCTGACCTAATATCGAAGGGCTGTTAATAATTAGAACTGTTCTTCTTTTTCCTTGGGGCGTCTTTAAAATTGTGATATTTATTATTTTACTTGTAGATGTTATATTTTTGACGGGTGTTGTTATTTTCTCAATTGCGGTTGTGTTCTCAGTTGTATGATTTACATGCCTACAAAAAAAAAAAAGAGTATTATTGCGATCCATTTACAGTGGCTGAATAATTCTCCGAAAACCATTGATGGTTTTCGGAGAATTTTTGAAATAATAGTATTTTGTCGTTACACGTGTCTTGAGTACCGACATATAATATATTGGGCTGCGTCTACAGGGACGGTAATTTACGGAATAGACTGTACAGAGTGAGTTAAAAAGGCATCTCCTAAAGGCGCTTCGTAAGGACAGTTTGCCACCGAAGAAGCTGATTTCCTACGGTCAGTATAATTAAGGCGACTACAGGAGCTAAATAAGCAACTCTATTTTTAGTGGTTCAAACTTCGTTTGAAATACTGTTAGAATAAAGTTCTAATCAGCTTGCACTACAAAGTGGTTGTTACGTCAGTCACTGCTGGCCGAATAGTGCGAAATGAGTGTTTTTTTGCGATTTACAAAAAATCTATTGATTGGGCTAAAAAAAATAAAACACTATCATACTAATATGTTGCTTGTAGAATTATTTGACAAAAAATCAGAATGATCGCATGTGTTTTAGTATGGTTTTTACTCGTTAAAAGAAATGTTTAGAGATAAGTTCGTGATTTTTTTTTGTTGTTAAATTAGTTGTATTATGTTTTCAAAACACTATCATACTAGCATATATCCTGAAGAATATCATATATTATTTTTCTGGTTTTGTTAATTGCTGTGAATCATATGCTTTTTCGCATTATAAAACTCGCGTTTAGCTCCTGTAGCCCCCTTAAGTGTTTTCGAAGATAAATGCAGATAGTGGATTGTTGGCATTAAGTCCGCCTCTGTACTTTGAGCTTGAAGTGTTAAATAAATACGTTTAATCTTAGGGTGCAAGTTAGGGGTAAAGCAATTACGAGGCTGGACTACACCTTATAGCAGTATTCTTGTTACACAAAAATATTGTGTTTTCAATGTAAACACTGAAAATCTCATTTAGAATAGGTAATAATGTAAGCTCTGAGTGATACCCAAAGACACGCTTTGTTACATTGAAATAGGAACTACTTAATTTCATCTTTGACTAGCGTCAGTTCACACCAAGACACAACGCGACGCGACGCGGCGCGGCGGCGCGGTACTGGAAGGGGCCAATGATTTCGCGCTGCGCCGCGCGCCGCCGCGAGACGAATCGCAATGAAATGTGTATGTTTTCGTGTAGTAACTAAAGTTATATTTTGAGTCGCTCTATTAAAGTTTGCGTGCTGCGTGGCATCCCGACGCGTCTCGGTGTGAATTGACCCTAAAATGTTTAAAAAAAATACTTACTCTTCTTTTAATGTAACTGATGGCATCGGTTCGGTATTATTACAAAATGCAGATCCAATTATTAAGGCAAAAATCTGTAAAATGTGTATTTAATTTAATTTTTATGCAGTAAGAAGAAAAAAATCTCTGGTCTTTTTGTACTTACGGGTAAACACTTTAGGTAAATCATTGTAAATAAGCGTTTTGATTGGACTCACTAATAGCTAAACGAAACATTGATTTTCTCATGAAAAAATTATGGCACCATTAAAATTATCGGTTACAATGAAAATCGTTTAGAAAATGTTTTCTAATTACTCATTTTAACTGCCCGTGGTTTTGTAAACGCAGCTAACAGAGGGCTCGCATTTGATTCTTTTGTCGAGCAAACTGATAATCTTTGGGAATACTCAGTACTTACCATAGAATACTCGCATTTGTGTAAATTTATATACTACGTTTAAAAACGATCAACCAAAATGCAACGAAATTAGATACGTACCTACCTAATACAAATTAGAGGCGCCCTAGACACCGCAATTCGGTAATGATAGTTGTCGCATGAGTATTTATTTTTAAGAAACAGCTGATGTATATGTCTTTATTTCGTTTAATAAAACTTTAACTAGAAACTATTTATTTTATTCTCTGACACTAACTCCTTCTCAATTGAATCTGCAAATAAGACGTGAACGTAAATTGGTATGTTTTACCTTTTAGTAGGAGTTTTTGATCTCATCGCCGCCGCCGCGCCGTGGCGATCAGAGCCATCATCAGGATATTCTAGCCTCATTTGCCATTTCTACATAATTCTACACCAAAAAAGGTTAATTTCTTTTTAAATAAACAGCTTGAAAGTTGATTTAAAGACAACTTATGTACCTACATATTAAAAAAGTAAATAAACGAAGAATATAAGACATTCATTCTCGAGTAAATTGCTCGCAGCAAAATAGTAGGCGGATAAACGCCGGCAGCGTGCAGCAGCGTGATGGAAACAATGTTGCCGAAGAAAACCTGAAACAATGAAGAAAGCAAGAATCTATTGAGGGACTTTCTTTTTCAACTCTTCCCTAGTCGCTGGATAGATGGCGCTGAACTTGGTAAGTTACTGCAAGGAATGGAACGTCACATTATTTCACTTGGATGTAATGGTTATATTCGGAAGCATAAGCAAACGAAAGTGTCAGATGATGAAGATGAAGTGTCAGAGATGCAATAATTTGTTTTTCAAGCGTTTTGGCTTTGGCACCTAGTAACGTAGTCAGTTCAACGCCATCTACCGAGTTCGTGGAAACTATTTTTTTTTTAAATACTCAAAAAGAAAACCTCTCATTGTTGCGAAAAATGTGTTTTACCTTCTTTAGGTTTTAGTTTATTTAGCAAAGTAAGTATGACGGTTAGTCAAGCTCAAAGCACCTATACACAAGAAATCATCTAGAGATAATCTGTACTAAGACAAGTAATGGTTTTTCCTTGTTCGTTCACAGCTGGAAAAAACTCAGTTGCCATGAGAAATGAATATGCATTCCAACAACTGTTAGGTATTCATGCATAAATTCTATTATTAAGGAATTAATGAGAATTTTTATCGTACAAGACAAGGACGTTATTTTTATGGGCTAGTTGGTATTTCGTTGGTGGCCATTGATTTGTGATTTACTGGTAAATTAACATTTAGCTACATATATATAAATCGTAGACGTCTGTTTAAGTATTATTTGAAAACAAACAGAGCCCTATTGCCTTTCTTATTTTGAGTATTTTCTTTGGCAATTAGAGCGGGGCAAGTGTTTT
The DNA here is from genome assembly GCA_963853795.1 of Xestia rhomboidea. Taxonomy (NCBI): domain Eukaryota; kingdom Metazoa; phylum Arthropoda; class Insecta; order Lepidoptera; family Noctuidae; genus Xestia; species Xestia rhomboidea. Next base: position 10,305,180 of record OY970761.1, on the reverse strand, counting down.
TTTCTTAATACATAATTTTGATTGCTTGCTTTATCGTATTATACGACAGCTACAAGACGTGATTTGAATAACACTCTAACATCTGTTGACGTGAATAAGTAGATCTCAGTTAGTTTTCCTTTTTTCAGGAAATTAGAGGGAAATAAATTTTGTAAAATAGTTTGTAAGAATAAACTCAAGATACGATAGGTTGAAGATGAATGCGAATAGTTCGCCCACGATCTTTTGTCTATAATATTCGTCCTGTTTTGCCAAATATGTCCTTCATGTAATTGAAAGTCAACCTGAAAACAAGTTAATTATTAAGCGTATTCAACAAGAGGCCTATTACTTACGTTTCTCCGAAATTCAAATATACAGAACGACATAATTAATTAAGAGCAGCCAACATACATGAAAATAAAATTCTGTAAAGATTTTCAAAAATGAGGGTTTCTAAAAAGATGACTCAGTCAAGTTGATAGCTGACAACAAGCCCAAGAAGCGCCGAACAAACGTTTAATACGGTTAAATCAAGTTAAAACAGAAAAAAAACAGTAAAATCACAAAATTAATACATCAAGCACGTTTAAGAAATAAGTCGTAGGTTTATTGTCGATTGGACATCAAAGAAAGCTGCACATTACTGTTCAAAACAACAGGTAAAAGTAAGTCAGGTTGTAAGTCAGGGGAAAATTACCTTTTCACCACTCCCGCACGAAAGAAGTGTCTTTCCTCTACGAAAACAGTGAGGAAAGTTGGTTTTTCCTCACTGTTTGAACAGTGAGGAAAGTAATGATCCCGTTCAGAAACTAACCTTGCCTGATTTTTTTATGTTAAGTTTAAAAGATATTTTAAAAAATAAATAATTTTATGCTTAGAATAGAAATATTTATAAGTTAAGATTAATAATGTTTTTTATAAAATTTATCAAATTATTGTAAGTGTATAAGTTCAGAAACATTAAAAAAGTTTAATAAAATATTGAAAAAATTACATCGTCAAATTTAGGATTATAATTTCTGAACGCACTCAAAAAAAGAAGCCTGTGAAAGAAGTACATTAAAAGCGCGAAAATTCTAAGTTTTGTTTACGTGCGAATTTGATTACTAAAAAAAAAGAGTGATTCTAGTGAGGAAGATTTAAGTTTAACTCCAAAAGAGTTAAAAATCCTTGTTTCAAATGCCGAACTAAGTTTTTTGCCCAAAAAATCGAAGGAAAGATATCTTAAAACGTTCGATACCTTCAAAAAAATGCGAAAACTTTCTCCGAAACGGTTTTGCTGTCTTATTTCATGGAAATTTCAAACATGAAGCAACCCAGTACATTGTGGAGTATTTATTCTATGATAAAATTAGTATTGGTAACGAAACATAACATTAATATAAAAGAATATCATAAGCTGATTTCATTTCTTAAAATACAGTCTTCTGGGTTCAAAAGCAAGAAATCAAAAGTTTTTACGGCAAATCAAGTTAAGACATTTTTAAACGATGCCCCAGATGATACTTTTCTCGGATTAAAAGTAAGTTTAAGTTTAATATTTTGTATTTCCTACAATTTTTCACCCTGGTTAAAATAACTTGCTTGGCTTTTGCTAGTTCTAGCAAAAATTCACAGATGGCGCTGATTTCATTATTTTGCTATACTTATTACAAAATTTATTTACCTATTATGACTGAACACTTTCTTGCTGGGAGAGGTGAAAAGTTTTGTATGCAACATGTGAGCAAGTTCATTTGCTATTCGTTTTGTTGAGTCTTTCGCTTACTCAGGATTGAAATTTATAATCACTCGCTGCGCTCGTGATTCTATTTTTCAATCCTTCGCTCGCTCAAGACTCAAAATCAAAACTCATAGGAAAAACGAACTTTCCTCACTTGTTGGATAAATAACTATTACCTGTATACTACTGGATATTCTATGTACGTAACATATGACCGTAACTCTTTTGAGGAAACCTTAAGAGTGTTTTGCATACAATAGTTCGAAATGTCAAGGACAAGTCGAGTCGTAAATATCTAATGTTCGTAAAAAACTAAAATAACTTTTACTACTTACTTTTACTTTATAGACGCGTAAAAATACGTCACGTTTTGTTGATAGCCATTCGTTCGTTATTAGCTGGAGTACATTTTTAGCACTACTTACATTATTTGAGACTAGCTCTAGCACGCGGTTTCGCTTGTGTACTGTTTGGAAATTATCTCACGTAGAATGCTGGAAGTGATTTCTTTAGAAATAAGCATCACCTTTGTACTATTTTCTGTTCCTTTCTTTTTTTATATTTAGTGTTTACATAATTTTTTAAATAAATAAAATAAAAATATGCTCCTAATCTAAATATGCTCCTATTATCTAATTTTCTCTAAGAAATGGCCTATTGGTATGTCACCGTGAATTAATTGTAGCTGGTTAGTCAAATGATTTTTTTTCTTCCTTGTATTACTAGTGTCAAAGGTATTAATTTAATAATTATTATATAGGTTCCCTATCCATTTGCATAAAATTTTAAGACCTAATATAACTTGGCATACTTTTGTTACTCCTAATTATATTTTCGCATAACATTATTTACGCATAACAGCTTACGCATAATTTTTTTAAGCATAATTTATCTAATCATAATAATGATTAAGTATAACATTCTTAGGCATAAATTTATTTACGCATAATGATATTAAAGCATATTTTTATAGGCATTTCAAAGAAGCATAATAATTAACTCCTAAGATGTTAGACATACCCTGATTCGGCGGCGACCTCTCGCTTCCGGCCCTGGTTCGTGCCATAGTCCGGAGCGAGACGGAATGGGACGCCGTCACCTCCTTCTGCAAAGCAGTCATGCTAGCGAAGGAGGTGGCGGAACGTGAGAGGGAGATATCCTCACGTCCCGGCCGCCGCGGGAGACGCCCCGCCTCGGGGGCCACGTGGTGGCTTCCGGCCACCGTAGGCGCGGGCCTGTGGACGGGGAGCTATGGGCTAGCTCGCCGTCCGTCCGTCTTATGACGACAGGCCGTGTCGACGGCGCGTTCGTGTTCCACGCGCGCCTCAAAGAGAGTCAGCAACAGGGAAGGGGTCCAGGGCAAGGGCCGAAGCCTGCCGGGGCTGCGGGACTATTCGAAAGAGATACCGTGGCCCCGGAACACAAAGGGCGAGGAAGGAACATGGATGGGTTTTAGTCAGTAAAAGTCTGACACTCCCTCCTGCTCCGCCCAGAGCGGGAGAAGTCATTTGATGATTTCCCATCCTAAAAAAAAAAAAGACACCCTGATTGGATATACCAATTTATATTGACGATTGGAAAAAAAACCATATCTCCTGAAGCAGGTAATACATAACATATTTGTTTTGAACATAGTTGATTGTGAACATATGTGAGTTTTTTTCCCTGTAAGAAGCATGCAAACAAGCATACACCATGCATGCAGCATGCAAACAAGCATACACAATGCATGCAGCATGCAAACAAGCAGCTCGTTGGGTAGTGATCACAAGCGCTATTACTCAGCATTAGGTCCTGGGTTCGATTCACAGGTCGGGCAAAGTGGTTTAGTGCCCGGTTGGTGGCAATAGGCTCGCCCCCTATTACATGGGGCCTAAACAAAACAGGCGAAATGTAGGTGTCTTAGGAGATATACACCTCTGTCAACCCTGTGGGCTTTACAGACATGATGTTATGTTATCTATTATTTTAGTTTACGTACATAATTATGTAATAGCGCAATAATTTTAAATAATCTATTCGTAACGTTTTGAAATAAAGTTACAAGGTAGGTACAAAATTCAACATTGTAAAGGTATGTGGTTACTTTTACCGTAACAAGGTACTTCTACGTAAAAGGTTCATCGGAAAAACCAACGACTCGAGTAATTTCCCGTAACTTTATTCAAATTCCGCACTCACACCGTTAATATTTGATGTATCGAGAGAAAGTCTACAACACGAAACCGTTGAAGTTATACATTATTTATTTTCTTTTTTAAATCATCTGAATCATTTAGACATTATTATTTACAGCACGTTCATACCCACTGCTGGGATCCAACCTCCTTTCTTTGCCCTGTGTCCTGATTAATTGGCACCTTTTTAACAAGACAAGACATTTATTTGTAGAAACATGAGTATACATATCTACAAGATATGCAAGTTGTTCAGTAACAAAAAGATCCATCATGTTCGGCCTTTGGGGCATAACAAATATATACATGGGTAAGAAAGGTCATTAAAAGGTATTTAAACAAAGATAAAAACGTTATTAAATTAACTAATAATTAAATTTAAACATTAAATTACAAATTTAAATTAATTTGTCCTGTAATCTAATTATAATTTTTACATAAATATTAGACTTTGTCATTTAAGAATTCTAAAATACTGTAGTATGCTTTCCCAACTAGATACAATTTAAGCCGCTTTTTTAGTTTGTGTGCGCTTAGTTCCCTCCATCCCTTTGGAAGTTTGTTAAATATTAAAGGCGCCATGCAAAATACACTTTTCCGCATTAATGCTGTTTTGGAACCATGTAAGCAAAGCTTACTGTTATCGCGTCTGTTGCGGTTGACTTTGTTTGTCATGCGTGCCGATTACATTTTAAAAACATGACAACTTCGAATATATTCATACACGGTAACGTCACTATGTTATAATTAATGAAATACGGTTTACAACTGACAGTCGAATCTAATTTAAATCTTAATCACTTCTTACAATCAAAGTTTCTTTAAGTTCCATGATTTGATTCTACATCAAATTAGACTCGTAGTTGGGTGGCCAACTACGAGTCTAATTTGATGTAGAATCTTACTTATCTGTAAACTACTTACTATTGCGTTGCATGGGATAAGGGACGCACAGAACAGAGAAAAATGCCAGAAGAAAGGAGAGACCTCATCATCATTTTAGCCCGGAATCACCCACTGTTGGGTACAGTGCGTGATTCCGGGCTGAAATGATGATGATGATGATTGCGTTGCAAGCGCTCTGGTTTTCATCCTCTACGCTCCAGGTGCCAGGGCACGTGGGGCACTGAAGCAGATAAGTATTAGTACTTTGGGTTTCAATAATAAACAGAGTTACGCTTGCAGAAATGAATTTGTATTATAGAAAACTAAGGAGACAGCTATTACGCTATAGTTTTGTACAAGAGATTGTGTTGCCAATTTTTAAAACTATGCATTAACTAATATAAGTGTTGCCAACCTTCATTCCTCAACAATAAGCCATGCTCTACAATAACACCAGACAGTCACACGGTTTCCTAGTGGGGTCTGCACTTTTCTGCCATTATTTTTCTATCATGAATATAAACTAGTTGGAATACTTTCAGATTAGACAATGTAAGAATTATGTAGGTACTAATACGAGGTATTTCAGGAACAGTTTACTCATCATCTGCCAAGCCTTTTCCTAACTACGTTGAGGTCGACTTCCAGTCTTACCGGATTCAGCTGAATACCAGTATTTTGCATGGAGCGACTGTCTATCTGACCTCCACGACCCAGTTAGTACTACGATATCCCTTGGTTAGACTGGCTTGTAAACCTTCGGGCCACTGACTATCTGTAACGACTATCAAAGATCTACAAATGACATCCGCGCCCAACGGCTTAACGCGCTTTCCGAGGCGCGGAGGAAACTCGGTAAATAATGGTCACCCATAAACACAGGCAAGCTTAACAAGAATAACAGCTCACTGGAATCACTAAATAGTGCCAACTCTTCATGGTATTCGTGGATTATGAAATATGCAAGTCACCTTGTTATCCACGTTCATTCTACATGACATATTTTTGTGAGGTGAGGTATTCTAATAAAATCGCCATATTTAGTAAGTAAAAACATGAAGATCCTGTACAAAATGACGTATTATTTGACATAATCATTAGTATAACAATACACGTCTTACATTTTATCGCATGTCGTCATCGCCTTATGTAGGTACTGAAATATCATGAGAATTCATTAACGTAATTAACTTTACGTGTATTTTTGCTCTAAGGAAGGATATGTTATTTTAATATTCATATTTGAGTACCCACAGTTATGATTACATTTTGTACGAATTTTTGTTTTCTCAGATTAAAAGATAATATTATGATAAGATCTTCTTATTTTGTATGGGGTTAACAACATTTTTATTATTCCAAATTAGGAACGTATTTACTTGAAACTCAATTAGCATGTGACTGGCTCCGCAAACCAAAACGGATCATGTTACGAAGAAAAACTGTGCATGCAGGTTGCTTGGAGCCAAGAATATGTTTAGCACTAGAAATTAAATATTTTTTTTATTATATAATATTTTTTTTTGTGAGTGGTTCAGTGGCTTTGTTTTTTTTAGACAACAGGTGACACACTTTAACCACGACATCGTCGTAGTAAAGTAATGACGAAGTTTTGGACCAACAAAATACAAAATATTGTTGTGCCAGCTACCAGAAGCAGAAAAAGACAATGTTATCCATTAAATGCAAGCTACGTTACAAGCTTTACCAATTGATCCTCATGCAAGCACGTGAAAGTTTTTTTTTTTACATCCAGTCCACTGCTGAAAGAAAATTAAAGTAGACCCTAATCTCAAGGCAAGGCAGATGGATTCAGAACGTCACAAAATCATGATAATCTTGTTTAAAAACCCAAACAATAGGTAATAATGCCAGACTATAGAGTAACAATTCGATTTCTCATTAATGCAGAGCCTGCTGGGTTTACAACTTCGGCTGCAGGGTATTTAAATAATTTAATAACTTTGATGATTCTATTTGCCAATCTGTCAATAAATCAAAGAATTTATTGCTTTATTTAAGAAGTTATAAATAAGATACCTAAAGCAATATGCAGGATACGCATTGATTTATGTCAACCTATGATTTAATATGTGTATCATAAGCCTTTTTTTTTTTCGTATGGGAAATCATCAAATGACTTCTCCCGCTCTGGGCGGAGCAGGAGGGAGTGTCAGACTTTTACTGACAAAAACCCATCCATGTTCCTTCCTCGCCCTTTGTGTTCCGGGGCCACGGTATCTCTTTCGAATAGTCCCGCAGCCCCGGCAGGCTTCGGTCCTTGCGGACCCCTTCCTTATTTCTGACTCTCTTTGAGGCGCGCGTGGAACACGAACGCGCCGTCGACACGGCCTGTCGTCATGAGACGAACGGACGGCGAGCTAGCCCATAGCTCCCCGTCCACAGGCCCGCGGTGTATCATAAGCCTGAGGTTTAGATAAACTGCAACTAAAAATGACTAGACTTTAAAGCACTTTTTCACATTTCGGCTACTAATTTTACTGGTGATGTACACTCTCCATGTCGTCAGATCTGTAAGTAAGTTACTTATTCCAGCATCGGCACGTAAGAAGCACTTTCACAAAAGACGTACCTACTTAAATTGATATAACATAACGAAGCTGACATAGGAACTGAATATCTCCCAGTCACACTTACTTATGTAGATTTGTTTACAATGAGAGACTATTTTCCAATGAGATCTACATATATTTTTAACCGACTTCCAAAAGGAGGAGGTTATCAATTCGTCTGATTTTTTTTGTGTGTATTTTCAGCGATATCTTCACCAATTGTGAACCGATTTTGCTGGTTTTTTTTTGCTTGGAAGAATATTATTTCGCGGTAGTCCCGTTTAAGTTTGGTGAAGATCTGATGCTAGTTTTCGGAGATATACAAGGGAACTCTTCAATAATAGACGGCAAATTGGTCGGCAATCACGACAGATTTGCTGTTTATTATTAAAGAGTTCCCCATAAAAATGGAAAAAATAAAAAACTTTATTGCAAAAAATAAAACCGACTTAAAAAACACAAAAAAGTGAAAAATAACTATAGCTTCAGAAGTCGGTGACTTTTGTTTGTTGATTCAGTTTATTTTTGCCACCGACTTCTGAAGGTAAAGTTATTTTTCACTTTTTTTTGTGTTTTTGAATTCTGTTTTTACAAATCCGTATGAATTCGAGGATCAGACCTAGTTTACTTCAGGGTATCGCTGTGGGAGTTCCGCCGATTTCCAATAAAAATACGATAAATTGATATTTTGATCTTACTATTTTATTTATTTAAAGGATAAAGTTCATTCCATCACATTAGTGTCACATAAAATGTTGAATTTTTTAATCAAGCAAGATTTACGTAACAAAAGTTTTATGACAGTTTCAAGCAATACAGAAAATCATAGGTCAGTTTTGCATAATATTTTTGTACCTATGGCCTCAATGTATTGCAAAAACAGCAACATTCACGATAATAATAACCATTGCCACGCACATACATACATATATCAGCATAACATACATACATACATGGTGAAATTATTTATATGGAAAACAAAACATTTTGGAATATTTATGACTTAAATATGACATGCTCGTAAATATGACGTGACCAACGCAATAGGTTTCATATATTTCGGTTGATACTATACGCATAGAATGTTTCAGTCTACGATCTCTTCGTGGAAAACCTAGTGAAATTATGGTTACATAAGCACATCCAACCGTCCCAATAAATCATGATCTGGTAAAGGACCAATTTGTTCGAGACATCATTGTTTAACTATTGTGTCTACTTCGTGGACATATCAAGGGATAATATGCTAAGCACATCAGAAAATGACATGAATGAAATTAAATTTAAAAAAATCATACAGCACTTTTATGGTTACATACACCAGATTACGCTATACCAGCTACGCTTCAGATACGTTCGCAGAACGGATGGCCAATGGGGCTGAAAAGTTCTGGAGTGGCGACCGCGAACCGGAAGACGTTGCGTTGGAAGGCCTCCCACTGGGTGGACCGATGACCTGGTGAAGGTTGCGGGAAGCCGCTGGATGCGAGTCGCACGGACCGGTCAATGTGGCGACACTTGGGGGAGGCCTATGTCCAGCAGTGGACGTTTTTCGGCTGAAATGATGATGATGATGATGACGCCAGATTCTGGGGACTAATACTGTAGTTATTGTACCATTTTCATGACTACTGTAAGGACATGTTATGTTTTATCTTAGTCCGTCATCGCTACTGGATGGAAACCTGCAATGGCCTGCAGTGTCTGATGTGCAAGCTTGATTACTGCTGTTTATCAGACATTCATCTCAACGAATTAGTAGCGAACGCAGCCAGCTTGAAATAACTTGTTTTAATTTTGGAAATTCCACGGGAAAATAAAAAAATACACAGATGTTGTAATATATTTTAACAGTTATTACGGGTAGCCCAAAAGTCTCATACCCAGTCTTACCAAGGAGTTATGTATTACTCAGCTACTGGGACGTGGAGCTGCCTGTACTCCTGGAGGTCACACAGGCAGTCGCGTGATATCAAATTCTGGTATTCAAATGCATCCGGTTAGACTGGTAATCGAGCCCAACATAATTAAATAATAAATAAATAAAATTTTATTCAAAAAATATAAGGTAAACGTTTACAGTTTTTCTTACATCTATGTCAAGTTCACCCATGCTTTGAGCCTGAACTAGGTAATCCTGTGTTTCAGTCGATTTGAGGTAACATTAATTGATTAAGTGATCATACATCATATTAATATATTATTGGTAACAATGTAAAAAGGTATTCTTATAAAAATGATACTATTTTTAACTTAGCTAACTAATTTAAAAAAATAACAATAATATGGACAAAATTTACTTTAGCACAAGTAATAACTGAAATAAAATGGCAAAAGTCTAGCCTGATGAGCTGTCGATGATAATAGATATACCTATTACTAGGTCTAGGTAGAGGTACGTGGCTGTCACTTCTTTTTAAAGCTTTAAGATAAAATCCTGTTCATCGTCCTCTTCGGAATTCCTTGTAATTAATTACCCTAGTAATTATGTAGTGTCTTGAAAAGAGTGTTAATTTAATTAAGTGAGTATTAAGTTATGCCCCACGATGAGAAATTTATATGGCGCCGGAACTTTTATCGCATCGGCTATTAAATCACCGCACCGGGGTGTTTGCACTGCGAATAAAAATAAAAATAAACCGGCCAAGAGCGAGTCGGACTCGCGCACCGAGGGTTCAGGACAAACTTAGCTTTGCGAACGAACACGTTCCCATGAAACGGCTATTGCACCAACCGCAAATAATAAGTTTGTAATAGTTGAAATCGCTTTTTTTTTGTTAATAAACTACATATTTAAGGTTTTCTTGTGCTGTAAGACACAGAAAATTAAGATAATTTTGGTACTTACAAGTTTTCGCGTAAATCTAAATTTGCCCATATCTTATTATCATGTTGACTCAGGGCCTTACTTGCTAGGTCCACCAGTTCCGGAGAAAATCGGTGGTGACAGATGGACAGACAGACAAGAAAGTGATCTTATAAGGGTTCTTTTTTTTACCTTTTGAGGTATGGAACCCTAAAAACATATTTGGTTTAGTCTTGGTCAGAGTATGTATATAGAGAAAGGTATAAAATATCCATTTCTTACAGCAGTAGCTGCGCAATTTCTTATTAATTAATCATACATAGTCGGCAACAGAAATATTATAATTTCAAATTCAAAATATTGCGAATTGTAATGTCACATTTAGATCTTGAACTATTTGAATATATTATTGCTTACTATTTTAGTCGACCTAGCATTTTGATCGATAACTTGTGAAAAATTAGAATATTGCATAGATTTCGTAATTAGATGACACTTTGTGATCAAAATATTGATCTGAACCATTAATGTCGACAAGAATATTTACATATTAATAAAATGCATCATATTTATCTTAAAACCAAGCAGCTTTGCAATCATTAGTATGATTGCAAAGCTGCTTGGTTATTTTAATTTCAAATTAGGATGTTGCATTATTTTATTGCACATCCATAACCATGATTTTACATGCTAATACGATTAATGTGAAAGTAGCTCTGTCTGTCAGTTACCTTTTGACACCATAACAGCCGGACGAATTTAAATGAAATTTGGTAGACAGATCTATCTGTCTACCAAATTTCATTTAAATTCGTCCATGACCTGGGTTGGAAACTAAAATAAGACTTTTGATCCCGTATGTACGATCTCGTGGAATCATTTCCGCTCTTTAGAAAAAGCAGCCGGCAAAGCTTGCTAGCTTCGTTAAATGGTACCTTTTAACCATAAATTAATAAGCACACAATACAAAAATAACTACCTATGTAGTTTATGAAAAACTTTAAAATAAAACCGCCCATGTGCACAAAGGATTCCGAAGTACCAAACAATATAATAACAATATTTTTACGATCATTCATACGTCAATTTACACTCAACAGCAAAATTACATTAGTTTGTCATAGTATGCTAATGAAAAACAAAGTTGCAGTTTCACGAAAAAGCTAGGCATCAAATATTATTCAAACCAATTTTCGTTGAAAGTTCTTTTTACATTACTTACACTATTTTATTTTAATTTTTCTCCTTTTTCTTTACAATTTAGACGGGGGGCACAATTTTATTGACTTTTGTAACGAATATCTCATCAACCATTGACTTAAGAAAAAAAGTATTTTATGAACCTCAATAATATTCTTATATCGCTTGACCCACAAACTTACATAGTAGATTTTTTTTCAACTGGCTGACCGAACCTATATGGGTTCTGTTTTTTGCCATCTGTACATCTCAAAACTTTAGAGCAGAGTAATTTCCTACAATTAAGATAATTGAAAGTCTTATTGTTAAAAACCAATTCGATGAATACCTTTCAGTGTGTATGAAAATATTCTATATTTTAAAACTATATATTTACCCAATTCACATTAAATCATCCAATTCACGTGCTAGTTATAGCACGTGCTTAGTGCTCTCGACGCCATGAAATGCGTCATCAGTAAATAAATAGGGGTGACGCAAACACAAATCAATTGAAGATAAAATTGCTGTACCAATAAATTTATTTTGTAAAGAAACGAGCCTGTAGTTCCCTTAATTCCGTTATATGAATGACTGTACGTTTTGTAAGAGCCCACGTTATCTTTACACAAGTTATGTAGAATTTGATAATGTTTGATTTTATCTTTTTTATTTAGGTACCCGGTTGCATGTTTAGGGTTGCCGAAAGTGCCTGTTTGTTAATTAAACCAACAATTAAATATGAGTCCCTACCACCAGATACAACTGGCAAAGTAGCGCATAGCGTGGTACTAGCGTATTTGCTATATAATTTGATTCATAAAACAACTGAAACACTTGTTTTCGTAAAAATACAATAGATACTTTTAATTGAATGGTCGTCTTCGCAAAATGGAGTTTGTTAATCCAAGTTTTCTTGACTGAAATTCAATACTTTTTTATGTAAAAAGAGAATGTAAGAGAAAATTCTGGAAAATTACTATGTTTTTTTCTGGTATCCTTCATAATGTTTCATTAGGCAGGTACAGACTGACGTTTTCATTGAAATATTTCCGGAAAATCATAAATTACGATTCCAGTTATGAAGTCGTCAATGATACATTAGGTCATACAAAGTTAGTGTCCGTAGAAATAACTCGTAATAAAACGTTTGCGCGATGATGATGTTGAATTAGTGTTTTTTATGTTACTTGCAAAGTTTAAATTAAATTATATATGCAATGATTTTATGGCCAGTGCTTGTGTCTGCGCATCAATTTATATAGGTTCAAACCGCTATATGCCCATATATGTTCATTTATCTGGCGAGCTTGTTTTAATTTCCATTTAAGATGATGAGCCTTTGATCGGGCATCTTATGATGTTAGCCTACTTACACATATTCTGGTTTAGCTATACCTAGTTGTATACATTTGTAAGGTACTGACCACCCCACCACTCAACAAATATGCTACCCATGTAACTATGTCCTCTCATATTTACACAAAGCTACATTTGCGTATTTGTACTACTTTACTCAACTATCTTTTGTCGCAGTGAGTAACAAATTAGTCATATGAAGGAAACTATTGTTTATCGCTGTTCTAGTAACTAAAACATTATTTTAAATGACTAGTCTTTACTTTCAATTCGCAAAACCATTTGAGAGTCTATTGTTTCTTTGTTAGTACGGGTTTTACCTTATTGTTCAGAGATCTGTAACCGTAGCATCCGAGCGGATCTCAGCTCCATTCATATGTCGATCTGTGTAATGGTCAGGTAGAGCTGGCTCTGTTTCAGCGCAGGCGGAGCGGGCCGCACGCTTGTATGCGGCCACCAGGCGCACACACCCGCCACTCTTTATATATAAGGAGATCTTGCGAAACCGTTAGCACATTCGGACTACAACCTGTCCAGGAAGTCACCTGCTTCTTTTGTCATCTGTGAAACGCGACAAGATGCTGTTCATTCTGGTAATTATCGTCCCGTGTTGTGTTTATAAGTGCATCTAAATAAAGACTGAACAGTGTCAAAATTTGCATGGTAAATGATGTCAATTAATTGTGTGTTTGATCTGACGACCTTCTTGTGGTTGCATATTGACGAAGATGTGTGTTGCAAGTACCGGCGCCCAGTGCATGAATGTGTGGTTGTACCTAATGTCGTTAGAGGTTTAGGTTCTGACCTTTGCTGTATCCACTCCTATGTACAACGTATGATGAAATACCCCTTAAAGTGCATGTTTCATCTGAGAGGTAACCGTTGCAAAGTACATTTTAGTTTATCTGTGAAGCAAAATATTAATAAGTATACAGTCGAGAATCTAATTTAATTCAATATCTTTAAATAAATAATTCCGCAAATCGAGTATGTGTGAATATCTGTGCGATGTCTATTTTTTGTTCATTGAATCACCCGCGAAATTCTTTAAATAGTATTCAATCAAAACATCGTAATAACATTTCTATGAGAGTCATAAAAACCTCTATTTTTTTCTTTTATATCCCGCTAAGGTCATACATGTTACATTTTATTGTTAGTGATAAGCTTTTGAAGGTTATCTAAGCACATACATGACCAATTCTCGATAATAACATATAACACAACAACCGCGTGAAAAGTCTTTTTTGGAATGCAAACAAAAAACTCAAATCGACTTGAACTCTAAAATATGCCAATACGAGATCAAGGTCGTATTTCTAGTGTTCCAGATATGGAATAGTTAATTACAGGCAATAAAATTTCATCGATCGATTTCCACGATGTTTGTACCAAGAAAGGAATCTTGAAAAAAAAATGGTTTAAAATGCTTTTACCGGTCGGAGACGCAGAGATGTTATCATTGAATTAATGAAGGACGCACAAAAATCCGAAAAACGTGTTCCGGGTGCGTGTGATATGCCGTAATGGCTAATTAAGTAAACACGCTTTAAATAAGCCAATTCAATGAATGTTTTGATAAAATTGCAGAGCTTGGTGTCTGCTTTGCTGGTGCAAATGCTTGGGGCGAGTCCTGCGGTTGACAGCAAGCCAAGAGCTCAAATTATTAACTACAACTATGACACAGCTAACCTGCCGAACTCTTATAGATACCAGTAAGTATTTTTTTCTTTCCTTTTTAGGGTTCCGTATCTCAAAACGAAAAAACGGACCCTTATAGAATCACTTTGTTGTCTGTCCGTCCGTCCGTCTGTAAGATCCTTTATGTCGGGCATACGTGGAGGTATCGAGTTGAAATTAAAACTGTATAGTCAAGTCTACAGTTCCTCGATCGAAGCTGAGAAAAAATTAAACTTCTAAGTTAACTTAAAAAAAAGAAACTATTATATATAGGTATTTCGACACTCGCGAGGGAATCAAAAATAAGGTACTTCCCGCTGACCTAGTAATCATGAAATTTGGCAAGTAGCAATGTCTTACAGCACATGTAAAGGAAAAACTCAGAAAACAAAATACCTACAAGTTTATACGGAACCCTCGATGCGCGAGTCCAACTTGCACTTGGCCGGTTTTTTAACGTTATTATGTAATTTTTTCAGCAATATTGAGATTGCAAGTAAACTTCTTAGTGCAACAATATCACCGAGAAATGCGTAACTAGCTAGAGCTAGCAACTATAAGCGAGTTGGCGAGCAACTAGCAGCGGATAGTTCTATCGCGTCGTTAAGCCATGATCGCGATTGCTCGCTAGTATGCGTATGTACGTTATGCGTACCAGGCGAGTGTCTCGCTGAGCGAGAACTCTCTTTGATAGCTTTTGACTTAGGCACATACGAGAGAAGTCGCCGGCAAGGATGATATTTTGTACGTCTCTTGAGCCAGAGAATATTCCATAGCTAGTCTAGTCGCTTCCTCATCGGCGGAGAGGCAGACAGTTGCCTCATGTAGGATATGAATAATAAATAAATATAAATAATAAATATCGCTGGACATTACACACAGCGCTATCTAATTCCACAATAAGCAACGAGGCTTGTGTCGTGGACACCAGATAGTTGATATATTATACATATAAACATCCATAACTCGGAAACAAATGTCCGTGCTCATCACACAAACATTTGCTCCTACTGGGATTCTAACCCGGGACCCTAAGTACGTAAGGCTACCTCACTACCGCTGCGCCATTTGGGTCGTCAGAAAGTCAGTCGTCATGAAGAAATGCTGCAAGCTGATTTGGTGTGTATGATCGAATATATATGAGAAAAAAACTAGCCAGAATTTGAATACCTTGACTTTGGGAAATACACTATAGGTTACACGTTAGTTAGTAGCGATAGTAGGGATAAAATTCTGGAAAGAATACACACAAAGGCTCTGTGATAGTTGTAATGGAAATATAAATACCTACCAACCTATAACATACTAGTAGATGGATGACATGCTCTCTTTTTATCTAGATCTCACCTTCTCAAACCCATGTGATATATTATTGCTGCTTTTCTATTCTGGTTTCTTTTTTCATTTGATGAGTAAGGAGTTCGTACGTCCGTTGGCTTGTCAACTGGAAAAATCTAATTAGTCCGTTAGTTAGGTTATCAAAAAATATTTAACCCGTATTTCTTTTCTTTTTTTACCAAAATTGACGAAGATACAAATGAAATACGTGTCCATTATTTTCCAGTACTCTAACTGATGGACTAAATAGATTTGCAATTTATTGATGGTGGAAACTAGCCTTTTACTCTAACCAGATGTTAATTGTTTTATTTTTTTAAACTCTAATTTGCTTTTTCAAAATTATTATTTTTAAGAATGGAAAATCTTGTTGGTAGCTTTGTCCCCGCATTCGTGCGAAATATTTAAACGACCATGTAATTAATATTGATACATTAATAATCTATCGAATAAATTGAAAAACATAGTCACTTTATGATTAAGTCATTTATTTTGCTAGAAACTAGTTGTGATCCCAATATTTTGACACGAACATGATAGTTGTCTATTATATTTAATGTAGCCAATAGTTTGATAAATAGAAGCCTTGAGAAATTGATAGAAAATAGTAGTTTCTGATAAATTTTACAAGATATAGGAATGCATATGTTTTTAAAGAACTAGCAACTGTCTTACATAGAAATAAATGTGCTCTATCAATGTCTTCAGAAAGAAAATGTTTTAAACCGTTGAGGTCACTCCGTTACATGTAAATGTTATATGTGGTATAGAAACCTACATTAATCGATCAATTTTAAGACGCCTGTCTCATATTTCAGTAAAAATGCAAATCAATATTCATTTTTAGGAACACTATCTATGCATTTGAAACGGTTTTTTTTCGTGAGAAGCGTAGCTTTTCATCTAAGTTAAAACCAAAAAAAAAATAGCAATTTAAAGTACCTACTTATAATCGATGGTTTAATTGATGGAAACTATGTATGACTTTTTGCCAACGGCACCTACAAAAAGTAGGTATAAGTATTTAATGAAAATCGCCTTTCAATCAATACTTGATTGTTTTATAATAACACCTTATTATTGGAGCAAAAAGTTGATTGGCGATGATATTGCTAATGAAAATACATCAAAATGACGATAAATTGTACCACTATCAAATAAATTGTAGACATTGATTTTAATAACTCAATTTTGTTATTAAGGTCGTTTTGATACAAAAAAAGGTTTGAAGCATCATTGGACATTCAGAATAGTCTTAGATTATGAAAAAAGATACCTCAAAAATAAAAATTGGGATAAGGGCAGGAGTATGATGATGATGATGATTTCTCCAAAAACCAGAAATACGCGTACGCTGCACCTACCTACCTACATACATCCATAATTAGTCAATCCTCTTGTAAGGCCTAGCCTTGCTTACGCAATGGACTAGAAGTTGTGTACAGTATCCAAGGATATTATACGAAATAGCATAATATCACATTACAAAGACGACATCTTCGTTTTGTTAATCCTGTTGATACTACAAATTGATTGCGAAATCTTTATGCAACAAGCAACTTAAGTAGACAATTAACATATTACGTACTACTATTAAGCTTGTTCCATTCTTTCTCTTTAAATTAAAAACCGACCAAGTGTCGGACTCGCGCACGATGGGTTCCGTATCATTGTCTATTACAACACAAGACAAAAAATCACGTTTGTCGTATGGGAGCCCCTCCCTTAAATATGTTTTATTCTGTTTTTAATATTTGTTGGTATAGCGGCAACAGAAATACATCATCTGTGAAAATTTCAACTGGCTAGTTCTCACGGTTCATGACATACAGCCTGGTGACGGACAGACAGACGGACAGCGGCTTAGTAATAGGGTTCCGTTTTTCCCCGGTCTCGGTCCCGGTCGGTCGGTCTTTTTGGGTGGTTACCCGTGGTCCCAGTGGGTCGACCCATTAACGGGTCCATGGGAAATTTTAATTAGCCGTGGTCCCATGACATTAGGGATTGTTTCCTGTACTTCTGAAAATATCGATAGAAAATACAAAGCCATAGTAACAGCATATCATATCCCACAGGGACCACGGGTGTGATTGCATAATTTGACTACGGGTTTATTGGTTTTCTATTTTTTATTTATCTACCAACTACCAGGAGGGCAGAACCATAAAGGAGGTATTTTATATTTTTAATAGGAATCTCATAATCAATCCGTGTACATTTCGAGTATCACGCAGTATGCAATGTAGAAAATACTTCTTCATGATTCTGGCGTCCTGGTAGTTTGTGAGACTTTACTATCCTCATAAAAACCAATAAACCCATTGTCAGTTACTGTGGCTTTGTATTTTCTATCGATATTTTCAGAAGTCCAGGAAACAATCCCTAATGCCATGACCCGGTAATGGGTCGACCCACCGGGACCACGGGTAACCACCCGTTTTTTTAGGGTCCCGGAACCCTAAAACCAAAGAGATTATGTCATGAACTATGCTAGTAGAATATTCTACCACACCTACTGAGTACTAAAATACTCAAACCATAATACTTAGTATTCTTCGATCCATATTCAAGTCATGCGATTCTATAGTAACACTCTCGCATCCAATTTCCGAATTGATTACTTAGAAAGTTTAATGACGGTATAAATCGTTGGTTAAATGTCTTGATCTATGTTTTGATATAATTACCTAGACTAAATTACTCGGCAATTATAGTAGCTGTATTTTGATCCTCGTCAAATTAATCACGTGCAATAAACCTACTCTGAAAACTGTGTCAACCGCTTACTTTTAATGTCTCGTCCATCATGGCTTAAGCTTTAGTTTTGAACTAGCAAAAAATTAGTTCAAATGTACTAGGAACACATGTAATTATAATGGGTGTATCTATTCTATCTTGATAAACGTGTCCTCCCACTCCATGACCAATCTTTAATCCGTTTTCAATCATTCACTGACTTAAGTAGGTACAATGGCTTGTTATGATGTCATTTGTTTGAAAAAAATATAAATCTCTCTTTATTTCAATAAATCAGTTAAAAAAATATGTCTTAACTTGATATAAGACTGTATTGTGAATGTCAATAATATTATTTATTATTATTATAGCTAGCCTGTAACTGTATCAATAATGTAGTCATAGTAAATTCATTACAGTAAAAATAAAGACCAAACCCAAAAAAATCATAAAAACATTACCTATTATTTATTTCAGGTCCGAGACCCATATAGAACAAAAATAGAAAGAGCAAATACAAACGCGTAAATTAATTAAATAACAGAACTATTTACGTTAGAATTTCAAAAACATTATTGAATTATACTAGATTAAAATTACAAGATTCGTTACTTTTGAAAATAACGATTCAGAAAAAAAAACATAGAGCGTCGTCGAGCCTTTAGTTGGGAAAAACTATAATTCTTTCAAACAGCCAAACAGGATAGAGAATAATGCTTACCTACAGTAATAAAAATGACAAAACATTTTGAATACTAAACGAAAAGGAAAGCAAACGTCTGACTCACCAGCACCATCACTAGATCGGCGACGAAAATATTTGCGGACCACCAGTATGGAATGTCATGTTTATGTAAATTGACCTTTATATTGTCCTTACGTTAACCTGATAATCCGAATACGTGCTCTACCTGTTTATAGGTACCAACACGGTGTTTATTTGGAAAGCAAATATTTTCAAATCGCTCTTCCGTGATGTTTGTTGGCTTTCTGCCACAAGGATAGCGGCAATTTGTTTGAGCCTAGGCGGAATCGGTCTCCATTGTCGGGCAATACCTGATGGATAAATACGGATATCGGATTATATTTGCAGTTAATTATGGCCGACATCGTCTGTTAAGTGCTAATTTATTTTCAAACAATACATGATACACAACAGAAAGCCTGATAATTATGAATACTGAGATTTTATCTGGGATCTTACCTTGAATCATGAATGAAATGTAAATGTTCCTACTCAAATGCGCAAAATCAAGTGGCATGCTAGTTTTAGGTACTTGACTTGGTATTTGTTTTATTTGTATTCCTGAAAAAGTTATCTACTCGTATATTCATTTAAAAGGCATCATAATACGTACGTATCTACAGCAAATTACAAACTCGTCGGTTTGTCCAGTTTACTTTAACTGGAAGTTTTAACGGCGTCACATAAATATTAATGATGCGTGACCCAGCACGCTCGCATCCTTTGAAACTCAGATGTACTGTATATTTGTGTAACCCACTTAATACTAGGAACCTGAGGACTAACTTCACATTCGTATGCTTTTAAATTATAACTATCCACCAACTCGAACTGTTTTTAGAATAGAATAGAATATATTTATTGTAAACACATGAGATACATCAATAATTGTGCAAGGTCTTAAATAACAGGTAGTTCTGTATGTTTTGCCATCGATGGCGTACAAAACAACATATTTTTGGTTTAGAATAAACCATAATAAAACTTGAGTCTACACAACAAACTATGAACTATGTTGCACCGTTTATCCTATTTCTGCGTGTATTTTCAATTAAATAGAAAATCTTTCAGTTGCTGTTATGGAGACTTGCATCTTATGTGTTCCAGTTTTTCCACTAATTTATTAAATGTGGGACTTGAATACCTTGGAATGCTTAGTAAAGTGTGAATATGTTATTGTAAATTACAGTTTTCATCTGTGGTTTAATTCATTACGATTATTTATCTAAATAAATCATCGTAATGAATTAAACCACAGACAGTTGAGTTTCGACTAGTACATAATTGCAATATTACAATAATTTGGTACGTAATCTTTGCAACTGCACAAACTACATAGTAATACCCGTATAAACATTATTAATAATTGAATACTACTCATAAGAAAAATGTGATATCATCACGGGTACTATGCAAGATGTTCGTCATACAACAATTGCAAAAACAAGGATGTACGTTGAAGTAAACATTATATTATATAAAGAATAAAATGCTCCTTCGGAGTTTCCTTGCAAGGTCTAAATGCGTTATGCCAATCACTTCACTACTGAAAAAAGAAAAATAAAGTGTGTATATGTTTGGATAACCATTGCTTATGTGAAGCTACTTTCCCTAGATCGGTAATTTCCAAGTAAAAACTATAACTATCCGATTTCTAATAATTTCATGCGTGTTCTTTACTAAACCTTAGAGCACTATGGCCTACATTTATATTTTGTTAACAATATTAAAACATAGGTACTAAATCTTGTCAATAAAGCTATCAATTATTCTTAATGTTGATAATATTCACAGCTTATTGAATTGTTGTCGTTAAAACAATTTAATTCACAAAACTGTCACTTTGAATGTATAAGCCTACAATCAATAGCAATAAATAAGCATAATTTAACAGTTTTAATAAAAGGACACTAAATAAACAATTTCGCTAAACACAAATAACAATTTCACTAAATAGAAATGTTACGTAAAAAAATGGTTAAAACGGAGAAAACTTAAATGTGTCTGTACCTATAAGTATTCTAAGTTGACTGTATTAGAACAACTACATTATGATGGTTGTAATTTATTAAAAGAAAGCTAATCAACTTATTCACCTAATAAATAAGTGATAAAAATAATTAAACAGAAAGCTTCTTAAAAAAAAAATCTTTTTCAAATCTAATTGTACAAACATCTGCTGTTTGATCTACTGTCAAACTATAATTTTTCATATTGAACCCGGATCTCCGAACCATTTATAACCATTATAGAAAAAACTTTAAACGTTATGCTTGTCACTTTAACGTTACAAAAAAGTTGAATGGTAACATGTTACAATGTCGTGTGGGGTACAAAAACGTACGAGTATGTTGTACCTACGCCTCCTTTAAGTTGAATGTCCGAAAGCGGTACGAATAGCCCTAACAGCCAGTGGCAGCCCCGTTACTCGAATGAGTACAGGCCCTCAATTATACAGTACTTTATTTTATAAGGAACAATCTTCCAAAAACACCATTGAGGTCGAATTTAATTTAAGTTTCAATACGGTAACAAGCCGTTTCTTTTCAATTGGGGATGATTCGTTTCTGTTTTTTCGTGTTGCAAAGCAGCTTTATACAACCTGCGCCGGCAGCCCTACCTTATGGCAACCAATTTTTTTAGTAAGTTATTAGCGATCGAAAGTTAGCGATTTTGTCGCTATCTATGCCGAGACTTAATGCTGGGACTTTTTGGTCCAAATCAGGTACTGGTTGTAATAGTATATTTTATATCGAGGGACTAAACGAAGCCATAATATACCAGAGGTGGTTTGACTCCCAAGCGTGCGATCCCTCGTACGCTTGGGAGTCAAACCACCTCTGGTAAATGAAACCGAGGGTATATTAAGTTGGCGTTTAGTCTCGAGGTGCAAACTGTACTTTTCACTTGAGTGCGAGAAAAATAGTCAATTTAGTACAAAAACATTAATGATTCCTCCAGTCCATAGAACTTTCGTAAGTTTTTAGGTAAATCTTCCGCGTTTTTGGCGGCAAAAGATTATCTATCTTTTGCTCTTTGCTCGACGTCAAACTCTTCACTGTCACTGGTCATTCTTAATAAATTTATTTAAAACCGAACTAATTTACACTCGACACAAATTCTGAAATTTTCGCGGTCAGTTTTTTCTTCTAAACCAGTCACAGATTAACAATTTTGAAACGCATGGCGCCACCTTCTTTGCGGAAAAACCATGGAACTAAAACTCTCGACATTTTCGCAATGAAGATGGTTCACACTCCACAGATAATAGTAGTAGATTTACTGTCTGTTTGAGTTTGTTTAAGTCACATGAAGGAAATTAAAAAACGAATTACTTTTTTCTCCCTAGGGACTAAAGTGGTCAATTTAGTCCCGCTTCGTAGGGCTATATTCGCGTACTTTTAGAGCATGAGAAGTGAAAAGAAAATAATGGCTTACAATTTTGACAACGTTAATACTTTCAAGTAAACCTGTCATATTTAAGATTGGAATACCTAAACTGAATTTTATTGTATGTAATATTACTGAAAAATCCTTTGATTAACAAGTTTACATGACATTTCTTAGAATCTCGCGCTAAAATGATGGTTATTGAACTTTGTGTAGATTGGTATGTGCAAATTAAGTGGATATTTAAAATACATCCTACTAACTATATTTTAAGCAAATACGTAATTCTCATAAAAATATCAAATATTTGTCGTCCAACTCTCCAATAAATAAATATCTAATTTCGAGTATAAAATCGTGTGTTTTTGACGGTTGGAATTTGATAATATGACTAATCTTTGCTTAAACTTCACGTTATGATGACAATGCAGTGTTTAGATAGTCTGCAGTGCCAATAGATCGAGGCATTAGCTTTGTCCTTATCTATTTACTGGACTTAAAGGAATCAAATGGAAGGTCAATGGTAAAGTTAAGTACGAGAGCACTTAGTTTGTCTTTAACGACTTGCTTTCCTCAACCGTGTTTACTACAACAAGTTCAGTTTTTTTTTCTAATTAACTAACTACTTTGAACATAAGGTTCTCGGTTGGTTCCCAGGTCAGGCAGTATTATAAAGTTCTTCTATCAGAATTTTCTCAGTAGCCTTTGAGTCTGGATTTGTCTCTGATTGATGGTCATAGGTTCGCTCCTTATTACATGGGATTTAGGTTGATCGCTGCTTACCCCTTCGGGAATTACTGGCGTGATGTAAGGATGACTAATAAACAGGAAAAAAATCGGAGAGGTGACATTAATGAACAAGCATCGTTTTAGTGAATAGTAAATAAACAGTGCGGCACAAACTTTTTCTTTAACCTCCTTCAAATAACATTTGGTATTTACTTTTTTGAGTGCCTAGTGTTAAAAATATTTAAATTGAACGAAGGAATGTTCGAAAAAAAAAATTGCGTGGATTTTCTTAGCAGTCTAGAATCAAAAAGTTAGTTCGACCTCGTTTAATTTAAAGCCCATTTAAATTCTCTAAAAGGTAATTCACGTGGCACTTCCAAAAGTCAAGGACGTTCGTTGTATAATATGTTTATGGGATAAACTAGTTTTCTTCATAATGTAGAAAATATTTAGGTGTGCGTGGGTATCAGTCTACCGCTCTATAAGGATATGATGTAATAAATTACATATATGTTATGACTGAGTTTTGGCTAAATGTAATCAGCTCGAGGCGCCCGGAACGTGCCTCTAACTCGTTAACTATTTCTTGTATATCGAAAGTAAACTGCAATTTGGGCGCCACTCTGACATCTTTTATAAATAGGGGTAGGTAGAACATACAGTATCAATCAACTAATAACTAAGAAAATCATCATCATCATCATCATCCACAGCCCGAACTCACCCACTGCTAGGTATAGACCTCTCTTTTTTTCTAACAATTTATGAAAATAGCCCGACAAAAATAATTTTAGATAAAAACTTAAACAAACTTATCATAAATACACAGTCGGTGCATTATTAAGGCAATCGCACACCGAATACATACATAATTTGAATGTCGAGCGCCAAAATCAGATGTAGACAAGAATTCACTAGGCGCCATAGCGCCTGTTACATTCCATGTATGTAGCAATACCGCTGAAGCGGTTTGCTCACCTCTTGATAAAATCCAAATTAACTGATATGTTCCTTATTGCATTGCATTGATACTTGAATTCATTAATTTCAGTTACGACGCCAACGACGGTTCGTCTCGCACTGAACAGGGAGAAATCCTGAACCCTGGTACCAAAGACGCAGCCCTGGACGTCGCAGGCGCAGTGCGCTGGTACGACGCCAAGGGACATCTCTACCAAATGACGTACAAGGCGGGCAAGAGAGGCTACAGAACAATCATCAAGAAATTATCGTAAAACGTCGCCAGCAATGGAATGCATCTTTAAGTATTAGCTCGAATGTATTTCGGTAACAAAAGACTGGACTAAATAATTTTATTTATTGACTAGAACGGTTTATTAAATTAAAAGAAACTATCTCAAAAAACAATATTGTAAAAAAAATTCTTGATAAATCTTTCTGCAGAAATTACTATTTTACTACTACTTTAAAAAAAAACTGTAAACTAATTAATTTAAAATCTGCCCAAATTCTCATTAACTGTATTATATTATTTTAGGTTAATTTGGAATAATTTAAGTTATACATTAATAATTAAATACGTAGATAATAAGTATGTTCTTTCTTATAAATTAAACTATGTATAAAAGTATCCATTTGCGTTTCAATATTTGTTGCTTACCTAAATCTTAATGTCACCATATTATCAACTTATTTAAAAAACGAATAGCACTTTTAAATTTTGAAACACATAACATAACGTGATATCTATAATCCCCAAAGGGTTAAGAAGTGTCGGGCCTGTGGACGGGGAGCTATGGGCTAGCTCGCCGTCCGTACGTCTCATGACGACAGGCCGTGTCGATGGCGCGTTCGTGTTCCACGCGCGCCTCAAAGAGAGTCAGCAATAGGGAAGGGGCCCGCAATTGCCGAAGCCTGCCGGGGCTGCGGGACTATTCGAAAGAGATACCGTGGCCCCGGAACACAAAGGGCGAGGAAGGAACATGGATGGGTTTTAGTCAGTAAAAGTCTGACACTCCCTCCTGCTCCGCCCAGAGCGGGAGGAGTTATTTGATGATTTCCCATCCTAAAAATAAAAATAAAAACTAAAAAGGGATAAGAAGTGTGGCAATCAAAAGTAAACCCACATTTCACCAGTTATATTAAGCCCCATGGAATAGGGGGCGAGTTTATTGCTATCAACCATGCCAATAAAAAAATCGAAAAACCTAATAACAATTTGGCCGCTCTAGGAATCAAAATCCGTGCAGTTATGTGAAAAACCTTTATAATCCTACGTGTGATAGATGAGGAGCTCGTGGCTAAATAATAACAGCCGCTCGGGTCGTCTTTAGGTTAAGCCGTGCTTGCCTAGGTTGGTCTGTGGATGGGTGACCACCCTTACTTACCAAGTTCTCTCCGTACCGCGGAAAGCGCGTTAAGCTGTTGGTCTCGGCTGTCATTTGTAGATCTTTGACAGTCGTTACAGGTAGTCAGTGGCCCAAAAAGTCTGACAACCAGTCTTACCAAGTGGTATCGTATTATCCAGTACTGGGTTGTGGAGGTCAGATAGGCAGTCACTCCATGTAAAATACAGGTATTCAGCTGAATCCGGTTAGACTGGAAGCCGAAAAGGCTAGGCAGATGATGGTGCGATACATGAGTATGGGGTGTTTATATAGTGTCATAGTGTATGCTGTCTATATGTGGTATGATGACTGACTAAAAAAAATATGATTCTGTTTAGTCCGTCAGTCAGATTATCGAAAAATATTGGATATGTGTTTTTTGTTTTATCAAATTAATCAAAAAAATACAAGGATAAAACGCATCAAAGATCATGTGTCCGCTTGTGACGCCACTGTATGGTATAAAATGTAACGAAAAGTGACATCAAACGGGTTTTCGACGCACTGTATCGTCTTCATTGTTTGTTTACGTGAAAAAAGAAAAAATATGTGTCCAATATTTTTTGGAAATCTATTTTTTTGTCGTCTCGCCTATTATCTTAAAAGATATATCTTCAAGGCCTGGTATTTCAAAGGTGGGTCAACAACATAGGTCACCAGATAAGGTATTAATTATATTTCAACATGAAAATATATTACAACTTGAATGAAATTATCATCTATCGTTTAGAAATACCAACTCCTAAAATGAAAAATTTGAAACAAATGATGACTTGTTGAACACATAGTAGTTAATGACTATTTATTGTGAAGACAAACAGTTACCCAGTTGGCTGTGTGTCAATTTGTGCGTTTGCCACATTTCATAACCTGATTCGTGTTATCACCTTAGTTACTGAACTTCTACAATTGATGTAACTTCACAAACAGACAATGTATTTAAGAAGATTTTTGCATGTTTACTAAATCATTTACATTTACGTGCTCAGCATATTTGGATATCATCGCTTGAACTGCCATCATGATTGCCCTGGTAAGTTAGAAATACAGAACTAAATCACCCAGTATTTTAAACCGACTTCATCAAATTTCAAGAGGCTCCGAGTAAATCTTTAACACTTGACGTGTGATTCCCGTCAGAAGTAGCAGTAGCTGTCAGTGTATTAATCCCACTAATATTGTAAATGTGAAAGTTTTTCAGGATGGAAAACTACTGACTACATTTGGATGAAAGTTGGCACACAGATAGTTTATAACCTGGAAAAACACATATTATGATGCTTTTTGTCTCAGTAGTACGATCGAATTAAATAAAGATTGATTGATAATTACAGAATAACCAGTCTGCACCTTTGGTATACAACACTGTTTCGACTGGTCCATCTGTATATCCTTCATGAAAAAAGTAAGGCAGTACTCATATTTAATACCATTACTACTTAAAAAACTATATATATTTTCAAATGATAGTCAACGCTGTTGCAATCACAATAAAGTACCATATTATAAAAGACCATTGTTTTGGTACAAGTCTTAACATAACACCGTTGAGTTTCAGGCTAAAGGTCACACACGAAAAAGTAGAGATTTCTCAGGTTTCATGACAAATATGCTGAGTATGTTGCGTCATATCACTGATGTTGTATCGTCACGTTTCAGAAAGTGTTTGTGCTCGCACTCTTCGCCGCTGTAGTTACCGCTGAAGATAAACCCGTTGCTGAGATCCTAACAGAAAGAACCTTCGTTAATCCTGATGGATATAGCTTTGAGTAAGTACATATAATTGGATTTATAACGTTTAAGCAAGTTAACATTAGTAATCGCGCACTCTTCAAGAACAGTAAACGAAATCAGTGTTTTTTGTTGTATTCATAAACAATTAAATAAAGGATCAGCCTGATAGTGATAAATGGACAAAGTCGGACCGGCTGTGGACTGTAGACACTGACAGATATTATCTGTCAACCCAGTATCCGCAGCCGCGTCCGTAATTCCTGTAGTAAAATATTAGTGCTCGAAAGACAGTGCACATGAGATTTTAATTGTTTTCGAGGCGCAGCATCGGTGTGACAAATGCGTTTAATATGAAATAAAAAAACTACGCTGTCATAAAAACATAATCTAAATTACCAAATTTTCCTTCCAGCTTCAAGACAAGCGACGGTGTCTCCCGCCAGGAAGAAGGTAGCCTCATCACCGTAGGAGACAAACAAGGCATCGCCATCAAGGGCTCCTACTCATACCTCACCCCTGATGGTGAAGAGTACCAGGTCACCTTCACCGCCGACGACAAAGGATACAAACCAACCATCCGTGTCCTCCCTGCCCAACATTAATTTATAAATATTTGTACTTTTGTACTGTTTTATACTTAGAATAATATATTGTTCTATTTCGTTAACAAAAAAAAAACTGCATTTATTTTCTTCCTCTAATTAATGCCGCAAAGCCCGAAGAAGGTCCCAGATGTGATACAAATATCTATAACAGCAGGTTAAAATAGGTAATATTATAGGCAAGCGCTTCGTGTAGTTTATTTTATCACCACTGTGTATCAAGTGGTTAATAAAAACATCGCGAGGAAACCAGCATGAACTAAAACAACAATGAGAAGACTTAACACGTAAATGGCATCTACCAACCCTCCCTAGGCCCGCGTGGTGGATAGTACCCCACTTCATCTTACAGAGGGGCCTGTGTTCCAGCTGTGAAAACGCTATATTCGCTGATTATTCTACAAATCTACATAGTGAATTGACACATGAGCCACTTGGAACACATCTCCTAAATTACACAAAACAGTGCCTATACATGTCACGTACCCTAGTTGGCGTAGAAACTTATTTAAATTATCTAGAACTTACCTAATAAACGTGACGAATTACTTAGTCGCGTCGTGTCACCGTGTTTAGTATATTGTAAGCAATATCTTACGAGGAACAAATGTTTTGTCTGATAAAGAATTTCCAAAATGAGTAGACTCAAATTATGCTGAGAGCAATAATTCATTCTGAAATTATAGACCAATGGTTCGGTGAAATTTTCAATCAGTCTGCTGCCTTGCAAAGTTTTTGGAACCATTTTAAGACCCAAAAAACTTTAAAAGCCATTTCACTTTTTCAAGCAATTTTTTAAGACTTTTGTAGACTAATTTACCATATTAGATAACATCCTGGCATTTTTGAATACATGTTAAAAATAGACTAGTCTTTCTTATTAATACTTCATGTAACACATTCACAAAAACTTATTTTTTTACTATGTAGTGATTAATCTCCCTCAACTAGTTTGCTGAAAAATCATCGCAGAATCAATTTCAATCACTCCTGTATCTATCATAAATATTTATAAATTTCACTGAAATAACTACTTATAGCTCCAGACATATACTTTATAATGTACTAGAATATCGATAATTAATAACATTAATAAGTAAAAAAACAAAGTCTTATCTTGAGAAAAATTATATAGACAGCATCTTCATGAAGTCGTAGAACTGGTAACAAAACTTGAGAAAAGAGTTTAGGCTCTTCAGGTATTAATTCAAATCATCATCATCATCATTTCAGCCGAAAGACATCCACTGCTGGACATAGACCTCCCCCACGTGTCGCCACGTTGACCGGTCCCCTGCGACTCGCATCCCGCGGATTCCCGCAACCTTCACCAGGTCATCCGTCCACCTAGTAAGAGGCCTTTCAACGCAACGTCTTCCGGTTTGCGGTCGCCACTCCAGAACTTTTCGGCCCCATCGGCCATCCGTTCTGCGCGCAATGTGCCCTGCCCACTGCCAGGTTTTAATTCAAATAAGAAACGGAAAGTTCGGCTAACGGAAACTATGCTATATTATTGCTTAAAATAACTGCCCGAAATTCAATAGTAACTTGAGCTATCGTTTGTGCCTTGAATCACTGTCACCGCTGGTCATGGAGTTTCATTTAGTAAGTTCGTGCTGACAATGTTTTAGCAGGCACTTAATTTGAGGATGTTTGCTCTTACGAGGTGCTTTGTAATAGTTTTCGGAACAGTATATCAGTTTTCATGGTGACATAGTCCACGTAAGTGGTCTTGTTTTAGATAAGTACGTTTTTTCTAGTTTTAGTGTTTTTAATTAATTAATTTAAAGCATCAAGTGCCTGTCAAATTTTTAAAGATGATTATTACGAACAATCCAAAGCTGATCTGACCTTAGACGGATGAAACTTTGATTATGATTTTTTGGTGTTATTCAATTTCTTAATCGAGCTTTTTGAATAACACAGTAATGTTTTTATTTCAGGGTAAAAACTGTTCCAGGGTTTTCCGTTGGGTACCGAAATGGATTTCAATTAACATATTAATCAGAAACAAAAAAAAATATTGAGCAGTAGATAGCAATCGAACGTTGTGCTCCGAGTGTTTCTTGGATATATAGGTTTTTTTCAGGAATACTTCAATATAATTTATATTTCTGAGTGATTTTCAACTTTCATTATGTAATCATCGATCGAAATATTCAGTCTTTACGTAGTTCATCGTTATTTACCTTCATAAGAACCAACATTAGAGTGTAAATAATGTATTTAAAATTAAATATTGTGCACCGGACCAAATTTGCAACAGTCTACGATGACACACTCACTCTCTATGTATTTCCAGATCATAATATTGATAACTTATTTTTGTGCTTTGCCCTATATAACTTCTGGAACACACTTCTTCTTCTTAGTGGAACTCGGTTGTACTCCTAATTAATGATACCTAGTAAAAATAATTATGTACTACAAGAGTGTTTTTGCAATCAGCGCGCAGAAAAACAATTTATGATAAGATGACGAATGTGGTAGATGCATTGATTGCACTGTAAAGGCATAATGATAAAAAAACAACTGAGATACTGACTGAATGAACATTAGGGCGTTGGATGGTACTTAGTAACACTGATGAAAAAGAAAACAAAAATAATTTTATGAAACCTTTATTTCAGGCAGTGGCAGTGATAAGGTATAACAAGGATCAGATACATAAATCCTTTACATATTTGGTTTTAGCAAAAAAACTGTATTGCCCGTTTTTGCTAACATCAAACGACACTAAAAAAATGCCTAAATAAAAGTAGACTGTTGCAGTTTCAACACTAGGCTGAGCGAAGTCGAAATTACAACAGTGCAATGATACTTAGACATTCAGTTAAGTGTCATTTAATGTTATTAAAAGCAGGACTTATATGGGAGGGTCTTCAAGGGGTGCGTTTAGGCTTGGGGAGCGGGTGCCGCGTCCGCTTTTTCTTCGGTAGGCTGGTAACCATTCTTGTCGGCCAGGTAGGTGACGGAGATCTTCTGTCCGTCGGGTGCGGTGTACTTGTAGCTGCCCTTGACGACGAGGCCGTCCTGGTCGGTGTCGTTCTTGTACTCGCCGGTCTCCTGCCTTGAGGTTCCGTCACTCGTCTCGAACCTGAGGGAGAGAATGAGTTAGGTCTAATTTATACACAGAACAATAGCAATATTGTAAAAGAGCTGTGTGTCAATTTTTCAGTGTTTTTCAACCTGTGGTTTTTCAACCTGCGAAAACTACCTCAATAAATAAAACATAGAAGCCAAGAAAGATACATTTAATAAGAAAATGTTAATCTGTCTTATTGAGGTTTCGCTTGTTTGTCATTAACTAATTTCTCCCATTGTAGATCCGTTTTAGCTACATTCAGAATTAAACCGAATTCAAAATTAAAAAAAAAAAAGTGTGTTAAATACCTACATATATTTATTCGAATCCTAATTATGCAAATGCATAAAAAAATTGTTTGGATTAAATATTTGTAATATAATAAAATAAATGAAAAAAAGCGAAGGGCTGGGGGTTGCCAAATACTTTTTCATACTATGGGGGTCGGGTCATGAAAAAGGTTGAAAAACACTTCATTAAAGTATACTCTGTCTATCTATTTATAACATCATGTATTCTTCTAAGGGGTAAAGGCATGAGGCAGAAATTTATATCGCACTAGCTTTTGCCCGTTGCTTCGCTAGCGTTATGTTTACGTACATTATCCCACGAGAACGTTTTAAATATAACCTATGACACTTCAGGTGTATGAGACTTGTAGCTTCCCGCTAGTGAAAGAATTTTCGGAATCGGATCAGTGGTTTCGAAGATTAACCTACAAACAAATTTTACCTCTTGGTAACTAAGTATCGATGTGTATACTGTAGGCTTAGCCAAGTTGACAATCTACAATCGTTAACGCTAATAGAAAACTAACCAAATGTATGGGAATGACATCTATCAACGTTAAGTCACGTGGTCAAAACAAACGAATGGAAACTTAAAAGTTTAGTCAAAACTGTAAGTTGGCTACGATTTATATGGGATGTAGCGATCACGATTGTAGAAACGAATACATTTCATTCTATCATCTTGATCGATGTAAACTTGTCTACGAAAGTTTATATTCGTTTGTTTTGACCACGTGACTTAACGTTTACGATTGTAGAAAGAGAATCGATACGAATCGTTTGTAACTTGGCTAGGCCTGCTGTAGGAGTACAATAGTACTGAAATGTAATGACAGAGATGAAACCGAGTTGTTTTCGTTCAAAATGATAGGTGTTATTCTACGTTATAAACAACAAAAAAACCTTCGAATTTTCGAACTCAACCTTGTACAACTTACTATCTTTTTTCAGTTACAGACACCCTGAAAAAGGCTAGTAAGTTCATGGAACCATTTGCAAATAAATACCCTTGACCTGGGTAGGTGTAAATACCTTTTGTACGCAGATGGGTATTTTACGTTGAATGAGGTTTTGGGCTCATTCCATAAGCACACAAGTGTTAGTAAACAAGTCATCTTGATGAAGGTACCCTTTTCAAACAATGGGTTAAGTAATAACTACCGTTGAGAAATTGTTCTTTATGAGCCGTTGTTATGTCATTATTTTGTGTCAATGCCTTTGATCAATGCTAATGAGTATTTAAACAAGAAAATGTAGGTACTTATTACTTAACACCTTGTAAAATAAGTATTACAGGAAGTATTTTTCTTGAAAATTGAAAAACGGTAAGATACGGCCGTGATGGCTCAGAGGTTAAGGCCTCGCCTCCCATGTATGAGGTTGTGGGTTCAAATCCGGGCAAGTAACAATGTGACTTTTTCAATTCATATGTACTTTTCTAAGTTTATCTTGTACATCACAGACATCGGTGAAGGAAAACATCGTGAGGAAACCTGGACTTATAATTAATATAAGTCTGAAATCGCCAACCCGCCTTGAGCAAGCGTGGTGATCAATGCTCGTGCCTGCTCTGTATGAGAAGAGGCCTTTGCCCAGCAGTGGGACAGTAATAGGCTGGTATTATTATAATTTATTTATTATAAGATACGGCCCTGACCCTAATAACTTGGTAAATATGTTATGACCAGTGACTTTCATTAGCAATATTTTGTCTTAAATTATGAACTGTTACAATCATGGTTATTCTTAGTGCACGTACAGTCACGAGCAAATAAATGTTTACACTTAGCAAAATTCAAATGTGATTTTCTCCTACTGTATTGATTACCGTTTTACGTTTTCACGAACATGGTATTTTGGAAGCCGTACTATTATGAAAACAGGTCTTATCTCATAG
Source organism: Xestia rhomboidea (assembly GCA_963853795.1). Lineage (NCBI taxonomy): Eukaryota > Metazoa > Arthropoda > Insecta > Lepidoptera > Noctuidae > Xestia > Xestia rhomboidea. The sequence goes on along the minus strand of OY970761.1, from coordinate 10,271,922 downwards.
CAGAAAAAGTTTTTTCACGAGAAAATCGCTTGTAACTTTTGCCAAGGGTACATTTCATTCCTCTTGCCTAAACAATCCGTAGTGTACAGACAGGAACACAATTTTACAATCATGATTGACAATGTTTCCAACAAAAGTGGATGATGATGCCATCTAGCTGATTTAGGCCACAGCGACTGCTATCGATGACTTTTTAGGGTGATTGAGAGCTAAGCATACTGATTGAGACTAGCATAACCAACTTTCGCCGAAAAACTCCGAGCAGAAAGCGGACATGCTAGAGCACCAATGACGACTTTGTATATAACCGTACAATAATTAAATAAAACTTACTCAAAGTTGTACTTGTCTACATCGACCTCATCGACTTGCTTGAGGATCGTGACAGGCGCAGCACCCCCTGCCGGCGCCGCCGCCGGTGCTGCCTCCTGTGCACATGCTACTGCAAGAGCGGCCAGGGCGAACAAAGTCTGGAAAAGTTGGAAGGCGTTATTAGGTATCCTATAACGTTGACACTGTTTTGATCAATTTTATAATAGAAACAATAAATAGAGTTATAATGTGAATAAAGGTTAAGTCAAATAACGTAGTTAAGTCAAATTTATTAAGTGATTTTAAAACGAGTATGTACTAGATTTGATATAGTTAATAGGGGCACAGGCTAATTGAACAAGAAGTGCAAAACTTTTTTTTAAACTCTTTTTTAGGCACAATTCAACTAAAATCACTTACAATCTTCATCATTTTGGAGGTGTTTTATAAAAATGCAAATTCAAGTAAGGATGTGTTGATTGTAGGACGAGTCCTGAACGTCTATGCTCTGAAGTTAAAACTTGAGCTATAAATATCATGCCATTGTATTGACAATGCGATGTTTCGAAGTTTCATTGGGCGACAAGGTGTTAATCACAATCATGCAAACAGTTTATTTAAGGTGATCCAAGAAACGTTACAGGGATTTGTGAATTGTGTAAATTGTTTGTCGTCGGCCGTCTCAGGCGTGTGTCGCTTAACCTACATCTGCTCTGCCGTACCACGAAAGTCCTTGAAGGTACGATTTTTGTTTTGATTAAAGATTCACACTTATACGACAATGCATCACTATTAAAGCTATTAACGAATTGCTAATCGTATCTAAAACATCCTTAAGTATTTTAAATAGAAGCAAATATTGTGACAAGGTAAAGATACATAGGCGTCTCGCAATGGATTCAGCCTGGATCTCAGAGCATTTGCACGCGTGCGTTTCAACGATCTAGCGCCTGAACAAAATATTTTGGTTCATAATACAATTGTGGTAGAAATAAAACTAATAATCTATTTTGTGATTTTAAACTACATGGTTTTAAATGCGCGTAATGTTGTGATAAATTGATTGACTACAGTACCTACTGTGTAAAATTGATGGATTTGTCCAGTTACAATTTTTATGCCCATTTCGTATAATTCTCTTGATTCCTCTCGGCTCTTCCATGGGTGTTTTACTGCCCTTGGGTAGACCACCACCATAAAGTTGACGTAGGTTATGTGAAGTCTTTAAAATTTTGTAAATGGTATGGGCAGCAGTGGCAGCATTTTGCGGCAAGTTTTAATACAAATATAAGTACAGAAATCCCGATTATCGTTTTCCTAAAACGGGGTTATGTCCATATTGTCCAAACGAATACTACTACAAATATCGGTAATTGTAACTGTAGTTATTTATTGTAGACGCCATGAATTTTATTGAGAAAATGGTAATTTACGGGCTGTGACGATAATTATTAAGTACAGTGTTTAATAATTTCCAAATAACAAACTGTCAGTCATCTGCAAGGCATAATGGATTTAGAAGTAGGTATGTGTGGACCCTGATTTGTAACCTGAACGTATTATGGCCGCTGGGCAGCATACATAAACTGACCTGCAAAAATAAGTACTACACTTTAAAAATTTCAATTTTTCCTAAACTATAGAAGTTAGAGATTTGAAATAAAAAAACGTTATAAAGCAATTTTTATCAGTTTTCTTTGAAACTATAGACAAAATTAAACTATTTTTCGAGTCCTTTTTGTTTCGAAAGTATATCTTGTGTACTTAAAAAGTTATTGCAATTTTAAAAGTGTGATACTTATTTTTGCAGGCCAGTGTATAAGTATTATTTGACGATGTACAGTCGAGGAACGAATTGGTTTGAATTGTTTTAAATCCTTTTTCGAATTTCGAGTTTAAGTCAGCTTTACAAACTTTCATTTTCATAAATGACATAGTCACAGTATATGTACTGTGACTATGTCTGTCTATGATCGCTAGCACAGTCGGTAAAATGCATAACCTGTTTATAACGCCAGCACAGTCGGTAATATGCTTAACCTGTTTATTATAACGCCAGCACAGTCGGTAATATGCTTAACCTGTTTATTATAACGCCAGCACAGTCGGTAATATGCTTAACCTGTTTATTATAACGCTAGCACAGTCGGTAATATGCTTAACCTGTTTATTCATCGACGATATAATCCTTACTATAATATTATAACTGCGTAAGTAAGTTTGTCTGTCTGCATCTCGGGGTGCAACGCGCGACGCTTTCACGCCTAAACGACAGATCCGACTACTATAAAAAAAACCTGAAAAAGGGCAAAGATTACTATTCAAGTATACATCCTAGATCGCAGACGTATATCTATCTACAGTCATAGACACACTACATGGTAAACTGTACGTCGGTTATGTAATAGAAGGCTGCGATAACCCATACAGCGCAATATGTCATTGTAATTGAATTTTCAATAAAACGTCTCGTACTTGGTGCAGGGTTGTCTGTTTGAAAAAAACGTTTTCTATCAGGAACATGTACCTAATTAGCTTCCAAGTAGCTCAGCGTCGTAGTAAGAAGTTTTTACATTCTATATAATCAGGAAAATATGGGTACACTACATAAATCCGGAAAACTATATTCCGAAAGTCACAATTCCGAATTTCAAAATACCGATTTTCATAATTACGAATGATTCAAAATTCCGAATATAACAACTCCGATTTAATCCTATTTTCATAATTCCTAAATTTCAATATTCCGAACGTTGATAATTACTATTCTCAAAATACCGAATTTCAATAGTGCGACTTGATAACACGAAACATTAAAAATACGTATCCATTTCTTTTTCTTTTTTTTACCTACATGTCGAGAATTTTGCGGCTATTAAAGAGGCAATTTTTCAATTATTTTTGCGATAGGACGCACCGTTTTGAGATATAAGCAAATTTAGATGATACAACTCCATGACGCGCACTCGCTACGCTCGTATTTACATTACACACCCACTTTCTGTCACAAATGTCGTCATTGCTCCTTCGGCCTACGCTCCTCACAGCTAGCAAGACTTTTAGGAAAATTTTAGCAGTTTATTCGATGTATTGAAAATGATCCTTTTTCGGACTACAACAATCACAATCCATCGAACATTTGATTCTTTGGACATATGAAAATCGAACAACAAACAATTCGTATTTATGACTTTCGAAACTATGTATTTCGTAATTTTAAATAAGAGACATTATAATATTTCGGAATTATGAAATTCGGACGTTTGATAATCGGAATATCGAAATTCGGAATTCAGTTTTCGGAATTTTTGGGTGTTCCCGGAAAATATGCAATATAATATGGTACAGCATCAATGGCCTCTCTGCTAGAGTTTTAATTATGAACATTTGAAATGAAGTGTTTCATAAATAGTAGAGAAGCTAAAATAAGATATATAACGTTAATTCAAAAATAAGTAAGTAAGTATAATATACGTGAAACAAACAGAAAGCTTAGCTGCATGAGTAATTAGTAAAGCCTAATATTGCAAGTGACAACCCTACACACAAAGTTTTCCAGTTAGAATTCACATTGTTTGACCTCGCAGAGTACACAAACGTACAAACACAAACTATGCTGATTCGTCTATGGTCAAAAAAAGGTTATTTATGACTTAGACGCGGAATTGACGGTCAAAACCGTAACAATATAATTTTTAAATGGTCATTATTATAATTGTTTATGCGTGCGGTTAATGAAGCGAACAAAATTATATAACTATGTTCCTTCAATGAGCAAAAACTATAAATATTTAGGCATAATAATTTATTATTAGATTATTTTTCATAATAATTATGATTATTAAATGTGATGTGATGCTAAAAGTGTCCTACTGTCGTCGTTGTATATGTTGTATACTTACTTTTAGTCTGTTTATCGTTGTTTTATTTCTATTTGTAGTCTGTATATATAATGTACATAAAAACTTTAATTATTATTAAATCATAAATAGGTTGATAGTTTAAAATTAGGATTTTTTTCTATTATCGTACAAATTAAATTATAATCCAACCGGATTACGATTGACGGGTAAATTGTTGATTGCAGTGTGATAAGGGTGCTTCTCTCTGAACTCTAGAAGTCAACTCCTGGCCCATATTTTGAGAGCGGATCCATCTAGATAACCAGGATTTGTTACGGATAAATTCTTCTTTTCTTTGTGATCAGAAGGATTTTTACTATACCTCTCGGTTTGCAAATACTGACCCGATGTCACCGTTGTCATCGGTCGTTTGGTCATCATCATCTGCCAAGCAGCTTTTCCTAACCATGTTGGGGTTGGCTTCCAGTAGTACTGGATGCAGCTAAAAATTAGTATTTTACGTGGAGCGATAGCCTTTTTGACCACCGTTAGTACTAGGTAAGAATGCGTAAGACTGGTGAATTTAATTGGAGGTTAAAGCTATACGTAATCTAACTGTTTAGGTCATTTACCTAATAAACCCTAAACAGTTCTAAGAGAGCACATATATCACATATCCAACTGTGTTTCAATCACTGCAGTAGGTATCTAACACTACATGTATCTAGTAGCATTTTAGTAGGCACGAAACCGGTTGTTGCATGTCATAGGTACGCTGTCATATTTATCTTTTAGCGGCAACTTACATGTGTTTATTTTAAAACATATTTCTGCTTCCGTAACTACAAGAATAAGAAGCAGATGTTTTAAATATGTAGATTAAAATTGAAGGATTCTTAAAAGCAAGTATTTTAAGGCATGGTGGCGCTAGTGTTAGGTCCTATAAAAGTTATGATATCTTCTAGTTACAAACTTTATAGAAACCTTTCCACCAGTAATACGCGAAGGTGTAATGTAAGACTAGCCAATAATATCCCTTTATTTACAGTTTGTTATTAATTAGTTAGTAGGTTAGTTTTTACCAACATGCCAAACAACGCAACTTACGCAGCCTCACAAGTCTCTGGTGGTAAGATGATCTCATGAGAGATCGTAGGAACGTCTTCGTATCGTACATTAGTATAACTTGAAGGCGTACTAAGCTCGATGAAAAAGATAAACTGCTGCCGCCGTGTTTACAAAATATGCGACTGCTGAGAAAACCTATAAACCCCACGTCATCAATATGCTGATAATATCTGATTTATCTCCAATTAATTTTCCCACGCAAATCTCTAGGTTAAGGGGCTATATTATTATTATTCAGGGTGTAAACAGACTCTTCACGAAACCAAGCATTCTGTACATCAAACTAAGTAACTACAAGCAAAAATTATTGCTGGAAAACGACTTTTTTTTTGGGGTGAATAATCATGTTTTGTGCTAAAACTCAATGTTACGCACTCAAAACATTGTGCTGATGGATGGATTGAATAATAAGGGGGTCGTGGAGGTGTTTAAAGTACAAATCTTGCATTAAAAACTTGTATTTATGACTGGTTTTTTAAATATACTAGAGGAAGACCAAAGAAACGATGGATGGAATGTTTGTGTGATGGCTAGAAAGGAGGTAGCAGATGATAAGCCGAGTAATAGAGAACTATGTAAGAAGAAGACATGCTGCACCGACATCAATTGTATTTTATAACGGACTGGTTTCCGCAATATATTGGGATAAGGACACTGAGGACTGCTTTTGTAACACTGACGTCCTTATTTAGGTCTATTGATCAACATTTCAGTTAAGGTCATGGTCAATTCAGTTATGTTTATTTTCTTGTTGATATCACAACAAAATCCGTTTATTTTATTTTTGTTCATTAAGTATAGTGCTCTGTGTGTGTCTAAAAGTGCAATTCTCACTGGTTTATGATAAGCGTAACAAAAACAAATCTGGCAATCTATTTTGATGTTTTATTTTAAGTAAATTACGATGCTCGAGCAAAAGTCAAGGATTTCATTAGGAGTTTATTTCTATCGTGTGAAATATTCTGATAATCGATAATATTATAATTTATTGTGCATAATGCATCTGCTTATTTTAATTTCATGACATCACAATATTATTAGTACCTGCAATTGGCGACCGAGCTCTGCTCGGGTGAAAACAGAGAAAACGATTATCCCAGGTAAGGTATTTATCTATGGGCCAAAGTTGCCTGAAAATAAAGGTTTTATTATTATTATTATTATAAAACCTAGCTATATCGATGCCACTCGATGCGATCGTGCAGCTTGTGAAAGAATTTTTGTAATCGTTTTTTTAATACCTTGCACTAGGAATTTATCCAGAATTGTGGGTGCTTTCACAAACATTTAAATACAGAAACAGCCAAACCGGGAACAACTACCTGTAGGCGATTCAAATATTTGTTCCGTGAGGCAATCGAACCTGTGACACGCAGAGACTCTCAGCCACTGCGCCAACCGCGTCATCTATTAAAATGAACTCTTACATCCGAACTTAAAAACCTTTTTATATAAAATCAGTGTCTTAACAGTAAGTGTACCAATACAATTATAAATATAGTCAATTAATATTTTAATAATATAAAAATTTATTTTAAAAAACATGAGCCTTCCTTGGCATCCGGGTAAAAAGGTGCCAGATACTTAATTTACAACGTAAGTGTCAAGTCTGGTAATTAATTAGGGGAATCCATTCAATTATAAAGGATTTGTACGTAAATAGCGTATCTAATTGGCAGTAAACCTACATGCTAGTTTTGTATCTAGTATTACTAGTTTTCATTGGCGACTAAATATGAGTTTGACATTAAGGGCCACGGAAAGGTCTCGCGAACACGTGACAGTCGCGCGTCGGTCGCGTTCATTTTGTTCGGAGAATCTGGACGAGTAAATAAGACTACTACTCTCTATTTAACATCACACCTGTAATACCCAAAGGGGTGGGAAGAGGTGCACTTTATATTAAAACCCACATTTCGCCAGTTATGTTTCAGTCTCATGTAATAGCGGGCGAGCCTATTGCCATCAACGGGCCATACTTCTCTTTTATTTAATGGACATTAATAATTGTAACTTTATTATTTTAGTAGAAATCGAAACTATTGCACAAAAATAATCGAACCTTTATTAGACACGTTCCTCCATTTGCGCGAATATCTTTTAAAATAGAAAAAATCAGGCTGTTTCTGTGGCGTTTGCTACTTGGTACGTTTCATACATTTTAGACTTTTCACACATATCTATTATTATTATCTATTATTATTATTATTATCTATTAGGGTTTACGTAGAAGAAACTCTAACAGACTTTTAAAATCGATATTTCCTTTCCTCCTCAAATAATTATTATATAATAAGATACAATCTTCATCAGCGACCATCTTTATCTACACCAGTTCCATGCATAGTTAAATAATCGAAATATCAACTGAAGTTTCATTGCCTTGGCATTACGATCGCGCGTTCATTACGATGGACGGGAATGTAAACAGCTAATATTTTTGTTACTGAACTTTATCGACAATAATTAAATAACCTTGGTTATGTCAAAAACTTCCAATGAATAAAAACACAATACCCAATTAAATGAAGATTAAACGCAATAGACAAACAAAAAGTATGAATAGTCTTCGACTCAAGGACCACGTTTAGTTTTTTAGTAAGTTATTGGTTATTAATTTATCAGTATATAAACGACTAGCTTTTGTCCGCGGCTTCGCTCCTGTTATCACACCAGACCGTTTTAAATATAGTCTATGACACTCGGGGAAAGTCTACACTTTCCCCGAGTGTCATAGACTATATTTAAATAGGTCGGACGGTTTTTAAACGGTGTTGATGATGAAGGGGACAACTGCACTCAACTACGAGTGCAGTTGTCCCCTTCATCATTATCATCAGCCTATTAATGTTCCCACTGCTGGGACACAGGCCTCCTCTCTATGAGAGGGAATGGGCTATAATCCACCACGCGGGCCCAGTGCGGATTGGTAGATGTCGCATGTCTTCGAATTTTTTGGTTCATGCCGGTTTCCTCACGATGTTTTCCTTCACCGTTTTGAGAGCAGCGGTGAAGGAAAACGTCCCCTTATTGAAAGAATTTTCGGAATCTGATCAGTGGTTCCCCTACATCCAAACTTACTAACTTACAAACTGTACCTGCACCTTTATCATATTGGTATAGATAATATAGATCTATCGATCGTAATATTGTGCTGAGACCTTACCTATTAGAGCTAGTATAGGCGACTCCCTGTCTATCAAACTCGTAGTAGATTAGTAGATCAAACATTTGCATATAGCATTCATGTTTATTTATATTCTTGTTTATAGTGTCTACAGGAGTGATAAATGTAAATGTTCGGAGACGGAAAAGAATATCAGAGCAACGATGGATAGAACATGTGATATGAGGCTTCTTGCCTCAAATGATAACGTGACGGTTGACAGTGGAGGATATCGTTGCTGCCAGTTAAGATCGCAATAGCGGTCATTGCCCTTTCCCTCATATCTCTTCGTACGAACCAAAACAAATGAACCATGTATCGTTTTTGATAAGAAAAAATGTTGAAGATCACGATAGATGACGATTCAAGACTTGAAAGGCTTATTTTTGGATTTCAAAGTTAAGAACTTTAATAAATGTAGGTGGGTCAATGACCGCTATTGCGATCTTAACTGGCAGCAACTATAAAACGTGTTGCGCCCTCAAGTGACACGGAACAAGGGCAGGAAGATGAGGATTTGTGTTTATAGATGTCCCCCATAGTTGTTGTTTATTTGTTTTCACTAACGCTAGGGGACAATGCAGTGAATGTCTAGATACAAGCACGCTGTTTTCTCGAGTTTGGCTCGAAAATCTAACTGCGAGTTTTTGAATAACTAACTGCGTTTTTTTCTTTTGGAATTCATTGAGGTGTCATTCGGAAAGTATTAATGAATGCTACATACTGCTAGCCTCCCTTAATAAAGCCATAGCTAATTAGTATGAAGGTACAGAAAGTTGGTAAAAATTATCAAATAAAATGGCTTTAAGGTCGATGTGAAACATTGAAGAGGAATATTATACAATTTTAGACATTCGCAAAGTAAGCATTTAACCTTAGAAGGCGCACTACCAGATCAGGTGGATAAGGTTTAGTAAATGTTTTGCGAGGACACACGATAGATTAGGCAGCTTCCACTGTTAATAAATAAATAAAATAAATAAATATCGCTGGACATTACACACAGCGCCATCTAATGCCACACTAAGCAACAAGGCTTGTGTCGTGGACACCAGGTAGTTGATATACTACATAGATACTTTTTGTTTGTAAATACATACTTATTATACATATAAACATCCATGACTCGGAAACAAATGTCCATGCTCATCACACAAACATTTGCTCCTACCGGGATTCGAACCCGGGACCCTAAGAACGTAAGGCAGCCTCAGTACCGCTGCGCCATTTGGGTCGTCAAATGGCATAGCTTTAAATTTCCCAAATCGTCAACATTAACAATACAGCTCCCTTTTTACGATTGCGTCATTGCTTGTTACGGCGTCCGCGTCACTTAAAAACTTCCTCATCCGGGATACTCCTGGAATTTTCTTAAGAACGTGCCAACTCCTGGAGGCCTAAGAGGCCGCTTTAGTAAAATAGAATTAATATTATAAATTCTCACTTGGTGACCATTTCACGAATTGTAACGTGGTCTTTTATTAGTGCTCCAGTTTCTAACATACGAGTAATAGACGGTCAAATTACGGGCATATTTTGTGTACATATATAAAAATATGGTCTTACAAAGTTCAAGCAGATCGAAGATAATAGAACGAAGGGTATACGATTGGACTGCACATTTGTGTGACATTATTGAAAGTCTAGAATCTCGTAACGTATAAATCGATCCTATGAGTCAGCTTATTAGAGCGATTGACACACAACATCACGGATCCTAAGGGTTGCACTCATATTTTACCAACAATGTTTAATCCACGCAATATTTTTTCGTCACGAATTGGATAAAAATACACATTTCGAGGTGCTACTGAGAAATCCCAGGTGGAATACCCCAACAACACTTTGCTGGACTCAGGAATTGTACCCAGGACCTCATGCGCAGTATTAGCGCTTGCTTCCACTAGACCAATGAAACATTATATAGATTTAAAAAAAGTTTTTGTCATTTATAATGGCGTGTCCCCTCAACATTTCGTTGTGAGATTGCGTAAATATCCTTGAATTTAGCTATCCTTGTTCTGTCTCACACCGCTTATAACTTATGTAAGATTGTAACAAAATAAATTTGATGTCTATTGAAAACCATCGAAAGGAATAATAAAAATAAGTGTGTTTTTTTGTGTCATGAATAAGCCAATGCCTAAATATTAAGAAGACACTAACAAAGTATGATCAACGTATAGATTTATTCATAAAATCCTTCATAAATACTAAAAACATTTATAGTTTTGGAGACATGAATATTCTAAATGTCAATGGATAAGCAACAGCGGGTCAGGAGAAGCATTATGCACTTTTAACACGTGAATTTAAATGCACTCCATGACATGAAAACAATATGTTCTTAGTCGAGAACATGACGAATTTTTAGATTCTTTGGATATCTCCTTTTGTCAATAGGAACTCTGAAACCTTTATCTATTATATATCACGAATATCACTTTATAATATCACGAAAAAAAAACGATTCTTCCAAAAGGAACTATGATTTTGCAGTATTAAGTAAATTGTTGAAATTTTAACAAGTTTTCAAAGTTTATTTTCCCAGCGTAAAGTTTAGTTTCACACTGTGGGTACTGCATTTCACACATGATCATCTCTTATGTGTAATCGCATCTTTTTTAAAACTGGCTGGATAAACAAGACATGATGTCTTGTTTATCCAGCCAGTTTTAAAAAAGATGCGATTGGCGATACTCATACCAATACCATAACCCATCCATGTTTTTCAACCGATTGCTGCATTAATGAACTATAAAAATAATGGTTTTCACTTTAGATATTATGTTTAGCTTTAAAATTAATTGAATGAACTACAAAAATAATGGACTATGCTACGCGAGGCTCCTATTTCTGTCTGCAGGGTTTAAAGTAATCTAACCTAGCCTAACGTCGGGGTACCCCAATACCAAAGCTCGCTTCGCTCGCTTTTGCATCCTAAGTTCACCTGGTAATATTGCCATCCATTATTTTCTAAGGTACCCCTTCAGGGATTGCAAAAATAAGCTTAAAGATACTATGTATTTAAAAATAGACATTCGACAGTAATCTAAAATATTACAAATCATGTCCACGCATTAACAGCTAAGCACCTATTCACCCAAAGTTATCACACTTCACATTATATGAGTATTTCTTCAGTCGAAAGTTCAAACAACATTATTTGATGACTACCGATTACCAAACAAAGATAGCTTGTTTATTATATACAAAGATTGACTAATCGCTGTCTGGACTCCTCAACTACATACTTGTATAAAGTCGTAGGTACTCATGATGATGAAGCAGCAATTGCAACTATCGGAAATCGATTGTGAAAAACGCAGCTTAATAGAGACTATTTTATAGAAATGTGTAGACAGATAATATCCTTTAAATCAAATAAAACTAAACAATCGCGTTAAAAACGTGTCGTGTGTAGTCGGCCTATCGGCAGACGCGACGAAGGGTCCAAAAGATAGCTAGGATAAACAAGATGCGGTAAGCGTAGGACTGGATAATGTTGCAAAGCTTGGAGGAGGCCTGTGTCCAGCACTGTGGACTGCGATAGGCTGATTGATAAAATGGACTTTTAGCTCACTTTAATATAGTACATAATAATAATCATATATTTGGTAGTTCATTTTTCCAAAAGAATTGCTTTTGGCAAAATGAACTTTTTTATGTGGCGTCTGAGTTGGACAGACAGAGACTGCCTTCGTAAAACCCCAATATTTTCACTTCACTTGTATTTGTGGGACGGCGCCTTGGATATATCCAAGGCGCCGTCCCACAAATACAAGAATCGTAGATCGTAGATTCTGCAAGCAAACTATATTTGCGAAGACCTCACAAGATTTAGAAGATCAAAAGGAAATTATCGCTATATATAATGACCTGACCGCAAGAGGTGTCTCAATGAGGAGCTCAATAAAACTAATCGAAAAGTGTTGGTTAATTCGCGGTTTTATAGTGTAGACTAGTTTTTGCAACTAAAGCTCGTTATAAATATTTGCCGTGAAGACAAACAGATGAACATGCTCGTATGTACTAATCAAAGTTAAGGTATGACTGAACGGTTAGATCCCAACGCGATGTCGGCAAATTAATCTAGTTTCAGCTAAGCCGGATAGTCCTAATGCACTAAAAAAGTTTGGTCAAACCGGACACATTGCGGAACAGACTCAGGACATCGGACTTTGACAGATAAATAACTTACAGCAGTAACTGTTGTATTCCGGAGTTAGCCTCAGCTAGATTTGAGTGTAGTAACATACATGGGTGTATTTGTATAGAATCTAAGAAACTACATTTCCGGCTCTTTTGTATGGTATAATATACGAAAAAATTGTTCTTATGTGTTCGAACAAACAACGATTTACATTGGAAACAAAACCCAAATTATAGATTTTGACAACCGATACTGAAAGAGTTAGATTAGATAGTTATTTAAAAAAAAGCTGAATGACTGATTCCTGTTTTAAAGGAATGGACACGTTGGTCGTTTTATCATGCCTATATTTCAAGGCGCACATAGTAGGTACTGTAGTGCAAACACTGCACAAAAGATGCCGAAAGTAGTTTCAATTTTAATTACACCGGATGAAGTACGAGTACGAGCTTTGCTTGAAACTTCTACTTTTTTGATCATAGAGTATTAAACCAGAACCCAAAGTTTTTTTCTGAGAAATGAGTCTTAGGAAAGTTATAAAAAACCATTAGTCAATGATTTAACCATAATTATCCAATCATTAACCATTTCGACCGAATGCTAAAGTTACTCGCCAAAGTTCTCACGACTATAAATAGCCAATTATTAAATATTGTATTGTTTAATCATCATATTATGAATGTTTAATGCATGTTGCAGTTATAGTCAACAAGAATTACATAATTCTTCGTGTTAGAGTAGATATTATAATTAATTTATTATCACTACATAAAGGATGTAAAAAACCTCTTAACGAAGCCGAAAGGCACTTGTTCTCTTCGTCATTGCGATCATTTTTATGTTCTACATCATACCTTCCAAACAACCTTCTAATTACGGAGATATTGGGGGTCAAATATCCAACTTTTTAAGTTTTTTTTTTTTAATACTAGTTTTTAATGTAAGATTTTTCTTTTATGATTCTTCTTTATCTTTAAACACCTCCACGACCCCCATACTATTCAATCCATCCACCAGCACAATATTTTGAGTGCGTTACATTGAGTTCTACCACAAAACGTGATTTTTCACACCAAAAAAAAAGCCGTTCCCCAGCAATAGTTTTTGCATAGAGTTACTTAGTTTGATGTACAGAATGCTTAGTTGACGGCTTCGTGATGAGGTTGTTTACACCCTGTATTATAAAACAAAGTCCCCCGCCGCCTCGGTCTGTCCTTATGTATGCTTAGATGTTTAAAACTACGCAAAGGATTTCATGCGGGTTTTTTTTTACAAACATAGAGTGATTCAAGAGGAAGGTTTTATAAAATTAGTCAAGCGGGCGAAGCCGCGGGCATCAGCTAGTGAGCTATAAAACCAAGTAAGTTTGAAATGCCGTCTTCGTCGATCGTAATACACTGATTATTTTGAAATGTTCTATTAAATTTGTACATAGCTTGATTAGTTTTGAACGTTTGAAGGAACACGGTTTGGTGGAGGAGGAGGTGATTCTTAGAATTAAATTCATAATTTCAGAAATGGAAACCAACATTTAAGACACTGTTAGTTAGTTTTTTTTCTGACAACAATACAATTATTGTTTAGCAATTTTGCCTACAAGACAATAGTGTTGCGCAAAAGTTAACAAACACTGAATACATAGGTGTATCTATTTATAAGCTAGGATAGCATAAAATTAAATCTAGAAGATTTAACGATAACCTTTTTCTCACTAATCCTAAAACAGTTGACTGAGCTTCAGCAAACATGTCACAATGGCGCTGATACGAAGCTTTAAACGAACCCATTGTGTTTTCACTCACGTACTATTTCTTAATCTGTCTGTCATGATTTTTGTGTCCATTTTTATTATGTTCAATTATATTTATATTGTAAATCCACCGTCATATGTAATCTGCCTTTTCATAATGCACTTTGCATGGAAACAGTTTGAGGACTTCCTTGTTTGCACATGATTTTGTTTTTGTTTAAGTTAAATGCAACGAACCTGAATCATTACATTAGCCTTCTCATTATTTATCAAAATTAACAAAAAAGGGCAAAGATTTGATAAGCACAAGACACAATTAAGTGAGCATAAAATACAATTAAAAGGAACGTTGAATCCGTTGCGATGTATGAACGATGAGACAAGATAATAGTTCCGTCTACATATTTATTTTGTATTACATAATAAACAAACGTAGGTACAAATGATGGAAACCTATTATCAATTAATATTTATACCATTAACATATCCTTTAATGATTTTGAATTCAATTGTATGCTTACATGTAGCTACAAATACAATGAATCTAACTTTATGTAAACTACAAAAAATGCGTTTTTAACTCCTACACTGCTACAGGGTCTTAACTCCTTTTTAATGATCAGTATTGTTGCTGACCTAATCCAATTACACTTTAAATAAATGTTCTTTTAATTACGGAACTCAAATCATAGAAGCTTATATTGTTGATTAGCGGTCATTTCCAAAGTTCACAAAAAAGCGCTGAGGTCCGTTGAGAGCATAAAGTTATACCTCGAATCGCGTCACCGCGACCCATCCTACATGATGTCAGCCATCTGCAAGTGCCTGCAACTCGGGATATATATAAAATGAACGATCTTACACTAGTTACTCATTCGTTAGTTTGAACTCAACACGAATACTAAGCATCATGCTCAAATACGTGAGTCGAGATTTTTTATTTATTTAATTCTAATAAGCACTGAAAGATTTCATAAATTTTAATGGATTTTTTAGTAATTAGTTGTTGAAAGTGTGTCGTGCCTTTTGTGATGCATCGGTTAGGTGTGGTAATGGTCGTAAGATGCGCAAAAACAATGGGTGGAGGTGTCATACCGGAGTGACTTGATGAATCCTGACCCCAGGGTTACGTTACAACAGCCGGTCTGTTATTATCGTGCCATCACATGCTGTAATGCTTTATTTAAGATTTCAAATACTGCTGATATTAATTTTAGCATAAATTATGGAGTTACCGTGTGTCCCAGGTAGATTAAGGACTGATTTTCTAATTGTCAAATATCTTTTAACTGGAGAACAAATATGGCGGTTTTGCATTAATGTTCTGTACAAAAGCAGTAAAACTGCAATTGGTTTTCCTTAGATAAAATGTATATAATATAAAGATTAAAAAAATAAGCCCTCATTCAATTAATTTTCCTATTAACTTCGAAAACCTCATTAAAGTAGCAAAGTTTTGTACCTACATCAGTCGTTCCGATAGTCCCCAGTTATAAAGGGCATACAGTTCATATAATCCACTTAGCATAATGTTAGTTCTTCGAAAGTTAGTCCTTTGACTTGCTAACAGTTAACAATGGGTCGTCAGTTAAACTGAGAACGTTTGGTGTGGCTACTTAACAGTTAGCATTTAGAACTTACAATTTCTATAACTGGAATGCATTTAAAACGACCCACTGACCGAGGTTTGTTTTAATGAACAACTTATTTGTAATTTGTATTATGATTAATCTTCATACATATAAAACTAAAACCGTAAACTCTAAAAGCTTTAATGAAGACAGAATTATGCAAAAAAATATAAACAGTTAACAAGAAAACCTCAGAAACATTAAATTAGATGCAAAAAGTTATATTGTTATATATTTTTAACCTCAACTGTTAAAAAAAGCTCTGGCACATAGTTGAACAAACACTCCAAAACAAATGAGCGCGACACAATAAATACTCAAACAATTACTCAACCTTATCATCGAGCGAAATATGTGTAAATAGAGAAAACGTTTTACAAATATTATTTTAAATGTGTAATGTTTGGACAATGCATGTGCATGGGTTGCACTCAGAAAAGCGTAACTTGAATGTTTTAAAGTATCCTTGAATGTTATAGAGTAGTATAAACATTGCTTTTGACTAAGAAAACCAAGCTTGACTTGTCTAACATATGATTAACGTTAAAATTGGTGATATTAATCCTAGAAGAAGAAGAATAACTATCCAACTGACAGTCCAATGCCACAGCTTAGCTACGTACAAAACGTAATCTCCTCAGTATTTAAATGTGAATAAAAATAAGATAAAAGACATAACATCCTTAAATTATATGAATCTAAATGTGTTTTTTCTTCAAATAAGACTGAATTCGCGATTTTTAAATTGCGATAGAATTTCACGAAGAAGAATCATACTTGGTATTTGCTAATAGTATGCAAAATGTTTTAAATCTAATTTTGTGTTTATATACAGGTAACATTGGTCTGCGTGCTAGTAGCGGTTTGCGCCGGCGCCCCTCAGGCTCAGCAGAACCCACAAGACGTGCAGATCCTGCGCTTCGATAGCAATGTCGAGCCCGATGGTTACAGCTTCGCGTAAGTTATCTCTTCTCTGTCAACTTTCGTTTTTGTGGTTCCGGTTGTCATTTGTAGATTTCTGTCAGTCGTTAGGGACAGCCAAAAGCACAAAAGTCAGAGATTCAGTCCAAACAAGGGTTTTGTATTATCCAGTAACTAGATTGTGGAAGACAGATTGGCGGGCACTCCGTGTAAAGAACTGGTATTCATGGTTGTAATGGACGCCAGCTAGAGTTAAAATATGCTAGTTTTTTCTGTCTGTGTGTAGGACAGCTAGAACTAATAAATATATAACTAATATATATAATAAATGTTAAAACTATTAGTGCAGAATCATAAGAAAAATAACCTCTGAGTCTTATTAACCTTTCAAGATCCATCAGCTCCCAAGAGAAACTCCGCAGACCTCGGAAAAACATAATTATAAAGAGTTTTAAAGTTACCATGACAAAAGTTGAAGGAGCAAAAGCCTTAACTTTTAAATACTATAAGAGGCCTTAAGGCCCTCCCGCGGACAATAGCCCCCTGGTCTTCCCAGCGCGTGTCGCAAACAATACCTAAGGTACTCAGGTATGTGCACAGACCACCTGGTATTGGGCACACGCGACTTAGTGCTGATAACATCATACAGATAATTTCCCATTCCTATAATGCTACAGGTCAAATGGTCGTTAATATGCCTAAAAGATGAAATTATCTGAAATCTCAATCTAGGAATTACTAATTCCATACTAATGGCCGGAAGTACATCCTTGCAAAGTCTGCAAGGATGACTTAGCCTTTGAGTGACTTGACCAGTTTTAATAGTTAAAAAGTAAAAGTTTAAACTAAGAAATAGAGACTGATTAACAATACTGACACATCATTAAATACGACACCCGAG
The DNA here is from genome assembly GCA_963853795.1 of Xestia rhomboidea. Classification (NCBI taxonomy): domain Eukaryota; kingdom Metazoa; phylum Arthropoda; class Insecta; order Lepidoptera; family Noctuidae; genus Xestia; species Xestia rhomboidea. The sequence goes on along the minus strand of OY970761.1, from coordinate 10,254,118 downwards.
GTGCTTGTATTGAAATATAAACATAATTACTTAATCAGACGGTAAATGTAACCGATTGTTGCGAAACGAGCCGAGTTAAGAGTAGGTGATGACCCTTTGTGACGTAACTACTTAACATTATACAACTCCCAGTGTGAGCCATAAAAATAACATAAACTTATAACCATTTTGAGACTGAACAAATAATACCGAAAGGTTTTACTTATTTATGCAATAAGGAAAATGGAACATTGGAAAAAAATATATTTCCCTTTGTTTTTCTGGCATTTAAATAATTAATCAAGCCTTTATGATTATTCTTAGCAGTAGTCACCGTTATTAAGATATTATAATATTTTTTTAAAGAAACGGGCTTCTAACGAAATAAGAAAAATACTTAGCGCGTTGAAGTCTTTTGTATGGAAAACCGAATTTGAATAAATAATTATTTGCGTAAATTATTTTTTATTATATATTGCTGTTGACCGATCAACAGCAATATAGAGAAATTAATTTACGCAAATAATTAATTAATTAATCAATGAACAGATAAATATAAAAACTTTCAATTGTAATCCGTAACCAAATGACAGGCACTTGAAAGAACTTCATTTCAAAGCAATTTTTTCTGAACTTTTTTGATATATTATCATTATGTTATTTTCCTTAAATATAACTGTCGTGACTTAGTAAACAGGAAAACTGATTGTAACAATACAAGTTAACGAGTGGCTTGTGGTTAATTTATAAATCATTTATAATATAACCTTGTTTTTTCATCTACAAAGCAATCCTTGTAATCAGACATCCATTTTGTACAAATATAATTCTTACTTAGTTAATTATTATGATTCCGGGATCAAATCCAGGTCAAGGACAGGTTACCTTCATAATATCGACAGTAACTACATCGACGGTCGTAGGATCTTTTTAATGATAATAGTATCTTCAGTTTCTGGTCTTCGCTTACAAAGACTGAAGATGCTATAATCATTAGTATTATAGTTCCTTAACTGAAGATACTATAACCATTGGTACTATAGTTCCTAAGTAGGTCTAAACCAAAGATATATATACTTATATTTATTAAGTATATCTTTGGTATAGACCTTCTAAGGAACTTCTTGTATAATGAATTCACGACATGACTCCTACATGTCTGTCCAGATATTACCACACTGTAGGAATTTCAACTCTTGCCTCTGAGCTGAGTATTGAAAATCAATCAGTACGCTTTCATTTTGATATTCATTTAGCTGTCGTCTAGTGTTAGTGGAACCGGGTCTATGGAACTTACAAAGAAAACCTAGCTAAATAATACTGACTGCCTCGTTGGTCGAGAAACTCGAGCGCGACTGCTGTCAGGTTCTTGGTTCAATTCCCGGGTCGGGCAAAATGTTATTGGTTTTTTTCCATCAGGAAATTCTCATTTGTGCCCGGTTAATGGCAATAGTCTCACCCTTATTACACGGGACTTACTGACGTACATAACTGGCGAAATGTATACTATTAAGTACACCTCTGCCTAACACCTCGGGGATTACAGGCGTGATGTTATGTTATGCTAGCTAAATAATCTTGTCATTATCTCTTATTAAAGTTACACTGAGATGTAAACTTTAAACTTTTCCTACACTAATTGACTACTTGCTCAAAGATATTTCAATACACTTCTTATAAAATACATTTTCTTTTTCTACAGCTACGAAACCAGTGATGGTACCTCCAGACAGGAGGAAGGCAAGCTCGACAACCCTCAGTCAGAGACCGCAGCGCTGACAGTCACCGGATCTTACGCTTACATCGCCCCTGACGGCAAGCACTACACTGTGACCTTCACCGCAGGACCCAACGGCTTCCAGCCCAAGACCTCCCTAGGACAATAGGACCACACACCGACACAACCTGTACATAGTTAATACTACTCTCAACAGTAGAAAAACTACCATTATCGGTAGAAAACTACTATCACCAGTAGAAATCTACTATCACAAGTAAAATAACTGTAACAGTAGATTTATATATTAAACAGTTAAAGAGATCTCAGTTAAGGGATCTAATTCTAAATTCGCGTGCCATAAGGACGTCTCAGTAATTTTGTATATTTCTTTGTACTTTTATAAAATTTATTATGAATGAATAAAATACTTTTTTTTTAATAAACATTGTGTTTCTTTTTCTGAACCTGAAATTATAATGGGAATTTGTTAACGGAATCTTCAATTTAGGCGGCGAGATCCGCTGTTTTAACTCACTTAAAACTATAAAATTGTCAAGCCTTAATCATTTTTTCTTATCTTTTAATTATTTTATTGCGATTATACATAAGAACTTTAAAGAGATATTGCCTATTCTAAAATCGTGCTTAGATAGTTAATATTTTACGATTCCAATTTTTTATTATAGTAATATAATTTGGGAGCCACGCCTAATGTTCTTCACACACATTTAATTAATTAAGACGTATTTTTTCTTTGATTTTTAATACATAAGATAATATTCAAACACTTCAAAGTTGTTCCACGGTAATAAAAAGGCTTGCAGCTATTCACAAACGTTTCGTTTATTGTTATTTGATGACATAAACGTGCTTACTAGCTCACAAGGACGACTGGTAGCGAATCTAACTTTAGAAATATTTTGCGAAACACATACAATTTTAAAACTTGCTATTATCACTACAATTTTATCCTCAACTTTGCGCAAGTATAGACACAAATTGTGAATGTATATTTCAGCTATTAAGTTGGGTTATGTTAAAAACAACGATTCTGACTCAGCAACGTGGAAACCTTTGCAGAATCTCATCTTATTTTAGCAATCCGTCGACGCGACAGTTACAACACTTAATTTCTATGTAACCAAAATCCTTAGTGCATGAACATTAATATATAATTCAAAATATGTAAAATTTTGAATTATATATTAGTGTTCATACACTGTATGTACATTACACATTTACACTCCAAGGCAGAGTCATATATAAATCTCCACCTAAGTCCCTGAGGTTTTTTATTATATTTTAGCGATTGCTATGTATTTTTAAATTCTTTAAATCTTAGCAGACACTCTTCACCTAAGTCACAATGGGTCGTTTGATTTGTTCGGCGTCGGCGTAGTTAACAGATGTGTGAGGGAAATCAATCCGCCGCACTAGCAAGTCTTTAAACTACGAGTGTTTATTACTTCGTTAAATACATATTTAACTTACATGTAACTCAGGTTAAATATTTGACGCAATCGTTACAAAACGATTAGTTAGAGACTCGAAAATGAAATTACTTCATACAAACATTATATTAAATTCATGTTTTGCTAACAAATGATTTACTTAATGTACAACGCATAAATACGACTTATGAATAAATGTGACATCAATGAAGTAAAACTATTTTGTCACTTGGCAAAGGGAATAAAATATTACGTAAGAGCAAATCAATCACAACGATTGAAGATAATAAATAGAATTAATAAGATTAATAATTATTAATAGGATATCAAATAGAAATAATAAGATTAAAAAAAAACTGTTGGATTATTTTTTGTGTTACACGAATTTTAAAGAAATCGGTAATTTCAGTTCTTTCAAACTCCCACTGCAGAACGATTAAAAAGCCGTGCACAAGTAAGCGCAATAACATTAGGCTAAGAAATTTCTCAGCTAGTGTTCAATGTGTATGTTTCGTAAATGTGTCTAAATGCCAACGCACACAAGACGCATCGTCGTGAAGGTTCTTGCATCCGTTTATGCGTACTTTAGAGTTATAGTATGTGAATAGTTCAGCAACCTTCACTTATCACGATTATTTTTGTAACTGACCGGCAATCCTTATAAATATTTAATTTTTGTGATGAGCATTGATTTCATCGTCTTCTTGCTTCTGTGGCACGTTTCCTTCTTTCAGTCTTCCCTGTCAGCCGTCACGCTATCATTCACTGCACAATTATCCAAATCAAAACTTATCTTACCTAACACAATCAATCTACCTTTACTTTGGCCTTCCTCTTTGTCTTCGTCCATCAACATTTTTTTATCCATGACTTTAATAGTCACAAATATTTTATCGAATTTGAAGAGATTTATTTAAACTTTCCGTTAAAAATAATGCAGGATGCAGCACCCGCAAAATTATGCACATGCACGAAAAGCAATTATTAATTAACACAGAGTATAGGTTTTGGTGAATCATCATCATCATTATCTGCCTATAATGTTCCCACTGCTGGGACACAATCTATAATCCACCACGCGGGCCCAGTGCGGATTGGTAGATGTCACATGTCTTCGAATTTTTGGTTCTAGGACATGTTGGTTTCCTCACGATGTTTTCCTTCACCGTTTTGAGAGCAGTGGTGATAAAATAAATTACACAAAGTAATGCGCCTGTATGGGTTCGAACCCACGACTTACTGTTCGTAAGTCGGAGCCGCCACCACTGGGCCGCCACTGCTCCCGGGTTTCGGTGCATTGCTTGCGTGATAATAGGGATGATTCCTGACTAAAAAAATATGATTCTGTTTAGTTGGTCAGATTAACGAAAAATATTGGATACGTGTTTTTTGTTTTATCAAATTAATAAAAATTGACGAAGATAAAACGCGTCAGAGATGTGGATGCTTGTGACATCACTTTCCGGTAAAAAATGTACTCAAACGTGACGTCACACGAGTTTTCGACGCACTGTATCGTCTTCATTTTTTGTTTACGTGAAAAAAGTATAATCTAATTATAAATATTTTGCATATAACATTTAATACAAAGAGTATTAAATTACCAGGTCGCCAGGTCACAGAGGTCAAAGTTTGTTTGCAAACGAAGTGGCAACGGCTAGTTTATATCTTTGACCTCGTTAACAACATCGAAACGACATTTGTTACTTCACAAACATCCGAATAGAACTAAGCTTAGCTGACATAAAGTGTCAATTAGTATTGGAAAATCCGTTGATTTTAAGTATTTCCGTAAACAACATCATCATCAGTAAACTACCGTAATGTCCCAAAATAGTATTATAAACTACTGCAACTAATGCTTCGGCATTGAAAGCAGCGCTGAAGAGTAGTTAAGTATATTTAAAATAAAAGATAATTTGTATTTTTTCTAAATTGCACATAGGACCATGAATAATTTGTGAACTGAAATGCGCAAGTATGCATGAGATTCAAAATTTGTGGATAGCCCGGTGTATAAGCTGCGTCACATCGTTTCAACAACATATATGTTTATTTGCAGGAAACAAAGGTACTCGCAACATGGAATATTGCAGTGTTGCTATTAAGATGCATAATGTTCCAAAGTAAACAGAAGAACATCTAGGAACATCAAATGTTGCACGAATGCTATTCAACAATGTTCCCTGTTGTTAAATTTATTTTGGGAATAGTATTTCGCAGAAATCTAGGCGGTTGGCTGCTTACCGGGGCTATCCCGAGAGTAAAACCAGGGCAAAAACTACACGCTAAGGGCACCCTTTCGGTTTATGGTGCTGTTAGGGGAGGACACAATGGACAGGCTTGATCGGATCAAGACTATTTCCAATATAAACGGGTCTTTATAAATGACGCAACGTTCGAGTATTGTCATCGTGCGACAGATGGCAGTGTGTGTCGCTTTCTGACACGACTGCTTGAACCATCGTTATTTAAAACGGTTACAAAATGACTGTGACGAAACCCGAGACCTTTTGAACATCAAACGGTGGTGGGATCAGTGCGTTTGCTAAACGGCACAGTTATGATTTGCGATCTTTTTACTGATTACGATGTGATGGTAAAGATAGATAGTTGATTGTTGTTTAACTGATTACCTGTACAATCAAACACTTCTAATTAATTTTTAATGTTAGGGCACTATGTCTGAAAGTATCCGCGGGAATCCGATCCGGGCCGGTCGATGTAGCAATGCTTAGAGAAGACCTTCGTCCAGCGAGGAAATCTTTCATCAGAAATACTTCTAGGCAAGCGTGCTCCTCCTTAGGCCGTATCATCGCTTAACATCAGGTAAATTGCGGCGAAAGGCAAGCCCATTTTGTATTAACAAAAGCAAAAAAATATGAGGAACATACTCGTACTTTTTTTGGCATAAGTCACAAAGCCATTCCACTTGAAGGCACAGGATAAAAACATAGATTCTGATTTTAGTTTGTATTGTTGTAGAAAATGTATCTATCAAACAACGTCATAAACTATTGAAAAGCCTGTAGAATCCATAAGTTCAATACACCACAACGTGAAAACTAGTTAAGTAAAACTGCAAGGCGCTTAAAACTAACAAAAACCTGAAAAGGCAAATAATACAGTTTTACCACATAGCTCTCCCAAAAATATTAGGTCTTACATTTCTAAACTAGGTATATTGAAATTCTAAATTATCAGAGGACTATGGACAGGGGTAGACTTCGCATGTCTTGTGAACTTGTTCGATAATTTGTCTTTACGCCTACACAAATGTCACTGTGTTAACAAAATTATTAATTTTGGAAGGCGTTATTAACGTGAAGCTTTCGGAAATCTTCAGCCTGTAGACAAGAAAAAAACTACCTAGACAAAGAATAAAATAAATAATATGAAATAATGTCATTTTAAAAACACAACATAAATATTCGATGCTAATGACGTGTTAGAAACTATGTTTAAAGTAAGCAAACTGTTTAGAATGAATCCGGTCAGTAGCTAACTTGACCAACTGTAGTAACGCTCAATAAAACTAGATGGCATTGGTGAGTAGATTATACAGATAGACCACCGATCGCTCCAACCTTTGACCAAAAATATGTAAATTAAATTTAAGTTAAGATGACATCACTTAACGGGCTATTCGTTATAATTCCATTAACACGTACTTCAAATTGAAAGTGCCTAACCAGGATGTGCTCAAGCTTAAAAAAATATTCTGTGATTTGAATACTAATCCTCCGCAATGCCAATATTCTTTATTTGAAGATGAGTACTTTTGTAAACTAATTATACATATATCTTCTTCGTCGCATTAATTCCCTGTTGATAAATAAGAGTCCCAAAATGTTCTGTCTTACTTTCAGGTACTGACGCCGGCACATCACTACTACAATCTGTAAATTTTTAGGGTTCCGCACCTCAAAAGGTAAAAAAGGACTGCAAGTGAAGCACTTTCTTGTCCGTCTGTCCTTCCGTCTTTCACCACCGATTTTCTCAGAAACGAGTGAACTTAGCTAGTGGAATTTTATACCTGATACTGAGGTCTATAGTCCGTATTAGCTGTGTATAAAAATCAAGGTCCTGAGTGAACATGATAAAAAGATATGGGCAAATTTAGATTTTCGCGAAAACTTGTAAGTACCAAAATTTACCTTAATTTTTAACTTTTTTATATTTCGGAATTATCCCTTTACTTGTGCCGTAAGAGTTTTTAACCAAGACTTGACAATTCTAGGTCAACCGAAAATACCCTATAGGTTTTGGGTCGAAAACCTATATGGTAGTCCATATAGGTTTTCGACCCAAAACCTATAGGGTATTTCCCGTGATTTTAGGTCAACGGGAACTATCCCGTTGACCTAAAATCACGAAATTTGGCGAGGAGCAATGTCTTACAGCACATGTAAAGAAAAAACTGAAAACCGTAAATATGTAGTTTAAAAACAAAAAAAAAGCGATTTTACTATTACAAACTTATTATTTGCGGTTGATGCAATAGCCACACAGCTGTTCATGGGATCGAACAGCAAAGTTAAGTTTGTCCTTCAATAGTTTGTACGGAACCCTCGGTGCGCGAGTCCGACTCGCTCTTGGCCGGTTTTTTTTATAGATTTTCAACTTTATCGCTAAAACATTAGGTTCAAGATTGATTTGGTAAATTTGCCAGTTTTCGGGTAGCTTGATATGCGGTCTGTACATCCAAAAGCTGGTAGATGTCGTTAGGTAGCGATAAGACAGCTATTGTCCACAGAATTTACCTCCTAGCTAATGTCAACTTCAACAATAACTAAGCGTCTAAACTTTGCATTGAGTTTGCTTTAAATAGATAAGTATAATGAAGTACACAATATTTAAATACAATAAGGTTTATGTCATCTCAGGATTTAAGTCTAAGGGTTCTTAAAGACGAGCGACACGTTGCCAACTGCAGATAAACTGCAGCCGTCGCCACCTGCCGACGGCTGCCGTCGACGCTTAGAGTTGTGGCGTCGGCGTCTGCCGCCAGCGCGTCGACGGCCTCCAACGACGGATCGCGACGCTTGCAGTTGTGGCATGCCGCGTAAATTTGTGTCGACGGCTGCAGTTTATCTGCAGTTGGCAACGTGCCGCTCGTCTATAAGAACCCTTAGTCAAGACGTGAACGATGTCATCAATCGTGACTGCGCTTAGTTCCTGAACTTCTAGGCCGAGATCTATACCATGTTACTTGGGACGTTCTTAACCTAAGTGATATTCCTGTCACTGTTGTGGAACTGTCTAACTACAAGTGGAAGAATGAGACAGGAATATATCTAAACCAAAGCACAAATTAATTTAAGTTTATAATCTCGGCCCGAGTCGTAGAAAGGTCATACATGATATTATAAACAAAGCGAAGATTTAAACGTAAAACCATTAACATGGCTGCATGCTAATTTATTACTTATGCTTCACTTCGTTGAAGGCGTATTTGCATGTAATCACAATTCATCATGTCAAGTAACTTTAACTTAACAGTTAACTTTTGAAGAAAATGTTGCAGTATTAGTCCCAATGGTCTAGTGGTCGCAAGCGGGACTGCTGAGCATGAGGTCCTGGGTTCGATTCTTGGGTCGGGCAAGATGTTATTGGGTTATTTCACCAGGAATCTTTCAGTAGCAGACACGGAGACTGGATTTATGCCCGGCTCGTATTACTTGGGATTTAAGCCTAACTGGCGATATATGGGTGTAACTGCTATAAGGTACAGTCGTGGTCTTTTCCGCCTGATCTTTTTTTTTTTCGCTTGAATCATGCGGTGGTGCCGAGCCACGCCCCCTCAAAGTAGTGTAGTATATTGTACGTGCAAGCAAAAATTAGCTTAGTGGTGATCAGGCGGGAGTGTCCTCGATAGTACAGCTCCAGTGCTGTTAGGCAGAGCAACATCATTTCACTGATATGTGCTATATGCATATATATATGCTACAATATTTTGTTGTAATAAATAAATCATTGCTAGTGATGATCGGAGAAAGATATCACTTTCAGTCCCCTATGATTAATAATAATCGGTGGATAAGGTTAATCCCAACACAAAAAGTACGATTAATTATTTTGTACAAAAAAATAAATGACCGTGAGATAGATACCTGACACGCAAATAATCCAGTAGGACAAAAAAAAACTATGGTCAAAGGTTTTTTTTTTACAAAATAAAGTTACTTTTGAACATGTTTAATAGGCAAATGATCAATAATATGTAAACTGACAATGATGTCAACAACCAATAAATACATAAAATCACGCCTTCAAATGGATCGATTTGAATTTTATTATTATTATCTGTCTTCTAAAGATAGATATCCACTATATTTAACAATATTTCTGTGTATATCTCTAAAATTGTGTCGCTTCGTTCAGTTAAATCCAGTTTCATCACATGTGATGAATGAGACTTTCAGTGACTAGATTTTTACTTTCTACCTCGAATTTCTACGAAACTTTGCATGGTAATAGTTTATTTTACCGATCAACCTTCATTAATTTTGGTTTTTTCACCCTGTAAATAAAATAAATGAAATATCGCTGGACATTACACACAGCGCCATCTAGTTCCACACTAAGCAACGAGGCTTGTGTCGTGGACACCAGATAGTTGATATAGATACTTTTTGTTTATAAATACATACTTATTATACATATCCATGACTCGGAAACAAATGTCCATGGAAGTAAGGAAGCCTTACTACCTACTAATTATTTGTTGTGTGTTTTCTTTAAATAGAAATGCCCATTTTGAAATTAAAACGTAAAACTGTTTTTTATTTTTTATAAAAAAGAGATTATAAGATTTCGATTTTTCAAAGTGATCGCAAACTTTTTTTGATGTATGTATGTGCTTTTGTAGATTATGTATGATGAAGACTTCAGAGATTTTGTTTTAAGAAAATCAAAATACCATCAAAAAGTTTTATACACACTCATAGCCGCTCTCGTGCTTGTAAGTATTGTTTCAAACAAATTTAAATGGCATTGAAATAAAAAAACAAAACACGTCGCAAGCTAACCCAGATCAATCGAAAAATCGATAATTAACCTAATAAAACGATCTTTTTATCTATATTTTCGGTTTGCACACAATGAAATATAGATTTTGCAAATAATAAGTATGATATGTGACGCTTCACGCCAGGATTAGCGTTCTCACGACTGTTTGTTTTAGCCGGATGTTATATGACGGCGATGAATTTACATCAAACGGTCACAGCATATAGCTTAGAATATCCAGATGCAAGGAATAATGTACAGGGTAGCCAACTGTTAGACAATTTTATTGGCCACCATTTTGTGCGGCAGACTTTCGCGGTTGTTTTAAGCCGGCTATTTTGTTCAAAACTTCAAAAGTTGTCAATTCGTTAAGGACAGTTTAAAAACCATGACTATAGAAATAGCAGTTCAGTTATTTATTTAACACTTCAAGCACAAAGTACAGAGGCGGACTTAATGACGCGGACTTAGGAATGGCGGATTATATCCTAAAGCTCAAATAAGCAGAATATTCATGATATTGGAGCCTTACCTTATATCCACACAGGGTCCTCAAATTCTCGTCGTCGCCGTCTCGCCGTCGACTAGTTGGGTGAAATAATTGCATCAATCTTTTTTAAACAGACTACAGCACAGGTGTTACTGTTATAGTGATTGGCGATTGCTACTGTATTCAGTTTTTTCCTTTAATATCATTGAATCAAATCCATCTGTTACCCTAGGGAACACATGGTTCTAATAACTCGGAGCCAGAAATCATGCAGGTAGTCACCAACCCCAAAAACATTTGTAATAATTTACTGTCTCGAAAATAGTCCTTGAGATAAACTAGAATTAACAGATCGTAACTTTTTTAGTGCGCATATCTGAAATGTGCGAAAATTTTGAGAAAAACTTGGTGAAAAGCGATCGTGACTAAAAGGAGCAAAAAGGTGAAGATTTGTCGAATGTATTTTTTTATTATTTGGGGGAAAATATACGATAGTTATTGTTTTTAACTAACATTATCTTAAAATATAGCTGTACACTTCCGAGTTGGCCAGCTTGTTAAAACAATAAAAACCCGACCAGCCAAAAAATCCAGTCTGAAAATATAATACAAATTAATTAAATGAATAAACAAAAGCGTTTTTATTAGACAATAGGTGCACCTAATTAACTATCTATATGTGCATATTAACAATGTTGATTAAACATAATAATTCCAAAATTATATTTTTGTATAAATTATTGTTTACGATTATTTTATTGTTTAATTAAAAATAGTAAATTCAGCCACCAAATTTTAGAAGATATAAAAATAAAAATATTTGACCTTTATATTATAATTTTTCAACAATGCCGATAATATTTTAACATCACAAATAATCCCCAAAGGGTTGGGCAGAGTTGTGCTCATTAGTACACACACATTTCGCCAGTAATTTTTAAGTCCAATGTTTTTTTTTTCATTTAGTTACTTTTTAAAAATTATTACATTTGTTTTAGCAGAGTAGTATTTATAAACCACTAAAGTTTTTACTTAATGCTACATGTAATTCTACATCGTAGTAAAAACAAAATCAAGGTAAACAATAAAATACATCATAATAATATATTATGTACCTTATTTAGAAATTTGGCAACTTCATCAAAGGTTACTACGTAAACTGCATTTCACATTGAGCATTCAATGTGTTGTAGGTAGTGGGACTTAAGTTTTAATTTAATATTTCTTGGCGTAATGTCACTGCGCAAATCGGAAGGTAGGTTGTTAATTAACCGAGGAACTAGGTAAGAAGATGTCCGCTCGCCATAGGTGTTATTTGCGCGAACCGTGCATAGCTGGTTACGTGCGACAGCTCGCGTGAATACAGGATGTTTAATTTTGTAATAAGGGGCGAACCTATTGCCTTCAACCGGGCACCAATCTCAACTCCATGGCTGCTACTGAGAAATTCCTGAAGAAAAACCCAATAACACTATGCCTGACCTGGGAATCGAACCCAGGACCTAATGCTAAGCAGTCGCGACCAACGACGCAGTCAACCTTTATTTATTTATAGTAACATAACAGTCAGTTAACATGTACTTGTACTTTATTCATTATTGTGATAAAACATTCGCACATAAGTATGAAACAACACCGCAAATATACTCGTATACTTACCAAAGTTTTTAAAACGTTTTCGATTAGATCTGCCTAATAATAAATATTTTATGTTGATCATGACATTTTATAAATAACAACTTTGTAAATATGCTAAAAAATTGTACATTCATTGTACATTGTGCACTGAACTGCTAAAAGATTATCTATGAGAAATCTTTTAGCAGTTCGGTCAGTTTGGAAGGAAGGAAGGCAGTTTTCAATCATTAGAAGGGATTGAATATGAGAACTGACAGTAAAATGCAGTGCTATCGTTTCTGTGTGCCACTAATTAATATTGGTTTAATACCAACATGTTTATAATTTATTATTACCAACACGTCCCTTTCTTGTATTCTATACGGAAGAGATTTCGGAACCTTTGTTATTTTTGATATCTCTATTTTATTTCGATGGTTTTCAGCTCGGGCATCTCTCAGAAAATACAAAATACCGCACTTAGTATTGGTTTATTTTTGTTAAAAACATCAATATCTTTTAACAGACAACAACCATTAATTTAATTTTTATTCAAGTCACGTTTACATTGCGTTGAAAAATGTAAGATAACTGAGACAATTAATAAATCAACTGTCATTCAGTTGTGCCATCATCACGTCATGATTAGAGCAAAGTTGTAGGTTACGCTACATTTTATTCCAACCGGGACATCAAGCACATCCGGTTTCACGATAAATGTGTAATTCTGACAAGTAATAAGAGGTGAAAAGTAGGAAGTTATCCCTGGCCCTGGCCGGGACATTTATCTGGTATTATTTCTGTTTGTTACGATTTTGTCTACTATGCTAGGATTAAAATTGTACAATTCTAGAATACAACGGTATACTCGTATTAAGGTTTACAAAATGATTAAAGTTGGAGATCAGATAAAAGTTTTGTAAGGAATATTCAAATGTTTCAAAAATATATGATTGTCTATAAGTGACGGGGACTCGAGAATTTCCTTGAAACTTCATATTTTTCTATTCTTTGATGCAACATTCAACCGCTTCCTACATTTCTACAAGAGCCCACTTACGGTATCCATTGATGTTTGAGTGACCTTGATTACCGCGGTAATTGTAAGATAAACATGTAATACTTAACACTGACCTTTGTCAATTAGTAAGAGTATTCGATTCGTCAAGATCAGCCGTTTTTTATCATTTACCGAGGATACGAATTGTTTATGAAAAGTCGGAGGTTCCGTCATCCACACTTCCAATTTCCATACTAAAAGTATAAATGCAGAAAAACTGCCCGTATGTCTAATTTCCTCCCTATCTGTCATCTATTCAAGCAAATTTGGATGTTTGGCACACGTGCTTACCATGTCTAGGGTGGACATAGGATACTTTTAATCCCCGTATATAATATGTCCCCGTGTGTTCATTTCCGACCTTCACCCGGGCGATGCTTCGGACACAAGCTAGTCTTTTCTAAATTTGTAACCGAAAATTAATGCACATAAGTTTGGTACCTTGGAATTTTTGCAACTACGTATGCAAATAAGTCCACGAATTTCGTATTCCAATCGCATGTTATGTTTTAGTTAATCCCAAGATAGGTCGATTGTTCGTGCAATGCCCAGACATAGTTATTTTTTGTTAAGATCAGACGTAGAATATATAAAAATTCCAAGAAAGGATTATATTTTCATTAGTGAAAAACTTTCATAACTGTGTGTTGTTATTATAATATTCAGTAAAGTTCAAATGTTTTTGGATTATCACAAAAAAGAGGTAAGGAAAAATATCCAATAGTTAGCGATACGATTGTAAAGTAGAATCGTGTGTTTAGTCCAATCATATCAAACTTTGGGAAAATCATAAAATCGTATCATAAGAACCTTTAAAATATACGACATCAAGACAAACATTTTATATTCACTTTAATGAGGTTAACGATTTCTCGAACGACTTAAATGAACAAACTCTGAAAGAAAACCAACGACAGTCGACAAGAATATTGCCATAAATAATCATAAATCGAAATAATATCGTGACAAATTTATTTGATGATAATCACAAAAAGCAGAAGTGTCACCTGTAGCTAATCATCATAAAGTATATATAATTTATTGATGATTGTAACTTGAGACTACTATATATAAATGTTTGTAAATTATAGATCATTATTGACCGCATTAAGAAAATGTTCATCTTTTTGTGGTATATTATATAGTTTGATGCAAAAGTGATACTAAATCGATTTGTAATGTATCGTTACATTTACATACGTATATCACTCGGTCTGATCTATACTATTTTAATATTATAAATGTCAAAGTAAGTCTGCCTATCTGTCAGTCGGTCCGTCTATCTGCTACCTTTTCTCGCTCAAGTGGCTGGACGGATTCCGAAAATCCATTCAATCAATTCCAAAATTTGGCCCATAGTAAGACCATGACCTTGATTAGGACATAGGACATTTATTTATCCCTGTAGTACGTTGCTGTGCCATTAACTTCGAGCTAATTTATAAATATGCCAATAAAGCACTTTTTGCAGGTATTCTGTCACCTACAACTTGTTGTTATCAAAATAAAAGGTCAGATAAAAAATTGTTTTTCAACGACGCGTGTAAATCAAGTATGTAGATAACGGCTTTTCATGTAATAAACAGTGAAAATAAGAGACACCACAGAGTCAACTTAATTCACTAAACACCGAATCATTCATCCGAGTTTTAATTCATTCTTGATTTGGTGTTTTTCTGGTTTTCGCTGATCAGGTGCCATCCGACCTATGTGACCCCCGTTGAACCAGATTTGTGCTCCACGGCGACATATAGATGCTGTTAACTCAAATTTTGCTTAAATCTGTGGTCACATTGCAATTATGCATGTTTTTATGTATAATTTTGATCGCGATAGAGATAGCATGTTTTAAAAACAAGAATTCTGAAGGTCAAATCAGTAGCCTATGATATTTTTTTTTGTATTTCCTATTAGTTATTCAAACATTACGTTTACTTTTCAACACTCTCATGGTAAATGATAAAGTAAATCTTTTAGGGACCAACGAACTGAAATCAATCGAAGTTTGCTATTATAAGGTAAATAACAATCTTTAAAAGTCGGTACAGCCACTCATGTCCATAAATAAATTCAGATGGCTAATTGAGTGCTACCTAATTGCAGATAGATCTATGCAAAGTTCTGTCTGGGACAAAACAAATACGCTTACATTGAAAAAATAATCGCGAATGATCAGGATAACATGTAGAACTAAACTAATAAGTATGTGAAGAGATAGGTAACTACCTAAATACATTTTGCCTCTTAGAGGAAAATATTAGTTTTCATAAAAATTAAATTCCTGAAACTTATCTTACTTTGCACTGTTTTTTCTTCAACGTTAAGAATATAAACTTGTTAGATTTAATTTAAACCCATTAGACATTATTATTATTACCAAAAAAGGTCTCAATGGGGTTTATTTAGTGTTTCTAAAACTTTTTGATAGCATATTATGCCAGTTCATAAATGAGCCCAGATGCTTCAATGTTGTCGTCATCTTCATCATTCTCCTGCCTCTATTTATTTGGGGTCGGAAGCTTCAATATTGTATTTTCCAAAAACATAGAACCTTCAACAGAAATTCAAAAACTCAAACTAAAACTGACCCTGTTCATTATCAAGGATACCTGTCCCACGTTAAGAAGTACACTCGAGAGCAATGAATCCGGGTCACTTAAAGAATCCTAAAAATCTCGGAAACTAAAAATGCTAGGTTAATGCAATAAATTATATTTAATAGACAATGTAATACTCCTTAAATGAAGGTATTAAAACTTCTTAGTTATTGTATAGTTATATCATAAAAAAATCAAATTTGAAAAAGGGCCACTTTCGAAGATGGAACTACGAAATTACAGCATTTGGTTTTGCTTTTGTTTGTAATCTGTCATTTATGTGGGTACATAAACCATGTTGATAGTGCTCTATATTCATTATTCAAGCTGAAATTATGTCGCTTACGCCTGAAGAATGCACCAGAATACTTACAATGCTGGAAACCGGCCGGAGTCAGCGCGATACAGCCAGGACTGTCGGTGTGTCGCTGTCAACAGTACAAAGAGTTCTCCGACGTTACGAAGAAACTGGTTCTAACCTACGCAGACCAGGAACGGGCAGAACCAGGTGTACCACAGCACGAGAAGACCGATACTTGGTGAACACCATGCTTCGAAATCGCTTTCTCACAGGAACTGAACTCACAAATCAGTTGCGACGCCTCGGAGGAAGTAACCCAAGTGCATGGACAGTAAGACGTCGGCTTGCTGAATCTAACTTAAAACCCCTTAGACCTGCAAACGGCCCTAAACTGGAGCGTGGGCATCGTATTTCAAGACTAAGATATGCCCAGAGCCACGTAAATTGGAGTATTGAAGATTGGTCAAAAGTTATGTTCTCCGACGAATCAAAATGTATGCTCTACAAGCACGATGGAAGACACAGAGTGTATCGAAGACCAGGGGAAAGATTCAGGCAAGCATGCATCGAAGAAAAAGTAGCCTACGGTGGTGGGTCTGTACTTGTGTGGGCCGGAATTTCTTCTGAAAGTCGCACAGAGCTGGTGATCATAGAAAACGGCTCTTTAACTAGCGTAAGATATGTGGAAGAAATCCTCAATGATCACGTTGGTCCATTTATGGTCAATTTAGGTGAGGATGCTATATTTATGCATGACAATGCCCGACCTCATACAGGTAGGATTGTGAATGACTACCTTCAAGAGATGAACATTACTCGTATGGAGTGGCCAGCGCGCAGCCCGGATATCAACCCGATCGAGCATGCTTGGGACGAGCTAGGCAGATGCGTAAAACAACGAAACCCTCCCCCAATCACGCTTCGTGAGCTCAAAATTGCTCTCACAGAGGAATGGGAGAATATTCCCCAAAATCGTATAAGGAACTTGGTGTACAGCATGCCAAACCGCGTAAACGCAGTAATGGAAGCACGAGGAGGCAATACGAAGTATTAAAATTCAAGAAAATCGTAATAAAGTTCAAAAATTTCATGTTTCCTATTTTTGTTTTAAGGAGAGATCAGCAGTTTTTTTCTTTATGTAATTTTGTGTTAATAAAATGTATGGTGACTCATAATTTTTTTACTTTCATTTAAGGAGTATTACATTGTCTATTAAATACAATTTATTGCATTAACCTATCATTTTTAGTTTCCGAGATTTTTAACATTCTTTAAGTGACCCGGATTCATTGCTCTCGAGTGTATTTTTCTGACATACATCTTGTAATGACATCTAATTACATTGCAATCGTGACAGCGTGGGCACGACCATCGTCCCCGGAAACAAAATATGCCTGCAATAAAATATGGCCATAGGTATAATAGTGACGACTGTGACTGTCGCTTCGCTCATATGTTCTGGGCAGAAGTATTAATAAATTACGTAGTCCAAAGAATCGGCACAGTCTCGTGCGAACTCTTGCGCAACAGGCCGCGAGACGGCCCGCGTTATCATACACATTACGATCATATAAGGTAAGTCCATATAATGTAACATTTAACGAGAAATTACGAACAATTAGATCAATAATCGAGAATCATTAAAAATATGTGCTCTCTGAAAGTGACCTAATTAGAAACTGGCTTAATCTTAATCAACTATTTTTTTTTTATAACCAAATAAATTAATTCATACGCCAATGTCATCTATAAGAAATTCAAAGATGAGCAAGCAAGAGAGTTTTTTGAAGAATCCAATTAAGTATCAGCTAAAATAAGTTGAATAATAATAAGCACGTTTGATTTTATTTTCCTACGTTGAGAGATTGGGAATAGTTTTATTTGGCATAAGTTCACATAAAACATCGCTCAAGTAACAAAAGACAAGACGTAGTACTAAGACAGTGATTGCACGGATTAATCAAATTAATTTTTACTTATAACCAACTTGCATGTACTACACACAATTATTAACTATTTGAAAAAAAAACAAAATTTTGTTTTAAACTAAACAAACATTTACTTCAGATCTTTTTGGAACAAAAAACTTCAATGACTTTTCGTGCATAAATGTTTCGTTGCAAAATTCGCTTGTTCTTTGTTATTTAAGTGCAGTTTCAAAATCATACACATAAATAACTTCACACAACGTGGTTTTAGCACATCATTAAACATATATTGCGGAAAGATTGCCATGGCTTCCGAGTAGATAAATAACTCGATAAAATCTATTATTAATTACTCGTAAACTGTCCTTTTATTACTCACTAAACTCACATATATAATTAATACCTAATGTTCATCAATAAACAAATATAATTTGTAATGCATTATGCTAATTCCATGGCAGAGTTGAATTACTAGTTGCGATTGACGAAGATGTCCACCTTGCGTAGTTTACTATCTCATTGTTAAATGAAGCAAACATAGTAAATAAAGTTAGTGGCGTGCCAATAGCTACTGTCAACGTTTACCTTGTCATCTAGCACTATGTACCTTAATGTAGGTTATGGAAATAGCTATTTCAGGAAAATTCGGAACGACTATAGTGCTTTTTTCTAAACAATAGAACGAAGGTCAAGAAACTGCACGTATTTTTACAGTAAATCTTCGCTAATTCTCTTCTTGATATGTTATTCAAATTAAGAGTTTAGAGCGTTTAGAGTATTCACTACTTTCTTTGATTTGATGATAGATTCGAGAAATATAAAAATGACAGATTGCATGGGATGGCATTTTTAGTCACCTACTCATATGTAACGCTCAGATCCCATATTTCTAACAATAATACGAAATACATTAAGCCCATCTTCGTTCAATAACCGGCAACGGCAACTAGCTTTGAACGGTTTTCGCGATATGACAAAACATAATTATTTGATAGTGTGAGTGCATAGTTTAAAAAAACAAGGCAGTCAGACAATAAAGCATAAAATAAATCACAAGAATTCTTGATCTCCATTAGCAATTTACTACGACTACATAAGTATGTTCTTTTAATCTAGCTATTTGATGCAATATTTAGATGTCATTACTTGTTTTTTATGCGTTGCTTATTAATAATTTAGTTTATTGGGTTTTTCCAACAAGGATTTCTCAGTACCACGGTGTTTGGATTTGTGCCCGGCTGATGGCAAAAGGGCTCTTTTGTCAACTGATCCCACAAGGGCGGAACCCGCAGGTCCACTCGACCTAATGCATGTTTGAATTGGTCAACTGGACCTGTTGACCAATTTTGTGATTTGTATTTTAAGTAGAAAAGTTTTCTTGATATTAATCTACTTTCATTCTTCCTAACATTTTTCTACACGCTTGTACTCAAATTTAAAATTAGATTTCATATTTTTTTAACTTTACAGCGGCTCAAATCGACAAAAGAAAGTAGAATAAAAATAATAAATTAGTAAACTCATCCCGCGGGTACTGGGTCCCAAATGAGTGGGACTAGTTGACTAAAGAGGCAATAGGCTTGCCCTATATTAACTACATGGGACTTAAACATAACTGGCGAAATGTAGGTGTACTATTACATACACCTCGGCCAAACTGTTCGGGGATTACATGCGTGATATTATGTTACGTCTATAATTATCGGGCTGGTGCCCGCAACTCCGCAACGTCCAAAACGTCCGCGTATTTTGCGTCCCTATTATTATGATTTACATTTATTCGAATCGAATCTAAAGTTCGTTCATAAATCGATCGTTCGTTTCGTTCATCAATGCAATCATTATTGAGGATTTAAGTGCATGTGTTTCTGCATATATTACACATGTGCATGTGTTTCTGGATATTTTTATTCATGGAGACATATCAGTGCGTGAAATTTAAATTAATTGAAATACGTGATATACTCGTAAATATTGAGATCATCAGAGTAGATTTAATAAATCGGTGTTTCATAATATAGTGTCGCGATCTCGTTAAGGTGGATGCTCCAAGGTAGCCCACGAAATTCAAATTTTCTTTCGTTTTTTGCAATTTGCAGGCCAGTGTCAGGTTAGATAGATAAATCATCAAACATTCATATTCAGTTCATGTAACTGTCAAGAATGACTTTTTCATGAAATAGTCATTCTTTACAGTTACATGAACTTAAAGGGTTGTTTTGATGATTTTAATAATTATAATTCTGTAACTACATACGTCTTACAACCGCGAATCATATTGTAATCAACATACAACCTGACACCGACCTGCAAATTGCAAAAAACGTAAGAAACTTTAAATTTCGCGGGCTACCGTGGAGTTTCCACCTTAAGTACTTGCTTTTTCCAACTTGTTGTGTAAAATGTAATCTGGTAAAGCATTATCTTCTGTTTAATTTTTGCCTAGAGATAATCCTTCTAAATCGTTCGTGAGCTCATCGAGTCGACATAAAAATTAGCGATTGCTATTATTTTTCTAAAGCCAAAAGATGACAGACTTATGATGGTGATATCGACCGAATAATATACGATAATGGGAAAGCAATCTCTAGGTATACTGTTAAACCATCTCGTTATTCAAATATGAAAGATTTATAGCAAAATATGAATATTAAATATTCAATAAACAGAAAGTTATATCTAAAGGATCTTCTTCTTCTTCTTTGCGTGTCGATGGACTCAATTAATACCCGGCCAGTATTTAGCCACCTGCACAACTCTTTCCTTGGCTTTGTTTAAATCCTGGAAGGTGCAGGATGGGCAAGAAAGGAGGCATATCCTGCAGAGGACAAAGAATCTTGTCATCATATCATGGAACTGGGATCATACACCAAGCTGTTGCTTAGCGAGTGCATAGGTATGCAACATGAGGTAATTACAAATACGTAAAATTTTGTACTTTCGATTAAACTATCAATTTCGTAGAAAATACCTTAAGCTATTTAAAAGATTTTTATCGTGGAGGTAATAAAAATCACTACATGAAATTAATGAGGAGCCTACTAGATAATCTGTAAAGTTATGTTGTAATATCATTTTTACTACCATACATTAGCATTAATTTAAATTTTCCATCCTATTGTCAATATAATTTATGTCAATGAAAACCAATCAACTCATAATATTTCACGGACTTTCACGTGTTTGAGCAAATAAATTACTCCCACTCATTTTATTTTAGACAAATTAAATATAAAACAGGTGACATAAAACCAGCCCAGCCCAGGTGCACGATTATCCGCGAATAGCCAATGAAAATAGTAATAACTCACATATGTCATAGCCTTATACATATCAAGCAGAATAATTTCCCTATAACGGGTTATACCGTTTTGGTTTTGTCGTTTTGGTTTTCTCCATGACGATCGATGATGATAACACAGGGTGTAAATTAGGGGCCTTCAATACCGCCCGTTTCTTTCGATACATCAAAATAAATAAAACATTTTGTTGAGAAACGACTTTTTTTTGGTGCGAAATATCGGTTTACGGTACGAGTGCACAAGGGCCAAGGATTATAAGTAAAGTTATAACATAGTAAACTTTTTTTGAATCGTGGGAGGCAGTTGGAACTTTGATTTCACCGTAACTCACCAACGTCATCGTTAATTACAAAAAAATATCGCATTAACGGGAAGAACAAGTGAATCTCGACTGGGTTAATGGTGTTGTTACACTCTTTTTTTAAGCCGGAAAATGTCTTATGGACGGTTAGTGCATAAGAAAGTGTACTCGAAACGACTATAAATATATTAATAAACGTATTGAAATTAAAAAAAAAACTGTCTAGATCAGGGCTCAAGAGAGCAGATTTGTTTAAGTCCGATGCAGCCCATCATTTAGTTTTTATTATTTTGTTACATTTTTGAAAATTGTTGCATTTAATACTTTTAAAGATTTCGTATATTTAAGTATTAAATAAGTGTTACGAACTTTATAAATGAATATAATCACATAAATCTTACGGTTTACAAATGAGATCATTATACACATCAACATCTTAATAAAACCAATCATTTAATTTAAACTAATTCATTAGAATATTAACATCAACTATAAAATCTGTATCATTTGTCGAAACGGCCATAAATCTTTGTAACTAATCTGTAACAGGAGCATACAAAACGATCTATATTTTAAATCATGTCGTTATTTCTGCTATAAAATCAAATGTTTGCATAGTCAAACGTTTTGTTAAAATATATTGGCATTCTTTTTGTCTGTTTTTTCATTGTGATGTAAACTAACAGGTGAAGTAAATTAATATTGTGTAATCATGTCACACTTTTCGCATGAAAAAACAAAACTTGTTGAACCCGTTTCTTCTTAAATCAAGGAGGTTCTTTTAAGACCGTCAACACATTACTGCCCTGTTAAGATAATGAGCAAATGTCCGCAGGGGATTCATTAAAGTATACTATTATTTTTTTATGTTGGCAATAAATGCCTACTACCAGATCATAAACTTTGACACGGATTTGAATAAATTTTTAATTCATATTTAGATTTTTACAATGGTTCTATTAACGGAAAACTTTAAAAATATCGTAAATTCAACTCAGTGGCAATTAAAATACATAAATAATGAAAATATGTTATTTAAAAAATAATAATATTTTTACAAGACATTGCCAGCACCGAAATCTTTGTGGCTACCATTTGTATGTTAATAAACTGTATTGCTTTATTCATCGCATTGTTTTAACGATCGGCATTTAAATGTTTTAATTCCAAATATTCCGTCACCAGTACAGAACATAGAAAACGTGTGATTTTCTAGTAACTAATAAGTATTTTTATACTAAATAGGCTTGCGTTTGGCCGCAACTCGCCTTGTAATGATGTGAAAGGATGATGCGGCCTAGGGAGCACGCTTGCCTAGACGAAATCGATTTAATCGAATTTTGAAGAGATGCGAATTATAAAGACTGGACAACAAAAAAGCTAGCATTTCCAGAAAGCGCTTTATTCGGATCCATTGGACTTCAATCATAACGGTGACGGTTCACCGTATCTCTGCTCGTCCGATGATAGAATAGGGATGGGGGAATTAGATGGTGCATCATTCCAAAAGCACACTCTGAAATGTAACCGATAGGCTGGCAACTTTGCGGCAATTTTCAAAGCTTTGCAGCTTGGCTTTGTCAAGGGAGTCGTTGTCAATTTGCATCTTGGCACGTCGCTCAATAGTTTCTAACGCTTGCAGCTGGGACTTGGCTGATCCATCCCAAAGGTGAGAACAGTACTCCATGCACGATCAAACTTGTGCTTGATATAATATGAGCAGCTGCCCCGGCGTGAAGTACTTTCGCACCTTTGCGAGAATACTCAGCTTTCTAGCGGCTAAGTGGGTCTTGGTCTCTATATATTACCCGAAGTTGAGGGTCAAGGTCAGTGTAACACCATAAAGTTCGGGATGGTCAGTAATCGGAACGGATACATTTCGGAAAGTAATATGCCTCTTCTTGGCCGAGAAAATATACGCCTCGGTCTTGGCTGCATTGAACTTGACCAGATTGGTATCGCTCCAATCGGAGCCTTGAGAAACAAGTTCAAGCGCTCGACCATGGGCTCCCTGAGTAACTAGATTTCGGCTGCACTAACACATTGCACTGAATATGTAACTCTATACAACTGTGCCGTCGTCTGCCTACCCAAAGGTAGATTTTAGCAGGCCGTCGGCATAATAGGTATTTCCATACTAACGTTTAAACGTGCCTACAGAAAGCAATTCAGATCTTATATTAATTCAAATTACAGTGGAAAAAAAAAATCTGAGGTGATGTTCTTTCGATGAAATTACACAACTAAACATTAGGCGTTAGTATAATCATTAATTAAATTAGACAATCGATGTAAACAATAAATAATTTTTCAAGTACAATATTAACATGAATGTAGCCGCGAGCCAAAGTATCGATGGCTATTTAGCAATGCTTTGGCATTTTTAAAGATAAACGTTTACAAGAGATACATATCAAACTAAACTAAGACAGCTTATATTAATGGCTACATAAAAAACCTGTCGGTGGCTCATCAGTGTGAGTGATTAATTAACTTCTGGCAGGCATCGTATATTATAATTACACACCAATTAGTCAATACGTCAGGAAACCATGTTACGCATAATAATTTGACACTCACTTTTATGGCACGCCGCGCCGCGCCGCCACGTTGAAAGACATGACAGCTTTCTTTTTTTTAAAGGGTTGTTCAAAATAAAAAATAAAAAAAATGAATTTGTCACAGTGACGACAAAAAAACAAAGTAAAACAAAACGCATATTTATAAAATAGTTTAATTTTGAATTACGAATTGACAATAATATTTGATTAAAAAACTTTTCTCTCGTCAAAACGTCTCAGTCCAATCATATCGGAATGTAATTTCTTTTTTTATTTGTATCGACACTAAAATTAGGGCTGCTTAAGATAATGAAAGATTTTGAGTATTTTGTGTTTTAACTTATTCAAAGCATATACATAGTTAAATACTGCTCGCTATTGAGGTACTTTATAAGGATATCTAAGGAGATTTTTTGCCAAAGTGAATGTTGGGTGTTGTTGAAAGTATCGTGAAACATGTTAAAGAAAACATCAAATACTGATTCAACTGAACAACACTAGATACAGTCGTAAAAGCTTTGCGTACGTGTTATTTCACTAGAAAATCAATTCAATTTGTCTAGTTACATTATATTATCATATGTCAATATTGAAGTTCCGCCTGACTTACAAACATTATTTACTCAATTAATTGGTGATGCTTAAGTAATCCGTCCGCCGAAAATCTTAAATAAACAATATTCTCAATAATAATCACAGGATACTAATGTATTAATTTTAAATGTTAAGGCCATCCTCTTTCAATACAGCTATTATTAAGATACGTACTATAATTAATTACTGGATTTAATGTGAACGATGCTGCATATTTAGCTATCTATCCCGACCTTAAACTTAGGAACTTTATTCATTAATCAATTTCGTGATAGCTTTTTTAAAAGTGATCGCTACAGCTTGCTCTTCGCAGTTGTAATTTAATTTTGCTAGAATTTCATCACAAGAGAATGTTGAATATAGGTACAAATGTACTTCTTTATTTATTTATTTATTTAGGAAAAACAAACAGTAACTTATTACAGGTTCATAATAAGGCTTACCTACATACTAAACTATGATAAATATGTTACCCACTACGTTTTCCACAGATTACTATCAGTAATTAATATACAACTAGAGAGATCGTAAGTATATCCTGTAAACTAAAATAACAGTTATAAAAGTAAGTTGTTCAGTATGTTAAGGGATTCACAATATACAGAAAGTTACACAATTTGTCGGCACACAATACATATTATACACATATGAAAACACATTACATCACAGTCGTCGACTGCCGATCTTTAAGAATTGCACGGATTTGCTTCTTGAATACGTTTTTACTGAGGAAAAGTATGTCGAGTATGTGTTCTTTAGAACCTTACTTGCTAACTAGTCATAAGCATAGCCATTTTACTTTTCAAAACCGATTAATTACGTCTTGATTTAAGGCAACTTATTACGCACAAGAAATTAATGCAAATCACTATTTGAAAATGTCAAATCCAGTAAAAATGTAAATACACTTTTGACTTCCGTGTCTCGCATTATTTTTTTTTCGATTGTGAGAGAAGACGCCAGAGCAGGAAAAGCTCGTCTTTATGCACTTACCTACATTTTTTGCACGAGATGAGTGAAACAGAATAGTTGACGAAAGTAGCTGGTATAAAAATGTTAAGGAAAGATTTTAAATAGATAACACCTAAATATTTAACGTAGTCAATTAATATTCATAGGATGTTTATCAACACCATGTAACTAAGTAGTATTATAGTTAATTATTTCTAATACTGTCACTTTGCCAATTATAAAAACATTCTTAATTGATATTAATGGGAAAACCTTCTATAAAATAAGGAACCATATTCCAAATTAATTGTAAACTCGTGTATTATGTAAAACAACAGGTGTGGTCTTTATAAACAATATTTATAAACTTAGGATGTGCCATTTTATTTTGACAACTTTAAAATGACGTCATTTCTTTAGTAGTTTTGTACTACCATCATGATTTACGTTCAATCTCTACATAAAGTTAGGCACTTTAACGCGAAACACGGTGAATACTTTATATTCTCCTTGACATCGAGTTCCGTTTTAACATATTATGACATAATGTTTAGGAGCTGTTGAACACCAAGATTCACCAAAAGTTAACACTTACTGTATGTAAGTGAAGTAATTTTAAATGCCAAGGAGCTTTTGTATTAAGGATGTGAAATAGTTTGGGCAGTGGCGTATTACTTTTGTACCTATGTTATCACTACAAGGTCAAATAAACCAAAAAGCATTGGTGGCCCAGTGGTTTCGGCTCCAACTTTGTATGGTCGGAGATTCGAACCTAATAGGCTCTTTAGTTTGTATATTTCTTTTCATCACCACTACTTTCAAAACGG
The DNA here is from genome assembly GCA_963853795.1 of Xestia rhomboidea. NCBI lineage: Eukaryota > Metazoa > Arthropoda > Insecta > Lepidoptera > Noctuidae > Xestia > Xestia rhomboidea. The sequence goes on along the minus strand of OY970761.1, from coordinate 10,227,428 downwards.
TGAAGGAAACATCGTGAGGAACCGGCGTGTACCAAAACCGTTATTGCAAAGACATGTTTGACATCCACCAATCGGCACTGCATTTACGTGGTGGATTATGACTCGCTTCCTCTCACAAAGAGGAGGACTATGTGGCAAAAAATAAAATAATGTGTTGGGTATTTTCAACAAACATCAAACATTAAACGAAATTTAAACGAGAATTACTGGTATTTTTTAACGTCTTATATGTGTGAAACATTTAACTAGAGATAAACTAGAATGACTAGTATTCTTAACATAGATCATCTCAACCTAAAAATGTCTAATTGGGATCAACTCTCAGATAATCCACGATATTTTGAAAAAAAAAAACACAGATTGCTATTGAATTGATAGAGCAGGTTTTAAATTACCTACCATTTTACCAAAGTTTGATTGATTTACGGGCGGGTGTCCGCAACGCCATTTCCAAGAGCGTATTTTACATAAGACTGGGAAAATCGATCATTCTAACCACCCCAGCTCCACAACGCCTTGGTTTTACTGACAATCTCGCAGGGAGTACCTGGGTTACCGCAATAGAACCTTTATTATTAAAGATTTAAAAAACAACTTGTCTTTTTTCTACTTCAGATGCATCAGCCAATGAGACTGCGTTTAACAGCGAGCATAGTACTATGCTGCGTGCTGCTGCGTGCTGCCCAGGGTGCCGACAAGTATACTGACGAGAATAGACCGTACGAGTTTGGGTTCAAGATCGACGGCGAGCAGCACAGGCATGAATCTAAAGGTAAATGAAATTACTCTATCTTTGAATCTGACATCTGATAAAGGGATCAAGTTTGTAAGTTTGGATGTACGAGGTTAACTTCGGAACTAATGGTACAATTCAGAAAATTATTTCACAAACGCCAATAGACGTTACCTCCGAGTGTCATATTTAGGGCATGCAGAACCTGGGTTTCCCGGTTTTTACTACGGAACCGGAACCGGTTCTACCTTCCGTAGTCATAATAGGCTCCATTTAAAACGTTCCCGTGCGATAATATCCGACGAAACCACGGGCAAAAGCTAGTAGTGGGTTTTAGGTGGTTAGAGTCCGACATAACCCTCCGCTTGCCCCAGGCGAAGGGTATGCAAGAGGATTTTCCCACTCGTAAAAAGGGACTACGATACATAATGAATTTCTGCATTTTCTAATAGACTTATTTCTGAATCATCATCACAGTTTTTTTGCCTTTATCTTTAAAAATTATTTGGGGTGGGCGCTGCAGTCGTCTTATTTCCAGTCTTCTTTCTATATCCAGCCACCATCCCCTTTCTCGGCATTTATGTTTCACAAAGCCATCCCTACTTTATAGTCCTCTACATACATCATCATCATCATCAGCCCATAATGTTCCCACTGCTGGGTCACGGCCTCCTCTCAATGAGAGGGAATGGGCTATAATCCACCACGCGGGCCCAGTGCGGATTGGTAGATGTCACATGTCTTCGAAATTTTGGTTCTAGGACATGCCGGTTTCCTCACGATGTTTTGCTTCACCGTTTTGAGAGCAGTGGTGATGAAATAAATCACACAAAGTAATGCGCCTGTCTGGGTTCGAACCCACGACTAACTGTTCGTAAGTCGGGGCCGCCACCACTGGGCCACCGCTGCTCTACATACATACTCATACTATATTCATACCTAATTTAAACTTTTCTCATGACATTTTCCTCATTCCTCCGCATTACACGCCCATCGTACCACAAGCAAACTGTGTCACAACAGTGTCTCTTTATGACTTTTATACTAATTTCTTATTATTTAATCTAAAACCTACTTCTACGAGTATATTACTTCGGCTAAAAGTAAACATACTTTAAAAAATAATAAGCCTCTATGATTTATTAAACAGATATCACATCTTGAAATAGCCTACTAGTATGTAATTATAGTTAGCTATTCCATCTATAGGTATAAAACTTCTAAATCTCTAGACATCATCTATAACACAATAATTAATGAGTTGCATGCAGTGATATATAATATACTATAATGACATATAATATAATATACTATAATGAGTGACTATAATATAATATATAATATACATGCAATTGTTGCATGTGATTAAAGAATTGTCACGATTTCTGCACGAAAATAAACTATGTTAACTACGATAAGGTCACCTTTGCTTCTTTCTTCGTTCGGTAGTAACTTACTCTTATTTTTTTTGTGAATTAGAATATAGACGATAGAATATAGAACATCATGACGTAATATCACGCCAACGCGTGATGTTAAGTAATGATGTTGAGTAAACATCCATGCGATTGCAGCAATCACGACAGATTTGCTGTCTATTATTATTATATTGAAGAGTTCCCTAAAAATGGAAAACTAAACTGGATGCAATTTAAATATTAATAAATTTTAACGTCACCTTTCTATTTTTTTATAAATAACGAACGACTTTTTATTTAAATTTGATTTCTTCTTCATTTGGAATTATTAAAAAATAAATTTTCAGAATTCAGATGGCGTTGTCTGTATATTTCGATACTCAATACCTACCATGTATTTTTAATAATATAAAATAAGTAATAAAAAAGATTATTTAGATAACATTTGAATAGTTAGGTGTTTCAAACTGCATTTTACAAAATAATATGTTTAATGACCAATTTACTACTAATGAATATCAATAATATATTTTTAATGAAGATCTATCTATGTACCCATATTTTAGCAGTATAAAGTCTAATGAAGCCTAATCTAACAGGTATATACCATTTTGCGAATTAAAATATCGGCGATATCACTTCTCTATATCTAATAAAAGGAGTAAGTCATGAAAATCAAATATTGCTGTAACGTTTTTGGAAGTACAAAAAATAATAATCTCGCCATAAAACTAATTTAGTTTAAAATCGATGACATCATCAGATAATAAAAGGAATAATAACCTGAAACTAGTGGTACGTCAGAGACAGTTAGATAGACGGATAATTATTACATAAAAAGCTAAAAAAACCTATAACGAATAGCTTAATTATTCATTTCCTCATATTTTAATTTAAAATCTGCATTTTTTAAAGCGTGTATCTCACTACTTCTCCCAGATTGTTTGATATTACCGATGATTTTTCAAGGTCAGAAAATCGTCACGTTTCATAAACACTCTAGTCTATTAATACTGATCATGTGAATACCTATTATAAATAAATTATGTTGATGATTTGAAAACTAGCTCTTCATATCTTCTTCTTATCGGGTTAACGACAAACTCAACAGATGTTTTCTTTAAATTATTGCTAGAACCTGCTCCTATCCTACTCACCATGCTTTACGAAATTTCTGATTTAGCTATTACTCATCTTGGTTTTCGTAGTTCGTGATTTGAACTTTTGCCACTTCAATTTACCATTAAATGTCATGTTATAAATTAGCGGACCTTGGCAGGGCTTACTATTATATTTGACTTTAATGGCATTAAACAGATTATCATAATATATTCTAACTCAATAAAACGGATTGTATCTTTACAGACAAAGACGGGATAATCATGGGTGAATTCGGATTCGTCACTGCCGATGACGTCTATCATGTCACCGTGTATGCTACAGACAAAGAGGGACGCTTCAAGATATTGTCAATGAAAAACATTCACTTGAAATCATGTAAGTTTCAACCTAATAAAGTCGTTTCAATATAGGTACTATTTGGTACCTATCAGTTGAGTGCCAGAACAAGTCCCTGAAATCTCCACTCCACCCACCCACGTTATCTCTACCGCGATAAACGGAGTTAATTTCAAAAATGTATAACTTATTAAGACTTGTGTCTGGCTGATACCAGTCACCCGCTTGTCCTTGTAAACTTTGCACTAACGGAGAAAGGAAACTCATGGCTCTTATTTCTGAATTTCAGCTTCTGCCTCGACTCTTGCACCAACGTCGGCAAGACAAGGCCATGCTCTAGCATTGCCACCTGCACAACCTGCTTCCGTGCAAGCATCGGTAGTCCCACAACAACCATTCAAGCAAGGTGGAGCACCTACGCCACCACAGATACGACCTTTTGCAGCTCAAGCTCCAGCGCCACAAGGAGCTTTTGCACCACAAACCCCAGCACCACAAGGAGCATTTTTACCACAAGCCCCAGCACCACAAGGAGCTTTTGTACCACAAGCTCCAGTGCCTCAAGGAGCTTTTGCACCTCAACCTGGAAAACCAAATAAACCTGTATCTATTGAACCACCAGGAAAGTCATGCTCATCTTGCAGTTTGCCAACAACTACCACACGGGCACCACCTCCTGCATATAACCAAGTGGCGGACAATAACAATTATAATAGTCCAAACCAATTTGGTGCTCCTGGAGCAAGTCCTCAAAATCAACAAGCATTCCCTGCATTATCTCCTGGACAACAAAACATTGCACAGGGTGGACCAATTGGCTCATCATACAGTCCTCAAGGCGGTCAGCGAAACTATTCTCCTGGACAACAAAATATACCCCAACAAGGACTTATTACCCCAGGCGGCGCACCATCCTTTGCCCAACAACCTAGCCAGACGCCACAAAATTATCTAAACTCACCAAATGATTCCCAAAAACCTTATACGCCTAATTCATATGCACAGCCAGGAGGAGAGATCTTACCTTCTACTGGACAGACTCAAGGAGGAGCTAGACCACAAACTGGATTGGATCAAACAAATACAGGAGAACAGAACCGTTTGTTTGCTGGTAATAACAATCCATACGCTGGAGCCGGGCCTAGAGGCGCCGCTACTTCTGTTCCTGATGCTGGAAATTATGCAAACGGTAACGGTCAGCAAGCTGGATCACCCGGACAGAGTTTCTATCCGAAAGGATCTCCCGGACAGAGTTCCTATCCACAAGGATCACCCGGACAAGGTTCTTATCCGCAAGGATCCCCCGGACAGAGTTCTTATCCGCAAGGATCACCCGGACAGGGTTCCTATCCACAAGGAGGAGCTGGAGAAAGAACTGCGAAGCAATACAATGGTCCTAGACAACTATTTGACTCACAACTGGGACCTAACGGCTCTCAAGGCCCAGGTGCAGCGCAAGGACAACGTGGCTCCTCTAAACCGACGCTATTTTCTGCCCAAATCCAAATAGTTGATAAGAATACTGACATTTATGCACTTGGCCCTAACGAGCAGAAAGGTTTACCGCCAGGACTCGCTCAGGGTGATATAAATACACTACTCTACACATTTAACTACACCGTGGGATTCCACGGTCACTTCGAAGAGGGCTATACAAACGGTGTCAAGAAAGGTTACTATTTTGTAACTGGTAGGAATGGTGTTCGAACGAGGATTGATTACGTAGCTGATGACACAGGGTTCCATCCTACAGTTTCACAGGAGGTACTCGACCTATTGTCTGAAGATGTTCCCAAACCAGAAACTGAAAAGGACGAGAAATATGGCCTCAAGGGTTACGAATTCAAATGGTTGTATTTTCCTGTTGAATCTAAAAAATGATACTCCTAAAATCGTTTCAAAGCTAAAATGGATCTGACCTTTAACTGATGCTACTTACAGCCTTAGGAATAGGGGTACAGCCTAGTAGGCAAATTAAAATGTATAGCTTTACTATATCTTACTATTAATTTAAGGTTAGATTATATTTTTAGGATAAGTTTTTGAAAGTATTACATTTAACTTTAACTATAACTGTGTTCATAGCAACAAACTGCCACGTAACTGCCATAAAGTGTGATCACCAAAACTAATTATTAGTAGTCTGTTAAGTTCATAGAAGAAACACGTGATGACATTAGCACCTTGTATAAAAACATGTTTAAAAATAAAAATGAATAGAAATAAAATAAAATATATTTGAAAAAGATATATAATGTGTTTAATTAATATTACCTACATCTACATAATTATGTATAAAAACTGAATTGACATTATTATTTTCCTGATTGAACAAAAGATCAACTTAATGTGGTAATAAATTAAACAGAGGCATAGATTTCCAGTTTTGCACCCAGATCTGATAGAGTTTCGTGTTTGTTTGATATTTATTTATATCAGTATTCATCAAAAGTAATTACAGTCAATCAAATCTGCATAACATGTTGAATGAAATAATGTGACTCATCAATAGATTTATTCTTTTAAATAATGATTAGGCCTGAAAGCCTCTCTTGACCACACGTAATGGGGTAGAAAAGTGCAGAAGTGGAGACCAGCTTCTACGGCGAGAGCTAGCCGTAGATGCAGCAGCCCAGGCTGCAGCTGGATCAACCTGGAGTTGAATACAAGAGGCCTATGAATGGAAAGTATGACCTACACTCAATGTTAGATGAATACGGATTGAAAAATAAAAGACTTATTGGTGTCATTTGCCTTTTTTTTACCCACCTAAAAAACTACTATAAGTATATTATTTCGAATACATTCTACAGTTTTACAAGTCGACTTGTACCTACAGGTAAATCTTACTAGAACCATTCTTTATAATAAAAATGTACTTTGTTCACCAAATCTATTAACCTCAATATATAAATTATTCAACAGCAATGAATCACACCTAATACCTAAACAGAAGTGCATCTCGTGACAGAACACTAAATATCTAATAAATAAAAATGTCTAATAAATATTATGTCATTCAAACGAGATTATCACCAATGCATTGGCACGTGTATGCATTATTATTATACTCTTTGCGTGTATGTCTCCAAACAGCAGTGGCCAGCAAAGTTACACCGTGACGAAAATAGTTTTCTGAACAAAATAATCGATCAGAAAAATAGGTTCATAACACGATAAAAAACTAAAAAGTTGCAGTAGTTAAAAAATATTGTATCTTTACCAAAAACATATAGGCACAGGCCGTATAGGTACAAGCTAATGCCCCATATTTTTTATAGTAACTTAGTCATTTTGTTTTTGTAGAATTGAAGCACACGCCATCTATAAAATGTTTAGTGCAACAGCATATAAACAAGGCCATAGAAGCCTTAACAAGTTTAGAAACCTGCGCAGCCGCAAATAACAGTACGTAGCATTGATCTTGACTTTTTATTTCCACCAATTGTGGACAGATGGCAGTAATTTCATAACAACATGTAGTTTTAATATTATTTATTTATTAAAGAAAAGTTTATAAAAGTCTTAATTTAGGAACTATGCCCCACAAAACCGTTCTCACGGTTTGTCAGTGGTTTGTAGTTTCTTGTAGGTACATGCAATTTCAGATAGACATACACGATGTTTTGTAGAAGGACCGACACATTTTTGTGAGGGATTGGGGAGGCCTATCCTAGTTTTCACTCAGAAACTAGATGCTACTTTCTTTATACTAACTAAAAAAAAACTTTTAGGTGCTTCCAAATGACGTCCCCAATTCTTCGAAAAATGTGGTCGGTTTTACCAAACAGTAATACAGTAATGGAGCTCTCTTTGAAGGCAAAACCCTATAAAAAGGAATACCTATGTCTGCTGCAAAGCAGGTTTGCTTTGTTCCTGATTGAAGAACATGGGTGCCAGTGCAATTACAAAAACATGAGTTTTAACCTGTCTCTGTCACTTTAAACATCAAGTTAGACATTGGCCGTACAGGTATAAAAAAATACTAACAGCTGATGCCCTAACCCAGCTTAGGGGCAAAAGTTTTGGGCAGCTTTTTAGAATACAAACATTTTCAGTGGATAAATTACTTGTACAGATTTAAGCAAGGCATTTGATAAAGTAGATCAGTGCCTTCTTATTATTAAAACAGGCTTACCTGTAGGCGAAACGTTGTTGAGTGGTACAATTTGTACTAATAGAATCAAACGTTGTAGTCTAAATTGTGAAATCTCTGAAAGTTATCTCGGCACCTTGAATTAGTTTATACTTGTGCGTATCCCGCAGGGATCCCATTCATGTTCGATTCTTTTCAGTTTTTTTACAAACGATGCATATTAGAACGTAAGATCTCAAAAAACCCGTTCAAACTACCTAACCACTGAGTAAACAAAATAATTACATTCGGAGCCTATGTTATCAAGGTCACTTCCGTTCGGAATAGACAACGACACTTCTGTTAATGAATCCGCTGGAAGCACTATTTACTGATACAATTAAAGCATCGAAGAAGTGAGTTCTGGATATGGATGATTTTTCAAGAATTGAACAGAGGGAGCAAAACATTGAGAGGAGATGCCATTGCCCAGGAGTGGGACAGTTTATGTTAGCATAAAAGGAGGGAATTAAGTACTCTGGGTCACAACCTGCAAAGTGCAAGCACATAATAACATGTACGTTGCTCCACATATCAAGCCTACTCTTTCTCAATTACCATCACGAAGATGGATTCTCTTCCTCAATGTAGGTAAATGAACATTTTGGCACTAAATTATAATGGATTCAGGTTTGGGATTAAGCTTTATTTGTATTTTCTAAATATAAAACCTAATTATAGGTAACGCAATAAGCTCGTACATTGCCGATAACTCACCTTCATAAGAGACTGTTGTCATATCCTGCAAACGTAGACATCCCGCTCGTTAAAAAAACATGAATGTGTCTTATTTCCTTTAATTATCAAGTTAAATATTTAAATTTTATTTAGGAGCGTGAGAATCAATCTTAAATGTAGGTACCTATATTTTATTTGTCACTGCGTTATTGGTTAATCATTTTGCGACATGCGTTGCGAATTGGATGACTAAATATAATCTTGATTTTTACCTCCTTCTATATTTTTTTTCTTTCAAATGGCTAAATTAACCGGAAGCTATCCACCACGGTGTGCTACAACTAATATTAAAGTTGGATCAGAATATCAACGCAATCCACTGCCAGGCAAGTTTCCGCATCCGGAACTTATTAGAAGGTGGTGAAATATACTAGAAATATTTTAAATGCGCTGAATATTTCAGTCCATCTGTTTTCATTAAATGTCAGTTATTTGGGGCTATCACTAACTCGAATCGAATTCAATTAGATTCAAAGTCTAGGATGTCGGAAGAGGTCACTGTTTCTGAATTCACGTTTCACAAAAGAAAAATAAAACCATATCGTGCAAATGGCGAAAACCCTGAAATGATGTTTGGAATTGCTGTTATCGCAATCGCAAACAAACATTGCACGTTCACCTCACTTCTTCTTTCATTCTTCTTCTTTAGGGGTCTTCGATTTGCGATCTTCTTTTATGTGGGTATAGAAAGCAGCAAAACTTGATGAATGAGCTCTTTTATAATAATACAACAATAGTGGCGCTTTTCTATTTTAGACGTACAATAATTGACCTGCTTATACCCTAGCGGGAGTCGTGACCCGACAGCAATGATTCAATGGTTCCTGCGATAATCTCAATAACAAGACAATTGCATAAGATTCGCATTCATGAATGAATGTTTGCAGCTACTTGCAGCCACTATCGCTGCGTGCTTTTGGCGGGAAGCCTCCACCAGTCGTACCAAAGCCGGCGCGTGCGCTACACGCGTTCGTTATTCAAATTTTCAAACTCAATGCGATCGCGAACGCGACGTTTCGTCTCCTAGTCTTTTTGTTTTAAAATTGTTAAATGGAAGTATTGAGGACACACCTCATTTACTATTGTAACAATTCTGTTTAAAATGGTGTGAATATGCTTTGTTAAACAAGAAAAGAAGTGTTAGTTCTACTTTCTTAAACTCTAAACAAAACATATCCTAATTGAGTATTTGATGTTGGACATAATTAAGTGAAAGAGGTTTCTATAATAGAAGTAAGTAGTTGGCTTACATTTTCATACAATAACATGATTTAAAGTAACATTACCTTACGTCCAACTAACCCAGCTTTAATAACAAAAGCAACTAAAAAAAAAAAACTGCATGCAACTATGACCTTATAACATAACAGGTCCAGGAGTGTCTTATTTATTACAAGAAACAAAATATCAGCCGTCTTATGATAATATTCTCCAGTGCTAATTTATTTCACCTTTGCCATCTTCACAGTTTACAATATAATATCTGACATATTCAAGGTACTCTGTTTAACACTCCTTAATTTTCAACCATATGCTTCCGATATATGTATATCAAGAGTCATCAGCTAAGAATTTAAAGACAACCAAACAGTAACGATGGTAAATAAACATAGCAACATGTACCTAGCCATACAATGTTCTCTGTAGTACCCAACAAAGAATATCCCATTATTTATATCCACTAAAAAAGGATCGACGGAATTCTAAAGAATTACCAGCATCTTTTTCAATTCTACCAATGAAAACAAGCTGTTTTCCCCAATTAGTCTGTCCAAATTGCATAAAATATGTCGTTGCAATTTCACATTTTGTCCATTCAGTGAGGTCGTCATTTGATCATTCAATAGTTGACATTAAAGTTACAAAAAACATATGAGTATCATAATAAGGAACAGTATTAGACTGAATGTCATCTCATTGACATTCGGTTTGTTTTGTTTTTTCAAAATATCGATGTCATAAATAGCAACTCGTTTTTGGACTGCGTCATTCGACTACTGGTCAAAACCCTCGCCCCTAATTTCGACCCAGGCCTAATGTGGAAAACTGGTCGTTGGTCTTGTCCAGCTCATCCCGTCATCATTTACAAGGCTTAATGATTCGCGGGGATATAGCAGAGTTTATTGAGTAAATGTTGAGAACTAAATAACAAAGTGTATTTAGTTTGAGTTATGTAGTAAAATTTAATTGGAAACTTTATTAGCCCACATCAGCCAAATCTATGAAAACGCGACATTTCCCTTAAAATTCGCCACAGATCAATTTCAGTTGTAGGCACATGACTATCAATTACGTACCTATATCACGCAAGGCTAACATTATAAATTGCATTATGACATCGCTATTTACAAAATGAACTCTATGGTCAGACAAGGGCACTCCAAACCCATAAGTGCCTTTATTCAAGAGTATCACATCATCAATCATTATTTCATGAAGTAACAAAAAACATTATTTGAACAAAAGTCTTGTCCACTGATCCGTTGGAAATTAATCATTTGTTTGTCTGATTACTTGATTAGATTAGTAGGAAATAATAATAGAAGTAATTCGGACAGAAGTCACACAGGTCAAGGCCAAAATCAAAATCCAATTACCATTAATACTATCATACCTATTCTTACCGCTAAGCAGTGTTGATGTGTTACGGTCTAAAGTATATTAGTGTCAGCTGTGTAATTATAAACACATGAATTTGTGGGATGGCAACACAGTCATCTGCTATGCCTTGGTATTGCAGATGCTTATCCATGCCATTGGCAACTACTTATCATTCCTTCTACCTGATTTAATGTCAGCAAATTCATCATTATCTTCCTGCCCTTGTCAAATATTACTAGGGGTCGGCGCAACACGTTTTTTTTTGACATTTCATGTCACTCAATTACAACTGAATTTTCATCAAACCTTTGAACTAACAAGACTAAAACAAAATCACCATTTGCGTTCACATGAGACAATTACAGAAATAAAGAAAGTGCTCATTATTGCTATAATTACAAAATGTTCATGAGCCGTGAGCATGCGCAGACAGTGAGCCATAACTCTTAAAAGCAGCAACAACTCATTTCATAAGTAAGCATTTTACGGAAGAGAATCGGACTTCGTTACGTTGGTGTTGGTGAAAAAGATGATTGAATCAACGTTTATTTAAAAAACAAACCGTGCGATGGCATTTCTTGAAAAATGTTATTTTTTCGAACTTTAGTCGATCCACCCTTAGTTCGATTTTCGAGTGCGGCAAGCGAATTTTCGAAAATCTGTGAATGCAGATTTGTTTCTTTTTAAAAATAAAGGAATGTTTCCTTAAGGTAAAATTTGCTATCTCCAGTATTTCGAGTACTTTACTTCCAGGTGGCATTGAGAAATTTCACCCTGTATAAGTCTAAAAATTATTTCTGAATTGATACCGCATCTCAGCTTGTTCAGTTTGTTACCTAAAACTAAAAAAAAAAGAACCAACAAAGATTGAAAGAGGCAAAGAGACAATACAGTTTCATCCGTTTCATTTTAAAAAGTGGTGACAGAGATCCTTGTATGAATCTAGTGTAAGATTAACATAAGTACCGTAAAGGATTTTCACAGTTGGAATTGTTGGAAAGCTGAGTAAGATAGCCAAAGTCGGAATCGAGGTAAAATAACGGACCCAGCTATCTTATTGTGACATATGCAAACCATGAACTTTCTAGGAAAAACCTTTTGTTTATATTATGAACACGATACGATAGTAAACATTTGAGTTTCTTTATAGTCGATACTTCTCTTATGTCGGGCTCGGAATAGATATAAACCAAGCAGTAATGTTACCTAAAGCGACCACTCCGATCCAGCCTGTGCCCTTGCTGTCCTCTCCCAGCGACGCCCTAAGCCGAGGCCCGTACCCCGCAGGGGGTGCCCTTAGCGTGTAGTCGTTTAGTTTGTAAGTTTTTTTTGCCCTGCCTGGAGGCCTTACACTTAAGGCACCCACAGGATTGTCCGGTTAAGCAGACGACAACCAACAGGTTGAACTGCGAGATGCCATTTCGAAAGAAAAAAAAAATACCTATAGCGGAAGCGGAATAACGGAAGGGTGCACTGAATGTACAGATTTATATTGCCGGTCAAAGAGGCTATTTTAACTCATCAGTGAATATCGGACACCTTAATTTGTCCTGGATCGAGTAAATTATCTTAGTACTAAAAGAACATGAGGTAGGAGCGTCCCATCATAATTTGTCTAGCCGTTTCGCAACTGTATTGGCAACAAGGATCTCGTAACTTACTTTTACTTAAAGTATAACTGCCAAACTACAGATGAACAAAAAACAATATTTATGATTGCAACAAAAATAATTATATCACAGCACCAATAAATCAAATTATATCATAGAGAGTTCTTAATTATGCCATCATAACAAGCAGCACGAAGTACTTATCTATAGAAGTCTACTACACTTCTATAGATAAGTACTAGCAGCTAAGCAGTTTCTTTGGCGGCAAGCACGTGGGTAATAATATAAATGTACTTACTTGCTTACGTGTATTTAGGATCTTAAAACGACACAATATTGCTATGTTCATATAGATTGTAGGCTGTTCCGCCTATACGTAACTGTAATTAACCTATGTGTATACTAAGTAAACATGCACATGGTAGCAGTAGGTGTACGCGGCAGTATTAAATTAGTTTATACACATTTTTACCTATACTATATTACTATGTAATATCATTCACAATCCTACTTCCTACTTTTTCCTACTTATCCTACTAATATTATAAATGTGAAAGTTTGTGAGAATGGATGTATGGATGATGGATGTTTTTTCCTCTTTCACGCAAAAACTACTGAACGGATTTGGATGAAATTTTGCACACGGATAGTTTATAACCTGGATTAAAACATAGGATACTTTTTATCCCGGTAGTAAGATCTCATGGGACAAATATCAATCTTCACGCGGGCGAAGCCGCTGGCAGTAGCTAGTTATACATATTATAAAGAGGCTTAAGTTTTTATGTAGGGATCTTCGGAACTACAGATCCGATTCCGAAAATTCTTTCACTAACGGGAAGCTACATTATCCCCGAGTGTCAAAGGCTACAATTAAAATGTCCCGGTAGGTTAATTTCCATACGTAACGGTAGCGAATCTGCGAGCAAAAGCAAGCTGGGTAAATAATAACGAACGAGGTAAAATTAGATGTATTAAAAATAAATAGCAGTGGTTGCGGTCAGAAGCAAAGATTTCAGAAGTAGTTTCGAAAGGTTCTACCGTAGAAAAAGATCTCCTTTAACTATGTTGTTTTCTTAAAATGGTTTAGGTTTTATGTTATCATTCACCCTGTTGTATAATCCTATTGATCATAATTATGTGTATAGATCACGGAACTAGTTTATTTATTTGGATATTAGATTATACCTTGACTTATGATCTAGCACGTAGTAGGTATGCATTTATATTTGACTATCGTTTGAGGTTATAAAATAAAATAAAATAAAAATAGCTTCATTGATTCCTTACACTGTTTAAACATCAATCAATTATTTACATTAATTGTTTTTGGTAATTCAACCAAATTAATATTATGCCCAGTTGGCTGTTAATAATTTACTTTAATTTATTACATATTTTATTACAATACAATTAATTATTATTTTATTAACAGCTAAAATGATTTAAAACAACATATTAAGTACATACATTTATTTCTTCATGCAATTTTTTATTATTTATTATCAAAAAACAATATTTTATAAGAATTTCATCATGCTAATTTTTAATGTAATTTATTATGATTAACAATTAACATTATTTAGTAAGTAATTTTAATATTTTATTAATATAATAATTAATAAAATCCGATAATATGCCAAGAAGCAAAAAACATCCTTATCTCCTTATTTTAGCCAGACTGCTTCTTCAACAAGCAAAGAAAAGCAAAAGATTTTTCAACTGTGTCTCTAGAATAGTAACACGACATGACGACCCAAATGGCGCAGCGGTACTGAGGCTGCCTTACGTTCTTAGGGTCCCGGGTTCGAATCCCAGTAGGAGCAGATGTTTGTGTGATGAGCATGGAACATTTGTTTCCGAGTCATGGATGTTTATAATAAGTATGTATTTACAAACAAATGTAGTATATCAACTATCTGGTGTCCACGACACAAGCCTCGTTACTTAGTGTGGCACTAGATGGCGCTGTGTGTAATGTCCAGCGATATTTATTTATTAACACCTCATCTGGGTCTCTGCTTGTTAGCTTTTCCGACGTCGATGCATAAAATTGTATCTATCGTTTACTTCACTTTGTAATATGTACAATAATTATACAACTACGATACGGGCAAGTATCCGTGGTGTTGCATTGCATCACATATCCGATAGGAAGTAAAGTTTTTCTAGATTGATCGCTAAATTGCCTAACATATGAGGAAAATGTTTTTTTTTGTTTTCATGAACGATTAATTTTGGTACCATGATGCAACATTCTCTACCGTGTTATAAAAAGTTTTCTACTTAATAGTTAAAACGTATATTTTAAGTAATCGTCATATCCTACCATCGTCTGTCCACGAAGTAGACACAATAGTTAAACAATGATGTATCGAATAAATCGGTCCTTTGACAGATCATGATTTAAATTAATTAATCAACCTTCACGACCTATTAAATACCTCTATGCGGACTAATTATACATATTTCTACATCAAAACGTTCAACTCTTTATTTATGATTTCAGCGTTCGCTGAAATAAATAAACCAGGTAATTACATTTAAAAATCGATGAGTAATTCTAAATTATGTACGAGATTTGATTACCTATCTTGTGCACAGAACCCGCGATTGAGTTTTCTTTCATTATTGTAAAGGTCATTCTTTGTATTCCTTTGTTTCTTTAGGATATTAGTAACTAATCTAGGCTGTCAAAAAGTACATAGGTATAAGAGCACATAGTAGGCCATATGCTCTTTCTACAGTCACTTGTACACTTGGCGTCTGTTTTTATTTCGTGAATAAATTAAAACTAAAATAAAATGTGCTACATTCAACAGGTTTATTATGATAAAAATTAAAAAAACATTGACGCTATCTTAATTTACTGTTTTGGTTGACATTTATGTTCCAGTAAAAGATTGAATATGAGTGGTAAGTTTTATTTTTATTAAAAAAAAAATAGCAATATATGGAAACTCAAAATGCGTTTATCTTTTTAAGACTAGGAATTAACCAAATGGGAGATCCAGGTGATAGGTTAATTGTCATGGGCGTAATGTTTAGATAGGGACTGTCAACTGTGAATTAACAATCTGTCTTCTGGAGTATTCATTTTATTAATTTTTACATGTATAACAAAAAAGAGTAGTTTAAAAAAAAACAATCAAATTACCAAAAAAAAAAAAGATTAAATAATAAAAAATAACAACTGTAGGTATCGATCGAGACTCGAGGAATTGAGCCACACAATGTTCGCGTGTGTGTCTAATTCTAAACATGGGTCTATGAACTAAACCTAAGATTTAGAAGTCGATACTAGTAAGCGTTTGAAATTGACGATTTCTAATTTCAGTAAACCTAAGTATTGACCACAACTCGAATTTTATCAGTAACACATGCAGAATGAGTCATTGCCGAAAGTTTCAAATGTTAAATTCTTCCTTAGTATCGTCACCACTCATATCAAACTCTTTAAATTTATTGCTTGCATTATTAATTTTTTGCATTATTAATTTTTATTGAGTCTTCGAAGCAATTAATTTTACAACGTGCTGTATGAATGGAAACATTAGAAGACATTTTATTTGTATATCTAGTACGTTGGCATGGTACTTGAAAAAAGTTGGTTTTAATCAGTAAGGGTCTGACAGACCCCACTACACCTCAGTACAGAAAAATTAAAAAGACATTAAAGTTGAACTTTGATGGAAATCAACTTCCCACGGGATTTAAGAAAATGTATGTTTTAGGTACCTATTACAACGAAGTACCTACTTCTCAGAATAAAGTCGTTGCATCTATTTAAAGTGTGAAACATTAAAATAATACAAACAGTGCGGCATTACGAAGAAACCGCGGCTGCACGCTTGCCTTACAGTATCGCATTACTTCCCAACACTTCCTGTTTATCGTAATAGAATCAGCAATTTATTACAATTACTGTTTCACTATTATTTAACCGAATAGTTCCCAACCATTCAGTAGATAACGAAAAAATTGATGATGATTTACGAGTATTTGTTTATAACAATCCTTTGAAAGCAGTATCGTAGGAACCGGTAGGTTCCTACGATACTGTATACTACTGCTATTAATATGAAAATGATATGTTGTTAGGTACTCATTAGAATAGCTCAGAGTTAATATTTAAAGCAAAATTCATTAACTCACTATAATATTAATGAAAAAAGGTTCCGACGAATTGAGAAAACAAATATTTGTATAAATGTTATGCAAGAGTTTGATTTATTTAAGTAGGAAACAGTTGAAAAGCGGAAGAGGTAAAACACTGACCAACAATAAGTGGTCTGATTGAATAAACTTGTAATTGTAACGAATAAAAAATACTAGCAAGATAAAGCCACTTCCGATTTATTTACGTCATACATAATTTTAAATTCAAGCTGAATTAAATGTGTTTTCAAAACTTTCACGCATGAGAATTAATAACAAGTATAATGGCAATAATGCCACGCTGCCAGCCTTCTGGGCACATTTCCTGTTGACAGCGATGTGGACGAATTTTTCGACGCCCTGTAAGTTACAGGCCTTTTTGACACTTGTAAATATTTTTATTTTTATTATAGAGTTAGTGTGTAAATAATGTAAATTATTAGTCTGTGTTTAATAAAAACACAAGTCCAATAACTGATTTAGTTTGAGTCTACTTGTATGATTGACTGTTAATGTGATAATAGGCGAGACGACAAAAAAAATCTAATTAGTCCGTCAGTTAGATTATCATAAATTATTTGACCCGTGTTTTTTCTTTAGTTACGTAAACCAAAATGGACGAAAATATGACGCTTTTAAAATTCTCAATGCGTCACGCCTAGGTATAATTTTTAGCTAGTTCTGACGTCACGAGCCCCCACTCCCGAGTTTTGATGCGTTTTATCTTTTGTCAATATTTATTGATTTACAAAAGCAAAAAATAGGTGTACATTAATTTACAATACTCTAACTGAGGGACTAAATAAATTTGCAATTTTTTGATACTGTCGTCATGCCTATTATTTCATCCAATGACCGTTTACGCGTACTTGACAATCTGTAGCTAACTTCTATGTTGAATTTGGTTCTAGAAACTAGGCGTAACAGTGCAAGCACCGTCAACCTGTCATACAGTTGCAATTTCTATCCCATATTTGCGGAACTGCACGTTACTTGGTTCCGACGCCGATCATGACCAATCACATAAAACACACCAATTGCCCAATTGATATGCGAGGAGCGCAATCCTTTTCACTATCGTTCAATGTCCCATTGTACGCACACTTTCTATAGTAAACAACGCCATAACAGAAGGAATTTATAAATAATTACGTTGGTTATGCAAAATTGTGACTTAATCAATATCTACAATGCTTAATTTTTATCGAAGCACAGTCGCATGCCTATTTCCGTACATGTTATGTTGGTGAGGAATAATTGCTTGTACATGACAAACAAAACAATCTGCTTAGTGATGTTAATCTAGCACGTTGCTAGGTAGCTAGTGCTGCCTGCAACTTACGTGATAATGAGATTCGCGTTTTTTAATTAATATTGTGTAATATTTCACGCCTCATTGTATTAGCTACCTATAAAGAAACAACTATCGGCCAATCTCAGTTGATTAAAAACTTTTTTTGTCATTTTGCAAGGATCGATTAAAAACTTAAATGTCTTCCGTAAAATTAGTGATTAATTTCATAACTGTAGGCTTAGCCAAGTTGACAATCTACAATCGTTAACGCTAATAGAAAACTACCCAAATATATGGGAATAACATCATTTAAACGTTAAGTCACGTGGTCGAAACAAACGAATAGAAACTTTTCAGTTCAGTCAAAACTGTAAGTTGGCTACGATTTATATGGGATGTAGCAATCACGATTGTAGACACGAATACATTTCATTCTATCATCTTAACCGATGTAAACTTGTCTACGAAGTTTTTATTTGCTTGTTTTGATCACGTGACTTAACGTTTACGATTGTAGAAAGAGAATCGATACGAATCGTTTGTAACTTGGCTAGGCCTGGGCCTGCAGTCTCGACATAGTTAACGACAAAATCGCTAACTTTCGATCGTTGATTACGAACGAATACATTCGGTTGCAATGATGATGCTTGCGAAAAACGGATCTTGGATGTAGAGACTTGCATTTCCCGCAAGCATCATCAATGCAACCGAATTTTTTCGTGAGTTATTAGCGATCGAAAGTTAGCGATTTTGTCGCTATCTCTGTCGAGACTGCCGGCCCTGCTGTTTACTCATCTATCGTTAATATTGTGGATGTCATATCGCCAATCGTCGCGAACCGAACATCTTAACATCAAATTATTAAAACTCAAGAAATATCACCAAAAACCAGGAAACACAAAGCCGTCGAACATCAACCTCTAATCAGTAGACTAATGCGTGAGAAAACAGCTTTGAACAAACAAACAGGCAATCTGATTACCGACATTAATTGCTTCTGCATTAGAGCGAGTGTTGGTTGCCGCGAGTGCTGTCTCAATGTCACCTGTCCCATCAACCCACGTACAGCCTTGCCATAACTAGAGCATGTGGTACGCAATTTGATCAAGTAGTTTGTCTTTGTGTTCGCCGACTGAGAAATGGATGGGTGACTGGTTAAGTTCAATGTTAAAACATTGGCAAAGTCTGGTTTTGAGATTTGTGTGTTCCGCCAATTGTAAAGAGCCTATCAGTTCTTTGAATCCTTGTAGTTCCTTTATGGACGGCAATAAATCCTTGCGTAACTGTAAAAAGCCCATTTAACTAACTTGTTTAACCCATGATTGACAACGAATGGTAGTCAAGATATTTTTGGTATCACCAGAAGTATTTAATCCAAATAAGTTAAAATGTACTAAAAACAGAAATAGATTTAATATATCATGAGCTTCCGCAAAGAGCAAGGCACTGTTGATACTCTCTTCTGGTTTTGGGTCATTGAAAATTGTTTTCCCTATAACGTTGTTTCATATTACATATTATTTGTTACAGGTACCCCCGAAAACTGTGATGAAAAATGTTTAAACAAGAATTTATATTATTGGTAAGTACTTAATTACGTTATGATAAAACTAGCTGATGCCCGCGGCTTCACCTGCCCGCAAATTATATACTAAAACCTTCCTCTTGAATCACTCTATCTATTAAAAAAACCCGCATCAAAATCTGTTATGTAGTTTTAAAGAACTAAGCATACACAGGGACAGACGCGGCGGGCGACTTAGTTTTATAATATGTATTGTAGTGAAGATTATTCCAGGGCCTTTACTATTCCGGCGGCGGCGACCTCTCGCTCCCGGCCCTGGTTCGTGCCATGGTCCGGAGCGAGACGGAATGGGACGCCGTCACCTCCTTCTGCGAAGCAGTCATGCTAGCGAAGGAGGTGGCGGAACAGGACAGGGAGAGATCCTCACGTCCCGGCCGCCGCGGGAGACGCCCCGGGCGTCGGGGGCCACGTGGTGGCTTCCGGCCACCGTAGACGCGGGCCTGTGGACGGGGAGCTATGGGCTAGCTCGCCGTCCGTACGTCTCATGACGACAGGCCGTGTCGACGGCGCGTTCGTGTTGTGTAGAGAGTCAGCATCAGTGAAGGGGTCCGCAAGGGCCGAAGCCTGCCGGGGCTGCGGGACTATTCGAAAGAGATACCGTGGCCCCGGAACACAAAGGGCGATGAAGGAACATGGATGGGTTTTAGTCAGTAAAAGTCTGACACTCCCTCCTGCTCAGCCCAGAGCGGGAGAAGTCATTTGATGATTTCCCATCCGAAAAAAAAAAAAAAAAAAAAAGGGCCTTTACTATATTCATAAATCTATTAACACAATCAAATGGTGGTATTATCTTCCAGACAAACTTTGACTCAGAATATGCCAACAACTCTGTTAGACAAAAAATAATGTATTTTGAATTAAGGAAAATGATCTATCAGTGTATCTATCAACTTACGAAACTATCCGCCACCAATTAAGTTTTATTCTTTAGTAGAAGCTTGCAGAAACTGCACCTGCTATTTACGAATTCCATCTGTTGTCAAATGAGTGTTCTTTCAACATATTATTATGAGCCTGAATCTTAGACTTAAAGTACTTACGGGATGATATCCGTGATTTTCTTTTGTTACTATGAGCTCCCGATATTTCGACGCTGTTGCAAGCATCATGATCGCGGGAATACTGAAGTGGTGGGACGAAAATTATTTATTATGAGGAGACAAATCTGTCTACCCTCTTTCTTATTAGTTTTTATTACGCGCACTACTGGAACTCGATTGTAACTCACGACAAAACGTACTCACAGTATCACTAGGTTTTTCTTGATGTTGTTGCTAAAGAATTTTCAAATAGTTCTTCTACTAATGTGCAGTTGACCACAGTAATAATTTGATTGCACACTTGTATAGCTTTAACTTAAGTCATTTTCAAATGAGGATTATAATTTTCAAAGAAAACAAAACGTAGTGAAATTATATTCTTTACTGGCCAGCTAGCAACTGTTTACACTGTAAATATTTAAAATAATGATCGACTTAAGTCTAAGCCTCTGATGTTAGTGTGACATTTTCTTGGCGAAGTCTCTGTTGATTTGGAAACTCTTACGATGAGTCGTACCTATTTCGAGCTTAAACAATAAGATATTGACATCATACATACAAAGTGAACAATAGAATTATTAACAATGTTACTGTCTTTGATTCTTAATTAGGATCGAAGTAAGTACATTCGCGTACCAATATTTTGTTGGAACAATATATCATATTGTATGCAGTCAAGCACATGACGTAACGTTGTTGGAGTGGTTCCGAATGTTCCGATGTTGGCAATCCAAACATGGCTTGGTCAGGACATGTTCGGTAAGATGTAATTTAGATAGTATAGAAATGCGCAAGTTTAGTTACAAGTAAAACATTTCTCAGTCGGTCTTGTGAAACTGTAACCAAATACCAGGCAGGTACATGGTTTAAATAAGGTAATGATCTTCCAAGTTCACCCACTTGATACATTGCCGCCTAAGACTTGATTTTTGATATACCCAATCTCATAGTGAAACAAAACATTTTCAAAACAAGCTTTTAAATACAGTTGTGACGTCATTTTTTTCTCGGCAAATCCTTTTAATTGTACCCATATCATGGGGTGCATAAATCGAAACTAAAGGTGTATGCAACATTTTAGCTCAATCGGTTGGGGATAACTTAAAATTCAGATGCAAGATTTGAGCAAAACAAACACACAAACATTGCAAGTAAATAAATATACAAAAGCCTGTTAAAACAAACGTATTGTTATCAGGATTTACCTTTATAATAGTTCATGTTTTTAGTAGCATTGCTTTAGTTTTCGTGTTGTTGAAATTGTAAGTAAAAATATATTGCTGAAAAATGTGCAATTTATGCAAAAAAAGTAGGTACGCGGTGTATGACGATGATGAAAAAATGTTTGCCGAAGTGTGAAATTAAATACTTCCGTATTTCAGGGTCTGAAAACATCGAATAGAAAAGAGTTTACATTTTGCAAGATGATTCTGGCAACGTTTCTTAGAAATTGCTGAAAAAAATATGTTAGTTCAAATGTACTATTTTGTTTTCACAAAAACATTCATAAGTTATTTTTTTTTATAATAGGAGCTACGGTTGAATAACATCATAAGTTGAGTTAAACTAACTTCGGTTTCAGTTCATTGAATTTCTGTTGATAGCTGTGAACTGGCAATCAATAGTAGACACATTTTTTATCACTCCGAGAATACGTATTTTTAAATAACACCTGGCTGAGTAAATAAAGGGGATACGTTGAAATTAACATTCATTTCATGATATTTTCTGTCTACTTCTGGCATAGCAAAATATTCTTAGTAGGCCCTAGGCTAAAATGTAAAACATTTCATCATCACGAAAAAAACTTGCGGATGCATGGTGTTGTAAGATTTAATTCTTGTAGTAATCTAGTGTGTAAGAAGTTAAGATCATAGCACTTGTACAAAGAGAAGCAGATTATCTGTTCATGCTTTATAGGTTAGTCTTACCATTGCCGAAAATAATGCACTGTCAATTACAATTACAATTTACTATTAAAATGGAGAGTCGGGCTCATTGTAAAAAGCCTTTGCACAGATTATCTCTTATTCCCGCTTACGTACAGGATTATCAGCTATCCGTCACGATCTCGTTAAATAATGGTAAGAGACACGTTTTAATGAAAAAGAACAAACAAACAAGTCGTAATCAGAGCTTATGAAACTGGCCCTTTACTTTATGATTGAGAAATACATTTTATGATGCATTTCTAACAACTTTATTTTCTTGTCACACGCCTTAAGAGTGAAAGTAACATGTTCCAATGGTCACAATATCTTCTCGCAATTACCAACAAACTCGTACACTCGTACAGGACCCAATTCCACTTAATGGAACTTGATTTCGATATAAGATTATATAAGTGTTACACAATTGGTATTTCCTGTATTAAATGTTAATCCGGTACTACAAGGATGAGTAGATACAATTATATTTGTTAATCGAGAACAACACATGATCTCTGATATGATTAAACAAATAATTGATCTGAACTCAATTGAGTTGTTTCATAACTTGGCTACCTACGTGTGTTTATTAATTAAGAACATTATTAATTGGAGCCCAAATTAATCGTTTAGCAACTCGTCCGGTCTTTAATAGGTACAGTCGTGGCCTTTTCTGCCTGATCAGTTAATTTTTTTTTCGCTTAATTCATGCGGAGCCACGCCCCTTTAAAGTTTAGGTCTGCGTCGTCAGTGCGCTCGGCCGATCGGTACCTTATCATTCATTATTTCTATACAAAGTCAACGGGGCGGGGCTAGAGAGCGTTTCTATGTTGTAATTGTAAGTGCAAGCAAAAATTAGCTTAGTGGTGATCAGGCGAGAGTGTCCTCGATAGTACCTACTGGCTACTATCCAACGCCTTAGTTTTTCTACCTAGGCTCAACCTACGCCTGATAGCTCTGATTAATCGCCATTTCTAAGAAATACCACAACAGCCTTACTACCAAATCGGGATTATCGCGTTTTGAAGTTTTCCTAGTCATTTTTTTGTAGGTAGAATGACTTAAGTTAACGCCAGATGACGCATTGTTTTCAAGTCGACAAAAGTAGATAAAAAAGTTTTCCTATCAAGCCCGACCATATTTAAGCCTTCTCCATAGTTTTAACATATGTTAGAAAAACACAAAATTGGTTATTTATGCCTACCTAAAGGCTTTATAAGATGCTTTTCAGATAAAAACAGATATTTAATGTCGTAATGTGTTGTGTGATGTTCATTAGTCATTTTCAAATTACAAACGTTTCTTTTCCCGAGAATAATTCCGTCCTAGCCTTCACTGCACACAAAAGGAGATGTAACAACAGCCAAGCACCATACAATATAATACACGATTCTATACCCACGTCCAATTAACTACACCTGTTCGTGTATCAAACAATGGTGTAAAAGAACTTTTCGCACAGGCCTGCTCCCGACGTGCATTCGGAAGTCAGTGGTCCAAGTTGCCGACACAATGCGCATTCTTGTGAGATTGTTTACACTCACGGTGATTACGCATTGATATTGTTGTTAGATAAATCTGAATACCTACGCTCGTGTTTGCTTAGATCCCGAACGATAAGTTCTAGTAAAAACGAACATGTATCTTATATGTGTCTAAGTAGGTTTCCCTTCATCTATTTGTCAGTTTTCCAGTTTTTCCAGATAATAAGGAAAAGTGAGGAACGCGTATAGCTGGTTAGTGACAAGTTTCTTCCGCTACTTTGCCCACTCATGTTTAATTTTGTTTTTACAATTTCCTGCTGATCTGATTCACCCAGCACATTTCCCAACAGCCGTATTATCCAGCCCATATGGACAATGAATCATCATCATCAGATTGACTTACAAGTACTTTGTCAGTATCCTTATGATGACACATTTAAAATTCGTCAAAGTCTTATATGGTGCATTAAGGTCCCGTAAAAAAACAATTGAAGTCAAAAACCCACGATCAGCCTCGCATTTACTTCCAACCTCATTAGTTTTTACCCCGTATAGTTTTTGTTTTAAGATCGAGATTTGAATACAAAGTTAAAAAACTTCACTTTTATATTTACTGAAATGTTCACAGTTTTTCCATAAAAGCCCGAAATCTTGACCTTGTTAAAGCTACCCATGGTCTAGTAAGCTATGATTAAACATAATGAGTGTGCACATGCTCATAAAACAGTCGCTAAGTACATAATTAGCGTTTAAATTGACCGTCTGACGCGAACTAATGACCTCTCGTTCTTTTAGTAATTAGTCACTAGAACTATTAATGCAAGGCAATGGGCCGGCCATATTATGTTAACCGTAGAACCAAAGACCGTTGAGGTTGACGTGTGCTTGAGTGGTGACCGCGAATCGGCAAGCTTAAGGTGGGACGCCCTCAGGCTAGGTGGATGAAGCAGCGGTTCGAGCTGAGTAGCTTCCAATTTAAGAGGCTATGTCCAGCAGTAGACTTCTATGGGCTGATGATGATGATGAGTAAATATCTTTAAAAAAAAATAATGTGAAGGCAAAATATGTCGTCTGATCGACTTTAGACAGTCGACCTTGTGGAACAGGTCCTAAATTAGCGCAACTGATCAGACTAAAACTAATGTAAATATTTACCCGTTTCTTGTTTCCAATGCCATTAATGTTTACATTTTTTTTTGGAACAAGGGGAAAGCACAGAATGCTTTGACAGGCAAAACGGAACTTATAGGTACACCACGAGCACCAATATTTATACGTTAAGAACTTTTAAAAGTGATATTCTATTTCTGTATTGATTGTACTTTTATGTTGTTACATATCATTTAAATTATTGTCTTCTCTTGCATTTCTTTGAGTGTATATTTGTGTTCGTGACAGTACTATATTTTTCACTTTACAACAAAATCTTTGGTCTACCTGCAACTTGCAAGGTAAGTCCAACTTAAAGCAGCCCACAGAGACAGCATTCCTTTTGTCTTCCATTCCTTTTGCAGCTAGAGAGCTCGTAAAAATACATCTGTGACTCATATATTACGTCAGATGGACCTTCTCTTGTAAACTTTCCTCATGCTCAACATTTTTTACTAATATCTAATGTGATTTTGATTAGTCTTCATTTGCAGGACAAGTTGTTAAAATCCAAGATTTTTTGGAGGTCCCAATCAAAAGAACACAACTGTGTTCTCTTGATTCTTTCTTTCTTTTCCTTGTTCTCCGCCTCGATTGTTTTATGCAGGTGGCATAGTAAGAAAATCTTGATAAATTGCTCATCTCACTGTCACAAAATGTACTAGTTTCTCATTATATAATCGTCAGTCTGTTCTTTGACAATAACATGCACCTAATTACTACATTTTGTATAGTTTTTTTTTTTATAGCATTTAGCGATATAAAGTCTTATTTTAATAGTGCGTTGACACACTTTTACGATTACGCGAACTTTGTAATATAAAACTTATTGTGCAATTAAAAGACCTTTGTTACCATAAGGAGTGGTACGTTAGATAATCTAAGCTGTGGGTGGCAAATCCGAAAAATCTTGCAAAAAATGTTGACGACGACGCAACACTATTCTCCTAGTGCGAAAACCTGTGAAAGCTGTACTGTAAACATTGGAACCTACACACGCTTAAATAAACGCGCCAATTAAAATTCATACGCTATGCAATTCCCAAAATGCGTTAAAGTATATAATGGTGAGAATTGATACTAATGATCGTTTACGTAAGGAAGCCATACAAGTGCCGTCTGTACCTATGGTATAAAGTTGCTTATTACACTGCTATACAGGTTAGTGGCCAGTCGGGCAGTACTTGGGGCTCCGATTCTCCAAGACAAAGAGCGAATGTGGAGCAAGTTATCGAGCAGCTAACTGATGGTTGCGTAACGCACGACTGCAGGGTTGCCGATGCGGTTTAACTTGTAGACTCAACTGCTATCAGTTGGTATACTAAGAGTAAGGCACTCGTAATGTGTTATGTCATTTATGAAAGGTTGTTGTGATAACTGACCTGCAACGTGTTTTCTGTTATTGACTTTGTTGTCTTGTTGCCTTATGCAGTGCTGTGTGGTCCACATTAAGTAACGTGTAAGTTAAGATGTTCTCAAAATGTTGGATGTTTGAACTTCTTTCCATATCAAAATAAAGGATAATTTAAAGGGCATAAGCAATATTTTGCTGCATAAGGACGGTAGGTTGACCAACAGAACTCTTCTAGAATCGAGAATCTATTGCTACCGTAAGACCCTTAACTGCCATCAATATCAGGATTCAAAACATGTCAATGGCAACTACATGTTGTAACAACAATAAGTCCAATGCCAATACATAGGTCCATTACGTGCGACCGGCCGAAATATTCCATAAGGTATTATTGTAATACTTCCTGATTGCAAATGTCCCTTAGGTACAATATAGCCTATTAATATGCCACGTACACTATTCTTGATCAACGATAGACCGAATCAAGAATCGATTGAATCATAGAATCGTAACTTTTGATCAAGTTATGATTATAAATCAAAGTCATTTAAATATTCTTATGAGTCTTATGTTACGGACAGTCAACTGTTTATTGCTTTCGGTACAAGTGTAACATGTCAAACTTGAAAATTACACATTTTGTTTTAAGAAATCATTTTTTCTAAAGAAATATCTTGTCTGTAGTATCTCAAATTCCTTTTGTATTTAATCACTTGATTCTTGTATTTTAATACAGAAGTATGTCATCATTCTCCTGGCCTTATCCTTCTATTATCCTTATTATCCTTATTATCCTGGCATTATCCTTATCCTTCTTATCCTTCCACTTATTTGGGGTCGGCGCAGCATGTCTTCTTCTTCTATACTTCTCTGTAACTCGTTACCTCAAAAAGCAGTTAATAAAGCAGTAGGTAACCCTAATCAAATCAACAAGTATTAGTTCACTCCGCTCGCGGCGTTCTGAATCTCACGCTGACCATTAGGATACACCCACTGCCTTTACATTAAACGAGTATCTATGGGTATCTGGCGTTTCGACCTAGTTGCAAAACCGCTGATGTTATAAATGTAGTCCCATGCTTCGAACATAAATCATATTTTTTCTCAAGGTCAAAAGACTCGGGCATGTCTGCCTACGTTACGTATTGCTCCACAGTGTTAAGCTAGATGTTAACCTCAGATGCAACGTGCTTATTTTTACATGGCCACTCAAAAATGGCTATGTTCACTTGTTTTGCCAAACAAAAGAGGTTTTGTTCTTAAATGTTAGGTACTGATTAAAGTCAATGGCCTGTTTTTGAAATAAAACACTTCCTGAATGCATTTTCTAAAAGAAAATCGTTGTCTAGTTCAACTACTTATTATTTAAAAACCTTTGACAAAATGACATGTGATTGTTATGTATCTAATATTTACAAATAGCTAGAAACTATAACTACAAACATTGGCACCATTAGTGCCAAAAAAAATGAATATGTCCGAACAAGTTTCGAAAACGAACCTACAATGGCAGCACAGACATCTTATTAGCATTTCTCCATAGCACATTTAACATCAATTACGTCATATTCTTTGAAATCTACAGATTACTCGTCTGCTAGTATAATTTTATGTGTATCATTGCGCTGACTGTTATATAAGCTCGAATCAAACATACTTTGGCGAAATACACATTCATATTAAGTTGAGCATTAGTTTTAATTCGAAACTGCCCACGTTACTTCGGTTTTGTGTGATCTGAGCTACAAAGAGACCGCCTGCTTGTTTCGAACGGGTTGTCTAACTGGTAACTGCAGTACGCTTTTCAGCTGACAGCAACTTAAGCCAACAATAAAATATACCTTAATATAACAATCAAAATATATTTATCTACTTTATGACCTGCTGCTACACAGATTATCACTGTAAGACACTATAAAATGCTACCATAAAAAACTACGTCATTTTTAAGGAAAAAATATATGACCAAAAATATGGTTTTTTCGTCAATTATCTCAATCGTTGACATTCATCCACATCCACACACCATCCACACAAGTGAGCGAAAGCTATTCTTAATCGACTTAATAACAACGTTATTTCCTTCAATCATTTACAGACAACAAATGTTTCACGGTTTGAGGTTTTAAAACAAAAAATCGAGTGAAACGTCAATTGCAATGAAACAGGCAAATGTTCTCATGGCTACTTTTTTTGAGAAACCCACTATAATAGGTAGTTATGTTGAACTTATCGTCGACATCAGGCTATTAACTTAATTTATTATTGAACAAATTCCTCTAATTATGTTCGTACATCTGTGATGTGATGAGACTAAAAATTAAAAAGTTACTACGGCATAGTAAAATAAAACAATTGTTTTAAAGGGAAACATTTGACACGCTCTTATTTGCCTAAACTATTGTTTACTCTAGCAATTGTTATTTAAAAACAAACCGTATTATTGTGAAATAAGAACAATAATTAATAACAACATTTTAAATTGAATAACATTTAGTGCATTCGTCTAGTCCAGGTAGATACCAATTATACTGTTTCAACCTACGTATGTGCAAATCGTAAATCATTCAAGCCATCAACAAATGTTAATTACAGGATTAGAGATTCGAAGTGAAAGTAGGAACATTAAGCTGAACATACGAGACCAGGCGGTGTGTTCCTCATGTCTCAACCTTTTTTATGTTAAACGCTTCCTGGATGTCACGCCGAACTTGATTAGAAATCTTAACTATATATGGCTTTTGATTGATTCTAAGATCAACGTGAACTCTGGTTTGAAAGAAAAAATATAACTCAGAAAATGAGTTATTGTTATTGATTGATGGTATTAGTATCTAATCCCTGTACCTACTTATTGCTTACACAATATTATGAGATAAGAGACATGGGATTTTTTATATTTTTAGCTAATGTTAGCTTCATAGAGTTTCTGGTGTTCAAATTTCACATTAAAATGTCCATAATTACACACCTGGAAAATACTGATTGAGTTTATTCTAAATTGGTATGCAATATCCGATTGCATGCACACATGTATAATTAACAAGACTATGGTCCGTCTACCATTGTATAAGACCTGTAATGGCGCCATGGCCATAAACAAGAACAATTATATTATTGTATGCGTCACTCGCAAGCCAGTCCTAGTTTTATAATGAAAATGAAATCATACACATATTCATACAAATTATAGCATTGTTTCATAATTATTAATTGCATTATAGTTTATTGCTTTTCCTGCAATAGACTAGTTTATTGCTTCGGCATTGATGTTTAGTATCGAATAAGATCGATAGCAATATGTGCAATAAAAATGTTTATGCATGCGTAATGCTGGATACAGAAGGAGCCTACTAAAACCCAGTGCCGTTTAACGAATATCGTGTTACTTTGGCGTAAATATTGGTATCTAGCAGGTTTTTGCCCAAGTTGACGTCCGCATATTGAACTGAACAAAAATTAACTGCAAACCGACTCTCAAGGAACTTTCTGTCACGCAAAGTTACTGTTATTATTCCTTGATACAACCTTATATAGCCATTGTACAGCTTCAATAGCAACTTTAGTTGTTCCATGGTGTAAACTAATTAGTATGCTTATTTTATGCCACTAATTTGTTTGCACCATACCTTATCAAGCGATTGATATAATTCACGTCCAATAATTACCATACGATAACGTATTTATGGCCACTGATTACAATAATACATGCCATTCCTTCTTACCGGTCAATTAATATTAAAGTTGTACTTCGAAGCCCGTTGTCAATATATTTTATATCGATGACCGGCACATCTCGGTCTAGGTCACTATTTGCCTATTGCGACAAACTATGGACGCTAGCGGGAAAAAAAAATTTAAAATATCACCATTCAATGTTCTGAATTCTTATTATGTGTAATTTTATGTATCATCAATATTGATTAAGTATTGCCTCGAGGATGAAACATAATTGCATATATAATTATATTTATTTCTGCATTTTATTTTCCGTTAGAATTTTTACAGACCAAAAAAACCCAGTATAGTATTTTTCCCAACATATACATTTTCGATTCTAAATCCCTACCGTTTCTCATAACTGCTCTTTCTTCTAACTTGCACTAACATATCGAGTTCGGCAAACAAACCATCTAACAGCTGGTAACGTTTGGACAAGTTGGGACCCATAAAGAATGCAGGCAAGGTCGCCTACGTGTCAAACTACTATTCACTTGGTTCGCATACCTGTGAGCTTAGACACAAGCTTTAGGAAAGCTCATTATCATAGAAATGTAGGTGCATAATAAGATCAGATGGTAAAACACTGTTCGTTTTTGAAGCATTTGCCTAACTACCAGGCTTCAAATCAAGTAGGTTACTGACAGCCTACATCTTCCCTGGGTAAAAGCATCTCCCCGTGACTTCCAGTGCTTTCTATGCCGGGCTAAAGTAGACCTCTGGTTGTAATTGTGTTTGTTCAGTAGGGCTATTACGTATCTCTGTTGACAGCTCGAAATTATAGTAACTGGGCTCAGTGTCCATCAATTAACGGTCAAAAGGTTAGTTTCGTATTATGTATGACCCTGTTAGTCACCGTAAAGTGATATCCACTCAGTGTGATACGTAATACCAATATTATGACATTCACGGTTGTCATCAAAGTTCGGTGTACAACCGAAGCTTGATAGTCACTGGATATCAGAAAGATACGTAATAGCCCTGCAGCTCGTCCAGACAGCTAAGTAATAAAGAAAATATCAAGTTTATTTTATCTATTTGGTAGACAGTTAAAAATAAAGACCATTAAAAGGCATAGAGGTCAACGTCAGCGAGAACAAATCCAGCGCTAACTTTTTACATTAAACCAAATGAAGCATTACTTTCATTGACCAGCGATGTAATAAATAGGATAGAAAATCATGGTTTTTATTAGCGGTGAAGTCAAGGCCTGCAGTTAAGTGGGCCCTGGTGAGTCGTATTGCACATCGTGAAGAACGCAACATCAAGCAAGTCTATAATGTTCCCACGGCTGGGACACAGGGTCTTTGTGAGAGGGAGTGGGCTGTTACCCACTATGTGGGCCTAGCCCAGCGAATGCTGGTAGCTGTCAAATATCTTCGAATTTTGGTTCTAGGACAGGTCTGTCTCCTTACAATATTTTCCTTAGCCATTTTGAAAGCACGCAACGCAATTACTCAAAAAACTCACATTACAGTGTTTATACCACTAATTACGTGTGGACACGGTGGTAAACATGACGTAGCCACTATTCACATAATGTATGTTAAAGACCGCATTAGACTTTAATGATGATTAGATGATATAGGTTTCTAACAATGTCTTTTATCGTGTGGTTATTTTTGACGTGAAAACGTCTTATAAATCGATAAACACGCACGAAAAAGTGTCACACCGTTCCGCGCGCCAGCGACGTTTCGCCTGACTCATCAACGCCCAGCCCAAACTCTTGGACCTAGAAAACTGAAATTTTGCACAGTGGTTCCCTTTATAATGAAGACAAGGAATAAGGAAGGATTTTTCGAAATTCAACCCGTAGGGGAGTTAAATAGGGGAAGAAAGTTTGTATAAAAGTCCGTCAGTTTTAAAGTCTTATTATATTAAAATTGTATTTAGGCTGACGATTGAAAATTAATTTATACGTGTTTCAGCGTTTTTGATAATTTCACCCCCAAAGGCTTAAAAAAGGGGACGAAGTTGTGTATGGATAATCCTTAATTTTCAGAGTAAAAATCACAAAATTTATTATCTAGGCGTATGGTTGGAAGCTAACGCAAAGGTGTTGTTAGAATTTCAATCCTTAAAGGGGTGAAAAGGGGGATGAAATTTTGTTTTTTAAGTTAAAATCACTAATATCATGAAAATTGTTAAGGAAAAGAAAGAAAAAGTATTTAGTAAACTCACACAGGACATAATAGAAACAAAAAGATAGAATTAGGTGTGACAAAATTATTTAAAAAAGTAAACATGAGAAACATAAAAAACAATAAAATTTTATTGGTTGGTAATTAATAATATAATATGTATCAGCGTTTTTGAAAAATAATCCTAGAAGAGAAATAATGATAATTCAGTGGGTAATACCTAATAATTCAAATGACAAAAGTATGCAATTTTTCATCAATATTTTCTTTTCATAAAATTATCGTCCATAAATCGACCTTACAGACAACCATTTTTTTTAAAGTTAGTGAGTCGTTGTCAACTTGCTGCTATTTACCGATACTTACTTGTTGTTGTTTTTTTATTACTTAATGTTTTTTCACATTTATGGTTATTTAGCTTCTAGAGAGCTAGTCAGCCATCTGTGAAAATAGGGTGTATATTTTGTAGACTCTGTATAAACCTAAGGCTGGCTCGCAATAAGATGCAACTGTCGCCGATTTAGCATAAAAATAGCCATCAACAACCTCCATCTCTATGGACTATTTAAATGATAAGAACAAGACAAATAACAACACATTTGCCTCGACCACTCTTGTTCGAGCGCAAACGCCTTGCCAAGGAGACCGCACAATAGATTATCACAAGGTCTCCACCAAAAGTACCCACGTGCAATCAAATAAGAGTAGGTACTACATGACAGTTGCAATTTATTTGCGCCCACCTTACTTAGCATGTGGACTGACAAGGAGAAGCTACGGTAAAGACACGTGACAAATGCATGGGTAAATTAGCACATTATTTACATTATTATAGCATTAGTAACATTGAATTACAGCCGATGAAGTAAGAAGAAAATGGCCTTTTTTTCGGATGGGAAATCATCAAATGACTCCTCCCGCTCTGGGCGGAGCAGGAGGGAGTGTCAGACTTTTACTGACTAAAACCCATCCATGTTCCTTCATCGCCCTTTACAGAAGGTTGAAGGAAAGCAATAGCTATAGCTCGACAGTGTTTGTTTATAGTATTGTGAAAATGAAATAAAATGAAAATGAAATATTCAGTTTCAAAAAGCCGTAGGCTTCTTGAAACTGAATATTTGCCATTTTCCACCATAAATCCGTCGACGCAATCGCTTGCAAAGCTGCTATTTTCTAAATCCGACATTAACAAACTATGTACCTATATATGACGGTTGGTATAAATCTGTCCATGCTGTTAGCAACCACACGTGATGTTATGATTTGATTTGTGAGATAGTTGCTCCAGAAAAGCCATAAAATGATTTAAAAGACTATAATAATATAGCTAAGATACGAATGATAGAAAAAACCTTGACTAATTGCAATCCTAAACTTGATCGAGACTTCATTTGATAAGTAGGTATATTTAATTTTGATTTTCTAATCTGAGTCTGTATTTTAAAATCCCGAAATAAACTGACATTTGAGTGGTCAGTTTTTATGCTTATTCTGATTGTGTTACAATGATGATATATGCCACAATTGGTATTAATCGTTGTAAAAGATTATAGTCTTAATATAAATTAACTTTTATTTCAGTAAATAATAACATTAATTTTGGCATTTGATTGGTTGATATATTTGAATACAAATGAATTGCACTAGTCATATTAGGCTCTGGCATTATAAAACAGACGTACTTATTTGCAATAACCATAATTATTTACCTAGCCATGGCACATTCATATCTAGTATGTGAAAAATCCAAAAAGATGACTCGTTCCCCTCCCACTATGTATCTATAATTCTACATACTTGTGCGAAGTTGTAGGAAGAGCTTTTGTATAGGTTTCCGTAAAGTCTACTCTACTATATCTAAAGTGTGCTGTTATCGTGTAAATCAATTTTGCTTTGTTTACGCACGCACGCACTTCCATATGTTTTCCATTATAGGGACAGCATGTTTGTAATTGACGCCCTGTAACATTATACCAAGCGATTAAATCATTAACTATTCATTTACAAAGATAATTACCGTCCGCATTCATAAACAATGACATTATTTCGTTTCTGGCAGAGATATTAAAACAAACAGACCATACAGAAATATGTGATATTCATATCTGGTACAAAACAATGTTATCAGAGAAACAACTATAGGTCACCGGCTGAACAAACAATATAAAGCCTTGTTCACAAAATTCACTCATCTAACTTTCAAGGCTTCGTTTACAAGTGTGAACGTTGCTCAATGTCAGCCGGAGAGAACGAATGATTACGGCACGGCACGCTGGTTGTCGAGACAAATCGCATGCATATATCATTATGCATAAACCACACTATAACTTCCTATTGTAGAATTAAGTTGTAACGCCGTACATGATACGTGAATCGTCTGTAACAACAAATGAGTGTTTGAGGTCGAGGTCACGGCTCGATGGTTTGGTAAAACTACGATGTTATTTTTACAAATACTTAACTAATTTTGCAGTTGGTTAAGCTTTAACTCGTTCTTTGTAAAATATTTGTTTTTAGGAACATAGTAATTAGGTACGCTAGTTCTACGTGTATTCTGTAGAATAACAATGTTGAGTCCAAATCCAAACCAAGGCTCTATGTAGATTCCCCAATTCCTCACTGACGACCTCTGTTCCGTTTAGGACGTGCAGCAGTACTTTTAAAATCTACAATGACGGCATCGAACTGGGAAATCCTCGTGTTTCACAAATAGCACTTGCTCTGCAGATAACAACTAGCCTAATGCTTGTGCCATACGTGGGTAGGCTTACGATCGATAACTTGTCCTTATTAGCATCTTTAACCCATGATCTGTATATCACCTACAAAAGTACACTGTTACACCATCGAATTAACCATTCGAAATCATTTGTCATTGGCGTCAATAAAAGCCGAAATCATACGGGTTACTCCACAAGCCATTTGATTTATTAACCAACAGTGCGGTGGAGATTGTGATCTCGGAGTACTGTTGGTAAATTGTGGCAGTGTAGCACTGTAGTACCTTATATGTATCGCAGTGCTCTGTAATTGATGGAGCAAGGAACTATGAGTTGATCACGATATCTTGTAACTGTGGCAATGGGCTTCATTATTCAGAAATTCAATCTTATGGTAAGTGCACAGAAATACGATAATATGCACATAAAAACTGTTAAAACCTTTGTTTTTGGGCTCTAATTTGGACAGATTCAGAAGTGACTCACTGTTCACGTGTTTATCAAATAATGCATCAGAAGACGATACAAACGAGTTTCAACACAATTTTATTAATACATTTTTACATCCCCAGGTCACGATCTACGTCAAAGTTTACGGATGTGACATCCTCCATAAATAAACGTCTGTCGTACAAGTCACGGTTGCTTTCAATACAGCGTTTGTTTATGAACAATAAATTGAAACAACGCAAATGGGTGAAAGTGGTCAGCGTGGTTCCCCCGTCCTGTCGCCGAACATGGCCTGATTCCGCAACCTGTCTAGTGCCCGCTGTCCATCACTCATATCGTACATAAAATAGAGAATAACTTATTATATAATAAACATTTGTATAATTAGTGAGACAGCGCCGTATATAGTTTGACAGACATACCATTTAACTTTACGTCAAGTAACATTGTTATGCACGTACAAACGTAAGGCGCATACATAATTATGAAGGAGAAAGGTGGAAAATACAGAAATAATCAGCGTATTACAATAACTTGGCTCATTGCCACATTCACACGTGAATTTATGCATAAAATATAAATTAGATTAAAGTAATGTTCACAATTGAAAAGGTTATATTCCATAATCTTTATCCATTACTGAATAAATAAATAATTTCGGAAACATAACATCGATATAAGAAGACAATTCATTATTAATTATTACCTAATACCCCTTGGTAAGAC
Source organism: Xestia rhomboidea (assembly GCA_963853795.1). Classification (NCBI taxonomy): domain Eukaryota; kingdom Metazoa; phylum Arthropoda; class Insecta; order Lepidoptera; family Noctuidae; genus Xestia; species Xestia rhomboidea. Next base: position 10,190,983 of record OY970761.1, on the reverse strand, counting down.
ACCCTTACAGACTAAGGGTGTGTCTTACTCATCAAGGGGTATTACCCAGTAGTAGATAGGCAGTCGCTCCATTTAAAATACTGGTTTTCAGCTGCATCCGGTAAGACTGGACGCAGACCCCAACATAGTTGGGACAAGGCTAGGCTGATGATCACTCTGTAAATGTATGAGTCATAGGAAAGATTTTCAACAACCTGGTAAAGTGCTCCACTGCGGTTTTATATTCGGCAACGAAATCACAGGCAACATGAAGTAACAATAAAGCGTTAAATAGCGTTTAACCGCTGTTTGCGACAACTCATATTGCAAAAATTGACGTTATTTCAAAATTTTATTCCGTTTACCGATCATAAACTCATAAGCACCAATATCAATAAAATTAATGTTGAGGCTATTAGTAAACGTGATGTTGCACAATATAACAATGGAGGTATGGACCAATATGCCATGCTGATGATATTATCAGTATTACTCTAGGTTGCAGGAATATCACCAACTTAAGCAAAACCTTAACTGTTACGTACTTATGTCCATTTCAGAAATACTCGAAAGAGCAAATAAATGAGAATTCCAGTAAATTTTTCTTTCTTTACCAATTTCAAGACCATTTGATTGATTAGAAAACATGACATTAAAATATTGATATCGATATTAAGTAGAAAATTCTATTTTGCAAAATAAATTATCTATCGAATAACTAAATGAATCCGGAAAGACGCATAAATCTTCCGACTTGCAAGCAAAATAATTAAACAACGATGACTCACATTAAACTAGACCAAAACTAATCAAGCAGGTACTTGGAATTCACGGCGACTACTTGAGATTTTTGTTTGTGTACCAGTACAGGATTACAATTAGAAAGCACATAACATTTCAGCACATGCCGAAGTGTCTCGGCGGGTTGTGCAATAGGCATATTGTGTAACGGCGATGCAATACATGCTAATGTATTGGACTTCCGAACGGACATGTCAATTTAGTTAGCGTCCGACTCTTGCGTACCTCCAATCACGCACATCTCGGCCTGGTTTAGAAGAAACTGGAATCTTGTGGTTTTTTTTCAGTGTTTTATTTTTCTTATGTAAAGTGTGTTTTATGCAGTTCTGCTATTAACATTTTCGAACAGGATTGTGTTAATAAGTAGGTCATAATTAAAAATTGTTTTGATTATTTTTTACCGGTTTAATTATTAATCTCCATGATATCTATAAATACGTGTCCTCATTATCCTATATGGATTTACATGTCAAAATAATAAAAAGTAGAAAAGTAGGTACAACTTTCAAAATAAATCAGAAAAACATGCTAAAAGTGGGTCAAGTAAATAAATCTATATTCTGGTGCATATTTCTGCTATCCAATTACTTATATATTATTTATGGCCATTAAAAGACAAGTTTTTGCGCTCGTTATATAAAATTGCTGAGGTGCGGAACCAGAAATTAGCAAATTGGAACGAAATGGACTGATCCATGTGAGCGAGTGAGGGCCGGCCTGACATGCTTACTTAATATCTAGATATATTGATTACCTCGTAAGAACTTAACACTAAACGACCTAGTTATAAATCAAGTCTTGAAATATTTAAGTCCAGCATTTACTGCATACTTCATAAAAATATACCGAAAAATGAATGCTTGGTATGTTCTCATAATACACATGGTTCAATAAGTAATTTATTGCTAAATGGTTATGTTTCTTGTGGAACGTTATTTACCACTAATATGAAACGTAAAATATTTTGAAATAAACTTGGAAACGATATCCCACGCACCAATTTTTAAAACGCAACTTAAAGATTTTGTGGCGTAAAATAGAGATTTGTTTCTATAATTTGTAGTAAATGTCTCTATTGACAAGTGTAGTTTATTTTTTAATTCAATTTGTAATTTTAAGTTGCTAGTACGGTTGGGTAATCATCTGCCTAGCCTTTTCTCAACTATGTTGGGGTCTGCTTCCAGTCTAACCGGATGCAGCTGAATACCAGCATGGAGGAACTGCCTATCTGACCTCCACAACCCAGTTAGTACTGGATAATACGATACCCCCTGGGTAAGACTGGTTGCCAGACTTTCGGGGTACAGTCGGGTAGTAGAATAATAATTTAAATATCGCTTAGATACATATTTTTAAAATTGTCTTGTTTTATTTAATGTTAGCCATGACTTTGTATCAGTAAATGTATACTAAATTTGCTTCAGATTTTCACACGAATAAATCCCAAAATAGTACAATGGAGTAAAATAATTATACCTACCTTGCAAAAAGTAACATTAACGTATAAACTTTTTCATATTTTTGTAAACTAACTGGATAATTACTGTCTAAATTATATTAACAGAGTAAATTAAAAACTCTATCTAAAGAAACATCTTTACGTTTTTGTATATGACTTAATCAACATTTGTAGCATAAAAAACGTATATTTCTACTTCACGGATATCAAAAGATTTTAGTTATACATCTTAACATTGCATCAATATCTTGGACTTCCAAAACCTATCTGAGTTTTTTGTCCAGCACCTAGATATCAATAACATTCCTAAATTAATTCTTAAATTTTTTTTTTGGCTGCAGACCGCTCTAGATCGCCGGAAGCCTGCCCCATCAATTAGAGCGAATTAATCTATCAAAAATGATAATAAAGAGTAGAGGTACGCGCACGCCGTCACGTTGTCGCGTGATTACGTCACTAACTTTCGTCGCGTGAGAACCTTCGCATTGTGGCTCGATCGCGAGTCGCGAGTCGCGCATCACTTTCATTGTTTATACGGAACTGCGCGCACGCAGTGAACGGATAGACGTGAGGAAGAGATGGCATGCGTGCTCGCTCATTTTTAACAACATGCGTAATAATAACATAACGTGATTTACGGTAATAGAGCTGAAAGCGGTAGACGGTAATTGAAAGTTTGATACGGAGCATTGAGCATAGGTATATGTATGCACCTTTTTTTAGTTTCTTGAAGAAACCTTCAAATGACGACAGGTCTCGGGGAAAAAGTCAGGGGAGTATGGTATTTTGACCTTAATAAAAGTACATACTGGTCGCAGTTCGCATTTTAGAAGGCACCGTTTCTTAAAAGACCTGTCCAGAAATATTTAACGTGGGCAAATGATACATAATGTTAAATGATTCCCCGAGGCACAAAAAGTCATCTCCACTCCGATCCAGCCTGTCCCCTTGCTGTCCTCTCCCCGCAGGGGGTGCCCTTAGCGTGTAGTCGCTTAGTTTGTAAGTTTTTTGCCCTGGCTGGAGGCCTTACACTTAAGGCACCCACAGGAAAGTCCGGTTAAGCAGACGACAACCTCTCTGGTTGAACTGCGAGATGCCATATCGAAAAAAAAAAAAAAAAAAAGTCATCTTAACAACTTCATCCTAAAATTGCACTAACCACAACACCCACAGACAAGGTTTATCTTAATTCCAAACATGATTATATGCACTTTAAATCCAGGCATCCGACAGCTCTGCATGCTAATCTTCATTCAGTATGCAACATTAAGGCTGGCTTTACAGGAAACCTTTATTTTAGATCTAGAATGCGGGATTATAGCGACGTTCGTTCATATGCAGGGCTTGCAGCAATACGTTACAGTTATAATAAGCATTAGTTGTATACGGTAAGGAATGTGTGTGCAGTGTGCGACTCAGCCGCGACCCGCGTCGCATGGAGTCAAATACACACATGCAACTTTAATGGACAGTGTCTAATGAGCTTTTTAACAACACAGTTACTTTGAACCTAAACGCAAACTTCCTGCAGTAAATCTCTTTACTGCTTTTTTAATCATTGAAACCTTTGTTACGTTGAAAGCAGTTGTAAATTTCGACACATTTACGTACGATGGTGAGTTAAGATACTTAACCTAAATTAACTTGAATTCATAAAGAGCTTAAAATATTTAACTAATCATTTCCGTACCTATGGTTCGGCAGCCCGGAATCTGCTGATAAACATATGTTAAGTGGCGTAATATTAATTTTTAATTCGATTTTTATTTATCCAGCCTACTTAAAACCAGTAGCCAAATTGCAGCACAACTCTGTAATACAACAAGAGCATCAAATTTATACAAACCCACTAACCCAGATGATGCGGAGTTTAGCAATCATAAAGAGGAAAAAACGAAACTAGACATCAGTCCGGCTGCGGTACAGAAAAATAATTTAACTAAACCTCTAATGACTACGAGACACACCTACTCACTGGCTACGTCACCCAAACTTCTTATGGAATCAAATCTGTTGGGTTTTGTAGGCGACTAATGAAGGTCTTATAAGGAATGTAAATTACCTGTGATTAACAAGGTTACCAGTATTTCGTTGAATGCGGATTTGTGCGCCCTCAGAACCCACACGACGCCTTTGGTGACACCCACGGCTTGTACGGTCGCCACCAGGCGTCCAGGCACACAAGACCTCCAGCATGCACAAGTGCGTAGTGCCACCGCCTTCAGCTTAGCAATTACACGTGGATAAATAACAGGTCGCCCACACACTGACACCTCAGTACTAGAGCATGCTGATCTCATATCTCGTATTCTGTCACAAATTATTCTGTTGATTGATATTTTAATTGTAAATTGATACCTTCATGGGTATTCTATCTTTTATTAAACGAGCAAAAACAGAGAGCAAAAAATTTATATTGCGGAAGTCTGTAATTATTGTAATCTATCTATCAATTTTTTTTACAGTATGTCGAATCCATTTCTTGGTCTTTCAAACTTGACAGTACCGTATAAGAAGAATAATTGAGACGCAAGATCATCAACAAAATTCTGGGACTAAAGATCGAAAGTTAAGTGAACAGAATAAGACTCAAAACACGTCAGGTGGGTGTTAAATCCAGGCGCCACTGACGCCAACACAGTCAGGTTGTAATTCCAGTACTTTTTAGACCATTTATGGTTGTAGGCCAAAATCAAGTCTGTGATTCAGTGATCAGTCATCCTGTAGGTATGACTAAGCGTATGAACTAGTAGCTTTAAGGAGTATAGTGAAAAATATTTAAGTTGAGTATTCAGATTTTAATTCCGTTTAGCGACAAGTTTGTACTTAAATTGATCAGCTATTACTTCAACTGGTTCGGCGACGATGATGGGCTCAACAACAATAGGCTCGGGAATGGGTTCGGCAGTTACAGGCACTGGGAGGTGGTTGCCTTCGACATGGGTTCCATCGAGGCCGGCGCTGTACTTGGTGACGTAGACCTTGCCGTCGTCGCCGATGTATGAGACCTCTCCCTCAAGGATCATGACGTAGCCGGTGCCGTCCGGTGTGGGCACGAGCCGGCCGCGCTCCGACACCACGGTGCCCTCAGCCGTCACGTACCGCAGAGCGAACTGACCGAACTCGTCGTGAATCTCCTCGTGCTCCAGCGCTGGCATCCGCCGCAGCTCTTCGGCGGTAGCATCAGGACTTGTTGGTGCTGTTGCAGCCACAGCGAAGAGGGATAGAGCTACCACAAACTGCAAGAGATAAAATAACTATTAATATAGATAAATACAAGCCAATGCCTCGAACATAAGTAACTAGTAAAGAAATGCTCACGAATTTCATGTTGAAAGAAATGATTTTTGAAGTGATGAGGAGATACGATGTGTATTGCTCAAATTGCAAACTGATACCATTTTCCCCAAAAGGGACAAGTTTATATACTAGAAAATAATTAGTATTTCGACATTAATAGTGATGAGCCTGATTAGTGGATAATTAGTAATAAGGGCAATTAAAATATGAAAACATGCTACAAGTTGTCTTACTAATGTATTAACTCGTATTAATAAGGGCTGGAAACGATCATTGAAATTGCCTTATTATAATTTTATAAGCATTAGCACTCTGTGACACAATACCTACAATTATTATACCATATAGGTACAATATGTTATGTAATAGTTCTTCATCTCGACGCTATGAACAGCTCCAGAAAAAAAGAAACATGCAAAACACGATTATTTTGAACCGAATTTCTTGAATGACTGATGTGGCTTCTTTACACATCTGTTGGATGCTATATTCGTTTTGATAAAACCTATGGATAAGCAGATAACTTGGTAAATGGTTTTCCTCAAGTAATACGCCGGGTGAGCTTTAAGACGTCAGATGTTTTTTTTTTACTTAGGTATATTCTGATTCTGGAGTCAAAACTAAAATATCTTGACTAGCTGCCTATTACTTAGGTACTCTATTCAAAGCCAAACTTAAAGCATTCCTGTTGAATAAATGTTTATATTCTATATCTGAATTGGTGACAAATGATGGTGAATAGTTTTTATATTTAGTAATTTACCTTTTTGACATTAAATATTTATTCAAGACATTATTTGTTTTTTTTTTCAGAATAGATTTATAAGTATTTGACATGATAATATTTACAATAATTTATATAATTACTATTTACATTCTATTGACACAATATTTATCATACGTTATTTTAGATTTTAAATTGAGATAATTTTACTGTTTTTATATTCATAATTTATTGTTTTTAGCCATAAAATATTAGGTAATTAATATACAAACTAATTCAAACACAATGCGAATTGTTTTAAGAAATAAATAAATAAATTACAATTAACTACATAATACACTTGAAACATAACAAACATCTCTCTTGCATTCCCCGAAGGGCTAGGCCTACTAGTCCAGTGTTGCAAGTTCGACTGCTGAATGTAAATTCCTTTATTCGATTCTTGGGTCAGGAAAAGTGTTATCGGTTTTTTACATTAGGCATTTTCGACAGCCCGGAGTCTGCATTTGTGCCTAGTTGATGGCTATATGCTCATCCTGTATAATATGGGACTTAATTGTTACTGGCCAAATAGGGGTGCATCTCTACATTTACATATATAGTATTTGTAAAGTTGATATGGCTCAGATTATGTTTTGATTTTTCGATAGGCGTTAATAACACAACACTAACAATTTGTTCTTAAGTTAATATGTTTTAGTGAAAGAGATTGTGCAAATTAGATAGTGCAAATCTAATCTTAGAATGGGTTAAAAATGCACCTGGTGTGCAACCTCTCAAGCACTCACAGTTGACTGGTAGAAAATGCTCAAAGGCAACAAGTCACCTTTGCACCTTTTTAGTGCAAAGCATTTCAGTGTTTAATCCATCTCAACTTCCGCAATCCCGACATACAGCGAAATGATCCTTGATCGAAAGAGCTCTACAACCTTCCAACAACAAACGACACAATAACTGCGACCTTTGCAGATGATACTGCATTATTATCTTCATTAGCCCGGAAACTACGTCACTGAATTTGCAAAGTCATTCGAACAAACTGGAGAGGTGGCTGAAACAGTGGAAAATTCGAGCTAACCAGACTAAACAAGTTACCTTTACTCTTAGAAAAAAGACTTATACTCTTGTCAAGCTCAGTGGCGAATCAATACCTCAAAAAGAACAAGCAAATTATTTCGGCAAGCATCTAGATACACGATACAATTAGCAGAGGCACATTTGGACCAAGCGAAAGCCAATAGATGCGAAACTGGGAGATATGACCTGGCTAATAGGACGACACTCACAGCTAAACAACAAAAGTAAAATATCAATATTCAAATCCATCCTAAAGCCAATCTGGTCATACGGAATCCAACTGTAGGGTACAGCTGGTGCGAGCAACATTAAAATACTTGAAAGATTCCAGACCAAGGCAATAAGAACAATGTTTAACATTCCACAGTGTATCAGGAACAATTACATTTACCTGGATCTTACCATAAAGACCGTTAAGGGGATTACAGGAGCTAAACACGAGTTTTATAATGCAAAAAAGCATATGATTCACCGCAATTAACAAAACCAGAAAAATATACGATATTCTTCAGGATATATGCTAGTATGATAGTGTTTTGAAAACATAGAATAACTAATTTTACTCAATAAAAAAAATCACGAACTTATCTCATTTTTGGCAAATAATTCTACAAGCAACTTATTAGCATGAGAGTGTTTTATTTTTTTAGTCCAATCAATAGATTTTTTGTAAATCGCAAAAGACCACTCATTTCGCACTATTCGGCCCGCAGTGACTGACGTAACGACCACTTTGTAGTGCAAGCTGATAAGAACTTTATTCTAACAGTATTTCAAACGAAGTCTGAACCACCACAAATAGAGTTGCTAATTTAGCTCCTGTAGTCGCCTTACACAGGAAATATAATCAATCACAGCGTGAAATACCAGAGCAAACTCTCAAACCATATACGAACTTGCTAGTATCTTAAAGGGGCTTGTGAGACTAAAACGAAAAGACATAATAACATTCAGTTACAGATTATCCACACATTGAAGAGTAGTTACTGATGTTATACTTCAGCTCGTAGATGCTCACTACCTGGAACAGATAGAGAAAATGGACAGATGTATAAACAAAAATACACAAAAATACGGAAGAGGGTCGAACGGCAGTAAAACAAATTGTCCGATTCACACATTTTTAAGGTTAAATAGTTTTCACCGAAAAACAATTATTCTCCTAAGAAATCTTCTGATTTCCGCATATCCCGCTTAATAGAATCACTCTACTAATAATCAGTAATCAGGTTCAGTAATTGATTTTAGGCGAAACGCTAATGATTGTGTAGTATATAAACTCGTCCCTTTTGGAGAAAAGGTATCAGTTTGCAATTTGAGAAATACACATCGTGTTTGTATCTCCTCATCACTTCAATTTTTTTTTCCTTCAACATGAAATTCGTGAGTATTTTTGCAACTTGTCACTTTTCGGCAATGTTCAAAGCATTGGCTTGTATTTTCCTATATTAATAGTTATTTTACCTCTTGCAGTTTGTGGTAGCTCTATCCCTCCTCGCTGTGGTTGCAGCAGCACCAACAAGTCCTGATGCTACCGTCGAAGAGCTGCGGCGGATGCCAGCGCTGGAGCACGAGGAGATTCACGACGAGTTCGGTCAGTTCGCTCTGCGGTACGTGACGGCTGAGGGCACCGTGGTGTCGGAGCGCGGCCGGCTCGTGCCCACACCGGACGGCACCGGCTACGTCATGATCCTCGAGGGAGAGGTCTCATACATCGGCGACGACGGCAAGGTCTACATCACCAAGTACAGCGCCGGCCTCGATGGAACCCACGTCGAAGGCAACCACCTCCCAGTGCCTGTTACTGCCGAACCCATCATCGCTCCCGAGCCCATCGTTGTTCCCGAACCAGTTGAAGTTATATCAGAACCCTTCAAATTTGTAAGGGTTGAACGGTTACATTAAAATTTGAAAAATCACCAAAACTCTTTTTACTGTATATCTAAACCCTTATTTATATACATAATTATATACTTTGTCATACTCATACAGTGCCTGTGATCAGTGAATCACTGTTTTTTTTATTCATCTCAACTTAATTGCCATTTTAGGCGTCAATACTTATATTCAACGCCTACTTGACAACCCTACGACGACCGTAGAGGCCGATCCTTCTATTAGCCATATCTTATTTCTACACTTGACTTCTTAATCATTTACATTCATTTTCTGTTGAACTTGACTTCATTTACATTAAATTTCATTTTAATTCAGAGTTTCACACTGTTTAGGGTTTCGTACCCGAAGGGTAACCTACGGGACCGTTTTACTAACCCTCCGCGGTCCTTCTGTCCGTCCGTCCAAATGTCTGTCAGCGGGCTGTATCTCTTGATCGGTAATAGGTAGACAGTTGAAATTTTCAGAGAATGTGTATTTCTGTTGCCGCTATAACAACAAATAATAATAATATAATAAATTAACAAAAGGGGGCTCTCCCACTACGATGGTGCAGAACCCTTCATGCGCGATTCCAACTCGCATTTGGCCGGTTTTTTTCAATGAATACCAGTTTTAAATGTTATAACTTTACTTTAAATACATCCATCCCACCCCTTTACTTTAGGTTGCATTCGTCAGCACAATGTTTTAAGTGTACTACATTGAGCGCTACCGTAAACCGTGATGTCACACCAAAAAAGTCGTTTCGCAGCGATAATTTTTGCGCAGTATTACTTAATTTGATAGAATGCTTGCTTGACGGCTTCGTGAATGGTCCGTTCACATCCTGTATACAGCATGTTTCATAAAGGTTTGGTCACATGTAAGGATGTGACATAGACCATCAAACTGGACCACTTACTCCATGGGACCAACATCGAAATCGCGAAAAAATATTCAGCAGTCCTATACGAGATTTCGACCCAAATGTATGGGATAGCTGATATTACGATGATAGTCTCATTGAGAAAGTTGTTCTCCTGGACATAATTATGAAGAGACTCATTATAATTATGGGCCAGTAGAATCGGCTACTACTCGAAAACTTCTTATTTACAACTTTTCGAATTTGCCTTTTATTCACACAGTTTCTTGAGAATAATTAAGTCCAGAATATAAATAAATTATTAGCTAATAGAAGTATCGATCTATAGAGTCAAAACGTGCTAAGTGGGCGTTGAATTGAGGTATCGACGCATAAAAATGACATTCGTTTAAAAAACCATTGATTCAGTGGCATTATAGGTGATGTAGGAGTATGGCAAAGTGTATAAGCTTGGTTTTAGGTAGCCAGTAAAAAGAGTTTGGTGATTTTTCAAATTTTAATGTAACCGTTCAACCCTAACAAATTTGAAGGGTTCTGATATAACTTCAACTGGTTCGGGAACAACGATGGGCTCGGGAGCGATGCTGGGTTCGGCAGTAACAGGGACTGGGAGGTGGTTGCCTTCGACGTGGGTTCCATCGAGACCGGCGCTGTACTTGGTGACGTAGACCTTGCCGTCGTCACCAATGTATGAGACCTCTCCTTCGATGATCATGACATAACCGGTGCCGTCCGGTGTGGGTACGAGCCGGCCGCGCTCCGACACCACGGTGCCCTCAGCCGTCACGTACCGCAGAGCGAACTGACCGAACTCATCGTGAATCTCCTCGTGCTCTAGCGCTGGCATCCGCCGCAGCTCTTCGACGGTAGCATCAGGACTTGTTGGTGCTGCTGCAGCCACAGCGAAGAGGGACAGAGCTACCACAACCTGGAAGAGATAAAAGAAATATTAAAATCAAGCCATTGCCTTGAACATGAACATTATTGAACATTGCTAAAAAACAAGTCAAGAAATACTCACGAATTTCATGTTAAGAGAATTGATTTTTGAAGTGATGAGGAGATACGAAACACAATCTCTATTGCTCAAATTGCAAACTGATACCATTTCTCCAAAAGGGACGAGCTTATATACTGCACAATCATTAGTATTTTGCCAAAATTGCCATTGATCAACCTGATTAGTAGTAGATAATTAGCAATAAGAACTAATTAAAGTGTAAGCAGGTACCTTCATTTTGAAAGTTGATACCATAATGTATTAACTTGTATAATTAATTAGAGGGACTTCTAGAATTAAATTATAAATATCGTATTTTAATTAGCATTAATTTGTCTTACAATCTATCTATTCTGTATCTAATGAGAAAATCGCTGGATTTCTTATATTCAAAGTTAAAAATTTTGTCAAGTTTCTATATCGGTACTAAGAGCCATAAAGAGAAAAGACAAACCATTAACCAGGCACAGTTCCAATTCCCAAAGCACCTTATTACTCGACTGACAATTCTGCACTTATCTGATGTCGCTCTGATGGATCCATTTAAGGGTGGATATAATGGAGAGATAGAAACATAGACCACCTGTCATATAGATTTTCTCACTTAATTTAAATTGGAAAATTTTTGGCTGTTCAGCAGCCTAATATTATCCCCTTTAAATTAAATTATCCCGCCAGTCGTTTTTCATTGATTCTTAAAAAACTTGATGCTGTATATTAAATTTGAATTTATAATTCGTCATTGTAATCTTTCTGTTCCGCCACATTCCTGTTTTTGCTGTTTTGTATAATTATTATGACTGTGTCAGTACAACATTTACATACAACAATACGACTCCTACATAATTAGTTGAGAGATGATGTCAACGAGTTGCATCTATTATACTCAGGGTATAATTAAATAATTTTAGTGTATCCGGGTTTTCATCATTAATTATTTTCTTACACGTCTGCCCAAAAAAAGTCCATTTTCAGGATTATGTAGTTATCGTGGAATTAAATAGTTTTTTAATTCCACGATAACTTGTAAAGACCTTATCCAATTTCGATATGGTACCGTTACAGTCATTGCATTATCCCTGGTAACGTATTTTGGAGGCGCGGCTATTCGTTCAACAAGTTGGCCCCACGCACCCAATAGAGCTTTTACGTCTCTTCAGCCTCTGGAGCACTGACATGAAGCTGTACATTGGATGGTGTGAGCGAGCCTCTCTTCGTCCACTTGATGCGGCTAAACTATGAAATTTTGGAAGTCTAATGCCAGTCAGCGCAGCGTATACAGCATTCATACTAGGATTGGTTTAAAGCAAGACTGATAATTCGGAATGTCTCATTTCTGTATCAAGTGTAGAATTGACTTTGAATGCGGATCATGACATCATTCGAGTAATAGGTTGTCGTCAAGACATAAAGTAGACCGGATAATAATCTTTTAGTTACTTATGAACAATAAGCATAGAGGAAAACCCCATGGTTACAGCCAGCTGTGGGTTGACTACAATCAACAATAATAAATAAATATTGATTGAATAATTGAGATACAATTTATGTGAATCATAAAATTAACATAAACATTGATCCCAATTTAACTAATTATATCTAAACGTTAAGTCGGTTTTTTTGGTTTTGATTTATAGAAGATCCAGAAGTTTAAAATGAAAGAAGAAAACATAGAAATATGTCAAATAGTGGTAATGGAAAAATGTGAAAAGTGAATAAACCGTAAGGCTGCACTTTATGAGTCATATAAGATGTTACTAAATATAAATTATGATTATTAATATCTTCTATCCCAATATCGAGTCCGAGGCCCATGGGCGGCATAAAAGCTCTGACACCAAGTTACACACTAACCACGCGATAAAGAAGAAGAATACCTACATCTAGGTTTTAATAGGGCATAGATTACAAGGAGGTTGGCACATCTTTAAGACAAGAGGGTAACCTGTTTTCTTTATCTAATGAGTGGTTTACTTTTTGAGTATTAAAAAAAAACATAATTTCCAAGAACTCTGTAGATGGCGTTGAACTGACTAGGTTATTAGGTGTCGGTTATTCAAGTTACATGCTCTATTTTCCTATTCAAAAGTTAACACGATGACGAGCGATACTTCTTGTACCAGACACACAAGCTACGGAATTGTGATAGAAGATTGGCATGTAAATCAACGAACGAGTAGTCATAGATTTTGACGTGCAAATAAATCATGCAATCACCGACACCGCACCGAACTGCTTTGTCTAATCCGTAAAGTCAACGACACAGTCCAATTAAAATATAGAATTTAGGCGGAAATTAAAGCCAATTACTTCGGAACAAATAAGAACACTCGTGGATTAGTTTTTTGTTCAATACCTTGCATTATTTAGTCATGTAAGTTAACGTTTCCGCGTAGGTCTTTAGTTCTCGGCCCACGTATGTCCCGAGGCTGTTGCGGTGGGCAAGTAGGCAACACACAAACACATTGATATTCCATGGCACTAGCCGTGAGTAAGGCTGACATGGTTACTTGGTTAGTCCTTCTAACATCGCTGTTGGACATTTCCTTATACGGAAGATGTCACACCCAACATGCGCTTACGATGCGCCGCAAGAATGCATCATTTTACAAGCGTCACTGCTTTACTTAAATGTTTTATTGTTACCTTATTTAGTTCGATGCAAATTGTTCCTTTGAAACCCCACTCTTGAGTGGCAGTATTCAGCCTCACGACAGATACTGGAATATTAACGTCATGTAAACCAGTTGTCTGAAACTTATTTGACTTTCATTGTGTTTTTTCCATATTAATGGGAGGTCCGTGTATTTTGTTGCTTCATCTCGACCTTCGGGGCTGAGTTAACATCTATTGTTCAACAAATTACTGATTCGTCTCTAATTCGTGGCAGAGCCATTGTCTCTCAGTTGCCCGATTTTACGGGTAGTGCACAACACGAGAAGAGGAACATACCTACCTGTCTAAGAAAAACACATCGCGTGATACATGGAAACGTTGTAACGTCTTATTAGTGACGGTTAATTACTGAGAGTGATGGTTGAGGGTTTTCCAGCATGACATTAGCCTACAACACATTTTAATTGTCTGAATGAAGCCATGTTTTTTTGAGTGTGTTATTTAGGTAGCATTCGACATCGAAATTGCAAATGTTACTACAGAGGCTACCGTAAACGTAGCTCCAAAATATGGTCAACTTATACAATTCATTAAATTCGTCGTTGTACTTTTCATTATTTAAACTTTCAGGCAACTTGTGTTGTTATCAGCGTACATCTTTGTATTTGACCCACAGCCTGTATTACAGCAATTCATGTGTGACAATGCTCAATTATTACGAATACAAAAGATAATCACGCAATAACGTTAATATAAGTTCATTCAAGTGGTCCTTGACACCACTTAATAAACAGCTATTACCAACAATCCCTAGTCCCACGCTCGTCTAACCTGCGATTGAAACTGTACACTAATCAGTAATCAACTACTGCAGACCTTGTCTTAACCCACAATAAGCAACATTATATTGTTATTATAATTCAGGCACAGACAACACTATGTTACTTATACCTATTGATAAAGACAATAGATAAGTATGGGTTTCATACAGGGAAAAAGCATGACAGGTCACATAAACATATGTGACTGACTCAATAGACCAATAGTGACTATTTTCTATGGAACAATAACATGCTTCTTGCTAACATCTGAACGAAAAACCTATTTCCATACTAATTTTATTATTCCTCGGATGATTAACTTGAAAGACGTCGACAAGGTTAAAGTTGTTGGTTGCGTAGGACCAATTTCGTGAGATGTGTATGTTGTTACAGTACCTTACGATGATGAGTCATCTTACAATTAGGTACCGAGGTACCTACATACTAGTCACGCCAGTTAGATATCTATCATATTGCCGTACCTAGACTTAAATGAATTACACATAATGGTAGCAGTTGACCATTATTAACGATCGTTTATACTGTGTCTCAAACAAGACGCATTTATCCTAATAGGGTCTTGGTGGAAGAGGTTCCAATACCTGAAAGTTGCCAAAAAACGCATGATGATAGGTAAAAACTAGCTTAAATCTTTGTCATTATTTAAATTCGAAATACCTATTACTCAGAACGAAGAGATCACTTTAATCTAAGAAACAGCAGCGCGATTATGTTTATTTTGCACATATGCATCTACCGTCATCATCTATCATCTGTTTTACCCACACCTACCAATTTGTCATGACTAGCTGTGCCCCTGGCTCCCCTTGTCTCGCATACCTACGCAAATCTAGCTCGAGAATGAATTGAAAATATACTTAGACAGAATCAAGTATTCTCGAGTTTGATAGAGAGCCATGTTGAGATGACACTAGTATACAGAGGCTGACAAAAAACTAGCTAGTCAGATGATGAGCAGGGTCAGTCAAGGACATCCGGACATAATGTTTTGTTAATTATTGACTTACACTTTAACCAACTTATCTGTGTAGGCGTCAAAACAGAGAACTACAATAAACGTACCAAGTTTGACATAATGATGCATTCTTTCATAACCTGATATTATAGGTAAAACTGTATGGTGGGTTACCATACAAGTTCACAAAAGACAAATTTAGACATCGTCATCATTCCTTTATCCAATTAATTTGGGGCCGGCGCTGCATTCTTAAATATACTATGTGCATCTACATCTATGGTATACAACAAATAGTATGTCTTCTTTTACAGGTGTGTGCGTGCAGCGTCCTAGCTGCGTTGGACGGGTACAGTCCCCAACAGGATCCCGATCAGTTCCACATTCAGACAGACGACGATGACGAGCGATACTTCTTGTACCAGACACACAATGGACAGTACAGGAAGGAGAGGAGACTGAAAGATGGATCCGTTGTTGGTAAGGAAGAATTTTAATTTTCACTATCATATGTATTATAGACCAAATACTAAACTACTTTCAGGCTAAATACATCCTTAGCAATCAAAGGTTGGTACATCGTGGTATTACCTACGCTTCCACTATAACTGGATTAGCTGTAAGGTCACTGTAAGCTTGCCCAGTTCCTTTGCCAACCAACCACCGATGATTATATTTCGTGCATATGTATGAGATCCAGCACCCACAAACCTGAAGACAGTACCTTACAGGTTCATCCTTCTTTGTCCCTAATCTGCAGGTTTAAAACTGAATGAAGTCGATTACGTTACAGTCATGTAGTGTTTAGTTGATTGATACCATTAATATGGAATGAATATCAAGTTCACAATAAATATAGAGCAGAGCCAGCCTACTTATGAAGCTCCATTGTCAATATGAAAATGTTGTCGACCTACACATACTCTGTAGTTCATTGTCCCAGCTCTAAAAGTCTACGTAGGTGGGGTATCTTTCTATGTATGTTTATAATAGCAATTACCTTCTAAGGAAATAAGGATATCAACAAAAAAAAAACATTTAAATTATTGTTGAACAATAACATTCGTGACGGACCATATCTGTATTAAATTGTGTTCTCGCACGAAAACTGATATTTTTGTCGAATTTCTATTTCATTGAAACTGTGAGTATGGTTTCCGG
Source organism: Xestia rhomboidea (assembly GCA_963853795.1). Lineage (NCBI taxonomy): Eukaryota > Metazoa > Arthropoda > Insecta > Lepidoptera > Noctuidae > Xestia > Xestia rhomboidea. Next base: position 10,174,305 of record OY970761.1, on the reverse strand, counting down.
TAATAGCTAAGCTGTCACTGCCACTCCCTATCTTTAGGGTAAGGTTATCCTTTGTCATATAAGAGGTAAGGTGACTAAGAGACCGATTTTATAAACAGGCCTCATACATGCCATTTACGTCTTTATGCTGCACTATTTCATTCATAGATTCTTGCTGTACTATCACACTAGCACACTTTCGTAGTATGTGGTCGTGTACTTTGCATAATAGGGTTGTGTTTATAGGTTACTTTGCAATGAAAAATACAGTTTGTAATTGTCTACATTACAGGCACATCGGGTTGGGTGGGAGCAGACGGATATTTGCGGCTCCAGGACTACATCGCTGACAATCAGGGCTACAGGATTTACAAATCTAAAACTGTCTACGTTGGCGAAAACCGACCAATTTCAGTACGTATCATTTACCTTTTGGTTTTTTGACTTTGTGCTTAACACAATGCTAAATGTTGTTTTTTTTCGTGTTTCAGGAGTCGTTACAGATAGCTAAGACTGCCCCAACAGATTCTGGATACGGGATCACACCGGCACCAGCGCCTGTCCACCGGTATCGTGGGCCACCACGGTACTCCACGACTCAAGCCCCACCGCCGTCCTCCTCATACGGACCACCCACCTACCCCGTAGAAGTTTCAGTGACGCCTCCCCCACCGTCATACCCTCACCCGACAGCCACACCACAAGTTTACGTTTCACCTAACTCGATCGACTCGTCAACAACAACGTATGACCTTAGACCAACAGTGACACCTATCACAGCTAGCGAAGCTGCGACAACGCGTAGTCCATACGAATACGATTCATCTAACACTAATACGCTTGATGATGAGTACCACGCCAGCGACAGCAAACGCTACGATGTGTATAATCCGAACTCGTATAGGCACGCCGATGCCTGGCAGAGACGACAGCAGCAATTACAACAGCAACAAGAGGCTGGAGTCAAAATTGGTGACGGGTACACGCCTCAGTTCTCGACATACGACGGTTCAACCTTCAGAAGAAACGGATTCCGGTACTATCTACCAAAGCAGTACCATGAGGAAGAGAGCGGTAACTCCAACGAGAGGACTGGAAGTTTCGGTTATGTAGATCCGTTCGGTATTCGTCGAGTGATATACTACAACACAGCGCCCGGTGAAGGCTTCCAAATACGCAAAAACAATAGGTATGTGGGTCATGACGCGACCCCATATGACCCTAGACCCGTGAATTGATGTAGCTAATGTGTGTACATACATGTGAAAATTTGAAGTTACCTAATTATTTATTCATCAGTATTGTTAGTTCCCATGAACTATTTATGTAATAAAGGAGATAAAACGATCTAATCGAACGAAGCGAACAAGTCTTAGCCAATAATTTGATAAATGTAAGTAAGAGTTATTGTACGACAAAAGTTTTTGGGTCTTATGACAAAATATTGAAGTCAAATAGCTAAAATGTTTTTTGTTTGTGACTGGTTTTTCACAACCAAAAATCATTACTTTCTTATTTTTCAGTGCCATTGTACTATTATGTAGGTACAGTATACCGGTAATTAATATTGTATGCTTTGTAAACATCATAATGTCATAAAAATAATAAACTTAATATTTAATTAAATTACAGTTAGCATATTTTATAAAAATCGTGTTAGTGTGACGATACGTTGTGTTATTTATTAGCATCAACATATTTTAATCTTACCTAAAATTAAAATAATACAAAAAATACCGTTAATTTATTTAAAATGATCGTCAAAGTATCAAAGAAGGACAGACTCTGGTCATTATGTCTATAAAAGTCAAAAGGTCTTTGAACTCATCTTGATAGTCATCTGCATGGATTTCCTTGCAAATGGACAAGCGTAGGCGCTGTTGTACGACTTAACGATTCTGGTTATCTGGTATAACCTTTTAGAGTGTGTAACTAAACTGTATCAGTAACCAGAATCAAGAATTACTAGCACAACATGTGATCTAAGTACCTAATCAGCAGCAGTCTGCGGAAAACGTACATTTAGAGTTCCAGAAACGATTTCTAGTGTATTCATGTAAATCAATGATTGTATAACACGTACTTAATATATGTACTAAGCCGGGTGCATGTTAATAAAATGTTATTGCGAATAATTTGTCATTTTTGAGAAATATTTTTCAGAAATCAATGACAACTTGTTGCAATGACTATTTATGATGCTGTGGGTAGGTAAAAATTTATAATATTAAAATAAAATGTATTCGTGTCTCAACAATATTCTTAACCTCTAATAGCTAATTACTGTACTCCTGTTTAATGATTATGCAAAGATTGCACAGCATGTATTTATACTAATTTTATTGTTTTGATGTAAGTTCGTACCTACATAAATAATTTGTTAACAACATGTGGTTTCATTTCAAATTGAGTAATTTTGAAAGTGCCTGTACTAACGAGTACGGTAAGAATTCTTAGCACACGTATTAAAAGTAGTTTAACAAATGACCTGGGAATGCATTGCGACATAATTATTAACGGAATCCTATTTGCGTAATTGTGGTTTCGCTCTATATAACTGAGTCGTCGTATTAATTAGGCCAGTGCCAGTGTGTTATCATCCGTATTACCGAGGTAGCCCAAAAGGTAAAGTTCGCCAAACAACAACAATTATGTATCTATATCTATCTGTATTCTGTCTGGCAGTTTGAGTACTATAAGCGACCTACCCAAATGTCCTTTCTTTGGTATTGTTCGTCGTTTCGTTGAGCTCCTTGAGTTATAAGTCGAGCTACACGATAACTGACAAATGCTTGCACTTACTGGACAAGTCCACTCAAATCTGTGTGGTTCTTTCTGCAAAAGACCATCTCAGACACTAATCTGCATAGTCCTTATGTGAATTGAGCAAGATTATGTCTTGACTTCAAAAGAGACTATGACCTCTGAGTTTGTTTCGGCTGTTTCTTCTCAGAGTAGTCAGGTACGAAACACAGGCCCCATCTAGTTTTTAAAAAATGACGTGTAAAAGTGTTTGTAAAAACCTACTTGCAAAATTAACATCATTTCATCATCATCATTTCATATCTCAAAATATTTTGATGTGCTTGTGTGAAAATTATTTTCTACTTTTCAGGAACATGCTCGTGACAAAAATATGGGTTTTATTTGTAGCACAAAGCTTTGCAAAAGACTTGGCTCCCCATGCCCATCAGCAGATATTAAATGAAAATGTGGAAAGTCGGACTCGTATGGCGTACTACGACAGCACACACAAGTCTAACCCACACTATAAAATTAATTTTATTTATGAACAAAGGAAAACAAATGAAGTAACAGAAATTGAACAAATAGAAGAAGAAATTGGAAAATACGTGCACCACCCTCACCAAACACCTACGACGACAACTACAACAGAAGCGCAGCAAAACATTGAAGTTGTAAATGAGAAGGACATCAAGGAGACTATAACTCATGATCCTTCTGAAACACCTATTACCGTCATAGAAAAGCATCATCATAAGCATGAAGAGAAAGAAGTAACATCAACATTAGCACCGATGCCACCAGCACCAAAATTACGGGAATCGTTCATGGCGGGTCATCTGCATTTCCCGGCAGCGTGGCCAGCGAAAGTAAAGAATGAGTTGAAAGAGCTCCTAACTCATGAACTGGGACGTATCCCTCATAGACATCCTGATCACCGGTTACATTTCTCACGGACGACGTCGGAAGCTCCTGTAGAAGTAGAAACACGAACAGAGCTATCTCCACTTGTCACACAATCGGATGAGGTCCTTAATATTGACGTTCCAGAATCTCATTTAGATCACCCGGATTCCCCGGCTCATGAACTGAGACCTATCCTCCATAGACATCCGGATCACCGGCTTCATATCTCACAGACAACGTCGGAAGCTCCTGTCGAGAAAGAACCACAAACGGAGTTATCTCCATTTGTCACACAATCGGAGGAAATGGGAGAAATCACGAATAATGACGTTGCAGGATCACATTCAGATCACCCGGATTCCCTGTCTCATGAACTGAGACCTATCCCTCAAAGACATCCTGATCACCGTCTACATATTTCACGCACAACATCAGAAGCGCCTGTTGAAGAAGAAGCTCGAACAGAGCTCTCTCCACCTGTCACACAATCGGATAACATGGAAGAGAATGACATTCAAGGATCACCTTTAGATCGCTCAGATTACCCGGCTCATAAACAGAGACCTACCCCTCATATACATCCTGAACACTGGCTACATATCTCACGTACTACGTCAGAAGCTCCTGAGCTATCTCCACCTGCAACACATTGGGAAATCCCGAATAATGATGTTACAGGCTCTCATATAGATCACCAGGAGTCAATGGCTTATGAACCGAGACCTATCCCTCATAGACATCCTGATCACCGGCTACATATCTCACGCACAACGTCGGAAGCTCCTGTTGAAGTAGAAGCACGAACAAATCATGCCTTCACTGAGAAAGGCATTCATCTATCGCCAACTCCACACGACCCATCATTTCTAAGTCGCAAGGACCAAAATACTTTGGCCAAAATCAGACCAAAATTTGAAGATGTGCAACACGGTTCTATTGGACTTCCCTCCCGACCTCGGCCCGTTTATAGAGGTAGCTACAAATTCAGCTGGGACGATATCAATGACATGCATGCATCAGCTGTGCCAAGAGTATCCCAGCTAAAGGAAAATCCAAATCCACCACCAGTTCCTACATTGTCACCCTGGTATGATGGCTACGGAAAATAGAAGTTATGAAATAAATCTATCACAACACATATAGTACTTACGTGATGATATCCGTTATTTTCTTTGGTTACTATGAGCTTCCGATATTCAATCGATGTTCGATGTTTAATCTATTACAGAATATACCACTTAGATCTCTTTGTTTCAATTATCCTTATAATTTCATCATCGCTACCTACACCATTCGCCAGAAACTCTTATTTCAATGTGTATGTGTGTGTATCAGGGTTTTTATGCGCGAGTTATTATTACCAAAAAAAAAAGTTTCCAATAAAATAATAGGATTTTCTACAAAAAAACAAATCATACACAACACATATATCATACAGGGTGTTAACGTCACTAAATTCGTCATTCTGTATATCAGTCTAAGTAACTCTACGCAAAAATTATTGCTGGGAAACGACTTTTTTTTGAGGTAAAAAATCACGTTTTACTTAAAACTCAATGTAACGCTCAAAACATTGTGCTGATTTATGCATTTAATATTAAACTGGTTATGGCGGTATGATAAGTAAAGTTATGACCTTATAAACTAGTATTTGAAAAAAAACTTGTGAAAAAGTTGGAACTTTGACTTCCAATATCTCCGTAACTAGCAGGTATGGTCCAGAACAAAAAAAATATCACAATGACGATGAGAACACGCTCCTTTCGGCTTCGTTAAGGGTATTTACACCATATATAAGGTTTATCTATTCATAAACGAAATCTATTAAGGGGTCATTGTACTCATCATTATGAACAACTTTTACTATGGGACCAAACCCTGAATCGCGAAAAAAAACAGCTGTTCCCTACAATATGTTCGCATAACTCGTCAAAATGTATGGAACAGCAGATTTTTTTTCGCGATTCAGGGTTTGGTCCCATAGTAAAAAGTTGTTCATAATGATGAGTACAAAAGAGATTTCGTGTATTAATAGATAGACCTTACTTAGTATCTTAACTGAAACTGTTGATTTATATAGCTAGTAGCACAAAAAGTAGCTCAAGTAGGTACCAAACTAAAGAACTCAAGTCTCAACCACGACAGACACATCATCATCATCTTCCTGTCGATATCCCCCTGTTTCTAGGGGTTGTCGCAATACGTTTTTTTCTTTCATATTACCTCAGAACTGACGCGCCAAATATTTATAGATCTGTGTTTTATGTGTGTTTTTCATGCATCAGAATACTAGACAAACTTTGTATTCATAAATACATTTTATTCAATATAATCAAACAAATAACAAAGAATTAAAAAAATCTTACTTCTGTTACATACGTTTTCCGTTACGACATCAATTCCACGTGTTAAAATATCTTTTCGGAAACTGTAGTAAATTAAGACATATCTTACACGGGCAAGGTTTGTAATATCGTTACGGTCTATAATGTTATTAAACATTAGTCGAAGTCTAAATCGGATTCCTTGACTATATAGATAGGCTGTTCACCTTTCGGAAACTCCGACCGTCTGAATGGCCAATGCATATTTGGCAACATTCCCCAGAAGTTCGTAAACCAGTCAGGTAAATAATCTTTGGGTCCCTTGATAACTTGTACTATTACAGGAACGTCTTCATCAAACCGTTCCTTTGATTCTTCAGATTTTGAGTCTTTCTCTTTAATTTCTTCGTGAGGATTATCTGGTCTATTTAATATCAGATCGTTTATTTCGTTGGATTCCTTAGATTCTTTAGATTTTTCTTTGGAATCTTTGGATTCCTTTGACTCCTTGGAGTCTTCCTCAATTACTTCTTTCTCATCAGGTTTATCTTGTGCTTTGTCATTGTCTTCTTTAGATTTTTCCGCAGATTCTAATCTATTCTTGGATTCGTCAGATTCGTCAGATTTGTCAGGTTTTTCGTCGGCTATTTCTGGGATTGGGCCTGGGGGGTCCACAATGACTTGTTCCACGCTGTCGTCAGTCTCTGGCTTGAGTTCAGGGGGAGAGGGAAGCGCCGGTAAGTTGGTGTGAAGCTGTTCTGGCGTTGGCAAAGCCACAGCCGCTGACAGCAGACACAAAACTCCAAGGATATACATCTGTAAACAAATGAATGGTTTAATTATTATGTCACGAAAACCTCTAACTACCTTTCAACGATTGACCCTACCAGTGACTAAAAGGTTCTCTTAAGATTTCTTATAACTTACCTCTTCTCGGTGATTCCACGATATTATTCTGTAGGACTATTACATGCCTTTTATACCCAGATGGTCAATCTAGTTAATGATCAATATAATTGAAAATACATTAAAAACATCTTAGAAAGATCAAAATAATTATTGTGGTTAGTGTAATCAATATTAAGTTATCTTTGCTTCTAAATACTGGAATTGTAATATAGAAATTTCCACTATGTGATAATAATTTGTTACAAAACAAACATTCTCGGCGCCTAAACAACTCAATTTAGGAAAAAAAATCAAAACAACAACAAAATCTTCCCTTCAAAAAGCACCCCTTTGATCTAATCTATCTTGACATATAATATGACGACTATACCTTGGCAAGATGGATATTTTCCTGATTTGTATACTGGGACATGTATAATGTTCTACCTTCATTCTAATTTAGCAATCCGTTTACTAATCATTCATTCATTCATTTCGGTAATTTCGCTAAAACATATAGAAAAGAAGTTTTCAACGAGACGCATGGTCGAACAGAGGGAAAAGATATCTTGATTCCGTTAAATAGCGTAACATGGACCAAATAACTAAAACTAAAAACCATAACTGGGATTAAAGCCGAGGTCTTAGCTTCTAGCGTTTTATCTAATACTGAACTTTTGAATCTTGCAGCGGCCATCAATACTCTCGCATGATCTACTGTTCTCATAGGAATTTGTCTATTATATTGTCTTTTACACAAATATTATAAAGAAGTAAAGTTTCAAAGCCACACTATTATCGACTGCTATAGTTTTTTCGACGCCTGGCGAAGTCGAAAGCTGAAGAGAGCTAGTCCTTAAAAAAATTGCTTGTTAACAATACAAAGACAGGTCATGGATGGTCAGGTCAGTTATTTGTAGTTAGTGACAACCTACCACTACATGTAGTTTCCTGATTAAGATGATGAGATGCTGTCCATGTCTTATGGTGACCGTGACTTAATAATTTAGGTTAGGGCGACCCAACAGAGGGCCGTCACAAAATATACTTACAAATCCAAGTGCAACCCAGCAAGTGTTCTCGACTAGGAAAACATAAACATTTTGATTAAAAATGTTACATCTCGGTTTTGTATAGCGTGCTCTATGTCAATTTATAGGCCGTATTAGCATCAGAGAACATCCATTTGCAATATTTATTTGAACAATGTCAACGACTTGTTTAACATGATTCTTTACAATTTACATTAACGTTTTAAAGTCTACGTTTGAGGGAAGATAATTACAAAAGGAAGTATTTAACAAAGACAAGATACTCGTATTCCTAAAACATTTATTTAAAGTCACCGTAAAAATCATTTTTCTGCTTCTGGTTTAGGGATCTCAGTACTGGTAAATGATTGCCCTCAGCATGGTATCCATCGAGACCGGCGGTGTACTTGGTGACGTAGACCTGGTCATCATCGCCGATGTATGAGACCTCTCCCTCTACGATCATGACGTAGCCGGTGCCGTCCGGTGTGGGCACGAGCCGGCCGCGCTCCGACACCACGGTGCCCTCAGCCGTCACGTACCGCAGAGCGAACTGACCGAACTCGTCGTGAACCTCTTCCTACTCCAGTGCTGGTAGATTCCGATACGGGTGTTCTTTCAGTGGTGAAGCCAAGACTGATGAAATGGCGACAAGGCCGAAGAATACTACCAACTGTAAAATAGAAAAGGCAGGATTAGAAAATAATGTACCATCAGTTCATGAACACTCGACGTGCTTTTTAAATAGTTTACACACCTTATTCATGATGATACTTAGAAGTAATAACAGAAATTGTTTCGTAGGATCGGTAATGTAGTGATTGATGATATTATCGCATTACAAAGTGTTTAAATATTAGAACGTTTTAAAATAAAACTTTTCCCTAATGTGGTATAATGACCTATAACTGGATCATTTGCAAGACTTGTACAATGTATTCATTTCAATTTATGAGATAATTAGCTTAAAAATTCTAATGTGGTCTCTAATTTTACCAGTAAATACTTTTCTATAATTAGTCCTTTTGATTTTGGCTAATATATAATGAGTGAATAGTATTTATTCGGTCAGTTCAATTTAATCTTGGTCAGATAAACATGGTAAGTTTTATTTCAATAACTTTATTTGTGTTCTTTATTATGTTCGTGAATTTATTAATGCGCCGCAAAAGTTATTTTGTGATCATTTAAAATGTTTGGTTTAGAACAGCATTTGATTTACACCTTTCATTATTACAGTAAAGACCACCTATTACATTCTCATGATCTTTTGAAGCAGATTTTGATGTCAGTATTGGCTCAGTTTATATTACAGTGGCCAAGAACACATTTTTTTGTACTGCAAGGACTTTTTTACTATGATTTTAACGAGCGAAGATCTAATAACAAAGTAAGAACAATTCATGTTTTCTTTTCAGATGACATCGGCAGTCTTTATTGCCTTAATAGGCACTCTTCAATTTAAGGCCACAATCTCAGCATCAATCAGCTATGAGCCCTTTAAAATCACTGTCAACGAAAACTTTAACGCACAGCCTGGTCAAGTCTCCACAGAATTTAAATCTCTCGAGCCTGGCGTTGTACACCAAGGCGCTAACTTTTACTTCAAGCCAAAATTTAGCTTACCATCAAGCTCTATTCCTCATCACATTGAAGCTTTGATGTCCTTGATACAGCAACATCATTCTTGCGCAAAAGATGCTACGAAAGTAGTTTTCGAGAAAGACAAACTGATGGAAATCCTTATGCCGTTTCTGTATCCAAAAGAAGCGCTGTCGGATACTGTTATGGAGGAAGAAAATAATTCAGAAATTGTAGAGCCCGTATCGATTTTATTTTCTGAGGAGCCTAAACGAGCCATTCCAGAACTTGAAGTAATTCCAGAAGCACCGGTGCTGTTGCCACTATCATTTAGCGGCATCCCTTCCATTGTTGAAGAGGAAATACAAAATGAAGAATCAGTAACACTAGAGGAGTCAACAGGTGTATTAAATGAGATAATTGAAGTTGAGCCTAAACCTGCCACTATTGAACTTGAACTAATTCCAGAAGGTCCAGTACTACCTCAATTTTCGTCTAACGATATCCGCATTGTTGATGAAGTTAACATTGAAGAACCGCCACTGCCACAGCACACCTTAGTTGACGTTGAGGCCAAACCTGTAACAACAGAACTTCTCCTCATACCTGAGGCGCCAATGTTACCAGCATTATCATTTAACGGTATGCCTTCCATTGTTGAAGAAGAAGTGAAAAAAGAGGAATCGGTAATATTGAAAGATTTAACAGATATGTTTCCTACAAAATCAGCAATAACTGTTGGACCAATCACCGAGCCAATCATTAATTACGTTGAGCCTAAACCCAAGACTTCAGAACTTTTGGTCATTCCAGAAGCTCCGGTGCTACCGCCACTACCTTTTAACGACATACGTACCTTTGTTGAAAAAGAAATGGGAAAAAAAGAATCAATCATTTTGGAAGAATCAACAGGTATATCTCAAGAGCCGACTATAATTGAAATTGCGCCCATATCTGTTACTACTGAACTTGAAGTTATTCCTGAAGCACCGGTGCTGCCACCACTATCATTTAACGGCATTTCTGCCTCGGTTGAAAAAGAAGTGAAAAAGGAAGAATCGATCATACTAGAGGAGTCAACGGGTGAATCACAAGAGCCGACCATAATTGAAGTTGAGCCTAAACCTGCTACACCTGAACTTGTTGTCATTCCAGAAGTTCCAGTATTACCCCCATTTTCAGTAAACGATATCGGCACTGTTGAAAAAGTGAAAATTGAAAAACCGAAATCATTGCCAATGCTTGAATTAATTGATGTCGATATTGAGCCTAAATCAGCGACTCCAGAACTTCAAGTCATCCCTGAAGCGCCGATCCTACCACCACTATCACTTAACGGCATCCCTACCTTTGTTGAAGAAAAGTTAAACAGGGAAGAATCAGTAATACTGGAGGAGTCAACAGGTGCATTACAAGAGCCGATCATAATTGAAGTTAAGCCTAAACCGTCCACTCCTGAATCTGTAATCATTCCAGGAAAGCTACAGTCACTATCTTTTGAAGACATCCATACCTTCATTGAAGAAGAAATGAAAAACAAAGAGTCAATGAAATTGGAGGGATCAACGGGTGAATCACAGGAGCCGACCATAATTGAAATTGAGCCCAAACCTGCTACTCCTGAACTTGAAGTAATTCCTGAAGCGCCAGTGCTGCCACCACTATCATTTAAAGGCATCCCTGACTTTGTTGGAGAGGAAGTGAAAAAAGAAGAATCAATAATACTGGAGGAGTCACAAGAGCCGACCATGATTGAAATTGAGCCCAAACCTGCTACTCCTGAACTTGAAGTAATTCCTGAAGCGCCAGTGCTGCCACCACTATCATTTAAAGGCATCCCTGACTTTGTTGGAGAGGAAGTGAAAAAAGAAGAATCAATAATACTTGAGGAGTCACAAGAGCCGACCATGATTGAAATTGAGCCCAAACCTGCTACTCCTGAACTTGAAGTAATTCTTGAAGCGCCAGTGCTGCCACCACTATCATTTAAAGGCATCCCTGACTTTGTTGGAGAGGAAGTGAAAAAAGAAGAATCGATAATACTGGAGGAGTCACAAGAGCCAACCATGATTGAAATTGAGCCCAAACCTGCTACTCCTGAACTTATAGTCATGCCAGAAGCTCCTGTGCTACCTATACTTTCGGCAAACGATATCCGCATTGTTGAAGAAGTAAAAATTGAGAAACCAACAACATTGCCAATGCCAGAGTCAATTGTTGTCGACATTGAGCCTGAACCTGTGACTCCAGAAAGTTTTGCTATCCCTGAAGCACCAGTGCTGCCGCCACTATCGTTTAACGGCTTTCCTTCCTTTGTTGAAGCAGAAGTGAAAAAAGAAGAATCCGTTATACTGGAGGAGTCAACAGGTGTATTACAAGAGCCCACCATTATTGAAGTTGAGCCCAAACCCACCACTTCTGAACTTGTAGTAATTCCAAAAGCTCCAGTATTACCTCCAATGTCTGAAATGCCTTTTATTGAAGAAATAAAATCCAATGAATCGATTCTATTGGAGGAATCCACAGGTTCAATTCCAGAAATCTCCGCAAGTCCAACTTTGGAGTCAGAAACCGAATTTGTAGAATCCTTTGCATTGGAAAACCATATATTTCCGGTTGCCACAGAAGAAGTAAAAATAGAAATACCAGTACTGTTAGAAGAACCCATAGAGGTGTTTCCTCCAGTTAGAGGAATCTCTTCAGGACCTACTCTTCAGGAACCCGAGATAACTAACTCCTACGTGTTGAAAGAAGTTTCTCAAACAAATCCAGAACCTGCTGTAGTAGTCAGGGAAACATTCCCTCCTACAATTATTCGAAAGCCTTTAAATAATCTGGGAGTATTCAGTTATGCTCCTTTCCTTTCTCATCTCTCTAATCGTGCACCAAAGTCTAAACAAGTTAAGTTCCCAAAACCAGCCTCTCTAGAACGTTTCTTACTAAAGAAGCATCCAATTAGCTTACCTGTAACGCCGTTCCCAAAACTTTCCCTGAATGATATGAAGTCTCCTATTTTGGGAAATAAAAATCAGTTCCTATATCCTACCTCCTACGCACATGATGTTGTTGAAAAACGCATTGCTCCAAACATGGCTTTTAAAAAGAATGCTCTTCCTAAACGCGTAAAAATTTATGTCCGTTCTAATGTTCCGAAAGGACCCAGTTATTTGTAAAACTATTTATAGAGGAAGTTTCAAAATATAAAAACGCAAGTGATGACTTAAGATTTTTATTTATTTTTCATGACACCCAAACCTATCGACAGTTATTAGATTACACTCACTCACTAGGTGGCGTACATAAAATATAAAATAATATTATAATTTTCCGGCAACATAATTATAATACGTTTTACTCTGTTTTAGTCCTATAATTCAAGAAAGGAATAAATGTTGTGTGTGTTAAATTCACGAATCTGAAACCCAAATATATGTTTATTATCCAAAACAATTTTTTTTAAGAGTTGTTGTTGGCCCTGAAAACGAATAGATATATTTACCCTTTTCAGACTGATGCATTAATTTTGCTCAACTAATCTTCTTGCTATATCCAAAACAGAATGGTAAACTAAGAAAAGGATGAATGTTTTCATGAATTACTTTTATGTCAACAGATTTATCTTCAGCTTTGTCATTGTCTTTTTTTGGATTTTTCCGCAGAATCAAATACATTCTTGGATTCGTCAGATTTGTCAGGTTAATCGATGGCTATTTCTGGGATTGGAATTGGGGCTCCCCAATGACTTGTTCGCCGTCGTCCTCCTCAGGCTTGAGTTCAGGGGGAGGTGGGAGCGCCGGTAAGTTGGTGTGAAGCTGTTCCAGCGTGGGCAAAGCCAAAGCCACGGCCGCGAAAAGTAGAAGTACTCATCAGACATCTGTAAATAAATATATTTTGTAATTATTATGGCAGGAAAACCTATAAATGCCTTTTAACGATCAGTCCTCACAGTGACCAAAAGGTTCTCTTAAGATTTCTTATAAATAAATAAAATAAATAAATTCATTTATTTTCAGGGAATAACACATATTGCCACATATACATTGATAACCAATAAGATCCAATATTTTAAAAAAATATCAAAATAAAATGAAATGAAATAACTACAACTATAACTTACTTCTTTTCGGGGATTCCACAATATTATTTCTGTGGGACTAATATTCTTTTATACCCGGTTGCCATTCTAGTTAATGATCAATACAATTGAAAATACTTAAAAAAAAACATCTTTAAAGATAAAAAATAATTATTACGGTTAGTTTAATCAATTTGAAGTTAATCTTTGCTTCTAAATACTGAAATTGTACTATAGAAATTTCCACAATGTGATAATAATTTGTTACAAAACAAACATTGTCAGTGCCTACACAATTCAATTTAGCTAAAAGAACCAAAAAAAACCACCAAATCATCCCTTCATAAAGTATCTTGATCTTATCTATCTTGACTTATACCTGAGCAAGATAAATATTTTTTCAATACACTTCCTCCAATACGGGTCCTTATCGCACTACAATTAGGTTCAACATGCCATGTATTTCACACACGTGGATTGTTTTCATTTTCAGTGCAGAAAGTAGCCTATTTCGCACGCGGCAAAGCACGCGGGTGTTGGAAAATTGCCACAGATAAAACTATACCTATACTTAGTACAAATTGATGCAATGCCCTTAGTCGGCGGTGTTTGTTTTTTTTTCGTTATTTTATTTGATTTCTCCAAAAGTGTATTGAAAAACGTCGTTTGATACACGTGGACATTTGTTATTGCAGTTCTCGGCTCAAAAACACCCTCGCCTGCGGCTCGGGAGTTAATTCCGCCTCGGATGCAATAACAAACTTTCTCCACTTGTATCAAAATGTACTATTTTCATTACTCATACTCTGAAAGTAGGTCTGAAGTTGCCTGAGGAGCGGGTTGAAAGTAATACTTTTCAGCCCTAGGGAGAATCGTTTTCAACTGACAACTGTCAAATTATAATAGTTATTTGTTATACAAGAGTGCAAAGTTGCTTTTTAACCGCGTGTTCAATTTTGATGACCGAGCAAGCGAAGGATTCTAAAATTGAATCACGAGCGCAGCGAGTGATTCAAAATTAGAATCCTGAGCGTTAGCGAGAGAATCAAAAGAGCACGAGGTGAAAAATCTTTGCACTCGAGTGCAACACGTAACTTTTCATTCCACCTCAGCGAGGAAATGACTATATGCAAAAAAAAAACGTTTACAATCACAAGATACGTACACTTTTATTTCAGTTTAGGTATTAATTACTACATTATGACAGGTAAGTATTACAGAATAATCTATAAATTATAACAAAATAATACTAAGGTATAATTAAGAAAATTTTAAAGTAACGTTGCTACAGTTATTTAAATTGAGTGTAATATTTTTGTTTGATACTGTAATATTGGTGTTAGTCACTTGTGTACTGTTTTTCGGTAAACTATCTGTCATACTTAATAGTTGCACCGATTCATCGGATTCCCTTGGCGTGAATGTTGGAGAGAGAGGGAGATGGTTAGGTGTTTCATAACGGCTTATTTTTTATGTAGAAGGGCCAGTCCAAGGATCCGATTGAGGCTCTTTCAGTGTAATGGCTCCTACGATGCCTTCACATATTTTAGACTTATTTTGGATGGAATCCTCTATGTATCCCTCTACAACTGCATTGGACTTCCAGCCTCCGTGGCGCTTAAGGGACAGGAGATCAGCTCCGGAATCAGCCAAAAGTGTGGCTGAAGTTCGTCGGAAATTCTGGAAGTGTTCTGGAAGTTCAAGAAATGTTGCTATTTCTCGTGGGATACTGCCAATTTTATTAGTACCCATAGGCTGTCTAACACACTTTCCATTGCGATACTGTAGAAAAAATCGATTGATTGGAGTGTTAGGCGGGCGTAAGGTATATAAGGGATATTTCTCAACAATCGTTACGTATTCCTTGCGAATGACGAAGTTGCGGTCTCTTTTTGTCTTTGTATTAGGTAAATTAATTAATAGTAAGTCATCTGAACGTTTCTCAATGTTTTTGACATTAAGTTGTGTTAGTTCATTAGTTCGACATGCTCCGTTTATTCCAATAATAAGAACAACCTGTAACGTAAAGAGTATTGTAGTAGATAAATGAATAAAATTGATATGAACGCATAATTATGCCTATCAACATCTACTAAGTATACTATTTAATTGAGATTAATATACTTAAGTAGATACTGAATGTGCAACTGACTTACTTTTGCCGCCAAATATACGGAATCGGGTGCTTCGTTAAGAAACTTTTCAATATCAGATACTGTGAAAACCTTCGATTTTTTTGGTTGATGACCAGATGAGGCTCTTTTTAAAAATGCCACTAATTTAGGATAGGTATCGATATGTTTGTCTTTTTTCATCTTTATTGTTGCTTTTAGCATCGAATACGTACTCCATAGAGTGCTTGCTTTCTTGTTCTCGGATAATTCTATAAAATATGCCAGCAAAACGTTTTCTGAGAAAGTTTTGGCTCCTTTTGCTAGTCGCCACGTGTTGAACATATCGTACTGTTTTAAATACTTCTCGCGTGATTGTTGAGGGAGAAAGCTCATTTGCGCATTATTAACAGTTTCAGTCAATTCTGTTGGCGTCAAGCAAACTTCCTCGTCGCTAGAATCACTCATTTTAGTTTTTTCACTTGTTTTCAAGTTTCTTGTTTTTAATATAAGGTTTAACAATGACGTGAAAAAATGCCGCGTAAAGAACCGCGTACAAAGCAAATTGAAAAAAGAACACCAAGAAAGTTCCGAGTCTGAGTTTTTAACAAATTAAAAAAAAGTTGTATGATATATTCGGCACCATAGAGGTAGCAGTAAATAGGTTTAATGTTTTTTCTAATTCACAAACTTAGTGCACACGATGTTCTAAATTCAATTACTTTATCCTCTAGAGAATAAAAACGGCTTTTCCACTCAGATATTGAAGATTAAAAAAACTCTTTCCGAGATGGTGGGATGAAAAAAAAATTGTTCATTTTTCTATTGAACCATGATCCAACTTTCTATACAGCCACGATGTAAAATTGAAATAACAAAGTTAAGTATTAATTAAAGAATAGATATTTTTTAAATAACTTTATAATAATTAAGTTTCAACTATTTCTTTAAAATTACATAGATTTGGGCAAATATTTACCATTTTTTCGATGATGAAAATGAAAAATAGGTAATGGCTGAATAGGTCGGCCATAGGAAAAAATAACAAAATAGGCGGGAAAGTGGCAATCCGATCTTCATTTTTTTTTCGAGTTGAGTCATGTTTTTATTTTTACTTTCCTTGTATTCGTAATGAAAAGCACAGTGTTTACCTCGGGTTAAAGACTTATTTAGTCCCTCGAACTATTAGCGCCCTCGCTTCGCTCGGGCACCAAACCCCGTCTCGGGACTAAATAAGTTACTTTCACCCCTAGGGTAACAATGTACTATTCCGATTCTACCTTCATATCTAATTTACCATAGAATTTACCAGAGAAGAAAGAATGATGATTCTTATACATTTAACATGAGACGTATGGCCGAACAGAAGGAAATTACATCATAATTCCGTTTTAACTGGCAATACTTGGACCAAATAACTAGGGCTAAAACCATTAAAGTTAAGGCATTATAGAGGCCTTAGCTTCTGGCTGTTTATCTGAAACTGAACCTTTGAATCTTGCTGCTTCCATTACCCTGCTGCCATTAACCCTCGCATGGTCTATACTGTTCTTAGTAGAAATGTGTTATTCTTTTTCTACACTAATAAATATTACACAAAGGTAAAGTTTGAAAGCTACACTATTACCGAGGGCTATAGAATATGTTTCTTCGACGCCCACGAATTAAAGCTAGTCCAATGTGTTAGTTATTCGTAGTCAATGCCAACCTACCTGATCATGTAATTTCCTGAGATGATACCAAAACGAGTTAAAGGACACACAGGATAGAACTTCTTTGCATATACTTCTGCTGTCCATGTTTTCTGGTGACCGTCACATAAAAGTTTAAACAGGTTAGGATGACCCATGACCGTTCTAAAGTTCCAAAAGTACCCAGTTATTTTTAGAGGAAGTTTCAAAACATGAAAACTCAAATGATGATATAAGATTTTTATTTATTTTTCATGACACCAAAACCAATCGACACTTTTACCTCTTAAATAAAAATTAATATAATTATTTTCCCGCATCATACATTTTTTTTACTCATTTCTTGAAGTAAAGGACAAAGTCACTGGTTTATCTGGTTTATTTATAAGAAGAGTTTGAATTCCAAGTTTTTCGCCCATCCATTTTATGTTGAATTCACGAACCAGCTAAAACCCAAAAGAAATGTTTATTATCCGAAGTAGATATTTTTCACAGAGTTTTATATTAAAACGAATAAAAATATTTACCCTTATTAGAATGATGCATATATTTTGCTCAGCTAATCTTCTTGCTATACAAGATCGAGGCCCAAACCCGAATGGTAAACTAAGAAAAGGATGAATGTTTTCATAACTTTCAGAGCCCCTCAACCAGCGTTCGGGTTTGTATTTTAATGGATCTTTCACATACTGCGGCAGTCGACACGCTAGCATATTTTGCGTAACTATAACGGTCTGAAATAAAGACACATTTATTTGATTTATCACCTAATGAAGTTAATAATTTGCATTTGAAATCATTTCGATACGAATACTTACTCCTTCTGGAATTAGGAAATCTCTCAAAATGAACTCCTTTTGTGTTAAACGACCCACTCCAACCGATACAGGATTTAGTCTTAGACTTTCTTTGACACAACTTTTTACATAAACAGCTTTTGATATGATATCAGGGGTTATTTTAGCATCCTTCGTAGGAAGAAGTGTAAAAATCTCATTGAACATTTTCTGTTGAACTTCAGGATTTCGACTGATGTGGTACAAAGCAAAACTTGTCGAATAAGCGGTCTAAAATCAAACAAAATCAAACATTAATCATCGTTACTCAGTATCTCTAAAAGATTATCGATGATTCGATATATATTTACCGTGTCGATAGCAGCCATTAGTATATCAACCATCATTCCTAGAACGTCCTTTAAATCCAGATAGGGTTGTTTTAGAAAAGATCCCAAGAATGAGTTGTCGTTATCGTCAGCGTGTTCGAAGAAATGCGCTCTGTCCATTAAAATATCAGTGGATACTCTATAAAAAAACAGGGGGTGAGGATCAAATCAGCTAGATAAAGAACATTAAGTTCAGCGGCTTGATATACTTTTCTAAATATTCCTGTGAATCCGCAAGTTTCTTATAAAGAGGAGTTTTTAACAGTTTCCAAAGAAATCCTTGATCTAGTTTCATTATTCCACTATTAGATCCAAAAGCTGCTTCAATAGTTTTACTACTCCTTGAATTGGGGTCTTGTTCTTGAGGAGAAAAGCTTTGAAAACGTTCATTGAACGCGACAGTGCCTATAACTGAAACATAAAACCATGAAAGTAACTCATACGTGCGTATTCACTCTTTTGAAATTAAAGTTGGTCCTATTTAATTCCCAGCATTACCTTCTAAGTTCAGTCTATTCAAATACGGCAAAAAGTCTTCGTTATGCGAAACGTTCTTCTCTTTAATCCATTGTACGAATTCTGTTACGACGTTATCTGTTCTTTCGACATGATTTTTTACACTCTGAGGACTGGTGAAATTCTTTTGGAATGTGCTTCTGAGTCTCCACCATTCCGGACCGTTCCTGTAACGTATATAATGTAAAAGCGTTTATTTTGGCCTTAATTATTCAAACGATCGGTGAGAAAAATGGATTCTAATATTAGCAGATGAAACGTCGAGTCATAGCGACTTATTGAATTTGTATTTTTGTACCGACAAATGATAAAACATCAGACATAACCCAGGGACCTGTGTATACTGGTAATACTAATAGGCTCAAAATGTGGGTGTACTATTAGGTACACCTCTGCGTAACCCTTCGTAGATTACAGGCGTGATGATATGTTATGAAAAAAAAAAACTTTACGTAGCAAGCAATCCACCAGTGTTATAGACATGTGGTTTGTTCAGGCGGTAGTGGTACATGGCGACATGGCTTCTCCTCGCTGGATATCGATGGTCTTGCCGGAACACCGCCTCTATGTCCTCAGGGTCGTATACGTGGAGCAGCCTGACTCCGGGGGCTTCGCGGACCAGGCTGCCGTATCGTCGCCAGTTAAGCCAAGAGTTTTTGTCTAGTGCTTCTATATTGTAGTCACCTGAACGATTGTTAGTATTAGGAAGATGAAGTCCTTTCCGAAAGTTGAAAAATCTCTATTACATTTTTACACCCTCACGGTATATTATATCCAGGGTGTCCGGTAATTAATGGATAACCTTGAAATGGCTTATAGTAGAACTTGTGGCCATTTAGAAAAAAATACGAAAAAAAATCTATCATAAGTAGTACCTACCTTTAAGCAAGTTCATTTATTTTGGAAAATTAGTTTGAATTAATTTTTAAACAAAGTTTATACTTGGGTAAAAAAAAATTAGGCATACATGAGTGACCAATAATTTTAAAATAATCTCGATTTCAAGTAGATTTGATAATGGTACAATTTATAATTGTATCTGCCTTAAATAGTGAATTATTGCTATAATGTAGACAAGGAGAAAATATTACTGAAGCAAAAAATAGTTATTTGTTATACAAGAGTGCAAAGTTGCTTTTTAACCGCGTGCTCAATTTTGATAACCGAGCAAGCGAAGGATTCTAAAATTGAGTCACGAGCGCAGCGAGTGATTCAAAAATTAGAATCCTGAGCGTTAGCGAGGGAATCAAAAGAGCACGAGGTGAATAATCTTTGCACTCGAGTGCAACACGTAACTTTTCATCCCACCTCAGCGAGGAAATGACTAAATGCAAAAAAAAAAACATTTACAATCACAAGATAGTTTTACTTTTATTTCAGTTTAGGTGTTAACTACTACATTATGGTAGGTAAGTATTACAGAATAATCTTTAAATTATAACAAATAATACTTAGGTACAATTAAGAAAAATTTAAAGTAACTTTGCTACAGTTAGTTAAGTTGAGTGTAATATTTATTTATTTATTTATTAAAACTTTATGCACAAGTAAAAACTGTACAAAGGCGGACTTAATGCCTTGGGCATTTTCTACCTATTTTTTTTATTTTTTTTTAATATCGTACTGTTTCAAATCCTTCTCGCGTGATTGTTGAGGGAGAAAGCTCATTTGCGCATTATTAACAGTTTCAGTCAATTCTGTTGGCGTCAAATAAACTTCTTGGTCGCCAAAACCACTTATTTTACGTTTTTCACTTGTTTTTAACCCAAGGTTTTAACAATTGGTGTGGGCACGTTCATTGAGGCGGCGTGCCGCCCACCATTTGAACGTGCCCCAGAAGGTGGTAGCCGTAAGGCTGGTCCGGGGGTACCGCACGATCTCCCGCGAGGCGGCAAACCTCCTTGCCGGATTGCCGCCATGGGATCTGGAGGCGATAGTCCTCGCGCGCCTACATGAGTGGCGCGCGGAGGCGCTACGCCGGGGGGAAACTCCGCTGCCGCGGCAAATTGTCGCTCAGCGGACGGACTTCCGGCGGGATCTCATGGCGACATGGAGAGAGCGACTATCGCAACCCCGTGCAGGGCACGCCACAATAGTGGCGATAAGTCCCCTCTTTGAGGAGTGGCTGGAGAGACGCCACGGCGTCCTCACCTTCCGCCTGACGCAGGTTCTTACCGGACACGGATGTTTCGGTAAGTTCCTGCACCGAATCGGGCGGGAGGAAACGCCCGGGTGCTATCACTGTGAGGATAGGCCGGAGGACACGGTGGAGCACACTGTGGAGGTGTGCCCCGCTTGGGTGGAGCACCGCCGTGTCCTCGAGGTGGCGATCGGCGGCGGCGACCTCTCGCTCCCGGCCCTGGTTCGTGCCATGGTCCGGAGCGAGACGGAATGGGACGCCGTCACCTCCTTCTGCGAAGCAGTCATGCTAGCGAAGGAGGTGGCGGAACAGGACAGGGAGAGATCCCCACGTCCCGGCCGCCGCGGGAGACGCCCCGGGCGTCGGGGGCCACGTGGTGGCTTCCGGCCACCGTAGGCGAGGGCCTGTGGACGGGGAGCTATGGGCTAGCTCGCCGTCCGTACGTCTCATGACGACAGGCCGTGTCGACGGCGCGTTCGTGTTCCACGCGCGCCTCAAAGAGAGTCAGCAATAGAGAAGGGGTCCGCAAGGACCGAAGCCTGCCGGGGCTGCGGGACTATTCGAAAGAGATACCGTGGCCCCGGAACACAAAGGGCGAGGAAGGAACATGGATGGGTTTTAGTCAGTAAAAGTCTGACACTCCCTCCTGCTCCGCCCAGAGCGGGAGAAGTCATTTGATGATTTCCCATCCGAAAAAAAAAAAAATAAGGTTTTAACAATTGACCTGACAAGAAAATGGCGCGCGCAAAGCAAATTATAAAAGTACACCAAGAAGGTTCCAAGTCTGAGTTTTTAACAAATTAAAAAAGGTTGTACCTATGATAAATTCGGCACCATGGAGGTAGAAGTAAATAGGTTTAATGATGTTTTGAATTCACAAACTTAGTGCACACGATGTTCTAAATTCAATTTACTTTATCCTCTAGAGGATAAAAACGACTTTTGCACTCAGATATCGAAGAGCAAAAATACTCTTTCCGAGATGGGGGGATGAAAATGTAATATGTCCCCCCATTCTTATGCAGGCCCTACATTATTACCTACATACTTTTTTTTTAAGATAGATTTTTCTTCGTATTTTTTTCTGAATGGCCATGGGTTCTGCTATGGGCCATTTCAAGGTTATCACCAGGACACCCTGTATGTACCTACATACATACAAATAAGTAATAGATATCTAATAGCTATGGCAAATGCACTAGGCGACACCTGAATAAATGCCTAAATAACGCTCTGTTGGATTTCCAACGGTCAGTTCAGCGATGAGAGTTGAAATTCCAACACAGGAATAATTTTTAGGCATTAATTTAAGTGTCGCTTAATGTTAATGAAAACAGGTATACCGGACTGGTACACTACAAGAGCAGGTAGAATGAACAGATTCTTCGTTAAAGAATTAACTTAAACTACATATCTACTTACCAATATAGGGCACGTATTTATACAAGGTCCCAACAACTGGATAAGATTTAGGTCCCGGTATCTCTTCGAACTTTCTCACCGGACGTCTTTGATTGTGTACCTCTTTATTCTCCACACTACACGCTACATTCGATACAAATCTCACTCTTTTCCCATTAAACTTTTTAGATAACTTCAACATGATTTTACAATAAGCCTATATCGTGCAACCAGAGCGCAAGGCGTCACTGAGCGAAATCATCGAATTACAAAAAGACCCCGTCCTCACGAAATTATGCACATAACATAAACAAAAGAACTCCATGCGACTCGGCTCATGTTGTCTACCTGGAAAAATATATGTAAATGTTTAGGTACCTACCTCCGTACCCAACTGCGTATGAATAATGCGGCGTATCCCGTGAGGAGGTGGGACAGTCACCACCAAAGTCGATTAACATATCACTTTTTTTAATAATCTTATTGAAGCAAAATATTAAGGAAACATTGTGCGAAATCAAAATTATTTTAATACAAACCCACCTCCAACATATGGGTAATTTTGATTGTACATAATTATGTAAACGTTACGATATCAAACAAACTCGAAACCCGTTAATGTTTGAGAAACCTTGCAAACTAGCTGTGTAAACTATCAAAATAGTTTTGAGCAGGCACGTCTCCGGGGGGGGGGATAGTTGGGATTTATCCCCCCTCCCCCCCCCCCCCGAAATCTGACTAAAAGTAAACGGGATCATAAACTACGGTACATATGCGGCCTTTACATTTGGCTAAATTTAGTTAACTAAATTCAGACAGTAAGCGTTGGCGAAAATAAGCTTGCTCTTTACACTTGATCTAATTAGCTAGCTAACTCAGTACAACAGCGAATTCCGAGCGTGTCGTACATACATATTTGTCACTCTCATGGCACCATCAAAACTTCAAAGGCTGTCTCAAAGGATAGGGCTCGCCTTGGCTATGATTGCGTCGAGCTCGATTTTAATTACTAAAAAAAGACGCAGGAAGTGTTAGGTGAAAAAATGCTGCTGCTGATGCTTTTAAGAAAAAAGCTGTCTTTAACAAATTATAAAAATGTACTATAACCGGAAGATGTAAGAAATTTTCTAAGATTGGAATCTGAACAATTTAAAGAATTGTTGAGATTAGTTACCTACACCGTAAATTAAAAAAGAAGACAGTTGACTCAGAGATTAGCTATTACTCCAAGAGAAATATTAGCTGTTACTTCGAGATTCTTAGCAATAGGAAATACAAACGAAGATTTAAAGTTCAGTTCATTTATTTCTGCACCACTTCTTGCAAAAATCATACCAAAGGCGTGTCAGGCGATATACAAATGCTTAAAACAAACAAACAATTAAATCATGCAAATATAGAAAAAACATATTTTTTTAGGATTTATAATCAAAAACTCTTTAATTTCAATTCTTTTGCCTTCTAACGTTTCCTTAGTTGATGAGGAAGTATTGGGAAAATGTTCACTACAGAATTCATAGTTTTCTCCGCTGAGAGTAGCAGACAACTAAACGCATTTCTTGTCTAAATCGCTTTACACTTGGCTAAATTCAGCATGCTAACTGATTTAGATCGGCAGACACGACTCTGATTGTCTAATTAGTGTGTCTAACAGTCTGAATGTCTTTACACTTCGCTAAATGAACTCTGAAACTCTCTACTCTCTACTCTGAATTTAGACAACTGAATTTAGCCAAATGTAAAGGCCGCTTTACTCTAAGTTATTAAAAATTATAGTACTGCGATTTTTTACACAGTTCACATGGTTGTTTCAATGTTTGTCAGCATCTTTGTCATCTGATCATGGTGAAAGAACGTCGTGACGAGCAAGAGGGTCTAAAAATCGAAGATGCATGATGATTTACATGCACTGTACCCATGGGCCTAAATCCCAGGGCCCGTTCCGGTGGATCATGGCCAACCCTCTGAATAATGCTTTAAATTAAAATAGTGCGCCACTTCACGTTTCTTTGTACAAACACTGTAATGGAAACATTTGAAATAAAATGTGAAAGTACGTGTTGGGCTCTATGTGTTAGGATAATTATAGGTATATTTATTTGTATTAATAGAAACCAAATGGATAGAAAACTTGCGTGAAATTTTAAATTGCTTGTCCTACACCTGCTTAATACTCTCATTGATAGTTCTGTTTCAATTTTAAAAAAATGCTGTAATGCTGTAAATTAATTAAGTAGGAGTAGGCTAGGTTTAAGTGCTGTGCAGTACTGTGACTAAACTAGGCATAATGCTCTATTGCTTATTACCTACGCCAAAAAAAATATGTTAGAAAGAAAGTCAAAGAATCTATGACTTCTGTCATTCTCTTGTGTTTTGGTTTATAGGTTATGTTCAAATTCAAAAGTCAAAACTAAAGTAAATCATTATTTTTGCTTGACATTAAGACTTCAAGGTGTGACTTTGTTGGGTACAAATATTCCTCCAGTGCTTTATTACTTAGTGTTGAAAATGTAAACAACGTGTAATAACATAAAAAGGTGTGTAATTACTACAAATTATATTAAAATAACTTAATCAACTGAGCTAGTGAATAGATATAACAAGGAAGTAAACAAATACGCAGAAAGTATGATGATTAACTTGAAGCGATTAGTCTGTTCACAATTTGCTGTTAAAGTGGGTAAACAGTATTTTTTTAAACCAAAGCACTACAGCAACGGACAACACCCAAATGTTAATATACTGGGTATTGAAACGTCGTGCGATGATACTGGTTGTGCTATCATTAATTTAAATGGCAAACTATTGTCAGAAGTTTGTCACTCCCAAAATCTAATGCATTTAAGAAATGGAGGAATCATACCAGACATTGCACAAGACCTTCATCGACAATACATTGAACCCACAGTAGCTAAAACATTACAAGAAGCCAAATTAGCCATGGAAGATATTTCAGCCATTGCTGTCACACTGAAGCCAGGACTACCACTCAGTCTAGCTATAGGTATGAAATATGCTAAACATTTGGGACGGCGTTATAATAAACCAATAATCCCTATACACCACATGCAAGCACATGCATTAGTGGCAAGAATGCACCATGATATAACATTTCCATTTCTAGTTCTATTAATATCTGGAGGACATTGTTTACTAGCTGTTGTTCAAGATGTTAATCACTTTCAATTGCTAGGAGAAAGTATGGATTGCGCTCCTGGAGAAATTTTTGATAAAGTGGCTAGAAGAATGAAGCTAAGAAATGTTCCTGAGTATTCCCAGATTTGTGGAGGCCAAGCTGTAGAAGCAGCAGCATCTAAAGCAACAAATCCCCACATGTTTAAACTACCTTTACCATTGACTGAATACAGAGATTGTAATTTCAGTTTCAGTGGCCTTAAAACCTCAGTTACATACCATTTACACAAAAAGGAAGTAGAACACAAAACTGTAGCTCATGAATTGATACCAGAAGTTAATGATTTGTGCGCTGCTATGCTGATAGCATCTACCAGACACCTTGTGCATAGAACACAGAGAGCTATGGAATTTTGTAAAGAAAATAATCTTATACCAGAAGGTAGACAACAGCTAGTTGTATCTGGTGGAGTGGCCTGTAACAATTATATCTTTAGTGCTTTACAAATGTTATGCAATGAAACTAGTTATAATATTTATAGACCTTATCCTAAATTATGCACAGATAATGGAGTTATGATAGCTTGGAATGGTTTGGAAAAGTGGAGAAAAGGTCTAGATATAACACCAGTAACTGATTTTAGTACTTTAGACTTAGAAGCGTCTAGTCCGATAGGAGAAAGTTTAATTGATCAAGTTAGAGCAGCTAAAATAATTACCAAATTGATGAAAATAAAAACAAGCATTTAATCTATATAAACTGTTTTTTATTTAACAGGCTGGTCCTACTAAAATCTTTTTTTTAATAAGCTCCCTTACAGACTTGTAACCAGTCAAAAGTGTTATTTATAGCTTGATTACCACTCACTGACTCACTGACATAATTGTTCTCCCAGATGGTGGAGGGGGGTATATTTTGACAGATTCGTAAACTGGTAACTCTCACGAATAGGGGAACAGTGCCTCACCCCCCCCCCTTTTTGCCCAACTCCTCCCCCCTCCCTATCGGATCTATATACAAGTAAGAGACCAGTGTTGTATATTTTGACAGATTCGTATAGAAAAGGCGCGGAAAAGTAAAAGTTCTCCCTCCCCTATAGGCGGATCTCGGAAGTTAAGAGACATGGATTTTTTTTTAGGTTCCTAAAAAGGGGCCCAGAGTTATATAAAATCATTTTTCGCAACTTCACCCCTCCCCCCCATCGTATCTCGGAAACTAGGACACGTAGCGGCTTTTTGATTTTACCATAGGTACTTTATTATTGAGGGGCGCTGAAATTTGTATTTTCATCCCCCCATCTCGGAAAGAGTATTTTTGCTCTTCGATATCTGAGTGCAAAAGTCGTTTTTATCCTCTAGAGGATAAAGTAAATTGAATTTAGAACATCGTGTGCACTAAGTTTGTGAATTCAAAACATCATTAAACCTATTTACTTCTACCTCCATGGTGCCGAATTTATCATAGGTACAACCTTTTTTAATTTGTTAAAAACTCACACTCGGAACCTTCTTGGTGTACTTTTATAAATTGCTTTGCGCGCGCCATTTTCTTGTCAGGTCAATTGTTAAAACCTTAGGTTAAAAACAAGTGAAAAACGTAAAATAAGTGGTTTTGGCGACCAAGAAGTTTATTTGACGCCAACAGAATTGACTGAAACTGTTAATAATGCGCAAATGAGCTTTCTCCCTCAACAATCACGCGAGAAGGATTTGAAACAGTACGATATTAAAAAAAATAAAAAAAAATAGGTAGAAAATGCCCAAGGCATTAAGTCCGCCTTTGTACAGTTTTTACTTGTGCATAAAGTTTTAATAAATAAATAAATAAATATTACACTCAACTTAACTAACTGTAGCAACGTTACTTTAAATTTTTCTTAATTGTACCTAAGTATTATTTGTTATAATTTAAAGATTATTCTGTAATACTTACCTACCATAATGTAGTAGTTAACACCTAAACTGAAATAAAAGTAAAAGTATCTTGTGATTGTAAATGTTTTTTTTTTTTTTGCATTTAGTCATTTCCTCGCTGAGGTGGGATGAAAAGTTACGTGTTGCACTCGAGTGCAAAGATTTTTCACCTCGTGCTCTTTTGATTCCCTCGCTAACGCTCAGGATTCTAATTTTTGAATCACTCGCTGCGCTCGTGACTCAATTTTAGAATCCTTCGCTTGCTCGGTTATCAAAATTGAGCACGCGGTTAAAAAGCAACTTTGCACTCTTGTATAACAAATAACTATTTCAGCCCCTGTAACTTCATAACGGTTAGAGATAGCCACTAGTAGTTATAGTAGGCGGCGAAACCTGTCCGGTGGTGGTACCGGTAAAACGAAGGGCGAGCCGGCTACCCCCGTAGCGTAGATATAAGGTCACGATAGCTTTTCAGTGGTAAGTAGGTCAAGCAAACTTAAGGGTAATGTTGTTTCTAATGGGAAAAGGTCCGAGTTTATAAATAAGGTAGGTTGTATAGTTCGGTTCAAACTTTATGGCGGCTGGGAAGTTAGGTGCGAGTGACGGTCTGCGCATTATGCAGTCAAGACGATGCGTCCTCTGCGCCCCGCTGATAGCTAAAATCGTGTTCTGCGAAGCTTTACGTTAGATGCGGAACATCTAACGTGAAGCTGCGCAGAACACGAGTTTTAAGGTGGATGCTTCAGGGTGCGCATAAGTGCAAGAATTACTTTTTCAAGGTCAAATTCATTCCTGCACCTTCATGCGCTTGGAGGGTTGTATTGATGATTTTGATGAATAGAATTATTCTGAACTACATACGTGTTTCAGCCGCGAATCATATTATAATCAACATACAACCTGACACTGACTTGGAAATTGCAAAAAACGTAAGAAAATTTGAATTTCGCGGGCTACCCTGGATCATCCACCTTTTAAGGTGAAAGCGTCAGGCTAGCCCGCGAAATTCAAATTTTCTTACGTTTTCTGCAATTTTTAGACCAGAGCTAGGTTGTATGTTGATTAAAATATTATTCGCGACTGTAAGACGTATGTAGTTACAGAATTATAATCATCAATACAACCCTCAAAGTTCAAAAAGTCGAGGAACGACTTTTTCAAGGTCAAAATCTTTCCTTGACATTTATGAACTCACTACTCAAAACTCTGTTCTTTATTGCATTCCACAATGTAGGCTTAGGTGGTAAACATTTCTATGGAAACAATCGTGGACCCTGTCGGGCACAGCAAAAGTAAGATAATGTGGAGAGGACTTATCATTTAGGTACCATAAAATCTAACTTATTCTAAAAAACATTAACATTACAAAAAACATTTATTTTTCAAGTTTTAAGGATTTATCATTTAAATAATCGTCGACATTGTAATAAAATTTGGTCAATAATAATTTTTTTAACATAATTGTGAATATAATTAGTTTTTTTTCTTCTCTTGGATTCGGGTAACATGTTATATATTTTTATTGACATAACCAGAGGACTTGTTGAATGTATTTTTAAGCAGTATTGTGGTAGGTTGAGTCATGTTTTGTGTCGGAGTGTGTATCTTGTTTGTATGTCTTCTCGTTTAGTGTAAAAGTCTTTGTGTTTGTGAGCGAATTTGCATATTTCAAGTATATATATACAAGGCAGAGTTAAAATATTTAGTTCGATAAAATGTGGTTTGCAGCTATCTGTTTGTTGTATATTTAACAGGATACGGATGAATTTCTTTTGTACGGTGAACAGTGTAAGTGCATCTGTACTGTATCCCCACATTATAATGCCGTAGCTAAGCCATGCATAAGCATAGGCGTAGTATGTAACCAGGGCAGTCTGTAAATTTGTGGTTTTTTTGACTTCACGAAAAGCATATAAAAATTTTGAAAGTTTTGATTTTATGTTTTGTACGTGTGACTTCCAATTCATATTTTTGTCTATGGTTATGCCTAATAGTTTAAATTCACGAATTCACTGACTGTTTCTATTAGATGGTTAAAAGAAAAGAGTACATTTAGAGGATTTTTTTGGTGGGGATGGAAAGTTATGAGTTTAGTCTTTGAAAAGTTGATTTCAAGGTTGTGTTCATTCATCCAGGTTATTATTTTGCTGAGAATTTCATTAAGGGTGCTGTTTAAGTTTATGTTGTCATGACATTGGGTGAGAATTGAGATGTCGTCCGCAAACAAAACGCAAGGTCCGGTTTCTGCTAAAAATTTCGGGAGATCATTGATGTAAATAAGAAATAAAAGACATCCAATAACACTTCCTTGTGGTATTGATGCGCTAATCGCCTTTATGTCGGACCGAAACTTTTGAAGTTCGTTTATTTTGTTATTGGAGTATTCTATTTCTACTAGCTGTGCCCTATTTTCCAGATAAGATTTGAACCATTCATATGATTTACCGCGGATCCCCATTCTATATAATTTATTTAGCAATATATCGTATTGAACTTTATCATAGGCTTTGGTCATGTCAAGCATTAACCCTACTGCGTATTTTTTTATTATTTATTATGTTTAGGGCTTCCTGTATAAATTTATAGACTGCCAATGCTGTTGAACGATTTTTTCGAAAGCCGTTTTGACATTCATCAAATATTTTATAATTTTCGCAGAAAGTGTAAACGCGATTGCACATTGCTTTCTCGAAAACCTTTGAAGCTGTAGGCAGTAAAGCTATTGGACGGTAATTACTAGGTTCTGTTTTGTCATTTTTCTTATGTAAAGGTTTCACTAATGCTATTTTCAGCTGATCAGGGAATACGCCGTCTTCGAAAGACTGGTTTACCAATTTATAAAATGGCAGTGTAAGCTCATCAGCACATTGTCTGAGTAAACAGGGTGGAAGTTCGTCTATGCCGTGACTTTTTTTATTTTTTAGTGTAGCATAATATTTATTTCGTAAGGGTCTGCTGGATTGAGGAACATTGTATTTTCGGTATGTGAAATTTGTAGACTTGCCGACTCATCGTTTGATCGTAATGGACTTCCCTCACCGATGGATGCGAAAAAGTTGTTAAACATATTGGCTACTTCTTTTGGCTCCGAGGTTGTTTTATTGTTATTTGTTTGTAGTTTTATGTTAAATTTGTCTTTTTTTATGGTTTTATTGGTTCGCTCATTTATTATATTCCACATTGTTTTGACTTTGTTATTAGATTTCCTTATTTTGTCTATATATTGAAGTTTTTTTGCTGTTGTTACTGATTTTTTTAGTATTTTTTCATATTTTTTATAGTGTTGTGATAGTATTGGGTCATTTGTTTTAAGTGTAAGTATTTTTAATAATCTCCTAGTTTTGCAGGAGGTTTTTATACCTTTTACCGTTTTTATACTCGGAGGGTTGTATTGATGATTTTGATGATCATAATTCTATAACTACATACTTCTTACAGTCGCGAACAATATTTTAATCAACATACAACCTAGCACTGGTCTGCAAATTGCAAAAAACATAAGAAAATTTTAATTTCGCGGGCTACCCTGGAGCATCCCCTTTAACCCGTTATACCTGCGCTGACCATCACACTTAGCTAACTTCCGAGCCTCCATAAAGTTTGAACCGAATTAGTAAGGGTTCTGCCAAATTGATCATTTACGGCTGGACTCACACATTCTGAAAAGAATACCATTGCCTACAGCTTAGTCGATTATCAATATAATTCAAGTAAAACGGTGTTTCTAAAACAATTTTTTTCACCACGGCTTGATTGCCGTCCTTTACAGGTTATTTTTAACCGACTTCATATTCGGTTTAGTTGCGCTCTGCATCATTTTTGAAGCAACTATTTAGGAGAATTCAAACCGAGAAGGAATTTTAGTTTTGTCCTCAAGTTATCGATAGCATTGTCATAGACATCTCTACAGCTGTCACAACGACGTCACATGCCAAATTGACAATGCCAGTTTTGATGTTCACTTCGGCTTTCATTCATTGCAATCTATGTTTGCATTTTGCAATCACTTTTGGTGTGCAGTACAAGTCTATAATGAATAAAATTATAGTATAAATAACTTCGCAAACCATATCAGTTGCCAAATAATGTGCATCGACGTAACCTTATTACCGCTGTAATATTAGAGAGTGCATCTTGTTTTGATTTAGAGTCCGCTAATAACAAAATGGATATTCTGGAGAAGATTTACCGGAATGTCCGTCAGCAAATTGCTAATTGGTCTGGATCGGTACCAAAAACTGTTGATCTTCTAAATAAATCAGTGGGGAATGTGAAGTTACCACCTTTTAATAAAGACAATGTACTATACTATTATTTACCATTACAAGGTCTGGTTAGTTACACAACTTTGTCTGTAAGTGTAATGAACCCTCATCTAATGGTCAGGTATGTAAATATTGAATACTATTTTGATACTCTTATTTAACTATGTTGTAATCAATATATTTTTACTTGAGATTACTGTCTATTCTTTTCAGATTGTTCCCACATAGAGATGTCACAGATGTTTTATTTTTAACTGCGGGCGGTGGTGCTGGACTATGGCTCTGGGCAAGACCACACATGGCTGCTGCGGCTCCTGCTAGGCGCTTTTCATGGGCATTTCTTGGAGGTTGCTTGTGGCCATTGGGATCAATTTTCTTATGGGCCATCTTAAGAAGTTCAGTTGGCCAACGACCAGTTATAGGCACAGTATTAGGAGTCACTACTGGAGCAATGCTCACTAATATTGCTTTAGATTATTTCCATTATGTAGAACTAATGTTCTGTGGTGAAGTCACATTACCTGATGAGACATACAGCCCTAACAGTGATGATGAAAAGTATGATATTGATATATAAAAATATTGATGATGTTTTAACTATTGCTTTACCAATTGTAAAATTGGTTTAAGGAAAATCTCAGGGGAGCTTTTACTTTTATGGGTTTGAGACACAAGGTCATTTTTCAAGCCCGTGCAGTAGGTTACAACTTCTCTCTGGCTATCTCAGTGACCTGATTCACAAACTGGCCTATTGTCCCGAGCACATTATGCATATTTGGTAGTGGTTAAGTCTTACTATGTTATGTTTATGCACCTTCTAGCATGTTGATAATGTATTATCTTTCAAAGTCTGTCTAGTCTTTCACTAAGAGCTTCAAATAAAATATTTAACTATTTTTCTTTTCTTTTTATACTTCCCCATTTTACCTAGTCAATCATAGACTGAGATGCCGAGACTGCCTCATTGGTCTATTTAGTAGCAAGCATGAGGTCCTAGGTTCAATAGGGGATATGCAAGAAATTCAAAACTTTTTTTATTCCTTAAGAATGCCTAAACTAGTAATGGCCCATATAAACACTGTGGTACACTTGTTTCTTTCTAATACACTTATTTAATATTTTATGTAGCGTGTTTATGGTGAAACGGAACGCAAATTCAAAACGCATCGTCGCTAGTAGTGACGTCAAACGCTTTGTGTCAAAGAAACACTTTTATTTGAAAACTACTTACAGTTTCACAAAGATGTTATTATAATAATTGTTATTGCAATGTTTGCTTGATTAGAGCACATACATTTAGTAAAATTAATATTTTACCTAAAGGTAAAAAATAAGATTTAAACAAGGAAATGACGTCAACCGCTTTGACTAGAATGGCCGCGACAGTCACGGACGTTAGGTTAGGTTACTGTCGCAGAAAATTGTAGAAGTTTAATATTTTTTTTGAGCGACAAGCAGACCTTGAACTTAACTTTTTCTTGGGTTGCTAGACTACTTTATTGATATAAATGAAGAAAAAAATACAAGCATATTCCCTACTAAGGAATATGTTTGGGTTTTTGCATCAGGAATATCTCAGTAGCAGTCTGCGTATTACCCGGTAGTCTGGGTTGTGGATTTGGAGGTCAGGCAGTCGCTCCATGTGAAATACTGGTATTCAGCTGCTTCCGGTTAGACTGGAATCTGACTCCAACATAGTTGGGAAAAGGCTAGGCAGATGATGATGACGGCAATGGCTCGCCCCCTATTAGGTACATGGGACTTAAACGTAACTGGCGAAATGTGGGTGTACTATTAGGTACATCTCTGCCTAACCTTTCGGGGATTACAGGGCCGGCAATCTCTACAGAGATAACGACAAAATCGCTAACTTACAATCGCTGATTACTATCGGTATATTCGGTTGCAATAACGATGCTTGCGGGAAACGCAAGTCTCTGTATTCAAGATGGGTTTCTCGCAAGCATCATTATTGCAACCGAATTTATTCGTTAGTACATAATTAGCGATTTTGTCGATATCTCAGTCGAGACTGCCAGCCCAGGCGTGATGTTATGTCAATCAGAGAATGTCTGAATATTTCACAACAGATAGGTACTTTTGAGTGAGGTGCATGATTGCATAACCATGAAAAGTGATGCTATGTCAATCAGAGGCGTGATGTTATGTCAATCAGAGAATGTCTGAATATTTCACAACAGTAGGTACTTTTGAGTGAGGTGCATGAATGCATAACCATGAAAAGTGATGCTATGTCAATCAGAGGCGTGATGTTATGTCAATCAGAGAATGTCTGAATATTTCACAACAGTAGGTACTTTTGAGTGAGGTGCATGAATGCATAACCATGAAAAGTGATGCTATGTCAATCAGAGAATGTCTGAATATTTCACAACAGTAGGTACTTTTGAGTGAGGTGCATGAATGCATAACCATGAAAAGTCATGCTATGTCAATCAGAGGCGTGATGTTATGTCAATCAGAGAATGTCTGAATATTTCACAACAGTAGGTACTTTTGAGTGAGGTGCATGAATGCATAACCATGAAAAGATGGATAAATTAACAATGGAGTGATGAATTTGACAATCACTAATATTACATATTACTCGTATCTATAGGTTGTTGTGATATCCAAACGTACCCCTATGTTGAGAGTCTGTGGTATAGTTAATCTGTGAAGAGTGGGTTGATGGTACTGGTGTGTGACCAGAGAGATTACTATGAGTATATATGTGCGTGACTAATTTAATAAAGCTTGGAGGATTTAGACAGGCTTTTATTACATGGTGGCAGCGGCAAAAGGCCTAAATTTTAATAGAAAATGGCGGAGACCGGTTACAAAATTAGTATTCCTCCACCGGAACCTTTTTCATTTGAGCCGAAAGAGTGGCCGTCATGGCGGACGCGCTATGAGAGATGGGCTAATGTGACTCAAATGTCCACACAAAATGAAAAAGAACAAGTAGACTGTTTGTTGTATACAATGGGACCAAGGGCGGAAGATATATTACTCCAGTGTGCAGAGGATGATGTCAAGAGTTACGGTAAAGTAATCAAATGTATGAAAGATTATTTTTTGCCCAAAAGAAACATAATATACGAGAGGTACATGTTCAACAGCAGAAAACAAGAGGAAAATGAAAAAGTGGGGGAATTTATAACTTCGTTGTTCAAGTTAGCTGAATATTGCAACTTTAAAGAATTAAAAGATGAGCTGATCAGAGACAGGTTGGTGGTTGGTCTGAAAGACAAAAAGGCGAGTGAAAAATTGCAGCTAAAGAGAGAGTTGCAATTGGAAGAAGCCATATTGATGGTAAAGCAGGTGGAGAGGCAGAAAGAGCAGAGCAAAGTTATAGAAGGAAAAAAGGATGACTTGGTGTTGGAAGTAAATAGGGTTAGAATGGCTAAATCAAATAAGGATGCTGTAAATTCAAGCAAGGAGAAGTGCTGGCACTGTGGTCGAGCACGCCATCCAAGAGAGCACTGTGGTGCGGTAAAGTCAACATGTTTCCAGTGTGGACGTGTGGGACATTTTGCAAGTATGTGTAAAGCTGGAAAGTTTATTAAGAAAACGGAGGTACTGACAGAACCAGAAGAAATTCAAGTATTGCAGGTCAGTCTTGGAGAAGGCAGTGATAGGTATATGATAGAAGTGCAAATTTTTCATAAAGAAAAATTTCTTAGTAACTGTAAGTTTCTTATTGATACAGGGGCAGATATAACGGCGATACCGAGGTCAGTCTTGGGACCATGGGTGCAGTTATCAAGTACAAGAGATAAAGTGAGAGGACCAGATGGTAGTGAACTAAAGGTTCTCGGTAAATTAGACTTAAGGTTAGTATATAAGCTACAATGGTATAATAATAAGGTTTATGTTATAGAAGACTTGCAATGTCCAATATTGGGTCGTCCAGCATTAGAATCGATGAAAATACTGCATATTAGAGCTATATCAACTAATGTTTCATCTCAAGTTAATGTAGATAGAGAATTTGAAGGCATATTTAATGAGTTAGGGGTATTTAAAGACGAGTTCAAAATTCAATTAATTAAAAATAATTATGTCCATGCTTCTCCTCGATCTGTATCTATCCCTTATTTACCTAAAGTTAAAGCGGAATTGGAAAGGTTGGAGCAGCTGGGGGTAATCAGCCCCATAGAGGAGCCAACAGATTTTGTGTCACCTATTGTAGTTGTTCCTAAAGGAAACAATATTAGAATATGCGGAGACTATACTCAAGTGAATAAAAGTATATTGCGACCAATATTTCCAATTCCTAAGGTAGAAATGACACTAGCTAGATTGAAAGGGGCTAATTTTTTTTCAAAAATTGATGCTACTGCAGGTTTTAATCAAATTAGGTTGGAAAGTAGCTCTAAAAAGCTCACTACTATAATAACACCTTTTGGAAGGTATGTGTACAATCGCTTACCATTTGGACTTAACTGTGGACCAGAGTATTTTAGTATGAAATTTTCAAATTTATTTAAAGACCTTGATGTAGCAATTCACGTTGACGATATATTAATATTTGAGGAGACTATTGAACGGCATGACATGGTTTTAAGAGAAGTATTGAAACGTTTACAAAATGAAGGTATAACAATTAACAAGGATAAATGTGTGTTTGGAGTTAGGGAAATACACTATTTAGGGCATATTATTAATGAAAAGGGAGTAAGGCCTGAGCCAGAAAGGGTAAAGTCAATCATTAATTTTCCAACACCTACAAACAAAAAGGAATTATTGCAATTTTTAGGAATGGTTAATTTCGTTGGTCGTTTTATACCTAACAAGTCACATATTCTGGATCCTTTGCATGTGTTGTTAAAAGAAGGTTATTTATTCACTTGGGATACTGAGCAGAAGCATGCTTTTGAAGTAATTAAAGATCACTTACAAAAGGCTCCTATACTGGCTCATTTTGATCCAAGTCAAAGAATAATCATTACAGCAGATAGTAGCTCTTATGGGTTGGGAGCGGCTTTATTACAGGAAGATGTAAAAGGAAATAGGAAGGTTATAGCATATGCAAGCAGAACTTTAAATAAAACAGAGAAGCAGTACGCTCAAATTGAAAAAGAATGTTTGGCATTAGTTTGGAGTGTTGATAGGTTTAAGGATTATGTGAAAGGCATAACAGTCTATTTAGAGACAGATCACAAGCCTTTGTTACAAATACTACAAACTAAACCCCTAGATGATTTGTCACCCCGACTTTTACGTTTTAGATTAAGATTAATGTGTTATGACTATAAAGTTAAGTATATACCAGGCAAAGAGTTGATATTGGCAGATGTGTTGTCTAGAAATCCTTTATGTACTCAAGAATCTGAATTGGATATTAATACAGATAAAGCAATATTTAGCTTTGTTCATGAAACATTTCCAGATACAACATTAGAAATAATAAAGCAGGAACAAAATAAATGTGGTACATGTGAAAATTTAAAGATATATTGCACAGAAGGATGGCCCAATAAAAGTAGATTAAATAAAGAATTGTCTAGGTATTATCAATATAGGCATAATTTTTCTATAGGGGAGGATTTATTGCTGTACAACAGCAGAATAGTTATTCCAAAAACATTGCAAAATACCATGCTAAAAATGATTCATGAGGGTCATATGGGTATTACTAAGTGTAGGGAACGTGCCAAACAATCAGTATGGTGGGTTGGCCTATCAAGGCAAATTGAGGAATTGGTTAGAAATTGTAGTCAATGTTTAGAGAATAGAATAAATTATAAAGAGGAAATTATTATAGAAGATGTTCCTGACAGATCCTGGCAAAAATTAGGTATGGATTTATTTAAATACAGGAGCAGTTGGTATCTAGTAATAGTAGATTATTACTCAAGGTTTTTGGAAATATTTCTTCTTAATAATTTAACTGAAGATGCAGTTATTCTCAAATGTAAGGAATCCTTTGCTAGGTATGGAATTCCTGAAGTTATCCGTACTGACTGTGGTACTCAGTTTAAATCTAAGTTTCTTAATTTTGCTAAGGAATATGGCTTTAAGCTGAGAAATGGTAGTCCCCATTTTCCTCAGAGCAATGGTATGGCTGAGTCGGCAGTTAAAATAAGTAAACAATTGTTAGCTAAGAATGATGATATTTATTTGGCACTTTTAGCTTATAGAAATACACCATTAGAATCGGGATATAGTCCAGCAGAGTTAATGTTTCATCGCAAATTAAGAGAGAAATTGCCTATTGTAAAATCAGAATTAAATAAGGTTGTCCAGCCAGGCCAAAAATATAGAAATATAAGATTTAAAAAAAAGCTTAAAGATGCTGATCATTATAACAGTAGACATGGAGCTAGAACTCTAAGACAATTATCAATAGGAGAGACTGTATGGGTTACAGATTTGAAATTGTATGGTGAAATAGTAAGATGTTGTAAGGAACCCAGATCGTATATTGTAAAGACAAATAGAGGAGAATTCAGGAGGAATAGGTGGCATCTTATAGAATGTAAAACAAAAAGAAGTGTAGAAAACGAGGATGAAGAAAGTGATAGTATAGAAATTGAAGATGATTTAGAAATAAGGAACGTTGATTACAACCAAGACATGTCTAGTAATTCAACAGTTGAAAATGTGGTTCCTTGTAGAGTAAGGCGAAGACCAGTGTATCTTGAAGATTATGTAACTGATTAACATAGTTTTAAGTATAGTTTATGTAACTGATTAACATAATTTTAAGTATCGTTTATGTAACTGATTAACATAGTTTTAAGCATAGTTGATTATGGATAGTTAATAGGGAGGATGTTGTGATATCCAAACGTACCCCTATGTTGAGAGTCTGTGGTATAGTTAATCTGTGAAGAGTGGGTTGATGGTACTGGTGTGTGACCAGAGAGATTACTATGAGTATATATGTGCGTGACTAATTTAATAAAGCTTGGAGGATTTAGACAGGCTTTTATTACATAGGTGCCAGTGGCGTCGCGCGCAGAGCACGGTATCGCCGTACCAGCAGAGGCATCCGCGTCTTTGCCGGGTTGGGCTCCGTTTCCACTATTTCAAGCAGAAAAACCCTCGCACACTTTTTTGGATGTCACTGAGTAAACGCTCACAGGTCACAGTATACCGGCACAGCACCAGCACCGCTCTAACTCAGCAATTAACTTGTCATTCAAATTAGAGCATTCAATCGTGTGTCGTAAGTATAATATATTTCGTAATGTCTATATGAAAAAGCTTACGGCGGGCAGTCAGCGCGCTTGGCTCTACCATACAACTCGACTCGCGGGCGATTCGGAGTCTACGCGCTGCAAGCGAGCGGACACGTGCTTACAGCGCGCCGACCGCATGCTTGCTGCGCGCCGTCCGTATGCTTGCTGCGCGCAGACTCCCAGTCGCCCGCGAAACAACGTCGTTGCGCCGTCGTGCGTCCTAGTCCAAGTACCAAGTCTTACGCGTGTTCAATCACAAATGCCATACAATTGTGTTAGCCTAAATTCGAGGCGACGCCGTGCTGCAGCTGTGCCGGTATTGTGTGCAATTACTTTAAGACCAATTGGACGCTCGCACATCCTTGAGCACGCGCGAGGAGACACTGCGTTGAATTTCCACTTTGTGAAAACGGACCCTAAGGTCACACTTATTCAGCTTATGCCCGTAGAAAACAACGATTTTGTATGAGACGCGTATACGCATATCACGCATCCGTTCAGCGCGCGCGACGCGTACGCGTCTAATACAAAATCGTTGTTTTCTATGGGCATAAGCTGAATAAGTGTGAGTAGTCCCTTAGTCGTCAAGACAAGTAGGTTTCGGGTGCTAGAGCACCTGTGCCACCGCTAGCGATTAGCGAGTAGAGCTAGCAACTATACACTGTTGGAAAGCAACGACTACGAGTCTGTTCGAATAGATGTGCCATGCCATGAGCGAATGCGCGCCGATGGAGTACTCGCTTCCTCGTCGGTGGTGCATCAATGTCTGGTAGATACTGCTGATCAAGACATTTTTAGCCTTCTAGAATGTAAAGGGTTATGCTGGATACAATGGTAAAATAAAACAATGGTATTTAAACTTTTTAATAGAATTTTATTACAAGTATACAATATGGAAATTATGACGTTACATGGTTAATTGTTCTGTGGGGGCTTCGACCACTCCACATTGAGGATCAAGTGATCATAACCGTGCCCGTTTAATGTCTGGATAGCTTTAGCAGCATCAGCACGGAACTTGAAGTGAACATACGCAAATCCTTTGCAGTGACCAGTGCTCTGAAACAAAAACAAATAAATTTATAATAAGTCAGTGGATAGGGCGTAGCTTATCCTTAGAAAAACCTGTATGCTTAGGGACGCCAAGGCATGCGACAGCAAACTGAGGGACGCCGTACGCTGCTCGCCAAATCCCAGGGTCCAAGTTAAAAACCTAAATTGTAAAGTGACATACCTTCTCCTTAGCGAGATACAGCTTCTGTACAGGTCCGAAGCCCTTAACAAGGTCGTCAAGATCAGCTTCGACCGCGAAGTTACTAAGGTTGGAGATACGGATGGCTGCGACGTCATCGCGACGGGCACCTGGGGGCTCGCGGCCGGTACCGCGGCCCGCGCCTCCTTCGCGCAAGTATGGCGCCACGTATTTGTTGGTGGGTGTGGCTTTCGAATCTGTGAATAAACAGGTATTGTATTAATCTTTTCAATCTTAAAAAGAAACATTTCCCTATTACTTTAGAAAATGACGACATTCGTAATGATTTTGGATATCAAAGAAAGATACATCATTAGCTGAGTTTAGTGGTCACTGCCACCTTCAGTCATGTAGTACCAAAGGCATAGCAGCCCGCGTAGCATGACCACCGAAGACACGAAAGAGAATCGACAAATCTTTTGTTCATCTGTCATTGAATCGACAAAATGACAGATGAACAAAAGATTTGTCGATTCTCTTTCGTGTCTTCGGTGGTCATGCTACGCGGGCAGATGTATTGTCATTTTCGACGACCCGAATAGCGCAGCGGTAGCGAGGCTGCCTTACGTTCTTAGGGTCCCGGGTTCGAATCCCGGTTGGAGCAAATGTTTGTGTGATGAGCATGGACATTTGTTTCCGAGTCATGGATGTTTATATGTATAATAAGTATGTATTTACGAACAAAAAGTATCTATGTAGTATATCAACTATCTGGTGTCCACGACACAAGCCTCGTTGCTTAGTGTGGCACTAGATGGCGCTGTGTGTTAATGTCCAGCGATATTATTATTATTATTATTATTTCAGAGATAATACTGTTTCGTTTATCATCATCATCATTTCAGCCGAAAGACGTCCACTGCTGGACATGGGCACCAAGTGTCGCCACATTGACCTGTGCCATGTCTCTCGCATCCAGCGGACCCCCGCAACCATTTTGACCACATAAGTAATTCAACATCAATACAGAATTGCATAACATAATTACTACAAAAAGACTGCTCTGATCATTAATTTATTCTATGTATATTATGTTAATGCCTATTCTTACCAATTCCTGCTGCCTTGGCAGCTTCATTAGCCTTTGTTTGAGCCATTTGTGTGTGCTTGAAAGGACAACTTAGGGTCCAATGGTCTCCCTGGCAGGTTCTGCACTTGAAGATCACACTGCTGCTTTGAGGCTGAAATATTATAGGAACTTTAGTCAGTTGATGCATTTAATGTAGTAGATTCAACTTATTTATAAGAGAAAATGCTTCACCAAAGAATAATGAATACAGCCTAAGTACTGATAAGTTTCATACAAGTTCTTCTCTTTTACTATTTTGCTTTGCTTCCCGCCCAAGCAAAGCATATCTATCATATATATCGTCCATAGTGATTTCATTAATTTTCATTTATGCACACAATTATTAAATAATAAAAAAATTATTAAATATTTAATTAAGTTACAAAAATATTATAAATTTTTGTCATTAAATAGATGTTGAAAGATTTTGCACAGGGAATAGATACCTTGAGACCATCCAGGTCACCATCATCAGGGCGCTGGCTTTCCTCTTTGCTGGTAATAAATTGCATGTAGACATCCTCAGCAACATTAGTTGTAGCAGGATTTGGACCAGGTTTGTCACTGGCAGAGTCTCCAAATTTGCTCCAAGTTTTACGCTTGGCAATGTCCTAGAATGATTAAGTTTAAGAAACAGTTAAGCCAATGTTATTATAAAAAGGTACATTAGCAAATAATTACAGAATGTCAAACTGTAAACATCTGCCTTTACACTCATTACAATATGTTTCTAAGGAGTGCGACATGCCATAGATATCTGCTGATATAATCCACATTATCTGGACCATAAAATACTCAGATATACCTGATATATTACTGGTTGTCTTTTGACAACTAATGATCCTACAACGCCACCATTTTAAATGCTGCTTAAAATGACAAAACAATAAGTTTTTTAGGACTAGCAACTTTTCATAATTTTGGACTTTCAGTTACAATTCATAATGAGAAATGTTGTTGTCAATGTTTACCAAACACAGATAAATCATTACCTTTGATACTACACGCTTTTCAATTTTGTAAGTACGGACAATCTTGACTTTCTTGTTGTCATTGTCATATTTGTATTCCGTTACAATCTTTAATCCATTTTCAACTACTTCCGATGGTGGTGGTAGAGCTCCCTGGTCGATCTCAACCTCATCAGCCCATGAGGACTGGATTTCGTCGGCTACAGGCATCTGCAGTTCATTAAAATATTGGTAACAACTGTACTCCATAACATAATCAGACTT
Organism: Xestia rhomboidea; assembly: GCA_963853795.1. Classification (NCBI taxonomy): domain Eukaryota; kingdom Metazoa; phylum Arthropoda; class Insecta; order Lepidoptera; family Noctuidae; genus Xestia; species Xestia rhomboidea. Next base: position 10,131,692 of record OY970761.1, on the reverse strand, counting down.
TAATGTTTCCTTATCTGACACACAGGCAGACCCTTCTCTGTGAGAGGAACCCCAAACTCAAAGACAATCAATTAAAAATTAAAAGATATAAAACAAAAAAACAAGCATTATACAGAAAAGTATAGGAGTGTATTCAAGCAGAGCTATCAAAATATATTTATTGCTGAAAATTTGCTAAAAGTATGTTTATGCATTTTGTATGAATTTGATTGATTGGTATGAGACATTTTCCTCCTCTGCATTATACGTTTGGACTAGATTGCTGCTCTGAGCTTTGTAATCAAATTAACACTCAAGTTGATGATTTATCAATAAATAATTAAATAAGGACAGCAACGATGTCTGTACCTATAGAAATAAAAATACTATGAAAAAAGCTGTACGCAAATACGGTCAGGGAATGCAACGCAACGAAATGACGATAGCAGAAACGAAATCATAAAACCTGACTTTTGTTGGTTATAAAACGTGAATGTATGTAAATTATTAAACCTTTCGCAATATTATTTATTTGTAACTTACAGTGTATTTCTGGTAAATAAATCACTTTGTAGAATATTAAAATATTCTTTTAAAGTTTTCCTGATTATTGTATTTGACAGAAGAATCACTAGAATCCAGATCCCCTTCAAAAACTTCAATCCCCTCCGTCTCCCCCGCGCAGAGCAGCTTCTTGCTTGCTTATTAGTGTTGCAAACGGCAAAAAGAAAATGTAAACCAGTGTTTCCACCGGTACCTGCCTAAGTACCCGACTTGACACCGGTTGACTTGAGTTGAGTAGGCAGGCCCAGTGGCGTAACGTAGTGGGGGCGGGAAAATTTCACAATAAAATGAAAATATATTTTTTCACATAGGTCTAGATGGGCAAACTTAAAACAGATAAATATTAACCAGCATCTGGGAATCTACAAAGCCTACAATGTTCACTCATTCACCAATAATAGGTAAAAAAAGCATCTATACAAAGGTAAGAAAATTCAAAAATTAATTAGGTAAGAAGACTCCCTCGCTGACGCGATTCGTCGCAGGAGGATAGGGCGGCGGAGAAGGCGCCATGGCGACCTGATGCCGCCCTAAGAGGTGCCAGCGGGCGATAGATCGGGGAGTCTATCGTCGTCGCGTTGCACGGCCCTCACGAGTGGAGGTGATGTCTCAGGTGAGCCCGGACATCGCCAAAAGAGTTTGGTGCCCAGTGGCGGGCAGCGCTGGATGGGTCGCGAACGTCATGCGTAGCAGTTCTCGCGGCCCATCCGCAAAGGCGACAGTAGGCTCACAGCGGTGTTTTTTAGTGGCTGCAAGCCCCACATAACCAAACCGTCTCCCCGGACGGTGCGGTATGCGTTAGGCATTTTTCACCGCAAAAAAAAAAGGCAGGCCCAGTGGCGTAACGTAGTGGGGGCGGGAAAATTTCACAATAAAATGAAAATATTTTTTTTTCACATCGGTCTAGATGGGCAAACGTAAAACAGAAAAATATTTAACAAAAGTTAACCAGCATCTGGGAATCTACAAAGCCTACAATGTTCACTCATTCACCAATAATAGGTAAAAAAAGAATCTATACAAAGGTAAGAAAATGTTGTATATTTAAAAAACTAAAACAAGAAAACATTGTCATCAGTGCTGTAAATATTCTGAGCAAAAGATGAAAAAAAATATGATTTAAAAACTATAATAAATAATATCTTGATACTTGAACCATTTCATATTTTTATATGGAATGCCCATGTCACACCCACTTCTATCAAGATCGGAGACTCTACGCTCGAAGTTGTAGACGATTATGTGTACCTGGGACAAACGGTCTAGTTAGGTAGGTCTTTTTTTTTTCGGATGTGAAATCATCAAATGACTCCCCCGGCTCTGGGCGGCAGAGCAGGAGGGAGTGTCAGACTTTTACTGACCATAACCCATCCATGTTCCTCCATAGCCCTTTGTGTTCCGGGGCCACGGTATCTCTTTCGAATAGTCCCGCAGCCCCGGAGTTAGGTAGGTCTAACTTCGAGAAAGAGGTCAATCTCATCTTCTTCGTATCTTCTCGTCCAACTTACCGCAGTGTCTCAAGACGAAAGTCTATGACCATTGTGTGTTGCCAGTACGGGACGGAAACGTGGTCGCTCACAATGGGCCTCATCAGAAGGCTTATAGTCACCCAAAGAGCAACGGAGAGGGCTATGCTCGGAGTTTCCTTGCGCGATCGAATCAGAAATGAAGACATCCGCAAGAGAACCAACGTTACCGACGTAGCCCGAAGAATTGCCAAACTTAAGTGGCAGTGGGCAGGGCACATTGCGCGCAGAACGGATGGCCGATGGGGCCGAAAAGTTCTGGGAGTGGCGACCGCGAACCGGAAGACTTTGCGTTGGAAGGCCTCTCACTAGGTGGACGGATGACCTGGTGAAAGTTGCGGGAATCCTCTGGATGCGAGTCGCACGGGACCAGTCAACGTGGCGCCACTTGGGAGAGGCCTATGTCCAGCAGTGGACGTCTTTTAGCTGAAATGATGATGATGATGATGATGACGATGATATTTTTGTCGCACTACAGTTTCGTCACAGTATAAGTAATGGATACTCATACTTTAATGAAATGGAGGAAGGACCCGGTGCAATAAGACGGAAGCGCCATCTCCAGGGTAGCCCGCAAAATTCTATGTTTTTTACAATGAGGGATTCTCTTTTTCAACTCGCTGGATAGATGGCACTGAACTTGGTAAGTTAGTGCAAAAAGGAACGTCACATTATTTCACTTGGCAGTCAACGAGCGTTTGTGACGTGAAGCAATATTTTTTCCAAGCGTTTTGGCTTTGGCACCTAGTAACGTAGTCAGTTCAACGCCATCTACCGAGTAAAACTCTTGGAAACTATTCTTTTTTTAAATATTCAAAAAGAAAAATCCTCATAATTGCAAGTGTGTCAGGTTGTATGTTGATTAAATATGATTCGCGACAGTAACAATGGCTTCACTGAGTTACTGACTTTGTGACGTGACGCAATATTTTTTCCAAGCGTTTTGGCTTTGGCACCTAGTAACGTAGTCAGTTCAACGCCATCTACCGAGTTCTTGGAAACTATTCTTTTTTTTAAATATTCAAAAAGAAAAATCCTCATAATTGCAAGTTTGTCAGGTTGTATGTTGATTGTGGCACGATATCGTGCCGGCCGGGGCTGAGAGGTTAAATATGATTCGCGACAGTAACAATGGCTTTACTGAGTTACTGACTTGATAAACAGACGGCCAAGAGCGAGTCGAACTCGCGCACTGAGGGTTCCTTACAAACTTTTTAAAGGACAAACTTAACTTTGCTGTTCCATCCCTAGAAACGGCTACTGTACCAACCGTAAATAATAAGTTTGTAATGGTAAAGTCCCTTTTTTGTTGTTATTAAACTACACATAAGGTTTTCAGATTTTTCCCTTTACGACAGACCTTGCTTTTTGCCAAATTCGTGATTCTAGGTCAACGGGAACTACTAAATAGGTTTTCGACCCAAAACCTATAGGGTACTTTCGGTTGACCTAGAATTGACAATTTTGGTTAAAAACAAGGTCTTACAGAAGTAAAGGGAACATTCTGAAAAATAAAAAAAGTTGAAAAGTAATTTAATCTTTTTATAGTGTTGACGCAGGACCTTGATTTTTATACACCTAATAGGATCTACAGACCTCAGTATCTGGTATAAACCAACATTTAAAAATGTATAAAAGATTTTGCTTTGAAAAAAAAAAAACGCGAAGAGTATAAAATAATTATAAAAAAAAAAACTTTTTGCTATCTTTCTTGACTAAAAATGAAATGAAAATACGGGTGGCCCGGTTGGCCCTGGGCGGCAAAACCCTACGCTACGCCACTGGGCAGGCCAGGCCCGGTTTTCCACCTAGGCCTATAAAGCTCTGACCTAGGGGCCCAGCCCAGTCACCCTAGTAGAAACTACCCTGACTATCGCCAAGGGGTACACGCTAGCACAACACGCGTGGACCGTACTGAAAAGCGCCTTTTATTGGATATTCGCATGATCGATTGACAAAATTTAATCAAGTAGGAGTGCTCTTGTCCTTAACCCCGCAATTAAAAGGTAAATTAGGCACACACATACACAAGTTTTAAAAAAAATCGAGCATCTCTTGGGCAGATATTATTTTGATCACAAATTATTCAAATTTATTCGAGGCTGTTGAATTCTACTTTCTCTTTAATTTTGACCTTGTCTAAATAAGTTGACCAAAATATCCTTCTGTCTGGTGGGTCGAAACAGTTCTGACCTGTCCGAGGCAGGGTGCTGGAATTCTCCCTTGCGGCCCACGTTATTCGGTCTTTCTAAGTCGACCAAGTATTTCCAATTTCTGAATAAAGGGACACAAAATTTTAAATTGCTTTCTGATGCGGCTAAGTCCGGGCCTGAGTAGGTGATTCGTCGAAAGAATGAACTGACTTGTCAACTTTACGTTTTATTTGTGCAACGATATGTTATGTACCTTAAAACACTGTTGAGACTCAAGTTTGTTTAATAAGACTAGCTTTACAAGTGATTTATGGAAAAAGAATATAAAATGGAAAAAAAAACAGTATCTCCTGTCCCTATCAAATATTTCCCATAAAAATGGGTAAATTCCTAAAGTGAAAATAGTAAGTTCGAACGGAATAACTTTTTATAAGTCAGCAACATTGAAACAAAATCGACTAAATATGGAACAAGCCTATTCAATTCAAGACTAAATTATTCATCATGGCATTCATGGCAATCGCAGTCCTCTATTTTGTCGCGAGTGGGAACTCGACCTTTCTTTTCTGAATGATTGATTTATTCTCATTTGCAGTTATGTGAATAAGTATGTGCTAGGTACTTACTTTTATTAAATGCAGCCATAACTAGTTCATGTGAAACTTTGAAAAACCGTAGAAAAATAATGGAACTGCCTTCGTATAAGTCACATAGAGACGCTCAAATCGAATTCAGCTAAGATCTCGGCATTGTTCTTTACCAACCTGAGGTACCAGCTGACAGAAAGACGTCAGGACTCAGGAACGCATTTTCTCACTCTCAGCGGCCAAACTTGTAGGGATTTTTTAGAAGAGATTGTTTTTCGACGTAAACTAGTGAATGATATTCTTTAAAAATGTAATTGACTGACGTAGCAGTTTGCACATCACTAGTTTTTGTGGTTTATGTTTTCTGTGGGTAGGTAGTGTAGTGGGACTAGACTAGTGGGTGGCGCTGCCTGGCTGGCGTAATATTGGCGTGCTGGATTGTTGGTACATAATTTAGTGATTGTGAGTCAAAAACTTTGCAAGCGCTAGAAACCTAAAATATTTCATGTTGTAGTGTGTGTGTGTTTTTTTACTGAGATACAAAAGTATTCTTGTTTTGTAGTCTGTAAGTTCAATACAGTTTTTTTACTGTTCTGTTCTAACGATTGAAATGGAATGATGTCAAAACACTTGTGCTATACTTGTTTGCAACCATAGTACCATCGAAGTTCCAAGTAAGCTTTTGCATTTTGTTGACCACTATGTCCTGTTGGCTCTACAAACTAACGTTCAAAATGGTAACATTAGTAAGTTTAGTGTTACAGTTAAACTATATTAGACACAGTAATTCAATTATGTTTGCAATTAGAATTAAACTTATAACAGTAAATTAAATCATTGAAAACAAGAATTATTCTCAGTTATCAGGTTTTTTTACAAAAGCTTTTACTATGTTAATATTATCCAGATTTTATATAATAATCTATCATCATCAGCTGTCGCTCATATATATATTTTTTCAGGTTTCACCTAAGCTAGGATGTTGCGCTTTCTGAGCAGAAGAGGGCGTTCATCAAGCCAAAACCGCAATAAACAAACCCAGAAGGCATCAAGCAACAAAAATTTTATACAATGTAAAGTACTATTACTTGATGACACAGATATTTCTATCAACTTATCTAAAAAGGCCAGTGCAAATGACCTTTATGAGCAAGTTTTTTACACTCTAGATTTGATTGAAAAAGATTACTTTGGACTGCAGTTCACTGATACCCATAATGTTAAACATTGGTTGGATCCAACTAAAACTATTAAAAAGCAAGTCAAAATAGGACCACCTTACACTTTACGAATCAAAGTCAAATTTTATTCTTCTGAACCCAATAACTTAAGGGAAGAATTAACTAGATATCAGTTCTTCTTGCAACTGAAGAAAGATATATTAGAAAGCAAGCTCGAGTGCCCACACTCTACAGCTGTTGAATTAGCTGCACTAGCTCTACAGTCCGAGCTAGGAGATTTTGATGAAAATGTTCACACTCCTGCAACTGTGTCAGAGTTTAGATTTGTACCAAATCAAACTGAAGAAATGGAGATTGAAATATTAGATGAGTATAAGAAATGTAAAGGTCTTACCCCTGCACAAGCTGAAGTTAACTATTTGAACAAAGCAAAGTGGCTTGAAATGTATGGTGTTGACATGCACATTGTCTTAGGCAAAGATGGGTGTGAGTATCACTTGGGATTAACACCAACAGGCATTCTTGTCTTTGAAGGACCTCAAAAAATAGGTTTATTCTTCTGGCCTAAGATTAGTAAGTTGGATTTTAAGAAAAAGAAACTTACTCTTGTTGTAGTTGAAGACGATGACCAAGGACGAGAACAAGAGCATACCTTTGTGTTTAGACTGCACAATGAAAAAGCTTGTAAACATCTTTGGAAATGTGCTGTTGAACACCACACTTTCTTCCGCTTGAGAGCTCCCGTGAAAGGACCTTCTGCTCGGCAAAACTTCTTCAGAATGGGTTCACGATTCCAATATTCTGGTAAAACTGAATATCAGACCACTCAGCAAAATCGCGCCCGACGCACAGTACAGTTTGAAAGGCGACCTAGCCAACGTTTTGCGCGTCGTCAGAGTCATGTATTGAGAGAACGAGAGAAAAGTGTAATAAAACCAGAGACTGCACCACCTGAGGCAGCTAATGAACTTCCTAGCACATCATCATCTGATCCAACAGCAGTGCTAATACCTGAAATTGATACTCTATCAAGAAAGAGTAGTGCTAAATCTCAGAAATCAACTCTCATTGAAACTGAGCACAAACCTGAGATTGGTGAACCTTCAACTAAAAACCTTCTCAATGATGAACCAGCTGAAGAAGTGCTGATGTCGAAAGATGACGCTATTAGTAACAAAGTGCTATTCAAAATGGATAAATCTTTAAATGACGAAAAGAAGAGTAACCTGACGCAACTTGTGATAAATAAACCTGCTTGCAGCTGTTCACCAGTTACAGAATCTAATCCACTGAATGATCTTCTTATGAGCTTAGTTAAAGAAAAACTTAATAATGATGATTCCAAAAATGAAGCAAAGAGAGATCAGTTGGACTCAGCAAGTGACAAGGAAGTCCCTAACAATCAGACAAAATGTTATCTTTCATCTACGAAAGCTCTGCCGCCTGGCCAATTAAAATGCAACAATATTTTGAAGGCTAGAGAAAATGAAGTGAAGGTTATAAATGAGTCCACTAACATAAATCTGGCCATACCATCGACCCCTTCACCAAAAATATTGAATGAACCAACAAATCCCATCAACTCTCAATATGTATCAATTGTAGTGGTAGAGCCACCGCATAATCAAGCAAAATTGGCATCTCCTAAGCCAGTGGAGAAAAAAGAAGATGTAACTCCCAAGGTGCAACCTATATCATCTCTGTCACCTTGGCTCGTCTCATCGGAGCCGAGCTCACCTTCAGGCATTGGGGAGAAGGAAATTACAATCATTCATCGTAAGTCTGTTATTACTACGCAGCTGTAGCTAAATTAGGTAGATTTTAAGACAAATGTTATTGTTAAAAAAAAATGAAAAATGACAATGTAGAGTAATATTGCATGTTTTGCTTCTAACTAAAATAATTGGATTATTATGTAGTAGTGCCTTACAAATTCGCCTATTTAAAAAAATTAAGACAGTGAAATCTGAAAAAAAAGTAGCATAATTCTACTTTTAGTTAAAATAATTAAGCAGTTATCTCCAATATTTATCTTAAATCGGAATTTCTGAGACTGCGTGCTTATGCAAAGCTATTTTTGATCAAACTAGTTTACCCTAGGCCAAATTAGTCCGTCCAAAGTGTGTTTTATCCAACTAGTTAAACCTAGGGTAAACTACAGTTTGCAAAAGAAAAATAATACATTACTAGCCTCAATGATATTTTATGTACCTTTTTTACAATATCATTGACTAGATAAACAATATTGATATGAATTTTCGCTTTCAACGTTTCGACGGAAACCTAAAGCGAGATGATGCCTTTATTACCACATTATATTAAACAATATGGGTCAGCAGGTTTCATTCCGCTTGGGTGTACTAAGTAGATATCGATACTTACATTATTTAGGTACCATAATCATACTTGAATATTTCCATGTACTTAACTAACTACTATAACTATTGTACTTAGCATTTTATTGTTGCATTTGAGAATTTTTCTTTTCTCTTAGCAATGAGTCTCTGACTCTCTGAGCTCTGAGAATAATTATTTTTAAGAGAATTTATTCGTGACAAATTATTAACCTAATATTTTTATATCTAAAGATGAGGTATCTGTACATTCCTTTTATTTACATATATTTTATACCTATACAGAATATTTTTAACCAGTGCAACACTTTATCTGATAAGAAATTAAAAAATGGCAACTTTAATGCTTAAAATGATCTCTTCTATCTTAAAAAGCCTCCGACCTGCCAAGGCCAGCCAATTTAGTGTAGTTTTAATGAGGTATCAAGAAGTTAAACTAAAATACGCACTGGTTACAAAATATCCTGTATAAAATAGTGATAGTATTTTTGATGCCGTCCTTATTCAATCATTCTGTAACACTAACAACGTATACACTTAGCATTAAGTACAACGTATCAGTATTAGGAAATGAAACAACTAGCAAGATAGGTGCCATAGTTTATAAAATTGCCATTCGAAATGCTCTCAGAATCTTAAATGAATTCGATTTTAAAATCAAGATAAATATGTATTTGATACGAGTATTTTAACTATTCATTACATACAATAATTAAATATAAGTATTTCTCTGTACTTGATATCACAGGAAAATAACAAAACATTGCAATAAATTAATATTTATATTGCATTGATTTACATTAATTTTACGTGTTGTTAGCTAAGCATTTAGTTCAGTACTTAAACAGAAATATTGTTTGTTTTATTCTATGAACATTTGGAATTATTAATAAACAAATTCATTTGAAAGATGTAGACAGAGAAATCCAATTAAGTTTTTTTTACGAGTATATGCAGCTTTTTTTATTGATAGATAGAACTTTACAGTTTGTAGATGTCTACAAACTGTAAAGTTCTATCTATACCTATGTAGGTATTATTTGAATTTAATTATGTTGATACTAATATTTAAGTCTTTCATATTACGAATATCGTGCCAATTAACGAATATTACAAGGTGCTTGGGAACAATATAATGACCGATAAGTAAATATCGAATCTCGATGAATAGTAACCATCTGTTTATCGTTAAATTTAAATAGTTAAGTCTGCAGTTAAAATGTACAAAGCAATCACAACGCTATGACCAACGATATAGTATCTTTTAAAATAAATGTATCTGTATATCAATATTGATATTATGGTTTTGTTACTGCTAATAGCCGTAGTGCGACTACGCCCAGGTTTAAGTTAGGGCGAAAAGTAATGTAAAACCGAGTAAAGTTATGGCTGAAAGTCAAAGTGCGGCTACATGTTCGGTTATGTTGTTCGAAGTATGGCTACGCACTTAGATTTCACTAGCTGAAATTAGGTGAATGTAGCTCATTCAAGTCGTTGTAAATAAATGTGACCGCGCTTCTGTTCACTGCCGTAATGGATGCAAGCATATACTGGATGTACTGCCTATTGTTTCTTTACTTTATACATGTAAATTAAAAAAATCCATCGTATCCGACCTACACATATCAAAATTATGTAGGTACCTACCGTACTTAATATAGGTAGTAGGTAATTGGATTAGAGTAATAGCACGGATTAATATCATGATGAGTTCATGCAGTTAGTTGTTGTAGGTACGCAGAGATAGTCAAACCTGGGTCCTCTTTGTTTTGATGTATTGTAGGTAGGTACCGCGCACTTTTTGTTGCGTTTTTCGGACTGATGCGGTAGCGGATAGTTCGATAATAATTGTTATAGTATGACCACTTTAAGTGTAGGTAGGTACAGTTCAAGGTGGCGTTACTCTTGTCAGGAAAATTTGCATCGACACGTCAAACTTTACATTTGTTTCAGTTCTGAGTTTTCCCGCCTGCATAGATAAGTTGGTTGAAGTGTACCGTCAAACTACCCACAACCGCCACCACCTCTGTTTAACATTTTTTTTTAAAGACGACAAAATGACATTAATTAAGAGCCACACTCAGAATCAGTTAATGGTAACTTAGGCGGCTCCATAGTAAAAATTAAAAAAAGTTCACACTCGAGAGTCAGGTAACGGTTCGGGCTGATTAGAACTTTATCCTAACAGTATTTCAAACGAAGTTTGAACCACCACAAATAGAGTTGCTAATTTAGCTCCTGTAGTCCCCATAATGTGATTTAATATCAAAACTTTTTAAATGTGGCTACACCAAGGCTTTCTCGATGTGCAATCGATAAGATGATTTTAGGATGCTCCGCTCTACGTATACTTAAATCGGTCATTAGCTGAACCCTTAAATTATGCCTCTGGGATGTACCGTTGATTAACGGATTTAATGATAATTAGTTAAGTATTCATTAGGAGTAATTTAATGAACGATTCTGAGTGTGGCTGTTAATGAAGTAAGTACTTATTTTTCATAATGCAATGCGTCTATTTGATACGATCGTTTAAGTTTATTTAGAAGTAAGACAAAAAAAACATCGGTTAATGAACTTTATATCTATTGTTATTCGCATTATTTTACAATATTATAATACTACTTAATGGATTGTAATAAAATATTTATTTTTATTCCATATCATGCGTTTTTTTTGGTTACTTCTTTACCTTATTTGTTACAGCTTTACCTATACGTCTACTTACGTACCGACTACTAACCTATAAGATACATACATACATCTGAATCTAACAATGAAGAGTAGTACTTAGTTTTTTATGTTTACCTGAGACAGAATTACAATATACCTTCTAGAATCGATAAAGGACTCCGATTTTATTCGACCAGTACCTATGCAGCGTGTTGGAAAGGTATATCGTTTGCCTCATTCAATAGGGAATATTCGAGAAATTCGAAATTTTTTCCTAAAAATGCCTTGTATTGGCCTAAAAACCTTGTGGTACACTTGTTTAACTTTATAATACAACACTTATTTTACAATCTAATATTTTTTTATTTAATTATTTTTACTGCGTGGGAAGAGCCACAAGATGCCATAGGAATCTTCTGTGACCTTTCGAAGGCATTTGATTGCGTAAATCACGAAACCCTGATCTTGAAACTTGAGCATTACGGTTTAGGTAAACTTGCGCTCAGTTTAGTAAAATCGTTTTTGAATGATAGACAGCAGCAGGTACAAATAAATGGTGTCAATTCAATGGGTTTAAAAGTAAAAATGGGTGTACCACATGGTTCGATATTGGGTCCCTTCCTCTTTTTAGTATATATTAATGACCTACCCCGTTTATTTAACGACCATCCGCATATGGTGTTGTTTGCTGACGATACTTCTTTAATATTTGATACTTGATTCATGCTTCATGTTCATGAATGGGCGCTGTCAGTTGGGACTGGTCATCTCTTAGCTGCCACGGTTCGTTCATTTTAATTACTTTATTTTTAAATTTTTGATTTATTTCTTTACTCTGGACGCTCTTAATGTGCACGTCTTTCTACATCGTTCTCACATATATGTATAATCTCAACATGAAAGATGTAACCAAGATTTTGTAACAATATTTTGATTTAAAAGAGTGTCCATGGAGTTTCTTGCCCGTTCTTCTCCATAGAGATCTACGTTAGGGAATGGGCAACTACAGTACTTTCTCAAGTTATTATGCCTTGTGACTGTGACTGTAGCTTTGCTTTTTTTGTATTTTCGACATTCAAAAGTGCCGTAATTGTCTAATTGAAATAAATGATTTGAGTTTGAGTTATGTAGCGTATTTTTGGTGAAACGGAACGCAAATTCAAAACGCATCGTCGCCAGTACCTAGTGACGTCAAACGCTTTGTGTCAAAGAAACACTTTTATTTGAAAACTAAGTACCTAAAGTTCCACAAAGATGTTATTATAATATTGTTATTGCAATGTTTGCTTGAATATAGCACACACATTTAGTAAAATTATTATGAATGATTATGACAGTCACGGACGTTAGAACTGTCGTAGAAATTTGTAGAAGTTTAATATATTTTTTGAGCGATAAGCAGTCGTTGAACTTAACTTTTATTTATTTTCTTGGGTTGATAGCCTACTTACTGTACTTTATTGATTTAAGTGAAAAAAAAATACATGCATATTCCCTATTCCCAATTATTCCATACACATTCGCTTTCTTCAATAAAACCTAAATTGTCAAATTACGCGAAAATGTTTCTGATTTGCATAGAAATTTAAAATCAAAAACATTTGGTTCAAATGGCCACCCCGACATCTCCTTAATTAACGGATTACCGACATATTACCAGGGCAGTAACCCTCTGTCTTATTGGTAACTAGCTGATGCCTGCGGCTTGGCCCGCCCGCAAATTATATAATAAAACCGTCCTCTTGAATCACTCTATCTATTAAAGAAACCCGCATCAAAATCCGTTGCGTAGTTTTATAAAGATCGCATACATAGGGAGAGATGCGGCGGGCGACTTTGTTTTATAATAATTATGTAGTGATTATATAGGTTATTGGTCCGTAATCCGTATCGTATTACCCAGCACTAACTGTGACACGGGTTGTGGAGGTCAGACAGACAGTCGTTCCATGTAAAATACTGGAATTCAGCTGCACCCGGTTATAGGTACTGGAAGACGACCATAGTTAGAAAAGGGCTAGGCAGATGATGATTGGTACCTATTATTGGTTGGTGCGTTACCTACTTAGTAAGTTTGGTAGGTGCGTATAATAATACCTATTTGGTATGTTTTCGGTTTTGACTCATTTAAATGTTTTCCTTCTATGTCAAAGATTGACTATGTCACAAATTCATAGAGCATCATCACAAATTCACAACTGAAGCATTAAAGAAGTCGATTAAAACATTTACCTACGGGATTTACAAGTAAAATATGTTGAAAAACCCAAGTCAGAAGAAATCTGCTGAACTACTTTCTTCAGCAAAGTCGTCGGAACATATCGATAACTTGTTTTCATTCAAGCGATATTTTATAAATAATTTGGATTCCTATCATGGAACGTATTTGTTAAAGGAAGTATACAAAGTTCTACTCGAGAAGAATGCAGCATCGGCACCTGCTTCGGTAAGTCTCATAGGAGAAGACGCCGTTGCACCACTTCCTGAGCCGCCAGAACAGTCTTATGAAATTATAGGTAAGGACCTAGGTTATTTATCTACTTTTTTACCTTGAGCCTCTAATATATATAGAAGCAGGGCTAAATTCTCTTTTCCTTCGTCACGTCCCAAGCTACCAAACCGTGGGAAGCCGAATAGTGTCTATTAGATATTCTGTGCTCGTGGGTCAGCTATCTACCTAGACCCACACATAGATAAGTCGCACTGTGACTGACCACCGGCTAAAAAACAGTATATAGTAGTAGTAGTAGTAGTCTATTACAGTATATTATCATAAAACTAATTGCCAGTTTTGTTTCCTTGTTGCAAAACCTACTAGGGACTGTAACGAACCCAAAAATCAAGACTTTAGATAACGTGGCCAGGATTATAACGAGAGAAGAATGTATACCGCAAATGCTCACATGCGGCACTGTCGTATTGGATATCAGTTGCGATAGAGAAGAGCTTAGAATTGCAATGGAATATATGAAAGGTAAGGAAATGTAACCTTATAGTCACTAAGTTTAAAGTAAGTAGTTATGCGTAGATCGTTAAAAATATAAAAGTGCAGGCTCCTTCCCATAACTTTCGTCGGCGTCATTCTTCTTTGTGCTGATGATTCTTTGACATTAGTGGTGTCTGTCATCACTATAATACTAGAAACAGGAACCAACTAGTTCAGCCAAGTTTCAAGTTAGCTAAAGTAGACTCGTCTTTCCGGTTTAAAATGTTCGGTACAATAAAATACCCCCCCCCCCCCCACATTCTTCAACTGAATGAGACGAAATTTAAATCTTGTTTAAAACGCAAACTACGTATAAGTATGTAGGCAAGGGGATTAGGTACATTATGATAAAAATGTAAGGCTCAATGATGATCCTGCTCCACAACCATTGGGGCAAACAAATTGACTGATTTACCATGTGAAGTTATTGTGGAAGCTGCAGAAGTTTGTCTTTTTCATCATTCTCACATATTTACATATTATGTATACCTAATCTCAACACGAATGATGATTTTAACCAAGATTTAGTAACAATATTTAGATTTAAAAATAAAACCGAATTCAAAAACGTGAACTTCACTTATTTTTGTGTTTTTGAAGTCGGTTTTATTTTTTGCAAAAAAGATTTTATTTTTTTCCATTTATAGGGAACTCTTCAATATAATAGACAGCAAATCTGGTCAAGGCGTGATTTACGTCATGATGTTGTAACAATAAACATCCAAGCGATTGCAGCAATCACGACCAATTTGCCGTCTATTATTGAAGAGTTCCCTTGTGACAGTTGACACTTGACAGTGCCTGTGTGAGCTTCTTTTTTTTCTTCTTTCTTCGCTTTTTGTTTTTATGGCATTCAAAAGTGCCTGTAGTGGTCTAATTGAAATAAGTGGTTTGAGTTTGAGTTTGAAGCTTCGACCAGAACTCTGCCATAATAATAATAATCATTTTATTTGCATTTATGTTCACATTCTGACAGTTCTGCAGCAGCTGCTAGAAAAACAGGCTCCACCACCAAAGCAGACCCTGGACGATACCGGTGCATCAAGTATAGGTGCCGCCGGGGATTATAAGAAGCGGAACTTAATACTGATATCCACTGTCATGACTTGGGCCTGCACTAAACCATTGGATCCGGTAAGTCCACATGTGTAAGTCACCAAATCCCGTGCCTACACATGAGGTAAATTGTAGTTGAGTCCACTGTTATAGATACTCTAATAATCTAAGGTCTGGCCAAGTTCTATCAGCTCGTCGTTTGGCTTAAATTAGACATGTTGCCGTCTCTATCTCGCAATTTGATAGGCGTGCGGCAGCGACAGGAGTAACGCGTAGCGTAGCCAAAGTATCTACGAATGGGCCAAGTAACGTTTATAGATCACGATCGTACAGTACCTATGTTCACTTCCTTCTCAGGACAATCCAGAAATGCCTTTCGTAGAAACCGATTTCCGGAAAAGGAAACCACATCCGAATTATAAGTTGCACTATGATGCTGAAAACGCAGTGATTGGCATGGCCAGGAAATTTAGGCCGATAATCGGGTAAGTAAAACTTCTATATATCTTTTTCTACTTTCCTTTTGGGTGTGGTTAATGGCCAGTTGTGTACCTTATACCTAGTATGTCAAAAACATTGCCACACTGCAATATTTGTCTTCTTAAGGTGGTCGCGAATCATATTCATTCAATACACAGCCTGACACTGACTAGCAAATTGCAAAACCAGTAAGAAAATTTGAATTTCGCGGGCTACCCTGGCACTGCCGCCTTAAAAGGTTGTAAAAATATACCTACCTGCTTTTAGGATTTTACCTACCTACTGATTGTTGATGGATAATAGAGACCGAGGGCGTGTATCACACTCAGGTAGTAGTGACTTAGCGATAAGAGATACCTAGGTACTTACTTTTATCCAAAAGTGGATCGTTGAGTTGAGAGCTGAGCAGACGATGGACAATTTGCAACTAATGGACGTCAACCAATGGATGCAAAAACGACGAGACAACCAATGGCGTACCCAAACAGGAGCGGTCATTTCTGCCCGGCGAACAAATAGTCCATCGTAGGGGTATCGTATTCGCGGGCCTGTGGACGGGGAGCTATGGGCTAGCTCGCCGTCCGTACGTCTCATGACGACAGGCCGTGTCGACGGCGCGTTCGTTTTCCACGCGCGCCTCAAAGAGAGTCAGCAATAAGGAAGGGGTCCGCAAGGGCCGAAGCCTGCCGGGGCTGCGGGACTATTCGAAAGAGATACCGTGGCTCCGGAACACAAAGGGCGATGAAGGAACATGGATGGGTTTTAGTCAGTAAAAGTCTGACACTCCCTCCTGCTCCGCCCAGAGCGGGAGGAGTCATTTAATGATTTCCCATCCGAAAAAAAAGGGGTTTCGTATTACCCAGTACCTATTTACTGGGCTGTGGTGGTCAGATAAGCAGTTGCTACATGTAAAATAATGGTATTCAGCTAAATGCGTTTAGACTGGAAGCCAACCCCAACATAGTTGGAAAAAGGCTTGGCAGATGATGATAATGAACAAAATCAACCAGTAAACAGTGGAAGCCTGCAGACCGATGGTGACGATGAAATGTATTTTGTTAACAGAGCACTGGTAATTGCTGCTGGCGTCACATACGGCGGCAAAGAAGACACGCTCTTCTATTGGTTCCAAAAGGCTTGGGAGTACGAGCCGATACTGCCTATAATCGGTCGAGGGAATAATGTTGTACCTTTGATAAATGTTGTGGACTTAGGACAGTGAGTACAGGCTAATTACCGACCTACTTACCTATACAAATAAATAAAATTGAAGTGTCTGTTTGTAATATGAAAATAACAGCTTCTTACTGAATGCATAATATGAAAATATATACGGCACACATTTTTTTTAATTTTGTCTGTCTGCCTGCTTGTTTGTTCCGGCTAATCTCCGAAACGGCTGGACAGATTTTGACAAGACTTGTAATGGCAGATACTAGAGTTCTTGTTTATTTTAAAGTTCATAGGTAAAATTACATAGGTGCAGGGGCTCATTTATAAGGATTATAATGATAGTGATCTACATAGCTTCCTAGTCGAACTGCTGTTAATATTTACCTAAACCAACATCCCTTCCAGAATTGTCTACGGCCTACTTACTAATTTCCCAAGGAAGCTTTACATATTGGCTGTGGAACAGAACATTTCGAAACAAAGAGAAGTAAGAAACAATGCAGTTTGTTATCTCTTTAACTAGAGTGTGGTATGTACCTACTACGATAATTGCATTCCTGTTGCAGATAGTGAAGCTAATTGGACGCCAAGTTGGCTCTGGAATGTTCAAATGTATTCCTCCTGAGGACGCTTTTTTGATTCCAGAAATTGATGTTCGTAGCCTGTACTCTCTTTTGCTTCTTGTAAATTGTATGATCTAGGTGCCTGTACCTACGTTTTGTTCATCATGTAGAATTGTAGATGATTATACTTATCAAAGTTCTTATCTACCTAGGTACTTTTTAACTATAGCTTATAAAATTACAGCAAAGAATATACGATTTGATCACTCTTAATTTGAATATGGAGCCAACTTTCATTGTTGAGACACTATCGATACCGTGGGTTTCTGACTTGACCTTCGCGGAGAATGTACCAGCTCTTATGAAGCAATTTAAGAAAGAGAGGGGATTGAAACCTTTTAAGGTACATAATAACAAAAGGTTTAGGTACCTAATTGTTTATTAGTTCAAGGTAAACCACCGCTAGAACTCACACATACATCTACGTTCCCACAGATCCTCATTTATGGCCCGCCAGTTACCGGAAAAACGACTTTGGCAAAAAATATTTGTGAAGCTTATGGTCTCGTCTACATCTCACCAGAAACCGTGGCTCAAGATTTGGAAACCGAATTAGTTAGTTATAAAATTTTGATTGTTTGGATGCGCATCATACACATTACAGAATGTCATGGAACACAGATGGCTGTTCATTATACTCTGATAAACTTTATCAATAGCAATACGTGCCCATTGTAATTGATAGTTAGTGTGTCGTTTTTCGAATAGCTAAGCGTTCGCTATTGCGCAGGGACAAGTTCTTCGCACTAGGGTAGGTACTTAGGTATCCACATCGCGCACTTTTTACACGAACCATTTTGGCAACCTTTGACTCCTACTTAAGCGTTTGGAGAGTTTGACTTTGTCTATATCTGTCTACCCGAAAAAATATTTTCTATCAAGAGAACTGGATTCTGGTAAGATGGGAGTTCAACTATGCAATCATGATGTTCAAAATGCAATCAAACATGTTTGATTGCATTTTACTTGCATAGTTGAACTCCCCATCTTACCAGAATCAAGTTCTCTTGATAGAAAATATTTTTACGATACGAGGATTTATACTAACTTATCTCTCAAATAAATAAATAAGATAAGTTAGTATAAATCCATATAGTCAACTATGCAATTTTTTGGATAAATTATTAAAGTTCACACAACTTAATTATTAGGTACTTAGGTACCTATATTAAGTTTTATTTCCACTGTGAGTTGACCTCTCATTCTAATCTATGTAATACCTGCCTACTTACAATACGAGGTTATTTTATATTGGAAATGCTTCTTATATGTCCTACATAGTTGTGTACTCATCCAAATATTGGATGTGTTACGTGGCTCGAAGCGTAAGTATTACACCTATCACAGAGGTGGCGTATTCGTCATTGGGAGATCGGCGAGAGGGCTGATATAGCCGTTCCTAAATTTGGAGAAGAAGAAGATGTCAACAATTTAGACGATGACGACGAAGTGGACGAGGAGGACGGCGCACAGGAACAAGCGAAGGTAACCTTGGCTATCCTGCAGTCGGGTCGCCAGCCTGTCGAAGAAGAAATTATAGGGTAATTTTTTGCTAACGTTTTCTTATCTAAATGCTCGCGGCCATATAACAGCCGCTCCGGTCGGCTTGCCTAGCTTGGTCCGTGGATGAGTGACCACCCATTGCATACACAAAGTTTCCTCCCTGTTTCGGAAAGCACGATAAGCTGTTGGTCCCGGATGTCATTTGTAGATCTCTTCAGCATAGCTATTCACAACGCTTCGATTCGATTTTCGATTCGGAAAGTCATATGTCTATCTCGCTCGATTTCGTAATGTCAAAAAAAGATAGACATACGACTTTCCGAATCAAAAATCGAATCGAAGCGTTGTGAATAAGGAGCCTGATCTCTCATCTAGTGGTCAGAAAGTCTGATAACCAGTCTTACCAAGGGGTATTGAATTACCCAGTACTAACTGTGTTGTGGCGACAGATAGATAGTCGCTCCATGTAAAATAAATACTGGTAGTCAGCTGCATCCGGTTAGACTGGAAACCGACCTTAACATATTTATGAAGTTGGTAAAAGGCTAGGCAGTTAAGGTTAAAGAAATTTATTTCTCAATAAGAAATTACAAAGCATTTCACTTACTTGAGAACATTTTGGAACATAAATAAAGTACTTATTAAATAAACTTTGACATATAAACTAGTAATAGGTAGTTTTTAACAATTTACTAATCTATTAAATAAAATGTAATTTCGTACGCAAATAACATTGACAAAACACAAAGATTACAACTTTTTTTTTTTTTCCATCCACCCGCAAAAGAAATAGCAAATAATCATTACCGATAAGGAATGCGAGCTCGGTGCCACAATGAAGGCAACGCAGCAGTAGAGCAAGTTTGTTTAAAGTAGTGTTTGATCATTTAGTATGTGATTTTTTAATTTAATTTTGAAAATATTAAACGAGCTCGCATTCTTTACCTCTTTAGGTAGCTTATTATATTGTTGCACTCCCGCAAAAATAATTGTTCTTTCACCATTGACTGTCCGCACTCGTGGCAGTAAAATGTGATCCCCTCTACGACTGCTACGATTATGTACTTGGTGTATTTTAGTGAAGTGTATTTGTGTGTGTATGGACTTGTTTATGATTTTTCTTATAAGTATGCTGGTACAGTATGTGTGAAGTTGTTTAATATTCATGAGTTTCGTTTCCCTGTAAATTTTAAATGTAGGTGTAAGGTAATCATAATGGAATAATAGTTTAATGATTTTATTTTGAGCAATCTGTAAGTCCTTTAGATTAGTTTTTGGCGCATTGCCCCAGATTTCAATGAGATACATCAGATGTGGCTTCACTAGAGAGTTGTAAATGGTCTGGCGCACTCGAAGAGGAAGACAATGGACAACGTTGCGCAATGAGCCCAAAAGTGAGGAAAGCTTGGATCGAATGTGTTCAATTTGTATTTTCCAGTTTAACTGACTATCTACTCTTAGTCCAAGGTATTTTTCGTGCTGTTTTGGCTGTATTATTTCATTATCAATGGTCAAGGGGGGGTGAGTTGGTTTTTTTTTATTTTTGGCTTTAAAGATAACATAACTAGTCTTAGCAGCATTTATTGTGAGTAAGTTTTGTTGGAACCAAATAGACAACGTGTTTAAATCTTGCTGCGCTTTGTTGATCATGTCATCAATCGAAGTACCATAGTAAAAGAGACAGGTATCGTCAGCATAAAGAGACACGTGTCCGTGTAATGAGATTTCGTGTACGGAATTGATGTATATGAGAAAGAATAGTGGGCCAAGGACTGATCCCTGAGGCACGCTGAATGAGCCGGTGCTATGTGGTTTACTTTGGTATTCCCCGACTTTTACTATTTGAAACCTGTTCTTTAGGTATGATTCAAACATTTTGAGTGCAACCCCTGAAACACCTATCTTGCTGAGCTTTTGCAGTAATATTGAGTGGCTAACGGTGTCGAAAGCTTTTTTTAGGTCGATAAAAAGACCTAGTGCTATCTTTTTTTGGTCAATATTGGTTTGTGTTGCTGTGATTAGGTCTGCTGTAGCTGATAAAGTGTTGGACAGAGAACGAAACCCATACTGTCTTTTGTAAAGAAAGTTAATAGAGGTCAGGTATTTGTCTAAACGTGAATAAATAACTTTTTCTTTTTTTTTTTAAATAAGATTTTCGACACGACAGGAAGGACAGAGATAGGCCGGTAATTGTTTGGGTCTGTTTTTGTCCCAGATTTATGGATAGGGGTAACTTTAGCAATTTTTAGTGCATCTGGGAACGTTCCCTCGGCAAGGTGTTCATTAATGCAAGTTGTCAGTTTGTGTGTTATTAGGGTTCTTAAACATTTAATAATCTTTGTGGTTATCCCGTCAATCCCAACGCTACAGTTTGGATCAAGACTAGCGATTATTTTTGAGATTTCGTCTGGTTGACAAGGTGTAAAAGTAGTTAATTCATTAGTACAATCTCTTGTCTGTGTTGTGGTGTCTACGTTGTGTATTTGCTGTGTCGTTAGGATAGCGTTAGCGAGTGTCGAACCGATCGTTGAGAAGAAGATGTTAAAAGTTTCACAGATTTCACTACCATCGGTTACAGGCCCATCTTTGGTTAAGAGATTTGGAGGAGTACATTGTGTTTTGACCTTATTGCTGGACAGTGTGTTAATTAGTTTCCACATCTTTTTTGGGTTTCCTGAGTATTTCTTGAACGTTTCGTAGTAGTATTTCTTTTTAGTATTTTGTATTCTGTCTGTAGTTTTGTTTCTTTCTATTATAAATTGTTTGTGTAAATCTTCGTTTTCTGGATCTTGTTTAAATTTGTGCCAAACTACATTTCTTTCATGAATCTTTGTTATTATATCTCTAGATATCCAGTCCTGTTGAGGTGGATTTAGGAATTTAGTTTTAGTAACTGTGCTTTCAAGTATTGCACATTTTATGTGAATTTTAAAGTTGGCGTAGTGGTTGTCACTTGGCTGATAGTTTGTACTTTTGATATATTCGAAGAGCTTTTCGTAGTCCACCCCATCATACTTGACACGTTTTCTAGTTGGTGATTTGCACTTTTTCATTGCTAGGTAAATCTGCTTATGATCGGACATGGGCGAGTCCACAATTGCCATGTGGAAGCCCTTATGTTTCAAGTTTGTGCATACGTGATCGAGAATAGTCTTTGTTGAAGTAGTTTCACGTGTGCAGTGGGCTTCGCTGATATTGTTGATAATTTCGTAGCCAGATTCTTGTATGGCACTTCTATATCGTTTGCTGTTGATATTTTTCGTTAATAGGTCGATGTTAAAATCACCAAGGACAATAGTTCGCTTTTTGCTAATCAATTGCGATGAGTACACTTCAAGAAACTCTTTTATGTTGATATATCCTGGGTTGTAAACTAAACCTATGTTCAGTGCATATTTTTCTAGACTTACCCACAGGTAGTTTACACCTCCAGTGTAGGTTTGTTCGTTCATGCTATGATTTATATTGTTATGTACATATATGGAAACCCCACCACCTCTAGAGTCTGTTCTGAGATTGTAGTAATGTGTGTAGTTGGGTAGTTGAAATGATTCCGCATCCTCTTTAGATCTCAACCATGTCTCGGTGAGTAGGATAACATGGGTTGTGTTTCCGATCGATTTTAAGGAACATTTCAGTTCGTCAAATTTTCCTCGCTTGCGTATACTCCGCACATTTGCGTAAAATAAATTTAAGGTAGATTTTGATGTAGATAGATCCTGGTAGGTGTGACATAGTTGGTAGGTAATGGTTTCGTGGGATGGGTTTTGCAAGATAGGTGAGATTAAGGGTTGGAGTTTTTTGAAGGCATTTCTACGATCTTTGGAGAGCCGTTAACATACTTGATAAAGAGATCCTTTTCTCCGTTTTCTTTACGCCGAGCCAACTCTTGGCTCAGTTCTTTCATTATATTCTTCTGAGTAGGGGTCTGATCTGAGTAAAGTTTGATGTTGTTTGGTACTTTATTTTTATTCTGCAGTATTTCCTTTGCTTCCTGAGAGCTCTTAAAGCATACCTTCACCGGACGATTTTTTCCAAGGGCGTATTTACCGAGTCGCATAGCTTTAACCACTTTAGGTTTTTCCAAAACTACATTTTGCAGGATAGTCTGTACACCGTTTACATCTGCGGTTTGACGTGCAGAGCTATCCGACAGAGTTTGCTCTGGCAGGCCTACAATTATTATATTTTTACTTCTGTTATTCCTTTCCTGGAGTTCAGAAATAATTTTTTCACCTGCAAAAATATCAGATGTGCTTGGTTTGGGTGTGGTAGATTTAATATTTTCAATTTCAGCTTCAAGCGTAGATATTTTCGATTCCGTGTTGGCATTGTTTTGTTGAAGTACTGAGATTTTTTCTTTCATGCTTTTGTGCTCTGCCAATAATGTATTAGTTGAGCTTTTAAATATCATTTATTTGTTCTTTCATTGTAGATATGTCATCACGCATCGGTTGCAAGTTTGTTTGAAGTATTGAGATCAGCTCCGCCCGAAAGTCATTGAGTGCAGTTAGCACGTCGCAGCATTCTCTTTCTCTCCTTTTCCGGCAGCTAACATTGTTGAGTTGATTTTCTTATTAAAATACATATGCCTAACGGCTTTTTGAGCAAGTGGTCCAAATTGGCCCTGGATCGGAAGAGCTGGAAGTCATGGAGACCTTGTGCAGCAGTAGGATGACTTAGGCTAACATTATTGAGAAGGAATTCAGGACAAAAATGACAGTGACTTAAAAAAACACAAAAAAGTGAAATATAACTTTAGCTTCAGAAATCGGTGACTTTCGTTTGTTTGATTCAGTTTTTTTTGCCACCGACTTCTGAAGCTAAAGTAATTTTTCCCTTTCTTGTGTTTTTGAAGTCTGTTTTATTTTATTCAAAAAAGGTTTTAATTTTTTTAATTTTTAGGGAACTCTTCAATATAATAGACAGCAAATCTGACTAATTTGCCGTCTATTATTGAAGAGTTCCTTTGTATATCTCCGAAAATCAGCGTCAGATCTTCACCAAACTTAAACGGGACCACCGCGAAATAATATTCTTCCAAACATAAAAAGAATCATCAGTTCGGTTCACAATTGGCAAAGATATCGCTGGACATTTACTAACATTTACTTAAAAAAAAAAAAAAATAACAGACATTATTGTGTCGTTAGAGAATTATTGTACGGCTGTCAGTCACGAATGGTTACGACTTGCGAATGAATTCTGACCCTCAATACAAGATTCACTTCTCGCAAATAACATTTTGTTAACATATAAAACATAATATAAGTACATAATAAAATTTTGTCTCGCAAATAACGTTAAATCTGCAAATGGTAAGTATTTGCTTTTAAAGTATTTGAAAAGTGATGCACAACATTTTATTTGATTTTAAACTCCCCAGATATTTGCGGCAGAAGTTGTTAAGCCGTGATGCTATCAATAGAGGATGGGTGCTCGACGGATTCCCTATGAACATAGTACAAGCTCAAACATGTAAGTACATACTAAGTACAGTAAAACGGGGCATATATACACTCATTAACTCGGGGCATATATTTAGGCTCGCGAGCATATTCACAAGAAGTTGGCAGATTCGTCTCAAAACTAAGTTGTTATAGTTTTTTTTTTCCTTGTTTGTCTCTTAACTTTATATATTTTGTTATATGTATGTATATATGTATTTATTCTTATGTTTTAGATATAAATTTTTCTAGTCTTTTTTTTTCTGTTATTGCACCTACTGTGTATTGTCTCTGTATCACCCTAAGGTAGACTGGTAGAAAATGCCCAAGGCATTAAGTCCGCCTTTGTACAGTTTTTTACTTGTGCATAAAGTTTTAATAAATAAATAAATATACCAAAATGTTATTGGGTTTTTCCATCAGAAATTTCTCAGTAGCAGCCAATCAAAATGTTGCTAGAGTTTGTAAAATAACTTCTACCATACACCTACCGACAGTTATCGATATTTTTGTTCGAAATTCTGGTTCGTCCTAAATAGCCCCAAAAACCCAAATATCCCCGTTTCACGGTATACAAAGACGTGCTAGACAAATAACTTCTAGCATGGCCATGTGTGGAAGTATGTTTCCTTCTCGCCTGAAAGACTGCGAAGTGGTTATAGGCGCGTTTTGGGTATTATGTAATTTTTTACGTTCAAAAAGAGCTGTGATCCTCAGCCGAATTTGAAAAAATGAGATTTTGATTTTATTAATCATTATTTGTGTATCTAGTATTTGACAAAGGCGAAGAACAAGATTCTGAGGTCAGAGAAGAGGATGACGAGGTACCCTTCGAAGAAGATACCGATTTGTATAGCAATGTGCTCAAAAAGATATTACCAGGTAAGAAGGATTAATTATCTCTCTTTACCCTAAAAAGAGCCTTCATCTGTCCACGAAGTAGACACAATAGTTAAACAATGGTGTCTCGAACAAATCGGTCCTTTGACAGATCATGGTATACCTAAATCATGATCTGTCAAAGGACCGAGTCCATCCTAATTTATTATATTATGTTATTGCAGACATTGTGGTATCATTAGATGCTAACGACGATTTCATCTGCGAGAAAGCTATGCGCCAGCCTGAAGGACAATCTAGATTGGATGAGGAGTCGGTACTGAAGCGATTGAGCGAGTTTCGAGCTGGTGACACCCGGGATAATACACCACTTAACTTTTTCGACGAACTGGATATACACCCACTTGTAGTTCCCGTTAAAGACCATTTAGATTATTCAATGAAGGGTCCCTATGCTGCTGTAGCACTACGTATGGGGCGTCCATGTCGCTACGGAAAACTACTTGGTCAGTTGCAGTTACGAATAAACATCGTTTCTTCTGATTTACACATGATTTCATCATACATCACAATAGTACATTTTGATACAAGTGGAGAAAGTTTGTTATTGCATTCGAGGCGGAATTAACTCCCGAGCCGTAGGCGAGAGTGTTTTTGAGCAGAGAACTGCAATAACAAATGTCCACGTGTATCAAACGACGTTTTTCAATACACTTTTGAAGAAATAAAATAACGAAAAACATTTTTGTCATAAATTAATAAGAAACTATGATTTTAGCCAGGTTGAAGGAGAAGCAAAGGTATGAAGCCGCTAAACAGCCTAATATAATAATTAGTTTTTTTTTATATTTTTGAATTTAGAACACAAATAAATGTTAATTAGTTTATAAAAGTAAATTTTAGTTTTAAATAATCATGTTTATCTATGATTTTCTATTTATTAACATAATTTGAATATTTAAAAAATATTTACGCGGTAAAGACGCATTATTGCTTTGCCAAAATTAAAAAAAAAAACATTCACCTGCGACTTAATGCATTGAACCAATTTGGACGAAGTATAGGCAGTATAGCTATAGTTATCTGTGGCAATTTTCATGCCCGCACACGTGTTGGAAAATGAAAAAAAACGCACGCGTGTGAAATACATTGCATGTTGAACCTAATCGTAGTGCGTTATGAACCAGTTTTCGAGGAAGTGTATTGAAAAATGATGTTAAAATAAGCTCTATTAAATTGTTTTGTATATAAATCGCAGGACTTATTGAAGCTACTGAAAAGAAAGAAAAAGAAGAAAAAGATACTTTAAAACTTAAAGAAGCAGCTGCTTTAAAGGAAATCGAAGAAAAGATGAAACATGAACGCGAAGAGAAGATGGAATATTGGGTGAGTATTGAAGTAAAGCTAGTTAAAGTGCCCCTTTGAAATGAAAAATAGAAAAAATATTATCCCTTTTTTATAGACTGAATTATACTCTTTGATGCGTGATGAAGAGGAAGCTGCTTTGGCGGCCGCGAGCGAGCCTATGCGCAATTACTTAGTCCATCATATCTTCCCGACGCTAACACCTGCTCTGCTTGAGGTTGCAAAATTACGCCCTGAAGACCCGATAGACTTTCTTGTAAGTACTTAAATCAAACAATACATATTTATACAGTGTGTAAACAGACCCTTCACGAAGCCGCCAACCAAGCATTCTGTAAATCAAACTAAGTAACTTTACGCGAAAATTATTGCTGGCAAATTACTTTTTTTTGGGTTGAAAAATCACGTTTAACGGTAGGACTCGATATCAAGCACTCAAAACATTGTGCTGATGGATGGATTGAATAGTAGGTACGGGGGTTGTGGAGGTGTTTAAAGTAAACATCTTCCATTAAAACATGTATAAATAAAACTTGTAAAACAATTGGAACTTTGATCCCCAATGTCTCCGTAACTGGAAGATTCCCAAGTATGTTCTAAATAGAACAAAAAAATGATCGCAATGACGGGGAGTACAAGTGCCTTTCGGCTTCGTTAAGGGTCTTTACACCCTTAAAATGTATACCTGGTAAACTGTGAATTATTATTATCCCTTTTGCCGACTTCTTACTGACTTCCAAAAGGAGGAGCTTACCTATTGCATCCACGTTTAGTTCTCAGCTCTGTCTATTTGTAGACAACAACATACGCTACAGTCAGATTACAGTAGGTAGGTAGCACTAAGAACTATGATCGTGTCAAATAAATAGATACTTAACTACCTATTTTTTACGTGTTAGGAATATCATGTTTTTCCCAGGAGTAATTTTCTTAACATTACTCCCGAAAGG
The DNA here is from genome assembly GCA_963853795.1 of Xestia rhomboidea. Classification (NCBI taxonomy): domain Eukaryota; kingdom Metazoa; phylum Arthropoda; class Insecta; order Lepidoptera; family Noctuidae; genus Xestia; species Xestia rhomboidea. The sequence continues at coordinate 10,104,252 of OY970761.1, read as the reverse complement.
AAAATAAAATGTATTTCTACAGCATAAATTAACTTAATTGGCGCAATGTGCAAGCAAACTAAGCAAGACATATATGGTGCCAATAGATAGACGGCACGCTTACGGTAGACAGATATCACAGATAGTCAGTATAGTTTACATATTTTTGTAAATTAAGTATAACAAACTAATTTGGAAATCGTCAGGGGGAAACAACATTCAAGTTAAACCCAATTGGTGAGGCCTTGGAAGCAAAATTCGAATTACACAAGGAACGGATGGCGTTGGCGAAAAATTGTGACGAAAAGCCTAAAGAGGCTCATTTGCACGTAAATTATGAAACCTTTGACGATTTAAAATAACCAATTTATTTACCTTATAAATTGTCTTAATTTATTACTTTTTATGATCTGCGTGTGCATTGATAGCAGCAACCGATGCTGAAACTCTTACAATTTATTATAATATTTACCCATTCATGATTTATAGATAGGTTGATTCGGTAGGTACATAAATTGTGTTGTTTATTATAACTTTACGTTTTTTATTACTTTGATTGTTATAAAATGAAGCGAAATAAACGTGATGTAGTTATGTTTCTGGCTTTATATTGAAATAATATCATTGAAACTAAAAAAACACGCATTTTTGTATTCTTCACAGCAAACCCTTTCATTTGATACTTACCTATATCATGGGAATGCTTTAAAAATAACTAGACCGCCATCTTTAGGAGCCCGCAATATTAGATTTAAAATTACTTCACTTAGCTTATCATGCATTGTCATACAAACTAAACATTTATGCAAAATTTCAGCTCAATCGGAAACCGGGAAATGGGTGGAATTTAACTTCTAAGATTTTTTTTACATTCTTAGTTACAGCATAGCTATTCACAGCGCTTCGATTCGATTTTCGATTCGGAAAGTCGTATGTCTATCTCGCTCGATTTCGTAATGTCAAAAAAAGATAGACATACGACTTTCCGAATCGAAAATCGAATCGAAGCGTTGTGATTATGGGGCCAGGTGAGGCTAATAAAAGCGTGTTAAAATAATGCACTCTTTTTTTGAGTTACGCTTCCCAAATATTTTTTACCCGACTACGGGTAAGCCAAAAGGAAGGGATATGATTTTAGCAGTCTATGTATGTATGTTTGTATTTACGTATGTTCCTCCGTTGCGTCAAAACTATTCATCAAATTTTGATAAATAAGGCGTCAATCGATTTGTTATTATGGCCCGGGTAACATAAGCTACATTTCAACCAACTTCAACAATAGGAGAGTCGATTGTACCTTGTAAACCCCGAGTTTAATGTTTTATGTTTTATCAAATTAATAAAAAATGACGAAGATAAAGCGTGTCAAAGATCATGAGTGGGGGGCTTGTGATGTCGAGTAAAAAATGTAATCAAATGTGACGTTACACGAGTTTTCATTTTTTGTTTACGTGAAAACAGAAAAAATATGTGTCCAATATTTATTGGAAACCTATCTGACGGACTAATTAGTTTTTTTTTGTCACATACCCTATTCTTGTTGGATGTATTACTTACCTACTCATAACTTACAAAAAAACATCAAGCGATGCCTCGGTCTAGCAAATGTCGATGGGCATCGGTGACCATTTACCTCCAGGCGCGTCACACGAGGTTCATTTTTTGTTTACGTGAAAAAAGAAAAAATATGTGTCCAATATTTATTGGAAATCTATCTGACGGACTAATTCGTTTTTTTTAGTCATCTACCCTATTCTTGTTGGATGTATTACTTACCTACTCATAACTTACAAAACAACATCAAGCGACGCCTCGGTCTAGCAGATGTCGATGGGCATCGGTGACCATTTACCTCCTGGCGAGTCACCTGTTTTATTGGCCACCCAATAACACAAACCAGCACAAATAGACTTACTTACCTAACATAAATCAACAAGTTATATCCCATGATTATAGTTAACAATTCTCAGATACATTTTATTTGGTGCTTATCAGGCGGAACACCTATTCAAGCTGAATCCAAGCGGTAAGATGCTTGAACCAGGATATAATTTTCAAGCGGAATTATTACTGGGAAAAGTAAAAGTACTGGACGACGCTTTGAAGGATCTTGAAATCGTAATCGAACCACTAATAGGTTCTGAAAGTGATATAAGCGATAAGCTGCCCCATAATATAAATCCTATGAGTGGTTTTTAACAGGAGCACTATCAATATTTTTTTTAAGTAATACCATACAATTTAGTTTAATTTCTGAATGATTATATTTGTAACATTTGACTATAAAGCCCGGACTCCACCGAACCGGAGACGAGCGGAGAGGTGCGAAGCAGAAGGTAGAGATGCGTAAGAGCTTGGTTGCCCCCACCAAAGCTGTAAGATGTCTAAAGCGGAGAAGAGTGGAGAAGATGTGCGACGTTCACCACGCGCCGCTCGCAACAAACCGCTCACCGCGCGTCGCTCACGTCGTCATGTCTCCGCACACCGTTCACGTCTCATTTCGTCTCGCATTGCGCTTGGTCGCCGGGTGCGGAGGCTGATCTCTTCTCTCTGCTCAACCGTTTCCACTAAAGACGAGAAGTGCAAATAACAAAATTCTTCTGGTGGTTTACAATTCATCTCTCCTCTCGTCACGTTTCCGCTTCGGTGGAGTCTGGTCCTTAAGCTGCGTATTCTTTGGGAAACAGTTGCTCAACGTTGGTCCAGCAACATATTAATTTGTTTTATTGACAGTGGCATTTTTGAATGCAGTAGGGTAGCCGGTACCATGCTTATGTTTTTGACCAGGACCTAATTATTAGAGATAGAGATCTTAAGAATGTTATTTTGTTTGAAAAATTAAGAATCTCATCTAGCTTGTGGTCCACTCACCATTGATGATGGTTTTACAATTTTTAATTTAACCACTATGTTTATTAGAAGAGGTTAGGTAAGTACTTATTTAATTAAAATTATATTATAAACTTGTTGTTCACAATTCGCTTTTATTTTAGCTATACCTACGACACGTGTGCGTTCTGTAGATAATTTAAAAGAAACTCTTAGTTGAGTCGATCCGATGTAAATGTCAATAAAATAATTAGCACGTGAACGATATTTGACTTTCTATAGAGTTTTCAGGGGCTTTCGACACTGTGATATTATTATAGCCATTGGCAATGGCTATAATAATATCACAGTGCAATCATTGCAACGCTACAAATAGGTCGGATCTGTCCAAAATGGAGGACTAGGACCTATTCAAAGTGGGCTTTTGCAAAGGCAAAACGCAAAAGTCAACTTTCACGCATGAAAAACAAAAGACAGAGAGTTCAAAAGTAATGGGGTCCCACAAGGGTATAATAGGTATGCTAGGCGAGTGGGCTCTTACTATTATGATAATTTGAGTAAAATGCATTTATAACCTAGACAAGAAGAAGATGATTGATATTTGGGCATTTAACGAATCAACGCTGTATCTAGCTAGAAGCTGATAGCTGGGGTAGTGTGCCTTTCCCTTCAGAAATAACGAAAGTGACACATCGACATATTCCTCCCAGCTGTGCACACATGTGTATAGCAGGCCTAAGCTGGTATAATATGTGGCTATACCCAAGCTATTAAAACTATTATTCGTTAGTAAGGATAATTGCCACTTTGAATTATTAAAAGCTTTCATCGATAAAAATTAAAGTGTACCTACCTGTGAGCTTCCATGACACACACTAACTGAAAAGCTAATTTGCTTCATGTCTAGGTAGTTCGGAGTTTTAGGGGTCCTTAGGAGGCCTTATTCAAGAAAAAGCTCTAGTTACTGCGGAAAATGACCTTCACGACAAAATATTAATAGTACGAGGACTATGAGCAGACAGCCAAATATAATTTCGAATTGCTTTAAGTAGGTGCCAAATTACGTCTTTGGTAGATACTTTCTTCCACAGCAACATCTCTGCTAAGAAAAAATAAGGTGGTAATACCTAGTGTATTAGGTTGAACAAAGTGAGTTTAAAGTACTTAGATATTCGTTTCGTCTTCGTTTCCCTAATATCTAAGTATCTAACATAAGGTGAGCTGACCTTTTAGAATGTTAATGGATTTAAATATCGATGGACATATAACCGTGTTAGTAGTACCTACATATATGGTGGAAATTAAAGTCAATCATAACATCACGCAACGGCTGATCGATAATTTCGATGTTATCATTGTTGCGTGATTCAGTCAGTTTATTGCCGATCTTGTATGTACACAAAGTGAACAGTTCACTTGAAAATGTGATAGGACATGAGAGTGTACCCTGAATACAACTTCAAAAATGATAATTCGGGTTCTAAAAAGAACCGGTCGCCTTCAGATGTTAGTGGCATATCGTTGTTGGCTGCAAGTCTACGTCATCAGACGACGGAGTTCTTCAACAATTCAACTTTGCATGGAGTACAATACATTGCTGAAAAAGACAGACCGTTTTGTGAAAAGTGAGTAATTCCTTTTTTTGTTCTTAGAGCGCCCTTAACCGTCTACTATGAATTCACCTTCAAGTGATTTAGTATACTGAGCCAGATCACGTACAAAACATTGAGTCAATAAGATGCTGCCGCGTTTCTTTTACTATCCCCCAGTGTCTGGGTATATCAAGTTGCATAGATAAAACACGTGATAGCTGACTCATCTAGTCGTTCTGTTCAACCACTACTTACCTAGTTGTAGGAAGCTAATAGGAAATGCGCAGCAATCGTGAAAGACTTTAGCCTTTTCATACTATGGCAGATTTTACAAGACTAATATTGCATCGCCATGTGTTCCCTTGCAGGTTTATGTGGTTCAGTTTTACAGCCGTTGGGGCAGTGACCACGTGTATCATTATAGTCAGTTTATGGGAAAAGTTCCAGACTAATCCTACAATTACGGGTAAGCGAGTTTATTGAATTGGGAATAGGTACACAACTTTAGGTATTACAACAGTGTAAAGAGGTCCTAATACCTACATATGTTACAGGTTTGGATACAGACTTTCATAATTGGGATGTGCCTTTTCCGGCTGTAACGATATGCGATGTAGACCCCGTTGATGATGAATTATTGGATGCTTATATTGAAAGGTGACTACTAATTAAGTTATTACTGTACTTATGTTAATTTTCCATCGTTTCCATGCCTTATCCCTAGGTATTTGGTGTTGCCGCAGCATGTCTTCTTCCATAGTGCTCTATTAGTCGTCATCTCATGAATTCATGAGTCGCTTCCTTTCTACCCACTACGCAGCCCCCCATCGTTTCTTAATCTTCCAATAATTCAAAAGCTACATCAAAAGACTTCACCAAATGAAGGGTCTGCATGCCAGATCGGCATTTTGCAATGATCTGTATTGTATATTTTTCCAGTATTTGGGGTTCGGAGCCACCGGACAAAGCTGGTGATATGTTGCGTTGGTTGACGACACTCAGCTATCGTTCCATAGAAGAACGAGCTTCGGAATTCCTCTCAGATCCTGCTCTTGTTGGAAACATAGATAGCAACGAGCCTGCGCCGGCTAAAAATCCTAAAAGTGCCGTGTTTGAAGTAATAATATTTTTTACCTATCCAAATACTTACCCGAAACATAGTGTCTAATTATGTTAAAGAACAAATCTTCCGGCTAAGTGTAGTAGCTTAACAATTAGATTACCTTAAGGGTTCGATTTCCTCATGGAAAAATATGTGATGGTCTATTGAAAGTTGAGGTTTGCGGTTTGCGTACCTTGTATTTATGTAAAAGTCCAAGAGAATTTCGTATTGTGGCAAAACGTTTTTGTTTAAAAATTAAATGTCACAATAAATCCACAAATAAATCAATTAATAGGCAGATGTTGCAATCAATACGTGAACGAGCGCGCCTCGTATTAGTTACGTATGGATGTTTTGATGTTTCCAGATAGTCCGTCATTGTGAGTCATTGTTCTACGACTGCGAATGGAAGGGCGATTCTGAAGAGTGTTGCGACGTGCTAATGCCCGTTTTCACTGAAATGGGATTCTGTTATGCTTTCAACTCTAAACATGCTGCAAAAGTTTGGCCATGGTATATATAAACGTTTTTCTTGTAGGTACAGACACCAGCACGTCAAGCTTATACTACAATCTGTCAAATTTCTTTAATAGATTTTCAACTTTATCGCTAGAGCATTATAGGTTCAAGGTTGATTGGGAAAATTTTACAGTTTCGGGTAGCTTAATGTGCTGGCGTCCTGTACAGTCAGGCTTGGGTCTACATTACTAGACCCCTGTACCTCCTTTTTTTTAAGGGGTCAAATAATGCAGGTCACTGACTGTAGACTTTAGCAAATGCTAGGTACAAGGACTTGGTTTGGTACATTTTTTTAAATCCTTTGTTTCAGGCAATCGCAAACTCAAGCTGACCAGTTCAATGAAGCGTTCATCCACGAGACGGACGCTAAATGGTCCTTCATGTTTAACTCTGATCGCAAAAATACCACATTTGATGTGCGTAATACTCTTAGTTTCTTACTTAAGTTACTATATTTATCCTTCTCTGTCCCGTCATTACTCATTGCCATAATGCGGCATTGCATTGTCACTATACAACAGCATTTAAGAGCGTAACAAAAAAGTTCTGTTAATGGCATTGTTTCTTTCAGATATTTATTCACTCTACCGAAGAAATGGCAGGCTTAGAGCAAAGCGCACAGCACTCCTGGGACCGTCGAGTCGAGAAAGTTTCCTTCTCTGTAAAACACACTTACACAACTGAAGACGCCCGTCAGCTGTCCATCCGTCAAAGGAGATGTGTGTTTGCTGACGAACTACACTTGGAAACCTCAAATATTTACACTTATTCGGCTTGTATGAGACAATGCCGTATGCAACGAAGTCGGGCATTTTGTAAATGTGTGCCGCATTTTTATCCACCTTTGAGTACGTTATTTTTATTTATCCTATACTTTTAAAAGAGCAATATCTGTTGAATATATGTATATAGGTATATATATTTATATATATCGAAAACGGATGTAACGATTTCGATAAAAGTTGAAACAGAGGTTTAGGGGGGGGGGGGGGGCGAAAAATCGATCTAGCTAGATCTCTTATCTGGGAAAGTTCGTTTTCTTCATTTTCACTCGAGTAGAGCTCGTTCGCCTATGTACTTTTAAATATGTGGGGAGGTGACGGAAAGTATCAATTTCGGCTTGTACGGATACGTTTACTATTGTCAAGCTACTTCTATACTTAGTCCGCGCGCGAGATTTAAACAAGCCACCGATTCCTCGGAGCTCGCGCGCGGACTATAACTTAAATTGGAACAAAAATATTTAATAATATCATTATTATGTCAGGTTTATCCAAGGTCGTGTTTTTGTTTTAACGTGTTTAGATATAAGTATCGATATCTAAACACGTTAATCATTCATCGCCAACACGTCTGGGGAGTTGCCTGTATCCTGGTGATTTCTAATAAGTATAACCGTTCTATATACGAATGTTTCTCTTTCAGAAGGATACAAGCAATGCACTATTAGGGAGTTAGGCTGTATTGCAAAACACGCGGCCGCAATAACAGACGTTTCGCGTTGCACCTGCGAACTTGGATGCTCTCACACCGTGTATGAAGTTGAAAAACTCTCTGACGTCGAGTAAGTTAGCCCATTGTAAATCTGTGCTATTGTTGTGAACAGAGATAGGTGACGCGAACCCTATTTGTAATAAAGGTAAGTTGCGGAGTTCTCCTATGCGTCACACCAGTTCTGTTAGGACGTCACAATGACGTACCGTGACGAACTAACAGGACTATTGGGACGCATGGATGACGTAATTTTGTAAACATTATTCAGAAATACATTGTGGTCCTATGGTCTGTGCGTTACTGGTGAAAAATCCACGTAAAACATGTTGAAATGTCTATTTCGCTCTCTCATTATTATCTATTTAGGTATCTCATCGGCCGTGGGCCTGTGGACGGTGAGCAATGGGCTAGCTCGCCGTCCGTCCGTCTCATGACGACAGGCCGTGTCGACGGCGCGTTCGTGTTCCACGCGCGCCTCAAAGAGATGTCAGCAAAAGTGAAGGGGTCCAAGGCAAGGGCCGATGCCTGCCGGGGCTGCGGGACTGTTCGCAAGAGATACCGTGGCCCCGGAACACAAATGGCGATGAAGGAACATGGATGGGTTTTAGTCAGTAAAAGTCTGACACTGCTCCGCCCAGAGCGGGAGGAGTCATTTGATGATTTCCCATCCGAAACAAAAAAAAAGGTATCTCATCGGCAGCTTGATTTTATGTGCATGTTTCGCTAGTGGGAACGCAAGTACGAGGAGTAGTCAAATTATTTTGTCGACTGTACTAACATTATTCCTTACCGCCGTAGGTACTATACTTACCATACGTTTTTCCTTCTCCTCTGCTATTCTTTTCTGATTAATTTTGTTGCGGAATCCAAGACAGTAATTAAATTGTTTCTCTAGAACTTCGTCGAGCTTCATTGTTTCGGCGCTTTTCTGGTGGTCGCCACTTGATTCTGGATCTGTTGATTCAGGAGTTGCAGTGGTTTGGGAATAATGAGCCGGGCTTGTCCAAAAAAAATAAAACGTACTGTCGACCAAGCTATTTGGTTTACATTTTAACATGTAAATTACATTGTAAAATGTAAACCAAATAGCTTGGTCGACCGTACTAACATGCCCGCCCATAAAAAACCAATGGGCAGGTAAGTTTTGTATAGTAAGACTAGGTTGATTCTCCTAAAATAATGCTTTGCTTTTCAGTTCTACTCGAAGTAGCGAAAACACTCTATTAGAAACAGAGTTCGTGTCATGGCCGATGGTACGCTACAAACGGGAGGTCCTTTTCGGTTGGGTCGACTTGCTGGGTGAGTCAAACTACCGTAGAATTACAGCTAATTCATATGTATTGGTTTTCCTATTAGCAGTATTTGTAATAATGGACTTTCCTTTTGTGGTTTTCATTCACTGTCATAACGTTCAAACAGGCGTTTTTTTATTTTTTATTCAAACATGCTTTAGCTAGAAAATAAATTTTGTTTTCCATTGTAAATCTTTTGTAAGATTATTTTCTTTTTGTAGTTAAATCCTGAAGTAAAACTTATTTTTTGCAAGCCTGCATCGTGCCCCACAGCTGGGCACGATTGCCAATTTCTTCTTTCAAACCACTTTATCTATGCAATCCATGACTTTTTTCAATGGCTATTCTATATTAGTCAAGTACTAAGATAAAACAAGAGAAAGAAATATCTTATGAACAATTTCAGTATCATTCGGAGGCATAGCGGGACTGTTCCTGGGTTTCTCCTTACTTTCTGGTGTGGAGCTCTTGTACTACTTCACGCTGCGAGCTTGGTGCGCGGCCGCGAGAGATGGGGAGGTATTGCGACAAGAACGAGCTGAAAGACTCGCCAAGCCTAAACCTCTACATGACCTGAGTCTTGTACCTTGGTCAGTGTTTTTTTTAAACAGTTTATAGTTAGACAAAAGAAAACTGAAGCTGTGATTTCACTTCCATTCACGGACTATCCACAAAAGGAAAATTAGATACTTATGTCATGTCACTACGTGTGGTGGCAGAAGAGACGCACCTGTGTATGTTTATAAAGTAGTGACCGACCAGATTCGGCCAAAAAAATCTAGTAGTTCGGCCCCACCGAAACTATATTCGTGAATTGTCGTGTGTTTATGGTTTATGCTAACTTCCTGTTTGACGATCTTGGACGGTTAAGTTTTGGTTTCGGCTGAAAATACTGTTTCAGTCGGACACTATTATAAAGGTGCTTTTCTTACTTTTACTTGAACTTCCGGGAGCCATCCTAGTTTTTAACAGACTTCAAAAAGGAGGAGGTTCTCAATTCGTCGGAATCTTTTTTTTTTGGTGTAGGATAATTTTATTAAATCATGTCGCTTTTACGTATGATCGAAGAAAACGATTTCGTGTACCCTTGAGAATCATCCCTTACCCAGCTATGTGTTGGCTACAGGTGGAGGCAATCCCCAATGCCGCGCAGCGCCCGTCCCATCGTGGTGCGCACTAAGAACATACAGCCGCCCGAGTACTCACCGCCTCCTTCATATCCTACTTACTTACCCTAGTGATAACTTAACTATGCGGATTAATCTAGATTATAATATTATTTCTAAGGTACTTAATCATAAGTGTTTGAAATGAAACAATAATATATTTCAATTAATATTTATTCCAATATTTTTGGTCACACATCCTTTCTAATGTCGCAATTAGTAAAATTTATATCGAACTACATTATTGTGACAATTGGACACAAAAACAGTCAACAAGTTCCAAAATTCGAGAAATATAAACATACATACAGTAAAGTCTAAAAAAACGAACACAATAATGCAGTTCAATAAATAACAAGTTTACAAAAAAATATAAGTTCCGAAACATTTCGTGTGATCTGTGTATGTATTCGATACAATTTAATTTTTACAATAAAATTTGTTTTCTAAGAACCAAGGGTAAATCATGCGCAGCACCAAACGTCTAAGTACTAAACAATTAGGAATGAAATTTTTGACTAATCAAACATAAAAATTACTAATATTGCATTTAATAAATTGACTGGCAATTTATTACTCACGCACTTCACTCATTAGCGGTAATTACCGAATGAATGAATGATAATACTCTTGCATCGTTCCAAATATCAGATAATTATTAATAATGCTGATTGTATTTTTATCGCAATATTCGTAAAATGAAATTTACAGATGTTTAACTTACTTATCTACTAACTGTATGATTATTGATTACACATTTTATCATAGACACATATAAATTGAAAATTCTATTCCATCCAATAAGATTTAAAACCTACAATGCCATTTCAAACTATCTTCCAAGGAATCTTAGCAACTTTGGCATTATAATACCTTTTAAAACCCATTTTAAAAAGGATCTACTTCTATGAGCTAATATTTAATATTAATTTAATACTTCTAGTGTGTGTACAGCGACTTGCATTAACACTGAAGAGATAATAAGTTATAATCATGATTAACCTATGTACGTTGAATTATATTAAAAAGTTGCTGCATCGAATATTTTACGTTACATTTATACGAAGCAGCTGCATACGTTATAACGTTTAAGCTCTAACCAAACCGAGGCGAAACCATTGTGATTATTACCAGTGAACATCTTCATACGAGTTATAATTCGCACAATCGACGCAAGCGAGTATTGCCTAAGATCCCGCGTCGTATTCGCTTGAGTTTGGCCAGAGCTTTAAATAGTATAAGATGTTCCTTCCTTTGGTTTTCACACTACAGAAATCGGATTGCTACTTGCTCACTGGATTATATGTGTATCTTACTCTACTTGACATACTATTGTTTGGAATAGTTACGTTTAACAAATACGTATATCAAAGGAGAAGCCTCCTGGTACATCTATTGAAGAATACGAGTGAAATACATCTCTAACGATGACATAGAATCCTGCGATCGGCGTGAAGCATGGGCGTCAAATCAAATTACTAAAATTACATTGGATCTAGTTATTAAAAATCAAATAATGTATCCTATAATCGTCTGCGCACAAATACTAGTAATCTTAAGATTAGTATGGAAAGATAAAACATGATCCTTTCTGACATAATGTCTTTAAGGAGTAAAAATACATGTTAAGACATCTTTTAATAATATAACGCTAAGAGCAATTTGTAAATTAATTTAAGTAAAACGTTAAATTAAAGTAGTACGTAAGTAACTTTCATTAAATTTTTTGACACGATTTTCGCACGTTTTAATGTATTTTACGATAATAATACAATACAGCAAACTGTTACCATTGTTTGATTAAGAATACCTTTCCAATAACAATGTTGTTATCAGATATAAGTAGCATCCTACGACATAACAGGGGTTGAGATAGTAGACAAGTTAAATAAATAAAATAAAAAAACTGAGCAAAATCTTCAAGTGTATGTGAAGTACGAGCGAAATGCAAAATCATATATCATTTATTTCAAAATTATCGCGCATCCTCAAACATACGTAATTTCAATTCATCTATATTTACAATAATAAAATAAGTAGGATTCAACTTATATTCCTAAATCTATGATTTCATTTAAAAAGCTTTAAATTGATTTCTGTAAATATAACTATGAATAAAAAAATAAGTTAGGGAAACTCATTTGGTTTCTAAATGTTTTTTTGTGACTATATGAAGAAATAAAGAGGTATATTTTGCACTATGAGACATGAAGTTTTCTGAACAGTCTAATGAAAAGTTTGCGGTAAAGGTGTTACCGACCAAACCTGATTTCAGGCCAAATTAGTTTGTCCTAGGCCAAACCGGTTTATCCCGTAGGTGTACACTAACCCAAACAAAGTAATTACAATGCGCCCAACTTGGACGTGGCCCGCTCCCGACTCTCGCTCGCTCGCGTGGTTGGTCACAGTTCTAATCTACCCCGTCTGAGCGTCCGTCTTTTGTGATGAGCCCTAGTTTGGTCTAGACCAAACCAGTTTAGCCGGAAATCGGGTTTGGCCGGTAACATATGCAATGATAATGGAAATATAACTACAGTTGAACAAGGATCTTCCGGCGTGTGACCAACATCGATACGAACGACGATAACTTGTTTTTTCAATACAATTTCACAAATGCTTACAAAAATACATACACCCTCTTGTCATTCAAGCGTCAAAAGATCCATGAATCTCTGTTTAGTATGACCACTTTAAGTGTGCAGTTCAAGATGGCGTTGCTTGTCTAGAAAATTTGCATCGATATGTCAAACTTGGTACACTCATTTTAGTTCTGGGTTTTCTCATCTGCACAATAAGTTGGTTCAAGTGTATTCTTTGTGTGAACTGTGTGTTTCTGCCACAGTTTTAGTTAACACACCGGCTAACAAGTTTTGTACTGCTGTAGGTTTCTATTTAATACATAACAGGTGACATTTTAAAAAGGATTTGGAGAGAGTCTGTCAAGCGTTATTTGGCACTCCTATTTATCGATTAAGTACTAAAACGTTATACGCGCGATTGGCATAAAAATATTGATTAGACCCACAAATTCCGCTTCGTCCCATTCTTGAATACAAATATTAGTAAATTCGACGAATACCTAGTTTACTTATAAGTTATAATGTTAGGGGAGGATTGAGATCAAAGGTAAGTTTGTAACTCGCCCTCTGTGATAAAAGATCATTTTCATCCTCCACTGGTGATGGGGCATGACATTTAGGCGGAACGTGAAGTTATTCGAGTGTTAAACAATCTACACCCGCTGTATGTACCTTCTCTCACTCCGCACGACGTTAACAGATATATTTTTATAATTAATTTAATTTTAGAATGTCCGCGCCGCGAATTTCTTGGTATAATTTGCTATAGATTGATTTATACTTGTTTTCAAAAATTCCTTAGATAAGCTCAGACCGACAAAAGTATAATAAAAGTGAGTTCAACCATACGTGGTTTAGTTATTTATAGTTTACCGACTCCATTTCGCATCATTTATATGTCCATATCCTTATCCCCATATCTAATGGGAGTCACAATCCTGAAGCAAAATCAGGCAATGGACACTTAAGGGCTGATAAGTCGATTATATAATCTCTAGATTTTTTCCCAACTCCGAAGGCGAGGAATACAATATTTGCTCCTTCATATTCGACCGTTAAGATATACTTGACAGACTCAGTGAAGGCTGAATTAAGTATCTTTTTCGCTAAGTACAAATTAAAATGTCAGAATTACACAACCTATCAAAAACGATAAATAAATAATGTAAAATTAACAAATTTCATTAAGTAGATCATAAAAATTGTTTTAAATAGTTTTAGGACCTATTGCAATCAGGGAAATAACTACTTTTAAAACAAAATAGTACAGAAATGCTACGATGATACGTGAATGATATTCAGCGCTGGGAGTATCCGAGAATTCGTTTATCACAGCAAATGTCACGTCAAACTTGACAAAGGGTTGAAACCACATCAGTGCGGCAATACAACGCAAGGGACTGCGGCATTACACATGCACACCGCAGAGTTTGATAGTGCGGTTGAAATTTCAATGAAATTTGTGCCTCACACTTGCGGTTTTGCCCTCTAGTAACAAGATGACCCAACGAAGAATTCGGGTTGAACTACAACTTACATGCGTTGATGGTTTTAGTTTATGGAAAGCCTTTTAGGTTTACCATATGCTAATAAAGAAATAACTTACTGAATGGCCGCTAGGTTAGGGCGCAGTGTATGTAAACAAGAGATTTGTTGGTAATATAAAATGCATGAAAACGTGAATCGCATGCAAGTCTAGTTCAACCCTGACAGCACAGAGGCCTATAAGAAAAGCGTCTACGTTCAAAACCGAACGGTAATAGTATAATTTTACTAGATTCGGTCTTAAAAATTAAGTAACAGCCAACTAAACCTCCAAGGTAAGATTATTCGCCGACCGATAAAAAATAAATATTTTAATTTAGTAACATAAGGAAGGGCCGAGCTGATTGTTCGACGCCTCTTACACTACGGAGTAAAAGGTAACTATAGGGCGGGATAGTCCCAGTGGCATGGAGTAGCGAGCAAATGGATTGCTAACCCACATAACCTATTTTGAATTCAGAATCTCAGATAATTGACAAGTTTTGGGAATACAAACTTAACACCATACAAGACAAAGTTCATATCCCATTGCAACCGATTTTTTTTTAGGACTATTTTTGGTAATGATCTATTTGGATTTCATAACGCTCTCTCAGATTGTTATTTAAGTGGCAATACAAGTAAATAATCTAAGATTGGGTATTCAAGTATTTAAACGCTCATCAACATAATTTTTTGATGCTAATTACTGGCTCCAGATATATCACATTGGTTTTTGGTGAAGTTTACACTTTTGAGTGAGCATTTAAATGAATCCAGTCCTCACTTGAGTCCATTCGCTAGCTACCCCATACGCGTTAGCACAGGCGGCGCGGTGCTCAGCACAGCTGCACGTGGTCGCCGTCCCCGCGCGGCCACAGCGGGCGGGCGGCCGGGCCGGCGCGCGCCTTGTCGCAGCGCCGGCGCAGCACGCGCGCCACGCGGGAGAACGTGTCCGGGTCGGACAGTGTTGCCTGCAAACAGAACACTTTACGTAAATATGCAAAAATAAATAAATCTCAATCACACTGCAGCATAGTACTATTGGCGCGTGGCTTTAATCGGGAGCTAACGCCGCCCTAGTTCCCAGGTATAATTTCCACAGAAAGTATGCACCGGCAGCGCCCTACTCTCAATATCATTCAAGCGCCAACAAAGGCTACTATCATCATCATCATCATTTCAGCCGAAAGACGTCCACTGCTGGACATAGGCCTCCCCCAAGTGTCGCCACATTGACCGGTCCCGTGCGAATCGCATCCAGCGGATTCCAGCAACCTTCACCAGGTCATCGGTCCACCTAGTGAGAGGCCTTCCAACGCAACGTCTTCCGGTTCGCGGTCGCCACTCCAGAACTTTTCGGCCCCATCGGCCATAAGTTCTGCGAGCAATGTGCCCTGCCCACTGCCACTTAAGTTTGGCAATTCTTCGGGCTACGTACGGGCTAGGCTACATCCGCAAGAGAACCAAGGTTACCGAACCTTGGTTCTCTTGCGGATATCTTCATTTCTGATTCGATCGCGCAAGGAAACTCCGAGCATAGCCCTCTCCATTGCCCTTTGGGTGACTTTAAGCCTTCTGATGAGGCCCAATGTGAGCGACAACGTTTCGGTCCCGTATGTAATCACTGGCAACACACACTGGTCTTGAGACACTGCGGTAAGTTGGACGAGAGGATACCGCGCAACTTCTCGAACGCTGCCCAGCCGAGTCGGATTCGACGATTGACCTCTTTCTCGAAGTTAGACCTACCTAACTGGACCGTTGCTCCCAGGTACACATAATCGTCTACAACTTTGAGTGTAGAGTCTCCGATCTTGATAGGAGTGGGTGTGACATGGCCATTCATCATGACCTTGGTTTTGTCCATGTTCATTTTAAGACCCACTTTTCCGGAAGCTCTACTGAGGTCATCGAGCATCGTATTGAGGTCCTCTATGGTCTCAGCCATGACCACTATATCGTCGGCAAACCGAAGGTGAGTGATGTACTCGCCATTGACGTTGATGCCTAGCCCTCTCCAGTACAGAACCTTGAAGACATCCTCCAGTGCAGCGGTGAATAGTTTCGGAGATATGACGTCTCCCTGTCTCACACCTCGCTGCAGGATAGGTTTCGAGGCTTGGTCCTGAAGTCGGATTGACATGGTGGCGTTTTTGTACAAACACTTCAACACCTCGATGTACCGATAGTCGATTTGGCACCGTTGGAGACTGCAGTAAAGCCCAGGTCTCGATCGAATCGAAGGCTTTCTCTAAGTCCACAAACGCTAAACAAAGGGGCAGGTTATCTCTTCGGTCTTCTGTATAACCTGCCGCAGCGTATGTATGTGGTCCACGGTGCTAAAGCCTTTTCGGAAACCGGCTTGTTCGGGAGGCTGGAAATCGTCAAACCTGCGCGCGAGACGATTCGTGATGACTCTTGAAAACAACTTGTAGGCTTAGAAGTGAGATGGGCCTATAATTCTTCAACCGGGCATTGTCGCCCTTCTTGAAGAAGAGTACCACCACACCCCTGCACCATGCCTGTGGCGTTTTTCCCTGAAGTATGACGGAATTAAACAGGTTGTTGTTTTTGAGTTGCTTCAGAGTCATCCTAATCTCGTACAGGCTGACGTCCGGGGTGTCTTCGGTATAGTGTAGGGTCAGTCTAGCTCTTGGGTCGTTTGCTAGATCTACGACGGGTTTATTGGTTGACGTGTACAACTGTCCATAGAAGCTCTCGATCTCCCTCAGAAGCTCCGGTTTGGCGTATAAGATCCTACCATCGTCGGTCTTCAGTTTCGTGAGCTGGCTCTGCCTAATAGCCAGATCTGTTGCAAATAACTTGGAGCCTTTATTCCGCTCAATCGCGTCTTTAATACGCTCGGTATTAAAGCGGCGGAGGTCGCTCTTCAAGGATTTAGAGATCCGTCTATTGAGCTGCCGGTATTTACACGCCTCGTCTCAAGACTGCAGGATCATCTCACGCCGCTCCTTCATGAGCTTGAGAGTGTGGTCGGAGAGTCTCTTGTTCTGATCTGTACGACGTGCCTTGAAGAACTTAGACCCGGTCGTATGGACAGCTTCCACGAACCCATCGTTGTATTCGTCCACTGAGCTTCCTAGGCACTCGAAACGGTTCTGGAGTTCAAGCTGGAAGCTCTCGGGGTTTTGGATTTGGATCTGTGCTGGACGGAGCGTAGACTTCATCAGTCGATACATTTCAAGCTTGATATTGATGTTCAATGTGCCTCTTACCATGCGGTGATCGCTCCCGGTTTTCACCGAATTGATCACCGAGACATCATTGAACATTTGCTTCTTGGTAGACATCATCGGGGCTCTGCCAGGTCCACTTCCTGTGCTCACGTTTTCTGAAGAAGGAGTTCATCATATAGAGGCCCTCCTTCTCCATAAAACTAGCCAGTTGGTGACCCCAGCGATTCCAACGTCCAACTCCAAATTGCCCCACCTGCAGCTCATCCCCGTCTCGTTTGCCCAGTTTCGCGTTGAAGTCCCCCATGACAACGGTAAAGTGAGTTTTGGAACCATGCATGGCTTTAGAAATATCCTCATACATGGTCTCCACTTCGTTGTCGGGGTGTGCCGAGGTCGGGGCGTAGACCTGTATGACCTTCAGCGAATATCTTGAGGATATTCTGAGTATAAGGTACGCCACCCTGGTCGACACACTCTCGATCTTCACCACGTTGTTCACAAGGGACTTGTGGACGATAAACCCAACACCACCCTGGGACTGCCGGTCACCCTCTCGGAAATAGAGCAGGTTGCCGGATTTCAGGATTATCGTGTCCTCCCCCTCTCTTCGGACTTCGGATAATCCTACAATACTCCATCGCAGCCTGCTTAATTCCTCTTTGAGTTCCGTTATCTTCTCGTCGGTCCGGAGTGTGCGTGTGTTGTATGTTGCCAGGTCCAGTCGCTGGTATTGGCAGCCGGATCCCTTCCGGAGATTCTTCGCACCCCTTGCCACGCCGTAGCCTCGACCGCTGCCGTAGTCGAGGGTAGACGGGCTTCCGGGCACTAGGGGCCATTTCTTTGATGCGCTATTCATTTGGGGGGGTTTTGCCATAATCGCCACGCTTGGCAGGCGGGTTGGCGATCACAGTGAGTGCGGTTCTTACAGAAGACACAGAGCGCTGCTGCCCATTCTCTGGTAAGTCCCTTAGTCGCCTCTTACGACACCCACGGGAAGATATGTCCGACACCATACAGACGAAAAATGCTGCTATACTTCGCATCAAAAGCGCACGACCCTGAGGTGTGTAAGTAGCAGGGACGGTTACCGTTACCAAAAAAATACCGGTAAAATTAACAAAACATTAACGTTATGCTACGTTAAAAATAACGTTAAATCATAGGATTTAGCGGTATTTAAATTGCGTTATTTCACTAAAAACTAACAATATCTGATGCGACGTTGCCAACCAGAACGCACACCGCGCGTCCTTCCGGCCGGCTCTTTCAATCGGAGCGGCAAAAGCTACGAAAAATACGAATTTTACGACGATCGGTCAGATACCTACGAAATCGAAAACGCGAAGACTCGTGCGCGCTCGCGTGTAGTGTTAGTTGTCTGTAGTGTAGGTTTAAAACCAATTGCCAAGTCGAAGTGTTCGGTTGTCTTCTCGCCATAATTTGTATAATTCGGTCTTCCCTGGCGGTGAATACCCGAATATTCCTAGTGTGCCGCTACGTCACCAGTATCCCGATAGCGAGACCACAACCTGGATATGACGATGAAGTGCGATATCTAAGTGAATGAGTGATCAGCAGTGTATTTGTGATTGAGTTATAAGTGTCTTGTGATTAATAAAGATATTTGTTTAATCGGTAGTGTTTTAATGTATCTCATACCCAGCTCGTAACAATATTAATCTTTAATTACAATATTTATGTTGACCATAAAAGTCCTATTTTTGGGTAGGTAAAGGTCTGTTCAAACTATAGGGTAGTTCAGAAGTGGGCTGCGATTGACAGTCAAGACGATGCGTCCTCTGTGCCCGCTGATACCTAAGTGTGTTCAAGTAAACGTCGCAGATGCAGCACAGAAACAATACCTATTACCTGCCGAAGCTAGTCGTATTAACATCGTAAGATGCTAGACTCCCCACCGACATCGTTAGAAAGAGATAGGCGTAAAAATTACCGGTATAAGTATTGTTACTTTTACCGATACTAATATTCGTAATTAGATAACGTTAACGGCTTACGGGCATTGTTTTTTATCGTTAGCATAACGGTAATTGGTAACGTTATAAAAAAAATAACGGTAATTCGGTCCCTGGTAAGTAGTTACATATCGTTGTTCTATGTAGTTCTAGAAAAAGATATACATAAAGAGTAGAACATTCCAAGAAATGACGACTCTAAAACTATGTACTACAGAGACTGTAAAAATTTGGTATGCATGACCTGTTTTAGATGATAGGATGCGTTTTTAACCCGGAAGTACGCTTCCGTAGGATAATTTCTGACCTACATACGAGTATTAGATAGTACACACAGCGTTCTCACCTCAATAGCTATAGCCAATACGAGATGGAGTGCGGGTATTATCAGCAGATAAATGCGGAACTTGGTTTGCTCGGGGTCGCCGGAGTCCATGGGTTCGATCTCCATGTAATCTGCGAGCCACTTCCACGGACACAGCAGGAGTACCGTCACGAAGACAACTTGTGTTGCCAGTGTTAACACCATGTAATCTGGAAATGGTTATATCGCATTAGGAATGTTGTAGTTAATCCAGGAAAATGGATGGATTTATGCCAGGAATTACAACAACACGTCTGTGTAGTGCTTGTCATAAACGCAGATTCATATTTGCTGCTTTTTTCGAGTAGTAAAGGCGCCCGCCCACTATTCTTGGGTTATAAGTTCAAATATTCTCATTTTTGGACAATTCAATAACAAATACGTCAATTTTAGTGCTGCATTTTTAACAATATCAAAGAATACACTTACAGTTAGTACAGAAACGTTGACGGAAAGGCCAGCCCTTAGCATACACGCAGGCCATGATTAAGTACTGGAACGCCGTTATTATGAAGAGAACTGTGTTCTCCCAACATTGCACTTGTTCCACCTCGGGTCCACCTTCAACTGCTTTGAACCTGAAATATAGAAAAAGTACAATTGGGTAGATGACAAAAAAAAATCTTATTAGCCCGTCAGATAGATTTCAAAAAAATATTGGTTACATATTTTTCTTTTTTCATGTAAACAAAAAATGAAAACGATACAGTGCGACGAAAACTCGTGTCACTTAACATTTGAGTACATTTTTTACCGGAAAGTGACGTTACTCATGATCTTTGACGCGTTTTTTATCTTCGTCAATTTTTATTAATTTGATAAAACAAAAAACACGTATCCAATATTTTTCGATAATCTAACTGACGGACTAAACAGAATTTCTTTTTGAATTTTTTTAGTCAGGAATCATCCCCGTTCATTATTATTTTATCTAGCGTGACTAAGTCAGGATACGCCTGAGGTATTTCATCATCAACATTTTGAGTATCAATGGCAAAAGTTCAAATATGTTTAGCCCAAGAGGCCCTGCTCATAGACTCTAGTGCACAAGTGACAGGGTATGCATTATTTTAGCTGGTAGACTCCCTTCCATCCTTTTCCCTAAGCAATGCCACAATTAACAACCTAGCGCTGTTTGTTCGGAAGCAAGGCGTGATAGTCCATGAAAGCCACAAGTTATCGCTCCATCTTGTCCGGTCAGCACTCTCAGGGTCTTATGGTAAGTAGTTGTTACCCGAGGACTTCATAGCCTCATTATTGATTTCAATGACTTGTCGACACACAAATTATGCAAAGCCATCGTGGAGTTTTCCTTCGGTGCACTACTAATTCTAACGTGTACAAGTCTGGTATGATAACGTCGTCATCATTATCTTCTTACTGCCCTAATCCCATGTTATTTGGGTTACTTGTTACATTCTCCTCGATAACAGAATCCCAACTTACCAAAGTTGAGCGTACAGCAGATAGATCGCCGCGATCTGCATGAGGAGCACCAGTAAGACCTGCATGACGAGCGGCACGATGCTGGACGGCGCCACCAGCGACACGGGCGGCGACACGCGCGTCAGCGTCGGGCCCGGCGTCGCGCGGCCCAGCGACAGCGCCAGCAGCGTCGTCAGCACCAGGTCGATGTACAGGAACTGGTTGTTGCCGAGGATTGAGTAGAACTGTGGAAACCAGAAAAGGTCAATAATAGTGTTCATCTTTGCAGACATTGCACAGAACAGAAAGGTATGTAGGGAGAAAGGGGAGGACTTTGCCCAGCAGTGGAACACATGATACACTACCAAAAAAAATAGTACATTTTGATACAAGTGGAGAAAGTTTGTTATTGCATTCGAGGCGGAATTAACACCCGAGCCGTAGGCAAGGGGTTTTTGAGCCGAGAACTGCAATAACAAATGTCCACGTGTATCAAACGACGTTTTTCAATACACTTTTGAAGAAATAAAATAACGTTGGTGACGACGTAAGGTTGATTGTGAGGTTTTGGGGTATATTTGCAATTTTTAAATAAAATGGTACGACTGTTTTGTAGCTCTGTATTGAGGCAACTGAAGTACATAATACGATCAAACATACCGCCCACCAAAAGGACCCTATGTCCTTTTACAAATACAATTAATTGGGCTTAATAACTAACTTATTGTTTCTAAACTTAACAACCCTTCAAAGTAAATCTTACAAATTCTTAAAGTGGACTGTAATGTAAAAAATGAATACGAGTTTTCAAATAGTAAATAAGTACCTACATGTCTGTTTACTACACATTTTAATAGTACAGTACCAAGTATTAAGTATGACTCATTAAGGTAAGTAGGAACCTATCTGTTTCACAATAGAATTAGTTACTAGTTGTAAGTAGGTATACATAGTTTCAAGTAATAGCATGCAGGTAGGAAGGTAAGTACATCATTGTTATTGTAATCCAGTTAAGCAACTTCAATCATCAAATGGTAAGTATGTGTACCTAGGTACATAATTATCTCAATAGTAATTAAGTAGTTTATGTAGATACATAGTTAGTTTTATTTAGACCTAAGTACATACCTTTTATAATGTAATGAACAATGATATGTAATATCATGCAGACTTAAATTTATAGGGTAAGTAGTATACATAAAGATAAGCAAGTATATAAACAAACTTGTTTCAGTTACCTAACAATTATTACTTAAGCGTCTTTAGGTAGGAATATTAACTTGGATAAAGGTCTTTTTAATTCACTTTGTCCTTTACACTGCACTGTAACCACTCTCACTAAATTGTCTTTTCCAGGATGCAGCGTTATAATTTTTCCCAGGAGCCATTTCGTAGGAGGCAGACCGTCCTCCTTGATGACCACAATGTCTCCCACGGTAGGTGACTGGATAGCCGATTGCCACTTGGTCCGTTGTTGCAGAGTGTTTAAGTATTCTGAATGCCACCTTCGCCAGAAGTCTTGTGTCATTCGCTGTACTAACTGCCATCTAGTCAATAGACTGATTTTTGAGTTTTCATAATCATAATCCGGAACACTGAGTAAGGGCTCACCTATTAAAAAGTGCCCAGGTGTGAGTGGTGACATCGTCTCAACAGTATTGTCCAGCTGGCACAATGGGCGGGAGTTGAGACAAGCTTCTATTTGTGTTAGCAATGTTGCCATCTCTTCGTAGGTAAGTTTTGTGTCTTTGCTAACTCTTGCTAGATGTCTTTTTGCAGCTTGCACTCCAGCTTCCCAGAGGCCTCCACAATTTGGCATTCGCGGCGGGATAAAATGCCACGTAGTTCCATCGGTTGCTAAGTGTTCGGAAATTTCTTTGGAAATGCTGTTTTCACCTGCTTTGAAAAGGTCTTTGAGCTCCCTTGCAGCACCAACGAAATTAGTGCCGTTGTCGCTGAACAGATGAAGACATCGACCTCGACGTGCGACGAATCTCCGAAACGCAGCCAGGAATGCTTGAGAAGTTAAGTCTGTTACGGCTTCCAAGTGTATGGCACGTGTAGCCATACACACAAATAAACAGATGTACCCTTTAGTAGCATGATGGCCTCGCCCTTTCGATGTTTTCATTAATACTGGACCTGCATAGTCAACTCCACTGTTTAGAAATGCCCGCTGTGGACTCACCCTAACAGCTGGCAATTCACCCATTAACTGGTGGTTTATCTTGCCTTTATTCACAAGGCAAACCTTACAACTTCTTATGCATTTTCTTACAGCTGATTTTAAGTGAATTATCCAATAATTACTTCTTATGTATGTCATCATAACTTGTATACCACCATGTAAAATTTGTTTGTGTGCTTCGTTAACCAACAATATAGTGATATGTTGATTACTCGGTATGATTATTGGATGTTTGGTTGTGGCTGGCAAATTAGCGTTATGTAAACGACCTCCAACTCTCAGCAAATTGTTTTTATCTAAAAATGGTGTCAAGCTAATTAGTGAACTTGATTTTCTCACCTTACCATTTTTCTTTATGAATTCTATATCTCTTTCGTAAATTAATTGCTGATAGTATATTATGCACCTTTGCAAAACTATGCTCATTTCATTTGTAGTTAAATACTTCTCTTTGTTTTTATTGTTTAATCTTCTGCAATAGGCAAGTACTCTCTTCATTCTAGTCAGATTTGAAAATCTTTCCCAAATTGGTTTTTCTTCTTTTTCGTGGGTTTTACTTGTAATAGTACAACAGGTAATTTTTAACTCTAAATCTGTCTCTGTATTTTCTGACCTTCTCAAATGAACTTCTTTTTCTGATAGCCATTCTGGCCCCTTCCACCACATCTTCTCCTTTTCCAGATCTGTTAGGAACATTCCTCTGGATGCTATGTCAGCAGGATTTTCTTGTGACACGACATGATGCCACTGTATGTTGTTTGTATTGTCTTTGATTTCCACCACACGATTCGCAACAAATGTCTTCCATTTTTGAGGTTCACCATGAAGCCACGCCAGTACTATCGTGGAGTCTGTCCAGCAGTAGGTTTGGTTATATGGAATTTTCATGGCTAATGTGACTTGTTTTAGAAGCCTTGACAACAAAAGAGCTCCACACAGCTCAAGCCGAGGTAGTGATACTGTTTTCAATGGAGCAACTTTGGTTCTTGATGCAATTAAACTTGTGCACACAGTATCATCTTGTTGTTTTACTCTGCAGTATACAACTGCTGCATAGGCTCGAGTTGAAGCATCGCTGAAACCATGCAATTGTATTGCTTTTATATTGTTGCTATACGAGTGTAACCATCGGTTTAGAGAAATTTTGTTGACATTCTTGAAATCATTTCTTATCTTCAACCAATCTGCGGTTAATTCATCTGATAATGGTTGATCCCATTGTGTGCCAACTAACCATAGTTTTTGAATAAGCATCTTCGCGAGCACAATGCTTGGCGAAATCCATCCTAATGGATCGTAGAGTTTCTGTACATCAGATAAAACATTTCTCTTTGTTATGGTAGGTGGGGGTGAAGAGAGACTGATTTTGTAGAGAAATTGATCAGTACCAAGATTCCAGGTGATACCTAACGCCTTCACAGTACTATCTAGGTTTATATCAAGTTGGATGCTTGAAGAAATGTTGCTTGGATCCATCGACTTCATCAATTCGATGTTGTTTGATGACCATTTCTTCAACTCAAAACCTCCCTTGCTTAACATAGCTCTGAGTTGATTGCTAGCTTCTATGGCTTCCTTTACAGTGTCACAACCCGACATGACGTCATCGACATAGAAATCTGACAATGTAATGTCAGCAGCTACTGGATAGCTATCTCGTTCTTCGTGTGCAAGTTGGATCAAGGTCTTCACTGCTAGATAAGGAGCGGAAGTAGTCCCAAAGGTCACGGTAAGTAATCTATAATCTTTTATTTCTTCATTGCTATTGTTTCTCCACAGTATTCTCTGAAAATCAGCATCTTCCTTGTATAACATAACCATTCTGTACATTTTTTGTATGTCCGCAGCGAAACAAACGGCGTGCATTCTCCAGCGCATGATTATGCTTCGTAGGTCTTCTTGGAGCACTGGACCAGGTAAGAGTTCATCATTTAATGATATACCATTTGTTCCCTTACAGGATGCGTCGAAAACTATGCGGGTTTTCGTGGTTTCTTTATCTTCACGCAGGACTGGATGATGGGGTAAGTATACTGATTTTCTTGTATATATTTCCTTTTCAGGTACTTCTTCTATGTGACCTAAGTTTTTGTAGTCTTCTATAACCTTTTCGTATTCCTCCTTTAACTTAGGCTGATTATTAAACCTTCTCTCTAATTGTATCAATCTTGTTTTAGCTATATCTCTTGAATTTCCTTCGGTTGATTGAATACAATTTGTTTTAAACGGTAGTTTTACTACAAATCTTCCTTGTTCATTTCTTGTGTATGTTTTGTGATAAATATCTTCACATAATTGTTCTTCCTTTGTATTTTTTCGCCTTGTAGTTGTGTCTATCTCCCAAAGAGCCTTTAACATGTTCTCAACGTCTACTTGGTGATGCATGACAAGAAATGAATGTTCCTGTTGAGTTGTATTTATTTCTCCAAATAATATCCATCCTAGGGTTGTTTTCTGTGCACACGGAGACCCTGGTGGACCCTTAACTAAATTGTATTCGACTATTCTTGCATATTCCTTCACACCAAGCAGCATATCTATCGGGCCTGGTATGTTGTACTCTGGATCAGCAAGATCAAGACCCTCCAGGTGCTGCCAGTTATGAACAGTCATTGTATGATGTGGTATTCTCGTGGTCAGTTGCTTGGTCATGACGTAAGCTTCAACGTGCATGTTGAATTCTGGTTTCCCTCTCGATAATATGTTTAGCTGAACCACGTGTTTAATAGGTGCCTGCATAGAACCCACACCTGTCACAGTGCCTTCAATTGATTTTCTTTGAAGCTTCAATAATTGAGTTGCCTTTTCACTTATGAAGCTCGCTTGTGAGCCTTGATCTACAAGAACCCTTAACAGTGTCGCATGTCCATTATCTGCTTTTACTTTGACTAGTGCAGTTGCTAATAATGCTCTTCCAGATACTCCAACACCAACATGAAGACTTGTTATAGCCTCCTTGTTGTCTTCTTGTTGAGACGTCGATGGTTGTATAGGTTGGTTAGGTGTGGACTCTGTGGGACCCTTCGAAGCCTCTGATTTGTGGAGCAAGGAATGGTGACGTCTTCTACATACGCGGCAGGTAACTGGTACCTTGCATTTATAAACTGAGTGACCCGGAAGCAAGCAGTTGAAACAAAGCTGTTTTTCTTTTACATAGTTGTTACGTTGAGTAAGGTCCATTTTAATAAATTGTTTGCAGTGACATAAGGTATGCTTTTCACTACAAAGTAAACAGCTTTTTTCCTTAATAGCACTCACGGCATGATAGGATCGCTCCTTGACTGTACGGTCTTTATTTGTTACGGGTTGTATCATTTCCAGAGTTCTAAATTTTGATTCTAAAAATCTTTTTAAATCTGCCCAAGGTGGTACCTCCTCTGACCCGTCCTTATAGGCATAAGTTTCCCACTCTTTATGTGATTCCTGGTCCAACTTCTGAATCACCAGAAATATAATTAATGGATCCCAGGAATCGGTGTTAATTTTCAAGTTTTTTAGGTTATTTATGCACTCTGTTGTAGTATCTAATAAAGACTTCACACTGGTAGCTGTTTGCGTTGTGATTTTCTTTTGATAAAAAAGTCGTTGCAAAACAGAAAACACAATAACACGTTTATTTCCGTATCGGTCTTTTAACAATTGCCATGCTTGATTGTAATTACTGTCCGTAACTTGAATGTGCCGTAATATTATTTCTGCCTCACCGGTAACACTAGATTTCAGGTAATGTAGTTTTTGAACGTCACTGATTGAAGTATTATTGTGCACAAGTGATATGAACATATCCTGGTATGTAGGCCACTCCTCGTATTTTCCCGAAAAGGTTGGTAATTGAATACGAGGCAGTTTTACGATCGAACATTGCCCTTGACCACCAATTAACGATGTGTTTGATGTTTCCATTGATGTGTGCTGCATTTTGCTCAACATGTCCGTCATGTCTGCTTGTAAGCATAGGTACAGCAGGTCTTCGACGACGAAAAAGTCTTCATTGAGGAAGTACGGGATTTCTCCACGCTTGTCTCTCGGAGTACCTTGTGTCAACATCTCATGAGCTTGCTTAAAGGAACACCAATACTCTTCAATGCACTTCAATCTAGCCCTTATGTCACCGTCCGTAAGTCTCACTTTAGAGCACTTCTTTAAGTTCACTTGTGTTTTTTGTATCAAATTTGCCACGTCTTCTAGTGTATTTAAATATTTTTGTTGCTCCGAAGTTAACGTAGCCATTATAACGTTATATTATGTACGTATTGTAATCTCACTAAACTTGTGCTATGAATAGTCAACCACACTTGTATATAATAATCTAAGTTCACATAAAAACTTCACAATTTTGCGTAAACAAGTCGTCTTCTTATCTCTGGAATGCGGCCTTTTGTTCTCAGCTCGCTCGACTACCGATTCACTAATGACCCACAGGTGTGCCGGGTACTGATTATGCGGCTCGATTTGCGACCATATGGTGACGACGTAAGGTTGATTGTGAGGTTTTGGGGTATATTTGCAATTTTTAAATAAAATGGTACGACTGTTTTGTAGCTCTGTATTGAGGCAACTGAAGTACATAATACGATCAAACAAACGTAAAAAAACAATCACCGCCGACTATAGACATTGCACCAATTTGGACTAAGTATAGGTATAGTTTTATCTGTAGCAATTTTCCATCACCGCGTGCTGAGCCGCATGCGGTAATGGCTCATTCCCGCACGCGGCACAGCACGCGGTGTTGGAAAATGAAAAAGATCCATGTGTGTGAAATACATTGCAGGTTGAACCTAATCGTAGTGCGATAAGAACCCGTTTTCGAGGAAGTGTATTCAAAAAATCTTTGCATAAGCGTAGCGTACTACACCACGTACTGTATGCATATAATAACACACGTACTGCAAACTTTTGTTGCAGTCGATAAGTCCCTGTCAGCAATATTATCAATACTTATTTTTACTTGAAAAATAAAACGAAATATTGAGATCAGAACTGAAGCTTTACTTTCCAGTAAAATCGAGATAATGTTGAGTGCCATCGGTATTCTTTTCTTATAATTTCGGACGTCAATTTTGACTAATTTTTAGTACGGTCGAACAAGCTATTTGGTTTACATTTTACAATGTAATTTGTGGGTTAAACTGTAAAACAAATAGCTTGTTCGACCGTACATATTCATGTTATTGTATGATATGAAAATACAAAGTATACTTACGTTATACAGAATAAGAATTGAGAAGAACTGAATCAGAGAATAAAGAGCCATGTATTTGAAGATAGCGAAAGAGGTGCTCAGAGCGCAACGTCCTTCCAGAGCGAGCAGCTTCACGCATTTGATGTTCTGCTCCTGAGATGTGAATGGAGCCGCCACTAAAAATCAAAGAAAGAATTACAGAATCAATCAAGCTGGTTTAAGGAACACACTCGAATACAAGCGGAGAAATGGTGGACCTCGGCACCAGGGTATCGTGTCCAGTTGGTGTTGAGTTGCGTCTACCATAACAGTCTGTGAGCCTTGGACATATCACTTTATATGTCATGATGAAACTCTTTTAAGCCAGGTTTTAATTCACTCTGAATCGACCAATTATATTGGTTCAAATAGACATGGCGGCTCACGTCCTTCCTGTGATTGGTCGAATTTTTCAAACATCCGCACCGTTTCGCTTATCTCTGCTTTGGTGAAAACTTCGAGTCCAAGCACACGGCGTATTTTAAACGCGCGAACGACGCGCGTCTCAGGAACGCGCGTATTTAGCGCCGTAGATGCCGATTTTTGCGTTTTTATAGATTCAAACGCACGTAAAACGCGATACAAAAGCGCGTGTGAAGCGCGTTCGAAATTCGTTTGAAGCGCGTACAAAGGGTCAACTGACGAGGAGTCTCTGACCAAAACGCGGAAGCTACGAGCAACTACAGCCCTTAGTCTTATGGTTTCATCTTCCTTTTCTTGCTTGACAATAAACAACAAACCCTAAAGAAAGAATACCCATAACTTGGTACAAATACTTACCCGAGGCGTCGGCTTCAGATAGTGATATGCCAACATGCGCAGCTTTCAAGGCGCCGCAGTCGTTCGCGCCGTCGCCACACATGCCCACGACAAGATCTTCTTCTTGCAATGCAGTTATCAACTGAGTCTTTTGATCAGGACCGAAACGACCAAACACCATGCCTGAAAGAGAATAATTTATAAGAACAAGAACAGGTTGAATCACTGGGAATGCGAAATAGCCTTCAAAAGTTAAAAATATCTTAACCTAAATGTTTAACTGACTTATAAAAAGCAAGAGGTTATGTTCGTGTGCATGTGTTTTTTTTTTAAGTTAGGAACAGCCTCAGTTTCGGAAGTCGGTGACAGACAATGAATGAAGAAGACAGTAACAAACGTCACCGACTTCCGAAACTAAGGTTATTTTGCACTATTTAGAGGTTTTCTGGAAGTCTGTTGTATTTCCGATGATGCTAGTTGCATTTTACGGGCGCACCTTTTCACTGCAATCTATACCTTTAACAAAGTAGAATGTCACGCGGTTCTGTATTGTAATGGTTAGTAAGCAAAGTTGGTCTTACCTCGACTTAGTACTACTGGCATCAGTTCCGGATAATGAGTACGAATCACAGCCCAAGTTTTACCTTCCAATGCCAACACATATGCATCTATTGGTAGTTTAGGTGGTCCACCTTCGCCAACCACCTGAAACGTGCGGAGTAACATGTCATCTCAGTTCTATACATATACTAGCGGCCCGTCCCGGCTTCGCACGGGTTTGGTATTTTTTTTTTTTTGTTTTATTGTAAATCCTTTAGTCCACCAAATAGATGAATATAATCTGCCGACATATGTACCTATTCATATTTTTTTACTAATAATAACAGACGAATAATTAGCTGAATTATACGGTATTTCGTTCACTACAAAATAAATTTAATTAATTTTATAGCGTCAACAACACGTGGTAATTATGCTGTTAAAATGTAGCTTATATGACACGTTCGTAGATTTACCATAGCAGCGCCATCTTTTGATTACTTACTCAACCCAGTCGAAAGGTATCGACATCTGTTAGAATCATTTGGAGTTAACAGATAATTGTGACTGTCAAATAATAACAGACAAATAATTAGCAATAAATTAAAATTGCGACTATAATTTGAGATTTAAACTATCCTATCTCTCAAGTTGGATCGAACTGCACATGGTGTGCGAATTTTATTATAATCGGTTAAGTGGTTTAGGAGTCCATCGAGGACAAACATTGTGACACGAGATTTATATATATTAAGATTGCCGTCACGTAAATAACAAAGTAAAGAGCCACAATTCAATTGAAGCTTAAAAACCAAGCCCAGTCTTTTTCTAACAATGTCCCGAACATAGTGAGAAAAAAGCTGGGCACATATCCGATTTCTGCTTTCAGTCTGACCAGAGTATTTTACATGAAGCCAGTGCTGATCTGACCTCAACAATCAAGTTACTGAGTAATACGACACTCTTTGGAAAGACTGTCAGACTTCCGGGCTTCTAATTACCCGTGACGACTGTTAAAGATCAACAATGGGCGGGCAAGACTTAACGGTTAAACTTCGGTATATACTGATGGTCAACTATCCACGGACCGACTTTGGTAAGTGTAGCTTAACCTTCGATCGACCCTGTATTTACTTAGCCAGGGGACCCTAATACGTATAATAGTACATTTTGATACAAGTGGAGAAAGTTTGTTATTGCATCCGAGGCGGAATTAACTCCCGAGCCGTAGGCGAGGGTGTTTTAGAGCCGAGAACTGCAATAACAAATGTCCACGTGTATCAAACGACGTTTTTCAATACACTTTTGAAGAAATAAAATAAAATAACGAAAAAAAACAATCTGCGCCGACTATAGGCATTGCACCAATTTGTACTAAGTATAGGTATAGTTTTATCTGTGGAAATTTTTCAACACCCGCGTGCTGTACCGCGTGTGGCTCCTTTCTGCACGCGGTGATGGAAAATGAAAACAATCCACGTGTTTGAATTACATGGCATGTTGAACCTAATCGTAGTGCGATAAGGACCCGTTCGAGGAAGTGTATTGAAAAATATCTTAGGGGCCGTTCATTAATCACGTGAGGCTCGGGGGGGAGGGGTTAGGTAAAAATCACGAAATATCACAAGAGGGGGTACAGTAAGATATCACGTGTATTTATTTTTTCGTCAAACGCGCGTTTTCTAAACCGAAAAGTGGCGTATAGTGTGACCTTGACTCGCCGTTCCTAAAATTAGATTATACTTTATTACCTGTATTTAAAGATAATATTTAAAAAAAATCAAGATTCTTTGTAAGTACTAAAAAACTACACGTGGTATCACCAAGGGGGATGGGGGGTTAAAAAATGCTAAAAAAACATCACTTACTTAGTCTTCATCTAAAATTCTATACTGACTTATTTAGAAATTTTTTGTTCATAGCGTGTCAGTGGAAATTAATCTTGAGTTTATAAGTGTTTTCTAAGAACTTACTTCCATTGTCAAAGGCGGTCGTGAGTCGTTAGACTGCGGCTGGCCCGCACTGATCAGTACAAGTTTCTGTTGCGGTTGCACCATCAGGCACCCTCGCGCCACCGACATAGCAGTCATTATATTATCCCCTGGCAAAACAATTATTATTGAGGTAACAGATCAATAATCTTTATTACACAAGAAAGTGGTTACAAAATTGTGTGAAGTCCCCGACTCCTGTGCTAGGTGTGTGACCTCAGTTACAAGAACCAGTACCCTCTCCAAGGAGATATTATAGAGTTGAATGCAATAAGATTAACAACATGAAAGTTCTACTCTAAAGTTACGGAGATAGTTTGGCCGACGCGACGCTTTTATCCACCAATAGGGTAGATGACAAAAAAAAAAACTAATTAGTCAGTCAGATAGATTTGCAAAAAATATTGGACACATTTTTTCTTTTTTCACGTAAACAAAAAATGAAGACGATACAGTGCGTCGAAAACTCGTGTGCCGTCACATTTGAGTACATTTTTTACTCAAACGTGACGTCACAAGCCCCCACTCATGATCTTTGACGTTTTATCTTCGTCACTTTTTATTAATTTGATAAAACAGAAAACACTAACTAACTGACGGACTAAACAGAATCATATTTTTTTGGTCAGTCATAATCCCTATTAACTATATTGATCGGATCGAAATTAGGCACTTGAAAGATTAAGCAACACAAACCTGTCACCATAATCAGTCTCATAGAAGCCTCGTGAAGCTCTCTTATCACTTGGGTCGTTTCTGGTTTCAGGCTATTTTGCATGACTAGAAAGCCTAGGAACGCCATATCGCACTCGAGCTGGTCTCGCTTGACCCTCTGTGCGTCGACCCATTTCATTTTGCGATCGAGTTTCTTTTGTGCTAGACCGATTACTCGGTAACCGTTAGAAGTGTATTCGTTGAGAACGGAACTGAAGTTTTCTGGGAGTGTGTCTGGATTGCACATTAAGGCAACCTAAAAAGAAAAAGAAAAACGTTTAGAATGACAAATTTATTTGAATTCGGAATTGAATTTTTCGGCAATAGTGCCGAAATATCGGAAACTCAAAATAAATAGTAAACCTGTAAAATATCCCGTGTTTAGTGTTAATGATAGCGTTAGTGACCGTGCCAGTTCAAAAACTTATATAAGATGTTTTCTTTAACCCATGTCAAGATATATTTGATTGTTTTTTTGTTATTTTAGTCACCCAACAGCAGTTAACATGAATGATATAACAGAAGCGTAACATAGAGCATGGTTATTTTGGAGCTTGATTGACATTGTCAGCAGGTCGTTGTTGGTAAACATTTCTGAAATTGTCTGTGGGAATTGTATTGGAAAAAGCTGCCGGCGTTAGTACAACAACAATACCATTAATACGTTTACCTTTTCAGGAGCACCTTTCACGAAATAAACCATCTGCGGCTGTCCAAGTACATTAGTTATGACACCCATTGATTGCTGCGCCGATGAGAAATGGAACCGCCGCAATAAACCGACCTGTAATCATTGATATTTCTTAATTAGAATAAGACTAACCAAATATTTTGTTGTATTATCTATCATCAGAAATTAGATATTTTCATGTTTATGGTTTTACCCTACATTTATTTACTTAGGAATCTTTTGCGAGGTCAAACTCGTTTAGTAAAAAACCCGAAATAAATACACGCGATTAAAACACTATAAATACAAACAGAAACATTTGCTTCAACATTGGTCACGCTTGTGAAAATAGTAACTATCGTTTTAATCTATTATTTAGTACAGCATCATCCCTATTACTATCGTTTTTTTTTCCATTCCCGCTGACCCCACCAGTGGGGTTACGGGCGGTGGGGTCAACGGGAATACACCCCTTCTGGTATCCATTGATCAGCAAACAAGTCGTTACCTCATATGGAATTTCCATGGTGAAAGGATCAAAGTCATCCAAATTCTGTGCTTGATTGGCAGCTGTGATGGGTTTCACAATAACTGGTGTCAGATTATCGTAACGTGTGTTTTCTGGTCCCGGTTCTTCGAGTATCTGCGTAAAAAACAACCAAATTAGGATGACTCAAAACATTGGATTTATTTCGAGCTTTTCACAAGCTGGGTCTTATAGCTACATTATTAATACTTAGCTGACTATTCGTGGTGAAGATAGACTTAAATTAAGTCGGCTATAATATATAAGTGTAGCCGCAAAACTTCAATTATTATTGGGGTGAATGAACCTCTCATTGATTTTAGTAGATCTAGAAGTTCTACTGAAATCAATGAGAGGTTCATTCACCCCAATAATAATTGATCTTCTCAAAGTCTATCCGCAGCCTCTTGCCGGCCGTAACCGGGGCACCCGTTGTGTTTCGGCTAGTGTGTAGTTTAGCCGGCTAATCTTACACTTAATTCACACCTATCTTTAGCCGTAACATATCCATATAATTCGTAGGTGGTAAAATATATAAGGTAAATATAATTTCCGCATGCATCAGGACCGATGGGCCAGAGTCGTCACACAGTGGGTGCCAGAAGACGGGCTTCGTCGCAGAGGGAGTCCTAGAAAACGCTGGCGTGACGACTTAGATTTGTTTGTGCAAGATTGGCCGGAGAAAACCGCACGGAGAGAAGGGTGGAAGGCTATGGGGGAAGGCCTTTGCCCAGCAGTGGGACTATATAGGCTAATAACAAAAAAAAAAACAATATTTTTTCTGCGTTTGTCCTTCATTATGTTTGGGACGTACCACAGACGAGGGTTAAAAATCAGGATAAAGCCACCCAATTCATTTAATTGATAAATTATAAATGGTTCAGGTCAAAATAGGTCAGTTATAATTTTTTATTGCATTCCATTAATATTGTAATAAAAAATATGTGTCAAAATTAAGCACACAGATACTTGTGATAAATAATCTTGTCTGTTATCAGATGCTTACTACAATCAGATAACCGTCACATGAATGTCTAACTAGTTCATTTCCTAGTATAGGCGCCAGTAATGTATTGTGGGAACGAATGACATCATCAATGTTGTTGAAATTATTATGGAACTTTATCATTGCGGTGTCCTCGTAAATATTATAGAATTGATGATTAATTTAGTGCAGTTAAAAGTTACCTGTAAAATTACGAATATATTCCTTATTGATCTAAATAATTAATTAAATTAAAAGTAATGTTACAAATATGTTTATCATTATCATTACAAATGATCAAATTCAGTAGTTTTGTAAGCTCTGGAAAACCCGATTGCGTCCCTAATGGGACGTGCAAAAAGCAAAAAGGTATATGGGATACCTTTTTCCTTTTTGCTTTTTGCGAAAACGCGAGTCCGAATCGGAATTAGACATACATACCGGCAGCGCAGACTTAGCAAAAACTATGTTTCCGTTGGCGCCTTCTGTCTACCCTAAAACTGCAGGAATACATAATAAAACTAGCTAATGCCCGCGGCTTCGCCCGCTTGACAAATTATATACTAAAACCATACTCTTGAATCACTCTTATCTTTAAAAAAAAAACCCGCATCAAAATCCGTTGCGGAGTTTTAAAGATCTAAGCATAAATAGGGACAGACAGACGCGGCGGGGGACTTTGTTTTATAATATGTAGTGATAACGATCACTTACCCATTGTGTGAATTCAAACATCTTTAGGTCCAAGGGATCTCCTTTCAGCTGTCCGCCGATGCTGGTGAGAGAGTGGCAAGACGCCAGCGCTTGTATGAGCGGGCTGGTCGTAGGTAGCCCGCCAACTTCCACCACACATTCACCGAACTTTTCACCGGAGCGTAATGGTATCACAGAGTGAAAATCTAAGCCGTCTTCGGTTAGGGTGCCAGTCTGGAATATAAGTATAATCAGTCTGCTGATCTGAATCAACGATTAATGAAATTATCTGAACCCTATGATACTCTTAGGCCTCACCAAACGCGCGCTTCGGTTGACCAAACCGCAGCTGCGCACAGTTACAGCCGCTTTTACTGGACACGGTTCTTTTAATAAACAACTCTTTGTCATAGGAGTCACAGACAGCCCTCTGTGCCGTGCCTGCATGGAGGAAGACGAGACAGCAGCCCACGTGCTTCTGCACTGCCCAGTAGTGCCCAGTGGTTGCAGCATACAGGGCAAAGTACTTCGGTAACCCAGGTACTCTCCGCGAGATTGTCAGCAACATCTAGACGCTGCTGGTCTTTCTCGGGGAGTTAGGGTGGATCGAATAAATTTCCCTCCCGTACGCAAAATACGCGCTTTGACGTGAAGTTGCGGACACCAGGCCACAAAACAATACAATGCTCTTAGGCCTGGGATCCCCTGTTTGATGATGGCAGGAACACTATATGCGAAAGAAAAAATATTTGGGATCTCCAACAAAGAATACAATAGAAATTAAAATACTATAGGCTACCTTACGTGTGCTCCTTCAATCATTATAACAGACCACAGCATGCACATAAAACTAGGTAGAAAACGGGACAAAATATACATTGAAGATGAAACAAAATCAGAAAGGCTGGGCTATGTATAACTGCTGCGATGTACCTTATTAATTACATAAAAAGTATATGTTAACAATAATCACCTTATCAAAGCACATGACTTGTATTTTGCCACATACGACGATCCTGGGTGGAGATACGCAGAAGATCTTTTTCTTGCGCAGACGATTCTGACTGGACACTATGCCAGCTGTCATGGCGGCGGGTAGAGCGGGCGGGACGACGATTGTAATGATGTCCAGGGTGCGGAGGACTATTGTACCTAGGGGACTCTGTGGAGAGAATTTGTATTGAGGTATAGTTGTGGTAAATGCCGAGTGCCTGTCAAGTAACCTGATTTAATTATTATAGTTTGAACAAAAATGAAAAAAAAAAACCGGCCAATTGCGAGTCGGACTCGCGCACGAAGGGTTCCGTACCAAATCAAATTATTTTATTTCACATAGGCCTACATGGGCACTTCTAAAACGTCGAAAAAGGTGCACGGTTCGCGTTGGTAGTTTCCATGGAGAAGAACCGGCAAGAAACCCCATGGTTACTCTTTTCAAAACCATTATCTAGACAAAAGGGCAAAAAACACGTTTATTGTATGGGAGCCCCCCTTAAATATTTATTTTTAAAGTGAGTATACAACTAAATATTTTGTGAATATTTCAAGTGTCTACCTGTTGTCGTTCAATACTCAATACTTTATTTGCATTCCACAATGTGTAGGTACTTAGGTGGTAACTTGAAAAAATTGTGATCATTGTGGACCCTGTCGGACACAGCAAAAGACAAAAATATAGTAAGAGAGAGGAAGCTTTAAATACAAGATTTTATATCTAAAACTAAATCCAATACTACCATATTAGGATTACCGAATAATACCATATATTACCGTTATTAGCAAAAAAACGGCAAAAACATCACGTTTGTTGTTTGGGAGCCCCCTATAATAATATTTATTTTATTCTGTTTTTAGTATTTGTTGTTATAGCGGCAACAGAAATATACGTCATCTACGTAAATATCGTACATCTTTTGTGTACAATTTCAACTGTCTAGCTATCAAGGTTCATGAGATACAGCCTGGTGACAGACAGACGGACAGTGTAGTCTAAGTAATAGGGTCCCGTTTTCACCCTTTGGATACGGAACACGGAATTTTGTTTCACTCAAGAAATACAGAGAATTGGTCATACATACAACTTATACTTAAGTGTTAATTATTCAGCAATGAATCGATCGGCCGACTTGACTGAATTATTAATAGTCTATGCTTTACCTTGACTATTCTAAGAAAGTATTATATATTTTCAACTTACGCCTCTAACGACATAAAGCCAGATAGAGTAAGCCATCCCAATCGCGGCAATGCAGAACATGAATATGACAAACTTGACGGCGTCCTTGTAGAATTGGAACCCAAAGGGTTTCGGGAACAGAATACTTTTTAATAGTTCTCCTTTGGCGGTGTAAAAACCGGTGCGTACTACTTTAGCTAAAACCTGCAAAAAAAATATTACGTTTCTATTTGTTTTATCAGTAAACTACAATAAGCATTTATTATAATAATAATGTTATGTCTTGGTAATAGGGTAGATGACAAAAAAAAAACGAATTAGTCCGTCAGATAGATTTCCTATAAAATATTAGTATTTTTTCACGTAAACAAAAAATGAAGACAATACAGTGCGTCGAAAACTCGTGTGACGACACATTTGAGTACATTTTTTACTCAAATGTGACGTCACAAGCCCCCACTCATGATTTTTGACACGTTTTATCTTCGTCAATTTTTATTAATTTGATAAAACAAAAAACACGTATACAATAGTTTTCGATAATCTAACTGACGGACTAAACAGAATCATATCATTTTTTTAATCTGACATCATCCCTATTTCATAATAATGTACTTCATAATTATTATTTCATTGCCAAGGCCTCGTATTCATGAGTGTATTAAAAGTCTAATACCTGATTGTTGCCATAGAATCGTGTTTGCATAACATGAGTGCCAGCAAATAAGGTATGTCGTTTGTGGCCGTCAGTTGAGAATATTTCAGCGGATGGGCAAGGGGGGCCTTTCATTACTGGCACACTTTCACCTAAAATAAACATTGATATTAAGCTGTACCTAATATTAACTTAGAGGTGTAAATATAATCTTTGGGTAGAGGGACCAAGAATGTACCCCCCCTTGTTCAAATCTGATAAAGCAAGCAAATAGCATACATACACACAGCATATAAAGTTTGCGATCACTTTGAAAAATCGAAATCTTTTTTGCTACGGTATTATGAAAAAATAGTCAGGGTATTTCATTAAGTATAAAGAAAATACACAACAAAGAATTTTTCTTGATAAAGTTCAATTTAAAAAACTATATCAGCTTAAGCTAGTGATCACAAACTTTTTTTGATGTGTGTATTACATTCATACATCAATATTTAACGATTAATGTCCATCTCGGCGTTCCACGCGACCAATTTTTTAATGACTGCCGACCATCCTGACCTAATTTCTCAATGTCGGAATCGATTGGAGACTTGACGATAGTATTAAACACCAGCCAACTAAAATCTGTGACATTCATACATCTTCTTTAGATTACTGATGTTGCCTTAGCTTTACAGATAAATAACGATGAAAGTAATCTATACGGTTGTTTACATTAATCCATTGTAAATTATAATGTGATAATTGTTACATAATATGGTATATAAACAGTACTATTACAACTCGCACCTAACACGTGGCTACGTAAATAAGAGTAAACACTAATAAAGGTGTCAATAGAACTGCATAATGAATCATAAACCAATACAATTTGACTGACAATATCATTTCTTAATAAACGTAAATTTTGTTTGTTCTACAGCTGGAATGCGAGTGTAATTGTGACAAGCATTATTGGTAGTCGGTTTAAATTGAAATGAGTCCAAATAGGTCGTGTCTGCCGTATTAATTTAGTTGGGAGATCGAGCCTAGCAACAGAACTGATAAACGTTTTTCCTTCATTACGATACCAAAGAGCACCTAGATTTTTCTTAAAGAGTTCTTTACTAAAGCTATGTAAAAGTTTTTGTAGCTGGTAAAAAAAGTTTCTTTACTATTTTTCGGTCTTTGACCCAATGATATGCTACGTTTAATATGCTTTGCTATGCTTGCTTATCTATTGTACTGAGAGATAGACCACCAAGTAACAAATGTTACAGAAATATCCCAAGCACAGGATAATCTGTAAGCACACAACCGTCAACATTGCACAGCAGACCGAAGACATACCGACACAATTTTGCGTCCACGACTGCTATTAACCCTGTACCTGTAAGCATGCTCTCGTCAACGATGCTGGTTCCGGTAAGCAACATGGCGTCACACGGCATCACACAGCCGTCAGGTGGCAGCACCAGCACATCACCAGGGACCAGTCGGCAGGCGTTCACCACACACTCCTCACGACACATCCGGGCCGGTCGCAACACGGTTACGCTGATCGAACTCGTCGTGCCGGCCATTTTGTGCAGACGGACGCTCATCTGTTTGGAAGAATAATGTTTGTAATTATGTGAATATTTTTGTAGGTCATTGTCACCATTACGGTATTCTTAGCTAGTCTAGCTAAACGGACGCTTTTTATGGTGTGAGAATATTAAAGATCGTGCTTTTGATCTTCAACTGAGTAACATTCATATGCACCACGCAGATTCGGGACTGGTCGCAAACCATTTGATGGTCGCTTTTCAGTTTACATTAGGATGTTTACTGACAATAGTTTATGATACATATAGCTTTTTTGTACTTGGGAGAATGTTTGTATACCTGTCATTGGTACCTACCTAAGCACCCTAACCTGTTTATGTATACTTTTATTGTTGAATGTAAAGTGATTGTCAAGTACTTTTGTCATACCTATTTTAAATAAATAAATATATTACCTTTTTGGTTTGGACTAATGCCAGCATACAGGTCGCAATAGACAAGAAGAAAACGCATGTCGCATATTGATAGTACTCATCCAATGACCAAAGTACGATGGAGAAAACTTGGAATAGATAGAACGGATTGAAGACTTCGTTTTTAAACAGGCTCCAGTAACTTTTGACGTCCACCTCTACCGAGTTTGTTCCATAAAGTTTAAGCCTGAAAATTATAAGAATGTTGCAAACGGGTAATGAACCATTAAATATATAATTACCTATGTAATGTAATTAGGCAATGCATCTAATTAGTATTTCACTACTGATTACGTAAATTCGTTATGTGACTAAGTGATTATTTTGCACTTACAGTTCGGTTTGCTGTCGTTTGTTTATGCCAGACATATTTTCCATCAATAACTGAATAGACAGTTTCTCATTGAGTGAAAGAATATTTGAAAAGATTCCTTGATCGTTAAGCCAAATGAAACGGTTGTGCTTGAACATAAAATACCGTAGGTTGTTATCTGGTCGGTTGGCAATGTTCAGATCAATAACAAATACTTTTTCTGAGGACCATACTCCATCGGCGTCGATAACTAAAAAATAATCAAATAATTAATGCATTGATTCATATCAGTTGGTATAATAAAAAAAAAATAAAGGCTGATTCATAAACACTGTATCAAGTCGAGCTTAAGCCGAAGCGTGGATTAGTAGATGGAAGATACAACAAACAGTGAATCAATATAATGAGACACTGTAATCGACTAGGATAGTTATTTGAAATCAGTATTTAGAAAGATGGTTCTGTCTACCAACTTACCACAAATATAATTAGCGGCTCTCAGACTGCATTTTATGTATTTGAATCTGTTGTAAGATGGGTAGTAAGCCAATGCAAAATATGGTAACCCACATAGTAATATGCACACGGTATGTAATAAAATAGCCCGGAATTTTGAATAGATTAAGCCGTGGATGTTGATGGTTTGTTCATCGCCGCTGCTCTCGATAACCTGCCACTGCGTCTCGCCAATGACTTCATATTCGTCTGCAATGT
Organism: Xestia rhomboidea; assembly: GCA_963853795.1. Lineage (NCBI taxonomy): Eukaryota > Metazoa > Arthropoda > Insecta > Lepidoptera > Noctuidae > Xestia > Xestia rhomboidea. The sequence continues at coordinate 10,063,063 of OY970761.1, read as the reverse complement.
AAAACAAACGGTCTGCATACTTTACCGGGGATAGCTGTTAGTTGTGGTGGCACTGTGTTTGCATTGAATATTCACATGCTTGCATGTTATCCAAGGTATGAGAAACAGGCTGCAGCTGCATTCTTGTTAGATATTGTTCATGTGTTGTCTTTAGACAGTGAGGTAAAGTGGTTGTGTATATATAACAGATACAGTATGTAAAAGTGTGTAAAAGAATAATTAAAAAACCCGACTGCGTAAAAAAATAACTAAGTAATAACTTTAAATAAAAAAGAAAAACTAGTTTTTATTAAGTTTTTTTATTTATTTTTTACACTTTTTAGTTACTTGGATATACCATTTTAAAAACCTCATGATGAGCCCTTTAATTTGATAACCATATTAGTATCCAATGTATTTCAGAATAATTCCAATTTTTATTTACTTTTATACGATTTGTCATTTCGAATTACATTCAAACATATAAGTTGCAACAGTTAAAACCCTTCATTTTGATACCCCACTCGATGGTATTAGAAGAAAAAAATGATGAACTCCACAATAAATCCCAAATCCACGATTTTTATTTGTTTTTTGATTAAAATGCAGCCAGTGACACTCACGCCATCACGAAGAATCTATCGACATATAATCTATCTAAATCCCTTCATCCGTTGAGGAGTTACGAGGGAACAAAAAAACGGACATACATACAGGTCAAACACATTTTTGGGCTTCGCCGCAGTCGGGTAATTAGGACTGTTTCGTAGGCACCCTGTATAGATACATTTTGTAATAATGACTTATTATCTTCTCGTATATACATTAAAGTATCTCTTTGTCTGTTCTATGATGACTAGACTAGAATTTTCAGGTTTTACGACTTTAATGTTGACTGTGCTAAATGCCATTTGAAAAAGTCTGAAATAATACTGCTGGGTGCTAAACCTGCCCCTTGTTTAGCTTCTATCTCGGACTTTTTCTTACACAGGATGGATATGTTCAACGGGGCAGTAAGGGGAACTACCTTAACCGTTGCAGCTACACGAAAATGGACTAGGGGAACTACCCCTTAATGGCCTGTTGAGCCAGCCTCAAAAGGTGGTTGAGTGCAGAGTTGTAGTCCTGTAGTGGTTTGACAATATTGATGTTAAGAAATGAGAATAATCCTAGTTCATCTAACTCAAATACTTCTTCTGTCATTATAAATATAGGTACGAAATAAGATTTGACTGTATTAGGTAATTAATGAAATTAATGTTGTTTTAAATTCTATCATGGCTTGTTATTATTTACACTTAAAACATATTGTTATTTTTTATCGCTAGAACAAATTGCATTTACGCTCGCAGTACTAATCAAACCATGAAATAATACCTGCATATTTCTGTTTATTTATATTGAAAATGATGGAAATTGATTTAGTTGATTTATAAGATTGATTTTCAAAAAATGCAGGTGTATTATGAATTTATGACCATCAAGTAAATAACCGACACTAGAGGTTCACCTAACGGGTCAATACCCGTTAAGTGAATCTCTATAAACTATGTTCCGCAATATTCTTTGGGTTAAAAGGTACACTGTACAAAATATCAATAAAATAATTACAAACCCAAGAGCTACCAAAACTGATTTAGTTAGTATATTTTTTATTTCCCATTGAATGCTCTAACTAATACATAAATTTAAGTTCTCTTATTCCATTCAAAACAATTTTAAATGTTATGGGCCACACAATTTATTGTTAAAATTTAGAATTGTGTTGACATTAATTGCATTTGGTTTTGATAATTTAATTGCGTTGGCCAATAACTAACAAACTGCTAACAGAATAAAATGTGGAATCAGGTACAGGAAAAGCTGCTGCAACACAAATTGAGAAACCATTGTTCAGTACCTAGTGGACTGTGAAAAGATCTTGATTTGTAATCTTAAACAGTGTCTTTTGATCTTTTAGTGAAATGGTTACACATCTTGATAAGACTCCAATTTCTTGAAGTTGGAGTTGCAACATACGTTACATAATTAAATGGAAATCACACAGGGATAACAAAATGGTTTTTGCAAAACGTCTTGTTTAAGGAAAAACAGAAATACTGGCTTGGGTTTCTTTTAGGCACATTGTTTAGTATTAAAATTGTCTACAGAATACTAATCAAGATAACTGGGAAAATAGCAAGCAGATGAGAACAAAATGAATATCACTCCTTTTTCCTTTACATCTGCACTAATATTATAAAGAGGAAAAGATTTGTATTTTTGTGTGTATGTTTGTAATGAATAAACTCTAAAACTACTGTGCCGATTTCAAAAATTCTTTCACCATTAGAAAGCCACGTCTTTACTAAGTAACATAGGCTATATTTTATCCCCGTACGCCCTCGGGAACGGGAACTACGCGGGTTTAACCGCGTGACATCCGCTAGTATATATGAACAGATGGTATAAAATTATACATATTATAAAAACTACTATACTGACCCAGTAACAAAATACCCGATACCGTTTTATAGTGGCTTTAAATAAGATTAGTAACAATTAAAGCATGATTCATTAGATTTTAGATTATTTTAGATAAAGGTGCATTATGTTAGCATAAAATTAATTATTATGACTCATAAGGTAAAAACAAAACAGTGCAAACACATGGTGTAATCACTTCACACATAAAAAGAAAAACACAATCTGTACTACATAAAATAAATAATTATTTATCAAGGTTTCCTAAATACTGTGTTTTTATTTTTATTCCAACAGTATCCCCAGCAAAACAAAAAACTTAAACAATAATGCTGTGAGTTCACTTAACGGCGGCATGTATATTTACCATAGCTTTACAGATACAAACATGAATTCCCAAATTATGTTAAATAATGGAATATAATTCACCAGCGATTTTCTTTAAACACAACTTAGTTTGCAAGACAAGACACATATACATGAATATGCCATATTTTGAAGTTAGTATTGCCTATAACCCATGATCTGTCCACGAAGTAGACACAATAGTTAAACAATGGTGTCTCGAATAAATTGGTCATTTGACAGATCCTGATTTAAAGAGAATGTTGATGAAAAGTAACATTAGAAAATACCTGGAGTAAAGTTAACAGATGTTTTATAGCAAAAAATGTATGGTTAGTTACTATTTATTACTTATATAAACAGCATTTATGAATAAACCCTAATTTCTTTGTGAGATGTGTTGGTAACAAATGAAATATATAGCAAAAAAATCAAACATTATTGACCTTTCTTTTGTTTATGGTTTTGGCACAACCAATTATGAAGGTTTCATAATATTATGAAAGAGACTATGGCAGTCATATTAGAGGAGCTACAGTGAAATGATGCTGATGAATGATAAAATTATAATGATATGATGTTTGATAGTCATAAAAAATAAATATTATAAAATATGATCTATTTTGGGAATATTTTAATAGTCATTTAATGAGTGTTAATTTCTGATGTTCAAATGAATTCAAAATTTTATAAGTAAGATTTTTGGTTAACTGACAAGACCCCACCTTTGTATACCTTTTTGTGCATATAAAATAGTTATTTTAAGACGATTGATTTTGATTTTGAATCACCTTACAAAATCAATTTGATTATTCCAGAAAATGATGTTTGAAAAATACACAGCTAGATTAGATAAATATAACAATATATTTATGTATTTCCTTCAATTTAGTAAAGAACCTTGATCCTACATAATAATTCATGAAGTGTGTGCTTTTGCAAATTACACAAAAATTGGCCAATATTAGGAGACGGTTTCCATTGGCACATTCCAGAATTCCAGTCATTGATTATAAGTTTTCATTGGATACTTTTATGTTCAAGTGATAGCTACGTAAATGTATATTTTATTTGAAAGCCTTATGCATTGAATTCATATGTATTGAATGAGTCACAAGATATTTAATCAAGTGTGCAAGACTTACCATTGGCGGCGCAGGCATTATTAATGTTCGGCATTCCCGCGAAAACTGTTTATAAGGTTTATAACACAAAAAAGTTAAGGCATATTACTTAGATGTTGTTTAGTTATTTTTGAGTAACCGGTGCTACCTCATCGCAAGTTATTTCAGGTTTTTTAATGTGGATTTACTCCGCACCAATTCACATCACACCTTGATACGAATGACAGGAGAATGAATTGATCGTGTAGTGTAGTGTGATAAAATGCATTGGCAACACTGACTCATCTCTGTTCTCTCTGATCCTCAAAATCGACTAAACATCGTTTGGTCATTTACCTTGACATTGAAGGTCTGACGCATAATCCATAATATAATGCGATCTTTAATCATTCTTATGATCATTTTAATTGTATAAAATTCCGAACACTATTTAAAATTAAATATGAACAACTTGGCCAACAACTCCAAATAGTGATGAGCTATCGACATCGGTATTAAGGTAAAGAACTAAAGATACAATATCTGTGACACGTTTCGTTTTACGAATATTAGTGTAGATGGCGCTAGTTTTAAGAGCGAAACGGATGTTATTGATTTGGCGCGAACGCGTGGACAATACGATGACAATCTTTTGTGAAAAACAGATTATCTTATAACGATTTACTTAGTTTAAATAAACAAAATGCCACACGGTGTGTTTGCAAAGAAGAGTGATTTTCTAGAAATCGGTGAATATAATTTTTCGTGGCCGGGTGAAAATGGCACTTTTCAGGATTTTGGTTCCGTAAATTACACAATGCCTTCAGGTATGTAAAAAATATATTGTACTGTTATAACGATTGTTATATTAACAAAATAAAAGACATGGGCTTAATTAATAAACAGGACCCTGGTATTGGCCGTGGTGTCCACTTTGGAGAACTACACAACATCCACTGTTTCAGGTAAGGAAATTGGTCAGAATTTGTTTCATAATAATTAAATGCATTACCTTAAAGATTTAATTAGGTGTATGTTTAGCTATCCAACATGCTCTTCGTGGCTTCGTACTCCGCTCCAAGTACCAAGAAAGGTCAATTGTGGATGCATTCTATTTTAATATTCGGTAAGTCTGTGTCTCATTATGTTTTTGGATACAAACATTTATAAAAATATATAGATATATATTATATTAAAGCTTTGTGACATTGTATGAAAGAACAAGTGACTTGTATTTAATTTTTGCGACCTATTTAACATTGGCTGTAACTATTATAGGAACACTAATTATATTTTTTATTGATGATAGTACTTATCTACGTTTACCTAATAATATTGGCCCAAAAAGTTCAAAACTTCTCTGATTTTTTAGCTGTCTGCCTCTCAGTTTTTATTTTTATGTAAAAGGTACCTAGGCTATTACGTATAAATAAAGACTGAAAGGCAGACTGCTTAAAAAAATTGAGAAGTTTTGAACTTTTGGGCCCACATAATACATTGGTTTTACCTACTTTTGCAACTGGATCCATGTTATTATGTTTTATGGCCTTATCTATGTAGGTATACCTATGTACGTACTAATTTTGTCATACACATTTTGTCCTAGCCTTCATGCTGTACTCAATATGGGCATGGCACGTGATATGTTCACCCGATGCCTTCTCCTGGAACTTCGGTTTCGTTTTCCTAAATCTTGCACAAGTTGTCTACTTGGTTTACGAGATGAGACCTGTGAAATTCGATCCTGAGTTAGAAGAAGTCTACCATACGCTATTTGAACCGTTCAAGGTAGTGTATTAATAATTCATGAGAACTATACATTTTCTTCTACTTACTAATTATCCATCATTCCCCAGCTATCTCAATATTTTAGTCGTCATCCATGAGTCACACTGCCTTTTCTAGCCATTATTATCTTCTTTTACACGGCCATACTTCGTTTCTTATGTCATTATAAAATGGTTTAATGCGAGCACTTTTTTTATTATACCCTTGCGGCACTTATTCGTCCAGCAAAATAACAAACACAGGTCCTACCATGGCTCACTAACAAAGGAAGAATATATCCTTCTGAAACATTCTTTGGCACAGCGATTTATTGCTGTAGCTCTAGATTGTTAGGTCTTGTCAAGTAGATAGGTGTCTCTACAAAGCCTAATCATGGTCTAGGTGTCCAGACTGCAGTTCAAGCGCATGGTGTCCCCAGACTTCGCACACGTGATGTCTTTGCACGCGGGTGAAGCGTACGCCATGCAGAATCTCACGAAGACCGACCGGCTTGGGCTACTGCTAGCTGGAAAGGTATGGTAATATTATAGATTAAGATGTTGATGATGTTGTGTGAATTCCGATGAAGTGTAGAGTTGCGTTGTCCGTACCGAAACGAGACAAAATACGTCTATATTTTCGCTTTGATAAGTATGGTCCCCTAAACTGCGTGTAGAAGCGTTGTAGACGCATGATAGGGATAGGCCTAAAAAATTTCTTGTCCGTTGAATATTCGAAGTTAGACCCTTCGGTTAGAGTCTAACCGCACACATCCGTGTCGGGTCGGGAATGTGGCCAGGCCGTGGCTTCCTCTTCACACTGACTGAAGCTCAGGCACCGGAACTAAACTTTAACTTCATAAAAATTTACTCAACGATGCCACCACATTCTTGACGCGAAAATGGTGTGTTCAGTTACCCGTAAGTATATAGTAGAAATCTTTGTTTCCTCAATTGATGAAATATCTTGTTATCCATACCAACTCTTCGGTTCTTAATAATTATAAATCGTTGCTTATGCTATAGATTTTACTCCTAGGTATTGGTGTCTAAGCTTCAGCTCACTCTGTAAGAGTTACGTAATATTACGGAAATAAGGAAAGGATGGGAATATTTAACTGACTTTCCAACTTTTCCTTTAATTACGGACGCCCGCTTTTGGTACCAAGGGTCATTATAGATGATGGCCACGGTTTAGTAGGTCATATTTTCGCCAAGAGTGCGAACCTTGTATTTTTTTATTTGAAATCTCCGGGCACTGCGTAAGGCGTCTCGATTTTTGAAATACATTAGAATTAGTATGCTATTGATAATTAAAAATAGCATCTTCGGACATCTTGATATCTTAAAATCCAGTTTCCAATATGTGTTTGATAATAATTATAGACTGACGGCCATTTTCAATAACTTACTGTTCGGTTTCGGTAGGTTGCTATCTCTATCTGTTTGACATTTTACTTACCTACAGACAGTTAGAAACAAAACGTCACAGAATACCTTGCTATGATTTTTCTATGAATCAACTGACAGGTAGGTGACACGGATAGGGATATTTCAAGCTAACTTTGGTCATAGAAACACCGATAGCTGCAAGACACATTAACTGACAGTTATAACTTACCTACGTATGGTAAGTTATAGAAAACGGGCCTGAATGAGACTAGTGCAGTTTCGCATTTTTTTTCGTCATTGACTTACGTACGAAATCGAAATTTTTTATTCGTAAGTATAAAAGCAAGCCATTTAAAAAAATTGGTAAAGGGGGACCTCCTTTACTAGTTTAGAAGCACTTAATCTAAAAATAAATGTGTTCCATCCTAGTTTGCCCGGGGAGATAATGTTGGATTCTCGTCGTCACGTAATCACGTTGTTTTCGACCTAATTATACTTAAGTTCGTCATTATCTGCTTTACTATTTTTAGCCTTTTTGTCGTCATTAGGGAAAACGCCTCCGTAACTCGATGTTGAGCTTATACGAGCCTTAAATCTTCGCGACATCTTACGACTATAATTAATAAAAGTGAAAGTTAGTGAGGATACAGTATATTTGTTACTATTTCACTCAAAAACTACTGAACGGGTTTGGATGAAATTTAGCATAAAAATAGTTTATAACCTGGATACTATTATTCCGGTAGTCGATCCCGTGGGACAATTGCTAAACTCTACGCAGGTGAAGGCGTGGACATAAGCTAGTCACTACATATTATAAATCAAAGTCCTCAGCCGCGTCTGTCTCGCGATAAACTCAAAAACTACTGCACCCATTTTCATGCTGTTTTCACCAATTCATAGAGTGGTTTTCGAGGAAGGTTTAATATGTAAAATGTGAAGTTTTTGTATACATTGGCTAAAATATAATGATATTTGTTGGAGGTGTCGAAAAAAAATAAGCCGTCTGGGAGCTTTACTTTTGGTCGCGATAACCGACACCCACGCGGGCTAAGCCGCGGGCATCAGTTCGTAAGTAATAAAACTACTACACACCTTCTAGCTTTCGGTCCACAAAATATGCAGTTATAAAGTTCATATTCCCAAAGCTACCCATAGAGTTAGAAAATTTAAAACAATTTTTCAGGAGGCACGTGTCTGTGTTTGCAATGAAATGTATCGTGCCGCGCCTCACCTAACGACGCGCACGTGATTTTTATACGATACCCTCAGATAATATTAAAGTCAATCGATTCCCACTCTTTACCAAACCATCAGTTTATACAGCTACCGTGGTAAAATTGATCGGTCGGAAAAAGCTTGGCGTGGTTCGTGTACCGTTTGTGACTTGAAATCTTGAATTAAATACACGGTGCTAGTAGATTTAGGTCACAACAGCATTTTTAACAAGATTCTTACAAATATGTAACCGATGAATCTATTATTTATTCGAAACTAGCGACAATTTTCTAATAAAGAAAACGAGTAGTGAGATTAGCAGAAAAAAAGAACAAAATTTTCTTTCATAAAAACTTTGTCTTAAGAATTCAGAACACATAAAGGAAGTGATGCCTTGTCATACGTGTGGCAATTGATTATTATTTGTATAGCTGTAATACATTGTAGAATCGCATATGAGAGACTCTCGAACTACTATAATATGGTTATAGAGGTTTTACAAACATGAGTAATCAACTAGAGCTACGAAAATAATAATGAGTGTTACATACTTTCTGTTGCATAGCTAACAAAACCTAGACCCAGATTGCAGCCGAAGTTTAATTCTGGAAATAGAAGCAAAGATAGTTAATAGTTGCCGACTACTTTTGCAGTACAAGTAACTAAAGCGGTCTGTAAGCAACTTCACACCCGCTTACAGCTCCCAAACTTAATACTCCCAAATCCCCTCTTGCTAATGTTCTGCTGGTTGTAAAAGCCGTTGTAAAATCCAAGCAGAAGTTTCTTTAATTACCTTAAACTCGTAGATTAGGAACTTATCAAGGGGGGCAAGGCCCAAGTTTTGGTTAAATGTTAAGTACAAAAGAATATTTATTTTTAATTCCGCACGTAAGGCTGCAGCATTACAGTTCAAAACTAAATATTCTTTAATAATTTCCGCAAAGAAACTCCGATAGCATAACTTATCTAAAAGTTTTGGATCAATCTTGATAGGTACCGGTATTTTATTTTATTAATTTTGCCATCGTCACTCGGTTTAAATGCAGCCATGATTATGCTGGCTTAAACCAATAAAGCTTGCAAAGCTAGCTTGCTTGCTAGCTTTGTAATTCTGCAATTTCAATTATTTTTGATTAATATGGGTCTCGGACCTGAAATAAATGCTTTTTTTTTGTTTTTTTTTTTTTTAAACCAAATAAGTTTAATTGTGTCTAGGTCAACGTTATGAGCGGTCATCAGTTCCTGCATCCAATTCTGCCTTGTGAGTTCTTGGACTCTCCCGAATTCGAGTCGAGTCGAGCCACAATTGATGAAAAGTTTAAGGTGAGTTACCAATGTTAACCCGATATCATATTTATTGCCAGATTCTTAAATTCTTTCAGACATACATAGGTGCATTCCATAATATCAATTGGTAAACCTGTTACGCAGATATAGATATTATATACCTACATGTAACATAGCACAAAAGTTTTCTTTATGCATGCTAAGTTATGATTTCAAGACGTACCACTGTCACCCCGTGAATCTAATCATCGAGCCCCGTTCAATATCACGCAAACAAATCCGCTGAAGTGGGATACATTTATAGCTACATCTTCTAATACCACCATCACGTTTGATGTTATCTAAAGGCGTCTTATTTCACGCCATAACGCTTTGGAGCAAAGCGTCACCTTGTTAAGTAAGGCAATGGGGCTAACTAACACGGTTGGGTGGCCCACTGATGAGTTCATTATTCAAGGGGAGTGGAGTTCCTGACTGTACTTTATAGTGAATGCTTCGAACCTACTAACCTATTTAAATAAATGCTACAAAGGTTTTCGTTGAGTAAAGGTCGGGTTAACATCAAGTTGCTCTTTTGATCTAAGATTTATTTTTCGGACGAATAAATCTTGGCCTATGGATGCCATAAATGTGGTGATCTAAAACAGGAATGGGCGAAGACGGCGCGGCGATGTGAAAAAAAAAGATGTTTTTTCATATATTTAAGTTAACGTTTATAAAATATTCTTTAAAAATGACTTTGTATGTACCTATGCTAACATAAACACTTATATAAATACAATTGGAATTAATTGCTTCCACATTTTACATTTAATTCTCAAAAAATACTTATAAGTCGGTTATCTACCCAGTGCAGCAGGAGCTAGACTTTGCATTGGTTACGTAACTCATTTTTAAAAAACTGTCTACACATTATTAGTATAACTCACTTTGTTGTTCGTCGTCGTACCTAAATCGAAAAAGTCACATGTTCTATCTGAAATTTAAGTGTACCCACATAGACTAATTATATATCTCGTAGATTAAAAAATTAAAACTATTTCGCTCTTGTCAAAAGATTTGTTTTGCTTTATTTGCATTCGACGTGAGATTTTTTCATTTAGTTATTCGTGCATTTTCCTTAGTTGTTATCTAGGTATAGGCTAGCCAACAGCCATTACACTATAAGCCTCACAGGACAGGTCATAAACAACTGCAAACTAAATCACATAAATTCCCTGCGCGTGTCCAAGCAAGCCGAAACACCTCGCTGGCTGGCCGATGCACGCCAATTACTTTGTTTAAAGTGTCAGCTGTGATAACGCTTTTGTGAATAGTTTCAAAGGTAGCCTTACATACCTACATTTCTACAGTAGCGATGCTGGTGTACCTAATACCTAAGTTTGCACGTTGTAGTAATACGGAAAACCAAGAAAATCATTTACTTTAAAAAATTGTGACCATAATGAAAACATGGCAAAGTAAATTCAGCTTAACTTCAATGTAATAAGAAACTAATTTCTGACAAATTGTCAGAGCAACAGAAAAACTTAGGTTGTATTGATAATATCAGTCGGCTAGATATCTCCTCTGTATTTCTGAACGGCAATAGGCACTTAGGGTGACGATATTTTCCGAGGTTATTTTCATACAATAGGTATGCCGACGATTTTACTACAAAATACGAGGCAGGTGAGATAAGATGAAGTTTTATCACGCCTTTACGTTACTTACTTATATCATACAATGTGTCACGTATCGCTAAGTGATAGATTTGCGCCAGGGGCCGCGAAGCTGAGTCATAGGTATGACAAAGAAGTTATGGGATCGGTTACTAACTCAACCCCAAAGGCACGGAACCATTAAGTAAAAAGCTTCCTGCAATGGTGTTACAACCGAGCACTGGGCAGATATGAAGGGTTTACTAGGTCAGCTTAGAAACTTCGGATGTTTTCATTACAACACAAGTCTCTTTTAAATTCGTTGCAAATATGAGTCGTTAGGTTAACATTAATACGTGCCTACATAATGTATACCGAACTCTTGCGCTAAAAATGGTCGATTATCATTATCACCATCTTTCTGCCCTTTCCCATTCCATTTGGGGCCGGAGCAACACGTTTTCTTCTTCCATTTTCCCTGACAGACGTCACGACGTGATGATGATAATGATGAGACGTCACGGCATCATTTACTCCTTTCTCTTTCTTATCAGTCCTCACACATTGTTCGATTATGAGGTACTTATTACTATTTCCACTGAAACAGACTGTCTAATACACCAACTTAGCAACAAAACTTTATCTTTCGTGTAATTACGATCCGCACTAGCTGATATTATTTTCGCCATCGGTAAACACACTCGTTGATCGCTCTTTACCTACCCCATTCCGTTGACCTAATTGTTGCCTGATATAGCTGTATAACAGCTGAAGTGGCTATAAATGCAAGAAACTAGGTTAAATATCGATGAAGTCTAAACGGACTCGTAAAGACGTGGGGAACTTACCTAAATTGCTTCTTTAGCTATCAATCACATTGAGCCGTAGACATTCACTTTTAATGTGGTACTTCTATTTATGGACTGAGATGTAGATTTTATGTACTGTGGAAAATTGTTGCATCACTATGATTACAAATCCTGTTCGATATTTTGCTAGATGGCCCTCTAAGGTGACACATTCTGATCCAGAATGTGTCACCTTAGAGGGTTTCAGAAATAGGTATGTTGCCTATTAGGGTGGCTCAAAGGCATTCAACGTGCATGCTGTCCAGAACACTGGATATTGAATCGTGGTATAGTAAGCCGTTTCATAACGTTTATTTGTGTTTCTGGCATATTTACTCGAAATTAAATACTTAAGACTTAGTCATCATTATCTGCCTAGCCTTTTCCCAGCTATGTTGGGGTCGGCTTTCAGTCTAACCAGATTCAGCTGAATACATAGGAACAGTATTACTGGAAATTCGAATTATGCTTTTATAAGTATCAAGACAGACCTTTTTGTGACCTTTCCAATTACTGTTCCAGGTGTTGATTTGAATGTTATTAAAATAACCTATAAATATGGACAACCACGCGATGTCCTCGTTTAATTCTATCAGCCCTCATATCCGCTCCCCATAATATATCACGGATTTGGTTGGCTATTTTATTAAAATGGCCCCTCCGCCCACATGTGGTGGCGGGCACTCATCAACATCACTAATAGCTTTCTTTACACAACCGCGATAACGACCGACACTATTTTACGTAATCGTATAGCGAAATAACGTGCTGCGTTCATGATATCTGTTCAATTATGTGCTTTATATCTTTTTTTGTTGTAAAAAGGTAAAATATAGGTCAGCGGATCGTTAAAATCACTACACTAATCATTGTTTTTTTTTAAATATAGAAGTCGTATTACAGATGATACTGCTGTATAGTTTAAGTGATTGCATTTAGGGATAGCAATAATATAAACATGATTTCAGTAAATGTCTCAATAAACTCTGAACGTTCAAAGTTAGTTCAGATTTGTTAGCCACAAATAGTGCCTAACCGCGTAGCGGGTCGGTTATTTGCTACGACGTCGTAGCCGAGCGTAGGCGCGATGCCTTTACGTCAGCTACGCCGTAGCAACAATAATTTAGTTCTCAAAATGTACGAAGTCAAAACTCCGAGCTCTATTGCTGCTGATATTAACTTTACCTGTCAAAATGCCAATGTATATTTCACCGTCAAATTGTAAAAACCGTTAGATTGTAATCTATCTAGCGAGATTGTAAACTGTCGAAATATTGTCAACTGAACATACTGCTTAGAATTTAACGCATTTTTTTTGGTAGATTATAATCTGTTGAAGTGAAACCGTAAAATTGTGAAATAGGTAAATAAAAATAAAATAAAATTGTTTATATGAAAACGTTAGGATAACCTAACGTAATCATATTCTGGACTGAAATTTTTTAGACAACCCATTTGCAATATATTTATTGACATATCTAATTTAATATAAAATACTTTTCATCCATTAACCAGCTCGGCGAAGGTCGTTCTTTAAGGGATCTTAGACTATAAAGTTACAGTACAATGACGAATGAACTTTCTTTATTTCTTGTATTGAGACACGCAGGCACTTTATTTTCCCTTCCAACTAATAAATTATTCTTTTATTCTAAAACAATGCCTCTCATTTAGGTGTCGATAGTCGCCGCGTCATCGTGCCGCTACGTTTACTGGCAGCGCAGTTCCCTCGAGTATTTGTTTGTGAAGGAGCCGTATCTCGCTTGCGTGGTAACGACACTCATAGCCCGGGACATTACTACCAAGTTGTATGCGATGAACAACAAGATTGTGACTGAGAGGGGCTCGCATCTTGATATCAGGCTGCCAAGCATATCTCATGCACTGGCGAGAAGTCCGAGGAAGCTTCGTGGTGCCGTCAAACTGCCACCTCCGACCACAGTTCAACCCGTGCCGCCTCAAAAACGACCCAGTGAGTATTCATTTTCAGTTAACTAATTAGTCCGTCAGATAGATTTCCAAAAACTATTGGACACATATTTTTTCTTTTTTCACGTAAACAAAAAATAAAGAAGTGACAGTGCGTCGAAAACTCGTGTGACGTCACATTTGAGTACATTTTTTTACTCAAATGTGACGTCACTAGCCCCCACTTCTCTCTCCCATCTTTGACATGTTTTGTCTTCATTTTGTATTAATTTGATAAAACAAAAAACACGTTTCCAATATTTTTCGATAATCTAACTGACGTGACGGACTAAACAGATTCATATTTTTTTTTTGTCAGACATCATCCCTATTTCAAGCAATATCCAATGTGACTTCGGAGAAGTATTTATGCCAGGATAAGTTTTTATATACGTTTTTAGTGCTGTTTATAACCAGCTCATAAAATTCTAGACGTAGATGTGCTACGAAGCTGCTACGGTGCTACGAAGTCTCTACGAGTGCTTAATTTTTTTATGGCAGCCGACTTTAGAAGCTGCAACTGTGCATTAATTTGCTACTTTAGTATGGTGCCTTATCAAGTCTTGCAAGCCCTCCTAGTTTTCTTAAAGATTTTCCAGAGTTATGTTTGTTTAATGCACGTTAAGTTAAAAATACAACAAACTACATAACCAGACTGTTGTCTTTTCGGCTGCTACCGAAAGATATGGACTTTAATGTGTTTTTTGTTTGTTTCTAAACAGGTTCTTACATCAAAATAGTGCAATTAACTTTTTCACGCGCTAAGAACTTACCTCCGATTTGTTTAATAGAAAATCGAGTCAGACTTGACTAACAGGAGTTAGGCCCCGAACTACACTTCTCCCTAGTAACAAGTACTTTTTTTAAAAAAAAACGTTGTCCCATACTTCATACGTATGTACATCAATCTGAACCCGATAGAAATTTATCACAGGTATTTTTATGTTAAATCTGCTGTTTCCTAAAAAAGTGCAATACCTACACGGTCAAAACGTATGGAATAGCAGATTAAAAAAAATACCGATAAAGAATTTGTATGTGTAGGAGGTTCAGAATGATGTAAGGAATAATATGACGTGGTAACAATTTGTGCTTCGGTGTTCCTTCAACCTGTACATACAAGAAACTAACAGACCCCTTCACAGATTGCTGGATCCGCGACACGGAGCCTCTTCCCATCGCTGTGAAACGCAACTGTAACTCCACATACACCGGTGGCGATGAAGAACTGATGCCTTTAGCAGCCCACGAAGCTCCGGCCGCCTCGTCAGACGACCTGTCAGTAGCTGACAGCTGTCCTGACACGTCTTCCAAGTACCATAGCTGCGAGGCTGTCGAAACTGATGATGAACTTAGGCATTAGCATGGTGGAGCCGAGAAATCAGAAAGAACAGCCAGGTGCTGTGTAACAGGGAATAAAAGTTGGGAAGCGGTTGCCTCTTATAACCGCATGCAATTGCCCGCAAAGGAATATTAAACATTATTTATAACATTGTTATATTATATTATGCCACGCCTGTAATTCCCGAAAGTTCAGGCTGAGGTTTACGCTATAGTACCCGCATTTGAAAATATAGGCAAAATCTATTTTGCGCGCTGCAGCTTGCGTTTACAACATCTGCGATTAAAGATAAAAGGGAAACCGCATGCGGGCATTGGTTTTATTAACACAATTATTTTATGATAATTTCACGCGAACGAAGGTCACCGACAACAGCTAGTGATTCAAAGACGGTTCAACGAACCTTCGTTGTCAATCAAGGTCTTTTACCAATTGTGGTCATTTATTTTCTTGAAATGTGCATTGCAAACCTAAAACCGCAACTGCATAGGAATATATTGGTTGGTCCCTGTAATTATGACTATAAAGACCATTGACGCCTAGTGCGCAGTAGCTTATAGGTGACAGATGTGAGATAGAGGCTCGTGTATGTGATGATGAAACGAAGTATGATACAAGCGATGATCATTATTGTTAATGGTATGCTTCCATTTTTGTTTATTGTAATTTTATTGGTAAGTCTGAATAGTAGCACTCTAGATAGTTTTACTTCAGTTGTAATAATATTTTCATGCCTGTTATTTAACATAAAATGTACTGTATCATGTATTCTTTGATGTTTTATTGTGATAAAAATCTAAGACAAAAATAAACTCTATTTAATAAAATTGAATCGTTTTCCTTGTTTTGTTTATTTCAGCCAACACACAAAGAAAACACTTGTTCCGGAGGAAAACGGTACCGGATAAACAAACAAACACGCAACCACTTATCACAAACCCATACCTACATACATAAATACCAATTCCGATCTGTCTTTAGTAAAAATACATTTGGACCTATGGCGAAAGAATAAAACCTCTATCCGAAACGATTTAAATTCCTGCGGACTCATTGTCAAAGCAGTTGCATTTGCATGGCCATTACTTTCAGCACTTATACCAGTGAACGATATGGTAAGTGTAGAGGTGCATTTTGCGATTTCATTCCTAATGACAGGAGGGTAGGTAGGTACTCAGGAAGGGCGGTATAGTAATGGCTTCATTATAAGTGGACAACGACTCCCCCCTTCTGCTCGGCGACCGTCCCTCGCCACGTTCAATCAATCAGCAGAACCAATCCAGTTATCGCGACAATGCACACAACTTGGCGGATATTAAGCCGACCGTTGACGTTTAAGTTGTAAATGGAATATTATTTTTGTCAACGGAAGAATCTGTTGTTGTGGGATTTGATTGCGGCACTGAAAGGCAATGAGTAGGTACTTCAAGCAATAAGCAGCAGCTACCTTGATTTTTACTCTCTTAATTTAGTTAATTTTATAAAAAAATACGTACCTTAAACAAAGTTAAACATTAATTTTAAATGCATCGCCTAGGTACACAGTTTTAAAACAAAGTGGATAGGTAGCGCAGCATTCGCTGTGGTAATAAAGTATCATTCTATCTATTTAAGTAAATCGATAACTTAAAGAAACAACTTTAGTTTTGTCATATTTGCCAAAGCTCTCAAATTAGCATTTGGCATGTGTAGTGTAGTGCAACCAAAAATTCTCAGAAAAAAAAAGATTGGTGGAGATATCGAGAGCCCAGGCGAAAACAACGTCTTGGTCGCTGACGGGATAAGTTATAGTTATGATTCGAACCAAACACTGCAGCACTGTGCCAAATCACTAATTGGAACTCCTTTTCACATAAACTTCTGAGCGCCAAGCGGAAGAAGTAGAGCATAAACTTGGTGTCCAAGCAATAACTAAATCATGTAAGTTCGTAGATTTAATTTTGCGTGTGTTACTGGCTGGCAATATCTAGATTTAGGCACGTATGAGGTGTTCTTGTACCTATCAATTAAGGGTTTGTATGTTCTGGGACAGTAGATAAGTAAGTTCTGTTTACACTAATGGCTATAGAGACTGCATTATTATATATATATATATATATGCATGTTGAAATCGTTTTATGCATAAATGCTCGGAGTAACAAAACAAAAGTGCTCAAATAAGCAACATACAATTTACAAAAGTAATATAAAATTATGTATTTTTTTCATTTAGGCACTTCTTCTTTGCGTGTCGATAGACTCAAATAATCCCCGACCAGTATGTTGCCATTTAGGTACTGCGAAGTAACTAGATATTATCGATTACCAAAGCTCCAAATTATCAGCAGAAAGATCAAGCCTTAGCTTTAATTAAGGCTCTTAGGTAAATAATATCTTTATAACTTAGAAACCATCCTATCACTGAGGTCAATGCGACTATTTGAATGCGGTTATCATCTTAAGCACATTTTTGCATTTTTCCAGTTAAAATAAAAGAAAACGTGACCAAGAAAGGCACGATTAGCCGATTTTAGCTAAACTTTGCATTATCCTCAATAAACAGCTATAATATGCAAATATGCATTTGCATATAATCCGGTCTCTACTAATGACAATGTATGTTGGTACCTACCTACCAAATACTACTATATATTCATTGTCGAAACCGTTTACTAGGTCTGTTAAGCCCTCGCTCAGTTTATTGATCACGATCTGTCAAATTACCGATTTGGTCGAGACGCCATTGTTTAACTATTGTGTCTACTTCGTGGACAGATCATGGGATAATGTTTTAAGGCGCCAAAAGCGATAAGATTGGTAAAATACCTTTTTTGAGTACTAATACGATAGGCAGTCATAATTTGGGTGAAACCTTACATTAAGAAAATTCGTAGTAGCCTCGTAGGAGATTAACGTGACAAAAATTGATCGAGTCTTTTAAGAAGTCTATAAGTTCTAGGTAGTAAGCATCTAAGCTAAACCACATGACGGTCCTTTAAATAGAGAAGCACTAAAGCAAAACAAATTTGACGACTGTTCAAAATAGATTTATATAGCTTCACTGCTTCAGTATAAAACCAGTAGGATATCGGAATCAATATTGCTATAGCTGTGCGCTCCACAGCCGGCTAACTAGTTTCGTAAAGTGTACTTGTGTTGTCCAACGGAAGTTCGCTCAACGAGTTAAATGGGTCTTAAACTATCTTTGAAGTATAAGTTCACGCAACAGATAGGTATAAAATATCTCGATACTATGATCTACTTAAAACTTTGCAGTTTGAAAAGTAGTTGGTATAAAATTGTTACAGCAGATAGATAGTTATCCTGCCGGGGCTGCGGGACTATTCGAAAGAGATACCGTGGCCCCGGAACACAAAGGGCATTGAAGAAACATGGATAGGTTTTAGTCAGTAAAAGTCTGACATTCCCTCTTGCTCCGCCCAGAGCGGGAGGAGTCATTTGATGATTTCCCATCCGAAAAAAAAAAGAAGCTCGGTAGTTATTATGAAACGGGTAAAATTGTACACCGCTTTCTAATCTTCTGCCATCTGCGGAATTAAACACGTAAGCTAGAGTCGTTTGGCTTTCAACCTGCGCTATGATGCCAGCAAAACCAGCAGATATCCGTCCCGGTCTGCCAAACACACCCAGCCGCAGCTGCCTTTCTTGTAGCCAAATGAACCTCATCTAACTGAGCTGGAAGCGTGTTGGCGTCGCTTTTTGGCGGCGTCATCTAGCGTGGGTGAACGATACACGTTTCAAACGCTAATTAACTTTACTTTGTCTCTGACATTTATGACTCCAACGGTCGTAGGTAAGTTCAGCGTTATTCACGTTTGTTTCGGCTAGGTCACGAAAATAAATAGTTGTTTGTGTAAATACGATTAAAAAGGTAGGTAACGCATGCATTCATTTATGTGCTTAATATACACGTGTGTACGTAGGTAGTAAACATGCCCGAGCTCTTAAATTAATGCAGAAATAATTCCACTAATGCTGGGGTAACAGAGTGATGCGTTGCATAAAATAATACAGACACGTGGCCATTATTTTCAATCACTGAACCGTAAAAAGACAGACTCCCCGTGTTGATGACGTAACTGACTGTATCGATAATCCTCTGTATCTGATGCTGGATATCATGCACATCTACAAATACTAATAGATAAGCAGAGCGGCTTGTTCATAGAAAAGACAAATCGGCTAGCTCATTTTCAGTTTTAACACACAAATAACTAAATCGTCCCATTTAATTAACACAATATACAAGCGGTCACGCGGAGCGCCACTTGACTAGCAATGTGTCATATTATTTGTTGAACATTGGGTTTAGCTTACGCTAACAGAACCAGGGCCTACGTACCTAGCGATTAAAATTAATTACTAAACAATCGGGGAGCATGGTTACACGGCTAAGTTATGGCATAATTACAGACTGAAGGCCGTGATTGATGGAATAGCTAACAGGCTGTGTTTAGTAAGTAGTTACAACAGCAAACTTACTGATACATGAAATCTGATTCTATTTTGGGTAGGTGTACGGTACCTACCATATAACCTTTGCGCAACGTAGGAAGTATAATATTGCTCATACATTCATTCAAGTATACCTACTCAATCGTGAATTTATTCAAAAAACTAAACGAACAGGTATTACCTAACTTAGTAATAGATGCGATGTGTGCGCGAAACTTTTAAGCCCCTCCGTGAGTGTATGAGCTGACATGTCTATTTTATTAGCTATATCATCCTGTCGACTTTGGTACCGCTTTGCCGCGACCGTTTGGCAAAGACAACAATCGTTATAGAGATCGCGGTATTTCGATATTCGCCGTTCACTCGCATGAAAAGTAGGTAAGGTAAACTTGTTAAAGCTGTGCAAACGTGAGCTTACCCTCCAAAACGATCGATTAACTTTATGTTTAACCACCTCGCACATAAACGGCCTAGATCAAAGTTTAGCAGTTACGATACTTACCACGCTTACCACCTACGGCATTTTCTTGGTTTAGTACCAAAATAAGAGATTGGGGAAAGTGGCTATTCATTTTGAGTAATACATTTTCAGAAGTAAATAAAATACCAACCAGGGCAGTTCTTATGCGGCCTTTTCATGATTGATGAATGTGCGAACAGCTCGGTGTGTTGCTAAGAACCTCCTGGCCGCTGCTTTCATGGATGTGAATATCTCAGGAAGCCGTCTTACGCCACTTAAGCATGTGCTGGTTTCAAACTAAGTCACCGTTAAGTGATTAATTTTTAACTAGATTGAATGGCGAAGTTTTCCCCACGAGACATTCTTTGGGAACAGTTTTAAATATGCGAACAGGCCATTTAATTAGTGCTAACATAATAACGTTCTATAGGCTGTTAGGTTCGCTAACATAGATGCTTATTATTATACGATGTTCCTAAATAATTTGATAAACAGTGGAAGTGGTATCGCGTGACTGTGAGTATCATATCATGTTACAAACAACTGAAATTAAATGAGAAGTTGTTTCAAATTAAAAGGTAATAACTATTACTCATCTACTTAATTATAATTTCACCACTTTTGGCTCATATAGGTTATGCAAAAGTTTGTACATACTTCTTTATAATTTAAAGTTCTTTAGCTTTTCTTTTTGAATTGTTTTAACAGCTCCAATTACTTTTAAAGGTCAGCTGTACAGTTAACTCAAGCGGTTGGAAACTTACCTTGTTTGGCTATTTCAACTAGCTTGTTATAAAATTGCAAAACATACATCAACATTGTAATGTTTTGCAACCGTTTTAGTATGCCTTAGTAACGAAAATATTTCCTTTTAAACTACATACCAAGTAGTATCTTGTACAAGCTTTGAATGATTTTAATTGTTGGTTTTAAATGTTTAGTCGGCATTCGTTAGTAACTTTTTGAAATATTATATACATCATCATTCTTATATATCATGATCGGTCATTCGACAGGAATGACCGATTTGGTCGAGACGCCATTGTTTAACTATTGTGTCTACTTCGTGGACAGATCATGGGATAAAGTAGTACTTAAGACTGTTTAATTTTGTGCCAAGCTTCTCTTACTAAGTACGTGTCCCCATTATTAGCTTCATAATTAAAATAAGTTAAGGACAAGCTTAAGTAAAAGATAGCCACGGAAACTTTCTAAGTGGTTAACGGTTTAGCGAAAATAATCCCTTCATTTTACATTATCATTTTCCAACCCGTGCGCAGGTAAAATGTTTCCTTATGACCCGTATAACTTTCTTAACTAAAGTACTGTAAGTAATGGGGTTTTCAACCCTATTCAGTAGGGAACAGGGATCTTCTGCACTTAATTTATTATAATTGTCTGAGGAAGTACTTGGTACTGAAATAGAAAACCAAATCACAATAGAATTATGTTTCTTGTTGACATTTCCGCAATTAATATTGCTATGCTCCAGATATTTTAGACAACAATTTATTAACCCTACCATTGTTTCATAACACCTGAATAATGTAAAACTTACTGAGCAAAACGGACAAGTTTACGTGAATGAATTGAATGGAAATTCACACGACTTGGTAACGAGGAACTTATAATCAATATTTATGGGTTTGTTTTCGTGTAATGTAATCTAATCAGAGTCGGCGAGCACACCGACAATGGTGTTGTTGGGGCTCGTCCGTCTTTCTTTATCTAAGTAAATGAGCGGGTGACCTTACAGCACAAAGGTGACTCAACAAAGCGATAGTGAAAGATACGATCTGATCACCTGCAGGCCGGCGTGGTCAAGGCTGGCCTGGCCTGGCACTCGCGATGCTTTCTTATCCACCACCGCTACGCCGCACTATTCTTGAGCATTACATGCGATTACCCACCATTTCAAGCGTTATCTGATGGCCTATGGCGTAGCTAACAAAAGACCTCTGAATAAGGTTGGAGTAAGATCGATATGCTTGACCGTCTGATCCAATATGGGAAAGGTTCTAGCTTATTATTAAACCTGCTAATGAAATACTCGTTTACGTAATTTTACTATATAGTAGCTATCTTTATCATTTTAGGTTTTTTTTTCTGTTTACACTTTACATTACAACAACAAAATTCGCGGCTTTCATTTATCTTCGTCGTATGTAGATCGACGGAAATACCTACATAACATACTTTTCGATTTAGTTCATTCCACTTTGGCCAGTTTTTATTTGAGGAGGCAGACTTTTAGGAGTACTTTATTTTTACCGATAGCCTTGTACCGAGCACCAAAACAGATTACAGGTACCTACGAACACAACTTTACGACAAAGGTATTAAAAAGATGTTGAAATTCGTTTAACCCTGAAACACGATATGTGCTTCAATGAAAGGTCTGTAGGGACAATGTAAATGTCTGGTTGGCAACATGAATAGTCGCGAATTTGTCATGTTTGTAATGTCGTATTGTGGGGAGGATATGAGATGCGAGACTGCGTCGTCGCTGCAAGGTCCCGCATCTTGTCACGTTGGGCACGTGCCAGACGCTAATCGTCGCGCGGTTATACATTCAATCTCAAGGGTCAACTAAATCTATTTGTTTAATTAAAATAGATAAACAAAAACTTTATTTTCTTTGAGCAGTCTTATAATTAAAAAAACAAACTAAGTGCAGTCCGTGCCACGAAAGAAGAGACCTGTCACACCACTTGTATACGGGTTAATTGTGTAACGTAATACTTCTTTTGTCATATAGGTGTACACGTCGTAAACCATAGGAAGATGCTTCGTCTTCTTAATGTTTTACCTGAGGCATAATCAAGATTTTACAAAGTTTCACTCGTTTCAAGTGGTGTGATAGGTCTCTTCTTTCGTGGCACGAACTGTACCCTAATTATCATCAATCCTACAATTTCAATAACTTGAAAAAGACTCTTTTGTTTATCTCACGAAAAGTTTATAAGCTATGACATGAGAATATTTTATGACGAAACTTTAAATAAAAGGCTTACATGTATATTTTCATTCCCAAAACTTTTATAATCTCTCACCATTACCGCCTAACGTTTAACTTCCCCATGATTTATAGAGCATTTCTTGCTGAAAAAAGTCTGGACCGTTGCCGGCGCTCGCCCCTCGTGTCAATACTAGTAGTATACTCCGTTACACAAGTAGCTTCAGATTGAGGGTAAGAAATAATGCCACCAACACAAATCTGTCAAGTTCTTCTTCAAACGTTTTTTAATATTGTGCAACAATACCGGCTAAAATGAAGTGGCAAATAGTAATTATTGCAATAATTTTCGTACTTATTTTGAAGGTTTGCAACAAATCACTAGATTTCACACTCGATAAACGATACAATTGACAGGCTGCGGCTATCGGACGAGTTGATGTCGTACAATAATTTTATTGATAATATATCTAAGTAGGTAGTAGCGAGATGGGAGTAAGGGTTGAAGCGGGTGGCGGGCGGCGGGCGGCGGGGCGCTCGGCGCGTGCGTGTGGCGGCGCCGCGCCCGTCTCGCGCGAGAGCGGCCAGTGTCGTGCCGCGCGGCGCCGCGCTCCATCGCCGCCGAGCGCCGTGTGCGCCTCTGAACGCGCCCAAGCTACTATGCGACTCGCGTGCCGCGCTCACTCGTGTTGTGGTGCTTTATGATGGTACGGCATGAGACTGCCAGATATGCGGACGTTCCGTGACAGACGTGCTGCTGAACTCACCACCGCCACAAGTGGGCGGAGAGACAGGACGCGTCCTAGGCTGCTCAGGTGAGCGGCCCTTCGCATCTCACGCCGTTGCATGCTGGCTAAAGACGCTGCGATCTCGGGGTCGATAAGGCACTTTGCTGGCTAGACTCGAATGAAAGGTATTATTATCGTAAGTTTAACAGAGTTTCTTTGCTACGAAAAGCGTAGACACTGCTACGCACGGCGCTACCACTCGTAGCGCCATATGGCAATTTGTGTGGTTGTTCTTAAATCATATCTTACTTACAACGTGTCTTTTATAAAATGCGGCACCTATTTTCCTTTGTTGTTATCCCCTAATTATGTTTATGTTCATTTGAAACCGAGATTTACCTATGAGCTTCTCGTTTGGCACTCGAAAAATACTTATTTAAAGAGCACCTATCTCTCTGAAATGGTTAGATATTAACCAGCAATTCTACTGTCACCAATAGGTAAGTGTTATCAACAACAAACCGAGAGAGACAATCGCGTCTCGATCTGTCTCAAAGTATAAATTGTACACACATTGCCACACACGTAATTTGGCCGAACTTGGCAACGTAACTACCTACTATCGTATGCTTATCGATGTCATTGAATGTCCAATAAATGTAAATAAACAAGTCGTAGCGACGTCTTCAGCTTCAGTAATAGTTAATTTCCGTCTGTGTTTGATGTAAAGTTGCGAGAATTGAAGCATATTTTGTTTGAAGAGTCTTCTTTTTTTCTTTTTCATTCAAAGTGTTTTGTTTGTTCACGAATCTAAATGCGATGGTAGCTTGTAAGTCAATAAATTCCTTGAGTCATATTTGTAGGGCGATGAATCGTGACTTGTGAGCCGTCACGCAATATCGGGAGTATAGCATATCTTGGAGGCGGAAGGCTTCGAGCCACCGCCATCAATCTCTAGGCTGGGAAAACGACAGCTCGTACACACGATGTAATAGTGATTGAATACATTAGCTATATTCATTTTTATCGATATATTTAACTGAAGTTATGTATAGGGTACATATCTAGCAAGGGTTTGATATGAATGCATTTTAAGAATAGTTAAAATCACGAAGCTTTTAGATGGTACAGTCAGCAATGAAAGTAAATTAACACTATATGCAACGGTTCTAAAATAGATTTATAAAAAAAGTACAAAGTTTCAACTTTTTGACAACTTTTTTTGGGAATTTTTATTTAAATAATTACACTACTTTTATGCAAACTATAACTCTAAATAATAATAAATATATATACAAGTAACAAAACGGTTACCGGGCGTTAAAAATGAGTTTATTTTATTAATTGTCTGTAACAAATCATCGAACAGTGCAGGACAATACTTAAAATGTCACTTACGGGATATCTTCCGTGATTATTGTTTATTTTTGAGCTCCCGATTTTTTTTTTTAGTAATGAATCGCGTAAGCTTAAAACAGTGTTTAGTATAGGACAAGTTATATTATATCTGAAAAGTTTTGTTCTAGGAGTTGAAACACTATCAACGACTTTTGCCGTACTGAAAATGGGTTTTCTTTATAGCTTTTCAGGTTATTTATTTTCTGTTTCGGCTTAGATCTTCAGCAAAAATAATAAAATCATGCTATCGGTCAACTTGATTGACAAATTGAAAGTTTTTATTTGATTTGTTTAATTAAATCTCAACTTTTGTCTTTCTGGTCTGTATAAACAAGAACATCTGATTTACGTGTTTTTATTTTAAATTCATAGAGAGAACACTCTATGATGAATTTATTGGTCTTAGCATTGTTTTGGTACGCATTCAAGAGGTTTGTTAAAAGATTTCTGATAGAGAGACTAAACTGGATGGTTGTACACGAATGTACTACTTAGGTATGGTCGAAATGACACTATACTATCTATCTATGCTCCCAATGGTATGCTTCCCAGCATACCATTGCTCTGCTTCCAACTCAAGATTCTAAAAACTCAGACACAAATCTACGTCAGCAAAAAACATTTACACAGCGGGAATCTAATAGGCTATTAATTTTACGAAAATGCAATAAAAATTGCATTTCTTGTTTCTGTATAGGTCGGCAGTTATTCAGTGTGTAAGAAGATATTGTGGACGTAGGCGGCGAGACGGTCGCGACAAGCCGTCGCCACGACTGATTCCAGTGCCAGGCTGCACTCACACCATCACACATACGACATGTACTGTACACAAATACATCGCCTATAAATTACTTGAGAATAACTCTCTCACACATGAACCAATTGTTAATTTAGTTTAGTGTTCTACACTGAGAGTACTTCTCTTGGTGATACTTGGGGAACGACATAAACAAATAAAAAAAAATCAAACCAAATCATTTATTCTTTGCAAACATGGGTAATGTAAAGTTCTACACATTACGAAACAAAAACGAAACGGAACGAAACGTAGGATAACATCACACCTTTATTATACAAAGGGCTAAAAGAAGTTCATAGTAGTAGGTACACCTGGTAGCAGTACCTGCATACCTCCAAGCTTGGCTTGTCCTTATAATGGGTTATAAGGACAAGCCAAGTTTGGAGGCTTATACCCTTTATGATGTGAGGATTTCCGAGCAGTCTGTTTGCCTTATAGGCGTGCCGTATTGTTGACCCCTAGGTACACCACTGAAACACAAACATTTAGCCAATTGTGTTAACGTCACATGTAATAGGGAGCAAGACCTACACCAGGCTCCTACTAAGATTTTCCTAGCGGACGGGATCATTCAAATTTGCACGAAGGGGATTCCCGTACCCAGCAAGCCACGCTTAGTTGACACACTTGTGACCAGTTCAGGAACTGAATGATTCAAGAAAATGAGGAAAACTTTACTGTATGTAGTGTTAAAATAAAACCGGCCAAGTGCGTGTCGGGCCACGCGCAGTATAGGGTTTCGTAGTAGCCCGTTATATTCAAGCAAGTACTTCATCTCACTTTAAAGGATTTATTCTAAAGATTTTGTATTTGGTACAAAATTATCCAACACTCAAGTTCAACAACTATTACTGCTAAACTGATAAAGTTATCTTAACCGCTATAGTTTTCCTTTAAAGTTCATGACATGCACTATCATCATGATTTTTTCCAGATTTTTCAAGCCAGCAGTTAAGCTTTTAGAAGGGGGGCGCCCTACCTGAACAAAAATTTTCACTTTAAAGTTTAATATTTTGTAAATGGAGCATTAAATCGAAAAATGGTATTAGAAACCCCTAAGTCATCATTTTAAAAGACCTATTCAACGATACCCTACACGATGGGGTAAACGACGAAAAAAAATCATCCCCACTTACCCTAAAAAAAAAATTTACACTTTTTTCGGCGTTCTTGATATACACACCTCTACAAAATTACAGCTTTCTAGTACTAACGGTCTCTTAGCAAACCCTCGTACAGACAGACGGACATGACGAAACTATAAGGGTTCCTTGTCAGGACTACGGAACCCTAAATACCATACATTGCAAAAAAAATCCTAATCCATCCAAAGGTTGTCTTTAAAAGATCGCTTTTAGCGATAAGACCGCCCATTGTGTCACCCTTTGTAAAATGTTTTACATTTGTATCTGTAATTTTTATGTTGTACATAATAAAGAGTATTCTATTTTATTCTATTGCAATGCCAATTTCGTATAATATGTGTATTGGTTTTCGAAATGACATCTTATGGCGCTCTTGCCAGCAGTTGATAGTAATCTTGTATTGGAACATATTTTTCTTAAACGAATATATAGAAATTTCAAGCCATTATATAAATATAATAATATAATAGCAACTATTATAAAAATAAATGTGATATTATTTACTATTCATATTTCAACTGAAAATACAGACACAGTAAAATAAATAATACCAGTAAATATTTCAGTATCACTGTAGGTAGGTACATAATATTTGTGGCGAAGTGTCGCTACCGTGTAATTTAACTGCATTATGTTTTACGACACCGCATGTTACTGAGACGTAAAAATACCTATTCGGTCGGTACCGTATTCGTAACCTACATGTACGGCGAACAAGCTAATAAAACATATTGTAACTTGGGGCAAGGAAACTGAATCACGGATCGAGTTACCCGTAAGATTTTTACTATGACGTGTGAAAAACCAGTTTATGATGTGACAACATTCAAAATGTTCAAAACTAACTTAAAAAAAAAGAAATCAAAATTCTAGCCACCAATAATGGTAGCTAGAATTTTATGTCTGGTTTCTCTCGACACCTCTCAAGCAATATACAAAAAGTTTCAAGAACCTTATTCGGGAAAGTTGTATTTTTTTTCCATAAATGAGTTCAGAATCAAAACATCGGATATACCAACTCTAGTGAAACTTTAGAAGCCAAAAGTAATCTTTCAATATTCTTTTTGAAAAAAAAAAACATAAAAGTTTGCCAATTTTATCACGTACAATGTCACTTACGGGATATCTTCCGTGTTTCCCGTAAGTGATATTTTAAGTATAGTTATGAACCATGAAAGCTTAAAACAGTGTTTATCACGTACGTATTATGACAGACCATTGCGCGCATAAGAATTTGTTCAGTATGATATCTTCTTCTGTTGGATGTAAGGTAAGTGAGATGTGAATGTTCACTAATTTGAAGATTTGAGTCATTATCATCTGTCTAGCCTTTTTCCATCTATGATGGGGTCGGCTTCCACGGCGGCAAACTAGTTGCAGCTGAATACCAGTATTCCACATGGAGCAATTACCTAACCTCCACCTCGACCACCACGACTGTCAAAGATCTACAAATGACAGCCAGGACCATCCGAGGCACGGAGGAAACTCGGTATGTAATGGATAGTCACCCAAACCATTATATACCAGTTGAAGATTTAACATAAATATACTTATATATATATTAAAAAATATTTTATCGACATTTCTCACTATTTTTATACCCTACGTTGAAACGAGTAACTCCTTAGAAATCGATTCTGAATGAACACCGGTTCGAATCACGAGCTTGACATTGATGTATAAGTTGGGCCAAATAAGTTATTACGTTATTTCTCATTGCTTTTGAAGGTTTTATAAAATCCAAAATCCATGTTTCGTAGCTAAGACACAGGATTTAAATAGCCTAATTAAATGATTAGGTATCTTTACAATAATAATTGTTTCGTTATTTTCAGGCAATTTAGTCTAAAGATACATTGCCTGTTGATAATAATTAAAACCTTCAAACTTTGTGTGTGTTTGTTAATGCGTTCTATAGCAGTGTGAATATTGTATTTCATACGCATCGTATCACATGCAAGTAGCAATTGTGCTCTAGGTACCGAGCGTATAGTCACTTTCAACTTTTAGCTGTCATCCTGGGGGGCGAGTCTGCTATTACAATGGTATCACAATGATCTATCATTGATTTCATAATAGTTGATTTTGACAAGTTTCGTAATCTACTAATATAGTGGTGTCATTATGACTTTCCAATGACTTTAAAATGATCAACCACTGACACTCCATTGAAAGAAATGGCATAGAATGGTAATCTCGTACACAATGACAAATGAATGACTGACTTACGTGGTAATCTGCTAAAATTTGACAGTTCCAGCCGAAAGTTGCTCAATTAGCACCATTTTGTATTGCTATAAATATAGGCTTCTATATTAAAGATAATTTAAAACACTTAAATGAAAATAAATCAAAACACCTACCGCTAGAAATAAAAACAGATAAAACGTCAGTAGGCAGTAATGTCACATTTGACTTTGACAGCTAAACAGATAAATATTATTGAATTGAATAGTTTCACATTAATCCGCGTTACACATATAAACTTAATGTTTTTTGCTATTTACGAACTTCTTACTACTTCAGATTGCATAGAACACTAATAAATAACATGTAAAAACATATATAAATGAAATCTGGCATGATTAGATGTTCAAATTTAATTCTAGTATTTCGAAAATCATTTCCATTATGGTTTTTTAATAATGGCAATACAACAATGTCATTTTATCACAATTCTATTACGAGACCATTGACCGAACAATGATCGACCATTGACCGAACAATGATCGACCATTGACCGAACAATGATCGACCATTGTGAATTTAGCAGATTACGAATTTTTAGCAAAATGACCATTGTCATTGATCAACAATTATGAAATCAATGATAGATCATTGTGACACTATTGTAATAGCAGACTCGACACCCTGTGTGCCCTTTATATTAAAAAATGTTCATCTCGCAAACTGTTAGAACAGTCTAGACAATCGTCAAGCGTTCATTTGCGTTCGTTATTACTTTCTATGGCAGACACACGTACGAACGAATAAAGTATGTGCACGAATGTATTCAGAATACATTATTAAAGTCTTGCTGGAGTCTAATGTATGTAAATGTCAGTCATAACTACTATTAAACCTGCACTTTATTTAAAAATCGTTTTTTATTGTGTTAGATTTAACTCTGTAATAGTGTGTTTAAGCCATTTGGAGTTGAAAGATTTATTATTCCAGAAATCCCCACCGACAAAACCCAACCATTGGGGATTTTTTTTTTCATAAACTCAGCCTAGTGGGGATTTTTGGAAACATGGCCATGGGGTTCAGGTGCCCACCTAGTATTTCGGGAAATCGCCTAGCGTTTGGTCGACTCTTTATGTGACCAGAGGGCGGGCCTATTTTCATCAGCACTGCCATCTAACGAGGCAATGCTCAGCCTTCTGGGCAGTTTTCTTGTTGACAGAGATGTGAACGAATTTTTTTACACCCTGTAACCCTTTAAATACTTCTAGTTTGTAAATAAAACTGTTATCTTG
This sequence comes from Xestia rhomboidea, assembly GCA_963853795.1. NCBI lineage: Eukaryota > Metazoa > Arthropoda > Insecta > Lepidoptera > Noctuidae > Xestia > Xestia rhomboidea. The sequence continues at coordinate 10,032,289 of OY970761.1, read as the reverse complement.
TAAATAAAATTATACTCTGTAAATGAAATATAGAAAACCCCTTATTAAATAGCCACAAAAATACTTATCTTATTGTTGAGAAAACTGTTGACTCGTTATGAGTAAATCTTCCAAACTTACACATAGTTACAAGTAAATCTCCCAAACTTACCCACATTCTGACAGCCAGCAAATAAACAGCTACTAAAGAATAATTTTCTCTGTTTTATGTGCACATGCCTCGTCCACTTTGTTTCCTCGTGAGTCAGTGTTCACATACTGCCATAAACGTTACATATTGGGGTGTAAATTTCCTTCTGTACACAGTACGCACCCTGCCAGGCCGGTACAACTTCTATTCAATGGAAAATTTCAGTATTGTTGTCCAAGTGAGCGGGACAACTATTTCAATAACCTACTGGGGAACAGGCCAGCTTTTAATTAACTCTCATGCTGAGCATAGTTATAATAGAAATACGGATAATAAAAGCGAGGCATACCGTACGGACATGCCCTTTTCATAAATGTCGACGGAGGTAGAATGTTTTGCTTTCATTGGGGAGACTATATTTTCATTGTTTTAGAAGTTATTATTACAGCGTTGCAATATTCAATAGTTATTTGAGTTTCAAGGCGCTTTTCAGAATTGATATGAAATTCCGAGAAAAAGTTATTAAACTTTTTCTCGGAATTTCATATCAATCGTTTTAGAATTGTTCTGAAGTCTCTGTTTTGGAAAGTTGAGTTTTCATATGAATGGATCGGTAAAGTTTGTCTTATTGATGGCAATAGGCACGCCCCCTATTAAATGGGACTTAAAAAAAATTGTGAGCCGTCACGGGAGGCCTGGCAGATGTGAAACATCGAAATTATTTTGTGTGCTTAAAAGAACAGATTACGACAGGAACTAAATATGGCTTAATGAAGAAAACAAACATAAAAGAAAATAAAAACAACATGACTCGATTCACAAAAAGAAAATCCTTGGGCTGGGATCGAACTGGAAGTCACGAGATTGTAAACCAGCGCTATGCCCCGAGACCAGCAGGCTTGTTGTCAACCGTCACGATATGTAGATCTTATGCTGCTTCAACAGGTCGTTAATATACGGGTTTGTTCGGGCTGGGTTGACAACTTGACAGTTGGCGACGCGTCGCCACGCCATTTTTTGGTTTTACTCGCGCATATAGATGTTTCACATCAAAAATGTGGGGTTAGATACCCCCGTGCCTCGGAAAGCACGTTAAGCCGGACACAGATCAAGCGCAGGACCAACGTCCTGCGCCTGATCTGTCTCCGGTCGTGTCGGATTGTCGTCCCATCGAACTATGAGAGAAAAAGGAACAGAGAGTGCACCTTCGGGGACTACAGGCGCGATGTTATGGTTCGGTAAAGAATGATCTCACAAACTAGAGAAGGGGTCGTATCATATGAAACAATAGTCTATTTGAAATTCTCATAACCGGCCTTGTCATTGTAGTGGTCAACACACCACGATGACATTTATCCCTCTCACCTCGTATCATATTGAGGTGCGGTTTACCGAAACAGACGACCTTTACGTGTTCTCCTGTATAATTATACAGATGTGCCTAATCCTTCGGAGATTACAGGCAAGCCGGTTCTGTGTGTACACCCACCTGACCTAGTACGTGTGACTAGATTAGTGTAGATCAGAGGTTCCCAAACTTTTTTTTCTGGTTTCCCTTTCAAAATGTTATGGTTTCGACGGACCTGCTGCATTTTTTTCAAGCCCGTGGACCACAAAAAAAGAAAGAAACAAAAAGCATTTATTAGCCCGCACAGGACAAAACACATAAATAAAATGGTGAATTATCAACTAATAAAATTAAACATAGAACAAAATTGGTACTGTACAAGGCCAAAATGCCCTTATCTCAGCATGGTGCAGAAAAGCAATTTTGCAATAATATTTGTTCTTGCTATCTATTAGGATTGCATGAGGACCGTGGCTCCTAAGATTTTTTTGGCAAAAAATCTGATAATTAGAATCTTAAAGTTTCAAAATGCTTTTTTAAAGTCTCAATACGACCGTTTTCACCGAAATACAACCTGGCATAAATCACCGAAACATTTGGATTTTTTTTTTACTTTTTTAAATAGCTTACTAATATCTGTCTACATTGATAGATAGAGTCAAGCCAACATTTTTGTTATTTGGTATCGAAACCAGATAAATTATGTTGTGAACCCCCAATTTTTTTCACGACAACGTAGACCCCACCTGGACTACTTTGGGAATCATTGGTGTAGATGGTGTAGTAGAGATTGGCATACGTAATTTTGCATCAATTATTATTGATACTTTGTACTCCTGATTCATGGTTTTAAGATTCAGAATCAGCAAGCAGTACTATACCATTCGTTCTTTTTCAAATTAAAATTGTCTACGGCTTACTTATTTATTCAGACTTTTCTTAACTTAAAATGTCACTTACAGGATATCTTCCGTAATTATCGTTTATTTTAAGCTCCCGATATTTCGACGCTGTTGCAAGCGCCATGATCGCGGGTTATATGTTTAGTTATGAACCGTGATAGCTTAAATCAGTGTTTTCAGTATTAGTTCAGACTTACCTACGCACTCCAGGTTTTCTGCTCTGTGATTAAATCATGAATTATTTCTATGGAGTGCTGCGCGCAAGAAATGGATTTTCTTACAATTTTGGGAATAAAGGCTTGTAATTATTCACCTTTGTTTTAGTTGATAGTTATTTATGAAATATATTTTTAATCAACTATTTAAATTTTATTTTTTAATCGAAAGGTAAGTCGAAACCAGCTGTACCGATAGCAAGAATTTAAATGACTTCTGCTGAATAAAGTACTCTACGATATTTTGAATTGGTAAAAATTCACAAACATACACACATGCATGAACCCTGAAAACATAACACTCCTTTTTTTGCGTAGTTGCGTAAAAAGCAAAGTGTTTTCAGCTACATTTTACCCCATTCTCAATAATTGCCTCACAATACATTTGTAGTATACTACATAATTATTAAGGTATCTTTAATCCTATCATTGCTTTACATAAGAAAGGCTTCCATTACTGCATTGAATCTAACAGATTTATTCCAGTATAAAGGGTAAGTGGATAATAGTGAAGTACTTACATGGAATAAAAGCGCGTTACATGTTTTACGTTTCAACAGAAATGAGGGGAGAAGGGGAACCGATTCTGATGTAAATAGCTCTCTATTAGTCTCTATCACGTGAAAGCTGCGTTTTAAATGTTTGAATGTACAGTTCAAAACATATTCGTAATTTCTAGACTTACTACAAATTTATTTTTTGTTACGCTACGTTTGATTCATCAGTATAGATTGCTGCATGTTTTTTATTAGGTTACGTTTTGTTGGTAAACTTGAAACTTTTTAGCTAATACATTTGGTTTATTGCCCGTGTGCCCGTACTGTTACCACCAGTAGTACCACTGGTTAAAACAAATTCCGTTGTACCACGGGATCGCTATAAACGATACATTTTGCCATTATCTTACTTGCTGCTGATGATGATCACACTATTAGTCTATTACTAGTACTTTTCTTATCCTCCATGAAGATTTTATTATGCTTTTACGCCGTTGAGTCTGAATGCGCACTACTGGTCATGCACGTATCTTAATTTAACCTATAAATTCTACTCTTGAGCTTTTCTACAGGACGAAATAACTTCGTGTAGAAATACTGATGAAATGAAGAATTATGACGGCTCGCCAAAAGAAAAAGCAATATGTGTTTCTAACAACTAATAGTTACAAATAGCTACTGACACATTTTCACAAGCCCGTGAATAATCCCATCGAATGTGTCACATATACCAACGACGCAATGCATGTATATTCTCCATCGACATTACAAATGTCGGAGCAGATTAGTATTCCTCGTCCATCCCGCAAGGACACAATAGATGAGACTGTAGCATGTTTAAATATTTTATTAGACTCTTTTATGTCACATTTCAAATGGACGTTTACGGACTTTACGACCCTGCATATACATACACTATGTATGACTGTGTAGTGTGGACTATTCGCGAGCTCGTACGTCGATTTTATTAGTCTGGGAAATATTTCAGAAACGCCGTCTTGAAAGCCTTCCAAAATGCAAATAGTTAAGTCTTATTTGAAAGTTTTATAACATGGCCCCCAGTCTAGAAGCTAACACTCCATTTACAATAGTTTTGATGGTTTGAAAATGAAAAATGGGAGTAAAGTTTATCCGTATACGTATATATAGTAACGTGTTCTGCCGTGTAAATGCGGTGCGTTAATTCGTAGAAAAGTGTTCGTCAGACGTATCCGCATAATGCATCGGTCGGGGTTCTCGTAAGTAATGCAAATGTGTTGATGTGGCGATAACAAGCCCCACGAGTGCATACCTACGTGTGGATTCCTTGCCACTCGGCCGCCACCGCCCCGCAGTCGCGCCGCTGCCGATCCGCACCGACCCGCACCGACCCGCCGCCGCCTCGCCCGATGACTTAATGTGTGCGGAAATGTCGCGGATTACACGCCTACCGACCGCTGCATTCTATCCTACGTTCCGTCACGAAATAAACTAGTTCTATTGTTTTGTTTGTGGCTGTTCCGTTATGCGGAACACGTACACGTTTACATATTTAGTTTTAACTTATGACGCCCAAAACCAAATAAGAATTTGTTAGATAAGCGGTTGGTATAGTTTGTGTGGTCTGTAATTCGTGACGTATATGTAGGTATGCCCATGAAAGTAAGGAAGTGGCATGAAATTAGTCGTCGTATTACCGTCGTTTGTTAGCAACACGTTTCGTTTTATGCAATTCATAACATGGCATTTTACAACAACTAAACTGATGTAACAGTTTTGACCATGTAGTTGGAAATATAATATAAAACTAAACTTACGAACATAACGAAACATCCCATCCCTGTCCAAAAAATTAAAGATAAACAAAAACTAATATCGTGAGAAGCGTGCAGTGCGTAGCAACTAGCTACGCGACGTAGCCGCCTACGGATGCCTACGCCGCGCTGCCCGCCTCGTAGCCGTAGCACTAAAGTTCGTAGACGAAGCCTCCGCAAAGATACATGTAGTTCGGCAACAAAACAGTTTTAAATTAAAGTCGTGATCAATTATTCTCAAGAAAGAGGTCAATGGGCAAATCCGTGCACTATAGATTTTCAGCAAAGTGTTGTAATTTTAGTTCTTAGCCGCGCCTTGATAAAATAGCGTAGGGGTTGTTTCTAGACTTTTAAATGGATTGGTGGAACTAATTGAGAGTTTTCTTCTTATTTGTTAAATGTTTGTTTACTGCCTCGTGTAGGTATGCTGAGCTAGTTACGTGTCTCTATTTTTGCAGATATTTAATAAAACTTTTGTGTTTTCTATATCTAATTTAGTTTGTACTATCTCGGGCTATTCTTCGTTATGGTAATCATCCGAATCGTAAATCGATAATAATCGTAGTCGTAATCATATTCCAAAACACCACTTCTTCACTATTCAATTTTTTCTTTGAAAATCTAATAGTGGTGTTTGGGTCTTCTTGTTCACATTAGTTAAAAAAAGACAAAGTATTTGGATTTGTGTTACAAAAATATTGACAATCAGCAAAACATTAAGTTTGACTACCCAGCCGGTGCCGTCTTCATTTAGTGATATTCATGAGAACGTGTAGTGAGTACTGTTGTACCCGGTGTCTAGCGACTAGTGCGTGCTGACATATTGCCGGTCACTGTTCTTTCTTCTAAGAACGTTATTTTGTCTCCAGAACGGGTGTGCTCTAACGAGAAGTGGGCAGCAGGGTGTGGTGATGGAGGTGGTAATACTGAGAGCGAGAGCCCAACTGAATCGTCTAGTGTCGTCGGGTGAGAGGCGCGCGGAGGGAGAGGAGCGCTCGCCGCGGGGGGAGGGCGGTGGCGGGGCGGCGCGGGGGGGCGCGGCGCGCGAGCGCAACATGGCGCCGGCCGCGCCCGCGCCGGCGTCCACCGCGCCCTGGCTCAACGCCACGCTTGTCTACAACGCCACCCGGCTCAACGCCACTTTCGACACCGACTTCGAGCTGCTCAGCTCGAATTCCACCGACGAACACCACCACTGGTTCTGCGCTAAATGGACCAACGCACAACAAGATCTCTTTCAGGTAACAACTTGTTCCACTCCACGTATGAGGTGGCCCATCCTGAATCATGACAAGTAATATCTAACGTTATATTTGTGCCTTGCGTTCTAAAGTTCCGTATGGTTCTGTGGGCGCTTGACTATCTTTGTCAAGAGAGCGCTATTTGCTAAATATTTGTAAAATTATTTGCAGAAATTGTATTTAAAAAAAGATGGTGGCATCACTTTGAGATTAAGGCCACGAGTCAAAGATCCATCATCTTAACAGTAGGTTATCTTGTCAAAAAATTACTTTTCTCTATATCCCATGCGAACAGGCAGCAAACTTGTGTTTCGCGATCGCATTCTTGGCGCCGAAGAGCTTCAAGCAGAGCATCTTGGTGCTGCGCGCGCTGGCGGCGGCGGGCGCCGTGCTCATGGGGCTATGGGCCGGGGCGGAGGTGTGCGCGCCCGACGTGCTGGCCTGGAGCCTCGCGCTTGTGCTCGTCAACTCTATACATACTGTGTTTCTTATTATAAGGTACGTCGTAGGAACTAATCTGCTTGGTCCTTACAAGATCTAATAAAGATAATGTCTGAACTTTACAAGAGACTGTGGTCTCTGACTTTGGGGTAAAATAACCGATTTAAAGCCTCGTTGTTGCGAAGAGATAGTTCTTTGACCGTCGAGCACGGAGCATTTTGAAGTTTGGTTATAGGCTATTTCCCTAAAATCTAGCTCTGGTGAGTATCTGTTTGCAAGTCACAATGAGAAAGCGCTCGCCAGTTTACGCTTGCGCATTAAATTGTCGCCGGACGAACTCAGCGAAGACTGATTGCTGGACTTTGCCCACTTAAATTAAAGCACGTTAACGTTTCTAAATCTTGATTGGCAAAGTTTCTAACACGCAAACTGGTGATCGTAGTTCCTATCTACTTTATACATCTGTTTGTAAATCAAACAAATATCTGAATGTTATTTAACCATTTCAGTTCTTCAGAAATGCGTTTGGATAATTTAATTACTGAATGCTATTCTGTCCCGCAGGTTTCTTCCTCCAGCACTGTCTCTTGAGCTAACAGATCTTTTCTTGAAGCTGTTCAAGCCTCTCAAAGTGAACAAGAAGCATTTCACGGAGCTGACTCGCGAGGCTAGGATAGTGCGGCTCGAGCCCGGCGAGGCGTATGCGGTCGAAGACGTCACGCCGGCAGACGAGAGATTGTCTATACTTTTAAAGGGAAAGTATGTTTTTCACGTGTCAGTCAAGTACATTTTTACATAGATTACGTCAAAATTTACGTTTTAAATAAACCATTTTAAGGCCTTCAAGATTCTGAAATCACAATTAAAAGAAATTATCTTGGTTTTGTAAGAGATCTCAACTTCTGAGTTTATTTCGGTTTCGGCTTTCTCAGTGTTAGTCGCTTAAACTCAAATATCTTTGATCAGAATAATTTCCAACACTCAATAATAGTCAATTATAATTATAAGTGTTTAGGGAACCACTGAGGGTAACTTACTTATTAATAAACCACTTTACCGTAGAGGTTGCGTCATCTGTTACAGAATAAATTGAATACTGAATAAGTGTCCCAAAAAAACTTATGAAGATAAAATATCGAGGGTACAAGCTACAAAATAAACAATTCAAAGACAAGCGAGGACCCTCACGATGTAAAATAAGATACCTACACACGTTTCTTTTGTTTTTGTCGGAGAATTATTTTTCTTTGTTTTACCATTGCTGGCATTGTATGGACTAGTATTGTATGTCATGAACTCTGAGAGAAAAGAAACATTTTGTATTCTGCGACTAATTGACTGACTTTGTACGACGCGACGTTGTTCAGAATCTTTTATTTTAATACTTGTTTTGGTTTTTGAAAGAAGTTCCTGTTTCAATGAAGAAAACACGTAATTCTTGATCAATTTTTAGTGTCCGACCTGTGTGAGTCCAATAAATACTTTTCCTTTCTTTCTTTTATACTATAGTCAAATGAAGAAAAATCATTCATGATTCACTTTTAGCCAATGTTCATATGAATTGAATTTCTAAGATTTTGGAGTTTTACTGTACCTTTGGCCGATGTTTGTTTGGAGATAGCTGAATAATCGGCTTCTGCCTCGGCCCAAAATCAATTAAATAAACCCAAACACAATCATTCGTACGGCACTGTCAATATTAAACACCGAATAAAACTAAAAACAGCTTAAGTAGCTGTTTTTAGTTTTATTATAAGTATAATAGCAACTATGTATAAACAGCAACATTTTCATAAACTAAATGTATACAAAGTAGATTTGTATTTGTTTGGGTTGGGCCACGCGGGTAATGCACGGAACCCCATAAGCTAATGGTTCCAATTCCCCCGTAAGCCATTTCATAGCCACTGTAATGAAATTAAGTACCTAGTCTATACAAGTATAGCAAATACGCCTTATTAGAGTGAACTATTTTTACTTGCTGCTCTAATTACACTTGCATAATGTAAAGTATTTACAATATTAAATCATTGCACACCGCAGCAGCAATTGCAATTACCGAGGCTCATACAAATTTATGATCAAAGTACGGTGCCGTGTAATTATAATAATTAAGTTTAATTATATTCCAAACGCTGCATAATTGTGTGGTTAAATGGCGCTGTAGGTCACGTCAAATAGGCGGATTTATCGTGCTGATTACATCTCGCTTTCATTGATAACTCCAGAGGGAAGCTCTTGGGGAGCTAATAGGCTGTATTGTCTATTAATCTAAGTTATTAGGGCTACAACATATAATCTAATCTAGCAGATCATCAACGATTTATCTCTTTGGGGTGTTATACTTGGTCGGGGTGGAACATTTGTTCCTGCAGTATTTATTGAACAACAAAGCCGATTCATATTCGGCATTCATTCGATTCGTGCCGATCAGTGAGCTTCCTTCGGCATCAACAAATCATCCGACTGTAGGTACCGTAAATATGTAGGAAGCATCGTAGCATCCTTTACTATTAGTAGCAGAAAGATTCAAAGAGAAATAAGTCATTCGTATGTTTCCGAACAGATTGCGAGTGAGCTGCGATGAAACACATCTCCACTACATACAGCCTTACCAGTTCGTTGATTCTCCAGAGTGGGAGGCCAATCGCGAACAATCAGACGACGTCTTCCAGGTAATTAAACAAATAATTCATATTTATTGGTAATGTTGATGTGTTTCTCTCAAAACAAATGTTTTTTACTACGTAAGAAGAATGCCACCACTGAAACAGAACGTGATGCATCTGTGACCTCGTTCAAAATATTACAGTATCAATATTGCACAAGAATGCACTAAAATCTCTTGAACTCGGTTTAGATGTGCTGATCGTGTTCAATTTCCATTGTTAAATTTGCCATGAAAATTGAAATGGCCAGAATTTAACGCTAGTCTTCATACATATTTTTTGCTGATTAACAATGCTCTTTGCACAATTACTCTTTTCGAATATACTGCATATGCCACGTCATTCATGACACATAAGCCTACATTCGTTAATATCTTTGCTCTTTCGAATCGGACGAGACACAACTCATTGTAATTCCACGCACAGTTACGCTAAATAATTCAGGAGCGCTTCGGAATAACGCATTATCTTAATGACTGAGGATTTATTAAACTGCCTCCGACAGACACGATAAAACTAACACATATTGACGTTTTCCAATATATTTTTGTTTGGTAGTTATGTACGATTGCGACTGCGATTCTAGCATGAAGAAACTGCATAAAAAATCATTGACAGTAGCGTGATCAAGCCTCACTTATTTTATTGTTTAGAAAAAGGATGAAAATAATTTCAAATATCTTCCTACCTTCGTCCCATATTATTTTGGGGTTGGCGCCACGTTTTTTTCTCCCATTCTCCCCTGTCAATCGACACGCATTGACTCCTTTTTCCTTCATATCGTATGTATCTCACACAATCGATATTTTGTTTGGTCTTCCTGTCCCTCTCCATCCATCAACATTCATCACTCTTTTAGTCACGTGTTCTATCCCTCCTGATCACAATATGTCCATACCAAGACAGACGACTTCCTTTCATCTTTACTGAAACAGGCGCCTCTTTCAAACTTCCTCTTATTAATATCTAATATACAGGGTATCCGGCAACGAATGGATATCATTGAAATGGCCCATAGCAGAACCCATGGCCATTCAATCAAAGATAAAATCTCATCCACAGATGTAGGGCCTGCATAGGAATGGGGGGACATATTACATGTTTTAGCTTCGCTTCAGTAATTTTCAGTAATTTTTTCTCCTTGTCTACATTAACAGCAATAATTCACTATTTAAGGCAGATAAAATTATGAATTACTTTTCTAAATGGCCATAAATTCTACTATAAATCATGATCTGTCAAATGACCAATTTGTTCGAGACACCATTGTTTAACTATTGTGTCTACTTCGTGGACAGATCATGGGATAAGCCATTTCAAGGTTATCCCTTAATTACCGGACACCCTGTATAAGTGTAATGGAAGAAAAAACGTGTTGCGCCGACCCCAAGTAATAAGGGACAAGAGCAGGAAGATGATGATGATGATGATGATATAAGTGCAATTTAATCGAAAAGGTACTACTATACGTGGTATTGATCCTTTACCTCAGATTCTATAATCAAACCGAGTTTAAGTCGAGGGGCGCTTAACTCCCGCTTGAGGGGCCTGCCGTCTCAGGTGCACAGTAATGATCATCTCGTTTATTCTTATACTTTTACTTAAACCATGAAGGTAGATACGTTTACCTGAAATATTTACATACGAGAGCAGAACAGTCTGTTACGGTCGGATTCAAACGTTTGAGTGAATCGAGATTAAACGTTACGTGAATATTTTATTTGAATAATTTCAATTCTCTTTTACCTTTTTGTTTGAATAAATTACATTCTGTGTTTGCTTTTTGGTTGTAATTCTCTATTTTTGTGTTGGAATAACATACAAACCTACGTTCTAGAGTTTTTTAAGAGTCATACGCTGTGATCATTTTTATAAGTTGACTAAGATAGGTACTTACGTTATAAATCTGCGAAATTACAACATAGAAAATGGGTACGATAATATTTAGCCGTGAGAACTTTACCAGCGAGAATATGTGTGTACTTACCTCCTATATTTGTAAACTGATGTAATGTATCCAGTGAGGGCTGACTAGAAACTCGCATGGATAAACATTCCACAATTCATAGTTTACATGACTACAACATGTAGCCATTTCAAAACAATGTTTAAACTACAGCCAGTTTATATATTATTGCGTAAGTACAAAAGTCGAGCTAGTTGTTCGTGCAGATTTGACTGAAATGTGGATTTCGTTATGATGGCTAGTTTGTTTCGCAAAAATTTTGACTACAAAGAGAAACGCTACGGGAAGCCGTTGAAGCATCGTTGCATCATGTTTGATTTACAAAAGCAATACGTCAAATACACCCCGTATTTGACGTATTGCTTTTGTAAATCAAGCTTTCGATGGAAGGACAGTAAAAACTTTTTTGCAAAAAATAAATCCGACTTCAAAAACACGAAATCAGTGTACCTCCTCAGAGCATACAGGCGTGATGTTACGTCATGATATTGTATAAACAATAAACATACAATCGATTGCAGCAATCAAGACAGATTTGCCGTGTATTTTTGAAGAGTTCCGTTGTGTTATCTCCGAAGATCAGCATCAGATCTTCACCAAATTTAAATAATACTACCACAAGAGTATATTTTTTCAAAAGAATTTTGAGAATCGGTCTACAAATGGAGGAGAAATCGGTGAACATACATAAAAAAAAATACACACAGTCGAACATAGAACCTTCTCCTTTTTTGAAGTCGGATAGAAAGGAAATGAAAAGTCATTCATTTTTTTTTGTTTTCGCAAACAAACTGTTTCAGACGTATAGAGAGCGAAAAGTTCGCAAGCACTTTTAAAAATCATGGACGCATTTCTTTATCTTCATCTTAAAATTAGTAACGTTTGCGCACGATCTCATTCGAAGTTAATATTATGATACGGCAAATGTTTGAACATACGTTACCCTGCATATAAGGTTTCGAAACTACAACGGATCAACCGGAAAAGTGAGTGGCTTTATTGGAAAACTCGAGGCAACTCTATTCAAAGCTATATACGAATACTTGTTGGGCAAAAGATCTTATCTCCGGATACTTTCGATGCACGT